>CM036617.1:7194188-13030543 GCA_020746105.1 Trogon surrucura | reverse complement strand
AGTAATATAGGAGTAAGGTGCTTTCTCTGAAGGTGCTTTTGGACTGTTGTAGGGATCTCTTGGCACTTAACACAGACATCCCTCAGCAAGGATGGTGTGGAGCTGAAACATGGAAAGATAAATGCTCCGGAGGTCCTTAGTCCTCACAGTAGCATCTGTACTCGCTTTCTCTACTGTAGGAAGAGCTTAAAGCATTTCATGAACCTGAGTATGTGTTGTGGCCTAGAACCTTCACGAGGTTCTGAGATTGTGTCGTTATTTTGCATGTTATACTAAGTTGTATTGAACCAGACCTTCAACTGTCAGTGATTGGCACAGCACAGTGATTGGCACAGCAATTTTTAACCCTTGCTGAAGTCTGGCCAAACCTACGTGTGTTCTCCGATGTCTGTCAGGTGACCCTGAACCCAGCATTTAAGATGATCTGACCATCATGCCCATGCTGTCCCTCAGGATTGCTCCCTGTTGTCTGACTGGTGGAACACAGCTGGTAAGGATATGTCCCTGTGAGAACAGAACCTCCTCAGTGGGGTCCTTAGCATTTTTGACTGACATCAGAAGTACCCTGCCACACTGCCAGAAGTATTGGACAAGGCTGCTTTTACTTTAGCTCAGCAAAAGCTGGGGTAATGTGCAGAAGTGGTGGCAAAAGCAGGAGGAAATGACTGGCCTGAGATGATGCAGAAGGGCTGGTGGCAAAGCATGGAGAGAGCTCCGACCTCTTCACTCTGAGCTGGCTCTACAACACTCTCCCTTTTCACTACCCAAAGGCATGTGACACCGTGTGGTTTGAGGATCCTTCCTTTTGCATTAGCAGCAGAGGACAGCTCAAGACAGCTGTTTGCTGTTTGTGCAGGCGGCGATTCCCAAAAACTCGCGGGGCTGTGGCTGGAGGGAGGCAGGCTTCACCCACGGTTTCTGTGGGAGCAGAGGGATGCCAGTGCAGGGAAGCTTTTGAAAATCCACTTCTAAAATGCAAAAGCCCACTTGAAGCCAAGCATGATCAACAAACACAAAACACTTTCACAACTCAGACATGCTGTGGATTATGGTTCTCTTTTTCTTCTTTTTTTTTTTCTCTCTTTTTTTTTTTCCTGTGTAAAGCAGTTTGCCCTTTAGCCTGTTAAAATGAAATTAATTAACAATTTCATAAAAATCTTTGGTCTGAAGCGATTAGATAATCGCTGCTTGTGTATTAGGTAGACACTGGGAATGCATGAGGGCAGTCAAGTTGTGTAAGCAGAAAAACTGGTTGAATTTTGATCCTTTTGTTAGCATTCTCCCTGGGAGCTGTTAAGAGCAGATCAGACAGACAGGTCTCAGGAGTTGTTTCGGTGTAGCTTGTCCTAGCTTGCGGGCAGAGATACTAGCACACTCCATTAAACCTTTCCAGCTCTCTTTTCTGTGACTAAAGGATGTGAAATTCTTGACACAGATGCTTCTACTAATAGGTTACTGTGCTCAGTGACTTAGGATGACTTGCTGGGTAAGTAAGGTGTCATTCATGGTGCACATGGGCCAGGTCAGCTGCTGGTGTGCTCCTTGCTTAGTTGCTTACACCTGTGCTAAACGACTTGTAAACTCAGTGGAGTTGCTGACTTGTAAAATGCATTTAAATACACAAAATTCCGGGCCCTGAAAGGGGAGGGAGCTGGAAGGCATGGCTTCTAGAGGCTTGTGCTGAACCTCTGGCTCCCCTGGCTGGAGCTGGCACAGGATGAGACACAGTGGGGACCCGGGGACAGGAGCAAGAGTTGTCCCCCAGTGGTAAAGGCATTTACAGTATCTGCTTCATTGTCGACTTTAAGTACCATCTCCTTATGAGTTGCTGTAAACTGGTGGAACTTTGTGGAGTAATTAAACTGTGATTTTTAATTTTTTTTCTTTCTCCTCCCCCTTTTTAAAATCATAATTAAACAATTGCAAACACTAGAGTGAACACTTGGAAGATGAAGGCTGATCGTGCAGAAAGCAGGCTGAAAGGAGTTTCAAGGGAACACATCCAGGGGTCTGAGCTTGTTTAAGTAAAGTAACGTAAAAATGTGGTTTAGTGCTAAGCCTAATTTAGCACACCTGCAGGCTGCTGTGCTCAGAAGTGCTCTCAGCCTTCCTCATCATCTCCAGATACAGATTCCCTCCCTCTCTGTGTGCTGCAGCTGATGATTTATACAGCCATGTAATGAATCCAATCAGCCCTGGTATCCAACAGAAGACTCTCTTCATGTCTATTAATAGTTTACTGCTGCGGCAAATCAGCAAATTGAACCGTGCGTTCCCTGGTGCTCATCGGGCATGGTGGAGGTGGCAGCGGTGTGCAGCCCTGGCTGAGAGGAGATGGAAGAGAAGGGAACATGAGCAGCCTGTGTGGTGGCTGCATACTCTTTATAAATCGATTCGGTTGTCATGTCTGAAGCGTCTCTCCCATGACGAGAGGCTGAGAGAGTTGCAGTTGTTCAGCCTGCAGAAGAGAAGGCTCTGGGGACACCTTCTAGCAGCCTTCCAGTACCTGAAGGGGCCTACAGGAAAGCTGGGGAGGGACTGTTTACGAGGGCATGTAGGGACAGGACAAGAGGCAAGGGTTTTAAACTAGAGCAGGGTAGATTTAGATTAGATAGCAGGAAGAAGCTTTTTGCTATGAGGGTGGTAAAACTCTGGCACAGGTTGCCCAGAGAGGTGGTGGAGGCCCCATCCCTGGAGACATTCGAGGTCAGGCTTGATGGGGCTCTGAGCAACCTGATTCAGTTAGAGATGTCCCTGCTCACTGCAGAGGGGTTGGACTAGATGACCTTTAAAGGTCCCTTTGAGCCTAACACATTCTATGATTCTATGTGAAACCGCACGTGTGTATGTGTGAGGCCCTTTGATCCGTAAGAACGGGAGGCTTTGCAGATTCAGTTCCTGTTATTTGAGCGTAAGATCATTTTCTCCCTGGACCAGAGACTCCGGGGCTGCTGTGGCGTGAGCTGTGTTGTGCGCTCAAGTGCCACCGTCCACCTGAAATTAGGCGAGTTTATCTGGCAACGCCACATGAGCTGAGAAAGTTGGAAAGCCAAGCTGAAACTTGTGTACAACAGCACAGTTCCACTGAATGCATTTATTCATTTGGCACACTGGTATCTTTTATTTTAAATAATTTTTTTTTATTATTCCTGAAGGTTCCATTTCGAAGTTTCTACTTCATAGGATGAAGGAGTTGCCAATGTTCTTTAATCCTTGGACAGAAAGGACTAGGTCCCAGCAAGAGCCCAATTTTGCTCGGCCTTCATGTTTTTAACACTGCCTGAGCAATACTTTGCCAAACTCCAAAGAATAGAAATAAAAATGGAACATTTTGGCCTTTCAGTGGCTGTTTACCCACAGCAAAGTAATTTTCAGACAATTAACAGATCTCCAGGCCCTTTGGAAGCTCAGATATAGCTGTTTCTGGGTTGTCACATGTCTAATTAATAAAAGTAGTGACCATAATACTTCTGCTGATATTCTGTTTTGGCCAAGACTAGGCTTGTGAACCTGATAGCTGATCCTCAGGAGTGTCTTTCCACCCAGGTAGAGCATTTTTAGTGATGTTAAAAGAGTGGGAATTAATTGGCACATGTAGCATTCACTGCTGCAATGTGCCTTCAGAGACTTAACGCTGTACCATGGAGGAGCTTTCTTTACGGTCATCTGGGGGTTTTAAAAGCATTACTATCCAATGCTAATTTTAAGCAATTATAGTCGTAGGAGAGGTCGCAGCATAGAAATACTATAAAATAAGCTTATTTTAATTGCTTACAGCTGTACTCAAAAAACTATAGAAAGAGAAAATAACTCTCTTTCTTTGCTATTTAGCAAATCATGCTTTGTTTCACCAGAGAGGTATGCTGAGAGAGTCTTTTTAATTCTCCCGAGGGTTATGCTTACACCTGAAGGAGGAAAGTTATGTGTGATAGAAAGAGATTTTATCCTGAGTTTCTTCCACATTTGTAAAGCTGCGGTTGGAGTTGTGCTGGCGTGCGTTCAGGAGCCTGTCTGTTTTCATCCCCTTGCAGCGGCACTAATATCTCCCATCTGAAAGCCTGAAGCGGAGACCCTTAGTTTCTGTGATTTAGGATTTGATCAAGTGTGCGATCATGGTAAAGTTGGCTCAGTCTGAGCTGAGATTTGGTTATGAGTCGTGTGCGCTTTGGCAACCTGTGGCAGTGGCGAGTAAAACAGGTTCTCTTAAACCGCTGCTGAGGGCTGAATAACTGAGAATGGGAAGGGTGAAAAGAGCGAAGAATGCCTGGTATGACTATAACCGAGTGACTGTACTCACCAGCTTTTGAGCATTCTTGAGGAGGGTTTTGATACGCTGTGGTGTTTCTCTTTTCAGCGCTTCCACTTCTCACTCGGACCATTCTACTCACACCAAGTCTGCTTCTGCTGTATCATCTGACTCGGTGTCCACCTCGGCAGACAACTTCTCTCCAGATTTAAGGGTACGTGTGTTTTGTCTTAAAAGAGAAAGAGAAAAAAAAATATGGTGGCCTCCTTCAGGGGACATTGCTTGCTCCTGTAAGTTTGGATATGGTAAAATGATGTCAGCTTTCATGTTAATGCCAAATATTATGTAGCCAAAGCATGAAACCAACCCAAACAGGTGAAACTGAAGTTTAATCTCTCCTTCTTTATAAAATTGTTTAATCTTCAAAAAGCCAGGTCTACAACCCACACTTAGAGATGGATTTTCAAAGGAACTGCATTTTCTTTTAAGTGCTTTAAGTGAAATCTTCAACCTTTTTTGTTCTGTTGTGTGTATATACGAGATGTTCTCTCTTGAGAACTGCTTGTTTGTAAACACCAAGTCCTCAGAAATACCATCTTTCAGAGAGAGATTGCTATCTCCAAGCTGATAAAAATAATCTTCTGTCACAATAAATTGCTCTGACATAAAAAGGTCCAAACAAGGCTCTTTTAAGTCTGTTATTAGATTAGTTAATTACAAAGTTCTAGTTCAGTGTCACAGGAGTTTTGAAAGCTATCTGTACATTCCTCATATGAAACCGATAGACCTTTGATTTAAGAAAAGGTCTTGGGAGTATAAAACTGTTGGTACCTTCTAGTAACAACTTTTAGCATTTCTCAGCTGTGGTGGAGCATCTTTGTAAAATCTAAACACGGTAAAATTGCATGAAAATGTCTGAATGCAAAACTAATTCCTTGGACAACTGTTGTAATTTTTTTGTCCCGTGAGTGTTGTCTCACTAGTCCATAATTAATAACAGAAAGTCCACCTGTTTGTGGCAAGAACATGAATGTTTCTTTCTAAAGGCAGCTTATTAGCCAATACTAAGCTAAAATTTGAAAATTAGGCAGTAGCTTATGTATAACCTAGTGATAGTTTACGCTTTTACCTATGAGTACAAAAAGAAATCTTTGGAACGTGCCTTGGTAAAGAAGTTTTGTGATGTCTGAAGTTTTTCCTCTATGAAGTTGGGATGTTCAGTTACTTCAGCATGCAGAAAATGTAGTTTTTAGGCTGAGGCTAAGTGATTTGTTGGTACAAATATACGTTAGTTTGCAAATACTGCTACAGCTGTAACTTTGTGTAATATTTAGAAAATTCCACAAACATATTTTCTTAATTTTTTTACTGAAGTTTATGTAAGGGTTTTTTTTTTGTCTTTTTGATGCGTGACTCAGCTGCCTTTTAAGAGTTTTTGTGAGGTTTGGGGATTACCTTTAGAAGTAGAGAATGAAGCAATGTGTCTTTTCTAAAATTAAAGTTGTCTTTTCTTCCAGATGGTTAAGTTGGCTCAACATGTTTTCCTTGTAACCCTGATAGGTCTTGTGGCTCTTGCCCTCTTTTGTCAGCCAGTGGTAAAGGCATCTGTGAATAGTGAGTGGTCTGGGATTCCAGCTCTCCCAGGCCTGTCTGGTTCTCCATCCAGCAGGGCCTCTCTAGCCAGTAGCAATCAAAACCAGTGTCCTCAGCGAGGTGCTCGCTTCGCTGCATGATGGATTTTTCAGGCAGAAGATCACAGAATCATAGAACGGCTTGAGTTGGAAGGAACCTTAAAGATCATCTGGTTCCAACCCCCCACCATGGGCAGGGACACCTCCCACCAGACCAGGTCACTCAAAGCCCCGTCCAGCCTGGCCTTGAGCACTGCCAGGGAGGGGGATCCACAGCTTCTCTGGGCAACCTGTGCCAGTGTCTCACCACCCTCACAGTGAAGAAGTTCTTCTTAACATCTAATCTAAATCTACCCTGCCTGAGTTCAAACTCATTTCCCCTTGTCCTGTCACCACATACCCGTATAAAAAGTCCTTCCCCAGCTTTCCTGTAGCCCCCTGCAGGAACTGGAAGGCTGCCATAAGGTCTCCCCAGAGCCCCAGATGCATACATGCTGTTTATTGGAGGCCATTAGAAGCTCGTGCTTCCTTACCGTGCCTCAGTTCCTGTGATTTGTTGAGTGATTTCTTTGCATCCTGCCATCTTCTTTTTTTAAATTATTATTTATTTTATTTCTGAGCAAACTAAAATTCTGCCGTGGTTCGAACAAATGCTGCTCCCCTTTTGTTTTAGAATTGAGATGGCAAATCAGAGAATTACTTATTTAAACTAAAGGCACTGCAGGCAAGGTGTAAGCGTGTGCCTCTGCTGGCAAAATGCTTCTAGCTGAGAACCCACGTCAACTCCATGGGGCCTGAATTCAGGATAAACCTCACCTAAAATTTGCTCTTGCAGAGGTGGTGCGAGTGGCTGCCATGCAGATGTGTGTAGGCCTAAACGTGGTTCTTGCCTTTATGCTTGAGCAACTGTGTGTCAGTGGTGAGCAGACCTGGAGAAAATGCATTTCCGTGCTCCTGCTTGTATTAGGGTGTAAGGGAAAAAGGGGCAGCTTCCACCAATACAGCTTGACTGTCTCTCTCCTAGAGAAATTAATGTGTTAGCTGTTTCTTAATTCCTGAGATTGATTGATGCTGGAGAGCAAGCCTGGGAGGTGGGATGAAGACCTGATCTCTACTTTTGGACAGCCTCTTGCACTGGTATTGCCAGGGCAGCAGCAGTCCCATAACCTGTCCTCAGATTTATCGCTGCTGGTGTGTGTTACTGTTTGCACCTTGGCCTTGCCCATGGAGCCTACTGCTAGCTCCTAAATGGGAGGTTTATTATGAGCGGTGATCAGCTAACGTGGATTTCTTTCCAGGCTTGAACCGCGTCGAACAGGCGTCCTGTCTCTGGGCTTGTCATTCTTTGTCCAATTTTCTTTGAATTAACATCTCTGTCATGTGACAGTTCTGCAAGTTTGTTTGGTTTGTTGTTGTTTTGGTTTTTTTTTTTTTTAAGTCAGTCATGTGAGAGATTTTTCAAGATCCTGATGGTTTTCTGCTATTTTCTTTGATCTTCCTGAGATGTGGCCTTGCCTTTGATATTGCAGATGAGGTCATACCATTAACTGATACAGTGACACGAGCGTGTTCTCTCTTCTAGCTCTTTCCTTACACGCCTGAGCGTCTTGTGCAGCTTTGATTGGCACAAGACAGCACAAATTCCCAAGTTTTAACAGGTACTGAGATTTGAGTTAGGCATCTTATTACTTTTTAGGACAAAAAGAAGTCCCACAGTGTTCCTGGAAAAATGTGAGAGAATAAGCCCTGAAGTGGGAACTAATGCATTTTGTGTTAACTCTGTGGTGTGGGAGACAAGTGCCTGGGCTACACCATGTTCTCACAGGAAGGTGCTGCATCAGTTTGAAGAAGCTGAAAATAAGCTTTTCAGGATTTTGAAGTGGATCTGCCAATTACGGGATTGTGGTCTTGATGAGTATTTAAATTTTCCCTGCTAGAATGAATTGCTACATGGATCCATCATCACTCCTACCTCTACTTGGTCTCTGCCTCTGCGTATGCATCAACTCAAATTTAGGAATTAAATTTCTGTGACGATGGAAAAACACTTTGTGATAGCTACAATTAGCACTCTCTTTTTATGTGGGGAATTTTTAGCAGAATAGTAGGCGTCCACCGAGAGGAGGGAACCGTGGGAAGGACCCACGCAATTTCTTGCAGTCTGTGCCTGCAGTTTTCTTTTGGATGCAATTAACACCCTGTGTGTGCGCGTGCATGTGTGTAATGAGGTAAATGAGACAACCACTGGGGATTCCTACTGAATGCATGTGCAGTATTTTTCCTAAATCTTTCTCCAAAGCATTTAGTAATAACCTCTGTGAAGGTTTGGATTTTTTAAAAAAGCATATTGAGCATTTCAGTATCTGGAACTAAGATTAAATTGCCTTTCCACTATAATCTATAGAATTTTCACTTCATAAACTAACTCTAAATAACTTTTGGCTGCTTCAGTTAGCTTCATAGCGGGGAAAAAAAACCCCAAAACTCAAACCCCAACAGAAAACCAACAAAGCACTATTAGGTTCTTCCCTCCACCCCCTTCCTGATCTCAAATCTGAAGCTGTTTAGAGTTGTTTTAGAGAATGCACTTTTTGAGGGATTTTTTAGCAAATACACTGCCATATGTTTTAGCATAAGTTACAGATCAGGCAAGAACAGAATTGAATAGAAGTAGTTGGAAGTAAAATGATCGGAATAGGTACTTTGTAATTTGGGATGGGATTTTGAAAACACCTGAGAGCCAACATTGCCAGAGGGATTGAGGTGCATAAATCTCTCTTACAAATCTGGGAGCTTGGTGGTTACTAAAGTATAGTGAGATTCTTTCTCCTGAGTCCTATAGATGGTATTTTCTCCTGTGTCTTTGGGCAGATATGTCTGCGCATTTTACAGTAGTCCTCTTAAGTCTTTTTGCTAATGCTTTAGCTTTTATATGGAAACTCCTATGTTGGCTTTCCTATGTTGCTTCTTGCTTCTGGTCCGTTCTGTGGACGGGGAAACCAGTACAGCAGACTCCTGTGTCACCTGCTTTAGTTGTGCAGCCTTCAGAAGAAGTGGTTCAGATCTTTGTTCTTAGTGGTGCAGTTTGTGACCACTCTTGTCTTTGAGGGCAACAGTAAGATCCACAAACCCTGATAACTCCTCTGAGGTCCAGCAAAATATTGTACTGGTGTGTGTCCCATCCTCCATGATTGATTGCTCTCTCCATAATATTCTCCTTTAATACAGGAGGAATCAGTGGATTTGCAGTGGGTTTATGTGATAGGCAAGAACATTGTTGTAGCATGACTGCGAGTTGAAGGTGAGAAAAGGGAAGGAAACAAGGTTTCTTATGTAACCTTAATTTGTTATCCAATATGTGTGTGGTTGGAGACAAGCCCATATGATTAATTTTGTAAGATACGTGATGTGTGACAAAAGGTATATGATGGAGTCTTTTCTTTCCAAGGCAGTAAATGGATGCCATTGCTGTCTCCTTAGGTTTCCTGGATGAAATCTCTCTCAGCAAGTCTGCATTCAAGCTAGCCAACCAAATTTCATTTGCAGTCAATGGAAAGAAATAGGTCATTTATGATCTAATTTATCTCAGCATTAAGGAAATACCCACACTAGGTGAGAACATCATGCAGCTGAGCTAGAGAAGTCCGTGCTGCAGGATGTTGTGAACGTTATTTGAGGGGCAGCAACCAGTTTCTCAAAGTGGATCCCAGCTTTAGCTGTGCTCCAGTAAAGGTGCAGTTTTGTCTCATTTGAAAACAACACTGTGTTTCTCTTGTCTGGCTATGAAGAGAGTTCAGGGTAAGTTCTCCAGGTGCAGAACTCTAAAATCAAGGTAAATCTTGTCCCTCGGGTGATGCTGAGCAGGATTAACTGAAATGCCAGTTGCTGACTTTGCCACCTTTGGGTTACTTTATTCTAATTTTAGTGCAAAGTGGCTTTGACCAGTTTTATGTAGAACATGCATACTGTTATTAGAAAAACATATTGAAGAAAGATGTGATTCCCTTCCCACCCCCCCCATCCTTTGCTATAAATCACTAAAACTAGCCTCAGTGAGCTTTTCCATTGCAATCTCCCTGCCAGTGCAGGAAGTGTGTCAGGCTTTGGCTATGTGTAACACATGTTCGACAAGAGCTGGGTTTAGAGAGCAGCGTAACTTTTTAAACTTTAAGCACTCCTTTAAGCAATGTTTTTTAGCTTTACCTTTAAGGGACTTTACAGTTAGTGAATGATGGTAGGTTGGAAGCAATAAATCATGAAAAAAACCTGCCTCAGCACCTCCAGGGTAGTTTGAAGACAATCTGCCCTGCCAGTGAGCTCCATCCCTCAATTGATGATATCTGGGGAGAAGTACTCCTGTTGAGGACTGGCCCCTGCCTCTCCACGTGAGACTGCCTGTAAGAAGACTAGTTCGTAGCAGATTCAGAGACGTGGTGTGAGCTTTCCTGCCCAGTGTGCTGGACTGCGACTGCTATTAAATTACAGACCATATTGCACAAGCCACCAGATGGTGGAGTTAATTGACTTGTGGTCACAAAAGACTTGGCTAGATGTAAACTGGTGATGCAGCAGTGAAATTAAATAAACAGTTCATTGCTTTACTGTCACCCTGAGCAGACTTGACCATACGTGTTTCTCTGTGTCATCACTTTGGGCTCAGTTACGCTCTCACGTTTCCATGGGTGTGCAGGAGTAGAAGCTGTGCAGGCAGAAGCACTCCTTACCTGATCTACGTGTAGTATTTCCACAGGTCCCTTTGCACGCAGGGATGAAATCGGGGCCAAATCCAAAAACAGGTGATGCTTTACGTTGTCAAAAGTATCAAGTAGAGGTGCTTAAAGAGCAACAGAGGAGAGCGAGGAAAATCTTACAGGGGGAAAAAAATCCTTGAACTGTCTCACGGTTCAGATTTTGGCCATACGAGTTGCGTGTGTGTGTCTGTGGGAAATGGGTTTCATTTCTTCTTTGGAGGATTAAGCTGTCGATGAGCAAAGGCACAAAGGGCTGCTTCTGGAGAATGAATGATGCTCTTGTCCGTAAGCATGGTCATTCCAGGACAGCCCCATGAGCGCCTGGAATTTAGGCCTTACCGTTGCCATGTTTTTCTAGGACTTCTGTTTCCATGACTGTACACGCTACAAGTTTCACGAAAATGACAATCTTTCTCTTTTTAAACTGTCTTGAGATGGAAAATCTTTGTCCCCTCCCTGCATTTTTCCCCAGTAAGTCCTTTTCTTCACCTCCCCCTTTCAAGGAAACAAAAGCACAGTAGCCAACCTCTGGGTTGAAAAATATTGATTTCATGCAAATTAGATGGGGGGAAAAGCCATATACAGTCAGTCTTCTGTCTCCTTACAGGGAAATAATACTCCCTAAGTGCTCATCTAGTTAGAAGAGAGCAAAGACAGCAAGCTTTGCTAATTTTTCCTATATAGAAGTACCTGAATGTTGGAATAAGAAGTAATGCACAGTGAAAGAAATCTCTGGAAGCATTTATGATTGCCATCTATTAGGAATGGAAAACTAAGGAGAATAAGCAAATGGCCTTCATATGTTCTTCAGAAGTATTTTCAGCTCTTCCTAATCAGCTGCTGTATTTCTCCTAGCTACAAAGTGCAAGAATTCTTCTTTTGCTGAGTGAAACCGGGTAAGACATGACGCTTTCCCCCCCCTCCTTTTCTCCCCCCATGCTTAGAATTTTGTAGAATGAGGCACAAATCAGGCAGGAATGAACAAGCATGGTATTTAAAAGGAGCACATGGATTTGTGACTGCGTGCAGTACCTGCCAAGATTTGATTTTTTTTGTAGATGTTTTTGTACTGAATGAAATGTCTCCATTCTCCTCTGTGTGATTTTCTCATTGTAAATACATAATTACTTGTATCTTGAATCCTTATTTTATATATCACTAAACTTCAAAGTGAAATTGTTAGTAACAGAGACAGTTATCTCTGACTTACTTCAGGTGGTAGAATTTATAAATTTTTCTTTGGTCAGAATGTTTTTTATTTACTTAAGACTGATACGAACTTCACTGAACTAGTTTAATGCTTTTCTCCAAAATTTTAATCTATTTTCCAGTATAAGTTGCTTGCTAAACAAAATTCAGTAAAAATAGCGAAAGGATAGAGTCAGGCTAATGCGCTGAACAAAGTTTTTGAGCAGCCAGCAGAGCTGTTGTCGTTTGAGATGTACATGGAACCCTTGGCACTGAGGAAGGTTCTGTGTTAAAAAATGTTGGACTTGTCTGAGTAGATCGTATCTGCAACCTTCTGTGCCAGGGAGCGTTACTGTGTCGAGTCACTGACGACTTTCTGTCGGAGCCTGATGAGGGAATTGTCTGGAGGCACCAAGCCATGTGAACTTGAAGAGACAAGCCAGCTGTGGTTGAACAAATGGCCCTCAACAATGCGTTCCTTTGAGTTTCTGAGCCTTGCCTTGTGCGTGTGTAGCAAGAGCCCTGGAGATTCACCACCCCAGAGAGGCTGTTCTTCATTGCTAGACACTCAGGTCTGAGTGGAGAAGTACATTGTGGAGGGAAAAAAAAAAAAAAAAAAAGGCAGAAAACCCCAGGGAAACTCTGCATGGTGGGGCTACTTCCTCCTGCAGAGCAGTCCCTCTATATCACACTGGTGACTGTATTATTTTTTTTTTAAGTGTACTAATCTTCAACTTCTTACTAAAGATTTTCAAGACGAGTAGGTAAGTGAATGATTTTTTTTCCAGCCTTTTTATATTTCTCAAAATATGTATGGTAGGTAGAGGTCTTGTGACTTGCTTTTTTTTTAAACACAAGTTTGTGTTTGTGTTATGTTAAAACACAACAGTTTGTGACTTGGTTTTTTTTAATTGTGTCCAGAAAGCGTGGTTAAAGGCAGTTGCAGTGTATATTTTATGTGATTATAGTCTTTAGAGTAAGGCATTAGATGGTCTGTTGTCAGAGCATTTTACTGATAACTTCAATGCTGCTTGTGTTGTTTTTTAACCAAGCTAGGAAGCCTTCTTTGCCCCAGTGCTCTCTTGGGAGCTGAATAGGCTTGATGTGGTCATTGGATGGTATATTTGATTCTCTGTGTAGTATTCTGAAATGATCCATGTGTCCATGAGCAACCTGGTCTGTTTAAAGATGTCCCTGCTCAGTGCAGGGGAGTTGGACTAGTTGGCCTTTAACAGTTCCTTCTATCCCAAAACATTCTGTGATTCTACGATTCCATGGTGTTTTGTCTTTCCCCCTTTTCTAATATCCCAAAAAGACCAAGACGCAGAACATTTCCCTGCAATTAGTATCTTCCTGGCCTGAATGTCTCTAACATTAGTTTTCAGCCCATCTGGTCATAATCCTCAGAAAAGTCCCCTTGCCTCAGTCATGCAGAGGCACTGCTGTTCTTTCCCGTAGTTGTTCTGCTGTGGTATTCTTAATGATTCAAAAATAATCAACAAAGACCATTTACTTGCTCAGTTTATGTTTTATTGCATTTGCAGTAGGATACGCAGCGCATAAATCTTCTTAAAGTACGCTTGAAATAGCCATAAATGGCAGCTGAAAATCTCTCCAAAGTAATACAGTGTTTGCAGTCTATGGGAGGATTTGTCACATAAGCACAGCTACTGTTTTGTGGTTCTTCTAACTGAGCATCAAGAAGACAGAAGCCTCTTGGCAGTAAAATGCTAGAAATTGTGTCCTTTTTGTTGTAAGATGTGTTTCAGTTAGAGAAGAAACCAAAGCACCTATGAAAAACATATCCTAAATCAGCACATGGGTCTTGCTTCTGTACCTATTTGTGTCAGTTCTGCAGCTTCTGTCATCATCAGCTGGACAGGATTAGACCTCTGTGTTTTTTTGAGGTGAATGGAAAGAGCTTCTGTATCTGGGTTTGGGTTTTTTTTTCAGAGGTTTTTACACTGTCGTCAGGGTAATGATAAATCTTGGTACAGCTGCCATGGTGGCACTGTCCTTTGTCGATGGACTTTCAGAGAAACAGCCGCAGAAGAGGGAAGGGATGGTGGAGTGAGGGGGAATTCAGGAGAACGAATAGTTGAGCATGGTCTGAGACCTCCAAAAGGCATCTGAAAGGAGAAAAAAATGTTTTGGTCTTGATATACAAAGGAAATAAATTTAAAAATACCAAGTTTGTAAAAATAATCCTATGGGTAAGACTTAGCAGAAAGGTTGAATTCCCTCACGTGGTTCTCTGAGACAGCAGAATGGAGCCAGCTCTGATCCAAAAGCCATCACTGGTAACTCAGCTAATAAGACCTATCCTATAAGCTTTGAAGTCCTGCCTGTTTTAATGAAGTTCGTGCAGTTCTTGCATCTGAGGTGGCTCATATCCACCCTGCCTCTCTGCACAGAGTGAGTTTGGACATCTCTGCAAAGTCCTAGCTGTGACTACTCAGCAGTGTCGAGATGTCCAGGAAGTTGGGTACTGCTGCACTGGTCACAGGGAAGCCCCAGAGATGGGATTTGCTGCCCTGCCTGACATGGAGGTCTGCATCAGAGTTATTCGTCCCGCTTCTCTGCCGTTAGTGGGAAGAAAGGCACTCATCCTCAGGGTGAATCTCCTGGGTCTCCTGCTTTCCACTGACTGAGCAAGCACCAAAGCTGACCAGCTTGGGTGTAGATTTCCAGTCTAAGGTGAAATGAATATTCCTACTGACTGTCCTGCCTGCATAGTGGCAAGAGTGCTGATTCAGGAATGCATTTAATCGTGTGCCAGTCCTTGAGAAAAAGACCTTTTTTTTTTTTTAAAAAAAAAGAGGAATGGGAGAGGGAAAAGAGTTTAGATATGTTAACTGCAAGCAGAATATTCCCTGATGGTTCATTAAAATTTGAAATATCAGATAAATCTTTTACTGTAGGAACTAAAACCTTCCACTTGGCTGTTGAGTTTCAAATTTGCATTTCACTCGTTATTTGGAAAGCTACGCATTTTTAAAACTACTAATTCTATGTGCATATTCTTGCACACACACGTACAACACAGACATCCTTGTTGCAGCATTTATCCTGCCTGTTGCCGCTGACCAGCGTGTGCTCACAAAGCAGGCATGCAAAACCTGTGAGTTCAGGGGCTGCAGATGCAAAGGGATTTTGTGTGTGTGTCTAACGTTTGTCTGCACAGACAGATTATATATGTTTATGTCAAGAGACCAGTTAAGAGATTCACTTCCTTCCTGTGTGTAGCTGGAACAAAAGCAGTTCTGAGCCTGGAGATCTTGTCTTTTGAATAGATGGGGCAGATTTGGTTTGAGGGAAAGGAACAATGCAGGAGCAAAGTGGTCACGATGTCAGGCCGGACGTGTCGCACCAGTGCTGTGGCGTTATGCATAACAAGTCTGTTCAGAATGTGCAAAATAGAGTGTGTAGGAGGTTACCAAGGAGAGATTAATTCAGAGGGGAGGAAAAAAACATCCAAAAGAGGGTACATTTTAATTTTGTCTAACTCAAAGTTTCTTTTGGTCATTCTGATTGTGATTTGGGATATAACAATCTGTGGGAAGACTCAGCCAGCAATTTGGTGATGCAAACCTGTGGGCCTCCCCTTAAGTTGCATGAAGCCCCACATGAAGCCTGACCTTTGTGTGTTTCAGAACTCAAATATTCAGGAGAAAGTAGAAGAGAATAACTTGAAAGTGGCTAGGAGGAACCTCAAGTGCTTTCTCCGTGCATCTTTGTTATGTGGAGGCTTGTTCTGCAGATGTCAGTGTCCAGGGACAAAGTTGCTGTCCCCAGTCAGACCTGTCTGCTTTCCTTCCCTAGCCCTGGATTTGCATACCTTCATTCGTGTAGTCACACCCATTATGGAAAAACATCCATTAAAAAGCGATTAAGTGAATCCAGGCACCTTGACTGAATTAGATATGGGAGTAATTACAGCCCTGGCAGATTGGGGAGGAGGAGGTGGAGGCAATCCTGGCTCAGCCACAGCCGGCGCAGGACGTGTGTTGTCACACTGGCTGTGCAGCTCGGCTAGTAGGCAAAAGGAGAAAAACGTATCGGTTGTTTTCTTTGCAGGCAAAACCAAACCCTGAGTACAGAGTTTCACAGATCTGTCTGGAGCAACGTTCCAGCTATGCACAGACCTCTGAGATCCCGTACTGAGGGTGCGACGTGACTGTGCCGCCCGGAGTTGGCTGTAGCCGCCTGGGATGAGCTACAGACGTGACTCGTGCGGGGACATCAGTCAGGAGAGGGATTTCTGGAGCAGCACGCTGGCTGCCATGCTAGGAGGCAGTGTGAACACGTGGTTGGCGAGGCTTGGCGGCCCAGCAGCTCCCTGAATCGCAGCATGGAGAGGTAAGGAGCGAGGCAGGGAGCAGCCTTACTTTTTTAGGAGGATCCAAACCTCTTTCCTTGACCTTATATGTGCAAATGAAGGAGGTGACCATTCTGTTGCCGAGATCTGGAGGTTGTGTGAGCAATACAGCAGCGGGGTTTCCTTGCCTTGGGTGTGATAAGTGGGAGGGCACGAGAGAGCTCAGCACCTTCAGCTGTGGGTAAGTGGGCTGGAACTAACGCAAGCTGGGATCCCAGAGTAAAAGAAGTCTTCAATGCAGCAAGTGTAGGTTTGTTCTGCCGAGTCGCTGCTTGAGCAGGGAACAAACGTAGGTGGTGGCATGAAGTCCTCACACTCTCTCTGAGCTGAAACAGGACTTTTGTTTAGGTGTTAAGGTACTCCTGTGCTCAGCATCACAAAGGGCTGGTTTATCTAGAAGAAGAGCTGCTAATGGGTGGAATAAGTAGGTAATGTGACTTGGTAAAGACAGAAATAAATGTTATTCTGGTGTGTAACTAAACCCTTCACTCCCCCAAAGATTCAGTTACCAAGCATAACATTTTTGTGGGGAAAAGATAGAGAAGTCCTTGTTTGGCTCAGAGGCAAAGCAAAGAAGTCTGCCTATTTTTGGCAGCTGCATTTGTTTCATGCGGAAACCATCATAGCGATGGTTGTAACAAACATGGCAAGTGCTTGTGTCTACGTCGGCACAGTCCTGGTCCTAAGTAACGCTGATTCTGCCCAGCTCTGGCTGTGACTGTCACTGCAGACCTCTCCAGCACATTTCGTTCCCACAGAACGAGTTAAAAACCCGAGGCACACGGAGGTGGAACGTTTGTATTCCAGATGTGTGCGGTGCCTGCCTTGGGAGCGTCAACGCGTCTGTACCCAGCCGTCACTCTCCTGCAGCCGGGCTGCCACAGTCCTGTCCCCGGCTGCCCCGACGGCTTCCTTGCCTCACTGATGGTCTTAACTTCATTTTGCAAAGTTTGCGGAGGCCTAAATCTGAGCTGGGGAGTGCTATTTTTAGTGTCTTGAAAATAGGCTAACACCCTCACAATTTAATGAACCATTTTTGGATTTGGAACAGGAAGGGGAGTATGGTAGTGAGATGGAAGGGCTTTTTGCATCATCTCCTTAGTCATATAAGGGACATCTGTGGTGTTAGTGTCCTCCCAGAGCTCTGTGTTCATTGTCCCATCCCATCCTTCGCCCTAGATCTGTTTCCAAAACTCAAAACTCCTCTTTTTCTCTTTTTATCCATCCTTTTCCTCCCTTCTGACATCCCTGTCCTTTACCACTGGCCCAGATGTCTTCTCCTGTGCCTGCTGCTTGCATTGTCAGCTGCACAGATTGCATTTCCCTGAATCAATTTTAAGGAGCCATCAATAGAGATGGATTTCAGGAAAATGCCTACTGTTCATTTCTTGCTTTCTGCTGGGCTGTTTTTTAAGTGTTCACGTTCCAACCAGGAGGCTCATTGAAGGCCTAGAGCTAGGCAGGGGCTGCAGAATCCGGCACACCAGAGAGGCGTTTGCCCTGGGCTTTGTGACTATGTCTGTCTCGGCGTCTTGGGCAGGATGACTTAGCCAGGGGTGATGTGCTTGCATTGACTTTGAAATCATCGTGGATGCAGCTAGTGCTGTGTTACCTGAAGTGGGTTGTGCGGCTGAGGTCACTTGGGGGATTGTGAAAATGTGTTTGGTCTTCAACTCTGTCGGAAAAGAAAGAAATTTTTTTTAAAAGTGTGGAAGAGGAGACAAGGGGGCAGAAACTGTTGATCTTGGAGTGCTGTGCTTCCAGGAGGCCATCCATCCGCTGCCCTGTGCTAAAGTGAGTGCAGGTTTGGATCCCTCAACCTTTCCTCTGACCCTGGGGACTCCACATTTCAGAGAGTATGAGTGAGCAGATGGATTTTATTAGACTTAGAAGAGCCAGTTTTTAAACCCAAAAAAGCTTTCAGCCTTGTCTTTGCAGAATGGTGTTGACATCTTTGTTTTTCATACTGCTTGCCTCTTCCCTTCTTCTTCCCCCCACCCCACAGCCCAGTGTTTAAAACCCACCTGAGCGCTGCCCACCTAGTGATTGTGGCAGCTGTTTGTCACACCAAATGCTTTCTGTGTATCTTATCTCATATTTATTTTGGCTTAAAATACAGCCCAGTCCTCCAAATGTGCTCCCGCTGACATTTGCCGGAAAGCTGCAAGCCCAGCTGTTGACCCAAGTAATCCCTGCAGCAGCTGCTGCCCGTTCAGGGCACGGACCTTCTCAAAGAACTTGTGATCATGTCCTGAATGCAGAGTGTATTTTTATTAATGTCCTTTCACGATTAGAAGGTGACCGTCACTTTAGCCAGAAGCCTCTGTCTTTTTTTTGAGTAATCCAGATGTTATCCTCCTCATTTCAAGGCTGTTACTCAAGCACAAAAGTTGACACACGGGAGTTGGGAGCCAGTCTCCATCCCAGGCTTTTGTTGGGGAGGCCGTCAGTCAGGCCTTTGATGGGATGTGTGATCTTCAGCCAACACAGCTGTGCTGACAAGGAATCCTCAGCATAGACTTCTACAAGTTACACCAGCAAAACCTTGTTCTTACTGGCCTTGCTGATCTCGGAGAAGAAGCTTTCCTGCAAGTTCAGTGCTGGCAGTGTGAGCTCTGGGAAGGGCAACCTCCCTTTTTTACCCAGCCTGTGGACCCCAGTCCAGCTGCTCTGGCAGCCTCCTTGGTAAGAGCTGACCCGAGTGGGTGCAGTTATGAGGTTCCGATGAAGAAGCCAGGACTGTGTTTGCTTTTATTATTATTATTTTTTAAAGAGTCGTTTGAATGCATCTTTTAAAATGTACATCTTGTTCTCAAGAAGGCTTTGATCTTGTTAATCTTTTCATCTGTACATCAATCTGTTGTGTGAAAATGCTGGAACGCGCTTTTATCGTGGCATAAGGTTTCTTTCGGGTTTTGTTTTCATTTTTTTGCATAGTTTAGAGAATTTTTCTTCCCTGAGGCTCTCCCTCTGGCTTGATCCCACATGAAAGTTGACCACAGACGTGTCAGGTTCTAGAGCACCACTTTAGGCCATGTCTTTGAAGTTTCTTTGCAAGGATTTCCTGGTACCAAATTAAAATGCTTCTTTCTCTTTCCACACATTAAGATAAAGAAACCATTTTGAGCGAGTTGTGAGCAGACACAAGCTCTCTCTGCCCTTCTCCACCAGGTGAGACACATGTCAACTTTAAGCCCAAAGTCTTGTGGTTGCTACAGCGTGAGGCAGAGTCTGGACTGACTTCCTTGCTCTCTGTCCTTATCACTAGGTTGAGCAACTGATGTGCGCTGCTGTGGTATTGGTCATTTGGCTGGTTTGATTTGATTAAATACGATTAAAGCCATCTGTGTTTGGTCACATAGGCTTAGCCTTAATTTTGGTCACTTAGGTATGCTCTTCTCCTCTAGTTCTTACTGTAGGTTTAGACCTGAGGTTATGCTTTTATAGTTTCAGCTATGCTTTCTTAAAATGTCCAGCCCAAAAAAAAATTGAAACTGTACCTCCTATACATGCCTTTCAAAATAGAACCTTTGTAAGAAGTCGCTGCTACTGAGATAAATCAGGATCTTTGCAGTTATCAGACCCTCACTGAAGACATTGGTGTGACCAGGTGTCCTCTTTAACTTTCCACAGTGTAAACCAGGAATTGCTCTATTTGAGTAGTTCAGAGCATCATGGTTGCTGCTGCTCACTTCAGCCAGGAAAAGAACCGATCCCTTTGGTTCTGTACGTAACTCTGTGGACAGAGAGTTTGATTTGTGATGATGGGTTGGGGAGGGGAAGGTTGGAGTGTGAGAGGCGGCCACCTGGGAAGCAACGCTCACAAAGTGCAGAGCCCGCTTTGGACAGCTTCTTCATTGCAGACATCCTTTCCTAAACACCCGTGCACAGCCCAACGATACGCTCAAGGCCTGTGTGAAGGTCTTTCACGTGCTTTGTGTGGATCTTTTGGAAGCTGAGACACTAGGCAGTACCTCAAGATGTTTATCTGTTGTCCTTGGTATTGTTGACCCATTGTGGGTAAGTGGAAACTTCTTCATTTCTTTGTTTATGAAAACACAATGAATTTCTTTCTCTACCCCTATCTTTTGCCTAGGTCCTGAGGGAGACTAATAAATTAGCTGAAATGGAAGAGCCACCTTTGCTACCTGGAGAGACCATTAAAGACATGGGTATGTGAGGAGGAAATTCCTTATTGTTTGCTTACCAAGTAGAATATCCGTAGAGCAAAATATCTTGGTGGGTATTGACGAACATTGCTGATGTTTTGAGAACTGCATTCAGGTTGTTTCATTAATCAAGTTACTGTGTATCACATGAGCTGAGGTAACTGTAAGTCTCCTATTAGCATATAGCAAATGGAAGGAAATTCAATGTTATCTTAGCAGAAGTGATGAGGAAGGTTGTACAACTTGGCACTTGCTGCCTCCTGAGAGGACGTGAATCAACTGTTTCACCTTGTGCTTGCCACAGGGTAACTTGGTAGGTTGACACAGCACAATTGGATGTCAAATCTCTGTCACAGACTGCAGCTGAGGGTACCTTGCAGAGAACTTGCTGTGACAGACGTTTTGACATGCATCAGCTTTGCTGATGCACTCCAGTCTGAAAGTTTGAGTGAGCCTGATTAATTTTCTGTGAAAGATTTCGCATTCACTAGTTTAACATTTTGCCTTTACTCTCAAAATGATATGGAACAGTGCAACTTCAGTCCTAAGAAAAAAAACCCCAAACCAAAACTGAAAGCATCTCACCAGGGAAGGTTTAGATCAGATATTAGGAAAAAATTTCTTTGCTGAAAGAGTGGTGGGGCGTTGGAACAGGCTACCCAGGGAAGTGATGGAGTTGCCATTCCTGGAGATGTTCAAAAACCGTGTCCACATGGCACTTCAGGATATAGTTTAGTGGTTATGGTAGTGTTGGCTTGACGATTGGACTAGATGATTTTAGAAGTCTTTTCCAACCTTAATGATTCTATGATTCTGTGGAAAAAAAACTCAAAAAAACAACCCAACAACAAAACTCACACCTCATTGCTCAATCTTTTTCTAAGGCCTCTGAATTCCTGCTCAAACTGCAGGCTGACATCTCAAACTGCAGGCACAGTCAGCTCTGATAGCAAGACTGTATTATGAAGAGTTACTGGGGAATGGTTTAAGAGATCAGAGATTTTCTCTGTTTTATCTGTTGGCAAATAATATGTTGGGCTGTGTAAGTGTGTAAGACTGCGTGGCTTCTGGAGTAGGCCAGATAGCAGCTGCCTGGTCCAGCAAGAAGTTAATGGGAGCAAAAAGGAAATTTTTATTATTCATCAGCAATAATTATTTCCTGTTAAAAGTACCAAGGAAGGCAAATGTAATTCTCTGTGTAATTTACACGGAAGGGAAAAAAAAGTTATTTCAGCCGACATAATAATCCAGGGTAAGACTGGCCCTATAAAAGACAGGATTCCATAAGGAGAGGAATTAGCAAATCCTGGTTTCCACTCTCTTTCTCCCATATGGGTTCTCTTGTATCTGCTACCAAAGATGTGAGCTTATTAGACTTTCCCATGGTAGTAGCGTTAATACAACCTCTCTGTTATACCTGGCATCTGTTCTCACAACTGGTGAAGCATTTTAATGCTGTGGAGATCCCTGCTTGTTGGACAGAGACTGCTGAAATCATGCAGCAGTGGTGGGGTTAAGGTCAGACAAGCCAGGTGTGTAGGTACACGTGTATATGTGAAGTGTAATTAAGTGAAATTGTTTCCTTAGGAAACCAAGCTAATAAAATGCAAATATGGAAGGTGTTGTGGCTTACAAGCTGGCAGGGCCAGTGTTTGCCCTGGGATTCTTTACCTGGAATACGTTTTTCTAACACCTTTCCTCTTCACCCAGAAATCCTGTTCCTTTTGAGATATAAATGCACACTTCTCTTACTAGTAGATTTTGTTTTATTTTTTTCAAACATTTTGAAATTACATTTTGAATAATGGGAGCTCTAGTGGAAAATCCAGGCAGGCTGCCCTCACCTTCATTATGCTTCATGAGTCTGCTTTCAAGCTTCTGTCAAACTAGTCTTTGAAAAGAAGTGATTAATAATTGGCCAGTAATGAAACACTTGGTTTAATTAGAACTGGCTAGAAGCTTTTTGTGTTTAATTGTCCTTTAAACAAAGGCATGTAAATTTAAATAAATTATGAAATCACTGGGGTGTGTGTATATGTATTTTATTTATTTTAACCAAAAATTCCGTGCTGTGTATTTTTGCTTTGAATTAGTCACTCCTTGTATTTTAAAGATCCTTCTCCATATCCGGATCTCAAGAGTCAGCAAAGACTATGCAGTAGCAGAGCTGACGTGAGGATGATTTAGTCGTATGAGTTGCCAGCACCCTGGAGTTAGGCAGCCTCTCTTCCTCCCTCCCTCCAGGCAAAATCTCATGGGATAAAGGCAGAAGAAATCCAGGTCCCCATCCTGATGGCCCAGTAGCCTCATGTCTCATGTATATCACCCAGATGGGAGACGAGTTGTCCTCCTGATTTCACATGGCCCTTGCAAAATAGATCTCGTAGGGTTTGAAGGCTTGAGGTTATTAAGATGGTTTGGGAAGTTCTTTCACGTATCTGGCAGCTCTGGTCAGTGGGTCCTCTGAAAGGTTTCTGCGTGTTTGAGGGGTGTCATTATTTGTCAGAGATAGCATAAACCATTGCCACAGCCCGGCCTAGCAACTCCTTCGATGGCAGAAGACGTGATGGGTCAGCGATGGGGGGAAGGGAATGACTTAAATGTTGGCATTTTTAATTGGTGTGAAACAGAAGGGCGGTTGGGGGAGGTGTTTGCTGTGGAAAACCAGCAGCACTTTTGCCTTTTGCTGGAGCAAGTGAGAAGTGTTTGAGGCCTTTTAAGGAGGGGACTGTTTAGAGTCACTGTCACTCAGGCTCAGAAATAATTGGATTGGTGCAGAGTAACTGGATCGCTGACTTCAGACTTAAAATCACCAGCAGTTGGGTGCTGTACAGATTTGTGACTGCTGGAAGTCACTGTAGTTCCTCTGGCTTTTAGCACAAGGGACTTCATCGTAGGGCTGAGTGCGTGCAGGAGGATCCAAGCATCCTGAAAGCCACACGTAGGAGAACTGCTTTCTCCTGCCCTTGGTAGCACAGACCAGCTTGTGGACAATCCTTAGCTTTTGTGCACATTGTTGTCAGCTTCAAATCTATGTATGCATCCAAGCAGAAATTGTCTCCTCTTTTTGTGATTGGCATTCTTGGCTAGTGGCAGTGTATTGCTCAGGAGGAGTAAACAGTTTGCAGCTGAATACTGCCTTTCTTACAGGGTAACAGCTCTGTGCAAATGTAGGATTCTAGGTGATGGTACTTGCTTGGAGTTCAATTTATATCCCAACTCCACAACCTTCTCCACAGAACTGAAACCTGTGTGTTAGCTCTAGGCTAGAACCCCAGATTAAGCTTGTTCTTATTTCATTACCTGGAAAGTAGAGCCCCCCTCCACATGTTGCTGTCCATGAAATTAACAACTTTTTTTTTTTCTTATTTTTTAAGCTAAGGATGTCACTTACATCTGCCCCTTCACTGGAGCAATCAGAGGAACCCTTACGGTTACCAATTATAGACTGTATTTTAAAAGCATGGAACGGGTAAGCTTTTGAAATCATCTGCTTTTGTTGGCTATTCAATCTTTAGACGTAGATTTTCTTTGGGAATAATTCTGTGTGAGTCACAGCTATGTGTTTGGGAATATAGGCCTAAGGGAGCAGGAGCTGGGATTTTTCCCCCTCCCCTTTTTAAACTCACAAATTTCAACTGTCTACAGGACCCTCCTTTTGTCCTAGATGCATCTTTAGGTGTGATCAACAGAGTGGAGAAAATTGGAGGTGCTTCTAGTCGTGGTGAGAATTCATACGGGCTGGAGATTGTGTGCAAGGTAAACCTTTATCTGCATTTTAAGACAAGGGAAGGGGAACATATGTTTTAAAAGATTCTTTGTAGAACTGTAAGAAATTTTGCAAAACATTTCAGTCAGCACGACTTTATGCACTTTAAAACCCATTTGAGTTAAAAAGTAATTTTCAGGATTCTCCAGCTCCACTCATTCGAGATGAGACCCAAACCTTTATTCAGGCTTTGTGCTGGGTAATCTCTTTTCGTCACAGTGGAAACCTGGAGCTGCATCCCACTAGTGCAGTTCTCAGCATGGCCTGCCAGGCTGTTCCAGGAAGACTGTAATCGTTGTGGAGTACAGGATGCCTTTCACTCACTTGCACTTCAAGAGCAAGAAAGAGTTGTGTTTCCCCTTAAATCATTAGCTTATGCCTACCTGCTGCTGTGCTTGGTGGTGAAGAACTGGCAAGTAGCCTTCAGTCCTCCTCAAAGATATTCTTTCATTTCTTTCAAGGCAGTACCTATTTTACATGTGCCTTTCAAGAGCCCCTTGGAATTACTGGAAATGCAAACCAGTAAAAACTCACCTCCTTGTGCCTACTTACTCTAGACCCACAAAGTAGGTGGAGCCACCACCTTCAGTCCTAAATCCATGCCTCTGCTGTTCACCAGGGCATGGCCCCTCTGCTTCCCTTGGTGGCCATGTGGGGAGAGCCGGATTCTGAACCTTGTAGGTCTTGGGCTGCTTAGAGCTCTTCTTGTCACAGACCCCTCCAGGCTGACAAGATTGGCATCTTCTCTTATCTTGCTGGGTAAGGGCAGATGGGGAATGAAAAGGAATCACAAACTGCTCTGGTCACTGCTGTGATTTTGGAGGCATCAGGAAGCTGAGCAGACTCTCAGGCTGTGGACCTGTTAAGTCAAGAGCAGTTGGTACAACCTGTTTACTACAAGTGTTTGAGTTGTAGGCTCAGCTGGAAAATCACAGAATCACAGAGTGTTAGAGGTTGGAAGGGACCTCAAAGATCATCTACTCCAACCCCCCTGCCAGAGCAGGATCACCTACAGTAGATTGCACAGGAATGCGTCCAGGCGGGTTTTGAATGTCTCAAGAGAAGGAGACTCCACAACCTCCCTGGGCAGCCTGTGCCAGTGCTCTGTCACCCTCACTGTGGAAAAGTTTTTTCTAATATTTATATGGAACCTCCTATGTTCCAGCTTGCACTCATTGCCCCTTGTCCTGCCAATGGATGCCACTGAAAAGAGTCTGGCTCCATCCTCCTGACACTCCCCCTTGACATATTTATAAACATTAATGAGGTCACCCCTCAGCCTCCTCTTCTCCAAGCTAAAGAGATCCAGCTCCTTCAGCCTTTCCTCATCAGGGAGATGTTCCACTCCCTTAACCATCTTTGTGGCTCTGCGCTGGACTCTCTCCAGCAGGTCCCTGTCCCTCTTGAGCTGAGGGGCCCAGAACTCGACACAGTATTCCATATGTGGCCTCACCAGGGCAGAGTAGAGGGGCAGGAGGACCTCTCTCGACCTACTTGCTACTCCCCTTCTAATACACCCCAGGATGCCATTGGCTTTCTTGGCCACGAGGGCACATTGCTGGCTCATGGTCATCCTGCTGTCCACCAGAACCCCCAGGTCCCTTTCTCCTACACTGCTCTCCAACAGGTCAGTCCCCAACCTGTACTGGCACATGGGGTTATTCTTTCCCAAGTGCAAAACTCTACACTTGGCCTTGTTGAACTGCATAAGATTTCTCTCTCCAGCCTGTCCAGGTCTCTCTGAATGGCAGCACAGCCTTCTGGTGCGTCAACCACTCCTCCCAGTTTCGTGTCATCAGCAAACTTGCTGACAACGCTCTCTAATCCCTTGTCCAGGTCATCGATGAACACATTGAAAAGCACCGGCCCGAGCACTGACCCCTGAGGGACTCCACTAGACACAGGCCTCCAAATAGACTCTGCCCCATTGACCACAACTCTCTGACTTCTTGCCTTCAACGAATTAGCGACCCACCTCACTACTTGGTCATCCAGACCACACTTCCTCAGTTTACCTATGAGGATGCTGTGGGATCTTGGCATCTTTGCGATACTTCATTTAGTTTCCGAATTTAACTTTCTAGATTAACACGAAAGCGAGGCCATGAGTTACTGCTCTTTGTGGAAACTGTGCTACTGCGCAAAGTGGAGGAGTTCTCAGTTTCAGGACACCCTCTTGAGTGCTCTGAGAGATGGAAGCTTTAAAGATAGATGGTAATGGTTCCTTTGCACCAAACTGGCTGCACCTGAGCTCCCTATCTCTACAGAGGTACTTTGTGAAGCAGTCCTTTCCGGCTGTCCCCTGGTACAGCTCAGCTGGAGAACCCAGCAGGAGCCAGGAGGTCTGTCTCACAAAGTCCTGCCCATCAGAGGTAGCTTGTCCCCAAGTGGGGCTCTCGCGTAGAGTTTCACCAGGCAGAGACCTTCACGTGAAGGCAAGATGCTGCCATCAGGCCCACCTGTGCATTTCCTCTGCAGCTGTGGCAGGCTTTGATGGAGGCTGCATGCAACCACTGGACCAAGCCCAGAGTTGCAGTTCAAGACTGTTCAAAGTACAATAATAAATCGGTACTAGGAAGAGCATTGTGATGTGACCCTATTTTGAATGCTGGCGTTTGGATTTTCTTTGGATTTTGAAGTGATTCAGAAAGCTGCAATTTGATTTACCTCTTTTTTTTTTTTTTCCCCCCCTAGGATATTCGAAACTTGAGATTTGCTCATAAGCCTGAAGGGAGAACTAGACGATCCATATTTGAGAATCTAATGAAATATGCTTTCCCAGTTTCAAATAATCTGGTAAGTATTTTCTTTTTTTGTTTTTACCAAAAGACACAGAGTGGCAGCGAGATGTTTTCTTCAGTCGCATCAGCTTGTAAAGTTTCATATGGGGTGTGTTTTTTTAAAGGGGGAGAACTGCTGTTTTTTAAATCTGTTTTAAAATTAATTCTATCGGAGTTTAGATTGTATAGAAAAAAAAAGGCTACTACTATGGGGTTGAATGTCTTCGTGCATGGAGAATGACTTACTGATACTTCCTTGTAACAGAGGGAAAATATTCAAAGCACAATGACATCCATCAGAAGTTTAGATCGAGTGGTGACTGCACTGCCTCACATTTGGAATGCAGTTTGTCTTCTCTGTCGTGTTATGACACTGCAATTGTGACTGCATTCAAATACTGGCTGGAAGGATCTAGGTCTTAATATGTAAGAGTGTTCTTGGCCATGTAGTATTTTCTGTCTCTCTTTATTATTAAACTCCTTTTGTCTGTGAAGCAGGAGATAATAGAGAAGATCAGGGGTATATGAGAAAGTACGTTGTTGTACTAATCACCTGCTGCAGTGAGCGTGTTAATCTTTTCACGAAGGCCTGGAAGAAAAGTAGTGCAGGGAGAAAAATGAAGGACCTGTCATGAGTCGCTATGTGAGATATCAAACAACCTGGAAATGGGCTCTGAGTGGGCTCCTAACAGCAAATTTTCTTTCTTTCAGCCGCTTTTTGCATTTGAGTACAAAGAAGTTTTCCCAGAAAATGGATGGAAGGTGTATGACCCCACTTGGGAGTACAGAAGACAGGTGGGTATCATGCTGTGTCCTTCTCCATCCTCTCTGCTTTTCAGAAGCGAGGCTCTGCACAGTAATATAATTACAGGTTGCATGGGATGGGAAATGATCCTGCTGACGAACGTCATGCAGGCTGGGTTGGGATGTTCTTCTCCATGCTGCAGTGACTGACGACAGCAGTAGAGCTTTAGAGATAGTGGATCCGCTGATGGAGGTTGCTCAGGCTGCAGAGAGCTGACCGGAGGCTTTGGTAGAAAAAACTACTGCTCTGACTTAATCATCAGCCACAGCTGGCAGTGAGGAACGAAGGATGTGTTTTGCAGGTACAGGCATCCCACTATTGAGTTTCACACCTCAGCTCTTGCTTATATCAGTTTCAATTCTGTTCATTTTTTTCCTGTCTCAAACAGGAATTTGGAAGTAAAAAAAAAAAAAAAAGAAAAAAAAAAAGAAGTAGAATGCCTTTATTTTCTCCAGGAATCAGCACAGGGATCAACCTAGAGAGAGTTGTGATTAACCATAGCTTAGAACGCCACTTGTAGTGTTTCCGAAGTAGACTAGTCAGAGGTATTAATGATCATGAAGTGGCAGGTTGTCAGTTAGGAATACTGTGGTAAAAACTTGAGTGGTCGCCCCTGGGGGAAAAAATGGGAGAATTTTGGTTTTAATAGTGAAATCACTCTTATCATAACATTCTTAAGTACAGAAACCAGCGCAATTTGGTGACACGTTTGCCCTAAACACAGCAAACTTTTGTCTCATCCAGAACTGCTAGGATACAATCAATGCTCCTGTGTAAAATTACGAATTGTTAAGCCACATGATTTAAATATTATTTGGGTTTTTCCCATAAACCAAAATAACAACAGACCCCTGTCCTAGCCTACTGGTTCACCTGATTCCTGGCATCCAAAACCCAAGGAAAAGATTATTTTTCTACCTCTAATCTTCTAAAAGCTGGGCACGCCTTCTAAATTAGTTATCAAGGCCTGTCATTAACAGATGGGGAGAGTGTGCTTCACTGTTGGGGGTGATTTGCTCCCTCCTAAAATAGCTGCCTAAGATAGATCACTGGCTTCTACGCTGCTAATTGAAAACAAGATGTATTTTACCTCCGCTGTCTTTTTTGCAACGAAGTGTGTGTTTTGCAATGATCCCGCAATCTAAAATCCTGGTAGAGACAACCTGTGATCATTTGTAATCAATGACACACGTTGTATCAAAAGTCGACTTTGACTAATAAGATCACAGCAGAGATCGTTGCTTCATTTAGAATTTACCTTTCTTAGTGGTTATTTTAAGGAAAGATCTGTTTACAAAGAAGGATCTGCAGCTCAAGCTGCTTGGGCAAGATGCTTCTTTACAAGGCTGAGAACTTTGGAGTAAAGTCTAAAGAATACCTGTTCTGTCAAAATAATTTCCACTGAAAAGCAGAAAATTCACTTACCCAAGCTTCAGTTAAAACAGACGAAACATAAAAAAAGACATTCTTACAATGCCTGGAAAGAAGAGGAGCGTGACCCTTGAGAACTTAGAGATAAATTATTACAATTTCTTAATCCTGGCATGTGTGTTTTTAGAACACAACCTTTTCTATCCATTTTAATTTTTGTGTTGTGATTGACCATACCTTAAATTTTAGAAGAGCTTGGTTACACGGTGAAAGGATACGTATATGCACACGATTTGCGGGTCTTCATGACCTTTCTGTAAAGCAGATGAGACTCTGGGCTGTTGTGTCTTTGTTTCTGGTCACATGAGGTAGCGCTGTGGTGTGTAAAACGTGTCACATGGAGACATCCCTACCAATTGTACTCCTTTTGTCATGGCCTGCTTCTGTATTGTTTCTGTGTGGACAGGAAAAACTTGTCCTGGCTGCTTTTATGCCAAGAAACCAAACCAGTGTCCATATGCTGAAGCCCCTGGTTGTTTGCTTATGTTGGTAACTGCGAAAATGAACCCAAACCAGGATTTTTTGCAGCTGCCGCCTCTCTGAATTGTATCCATGATGGGCCACAGTCATTCCCATTCCAGATCACCCAATCTGTCTGTTCCAGTAGCTTATCTCCAAAAGTGACCAACACCAGCTGCTGACGAAGAGGCAAACTAGACTGTAGTAGATGTTTATGTTGTGATCTGGCCAGGAGGAGAATTTCATCCCTTTCGTTAGATTGATTTAGGTCCTGCAGCATGAAGCTTTATGTTCCCTCCAAAACTTTTAGGTATTTCAGTCTGTTTATTTAATTTCAGCATTTATAACTATGGATGTTCAATTTATCTGTGTGGATGTCTCAGCCTTTTTTCTTAATCCAGCCAGGTTCTGTTAAAGCAATAACAAATACTACAGTAAATCAGGATTATGTCCTGAAATGGCAGCAGGGATTCGTTAATAGTGAACCAAAACTGGCACCATCACATCAGATAATGGGATTACCTGTCTCTGACTGTATGAGTTGTGATCAGAAACAGAAAAGCAGAACATGTACGCTATCTGCAGGACCTTTTTTAATTGGCTTTAAAAGTGTTAGAGAAGAGCTGGCCTAGGGCATAAGCAGCCCAGCAGTATGGCCAGGCGTTGGCTCGGTGAGTCTTGGCCAGGTCATTTCCCTGTGGGAGCAGGGACACGGGGAGAGGGAGTGGAGCAGAAGTAGAAGCCAACTGCCAGGCACCCAGAAAAGACTTTTAGAGTAGGATCCGCAATACGATCTATATCTACACCGGTAGACATGGCAAGCTTGCGTGTGGTATCATTTTTTTTTTTCCAGAGTAATATAAGTATATTGATGTGATAGAAATTGTATCATTTAGGAAAGATCCTCAGTAACCCCCTGACCTCTCTGTTAGTGTTCTTGGGAAAGATGGAAATCATAGAATCATAGAATCATAGAATGTTAGGGATTGGAAGGGACCTCGAAAGATCATCAAGTCCAATCCCCCTGCCAGAGCAGGAATGCCTAGATTATGCTACACAGGAACGTGTCCAGGCAGGTCTTGAATGTCTCCAGAGAAGGAGACTCCACAACCTCTCTGGGCAGCCTGTTCCAGTGTTCTGTCACCAATACGTAACTTATTAAAAATCTGTGATTGTGTAAAACTATGGGGAGTAATAAACAACCTGTAGAGAACAAAAGGAACTCAGAAAGGTTTGGGATTTAGTCAGTAAATAGAATCACATGTGGCAAATGAAATTTAAAACTGAAATTGCTCCCTGATTTTTATTACACGCAGGCTGGCATAGTATAAAACAGAATCACAAAGGCAGTAAGACGCATTTGAAACCAAAAGGCCTTAAGATGCCTTTGGAGCTTTCATTTTCCTTAACAAGGTGGGGAGCATTTGGAAAATATTACAAGGGGTTGCGAAGCTGGAAATGTGTGATGTTCCCCTATGGCAGTCATGCCCATCTAGTCCTATGCCCTGGTCATATGTACCAGGGAGCAACTGTATAGGTCTGTGGTTGCTGCTTTCAGAGAGATCTTCCAGCAAGATGTGTGCAGGTAGACAATATGAAGCAAGTATTTACTAGCTAACACACAAAAAAAGATAGCTGAGGCCTATCTGGCAGATAGGCTGAGCTGGTACTCATCACCTCAGAGAAGGCGCCTGAAGAGACTTTCCTGACCAGTCAGGCATAACTGAGAGAAGGAAGATGAGCCTCTGGACCTCCCTCACTTGGGCTGCTGTTGCTCTCTTCCACCAGTGATGTGAGCACCAGCACGCAGCTGACCCAGCTGTTGGCCCTGACCCAGTGACTGCCTGCTAAACTTGCGGTTTTTCCCTTTTTGGATTTCATACCATTTCATGATGCTGGTTTTGCTCTCGAAACCTTGAGCTACCAGTGATCCCTGTCTCAACAATCCTCTTCCTCTGTCTGCAGTTTTACTTTTCTTTCCTTTCTATAGATTTCCACACAGTTCTTCCACGTGGCTTTGCAGCATCCTTGGCAGTCTGAAGCTGCGGTTGTGCAGCTGGGCCACACCAGAGCTGGCAGCCGAAGAGGCAGTCGGTCCCTTGTGGGGTCGAGAAGAGGGAGCGTGGCAAGGCCAGCTTGCCTGCCCCCAAACCCGGACACCCTTCAGAGGCTGACACAAGCCCAGGATCACCAGCAGGCAGTTTGGATAAACTGCTCTATTTTGAGGACGAACGAGTTTAATCCCATGGATGTGAGGCACGCCGTGCCAGCTGGTCTTATTGAGAATGGTCAGGGGCACATTTAATTTTTGACTGTACATGTGGCCACGTTGCCTTCCTCACTTTGCCCTCTGGCAGCAACCGAACACATGAATTCTCACTACAAGAAGCACATTGAGGTGCTGGAGAGGGCACAGAGGCAGCTGCCAAGCTGGTAAAGGGTTTGGAGCGTGTGTCATACGAGGAACAGCTGAGGGATCTGGAGCTGTTTAGCCTGGAGAGGAAGAGATTGAGGGGAGACCTCATCGCTCTCTACAACTACCTGAAGGGAGATTGTAACGAGGCAGGGGTTGGTCTGTTCTCCCTAGTGGCAAGAGATAGGACAAGGGGAAATGGCCTCAAGTTGCACCACATTCAGGTTGGATATTAGGAAGAATTTTTTTACTGAGAGGGTTGTCAGCCATGGGAGCAGGCTGCCCAGGGAGGTGGTTGAGTCACCATCCCTGGATGTGTTTAAGAGACAGGTAGATGTTGTGCTGAGGGACATGGTTTAGTGATGTTGATAGGGCTAGGACAGAGGTTGAACTTGATGATTTTGAAGGTCTCTTCCAACCAAAACTGTTCTATGATTCTATAATTCTCCTGAAATCAGGGTCTACTAGCAGCATTAGGTTTGCCTGGAGAAGACAGACCTTGTGCACCAGTCAGGGCAGCAGGCTCCGCTCACTGATGTGGACACCCAACAGCCGTGTTCCCTAGCAGCTTGGGGACACAGTCACACTTGCTGCTACCAGGGTGTTCCTGGGACTTCTCATGCTGGTTCACAGGCTGGCAGCTCCCAAAGCCTGCAGAGGTTTCCTGAGTTACTTCTGTAATGATTTGGTTTGACAGTAGGCTTTTGGGTGCCTATGGCTTACCAGGAAACAGTGAAATGCATTTTATGTAAGGAAATACCAACGTGCTTTATATCGTGTTTAGCTTTTTCTATTGATTCCAGCTGGAGAAAACGCAAATCTGCAGGAGCATGAATAAATGCGGAAGCTACCCCGCATCATGGCAAACATCCTGGGAAGATGCAAATTCAGCTTCTGCTCAAGCCTGCTTTGCTCATTTCTATTTGCTTCAAGTCCACAGGGAAAGTCACGACCTGAATCCAAAGCCCCCCTTGGGTGGTGCTGTGATTCAAGACTCCTGTGCCAGGGAGAAGTGGACACTCCCCCTGATTCAAAGGAAATTTGGATGCTGACACACAGCATCTTTCTTTCCTTGGGGATTTGTCATGAATTTTTCTGGTCCGGGCTATTGCAAAGGAAAGATTTCATTCAAGTTTGTCAGGGTGGCAGCTGAAAGACAGAGCTTTGGGAGTGTTGGTTCTGGACTGAGCAGTGTGTGCTGAAGATGTGAGGTGGGTGCTTTGCAGTGCCAGTGACTGCTCTATTTTCTCAATGAGAACTGGTGGAGTTGCAGAGTAGAACGACTTCTCTCCCATGTAACCGTGTGTCAGCTCCCATTTTCCTTGCCAAGAGTGTGCGGGCAGCATAGTTTTAATTCAGGTTTGCAGGGTGTGAAATCTCCAAGAGCTGCTGATCGATCTGTTGCAGTCCAGTCACGTACTTACTAGGACAGGACTGAGAACAATTTAATTATTTGCCATTAGCTGACTTCCAGACAGTAACCCATGTGATCACAGCTGACAGACAGCAAAGAGCAAGAGTCATGCGGTTCCCTGGTTGACAGCAGAGCTGGTGGACTCGGGAGGTTCTGTCTGTGCTGTGTACAGCAGGTAGACCCCTGAACACGTTTTACCCATCAGTAAGCTTGCACTGTGCTTACACAGCGATGCCTGTTTATGCCACTTCTTTGGCTTCAGGCAGTGCCAAAAAAATTGCTTTGCTCTAGGGTTTTGGGATACTCGTGATCCTGGCAGCTCTGCTGATTCCTTGCAGTATCATTTCCTTCCCAGGGAGGGTCCTAGGACCAGGGGTGGTTTACAAGCAGGGTGTGACCGGTATTAGACAGAAGATCTGTCCTCATTTCTGCCCATGACCTGTTTTGACACCGTGACTCACTGCTCTGACAGTCTGTGCGGGTCAACTGTAATTACTACGGCTCATCTGACTTGGGTTAGCTTTGTCATTTCTTTCCTGTGGGAGCTGCGACAGTGGTAGCCAGTGTCCCACCGCCCTCCTTAAAATGAAAGACTGTTTAGTAGAACAGAAGCCTGTATTGTTTTAAGAGCTGATGTTCCCCTAAAACAGACTTCTGTGCTTCATGGTCTGGCCGTGTCCACTGCAGTAGAGCTGTTTTGCCCACAGAGTTGCTTTGTGTTGGTGCTCAGCCCTGCAGCAGCATGTGTCTGTTCAAACCTCTCTCCTTGCAGTCGCAACCACACCGTTTTGATCTGTTCACTCCCAGCGCCGGCCAGGCTGGGTCTGCAGGTTGTCAGGGTGGTCCCCGTTGTGCTTCGGGTGTGACCCCCAGGCCATAGTCCCAGGAGGGCGCACCGGGCACAGGGACGCGGTGTAGATTTCCTGCTCTCCCAGCCCAGGCCTGACTGGTACAGGCAGAGAGCTCAGTCTGAGAGGAAGGTGGGAGTTGCACATCACTGTCCAGATCGCACACGGTCATGCAGGCAGACACAAACAGTTATTAGGGTTTTGGTGTTTTTGAGAGATTGCATAGCTGGGCTGCAAACACTGAAAAAGGCTCAGAACAGATGGATTTTTTTGGGGTGTTTTACTGCCTATTCTCCTTTCTGTCTTCCCGTTCATCCTGTCTGGTAACTCCACTTTCCATCTCCAGTTTCCACTCACTAGATTTGAGCTAAGAGCCAAGAGAAGAGCAAGGACTGTCGGTCACCCGTTCTGTCCTGCTCCTGGCTCTCCTGTAAGGACCTGAAGCTATATTAAAGGTAATGTCAGGGAGATTGCCTGTGTTGCCACATCTGTAGCCTCCACAGTTCTCTTTGCAGGCAAGCTCACCTATGGTGTCTTCTAATTTTCCTGTTCTTCAGTGACCTGAGCAAAACCTCTCTGGGAAGAGGCATGAAATGCAAGTTACCAAGTTAATGCAGTCCCAGGCTCCAGTCCTAAATGTCCTTCATTAACGAAAATTGCTTTGAATTTCAGGTCTGGGGATTTGACTGTGCTGAAGTCTCAGAGCAACTGATTTACTAACCTACTGTTGTCTCCTCTTTAGGGAATTCCCAATGAAAGCTGGAGGTTGACCAAGATAAATGAGCGCTATGAACTGTGTGATACATACCCTGCCATTCTAGCTGTGCCCGTAAACATTCCTGATGAAGAATTAAAGAGAGTAGCATCTTTCAGATCAAGAGGACGCATACCAGTGAGTGTGACAAAAGAAGCCACTTTGATGTGGTTTTGTTACATACCTATGGGCCATAAATAATACCAAGATCAGGCTGAGTGGATTCCGGGGAGCAAATGAATGGTCAATGGATAATAAAAGTGACAGCAAAGTGTTTGAGGAGTTAGAAAGCAACATTATTTGCTGGGACTATTGTTGTGAAAGAGAGATAGACTAAACCAAAACAAGAAGATAAGATAACAGCCCAACCTAGACTGAATCTCACAAAACAGCCCTATTCGGTTGTTTACAATTGTCTGGCTTGCTCTGACTTTCAGGATAGAGAAATACTGAGTGATGCTCTCGGTGAAAACTCTCATTAAATGAAATTAAAACAAAACGAAATGAAATGAAAACAAAACACGTTATGATGATGATTTCAGTGATAACTGAAAATATACTGGTTTAATTCTGAAGCCTGTAGAAAATTAAATCTCTTCCTAAAGTGCCGAATTTTTACATGGTGTAACACAGAGTGAGACACAGCCCAGTGAGTGCAGAGTGAGAAAATGTGTTCATGACTCCCACAACAGCGAAGAAACAGTCTGCGCCATATTAAAAGTCAGACTTAAACCTATTTTTGCTACTTCTTGTTTGTTCAAACTTTGAGAATACCATAGAACGAATGAGTACGGATGGAAGAGTTCTTCCTTTCATTCAATCATGATTTAGTAGAATCCAGCCTTCTGGAACCAGCTAATACATGGCAGGATCCCAGAGCAAGCCATTACTGGTAAAACACTCACTGGCTTGATAAATCCTGTTTTTCCTTCATTTCTTCCTTATTTGTTTGCAAAGGTGTTGTCATGGATTCACCCAGAAAGTCAAGCAACGATCACTCGCTGTAGCCAGCCAATGGTGGGAGTGAGTGGCAAGCGAAGCAAGGAAGATGAGAAGTACCTTCAAGCCATCATGGATTCTAATGCCCAGTCTCATAAAATCTTCATATTTGATGCAAGACCTAGCGTGAATGCTGTAGCCAATAAGGTCAGATGTTTCTTCCTCTGTCTAAAGCTGGGAATGTAATAATTCAGAGCACATTTTCCACCACCATTTCAGATTGTTCCTGAGGATCACAAAAGGCTTTCCATTGTGAAGGGGATTGTACGCAATGGTCTGATTCTCTAGACAGGCTTCTACACCTGCACTGCTGTCTGTAAGATACAGGTGTGACTACTAAAGGTCCATCGGGATTAATCTACAACAGGAAATGAGATTGGAACGTGGGGGAAAAATATCGAAGTAATACTTAGGTCAAACTCTAGCACCTTGGATCTTGTGTATCACCATTTTTCACTTCACAAAACTGGAAGAGCAGCAGCACTCTGTCCCTGTTAAGCCTGATCGGAGCACGAGATATTCAGCACTTCTGAAAATCATGATCTTTAATTTCACAATATGAGCTGGGGTTCTTTAATGTCTAGGAGTGTTACTGGGTTCTTCCTGCTGTTAGAGAATCACAGAATAGTTTGGATTGGAAGGGACCTTTAAAGGTCATCTAGTCCAACCCCTCTGCAATGAACAAGGACATCTTCAACTCGATCAGGTTGCTCAGAGCCCCATCAAGCCTGACCTTGAACGTCTCCAGGGACTGGGACATCTACAGCTTCGCTGGGCAACCTGTGCCAGTCTTTCACCACCCTCAAAGTAAAATGCTGTGAGTGGAACCATCCAACCAATTCCTTATCCACCAGACAGTCCACCTAGCAAATCCGTATTTCTCCAATTTAAAGAGAAGGGTGTTGCAGGGGACCACATCAGAGGCCTTGCAGAAGTCCAGGTAGACAACATCTGTAATTCTTCCCTTGCCACTCCAGTACAGAAGGCCACTAGGTTGACCAGGCAGGACTTGCCCTTGGTGAAGCTTTCTCCTCCACGTGCCTTAGCAGAGCTTCTAGGAGGATCTATGCCATGATCTTCCCAGGCACAGAGGTGAGGTTGACAAGTCAGTAGTTCCCAGGGTTCTTCTTTCTATGCTTTTTAAAATTATGTCTCATACCATCACTGTAAGCCCCATTTTAATGGTAGAACTGCTCTGTTGCACTAAAGCTGATTTTTTTTTTTTTTTTTTTAAATCTGCCTTTCCCACTACTTAGGAAAGGCAATTAGTGTGTGGGATATACTCCTCTATAATAGTATGGTAAATTTGTAAATGACAGAATAGGGAATCTAATGAGCTAGCAGCTTGAACGGGTATAAATGATAATTATAGAGAAAAAGAAGGATTGTAATGTGATATTCTGTGGTAAAAAAACATAGCTTTCATTAACTGTTGCAGGAAAGAGACATAGAGTGTGTGCATGTACATGTTTGCTTCCAATTTTAAGAAAAATTCAATGTTTTCTGCCTGCTTTATATAGCACAATCACCACAGTATTTTGTCAGCTGATATTTGCTCGAATCGGGTGAGGTGTAAGATATGTTTCTGCCTGATGATTTACATGTGGATTTTGTTCTTTAGGCTAAAGGAGGGGGCTATGAGAGTGAGGATGCCTATCAGAATGCAGAATTGGTGTTCCTGGACATTCACAATATTCATGTCATGAGAGAGTCGCTGAGAAAACTGAAAGAAATTGTATATCCCAATATTGAGGAGACTCACTGGCTGTCTAATTTAGAGTCAACTCACTGGCTAGAGCATATCAAGGTATGCACGTCTGCATCCACTGGGTGTGGCCAAGTAACCACAAGTCGTTCCAGTCTGCTCACTGGAAAATGTTTCCAGAGCTAACTCTGGTGCTGGATTTTCAATTAATCAGAAATTTGAAGACTTACAGTTTGTCTTCAGTTTATAAACAACTAAACCTACAGTTTCATGGAATGGGGAGTTTTTGAGGAGAGGGAATTGAAATACTGAAAGATGGATTTTTGGAAGCAAAGTGTGTTCCTGGGTAATGCCTAACTGTGAAAGCCCTGGTCGGGGCACAGGAGTCACAGAGTTTCCAAACTCTTCACTCAGGGATCCTCGACATCCTGGCATTACTGCCTGGTCCAGACCAGCAAATGTTGGGAGCTCATGCCTCATCAACCTTTTGGGAATCCAAGTAGAGTCAGAAGGAGTGGGGGAAAATGCTTCAACTTCTACAGATACTGATTCTCAGATTAAACTCTTTCTCCCCTAAAAATGTCCATCTTACACTCTTGACCTGCTAATGCCCACAGGGACAAATCTGCTTCTGGGGCAGTTGCAAGGCGATGGCCAGTTTTCGTTTGTGTTCAGACACAGAATGCTCCCGCGTTTCAATCCTGACCTGTCCAAGGGTTTAGCTAGCTCTAGAATTGTGCCCACACCACAGTTTAGACATGTTGTCATTTTACTGGAATAAAAACCAGTGATCAACAATTCCCTGTCCTAGTTATAAAGTAGTTGGAACTGATTTACCATTCTCCTTGAGGCAGAGTGAGTCCTTGGTTTGTCCTGTGTTGTCACTAGTCATTTTTCATTTATGGTTTCTGTTCCAAAGAGATTTTGCAACTTTTTTTTTTCTTTTTCCCCTTTGTCCTAGCTCATTCTTGCTGGAGCCCTTCGGATCGCTGACAAGGTGGAGTCAGGGAAGACGTCTGTGGTTGTACACTGCAGCGATGGCTGGGACCGGACAGCCCAGCTCACCTCTCTCTCTCTGCTCATGCTAGATGGCTACTACCGAACTATCAGGGGCTTTGAAGTGCTCGTGGAGAAGGAGTGGCTGAGCTTCGGCCACAGATTTCAGCTGGTGAGTCACTGGCCCTTGGAAGGCACTGAACACAAAGTTATCGTCCACCTTGAAGGATTTCAAAGGAGTTTAGCCTTTCCTGTGAGAATTCTCCCACCTGAACTCGCAGAAGAAAGGTGAATGCTGCTGCTGTTGTTTTCTGCCTGTAATTCCAGTCATCTCTTAACCTCCTTGGAGACAGCTTTGGTTAGATAGGAGGAACAGGTGGTATTAAAACTCTCGGGTGCCTTACTAATATGCTGCTTAAATTAACGGTGTGCTTTGGATTCACAATAAGCATTGCTGCTGGGAGCTGGCAGGGACCACTGGGGTATTTTTTTGTCTGTCTTTCCAGTTCAGTCCATTTTCTGAGACTGCTTGGACACCGTCGTCTAGCTAATGCCTTGGTATTGAAGGGGCTGGGGAATCTGGTTATGGCCTTGATCTCACGGTTTCTTCAGTCACGTATTATTTTTGGAGAGGCTTTTAATGGTCTAGGTAAAAGATCGGGAGTTTGAGACTGGACCAAGAATACTTCATGGTTGTATCCATAGAGTTGCCAGAGAGGCAGCTTTATAGACCTGTGACAGAGCAGTTTGTTACAGTTTGCCCTGATGGGAATCAAGAGCACCTTTCAGTAGTGTCCTTTCAGGCTTTGTTTCTGTTGTGTTTTGCTTGTAACTCTTCTCTTGTGGTGGTTTAATTCTGTCAAGGGCTGGAACAAGGTCTGTTTACAGCACAGGAGGTGGTGGGTTGCATAGTCAAATGCTCTGAGGAAGGTGGAGAAACTGAGGTACTAAGCAACTGAGTTTCTGCCACAGCTAAACTGTACCTGGTGTTTTAACGATCAGTATTTTGGCTCCCCTGTCTATACAAAGACAGATTTCCTTTGAGGGGAGAACAGTATTACAGAAGAGGTAAGGATTGCTGTTACTTACTGGTTCTTGTTCTTTGTTTGTACCATACTTACGGCTCCTGGGCAATCTAAAACCACTAAGGTACTACACTAGTTATAAGGAATCAGGCCTCACATGTCTTGGCCACACAGCACAGTTGGGGTTGGAGGCCAACTTCTGGGGATACTTTCATCACTGCCTCTTGTGAGGTGGCAGGAGACGGGCTGGGTTAGTGTTTGTACAGCACTTGGAAGCTGTGAGGTGTTGTGTGATGGTTATCGCCGCCCGCCGTGCCTGTAGGTAGTGTTTAGATCTAGCACACTGTACTACTGAAGTAGCCAGGACGACAGCTGCAACTGAAGCAAAAAGCATTCTCGGTGCTTTTTTTTTTTTTTCCCCCTTCTGAACTTCAGCTCTTAACTGAAATCAGTGCCAGCATAGCATCTGGAGACTCTACTCAAGCAACTCTTGTTTTAACTTAGCATGGAAATATCCCCATAAAGAAATTTCACTTCAAAGACAAAGGGAGTAACTGTCCTTTACTCCTTTACCACTGATAAGGACAAAGCAAAATCAAGACTCATTTGAACCTTCTTAAAGCTGCTGGTAAAGGCTTGGGTGACTGAGGGGACCCCAGCAGTTTCCCAGTGAAGCCCAGTGCGACTCATGTTCTTTGTTCTGCTGTTTCAGAGAGTTGGCCATGGAGATAAGAATCATGCAGACGCAGATCGCTCTCCTGTCTTCCTCCAGTTCATCGACTGCGTCTGGCAAATGACCAGACAGGTAAATTGCTGGTGGCACGCGTGTCCACGAAGCCAGTGTACTGAGGCGCGGCACAGTGTCTGGCCGCAGGAGTAATTTCCAAGCTCACCTGCACAGGGTCTGCTTCCTGGGCTTCTGCTCTTTTCTTGACTGGCAACAAGTTTCCAGGAAGTCTGGTTTGCAAAGAGCCCAAGTGCACAAGTGTGTAGAAAGGCCACAATGTTGGTTTGTGTCAGATTAGCTAGTTAGTGGGTGCTGCTTACCTACATGCTGCTATAATAATCGTGAGGTTGTGTGGAGCAGCTTGTCTTACCCTGAAGGAGGGGACAGCTGCCCTTTGGGGCGGGAACAGGCACCCCAGCCATCCTCGGTGCCTTCAGAAGCTTAAGTGACTTGAGCTGTTAACGTAATTACGTCATTAGGAGCAGTCAACATGGTTTTACCAAGGGGAAGTCACGTTTGCCCAAACTGATAGCCTTTTGTGAGGACATAATCAGGTGGATAAATGATGGCCGTGCCGTAGACGTAGTTTATCTGGATTTTATTAAAGCATTTGACACCATCTCCCACAGCATCCTTATAGCTAAACTGAGGAAGTGGGGCCTGGATGACCGAGTAGTGAGGTGGATTGTGAACTGGTTGAAGGGAAGAAATCAGAGAGTCAACTGTGAGAGTGACAGAGCACTGGCACAGGCTGCCCAGAGATTGTGGAGTCTCCTTCTCTGGAGAGTTTCAAAGCTCATCTGGACGCGTTCCTGTGTGATCTACTGTAGGTGATCCTGCTCTAGCAGGGGGTTTGGACTAGATGATCTTTCGAGGTCCCTTCCAACCCCTGACATTCTGTGATTCTGTGTACGTCTCTACTGTGGTGGGTGTTGCCTCTGCTCAAGCTGATTCTGTAACTAAACCTGCAGCAAGACATGTATTTGCTCCATTTTAACTCGTTTTGAAGGCAAACATACTGCTTCTGATTCATATGGGATATACAGAGCTGAGTTCCTCACTTCAAACCAGGCATGGCAGAGGCACAGCTCTGGAGAGATCCTCTACGGTTGGGAGGTTTCTCCCCAGGTATGTGGAACCTGGAAGGTTTTTTGTGTCTGCTGCGACACAGAAGTGTCACATGGCAAACATCAGCAGTGGTCACTTAGTTCACTGAAAAAAATTAGGCTCATCATGGATTAAAACAGGTGACATGGAAAAGAAGGATGCCACTAGATATGAAGCTGTACTGGATCCAAGCAGGGAAAGAGGGAGGCTTCGCAATCACCAAGAGTCACTTTTCATCTGCAGGCATCTCAACCTGCAGCTGGTGAGGTCAGGATGTTGCAGCCAGGGTAGCCTGGGAAGAACAGGGTGGTTTGTGACAGAGGAAGGCCTCCTGCTCTCCTCTCCATCACCCCAAGCACGTCTTTGCAATTCATTGCATATGTTCTTCCTGATCCTTTGCAGAGCTTCAGCTCTCCCTGTCTCAGGCTTGATTGTTTCTGCAGGAAACAAACATCAGTAGGTAACATAGCCCCATCCCAAACTCCTGTTCCTCTCGCTGGCATGTGTTGCAAAGATTCCTTCCTGCTGTTGCCCCTGGGAAGTGCTGTGCTTCACACCCTGGTTATTTCCATTTGGCCCTGGGAAATGGCCATTTCTTCTTCTGCATTATTTCACATGTGCTTCAGCCTTTTGTTCACAGTTTTGTCACGTGGTGTGTCGTGAGGGGCGGGCGTAGCAGGGCAAGCTTCAATGTGGAGCAGCACTGAGTGTGTATAAACACAGCAGTCAAACCCTTCAGACCTCTGGCTTTTGCTTAAAATTCCTCCCTGCACATGTAAAGCAGCTTTCCAAGAAAGAAACTCTTGCTTCTGGAGGGAGCAAATATGATCCTGAATATCCAGCCAGGCAGGGAACAAGGACAAATCCTGGTTTAGAAATTAGGAGAGGCCAACTCCTTACCAAGATCACAGAGTGGGAAAACACTTATTTGTGATTCCTGTTCTTAAAATCCCAGCCTAATTTTCTGGTTGTGTTTGAAGTTTCCTACAGCATTTGAGTTCAACGAGTACTTCCTGATAACCATCCTGGATCATCTGTACAGCTGTTTGTTCGGGACCTTCCTGTGCAGCAGTGAGCAGCAGAGAGTCAAGGAGGTAAGACTGCTTCTCTCCAAGGCGAATGCCTGGAACAGTGATTGCTTTAGCTGGCTGGGTACTGCTAGAGAAATTGTTTCAACACTCAAAGGTAGTGTTGGATGCAGGTCTGGGTCATGCCAAGCCCCCTTCTTAACAGCTGGGACACAGGGTACTTCCCTCCTCTTCACACAAACCGCTGTCTGTTGGAGATTTGACATTTTGGAGCAATACCACCTCTGGACAGTTCTGCTGCTTTCAGCTACTCCTTGGTGGCTGAATAGCTCCTGGTGTCTCCCAGGTAGTTGGCAAAGCATTTTTTCTTTGAACTTCAGTTTAATGTAATCTTCTCTGTGGAAGCTGGTACCTTTTTGTCCTCCCTTCTCCTTGAAGTTGTCCCATTAGGTTCCTTTTAACTGCCAAGTGTGCGTTGTCATTCTGCACATGTAGGTTACGGCAAGTAACTGATCTCAAGGTGTGCTCTTGATGTGCTTCCTTTTTTTGGGGAGACGACAGAGCTACTGGTACTAGGAAGGATGTGCCTCTAGGTCCTGCCACCAGCCAGGTCTGCCGTGCGGTCTGGTCGAGGTGTGTTTGTCAAGTGAGGAGCGTGTAGATGTGGACATTCAGACCTGGTCTGGAATTGGCAGGAAAAGCAGTGACATTCGTTTTGTCTCACCTACCTAAAGATGAAGCGTTTTGTCATCAAAAGGTCACAGCCTAAATCAGAGGCATGCTAAGGGCAGTGCTGTGTGGACCTGATGTGATTATATTTGATAGTATATCAGTTAAAAAACATAAATAAAATGTACTGTAATCCAGTGCAATACTGTAGTAAATCAGTGTCCCTGTTTCTCTAGAGTCCACTGTGATCAAATAATTGTAATTTCCAGAGAAGAAAACCCACATGCTGTTTGCATGTGGGTTTTGGGGTTTTTTTGGTTTTTCTTTTCTGAGGTCTCAGCCTAGCAAAGTACTTAATCTAGAAAGCACTTCAACACTGGTTTCACTGGGACTATTCACAGGTGTAATTATTCCACTAGATCAGGGCCTAAGTCAACTGTTTTCTTTTTTCGCTTTGCAATTAAATACTCCAGCAAGTCCTCCAGGAGCACTTTAAAAAGGTGAGGTTTAACTAAAGCATCGGGAGTTCACGTGCTGGTGTCCCCTTGCTGTGCCGATGGAGATTCCTGGTCTGTGTTGGCAGCTGGGTGGGTAAGAGGAGGTGTTTCCGTGCCAGGTTGCAAGTGTGCCTGCCTGCATCCATGTGCTTCGATTACAATAACCACATCAAAAGAACATTGGTGGTGGTTTTTTAAGCTACAAAAAGAGAACCAGCTCTGTATTAACAACGGGTGTATGTATGTGCCTTTACACTTTGTAGATAAATGCTGGGATTCCTATGGGAAATAAAAGTCTCTCTCACCCCCTTCCTTTACAGAGCCTTCCAAAAAGGACCGTATCGCTTTGGTCATACATCAACAGCCAGCTGGAAGACTTCACCAACCCCTTGTATGTGAGCTACTCCAGCCATGTCCTCTATCCCGTTGCCAGCATGCGCCATCTCGAGCTGTGGGTCGGCTACTACATCCGCTGGAACCCCCGGATGAAACCACAGGTACGTCTGGATCCTGCTTTTATTTCCCTCTCTGGCAGTACTAGGGCTGTCATAGAATCATAGAACAGTTTCAGCTGGAAGAGACCTTGAAGATCGAGTCCAGCTTTTATCCCAGCCCTATCAACTGGCTAAACGATGCCCCCTAATGCAACATCCACCCATCTCTTAAACACCTGCAGGGACGGTGACTCAACCACCTCCCTGGGCAGCCTGTTCCAACAGCTGACAACCCTTTCAGTAAAGAAATTCTTCAAGACCTTCGAAGCACAAGAAGTAATGTGCAAACTTAAACTGCCACTGCTTAAATCTAAAATCAAAAATCTGCAGCTGGCTGATGCAGGTGCTTGGCCGGAGGTTGCTCCCTCGTGAGATCTGCAGGGTGGAAAACTTTGCACTGAGAATTCAAATTATTTTCCCCATATTCTCTCTTCTTTGTAAGAAGAGCCTAAAATCCCACAGGCTTCTTTAGATGTAGAATTCTAGATCTGAACTTTGGGGCCAGATTTAGACTACCAGCAGTAGGAACCTGCTGTTTCCTTTGGCTTCCCAAGGCACGGGGGAGTCTGACTGCAACCCTGTCACGCTCTTGAACCCCAACAGCAGGGAAACAGGCTTACCCAGGGCAGGCACCAGAGACAAGTGTCTGAACCCTGAACGCCGAAGTCACTAGAAAGGGACAAGAAGTCCTGAATTGCCTCTATGTCCAATTGCAGTTAACAGTTTTGCAAATTTGGGGCATTAGATACAGCAACCTAACAAACACTTTGCAGTACTCACTGCTTAACACTCAGAACTATGTGAAAAATACTTTGATAAATCTGTATTGGGTTTTTTTTTCCCCTAAAGCCCTGAATATGTGGCCAGGCTGAGATGTCAAGGTCAGCATCCCCCAGAAATATCAAGAGATCAGAGTTCTCCAATTGTCTTTCAAAAAACACACAGTTTTGTTTAGCCTCCACTAGCCATGATTGATAAAAAAATGAGTATCTCAAAGCCAGAGTGACTCCTCACTCCCCACCTGGGCTGGGGGCAGTGATATAACCCCCATCCCCTCCCCTCCCATCCCATCCCGCCTTCCCTTAGAGCTGTGTGCGGGGTCAGTGACAACGTCCTGTGGTTCGTATTTCTGCTTCCACGCTTCTCTCCCAGCACTCAGCCACACGCTTTCTTGCAGGAACCTGTCCACAATCGCTACAAGGAGCTTCTTGCCAAGCGGGCTGAGCTGCAGAGGAAAGTGGAGGAACTGCAGAGAGAGATCACCAACCGTTCCACCTCGTCCTCGGAGAGAGCTGGCTCTCCCGCACAGTGCGTCGCTCCTGTACAGACAGTTGTATAATACAGACTTTGCTCGCCGAGTACCTTCCCAGGACCACGAGGGGCAGCTTTTCTGAAACCCTCTGGATTTCCAGCATGGTGCCTGGGAGATGCCAACCTATTTATTTATTTCTCTCCAGGGTAATTTATTAGTACTATAGCACTAGAGGAAGCTTAAGCAAAAACAAACAAACCAACAAGGCCCCCTATGCAATTAAATCTTTCAGTGGCTAGGTTTTAATAAGAGCTAACTGCACTTGCCACCTAAAAGAAACCTAGAGCTCCTTCTTTCTTACGTGCTGAAAATCACTTGGCTTTAAAGAGAGACCGTGCACTAGGATGACATACTGCAGAGGAAAAACATCTACTCGGAAAGTTTGAAAAAAATCGCCCCTTTGCTAAAAGAAAACACCAACTCTGTACTGGAGCCTAGAATACTGCTGTGAAGTCATGAAACCCTCTGCTAATTACTGTCTGCATTGCCGTGTTAATGAGCGTGTCCACCAACAGCCGTAGAGCCAAGCAGCGACAGCAGCTGAAACATGTCACTGCTCTGCTTGCCTTTCCCTCCACTTTGACCTCACTGATAAGGAAGCCATGCAAACGATGCCTTACTTAAAGAAAGGGCAGCCTCTACCAACAAAACGTGGTGGTGGAGGAGTGACCTACACAACACAACTTTGTAGGACAAAGTTTACTCCCATCTTGGCAACTTTAGCTTCTCTCTTACGTTTACACTGGGCATGCCAGGACACAATTTAAAGCACCTTTATCTCTGCAGGGGGGGAGGCAGAGCGTGGCTCCCCCGGGCTTTCTGCAGCTTCTCTGCCCTCCAGTGCCTCATACTCATCAGGGGAAAGGTAGGGGGATGTCAAGGGGCACACATGAACTGCTGGGATCAGTCATTTCATTTTGCTTAAGAGTAATTAGTGATTTTAATGCTTCTGTGCAGGATCCATGGTGTACTTAAGGTGTTTTTTGTTAACTAATGGGAGCATCTGTGTATCAACCAAAGAAGCCTTTCTGCCTGCATTGCCACTGCTGCTTACGGTTACTCGGGTAGACCAACCACCTTGGCCAGTTTCAAAGCCCTGTGTTTAGGTCTTTTTCCTCATAGCATGCTTCAAGAATTAGTGTCACCTGCCAGAACTTAAGTCCAAATTCAGTTTTAATACAAATTTTTTTCTGCAGAAGCAGAGATGAAAAAAACAACCCCCACTTTGTGAAACCATGACTACCCCCTTGCTTTTCCAAACAGGAAAGCCTGGGGTTGTAGACGAGGGCTTACAGTGAAGGAAATGAGGTATGCACAAGGATCTTTACTCCAGGCTTTACTCATGTGTACGTCCATAGAAGAGGGGCACTGCTTGACCTGGGTTCCTGTGTTGCTCTCTGATAGGATCACATACCATGCTCCCTTGTTTAATACACTCATCAGCATGCTGCTTCACTCAGCCTCTCTGCCGCAGCAGGTAAGAGCAATTCACACATAAATTACCTTTCAGAAGTCACATTCCTTCCAAGACAGTAACAGTGATTTTCCCCCTGCAGTCTCTGTTTCTGCCTGCGGTACTGCACTGTGTCTCTGTGCTTGGAGAAATCCACAGCCACCTGCTGACAGAACAAGTAAGAGCCTGTAGAGCAGCACCGTGTTTGTTATAGGGCAGCCAGAGACATTACAGTTCAACAGTGCAAAGAATCCACAAAAATACCTTCTGAAGGACTTGAATTTGCTGTAAGGTTAAAGGGCAGCTCTGCTCTTAATGTACAATCACTATATGAGATGGTTCATGGCGCTATTCTGTAGTAGCAAATTGACTATGTGTGTATATTTTGTTTCTTGATGGAGGCTGTTGGGTTTCCGTAACACTAATAAAAATGGATAAATGGCTCAACTTCCTGTGCGCTCTCACTTTCAGCTCTGTGGTTCTCCAAAGGGCTTGTAGGACATGCGAATATTAATAAAATAGCACTAAAAGATTAGTAAGTCAAATTCAAATCTCTCCCGATCTTCTGCACCTGGTCTTGCAAGATGCTAATGTTCAAATGCTGGCATTTAAAATTACAGGAAAACACAATTCATCTTTGGACAAGTTTCTTGTGTCCTATACAGACCAGTATTAATACAAATACAGTGCTTAGCTGCTCAATATTACAAAAATACTTTCACAATTTAAAAAAAAAAAATTACTTTTCAGTGCATTAGCACAGTACCTTCTGTGTAAAAGGAGGATTCACATTTTTCCCATGCTAAGCCTGAATTCAGTGGGATGATCTGGAATCAACTCGCTGCCGGCTCCTTGATGCTCTCACTCCTCATAGGCTTAATTCCAACCTGGGCACCCCATTCACTGCATGCAGCACACACAGAGCCTAAAATGATCCCAAGCCCTCCATCGGCAAGGATGAGCACAGCCCAAGGGAACGCCAAAGTTAACCCAGCTTTGAGTGAGCTGATCCCCAGCCATTCTTCCCACGTGCAGTTTCAGCTACTGATTTTTCAGAACCTCCAGGATAAGCTGCTCTCCTGAGTGGTCCCTCCAGGTGCCTGGAGCCCACATCTTGAGTGCAAGTCAGGTTAATGGGGGGTGGCTCCAGGCCTGGTTAACAGCTTCTGACTTCTCCCCTCCCAGGTAAAACCTTTTCTGTGCCTTGGGTGCAAGCAACCTGAATCACCCAGAGGTAATTAAAACTCAAATCCCTTCTGCCTGTGTTGACCTTTTCCAGTTCCCTGCCTGTTGAGCTGCAGACAAGGGTGGACAGCTCTGACTCTCACCTCACCTGCAGCTTGCTAGCAGCTCACACTCATCCTGAGCAGGGAGATGCCACATCACCACAAAAAGCACACTGGACAGGGCACATGGCTGCAGAAAACACCGAGTGAATTTAGAGGAAGTGCAGCTTTCCCACAATTCCTTCAACAGACAAGTTGGCTTTATTATCTTTCAGCTGTATAAACAGGTAATCTGAATCTTCTATACATTCCATCAGTAGGAAATTCTTTACATTATTAACATAATAAATAACATTTACTCACCTGTGCAAGTCAGAGTGCAAAATGAATTGCACCACTACCAGAGTAGATAGCTCATCAAAGCACGTATTTCAAGTTAAAAGCAAGATGCCAGGACTGAATGGCATGATTGAGGCACTTGCAGTTTAAAACACTTGCGGTTTATCTCACTCCTTTACAGCCCAAAGCTGTGAACTAAGAGACAGGGTATTATCACCTATCCTATAGCTTTGTCATAAAGTAGAATTTCTGTACAAAAATGTCACTCTTCAGACTTGAATTCAATCAATCATTAAGCAAAATAATTCAGCCAAGTTATTTTCCTCTTTTTTCGACTACTCAGACATCCATTGCCATTAATGCTAATTAATGCAATGCAGCAGAACAAGAACTGGGGAAAGCTTTCTGAGGAGACCTACACACACACCTTTTAAAAGGGGTTACCTGTTCTCCCTCAGACACTCTCAGAGATTGAGTAACCGCAGCTGCATACAGAACAGAACTGACAAAATCCCTTACAACTTGGGGCCCCAGCATCGCTTTTAGACAAGATGCATCTTGCAAAGCCTCCCAACGTGCAGTTCAACAAGAGCATGAAATCGCAGCGGCGTCTCACGCACCAGCCCACAGAAACGCGCAGTGCTTGGTGTGCTGAAAGAAAAGGGAGGGGCTGCTGGGACCGTAACACAGAATGAACCGATGGAGACCTCTGCTTAGGTCCAGTGGCTGGGGACCTTAAAAACAGAATGTGTTTTAAGCTAGACCACAATATATACTATCAAACCCAGGGATGGAGGATTAAGGGCCCATATTTCAAAAGTGCAATTAGCATACAGCAGTCTCTTCCACATAGCTGCTTTATATCCAGAATGTGAGACAGTTTGACCAGGACATCTCCTGCGACACAGTCAGTAGTCCCAGCTGATATCATCTTTCTGCAGCGAGGTCTGTATCGTCTGCATGTCTCGCAGCAACTGAAGATTCTTCCGACTCTTCTCTCCAGGTTTCACTTTGATGGGACCAGCATTCTTTCCTTTTGTGGTTACTGTAGTTGTTACTTTAACCTCACTAACAGGGAACCTGCTGTCTTTTACTTGTTTAGCAGAAGTCTTTTTGGACTTGCACTCTCTCTTAAGTCTCTCTAGCTGAAAAAGAAGCCCGAAGCAAAACATTAAGCAGTGGCCTTGTTTCAGGTTATGTTGGGCAATTCTTCCAGGCAGCTGAAATATCCCACCACTTATCTCACCCAACTAAGCAAATGGATGTGTCCAAGTGACCCCCAGATAATAAATATTTTCCTTATACAGCATTGCTATATTTGCACTTTTGAACTGCCTTCAGCTGATGGTGTCAACTGCTAGGTTATCACTTTAAAAACTGACAAGTTCATTATGGGGGAACATCTTTATGAAAGTAACATGAAAAGTTATAGACCATGAAAAAGTTGATTTGTCCCTTACTATCCAGTGATTAAAAATTAAAAAAAAAAAAGTAAACCAAATTTTTCTGCATATACTCTAGTAATTTTAATAGCTCGTTACTGTCAGAGATGTAGCTTTACAGAATACCAAAACTCTAAATACAAAGAATATGCCCAGCCCAACAGCTGGAGGCCCAGGAAGTACAGTAAGGCCTTCCAGCGCTATGTGTTGTCTCTCATCTTGCATGTTGCTCAACCAGCTTATGCTTTGTTTACAGAATTCAATGGCTGTGGGATTGGCTATTGTACAGCAGCCCATCTTTTCCTTGTTTTGGGGATGAGATGAGTATAAAATGCAAAGCAGGAAGAGATGTGAAAGGTCTGCCCAAGACAAGATGAAGAGCAGGCACAAGGGTGACATGCTAAGACAAAAAGGATGCTCCTGCAGAAATACTGGGATAGAAAGACAGAGGTATGCAACTAACTCTGGGACATCAAAGCTAAAGCTAGGCACTGCTGCTCTACGATAGTTATTCCTGCTTTATTCAATTACTGCTAAGTTAGGATAGAACACAAATCAACCCCAAAACTTAAAGACAGAAAAATCTACAGAAGCATGAACATAGTCAAAAGTAACTCACCTGCAAACGATGCCTCTGGACTTTGCTGATCTGATCCGCCTTTGCTTCCATCTTTCCCACCAGTGTCTCAAGTTCCCTCTCCAGGTCTTCCCTCACCGCAATGGTTGGGGCTTCCTGGACAAGCTTTGACAGCTGCTGGTGATCACTAGCATGGAATTCACACAGAACAAAGCTTGCGTCACTCCTTTGGCTTCCAGTGGTTGTACAACCAGTTCAGAAATAACCCTTCTAGGAAACCATGGCATCAGCAGCCAGACATGTTCAACATGCGCTAGCAAACCACCAGGATTGCTGGTTAGCAGCACTGCTGCAGCAGCACAACCTGGTGGCAGGTGGCTGCAACATTAAGTCTCAATAACCTAAGCAGCTTCAAACTTCAACTCCCACATTCAAAATGATCAAATAACCCCCTGAGGGCATGATCTCAGCACTCAATCGGTCATTACTTTGTGTATCTGTATCTACTGTGGTTGTGCAGTAGGATAATAATTCGTGTTCTGTTAACCAGGAGAAGCAAAACGACCAGTAAAGCTATTCTTTAATGGAGCATTTGTCCAGTTTATCAGGGGACGTTACCCCACCTCTTCCCCACTCCCTGGGAATTCAATGCTGCTGCATATGAACACAGGCATGGAGCCCAGACCGTCCAAAATCTCTCTTTAGCTGCAAGGAGAAAAGGCAGCCTGGGCAGCCAGCACAGCAAAGAGATTAGATGTGAGAGACTTGCAAAAACTAACTCCTTTTTCAGACAAAACCTTCCAACTTAAACACAAAAGGCAGAAAATAAAAACAATCTACACGCATAATCTGCAACGGAGAATATGCCCAACTCACAAACTCATTTGCCCAAATTCATCCTGTAAAGTAAGCAGCACTTCTGAGAGCTCTTCCTGGGATGAAGAGGATTCTTTTGGCAGAGATGACTTTCTGCTTCTGCTGGCAGGATGACCAGTACTGATGGGTTTTGCTAGTGGAGTATCATTTACCACACGGCTGTTACACAAAGCTTTTGTGTGTTGTTTCATCAAGTGTAGGACATGTTGCACGTTGGCACCAACTGAATGACTGGGACTGGTAGACTGGAAGGAAAAGAGACTTCTTTTAAATGGCATCATCAACAACCTACTTGATAATGATACTGGAGAACATTTGCAAACAGTAACATTTTTAATTTGCTGCCAAGAATGCATTTTTTGTTGGAATGAATATGCACTAACAAGAAAAGCCCGACTAGCAGCTTCGAGGGGACACATTTTTTGGAAAAGCTACTTGAGCAAGTTACGGATACTCAACAAGCCCTTTGAAGACAAACCGGGAGCAGTGGAAGGAAATTACCACTGGGGGTCAGGAGCGCACCAAGCCAAAGCCGCTTGAGCTGCGGCTACAGAGCATTGAGCTTTGGAATTAGGCAGCTCACCTTCCCAGCTACAAAGGGGACGTCACCCAGACACAGTCTGTAATGGGGCTGCGTAGTGAGCTGGCTTGTAAGAGAGTGTTTCTGGAAGGAAGGAAGAAAGAAACGTTTATCAAACATGACACTACAGCAAACCCATCTTCCCTTTGTTTCGTAATAGAAAGAGGCAACCTACCTTCCTGCACACACCCTTATTTAACTCCTCAAAAATTTCCGTTCTCTCCCCCACCACGTTACCTTTTCTGTCTGCGTGGTTTTTTTCCTGGGTTTTCTTGCTTTTGGAGAAAGCAATGGTGATGCTGCTTGAATCAGTAGTCTGTTGGTTTCCAGGCCTGTCTGAAGCTTTAATTGAGGGAATAAGGGGAGTTACTGCAATTATATTAACAGATAAGAGACAGAGTAATCCAAGAATTGCAAAATAAGAATTTTTAAAATCCAGGCTCTCTGAAAACAAGGGCTACAAGTTTATAGGATGCTTCTGCAGCCCCAGGTCAATTTAAAAATTAGAGTAGTTCCTCTGGTAGCACTACTCATTACTAATCCTAGTAAGTTAGAAGAAGGCCAATGGCATCCTGGGTTGTATTAGAAGGGGAGTAGCAAGTAGGTCAAGAGAGGTCCTCCTGCCCCTCTACTCTGCCCTGGTGAGGCCACATCTGGAATACTGTGTCGAGTTCTGGGCCCCTCAGTTCAAGAAGGACAGGGAGCTGCTTGAGAGAGTCCAGCGCAGAGCCACAAAGATGGTGAAGGGAGTGGAGCATCTCCCTTATGAGGAAAGGCTGAAGGAGCTGGATCTCTTTAGCTTGGAGAAGAGGAGGCTGAGGGGTGACCTCATTAATGTTTATAAATATGTAAAGGGGGAATGTCAGGAGGATGGAGCCAGGCTCTTTTCAGCGGCATCCACTGACAGGACAAGGGGCAATGGGTGGAAGCTGGAACACAGGAGGTTCCAGAAAAATATGAGGAAAAACTTTTTTACTGTGAGGGTGACCGAGCACTGGAACAGGCTGCCCAGGGAGGTTGTGGAATCTCCTTCTCTTGAGACATTCAAAACCCGCCTGGACGCGTTCCTGTGCGCTCTAGTGTAGGTGATCCTGCTCTGGCAGGGGGGTTGGACTAGATGATCTTTAAGGTCCCTTCCAACCTTTAACATTCTGTGATTCTGTGATTCGTCCTACTGCATTACACCCATGCACGCAAGCGCTGAAACCCCAGCTGTGCTTTAGACTTAACACGAGCCACATAACCCTGCTCAACAGACGCTGTGGCGTATAGTTAACAGACAACTACTTCTGTTCTATTCAATCTGACAGTAAAAAAAACCCAAACACAAACCCAAAGTGTCTACTGGAAGAGTTAAGGTCAGGATTCTCACTGTCAGCAGCGAGCTCTATAGGCTTTGCTGTTCCTTCCAAGTGAAGCTATGGCATAGCTTTAGAAATCATCCCCTAACCAATCTCAACAATTAATCATGATTAATTAGAGACACCCTCCCTATGGGTCCTTATGGGTTCATAACCAAGTGATGTTGCCTCTTTTTTACCTCCTTCTACAGAATTTCTAGTTACAATTATGAACAAGGGGGCACACTTGTTGACATTGACCTGTTTAAAGCCGGCATTTTCACACATCCTCAACTATGAATTAGTCAGAGTTTCTACTTCTCATTTACTGAAGAAATCGGACTTCAGGGCACAGTTGCTCTTAGAAATACCTTTCCAAAAAGCTCTGAGAACTTCAAAACATTTGGCACCTCAGACAGGAGAGGGGCAAGCACCTTTAGCAAAGTTTAGTTGAAAAGTTGATGGAAAGGAAGAGCTAATTACAATGCATACAAGTACAAAAGAAATTTCCTGTTGGTTACCTCAGCTGCTTTTTCCTGAACAAGCTTCCTCGCATGTTCTTCCTCCTGAAGCTTCTGTTCCAGCCGTTTCATTTTTTTCTAGTCAAAGTAAAATAAAAATGCTAGTGTTACTAATGAAATAATTCTTTTTTTTTTTCTTCCTGAAGCCCACAATACTAAGAGCTTAAGCAAAAGTTCAGCTTAGGACTTCAAGCTAAGCCAAGACTTCAGCATTAGAACGACTGCTGATGTTTTGTCTGCACAGACATAAACACAGTACTCAAATGCTTAATGCTTAAAACTTGATATTTTTTTTTCTATTTTTACTTCCGCAATTGGTATCTAAATTTAAGTCACAACCTGCAGGGAGAGCAATACACAAGGCTGTCTTTCTCTTTGGTTGTAAAAAAAATAAATAGAATGCAGGTTGTTTTGCATACATTATCCTAAAAGACTTTGTGTTACAAAAAAAGCTAACAAATGTATGTCATGTATTATTACAACCAGGGAGAAAACTTGCTTTATTTACAGCACTAAAGGTATTTTTGCTAATATCTGTAACTTAAGCTCTTAGAAGAGAGGAATTTTTGAACATCTAGCCATCTTGCTAATACAAAAAAAAAAAGAGGGAGGAAAGCTTGAATGATGCCTGAGAGATTATTAAGCAAAACTGAAGTGATTTCACCTTTTTATGGTTAAAAGCATGTAAGAACTCTTTCGAAAGCACTTTTCAAAGAAAAGGGCTAAGGGGAAAGGCACACAGTTCTTTGGAAACCCTACACTATGAAAACCTCATCTAAGTAGGACACATTTACTTAAACTCCCAATGTGAAAGTTTTCAAACATTTTTCTCATTTTATACAGCTGAATGAAAAAATGATCCAGAGCTCAATGACACAAAACAACTTCCCTTCTCTTCTCCCAAGGACTAATCAAAAATTTAAGTCAGAAAAACATGCAATTCGAAGTAACATCTCTATTTCTACACTTCCGTTTGTTTATAAACCCAATATACTGAGGCAATAAATATTTAAATTCTGCTTTACTGAAGTACTAACTGCAATATTAATGTAACCAGCTGTTATACAAAGGTATTTAAAGACAAAACTCTGAATAAACACTGAGTACTATATAAAGGAACCATCTTTGTCTGGTGAATAGAACCACCCTTTTGACCAGTTTTATTTTCTTAATTCACATCAGATACATTCCAGGTAACTTAAAATCATCTTCTGCCTTTTACACCACATGGCACAATTCTTTATTTCAGTGGTCAGTTGCACAAAGATCTTTAACCTGTTGGGTACAACAGAGTTTTTGATATGGAAATACTAAAGCAAATCTTCTGCTTGAACTGAAGGCTCACATGAAGATGGGCCAATGCTTTTGTACTGAAATGAACTGAGTATCCACTCGGTCAGCTGTTTAGCTGTCTTCAGACCCTGATAGTAAATTAACTTCCTGAAATATTTTTTTCTTGCTTATAGAAAAAGTTATTATGCAATCCATCTTGCAAGCTCAGCTCTCCCTGGGGCAGACACAGATTACTGATCCATCAGCAAGAGGGAGCAAGTCCAAAGGGCTGGCCAACAGCAAACACACACTCCCCAGCCACGCTGCCCATCACATGAAGTACCAGAGAACAGAAAGGGCAGTGCAGGTCAGCTCTGGGCTGCCCAAAACACTCTGCTCCCTCATCAGTAGCCACTGCAAAAACTTCCACTGAAAAAAATAGAAATAAAAATTTCAATGTCTATTTCTGCTCATTTTCTAAGGGGAATTTAATTTTATGCAATCACCTCATTCACCCTCACAGTTGTCAGTGAAATAAATTTCAAACAACTTTAACCAAAGAAGACTGCAAGGTATGAGACCTCAAAGATACAGAACACCTAGATTTCCTACAAATTGGCTGTGGAGATGAACATCCACATTGGTTCCACCAGACAGGAAATGCCTCCAGCGCAAAGACAGGTTTTACCTCTGTGCTCCACTACCCTGCACCTGCCTGACGGCACATACCCAGCTGGACCAGGGCAGGTCCTGCTTCTCACCATCAGGCAATTAGAGGAGAGAGGGAAAGTTGGAGGTGGAGGGGTAGGTGACGTACAGCCACAACAGGACATGAGGGTTCATTACTTCTATTGTTTACAGAACGGTGGAGTTTTCTTAAATCTCATTGTTAGCACTAAGGAAATGTCAATTATTACCAACTGTAGTTCTACAAAACGTGTCATCTACACACACACGTTCAAATCCTGGCCACACACAAGAGCAGAGCTTGGACCACCCCTTCCTGGATGCAACCCCATCCCCTAACCCCATCCTCAGACACAGCGGTATTCAGACCCCCTCAGCTATCCAGGGACTGCACTGCAGGACCACCATTGCGATAAACGTACACCAGAAAAAATGTTTTTGAGGCAAATGCTCCAATAACAAGTATTTCACATGGATGAGAGTCTCAGCATTTGCTTTTCACAATCAATGTTAACGTCAGCAAATCGCTTGAAGGTGATACTCAACAGGGCCAGGCTCAGCAAGACCCCCACACAAGTTGCACTCTGGCAGAGTGTCTGCAATAGGAGGCAGAGAGATCATTGCTTGCTCCGAACAGCCATCCTGCCACTTTCCATCCACTTCATAAAATCAGGAAGAGACCTTCAACATCGAGTCCAACCTTTTCCAAGCCCTATCAACACCACTAAACCATGTCCTTCAAAGCAACATCTACCCTTCTCTTAAAACACCTCCAGGGATGGCGACTCAACCACCTCCCTGGGCAGGCTGTTCCATTGCCTGACAACCCTTTCAGTGAAGAAACTCCTCCTAATATCCAACCTGAACCTCCTTTGGCACAACTTCAGGCCATTTCCCCTTGTCCTATCACTCACCACCAGGGAGAACAGACTTCAGCACACCACATATAGAAATTGTCTTTTCTCATCCATTTCTTGCTTCAAATTACACTTGCAAATGTTCCTGTGGTCTTGCCACAACTAAACCAGAGATGGACAAGGCAACAGATGCAACTGTTTTGGGCGAAGCATGCAGCCACCCTTTCAGGATTATAAGGTGACACTTATCACATGGGTGCTCATGTGGAAACACAGCCTGCAAGCACAGAGGCAGAGCGACCTGTCGATCAGAAACCAGCTCATGACAGCAAAGTGATCACAAGGAAAATTACCTTTAGTCAGAGTTAAATCCAGGTTTCTCTCAGTTCCTAGAATTGACTCAAAATTGTGTGAATTTAACACCCAATTCCACTAAAACAGATTTAACTGTGACAACTACTGATTCTTGAAGAACCAAAGATATCTAGTTTGATCCAAGGGAAAAAAAAAACAAAGAACAAAACTGTTATGCTGAAATTATGTTCATTAGCCAAGTACAAAATGACAAACAACCCAGCCCCACCAAACTCCAGCTGCTACCAGTCAAAAACTTGGTAAAAATCCTTGAGAAAGGAACTCCTGTTGCTGAGACAGTTATTTCAGCCTTGACCCTGGAGTAACCTACTGCTCCTTGCAGTGAACAAGGTCTGGGAGACACTCACCTCTCTTTCAAAGAGTTTGGCCTGGCTAAACAATGCAGGCACTTTTATTCCATGTATGCAGCTTATTAAAATGGGGTGTCAAAATCTGAATCAGCTTGTTACAGCTGCCTGGGGTCAGGGACTTCAAGAATAGCTGCAGTGTCTAAAGGTCCTGCAGCAGACCAACTAACTAAAGATTTAGTATCAAACGTCTCCTTGTGCACTCCTGGAAAAACACCATCTACTTCAGCACCTCGTAAGGGCTGGAGCAGGGTGGTAATTTGGATAGAGTTCAGAGCTGTCCTCGATACCACGATCAAATCATGAACTATCTGCTCCTTTTGAATGAAGGATATTTTGAGGTGGAAGCCCCTCCCTCGTCAGGCCCTCTGCAGCTCCCATGCTTGGGAGTCTTGTCTCTCCACAGCAGCAGAAAAAGGTAGAGCATGGACCAGATTTCAGAAGACAACGTCACAGATGGTGCACAGAAAGAATATGATCAAACACAGACATGCTGAACTTTTAAAAGCCATCAATTCAAAATGAACCCTGGAGAGGCAAATTGGTTCAAATCCACTGACAACCTAGAGGCCTAGCAATATAAGGCTCCAGAATTCCACAAGCAGAATAACTAACTGCATTTCTTAATGAGAAGCATTAAATGGCTAAAAGGAAAAAAAAACACACCAAACTCGGGCAAGTTAAAGGAGGGTGATAAAAGACAACTGCTAGCACTCAGTAGCATGCAAAGCAACTCAGTAGCTGAGAGCTTAGGAATGCTCACACTCATACATACCTATGCACCACACAGAAGAGGAACACCAACAGATACTGTTAAGCCTTAATAAAACTCCGGCTCTTCTAGCGTGTAGTGACCTGAAGCCTACCTGGCTGTGCAGACTTTCAGCAGTAACTTCCAAGATGTTTAGCTGCTGTCCTTCTCTGCGGCACAAAGTTTTGCTCAGTTCTGTTACTGACATACAGCTATAAAGTGCTGATGACAATTAAACAAGGTAAATCTGATATCGCGTCAAGTATGAATGACAGACCTCTGCTATGGACTGCATGGTAGTAAGTCTGCTGTACTCCTTTTCCAGCATATCCAACTTGTCCAATTTAGACTGAACATGTGATTGATCAAGAAGCCGATCTCTCTCCAACGAACCCTTGAAGGGAGAAGTGAACAGAAAAACCATTATAACCACAACAAAACAAGACCATCTATAGTAAGCCTTGTGTCCGCAGTACAAAGGAGATGCATAAACAGACCAAAGCAACTACAACATCCTCTGTGTAATTTTAGATGGTGCTACAATCAGGGAGCAACTGCACCACTGCTCCATCAATGCTGGGAATCTCACACTCAATCAGGTTCAGATGAGAAAGATACTGCAGTCTCTCCTCCCTACAAATCCAACGTGGCAAAAAAATCCTGATTACTCAGCTATTAGAGATAGCTTTCTTATGCTTTTTTCTTCAGTAACTATTTAATAGACTAAAATACGACAGCCACAGAGACCAACAGAGACCACTAAGTGAACCATACTCCTATAAAAATTCAAGCTCATCTTAGACGAAAGGGAAATCTCGGTCACCAATTGTAAGAAACAGAAATTTGATTATTGGTCCTACAGAACCTGCCCCAGCTTAGCAAAAGCAGCATTACTTAGTTAAGAAAATCCCCAAAGATCCAAAGACTGTAAACAGAAAAGGGAGTTTTTATTCCAGTGGCACATGGGTTTAATACTGAGGGATAAGGATGAGCTACTACAGTAAGTCAATCAAACAGAAACAAACAATTTTTATTAATATCAGAGCCTGAAACTACCTTAGAGACAGGTGCACAAAGGCAGAAAATAACAGGGTCCTGATAAGACTGGGAAATTTAAGCAGGGAAATTATCCACACGTAAGTATATGAAGGGCAGCTGAAATAGCATGCACACTTACAGCTATTAAAATTACAGTAGCTACAAAAAAAAAATATGACAATTTAACCTTGAGATAATCCTGAGAACACACCTGTTTCTCCAAGAGATGCGACTTCTCATTTTCTGCATGCTGGATCATTTTTCTCATGTAGTCCAGCTGTTTCTCTAAAAGGCTGCATCGAGACTCAGCAGCTGCCAGCTGAGAAGCCAGTTCTGAAGATAACAGAAGGCAGAAAAGTGACATTATATACTGCTTTTTTAAATTTATTTTTTAATGTTTTCAGGACAGTTCCAAAACAAATAAGAAAAGGACCATCTAAAGAAACTCCTAGATTAAGCCTAAAGAACATTTGTACACATGCAGATCCCTAAACCAAAGTACACTTTTAAATTTATTTCTTTGTAATTCCATGTGTCACTGCAAAGCAAAAGACACTGAACAAAGTAAATTAAAAGACTTATGCATTGATAAAAATGAAGTTTAATCCACATCAGTGTTCTGTAGTATTTATATAAAGTTTGCAAACAACCTTGATTTTTCTTTGACACTTCAGTCTTGTCATGCTCTTTGTGTCGCATTTGTTCACTTAATACTTTTTTATAGTCTGCTGTTTCCCTGCTGAGATGTTTTACATTCTCCTCTGCCTGAAGCCGTTCCAACTCCAGTCGGTGAATTTTTTCCTGGAGATTCTTCAGAGCGGAAAATATCGCTGTAATTGAACAAGTACCTTTTGTTAGATACCATTAAATCACCACTTCGGGATAACGCTGAACTTGAAACGTTTCTATAAAAGCATGTTATGCAAGAAAGTCAGTGTTTCCCACCAGCATCCAAGACTCCTTCTAGGAATTAAGATGTGATTCCCTTTAAATCATAACCGATTCTAAAACTAACCTCAAACAAACAGATGCCCTGGGCACACACTTGAGTCTGAAATACTTGGGAAAGATGCATCCATTTCCCAGAACAAGGTGTGTAAATATTCTGTAGATTAAGTGCAAATAGTGCATCTTCTGACTCTATCAAAGCGAAGTCAAAGGTCAAAACTACACAGACAGAACAGTGGTAGGTCTTGATATTATTATTTCTCTACAAGCGCATGCTAGCACAACAAATACATTCCTACGAATGTCTTAGATCAGAATAAAGGCGAGCTGTCAGAAAGGCTATAAAAGTGTTTATTTCTCTAAATGCCAGCTCTTTGATTTTTCTGGTTTTGCATTTGTGTTCCCCTCCTCCCTCTTAAGACATGCATCTCCTTTGTCCTGAACAACATTCCCTCTTTCTGCTCCCTGCTTTAGCAATTACTCACCAAAACCTTTATATATTCATCACCACAATAAGAAAAGCAGTTGTAATAGAACTCGCATCGCCTTGCAATTAGACCATCTGCTGGTAATCTGACGTATTACGTCTCTTAGCTGTATTGTTTAACTCTGCAAAGGGACCCATAACCAAAAGCCCTTCCCCCTACACAGTCCCGGTAAAGTAAAACACAGGAACATCTGTACAGACAGCTCATATAGCAGTTTAATCTGTGAGATCACATTAGCCCACTCCTTTGTGCTCAAATCCACCTTGGAGAAAGAATGCATCTTTATTACAGATCGCTTGAGCACAAAAAAACTCTGGACCATGTATTTGGTTTAGCACCAGGTTACAAGAAAAAAAGAAAAGGGAGGGAAAATAATTATCAGAATGATTAAGAGGGCCCTGTTTGCAACATCAGGATCACCAACTGTACCCTCTTCTCTATCACTGTTAACAAGATTCAGTTGAAATGGGCATAGCTGAAATGATGAACAGCTTTGTTAGTATTATCCTTAGAGCTAAACTGAAATCCCTGTATACTTACAATAATGACTAACAAAATACACGATTGAAGCAATGTAAGCAATGAATAAAGGTGAAACCCAACTCATGCCAAGTATCATTCAGTCATCCTTATTAGAGTATTAAAACCAAGTGTGTTTGGTGAGACGTATATATACAGCACAAAGAAATTCAAACCAAAATAAGCAGAATTTACTATACTCAAGTTCAGGATTTTTCAATATATATTTTTTTTAAATTAGGGGATGCGAGAAGCAGTAAGGACCCTCAGGAACAATCAAATCTATTTTCCCATCTGAAGTTATTCCCCATATCCTTAAACTCACTAAAATATAAGCTCCAAAATATTTCTGCATTTTTAAGAGCTTTGCAAAATGAGTAAGATACTGCACCATCTGCCTGTTGGATTTAAATTTTGGTATGCATTCATATTTACTTAAACTTTTTTTTACTTAAACATTTTTTGAATAAAGATATTTCATAATTTTTAAAAATATATATAATTATCAGACTGTCTCCCTTCACCTGTATTTATATGAGTTGGCAGATTCCCTGCACGAAAAAAGTTGCCAAGTGAAAATCCAGAATTCAAAAGTTTGTCACTAATGCAACACAACCTATATAAATACGCTGCATCAGTAAATCCATTCTTTCCTGCATATCCAATTTTTATCTGTCACAAGGTTCCTTTAGTTTTGTGTCAACAGCACTCTCAAAACTGATGACACTGAGCATATGAAAGCATATACTGCATTTTAAATAGCACTTCAGGAACTGAGATTTCACCTACCAGGTGATTAACGTGGAAGTGCCTAATAATTAAGACATGAATTATGTTGTTGGACCAGAGACTTGAGGCTACCATGCTGACTATTTTTTCACTTCGAGTAATATTAGGATTCATCCTAGATCCTTCTCACTTTCCTCACTATGAGGAAAAAATATTAAATTTTTCATATCCTTAAGCTTCTATGCAACTCCAGTCTTAAAGGGAGCATTTATGAAAAGACCCTGAGACACACAGCTCACAGCAAAGGACTGGTCCTGCTCCAGCCTCCCAACTCCCCGTGCTGCCTCCCGTACTTACCCCAAGGCAGCTCTGGAGCACGGCTCACTGCACAACAAGCCAATTCATTAAAATAACAGAAAACTAACCAAGAATGTTTTAGTTTGTGTCTGGTCAGGCAAGACAGATCTGTTTACCTGGAGATGAAAACCAGGACCAGAGTGGGAAAGGAGGGAGAAACAAAGAAGAATAAACAAGAGTAAAATCACCTCCCTTTTCTCTGTTGTGAACTCTCAGTTCAGCACTATGCTGAACTTTTCTGTATCCTCCAAGTCTTTGCTGATATGAGAAATATTCTCACCACACCCTTAGTTCACGACAAGCTTTCTCATTTCAACAGGACTAAACCTCTTCCTTTGTTCTAGATCATTCTGGGGACTAAAGTCTCATTATTTCAAACTCTGCTGTGAACTCGGGAGAGGAAGATTTGAGGGAGAAGATGACTGAAGGAGGGACAAAGAAAACACATCAGGACAATTTCACAAAGTACTCAGCCAATTTTACCGAAGAGGAACATCTTTCTCCAGCTCTAAGATGACCTTTTTCATCAGGTATTCTTCAGAAACACAAGTGCAAAGGACCTACAAAACAGGTGCCCTACACATCACTGGGAAGTGATAAAAGGACAAAAAGACTGTAGCTTTCCCAGATGTGGACATACACTATTTCATCACACGATTTGGAAACAGATGAGAAAACAACTTTGTGGACCTATTACCTCTGCTGTTGCTTTCAGGATATGGAATTACTGGTTTCTGGGGCGAGCGCAGCAAATCTGAATTAATAAATGGCTTGTACTTTGGATATTCTATAAATGAAGTTGCAGAGAGTCCATCTGTGGCTGACACAGAGTTAGGAGTTTTGTGCAGATCATCCTGAAAATAAAACAAAGCTGTTACTCAGCATGTTTTGGTTTTTTATTGAAAAAAAAAACAAACCCAAAAGTAGAATCCGCTTAGATGATGTGTGTAGGGATTGCTGCAGGAGACCAATACCTCAAAAGTGGTATTTCCCTCCTTACAGTCTTAGATTGTGTCATTTTCACAGGCAACTCTCCTCCACTAAAAACTGTACCAAAAAGAAAACAACTTTTCCATACAAGTTTCTTATTTTACAGTTTTCTACACCACTTATACTGTCTTTTGCTTATTGCTAGAAGGTAATACACAGTCAGCTGGAAAACAGCCACCACTAACCACTGATTATTCTTACTGAACAAGAGATACTGTACTAAGGTGGCCGAACCTGATAAAGCACAGCCAGGACCACAGTCCCACACCTGCTCACCTACGCAACAGCTCCCTCGCTGCAGATGGGGCAGGGGACACGCTCTCTTCCTCACCTCCCCGCACAGCCACATAGGCCCAACCCCTCTTTTCCACTGGCTTCGTTTTATCTTTCCTATCCTACTCCATGAACATCTCGAATCTCACCAACAGACACATCTGCATGACTTCATGCTTCATGACCTCATGAGCAGCATCACCACAAGAAAAAGCAGCAGCAGATCACAGGCAGGAACGTGCTGTTAGACCACCTCGAGACTGTTCTGAAAAGCACGGTCACAGAGAGCAGGGATCTCCCAGCACCCGACATTACGTTTCCAAACATTTGCTGTGTCTGGGATGTTGCAATGACCAGAGCGGAACACGTAGCTGTGACCACGCATTGCAGTCGGGATACCATGAAACCACGTGGTTCTAAGCAAAAAGGCCACATCACTTTGTATACCATTCATATTTTATTTAATTCATATATACAAATATTTTGCTTAGATCATTCTAAGCAAAAAGGCCACAGCACTTTGTATACCGTGGTTATGGTTCTGACTTGAAAACCGGCTACCTGTCCTAGGCTTTCCAATTTGCATATACAAATTAAATAAAATATGAATGCTTATTTTCAACATGCAAGAGCAGTTTCTCTCAGCTGTACCCCCCTACTAGCCATTTCAGTAACAGAATTTGAAGCCAGCCTAACAAAAATGATGCAATGCTCCTACAGCTTTCCACAGAGCATTTACTTCACTAATATGTCAACAGAGCAATTACTGATCTTGGCAGGATTTTTTTCAAGCTTTTGCAAGCACCAATTATTGGTAGCATATCATAACCTAAATTAAAATACAGAAAGTATTTATATGAGTTTCTCATGGCAAATTAGAAAATAGGCCAAAAGGCATTATGAGAAAGAAAAATATGAGAAAAAAAATTTAAAAAACATTTGTAAGATATCTAAAGCCTATACACAGCTAATTTCCTCTTATAAATGAAATGACTCATTGTGGACAAGAAAATTAGGATCTTAAGTACTCTGAATATATCAACCAGTGTTTCTAAGGACGGTTTTACGAACGTTTTGTAGTTTGTGCTTATAACATTTTCCTACATGACATAAATGGTTTACTTGGCGCAACTGCATTTGCACAAGAACTTTTGCTACCACAAAAAGCCAATTAAAACACTAATCCCTAATTAAGAATATATTAATAAAAAAATTTTGAACAGGTTTTTGTGCGCATGCATATACACACACTGTTTCATGCTCAGCAGCTGTATTGGTCTGACGAGGACGTGTGAAATGAAAAGCGAATGAAAGCGCATGTCAGGTGCTACCATCAATACCTACACCTCCCTCCTGCAAAAATACCATCGGCATCACAGGATGCTGAACTGATGCACAGAACAGTAAGATCAAATAATGAAGTAAAAACAAACCAAGCAAACTACTCTGTGCAGCAGGCAAAAGAACAACAGCAGCAACACAAGCCTCAGCAACCCAAAGGACAGTAACTATTGATTCAACTATCAATACGCTGTTACTGATTCAAATCGGAGGCATCCCATGAAACAATCAAAAGAAAAGAGGAATCAGTTTAAAAATCAAAGTAGGGCTGCCAGCACCAATTTTCCTACGCGTCTTTATGTTTCACCTGTAAAATCTTGGATGCGAATTAAAAATAACTACATAAAACCCGCAAGCTCCAGGAGCTTGTTTGTTTTTCCTGGCCAGAGTAACATTTTTCTAGTGAACAGCAGACTACCTGAAAGAAAAAGCTGGCATACTCAACCATTTGAAGACCAAGTTGCACAAAGCAAAACAGAGGCTTTAGACTAGTTGTGTGTCTTCTAAATTTCAACTGGGTGCAGGGTACAGGCACCAATTTGTATAGTGTAATAGTGCAGATACCTGCTTGAAATAAATACTGAAAAAATGTGCTAAAATACTGTCTATTGCATAGGCAATCCTTCTTCTGGTCAGTCTATATATTCACTTGCATATTTGCCTCATATGTTTAAGCAAGACTGGCTTATACTCCATTTCGCAGACAGTGACTTCAATTTAACCTACGTGAAAAATTTGAGAAAGTTTATGGAACAGCATCAAGGTGCTTCCCAAGGCAAATCTGATTCAAATATCACACCAATTCTCTGCTCTTCTCGATTCCTCCCAAGTCATTACAAATTGTTTAAGTCTGTTGCTGCTCTTGGAAATTCTTACAGGGAGCATCACGCTGCGATGCATGTGAAAATCCTGAAATAAGAAGCATACATACAAAAACCAGGGAAGTCTGCATATTTGCTCCGAATCTTAGCTAGGCCACATCTCCTAACTGTGTCTTCTCCCCTCATTCTGGGTACTCCCTGTAGTCTTTCCTTCTTTAAGCCTCGCTAAAGCCTCATAATAGTAAGTGAAGAAGCTTAGCAGCTCCACCAGCTTTATGTAACGGTGGGGAGGTGAGTGCATTTAACCTTCATAGATCTGAGGACATCACTTTCCACAATCCAGGGCTGCTACCACTGTGTATCACCTGCCTACCTGAGCGGGCAAAAAACATCAAAAACACAGAACAGCAAGACCTTAATGCACCATGACCTGACTGGGGCCTCCTAAAGGTCCCCAAGGCTAAACACAATGCAAAAAAAACCCCCAAAAACCCCCAAACCCACCCTACGTAACCTCATGCGGAAAGTTTTAAAACAAGAGTCAGCAACTTGAGGCAGAGGTATACTTTTTAAACAAAGCACCCTGTATAGAAGGCAAAAAGAACCCACCACAACGCTGGGATTTTTTTGTTGCAGCAAAAAAAAATATCACACAACCTGGAAAACTTTCCAGAAGGTTACTAATCTCAGTGGTATACCAACTGTTTTCAGTAAGGAAAAAAAAAAAAAAGCTCTCTATTTTTCTCATTATCATACAGGATTTGGCCAGATTTCTGGACAGTAAAAATATCAGTGACTTATAAACAAACCATAGAACCAAAGAAGCATATAAATGCAGAAAATCTCTTGGGCAATAAGTGCAGCAAAAAAAGCGTGAAAGTGCCAAGTAGAGAATGTTTGGTTCCAGCGCTTTTGGACTGGGAAAAGGGACTAAATTAGTGGGTTTACTGCAAATTCTTATCCAGCTGCCCACAACAGAAAAAAATTACAACAGGCAAAAAAAAAAGTTGATGCTTGCTAATGCTCTAAGTGACACACACCAGTTGTCACACTTGGTTACAAATCAAAATATTAAAAAAAGCAGAAACGGGAAAATTATGCAGACACTGGGAGAAAAAAAAAACAGAATAATCAGATATTGAGTTCACTGAGCATAAAATAGGCAAGTTCTCAGCTATTAAAAATTGCAAAAGAGACATTTTTGAGGGATAATTTCAATTAGCAGCCTGCCCTTATCCCTCTGTACCACACTACTGGAGAGTGGGGGATGGAGAGCAGCCCCTATCGCACCAGAGACAAGCGAAGTGCTGTCTGTGCCTCCCTGATACAGACCCAGTCAGTTTTCTGACTAGTGTGCCAGATGTGTTAAAAGCAGCTGTTTTCAAAGGTCAGAACGTGTAAAGCTTGCTTTTTCCTTTTTTTCACATATACAAAATCATTCAGTGGGCAGGGTTTTTTTTGCTAAAAGTTTTTGTTTACTACCTAAATTAATTAAGCAGCCTACAATCATCTGCGTAAGATTAAAAGGAGTTCTCCGGCATTCTTTTCTAGGCATGCTAGGAAAAAAACACCAGTCAGGAAGGATACAGGAGTCCTCAAATTACTCTCTCACCACTCTTGCTGACACAGGTCTAAACATGGGACCCCACTACAGAGAAGAAGGAGACAACAGAGAACACCAAGCTGGGTGCTCACCATGCAGCTAGGGAGACCCGGAACCAAGAATCCTCACAAGACACATCGTGCACGTCATTGTGCTGCATCCATTTCACCATCTTGATTCCTCGAAGGGTGCATAAGACGCATCTACTCACAAAAAAAAACCCCCACAAACCCAAAACCAAACAGAAGAAAACAAACCCAAAACCAAACAGGCACCTGACTTCAGAGAGCTACAAACATCAAGCCAAAATGTCAAACAAGAAACCCAACCGGAAACTTTGGTTTTAGTGGATGATTTCGTGGAGGCCGGCAGCCTCCATCCACCGTGCTTACGCCGGCCGAGTTTCTTCACGTCCCGGTCACCTGTCACCGCCAGACACGGCTCCAGCGCTTCTCCCATGCTTGGCACCACGAGAGGACCAGGAACAAGAAAATTCTGGTGTCCTGTGTGCAACCACCTACGTTGTCACTCCCAAACCGGTCAGGGGCTCCCGCACACGCCTAAGGATACACGTATACACACTGAACCTAAACCTCAGATTAAGATAACCTTCACCTGACAGACACAACCAGAGGCTAAATCCATCCCCAGCTCTCCAGGGGGAAGCAGCGGTCCTGTGCCAGCACAACCCACCCGTGACTGCACAACCCACTGCGCTTCTGGCTTTGGAGTAAGTGTTTTTGAAGTCACAACCTCAAATTATCTCAGCAAGTAACATCAATTACCACATTTCACGGCCACCCCCCTTCGGTCCCCACGTGTTGCCTGGTCTAGCTGAGAGGCGTTCCTGCCCCTGACAGGGAGGTTGGATTAGGTGATCTCTACGGTCCCTTCCAACCTAGGCCCTTCTAGGATTCGCTTCCAGACACGGTCTCTAGACACTGGCACGGGAAAAGGCCTGGCTTAAATAGCGGAGGATCTTTCACGTTTTCTGTCGTGTTGACATATATAAGCTCCCTATATATGCACATATACATACAGTATTTAAAGGAAAGGTAGCTTCCGCCGCCCTCGTAGTTGCCGGCACGCCGGGGCGCGCAGGCCGCTGCCCCGAAGCCCACCCAAGGTCCCTGTGGCCGGAGCGCCCGCTCTCCCCCTCACTGCGGCCCCGGGGTGGCCATCGGCGGCAGCCGTGAGACTGCGGTCCCACCCCCTCTCTTCCCCGTTCCCGGACCCGCGGCACCGCACACCCGAGCGCCCCCGCCGGCCCTCGGCCCCGGGCGGGCTCCCCCCGAGCCGCCGCTCCCTCCACAGGCGGGGCCGAGCCTCACCGTGCGCTGGGGGCCGCGCGCCGCCGCCATGGCCGCCGGAGGAACGCTGCGCTCGCGCCTATCCCTTTAAGGCGCGAGAGGTGTGCGGCGGAGGCGCCTTTCGCGCCGAGCGTGTCCCACTTGACTGACACCTCAGCTTGCCAATGGGAAGGGAGGAGCGGGAGGTGGTAAGTCCCACCCCCGAAGGGGTGAGTGTGCCTGTCACAGACTCGGATTTGAGTGACACGTGGGCTTTCCAATAAAATGAGAAGGACGGGCTCCTCAGCCAATCGAAGGGGGGAAGTCGACAAAGGCGGCGGGGCCCCCTGCGGCCAATCGCTGGAGCGGGGAGGAGGCGCGCGGGAGGAGCTGAGCTGCCGCGGGATCCGTGTGCGGCACACGGAACCTGCTGCGCGTGCGCGGATCGCGGGCGGCGGAAGAGGATGTCCTTTGTCAAAGTGAGCCCCCGCACCTCAACCAATCGAAAAGGAGAAGCCGCCCGGAGTGACCCAATCAGCGCCCAGGCCGCAAGGCCACCCAATCCTCGCGCGGCGCAGGGCAGCGGCGCCCGCGGCGCGATTGGCGGCGGTGGGGCCGGCGTGGGCGGCGATTGGGCGGCGAGTTTTGAAGACAGGTTTGGCGCGAGGCGGTGATTGGCTGCCGCCGGAGCCCGAGCCCGGGGCGGAGGGAAGGGCGGGGGGCGCGGGGTGACGCCGATGCCGACACCGACACAAGGGGGACGCGGCTCGGCGGCGCGGGCTCGGTGCGGGGCCTAGGCCGGCAGCGGGGCGCGCTCCCCAGGCCCGGCGGTGGCCCAGGCGGGAGGGGAGGGGAGGGGGCGGCTCCTTGGCGGCCCAGGCGGCCGCTCCGGCCCTCGCCCCGGCACCTCCCTCTTCCCCTCCCTCGCTCCCCCCGCCTTCTCCCCCGGTGTCCGCCCCGCGGATGGCGGCGGCGGCCGCGGCGGCCGCCCCGGCTCTTTACGCCTGCACCAAGTGCAACCAGCGGTACCCCTTCGAGGAGCTCTCCCAGGGCCAGCAGCTGTGCAAGGTGCGGCGGCGCCGAGACGGGGCTGGGGGTGCCGAGGCGAGGGGCAGCTCTCTCCGGGATGGGCTCCCCCCGCCAGCTCCGCGGCTGTCGCGGGCCTGGCTTCCTGGGGGCCCTGGGGCCAGCGCGGCGGGGGAGGGACACACCCCGCTGAGCTCGGTTCGTCCAAGGCGGGAGTAACTTGGCCGCTCTTCTCTCTCCCCAGGAGTGTCGGATCGCCCACCCCATCGTGAAATGCACGTACTGCCGCTCAGAGTTCCAGCAGGAGAGGTACGGGAGTTGTCCGTCTCGCCCAGGCCGGGAACAGCTGTCCCGCGGGCGTAACCGCTCGGAACGGCCCCGATCCGCACCGGTGGAGACGGGAGAGAAGGACAGGACCGGTGGAGACGCAGGAGAGAGGGGCAGGACCGGTGGAGATGCAGGAGAGAGGGGCAGGACCGGTGGGAGATGCGGGAGAGAGGGGCAGGACCGGTGGAGATGCGGGAGAGGGGCAGGACCGGTGGAGACGCGGGAGAGAGGGGCAGGACCGGTGGAGATGCGGGAGAGAGGCAGGACCGGTGGAGACGCGGGAGAGAGGGGCAGGACCGGTGGAGATGCGGGAGAGAGGGGCAGGACCGGTGGAGACGCGGGAGAACGGGGCAGGACCGGTGGAGATGCAGGAGAGAGGGGCAGGACCGGTGAAGCAACCTGCCCACTGTGCAGACACCGGTGTGCATCCCATAAAGGTGTTAGATTCGTTGTCTTGTTGTTATCTGCCTACCCCACTGCCTGTGCTGTGCGTGTTTTCCCCCAGTAATTGCACGGGAAAGAATTTCGAGGTGTGGGTTTGTCGCTGAACTCAATCAACGGGGTGCAATTTTGTTTTTAGCAAAACGAACACAATATGCAAGAAATGTGCTCAGAACGTGAAGCAGTTCGGAACGGTGAGTAGTTCTAAATGTGGAAGTTAAGTTTCCTGGCATTTTAAATTAAAAAAAAAAAAAAGTTCTTTTGCAACTAAACTTCTTATTTTCTTAGAGGGAGAAAAACCCAACAGATTACCTTTCTGAAAGGTCATGAAAATTACTGACAGCTCTTGATTTCCTTCGTGGCTTACAGTTTCTTAAAGAAACATGCTGTGGTTATATATAGTTTAACGGTTATGAATAACTACAACATAACTATTCATAGCAAAAATAGAGTTATTTCACTTTATGCATGTAAAGTTATTCTTTGCATATGCTCATAAACGCACACTTGGTAGCAGAAAGACAGTTAGCTGTCTGTTTTTAATGACTGGTAGATGTGAAAAATCTAATAATACCACATACTTTATATAATGTAAGTCTTAATTTTAAATGCATGTTAATCGTGTTAAGCTATTAAAGTAGGAAAGATTTTATGAGTATTAGCTGTATTCATGTTACTTTGCATTTTTTCATCTTGAATTTCAGCTTCAGCTACGTTTGAAAAGTTAATTTTTCAGTATATGAATGCACACATTGTATCTGAGCACCCTGCAGATACTATTTTATAAAAGGTATCAAGATAATCTTGTTGTGAAACAAAAGCGCGGAACTTCTGTATAGTTGCCATAAGCCATATTAGATGAAATTCAACTTATTTGAGAAATGTAACAGCTGCTGGTATGTAGTCAAGCATTTTGTGAGTGTAAATGTAAACTGAACAAAGCACAGTTCTTTCAAAAGCTTAAAATGTGGCAGAGTGAAGTGCAAGACAGTTCCAACAATGTTTTTTATCAGTAGTTCGTAAAAAACACTAGAATTGCATGGAAGATAATCAGCCATTTCTAACCTATGGAAACTGACAGCAGTTTTATTTTCTGGCAGCATATTATTCTAGTTAAGTATATGATATAAAAGTTGATAACCAGACCTGATGGTATCTGAAGTTTGGTTTTTAAGTTTCCTGCAGAATTCCTGGGGTCAGAATACTGGTCTTGGAGCTGTAGGGTTATCAAATCTCTGAATAGTGCAAGGGAGAGGGATGATTTCAGAAACTTACAGTCCAAAAAATTACTTGATTAAACTTTTAGTAGTGAGGTAAAAGAGAGAAAAAATGCCATCGTATTTTTTTTAAAACGTTTTAAAAAGAGGCGGGTATAAAGATGAGTAGTCACATTGTAGTTGTTTCTTTAATTGAATAGGTATCTGAGTTTTCATGGAAAGTCCAGGCTGTTTTTGACTGTTGAAGGAGCATCATTTTAGGGGGAATGTTTTGTATTGAAGATAGAAATGGTAGGAAAAAGCCTCTTTAATATAGGTTATTTGAAGCCCTTATAGTTTAGAAGCATCACTGTGCGATTTGAAACATCTGTGTTCGCTAGAGAAACTGTAGATGTATTAACTTCTGTTTGACTTGCCTGTTTATCAGCCCAAGCCTTGCCAGTATTGCAACATTATCGCAGCATTTATCGGCACAAAATGCCAGCGTTGCACCAACTCGGAGAAGAAGTACGGCCCACCTCAGACGTGTGAGCAGTGCAAACAGCAGTGTGCTTTCGATCGAAAGGAGGAGGGAAGGAGGAAGGTAGGTTTTGCTCCACAGCTCTAGTGGCTTAGACTGACAGCAGTCAACATTCCTCCTTCATAAGAGGCAGATTAACAGGAATGTGTATTGAGTTCACAAATATTAAAGTTGCTGTGCTGTGCTTGGCAATATTCGAATTAAATTTCACAACTTGCTGTGTTAGCTACCGAGCTAACTTACTTGAAATTAAATCAGCTTAAGCGTAAGATGACAGTTGTAGCTGAGGAACAGAAGTTAAACAGCTGAACAGTTCCTGGTGTCTTGATTTATTTATTTTCACATCCATTGGATCTTATGTATGTCTGTAACTTGAATCTGTCACTTTACCTCTTCCGATTTGCTCACCTTGCCTTAAAGTACAGCACCAGAGAGGTCAGCTGCTCTGAGCAGCCCTTTGTGTTCTGCTTTCTTAAATACCTTTGGTGAGCACCACTTCATCATTCCAGAAGGTGCTGACGAAATGACCTCAAAAGCCTCATGCCTGAACATAAGAATAATGCTGTTTTTATAGAAGAATTTACTTGGTACAAGTAACACGGCTGGACATCTTGAGTCTGCCTGGAATATGATGGGCTGAGGAGCATACATGGTGTCTAAACTAAAAATGATTTGTCCTTTTAAAAATGTAGTGTGACTTCTGTTATACAGAATCCATCGTTTGCTAAGACTACTTTCTGGTGTAACTTTAAATTGTTTTACTAAAAAATAACGTGCATATGTTGGAGATATGGTAGTGCTGTTTCATACCCAAGAGATGTTTGGATTTTTCTCAGAGATAACAGGTGAACTGAAACAAATTTTTCTTGCAAGTACTGAAGTACATCTTTCTAGTGCAAATATACTTTTGGAAAAATAAACCTGCTATGAATTATTTCCCAAAAGGTTGATGGGAAGTTGTTGTGTTGGCTCTGCACACTCTCCTACAAGAGAGTGCTACAGAAGACAAAAGAACAGAGGAAGAGCCTCGGATCTTCACATTCTAACTCCTCATCCTCGTCACTAACTGAGAAAGACCAGCATCATTCAAAACACCACCACCATCACCACCATCATCATCGTCACAGCAGCAGTCATCATAAGTAAGTATTTCAAAAATTAACTGTTGGTACCTCTTCCTCTCTTGTGTTCTGTTAGCACTGAGTTCAAATCAAAGGACATAGGAAACGCTGTTTAAAACATGGCATCAAAAGCAGCAGCAGAATGTTGCTGTTCTGTGGTCTGTCAAAATCCTTATATTCTTACTGTTTGGATGAAGGGAGGTTGGCAAAAAGCAGAAATCCTTAGTGATTGTCAAACTAGTTGCTGTTAAAATTGGTAGTGAGTCTGGAAAAGAAACCCACTGAATGGCTACAGAAACAAGCTACTTAGGGATAGACTTGAATTTGGCTTTCTAGGCAGTAACTGCTGTGCAATAACTGCTATTTTAAATGCACTTACCGTGAGTTAAAAGGTGTGTTTTAGCAGTGGGCACAGAACAACTGCTTTGCTCAGAGTCCCACCCTAACTTCATCCTGACTTGCTTGTGTGCAAATACTCGCGGTTAAATGGAGAAGCAGAAGCAGCAGTGTGGGATCGCCCTCAGTCTGGGACCAAGATGAATCTCTTCACTAGTTTTGATAATTGAATCTTGCTGGGATCGGCAGTTTGTGAGTGGCTGTGATACGGATGTAGGTAAATAACACCGACAGTTCTCTTACTGGCACTCTGACAAGATTTTGCACAGTTTTGTCCTGTCTTCTGCAGCTTTTGTCATCTCTGGCCGTAGCATACACAGTGTGCCAACCTCAATGTATATGCATGGTTAATTTGGTCAGAAGTCCCAGAACTGATTTTATTTTATTTTTTTAATGCCTTGTGATAGTTACTCTTACTTTCATTGGTAGCCTTACGGCAGCATAACTTTAGAACTATGTATTTTTCTGTTGGATGGTAAATACCGTAGCTGCAGTGATAATGACCTTGACCACAGACACGCAAACACTTTCATTCCAAGCTTCACTATTTTGGTGATTATAATTTTCTGTTTTGACTGAGACTTGAAGTGTGACTTCTATCTAGAGGCAAAATAAGCTTCTATCTTGACATTGGAAATGAAGAGAGAAATGCACATACTTTCACTTAAAACAGAGGAAAAGGCGATTTGGGGTTTTTTAGGAATTTGAAGAAAAAAATATTCTTGTCATGCAGAGTTATTGTACTGTTTCTGTTCTTGCAAATCTCTGCTGAAAATTGAGTTGGAACAAGCTAAATCTAATTAATGCATGTGGCATAGATGTAGTAAGGATTAAATAAAGAAAAAGTTCGTTTTTTTTCTACAGAATAGAGCTTTAACATACTTAAGAGTTATAAAAGTAAGTGTATCTCCATACAGATCACAGTGTTCCTGGTTTGGCACCTTTTTTTCTGTAGGCTGCCACAGATTCATTGCTTCTGGCCCAATAAATACGACTCTTTTTTTTCCCCCTGTCCATTTCAGTTATTGTTAGGATTAGGCAATAGAGACAATGAGGTAGAAATACAGATTTGTTGAACTATTTTATTCAGTGCAGTCTTCTATGTTCTACAATTCCTATTTTGATGGTGTCTTACTTACTTGTGAAATTATTGAAAAGAAACGTTTAGACCCGGGAAGCGGTTATTTTCAGGGATCCAAAACTTAACTTTGCTCTTAGGCCACCACAGCAGGCCATGTTGATACGGCAGTATGGGAGTCCTAGGAGTGCAGCTTTAAACCAGCTTGTTGAGGACAAGATTAGCCATACAAAGTTCACAAAAATTGGGATGTACCAGCAGAAACGTTTAGCCATCAGCCTTGAAGTCTACCCCTTATGTCTTACAGTAGTGTAAATATTTAGCCAAGAAGTATTCTTACAGCATTCTGACATAGTAAAGATTAGTCATGAACATGACTGTCCAGCTGAAAATTCATAATTGTTATCTTTCTTTATTAAATAAAAACAAGAGGTGGTTGGATTTTTCTCAAGTGCAGATACCATTCTTGTAATTTAGAAATAATGGCATGTTTGGTGAGTTACTGAGTACATTTCACATATTTCAGAATCAGCAGTCTGAGTCCAGAACAAGATCAGGGACTGTGGAAACAGAGGTAAATATGATATTATTTACTGATTTCCTATCAATTTATCTTGCAGTTTTCATTTAAAGGACTTTTTTTCCCTTGCTTTTCTGGCTACTCTCTAGTATTCCAGCTAGGAGCAAGGGTTAGTTATTTTACGTGTACCAAATGGTGATATTAGAGAGTTATATAGTATAAGGCTTTAGGTTTACATTTTGTTTGATTTCAGCCATAAATCCTCTGCAGCTATTCAGAATGAAACTCCAAAGAAAAAACCCAAACTGGAATCCAAGCCATCAAATGGAGATAGGTAAAGTTATATTTTTGTAAAACTGAGCCATTTCAACCAAATAGAGCACCAGTTTGTGGCCAGTTGCTTCTTTTCTTTTTGTTCTTTTTTTTTTTCTCCTTTTTTTTTTTTTCCTATTTTTTGTCTCAAGAATGAGGGAGGTGAAACTGTTGTCCAGACAGGTTATTGGGTGGCATCTGAGTGTTGTGAAGTCAACTAAATGACTCCATTAGTGCTGTTTTCCTGCTTTTAATCTGTTTGGGGCAAAATAAAATGAAACAAAACAAAACATGTGTAAAGTGACATTTATCAGCAAATGAGTATTCCCTGACATTGGTGTTCTGTCTAATAGATGCAGGGCTGAACCTGCTTGTTTTAAGCTGTCCTAGTATCTAGAGAAGTCTTTTGGACCTTAATGTGCGAGACTTGAATCTTTATTGTGTTTGGCCAAACAGTTGGAATAAAAATAAAAGTGGCTGCTTCAGTCAAAAGGTATTTGTCCCCCTCAAAGCTAATACTTAATTATATTTCTGCAGGTGTATGTAATGTGTGCCATTAGTAAGGTAATTTGCCAGTTGCATCCATTTCTGTCAGGTACATACTTTTTTTGCATTAGTCCTTAAGGATGTTTGTGGAATTATCTAATTTGAAAATTTAAAAAAGTGTGCTGTTGTTTTCTAGTAATGTCGTAACTAACTATTGTTTTTTTTTATTTTTAGTAGCTCTATAAATCAGTCAGCAGACAGTGGAGGAACTGACAACTTTGTCCTCATAAGCCAGCTGAAAGAAGAAGTAATGTCACTTAAACGACTTCTGCAGCAAAGAGATCAGACTATTTTGGAAAAAGATAAAAAGGTAAAAGTTGGACCTGCTTACTAAGAACTTTATAATTTTGTTTTCTATTTTGTAGACTCCTTACAATGTCGCAATGGTGAGATAAAACAAAAATCAGATAAAATTTTTTTTCTATAGCAGCTAGTCAGATTTTGCCACTTTAAGGGCAAATTTGGGACTTGTATCGTGAAGGTATTTTGGCTCTGAGTGAAAGAGGAATTCAGCTTGCCTCACTTTAGCCATCTGACTCACTGTTACTCAGGCTCCGTGCCACAGGTGATGGATAAAATGCCAAACAGTGGTTTGTACATTTTACATATTCTAAACTAAGTCAAGGCAAAGATCCCAAGTACCTGCGTGTGCTGGTGGACACACAAGAGGAGCATTAAGAGTAGTAACCATTGTGAGTTTAGCGTAGCTTTTGTTTAGTTTTAAACTAGAGCAACTTTTGGTTGTCCAAATTCCCATGTACAGTGTATGAAAATTTAGTGTTTTGTTTTCAAAAGGCAAATAGCATATGCGTAATGTAGGTTATCAAGCCTCTGTGGGTGGTCAGAGACTAGAAGAAAAGCTTGGGTTAAATATCTGGCAGTCAGCAAAAGTGAAAATGTTAAAAACAAATTCACTATATTTTCAAGTAAAATTTTGATTATAGTTGCATAGTGACCTATAAAAACATTCGTTATTAAGAAGGCCTCATCGATCCTGAAAGGCAAATGCTTCCATTTTTAAATTGTAGTTCAATATCTTCATTTCTACATGTAAATGTGTTGTATAAAGGATATTGAACCTTTTTTAAATTTATATCACTGTTCTAATATACTTAATGTTAGACGTACTTGCTATTTCAAGCGTTTAAGTGGTTAATGTGAAAAAGCTGAACAGTCATGGATTCTCTTCAGGTGTTGTCTTCAAAGGACTGACATTAAGGCCCTGAGCTCTCTCTTACAAAACCAGTAGAAGATCATGAATTAATAGGAAGTTCACTTACCTCTTTTTATATTTCATCTGCTGAGCAAAGCTAGCAAAAGGGTTGGGTAAGGAAATGTCACCTACTTCTGCGTAACCATTGCAGTAACTTGTTTGGCACTGTTTCCTTAGGGAGAGCATCTAATAATTTTAATACCTCCACTGCTAAAACTATTTATTTGACCTCAGAGTTCTTTGAACATAAGGACTCCTTCAGGCATGAGTTACTTTTGAACTGTCACTTACGTTTCTTCAGCTGCTGCGGGTTGGGGGAGAAAAGCTGAAAACATCGATCAATGTTTTCATAGCCAAAAATTTATCACAAAGGAATGCACTGCAGATTTTTTTTTTTTTTTTTTTTACTGTGAGATAGTAAATGTAAAGACATGGAGTGGGCTGCGAGCAAGACCTGCAGGAGATTCCTGCTAAGATCTTGTCACAAGATTAGCGTAGGGACTGCATTTGAACAGTTTGGAGAGCTCCAAAAGAAAAACCTCTGAAATGTACAGTGTATGGTGACAAAAGCAACTCAGTACCCCAGCTTTACAGGCAGTCCTCATTCATTGTTTTTGTTGTGAGGCAAGATCTCGGTGTGTCATTACCAGTGCTTATTGTTGGCAGTACTAGGCTTGTTTTGCTTTCGGGACAAGATGTTGGTTAGACAGCAAGACATTATTGTGGGGCCCTGAGACTTGACCATTAGGAAGGGACCACAGTTTCCTGACTGTTCACAGGTAGCATGTTTGCTCACCTGGCTGTGTACATTACTGTGGTGCAATACTACCACAAGCTTTTTTTGATGCTTCGTTTGTGGTATGTGGTTTTGCAGTGGATCCCCTGGAATATACAACGGCCGTAAGTATGTACGTTGAGCAACAGTCGGTGTACAGTGAGGTGTATGCCCTTGTACCAAGATACCCGCACTTTATTTGGGACCACTTGATTGACAGTTCTTTTGAATACCTTGTTTCACTTGACTGATACTGAGATTGGTGATAGCAGCCTTGGCAATCGTTGTAGGAGTGTCTGCTCTGGTTTGTTAATAGTGGGCTGCTTTGGTAGCGAAGAGGCTTCATCTCCTGATAAATCCAGATTGACCAGAGAGGTTCAAAATAGCCAGGTGACGCTGGGATGCTTTGAGAAACTAAACTTTTCACAGAAGTGGTTCCTAAAACTTCTGTCTCCTTATCAAACTGTTAGTAGTTCACCCAGCTGCATATGCTTCCAGAAGAAGCATTCAGCTGCCTGGATAGAAGCATATGTTTCAACTTAGAAAAATGTACCTCAGTGTGTGTCATCTGGATCTCTGGCTGTATCAGAGAAGACCCAGGGGCAGCAATAGTACACCAGATGCTCAGAATTAATTCATAAGTCATTTTCATTACACATTTCTAGTAACACAGCTTAATTCACTACTGTTGTGGATTGAGAAGCAGTGAAACTCTGGAATGTGTACTTCTGTTTGGGACAAATTAGCATAAAAGGACACAAAGGAATCAGTCAATTGTTTCTCTTGCCTTCGGAAGATTTTTCACGTGTCACTTGTGACTGAAGATTGTAATAAGTATCTCATAGCTGGAAGAACAGCTAAGATTATAAATCATTAGTCTTGTATTTGATTTTTTGTTGTTGGGGATTAACCTTCTTTCTACCAAATCCTGATCAAACAATATCGTTATTATTTAGTAATTGTTTTCTTCACATAAAATAGACATACTTACTTCTCCAACTGCTCCTCAAGTGCTGAGCTGTCAATGCTGCAATAGTAAATAAATCCGGTGCTTCCTGAGATTCCTGAGGCTTCCGTAAAGATTTTGCAGATTGATAGAAGACGTATGCTGTAGCAGTCCAAGAAATCTTCATAGAATTCGTGTTTTCAGTTGACAGAACTGAAGGCAGACTTCCAGTACCAGGAGTCTAACTTGAGGACAAAGATGAACAGTATGGAGAAAGCTCACAAGGAAACTGTGGAACAGTTGCAGGTGAGTGATTGCGTATCAGTACTGGAGAAATACTTCAGATGGAATTAAGTGTTCAGGTCGTTCTCTCACAGCAGTGAAGTAGTTCCAAGTTCTTGAGTGGTCACTACCACATTTAACTTCGGATGTGCCGTGCAGCAGTTCTGCAGTCAACAAACAGTCTCCATATCAAATTGAACTCACTATTAGACTTGCTTTCTAACTTTAAGAAATGGAGGCTTACCTCACATGCTTTCTTAAAGGTTGTTATTTTTTGTGTCTGTTCTCTGATGTTTAATCATTTGTCAGTATGCTATTCATCTGATCTAAGGGCTCAGCATCAACACAATTGAGAGTTAAATTATCTTGTTAAAGCATACGTTATCAGGAAGAAAGCCTGAATTAGTTGTCTCATAAATCACTGACTGAGCAGATACTCAGTGCAGTAGCTCAGATACTAAACGTTGCAGTGAAGGAAATGTGGTTACCTTTTTGTTAAAGATGGAATATGCATATCAAAAAGCACGTGCATGTTTTGAAAAGCGGTAGTTATCTTCTTTAAATGTACTCAGCGTGTATATTATCTCAGATGTTTCAGTAATTCCTAAAACTTTTCTCATCTGTATTGCAGGCCAAAAACAGAGAACTGCTCAAACAGGTCGCAGCATTGTCAAAGGGTAAAAAGTTTGACAAAAGCGGGAGTATACTGACATCTCCTTGAGGAACTGGTTATTCATGGGGTTTGCTACTCAATGTAAATTTGAGTAATTCTGTGAAGCCCTTAAAATCCTGTGTAGTTGGAGAAATATTTTTGCACACCAGATTAGTTGGCATGTTTCCTACACGTTTTTATAATTAATATGCAGCTTTTTTTAGTTACTGTTCAGATGAAATACTTCAACTGGCTTGAAGAATGTTTTTATTTTTTTGATATTGGAAACTTTTTGCCAGCAATAGTATGAAACGATTGCGCAGAGAACATAGCAGTGCTCTCTCTAAAAGGACAACATGCAATAACAAACTAGGTATACTTTTTACAAAGCAGCAACTGAGTCTTTTAAACTACACTGATGTCAGCCAAAAGTTTATGAATCTGCAGTGACTTTAACACTGTTTTCTGGCAACTGTTCTTTTCCTTTGTATCAAGATATCAATTTAGAATGGAAAACATGGTGCTCTCAAGTGAAACTGAAAAAAAAGGCATATATGTATGTGTAAATACAACTGTAACGGTTATATTCTTAGTTATAAGAAGTAATTAGTGTTTTACATTCTTGTGATAGGGATTTACTGAAAGATTATCTATTGTACAGTAACAGAGGCAGTGTGGTTTTTTTGTAAGATTTACTGTAGATTTTTCTTGCAAGTGCCTTTCTCCAACTGTTTATTTATAGGAATGTTGGTATTTTGTACATAAGGTTTTTATGTTTTAAAAGTCATGTTTAATAAATGTTTTATGTAAATATAAATGTGTGTACAGAGGAATCTGAAACAAAGATCAAAGTGGCTAGTGCAGTGCTTGAAGCAGCATTAAGAGCTAGCTTATTGGTGGACAGTGAGTACTGGCTTTAGATAACCTTTGTAGCTTGTGTCCGTGAGGTGTAGAATTTTGTTAGTGCTGCTCATGCCAAACACTTCCTGAACAAAAAAACGAAACGTTTCTTATGCCACACTGGAGTTTAGTGGTTTATCTCTTTTTTTCCCACTTGGATAGTGCTGATTTTAATTCCATAGCAGACATTGTACTTTCAACGTGGTATACACAAAGGTTTATTTTTAATACAAGTTTTTTTTGTTTTTTTTTTAAAAAGCTATTCCCCATTGTCTGATTTAATGTACTTGGTTGTAACTTATGGTGATTCTTCTTAATGAATTGCAAGATTCTTATCCCCCCGGTAAAGATACACAATGAGAAAAGAGTAACCAAAACTAATGGTCTGGAAATCAGTTAAGGGAGTAGATGTGGCATCAAGGGTTGTTGTTTTAATGTTTTGAGTAGATTTTGATTCTAAATTACATCAGTTTTAAGTTTAGCTCTGCTCCTAATGGACATTGGTCATGTTCAGAAATTTCTATCAAGTATAATTTAGCATACCCCGAGGTCTCTGTTCAGGAAGGTAAGTTACAAATTGACATAAAGTGAAGTAGACTTAGGTAAGTAAAGGTTTAGGTCAGCTCTGGGTGCTGATTGGTAACAGGGTAACTGCTTATATTTCAGGAAAATTGTGTAGAGTAAGCTACGCACCTTTTAGTGAAAGAATGAAATCTAAAGTTCCTTGGCTGTCTACCCATGTACTGAGCTATGAACACCTTTCCAGTAGTTCAAACAAGTCCCAACAGTGACAGACTACTGAATAATTTGAAAAAATCAAGCTATCTTGTTTCATTTGGTATGCGTGTATTTTTATACCCTAAGATCAGCTTTGTATGTTTATAAATGCTCTTTAAACTTGCTAAACTAGGGTAAAGAATGCTGCTATCCTTTGGGAATTTTTTTTATATATCCAAATTTGGCTTTCATTAATTCAGAGTTAGTGTTTTGATTAATTATTTTTTCAGTTGAATGACAACCTATGTTTGGTGAAATTATTTTTAAACCCCTAAAATGCATAGCAAATTGAAATGTTTGAATCAAGATCACTTAATGATACCCGTTCAAGCTGCAGTAAGGACTTTTTAAAGGAACAAACTGACTTTCTGTATTAGAAGCAATTGACTTTATAAATCCCAGTCCAAGAAATTTTTAGGGGCTTCACAGTGTTTAGTTCTGATTAAATACCTGTGGCTTTACTGCCATAATCTCATTTATAACATGAATTTTTTAAAGTTGTAAACTAGCCGACTGAATCCCAGTCCTGAAAACAGTGTCCTGGAGCTGTAGATAATTGACGTAATAAACTGATGTTCTTTAAACGTGGATCTGCAAGGAGATTGTTGTGCTGTATTGTGCTTTTTAGCCTGTTTCCAGATGTTGATTAGCATTGACTGGTAATGGCTATTTTGGCTCAAGTTATTTATGTATTTTAAGCTTGTGAATATTGCCACCCCCCTTTAGATATCATGTCTAAATACGCGTTTGCAGTGAAGCAGTTCAGCTGTCCACATGTATAGACTATTGAAATGCTGTACTGGCACACATCTGACCGTTGACATTTTGTACCTTTTCTAAATCCAATGTTTCACAATAAAATCTTGTCAAAACGTGAATCTGTCCTTTTAAAATTATTTGGAAATGTATATTTCATGTTAATCCTTCATGCTATGTCTGCAGCCAAAAAAAAAAGCAGAATTAATATTTGCTTTTCATATTTAGATTTCTGGGAAGATGAGACACCCTGAGCTGTCTACAAATTATAACAAGTTAGAGCTTCAGATTAATTTCTCGAGAAAGTATTTTGGTTTTCTACAACAGGCTTGTAATACGTAGAAATATTTTTTTTGTAGAGAAAAAAGCCTAAAGTTTTAACTGAAATCTAGGGACGATTAATGACGCTTTGAGCAGGCTTTTTATGTTCTGATTGATGTCAGCACTCGGATTTAAAAGCACCTGAATTTCAGTTGTAGGCTGTTAACCGTAAGGGTGTTTTTTCTTTGCATCCATTGTGTACAAGTTGGGTGATTCCGAGATTCCGAGTGACGTTGATGATTTCTGTGTCCATTCCCTTCCGTGTGTCGGGAGGAGGTGGACGCCCACATCGATGTGGTCACGATGGCTCCCAGTGTCTAGAGCACTTGTGCTGCAATTTCTGGGTCTCATTTTATATTTTTCTTAGCAATCAATCTGCATCGTTCCACAATCCAGCAGAACGCTTCTTGTTTAAGCATTCAAGTTCAGAATGAAACACGTACACGCACCCCTTCACCTCCTCCCAAAAAACACCCAAAACCCCCTAAAACTCAAACCAAGAGAGGCCTGAGATTCTGCAGCTTTCTTGTCAAGGCCATTATCTAGAAGGGAGGAGCCTTTGAGCTTTAGAACCTGGCTTTTAAAAATGTGCATATTTTATATTAAGTATAGGCATGAATAATATGCTATTCTAATACTGAATTGTTCTTAACTGTATTTTAATGCAAATATGCGACGGCTGTGTTGAAGCCATTAATTTTTAGAGCTGAGAGCAAGTCAAGGGCATGTGTGGTACCTAGCTTCATACGGCTTCTGTGTGACACATGCAAAACTTGTGTAGCAGATAGACTCCCTGCAAGACATTTGCATCATTTACATTTTCTTTAAAGGAAATTTGCTTCAAATCGATATAGTCTGTGTATAGGCACTTAATGGTCTTCAGAAGCTCTGAATCCACACTTGATTTTTTTGAAAACTGAAGTTTGATTGGAAAGTATAATCTTGACCAATGTTTTAAAATGGACTAAGGGCTGTTCATGTAATCATAGAATCAGTAAGGTTGGAAAAGACCTCTAAGATTATAAAGTCCAACTGTCAACCCAGTACTACCCAGGCTATTAAACTAGATCCTGAAGTGCCACATCTACGTGTGTTTTGAACACCTCCAGGGACGGTGACTCCACCAATTCACTGAGCAGCCTGTTCCAATGCTTCACCACTCTTTTCAGTAACGAAATTTTTCCTGATACCCAATGTAAACCTCCCCTGGTGCAACTTGAGACCATTTCCACTTGTCCTATCTCTCGTTACTTGGGAGAAGAACCCAACCCCGACCTCCCTGCAACCTCCTTTCAGGTAGTTGTAGAGACCTGTGAGGTGTCCCCTCAGCCTCCTCCAGACTTGAACGATCCCAGCTCCCTCAGCCACTCCCCGTAAGACTTGGTCTCTAGACCCCTCACCAGCTTTGTTGCCCTTCTCTGGACCTGCTCCGGCACCTCAATGTCTTTTTTAAAATGCGGTGCCCAGAACTGCACACAGTGCTCCAGCTCTGGCCTCACCAGCGCTGAGCACAGGGGCAGGATCCCTTCCCTACTCCTGCTGGATGGACACGCTGCTCTTGATACAGGCCAGGATGCTGCTGGTCTTCTTGGCCACCTGGGCAATTTTTCTTCTCCTAATGAGTTACTAAAACATGGGTTCAGTTGAGAATATGACAATAGAAGAGAGATTTTCTCTATGCATTAAGTGCAATTCTTTTAGCTTTCCTTTGTGGAAAAGGTATTGATACAGGAAATGACTTCTGTTGAATCTCCCCGAAGAAATAGGAGGAATCAGGCAAGGGGATTATTGGGATGAAAAGAGATGTTTGAGGTGCTGCTGGGGAAAGAAGGAGGGTGATGGAAGAGTAAGGGCTAGTGGGAAGAGAAACCTCGTTAGTTGTTTAAGTGATGTACTGAATCACGTATGTGATTTTTTTCCCAAGGCACCTTATCTATATATATTCAAAAATGGCAACTCTTTAATGTAAAATACAGCATTGCTTAAGGAAGTTTTTTGTTTGGTTTTTCCTTGTAATGATACTAGAGTCCAAATTTGAGAAAGGAACAGAGTAAACAGTTTGATTAAATTGAAATATAAAGATGTACAATGTAAAATCCATCTTATAACCAGTCAGTCCTGCTCTTTAGGCCTAGAAAAAAAACAGGTACAACTATAACAGAGTTCTTTCTGTACACCATTGCCACAGGTGGGTAGTGGTGCAAGTTTCAACGTATGACTTGAACTTTCTCTCTGTCTGTCCTTACACGTTAGACAGAAATTGTCCTTGAAGGTATGTCACTCGCCCGCACATGAATCATTGACATTTTCCCTTGCTTTAACCCAAACAGAAAACAAGTCTGGATTTGCCCATTTACCTTCAAAAACGTTCATCATCGTGTGCTGGCACTGGCTTCTTGCTCCTGGCAATTTCTCTTCAGTATCTCTCCTTCTGGTGGGGAAAAGCAATTTTGTATTTTGACTGAAAGGGGTTTAAGTTCCACGAAGGCTGGTGGGCTGAAGGAGCCAGGTGAAAGTAGGGATTTGTTTGTAGAGTGTAGATTTTGCTTCTGCTGAGGCTTTCTGACTCTTGGAGTATTCAGATAAGTTCCGGAGTTTTTTTAACTGCCAGTTAGGAAATGGGCATTCCAGTATCTGAAGAATACTAAAAGCTGAAGATAAACCTCCATCGTCTTTGCGTATAAAAGGTCAGTCTTAGAGGCGTGAGCAGAAGACTGTTTGTGTAATGACTTGTTTTGACTGTAGAAGGCTTGTGGATAAAAAAAAGTAAATTGGACCAACAAATAGGCCAAGGTTGGTTTGGACCGCAGTGATAAGTTGGGTCACAGGAATATGTTGTATTCCTTCTATGATTCCTGTAGGTATTAGAATTTGCAGCCTAAGTTGATTTTTAACTCCAATTGTACACCCTAGTTACCTACAAGCTAATAAAAAAGGGGAGCTTTTTTTAATAACTTGTAGAAATTTGTTTTGCACTGTGTGCCATAAACCTGAATATTTTTTTCCCTTATTTGAATCAAAAGATAAATGTGTTTTGTTTTATTTCAATAAAAGGTGTAGCAGACTCACAGTTTATCATTCATTAGGTACATCAACTCATGTCTTTTCATTTTATGGAAAGCTTGAAGGTCAGTTGTATTTATGTTCCTTGGGAAACTTTTTAAACTTCCTTAGACAACTCTTTGTGTATCAGTTTACTTTTTGCAGAATAAAGTGTTAATTCTCTTTTATGTTTGTATGCTCAGAATTCTACTGCAGCATAAATGACAGAATTATTTCCTGGATTTTTTTTGTCCAGCCATGGCCTGTTCTTGAAAATATTTTGTGACTATATTGATTAGAATTCAACTTACAAAAAAATATTATTAACCGATAAAAATGTGTTGAACCAATTTACTAACAGAAGAGTGTCTTTTCAGGTGGAGTTTATTCCTTTTGTTGGATGTGAATGTGAAGTTGGGCATTTTTCAGTAATTTCAATCATTCCTTCAAGATCTACAAGAATTTGCTTGCTGGTCGCTTACCTGAACAGTCATTAGAGTTATCATAGTGCAAGATACATTTATATCTCATAACATCCACAAAAGTGAAGTGAGCATTTGATTCTACCTCTTACTGGAAAGCCATGAGATTATTTTGCATAAAAAAAAAAACCAAATTGCCTTACAAGATGCAGCTGAAACTTGATTCCTGCATTCCTTGGTGGAAGGTACTTCAGTCTTTCTCCTGTAAAGAATCTGCCCTGTCTTTTAGCGAGTGGTTAGTAGTTTATAGTGCTTTTTCCTCTTGTTTTGCATTAAAGGTAATGATATGTCAAACACACCTCTGGGTCTTGTTTATCAAAAGCGATGGAATGAACCTCTTCCCTTCCGAAATGCTAAATTTAGAAAATAAATGAGAATGGCTGCCTACATAAGTTTAGCCACTAGATGCTGCTTCAACCCCACAGTTTTTAGAAGTGCATGCTTGTTTTCTCTGCACTGCCCAGCATCCCCTGTCAATAGCTGTTCTGATCAAATACAACACTGACAGTAAAATGAGAATATCCTAAATAGTGAAATCGTGGTACTTTGGAATATGTTTTAAAAAACCTGAAATAGGTTTTGTAAAATTAAGCATGGCGATAATCACATTTAATATAGTTAAATATGAAAAAATATATTTGGAATGATACTGTGTTTTCTTTAATTGTTTTGTCTTTAGGAAGAAAAATCACCATTTTATACGTTAGGAGGCTGATCTGTGAAATAATGCAGCTTGACTCCTGTCACCAAAAAGCGTTGTTACGATTGAAAATAGACTCCAGGACTCTGCAAGTAATGTGGAGATTGAGTGTCGTTTTGTTTTGAAGGAGCTGCTACAAATAAGTTAGAAGTCATATTTAGTCACCGTAGATGTGTAATAAATCTGTAGCATTAGTCAGCTGACTTAGCATCTGAACCTTAGAAACCATTATTAAAGGTAACTGATTTATTCATAGTATGGATAGCAGTACAAAGGTGAGAAGAATATAGTTTTGATTTGGAACAGTAAGATTTAAGAGTTGTTTTTTTCCCCTTTTCTTTGAGTCTGATGCACTTTCTGTACACATTTCTTTTTTTCCCTAGTTTGATCCTGTTAGGGGATGTATTGAAATCTTGTAACTTTCTAGTGGAGGTGGTAGAGTCTTCATCCTTGGAGATACTCGAAAGCTGTCTGGACATGGTCCTGGGCAACCAGCTCCAGGTGGCCCTGCTTGAGCAGAGGGGTTGCACCAGATGACCTCCAAAGGTCCCTTCCAACCTCATCTGTCCTGATGTTTCCTCTGAAACCTGAAAGGGGCAAACATTATTTCCTTCATCTATTGAAATGCAGTATTTTGTTGTGAAAAAATAACAGTGTTCTTGTAAGGTAAGCAGTGTTCCGATGTTTTCAGTTCTTCCTTCACTCTCTTCGGTTCATTTGAATAAAACAGAAAAAAAAGCAGCAGTTTTTATAATAGGAGTTCATCTGTTGGACAGAGTGCTGCATTAGTGAAATGTTTTAAATTAGGTGGACGATTGTTACATAATTATCAGAACAGTTTGCTGAGCTTGTAAAATAAATACTTTTGTATGAAGAAGCATTTCTATGAGCTATTTTTGGTTGCGAATTTGAAGTAAACAGAGCAGGGAGCAGTAACTTCCCATCTATTTCTTTCCTGTTAATCTGTTGCCAGCATGGTACAATTCTTATAAAAAGTCTCTCTGAAAATAGTGATGTTCCCAAGAATACTCATCTTGCTCTCCAAATCTCTAAAGGCCTTTTGCACTATTTTCTTTATGTTTAGTAACAGCATCCTAAGTAAGTTTGGTGTGAAGCATGTAGGACATCAAGAATATGTATATTTTTGCAGTGTTTTGCCTTTATCCATAGCTGTATGTTTTACCTCTTATTAAATGTGTATGGTTGAAGTAGAGCTGTATATCACGTTCAGTATGTATCCCTTGTTTTCATTAAAGCCCCAAGAGCTGCAATTTTTAAAAAAAACCTCTGTTTTATTAAAAGAGGTTTTGAACCAGGTCTTGCTTATTGAACCAGGTCTTGCTTATTAATTTTTTTCCGTGCATCAAAATTATAAGTCATATGAGTCAGAAAAGCAGTATTTTGAAACTGTTGGGGTTTTATTTTATATTTGTACAAAATATTTATATTAATATGTATTTTTAGTCTATGCATTCAGTTGAAAAAACAAACTCAAAAGTATGGAGTAGTTCACTTCTTTCCTTCTACTCAGAGAATAGAGTCCGGCAGTTGAATAAGGAATATAATTTTCTGTGTGTTTTGGCGCTATGACATGAGCTGATGCATTTTTTTTCCTGGTAGGTATCTTTACCACAACTGACAGAACATTATTGCTGCGTGAGAATACATGCAAACAGAAATCATAGCAAAAATCAGACAACGTCTTAATCTGTTTATAATGCTGTCATACTTGAAATTTTAAGTTGAATAAACTAGGTGATGGGGGGGGCGGGGGGGAAGAGAAGTAATCCAGATCATTTTGAAAAATAGTATATAGAAATTTTATGGTGATTCAGAGTGTACTCATAAACTTGGTTCTACTGTCAAGATTGCTATCAGGCTGAAAAACACATTTTATCTCATAAAAACAAAAAATGAGTATGTTTTTCAGAACAGTAAAGCAACATGTTTTTCATTCTTGGACTCTAGTTAGGAGCAGATATTGATATATTATTTACCAGAATAGTATCAGAGCCTATAAAAACAGTAATTTATCTAGTCTAAAAATATCTATGCTACTTCAGTAGAATGTGAAAGAATTTCTTTTGGTACAAAACGACCTCTTGAGACATAAGTTTTCTTTGTAAAGCCATTGGAAGTTTTTCTGTAGCCTAATTCCTATTTCTTAATTCTTACTAACGTTGTAATTGTAGTTGCGTTTTGTGGCAAAAAGTTGCATAAATTAGTTAGTTTTATCACGGTTTCTGTGATGGTTCTTTCTGAGCTAGTACATTTATTGGCTTAGAATTTAAAGACTATAACTCTTCCCTCCAGCATCAGCATGTTCAGAGATTCTCCTAGCATTTTTGTTCAGCTAAACTTCTTTATTTCTAATGAGCACCATTGACTTTTCCTCTTCGCCATCAGATTTGTTCTTCCAGCAGTCAATATGTGAGTCACTGTGCATATAAAAATACAGGACAGCAAAGACCATCAGCTCCTTAATGTAAGATACACTTCCATCTTCTTCACTCTTATTGTAGTGCTATTATTTACCAACAGTAACAATGCCCAGTTTGAGGTGCTGGAACTAGTAAAAGACCTGTTTTGGCTCTCCCTGGAGTGACTCAACTCTCCAGTACATCCCACCCACTAGGCTGGACCCACATGATCCAGCCCGTGTCCACCAATGTTCATTCTCCAAGAGGCTGGTGGAGGTTGTACACATCAAGCCACCACAGGTTACTTCACGGTGAAGCATGAGAGAAGGAGAGTCAATAGGGATCCTACTGTGATTAGGGAGGGTTGAACAGATTCATGTCTTTGTGCTTACTTGGATGGAGAAGATACTCTAGAGCAGTGGTTCCCAGAGTAAGGTCTAGAATGTCATGGTCAGAATTAGTTTCTAGCTAAGTTTTAGGAGAAACTTCTTCACAGAAAGGATTGTCAAGCACTGGAAGAGGCTGCCCAGGGAAGTGGTTGAATCAGCATCCCTGGGGGTATTTAAAAGACTTAGATGAGGTGCTTAGGGACATGCTTAAATGGTGGGCTTGGCAGTGTTAGGTTAATGGTTGGACTCAATGATCTTAAAGGTCTTTTCCAACTGAAACAGTTCTGTGATTCTATAATCTGCAAAAGTATACTGCCTTTGCCACATTTCCGGTTACGCATTTGTCAGTCAGTGTATGTACTGGAGGGTACAAAGTCTCATGATTGACAGCGCTGCGAAATCCAGAAAATTTGGAAGTACTATGTCGGAAAGAGCTCTGTTTTCTTAAGCATGGGATAAGGGAGTTAGAATTGCTGGGCACACATCATGGTGAGGCTTGTCCCTCGAAAGGGTGTTAAAACACATGCTGTCAACGTAACAGCCATCACTTACTGACAGACTGACGGAAGACAAGCTTTGAGGGAGCAAGTATAGTTGGCACATTGGAGAATGAACAGGCAATGTGGCTGGTGGACCTCTGAGGGAAGAGTAGACTTTGTTCAGATTATGTCTGCAGTAGCTAGTTTAAGATCAAGTTGTTTTCAATGACCAGCTCTACCAAAAGAGGCTAAACATCTCCAGCACGTTCTTAACGCCATTCATACTGCCCAGATTAGGGCGGTCACTCTGGGCTTCCTGACAAGTTACCAGACTCTTCCAGTGAGCAGTTCAGAGTAAAAAAATGAATTCTCACATTTGTCCTCTGAATGAGCCTGTTTTGTATAATTGTATATGGGTCTTAATTTCCTAACAGAGGAAGTGTAAATGCTCTTAGGAGTAACTTTTCCAAAAGAGGTCTCGATTTGACTTCTTTCATAGAGCTTTGCTGCACGTGTAAATTCTGTCTGGAGCATGCTAATGCATATTACCTCCTGTATTCCTGCAGGAAATCCTAATTTCTTTTCATTTTTCCAGTCTTTCAAGATGCTGTTGTACTCATTGGTGTGAGTTCCAGGCTTAAAGGCAGAATTCTGTGCCCTGCTGACCTTACAATAAGGCTGCTGAGTAGACCTGAGAGCAAAAAAACCCAACGTAATAAGTAGCTCTAATTTATATAAATTTTATATCTATTTTATATATTAATTATATAAAAACATAATTATGTATAATATACTATAATGTTATACAATATGATCTATTGTAAATTATTATATATAATATAAATATTTCTTTAACTCTATCTAAAATATCTGGTTACCCGTCTTTTCTCTCACTCAGTGCGAAGCTGGTGGGATCAGTAGTCATTCCTTCTATCACTTACAAACATGTTTTCTCTAAAAACCAGGGTGACTCTTTCCACCCAGCTCACTTCTGATCATTCTGTAGACATCTTTGGTTTGAAACCTAAATGGATGGAATGGGGAGTGGAGAGTAGTTTGGGTTTGATATTGGGTTGCTTGGTTTTTTTTCCAAATACCTCTTTTCCAAATGCAAACCTGTAATCCAGTGCACGGTCTCAGGGACTGGGACCTGTTTCTTTCCCTGTCCTCTCCAACAAAACTCACACTGATGACAGTTCCCACTCAACATTTCCAAAAGAATCCCTTGATAAGCCTCCTCCAGGACACCTCCCCAGTTAAGATGCAAATTAGTAAGTGTTGTGAGGGCTGATCTCTCCATGCGCAGGCAACTGCTTAGATAAAAGTGAAAAATACACATGTCAAATATAGCTAATGGAATTAATACACTTCAGATAAATACTTTACAATCAGCAGCAGTGTTTATTAAGCCCAAAACAATCTTGGACCTGCCTTATAACAAAAGATAGATATGGCAACCCCAAATGGAGGAGAGAAGGCAGGCTAACAACCCTGGCAAATATAGTTAAGAGATTTAATTTCCTGTATGGCCCAAGCATGCTGTAGCATAGTTAACTCATACTTTTGTTTTCAGTAGAGCTTTTACTGGATATAACTTACTGAACTGTTTTCCACTTGGTACGTTCCTCTTATGTCTGCAAATTCTCCATGATTGTATTATTTTTTTTCAATTTAGAGGAAAAACAGAACCTTTTGTTGCTGATCCGCAGCTGCTGAGCATGATGCTGTGGTCCTAAATAACACAAATTCAGCATCACGGTATCAGCTAGTAGCTGAGCTTGTGTACTTTAGAGCGTTTCTGCTTTCTGCTCTGGATACAAAACATCATATGTGTTTTGCAGTAGTAGCATATTTCTAACCATCTGTAATTGCCTCCTACTTGCATATGCTTAGTCACTGCATACAAACAAACACCTTCTGCTGAACTTTAGAATTATGTTCCCCTCTAGTAAAGCTCATTATGTTTTTAGCCGTATGGCATTCTACAAAGCCTCTTTTGACAACATTAGAGCCCAGTAATCCAGATTTACCTCCAAGGAGGCCAGAGGAGATAATTTAACCAAACCATTATTGTTAAGTACTTACTTTCTCATGTGATCCAGGGACATTTTGATAGAAATTTTGTTGTTGTCGTTGGTTTTGCCAAGTAAATGAAAACATGCTAGTATGAAACAAAATAAAGCATTTTTATTGGTAGAGCCAAAGTACCATCACAGGACTAATCTAAACCAACACAGTTTAACTCTTACTTCCCTTGTATTTTTAATTATATTTAATTAATATAGGTCTCATATGATCCTTCACTCTATTGCTAGGCTAATACTTCTCAAAATCATGGAGTACTCAAAGGTGGGCTTACCTCTCCGCTCCCATCACCAGCTGGAACCCAAATGAGTTGTCAGTTGTTATCTTGTCTGTGAGTCTTTTTTCCAAAGTGGGTGTTTGGGGAGAGCCTTTGCCTGCCTCTGAAAGACGTGATGTTCATGGCTACCCAGATTTCTGATGGTAGTGGTTTTTTGAGCTTATTGGCAAGTCTAGTGTCCAAAGAACTCCGCCTCCTCCTACTGTGACATTTGATAACTCAGTCAGAACGCAGCTCTGGCTGTTACCGTTACCTGAGGAAGAGATGGTTTGGGTCAGTGATCTCCTGGGCCTTGAAGCAGAGGACCCTGGTTTCCTCCCTTTCCAAATATCAGCCTTCAGGACATGGTGGGTTAATGTACTTTGGGAAGCCTGTGTCTCCTGCACAGATGGATTCCCGGGATCTGAACCAATGCTTAAAAGTGGGCAGTTTCATCCTGAACAAGGATGAAATGGGGATGATGTTAGCCTTTGAACAAAAACTACTTGCATCTGGAGAGAGAGAACACGTCTTGGAAACTTGACTCATTTCTAGCCAAGGCAGGATCCCAGAAGAGGAACCAGATACTGATAGCCAAGGTATTCTTTCCATAATCACAGCCATTTGGAAATCCCAGAGCAGTGGAGAATGTCAGGCTGCAGACCACCTTAAGGATTTAAGGCTCTCTTCTCCCTCACAGTTTGACAGCATGAAGTTTTTAAAAGAACTTCCCATCCCCCTAAATTACTTTTTTATCACTTCCATATTCTTCCAATCTATGCTGTTTTCTAGCAGTCTAAGAAGAGCCTTTGGAAAGTATATGTAGTTGGACTATTACAGCATTTCAGTCTATGCTGCTGCATAAACTCTCCCAGTCCCGTTCCTGTAGGGCTGAGCTTGCAGAGGACTGGTGTGTCAGCTACATGGGCAGAACTGGTGTCCCGAGAGAACTCCATGGAATCACTGCTCTGCGATCTTACGCTTCTTTCCCACTTCTGGCAAAAGAAGAATAGTGAAGTTTATGTCAAATAGTGCAAAAACGTTTAGCAGCTTGATTAAGGATTTATAGTACCTGTTCATGACAAAGAGGGAGTCTGTTGCTGCTTACTGCTCCTGTTTCATCAGTGTCCTGGCTCTGTGAGTAAGGTCCAGCTTGTTGCCAATATCTTGGCAGACCTCCTCAGGAGCACCCTGCACGTTTCTAGAGGAGGAATATTACTGCATGCTACATCCTGCAGGCTGAATTAAATTCTATGAAGAGAAAGAAAGAAAAGAAAAACTCCCTATCAAATTTCAACCACTTCATAAGAGAGTATTTTAAAAGCTATTTTCTGCAACAAAAGGTTTTATCAGGCAGAAGCGCATGGTCCTGATGCCCAGAGACAAGGCAGCTGCATAATTCTGTGGCTGGTGAGCGCGGCTGGGTCGTGTCGGAGCCGGTGCCAGCGTGAGGGAACCTGCGAGCATGCACGGCTGGGCATGCGGGGAGGCGAGCCCAGCCTCTCCATCAGTCTGCAAATCTGGATCTGTTTATTCTTGCCATGAAGCTGTGCTCCCAACCCCTGTCCTTGCTTCTCTGACCAGACGAATAGCTCTGCCCTATGAAAATACACTAAGTAGCATGAGATGGTCAAGCATGAAAGTAATAGGGAACACAGAAGTGCTTAAATGGCTAAATAGGGAATGTTGTAGTTAAGATCCAGATTTTATGTTGATATTTATGTAAAACACTGTAACTGTGTTGTGACTTGATTAAAATACAAGCCTTTCAGAAAGAACAAGAGAAAAACATCTTGTCTCCGCACTGAGGCTGTAGAAACAATTCTTAAGACGACAAAGAATAAATACTTTACAATGCAACGATATAATCAGCTAGCTAAAATAATGAGCTGTTTTGAGAAATTATCAATGGACAAAGCAATCATAAGGGAATAAGAGACATTAGGGCAGAAATGAATGCCATGCAAGACAACACCAGAGGGGAGTTCTGGTTATCCTCCTTTAGGTTTGTATTCATGAGTTGCACCACAATTTGCCTGTGGACACTAATTCTGTTTCTACTTTCACATAGTCAGACTAGAAAATCACACCGATAAGGTAAAAAGGGCAGAAAATATTGGGGGGGAAAAAATCACTAAATACAGCTATTTTAGTAAAACATAGATCCTTAGACTTGAGGGATACATGAACTGAGAAGAACAGGAAGGAAAATAAATAGATCTCAATAAATATCTGTCATTACTCTCTTTTCATTACACTGGAGGAAAACTGTTCAACAAAGCAAGAGGAAAACCTACAACTGTGACATTTAACACCGCTATGTATTTAGAGGAAAAAAGTTTTCAAAGCTCAGATTGAAACAGATGAGTCTACCGATTAGCTTTAATTGCTGCTGATAAAGTTGGGTAATGAAAGGGGCTTTTAGACATTTTTACTACCTTAAAACCTAGCTACTGAATGCTAGATATTAGAGACATACTTATTTTCTCTTGTATTAAATCTAAAGTAATGGAAAGATGATTTGAGCTTGATACTGCGATGGTTTTGGGAGAGCTGAACGGCTTTTCTGGTTCTTCCAACCTTCTTTTGGTTTCCCTTCTGCAGGTGGAATTCAGGTTAATTTCTTCCATTCTCCCTTTGTCTTCCTTGCTTGTTTAGACTAAAGATGCTCACACTTTTTTCACGCGTTCCTTTTTCTTCTGGAGTTCTCCTATCCGTTGCGGATAGGAAGAGGAGGATGTCCATCCCCTCCTCGGCCAGGATGGATGTGGGAGGAGGTGTTTCCAAGAAGCCTCCAAGAACAGGGTTGTAGGTGTAGGTTAAAGATTCCTGTGGAGGTGGGATCATGGCTGGGGGAGGCATCAGATGGTTGCAAAAGAAGAGATGAAACAGAAGGAATCTTGTGCTTTCCCACATTTATCATCAACGTCACGGGACTGAGGGGTATTTAAGGTCTCCCATTCGCTTCTTCTGCACACTGATTCTCAGCGAACCTCTGTCCTACCGTCCCACTCCTACTCTTGCCATTGCCTCCCACCTGGCTCCTGTTGAACTGAGTTGTTGAGAGAATTGTGTTCATGGTTCTCTTTCCCAGTTTGTTTTCCTTAAAAGGCATAGTTGACTCACCTTTGCCTACTTGTCCTACTAGAGCCCTGCGTGATTAGAGTTTACTACAGTGATAGGTAACATCATACAGTGGAGTCTATTATAGAGAGGTAAGGTCTGCATGTGCAAGAGATCTTTCCTGTCCATACTATCTGTGTATGTGTAAATGTTGCTATTACTTGACACTTCTCACTCTCTGGCAGTGATGTAAGAGTAGTTCAGGAATTTTGTTCGTGTCCCTTGGAGAAGGGTATGACTATTTCAAGTCAGGTGTATTTTCTTTGTGTCAGTCCTCTGTGATCTTCTTGAATTAGCTGTATGTAACCTTCATTTGCCTATTGTTATTGCATAACTGATCTGCTATCATCCTTGATTTCCTGATTCCAAAGCACTGGCATTATTTAAGTTAAGGCAGCTATATATTGCAAGGGATAAGCTGTGCTTTTGTGTCTTACAATGGTAAGTCGCTAGAAGCTTGTCTACAAGGTCAGAAGAAAATGGAGGCACCAACAGGTTCATCTCACAATTTTTCTTTCCTTTAAAGGTTTTGTCATTTGAGTTTCTCCTTTTCACCATTTTTTTACTGTTCTTCGCAAAGCAATACTTGACATTTTCTTGTACATACAAGTGCGCAGAGTTAATTTTTCCTGGATATTAATGTTCTGACTCTGTGCTATCAGTTTGCATTATTTGTATCTACTCTAACACCACTAACAGCTCATGGTTTTCAGCTTTTCAGTGTCTATTCTCAGGACTCTCTTTTTTTTCCAGATAAGCCAAGGATTGGCGTGATTTTATGCCTTCTGGGCACTTAAAGCTCTTACGTACAGTCTGGAAAATAGAAGACTATTTTCTTTTCAGAGACCAAGATAAAATGCAGATAAAATTATCCAAAACCTAACAAAAATGTGCATGAAACCTCTAGCCCAGGAGCTTATTTAAAAAAAACATAACAACCCTTGATTATCTCCGCCCTGTTTTTCTTGCCCCCCAGTATTCTTTTTCTCCTAGTCATTAGGGTAAGCACAGTAGGCTAAATCCAGTCCATTGAGAAGAGCCGTCATAAGGCTTTTGCACTATTTATCTCCCATTTGAGTCTTAAAAACTACCCTATTCTACAGAGGTGAATTTTGCCCCCTGAGAACTAGTGTTTTGCCTCTTGCACAATCATGTCCCTGTAAAAAAATCTGTAAGCCATTTCACATTTAGTATAATAGTTTGCTCTCCGGGTCCTCCCGGGTTGATGTTCTCCCTGCTCCAATAACTGTATGCTGCTGAATAAGTTAATTTAGACATTTCAGTGCCCCAAACACTTTGTACAACTGGCAATTTTAATGGTTGGCCTTTGGAGATGGTGGCCTCCTCAGCCCTGGCCAGATGTTTCCATCTCGCCTGGTGAACGTTACGGCTCTGGCCTCTCAGTCATTTGCTGCTCGCTTTTGGCAAAGCAAGGTTCATGCTTCTTTGTCCTTTCTTTTTAATTTTCAATGGTTCTCTGAAAGTTTCTAATTCGCATTCGATACAGGGCTCAGCTTTTCCTGCATATCTTGTAATTGTTTTTAATCATATTAATGTGTATGAAAGCTTACAGCAGTTTCTATTGCAGGACTTTGAGTCATGCATGTGTTTTCCAGTACTTAGTTTATTGTTCTTTTTCTGCTTCCTGCTTTTCTTGAACTTGAAACCTGATCCTAAATCTTCCAAAATCTTTTCATCTCCAAGATAATAGATGTCGCAATTAGTTATTAAATTACTAGCATAAGGCACTTACTGGAACTGTCTGGGAATTATGTTTTGTTATTTGAGTCTTTTCCTTGTAGGTATCTGAAGGGTTATCGTATGCTGATCTCATTTATACCTGTTTAAATCCAGAAAGACTACGCTGAGGCCAAAGCAGACATTCTCCTGTTAAGTCTTCATTTCATGGCATGGAAGAAGTCCCTTCCCTGTACAGTGATGATTAATAACTCATGCATCCCAAAACAGAAAACACATTTGAACAAAAGCAGTCCCTGCTCTTGCTATTATGTTTTTAGAGGTGATAATTTGTCTCAAATTTATTTCTTTCTCATAGCACATCTTTGTCAGGGGAGCCAGTCTTTCCAGCAGGAAACTTGTTGCTGTAAAAGAGCATTATTCGATGCTGACATTTTCTGAGCACTTTGTTTGCATGTTAATAAAAAATTTACTTCCACTACAAACCTGCACACCCTAAACTTTGTATGGAAAGCAATGTTTGTTTCCTTGGAAAAATACATGGACGTTAAAAGCTATTTTACAACTAATCTCTTTCTTTGTGAAGCTCCCTATCAGAAGTTGCAAAAGGATCTTCTGATCGGTTCCTTATCGTTCTGTTATCTTGACACTCCAGGTGTCATGGAATTACAGTCCTTAAAGTGGTTTTAGATGTCTGTGCCTATCTTTTACTTGGAAAACACTTCAAAAATGGTTGTGACAATAGCAGTTCAAGCTAGGCTGGTAGGCTAAAGAATCAGTTTTGTACAACGGATAGAAGAACAGAAATTAAAAATACGTTTGTGTGTGGAAATGGAGCAAAATGCCTATCCATAGATGTTCCCAAACAATGTGGAGATGGTCACATTGGTGTCATGAGCAGTGGAATGGGTTGGAGACAGATTTTTCACATTCACTGCTTGTACAACAGCATATTTATGTCAAGCCATGATTATAGCAGGTCAAGTCAGAAATATTGTGTGTGGTTAATTGTTCTTGGGTCTTTACTAATTCATTCTGTGTCACTTAAAGCTTCTTCTTCTTCCATCTTCATGATGATGATGCTGTGGGTAAGTCATGACTGGTAAAATAATTTTTTATTTAAATTTGCACTTCATTATGTCACTAAGAAATATGTATTATGTGGAGCAGAGGTAGTCATCATATAATTTCAAGTTTGCTTTTCCTTTTGTCAACCCTATACTTCCTTGTCTGTCCCTCTGCACTTCTTAGTGGGCCAGGGGGGCTGGACTAGATGATCTTTTGAGGTCCCTTCCAACCCCTGACATTCTGTGATTCTGTGATTCTGTGATTCTGTGATTTCAGACATATGCCTAAGTGCTTTGATGAACACTTAGCCAAGCAATTTTGGTGTCTTGCTGGGAAAAAAAACAACAATAACATGCCAAGAATTTGACTATGAGACAGTCATTAATGAACACAGTGACATGGTATATTTGCTTTTCCAAATAAGCTTTTGCTATGCCTTCTCTTTTGTGCCTGGAATTTCATGGCAGGGACATTTAAGTGATAAATAGCTATGCAGCTTAGTTATGTCATCATGTGAAGGATCTCTTCATTATTGCAAAGGGATAAACTGGTGAGAAAAAGAATTAAATATGGAGCAATAACATAGTTAGTGAGATGTCTTTTCCTCTTCGATGGACATCGCTCCAGTACAGCCAGTGCCAAACCAATGTGACCGAGGAGAGTCCAACTGATGTTATTTAGAAGTTTGCAGTCCGAGCTGAATTAGGGTGCAGATTTTGTTCCAGCAAACATTTTTAGAACGACAGCATTTCAATCAGAAGAGAGCCTGTGAGGCTGTAAGGAAAGGTAGAAATGACATTTATCTGCTCACTTACAGAGGGGAAGGGAGTAAGGTAAGATTTCCTTCTTTTCCTTTGCTTGTGTTACCTGTGGGGCTCAGCCGATGGGAGCACTGGGATCTCGATGAGAGGCTGAATCCTGACCTGGGTCCTACTCCTGCTAAATTCGCTTCTGCATGAGCAGTCTTGGCGATGCTTCTTCCCTTGCTTCTGTGAATCAGCCCACAGAAGAAAACTAGGATAATGAATGGGTCTCTAATTGCTTTCAGTCCAGACTGGCTACTGCTTGCTACAATTGTGGGACAGAGAAGAGGCAAAAATTAAATGTGGCCTTGTGAAGAGCCTTGTGCCACAGCTGTTTCCCAAGACCTTTGCTGTAGCTCAGACAACGTTTCAGTGCCCTGCAGAGGGACACGGTTATTTTTGTCCATCGTTCATCTTTGCTTCAACAACCAACTCTCTAAATAAATGGCACATGTAGAACGCTCATCCGAAGATTATAATCTCCCCAGTGCATGGGCAAGAGATCCACGGGAGGCAAGCAGTGCTGTGTCACCGAGAATATCAATCTCCCCCAAAATCTGTTAGATTGAAATGGGAATCCCCTGGACACAAAAACTAAGGCAAGAAAATGCAAACCCTAAATACAGAAAAAAAGAAGAAACTATGTCATTATAACACAGTCTCCAAATCCCAACAGATACTTTTTCAGGGAGGATTTTCCACAGTGGTGATTACCCAGAGCAGTACATAGTGGTGTGACAGGAGTGGTGTCAGTACTTGCAACCCATATCTGAAAGCAATACAATGAGTCTCTTGGTATTACGAGGGCCTGCAAACCCTAAAGGGAATCTGTGGAGAAAAAAAACAACACTGGATTCCTATATTCTGTTACCTAGAAAGCAGCACTTTCCCTTAAAGTTCTTTAAATTAATTTTTTTTAGAAAATATGAGGAAATTAAGTGCAAAAGATCTTTTAACAAAAGTAACTAAGCCACTTACAGTCTCAGCAATTGTGAAAAAGAAGTCCAAAGGAAAGTTATATAGTAAAGTTCAGTGAAGGTACAGCATTTAGCACTAAATCTAGAAAAAATGAGATTTTAAAAAATTTCCAAGACAAAAGTACTAATTCTGTGAGGTCCTCTAAGGTAACTTTCAACCTCTTCCATGTTGTTCAGACTTAGGAGTGCTGGGTTGGCCTGGTGATTGATTGAAGCTGGAGAAGTGCATACTTTTCATTAGGAGGCACAGACCATGCTGGTGCTATGGTGTCTCTCCAAAATATTGACTCAACACAAACCTTCCTCAAGACATCACAGTTCAGTCACCCAGGTTGGATAAGGAGAAATCTGAGAGATCTGTAAAACCGAGTATGATAGTGAGATGGACCAAAGTCAGCTAACCAATCTGCATCCCTGATTAACCTGGTTTGACTCTGGGCATCTGCAAAGCTCCATCCCAGTTGTTGCCATTTACAGTGAAGATTGACCCTCATGTAGAGCAAGCCCTCCAGAGAACATCTTATCTCATCCCAGTGATGAATATGGCTCTGACCTCTTTCTGAAGGGCCTGTTCAAGGCATCTGCTAATAGTTGAAGATCCAGGGACTACTAGAAGATCTTTCTCATTAAAGAGAAGAAAGCATGAAAGCCCTCTTCTAAGTGAGGTGTTCAAGACTTTGAGGCACTTTGCTGCACTGCCAGGATCTGGCACGAGCCAGGCTCTTTGGGATATCAGGTTTCTTGCAGGTGGCCTACAAGTCTTGATTCCAAGATGTGAACCCTGGAAGCTAACCTAGGTTTGTCAGCAGTTTGCTCAATAAATGAGATAGAAATTTGAGTGACAGGATGAATGCTGGCAGAAACAAGACTGGGCTGCATGAAAATAAGTGTGACCAACAGGCCAAGGGAGGTGATTCTGCCTCTCTACTCTGCTCTTGTGAGATTCCACCTGCAGTGATGCCTTCAGCTCTGGGGTCCTCATCACAGGAATGACATGGACCTGTTGGAGCAAGTCCAGAGGAGGGTCACAAAAATGCTCGGAAGGCTGGAACACACATTTCCTATGAAGACAGTTTGAGAAAGTCTGGATTATTCAGCCTGGAGAAGATGCTGGGGAGACCTTATGGTGGCCTTTCAATACTTAAAGGGGACCTATGAGAAAGATGGGGATAGACTTCTTCACAGACCCTGTTACGATAGGACAGAGGGAAATGATTTAAGATTGAAAGAGGATAGATTCAGACCAGATATAAAGAATAAATTTTTTCAATGAGAGTGGTGAAACACTGGCACAGGTTGCCCAGAGAGGTGGTAGACGCCTCATGCCTGGAAACATTCAAGGTGAGGTGGGATGGGGGTCTGAGCAATATGGTCTAGTTCAAGATGACCCTTCTCATTGCAGGGGGCTTGGACTAGATGACCTTTAAAGATCCCTTCCAAGCCATTCTATGATTCTGCTGTTGCTTCCCAAGGTGGAACCATTATCATGAGAAACACAAGTACTTTCTTCAAAATAAAAATTGTCTTGGCATCTGTTCTCATGAGTGTAGCTACATGTTGGCAGGAAGGATAAGGTCAGGAGATAAAAACAGCCAGCTGAGGATGATAGAAGTCTGACTTTCATGGCTCAGTTGCTCAAACCTCGACCTTAAGTGCCTGTTAGCACCAAGTGAAGAACATATTTAAAGTGGTGTCTTCCCAGACATGTCTACTCTTTGTCCACCCTTTGATTTGATCAGTGGTGTGTTCTCAAGTCCCAACAGTTTATATACATCCTCTGCTTTATCAACTGCATGATCAAGGAGCATATTTTCACTCTCCTATTAAAAATTTGACTGCAGGAAGAGTAGGGACCAGGATTTTCCTCCCCTAGAGATTGGTGACAGTTAGGTGCAGTGTTTCAGTGTAGCTATTTTGCTGTATCTCGGATGTTCAGTTTTGCTCATTTAGCTAATTGCCCAATATAACTATTTGGGATCTGGAACTTTCTCTCACCTCACTTTGACAACAACTGTGCTGAGAGGAGCTGCCTTCCTCTGTAGGAGGGGTCACGGTTCACTTTGTGGGGCTGACCTGATTTTTATGTAACAAACCCCTGCTTTTAGAAAGACATAGCATATCAATCACACCATTCATTTCTCCTGCTGCCTCTCTAGGGCTGTTATGCAGCAGCTCTTCTGATAGGGCTGAAGTTTGTTAGAAGTGTCCTTCTTGCAGCATGGGAGCAGGGAAGCATCCATGAGCGATGGGTCTGTCAGGTCTGAGTGTGATTACACTGACGCAAGAGCCATCATGCAGGGCTGAAGTCAGTAACTGGCCGTGTGACTGATCCATTTGCAGGCTACGAGAGAAACTCAGGTTGCTGCTGCTCCTTATTCCTGAACTCCTCCATAGTTTCTGCTTGCCCTGGAAGATGGCAGCCTCGCATGCCTTGCATAATCTCTGCAGGACAATTCTCACACAGGAAACCTGTGTGAATATAAACAGGTTTCTTAAGGAAGAGATTTCTCTGGAAGATTTATGGAGAAGTATGAAAGTAAAGCCCTGGAGTCATGCCTTCACCAAAAACCAATCCTGGCTGCTGATAGTAATTGTGTAAATCTACTTGAATGACAGAACAGTGAAGCATCTTTATTTTTCTCTCTTTCATAACAAAACACTTAGGCACGAAAACCCGTAATTTCCAAGTGAGTCACTGGAAAAGAGTAGACTTCAAAGGAACCACCATGTGCTTTGCAGCAGGTGAAAGCAGCCAAAAAATGAGATAAAGGTGAGGCATTTTGTGTTCATATGCCAGTCAGCAACTTCAGTCCACTCAGCTCATGCACACATTGTGTTTAAATGGGACACCATAGAACACGATAGAGTTTTATGGAATGAAAAAAACAGGAGCCTTTAGAACTAGATACAGAGACTCTTCACAGAATCACAGAATGTTAGAGGTTGGAAGGGACCTCAGAGATCATCTAGTCCAACCCCCCTGCCAGAGCAGGACCACCTAGAGCGGAGAGCACAGGAACGCGTCCAGGCAGGTTTTGAATGTCTCCAGAGAAGGAGATTCCACAACCTCCCTGGGCAGCCTGTGCCAGTGCTCGGTCACCCTCACTGTGAAAAAGTTCTTCCTCATATTTTTATGGAACTTCCTATGTTCCAGCTTCCACCCATTGCCCCTTGTCCTGTCAGTGGACGCCACTGAAAAGAGCCTGGCTCTGTCCTCCTGACACTCCCCCTTGACATATTTATAAACATGAATGAGGTCACCCCTCAGCCTCCTCTTCTCCAAGCTAAAGAGACCCAGCTCCTTCAGCCTTTCCTCATCAGGGAGATGCTCCACGCCTTTCATCATCTTCATGGCTCTGTGCTGGACTCTCTCAAGCAGCTCCCTGTCCTTCTTGAACTGAGGGGCCCAGAACTGGACACAATATTCCAGATGTGGCCTCTCCAGGGCAGAGTAGAGGGGCAGGAGGACCTCTTTCGACCTACTTGCTACTCCCCTTCTAATGCACCCCAGGATGCCCTTGGCCTTCTTGGCCACGAGGGCCCATTGCTGGCTCATGGTCATCCTGCTGTCCACTAGAACCCCCAGGTCCCTTTCCCCTGCACTGCTCTCCAGCAGGGCAGTCCCCAACCTATATTGGCACATGGGGTTATTCTTTCACTACTTGGTCATCCAGACCACACTTTCTCAGTTTACCTATGAGGATGCTGCGGGAGACGGTGTCAAAGGCCTTGCTGATATCCAGATAGACCACATCCACTGCATGGCCACCATCCATCCACCTGGTTATGTCTTCGTAAAAGGCTATCAGGTTGGTCAAACATGACTTCCCCTTGGCAAAGCCATGCTGACTGCTCCTGATAACCTTCTTATCCTTGATATGCCTAGAGACAGCGTCAAGGATAAAATGTTCCATCACCTTTCCAGGGATGGAGGTGAGGCTTACCAGTCTGTAGTTACCCGGGTCATCTTTCCTGCCCTTCTTATAGACTGGAGTGCCATTCGCTTTCCTCCAGTCTTCAGGCACCTCACCTGTTACCCACGACTTACCAAAGATGATGGAGAGTGGCCTAGCAATGACTCCCGCCAGCTCCCTCAGCACCCGTGAGTGCATCCCATCAGGGCCCATGGATTTATGAATGTTCAAGTGTTCAAACTGATCCTTAACCCACTCCTCATCAATCAGGGCAGACTCCTCCTTTATCATGACTTCCTCTGGGGCCTCAGGGGACTGAGGCTCCTGAGGACGGTCTCCAACAGTGTAGACATTAAGTATCTCAGCCCACCATTTAATCTTTCCTCCAAAGATATTTCTTCTTAAAAGCATACAGTTATTAACTGGCTGTATGTCGCGGGTTAGGGCTGGGCTGGCCACTGATGCGGACAGACGCTCTCTAACCCCCTCTCCCCCCCCCAAACAGGAAGAGAAAAGGGAATGAGGCAGAGAGACTTACGGATTAGAGGAGAAAAAAAACTAGAACAGCTTTAATGAAAATAATAGGAATAATGGTAAAAAGATAAAAGTAAAGAATTATATACAACTATAGATAGTAGCCCGATATCAAACCCGACTCCCTCCCCCGATAGCAATCCCCACTGGTGCTGCAGAGCAGGAGGCACTGGGGAAACCCCAGGCTCAGAGGCGGCGAGTGCTGGATTCGGGAACTCAGGATCCGGATCAAAATCAGGAGGTCAGATGGAGTCCTCTCTGGACACCGGCCATTGCAGAAAAGAAGGGCGAAAAGGCCGAAAAAGGGACGAAACTCTCGTGATCACTCAATTTATACTAGATATGACGTACATGGGATGGAATACTCTCGTTGGTCACCTATTCTGTCTATTACCCTCCGGAGGTGCAACCTTTTACTTCCTTGTGCCCCCCTCTTACTACCCGGCACCCCAAGCGTGGCCCACAAGAGCCAGCAGTGGCCTTGGTCACTATAGGAATAAGTATCAGCAAGAGCCTTTCTACATCCCAGTCCCAGGCCGTAACTGTAAACATCAGGTGTTATCACTGCCAGTAGCAGACACTGTCTGCAAAAATATGCTGCTGACTTCAGATCGTGCAGCCTTTTAGAAGACACTAAATTGGACAGTAAAAATCACTAAACAGAACTGGGTTTTTTAGCTAAACCCAGGACACTGTATCAAAATGTACATTACTAGTCTGCACAAATTTAAACAAAAAATCTAGTGCATTTTTTGCTGTTTGGGTCACTAACTGAATATGAAGAAGTGTGGCAGATGCTTCATCCTTGTATTTTCACATCAGAATTGTGTATCTCTTTGAAATAAATTATCTATTTCTTCAAGGAAATATACCTATGTAGATAAAGCCCTTTGGCATCCGTTAGCCTGCAGCTCAAACTTGGTAGCCTTACCTTACTTTTTAAATCTTGTATTCTCTACAACAGGACAAATAGCTCAGGTTATTTCATCTTCCGGGTCTTCATGGAGATAAAGGCATGATCAGTAGCAAGGAGTCTTACTGAACCTAGTGATGTCACTAGCCACATGTGCCTTGAGAAAGTCACAGCCTCAGTATCTACCTGTCAAAATGAGCAAGGGCTCCAGGAAGCTCTGCAAAGACCTCAAAAGATTGCACTTGAAAGCTTAAGTGTACCCTTAGGACAGTTAGTCTGACTGTTGGTTTTTTTTTTTTGAGCATTTCATGTGAATAGACTTAAAGAAGCCCCTTGAAATCTCCAAGACAGAGTCTAACCACCAGATGGATTAGAAAGGAGACAACTGCACTGATAATACATCTTATGGTCACCAAAAAGGGCAGCCTGGCTCTCCTTTTCTTCTCCCTTGCTCCTGGCATCTGTGGCACTGAGTGTGACCCTGCAAGGAGCCAAATCAGCTGGCTGACCCGCCATAAAAAATCATCCATTTTTTGCTGGATTAGTCCTTTTCTACTTTACCAAACTGTATTTGTATAGAGGGTTTGTATAAATTCTCGTCAGAAAGAGATGGGGCCGTGTGGTTTCATGCATGGACTTGTGGAGCATATTAGTTTCCCTTCAGAGATGCGAGAAAGGACTCGTACTTGGATGCTTCTCTTTTCCCCCGTATATTGGTTAGTCAGATACCAGCTGATACCTCTCTCTACAAAGTCACCTGCTTTGTCCTTAGACCATCACGGCTCCAATATTACTACTCAATAACGCACACAGTGATCCCTTTAGTCATTAAAGGAAATCCCCAGGAGCCATCCTGGACTGAATAACCTCTGTGAAGACCTTTGCAAAGGCTAGTTATTACGTGGGGTGGACAATAAAGGGAAATGATGTTTACGTTTGCTTATCCAAAAGGCCAGAGAGAGTTCATAGATTAGTCGTTGCACAGATAAGCTAGACCTAATGTAAACACTCCTCACTGGAAAGTATCTGATGTTTGTTTTTCTAACTTTAACCATGTGGCTAGCGAAAGCAGAATAAATGAAATAAAAGACAGGCATTTTAGTAATAATAAAAAAAAAAGTGTCTTTGAATACTCATGTTACTGGCTGCTGAAAAAAAAAAGTTAAAATTATCTTTTCTACTCACTGCATGAAACACATGCTGATGTGGCTGCAAAGCTTTCTTGTAAAGGAGAATTGGTAAGATTTCAAGCCCATCCCATCAGACACTCATCATTACATCAGGACAGAGCAGTCCTCTCATTTTAGTTAAACCATTACTCTTATGCCCTTTATTTGGGCAATGCTGAAATTAATGGATATTTGTCCAGGGGAGAGCTGGAAGACTGGAGGTGAAGATTCTAATGCATTCCAATTCTGCTGTAGAAAATTCCAAACAAAATCCCTGGCGAATATAAATTAGCAGAGCATGGCTCTTAAAAATCTCACCCACAACCCATCTGTATCTTTAGGTTCATAAATATTTGAGAAAAAAAACCTCTATCCCCTCTGCCAAAATTGTTTACAGGTTATTTCAAATCAACCTGCCATTAATTTGCTCCTCACTGTACTTTTGAAATGTGACAAAACAACTTGTACCATCAAAGTCTCAACTCCCCATAGTAAGTTGTCCCACTGTGCCTGAGTATTTCAGCACTAACAAAAGTGTAATTTTTACAATTAATCCTCTTTGATAAAACCTCTCCCTCACAAGACTAAAACTTTAATTTCTATTTTTTCAACAAAAAAAAAAAAAAGTCAGTGTGTTGTAGAAGAGCTGGAAACATGGATCTGGGTGAGGGAAAGGATGACTGGCCCCAGAATGAAAACAGAAGATCTGGCTGTCAGAGCTGGTCCGATACCATGATGTAGTGGTGTTTGTGATAGCTGCCGTTTCTATGGCAATATGACAGCATGATTTACTGCAATAATAGAGAAAGCAAATGCAAAGCTTTTGTTTCACTTCAATGCCGTGAGCTATTTGTTGATACTGGGAAGGAGGGAGGGTGAAGTTCTTTGGCTTCTAGTTAAGCACATTACTAATGTGTCTTAAGTATAAAAAGAAGTCAATAAGGGGGATCATGGTGCTCAAATCTCTCTGCTGTGCTCACGGAGCTTGCACACACTTGTGGACACGGTGCTGCAATGCCGAGCATAGGAGATCTTGGTGCAGACTGCAACACCCTTCCATTGCCTGGCTGAGGACATCCTCACAGCCAAGGTCACTGAGCAGAGTCAGTGTTGGAGCCACTGGCTCAGGATTCATGCTGGGCTGGGTCTCCAGCTGGTTGCTGCAGCTTGAAGGTTTGATGAGTTGCTGAACTGGGGTGGGTGGAGATGTTTGTTTCTGGAGTATGTCGGCAGGGGAGGGCAAGGGAGTGGCACTGGCAGAGCTGAAGAGGTGGGTTTACTGGAGTCCATGGTGGCTGCAGGTCCTGCAGTGGTTCTGTTGCTCTAGGGTTTGGAAGAGTAGGGATGGAGATCCAGCTTTATAGCAGGGTTCCTCAAGGCTCAAAGGGCTAAGATAGAGCTTGTGGTGATAAACAAAAACTGCTTCTGGCCATTGTGGTTGAAATCACAGAATCACAGAATGTCAGGCGTTCGAAGGGACCTCAAAAGATCATCCAGTGCAACCCTGCTGCCAGAGCAGGATCACCCAGAGTAGGTCACACAGGATCACGTCATACAGGTGGGTTTTGGATGTCGCTAGAGATGGAAACTCCACGATGTCTTTGGGCAGCCTGTGCCAGTGCTCTGTCACCCTCACAGTGAAAAAGTTGTTCCTAATGTTTTTGTGGAACTTCCTATGCTCCAGCTTGTACCCATTGCCCCTTGTCCTCTCATTGGACATCATTAAAAAGAGTCTGGCTCTGTCCTCCTGACACTCACCCTTTATATATTTACAAACATGAATGAGGTCACCCCTCAGCCTCTCAGCCTCCTCTTCTCCAAGCTAAAGAGACCGAGCTCCTTCAGCCTTTCCTTATAAGGGAGATACTCCACCCCTTCATCATCTTTGTGGCTCTGCGCTGGACTCTCTCCAGCAGTTCCCTGTCCTTCTTGAACTGAGGGGCCCAGAACTGGACACAATATTCCAGATGTGGCCTCTCCAGGGCAGAGCAGAGGGGCAGGAGAACCTCCCTCGACCTACTAGCTATCCCCCTTCTCATACACCCCAGGATGCCATTGGCCTTCTTGTCCTCTGCGTTGGATTACAGTGAAGAGGTGGGACAAAGGGGCAAAAAATGTGTTTGCTACCTACTCTTGCACAATTTGCAAGAAAAAAGTAGAAGCTTGCAGGTAATTGTTCCAGGTTGATAGACCATTATGACTGAACGTAATGAAAACTGAAGTTAACACAGGGAGAAAAGGATAGAACCAGGGACACTGCGGATCTCCATGTTTAGCTTTATTGTTGAACCATCTGACATCACAGCACTGAAATGAAGGCTGTGCCTCGTTTGAGTGCATGGAGCAGGGAGGTCCTGGCCAAGGCAGTGGCCACCTTTACTTCTGCAGTATCTTACATTGATCCCTCGCTGCTTGCTGCTGAGTGCTCTCAACAGCAGGAAGCTCAACTAGATAAGCCTCCCATCTACTCCATACTCTTCAGGAACATGTCTTTATTAGTCTTTATTAAACAGAGCCAGATGCCAACTAGCATTGAGCATCTTGGGACCCTACCATCAGGCTATCTGCTCTTCCTCAACAGGGTGGCCCCAAGCCATCATTCTGGTCTTTGCCCATCCCAGAGACAGCTCCTGAACCCTGCCAGTGGAGGCAGGGTTAAGTAAGAAGCAGTGTTAGTAAGATGTAAGTAAGAAGCAGTGTTAGTAAAACCCACCTCAACATTCACTGCCTGATATATATCTGATGTAATAATTTTTTTTCTGTGTAAATAACATGATATTGTACATCAACTATATATAGTGTTGAAATGACAGAAAACTTTATGAAGAATTATAGGGAAGAACTTAACCATTTACCATCTTTATATCTTGCAATTGTAGAAAGGGCTTTCTTAATTATTCAATTAATCTGCATCAGTTCTTATTCTGTAAGCCCCTCTTGTGGTATGTGCTGCTGGACTGCACTTGTAGAACAAAATTAGCAAAAAGGACACAGATGTTGCTCTGCATTCTCTTTTTAGCAATACAAACTATAAACAATGTTTCTTTATATTAAGATATACTTTTCCTCTCATATTGGTTTTAGAGCTGATTCTTCCAGTATGTTTTCTGTTTAAAGCAGCCTGTTCTTGTTTAGATATCTCCACTACTGTACTTCATGCAAAAATAATGTTTCTTTCACTTTCAATGCACATATTGCAAATCCATATGTATATTACAGAAATGATGCAAGGACAGAAGAATTAATAGCATCACAGAGAGCCACAAAGACGAACACTAAAGGCCACATTGAGTCAACAAGTCTACTTTGGCTTGTGCATAATCAGCCCCCAGAGCAAAACTGCCTCCACTGCTGCCGCCTTACCTGAGCATGTTAATAAGACAGTCCAAGAGTTGATGGTGGTGGAGGCTGAGTTGTCCTTCACTAAGACTTTACTGCAAAGAATTATTTACTGCTGGAATACATGGCATTCAAAAGCTCTAATGAAGATTTCATTGCACAGAAATTTTAAACTTTTTTAAAAAAAATTTTCTGTCGAAGATAAAAAATAGATTATCCTTATTTCTGGTATTCTTTCAGAATTCTGACATGAAGGCATTCTGACATCTGTCAAATTTTGATTTTGTTGACCGTGGTTCATCTGCGGATAAGAAATATTTAAGCTGAGTGCTTTTTTTTCCCCTTTCAAAAGAATTCAATGACTAGGTCACACTGTTTATAGTTCGATACGTGCTCCAAACAAATATATTTTAAAGACAAACTGTGTTAAGATCACTACTCCCAGCTTCTGAGCAGACACCAGCAGATAACAACAGTCTGTGTGCATGGGGGGAAAGGTTGCTGTGATTGCCCAAAACTGGGAGAAGTTTATCATGAAACTGTGAACAGCTGTTGTTAAGACTCATTCTGAGCAGAAGAATGCACCTCCTGATGTTTCTGTTCATTTGAGCCATTTCTGTGCCACATGGTGTCCATCATGCTGAATACTTTCCCTGTGGGCTGGGTAGATAATAAGACAGAGCAAGCTTTATGTTGAACAGTGAGATGTCTTGAGTCAGCATGTCATATGCAATAAAAAGCTATGGACTTGAGTGGTGAAAATTAATTTAGGATACCACAGATTTGCTGATAAAAATTTTCTCCAGCAGTGAGCATCATATGAAAAAATGAAATCGTCCTTCTTGATCATTTTTTTTGCTGTTTTAATTTTGGGAAGGGGATATTATTCAGGGCTTTCACACGTTCTACAGTAGGGCTTGAACTGGATTTTTAAGAATTTTTGGGGATTATATTGCAGTTTGTTTTATTAGTGGAGCTCTTGGATTTATCTTGAAGTTAGAATTGAGGCTCTTGCTGTACTGCCGGAGTTGTTTGGAGCTTTACAGAACTAGAAACTTGCAGGAGGTAGGGTACCAGTCTGTAAGAGATCTTAAAATTGAGTCCAGTTGCATGTTTGGGAAACTGGAGAGATTGATTGAGAATAGGCCTATCTGGGGTAAAGAATAATCTTCTCACTGGACTGTGATGGATAAATCTGTAGCATCCCACCACTTAGCTTCAGTGTCAAAGCTAATGCAACCAAAAAAAATCAACAACCATGAAACATTTTGAGGAACACTTTTATTTTACCTTTCCACTTCTGAGTAGCATACCTGGCTTGTAAAGTTTCAGAAAACAGACTTTAAAGAAGATCATAACCTGGGAGTACTTTCTATTTTGTTATCTGAAGCATGAGACTGTTTTCCCTGCACGCCCTTGGATTTCTCTCTAAGTTTGGCAAGACGAAGCATTTCCAGACCCAAAGCAGCCATTTTGCAACCAACAGCTGCCTCTCCCCAGTCCAGCTGGCAAGCACCTTCACCTCTGCTTTTCTCTTTTTTTTTTTTTACTGCTGACATGTTTTGTCTCATTATATCTCCTGAAAACAATTAGACAACGATCACATGGCAGTCCTTGCAGATTGCTTCGAGGCTGAACTCTGGTGAAGGGTCAAACCATTTCTAACTCTTTCACATACATCCTTCCATTAAAACAGCCCTCAAAAAAAAAAAAAATCCAAATGAAGGCAAGAAACTTGCAGCTGGCTTCTAGGAAGGAACATTCATTAAGTGTGTGTAAGATAGTTTATATAGCTCGCTTCACGAGCAGAGGACAGGAGCTGGAACGGGTCCAGTTGGTGCCTTGTGCATCTTGTCATGGCTTAGTCAAGTCCTTCCCCTTCATCCTCATTCTGCCCCTCCTTTACTTCTATTTCATTTTAAACCGTCAGCCCCACATTTTTCTTGCTGCTTGGTGTCGTGCAATCACTTCCCTTTAGCTGTCAACCTTAGGACGAGAGGTGCTGTGCCTCAAAAGTGCCAACCGTTCTGCACCAGCTCTCAAGGAAGCTGAAATGACTGACTCCGATGCAAACATCTCTCCTGCAGCCATCTGGAGACAGGAGAGAGATGGCACCAGTCTCAGCACTCTGAAAGTGATAGATTCATAGAAAAGGGTGCTGAAAGCAGTGGAACAGCACGGGGCATGCAAACATTTCACTGCAGCACAGCATGAGGTACTGCTCTCCTTCGTAAAGACCAGGCATTTGTCACTTGCTTGGAACAGTTTATCAAAGAACCAGTAACTGAGCTGTTTTCGTTTCACTGCTCGGCCCAATATCATGGCCAGGTTTTATCTCCCTCTATATTTTTTGGCATTAGGAGTTAGCAACTGAAAGGTACTCAGGGCTTTAAGATACAAATGTGGAACCTGAAAAACATTTTCAGTATCTCTGTCTGAGCAGATTGCCTTCAAGCTCTTTGCAGGAGCTAAGTTTAAACATCCTTAAGATTTTTAAATGTTTTATTTAAGCAACTGGGATAAAACCTGGAGTCTTACCGAGGCTTCATCAGTGACTTCAGCACAGATAGGATTTCACTTTCTATATATCTAAACCACAACTGATCATCTGGAAAATAGAGGACCTTTTATTCCTATTTTGTCTCTTTAGATCACCAACTGTTCAAGGCATTTTCTTACAAACGGATATAACAAAAGCCTGTGCTCAGCTCAGAACACAAGGTAGCAGATTATTTTTAGTGCTGCTTCTGACAGCCTGGCAAAGAGAACCCTTCACACATAATATAAAGAAGAGGTGAGAACAGGTAGGTATTTGGACTTGCTCATTGCGTCGTATAACCAGGCTAAAATTTTCAAAAAGTATAAAATTGTTCCCTAAGTACTCGTTTCGTTTACTAGGTGTATTGGAAGGATAAAACAAATTTTGCTCTGTGTGCGAGGGCATACAGGCATGCTTGCACACACTCATGGACACGCGTGCTTTGGAAGCTGCTTGTAATACCATAACGAAGCAACCTCTTGGAGCTGAGTTCTAGGTCCTCAGGGGAAATACTGACTCTGCTCTTTTCAATTTGATGAGAAGAAACATTTCACTTTTGACTCAGTGAAAAGGCTGATAGCAGCCATACTGCAAAGACTGCCTTTTGAATAAACACCAACTTGCTTATCCAAAAAGGCAGTAAAATCATCTTTGGTTTGATGGATTCAGCTGCAGCGTTGAGTAATGAGTTGAAAAGTAACATTGCACAGACCTGTCAAGGCACCTCTGCGTGATCAGGCTCAGCATTACATGAGCTGACAGCAGTCTATGGTGGGAAGTTACCCACTGACAAACCTTTTCAAACCAACTCAGCTCCTGGCTTGTTATAATACAAGTCACAATTGTCTACCTGAGTCCTCTCCGAGAATGGTTTGTCTGTAAAGTGTCAAAAGTGCTTCTGGAGCCTTTTCAGCTTTGATTTCCATGTACTGACAGCCATGACCTGGGTTATGTGGAAACCATGGTCCATAGGGGACAAGATGTAGCCAGCAGAGCCCCCGCCACCCCAGCTGGAAGATGCTGATGGGCTGCTGCGTGGCATGTTGGGGAGGGTGCTCACCTCCCTGCCCGAACAATACTCAGTCTGGTCTGAGGCCATTCTAATCACATCGTCTACACAGTAGTGGTGCTTCAAGCAACACTTGACCCTTATTTTTGACTTGCCCATTCTCTCCAGGGTGTTAAATGGCAAGCCCAGAAGTGGAACAGTGCTTGCAAGGTCCACTGCAGACCCTGTCTTTTCACACACTTAAGTGAAACACTGCTATTAGTGTGTTATAGCTCATGTATACAGACGAGCCACTTACTACTGCCATGTTGCAGAATAACACCAAGTCAAGGCCCTTTTCTTGGGCTCTGGGCAGTGCTGTGTCCTGCTGGTGTATGCTGAGCCTGAAAAGCTGGTGCAGGTCCAGTCCAGCAGGGACTGATGCTGTCGGGCTGCTGGGGCACCAGGAACTGGAGTCGTGGTTGCATTTCCCCCAGCAGCATGCAGCCGGGGACACATTGCTGGGCTGTGCTGGACCCAAGTCACCATCCCTGCTCTGCTCTTCTGGAAAGGGCACTGTCCTGTCCCCCTGCCATCACCTTCAGTCCCCAACTTGCCTGCCCCCACCTGTCAAGGTGCAGTTTGGTGGGCACACTCTGCCACAACTTTTTTTTTTTTTTTAAAAAAAAAAGCAAGGACAGTTCCTTGTGAGACAGCTGAGGAGGTACAAATAGGAAGCTGAGCCAGATTGCATCGCACTCAGACCCGACTGAGCAAGCACCCGGGCACCCAGCAGGACGTCCTGGCACGTGCCCTCCTCAGAGGAGCAATGCAAACAGGGACCTGGAGAAGGGTTCATCTGCCTGTGAACTAATCCACTTTTTCAACTACTGAAAGTGTTGTAATGACCAGGAAGCTGACCCAATAAAAAAATATTACTTCTACCTATAAAACATCTTGTCTATATACTTGAACTATCAAGACTACAACAATGTTATCAATAAATGCACCTGTATTTCACTACATAGACATTTTATAAAAATCTATTTTTCTTTGTGTGAGATCCTCCCTAGAGTACAAGAAAGGTAATACAAAACACACTGAGGAATAACGTGATAGTTTCTACAGAGAAGCCAGGGTGACTCTTCATATAATCTTTAAAATCTAAAAAAAATTGCCACTTCTTTTGCTGGGTAATGACTGAAGCCCCGAAGAACTGATCTCTAATATGGATGAAACACATGAGAAGTGTGAACATGGCTGAAATTGTCCATGGCACTCCAAGCTAGTCCATGCTTGAACATTTTGCCGTCATGCTTTATATTAAGGCTTTGTGCAAAGGTAGTTTATAGAGCCTTATTTGACAATTAATGTCTGTTATAAACATAGGTGGATATGTTAAAAGTGTTACACGTAGTATAGATGGCATTAGAGACAGATGCAAACCATTATTATAGGTAACCTCTTGATCTGTTAGTCTTTGTAAAAAATCACCTGTAACAGCTCATTAAAAATGAACATAACATGAAAGGTGACCCAACTTACCCTAGGATGGAGATGCTCTTGTCACAGATGTTTCAGATAAATTGTCTACATCTGTCAGCATGATTCATCACTTGCTCAACAGTTGTCCTATTAGCACTCACATAGACCTTTTCTGCTTACCTGCTTGGTTTTCATGGATAGGATAAGTTTCACTTGGCTTTACTTACTATAACGTCCTGAATATAGCTCCACTCTCTATGTATGGTCTCACCATGTTCCAGAGACACCATGCAGAGCTACTCTGCAGGGCTGTGTGCATGGAGCAGAAGGCAACATGGGGCAGAAACACCCAACCATCTCTGCACAAGGGGAAGTGGGTGCCAGGAAGGCAACGTGGTGCCAGGAGAAGCTGCTCACTTATCCCCAGCAACAGATTTTGTAACCCATGCTGGGGAAGGTGCCTGTCTCTGCACTCTCACAGGAGCCTTAGGAAGTGAAGAGTTTCAGCCTCACCAACAGACTTGAACCTAAGAAAGGTGAGAATTCAGAGACACCCCACTTCTCAGCAGTACTACTTGCCTAAATTCCTGCTCAATGTGTCCACTCTCATTTGGAGATGCTCAGTTTTAACATCTCCTTCCCATGTACAGGAAAGACACAAAAATATATATTCATATACTTGGGTACCTATTTCAGGTCTGGACACCACTTGGATGCTTAAACGTTCAGTGTTGCCACAGGCATTTACCTTGTGTGACTTATACATGAAGTACAAACAGAGACCTATGCCCAGTCCCAGCTCTCTTCCAATCAGGCTGTCTCCTCAGTTTCCAGAGAACTCAATACAATATTTTGTCTGCTCCTTGGTTGCTCTTAGACACTGGTGGTGTCATCCTTGGAGTCTACCTAAAGCATCTCAGTGGTTGCCACGTGAGCACAGCACAGTCCAGCCTCTGAAGCTAGTCCTGCTTCAACAGGAGGTGGGGCCAGAAGATCTCTGGGGCTCCCTTCTGACTCACATGTTTTCCCTCTGATCAGTGAAGAAACACCTATAGCCTCACTTAGTTGCAGAAAAGTTGCCGGGGCCAGACTTTGACCTGCACTGTAGTGTCAAAGCAAAGCCCAGAGAAAATGTAATCTGTGCTGCTGAGATTAGGATCCAACTTCTTTTTTTAAGCCTCACACAGTAGGTTACTGTTGCAAAGCCCCTGAGACCACTGTCAGAGAAATTCTACTCTGTAGGAAGATATCAGTATTATTACTGATAACAAAGTTACAAAGGCGTGACCGATAAGGAAATGCCCAACTTCTACTCAAGTATTGATTACCATGGACTTATTCTGGATATGCCAGTACATTTAGAATGACTCAGCTGGGTTTTCTGGCTATCTGACATACAGTAGTAAACCTACCATTTTCTTTTTTCTTTTTTTAACCTATTTGTAATCAGAAAAAGAAAAAGCCATCACAGAAGTTAGGGAATCTGTGGCACATGCAAAAGCTTGAAAAAGAAATATTGAAGTATCCTATACATCCCAGATGTACAGGAACTGTTTGAGAGAAGGGGTAGTCAGCACCAAATTTAACTTGCCTCAGCTCCTCCCTCAGAAACATCTCTCAGGGACTTGCACACATCTGCAGTAAGGTAGCACTTGCTTGTCAAAGTTGCAGCAGGATGGCGCGGGGAGATACCATCCCTCCAGCCGTTTTAGGAATTATGGATTAATAACCAAACCTTGAAATACCATCCTCTTGTGAGCCGGGCAGCCAGTCAAGAGCCTGGAATGTGCTTTCATGTGTGGTTAGTATGTAACTCTGATTTGTGAGTGAGTGCTGTGTTTTGTACTGATTACAGGTACCTGTGTGTTTTTGATGACGTGATCTCATTGCTGCTTAAGTGAAAGATGACTGTTACATTATACTGCTGATAAGCAGGAAAACTCTGGTAGTATAGGAAGTGATTGAGAGCCAGGAGTCATTCTCCACTGCAAAATCCTCTCTGGCAGGCTTGTGGGATGCTACTGTCCACCGGAGGTGTACTTCCAGCCTTGTACCGAGGAAGGAGCCAGAACTGGTCCCTGTGGGCAGCAGTGGGCAAAGCAAACAGGCAGCCTGGCAGCGGTCCTTGAGTGAGCACAAGGAGCAGGTTGTAGAGTTGTTTTTGAACAAAGAGATAGTGAGACATCTAAAACAGGAAAGCCAAGTTTTGCAAACCAGTACAGTGTGTCCTAAAAAGCGGTAAACATCATTAAAATGATTTAATGATTTTTATATATGTACATGCTACCTTCCTTCTGGCCATACCATAAGTTCATGGCTCCTGTATTCCTACAGGTGACTGAGCACTGCTTTGCTTTTTTCATCCACTCTTCTCATGCTTCTTTCTCCCCAGTTTCTAGCCAGTGTGCACCTTCTTCCCTCTCCCTCCAAAGAAGTCTGCATAAGAGCTCTCCGGCGCTTCAGCAACAAACACAAAGAGATGGTCTCAGAGGAGAGAAATGAGCTTTCATAGACTGCTCCAGCTGGTGACTCTAGCGAAGCTATAAACAGTTAGCCTGCTAAAGATGTTCCCAAAGAATTGCTCAGCATGATAACACAAGGCTGGGAGCCAAGGGTGAGGTAATACAGTAATTACTTTACCAACACAATAGCTGAGCCAAGAGCAGAATGCAAAGCAAAACACTTAAAATTAAGTGTTTATTGAACTTCAGAGTGCTCTGATCAGACTGTGAAGATATGTCTGCCCACTGCCTCACCATACCTCCATCATGACAGATCCCCTTCTTATCAGGGAGGTAGGTTTACGAAAAACCCAGGAGACTTGCATTGGCATCAGGAAAGACAGGGAAAAGCTGGTTCAGCTCCTGCGCCCATGGAAGTGTAAATCTTTGGGTACTAAGCACTGAAAGCATCTAAGTGCAGGAAAATGGTACCTGGACTGTGTCTTAGGGCAGTGCCTTTACAAGCTGTGTTTTGGTTTTCCTCATTCTTGTATTTGTACAGGTGTACTGGAGAGAGTCATCACTTTGTAGTGGGTTTGGCTGGGTTCTGCAAGGAGCGGGAGGATTGCTCCATGCTCTTATGTACATAGTTCATGTCCTCATGAGGTGAAGGCTGTTGTCCTCTGTTGACATAACATGAAGTAAATGGAATTGTGCCAACTGATAACAACTGTAGATCTTACCCAAAGCTTACAGCTAACCTTCATGTTTGGACAAATAGGGACTAGATGGATTCTGAGTCCTGTTTTGGATTTTTTATCCATCTCCGGAAGATAACATCCAGCTTGGTGTATTGTTTGTATCCTTAAATGTTCTAGGATGAAAGGCCAGATCGAAAGGAAAACACACGTTAACTCATGCACCGACTCAGGGCTTTTGTTCAGCTGTAGGATATACCTCAGTTGGACATTAAGAAATCCATCACCTCATTAAGACCATCAAATTAGACCGTCGTTTGCCTGAGTACTCTGTGAAGCTTAAACCTCTATATGTGTTCCAGGCACACCCTCCCTTCCCCATTGGTCCTTGCACCTCCTCTCCTGGTCCATTCCTTCCAGAAAAGTCAAATTGGAGGAGCTGGACACCATCTCTGTGTTGATAGGCCTGAGGTTGGATCCGACCTCTCTGCTGCTGGATGGTGGATTGGGACATTGACCTAACAGGTGGGAAGCACAGCTTGGAGGCTGCAGATTTCCACCCACACCCCAGTGTGCCCAGGCTGCTCACTGACAGATGAGGGGGAGCCGGGGGACACCCCAGTGTCTGCTGGAAGCTGTGCCCTGAGAGGTCTTGGGACTGACCAAATGAGTGAGGGGACACCAGTGATGGTGCTTTAAGACCTGCAGCTCTCCTGGGGCATGGGGCAATGCTGAGTCCCAATACCAGGCCTCCATCTGTCACCATGAGATTTTTCTCCATTCATCTGGTCTAGTTTTAAATGTTGGGAGCATCAGGGTCTTTGCCTTCCTTCCTGGAAGCTGCCTGATGCATTCCTCTGTCAGGCCCTTCCTCCCTGTAGCCCAAGCTTTGCCTGCTGTGGTGCTGCTTCTCAGCTCAGAAGTGGCCCCCTCTTCCATGAGCCATCCTGTGCAATGATTTTTCTGAGTCGTTTAGCAAAGAAGAGAGAAACAAGAGCAGCCTCAGATGGCACCAAGTGGCTGAAGCATGGACCTTCACACCATTTCTCTATGTATTCTGAGTGTTTCCATATTTTTCTTTGCCTCTTTCAGAAGAGGACAGTTCCATCCTCCTGCTTCTCCCTCTGCTCCTGTACCCAGTGCTCATCTGTCAAGTCTCTGCTGAACCAGATAGATTTTGCTTAAGGCACTATCCCTCAAAATCCTCAGTCACTGACGTGATATTTCCAGGTATAACGTTACAATACTGCTGTTGAAGTTTTAGCACTCAAATTGTCAGCAATGTGGGAAGGGAAGGGGGAAAAAAAAAAGAAAAGCAATTGAGCACATTCCTCTGCTTGCTTTAAAGATGTTTTCACAAATGGGGTGTGGAAGGGATTTTGCTCAGAATGAGTGGGCATTGGAAAATGGTGCCAACAGCTGAATTTTTAAAGATATCTGAGAAAGACCAAAGAGGTCATTGGGCAAGCCAGCAAAGAGCCAGCAGTCATGAAAATGTGATCTGGAGAGAGCCTGGTTGGGTCTTGCCTATGTGAGCTGAAAGCAATAAAGAATTTTATAAGTGCTATCGAGGAAAGCAAGACCTGGATGCTACATGACTGGAGCACAGGAAAGGGAAGACTCCAACCAAGTCATGATTCAGGCCTGAGTGAGAGTTTTAGAATAACAGGGGGAAAGTGGGGACAAGAGGTATCTGCAGAGGGAAGATGCTGCTTCCCTTTTCTCAGTAGGTAACAACAGTGTCCTACAACATCTGTCCTACATGTTGGTTATGGGTTGAGTATTTGAAGACGTCCGTGGTAGTCTGGTTCCCAATTCCCACCATGATTTGAAGCAATGTGGATACTCAGCTGTCACAAAGTGACCTTCAAAAATCTCATCCAATGTGTGGAGAAATAAACAACCCTCTTAGACTGCAGTTTCAAAGAATGTGTAACGCTTGCTGGCACCAGGCTGGGACATGAGATGAAAGCTGACTCAGAAAGGAGATTACCTCCTACTGCATGACTCCATTGCTTTCAGGAACAAACTGGTGTTTCTTGAGAGACTCCTGTCCACCTGGCCAAGGGTGGTGGGAAGAGAGAATGGGGAAAACTAGTAGCAAATTATCTGATTGAAGGAATTGATCAATATGGCACATTGTGGGTAGAAACTCCTCTGAAACGTTCTTTTTTAGATGAATCAGAGGGAAAATTCAAAACAATGGAGCAGAGATGAGGCTGGGATTTTTTCTAAAACATTATTTATAATGCAGCAATGCCCAGTGGTCTTAGGGGCCTCAACTAGGCATTGAACAGAAGTGCATAAAGTTACCCCACCGTTTATAATCCACAAGGCAGGCACACAAGAAGATGAAGAGTGGGATTTGCAAATGCACTTGAAAATTACAGAACAGAACTTCCCCTGTTTCAGTGCAACACGTGCCCTTGGGTTGCACAAGTGCTTTTTGAGGGATCGCTACAGAGAGATGCATAAGTTACATGAGGGGTTGGATTTAGCCTTCCCCATTCTTAATCAGAGCCTTATCCATTATAATCTAGAGAAGTCTTGCCCACGCAGGATCAATCACAGCCTTCCTGAAGGTCACCAAAATTCTGCAGAGGTTTGCAGAACTTTAGAAAAAGCATAAGTCAAGCTTACAAAATTCTCACAAGTCCTCAGGCCATGCAGGGGCTCACATTAAGACAGCTGTGCCAAAGCAGTGCCTTGTGTTTCAAAACCTTGAAGAAGCCCTGATAGAAATCGCCTCCATTTGAATGCTTCATGAAGAGCAATGCACTGGAAAAATGACACAGGAGGGATGTAACTCTGCGATTGGACCTTGCCGGAGAGCTGTGCCACATCACTGCTGGCATCTGGTCAGGTTTGGTGCGGGAGCAGGGCTTCTTCACCATGGCTTCCACCCTTTCTCTCACGTGATGAGCAGCCCTTCCCAAATGCTGCTGAGCCCATGGAATGGGGCTGCAGCGAAAGCACGGTGTGTTCCCATGGATTGCCCCCCACCCCTCGGTCAGGTAACAGGCACATGGGAAGCTGTTGTATGCCTAGGTTGGAGAGACCATCAGTCAGGGAAGCAGCTGGACCGTGCTGGGTTGTACTGAGGCAAACAGCCTGCGCCCTCCAGCAGCACTGTGGGGAGGGGTAAGACTGTTCCTACAGAGAAGTCCTGGAGTGCATCACAAGCCCTGTGCTAGTGCCCGGGCCCTCCAGGCAGAGGCAATTTCAGTATTTCATCCTTCTTACCATTCCCAGTAGGCAGTTGCCTTGTTTTGGAGGCTGATGGCCCACTCTGGTAGCACAGACAGACTGTCCTCTGCCAGCGAGCCTGAGTGTCCAGGGACTTTCCTGGCCTGCCTAATGAATGTAGTGGTACATAGAGATATATTCTGGCTCGAGAGAGGAGAGCTTTGCTCCTTTGTAAGTCAGTTAAGGTACTTCTCCTGGAATACAAGGATCTGCATATGGGGATAATCAGGATCAGCTCTGCATAGGGACAAACTTTCCCAACCAAGAAGGAAGATTCATTCTCTAACATAGAAGTGGCCCCCAGTGAACCCAAACCAACTGTTTTCACTTGCTGATGCTTACATTTTGAAAGGAAGTGCAGCCTAGCACAAATGAACCCTCTGTCCTCAAGTTGTCTTGTAGAATTTCATCAGAGTGGCAGGAACAAACAGGCTGGGTTTTGGCACTGACCGCTGACACCTCTCAAGAAACTTGAGTTTGTGAGAAGGGATTTAAAGGGTGCCTAGCTATTCAAGCATTGGCACAGAGGGAAGCTCATAACATCCTTTCTTCAAAATTTCAATATTTCCTTCATCTGTGCTGGTGCCTCATTCCTCTAGGGAGGTTTACACAAAGGGCACAGTCAGATTTTCACTTCAGGGCTACCTAAAGAGGAAGCCTAGAGCCAAAATCAAGCTCCTGCTGCAAATTTTGGATTTGCGATTAGCACGACTTGCCATGCCACCAGTATCCTGCAGAGGAGATTTTGCAGACACTTGCAAGGAAATTAAAGGCAATAGATTAGAGTTTATAGTGGGAATAAACAGGGTTCAAAGACTGAGTGCTTTTAAGCACTCAGAAGCTGCGAAAGTAAATCGTCCTTACCCTGTTCTGCTCCTCCTTGCCTGCTGGTTGTGTTTGTTTCAGACTGGTTTAGTAAATGAAAGCCACGAAGCATCAGCCCAGTGTTGCCTGAGGTGTCTGCAGCTTCCTGTCACACTGACAATTAACAGCCATCTCAGGTTGTAGCCTCACCTTCCTCAAATCAGCACAGATTTCAGAAAGTCACCATTAACCTGCCTCTGACCTCTCCTCATCTCAAACCCTCTCCTCCAGCAGGCTGTCACGAACAAGCAAACATGGAGATGGGTGGTGAGGAAGCAATAACTAAATAAAGGTGTGGAAACACCGTTGCATAGCATTTAATATTTTTTATTTTCTCTTTAATTGGAAGCCTAAATGAAGATGGGTTTTGCTTAGAGAAGTAGTTAAAACATCTGTAGCTTTTTTACAAACATGATGCTCAGCTGGAAGGGCTCAGATCTTCTAAGCCAGGAAGGTTTGGTATCAGTATTTCTAGAACCTTCACTAGAAACTAAAGACATCTTCCTTAAAATACATTAAGCAAGCCAGTGTCCGTGCTACACTGATCTTTCAGCATTAGAAAGCAGAAATGAAAAAAATAATTAAACCTTATGCCCTGGTAGAGAAGAACTGACTGAACTTTGGGTTCCAGGAAGGTCAGGATTCAATGTCTCTGGCTATGAGGACTGGCAGCATGAGATTTCACTCTGGTCACACATCCTGATGCTGGATGAGGAGCCACTACCTAGTTCAATCTAAGGAGTTTACTTTAAAGATGGATATTGTATGTCTTGAGCTGCCTCCTTGATGTTGGAGCTCCAGAAACACAGGCTGCAAGGGACTTGCTGGATCAGTGAGCCTGGTTCCTCTCTACAGTCAAAATATCAAACGCTGCCTCCCATGCCACGATGAGTATCTGGTTTTATGCAACTACAGTGTCCGGCTCTTGCTGAAAGACTCCTCCTGTGTTGGTGAAGAGACTAAAACTGCTGCCGGTTTATATCCACTCATTGTCAGGCTAATACTGTCTTAAACAGCTTTTCTCTTTCCCAGGTTTTTGTCCCGGTGATCTCATAGACAGCAACTCCATCCACCAGGCTTCATTCACTGGGTCAGACATCTCCATCTCTTCTCACATTTCAGGAGCGCCTGGGCTCAAACAACTCCTGGCAAGGACTAAGTTGCATTTCCACAGGGCTGGGCTGAAAATGTCACTGTGGGCTTGTGCAGGGGACCTCTCAGCTTCGTTGCTCTGCACCCATGCGGGAAAATGAAAGGGTGGTGAGACAGTGGAACAAGTTGCCCAGAGAAGTTGTGGATGGGGGTTTGAGCAACCTGGTCTGGTGAGAGGTGTCTCTGCCCATGGCAATGAGGTTGGAACTAGATGATCTTTAAGCTCCCTTCCAAACCAAACCATTCCATGATTCTATGAAAGGATCCCCTCACCTCCAGCAACTAGAATGGGAGCCTTGATATCAAGATTGAAAATGAACAGCTGTACGGTAGAGGCTTGAAGTGCCCGAAGGTAAAGCTGAATCCCACCCTAAATGTCATAAACATGTTTGGGACCCTATTCATAACCTGTCTCTGATATTTGTACTGGCACCCACTGCTGCTTGCTGGAAGTGCTTTCTGCCAAGCAAGACTGGAACACTCTCTGGTGTAAAAGAAATTGTGTAACCGGTGCAAAAGAAATTCAAAATGTTTGGATTTGGCATACTTCTGGTATATTGATGTAACTACATATATTTGGCACGCAGTTGCATCTTAAGGAAGTGAAACAAATACGTGCTCGTCTACCACAGCCTCTCTGTTTACCCAGCACTGAATCTGACAACACAGCCAGACACTCGCTCTTCTGCAATATTTCCTTTCCGAGCAAATGGCAGAGAAAAGATGTGTTTAAGCTACTCTACAACGTGAGCTGTGACACGTGCTGGAGTCTTGGTCTGCTGGGTCTGAGCCTGACCACAGCGTGTTTCCCTACTGTAGTCTGAAAAGTTAAGCTTCCTTTGGTGAAAATAAGTGGGCAGAGAAGGAAGATTCTTACATGATATTATTTCAAAATAAAACCAGGGCAAGGACCCAGATCCAGGAGTTTAAAAGTATCTCCACCTTCAAACTGAGTTTCAATTACTGCAGAAAAGTGCATCTCACACACTTTTTTGAGACTGGCACCTGCACCGCACCCACGCACACATGGGTCTGACCCTATTCCCACCCACCAGCTGTGGGCACTGCCTGGCTGCGAAATGGGCCAGTACTCATCCTGCTCTTCTCACCCACAGGAGGAGCTGTGCTGTCTAATGGCTTGGGAAAATGAATTTTCCCTTTCTGGCATAAATCCTGATCCACTGTATGACCTTTGGTGAGCTATATGGGCACTCCAGCACTCATCCTCTCACTCCAAAAAATAGGACCCTACTTTGTACATGTGGAGAAAGCTGTAAAGCTGGAGCTCCTGCTGGAACACAGACTTGTGCTCATTATATTCCTTGATACGTTCATAAATACGATTTTAGGACACATTGCTATGAGCGAGAAACTCAAATGAGCAGATTCAGTTCTGTAGTCCCCAGTCCCGACTATGAAAACTGTGAATCTGTTTCTTGCAAAAAAAAGGACACCCGAAAGGAAGAGCTGTTTGATTAAACAGCCCCTGTCACAAGCACCAAATATATCACACGTGCAAACAGACCTTAAGTCCAGACCTCAGGAGCCAGTTGCCCAGATGCCTTTGAGGATCTGGGCCTAAGGGCTCATTCCAACCAGCTGAAGTCAATGGGACTATCCCTATATTTAAGTTTTTGCTGGAAGACAGCCAAAGGCTCAGCATCTTGCAGAACTGGCTCTCATGATGCTACATTCCTTTACAGCTGGGAAAGAGAGCAAAGCAATGTATAGCAGAAAGTGTCCATCCATATTAGTGGGTATTAGTAACCACTTTTAAAGGCCTAATCTATGTAAAAAGGTTTTTGCTCCGCCATCAGCAACTTCCCAGCAAAGGCAGGAATTTCCCACGGCTGACATGCCCTGAGCAAACAGAGGAGCTGAAACAAAGCACCGGATAATTAGCTGGGAGGGCAGGCGTTCCCGCACTGCCTTGCGCAGCTGTGATGGGGCTCCATGGAGTGACCTGGAAAACAGACCTAACTTTAAAAGTGCAGAGGGTGAGGGTTTTAGTTGTGCCTTTTTAATTTTAAACAGTGCTGCCTGTGGCTTTACAGCTTCATGCAAAGGCGGGCAGACAAACTGAAGTATGAAAGGAGCCTTATTAAAACACGCCATACATTATGTATGAACTTGAACTCTTCCTGACCTCTGTAGTCTTGGATCCGCCCCAATTCATAAACAGCTTGGGCCAAATTTTGTGCTGCTGCAAAAAGTAATTTGAATAAAATCACAGGCTGTTATTTTCAAGATAGCATCCCCAGTTAAGAAAACTCAGGGTGCCATTTATTACAAAGATGCCTAGCTCAGAAATGTACCTGAATAATGTAGCTAGATGTAAATAGTTGTCTGTAGCTACTGTTCCACTGTAAACCAAAGCACTGCCCCCTCCCAATCAAGTTGTTGGCATTTTTTCACTGCCACTCACTAGAAAAGTATATTTAGAGTGGCAAATGCTTAATTCTAGTCAATGCTACTAGAAATACTCAGCATGAATATATGATCTGGTACATCAAGCTGTTTCTTGAACCACAGATCTTTTAACCTGATCTTGACTATTGAAAAGCCTCATATTTGGCATTGGTTTTTCCTTTTTTTTTTTTTCCTTTTTTTCCCCCTGAACTATGCACTGACAGATTGAGCCGCAAGGTTGTCTGCAGACTCTTGATCTCAGTTGTTTGCTTCTCCTGGCATATGACAGGTCACCCAGCTCACAAGTTGTTGCTTCTTTTCCCTGATTCACAGCCCCATGTTTCATAAGTCTGAAAATTTATATTAAATATTCTGTTCTCTGTGCAAAGTATCATCATTAATACGCAAATAGAAATTAGATGAAATGCAGGCAAAAAGCTTCTGCTTGGACCTGCTCAGAGCCCTCTAAAGCCACCGGTCCCCAGTTCCTCCTGTGCCTGGCATTCCCATCTAACTGGGATGGAGAGGCAGCTCTGTCTGAGAAGGTGTCACCATGGCTATACTGAGCATCCCTTCTGCAGGTAAGTGAGTGGCTGTGAGCATTCTAAATCACAGAATCATAGAAGGTTTTTGTTTGTAAGGGATCTTCAAAGGTCCTACAATTCAACCCCTCTGCAAGATTTGCCTTTTCTCCACCAGTGCTGTGTTGCGGACTCTTTGATGAGTCTCTTTAGCTCTAAATGCTTCTCTGAAGGGCAGATATTTACTGGATAGAGGCCTCAGAAAGTTAAAGAGGAGGTTAGGTGGACTGGAGTGGATTTCACAGGTGGTTTATGCAAAACTTTCCCAATGAGTCACGAGCCTGTCAGCGAAGTCATGACATCAGTGCAGGAAGAGTTTCCGCCCCAGACGTTGTCCCCCAGAAGAGAGGCAGTGGCTAGAGAAGTGAAAGGGAGAATTACTGACTTGTGTTATCTGCAAACAATGAGAGGAAACCCTCTAAGAGACTTCTGAAAATCCAATGAAATTGGAGGCACCTTTCACATTGAAATATTTTTAATGTAAATTAAGAATATTTGGCAAGGTCTAAGCTTTCAAGACATTGATTCTTTAATTTTTTTGAGGGGAATTAATAACATGTCAGTGGTGAAGCATAAAAGGTAATTTTTGAGTTTGCATGTTTTGAAATGCGGTGTGCAAAACCAAAATATAAATTGTCTCTGGAAATCACCATCACAACTGTGATAATGGCTGGCAGTGGCTATAATTCCCAGTAGCTGTCTGTACTCAGTTTTACATGAAATTCATTTGACTTTGCATTTACTTTTAGATTGGGGCTCAGGTGATTTGAATCCAGGCTCAAATTAAGTATGTCTTCCCCTGTTAAGGTGAGGCAATGTATCAAATGCCTAAGGGAGAAGAGCAGAAGGGAGTTGAAAAGCGCTTTGTTCAAACTTTTAATTATTTTACCTCATTCACAGTCAGAGTGGCACAATGGTACATTTTCATTTGATCACATCAAACTTTCAGTGCACTACTTCTTTCGCTCTGCCCGCACACCGCTTACACAGCACACAGCTTTTTTTCCCATGACGCTCACAGATGTGAGCTCTCCTTCCCACACTTCAGAGCTAGAAGCTGAAACAAGAAAAAATTAATACCCAAATGCTCATTTCTTTGCCTGCAGACCCAGGTCCTGAAACACCGTGGCACCTCTCAGCTTCTAGAGCTGCAGGCTTGACTAGAAGTGCTTGCACAGTAAAAAACACTTTTCCTTGGGCCTTCCAGCTCCTGAGCTTCTGCTGAGAAAAACACCTAAGTTTTGCTTACACATTTCCAATAAATAGTTCAGCTCTCTGTAACACCCATGAACAAGTCAGGTTTCTCTTCTGGGGCGTTTCTCCCAACGCTGACAGCCCTGCTGAGCAACCTGCAGTGCTCGTTGGCCTTGCAGCTTCATGGAGCATAAAACCTTTGGAGGACTCCAAAGGCATGAGGGCTGTCCTCATCCTGCCTGTGGCTTCACAGGGGAGCTCAATGGCAGGACATGGCTCGTCCTCATGTCTCCACTGGGCTGAAGTTGCTCAGAGAACCACCCCCCGCTTTGGCACAGTTTGGGAGATTGCCTCTAGGAGGTAAAACACAAGCAGGGGTACAGAGGTCAGCTCTGGGCAGATGAGATGCAGACACCACCCTGAAGAGTGGGCCTCTTGCATCCACCCCCACTTGTTTACTTAGAAAAAGTGACAGACAAGCAGCTCCTCTGGTGCCTGTTCTGTGTGAGAACAGTAACAAGGGGGAAGAGTGAGAAGGTCTTAAGGGAGGACAAAGACTGCCACCTCCCTGCAGGCCCACCCCCCACTCCTCTGCATCTGACAGCAAAGAGAGGCAGCAGATCCCATTCCGACAGCATTCATGTCAGAGACACCTCTGAATGTGGCTTTTTCCTTGCTGCTGGTACAATTTCCCGCTGATGTCAGAGCAGCATCCACCTCTGGCACAGCCATGAGGGATCTTTCACTGTGGCTAAGCTGGACCTCAGCGCCAGCCTCCCTGAGCTCTGCCCATCCTTTTACAAACCAGGAGTGAAGCCAAAGCCAGGCAGAAGACAATACACCCAGCCCTTCCAAGGACAGGAGCAGTCCTAATCATCAGAACTATTTTTGGAGGGATCTTTTAGCTTTATCCCCCTTCACCTCTCTGAAGCCAGAGAACAGAGCCAAACACCCAGAGGGAGAAAAGAGGATAAAAGGATTTTTCTTTCTAAGGGGAGGAGGGACCGTTATCAGAGTCACAGAGAGAAGATCAAAAAGAGCTATACAAAGCAGAGGCGCAGGCTCTTTCAGTCCAGAGGAATGAATTGCAAGCCAGCGGAGTACCTTAATAACAAATTTCTAAGCCCCACACAGCTCGTAATTACATCCCACCAAACTAACATTGCATCAGCACGTCTTGCTAATGCATCAGAAATTGGAGCCACACCTTCAGATTTTGGGGGTCTGTAATAAATTGGGTGAGGGAAAAACCAAGTGCCTGTGTCCCAGATGTGGTGGCAAAATGATCTCAGTGAGATCACCAGTACCACCTTCCCTCACCCCAGAAAGCACTGGGGAGAAGCTGTGTGCAAAATCTTCTCAGCTCTGCTGCCCCAAACAGCTTATTTTCGCATGGTTTCTTTACAGAATCCTAGAATCTGTGTGCATGCAGTCTAGTCCTCAAGGATGTCAGCCCCACAATCAGTGTGGTTTTCATCAACAGGAACAAAGACACGTGAACAGCTACTGGCACATGGCCAAAGCTTTTCCCCCATCACATTTTTCACAGTAATTTTCAATATGACCTCAAGAAGACCTGTTTGTTTTGCCATAAAAGGCAAAGGGTCTAATCCTAGGCAGTTTTGTGCTGATGCTTCTAGTTTTGCAGGCATAAAAGCTTCTGCCTGGAGGCGTTAGTAGAGGAAAGGGAGTCAAGATTGGTTATGCCCTGGTTCTTCATGGTGTAAGAGAAGGAAAAAAATTACACATAGACCCAAGAAGGAGGTGTGGTACTTAACACATCAGCACTTGCTAATAAATGTTAGCCAGGCTTAGATATTAGAAATGTGTGTGTTTGTGAGCATGTCTGGTGACAAGAGAAAAGCAGAGTAATTTATTAGTGGTAACTGTGGCACAACCATCTTCTTTTTGCTGCTGGAGAAAGTAAGAAATTAATGCAGTCACAGTCCTTGTCCCTTGACACATGGTACATGTTTGGGAACTCCCTCCCAGTCAAGAGGTACGCATTGTTCCTGACACAATGATGCTTAATAGCTAACATACAATTCAAGACCAGTTAAATTCAGTAGAGTACATCTACAGGCCTTGTCCTGCTGTCAAGAGGGACTGGTCCTCAAAGGATCCTCTCTTAGCTCATAAGTGAGGATCCATGACCAGCATTCTTGACAGCTCCATCCCTGACTTGCTAGGTGTCCTGGAGAAATCTGCTTTGACTGTGTTTTTGTGTGGTTTTCCCTTTCCTGATTTTTTCTTGTTCAAAATTTAAGTTCTTTGGCATTTACATCTAGCACAAGATGCATCTGTGAACTTCTATGAGAGAAGTGCCGAGTGAAAAGTCCCTCCCTTAAAGGGAAGTTTACACTGATATTGCAAGACACATTTTTGTAAAGATGTGATAGGCTACATTGGAAAAGAGTTTGTTTGCCTGTGATGGTGGAGCAAACATCAACTAACTCTACTGATTATCTGCACAATAGGATAAAGTATATATATTCTACTTGGTGTTCATGCAGTTGCCTTACACGTGGGCTGGGCAAGTTAAAGGTTTTTCTGAGTTGGACTCACTTGATAAATTATTCTTAAGGTGTTGAATTACATTGGAAGACGAGTATGAAAAAAAGCAGAAGAAACCACGTAGGGAACTGTAAACAAGTCTTCAAAGGCAGAAAGTGCAAATGGGGGAGGCCAGTGTGCTGCTGCACATGGCAGTCCAGCATATTGGATTCATTGTCCAGGAAAAGTTCACCCTTGTGAAGGTATTTCCTCCTTCCAGTGCCAAGACCAAGGAAAGCTGGAGTTACTGGTTGAAGAAGTTCCAGCTGTATAGGATAGATCTCAATGCAGGTTTGTTTTCATTGACATACTCCTCTTTTTGGAAGATGTTGCCCTTGCTTGCTTTCATGGATTGCTGTTAGGTTATGCTAGTCCTGTCTCTCGATTTCATGTATTTGCTCTTTGTCTTTTGTATGATTTGATCTGCTATTTCCTAAATTTCTTTAAGGATACTTAGTTTTCACCTGGACTGAACAACTACATGCACAAACTGTTATAAAAGGTATTTAAATAAGTGAAAAGATAATACACTGAGAAAACTGGAAACACTGTTGCTAAGCTAAAAAACTATTGTACATTCTTTACCACCTTTTAAGAAATATGTTTGTTTAGATAGTAACTAATGCAGAAAATTAACTCACCCAGAATTATGCTGGGCAAATAATATTCTGCTGCCTTATTTTCTATTATATCATACGCAATTTTAATTCTTCTGAGGCCTCTGAAGTGAAATACTAATTTTATCTTTATTTAACTCTGAGAGAGGTAAATGTAATGACCTGGTGAAGACTGAGTCAGTTGCCCTGACCTTGACTGAGGGAAAACAGAGGATTAGGGCTATAGGAATTTAGGATGAGGAATTAAACAAGTTTAGTGCAAATTATGCCAATCAATTATTTATAAAAAACAGATCTGGGTTACCCAGTGTGATATCTTTAGGAATTTCCAAAGGTGATTGATAAGGGTAACTGCATAAATAGAGCATACACTTCCATAAAATACTCGATTTACCATACATTTCCTAACAAAGAAGCTACAGTGATAGAAAACCTGTAAGATACACATTGAAAGGATGAAAAACAGTGAAATGTTAAGTCTCAAATATAATGGACGGTAAATAGACACTCATTGTTGAACAGATGCTTTCTTAAAAAAGTCTTGCAAACCTCTTGCATTTGTCCAGTCCTTAGGGACATTATTGTCATTGGTTTGAAGATGAAATCAGATGATTGCTGATAACATTTCCAGGTGGCACAAAAACAGTGGAAGAGGTGTGAAATGAAGAGGACAGGACAATCCAGATAAAGACGATCTGTAGCAACCCAAACTGTGTGTAAACTGGGCATAAACACATGGTACATCCAAGACAGCTGAAGGTAAAGCCATGTCTGTAGGTGGCCAACAGTTCAGTCATACTTAGATTATGCAGTTGTCTTTCTGAGACATACACAAAACTGGGGGAAGTCATGGCAAGGGTGGCCAGCTGGTACCCTAATTCTATGAGATGGCCAGCCAGCCCTCATGAGTGTTTGGCTGAAGAAACAAAGGGGTCTCAGCTAAGATTAAGGAAGTTATATACCTTCTGTATCTGCAGACATTTGATTATTCCTGGAATAGCGTGTCAGATCTGGGGTCTTTCATCCTGTGACATTAAAAGTTGGGGAGAACTCAAAGAACTACAAGCATGAGCAAAGGTCTGGAAAGCATGCCTTACAGTGGGATTCAGAGATGTTGTTCTCTTTACCTTGGGTTCAAGGCGAGAATTTTGCCACTCTTCATAAGAGATTTCATAAAGAACAATAGTTTGACAACAAAGAGGTTTTCTATCCTTACAAGCATAGGCATAACCAGATTCAATGCCTGAACACTGCAGCTGGGGGGAATCTGTATTTGAAATATGTCATGATATATCAATGTTGAGAGATACTATCTATTGAAATAGCTTATTGAGGGTTCTGATGGAAAACCCATTAGCTACTAGTCTCTTTAAAAAACAACACTAGTATTCCAAAATGGGATAGCCTGTAGGGTAAGCACAGATTCTGGACCTGGGGCATATGCTAACTGAGAAGCAAGTGCTAAGCAGGTGACCTAAGCCATGGAAGTAGTCTCTTCTTATCTCAAATTGTAATGACCATTATATGTTGAAGTTCTGTACTCCAGAGAGTACATTGTACTGGTGTATGTGGCTCATCTGCATTCTGCTCCTTCACCTCCTCCCCCTACGCTATCTTATATCAGCTATTTTACTTGCAGAAATTTTCCTTTCCCTTGCTCTTGCTCTTCCCTCTTCTCCATAGTATCTTTTGGTCAAACTCCAGAAGTATTTGACATATAATCCTAACACTTTAGCTCTCTGGCTGTGGCAAAGATTGCCATGTCAACAGGTAATGGGTTCAGGAATTGTTAAGAGGGAAAAAAAAATCTGTTACTGACACGTTTTATGAAGAGAACCCCACACTTTCAGGGTGAAAACTATTTGCCCTATGTCAGATCCAAGGGCAAGGTGACCTACACACCAGAAATGCCTGTTTATCAGCACCGAGTCTCTGAGGCTGTTGGAGGAACCATTGACAAGACCCACCAATGTACCCACACACATCCTTGGAGCATCGTGCCCAGCCAGCTGGTGCACCCTCTGGATGCTCATTGGTGTTGATGGGTCCTCATGTGTAGGACATCCGAAAAAGCTTGTCCAAAGGGTAGTCTGGACGGATTTTCAGAGCATTTCCCTAATGCTGAAACCCTCAGGCCCTGTGGAAGACTGTTATAATCTCTCTGGGCTTCATTTTACCAGATATGAGCACGAATTTTCAGCTCCTGGTGTGCAAGTTACTCTATGAGTGCAAAACACAAAATTATGGAACAAAATCTGTTCATGGATTTCCTTGTTCCTTAGGGACTGCTGCCTTGCTGAAGCTGATTACAGCTCCTTGGCCCTCTTAATGGGACTGTTTACTCCATCTCTTATTCTGTTAATCTCTCAGCTAGTTTGGTTGCAGGTACTATAATGTGAATTCTCTTGCACAAGACAGAGCTGGCAGTAATGTAAGAGAAAATATCAAGGTTCAGACTGTAGGGTTTTTTTTCTGTGTGGATGAGGTTTCCAGCTCCACACCACACATGCTCAGGTGTAGACTGTCACACTGAAGGAACTGCACATGGTGACAAAAGTGACCAAGCACTTGCCCTCCGAAAAAACTTCTGGAAAGAGAAAACCCACTGTGATTTTGTAGCTATACTCAGGGCAAAGGTCCATCTAATTAAAGGCTTCTTTTCCCTCTTTCCTGAACCTCTCCATTGCTTCATCTGACTTCTTGCCCTCTGCGTTGGAGTGAAACTGGTCCTGACTCTCCCAGGTCTGGTGTCGGGGACTGGCCCAGCCAGTTGCTGTAGTTGCTGTGGGAGGTGGAGAAACCCTGCAGGAATTTCAGCCAAGCTCCAGCACATCTCTCTTTCACATGCACAAGCTGCAATTCAAAAGACACGATTTGGACAATCCAGTGAGGGTGGATTTCCATGTGTGAGGTCAAGGCCACTTCCTGATGTACAGGTCATTCTCATTGACAAATTTTAAGTCCCCATGTGAAAATATGGCTACATTTGTGGTGGTTTTTTTTTCTAAAAAAAACAGCCACCAGAAATGTATTTTTTTTCCCTCAGCCATTCTGGTTGAAATTAACCCCTACACTCACGTAGAAATCAGCCCAGAACAGACATGCAGAACAGAAAGTCCAAACGGTTAAGCTTGAATCATTGTATAAATAACTGCAAACAGGAATATGTAAGGCAATCATCATAATAACGATGCCCAGAACAGCCAGATGATAGACATGATCCCAGTAACCTCTGAAATGCCAGAACAACTCTGCAGCTTGCTACAGCTGCACTGGTTTATAGACCGCAGTTATTCTAACCAATGAGGGCACTTTATTATATTACATTATATTTTATTATATTATATTAATTCTATTAGGAGTTGTTTGGCTGTTTAAAAGAAGAAAAAAGTTTCACAAGAGCCTCGGTGCCTTGCAGAAAGCGCCATATGAAAATCTCCTGATAAATAACAGTTGCCGAGAGCAATTGCTCAACCCACATGCTGACTTGTACGGAAATGATCATCCACAGAAAGATTTTAAGAAATCAGGACAGCGTCTCAGAAAAAGCAGCAGGAGGGATGGAGGAGTGGGGGAAATAGTGTATGGAGGCTGGAAGCTTCTGCCAAGCATTGCAGTGCAACTGCTCGCCTGAGTCAAGTGTTTTTTCTTTAAATATTTGCAGCATCAGGGCCTAGGTTGGCAACTTGAATATTAATGTTGTACATCAGCACCTTCTAAATGGGTGCCTAAAAGCACCCAGGCCTCTTCCTGCCTGTGATCTCTCTCCTTCCCAGCCATCTCCGCTCTGTGCAGTTGTACCAGGTCATTTTAAGGGGGAGGGGGAGGCTCATCTGCAAAACTGCTGCATATTTATAATAAGATCGTCTATTACACCAGTGCAGGATGGAATTGAAAACACATGGTGCCCTGGGAGTGCTGTTTCTTTTTTTAGGCCTCTTATGCCCTTCTGAAATGTCAAGATAGAGGAATGAAAATGTCAGGAAACTGCAATATGCTTACTCTAAAGGCCTCCCATTGGTGACGTATTTATGAAGCTGTTGGAATTGTGATTCACACCGAGCACTAGAGACCAGGTTTTAAAGAACCCATTAACAGAGTGGTCTTCTAAAACTAACCCTCCTGATTTGCACCTTGGTGGGACCTTCCACTGCTTGGACACAGGTCCCCATGCACCTCAGCAGAAACCCCCCACTCCTGTAGTGCTGGTTTGATGCCACTTGCTTGTAGAGATCTAGAGAAATGTCTGCTTATTTTGCTGCTGGGCACCCCAGGCTTTATTGTGGTGGTGAGCTGCTGCAGCGGGTGATGATGGTGCAGGTGGGTGGGACAGTCCAGCAGGATTCATAGGCACTTCTTGATGCTTAGAAGCAAATGAATGTGATTTAAAAAAAAAAAGAGTCACCTGGCAAGCTCTGCCCATGCTGTGTCAGCCCTGGGACAGTGCTCTGGAACTGTTTCAATTCGCTAGCAAGCATGCAGCCACACAGATTAGTTACAGGTGTCTCAAAAATCCTGCTAATGTTTTGTGTTCAGAGGTTTAGCCAGAGCTTCCTTACAGCTGGTCACTTTTTAAAGCCCCAGATGTCAGCACCACTGTGGTACAGTAAAGGCAGAGCAGGTCCCACACACTGCACAGAGCCAAGCAGGAGAGAAGCAACTAAGCTCTGTTCCTTCCCAGGACTGTAAAACCCTCTTACCTGCAGAAGTTGATCTTATATAGTATGCAGAGACAACAGGAGCTGCCACTGGAGCTGAATTGCCTCTGGTACAAGACAGACTAAAGCCACAGAGCTGTTTTTGAAACCAATTGCAACTACGACCTGCTGCTGTCTCAGATGCAAAGCCCTGGCTGTGCTCCAGCAGCAGTGGCTTGGCCAGCGTGCCAAAGCTGAATCACATCAGAGGTCCCCTCTGGGGATATCTTCCCAGTTCCCTTCCAGCTTCATGTAGATCAGAGCCCTCGAGTCATCAGCTGGTGGCTTTAAAATTCTCAGGCAAGCCTCAGTGGAAGAAACATTCGGGTTGGTATCATGGTGTCCTCCCAGCCTGAGGAGGACAGGAGTACGCATCTCAATGGCTGTGCTGCACTGCCGATGCCACGAGAAAGCAGTGCCATCTTTTTTCCTTGCTTCTGGCCAACAACATAGGCCAACAGAAAGAAGAGGGAGAGGCTCCAGAAGTATGCTGGAAGAGATAGTGGAAATATCTCAGTCAAGCTTCTCAGGGTTTTAAATAAATTAGACTTATCAAACATTGTGGTTTGGTTGGGTGGGTTTTTTTTTTTAAAAAATTTTGGCAAAATTTTCTGGCAAGGAGCATAGAGCTGTGACCATATTGTGATTCTTGCTATGTGCTGCATTAGAGGAAAAGGATGTGGGAGGTCTTGGAATAGAGAAGGGCTGGGGGAAATAGATAGACCCTGTTTCTGAGCCCAGAGTCTGGGATGTGGTGTGGAAAAGTGGTAAAGCATGAATGGATTATAGAGGGCCAAACTGGAAGCCCAGAATAGGGCTGAGAAAAAAAAGAAAGGATGAGTCAAGGAGCTTATCACTCAAGAACGGAGCTCAGCACCTCTGACGTGCTGGCAGGATGGGCTCAGCAGTTTACCTTCCATCTGCAGCTCACATACACATGGGATAACTTTCACCTGAGTTCCTCATGCTGGGGATAACAGCCCAGAGACAGGCACTTTCCTCAGAGCAAGTGAATTTGGGGAACTCATTTGTAGGAGAGTCCTGAGAATGTGCCTCCAGTGAGGATGGGACTATGCAGGTCCCACTCCAGACCCTCTTCCAGAGAGAGAGGCAGAAAACATCATCTTGGAGCTCAGGGTATGAGATACTGGGCAGAGCACAAGCAGCCCCATGGGAGGGGACAACAGCTCAGGACAGTTTTGGTTCTGCCTCTGAAGCCTGGTCTGCAGCTCACGTTGCTCCTAGTTGCTCTTCTCCCTTCTGAGTATAAGATGAAACACCATACTGGAAGAATATGGTAGAAGAGGGAAATAAAATAAACACCAGTGTATGGCAGGACAGGCATGCAGAGCAGGGAGCAGAGAACAAAAAATGGGTAGAAACAGAGAAAGAGAAAACAGGACTGTAGGAGCAGAAAGAGGTATCTCAAACTCCTGGAGAAGATTAGCATGTGAGCAATGGTACATAAAAATTCAAACAACCCACACTTCTGCTTGCAGGAACAGTCTCTGCTGGTCTTTCACATATTTATGTCTCTTCTTCCACCCCGAAACCAGTCTGCACATTTCCAAATACAGAAATCCCTTCTGCTGGCTGTAGGTGGGGGATAATATGCTTCATTTTCAGTACCTTGGGCTCCATGCAGTCCTCAGAGAGAAGATAATAGATAAGGGTAGATGGTAGCAGTGAGGGTAAAGATATTTATGCTGGAGATGAGAAATCACAAAGAAAGAGAAGGAAATGAAGAAAGAACTGAAAATCCGGTCAGATCTTGGGCATCTTCCAGCCTGTATGGGTCTCTGTGGGTGCTGGGTAGTGAATAAATTTGGATATGACAAATACCAATGAGAAATGCTGTGACTGATCTCCCTTGGTCCTGCAGCCCAGGCAAGGAAGGAAGCATCTCCTGTGCCTATAAAACAGTTTGATCTTTCTCTGTTGTGTTCACGCTCCCACTTGATTACCTCAGACCAACAAGACAATAACTCATCTTCCCATTGCAGCTCCAGGTTCCACCAGTGATCCCAGTCACCTACTCTGAGGCTTCACTGGTACAGATTTCTTCGCAGGAGGAAAACAAATTTGGTCCGTGACCTGGGGTTTGGGCTAGATGACCTTCAAAGCTCCTTTCCATCCCAAAATATTCTATGATTCTGTGACAGTATGGTGTGGAGGAGTGGGCGAGCAGGTTGCGGGTTTTACTCTTGGGTTTGCTGTTGGGTTGTAGCCAGATGGCCATTGTTCCTCTGAAAAACCCTCTCCCTTCCGTTGAAGCCTTATCCAGGTGGGTTACATTGGAGGGAAGCTCCTGGCATATCATTCCAGGGTGACATTTGGAAAATTACTACAGAGAAGTAGGATTCTGCATTCCTCTTCAGAAGAAATTTCTGTTGTTGCAGTGAGACATCACCGTAGGCACCCTCCATCCTTCATTTTCAGAGGCTGAGGTAGTTCATCTGCTGGCTTGGGGGCCAGACATGTTGCACAGGGCCGTTCTGGGGGAGACACATCCACCAGCTGTGGATCTGCAGGCAAAGAGCACTCTCCTGGGGTGAGGGGGTTGCTGTCAGCTGGCCCCGGGCATCGACAAGACAGCTCCATACCCAAGCATGATGTTGAACTAACAGCCTAGACAGGAGCAGAGAGAAAAAGTCTCGCACATAAATCTGGAGCAGATCACCCTCAGGCAGCTCCTGCCAGCACAGCAGTTACAACGAGAGGAACTTGCTCAGGTCTGCTTCAGGTGGGGGTAGGCGTGCTCCTCCCAAAACAGGCTCATACTGCTTGTAGGGACTTCATCACACGTTCACGGCTGGTCTTAAATTACCTCACCAGAAGTAAAACCACCTGGGTGTCTGAAGCCTTTTGGAAAACATGACCTTTAGCCTTTCTCTCTTAATTTCCTCTCTCTGTGTGCTGGAGATAGTCATGCTTATCTGCCTTTGCTGAACACGTTCAGATTTGCAAACGAGAAGCATTGGGTACGTGACTAACGTCGGCATCATCCTCATCATCCCTTTGCTGAACCCCACCAGGCTCAGGTTGCTGAGAGTCAACTTCGCACCAGTTTAACTGCCTACGCAGAGAAGAGTCGCAGCCGTTGCGGTCTCTCTAACCTGCAGAGGTGCCACTAAAAATCTACCAAGCCCTCCAACGAGGTTTTCAAGGAAAAGTCCAAGCTACCAGCAGAAGTGGGTATGATCCAAGCACCAAAGGGAGGACAGGGAGAAGTTAATATTTCACAGGCACGATCTACAGCTATGAAATGTGATCACAACTGGGAAATGTGGGTTTATAGGTTTTTTCCAAAATAAAATAAAAACAAGACCAGAGCTCCAGCAAAATATGGAACCAGGGAGTTCTGGTTTAGCTTTGCAGTAAAGTTTGAGTTTGCCTTTAATACTGATTAAACCTTTTGCTGTTCTACGAGAAAAAGTATCAGCTAAGAGACTGTCTCTGCCTCCAGAGCTTTTGATGTGGTTAATTTCTGGAAAGGAGAATTTGGGACTCAGATTTTGCAGTGCTTCGCTCCACTATCCTGGCCTGAAATAAATAAAAAAGCCCGTGCCAAGAAGTAACAACAAGAAAAATATTTTTTGTGGGTTACTGCCACAAAGCTGAGATGGGGATAGAGGGGTTGATTTGAGGCAGGTGATGAGTCTCCAGGGTGCAGGGCGGGCACAGCGGACAGCCGTGACAGAGGACAGGGGAGTAAGTGTTGCCCTACAGCAGATGCCATCCAGAAAGAGGTAAAAAAGTGCTGGTGCTGACACCACAAAGTGCTTTTGCAATATGCTCATTTAAATAAAAATGTTTGTTGGATGCAGTTCTCAGTTTACTTGAACTAAGTAGGAGACTGGAGGGAGGATAAAATTCAGAATGAGGAGTTAACGCATTTAAAGGGCTAAAACCTGCACCACTGGGATAAAAGCAAACTTAGTGACTTCACTGCAACTCAGCAGTAAATCCAGAGCCACTGTTTTCTGTGGAGTGCAGATGTCTGAATACCATCCCTGGATGGGAATAAAAGGAAACGCTGTTTACTGTGAACAAAACACATTATGAACAAACTCTGACACACCCTAAACCAACTTTCTTTTGAAAGCAAGCAAGGGTTTCATTAAAAGCAAAATTTGTGAAAAGAGATTTACAGGATATGTGGGAACTTGCTTGAATGATTAAAAATTAATTATACCAAGGGGGAGGATGTAGAAACACGTTATGTTAGGATGCTACTGCATGACCCAGACAAATCTGTTTCTGAGATTGCAAATTCAGCCCCTTTCTTCCCCTTCCCTCCCTTATATCTGATTCTCCTTTGGGCTTGCTGGACACTGGAGCAGCACTTTAGATGCACGGAAAGCACAAACGATTCAGTGGTGCAATGCTCCCCACTAAAGCCATATCTCCTTTGTCCTCAAACTCATTTGTACTGTTACAGAGCAAAATGCTGAGCACGCTGTATGTAAGAGGAGGAAAAACGCTTCCATCATTTTCTCAAAGCTTCTCGGGCTAGAAGAGACCTTAACACTTGTCAAGCCTACAGCCTCATAAACGCTAAGCAAAGCCACCAAAGAGATGGTAGAAGCACTGCAAACATGGACTGCTGGTGCCAGAGTCCTGGGATGAGGGGATCTACCGCAATCTGCCCCCACCCATGTGCCCCACACTCCTGCCCACAAGAGGTCTGTGTCCAGGCACTCACTTCCCACATTCTGCAGAGATGGAGAGTGCTGGGAGCAGCCTTGTCCATGTGTCTGGGGAGCTGGTGCTCTCAGCAAGACCTTGTGAGGTGTCACCAGGCCCATTCCTGCTACAGTAGCATAAGGAGTGTCCCTGAAGGGACACAATCAACCATCAACTCTTTACGTCTCCTCTTGGGCTTCCCTTTAAATTTTGTCTGCTGGTGTTTTGATTTGCTCTTCTTGGGGGAAGCTGTATAAAACTGTGAAGCAAAAAGGAAGCACAGCTGCTGATGTGATTTGTAAGTGGGGGAAACAGAGCTGGCTTTTTGTGTATTTGCTTTGCATGTGCTCTCCAAGGAGTGTAAACTAAGCAGCAGAGGCTTCTTCAGGGACTGCTGTGTTGTCCCTATCTTGGGTGTCCAGTGCATAGCACCTCATACATCTGGGGCTGGTCTTGATGGTTTGCATGAGAAATGTCCTTCAATGGTCTTCCACATCATAGAATCATAAAATCATAGAATATTTTGGGATGGGAAGGATCTTTAAAGGTCATCAAATCCAACCCCCCCTGCAGCGAGCAGGACATCTTCAACTGGATCAGGTTACTCAGAGCCCCATCCAGTCTGACCTTGAATGTGTCCAGGGATAGGACCTCCACTATCTCTCTGGGCAACATGTGCCAGTGTTCCACCACTCTCACAGTAAAAATTTTTTACTTATATCTAATCTAAATCTACCCTCTTTTAGTTTAAAACCATTGTCCCTTGTCCTATCACAACAGGCCCTGCTAAAAATATTGTCTCCATCTTTTTATAGGGCCCCTTTAAGTACTGAAAGGGCGCCATAAGGTGTCCCCAGAGCTTTCTCTTCTCCAGGCTGAACAACCCCAGCTCTCTCAGCCTGTCCTCTTAGGAGAGGTGTTCCATCTCCCTAATCACTTTTGTGGCCCTCCCCTGGACATGCTCCAACAGGTCCGTGTTCTTCCTGTGCACCAGACACCATCCGGCCAGTGAGCTGCAGAGGGGAACCAGTTTAGCAACAAGAGAAGCAGCAGCAGCAGAGAATGGTGTCCAGGCTGAGCTGTGGAGGCTGTCCTTGCTCTTTTAGTTCCCCACATGTGACTAGTGAAAATGCACATGTCTGGTCATCCAGTGGCTGCTGATGCTGGTGGCTGTGAAGGAAGTGCAAGACTTTGGAAATGAGGAATAAGTGGCAGCTAAGGGCAATTCCCTTCTGCTCACTATCCTTTCTCTTTTTTTCCATTACTTTGTTTTGCATTCTTTTTTTATTTCCCCCCTGTGGTCAGGTACAAATAAATGTTTGTCCCATACAAGCCCAGGACTCCTTCCCTGACCTTACCATTCCCAGAGGGAAAGACAATAAAAAACACTGGAAGCTAAAAAATTGGTTTGATTCAGGTCCCTGACCTCCAATCGTCTGAGAACAAAGAACTGCTTTGTTGCTTGTGTACGTTTCAGTGATCTTACACCATTTTATCTTACCCAGAGAGCTACTCAGACATAAACCAGTGATGGAGAAGGACTTGGTCTTTGGCCCATGCTCCTCTGACAGTCTCTTAGCTCTGTTAAAGTACCATGTTCAAACAAGCTAGATATTTTCTTCTCTATCCTCATCTGTTTTATCTGGCCTTTATCATCCCCAATAACATTACTATCAGTCTGAGTGTTTGCAATGATAACTGCAGTGCATGTCTGAGGCTTCGCAGATGTAGAGTAGAGCTGCAAGTCTTTTCTCCTGCAATTGCTTTCCCATTAATTTCAAACTATTTCATTTTCTCCAGCCCCAGAGCTGTTTATCCTTGCTGTGAGCTCCTCAGCAGGCTGATTCACCCCTTGGGTTGTGCCAGCTCGTGTGAGGGAGCCCAGTGCTTGCCAGCTGGCAGCCCCTCAAGAAGCAGATGAGCTGGCCTGGAGAAGGACTGAGGTCAGTCCTGAGGCTGGCTGGAAGAGCTGCTCAGTTACCATTTCTCCAGGGTTTTCTCCAGTTGTGGGACTGGGCGAGAACTTGGAGAGAATTTAAAGCACGTCTGCAAGAAATTCAAGAGAGGAAGGATAGTCTGATGGAGAAAGTGCTAACTTTGGACTCGGGAGAGCTAAATTCAGTTCCTTCCATCACCATTTAGCCCCTCTGTGCTTCATTGTCTTCTCCAGGGATAATGCTACTCGTAGGAATTAAAGACAATTCTTGACTTGGCATAGGGGCTGTGTAAGTCCCCAGAGACAGCCTAGTGCTGGGCAGAGCTGTGATCTATTGCATGTTGGAAAGGTTTCTCAAACACAAGTCTCCTGCTGACTCCAGTTGCAAGATTCCTGCCGACCTAGGGAAGGGGCAGCAATGGGCCCGTTTCTTTTCAGCTCTGCACTACATCCAGGCCTTCTCTCTGCCATGTGTTCACAGCCCACTCCAGTTTTATACTGGTAGGTGGTAAGGATGAAGTTGGAATCAAACACAACTTGTTATACAGATTTTCTTGTTTTTATTGTTACAGAGAAGTCTTGCCTGGAAGGGACTATAAAACAGCGAAATCCCCATCACCCAACATGTAGCATACCCAGCTGTTAGACAAGACAGAAAAAAATCAACCAATGAAAGTATTTTGCTCCTGCCAAGGCATGGGAATGTGAATCCCTGAAGAAGTGGGTGAAGATGTGACCTCCCCATGGAGGAGAGTCCTCATCCTCCCTGTGCAGAGAAGTTCCCATTGCAGAGCTCTGTTAGCTGCTCTCTTTTAGCCTTTTTCCTCTTTTCTGCATGTTTTCTTCCCTAGAAGCTCCTTCCATCTGTATAACTCACCTTCCATACCTCTTTCTTTTTCCAATTACCCCATTTCTCATGTTGGTAGCACCTCCCCAACACCCCTTTGCAAAATATGGTCCCTTCTGCACTTGGAGTAAAACCAGGCTGTGGATGGGACAGCAGAGATCACCTTTAAGATCTTGGCTTTCATATGACAGTTCAATGGCAAGATAGCCAGAGGCTGTACTTGGACTTGGAGAGAGGCAGCTTGTTTTTCTCCTCCAGCATATGTCTGTGTGGGAAGGAGGGCACTGATCCACAAACAGTCTGCTCGCGGTTTCGTCTGTTCCAGGCAGGGTTCGCAGGCTGCGCCGGAGACTTTTGGCCCGAACTGTGTCTCCAAAGAGGCTGACTCGGGTGCTGTGGCAGACTCTGCCATTGTTTCATTCCCAGTGCATGTGGGACAGTGGCCAACCCATCCTCTGATCCTGCTGGGGACTCCTACCCTTCTCCAAATATGCCGACTGGCACAGCATCACAACTCCTGCATCCCAACTCCTGTGTGACATCTCAAGGCTGGTGTATTTGGCAGACAGAGTCTGGTGCCCATGGGCTCTCAGAGGAGCAAAGCTGGGAGGGGTGCCCCGGGGTGCAGTAAGTACAATGGGTCCTCCTGGGGTCAGGGCATCTGTGCTGGGAACAAAACCGTGTGAGACATAAGGTGCACTTGGGATATGGCTGTCAGGGCCACCTCCCAGGGGCTTAACAACCTGGGCCAATGACAGCTCTTCTTAGACATGGAAAACACCCACTAGAGTCAAAGAAAGTTCACTGACTCAGTGAGTGGAGCTGCTGCCAGGCCGATATTGTAACCAAGATTGAAGTCTGTGCACCCAGAGAAAACTTATCTCCATTTTCCTCTTCATAGGAGATCCATTCCGTTTTTAGACGGGCTCAGTGATGATTCCCTCCATCTCTCTCCAGGGAAGCTTCTCTTACTAAGAGCCAGGCTCATGCATTGTTTGTCTGGGAGCTCTATAATCTGTACTTGTACTGTAGGAAAAAAATACTTTATCTGCTTCATTTTCTTTCAGTAAGTCTTTCCTTAGTTTCTTCTTATCTGAGCTTCTCAAACCTATCTCAAAAGCACCCCACCAGGTAACTCTTATGGCTGCTAATACTAAAATTCATGTCCCCCTGTTCCTCAAAAACATTGTTTACTGTTTTTTCTCTAGTTCTTGCCACACCAAGTACATGCTCACGTTGACCATCAAGAGACTCTATTGCAGATGGTATTAAATGTGTCATTTGTGGATGCCCCGTCACTGGAAGTGTTCAAGTCCAGGTTGAACGGGACTTAGAGCTACCTGATCTAGTGGAAGATGTCTCTGCCCATGGCAGGGGAGTTGAAACTAGATGGTCTTTAAAGGTGTCTTCCAACCTGAATCATTCTATGGTTCTGTGATTACATGACTTCAGTATTGTTCTCAAGGGATTTTTCAATCTCCTGCTAGAATATCCCTGTTGGATTTGATTGTCCCTTAACTTCACAGCTCCCCTATGAAAAGCAACAAACAATAGTTTGTTTTGGTTTTTAATCTTCCATTGTATTTATTCATATTTATATAATATATACATGAGCAGGTAACAAGCAGAGTTCACAAAAGTTACTGAATGCAACATTTCTTCTAAGTGGCTAAAAAGGGACTTTTCCCCTTCTCTATAGAAGAATTTACTTTTTTTTTTTCCTTCTACAGGAAATATTGCCCTGGGCTTCCTTATCCCTAGGCTGACCTATGTCTCTGCATGAGAGCCTCTCTCAAGTTTACCCCCAAAATGCTATTGCTGAGTATATTTGGTCTAGAGAAGAGAAATTTGGAAAGATCTCAGCCTCACACTGCAATGGGGGACATACCCAAATCTTTACAATGTCCACAGAAGACAGGACACCCAGTGATTGAATGAAATAAGAGAAGTTTTATTTTAGGCATTTCTAACGGTGAGGATAATCCTGGTAATAGATTGCCTGGGGAGGCTGAGGATTTTCCTTCATCAGAAGCTTTGCAAACAGATTGGGCAAAGGGATGAGGGATGGCTGGGGAAAGGATCCCACCTGTGGGCAGGGCAATGAGGTAGCCAAGCTCCCAAGGTCTGTTCCAGCCCCGCTTTTAATGATTTTAGTGTACAGCCTGTCTGGAGAGCTCTCAGGGCATGCTGGAAGGTCTGTGGAAGCCTCTCTCTCGGGGCAGGCCTCTCCAGCAGTGTGCCGAGTGGTGTACTTTTTAATATTCACTTTTCAGTGAGTTGAGTATGTAGGTCAGATTCTCAGGGTACAAATTTTTAAAACCATAGAATCATATCTGAAATCCCCAATGAGAAGAAGTGTTATTGCCGGACTCAGGTGATAGACTGCTAGCACATCAGAAAGTTGACTGGCACTGCAAAAGCACTGGGGACTGGGATAAATCATAAGTGCTTCGTATTTGCTAAATTCACTCCCAGTGACTGGGCGTGGTGTGGAACTCTGAAAAGCAGGCAATTCTGGAAAATTTTCTAGTATTTCTTCACTTTTTTGTTTTTCCATATAGGTGAAGTAACATTCTGCAGATCACTCCTGGTCACCATATGTGCTGTCCTGTGGATGCAACCAACGTGGTGCTAAGTGTGTGCGGACCAGGGCTGCTTCTCATCACAGAAGGCTTCACCTGAAAGAACAGTCCATGGGCAGTCTGGTGGGAGGGTGGGGAGTCCAGATGGCCCTGCTCAGTCCAGGCAGCTACTTCTGCCCAGTGCACCCTGTTGCTTCATCTCCTTCGCTGGATGGCGAAGCAAGCTTTCCAACATTGAGTAATACCAGAATGCATCTTATCTAGGGGGCCAGTTGCGGTTAGAGATAATTTTCCTCAAGTATTCACACACATTCTTCTATACAGCTGGGATGTTTGGAGAAGGTAAAAAGAAAAGCTCACAAACATGACTGAGTCAACATTTGTTTTCTGAATGTTAATGAACGTCTGTGGGGCAATGCTCCTGCTTTGTGCTCTGCAGGCAGCTCCTGCTCTGCTGAAGGAGTTCTCCTTTCCCTGTTTGCTATCATGAACAGCACCACCAGGACACCAGCCTGTCCTGAGGGCCACTCCCAAGGGCACAGAACTGCTCTGAAAACATAGAGAAATCAAAGGGAAAATCTTTTGCTGTAGGAATTTGGTACCTAAATATCTTTGGGGACCAGCCTGAGTGAAGTTGATGGTTTCAGTTTAGCAGAGGCAGCTCTGGTCTTGTGCTCTTAATTTTGAAATATTGCGTCAGCAGTTGCTGGAAAAGCATTAGCATTCTTACTGCAAGTGACATATTTCAAAAATGTGTATGATCAGCTGAAAGCTCTGGAGATAAAAATACATTAACTTAACGTGGAAAATGTCAGCCCTTTATTTGTTTTGGGGACTTTGAGCTTTTACGGTGCAAGACATTTTGGAGCTTTCCTTGTCAAGTTGGAAACTACAGGGTTTGGTAAGCAAAACCTGAGATCCTCATACATTTACTCAGCTCTTAAGAGCCATCTCCTTAAGATCAGCATCTGCTGTCATGAGTCTTACCTTGAAACTTGTAACCATGACATAGAGACAATGAGGTGTCCCTCAGCCCAGGCATCTCCAGGCCAGGCGAGATGCAGATTGCTACAGCCAGGCCTGCAATGACCTGTGGGCAGCATCACCCCAGGCTGCCGGACCAGAGGATACGCCAGCCTTTAAATCAGCCGGCGGCACAAATGCTGCGGATGCTGATGGCTGGAGGTAGAATGCAATCAAACCCTTCAATTACAGCTTGGTGATTTAATCAGCTCCCTGACAAATGCTGGCTGGCCCTCCCATGGTGCTACACAAATACAATAATTACTGCTGCGCACCATTTCGCAATAAAATATAATTTACCTGGATTAGAAAACACCATTCTGCTGTCAGCTGTCTGCAGCCCCTCCAAAGGCACCCGCGTAGGCAAGGTGTCCTTCTGAGTGCCACTGCTGCGCCCAAACAAAACGGTTTCTGTTCTGGGGTATTAAGTCATTTCTTCTTTGTTTATGAGATTAGGAAGTGTTGGGAGCAGCTTTCTGGATAAAGCTCTGGCTGAACTGAGCCCTTATACACGAGAGGATCTGATTTGAAGAGGGGAAAAAAGGAACCATACAAACAGCCAACGCACAAAACCAAAAAACAAGAGCTGACTAAGACGGTTTTCACTGTACACAGCCCTGGAAACACAGATGTGTTTCAATGAGCACGATCTGAGAGGGGATGAACTCATCTGGAAGCCTTGTTTGTTCCCTTCTGCTCCTCCACCCACCAGCCACCCCCAGGAAAACAGCGGCTGCCGCCGTTCCGGCCCTACATGCCCTCCCTCCTAAATGCTCCCTTTCCTTTCCCAAGCCCAGGGGTTATCCAGAAAGACACAAGTCTTTTGGTTTCTGCCTGCGTCTCTGAGACTGGTAGGATGGGGATACTGAGGTGCCACAACCCTAGCCCACTCGAGTTGCCCCTGAGAAATGGGAAGGTACCTAAGGATGGTTCTTGCCACAGATCTCATGTGTCGATGTTGGCTGAAGAAAAGGAGTAGATCCAGGTCAGGGAGTAAGATCTTCTACCCACTTCCTTCTCCTGCAGCTGCATCTGAGCAGCAGGGAAGCAGGGAGAGGTGGCAAAGGGCAGCACACTTGCCTCCAGCAGCTCAGGGACTACGTCTGCTGAAATATCTTGGAAATCTGTCCTCCTCCATCAGGTGCAGTTAGGGTGCATCAATATTCCTCTTTTTTTTTAGCACTGGGAGACAAATAGGACGTAGATGAAGACACAGGCGGCATGATGGCTTGTGCATCATTTCCTTAGGAAACCAGGCTAAAAATATGAAGTGGAGTAAACACGAAGTAAGAAGTGTGACACACTGGGGAAGTAAGGACAGAATAGGAGAAGTAACTAAAATAAAAGCAATCTGGAAATAATAAGGACAGAAGTGATGAGATTCAGCACAGAAAGAAGTCCATTTTCTTTCACCAGACAGAAATCTGGCACCACATTGGGAAGGTACCTGCCGCTGCAGTGGGGGTGGGTATTGCAGACATGACACATCAGCACTGAGAACCCAGGGGACCTTAAATCATCTTGTGCTCTGTATGAGGATGGAGGGACAAATACTTTCCTCCTCTCACCCTACAGCTCATCTGTGAAATTAGGAGCTGCTCCATAAAAATTCTCCCACTGCCAGTGTGAGGATGGCCAGGTCACCCTGTGGGAGGATGGCAGGTGGGGTTTGGTTTTACCACTGAAAGCATTTCATGCACACTGACACTGAATACGTTTTTATTTCCTTATAGTGGGAATAGGCAAGATTCATGCCAAACCTGGAGAATGGTCTGTTCACCGCCTTTGCGTTACCTTCCTGCAGGGTCATCAGCCCTCTTGGTACAGCCAGACATGTGAGGACCAAGTGGGTCAGGAAAAGGGGAAAACCATCTAAATACTCCTACAGATTTATTCGTGACAAAGGATTTCACTATTACACTATCTCCCCGACTCCCCATCCCCCTCCTCCACAAAATGGGCAATCACGTCTCAGATCTCGGCAATAATCTCTCCACCACACTGACAAACACAGCAAAGAAATGGCATTTGTTGAGAGCTAAGAAAGCTTTGCAAACATTACTGATTAGCCAGATCGCCCAGTTTGCTAACGGAGGGTGAGTTCAACTGGAGGTGATGGGGAAATATCCCAGGGAAAAAAAAAAAAAAGCAGTTTAGGCATTATAATGCACTTTTTATTGTGTTCTTGTTTGAGATGCAGTTTCCCTGCTTGCTTTGATGGGATTCACCAAATATAATCTTCACATTTGAACAAAGGAAACTTTGACTTTGCTTGTTTGAAACAGCAAAAGATGTAAACATGCCTGGGGGTGATGGATGCTCAGCATGGGGCTCTAGCAGGGCTCTCTGGTGGCATGAGGCACACACTTCTGCGCGGGCAGCACCTCCTGCACTTCCAGCTGCCTTCATGTCCTCATGGAGCACAACCTGCTAACACCAACAAACTGGTGCTTTTCCAAAACAAACCCTAAAACTGCCCATGGCCATATGCAGGTCTGGCACAGCTGTGCTGCTCGTGCCCTGTCCCACCGCGGTGCCTGGAGCCAGGCTCTCTGGGAGGTACTGCGACACTGCAGCACCGGTCCTTGCGCCACCAAAGAGCTTACATCTAAGGAGCTTACATCGTCGTGCGATGCCGCACCAGGAGCAGGGGTTTAGGTTAAAGTCATGCCCTGTGCAAGGCCCAGAGACTTCCTGAGCTTCAGGAGGGTTATTTTGCTGTTATTTCCACACCCCATCCCTTGCACCTTGATTTTTTAACACTTCGCTGCATCCCTCTGACTTCTTGATGCCCTCTGTCCTCTCACATCTGGTGCCTAGGGCGTCCTGAGCTATCGTGTTCCATGTTGCAAAAAGAGCTAAAAATAATAAACATGGGCATCGAGGATGACTAAGTGACTTGAACATCTCTCCTCTGAAGAGAGGCTGAGAGAACTGGGGCTGTTTGGCCTTGAAAGGAGACGGCTGAGAGGGGACCTTATTAACATTTACAAATATCTGAGGGGTGGGGGTCAAGAGGAAGTAGACAATCTCTTCTCATTGGTGCTCAGTAACAGAACAAGAAATAATGGGTTTAAGTTAGAATATAGGAAGTTCCACCTCAAAATGAGGAGAAACTTCTTTACTGAGAGGGTGACAGAGCACTGGCACAGGCTGCCCAGAGAGGTGGTGGAGTCTCCTCTGGAGACTTTCAAAACCCACCTGGATGTGTTCTTGTGTGACCTACTCTAGGGGATCCTGCTCTAGCAGGTGGGGTTGGACTAGATGATCTCTAGAGGTTGCTTCCAACCCCTGACATTCTGTGATTCTATGGGCAGACAACCCATCCACAGCTCCCTGGACCCCAAAAACTGATGCCTGCAAAGGGTTTTAACTTTTTGCAGAAGTGACACAATTGTCTTTAGCCACACATCAGCCCCCATGTCACCTCCTGCCCTCTCATGTCACCTCCTCCAGGCATCCCTGCTTATCAGCACAGCAGACCTGCTCGTGCTCCATGCAGCACCTTCCCTTGGGTGCTTCTGTAAGCATTAGTGGGATGAAAACAGGGGAGATCACCAAGCTTATGGTGCTTGGGCACCTTAGCAAGGGTATGGAGGAGAGTGTGCTTCTTTGTGATTTAAGTATCCATTAAGTATCCATCCTAAAGTGTATTCCACTATAGGAAGCCAGTATAATGGAACTGGGAAAGGGCTGCTTTCCAGCTGGTCTGATAATGGCTATCCTTTCAGAAATAATGAGGAAAAGGTAAAATTTTTCACTGATAGATCAAGTTAGTAAAATTGGCTTGCTCAGGAAGTACATTGTGGACTAACCATTTATGATGAGATATTATCCCTTTTTTAAATCAAATGAATTTTCCAAAGAAAATTCCGATTTTCAGCTAAACAGAAGCTTTCACAGGAAGTGCCTTCTTGAAAAATATTTTCTTTTGTCCTTAGAAACTCAGTGCCTGAAACACAAAATATTCTGATAAATTATTTCAGTTTGGACATGATGACTTGATCTATTAGGATTGTTTCAATTTGATTGCCAGATGGCCCGTAGTTTTCTCTATAACTTGAGCTTGCAAGCACTTGGAATGTATGTTGTGGTGAAGTGATAGGAAAAACTTTGATGCCTCCTATGAGATGTAGCCGAAGGGAGGCAACTGAGAAGAGAGTAAGGGCTTGAGACATTGATTTCCCACTCATCTAAAACCTTTCAGTTTTCATCCACAAATGCCAATCATCAAATAATTTCTGATTTTTCTCCCTATTTTTCACTCCTCCGTAAGACTTCCAGAGACCTAAATAATTTTAATAGAAATGAGCCTAAGTCAATAACATGCAGGATATGTTACTGTTGAGTTGTTATGAAGTCTAAGCAGAATGAAATGTTGGTCTTATTTTCTTGCACCATCAACAGGTAACACAGGAATAGTTCTGCAAGTTCAGACCAAAAGTTTAATTGCTCCACTCCAGACATTTTCTGGTGCTTCAAAGCAGAATCCACCTTTTTGAACACTGGCTTACTCTGGCTAATGGATGTCTCTTCTTCACCAGTATTTTGAAGGCGTATCTGACTTGCTTGTCATCTTCAGATTTTCTGCCTCAGGCTGTCACTATTTGTGGTTATTAGAGGCAGGATGGGAGGAGGGCTGGATCTGCCCTCCACTCCAGCAATGCCATTACTACGTCCTTGTTCTCTACCCCTCGGTGTGGGGCACTTGGTCATGTCCCATGCAAGCTCGATTCCAGAAACGATGCCCTCATCTTGTTGCGAACAGCACCATGGTTGTGCCCTCAGACACAGACAGCAGCTGATGACACTTTTCACTGGCATCATTCATTCTGCTACAGAACAACAGCTTCCCAGACTTCTGTTGGATAACTGAATGATAAAAGAGGAAACTTGCAGAACACGTGCTGCCACCTTCCCAAATTATTCAAATGAAGATGAGGTGCACAGGGACATGGTTTAGTGGTGGATCTGGCATTACTAGGCTAATGGATGATCTTAAAAGTCTTTTCCAAGCTAAACGATTCTATGATTCTATTTCAAAGCAGGGTGTGCTGCCCAAAGTGATGAGAGTAGTGTACCTGGACGAGAAGCTCTTGAGTTGCTCCCTTTTCCCCTCTGTTGAATATCTTGATTTCTGGGGCTCCAGGGAAAGTGCAACTCCTTGTGCTGGGAGCTGGAGGGACTGAGCTGGCTCTTCTTGAGAAGTTCATCTGAATTCCCTCCAATTTGGTGCACAACTGCATCTTTGCTGGAGCACACGTGAATGTAGAAAGTGGCAATCCCACATGGCCTGGGGGGTTCATAAGAGCATTTTCAGGGAAGAAATACAAGCTACTTCCCCTCTTGTACAGACCAGAGATTGAAGCAGGCAGATAGGGGAGCAAGCCCAGTTACACGGTTGAGATGGTCAAAATAGCCCTTTTGTCTACCATGAAGAGGTTTATATCTCTAAACTTAGCCAGTGAGAGGAGGCTGAGGGGAAAGCAGATGTGCTGCTACTCAGTGTACCCATGGATGGCAGCAGGAGGAAGATGAGGAGGGGAGTGGAGGAAGGATGGGTTTAGATGTTTTCTGGCTCATGCCAACATGCCATCATGGTTTTTTTCAGGGGTCTGCCTGGTGAAAGGGCTGATCATCTCCAAGGGCCCTTGGTGACATCCCCGCCTCCCAAAGCAGAGTGGATGCCAGTTTGGGTGGTTAATGATCCTCAATGGCAAAGCAATGAAGGCAACCCAGGACCTGAGTGCACTTGAGAGATATCCATGTGATCCCAGATCTCTCTATTCTCAGGATTGTCATGAGACCACCCTGTCCCAGAACATTAAATTAATTTGGAAGAGAACAAGTTTTCTCCAACATGTTGAAGGTTTTGATGGCTGTTGCTATTCAGCTGAGCAGAACCACCACTTTTTCTGTGCTCCCCTGTGTGTCTCTGTCCTCTGCTGGGTCTTGGCTCATGCACTGACCCTCTGAGGGCAGGCATATACTCATTTTCCATGCAGCACCCAGCACGAGACAGTCTATGCCGGTGACCAAATACTCTGGAAAAAATAACTCTCACATCTGCTGCAGAGTGGAGGTAACAAGAATTTTATTTCAGGTCTTTAAACATAATACTATCCACAACATTAAGAATGCAGAACACTATTTTATGAATTTATCCTCTACTCCTTCTCAAAACATCCTTCTACACATCATACTCCCTTTTGAAACAAATGGTCAGCTGCAATAAAGTTTTTTACTGAAGCAGCAGAACTCCCAACAAGGTCAGAACAATATCTGTGTTATTTACTCCAGCATGAGTTATGATCTGCCTACTGTACGCAGCTTTTTCTGTGTTTCCCATTGATGCAAATCAAAAGCCTGTATTGTGGTTTTTTTGCTGATTTTGTACTTCACTCACTCATTACACTGGGATTCATTTATTTTTCCTTATGCATGTGTATGTTTCAATGTCACAAAAGAACCCATTTTGTAGTGAAAGATCTGATGCTGCTCGTGGCCGAGGGCTCTGGTCTGGGCAGTCCTGCTCTTGCAGTGTGCAGCAAGTGTATTTCAGTGGAAAATAAATGACCCTATCTCTGAAATGAAAGTAGCAGGTCTGGGAGGTTTAGTAGTCCATAGGTTTTTAAAAATGTCTAATCTCTGTCCATAGACTGAAAACTGGGGAAAAGGGAGAGCAGGATCCCAGCAGGCACTGGGCAGAATGGTGGCAATGAGAGAGGCTGAAGCAAAGCCCTGTCTGAGACAGGTCCTGTCTCAGCCTGTCCAAGCCTGTGTGCTGGTGGTCACTGGGCCGCAGCTGAAGCAGACGCCATCGCACACGAGACCTATTTTATTTGCTTTGTATCTGTGTACCTGCCCAGGAGCTCCTGGGCAGCCCGAGGCAGGAGCAGGGAGGCAGCAGGACCCGGAGGCAGATGGCAGCGATGCAGGGACAGGGCGGGAGGCACAGAGCTGAACCCAGCAGCTCCTGCCCAGGCACAAGCAACTGGTAAAACAGCTCTCGGGACATCTCTGCTGACAGGGTGATAGAACACACCAAAGGCTGTTGCTTCAGCCAGCAAAGCCTTAAGGGGGAAATTTCCCAAGGCATGACAGTGGGGGGGCTGCCTAACTCCCATTGAATGCAAACCGATCCTTCAGGCACCAGAAGGTCTGTGCCAGTTTCTTGAGAGAGTTTTTCAGTTTGGGGGATTAATTTCCTAATTATGTAATTTTCTGTTACATGATTTCAGCAAGATTCTGGCCATGAACTTAAAGGAAAGGCAGGCTCATTCTCAGTAGGGTGAGTTGATGCAAATCTGTACTTTGGTTCCATATGCCCCAGCCTGCTTCAAACCTCTTGTATCTTAAACAAGTTGAGTGACGGAGTGTTTTATACGCAGCGTGACTCAGTGGTACAGGTCTGTTTCGGAGAAACCTCATTCGAGCAGTCCAGAGCACATAGAATGCTAAAGAGCAGAAGAAGCAGTGGTTTTACATCAAAGCACTAAGGAACATCTTGTGTAGGTGCTTACTTGTTTAACACACCCCCACAGAGAATCCTCTTACTTTACCATCCACTCACCCCAAGCACAGACTGTTCTGACTTTATCCCCTCCAGCATCTATCTTGGAAATACACGCTGCATAAATGATACTGCTTTTTGCCCATTATTCATTTTGAATGGCCTAGAAATCCATCAAATGGCCTAAGCATCTATCCACATTTTCAGCAGAACACAAAAAATATTCCCCACTGGCAACATTAATCAGTTCCCAATTGTCTTGTAACAGTATAGTTAACAGACAAAGGTTTTGGAAACTATTGGAGGGACAAATACTACCAGGATAGGTAGTGTTATGTGAAATTTTCACTTTTTATGTACAGATGGAAGAACAAATGCTACAAGTAATAGCAGCATCTGGGTAGTCCTGGCAGTGAGAGCCAGCAGGGGTTTTTAATGACGTAATGATTGAATCAACAGAAGGCAGTGCTACTTTAACCTTTTTCTTGCTAAATAATCACAAAAATCCTAATCTATAAATGCATCTTTGGATAGAGTAAAAACAAATAGCCCTTTTTGAACTGCATGTGAAAGTAAATAGAAATAAAGGTAACAAAATTTGCAATTTCAAAAGGGCAAATTAATTTCAAAGGGATCTAATGAAGTTTGCTCAAGGACTTGAACATCAATGAAGCCTGAAATTTCTTTACATAAAAGATGCAAGACAATTCACAGGAGCACAGAAAACAGGTGTTACAGACAGAAAGAGTAAAGGCAAAATTACAAGAAAAAAAAATGAAATAGACCTTGCAGAGGTCATTAAAATGAATAGGCAAGTTCTGTAAATGAAACTACAATTGAAAGAAATGGACGTGCATGCAAGGGATATTAAAGTACATAATTACATGAATACTTTGCTGTAGTTTAAAGAAGGATAATGTTGGATATAGGAGGAAAAAAGATAACACAGGAATGTGAGAACAGAAATGATCACACCTCATCTAGAAAAAAACCAACCTTTAAAGACCTAGCAGGTACTTAAAATCTGTGGTTCACTCTCTGTATCTAAAGGCAGGAAGAGCCAGCACACGAAACACAGGGGCAGAGAAGAGGAGCCTTGTAGATTAGTCAAGCTGGCAGTAAAAGAAAACAGTATGTGCGCTCAAGAGTGAAAAGGAAAGTAATAAAAGCAACTGCAATCTGCTTGTCTCACCGTGATATATTAGGCAGGACAATAAACTTCATGAAAGAATTATTTAAAAAAAAGGGACATAGAAAATGGATTTGAAAACATTAAAATTTGTGAAAGTCACAACAGGTTAACTCAATATCTTTGGCTGATGCAACTGTTTTCTTCTCAGTGATCTGCAGTAGGTCTACTATTTGGCATGATGCCACAAGAGAATTCATTATTTGAACTGGGAAAAATGAGGGTTGGGCCAAGAATAGTAAAGTGGGGAGAGAGCTGATGAGAGAGGAGATGGCAGAAGGTAGTCCTGTAAGATGTAACACCTGCAGAGAGGAAGGTCAATAGGAGGATTCCTCATGCAGGAACCTTTGAACTGTTCTTACTGAATATTTCATTAATAATGTCAAAAAAGGTGAAGGGAAGTGTTGATGAAATATCCCGATGTTACAATGTCAAAGGCGAGTGTTGATCAATAGAAGGAGACGAGTGTAATTCAGGGAGATTAAAATCACCATGAGAACAGGAGCAAGAGGGGAAGAAATGTGATTAAATAGAATTCAAGGTTCTACACTCAGAAAAACAAAGCATCGTTGCAGATTTCTACAAATTTCTCTGAATCAGCTGAAAATCATATATTAGGAGAAAAACATAGGTGCACTAATCATCTGGAAAGGTCATAAATATACCAAGGGTATGAACAAGAGAAATAAGATAAGGATGTTACTGCTAGGGCCCTTCCAGAAGAAAGGGAGAGGTATTAATACCATATGGGAAATAGAGTAGTATTCCAGCAATTCATGTTCAAGAAATGAAATCAAATATGTGGAGGTGTAGAGGAAGGCTGCTGGGAAGCTGAAGGGAACGGAGACCCTCTTTTATGAGATGAGATCAAAAATGTAACCTTATTCAGCCTGACTAGCAGTACAAAAGCTCACTCCAGATTCATTTGAGGTAAACAGGAGGTGGGGGCAAAAAGATCTACTGAATTTAAAAGACAACATTGGCATCGGAACAAATGGGAATAAACTAACCACAGAGCTGGAAATGAGGTTTCTCCTCAGGGGCATGAAGTTTTGGAACAGCCTTCCAGAAGGAGGGCTGAGGTGAAAAACACAACTGCTTTCAAGACGGGGTTACTCCAGTCTCTGAAAGGGATTGTAGGACATGGCTGCTCCTGATAGCAGGCTAAAGGCAGGGGTTACATTTGGTGAGCCAGAAACCCCATGCTGCTACTGCAGAACTCGTTGGCGAGGCAACCTTTACAGCAGTAACAGCTCTGTTCCAGCAAAGTATAGCTGTGCCCCCAATAGCAATGGGGCACACAGCTACAGAGCTTTACTGAGGGTGTGTCAACAGAATAAATGTGTTCTTGTCTGTCATCTCCGATCCTGAGCACCAAGGAGATTTTAACTTCAGGTTTCTCCCCAAAAAATTTATTCTAAATAATTGCCCAAAAGTGTTGCAAAACTCTGTCAAGAGCTGGCTGAGTGGTTCTTCCTCAACATTCAGGTCACCAGAACTGTCATTGTAAGATGAGACAGAAGAATTGTAATTAGATATAAGAAAGGATCTCAGGGATGTGGGTTTAGCCATGTAGGTACATTACAACATAGGCATTTTACAACTGAGTTAATATTGCAGGCTAGAGGGGGGTCTTCTTCTCAGAGGTAGTGATGGGACTTTATAAATAGGGGATCTCAGCATGGCACTTCACATCACCCTACTAAAGAGAGAGCTACCACTGAGAACAGTTCAGACAAGAAACAGCTCTGCTAGTCCAGCTCTCCCTGCCTGTAGCGCTATGATCTAATCGGCATCACGGAGATATGGTGGAATGACTCCTATGACTTCAAGAAAGATATTGAGGTGCTGGACCAGGTCCAGAGGAGAGCAACGAGAAGTCATGGCAGTCTGGTAAAATTCCCATAGACTGGAGAAAGGGAAACATAACCCCTATTTTTAAAAAGAGAAGCACAGAAAACCCAGGGAATTACAGACCAGACAGCCTCATGTCTGTGCCAGGTAAAATCATGGAGCAGATCCCCCCAATAACAGTACCGAGACACATGAAATATAATGAGGTGATCAGTGACAGCCAACATGGTTTCACTCAGGGCAAATCATGCCTGACTAATTTGGTGGCCTTCTATGACAAAGTTACAGCTCTGGCTGATATGGGAAGAGCAACTGATGTTACTTACCTGGACTTGAGCAAGGCATTTGACACTGTCACACATGACATCCTTGTCTCTAAAATGGAGACACACGGATTTGACAGATGGGCCACTCAGTGGATAAAGAACTGGCTGGATGGTCGCACGCAAAGAGTTGTGGTCAATGGCTCAAAGTCCACATGGAGACCAGTGACAAGCGGTGTTCCTTAGGGGTCTGTTCTGGGTCCAGAGCTGTTCAACACCTTTGTCAGTGACATGGATGATGGCATTGAGTGCACCCTCAGCAAGTTTGCCGGCGACACCAAGCTGTGTGGTGCCGCGGACTCAGTGGAGGGAAGAGATGCCATCCAGAGGGACCTTGATAGGCTTGAGAAATGGGCCAGTGCAAACTGCATGAGCTTCAACAAGGGAGGGGGTTAGCTCACCGGGGGCTGGTTAGCTCACTCAGTTAGAGCGCGGTGCTGATAACACCAAGGTCATGGGTTCGATCCCTGTTGGGTCCCCATGTGTTGCCTGATCTAGTTGAGAGGTGTCCCTGCCCATGCCAGGGAGGTTGGATTAAATGATCTCTAAGGTCCCTTCCAGCCTAGGCCATTCTATATGATTCTAAGTCAAAGGGCAAGGTCCTGCAGCTGGGTCGGGACAATCCCAGCAGAAATGTAGATTGGGTACAGAATTGGTTGAGAGTAGCCCTGAAGAGAAGGACTTGGGGGTGTTGATAGATGAGAAGCTCAATATGAGCCGGCAGTGCGCTCATGCAGCCCAGAAGGCCAACCGCATCCTGGGATGTATCAGGAGAAGCGTAGCCAACAGGCCAAGAGAGGTGATTCTCCCTCTTTACTTTGCTTTTGTGAGACCCCGCTTCAAATACTGCGTCCAGTTCTGGTGCCCCCACTATAAGAGGAATATGGATCTGTTGGAACAAGTTCAGAGAAGGGCCACAAAGGTGATCCAGGGACTGGATCACCTCTGCTATGAGGACAGCACCTCTGCTATGAGGGAGCTGGGATTGTTCAGCCTGGAGAAGAGAAGTGTCCGGGGGGACGTTATAACTGCCTTCCAATACCTGAAAGGAACCTAAAGGAAGGCTGGGGAGGGACTTTTTACAAGAGTGTCTAGAGATAGGACAAGGGGAAATGAATTTTAACTGAAGGAAAATAGGTTTAGACTGCATCTTAGAAAGAAATTCTTCAGTACGAGGGTGGCAAGACTCTGGAATAGATTGCAGAGAGAGGCTGTGGATGCTCCCTCCCTGGCGGTGTTCAAGGCCACGCTGGATGAGGCCTTAAGCAACCTAGTCTAGTTAAGGGCATCACTGCCCATGGCAGGGAGGTTGGATTAGATGATCTCTAAGGTCCCTTTCAGCCTAGGCCATTCTGTGATTCTCTCCTCACCTTGGGACTCCCATTTAAAGCACTGACGATATGTAACAGCAAGGTTTGATTCAGATTAAAGACACGTAAGTGAACCCCAAGTTAGTGCCTACATCTTGTCAGCTGATGAGCTCTCCAGTCTCTAGTGAGTTCACCAGTTCAGTTACTTCTTGACTTGGGAATCTGTTTGCAGCCCACATGCTGGTGCCAAGTACCTGCTGAGACACCCAGGTCTAGCTGAGGCATCACACAGTACCAGGAAACATGGGCAAATAGAGACCTAATGGAAGGGTGTTTCCTTCTGGAGTAGCTTGTAGTGGATGGGATGGGGCTACTCAGAGCATCTCAGTTGTCTATGTGTGGGCTGATGACTTGAACACTCATCTCCACCAACTACAGCTCACCTTGTGTATCAGCTCGTTCAGTTAGAAGGGGTATAACTGCCTTCACCTAAATTGATTTGTCTGGTGATTTGGATCTGACAACTACCCAAAATATCACTGTGCAAAGCAGGGGAAGACAAACACTTACCCACATGCTTTGGAGAGAGAAACAAAGGTTTTCAAAGTGCATATGGCTGGAAGATGACTCTTAGCAGAGAGCATTAGGTCAGTTAAGATAGGATTGGTAATATTCAGAGGTGGATTCAGTCCACGGGTTAAAGAAGTTTAAATGCAAACCAAAGTCAAAATCATTATATTCCTAGCAATCCGTTTTTACCACACTTAATTCTGTGGTCCCAGCTCTTGGAATTTTATTATGATTATCCCTGAATTCCAGTTTCTCAAGTCCCAGCTCCCCGAGTCTTGGGAATCAGCTCCCGAGAGCGTCAGCTTCTGTTTTTAACAGTTACGGGGGAAAAGCTTGAAAGTGTGACTTGAACATATGCCAAAGATTTAAAAACAAAAGGTAAATAAAATGAATGCCAAATTTTAATGCCTGTTTTTATAAGAAAACTAAAGCACTCTCTATTTTAAAGCTAATCTCATGACTTTGGAGGCCTGGCTCATTATTTCTGAAAGCTTGATATTGGCAACACTGTTAACTCAGACACTCTTTCAAGAGGATTTGCAGAAACAGACTGAAAGAGCTACAGTGTTCTGGAATAATGGGTCCCAGAGGAAAACCCGAGGAATGCTTATACTCTGTAGAAAAGCTGGTAAATGGGTAATGCTTGATCTCCTTCTTTCCAGATTAAAATAACAGAGGAGGGACAACAAATAGTGTCAAGAAGATGTGCTTGGACATATGAGACACAGAGGGGAAGCAAACAGGACAGCTCAGCATGCTGATGCCGTGTAAGCAGAGAGACAGCACTGATGGTCAATGGTCTCCCAATGGAGCAAGGGTTGGAGAGGAGGTGTGTAGAGCTGGGATGCAGGTAGGAAGCCTTTGGCAATGGAGTACCCTTCCTTGTTTTACCTGCAAGCCTGGGTTTGACATGTTCAGAAGCAAGACAGAGACCACCAGACATGTGGAGATTTGTGTTCCCATCAGTTTCCACTTTCCCTTTCCTTTGCCAGGCAGCTCTGCGGATCTCAAGGTGCTTATGAAGACCATATGCGTTCAGAAGGGATTCCTGATTCAGGCATGTTATCACAAGAACTCCACAGAGACTGTACAAATCTCTGAAGCGGATTCTTTTCCAATACAGAAGATAGTGCTAGGATCTGTCATGGGCTGAGGGACATATTCAGCCCCTTGGGTCATATGAAGCCGCAGCACTTGACCGAGGAACAGTCTCTTTCTCAGTGCTCCTTTTAAGCCTAATGTCCCTTGATGTAGCTTGTCCCTACCAACCACTTTCTTCTGCTCTGAAAGCCAAAACACCAGATGCTGCTTGTCATCTGCCAACCAGCTGTGGAGCATATGGAGCTGCAGATCAAGACAGAGGCTCCAGTCCTGCACTGCAAATGCAGGAGGAAAGCCCCTCGGAGACAGTGTGGAGAGAGACAACAGCACAAGTCTCACACTGAGTGTATGAGATTGCATGGGTCTGGGCACTGAAGGATAGGAAGGTGGACGTTTGCTCTAGACCTGGAGCTGCCACTGCAAACCAGGTGAGGCTCAGGAGTCCATATCCAACCCACACAAGCATCCTGGGTTGCTAACTATGAGTCAGACGAGCAAAAGGGCTCAGATTTGTTGCTTGGACAAGTCAAGCCATGGCACATAGCAATAAGCCTCCTCAACATGTCTGTGCCGAGGAAAAACCTGACATTTCTGACTTTGTAGCTGAGCACTAAATGGAAAACAGAGACTGGGGAAGGTTTGGGATTTTTTTCCACCTCTGGTTTTGTGGGGGAGAAAACTGTAAAGTTTTGCTCAAAAGCAGTTTTGTGCCTGCAAACTGGATTTATTTTTATGAGATTTATTTTTAATTCCATCCAGATGTTTATTTATAAAATAATTTAGGACTTATATCCAAATAGACATCAAAGAAATCTTCTGGGAGTAGCACTGTCAGTAGCAAAGGGTTTTAATGATCCACGAGGCGAGTGAGTGGGTTTGAGGAGTGTCAGAGTGCCTTAGGGGAGTGCATGCATGGATCCAATTAGGAACCCGTTCCAAGGTCACTCAGACATGGCAGGAAAGATGTCTCCTTTGGGAGCGGGATGCCAGCTATTACGCATGTGTGTGCTCTGCACACACGCTTTTCCAAAGACAGTAGCAGGAGAACTTGTGTCTGAAGGAGTGCCACATAAACTACCCACCACGGCAATTGCCTTGGATCATTCCCAACCTTTGGAGGAGGTGTAGACCCTGGACAGGGCACGCAGGGAGCAGTTGCTGCCTCATGAGGGTGAAGGACACGTTCTGGTTTCCTGGACCTGGGGAGTGTGCTGCATGCCAGTGAGGAGCCAGGGCTGTGTCCTGCTGGGAGAAGCTGGAGGGGGACAGATACTCCCAAGACTTTCCCATTTACAGTCTGTAAATCTCAGCTCTTGTTGTAGGAGGTGACGTCTGCTGTTGTCCCCCAATCTGAAGACAGGTAGATGTATAGATGTGGAGCTTAGTGACATGGTTTAGTGGTAGACCTGTCACTGCTAGGTTAATGGTTGTGCTCAATCATCTTAAAGGTCTTTTCCAACCAAAATAATTCTATGATTCTGTGTTTCCATGGACAAATGCTATTATCCGTGAGCAAATTTAAAGGGGCAAGTACTGCCTATTCACTCCACCTCCTCACAAACATGAGCAATAGTTTTCTTGCTGGTTGTTTGTTTTGGTTTTTTTTTTTTTAATGTTTAGTTTCTAAAATGGGTTTCTGTCAAGCAGTGGTACACGTCTTTGTGTTCTCAGTAAGTTCTGGTAAGCCAGTACAAACTAAGTCTTAGCTGCACAAGTTGTCTACTCCAGTTTAACAACATACAATCAAAAAGATCCTTTATCAAATCTGTGCAAATGCTTGTAAGCATCTCTTTTATTGACATTGGGTTGACTAAGAAAAAAGGTGCATTCTGGTGTTGGAGTCAGAGGCTTCCATTCAGACTTGTGCTCCTGCAACAAAAACTCAATTTTTACTGCAAAATCACATCTCAGCATTAAGGATCTTCTCTGTCTTCCAGCACTGAGCTCCATGGTATGGAGCCAGTGTATTACAGGCGTGGGCCAGACTCATCATGGATGCAATCCTCTTTTCTGTGAGTGGGATGCAGGAAGAGGAGGCATCACTTCAAAGAGAAACAGGGAACACTGAAAGCTGGTGCAGGACCCCTCAGCAGCACAGGGTCCTCCTCTGAACAACTGCCTGCCCTAGGGTAGCACAAGCAGCATGGGCAATGGCATGGCCAAACGTGACAGCTTCCAGGATGGGCTCTCCACTGCCAGGGGATGAGGACCTCCCCTGTGCCACATCTCTGCGGGCATGGCCAAGGAGCTGGCTCCTGATGACTTGTCTTGGCTATGTGGTGCTGCAGGAGGGTGGCCAAACAGCTGTGTTTTTGTAGATAACTCTCTCCTGCCTGGCTGGCCCTGAACCTGAGGGGGAAAAACACAGTTTGGGAGAACATGCCACTTTTGAGAAGGGGCTGCTGGCAGGCCTGTGCGCCACGGTACTGAGAGGAGCAGCAGGAAGTGCAGTTGCATGTGAAAACAAGCAGATTTGAAACAGCTTTCACTCCAAGGGATTACACAAATAATTCCCCAGTGACAGTGGAGCTATTTACTCAGTTGACACTATGAAGAAAGCATCTCCTTTTATCTGCTTACGGTGGTTAGCGGGCTCGTCTCTCTACAGCCTGTTGCTGCTTGGTGCTTCCCTTGATGCTTCTTTCCGGTACTTTTGTTCCAGCCTTCTTTAAAAAACTGTTTGTTTGGGGAGGATGTAGGCTTGGTGCCAGAGAAGGGCAGCTGCAAAGGCATGCAATGAGCAGCATCACAGCTGCCCAAGCCTGTGCATATTGGCTGCCGATGACCTACTAGCCAGCAAAAGGGCTCTCCTTCAGCCCACCCTACACAAAGGTGAGCAATTTGTAGTATGGGAAGAGCTGGTGGTATCTTCCCAATAACAGTTGTCTCCCCACTTCTCCAGTGCCTGGGATGACCATGCCAGCTATGATCCTTGCTCAGAAGACTTTTGAAGTAATTTCTTCCACGGTGAGAGGAATGGCATTGTGCAAAGGGGGATGCATTGGTGTCCTCAGCATACAGGGAAGGAGTGTCTGAGCATACTGTAGGGGTAGGACTGAGGTGCAAGGCTGCAGCTGAGCAGCATGCTTGCAGCAGCTTGGGTCCCTGCAAGTAATGCTTCCCATGGCTGTGATGAAGACCCCATGGTTTTCTACCATATTATTGTAATGTATAATATATAAAAACCTGCTCTTGCTCTTCAAGACCCAGCCAGCTGCAGGTCACCTGAGGTGGCAGCTGGGGTGCAGGACCGTGGGCCAGGGGTGATAACACCATGAGCCTTCTGTCCAGCCTCCTGCAAGGCTTGAGAGCCAAAGTGAGGGTGGGTCTTCCTCAAACGGCTGAAGCGTCCAGGGTACAGGCTTCTCCATACACATATCTATACTTTTCCCTCCCCCACAGGTCTCACATATTGCCCATGTTACCTCATCAAGGCAGGTGGTGTGGTGACATACAAGAGATCATGGCAATGGTTTAGGCTTCAAAATTCACACTTGGAAAACACTGTAGCTCTGCCACAAGCACCTGGTGATTGTGTTTACGGAGGACTATTCATGGCATCTGAGTTGCAAAAAACCCTTACAAAAGCCACCTTGGTTCAAGGATGGTACAAGGTGGATCTGGCAGCCCTTGAAGTGGGTGGTATAAATTATGCCATCATCTTTCCAATATGTGGACACCACTGAACTGTGCAGATATTGTGGCCTTGACTGCCCAGCCTTGAAGGCCCACAGTAGGTAACTAAACTGATAACTGAGCAGTTGGCATGCCTGTTTGCACCTGTACTCCCTGGACCAAATTGTCCTGTTCATAGAGAAAGAGCTAGTTCAGTGTCCACACAGCTTGGACAGGACCAGCAGCAAAGCACTTTTACAATACGATCCCTTGCAACACTTGCTAATCCAAAGCCACCAAAACAGCTGTAAGGCAGCAGAAGCTTTTGGTCACTACAGGTCTGGGCAATTGGAATAGGATTTATTGCAGTAAATTTAAGCCATCTAAAAACCAAAGATCAAAACTAGACTAGTAATTTTAGGTTACTCTATAGACTATTTGTGGTTACCTTCAGAGAGCAGCTTAGGTAGGGTCTGAGATTCCTAGGTTTAATTGTTCTTTCAAGGTGCCTTTCTCCACTGCCTAGAGTGAGAGCCTAAAAGTCTCAGAAATTTTAGGCTTGATTTTTAAATAGCCAAAGGCAGATAAAATGAGTTCCGGTGACTTTCAACAGTGCCTGGTAGAGTCCAATGAAAGGTAAAAAGTTCAACCGTCCACTCACTGAACCATGTAGTCTCTTTTATACAGTTAATTTTGCATGTCTGAGGTTAAAAACAACCTCTTTAAAATTGGCTTTCTTGTTGCAATCATCTTCTATTATATTAAAAGGCTTATTCCTGGGAGTTTTTATGCTTTATTGTTGATTTTAATGTAAGCCAAAGGAAAAAATAAAGCAAGCACCAAAATAAAAAAGGGAAGAACGTTATGGTTGTTCCACCAAACTTATATGAAGTCAAAGCATATTTTTCTAAAGTGTCTTCAGGTCCTTCTGCACTGCTGCAAGGGTTCATTGAGTGCTCTGTGACAAGTAATGGCTTCCCCTCACCCACTGCCTGGGTTAGGGTCCCGCAACCAGTTATGGGCTGTCTTAGGGAGCTGTAAACACGAAGAAGTGCTGCTCCTTCAGCTACTAGAAATGAAAAAATGGATCTTATGACTTCCTGCCAATAGAAAGGCACACGTGTTTTCTATCTGCTGACGAAGAACCCAGTGATACCGAGCTTTGCTGGAGGAACGTCTGCGATTTTTAATGGACACATGAAACCTTTTACTCATGAACCAAGATTCGTTTCACATCCAGTATTTAATTCCACCAGTCTGCAGAGAGTTCTTCTGTGGCTGGCTAAATATTCCTCATATATTTTTCAATTCCAAAGGACAGATCAAGAAATGAAAAAACTCAGTGGTAAAAAGGAATAAAAAAGGAATTAAAGGTGGCATCATGGCTGGATAGACAGAGCAAAAGGTCTCCATCCATAATGACAGAGTGACTTGAGGTAGAGGAATGTAGCTGAGAGCCATCCTGTTCTTGCACACATCCAGAGTTGCTCTGCTAAAGACAACTGGAGATGGCTCACGGGGAAGAGGATGCGATATTTAGGAGATAGAAATTCATAAGGATGTGAATAGATATGTATGTTTGGCAGTAACATAAGTTGGAGGCATTGCTGGGGTAGAGTCACTACAAAGTGGCATAAGAGATGGAGACTGATATGAGAAATTCATTCTCCAAATGGGAGTGATTGACCAGAAGTAGTGATATGACGAGGATATGACTAATAAAATGAGATGGGCCCAAACCACAGACCTTAGGCCTGGATTCAGAGCTGGATCTCTCGAAGCATAGCGGGAGCAAGAGCCAGCCCATACAGGGGCAGGACTGAACTGTGAAGGCTGGATATAAATGAGGTCTTCCAGAGTTTCAACACAGAGGTTTGGGTTTGGCTTCTCTTTACTGAAAGTGACATTTATTGAAATAAATGGTGGATTTTTTTTTTGGACTGTGAGAGTGACAGAGCACTGGAAAAGGCTGCCCAGGGAGGTTGTGGAGTCTCCTTCTCTGGAGACATTCAAAACCCTTCTGGACGCGTTCCTGTGTGACCTACTCTGGGTGATCCTGCTCTGGTAGGGGGGCTGGACTAGATGATCTTTTGAGGTCCCTTCCAATCCCTGACACTCTGTGATTCTGTGATTAATCTCCAAAAGCTTGAGGCTGAAGTCTCTTCCTGCTGCTTGTATGTTTACCTTGCACAAAGCTGAATACCTGAATTTGAAACACAGCTCAAAAAATCCCACTCAAAAAGAAAGCTTCCAGTAAGAACCAGAAATATGCAGGAAGCATAGCTTCTTTGATAGAAATGACAGATTCTTTCATCATGAATCTCATCCAGAATTCCAATATGCAAAGACAAGTGGATATGGGCAGAGACTCTTCTAAACGAAGCTTATCTCGGTCAGTACTTATAATGGTGGAAGAGTGGAAGAAGAGGCACCCCATTTCAGTTAAAGGTTTTATCCTTTAATATACACCTTTCATTAAATATTTTCAGAGTCAGATAAGGAAAGAACATCCTCTATGGCTGCCTACATATATTGAGATACAGCTCGTTATGTGGAGGAGAGGAGCTGCTAGCATACAGCAGTTTCAGGCTATTCATCCTGTAGTGGTGAATGAATTCGGTGGTCTCTTCCCGTGACTCATTAACCTTTAGAGGCATATCATGGTGAAGAAACAGGAGAGACTATTCACTTGTGTAGTGGATACAGTTGTAATTAAAGAGAGGTCCATACTGAGGCATCCCAATCAAGATGTGAGCCTCCTCGAAGCTCAAAGAAATTGGATAATCTGGAATTTCTCTTTGAAAACAACCCCCTACGTTTTGCTGAGTACCTATAAAGAACGGCTGCCTTCTGCATAACCAGGCAGAGATTGATTCATCTCATCGCTCATTACTTTTATTGCCGACTTCATAGCTTTTGATTGCACAATGCAAGAGTGATAACAACACTGCAGGGCAGCAGAATGACTCATCAGGCATTACTGCTCACTGTTAGCAAAGTCTTTTCTATTTACCTAGGTGCTTATTCGACCTTCATCTCCATGGTGTTTGAGTGCTTCCCAAACAAATAAAACCCTGTCTCTGCCCTGCTTCCTCTGCAGACCCAGCTGGAGCGTCAGGCTGCTTCGAAGCAGCATGGGGAGCCATGGAATGAGCTGTGTCCCAGGGTGCAGAGACTTGTACACCGTAAGGCATGTCCTGTCCCCACCAGATCCTTGCCAGCTGCCAGAGGGAGACTGGGAATATGGTCCCCCAGCAGAGAGGTAAGGAGGGAATTCACATGGTGCCTGTTGGTGGCACTCACAAGCAAATAGCCCATCTCCTTACGTTTTTTAAAGACTAATAGAACATGATGTGCTCAAAAATTTCTTTCCTTGGCACAGATTTTGCAAGGGGGAACGGAGCCAAACTTAGGTCCTGGCTCACTGGGCATTAGGTATGCCTTGCACCTCGTCCCAGGACAATGGTGGATAAAGCAGTGCATTTTTGGCTTTGCTCGGTGCAGAGATGTTCCCAGGAGCATGGGTCTGCAGGGGCAAATGAGGGTGGCAACAGGCATTCATAGGATTACCCCTATGTTGCCTTTGGGAAGTGGCAGGAAACAGCAGCCTGTCTAGTACCAAAAGTAGGGACAAGTTCTCTCTGGACAACGTCTCACAAAACACATCGTCACCACTGTCCCTTTGGCATGCTGGAGACCAGTAATGCCATTGATTCACAGTCACAGAAGACAGTTCCTCTTGAACATGGGCCCACATGAATCCTGACAGCCAAAGGGAAGAGCAAGTCTTGAATGCTCATCCCTTGGACCTTAGCTTACAAAATCAGCACGAAATCTGAACTGTAGTTTTCAGGTGGCTTGGGGCAGCAGATTTAAGTTACCACTGCAATCATGTCCAAGCATGCAGAACTGCAGCCGGACTTGAACCAGGGAATAGTTGCACAGAGGCTTTTCTGGCATTTTGCTGTTGGGGCAGGCCAGTGTTGAGGACTGCTTCAACTCTGAGCTTTCCTACAGCCCAAGAGCATTTGGTGCAGCGTTGATCTCAGGCACTGTGGGGACCAGCCTGGGGCTACCAAACAGGCTTCCTGATGGCCATATCAGGGTCTGGAGCTCTAAATTACATCTGCCATGGACAAAACGATGGTTCAAGACTCCTGATTGGAAGAGAGACCTGCACATGCCATCAGGGCTGGCTCAGACAGTGTAGGTGTTGACCTTCTCTGAAACCTCCAAAGGATCTTTTGCATGCAGGGACTGTGACCACTCCAGGATGTGGCCCACAGTGGGTCTGGAGTGGGACCAGAGGCACTACACGTCCTGGTGTGGGATGTCAGAGGGACAGAGACAAGTATCGGTTTAAAATGTTTATCTCAAACTTGTACTATTTTAAGATGAAAGACTTCCCAGAGAGCCCCATCTGCAGTTGAAAAGGACTCACTTGGCTATTTTAGTTTATTTTTTTAATAAAAGGCCGATGTAACGCTTCACTTAGAAATAGATGGTATCTTTACATTGGCAAGATCTTCATAACTATGTGGCAAGTTTCTAATCAAATTTTATATCTCCCAAGTATCTGTCCTGCCATTGCACAGGGCCAGAATCATGTCTGGACACATCATATCTGTCTCTGTGATGCACTGAAGCCACCCGATGAGGCTGGTCTCAGCATGAGGCCCCATTTGAGTCCTTGCAGGGGAAAGGGGGCAACCAGAGTCAGTTGTGTCAGCTGTGCAGGGTCCCAGAGACCTGCACAAGGTCCAATGTCACCCGCTGGTGCTGAGGCACAGGCAGTTTCCTTCGTACTCCAGATATCAAAAGAATATGTAACTTCTTAATTTGCAGAAAGAAGATACTGAGATGCTTATGTCCTTTGCAGAGAGGCAATAGGCTACTCGAAATTATGAAGTTCAGGGAAGAACTGTTTTATTTTGTTTTTATGAGAAAATAGAGTTTGAGGTTATGGGAATTCCATAAGGGACAATGTCTCACAGTAGTAAAAGATTGTAAAACTGAATTACAGTTCAAACCAGTAAGTGTTACATTATGCACGGAGACACGTAGACTGTAAAGCTTAACAATACACCAAAGCCACCAACACTAGAGCAAGGCAAAGGGCCTCCTTTCAAAATTTAGTTTAATAGTGCCTGACACAGAATGAGTAATAATGTTAAGCAACACAGAATGGACCATAAAACACTGCTATATGCAATAGCTATTATCCTATGTGCTAATCTTCATATCACACTATTTCCTCAAATAATCATAATATTGTGCCAACAGCCCCTTCATTCTAGCTCATTATTTCTTCAGCTTGCCTCCTTCGCAGGGAATGGGGCTCGCACTAACGACGCCCTCAGGGTCTGCAAGCGAAAGACACGCGCTCCATGTACCCAGAACAGAGGAAGTCTTTTTCTTGGTCTGTTGCTTCAGTTGTCTATGTTTTTTCCTTCATGCAATTACAAGATAGTAAGAAAGATTTTCGTGGAATGGAATAAAGAAATTCCTTATCAGCACAAGTCTGTCAGGCACTGACCACTCCTCTGATTTGTTCCCCTTATGTGTTTTTTCTCCTTGTTCTCACTTCTCATCAGTCGAGTTCTTATGTTTACGTCTCTCTCAGTGCAGTCTCTGTTCTAACATTGTACAGCGTGTTCCTGCTGAGAATTCTCAGCTTTAACTTTCTACAGATAGAAGAAAAACCCCTCTTGTCATTATTTTGTCACACTTTCAGCTTCTACTAAATAACCAATTCACAACAATAAACCTCCTGGTTGCCATTAGAGGCAGGCTGCCAAGCAGTTTAGATGCAATCTTGTGTTATGTTGTTTTTATAAAGGTTTCCCAAAACCTAATGTGAATAGACTTGGGTTTTGTAACTTAAAGTAAAACATTTGCTTTATTTTATATTCAAAATGTTACTACCCAGAGCTGGAAATGGAATGAAATGATTTGAGGCTCCTATGCCAGCACAAACAAACTTCTCATGCAGCTCATACACAAACCCAAATGTTTTTTTGTCTATGTGGAGTAAGTTAAAATAAATAAGGTCACCTCGTTCTTTCTTTGCATCTTCCCATCTACCCATGTGTGTCCCCTACTGTCTGACCTTACATTTCAATTCCTGCCACTGGGTCTGGGTGTTTTTTGGGGGGATTTGTACAGCACCTGGCACAATGGGGCTGGAGAATAAACAACAGTGAAGTTGCCATCTGAGATCACGATGGGCACATGCATCCACTTCGTGGCCCATGTAAGGGCAAATGCATCATTTCTGCTGCACAGAAAACAAAGCCCTGGATGGTGATCAGATGTGAGGACTGTAGCACTGATAAGGCCTCACTTTTTCACTGTGAGGGTGACAGAGCACTGGCACAGGCTGCCCAGAGAGCTTGTGGAATCTCCTTCTCTGGAGACGGTCAAAAGCCACCTGGACGTGTTCCTGTGTGACCTAGTCTAGGTGATCCTGCTCTGGCAGGGGGGTTGGACTGGATGATCTTTTGAGGTCCCTTCCAACCCCTGACATTCCGTGATTCTATGAAGGCAGAGGGAAAAGGGGAGCCCTGGGTGGGATCTGAGCAGCCTGACATCCCTGACCCGGCTGAAGGAACTAAAATGGCTTTAAAGAGCAACATCAGCAGCACAGTGCAAACTGCATTTTGGAAAACTTAATTTCAGTGGCCTCAGAGAGTAGAAAACCATACTTCACATTCCCCTGCACTCTTGTTTATGACTTTCATCACAACACTGTCCCACTGACTTAGAGAGAATGGCTCTAGCAAGATTTTTCTTCCACTTGTGTATTAACCAATTCATTGACTCATGGATGCCTGTTCCATCCATCTAATGACAGAACTCCATGGGTCTTTGCAGATTTCATGCAATAAATGTGGCAGGCATTAACTTTCCCTCCTGTTTGGTACTTGAGAAGATAAAAATCCCCTCTTTCTGCTGTAAATTTCTGCTATAAATCCACAGATGCAATTGCACACAATCTAATTTCTGGCTCCTGGGCCCACATTCATCCTTGTCCAACTATTCCTCTTGACTGAGCTGATTAGATTACAGACAAGGGCAGGCTTTCTAAATGCAAGGTCAGGTAGCTTAAATTAAATCTAAAGGAGCTACGGTAATATATATAATAGAACCTGGACGTCTTTACTATTGAAGAGGTAGGGAAAAGGTGCTCAGCTGGCTTTGCTCTGGCATCATTTGGCCTTGAGAAGAGTAGTATGGCTTGGTCCTCCCTTGGAAATCCTTCAGGACCTGGTTCCCAGAAATGTTCATACTCTGATTACTCCCTGAAGCCACGTTTCTGGAGCCATTTGCTGTTCCTGCAGGTCCCCATGCTGTCCCTACCACTGTCTTTGAACAGCTGGGTGGGAGGAACTGGGATGGACACCAGGGGCAGCAGCGGTGCTGCCTCCTGTAAGTTACACTGCAGCTCACTGTGCACCATACCTGGGCTGCAGTGTACAGTGTAGCCTCGATGATCTTACAGGTCTTTTCCAGCCTAAAATGATTCTATGATTCTACCACCATGGATGCAGAACAAATAAACCTTGACCAAAATCCAGCTGCTTCTTCCATAAACAGAGATCCTTGACTACTGCAAAACAGGTTTAAAACCTGTGATACTTTAAAAGGCTTCTTAGCCTGGTCTACTGCACAGTTATTTTAGTCTACAAATAAAGCAGCTTGCGATTTTCTGGCTATTGTCTTTTTCTTTTTTTTTCTTTTAGAACAAATGGATGATGGAGTTACACAATATGTGGCACACATTGCTTATTTACCAGGAGCATAAAAGGCCACTATTTCCCAACACACAGCATTGAGGACTGAACAAGCTTCTGTGCTCGCAATTCTCAGCCTTGGTCTGGCCAGCCATCAGCCCAAAAAAGCCTCTTCACGAGCACTTCTCTGGCTTCTCCTCACTGCCTTGTTTGCCCTCCTTGTTGGTGTTTCTGCTCCTTCTCACCCCCTTGCATCCATCCTTATCCAGCAAAGCATTTTCATTTGGATCCTGTCAATATTGTTGCTGTTAACAAGCACTAGAAATGAAAAACTGAGATTTCATTCATGGGAATTAAAATGAGAATAAAGTGATTTGGCAGAACTGGAACAGGGCTTCAACTGAAAGGTCGCCTCACTGAAGCAACAGGAACAGGGCAAGACCGGTATGGAAAGGGTAGCTAAGCTGCATTTTTCTAATCTGATCTATCCAAAGAGCCAGGAGAAGCAGCTTGTCAAGGAGAACAAATGCTGAATGATCATGCACTTCTGAAATGTAGTGTCATCAGCTTACAGCTCAAAACCAGAATGGTTCTGGATATTTAACTAGTAGCAACTAAAAATTCTAGAGCTGGATGTGAAATCCTTCTTTCAGGAAGAACTCCCAAGAGCAGAGAAAGCTGCATGCCCTCTAATAATTTGGAAAAGGTGAGCAGTAACAGAGAAGCTGGAGTTAAAAACCAAGGCTCCTCTCTCAAGCACAAATACAGTCTGAGAGATGACTGGATTGAATGCAGCCCTGCAGAGGAGGACTTTGGGATGTTGGTAGATAAAAAACTGAATATGAGCTGGCAATGTGTGCTCACAGCCTGGAAAGCCAACCATATCCTGTGCTGCATCAAAGGAAACGTGACCAGCAGACCAACAGAGGTGATTCTGCACCTCTACTCTTGCTCTAATGAGACCCCTCCTGCAGTACTGCGTGCCTCGGTGCCCCCAGCATAAAAAGGGCATGGACCTGTTGGGGTGAGTTCAGATGAGGCCATAAAGATGATCAGGGGCTGGAGCACTTCCCCTATAGGAACAGGCTGAGAGAGTTGGGTCTGTTCAGCCTGGAGAAGAGAAGGCTTCAAGGAGATATTATAGCAGCCTTCCAGTACTTAAAGGGGGCTATAGGAAAGCTGGGGAGGGACTCTTTATCAGGGAATGCAGTGGGGTAATGGTTTCAAACTGAAAGAGCATAGATTTAGATTAGATATTAGGAAGAAATTCTTCTCTGTGAGAGTGATGAGACACAAGAATAGGTTGCCCAGAGAAGTTGTGGATGCCCTCTTCCTGGCAGTGTTCAAGGCCAGGCTGGGCTTTGAGCAACCTGGTCTAGGGGAAGGTGTCCCTGTCCATGGCAGGGAGACTGGAACTAGATGATCTTTAAGGGTCTCTTCCAATCCAAACCGTTCTGTGACACTACAATTCTATCTGAGCTGAAGCGGAAACCGTTTAAGCACGTGTCACCGTATGGGAGGTGCGATGTTGCAGCAAGTCTCCGTGGAGGTTGGGGGCACTGATCTCCCTTGATGATACTCCCAAGTGGTTCAAGTCTTACTAGAGCAGTTTGTGGGGAGGCAGAGACATATCAGACAGCAACACATTGCCCTGGTATTTCACCAGCCATATGAGCCTCTGCAAACCCAGCAGGTACAGATGCACCAATGCTGGAATGATGCTCTCCAAAGCAGAAAGGGGGAGAGCAAACAGGGAATACAAGGGAGGGAGGGAGGGAAACATCAAACACAAGGAAAGAGTAAAATGAAAAAAAGAGAAGAGTGGAGCAAGAATGGAGAAGAGCTGACACACACAGAAACAAGGGAAACATGATATGAAAACTAACAAAAGAGACAGAGAAAACCAGTCTTACAGGTGCCTTTTCTTCCCTTTCACCTGCATGTGACTTTTGACTCCTGTTGTGGGTCAAGCTCAAAATTATAAAGTCACAAAACTTGCAGAGAAACATGCCTGGATTTTCCTTCAAACTCCAGTCAGACACACCAGCAAAAATCCTCAGCAAAGCCATAATTCCTTTTGATCCAGGTGTGAAGGTTGGCCTGACTGAGCGCCCAGGTCAGGACAAGGACACAGCACAACATGCACTGCCAGAAGGAGCAACAGATTCATCCCAAGTGGTTCATGGCCAACGTGGCTTTTTTATTATTATTATTTATACTCTTTATGGGATAAGATGAAGATGTGCATCTTGGGAACAGCTGGTGGCTGCTGATGCATTGCTTAATACCATGTGTCTGCTACCACATCTTGGTAGCTCCAACCCAGCCAGCTCCACTTTCACCACATAGATGCAACTTAAACCAGCATCAAAGTCCTTCCCCAGACAAGCTCTGTATGCCTGTGCAGATAGGCCCTGAATGGTCCCATTCAGTTTTCAAGAATGCTAAATGTTCATCCAAAATATGCCATTTGTCACGCAGCAAGTCCATCCATGTGACTGCTGAGAGAATTTGTTTGCAGGAGTTTGACTGCTGATATCCATGTGAATGCAGCATGACAGAGGTGTCCCTACTCAGGGTGTTTTGACTAAACTTTATGTCCATGTAACACTCCAATGATAGCTCTGTCCATTAAGCCAACTTTCATGGGAATTACAGGGAAGAGAGGGGTGAGGGCAAGGACCATCAGAAAACTTTGGGAGCCAAGGGGAGGTTTGGGACCCCCAAGAGGAGAACAGGCACCAGATCCCCAGACCAAATGGTGCAGGGGTCAGGGCTGGCTGAGCTCCCCAGCTGCAGGGACTTAGTGGCCATGGTGAGAGTGACAGACTCCAGGAAAGGGTGATGATTTGGCAGAGAAGAACAAGAGCAGAGATTGTATTCTATAGCAAACAAAAAAACCCTAGATTTGAAGAGAGGGATTACAGCTGCAAGTGTTCTGCCCTGTGACAGAAGCATGGGGAGAGTCAAAACAACCTGGTGGGAAGGGGCTGAGGTGCAGTCCCACCCAGGGTGTATGGTTAGGGACTTTGCCCCTGTTCATGGGATGTGAAAAAACCCCAGGACAACACCAGAGAAGAGTCAGAAAACCAGCCTCTAGCAGCCTAGAACAAAACCTCGGTGTCTGTGTTAGGAGCACAGGCAACATCTTGAAGCCTGACCACCTAAACCAAGGAAAACAAGACCCAATGGAGGGACACAGAAGAGTTTGCTGCTGCTTTGCTGCTTGTTTAATTCCTGCAAGGAGCTCAGAGGTGCTTCCTCCCCCCTGCACACCTGGGCACCCAGTGCTGAAGGACTGAGCTCCCCATGACCTCCACACACTGTGCAGGCTGCATGTGCCCATGCAGGTCTGAGCAATTTTCCTGGTGGAAACAACATTGGGAACATTCCCATTTGCAGACCCAAATCCTTGATCACCTGCAAAACAAATAGTTCCTTCTCTTGCTCCAAACTGTCCCCCTCATGCTGCAGCTCCTTCTTTTTCCGTCATCCCCCAGCACCCAGTCATCTTGATTCGGGTTAAGGCTGGTGGGAAATGACAAATCCTTTCCACATAAATCTTAACACTGGCTTGAGTTTGTTGAGAAATGGTGGTGATTTACGGGGGATTAGCAGATCAGAGTTGAGGAATGTAAAGAGGTTTAGGCTAACTAAGTGGAACGCTTCGAGCTGGGTCACGGAGAATTTGATGCAGGCTCAGGACTCTTAAATGGTGAGCAATAAAAAGTAGAAGAGGAAAGCATGCATTTCAAATGCCCCTTGCAGCACAGGAGATTGTTTTCCTGTGTTACAACCTAGAGAAAAAAACTTAGGCAGCTTTCTGTGTGATGCTGGTTCCTGGTTACTAAAGGCTAGCATAAACGTAACACTAAAGGTGCATTTATTTCTGGTGTATTTTTATTGTTTGTAATTATATACTTCCAGGAGATGGAGCGATAGCATGACAGAAAAGGTAGTAAAATCAGAAGGCAATGAGTCTCTATGAGTTGTTAAAGGTAATACAGTCAGGAAAGGGTTAATAAGTCTTTCTCTGTGGGAGAAGAAACTGAAAGGAAAAAGAAAAACAAATAGGAAAAGCGTCCTTTTTTCAGTCAGGATAAGGGAAAGTGAGAAACAACCACCTTGTGCTTCACTTCGACTTGTTGTTCTCATTTGCTTTGTGGTTCTTGCGATTTTTATGGTGCGCTGTGTTGTAAGTAAGCACATGACACTTCCTGAAGCTTAGAGCTTAATTTCAAATCCCCGGGCTCGTAAACCAGCAGCTCCTCACTGGGCTTGTCAACAGCTGCCTTCTGATTTTGGCTCGGCCCAAAACTTCCAGGCACACGGTCGGCCCCGCGCATCGTCCACACACCACAGCCCGCGCAGAAGCACAGCCCTGTCCTAGCCTTGCGCGTGGCGGGAGAGAACAACCAGTCAGTATCATTCAGGCAATCAGACGGTGAGGTTCAGCAGGCCAGATGAATAATTACGAATAGGCCAGCCTGAGTAAAATTACTTGGAATGACGCAAGTTGGTGCAAAATAATATTCATGTCAGAAGCCAGTGGTCTCACTGCAATTACTCATGTGAATTACGTTACGCAGAACTAGACCCTACTCATTGCATAACATCTATATATTTTGCTGCCCTGTACTAGAATAATCTATTTATCCAACTAGTGATGAATATTTCTTACATGATTTGCCATAAAACTTTAGAGTGCTGTCAGACGGTTCTCTTCCTGAATAATCCTCTTCACTTTTTTCATAAGGCCAAATTTTCCTTTAATTTCACCAACTGCAAGACAAGAAAAAGAGCAATTAAGCTCAACCATACAAACTTTTTAATGTGGTTTTAGGGGATTCTTTAATGTTCATATGTTAGCAGATAAGCTGTGCATCCACTCATCCACTTAATTACAGGCCTAGCACCTCCAGTCACTTTGTTTTTTAATTTAATTTACTGCTCAGTTAGAATCTGAAGAAACCTTTGCCATAACACACCTACCACCTGCAACTTCTACCGTCTTGGCAATAAACTTACCAAATGAGCCGGTCCTTACCATGGTGAGACACTGTGAGCAGGTTTATTTTCTACCACATCATCCTGCATCCTCATCTATAGGGCAGTAAACTGTGTTTCTGTACCCTGAACTCTGTTAACAAACAGTTGTCTGTCACCTCTATTAAATGCAATCAGTACTTTCAAAAGTGACCAGCGATTCTCACTTGCTTTGCACAATCAAGACTCTTTCAGAAGACGTCTTTCCCAAGACTGGGATGTGACTGAGGAGCTCTGGAGATCTAGACCTGGCCACCTTGCTCCTGATTCACCATCGTCTAAAAATGGGGAATAAATCCAAGACAGGGATGGAAGAGGTAAGCAGACAAACCCACCTTCCTGGAAGAAGTTCCCCACACCTCCCCATGCAAAGCAGCCCTTCTCTTTCCAGCCCCTCTGATGTTTAATTGCAAACAGCTCAGACAAACTTTACTGGCCAGGGATATTTCAAGCCATTCTTCAGTGACCCAGCAACATGTATTTGCATAATAATCTTCAAATCACCATGGACTTTGGCTGAGAAAGGTTTCATAAGTAGATGTTAGCAAAAGCTTGAGCTTGGTGCACCAGGGTGAGACATTAATCACCGAGATGTGAAGGTTAGTCTCTGCAGTGCAGCTATTTGTGTCAACTGAAAGAAAACAACTATCAGGAGCATATTAAAACCGAAACAGATCTCATAAACATGTGGCTCCTGCTTTCACTTATTGGGTCACTGCAGGAATCATCAGGGACCACTTAACTGACCCCAAGGTGGCAAAAGCTACTTGTTAAAATGCATTTCAGTTTACGAAAAAAAAAATAATTAAAAATTAAAGTTAGCATAAGTCATTAAAGAGCAGTGGGGCTGGAACACAGTGTCTTAAAGAAGCTGATAGACTCTCAGCAACAACACCCTGTACAGAAAACTGCATTTCTACCAGCAGAAGGGGAATTTCTGCCATTTGACACCAGTGTGAGCAGAGTCACAGCAAAAATGAGAAACCAGTCTCTGGCTCTTCAGCTGCCAAAGATCAGTGCCGTGAGGCAGTTGCTAAGGGTTTTTTTTCCCCTCTGTCTGCATCAGCAGCTCCCAAGGCATGAATGCAAAACTGACTTAAGGAAACGCAAAATCCGTATGGGGAAATTCCTATGTCTTGGTGTTTCAGATCTTGAGTCTGCACTGCCAGTGACACCTGTATAAACCTTGAAGTGGACATCACTGAAGCTTGTACTTAGCCTGTTGGGACAGGGAGAAGTGCAGGAAGGATTAAGCACAAAATTGGATCCAGCAAGCAGGAGAAACATAAACCTCAGTTTGGCCATGGTGTGGATAGGGTGGGAAGTGCTGCAAGGGGTATGACACGTCTTTGTAACAAACTACAGCTGGTGTCACTGCTGGAACAAGCAGAAGGACTTGGAGGAGGGATGCTTGTACCCTTATGAAGCCATGCTCCAGCCAGAAACCACCTCTCTCCTGGGATCTGGGATAGGACAGAAGAAAGTCCTTCACAAAGTTCGAGCATGGCCCTGACAGCACTGCAGGCCAAAATCAGCAAAGAAGTGCTTTGCATTAGGAAAGGCTCATAGTGATAATCCTCTGAGCACAGGGAGAACAGTTCTAACCCTGTCTCTGTTGCAGACGCTGGCAAATCATGTCACGTCTCTGAGTGTGTTTCCACCAAAAAGGTCATTTGGTCACGTGGCATCAGGGCACAACCATCGGGACCCAAAGCCGTTTACATGCCCTGCAGCCTGTCACGTAGTTTAGTTTCACAGAATCACAGAATTGTTGAGGCTGGAAAAGACCTCTGAGATCATCAAGTCCAGCCCATGTCCCAAACCATCACATCGGCCAGACCATGGCACTAAGTGCCACATCCAGCCTCTCCTTAAACACCTCCAGAGACCGTGACTCCACCACTCCCCTGGGCAGTGCATCCCAACGCCTGAGCACCCTTTCCATGAGGAAGTGTTTCCTGAGATCCAACCTAAACCTCCCCTGGCGCAGTTTCAGGCTGTGCCCTCTCGTCCTGTCACTGGTTGCCCAGGAAGAAGAGCCTGACCACCACCTGACTACACCCTCTCTTTAGGGAGTTGTAGAGAGCGATAAGGTTCTCCCTGACTTTCCTCTTCTCCAGGCTAAACAACCCCAGCTCCCTCAGCCTCTCCTCACAGGACTTTCCCTCTAGTCCCTTCCCCAGCCTCGTTGCTCTCCTCTGGACCTGCTCCAGCCCCTCAATGTCTTTCTTGCAGTGAGGGGCCCAGACCTGCACACAGGGCTCGAGGTGAGGCCTCACCAGTGCTGAGCACAGGGGCAGAATCATATCCCTGCTCCTGCTGGCCACACTGTTCCTGATACAAGCCAGGATACCATTGGCCTTCCAGGCCACCTGGGCACACTGCTGGCTCATGTTCAACCAGTTATCAACCAGTACTCCCAATACTTTCACTTTGGGGTTTTCCCTACTATTGAGCATGTCAGGTTGCGGTATTTTCCTCTCATCACCCAGACTGTGAAAGGGGCAGTGTTTATACCCATCCCCAAGAAGTGACTTTGAGGCACACCTAAGCCAAGACCCATATTCTATGGTTATTCAGAAGCCCAACACCTATGGAAGACTTACGCAAGCTCTCATGGGAAATAGAAGGTGAGACACAGACGGGAACTTTGGGCAGTGCCAGCTAAGCCCTTGATCAATGTTGTAAAGACCAGCAAAACCGCTGCTCTAATTGCTGACTCTCTGCTAACAGATGCAACTGTTGCAAGGCTTAATTAAACAGTGTCTGCAAAAGACCCTTGGATGGAAGTTTCTCTAGATGTAGATAGTCCCAAATTGATCCCACACTTGCTCATCAGGACAAGGACTATGGTAAGATGAGCGTGTTTGCACTGCGCTTAATGAATAGAGCCTCGGCTCCGACTTGGGATCAGGGTCCTGCTGCAATGTAAATACAGAAGAGTAATGATTACCAGGAAGAGGGTTCTTGAAAGGCTCCATTCCTCACAGCCGAGATGTTTGACAGTCAGTGACTCAATGTTCTCTCTTTCATAACCATAATGACTCACAGCCCCAGGATGGAGAATGAGTGCAAGACAGCGAGTGCTATTGTTCAGAGCCCATCAAAATAAGCAAGGTCATTTTCAGCATTTAAAAGAAAATGACAACCCATTGGATTAATTTGTGGGGGAAAACATGCACTGGGGGGAAAAAAAATTGGGATGAGTAAATCTTCAGAGATTAAAGTTCACAAGGAGATGCAAACTTGAATTTTATAACCACAAGCAAGACAGAGCAGGAGCTTGACTTTGATACCAATTGCTCAGCTATAAATCAAGATTAACCCCATGTGGATTTATAATGGGGTAAGTCTGGCATAAAATAAGAGAAGGATCAGGCTTTAAGGACTAAGTGCATCTGGGTACCTTCTGCATTGTCTGACACTACGAGGATCAGAGAGACTGTTCCTCGCCACTGTGCAGCCTTACAACTTAGAGACACATCTTAGGATAAGTAAATTATCTCTGAACATGTAGGAAGGATGGCTTAAACACAGGAGGTAACTAGCATCAGCTGTAATGCTCCCTGAAGTATGTTCTGAATGATCTGAGCTTCTTGAATCAGATGTCAAGGTTACACTTTGAGATGGCTGATGCAATGCAGTTTGGAATTTGCATTTAAAAAAGATGTAATGTTTTTAAATGTAATGACATACCAGCTCTAGACAAGAAGCTGGAGATAGATCTTTCACTGTCATCAGCTGATGTAAAGCCATAGATTTCCAACTGAACTTAGCTGAGGGTACAGACACTGGCCTCCACCAACCTATAACCAGCTCAGGGATTTAACTGTTATAAGGTCAACAACCTGGCGGAGCGCTGCGCTCATTTCTGAACAAGGTGGACTCTGCTTTTTAATGTGTTCCTAAAATGGAAGCCAACTTGGCTAAGTGGTCTGGTTTCTCAGAAGTGCTGAGTATCTACCAGGAGATCAATGGCTACTCAGTTCAACTGAAAATCAGACCAGTCAAATGAGGCCATCAGGGAGAAAAGCCTCTTTAGCAGGACTGTTTCTGGAGTTCCTGTGGGATGGACGAGACTTGTGAAGATCAGCTCCCACGAAAAAAAGATGGATGGATGCTACACACAAATGAGTCTCATCCTTCTCTTTCGCAGTGTTCCTGCACTCGTTTGGTTTCTATTTCACAGGATAAGCTACACCAGAAGGCAAATGCTCCATCTTGGCTGATTGACAGGTGGACAGTGTCTATATCCTCCCTAAGGGGACACATGATACTCAATCTCCATTGGAGAAGCATTTCAGCCAGTGGCATCACCAGATTAATTTCCTATATTACAGGAAAACTGTTCCCTCATGTTGGTGTCATGTGGTCTGATCCTGCTAGCCTGGCTCAGGCAAAATGCCACTGGTGGATACTCCACAGCTTGGGGCTTGTCAGAGGAAAGGGAACGCTTTGGAGTGAGATGACAGGCACTGAGGAGCAGATGATGGGTATAGTTTTCCAGGCTGGCTGGGAGAGCAAGCACAGCCCCAGCATGCCCCAGAGGAGCTTGTGATTCTGTGAGAGGCAGCTCCCATCCAGACCCCAGCCAGTGGACAAAACTTGTTTAATCTTCCACTTGCAAAGCGGGCACTCTGATGTCTCAGAGAGAAGGCCAGAAAATGTTGTGAAATGTAGCCTGTGTGGTCACTGATTAAGCACGATGCCTCTTGGTGTCACCTGGTGCTGCGTGTAGGACAAGGAGCCCTGAGTACCACCCTGGGGAAGAGGAAAAAGCACCTACAAAGTTTAAACACAGAGAAGAATAAGGGGCAAGTTTGACATTTGATTCCTGATGGTAGACACTACCTAGGCAAATATTTGTAAGAGATAGTTCTGGCTCTTTGAACAAGGAAGGGAAGCGGAGGGGCAGGGGCCTGCCCAAGGTCGGCCAGACAATCTGCGACAGATCCAGAGACCTTTGGGTCCCAACCCAGCCCCCATGCTCCACACAGCGCTGTGTCTCGCCGAGAACCAACAGCTTCACACCTTGCTGGGCCTGTGTTATGTTTGCTTTCTGTGCTTGGGCCTTGCTTTGAAATCCTGCATGTTCTCTCGATTTCCTGAATTATGTTTCTAATTTCCTTTTATTGTAGCGAGCAGTGCTTTTGGGTGCAGTTGCTTGGGTCACTGAGTCCGAAGCATCTGAGATCTAGGAATAACGTCAACCTTCAAAACATTTAATCAGCAAGTCAGTCCTCTTGCCGGTTGAAAATGCCGTAAAGCTGATACGGTCCTTTGTTACAGACAGCCTGAAGTCCTTGATTACCACCAAGAACTGGCATACAAAGAAGCATTTCATGAAGGCCGGAAGTTGCTTCTCTATAACATATGGAGTAGGCGACTGGGACTTCTGAGACACAGTGTTTACCTGCAGTATTAGGGGTGGGACACAATAATAATACCTGGTATATTGTTGACTTGTTTCACATACAAGAGAAGAGAGAATAAATCTAGCTAACATTTGGATGAAGGAGAAGGCAAGCCATACTTTTCCCATGCATAAGTTCTGGTTACAGGTGTAATATGACTTGACAAAATGGTTGCTGAAAGCTATGGGATTTTCCATTGGCTTCTCTGGACAGGCACGTCGTTTGAAAAGACCAAAATGGCACCAGCCTGATACAGACATTTCAAAACCCCACTGAGGAGGTTTTACTTTTGTTTTTTACAGCGTTTCCTTAGCGGGAATCAGGTGCTCCAGTAACAGTAGAGAAACCTCATAAAATCCCGCATCAAGTCTTGCTTATCTAAATATGAAAACCAGCTCCTGCTCTGTGATACTTTCTGATCTACATTTTACCTGAAGCCTGCAGATCATTTGCAAAGCTGTGCTCAGCTCTGCACACTGGCCGCCCACTCTCACCTGCCCACTCTCCCTGGTACACAGGAGCAGCAATCAGCAGGGGGAGAGGAAGAAGAGCTCTACTCTGTAGAGAGGAGCTCCCAGAAACTGCTTTTTTACTGTAAAAATAATTGCTTCTTACCACAATCCTATTTCCCCCAGACTTTCCTTAGAATCCTCTTTTTTTTCTGATCTGACACGCAGAATATCAGCCATGCTGAGGCAGCTGATAGCTGCACCCATGTTGCTCATGCATAGCCTTATATCATCCTCAGGGGTCTACTGTATCCCAGGTGTGTTTGTCTCCTGCTTCACCTAGGAGGCTCTGTGAGGTACAAAGCATCTCTAGCTGCTTGCTGGGCTCCTTCCCTGCTCACCAGCAAGAGAAGGCTGAGAAAAGGTCTCCACGTGCCATGTTTCTGTGTTCCAGACCCCCGCCAAGCAGCTGACCACGGCTCCTGCACAAGTGCTGGTGCTATGTTGGAGTGCCAGGCAGTTTCCTACACACGATGCATAGGCTTCACTTCTGCAAACACAACAGTGGCAACAAACAACAGTGCCAAGTGCCTTTCTTCCCAAAGTGTAGCTTGGATTTGGCCTCTTCATATTTAGAGCTTTAAGGTGCAGCCATTGGTGCCATTTCCGACTGTCTTTCACTTGAAATCAATAAAAACGAGCAACATATTTAATGTTTCCAGGGTGAAAATTCAACACAGAACTTGAGGTTTTTTGAAGAAAGAGGGCTCAGCACTGGGGTGGAAAGGCCTCATGGAGGTGAAAATCTTCCCAAGCTGTGTCAGCCACTGAATTCATTTGGAGAGGCTCGCTGGTGAGACTGCTGTGCTGGTAACCTCGATGGTTGTGCTGGTGGCACCCTGAGCTGTGTCTCAGCACAAAGCAGTAGCCTGATTTATACAGGTTTGCCAGCAGCTGACAGGAACCCCTCAAAAAGTAGGATAGGAATTTTGCTGGTGGCCTGCTAGGGCCATAAGACATCTAGAATGAACTACAAAGCCATTGCTGATAAGGTATGTGGGTGGTCCAATACGGGCAGAATAGTAAATAATGAGGCCATTATACAGAGCAATCAGGATCCATTCAAACAAAATATGCTTTAATAAAGCCTGATTTGTATCTGCTGGTACATGGAGCAAAGCTCAGATGATATAGGGTCAGAGCTGAGGAGCATCTCTCCAAAGCACATAGCAAGAGGGATTAAATGACCTTTGAATATTTAAACAAGAGAACGATGATTACAACAAGGAAGGTGATTTTAACCTCTTCATACAGATTTGATGAGATCACAGCATAGAACCATAGTCAAGTTAAATGTCAGCATTTTTAAAGGGCTTTTGAAAAAATTGTAGGGATGGCATAAAATACTCACATAAATGATAGGAGGGTAAGGAGAAATTCCTGCAGTGAGAATTATGTGAGTCTTGCACCGTTCAGTTTATCAGGAAGAAAACTGAGAGGCAGCTCTGACTGAGGTGGGTGAAGACCCTCACTGGGAGAATTGGGGGGCCCCAGTTCGCTATAGTGCTCAGCAAGAAAAGACACGAAAACCTGGAAACGTCTACTCAGATGAATGAAAAAGGAATCAAAACACTTGAGGTGTGCTTTATCCAGATGTAGTAACTGGCCTCAAAATGGAGGTAGTGAGGTGATTGCTCAGTGGCCTGGGACACGCGACAGACCAGACTATTTGACAAAATGCTAGACAAGATTTAAGCCAAATTAGCTGACCTTCACCTCCAAACACAAGGTCAGGGATTGCTCCATGCAGCGACAGATGCTGCTGCAGTCTGTGGGAGGCAAGGAGAGGGCACAGACCAGGGTCTGGATGGGGCTCACAAAAAAGCAAATCCACATCTGAGACCCACAGTCAGTCCTCCCAGTCTTGCAAATGCTAATGGCAAACCTTGGGAAGCAATTAGCAATGTGGGGGGTTTTATTTTATTTTATTTTTTTTAATTTTTAATTTTTATCTTTTATTTTTTAATGATCCTTGCAAAACAGTAGTGAATATATTTTATATCAAGTAGCTGAAGATGTTGCTCATCTGGCAAGGGCTTGCATTTCTTCTGTGGTGGTAGTGATGAGAGCAGAAAAGGGGTTTTCTTCTGCCTGTCATGGGGAGCGCAGGACCCCGGCTTCTCTAGTGTGCCCTGTGCTGCTCTTCTGGATCACTTCCAGCAATGTTTCATATTCATGAATCTCTGAAGCAAACGTTGGGCAGAAATCAGCACGTGAGTTTAGATGGGGCTGTCAGTGTGACTTAAGTTGTACGAACAGAAGCTTGGGGACCCCTCACTGGAGAAAAATTAGATACCTCAGCTAATTCTAAGCTGGCATCCCACATCTCAGATGGAAGTTATAACCTAAAGGCAAAACCAGCACTGACAACAGCTTGGGGAGGCTTTTTGCCAATTAACCCAAGATTTTGCTGTGTGCTCCTGTGTATGACTTCATACAATTGACCTGGAGGTTGCCCAAGCTCCCGAACAAGAATTGTTTCCTGTGTTTGCTGTGCAGTAAATACTAATGAAAAATCCAATGCAGGCCATTAAAGTCTCTGAAGCAGCTAAATTGAGGCCAATTCTTCCTGCCAGTACAACCAAGCAAGGAAACCCCGATTTGCCTGAAGTTGGTGATAATAGACAGTGTGTGCTTTGCTGGAGGGGGGTTAAGAGGACAACAGTTAAAGAAGGATCTAAAGGTTGATAGGACTCAGAGTTCACAAACTTGAAGTAGCAAAAATAGTACCCTTTCCACCTGCCTCAAGCTGTCGGTGAGGACAGCAACTGCCAGCACACAAGTCAGTAACCAGGTCGCCTTGCTCCAGCTGAAGATGTCTCTACCTCTGCCCTGCTCCATCTGAGGGGCTCAGGAGTTGGACAGAGCTCAGCACTGAACCTGCAGCACACTTGGTTGAATTTCATCTTTAAAAGTGGGATGTTTGGGGCTGAGAAGTCATCAGGGTCTCTGCACAGCCCTTGCTGGTAACACAGGCCATAGAGTCTGATTGTGTATAGGAATGAGACAAACGCTTGAAGGGCAAGAGAGTCCTGCCTCTCACAAGAAAACAATGTTTTACTTCAAAGATCATCACACATGCATGCCAGTTAGGTCAAGAAGGGGTAGCGTTCATCAGAACTAATGCAACCAGCTTGGATAAGAAGGTTACACGGCCATCCTGCACTGTGCCAAAATCCCTGTCCTATGGGGCAGGACTAGCTGTCCACACCTCTGCTTCCCTGCCTCACATCTGGCCTGCAGAGCTGGGTCTACTCTAGTTAAGTTGTCTGGTAAAATGAGAGACGTTTCCTTAATGCTCCTTAAAAAATCTGTCTCCACGACATGCTGATCCCTGCTGTGGCTGCTACTCCTTTCCCAGGCATTAAATGACCATATTTATCTCAGTATGTGGTTCCCTTTTCTTCTCTTATTGGGCTTCAGTTCCTTGTGTCTGCTTCAAGTAGGATCACTGCTGGATCTCCTTCTTCCCTGTGAACGCAGATCCAGCTGCTATTCAGGGGGAAGCATGCATTTTGCTTTTTAACTCACAGGAAATTCAGTTTGAAGAGTGTCAGCATCACTGTTGACCACAGGCAATATTACAGACTAGGATTGGTATGGATTTTCCTTTTGTGAGCCGCCTGCAGACAGAGATGGGCTTCTTGCTTTCTAAGCTCTAGAAAGGAAGATGTGCTTGAATGACTGCAAAACAGGGCTCCAGATTCAATGTTTTTCCTTCAACATAGAGGGATTTTTATTCAGCTTTATCTGGAGTCATCTGCACTGAGATTTTGCTTAAACTAGATAATGTTGATACTGGTGGTTTCTATTTGGTCTGTTCCTCAAGAACCTGTCTTGAGGTTAGCTTCCAGGGACACAAAGCAGGAGCAGATTTAGTGTGTGAACTTGGGACATTTCAGCTTTCCTAACAGATCACATCAGTGACATAGTCCTATTTGTATCTTTTCTGCTTGCCTCCTGTTCCTCAACACCATCTGTTAGACTTAGGAAGCAAGATGGGAGCTGCAGTGAGCTACCAGGGAAGCAGGAGATAGAAGATCCTGGGGTGGTCTTGCACCTTTTCCTGACCAAAGTCCCACTCTGAAGACCCTTCCCTGCCAAGAGACTCCGTGTTGGGAGGTGTCCTGTCCACCCCATGGCTGTGGAAACTCACCTCTTTCCTGCTCACTAGGGATGTCTCCAGGCTGACCTGTGCTGTTTGCTGAATCTAGATCTCAATGAAGCAAGACTCTAGCACTCTTCTCCCTGTGTCTTCAGCAAAGTAAAAGCAGGGACAGATTGGGCTATGGATGGATGTTAGAGAGAGGCAGGTCTGGCAACAGCATGATGACTCGTGAAATGAAAGTTCTTGGCTCTTTCTCCTTTCGCATTCAGCACTAAGCACCACTATCCAGCAAAGCAAGCGAGTGAGGGGCTTTTTTAGGATGTTGGATAGTGATAGGACTAGGAGGAATGGATTGAAGCTAGAGATGGATCAGTTCAGGTTGGACGTTAGGAAGAAGTTCTTCCCCATGAGGGTGGTGAGACACTGGCACAGGTTGCCCAGAGAGGGGGTGGAAGCCCCATCCCTGGAAGTTTTTAAGGCCAGGCTGGATGGGGCTCTGGGCAGCCTGATCTAGTGGGGGATGTCCCTGCCCATGGTGGGGGAGTTGGAACTAGATGATCTTTAAGGTCCCTTCCAACCCTGACAATTCTATGATTCTATGATTCTATGAAGGCAGAACTGTCAAAATTAATGTTCTTTCCAGTGCTGTCCTTGACCTAGCTGCCTCTGAATTATCCACTATTTATGGCAAAAAGACACGTGCCAGTCTGGAGCACAAAGACGATTGTGTGAGGAAAGGAGTAAGAGTCTGCCTGCATGATGCCTTCTTTACCAGAGGGATTTGGGTGTTTGGAGGAGCACAATGTGAAGTGCCTGCTGCTGAGGACAGTGCATCAGCAGGAGACAATGAATCAGTGAGTGTAACCCATATGCTTTCATGGCTGAATGTCTTTGGCCCTTGACCCAGGGGTGCGAGCTTGGCCCTTCATCTTGGTTGGTGTTGATGGTCACTGCAGGCAGTTGCATCACAAAGCCTGGACTGGATAGTCCAAAGTGAATGGACAGGATGGTAACCACTCTTCAGGTGCCAGCATGTCTCTACCACGTTAGCTCATTAGCCTGCTAGGATTGGAATATCCCTTCAACTGATCAGGCAGTTGGTATAAACAAATTACTATCTAAGAAGGTTTAGAATTAATCCTGTCTCACAGTCGATTCTTCCTATCAGGGTTTCTTATTGCTTCTCCTGAAGTAGCTTAGGTTGATCCTTCACTGTTTTTCCATCTGCGCCAAACTCACAAAGTGGGAGAGTCTCAGTATCCATGCAGATGACAAGAGTGGCTATCCAAAATATGTGATGCTTATGACCTACAGATCTTTCTCACCTTAGCAACTGCTTGGGCTACATTTAGCAAACTGCCACGTCTGCTGCCTCTTGATGACTGTCACCTCACCTTTGTCATAGAATCACAGAATCATAGAAAAATTCAGGTTGGAAAAGACCCTTGGGATCATTGAGTCCAACCACTAATCCTACACTACAAGTTCACCCCTAAACCATATCACCCAACACCACATCTAAGCAACACTTAAGCACATCCAGGGATGGCGACTCAACCACCTCCCTAGGCAGTCTGTTCCAGTGTCTGACCACTCTTTCCATGAAGAATTTCTTCTTAATGTCCAGTCTAAACTTGCCCTATTGCAACTTGAACCCATTCCCCCTGGTTCTGTCCCTAATTACCTGTGAGAAGAGATCAGCACCAACCTCTCTACAATGTCCTTTCGAGTAATTGTAGAGCATGATGAGGTCCCCCCTCAGCCTCCTCTTCCTTAAACTGAACAGTCCCAGCTCCCTCAATCACTTCTTGTAAGATCTATTCTCCAGGCCCTTCACCAGCTTTGTTGTCCTCTTCTGCACTCGCTCCAACACCTCGATATCTCTCCTATACTGAGGTACTCAAAACTGAACACAATACTTAAGGTGTGGCCTCACCAGTGCTGAGTACAGGGGGACAATCACCTCCCTACTTCTGCTGGTCACACAATTTCTAATACAAGCCAGGATGCCGTTGGCCTTCTTGGCCACGTGGGCACACTGCTGGCTCACGTTCAGCCGGCTGTCGATCAGAACGCCCAGGTCCTTTTCCGCCAGACAGTCTTCCAGCCACCCTTCCCCAAGCCTGTAGCGTTGCATGGGGTTGCCGTGACCAAAATGCAGGACCCTACACTTGGCTCTGTTGAAATGCATGCAGTTGTCCTTGGCCCATCGATCCAGTCTATCCAGGTCCCTCTGTAGAGCCTTTCTACCCTCCAGCAGATCAACACTCCCTCCCAGCTTGGTGTCATCTGCAAACTTGCTGAGGGTGCACTCGATCCCCCCATCAAGATCATTGATGAAGATGTTAAACAGGAGTGGCCCCAGCACCGAGCCCTGAGGGACACCGCTCGTGACTTGCCGCCAACTGGATTTAACTCCATTGACCACAACTCTTTGGGCCCGGCCATGCAGCCAGTGTTTCACCCAGCAGAGTATGTGCCCATCCAAGCCATGGGCAGCCAACTTAGCCATAAGGATGTTGTGGGGGACCGTGTCAAAGGCCTTACTGAAGTCCAGGTAAACTACATCGACAGTCTTTCCCTCATCCACTAAGCAGGTCCTGAGGGATCAGCAGGGAATCCAAGGACACCACGATCATCTGAGTCTGTAGGAAAAGGCACACACCCAGGCACCCTCAGAAGATCACAGGGGATCCTCCAAAGACCTTACATTTGTTGTGTTTCCCCCCACGGCTGCTGGACCACTCTCTGTTCATCCTGCAGGGTGGAAGAATGCACAGACCTCAAACCATATTCCAAGCATTCCACCCCTTAAATAGTTTTAAAAGCAATAGTAACAGCTAAGCAACAAGCACCAGATCCTTTGTGATGATTTAGCTGAAGAAATACCAGACGTGTAACAGGATCTCTGACTGCAGCCTGCAAAAACATTGGCACTGTACACTCAGATCTTCAGTTTATGTTCTCAGGTTGCCACAATATAATGCACTCTTTTTTTTTTCAGTAGTGCAGAGATAAACTCTGTTTGTGGAAGTTTTTATTCCTATTTAGCTTTGCACACTGGTGATGCAGCCAAGCGAGAATGCATAGGGCTGCAGGCAGTCTTAATTTCTTGAGCCAAACATGAACTCTGTAAAATCAGACTTGGACCAGCACTGTTTATACAGGACAGCATGTGGTCCTGCTCTGGTGTGTGAGGTAAGCATCAAGACTTCTCAGCTCTGTAGAGAGGAAATAGGAAATACTTTAAATGTATACATCTTTACTTTCATTTCCTTTCTCTTTTGGATTATTATGTGTAACAGCAGATCTTTACATTTGTTGCAGCCTGCTACTTCTACCAGAGACCCAGGCTTTCGATGTTCTCCAAAAGTTTGTTTTGGTTTTCTTTTCCTGCAGGTGAAATTTCAGCGCATATCTGCAATGGCTTCACATGGTCTCAGAACTGCCTCTTACCCTCTGTCCAAGATTCATTCAGCCCCATAACTGTAACATTAAGGTAAGTACCTTGAGGTCAACACAGTTAATTAGTTTTGGTTGAACTGGGATCAATATCTGTCCTTCATATGCACTTTCCACTCTCTGTTGAAGAGTTCTTTATGGGCTGCCAGGATCTCTTCGCTGGTGGGCTGGCTTTAATATGTTTCTCTTCTTGGTAGTAAACTGCCTTTTCCAATGTTTCCTCTGGTAATATGTAGATTTTGTAGACCACCTTCATAGGTGGTCTAATTTAGGCCAGATGCGCACACTTGTTAATGCGTCCATGATGATATATAAAAGCTTCACATTTAAAAATGCCTAATAGGGTATTTCAATAGTAAGAAATTACTAAGAAAAGTAAAATAAAGCTCTGTTCTATAAGTGCATGCTACATTAGTGAAAGATGAACTCTGAAGAAGGTGGCTTTTGATGAGTGCTAAAACCAGCATCAGGTCTTAGGTGTAACAAACTAGTGGGAAGTCACCCTGATAGTCACCCTCAGACATGGATGCCCAAGTCAGTGCTGTACAAGCTCAGAGAAGATTTAGGATCCAGGCTCAAAAAATCACTCCAGATTTGGTTGTTCTGTTCATAGGGATAACACCTCAGGAAACCTAAAGAAATGAAGCAATGAACTTCTGTCCACCCCATTTGAAGCATTGCAGTTATAATCTTAAAACTCCTTTTCAGACAAGGCATTGCTGACCACAAGAAAATACCTTCTCTAATTGCTGAAAATATTTGGCAGTCTTGCCTAGTCTGTATCCTTTCAAGTTGATGGACCAAACCTGGCCTCATCCTCAGTGTGGAGAGAGTTTGTGAATGCTGACCCAGAAGCTCAGCTTTGCCTAAAGAGACAGCTGCCGAAAGAGGTATCTCCAGCCCGAGTGACAGTAGGGACAAGACAGAATCGACTGCAAATTGCAGCAAGGCTTTGTTCTCAGCTGTATTGGTCTAAATCTGGAATACCTCTACAATTCCCTTGGTGTAATCCAGTCTGACTGCTATGAATGGGATTAGATTCTGTGGGGTTTGAATGATCACAGATCACCCCAGACAAAATGGAAAACATTGAAAACATCCGTAAATGCTCATCTGCTTTCTCAAAACGTCTCCACCATGCAATAAGCAGGGCAACGCTTCTTTTGTAGTATTTGCAGGGTGCAGGAACTCAGGAGGATCTCTACATCCCTTCACATCGATTTGTGACACTTGATTTTCCTCCTTGGAGAGCTTTCCCACCCATTTGATTCAGCAGACTGGATTTATTTGCTATGCTGTGCCCCATAATCCATCTCCACTCCTTGCCCATGAGATTTAATGCTTGTCCTTTGCCATTCTGTTAACAGTGAATCGCTCGGATAAGAAAGCTGATCGCCCTGCATGGAAATCTCCTGTTCTATATGCTCTCATCAGATGTGATAGAGAACCACTGCATCAGGCTTTCAGAGACATCCAGTCAGTTCCCAAAGGATCATTCTGGATGGCAGAACTATCCCACCTGGTGCACAACTTCTGCAAAAGTGTCCTCATGGTGGCACAGAAGGTGTGGTGAATAGCTGTTCGTGAAATGCATGGAATTCATTATGTAGCAACTACTTCTCAAGCTATAACCACCTAAGCTCCCAACAGACATACATGGGAGCTAAAGGCTGACATCTGTGGTATCAGAACTCGGGCATTCCCCAAAAGCTTCTTAAAGTCTTAGGAGGTTTGAGTTGCCCTTCCTAACATAAATGTTAAGGTGAACGTACTTGAAAGAAGCCAGAAGAGCAGAACATGGGGTTCCATTCCACTTTAACATTTTAATGATTTTCCCTTAAATACACCAAGACTGAAAAAATTTAGGTAAGGAAATCTCAGGGTTTGCAATACTTCAAATTCCTGAAAACTTTGCCAATTAATTCTTTCCTTCTAAATCCAGGAAATAAACCACCAGCCTTAAACTCAACCTTTCTTACTCTACCCCACCTCAAATGGAGTAGTCTAAACTTTTATCTGAAATTAAGTGAGTAACTGGTTTATAAGTAGACCTTTTTTTCTTGCTACTGCTCTACCAGTACTTGTGTAGAGCTAGAAACAAAACCAGAAAAAAACCCATGAGCTTACCTCAGGTTTCTCAGCTAAATAGAACAAAAGGATGAAAACATCACCTGGCTGGCTACTCAATAGGGACCCCCTGAGCTAACCTCCACGAGCTCTCAGCGTATCCTTTTTCCTTAAAGTGGTCTTCAGCTGCCATAGATCGGTGTAGCACAATCTTAATTTACCCCAGATGGAGAGCTCCCTTTTTTCCCCTCTTTCTTCCTTCCCTTTGCCACAAATTTTAACCAAGTCCAGACTCTGAGAGCCTCTGGCATGATTCCTATAAGCCTGTAGAATTTACAATATTCAGAAGCTGCAGTAAACAGAGTCTGACGACAGCGATGTTCGCTGCTGATCCAGCGAGGATTCGCAGTACAGCACGAGCCTTATGACAGACCATGTGAGCAGAAGCAGATGACTGTAACAGCACTGCATCGCTATAGGATTTTCTCACATTCAAGCTATGATTTGCAAAATACCCAGTTGCCCAGATGGCTCACAGAGCAAAAAATACTCAAAACCACAATTTCAGGATTTTAAACCTAACTATGAATTTTCTACATTACTTTTACCTTTATTTTTTGTTCCCTACAAGTATGTTCATTTGCATTATTTTTCTTTTATTTTTTCCTTCTTACTTCCACGTCCTTTTAGTAATTTATTGTACATATGGCAAATGCTGGGGTTTTTTTAACCAGTGCTCTTTGTCAGATCAAGCTTAATATCAATCCCTCAACTTCAGTGATTTTGCTTTCTGAGCCGAGATGGTGTAGGCAGGTAATAGAATAATGAAAATATTTCTTGCTCTTTCAGTCCTCTGACTTCCATAATCCTACATATTATTCAAACTACACTATTACACCACAGCGCTACTATGGCTTGTGCCCTCTAGAGACTGAGCATCACCTGAAGTCCAGCCTCTTTTGCAACAGTCCTCTCTTCGCATCCTTCAGCAAAGACCTGTAAATTTAAGCAGGGCTGTGGACTAACACTGATTTAATAATGACAACACTTTATGCTCTCACAATTCTCTGCACTTCCAAAGGACTGTTTAAGCAATAATTAATTAACTCAGCGTGGCATCAGAGTAAAGCAGGTGCATTGGTGTTTTCTGCGACTACTCAGTAGAAGGGGAAAGAGGAGCATGGAGGCTGAGTGAGATGTGGCAGCACCCCCTGTTCCCAATGCCACACACAGGATCAGGTCTCACTGTGCCCCAGAGCTGAGCTGTGCTTCGGCAGCACTCCTTGGGAAGCAAAAGGGCAAGGAGCCCCAGCAAAGCTCTGCAACCATTGCCACCCAACACAACTGGTGGATGACAGAATCATAGAATCCTGGAATGTCTTGAGTTGGAAGGGACCTTAAAGACCATCTAGTCCAAACCTCCCTGCCATGGGCAGGGACACCTCCCACTAGACCAGGTTGCTCAAAGCCTCATCCAGCCTGGTCTTGAACACTTCCAGGGATGAGGCATCCACAACTTCTCTGGGCAACCTGTTCCAGTGTCTCATCACCCTCATGGTAAAGAACTTCTTCCTAATGGAAGTGTTGGGCCACTTGTGTCTTCTATATATTTATCCTCCAGAAGACAAGGAAAGAAAAGCCACCAGAGAAAGGATTCCTTCTGTCAGGATGTTGATATATAAAATATTATGAATAGATAAACTTGTTATCTTTTATTGATGAAATACATGTTGGGTTGATAAAGGCTGTAGGGCTTATCTAAGAGATTCCCAAAAAGCATCAGAATTGGTTAGGGATGGCACTTTGACCCTGGAACAGGCTGCCCAGGGAAGTGCTTGAGTCATCATCTTGGGAGGTGTTAAAAAACATGTAGACGTGGCACTTCAAGACATGGTTTAGTAGTCATGGTACTGTTGGGTTGATGGTTGGACTTGATGATTTTAGAGGTGTTTTCCAACCTTAATGATTCTATGATTCTGTGATTCTATGGTTCTGTGAAATGCTCGAACACTGCGAAAAACAGCACAGCACATGGCTGAACATGGGTTAAATGCTAGCAACAAAAAGTTCCAAATGCAAGGGCAGCTGGCTAAATATCCTGTAACAGGATCCCCTGAGACTTTTTCTTGACCTTCTGGTATTTGATATTTTTGACTATGTCATGGAAAGAAAAGTTATTGAATAAAGTTGATAGCATACATGTAGGCATAATAGCAACTAATGAGGACAGTACACCACTGACAGAATAAATGCCTAAGAACAAAGACAATTGATCTTATGTATAAGCTGAGGGATGTTACACAGAACAATGACTAAGGCTACTTGTAACCAAAAGAAAATGAAACTCAAGTGATTGGAAATCCTGAGTAGGAGTCCAGAGGTTATAGTGTCTCTGACATGATTGTCCAGCTATAGTGACAATGTTTTAAGAGCAGTGTCAAAAAATTGGATAGGGTTCAGAGAAAAGCTCTTGAAAAAAATCAAAGGCCTAAAAACACAGTGGAAGATTCAAAGAATTCAGTCTTTTGGGCTGTAGAAAAAGAGATTAAATCATACCTTGACAATACCTTGTAAATTATTCCCATGCAGTAACCAAAATGACAAAGTGTTCACTGCTCTCGTGGACAAGCCTATATGTTTGTGAGCAAATATTTCACACATGAATTTTAATAGTGATAGGGTTAATCACCAGAACAGTTCACTAATAGCTATGGAGAATTCTCTATCAAAGGAAAATTTAAAATCAGGGATCAACTTTCTTTCGTAAAAGTCATGCCCTAGTTCTGGCTGATTCATGGGAGTCACAGCTTTATAAATTCTGGCTTCAGTAAGTGATCAGAACTTATAACAAAGCCCATGTAACACAGGAGATCAGACACCTGATATAATTTCTAAGCTTTACAGTCTCATAACTGAGAAACACAACAGATGATTGTTCTCCAATTATGTGAGCACTGGGGTTTGGTTTGTAGGTGTATCCTGAATTGCAGCTAACTACCAAGGTAAGACTTGGCTGATAAGTAATAACTGTCCTCCTTCTCAAAGCACTTAAAACCACGAGAAGTTAGAAATTCAGGGTATCCAGTGAACCAACTTGGACTTTTTAGGGTAAAGATACATTTTTAAATTGGGGTAATTTTTTTACTTTCACCATCTAAAAGTTAGCAGTGAGATTCAGTTGCAGATTGAGACACCTTTATGAGGGTGTCTGCCGCATAAGGTTCACAGACCTCACCAAGATCTAGAATCTTAATTCACATGGGCAGGTATTTGAGATGTTCCAGAGCATCCTGCCTACTTCTTCTCCAATAGGTCTCAGATTTGCCTCCTATCTACTCACGCTGTGTGGATGTCTTGATGTTGCAAATCATTTCAGATGGCATTATATGTCATGTGTAGGCAACCAAATCTTTCCTAGGCATTAGAGACTAGACACTGACTCACATATCTGTATGTGCCCACCTGAATCTCTCTTCAGGCTCTATTGATTGCATGGATTAGATCTCCCCTGATTACAGTGAGAGTTTGGATATTCAACTCACATGTGGTCAATATCTAAAAGTAGGTGTCTGAATCTCCAGCTGCACCCCACCCTCCATCATAAACATCTTGCACCGCATGATGTGCCCTTGACTGTCCTGCCTGCCTTCCAGCCATCTCATCAGCCTTGTGCAGATGTTTCACGTGCCCTCAAGAGTCTCAAATGGCACAAAATCCTGTTTTCAGGTAACCTAATCACGACTTCATACTCAGTGAAAACTAGTTATCTAGTCTGGTCTCTGGACCACTGATGAAGAATAAGAAGTACATTCAGAAGGTGACCAGTCCCATCTGTTTCAGGCAGCTCTTTTAGGATTACTCGTCTAACAGCACACCAGCCTCACAATGTGTTATTGGTTTAACCTAATCATGAACATTACAAGCAAAACCTTTCTTACAGCTGTATTTTGCTCACTTCCTATCCATGTCTTCTTGTCCGAGAACCTGCCACACATTGACAGAACAATTTCCTGTAGTCCAGCAATTGGCCAAATCTGTCAAATACGAGTTGACATTTGCAACTTTCTTTTTTTTCCTTTCAGTGGAATGGGAATAAATTGCTGAGTGCATGCAAATGGTTCCAGGCACCTTATAAAGGATGTATGAAAAAAGGAAACAATTAACAAAAAGCAAGCATTTGGGGAAATATCAGTTTCTTTGGTTAAGCAAATTTGGTTCACCAAATTTCTTTGGTTGCATTCAAAAGCAACAAGGTACATAAAAATAGTCATTCAGCAAAACAAAATGGAAAAGGGAACCCGTTGGTGGGATCCTTCAGCTCATAATGGACATGCAGAGACTGTTCAGTGCTCCAGTTGCATCTGAGTTGTGCTCAGCATCGGTTTGACACAGGGAGGGAGCAGGATACAGCCACGGCAATGCTGTGCTGGTCCAGGAACCATCCAGCCCGTTAGCCCAGGTAGTCATCACCTGGATCCCTAGCCAGGTCTGGACTGGATGTGCTGAGCAGACTCGCTGCTGAAGGCTTCCCTAGCTCATTTCAGAGCACAGACATGCCCTCTGCGTTCAGTCCTGGCCCAGCAGATGGAAATAAGGCTGAGAGCACTTCCATGGTCCCCTGCCAAGAGTTATATCATTCAATTCTTTTTAATAGGAAATGTATGTCTTTCTTCATTTTCTTGCTGGCGTCCAAGCTTTTAGAGCTCCCTACTTCATTTTCAAGCTTTCTCTTCAACTTGAAAAATTAGACATTCTCTTAAAAGACAATCCTTGATAATAATGCAAGGTTACTTGGCTTCAGAAGCAGGAGCTTTAAGACAGCGGATACTACAAGATTAACCAGCCAAATATTGATATCTGCTTGCCAGGCACCCACTGGTGTCAACGTGGAGGTGGGATGTAGAGAAGTGGGCTCACAGTCCTAAACCCAGACATGGACTCATGTGCAAACGGCAGATCTCCCATCCTCTTTTACCTGAGCTAATGGTATGCCGAACATGTTTTGACTTCACACATTTCCAAAGATCTTGGATGCTAGCAGCCTCCCATTAGAAATGGCAACACTTACACCCGTTGTTTTCTGAGCTACTATGTGCACATCTAAGCACCGGAAACTCACATCTTTACGGAAGAGAAAGAGAGAAGCGAAATTTCCCTCCTGCCCAGGAGGTTGAGACTGGTTTTTCATGATTAGCAAAACAAGCTCTTCATAAACTAAAAAACACAGTGATCAGGACTGTGATGATCTGCATGCTGAAAGCAGCACACAAAGCTATAAATACAAAACGGGAAAAAACAGTGATCTCAGCAAGGCAACTGTCAGTAGGTGAAATAACGAAGCAGACACAATATTAATGTCAATTCTGCAGTCCCATCTAAAGGCTGGTAGAAACAGGAAAGGTCATTATTGGATTGACATCATCTCAGTCCTCGCAAGTTCCTTTGTAGGGGAAAACAAGCCAGAAGGGTCTGCCAAGCTTCAGAAGTCTTCTTGGTGTTCACACAAACTGCTTTCTAAATTACAGAGGTTAAAACTGGGTGATTATGCTAACACAGCTCTGAGGAGACTTACAAACGTGCCCAGACTCCACTTGCCCAGACTCCACTCAACTGGTAGCGTAAGGCACAATGTAAAGGGTTTATTGGCACAAATGGTTGATACCACGTGCCATAAATGTCAGAACAGCACCTGGATCCAAAGTCTCTGTAACTCTGTGGAAATTCTTTAAGACAATAACCAAATTGTGCAAGGTAGCCTAAAAGAGGTTAATACCACCCCATGTCCTTTAATTCTGACATGCATTTTGTGCACCTTTCTTCCAAAAACAAAATCTCTCCAACCACTTACTTGGAGAGCATATTAACATCAAGCATTCATCACAGACCCTTTTGTGTTAAGCTAATTTTTTTTCTCCATAAGTCTAAAAAATGTCAAAATTACTTTTTCTGGAGCTAAAAATATCATGACTTTAAGGTCTGCTATGTCTCAACTTGTCAGTCAAAGAAGATGCTGGTGGTCGCTGAAGAAGGCTGAGAATTTATCTTTTCTAATCATATAAAATTCCTTTTTTCTATCCTGCATAGTCACAAAATAATTGGACTTCAACCTCACTTTTGGTCTGGGACTTAATATTGTCTAGCCTGCATTTCTTTGGGTAATTATATGAGGTGGGTGGGAAAGGAATTGAGCAAAACAAAGGGAAGAAGAGAAACGGTTTTGTGGCAGGTTGATCTCACTTCAAGGACTGTTGGCTGCTGGCAGCCTCAGGGAGGTTTTGGAGAAGAAGCACCTTTAGGAGATGGATTAGTATGGCCAAGTGCTGCAGAGGTGGTCAGAGATGCACAATCAATTTATTAGGATCACTGTCACAGATTTTGTGTGTATGTGTGTATTTACATGTGTGTAAATACATTCACATCGCTGGTTAAAAGGATCATTGCCATCTAGCCAAATATTTCATAACTTTTTATGGTCTGCTTAGCCTTGGATCAGCTGATAGACTGAAACGTACCAGTAAGTGCTGTCTAATAGATTGCAGATCTCTCTGAAAAACCACTATCAGTGTTTCAGCAGCGCACTGTACATGTGTCGGAGAAGTGCACTGTCAGCAGGATAGAGGCTGGGCGTCTATCCACATTTTCCTTACTTTTAAAAGAGCCGGTGACCTTCCAGAGACCTCGATCAAAATGGGATGAATAAAAACTAGGTTAGGCATTGTAGTTCTTGGTGTGGCTTCTTTCATTGTGCATAAAATGGTCCATATGTCCATTTGAGGGCTCCGAGACTGAGTTTGAGCACTTCTTGGGCGCTTTAGCGTGAATTCATCCACACAGCCTGCTACAGTGCTGCCAAGAGCAAACTGCACATCGTGTGACAAGCTTCCAGAAAAGGATCTGGAAAGCTACAAAACAAACAAGTGAAAAATAAAATACACCTCCAAAGCACAAAACTCAGCCCACATGTCCAGATTGCTTTTCTCCTTCAGTTTTTGCTCTCTTCGCTCTCCTGCAGCCTCATTGTGTGAAGGTATGGACAGAATGTGCCTGCTGCTACATTTTGGATATGTTTAGAGCCAACGTGCTTATGAAAGATATAAAAAGCACTGGGTGAAGGAGGGGAAGAGGCAGGAAGAAGTAGAATGAGAAGGAGTCTGAGGAGACGCAAAGTAAGCTTAGAGGTACTCTAGATACGTGGCATTGGGTGTTTCTTCTCAGCCCTGGGAAATCGGTGAGCCACAAGGTGCCAAAACCATGCTATTGGTATTACTGAAGAACAAGGCATGGGGTGGCAGAAAAGGGGCCACAAACCACTCCTTTTCTGTTTGAAGTGCCCTGGAATCGGTGAAAGTCCTTTTACCGATTTCACTGACCTTTGGATCAGGTCTTCCATCCACTGAGGAGCACCTAGCAGTGTTGAAGTTGGAACAAAGGCTGCAGGGATCACCAAGGACCAGAAAAGCTGATCCACATTAAAAATCCTGCACTCTGCCTGGCCTCAGCATAGCAACTGGTTCTAGCTACTCTTGTTGAGTTAGGAGATATCAGACCTTAAATCTCTTGTTTCCTATTCCCAGATCTTGCATCTGGGATCTATCTCGTGTTCATACTCATGGGATCGTCAGCTCCATTTCTATTTCTGCCTGGGAAGGAGACACAAACACCCCACCCTGTTATGGTAATTTGGTCTCTGACCTGCTGCTGAGCCTGTCAAATGTCTACATGGTGACCCAGCTGCAAAAATCCAAACAACAGATCTGACTGCTTCCTCCATTGTGCTCTCTTGCTGCTTCTGGTGGCTTCCCTCCCGCCCTGTGACACATGCCAGGCAGAGACGGAATGCATGATCTATTTGCTGCTTCAGCACGTGAACAATGGCCAAGCTGGGAACATGTCACCTTGCAAGACATTGCATGCAGTGGTCCTTGCTCAGAGACATCCTCCCAGTCCCAGCACTGTCGCCTTCCCTCAATGTCTGGTTTGGAGCAGAAATCCACACAGGGACCAGAGGCAGGGTCCGGGTGGCACCACACAGAGTGCTTTGTGTTGCCATCAATGGTTTCTGAGGTGTATGGACTCCTTGGTGGCTGCATGGAGGAACAGAAGCAGAGGGAAGGACTGCAAATGACTTAAAGGGATGTACTGCAATCAAAACTAAAGAGATTTCTAGACTTTTTAAGGAGGCAGGCTGGGATAAGAAGTCCATGGCTTCAGAGGAGCTCTGTGTGTTATTGAAATACAGATAATAAATTCAGTCTTCAGAGCTTGCTGGCAGGTTAGAAGCACAGGAGCAGACAGAGTTCTTAGAACACTGTGGGGCTTACACTGTTATTTCAGCAGGTCTTAAGGACCTTCAGGAAAATTATCCCCACCCACAAATGGGGAAACTGAGGCAGGGATGGTGGCAGCTCACGGCCACCGAGCAGTCTGGCAAGCACGGGGCAGGAAGAGCAGTAGACTGTCACACTCAAGCCTTATCCTACAAGATATGGTAGCAAAAATTAGGCAAACCTAATATGTCCTGTCCTAAAGGGAAAGAACACCTGTGGGCTTTAGTCTTGCGTATAGCACTCCAGATTAAAACAGACCTTCCTTGCTCACTGCATCCCAGCACAGAAAGGAAATATTCCTTTTGTAAAGCCTTTAGCTCCAGAGTCCGTAACAATAAAATGTAAAAGAGTGGCTGGCAGGAACAGCATGAGCTGCCCAGGCTCTCTGAGGCATCTGGACTACCTGCAGCCACCCAGGGAGAAGTTCAAGGTGCTGCCAAAATGAAATCACTCGCCAGGGTATGGTGCCAGCCACACGCACAGCAGCAAGGAAAGATTATTTAGACACTGTAAGTCAGGCTGTGGGTATTGCACCATTCTGTTTTGCTTGGTGTCCTTTAAAGCACTCTGTATGTGAATATAGCAGGAAAAGTAGAGGGGAAGATTAGAGGTAAAGGGAGGCTTTCAGAGCAGGAGAGGATGGATCACAGGTAGCTTGGTCAGTAACGAGAGGTCTAGATCACAGGTTTCCAGGTGCTCTTTCCCACATATTGTCAAAGCCAACGGTCCTGTGCTCCGATGGGACAGATATCACTCTGAAGAGGGTTATGTACTTCCAGTGGTATTGGTACGGCACGCTGGGCTTTGCTGGTGTAGTTAGGTAATGTACCGCTCCTGTAACTCAAACAGCAAGGCAGTCTGTTGAAATAAAGAAGATGGACACTTCTCAAAGGAATTCGTTTGTACAATGGCTGAGCCACCTGTGGAACTTAGAGATAACATTATGTCAACAAACTCAGCAGAATTAAAAATCACAAAGCTGTTTTATCAATAAGGGCACCACGTGCAATTAGCACAACAACTGCAATTACTAACAAGCACAAACAACCTTCACTTCAGGGTATTGCAGCCAATCTCATGTAGACTTGGAAAGAACATTATTTTTTTCCTGAAGAAGTGGAAAAGACTATGTGAAATTACTTTGTCCCAAACCAAGATGAAAGATCAAAATTTCAAATATATATACACATCTGAACAACTCATTCAGACTACCTTAATGGAAAAATATGAGTCAAGGCGCTCCCAAAAATTAGGTCTTTAATATTGATGATAGTTATGTTTATGTGTTGAAGTGTATCAACATAAGCACATCTTCCCTCCAAATGGTGGAGAGCTTTGATGGGGCTGTGCTAAATAATACGGATGATGTTTCACGGACAGGATTTAGCTAAAAAAAAGAAGAAATTACTTCAGTACATACCTTGGCAAATCAACTTGGAAAAGGATGTCCAAACTCAACTTAGACACAGATATTTAGGATGTTTGGAGTGCAATTCCTTATCTTGAGTTGAATGCATTATCTGTTTACATCAGAGCTAGCTGTCTAGACCTAGAGCTAGGCTCCTCCAAAAGGCAATCTATCGAACCTACCTGGGTGAGCTGCATCCACCAACTCTCTGTTTCTCCTCAGTGATAAGAAAGGGGCCCTGCTACACCCATATGCAGATGCCACCTTTACGGCTGTCTAAAGTTAGGTAGGGTGTCTCCTCTGGCCCTGTTCTAACACACAGCAGTTAGCAATCGTTTGTCCACCACCAGCTGAAGATCTTGAAAGCTAAACAATACATTTCAAATCAGCACCTCATTTGAAATGGAAAATCCAACTTTCTAATTCCAAACATATCTCAATAACCACTTTAAGATGTCCCACCCCAGCCTCATTAGAGGCTGTCATCACCCAGCCTCTGCCCCTGCCTCACTCCTTGACTCTTCCATTCTTCTCCAGGTGTCTCCTCCTTGCTTCCCCAACCACAGGCTCCTGCAACTGCCCCTTCCTCAGCCTTAACCATTACTTAGGCACACAGGCCCCATTTTGCCCCTCTTTGGTATTACCACTTCCTGCTACCCACCCTGGTGCTTGAATCCAAGCAGAGGCACTGGCCTCTCTCATTGGTGGGGTACTGGGCACACTGGGTGACTTCTCCAACTCACTGTGTCACTGTGTGCCTTTTCGTGCCTGAGCACTGGGCCCTGCCATCCATCTGTCACAAAGGAAACAAATATGGTACCCAAGGGCAAAACAGCCTTGAAAGGAGATGGTTGAGAGCGGATCTTATCAATGTATATAAATATCTGAGAGGTGGGTGTCAAGAGGAAGGGGACAATCTCTTCTCAGTGGTGCCCAGTAATAGAACAAGAAATAATGGGTTTAAGTTAGAACATAGGAAGTTCCACCTCAACATGAGGAGAAACTTTTTCACCATGAGGGTGACAGAGCACTGGCACAGGCTGCCCAGAGAGATTGTGGAGTCTCCTTCCCTGGAGACTTTCAAAACCTGCCTGGATGTGTTCCTGTGTGGCTGCCCTAGGGGATCCTGCTCTGGCAGGGGATTGGACCAGATGATCTCTAGAGGTCCCTTCCTCCAACCCTGAACATTCTATGATTCTAGGATTCTAGGATTGTAATTTGAGAACTACAAAGAAGAAACTGAGATGTATTTTTGCCACTGCCTTCTGCAGGGCCGGGTTAAGCATGTCAAATTTCATAGAATCATAGAATCGTAGAATTGTCAGGGTTGGAAGGGACCTTAAAGATCATCTAGTTCCAACCCCCCTGCCATGGGCAGGGACATCCCCCACTAGATCAGGCTGCCCAGAGCCCCATCCAGCCTGGCCTTAAAAACTTCCAGGGGTGAGGCTGCCACCCCCTCTCTGGGCAACCTATGCCAGTGTCTCACCATCCTCATGGGGAAGAACTTCTTCCCAACATCCAATCTGAACTGATCCATCTCTAGCTTCAATCCATTCCCTCTAGCCCTATCACTGCCCAACATCCTAAAAAGCCCCTCACCAGCTTTCTTGTAGCCCCCTTGAGATACTGGAAGGCCACAATAAGGTCTCCTCGGAGCCTTCATTTCTGCAGATTGAACAACCCAACTCTCTCAGTCTGTCTTCATAGAGAGGTGCTCCAGCCCTCTGATCATCCTCGTGGCCCTTCTCTGGACACAGTCCAGCACGCCCATATCTCTCTTGTGCTGTGGGCTGCAGAACTGGACACAGTACTCCAGGCGAGATCTCACGAGAGTGGAGTAGAGGGGGAGAATCACCTCCCTTGCCCTGCTGAACACACACCTCTGGATGCAGCCCAGGACAGGATTGGCTTTCTGGGCTTCAAGTGCGCACTGACAGATCATGTTGAGCTTCTCATCCACCAGTACTCCCAAGTCCTTTTCTTCAGGGCTGCTCTCAAAATTTTGAGCTCTCAAAATTTGAGCTGTTTTAACTCTTCTTGAAATGTCGTTTTTCAGTCAATTCTATATTCTGACTGTAAACCTGTGGCAACAGATCTGGAGATTTGAGATGACCGGAGTACATGCTCCTACAGAACACAGCAGTGCCAGGAATCCCTCCATCTTGCAGAGTTTATTTCAGTTTCCGTCTGACTGAGAAAGTGCCACTTGCTCTTTTTCAGTAAAAGATGCTGAGAGGTAAGCTAGCCTTTCCTGACAGCATGCTCGCCTTCCTCCCCCACGCTCCCCCTCACCCCTGCCAAACTGGATGAACTGGATACCTTCCCAAGATACACCCCAATTTTTAAAGCGTAGTACTGCTGACATGGTGCAATTCACGTCTCCCTTCAGCTCCTCCGTGTCCAATGACACAAACTCTCGTTGAGTCCCAGGAGAATGGGCATCACGCGCTGGCCTGAGATGCTGCACAACCCAGGAAGGCAGGCTTTGTGCCACCCATATTTTTAGTATGGGTTTGGTGCCCTTGACTGGGAGAAGATGGTTGGTTTCCATTGATGTAGGAGCCAACTGTCTCAAACTTTCATAGGGAGATCATGGGAAGCAAAGAGGAGCTGCTCCACAACATCCACCTCTCCTCCCACTGGGGACTGGCGAGAGTCCTGCTTTGCCCTCATTCTTGGAGACTCTTGTCACTTGTGCCCAAACCTCCTCAAGGGCAGCACTGTAGCACTTGGATTTATAAGGCCCTGCACAGGATTTCGTCTCTGGACACTCAAATAAAAAAGAGCAATTTTCAGTCATACAGCCTCAACTCACTCAACTGAAGTGGAAAGAAATTGGGTCATACTTTGAGGGGAATAGTATGTGGGTGTAAATAATAGCTCTCAAAATTCCAATTATGTTTTTAGCTTTTGCTATATGTGATCTGTGATAGTCCAGCATCCAGAGTGACCTTTAAAACAAACAAGTAGATGTACTTTTTCACCCAACACATAATTAAATTGTAGGACTTAGTGGCATGAAATGTTGTGGAGGCCAACAGTTTAAACAAGTTCATAGAGGACAGATCTACCAAGACCTGATGAAAGTAATGTTCTGGATGTAACGTCCTGGCCAGGAAGATCTCAGACTGCCAACTGTGAGAAGATTTATCTCTTCCTTGAGCTCCTGTTACTGACCAGGTTAAGCCCAGAGAGAGCTGAGTGGACTTCTGCTCTGAATGCAAAAGGCAGTTCTTCCCTCCATTCATGGTCTCTCTACCATGAACATTAAAGCTTTTGTTCTCCAGCACACCTTCTGCTGTAAAGCCACACATTAAAGTCAGATGTTTGCTTGTTCTTGAGGGGTATTTATTTGCTTGGGTTTTGGTTGGTTTTGTTTTGAAGAGCAATGCGGTTAAATAAAAAGAGGTGCAGGTTGGACTCCTGCATTATTCATCAGAGTTAGGCAATTCCAAACAAAAGCCAGGTTGGCATTAGTGGGAGTTTCATGTGTTACTTGTTCCTCAAGGAGATCTGCTCCAACAGCACTAATTGGTAGCCTCAACACCAGGAGTCCATGTTTCCATCTCCAACTTTCCCAGGGTACGACAATACGGAGTCACTCACGGCTGGTGCAGCCACTATCCATCCCCCACGGGCTCAGAGGGGAGATGCAGGAGTATCATAGAATCATAGAATCATTAAGGTTGGAAAAGACGTCTAAGATCATCTAGTCCAACTGTCTACCCAACACAACCATGACCACCAAACCATGCCCCGAAGTGCCTCATCTATGCTTTTTTTGAACACTTCCATGGGTGGTGAGGCAGCTAACCCAGGCACGGCACAAAAGCCTGTGCCAGGCTGCAAGAAAAGCGAGAGGACGGTGAGATGCTTGAGTGAAATCTGAATAGGAAATGGGATACATTTAGTTGGATTCTAGACGTACCAAGAGCAGGGACATAGAGCGGCCGGTGATAGCCCAGTGGAGAGCCCATGGGGCCGGGGGAGATGTGCTCTGTTACTCCTGTGGTACATTGACGTGTGATGCACCCTGGGGCTGACTCATGCTTATGCTACTTTGGTGGATCCCCTTTGTTGTCAGTGCAGCAGCATCAGCACAAAACAAGGAATCACACAGCAGCCGGGGAGCAGCATTTCCACTAGAATCAGTCTCTGTGTGCCATGGTCTTTGCTGCGAAGGACAAATAAGGCTATGACATGAATTGAACTTTTAAACCCAGTGGGTTTGAAATTCGGACCTTCTTTACTTAATTAAAAATGAAAGGCTCTTTACAGCATTAAGGTACCCTTTGATAGAGTTAAAATTGTAAGAAGAATCTTAGCTCAGGTTTGGAGATGTAGTTGTTTCACCTTAGTGGAGTATAAGTTGTTTACAAAATTGATGTTTACAATAGGAACAAAGTGCCCTCAGATAAAGCAAGAAAACCCCATTCACCTGTGGGGAAAACTGGTAACAGGATGCCTGAGTTAAAATCCCTAGTTCAGCAGGGCATACCAAAATGAGATATTTTGTGCTGCTTTCTGTTGATTTAAAATGAGATGACACAGAGACAGATTAGCAAAAACCACAGACATTATAAATTGCAATTTGGCCTCAAAAGCTGAAATGCTTTGATCTGTGACTTGGTTGGGGCCAAACTGAAGAGTGTTTAAAGAGGGGGAAACACGTACAAGGAAAAAAGATCTTGGACATAAACTACATTTTCTCAAATTAGTAGCTGACCTGAATAAGTCTTCACCATTATTTTTATCACGGTTTAATCATGTCCACTAGGAAAGATGCATAGAAGCATCCACACATGGAGTTTTTAAGACAAAACATGGCAGTCTCTAGTATGTTCATTAACCACAAGCCTAGAAAGCATTTCTTCTTTGCTGCCCAGTTTGGAGCTCATATTTGGTCTGGCCTTTCTGTGAGAAGTGTGGTAAGAGATTTTGGAGCTGGTACATAAGCAATTGGTTTGATTTATTTTTTTTCAATAGAATCAGAAGATTTAGGATCTGGCAGCTTTGAAAGACCTTGAGGGTTAAGGATATGCTTAAAGTCAAGCATGTAAGTCAGTGTGTGCTGAAGCAGGAGCAAAACTGTCCTACTCTTTAGAGAAAAAGGTACTCCATCTCTCACTCCCTCTCTTTGGAAATTTTTCTGCTCCAGCCAGCCCTCCCCGCTCTACTCAGTGGGTCGTGGGGCAAAAACCTGGCTCCTTTTCTCAGTAACATGAGCTCCTCTCACTGCTCTTTGTACAGTCTGGCGGTCTTTTGCAGTCTCTTGCAACATTTATCTTTTAAAACAACATTTTATTTTCGCCTTGTGAGCCGACCTCCTTTGCGCTCCCAATCTCCTTGACATGTTTCACAATTCCTGCTTTTGCCGACATGAAAGGGCAAGTTGGGGGGGGGGGAGGTTTCCAGCTAGGGACTGAGACTGGCCACCCACATGAGCTGGGATGAAGCACTGAGGTGGCCCCTGAAGAGCCAGAAGTCTCCCCAGGCAGCAGCTCTGCATCTACCCCATACATCTGTGCAAGTCGGCTCAAGGCCTTGCTACATCCCAGTGTGGAAGAGCATCTGTGCAGCTTGGCAAAGAAAAGATTTCAGATTTGTTTTGCCAGGAGTTTGGCACAAGTGGTTTAAATCCAGAGGATTTACCTATTTCCCAGCACATAAACAAAATGCACCCCTAGTCCTTCACTCGTTACTATCTGGCAAGCGCTAGCACAGCCGTATGAAGGACCCCTCCACATCCATCAGTTCTCTTCTTTCCTACATTGGAAGTACAGTCATAACTATTTGTTTTTCCTGCTTTTCAGAAGCTTACCAGCACTGTGTTGTAAACACTATCTTTCATCCTAAGAAATGTCCTTCTCAATGAGAAAGGAGCCCTGGACTTGCTGGGATTATGATTATCCCAGACTGGAGGAGGCAGAATGTTTTTGGCTGGTGTCTCTCGTGGTGGCATCTGGCAATCCAATGGTCTAGTCCTGTGTCTGTCGTGGCACTGATTGATTCGCTGCACATAGTAACTCACTTGGTAGTTCTGCCTCAGCTTCCCTTTGGCAAAAAAATCAGCAGTAATACATCCCAGAATAATCGCATTGCTTACTGAGATAGCAGCCCTTGTCTTGCTCTTCTTCCTTGCATTGCTCCCCCTGAAGACAGACTCGTCTCCAGAGCAAGATTTTATGCAGTATTTGCACAGACATGCAGTATGAAACACTGCTAGGAAAGTGTTTGGGTAGGAGAGTAAAAATGACTTATTTTCAAAAAGACTCAATTTGGAGAGGTCGAAAACTTAAATTTAGGTAGTGATTCAACATATTGCTGAACCAAATGCCACTCTTTAGCGTACAATTCCACTCTAACCACTCATGTGCTTAAAATTAAGCATATGCTTAAATACTTTGCCAGATGAGGTCTTCAGAGCTCCATTAGCGCTGTATGTTTTTGCTCTAAATTCACTGTAATTGTTTCTCATTGAATAGATGCTCACTGAGTAAGATATAAAAAGAGCATGGGAACAAAGGGGCCCTCAATCTGAGACTTTGATCCACATATTATTCAAATACATAATGACTGCTTTGATTTATGGATTTATAATTCTATTGAGGCATTCTGGTGATTACCCAAAACATTCCAGCTCCAGTCTATGCTGGAGGGTGTTACCAGAGCCCCTGCCTGGAATTAGAGGGATAAAATGTAGTTGCCTGTTGGCTGCTGAGATTACATCACAGATTGCAGGATAAGAGCAAGCATGGCAATGCACTCACTTATATTTGGTGCTAAATGCAAAGGCCTTTCTTTCCCTGTAACCTAAGAAAAGCCTCTGAAAGTACAGACTCTCTTCTACCAGCAGTATATAGAGTTTTGGCAGTAAAACAAGACAGCAGACTACATAGTGGGTGTGTTGAAAGAAGGAGCAGATGGTAGATTGCTAGTACAAGGATTTAGCAATGCATTTAGAAAACAGATTATTTTGGAAGATGAGAAATTATGAAGTATGATTAGCCCCCTCCACGTTACTCCCACTCCCCTCCCCATACATATCCCCACAACATGTTAGTTTGGCCGTGCACCATAGGAGTGACTCAGCTCTGATATTCAGTAAGAGTTTGCGAGATTTCAAATAGGTGACAGCTGTGAAGAAGAAAATGCCTTGCTTTTCATTTGCATCAATACCAGTTCGGATTTTTAAACTCATGTCTCTTTACACAGCAGAGCCCCCCTGTTGCTAACTGAGAAGATTACTAGTAAAAGGATCTGGGCTGCAAGAGGGACACTCTCAGATGATTGGGACTCATCGCTCAGCTCTGGACCTGCTCTTGCTGTTGTCTGCTCCCCACCTCCCATCACTCTTGTGGGTAGAGGTGTTTCTCAGTCAGTGGAAACTCAGTCTAGGATGAGGACTTACCTTCATACTTCCTTGGCTGTAAAAATTCCTTTCTCCCATTCATTACATATTGATGATGTTGAGAGATTTAGGTGTGGGACAGAATGTGATGGTTCTGCTGCGTAAGCAAGCAGAGAGAATAAGACTTCATTAAGTGCTGAATGTCTTAACGTGAGACATATAGTCTGGCTTCTGGGAGAGAAAGAGCCACATCAGAAATGGGGGAAACCTGTACTGGAAGACCTTAAGGAACTTTCTAGTTACATAAGGAGTCATCTCTTTCTTTAGAAATGGTCTTATCATGGGGAGAGGGTAGATGAACAGCTTTGTACTCCAAAAGGGTGAAACCTCTGGCAATGTGAGAAGAAACAGTTTGGGGTTTCTCCCCGCTGTTGGGACTCTGGAAGTAGGACATAGGAGCCAACCAGAGATCAGCCTGGGGAGCAGTTGCGTTAACATTTCCCTCCACTTGGCCACAGTGACAAAGGGGTATTTAAGAAGGACGTAAGAGAGGCTGTAGAGTAATATCTCAAAAGCCCTTCAGTGTGAAAAAAGGAGCAGGAGCTGGGCAGAAAATAGGAGTGATTTCTGGTATGATGCTAGGACATCACTCTAATTACCTACTTCTCTGCCTGACAGCTGCATCTCCTCAGTGATTGCTGTGGTTGTCAGTGATTGCTCAGTGATCACTGTGGTCGTCAGTGATTGCTCAGTGACCACCATTGCTGCGATAACAAGGACTCAATATGAACGTGAGCAGGGGAGTCTCGTGTCCTCTGGTGCCTGTGATATCTTGAAATTAGGTAACAGCAAGCCACAGAGACAATACAGGTCCTGGACAAAGAGTTCCGTTTTGGTCCTTTCCAGTTCATCCTCTCAGGATCTCAAATTCTTGGGACACAAGGGTGAAATTCACTGGAAGACCTGGATCACTTTGAGTATTTCGATTCATGTCATCCTAAATAAGAGGTTTAAGATAAATCAGGTGCAATTCTGAAAATGCTTGTTTCTTCCGACATCTTTTTAAAGATCCTGGTGTAACCAGCTCACATATAGACTATTACTCTGTGGAAATTTAAGCTGAGTGAAAGAAATGCCACCCAAAGAACATGGTTAACTACAAGAACTGTTTTCTTGGTGGGAAAATCAGTCACCTGCAATCAAAAAAAATTAATGTAGTGCATCACCTGTACAGGAGAATAGTCATTTAGCAGCACACCATGACTCAAGGCCATTAGGGGGGAAGCTGTACAGATCACTGAGAGAAAATTTTCTTTGGAAATGAAAATGTCTACTTCAGCGTGATCTGACCCTGGGTTTAGCGTGTCATTTCCCCCAGTGCACCATCAGACTAGTTCATGTTATTTCACAACTTAAATGAATTCTTCAGTGCAGTGACATTGCACATGGTCATTCCTAGCAGCATCCACCTGCCTGGAGATGATGGAACTGAGAATGCAGCCGGGAATTTTCTGGTCATCAAAGTAGCTATGTCTCAGCAATTACCAGCAGCTGAGTGTTCAGATCTCATTTTTGAGTTGCAAGTGGTGTATAAGAAACTAGATCTTACATCATGCATCAACCACTACTTCAGCATTTCAGAGTGGAGGCACATCCCTCCAGAAACCACCTGTTTTCCATTCGTGCTAAGGTGGTTTCCTTTTCACCATCCAGAATCCCGGCAGAGGTTTCTTTTGGTTTTACATAGACTGGTAAGTCTGGATGGTCTTGATCTCACAGCAAAGCCAGGTGCCTGTGCTCATGAAGGAATTGCTTTTTTTTGTGGATAAGACTGATCTGGTGGTGGAATAAACTCACAAGGTAACACAGTCCTCACCTTCTCTTGTGAAGTATGGACTGTAGGTACCCCGTAGAGATTGTAGATATTGGAAGAACAGAATTTATCTTGCACCTGTGTTGTTTGTGGGGAATGAAACCTGATGTAAAACTACCAGGTCCTTGACTTAGAGATGGGGTGAGCACTGCTTTTGAAGAAGGGGCTGGTTTTGTTTTGAAGGAGTCAAAAAAGTGTTTTTTGCTCAAGAAGTCATTCCTGAATATTGGTAACCTTGGTCACTCTCAGCTACAGCATTTTCTTTTGTGATCAGATTGTGGAGAGGCAGCTCTCAGGAGCCAACTGCCTTTGGTCTCCTTCACCCTCCTCATTCTCACTATAGCCCTGTGTAAAATGCAGAGCTGGCTTAGAAACCTCCTTTTGGTGACATGTGATCACCAGGGATATACTGCCATCAGGATAACTGCTGGCTGCAAACTTTTCAAATGAGTTTTGGGGTGGTTTTTTTGGCTTTTTCTTTTTTTCCCCCTGAAACTGCTGACCTGACACAAAGAAAACATACTTTGGGAATGGGATGATTTTGACAATACTCTGACAGAAACCAGGCAAGTTTCCAGCGCAGCCCCACTTGCCAGGTGGGTTTCCAAACCCTCCTCGTTTTTTGCCGGCTCACGCGCAGCACCGCTGGCAGGCTGCCCTGCTGAATCCCAGACACAAGGCTTGCGGGTACAGCAAGTTCCCTCCACTGCATCGAAAGAGCCCAGCGAAGGTGACTGACCTCAGGGCTGCAGTGCTAAGAAAGCCATCCTCCCCGAGCCTTCTCTCTGGGAGTCTTGGGAATGCTTTAACTGGTTGACACATGAAATACCATCTTAAAGTTTTCTCAGATGATTTTTGGAACGTCGTCGTTTCAAAGTTTTATTTGCTCTTGGAGTAAGATCCTTTTTTTTGGTCCGATCTGATGAACTGAGCGTGGAATAAAATGTTCAAACTACCGATTACCTCTGACTCCATCAACAGGGAGATGTTTATGCGATGCCCTCAAACACCTCTGGGAGCAGACGTGACCTCTCCTCAGCAGCTTCATTCTTTCACCCTGGTAGATCTCCACAAATGGTCCCATCCCCACAAATCTTCCTGAAGGGCTCTCAACTGTGGGCCACCACAAGGTGTTAAACCTGTCAACCTCTCTTGTTCCTCGTGGCCATGAGGAAAGGCTATTCAGCAAGATGCAGCTCTCTTTTCTTTTTATCAGGTCTGCAATGGACAAAGGCGTGTCGTTGTTCCCTCTGTCCTGGAGGACATAGGTCAGCCTCTATATAGGACTGGTACACCCTCAAGGACACCTCAAAGGGAGCCCTACGTAGGTGAGGGTGGTTATGACAGCCTGGGGACACGGTGGAAGCCGTGCCAGCTCTTTTGACTATCGGATTACACATTTCTGTAATTCAGAATTGATTTTAGACTCTCTGCTTTTTCCTCGGTGGTTTGATGACAGCAGTGACACAACTCGTGTAGCACAGCCTGGGTCTGCCGGGCAGGTTGTGTAAAGGGACAGCCCTTTTCCCTTTTTCCACCCTTTTCTCACCTGGTGGCTCTGATGCCCCAATGCGTTCAAGGGATGGTGCAGCCAGAGCCCTGCCTGGCTCTGCTGCACAGCAGCGTCTTGCTAACCAAGGACATGAAACGCGCTGGTTCCCAAGGGGAATTAAAGAAAACTCAGATTAGAAAAAAAATTTAAATTAAAACCTGGTGGTTTTCAAGCCAGTCTGGGGTTTTTGTGTTGAGGGAGGGGTGGATCTGGGGGATTTCATATGCTACAGTGCCAAGCGTGTCCAGGGAGCAGCCAGGAGCCCCTTGCTGGTACAGGCCTGGGCTGGCAGCTGATCGAAAGCACTTGGTTCAGTCTTTAAAGAAAGACTTGAAAGGCTCCACCATGGGGGAAGAAAAACACAAGAGCAGTGGTATGAGGAGCTGGCTGAAGGGACAGAGACAGGCTGCAAGCTGGGGTTTAGCAGCTGAAGCACATTAAATGGACAGATCAATCAATAGCTCTTTTAATGGGAGTGAAAGATCAATCTTTTCTCTTTCCCTGCATGGCTTACTGCTACTCCTGCTCTGTTGGATTCATTTCTTATAGCCAGGCTAATTCAGGAGATCTGGTCTGTGGGAGGCTGGATTTGGGCCAGAAAACTTGCCCTGCAACAGGATCTTGCTATGCTGTGCTGGCCGTGGCAGGGGTCCCCACTTCATCCCAGTCTGGCCAGTTGGTACTCACCTGCCCCGGCACAGGACTTGGGGTTGTGCTACGGCACGTTGCTCAGGGCAGGGAGGTGGGAAGTCACACTGGTATAACTTATTAAAAAGTCATGCTGTTAAACAACAGGGTCAGGCACAACACCTGGTTTTGATCAGAATCAAGTAAAGGAGAAACGTCCTTGTGATTTATATCTGTGGCTGAGGAGGTCACTTTCCTGTTTCCCACAGTGAGCAATGCTGGAAGCTTCACAGAATGGGTCCAGAACCTCTTCAGTAAGCAGATGTGGTCTCTTCTAATTTGAGATTAACTTCAACCCTGCCATGTTGCTTCAGAAACCTTCCTCTCAGCATTTTGCAAGGATCCTGTATTCGTCCATGGCCAAGCAGGGAGCCCATGAGTCTCAAGAGACTGCCCTTCAGCAGCAGCCCATCTTTTGCCTACTTAATTTGGAAAGCTCCCGGGCACAGGCCAGCATGCCCGCCTTCTTGCACAGCCCCCACAGGAACGTGCAGTGCTCTAGACGTGATTTTTATTCAGAGTCATGAAAATAGTCCACGCAGTCAGACAGGCACAGCTTTGTATTGTTAGGAGGTGGTTCCACTGGGGAATTTTTGAATTCAGATTGCCCAACTCTAGCTCGGCAGGGCTGGGTGCCAAGGTATTTGGGCACAAAACGGTCAAGTGAGGTTTCATTCTTTTTTTGTAGGCAGACAATATTTTTATGCCCTGTCATGGCTGGGCAATCAAAACAGCAATTAGGTTGCATCAGCAGATGTGCTTGCTTTTAGTGACTGTCGGCCTCAGCAGCGCACAAGCTATATTCTGTTTGGTACAAAGATCTTTTCATTTCCAAATAAAACTTGGACCTTTAAAGTGCTTCGTCAACCATCTGAAAAGCTGAGCAGGGGTGGCATTTGCTTTTTAGCACTCTCAGCCTAGAAAACTGCAGATGTTTATCTTTAGCACTCCCGTAAGGCGAGCAGAAAATGGAGACCTTGCGTCTGCTTGGCGAAGGTAGGCAGAGCACAGCCTGTGCCGTCGCTCGCAGTCCTGGAGAGGAGCAACAGATCAGATTTGTTTTCATGTCAGCATAAAACCAGCCCAGCTTCCCAGGTCTGCAAGGCCACTGGGAGCCATGACCGGCACAGCTCCACATCTCTCCTCTCTGCCCTGATGTGGCCTGGACCAAAGTTAAGCAGCTGTCCCAAGAGTCACGTAACATCCCTCTGTGACTGGGGACAGTGACAGTGTTGCAGGGATTAACCAGCTCTGTGCCCTCCAAGTCAACAGAGAAATGGTGACTCACATGGTCCTCAGTGTCTCAAACAGAAGAGACAAAACCATCTGCTGAGGGCTCCTGCCTCTGCAAGTGACTAGAGAAGATAAGACACCAGAATATGGCACCTCACTTTTAGGTGACCAAAGCTAGGTGCCGTGAGTCCTACCCCACTACTATCTAACAATCCTATCCAACTACTGGAGAAAGTCCAGCGCAGAGCCACAAAGATGCTCAGAAGACTGGAACATCTCCCATCGGAGGAAAGGCTGAGAGAGCTGGGTCTGTTGAGCCTGGCGAAGAGGAGGCTGAGGGGGGATCTCATCCATGCCTACACATATTTTAAGGATGGATGTCAGGAGGATGGGGCCACATTCTTCTCAGTGGTGTCCAGTGACAGGACAAGGAGCAATGGTCACAAAATGAAAAACATGAAGTTCAACCTAAACATAAGGAAATTCTACTTTACTGTGAGAGTAACAGAGCACTGGAACAGGTTGCCCAGAGACGTGGAGATATTCAAAACCCATTTGAACGTGTTCTTGTGACATCTACTCTAGGTGATCCTGCTCTGGCAAAGGTGTTGGAATAGATGATTTTTAGAGGTCCCTTCCAACACCTTCCATTCTATGATTCTGTGATACCCTCTACCTATACATAATATCTGCACCCCTGATTTCCCAAGCATCCTGTATTTCCTGATCTACCAAACAGCAAGGAAACTTGCTGGTACCTGTCACTTCGGAAAGTCAGGTCTTAGCCCTGCCTCAATCTTAACAAGAATTTTTGCAGGTTGGAGCAACTAGGGGATTAAGTACAATAATAAACAGGAATTTCATTCAAATTAGCCAAGACCGAGCAAGGTAGAGGTCTAGCAGAGGGATGTGTCTCCTGCTGGCTCAGGCCATTGTGGGTGCAGCCACGTGCCCATCCTGGCATCAGGAGAGGGCAGGAAGATCCACCTTGCAGTGGACACACCACCTGATCATCTTCAGGCTGTCTGTAGGCTGCCTGCATGAAAAATAATTTCACCTTTCCACATTAGGTCGTTTCTAACAATGTTTGAATTTGAGATAAACCTCTTATTTTTCTATGTTCCTCTTTCTTCTATTATATTCACTGTGCTCTTTTTTTCTCTTCTCTCTCCCCTCAAGTCTGCACCTGTGTATTTGCACTGAGGATGGTCAGCTTGTAGGAAGTCCATAATTCACCGGATGCTACCTAAGCTGGTTCAAAAATTAGTTCCCTATCTAGGGTCTGAACCAAGACGAGCGAAGATCGCCTGCAAGCCTTTTACTGACTTCAGAAGAACACTAGATAATTTGTGCATGTAATATAAAGGAAAAAAAAAAAAGAAGAGAAGCCAATTCTGAGCCTTCCAGCCTTGGGCCTGACCCATCTGTTAGTCAGTGTGTGTTGCAGTGGCCAAAACACCAGTTTCGTGAGGAACGTGGGACGAGCCGGAGAAAGGGTTCATGAGTGGTGAGAGGGCAGGGGGATTTCCGTATGAAGTTATGAGGGCATGAGCTAGGGCTGATGGAGTGGCTGTGATGGATGAACCCAGCACTAAGAGCCAAAGGGTTCCCTTGGGCTTTCTCACCAATGTATCCCTTGCAGGCAGATTTCATCAAATGCAATTTAAAAGATATCAAGTTCTTTCCCAACTTCATTTGTCTGTATAAATAACTACTGCAGTTGACAAAGGGCTATTCCGGGATCATGAAAAGGATGGAAACTAGTACTTGGAGCTGGAAATGGGAGGACAGACTTGAGACAGCAGTGTTTTTTCAAGGCAAGCTGTCTGGGGCATCCTTTAAGCCTCTGCAACATCCTGTATCCTCATCACCTCCTGCAGGGCAGGGACAGTCAGGCTGGGTGCAGAGGCTTGGCTGATGATCTTCCACTCATTACATGGATGGAGGATTTCAGCTGTGCAGCCTTATTTTGATAGAACAAGAGTTTGAGATCCATCCTATGTTACTGTGCTATTCATGTCTATTAAAACCCATACCAATGACCTCCACTTTACCAGCCTGCGTAATGTTGTTACTGAAGCAGGTCCAGCAAGGCTCAGGGCACTATATGGCTACCAAAAGAGTCTCCATTGCATTGTCGCTCCTGATTTCCTCCACCTATACAAAGGCAAGACTCTCACCAACACCAGTACTTGGGTTGCCTTCCTGTCCTGTATCCATGGCTGGAGAGTAGCTACCAATGGTGTCCTCAGGTGTCTACTTCAGCTTAGGGGCTGATCTGCCCAGAGCCCTGGGGAGGCTCAACCATTTCTCTCATGTTGTACAGAGGTGGGTATCAGAACATGGCCATGGACCAACCCAGGAAACATGGGGTGTCCCCAGACCATGCTGTCAGCAGTACTAGGGAGGGCATGGCTACGTGCATGGGACACATCTACAGTATTCACAGGGATACTCACACCTAGGCTCATGGGGGAACCCAAAAGTCAGGGTCAGAAACAAGTAAACCCTGAAATATCGACATACAGTAAGACTCAGCCTCATCCTGTGTCACGCACTGAATTTCCAGTGATGCTTCAGATATCAAATGGGCTGATATACCCTTCGGAAAGGTCCGTCCCTCCCAGCTCACTGCAAAGGGAGTGGTCCTAACTTAAACATCTCTGCTCTGTACATACCTTAGATGAGCTGAATAACGCCCAAGAGTTGTTCACGAAACTGCACAAACAGGCATTGAACTCCTGAGAGGAAAATGTTTATTCATTCCTTAAACCCTTATCTAGCCCACTGCAAATGCTAAAACAGGCCAAGGAATTTGGCTTAAGAGTAGTGATGGACTAGGAATGAAGATTAGCCTCGTGTGCCAACCAGGGGCTCTTGATGCAGTGGCATTTTGAAACAGGCGACAAAAGGAGGGTGTGAACCACAAAGGAAGATGCAGTTTGCTTTTGAAAGAAAGACTGAGCCTATTTTTTCTAATGCAAATTAATATAAATTTGGGGTTGAAGGTGATGCACAAATGTACGCAGTCAGCAGGGGCACTGCGGCACTCTCTAAATACTTTCTGAGCCCATTTGTGTCCCTCACCACCCTCTATGCTTCAGCAACTACAGCAGAAGGGACCAGATGCCTACCAGAGAAGCCCAGGGCAAAGTGCTGCCTGTTGCATTTTCAATAAAAGCAGCCATTTGAACATCCTATTCCTTTGTGTACTTTTCAGATAAGGTTTACATCCAAGAATCTGCTTTATTTGCAGCAACTAGGCAGAAACATAAACAAAAAGGACTTCTCATAACAGTGACTGTTAGAAAAAGAACTATTAGTCTGGCAATTGATTTTTCCATTGGTGGGCGAGAGCTTGCAGTACAACCTAAGTATGAATACAGTCAAATCAACTGGTTTCTGGAGCATGCCATTGTGGAAAGACAGATTCAAAAGTTCTCTTCCTAGTTGTGCCCATGACCTGCGCCGTGACCTGCACCAAGTCACTTCATCTTCCTGTTTCCTCTCCAACCTTTTCACATTTATCTCCACAACTTGTGAGCTGGGCAGATGAGTTTCATTGTGTTTGGACAATATGTACTAAAGTAGAGCTGTCAGCCTGATTTGTGCCTCTTGGCACTGCCAATGTTACCAGTTATTGAAGATTTACTACATGTTCGGTGGCTCTCATGAAGTCTTCTTTCCTGGGATGATGTGTTGATTTAATTTTTCATTTAAAAGGAAAGTAAATTTTTAGGCAAGCTTGAAAAGGCAAGCACTAGAAGTTTGTACTTGAAAATGAAAATAGTGTAGAGGTGAGGTGGTGTAATTTTGGGTGTGATAATCATTTTTTTTTAACATTTGATGTTAGTAGTGTGGCAGTGACATAGAGAGAGCACAAATGACATACTCACAACAGGAAAATTAGTAGAGAGTCAGAATGCTCCTGTTGCAAAGGCAGTAGACAAGCAAACATCTAATTAGTGTGTTTTAACAGCATGGAAACCCAGTTAATTTTCCAGGGATTGCACAATGTGTCTGCATATTCTGTTTACAAAGGAAGACGCTGCCATTCAAAGGCTGTGGGGTTGTCGGTGGGGTTTTTTAACCTTGTTTATCAGGCAAGCCCCACACTCCTCTGCACTGCTGCACACGATGCTGGTGGCCCAGCGCTCCTCCCCTCCTCCAAACAGTGTTGGTGAGCCAAAATCTGCCTGCTCTCTGTGCACTGTGCAGGGCAGCCTGCCAGGGAGTAAGAAAAGGGGCTGGCAAGGAGGAAACCTGGACTTTCTGTTTTTTTGTCGTTGATTCCACGGCTGGCTTGTCATGGCGTGCGATGGCCTGCTAGCCCGCCTCTAAAATGGGGATAATGAGTCATTATCCTGCCAATAACAATGCGTATCTTTATTTAATTCTCCTCTCAGCACGCTGGTTGTCAGCAGGTGATGCAGATGGCCCAGGTTGTGTGACAGGGAGTGACTGCCAAGCAGCTGGGGTGAGTGCCGGGTGCCCGGGGATTGTGTACGAATACCACACCGGCCAGGCGACAGCACCCAAAACCACCTCATCCACGGGCCTTTTGGGGAGGTGCTGGGGAGGAGATCAACACCCCAGGGAGCTGGGCACAATGAGGTGCACTGGTAGAGGTGGAAAGCTTGGTAGAAGGGCTCCAGTCAGCAGCCAGACACCTCCCATTGTATTCACTTGCATGAATAAAATACAAAAGCCGGTTTATTGTATTGCCCTTCCCAAGGTGGGAGGCAAGAAGGCTTGCCCCAAGGTCACCCCAGTAGCCTGTGGCAACGTCCAGCCTGCAACCAGATTTGTGAAGGGAGAGAGAAGACACAAGACCAACCTCTGAGACCAACCCTCCAGTCTCACCAATCTGCATAGAACACCCTGAGACTGCAGGGGGAAAAGCTTGTTGTTACTTCACACACTATTTGATAAATTCAATCTTGAGTTAAGCAAGTCAAATTGCTTGCTTCGGCAGCTTTACTCTCAGATCCATCTCACCTTGGTGGTTTGTGAGTTTCTCAGTTTATCTGATGCTGGGGGGGTTCACAGTGCAGCTCCTCTGTGCCAGCCGCCGCTGTGCTGTGCTCCACCAAGGCAGGGTACCTGCTCCATCCCGGCGCTGCCTGTATCTTGGCATCAGATCTCACTGGGTTGGTGTGCCGCATACAAACCATTACATGCAATAACAAGTAAAGTGCTGCTTGAACCTTAGCACAAAGAAGCAAAAAACCAAAACAATAAATGCATTTTCCACAAGGGCAGAGACAGCAGCCTTTGAATAGGAATTGCTGGATCGGCTTATGACTCAGCTGGCTGCTCGCAGAGCACTTCAGCACATGCTCCACTTGGGACGGCAGCTGAGGCTCTGCTGGCTTTGCTGAATTCAAAGCGAAATGCGTGCAGAGATGCATGGGAAAAGGTGTGGGATATGGTCGAGGTCTGTAGCACCGGCAGAACAAGGGGGATGTGCTGCCCACATACCTTCCCTCCAAGTGATGGGGTCACCTCGTTGCAGGCAGCCCCTCAGGAGAAGCCCAGGTGAGAAATAGCAGGTGAAGAGCAGTCCGTGCTGCGCACGGGGCTTGGCATGGCGTGGGGCGCAACGTGCCGGGCTTGCGAGATGCGCTTCACCACCCGGGTCAAGCCCTGCTTGTTGGAGTGGGAGGAGGGAACAGCCCAGGCGCCAAAATGTCTGTGACTCTGCTTAGATCATACTTATAATGTTTTTCTGCATACGGACCTACGTAAATAGAAAGAAACCATTCATCTCAGCTGGGAGGACTGGTAGCCTTTGGAGTCACCCTGTCCACTGATATCCAGCCACCTTATTTTTTGCCTGCTCTTTGATTTCTGCCCTCCTCCCCCCATCAGCACTGTTCCCAGGACATCGTCTTCATGAAATGGCCTTTTGTTCATAGGTGCCTGAAGCCAACGTGCCTCTCTGACTGGCTGCTTTGCTTCACACCGACACCCTTAACTGCTGGTTTCATCTTCCTGGTAGTGATTGTCTCAGATGAAGTTTCAGTATCGCTGTTTCTCATCTGCGGCTTGAGAGTCCCAGTTTTGCCAGGCAGAAGCCAAAACCCTTGCACTTGCCTGACCTCTGCAATTACCAGCGGGACTCCACTGGTCCTGCAGCCTCTGGCCATGGGGAAACTTTGGAGCAGGGGCCATATGGATAAGCCACAGGAGACCGAGAAATGGTACAGAGTTTGTTCAAAATGTCCGGATCTTCCTGCATTTTCATTCAAATTCACTGCTGTGACCTCACTTGCTGTGAAGTACAGTTTTGATTGTGGTGTCACTTGAATACTGCCTGTGAGGGCAGAGAGCCTGTCCTCACCTCTGGAGGGTCTACTTGTTTTCTACTTTTTTGCTACTTAATCTAAGACAAAAGTCACCAGCCACTCTAGACTGCAAGTCTGCTGTGTATCTTCATGGGCAAGAGGCATAACAGAAGTGCAAAGCCAAGCATTAAGCACAATTATTTGGGGATTTCTCACCTCCAATGTGCATTTTTGCAAGAGTTTATGTAAGTCTCTTGGTGCTGCTCAGGATATTCTACTAGATGCATGTCATCTTTGGTTTTCAGTATACCAGGAGCATTCATCTAACTTCAGCCAGCAGCTTTTAATAGCTCTTTAGCAAACCCCACATATTTGCAAATGCCTTCAGTGGTGTAAATAGCTCACAGCATGCATTTCTACTATCATCTTAAAAGATGAAGAGCAAAGTGTGTTAATACTTCTGCAACAGATTGGGTAGAAAAATGGCAAGCCCGCCAGACGCCCATAATGCCGTTGCACTGAGTAGGTCCCTTTTTTATTTCAGCTCTCACATTTCAGCTGCAGCACATGGGAGTCTGCGCTGGAAAGCCCCATCACACGTTTGCCGCATCGAGAGTGTGTTCATGTCCAAATGTGAACTTTGCAGACCAGTAAAGAACCCAAAAGCCAGTGTCCGGGTGCAGTGCCCATGGGAAGCCTGGAATCAGAATAGATTACCTTAACTCTAAGCCTCCTGGAAATTAGTCTGCAATTAGGCAAGACATAGAAAACAACTTGGATGCCCGGGACCTGCCTTTGATACAGGCTCTTCTCCAGCAGCTCTTTGTCCTCCCAAGAAAGGATGCTTGATGGAACAGCAGCACCATGCAATGGGCTGGTGGTTCAAGGTGCAGCACCCTGCCTCTGCTCATGGGCTGGAAGAGGGATAGACATTCAGCCCAGCACTGAGAAAGATAACTGGCTTTGCTCATGGACCAGTTCCAGCACATGATTGTCCTGTGTGCTAGTACAAGCTCTAGGAAACATGAGTTTGGAGGTCTGAGCACCATGCCCCAGCACAGGCTATGGCTATGCCTTGATTCACCTAAGACAAGAAGTATTATCCTCTTTTGAGGGCATACCAGATTTCAGGGATGGATGCAACCATGGTACTGAGGGGGAGGGAAAATCTGCCATTCAGCTTTTCCCCTGCACTAACCAGGGGCAGCTAATTAGATGGCTGATGTCCCACCAGGCCTTGTAGCTCTCCTAGGAAACCCTGCCTTGGCTAATCTCTTTAGCATGAGCTGCAGGAAAGTGTTGATGCCATTATCATAAGCTCAGCAGCCGCATCAGCTTTGTCTTCAATTTGGGTATTTTCCTGTTCCACTTTCTCTGCAGCTTATCAAGCATAGACACTGTTCTTTGATAACTTTACAGATAACAGCTCTTTCTGGACTTTTATTTTCACTGTTCAGCAACTTGAATAAGTGGATCTCCACACACTTTATGAAGTCTTGAAAGAGAGTATCAGGAGGGGTATTTGGAGGCAGATGGGGTCTGAGTCTCCAGCGCCTCATGCTCTCCTTTAGAACTACACAAAGCTTAAATACCTCCAAAGCAATTCCGAGTGTCAGAAAGGAGAATCCAGTTTCACGGAATTGCAAACCCTGGCTGTTTTTCATGATGAAGCTGGATGCTGGTGAGCATCACGTCTCTAGAGAATAACCCTTACAGGAAAGAAGACACAGGAAGTCTGTGGCAGCCCCAGAAGACAGCAGTCAGCTGTCCTAGCCCCCAGTGCCTGTAGAGTGAGCCTGAGACAGAGGCAGTGGAGACCAGGGCTTGGGTATGAAGCAGCTTGTGGGGATGACAGTATTTTTAGCACTGAGGAGTTTCATCACTGCCACGATGCTCACCCAGGACAGGTGTCTCCACAGCAGCAGACCAGCACCCTTCTTGTTTCTGAATAATCTCTCACGTCCATCATCCCCATGGGCAAAAGGAAAGCATGTTGCAGAAAGGACATGCCTCGGTTTACCTTTTTTTTGCCAGACACCAACTATCTGGTCCGATATTTTTTCAGATTAAATGTCAGCTTCTCTGCTTTGGGGCACATCACTACAGGTCTGAAAACCCAAAGACATGATTTATTCATTTGTGCCCCTCTCTCCCACCCGTAGCTAAACAAGCTGGCGATACTTTAACAACAGCTGCACATGGCGGCTCAAAACACAACCAATAAAATTACCTGGCACAGTCACAAGTTTTTCACCACACTGACAAACAGTTACCAGTCACTTTCTTCTGCCTCCCCTAGCTTAGTCATATTACAGACACCGCTTATAAACCACATCCTTCTGTTGCACTATGACTTGTTCCCACCGCTTACAACAAGTTTTCTGATTAAATACATACATGCTATGTTTTATCACAGGGAGAAGTCGCTGCCGAGGTTCAGAGGATTCCCAGTCTGCATGGAGGATGCTTTGCCCACCAGCTGCAGGAGCTTGCTTGAGGCACCACGACCCCTTTTGCCCCTAATCAAGTGCTACCCTCAGCCCATGGTGGACTTCTCAGCACTCATTCCCCAGTGCTTTCGGCTCACACGATACTTGTGTGGTAGCATATTGCTGCTAATTTACTCAGAGGGAATCTAATGATCCCACCAGGGAAGTAAGGGGAGGAATTCACTTATGAACTGACCAGTAAGAGGCAAATTCTCTGCCTACTGACAGGAACGTGCCTATGAATAGATGCTGTGTAAACACAGATTGCATATTGCAGAACAACATTGAGCATGGTTACCGACTGCCATCTCTTCCTGAAATTCAATAGACACTGGTGTTTATATCCAGCCTTTGAGGTTTAGCATGCTTCAGCACAAATATACGTTTATTAATACCACAATACATTGGGTCTCATTGACTCTTATTGAGTCTCATTTCACTCACAGATATACTTTTTTTCCTGGATTGTCATGCTTGAAATAAGTTAAGCCAAGAGTGAATGATCTTTCAGCAGAGTAAGTAATATGCTTAAGGCTGCATTCAGCATTATTTTCCTCACTCTCCTCGACCAAAGTGATATTTATGGAGAGAGGTACAAGCTGCTCAGCAGTACATTAGTGTTAATGATACGTGACTCCAGTGACTACAGCAGAGAGGATCTGAACACACATCGACAAAACAGGGAGCAGGACTTTGGCCCAGTGTCCTCAGAACCGGAGCACTAGGACTGGAGTTATGCCAGGGATGAATTTGGCCCACACTGTTTCTGAAATGAGGGAGCCAAATAATCCCCAGAAAGTAAGATGATCTGTAGTCTGTTTATAAGAAAATCCATGATTTAGGGTGATTTATAAAGCCCAGTTAAAGGAAGGTTAAGTTTCAAGAGCAATACAACATGACTAGAAGAAGTTATTTCTCTCTGTAAAAGGACATTTTAACAGAAATGAGGGCGAATAAAATTCTTAAGACATGACCTTGCTGTGGAAATACAATCCTTTTATGTTTTCCATCTCAGATCATGCTCCCGCACTGTACAAAGGCATCGCTCTACCTATAAAAAAGCCATTTCTCTGCTTCTGCTGTCCAGCATTCTCCAGAATGTTCATCAACATCAATGCTTCAGTGGCGATAGGAAATAGTCAGGCTATGTGCCTGAGGTTCAGTTATACCAGACAGATCTGGTGGTTAGCAGAGCAAAACGAAATGATCCCTGCTACTACTCATTTATCTGCCCAAACGGGGGCTGGATTCTGCCATTTCCAGCTCAGGCGCTCTAGCACGGAACCTGCGATGGCCAGCGCTTCACCAGCAGTGCAAGGTGCACGGCTTACACTCTTTTATTTTCCCTTCCACACTGACTCTCCCTTTCCTCTCTCCCTACATTATAAATAGAGATTGTGCCTACTGCAAAGCCAGGCTGAAATAGGTCAGAGAGTCTTCAAAGGAAAATTTGAATGCAGGAGTCACACATTTGCACCCGGCAGCAGACGAACAGGCAGGCTAGAGGAGACGGGAGCAGAAAGGAGTTGGCTGATGTTGGTCCAGGGAAGCTGCTGCTCTTTTCTCTTGCTCTGCAGTGCCAGATGGCTGGACCCATCCTGCTTGCTGTATTTTGGGGTATCGCAGCGGGCACCGCTTGGCCACGCAGGAGGGAGGGAGGCAGAAGTGCCAAGGTTAGCGGGTTGTGTGGCTCCGCACAGGCACGCTGTGCTGCTGATTCTGTCAGCCAGCTCCCCTGCAGGGGCCTTTCTTTAAGGCTGAATCTTGAAACCTGGGACCTCTCCTATACAAGGATGGCCCCAGCACCCAGATCGCGATCGAGGAAAGAAGAAATATGCTATGCAAGCAAGCTTTCAGTGCTTAGCTGGTTTTGCTGGGGAAGATCATACATGCTAACTGCCTTCAGTCACACATCAAATTGCTTCTAAGTGCGGTACCTTCTGAAAAAATCCCACTTGCACTGACACTCTGTTTCTTCAGGATGCAACTGTCAGAAAAATAATGAACAGAGTAAAAACATTTTAAAATCAAAATAAGCCAAGTCCACAACAGATGTAAATCTTTCAGCACTTCAGTTCTTCTTTGTTCGGAAACAAAGAATAAAACTGTCATAATTCAGCTTGATCCTCCAACATATTTATGTTCGTATCTCAGAGGCTTCAGAGGGAAATGGACCTAAATTATGTGCCATATCCCAAAAGCTGCTGAGTTTTGTATTTGTTTCTCATATTTGTATTTTATATTTGAAAATAATGACCGTCATAACATTGCCAGTGAATACTAATTTCACTGATCAGCTCCATCCTTAATGTGGCATCATGCCGCACCATGTGTTTCATTTGCAAAATATGAACAGACAAGTTCTGCTGCTTAAGAAATTTTTTAGCCTATGGGATTTGTGTGCTTCACACTGGCTGGGCACAGAACTGAGTCAAAGCAGTGGAAGGAAACAGGGAGCAAAACCCTGGGTTCCAGCTCACCTCTCCAGCCAGCAGGTATCTGAGCCAGCTGCCTCCTGCTTGTCCTCTTTTGGCTCCTTGGTTTTTGAACTCTTGGCCTCATGGTACCATGGCTGCAAAAGGAGTTTCGAGGTGTTTCCACCCAGCCTGATCTACAGTGTCCTGCTTAGGCTGTACTCCCCAGACACGTGTGCTGTAGCTGGGAGCTGAGGCAGGAGCTCCCACTTGGCAGACTAGGATCAGCAGCATTTGTATCTTCTCGAGGAAATCTTGCGACCTGGACCCAAGCCCATGGCACTGGGTGACACCCACACCTCACAGAGGTGTCATAACGGCAGCTTTGATGCAAGCACCCACGTTTAGGAGAGGGCTGAAACTTCAGGAGCGTCCTTCCTGGTGCTGTGGCTGGTGCCTCGCATCACAGCTGCGCAGCCGGTGCCGAGACCCAGAGCTGTCCCTGCTCCTCATGTACAGCCCCAGGCATCCGTGTCCACCCCATGAGCTCCACTTCCAGTCCCGGAGGGGAGAGGCATTTCTGTCACCAAAGATAGTCCTGCTGCTCTCATTAAAACTGCTCAGCAGGACTATCTTCAATATTAATATGAATACATCGCAAGGGATTACTTGTAGTTCTCTTTTTGCAGGGAGTAAGATCAGGCTACCTTTGTCCTGCCTTCCAGATTTTTTTTCATTTAATCATCTCCCCACTGTATCACTCCCAAAAATTGTACAAGGTAAAATACTTTCAAAGTTAACTTGAAGCATAACCTATTCTTTTCCAGATGATCTCTACTTACAGGCTCACAGCATTAGCCAGTGTGGTCTCTGAAGGCTGAACTGAAGTAAACAACATGTTGAAATATATTTAGCAAATTATCATGCAAACCACAGAAGAACCTGGAGAGAGGAGAAGAGGTTTCTTGGTTGGGTAGCGATTTAATGCTTTCAAAAGTTATTTAACTGTCAAAGAAATTAGATATTAAAAGGCCTATTAGGTCAGTGAGCTCAGGTCTCCTGGGCCCGGCTATAATTGTTTCTTATGATAAACATAATTTCAAGTGCTTTATCTAGTCAGGGTTTAAATGCTGCAAATGAAAAGGCGTGTACCCCCACCCTCGAGGAAGAATTCCGCAAATGATCACATCTCCCTGTCTCGTGCAATTATCTGAACACTCATTTTGCAAATTAGGATGTGTAATTGTAAAGATGGGAAGTCATTTTGTAGTGTCAAAGTGTGCGCAATATCACTCAGGGCACAAACTTTATCTGCTGCCCTTCCTCTGCCTAGCAACCTAATATAAATCCTGTGCAAATGATATTAAAACAGTGCAACAAAAATTATGATAATGAAGACAGGACTATCACCTGTTTGACATAATGGCAATAGGCTGGATTTTTGGCCTGGAGAAACTGCATCTATTTTCCTACATATCCACATTCAGTATGGCTTTATTGAATGATTCATGGACTCATGAAAAGTAAGGCATGTGACACGTGTCAATCATGAGGATCTAACCACGAGCACAGTTTCATGGAGGCAGTCAGACAGGGAGAGTGGGTAAGGCTCCAGAGCTGGGTGCCCAGGCATGCCCTCTTCTCCTGCTCTTGGGCAAAATTTGGGGATCTTTTAATTTCATGTGGGACTTCTAGTTTTGCAGCAATCCATCCAGAGCTATTGTGTGGCAGCAGCCCCCTCTTGTAGTCTCTCTCCAAGCTGCTGGAGGTCTATGAATCACAAACACATTCACAGCATAACGAGTTCAGTTTTACAGCACTTGATCTTGTCAATCCAACCTTTTCAGGAAGCACCAAGCTGTTGCATTAATGTCTGAACAACAAAAGCACTGCATGCTTGTACGGTAGGTGAGCCTCTTGAGGAAGCATTGTGTGGACTTGCTGAGCACTCCCGTCACACCTGCCGGGCACATTGCAACTGGGCTGACTTTTCCAGGACACACAGCACGGTTGATACTGCACAGTCGATCTACAGAGCTTCTTGCTCTGTGCTCTCTCACAGACGGGTTGTACAGCAGATGGTTGTTGGGCGTGATGCTTTCTGGAAGGCAGCAGAGATGTGCTGTGTCCAGCTGTCAACCTTTTCTTCAGGAAATTCCAGGCAGAAATACTGCAGGCCCAGCAGGAATTCAAAGCTGGTATCATGCTGTTAAACCGCAGCGTAAGTGCTCGTTGCGGGGGATGAAAGCAGCTCGATGTTTGGATGAGCTGTGCTGAAGGGCTGCACAAGGCATTAGGAGAACTTTGACCTTCCAGCAAAGGCCATTCCATCTCACCCACTCCTACAGCGAGGGCAGCAGTCCACGCCTGGCTGCAACGTGTCTGCCAGAAATCTGAATCCGATGATTTTGTAGACCAAGTAAAACCATGTATTTGGGTTAACACTTAGGTTGCAGTGACACTGTTTAACTTAGGGTTAAATATACTGCATTGGTCTTATGAGGCGGAGCACTGATCAATAGATTTATTGTGTAAGCACGTCACTTTGTGTAAAGGCATGCCTCGCTAACACTATTCCCTTGAAGAACTGAAAAAAAAAAAAAATCTGATAAAACATCCTGCCCCAGAAGATGGTGAAAAAGCTGATGATTGCCAGAAACACAGAGTCAGCAAAATCTGCAAAAACTGGGGGAAAGCTGAAGACAGCAGGGGGGGATTGCGACCACTGACTCAATTTAAACCAAAAAGGACTTGCTCCCCGCCACCTGTAAGGAGCATGGGTGTAATCCACATGGCAAGGGAGGCTAATCTAAATATAACTAAGCAAGAGCAGAAGGGGTGGTGACTGCTGACCAATGAGCACAAATTCGGGCAGGTTTCTACTGATCATGTAACAAGATAAATTAGCAGTTCCTCTGTGTGGGGTGCTAGCTTTGTAGAAACAGCACCTAGCACCCACCTTGGCGCAAACATGAAATAAATATCTCGGCTTCGTGCGTAAGATTGGCTTATTGCACACCGGGTACCCGACCCCACTTGTGGGACAATTTCCGGAGGCAGAGAAATCCCTGCTTCCTTTGAAAGTTTGTTGCTGCCTTGTTGTTTCATCACAAGGGTTTGTTTTTTAAACTTTGCAAAAGTTATGATCATTGATGATAAAAATCTGTTTAAACCAGTAATCGCTTGTGCAACGCTATCTCAGCAGGTCAGCAATTGCTCTGAAAGGATGTGATGGTCTCAAGCCAGCACGCTTTGTAACATCCAGAACAAAAAAATCTTCACCTTTCCTACACATAACAGTAACTTGCAGCCTCCCTAGGTGACCACAGCCGAGGACTGGTTGGGTTTATAGAGTTGCCTACCTTCTTAAATTTCCAGGCAGATCAAGACACCAGGCTGCCTGTAACTCAACTACCTCTTAATTTCAGGATTCTGCTTTCCTTTACAACTCAGCAACTGGGCAAAAACTGAAGGAAAGCCACAGCAGCAGATGGCAAGTGAGGTACAGTTGGACCATAAAAACCACGAGACAGTTGTGAAGGGAGCACTGAGTATTTTTTGCACTTCTTTTAAGAAAGAAGTCTACAAGAATCAACAGGAATTAGGTATGTTCACCAACAAGCCAGCTTGAACAAAGAGAGGCTTTTAATCTGCAGAATTTACGTACATTTAACTCAATGGAACAAGCCAAAAAGCCTGAGATAGGGTGCACACACACAAGTCTCTGCAGGCTCCACAGATGGTGTAAGCTCAGCGCATACACGACAGTTTACAGGATCAGTGTCACAGGGATCCAAACAGTTAATTTCCAAACACTGCACCTAGAGTTCAGGTGTTCTGAAAGTTATGACACTCTCTCTGGTCTATACTAATTGTCTAATGCTGATGCTGGATAAGAACTGCATCTGGCCCTGTTAGGTACACTTCCAATCTTTATTAGGCACTAAAACTCTTCATAAAAGCAAAATGCAGAGGAAAAAAAGGATACGCAAGAGAATGTTTTTTGGGTGCAAGAAAGAATTTTAGGCAATCCCATTTCCTGTATTGTTTCCAAAAACAATGAAACACTTTCAAAGTTTAAGTTTCTCTTGACATTTCTCGACTACTAAAATACTGAAAGGTTAGACTGGGAACCACAAAGGTATTTAAGTGCTTACGGTTTAAGCGTGGGTTACTCAACCAAATACTTTAAGCATCTGGGCACACATGACCCCCTTTCACAAGAAGTTTGTAGCAGAACACAGACTGGATATCAAATTTCTCAAGTTTTAAACTGCCTTACAAGTCAGCCTAACTTTCACACTTGGCTAATTGAAAATTTTCACAGTTCTAATGGGCTTTGCTATAGGTCTGAAGTTGTCACTCAAAGTGGAAATCACCAGCGCAGAGGCACAGGGTCCAACCACATTTCTGAGGATGTTCACTCACGTTGACTTGCCACTGCTAGAATAAACAAATGGATGCCATTACTGTAATTCGAGTATTTGTCAATGTTCCAATGTTAATAATTAAGACTCAGTCAAAATCATTTTTTTTACCTGCCTTTCAGACTTGTCTATCATCCTTCCCAACAGATTTGAGTTTTGAACCAGGCACTTTGACAGCAAATGACTCCAAGTGATCTTACTTGAGCTCGTCAACACTCCGTTGCTAGTGGCTATTACTAATCCTTTTCTGCTTCTTTTAGAACGTCTCATTTCAGATAACATTATCATGCAGTTCAGTGAGAAATAAAAAGCCTTTTACATAATTCATGTTTTTACTTACGTTTTAGCATTACATGCAGATTAGAGGATGAAAACTAACCTGTTCAGCTCCCCTCTGTCACTTCTTTTAATACCACAGTGCTGCAGCACGTGGGATTCCGAAACAACACAGCAAGTATCTGCACTCAAACAAACTGTTTTCTCGTGTTGAGATGCCATTTCTATCACACCTCTTCCATTTATTCCTCCCCAAGCATTTTGTATGGCTGCTTGTGACTGTTAGCATTTGGATGAGTTCCACACTGAACGGACTGGCAGTAGCAGAGTCCACAGAGCGCCCCTCTGCTGAAGACAGCTCTGCCTGAGGAAGAGGTCCCTCTGGAAACAGATGGAAGGGGAAGGATGGGGTGGATCGCCGTGGATGGGGTCTTACTTACAGTAGCAAAGTCTGATGCCAGCAGCTTTTCAGCAGTTCTCAAAGACAGTCAGATCTAGGTTCAATGAGTCTCCTTTAAGAGATGCAAATTACAAATTGCCTTCTTCAGCCAGCCAGCTGACTACATTACACAGTGCTTCATTTTGCAGAAACAGAAAGCATTCCCAGGAAAAGTAGATCACCATTCTCAAGCAGCTGATTTACAATCATTTTGCCAGGAGAAACGTTGAAAACAACGTATGTAACGTCCCAAACCTTCTTAGAAATTTCATAGGGTTATAGCATTCTCTTTCCATAACAAAATCAGATCTTTCTAAACCACCACCTTTTAAGATAGGAACTACACAATGCTCAACATTTAATAAACAAACTTTTATTGATGTCGGTGGGACTATTCATATTAAAGCTCATACACGCATATTTAAAAGCTAAAGAGCACACAAACAAGGAAAACTGCACCGATGCTGCGATGTGAAAGAGAGGTTTATACCCCAGCTATCCTAGGCTGCAGATTATAGATTTGTCTCTGCCCTAATTATACACTCCATCTCTGTGCATTAGCGTGGAGCCTAGAAAGCCTGACTCATCATTGCTAACAATCCCGGCGACCTGAGGCAAACACACACACAGACACAGAGACACACACAGGGACACACACACACACACGGACACACACACACACACGGACACACACACACACACGGACACACACACACACACGGACACACACACACGGACACACACACACACACACACACAGACACGGACACACACACACACGGACACACACACACACGGACACACACACACACACACACACACACACAGACACACACACACACAGACACACACACACAGACACACACAGACACACACACACACACACACACACACACAGACACACACACACACACACACACACACAGACACACACACACAGACACACACACACAGACACACACACACAGACACACACACAGACACACACACACAGACACACACACACAGACACACACACACAGACACACACACAGACACACACACAGACACACACACAGACACACACACAGACACACACACACACAGACACACACACACACAGACACACACACACAGACACACACACACAGACACACACACACAGACACACACACACACACACACACACAGACACACACACAGACACACACACAGACACACACACAGACACACACACACACACAGACACACACACACACACACACACACAGACACACAGACACACACACACACACACTGACACACACACACAGAGACACACGCTCGCATGCGCGCTCCAAACGTTCCCCACTTCCCCTCAGCCAAATGCCGAATCCCATTCTGCCCGGCAGCAGGGCGGCCTTGTCCCTGCATGCGCAAACTGCCGCCTGGTGCACAAAGCTGTTCGTGCTCCGCACAGGCAGCCCCCCCGGCCACGGACGTCTCGGGCCGGCAGCGCCAAGCACTCTCCCCGCAGTTAACGGATACCCCGGGAGGAGGGCCTGGGCCTGCAGGCCGGAGCCCGCAGCCAGGCGGGGGTGCGGCAGGCTGAGGCCCCGCACCTCACCCCACCGGTGGCCCCTCGCCCTGCCCCGCGGCCCTAAGCGCGGGTCCATCCCGGAGGGGCAGAGCCGCGAGGACCCCGCCGCCCCCTCCCGTCGCTGCCCCGCCGGGCCGCGCGCCTCTCGCTCCGCAAGGCTGGGCCTCGCGCGCCTCGTTTGCATAGCGCCCGTCCGCCCACCCTATTGGTCCGGGTGAAGGCACGCGCCGAGCCGCCGGCCCCGCCTCCCTGCCCAACACTGCCCGGAGACGCCGGCCGGCCCCGCCCCTCAGCGGCGCCGACCCCGCCCCTTTCTCCGCCCCCCTCTCGGAGGCTGCCTGGAGATGGGAGCCGGGTGAAAGCTCTGCCCATTGGTCGGCGGCGGGCGGCCTTCGGGATTGGCCGGGAGAGGCGGCGGTGGGCGGGGCGGTCCGCGCCGATTGGCGGAGCGCGCAGGGGTGTGCGCGAGGGGGCAGCGGCCCGGAGCGGGGTGCAGGGGCCGCGGCTGGAGGATGGGGGCGGCCGGCGGCGCGGGCTGCTGAGCGGCGCGGAGCCACCCTGCCGCCTCCCCCCCCCCCTGCCCGCCCGGCCAGCGCCGCGTTCCCCGCCAGCATGAACCGGCTTGGCTCCGGCCCCGTGGGCAGCGCTACCACCGCCGCCTCCGCCGCCGGCCAGTACCGGGTGTGCGGCAATTGCCGGAAGGTGCCGAGACAGGTACCGGGGGCTGAGGAGGAGGAAGGGGGTCCCCGTTGTGAGGTGGAGAGAGCTGAGGGGGCTGCGGGAGGCGGAGGTTTGAAGGAGGAATTGGGGCAGCGGGGAGATGGGGCAGAGACTTTGAGGGGAGGGCAGCGGCGTGAGGAGAGATGGGCCGTAGGGCAGCAGTTGGGGGGGGGGGGAGGAGGGGGGCAGCGAAGGGCTGCGGGGCAGGGGGGGGGCTGTGGGGCACCTGGGACGGGGAGGAGGGAGTGTACGGGGCCTGACAGGAGGTGAGTGCCGGGGGGGGTGGGGGGGCAGCGGAGGGGTGCGGGGCGGGGGGACACAGCCCCCGGTGTGCCGGGGCATGCAGAGGGGGGCCGGGTCCCGCACCCCCATCGCCCTCCTCCCCGCGGGACGGTTGTCACTCGCCCCTGCGCTCGGCACCCCCCCCCAGCCGAGGGTCTGGGGTCGCCTGGCCTCTTCGGTGGCTTTTGGGGGGGGGGGGTGGTGGATTGACTGTTGGCCCGACCGCTCCCGAGAAGTTTACCCACTTATTTCAGGGTCGCCGCGATCTCTATCAAGTCTTTGTGCGGGGTCACCCCAAACCCGAGCTTTAAAAATGTAAAGTAAGCACCGAAAAGCCCCTGCCCGCCCCCCATACACCCGCCAAATCCGTAAACCCCATCCCCACAGTTCTGAGCCGCTCCCTTGCGCGGACCCTCGGTGCTCCAGGAGGGCTCCTCATCGCTTTCCCACCTCCCCTCGACATCTGCCTAACGGGGAGCTGGAGCTGAGGTGCTTTTTGTTTGTCCAGTGCAAATGAATTAAAATTGCTGAGCTGTGCAGATGCGCCGAGTCCGAGCGCCCGGGACGAACGGCGACACCGTTTTTTGGGTTTATTTTAATTCAGTCTCTCCCGACGTCTTTTGCACCGGGTTAGTTCTTGCAAATGCTAAGAAAGCCCGTAAGTCAAGGAGCTCAAATATTTGCGCTCTTTGTCCAAAAACTGTTTTTCTTCCTCTCTGGGTCAGGCCAAGTGCCAATCAAAGTTGTTTTTCAAGCCTCTCTTCCCTGCAGTAGGACTGCTTTTTTCTTTCTTCTTTTTTTTTTTTTTTTCTCTTAAGGGTTTGGTTTTTGGAAAGGAGGTGTGTATTTAGGGGAGAGGGGAGGAGAAACAGAAAAAAATCAGCCAGAGAGAGAAGCGTATCTTAAAAATCATGTTTCTCGAATATTTTAATGGAAACAAAATCTTATTAAATGTGCATGCTTGGTATGTGCAGTTATTTTTTCCATAAACTCTTGGATCATATTACAGTTGATACTTGGTGCTCAGCTCTTAGCTCAGCTTGCAAGAAATGTAATGGATCAGAGAAGCACACATCAGCAGAGTCTGATTTTTAACCATTTCGTTGCAGGGCTGAATCCCTTTTTGGCTTTAACTTGCTGCGTTTACAGCTTTAAGAAAACAAGTACTTAAAAGAGAGAAATTCTGCAGGGTTAAAGCCTGAAACAGCTTCAGACTTGACATATGTCTAAAGACATACAAATTAACCAGTGCCAAATATGTCTGTGGAGAAAGCAGGGAGGGAGCTTGCTTTGTTCTGCCAAATAATCAAAATGTTTTGTTGACAAATAAAGTGGTGCTTGGCAGCACTTGTAGATCTAAAATTAAATTTAAATTATTGAATTTTTTTTTTTTTAAGCCGTAGTCTCACCCTGCTGGGTAGGATTTTTTTTGTATACTTCTTCAATATCGGGTTGGGGGTGGGGGGGGGAGACAAAACTAGGTGTTACTTTTCTGGTAATAGGAAAATTGCTGGATTAGATTTAATTTTATTTTTTTCAAGTAGTTTAGAGAAGATTATAGTAAAGCATAGGTACCCAGTTGGGTCTGTTGAGGAATGCAGCTCAGCACTGTCCTGCTTTTGTCTGTGGTCATTTCAAGTACTTTCACTGCAAAATTGGGGAAAGAAGGAAGAAACTGAGCAACAGCCTCTGAAACCTTCTTGAAATACAGGGGCTTTGTGCTTAACAGTGGTTGTACTAGGACATCATTGCATCTGTGTTTTAGGCTGCGCAATAAACATGGAAGTATGAAGCTTCTGACTACATCTGTAGTTATTTTCAAGTTGATATAATAAGAATCACTGTAAATTTTAACCTTTTGCACTTCATTGGCAAGCGTGCAAGTAGAAAACAGGGGAACAAGAAAAAAAAAAAGCTTGGTGGAAGTGAAATGCAAATTTGACCTGAGTCTCAGAGTAATAATCTTCAGATAAGTGCTGCCTCATCTCTTCTTTTGATGGTGTTGGTGGTTTGCTTTTTTGTAATGCTCATGTGATAACCTAGTGGAAAAATGATTGGCCTTAAAACATGTTGAATCTCTTCTGCCCTCCTCAGTCTGAAGCCACTCGAACGCTCACAGTTTAAATAGTGCGGTTGTCGTAAGGGGCAAAGCAAACTTTCTACTCTAATGAAATTTGAAATAGTCTAGCAGGTTTTAGATTCTCATGGCTAAAGGTAAGTTTCAAGAAGGAAACGGGAAAAGCTAGATGCAGCACTTTAGGTTTCAGCCAATTTCAAATTAATCAAACTTGTGTCTTATTAGGGAAAGTTCTGGTAGGATAGCGCTGGCAACTTGCTAAGGATACATGAGTTAAATTTGCTTATGAGAAAGGTTTTTCATATTAAAAAGATACAATTTCCGGTTGGGTCTATTGTTATGGGACACTTTAAATAACCAGATCTACTTGCAGAACAATTACTGCTAATCAGAAGGGCTTAGACAGTCATAGATATGGCAGCTACATCTTTATTCGATTTAGAAAAAAAAAAAATTGCAACCAGTAATAGGTGATGCTGTTTCGGATTTGGTGAGTGAGCTTGTTGAACACACGACTGGTGCTAATAGTTTGACTCAGCTTAAAATAAATGAGAAAATGAGCAAAATTAGTTGAGTAGCTCCAGTTTGTAGGATGGATGGGCAGGCTTTGTAAACCGTGGCATCTCAATGTGGAAAAGAGCTTAAAATGGCAAACAAGTGCTGTAGCCAAGTCTTCCCTAGAAGTGGCTGCAAACTGCTGCCATTGCAGTAACCAGGACAGCCCCCAGCTCCTGCTTTTCAAAATCCAACCTGTGGGGGAGTCCCTGGGCAGGGAGCTCTGGGGTGTCAATTTGGAGGGGGTCTGGACTCTGATCGAAACCCTAGGTTCTCCTGCCCAAGCTTAAGCAAGTAAGAAGAGAATATATAGGAAGGGCTCAGTATTTCTTTGGACAAAAAACTGCTTCAGGATGGCTTTTAGGAATAAGCAAAAAGTCTTCAGGGGATGGAAAAATCTATATGATATGTCAGGAAATGTAGAAACAGGGAGGGTTTGCCAACTGTTCATGCTTAGTTGCAAATTGCAAAGCATGTGAAGTAAGTTCTTTTACATGTACGTACAAGTTGGTAGGATAGAAGATGGGAATAAATGGGGTTCCAGAATTAAATCTTTGTTTTGCGTTAGATTTCAGGGAGGGAGATAGAAGGGCAACAGCCAAATGTGTGGTTTGTAAGTGTGTGTTGCTGTTGGCAAGGCGTAAGAGACCTCAGCTTAGCTGACCCTCCATGCCTGAGCCAGTCTCTGTGCTGGAATCCTGTTTAAAGGTCTGTGAAATCCAGGATCTGTTCCTGTTTTTCATAGACTGATCCAATGAGGGTCATCTTGTGAGAGGGACACAGCCATGAATATGATGGACTTAATTTCCAGTGCTCCTCATCTCCCCATGCCAGTCTCCTTCTTTAGCATGAATTTCGATACAGTGCAAGTTGCTAACGCAAATTTTGACGGAAAAGCAGACAGATACATGAAAAAAGTCAGCATAACAGAGTACCACCAAAGGCAGGTCACACCAGACTAATGTAGTCTTCTGCTGATAAGACATCTGCTAGAGTGTTCTCTTCCAAAAGCTTTGGATGAACTAAACCCAGACTTCATTTATTAAACATCTGAAGCAATGTCAGAGGTTGAACTCCTCTGCGCTAGCGAGTCAGCTCAGAGCAGACGTTGGGATTTACTGACAAAAAATGTTATAAATACCAAAAAGTTTAAGTGGGTTTGAGATGTACACACAGCAGAAACGGTAAATGCTGTTGGTCCAGGGCGAGAGTGGGACATTTCATAGAAAGCTGAGAGACTTTGAGCACTGGCTTAGAAACGGGGTGAATTCCAGTGATATGAACTTTAAGAGTTATAGGCTTGGCTATTTGTTATTCCTAATAAGAGCAGCTCCTTGGAAGGAGCAGGGAGAAGGATGTCGGTGTGCAGGAGGACTAAGAGCTCATGCCACCCTGCAGGACAGCGTTACTGGGGAAGAGGGAAGCCGGGAAGATAGACCCGAAATTAAACAGGCAGAGGAGTGAGCTGACTGGGTGCTGGGAGAAACGGAGTATGCATTTTGGAGAATGAGACTAAAAGAGTTGGCTTTTTTCACCCATCTGAAACAAAGGCAAAGAGGGGATATGATCCACATCTATAAATACATCTGATGGTAAGAGCCAGTGAGGAGAGATTAGCTCAAGAGTAGATGGATGTAAAATGGTCATAAATACATTTAGGCTGGAAAATCGAAGTGTCCAGAGGTGTGAGGTTCTGGAAGAGTTTGTTCTAGGCTTGGTGCTGTCAAAAAAAGCACCTACTTTTAAGATAGAAAAATATGTGAACATCATTAAATGGTGCAGTGCTTACAATAGCACTAGCCTAAGCTCACGGAGTTGAGGTCATATCCAAAAAAAAAAAAAAAGGCACACTTTCATTCACTTTATTGTTCTGTGTGGATGAGTAAGAAAGTAGCCCAAAAGTGAACCAAAAATAGCCTAATGTCAGGTCTCATAAGCCTGTGTAAGCTAAAATATGTGTCACTATGAGTCATGAAGGTGCATGAAGATGCTGTTACCTGTTCTGTAGAAATGAAAAGGCCTTTCAAGGACATCTCAGCTATTTTGAGGGAAGTCAACCTGGTTCAATCTATTCTGAACACAGGCAAATGAAAGTTGGCTTGGAAGTCACCCTGGGTTGTCCACGATGCAGCATCTTTTTCTTGCTGTTGTTGACTTGCATAGTGTAGTTGGCTTTGGAAATCTCATCAACAAACTTGGCTGTCACGTATCATCATATTTGCTAAAATTAAATCATATATTCTGTAGTTTGACAACTCTTAATAACAGTCTCCTCACACTGTAGTTGTCTTGACTTACAGTTGCCTAGATGGCTTTGAATCTCTGATGGGCCTCTTCCTGAAGGAGCTGTCGAAGTGATTTGCAAAGTCTGTCATGAAAACCCAACTCTGTGTTGGTTTTAATTTGAGCAACTTTCTATTGTGTGAAATGTGGTGTCTGTCTTCGATGTTTGTGTCTTCCAGTACCCCAGAGCGCTGCCCTGGTGAAACCAGCTTGGGACACTCCTCCACTGACCATGCGTGCATAGCTAGGGCGAGAAGATGAGTCTTCGAGGGTCCAAAATGAAAAACTATAAACAAACCCAACCTTTTAGGGCAATTAAGATTGTCAGCAACAGGCCCCTCCCCTTCATCATTTGTTCATAATTTGTCTGGAAAGATTTGGTTAAAAAACCCTGTGAAATAAATGCAGTGAAAATCCAGAGATGACTGTGATTTCACTCCTTCCCCATCCTCACGAGTCTTTCAGTAATTTGTACCTTTTCAGAGTCTGGCCCTTTAAAGTAATTGTTCTCCCACCCCCCTGTGTATTTATTGGGTTCGTTGCCTGGAATTGCGGAGTGCTAGTGCCCTTTCCATGTGCACGGTGATCTTGAAGGTGCCTGGGCTCTTCCAATTTTGCGTTGAAAGCTAGTGCAAAAATTTTTCCTTGTACCTTTCTGGGCTTCTGTGCTGAAAATGAGACGGCAGAACTATTGCATTTTCATTAGGCCTTTAATGAGAGTGGCATGAGTGAAACGAACCTATAGTGAAGGACGCTGTTTTGCAATGAAAAGCTCTAAGATGTGGCCTCACAGGAACCACGCTCATTTAGAATAGCCACTTTTATTTTAAAAAAAAAAAAAAAGGGAAAAGTACAGCCTTCTCTGAATTACAAGGGGAGAGTAGAGGCAAGAAAGGAAAGAAAGTGGGGAGGAGGATTTTCTTCAAAGGAAACTTTGAGGTTTAGTGTTGGGAATGGGTTAGCCAAGCATGGAGGCTGTCCTCTGTTCAGGCTTAGTGCTCTTGGTAGGAGGGGTGTGTTGCATTAGCCAAATCACAGGCTGTGGTTTGGAGATGTGGACTGGGTGAGCATTTGCTTTAAATTTATGCACATTACTTAATTAGTGCTTCAAATTTCACATCTTTTTAAATGGCGGCGTTTTGAAATCTGAAGAAAAATAGTGCAGTTCGTTAAGCACCCTTGGCTTTTCCTCTCCCACGTTGGCGAGGGAGCTGTTAATACTCCTTTGGTTCTTTATTTGAACCTTTTTTTCTGGCGAGCGAGGTTCAAGCGAGAGGAGATAGTGGTATAATTCTCCCCGGCATCACATAGCTAGGGCAGTTGGTCTGGAGGTTTTATTATCAGATTTCCATGTGGAAAAGAATGGGAAGAGAATAAGGAGGAATCACAAGCCCGATGTGCTTGGCCAGGCTGAATGTTGGTGTTTATTTAAGTGGGTCAGGGTAGGCTGGGGGGAAAAGGGGCTTTTGCAGTAGAAAAGAAATTCAGATTGTCAGGAGGGAGGCCTCAAATAATGAGAAATTGCACATCATCGGCTTTGGAAAAGCCTGTATGGAAATAATTTATGCTGTTTAATTTCTCTGTTCTTTGCAGGTGTTCCTGTTTGTATGCAGAGGTCCTTCCCATTGTTGTCTCTGCAGCCCAGCCCGGTAGTCTCTGCGCTTTTAAGTAAAAGCTGTAGGGAGCGTGATGCAGATGACTTGAATATCTTGTGAAATTCCATTAAAGGGAGGTGGGGATATTCTCCACAAACATTTTTATTTTTCCTGACTGTTTATCTGTTAGTCAGCCCATCGAATGCGTTATGGGGTTCGCAGGATGCCACCCTGGGCAAACTAGTGTTACTGATAACAGAGGAGGCTGTGAGCAAGGGTTATTAATTTTAATGTCTCTCTTAACCACTCGTTTCAAATTTTTATTACAAGATGCTTCTTGCATATCAGACATTGAATAACTATCAGTTGGGGCAAAATACCAGTGTAGGGGATAGTGAATGTTACATGTTTAGGATGCTGAGAAACTAGTTTGTTCTTGGTATAGACAATATCAACCATTGATATATTCAGATATCATCATTCTCACAACTTACTTAAATTGAAAGTAAAATGTTTTGAAACACAGGCTTCTTTTTCTTCTAGGCCATAGCGTTTGGGGCAATCAGGGGGTTAAGTTAGGGAGGGGCTGAACAGGGCATAAGCAATGGTGTTCCAGGTGAGAGAAGAGTTGATGCTCTTAATCTAGAAAGACATTTTAAATCTTTCCTGAAGCCCCTGGTTGCCTAAATTAGATTAAGAAAAATAAACAGATACAACCTCCTGGTTAAACACCTTTTTTTTTTTTTTTCCCCTCCCCTTCTTGTTAATGACTCTGCTCTTTCTCTCAAGGTAAACATCTTTTTTTGTTAGATTGAAAATGGATTTCCGATGGATTCTGAACGCGGCACCAAACCTAGAGAACTTGGTAACAGTGTGAGGCTACCTGCAGTCCCATTCCTTGGGATCAGGTGGGAAAAAGTAGTAACAGAGAGGAATATGAAGTATTCCTGGCTTCATGTGTAGTGAGTAGGCTGGAACTGAAGTGATAAGCCTGTGTCACGCAAGAATTAAGTTCCTCTTGCGCTGTATTGTGGGGTCAGTGTGTGGGCCACCCTTTGGGTTGTGGTTTAAGTCTTCCAGTGTACATAGATGTTGGGTTATCATGTGTGAAGGCCAGGAGCAATCATGTTTTTGAGAATTACCGTGGAACGATAGGTCCCTATTATTTCTTCAAGCACAGAGGATGTTTAGAGGGAAAATAAAAGGTGACTTTTAAAGTCATCTATTTATAATCATCATCTGATTTTAAAATCATCTATTTCATCTATTCAGAGTAAGCGATAAACTCGTAGATACAACCAGTATGCCTCAATTGCTGCACTTCGGAATCAAAATGCTAACTGTGTATCTGTTTTGAAGTGTATTAAATTTGAGCTTGGTTTTGACATGAAGCTAGAGAGAATTGCGGATTCTTCTAGAGTCAATTGATGCTATCAAGGATCAATTAAATTCTGCCTTAGAAGGAAGGAATGGTTGCAAGGATGATTCCTCACTTAACATTTTCACACAAAAATGAACATAAAATGTGACTTGGATGTTACTTGGGAATTAAGAATTTACACTTCTGAGCCCAAGTAAAACAGAGTTATGGTGATGATAGCAAAGAAGTCCGAGCTGTTTTGATGTAAGCCGTTCTTAGAGCGGTACAGAGCTACTTACTCAGAATCATCTTTTATCTGTCTCTAGGCTGTTTATTACTGCCTTAGATTTGTTCTGGCTGATACTAACAAAACAGCTGAAAGCATATGTTCTCTTCTCTGTATGAATTGTGTAGTTAAAAACTATTTAATAAGACAGTATCTTAGCAGCATTGAACCTAATTTAATAACATGTGCTTGTAAATATGTTTAATATCTTCTGCTTTAGCATGTGGTGAAGGGAGTATAGTTACATTATTGGCTAAATGTATCTGGAGGGGGTTTGGCCATATGGTTCTAAATCTGTTTTAATGTAATTATCCCTATTAACTAAAAAAATAAAAAATATTCCCTCCGAGTTGATTGGCATTCTTCTCAGTAAAGCACCCTCGCTGCTGATTAGAGGTGTGGAAATAGTAATTTGTTCTAGCATTTAGAAACTTGATTAGACCTCTAGTGAAATGGAGCGCCTACACGCTGTCTAAATATTCTACCTGACACCGGTTGGATCTCATCCAGCCTGGAAGAACGCTAAAAAAGTTGTTTTACTACAGTATGTTTTGTGTCTTGAAGTCAGCTGCGCTGCCTGCATGCAGATACCCACAGACTGTTCGGGGTGGACAGTGAACCTCGACCCTCCCTGGAAACTGGCATCAGGATTTGATTGTCCTGCTGAGCACTCATTGCTTTACTGCAATAACTGGCTTAGAGTTAGGAAATTAAGGCAATGCTTCATGTGGAAGCACCCTTGCTACTAACCCCATAAACTGGACTTCGGAGCGGCGGCACACGTGCTATACATGGCATTGAGCGCATGTGAGGCAGAAGCATGCTGTTCAAGTTCACGAGTTGCCACTGTTCTCGTGTAGTAGTCAGTTGATGACAACACACTGTAAATGAAAACTTCAGGCACCACATTTCTTTCCCTGTTACAAGCTGGCTTGTTCTCTTCCCTCAAAAAGCTGATTGAAACACCCATCGGGTGCTGTGACAGCGGTTCTAGCACCCGTGTTTTCAGTCCTCTTTAACTCAGTTGCAGCAGTTTTTGCTCAAGAGAGCTGCTGCTACAAAGCTCTGAATCAGGACTCTTTGTTACTACCCTGTGGTGGAACCTTCTAGTCCCTGGTGGTAGGAAACCCATTGAAACAACACTTCAGGTGCATGATGTTAATTAGTCAGTGGTTTATTTTGACTGGTTAGCTTCTCCCTCTGAGATACAGAAGATAAACTCTGGTGCATCTGAACTAGAATCAGATACAGCCTTTTGTTTTTTTTCTTGTAGCTTTTTTAATTCTGTTTCTCCACCATATTTAGTGGTTTTGCATTTTGCAGTATACACATTTAAAAAAATACAGTAGAAGAGTTGACCCAGAAGAACTCCCAAGTATTTTGTGCTATGTTAACGCTTCAAGAGACTTTAGAAGTTTTTTTCATCTTCTGTTCCTTCCAGAAAACCCAAACAAACTGTTCAATTAGATGAATAGTTTAAGTTTTGCGTTACTGGGAAAAGATTGAATGAGGCAGAAACATCAGGGATCACGCAGGTAGAACCTGCTTTGAGATAAGTGACTTTTATTCCAGCAGTTTAAAACTTCTTGTCTCGCTTCAACGCTGGTGCTTCACAAGTAGTTAGAAGAAAAGGTGTGTTGGTTGAAAAGGTCAACTGTAGCGTAATTAAAGGCTGAAGGAGCCTGGAGCCGGCGTTGTAGTTCTTCAGGGGAGACGGAGCCTGGTGCTTGTTCCACCTGAGCAGAGGACGAGTGGGAAGAGAGCAGGCTGCTGCCCCCAGGGAGGGTGTGCTGGACCTGTCTGTCACACGTGGCTTAGAAAAGCAGAAAGGGAATGGAGGTGGAAGGAAGGTCTCCCTCCATGCCCCTGCTCTTTAGGTCACTTATGTAAAAGGTATTAGATAAAGCTGGAGTTGCTTTTGACCTATTTGTCCAACAGAAACTGGCAGTACAAGCAAGAGCAGTTTGACTATCCAGCGCTGTTGCTGTTTTGTGTGGGACACTCCTTTGGGTTAAGCTGTGCCTCCTGAATGCTTCCAGGCAGCATCCAGCCATCCAACACGAGTAATTTGTCTTACTTGGGGAGCTAGGTCTGTGACATGGGTTCTTGTTTCCCAGAAAAGTTGGGATGCCCATTGCACAGGCTAACTTCTGTCTGTGCAGAGCTGGATGCAGATAAAGGCTGTGAATGTGTCTCTTCAGAGCTGGACTTACTCTGATGCAAAAGTCTCAGTTTGGGTTTGGTGACTTCCTTCGGAAGAGGCAAGCAGGCTGGAACGCAGTGGAGGGTCTCATTAGGCGGTGCCTGTGAATCACTTTTCTGTAGCTACAAAAGTCTTTATTCAGGCAGGATATAAGACAAGTGGGTTTAGTATTTCTTCTAGTACTTACTGGTGATTTTCTGATAGAGGCATAAAGTCACTAAAATGTAACCAAAAGTCCTCTTAGAAAAAAGGTAGGCAGCCTGTCAGCTCTCAGGATGGAGGTAGATCTGAAGTTCTGCCCATCCACTGGCCTGGATGGTTGCCTCTGGACACGTCTCTGTATTTGCATGCAATAAATCTTCTGTTACAGTGATGAGTCTTCATTTCTGAAAATCAGCATCTCTTTTAAAAAACTCCGTCGGGAAAACACATCAGGAAAAACACCTTAGGTCTTTGCTGCCAGCAGCTCAGCCATGTTAAGTCATCGTGTCTTAGAAATTACATCTCCATGATGACTCACTTGATAAGATGTAGCTTAAGACGCAAAATGTACTTTAAAAAATAAAAAAGAAAAAAAAATAGAGAAGAAAGAGGAAGAAACTGCCTGGCTGCAGGTATTGTTATGATCATTCCAGCAAATCAGTGGCTTTAGAATGTTTCTGAGGTGAAGCCTTTCCTCTGTCAGTCTCTTGCCCAAACCTCTCCCAGTCTAATCAAATGTAAACCAATTTGCTTATCACCTCCTTGCTCCTTGTAAAACAGTCTCCAGCCCTTGCAAATGAGACTCCTTGGAGAAATAATTTGCTCTAATTGGTGACTATTTTAGGATTTCCTATCAGGTGAAGAATCAAAAGGGCTCATCTGTGGTTTTCCATCTGTGACCCTAGCACCTATAAGATTTCTCTCAACTTCTTTCAAGGAGACTGTCTAAGAAAAGTTATTTCAGTAAACTCAGAGGCAGGGTCTAGATGCCACCTTCTTCAGAAAAATGCTTACAAGTCAACTAATCAAAAAAGGCTTAAACCGCTGGCTTAGACAGCAAGGCGCTTGCTCTAGGAAATTGTACCTTGAGGCTAGAGGTAAAGCGTGTTAGTCAGGGAGATTTTATTTTTTTTTCTGGCACGTTCTTTCTGTTTGAGTCATCGACCAAAGAAAGATGGCGAAAAAAAAAAAAGGTGCTTGTCTTAAAGCAGGAGGACGTTGCTACTTTTGGATGTCCAGAGGGACTATCCCTTTGCAGGCGGAGCTGTGAGAAAGCGTCAGCGTTCCTTATGTTATTTGAACTGTAACAAAGATGCTGAACAGTCATCAATTCTACACGAGCATTCATCTGAGAAACTCGTGCCGAGGGGGCTTCTCATTTTTTGAAAAGCTTTTCGATGGATTAACTTTTTAAGGAACATTGACCACGAGTTCTGCCTGCTATAAACTAGAAACCTTATGTCAGCCGCGTGTTTTAGTATTTTTATGTCAGCTTGAATTTTGATGTGAAGAGCTTAGCTAAAGTTCTTTGTGGTGAGGTAGCATAGCCAATATCTGCTTATATTCTTCCAGGTGGATACCGTGATCTAACAAACATCACTTACCCATCAAGTGCATGTTTATATCACTTTCAGGTTCGAATTCTTCAAGGTTTTTTCCTTCACCTTTTTCAGATGTAAATTGATGTAACTTCTGATGAGGCACATAGGGAAGAGGGGAAAAAAATAACGTCTGCCTCCTAAAAACAGTGTTAGTAAATAATTCAAGATTGTGAAGTGAATGATATGATACCACCTGTGTTGGACGGTCAGTGTAGGAATGTGCTCGCCCAGCCACTAAGGAGCTCCGTAATGTGGGCTGCATCTTTTAGACTGGATTAGCACAATGCTTATTTTTACAACAGACCGGTTTAGCTAAAATGTCTCCTTGTTTGGGTGACGCCAACTCCTATCATTTTTTTAATAGCATTTGTGGAATAAGTAGTATTCTGGAACCAGTCTGCTGTAGATGCATAAATATAACAGCGTTAGAGCAGGTATAGTGGGTCAGATCCAGTCTTGGTATCCTGTCTCTGACAGTGGCCAAGGGGAGGTACCTAAAGAAAAGGACACAAAATGAAGCAAGTTCATCTGTGACATTCTCTCAGCACTATCTCCTGGTCTCCAAGTATTTGCAACTTGAAAACTTGTGGTTCCTCCATATTTAATAATCATTCCTGCATTCCTGTTCCATGAGCTCAAACAATTTACTGACTTCAGGTGCACACAGAATCTTAGGGCAAGGATTTCCACAGCTTATTTGCGCATTGTGGAAAAGGTTAAGTACCTCTGCTTGAGCTTGTCACCTGCTGCCTGGTTCCTAATCCTTTTTTTGGAGGTGGTTAAAAGCACACTATGCGTGGACTGTGACAGCCAGGAGGCAGTCAATTAAAATATCTTGACACGCTCGTGACAGCGAGTTCAACAGTTCAGAGTTGCTTTCCAAGACTCAAGCGTGTTTCACAATCATGTGTGAAAAAGATGGCAGAAAGCTGGCTGGGAGGGCTGCGGTACCAAGCTGAGCACATTTCCCTCTTTTATCTGGGTGAGAGGATTTGTTTTTCTGAATTTTGGTAAGTTACTTCCATGACTCTTAAGATAGTTCCTGCACACAGGTTTAAAATAACTGCTATGATCATTTTGTACATAAAATCTGTGGGAAAAGCAGTTTGAAAACCCATGGTTCTACCATCTGCTTGACTTTCCTGTGGCTCAGAAAAGAATTTGGTTTTATATAGTCGCTGGTAAGTGAAAGGTGCTTCAGAGCATGTTTCTGTAGCAATGTATTCTGCAACACTACTCAGTAGTAGTTTTTATCGAGCTGAAAACACTACAAGGAGACAGATTTACCAAGAGGGACTGTTGGCAGGGACACGTGTTGAGTTTATTTCTGTCATGTGGTGCTTCTGTGCTTTTTACCTGTTCCTTGAGATGCAGCGAAGAAGCCGCTGTGGTACGCTCCAGGTAAGGAAATGCTCCTGTGCAGTGCATGTGCTGCTCTTCTGCTAAAATTCAGAATTTCCACTGAAAAACCCTGGTTCAATAGTTTTCACCAGCTGGCTGGTCAGGGGAGCAGACAGAGCACATCACCTCGTGTATTTTAAGAGAACAGCTTTGAGAAGTAAGAGCTGTAACCAGGCAGTGGCATTGGATGGCGAAATATGTGGTGAAAGCGCCCGGGAAGCAGGGCTGTGTGGTGTGAGATCTCACAGCTACAGGTCAGACAGCTTCTCACGTTGGAAGGGTCCTCAGCCTTTCCTTGCTCAAGTTAAACTCCATGGTGGATTTCCATTTTGCTAGTAAAGATTTTTCAGTGTTTGTAGTTAGTAAAGATGTAGTGTCTGACAATAGTCACAAACATTGTTAGGCTGACGCCTCAGCCAGCAAAACGCCTCGTGCGACTGGAACACCAGCGGAGCCTTGTCGGTTCTGATTGCCTGTCATGTTGAAACTGGGAGGGAAACGATTTTAGCAAGCTGGTGCAGAGGTCAGAGCCCGGCTTCCTCCCTTGCAGCCACAGGGGGATTGAGATGCTAATCATAGAATCATAGAATCATAGAATGTTAGGGATCAGAGGAGGGTACTGTTACTATTTTTTCTATTGAAGTGCAAAGGTAGGACTCTGTACTTGCTCTGAGCAGATCTCATGGTGACACTATTCAGTCTGAGCTGTGTAGCTTCATCATTTCAACTGAAAACTCAGCCGTGGCTGGATTACACCTGGTTTCTCAAGCAGGTTGTGTAGCTGAGCTCCATGCAGCCGCCTGATTTAGGAGCTGTTAACCAAGGACTTCTTTAAAACTACACATAGCCAAGGACTTCTTTAAAGCTAGCGTAAATATTTCTAGAAGAGCAGTAGTTGTGCTAGCAGACAGAATTTTAAGAGTTGTATTATTGGTAAAGATCTAAACCTTAATGTTTTAAGGCAAACTGCGCCTGCATCGTGTATCTCTGCTCTTTGTCGTAATGAAGGTGATGGCAATGCCAAAGAGGAGAGGTGAGAGATTGCAACCTCAGTGCCAGTCCCTGGTTAAACAGTTCTCCCGGCCTGCTTTTATAGTAACCTGCAGTTAAATGCATCTTCCTTCCTATAAACCCTTGGTGATGATGGTCTTTGCTGGAAAACTCTAGCACTTGAGGGTGTTCCAGCATGAATTACAATGGAGTCCGTTTAAGGTTTTCTTTAAAATATATTGTTGGAGTATTTTGCCATGCACTTCTCTTAACATTAATCTAACATTTCAAACATTTAGCATCTTTGGAATACTTTTTCTTTAAAAAAACCCCAAACAAACCACTTTCTTCATAGTAGAAGGATGCCGTTATGCATTTACAGTATGGATGAATACCATTCAATTTTGCTTGCTTACAAGGCATGTATTTTCAGACAATATTTCTATTAAGAATTTGGTAGAGCATTCTTAGGAGGCAGTTCTGATGGATTTGCATAACCCTAGGGGTCTTTCTCTTTTTTTTTTTTTTTTTAAATATCCAGCAGTTATACGTCTTTGATTGGCAGTATGCCCAATAAATCAAACGTGTGCGCACTTAGGAATTGAAATATTTAACCTTTCAATTACTGTGTTGTAAAGAGGCTGTGCTATCAGTAGTTAATTTAGGTAATAATTCAGGCCTGTCAAAGCAGCTCCTGTTTTATCTGGACTTTCTATCAAACGTTTGTTCTACCTGTTGGCAGTGGTTCGCTGCGTGGATCGAGCGGGGAAGTTGATACGGTCTCTCTGTAGGAGGACAGAGACCGCAGGCGTGACCACGGGTGCTGCCCGTACGTCCCCACGGCGAGCCTGCAGCCTCCCAGGGCGCGTGGGACTTCGCTGGCAGAGCCAAACCGGGCGCGGTTGGATGGGCTGTGCTCAGGCAGGACGAGGCAGCCTCCACACGGGATGCAGCGGATTAAAGGACATGTCGTGCTGCGTCTGAGGCTCGGTTAGCAAGCAGCGTTGTTGTCCTGGCTGATGATGAGGCAGAGGAAGTCGGTGCTGTTTTGGCGATTCAGTGGCTAAAGGCACAGTTCCGCAAACTGGATGGTGTTGGTCTGGCGCTTTGCATCAGACGTGGACTGAACCTGAAGGTGGAAGTGGGCCAAGGTACAGATAAAACAGGTCCCAGCTTGAACTACTGAAGTTATCCACTGTAACTTCTGCTCTTGATATGCTGTTGAAGCATAGAAAATGCTCTTCTGCTGTGCTTGTAGGATTTTGAGTCATCTTGATGATCATGAGATCTTCTGTCCTGAGGGCATTTCCTGGGGAGCACACAGGCTGCAGTGCTACCCTTGGGTGTGTGGGCAGGGAAGGAGTGAGGTTCCCCGTGGACTGATGAAGGAAGCTTTGTTCTCCACTTTTTTTGTTTCCTTAATACTTTTTTTTTTTCTTGGAAGGCCAAAGTAGACCAGAAGACCATTTGTTGTTGGCTGGTGGGACGTGTCTTTACTAGGTTCATACTGCTACATTTGACCAGGTTAGCTATGAATTCCCCTTAGTCTCTGGAGGAAAACCAGACCTTTCCATCGCACAGTTGATCACATCCAGAGTTAGACATCACCTTTCTTTTTCAGTTGTAATATGGATCCAGCTGGCTAACTCAGATTTGGGAGTCTTCGTTTGGTCCGTTGAGTTTCACCCTCGACATCTCGTAAGGATTGCGGCGTGAATAAGAATTCAGATTTTGAGGTTTTGCTTAAATTAGATGGAAATGATTCTCTAGTAACAAGAAAGTAGAAAAAATAGCTGTTTGTCTGTTGTCTGTCATCCTTTTCAGGCATTAATAATTGATGTTTAGGTTTGACTCGGCACCCTTAGTTGAGTGAATGTTGTCATGAAGATCTTTCCGTTCCTCCAGTCAGCCTTACTTTCTCAGTTAGATGTACTCTGTACTTCAATTATATCAAGATTAAGTTACAGGTGTGCCTTTTACTTGATATGTTAATGTCTCTTCTGACAAAAATACACAGTTTGGGGTTCTTAAATACAGAAGTTTTGCTGCATGCCATTACTCTGACACTTGACTTTCAGTCCTTGCCTGTCTGCTAGTTGCAGCTAAAGGTTGGTTTTGGTTAATAGAAATTATCTCCAGGACAGGGAGAGGGATATGACAGAAGTAGGACTAAAAAGGATGTAGATGTTGGCTTTCTTTGTAGAAAAGGGGGTAGGCGTTTCTGCCAGTAACTTGGTGTTCAGTTCTGAGTTTTCCTCTCATAGGTTGAATTTACCAGGTACCTCTCAGAGGTCGAGGAACCACTGTTGGACTTCTGCTGCCTGATCATCCATCTTGGGTTGGGTAGAAACTGCTGCCCTTTGGTTTCTAATTAGCGTGGATTGTGTTCTTAATAGCTGGTGGAGGGATGGGAACTTGGGATAGGCTTCCTTTTATTGTGTGAAATCCAAAAGGGCTGTAACCTGTTACCAAAGCAAAAGCTCCCCATCAATTGTACTGCGCTGGCTCTCTTCCCAGCTCCTTGCACCACTTTATGAACTATTAGGCATAAAGATGCCAAATTCTTAATGTTAAAAGTGACTGGTTTAAGTATTTTGAAAGGCTGCTCCGTACAAAAGATTTCCTACTGTTTGACTTCCTCTGCTAATATTCATCTTTATTGCTTAGTTTGCGTTTTTGGAATTGTACAGTCTTTTAAGAGGAAGAAACCGTTGCAAAATCACTTGAAATACCCTTCACAAATGACTGTAGACGTGGAGTTTTACTTTGTCAACTCTTAACATTTTGACATTGTTTGTTCGGAACATTTCTTTTATTGCTTCTGGAGATACGTCCTTGGTTTAATTATAGGAAGGGGTCAGTTGTAAAGAGGAGTTCTGCACTGCCAGCAAATAAACTGTAGTGCGTCATTCAAATTATTCCTCTTCACATTGTCTTCTAGCTGCTTTTTCTCTATGGAAATTGTTTTTAAAAGCAGGGCACCAGGGTCTACCCTTCCATCGTGTATCCAAATTTTTGAAGTTGCAACACAAACTTAATTTGAGATGAATTGTAGATATGTTCTGAAACTATAAAGATGCCAATTTTATTACATTAGATGCCATAAATAGGTTTTTTTTCATTTAAAAAATGATGCATCAATAAATGCTTATCAATAAATTTCAAAATTTCTCAGCTTCGATGAATATACTTTTTTGTTCTTGTCAATCAGAACCTACCAGGAGCCCTGACATACAGAGGCGAGGATACTGTGTCTTTTTGATTTTCCTCTCGGTCCACAAGACCATGTGTAGCTTTAAATATTTTATCACACCTATATAAATTTGTGAAAAGTACTTGAAGTTCCCATTTAAAATGAATTGGATGCATCCTAAACTTCTGCTCTTCCTCTGACAAAGTGAGGTGCATAAATTAAAATGCAACTTGGCGTAAGTAGCAATAAACAAAATCTGTCCCGCATGCTAAGGAAGGGTTTGAATAATAGTAGACGCTAAGACACAATCACTGTTCAAATAACTTTCAATTTTGATTTGTTTTTTTCATGTTTTCTTCTGTCTACAGCAAGGATAGAATGAGCAGACAGTCCAGCATGACTGTAAAAATTGTGTTGTCACTGAAACCCTGAGCATTCGGCTGTGATTGGAGCAAGTGGAGGTAGACCCTGCCCCGGGATCTCAGAACTGCCGGTGGAAACGTGTCAGTGAGCGATGGTGGGAGAAACCAGTTTCTAAGATAAATCTGGGACTGGGACAAAAATCAATCCCTTTGGGGAGAGTCAGCCTCAGATTGGGGGTCCTAAACCCAGTTCTCTGCTCCCACCCAGGTGTCCCAATGACGGACTTGACTCAGATTATTACCATGCATGACAAGGAGTATTATAAAAACCACTGAACTTAAATAATAAAGACCCTGAGAAATGCTAGGTCGCAGCGAAATTGCTTGTAGATTATAAGAAAAGGTGTAATAAATAAGAAATACATACTTCTCACCTTCCCCCTGCAAAAAAACAACCGTGCTTGTTAAGGAAAAAGTTTGTTCCTCAGGACAAGCTAATTTTGGGATGCCCTTATATTAGATCTAATGCTGTTTGTTGTCCCGATGTCTTTGTAGTGACAGCAGTTTATGTCAGTGTGGAGGCTCTGAGCCCCTTTGTGGGTGTTTCTTTGCCGGCCGCTTGCGCTGCTCTGGGAGTTCACAGGGACACGAGTGGCAGCATTGCCACAGCTTGCAAAATTCCCTCTCGAAGTGCAAAATGTTCCTCCCCAGTGATCTTCACCTTTTTTTTTCCCCCGGTCGCAGCATCACCAGCTCGATGTTGAGTTCAGGGCAAGGTAGCTTCTGTGCGCCGTGTGCGTGAGAAGCCCCCGTACACCCGCACCAGTGCAACCACTTGCTTCTCGCCTGGGTTTTCTGCCTTCATGGGTGTTCAGAAGTCCTGCCTAAACCAGCTGTTCCATCAGCCCCACCAGCTAGCTGCTCCGTGCTCGAATAAAACGACCTCCTTTTACAGCTTGCTAAAAATAGCCGTTTCTTTAAAGCCTGAGGACGCGGTGACTCATGTGATAGCGAAGAGGAAGGAGGGTTATTTCTTTTCGCATCAGGCTTTGGGAGGAGAGCTGCTGTGCCGGCCCAGCACCAGCTGGGCTCACATTTGGGCTCGGCGGCATCCTTTCCTTTGCCATGGCAGCCCGGCAGCGATTGGAGATGCAGGCGCTGTGTCCCAGCGCCCACAACTAAAAATAACCCCATGAGATGGCAAGTCGGAGCTTTTGGCTCGGGAAGGGGGGAGATCTGGGCAGAGCTCACCCAAGGATGAAGATGTTTCTTGCAAATTACAGACGTGCAGATGAGAAATGGCTCCATTTCATCAGCGTTAGAATTCCTGATGTTTGCCTCCTGACACCATTGCAAGAGCAGCTTAAGGACAGAAAGCAAGTCACAGGACAAAGCTTGCTCAGACCTGATTTTTCAGTCTAATTCCTGCAGCAGCTGCCCCGTGGTCTGCAGAGGTCTCATTCTGCTGCCTAACACCATAGTGGGCTACTGCAAAACCTGCTTCTCGGCTCTGGCTTGCGGTTACCCCTCTCCCAGTAACCTGCCAATGCGCAGTTTTCTCTGCTTATCTTTGAAGCTCTTCACCGTCTTTTTCCTTCCAAAGAAGCACCCTCCCAAAAAGACGCTGATCTTAATGTAAATGGAATTGATTGCAAACCTTTTAAGGTAACTTATTCGTACGCCAACAACGTGTTTCTGGAGGAACGTGAAGGAGAAAATGGCTGCTCTACGTGCATACAGTATTTTAGTTGCTGAGCAACCTGTTTCTTGCTTCATCCACTTAGCCTACACAATTTCAAATCAGATATTTGGGACCCTGGCTGACTTAGTGATAGCTAGTGTAACCGCCAAAGACTAGTTGGACAGGAAAATGAACTGGCTTTCTTTGGAAACGAGAAGCTTTGCAACGACTTTAACCGTAAAGGACGGTGTACCTGCAATGTTTGTTTCTAATTCCCATACAAAGTTTTTTGTATTTGGGTTCTTGGGTAGACCTTAAATCACTGCTCAAGATAAAGTGTGCCCAGAAGCCGTGGTTCTTATCTACAGCTCAACAAAGCCAACATTATCTTTCTTAATGCTTGTAAACTTCCCATGTTTTTATTAATAGCATCCTGAGAACTTGTGCAACCAGATAATGTTTGCTCCTTTTCTTCTGACCAGCTTGTTTTAACCAGTTCTAATAAAATAAGAGCTTTGACGTGAGGGCAAAATAATCTTTCGTGTTGATGGAAGGGAAGAGTATACACTTTCCATACAGGAAAAACCCAGCTCCCTGGAAGCGTTCTGAGATTAGGCTCACCGACTTGAATTACCATGTTTAGGGTTTGTTTTATTGTTCTGGTTTTGGTTGGGTTTGGTTTTGCTTTTTCCAGGCTTGTGTTTTTCAGAACTGCCACCCAAAAAGAGCTGTGTTCGGTCCTCTTTGTAAAGTATTTAACACACCTCAGTTTTCATGTCTGATTATCTCCTTGGCTTTCTGTCGTCATTCACAGGAACTGGTTGGAGATACTTGCCTACGTTCATCCACCCAAGTGCCATTTCCTCCTTTCCTTCTCAGCAGTAGCTTATCTGCAGGGTCAAAGGAGTAATAGCAGTCACATTGAACGGGGAACGGAGCCCAGATCCCACTAGTAGAAGCGTGTGCATTTTTTTTTGGCCTTGAGGGCCAACTTTGCAGAGCCTGAAGAAGCAGGGTACAGGGCAGAGAGCAGGATGGAGGAGGCAGTGGTCCAGCTCTGGTTTCAACTCATGCTCCCAGCGAGAGTGGACGGTTTGCAACTATCCAAGTCATCTCACTCATGCAAACTGCTTCCTTCAGATTATGGAGTATGAAGCGAAGGTTTTATACTCTAATATCTGGATAACCTTCGTAAAAGAAATAAAATGCAACCTTAATGGTAGTCTTGGAAGGCCTTTCTTTCTTTTTTCTATGTGTTGGCAGAAATGGCTGGCTGCTAGCACGACTGTTTTTAAAGCTGAAAGATGTCTTCCTGTGCCGTGTGTAGCTGTGCAAGGAAGGGGTTGTGTGTGCAGTTACCTGTTCTCCCTACACCCTTTCTTCTTACTTTAGAATGAGTACATCTGATTCATGTGAAGTATTTTGCAGGGTTTGGGGGCTGTGACAGCAGGCGGCAGTGACAGTGAGTTGTCTCCTGGCTGCTGGGCTTCACACAGCAGATCCAGCTTATTTCTGCATCTTTTAGCAGCTAATTATTCTGAAGTCACAAATTTAACAGTCCTAGGAGAGCTTGCTTTGGAACATCTGTCCTGAATAGTTGCTGCTGATTTTTGCATGATTTTTCATAATCTAATTTAGAAAGGACAGGATGTTTTTGAGGATCAGGACAATAGTTGCACAGCTCCAGTGGCTTCATTTTCCTGTGTGGAAATCGGTGGCCCTGCTGTTTGTACACGTGGCAGTTAAACTGAAGTCCCTCTCATAGGGGTATTTAAGGGTCATTTGTTACGGAGAACCTCGGACTTGCATGTTAGGGGCACGAAAGATTTAGCATGTAAATCTGATACTTCTGTTGTTGGGTAACTTATTAAGAGTCAGCAATGCTGCAGTGCAGTGAATTACTTGAGAAAGTTTCCGGATAGGTGGAATATAACCCTAAAGGGGAAAAGAAGAAAAGGCAGCTGCTTTAAATTACTGCTAGAGACATTCAGATTAGACATGAGGGAAGTTTTCTAACAATCTGAGGAGTTAGTCACTGAAATAAATGACGCAGGGAGACAGAAGAGCCTCCAGGAGGGTCTTAAAGAGGAGGGTGGACCAACGCTGGTCAGGAATGACGTGGTGAACCCAGGGAGCAGGCAGCCTCCCCAGGCCCCCTTCAGCCTGGCTGTCAGCGGCCACCCTGTGAGAGCCCCCACAGTTTATCTTAGTTCAGTTTCTTATCCCTAATAAATCAGAAAAGTCCTCTGGCTCTTGTTTCACTATTGGCCTGCTCTGTACTAAATATATCATCCTCAAAGGGTGTTTGATGACTTCTAGCTGGGGTTTGTGCACCAAGGCTTGTGCTGCCTGTGGTGTTCTCCTCTCAGCAGCGGAGCAAGGCGGCCTCTTTGTCGGGTTCCTAGAACAGGTCTTTAATTGAGTCTCACTGGTTTGCGAGGACTGTACTTTTCATGCCAATATTTGGCACACAAAGTGCTGACACTCTTCTCCACACTGAGGATCTTGTTAGATGCTGATATTGAAGAAAACGATGTCTTGCTAATCAGTGTCTTACTTACTCCCAAGTGTGGCTTTTTTTCCCTTCTGCTTTCCAAACTTCAATCAAATGGCTAATTTTAGCATTGAGATGAATATTCTATTGCTGTTGCCTTCAAGCTGGTCTGTAAACCAATTGGGATTAGATTTTTGTTTGGGTTTTTTTCTGTCTTACCTGTTTGCTAAAGTCGGTGCTGTTCGTTCGTGCGGAGTACAAGGGCTGCGAAGCTGATCTAACCAACGGGGCGTGGTGGCTTCACCTCCTCAGGTGGCCTGGGGAAGAGAACTGGACCCAGGCCCTTAAGATCTCGTCTTGCGAGGTAAAGCGAGTTAATACGTTATTCCTGACACTGACCAAATTATGTGACTGTTTTGCAGGAAAAAAGAGTGCAAGTATCCCCACCATTGACAAGAGGACCAAGTGCCTTTATACCCGAGAATGAAGTAAGTTTGCGGTTCACTGCGATGGCAGCCAGTAGCTTATAGCATGAAATAGCAAAGGACAGTTTTACGATCCTGCTCGTCCTGTGGTACCTGGACAAACTCCTCTGCGAGCAAAAGTGATGGTTTCTCTGGTGCAGGCTCCAGCAGATAACAACCAGCCTGCCCCTTTCACACAAGTGGTGCCGTTTGACATCTTTTCAGTCAGCAGCACTCCCAGAGACAGCCGTGAGTGCCAGCTCTGCTCTCCTCCTGCGGTGTCATCACTTACTGCCCTTAATGGCAGGCCCAGGGGGAGGCCTGTCCAGCGCTGCAGCGGGATGATTATAGAGCTCTCTGAGCAGTGTCTGACCTTCACTTTGAGTGAACCTGAAAATATGAATAACTCCTCAGACCGTAACTGCAACTTTTGAGAGAATTGATGGTTGAAAGGTACAGTTTGACTTCAGACTGAAGATTTCTGCCCATCATTTAATGTTCAGCTTAAGCCTTGAGTTGCAGCTTCTGTGGTGGTGTTCTCCTGTGATTTCAGTCTTCACAGATTGTTATTTATTAATTATTTGGGATGGCCAACTATAAGACAAGAAAGATATGAACATGCTGAAGCATGTCCAGAGAAGGGCCATGAGGATGCTCAGGGGGCTGGAGCACCTCTGCTATGAAGACAGACTGAGAGAGTTGAGGCTGTTCATTCTGCAGAAAAAAAGGCTCCAAGAAGACCTTATTGTGGCCTTCCAGTATCTCAAGGGGGCTACAAGAAAGCTGGTGAGGGGTTTTTTAGGATACTGGGTAGGACTAGAGGAAATGGATTGAAGCTAGAGATGGATTGGTTCAGATTGGACGTTAGGAAGAAGTTCTTCCTCATGAGGGTGGTGAGACCCTGGCACAGGTTGCCCAGAGAGGGGGTGGAAGCCCCATCCCTGCAAGTTTTTAAGGCCAGGCTGGATGGGGCTCTGGGCAACCTGATCTAGTGGGGGATGTCCCTGCCCATGGCAGGAGGCTTGGAACTAGATGATCTTTAAGGTCCCTTCCAACTCTGACAATTCTATGATTCTATGAAAATTGGGAGGGTTTTTTTTTGTTTTAAGTAGTTGCTAAAGACCAACAATTCACATGGTAGAAGGACTGAAAAGACATTCTGAGAGGCAAGATAGCTGCTGTCTCTGAGTCTCTCTCCATTTGGCAAAACAAATTTTAAAAAAGGGAGACTATAACTGCTGGCAACAAAAAAACATAATGAAGCAAAGAGGGAGACAGTTAAAAAAGAGTCTTTTAGGCTTGGGAAGAGGGGAGCAGAATGACTTCAGTCGAATTTGTGAAGAGGACTTCCCTTTCTTACAAAATATGAGATGAAATTGAGATGCCAAACTTGGTAGTGACTTAATTTTTTCATGAAGTCAGTAATTATATAAAAAGTAGAAAAAGCAATGTAGTTAAAATGATAACGTGTTTTGAGAGAGGTGTTAGTGAATTTATTTCACAGCTGATACACTTGGTAAGGGCAGTCAGAGGAGCAGGAGGAACCAGTGAGTAGCACTCAGAAGGCGAAAGCCCAGCAGTTACCCAGTACAAGCAGGGAACCTGCACCTGTGTGGATAAAACAGCTATTCAGTGTCAGAAACCAATGTTAAATATTGTTTGTTAAGCAAACTACTGCCTTTTTCCCACGTTCCTTGGCATGAAAGGATACAGTGGATAGGAAGGATGTAGTTAGAGATTACTAACGCACTGAATGTCTCACAAATCTTGATAATAACAATGCTCATGTCAAAGCCTGCTTTACTGTCGTAATGGAAGAATGTGGACAGAGCAATAACAACTTAGCTGTAAAGGTTCACGTTAGAGTGGCGTAAGGCTCTACAAGCCGGATTAAAAAACGTGTTTGTGGATCCATGTATGGTAATAAATCAAGAGGAAATACATATACAGTGTGAAGAGGATAGTGCTATAGGTGGAGAAGCACCTCAGAAGCAGTAATGCAGCATGTTGCTCTGCCAAACATAGCAACAGTGTGGTCCTACAGGATTATGTTTCAATTTTGTCAGCAGAATTTCTTCTCCAGAACTTACACCTGTTACAAGGAAAACTCGGGACAGGTTTGACAAGATTAGCAACCTTATCAGAGACAGGAAAAGTATGGTTTTCCTAAGAAACTACTAAATGAGACAAAGATCTCTTAAATACAGGGGAGATAGAGTTGTTGAAGAGTAGGAACTCCTTGGAGTGAAGCAAGGGACATACAGCAATAAGTGTGAAAAATGATCTCCAATGTGTGGATAAACTTCTGAAGGTAGAAACATTCTTATGGAAAACTGAGGAGGCGTCATTTTGGGTACAAAACACAGAGAAGCTGCCACAGTGAAGAACTGCACATGTAAAAATGACAGAGCTGCCTTACTGCGTAGCTGCTTCTTCCCTTTCTTCCTGGCCCCACAAATTAAAACAGGGAGGTAAAGTGGTGAGAAGTGAAGATGCAGCATGTCATTTGTGTTTCTTTGTATGTAACTTCTCTATAAGATTTAATGGAAAAACATTTGAGATGTGATGCATGCATCAGCCCATCACAGGGAAGGAAAATGTATTTTAAATAGAATATTTCAGCAAAAGTATTGTGTCGTCTTTGGTTTAGGCACTTTTATTTTCATGTGCAATAAACCAGCTAAAATGGTTTCTCATTTCATGGTGTTTGCAATAGTCAGCTGGAATTTCAGAATAAATAGTGAGTATTCTAGTCTTGTGCTTGTAACTTCAGTGGTGAACATGTTGAGAATGGCCATTCTTGGGTGATAAACACTGAGTAATAGCACTAATACTATGTCAGGGCTTGCAGTGCAAGAGCTACTTACTCTTTCACTGTTTCATTTCATCTTGTGCCCAAGGTTTGGATTGGTTGGAATAATTAAAGAACAGCTTTTGTTTAAAGAAAGCATTAAATTCCTATTCTAAATAACACTTGAATGTTATGGACAAATTAGCATTTGATCTCCTCTTCAATTATACAAGCACAGAAGGAGTAGATTGCCAGGCTGTTTCTATAATTTGGTTACATAACCCAGTTCCTCTCCATTAATTTTGAAACTGGTTTTAGGGCTGAATGCTCGGGTGGTGTGTGTCTATACAGGCTGACTTCCATAACGACTTTACTTTCCTTTTAGCTCTTGCTTACTTCCAGCTCTCTGTACAGGTTTGACTTGAAGCATCTCTAAGTTTAACTGTTTTGGAAAGGTCGACAGGAAAATGCTTTTTGTTTTCATAGAAACATATTAAAATAACAGGCACCGTGTAAAGCGCTCTCCAGATCTCATATACAAGTAGCATCTGGATGTGTGCATTTGCAGGCATGCAGTCACCTGTATTTACAAATATACATCTGGATCTCCTGCCTTGCCCTCACGTTTGTACACAAGCACACCTTTCGTGCCGCAGTACGTTTCTCTCCGGGGCTAAAGCTAGAGAAAAATCTCTTTCTCTGTTAACTTTTTCCATCTTCTTTCTAAGGTTATGCAAGCAAATGCTTTGGATGAACGTACAAATCTTCTTGTGGAAGAATACTCTACGTCTGGTCGCCTGGACAACATCACGCAGGTGATGAGTATCCATACTCAGTACCTGGAGTCTTTCCTCCGCAGCCAGTTCTATATGCTGCGCATGGATGGGCCCCTTCCTTTGCCCTATAGGCACTACATCGCTATAATGGTATGTACCAACAGACTGTATATTTTCTTCTGCGACCTTGATTTGTGTATTTAAAAAAAGAAGAAAAAAAGACTTTAGAAAGGAGAGACTAGTGTGACATTCTGGCAGAGGGTGAATTTTTGTAGTTGATTTTCATCAGAATAAAACATACCTACCCAGAAGATTTTCAGTGAGAAGGGAGAATTGGCAACGTTTTTCCCTGTTTCCCACAGCGACACACTTCTATGCCCATAAGAATGAGGTTTTACAGAGAGCAGTTAAAACTGTGTAACCTTATTTCTGGATATTACCCATCAAGGCGCAGCAGTAGGATGACATGCAGTGAACTCAAGTCACAACAAATTCCAGGTGGACGCTAAGAAAAGAATTTTAACCATGAGGATATTGAGATGTTGCAGCAGGGGCAAGAAAAATTGTGTGATCTCCTGGGATGGAGATCTTGTCTGGACAAGGCTCCAGGCACCGTGATCTAAGTGAGCCCTGCTGTGAGCAGCGGGTTGGACCAGATCTTCTCTAGAGATTTTTTCCAACCTGAAGTAGATTCTGTGATTCAGAGTAATGAAATGTATTTTTACTGGAGTATCCTCCGTACTGCATGGAGATCCACTGCAATATGAAACACGGCCTGCTGGAATGAAATAGTATTTTTGTTTTGTGTTAGTAGCCTGTCTTGCACCCACAGCAATATCAGATTACACGCTAATGTGCTGCCCTTTTCTCTCGGTGTTTAATTATTGCAGGCTGCTGCCAGACATCAGTGTTCCTACCTAATAAATATGCACGTTGATGAGTTTTTGAAGACTGGCGGGATTGCAGAGTGGTTGAATGGTTTAGAATACATTCCCCAAAGACTGAAAAATCTGAACGAAATAAACAAACTCCTTGCACACCGGCCCTGGCTGATCACGAAAGAGCACATTCAGGTACCTGTTAAGTCGTGCCCTGTAATAGAAGTAAATGTCTAGTAATAAGAACTGCTAAAAACTACGCAAATGTCTGGTTAGGCTTCCTTATGTTGAGTTAAAAAATGCAGGGAAGCACTAGAGCATTGAATAAGCGAGTAAATTATTCTGCGGGACAAAATCAACACGATTTACTTTTTAGGAATAGCGCTGGCTAATAAAATCCCAAAAGAAAAGAGGTAGTTTGTTAAGTGTCTCTTTTTTTTTGTCCAGTGAGAATTAGTGTGCAAGAAGAATACAGTATTGTTGGAGGAAAGGAATTGATCCCCTTTTAAAATCCATCGCATATTATAGAAAAGCTGGGGGCCAAAAGGAATTTTATATTTACCGTTTTCTTATTCTCATTTCAGAAACTTGTCAAGACTGGGGAAAATAATTGGTCTCTTCCTGAGCTGGTGCATGCTGTTGTCCTGTTGGCACATTATCATGCCTTGGCAAGTTTTGTGTTTGGTAGCGGCATTAATCCAGAGAGAGATCCGGATACATCTAATGGAGTCAGACTTATAGCAGTCAACAACTTCTGTGTCTGTGATCTTGCCAATGACAACAACATAGAAAATGCATCCCTCACGAGTAGCAACTTTGGGGTTAGTGTTGCAAGAAGATTCTTTTGCTTGCCTCTGTTTTGCATTAGAAAACTCTTTTTTCCATTCTTTCCTCTTTAAATTTCAGGACAATTTGAAAGTTTTTGTCTGCTTTACTGGAATGCTTGAGTCTGGTAACTCTTAGTTCACTCTAGCAGTTTTCAGTGTAATCTACTGAAAACCACATTGTAACAGTGGGTGGTAGTCAGAGCAATGTGGTTTCAATGTTTAACCTCACAAACCATTGGACGAGACTAAAACTTCACGTTCAGCTGAAAGCTTCAAGTCCCGGTTTCTCCAGATAATGTGTTGCTGACTGAAGCATTCTGTCAAAAGAAATGGGGGGAGGGGGAACACGACACAAAACCAAAAAGCCAAACAGAAGCAGTAGTAATGACAATGATAATAACAACAACGACCAACTATCTATCTATCTATTTATTTATTTATTTATTTATTTATTTATTTATCGATCTATCTATCTATCTATACTTCAAGGCCTACAATTAGAGAACAGATCAGTTCTGAAATGCTTTGATGTAGATATGTCTGAAATAAAATTACTTAATTTTTCATGCTGGCCTTCCAGTCTTGAATCAACCACCAGAGAACTTTGATTACTGGTTAATTAACTTAAATGTGGAATTTTTTTTTCTGAAAGTAGCTCTTGAATGCTTTGAAAACATGTCCTTGAATTAATACCGATTGATGAATTAACCTAATCACATCTGATAGAAAGTTGGGATTATGAACGGAGTCACTAGATGTGTTTGTAAAAATGAGCAGTACAGTGTGAACTTGTGATCAGCCAGTTTAATTGCTGTATCTTAAGTTTCTGGGCTCTAAGACGTGCTATAGCTCAAATCTCTGGAGTGTCGTAGCCTCATTTGTAGTGGGCAAAGTGCTGCTGCTGACTGCTGCTTGTAAAGCAGGGAGCAGCATTCCAAAAAACACTTACAGCCATGGGCAGAAGGGCAGAATCAAAAGGGAAAGATGAAAAATCAAAACCCACTCAATCTATGTTATGAAAAATCTGAATCATAAGAACAGATCACAGAACCTCAAACGTTGGTGGATTTCTAGCAGAGGCCTTTTTACTTCACGAAAGCAAGAGAAGGGGTCAACACAATAGTTATTTTAATCACAGGTAACGAGAAGAAAAAGCAAAGACTGATTTGCTGTCTCAGGTTGTGTTCCTGCATTGCAGCGTTGCACTGTGTCTCTTCAGAACCGTATTTTACATCACTAATAGGCTGAAAAAAAATTACCTTGATATTAAAAGTTGTCTTCTGATACACGTAGGGCACACAGATGGTTTTTCTGGAGCCCTCTGCATGGCGGAATATGTATTTTAAGCAACTCTGGTTTTCCACATTGAAACACTACCTCTTCCACTGTTAGATAACTTTGGTAGGTTAGAGTAACACTTCCCAGCTTCCTCCTCCTGGCTGCCTGGAAGCTGTTTGCCTACGCTGTGATGTGACAAAATGCACTCTGGCTTGAGTTTTTGTGTTTGCTGCTGCTCTCTGTGTGCGAGAACGTTTGTCGTCAAGCATGAAATCTGAAGATGACACGCGTTGTCTATCTTCTAATTTTGCAGAATGTCATGGTGTTTTTGCAGATCGCAGATTCTTTAAGTGAGCTGGAGGCCTTAATGGAAAGGATGAAGAGGCTACAAGAAGATAAAGAGGATGAAGAAGCCTCTCAGGAAGAAATGGCAACTCGCTTTGAGAAGGAAAAGAAGGAGAGTCTTCTAGTAATTAGTGGAGGTATTTGTGTTTTTCCAATTCCTTTTGTTTGTGCTTTGTGCAAATTAAGCACTTGAGGCCAGTTCAGTGCCTAGAACTTTATCTGTCCTTTTCTTTATTCTGGCTCTTGCTCCAGTAGGAGTGTACAAAGGATGGTCCTGCCACTTGCTTCATCTGCTTAAGATTCCTTGATTGGTAAATAATGCCATCCTTTTTGCTACTTGAAATTTAGGGTTTTGTATATTAGGAAAAAAAAAGAGTGTGGAGGTCTTTTAAAAATTGAGTATAAATTTCTCTTTATGTGCTCTGTATCTTCAAATTCATTCATTCATGTCAATATCCAGTAACATTTCACAGGTTTAGGTTCTACAGTTCTCAGTAACACTCATAAGTAGCCTTCAGATCTGACATTCAGTTCAGAAGGTAGTTTAGGTTGAATACTACTAAGACAAGCAGAATCTCCAACCGTTTCTTCATAGTAGAGGCCACCTGAAGATGATAGCTTGTGTTTTTTTAAGAGGAGACTTGCAAAATGCTTCACATTTTACTAACACAGTTCTTTGTGAATTTAGATTTCGGTAGCTGCAGATCAGACGTGTTTGAAAGTATCTAAGTTTTTGTGCAAAAGGGAAGAAGAATGTGTTGTGGATCAGCAGAGAGATTGTTTTGTGGCTCTCTAGGAACATGCAGAATCTCTGAAAGAAGATACATCCAGGAACGTCATGGCTGGATTTTAAGAAATGAACATTGTTCATTCTTGCTGTGGTTTTTTTTGGTCAGACAGTATCAACAGTGCAGATAAACTGACACCTGTTGCAGTTTCATTATCAAATCAAGACTTCCATGAATCTTTGCAACTTCAGGCATAGAAGGAAGAGATGGCGTTTGGGATAGAAGGGCTTTTTTGATGGGGTTGCTGATAGTTTTTGTTGACTTTCCTCCCTCTTTGCCTTTTGCTGGTTTGAGCTGACAGTCTGTATGTGTCAAGCCTTTACCTTTTCATGAAATTCAGTCCCTGTCAGCAGAGAGGAGTGTGCAGGTTTTTTATTCTTCACTGAGGATTTGCTGTAGCAGATGCTGTGCAAGCTTCTCCCTACGCAGTTATGTTTTGATTGTTTAATGAGGCAAAGAGGAGATAAAGCACTTCTGCAATTCTTAGATTAACTGACTTTTCAAGGTGTTAACAGTGGACATATGGCAACTGTTCTGTCAATGCATGTGGAGGGGAGCCAGGATTTTAACATCAGGGTCAAATGCAGTCAGCTGTGCAGCAGTCAACTTCTGCAGAGGTAGTTACGCAATCAAGCCACCTGTTTATTCGAGAGGGGAAGATTGACTGCTGATAGAAAGCCTGCACTTGCTTAGTGACACGTTTTGGAGCTCTTTGAAGATGCTTAGTTACTAGAGCTTCTGGCAGAATTTCAGCCCGATGTGCTGTAGAGCTCTTTGCTTTCACATAATCTTCAACTGATATTTCCAAGTGGAGTGTTGCATTGCTTTCTGGTTGCCCGTGCTCCAGGTTATAGAACAGAGCTGGTGTAATTCCTGACACAATACCTGCTCCGTGTAGCGATCCTTTTGTCAAGGGTGTGTTTTTCTGTTTCTTATCCTAGTGCAATGACTTTACTAATGGGATTTATGTTGCTGATTTAAGATACCTAGCCTCCTCAGAAGTCAACAAAGAGAAGAGCACACCTTCAGACAGAAGTTGAACCCATCTCCTCCCATTTTGTAGAAGTACATCAGGTGTCTGCTGTAGGCTGACGTTTTGCCTCAATGAAAGGGATGGATCCCATACAAGCAGATTGGAATTGAAGTGTTTCTTTCCTTTGTACCACACACTTCCTTTGCACAACTTCTAAACTTATTCTCTAGTCTTGTAGTAGAGTTGTAGCCGGGAGTTGGTGCTAGATCCTGCCTAAATGCCAAGCATTTTTGTGTTTTATTCACAGCATTTGATGATGAAATAGTTTCTACAGATGTCTCCCGCTATATTGAAGATCCTGGGTTTGGGTACAAAGACTTTGCAAGGCGAGGAGAAGACCATCTGCCAACGTTCAGAGCTCAGGTACCATGTCTTTAAAATACATTCACTTAAAGATTGTTTGTCTATCTCATTACAGGGTAAATAGGATCATAGAATCATTAAGGTTGGAAGGGACCTTGAAGATCATCTAGTTCCACCCCCCTCCACTGTAGGCAGGGACACCTCTCTCCCACTAGCTCACGTTGCTCAAAGCCCCATCCAGCCTGGCCTTGAACATCTCCAGGGATGGGGCATCCACAGCCTCCTTGGGCAACCTGTTCCAGTGCTTCCCCACTCTCATGGTGAAGAATTTTTTCCTTATATCTAATCTAAATCTACTCTCTTGCAGTTTCAGGCCATTGCCCCTTGTCCTATCACTACAGGCCCTTGTAAAAAGCCCTTCTCCAGCTTTCCTATAGCCCCTTTCGTGTATTGGAAACTGCTATTAGATCACCCCGGAGCCTTCTCTTCTCTAAGCTGAATAACCCCAACTCCCTCAGCCTGCGAGTGAGTGTAAAGGGGTTGTAGTGAGGCATGTTTGTTGTATGCTTTTTCTCTTGTCCTGGTCCATAAATCTACCTGAGATGAGTCTTTTACTATTGGTAAGTCTCAGACAAGGGAATGCTTATCTTTCAGTCTTATTCTGATTGTTACCAGAATTAATGTTTGAAAACAGTAAAGCGTATCACTAAATCTGGAATAAAAGTGAAAGGTTGAAAAGAAAGAATTTCTCCTCCAACCTTCGAGATGTTGTAGTAAAAATCCACAGGAAGAACTCTTTATTCGTGTCATTTTATCAAGTATTCTCTATCCAGTAGTTATCTATACATAGATATATGTCTGTGAGAGCGATTTGATAAGTATCGTTCTCGTACATGCACCAAATCACTGGACTTTGAATGTTGGAAAAGACGAGGAGTTCTTGAATATGATTAATGAAGGTTTTGGCTATTTTTTAATATTTTTTTAGTGCTGCTGAAAGAACAGCATTTTGCCTGTACGTTGTCTCACGTATTGGCGTCTCTTCCCATGACGAGACTCATGAATGTCTTCATAATACATGTAACAGGAGAGACATTCTAGGTAATTCTGTTCCAGTTTATAGAGTAGATTAATCAGCAGTCTAGTAATAAATTGTGAGCAATAGAGGCAATCTTAAACCAAATCAGAGAACTTCCATTAAAAAAACCAGTGGGTACAGGAAAACTTCGTGGTCAGAAGATGAATCTATGACTGTAAAATTAAGAATCCATAATCACTCTCAGGAAATGTGTTTAGCCGTGTAGCAGTCTCTGCTGATCTGGATAATCTGCTCTGTAGTCTTTATATGAGCCTAAAATAGGTAGATATTGCCAAAAAGAATAAGGCAGAGGCAGTGCCTATAAATCAAACATTCTGCTTAACCGCTTTAGGAGCAGCAGGCTTCCATGGAAAAAAAAAAAGCCCTACAGAAGTTGAAATTGGAACTAAAACATCTCTGCTCTTAACTAAGCAAGGCATCTTCTGGCCTACATTCAAAGCAATCACCTTGATAATTTAGCTTTTTGTTAGTATATACTGCTCTTAAGCAGTTAATGTATATACCCAAATGTTCTGCTATTAATGCTATTTAAATTGCATCAGCATCCCCAAACCCTGCAATAAATCTAATCCTTATTCTGATAAAACAAGGCTTCTTCATCTCTGCGGGTTTAGATTTAGTAATAGGAAAAGGTATTCCATACACTGTAAAATGTCTTTAAAATTTTTTAATTTTTATTTAATTGTTAGTATGAATCAACTGCTGTTAGTTACCAACACTTTCCCCCTCCTGAGGCTTCTGGTTTTCAGAGGCTTTTGTGATGCCCCACATGTCCTGGACACCTTTAAAGGGCGGGTGGGCACGGCCTATCTCTCACAAGCCTTACGGTCTTTAGGGGTGGAAGCTGGAGGCCAAATGTGGTGTTGTGGCATGTTCAGATGTCAGTGAATGCCTCCGTTAGGCCACGAAACACTGTCCTCTGTGCTCTTCCCTGCTATCCTAACCAGGGAGCCGGCACCATAGACATGCTCTAGAGCGCCTGGGTGAGGACCCTTGCCCAGCAGCACCTTCTGAAAACAGACGCAGGGGTCACGTGGAGGCGATGCCCTCGATTGTACAGATGGTATCAGTGACTGAATGGCCAAAAACTTGCCGAGGATGGGCACGAACTGACATGTTCCTTGTAACAGCAGTGGGGGCAGTAGTTGCCCACTGCTCTGAAGCACGGTCGTTCTCCACACCTGATGCCGTGCTCACTGCTCTGCAAAGATTTCCCACTTCTGATGGAGCCAGCAAGCTTTTATCCTTGTGATCCAGGCACTTGTCTAAGACTAAAGCAGCCTGCGTTTTATTAGTTTGTTCGAGGATGGTTCAGCACTTCACCCAGTAATGGTACATCCTGGCTGGAAGTAAATACTCCAACCCTGCACAGAACTAAGCATCAAAGTCTCCAAAAGGACCAAATTTTTAAATTTACAGGCCCATCTCACATATGACACTAATTGGAGTGTCACAGGAGGCAGTGGAAAATTACCTCAACACGTCAGGGAGAAGCTTGGAGTTTTCTCCTTCTGGAGGCTAATGACATCCAGCTGGAGGTAGGGTGCCAGGAAGCCTGGGGGAACAGTGCAGGTGATATGGATGAAGGATTCAAAATTCAATTATTTTAAGGAGAATAAAGTTATAACTAGCACACAACAAAAGCTATTAAGCTGTAGAGAGGAACAGATAGGGACTTCACCTCATTTGTACGTTTATATATTTCCTTCTCTTCCTGCAGGACTATACTTGGGAAAATCATGGCTTTTCCCTTGTAAACAGGCTTTATTCTGACATTGGGCATCTCCTAGATGAGAAATTTCGGATGGTGTATAACCTCACTTATAACACTATGGCAACACATGAAGATGTTGATACAACTACGCTAAGAAGAGCTTTATTTAACTATGTCCACTGTATGTATGGAATCAGGTATGGATGAAAGTCCCCTGGCTTAGGGGGGCACATTTTAAACTGTGTAAACAGAGTGAAAAACGAGCTGTGTGAAAAACGTGATTCTAAACTCCGTGTGTTAGAGCGGAGACGGTACCCTCAGTCTGCAGGTTAGAGTGGTTTTGCTGGCATAGCAGCGTAACTTCTGCTTCCACTGTAGAGAAAATTATTGTGAATCAGGATGGAAAACATTATGGAAACGTCTTCTCTGAAGCCAGCCTGTATCCTTTGTGCAGAAAAGGCTACATGTTAATACTAAGCCTGTCAGATCCTCTGTTAGCTGGTGGTTTTCTAGCACGTGTAATAAATGCTTCAGTTGCCAGATTTAAGAATGTAATGCCGCAAAAGACCATGCTTTTAAAAACTGACATCCAACAGAATGATCGCCTCTGTTATTTAGGTATGATGACTATGATTATGGAGAAGTTAATCAATTACTTGAACGCAGCCTGAAGGTTTACATAAAGACAGTGACCTGCTACCCAGAGAGAACTACGAAGCGCATGTACGATAGTTACTGGCGTCAGTTCAAGCACTCGGAGAAGGTAGGTATTAAAAATGAAAATATTAAAAATGAAAATACGGTAAAAATGGCAGTGTCTGTCAAATGAGCTGTTTTTAACCAGAGAAAAGCAAACGAGATGAATGCACTAAGAGTTAGATACCAACTTTACAAAAATGTTTGTTAGCATGCTGGAAATACGGATTCCTGTTTAATTATTATTTTGGGTGACTTCTCCATAAAACTGAAATGACAACTGTAAAAAAAAAAAAAGTGGATGAACTTAGGAATGCGAAAGTGGTCAACTATGCCAGTACGTGAGATTTGGGTATCAAAAAAGACATTAACTCATACATGCATAATCTTTACGGTGTTTTTCATCAATGAAAATGTCAACGTGTATTCAGATACCCAAGTTAAATGCTTCCTGATGAGGGTTCAGTGCTTGTGTGCATGCTAGGCTATCTGGCACATAAAATGTTCCTTATTCTGTGCTCCTGTATTGCAGTCACAGGTGGTAGTGAAGAAAACAAAATATAATTCATAAAGAACTAGTAGCATTAGTATAGAAAAATGGTTTTATTGAGACTTCTCAGGTGGAACACTGCTTAAAGCAGCAATTGAGGCTCATTCCTTGCAGTTCTAGGACATTTTCTAGTATTGGCATAGCACACAGCTGCCTCAAGAGGAACTCGAGTCCTGCAGCAGGGTACAGGGAGCAAGGACATAGTTTCTTGCAGTGATACTTTACTGAGGGTCAGAGGTTATAGCCTAAATGAATAAGTGATGTTGCATTCAAAAGTGAACTAAATGGCCGATTTAATTTTTAACAGGTTCATGTCAATCTGCTCCTAATGGAAGCTCGTATGCAGGCTGAACTTCTGTACGCCCTTCGTGCCATAACTCGTCACCTAACCTGAAGCAGTCGCTGGGCAGGAGTAAAGGAGTTTCCACTGAGTATGTAAAGACCTTTCGAAATAGATACACACCAGAAGCTGTTTGTGATGTAGCATCAGGTTATTCAATTCTCTAGTGTCAAAGTTTAGCCGTGCTTCTCGACGGCTGTAATGTGCAATGACGTGTTTTATTTTCTTGATGCTTAACATTACTAATGATAACAAAAGTAACACTGAGGAGCACTACTCTGCATTGTTTCCGCCTGGATTTCTGCGCAGCGGTCAGGATCCTGAAACTGTTTTTATGATATCCAATCCTAGCGCTTTGTTCTTTAAGCACCAGAGTGAAGTGCTTAGAGACTTCTTTTTCCAAGCAATCATTTTTCAGATTCGTGGAGTCCAGCAGGAGATCGGTTCTGCCTGTCCTGAGAACGTCGTTGAGTCGTGACAGACGCGCGGGCTGCGTTGCGTCGAATTGTCCACTGGATTCTTCTGTGTCTCCTGGAGACTGCTCGCCAGCCACTGTCTTACTACAGCAGTTGAAGGTGATGCGAGATGTGGATGCAAACATTGAGCACACTTTAATGTGAAATTAGTCGTGATAAATCCTACAGCATGCTACTGAAGTGCAAAATTCATCTGCTTTGTCGTGCCCCTCCGAAGAGGAGAGGCCTTGTGATTTCCCATTTCAGCCACTCTTCCTGTGTTCCAGTCATGCGTAATCTTGTGTTACTGACCGTCACCCTCAGTTGTCCTTACAGTGTCCATGCTCATCACACGTCACGATCTGTTTAGTTGGCACCTATGAAGTTAATACACAGGCTGACCAAAAATAGGGGTTTGGGTTTTATTGCACTCTCTTCTTTCTCAATGTTTTAACTAAGGAAAGTAAAGGAAGGCTAGCATATCTGTTCTTTCATATTGGATGTGTAGAAATTTATTTCCCATAACTTTTTTCATAGCATGGAATTTTAATACTCAAAGTTTAAGAAGTTTCTATGCATTAGTGTGAGTGAACAAAAGAAAAGTGCAATATTTTAAAAAAAAAGCGAGCTTTTTTCCCTATCATGCTACTGCTAAAGTGTCCTTCTTAAATAGCCATAAAGAAATTTTAAAACCAAATTTCTTTATTGTCTAAGGCCTAGCAGTTTTGTTTTAGCTTTTACGGCTTAAGACAACCTGATACTGAGATGCCAAAGCATCCCCAAAACAAAGCATTTGTGGACCACCGGTAATATTGGGGAAGGGAAGAAATAAGCTGCCAAAAATGTCACAGTTTTGTGCTGTTTTCTGTTGCTTTCGACTAATTTTTAAGAGCACAAAATGTTGATATTTATAGCTTTATTTTGTATTGCATTTAACGAACCAGTGAAGTGCCTAAAGAGATGCTTAAACTTACCCAGTAAGATGCAAGTTGTCCCTGCTTCATCTTTTGTCTGTTGGTTTGGACTTTTCATATTTCTTTGAGGAGGGTGACCTTTTTTTCTGTTGCCTACATTCAAAACTAACTGGATAGGTTTATTTTTAATATTCCATTGGATTGCAGAAGTTAATACGGGATTTTTTTTTTCATTAGTGATTGCAGAATAGTTAAAAAAATTACTATCAGTCATATTTTAAACGCTTTTCATTGACAAAATCATGGACCAGTACACTACTAAAGTTAGTTGTCTTTTCTTCCCTTTTCCCAATACCTTGCTGTGACTTCGCATGTTGGTTTTTTCGCTTTATCTGTCTGTTCCAGATTGGAAAACTAAATGATTGTACACTTTTCTGCACTTTCAGACCGCAGACTCTGCATGTGAAAACCTTTTGAGGAAGAAATCAGTAATTATTTTTCTTTAATGTAATGTTGGCTATTTGGAAAACTACCCATTGACAGCATTGGGCTCTCATCTAGAGAGAGCATTGGGTAAAACATCAGATTTATTTATCTTGTATAGCTAACTGCAAAGATTTCTCAGAAGTATTGAGATGCTCATTTGTATGAACTTAGATCAACTTTCTAAGTTGTTACAATCCTTTTCCCCCCTTCTCGTGACCATAGTGGCCACACCTGATGGCTTTTGCGCATAAAACAGCGAGTTTTCATGCAATACTTTTGCTTTTTTCAAGCGATGGGAACTGTACAGTGCTACTTTAAATTCATTTGCTTTGAAAATCAAGTAGTTCTCAAGAAGCACAGATGAGCTCTGGAAAGGAGGTGAAAAAAGATTTGGATCACTAATAGGACGGCTGAGTTTCCCTTCAGAAATGCAAAGAGTTGCAGAAATGCAGCCTGCTCTTAGAGTAGGTTGAGTTTTGTGTTTGGAAACATGAGTGCCTTTTCTTCTTTCCTTCTGAAATATACTTGCCAGCTCAAATGCCTTCTGAGCAAAATACATGAGCAGATTTGAAATATAAAAACCGTAAATGGATTGCTCCATAAAATTCCTACTAAACCAGTTATTTCTTTTCTTTTAAAGTGCCATATCAAGTCATATATGGCCTGCAGGACATTCCACTGTAGGAAATGTCATTGTACAACTAGTTTGCTATTTCTCTCTTCTTTTTTTTTAATGTTAAATTTAAACTTAAAACTTCTGGAAATGTTTTCCATGTGGCATTTTCATTTCAAAGCATTGCATTTACAGTGTAACAATTTATAGCCTAGTTTTTATACTCAAATTTATGATTTTTAGTAGGTATTTGTTCAGAATAGGTGTTTGAAGGCCGACAACTCTACTGTACACTTTATGCATGCTTTAGGCTCACACTGTGCCAAATCTTAATGTGCAAGTGTTCTTGAATTTTTTTGCGTTTTTAAAGCACTCATGAATGTGAATCTTCACACTTTGTTGATTAATATTATTCTTAAGAGTACCACAGCCATTGGAAGTGTAGCTACCCTCCCTCCGTCTTCCTGTATTGGAATTGATATTTACCACCATTAAAGTTAGTCCACAAAATCCCAGCCGTGGCCAACATAAAATTGAAGAGTACAGTCTCCTGCCTGCTGAAGAGAAAGCGTGGTGGGTGCAAACTAACCAGCTCGCACAGGGAGTGCTGGAAGTAGGGAACAGAGTTTTTTGAGCAGGGACAGCTTATCATTGCAGAATTGCTTCAAAACGTGTCTTGCGATGGCGTACATTCGTGCTGAAATTGCTCATTTTTCAGGTTTTTATGGTTATGAAAAGAAGCGAAAAAGGTGCTGACTGGAGAAAATATTTGCATTTCCCAGAACGCTCTGCCTGCAGCCAAACATCACAAGAGTGCCATCATGCAGGAACAGAAACCATTTTAAACTAGGGTACAGTTTGTGCAGATAGCTACTAAAGCTAGTGTTGTGTTGTCCTCTGAGAGTTTTGGAGAGGCGTAGATGGATTATTTTCATCAAGACTGAACTGGAACATGTATTCTGTGTCCTAAAGCCTTCATTAAAATGAAAAGGATGTACTTTCAGCTTTATAAGAGTTAAAGAATTGCCACTATCAGCTCTTCCTATGTATTAAAAAATTTTTAAGGACAGGAAAATCAGTGATTGTAAACAACTACAAATGCAGGTCTCTATAAATTCAGAACAGAACAAGAAACAAAACATTTTGTTTCTCTGTTACTTGAGCGCAGAAGGTCGCAGCACCGGAATGTTCAAGAGGTTTTTTGTTTGTAGTGATCCTGGTAGATGTTTTCATGGGATTTGGGAAAAGGCAGCTAGTTGCCTGAATTTCAATGGGAATTTAAGCACCTGGGCACTTAGCAAAATACTGCAAGGTGCCTGCTTGCATTTTTGAGTCAGGTTTTTAAAGATACTTAGTCATCCAAATTGAATAGAATAAAATCAGTTTCCATAGAGATTAATGGAATAATGTGTAGCAGATCCATGTGATTTGCAGCGGTTGGTGATGAACTGGGTTGTTTTGGGGACTTAACATGGGCTGAGAGAAATCTTTCCCAAAGCAGTTAAACTGTAAGCTGCTGCTCTTGCAGAACAGGTTCTCGGTGTTTCTCATGCATGTGTGTTTTCCATGAACATAAGCATGCATTTCAGGCTCATGTTCCCAAGCTTGGATTCCCTTTTAGAAGAGCTGGATTATCTAACCTCTGCTTACAGAAAAGATGTATTGGTGGTAGCGAGCAGATAGCCTGTGCCCTGACTAAGAAGTGTTGGCCAGAAAGAATTACTCCAAATCTTCCTGATTTCACGTGATGTTCTTTCAGTTACTTTCCTTAGAGGTTTGAATCCTCCTTCCATAAATTAGAAGTGATGTTGCACAAAATGGAGGGAGAGGGGGGTGGATTCGTTCTAAATTATGGGGCCCTGAGCTACCTGATGTAGTTAAAGATGTCCCTGCTCAGTGCAGGGGGGTTGGATGAAATGGCCTTTAAAGGTCTCTTCCAGCCCAACGCATTCTGTGATTCTAAATGAACCTTCCCAGAGCTGGTGTGAATATAAAGCTTTAAAAATCGATTTGTCATTAGCGATCGTTCCAAGAGTTGGGCAAAAACATCAGTTTGCACGACCTGAACTTTGGACTTATTCTCCCTAATGTCCCCCAGCACTATGTTTGACTGAAGACGTGCATCCATCATCTTTTCCGCATTTGTGAACTGTAAATGAAATTTTTTATCTCCAAATGAAAATTAATTTGGCATTTCACACCTACTGCATAGGTGACAGCTGTGGGAGATGGAGAGAGCACAGTAGTATGAGGAAACTGTAGGAGCATCTTATCAGTGTTAATTTATCCCTTAGAGCACATTTCCTGGCACACAATCATGCTGCTGCTCTCCCAACACAAATCAGGTTTCTGTTGCAGGTGTTTAGTCCTTCTGCTGCTCACCAGGGGTAAAAATTGTCATTTTCCAACCTGCTGCCACCACCACCCTGCATCAAGTGCTTCCTTTCTTCCCAGCTCACAACCCCTAGCAGTCATGCAGGGACCACCTCCTAGCCTTCACGTCGTAAAACCATGCTGGGTTCCTATATCACAGTTTGCTCTTGAGTTCAGAGGGTCTTTCTCCTGTTCAGAAACACTTAATTGCCGTATTAGGTTGTTTCTGGGCAGGAAAATTCTAAATCTGATTCAAAAGGATGCCGCTTACTCCTTGCTTACAACATGTAGGGTAGCATTTGCCAGTAGCATGTCAGATCCCATCTCTGGAGGTACAGTAATAATCCAGTGGATCCACCAAGGAAATGCTTCCGTCGGCAAAACTCCCTGTTCTTGAGCTGTTGGGCCGTGCAGGGTTCTTTGAGGGACATCTAATGGGGGATCTGAGGTCCCCTCCTGCCAGGCAGGCTTACGGAGCCCTTGGGTGAGCAGGTTCTCAGGTGCCTTGCAGCTGGACAGACCTTGGCTGGCCTCTGGTACAAGTGATTTAGGTTTTTTGCTTGTCCGTGAGATAGATCCAAATGCACGTCGCAGAGTGGCTGCTGCAGATGTGTCGGGTGTTCCTTTGGGTGCTGAGTATTGTCAGGGCCCATGGAAAATAGAAACCTGCATTCTGCTCTTGTTCCCAACCGTAGTTAGAGATGATACTGAAGATGCCAATTAATTTACTAATTGTGGGGAGCAAGCTACGCTGTCAGCATCGAAGGTGCAGACCACAGGTGCTCTCGAGGGGACACAACCAGTGCAGCAGGAGTTGACATGTTGGTCAGCTGAAGAACCTTGACCGATGTGTCCGAGAGGTTCTTGTGTGCGTCTGTACGTAGGGAGGGTGGCAGGAGATGCCTCCTTCCAAGGTGTCCAGACGGCGTCTGTAGGACAAGAGCTGGGACCCTTTCCTTACTCCACGGATGGAGCAGGGGAAGGGAACCACCTGAATAAAAGGTGCAACCGTTGAGTTACATTTTCTTGCTCCCACCAGCCCTTTGAAGGGAGTTTTCAGACAAAAAGAGTGAATCGCTAAGCGTTGTGTCTCCAGCTCCAGGGGCCTGAGGGACAGGAACAGCAGCAGGTCCAAACACACCCGATCCAAAACTGTTTCTCATTCCCCATTTCGCACTCATGTCGTGCCACCAGACCCAGACTTCTGACCTCCAGTCCAGCTGCCACGTGCCCGGGCGGCTGCAGGAGAGGCCTGCGTGGGGTGGTGGGAGATGTGGCTACTTTCAGGGGAGAAAGAATGATAATTAGGCTACAGCCCTTGGACTCTACGAGGCAACGCAGTCAGAAATCTTTTCACAGCTGTGACCGCAACTGGATACAAACTGTAGCTTAAAGAAATAGGAGTTTTGTAAACTTGAAATCTCTTGGTTTTACCCTTTTCTCCTTTTGCTGGAAAGCCACACGATGAATGTATATGCTTTATCTTTCTATCTGACATAACTGAAAATCAGACTGCCAACTCCTTGTTTTGTATTAGCCTTTTTTTTTAAAAAAAGAAAAAAAGTTTGTGAGCAATATATGTAGCATGCTGTGAACGTCTGTTTTGATCTTTATAGTTACTCTTTAATCCATCAGTATTAACACCAGTTCTTTTTTTGTGTTCCCCTTGGTACTTCGTATGCGGTGTAAAGCAGAAGCTGTGATCGGCTTTGCAGTCCTGTGCCGTGTTACTGTAACTCCTTGATTTTTTAGGAAGCACCAGACTGTGGGCCACCCTGGGGCAGGCAGCGTGCCCGTACACGACTGCCACTTTTCGGTCTCTTGTACTATGTATAGTTTTAAGTAGAATAAGCTTTTTAACAGAATATTGATGCGGTTTATGAGTCACGCAGGCTGCAAGTGTCTGGTGTGTGAGAGTCTTTGTATTTATAGTTGTTGGGGTTTGGGTTTTTTGTTTTGTTGTTGATTTCATTTTTGGGTTTTTTTTTTTTAATTCGTAAAGTAGCAAACTTGATAAACATAGCCACTTTAAACTGCTCTTGCTAAACAGACCCTGCTGTAGATAAAATACCACTGTAGTTACCGGGAGGCGCGCCGGCCGACCCCTTTCAACCCTGGGTGAGCTGAGCACCCCTCTGCAAAAATCTCGGTCCGAGCTGCGCTGCCGCCCCACGTTTGGCTGCATTTGGACCCAAACACCAGGCAGGCGGGGGTCTGACACGGGTTTCAGCCCCCCCGTGCCCGTCAGCTTTCCACTGGCCAACCCTGCCGTCCGCTCACCCCCGCGGTGGGTGGACCGGAAAGATGGGCACAGCGTTTCTGCAGCCGAAAAGCTTCCAAGCCTCTTCTGAGTGCAAAAATCAGCCCTTGATTTGGTGGCTGCAGAGCCCGGCGTGTTGGGGGCGAGAAGCAGCGGTTTGGCAGCGGCGGGTCTGAGCCCCGGTGCCCGTGGGCCGGGACAGCGGGCAGGGCAGTGCCCGGCCTGGGCTGGGGCGGGCGTTTCATTGTGTCTCCCACCGCTCACCCTCTGGACAGGGGATAAATTGTACCCAGCTGTCGGCTTCTTGCCTCCTCCTGCCGCGGCCAAGCGGGTGTTTTGGGATGGAGGGTCAAGGACAAAGCTCTGGTCCTGCTGCTCCCTCCCACCACCAGGAAGCTGGGGAGCGTGGTCCTGCGGTGCCCACAGCATCCCGCCCCGGCGCTGTGCCACGGGCTCCGTGCTTTCACAGGAGGTTTGCCTGCAAGGTGAGGCAGCTGCTAGGAGCTCACTGTGGGTTTCCACAGCAGCTTTTATAATTTTTGTTGTTGTCGTTGTTGGTTGGGATATTTTTTTCTTTTTTTTTCTTTTTTTTTTTTTTTTTGCAGAGGACAGACTGACCTAGTGGGATGGATTATTTTTTTTGTGTGTGACTTTTGTTAGTTTTTAAGTTACCCGACTTGAATTTATCTGAACAGATGCAGAAGGAACTTCTTTTTTTTTTTCTGAGTTAAGAGACAAAAACGCATTTTTAAACAAAGGAATCATGTATTAACATTTTAACAGCAATTCGTAAATCTGCACTTTTTATGAGGTTTTGAAAAATCTATTTATAGGTACGGAACAATGGGGTTTGTTTAAAACTGTATCGCATTTATACTTGCTGAAATTACTTTCATTGTTATCAGTAGGAATTTTATTGGTTAAATAAAATGGATAAAACCTGTCTCCTGTTTGAACCATCATTTGCCACATGCTGGGAAACACATCCCTGGAGCAGAGCACTCTGTTTTGGAATGAGACCCAGTCCAGGAAGTGTCCTTCCCCCCCATGCCCTCGTTCTGGATTTCAGTCTATTTATTATTTAATATCGAGATCTGTGATCTGTTCGTGCTGGTGGTTCCCCAGGCCTTCGCCTTGGCCATCCTCCCAGGGCCCCTGCGGCTCTGCCGCCATCCAGCCACACACCCGCTGCCCTGAAGCCCAGCCCATGCCCACGGAATCCCAGAGACCAAAGGGTGATGGCAGATCAGGGACCGTGTGACAAGGATGCTTACCTGTCCATGCCAGGTGGCCACAGGATAGTGTCCGTGCCCCCACAGGTGACCCTCACGGACATCTGGGAAAGGGCCATGGCCGAGGTAAGGGTGCGCAGCCCCACACGGGCAGCATGTCCTTGGGGAGACCTGGCTGGGCTGACCCTGACACCCACCCACATCCCTTTACAGCCTCACGGAGCACGGGGTGTGTCCCATGACCGGCATCAGCTGGGAACACGGCCACCCCCAAGCTCCCAGACAGAACTGAAAAGCCATGAGCATCAACAGTGTGCCTTGGCAAGTGGAGATCGAGTGCTTGAGCAAGCCCGTGCAATAGAATTAGAGAATAGATTGGGGTGGGATGGACCTTTAAAGGCCATCTAGTCCAACTCCTCTGCTGTGAGCAGGGACATCTTCAACTGGGTCAGGTTGCTCAGAGCCCCATCAAACCTGACCTTGAATGTCTCCAGAAATGCCGCCCACACGCACCTCTCTGGGCAACCTGTGCCAGTGTTTCACCACCCTCATCGTAAAAAATTTCTTCCTCATGTCTAATTCTAAATACTGCCTTAGTTTAAAATCATTACTCCTTGTCCTACTGCAACAGGCCCTGCTAAAATGCAGGGTTGGATTTCAGTCTCCCTTGTGCCGTGGCACTGGGAAGGAATGGTGACCAGCCCCAGCGCAATTAACAGACCTTTTCTACCAAACCTTGGCAATAATTGCTGCTGAAGTGCACACACCCCACACCCCTCCCCCAGCACATGACTTGGTTTCAATGCTGCAAGCTGAATTACCCCAAATCATAGGCTACATGGGAGCAGTCAAACTCACCCCAATAACTTTTGATTTGATCACGATGGAGCAATCCAGTGAGGCGTCTGGACAGCAGAGGCTCTGCAAATCCCAGCTAGACTTAAAGATGTTGTAAATAACATCACCCATCACTCAAATGAGCTCATGCAAATATAATTGATTTTTTGTAGATTTTCAGTGTATAAAAAAAGATAATAACTGGATTTGTATTTCCTGCTAAATTAAAATCTACCCTCTGCATCCTCTACACGTGCTTTGTTCTGTCCCTTGGAGCAAAACTGGAACGTTTCTGACCTGCGCGACTGCTTTTCCAGGAGAGAAGCCGTCCTCCTGCGGCTGCTTTCAGAATATCAACATGATCAGGGAATAAAAGGCAGCCAAAAACTGGGTACAGAAAATACAGTAAAACACATGATTTCAGCCCAAACGGAAGTGTTTTAGCAGTCATGACCTGCAACATTCAGTATCGACTTGCCCAGCAGTTTGCAGCTGCAGTGTGTGACGCCCACAGAAGAGGGTTTGGCTTCAGCCCTGACCCCCTCTCCCGTGTTGTCCTCATGCCCTGGTGTCTCTCATAGGGCACTGAAAGCACCAGGAGGAGTACAGACTTCTGATTTGTCTTGCTAAATTACCTGGCTAATCTCTCTCGGCTTCTTCTGCAACCAGTGGAGGGATGGAGAGACTCCACCAGAGGGTGACAACTGCCTTGAATCATCTCTTGCAGGAGTCTGATCTACTTCCACCTCAGCGGGAACATGATCGGGTTGCAGCTCACATCAGCAATGCAGCACAGTGATCCTGAAAAGATCAGCTGAAAACATTTTTTATTAAATTTAAGCTATCTCCTAGGGTTTTTTTCCTTTCAGTTTTTCCTGCTGAAAAAAAAACAAAACAAAACAAGAAAAAGGCAATTTTTGGAAAAAAAAAAAAAAAAAAAAAAGACGAACAGGAGCAGAAGCAGCTCAGCTAAAGGCATCCTTACCAGCTCCGACTAGCAGAGAGAAATAAAGGACAGGTAGCAGGTTCCCACATACATCCCACTCCAGCAAACCTCCCTCTGATTGGGCTTGAGGAGATGATCTGCAGCATTACAGGATCTGGGGATCTGTCCTCCATCACAGAATTATAGAATCATAGAACAATTCAGGCTGGAAAAGACCCTTGGGATCATCAAGTCCAACCATTAACCATACACTACAACCATTAACCCTACACTACAAGTTCACCCCTAAACCATATCACCCAACATCACATCTAAGCGACACTTAAACACATCCAGGGATGGCGACTCAACCACCTCCCTAGGCAGTCTGTTCCAGTGTCTGACCACTCTTTCCGTGAAGAATTTCTTCCTAATGTCCAGTCTAAACTTGCCCTGTTGCAACTTGAACCCATTTCCCCTGGTTCTGTCCCTAATGACCTGTGAGAAGAGACCAGCACCAACCTCTCTCCAGTGTCCTTTCAAGTAATTGTAGAGCATGATGAGGTCCCCCCTCAGCCTCCTCTTTCTTAAACTGAACAGTCCCAGCTCCTCAATCGCTTCTCGTAAGATCTATTCTCCAGGCCCTTCACCAGCTTTGTTGCCCTCTTCTGCACTCGCTCCAACACCTCGATATCTCTCCTATACTGAGGCACTCAAAACTGAACACAGTACTCAAGGTGTGGCCTCACCAGTGCTGAGTACAGGGGGACAATCACCTCCCTACTTCTGCTGGTCACACAATTTCTAATACAAGCCAGGATGCCGTTGGCCTTCTTGGCCACCTGGGCACACTGCTGGCTCATGTTCAGCCGGCTGTCGATCAGAACGCCCAGGTCCTTTTCCGCCAGACAGCCTTCCAGCCACCCTTCCCCAAGCCTGTAGCATTGCATGGGGTTGCTGTGACCAAAATCATCACTGGAGCATGAGCACCTATTCCTTAGTTTTTGATGACACCCGGCACCTGAGTTGTCAACCTTTCTCCTTAAGAGTCTACTGGTGGGATGATGAGCCTCAGGCATCAAATGCAGCTCTCCAACACCAGGATGCTGACTGTTACCATGCAGACCTCTTCTGCAGCCACTGAGTTCCGTGGTCTCAAAGACCCTTGAGAAGGTAGCCACTCTGCTCCACATTAAATAACTCCCCTCATTTTGCAGCGGGCAGTGTTTTTATCAAGTGCAGGCTTTCACCTACAGTGCAGGTGTTACAGTTTCATCCCAGAGATGCCTGAGGGTGGAGGTTGCATTCAGCAACCCCACAAACGTGCATTTTCCATGAACTCAAAAAATTGTGGGGCAAATTCTTTGGGGTATGGGATGACTATTCACAGATCAGGCCAACCTGTAGGGTGTGAGGCACACACACTGGTTAATCCCATCTGCTGCAGTGTTACCACATAAAACCCCCCAGCACCACCCAAACGTGCCCACGAGCACTGGACATTGTTTCCAGCAGCAGTCAGGAGGCATCAGCCCCTGGTACCATTCCTACCTGTGTGGAAGGACTTAGTGACACAAGAGGGGCTCCAGGAAAGACCATCCCACCTGTACAATCATCTGGGTGACCAGTGTCAATGGACACCTCAAAGGCCTCCATGGGTTGGACAAGCTCCATCAACCAACAACCTCAACTAAGCTTCATTGGCCCCAGCTTTAGGCATCCAGCTTATGTGTCCAGGTGAAAACCTAGTGAGATATTCATGCTGCATGGAGGGAGTACAGTGACTGCAGAAAAGAGATTTTAAATGCTCACATTGGGTGGCATAAATCCAGATTTCAATGTCTCCATCACAGAATCACAGAATCACAGAATATTGGGGGTTGGAAGGGACCTCAAAAGATCATCTAGTCCAGCCCCCTTGCCAGAGCAGGATCACCTACAGTAGGTCACACAGGCACGCATCCAGGCGGGTTTTGAATGTCTCCAGAGAAGGAGACTCCACAAGCTCCCTGGGCAGCCTGTGCCAGTGCTCTGTCACCCTCACAGTGAAAAAGTTTTTCCTAATGCTTTTGTGGAACCTCCTATGCTCCAGCTTGCACCAGTTGCCCCTTGTCCTGTCATTGGACATCACTGAGAAGAGCCTGGCTCCGTCCTCCTGACACTCCCCCTTGACATATTTATAAACATTAATGAGGTCACCCCTCAGCCTCCTCCAAGCTAAAGAGACCCAGCTCCTTCAGCCTTTCCTCATGAGGGAGATGTTCCACTCCCTTCATCATCTTTGTGGCTCTGCGCTGGACTCTCTTCAGTAGTTCCCTGTTCCCCTTGAGCTGATGTGGCCTCACCAGGGCAGAGTAGAGGGGGAGGAGAACCTCTCTCGACCTACTAGCCACCACCCTTCTATACACCCCAGGATGCCATTGGCCTTCCTGGCCACGAGGGCACATTGCTGACTCGTGGTCATCCTGCTGCCCACCAGGACCCCCAGGTCCCTTTCCCCTGTGCTGTTCTTCAACAGGTCAGTCCCCAACCTGTACTGGTACCTGGGGTTGTTCTTTCCCAGGTGCAAAACTCTACACTTGCCCTTGTTGCATTTCATAAAATTTCTCCCTGCCCAGCCCTCCAGCCTGTCCAGGCCTCTCTGTATGGCAGCACAGCCTTCTGGTGTGTCAACCACTCCTCCCAGTCTTGTGTCATCAGCAAACCTGCTGACAGTGCACTCTGTTCCCTTATCCAGGTCATTGATGAATATATTGAATAGTACTGGTCCCAGTACCGATGCCTGGGGGACTCCACTAGACACAGGCCGCCAACTAGACTCTGCCCCATTGACCACAACTCTCTGACTTCTTCCCTTCAATCAGTTCCCCGAGTCTATTGTATCATCCCTTGGAGCTGGCTCTACTCATTTCAGCAGCTTGTTGGTTTCGGGACCAAGCAGTGGTCACTTCTAAGTCATTACTGTTCACTACTTAGCTACCAGCTACTTGGTTTCATAGAACAGATTGGGTTGAAAGGGACTTTTAAAGGTCATCTAGTCCAATCCCCCTGCAGCGAGCAGGGACATCTTCAGTTAGATCAGGTTGCTCAGAGTCCTGTCCAACCTGACCTTTAAAGTTTCCAGGGGTGAGGCTTCTATAACCTTTCTAGGCAACCTGTTCCCATGTTTCACTGCTCTCATCCCAAAATATTTCTTCCTTAAATCTAGTCTGAAACATCCCATCAATCTGGTGCTCTTCTCCCACCAGTGAGGAGCTCCCATGGTTCTTCTCCTGCCCACTAGCATCATCTTGCCCTCTTGCTGCATCTCCTGGTTTTGATCCACAACCGTCTTCTACCAGCAGACAGTGGGAGGTTTGGCAACATCTACAGTATTACAGCAGTAAACACACAGTGACATCTGCTCCAAATATCCTCTCTCCATAACATTAAATTGATTTAAAACATCAAGTTATTAATAAAGATGATACTGTGGAGGAATTTGAAGCCACTGCTTCAGCTTTGCAAGCAACTTTGCTGCTGGCTCAGTGGAAAATGGCTTCTACCTCCCAGGAAAATGGCCACAATTTCAGTACTTTTGGAAAGGAACCAGTTTTATTCACCCTTACAAATGGAAGAAACTGAGATCTAAGTTCAGATGGGCCATGGCTGGAAGTGCTCTCCTCTGAGATGATGACAGCCATGTTGACATGCCAGGCCTGGCTTTAGGCAGGAGCGAGTGCTGAATGTCAATATCTAAGCCTCTAATTCAGACTCTGAGCTGCTCTTGGGTGATTCTCATCCTTATTCCAGCCTCAGCCTGAACAATCTTTTCCACTAAAAATGGCAAATTGCCAGAAAAAAAACCCTGTTTGATAAATCATCCCATTCTGACGGGATATATTTCCTCAGAGATTTTCCAACTAGCTGTAACGCTAACACTGCTGGAAAGTCTACAGGCCTTTCTGCTTGGCTGGAAACACGAGTTCTGTAGAAATCAGTGGCAGATGTTATCCAGTGTGAGATCCACTCCTAAATAAAAGCAAGTCCAAACAGCCTGGGACACCGTGCAGCGAAATCATCCCTTTGCAGGATTGCAACCTCGCTACCACGCACACCCCAGACACGCCTCATGGTGCTTGCTCCTAGGTAATCCTTCCTGGCCAAACCAGTTACACTGGTGTTTATTTTCCAATACCTTTTCAATTTTCTGGCACTGACTGCACTGGAGAAAGAACCTGTGGACAAGCACAGCTTGGTTCCCTGCAGAACTGGAGCAGTTCCCTGGCCAAAGGGAGGTACGGAGCTGGTGACAGAGCTCCACGCAATGGTGAGCAGCTCCGAAATGTGCAATGGCAGCTCCAGAGGACCTGAGCCCTGGGCTGTGCCCGAGGGGCCGTGCTGCTGGGGTTGCTGAGTCACTCTGTCATTATTGGTGCCCAGCCCCAGGGTGAACACAGCAGAGACAAGGGTCACCTCGAGGTGCACAGGGATGCCTGTGTCAAAGCACTGGGTAATCTGGAATCATAGAATCACAGAATCATGGACTACCAGGTTGGAAGGGACCTCAAGGACCATCTAGTCCAACCCTTTAAGATAAAGAAATACAGTTTAAATTAGATGGCCCAGCACCCTGTCAAGCTGAGCCTTAAAACTGTCTAAAGTTAAGGAATCCACCACTTCCCTTGGAAGACTATTCCAACATCTGATCTCTCATGGTGAAAAATTTTCCTCTGGAGTCCAATTGAAATTTTCTGAATTTCCTCGCAACTTGTACCCGTTACCCCTTGTCTCTTTCATGTGACTCCTTGTAAAAAAGGGAGTCTCCATCTTCTTGGTAGCCATCCTTTATGTACTGGTACATGGCAATAAGAGCTGCCCTGAGCCTTCTCTTCTCTAGTTGAGGCTGGAGCATATGTCACTTGATGGGCTTGCTCAAAGACCCATCCAACCTGATTTTGATGACTTCCAGTGATGGGGCATCCAGAATTTCTCTGGGCAACTTTTTTCTGTGTTTCAACAGTTCATGAAGACCCGAAAGGAATACTGCTGGAGGGGTTTATCTACTCAAAGAGAGGTACCTGCAAGTGCAGATGCCAACATCTGCTTCACTTATCTCAGCATCTCTGTGCAGTCAGCGGATGAAAATGGCCACTTCTAGGGAGTGCTTGTTCTCCTAAAGAAGTTGTGATAAAACCAGTCAAGGGAATGGCATCGCACAAGGAGTTTCTCCCTGTCAGCTGAGTGGAATCATCCTGCTGCAATGTGATTTTTCTTTATCCAAACCAGCCTTTGTGCATCTCACAAGAATAAAACATCTGCTCTTCCTCTCTCTTCTGGCACACAGAGCTGCATTCACTGCCTGGAACCCCTCAGCTTTTACCTGCATGTTCTGCAGTTTAATAAATTGACTCTTTTAAAGCGCTTTGAGAGAGGAAAGGTGTTTTAAAAGCACAAAATGGGCATTAATATCAGATGTCAAGCCATAACAAAGAACAACTGTGCTGCCAGTGCTTTCTTGATTAGTCAGGGCACCCGGGGTTGCATTATCTTGTTTGCAACTGTGACAGAAATGTGATACCAGCCCCTCTTTGGAAAAGTAACTTTTATTTTGTTGAAGCCATATGTTTCCAAGGATAGAATAAAGCTCAGAAGCCATAAATCATGCCCAGATAAGAATAATCTCAAACAATAGTTAGTTTGTAGCAGGATGTTGCTTGTTCTGTGATAATTGCTCAGCATTCAAGGCAGATTTCCCATCACCTGCTCAGACATGCAGCACGGAAGAAAAACGCCCCACACCGGCTGCGGTTCTTTGTGTTTGAAATTTGAGCACGTTAAGACAACTTTAATAATATTGTTCCACATTTGCCCAGATCCTACTGTGCTGCAGCCCCTCATATTTCAAGGACTGACCACTCGTGGTCGGAAGACACGGCTGCAGCACAGAGACCTGCTGACATGATCTGAGCTAGGCTGGGTGGCAATGGCGATGGAGATGTGACAATGCAAACCTTCCGAGGTGCCTCAGCTTTGCTGCCTCTCTGCCTGTGAGCTCCCATGTCAGTGTGATCTGGAGGTGCTGGTGGAGCTGGGACATGGGGGCTGCTGGTTTAAGGTGTGGGGAAGCTGCTCAGGGTGCAGGACCCCCTAGTGCGCTGCTGGCCGCTGAGCAGAGCTGCACAGCTGAAGTGGATCTGAGATAAGGAAGGCACATGGAAGGCACGAGACAGGGAGTTATGGGGGGCACCTACCTTCTGCCTAATGCTTGGGCTGCACTTGACAGCTGCTGCTGCTGCCACACATGCCTTCAGAAGCTGCTGGGAACCCCGAGTCCCTCAGGCTGGCACCCCTGGCACCCCACCATGGCACCTCCTGGTACCTGGGCTGGCTGCTTTCCTGCTTTGATGGCTGCCACATAGCCTGAGAGGAGAGCTAGGTTTGAGACAGGGTCTTGTGAAGGACTGGAAAACCAGCTCCACATCTGGCTCTGCAGCAGGGCAAGCATATTTGAGCAGGCAGACACAAAATTTAGTTTGGAGAGAATCCACAGGCTGCCGTCTGCCTGTTGGAAGCATCGATCTGAACCTTGCCCCTTGCACCTAAAATCCCTGAACCAACAGCTCCAAGGAGAAGGAGGGACTTGTAAAACCCTGCTGACTTCACCCAACTACACCAACACTGGCACACAAAAGATGCCTTTACTTTTAAACAAGGCTAGCATTGCTTGCAGATGGCCTCTCTTTCTTGGCAAGCCAGCTGTGGCCCACAAAGAGTGAGAGAGGAGCTACCCTCTCTTCCCCACTCATCCCACCACCTCCCCACTTCATCCCCATCACCAGCATCCCCAACAATGCCACTTGCATCAGTGCTGAACGCGATGCTACCTGGTCTGGGACATGCACACACAGCTGGTCACCTTGAACTCAGCCCCTGAGCTAAGGAAACAACCCTCTGTCACCACCATGAACCAGCCAAATCTCCTTTACCCTCTGAATCCATCCACCCCCAGCTCAGCCTTGCCACAGGCAGCATGAGGCAAAGCTGCCCTGTTGAGTAATTGGCCCTTCTTCAGACCAGGACTGGCCACCACCAGCACAGCATTGCTGGGTCCCTTGTGGGAATGGCAGCACTGGCTTGCACACCCCTGAGATTCCTTGTGGGATGCTATGGCAGATCTGGATACACAACCACCCTAGTGCTGGAGGAGGGGACAGATGTGGGGGTGAATTGAAGGATCCATGTATGTAGGACTCCCAAATGCCTCTTGGAGTCCAGCTAGAGTAAGCATTGCTGAGACCGAGAGCCTCCTGCTTGCAGGCAGTTGCAACAAGAGATCCAAAGCCCCTTGCTGAGCCAAGCCCTGGGGAAGGACAGCACCCTTGTGCCCTCCTCCAGCAGTGATGGGTGTCCCTGTGCCCCTCATCCAGCTGCAGACACCTGACGGTCCCCTGCAAAGCTCCCACACGCCTCCCAGCTCTGGTGTCCCACACGTGGAGATTCCCAGCTCATGCTAGCAGGGAGAAGGGGTAAAGAGGAAGCAGGGAGGACGAGCAGTGCTGAAAAGTTGGGTCTCTTTCCAACACAAATTTGTCTGTTTGTGCAGGGGCTTATCAGGTGAGCATTTAGACAGTAAAACAAGAGCTGCACCCCACATCCCCTCCTTCCTCTCCTCCTATCTGACAGCCCATAGTTCCCATGGGTGACAGAGGCAACGCAACCACTTTTTCCCTCCTCCAGATTTTCAAAATCAGCTATGGAGTGGAAATGCTTTACAAAAGGCTTTGCTCTTTGCTGTTTGCTGTTAGGCTGAGCTTGGCCATGCTTGTTCCTGCAGCTGTGACAGCCACATAAACCTCTCTTCCTCTCACAGGTGGCAGACATCTCTTCCATGAGTGCTGCCAGGGCCTCCAAGTGCAAGCAACTCACCATGAGTATCCTATTTCCTCTGCCTTTTCTGTCCCAATTGCAGGACTGCCTTCCTTGATGTCCTTCAGGCCAGCTTCACTCCCAGCACAGCACCGATGGGAACCCACACGCCCTGCCCCGGGCTGGCTTCTGCCCCGTTCTGACTCCACCTCAGGTAGCGGCTATGAAAACACCAAAATCACCCTGTGCAAAAGCAGCAAAATCCCCCCATGGTCCCCATGCATCCCCTCTCCCGTGTCCCCTTTCCATAAGGACATTCCTGCCACCAACCCAGAGCAGTGGGAAGTGCAGAGATACTTTTCTCATGCCCTAAAGAGAAACCCAGGAGGGCCATTTTTCCCCAGCGAGGTGTGGTTTCAGAACAAGCCTCAGAAAGACAGCTGTGGTATTATCCATCGCCAGCCTGGGCATCGTCTCACGGAGACCTTGGGCACACAAATACTGCTCCATGCCTGGGTAGATGTCAGCTCTCAAGGGAGGCAGGGCAGACTGGCAGCTGATTCAAAGCCAAAAACACGACTCTGGGCTGCTGCTGCGTTTCAGAGCAGGCACAAGAGCTTTGGGGCTGAGATATTCAGGGGCTTAGACCTTCAGAGAACACCACAGCTTGAATCTTCAGGGCTTAGATCTTCAGTGGTCACCAGAGAGCAAGGAAGGGTTAGGGGAAGATGACCTTGGCATGGCTAAGGGAAAACATTTTCCCAGCATGTGACAGAACAGCAGGATCCACCTAATTTCAGCTGCCTGGACAGGCCTGAGGACTACAAGATACACCCAGTCGCATCCCCTCCACCAGTGGGACCCTGGTGCAATGAACAGTGCAACCAACGGGAGGACCTTGCCCTCATCCCACTCCTCTCCCCATTATTTCCCACCCCTCAATCCTTGCACCCTTGCCTCTTCTCCTTTTTCCAGGCCCCAGAAAACCCTCCATAATTTAAATCTTCCCCTGACCACCACCTTCTCCCCAGGAGGGATCAGCTTCTGCAGAGCTCACTGCTAGTGTGTAGGTCTTAGCGTTATCATTGCCAGAAAGAAAAAACCTCGTACCACATTCAGCGTGCATCTCCCAGAGGAAGCATCTTGACATCTGCAAATCACAGAAACGTTGTGGCCTGCACCGATAAAACCCAAACACTTTACAACAGACAGAACTTGAGTTACAATGGCGGTGGCCCCCCCATGACGTTACCTCAGCCCTCCCCAGTCGATTCATTATTATTAATGTCACTATAATAAATACCAGAACAAAATTGACAGCGTTTGGCCAGGTATCTTAAAGCATTGCCCCAGTCTTCCTTCACTTTTGTGTCTTTGCAGCCTTGGTTTCCATCACTATCAGTCATCAGAGGAGACTTTAGGGACAAACCGTTTGACTATGTGACCAGCCAGGTAATAAAAGCCATGCAGAAGTGCGGCTGTGGCATCGATGACCAGCGAGAAGGTGCCCCCAATGCCGGTGGCCATGTCTTTGAGGACAGAGGGGATGGCACAGATGGAGTGGTAAGGGAAAGCAGCAAGGTGAAGGACAAACCCCACGGGGATACGCAGGATCCTGTAGGTGATGGACACCACATCTTGAACAATTTGCAGGAAGCCCAGGAAGATGTTGACGATGACTCTTCCCACATCATAGGGGATGCTGATGAGCACCATGCTGATGGCTTTAAGGTAGGACACCACTCCGCTCCACAGGCTACAGACTCCATTCAGAACTGTGCTGCCAATCCGCTTGATAACAAGCCACAGAACATAAAACACAAATTTCACCAGCTCCACAAACACGTAGATAAGGAGTTCCAGAAGCTTGATGAAAGGAGTAGCAATGATGCCAGCCACTTTCCTCACAAAGCCACTGTCTTTGGCCTCCTGGTTGTCACTCATTCCTATTTGCTCTCCAGAGCGGATCTGACCGACAGCTTGCAGTACTGCTTCTGCTTTCTCCTGGTTGTCTTCCCCACAGCTGCCCTTGAACAAGTCAACTCCTGCTAGAAACTGCCTCTCCAGCTCTCCCACTGTGAGGTCTGCCAAGCTGTTTTCATCATTCACTCTCTTCACCAGTCCCAGGGACCATCCCTCTGGAGCATCACAGCAGGCTGCCAGCCAGAGGGTCTCTGGCACTGACACCTTGCCCTTAACTCTGACACTGGAAGGAATTGCACCTGCGAGGAGATACAGATGATCTTTCTTGGAGCAGTGAGGGACCAGAGCTTGCTCCACTACCTTTCCGATGTCTCTGTGCCAGCTTTTGCTCAGAGACGGGCTCAGAGGCACGGCGTTCGTGAGCGTGTAAGTGGCCATCTGAAAATCCTCCTCATTGAGCAAGCTGGGATTGAGCAGCCCTCTCTCGTAACCAGAGCCCACGTAGTCTGAGGTCAGGGCTTGATTTGCACCAAGGTTGGCCACAGTGCCAACAATATCAGCTTCACGCACCATCTCATGCAGGTCATTTTCCGGATCATCTATCTGAAATAGTAGAGAGAAGAGTTACTGGATATAAAAAAAAAAAGAAGCAACATGTAAAATGGACATTGAAGTATATTTTCCACTATGACTGCTACTACACGCTGTGCCTCAGATCACATCCTGCATTCCCTCCTTATTTTCTTTGCAGAGCTTCAGAGGAGCACATGCTTTACTCAGATGCCCTGACAAACATCAGTTTAGGCTGCAAGGGATGCTTGCAGCTCTCCAGCCTGGTTTGAAGCACAACACAGCTGCCAGAATCTCACCAAGCACCCTGCACCAAGCCTCCAATTCGTACTTCTTTTTTTTCAGACGACCAATAGATGGTTTGATTTAAGGCCACGTTCTCACCTCCTATGGTGGTGATTCCTCCAGTTCACTTAAACATCTACCACGATACCTTAATTCAGTCTCTCTGAACTGTCAAATCCAAGCCATGAAGAAAAAAAACACATGGTAAATAAGACGCTTAGAGAAGGTATTTACCTCTTACCACTAATTGTGTGGAAAGCCAGAATGAAGCCAGGTACCATGGCAGGTGACCTGAACTTCCCGGCCTTGAACACAGACACAGCAGTGAGCTCCTGAGGCTCTCTCAGGGATTGTAGCCTGAACCTCATGTCATTAACAGTCTGAACCTCATCCTTTATGACTGCACAGCTCCTGGCATAACATGGGTGAGGATGCCACCACGGCAGGTCCTTGATGGAACCTGTGATACCTGCTCGTGTCTGCTGTTGCCGTGCTGCAGAGAGAGAAGTAGTAATTGCTGCAATGGGAATTCATCCTGGAGTCGTGCAGAAAGCCACGCATAGGGGTTTAATGAGAAGTGGGAAAAGGAGCACTAACACCAGGGCATGCTCAGGTCTTTCTTGGGTGGCCGCAGTTCTGTCTGCTCCTTAGTCAGACTATTGACACAGCCTGCAGCCACTCTTGGGGTGGGGAGCCTATGCCAGCTTGTCATTTCCTTCCCCAGATTAGAGGGTGAGCATGTTTGTAGAAGTTCAGGGGTGGCAGTAACTGCCTCCTGTAGTCTCTGTTTCAGAGACTGTGGTCCTCAGGTCCCAGCACTGTGCCAGCTCAATTAAACCTGTTTTCTTTGTTCCTGGCCTATAGAATGTTTACTTCACCATATAATACATACTTTGCAGACACCTATGGCAGACAGCTAATTTTCTGTCTTGAATCATTCCTCAGTCATCCTTTCCCATCCCTTGGCTATCCCGCAACGCACATGGACAGATGTCATCCTACGACCTTGCTGCCGCACCCAGAGTTTGCATCCTCTTGGTGCCGCATCACCTCCTTGCAGTTCTGCAACAGCTTTGGCTGAGAGCCAGGGTGAAGGGGCCAGCGCCAGCAACTATCAGCACCTCTCCATCTCCCTCGCGTAGGACTGAGCTCTCCTGCAATAGCCAAGCCTCTGCTGTCCGGGCTCTGGGATCCCTCTGCACCAAGGCTGCTCAGAGTGCCAGTGCTGCCGGTTGCAGAGGGCTGCATTACCCCCATCTTCTGCTAGGAGGTTTCTTGCACTTCGTTTTGAAGCATTTAATGCTTATTGCTTCAGGACTGGAAGGATTACAGTGAGTCCTACGTGCTGATGCGCAAGTCATAGCTTTTTCTCAATACACCACTTGAAAAAGACTTTTCCTCTGCTGCTTCTGCCTTATTCTGTTCCTCTAGCTCAGACACCCCAAACCCACGGGCTGCAGATGATAAGGCCAGACATTTTGCATCCCACAAAATCACTGTCCCTTCCTGTTCCTCACTACCACCTCATCTCTATTCGGTCCCCATGTGTTGCTTGATCTAGTTGAGAGGCATCGCTGCCCATGACAGGGAGGTTGGATTAGATGATCTCTAAGGTCCCTTCCAGCCCAGGCCATTCTATGATTCTATGATTCTCCCTGCTCTGGTGAGATGATGGTGTCATGCCATGGGAAAACGGATACACTCAGTGCGTTTAATCCCACAGTATGGGCAAGGGGTGAGCAAGCATCGATGCCTGGGAACCGCTCTGCATGCTACAGCCCTTTTGAGCCTGACACCCTCGCAGAGTCATTCATCCCCCTCTCCCTTCCATGGCAGTGCTGCCGTACCACATGGACAGGACATGCAGGCCCAAGACAGGTTAGCTCTGCCTCACGGAATCATAGAATTGTATCAGCTGGAAGAGACCTGGAAGATCATTGAGTCCAGCCTTTGTCCCAGCCCTATAAACCAGCTAAACAATTCCCCCCAGTGCAACATCCACTCATCTCTTAAACACCTTCAGGGACGGTGACTCAACCACCTCCCAGGGCAGCCTGTTTCAATGGCTGACAACCCTTTCAGTACAGAAATTCTTTCTAATATCTAACCTGAACCTCCCCTGGCGCAATGTAAATCTATTTCCCCTTGTCCTATCACTCTCCACGAGGGAGAACAGACCAACCCCCGCCTCTCTACAACCTCCCTTCAGGTAGTTGTAGAGAGCAATGAGGTCTCCTCTCAATCTCCTCTTCTCTAGGCTGAACAGCCCCAGATCCCTCAGCCTTTCCTCACAAGACTTGTGTTCTAAGCCCTTTACCAGTTTGGTAGCCCTCCTGGCAGACATTCCAAGCCTACGTGAAGCAGATGGTATAAACTTAATTTTCTTTCCTTAGGAGCTGATGTATGCAAACCTTCAGGTGCCTGTCAAGAAAATATATCTCTTGTTACTTGTTCAGCTGCAGGTTTTTGCACATACCATTGGGATTGTTTACATGCAATTAAAAAAGCCATGATAAAAATGCAGCCATGTGCTGTTCATGTGTAGGGCTCTGACATCACCAAGTTATGCTTTTAATAACTCATATTATGGTTTGTAATAACTCATGTGTAACCCGGGTTTTCATGCACCCTCCAGCTCATCCCTGAAGACAAGCTGTCTCCAGTACTGCATCTAATCTGCATTGGAAGCTACCTTTCCTCACTGCTTCAAAAGGCTTTTGGTTTGTGTCACTGTTGAAGCATATCTGTATTCATGGAGTCAGCAATGAAGCCACTTGTCCAAATAACCTGGAATAGCTAAGGGCAAGATTCAAGCAGATAGGTAGACACCTCATTCATAGGATGGGGATTTAAAAGTAAGTCATGCGTCTAAACATCTATATGGATGTGAGCACCTAACTTTATTATTATTTCATGAAGTGGGGGTTGCAGTTTCAAAGAAGGGGCAGGGGCAGAGACAGAAGAGGATTAAATTGTGGCAACACACAGCTACTAGCGCAGGCAGCTGCCATCAAGTTTGGTCATTTAACAGTGTAGGACTACCTTCCCTACCCTAGTACGGCTCCAGACGAATTTCAGCATCCTTCGCTATTCCTTCAGGCATTCTTACGCTTTTGATTGCAGTGGAGATATTTCACCTAGTCTTAGCACAGGTCCCAGGGAGGAAACATAGTGCTTCTTATGCCAAGGTTTCTGTTGTAGGATGTTCACATGAGTGGTTCTAGAAGTACCTGTTTCTCTTGACTGTCTACCAAGAGAGATGGCAAGAGCAGTTCAGATGTAGCTACAGCTGAGAGATGCAAATTCCACCTTGCTCATCTGGCTGGTGGTAATCATCAACCAAATGAAAACACAAGGTGATTCATCCAGCCCCTCATATGTTAGGACAAAAAAAAAAAAAAAAAAAAAGGAACTCCAAAGTTTTCCGTCTCCTTTTAAGCTATAGAAAGAGTCCAAACCATAGGTTTTCAGACAAATGAGATGAGGTAAGGTGAAAGCCACCTAAGTGACTTGCTCTCAATCCCTAGGAAAACTGTGCCAGAGCAGGTTTTCAGACCTGAATCTGGGGGACTCCCGTCAGTACCCTACACGTCAGCCTTCCTGCTCTCTAATTTCTCACTAATTGCTGAATTAATTCCCTGTTTCCAGCTGCAAATTGGGGGTGGGTGGCACTGACATTCCTCACACTTCTCACCCAATTACTGCCTCTGCATTACATTTGGCATTTGCTTCTCCAGCAGACTGAGGAGGTAGGCATGCAGGGACCGAGATGGTGCCCTCACCACTTACATCATAACCCCCCAAAATAGCATGTGACAACCCCGAGGCCCTCACCAGAGTGCTGAGAGCATTTCTATAGTGATTTCTTTCTGCTTGCTGTGTCCCTGCGTCTCCATGTGCAGGCACACAGGCAGAAGCACATGCCACTGCGCAGCTGAGCCTGCTCACACTCAGCTACCGCTATCCTGGCAAGGAAATTATCCAGAAAATTGGCAATATAACCTCACGGGGCTATGCTACAGAGCAAGTATTGCTAAGGGTTCCCTTCAGCAGCCACCTGACTTTTCCTAACAATCTGACCTAACCCTGACAGAAACACACATAATGGGTGTGAAATGTCTTTCCTGCTTTTTCCTTCCAGATCTGGTGTGGTAGTATCTGAAAGGGGTGTATGTGATTATTACAAGTTACAGTAAGTTTTCTTAGTCCTGACTTCTTCTCCCTACAGATGCTTCAGACGATTCTTTTTTCCTAGTGGTTTTCTGTCTCAGAGAGAGATTCCTCCAATGCACCACAAAGCTGCTACCTCCCATCTCTGAGACACCTGCATTTCAGCAATGGGTTTACCCATTAGTGTAAACTAAGGACAGACCCACAGCAAGCCATGGGGATGTTCTGGAGAAGCCAGGTAGAATTATAGAATCATAGAATAGAATCATAGAATTTGTTGGGTGGGAAGGGACCTTTAAAGGTCATCTAGTCCAAACCCCTTGCAGTGAGCAGAAACATCTTTAACTACATCAGGTTGCTCAGAGCCCCATCAAGCCTGACCTTGAATGCCTCCATGGATGGGCCCGCTACCACCTCTCTGGGCAACCTGTGCCAGTATTTCACCAACCTCATAGTAAAGAACTTCCTTCTAATGTCTAATCTAAATCTACACTACTCTAATTTAAAACCATTGCCCCTCATCCTGTCGCTAACATGGTTGTAAGCTGTCCCTTCCCAACTTTCTCGTAGGCCTTGGCAGTGCCTGGCCAATTATTTCCGGGGCTGCAGTGTAGTTTGAAGGCAGGAGCCACAAGGTTTGGGGGTCTGGAGAGGTGGCAGGGATGATGACAGGGTGAAGAAGGATGGAGTGGGGAGCGCAGGGGAGCCAGCTGGAGGGAGGTGCTGGAGAATTCAAGCTGCTGTGAAGGGACTGCCCGCTGCAGTCCCAGAGGAACAGCTTTCAAGCCTGCCTGGGCAGGTCTAGTGAGTCAGACCATGAGGAGCAGGAGGAGTTATGGTGGCTAGAGGTGACAAAAGGCAACAGTGACTGAGGTGACTGGGAAATTATCTCATATCTGTGCCTTGCCTTGCTGCCCCCCATGGCTCTAACACCAGATGCTCACTTGCCTACATCCTCTTTGTGCCTTAAAAAAGTCCTCTCACCTTTCCTCAACTCTCCATAATGACAGCCTGTGAAAAGCTTCCCTCTGAAGACACCACCCACAGCCATCTGTGAGTGGCAGGAGTGCAGATCAAAAGACCCTTCGGAACTCCCAACGACTCAGAACCCAGCCTGGAGAGCAGGGGAGACAGTCCAAAGCAAAGACAGAGACATAGGATCTGTCTTCCCTGCCTTTGACCTCGTGGGCTTAGTATCTCATCACCCTGCATGAGGAAAAAGAGCATGACAGCCACTCTCTCAGGACACGGGTGAACTTTGATTCTGGCGATGTGCAGCATCCAGCACCCAAGGGCTCCGTTCCCAACATGCTGCTCTGATACTGCAGCCTTTCCTCTCTGACAAAGCAACCTTGCATGCTGCCAGTCTCTCTAGAGCTCAGCAGATAGGTGCTGACTTGATGTTTGCTGCAAAATCCCTCAAGACCACTATGGAAAAACCTGAAACACAGTTAAAAAAAAAAAAAAGAAAAAAAAAAAGAGAGAGAGAGGGGGGTGATTCTGTGAAGAGTACATGTTCTTTTAGGGCACCATCAATTTTTTTAGGTTTTCCTTTAAATTTAACAGCCTGAAGGACTTGCTTAGGCATGCCAAGTGTCAGAGGAGACAGAAACCACTGAAGCTCCAGGGAAATTCATTTTTTCCTGTACGCTTCTGACCCGACTGAAGCCTGCATGCTCCAGGACACGGCAACTCATTTCCCTACCGGAGTCTGCGACACAGGGACACAACAGAAAGCTGCAGCATCAACTTGGTGAACCGCAAATGGATGTTTTATCCCTGTGCAGTGAAGCCAAAGAGCTCTTATCAACACTGCCATAACACTCGCAACAGAACAAACTTCAGCTTGACAGTGCAATGTCAACCCCCCTGCTCATCGGCAGGGCTCCCTGCCCTGAGAGCTGCCTCAGCAGGACACACACACCAGCTGCTGTCAAAGATGACTTTCCTCTCCCCTTCCAGCTTTCACTGAAATCCTCCTCGTGGGACAAGGGACTACCTGTTTGCTCAGTTGCAAGCAGAAAAATAAGCTCTGCTCATGTTAAATTGGTATCAAAAATAGCTCAGCAACAGAGCTCCTGCCTCCTTTGCAAAATCTCATACTCAGCTTCACCCCAGAGGAAAAGTTCTCCAGGAACATTTGCTTTTACAAGGAAGGAAAAGCTGACTTACCTGCGGCTCGACTAGCCAGTTCTCCTCCTCGTTTGGGGCTGGCTTTGTATACTTAAAAGCTGAATAAAGAGGGATTTTGTCCTTAGTACTGTAGAGGGTTGCGAAGCGTGGCTCTTTGTTGTACTGCTGACAGATTTTCACGTGGAAGGGCTCCGTAAATCCTTCGGGTGGCACTTTTCCGGGGAAGAACACGTTACACTCGGCAAAACCAGCTTCATCCACTCCGACAACTCTGCCCTGGGAAACGCCTGGGAAAACCGAGACGCAAAGCAAAAACACAATCCACATCTTCATGGTCGACTCCCTGGAGCTGAGGGAAGCCCCGTCTGCCTCCGCTGGGTACGGCCAAGGACCTGTGCTCTGAGTCCATGCAGCGGCGAGGGCAGAAAGCGTCTGGAATTCGGGTGTAGCGTGCGAGGGAAATGAAACGCGAAACCGCAGCCGATCCCTTCGGGCAGCCCAGGCGTTCCGCAGGCGGCACGTTGGGAAACCGCCCGTGTGCCAAGCGGCACCGACACACGCCAACTGCCCGCCGGAGATGATGCCGAGCAACCTGAAATCATCCGGGCTCGTTGGCAGGAGGAGGAGGAGGGGGAAGAGGAGGAGGAGGGAAGCCTACGGCGGCGCGGGGCTGGAGCCGAGCAGCCGCGGCTGGCCGAGCTGGGGCTCAGCGCCGGCGGGGGTGTGGTGTGCTGCATTGCAGCAGAGTCCCCGGCAGGGATTTTGGCTGACGCAGCCAGAAATCTTCTTGGGGCTGCCAGGGGGTATGCTGCAAAGTCAGACTCACCACCGAATGAAGGTGTTAGCTGCCCTCTCTGGCTACGAGCCTGGGCTAAAGAGACGGAGAAAAAGGGAGAGGTGGCAGGGAACTCACTTTGCCCCTTTTTGGGGTGTCTGTCGTCACTATTGCTGCCAGCCCTGTGCTGTATGGGTGCCTGGGAAAGGCATTTCTTCTCCTGTCTCTCCTGGAGCTGTGTGGGGCATCCAAAACCCTCCACTATCACATCAGGTTGGCAGACTCTCCCTCAGAAGAGATTAACTAGGCAGAAGGATGCAGACCCTCAGCTCACATACCCCTAACCAACAGCCACCTCTGAATATTTTGGCTAAACCTGTATAACTGGCCAAAAACCCAAAAAAATCTCCCTAAGGGGAATGAAACTGCTCCTCTGAGTTTAAAATGAGCAGAGTGAAACACAGCCCAGTGAACAGCTGCCTATGATACCTCAGCAACTGCTAGGTAAAAAGCTGAGTTCCTTCACTGACTGGGAAAATTAATGTTTTCAGAATAGTGGGGATGGAAAAGAGCCTACAGAGCAGTTCCACAGAGTCAAGGAAACATGTATTTTTTCCCACCCAAGAAATTAAATATGATCAGCTGTGTCGATAACAACTTAAAAAAATTGTGGGTGCCAATAGGGCACTGGTCCCTTTTATATTATGATTTCCAGGGAAAAAAACTCCAAATACTACAAACAGGCAAAGCATTTTGCAGATGGGGTAGGAGTAGTCTATATTTCAAACTATGAAATGGGACAGCGAGTGGTTAAAGTACCTGCCCAAGGTCAGAGGAGCCTGTAAAGTGCTAAAAATAGACTGGACTCTGAGACTATCATTCCTCTACACGGGGGTGACTTCACAGAATCATAGAATACTAGGTTGGAAGGGACCTCAAGGGTCATGTAATCCAACCCTTTAAGGTAAAGAAATACAGTTTAAATGAGATGGCCCAGCACCCTGTCAAGCTGAGCTTTAAAACTGTCTAAAGTTAAGGAATCCACTACTTTCCTTGGAAGACTATTCCAATATCTAATTGCTCTCATGGTGAAGAATTTTCCTCTGGAATCTAGTCAGAATCTCCCCAGGAACAACTTCCATCCATCACCCCTCGATACTAGAAGTATCAAGGCAAGGAAATACATCAGCACTTCTTAGGTGTGGTGTTAGAAGCTCGGGGAGACAGAGGTGGGCTGGACAGGCTGGAGAACAACAGGAAATTTAGTAAGTGGGTTTGGGTTAGGTCCAGGCAGATGCCTGGTCACCCAGCCCTGACAAAAGAGTTAGTCATGTTCAGGAAAGGTGATGGAAATGAAAACACAGAAGCAGCCTCACCTGAAGACAGCCAAAAAGCAGGCTTAAAATTTAAGTTTCCTGGATCTAAAAAGGCTCGTGGGAAATCAAGAACTGCAGCTAAACCTTAAATATTAGATGTTTTTTCTGATCCCAGGCTTGCAATTACTTGGACAACAGAAGAAAATATTTTCACAAGCATGGTAAGCCCCGCTCCACAGGCAAACCTTGGCCAGTCAATGCCTTTATACACCCCACTCCAAGACTGACATGCGTTACCCCAGGATAGACATGGTCCCAACCCAATGGAAAGGCAGCATGAAGCATCTCAACAGGGGCGTAACAGCAACCAGCATGCTGACCAATTTGATAACTTCCAACAGGAAACATCCTGCCTCCATCCTGGACTTGCACATCAACCTCCTGCCTCAAAGCAGCACTTCTGTCTCATCAGATACCAGTCTCAAGCTGTCTTCTGAGCCTCAAGCGCTTCTTATCTGCTTTTGGGGAACTCAGAGCAGCTCCTGCCTTTCAGGTTGTGAGGCTGGGGTCTGCCTGCCTATTTAGTTCTCTATTTGCCAGCAAATGGATAACCCTTGGCTCAGCAAGAGCCTCAGGCTCTCATTTCCCATGAAGACCATCAGTGTGAAAACCGGCATGGAGCTCTGCTCCTCTACTCCTATTTTCTCTCTAAGCAAGGCACCTCTCCAGCTTCTGTCAAATCTAAGATAGCTGTTGTGACCCTTAACTGTGGAGCTGTGTATTTTTTTCTGTTCTTGCTAACATTGCTATGAATAAGGAGCCTAGTGCCATCATCATGGTGGGACACTCGCTGTGTTGAGAAGATAAAGGCCAAAGGAGTGCCCTGCCCTGGGAAGCTCACACTCTCGGCCAAGGGATCACAGACAGACAGAGAAGTCAAACACAGTGAGATGGAGTTGGTCACAGGTTTTGACACCTCTGCTCCAGTAGCTTATCTGCTATCATATGGTTTTATAGGCATCACAGGGCGTGATGCCTACAGGCAGTGATAGGGTGTGATGCCTGTAGAGAGCAATGCCAAAGAGACTATTAAGATTGGATCCAAAGCAGCCCTAGGGCTGTTGATGTGAGCCGAAGGGCTCTGACAAAATGCACATTGGGTTGGAAGTGGGCAGCGTGAGCCGGGGGCAGCAGCATGGCCTCACGGGAGCTGGGGTTGCCTCCTTCAAACCCAGCAAGAAGTGACAGTGCAACAAGCCCAGCAATGTCAGCAGCGCACGCAAACACGTGATGTTTGATGTGACGGAGCAAGGGGAGGCCACGGATGATGCAAAGAGGCAGGTCATGTTGTCAAAGGGACGCAAGAGGTGTGTGAGAGGAAAGGTGATGCTGTAGACAATAGACTGTATGGACACAGAGGTAAAATGTGTTGGGGGAAAGAAATTAAAGACAGAGTTTGGAAGGAAGGAAGGGCAAGAAAAGAGGTAAGGATCCAGAAAATGGTGTTTACCAGGAGGAAAAGGAGGATATTGAGCAAAAAGTAGAGTTGAGGGCATATGCATTCCTTAAAAACTAGAATACTAAGGAAAGGTTAAGAAAGAAAATTAAGGAAAACAAGTGTTAGAAAACCCAGGAAGCAGATTGTGATGAGTCAAGTGAGGAGATGAGAGCAAGCTGAGAAAAGCTGTCTCATTCTGTGATAAGAAAATGAAAGGAAAACATTAGGAGGAAGAGCGGGAAAGGAGAATAAAAGGAAATTTTCATCCATCTTCTTTGACCTGACATGGATGATCAGTCCTCCTCTTCCCTAAGGGTCTTGAGACCAATATCTTAAAGAAAAGAATACCTCCCTGTAAAACAAACCTGAAAAGCATGCTGGCATCCAGACCCTTTAGCCATGAAGAAGCTGCCAGGCTTGTTTGCCTGCTTTTCAATGCTGTGCCTCCAGCCCTGTCTCTGTTCATGTGGCTGACACTGGATTTGCTACAAATAACAAATCTTTGCCCTCACATGCCTGACCCCTCTCTAGTGTAGTCTTTCAAAACATTCTTGACTTGAAATATTTTTCCAGGCCACATCTCCTGTCTCATACCACGACATCTGGGTGGGAACCTGGTGCTGTATGTAACTGTCCCATTCCTCTGAGAAAGAAAGGAAAAAGAAAGTGTCTCCAAGGGCAAGCAGTCCCACTGGATAGACACCAGCTGATTCAGTGGAGATACCAAAGACTGGGGCATGGCAGTGCCTGGACTCATGCCATGGCATGTCAGAGAGTACATCTGCCTCCTCACTGTCTCATGGGGAAACAGCATTTTTTAAAAATTAGCTTAAAAACTTGGTCTGGGAAAGAAGCCCAGTGCTAAGCTTGGGAGAAAAGCAGGAGTGAAACAATTTTTTCTGTAAAAACCAAGAGATTCAAGGGCCGGAGGAGCAGAAGTACAACAAACTCTCTGGGGAAAAGTTTAGCAACGTGATGTTGGGATTTTGATTCCCACCTTAAACCAGGTCTTGATGCCAGTCTCTGCTGCCTACCTGTTAGGTGTTCACACAGACGCCCTCATGCGTTCCCCATGGTGCCCCTTGTGCTGGTGAGGAGCGGCTCACCACCAGCAGTGCTGCTTTGTTGCTCACCTTCTACCACGATGCTCACAAACAAGGGTGGGCCAGCGAGAGGCCACTAATCTCCTCAAAGTGTCAGCGATGCAGATCTGGCTCCTCTGCTTCTTCACTTGCCTTCCCTCCTCGCCGCACTCATTGTCTCAAACCACAGCAGCCAGAGGATGTCTCAAAGTTGTGTCACAGCTGAAATCAAAAGAGAAAAAATGGAGAGGTTTAAAACATAAAATTATGGAGGATATTGTCTGTGATGCACAGCCAGAGGAAGATGGTGATGACTGGGAATGGTGAAGCACCCAAACATACCGCTCTCTGGGCGATACCATAGGACAGGGAGCAGTTCTGAGTTTGTGGAAAAACCTGCACAGTGGGAGCCTGACAGGAACCTTGTAAAATATGGAGCACAAATGTATTGCATAAATACTGAATGAAATTAATAAAATCCAGAGGCTGCATCCTTTGGCATTTTATCATAGCCTTGAGACTCAAGAGATCTCTGTTAATCATCAGGCTGTTAGAAACAAGTACCACGACAATCCTGTGCTTGATGGCAGAAGTAGGATAGATTTAGAGTAGCAGCACAAGGCAATGTTTTTAATAGTGCAAATGATTAACTATCAAAATGAGTTTAGAGTTGAGCTGAAAGCTCCAATGCTTTCTTTAAATTAAGAAGTGGGTTTTGATATAGCAGTAACTACGATAGAATTGATTATTCAAGTGTTATGGCCTTTGTTTTATAGATTGTCACTTGGTCAGAGCCACAACAGTTCTTTCACACCTTAAATCTGTTCTGGATAGGGAAGTTACCCACCTGCATGCTTTTCTTCTAGGTATTATTACTGAGGTTTTATTATTTGATATATTTCTCTCTTTTTTTCAAAAGTGCAGTGCAATTCAGTCAAGGCTGAGAGCTTGCCATGCAAGGTGCTGCCTGAAAACAAGGTGTGAGACAGCTCCTGAGCATCGGCATTGACAGAAGACTAATGACTGGAAACCAAATTAGAGGTACAGACTTGTTAGGCTTGCGTCATCTCAGAAGAGGGAATGAGAAAGTCGTAATTCTTAAGAAAGCTAAACCTGCTGGCAGGATTGAGAAGCTTTAATCAAGAGGCGAGATAGCAGCCACACCCAGGACTACCCGTCTCCAGTAACACCACCGTATTCTGGAACCAAGGAGTGGGAGGAGGAGTGAGATGTTCTGCATTAAGGGTTTGGTCAGATGCGATACATGAAGATTAGGTTCCAGCTGCTGCACGGCTCCAACGCCCTCCGTGCCGCTCGGATCTGCAGTGGAGATGCCCACATGGAGCCCAGGCATCCCAACGGCCAAAGCAGAGAGGCAGGCACCACAAGGGTGTGACTTGCATCACCCTACATGGCCAGACAAGGATGAGAAGGCGTCCTCCAGATGTGCCTCTGTCTCTGCACCAGCTGCAAAGTGGGCCCAGGATATCCACAGCTGGTCAGACAAGCCTTGGGCAGGACTTAAGTATTCCTGCCACCACAGGGATTTAGCCTGTGAAAAATCAAATGTGTTGGCTGTGTGAGGGAAGAGCAAGCAGGTCTTTCTCCATGCTCCTTTCAGGCCTTGGCCTTGCTACTGAAATACATATTCAACTGCTGCTAGGCATAAACATAGTATCATAGTTTCCACATACGTTGTTTCTTGGCCAGTACTGCCTGGGGAAAGATTCAGATGCGAAAAACACAATCACCAGTCCCAGGGTACTGTCACCGCTGTGAGTACAGGGCACAGCTTTGGCCCTTAGAGTTCACAGAACAGTACAACAGCCAGGACAAAGTATTTCCTCTCAAAAACAAAAGCAGTAGTGCTTGCAGTCGCACTAACTGACAGCAGGGTAGAAGAAAGCACTGGCCTTAAATTAGTGTTTTAAATAAAGGGGCAGCTGGTTGGGACTGCAGGTTAAATTACAAGTGCAAAACTTGAAGCCTCTGGAGCATCCTGATGTCAAAATCAGCTCCTGCAGAAGAGTAGAGCCAGACTTTGCAGCACCTCTGCTGGGATCTGCTGTGTAATCATCTGACTTGACTATTTTGGGGACATGGTATTAACTTGTCTGTGGCTGTGTAACACTTGTCATATACCAGACTGAGGAGCACTTAGCCTCCAGACACAGGGATGTTCAGGTGATACTAAGGATGCACTCAGCTTCAGTGCTGTAGTGTCTCACGTCTAGATCTCCTTCTACACATTAAAACTCAGGATCTCAGGACAGGCATTACTGTTCCCCAGAGGATGCAGCAGAACAAAAATAGAATCGTGGAATCACAGAACCATTAAGATGGGAAAAGACCTCTAATATTATCAAGTCCAAGCACCCAATACCACCGATGATCACTAAATCATGTCCTGAAGTGCCAGGTCTACACATTTTTTGAATGCTTCCAGGGATGGTGACTCCACCACTTCCTTGGGCAGCCTGCTCCAACACTTCGCCACTCTTTCAGTAAAGAAATTTTTCCTAATGTCTCATCTAAACCTTCCCTGATGCAACCTGAGTCCACTTCCTCTTGTCCAATTGCTTGGGAGAAGACACCAAGACCCACCTAATTAAAACCTCCTTTCAAGTAGTCGTAGAGACCAATGAGGTGTCCCCTCAGCCTTCTGTTCTCCAGACTAAACAATCCCAGTTCCCTCAGCCGAATCATAGAAGCCAGCACATTACACAGGTACCCTCATAAGCTAGGTGGTCACTAATGACAAAATATAAGGCTTTTGCCTGCATATCCTCAAGATCTGTAGCTATGAACCTTCTCCTGGCTGCAGGCAGACAAGGAAAGGTAACTTTGTTCTCTCTCTCCCTTAAGCTCAGGATCAGCATCCGATGTTTTAGTTTTAACCTCTGTCAGTAGGCAGAAGAGGTTTGGCTTAGACTATCTCACTCCTGCAAGAGTGCTCCAGTTACTGTCCTCCTGCCCTGGGCTGCTTGCTCTTGGACTTTGTACAAATAGTCACCTATTCACAAAGTCAGAAGGTGAAACATCTTGTGTCCTTCAGTTCTGTAGGGAAAGCACAAGAGCAAGAGATTCGTAGTCCAGCCTGGACCGTGCTGCCTACACCCTCCCTGAGCAGCAGCCCCTGTGTCTGTTCCATGACATGATTGCTCTCAATCTCTGCGCAGCAGCCAAATGAACCAGAACTCCCTGGAGAGCAGGATTTGAGAAGCATGTTCCAACCAACAGTTCCTGAAGACACTTGTGTCTCTTCTCAGTTTCTCTTCAACTGAAACTCAAAAATAATAAAATCAACAATTTTGCTGTTGATATCAATAAAAAAAATTCAATAAGAAAATCAACCCCAGCTCTCCACTCTTCCTCCAGCCCAAGGCAGTGCATAACCACTCCAAATCCTGATACCTGCTGGGTAGCGCTTTGAAGCCTACCTAGCACAGATTATTGAGCTCATAGCTGGTAAATACTGCAGGAGTTGCAGCTGTTGGAGTAGGCAGGCTCCAGCACAATGAAAACTTGAAGAGGGGGAGAGATGTGAGTAGTGCAGAAAGCACATTCATTGCACGCCACGCATTCCTGTGCAAACCCTACCCCCACAGGCACCAGCTCGGTTGTGCCTCCCTCCGGAGTCGCTCACTGAACCACTGTGCTGTGGTGGGACTCCCCACCAGCAGGATGGAGCACCTTGCGCAGGACCAGGACCCCTCTCTCTATTCCTGCTTCAAATTTTACCTGCAAGGATAGCAAGACAAAGTTACTAAGGGCACACTAAAGTTGTACTGGATACGAGCAAGAGCACGGTTTTCAGGGAGAGAGGTGCGATGTGGCTGCTTGCACCATGCTTATGGCAGTCAGCAGGCCAAGGAGAACAGGAAAGGGAGGGGAACCCAAAATTTGGTTTCAGTTACTAATCCTTAGCAGCAGTGATACAGAAACAGGCAGAGTCTTGCCAAGACAAGGCACGTCTGCAGACATGTTTGCAGCACACACCTTCCCGCTGTACCCCGAGTCTGCATGGAAGCATTGAATGCTGTGGTCAAAGGCCTCCTGCTTCTGCAGATAGGGCTTTGCTTACACCCACTGTGGAGCTCCATGTTCAGCTGAAGGAACTATCTATCACAAATCCTGTTATCAGGATTTGATACTCTGCTAATTGGGTTTTGATACTCCTAGCCAACACTAACCACTCAAACTTCAGCTGAACACCTCCTGCCACTCTGCCCAAACCCCAAAACCCGGGTCAAAACCCAGGTAGGGAACAAATTTTACCAGGTTCACCTTATCCAGGAAGGTTGTCATTCATGGTTACTGATCTTGTAGGAGAAACCTGCCTCATCCCTGGGCTGTGTCCCATAGCAGGACTCAGTGTACAGGTCTAGCTCAAATAGGAGTGATGGTTAAATTACACGGCAAAGCCCTCTGGGCTTTGTAATATAGGAGATAAAATTTTATAGCCTGCACTTACATGTGATATTGCATCTACAGGTCACAGAGCAAAAGCTTTGGTCCATTGTCCACAGCTTTATAAAAAAGCAAATGCATAAGACTTGGGGAGACTTCTTCTAAGTCCCAAGGCTTTTGGCAGTGCTGGGAGGAAAATACCAGTTTTCTGAGCACCCGACATCTGCACTGACACAGACCCACATAAACAGAAGTCTCCCTTGAGGCCTCAGCAGCTAAAATCATGTGAATTTGCAATCAAAAGCTAAGGGAAAATCAACCTGCTTGATCCTATTTTGGGTCAGGAGTTTGTAATTTTCTAAGCTGTTGTTCTTTGTTTTCACTTGAATTAGAGTAAACTTGCTTCTGCCCACATCTGAAAGAAACAATGCAAGTGGTTAAAACCCTTCCAAAGCCAGAATTGCCTCACTACTGGGCAAACCCTTTGCACAGTGTGCTAGTTCAGTAACTAAAGGATAACTAAGAATAACTAAAGGTTATCACAGTAGTTAAGAGAACTCACTGCTGGCTGATACCAGCTAGAAACCTCTTAGGTAGGAAAATATGGCATATTCATATGGCATCGTTAGAAGAGGTGAGGACTGATCCTATGGCTGACCTTAGCAATGAGTCTGAGAACTGCACTACTGAGATGTTGCTGCAAGGGAACCTGAACTATGTTTTTAACTTAGACAGAATGACACTTTACTCTTCTTATAAACTCTTCTCTCTTCTTATAAACTCTTCTCTGTATTCCTGATTTGGAGACTTGAGACAAATTTGGAGAATTTGTGTTTTCAGGGTGGCTGCTCTGTCCCTTACAGCACCATTTATGAAAAGTACTTAACTGCATCTTGAAGATTCCAGTAACAGAAATTTTAAATCCAGAAGGATCTAACCTAAATTCATCTTTGAAACAAAACTACTTACGTTGTTTTACCTTGTAACCTCAGCATCTTATACATGGTTTTAAAACATACTAACTTAATACAGGGTGGGATTTTCTGAGATTGCCAAAGATGAGTGAATCACCTCTCAGAGGAACCTGTCACTGTCCACCAAACAGAAAAGGAGTTGTAAAGATTTGCCTAGACTAGGTACCTCTCTTACCTGGAGCCCTGTGAGAGGAATCCTAACGTTAAGAGAGAGCAGCACATAAACTGAGGTCTGACACAGACAGAAAACTTTCATATAGAGGTAAAGCAGAGAAAAAGCTTAAAGAACAGTATGGCTACCAGCTTGTGATGTGATTGCTAACAGTTACAACTGCAGCTGGATCTTCCAGAGACAAGTGCATCTCCTCTCCGTCCTGCTTGAGAAGCTCACTTGTGGAACACTTCACTCATTTCTTTGTTCCACATCTCCATGGAGAAGACAGAGGGAAAACAAGCAGATCCAAAGCCAGAGTGACTGTGGTGTGTGGATGACTGGCCCTTCCTTCCGTGTAACACCGGTTTTTCAGAGTCTGGGCACTGTGTTACTGAGACTCCTCCCAGCCAGACTGAGTCATTGTCAAGCAGCATTGAGGAAAGGATAAAATTAGCTTAGCTATTAGTAGAAATGTTTGGCTAATAAATAAAACAGTGGGACATTTTTGCTTAACAGTGGATGCAACCATAGACAGAGGTATGTCCTGGCTGTTTGCCTGGAAGTAAATACCACATGGCTAAAGTTATTTGCTTTGTCTAAGTTCAAAAAAAGAAAAATTGATTCGGTAGAAACGAGAGCCTCCATGGAGTTCAGTGTGCATCCAAGGTTGTGAGGCCGGGAAGTCTGAGCTGTGTGCATCGTAGGGCGCCACTCGTTCCTCCAGCACCCTCCCTCTCTGTGTCCTCGAGTGCCTTTCGCTTGACATCATGTCTTGCGTTGAAAGAGCGCTGGGATCTCAGCAGAGAGCCACACGCATAGGGAAGCAGACAGAGAAAAACACAGTAAAGAGAGCATTCAGTCAAAACCAGTATGTCGGACCTGCAGCACTGGTCTGTCCCGTTTAATGGCTGGCAGAGGAACTGCAGTAGTGCATGTCTGATGAAGGTCGTCACTGCCTTGGGCAGGATCCAGATCAGGTCCTCACCCTGTGCCTTTTCTTGCAGGGAATTCCTGCTGGCTCCCAGGATTTTCCCTCCATTATGAATAGGTCACAAGGTCTCTCCCTTGCTGCAAAGCAGAAGTTCACACCTGCTAAATCCATTTAGGACTGGAGCACTGAAGGCAACAAAAAGAGACAGCAGCCCAGGGGATGCACAGAAACAGAAAGTTGGAGAGATGGTGCAGTGGGAGGGAACAGGGAAGAGGTTAAGGGCCAGGACAGCTTTGTGAGCACTGAGAAGCAGCAGCACCAGGCTTTTACTGCCCCACAGCAGCCCGGGAGGGTGTGACGGAGCTAAACAGCGCAGGATGGCCTCATCGGAAAGCAACCCCCGCTGACTCACTGGCTGAGTCACAACCTTGCCAAGCCTCTATTCTTTTCCCAATCAAGGAAGCAGCAACTTCCCACAAACTGCTTTTAAGGCTGCTGTTCAGATGCTGAGCATTCCCGCACCAAGCATCTACTCTTGACAGTCCCCTGTGCCCTTCCCTGTCTGCAACCCAGCAGGAGGCAGGATCCTTCAAAGCACACTGAGTGTGCTGCAGCCTCTCCTGAGCAGAAATGGGATTTACTGCTGCTCAGCCCATGCAGCCTGTGTGCTGGACAGAAAAAAAAAAAGGCGCTTACAGGAAGGGAGGCAAGGGGAAAATTCAAACTGTGAAACTTCCATTGTGGCACTGAATCCTTGTGCCTTGCTCAAGGATAACGCTCATGTTCATGGTATCACGCTGCTTTGAAAGAGGAGATTGCACACCCTGATGCTGTACTTAAAGGGTGGGCAGAAGATAGCCCCAAAATCTATAGTGAGTGATCAAAAAACTCAGGAAAGAAAATTGCCTTGACTAAATTCCCAGATTCAGAAGCAATCAGTAAAAATCAACAATCAAGAGCAATGTTACAGATGGAAGAAAGGGGGACCAGATTGCAAAGACTGCACATGAAAAGCTCTGAAGAACAGAAAAATGACATGGGAAATATGGAAAAAATCCGTGCATTGGCAGGGCTAAGAGGGAGGGTTTAAAGTACATTAGGAATGTAAGCTATCCTCATAATGTTACAGGCCAAGAAGTAGAGGAGGAAAACATTAACAAGATTCCAAACAGGCACAAGGCATCTATAAATGTTTCTGTTCTCTTTCGGGATGTGATGTCTTTTGCAGTCTTGCAATAATCTCAGAAAAGGACCCGCACTTAGAAGAGAACTGAATCCTAGAGCACTGAGAAAACCAAAGAGTGTTGGTCTCTTGGTGTGACCCACAAGCAAATATAAAACTACGTCAAGAATATGTACAGGTACCATAAAAAATTTGGGATGGTAGAGGCCATGCTGGTGGCACCAGCAAGATACTTCATTTCAAGACAGATGCCTTTAACACAACCAGACATGATTATTCATCTCAACTCAAAGACTACATGGAATTTTCTAATCCAGAAAGCAACAACCCTGAGAAGAAGTCAAGAATCATCACAGGCACGTATCTGGACTCAAACACCGAGTATAGTGGTGTGGGGAAAAAGGCCAGTGTGATCCTCAGATAGATAAATAACCATACAGAAAGCTGGAGGAGGAAAGTGATTTTATCGTGCTAGTTCATATTAGAGAAGCTGATGCTGACAGCGAGCAAGAAAAATCTCTCAAATAATTGTTAGGAGGAAGGAAACAATTCTGAGAGAATAGAAGAGCCCAGTCTGCTTGCTTTATCCAAAGGCAGTTGCAAGACCAGGTTACAAAATAGAAATACCTGATGAGAAAACAGGCTTTTAAAATGAACAGAGAAAAGCACAACACGCACCTGTGGTTGGGAACAAAGCAAACTGAAATTAAAAATAAGTGCAGTTTTAAACTGTGAGGATAATTAATCACTGGAGGAAATGATCAAGGGAAGTGGCGACTTCTCCTGCTTTTCATGTTTTCCGTGCAGTACACAGTACCTTTCCAAGAACTGCCACAGCCAAATTGCTCAGCAGAGAAAAAACTCAGGGTGCATCCCTGGTGCCAATTACAGTGTGCAAAGAGATCCAGGGCTTAGCGTGTCATAGGAAGAAAGAAGTTTTCTGCTTTGAGCTGTGTTGTGATTAGAACAGCCATGGGAAGGGGGAAGACCTGGGGTTTTGTCATTGTCTGATTGTTTAAATTTTCTGATGGCATTTTTATACATAATCCTGGAATCCAGGAATTGCCACTTACAAATAAGTGCCCATAGCATTGAACTTGACTGGGCTCCCTTCTACAAACATGCTCTCTTTCTGGATAAATTAAGCTAAACAGCTTCAAACACACAGGGAGGGTAACCCTAAATATTGCAGCAGCCTAGAGCTGCCTGGTTGATGGGACAACGATTCTGCACAGGCACAGTCAGTCCTGCTGGGGAAAGGGCTATGGAACATGTCCCAGAGGGGCTGAGAGTGTGATTGGGACATCCATGGATCTGCTCTGAGAATAATTATTGGACAAAAGTTCTCTGAGCACTTGAGCTGGGGGAATCTATTAGGCCTCAGTGAGAGCAGGAGCTAAACTTCTTAGATCTAAACTAAGTGCAAACAAGTTCAAGACTGGGCAAAACTCTGTATGTTAAGGGATCTTTAAGCCCCAAAGTTGTGGGCCTGTGAAGGTTGGGTGCCTCTGCAACAAGACCAAGTACAGATTTTTAGGAGTCTGAACTCACATACCTCTGTTCCACCAACATCCTTCTTTAGAGCCCAAGTCTTCTAAGGAAACCAAACCCTTCACCATAAAATACATCTGTAGCTATTTGTACTTCACATTCACAGAATCACAGAATCACAGAATGTTAGAGGTTGGAAGGGACCTTAAAGATCATCTAGTCCAACCCCCCTGCCGGAGCAGGATCACCTACAGTAGAGCGCACAGGAACGCGTCCAGATACACACAAGTTGGGGAAAGGAAGTATCTTGGGGTTGTGGGGTCCAAGACACTAAGCCAGTTCTTTGTTACTCGAAGATTCATTGTATCTGTTCAGAGCAGGGACTATTTTAGTTTTTTAGCTCTCATCTTCAAGTAATCCTTCACACAGAGAATCTTGCTGTTTACTCAATGTTCACTGTTTACCCAACAGCAGAAGTATCTTCAGTTCCTGAGGTCTTTAATCATGGCTTGATGCCTTTTGCCAGACAGATTTTAAAACTGAACAGCAGGCATTGCCCTTAGGACATGTTACTAACCAAAATACAACACTCCACTGCACCAAGGCAGCCAAATTAGCATAACAATTCCTCCTAATTTAAACTCTATTAATAACACCCATCATCATAGGATGATGCACTGATTTCAGGCTACTGTGATCTGCAGCCCGACAGAATCCTCTGCGAGGTTTGATCTTGAGCCTAAACTGACTGTAGTGAAAGAAATCATAAATCCATTTCACAGGGTGTGGACCAGGGCGTGCAGATAAGAAAATGCAACCATGGACACTTGGTTACTTGGGAAATTACACAACAATTACTGTCACTATTTACCTGACTTATGAGTGAGTTTAACTTTTGCAACCAGTTGCCTAAAATAACTGGTTTCTTTCTATACTCAGGGCCCACTTCTTCCGAATGCCTTCTCTGGTGGCTCGCTGACCCAAAGGGTATGACTTACATGCTGTAGATCTCTGGGCAGGAGTATCTTTGGGGACCTCTTGTGGGCTCTCCTCTAAATTGCACGTTGGGTGAAGAGCGCTCAGGAAAACGTTTCCGTGGCAATTTGCAGACATAGCAAAGAGCCTTTTACTTCTCATGCCTTCAGGTGGATTCACAGAAGTTTAGTAATAAGATGTATCTAAAAGCAACGTCAAATATAAGAAAGGAGCTGCATTTTAAGAGGGAGAATTTAATCCCTGAGTGATGCTCATTCGTGCTTTCGCTTAGTTACAGTGACAGCAGTGAATATACCTGTGTAAAGCAGCCCTTCGGAGGGACTTGTTGACTGACAGTTAGGCTGATGTTGCTAATACACATCTCTGAGCAAAGAGAATGACTGAGGTATTCCCTCTTCCATCTTCTATAATTTCTATCCTTCTCCATCGTCCCTGTAAGGATCCCAATCCTATCTCCTCAGCCTCTTCCCTCTTCCACAGCCATTCCCTCACCTCTCCTTGCACTGATACCCAGGGCAATCACTCTGAAGCTGTGAAGTGCTGTTTCACATAACCAACTGTTTCACATAACCAACTCACCGCCCTTTTCCAAGCCTCCTTACATCAAGCAAGCAGCCTCTGGACAGACCCCTCTGAGATATGCAACTTGCAAGTCCAGTCATGAGAAAATTTGTGAGAGAAAAGCCAACAGCAGCTCACATCAGCAGGTCACGTTTACGGCTGCAGCAGGCTCTCACCTTCCACCTAACCATCCCTTCACCTGCTCCCACTGGCCGCCCGGTCACTGCTGCACCGGAGAGAGCTGATGCTGTCAAAAGGCTGAAATCAGAACTTAATAGCCTTGATGTCTATGAGGCAGGTATTCTTTATTGCAGCGCTGGGCACATCTGGGATGGCTCCACCTAGTGTGTGCCCCGAGAAAGGCTAGAGGTACAGCTTATATACAGTTTAGATATACATATTCATGCAATTTCGAGAACTCATTAACATATGTTGCCGTCCACTCCCGCATGCATCATACAGTCTTTCAGTGGTCATCAAGGGTCTCTGGTGGTCATTTTACTTCATCATGATAGTCTTCATCGGGGTGTCCTTTTGATGGGCTCCATTCAGTTAACTAGAGAGACCCCAAGGCTGGCCTAGGCTGGTTCTGCAGATCTTAATGACCTTTGGGAGTCCTGGGGCATTCCATCTTTGAAGATAAGAGCATCCTGTCCCTGGGGATAAGCTCGGCTTGTAGAATACTTGTCTCACACTTCCCTTCTCCCACATATTGAGTCTTCTGCATACCAGCTAAAACTAGAGTTCTGGCCATAACTATGGCTCCAGCTAAAACTATGGCTTCAGAGCCCCACAGGTTGCTGAGGGGAGGCCTTGCCCCAGCAGGACCAGCATATGGCCACAGCCTGGTAGCACCTCAGGGCAAAACACTCTTCCAGGGCAGCCCCGAGCCGGCAGGACAGGCACTCCAAGCTCTTTGTTCCGAGCTGGGCTTGCCCAACACCAGTCTGAGGAGGACGAGGAGGGGAAGAGTGTTGTCCCACGAGTGGGGTTTGTTATGCAAGTGTGCAATGAGTCAATCTTACACGCAGTGCCGAGATATTTGTATATTCCAAGCTTGCACAAAGATGGGTGCTAGGTGGCAGTTTCACAAAGCTAGCACACCTGCCTGCCATCCCATGTTTTGGTACATGTTTACACAATTTTAAAGAGTTAGTCACACCTTTAGGCTACACCTACTTAACTACTATTGGTTAGTTCTTTTTTCACTTTGAATTGAATCACAGAATGTCAGAGGTTGGAAGGGACTCGAAAGATCATCTGGTCCAACCCCCCTGCCAGAGCAGGATCCCCTAGGGCAGCCACACAGGAACACGTCCAGGCAGGTTTTGAAAGTGATATGTGGAAGTTTGTAAGTTGGGATATAAATTTGAGAACTGTTCTATAGTCTGGGATGATTGTTTGTGTCCTGTAGTTTGGGATGTAAATTTCAGAATTGTTGTGTTAATCCGGAAGGGGGGATGTGTAAAGTGCAGGAGAGTGCAGGGGGAGGCCAGTGGCTCCGGTTCTGGAGCTGCACAGGGATCGGCTGGTGCAGGATCTGAAGCACCAGGTGGAGTAAATTCGTGGCTGGAGAAGACTCGGAGCCTTCCTCAGGAAGACCACCAGAGCGCACCTGAGGACCACCAGAGAACTGCACTGTGCATGTGAACTGGGCAGGGCCTTGTGTTAATGAAACCATGAATATGTATGTAGGCAACCTACATATGTCCAAGCTTCCCCATTCCCGGCGCGTGTACATTTTTGAGGAGAAATCCTGTACGTGACCAGTGCCGAAATAAAGAATACCTGCTTAATAACTTCGGTTATTGAGTTTTTGTGCGTCAAAAGTCTCCAGAGAAGGGGAGTCCACAACCTCTCTGGGCAGCCTGTGCCAGGGCTCCGTCACCCCCACAGGGAAGCCGCGTTCCCTTACGTTTGGGCTGAAGGAACAGGATTTCCAAACTTTACTACACAGGCCAAGTGGGGTCTGCCCTTTGAGGTGGGTACATTTACCTCAAGAGGGGTGTTTTTCGTGTCGGGATGAGATAGTTCACCCAAAGGACACCCAGTTAACAAGATTTTTCCAGTTTATTACCCCCACACTGACACCGCTGGACAGGACGTGCGTCTCAGCACCTCAACTTTATCTCTGCACATTTTTAGCTTGCAGTGAATGGTGACCCCTGGGTCTTAAAGCAATGGGCCTGATAAGGCAGTCTGCTGTTACCTACTAAAGCAGCTGCCGTTAACTGCGTGATTTTATTTTTCTTTACTTTTGGATCGTTGACCTGACATCGGGCCGAGACCGCCGCTGCTAGGCGGACACCACGGCCCACTTCCGGCCCGGTAGCCATCATGGCCGACACTCTCGCCTGCCTCATGCGACAGTCTGGCCATCCCTCTCTATGGTAAGTCCTCCAGCGTTCTGTGTGTCGTACCCGCGCGGTGGCTTGTGGGCGCTTGGCGGAATCATGGTGGCGGCGTAGGCCCGGGCTGCGCAGGGACGGAGGAGGCTTCTGTGTGGGTACCTGGGGATGCGGCGGGCGAGCAGGCCTGGCTGAGGGCGGGTAAAAAGGCGGCCCGAGGGCCGAGGGTGCTGTGCGGGGCCGGGCTGAGGGCTGGGTCGGGCCGTGGCTGGGTGCGGGGCCCGGGGCCGGGTGCGGGGCCCGGGGCCGGGCCTGCCCGTTGAGGCGCCCGGCTGTGGCTTGGGGCTGAGGCAGGTCAGCTCCGGGGGAGCCCGGGCACTTTCTCTTGGCTAATAATAACCCCTGCGTGGCCAGTCCTGTCTTCGTGTAGCACTAAAGGGGCTCCTCCGGGGCTGTATTTGGACACTTGAGAGGTCAGGGTGATGGTCCCTGGGTGGTTTCAGATTGCGAAGCCGAATATAAATGACTTAAGAAGAGGACAGGCAGTTTCTAGGGGATTTTTTAATGCTTCATAAAACTGTGGAGCCGCATTGGATCTGGTTCTTCATCTGAATTTGTGGATCCCCCCCATTACATGTAGCAGAGGTGGCTTTCTTGGATCATGGATCTGGCAGCCTGTGCCGAGACAGAGCCAAGGTGCCTTGCTGAGCTGCAGCTGGCTTGTACAGAATCACTGAAAAGTGTCAGCAACCCTTGGTTAATGAGCCAAGGCTGGTTACTGTCTCACTTCTTTTTAAATATGTTTCTGTCTGTTAATTTTGTTTTCTGAGTAGTACTTCAATGGCAGTAACTCTTCTGCCTGATGGAATGTTAGACAGACAAATTATTTTATAATTTTAACACTGAAGTCATGGTTTTTGTGATCTCATTACAAGTGAAAAAATAACAATGCAAAAAGAGTATAAATAGCTTTTATTTGTGTATCACAAAAGTACATGAAGCAATATTTTTTTTTATTTGCTTTTTAGTATTTTTTAATATTCATTTGTCATCCTTTATCACTGAACTTTGTGGTTGATAGACTGGTGCGTTTATGTATCTCTCTAGATGTCACTTGTTTCGTCTGTATCTTTAGTGTGCGGTTAATGGATGTGCATGTGTTGGTGAAGCAGGGATGAGCATAGTTTCAGATAGCAAGTTTAAGGTGACACTGGTTGATCATGCAGGGTTTTTTGGCACTGGTTAACTGCCTTAATTCTTGGCACAGTGATTTAGGATTGCAGGGTCTCCACCTCCTGCCCAGCAGCATTGAACATGGTGTACGATGACAGGGTGTCGGTGTGGCTGAGGCTGGTCAGAGTCTGTTTCACTCCTTTGACAAAGAAGAATTGATAGTTGTGATCTTGCGCATCAGCGAGTTCATTTTTTATGACATGCTGGTGGTATGTGAGTTCCAGCAGTTTCTGAATGAGAGCTGGTGAAACCTTCTACATTTGTCTGAGCTTTTTAAATTACACTTTGTTTACATATAAGAGTAAAGCTGTCAACCTTGTGCTACCAAGGTGATGTTAACCCTGGCCCTTCAGAAGGTTTTCGTGACCCACTGGACCTCTGCGCAGGTCGGTCCCAAAGGACGGTGCTGCGATGTTAATACAGCGATCAGTGTCAGCCAGCGTTTCTGGTGATGATACCTCAGTGCGGTTTGGGGAATAATGAAGAGGTCATTCCCAATAGGCAGTCATTTTTGGCTGCCATTTTTCAGGAGGAGAAAGAGTTTAGTTAGAAGACTCTACAGCTTGCCTTAAGGATAGTAGACCTGTTCCTGGCTGGTTTTATTCATTTTGCAAACATAGCTTCGTATTCTTGTAGAGTCTGTGTATCGTCTTTCAAGCATGACTTTATTTTGAAAATCTGAATAGATTCTGTCAATAAAAAGCTCCTTAAATTTTGAAGGTCATGAACTGAGTGATAGCTGGTGTTCTGTAGTGGGACTTGTCCTTGCTTCTACAGCTCCAGGAGCAACGTAGCTTCTGGTGAATGTTTTTTGCTGTAAGTTACAGTAATGACTGGTTTTATCCATTGATGCTGTAGTAGTTAAAATGACGACAGCAGCGAGGCCAACATTTGAACCTGCGAGAGGAGGAAGAGGAAAAGGTGAAGGAGACCTAAGTCAGCTATCCAAACAGTATTCCAGCAGAGACCTTCCTTCTCACACTAAAATCAAATACAGGTTAGTATTGGGTTTCTTTGCATTTTACAGCAAAACAAGTTGGGAATAATTTTTTGTTACGAGCCGTTCTCTGAAATTGCACAAGAGATGCTTGTGTGCTTGACGCTGAGCCAACACCAGAGGTTGTGCAGCAGCACTGAAGGAGGGGACTGAGAGCGTAAGTCTCAAAAGCAGACCTAGGAGATCGAATGCATTGCACATAATTGGAAAGGCTTAATTTTAGTGGCTTTTATTACTGCTTATGGAAGTGCATCATCAGAAGAAGGTGAGATTTGGAGACCAAATGTTTCAGGCAGTGGAGTGGAAAGAAAGTTGTCATTGGGAGTGAGCCACAGAGGGTGCTGTCACTTGCAGACCAAGATGGGATAAGATGAGCAAAGTTGAGCTTGTCTTAACAGAAAAACCACATCATATATTTGGCAAAGGACGACTTGGGAAGGATGTTAAGAGGAGGCAGAGAAATCGTGGAATAACGTTCAGGCAGTAGTACCTGTGGGGGGAGCTGGTGTTAAACACTGCGTGTGGTTCGTTTAGGTCCTGGGAGAGGAAATTGCTTTAATCATTGAGAAAGAATGGGATCTTAGGAATATTTTCTGCTGTTTGAAATGTGTAATAAATCTTCATTATCCTTTTGAAAAAGAGGCCTTGTGATACAGCTACCTAGAATTTAAATGAAATGTGTCCACCTAAAAATGTTCTTTCTGTCTAACTGGCGTTACCCTTGTCACTGAAATTACTGTTAAGGTCTTATGTTTGCACTTTGTGCAGATGTTTACCTTTTCACGGCTTCCCTCCTGCCCCTTTGTATTTTAAAAATACATACAGTTAAGGAAGTTGGGGTGTTTTGGAGAATACCAAAATTAACATCACAAAAAATGCTGTCAAATGCAGTTTCTTATGGGAAAAATTGCCAGTGGCTTGTTTCTTTAAACAAAAGTGGGTTTTGGAACATCAGTCTGTCGCTTTGAAAGAAATGTGTGGTGACAAATATGTACAGGAACATAAGATGTATGTTTTAACTAATCCCTCTGTGTGCGTGAGAGAGAGAGGGAGATGCAGGAGACATTAAGTGTCTTCTGTTCTTTCTCCCAAAATACTTAACAAAGTTGTCTGTTAAATTTCCAGGACAGCATCACTGCATGAAAAGTTCAGTGTTTCAGTCCTGTTGATGTTTACTTGAATGACACAGAGTTTGGGGGATTTTATGGCTATATAAGGGATTCCAAGTTCAGGTTTTTAATTACAAAAGCAAATGAAATACTTCATAATGAAGACAGGCTGTGCTCACAGTGTATTTTTAGTGGCTCAAGTCTGGGTTTCTTCCAAGCACGCTTCTTTCCAGCAGTGAGTTCACAGAAAGGTGAAAGGAATTGCTGCTTGTTTTTATTCATTAGCTGTTTTCAGGATTTCCACAGAAAATTCAGTGCTCTCTAGGTGGAACGTAGGGTGACTCAAATATAAATAGTCTGTTGCTTTTGGCCTGTGAGTGTTACATAAAAGAGGGAAGAACATGTCTTTGCAGTATTTTTCATTAACACTAGTGTTTTGCCTGTTTTCCCAGCTTGTGTTTTTTAATGGTCATGGGGCATTATCTGGTAGGCCTCTTAGAGGGGAAAAGACTTATGAAAATTATATTCTAGCCTTGGTCTTATCTGTAAGCCTTAGAGTCTGGGTTTGCAGCAGCCACTTTGGATGATAAAACAGTAAGAAAATTGACCCTAATGCTCGTGGATCTCTGCTAGGACACTGGGATTGGGCTGCTGGAGAGCAAAAGATTTAGACATAGCTACAAAAAGGAGATATTGTCATACTGGTTTTGTAGGAATTTATGTAGGGTTTTTAAACTCATTTGAGAGCTGAAAGGAGCTTGTGTGTGTGTGGTGTTGCATGGCTCCGTGTGTGTAACGCATGCACGGAAGGGGGCTGATGAATAATCAAATGTATGGCCATGTGGTCCCCAGTTCTTGTTCTCTATACTTGCTTGTTCAGCCCAGGATTTATCGGCCTCCTTGAAAAAATTGCTCCCAGCTGCAGACTGCCAACTTCAGCTGGTTTTCTCCCCGTTTCCTGTTGTTCTAGACAGGCCACTCAGGATGCTCCTGAAGAGGTGCGCAACCGTGATTTCAGAAGGGAGCTGGAGGAGAGAGAACGTGTTGCTGCGAGAGAAAAGAACAGAGACAGACCAACCAGAGGTAAAAACAAAGAAACAAAAATCTTCATAACTTTGTGTGACATTGCTCTTGCACAAAACTCAGCATTGTAAGGAGTTTGCAGGTCACAGGTGGCATGTCATGAGAGTAGAATTCAGGGAATTGGCCTGATGTTCAGAGCTGTTGACGTGCAAGGGAATGTCCACTGGCTTTCATGCTGGCTTCATGTTAACAGAAATCTAGGCCAACCAGTGGAAAAGCATAGACCATCAAGCAGGCCAGCTCATACAGTATGATTGTAATGAACTAGCAACAAGAATGTACAGCTAATAAAGGGCTTTTTTTTTTTGTAGTTGGACAAGCGAGACAGGAAGGAGAAAGGGAATGACTCATCTTCTAGTGTCACAGCACCAGTGTAACAATAAATCCATCTTTAAACTGTGTGATTCTGTTCAGATATAGTGAAGTGATAATTAAAGTGAAAACCAAAGTAGGTTTTTTTAGAAATACTTACTTTTTGGTATTAAGCTTGACAGAATTTAGGTACTTCAGGTTTAGGTGCGAAAATATTGTGGGGCTTTGGAATTCACAGAGGAAAGCAAATGTGTTTTAGACCAAACTAACCAACAGTGGTCTTGGAGGTTGCCTTCAATGGGAACCTGTCAGTTGGATGTATAGAGGAAGGATGTTTCTCCACAGCTATTTTTTCTGCTGTTCATTCTTCTTGAAGTAAGACTTCGAAAAACTTCTGGTGGCCAAATGGGGATGTTATTGCTTCCCTTGAGGATATCTACAGGGAGGGAATTAGCATGTGCATTAAGATGGAGAAGTGAGGGAAAAGTAAGCATCAGGTTCTATCTCCTACTCTAATGCAAGACAAATTATGAAGATTTTTGCTTTCTGATATTAGATGCTGTTGAATGAGTGACTTAGTCACTTTTGTTTTCTTTAAATCTTATGCCATAGAGCACACAACATCATCTTCTGTGTCTAAGAAACCTCGGCTAGACCAGATTCCTGCGGCAAATCTTGATGCAGACGATCCTCTTACTGATGTATGTATCTTTTTTTTTTTAAATGCCTTATTTGCTTTCATTGTCACAGTATCATAGTATGCTAGGGATTGGAAGGGACCTCAAAAGATCACACACACACACACACACACACAGAATGTTAGGGGTTGGAAGGGACCTCAAAGATCATCTAGTCCAATTCCCCCTGCCAGAGCAGGAACACCTAGATGATGTTACATAGGAAGGCATCCTACCTTTGGGATTTGCAGTTAATAGAGTATGTACCTTTAGGTCTGTTAAAGATTTAAGGCAGGTTCCAGTGTATCTTCCTTTTACAGTTACTGTACTGTGGTGGAAGTCCAGGGTGGTTCAGAGGATTCTGGCCCATGCTGTAATGGTATTCTTGTAAAACTCACAAAAACTAGGGAACTGAAAATACTACTTAAAGTGTGGGGAACGGGTGACTTTTTAGACTTGGTCAACTACTGAGTGAGTTAGAATTTGCCAGAGGTGGAACTGTTGAGATACACTGTCTGCATGAGCAGTGGATTCTTGCTCTTAGTTCCTCTCTTCATGCCAACGTCAAGGAGCAAGGTCTAAGGCTTGACAATACGCTCAGATTTTTTGAATTCTGTTACATTTGCTCTCAACGTCGGACGGGGTGTTTAGACAGAGTATTACCTTGCAATGATTAGAGAGTGATTGAGGACAGCTATTGTCTAGAATCTGTCAGCTGTGTAGCATTTAAATGCTAAAAAAATTAATTGCACAAAGAAGCACAAACGTGTTTTGTCTTTACTGTACAAGAACAAATAAATCATATGTATTATATTTGCTGCTGTTACAAGCACCCACGTGCTTTGGAAATGAAGCAGCAGCAAATTGCAGCCGTAGCTGGGCGAATGAGGGCTCTTTGTGGCAAATGAACTGAATGAGCTGCTTCTTGTTTTCTGTTTGTTGCTATTAGGAAGATGATGAAGATGAAGATTTGGAAGACAGCGATGATGATGACACTGCAGCTCTTCTGGCTGAACTGGAAAAAATCAAGAAAGAACGAGCTGAGGAACAGGCTCGAAAGGTAAAATCTCACTCACTAACGAGCATCTGTTCTTTGCAAACTCACGTGTAGTAAAACTGGTGTCCTTTAAGGACTTGGAACAAGCAAAAACTGATGAAGTGCTCTTCAAATTTCTACTCGGGTATGGTGGATTTGTTCTTCTATCTAATAATTGCTGTCAAGAATTATTTTCTTTAGTAAGGATACGAACATGTTACTCAAACATTTTTTATTTGCTTTCCCAACACTTTGTGGAGGCAGTGAGTCAGGATAATCTTGCTTTTCATATGCAGGTTCTTCTTTGAAGACCAAATTGCATAGTGGCGTTAGGGAGCTGCATACAGTCCGGTGTAATTTAATTTGTTAACTAGCTTTTATGAAATGAGAAATATGATTTTTTTATGAAATAAAAATTAGGGCTGTGGGTTTTGTGCAGTAGTTGCTTGTCCACAGCATTGGTGCCTTGGCGTCAGCACAAGTTGTAACTATGAGACCAGAACTATTTTCATGTGATTATACAGTGACAAGTTTATTTGAAAAATGGCCTGCAAGAATAAGTAATAATATGGCAGTCTTTTCAGAAATTGGCAAGTCAACTCATGGTGTAGAAACACCATGTTCTGCCTTTGAAAAGGGAGGGAAATTCCTGTAGTTAGAGATCGTTTTCCCACGAGCAGGACCAAATCCTGTGCCCTGTTAGCAAGATCCCACACTTCCTTGGTGTAAGAGAGATGGTTGGGATGGGGCATTAGCAGAGTCCCTGTTGGGCTTCTAGGGATTGTGTCTGGGAATAGTCTGTGTGGTCAAACTGATCAGGATGAAATGCACTGGCTCTGACGTTGTACTGCAGCAGAGTTTAGAGTCCAGGTATTTCATCTCTGCTACTGAAATGCTCTGCCTCTGGTGGAGCAACAGAAGGGGTGTATATGTGCAGCATTCCCTCTCCTGCCTGTACTGAGTGCTTTCTTTATTTCAGTAGGGCTTAAATCATTTTAGTGCTTTTCAGAAATGTTGCATGCTTCAGTTTGAATTTTTTTAATGTTTTTATAAATAGATTATCCTTTAGTGTAAAAAAAAAAAGTTAACAAAAATGCGAAGCAAACAAACAGTCCAAAAACCCTCAAAAAACCCTCAAGGCACCTGTCATCTTTGTGTAAGGTAACCTGAGGTGTTTTTTAGGACATGCTGAATAATCACTGAATGTTGATCAGGAGGCTCATCAAAGGCTGCTGTGACAACTTAGGGTTTTGGCGCCTCTGAACGACTCGTAACCTTTCCTGTAGCTTAACACACACGCTTGTAGCTTCATGTTTTTCGTGAATGTTCTCCAGTAGAGTCAGCTGGCAGTGCACAGGGACTCCCATCGAACAGGCACTGGGAACAGCTGGGAGAGAACAATGCTTTACCTGCTGTAGGCAGTGATGTGGTGCTTGCCTGCTCTTGGCTAAGGGTACAGAAATTGACCCTTAGAATCGGCAAGGCCTGTAAAGCCAGCGAGTGTAGTTGTGGAGGTAAGTTGGAAGACAGAAAGCTGTACCACGCTGCTTCTTGCTGTTAAGAAGACTGTTGATACTCAATTTCATCTGGCCTGTGAGTGGTCTTTTACATTTAAGTGTGCCTGAAAGGGTCCCTCATCTCTTTATCTAGACATTTGAAGTACATCACACAGCAATGAAATTGTGTTCTGCAGTAATAACATGGTGAAAATGACTTTAAAACACTGGCAACAATTCTTCTGTGTATTCCTGTGTGAAATGGGCTAAACTACAAATTAAGGGTAACAGTGTGTAGGAAAGACTTCTACTTCGGTTGACCTTGCACAGCCGTTAAAATGAGAGTGTGTGGATTTTTTCACTTTGCCTGATAGTTGAAATTATACATCTAGATTAAACAGCGTAACTTGTCACATTTCAGTGTGGAAAACTTGTGTTAGGAAAACAGCAGCAAATCGCGGCACAGCCAGCCAAGCGCGCGTGCGGCTTTGCGAGCACGTACACGGCGGGAATGTCACCGCCGTGAAATTTTTATTTTGTCACTAGAGGGTGCTAAAAAGCTATGAAGTATTTAGTGTTGCACTTGCTTTATCTTGCCATCTGGTGTTATTTTTTACCTTCGTGAATGTTCTCCTTCCTCCAGCAGCAGGGTTTATGATGTCCAGTGCTATGTGCACACTGAATACCTGTGCACTTACCTGAAATTAATATGTTTCTTCCTAAAAATTAGTATTAGTTATTTATTTGCAGTGGTGCCTGCTACTGCACACTCCCTGCCTGCTCTGTTCATCCTTTCACTGGTTGGTGGCAGATAGAATCTCTTAAAAACTGACATTTTCAGGAAATAGTGGGTGCTTTACAGGTGCCTGGAATTTTGTTTTGCTGGGGTTTTTTGAGAGTAGGGACTGCTCTCTCTGAGACTATGTTGATGAACAAAGTGAAAACCAAGGTGGGGCACAGCCTTGGAAAGAGCCTTTAGAAGTAAGGATCTCAGTAGAAATGATTGCTTATTTGTGTTGGCTTTTGGGGTGCACTCCATTTGGATTACCCCTTGTTTTCCATGGCTTGGCAATAAGGTGTTATTGGCAAAGCATTTTATAGCCCTTTTATAGGAATCCAGCTCTTTTATATAATCCCTTTTCCCCTCAGGTGTGCTGGATTTCATTTCAAGTATTGCAAGCTGTAATTTATACCTGATTTGATTAGTAACCTATTCTGATTTATTAAAATGCAAAATCTAATTATTTCTTAAGACTTCATTTAAAGTAAACGGTGATCCCTGCCTGGCCTCCCTCACCTGCCTGGTTGCCCCTGCAAAACAGGTATGGGGCTCTAGACAATGAGAGCCAGGCAAAGGAAGAGTCAGTGGAGGATTCACCCATAGGGCTGTCTAGGGTGAGTAACTCGGATACACGCATTAGGACTTCTTCATCTAAGAAAAAAAGGAGGGTAATCGTAATTGGAGACTCCCTCCTGAGGAGAACAGAGAGCCCTGTCTGCCGCCCTGATCCGACCCACAGGGAAGTCTGCTGCCTCCCTGGGGCCCGAGTTAAGGATGTTAGCAAGAAACTTCCTGGTCTGGTCAAACCCACGGACTATTACCCGCTTTTGGTTATGCAGATCGGTAATGATGAGATAGTAGAGAGACAACCAGAAGCAATCAAAAGGGACTTTAGGGCACTGGGGCGGATGCTAGAAGGATCAGGCGCACAGGTTGTGTTTGCCTCTATTCCTTCAATTATGAGGGAAAATAGTGGAAGGTTTGACAAAGTGCAGCAGATTAATACTTGGCTAAAGGGGTGGTGCCAGCGGTCTAGCTTTGGATTTTTTAACCATGGGGAGATCTACAGGGCACCTGATCTACTGAAACAAGCTGGGGTTCAAATGACACAAAGGGAAAAAAGGATCCTTGGTCACGAGCTGACGGGACTCATAGAGCGTTCTTTAAACTAGATATGAAGGGGGATGGGGTTATAGCTGGGATTGCAGCGGGGCAGTGCTCTAGAAATTATGAGGACCGGGTGGCCTCCCATCCCCCTAGGGTGAGATCAGTGTGCTCGGCTTGCTCCCTGAAATGCTTATACACCAATGCACGCAGCATGGGGAATAAGCAGGAGGAGCTAGAAACCTGGGTTCGGGCAGGAGATTATGATCTGGTGGCAATTACAGAGACATGGTGGGACAGCTCACATGACTGGAATGTGGTCACAGGTGGCTATGTCCTTTTCAGGAAAGACAGGCCAGCCAGGCGAGGTGGTGGAGTCGCTCTTTACGTGAAAGAGCAACTACAATGTCTTGAATACCATCCAGGCATGGATGAGGAGCAAGTTGAGAGTGTATGGGTTAGAATTAAGGGGCAGGCTGGCAGGAGAGATACTGTTGTGGGTGTCTATTACAGGCCACCAGGTCAGGGTGAGGAAGTTGATGAGGCCTTCTACAGGCAGCTGAGAGCGGTCTCACAATCACAGGCCCTGGTTGTCGTGGGGGATTTTAACTTCCCTGATATTTGCTGGAAGGACAACTCGGCCAGTCAGCCACAGTCCAGGAGGTTCCTCCAGTGCATCGATGATAATTTTCTGATGCAAATGGTGGAGGAGCCGACTAGGAGAGGAGCACTGCTGGACCTCATCCTCGCTAACAAGGAGGATCTGGTTGAAGCAGTAAAGGTTGAGGGCTGCCTTGGCTGCAGTGACCATGAAATGGTGGAGTTCAGGATCTCATGTAGCAGAAACAAAATAGCAAGCAGAATTGCAACCCTGGACTTTGCCAAGGCAAACTTTGGATTTTTCAAGCAATTACTAGAGAAAATCCCATGGGCAAGGCTGTTTGAAGGTAAAGGGGCCCAAGATAGTTGGTTAACGTTCAGGGACTGCTTCTACCGTGCTCAAGATCAGAGCATCCTGACACATAGGAAGTCAAGGAAGGGAGCCAGGAGACCTGCGTGGCTAAACAGGGATCTGCTGGGTAAGCTCAAGGGCAAGAGGAGAATTTACAGATCTTGGAAGGCAGGGCTGGCCACTTGGGAAGAATATAAGGCTGTTGTCCAAGGATGTAGGGAGGCAACTAGGAAAGCAAAGGCCTCCCTAGAATTGAACCTGGCGAGAGGGGTCAAGGACAACAGGAAGAGCTTTTTCAAATACGTGGCAGATAAAACTAACACCAGAGGCAATGTAGGCCCACTGATGAATGAGGTGGGTGCCTTGGTGACAGATGATACAGAGAAGGCAGACTTACTGAATGCCTTCTTTGCCTCTGTCTACTCTGCCGGAGGCTGTCCTGAGGAGCCCCGTTCCCCTGAGGCCCCAGAGGAAGTCAGGGCAGTGGAGGAGTTTGCTTTAGTCGATGAGGACTGGGTTAAGGACCAATTAAGCAATCTGGACATCCACAAATCCATGGGTCCAGACGGGATGCATCCACGGGTGCTGAGGGAGCTGACTGATGTCATTGCTAGACCACTCTCCATCATCTTTGCCAAGTCTTGGGAGACGGGAGAGGTGCCTGAGGACTGGAGGGAAGCAGATGTCACTCCAGTCTTCAAAAAGGGCAAGAAGGAGGACCCGGATAACTATAGACCGGTCAGCCTCACCTCCATCCCTGGGAAAGTGATGGAACGACTTATCCTTGGTGCCATCTCAAGGCGTATCAGGGATAAGAGGGTCATTAGAGACAGTCAACATGGCTTCACCAAAGGGAAGTCGTGCTTGACTAACCTCATAGCCTTTTATGAGGATATAACAAGGTGGATAGATGATGGCAGAGCGGTGGATGTGGTCTACCTTGACTTCAGTAAAGCATTTGATACAGTCTCCCACAGCATCCTTGCTGCTAAACTGAGGAAGTGTGGTCTAGACTCTCGGGTAGTGAGGTGGACTGTGAACTGGCTAAGGGGAAGAAGCCAAAGAGTTGTGGTCAATGGGGCGGAGTCTGGTTGGAGGCCTGTATCCAGTGGAGTGCCTCAAGGGTCGGTACTGGGACCAGTATTGTTCAATATATTCATCGATGACTTGGATGAGGGACTAGAGAGTACTATCAGCAAGTTTGCTGATGACACCAAGCTGGGAGGAGTGGCTGACACACCAGAAGGCTGTGCTGCCATCCAGCGAGACCTGGACAGGCTGGAGCGTTGGGCGGGGAAAAATTTAATGAAATACAACAAGGGTAAATGTAGAGTCTTGCATCTGGGTAGGAACAACCCCAGGTTCCAGTATAAGTTGGGGAATGACTTCTTAGAGAGTAGTGTAGGGGAAAGGGACCTGGGAGTCTTGGTGGACAGCAGGATGACCATGAGCCAGCAGTGTGCCCTTGTGGCCAGGAAGGCCAATGGCATCCTGGGGTGTATGAGAAGGGGGGTGGTTAGTAGGTCGAGAGAGGTTCTCCTTCCCCTCTACTCTGCCCTGGTGAGACCCCATCTGGAATACTGTGTCCAGTTCTGGGCCCCTCAGTTCAAGAAAGACAGGGAAGTGCTGGAGAGAGTCCAGCACAGGGCAACTAGGATGATTAAGGGAGTGGAGCATCTCCCTTATGAGAAAAGACTGAAGGAGCTGGGGCTCTTTAGTTTGGAGGAGACTGAGGGGTGACCTCATTAATGTTTACAAATATATCAAGGGGGAGTGTCACAAGGATGGAGCCAGGCTATTCTCGGTGACAACCACTGATAGGACAAGGGGTAATGGGCTGAAACTGGAACATAAGAGGTTCCGCTTAAACTCGAGAAGAAACTTCTTCTCAGTGAGGGTGACGGAGCCCTGGAACAGGCTGCCCAGAGAGGCTGTGGAGTCTCCTTCTCTGGAGACATTCAAGACCTGCCTGGACACGTTCCTGTGTGGCATAGTCTAGGCATTCCTGCTCTGGCAGGGGGATTGGACTTGATGATCTTTCGAGGTCCCTTCCAATCCCTAACATTCTATGATTCTATGATTCTATGATTGCTTTGGTGTCCAGATTCAAGTTGCCATGAAAGGAGGACTGCTTCTTTTAAACTGCATCTCTGGTGAGACAGCAGTTAAAAACAAAGGATGAGAATCTGCTTTTTTTTTTTTTTTTTTTTGCTTTTTCCTTTCAGATAATTATGCTCTCTGTTTACTTCTCTTATGTGATAATACCAATTTCCATAGAAATCCTTTAAATCTCATTTTGACAGATATTAGTATTAAGATGTTCTGACTTCCTTCACAGTGATAATCTGTGAACCATAGAATTTGTCAACCAAATAAGCAATTGCTGTCAAAGCTTGTTTGTTTCTCAAAATGCCTAAGTTCCTTTGAATTCTGTAAAAATATTAAATACTATGAATATTTTGGAAAACTGATAGTGGAAGTGTTCCTGACTCTTCTCACGCCCTCCACAATTTTAATGTCCTTTCTAGTAAACACTTAAGCTGACCAGGAAATCTTGCTTTTGAAACCCATTTCTGTGGAATAATTCTGGCTCTGTCTAAAACTGTATTAATGCTAGGTCTTCTGTCTGTGTGAACTATCAGTGGATAGATTTCGTGGAAGTATTTCGGTATTCCAAATTCAGCCTTACAGTGCTCTTGATTTTCAGTTTTCAAGACTTCCTTAAAAGGTAAATTGAAATAATTAAAAACAAACCTCAAACCTTGGAGCAGCTGGATGTACGTGTGCAGCTGCAGCAAAGCTGTTTTAACATCCAGTTATTTTATGCTTGTCTGAGAACAGACTTAATGATTCTGGTTTGTTTTCTTAACAGTTTTATTTCACCAAATATTTCTCTATAACTGAATATATTACTTTGCCAGTGGTCATGATAGATCTTAGCTCTGTCCTGTCTTTTAGATATGTCAGACTTCCAAATAAAAGTTAGAAAATTAATCTTGATAGGTAGTAACCTTTTCACTTAAATGTTAAGGGTCTGACTAAAACCAGGGTATCAAATCAGTGATTAGTAAAGAATTTCAGCAAAGGAGGCAAAAGCAGGTGGAAGAGCATGTTTCTTCATTAAATGTTTGAGACCCACTACCAATGCTTAACCCTTACCGAGAACTAGCAATAATGTTGCCTCCCTTGGGGGCAAAATGACAACAAATCTGCGTATAGACACTCCAGTTGTGATTACTGTGTGCTCTTATTTTTACGAAGTTGCAATCGGTTACTTGAATTGCCGTATCAAGTAGAGTTAGTAGTTTGTGTAGGATTAAATAACTGCAGTGGATGTCTGCATTACTAAGTTTTGTTCCCTGGTGCTGTCGTAGTTTGTTATTGAAGAATTAGCATTTAAGTAAGGTGATGTGATTTTTTTATTTTTTTTTTTTCAGCCTTCAGTGAAACGTATTTCAGATTTTCTTTCAGCTACTCAACACCTATAAAAACAGAATAGGATAACTTATTTTAATACAATGGAGTAATTTCAGGAATTTAAGCACTTTCTTTAAAAGGAACCTTGCTCTGCACTAAGAGTAGGGACTATACTAAGAAAAAAAAGTAACCATAGCAACAGCAATGTTTTTCTTTCCTTTGCAGTCAGAAATAAATATACCAAGGCACTGTTATTCTTTCAGCAAGATAAGGGATAATTGTTTAGTTGAGGTTAATACAGTTTGTCTGCTTTTGATTTTTCCCCGGCTGTGATGCCACATGGTGAGGTCGGTTGTGCAGCGAGGGCTCGCTGTGAGAGCCAATTCACCGAGCAGCGTCTCCATCTGCTTCCTTGGGGTGTGGGGCTCCCTCTGCAAGTCCAGCCTAATTCCCCACACCGCAGTCCTCCTGGTCTGTCGCCTCTAACGTGGTGGTGACAACGCTGTTGATGTCTGATTCATCTCTGCAGACAGTTGGAGCCGTTGAAAAGCGCAGCGCTGCTGTCCGTAGCAATGGAATAATCCATAGCGTGTTTTTGTGCTCAGATGGCTTAGCAAAAGAGTTGCTGCGTACCTCTGAATGGAAAGGCAGGCAAAGAGGCATTATTTTAGAAGGGGTGGAGTGAGTACAGATGTATTATTTTTCCCTAGGCTTTTCTTCTGTTGTGAGTTTCTTGTATCCATAGTTTTTTAGCTTAATAAGCCTTTGTTCCACCACACAAAAGAACAATGTAGGCTTCAGAGCAACCAGACCTGCTTGTTTTGTGAACAGCTGGGCTTGATGCTGTCTCAGAGGTGTGAAACTCACACAGCACAAGGGTTATGTCTGGTCTGTTTGGCTTGGTACAAGCCGTGCTCCATTGCCTGGAGCATCCCGGCTTTCAACGGAGGAGTGGGCAGTGGACGATTTATGTGGAAAACTCTGAAACATAATGAAAGCCTCTTTTGGCTGGAGAAGAGGGGTTTTGCTGGTCTGGCCAAGATGTACAACTTGACTTAAGTGTAAATGTCAACTTTACACCACTGTGAGTTATGTCTAATATTTCTTCCACGTCATGTCTCTAAGATACAAAACTTAGTAAGTTACCTTCTTTTCATCTTGAAGGTCTTTAGTATTTTAGTATTAGGTTTTAGTGAAGCTAAATAATACGAATAATCTTAAAGAGTAATCTTCGGAGTTAGCCCACTTCCTAAAATTCGTGGCAAACATTTTAAAATGTCATCCATCCTAGAAGAGCGTAGAACGACTGAATTCAATAAACAAATTATTGTGCGTGCTGGGTCTTCTTTGTGAGTGACTAAAACTGGGTGCCTTACTCAGCAGATCTATTCCCTGTTTGCTGTCAGACTCTAATCTGTTGATCTTCCATGACAAAGATAAGCTTATGCAGTTTGTTACTGCTTCTAGTTGTTCTGCCTCTGTGGGTCTAAAACACAGCAAAGTTCTGCTGGTGAACTGAGCAGCAAAGGGTTGCACAAAGTGCTCTGCAGCATCTCATGAATATGGAAAATCAGCATTTGAAAATAAGGTTCATGGAGATTTTCTGTAACTGTTGTCACTATAAAAGAACGACTGACAGCTTCCATTAGCATTGTGCTCGTAATTGTTTTCAATAACTTAATGGTGCAAAAGTAAAATGTAATAATTGGAAATTCCCGAGATTACCCCTACCACTTCTTTACATTGTAGTGCCGTTTTTGCTCGCCCCTGGAATTGCAGTTGAACCAATGTAGTTTTTTGCTAGCAGTTTTAGGCAGTATTCTGAGCTTGAAAGGTCAAGTTGTTGGGGTCGCTGTACAAGTTAAGTATCCCAGCTTCCATGACGGTGCAGCAGCGATGTGCTCAGTTGAGCCTGGGCTGTGGTTGGTCTCCTCTTTGTGTAATTTAGTGTGAGCAGAAGAGTCGTCTTCGCTTCTTATTTTATCCTCTAGATCTCTGCTGAGATATGAGCTCAGGTGCCTACAAGCAAATATCCAGATGTAGGTGACTTAACTTGGAGCTAGATCCTACTCTTGCACTACCACTGTTTGTAGTGTATTGCTTCTTCAAAGTGTTATTTCAATTTTATGGGTTTTTTTCCTATTGCCACTTTTTATCACCAGTCTGATAATGCTTTTTTCATTATCAGAAAGCAAACTACATCAGGCTAATTGAGGCTGAAGGATATTGCATGGGTTATGTAAAGGAGATAAAAGCTAGGATGATGCCCAACAAGCCTTTTTAAAAATCTTAGAGTAAAAGTTAAACGTGTAACAGGAACACTAGAGTGCTGTATCCATATATTTTATGATTCTTAGTATCATCTTTATCTTCCTCTAGTGATTCTGAATGTTTGGAGCTCAGATGGCTATTTGAGCACGCTATGCATGGTGGAGAATGCTGGAACCATCCGCTTTGTAGGAACTGTTGAGATTAAATCCGAAACAGGGAAGGGAGGGAAGAGCAACTGTAATTCCTGCACAAGATGTGGACTGCCTCCCGGGGACTTCTGACCATCCGAGAAACGCTGTGTGTGCAGCACAGGAGGTTCCACATAAGCATAAGGAAAAACTGCTTTACTGTGAGGGTGACGGAGCCCTGGCACAGGCTGCCCAGGGAGGTTGTGGAGTCTCCTTCTCTGGAGACTTTCAAAACCCACTGGACGCGTTCCTGTGTGGCTGCCCTAGGGGATCGTGTTCTGGCAGGAGGGTTGGACTAGATGATCTCGAGAGGTTCCTTCCAACCCTGAACATTCTGTGATTTGTCAGGGCTGTGTGGATGCGGTTTCATGCATTGTAAAGAACGAGCAGTTCTGTGTGCCCTGGATACGGTGGTGCACGAGGCACAGATTCAGAAACTTTAGATCGTGGCCTAGGTTAATGCCTTAGAAATGTGAGGGTGAGACTGTGCCATGCCCTGCGCATTGTCTTAAGAAGAGTTCAGTTTCCCTGGAGTTCAGCTCTAAAGTGCAAAACTGCTGCGTCTGTTTGCAGGACTTGGAAGCAGTTTTCTCTGCAGAAGCATTTTTCGTCAGGGGAGTGTTATTACATACAATGCTCTTGTTAGTGCTGCCTTCTCATGAGCATGGTCCAGTAGGAATTTTGGGGTTGTAGCATTCTGATTTTAAGATTTATCCCAGACGTCTTGGTTTTTTTGTTGGGGTTTTTTTTTTTTTTTGAAGTCTCACTTTTAATGGCGTGTCAGAGATTAAATTTCATGATGCAGAGCCCACCTTATTTTGGACAACACAGAGAAAACCGCACAGGCTTGCATCCTGTTGTAAATTTGTGTGATGGTCTTAAACAGAATCTGGTAACCTCTTGGGAGGTACCTGGAAGTCGATACTGAGTTTTTTCATTTGTACCAGTTTCCTAGATTTTGCTTGGCTTCAAATTAGTGCTTTTGCAGTGCTGCTTGACTTCTGGTGGGAACACATGACCCAGATTGCAGTAAATTGGATTTTGCTGCTGTTGGCTCCCCTGTGTTAGGGGGAAGAAGATGGTAAATCAGAGATTGGCATCTGTGCAGGAGAAACCACCTGCATATCTTGTCTGTAGGAAAAGAAAGAAATGTGTATTTGAATCTGTATTTCTAATATGGGGGAAACTGCTGTTCCGTATCAAATAGCTTTGCTCTCCTTATTTGCTGGGGTGGTGATAAGAAGTGAAGTTGGAATGCAAATGTTAGATTTAGAGTTGCATTTGAAAATGCAAAGCTTCTGTTTATTTGGGTTAATATCTTTTAACTGCTGCAGTTTGTGTTAAAGCTCCATGGATACAGCGGCAAGGGCAAGTTTTGCCTACGCACATGCTTTATTAAGGGCATTGCAGGGCTTGTCCTGAAGTTGTGTCATGCTTTTAAGCAGTGTGCCTTTTTGGGCAGCTTTTCCCATCCCACTGGCAATTAATTGCGTCTTGTTCTAAGTTCTGTTCATGGGAAGCAGTGTGGGGTAGATGTGTTTTTCATAACTAAAACTTGCGTAGATTTTGAAAGGTAAAATCTTCACCAGTGATCCTGCATCATCTGGTATTCTCGTGTGTATGTTAAGTTGTATTGTTATTAAGAGGGTTGGAGTATTTTGTAGGAACATTCCACATATCTGAGCAGTCCAATTGAAAAACATTTTAAATCATGCATACTTTTAGTAATATATCACTAGTAATGATGAAATATTTGAAGCTAGAGAGCTCTGGCAAGCATCAGTATTCAAGTTCAGCACTTAAACCTTGTAAATGCTACCATAAGAAAAATATTTCCTCTTCTGGGACCCCATAGCAGTCCTCAGCCATGAATTTTCTGCAGCTTGGTAGAAAAATCTTTGTGATCTCTTTGTCTTTAGTTTATATCATTTTTAAAAGCCATGATTTGAGTCTCCTCCAGCACTAGTGAGACTTGAGTGCATTTTTTTGACTGGAATCTCTTCAGACTATCCTTCAGCATACAGGGAAGAGGAGACCTAGATAGTCATCCAAAATAGAGAATTTTTTTTTTTTTCACTTCTGGTACTTTAATCGAAGAGCAATCCTTGTAAAACATTTGAAAGGCTGTGGATAAATATGTTGATGTACAACGAATATTACATATTCGTTTTGAAACCTGTGAGCAGTTATGTCACTAAATATATTAGTACAACTTGGAAGCATGGGCGGTGAAGCCTACTACTAGTGCGGTGATTCTTTTGACAGTACAAGGAGGAGAAGAATTTTCTGATTCTTAATAGTAGAGCTCTTAAGTACTCTTAAGACATCCACTGCTCAGTTTCACCATAAATTTCTCATATTCTTTTTAATTGGTCTCTAGGGAAGTTGTAGTTGTAAAACTCGAGCAAATTGCTGAAGATGATAGAGAAGTTTCACCATGCTGTAAGGTTTCTTCCGCCTTATGAATATTGTATAATGTGCTCTCTTTTCTCATGAGGGTAAGGAAAATCTTTTAATCTGTATAGAGTTTTTAATATAATAAATATGTAAATGGTAAAGCTAGAATTTAACTGAGTGTTTGATAGAATATCAGAGGTAGGTAGAGCAGATACGAGTGTTGCCAGATCGACAGTTTATGAGCAGTGTTAAGCTCTTTAGACTATCTCTGCTTCTATCCTTACTTTACTTATACACAAGTGTCAAACTGAAAAGTCTGAGGCAGGAATTAAAGCTCTATTTGTGTGGGTATTCACGAATTAGGTAAGAAAAATGGCCCAGAAAAGTAGTGTATCCATTTCTCTTTTTCAGGAACAAGAGCAAAAGGCTGAAGAAGAAAGAATTCGGATGGAGAATATTTTGAGTGGTAACCCACTGCTGAACCTTACCGGCCCCGCGCAGCCTCAAACAAACTTCAAAGTGAAGAGGAGGTAACCATGCACTCTGTACTCTGATGTCCATGCCCTTCCTCCCTCTTTTTCACAGAATCACAGTGTCGGGGTTGGAAGGGACTGCTAGAGATCATCTAGTCCAACCCCCCTGCCAGAGCAGGATCACCCTGAGTAGATCACACAGGCACGCATCCAGGCAGGTTTTGAATGTCTCCAGAGAAGGAGACTCCACAACCTCCCTGGGCAGCCTGTGCCAGTGCTCTGTCACCCTCACAGGGAAAAAGTTATTCCTGATGCTTTTGTGGAGCCTCCTGTGTTCCAGCTTGTACCCATTGCCCCTTGTCCTTTCATCAGACATCATTGAAAAGAGCCTGGCTCTGTCCTCCTGACACTCCCCCTTGACATAAACATTAATGAGGTCACCCCTCAGCCTCCTCTTCTCCAAGCTAAAGAGACCCAGCTCCTTCAGCCTTTCCTCAGAAGGGAGATGTTCCACTCCCTTCATCACCTTTGTGGCTCTGTGCTGGACTCTCTCCAGCAGTTCCCTGTCCCTCTTGAGCTGAGGGGCCCAGAACTGAAGCCAGTATTCCAGATGTGGCCTCACCAGTGCAGAGTAGAAAGGGAGGAGAACCTCTCTCGACCTACTAACCACCCCCCTTCTAATACACCCCAGGATGCCATTGGCCTTCTTGGCCACGAGGGCACAGTGCTGGCTCATGGTCATCCTGCTGCCCACCAGGACCCTCAATTGTTATTCAGAGACTGAAAATTCACTCACAGTCTGAAAATGTTATCGCTGCCATTGGCTTTTATTTCTTTCCTCCAGTCTTGTCACAAGCAGTGCAGCGTAGAATTGGGATGCTAATGCACGTGGTGATTGTCTTGTGCATTTCTCTGAACAAATCATTCTGCTACTTCATGTTCAAAAGAGAAGGAGCAATTGAGAGTTGTTTGTCTCATATTCATAATGATACAGGAAGTAATGGGACCAAATTTCCTCAAGAAATTTGATATTATGGTCCCCTCTAAATTCTGTTTTGGGGGAGATTGTTCATTTTTGGGTGTGGGGTTTTTTTTCAGTTTAACTAGAATTAATAAATTACAGCATTTTTCTGAATGCAGTTCTTGTTTGCAGATATTCTGATCACTGTTTTTTTTAAAATCAAAATTAGGGACATTAGATTCAAGCTTTTTTCTGCTCTGTTCAAACAGTTATTTTCTATAAAGAGAAAATAGCCTTTAATGTACTGATAATTGTCTCTCTTCTAACTCAGGAGCATGTAAGAGGTGGCTTGGATTAGAAAAATAGATTTATTTTTTTTCTTAAAGATTAAAATCTAATCCTAATGACTAATTGCTCTTAGTACATTTAAATAGGAGGACCAGAATGTATTGCACCTAATTTTCATGCAAGCTTACTGAAGTTAAAAACTTTTGTTTTCAGATGGGATGATGATGTTGTCTTCAAGAATTGTGCCAAGGGGATAGACGAAACAAAAAAGGACAAAAGATTCGTAAATGATACTCTGCGATCAGAATTTCACAAAAAGTTCATGGAAAAATACATCAAGTAGTACAGTTTTACTTGCGATGGCGCTGAAGGACTTGGAAGGTTTTGATTGTTCCCTCTCTCCCTCGGAATTCAAGGCTGAACACTTGGTCATGAATTTGCAGATGCTTTTCCAAGATCATTAACAGCTTCATAATTAGTAATTGCTGCATATCTGGAGTTTTTATTCCTGCAATCTGTTTTCCTTGTCAGTTTTAATTAAATCAGTTTGTGTTTCATGAGCGTTTTTCTGTTCAGGTGCATTTACTTTTCGTGGCCACCTTGTAAATGGTAGAAGAGAGAAGCTCATTTGCAATAAATTGTTTAAATTGCTTTCCAGAACAACCTGCATTTGTAGTGATGGTGGTTTGTAACTTGTGCAACGTATGTAAATGCCAGTATTGTCAAAGGTGGGAAATAGCTGAACGTGATAAGCAATGTGAACTGAACAGAGCTGTGCTTTCCTTAACAATCTGGACTTACTTCCTCTTATTAGCTAGTGAGAAACTTAGTTAATAATCTTCCTTTTAAATTTTTTCTTACTGTCAACCAAGTTATGGTTTGGTGGGATAGCTCCAAGTTCTTAGCAGCCTGACTTTCTGCACTCTCTTCCCTTGGCGCTTCTGGGGTGATGCTGTGTAATGCTTGGGGGAACATCAAGAGGGAAGTGCTCTGTGGAACCGTGTGGGGTGGTTTTTTTTTTCTTCTCCATAATAAACCATTGCAGTGCTCAGCCACAACTACGTGGCCACAAGGCTCTGCCTGCGTGTGTGTGATTCAGCAGTAATAGTGTTATCAAACTTGCAAGTGTTTTTATTAAACAAGTGATCTCCTCCAGATACCGTAGTACGCTTTGTTTCTTTCTTAAATGTCAGTGTAAGCACTTCATAGGGCAGTATAAAATATGAATGACTGAAAAAAATCTCAGTTGTGAAAGGATTTTTTTTTTCTCCTCTGCTGTCATCTCGGTTGCGTTTGAAATCTTGGCCAAGTGATACACTGGATGAAAACCTAACGTTTGCGAAATGTAGTAGTCACCTCTATCTAGAAGGCTACAATGGCAGAACTCAGATGTTTTTATATAAAATTCCTGCCTTTCTCCTTGCTGATGTTCCACTCAGTGTAGTTCATTCTTACAGACACTGTTTCATAGTAATAATGTCATTTTCAAGCTTGTAATTTGAAAATATACCTGATTTTCTTTTTAAGAGAGCATATACAGAGCACAAGGGTTTAGATTTGTTTAATTTTTTTGTTGGACATGACTCTAGTATCCTGTAAAAGCTTTTATTAGTTTTAGTTGTATCTTCCACACTTTTGTTAAGCTATGCTTAGTGTGCTAGCACCAACCGCTAATACCCAGATTTACCTGGAAGCAAGATTTTGAGCGTGCTTAAAGCCATATGAGCTCCTACAGCTACGGGTAGAATGAGTTTGTATTACTCGTGCTACCTGATTTTTGGGAAGCCAAAAATGGGAGTAGTTTGTAATTCTGTTTCTTTAATTTAAAGCTACTAAAAAACTTGGTATCTAGGCAAGATACCAAGGGGAAAAGAGGGGAAAGAAAAGTTAAGAACTGTACTTGTCAGGGTCTGGCAGCAGAGAAGCCGGGTGCTGCTTTAGGTGTGACCTAACAGCAGAGTTGTCTTGGCAACAACAGAAAACGTATTGGCCTCGCCGTCTTACAGGATACGATCAGAGCAGCAGGTGAGCTGATCAGGTGAGCGTACCGCTCTGTTGGAGAGGGGGAGGCACAGCTGAAGCACCAACTCGTTGCCTTCATGGAAATTGTAAGTGCATGACGCCATCGTTTGTATACTTGAAGTAACGTAACTCTTGAGAGAAATACTCTCAAGAAGTCAGATGGTTTGGGTTGGATGAGGTGGTCTTCAGCTATGTGGGCAGTTGTTCTCTGCACCAGCAGGAACCTCCCTTTCTTCACCTTCTGCGTATTGCACAGGTGCACCCGGTCATTTCTTCCAGTAGCTCCCTCCCTCCCTGCATCTAGAGAAAGCTGTGGGGACCAAGCTGAAGCCTTATTTGAGGATTTTTTTGTGTTGGCATTTGTTCAGCTCAACCACAGAATTTGCAGATTCTATCTCTAACCTGCTCTCTCAAAACTTTTGTATTTTGCTCTCCTGCAGTGTGAGCTGACCCACAAGATGAGGCCTCAGCAATGCACAAACACAATATGATACTCAAGGAATCTCAAACCTTATCCCTTGGTGGGTTTTGCATCATTAACTACTGAGTTTTCTTCCCTGATACTGGAAAACTAAAACGCTCTGTGCTTTTTGTTGGGGAAGAGCCCTGTGTCTTCAGTATTGATGCTGTGTTGATGTTTTCTGTTGTGTTTGTGCTTATCTGGGAAAAGACAAACTGAGCAAAAACCAAGGGAGCCAGCCCTTGGCGTGCTGCGTCCAGGGCCACAGGGATGACCTAGGCCATGTCTCCAAGCCTCCAACCTCCCTACATGCTCTGCAAACTCACCGCCCTCCTCTCCCAGCACTTCCACTGCCCTTGCCCATGTGGGAGACCGATGGGCTTGGCAGAGCAGGCGCTCACCAACAAGGCTTCCTGGAAGCCCAAGAAATGGTGGTTGGACACCCTGATGTGCCTTTCAGTGCTTGGTGTCACTTTTGGGGCAACCTGTACCTCTTGGTGTGTCCCTCTTTGCTTCCCTCGAGCCCGGGGTGTTGCTTTGAGGGTACCCCAAGCCCCTGGTGTCCATTTTGGGTTGGCCCTACACTTTGGTTTGCTTTCTGGTGTGCCCGGTCCCCTTGGGCGTGCCTTTTGGTGCCTGATGGGTTTCCACATACCCCTTCATGTGCCTTTCAGGGTGCACAGAATCTCGATGTGCCTTTCAGCGCACCCGAAACCCGTCAGTGTGCTCCTTGGTGCACACTGAAGTCTGAGGGCTGTCCCAGACCACTCAAGTGTACATTTTGGGGTGCTGCAAGCCCCTTGTCAACCCATTGGGGTTCCCCTGAATGTACCATCCTGCCTTTTGATGCCCTCGTGTCCCATAGCTGTATTTTGGAGTGCCCTGGTCCCCTGTGTGTGGATTTCAGTGCTCCCCAGGACAGTTGGTGTGTGATCCAGAATGCTGAGAGCCCCTAAGGGGGTGCCTTTCTGAGCACTGCAAGGCCTCATAATGTGCATTTTGGGCTACCCCATCTCCTTGGTGTGCCTTTGGGTGTATCTCCAGGCCCCTTGATGTGCTTTCTCCTGCACCCCATCTCCCTAGGTGTGCCTTTCACTATGCCCTAGGGCAATTGCTGTGCCTTTTGGGGTGTCCCTGGTCTTGGTGCATCGCATTTGGCATGCCTGGACCCCTTCCCCATCCCATCTATCTTAATTCAGGGCCTCGTGAACCCCTTGGTGTGCTACTCAGGGGGTTCCCAGAACCCTCCATGTGGCTTTCAGGGTGCCTTGACTGTGTACCTTTAGGGGTACCTTGGTCACCATGATGCGCTGTGTGGAACAGCCCACACCAGTCACTGTTACTTCTGGTGTACACCTTCCAAGATCTTGCCTCCCGCAAATGCCCCTGGGCCCAGGGGGACCCTTTGGGGACCCTCACCCCACCAGGGACCTGGGCTGGGCCTCTCCCAGCCTGTGGCTGGCAGCAGGCTGTGGGTGGGGGGAACAGCCCTGCCTGGGCCCTGTGGCAGCTCAGGGATAGGGATGGGCAAACACAGAAGAATCAGGGCAAACAGCTTCCACAAATTTGCATGAATATTTCATTCCAGTTTAATAATTTTTGTCCTAAACATTGTGATCAGGCAGCATTGCCTTGGAACGTGATAACCTGGACTTTATGTTCATCAGAAGAGCAGATGTCCAGCAGATCCAGTTTCGCGTTTGCTCATGACTGGGAGAGAAAAAGCAAGATCCAATGTTAGTTCTCCAGCAGACCTAGCCCAGGAAGTCCATGAACAACTACGACAAGATATCAGCTGTAAAGATCTGTAGAGGTCTAATCCCACCAAAAGAAACAAAGGAGGAAAGGGACACATGCAAAGGAAGAAATAAGATTTTCCGTGTTTGACCATATAGGCAGCTAGCTTTCTAAAGCCCAGGAAAGAAATTCCGCGGACTGCATATAACAGATAAACCCACACAAACCCTACAAGTAGCATCTGCTTACACTTTGGGCCCCCAGGCCTCTTCGTCTTCAAGTGCCCTATGTTCCTAGGAAGGCTTGTATGGAATGATAGGCTTTCCATCAGCTGGTGAGCTGGGTGCGGTTTTGGGTTTCAACCTAACAGGACTTGGGTTATGCTGTGCAGGATAAACAAGCAACTTCTTTGCTCTAGTTCCAGCCAGCCAGGAATTACGGAGAAAAGGCTTCCACTGCTTTGGAATCGCAGGCAAAACTCAACCATAATCCCTCACCTGCCAGACCATCACATCTGGAGCTGCTCACCTGAGCCTGGTGGGTTTTTGCTGTGTCCCCTGGTCTGGCTCAGACTTTTTGCCTTTTGATTGAAGAGTCTGTGCTGCTGTCCCTCAGGGCTCGTAGCACTGGCTTCTGCTGGCATCTTGTTAGCCCTGTGGAAAATGCAGGAGCATGGAAGGATGGCTGTTGTTCTTCTTGGCACAAAGTGGTTCCCCAAATGTGACCGTGCATTGTTGGACTTAGGAACATAAACTTCTGAGACATCCAAATGTCCTGCTTCTCAGGCTTCCAAGCAACCTGGGTTCTGTCTCATAGGGCCTTTCCTAGTCCAGGTTTTTCCCTCTTCCCAGTGTAAACTCAAACTGAAGATGCACTGTCATTATGGCAGCTGAATATTTTTGCCTCACAGGCTCCTGTTCTGTCCCCTCTGACTTTTCAAGTGTGTCTATCCTAAGTTGGAGGTTATCAGCCATGAAAATAAAGCTCTTCTTCTCTACCATAACTGCAGGGGGAGGAGATGGCTACAGAAAACTGTTAAAAGAAAACTAACTAAAACATCCTCTGAACAGGCCTGATAAGTTCCTTTCATTCAGGCTCAGTAAAGAGAAATGAAAACAGGTCTCCATAACGGAGAGCCCAAGGTATACTCTTTTGAGACATACAGTCTTGAACATGCACACATCATGCTGACCAGATCCAAGAAAGGGATGTGAGATGGAAAAAAACAAGATGAAAACAGTCAGAGTGCATTATGTGGGCAAAAAAAAGAAAACATTTGGACTACCTTGATTTCTTTGTGAGGCATCTTCTCATTTCCAGGTTGACTGAATGATGCTTTTTAGTTCTGCCTGTGCATGTACCGGTTGCCATGTGTTCTCCTCCTGCAAGCAACGTGCTTTCTCCAGCTCTGAGTCCAGAGCTCCAATCCTCTGCTCCAGCTGTTTTTCCCAAGAGGTGATAGTGGTGTTGGTCTCTTCTGTTTTGGCTTCAGTGACTTCCTGTGTCTAGAGCAGAAGATGTAACATTGAGAAACAGGAAGAAAAAGGCAACGCCCACCTCTGTCAAAAAACCCTGCTCTTCCTGCCATTTTTACATGAAAGCTAGTATTGGAATAGCCTACAGCATTGTACAGACAGGGATGAGGAGCAGGCTGCATATTTTTCATGCACACAGGTCCCACAACCCACACAAAAGCACTTGGTCACAGTCCTTTCCCTAGGGGAAAGCCAAATCCACAGCACTAACAAAAAGAGCCCGATAACCAAAGCAAATTACTTAAAAGCCCTGACTATAACTACCAGTGAAGGCCACGTGGACTACAGCTACCCATGGTACCTAACCTGACGTGCAAAATTTCACTGAGGTACTGCTTCTCTCATGTCTTCTTGTGCTTGCTGCTCACACTTTTCTCCAGAAAGCACTACTGCGGTATGACCCACCCCAGGAGTCACCGGGCGATGTGATAAAAGAGCCACCAGCCCTCGGAGCTCCTGGTTTCTAGCTTCAAGCTGCAGAGATTTTGGGGACTCCAACTCCAGCTGCGCAGAGACTGTGGGGAGAAATACAATCTGCCTTAGGCAGAGGAGTCCAACATTAAATAAGAGGTTGGATGGGTCTCACAACAAGCTCTTTGAAGAGCCGGATGAGCTTTTCCAGGTTAGAGGGGAGGAGGCAAGGACAAGAAAGGAGCTAAAAGCACTCCCTAGTCTGGAATTGATCATTAATGATGTTGAAGCTCATAACACCCTCAGACAAAATTCTTCTGCATTTGTTTCCATAATGTTGTCTTCTCTTCTGCTCTTTGAAGCTGAAGAACTGCTTCACAGATAGTAACGTTTACAGACTTTGTGTACCTTGGCCTTAGCCTCATCCAAGTCCTGTTGCAAGCAGGAATCTTCTTGCTTCAGGTAATAAAACTGGCTTTTAGAAACTTTTAGAAAATGTTCTACTGTTCGCTGCTTTCTGCAAGGATCAGTGAGCTCTCCTTGCAGCTGTCCCACTGTTCTCTGCGGAAACAAGAAATGTCATATCTTAGTGTGGATATCTGTATCCTAGCACATAAAAAACTCTCTCAGGCCACAGAGTTCTCCTTTGCTGCATTGTGCTGTTTGAGACAGACAGGCCCAACGACACTCATTTCACATAGCAGGTCACAGAGGAGGTGTTCCAGCCCCCTGATTATCATAGAACAGTTTTGGCTGGAAGAGACCTTCAAGATCATCGAGTCCAACCTTTTCCTAGCCCTATCAACACCACTAAATTATATCCATCAAGGCAACATCTACCCTTCTCCTCTGGAGCAGGTCCATGTCTTTCTTGTGCTTGGGGCCCCAGAGCTGGACACAGCACTGCAGGTCAGGTCTCACAAGAGTGGAGCAGAGAGGCAGAATCCCCTCCCTTGACCTGCTGGCCACGCTTCTTTTGATGCAGCCTGTGAGGAGAGCTCCCGTTCTCAGTCAATTAGTCAATCCAATGAAACTGAATTTATTAGCAAATGAAAGCTCACACAAATTTACAGGTTCTGGTATTGGTTGAGAAGAGTGGTTACTACACTACACCCAGTTCTAAGCTTTGAATAACGATCTGGATTGCACATACACTCACCCATATAAGGATGAGGGCTCTCAACCTCGAGGAGTTACCCTGGCTGGTGTCCCAGCCCAAGGGGGAAGGTGATGCCTCGATGGCAGGACCTGCTGCTCTGCAGGGACCGACTCCACCGCATATTAAAAGTCATTTGGATCTGAGCTGTGGTCAGTCGAAGTCATCTCGGCCTCCCGTTGGCCACTAGCCACCTTCTTGGGCATGCACCTAAGTTGGTGGGCTAGTCCCAAACTAGCCAGAAACTTCTAGAAGTTTCTAGCAGTTTCTCTGAAATCTGCCTGGAAACTGCTGTAAGGGGAGGCATCCCAGCCCAGGATGCGATTGGCTTTCTGAACTGTGGGTGTACGTTGCTGGCTCATGTTCAGTTTTCCATCCACCAACACCCTCAAGTCCTTCTCGTAACGGATTCAGGCCTCGCTGAGGGAGCTGGGCTGACGTTTGGCAGCTAGCTACAGCCAAGGAGCAGTACGGGCAGGAGAACCCAGGCTCAGTGGTTGTTAATAAAAGATTAAAAGGGGGAAAGCGCCTGAGCAGCTTCTGCAACTGAGACTGAGCAGCTAGAAGCTATCAGGGAGCAAAGAAGGTCTAGATGCAGGGTCAGAGATCCTTAAATAAACCTTGAACTTCAGCAAGAAAGAAGACCTGAGAGATAGCAGCTGAAAGAGGATTTTCACTAGCGGGTTGGCCACAGAGTTTCCCTTTGCTGCATTTAACTGTTTGAGACACACAAGCCCAACGACACTCGTTTCACACAGCCGATCACAAGTTTTCTACCTCGTAAAAGGCCCAGGACTTCTTTTTTTTTTTTTTTTTTTTTTTTGGCAGATGAAGTTTTCAATATGCACTTCTTCCTCTAAGAAAATTATATATGTGGTTCTCTGACAGGTGCCCAGGAAAAGTATGTCCACTTGCCTACATCATCTGTAACTATCGTACATCGTACTGGTAACTGAAAGAAATTAGCGTCTATTTCCATCCAGAGAGCAACAGCTGTTAGCAAAACACCCCGAAGCAGAAGGCAAGTGTCAAAGCAGGAAGCGGGCTGTGACAGAGCACAGACTTCTGGTGAAAGGATTAGCACAGCCATGAAGTCATCCTGAATCACTTCAGTTTCCCCTCTGTTGAGCCTCAGTGCTACAAAGCAAGGAGAGACGATGCCACGTGCCCAGGCAAGACAGTGACACGAGGAAGCGATGGCAATAATGGAAAGGTACGAGCCAAACAGACATAGAAGGACGGCCTCTCCCATCTTCTAGCACAACCTATCCATGGGCAAGAGTCACCCCTTAGTATGGATTCTAGAAAAGATTTAATTGGTATCAAAGCTACAGCAGATCTGTCTTAAAAGATTCTTTATTTTTCTATGTGTTTTGTGAAGTGGAGGCTGTCTCCTTGCACTTGATTCAAAGGAGAATGCTGGAATGAAGTTATGACTGTAAAATTGCATCTGCTGTGAAGCGAAACCAAATATGGGTCCTGTACACGCAGTACACATTGAACACATCTGGAGAGGGAAGATGGCTTTAAAAAACCTTGCCACTTTGTTCCTTGCTTCATCATTAAAAGTTTCATCTCTGTCCAAGGCTCTGGAGATCAGTATTGTCTTTCCAGTCAGTAGGAATGGGTACAGCAGACTTCAGCAGAGCTCTGAAAATTTATATCATCCAAACTCTTGAATCTTACTCTGGGGTTATTTTTTGGTTTGGTTTGGTTGGGTTTTTTTTGAATAGCTGATTCATGTTGGCTTTTAGGCCATTCCTACTGTCTCTCCAATGCCTTATTTTCCTTATTGGCAAAATAGAAATAGTAATTTTAAAATACCCTTTTAGAAATGTTTTCAACTCTATGCAAATGCGAAGTATCAATATTATTATTGCAATTCTTGTTTCTTTTAAAAACCTAACTACCTGTGAGCTTGAGACAGGCATTTCTACCAGGGCATATAAAAGACAGAAATGTAATTCCTATAAAAGCAAGTACCTGAATGACACTTGTGCACCTGTTGCAAAATTTTGCAGCACACAAACTGAATTGAAAAAGGTGTACTTACATTCTGATTTTTAATTTCCTATCACATACCCATCTGGATGGAACTATAAACAGATTTATAATAATCTTCTGTGCATTAGGCCATATTTACACATATTGATCTATGCCATCATTTTTCCATTTTAGAGTTTAACACTTTGTCCTTTTCAGGCCTACAACAACCCCTTCTTCAGTAAGTCATAAGCCCGCCTAAAACCCTTAGGAAGTTTAAGAAGAAATAGGAGAGAAGAAAAAAAAATATTTCAAATCTTCTGCAATAGCAATTTACTCAAGTTCTTTCTTCAGTAAGAGCTTCTAAGAAGACTTAAAAGAAGTCAAGGGAAAAAGCTGACTGCGTTAAAATGGATGTTGGATCTGATCCAGAATGCCTTCCTCAGCATTTCATTTTATTATATATGACAGGACTGCCAGGGTATTTTGGTTTTTTGTTGGAGCTTTGTCATACAGTGAAATCTTGTTGGAAACCGTAAAAAAAAATTAGAATAGTCTTTTAAACTATCCCTACCAAAGCCACCCGAAGTAAAATACAATATTTCCTCTATGTATGTGAAATAGCAGTTGCTCTCTTCAGAGGTGAAAATGAGTGAGTCTGTTTAATTAGCACTCACTGTAACCACTTTCATTCATCTGCCGAGACCTAACCAATATGAGAAACATTATCTGAGGTGAGCTCTAAAAAGACGCATCATTCTCCTCCCTGCACACCACCTCCATGGGACCTAGCAGGCTTCTATCCTGTCAGTCTCATTCTTCTCCAACATGAGCTTTGCCATAGTGTGACTGCATTTGTTGCAGTGGAGTGATTTCTCCTTTAGACAAGTGGAGAAAATGTCTCCTTTTCTATCTGGCAGTCTCTCTGGAATGATTCTGAAGAGTGGGGTTTGTTGTATTCCCTAGGTATGCATTTGCTGGGTTTGGCTTTCTGGGCTTTTCCTACTGGCCGTTCTCCAACCACTACGCATTTGTATGTAGTGGTTGAATACCTGCTGGGAATCATCAGATTCTTTCACAGCATCTGCTGTCAGCCTGGGAAGTCCTCAGCACGCTGCAGAGAACCCAAGCAGTGGCTGGAGACACGTGCACAGTAAATATATGTTGATCAGCCCTCACACAGCCTTGTACACCTTATAGTACACCTTATAGTAACCCTCCAGAAATAGGAGAATCGCCGTCTTTAATCCTTCCAGACAGGCACAGTCTCTGCTGTCAATGCATCAGCCATAGAAAACTTTCCCTATGTCTTGTAGAGAGGGAAGACTAATGTAGGCATGTTATGTGGCCTGATATAGTCTGCCAAAATTGGAAAGGCTAATTTCCTTGTGAATCGTGCTATATAATTCTAGGCATATGAGAACTCAAGCCACTGACGTCAGTTGGACTGTTCGGGTGAAGGAGGACTTATTGCAGGAGAAAGAGTTTGTAGAATTGAGACGAATACTCTGAGCTTTCCTCTCGTTTGAACACAAATGTTTGAAGTGTAATTTGATTACACTTCAGTTCAAAACAAAGTTCTACAAAAATGCTGTACATTGCATGTTGTAATTAAATCCTCATACATCCTTTCAGGTCAACATTGACGATTTTTAAGCCCTGCTTTTAAGGCACAATTAAACAGTGACTGAAAATGCCCCCAAAAAATCAGTTACAAAGACCTAAGTGGTACATCAAAGCATGTTTCCTGAAAACTCAGCCATTGGGAGAACTTGAGTAATGGAATTTAGGCAAATACAGTTAAGAAAGATCATTATATGTTTATAAGAGAAAAGAAGGTACTCAAAGTCTCACAGTACATTAAATGGAAGTTGAACTTCTGTTTGTTAAGTCATGATTAATTTAATAAATGACTACAGAATTGGCAAGTTTGCATAAAACATCTGAATGTACGTTTCCAGCACTTCACAGCTTTACCAAGTCAACTGGTAATCGCCAGCTCTAGAGCATATGCGTTCTCTGTGATGACATTTCAGGAATTGCTTACGCCAAGAGTTTGGATGTATGAATTGTGAAGTGCTTACAGGTTTGCTACCTAAATCCAAAATCTTCCAAGGGAAGCCCTCATAACCACCATATTATGATAATTAAATGATCTCTAAGGTCCCTTCCAGCCTAGGCCATTCTATGATTCTATGATTCTATGATTAATATTTATTGGTTTATTAAACTCATGTGCCACTAATGCTTATAACTGTGTTTTAGCAGGATTTTCTTAACAGAAATTTAGCATTTATGAAAAATTTTTGGCATCTTCCAATTTTCTATTTATGTTTTTTTTATTTTTTTCCCCCTAGAAGTGGCAATTGCAAAGAAGAGCATTAAGGTGCCAGTAAGATTTCGTGTCAGTGTCAGGTAAATTAATCAGTTCATGAAAATCAGTGTAACTAGCAGTCTTAAGAAGAAACCCTAGGAAATCTAACAGTTGCAGTCACCAGTTGTTGGGGCCGAATGGGGAGAAAGAAGACCAAAACCTGCAACATAGGGTCTGCTATACAGCTGTCTTTAAAATCCAGGTCCCAAATACTCATACAGCACACTCATAGACCATATATAAATGCAGTTCCTTAATCAAGTAATTCGTGTGCCTTTTTATACCTTCTGACTTTGCCCATCTTGCTTACACAGAGAATGGTATGAATCAGCAGAAATGTCTTTATTCACCACCACACCACAGACTTGTATAACAATACAGAGAATACACATAGGTATAATATAATATTTATAATATATATTAATATATATAATATATAATCTTCAAACTCCTTATCGAAGTAGCAAGACCAAGCATATATACATATATGTTAGAAGAGACAGAAGAAAAGGCTTTAGGAGGTGCTGGTCTGTGTCTTACTGGACCAAAATTCCATAAATGACTGCGAGTGTATTATTGCAGAACAAGTGCCTAACATACAAAGGAAGAAAGATTAGAAAGGTAGTCTGAAAATAAGATTAAGTGTAGCCCACTTTTATACTTATTTTTTGGCCTATATCCTTAAAACGTGCTTAGACTCCTTAGTATCATGTTCAGTCTTTTAAAAAATTTCCATTTTCCGATTCTTCTGGAAAAATCTTGTTATATTTCCTAAAAAGGCTAAAGAGACCTAGTACAGAAGCTTTTTTTTTTTTTTTTTTTTCCCCCTCTTGAGAATCAAGCAGACACTACAAAGCAACTGGGTGTGGCAATATTTTGGCTGTTTTTATCTTATGTGCGGTGAGGAAATATTAAAAGGTATGAAAAAACTTCAAAGACCTTCTGTTTTGTCCTGCATTTTTACATTTTCTATGTATTAAACTAAAATGATTGGCAATTCAAGAGGGATACACGAAAGATGACAGAATGTAAGAACGTACCAAAAGGAGTCTCGAGAAGAAGGTGAAAGCCACAGTATCCCAGGGGAAGAAAAAAGAAGAAGAAAAAAAAAAAAGAAAAAAGGGGAAACAAGTGAAGTTTCCAGCAGTAAACAAACAATTATTTCATAGAGGTGTGATAATTTCTAATTCTTTTTCTCTGCTCTATGTTATTCTGTCTAGAGGGACCTTGACAGGCTTGAGAGCTGGGCCCAGGCCAACCTCACAAAGTTCAACAAGGCCAAGGGCAGGGTCCTGCAGCTGGGTCGGGGCAATCCCAAACACACAAACAGGCTGGGCATGGACCTGCTGGAGTGAGTCCAGAGGAGGCCATGAAGATGCTCAGGGGGCTGGAGCCTCTCCTGTGTGAGGACAGGCTGAGAGAGTTGGGGCTGCTCAGCCCCTTCCCTTCTCTGGAAGAGAAGGCTCTGGGGAGACTTTATAGGGACCTTCCAGTCGTTAAAGGGGGCTACAAGGTAGAAGGGAAGGGAAGCTTCATCAAGGAGTGTAGTGATAGAACAAGGGGTAATGGTTGCAGATTGGAAGAGAATAGATTAAATATTTTCTTCACTCTGAGGGTGGTGAGGCACTGGCACAGGTTGCCCACAGAAGCTGTGGATCCCTCTCCCTGGCAGTTCAAGGCCAGGCTGGATGGGGCTTTGAGTGACCTGGTCTGGTGGGAGTGTCACAACTCGTTGCAGGGGGGTTGGAACTACAAGTTTGTTAAGTTTTTATTTTATCATTCTATGATACTACTTGAGCAATATAAGAGCAAATGGGTAACAAAAAGGTAGGTTTCTAAACTTGAAACCCGTTGGAGGCTGAACCCACTTTAAGGCCCAAACACACACAGAATAATAATGTCTGATAATACACCCTGGGCTTGTAATATAATATAGCATAATATGAGAATTACACTCTGACATGAAATTATGGTGGAACATCAGTATTTCGTTTCTAAGCTGCAGTGCAGTGTCTGGGCTGCACCCGTGTGTGTCTGCAGAGATCCACGACCACAGGCAAATCAGGCCACGGGCCAGCTGGGTGGATTCGCTGGTCCCGCTCTGTATTCTAGCACCTGCATACCTCTCTGTAGTGCTGGGGATAAGAACTGGCGTTTGAACTGCTCTGCAGGTTGACAAATACTTGTGCTGTCATTTGCTAGCATTGCAATGTGGGAATTTGCATTTTACTGTTTGTTCTGCCTTTATTTGCTTGCGTAAATGGATATTTGTATTTCTATAAAGGGCATCAGTTAGCATAAGATGTGGAGACACCAACTCTACTTCATTAACGTTACACAATGCTTAGCGTGATGACAAGCTGGCTCAGGTTAACAAAGCTGAGAATAAACTTGGCTTTTTTTGCATGTCTTAAAACACTAATTAAAATATCTGTTCAAAATAAATAATTTCAAAGAGAAAGATTTAGAGTGCTGCTATTTTTACCAAAATAGTTAAATCCTTTTTCAGTGAAATAGAAGGCTTGCAGGTAGAAAAATTTCAGCTACAAAATTATAGTTAATAAACTTTTATACTGAAATAGTTATAAGGTTCAACTGTACACTAAGGCTGAGTATGATGTTTGGGGGTGCTGCAGAGATAAAATGCCCTGAAGTCACTCCATCCTGCTCACTCACTAGCTACTCTCCCACTGTTTGGGTCTCCTCAGAAGATCCATCATGTTCTCCACCACGCAGCCCATCACCCGGGAAGGGGAGACTGTTGCTGTCACTGAGAGCTATGGCTGCATCTCCAGTTCTGTGTATTGGGACTTCCAAGGTCAGGTTGATGGGGCTCTGAGCAACCTGATCTAGGTAAAGATGTCCTGCAGGGGGGTTGGACTAGATGACTTTTAAAGGACTCTTCCAACGCAAAGCATTCTATGATTCTTACGATTCCTCAGTGCTGACCAGTTCTGTCTGCCTGTATGGTGCATACGATACCATTCAGGGCTTGAGACGCTGCTAGTTGCTGTTACCATTGCATCTCATTTTTAGCTACTCAGAGACTGCTTGTGACATCCCAGTAGGAAGGCCACTAAACCATCCTACAGACAGGGTGAAGTGCAATCAGAAAAAAAAATCATAGCTTTGTTACCTATAGAGAATTCAGGCAAACTATCGCAATCAACTACATTCTCTGCAGTAGCTCCTAAAAGTAAACTGCTGTAGGCTTAAAATCCTCTTTCTCAGGAAAAAAAAAAAAAAAAAAAAAAAGATCGTACTGATTTAAAAAAAAAAGGTCATGTAAAGGCAAAAAAAAAGTCAATCTGCCTTCAAAAATGTTAATCCTAGTAGTTACGCAATGATTTTGGCTAAGATCACTAAAAGTGTCTTAGAATAGGGTTTTACTCTGCTGTCACTGTCCAAAACAAGTGCAATTCAAACTATTTGAGCTTGTGTTGAATATCTGAAGTGTTTTAGAATAAGGCTTGCACAATTTTGTTGTTCAACTTGGTATCTAAATTCAAATGCTATATAAAAATTGTGTTAGCCTATGAGCACTCAAACTTTTTTGCACATCTGTGGAATAATAAACTTTTGAATCCCAATTCCTTTCTGCCCATGAGAGTGTTGGTTCCCTCTTTTCTGCACAGTTGTGCAAGGTACCAAAGGACCCAAGTGCACCAGTTTCTAGAGGGCTAACCCTGATGCATTTTTAACTTTTACTGTGCCAAGTACTTCTGTTCTTTTTGACATGAAGCAATCTGTAGTTTCCTTCTCTTCATGTCTTACCTCCTTCCATCTGTTCTGTTACTGCCAACTTAAAACAGAGGTGAACGTGACAGCAGTATTGCCATTATGCATTGCTGCTTGGAGGTATTTTGAGACCTGTAGGCTGAATTTTAGGTCTCAGTGACCCCAAAGTTGAAATAAATTTTTTCCAACTCTCTGGGAAAAGTTGCACTTAGAAGACACTTAAAAGCTACCACGTGACATCATATTCAAACTTGCATTTTAATCTTTGTTTTCCACTACTCAAAATTTTTACATTTGTAAGCACAAATAATTTTCTTATTGCTCCTGAGAAGGACAGATATTATGACTCTGATCATATTTTCTATTGCTGTTTCTAGTAGCCATAATATTCTGTCCTTTCTCATCTTTTTTAGTTACTCACTATCTTGGCTTCTCTCTCACACAGCCCTTCCTACACATGAATAGGAGCATTCTTGGCTTTTTAAAGAAGACTCTTAATACTGTAACAGAAAAAAAAAATATGCATGATTTATTCATTTGTGATGACAACAGTTACCTGGCGATAAAATGCCCTGCAAGTAAGCCATTACTTCAAAAGGATGCAGTGTTTTGAGGTCAACCAACAAGTGCCATTCTGGAAAACATTAAAATATCAACAAGCCACAATATATCCACAACTTGAATTATCTTCATCAAAGTTTCAGGATGAAACCATGATATAAACATTACTCTTTCGGCTTAGTTTTGTGAATGATAATGAAAATAGTGCAATCTAGAATAAAAGATTCCACACTAAAGTGCAGATATATAGGGTGGAATCCCAGCCTCAGGGACTTGGTTTAGTGGTGGACCTGGCAGTGCTAGGTTAACATTTGGACTCAATGACCTTAAGGGATTTTTCCAACCTAAATGATTCTATGATTCTATTCATTCTGCAGGAGTCAATTTTATATAAATTAGGCAATAAATACTGTAATCAGATATTATAATCCACAAAGGATACTATCATTCATAGGAAAAGTCTACTATTCTATTGTTTCCCTAAATAAAAAGAAATTAAAATGCTGTGTTCTATTTTTCCCATTGGTAGTATCAAACCTGTTTTAAGAGAGCGCCTAGAGCCCAGAGGCTTTATGTGATGTTGCCTGCAGAGGTGGGTTGGAATTTTTTTTTTATGATGTGAGTCAAGGCTTTAAAATAGCCTTATTCTACCATGATATGAAAGTAAACACCTCAAAGATGTTTTGTCTGTTTGCTTTTTAAATGACATTTTTTCCCCACCCTCACAAAAAGTATTCTTGTATAGAATAAGTTGTAAGCTTCATGGCCTTTAAGTCTAGCTAATAAATAATGGTCTGTATCACCTGTATTTAGTTCTAGCCCCTGGCTCAAACCACATTTTATCAACATGATCCTGTTCTCCCTGTATTATAGCCTAGAATTTACATAACATCTGGTGAGCAGTATATAAAGATACTAGCACTTTTGTTTCTGCATTTGAAACTACTACAGTTGCCAAACCTTTGCCACAAACACACAGAAAAAGAACTCTTTACCTCATCACTTCCTCAAGGTACTTGTGGTAGGATCAAGAATCTATACTAGAAATTCTGCTCTACATTTTCTTTAGGTATGGATATTAGAGTAAATCATCAGAAAGAAATCTTACAGAGTCTATAAACACGTGATCTGCACTAATCCTAAATCTAACCTCAGGGGAAAAACCAACATCCGCTTTACTCAATGTCTGCTGTTGTCAGTGTGTTACCTGGAGATAGGTCTTCCTGAGACAGAATGCAAAGATGTTCTAATAACTGACTCAGCACTGATCCCAGCAGCTGACTGTTAAATCTTGATATGCAGAGAAAGGCATTAAGCCGTGTAAGTGCTTTGTTAACATTTTATCTGAGCCTACAGCAGAGCCCCAGCTGTCATCTGCGACCTCAAGTGACATTTTTGGCAGTCATCTGTCATGTAACTTGGAAACCAACAAAACAACTTTAGGTATTATTAATAAAAAGTATGTTTAAAAACACAGTAGAATTTTCCTTGGAAGAAAAAAGAACAGCCGTGTCATACTTTTCTTCTCATCAACATGCTACAAGCCAATTACTAGCCCTATGAAGATTTGCATTGTTGTGGTTTTGCTGCTTTAAATTAAAAAGGTTGTAGTATTGACTTACAAATACGTAACATACAATAAATTTGAGATTTATAAATTTATAATGAAAGAAGTTAAAAGTTAACGCTGGCATGTTAAGATGTCTCTAGGAAGCAGATCTTCGTAGAGCTGGTTCTGTTGCATCTCCTGTGTTGACTTACGAACCTCATTTGCATTTCACCAAGGAAGTTTCTGAGACATTTCCTAATAACTGCAGTGACTATGAGAAAGTTCCTTTGTGTTGTTCTTCCTGATGTAGTTCTAAAAGTAGTTGACGTTATTTCAAGTACTTCTGATTTGCACATGTATTGCATTTGAAAATCTACCAGATCATTTGATCACTGTGTAAAATACAAGTTTCCTTCCCCTGTTCTAGTAAAAGCGTCTGTAAGCATGAAGAAACAAAAAGAAGAAACAGGATCAACTTACTTATATAATTCCTAGGCTACTTAATGAGTAGATTTTGAAGAGGTAACTTTGGGGTGAATGCTTGTTTTCAGCAATTTATGATTATTCAGGTATGATCAGGTAAAAAGAAACAATTGAATATTCACATTTTTTATGAGTTTATGCTCATTATGTACCTTATTTGCCTTTTTTTACCTTTTAGCAATACCCAAATAATGTTCAATGAACTACGATTGCACACTTTTAGTAGACTAAATGCACTGTCTTTAAAATCTCGTATTTCACACTAGACATCTGACTCAGGCACTAAAAAATAATAATTATTATTATGCCTCTAAGCAAATAAACCATTTTTATCTTACCATATGCTATATGTTAACTATTTCTTTATCTATGCTTAGCTATGTATTTCTTTTCTTGCCCTAACTTCTTGGTGTCTTATTAGGACAAGCACACTTAAAGCAGAAGAGATTACAGCAGAGATGCTGCTCTTAGATATTAGAATAGAGTTGGCATGCATCTCAAACTTCCAGGGGGTGCATCTAGCACAAAAGACTAAACTTTCTGGAAAGTCCATCTTGAAATAATACGGCATCATCTCCAAGAAAAAAAAAATAATTCTGTAACCCCCTGTTTTAGTGCACAGAAACCTGAAAGAACTCTGAAAGAGACTTTCACTATATTTTTACTTTCTTCACATCTCCATCAGGGAAGAACTGGGTTACATTTGTGGTCTCACTGACATACTAATAAACCTAATATTAAGCAACATTAGTCCTGTTTAATCAAATACCCTAAACCACAGTCATCCTCTTCTGCCGTAGTGCAATAGAGGTTTTGCCTATAACTAATTTCATGCCAGTGTAAATGGAAGTAACAAATCAGTGAATGTGGTCCAGAACCTTCAAAGTGTGCTTATTTCAAAGGCAATATTGTTTGATATACTGGTGTCACAGGGTTCTGATGCAGGACAGTTTTAGTCAGTAGTCAAAGCCAACCAATATTAGACATAATTATGTTATCACAACAGTGTTAGTTTGAAATACTTCTTACTTTAGCCACTTCTAATGCTTTCATAGCTCACCCTGAGGCTTGCCTGCATATCAGCTCTCTTTAAAGAGAAGAAGCTGTCTCAGGGTTGGGTTATATCAGCTTCCACATGGCCAACGCTTAACAGCTCTGCTGAACCTGTCCGGTGCTACAATACAGTACAGGCAAGAGATCCACGGAAAAATACAGGCAGTGCATATACACAAGAGATAGCAAAAAGCACATGCAGTTGCCCTGCGTGCGTATTTAGCTGTCAAAACTTAATTTGCAGCAGATACAGCAAAAGGTTTGTAGAGAAGAACACAGTCGTTCATCTCTGATGAAGTCTTTCCAGACCTGCCTAGACTCACACTCGGTGCCCAAGGCAGATGGGCTGTGCTGAAAGTTTTCAGCCTTCTCTTTTCTCCCTTTACAGCCCTTTGCCTAGAGGCCCCCATCATTCTCCTTGGTGATTCTTTGCCTTAGATCTGGAGAGAAGGGTCAGTGGGAGGAAATAAGGAAGAAAGATTCAACTTTTACTCATCTATTTATATATGTATTTTATACACTGCTCATGCATAATTTCACATAAGAGCATAAAGCCTGCTCAGATTCAGATCTGCCTGAGCCTTACAGAGGTTCTGGAAACTCTCCTGCTTCTCTCCTTATTTTGTAATTCCTCCACGGGCCTGCTCACACTCTGAGGAGGACACGCTTGGCATTCTCAGAAGGAGGAAATTCAAAAGCGAAAGAGAGAACACTGTGATAAAAGGACGTTGGCTGTGGCAGGAGTGGCCAGGGTTCAGACGACTGGTGTGCTCTTGGTCCTACGATGTCTGAAGTCAGCCAGGAGCCACCCATCTTCCTTTTTCCCAGGCAAAGCCTCTGCCTGCACAACAGACACAGGAGATGCTCGGCAGGGTACGATTCTGTTCTCGCAGCACCTTAGCCCCTGCAGGTCTCCCGATTCCTGCAGTCGACCACTCCTCATCTTGGCTACTTTAAAGTAAAACACATATTTGTAGCTGGACCTTTGATACTATTTGTCTAGCTGTTTTAAAACAAGCAGCAAAGCATGAATGCAGCTCCTCTTCCATCTTGCCAAAGGTTCATACAAGTAAAACTAATAAATTTCCAAGAAAAGAACGGAGTTCCCAGTGAGATCTGAAGACAAAGATGAAGGCATATATGGTACTGGACAGATTTCTGATTCCTTGTCTTTTAGCTATAATCCCAAAGCCACATGTTCACTTACCTAGCTGGAGAAATAAGAGAATTTGTCACTCCTGCCAGTGCAAAGGACTGCTAGAGAAAGCAGGCATCCCTGGCACTCCCGACAGCCAGAACTAAACTGGCAGAGGAGCTGTTTTGGTACCTTTGTCACCCTGAGCATTATTTTGCAGGAGATGACTTCCCCAGTAGGTTTCTGCACTGAAGGAAGGCTCAGAAGGGACATTATTAACGTTTACAAATATCTGAGGGGTGGGTGTCAAGGGAAAGGAGACAATCTCGTTTCACTGGTGCCCAGCAGTAGAATAAGAAATAATGGGTTTAAGTTAGAATATAGGAAGTTCCACCTCAACATGAGGAAAAATTCTTTACTGTGAGGGTGACAGAGCACTGACTGACACAGGCTGCCCAGAGAGGTTGTGGAGTCTCCTTCTCTGGAGACTTTCAAAACCCGCGTGGATGAGTTCCTATGTGGCTGCCCTAGGTGATCCTGCTCTGGCAGGGGGGTTGGACTGGATGATCTCTAGAGGTCCCTTCCAATCTCTAACATTCTATGATTCTATGATTTCTAATCTCTAACTTTTTTTTACAAACTTGGCAAAAATTTGCATTTTGATGTTATAGAGGTTCTCTTTACCTATACTGAGCAATCCACGATGTCCGTCAGCTCCAGGAGTACTCTCTGTCCTACAGGAAGGAGATTGTAGCAGCTCAATAAAACAGAGATTTTAAACAGGTTTTTTGAAAATGTGGGTCTAAGAATACCCAAAACCGAACCTCTAGATGTACAGACCAATCAGGACATGCCCAATTATGGCTAAAAAAGAAAGCAAACCAGAAGATCTCCCTGCTGTGTAAATGAGGATATCCTCCTCTTTAGGCAAGTCAGTTAGCTCTTGGAAGGAAAAGAGTTAGCAGAGTATATTTTTTGAAAAAAATTATTTCATCTGGATTTTGGGTTTATAGTGAGTCTAAGTTCTCTTTATCTCTGCACCTTCTTTGTGAGAGGTAAAACAAGTCACACAGGGGGAACAGCATTTCAAGAAAAGCTCATTTATTTGTTTGTTTTTTCATTTTGCCAAGCCCCGTGAATCATATCAAATCCTGAATGAAACAACTGTGGAAATTTAGCTAGTCCAGCTTTTTAACTCTCTCACTCCAAGAGAAGAGTCTGATCCACAGAGAAAGCACAGTGGATCCCTAGGCAAGCCTAGGGAAGTAAAATGTGCCTAATTGAGTTATGCCCTGTTCAGAGCCAAGCTAACACTACCAGTCAATGTCAGTGTAATCCTGACATAAGAAGCTTGATCAAATAGAAGAGATAATCATGGAGCCTCCCTGGCTGTTTCCCAGTTCCCTCCTTCCTCTGGACTGGTTCTGAGCCAGTGTCCCAACACAGTACAAGGGATCAGTGTTCTGACTAACCTGTCATCGTTCAGGTGTGATATCTGCCAGGATCCTGACTACTTCAGGTTGTGCAAGACCCTGTAATATTTTTTTTAATTAACTCAGATGTCCTAGCTAAATCCCTTGGCTAATTACATTTATGTTGCCTTCTAGTTGCCCCCTATTAACATGCCCCCTGTAGTTTCAGTCTGAATGGGTTATTCTTCACTTTTCTGCCCAAAGATTTATGTAAATATCTTGTGCAAAGCAGTATTTAAGGTTTTTAAAAGTGGAAGTCATTGCAATCAGACACAGACATATTGCATTAGTCTCTCCTCAGATTAAGACGGTGCCATCATTATATTTTCTGTTTGCATCCAAAGCTTTTAACACTGCTCATCTTCAAAAATGCCAGCATCGGAAAGGATGCAATTTCCTGATAAAGGAATAAAGATTAAGTACCTACATGAGACCTGAGAGGGAGAGAATTTTCTGAGAGAGACTTCAGCACCGACACCTCAGTAAAAGCTCTAATGAGGAGCAGTAGCAAAGAAAATTTCACTGAATTTTGTCCACACACTGTTAATAAATCAGTATTGACTGGTGAGACTTCCCTGTCTACCATCATACCATATTTAGATCATTCATTTCCTTCCTGGCAGTGACTGCTGGACACAGCAGTTCGTCTCTCCTGATTACCAAATGGGCTGCCTCTCCCGCTGCAGTCCTGTGCCTTTGCAGTGTGGGTGGGCGCTCGGTGATTTACTCCTACGTTCTGTTTCAGAAGAATCCAAGATTCTGTGAACTGTTATGCTGACAGCGGGAAGCTGTTGTATCCTACTGGGATCAACAGGTTTCACTGCTGCAAAGGTATGGCACCTCAGCCTTGCCTTCACAGCACCCTTCAGACTAAGGATCCATCTGCTATTTTTCAGCCCAACATCCTCAGGGTTTACACGCATTTTCCTCAATCCTTGGTACAAAGCAAGGCATAGCAAAGTACAGACTGTTCCCCTAGTAAGTTTATTACTTACTGGTAGCCTTAGTTTTATATGATTAAATAAATTTATCCTCTGATGGTCCTGTAATCTACCTGTGAACTACATTGACAAATGTGCTCTGGCCTTTACCAAAAAATACCTGTCTCCATGGTCTTTTGTTCAGCATCCTCAGTACCACATTGCTTGCAGTTTCTTTTGCTCCACTTCAGGCAAAATACAGTTAAACACAAGAAACTCCTACCAAAGTTCAATATTATGTTCACAAGACTGCGTAGCTCAGCACCACAAAGCCAAATAGTCACAAGACCTATACTGATAAATGCAGAAAATATGCAAAGAGCATCAATGTCACATTATGGAACACTAAGGAAGATGTTTTAAATCTATTATCTCCTGACAGTTCGGTTTACAATGAATTAAGTTATATTTTAAGCAGCAGTAAGGACGCATAGTTCCACAATAACACAGGCTGCCATGCAGAACAGTATTCACATCTTGGATTTCAAGGACAAGAACATTTCCTACCATTATCCCTAGTGAGGGCAGACAGGTTCTTTTGCAGATTACTGTGAATGAAAATTGCAGGATGAAACACAGAGCTACAAATTGTAGGGATACGCTGCCAATGAGCTGTTCAACTTCTCACAGAGACAACGTTGGCTGGCACAGAAATAAGTTGTGAGAGTTGCATACCCCTAAAACCAGGGCGGATGTTTTTTTCATCAGACTTAACCAGCCCATGACTGTTTTACCCCTGGCTTTGCTGCACTGAATCCACACGTCTGCCATATTAAGTATTGTCTCATTTAAGAGCCAACAATTTGGTTTCTGTGATACATACAAGTCACGAGGTTAAGGTCCCACCACACTGGGTAAAAACACACAGTTTGCTTCATTTGGTTTTACTGCTTTTAAACTACTGCTGGGTGGTCAACGAAAGCATTATTTGTTTCTTGACAAGTTGTGAGGTCCTTTCAAAGCTACATTTCATAAAAATCATTCCCAGCACAAATTGCTGTCAAGTCAATTACTCAACATTTATTGCTCTTCGTGAGTATCCAAAGAAATGGATTGGTTTTGGACAAAAGATGCTGCATGTCAAGATCAATTTGCCTTCTACAATGCTTTCACATCTATTCTCCTGTTAATTTCTTTCAGTTCAGGCACTGAATTTCTCTTGACTGCCTTAACCAATGCCCTAGGATGCTCATTTGCACAGGGGACTGCAAAGTTTGCAGTGTTTTCTTTTAAACTTTTTAAACTGCTAGAGAAGACAGATGCAGCCCATGTCGGTCACAAGTGAGTAAAAATATTCATCTAGGCATAGTTTGTCCTATATTTCCCTCATGAAAACATACAGCAAGTAGTTCTGCAGCTGCCCAGTAATCTGTGTGGTACCTTCCCAAGCACATTTTGCAGTTTGGCTTGCTTTCAGCGGGCTGATGCTTTCAATAACAATGGGTCATACGCTGCTAGTGAGTAACCCACAAGAACCTGGCTGCTCTGTCTCACCCTCAAACAAAGGAGATTTGTTTTCAAGACTTAGAAAACTTGAGAAGACAAAATTTGTTTGCTGACATTTATGAAATTAGGATTGAATTGTTGTGTGACATTTGGTTTTCCTCCATAAATCCCTGCTACTTGAGTAGAGGAGAACACCCTGATAAGAAACAGGGCAGTGTAAATGTCTGTACCTCAGACAAGGGATTTTAAGGAACTGGCAGCTGTGAAAAAGGGTGCATTGCAAGGTGTCCTAAAGAGTGAAAAAATGGACATACTCTCACTACAAAGTCTTCCTACCAACTGGGACGTAAGTCTGAGAGAGGGAGAGCACATGCACACTATGACCTGCAATTCCTACCTGAACCGTGTAACATAACTCTCATAGAGAGCAGAAGACATAGAAATGTATGTTCTCTCTTAGTTTACTTAATTTTAAAGAAAAAAACATACTTTCATGACAAAGGGGAGAAGGGAAAGATGGGTTTGGATGTTTCAAGACTTTTACTTTGTAGAATTGAATATTTTGAAACGGTTATACACAGCAAGTAGTTATTAATTGCGTATGCAATTATTTACCACCATAAATAGTTATGGCTCTCTCAAAGTTGCAGATTCTGAGTGACCACACATTCACAAATTTTCCTAACATAAAATAGAGCCATTTTTCAGAGACATCTTTTTTCTCCATTGTGTAAGTTGTCATCCTGTCACCTTAGTTCAGTCCTTGAAATACTTGAAAACTACAGTGTTACCTACAAATAGTGGCAACATAGTAGTTACATATTTCTTCTAGCCTAAAAAGAAAAACCACTGGTATCCCAGATATGGAAAACTGTGTCTGAAATTATTTGCAGCCTTGTGACCAAATGTAAACCTGAGTTGTATTCTGTAGGGCTTTCCTTTAGGATTTGTAAGTGTTGTGAGATTTTTACCCACACAGCTGCAGGCAAGAAAAAATATTGCCACTGTTGCTGAGTCAGTGACTCTTTTGCAGCACTATCAACATCTAACACCTCCTAGAGTGGGTCATCTACAACAAATATCTACATTTTAGAAAAGCAAGATTCCAGAAGCAAGAAAACACTGCTTCAAACAAGTGCCCAAAGACCAAAAATCATCTCACATCTCAGTTCCTCTCAAAATAATCAGCACTGTTCAGTAATGAGATCAAACAATATGTTTTGATTTTTGTTTTTTAATTTCCACAAGCAGTCTTCAAATGCGCAGATTTATATAACAATACTAGCCTAAAGAACTGGTACTCCTTCTTGGAAGTGCTAGCAATGTGCTAGGTACAGGAGTGAAGCTGAAGGAAGTAAATGAGAGTGTTGTTAATCCCTCTTATCAGTCATAGGGAATCCCTGATGGCTGTGTATTTATCCATATTAGATAAATATGAGGTACAAGTGAAAATTACACCACCTTCAGGTACCTAGGGAATCTAAGATATCTACAAGATGGAAAACTAGAACAGAAGACAAGTGTAAGGGGAAGTGGCAGCATCTTGGGTCTACCCTACAAAATACAGAAGTGAGAATATGAACACGCCAGGAATAAGAACAATTTTGTCATAGGACAAATTTTTTTCCAGGCTTCTCCACAACAAGTTGTCAGGGAGGAGTGAGACCCAGGGATGGAGACCCGGGAGATGATCCAGCATCAGAGCAGGGTCTCACTGGGCAGGGTCCATCCCACAGTGTCCAGCCAAGGCAAACCAGAGGCAGCAGCCAAGTTCAACCACAAATCCAGATTATCAGGCAGTTTCACAGTGACAAGGCAAGTGTAAAGTCAAGCCACAAAGCCAATCCATCAGTTAGGATCATACACAGCCCAGCTAGCACCAAGCAGGTCTAGAGATGAGACAAGTTTGAGATCAAGCTGGGAAGTCAACCCATGGCCAGGTAGGAGCATGGTGGTGGCTGAGCTGGATATCAGGATTTGCACAGCACTGCTCAGTTTGATCTTAAACAAGGATCCTGGGCCCATAAGTGAGGGTGGGGTGAGGAGGGCTGGAAGCCCATCAGGCCCCAGGTGTGGCCACAACAGCCTTGTATTGTCATCAGAGCTCTGAAAGCTGCATAAAATATCTGCAAAGTAGTAAGGTTAGTTTATTAATGAAAGTATAAACTTGTAAGAAAAACAGGGGAAATCTGTGTTGCTGTTGCATAGGAGAAAAATTAGCCATTTTAAAAGGGATTATGTATAAGGCAATAATTTCATTTTGTGCTAAGTCCAGCCTTTCATATATTGCTGGTATATATAATAAAAATTGTGTTCAGAGAAAACTACACTGTTCAGTGTTTCAGTTTACTGATATAACATTTCAATCATGCTTCAAAACATTTATAGAATTCAAGCAGAGTTTCTCTAGATCGCCTGAAGAAACTGGCAATGGTGCCATTCATTGAAAGGCATCATGATACAAGCTCTTGGTTTTGTGAAGTTTTGGCAACCTCCAAGGAAACTTGGGCTCGTTACTGATACCTACACTGCTGGTAAAGTATTTTAATGAAAAACAGTAGCTACAGAACATACGATGGTCACCACTTGATGTGATTGCCTAAAAAATTGCTATTCTATCAGTCAGACTCTCCCCTTCCAAGGAACAATCTTTAGGGTCCTTCAGCAAATTTTTAAGTTCTTTTTGGAAGACTTCCCCTTCTCAGTGCTGAGTATTCCCAGCTTAGTTTAATTCTAAAGAACCGGAAGAAAGTGAAGTTTCATCTGCTCAAAAAGTTCACACTTGCACTGTTCCTCAAGAAAGAAAAGGTAAATGTGTAGGTCCTTTAATGTGATTACTGCTTAGAGCCTTTCTTTTATTTTGAAGTGTTGACATGATTCCCAATAGCGCTAGGGAAAGTTTTAATGGAAAACTCTCTTGTCTTTTATTTAAAATTTTTACCAAAATATATCAAAATTTCTAATTTCAGCTTTTCCTTATATTGCAGTAGCTTGTCAGGATGGAAGCAAAAATATTGCAGAAAACTGAACTGTATTTTCACATTTTGCAGTAATTGTGGATATTTTTCAGCTAACACTAGAGCTGACAACATCTGGCATTTGCCTGTTCTCACTGTATGTCTCAGAGCTGTCTGTTCTGGTTGAGCAAGAAGACGGTCACACTAGATAAGCGCTGGAACCTTCAGTACGACTCAAGAAGCCTTTGCAAAATATAATAGGCTGATAAAGTACTGCTACCAGGTATGTTTCATACTGGAAAAAATCTGAGATACTATCTAACACAGCACATGAAAACAGGCGTAGATGTTACCTCTCTGAGCAGAGCACCCAAATTTTTATAATTGAAATTTTCCTACTATCAGTGGAGTATGCTGTGATTTGCAGAATTATTTGAGGCAGTGCCTATACACACAGATTTGGTTAAGGATTTCTGTGTTACAGAATTTGGTTAGACTTTTTTCCATGACCTTTTACTCTTCATAGTTAACAGCATTTTAGATAACTTCAGTATGAAATTTAATCATGTATCTGTCTTCAGTTTAACACATCGAGTACTTAATAAGTTCGCTGCCATCAAGCTCCTACGACTCACGTGTGTCTGAACATACAAGTGCCATATACAATTACTAGAGAAAATTCAGACCTTGATAAAACTGTATTCTTTGCAGTTATAGTAACTCTAATATCTAAAGACAACTGATGATACAACTGAATGCATCATAAACCAAATAGCTCCCTTTTATAGTTAACCAAATAACTTTTTCCTTCCCCTCCAGTAACTGAAGAACAAATTATCAATAATAGGCAGATGGCCATTAACATAACGCATAAAGCCAGAAGACATTACAGTACTTTGTATCTATCAGCACTGATTAAGAGCGTAAAATTTAATTAGCTTCTGTGAAAAGAACAGTGAGTAACAGGGTACGGATATGGCAAAGGAAGTTGTTTTAATAATACACTGTACGTTTTTCAAAATGAAATAATTTCCAGCTCACAGGCTTTTCAGCAAAGGATGCTTTAGCAAGAGTTGATTCATAATGCATACATTGATCAAACCAAGAAAAACTACAAGTTTTCATAAGCGTACATTTAGCTGAAGAATTAGAATCTGAGTAGCAATAATCTTGTGTGAGATGAACCAATTTTAGCTTGCTAATGAAAAAACAAGTGGATTAAGAGATAGAGGCATTTTGTGACTGCAGGAAGAAAAAGTTGCATATTAAATCCTGGTTAACATTGAAAAACCTTCCTTGGATTATGTCCGGCAAGCCTTTGACAAATCCTCTTTCAGTGGGCTCCATTAAACCCTATATATATCTCTATCTAATTATATAAAGGTATAAATTCAAAATCCATAGAGAAAAAAGCGTAACAGCCTGTCTCAAATATTTAATTTTTGCATATTAATATACTGGTTTCCAGTTAGTCACAGTAAATTAACTGTTCCTGCCTTATCATAAGCAAGGACAGTTCAATTGGCCTTGCTGTAGCATTTCTTCTTGTCAATTCTTGGCTAAGAACAAAGGTATTCGAATTAATTTTTGAGTTAGAGTCTTATTAAGAGGATTTCTTCTTGCACCGAAGTCCATGTGGATGGAAAGATGCTCACATGTGTGATGCTTAGAGAATTTTGTCTACTTCAAAAGACAGAGAAATTCAGTGAGTTTTGTCTCAAACACAAGTAAATATGAACATAAACTTCACCTACAAAACCTACATTAATCCACATATCCCCAAAATTTTTTGCGATTTCTGCACACTAAGCATTGATTTCACAGAATAGTCAGTCATGAATCCAAGATTAATATACTCCACAATAACTGCCCCTTCCAGACTCAGCGTGGTGTTTAAGTTCTTTTTCCCTAGATCAAGCAAATAGCTAGAGGGACATTGCTGGAGTGTGTCCAGAGAAGGGCAGTACAGATGGTGAAGGGTCTGGAGAACAAGTCTTATGAGGAGCAGCTGAGGGAACTGGAGTTGTTTAGCCTGGAGAAGAGGAAGCTGAGGGGAGACCTTCTCACTCTCTACAACTACCTGAAAGGAAGTTGTAGTGAGGTGGGGATTGGTCTCTTCTCCCAAGTGACAAGTGATAGGACAAGAAGAAATGGGCTCAAGTTGCATCAGGTGAGGCTTAGATTGGATATTAGGAAAAAATTCTATACTAAAAGAGTGGTGAGGCATTAGAAAAGGATGCCCAAAGAAGTGGTTGAGTCACCACCCCTGGAGGTAGACGTGGCACTTGGGGACATGGTTTAATAGTCACGGTAGTGCTGGGTTGGTGGTTGGACTTGATGATCTTAGAGGTCTTTCCCAACCTTAATGATTCTGATTCTATGATTCTGTGATTCTCTTTTCAAAACAGGTCATCACTAAAATATAGTCATAAATCTGGCCAATTCATCAGGTAAGAAATGTAACTAGCAATGACACTGGAAACCTTTCCACCTGACTTCCAAAACAGAGCTGATTAGACACCCACTAGGTAGAGTTTCCATCAGCAAGATGTGCATATTTGCCCTCTCTGATGTTGAGCACCTGCAGATATAATCATTTTCACAGAACACATTTAGTAACATGAGACAGAGAAATGGCACGGAGAAAAGAAACTAAGTTTTCAGCATATCAAAACTTTAAGACAATGGCAGATGTGTTTTACGATATTGAAAAAAAGACACTTAAACAGCCGCATGGCATGAACAACGAATTGCACTCTCCATATAGTTTGGGCTCATTTATGGCTATTTGCTAATAACTGTAGTTCTGCTTCGACATCTTTATTAATTTTTGCTGTTGCAATGACCAGTCTTGAGATTACACAGATTCCTCTTGAGCTGCAATTAACAGCTATACCCTACCTAAGCGCCTTATAGGTGGTCATTTCTCTGCACATATAAATAAACTGAACAGCAGCAGATGGACATCCCAAATACACACTTTATGTTGCAAGAATCCAGGCAGCTGATGTCTCTCCCATAAAGAAAAAACTCCAACTGCATTTTAGCAGTTTTATTCTTTGGTAACTTGAATGCTGCTTTCACTGGCCCTCAGCCAAAACTCATTGGAGTCAGCAGGAATCCTTCAATTCGCTTCAGTAGCATTTGGATTAGGTTCAGATTAGGTTCAGATTTGTTCATATGTTTCAGAGGCATCTGGCATTTATTTCCAAGGGCACAGTATGTGGAGCAATAGCCTATCATCTGCTGAATGCAATTTGGCATAATGTACTTTGCCATGATAATAATTATAAAATTGTTTCCCTTCTTGGTATTTGTGCTAAGCAAACAGTAAACTAATTTGTATAACCCAGGTTATAATAAATGAGTTGCCTATGGAAGTGACAGCTGAATTCTTCATATATTATTTTACTGGAACACTTGGAACTTTTTTTTTAAAGACATGAAGATGTGAGCTGAAAAAAACCAGCATTTTTATAACACTGTAACATCAGTTTACACATTCAGAGATTATATTTAGTGGCTTTAAAGGCCACTTAGAATATTTAATTCCCTCTATAATACTTAAGGAATGATCTGTCTTCACAATATAGACTGCAATCTGATTTAGTTTCTAGAACTGACCTAATATTCTTAAGATATGCTGTATCATTGTATCATTTTAATGTTATCATTGTATAATTTTACGCATAAAATTCACCCACGATTTTGTTCAGTGCCACTACCAGGTGTAAACAAGTCAAGTATCTGGCTGAGTAACAATGCACATTATTAGGTAGCAGAACATAGATGAAGCTGGTAAACCAGATCCTTTTGAACTGCCTTCTCTGCCTCAGTCTAGCCCAGCACAAAACTTTTCTCGTGCCACGTGGTGACAATGCGACAGTGCCACGCGCTGAATGGAGAGAAAGCTGTGCCACTACAGACAGTAATATGAGGACAATAATCCTAAAATTGGGTCATCCGTCATGTGTTCTAACGATCAGGAAATTAATATACCAAAATAAATGGTTGATTAAAAAATAAAGCCAAAGCTCTGTTTAGTGAAGACATATCAGGGCAGGAGAAGACCTAAGAAGAACTAACGCTCGGCGCTCGGAGCAGGCGGATGAGTGGGCTGAGCCCCAGTGCCTCATGCACGCTGTGCTGGGAATACTGGTGTCACAGCTTCTCGCCAGGGAAGGTTGCAGGTGGTGGCATTAGCTCACTTGGACTAGTTGGGCAGGAGCACTCTGGTTCATTTGGAAAAGGAAAAGCTCCTAAAAACAAGCTGTGAGGAGCTGGAAACCCTTAGCTTGGGAATGGTGATGAGCCACAGAGGACAGCTGCTATGAATCACAAAACCCAAGCAAACAAACAAACAACAACAAACCCCCCAAATCAAACCCCAAATGGTCAAGTCTTTACTGAAAAGCATTGCCTACTTTAAACATCTGTTCCAGGCCTTATACCTATCATAGGTGTAACAAGGTGGGGGTATTTTTACTCAACTCAGTTCATTAGTCCTTTTTTAGATAGAATACACCCTGCCATATTATGTATGTCAAAACACATTCCAAGATTTAAGAGTTCAGTAAGATACAGCTGTTGTTCCAAGATACACAAAGGCTAGAGGAAAATGGTGAATTAGTAACTTGGTGGCAGAACTGACATATGAAGTCCTGCATTTCTAACTCCAGCTCTAAGTATCCCCTTACCAGACTAAATATAGTAGCAATACCCATTACTGCAGGTAGCTCAGGATATAATTTGTCTTACTAGCCACAGCCAAAAGTGGTATAATATGTATTTCATTATAAAACACAGCAGAAAGGACAGTTCTGTTTATTTACCAGCTGTTCAATTATTTATACAAAGCAGATCAGAAAAAGCCTGGTAGCTGCCAAATTGCTGTGCATATCCCTCTTCATAAGTGGGAGCAACATTGGCAAACATCTAGAAGTAAACTATCTCTACTTCAGAAAAATAATTATGATAGAAGAAAATGTATGCCAGAGGGTAGAACAAAATCTGCTAGACACCAATGCCTTTCTATGATCTGTTTATAATCTACTCTATAATCTGTTTATAACCACTTCTCACAAAACCATTCCTGAATGATAAGCAAGTTAGTATACTTTTGAGCGTGTTTCCTAAGTAGTTGTGTATTGTCATTTGTAGGAAATATGTCACAGTGTACATGCTAATAGAATCACAGAATCATAGAGTGTTTTGGGATGGATGGATGGATGGATGGATGGAAGAGACCTTTAAAGGCCATCTAGTCCAAACTCCCCTGCAGTGAGCAGGGACAACTTTAATCCATCAAGCCTGACCTTGAATGTCTCCAGGGCTGAGGCTTCCACCACCTCTCTGAGCAACCTGTGCCAGGGTTTCACCACCCTCACTATAAAAAAATGTCTTCCTTATATCCAGTCTAAATCTACTTCTCCAGGCTGAACAGTCCCAACTCTCAGCCTGTCCTCATAGCAGAGGTGTTTCAGTCCCCTCATCATTTTTGTGGCCTCCTCTGTACCCGCTCCAACAGGTCCATGTCTTTCCTGTACTGGGGACTCCAGAGCCGGACACAGTACTCCAGTACATCCAACCATTCTTAAATATTGGGTTTCATGACTCCAACATAATTTGCTACATCTGAAAACACTTTCCATTTTGAAAATACATATGATGGAACTGATTTGAATTCAAGTCCAGTTAAAATACTGGTGATTATTTAGTGGAGAACAAAGCCGTCATTTGGAAATCAGTGTTTGTGCCCTGTCCAAATGAAACAACCTTTAGCATTATGAACGTAAACTTCCTAAGCAACAACTTTTTCTATGGTTTGGAAAAGCCTTAAAACAATGATGACACATTCAGCAGCCTCCCTGCTCCATCCTGCTTGCATTTCATTGAAGAATTTTCTTGAAAAGATCCACCGTGCCTTTTTGATATATACGCATAGTTCTCTGCTTGTCATTGACACACGACGGAAAGCCCAGTTTGATGAAGTTGAACATTGAGGAGAGCAGTTAGAAACGTGTACAGAGCAAGGGTAATCCAGGTGTAGCCTGACGATCATAAAACACCTTCGCAACACGAGAACAGGAAACAGAAGACTTTTTCTTTACCTGAAAGCTCCGTGGTTCCATCTTTTACAGTGATTCACACTGAGTTGCACATCTAGGGTGGGAAATTGTTTTCTACCTTTGGGAAATTTAACTCCTTCTGAAAAATGAATGCATTTGGTTTGAGCAAAACAGAAACATTACAAGAAATGTTGAGTCTTTGGGGAAGGAAATCACAAAATACATAATAATAAGAGTTCTTCTTTACACAGGCTTTGCTATACATAACGCTGTCTGACAAAAATCCAGCAACACAAACCTCAAAGTTAGAGGCTGTTTAACCATCAGCTCTCAAGGTTCTAAAGAATGTCATACATGATATCATTGCAATATCTCCTTGGATATTTTCCTAAAGTTCACACTTTTGATTACTTTATATATTATTATACCTTTATGTTAAAACAAGGACTGGCAGAAACCTACCATTTTTTCAATTAATAATGATTTCCTATATTTTAAAAAAGGTCTTATCTTATCAAGCAATGTTACACACCCGTCCTGCTCCTGCTAAGCGATATGATATTTTATAACTGGTAAAGTTAAGTACTGTGACTGATCTTCAACAAGTAATGCCTGGAACTGGCAGCAGGTCAGCACTCAGAGCACAGTTCAATTTACAGTTCTGACAATTGTATCCAGGACATTCTCCATATTCTTGCTACTGTCTTTGAGACAAAGTGCTTGTTTAGCAAAGAATCAGTTAACCCGGAGACTGGGTGCTTCACTCCCTGAACAAAAACAAATCACGAACCACTTCCAGTGCACCACTAGATGGTCATGGAGAAACAGCTTCTTCAAGGCAATGTTTTCAGAGACTTCATTGGTTGCACTAAAAATGTTGTTCTCTTGCATAACCCCTTTCGATAAACAGTGTAGTAAACCATTGCTGTTGGTTAGCATCCACTTTAATGTTCCATACAGAATATAGCAATCTTTTTGGAAACGTAGTCAGTTACTTGCTGACACCTTCAAAGACGTGTGGGATACTGCCTCTGACACTAAATCCTCTAAGGCTTTTTTTTGCTATGACGTACGGTTTTCTTGCTGTCACGGATGTCTTCAAAACAAGTATTCAGCAATAATCCTGTTAATAAACTGGCTATCCAAAAGAGAGTTACTGAGTTTTATAGTGCGGAATAGAAAATGAAATTGTCTTCTGTCTCTTGGCTTCAGACTATGGACAACTTGTAGTCCAATGAAACAGCACAAACTGCACAAATGCCCTAAAGGGGTTTCCTTCTGAATATCAAGCATAAACCAATTTAATTTTTCAAACAGAAGAATAAAAACAACAAATGTCAATTCTTCAAATGACAAATTTGTGGTCACTCATGCTGCTCTATAATATAAAACTGCAAGTCCAGCCCATTCTTCCGCCATGCATAAACATCTCCCATTTTCCCTCATGAAGGGCTAATACTCCTCCAGTCTGCCGGCGTAGCCAACAATGATCCCTAAACCAGTTCTTCCAAATATACTTGAATTAGAAATAGAGCAACCAAACAACAATTGAAAGTGTTTAAAATAACCTGGAATCAGGTTAAGGTTTCCATTATAAACATATTTCTGTCTTCAGGGCTGATGGGTGGTATGGTGAGAGGCGTTCCACTCATCACTATTGTTGACCATGATATATCCATGATATATCCAAGATATATCCAAGACAGCGTGTCTGACACCAACCTCAAGCAACGGGGAAGTAATTTTAGTTGCAAGTGCAAATGTTTGCTGTATTGAAGCCTTGCTCACAATAATATCCACATTATTGTAAATGATACTCTGAGTAAATGGCACAGGGTAAACATCAGAACTTTATGTATAGCATTAAGTGAATTTTTTTGTAGGGAATATTTACAGGTAAAGAAATGGATGCCTTTCTTAGAAATTTCAAGAGACTGAACAAAAAAAATTAAATAAAATCACAGAATCACAAAATGCAACACAATAAACAAAAACTGCAGTGTGACTCTGTTCCTGAAAAATTCAGACTGATGTTTTTAGACCTCTGCTGCCAGCATAGGGTTTTTTCCAGGAACCTCTGCTCAGTATGACACATAACAAGGCAGCTGTTCCAGGAGGTGAAGTGGAAGAAAATTAATGTTTGGCAATTCGAGGAATGCAATATTTTACTGTTCTTAGCAATCAGGATTGTTTAATCCTCTGCTTTTGTTAGTGACACCCAAACTTACTGCAACTGGTGGTTTGAAACAAAGCTGCTTGCTTTAGAAGCATTTTTCTCCTTCTTTATGGTTATTTTTGGTGCAGCATTGGAACTGAAACACAGGATCTATTTTCTATGGGGACTAGGAGCTAAACTTCTAATAGTTTTTTAAAAAGATTTGTCTTTCAAAATTTTTCTTGGAATATGTTTTACAATTCTGAAGGGATTAATAGAGAGGGGAATAAAGCTTTATGATAGTCCTGCAGCTGGAAATAATTGTGCTGTGTATACACAAGGCTCTAAAATGTTTAGCATCTATTTGTCTTCCTCAAGCAGATGGCTGAATATTAAAGGCTTCATATTGCAACCAGCAAAACCATTATCTACATTTTTCAGGATTTTGCTAGTCATAGGTACTGTGTAGGCATCCTGTGAAGGAGGACTTTTTTTTAAAAAGAAATTTTAAAAGAGCCCTTTTACTGAGTTCCAGTTCCTCTGTTAACTTGATTTTTGTTTGGAATAAAATCCTGGGGCAGAGGTGATCTGGTACTTGCTCTGTTTGCCTTTGAGTACCTCATGGGCAGCCCAGTCTCCTTTCAGCCGTGCATGTATCAGTTCCCACCAAGCTGCTGAAATTTCTCTCGGCTTTTTCCTACAACTACAAATACCTTAAAGTCTTTCATGGTGGAGACGATATCTGAGCTCGGGGTCAAACCATCAAATGGATGGGGGGATGTTGACTTGAAGCGCTTCACTTCAAAGGAGGATCCATAGGGCTCGAGCCTGAAGGGATGTGCTGATGCTCAGAAATTGCTTCAAGCTCAAGTCTTTATTCGTATCTGCAGTCATGGCGAGTTGGAGCCTGAAGTCTTAATCCTCCTCCAAGCAAAGTTAGAATCAGATGAAGGGACTTCTCTGATTTTATTGCTTTCTCAATGCCTAGTGGTCTGCAATACAGATTCAGGGGGAGGGAAAGAAGACATCCACAGAAATGTGTCCATTTGTGGAAGTCCTTCTTCCATCTTCTGTCAAATTCTAGAATGAAATTTAGTGAGTCGTTTGCCAAGATCAAGACTTCCTACCAAATTTAGTCTTACTTGTTTGGAAGAAAAATGTTGGGATGCTTTTTCTAAAGAAAAAAAGTCTGCATTTTGTTATAAACTCAGTTACTTTTCCCAAGGCAGACTGATGCATCTTCATATTTAGCAATACAAATATGCTAAAGATACAAGCAGATAGCAATACAAGCAAATAGAGCCTCGTTACCATACCTAATTTCCCCCAAGATATGATTCTAGCAGAGCATAAATAGGCATATTTGGAAAAGTCATTTGTCCTAAGAAAGGGTCCTCCGAGTTCTCTTTTTGGACTGGGTATAAGCAGAAAGAATAATGTTGCTAAAGGGGTCCAGTTCACACATTTTAAAAAAAAAAGCTAGAATGAGTGTTTATGTTGTTCAATCACAGATACATTTTAACATTGTGCTGCTTCCCTCCTTTGACTGAGATCATACAGGTCGGCTTTGATGAATTTGAGACTTGACTTTGTTAACTTGTCATTGGTAGGAGATAACTGAAGAAGAATGACCATGATACTGTGACCGGCAGGGAACTAAGATTGAAAATGGGATACCTACTATGTCTAGTTTTTAAATTGCTTTAGTTCAGAGAGGTGGAATATACCGAAGGGATGTGATAAAAGTGTCTATGTGTAGTATGCTTTTTTTTCTCCTTTCATAGCATCTGACCAATAGTTAATGAACGGAAGCTTAATGTCAAAGATCTTACCAAAAATTGATTTAAGTGGGAAATCATGACCTGGTGATTAAAAAAAAAAACCAAACACAAAACAAAACAGAAAAAAAACCCCAAACACAAAATTGCTTGTCTAAAGTGCCTAATGAGCAGGAAGAGTCATCTGGATCTAAAGAAATTTTGTCTCCTAATCTAAATACAAAAGTGCCACCAAGAAATACCTTCTGAATTAGGGCTAAGAGGCACTGTACACGACGTGAAAAAATGAAGCAGAAGTTTGTTTGCTCTCTGCTGAAATCAGTAGCATCTGGATAGAAAAAAAAAGATGCCTTCTAGAATGTACTATAATGTAATTTTGTAGATTACAATGGAGATCTGTTATGATAGGTTTTGTGGAAATGGAGGCTGTAAAGTAGGCTGTATTCTGAAGAGCATACATGCTCAGAAGTTTGGGTCAAGGGCAGGAGACAAACTGTTCAGTCCCACAAAAAATTGTATTTGGGATCCCAGTGGTGAGTCACCCGCCCTGTACCTGCCTTAAGTAGAGATCTGTCCCTCCTTCCAGCTCTTCTCTTAGAAATACTCTTGTTAAGAAGTCAGGCATTTCTGTATTTTTTAACTGAGTTTTTTCCAGCGGACAAAATTTCAAGGAGCTGCTCTTCCTCCAGTGGAAAAGGTAGATTTTTACTGAACTGGGAGAGCAAGTTGTAAGTGGATAAGGGTGGAGGATAGATCTGCCAGTCAGTATGCTTGCTTTCAGATGGGACCCTTGGGGCTGATCTGTGTCCTTTGGGGCAGTCTGGTTTGATTTGGTGGCACAGGAGTTGCTGGGAGTGGTGGGGTGCGTGGATGGTTCACTCTGTTGAAGCATCTCACACTGAACCACCACCTGGGTGGATGGTGGAATCCTAACACTAACCTTTTGGATATTGTCATTGCAGGATAAAAAAGTGAGTTCTGACTGAAAACCCCATGAATCCTTCTGCACGTCCTAGATGTCCTGTGTCCTTCTGTGCCAGGTAGGAGCTCCAGATGAGCCATCGTAGTGAGACAAACATGATTCAGACTTCTGTGAATGTTCTTGCTGAATTTGTCCTTCTGGTGGAGACCAATGTCATGAAAATGTTACAGTCCCTCTGAGAACAGGACAAAAGTGGACCCGAACAAAACCAGTCATGTAGCCTAATTCATGACCTAGTTTGCAACGGCTGATGCTCCTGGGTGCTATCTACGAGCCCTAAAGCTTGGTATGTGACAGTGTCAAGGGTTAGGGCAGGGCCAGCCACTGAGCACTGACAGATGTTCTCTGGCCCCTCACCCTCCACAAAGGAGAAGGGAAAGAGAATGAGGCAGAGAGACTTATGGAGTGGAAAAGAAAACTAAAACAGCTTTAATAAACAATAATAGTAATAATAAGGCAGTAATGAAATGTATACGAAGCCAGGCAGCAGCAGAGATTGTCAACATCAGACAAAAGAGTGTAAGAGGTTGAGATCCTGTTGGGTTTCTTTCTTCTGATGAACTGTCACTTGCTTCTCTTAAAGAACTCTATTAAACTAACTTTCCCCAGTAAAATCTAGTCCCACTGGCAATATATGGATTTGTCACATTTCTGAGTGCAAGACTTGTTTTGGGCAGTGCAGCAAAGGTGAACATGATTTATTTAATATGCTGATACTTCACTGGAACACCTTTCCCATTTAAAACTTTTAGGGCTGAATTTATTTCAGTTGGAGGCACAGGTAAGGTGAAGGTATTAACAATGAATTATGTTTTCTAACAGTTTTAGAAATATTTACAAATGTTGAAATCTATAGCTGTTTTATGCCCACCTTGTCATTTCATTTACGCTTTCTTTTTAAACACCGTTTTTTTTTTAAATCCATATTCTCCCTTTCAGTGCAGAATGTGAGAGAAGGAATAATTTTAGAAAATTCCAGAGCCAAAGAATATTAAAAAAAGGCAAATTGAATTCCTCTTTTATATAATAACCCCTTCTGATATCTGTTCCAATAAAGAATAAAAGCAAGATGATGTAGGCATTAGAGCAGGGGATGACAATCAGGACTCCAGAGTCTATTTCCAGCCACTAACCCAGGATGGTGGCCTGGTTTTCACTCCCCTTGATGGACTTGCGCTGCAGAACTTGTTATATTTGTGGAGTCGCGCATGAAGCTGGGGGTGAAGCAATGATTTCAGCTGTACTCTGAGATGTGATGAAAGCAGGCTTCAGGTTTTGGCTCTGCTGCAGTTTATGTGAATTTGCAGGAGTGGCTCAGGCATGTATACCCCTCCAGTCCGAACCCTGGATCCAAGCAGAGAGCAGGGTGCTGGCACCCCAGCTCTGCCTGGTGCCGTTCCTGCTGAAGAGGGAGATGCACCTTTACCCCTGTAGTGTTGAATCACTTAAAGGAGGCAAGGACTCACCTTAGAGCACCTGATAGCCTTGGTTGTAACAACAGAGATGCAAGAGGTCTGAATTAATACTGTTTGAGGCAGTGGATAGAGGGAGAAGTGGTCGGTGTTGGTCCCTTGGGTAAGTTCATGGCTTATGCACCTGCGGGTCCCGCAGTCTGGAGGGTATCAACCATCCATGGTCCTGCAGCAGGACCGGGGCAGCAATGTCTTCTGCCAGTCTGGGTGAAGCACTGAAGTGAGATGAAGCAAATATAGTCCCTGGTGCAGAAAAGTGCACGTTGGCATCGGCATTGGCCGCCACACACATTGGTGATGGGCAGAGCTCACAGTGGGGGCCACAATCGCCCTCTGGGACATGCCTAGGGTGGCAATTGTCCACCCAGGCTTCTGCTTGCCAGGTCAAACTCCTGCAGAAGGACAGAGCTTGGGACATAACTTTGTCTGCTGAGCTGCCCGTTAGCTCAGCCGTAGTTGCAGAGCAGGAGAGCATGGCTGGATCTAGACTGGGACAGGGGAGTTAGGGCCTTAGGATTTTATTAAGATTACTCATTGACAAAGGCAACATTTTTGGTCATTTAGCAGTGATCTGTCTGAAAAACACATTTTTAATTTTAATCTTCCTTTTAATAGAAAGCTACTAGCAACTGCTGATTGCAGATGGGAACGTTTATGGCTAAAGCCTTTCCTTTCCATAGTGCTGCTGCCTGGCTTGTTGGCTCCTCTTCGGCATTTGTCGGTTTGGAGTGGGTTTGTTATTTTATTCCATCCATTTTTTTTCCTGATAGTCACTTCTTGCCAAGAAAATCAAATCTGAGAACTGAGATGAGTGTGTTGCAAGAAAACGGGGAGATTCCACGAGGCGCCTTGGTACAGGGGAATGTGAGAACAGACTTGACAGAAGACCTGGAGGGCATTTGGACCACACTCAGCTAGAAAGGGACACAGTGCAGAACTAGCAGATGCAGAAAATTAAAGGAAAAGAAATAACTGTGATATGAAGTGAAGGCATCAGGAGATCAGAAGGGGTGTGGTGGATGAACAGGAAAGATGAGCAGAGTAATATAGACAGAGAGAAGCTCTTCCCACTCCTGTAACGTGCCTCAGCCAAGGAGGTGATAATTTACTAACTAGGACCAGATGGACTCATTTGTCTGTTCTCCACAGCTCAGCAGAACTTGTTTCAGCTGCCACCGAGGATGAGTTTCAGAGTCATAGCACAGATCATTGCTCTTTTGACAACCAGTTTGGGGACCTGTCAACAGGTTTTCCAAAGCACTCAATGTCTGAAATTGCAGTCAGTTAAGAAGCATCTGAAAGGGAGCTGGGAGCTTTTGAAGATCCAATTTCTGTCCCAGTATGCTCAAAAACCAGTGCTCTGAGACATTAATCCTGTGACTGACACAGCTCTGGTTTTATCCCAGCCTCACACCACTGGCTGTGGTGGAGTTATTCTTGGTCCTCGCTGCTGTAAATGAGAGAGCAAGATTAAAAGGTCTCTAAACACTTGGAATTCTTTTTTTAGCAAGATGTGTTTTCTAAGTGGAAATAATAATAAACCAAAACCTTTTTTTGGAATATCCTGAACATCCTGAGAGTCAGCATGCCTTTTCCTGCTGAGTGCAGGGAGTCTGGTGGGACAAGCCACCCCCGCCAGCCACAGGGACAAGGAATAATGAGTGTCTGAGAGCACCAGCTGCAAACTGGAGGTGGCAAGCTGGGCTCGAGAGGGATGAGTTGATGCCGAATGGCATCATTACAGGGCTAACCCAGCAGCTGCTCTGCCTGAGGAAAGAGATTTGTCAGCAAGTTGAAAACTCCCCACAAATTTTCTTTGCCAATGCAGCAGAAACAGATGAGACATGGGGACAGCAGGGTGGGGGCATGAAGGACATGGTGGGACCAGCGCTGGGTCTTCAACTAAGCCAAATTCTTCAGAGGAGCGAATCCAGGGCTTGCTTTCCGCTCCTGGCTTTTAACTCTCCTCTTTCCTCTGTTATGCCTAAATTTTAAAGAAAGGCAAAGCAGTGGAGATATTTTTCTTTCATCCAGCATTCAGTAGGACAGCATATAGCTGGTAATTCTAAAGCAACATCCAGGGGGCTCAGAAAGTATGAAGGTATTCCCAAGCTTTCTCTTTTTATTGAGCTGGGAGCTGGGAAAGACTTTGATATCTGCAGGTGCTGTCTTGTGCAAGATGACATGAATTGACACTGCACACAAAGGCTAGAGAGAGCTTTTTTGTAACAATTAATGCCCATAAACTAAACATGACAGGTGCAACAGGAATTGTGGCTCCAGCTCATACCTGTCATCTCCCACAGCAGACATATCCTCCACCTCTAGTGCTTCCATGCTGGTATTGTCGCAGGGACAGTTGGAGCAGAAGAATGAAGAGGAAATGTGGCACTGATAATTTGAGGTCCTGAACTTGTCCATGGAGCCACTGCCAAGCAGAGTGCTGGTGCAGTGGAGCAATGCCTCTCAGATGTAACTTGGAGCAACAGTTGCCTTCTTGCATCGCAATTAGGTTGTCATTATCCAGTGAAGCCACATAACCACAGACAGCCCTGTCATGGGTGGCTCATTCCTTGATAGAATTTCTGCCTTCGGACAGGCCTTTCCAACATTGTAGTTATCTTTTAAGGCTGTCTTCAGGTTGACTGCGGTGGAGGAGACTTCCCCGTCCACTAGGATTATGATGAAACCTAATCCAGTCCTCTAAAATGCTTGTAAGAACCCCCTCACTCATCCCACAAGGCAATGTGGGAGTTTACAAGTGTGCTCTTGTTTTCATTGTGAGGAAGTTCACAAAGGGAGCTAGGGACACGTTCCTGTCCAGGACCTCTGTAGCTCCCCAGGCGCATGAGCTCATCGCTGGGTGTCAGGCGGGACAGGGTAGCTGTTCTATCATATGAGCTGAAGCCTCGGAGGGAGGAGTATCTATACAATGTGGGCCTGGTCTTAACAGAGTCTCTGGGAACTGCTGGAACACTCACTGGGTTTGGCAGGACAGTGCCATTGACTTCACACCTCCTTAGAGGTTTATGTTAATGCAGCACTGAAATGCAGTTCCAAGAGCTGGCTTTTCCCAAAGGGTAAATGGGCCAGAAAAGCTGAAATCAGCTCCTCCTGTCTCTGAAAGATAGTTGAGGCTAATTATAAAACTTCTCAGTTGCCCTCAAAAGCAAGGACATCACACATGTGATGGCTGTGTCATGAAGGAATCACGGTGGCTTTATCTGTCAGAGTAGAAAGGGGAGCTTGGGAGTCTTGCTGGCTGGCAGGTGTGTGCTTTGCCTGAGGAGCAAGAGCGGGTAGCCCTCGAATCCAGTAAGCCTGCAAAACAGATGTGGTTTGACTGCAGTGAGGTTGATTGAGTCAGGTCGTGATAATGCCTGATGTACAGGCATTAGACCATGATGGACCAGGAATCGCTGTGGGATGGGGTGGCTCTGCTGGTCTGCATGTTTTGTTTTCACTCTCTCTCCCTGTCTACCAGCAGAGTGGTACCAGAGAGTCATGGAGAACACTCACAGCTCTGAAAAACCTCTTTGCAGTTGTTCTTGGAGGCGGAAAAAGGGGCAGCAGTTGTGATTTGGGTGCAGAATGAGAGTTTCAAATACTGCACCTCTGTGGAAGGAGGAGACCACCTCAGAAGTGCCACCTATGCTCTCCTCTGCCTCTCTGAGTTGCTTACAGGGCATTAAGTAGTTCTCGCAGGGCTGGAGAGCCAAAGACAACAGCCAAAATGAGGGATGTGGAAGGAAAAGAGAAAGCTCAGTTGTGCTTTCACCCAAGACATTTGAGCCATCCCCCACTTCAGCATGGAGAGGAGAGGCTGACCAAGCCGGACACCCCACACCACTGGGGACAGCGCCGTTCCCTGGGCAAGGGTGCAGTGGTGGAGGAGAAAGCCAGCACCTTGCTACCAGCCCTGCAGATTCTGGCTCCGCACTCACTGGGAAAACTAATTTTCAAGAAGCTGCCTTGAAGTCTTCTCACATATTTTCTCTTGGCTGCTTGTTTATGACATTTTAACAAGTTTCAAGCTGCAGTGTATGAATTCCCCCAAGTCTGTATTTTCATCATTATACCAATACCTTGTTTCTTCTCAAGGCATTTTCACCCAGGGCTACCCACTGGCTTTCCATTATTCAGAGCCTGATCCCCACAAGGCTCTCATCATGAACAAGACTCCCCATGGGGAAGTTGGGAGCTCATGAAGTCTCCAATTTTTTTTCCTTGGTTTGAAGCATTTGGATCTCAAAGCCAAGCCTTGGGCTTTCTCAGCTGCATCCTTGCAATCCTTTACTGCTACCCCCTACGACACGGAGATCACGGTGAAGACAAAACAACCTCTCTTGCCCATCAGAGATATCTTTTGCAACAGCCTCTTTGCTGTTCCAGCCCAGGGGCTTCTTCCACGTTACAGGCCGTAAGAGACAGCGCAACGGGTCAAGGCAAGGCCAGAGATCCCAAGAGAGAAAAATGAAAACAAGCTCCTTTAATATAAACTATATGTTTTCTCATCACTGCTCAATTTACACACTGCATTATTGACTCCTCTCTGACAAGCAGTGTTTATCTGGCAGGGGACAACTCTCATTAGCAACGAAGGACAGCATCAGATTTTTCTGTGCCTTGTTTAAACAGTATCTTTTGCTTGTGTTTTGCTTTTAAAATGGTCGAGCAAATGGCTCAAAAGCAACTGAGGCAAGGCTGCAGCACCCTGCTCCTTTTCCACATGCCTCCAACTATTTTAGAAGCTTGAGGGAAAATAAAACATTGAGTCAAGTAAAACATTTCAACTCGCTGATTCAGAAGGGTCAAAGAAAACCCATCTCTAGGAGGGAGAAAAAGAAGTGAGTTTTCAGCTTCTGGTCATGGTAACACAGACTAATATTTTAATAATATTTAGAATAACTGCTGTTTACATAGGAGCTGTGTTTTATGTGAAGGTCACTTCTATTAAGTCAATATCTTTTCCAGGAATAGAACTCTCTTTCTCTGGAAAACCAGAAGAAAAGTGAAAAAGCTGTTATTTATGTAAGACTGATCAGTTCTAACACTCTTCTCAGCCCTGGGTTGGCTGAGGGCTGGAGGGGCAGCCAGCAGGGCAACTCTTGCCCCATTGCACCAACCCATGCCCAGTACTAAACCTTCCTGTTACCTTCCCGTGCCAAAGAAAAGCTCTCTTCCAGACTCATTTCCTCTCCTGCTTCCCTTTGATCACGCTCTGGAGCCGAGCATCCCGCCCCAGGCCAACTAGAAGATTTACTTTGTTGGCTTTTGGAAACAATGAGCTGGTTTTGGAGCTGAAAAGGCTTCTGGCAACCCTGGCGTCTCAGCCAGGAATCACCATGGTTCTGCCAGAGGCAGCCCTCTCCCTCCTCAGACCCCGTCCTAAGCCAAAGTCCCTTCCTGCCCAGAGGTGACAGTTCCATGAGTACTGTCCCCCTGTGCTGGGATGCTCTGGCTCAGCATCGCCACAATCTCATGCAGCAATGGCCATAATTTACATCTAGGTCCAACCTTAAGGGCCCTGATTTGGTCTTTGCTGACTTGGGAGCATCCACCACTCCTATTTTTGGCCATGTGTTTCCAGGATCACCTTGTGCATTTAGAGCATCAAAAAAATGTTTAGTAAAAGTCATTAGCAGTGTCTCAGAGGCCAGCAAGCAAGACACTCCTCTTGTGATTATGAGGTGGTAAACTAACGGCTTGCCACCATTAAACTAAAAGCTCCAATGTGCTGCTCTACCTGCATCTTCCTCCTCCTCCCACAGTGCCCTCTGTGTGAGCTGGGGTTCTGGTTTCTCCAAATCCTCAACCTCCCTCTGGACCTGGAGAGATGTCTTGAGAGTGCATCAACCAGGTAATGTTCAACACCTGCTTCCCACCACATGTCCTGACCAAAATGCTGAGGCTGAACCAGAGCAATGAGGTGGATGGACCCTGCCAGGCCAACCTCACAGGCCATGACTCCTCTCTGATGGCCACGCCAGGTGAAGACATGTGTCTGGGACACAGAGGGACAGCCATGTGAGCCAGCAGGAGGGGTACAGATGCTGTGGATATCTTACCCCCAGGGATTGCTCCCTCCCATACAGCCACATTGCCATCATCTAGTGCTTGGGCCAGCTCTCCTCCACAACACTCCTGGGCCTCACAGGCGTTATGATTACTTTGACTGGTGGTTTGTTGGGGTTTTTTTAAATTTTTATTCAAGTTTCCACCATATAGCGAGGGATGTGCCTTAACCTGCTGGTCTGGGGTTTTCATAACACGAGGCTGAGGAGTGTTGAGTGTCTGGGTGGTGGCTCACAAGCACACGTGGGTGTTTGAGAGCACGAAGTCTGCTGGGGTAGCACTGGAGGAGTTTGCAGGGCAGGAGGAGCCAGGCTGTGCTGGTGTGGCCCCGTGACTTCTATACACAGCCCCTGGAAAGTGCCTGGAGCTGGGCTGTGGTTTCACCCTGGGCAGAGCTGGATGAAGCTCACCGCACTGAAGAGGACCAGTGAGCGAATAATATTGTGCTGCGGACAATCAGGGGTCCAGCATTTGAGCTGACCCCCTGGCCTCCTTTTTTGGTGCGTGTAACATCTGAGGTGGGGCTGTTTTAGTGTTTGCACCCAGCTGGCAGTTAGGTACCTGCCTTCTTAGTTGGTGCAGAGGTACCTTGTGCATGTGGTATGGAGATCTCGGTGGGACAAGGTGCCCCAGGCTGTGCCTGGCATGCAGTGGCCGAGAGCAAAAAGGAGGATCCAAAACTTGAGATCCATCCAGAGTCCTCCAACCCCTCTTCAAGGATTATTTTTATGGGTCTGCAGTTGAAAAATAAAAGGTTTGTCATTTATCCACAGACCAAGACAAGCTGAAGGGCTGATCCCTGCTCCAGCTCCCCGGTGAGCTGGGTTGGTGCTTTGGGCCAGTCTCAAGGACAGCAAGTAGATCCACTTCTTCAGTGGTGGGCTTGCTTCCAGACTTGCTGGCTGTCTCGAGGGGTGTAGGTGTGCTAGCAGGAACCGGGACCAATTTTGCACCTTCTAGGAGACAACACAGATTTAAAGGTCTGGCCCTGAGCAACTTCCCTCCCCGGGGAGAGCAGGCAGCTGCCTCTTCAGGTTGTCACAGAGGTGGGTCGCCTTGCCTTGGGGAAGTGCTCTGTCATCCTTGGGAGGATTTTTGCTGTGGAAATGTTACATATCATGATGCATTTGCAACTCCTTTTCCAGTCTGGCTCTGCCAGACAGCAGACTGCCTCGCCACGTTGCCCATAGCAACATCTCCTGGTTGAAAATAAGTGAGCTGTGACAAGCGGGGTAGGTTTCCTGGTGGATATGTGAGAATGGCTGATATTATTACCACTATTGTTATTGCTATTACAATTATTGCTGCTGCTATTATTTATAGCTCTGGGGGCCTTGAGGCAATTTTTTTTGGCTAGGGACGCAGCCGTGTGCAATTCAAAAGCAGAATCCCCCAGACAGCACCTCCGCAAGCCTCAGGGCGCAGCAGCCTGGGGCAGAGGGACTGAGGTCACAGCAGATCTGATTCTCTCCTCTTGCTTAAACAACTGCTTTTCTTGGCAGGGATCTGGTGGGAAGAGGCCCACAGCATCAGTAGGGAATCCTTTTTCCTGGAAAAAATATGTACGTGTCAGCGTGTCGGGGGCAGTTGGACAGTGCAGCGTGTCACCGATGCTCAGGCTGTGCCCTGTGCTGCCGGTCTCCAGGGATGGAGCTGCTCGGCGGGGTTCCCACTCACCAGCTCTGCACAAGCACTGCCGCACGACGTGCAAGTCGGAGGTTTTGGCAGAAAGTGTCTTTGGATGGGCTGAGCTGTGCAGAAGTGACTCACGGCTTTGGATGCCTGAGTTTCTGAGTTATTTTCTGAGTAATTTTGCTCTGCTCTTGGTTTTCATTGCTAGTTTGTGTTTCAGGGAGCCCAGCAAAGCCTGTGGCTCAATGCTTGAAGTGTGTGGTGAGAGAGGTACGTTCTGGTAGGCTCCTGCATACAGGCCACGATGAGCTGGCAAATAATAATTAACAATTAATTTGTTTCAAAAGAAGTTATTTTGCGAGGAAAAGTGCTCATTAACTTGTGTGTGGGGTGTGGACTTTGACCTTATATACTTTCATTTTTGATCATTTCCCTGTTGACTGTTGACCTTTAAGCAACTTATTTTGCTGTCTTGAACAGGGATGTGCTGTGTTTCCCCCCCCTTCCATGCTGTCTTCTGTGAAAGCAGGAGGCTGCTGTTAAGTGCTTGACACTCCTGTGAGGGTCCTTGCACTTTTCAGGGCACCATCATACCAATAGCTCAGCACCTTCATCTCTCTCCAGCATTTGAAATTGGTATGTAGCTATATATATATACAGAAATATATATATATAGATAGATAGATATGCCCGTCTGCTAAGGGACATCGCCAGTATTCATGAATTCAGGGTTTTTTTCCCTGTTTCATTTCATTCCATTCCGCAGGGTTGTTCAGTTCCTCCAAACTGATACGCAAATCCTTTTTTTTTGACATGTTTATATTACCACATACCATTTTCTGTGCCACTGGCATTGCCAGAAATTACTAAATGAGCCCCAAGACTGAAATTTGAGTATCTCCAGTCTCTTGTAGCCTGAGAAAACCCTTACTGAGACAGAGCACTGAGATCTCCCTTAGTTCATTTGTGTCCTGATTTTGGCTGGAATAGAATTAATTTTCTTCCTACTAGCTGGTGCAGTGGTGTGTTTTGGATTTAGGATGAGAGTAATGTTGATAATGCAGGGATGTTTTAGCTGCTGCTGAGCAGTGCTTACACTAAGTCAAGGACTTCTCAGCTTCTTGCACTGTCCTGCCTGGTAGGAGGCTGGGGGTGCACAAGAAGCTGGAAGGGCACACAGCAAATTGCCTGAAGTTATATTCCATACCGTATGAGGTCATGCCCAGTATATAAACTGGAGTGAGCTGGCCAGGGGGCACTATGGCTCAGGGACTGGCTGGGCATTGGTCAGCGAGTGGTGAGCAATTGTACTGTGCATCGCTTGTTTTGTATGTTCTATTATTATTGTTACTATTATTGTTTTCCTTTTATTTCTGTCTTATTAAACCGTCTTTACCTCAACCCAGGAGTTTTACTTTTTTTCTTTTCTGATTCTCTCCCTTACCCCACTGCGGGACAGGGACTGAGCAAGTGGTTGTGTGGAGCCTGATTGCTGGCAGGGGCTAAGCCACAACAGTTTGCCACCCATCTCACAGTTTCCTCCCACCAGATATCGCCTTTTATTTTAACTAAGAATTTGACCATAAAAAAATTGCAAGTGTGGTGAGATATGATTGAATGCCTCTCCTTTACCTAGAAAATCAGTTATTCAGGAAAGCATGCAGAATTCTCTGACAAGAATTTTGCTTGGCAGATGTAGCTTTAGTTGCCCAGGGCATCTTTCTTGCCTTTCTTAAATTACTGTTTTTCAGCAATACTTCTAAACCACTCTAGATTAATTTCAAATAGTTGCTGCTGAACTTGCAATTTCATAGCGACTTCTCTGACTCTGGGATGGAGCTGGTCCAGTTCCTCCAATCTGCACACACCGAGCTCTTTGAGATTTTCTTCCCCTTTAGTTGTGGTCATTTCCATATCCTGATGTCCCTCATCCATCTTCAGTTTGGCCTGAAATTCAGCACCCTCTTTCTTCCCAAAGCCTGACATTGAGCAGTCACCTCATTTGAAGGACATAGTTTGGCATCTTTAGACTCCACCACACCCTGGGCACGCAGAAGCCACATTTCTTCCATCTTTTCTCATTTATGACTCACGAGCATTTTGCTAGTTGTTTTAATTTCCTTTGCAAGATAGCTTGACTTTGGCAATTCTCATGTTACCCCTGCACAGCCTGACCTTTAACATAAAATTCTCTTTGCTGGTTAATCCCTTTTTCCATTCATTGCAGACTTGTGGTTATTCCTAATATTCTTTTTGTGGTAATTCTTCATCTAGTTAAGGCTTTCGCCTTTACCCTGGGAGGTTTCTTCTTCTGCTTGGAATTGTATTCCAGACTGTTGTCAATTCAGTCAATTTCCCTGATTAATTCCCTTAATTTATCAGCATCTTCCCTCTGAAAAAGCTAGCAGCAAGCTAATAAATTCTTCTGGCAGGATCAGGAGGGACTAGCCATGGGCCATGACTTTTGGACATGATGATAACACAGCACTGCTCAGGGGCTCTGGGACCCCAGAGCAGGTCCCACCGACGCGCAGTGCAGGGTGATCACAGAATCACAGAATTGCCCAGATTGGAAAACACCTTTAAGACCATCCAGTCCAATCATTAACCTGACACTGACAAGCCTTGACTAAACCATATTGCTAAGCACTGCGTCTACATGACTCTTAAATACCTCCAGGTACGGGGACTCCACCACTGCCCTGGACAACCCGTTCCAATGCCTGATAATCCTTCTGGTAAAAAAAATTCTTCCTAATATCCAATCTAAACCTCCCCTGGCACAACTTGAGGCCATTTTCTCTTGCCCTGTCACTTGTTACTTGGCCAAACAGACCAATCTCCACCTCTCTACAACCTCCTTTAACGTAGTTGTAGAGACCAAGAGGGCCTCCCTTCAGCCTCCTTTTCTCCAGGCTGAACAACCCCAGTTCCCTCAGCTGCTCCTTATAAGACTTGTGTTCTAGGCCCTTTAACAGCTTTGTTGCCCTTCTCTGGACATGCTCTAGTACCTCAGTGTCCATGTTGTAGTGAGGGGTCCCAAAACTCAACATAGTATTTGAGATGCAGCCTCACCACTGCCAAGTACAGGGGTAAAAATGCTGAGTACGGGGGTAAAAAATGCTGGAGCTGCTCCCAGGGCAAGCTCCAAAATGGCATTCCCTTGTGCGTTCAGAAACATCTCTTCTACTTAGGACTTCAAGTGCATTTTTCACATGGGAAAAATCTTCTTGCTGGTGAAGGATCCAAGGAAAAAGCCGACGTGAGTCAGATGAAGGCTGCCAAGTACTGGAAAATGTTTGCTCTAAAGAGGTGTATGAAATTACTCTCCAAAGCTGAAATGAACCCAGTCTGCAATAGCTGTTTTGGGTATGCAAAGGTCAACTGGATGATGAGGCAAGGAGGACTTATACACCCAGAGGCTATGTAATGAAATTAAAAGTTTTCAAACACAGCCCAGTTCTTGTGAGCAGCGTCAGCCCATTTTCTCTGTGCAGAGACAAATCCTGTGCTCAAGTTGAGATTTTTACCTGGAAAGACCTAAGTTTGAGATGGCCTGGCCACAGCCAGTGGTCACAGAGGGATAATGGACAATTTTCTCCTTGAATGGCCACACAGCACACTCTGGAATCAAATTCTTCTCCATCAAGCCCTTCTTTTGGCACATATAGTGAACAAACATATTCTTACTCTTATTCTTACTTTGATTCTTATTCTATTCTTATTCATATTCTTATTCTTGCTCTTATTCTTATTCTTGCTTATTCCTCTTCCTCTCTCACTTTCTCTTCTATTACTATTGCTATTGCTATTACTACCATTACCATATTATTATAACTATTAATATTAACATTACTAATAATATTACATCAGCATCATTACGGGTTGGAGCCACCCGTCAGACCAAAATTGGACCATGCAATGCTCTGCACAAACAAAATATCCATGACTCCCATCCCAGAGCCTTCCCAGCTTGAGGGCCGGGGACAAGTGCAGAGGAGGGGGCAAGAGGGCTGAGGGGCTCCCATGCTGCTCAGGCACACAGGCAGACCCTTGTTGCTGTCTGGCTTTGCCCAGAGGTTGGCACACTGCTGCTGGAGACCTGTTGATGGTGGATGAGGACAGGGGCGAGGTTGGTGGTGCAGCCCCAGCTGGGGTCGGGTGAGGCTGCGAGGTCCCGCGAGCAGGAGAAGAGCCAGGGCGCACACACTGCTATCTGGGTAACATGATAAGGAGCTCATGGCCTCTGAAAATAAAGGCTCATCTGTCTAAAAAAAGCCCTGTGGTGAGGGGTGAGGCATTATTTAACACCTAAGTGACAGGGATCTTACTTCTGTGCCAGATTTGGGCTTAAGGGAACGTCTACAACAATTTCATTTTAAAAGTAGAGGTGCATCAAGCTGGTCAACAGATATCAAGAATAATGAAAGTAACAACAATCACTACAATCAAACAGTATTATTTACAGCTTGAGACAGAGCTTTTGGGCCACCACACATGATCTCATTGTGCAAGGCCCTGTACAAACACCTAAGTGATGGCAGGTCCTTCCTTCCAGCTCATCAATCTTGAAAAAAGGGAAACAGATTAAGTAATCCTGCTCCTTTAACAGTCCAGCGGCAGCCAGCTTGGGTGCTCCGTGTTCCCCATGGTCCCATCACTGCTTTGACGGGCTCGAGGCATAGACAGCACCAGAGCAAAGACATGGTGGCCACCAATCCTCCAACAAGAGCAGAAAACCCTGGATTTGGTGCTTGGCCTGCTCAGTTCTGGCCATGCTATGAATTCAGGTGGAACTCATCCCCTGAGCAGGAAACTTTTGCACATCAAATCGCCAAGCGATGACAACAGCCAGCCTACCAGAAGGGTCATCCTAAAAACATTCTGAATAACCGGCCCAAGGGAAGTGACCTTCAGCACCTCACACCCTGTGACACCTTTCTCCCTCCCAGCACTTCCTCCCAGTGGGATCTCTCCTGCCTGGGTTGATCGAGTGCCAAATCAGGGACTGGAGAGGGGATGTCGGCTGCCATCACAGTCCTCTGTCCTCGCCTCAAGCCCAGCTGTCCTGTAGGAAGCTTCAAATGCCTGGAGGGTCACCGGCTGCCCATCCCGTTTCTGAAGGGGCCCAAGGACACTCCCAGGGCACATGGGCACCAGGGGGGCCATGAACTGGGAGTCAAAGAAGCCACGTTGCTGCCAGGGAAGCCACTGCAATGGCCAGGTGTGGATATGACCTCCTAGGAGATGCGGTGGCGCTGCTGTCCTCCAACTTTTAGCTTGCTGAGAGCTCCCTCGCTGCCTCTCCCAGTGGTACCAGGGAAAACACAAGCTCTGGTCCAGCACTGAGCTTTGTTGCAGGTCCTCAGCCCGCCACAAGACGAGGGGTGGCAACATGGACTTGGGTCTCATCTCTCATCACTTCCCTGCTTTGTGTCAGTGTAGGGCACTGGCAAGGGACCGAGGTCCGGGCTGTGGCAGGGCCATGCAGGGTTACTCTGGAAAATATGCGTGCCGCTATTCTATTCATCTAAAGCTGAAGTGGTTGGTATGAAAGAAAATAGCTTCTGGTCTTTCATACCTCGAGTCAATGAATTCCTGGGCCTTTTATAGCTCAGGAATGCCGGGTGCTCTTGGTTGGTTTTACAAGGCTGCGAAGCTGCAGCTTAAGGTCTGGAGGAACATTAATCACGGCGGGGACGATGACAGCTGCTCGCCGGGTATCGCACTTCTGCACATTACTCCCCGTTTTCTCCATTTGCTTTGGTCTGTGGCGAGGGGAAAGTTATTACCTTCAGATCAGTGGGATCACTGGGTCCCCCAGTTTTCGTACTCGGATCCCAGCACAGGATGCAGCTCAGCACTGGCCTCAGGCACATCCCTGCACTTGGCCTTCCCCACCCCGGGCTGTCGTTTCAACAGCACTGTTGCACCACGGGGGTGAGGAACTCTGCAATAAGAGCTACAAATCTGTAAGAACTTGGGATTTGGGGCTCTCCCACCCCATGCTGTCCGCTTTCTGAGTGAGCAGTTCATCCACCATAGAGTACCCAAAAATCTAAGAGTGGTCTGGAAATAGAGCAGGACGCTTAGACCCAGCCCAGTTTGTTGCTGGTTGATTGGGAAAGGCGATGCAGACACCTGGCAGCACCCTCCCTGCCAGTGACGGGTGTCTGCACTTCGCGCCTGGTTCACTGCAGTGTGCCTAAGTCCAGAACCAAGATGTATCTATCGCTGTGAGAAATCAGTTTTTCCCCAAGAATGCACCTCACCACTGTTTGTATGCCTGCTCCTCTACAACACAGGAAGGAGAGAACCCTGAATTTGGTAACGAACCAGCGCAGAAGAGATGTCACAGCTGTTCAGTGCACTGAATCCAAGTGAATCCTGAAAAGGTCTCATCATTTTGGCTGTGATTTGACCTGTGATTCTTGAGTGCTTCTAAATGGCACTTTTGTTAATATTTTTAGCTCCTCTGAGCTCTCTCCCCATATGTGCCAAGTAAGGAGACCACTGCCCAGTACTTCCTTTTGAGAGCATGCAGTAACCAGGGCTTTCAATGTTTAAACAAATTGACTCTGGAAGTTTGCTTCTTTTTGCTGAGGTTAATAGGCAAAATGTACTTAACCTGGAGAGAGCACTACAGCGATGTTCTCGTTTCTTGGCTGGAGCATCCGTGGTGAAGACAGAACCTAAAAATGGGATAAAACCCCCTCCTCGTTACTTGAACACGGCTGGCTATGAGGCTTTTCTCACCCTAATACTAGTTTGGCCTCTGCTAGTTCCTTTTCTCCCATGGCCTTGCAAAACCAAGCTAAGCCCCAAATTTTACTGTCAAATCTTGACTTGAGAAAAGTTGAAAAGCCACAATCTCAGTAATCATCACATTTTTCCTCTTAGTGGCAAACAGGCAGGGCACTACACCTCCAGCTGCCACGTCTTGAAGATGGAGCGATCAGATGGGTCAGGCTGACCTGTGCTCGCATAGGGAACACAAGGTGCTGGGGACATGGGTGAAGCAAACTGCTGCTCGAGTTTCTGCAAAACCTTTGGATATTTTCTGACGGACTCCTATCTGGGGCAGGTTGTTTTTGCAATGTGTGGAAGGATTCGGGGAGACGAGGTTGGGACGGGCAGAAGAGAGATGCCCTTAGCGGCTTTCATGCCTTTCATGCCTGCAGCTCCCTGGGACCTGATTCAGGAATTTTCTAACAGACACTTTCAAGAGCATGGAGAGCCTGCTGAGCAAACCTTCCTTACCCAAAGCCAGACACTTGGTAACTTTCGCTGCCCTCCCCCTGTTTATTTTGGTTGTATAAGCAAACATAGAAGCAACATTTCCACTGGGCTGGAGCATTCCCCAACAGCTTGAAATAGGATCTGATCTTTATTCCTTACTGAGAACATTATAGTAATTCAAGAATACCTAGACCTACAAGATATTTAGGTGTCTCACTCACACTGATCCAACGTGTGCCAAATAAAGAAGCCCCAGACCTTCAAGAAGAACAACAAAAATCAACAGCAGCGTGAGGCTTAGCAGAAATGTAGGGCTTTAGGTCTTCACCAAAGTGTCTCATTAAGTTTCCACCCTCATTTCCTTCAGGTGAAGAAGATCTCACTAAAATCCTGCTCTTCTTGCTTGGCAGAGCTCCCAGTTTGATCCTCTGCTTTGCAGACCCAAGGGCTGGTTTAGCTCACTCGGTTGAGCGTGGTGCTGAAACGCCAAAGGTCACGGGTTCGATCCGCGTTTGGTCCTCATGTGGTGCCTGATCCAGTTGAGAGGCGTCCCTGCCCATGACAGGGAGGTTGGATTAAAATGATGTCTAAGGTCCGCTCCAGCCTAGGCCATTCTACGATTCTCGGATTTTGTGCCCACACACACCTACCGGTGGCACCAGCTGTGGGGCTTTTCGCTAACGGCTACGAAAAACAGAGAAGTCGCAACCTTAAAGTCCCTGAAGTATCAACTCTTAGTCCTAGCATGTTGTATGCAAAGCTTAGAGAACTGTTTAAAAAATGTCCTTTCTTCTTGAGGACTGAATATATTCACACCCGAAAAGTGAGAAAATAAACATGTTTATACATTTATTATATACAATATTAAGGCACAAGTTTAAACAGCAAAGAATAAGAAATCTTTGGCTGACCAACAATATCAATATTTGCTGTGGGTGACACATAGCGTTCTTGGTTTCCCCCCCTATGTACAAATAACCCTCCAGCTGTACAACACTGTACACCAACTTCTCTATACAACCAACAACGACAAAAATTGACAGTATTTTACAACTAGTTACCAATGTCACCTGGAATGGCTACAGCACAGTTTCCCAAAACACAAAACAGTTCAAAGAGCTGGGAAAACCAGCACAAATGGAGTTGGGCTGCTTTGCTGAGGGGCTGATCCACGGTAGTAGTACTCCACGGGAGACCCGCTGGTCCTCCAGACCTTCCCTCCAGGAAAACCAACATCTCTCAAGTTCGACACAATTGAGGAGAATGAATCTACTTGAGCTGCTGCCTACTACGAGTTACCTGCACCGCAAAGAGTTCCTGACACATGACCATGAATCTAGGGCAGCACCGACTGTAAACACACCTTTGGATACCAGGAACTGGAGGGGCTGTGGTCTCTGTGAGGAGGAGGAGGAGCGCTGTGCTCTAGCTGACTTGGAGAAGCTGAGCTGAACCACTACCAAACGTTCACTGAAAGCCACGTCCCACACGCTGATCCAACACTGTTTCTGCTGGACGCTCGGACATCTGCCTGCACACAACCTATTCAACAGTTTCATCCAAAAAGATAATACAGTTGATAATAAAACACTCAGGGACTTCCAAGCACCTGGATATCCTTATTTCTTGGAGAAAAATGACAAAATGAAATATTCACCATCATTTGACTTGTATTCCCTTGCTTCGTTTTCCTCCTGCCCCGCTCCTGCCACGGACACTTGAGGAAGGGCCACGACGGTGGGTCAGCGCTGACGCCACGCGCGGGCCCAGCTTTTATGCAAACACTTATAACATTTAAATTAACTTTAGAGAAAAAAATAAAAATATTTTACAAGGCATATATTAAGCTGCATAACATCTTCTAAGGGTTTTACACATTTGGTTTCACAATGCAAAGCTGCTAATACTCGAAACACACAGCTTGCCCGCACAACCCACCTACCACTACTTTGCTTAACAAGTGCAAAAATCAGAAAGAGGGAGACACTGATGTATGTCTAATTCTATCTACACGCAAAAATAAGTGCATAGATTTAACGTAACGACTTTATTTTTTTAAAAATGGTATCAGCCAAGCAATATTGAGCACAAGGCTCTGGCCCCTGAAGGCTTTGAGGACTTCACTTTTCAGCAAAAGCTGAGTTTAAAGTGCCTGGTGTTTTCACAATCAAGGGCTCTGATTCGATACCTACAAGAAGGGGTGACCTCCAGCCAGCCCTGAGCACGCAATTACTTCCACACCCATCACTTTTCCACTCTAGGCAGCTTCACATAAAATCCCATCACCTATTTTCCCAAAGCCAAGCTCTTCTTAACGTCATTATGATGCACCACAAGGTTCAGGAACCGCAAAGTCAATTCAAAAATACCTCAAGGAGGAGAATTTCCCTATCAGCATGTGCAATGCACGAAGTAAATGCTATGCCCCCATTAACACAGCTGGCGAGCTGGCTGCCTTACAGCCACCACCTCTTACAGATATCGAGGACTAAGCTGAAAGTGAGAAATGTTCCATCCTGGATAAAACAAGGTGAAAAGAAACTGCAGCTCAGCACAGAGAACAGATGATGCTCACATACTGCTTTGCAGTTAAACTCTTCCCGGCCCAGTCCCAGGTCAGCTCTGAAGGCAGGTTTGTATGCTTGAGGAAGGTAGTAGGATTTGGCTGTAGGCATTGAAAATAAGGAAAAAATCCCATTCTTACCACAAACACATGGATTCTTCCACTGCTACGAACCAGTTCATGGTAAGAGGCATCATCTGATCTCGCATGCAAACCCAGCTTAACTCCACTGAATACGCACCCACACAACCCTGCTCCGAACGAGCTCTGCAGCGCACGGCCCTTGGGGGAGCTGCTGGGATCCTCCCGCAACCTTCCCACCTGAAACCTCATCCTTGCAAAAGGGATTGCTTCAGCAGGGCCCTCGTGTCCCCCCCACATGTTCATCCTCCATGGGAATTCCAGCCAGCAATTGCTCCTACCAAAAAAAAGAAGTCTCAGCAAGCTCTGAGGTTGCAAGACACAAATATTAGCACTGTAAATCCAGCTCCAAGAGCAACACTTGTCCAGCCAGAAAAGGGGCACCTGACCTGCCTGCCCAGGAAAACCACACCACTTCAAACAAATACTTACAAGAACCTGCTGTGTACACTTACGGACCAATTGTTCACTGAAATTAAGCAGCGAATACTTTGGAGAAATGTATTGATAATGAGGAAGATACAAGCTTCTCCTGGGTTACTCAGAAACTCTCTCCGGCCTCAAAAGAGATGAGATTTCACTCTGTGTCCTGGCTGCAGAGAGGCAGGAAAACAGAGCGGCAGTGTGCACCCAGTCTGTAACTTCACTAACTTCTCTTGACACCAGAAAATGTAGTTTCCTTTTTCCCCTCAACAATCCCCTTCTCATGCCACTTTCCGTTTTCAACGCCCCTTTCTGCTCAGAAAATCCCAGATGTTCGTTTCACCGCTCCTCTTTAGCACTCTTGACTTCTCACCTGGTCCAAAGTCTCAACATATCAGACTCAAGCTTCATTTCGGGCACAAACTTTATCTTTCTTTAAACTCTCCGGGTTAGTTTTTAAGGTTGGCACACCAAGGACCATCTTGGACCTGGCCGTACGCACACAAAACCCCAGAGATGCCGTCCTCTGTTCAGATGAGGACTTCCATCATGTCTGTATCTGGAAACTCGGGCTTGTGGAGCAAGCTGCTCACTCTGCCTTTGCCGTCGTGCAGCTTCCCGTGGCTGGAGTTCTCTGCAACGGGAAAAAAAGAAAGTTGGGTCTTCAGCTCCATTTCAACAGCAAATTGTTAGAAGCAAATATAAACCCTTGGGGCACATCTTAACTGTATGTCCTACACACTGAAAGCTGAATTTGGTCAGGACACACAACGCTGAATTCCCTGCACTGCAGTGACAGCGGGTGTGTCAGTGTGCACAGACTCCCAGGGCAGGCACAAAGATGGTATTTAAGAGATACTGACCAAAGTACCTCTTCAGCTGTGGTCCTAGAGAGAAACGGGCACTCATGAAGGGCCTGCCTCACTTCACCAAGTTACTACCTGCCATCCAACCCACAGCAGCTCTCCACGTGTACTGTTCTGCAGCAGGTGCAAAATTTAGGAGTTTAAAACATCACAAAGGCAGCACACAAAAAATCAGGCACATGGTTTAATCTAAAATGTATTGCTTTGCCATGGGGATGGGCTAAGAGAATGTATGATAAGATGCTGTCAGGTGTTTACTTTTGTCACCATAGTTCTCAACAGACAAATTCAGGGAGAAGGACTCTAGTTTCTTAGAAGCAGGAAAAGCTTGAAAGGCTATTTTAAAAGCATCTGGAAATAAATTCCTATCTGGATTGCCTATTCAGCCTATTAATGATATGTGGCATGTTTTTAGAGGGAAGGCTCGCTTTTGAGACGAGGTGAGTGAGTAGGAAATGGGCTTTTTCAAAATATTGTGTGTAAAATAAATGTCTCGCTTGCTACGGCTGGAAGCCAGCAGTTTCTATCTTTCAAAAATAATTAGAATTATATTTCCTTACCCTCCCTCCCAAAAAATATCTCCCCTTTCTCCTTATTATTTCCCCCAAGGTTTCCTTTAAAAGTGAGTGAGAAAATGGTGCTTTCACTAATCACAGTTTAAGTTGAAAAAAAGAGAAGGCTCTGAATACGTGAGCAGGTGTGGAGTGTTTTCAAGGTGTGAAACCCTGTAAGTTTAGCTTTGGCAGCACAAACAATTGCATTTGCTGGAAACTCTGTCTGCCACAGGTGAGCGGAGCTTTACAGAAGCTGCCGAGCACAACGCCTGGCGAAGCCAGACCAGGCAGCCTTGGAAAGTTTTATTTTTCCTTGAAGAAACCTCCCCACCATCTTACAAACTGTGAAGGCAGCACCGCCCTCCATCAATACTGAGGTGTCTCTGGGGATCGGCCGACAGCCCTGGGGTGATGCAGGGATCCAGCAGAGCTCACCCAATTTCTCGCTGGTCACTCGTGCTCCTGGGGCCCGCGGGGCCGGGCTGTGCGAGGGGGTGGTAGCCAGTCGTCCACGGCCGGGGAAGGAGGTGGCGGCGGGCCAGAAGAGCTCGGTGCTTTTGTCCGTCTGGGTGCTGCTGTCTTTGCTGCCTGTCTTCGCGTGGGAGGCTGCTGGCGCTGGGACAGGCACGCAGGACAAGGAGGGGAGCGGAGGAGGCAGCGAGGGGCCCGACGTGTGGTCATGGGGCTCCTTCCCCAAGAGCAGCCCTGAAAACACGCAGAGGTCAGTCACACCCCGGCTTGAACGCAAGAGCTGTCCCTTTGTCTCACCCCAGAGCTACAAAACGCTCGTCTGGATATGTCTCCAGTCCTTTAGCTTGGCTTAGTTTTTCCCCTTCACGCTGCCTGTTGTTGTTCTCCTGACATCTGTATGTCCACATGTACCTACCAATGTAGGTTCTTTTCTGCAAAACAGCATTTTGAAAGCAGCTGCTCCCTCCTGCAGCCCTTCTGCACCCTGTCCCAATGGCACCTACCCCTGGCACAGCCGTGCATGCCTCCACACCCCTGTTCTCTGCAGCCCCAAACCACAGGCAGTCCTGCGCTCATTTTCCCATTTAGCTGCCGCATTGCATCATGCACTCCTACCCACAGGGATGCTCACCCTCTTGGATTAACTTTGACCAGGCTTCTTTTCCTAGCCCAAATTTGTTATTTACACCCACTACATTGCAAACATCATCTGCTTGTGCCTGGGAGGATTCCCCTCAACTACAGCTTTCTATAAATAGTGCAGGATGATTTAATATGACTGAAAATACAATTAAGATACAATCATAGAATCACAGAATCATTCAGGTTGGAAAAGATCCTTGGGATCACTAAGTCCAACCATTAACCCTACTCTACACAGTTCACCCCTAAACCATATCCCCCAACACCACATCTAAACAAATGCAAAGTTAAGGAAAAGACTATTTTTTTACTTCAGGACACACATTCTGCTAGAGAAAGTGCTCTGGAAATGAGCTGTCAGGGCAAGGTGTGCCACGGCTGAGGCACTTGTGCTAAGTTCAAGCAGAAGGATTAGGACAAAGTGATGAATGAGTCAAAGCTTAACCAAAAACTACGCTCACCTATGCTTCCCTTCCATATCTTCTCTTCCTTCTTCTCCTCAGATATCTGGTTGCTGGTGAGCGAGGTCTGGCGCGAATGCACGCCTGTAGCAGCGGCGATGGAGGGGACGGACCGAGCCGGTCGCAGGCTGGCGCTGTCGACTTTCCCAGGGTCCTTGCGCGACCGTTGCTGAAGGACCTTGATCATGGCATCCTTCTCAATTATTTTGGCATGGAGATTCTTTATTCTGCCAAAATATGAAAGTTCTGCTTACAGGAATGGAAAAAGCATTTGTATGGGCAGGTCTCCTCACTCTGGGGCAGCAGGGCGGGTGCTCAGGTACGTGCCCTGCTGCTCTGTCCCCTCTGGCTTTGGGCATCTGGGACAAGGCAGCTCCCACTAGTTTCTCTGAGAATAACCATGCACTTTGAAACAGGCAGTGTTTCTAGCTATTAAGCTAGAACTGGGAACTCTTTTCTGCAAGGTTACCTGAACCCATCTGTTGCTGTGGCTTTACCAACCCAGCAGAAGCAAAGAGGGCAGTATCCCGACCAGGCTGCAGACTGGCATCTTCACCAGAATACAAAAACACAGGCAATTTCCAGCCCCATAATACATAGGGGCCAAATTTGGAAACCCTCCTTTGTCAGGCTGAGTTAACCCACGATTTGGGCCCGTCATCAGCTGGAGTAAAGACCTGCTGAAGCGAGTGGTTTCTCTTAACAGCTCAGCTGGGCTCCTGCTTCTCCCTCACTGCTGCGGAAATGATCAGCACATAGTATGTGGAGCCAAGCAAATCTCATTGCTTCTCTCTTGCAGTCTCCAAAGACTCTCAAATCACAAAAAAAGGTAGGATTATCTGAGACTTTTCTCTGGGAATGATCAACATCAAATCATACCGAAAGACTACAAACCTGTATTTAGAAAAATACTAATTGTACACACACAGTATGACAGCCAGACGACTATAGCTTGACTGTGATGTACAATATATAGTCTAATACAGCTTCATTTCGTGAAGGAGTGAAAGTTAAAATGCCATATCTGGAAAATGCACACATACAAGAGAGATAGCTAGTAACTTCATGTTGGCATTATCTTTCATAATCAGGTGCCTAATTTGCGACAACAACACAAGATCCTAATCTATCTCTAATGAATCCAGTGGCAAAACTCCATTACTTCACTGGAAGCAAGATTCCCTTGCATGTGTGAATGGAAAAAGTAAATTCAAACCCAGTAAAAACAATCACTGATATTTTTCTCAAGCAATAAATACTCTTATTTATAAAAGTGCCTGCAGAGCAGTGTTTTTTTGGGCAAGCCAAGACTGAAGAACAGATTTTAAATAGTTTTTCAGCAAAAAAACTAGAGGAATACATAAACTTTCTGAAGGGATTTTTACTCATCAAAAGGCCACTTTTCACCAGGAAAAAAATCTGGTTTTAAGAAAACTGCCCAGGTCTAACTCTCATTGAACTACACAGCCACATGTCCAATTGTGTGCTGAAAACGGAGAAGTATCTGCAACAACGAACATTAGTCTTGCTGACTTCTGCGTCCCAAAAAAGTTTATTTTATATCTTCTACTACTTGCAAAGGCATCTTTTTTAGTGGTGCTACATTTTGCAGTTTTTGTTTGCAAATGCCATCATGACTGTTGCACAACTTGGGTGCGGGAAACTCAGCGTATCTAGAAAGAGCAACAAGCAGGCAAGGAGCGAAGAGCGAGGCAAAGGCTCATTATCTAGGGGTGGGATTGCCACTGCAGCTTTCACGACCAGACGCTCTTGTTTCCAGAGAGGGATTTTCACAGAGATTAAACAAGCATTCAGCTTCTTCGCATGCCAACCTACTTTTAGTACTGGAACAGCCTCTATTTTTTAAGAAAGTCAGTTTTGGCAGAGAGAAGGCTTAATGGGAAGGTAGGGACAAAGTCATCTAACGACAGCAGCTCTTTAATCCCTATTTTAATGCTGAAGAGCAAAACTAAGTCCAAGTGAAGCTAAGCCCACCCTTTCCAGGCATGCCTGAGGGAACAGAAGTGCATCCTGGTTTATCTGAACTTAGCCCAAACATCATGATAAGCAGGTACGGCACGACGGTCCCTTACGTGTACTCCATGTCCTGGCAGCGCCGGTTGGCTTGCACGATCTCCTCCTCCTCCTGCCAGCCCCGCACCTCCAGCGAGCTCTCGCCGTAGCTGCCGTTGCGCGAGTGGCTCGGGGCCGAGGCGTCCCTGGCAAAGCGGTTCAACACGGTCAGTTGGGCTCCTGAGACCACAGGGGTGGCTTTTGCAAGTGAGAGTGGCACTTGCCAAGGAAACCCCAAAATCATGTTAGAAGAGCAAGTGACAGCTGGCTGTCAAGCGGATGGCTATCTGGTGTTGGGTCATCTTGCTGTGGGCTACTCTTGGCTTGGGTTTAGTCATTAACACTGTTAATTAACTGGGCTGATGGAACAGAGAGCATGCTGAAATCATGGACAACCCCCACGGGCTAAGAGCCATCCCAAAGGACAGGGTCACACATCGGAGGGATTCACTCACCGGGGAGATGGCCCCAAGTCAACTTTGCAAACAAAAAACAGAGTTGCACATTTGGAAGGTGAAAAATAGCACAGGAGTTGCTGCCTAGACCAGAGTGCAAACGAAAAGGATCATCCTGAGTCATGTACTTAACCGCATTTCCAGGGGAAATCTCATGTTAGGATGTTTTCAGGGGATTTGGCTTCTAAGAAACTTGGATGAGAAGTTAATTATCCCATCCTCCTCATCGCTGGAAAGCCTTGCTGCAGGGCCTTGTGTGATTTTGGGCACCACACTTTGACTCAAACTGGAGAAGTCCAGACAAATGCAACGGGAATGGGAAGAGTTTTACACTAGGATATGTGAGGAATGGCCGCAGGAAGTAAGTAAGTTCAGGTCAGGGAAAATACAACAGGGGATATCTGTCTTCCAATATTTACAAGGCTGTTAAAATGTCAACATTGATCTGTTGTTCATCGTGTACACCTGGGAAGGGCAAGAATCAATTGAGGTAATCTGCAGTAAAGAGGTTTAGCTTAGCTATCAGGAACACCTTTTTAATTTGAAGCTTAATGAAGCAGTGAAAGAGGGGACTTACACCACAATTTCCCTAATTACACATTTTTAAAACTAGGTTAAACAACCCTATGTTGCAGACCGTGAGATGGATGCAGCCATACACCAACAGTTCCTGCTCACTCGATTGGTATGGCAGGGAGGAGTTGCCTTACCTACGCCATTTAATTTGCCAGCCCAAGACTTTGCTGTCAAGGCCATTGCTTGAGGCTGGTGCCTGGATTACCTGGTAAACTCTTGGATCTGTTCAGTGGGGTAAACCCCGTCTTAACTGATGACTGTATCTCACTGGCATGACACCACAGAGAGGTGCATGAAGCCTGGCAGTGTGACTCAGCAAGGAAAGGCAAGCAAAATCTAGCCTTAAGAAAATATCTGTTCCTTATTATTCCCCCATGCTCTCCATGGTGAGGAGAGCTGCCTGCTTGCAGTAAGGCCACCTTACCTCTCCGTTGCAGCTGTGGCAGCAGCATTCATGGCAAAGTGCCTGATCGTACTCTCCTCCAGGTACTTCTGCTCCCACTTGGTCATGTCAGCTTCCAGGGCCAGGATCCTCTCCTCCTTCTCTCGCACCAGCTCCATCAGGGCTGGAGCGTTGTGCTCCGGGAGGCTGCTCGCCTGGTAGCTGCCCTGCCTCTGACGGTGGAAACAGTGACAGATATTCACCCTCTGCCGAGGAAAAGAGCTGTTGACCCTTTTTTCCCAGCTTCTCTGGAACACGCGAAGACCCCCCCATGTCTTTTGACGGGGGCAGGTGGAAACCCCCAGCTGAACCCCTGAGGCTGCAGGAGGACAGGCAGGTTGACTGCTTGCGCAACCCCACCACACGCTTCTCCATGCCATGCCGACAGAAGTAGGGATCCGACTGGTCCCTGGATGTGCAGGGATTTCATGGGATACCCCAAGCCAAGGGAAAGGGTAGGTAAAAAACATGGTAGGAAAAAGAAGCAATGATGCTTTGAAAGATATTCCTGCTGGGACTTCATCACATGAGTGGGCAGAGCTCAGTATGGACAGGCAGTTACCATCAGGGAGTTTATATATAAAAGTGAAAAAAAAGCAACATGTAACCTAGGTACATGTAACCTATTTAAAACAGCAGTTGGGAAAATACCCTTGACATGGATTTACACCTGTCTCTTCAGGCACATTAGTTCTTAAGTTCCCTCAGGAGATGCGTTCTGCGGTGCAGCAGGTAACTTTCTGACCAAAGAGGCAGAAGATCCCACTGCAGGGTGGCTCCCATAGGATGCTGACAAGCAGCAAGAGGTGTATAACCCTTTGCATCTACGCTGCGAGGAAAGCACTTACACTGGCAGGACTTATCCCACCCAGTTACAGGCACTTAATTAAAGCACCTAAGTGGCACAGGTAGCTGCCCTGAGCCCCTCTCACTGCTAGCAGAGAGCAGAGCAGCTCTTGGCTCAGCAGAGTTTGGGTGGGATGAGGACACACCAAGAGGAGACGCATGAAGCTCTGGAAAAAATCAGTAGAAATAAATGTGGGGTTTTTTCAATAAATAATGCAAGAGATGTGTTACACTCCACGGTGCACAGCATTGTGTTAAACGGGAAATTATGTCTCAGGAGCACCGGCTTCTCATCCATGCTGCACCAGAAACTTCCACCTGCAAAGCTGTACCACCACACCACAGCGAGGCCTGCAGCAACCATTTCCATTTTCCAAACCACACTTCCTCCTTCGAGACGCTTATCTCCTGCCTACAGGAAACCAGAGGCACCAGGGGAGGGCTCCAGCCTTTGCCTTTGGTGTGGTGACAACGTGTTTGGAAGCTGATTTCTGGAAATGCAATATGAAGCAGCCCTTAGGAGCAATGACCGTGACTCTGCTCTTGCAAAAAAAAAAAAGCACTTACACTCCAAATATTGCCAAATCTCTGGCAGGAAGGTAATATTTTGGAAGCATGGTCCTGGCCTGTAAATGGCATCTTGGGACATCATTGGTGCCTGTCATCTTCCGGGTCAAAACCTCTGCCAGCCTTGCACACTTAGCCTGCAACGCTAAGTCAAAGCAATTTTTTTTGGTCCTAGCAGTTATGTCAGAGATAATGAACATTTGCCATTCAAACCCAGTAAGCATCAAGCCTGGAATAGAAGAGATTGTGGCTTGCTGTCTCCTTGTGTGCTGCTTTCTTCTGCTTATTCCAGTAAAAAGGAGCAAAAAAGGTCTTTTTTTTCCTCTGTGGTAAGAAAATGTTTCAGTAGATACAACTTTGACAACTCAGAGGAGACAGCTCTGAAGTAAAAAGCTGGGGCATTTCGATGCAACATGATGCACTGCAGCACTGTGGCTCATAAAACAAAAAGTAGAAATAACAATAGTAAAAATTAGCCCAAAGTTTCCTTTCAAAACTGACAGGTGAGACATGAAGTCAGAGTATCTTTCTTCTTAAAACTCACTAGAGAGAACTGGTGCAGGATTTGAGAACTACAGCAACCCAAAATCCAACTGCTCGTTACACTGCCAAAAAAATTAAAAATCAAGCAAGGTGTATGTTACAGAGGAATTTTCTGCCAAAATGAGCAGATGTAGCCTGAACTCCCCAGACAAAGACTTCAGTGACAGTCCATCGCAGTTACTTCATCTACTGATTTATCCCTAAATTCCAGCCCAGAGAACGAAATCTTTCCTAGCTCTAGTTTTATCTTCACTTGAATTTTAATTGTATTTTTCTCAAACGTTGTTCCATTTACACAAGCATTAACATGTCATACCCCATTATTTGTTAAACTGGGGGAGAGCAGGCTCAGAGGCAACTGAGAAGAGCTACTGGAAGAAGACAGGACCAGCAAGTACATGGTGGACACGGCGAGAAAGACCTAATGCACTTATACGGCAGCAAGGAAGAGCTACGAGGGATGGGAAGGAACTCCAGGGAGAGCAATGCCATCGGAATGGTTTTGGGAGACCTGCTCTGGGGCTCCTGGTAAGAAGAGGATTTTCTCAGGTCTGGCCACCTCATGACTCTGCAAACCACTGAATCTACCTTTACTAGTGGTTTGATACACATAGTACATCTGCTCACTCTCCTCTGGAGCCAATGCCCATGTATTTGGCCCTCAGTGCTGGCCGTAGCCTGGAAATCCTCCCTGCAACCTCCTTGTGCTTTTAATTTTCTTCTTTTCTTTTGACTGGACTTGTGGACTGGGGGATAGAGGAGGAGTACCAAAAGAAGAACTGTGCATAAAATACAGGCTTAACACTATCCCTCTAAGGATACGGGGCTGCCAGAAAACATGGGGACATAAAAAGAAATGCAAATCTACACTTACAGCCCATTCTGTACTGGACTGCTATTCAAATAATTTATTGTCTGAAGATGACACCATTTTTCTCCAGATCTCTCATGGGTAGTGCTTGCTGTGAATCGCGTCCATCAGCCTTGCACAGAAGAAATATGGCCCAAGCTCTTGCTCCCACCAACTCCCACATCATCCCACATTGCTTTTTCACTAAAAGATTAGCCAAAATCTGTGGGCTTAATCTCACCCCATGTGTACCACATCTGTCTTCTCCTCTTTCAGAATGGAGCTGATCTTGCATAATCTGTGACTTCTGGAGAGAAACCTGGGAGGATATTTCCCCCAAGCAGGTGTGGGGGGATGCGAGGGGGCAGAGCCCTGCCTGCCCTTGGGCAGAGGAGTCACGACTCCCAGCTCCACTGTGGAGCTCCCCCATCCTCCACTGAAGATCGGGAGTTAGAATAATAAAGTGGTTTGGGTTGGAAGGAACCTTCAAAGATCATCTAAGTCCAATCCCTCTCATGGGCAGGGACATCTTTCCGTACATCAGGCGGCTCAAAGTTTGCCTTTGACCTCTTCCAGTGATGGGTTATCCATAATCTCATTCAAAGGAAAACGTTTAGGTGGAAAGCCCAAAGACCTGAACCCAAAAGCAAGGTGGCACCTGGCAGGGCTGCAGGTAATCACCCCTCTTTAAAAGCAATGCCGAAGGCGCTGTGCTGGGTTCCCGCACAGCCCCCATCCTCACCTGCTGCATTCGCAGCGAGTCCAGCTCCCGCTCCAGGCGCGTGCGCAGCCGCCGCTCCATCTGCTCCCTCTTCTCACAGGCCGCCTGCAGCTGCGTCAGCGCCTGCTGCAGCTTCTCCACCTTCTCCACGTACGCCTGCTTCCTGCGCAGCTGGGGGAGACAGGGGGTCAGCAGCGCCGAGGGGGACACCAAACCCCCACCCTGGGCAGCTGGGACCTTCATGAACTTGCAGGCATGCACTGGGCTCGAGTGTGGCTTTGCCTGTTTGCTTTGGAGAGTTTCTTTAGGGGAATGATGGTGCCCCTTTGATGGGCAGGGAGAGGGCACAGCAGACAACTCTACCCCTTTTAGAGGGAATGCTGTCCAGATCTTCCACCTGATGGGGATCCACCAGCCAGGAAAACCCCTGGCCACGTCTAAGCAAGAGCCATCACATCGGTGGATACTCTCTGGACAAGCACAGAAGGTGGCCTCAGCTTAGAGGAATCCCAGTGGGTTTTATCGACTGGTGACCCTTGGTACAGTGTCTTCGCAGAGTCTCTTTTTTCCAACCCCGCGTATCTGTTCCACGCAGGTGGCACAAGTGGAGCGTCAGCAGTCAGAAGTGCTCCACCTGCTCTATCCCGCTCATGGGCTTGGCCATGCCGACATAGAGATGTGCTGGCAGCTAAAGCTGAGCCCTCCTCATGTTTATAATGCAATTACTAAAGGGCTCAACATGACACAAGGATTTTGCAATACAGGGCTTGTCATGGTTTAACCCCAGCCAGGAACTAAGCACCACACAGCCGCTCGCTCACTCCTCCCCTGTAACTAAAACATCAGTGTGTTATCAACATTACTCTCACATTAAATCCAAAACACAGCATTGTACCAGCTACTAGGAAGAAAATTAACTCTACCTCAGCCAAAATCAGGACGAGTTTTTAGGGCCAGAGATTGCTCAAGCAGCAAGTGGACTGTAGAGGCTCAGGGTGCTTAGTGCCTATGCCCACCTCTTCTGGCCTTCTACCATGCCACCAGGCACTCAGTGACACCAGGTATCATGACCAAGGCTCATGGTAGGAGCTGGCACACTTGAGAGCCCTCAGGGAGAGGAGGTTGCAGACCTACTGCAATGTGGATTACGATATAGAAGCTATAGCCACAAATATCTTGTGTCTAAATATCTAGGAGATGTTGCAAATATTTTGCTGCCTTGTTCTTGGAGCAAATAAACACCTGCGCTGGGTCCCACCAGCTCTGTGGATCAGCCCTTCACCCAGAGTCCTCTGCTTAGCCTCAGACTCCTGTGCTGTAAAGAAAGGGTTTTTGTTATTTGTGGGTTGCTGGATTCACCTAGGTCCCCTCCCACTGATTACAATGACAATAAAATTACTTCGTCTTGAAATTCCTGCCACCCTAAATTCCTCCACATCACAGGTGAAGTGAAATACAGGCTTGTTCACAGCAAAAGCAAAGCTTGACCTAAACACATCTCCCCAGGTAGAGTCAACAACTGGCAGCGTGACCTCCCTAGCCCTGCTGTAATCCGGGCTAATGCTTACAGCTCCCAGAGCTTTCCATGAAAATTAATGAGATTATAATCCCCACAAGTCTCTGGCAGCAGCACAAGGATTGCATTCCTTGGGAGCTCACGACTTGGCAAGACAGACACAGCGACGGCTTCTTGCTGATTGTGCTATTTTGGCAGTGGGAAGGTGCCTGTGCCACCTCACAGCCGCACCAGTGTGGATCGGAGAGGGGAAGGGGGCTCCCTGGGGCTCCTCCTTGACAGCAGATCTCATCTGCTCCCCCACACCTTGCCAGATGCTGGAGAGTCCGTTCATACCCCAGCAGCCAGATTTTGGCTTTGCTGCAGCCTTATAACTCCCAGGGTTCACACGCTTGCACGTGATCGTACCTCTGCCCATGTGGGTGAGGCGATGCGCGCACATCCGCTGCCTCAAAAAAACTGTTCTGTTGGAGATATGCGACAAGACAGTTCCCACATTCCTAAATTTAAAGGGAGGTTCTTAAGCCAATTCTCACTTTTCTATCCTGCTTGTAGGTTTGTAAGCAAATAAAATTCACCCACAGAGTTAAAAAACAAAGCGCAAAACGTCATTTAAATTAACGGGTTGGTCAGTGCAGCCTCCTATGTAAGGGAGGGCGACTGCAGTCAGAAATACATGATACTAGGCTGTACTGCCCCACAGACACACAGACTCAGATAACAAAAAGCTGGATGGCAGCTGGAGAGGTACTAGCCCATCCTCCTGCTGCAAGGTAGGATCAACTCTACTTAAAACCGGGTGCATGTCTGTATAACCTGTTTACAAAACCCTCCAGGGGTAGGGACTCACAGCCTCCCCCTGCAAACTACTTCACTGCTTATTTTCCTTTACTGCCAGAAAACTTTTACCCTAATGCCTAATCTTGTTTTCTCTTATGCAATTTAAGCAAATTACTTCTTGTTCGGTTTCCAAATTGTGATCTACTAGAGCAAGAAGCATTTAATGAAACAATTCACATATTCACAAGATCAGCCAACTTGCCTGAACACTGCCCTTGTCCCAGGGATTAAGAAAATAAAGCTGAAGAAGAACTAAGGCTAAAAGAGGATGATCCAAGCAAATAAATCTGTGCGAAGACGAGAGGGTCTTAGAAAAATATCTGCACTAGGAACATAACCCCAGTTTAAGCTATAGAATATCTATTCTACAGATGATAGGAGATCCGAGTTAAAGACTGTAAGAGATGCAGAATCCACTGTCACCCTAAACAGGTTGCTTCAGTGTTAATTACTCTAAATCTTCATTCCTGGCCTGATTTGCTCAGCTTCAGCCCCCAAACACTGCATCTCATTATTTCCTCTTACACTGAAGAGCAACGTTTAATCTGGCTGACAGCAATCCCTTCTTCATGTTCAGGAGCATGGACTGGAGCTCAGCCACCTCTTCATTTCAATTGTTCACAGCAAAGAACAGCTTCTGGGCCTCACATAAATTCTACAGCTGTTTTCTGAATCCACTCCCATTACGCAGTCTTCTATCCAAAGCATGGACCAGACACACGATTCCAGCAGCAGTCCCCGACATGACATGTGATGATAATATCACCTACATGTTTTTGAATTAAATCCTTCTACCAGCAGGCACTCGGGATAATGTAGATTTACATTGCATGCTATCTTATGTTAATTCAACCTAGTAGCTACTGCTTATTTCTCAAGCCTTGATTTAAAAAGCTTTTAAACTTAATTACATTCTGGTGGCAGAAGATATCTGGATGGATTTACAAAGCAGTGCATGAGGCAGAGCTCTGGTAATAATAATAGTAATTTTCATTTGAGTGATTTTGTGCTTCCTTCAATATTCCAAATTATAGTAAAAATCCCTGGTTTAAGACGAAGGTTCAAAAATTCAAGAATATCTGTTTCATGTGTCAAACTGAGCTCCAGAAACACTGAAGACTGTTGAAAAGATGCTCTAATTTAGTGATGAAACAAGTTAAAAACACGGAAAAGGGAGCACAGGAGCTTGGGCACACACCATTAGCCACAGATTAACTGCCCTTCACCCGAGCCACATGACTCTGCCTTGAACAATTAAAACACAGCAGCTGGGATAAAATTCATTTGAACTTCTCCTAGAATGAAAAAAAAACCCAAACAGTTAAAAACTGCCAAGTCAGCGTTGGTTTGCTCAGGCTGAGGGATTCGATAGACAAACTCTGGCAAACACCATGGCACCACTCTCACATACTGCCACCCCTGAGATCTACCATACTCTGTGTAAGAGGTCACCATCTCCATAACATCGACCACAGCCTGGGCAGGAGGTTTTCATCTCTGTAGTATCTACCACATTTTGGGCAGGAGGTTACCACCTCTGTAACATCTACCATACCCTGGGCAGGAGGCTAGGAGCCTCCCAAGAAGGGAATATTTGCCCTCCCCTCCGCATCACCAGTCCACAATCCGGGACTCTAACTCCAATCCCCAGCGGAGGCACATTTCAGCTGGATGGCTACACTATAAACTGGCAACTGCAAAGCTCTTAGAGCCCTAAGGCTGCAAACGTATTTAACAAAACCCAGCAGGCACAGAGTAGCTTCTCACACCACCTGCCTGGAAATCTGTGTTTATGCTTCTGCTGCCTTCATCGGGGTGTATTCAGCAGAGTCCACTTTACCGCCAGCACCACACTGGCAGTGTGTGAAGCAGCCAAGAACTGAACGCGGTTCTTTCCATCCCCTGGGTGATCCCACAACTGCAGGAGCAGGTGTTGCCACCTAAAAATGTTCTTTTATTCAGCCACTTCATAATGAAATGCAAATAGAAAACCTCTGCTTGCCTTTAAGGCAAACAGTGTCAAGTGAATTATGTACAGATTAAAGGTACGTTAGCTCCTGCAGCTACCCCAGCTCCTGCAGCTACCCCAAAGGGACTGCCCCAAATACACTGGGATGGTGAGCAGGCTTTAGTCTAACTAACAAAGGAGCAGTTAAACTTAATGTGATCCCCTTCTTGTGGCTGAGCGTATCCACCAGAGGCAATGGAGTTTTTAAAATGTTTCTAAATAGGAATCAGAATGGTTTAACGGGAACAAAACAGCAATGCCTTCAGCACTTACATACAGTACCCCAAATCTTCCAGACTCTACACAACCACTCATTAGCCTACCAGGAGGTCTGACATGCTGGATACCCTGATGAAAAATATTTAAACATACTGTGGTCAATTCACCATCTTTCCGAGATAATGAACCGCACTTAAGTTACCTGCAGGTACTTGAGAAAAGACCTTCCCTGCTCCTCACAAGGTTGCATCCAAGCACCCAGCAGGCCCCTGCGGATTCACTCCCAGGCCAGCCTGAGTAGGGTACAGCAGGGTAATTAAGTGCTGAAGGGGAACAGACCTGCCCAAGATCATGCCAGCAGTCTGTGCCAGAGCATGAACCTCTACCAGTTACCAGCTGCTGTTCTGTATTTGTCAGTTTGAACTGTTCTCTGTTCCTGGGATTTCTTTTCCTATCTGAACACCAATTTTCACTATCAGGCCTACAGGATCATTGCTTGGATCATCCTCTTGGGACTTCTGCATAGATGGCACTTCGTGAGTCTCTTGGTATGAGAATTTTTTTCAGCTCTCAAGTAAAACCTGTAGCTCTTTGTACCTCTAAATCCTGGATCATCTGCTTCCAGGCAGATTACCAGATCATCTAAGACCACTGTTTAGATGTGAAATTATCGAGCCTTACAGTGCTGTGCTGCTGAACACATCTCAAAAGCATCCCACCATTCTTTGGGGAGAAATGGGATGCACGAACATCACATGTTTGTACCACAGTCCCAAGCCAGTGAGTGGCCAGCCTTTTACCCGATATTTCTCTTACGTCCTACCATTATCTCGGTCTCCAGATAGTTGAGTTTGGCATTGCTCCTGGTTACATGCTGAAGGCTAAAAACTCTGAAGGCTCTAAAAACATCTCTGGTTGTGGTCCCCTTTCTTGCTTGTTTGGCTCAGCATTGTATAACTACGCATTTTCTCTGTAAGAGGCCCAGTGCAGGGGAAGCAGGAAGACTGCTAGACCACTGGCTAAAGAGATTTGAGACTTGGAAGGAGAAAGCCCTAACCACGAGCCACCACTATCCTCAGAGCACAGAAATGTCACCCGTGCCTCACCTCCTCTTCCAGTTTGATGACCTTGGCTTGAGCATTGTTTAGGGCCTGGTCGAGGATTTCAATGTGCCTCCGCTGGTCCTCATTGGCAGAGCGCACAGCTGCCAGCTCCATCTCCAACTTCTCCTTCTCCTTCAAGTGCTCTTTGTCTGGAAGAAAGACAAGAACAAGAGCCATTCCAGGAGGACAGCTAGCTCACGGGTCCTGGGCCATGCACCAGAGGCAAGCTGCCACCCCCTCGGAAAAGCAAAAATTATGTGAAAAAGCAGCGAGTGGGGCCATCACAACGCAGCGCTGAGACACAGCGAGCAAGGAGCTTCTACCGCTGAGGATCAGCTCCCCAGTGCCCAGCCCAGCTTGGGCTGCATCTGCACTGGCAGAGCTTATGGTCCTGGGCACTGCCTCATAATTGTCCATTTTGCTGAGCTCCTAGCACATTTCCCAGCAAAATTCGGGCTTGCACCAGCTACTCCTTTCCCATACAACACCCTATGTCAAGGACTGTAGCTGTCAGCCTGGATGCTGTTGCCTTTTTCTAGTGGGCAAGAAACCTCAGCCCTGTGGATGTGGGCTGTGCTGTGCCCGGGCCATTTTATTTGCAAGGATGGAGACCACAAGCTAAAGAACACGTGAAGAAGCCAAATAATCAGCACAAATCCGTGCTGGACAGTCTGAAAATGCAAAGACGAGAAAGCAAAAAGGAAGAATAAGCCTGACTTTTTGTGGCCATGCAAAGAAAGGGAGGTCGTGGGAGGCATTTCAGCTCTGTGGGGACCCTGGGTGACTTTCCAGTTCTGTGTGACCTAAGGCTCCAGCTATCAGTGCTCCCCTCCTGTTAAACACCTTAATGCATCATGAGTGAAACTAAAACTTGTAGATAACCTCTGTGCTGAAAAACCATCTCTTTAGGGGATAAGATTTAAAATGACGTTAAAAACACAGCTGGCTAAAGTCATTCAGCTTTGCTCACATCTTTTTCTTCAGCAACAAATTGCAGGCCCACCACTGACTTTCTGGCAAGCTGCCCGGGGAAATGCTCTGACAGGGCTGAGAAGCCATTTCAGAGAACATGAGCACTATGGTCCAATCACTGGATCCCCAACGTCACACCACAGACAGTTCATGATTGGAGCGGGCAGGGGATGGAGGTTTCATTCAGTGAAATCTGAGATTTCAAAATGCAGCCTTCATTCTGAATGACAACAAAAATAGAGCACTTGGAAAGCCTCCAGGAAAGAAAATTCCTCCAAAAATTAAATTTGGTGCCAATTAAATGTTGTTTTGATTTTTGGCTTTCTAAACTCAACATTACAGAATTAATTACTTTTCAGCTGAAGTGAAAAGTTGCTCTAAAAACATCAGAACATGGAAAATCTGCCCCTAACATCCAGCCCAACCCACCCAAGCATGACCACTCAAGCTGGAACCTCCCCATCCACCTGTCCCTGAGGAGGGTCAGCAAAACCCACACAGCCAAAGCCAGCCCATTTCAGACCTGAACTCCCCCTACAAGGGCCTTATTTTTCTGTAATTACAGGCAGGATGAGAACACGTTTAATTTACACACTATTGGTAGGTGTCTGCAGCAAGGTGAGATGCATATGACCTGAGTCGCATGGAACACGGCACAAGCAAACAAGGTGAGCCCAAAATCACTGAGCTGCCTTCCCATTTATCCTAAAAGGAGGAATTCAGCACCTCACAAAAAGAAAGTCTGGCAGCAACATCTGCACATTGGCCTCTGGAAAGCCCAGTGAGTGCTGCGCACACCACGTGCCATCTTGGTATGATGTAGCCTTAACCTTCCCGTGTTGGCAAGGAACTTCATATTAAAATTTCTATTTCTATTTCTGTGCAGACCTCTTCCTCCAACACAAATACATTTACTTCAATCAGATTGACCAGAAAGAACCTTAATACCTATTGTACACAAGTGTAAATCTGGGAAAATTATCAAGCAATTAATTACATGAGAGGGTGAGGAAGCTGGAAGATGAATGCTAATTCAGCCCTGTGGCACCTCACCATCTCATGCTGGGACTACACTTGCTCTGCTTCAAATTTGAAACCCATGTTTCCTGTTACACACGAGGACAGCACACAGTAAAACAGGACTTGGGACCTTCACTTTCACCAGGGAACTGGAAACACTCAGCTTGTCCTACTGCATTACATCTTCTACCTCCTCAAAGGAGGACAAGATTATGCTGTACACAAAATGACCACTGAACCCACAAGAAAGTTGGCAAGAAAACTTACTTAACAGCTCTCAACACTTCTCCACGCAAGCCTCTAACTGAAAAATGCTGGGGGCACATTTTGTAAGTACTTTCCTATATGCATTATTTTTTAGTAAAGAAAGACTTTGTTGAATATACCTTAAATTCTCTTCAAGTACGTACAAGGTATCCCTAAGGTCTAAAAATATTGTGTTACTGTGCTACCCTTGCATATACCTTCTACCTGGGCATGTGGCTCTAGCTAATACCTGTTTCTATTTTCTGGTGGTTCACTGCCACATCCTGTTATTGAACAGTACCCAAAAGGCTTCTTTGCTGCAGTTTACAGTTGTAATCTCACAGCTTTCCATCCACTACCTCCGACTGTTGTCCCTCCACCCACTGTGGACATTACACCTACACTCTGGCTGAGTAGAAGAAAGAGGAGATAAAGCAAAAATCTTGCTTCAGTGAGTCACAAACAGGCTTTTTCAGTTGTCGGTCTGGGCAGGTATACAAAGAGTAGACCAGCCTTGACCCTGCTTTGAAGCAGAAACATCAGACAGAAAGATAATTTGCTCCACCTCTTCCCTACACTCAGATGTGACCCCCCCCCCCAGCTTTTCACATATTGTATCTGAGTATCAACTTATTTGACCAATTTAATCACCATCTCAATACGTCCTAAGCTGCTTTTCTCCTTGCTGTGATATTACAGAGTGGTAACACAAACATACTTTGAAGACACCCCTTGTTACTACAGAACGACCACTGCTGGCAGAAGAAAATACATCAAATTATGGCAGTGAAAGTCTAATTTGGCTGCAGGAGATCTGCTGAAAACAAGACTGGCTCCCACACTACGACCTTTGTGGTATTTCCAACAACTTCTCTTACACAGGTTTGTATTTCCCAGTGGTGGCTCTTCACTCACAGCTGCTAATTCCACAGATGCTCTCCAGTGATCGTGCCTTTCTTGAGTGAGACCTGTGGGACTTATTTAGCTTCTCGTCAGTCCTGCAACTCCTGACACAGCAAATATGTGAAGAAGCTCTGCAACTTGTCGTCCATGGGTACGGGCGTATGTCACAGCAGCTGCTGCCGGTCACCCTCGGATCAACTGATTCACCAAGACGGGCACCGGAGTTGCCTCTTCTGCTCATCCAGCTCAAGGCAGGACTTGGCCAACTCCAGAGGTCCGACCTTCCCAAAAGGGTGCTGGGGTACTTAGGCAGGGGGCTGAAGGGCAGGACGGGCCCCTCGTGCCCTGACAGAAGGAATCTGAAATGAGGACAGCAGTTTCTTGCCTGCTCCAAAGACCTTTCAGACCATAACAATAAGCAGAACGAATAAACAGAGCCCATTCAGCCCATGGAGCCAGTCAGGAGGAGGTTTTTCACAGCTTTAATAACTTCTTTGCACATTAAACAGGGCCAGGTTGCCAGGTCCAGACATTGACATTTCCCTCCAGAGGAGCAGCAAAGGCACCACCCGTCCATCCATCCATCCATCCCTCCATCCATTCCTCTGCCCAAACCCCACTGCAGCCCCCTGCAGATGTGATTTGAGGTTGACCAGGCTGGGCCAAGAAAGGCCTGGAGCAGCAATGCAGGACTGGGAAACGAAGCATTTCTTTCCATCTCCACTGGCAGGTCTTCATGAGGAAAAAAACAAAAACCAAATGCCAAGAGAGGTTACTGCAATCTTCTCCTCCTGCAGTTTTGCTCACAAACAGCACACTCCAGAGTCTGCGCCACACCAGCACCGAGAAGAAGGCTGAGAAGCTGCAGAAAGTCACGCTTGAGTCCTTGAATCCGTTCTCTCATGTGTAGATTAACAGGGATTCTACACTGAAATTCATAATTATGATCAATTGCAACGTACTTTACAACGTTACTCACAGTAACTGACCCAAGCAAGGACGCAGAGAGGTTGGGTGCTTTGTTGTTAATCACCAAAACTCCATCGAAACTTGTGACGGCTTTCTCCACTCTACAAAGTATCGCAGACAACTTAAACTTGGTTCGATTTACATCTTTGGCATTTCCAGTTGTATGTCATGAAGTATAAATCAGGGAAGAATTTGACTTTCACGTGTTGGAAACTGAAATCAGATTTCTTGCACCCCTTCCCTTTGGAGGGCAGCAAAAAGTCAAGCAAAAACCCCCATTTTTCTGTACAACACTCTTTCTTCAGGATGTTGCTCTCGGTTTGCTCCCGGTGCAGACGTCCCTGGCTCTGGGTAAGCGGGAGCAGCAGCTTCCTCACCTCCCCATGTGCAGCTCACAGCTGTGAAATGAGAAATTAAGACGCTCCCCTTCACTCGCCCCTAAAACTTCTGTCTCTGCCCTGATTATTTCCTGTCTTAACAACGAAAAGCTCTTAGTCTGCCCAAATCCCCTCTCTCAAAAATATCTATCGTGGGCATTTTCTTTGGCTGGATTTGTTTGATGGAAATATTTCATTGCCTGGGATATTTGGGATGGAGTTATATGCAGGAGTACGTGACACACTCCCATGAGACAGGAGGGGCTACGAACACGCTGCCAAAACCCTCCGTGCATCCCCACTAATGGGTGCAGAGCCAGGTGGACACAGACCCCAATCTGCCTCAGACACCTGAAAAAACAGCCCCCTGAACAAAACCCTGCGCTGACAGCGTGTCTCTAAGTCCAGAAATCCCAGAAAAACATACAAAAGTCTCAGACACCACCAAAACAATTCTTTTCCTGTGATACCCTGTATCCTGAGCTTTCTCTCTGCTCTTTGCCCTTGAAACCACCCTCAGTTTTCCTGCCTCTCCCTTTCCACAGCATTTCTCAGCCTCCTCCTGCCCGGTTCTCCTCTCACTGGACGGGCACATACGCCTTCATCGCTCACTGCTTCATGTCTTTCCTTAAAGGAACCTTTTCCACTGGCAAAACATCCCATAATTAACACGGAACTAATAGGCTGTGAGTTCTCTCCCATCCCAATACAACAGTACCATTTTTCTCCCGCACAAATGCCTAGTGCTTAATACTTTGAGGCATGCAGCCTGGCCTTGCCTATTATTATTACAAAGAATAAGAGTTTTTGTCACCTCCAGTCTCCATCTCAGAGCGAACGACTGCTCTGCACTCTTGCACTGCTAATGGAAAGTTCTGCAAGAAAAATGATCCCAGCACATCCTGCCTTGCCAGACTTCTTTTTCAGGGAGTTTTTCCTATTATTGGAGTTCTACCACAGCATTAATTCTGTGTTTGCAGTATTACCAAGAATGAGTGTTAAAAGAACCTCAAGAGTTTTATCTTTCCTTCTTCACCTCATCATGAGACTGGCTTAAAAATGATAACTTTTAAAAGCCTGCTGATGTTGGAGTCTTTTTACATAACTTGGGTTGTGGATGTTAAGGGTTATGTTTTCAGGCTGTTTTCCATAAATGTAGAGAGTAGAAATCTGCTTTTGCTTTCCTAACGAAAACCAAGATTTCCATTTACTAACCTGACTTAACAACCTACTACGGTCAGGAAAAAACCAAACACAAGTTTCAAGACAAAATTGCAACAGCTGATGGGATGGCATTTCGGCACCATTTTTTCTCTTCTTGTAAAAATTACGATTTTCGTCTCAGTACACATGACAGCTAAAACAAGCTGCACCCTTTCTCCTCTCAGTCTCTGCCTGAGCACCCCATCAAAAGACATGAGAAGGGTAGAAGCCATGCTTGCAAACCCCACGGGTTAGCAGTGGGATGCAACCCTGGTCATGCTTTGCCCCTGGGAAAGAGTCACAAACATCAGTGTACAGATGCAGTCAGTAACACAGGATTTCCAAGTAAAACCTTTCATGGGCTCTCAGAGGGGTGTTTTGGGCTGACACCCTGATATCGAGGTCATTACTGTGCCTGCCCTAGCAGCCTGAACACGACTGAAGATGACCTGCTTCACATGTGCCCCTTTTTCTATTCTTGGAAGCCCTCTGCATTGCGTTAGTAACATTTAGCTCTCTGGCCTAGCCAGGAGACACGCCAAGCATCCAGCCTGTCTTATGTGATAGGATCCGAAAAGCTATATTTGTTCATAAGCTGTGAACTGATAGCAGCAATATGCTGAGTGCACAGTGCAAAGTTTTACTGCAAGATATTTATCAGTAGAATTACAGAGCATTTTTATGCCCTGGAAAATTACTTAAATTGAGCCCATTCTGGGGATTTAACTCTCCCTTATAGCTACTGGTATATGGGAACACTGCCAGGCCAGCTCTACACAAAGACAGCAGACCCCGGCCTGCAGCATTCCCCGCGCAACGTACCCCATTTGAACTCTTCTCAAGGATGATAAGACTTACATAGCAATGCTCTTTTCTTAACAGATCATCCCCTTGGATGTGCAGCAGTAGCTACACATCCTTGTGGCACCTGCTAATACAGCAAAGCTAACACAGTCGCACAAAAGATCATTAGATTCTCATCTAATTTGTGTTTATATGCAGAATTATCAGTGAGGCTGCTGTGCCGGCATCATCACTGCTGCTGGGAGTTAGGAGAAGGCTCTCCTGCATTTGGAGCAGCTGGTGGATGCTGCAGGGCTGGCAGCGAGGCATGCAGAGTGGTATCAAACACTGCACTGCTAACGAAGGCGGCCAGTTCTCCACATAAGGATTTGCAGTTGCAAGCTCATCTTCCAGGAAAACTCTTGGTGCAATGAATGAAATAGAAGGATGAAGTTGCACACAGCATTTAAGCTTCGATGGGATTTAAGCCCACAAGGTACTGCACAGCTCCCAGGTGGTCAAGCCCTTCTGGACGTGTGCTGAAGATGCTCAGGATAGATGAGAAGCCACACGCTGCCACGCAGCATCCAGCTGCTGGGGTTTTGGTTTGGCTGGTCACACAGAACCCTCAGTGCATGGCAAGGAAATGCTGCAGCACTGTGCTCATTCATTACAGGAGCCTAAAACTTGACAGGAATGGATGTTTTTCATAGTGTCAGAAGTTGTGAAATCTTTGTCTCTTCCATCCTTGGTGAAAAGAAGGGTCCAGCATTCTCTGCATCCTGTCAGTCAGCCCCTGTCACTGGCAAGGCAGCAGAAGTCGCTCTGGGCTTATTGCAGCCAACAGAAGAATGTGGCTTCTCTGAAAAGCATACATCTCCAGAGGTGATCTCCACAAACAACACTTGACAACTTCAGGTAAATATTTATTAAAAATAAGCTAAGTCACCCACTGGTGCTCAGAGAAAAAAAAAAAGAAAGCAACAAAAAAACACCCCAACAGTCTAAACAATCCAGTTTGCAGCTTAAATAAGACTAAGTCACAAAGTAGCTGAGTAAAACCAAGCCATAAGGAGAACCACAATTAAAAGCAATGTATTCACCTACACTGCAGCACATATATATATATGTGCATATATATGCACCTTCAAAACAGAATAGCACAGTACTCACTCTGGCTGACATAAAGGCCCTCTGTTGACTTATCCTCATGCCCATCGAAGTCTCTGCTGGCCAGCTGCCTATTGGCTGTCTCCAGTCGTTCTGCAAAAAACAGGAAATACTTTAAGTATAAATATATGTATATAAAATTGTAAGCCGACCAGAAAAATAAGATGCATGCCAGCAAAGCAGTATAAATAGGCTCTCTGAAGGAGGACATTAAAATGGAGGCTGATACATACAGAAAAGATGAGGCCTTTGACCTCTTCCATGAAGCTGTGTCATTCAGATTTACAGAAACTGGGGGAAAAGCCTCTGCCGTTCAGAGCTGACATGCCCAGGCAGTTCATCATCACGTTGTCCAAAATGCACAAGGCATTTGTAGTCTGAATTACTCAGTTCTGCAAAGGGATGGCTGTCTTCCCGCAGTGGAGCACAGTAGGACGCCCTGGGGGCAGGCAATCCCCAGCCCAGTGATACCAATCCTTGGGGACAGGTGCAGTCTTCTGCAGTCAGGGACAATTTTCCCTGGAAAGGTCCTGCCTCCAGGTGCCTCCTTCCTCCAAAAAGACCGTACAACCCTACTTCCACCATTGCAAAAAGCATGAGCCAGCTCGCACAAGGAGGTCCTTCCACCAGAAACCAAAGTACCCCCACCAGAAACCTGGACAGGCAATAGCTACCCAACTATTTGCTACCCAATCCATTTGCTTTCTCAAAAGGATATACTCTCCATTTTATGTTTTCAATACAAAAAAGAGATCCCCTTTGATACTTGCTACTGGTTTGTGAAGGCACTGAACCTTGAGTGCAGCAGCGTCGCTCTATACTGCAGTTTGCTCTTCAGCTCATTAGAGCTGGACGAGACTTGGGAATTGGTGGCCTTGCTGCCAAATCAGTATTTGCAAGCGCTAAATGTAAAGGCTCCATCTCAAGCTAACTCTCATATTTTGCCAGAAGATATCCTTGACACCAGGGGGGTGACAGCAGTTTTGGTTTATGCCAGTGAGCAGGGCCTGATTTCTCAAGATATTTATCTAAAACATGTGTGAAGTTACTCCTCTAAAGTCTGCTGCTCTGGGGCTTGTGAGAAATGAAACTACACGTCAGCCAGGGGAAAATAACACACAGGAGAGTACCACATACCACGGAGATCCCTGTTGAAGTCATGAAGTCTCCTAATTTCTCCTTCGAGTTTGTTTCTCATCGCTTTGTCCAGTGACTCCCTCTTAGTGGTGGTCTTCACCAAGCCCTCATAAGCTTCTGAAATCCTCTGAATCTCTATTTCAAACTGAAATGAGAGAGAGCTCCTGTTAAAGCCTGGCAGGAATGCAGCCCATCCCAGCATTTGCCTCATGCGTCATGATGGGGCATGAGGGTCGGGGCAATGGTTCCATCGAGTGTCACACCAACCACCAGGTCTACAATGATGTATTTCCCCAGTGAGGGGAATCTCCACAGTGGAGGATGGCGTGAAGCGCCGGCAGTGCTGGAGGTTTCTGCAGTGGGGACCCCTGCAAATGCCCTGTAGGGCAGCTCACCATGCCACAACACCCCATGGCAGCACCCTGCCAGCAGCTCACAAAAAAGTTTGGGGTGGGCTGGACTTCATGTAACTGAGCAGTTGACTACTGTGACCATAGGGGCTGCTTCTGTAACATCTAAGAAGAGAAATGAAGGAAACTATATATTTGTGTGGGCTGTATTCTTAACTGGAAGGGGTTGTAGAAGGTAAGATTCATTATTCTGCAAGATCCCTGATCCAAAACTTTGCTCTGAGCTCTGCATGCTACCAGAAGTGTTTTAGGCTCAGCTCTGACCTCACATCAGCTTTAAACTATCGTGGTCCACCCCTTTCCATCCTTGACTGAAGACTGTTTTATACAAGAAGAAACTCTCTATAACAGATCAAGCCATTTTCAATCTTTTAAACTTCATCTCCTTGAAACCTGTCAAACTGCAGGCAGGGCATGCAGAGGAAGCTCTTAGCAATGAACTTGCCTCTTTAAGACTTGAGCCCAAAAGACTGACAGGAGGACAGTCCTAGACAGAGTCTTGCTCTTCAGGTCAATCCATCCACCCCTTTTAATAAGCTAATGTCATGTTAAGCATCATGGTTTTGCTAAAATCATTACTTCAGGAATGATCAACACCGATGTGGGAATTTGCTCCTGCATGCCTGGCCCTTGTGTTTGTGGAAAAAAAAAGCTTGATAATGTGCACAGGCTGGAAAACCACGAGATATATATAGCCTCCCACATACCTTTCTAAATCTGGTGCCTTTTTAGCCTCTTGAACCGCGGGTGGCACAGATTCACAATTTGTGAGACCTGGGTGTGAGCCCACCTCTACTTGCTGTGGAGGTAGGTCCCTCTGTAGGGCTTGTTAACCTTCTTTAGGTGCAATTTGGCAGCTGCACCACTGGAAGAATAAAAGTTCAAGGGAGACCGGAGCTGTCACCCTGCTGTCTGTGTAGGAACCTGCAGCCAGGCTAGAGCAGTTTGGACTTGTGCTTCCCACAACTGCAGGACCATGCTGTGTGGGTACCGCTTGTGGTCATGCAGCACCTTTAAACCTCGCACCGATGAAAGACCAGCAGAGCCATGATGGGCAAACCCAGCTACCTCCCCCAGTTGCTGCTTTCAGCTTGCTCAGGCACAAAACCTGACACAAGTGGCAATGTGCAAAGCCCACGGTGAGGCCCTCGTGGCACCAGCAGCGTGAGATTAGTACCTCGCTGGGTATCACACCACCTATCTCACACTGGTGGTAATTTAACAGCTCGCAGCTATTTCAGACACGTGCGTGGCATTAAAAGGTACCATATGTTGATCAGTTCTCAACTGACAGTTTTGCACAGCTCCAAGAAGAGGATGACCTGTTGAATGGGCCATAAGGCCACACTATGACATTCTGTGGGTGAACTACAAATTAGTCAGATTATTGTGACCTTCTTTTTTGCTTTTTTTAAAGCAGGAACTCCAGGAAGCTCCGTTACATTTTCCCTAACCACATCTAGAAAACCAAGTTCTTCTTCAGTACCTTGCTGATGCAAGGCCAGACATCAACAGTGTTCCCACCATGAGGACAGCACACCTAGAAGAACACTGCATAAATACAAATGTGTTTGAAATTCAGACCAATCCTTACTGTGATTCAAAAAAAGTCAATGAATTATTCCTCATTGGCAACACAAGCTTGTATAAAGCTTCATCAAGAAGTCTGAACTTTTTTTGAGAAAAACACCTAAAGTACTGTGTGCAGGTTTGGGCCCCACGATTTAAGAAGGATGCGAAGGTCCTTGAACACGTCCAGAGGAGGGCAACAAAGCTCGTGAAAGGGCTGGAAGGAATCACCTGTGAGGAGTGGCTGAGAACTTCGGGCTTGTCTAGTTTGGGGAGACGAAGGCTGAGGGGCAACCTTATTGCTCTCTACAGCTCCCTGAGAAGGGGAGGTGGAGAGGAAGGTGCTGAGTTCTTCTCCCTGGGATCCAGTGACAGGACTCATGGGAATGGTTCAAAGCTGCACCAGAGGAGGTTTAGCCTCAACATTAGAAGCCTTTCTTTATTGGGAGGGTGGTTAAACACTGGAACAGGCTTCCTAGAGAGGTGGTTGGTTGATGCCCCAAGCCTGTCAGTGTTTAAGAAGCATCTGGATCTCTGCTAGCGAATTTTCTCTTCCTGTAAGTAGTTAGAGGCCCTATTCTAGCTACCTTGTTCTGCTCTGCTTGACCATCTAAGAAGACTGAGCTTCTTTCTCCTTGAAAGGAAGGTTTCGCTTAGCAAAAATATTTTTTAAAGCACTTTCCTGAATCCATAGCTATGTGACCCCAACCAGACACCGTGCTCAGTTGGGTGTCCCAACACCCACGAGTTCTCACACCTCCCCTCTCTCAGGTGAGCCGCTACCTGCAGGAGAAGGTGCCTCTTCCAGGGAGCTCCTACTACAGTGAAGTGGATTTGCCAACACGGCAGCAAGTTTCTGCAACCTGCCCTGGTTCCCACAAGAGCGTTATCTGCCATCATGTCCCAAAAGACATCACCATACAAGTCTCCCACAGCCCCAGAGGCAAAGATTTGCTTCAGGAAAAGCATCAGCACCAAGCAAAATTAAAGGAGAGTAGAACTGCGAAAAATTGTGTTGGCATTTCTCAGCAGCTCTGGGATTTCCCTCCTCTTCTTCTATGGAGGGGAAAAAGCAGTTCAGCCTCTTCTCTGCCTGGTGGCTCCTAGAGCTGACCCGCTCAAACAACCCACACACAAGGCATGGGGAAGAGCCAGCCCAGCCTGACAATTCAGCTTCAACAAGGTAACATCACCCAACAAAAAAATAACAGAAAAAAAAACCCTGAAAACAAGAGAAAAGAATGCTTTGCTTTTGCAAAAAAAAAAAAAAAAAAAGCTCAAAATTACATGTGCACAACTCCTCTCCAACCCAACTCTTTTTAGGTAAGATAACCAGACAACTCATCAAACAGTACCAAGATTAATCAGTATGTTGCACCTCTCTGCAAAAAGTCTGTTCAGACATGACAGAATTTGACAAGCCTCAGGGCTGGTCTGTTCCTATGAACGTCCAGGGAGCCTTCCACGTCAAGCTAATTTTATCTAATTTCTTCTTTTACTCTGTAATGAATCCAAGTGATGGGAGGGTGACTCTACCTAGAATAAAATTGTTAAGCACAGACAAACAAGAAGTAGTCCTCATGATCCTTCCACTTCTAACAAGAGGGAAGAGTTTTCACACCCAAAGTATGTAATTTAACTCACTGTCACGTTTTCAGAGGCGATGTTCAGCTGAAACTGTGGGAACAGAGAAGGGACCTGCCCTGTCCTTGTGCTCAAACACAGAAAAAAAGAATGCATGGGAGGGGTACTCCCATGCGTGTTAAGGCTTTGTTTCAGGACATTTTCCTGAAGAAAGAATTCACTTGAGCATGTGTTTCATGTTAATAGTCTGCTTACATACCCCCAAAGTCAATGGGACTTGAGACCATGCTCTGTTGACTGAAGTGAGACTTTCAGCCCATGCTTGAATACTTTTCTGTGGTATCTGATGCAATCGACTCACAGGGCATCCAAGATAAAGAGAGCCGTTTCCAAGAGCATACATTTTTAGGGTATTGCACTCCAATACCTTTTACTGAACAACGCAGCTTTTGTAAAATTAATAGCTGGAATATTTCTTTTTGCCCACGAAGGCCACAGGGAAGTCAGCGTTAAAATCTTTGCCGACGTTTTCACAAACAGTTAACGTTCTCAACTAAGTTTAGGAAATTCTGTGAATAAACTCAACTCATCTGGTTGCAGGGGAGAAGGCTGGAAAGACAACAGCAGCTACAAAACAACACGTCTTTTTTCTAACCTGTTTGAACATATTGTCGCAGATTTACCCCACAGCTGAGGCTAGGACATGGTCTCTCAGAGTGACTCTTCTCCTGTGAAGAGTATCTCCAGGACCACTTTGCTCCCACATAACCCAGAAAAAACTGAGCTTCTATTTAGACTCCTAAATTCGGAGAGATAAGACCTACAGCCTGAGCCCATTTATGTAAAAGCAGTGAGAAGGCACAAATGAAATAGCAATGTAGCATCCTAAATAACTCATTTGGTCTGGGCCCTCGGGACGCAAAGCCAGCAGATTTGGGAAGCATCTCTGTTTTGCCTTCAGTTAGCTACCATTTTTTAAGCAACTTCTGTGCTGTTTGATTTGACTCTTCATCTTGTCACCCCAGGCAGTGAGCAAGGCATCGCACTTCTCCACTGAAAATTCCAGCTTGCATATAGAAAAGAGGGTGTAAGGGTCTCTTTGCAAAAGAGTTTCTGACCAAAATTTTCACCAAATGGTTCTTTCAGACAAAGGAGCTTTTTGAACCAACATGGTCAATGGTGGGTGTCTAACATCAGCTCTTCCAAACCCACAGAGCAGTCACAGAAAGCTGCTGGGACAACCAAATTAACACATTTCCAAATAACAGATAACCCCACTGATGACTGCTACACTTCCAAAGAGCATGGAGTGCCACACGAGCGTACTGGGGTGGACAAAACCACTCACGACTGATGTGGCCACGCTCTTCAAACGCTTCTCACCCACAGCTCTACTGGCTGTACAGATGGTGCAGGACTCAGCTGCACCAGGAGCAGACTGCTCATGGGAGACTTCCAGGGAAAGCGCAAGTGAGGCCAGCACGGAAGGATGCAAGGGGAAAGTCCCCAACTGAGACATGTGATGGGCTGCTGCTCATTTTGCCCTAAAGGCAGGAACATGGGGCACAGGATTAAACTTCTGGGAGACCACCACGGAGAGACAACGATTAGAGATGGCCACTAGGGCATCCTCATTGTGGTGACATGACTACGAAGAACAGCTTGGGGGACCCGAATGCTGATGGCACCAAGATGGTTGCCCTGAGCAGGCCCCATCCCCACATACCTTCTGCAGCTTGTCTGCCTTCTCATAGTACCCCTCGAGCTCCTGCCGCAGCACATGATTCTCCTCGGAGAGCATCTCCACCATCTGCTGTGCTCGCTCCACGATGGCGAAGGCGTCGGGCGTCAGCTGCTGGCCCGGTGGTGTTGGCGTCGGCGGCTGGGCAGTGGTGGGGGCCGGCAGCGGGTGCAAGGTGCCTGGGAGCAGAGGGCCGGTGGCAGCGGTGGCCTGCGATGACATGGGGCTGTGCTGCTGGGCTGGTGGTGGCGGGAAAGGCGGCTGGCATTGTCGGCTGTGAGGAAGCACACACGGGGGAGGTGTTAGAGCCGCGCGCCCTCGGAAGGCGTGCAGGAGCTTTCGCCTAATGACTGCATGGTTTATTAATAGGGTTATAACTGTACGGTCATGACTCTGGTCCTTAGTCACTCCTACATATCAGTCCCATAGCAGGGACTGGGTAAATTGTCTCCTCGCCTGCTCTTGACAGTGATGCATACATCTGGGATGGACGGATAAAGGAAGCATTGACTCGAAAACGGCATTTTTACCTAGGTGCGCAGCTAATATTTCGGCAGCCAGCCAGCCCCTCCCTGCCCCCCCCTCCTTTGCCACAAACCCCACCGCTGGGAAGCACAAGCCAGCGGGTTCGAAGGAAACACAAGGGATGCATTACTCACCCTTCAAACACCGATCCCTGCCTGGAGCAAGCCCAGCTGATCGGCCGAATTGGGAGGCGAAAGGAAGTGATGTGAGCGAAGCGGCGTCCCCGAGCGGCTTTAGCAAGCAGCAAAGGGAAGGGCTGCTGCGGCGCTGCCGGAGGCACAGCCCTGGTCAATCACTGCGAGCCTCGAAAGGCATCTTCCAGCGCGAGACCTCATTGTGTCACTCCCTGACTAACGGCATCCATCACCGACCAGGTCGTGTCGGGGAAGGATAAGAAGCGAGCTGGCAGTGGATCTACATGTGGGCCAGGCTTCCTGATGGTGGGCAGCTCTTTAATCCACCGGAGTCATAATTTACAGTGGCTGGAGGGTGACTTACATCTTAGCAGCGAGGGCAACCCTGTAGCTGGCGGCCAAGAGTCCCTCACTTCTGTCCTGCATCTCAGCCCTGCAAGCTTGAGAAGGGAGACTGCCCGCATTTCAAAATGGGGAAATTCAGACAGGGAGCAGGAAAAAGCTTGCCTGTACTGGACCCATCTCCATCCCTCCATCAACCACACAGGCAGCCTTGGAGCCTTTGCCAGGGTGAGCAGCCCCACGTGGAGCCTCGCTGTGCACAGGCTGAGCCGCTCCTCAGCCCAGATGCCAAAGTTGTGACATTTTTACGCCGCACTTGCCTAAAGAGACTCAACCCAGACCACATGGGACATCTGTTTTAGAGTCAAGTTTGCCTGGAAAATAAGCTGGCTGCTGGCCTCTGCCTGAAGTCTGCAATCAAGCACCTTCTGAAAGTTGTATTTTAGCTTAATCACCAGTTATTAGGCTTGCTGTAGCTATCGTTGCCTTTATTTCTGTACCCTACACAAAGCAGGAGACCTAACAAACAGATGTATCTAGCCCATTTGGCCTGAAAGATCCAGAAATGTTATTCTGGAGACAGATTATTTTGTGCTATATAAATACGTAATAAATAAGCTAACCATTGTCTACAGCACCTACACGGCTTCTCAAAGAGAGTTTTCAAAAGCTCTCAGTGCTAGCTTTATTCTACTGACAATAACCTGTCACCACCTTTAACTGCAGCAGAACTAGATGAAAAGCAAAGGCAATTTTAAAGCCTGGTCCATAAAACCAAACAGCACTGCTTTAACAAGCTTGTCCCCATCAAGCCACACGATAGCAAGGAAGAGCAGCAATTCAGCTGTATCTTCTATCCAAGGCAGAGGGAAACCAAATGGGGCTTTGCAGCCTCCCGGACACAGTGCACACATGGCCCCGCACTCACAGCCCGGCTCTTGGGCTTTCACAGAATCACAGAACGCTGGGGCTTGGAAAGGACCTCTACAGATCATCTAGTCCAACCCCCTTGCCAGAGCAGGATCACCCAGAGTAGGTCACACAGGAATGCGTCCAGGCGGGTTTTGAATGTCTCCAGAGAAGGAGACTCCACAACCTCCCCAGGCAGCCTGTGCCAGTGCTCTGTCACCCTCACCGTGAAAAAGCTTTTCCTAATGCTTTTGTGGAACCTCCTATGTTCCAGCTTGCACCCATTGCCCCTTGTCCTATCATTGGACATCACTGAGAAGATCCTGGCTCCGCCCTCCTGACGCTCACTCTTTACCTACTTACAATCATTAATGAGGTCACCCCTCAGCCTCCTCTTCTCCAAGCTAAAGAGACCCAGCTCCTTCAGCCTTTTCTCATCAGGGAGATGTTCCACTCCCCTAATCATCTTTGTGGCTCTGCGCTGGACTCTCTCCAGTAGTTCCCTGTCCTTCTTGAACTGAGAGGCCCAGAACTGGACACAATATTCCAGATGTGGCCTCATCAGGGCAGAGTAGAAAGGGAAGAGAACCTCTCTTGACCTACTAGCCACCCCCCCTTCTAATACACCCCAGGATGCCATTGGCCTTCTTGGCCACAAGGGCACATTGTTGGCTCATGGGCATCCTGCTGTCCACCAGGATCCCCAGGTCCCTTTCCCCTGCGCTGCTCTCCAACAGGTCAGTCCCCAACCCACACTGGTACATGGGGTTGTTTGCCCAGTGTATCCACTGTGGCACAGAAAAGGTTTGAGATGGAGCAAGACCTGCGATAAGTCTGCTCCCGAACACAAGCACACTGCTAACCCACCCAGCAGCACAGATCCTGGTCCAGGCTCAGTGCCCTTGGGAAGAAGATCCCAGCTGAGCTCTGCACAGCTGGCACTGGGAAAGCCTGTGCCAAGCCCACCCTCGCCTTGAGACGGCTTCTACCCGCACAGCACAGACAAACCCTAAGGCAGTGTCTCTCCAGTAAATTAAGCACCCATGGAGGCAGCTCAGGAGCCCAGGAGAGGGGCTGCTCCCCCAGGGCCAGGAGGGTTTGCTCTCAGCCCCAGTCACGTCACTTCACTTCTCTGGCCAAGTTGCAGCCTAATCACTCAGGAGCTAAACGTCTGCTGTAAATGGATGAAACTTTCGAAAGGACAGGACAGCAGACAGGTGCTACAACAAAACATACAGTAACTCATAGAATCATAGACTGGCTTAGGTTGGAAGGGATCTTTAAATGTCATCTAGGCCCATGGGCAGGGACACCTCCCACTAGCCCAGGCTGCTCAAAGCCCCATCCAACCTGGCCGTGCACACTTCCACTAATGAGGCATCCACAGCTTCCCTGTTCCACTGTTCCAGAGTCTCAGCACTCCCACCATAAAAAAAATTATTCCATATATTCAGCATAAATCCACCGTCTTTTAGTGTAAAACTGTTCCTCCTTCTCGTATCACCACAGACCCTGGTTAAAGTCTCTCCTTCTTCAAAGCCCCTTTTAAGTAGTGAATGGCTGCTATAAGGTATCCCCAAAGCCTTCTCTTCTCCAGGTTGAACAACTCCAACGCTTTCGGTCTTTCTTCAGAGGAGTAGTGCTCCAGCCCTCTGACCATTTTTGTGACCCTTCACTGGAACCACTCCAAGAGGTCCAAGTCTTTCTTGTGCTGCGGGCCCCAGAGCCAGACACAGCACTGCAGGTGGGGTCTCACCAGAGCAGAGGAGGAGAATCACCTGTCTCAATCGTCTGGTCCCACTTCTTTTGATGTAGCCCAGGATATGGTTGGCTTTCTGGGTTGTGAGAGCACATTGCTGGCTCATGGACAATGGAATCAAGTGCACCCAAGCTTGGTGTCATCTGCAAACTTGCCGAGGGTGCACTTGATCCCACTGTCCATGTCACTGATGAAAACACTAAATAGTACTGGTCCCAGTACAGTCCCCTTGAAGGACACCACTCATTACCGGTTTCCACTTGGACATTGAGCCCTTGACTGCAAGTCTTTCAACGTGGCCATCCAGCCAAGTCCTTATCTGTCTAAGAGTCCACCTATCAAATCCATATTTTACCAATTTAGAGGCAAGGATGTTGTCAGGGACCATATCAAAGGCCTTACAGAAGTCTAGCCAGATGACATCTGTAGCTCTTTCCTTATCATCTGATGCAGTCAATCCATCACAGAAGACCACCAGATTAGTCAGGCTTGACTTGCCCCTGATGAAACCAAGGTTCTCTCTAAACACTCTGTCTTCTGTATGTTCCAACATAGCTCCCAGGAGGAACACTGCAAAGTTTCACCTGTCACAGCTGGTGAACATTCCGCCCGTGCTGGCCCCACTCATCCACCCCCATGCCTGCACAGGGCACACCACAGCAGAAACATGCAAGCACGGAGAAATGGGAAAAAGAGAATCACAGCAAGGACGCAAAAACACTCCTGACCCAACACCACATGAGCTGGAGCCAAAAGCCATCCCACTCTGCCAGTGGAGGGGCTTCCACTGCAGCACTTCTCTCTGCGTTGCCTGCAGGGATTTGCTGTGAGGCTCAATACCACCTTCACAGGGCAGGGGCATCCCAACAGGGAGTGTATCATTTTAATTCAGGATGTTCAGCTGCCTTGTTCTCTTAATGTGTCATCAGAAAGGACAGAAGCGTGCACCCCCGGCCCCAAGTCAACTTTCTGGCTGGTGTATCTGCACTGTGGCCTTCAGACAGTGCTCAATCAAAGCCCAGAGCTGAAAAAAGAAGCAGACAGGACTTCCTCTGAAATTCTCCTAAAGTGTTGGGGCCCAAGGTAGCCTCAGAGCTCCCAGACACTGGGTTATAATGTTGCTTCCTGCCACTTGCCTTTAGAGTTTACCACTACTCCAGTCTCTTCTGCCTGGGACCTTCCAGCAGGATGTCCGGGGGTGTTCACACTCACCTGGGGGGCTCGTTTTACATTCCTGAGATCAAAACTACATCTGCCAGCCATACTTGATGATCTGAGGCCACATAAGCCAGCGAGCCCTGCAAGCCCTGTGCCGAGTTGCACAACAAATCGCAAGGACAGCCCGCCGTGGGCACAGCCCTCTCACCATCCCCACAGCGCACTTTTCTTTTGGACTCCCAGTGTGTAAATCCCAACAAGGGACCCCGTGCTTGTCATGGGACTGGAGTACTTTTGTTCTCGAAAATCTGAACAATAAAGAACAGCACGAGCGGTAGAGCGACGGATGTCACTCGCAGGGTGAGTGTGAAAACGCAGTGAAGCACACGGCACCTCCCCAGCGCTGCTGACAGCCAGTCTGCACTTATGTGTCTTACCACAGAAATTAATTGAGCTAAGTGTGAGTTTCTTTGTCTTTTCCAAAATAAAGGCCACGGCTGATTTTATGCAAGCAAAATCCTAGCCATCTGGACACAGTCATACCACTACAGAGACACAGATCTGCTGTGGGCACAGATTTTCTCACTTCTTTACCAGCATAGCTTAGAGTAATATAATTAAATTGGTCTCTGAATCTAAACCAGTGGAGATACAGCAAATTTTCTTTTTCATAATGAAGTAGTACATCCTTTGGTCATAGATACACCCTTTAAACACTTTCAGGAACTCCTGACACTGTACTTTTGGGATATCTCAACCTCCCATCAATTTAACCTTTTCACATGCACCTCAGTTTGTCTGGCTTTAGGCTACAGAGGTGGGAGAAATCTCTGTTTCCCTGAGATACAAAACACTTGTTGAGCTACTAAAGACTTACACCTTGCAGCAGCAACCAGGCAATAGAGTCTCAGCAGCCATGGTCACAGGAGAGATTCCCCAAAATGCTTTCCAGATTGGAAACTAAATTGGCAAAAACTGATGCTGCATCTCTTGCAGCACGTCTGTTCAGCATAACGAACATGTTTCTGACTTGCCTTTTACTTGCTTAATCTGCCCCAATTTAATTCTGACTAAGCCTACTACAAAATCTCCAAGTGCATATGCAATAAAATCAACGCAGCAATTCATACAAACAAATCAACATTTGTAGAAATAGGAGAGTTGTAACATCAGCTTAGTTCATATCCAACCGCTCACATAAAGCTCCAAAGAAACGAAGCAATCAGGATTATCCTGAGCTCCTTCGGACTTACTAAAGAATGACATTCTCAAAATGCTTCTGCTGTATTTTACATGTTGATCGCACTCTGTATTAAAGCAGGTTAAAATCTTTCAGCCAAACAGGTTTTCACAGCAAATCATCCTTCTTAAAAGCATGGTACTGCGGAACATTATGAGTTTTCAACATCTCTGCAACACTGCAGCTACATTTCTCCTGAAAACATATTTTTTGTTGTTGACGTTATTGCAGAAGTAGGGCTCTTATATACTTCTGCAATGGAACGCAAAGAAGCAAAAAAGAAAAAAAACAGCTTTCAGAATAGGGAGCTCCAAGTAGGCAGTGAGCCTTTCAAGGGTTACCACACTAGGGCCACCAGACTGCATTCTCTCTTTTAAGTGATGTATAGCTTGTAATATATGGAATAGCTTGCTATGCATCACATGCAATACAGTGTCTTCAGCAAAATACTTGACCATTGGCCTCACTTTCATAAGAAATCCCTCAGAATTCAGCAAGGTCACTCAAGACCCCAAATTTCAGCACGGTCTTAAAATGCCTCATGCTGGAATCCCTGGGAGCAAGAATGACCAACATAGAGGAATTTGGGGGGGGGGGGGGGGGGGGGATTTGGCAGCTGTATGTAAGAATTGAAACCCTGAAAGGACAATTAGTGATGAAGTCTACTTGCTGTTGACCACCAGGAAATTGTAAATACAGAAGAGCTGTTGCTCAATAAAGCAGGACAGTATAAGGAAATAATAAAATGAAAATGCCTGTAAATGTTCTGGAAAGGAAACTTCACCCCTGCCCTGCTACAGGCACAATGAAGCTCTCCTCTGTGTGAGGATGAAGAGTGGCCAGGGGAGGAAGGACTTTGTTTCCAACATACCATGGCATTCACATTCATAATTAAAATGTCCTCCTCTAACCTATTTAGCTCACCTTTCTCTGAATGCTCTCCCTTCCTTTGCCTTTAGGGCAGACTGGCCTACTTCATCTCTCAAAGACTCTCCCAAGGGACTTCATCTCACAACTTCACACATCTCCTGTGGATGCTCCAGTTGAATCAGCAAAGAGATGTTTCTGGGGCGTGGACTTTTGAACCTGCCTCAGGCTTTCACCTTACAATGAGAGTAAAAAGTACACGAAAGGTGCTTATTCCTGCCCACTGGCCAGGAGCCCTGAGTCTGGATATTAAGGTCAGAGCCAGGTGTCTATCTGGCTTCTGCTATCACTTCTGCAGTCATGAAGCAGACTTCAAACACTGTTCTTAGTAGCTGTGAATAACAGAGGAATCAGTGTTGTCACCATGTGGGAGAAAGACAGGATCTTGGGAAAGTCAGTAAGCCCAGTTTGATGGTCATTGTGCAAGAAAACATCCATCATTCTATGGGTTATACACCCATCACTAAATGCTGATACAGCCAGAAATGGGAGAAGAATTTCAACAGCCAAGAGGTAGTCCTCACAGTATCCTCTGGCTTACAGAATCAGCAACAGTTGCAGCACCTTGTAAACACAAAGGTTTATTTCAAAAATTGTTTTGCAGACTTGGACTCGTATCTCCAGAATTCGCTATTTTCTTAGCAATGCTTGTTAGAGCTGGGAAGACTTGGGCAGCTTCTTTGAGAAGACACACCGTATTAAACATATCCTCTGTAGCTAAGACAGGGACAGGATATAGTATTTTTTCACAGGGATCCACATTCAGAATAAATACTCCTTCAAAAGCCCACCTGATTTTCAGCAAAGGAAAAAGTGCCTTCCTCAACCTCTGCACTCCTAGAGGAACCGACCGGCTGATGACACAGAAGGGTAAGGAGAAATGACATGGGCATCACCCGAGCTGTGGAAGCAGCTTCATTTCTCTTTCACTTGTGCTAATGAAAGGCAGATTAGGCCAGAAGGAGAGGATACAAAGCTCTTCTGCAGGGTTGCCAGCATCCATGTCAGCTGGAAGTGCAGCTCACGCTCGGGCTATCCTCGCAGAGAGACGCCAGCAGAAGTCAGCTTGGGCATGACATCCCTTGGCTCGGCCACGCCGCCAGCACACCCAGCTGCCGGGGGTGTCTCAAGGAGGAGAAGGAGCTCCTTGTCATCCCCTCATCAACCACAGACATGTGGTTGAAGGAGTAAATATCAACAGATTGTCTGAAAACAGCGGTAATGTGGGGGGTGGGGGTTAATACAAAATAACCGGTGAAGCCACAGCCTATTCCAGCAGTTAAATATACACTTCTACACTGAGGCAGGGTGGAATTTTACAAGGCACATAAAAAACTAAAAACAGGCCAGATTTATTCCTCAGCTGCACGCTGTCTTTTAAAACGCATGGATTAAATCATAACTAAAAGATTGCTTGCATGATTGACTTCTGCATGTAGCCACAAATGAAGTCCCCTCGACAAGCTGTGGTGTTTCCAGTTCAAGGCTTCATTTGCATTAGGCATGCTTTTTATTAACGGTGCAGAGAAAATCATCCTGGATACAAGACACCAGGATCTGACAAGGGCCACTGGAAGCAGTGAAGAGGATTCATTGCATTGAGTGATCTGGATCACTGCATAAGCAGGGCACGGAGAAACAATATGGACTTGAACAGGTCCAAGTTCATCCATCCAGGAATAAATACAGCAAGCCACAGTAAAAGGGTGGGAAATCCTATTCTGGGCTGCGACTCCCCTCATACGCCTGACGAGATAACAAGCTGGATGGGGAGCTCCCAGGGTGCCGGCATCTGAAATGGCAAGTGTTAATGAGCTACGTAAACAAGGAGCATTGAGTCGCATTGCAGAGGTGGTATTATATCTGATTAGCCTCTGGTTCAGCTGCTACTGCAACGGTGTCCAGCTCGGCTTTCCACAGTGGAAAAAGAGGTTTTGACAACAGTGAAATAATTACGGGGCTCCAGGCTCCATCTGTTAAATCCTTTAAAGGACCAATAGCACAGGGTTCCTCACTGTATACGACAAAGATATTGCAAAATCCCAACTGGCAACTAGAAAATACAAGCTAAAACTAAGGTGGAGATCTGTGCCAGAGTTGGCAATTAGCTAGTGGAACAAGTCTGTAAGGGCCGTGATGGATTCTCCAGACGGAGAGTGCTATAATTGCCAGGACTGAATGTTTTGCAAACTGGAATTAATTCATGGTGGTGTGCAAAAACACTAAATTAGATTATTTCCAAGCCTTTTTACCTGACAAGTTGCGACCCTCTGAACATGCACCTAAGGAAAATTAGCAGAGACACCATTCAGGAATAGCTGCACATCTAGGAAAGGAAAGGTTTTCTTAACATTTTTAGACTTGGCCAACTTAAAACATTCAGAAGTCGTGAGTCAGGGCCCCAAGCACCGTACAACTGGCTTAAAAATACTGATATTTTAAAACAGGAACAAATATTGGTTCCTTTTTATTTGCCTTCTGTTCTTCTAGACTTTTAAGCTTCAGGGTTCAAGCTCTGCCCCGCAATCGTGATGTCCATAAAGCAGACATCACTAAGACTTATTTACATAAATGATGAGATTAACACAGCATCATATGACTCCAGGAGGTCTTCAGGACAACACCAAACAGTAAAGTTGTGAGGTGACTCCACAGTGATTACAAAGGTTCCTTTTAAAAGCAGCCAAATGCCAAAAATAAAATTAAAAGGCAAAAAAGCAAGTTAAGCAGCAGCGGCAGTTATCCCATGTCCTTTGACACCTCACTGACAACATTCTTGAGTTTTCAGCCACATTTCCCTTCTCACAGAACGACTGAGGGTGAGTTGGGCATCAGTGACCCTACCAGTCTTTTTCATTCCTGATATCTGTGGATGTTTACTCTGGACCGATCGAAAGCAGAACCTTTTGTACAGCCCCTGTACGGGGCGTGCCAGAATGGATGAGCTGGGGAATACATATGGCCAGGACAGAAGGAAGGAGATGCTGGGCTATATGAGATTTTCAGCTGACCATGGGCAAAGATCTGTTTCCATTAGCTTCTTTCCTAGGCCCTCCTCATGAGATAAAAGCTGGAATTTCTCACCTTGCTTGGTCCTCTGACAGAAAAAAAACCCAGCCTCTCCAACCCCTATTCTTCCATTAACCTTATGAAACCAGGTGGTCCCCTACCTTGACCTCTCTTACCAAGGTCCTCCATCCCAGGCAGGCGGCTGTGAGCCTCTGGTAAAGGGGGAAGCAGTGACCAAGAGCAGAGGCACACGAAGGTTCATGCTTGGGAGCAAACCAGCAGCAGAACACAGCCCCTGGCTCCCCTCCAGCAGCGCTCAGGGGCTGCTGCCCAGAAAAGTCCTGCAGCAGAGACAGGGCTGATGTCCTGCACAGGTAACCTGCCTTAACCCTCTCCACAGAGAGGAACACTTGGGGCAGAGGCCGTTTTGTGAAATTGCATTTTAACCACACTCATTCCAGACCGGGGCAAGACCGTCCTGCAACGAAGCCCGAAATGCACCCAGGGATGGGCTGGAGCACGGCTGCTGCAGAGACACGGCAAGGGATGAGCACACTGGGGTTACTGCCCCTTCCCAAAGGCTTTTGTCACCTGAATCTTCCCAGGGGCGTAAGGGGATCTTGCAGCCCCTGGGCCCAGTTATAAACTGGGATATGGCACAGGAGAAGGAACCAATCCAGTTCACACCAGTTAAGAACAAGTCTGGGTAATACCAACAGTGAATACTTCAGTACACCGAAACAAAGTGAAAGGCTGACATTCCTGCATTGAAAAATGTCATGGAAAAAAGCCCAAGACGAGGATGAAGACCACTGCTTGCTGATGACTCCTGCGCAGCCAAACCTCCCCGCAGCTGCTGGTGCTGTGTAAAGCAAGAGCACAAGATACAGTCTGCAAGTGAGCAATTTCCCTGCCAGTGCCAAGTACCATGCAAAACGCACCTGGCAGGAACACAAAAGAGACCATACACCTTAGACCAAACCTAGCTTTGGTGAAACAACTCCCAGCTATGCCAACCTCCTCACCTATCCCTGGAAATGCATGCTAGAGCAGACAGCAAGGATATATGCAGACTGAGAGGTATTCAGGCTCTCTGAGCTTCAAGAAAGGCACCACCCTCGATTTTTTAAAAGCCTGCAAACCACAACAGCTCTGCTCTGCCACGCTGCCAGTCTGCTGCTGCACAACGCATCCTCCCAGAGCCCCTGAACCTGACAGAAGGGACATTTCTCCACCATCACACAAAGAACACTGCATGCAGGGGTCACAAGCAGCCCCTCTGCAGTGTGATTTGGGGGTTAAACCATGCTGCCTTACTAGGAATGAGCAGGAACCACCATCATGAGCTGGGGAGTCTCTCCCCACAGGTGCTGGTGTGATGCAGCAGCAGTGCCTCAGAATAAGGCTGGGAGCTGGCCCATGCTGCCAGGGTAGAAAGCTGCACGGAAATCAAGGGGTTTCTCAGCATTAACCTTCCTGACCAGGCACCCGGACAAGCTCTTGAAACTGATCCTAAAGTGTTTCCCACTCAAAACCAGTGCTGTTCCTGGTTAGCTACAGCAGTGCGTGCATCACCCAGCTCTGCTCACTTACATGAACTCGGCAGAACAGACTCCGAGGGTATTGAATCAGCATTTTACAAGAGTAATAAAAAATCCCAAATTGGCCCCTTTTCCATGCAGATGAATCTGCTTGGTGTCTGTCAGCATCGTGACTGGCTGCAGCAGAGTATGGCCCCAGCACCACCCCGTTTGTCCTCAAATTCGTGTAGCTATTTCTTAGCATAAACAGAGATTTTTCACAGAGTTCTTAAAAACCTTGCCTTGCTCTGAAAAAAAATTGCACAAACTCTGCGCAGTGGTAGGCTGGTCATCACGACACACATGTAGCTGGAGGAAGGCCAGCAGTGCTCAACCCAGGCCCTCTGCTTGTCACGATTGCCTTGGGACATTCACCAAAGCCACACTCTGAACTCCTGACCATCATGATATGAAACATAGAACTTCTGCAAACACAGAAAAGCAGAGCATTCACTCCTTCTGAATTTTATGCCTTATGAATTTCCGAAATGAAGAGCTGGGTCACCTGCATCTTTTTTTTTTTTGTGCCTGCGCTGTGACAAAATAAGTGCACACAACTTCAGTCAACACTGACAAAACCTCTGGGGATTTTGGGGTCAGAAAAGACCTAATGAGGCAGCTTGCCACATGAAACCCACCCACAATCATGCCAGACAACACCATCCTTCTGAATCTGGTAAAACACTATCTGCGAGGTCAAAGAGACAGGGGTGAGACACGGAAACACTTGTATTTAGGTAGAGCAAGGAAAAGGGAGCTCAATGCAGAGGCTGCCTCTGAAGGCAGCAAACCTGCCTGGGCGCTGGGCAGGACCCGCATCGCTCGCAGGGATCAGCTTGCAATGAGTAAACGCTCCGGATTATTTTTAATGCGCTTGGAATAAACCCATGCTCGAGGGGAGGCCCGGCACAAGGGGCCCAGTACCATGAAAAGCCCCATGTGAGCTCTGCTGGGAAGGTTTAAGTAGAGCATAAGCAATGTATATGCTTTAGACAGGTCTCTTGGAGATGCAGGTGCCTCCAACCGCCGCCCCATGCGGGCCTGGACACGAAGCTGTGACGTCCCCACCGCCTGCCCGAGGCTGAAGCTCACAGGGGCCATGCCTACACAAGTGCCAAGCCCTGCAGAAGCTGGATCCTCCAACTGAGGGTAGGAGGAAGCCCCTCCGGCAGACTCACCCCCCACTCGACGGCCATTACCTGCTGACCCCGTACTCCGGGGGCGGCTGGTAGCGGACGAGGGCCACCTCTGCCCGGGCGGGCTGCGGGGCGGCGAAGGAGGCCTTGAGGACATCCTGTGCCGGCTGCTCCCCGTAGAAGAGCCCGTGCTCCTGCACCTTGCTGCTGGGGGCTGCCACCTTGCCTTTGTAGGGGTACTCGGGTGGCGGGCCCCGTGGGTCCGTGGCCTTGCCGGGCGGCGGGGCCGCCTTGAAGCCCTTGCCGCCCGCTGGGGCCGGTGGGTGCTGCTTGGCCCCGTTCCTCTCCAGCGAGAGCTGCATGATCCTCTCGCTCAGCGAGCGGACGTGGCCCTGCTTGAGCTCCTTCAGCGCCTCATCCTTATGCGCCTGCCCGCTGTTGGCCCGGTTGACCGTCGGCCTCCCCTCCGTCCTGGACTTCTGGCCAGACGAGCCATAAAAACCCTGCGCTGCGGCAGCCGGCGTCTGGCCTCGGAAAAACTGAGACTGGGCCTTGGCCTCCTCGTAGGTGGGGAGCTCCTCGGTGCCGTGCGGGGGCTGCGGGGCGCGGGGCTGCTTCTCCATGGCAGCACCGTCCCCCTGGTGCTCCTGCCCCTGCGGTTCCTGCCGCCCCGACGGCTGGACCATTGGCGGGTCTTCGGGCGCGAGGTTTTCTGCGGAAGAGAGAGTGCTGGCAGTGCTGTTGGAGGGGCCGGCGCTGCCCGTCGCCTGGTGCTGGATGGCCAGCAGGTTCATGTTCTCGCTGGGGTTGCCATACCTCAGCCGCTCCTGGATCAGGCGCTGCAGGACGGTGCCGGCTGCCACCTCTTCCGCCCCTCGCATCTCCGCCTCAGGGACGCGGCGGAAGCTGGGTGGGCGCAGGGTGCAGAGGGCCTCCTCAGCTGGGCAGGGGGAGAGAGAGGTGGCTGTTAGCTCTGCTCATCAGGAGGTCCGATCCCCATACTCCTCGTTTTCCCCTCTCGCATCCCAAAGCTGTTACCCCATGCCCAGGATCGAGTCCAGGGGCCGTGCCCTACTCCGGGACCAGAGGGGACATGGCTGGAAGACACCAAAGGAGGCAGGACACTGCTCCCTGCTCATCTCCCCACACCAGATCATCCTTAATTCTGTTTGCAGTGACCCCTAAAAACATATTCCCATCCTCTCCCTTGCCCTCCCCTCCTTAATACTCCATGCGGCCCGTACCCATGGCTCTGAACTCTCTCCCATGTCAACGGAAGGAGAGGCAATTTCACAGGGAAATTTGGTCTTTTCTAAAATATGAATGGAATGGAGTAGAGTAGAGCAGAGTAAGAATGGAATGGAATGGAATGGAATGGAATGGAATGGAATGGAATGGAATAAGATGAATAGGATAGGATGGGATGGAATAAGATAGGATAGGATGGGATGGGATGGAATGGAATGGAACGGAACGTTTGGACTAGATGATCTTTCAAGGTCCCTTCCAAGCCCTAGCATGCTGTGATTCTGTGATCTAGTCCAACTGCCTGACTTGCCAGACCTGATCAAAAGTGAAAGCATGTTATTAAGGGCATTGCCCAAATGCTTCTTAAACACTGACAGGCTTGGTGTATTGACCACCTCTCTAGTGAGACTGTTCCAGTGTTTGACTTCCCCCACGGAGATGCCTTCCACATCTTACAGAGGCGGCCTGTGTGGCAGTACTAAATGAGATGCTGCATTTTTGATGGCTAACGTCAGACGAGTCAAACCCTCTCCTAAGTGCCCTGCTTGCCACAACAAAATGCAGAACGTGTCACGGAAAACTGTGAAATGACACTGAAAACAAAAGGGTCTTAAAAGTGTAATTAAAGAATAATCCGTACTCTGGCGTCTTCTCCTAATACTGCAATTTCCCTTCTGGCCAATAATGCTATTTCTAAGGGAGTCAATACCAACTGTTGTAATTTTTCTGGGCAAGTACAAGGAGGGCATTACAGTCACAGAGGTAATGCCAGCATTACAAGAAGAGCCCAGAGAGATTAGCTACAAAACCCTAACACAGGCTACTGAAGTCATTCAGAGGTACCAGAACAATTTTTGAACTACATATGCAGTGAAGTTTGCCTGGAGCTAAGCATCTCATGGCATATAACCATGGCTGGGAGGTTAGAATCCCACTGTCCTGGAGCCCTCCTCCCACATCCAACCCAAAAGTGGTGTAAGATGTCTGTCTGAAGAGTGTCTGAGTCCAGATAGGTACTCCTGAAAGACCTCAGTGCAGACAAAAGCAAAAATAAGCCGATAGCTCCGAACAGAGTCCTCCCATGTCCCTAGGCAAGAAGGAGGTGCTGTTTTCAGTTCATTTTTTTGAGGTCATTCTTGGCAACTTTCTCTCCTGCTGTTTCCCTTTCTCAGAGGAGTTCATCAGAAGGACTTACATTTGTTTCTTGGCATTTGAAAGTAAACTTTCTCTTGAGGTCTGGTATGTCCCTGAGGTTTCATCAACTACTGCACATGCTGTGGGACAACTTATATACAACGTGGATACTAGAGAGGAAGAAACTATGAGAATATGTCATTTCCACTAACATTTCTGTGGCAAAGCCTTAAACATGATTGTGGGGCTTGAGTGGGAGAGAAGATTCCCAGGCTGTTTTGCTCCAAGCCTGCCCTACAACATACACCTCTCCTGCTTTCCCTGAGACAACGTTATCTGCCTGCCAGTCTGACTCATGGGGGCTGCAGCCTGGTCACCAGCTTTCACAGGTTTTGTCAGCACCCTGGGCCAGTGTTTGAGCCAGCAAGATGCAAAGACACACATGTTTCCATCTACCTGCCTGCACAACAGCCAAGTATCCATCTACTTTATATGTCCCCACAGTTACAGCAAACTCTTATGCTTTATTCATGTCATCACAGCACACAGAACCTCACCATACTGGACATTTTTGAAGACATGCAATAAGTCTCCCTGACGTACCAGAAAGCTCACAGTCTAGGTTGTTAGACTATGCCTGAAATAAGCCTGAGGAAAGTGGATAATGTCAATATCCCACAGTTGAGGCAGCTCTTTATTGTACATCAGAAGGATTTCTAACCCTGTGCTGGTAGCATCCTTCTACTATGGAGATGTGTTTTAGTCGCCTGTTATCAAGGTCCAAAAGGATGGACTGCAGTGAGCCTTCCAGAGGGTGCTCGTGGTCCTGCTCCATCAGGAAAAAGTTATGAACCTCAGCCCAGCTGTGCAGTGAAGAGCAGCCACATGCTGAAGGACAAGTAGAAATGCTGCATCTTCCACATGCACAGGAGACAAATGATGGTGGGTCGTAACACTGAAGTCAAAGGTAAATCCCCTTGGACTCTACTGAGGATGACAAGGTGCCCTTCTGCTCTGTAAATATGATTTGTAAATGGCCTAAATCGCTCAATTTATGCTTTGGGAAAAACCTGGGAGCAAATGTGGTGGGTTCAGATGGCAGTGTGGCCACATGCTTACCAGTTTTTTCTTTGGCACAGATCGCTTCAGCTGTTAGCGGAGAAACTTCATGCCTGCCAGCAAACAACTGGTGGTCCTGGTAAAGAAAGCCAGTGTCATCCAGTACCTGGACCGGGCTCGTAGGCTTGTAACAAACAGATGTGGAGCCTGTAAGAAAGAAGAACAGGGTATCAGTAAAGAAACAGCTTGAATGACAAAATATAAACCCATGACTTATGACCGAAGTCCAAGAAAAAACTTTCTTGAGCATGGCTAGATGCCTGAGAAGCCCTGCTGAGGCCACTGAGCAAATCACCTCTTTTACTCTCACAACCCAGATAACATATTATTAGCTCTGAGTAACAAGAGGCAGCCACCAAATCATCAATGCATGTCATCATGCACCAACCCAGCCTGGCCTTCAAGGTCCCCTGTTCGGGTACAAAACAAGGCTTGGAAGACCTAACAAACAAGTGACAAATTCACAGATTAAGGCATGGCCCCAGGACACAAAGGCAACAGAGTCAATGCAAACTGAAAGACAGAGGGGGTTAAAAGAAGAAAAGAAGGATAGGTGAGGAGCCACACATTCAATAGGACTAAAGTCTGGGAGAGGCTTTACCACAAAACCTGCTCATGAATAATAGTTCAGCAATACAGAAAATTGCTGAGACATAAAATACAACCAATGCTATCAAGGGAGAGAGCTTATAAATCACTTTGTCCAGATGTTCTTAATATGGTAAGGAGAGGGGCTGTAGCTGGAGGGCCATGGGAATGTGTCTGGCAAACCGACCGCACAGGAGCCGCGCGCCTGAGCTCCGGCATCCCACAGACATTGACAGCTGGACTCGTCCCCGAGCCCCTTTCACAATCAGTGAGCAAGAACAAGCTCTCCTGGCAAGCAACAAGGCTCATCCTAAATCTGCTCTCAGAGGCGGCTTTCTCTGGCGGTGCTTGTTTTAAAAAGATCATACAAAATGCATCACAGCAGTGTTAAGCTAGGAAAGGCGTTGGCTCGACCCCACAACTCAAGACAGGAATGACATTGGTGTGACCCCACAATTCAAGAAAGACACAGACAGACTGGACAGAGTCCAAAGGAAGCCCATGGAGATGATCAAAGAGCTGTAGAACCTGCCTTTGACGAAAGGCTGAAGAAGAAAAAAGTCTTTTCTTCCTGGAGAAGGCAGGTTCGGGGACCTCATTAGAGTGTTCCAGTATTTAAAGAGTGGACACAAAAAGGACAGAGGCTCTCTCTTCACAAGGAGCTACATGGAGAAGACAAGGGCCAATGTGTACAATTTGCACTAAGAGAAGTTTTATCTTGACATGAGAAAGACATTTTTACAGTGAGAACATTTTTACAGTGAAAACAATCACTGGAACAACCTCCCCAAGGAGGTTCCCATCACCAGAGATTTTCCAGATGTCATTACGCAGGGTGCTACATAATCTCATCTGGGCTCCCCTTCCCACAAAGGGTTAGACCATATGACCTTCCGAGGTCCTTTCCAACTTTGGCTCTTCTATGTTCTACGATTTTCCACTTTTTACTTGCTTTTCTCCTGAGCACTACCTCACTTTTGTAAAGAGAAGGCTCTTTGAGGTTCAAACCTTGGAGGTGAACATCTGTCCCTAAGCACCCTGGAGCAGAATCACTCGCCACTGACACCAGCAGTTGTCATAGATTTTATACTAAGGAAATGTCATGGGTCTGAGTCTGGTGGGTTTTCTGTAAGCAGAAGTAGACTCCTGTGAAATTTCGAGAGCCTCCCCCACCCCCAGGTAAGAGTCTGACCTGCCTCTGGCCAGGGCCAGGCCAATTAGTGCCTCTGCCATCAAGGTATTTAAGAGGTGACCCATTGTTCTCTCTCTTTTGTTTTTTCTTGTTTTGAGCTGTCCTGTCTCTAACATTGGGGAGTTTTTCTGCTGGAGGAGGGGGAGGTGAGAGAAGAACAAAGGAACTCCTCCCTGAGAAGAAAGAGGGGGAGAAGAGTGCCTGAGAAGGAGAGGGAGAAGGCTGCCAGAGCAGGACCTTTCCCTGAAGCCCGTGGTGGCTGAGATGGCAGGAAGGTGACCACCTGCGAGAATGTCCAGGATGAAGTGAGAACGTCCAGGATGCATCGGCACGTGCAGAGTCCCACATGGGAGGGGACAGAGACTGAGCATTAGTTGGGGACATGCGTAAGGCCACCTGTGGTGCCCCTGAGGGATGCAGCAAGAACATCGAGGATGCATCAGTACATGCAGAGTCCCATGAGGGAGGGGACAGAGACCAGGTATTAGTTGGGGACATGCCTAAGGCCACCTGTGGTGCTCCTGAGGGACTCAGAAGGAGGAGAGGATTGTGTCCTGTGAGGTGGACGCCACGCAGCAGGAAGGAGAGACTGCGAGGAGCCCTCTCTCTCAAGGAGGAGCTGCCATGGACAATGAGTAGTGGCCAGATGGACTGCACACCCCCAACCCTTGCCCCCCTCGCACTGATGGGGGGAGGAGGTAGCCAGGGAGATGGGAGGGGTGGGGGGGGCAAAGTGTATTTAAGATCAGGTCATATTTATTGATGTATTCCTCTCACTATCCTACTTTGTAATTGGTGGTGGTGAATTAAATCTATATCGTTTCTCCTCAAGTCACTCTGGTTCTTTACTCATCATCTTAAATGGTAGATTATTACCCTCCTTGTCCTTAACCTCAAACCCTTGAGCCTTTTTGGTTGAATTGTCTGCCCCACATCACTGTGGAAATGGGAAGGGGGGGAGGGGTGGGGAGTGAGCTGTCGATGGCGTGGTTCTTTGTCCCAGTCAGCTTGAATCACAACAGGGAATGGCCATCAAAATTCCAGCACCGGCCACTGCTGAGGGACTTGCTTGAGCAGGTGGAGGGCTCAAAGTGGCACCAGTGGGACATCCATCTATCCCAGTGGAGCATCCGTCCATCCTGGTGAGGCAGGAAGCCCACAGGCGCAGGGACCTACAGCACCCTGCTCTCCTGGAGAAACCATGGCCCTGGGATGACCTGGACTTACAAATCCTGACTGCTTGGGTCATGCTTGGCTAACTGCTCACTGGTGTATGTGATGCAGAGAAGTTGCCTTGCTCTCCTCCTTACGTACAGGTTGCCCCTAACCCCACACCCCTGCACGGAGCAGGGCAGCAGGAGGGTAGCGAGGGGCAGGATCCAGTCTGTCTTCTCTGCGGGCATGAAGATACTATTTTCTCCTGTGCCCAGAAGAGAGGAAATAGACATTTCTGCAAAATGTTAATGAATTCATCACTTTACCATTCATATTAAGCATGAATGCGTATGGCAGTTATCTATATTTAGAGAGCAAGAGGGAAAGATTGCTCACTTGAGTAGATCTAAGCTGAATATATTTGTGAAAATGACCATGGCAGACTGGTCTGAAATTTGTGCTGCTGATGATACAGACCCAACAAAAATCTCAAGAACCCTAATTTCTAACACTATTATCCTGTTCTGGCACAGAAGAGCATTGAAGACACCCTTCACTGCTCCTCCAGACAACAGTCCTGCCTCGGAACTGAGAATCCTGAATGAAACAAGGGTGTTTTGAGCTCAGGCTTGGGGTGAAGCGAAGAAAATCCACACACCAAAGAAGACAAGCAGCTTCAAGCATCACAGGCAACCTGAACAGCCAGTGACTACTGTCTTGACCTCACCACTCACCAAACAGAACTTAAAAGAAAGCAACCATTAGTAAAACTGTACACACGCCTTTCACATTTTGAGTCTGTAAGCGCCCTTGGGTCATGGTTTCCAATTTTCTGGGACGAAAAATGGAAAACAAAGATTTGGTTTTTCTGCACTAAGAGCAGAAATTCTTGCCTGACAAAGCAATGTACCACTAAGATCAGGACTGGTAAATGCTAGCATCTGCCTAACTGCTCAGTTTCTGATCCCTGTTATATCAGAGTCACAACCAAGTAGCTCCGAGCTGAGCAAAAAATACTGCATTTTGTTGTACCCATCTTGATGTTATATCATCACAAATGATATCATAAAGTGATGTAATGATGTTTTATGATGTTCAAAATGAAGTAACGGTATTTTATGCTCATTCACAGTCGGTTTTAATAAAATGTTAGCTGTAGCTGGCACAGAGAGCCAGTTTATGCGTAAAACAGATAACAGTTGCCAAAAGATCAGTGCTTGGCATGCAGCCACAATCCAGATCATGGGCAATAACGCACCACTTGAAAGCTTAGTGCAGCCTCATGAGCCATTTGGAGCAAGGCACAAGCCTTTTTTCTTTCCCCCCTTGCCATCACTGGAGCTTCCCAAATCCCATCTCCCCTGCCCAGAAGGAAAGGGTTTGCTACACCCAGGTCTGTGGGGGTGCAAGGTGCCCATCTGATGCTCAGGTGCTTCCTCCTTCCCCAAACCTCCCCATTCTTCTGTGAGGCTCACCAAAAAACAGTAATTTTCATGCCTATAAGTGAATCCTGGTGTCAGAGCACTGGTACGCAGGGACCACAGGTTGAGGGCAACCTAGGGTGGAGACCATCACCCTCCAAAGACACATCTCCAGGTAAGGGCTTCCTACCCACATCTAGCCCAAACATCCTAAGCCAGAAACCAGGGCTGCTGCCCTGTGTTTTATCGCTGCTGGTGCCAGGAAGAGTCGACCTCATCACCTTCTGTAGGTGCCTGCAGGCAGCTGCCAGCTGTGCTGTGCCCTCTCCCCCTCCCAAAGGCAGCCCACCCCCTCAGCCCCAGCATGCCAGGATACAGCCCAGTTCACAAACATCACCTCTTCCATTGCCATATATCCAACATCTCTTAGAGCCAAGTCTCTAAGACATGACCACATTTCTGGCCCTTGCTGAATCGGGCAGCTGCTCCACACCTTCATTTCTGTATCTCTACCAAATCTTCCACATCTAAGCGACTGTCTGAAATCAGGTCACCTTCTTTGTTTTTTTCTTTCTTTTAAGATAAACATGCATCACACTGTACAGAAGCAGACATATTATCCTGAAGGGTTACTACACAGTAGTGCAATTCATTTGAAGATTCAGAACTATTTCAATGAATCATGTGCTAAGATTAACACCAGACAGTCAGCAAGGACACAGAGACAGAGGAGCAACGCCTAAATATTTCCTGGTTCTGATGTGGTTCCAGTCTGGTTTTGAAAAAGACCTAAATTAAAACCTCGTAGGAAGCTCACTGCTGCGACATTACAGGAAAACCATGTTTTCAGAGCAATAACAGCATCCCCAAGAAGTAAATTTCCTCCTCACAAAAATAGTCAGAGAAGGTGGTTTTCTTGCAGCCAAACCATACTACTACTCTCGTCTTCAGTAAAACACAAAAAAAATGCCCGTTGCCCAAAGAGAGTTTGCTGTTATTCAGAGGTACCACATCCAGGCGACGCCCAGGTGACGAGTTTCAGCATCGCACCCTGCTGCCCGCCCGGGTAGGGCTCTGCAGCTGCCTGAGGCACACCCCACGCTGCCAGAACACACTGCTCCTCCTCTGCCACCCAAAAGCCGCCCAGTCAAACAAAAACACAGAACTGTCCTCCAAAAAACCTCCTTCCAATTCGTACCCTACTGACCAAGCGGTTCAAAAAGAGACTGAGGCATTTCAAAAAACATCCAAAGCAATCATCTGAAATTAAACAGTAAGTAAGGCGGCTTTACTACAAACTCTGCCATGGTTTATAAGGGAGGTCCAAAAATGACAGAACAAAAATGACATCGTTTCCAAGCCCACATCTGCCCTCCTTGACTCATGGCCAAGCCAGAAAGGAGAATAAATACCTTATTCCACATTTAAAACACTTGCTCTGCCCTCTCGCTGCATAAAAATCTCAAGTCAACAAGAAAGGAAGATAATTACCTAAGGAAAATAAGAAAAGAACGGTCAGAGCACTCCAGGGTCCCAGGGGCTGCCCCAAGGCTGCGCCATGAATTTCCCAGGGCGGATCCATCAGTCTAACAGGCTTCAGGGACCCTCCACTGAGGCTGGACTTCCCGCCATGTGCATCCTGGCCCATGAAACTTACTTTCTCTCCTAAGAGTCATCCCAGTTTCAAGAAGGGGAGAGCACTGTACCCCAGCCATACCGCCATGCTGCTGTCCCTAGGATAGGAGGCAGATTTGAGTTTCCTTTGGCTCAGATAAAAATCGACTTGCATGTCCTGTTTCTTGGTCGACCTACAAAAAGGAGATGTCACTTCCAACAACGTTGCAAAAGATGTTCTTGGTACTGCGGGCAGCGCTTCTCCAGCAATGCTGGGACTCCTTTGCAATCCCAGCTCTGATGAAGAGCCGGGGCTCAGACACACATCGGTAATTATTTCCCACCAGCAGCTCCCCAGTAGATATGCAGGTTTTCTAGGTGACCTCTGGGGTAGCTGACTCACTCCTGCACCCCGTAACTCTGCTTGGGAACCTCAAACCTTCTGCCACGGCTCCGAAGCTCCACAAGGACTGAACAAGCATCATTAATATTATTTCCATGGGAGTGGAGCAACATCTTGCAGGACAGAAATCCAACCCACGTAACGCACACCAGATGTGAGCGAGCAGCACCTCTCGTCTCCCACATGAAAGCTGGGGATCTACCACATCTGAGCCAGGAGAAGCCTCACCCGTGTGCCTGGCAGGGCTCACCAGACCAAGTCCCTCCTCCGCAGTTCCCTGCTCCCCAGGGAAATCCTTGTCCCAGTATTAGCTCCAGGATCCACGCTGTGCTATCTCCTTGCTCAGGGAGAGCTCCTAGAGTCTCCCAGCTCGGGTATCGTCACGTCACTCTCCAAAAAGTGCCTCGTCCAAGAAAGCACTAGCAAGACTAATGAGGAAAGGCGAGGGAGGCAGCCAAATCCCGTCTCTCCCAAGGAATTGTGCTAACACATCCAAATTTAACTGCCTGCAAGGATGAGCGCTTTCTGTGAAACTTCTGCCTCGCGTGCTTATTTACATATACGCTTCCCCTCAGAAAAAAACAAAGCGGACGAGCAAAAAAATAGCTACGACCGAAGCAAAGGAAAAGTGCCTTGAAAGCAGCTCCCGAACCTGGCACGAGATCAGATGGATACTGGAAAGAGCGGAGCCAAGTCTGCCCGCCCGGGAGATCCCCCACGGATGCCCGCGCCTCCCCGCCTTCCCCATGGAAATCAGGTGCGCGGGCGTGCGGCAGCAAGCGCTGCCCGGCACAGTGCTTTCATCTAGGATGGTTACAGGTTTTCTAACGTTAGAATAATCCACTGTTTTTCCCCCTGTCCCAGCTTCACCCCATGAGAAGAGGCAAGATGCAGGCAGAGTACCTTCATCACAGCTTCAGGTGCCGAGCAGTGACCTCAGCATCAACCTGATGGAGAAAAGGATGAATGCTCCTTAGGAGGCTGTGCTAGGCTTTGCACAAATATGTGCATTTTTAAGGTCTTTATATATTACAGGCTATAAATTTGCTTCTGCAGATGTAACATTGAGTCTACAATACGCAGCCAGCTGAAATTTATTCAAAGAATTGAATCAATAATTGAAATTTCTCCTTTGATCAAAGTGCCAGTGGCACAACGACGACTCATGTCAGCGTTGCTGCTCTGAGATAAAAGAGAAAGTATTATTCAGAGTTGAAAGTAAGGGAAGAAACTCCCCATAAAAGAGTGAAATAAAAAGGCTGACATGGAGCTCACGAGTGAGACGTTTCTGCTACAGACGCGCCACTTGTCAGCACAGTGAAGAGTTTGCAGACGTTTTCACTATGCTGTAAATTCTGGTTTTCAAGCCATAAAAAACCACCAAGATAAAAATTCATCACGCAAATTCTTAGGGAAGGAATTTTTTTTTCACTGGGGAAGACAAAAATCATAAATCAACCAGCTACAACATATAGACAAGACACTTGCAAAGCAGGAGTTTAAGCTATGATTAACTGTACTTACTGCCTTTAACAATGATCACATTACAGAAAAGCACTGGCATGATCTGTGTCACTTGGATATTTAAGCCCTCCATTAATTAACCAGAAGTGAAATAGGACCTAGGACTGTGGATCATTCAGTCTAGTTCCTCATTACTTCAAGCAACCGTATTATAAAACTCCCTTCTTGAACTAAATAAACAGTATCTGAAAAAGAGGATTTTTTTCACCCCATTTGGGGGAGGTTTCAGGATCCTCTTCCTCAGATTCTTCTTGGTTCCCACTCAGTCACTGACATTGCTCTTTATCCATCTATTTTTTTGCCAGTGGTGTCCTTTAGGTTAAATAGCTTTCGCCCTGAGTCATTCCCACAAACTCGCAGTGTACAAAGGAGCCTGGGATAACGACAGACCAAAAATAGTACAAAGACTGTACAGTACTCTCTAACTAAAAATGCAGGCATTGAACTTTATCGTATGGATCTCCAGATTTCTAGAGCTCTTCCACTATTTTTTAACACAGGCACCAAACCATAGGCTAAGGATCCACAGTTCTTTACTTGATCCGTGCGAAGAACTGCTTGTGATAACTCTACACTGAGCGGAGCCTTTGCATTACTCTTAAGTGTCATGACGAAAGCAAAAAGAAATTAAGCACTCTCCCCATCAGAATATATATAAAAATTACAAGCCTTCCGTTATTAAATCATTACATGCATTTATGTTCAGCTACTTTTAAAATGCAGAAATTTAATAAAGGCATTACACACAGAAGTGCTAACAAGATAATTGCCTTTAGTTCCCACTCCCAGATGGCTACGTTCAGATTTAGAAGAGGGAAAATCATGATAACAGCCAAGAGCATGGAACTATTGCCTCAAAATCAGCCCAAAAACTACGCACGTCACAGGCAGGGGCACATGTCCCAGGAGACAGGACATGTCACTGGCAGGGGATCCCTGCCACCCCAGGTAGCCATCTCGGAGGAAAGTCCCCCTGAGAATCATAGAATGGCCTAGGCTGGAAGGGACCTTAGAGATCATTTAATCCAACCCTCCTGCCATGGGCAGGGACGGCTCTTAACTAGACCAGGTTACTCAAGGCCTCATCCAGCCTGGCCTTGAACATCTCCAGGGAGGGGGCAGCCACAGCCTCTCTGGGCAATCTATTCCAGAGTCTTGCCACCCTCATACTGAAGAACTTCTTCCTAAGATCCAGTCTAAACCTATTCTCCTTGAGTTTAAATCCATTTTCCCTTACTCTGTCACTGGACACTCTTGTAAAAAGTCCCTCCCCAGCCTTCCCGTAGGCTCCCTTCAGGAACTGGAAGGCAGTTATAAGGTACTCCCAGAGTCTCCTCTTCTCCAGGCTGAGCAATCCCAGCTCCCGCAGCCTGTCCTCGCAGCAGAGGTGCTCCAGCCCCTGGATCATCTTTGTGGCCCAGAAATGCTTCCCCATCTCTGCGAGATGCAGGAGCCCAGAACAGGTCCCTGGGGGGGAACCAGGTGCCTCCTGCCCTCCAGGCACCTCAGGGGACCACGTGTCATCCCCCTTCACAGCAGAGATATCCCTGAAATATCTCATCACAACATACACATTGAGGACTGAGGAATAATGGGTTTTCAACGACTTCAGTTGGTTTAGGTCGTAAAAGGAGACTGAATTTCACTAGAAGCATGTTAATTCATTACACTATTCATTAAATTAAATTAATAAAATAATAACATCATTACTTTCCAGCCTGAGCCTTGATCACTGGAGTTACCATTGTCTAACGCACATTTGTATTTGTGCTAACCAATACGGCCAGAGCAGATAATTGCAAGTATCGCTCAATTATTTAACCCAACGCTACGTTTTCCTGAGATGCAGCATCCCCCCACAGATCACCCAGCTTCTCGACAGGTGCTGCCTCGACACGTGCTTGCCATCACCTCTTACTGCGAGGCTAAACTCTGCTCTCAAACACACTGGTAAATACCAGGAACAGTTTCACCAGCTTCTACAGATTAACTTCAGGTTTACATCCACAGTAGCATTCCACCTGCTGGAAAAAGTCACTTAAAGAACCAAAAAAAGGAACAGATACACTTCCTAAAATCAACATTTCAGTCACAAATTTTTCTAATAAAGATGGTGTTGTTCTTGTTGTTATTACTATTATTTTCCACCTACCTCCATCTACTACTACTTCTGCCCGAAGGCAGGCTGTTCCATTTAAAAACTCGGAACACAAATGGGAACCAGATTACCTCTATCTCAAAGCTGCCAAAGAGCAATTGCTGTATGAAACTAAAAATCCTCCTGGGATTTTTCCCAAATCCGCAAAATATTCCCGAGCACTGAAGTTTCCACTGGGACTATTACATTAGCAGATAGTCTCTGTGTGAAACCCTGCGTATGCAGCCGTCCTCCTAATGGTTTCCAGGACAAGGAGGCTGTGCGAGGCACGTACTCCCACCTCAGCATCAAATAACATTTATACCAGATCTGACCTCTAAAGCAAGTTATATACCTATCAGTGTTAAAAATAACGGGCAACAAAGCTGGTGAAGGGCCTGGAGAATAGACCTTATGAGGAGCGATTGAGGGAGCTGGGACTGTTCAGTTTAAGGAAGAGGAGGCTGAGGGGGGACCTCATCATGCTCTACAATTACTTGAAAGGACATTGTAGAGAGGTTGGTGCTGGTCTCTTCTCACAGGTCATTAGGGACAGAACCAGGGGGAATGGGTTCAAGTTGCAACAGGGCAAGTTTAGACTGGACATTAGGAAGAAATTCTTCACGGAAAGAGTGGTCAGACACTGGAACAGACTGCCTAGGGAGGTGGTTGAGTCGCCATCCCTGGATGTGTTTAAGTGTCACTTAGATGTGGTGTTGGGTGATATGGTTTAGGGGTGAACTTGTAGTGTAGGGTTAACGGTTGGACTCGATGATCCCAAGGGTCTTTTCCAACCTAAATTGTTCTATGATTCTATGATCAAGCTTTTGTTTCCCTCCCGAAAGCTGCAGCGATCAGCAGTAACATCTCCATATCACCATGAAACCTCCACATGCATCCCGAGAATCCAGCTGAGCCTGACCCCCGGAATCCCCACAGACATCCCTCCAGTGTCTGCTTGCTGGAGAAGTGCAAAGCCTTTAGCTCTGTGCTGGTGTTTCCTCGCTGAGGAGCTCCTGCAAGAAGCCCCTTCCACCCAGGACATGCGGAGGGTTTGGTCCAGATCGCTCTGCAGGGCCAGGACCCCGGGAACAGCCCCTGTGCTTGTCTCCAATGTCGTGGGTGCATGAAAAAGAACAGTAAGTGACAGCAGCCACCAATCCTGCAGGCATCAGGGCTTCGGAGGGGTGGCATGTGCTTGTCTGGGTGGAACCCGCCCTCCTCCAGCAGCCCAAAGCCCTTTCCAAAAGAAAAGGGAACGCAAAGCTCCTCCTGCCAAATGCTGGCACAGAGCAAAGGGGAGCAATGGACATCATGATAGAGAAGGAGGAGGAGGACGGATGTGCAGGTAATAGGGGAGCTCTCACCGGACCTACGCAGCCTGGGGAAACTGGGGGGCCCAGCTCCAGCAACGCTAGGGGGCATGTCCCCCTCTATTTAACAACCTAAAACCAGCCCTCCCCCAAATTCACCCCCTCATATCACTGCTCCATTCAGGGCTGGGGATAAGGAAGTCTGGGCAGGATGAGGCTCCTCCAGGTACCCAATGCAACCCTGGAGAGGGTTTTGCTCTGGGCTCTCAACCACACAATACTCCCCGTCCTCACCACTTGGGTATTTCTTGATAAGGTATTTATAGCACCCTTTCAAGAGCTTTTCTGGCCACTAGCAATTACTACATACATTTAAAAGTATAAATGCTCTACAGATACACATATAAAAATACAAGTATATATATATCTGTAGAATATTTTTTAAGATATATGTGTAGTCACATATATCTACATAAATATATAAACATGTACCTACATATATTTTACATATCTTTACACAGAAGTAAATACAGATACAATTAAAACACACATATAAATATATATCTCCATGCACACCTGTGAGCAGGAACGGCACTGCCAGCTAGCTGTGCACAGGAAAAATCAAGGGACTCCTCATCTTCACAGCCACTCCTCTCTCAGAAAGCTTTTTAGGTTTATTTTTATACAAAAAAAAGACAAGTCCTCAGCTCAGCGGATGCCCAATAAGGGTCTTATAGATGCCTCAGCAGCTGGATCATGGTCTCAGGCTGGCAGGTGGCTGCTCACTGCTCCTGGGACGTTCACACAGCACCAGCAAAGAGGGGAAAAAAAAAAAAAACCCACCAGAAAAAAAAACGCTTTCCAACGAAAGAGGAAGAAGACGAAGCAGCGATTTTCCTGTATTTCAAACCATGAATCACAAAACCTGGCAGGAGTTAAATTCACGTGGAGTTTTTCTCTCCTCTTTCAACGCTCTCTATTTATTTATTTATTTTACTTTCTGTAAATGGGAGTTTATCTTTGTTCTCCCGGCAGGGGTAGGAAGGTTAAATATAAAAGTTCCCTCTCACCATCCCCCTACAACAACAACGTGAGAAAACTCCTCTCCCGGCGTGGGAGGCCCTTTCCTGCCTTTCACCCTGCCCGGAGCCCCGCCCGCACCGGCACCGGCACCGGGACCCGCCACCATCGTCCCTTGACGAAGCGGGACCGGGCGGGACGCGAGCCGCGGTCATCCCGGCGGAGGCTCCCGGGGGCCCCCTCCGGCGCCCCCGCCGCTCCCCCGGGGCAGGGCCGGGCCGGGCGGTGACCGGGGGGACGCGGCGATCGCTGCCGCGGGTCCCAGCTGAAACCAGCATCGTCCCAGCGGTGCCACAGCCGGCCTCGCTCCGCCCCGGGGAGAGCGAGAGGCGGCTCCCGGCCAGCGCCTGACACATTCCTCCCGCGAAATAAACGGCGAACGGCCCCGTTCGGCTCCGCCGCCAGCCCCGGAATCGCAACGCCCGGCTCGTCCTGCCTTGCCGCGGCGCGGACAAGTCGCAGGAGTACTCGGGTGGGGTTCAGGGAGAGAAGAAACACGGAGCGACCCCGCGGCCGGCCGGGCTGGGCTGGACTGAGCTGGGCTGCTCGGCCCTACCGGGGCGGTGGGGCGAGGGGAGGATGAACTCGCGCCCGCTCCCACACCGGGTGGGGTTGCCACGCAGCCCGGAGGCGCGCCGGGTCCAGGAGCCTGCCGAGGGCTGCCCGGGCCTCCCCGCATCGGCCCCGGGGGAGCAGCGGGACACGGCCCCGGAGAAGTAACGGAGATCGGCCCCGCGGGAGCAGCGAGCCCGGCCCTGCCCGGCAGTCCACGCAGCGCCCGCTCCACGCACGGGTGGGTACGAGATGGGACATCCCGCCCCGGCTCTCCCGCGCACCCCGGTGCACTCCCCTCCCGCCCCCAGCGCCGACTCCCCGGTTCACACGTGGACAAAGGCACTCGCGCTCCCCCGGGGCACACAGACCGACACACGTGTGCGCTCACATGCACGCGCGGGGACGGACGGACACACCTCGCAGACCAACCGCTTCCCCGCCGCCGCCGTTACCTCCGGCTCCGCGCCCCGCCGGCCCCGGCACCACCTTGGCCATCCGCGCCGCTCGCCGCCGCCCCCGGGCGCGCACCGCCGGCCGCCGCGGGGCGGGGCGGGGCCGGCCGCACGTCGGGGGCGGGACCAGGAGGCGGGGGCGGGGATCTGCGCCGGGGCGTGGCCAGTGCAGGGGTGGGGCAGCGCCGCGGGGTGACATCGCCCCCAGCGCCTCCCCGCGGCGCCGTGGGGAGGGCAGGTTCGGGAAGAGCCCGACCCTCCCTCAGTCTGCGGGTTCTGCTGGAGCTTCGCAGCCCCGAACGGAGCCGCTGAAGACGCCTGGGTGCTCCCAGGGTGAGCCTGCACGGCAGCCCGGGCTCCCCACCTCGTGCTTGGAGGTGCTCGGGACCTAAATCCCGTCCCAGGTACCGACACGGGCTCCCTGAATCCCAGCCCAAGCCACGCAGCACAGTTGGTGAGAGATACCCCGAGTCCATGCATCAACCTCAGGTATCCTCCCCATCTCCCCGGACTCCGGGTGCTTCCACTGCACCTGGAGGAGCAGATGGCTGATGGGGCGTGCCTGGGCTGTGTCTAGATGATGCAGAGCTGGGGCGGACCCTCCTTCCTAAATGCAGCTCTTCATCCCTAAATGCAGCCCCTTTCCTGTGCTGCCCACCTGCTTCATCACGCATTTTCACATGAGCAGCAGACACATGTACCCCTTGACATCGAGGGATTTATGAGTGATGCCGCACACAAGCGCTGCAGTGGCGGGAACACACTTGTCAGCTCGGGGTTTCTTTGTGGTTTGGCACCCCAGCTCCATGGGACACATTTTCTTTAGGGCTGGAGGCACTGCTTTGTTTCCCCAAGCTGCTCAACGACTCCAGGGTTATCCTTTCCATTTGCACCCATTTCTCCTGGCTCTTAATGCACAGACAAGGTTTTCAGGCGCCAAAGATGGGTCTGCTTCCCAAAATACTGTACCAAAGGGATAAAAGCAGGTATAAATGCAGCAATAGGCTGAAGAGGAATGTACCCAGTGTCACCACAGCCCTGTAAAGGGACAAGGCAAGAAAGGAGCTGCCGCAGGGCTGGATGGACACAGCTTTGACTCCCAGCAGCTCCAGGCACCAGGAGCATGCTGTGATTCCCAGCAGTCTGAGGCACTGCTTTTTTGAACCACAAAACCCGGCTTTGCTCAGAATTTGGGTTTCACTTAAGTGGAAGACACAGGAAAACTATAGGATATGGGAAATGCCCAATGGAGGAAATAAAGTTGATGGTGAAATCAGATTCCTCAGTTCCTGCATCTGCTCGTCTCCCACACCAGCAGCTACCCCAGAGCTACATTTCTGATGTGGGCTGAGCATCCTCAGAGATGCCCTCCCCTCTGTGTTGGCCTGCAAGGCGAGGTGACAGTTGGGCGCTGTCGCTGCGGATGTCTCTCTGAAGCTTTGAAACTGAGGCAGCCATCAGCTGTCTCCCCAAGGTCACCTAATCCAGGCTGGGGCTATGCTCAAGCAGGAGAGCAGAGCATTGCAAACAGGCTGCTCTTTGAGGGGGAGGCAAGGGAACCATCGCATCCTTGGCACAGTTTAGCCTTCTCAGGTTAAACACAGGCTAGTGGTTAGGGTACCAGGCTTGGGCAAGAGGCGGATGTTCAGTTCCCTTGCATCCTCAAAGGTTCTCCGAGTATCTCAGAGCAAGCCAGGTTTAAATTAAGGTTTATAAATGTTAAATCCTCTGCAAAATCATGGGGAGCCTTGACAATAGGCAGAGTTAGATGCCTTGGTCCTCTGGAGGAGCTGGCCTTCGGTTTTTCAGGTCATATAGCTGCCCTATCCTACATGCCCCAGAGACTAATGTTGGCTTTCCTTATAGACACAGAATGATGAACCTGCTCAGCTGTAAATGAAGGTGAAATTTTGCCCTCAGCTTGTGAGGTGCCTGTTCAAGGCAGCGGATGAAGTTGGATGAGAGCACTGATCGCCGAGCCTTGTTCAAAGTGGCAATTTTGAACGCAATTCAAGGACTTTTTGTCATGCTCCAAGTTTATCTTCAGGTTGGGCAAAATGAGACACGTTATTATTTTGGTTATTCGGATTCATGGTCTGTTTCATGGGGGACTGGGCGATTGCAGTGGGATTTAGTTTACTACTCACAGCCAAGCAGATCCAGCCTGTCCAAGGGCCCCACAGTCTATGCTCCGCTTTTACTTACTGCTGCATGATGATCAGCAATGATTTTGGTACTAGAAGAGCAAATATGTCAAGAAAAAGGATTGTCTGTTGTCTTGTCTTTCAGTAACATCACAAAGGACCTCAGGAACCATGCTGTTATGTTTCCAAAGAAAACAACCATTTTTTCTGCCTAGGTAAAAGTGTCATTTCTCTTTTCCTCCACATTCTTCATTTTCTAGGGCATGTTTCCAAGTGATTTCCAAAGTTTTTTCCCTGTTCAACTCTATTTCGGTCTGTTAAACCAAGGATGACATATTGGAGAGGGAATTCTTTAATCCCTCTGTGGTTTGTCACACCTGGTAACTGCTGGGGAGCTGTGTCTGCCCAGGAAGTTGAGGCAACCACCACTCAAGCATCTTTTTGCAGCTCCAATAATTATGTGTATATATATAAATAATATATATACATAAATATATATATTAAATATATTGTTCCACCAATGAATTTTGGAATAGGTCAACTATTTATATATTTTTCCTTTTATATTTATATAATTTCTATTTATCTATATCTATATCTGTATCTATAACTATAACTATCTTTATATTTTTTATGTCATTGCCCCACTGAATTTGGAGAAGGAAATAAGTTTATCCTTGCACCCCTCTTGGTCTTAAACTGCTCAGCCAGGGCCAAGTGCCAGCACCACTCCCAGCTGTCAGGTCGGTGCAGTGGAGCTGGCAGTGCCATCTCGCTTCACTGCCTCACCCCTCACTGCTCCCCGGTAGCTACAGATCCAGGAGATGTGCAGGACCTACAGGCTGGAAGCACATGTCTGTTATACTCTGCTGCAGAAAATAAGCACCTCTTATGAATTTCCCAAGCACTCTGGTGAACTGAGTGGGAAGAGACAAGCATTTCCAGGTGCAGCCCCTGGATCGCTCAGCATCCCTGTGCCATCCTAAATCCCCGTCAGCTCGAGCCCTGAGCAGCTGCTTCTGCCAGACCCGGGACTGGACCGCCGAGGTCCTGCAGGAGGGACACGGCCATCCCAAAGCACGAGCGCACCCGAGTATTGATGCGCATTACATTTGCACCCGCCCATGCGTGTAATCCCACAGATTCCTAACGCTGCAAGCAAACGAACAATTGTCCCGCTCCGCCTGACACCGCGGCAACCCCGAACGCCTGCACGCAGTTTCACTTCTTGCTGTCGCTGCTGCTTTTAATGATGGCCGATGGACAGCCAGAGAGTCACAGCCCAGTTAATGCCACCGCCGGTCACGCCAGAGCCCGCCACCACTGGGAATGGCATGAATAACCACTACGTGAAGCTGAGAACTGGAGAAAGAAATCAGAATACACTGTGTAGCAAGCTTCAGCCGGGTAAGTTTAGTAAATAAATGCCACAAAGATGTCCTCACTGTTACCTCAGGTGGAGATAGTCCTGCCTCTTCTTGACAGTCGCAGGCTTCACCTGCCCTGCAGAGACCCTTCCACCCATCTCTGGCATCCCCAAAGCATCTCTTGACTACTGAGAAGAGACGAATCCTCCTGCAGCGCTGGAGCAGTGCTTTCTGCTGAAGGTTTTTAAGCAGTCCTGCTACCAAGCAGACAGTGAGCTCAGCAGCTCAGGGAGCCCCAAAGAAACTTATCCTGATAAATTAATAGCCACTGTTAAGATTTTCACAGTGACAACTGTGCATATTTATCAGGTCCCCTCTGATACACACTTAACAGACAGCATTGTATCTACAGGCACCAAAAATATCTCTGCACATCTGTTTTTCCAGTTCTGCCAAAGAGCTTTCATTTTTCTCTAATAACTTGACCTGTTTGGTTTCTGGCAGAAGACGGCTGAGCAGAGCACTCGCTCTCTGGATTCGCTCCAGTATGGGATGAGGTCAGGACGACAAAGAAAAAGAAACAGCTGGATGGCTACGCAGCAGTGGGAACAAACAGGTCAGGGACCAGGGCTTTTCTTTCCTTCCCTTTTGTTTCATCCAATGGGATTTCATTCCTGGGCGTATTTATTCCCTGGGCAGACAGTGTCACAGAAGTGGTGTTTCCTGCAAGCCACCGTTGTGGGGAGCAGCAGGCTGACTGGGGTGCACGTATAAATAGCACAGCCAGCTAATCCCTCCTCTGCTCGGCTGTTGGAAACGTGAGGCACAGGTCCTAGGGGTTTGCACTGAGATACTGCATCTCCTACGCAAGCATTTTCATCTGATTTTGACAAGGTGATGTTCATACCCCCAACTCCCGCTTTACTTTTCCATTTCATCCCATTCTACACAGTCTACCCAAGGCTATCTGGGTCGGGGGCTTTCGCCTCACATTTTTCGGTCTTCTTTATTTTTTCCGATAAATCGTCTTAAAGTAGCAAGCAGAAAAATTGCCAGTGGGGTGGGAGGGAGGTGGAAAAGAGAGGAAGGATGAGAGAATGGAAGACAGCGAGAAGACATGCAAGCACAGGAGAGATACAGTGAAACAGTCTGCACATTTTGCCCCACTGGGAGAGTTTCTCTCTCCCTGACTTCACTTTCTCCACAGCGAGAAATTCCACCTCTGGACTTGCCAAGGAAACAATGCGGCATTTCTCTGCTGAGCCACAAAGCAAGTGTGAAATGTTCTGTTTTAATCATTTACAGAACAAAAGGAACACAACAGTCACCATCTGATTCATATCTGCTGAAATCCAGCAGCCAAAGCTGTGGGAGAGGAGAGACAAACGAGGAAAGGAAAGGAAGAGGAGGTGTGAGTTTGGTTTGCTTTTTTCCTCTGGTTAGTCACTGTGGACACACCAACCACGTCTGGGTTATAGCAAAGCTTAAGAGCCCCTGGTGTCCTCTCTCTGGTAGATGACAGCAGAGAAAACACAAGGAACAGTAGAAGTACAAATACTGTTTCTTCTTGTACATGATCCTGTTTCCCTTCCTGAGCCAGAGGTTGTAGCTGCATCATGAGGTTTGAGAGCCCTTCACAGACCTTTCTTCCATGATGTTTTCTAATTACTTTTTGAGTCCAGTCATACTTCAGGCACCCTCAACATTCTGTGGCCATGAGTTGCACAATGTAATTGTGCACTGTGTGAAGACATACTTCCTTTGGGTTGTTTTAAGCCTTATTATAGAGAATCTCTGACTGGTTAAGGTTAGAAGGGACCTCTGGAGATCATCTGGTCCAACCCCTCTGCTCCAGCAGGGCCACCTGGAGCCAGGTGCCCAGGATAAAGTTTGGCTTTTGAATATCTCCAAGGATGGAGAGTCCACAACTTCCTTGAGCAACGTGTACCAGCACTTAGTGACCCAGCAAAAGTGTCTCCTGATATTCAGAGGGAACCTCCTGTGTTCCAGTTTGTGCACGTTGCCTCTGGTCCTGGCACTGGGCTCCATGGAAAAGAGCCTGGATCTGACCTCCTCTACAGGTATTTATAGACATTGATGAGATCCCCCTGAGCCTTCTTTTCTGTAGGCTGATGAGACCCAGTTCCCTCAGCCTTTCCTCACAGGAGAGATGCTCTAGTCCCTTCAGCATCCTTTTGGCCCTCTGTTGGACTATCTCCAGCATGTCCATGACTCTCTTGCACTTATTTGCTTCTAGGCCATTCGTAATTGTTGTACTTCTATTGTATCCTGATTTAAGGATACAATACCTTTTCCATATCATGGACCTGTAGTTTACTCAGTGTCTGCTTTCACAGAAGCTGCTCTGTCCCTTGATCACCTTCTCCTGGTGCTTCTCCAGGGAACCTCAGAGTTCAACGTACAGGTGAGCCATGCACTGATTTACACAGCAGCAGACAACAGAGAGGTTTCAAAAGGTTAGGCTTGGAAAGCAGAGCACAAATCTTTAAGACAAGGAGGGTAAGAAAAGTTAGGAAGTGATTTCACAGTCTTTTTTAATTCTTCCCAGCACTGAATGACCAAAGGCTTTGCAAACACGTAGAAAAGGAGGATATGAGTAACAGTTAGTGCAGATTCAGCAAGAACAGAGCTGGTCCGACTCAGCTAATCTCTGCAATGAGGTAATAAACATTGTAGATGAGAGGGGAGGTGCAGATGCTCTATATGTTGGTGTGTTAGTAAGGCTTGTGATACTGTGTCATATGGTATCACTATAAGAAAGAGAGGGACACCTGGACTAGAAGAAAGTATAAAAAGATGGATGCATGACTAGTCAAAACCTTTCTCTGAGATGATGCACAAAACCTTTTGTAAATCTAGTACTGATCAGCATTTCCGTGAATGACTCAAAATCCAAGCACAGCTTTTAATATTTGCAGTTGACAGCAGGCTGGGACAATCTGCCAGAGAGATGGACACGGGACCAGAGGTCAAGGCAGATTTGACGAGCAGGAAATAAAGGATGCAATCGAGTGATCCTCCGTTGGGGTCCTCCTCCGGTCCCCGCACAGAGGACGAGAAACTCTCAGCTTGACCTGGGGAAGGCCTGCTCCCTGCTCATGCCTGCCTTCAGTAGCATGATTTGTAATTGGCTTAAATTACAGAAATTTAATTAGACACCAAGAAAACCCTTCCAGTGTGATGAAGCACTGGGTGGATTCCCTGGGAAAGCTGCTGCGATGGGTTGGTCCTCCCTTTGGGGTGATGGGTCAATGAGAGGTGGGAGCCCTGCCTTCGGGAGGTGTAGCTGACCACTTGAAGTCCCACTCAGACCTGCCTTTTTGTGATTTTTGTGGTGATGATGCCTTGTTACAGCATTGAAGTTTTGTCTCAGGATGTTGTTATTATAACGCTGCTTTATTCTCTGCTGCTCTACAAATAACTCTACTGTTCAGGTGGCTGGTTAGACCAGAGCTGAGTATTTTTGACCTGGTATTCTCAGGCTCTGGTTGCACAATCACTTCAATGCAGCATAAGTACAAGCTGCTACTGGCGTGGTCTTGTCTTCTCCCCCTCCAACACGTGCTTGCTCTTACCCCCTCTCTTGCCTGGCACTGCCGATCGTGCAGCTGTGCATGACTAAGGTCAGACAACTAATCCAGCTGAAAACTCACCAGCCGAGAGGGAGGCAAGGGGAGGGATCAATTTTCTATTACTTGTTCTGCTATCTCACGTCCTTTGTCTGTCTTGTCTACCTTGGATGGAGCAATCACGTCTTGTGCTGTGTTTGGAAAGCAGAGTGGAAATGTAAGGTGATACAAGCGCTGGTTTGAATAATCTTTTCCAGACTGAGGGATGTCTAATACAGCTGGGAGTGGGGCTGTGCAGAAGCCCTGGGAGATGCCAACCCCCACCTCAATAGGCAATGGATGACACTGGACAGACCACACTGTTTCCCCGTTAACATAAGGAGGATGCCGAGAAGCCGGTTGTCCCATGTTTCAGCCCTGATCCTTGCCACTCCAGGGTCCTGCCCCTTGACCAGGGGTCACCACGAGCCTCATTTTGCACATCTAAAACATCTGTCTAGCTGCTGATGCATTTCTTTGCTACTCAGCTAAAACCAACCAAATGTTGTTAATTGGGAGAAGGAGCTTGTTCTTTGTCACTGAATACTTTTGCAAGGACCTGGAGGGTTTGCCAAGGTTAGGAGGAATGAGCATGTGCTATTGAGGGAAGGCACTGGTCAAGGAATAAGACCAAGAAGAAAAGGAGCTGGTGGGAGCTGTGTTGCAGAAATGCATTTTAAAGTTACTTGACTGGTTTTAACCACAATCGTGTAATGAATGAGGCAGGCAAGGGAAGGCTCTGGGCTTTATTCCCGTTCCCTGTAAGATACTCCTCCGGGTGAAGGCATGTCAGAACAGTATCTCTCCTGACACCAAGTGGAGAGAGCTCACAAGAACTCCCTTAAAACACAATCAAGTGTATGAGACTGCCCATGAGCACAGCTGGTGGCCCCACCACCCCTTCTAGCTCCAGCAAGGCATCATGCAGTTCATAAACATTTTTGTATTTATAGGATTTTTTTTCAAGAGTGTGGCTCTTAGCAGCAGAGATAAGTACACATAAAAAAAAATTGCCATTCTAGGCTCCTGCAGTTTTTATGCTTGTACCCCAAGTTCCCAACAGTGCCACATGTGGTGAGCAGCAGTGTGTGTGTGCATGCAGAGGATCCTTACTGGGACAGGGTGGGTTTCCAGAGTGATGCAGAAGTCACCGCATCTCAAAATGTTTGAGGTCAGCAGGGACCTCCAGAAGTCATCTGGTCCAACCCACACACTCAAGCAGGGTCACCTAAAGCTGGTTGCCCAGAACCACACACAGACAGCTTTTGAATATCTCCAGGGATGGCGAATTCATTGTCCTGGAAGTGAAGAGGCAGGTGCCTTTTCCTTGGGAGGAAAGGCTGGTATTTGGTTGTGTAAGGTGATGGGCATTGCAGTGTGCCAATCCCACCATGCTGCCAAAGAGCAATGCAGGATGCACAAACCTGAGTGCAGCATCTCTCCCAACACATCTAATTCACATTTTCCAGCATGTTCCATCTCCACACATATTCTTCAGACATATTCTCAGGAGGGGATGGTGGCTTGATTTCCCCTTTCCATGCACATCAGACCTCCAGGGCTGGATGGCCAGAATCCCTCCTGGAGAAGCTTTCTACCATGCAGCTCAAGTCCTTACCCTCCACCTTACCCTGAGCACCTCTAACAAATCCTGAGAAACACATCCTTTTTGACCTTGGCCCTGTGATTAAGGGGAGATCACTACCAGATACGCATCCTCCAAGGATTCAGCCTCTGAAGACTTCAGCTTCCCATGCCCATCTGAGGTTGTTTTCTCCCCAGGCATCACACTCTCTGCTCTAGCTTTATAAACCTCTACTTCTGCCTCCCAGAGGAGAAAAAAAAAAAAAAAAACAACCCTCATCCTGTTGCAAGGCACCAGAAAGTCACAGAAGCTCCAGTAGCAGCCGCGGGCTAAGCAGCCAAGAAGCAGCAGCAATATCCGGGCGCGCTCTGCACCAGAAAGCTGACAGATTCCTTCCCAGGGTAAAAAAACCTGCATCAATCTGACAAAGAAAAGTAATAAGCACAGCTAGCATCGAGCTGTCCCATCCCTCTGATGGATGGCGGTCAAAAGCAACACAGAAAATGATGAGTTTATGCAGCGGAAAGCACTCAGCGGCTGCCCTGTGTTTTAAGCCACTTTCTAATTACTCTACAAAGGAAAAGAAAGGAACAGGAAAATGTTTCACACATGGACTTACCCAGCTGATCCAGAGGAAAGAGGGCTGGGACACCTTCGGAGAGCTCGTTGTCTGAGGGAAGAAGAACAAATGCTTGGAAATATCAGCTGGAGAGGGAGGTGTGGAGAGCTGGGGTGACAATGCAGATAAGAGAGCTGGGGTGACACTTTAGAGAAGCCCCTGCTCAGCTGGCTTCCAGTTCACCCCTGGAAGCCTATATATGTGTGTTTCTTTTAATCCAGCTGTTATTGAGAAGCCTTGGAGTGAGCTTAAGGTGAAGACCTGGCGGGATGAACCCCTACCCCATCCAGCACTGCCAAAGAATCGGAGCTTCGCTGACTTGTTTCTGCCTCCACAGGGATCCCCGATCGTGCTCCCCTTTTCAGTCATGCCATGGCTCTCCCTTCCCTCTCCCCAGCTCACCCAGGTCTCAGGGCATGGTCAGGAGCACCCTGCTTGTGGCAAATCTTTCCTGCATGCTACCGTCTCCTCCAGCAACTTGGGTATGTTTAACTAGTGGGAGTAGGAAAATGCTCCGGCTGGGATTTTTCAGAAGCTGAACAAACCCTCGAGTAACCCAATAACAATATTTCTGTAACTCAGTGTCTGCAGCAGGTTAGACCGTGAGCTCTGGAAACTCCAGAGCCAGTGGCATCTCTCACAGAAATCTTGTGGGAGATTATTTTTGGTTCCCAAACCTAATCCCACCATGAGCCTACCCGTCCTTGCCTACTCCCAGCTGCAGATCACAGCACACAGAGATCCCTCACTGCCAGGAGGACCAGCAGACAAGTAGGAGCGCCTGGCCAAGTGTTAAACGACATTTGTACCTTGGGGTTGGTGGTGATTTCTTTATTTTCAGACAGTTCTTTCAATGTCAAAATGCTGCTAAATTGCAGAAACCCAATGCAATTAAAAAAGAATAAACAACTGTCATTTTTTTCCCTGTTGTTGTTTTTTTCCCCTTCATGTTCATGGCATTTGTTCAGTGCATGGGTTAGTTTAAAACACCTTTTGGTCTAGAATCTGTGGATTGCCCCTAGGGGTTTCAAGGAGGATGTTTAAGACAGGCAGGTCCGTGACACCACACAGTAATCTATACCTGTGACATTTCTTAGAGATCTTGCCCCCCACTTTAAAATGCTGTTAAGCCCATCAGTCAGAAAAAGCTGTGACCCACTAGTCTCGGGTAGTAACAGGCTGCATACAAAACCAAAGGCCAATGTATATCCACATTAAACTGTTTTGGATTTTTTAAAACTCCTGTCAGCAGAGACTCTGCCTTCCTCTGCGTTACAGATCCAAGCACAGTGGGATCCCAAACTCAAAGGTATAACCCAGCCTATAAATGGTGACACAGACCACACACACGGTGAAGATTTTAGAGAAATAACAGAAGCAGAGATTATCTTAATGGGTAAAAAAGGATGGACTGCAGCAAGCATCCCTAAGCTTGGTCCCTGCAGAAGCAGCAGATGTGCTCTTGTAAGGATACTGCCCAGTGGTGCTTGGCTGGGGACACTGAAACCAGGGCTGCTGGGTTCAAAAGCATAAACCTCCTTATTTAATTGAACTTTGGTGGAAAAGGAGGTGACAGCGCATCTCAGACTGTCCCCTTCCCCAGGCATCCGGGCTGCCAGCGGGAAGCCGAGGGAAACAGATGGAGATAAGCGAAGCATTTCACCAAAGCAAACCGCTTCCGTTCCCAGGGTGCTGGGGTCTGGAAGGCTGCAGGTTTATTTTGGTTTGAGTCCGGGGCACAGCATGTCCCAGCCAAACAAGGAGCTTTGCCCAAGGAGGAGCAGCTTGTGCCAGCTCAGGGGATGGGGACCTCTGGTGACAAAGACGAACTGGGGCTGAGCAAGGAGCACATGTGGCTGCTTCTGCCAGATGTTCAAACAGGGATTAAAAAGCAAATTGCAGCAGTTGGCTGGAAACTAGGTAGAGATGAATAGATAAACAGTTCTGGTGGCTATTTGCTATTGCATCTGCCCTGAGTGCTTTCCTGGGATTGGCAATTTCTGGAGAGCAATGGACCCCAGCCTTGGGTTAGGATGTCTTGTGTCATCTCAAACTGGGCTGAAGCCTTGAATGCTCCTTCACAGGGAGTCCCAGCCAGGGCAGCCCTCGGCTCTCCTGTCGCTACTGGGACAGCATGTCTCTGTGGGGACATCCTAAATGGTCCCACACAAGTATGACTGAAGAGAGAAAGGGGTATTTTACTGGCTCTTCTCCTCACTGTATTCTGCAGAGTCCTGCTTGTGGAGAATGATGGTGGTATATCTAGCACATCTAGGGGCATACTAACTTACTAAAAGGTGGGTGTTGGGGTTTTTTTCAGCAAAAGGCCACTCCAGAGAAGGAAGATGAACCACAGATGGACTGCCCATGTCAGTGTGCCAGCTCCTGGCAAGACATTGCAGCTTGAATCAGACCTTTCCCACCTTCCAGCTGAGTACTTGCCTTGCTCTGGACACAACTCAGCAAAACCCCTGGGACTGCTGCAAGCACAGCAGAGAGCAGTAGCACATCGGGAAGGCTCCCAGCACACTCACTGGGTGGATTAAAAACCAGCAATCATGTCCTACCTCCTTTCACACTGGCAAAGGGATGGATCCCACCATGACACAACCAGTTGTTTTCATCCAGCTTCCAGTTTTCACCAGGGTCCATCTCTGATCTGCAGCATCAAAGATTTGCTGGCAATGCCTCCTGCCGCTCTCTCTGGGGAATAACCAGAAGATATTCTGAGTGCCTGTCATGGTTTGCACCACAGCCAGCTGCTGAGAAGCTTCCCTCAGCAGAGGAAAATGTCTTGTAAATATTTCAGGAAAAAAAGGAAAAGAAAAAAAAAATCACATGGCTCACAGGGAACTGTTGGACCAAGGAGCAGCTGACTCTGCCAAGCCTTGATTTATCACATTAACAAGTCTCCCTGCTGTGTCAAAAGGCCACAGATGCTTGTACCTCTTCCATTTTCTGTTGTCAGTCTGACCAATGCTGAGAAATTTCTAATCCTTCACAATTTTTGCAGGGATGAGGTTTTATTTCTGATCAGGGTGACATGCTGTGAGGGTGTCTGTCAGTGATGAGTGTCTTGGCTCTACATTCCCAGCCTGAACGTGCCCAGGGGTCCCAGATGATGAGAGGAGCAGACACAGGTGCTGACCCCTGCTCTTGCATCCCAGCCCCTCCACGGACGGGAGGTACAGGCTGGGAGTTATCAGTTACGCTTTACAAGCCAATGCTGCCACTGGCCTCTTGGTTCTTGCAGCTGGCCCAGCCCTGGAACAGTGGCTGTGAGCTACCAGGGAAGGATATTGAGCAGTTAAAGCTACAGTTCCTAAGCCCAAAAACTCCCTTCCTGGTGTAGACACTGAATTATTTTCCTGTCTATCTGCCGTTCAGTGCTACCTACAGGTTTGCTGCAGCTGTGAGTCCATGGGAATACATAGAGGCATTTTCCCTTCCTGACCCCTCGGACCTGCGCATCCCTGGCAGGGTAAGCATACAGAGATGTTTCATTCACACCTAAATTGTCAGGATTACATAGATTTGGGAAGGAATAGAGTCCTTCGAGCATCAGCAATGTGTAATTTTTCAAGGAAGCACATACCAGCGTTGGGATGCAACAAAAAGTTACTGCAGAAATTTTTGGCTCTGTGGGAAGACACTAAAGAGGTGAAAACATGGACTTGCCCTAATGTTGTCTGAGCCAAATCCAGACCTCAGATGGCACCGATGGAGTTGCTTTCACGGTGAGGTGAGTCTCTTGGAACCCACCACACTGGAAGCTGTGCATCTCTACTCAGCACCTGATTTTCATCATCACCATTTGTAGGTGATATCCCACCATAAGAGGGATATAGATCTATTGGAGCATGTTCAGAGGAGGGCCACAAAGATGATCCAGGGACTGGAGCACCTCTGCTACGAGGACAGGCTAAGGGAGCTGGGATTGTTCAGTCTTGAAAAGAGAAGACTCTGGGGGGATCTAATAGCTGCCTTCCAATACCTGAAGGGAACCTACAGGAAGGTCGGGGAGGGACTTTTTACAAGAGTGTCCACTGATAGGACAAGGGGAAATGGGTTTAAGTTGAAGGAGAATAGATTTAGATTAGATCTTAGGAAGAAATTCTTCAGTATGAGGGTGGCAAGACTTTGGAATAAATTGCCCAGAGATGTTGTGGCTGCCCCCTCCCTGGAGGTGTTCAAGGCCAGGTTGGACAGAGCCTTGAGTAGCCTGATCTAGTTGAGAGGCATCCCTGCCCGTGACAGGGAGGTTGGATTAGATGATCTCTAAGGTCCCTTCCAGCCTAGGCCATTCTGTGATTCTATGATTCTATGATTCTATGATTCTATGATTCTATGATTCTATGAACTGCTTGTAATTTAATGCTGCCAGGGCCCTGGGAGGGACAGGATCATGCCAGCAGCGCTTCCTTAGGAAACCAGGTAAAGAAAGAGATGGATGGGCCCTGTCCCCATGGGGCAGCGAAGCATGGCCAAGCCACACTACTGCATTTCCCAAGAACTGGCAACCCCAGGCACTGTCCCATCGGGGCAGATGCCAGAGCTGCAGGATGGGAGAGCAGCCCCTCATCAGGGTGTCACCCCGGTGGCTCCTGGCCTGAGCCCGTCCCAGCACACTGCTGGGTCTCACCAGGGTGAATTGTGGCTCTGCTTGTCCTTCCCTGGCCAGCCAGATGCGCTAGAGGTCATTTCACACGATCTCTTGCTCAACACCTTCATTAAGTCGAATTAAACACTTGTGCATGTGCATTTGCTGATCACCAAACAGGACCGGTCAGTGCCACAGGCAGGCGGAGCTTGAGTGGGACTGTTTGATGTAGCAAATTCACCTGAAGAACATTTAATAGGTGCCAAGACTCTGGGTGAATTTGGGTTGAATATGTAATGAGTTTTAGCTGGAAAAGAAGAGAAAAAGTTCTGAGAAAAGCTGCAAGGCTCCATTTTAACATTTTTAAAATGAAACATTTTTTGTTGTTCTTTCAAATGACATTTTTAGTTGGGAATTGACCTACTTTGCTTTTTCTTTTCTGTTTTCTTCTTTTTTAAGTTATGAGAAGCACTAAATAATCTCAAACCAGAATGTCTCATGAAACACTTATGAAAAGAAATCAAAGAAGAAAAGAAACATTTTCCGTTAGGGGTGACCTGAAACAAAAAGTAGTTTCATTTTTTTCCATTCAGCCACTGAAATGAAAAACCTATTATTTGTACAGCTCCACTACTGAAAGTCAGCTCATCAATGTGTACTGCTGGCAATTTATTTTTTCCACCTGCCAAGGGAGAGGTTTGTCTGCAAGTTCAATAAAGGTGTAAGAGAGAAAGAACGAAAGGGCAATTTATCAACACAGCATAGAAGATAAAATGGCTTTTCCATATTCACTCATTTCCCTGAAAGAAGGAAAAAGCAAACCTCCAGACCTCAGCTCTTTGTCCTCTGTCCCTGTCTGCTCAGAATCATATGGACATGAAGGATATAGACATGAGTCCTGAGCTTTCATCACACAGAAGATTAATTGCAAATGTAAAATTTTGACTTTACCAACGCATAAGGTGCAAAGAGAAGGCAAAGCACAGAATTTATTGGGGACAATAATACCAGCAACGAGAAACACCTAAAATATCATAAACCTCAGACACTGTTGTGGCTTTGCAGCATCCATCCCTTCCCCTCACAGCAGAGGCTGGTAGTGCCAGGTCCTCGGGACCAGCACCACAGGATCAGGGGTGGGTTTGTGGTCCCTGTCTCACCACAGAGCACCCATCGTGCCCACCTTCCACTGCGGCTTCCCAGCAGGATGGCATGGGGGAAAAGGGATGAGTACGAACACAGAGAATGGCCTGCCAGCTGCATAGATGTCCATGCAATAAACTTGCCATGAAAATTCAAAGCCAAAGAAGCATTACCACTCAGTCTGGTGCCTCACAAGGGCTGAGATTCGTGCTCCAGCTGCTTGAAGTGCTCGGCCTTGTTGCAATCAGTAGTTAACACCTATTATCTCTCCATCTTTTAAGAAGAGAACAAATCAAATGTCAGATTTTCCAAAGTGCCTGCACTCATCCTGTGTTCAGGCTTCACTTAGGGCAGGAGGAGCTCTTTTTACACAGCTTCCACCAGTACTCTAAGAAAAAATTAGATGAGAAAAGCCTCGACTCACACTCCTGCTACATGTCCTGATACAATATACAAAAATAATGGAGGCTGAATGAATTAAGGCCTCATTCACTCCACAGCTTCCACTACACCTCAGAAACACCTACATGGATCACAGTCCACTGTCGATTTTTGGCCTAACCTGAAAATCTCTTCCAAACTGCAGAATAATATAGCACAGCATTGGAATGACCATTTCAGCAATATTTTACAACCCCTCTAATCTGTGAGAAGTGGCCGTTAGAAGACAAGTCGCACTCAAGCTCCTCTTCTGGAGCATTTCCAGTTTAAGACAATCTGCCCTGCAGCCTCTCTGCACACTCAGCAGTTGCATGGGGTATTTTCTTTTTAGTACCATAAACTGCAGAATCCACATGGACAGAACAGTAGGAAAATAAAAGTCAATGACCTAGGCAGACAAGTCATTAAAGCATCAAACCCTGAATGTTCCAGCACGCGGGGTCTTGATTTGGAGGACAAGAGAAAGCCAGCAGTGTTTGCCCAAGCACTGCCTTCAAAGTTGGCTCCATCCACGTGGCTCACCCAAACCAGGTGCTGCTGAGCGGAGATGCAGATGCCGTTGAAAGGACGTCCCATCACTTTGAGCTATCATATCTCCTTGCATATGGGTCAACTCTAGAGCTCTAGCTGCATCCACCTACTTGACTGGGGGTACAAATCAGTGGCACCTGCCAGAAGATGCAGACTCAGCTACTTCTCCTCTACGAGGAATGAAGAAGAGCACAGTTTCATGAGATGCTCAGTCTAACCTGACCCTGGCATTGCTGGGGTTGGTGACCACCTAGTGCTGGTGATAACCACACACCACCTTGCTATTCTGAGTCCCCAAGGCAGTATGCAGGAGCCCTTTGCACTCATTGATTTTTTGTTTAGATGAATGACCTTTCCAACCCCTTGTAGCACCTAAGGAGAGTTCACATATAAAATTTTCTGAGCAGGATCTGACCCAGGGTAGTCAGGTATTGAGGGATGCACACAGCTGGTTCCTGGGCAGCAAAGCAGCCCCAAGCCATACCACCACAGGGCTTGGTGACCAGGCCAGGGCAGGTGAATGCAGAGCCACCACGAATGTGTCACAGCCTAGTGTAAACAGGAGTGAGCATTGGCAGGGACTGAGGCAAGAGAAAGGGCTACACAACAGCTGAGGTGGCCAGCAGCCACAGGAGGTCTGGCAAATGGGAGGCTGGCCATTGCTAGTGTGTTTTTGTAGAGACCTTGGGCAGAGAAGGTCTTGGACAGCAGTCTTGCAGCAGCCACATGTAGGAATAAATGCTGCAAGACAGATCCCCTTCTCTCGGATGTTTCCCAGCCATGCAAAATTACTGGGATAGCAACACAGCCTTCTTCTCGACAGGCACAGGCTGGAAATGTCCATCCCCACACTCACCAAAATGACATATTTATCCTTATGTTGCCTACACTTTAACACAGACTCTTCCCACCCACAGTGAGTGCAGAGAAGTTAAAGCTTCTCCTGAGCCTCGGTTTTGCTTGAAGCAAAACTTTCATGTGTCAAAAAGGCCACGTATGCCAAATGTGGGAGCGGTGCTGAGGTGAAGTCACACCGCTTGGGCAAGCAGCAGCTGCTCTTGGGCAGGTATCGCTGCCCCGCGAAGGCGTCTCCTTCCTGCACCCACCTCCCCACAGATTCATCTGCCCCAGGGCATCGCGAGCGGGAAGGAGAAGGTCTGGCTGAGCCTTATGGAGCTGAGCAGGGCAGTATCAGTCCTTGGAAGGGAATGTCACAAACCTGATGACCGCTTTGAAGGGCACAAAGTGATAAACTGCTTCCCCCGTACCTCAGAGCTCAGCACAGTGGCTGCTGTTCTCGACTGCCTTGGATGTGTTCTCCCTTAATTAGCCCAAAAGGTGACTAATGAGCTACTTGTTAATGTCATCATTCAAAAAAAGATCTATTTGTAGCCGGTCTGAAAGAGGTTTTTTTAAAAGCAATGAGTTTCAGCCAACTGGCACGGAGCATGATCACAAGTTAATTACATGATCTCACGGCAGTTATCTCAAACTAATACATCATTAATCTGATCTTACGACAGCTAAAGGAGAAGCCCAGAGCCAAAAAGCACTTAAAGGCTCCACAGTCCCCAGGACAGGAGCCCTTTTCATAAGAGCTGCAGGCTTACACACAGCAGGCACATGTCAGGACAAGCTGCAAGTTGTGTTGCTCCCCTTGCCCGGACGAACGAAAACATTCAGGAGCCAGGAAACACACAATCTCCTCCCAAGGAAGCCTTCCCAAAAGCGGATCCACCATCCCTCTGCCTCAGTTCAGAGGTGCAAGGACAGCCAGAGTGGGAAGGGGCTCGGTGGAAGGCTCCCAGCATTGCTCAGGAACCCCAAGGCATTTCTAATAAGGCCTCTGTATGACAAAACCCTTTTGGAGGATCTATCCTAGACTGGTCTCAGGGGAAATATTGGCAGGTGGGTAGTTTCAGGGCACACACACTGATGGGGACAGGCATTAGAAGCTTCTCTATATCCCTTAGGATATAAAGGTAGGAGGCAAATCAATAAAGACATCCCTATTTCCATGCTGTGATTTCATCTGAATTGCTTATCCCTACAGAGATAACCCAGAAACCAGAATAAAAGCTTGAAGAGCTTTGAAAATGTTACATTCCCTTTCAGCCAAGCTCTTATGGTCACTCCTGAGCAGGGGTGCCACCCGAAACGGTCCCGAAGGAGCTCACAAGCCTGTCCCTGGCACCCCACAGGCACGGCAGGACCCCCCAGGAGCCACCTCACAGAGCTCCAGGACCACAAGGTACAGGAGATGCTGGATGCACATGTTGACTCAGCTTTGGAGTGATTTTAAGATCTATAAGGTCCTCCAAGTTACCACAAGGGATAAAATTTCTCAGTCATACTTCACTGGTTTTCCTCCAAAATCAGCAAATTGAATTGCAACTCAACGATTCAAATGTTAAAGCACTTGAAGCAAAGCCTGTGTCTCCCTTTGTCTCTTTCACAGAGTTGCCTGTGCTAAACTAACGATACCAAACACCACCGCACCTCATTTCTGCTGGTTATCTTCACAGGCAATTAGCCACCAGGCTATTTTAGCCGTAACAATCACTTATCTATCTAAGAGAGGATAATTTCTCAGTGCTGTTCCTGTGACCTCTCAGAAAGCACACCATTGTCTTCTTTGGTTTTGCATTCATAGTAGAAAATGTTCAGTCCCAGCTCCCGTTTCGACAAGATCTTTCAAAAACCAGTAAAATAGAAATAGTAAATCTTACCTGACAAAACACCCACGATTTCTCTGGTGACAAAAAAGTGTCCGTGCCTCAGCGCTGCAAGACCAAAACTTCTTGGGGAAATGTTTGTCCTCCGTTGGGTAAGGGCTGCACGAAAACTATGCAGCCATTGCCTGGACTTGCTCTGGTTTGGGTAGGTAAGTCAGGGGAATTCAGCTGCTCTTGTGTGTTCAAAGAGCTTCAGAATGCTCTACGCTACCTATCGGCGTTATGGTTCCCGCAAGTATGCGAGGTATGCGTTTGTCTTCCTGAGTCATATAATTATCTTTGGGAAAGTAACCCACAGAAACACAGCAGAGAAGAAGGAAAAAAAAAATAAAAAAAGTAACTGGCCACGTAAATCCCTTGATGGTCAGCAGTAGCCCTGCAAGGAGATCACCTGGAAGAGAGGCTCTGCTAAGCTGTATGTCCCAAGTGTCAAAGCTAATGGAGATGCTGGGCTCTTTGCTTTTGGACAGTTTGCAGAAGCACATGTGGGGAGTGCTGAGGAGAAGGAGTAGCACAGTCTCAAAAGCAGCCACAGCGCTGGAAGACCTGATCTGAAGTTCTGTGGGTTGCACAGGTTATGGGGTGGCTTCTAGCCAGTAGGAAAAGTAGGGTGAAACCCTCCCTGATGACTGCTGTTAATAGAGGCTGAGTCATCGGTGATACGGGCTGAAAAAATGATGTGATGTGGTGGTGTCTGGGCTAGTTACATCTTGATAAGGATGGCGGGTGTCTTCCTGGGTTTTCCGTTGAATCAGAAGCACCTGGGGAAAGGTGACACCAGGAAAGGGATTTCTGCCATGAACAAATGCCACCTCAGGCAGTCTCAGAACAGGAACAGATACCATGACAGAGTAGGATACCATGCAGGTGAGCTTCCCAGAGAAGCCCCTGGTGCCAAGCATAAGCGAGGAGTGAAGGCTGAGAATGGGCAGCAAAGGGGGCTTTGCTTACACCATCTCCTTGCAAGGAAGAATATGGGCTCACCATGGCTCCAGCAGATGTTCAGACACTGCAATGTTTTCTCAGAGTTTCCGAGCTCTAATTTGTGCATGGCAGCAGCAAGCTCACCTGAGCATAGGCAGTCCACGTGTCTGAGGCAGATGTGAACAGATCTTGGATTTTGCTCTGTCTCCCAAAAGGACCAGCTCCATCCATCATCTCTCTTGACAGCTTATGGTACTCAGGAGGCAATCTCAAAATGATGACGTCAGCTGTGAAGGACTTCCAGCTACCAGATTAGATGGAAAAACTCATACCTGGCAGGCAAACAGTTCCCAGAACCAGGACCAGCAGGGCTTCAAGCACACGTGTGCACTGACCGACAAAGAGAAACAAGTTGTGCAGCCTTTGAGCTGGCTCTAATCAGTGGCCTTTGCTTTTTCCAGCTGGAGCTCAGTTTTATCAACCCATCCCAGCTCTGGCCAGCATTGCCTAATGCTTCTGACAGTAGCTGGCTGTGCTTTGCACCTGCTCGTGGGGTAAGCAAGCTGAGATGCTCTTAACAAGAGGTGTTTTGGGGACTACCAGCATGGTGCCAGCCGCGGCAGCAGCCAGTGTGGGGGGCAGTGAAAGACTCAGTCTGTGCCACTGCCTGCACACAGCTGAGGAGCTGAGAGAAGCCCTGGCTGTGCTGGGATGTCCCAGGGCCATCCTCACATCTAGGCTCATCCACCATAGCCACAAAGCAGCAGGAGTAGCCCAGGCAACAGTGAAGCTCTCTCAAGTCTCTGAAGTGCTTCTGCCCCAGAACGGTGCGAGACACTTGGAGAAACCACTCTGCTTGGACAGAAGCCAACTGATGGACGTATGTGCAACGGAGGCTTTGGATGAAGCTGATTTTACCAAAATCCTACACAGCAGACTTGTAAATACAGAGACACCAAGTCCTGATGAATTTTCCAGATCTTCTGACATGGGGCACGTTCCTATCCTCCTCCCAGAGTGTCGGTGCAGGACTGTGTCAGCCCCATCCCTGCACAGGCTCATTCTCTCCTGCAGAAGCATCCTGGGGAGTCAAATCCACCTTCAGAAAGGTAAGCAGCCAGCGTTGGGTAAGTCACAGTGTTCCACAGTTCTTACACCGTGAATCATGAGCTCCCTGGCAGATTTACGTCCAGTGGCACTGGCTGCTCCGGAGAAAGATGGAGCAGATGGTTGCAGCCCAAGCCAAGCTCCCAGGTGAGACGAGGCAAGACGAGGATGAGCAGTCATTGCACAGCGCTGCGTCTGCTACAGAAGGGTTTACCCACAAAGGGGGTATCTCTCATCTCTTCCCACCTTGTGCTGGGGACAGATATCACAAGCCTCCTGTCCCTTCTCCAGCCACATCACCTGAGCCGAGGTGCCCATGTCAAAATGCCCATCCCTCCCAGCTCATTCTTCTCAACTGGTGGGGAAAAGGTCTTCACACCAGGGCTTGTCTTCTGATAAACATCTACTCAGCTGCAAGTACTGAGCTCCCCCGAAAAATTGTGGTGAATGGAAACAGAGGGTCGCCCCAGACAGCAGGATGAGGAAGGCCATCTCATTGTGGTTGGCAAATTCTGTCTCAAAATGGACACTTTTTCCTAGGAAAGCCTTTCTGGGCAGCACCTCGCAGGGTAGCTCTGGGAGGAGGTTGGGTGGGAGCATGTCCCTGTCCCGATCACCGGTGGGGTGCTGCACCACTGCCTCTCAAGAAGCTGTAGAACCTCGTGGCCAAGGGCTGGTTTGTCCCCCACCCCCGTGCTCTGGGCACTGCCCCGTGCACATTGTGCTCTCCCATTCAGGACCACTGCTGGGTTACCTGCACCAAGCAAGGGAAAGGAGGGAAAGGTGTCCTGTGGGAGGAAGAAGATAAGGCCCAGGCCAGGGACAGGCAGCACGGAGTCTTGGGTCATTTGTGGGGCAGGAAGAGATGGACAGCAGCTCTTGGGCTGCTTGGTGGTGGGAAGGTCAGTGAAGAGCTCTGTCTTACCCCATGGACACCATCATAATTTTCTCCCTGGTGAAGGACAAGAGCAGGCTGAGGAAGCTTCTTTGCTCAAAAACCCAAATATGTCATTCAGTGCAATTCAGGCAGGATCTCAGCTGGCAGATGGGAAACACCTTAGCTTTCTGTTTAAGTTGCGGTATTTTTAAGAGGACTGAGTTAGTCATAAAACATTTACAGCTCTCTCTTCCGAGGAAGCTGCTTCTGGGGGTGTCATTCTGTACTAAACAAAATCAGAGCTCTGCAGGGAAAAATAAAGAGGGGATCCAAACAGCCTCTCATCAAGTGGCCTCCCCAGGATCACACAAGAGCAGAAGAGTGGTAAGGTGGTGGTGGTGTTGGCGACTGCGGGAGGAGTTACGTGGCAAAAACCAGGACTCAGTGGCCCATGTAAAGCATGCCTTATCCTTCTCTCTTTATCTGCAGTATGTAGGGGATATGGCACCCCGCAGCTGGTCTGGGTCCTAATCTCCCTCCTCCTTTCTCCAAGAGAAATGAGTCTCCCTATCCCCAAGAGTCTGGTCCCAGTTTACGAAGGTGTGATCCCTGCCTCCAGGGTCAGTTGTGGCACAGACACCCTGTGTCTTGCCGCCAGCAACAAAGAAATGACAGCTGCGTCAGCCACTCTCTCTCCATCTTCTCCTGGCTGCCTGCCCTTTGCTGTGAGCTGCGTGGTGGGACCGCAGGGTCACCTCCTACCCCACATCCTCTTCAGGTCCCTCTTCTAACTGCCCAAGGACCTGGATGCACTCAGGGCTCAGCCCCACATGACAGAGGGTCTGCTCTGCCCACCGGCATGGGGGGAGCACAAGGATGGGACAATTATAAGCCCCAAACACTAATTACACTGAGCAAGGGTGGTGTGGTGGAGGGCGAGTCCCCGGCACCAAGCTCCTGTCTCACTCTCTTCATCTCTTGTGAAAAACTAGAGAAGACCTTGGTTTTGCTCCACCTCAGGACAAACCCAAAAGCTGAATCTTCTAAATATCTCATAAAAATGCTGTTTTCCACCCAGGTTTGCTTGCTGCTTAAGAAAACAACACTGTCTCCACCTTAAAAATATCAGCACTGCAGTGGCATTTGTTCCAGCTGAAATCTGAAGCACACCAGCTCCTCTTCTCTTTTCATGTTACTGCTTCAGTACTCTGTAGACTTGGGTTTTGCAGGAATAAGGGGCTTTTGATTTGTGCAGGTTATTTAACTCTCAGCAAGGAACCAAAGTAACAATTATCCACCCCATGCTCTGGTGATTCACAGGAGACTCTGACAAACAGAGAGATGCTGTGCAACCGGTATGAGCTATGAGGAATAGCCATAAAGAATGTCTGCTTGGGTCAATTATAGAAGAACACTGTCTAACAGGATCCGTCCAGCTGCATCCTGGAGACTGAGACACCGGGTGATTTAATCATTCCTTGAGGTAATACACAGGCAATTATTACTTTCACATGCACATTACTGAAAAATTCATCAGCAATCCAACGTTAGTGGGAAGCACTTCTCAAATGGAAACAGCTCCAGGTGTGGGGCAAAGACAGACCTCAAGTGAGCAATGTTCTCCCTGCTATCTTCAGGAAATGATGGATCAGAACTCAACAAAGTTGGTATATGGGGATAGCTCTACCCTTTTACTATGTGCACATAGTAACCAACCTACCCTTTGTAAAAATAAGAAGACACCTCCTATAACACTGACATGAGGCTGTAATGAAGTTGTGGGATGGTTTCTTCTCCCATGTAAAAGTGATAAGTCAAGAGGAAATGGCCTCAAGTTGCACCAGGGACGGTTTAGATTGGATATTAAGAAAAAATTCTTCACCAGAAGAGTTGTTGGGCATTGGAACAGGCTGCCCTGGGAGGTGATTGAGTCACCATCCCTGGTCGTATTTAAGAGAGGTGTACATCTGGTGGTTAGGCTTTACTGTTGAACTTGTCATTGAGAGGTTAACGGTTGGACTTGATGATCGTAAAGGCCTTTTCCAACCTAAACGATTCTATGATTCTATGTTTTTCATGCTGCCAATAAACTAAGAAAATCTTCCTGTGCCTCTGCTGGGCAGTTCCCATAAGTCAATTTCATTCACATTGGTCACTATGATCCTCTAATGAGAGATATTGTATATATGAATTCTTTTCACAGGATTGTTCAGGGTATTTTTGCTACCACTCGTAAATGAAGAATAAGCTTTAAATTGTATTAAATAGAATAATTTTCACTTGACTCCCTCTCCTTCAAAGAAAGCAGCTGCTCTAAATCTTTTCTCTGTTCTCACTGTGACCCGTACACTGGAAGTATGCTCAGTGGGTCTGAACGAATTGAAGGCATCTTCTAAGGCATAGAGGTATCCCATGGCACTCTCCTAAAAGATGGTGTAACAGGGGCTGTCCTTTCCCTTTTCACTCCTTCCAGTATACACTTCCCCTCAAAAACATGATGGCACTCGTTGATTTCCTCTGTATCTTAGTCTCTTCTCTCCCCACCAAGCAGACACAGGTCCCTGCAAAGCCACCTTCAGCTCTCCGATGGACATAGTGAACTACATCACATGTACAGCTTGGGTTATCTGAAAAGCCAAGAGTTAAGTCAAGAGTTAAGCTTTTCCTCCAAGACTGCTTCATGAGGAACAAAACCTTGTGTGTGCGCCCTGGATGGGAACACAAGGAGACAAAATCTACCTCTTTTCCCCCATGAGCAAGCTGTAACAGCTCGTTCCCAGCCTTATGTGCCTTGGACTGTGCCAGCGGGGTTTCCACTGCTGTTTTTTTAAATCAGGCACTGGAGCCTGAACACCGGTCTCCACAGATTTCCAAAGAGCTGTCATCTGTGTCAGCAGTGGCCAGGACACATAGAGGTCCTGGGGCTGCTCCCTGACCATGGAAGAGCCTCGTCCATTCGATGCTTCCATATGAGGGGGACAGCAGCAGCTCCCCTAGACCCTGTGCCCACCCTGCTGCCTCGCAATTGCCAGGGGAACTAATGTTTCCCTTGAAAATAACAATTAATCCTTTTTTTTTTTGCTTTTTTCTTTTTCTTTTTCTTTTTTTTCTCTCATTTCAGGAATGTACCACTTTAAACAAAACTTCTGCCAGGAAAAGTTTCTTAGGCTGGAATTTTTAGTCTATATGTGGAAAAGCCACCTGGGAGGTACCAGCAGCCAGCAGTGAGGGTAGGGCAGTGCTGGGACTCCATATAGCCTGTTTCAAAAGCAAATCTCAGTCCTGAGCTTCCCACATATGTAACTTTTTGGTTATGGTCTGGGACTCTAACTTTTTTCTGACCAAAATCAATAAATCAAAAACCATAAAGATGAGGTGTGGTGCTTCTGTGAAACTGAGGAAAAAGAATAAAGTTTAAAAAGTGTTTTTTCCCAGCCATAACTCAAGCTGTTTTACTCTCAGGGAAGGTTCTCCACACGCTTCCCATGACATCTGCGTGCCTTAAGCCAAGATTGCACCGTCCATCCTGTGGCCTCTCTTTGCCACTTGGATCTGGAAGACGAGGAGAGCTACAGCTAGGGTTTGACAGCCTGTGGTAAGACTGAAATACAGGGGTGATGGTTGTCCTGTGCTTGGCTCAAGCCTTCTGCCCACCCGTGTCCTGCCCAGGCAGCAAAACACCACACGTGGCTGGGACTGCCTTTCCCTAATAGCACTAAATGAGTCCATCATCACAAACAACAATGCCTCCACTGAAACACCTTCATGTCAAAACGCCCAGCCCTTCTAGCTTGTCTTGCTCACCAGTTCTTCTGAGCTGGTGGGGAAGAGGTCTTCACAGTGGGGCTTGTCTTCTGACAAACATCTGCCCAGCTGCAAGCACCGCACTCCCTGAAAGAGTGGGGTGAATGGAGACAGAGTGTTGCCCCAGGCAGTGGGACGAGAAAAGACATGCCACTGTGGTTGGCAAATTCTGTCTGAAAACAGACACTTTTTTTCTTAGGAAAGCCTTTCTGGGACACACCTCCCAGGCAGCTCTGGGAGGAGGTCAGGTGGGAGCTTGTTCATGTCCTGAACACCAGTGGGGTGGGGTGCTGTACCACGGCCTCTCAGGTGCAAGAGGGGAAGAAGGGGGCTGGACAGGGAGCTGGCTGCAGGGGCTGCCACCTCCCCAGAACTTCTGTGAAATAAGCCTTTTGTTTCCCTTGTTTTCCTTTACCACCACCCAAAGTGGAAACAGTCATCTCTAGTCCCACTCAACTTTTCAAACAGAACGCTCTTTTCTTTCCTTTCCAGTTTTAACAACAAAAACAACAGCAACAACAAAAGTAACGTCCATTTAAATCCACACTGGAGTGGGTTTTCTTTCCTCCTCCAGTTTGTCAGTTCAGCAGCCAAACCAAATCCAGCCATCCCCACACCCACCCTGCGGCCACCACTGAATCAATAAATAACACCGCTCCATTTCCAGCTTACCTTGAGACCTCTCCCCTTACACCAACAGCTGTATCCAGCTCTCCTGCCATCAGTTTGCTTGGTTCCAGTGTCTTCTTCCCTGCCCCACCACGGTGCTGCTCCCCTCGCACAGTGATGGTTCAGGGGTCTGTGCTATGAAAACAGGCATCAGGGAGCATCACTTGGGACAGGACTCAAAGCTACGTGTTGGTGGAGTTATTCCTGGCTCATGTCAGCGTGTGTGGGCACCAGAGTCGGTGCAGGGAGCTAAGATGAGCCTTTGACATCACTGGTTAAATTTAGGAGTTTAGCACAGTCCTAAAAGGATCTAGAGGAAAGCCACTGCCAGGCTGACAGGAGAGAGAGAGCACCCTGCCACTGTCTCCCACCCAAACACAGGGCAGGGGATGGAGCCAGGAGATTCTGCACCAACCTCACTGCTCCCTCACATCACCCCTCCAAAAATAACCCCCCAGCAAGGTGCACCATGCTTTGCCATGGTATAAAAGCAGATTGTCTCCCTGGGCTTGTCCGTGGTGGGGCCAGGGGGAGCCCTTCTGGAACCACACAGGCCCATGGAGCCACTGGTCCTGCTCCACTGGTCAGGGTGGAAGGCTGTGGGGTGATGGAGATGCCCCCCACTGGATGGTGATGTAGGAGGGAGGTGATGCCAAGTAAGTCCCAGCACATGGACTCCCCCAACATTCTCCTGCAGCCTTGTCCCCACCCAGGGCATACTGCAGCTCTCACCAACCAGCCCAGCCGTAAGAGGAATGTACCTCCAAAGAAAAGGAATGGAGAACAGCCACAAAAGAGGCATCTTCCCCCAAAAGATGAAGAGGAAACTCAAATCCAGGAAGAGCCTCTGAATGCCAAGTCTGTCTGCTGTTTGTTGGGTGGGTGGAAGCTGTAGGTGAGTAATTGCAGTTCAGGTCAGTTTTGGCAGCCTCAGTCCTTACAGAAGATGGCTTCAACAGCTTATCATGTCTTTCATGCACAATTTATTTTTTCTCTTGATTCTTACAAAATCCTCTCTCATCTTTGTGTGAAGAACATCAGAGAAAGTTGTTGCAGTAACACCTTTGAATTTTCACATGCCTTCAGTATGGAGATCGCAGGACACCCACATTCTGTACAGCCAGAAGCAGCAGCTCTGTGTTTCTGAGCTCAAGTGCCTTGTTTGCTGCAGTCATGTGGCACCTGAGCAAGGGAGACTGGAGCATTTTGGGTGCGTGGAAAGAGCCATCTGTTTGCTTTCTTGAAGGAGTATCTCTGCAGCCACCAAAGAGCCAGTGAAACTGCAGCCATGAGAAGCAACTAATTCTAAGCCAGACTGTGAGGAACAAGATAACCCTTAATTGCTTTCCCAGTACTTGTCCCTGGCCTGTGCTAATACCAAAAGGCAGTGGAGTTCAGCAGGCTGAGGGCTCTTAAGTACAGCCTCTCGCTTCTGACATTAATGATGCCTGAGAGTGCACTAATATAATCTGGCCGACAAGTGGTAGAGCTTATTATTAGTGACATGAAATGTTCTTAATCAAATTTACTGGATATGTGGAAGGGCTGCAAATGGCATCTCAAGGAAAATCATCACCATAGCTTTAGTTTGTGAAGCTCCTCCACGTATAAGGGATGGGGAAGGCTCAAGTTCAGGGTACTCCCTCCACAGCTGAGCCCAGACCGGCCCGTATCAGCACTATGCAGGGGAATAATATGTTCACTGTACTGAGAGCTGACGTGTTTCTCAAAAATTGGGAATAGTTGTCATTGGAAACGTCAAATAGTTTTCACAGAAAAGGCCATATTTATCTCTCAGGGTGCAAACACCTGACGTCTTTAAGGATCAGGCTCCATCACTTTCATTTTCTTTCCAACACTACTACTTGTGCATCTAGACATTAATTTACCCATTTCACAACCATCTTTCACTATGCATCATCCCCCAGGTTTTCACAGCCTGTGACCGCTGAGGACATTTGCTGTAATTTGACTCTCCAGCTAATGAGCAAGACACGATGTTGTTCTCAGATCAGTCATTCTTTTGTTCCTCCTTTGATTAATGTGTTCTCTTTGATGCCGCACATGCTCAGGGACACATTGCAAGCGCCTTCATCTTCCCACCTCCTGCTGCAGTCTCTGAAGGTTGTCAGCCACCTCCACCAGCCCAATTACCTCCGAAGAAGAGGACCTGATTCTACCTGACAGCTTTCATCTTGAAGTGCTTGAACATCATGAGCTCAATGGTGATTAGTGTGGATCCTAGCACCTGTGAAAAATCATGGAGGTTATTTACACAAAAAGCACTCATTATGTTATATCAGAACTAGAAGATGGGTGGAGTAGAGCTCCTGGGTCATCACGATCCATCGCTGTCCACCACAAGGTATGAGACTGCAATGAAATTCTTAATGAGGTTGTGCTAAACCAAAAAAAGTTATATCTCATAGCTAGTTTCATCCTCTGTAGCTATTTTTCCTATTAGAAGGATGTTCTTACCTTCTAATGGTTAAAGACATTCCTCTCATTTCCAATCTAAATACATCCATGGGCAGTTTACATCCATTTGTCCTTAATCCTGTGTTCCCTTTTAGTTTAAATAGTTCAGTCCTTTTCTAACTAATAGTTCATCCCGTTTTCTAACCCGGGAATTTATTTTTAAAAGACCAGTCATAACCCGTGTATATAGCACTGAGCTGTATTATACATTTGGCTGGTATATAGTGGCCCCCTAAGGCTGTGACACGAAAACATTAATCTGCTTAATTTTATTCATGTAGGCCTATTAAAATTAAAGGGACTACTCTGAAATAAATGAAGCATAACTTTGCAGGAAAATTGGTTGTGTAATTAACTGCATTTGTGTGTATCCTGCATCTAAAAAAATCTGTGCTCCTTTTCAAAAGGATTGCAATATGTGTTTTCTGCCCATAGAAAAAAAAATATCCTTTAATTTGACTTCTTTCATTATGAAATTACAGAGCTCTATGACAAATTAGTACAATTACTTAGGTTTAAAAGATACCTAAAGCTGTAGCACTGTCTCTATAACCTTGGGTTAAGATTAATACAAAAGCAAACACAAACCCCTTCATCCAGGAAAACCCTTCATCCAGCAAGATGCAGAAGAGGACATAGGATACGTAGCTTTAACGATGACAGTTCCTTATTGCTGAGTATGCAACTCTCTGTCACTTCCGATTGCTCTATATGGGTTTTGTATGAAATTTAATAATAAAAAGCTAGGAAAACTTTGGTGGGATTAATACCACATCATCCATAATAGTACAGCATACACCATTTTTATCTACACATGGGTTAGCATGTAGCCAAAAAAAAAATGCATTTATTGAGTGATAAGGCACCCAACACCTCCCATCAGCTTCACCTACACAGTACCTGGGCACAAAACTAACTTGCTGTGCCACATGCCAATGAACTTTTGATACAGAAATACCTATTTCAGATAAAACCGTTCTGCTATTTTTACTGACATAAATTTCAAACCTGGTGCACAAGCATGGCTTCAGCCTGCAGAGCTGGAGATGGCCCATGGTGCAGCACGGCAGCTTCTCCTCCCATCGACCAACCCACCACTTTCGGTGGAGAAAATCCATCTGTCTTGTGCAACCATCCTGAGATCTTTGCTCTTTTAACCTGTATGCTGGAGCAGAAAGTGGGCTTCAGCAGTTCCTTCCGTGTCAGTCCATTTGAATTCTCTCTGTGTGCTTGTATACACATACAGATATATAGAGATATATACACACATAAAATAGTTTCTGTACTCCCCAAAGGCCTTTTTTTTTCCTTATTTTTAAGCAGCTTTTGTTAACAGTGACCTGCCTTAGCAGAAGGCAGTGAGCATTTCCAGAGGACAATCCAGTCTACCAGCTCTCCTAAACCAGATGAATCTCCTTCCACGGGTGCTCATTCTTTTCCACAGATGACAAAGAAAGCCTAAAGCAACAACTTCAGACTCAGATATCTAATTTCTGAATGTCTCAAAGAGGGGAGATGGTTCTACAATTGCAGACTATTTTCAAAGTTTTCTAATCTGGAAGGGATACCCGGATGGGATTAGTTTCACTTGATTTAAGCTGTAAAATTCAGCCCACGTGAACGGAGGTGCATACTTTCAGGATGGGATGGATCACACCAAATTCCTGACTTGGGATGGGCTGATTCTTCTTCAAATGCTGCATCTCTCTCACTTCACTGACACCAGCACTCAGATGACCACTTTAGCTGACCCATAGCTGGTAGAATGCCACTCTTTGCACTCCTGTGCTCTGGGAAGGCTGCAGCTGGGGCACCTACAGTCAGATGTGGTTATATTTATTTCTTTGGAAGTTGAGATCTTCTAAGTTCTTTCAGTTTACAGAACATTATGTAGATTTTCATCCCAGACCCATTGACATGTATGCAAAGCTAATTTAGGCATGTGTGCAACCTTCCCATGCCTGCTAGGTGAAGCGTACTGAGGAGCTATGAGGATTTCCCAGGAAGAGATGGTGTTCTGCAAATTTCGTTTTCTCCTGGCATTTTAGATGCTCTATGTTTTCACTTCAGGCAGTTTCTCAGTCTGTTCTCACTGCTGGTGTGTTCAAGCAGACAGACATGTCAGGAGCATGGCAGAGGTATGCTGCATGCTGTAGCTGCATCTGCACAAGGCAGCAGCCAGCTTCAGAGAGAAATGCTTCCCTATGGACCAGTGTGACAGAAAAACAGTGTTCTTTTGCCTGTTATTAAACCAAAATATCACATTTCAGCTGAGTCACCCACAAACCTCCAAAGAATCAAGTAGGAGACTGTGGCTATTCTCTGTGCAGCAATTAGCAGGTGATTTTAACAAACCTGAAGTAATTGGCTGCTGATGGATGAGGCAGAAGACAGCATTTCTGTCTGTAGCATAGCTGTGTTTTTGTCTCTCTTACTCACACACGCACGTGCATGTTGACCTCCTTCTCCATTCTCCATTTCTTTTCCTTGCACTTTGCAGTGATTTCAGTTTCAGTTCAGAGACTCTTCACACTTTTTCAGCTTCAGAGTTGGCTTTTTCTGTACAGCTCTGTGACTGCAGGGACCATTCTGTCTTTTCCTGATACTTCACTCCAGAGCTTTGTTAAGGGCTTCTTCAAACACAGGAGCTGCAGTTTTGTAACTTGGCTGCCAAGAGACCACCTCCTCCAAAGAGACCCGGCAGGCGAGCACCCTCCTCTGAGCTCAGCCTTCCACGTTGGCCAGCTGGGAACCGCTCACAGATGGCCTCAATTACTTGCACGAAAACAAGTCAGATTGGGAAAAATCTGCTATTTGACCCACTTAATAATAAAATAAAAATCGGTGTGGACTCTCAAATTATATTACAGCCACTCCTATCAGAGGTACACATGTCCAAGTTTGCACGAATTTAATTGAACCAGTGCAATGCTGCCCGTTTAAGCAGATCATAGGATGATGATTTGGATTGGAAGGGACTTCAAAGATCATCTAGTTCCAACCCCCCTGCCATGGGCAGGGACATCTCCCACTAGATAAGGTTGCTCAAGGTTCCATCCAACCTGGCCTTGAACACTGCCAGGGATGGAGCATCCACAAGTTCCCTGGGCAACCTGTTCCAGTGCCTCACCACCCTCAGATAAAGAACTTCTTCCTTCTGTCTTGTCTAGATACACCTTTCAGTTCAGTACGGAACCTTTGACATGACATAGCTGGATCCACAGTCGGTTTAATAGAGTCAAAACCAGACCACTCCTGTGAAATTTAGCGTAAATATTGTGGGTCTCATTCTCTTCTGATTTACTCTGGTAGCTGTAACGCAGTTGTTACACCATTAACTTCAGCCACACTTCTTCTAAACCTGACAGCGAACAACAGAAGACTCACATGAGCTTTATTTCTTGCCTGGTTGAAGTTACAAATGCTAAAGTAAAATTGGTTTCTGTTTTGATTTCCCAGAATACATAAAAACAGAGCAGGTGGCTGAGATCGGCATGATGAGTTCGACAGGCAAACTGCTTGGGAACAGTGCTGAATGTGAAGAATAATTTTGTATTGTTATGATATTCATTGCTCTCCAGAGAATCTGAGGTGGAAACATGAAGAAATCAGCCTGTGTTCCTCTAACCTGCTGCTCGATAGAGAGAGGAAAAATTCCTACTAACCAAAAATGGGCATGAAGAAAACATTTTTTTAACAAGTGTCTGCACACTTGCTTTTGGAAGTAGAAAACATTTTACCTTAAGCACTCATACATGCAAAACAACCATGAGCAGAAAGCCAACATGGCATGTTCTAATACAAAATGAAATATGACCTTTTAAGGAACCTTGAGCTTCTGAAAACTAAATGTTAAATCTATATATAACTCAAAGTATATTGTCTAAAATAGACATTAGATTCAAACCTGTCCTGAGTAAGACCATGTTCACATTCAGTTTTTGGCTTTATTTGTTCTCTGTGTTTAAAAAAAAAAAAAAAAAGGTTAGTTTTTAACCAATTTATGTCATGGAGAAACCTGCTGTCAGAAGCAGCGTGGCTGCCATGCCCACGGCTGAAAGGCTCAAGGGTTTGATCCAGGTGGGAGTGAGGGTCCCCAGAAGTCAGACACTGCCAGACTCAGCTCTTGTCCTGGGGCTGCCAGGGCAGAGTCCGGAGCCACTCATGGGCCAGGACATGAATAAAATGCAAGATGACATTCATGTCCTGGTCCTCACCACCTCTGCAAGTCACCTGCAAGTTCTTTCAATAGAAATCTGAAGTATTGGATACTGATGCTTGAAGATGCCATAGCTTTCCTTGATCCACAAATTATGATGCTGCAATGTTATCAGGGAATGAAAACACTGAGTCAAACACGGTTTTATCCTGTTAAACTCCCACTCACTCTTACTTTTAATGAATTTACTTATTTTTAAAGGAATTTTTTTGAAAAGAAAGCACACAAGTGCAAGTATTGTGCTTGCATAAAGTATATGTGTTTAACAGCCCCATCGTTTCGATTTAAATAACTTCCCATCTAACTATGACAAGATACTAAGAACCTATATACATTTGGATGCCAAGAGATCACTTACTGCTGTATTAATAAAGACAGGTATTCCTTGGCCTTGACAGTTCTCCCTGTTCTCAAATAAACAAACTCATGCAAACCTTTTCCCTTCATTCCTTCATGAAAACAGTTTCCAGAACATTTTCTTGCTCTTGGCTGTTCACTTGTCAGTATTTAAACACAGTCACCTATGGCTCAGTTGTCCTATAACCACCGTGTGGATAAGAGCTGGGAAAAGAGCCCAACATGTGGGTAAAACACAGGGAGACTGTCAAATATAGGAAAAAGCCACCGCAAAAACAGCAGAGGCAGACAAATACTGGATGCCAGTATTTGAAATATAAACAGGAAACCCACAAAACACTGCCATTTGAAACACGTGACATGGTCGTGGACTCATCACACGAATAGCAATGCTTACAGTACATAAAATTCAGGCCACAGTAGGAGCATTATTGAGGGCCATGTTTGCACAGCCAGTGCTGTGCTTTTTGATGTGGAAACAGTTCGATCAGAAACTCACTGGAAATGTATAAACTCCCTGAAAAAAAGGTCTGGTCCTAAGTTCATCATTACAAATTAAGTATTTTGGGAGCCAAACATGCTCTGCAGCCACTTCCTGAGCACAGCTCTCCCTCAGGTAACTGTGATGGGGAGACAGCAGGGACAGAATCATCATAGAATCATAGAACCATAGAGTGTGTTGGGCTGGAAGAGACCTCTAAAGATCATCTAGTCCCACCTCCCTGCAGTGAGCAGGGACATCTTTAGCTAGATCAGGTTTCTCAGAGCCCCATCAAGCCTGACCTTGAATGTCTCCAGTGATGGAGCCCCCAACATCCCTCTGGGCAACCTGTGCCAGTGTCTCACCACTCTCATCATGAAGAATTTCTTCCTAACATCTACTCTAAATCTACCCTGTTTTAGTTTAAAATCATTGCCTCCCATCCTATTGGTACACACCCTTGTAAACAGTCCCTCCCCTTCTTTCCTGTAGCCCCTTTAAGCACTGGAAGGCTGCTACAGTCACCCCAGAGCCTTCTCTCCTCCAGACTGAATGACCCCAACTCTCTAAGCTGTCCTCGTAGGAGAGATGAAATGAATGACTGTCTTGGGTTGCACACACTGAGTCCAGCCTTCCCTTCACTTCCATCCCATGTGTCAGGGTGTTATCATGTATTTTTCTGTTCCTGTGCTGCACTGCGTCGACATCAGGGTTGATTTTCCAAACCATCTGTGCCAGCGCCTGTTTCCTTACCAAGATTACCTCGGTATCAACAAAATGAGCTCAGAAAAAGGTTCAACGTGCTATATTTTCAGTAATCAAGTATTCATCTTATGTATAAAAAATTCTCCTATAATGCACTGAAACTTTATTTTTTAAAGTACGATTTGAAATTTCTTGTAAACAGAGAGTAAAAAAATTCTGAAAATGGAAGAGTGACCTTGAAAAAGAACCCAGAAGTGCCAGAATGTGTGTGCCCGCAGAGTAAGACATGATCTATTTATGCCCCATGTCTTAGGGCATTAGTGAGGAGTTTGCCCCTGGACACCAGACTGTGAATTTAAATATCGTAATTCCTGATGGTGTGTTACAACGGGCACACAAAGTCCTCAGCTGTCCTAATTCAGAGAACAGATTATTCCTCCCTTTAAATATGAACAAAGAATCTCTTCCTCTCTAATGCAAGAGAGAGTTGGAGCATGACTCTGTTGGCAGCCTTGAGATTTCAGTGAGATTTCTGACATCATTTTTCTGGTATGAGGTTATTCCTTTTGCTAGATAGAGAAGCTGATTGGGCAGCTCCAGGCTCCTCGTGGTTGCTCTGACCTCTGTTCACGGGTGTGGGGTGCTCACAAGCCAGCCAGACCCTGTGAAAGAGCTTTTGATAAAAGTGATCTTTTCTTATGTGCACCACTGTTTGGGTTTTTTTACTTTTTTTTTTCTGAGAGAGACAAGCTCCAGGGAAATACCATTCCTGTACACAGGATTTCTCTCTCCATCGCTGGGGGGCATGGGCCACCCAAGGTCACATTCAGCATGTTAAGCCAGAGGCTTGATTTCACTATTTTTGGGGGACATGATATGTATATATAGTTGGTGGAAAGAAAATTTGTTACCATTTTTGGATTGAATATGCATAAAAGTTCTTAAAAGTCAGCTGAGGAGCAGGCATGATACCTTCAGGACTGTTCTTTCTACCAACACAACAATTGGATGCTCCGGGAGTACTGGGTGACAACTGGTTGTACATGATCCAGCAGTGTGCCCAGGTGGCCCAGAAAGACAATGGCATCTTGGCTTGTATCAGGAACAGTGTGGCCAGCAGGAGCAGGGATGTAATTCTGCCCCTGTGCTCAGCACTGGTGAGGTGTTGGGTCATAGGCTGGACTTGATGATCTCAGAGGTCTTTTCCAGCCTCAACGATCCTGTCATTCTGTGATTCTGTGAACCCAGTGGGTGATCAGCCAGCACTGCCTGCTTCTGCTCACACACTGGCCCTGCCTTCCTCTTCCCTCTGCCCTCAGAAGGCTCAGAAGCAGGGCTGGCAGCAGAGTACCGCCTTGTTGTGGTTTCTGCTGCGATGTCCCGGTGAGATGACGTGGGGTGATGTCTGCTGAGATGCTCTGGCAGACGTCTGTGCTGGCACCTGCTGTGCTGCCTCCCGGGGCGATACCTCCTGGGATGCCTGCACTGATGCCTTCTGCATTTAGTCATCTTTCAAAACAAGTGAGGCCAAGTACTTAAATATTTGTTTGTTGTTGTTTGTTTCTTTTTTTTCACAAGAGCCCACGTGTGTGTGTGTGCAGTGTGCAGATATGCAAATATGCAAATATGTTTAAATATTTGGTTTTACAGGCTGTCTCGTTCCAGAAAGAACGGTCCCAGATGGCTCAGACTCCAAAGCCACACTTCCAGCCAGCCCTTGCCAAGGTTTTCAGTCTTCCCTGAATGGCAGCAGAGAAAGAGAAGCTGTGAGCTGCTAGACCCTCTCCTGCAATGACCAATGATGCTCTTCACAGCCAGCAGCCCTGACACAGGCATGTTAATCACCATGTTCAGACCACAAGTACATCGAGCAGTTTTTCAGCAGCTGCAAGAGTTCTGGGAAGACTTTGCAGCACCTGACGGTGCCCCTCATGCTCTCAGGGACCTTCAGGCAGCTCCAGCAAGGGAAAGGTTTCCCTGTGCCCAATGCCAGCCTGGGCAGAGCACCCTGTCCCATACCCCAAAATGAACCCTTCTATTCACCAGGAACTGCACGGAGAAAGCAGCATTTCACTCAGCTCCTCCAAGGCTCTCCTTGACCCCTTGAGCATAAGAAAGGAGCTCCTGTGCAGGCAAAACCATCCGTGCCCGTTGAGCCCGCACTCTGGGAGGTCGAAGAGCATTTTGTATGCGTGAGCGTGGAATTGTGTAGATGGAGAGGCTGCATTTGCAATGAAGTGTCACGGTGTCACACGCATCAAGTGTCTCTGTCTCTGCTGTCACCTCCACCTTCCCCTTCACATCTCCTGACTCATAGCTCAGATACCCATAGGAGATGTGTGGCAACTCTCTTGTTTGTATTCTAGGAAATTCTTTCTTCTCCAGGATGCCTTCAATTCTGATTTCAAATGTTATGAAATATCCAAATGCAGACTCCTGCTGTGTGTGATTTCAGACTATATTACCTGCTGCAATACCTGTTTAATATAGTTTCTTGGTCATTAAGATTATTACTACACTTCATTCTAAAATTGTGTTGGCAGCAACCCAGAACTGCTGTGAGAAGTTGTGGAATCAGATTTATGTGAATCACTTTAAGAGAAATTCTACAGTTGTATTTTTCTCTTCTGCAAAAGACATGTATTAGGAATTACCTTTAAAATCTAACACCACACGGATGAAATTCGTCTACATGCAGTGTCTTCTACTTTTAATAAACTGTGATCATCTTAAAGCAAAAAAAAAGTTAATGTGGGTTGTTATGCACCCTTTGCAATGTAACTAATGATTCTCTCAGCAATTTCTATATTGGAATTTTAATATACATCTCCTCCCCTGACCTGCTGGCCACACTTCTTTTGATGCAGCCCAGGGCACAGTTGGCCTTTTGGGCTGCCAGCACGCATTGCCAGCCCATGCTGAGCACCTCATCAACCAGCACCCCCAAGTCCTTCTCTGTAAGGGCTGCTCTTCATCCACTTATTACCCAGCCTGTATTTGTGCTTGGGATTGCCCCAAGTGCAGGACCTTGCACTTGGCCTGGTTGAACTTCATGAGGGTTTTTTTCCGGCCCACCTTTGAAGCCCATCAAGGTCCCTCTGGATGGCACCCCTTCCCCCCTGTGCTTCTCCATACCTATTCACCCTTCAGCTGGCAGCTCCCTGATGACTGTTAGCTGACAATTACTGTGACAATAGGCAACACTAAGTCAATTAAAATGGAAACACACTTTTCTAAATAGAAAAAACTCTTGAAAAGATGGAGCCCAGGGCTGCAGAGACCAGTTTTAGCATGAGTACTTATGCTCAGTGTACTGCTGGTCCTCAGCACATGCACATAAAATCAAATCATTATCCTACTATTGCTCATTCTTCTCACAAAAATGCTGGGCATTGGTTAACATTTAAATGTCTTTAAACCTCTTGCTGACAACTGCTCTGTAAAGCAGAGTACAGCATGAGTGCTGCTTAAACACGCAAAAGACAAAGTGTGTACATTTTCTACCGTATTGGTTTGCGTTATCTGAAATATAGGTTAAGCCCTGTGATGGTCAATTAGTTGCAACACAGTAACGTTCATACGTAGCTTTCATCAAAAGTGCTTCATATTTTGTGAATTACAGAGAACAAAATGCTATATTTTAATAAGCTCTTATCTGTATCTGACAGCTATAGGAAGTGAAGCATGGAAAGCCAGACTGTCCATGCAAACAAGTCATGGGAACTAAATGCAATTTAGGCTGTTTCTTAATGAGGGAAATTTGCACTTTTATAACGTGACCTAAGTATTTTGCTGAATCGCTGTCCAAGTGACTGAAGAGACAAATCACAGCTTTGTGTGAGGCTCCCAAGCGCGGCTTTCTGTGCCTGCCCTGGGCCACAGCAGCCCAGGGGACGAAGTCAGCACTGGCTGCTCAGGTTCACCCATTTGACCATCTCAACGAACCTCAAGTGGGGCAAGGGACTCACCTGAAGTTTGGGTCAGCCATGAGAGTTATCAGTAAGGATTTTGCCATCTTCCAGTTCAACAACGATCTGATTTGTCTGAGGCGGACCAAGTAGAAATTAAACCTCAGACCGCCCTAATAAGGAAGGCAGACATGGCAATAACAGCAGTAGTGTTAGCAAAGCCTTGCCTCACAATGCTGGAATTAGGGTGAGCCACCAAGCCCATTACCCAGCCTTCGGTGTTGATGGGATATTTACCGGCATCAGTCACCTGGAGTAATGTGAACTGTGAAATAACATATTTAAGTTTGGATTGATTCAATGATAAACTAATTTTGATGAATTGATAATACATGATTACATTTTATACACTGTGATTTTTATAATGCCTGATGCCACTTTCTGCACCTTGCACAACCCCTGCGTGCTGGTAGAGGCTTTGAAGAAAATAATTTGGTTTATGGCTACAACTGAGGTGGGAATCTGGCTCATACTGGAGTTTGCCCCTGGCATCCCCACGCTCAGAAGTCAAACCAAATGGGCAGATTTCAATAATGTGGCAAATAATGAGTGATAGGTCACTTCAAATCAAAGGATGTGACTCTCTTATACTGCTGTTTGTATTTCTCCAGTGCTGATAGACCTTTCTTTAATAATTAAGATGAGGAGAATAACAGTAGAGAAAGCCAGATTTACTGTTGATGTGTCAATAACATAGGGGCAAACTTTGCCTACTACCAATACACTGATAAAACATAAAATATTGTCTAAATAATTACCTAACTAATCACCTGCTTATTTTTGAAGACCAAGAAACATTTTGATGTATGGTTGATACACCCTCAAATGACGCACTAGAAAAGGAGGCAGAATTAATTTCTGATCTATTGATGAATGGAAAAAGCTAATTAGTTTTATAGTATTCTCTCCTGTTGCTTCACACGTCCCGGCTGACCCCCCCGCCCACACCACATCGGCAGTTCCTTTTGGTGTCAAGCTCCGTGGTGCCAAAGCACCAGCAGGACACGGGGTGACCCCGGGGGACAGGCACCTCACACGGGTTCTGGTACTGCGGCAGGGGCAAGTCTGACTGTTAAAACCTCCCACGTCCCTTGGCAGATCACCACGCCTCTGGGACCTACATGAGGACAAGACTGAAGTATTTCCGGCACCCAGTTTGCAGAGGAAGAGATTGTCACTGGCTTGTTCCTCCTGCTTGCAGAGGACAGTGTCCCCAGCCTGGTAGTCCTGGGGGTAACAATCCTGCTCTCTTCTCTGGCCCCTGGCTCAGGCCCCTTCCTACACTTTACACTGATAGTCTCAAATGCCTTCAGTTTTATTAGTCACGCAATATTACAAGGAGATTGCATATAAATTTCGCAGTACCCACGTCCCTTTCTGGGAGACATGGAGGTGGCAGTGCAGTGCTCCAATTCCACACATCTCCTCATGCTCGAGGTATTTCCACTTTTTAAAAAACACATACACAATTTTTACCATGAAACTGGAAGACTATACAAAGCCTGACAGATCCGGTTTTCAGACAGGATGGCACCTGGAAAACGAGATCTGTGTAACAGGGCTGAAGATACCTGCCTAAACGGACAATGCTGAACAAACTGGTCACAGCTCCAGGGCAAATCCTGCCAGAATCAAAAGAGCCAAAGCACTGAAGGGTGGGGTCCCCACGATGGCAACACTTTGAGGCCAGGGAGCAAACACAGTACACTCACTTTAGCCCTGTTCTGGGGATAAAATAAAGGGAACCAATAAGAAAGGTGTGGGCAATATTTTTAGCAAGGCCTGTTGCAAAAGGACAAGGGGCAATGGTTTTAACCTAAAAGAGGGTAGATTTAGACTGGATAAAAGGAAGAAATTCTTCACAGTGAGAGTGGTGAAACACCGGCACAAGTTTCCCAGAGAGGTGGTAGATGCCTCATCCCTGGAAACAATCAAGATCACGTTGGATGGGCTTTAAGCAACCTGATCTAGTTGAGAATGTCCCTGCTCATTGCAGAGGGTTTGGACTAGATGGCCTTTAAAGGTTCTTTCCAACCTAATACATTCTATGATTCTATAATAACACTTTGATACGACATTTGTTTGCATCTGCTAGAACAGATAAAGCTGGTGTGGTTTGCTCAATCTCCAAGGAACATCTTAAAGTACATTCAGAGCGAGAGAACACACGGCTGGATGGCTGTAATTCCAAACCCACGTGTGCAAGAACCAACACTGCTCCAGAATAAAATGTCGCTGTTTCTGCAGAGTCGACAGAAATCACACGGAACGCACAGGTCACCGCTTCACCCAGGCATGGATGCAATGTCTAAATCCCCTGTTACACCTGAGGCAAAAATTTTTCAAGCTGTAATGAGTTTTGTTGAACGTGATGGAATTGTGTGTGTAACATCGAAATCGTTTGGTAAGTTTACACGGAGGAAAACGAGTTTCTGTCCGTCAGTTGGATGCGGTCGGTTCTCGTCGGCGGGGCTGGGGGGGGTGGAGCGGAGGAAACGCGAGCGCCAGCAGGGGGCGCCGCTCCCCCCCGCGTTGTGCTGCGGAGGCCGGTTCCCAGGAGAGAACCTTGGTGTTTTGGGGTTTTTTAACTCTGCAAGTATGTTTAACTGTTAGATCCCGAGGAGGTCACAAAGATGCTCACGGGGCTGGTGCATGTCCCCTGTGAGGACCGGCTGGGACAGCTGGGGCTGTTCAGCGTGGAGAAGAGAAGGCTCCGGGGAGACCTTATAGCAGCCTGGGGCGGGGGGGGGGGGTGTGTTCCCAAGGCTGTGTAGGACGAGGGGCAGTGGTTTTAAACTAGAGCAGGGTAGATTTAGATTAGACATTAGAAAGAAGTTCTTCACTCTGAGGGTGGTGAGACACTGACACAGGTTGCCCAGAGGAGCTGTGTATCCCCCTCCCTGGCAGTGCTCAAGGCCAGGCTGGACGGGGCTTTGTGTGACCTGGTCTGGTGGCAAAAGTCCCTGCCTGTGTCAGGGGGTTGGAACTAGATGGCCTTTAAGGTCCTTTCCAACCCAAACCACTCCATTATTGTATATAAAACTTTGAAATTCAAAATACAGCAACCCCACCTGCCCAAGACTATTGCTCCTGCCGGTGTAGCTGTAGGCTGTCCCCGCAGCAGAAGGGGGCCTGTTCTGTGGTGTTTCACCGTGTCCCGCCACTGTCTCTGGGCATCTGTTGTCTTGTTCATAGAGAGGGTCTTGCATTAGTGCTGCCAAGGTGTCAGCTGCAAACTTCAGAGACCCTTCTTCTCTGAGATTAGAATCCAGAATTGCGAATGGCTTCACAACTGCAAATACAGTTTACTTTTTGGTTGTAGATGTAACTTGTCTGCATATACTAGATGTTGAGCATACACAGTGTGTCAGTGTCAGAGAAAGCTTTTTGGAGCACCGCATGGATTTTATGTTTATACAATGTCTCCATCTGAATCTGATAGTTTTAAGTGAGTGAAATATTTTGAAATTTATTTTTTTTATTCCCTCTCTCCCCCAGAAATCGAACTAAACAAACCGATGACTGAAATACAAAGCAACTTCAAGTGCCTTTGTCTTCTGGAACCCTACTGCTGGCAAAAGGGAGAAGCTTGTGTTGTAAGAGGATCGGATACCACGTGGTACTGAGGTACAGTTGCACAACTCGGTGGCAGTCCAGGTCAGTTTCATTATAAGGTGTGGGCATGTGCATGAACATATGCACACGTATGTTAAAAATAAAAGGCAAATAATCTTATCCTCTACAATAAATTTCTCATCACACCTTTCTTTGTTCAGCTGACCTGACTATCCAATTGCTAATTCTTCTTAAAATTGTGATAACTGTTCTGATTTTTACATTCATTTTAAAGATCAATTCTTCATCTACGTATTTCAGCTGTCAGATTTTTTTCCCATGGCTTTCCTAGTGATGATAAATGTTCTTAAGTAAAAAGCTACCCCTGGTCACCTGTAAGTTATCTCTTCCAAGTTTTTTCTTTCATTTTCGTTGTTGTTCCCATATGTGGAATGCTTTGAAAATACCGAGGTTTAGCTTCTCCCCACCCTATCGCTACCCAAAAAGCACTGGCTGTCTATTTTGGATTCTTTCTGCCACACAAGTATAGAGCTACTTTTTCCTAACTAGCAGTTAATCTTATCAAAATTCTTGAGAGTGCTTGTGCTTTCTGGATGTAGATTTGCAAGTCTGACACTATACGAGTTCACAAATTTTTAATTTCTCTCAATTTTGAACTACTATATGTCATTACACAAAAGATGGGATCTCTTGCAAGACAAGTGCAGAAAATGAACTTCTAATCCATACTGGTTTTCTAATCCTTTCCTTCAGTGCTGCTTTGTCATATCACCTACTCATCAGCAAATCATTGTTTTCCCCTCCAGAAAAGTGAATGCTGTAAATGAACACTTTCTCTTTTTAAACTTGATTGAGTTATTTCAGGAAAACTTTTTGTACAGTGAAGAGATCGTGGTTGCATAGAGAGGATTTCTCAGTGTTATCTGCATCCAACTACTTTGTACTCTGGGATTCCTCTGTTTTGTACACCATGCAGCTCTGCAAGGCAGTACCAGTGAGTAATGGTCAATCTGAAGATGCTCAAACCAGGACAGATGTTTCAGTAGGTAGTTACTCAAATCAATATACTCTTTAGTCACACCAAGGTTGAGACTGTCTCTGATATTTTTTTTCTCACTGACAACAGCATTCAGAGAACAGCTGATGAGGATCCTTTGAGCCTTTCTATCAGGAAGGGTCAGGTCGCTTTATGAAGTGACCGTGCTTCAAAAGCAGCTGGCGTTGGAACTAAGTTGGAATTTAGGACGCGGCAGTGGTTGGCAGGGTGATGCTCGGAAGCAGGAGTTCGTTTTGCAGTAGCAGCAGCAAGAAGCAGAGCCTGGATTTCTTAATGCAAAACAGCCCAAAAAATGTCAGTCTTCAAGTCCTGCGGAAGTGTTGCTGTCGTTCTGAGCTCAGCTGTGTAGGAAAGAGACTGTTTTGCTGAACTACCCCAAGTGAATTTTTTTAATGGTTTTTGTTAGTAAGTAACTGATATGTAAATAGCATCTTCACATGTCATCACATCTTATTCAAATTGGAGCGATGCATTTAGTAAATGAGTTTTTTAAATGACTAGCTTACTTTTAAACTCATTTTTTAAAAAAAACCTTTTTATTGCTGGAAGCAGTTCAGCTGATAGATGAAGAAAGACAGGCTTGTAAGCCTAGGGGTTAGGAGGCAAACAGAAACTGCAGGGAATAAAAGAAGTGCATAAAGTATCCTGTGTTTTCTGTTTGTGATCTTCAAGCATAATTCTGTGTCCCTGGGTTATGTTTCAGCACTTGTACCCACATACAATACTGTGTACGTAGTAAAGGTTAGACTTGGCAAGCAGCGTGTCTGTCGAAGCTCCTTCAATATCTGAAAACTGTTGGTCGGTTTGGTCACCTTGTTTTACCAAAGAGCAGTTTAAACTGTTGTAGACAAACCTAATGATGTGTGTTTTCAAGTTTTTCAGTGATAGTGATGTATTTTTGTCTTACTATGTTAAGAACAGTAAGAGTATTGCTTGTCAGCATCCTAATGTGTGTGGGTTTCCTGCTTTTCACTGAATATATTGGAAATTTTTGGCATCAGGATGCAGTTGACTGCCTGCAAGAACTGCTTACAAATTCAGAGGTTGAAATACGTGTTCAGGTAGCTTCATCTGTTCATAAGTGTAGCATGAGGCTTACTTTTTTCTTTTTTATTATCATTATTCTTTTTACTTGCATTGAGAATAATAAGCGAAGGACTATAATAGTAAATGTATTTCTTAGACAGAGCAAAATCCAAAACTAAAGTCATTTCTCCTGTGACTTTACCTTTATTATCATTTCAGGCCTTAAATATGTCCTTAAGAGGTACATTTTTTTGTTCCTGTTTCTATTCTGTGTTACCATTCTAACAAGCAGCTCACCTACCAACAGCACAAATTTTTCTAAATTCCATTTTAAGTGATTTAAATTTGGTACAGTTAAGTATGGACACACTTAAACTACTGTATTAACATTATTGGGAAACACATTGTATGTGTGAAGACTTGCAATTTCAGATAGTTTAATTTCTAACGATAAATTGGGAAAGAGAAGAGTTCATTGCTGAGTGCGCAAACATGTTTTGTCTTATTGCAAAAAAAATTAAGGAAATAATTTCTCTGTACTTATCTTCCTTGAAATCTGAGGATCAGGTTTATTTAAATTACTAAGGTTTTGCTGTTGCTTTTCGCACTTAATTCCGTTTAAGCCTGGCAATGTATTTTTTTTTCCATCACGAGTTTCTGCTTCAAAATCAAATTTTACAATTCAGAGTACGCTGCTGTCACTGCTGATGTAAGTCTTGGCATGTGTGCCCGTGGGCTTGTGACGCAGTTAAAAATCTCTCAGTGTATGTTAGAACTGAGTAACCATGGAAAACCTAACTGTCAGTCAGTCTCTGCCTGCATGTGTTACAGTCAGCACATGACACACAACTCCCAGCAAACTAAATATGCATCTTGAAAGGACAGCTTCCCTCTAGTAATCTCCCAGGCAAGAGGCAGAATGTAACGTTCGTTGATCAAACAGAAGATTCCTGCATGGATTTTGAATGTTGAATGACGAAGGAAAAGAAAGGAGGGAGAAGCTGTTTGTGTTAGGAGTTCTAACATCTTCTGAGTGGATTGACTTGTATCGAAGTGCTTGGGCTATGATGGAGTGTGTTGAAAGAAAACAGCTCTCTGCTTCTGTGCTCCTGAGAAGCTTTCTTCTCCTAGTTCTTGCCCAGCCTAAAATTCGTACTAGTGCTCTGAGCGTAGCTTCTGAGTATTTGTTCTACTGGGAACAATCATAACTTAAATTGTGAACCATTTACCATGAAGGAATGGTCATGAAAAGAGAAAATCATGTGGTGCTCTTAATCCTGCAAACAAAGTTTCTGAGGATTAAAATCAGCTTCCTTTACTTATAAATATTATTTGTATATTCACTGTTCCATTTAGGCAGTAAATACATAGCCAGTAAAATAACTTTTACTATTGATTAGCTTGACATTTACATCTGTTACTGTCAAAACTCCGCCAACTTCAAAAGTCCTGTCCAGCGCAACACCTTCTATGATTCTAACTTCTGGTTCTGAGGCTCTTTCACCAGAGGTCACCATTTCTTTGTATGAAGACGACGAAAACCCAGCTCATATGAAACCCATAGAAATGGGACTGGCAGATTTGGATGAGTGACATGTAAGTACATGGAACATGAGCTATGGATTCATTGCAAAGGTACGATTTCGGAAGTTTTAAGCAAAGTCTAAACTGTCAGCAATGCTGACAAGTATTTCTTTTTTTTCAAAAAAAAAAAAATTCTTTTGGTCCACACTGCCACTCTTTTAATAAAATAAAACACTGCTAAAAAATTTGAATTTCTTTATGTACATATTGCTGAAGCCCACAGTACAGCTTTAAGAACTAACAGGTACTGAAACAAAGAGCCTTAAGACAATATAACAGAAAGAGCTTTTGCTGCCTGTAACTGAAGAAGGTAACGTGATGTGTGGCAGTGTACTGTGCCCACACAATTTAATTGTGTTCCTTCATTTTCAGCATTTCATCTCAGTGTTCTGTGACAGTTTTTCTCAGGCAGATCCATGATAACATATGGATGACATCTAGTCAAACACGGAATATTTTGAATTAAAAGCTTTACAATATCTGCTGTCTACAGAGAGTACTGGAGACTTGGATTTCCAAACTCCTTGACCAGTTCTATGTTACGTAGTTATTTTCCCTTCCACTACATAAGCACTATTCTAATCGATGTTTATAAATAATGTTCCCAGCACTTTGGAATCTTGAAATGGTGAAACTACATATTCACATTGTGATTGTTTGACCTTAGAGCCTTAAACATCGTTCTGTGATATCCTTTCTTTATAGAATCATAGAACTGTTCAGGCTGGAAAAGACCCTTGGGATCATCAAGTCCAACCATTAACCCTACACTACAAGTTCACCCCTAAACCATATCACCCAACACCACATCTAAGCAACACTTAAACACATCCAGGGATGGCGACTCAACCACCTCCCTAGGCAGTCTGTTCCAGTGTCTGACCACTCTTTCTGTAAAGAATTTCTTCCTAATGTCCAGTCTAAACATTAGGAAGAAATTCTTCTGAAAGAAGAAATTCTTCTGAAAGACTAGATGCAGTAGTGAAAAATTAGACAAAAAGCTGATGCTGGGCACACTTGTTCTAGTATCTTATTAGAAGACTTGAAGATGAGAGTTTTATTACTGTGGTGTAACTCATTTATGTTTCAGGAATATTTGGTGACAGACTTCTCCAGTTGGCTTGGATGGACCACGCTTCCCTGGGTGAAAAACTGGTTGGATGGCCAAGTCCAAAGAGTTGTGGTCAAGGGAGTGAAATCCAGTTGGCGGCTGGTCACGAGTGGTGTACCCCAGGGTTCAGTACTGGGGCCGCTCCTGTTTAACATCTTCATCAGTGATTTGGACCAGCGGATGGAGTGCACCCTCAGTAAGTTTGCAGATGACACCAAGCTGGGTAGAAGTGTGGATCTGCTTGAGGGCAGAGAGGCTCTCCTGAGAGATCTGGATAGGCTGGATCACTGGACCAAGGCCAATTCCATGAGTTTCAATAAGGCCAAATGCTAGGCCCTGCACTTTGGCTACAACAACCCCCAGCAGCGCTACAGGCTTGGGCAGGAGTGGCTGGAGACCTGCCAGGCAGAGAGGGACCTGGGGGTGTTAATAGATGGCCGACTGAACATGAGCCAGCAGTGTGCCCAGGTGGCCAAGAAGGCCAGTGACATCCTGGCCTGGATCAGGAATGGTGTGGTCAGCAGGAGCAGGGAGGTGATCATGCCCCTGTATTCGGCTTTGGTGAGGCCTCACCTCGAGTGCTGTGTCCAGTTTTGGGCTCCTCACTCCAAGAGGGACATTGAGGTGCTGGAGACGGTACAGAGGCAGCTGCCAAGCTGGTAAAGGGCTTAGAACACAAGTCGTGTTAGGAAAGGCTGAGGGATCTGGAGCTGTTCAGCCTAGAGAAGAGAAGATTGAGGGGAGACCTCATCGCTCTCTACAACTACCTGAAGGGAGGTTGTAGAGAAGTGGGGGTTGGTCTGTTCTCACTAGTGGAGAGCGATAGGACAAGAGGAAATGGATTTAAATTGTGCCAGGGGAGGTTCAGGTTGGATATTAGGAAGAATTTCTTTACTGAAAGGGTTGTCAGCCATTGGAACAGGCTGCCCAGGGAGGTGGTTGAGTCACCGTCCCTGGACGTGTTTAAGAGATGGATGGATGTTGCATTGGGGGACATAGTTTAGTGGGTTGATAGGGCTGAGACAAACACTGGACTCGATGATCTTCTAGGTCTCTTCCAGCTGAAACTATTCTATGATTCGATGATTCCATGTGCTTCCAGAACAGTAAAGGGACGGAAAATGTACATCTAGCTTTTGAACTTCAGCTTTCTCAGCAGCCTAAGTAAAATTCCCCTGTGGTACACACTGGCTGTCACCATCCTCCTGCATCACCCACCAGGGGTGTCCAGGCCCTTGGGCAGAAACGACCCCATGGGTGGCTTTGCTTTTGCCCTGGGGTGAACAAGCAAGTAGGACTGCAGCCTTGGGTTTCAGGAGAGCTGGCTTTGACCTCTTAGGGCTCTGATTTGTAGAGGGCCTCAAGAGAGCTGGTTGGTATTCAAATACTCTTCCACCATGCTCAGGATTGGTGTGTCCCTGAGAGCAAGAACTTCAGGTAAAGGAAGCAGGAGACCTGCATGGTTGAGCAGGGAGCTTCTGAAAAAGCTCAAGTGGAAGAAGGTTTACAGCAAGTGGAAGAAGGGACTGACCACTTGGGAGAATTACTCTAAATTAAAGGGAGCAAAGATAACCCAGGGAACTCCAAAGCAGTCAGCCTTACCTCTGTGCCAGGTAAAATCATGGAACAGATTTTCCTGGTAGCTGTACTAAGGCACATGAAAAACAATGAGATTGCTGACAGCCAACATGGCTTCACTAGGGGCAAGTCGTGCCTGATTAATTTAGTGGCCATCTATGACAAACCTACAGCACCGTTTGACATGGGAAGAGTGATGGATGTCATTTACCTGGACTTGTGTAAAGCTTGACACTGTCCCACATGACATCCTTGTCTCTAAAATGGAGAGACATGGATTTGATGGATGGACCACTCGGTGGATAAAGAACTGGCTGGATGATTGCACTCAAAGAGTTGTGGTCAATGGCTCGATGTCCACATGGAGACCAGTGACAAGCGGTGTTCCTCAGGGGTCTGTTCTGAGTCCAGTGCTGTTCAACATCTTTGTCAGTGACATGGACGATGGCATTGAGTGCACCCTCAGCAAGTTTGCCAACGACACCAAGCTATGTGGTGCCGTGGACTCACTTGAGGGAAGAGGTGCCATCCAGAGGGACCTTGATAGGCTGGAGAAATGGGCCAGTGCAAACTGCATGAGCTTCAACAAGTCTAAGTGCAAGGTCCTTCACCTGGGTCGGGCCAGTCCTAGGCATAAATACAAACTGGGTTCAGAGTGGGCTGAGAGTAGCCCTGAAGAGAAGGACTTGGGGGTGTTGATAGGTGAGAAACTCAACATGAGCCGGCAGTGCGCTCATGCAGCCCACAAGGCCAACCGTGCCCTGGGATGTATCAGGAGAAGCGTAGCCAACAGATCAAGAGAGGTGATTTTCCCTCTTTACTCTGCTCTTGTGAGACCCCACCTTGAATACTGTGTGCAGTTCTGGTGTCCTCAACATAAGAGGGACATAGAGCTGTTGTAGCGCGTTCAGAGGAGGGCCACAAAGATGATCCAGGGGCTGGAGCACCTCTGCTATAAGGACAGGCTGCGGGAGCTGGGATTGTTCAATCTTGAAAAGAGAAGACTCCAGGAGGATCTAATAGCTGCCTTCCAATATCTGAAGGGAACCTACAGGAAGGCTGGAGAGGGACTTTTCACAAGAGCATCCACTGATAGGACAAGGGGAAATGGGTTTAAGTTGAAGGAGAATAGATTTAGATTGGATCTTAGGAAGAAATTCTTCAGTATGAGGGTGGCAAGACTTTGGAATAAATTGTCCAGAGAAGTCGTGGCTGCCCCCTCCCTGGAGGTGTTCAAGGCCAAGTTGGACAGAGCCTTGAGTAGCCTGATTTAGTTGAGAGGTGTCCCTGCCCATGACAAGGAGGTTGGATTAGATGATCTCTAAGGTCCCTTCCAACCTAGGCCATTCTGTGATTCTATGATATGATTCTATGATTCTCTGAATACAAGAATGCTGCTGGAGCATGCACGGATGAAATGAGGAAAGCCAAGGCCTCCTTGGAATTAAACCTGGCAAGGGACACCAAGGTCAACAGGAAGGGTTTCTCCAAGTACATTGGAGGCAAAAGGGAAGCTAGAGAGAGCCTGGGCCTGCTGATGAATGAGGCAGGTGCCCTGGTGACAGAGGCTGCAGAGAAGGAGGAGTTACTGAATGCTGCCTTTGCTTCCATCTTTTCTGCTCAGGCCAGCCCTTGGGCGTCCCACACTTTGGAGGCAACAGAGAAAATCTGGAGGAAGGAGGACTTTCCCTTGTTTATGAAGAGAATCAAGTCAGAGATCAGTTATGGAAACAGGATCTCCACAAGCCCACAGGTCTGAGGGGATGTCCTGGCGAGTGCTGAGGGAGCTAGCAGCCGAAGTCATTGCTGAGCTGCTCTCCATTGTCTTTGAAAGGTCCTGGAGAACAGGCGAGGTGTCCTGGGTTTAGCTGAAAACCCAGTCCTGTTTAGTGAATTTTACTTTCCAGTTTAGTGTCTTCTCAAAGGCTGCACGTTCTGAAGTCAGCAGCATGTTTTTGCAGACAGTGTGTGCTACTGGCAGTGATAACACCTGATGTTTACAGTTACTGCCTGGGACTGGTATGTAGAAAGGCTCTTGCTTATACTTATTCCTATAGTGACCAAGGCCACTGCTGGCTCTTGTGTGCCACGCTGGGGGTGCTGGGTAGTAAGAGGGGGGCACAAGGAAGTAAAAGGTGGCACCTCCGGGGGGTAATAGACAGGACAGGTGACCAACGAGAGTATTCCATCCCATATACGTCATATCTGGTATAAATTGAGTGATCACGAGAGTTTCGGCCCTTCTTTTCACCCTTCCTTTCTGCAATGGCCGGTGTCCAGAGAGAACTCCATCTGACCTCCTGATTTTGATCCGGATCCTGAGTTCCCGAATCCAGCTCCCTGTATCCAGCTCCCGCTGCCGCTGAGCCTGGGGTTTCCCCAGTGCCTCCTGCTCTGCAGCACCAGTGGTGATTTCTATCGGGGGAGGGAGTCGGGTTTGATATCGGGCTATTATCTATAGTTGTATATAGTTCTTTACTTTTATCTTTTTACCATTATTCCTATTACTTTCATTAAAGCTGTTCTAGTTCGGTTTTTTTTCTTCTCTCATCCGTAAGTCTCTCTGCCTCATTCCCTTTTCTCTTCCTGTTTGGGGGGGGGAAGAGGGGGTTAGAGAGCGTCTGTCCGTGTTAGTGGCCGGCCCAGCCCTAACCCGCGACACGAGGTGCCTGAGGACTGGAGGAAAGCCAATGTCCCTCGAGTCTTCAAAAACAGCAAAAAGAAAGACCCAAGAGACTCCAGGCCAGCCAGCCTCAGCTCCATCCCTGCCAAGATCATGGAATGGCTTGTTCTGGGCACCATCTCAAAGCATGTGCAGGAAAAGAGGGTTCTCAGGAGTTGCCAGTGGGGATTCACCCAGAGGAAGTCATGCCTGATGTTGTGGTTTGAGCCGACCGCCCGGGCCAACAACAAAGAACCACGTGGTCACTCGCTCACTCCTCCTCCCGCCCCCATCTCCACAGGGATGTGGAGGGAGAAAACTCAACTAAAAAGGCTCAAGGATTGAGATTAAGGACCGGGCGGATAACCTACCACTTAAGATGCTGGGTAAAAAACAGAGAGACTAGGGGAGAAAACATAAATTTAATTTACCACCACCATTTACGGAGTAGGATAGTGAGAGGAATCCATCAATAACTACAAGCCGACCTTAAATACACTCCCCCCTCCCCATCTTCCCAGCTACCTCCTCCCGCACCATTGGTGCAAGTTGAGGGGCAAGGGGTGGGAGGTGTGGTTTGCCTGGCTGTTACTCCTGGTCCATGGCAGTTCCTCCTTCTTGAGAAAGAGGACTCCTTGAAGTCTCCCCTTCATGCTGCATGGTGTCCACCTCATGGGAGGCAGTCCTCTTCCTCCTCGTAGTCCATCCCAATCAGGACCACGGATCACTTCGGGTGCGTCCTCCGCTGGTGTTCATTCTCTCTCCCCTCTTGTATGGGGCTCTGCATGTACTGCTGCATCCTGGACGTCCTCGCCGCCGTCCAGCCCCTCAACTCACAGGCAGTCATCTTCCTGCCACCTCACTCACCACTGGGCTCCAGGGAAAGGTCCTGCTCCAGCGTGTCCTCCTCCCCCACTTTCCCCATGGATTGGACCACCTTCCTCTCTTTTCCTCTCACTAACCCCCCCATCAATAGAAAAAAATCTCCAACAGGAAAGACAGGACAGATCAAGAGGAGACAAAAACAAAAGAGAATGAAAAGCAATAGGGTCGCCTCTTAAATACCTTGATCACAGGGGTGCTGACTGGCCTGGCCCTGGCCAGAGGTGAGTCCCCTTTCTACATGAGGGCTGGGGCAGGCTCTCAAAGATTCACAAGAGTCATCTCCCACAGCTCTCCCCCTGCTTTGAAAAACCCTGCCAGGCTCAAACCCATGACACCTGAGTAATCTGATAGCCCTCTCTGATGGCGTGACTGGATGGGTAGGTGAGGGGAGGGCAGTTGATGTTGTCTACCTTGACTTCAGCAAGGCTGTTGGCACCATCTCCCACAGCATCCCCACAGGCAACCTTAGGAAGCGTGGGCTAAGTGAAGGGACAGTGGTGGGGACTGAAAATTGGCCGAGAGATGGAGCTCAGAGGGTTGTGATTAGAGGCACAGAGCCTAGTTGGAGGTAAGTAACAAGCGGTGTTCCCCAGGGGTCAGTCCTGGGCCCAGTCCTGTTCAGTATAGTCCTCAGCGACCTGGACGAAGTGATCAAGTGTAGCCTGAGCAAGTGTGCTCATGACCCAAAACTGGGAGGAGTGGCTGACAGAGCAGCAGGCCGTGCTGCCAACCAGGGTGACCTGGGCAGGCTGGAGAGTTGGGCAAAGAGTAACCTTATGAAATTCAACAAGGGCAAGTGTGGGGCACTGCATCTGGGAAGGAATAGCCCCATGTATGAGTCCAGGTTGGGGGCTGAGCTGCTGGAAAGCAGCTCTGTGGACAAGGACCTGGGAGTCCTGGTGGACAACAGGATGATGCCCATCAAGCAGCAGTGTGCCCTCATGGCCAAGATGGGCAATGGCATCCTGGGGTGTCTGGAGAAGAGTGTGTCCAGCAGGTCGAGGGAGATCACCCTCAACCTGGGAAAAAACAGTCCCATGTGCCAGTACAGGTTGGGGACTGACCTGTTGGAGAGCAGCATAGGGGAAAGGGACCTTGGGGTCCTGGTGGACTGCAGCATGGCAATGAGCCAGCAATATGATTTCCTTGTGAAGATTAATAGCAAGACATGGCTAGATACTTCTGATTTTTTGAAATCCCACAGTGAAACTTCAGCATGATATTCAGCTGCACTGCAGTGATGGCTCTCGTGGCCAAGAAGGCCAATGGCAATCTGTGGCGTATTAGAGGGGGGGTGGCTAGTAGGTGGAGAGAGGTCCTCCTCCCCCTCTACTCTGACCTTGTGAGGCCACATCTGGAATATTGTGTCCAGTTCTGAGCCCTTCTTCAAGAAGGACAGGGAACTGCCTGAGAGAGTCCAGCGCAGAGCCACAAAGATGATGGAGTGGAACATCTCCCTGATGAGGAAAGGCTGAAGGAGCTGGGTCTCTTTAGCTTGGAGGAGGCTGAGGCGTGACCTCATTAATGTTTATAAATATGTCGAAGGGGAGTGTCAGGAGGACAGAGCCAGGCTCTTTTCAGCGGTGTCCAATGACAGGACAAGGAGCAATGGGTACAAGCTGGAACATAGGAGGTTCCACAAAAACATTAGAAGAAACTTTTTCACAGTGAGGGTGACAGAGCACTGACACAGGGTGCCCAGGGAGGTTGTGGAGTCTCCTTTTCTGGAGACATTCAAAACTCATCTGGATGCGTTCCTGTGTGACCTACTCTGGGTGGTCCTGCTCTGGCAGGGAGGTTGGTCTAGATGATCTTTTCAGATCCCTTCCAACCCCTGACCTTCTGTGATTCTGTGATTTCCATACTGTATATACCATCAGAATTACTATGGATTTCAGTAATAGCTTTCTTCAATGTTCAGTGTAGATCTTTAGCTCCAGGTGAGTTGATGAATACAGAAAGCTTCGTTCTGATCTCTTGCTAAATAATTCAGCAGATTGGTGCACATACGACAACAGTCTTAAGATGGACAACACTGCAGCACAGCCGAATATCATGCTGAAGTTTCACTGTGGGATTTCAAAAAATCAGAAGTGTCTAGTCATGTCTTGCTTTTAATCTTCACAAGGAAAGCATATGTATATATTTACAAATTTGTCACTCCTTGTAAAGACTTATTTGTCACTGGTTTATAAAGACTTCCATGTTGAGTTGTCCTGAAATAATTCATAAACCCCGAACTAATGCCAACATTTTGGTGACTTCACTGTATGCAGGGTCAGGCCTGGCATCATCAATAGCTGGGCTCTGGACCTGAGATGGCTTAGCATCAAATCTTCAAGCACTGGAAATTAATACTTGACTAGACAAAGACTCTTTCAAAGTCCTATCTCAATGCTGAAATTTAAGTTCCTGAAGGAAAATAAGAACTGCCATTGCAGCTGAAGTGATCGAATTTATTGAGTGAATCGCAATTCCTCAGAAGTGAGCCCTCCTGCTGACTTTCATGAGTCCTAAATCTCTCACAGTATCTGTAGAAATGGGTAAAATTACTAATAGTAGAGCTTTTGGATCTTTTTGAATCGTAAATTCAGGCTTGGATCACTTTTTTTTACTGAGACAACGCACAGGGCATTGACCTATGTCGTGTGTAAAAGCTATGCTGCAATTCAAAACGTAAATGAGAGTTTATGCTGGGTGTAACTCCGCTGCCTTCCCTGGGTCTCTGTGGGAGGACCTCGGATCTATCGCTGAAGGATGTGAAAATGCTTCCTGTCAGAGCCGGGAACCCTCTAGTTCTGTACAAACAGAACCTGCACTGCATGAATCAATGATCTTTTCAGCTCACTGAAGCAAATGACTTGGGGGAAAGAGCGCTGATCCCAGCTGGTACACTTCTTCTAACCAGCTCTGCGCAATAGAACCCCTCTGCGGCCCCACGACCCCTCCTGTGCGCGCTGGGCCCTGCGCTCTGGCCGGGGGGCCCTGCCCGAGTGCGGGGACGCAAATTCCCTCCGCAGCCCCGAGCCGGCGGTCAGCAACCGAGCGGGCTGGGGAGAAAGGGCCACCATCGCCCGCAGCCCGCCCGCGGCCACCTCGGCGATCCCCGGGGCGGCGCCAGCGCGGGCGGGGCAGGGCGGCGGCGGGTGGCAGAGGTGGCGCTGGCCGGCCGGCCGCCCACGGGGGACGAGCGGGCATGGCCGGGCGGGGCGGCGGCAGCGGCACCTCCCCGCCGCCGGGGCAGGGGGTGGGGGCCGAAAAGCGGCGGCGGCAGCCTCGGCCGCAGCATGTGCTGGCCGGCCCCGGCTCCGCGGCCGCCCCGTGGATGCCGCCGGGGGCAGAAGGGCGGCGGCGGGCGGCGCGGATGGAGCCGTACCCGCGCCGCCGGCCCGGCAGCCCGCGGCGGTGGCTCCGGCGGGCGGGCGGGCGACGCTGGGCGCTGGCGGTCGGGCTGCTGGGCGCCGCCGCCGCGCTCTACGCCTGCGTGCCGGAGCCGGCGGCGACTGCCCGGCTGCCGGCGGCGGGGGACCGGCCGGGCGGCGAGGTGACAGTGCTGCTGTGGTGGGAGCCCTTCGGGCGCCCGCCGCCCGCGGCCGACTGCCGGCGGCGCTACAATATCACGGGCTGCCGCCTCAGCGCCGACCGCCGCCGGTACGGGCAGGCGCAGGCCGTGCTCTTCCACCACCGCGACCTGGCCCGGCACGGCGCCCGGGGGCTGCCCCGCGGGTCCCCGCCGCGGCCGCCGCGGCAGCGCTGGGTCTGGATGAACTTCGAGTCACCCTCGCACTCGCCGGGCCTGCGCGGTCTGGCCGGGCTCTTCAACTGGACCATGTCCTACCGGCGCGACTCGGACGTCTTCGTGCCCTACGGGTACCTGTACGCCCCGCCGGCGCCCCGGCCCTTCGTCCTGCCCCGCAAGACGCGGCTGGTGGCCTGGGTGGTGAGCAACTGGAACGAGGAGCACGCCCGGGTGCGCTACTACCGCCAGCTGAAGGAGCACCTCGCCATCGACGTGTACGGGGCGCGGGGGCTGGCGCTGGCCCAGGGTGGTGTGGTGGAGACTGTCTCGGCCTACAAGTTCTACCTGGCCTTCGAGAACTCCCAGCACACCGACTACATCACCGAGAAGCTCTGGAGAAACGCCTTCGCTGCCAGCGCCGTGCCCGTCGTCCTCGGGCCCCGCAGGGCCAACTATGAGCGTTTCATTCCCGCCGACTCCTTCATCCACGTTGACGACTTTCCCAGCCCCCGGCTGCTGGCCACCTACCTGAAATTCCTCGACAAAAACAAACTCAGCTACAGGAGGTATTTCGCCTGGAGGAAGAAGTACGAGGTCCACGTTGCCTCCTTCTGGGACGAGCATTTCTGCAAGGTTTGCGAGGCCGTCAGGGCAGCCGGGAATCAAATCAAGACTGTACGAAATCTGGCCAGCTGGTTTGAAAGCTGATGTTCCAGCCGGGTGAGGCTCGCCTGGGCAGCCCATGCCAGCAGCCGACTGCGTCAAGGCATGGGGAAAGATGGGTCTCGCAGAGATGGTTTGCCCAGGCAGCACGCAGACGGCTGTCGTCGCTGAGAGAGGCATACACGTGCAGGTAAACAAGCTGTGAAAAGCCTACAAGAAGACAATTTTTATTTAAGTGCGAAATTACAAAAGTACAAAGAAATATCAGTTAAAGATGATCCTTAAAGAGCAAAGTTAAATTTCCAGAAGCCAGACAGATCCAAAACCTTTACAGCTGTGCACAGCTCAGCGTAAATAACCCATGCCAAGTTCTTCAGCCATCCAGCTGAAACCAATTTTGTCAGCTGTGGCAGCTTCCTGGACCAAGAAACTTTCTTCTCCTCAGAGGGGATAAGTGATCAGCGCTGGCTTTCCGTACTCTGGAGACAAAACTGAATATTTTTGACAGCGATTATTAGACATGTCAAAGCTATTTGCAAACAAATTCTGAGCCGCAAGTATTGAATGTAAGAATATAACGATATAGTAGCACTTTTTAGCAATGTTTGGAGTTGCAGCAGCCAACTCATAGTGCTTTGAGCCAAATAAAAATTCCGTTTAGGAAAAAGTGGATGGAGGGGACTGGATCTGAGAGGAACAGACAGCTCAGATAATGTAGAATATTTCTTCCACTGCCTACCAAAACCAAGGCACGTTTATCCTGTATGAAAGTGGAGAAGAACTTTAAGTACAGGAGAAGACAGACTGTAGAAAAAAGATGGAATGTTACCACCCTCCCTGTATTCAGGAACTAGAAAATGTTTACACGCACCTGCATGCTTTCTCTGCAAAATTACTGCCATTACAACCAGGGAAAAGCTCAGAAGTACAGGTTTTTTATTACTGTATTGAATATGTATGCTGAAAGGCTGACATATTTCTCTAGTATCATTAGGCAATCCTGTTGTTTAGGGATTGTTTTTACGGCATGCGTTTTTAAAACTTCTGCCAGGTGACAGACTTGCTGTTTTGTTGTGTGTAAAATAATAATTACAAAAAAAAAAACCCAGCCCAAAAGTCCAAATCACTGCTTTCAAAAAGAAAGTAACCATAGACAATAAGATCTAGACTGTTGGTAAAATACAGATTGTGCGAGAAAAGAATATGAAAAGTGAAAGATACACCCCTTTTTTTTTTTCCTTTGGTTTTTAGGGGGTTTTCTGTCTTTTTTTTTTATCCCATATGTAGGTTCCTGACATAAAACTTCCTTCTCTCGGTGCCTGTTGGAACATTTAAGGTAGTTGTTCCCTTTTAGACTCTGTGATTTTGCTGGAGTCTTCCTAGTAGTCAGTGCTTGGTTACTTTCTGATTATGTGTAATCGTGCTTGGTGAAATCCAAAAGGAAACTTCAGATACACTTAAAGCATCCTCAGGAATCTCCCTGCCCTCTGCAGCTGTAGGGTTTGGTGGCAAAAACTGATAACCCACAGGAGTCCTGCACAAATGACTGAGGGACTCATCCAGCTCCTATTTAAGGAGCTGGGAACTGATGGAGTTACTTAGAGACTCAGAATAAAATCATGGGCAGAGAACAGGTGGGGAAGGAAGAAAGTTGGTTGCCAGTAAAAGATGGGCATCAGAACAGGTGAATTTACTGGCATTTGTGAGTTGTATTTAGGTTAGAAAAGGATCAGATTTGTCTCGAGCAGTACAGGTTGTTGGGTAGGTATTTTTAAGATATACGAGCTGGCAGCTGACTCTGTTTTAAATTAGACGTTCCCCACAATTGGGTAAGCATGGAACCAAGGATTATTAAAAAAAATAAAAATCTACTACTAATGTTCATTAATAATTTGCACAGATTTACCAGATCAGATCTTGCTGAGTGCCGTGTTTATTCCCGTCTAGTTTAGTGCAAGGAAGGATGGCTGAAAGTTCTTTGTGAGTCTTCCAGTTGTTACTTTTAGAGTTGCTGTACAAGTTTTATTGGGAGAGAAGACAGTGAACACAATGAGGAGTGTAAGAGGGATGGTCCCTAACACTGCCTTTTCACATGGACAGGTCTTAGGATTGTTTGAAGCAAAACTGTTCTTCATGGCATGCTCATCTTCTTCTCTACCAGTGGATACTACTCGCATAAAAATCAGGTTTGGTAATTTTATAAATCGAATTTAAGTGTAGCATTAACAATAATAGCTAAGTGTCAGGATGATAGAATCTGCCTTTAAATTATATTTTTTTTCTGTCCAGTTTTCATCACAATTTGTGTGAATATATACAAAAACCTGATTTTAAAAGCAGTGAACTAATATTTAAGGTTGCACTACTTCTTACGTACTGAAATTAGTGCATTTTTTTGTGTCCTCCTAAATTTTTTAGGATTTTCTGAAAGTTTCCAGGTAGGCAATTCTTGTGTGTAATCGTTAGTAATGCCACAGGCAGAAGATCAGGCTACAGGAGCATGGGAATTGCTAAAGATTGGAACTGATTATTTTTTTCTCAGCATCTCTAAGAAAAGCAGTTGAAATCCTTGATGAACTGGAGTTTGTAAAAAAAAAAAAAAAAAATTGGAAAAGAGCCACGCAATTATTAAAGCGTCGCGTTTGCATTAGGTGATCACAATTGTGCTGTATTTGTAAGTTAAGCATTGAGTATTTTCAATAATTGTACAACGAGAACCTCAGCCTCCAACTTGCGTTGAGAGAAAAGAAGCCTTTTGTAGTTTCATCATTGTCACCTGAGCGTTGCACACTTTTTCCTTTAGGTTTGGAAGGAAATGCAGCTTCGGGTTTTGTCTCCTCTCCTCCCCTGGCTCACGACAGGCTGCTGTAAGCCAAGGGCTGGCGTTTAGTAATTCACTTTGTAGAGGCCAAGTTCAGCGACGAATAACAAGTCTGCCTGAGCAGATTGTATTGTAGATCCGGTACCAGACTCCACAAAGTGCTGCAGGTGGTGTATGTATATAATCCTTCTGTAAAAATTAAGCAAAATTGTTTTCTGTTTTAAGTAGACAAGTCTTTTGGAACACATTTCAAGAAGTGTTTTATTCTATGCCTTAAGGTATTGGGATGAAGGGAGAGAAGGGAAGATTGTTATCTTCTGACATTTGTAAGGAGGAGAAATAATATTACTTTTTTATTATGGTGTAAATGGAATAGATAATTATGTGATCCTTTAAGGTACATATGTATCTCAGGGAATTTTGTACTGTAAAGTCTCTTAATCTTCATGGAGTGAAGTAACTTTGTATTAATTATTTAGATTAACACTCAATAAAATTAAAAAAAAAGGAAGTAGCACAAAATTACCCTATTTTGTATTTCATCTGTGTTATGAAAGGTGTGGAAAAGTGCTTTTTGAAGAGAATGGATTTCTTTTCATGACTGTTTAATCAATAAAAGTGGCTGATTGTTCTCAAAGTAGTCAGACCGTCTGAGGTTAGGAATGAAACCTGGGTGTGCCAGGAAAAAAATATTTTCATAGGAGAGGCTGTGCTGAGTTATTTTCCGTATGAAAAGGAGCATTTATTGCAGTTGGATGTCAGCTGGAAAAATGTCGTTTCAAACAAAACCGGAAAACAAACTTTCTCTTGACCTACAGAGAACTTGAACATGGTTGGATTTTTCCCCCCCCCCTTTAATTTCAAAGTGAAATTGAGACTTTATTTTGATATTCATCATGTAGTGCTACAGCTACCTTTTTAGCTGCAGCTTTCTTCTTCCTTGTCCTTCCTTTCTTCCTTTTCTTCTTTTTCATCGTTGTCTTCAGCTGAGGAACAAAAGACAAGAGGCCCAAAGCTCTTTTCCCTCAGCTTTTGCTAACACCAATGGCAGCACAGGTGATCGCTTACCTTTATCTTTACTCATCTTCTGGTGTGTAGTGTTGAAAAATATCAGCATTTCTGAAAGTTCCTGCCCAGCCAGGATGGGCCAAGTGCTGCAGCCTGCACATTCTGCTCCTCTCAGGTGACTGATGTTGTATGAGCATCACATTTAACTTACCTAGAGTGGGGCTTATTTACTCGTGCCTGAGGGGGAAGAGTGTTGTTTCGGGGGTTTTTTTGCTATTTTTCCAGATGTGATTGAACTCTGGGTTGGGGAAACTGATTGAAATATTTTTTTTTCTGCCAAACATTGGGTTTCAGTTGTTCAAGCTTGGTTGGTGACTCTTTAAAAAGTGAGTTACGCCCAATTAGACTCACTTGTGCAGCTCTCTCCCCAACAGTCGTGTAAAATAGTATTTGCTTTAAGAGTGTAAACGGTCCTTTGTAGGGATCATAGAGCTGACTCAGTCTAAAATCTTTTGATGAGAACACAGTGACTTAATATGGATTTAAATGGTGTTTAACTAAAGATAAATCAGCATCCAAGTAAAGTCATTGTTTGAGTATGTCAGGTACCCCTTGCAACCAGCTTGGCTTAACAGTTGTGATCTGTGTCATTCTGTGATGTCTTCTGTACGCTCAGCTGGAAAACAATACTTCAGGCCAGAGGATCTGTCTTCTCTACATTCTGCAGATGTTTTGCTTTTTGATGGCGAGCTGATTACTTAAGCTTAAATTTGGCAGAGTGGTAGCTACTCCTGAGAGTCTTACCCCAAAGAATACCTGAGAGGAATAACACAGAGCCTGTGTTTCACGAGTGCTTTGAGAGCAGCAGGGATTCAGCACTCTAACAGCCCTTTCCCATCCTTGTTCTGGACGATGCTCTTAGTGCTAGAGGATGGTGAAGATGGAAACATCTATGAGAGCCAGCGTGTGCGTGAGCTGAAGAGGGGGCTCCGGTGTTTAGCACGTTCATGAAGGGAAAGAGGGAGAAAGATCTTCCTAATCATGGTTCCCAACATAAAACCTTAACATAAAACCTTATTTCTGTGGAAGAAAGATGACTGAAGGCAATGGAAGGCACAGGCTAGTTTCAGTGCTTTTTCACACCTAGACAATTGCTAGTTTATCTGTGAACATTGCAGGAGAGGAAAGAAAATGCATTCCCCCCTCCTGCACTCTTCCCTCTTGTAGACTGAAGTAATCTACTACGCCATGGGATATGAGCCTTCAAAATATCACAGAAGACACTAACCCGGTAAAACTGGCTCCTTGTCGGGAAAATAAAGGTTCTTACAGCTCCACTTAATGCCAGAAGGAGTTTTGACACCGCTGTCATGGGAAACACAGTTTCACTCAGCTTGTATCTGCCCTTAGTAATGGGTAAAATTAATCACTAAAGATTATGCTTTGTCCAGAATGTAAGAAGCGAGCATTCTGCTGGATTCTTGTCAAGTTTTAAAGTTAACTTAATCCCACATTATGGCTGTTTTCTTTATTTTTGTCCTTGGTGCTAAATATTCAATTTGCAGTGAAATACCTATTATATCCTGTAAAACCTGCGAGTAGGAGAGCACTAGGATGGTTGTGCTCCGTGCAGGAAGGTGCAGGCTGCATATCAGCAGCGGAAGAAAGGAGTCAACTCGCCTCCATGAAACCAGTTCACTTGGAGAGCCATAGTTATTATGAAAAAAAGCCGAAGAGTCTATTTTATTGTTTTGGTTTTACTTCCATATTAACCCTAGAGGGAAAGGCGCTTCCTGAGACTTCATTGGTTCTAGCAGTCTCTTTGTGGGTAACCTCTCCCGTAGGAGGTATCTTTCTGCTTTGGAGCTTATGAATAACTAGAAATATGAGGTAAAAATCTCAAGTGATGGAAACCAGCATGCCCACCGTCGCCTCCCGATGTGCTTCATTTGATTCTTGGAATATTCTGTACCAATTACTTGTGTCTTCAAAAAGCCACAATAGAGAAAGAACATGTAATTCCTTTGGTTTTAGTATTTAGTTTTCCTTTCAGACTGTCTGCGTGAAGTTGTATTGTAGTTATTACAGTTCAGTAATTTCTGTTTCTGCTAATTGGAATGTTATTAAAATGTGGAGCAATCCACGGGAGCTGGTGAGTTCTTGGTATACAATATTTTTTTACTGTGCCTGCTGATTACAGAGGAAAGGAAATCTTACCTCCTGCTCAGAGTCAAGGAGTGAGGAAGAGCCATGTTCTTTTTACAGCTCTGCTCTGTGGTGGGTTGCAGATCACTGGGAAGCGACAGCGGGATACCATTAATAACTGGTTTCTCAGGAATGGTCCAAAGTCCAGTGCACACCCCACCACTCTGTCTTCTTAACTCACTCAAGTTGCTGACAAATTCTGCCCAGCCCATGCAGCCATGTTGCGCAGGGCTTTGGGAACGCACCAGCAGCAGAACAGGTGAGACAGAGGGATGGGAGGATTGTGATCCGTGTTTCTGTCCACACATGAAGCTTGGGGTGTCTTTGGTCCCTTCTGGACAACTGGCTTAGGTAATTCTGGAGCAGCCCTCAAGGGCACTATCGCTGCAGGTAGTACGAATGAATGACAGACCTGGGCTTAACTCATGAGATGGAGAAGATAAACACGTCACCAAAGATTTATTTTTTTTTTAAGTTGCTGAAGTGTTTTGAACCCCATTGCCTAAAGAATTTGAGGGATGCAAGGAACTTAACAGCAAAACACAGGAGGAGACACTTTTGGTGTCTCCCAGGGCAGAGGCTGGGGTGTTTTCCTCTTTGATCTCACATCTGGGAGTAATTTTGCCCTGAGCATCCAGGTGAGGTATATGATCCCATCCATCACTCAGTTGAGTGTCTTCAGTAGGACCATCAGGACACTGAACAAGTTAAGGTTCATCTCCAGTGTTTCAGAAGAAAGATGTTGCCTCAAGGGCAAAAGTGATCTTAGCCAGTATAAGCCAGTGATCTTACAACTCTGCAAGCTCTCAACAACTAACCTCTCCAGCTGGCTAAACTATGGACTCTTTAATTGGTGTCTGCTGGCCATGGGACAGCTAAACACTCTATTTAGGCATTTGGATGCACTTTTTACAATTTAAAATGTTTTCTTCTGTGATTCTGTGATTTTCTATTTTAGTGGCCTTTTGGCCTGCAGGTAGCCAGGCTGGGGAGTTACCAAGTGTCTGGGAAGAGAAGTGAGATGAAGAACAGAATGATGAATCTCCTTGCCTTAACCAAAGCTCATCACACCCAACAAATAGAAGAGCTTCTAGGAGGCCAGTGTCCCAAACTGGCAAATTAAAGAAATTCTAAATATTTAGATTAGATGTAAGGAAGAAGTTCTTCACTCTGAGGGTGGTGAGACACTGGCACAGGTTGCCCAGAGAAGCTGTGGCTCTTCCTCCCTGGAAGTGCTCATGGCCAGGCTGGACGGGGCTTTGAGCAACCTCGTGTGGTGGGAGGTGTCCCTGCCCGTGGCCGGGGAGTTGGAACTAGATGGTCTTTAAGGTCCCTTCCAACCCTGACAATTCTATGATTCTATTATATTTACACTGTAATGTCCCCCATGGCAGTAGCAGAAATGTGGATGGAGAAATCTCCGTTTCTGTTTTCTGAACACCTGCTTCTCTGCAAATTCATGTTTGATCATTGACTGACCCAGAGCACTCCCTCATCTTGTGCTTCTTCACCCAGCTTGTTCACCTGCTTGATCCTGCTTAACTGCAAAGGGATCTGGTCTGTTAAAACCTGCCCTTGAGGCCATCTGCTTTTCTCTAGCATATGCGTAGGGCTGGAGGGCCAGTGAGCTCTGTGGGAGCGCTGACGGCTCAGATCCCATGTTCACACCTACCATGAGGATGCAGAGCTGTGCCTGACCGATCAGCTCTCTGAGATGACTGCTCCTCCCAGGCATCCCTATGCCCCTGCACCTTGTAGCTTGACTAAATACTGGAGCAGCTTTACTTGTGGGTACCCTGGCTCTGTACAGAAAAGCAGAGAGTGCAATGGCAGATCATATCTTGGCCCCACATCCTTGATTGAGCCTGCTAGCCAAACCCAAACGCTAGCACAGATATCTCTAGATACACCCTTTATGATGCATCGGATACCTCAGAAAGACTATCATTTAGGACATCTCCTGATACTTGCTTATGAATGACCTCATTTATTTTACAAAAGTTGCTTTAAGAAGGCAGAATGTTATATTGTCTTTTTTTCCTGATGTTAACTGCCAGACTATGTGTACGCTGCCAAAATAAACACCTGTCTGCTTGAGATGTTGCTCAGCCACATGCGGCTCGTATTGTTCTGTCAATGTAGAAGTATCACGCAGATTTCACAGGTGATTTCAGCCTATACACAGCATCAGCAGCTCTTGTGGAAATGCTGCTTATTATCAGTTAAGACCACCCTTTATGCTAAGAAGCCAGTGATTTGAGCAAGACTTTAAAAAATAGATAAACTTTTCTACATCACGTCTGTCTCTCTTGGTTTAGATTGAGAACAGTGTTTTGCATCATGCTGAGAGAACACAATTACTGCACTGGTGTACCGTGCTCTGCTGCTCTTGCATATCTGGCACAGTCTGGCAGCTTTACGGCCGCCGCAAAAATACATGCAAATGAGCAAAGAAAAAGAACAGATGTCATCAGATGAAACTGTCCTTTTATAATCTTTAGGGTAAAATTTAACAACAAAGAGGATAATTTGAAACGGTTAATCCGAAGATACATAAATAACAGGCAACTTTGGGACTGGGAACCTGCTGTCTTGTGTTCAAGTGATTCTGTTCACACCTCTTAGAAATTTAAAACTGACTCTTTTCAGCTTCAAGATGGACTAGATGAGAGCCCATACACTAGGTAGAGCTTGCTTGACAGAGACAAGGGAGAAGTGGACAATGAATGTCATCACTACCCTGTGATTACCCATTACCGGTAATCACTTTTTAGGCTGGATGGCAGGTCCATCTCTGGTGAGGTGGAGGTTAAGAGGTTTTGTGCTTGAAAACTCATTTTTGCCGCTCTTCAAGTGAGACCAGAGATCCTAACCAGTGTTTTTATTTACAGCTTTAATGTGTCATATGGATTCATATGTTGGTTTCCTATGGCTTACCTGCAGGCTTCAATTTGAAGTTTATTATGAAAGAACAACATGGATCTAATTTTCATATTTTACAAATGTGTGAGTTTGCTGCGAGATGCTTCAGCATCAGAGATCCCACAGGCAAAGCAGACTGTTATGCCATTAAGACTTGGACCAGAAGGACTTGTGTACTTCACTTGATACTGAAATTAAACCTGATTTGCACATCTCTAGGAATCTGTATTTAGGTTGGAAGCACCCGCTTTGAGTCCTGTCTCTGTGCATCCCTACTGCATTCACCAGGGTGATCTTAGGAAGACTGAAGTCCTCCCTTGCACTTGCAATCTAGATATACCTCTGCACGTGCAGAGGCTGAAGGAATGTGGCCTGGGTGACTGACAGATCAAAAAGTGTCTGGTTGGTTGTCTGGAGCCTGGATTTGGGCCAAGACCTCACCACAAGCAGCACTGGCTTTGTTCTCACTGAGGAGTCTGACCACATTGTGCCTTCTGGATTCATCTTGCTTCTCATGGTGTTTACAGCACATTAGAAAGTCTTCTGTATTGATCCTTCTGAAACTCTGATACTGGATCAAAGGGAAAATATGCATTTGTTTCAGTGGCATCTCACCCATCTGGTTTTACCAGAGCAGGATGAGAAACATCACGGAGGCAGTCCATTCTATTTAATTTCCGGGGCTATCAATCATCTGATCTTAAAGATACTTCTCTATTCTGCTAAAAGAAAAAAAAGTCCAATTACATCTCAGGTTACTTGGTTTATATGATGAAAACTCAGCATTAGCATTAAGCTAAAAGAATGTGAAATGCCTTTAGTGAAAGTGTCACAGAAATTTATCTTTGCTTCAGCCTCCAAAAATCTGTTATAAAACATGAGAGAGAAATCTGAGGGATTTCAAAGTCTTATGGCCAGCCATGGCATCTTTCCTGACCTTGACTCTTAGGACTCTTAGGCCTCATAGTCTAGATATTTCATTGTCTCCTCAAAAGACAACTTGTTCTATGTGCTTGTTGTTGATAATAACAGGAATTTATTTTCTTCAAACCATCAGGGTATATGGACGTGCTACCTACACACAGCTGGTGCAGAAGAGGACACCATGTCCCTGAAACTATGTCAATTGATCCTTATTCCAGCTGCCCAATGGAGGGGAAGAAGCTTCATCTGTGTCTCCTGCCCTTCCCAGTGCAACAAGGCAGATCTGCTCACTGCCTCCCAGGGTGGGAAAAGCTGCTTGGGGACTCACAGGATCCCAGTGTGATACACTCTCAGTGTCAATTATACAGTTTTTTTTCTGCTCTTTTCTCATGATAACAGCTCACAAACCAGTCTCTGCAATTTATATAAAGCAGTCTTCTTTTGTCTTTTTTTTTTTACTTTTTTTTTTTTTTTTCTGGTGGAGAAAGTGCTGGGAACTAGGGCTTTTGTTCAAGTGTCCTGATATTCTGGGATTCAGATTCACCATGATTTGTGTGAAAAGTGCCTCATCCTTAGCCAGTAACCTTGAAATCATTCTTATCCCAAGCCAGGTCAAGGTAAAGTGCAAGTCAGGTCTCTATTACTTTAAAACATCCTTTAAGGGAATAAAAGCAGCATATTCATTCAAGTCACAAAAACAATAGAATAAGCTTTGAGGTGCAGATTGGATACAGTTTGTAGCTTGACCTTTCTGGAAGGACAGTTTTAGAGGGTGCTTTCTGATTTAGATGAATGTTTTCTACATGACTGCACTCTAGATAAGTCAAATGATGACATTAATAGGATGTTATCTTCTAAAATAACCTACTGGTTAATCACCATGAAGATTTTACTGTGCACTTAAATATATAAAGCTATTGTCTGCCTTGGCCAGCTTCTGCCAGCTCTGCTACTGATCATGGTGAGGTGACCCAAGGCAAGCTAGCTGTGTAGAGTCCTCTAAGAAGTAGTCCAGGGGGCACAAGTAGATTTCATCTTTTTTTGGAAGTTTTACAGACTTCTAAGTCATTGAAAGTCATTCTCGTCTGACTTTCCTGGAGATAGCTGGGCTGGTTTCTAGGATAGATGCCTTCCCTGCACTTAGCCTCCTCCCTTGGTCAGTGACCCAGAGCGTGAGTGGCTCTGGGGAGGGTCTCCACTCAGCCCCAGACCGCAGATCCCTGCGCATCCTCACAGCTGTCCTTCACACCAAACTGTGCTCAGAAGAGACAGATGTTGCTCATGATCAGTTCTTATCTGAGCTCAGAGATGGTAGTAGTTAATGGTGGGGGGTGGTGCTGGTGGGTTTGGGAGAGCTGGCTCCTTTTCCACCAGGAAGACCACAGTGGAGGAAGACGGGATCTGCTCAGATCATTCCTTGTTCTTATTTTCCCCTTTGATCACAGTAAGCTGCAAAGAACCCCTCTGTTTGTAAATGGACTTCATATTAACCTTGTTTCCTGAGGGGACTGTGAGATATTTTTCCCCATTAATAAAGTGCTTTGAAATCTACAAAGTAAAAGCTACCATAGTGGAACTAAGGATCTGATGCTAGAGACTAAAGGAGCGCATGGCAGTCAAAAAAAAAATGCAGCAGAATGCTGTATTAAAGCAGGCAGGGTCTGTGACCTCAGCCAGGATAACTCTCATACATCCTTACTTAGCTGAGGCTCCGGTGGGAGTTACCACTCCTCCTCTGGCAGTGCAGTGAGTGCTACCATCTCCAGCCCCATCCTCATCCCCACCCCCTGCATTTTGCCTTTGAGGGGAACCTTGTGGCACGATGGAGATGGGAACATGTCCCTTGTGCCAGCGCTTCCCCATAAGCTTTGACCTGGTTCAGCTGAAGGTGTCTGTTCACCCAAGACTCACTGAAGCACAAGAGGAATCTCTCCAGGGACTTCCCTGGTCTATCACCCTACGTGTAAGTGCTGTATTTGCCTACATGGCCACAGAAACTATCACGGGGGAAGGAGCGATAGGACTGCTCCAATACTAACTAGTGACTGCGCCGATGTGGTGTTTGCTCTGGAAGCAGCAGAAAGTGAAATAAGGTCATAGAATCATAGAATCGTATCAGCTGGAAGAGATCTTGAAGATCATCAAGTCCAGCCTTTGTCCCAGCCCTATCAACCTACTAAATGATTCCCCCCAACACAACATCCATCCATCTCTTAAACACGTCCAGGGACGGTGACTCAACCACCTCCCTGGGCAGCCTGTTCCAATGGCTGACAACCCTTTCAGTAAAGAAATTCTTCCTAATATCTAACCTGAACCTCCCCGGTGCAATTTAAATCCATTTCCCCTCAAATTGTTCTTTCCATGCACACTGTTTACACCACATTAATTTAGTAATATGTTTACATACTTTGCATCTCTTTGATCTTTGCAGTTACACAAGTTACAGCACGAACATAACAGGGTCTGCGGGAAGTAATACCTGTACAAAGAAGAGGTGTCAGCTGGTCACACCTCATTGTGTTCTGTTTTTCAGTGGACATACCAAGATTTTTAATCACCTGACACTCCACCCATCATCTGCCACGTTTCTGTTGCCACCCCAAGGACACACTCTGGCAATGGAGAATGTGTTTTGTGTCTGCACACAGCAAAGCACATACCTTCTCAGGGACCATGGGGAAGAAGAGGTGCTGGATCAGAGCAGCGAACTGTTGCCTCTTGGAGCAAACAGCGACGCAGTGACCTCGTTGGAGCCAGTGGCAGTCATCATCACCCATCTTTAGCCAGGCTGCTACATATTTTGGGTAAAATGATTTTATTAATCTCTGAAAATGATGTTACCTGTTCTCTTCAAAGTTTAATCAAGAATTAGTTTGCTTTCCCATGCATGGGTATCCAGAGTAAAACCTCAAAATAATGGACTAAAAGTGAACAGAAGAAACTTGACCTACAAAGTAAAGAACAGCATTCCTTAATCTTCAGCCCAGCTTGGAAGATGAAAGTGCCCTGAAGAGTAATACATGTACTAGGTAATGAAACTCCCTGTTGGCAATGTCCTTCTTTTATAGGAAGGGTGGGCTTCTAGCTCAAAAGCTAGTACCAATTTTAAATAAGACAGCATTGAACAAGATGAATCACAGGGTCTTTGTCAGCCCATTCCAGGTCCCAAAGACCATTCTGGATGTTTCAAGTTAAAATCAGCATCTTGGATTTTATCCATGACTTGAAATGAGCAGTGTCTTCTAGAACAAAGAGGTCAAAGATACAGGTAATGGGGCCACCTTGGGAAAAGTTTGGAGACCACTCCAAGTCTCAGTTGACCCAGTTTTCATACCACTGGCCTTATCTGAGAGCAGTTTTCTGTCCTGGCTGTGTATTACCTTCTGTTACTGTGATCCAGTTCTAATGTATCATAGAATCATAGAATGTTAGGGATTGGAAGGGACCTCGAAAGATCATCAAGTCCAATCCCCCTGCCAGAGCAGGAATGCCTAGATTATGTAAGATAAGCACAGGTGACTGAGACAAAGCCTGTGCAGGAAAAGGCACGGCTGGAGAAAGCCTAGGCACGACAACCACTCCTCTTTCTCCAGGAGGAGGTCAGGCTGCCCTAAGACTGCTGGTTTGTTAGGTACTTATATTACAAGTGGCAGCTGAGTCCTATCAGTCAGGTACAAGGATATAATTGTTCCTTCTGCTTCTGGTTCCTTTCCAGAAACAAGGTAGGTTATCTCAGTCCTCACCACACTGAGGCATTGCCAGGTGGCTCTCACCCAAAGCCAGGACTCACCTGAACACTGAATCCTGTGTTCTGCTGCCCTTCCTTGGGTCAGACAGGGAGCAAATAATCAGATCGCTGTTCTATGAAAACCTGTTTTCCTTAGAATGTGCCCAAAGAGACTGAGGTCAAAAGGCTTGACAACTGTGTTTTTAATTTTTGCCAAATCCTCATCTAGCCTCCAATATTTTTTGTGTAATTAAAGTGCTGACCTTTTAAAAAAAGACAACCATACATGCAGTTAACTGCATGAGTGTCTTACTCTAAATAGGGTGTATGTCCATGGAGAGATACACAGAAATATTGATTTCCTTTGCTTGAAAGCACTTTGCTTGCGGATTAGCAGCAGAATTGCTTTTCTCTCACTGTCGCGCTAGTGGGGATGGCTGGAGTGTGCATGCTCTTGAAAACCAAACGATTCCTATTAAAAGCCCAACAATATGGCTCATTTCCTCTATGAGTGTTGATAAATGCACTTTACTTGCTTATGAGTTCTCTAACAGTATAGCTGTGTTGAGGCAGGTAGCTAAACTCAGCTGTTCACTCACTCCTCTGCAGTGGGATGGGGGAGAGAGTCGGAAAAAAGGTAAAACTTGTGGTTCAGATAAAGACAGCAGGACAGAAAAGGAAGGTAGGGTAGGGGGAGGAGAAAAAAAAAGTCCTTTACTCAGTGCAAGCACTGCTCAGCAGCAACTAAAAAATCCCCACGTTATTAACATTATTCTGATCCTAAATCCAAAACACAGCACTGCACCAGCTACTAGGAAGAAAATTAACTTTATCCCAGCCAATACCAGCTGATATCCTGCATTTTGAGGCCCTTTGTGTTATCTGTGCATTAAGAGTTACAAAAAGAATGAAGAACTTGTCTAGGGCTGTGTTTCACCTCTTTTAACAACATAAGGATTGCATGTGCCAAACAAGAAGCCATCCAGCCTTCCTGTAACCTAAAATAAGAAAGAAAATGTCATGTTAACAGCAACCTTTCATTACTGAGCTCAGCTTGTTCAGTCATTCTTAAAAGTCCAACACGGGAGATGGGCATGGCAGCAGGCTGTGGGTGGTGTCAGATGGTGTCATTTCAGTTTGTAAACTCGGCTCTGCTGGTACCTGCCAGAGTTGCTGCGGGAGCACGTTCCCCGCCGTCACTGTGCCAGCACGGCTCCGAGATCGCAGGTTTCAGGCGTTTGCAGACACTGGCAAACAAACCTGCACGCCGTTAGCGTGGAGTACAGGACCTGGTGTTTTGCGCAGCACATTGATGCTCCGTGCTCCCATGGTCCAGCCGGGTGCCTGGTGTGCCCACAGGCGTATCTGCAGGAGCCAGGGGAGGGGCAGTCACCCGGCTGCAGGGGGAGGGGTGCTCAAGTTGCTGCTTGTAGAATCACAGAATGCTTTCAGTTGGAAGACACCTTCAAGATCATCAAGTCCAATCTTTGTCCTAGCCCTACCAAACATAATGCAGCCCGTGGGATCTTGGATAGAAGGAGTGGAAGGGCAGTAGGTTCAGTGGGCTTTTGCAAGTGCAGAAGGGAGAGAGCAACACCTTGGCATCCTGCAGGGAGCGGTTAATGTCTGTAGACAGACCAAGCAAGAACAGTATGAATTAGGATGGTGTAATATGCAACAATGACAGTCCTAATTCACTTTCTTGTATTAGACATGGAAAGTTCCACACTCTGCATTCCTCTAACTGCAAGAAAATGAAAATAGATATATTAATTTGGAGGACACTTGCTTTTCTCGTAACTCTTGAAAGACGTTACCATACTGAATCTACAAAGAATGCTGTGTTTTGCCTGCACTGCACAAAAGTGTGTATGAAGGATGAATATTTCTCATTCTTTAGTGTAATTTACCCGTGCCTTTCTAGCAAGATATTTTTAGGATGAGTTGAATCATGGCCTGTTTCATCCCAGTGACTTTAAATGACCATCTCAGATGCAGGTGTCTTTTGTAACCGTTTTTGTTGACCTGCTCTTCCTTAATTCAGTTTCACACACTTGGTTAGAAAGAGCTGTTTGTAAACCAGAAGGCATCAGACTGGTTAAACCAAAATGAAACACAGAATTAATTTATTTTATATAATAAAATATGATCTGAAAAGTACAAAAAAGTAGTAGGCGATAAAGCAACCTATCCAAAGATCTCCAGAATCATGGTTTCTGGAGGTGGGTGTCCTCCTGGCAGCTCCTGTGTGCAGTGGGTGGTTTGTGGGTACCAGGGCTCTCCCTGACCATCATCATGCCAGGCACGAGCCTTCCCACTCCCAGCAGAAGAACCAGCATTTCTGCCACCCTGCTTTAGGCATCGGTACTGAAGCGAGCTGCAATTGCTTGGAGGGCTCACTTCCATCCCTTTGGGCTCGGCTGGGGACCACAGCAGGTGTGGGAGGCAGCAGAGCCTGCAGCCAGGTTGCCTCCGGGGAGAGCTCTCACAGGGAATGCGCGGGGTGAAAGGCGCTGGGGCGGTGCTGGCAGGAGGACTGGTGCTGTGCAGCCCAGGCACGGCCAGCTGTCTCTCCTGGGCTCACGGGTGGGTTCACGGCGTCTCACAGACGCACTGAACCTGCAGCTGCTGGGGAAGGAGCTTCCTCCAGTGCTGACCGCAAGGCAGCATCCAACCTGACTCCGAAGTGTGAGCGTGCCACCAGCCGCTCCCCTCTGCCTAAATAAATCAGTGGTACACAACCTTAGAAGCTTCTTAGGGCACGGATCATCTGTTTTGCTCTCAGTCTTGCTCTCTGCTATTTTTTGATGTTGTGACAGTAGAGATAATAATGCTGTTATTAAAACATATTGCAGGATTGCCCAGAGAAGCTGTGGATGCCCTATCCCTGGCAGTGTCCAAGGCCAGGCAGGATGAGACTTTGAGCAACCTGGTCTAGCGGGAGGTGTCCCTGCCCATGGCAGGGGGGGTTGGAACTGGGTCATCTTTAAGGTCCCTTCCAACTCAAGCCATTCTATGCTTCTTTGATTCTGTTTCTATGCTTCTATGATTCTGTTCTATGATTGGTGTAATGTATCATTTTCTGACCAAAGGTATTCATTGAATCATAGAATGTTCAGGGTTGGAAGGGACCTCTAGAGATCATCTAGTCCAACCCCCCTGCCAAAGCAGTATTGGTATTTATAAGCATTAGGCACAGAATGCTGTAAATAAATGAATTCCAGTGTGTATGAAAATAAAACAATCTTTGTTTTGGAAAACAATATTTTCTTTTAGAAAATATTAATTTTTATTCTTCTGTAAAATTTCTTAAATTTTGTAATATTTTGTAAAATAATTTATCTTTCACATTTTTGAAAAAAAAATTACTAGATTATAATGCCATAGTAGGCGGTAAGCTGATTGGGACAAATTTAGTAAGATTAATTTTGCGTTCTGATGCTGTGTACTCTGCTGGCCAAATGAAAAGCAATGACCTATAATGAACCTTCAGATTTACTATTCATTTCATAAAAAGCAGGAAAAAAAAGGAACACTGCAGTACTAGTTGCATCTAAACATCGTCAATTCCACTGGACCCAGCAAGAATGAATAATTTTAGACTATTCTTCATGCACTTTTTCCACGCTGGAGGAGAGATCAGATTCACAATGCCAGTGGAGGGGGGAAGGCTCAACTGTAAGGGCCAGCATTGAGAAATAAATACCAGAAAGACAATATCAGATGGCAAAGGGCATAGAACACATAGGAAAATGGCTCTTTTTTTTTTTTTAATTGCATTACCCTGCATTTCTAGGATGTGATTTGGGCAGTGGCTGAGCACTGGAAGGAGGGGACTTTGCTGGTTTTGCTGTGAGACTCATAAGGCTGAAGCTTTAAATCAGCGCTGGGAAACACAAAAGCGCGGTTATGCAAGGTGCTCATCTCTTGGTTATTACCTCTGAAAGGGTGCTCAGAACATGTGTATGAGTTTCACCCTGCAAGAGAATATTTTGAGAACTCTGACAACCCTATTTTCTTTCCATGCTTCAACTCCCTGACTTCGCTTCCTCAAGTTCCGTCAAGCATTTGTAATTTCTTTGATTCAAAGGATTACTAAGTCTAACCAGGGTGAAATTCTGCTAAAAAAAAAAAAAATAGCGGAGAAGGCTTTCTATTTTTTGGAGTAAATATTATTTGTATTTTTTAAACAAAAGGTTTAAATACAAATTTTAAAAGAATTTATGAAAAAAACCCTCAGAGCTGCCTGTTGTTGTGGCAGTCTCCTAGCATTGCTCAGAATTATGAATGACGTATCAGGACTGTTCAGGTGCCAGCACCAAAGTGGTTCCCTGCATGTCGCCCGCCTCTCCCCAGCAAACACAGAGCACTCCCCAAATCCATCAGGCACCCCAATGCTCTTAGCTCATCAGCAATCTCTTTGCTCCTTAAAAGCAAATACTGGCTGCCATTTCTGCCTCTTTTTTACACCAGCATAGGGAAGAGCAGATGAGGAAGAAGTCTTTGGAGAAGGTCTGAAGGCAGTGCTGAAGAAATGAGGCTACTTACCCCTGCTGCTGGTGTGCAGGGCATCGCCCTCCCTCTCTCGCTGCTGCTCTCCTTCTTTTCACAGAACCACACTCACCTCCAGCAGAGCTCAGAGACAGGGCTGACGTCCTGCACAGGTAACCTGCCTTAACCCTCTTCACGGAGAGGAACACCTGGGGCAGAGGCCGTTTTGTGAAATTGCATTTTAACCACACTCATTCCAGACTGGGGCAAGCCTGTCCTGCGACGCAGCCTGAAACGCACCCAGGGATGGGCTGGAGCACGGCTGCTGCAGAGACACGGAGAAGGATGAGCACACTGGGGTTACTGCCCCTTCCCAAAGGCTTTTGTCACCTGAATCTTCCCAGGGGCATAAGGGGATCTTGCAGCCCCTGGGCCCAGTTATAAACTGGGATATGGCACAGGAGAAGGAATCAATCCAGTTCACACCAGGTAAGAACAAGTCTGTGGCCCTAAGCACCACATTTACACATCTTTTAAATACCTCCAGGGACGGTGGCTCCACCCTTTTGGTGAAGAATTTCCTCCCCTAGCACAACTTGAGGCCATTTCTTCTTGTCCTATCACTTGTTACGTGGGAGAAGAGACTGACCCCCACGTAGTTACACCCTGCTTTCAGGTAGTTGTAGAGTGATAAGGTCTCCCCTCAGCCTCCTTTTCTCCAGGCTAAACAGTCCCAGTTCCCTCAGCTGCTCCTCCTAGGACTTATTCTCCAGACTCTTCACCAGCTTTGTTGCCCTTCTCTGGACATGGTCCAGCACCTCGATATCTTTATTGCAGTGAGGGGCCCAAAATTGAACACAGGATTCGAGGTGCAGCCTTACCAGTGCCATGGCCATGGTGACTCTCTCTTCCCTAGTCCTACTGGCCACACCATTCCTGATACAGGCCAGGATGCCCTTGGCCTTCTTGGCCACCTGGGCACACTGCTGGTTCATGTTCAGCTGATGTTCATCTTTGCAGGAGGATCTCTCTAAAAATCACCGTCTGGTGAAATCAGATCTTGTAAGGAGGCACATCTGGCTGGGTTCTGCTGGTGACTTTCCAGCGTGAGCTCTTGGGACAAGATGGCCCCTCTGCACCTGTCCTAATCACTGCTCAGGCGATTACGGCCTCACGCTTCATGAGGGGCTCATGTAATCCACTGCTACAGGAGACATTTTCTGTAGGATGATGCTAAAATGAAAAGCAAGATGTTGCAGCAGGCCTGTTATGTCTGGGGCTGTGAAAAATCAGTGCAGCGTTAACGATGTGCTGCTCATTACTAGGTGTATCAGCTGGAATTTCAATTTTGTGTTGAATGGTGCCATTCCACACAATTTCGCTGTTGTATCTTACCGACGTGACAGGAAATGTTTTACACGCCTCTGCCTCCTGTGACAGAGATTCGCAGGGCTCTTTGGGTTTGCTTTCTGTGCAGCTGGTTTTTGATACCAAGTCTTGTTTCCACAGTGCTTTAGAAGACCCCTGAAGGTTAGGTCAGTGTCCCTTTCTCATATTTAGTTGTAGTTTTAGAGTAGGGTTTTTTTCTATTTCTTCCCTTATGTTTGCTATCTTTATGATTTCCATAAGGAAATATGTGTTGATAGCATAAGGGTATTTTATCTTTTTCTTATTTCAGACTTCTCGTATCTTCTTATGCTTCACCAGAGAAGATCCTGTCATCACAATTCAATAAGAACCAAGATATTTTGCAGGGCCTGTAGCGACAGGACAAGGGGTAATGGTTTTAAACTAAAAGACGGATATAGACTGAATATAAGGAAGAAGTTTTTTACCATGTGGGTGGTGAAACACTGGCACAGGTTGCCCAGAGAGGTGACAGATGCCCCATCCCTGGAAACATTGTCAGACTGCGCGATGCTCTGAGCAACCTTATCTAGTTGAAGATGTCCCTGCTCACTACAGGGAGGTTAGACGAGATGAATTTTAAAGGTCTATTCCAGTCCAACCCATTCTCTGATTCTACCTTTGCCAGGACTAGTGAGACCCAGAGTGCCCGCGCATCGTCAGTACTGCGGACTTTGGCTGCAACTGAGCTCAGTAAAGCCTGAGATGAACAGAAAGATGGATGGAGATGCACCGTGCTCCTTACTGCTAACCTTGATGTGAACAAAATCTGAATGTTTATCTTGCAAAGTTATGTTTGATTTTAATTTTTCTTGTATCAAACTGTTGCACGCTTATGGGTTTACTGGCTTTTTAATTTTATGGTTTTTTGGAATTATGTTTAACCATTCTAATCCCTCTTAAAGTATTTGATTTTGTATAGCACATGCTTAGGTTTATATGTAATCAGTACTTACTGGTGGCACCAGGCAGGGAAAATAAAGACTAGAGCAACACAATACATGGTAAAATGAGATGAAAACTGGAAAAAAAAAAAAAGGGGGGGTGAAAGAGATGTAGTGCAGGTAAAAGCAGGAAGGTTTAAGAGCTTGTATTGGGTTGGCCTGGCCGGATTTTGGCGGTGGGGGGCGGAGCTGCAGGGTGGCTTCTGCAAGAAGCTGCTAGAAGCTCCACAAGTTTGATAGAGCCAATGCCAGCTGGCTCCAAAGAGGGACCCACTGCTGGCCAAGGCTGAGCCTGTCAGTAAAGTGATAGGAGAGGAACGCCTCTGTGAAAACATATTTAAGAACAGGGAAAGAGAACTGCGCCACAACAGCTGGCACAGAGATGGAGGAGTGAGAATCTGTGCAGACACCAAGGTCAGAGAAGAAGGAGGAGGGGGAGGATGAGCTCCAGGCGCTGGAGCAGAGAGAGTCCCCCGGGTCCGTGGTGAAGACCATGGTGAAGCGGGTTGTCCCCCTGCAGCCCGTGGGCGGGGTGTAGATGTCCACCGTGAGGCAGAGGATGCCTGAAGGGGGCTGTGGCCCATGGGAAGCCCGCATCGGAGCACATTGCTGCCAGAACATGTAGCCCGTGGAAGAGAGGAATGCCCACGCTGGAGCAGGTTGGCCGGTGGGACTTTTGTGATGCCACAGGAGACTCATGCTGGAGCAGTTTCCCCTGAAAGACTGCACCTCAGACTCACGAGGGGTGGGTTGCCCCTCGTGAGGTGTCTCACATTGGGCAGTTTGTGATGAATTGCCCTTCGTGGGACGACTCACGTTGAGAAGAGAGCGTGAAGCTTGTCTCCTGTGAGAGGGACCCCACAATGGCCTGGGGAAGAGTGAAGAGTCCTCCCCCGGAGTGGAGAAGCGGTTGCACCAACGTCGGATGAACTGACCGCAGCCCCCATTCCCTGTCCCCCTGCGCCGGTTCGGGGGGAGGAGGTGGAGAAGCCAGGATTGATGTTAAGCCCGGGAAGAAGGGAGGGCTGGGGGAAGGTGTTCTGTTTTTAAGAGCTGTTTGGTTTTTCTCATTTCTCACTGCTCCTCTCTGATCGGTTCTTTTAATAAATGTACTTAATTTCCCCCAAATTGAGTCTGTTTTGCCCGGACGGTAAATGAGAGTGATCTCCCTGTCCGTATCTCAAACCCTGAGCCCTTTGAAATATTTTCTCCCCCTGTCTAGCAGTGAAGGGGGAGTGAGTGAGTGGCTCTGTGGGCACCTGGCTGCCGGCCAGGGTCAAACCACAACAGAGCTGCATGATAAATCAGTTGCTGGGAAAGGGAGGATTTGCTGTTTTATTTAAAAGCAATGCCCTTCTCCCTTAGCACAGGGTTCCAGCTGTGCCCACCTCTCGCTGATATGACCGAGTGCCCTCGATGGTGTCACAGTGCCGCGATCCTTGGTTAGATCTTACTGCTTTATCTGCGCTCCCAAGGCTCTGATAAAATAGGCAACGTCCTAAGAACATCTTGTCTTTGGACGGGTCACACCACGCTGGCAAATGCCACCCAATCTAATCAGCTAGTATTGGGTTGTTTTTTCTCAAGAAGAAGCATGAAATACAACCAGATTCTTTGAAAACTCAAGTTTGATTATTTGATAGCCATTTCTCAATTTTGCTATTGTGTACTTAAGCTCTTGTCTTCTATATCAAATGAAATGCTTCTGCAGAAACAGTCTTGTTTTTATTAGAGGTCTGGCCACGCAGCTTCTTAGAAAAGCAGAGAGTAAGTTCACAAACCTAACTTGCACTATAAATTGCATATTTCTCTGTGTCTCCACAGTCTGGAACTGTCCATCAAGTCCTCTTTGTGATTTTACATCTTCACTTTCGAACCGCAGGGAGAAAATCCTGCTGCTGGAGGAAGGACAACGATGTCCTTGTCTCAGATATAAAGAAAAACCAGATGGTCTCTGGAGGGCCGTGGGGGACTGCTGTGTGATGTCGCGCCACTTGTATCTGCAGCGCGTGCTCCTCGGCTGCAGGAGGTCACCTTTCCACGCAGGTGCTTCACTGTCAGCGCCGTGCCCAGGGAGGGCTTCCTTTCTGCCGTTTAATCCTCATTACCTACACAGCTATAGGAACTTGTTCCTGAGTTCTCAGGAAACGAGACACCTGGGAGCTGGGGAACAAAACTGGGGGGCAACCAAAAGTGGGGGGGCACTGAAGTGGGGGGGATCTAAACTGAGAGACACTAGGGATGGGGGAGGCTAAACAGGGAGGTGCTGGTGGAGGGGAACCCAAAGTGGGGGAGCGGGGAACCAAATCTAAGGGCACTGGGGAGAAAGGGAGCCAAAAGTAGGGAGCGATGGGGTGGGACTGAAAGGGAAAGGCACCGGTAGGGAACCATTGGGGGTGGAACAGAAGTGGGGGACACTGGGGAGGGAAGCAAAACTGGAAAGGGCTGGAGGTGGGCAATTAAAAGGGAGGAATCAAGTATCAGGGGAGCCAGGTGGGGGGAACAGTGGGGACAAACACACCCCTACAGAGGAGACCCACATGTGGGGGGAACCAGCCGTGGGGCACGGCAGGGTGAGGGGGGACCCATTTGTTGGGCGGACCTACAAGTGTGAGGGGACCTATTTGGGGGAGGGACCCACATGGCGGGACACACACGCCCACAGGTGCAGGGCGGGGACCCGAGCGTTGGGCCCCGCAGGCAGGGGGGGCAGAGCCCGAGGTTTGGCAGAGCCAAACGGCGAGCAGGGCAGCGGGGGCGGAGCTGGGGCGGTGGGCAGAGGTGCGGGGCAGCCCCAGCCACGGCCTGGCCGCGCCCCGAGGAGGCCCCACCTGAGGATCCCCCCGGACTAGGAGCCCGGTGGGGAGGGGAGGGGCAGTGGGAGGAGCCTGGGCAAGGGGAGTGGAAGGAAAAACTTGACAGATACACAGAAAAATGAGCGCACTTGAGCTGAGCATCAGCCACCGCGTCAAACGCTTCGCACAGGCACAGGACACAAACAGAGGTTTTCTCTGAGCCGTCCCTGAACAAATCACAGGCACAGGTCCCTCGGAACTGTGCGTTCAAGTGTGTGACCCCTGAGCAGAGAATCGCTCTCCAGGAAGTTGAACTGACCCACCAAATCCATCTTTGCTCACTCTAGTTAGAATCATAGAATTGTATCAGCTGGAAGGGACCTAGAAGATCGAGTCCAGCCTTTGTCCCAGCCCTATCAACCCACTAAACTATGTCCCCCAATGCAACATCCACCCGTCTCTTAAACACCTTCAGGGACGGTGACTCAACCACCTCCCTGGGCAGCCTGTTCCAATGGCTGACAACCCTTTCAGTAAAGAAATTCTTCCTAATATCTAACCTGAACCTCCCCTGGTGCAACTTAAATCCATTTCCCCTCGTCCTATCGCTCTCCACTAGTGAGAACAGACCAACCCCCACTTCTCTACAACCTCCCTTCAGGGGGTCTCCTCCAGGCTGAACAGCCCCAGATCCCTCCGCCTTTCCTCATACAACTTGTGTTCTAAGCCCTTTACCAGCTTGGCAGCCGCCTCTGTAGCCTCTCCAGCACCTCAATGTCCCTCTTGGAGTGAGGAGCCCAAAGCTGGACACAGCACTCGAGGTGAGGCCTCACCAAAGCCGAGTGCAGGGGCATGATCACCTCCCTGCTCCTGCTGACCACACCATTCCTGATCCAGGCCAGGATGCCATTGGCCTTCTTGGCCACCTGGGCACACTGCTGGCTCATGTTCAGTCGGCCATCTATTAACACCCCCAGTCCCTCTCTGCCTGGCAGGTTTCCAGCCACTCCTGCCCAAGCCTGTAGCTCTGCTGAGCGTTGTTGTAGCCGAGCTCTCATGGTCACTGCAGCCAACGTTGCCCTCAACATCTACTGCTTCAACCAGACCTTCCTTGTTGGTGAGCACAAAGTCCAGCAGCGCTCCTCTCCTAGTTGGTGCATCCACCATTTGCATCAAGAAGTTATCCAATATTACAACATCTGCTGTTGGTCTTATTATGGCAAATAAAAAAATAGATCCATTCAGATGAGAGGGCAGTAGCTTAAAATGAGTAATACTGTTACATAAGTTCATTTTCATGTAACACCTGCCTCCATGGAGACAAAATATATTTTTACATTTAAACATTGTGAGGAGTCCACTAGTTCAAATGTCGTTATAGAATTTTTATCTACAGCATGATGAAACCTGTTTTCAAGGCATATTTATGAATTTTTATAAATCATTTTGCTGTCACCATGTCTTCTTCAAACTCCTCACCATGTGGGACCAGATAACAGCACAGATATTTTGGTTAGATATTCATCACAGGCACTACTGAAAGTAACAATAAGGTGTGTCTTCAGCCAAGAGTCTAGAAGCCTCCTAGAAATTTTGGTGTAGCAAACTTAATAGCAAGATGTGCTGTGTTGCTGTAGAGTGAGGGCTGCAGGGAGTGACCTCACTGTCAGGACCAGAGTTAGAAGTCGGGTGTCCTCAGGCCTGTGTGTATGCGAGAAGTTTCTCTCTCCTTTTTAATGTCCAATTTCTCTTCATGAGAGGAAATACCAGCCTGGCAATAACCCACATCAGCTCCAGGGCACCTCATTTCTGCTGTAAGACACTGCATGTCTGTGGCACAACTGTGATCAGCTACTGGGCTGGTGGGGTGTTGTCAAGCAGTTCTGTTTACTCTGACCTGGGAAAAACTCCCCAGACACCACTGGGAAGTACAACATGATGGAGGTGGAGTAGTGTTACCAGATGCCTGCACACCATCCAGAGGAAACACACCTGGGTTTGTCTGCTTTGGAGGTAAACCACCCCAGGAGATAGCTCTGTGGACTGAGGACCACACAGACTTTTTGGTATTGTAATGCACAAATTGTGGAACTGTGGTTTAACTGCTCAGTGGAAACCACAGTACGCTCCACTGTTGCTAATAGTCAGGAATTTAAGATAAAATTCTGGCTGTTAGTAATGGAGCTGTTGCAAAATATAAAAAATATTTTGCTTATTGGAAGGTTAAATGCTTGCCTTTTCTAACAGCAGTAGATGTTTTTGCCCAGAGCTTCCCAGCTGACTTCCTCTTTTACTCTGACTCACTCTGTTTTGTCACACTTGAGAAGTATTTAAGCTGAGAAGTCTTTGAAGTTATTTGTCAACTGTCTTGCAAACTCAGTTTAAAAGGTACTGCAAGATGTGGTTCTGTTTTCAGCCACAGCTATCAAGCCAGACATTCCATCAACCTGGGAAACCCTGTGGAGTTTTTATGCTAAGAAAATGTGATCAGCTTCAAAGAGTAGCAGGATGCTATCTGGGACCAAAATGACACTAAGAATGACTTTGATAGTCCCTATGGTTTCAATGCAAGTTTCTCCTAAGAACCTAAATCTCATATGAAAAAGAATGATAAACGTTCTGTTCTGTATAAATTGCATGCTGTATTTTAGCATAAAGTTTAAATGCCTGTGATTTGATTACCTAGTGTTTCATATTCAGGATTATGATCTTTCTGCTTGCAAGTTTAAAATTCTGAAATATGATGAAAGAGAAAAGACTCAGTTGAAAATCGATGCCTGCCTTGTTGGATGAACAGCTTCTGGCCAGACAAGCCCACGTTATCGCACATGCAGCAAATGTGATGTAAAAATATTCCGCCTGGCTACAGTTCCGCTTGTGACTGTGGGCGGGGTTGGCTTAAAGCTGTGTAAAGTTGGCATTTCCAGGTCAAGGCACAGGCATGAACGAAAATGCTGTGCACACTGCAGATGGAGGATCCTGTCCCAGAACACTCTTTGACCTTCCATTGCAGCACATCTTTGGTGCTCACCAGCATAGACAGACCAGAGCCAAAATCAGAGCAGAAAAACTTTCCTGCGAACCACACGATCCTCAGACACTTTGACATGCGTGTGTGTACCAGCAAACCGGAATTTGTGGATATTTGTTAGCACAGAATCACAGAATGTTCGGGGTTGGAAGGGACCTCCAGAGATCATCCAGTCCAACCCCACTGTGGCCAGAGCAGGATCCCCTAGAGCAGCCACACAAGAACGCATCCAGGCGGGTTTTGAAAGTCTCCAGAGAAGGAGACTCCACACCTTCTCTGGGCAGCCTGTGCCAGGGCTCTGTCACCCTCACAGTAAAGAAGTTTCTCCTCATGTTGAGGCGGAACTTCCTATGTTCTAACTTAAACCCATTATTTCTTGTTCTACTGCTGGGCACCACTGAGAAGAGATTGTCTTCTTCCCCTTGACACCCACCTCTCAGATATGTCTATACGTTAAAAAGGTCCCCCCTCAGCTGTCTCCTTTGAAGGCTAAACAGCCCCAGTTCTCTCAGTCTCTCTTCATAGGAGAGATGTTCAAGTCCCTTAATCACCCTCGTAGGTCTCTGTTGGACTCTCTCCAGTAGATTCCTGTCTCTCTTGAATTGGGGAGCCCAAAACTGAACATAGTATTCCAGGTGTGGTCTCACCAGGGCAGAGTAGAGGGGGAGGAGAACCTCTCTAGACCTGCTGAACACACTTTTCTTAATGCACCCCAGGATGCCATTGGCCCTCTTGGCCACAAGGGCCCATTGCTGTCCCATGGACAACTTACTGTCCTCTAGGACTCCAAGGTCTTTCTCCACGAGGCTGCTTTCCAGTAGGACGTCCCATAATCTCTACTGGTGCCTGGTGTTATTCCTCCCCAGATGTCCTTATTGAACTTCTTGAGGTTCCCCTTTGCCCAGCTCTCCAGCCTGTCCAGATCTCGTTGGATGGCAGCTCAGCCTTCCTGTGTGTCAGCCACCCCTCCCAGTTTTGTATCATCAGCAAACTTGCAGTTAACATGGATTTCAGTCTTCTTTGGTTTTTGGGGCACTGGACCACATCTAACACTTCTAACATTTTACCAAAGAGCTGTCGAATGGCTTTCTGGGCTTCTTCCAGGGCCTGCCTGCCATCCTGGTCTGTCCCCTTGCTACAGTTTGAACGTTGTCATTTAACCTCCTTATTTTCAATCTGATTTTGTTTACAACGTCAGAGATGTTTGCAGAATATTGCTCAATGGGAAAGAGAGTATTAATGTACTCCACAGCACTGAAATCTGCTCCGTCCAGAGGATCTTGGCGGGAAATCCCTGCTCAGTGGTGGCCTGCAGGGGCTGCGGCTTGGATCTGCAACCAGCTTGATGCTCTCATTTCACCCAGCAAGCACTCCCCAGGTGTTTGTGGCAGAGTTTTTCTTCAAACCTCTCTGAACCTCAGCCATCAAGGTGACATTTCAGTCCAGGAGACAAGAGTAGCTCTAGTTTGAAATAAATCTCCTAAACCACATATGGTTATAGAGCTCCCTACACCGATTGCTCTAATAACTTGACGCCCTCCTACCGTGCTCCGTTGCTTGATAATGAAGACGTTGCCTGTCAAAGACATTGATGTTCGAACACTGTTATTAATACATGGAAGCAACGATAACATTTGCCTTTCAGAACAGTTAGTGTTTTGTTTAGAAATGAAAACATATGAAAAAAATAAGAGAAAGGGCTGGCTGAACATTAAACAGTAAAAAGTCATTACAATAAAAAAGTGAGCACACTTAATTTAAATTACCTGACACCCCATTTAATGAAATATCATAAATATATTATCATCATTGTAGTAATATTAGTAACATGACTATAATATTATGCAAGGTTATTACATTTAAACAAATTGCTTTGTTTTATTCAAATGAGACACATAAAAATGTCACAAACGTGAATATATTGGGCTATCTAAGAACTACCCAAACCTCACAACTGAGAAAAAGTATTCAGTAGAAAAGAACCAAAAGACATTTCTCCGTTGCTTAAGGTTGCAGGAAAAGGGAGCAAAGGAGTAAATGAGATTCACAAATCTGTCTTTGTTGCAGCAAAACTGAGCTAGTGCAGGAGACCCAGAAAGTCTTTCATTTAGACAATTTTAAAGCAAGATCATGAAAACAAAAATTCGTACGAATGAGAAAGCAAGGGGAGGGGAGTAGAATAAAAATGAAGCAAGGAGCAAATGTGAAATGCAACAAGCTTAATTAAAGCCTCTACCCGAAACTCCAGTGGTTTTTCAAACATTATTGTGTGGTTCGCAAATCTGCATCTAAAAAATGAGAATAATGTTTTCAAAAGCAGCTACTTCTCTAGGGTCTCAGGTGCAATTTTCAGTACCAATTATTTGTTTTCATTTAATCAAAGTCAAATTGAAATGCTGAAAAGAGTTGGCTTGGAGCCAACTAAGGGTGTTTTGTTCTGTATTTTTTTCCTCTTCTCACCGATCTAAAAACAAAACCAAACTTTTAATGTCAGAGAAGAGTTCCAGACAATCAAAACCAAATATCCCACTTCATTGGACTTGATCTTTCGAGGTCCCTTCCAATCCCTAACATTCTGTGATTCTGTGATTCTGTGATTCACAGATAATTGTGAAAAAAAGCAAAGGAAAAAAAAGTCTAGCTTGACAAAGTTGTCACTGAAACTCTTCTTTTTAACAATATTCAGTGTGCTTTAGATACTTCCTTAGGATCTGAGAGCCTCAGAAACAAACCCCATCTCTACCTCTTAGGATCACACCTTAGGACAGGTGTGAACTACCAGTCTGAAGTAGAACAGGGAATAAGGAACTCTTCAACTCTGATTTTGGTTAGCATTCAGGGACTGCTTCTACCGTGCTCAAGATCAGAGCATCCCGACACGTAGGAAGTCAAGGAAGGGAGCCAGGAGACCTGCGTGGCTAAACAGGGATCTGCTGGGTAAGCTCAAGGGCAAGAGGAGAATTTACAGATCCTGGAAGGCGGGGCTGGCCACTTGGGAAGAATATAAGGCTGTTATCCGAGGGTGTAGGGAGGCAACTAGGAAAGCAAAGGCCTCCCTAGAATCGAACCTGGCGAGAGGGGTCAAGGACAACAGGAAGAGCTTTTTCAAATATGTGGCAGATAAAACTAACACCAGAGGCAATGTAGGCCCACTGATGAATGAGGTGGGTGCCTTGGTGACAGAAGATACAGAGAAGGCAGAGTTACTGAATGCCTTCTTTGTCTCTGTCTACTCTGCCGGAGGCTGTCCTGAGGAGCCCCGTTCCCCTGAGGCCCCACAGGAAGTCAGGGCAGTGGAGGAGTTTGCTTTAGTCGATGAGGACTGGGTTAGGGACCAATTAAGCAATCTGGACATCCATAAATCCATGGGTCCAGATGGGATGCATCCACGGGTGCTGAGGGAGCTGGCTGATGTCATTGCTAGACCACTCTCCATCATCTTTGCCAAGTCTTGGGAGATGGGAGAGGTGCCTGAGGACTGGAGGGAAGCAAATGTCACTCCAGTCTTCAAAAAGGGCAAGAAGGAGGACCTGGGTAACTATAGACCAGTCAGCCTCACCTCCATCCCTGGGAAAGTGATGGAATGACTTATCCTTGGTGCCATCTCAAGGCATATCAGGGATAAGAGGGTCATTAGAGACAGTCAACATGGCTTCACCAAAGGGAAGTCGTGCTTGACTAACCTCATAGCCTTTTATGAGGATATAACAAGGTGGATAGATGATGGCCGAGCAGTGGATGTGGTCTACCTTGACTTCAGTAAAGCATTTGACACAGTCTCCCACAGCATCCTTGCTGCTAAACTGCAGAAGTGTGGTCTAGACTCTCGGGTAGTGAGGTGGACTGTGAACTGGCTAAGGGGAAGAAGCCAAAGAGTTGTGGTCAATGGGGCGGAGTCTGGCTGGAGACCTGTATCCAGTGGAGTCCCTCAAGGGTCGGTACTGGGACCAGTATTATTCAATATATTCATCGATGACTTGGATGAGGGACTAGAGAGTACTATCAGCAAGTTTGCTGATGACACCAAGCTGGGAGGAGTGGCTGACACACCAGAAGGCTGTGCTGCCATTCAGTGAGACCTGGACAGGCTGGAGCATTGGGCGGGGAAAAATTTAATGAAATATAACAAGGGTAAATGTAGGGTCTTGCATCTGGGTAGGAACAACCCCAGGTTCCAGTATAAGTTGGGGAATGACTTATTAGAGAGTAGTGTAGGGGAAAGGGACCTGGGAGTCTTGGTGGACAGCAGGATGACCATGAGCCAGCACTGTGCCCTTGTGGCCAGGAAGGCCAATGGCATCCTGGGGTGTATTAGAAGGGGGGTGGTTAGTAGGTCGAGAGAGGTTCTCCTTCCCCTCTACTCTGCCCTGGTGAGACCCCATCTGGAATACTGTGTCCAGTTCTGGGCCCCTCAGTTCAAGAAAGACAGGGAACTGCTGGAGAGAGTCCAGCACAGGGCAACTAGGATGATGAAGGGAGTGGAGCATCTCCCTTATGAGAAAAGACTGAAGGAGCTGGGTCTCTTTAGTTTGGAGAAGAGGAGACTGAGGGGTGACCTCATTAATGTTTACAAATATATCAAGGGTGAGTGTCACGAGAATGGAGCCAGGCTCTTCTCGGTGACAACCACTGATAGGACAAGGGGTAATGGGCTGAAACTGGAACATAAGAGGTTCCGCTTAAACTCGAGAAGAAACTTCTTCTCAGTGAGGGTGGAGCCCTGGCACAGGCTGCCCAGGGAGGCTGTGGAGTCTCCTTCTCTGGAGACATTCAAGACCTGCCTGGACACGTTCCTGTGTGGCATAGTCTAGGCATTCCTGCTCTGGCAGGGGGATTGGACTTGATGATCTTTCAGGGTCCCTTCCAATCCCTAACATTCTATGATTCTATGATTCTATGATTTAAATTATCCCTCAGTCATAGCTCATGTTTTTCACTGTACAATAAAATTCCCTCTAAAAGCACAGTAACACTTGCTAAGCATTATTATTAATTTGGAAAAGAATGTGCTACAATTATTCTAGAAATATGAGGATGACTGATCATTAAGTGAGATTGTTAACCATGAAGACAGTAAATATCATGCCTACCAACCTGGTCCACCACCTCCTCACTTGATCATGGGTTGTTATCTCCTTCCCCTGTCACTCCCACCTTTAGTTCTCCTCCCCAGGTTGGCCAGGCAAGCGATCACTGCGTATTCCTCGTGTTATCGCAGCACTTAGGAAACAATCATGGATCCTTCCAGAAATGGTACAAATATAGCTTTGTGCCCTGCTTGTTGAGGTGAATCTCATCTCATCCGAGCAGTTCTTAGTCCTCAAAGATGAGCTGTCCCATAGTCATAAAAGCCAAATCCTCATTTTCAGCACCATCTGTGCACACAACTGTTGGCCTCCAGAATCCATCCATTCCTCCAGCCCTACCCCCTCACCAGTAGGACTGAGGAGGAACTACCTGGACACCTCTGCCTTTGGCTCATCCTACAGCCATCTAGTCACGCTTGATCCACTCCCTGTCTCCCCTGGCAGGATCGCTGGTGTCCACATGGAAGTGCAACAGGGAGTAAAAGTCCAAGGCTACAAGACTCATCCTGCTCTTCACATTGTCCTAAATGTCAGCCTCGCAACAAACCTCCCCAGACAGCACATCAGGGCAGCGAGCCCAAGCTTCCATGTCTTGCAGCAGGGAGTCTCCGACCACCATCGCTCTTCTCTTCTCTTCCTCCTGTGTGGTTCAGGCTCAGGCAGCTCAGACGCTCTGCCAGAGAGAGCTTCCAGGCCATCATCTGCTACTAGAACACTGAAGCTGTTCTGTACCTGCAAATGTCACTCCAGTCAACCCACGACCTTCCAAAGCTAGCTTTTGTTCTGGTTTTACGCAGTACCTAGAAGGATACACATTCGTTTCCTAAGTGGTGTGATAATAATTTGATATTACCCCACTGTAATACTGTTAAGAGTGGGAGTTTCAGGTTCTGTGCTCTCTCGGTGGTTCTTTGACACTATGATAACTCTTCTGTACATAGAGAGGTTTATTTGTGTTAAACTTTTATTAAACCAGGCTAGACATTGAATTACGAACTTTTGGCTTACGAACTGCTCAGTTTAATGAAGGCACTCAGCCTGAGACATTTTAAGGCATCACTTCAGTTAGGTTATAATTTTCTTTTGGAACTTAGAATTGCTATGCCATGGAAAAGCCTATGAAAATGTGGAGTTTCACAACAGCACATTTTTGTCAGCAAGAACATTTTGTTGTCTCTGGATTGTGACATCTTCACCACTGGCTGAAATATGGATCAGATTTGGCTACTACAACGTCTGATAAAAAAGCAATATGAAGATATGAATCAAACAACGTCAAAGGAAACAGCTCTCTATCCAAGCAGAACTTTCTCTGAAATCTTAAAAATACCGATCTACATTTCTAAATGTTTCTTCTACGTTGTGATGTTTGATTTGACACATCACAACAGGCTCAGGTCTTCACAGCATTAGAGTTCAGCACTCTGTAAAAAAACAAGATTCACTGTAAGGATGGAGGAGACGTCAGACAGTGAAACCCCCCAAATCTCCAGTCACTTTTAGGGAAAGGCAGTAAATGGGGAAAGCAAAAATAAATGCATTGACTTTGGCAAATTCAACAACATGGGTATATATTTTTTCTTTTTGTCCTTTCAACTTATTTCACCTACATTTTTTTTTCTTCATTTCTCTCAGTTTGTATCCCTGCATTGCTGAATTGTGTTCTCCTTTCTCCAGCTCCCTTCAGGAATTCCCAGCCTTCTGTTCTATGTTGCCTCTTTCATTCCCCTTGTCTGTGCTTCTTCCTTTTCCTTTTGGTGGTGCCTTTCCTTCTGGCACTAAACACAGCAGGCTCAGCTTCTCTCTCAAAACCCCTCTTCTTTTTTGTCCATTTCCATAGCCTGTACCTACTCCATCTCAATGAGTATGTTACCACCTCATTTCTTCTCCTGATCCTCACATGAAAGAGGATGTGGAAATGGAAATGGTTTGATGAGTATCAGAGCTGAAGCCAGGTTGCTTACAGTTTTTCTCCTGTCTTGTGTCTTTTTTGCCACCCTTCTCTCACGATACCTGCCTATTGTGCTGCACAACGGGCAGTATAGGTCATGAGGAGAGCACCGCTCATCTCTCGCATCAGTGCCTGGGAATGAAGGTACATCTAAACTCCAAAAGAAAAATCAAGAGAGCCCAGAAATTTCAGCACCTAAATAATTTTGACTAAATTGGTTTTTGCCTCATGGATCATAACGTGTAATGGAGATCAGGATCTTTGAAAATGGCATGCCTTCAGGTACATAGTTTTAAAATTACACCAACGTCTCCAAATTCTGAGGCATTATTTGGTTGTCTTTTTTGTGGTGTGGCTACAATTTTCTTGGGTCAGGTACATACCAGAAGTGACTGCAGTTACTAGGCCTGCTCTATAAACAGAATGTTCCTATGAGTTCTCTCTCTAGAGTAAAGGCAGCATGGCTGAAGGCTGTACTCGTTAACCACTTCTTACTTTAGCAATAACTTAATTCGTGCTGCTGTGGTAATGAAGATACTACTATCTGGTTCATTATGGCAGGTACATAGTGCCTTATATGCTATTACAAGGTTCGTTATCTACACGAAACCAACACACACCACTCATCAGTAGGGAACGAGAAATCACTCCGCACAAAAGGTTTCAGAACATGAAGTAAGGTGATTCAACACAGCAATTCCTAAACAGGTTTCTTACACAAAGATTTCAAGTCTGCTGGCTGCTTACTAAAGGAAGAGATGTGTTAGCGCTGCAAAAAGATGCCCAGTGGTGACTACTATAAGACCGTATAGATAATCTTTCCAAAAAAATAACATTGAACAAAACAGATCTGTAGTCCTGTGAGGTGTCTATGAATTATAAAACAATATTACTCTGAAATTCCAAAATGAGGTGTTACAGTGAAAGTTTCTTATTATTGACTCTTACTTTTCATTCCTGAATGCCTTGAGTAGAATTGAGGCTGCAAAAGTAAACTGTTTCCGTTCTGTGGCACTGGTTTCAGCCTTCCGATGGGGAAATTCTTTTTCACGCTCCAAATTCCTTGCAGAGCCACTGTTAATAATTTGTCAGAATAATACAGTTATAACTGATGACTTCAACTTGTTCTAGAACTAATGTAACTTTTAAGACAGTCCCTTTGGTCTATACAGAAATTAAGAGCAGTTAAGAAGAACACTGTAACCTTCCTCCGTAGTTAATGACACTAGACTGACATCTTCAGAGAGCAATTCAGATTGCTAAAGGTACACAACGCTCTCTACTGTCTGTAGAACAGCTTAAGACTGCTGGGCTTCTGACTGAAGGAGGATGCAGGATGCAGCTGGTCTGTAATGTGTAAGAAACAGAAGAAATCAATGCATCCAGCATGATGTATTGGTTATACTGGAGTATGAAATGCCCTCATAAAAAGGTAACAGAAGAAAACCACAAACAAACAAAACCACAAACCCCCCCCACAAAAACCAACCAACCAACTAACCAACCAAAACCACAGAAACCCCCATCACCACCTCCCACAAAACAAAACAAACCCAAAACAAAACCAACACAAACAAAACCAAACAAAACAAGCTAATTTATTTTTATGGAAAGGTTACAACTTACTAACCATGTAATTGATGTAGAATAATAAAATAATTAATCCCTTACACTCTGTACATCAGTAAGCATCCAACCTGGCAATTCATAAAATCCTAGAATGGCCTAGGCTGGAAGGGACCTTAGAGATCATCTAATCCAACCTCCCTGTCATGGGCAGGGACAGAGCCCAGGCCGCTTAGAGAGCATCTGTGATTCTCCAGATGTGTACAGATGAAAAAGGAACTAGGTACTTGCTGAATAATCTGTACACCAACATCTATTTGACCCTATGATACATAGCATGGTTATGCCGTGCACAGAACAAGGTACGCTATAGGTACTATTTACACGCTGAGCTTGTTATAAACCATATTATACATTCCTGTAACAACTATTTTTGTAGCATTTCCATATTATCTTTAGTACTTTAAGCCTTTGTAACGTACATTTCGTTGTGGCACTCCCCGAAAATCACAAAGACATATATGGTAGCATCCATTTGTACAATCAAACGAAAATACTCCAGTCAATTTTGATCCATAGGAACGTGGATGCAGTGAAATATAGTTGTGTTCAGCTCTTAGAAACACTAGATCTGTGAGCAGCTTGAGCAGACCGATGTCAGCATTTGCAGTCCAGCTGCTTGTCCAGAACCCTTTTACAGTCCATGGTAAAAGAACAGGTGCTTTGAGAGCACGGCACATGCACCAGCCGGTATCTGGAAGTCAGAACTGTATTTTCAAAGTACTTTCTTCCCTCCATTTACTATAAACATGGTCTAAATAAGTCATTCATTTGCAGGTGAGTGCTGTAATTGTCTAAGGAGCCTCACAGTAATGGAGTTGCAGGTTTAAACAGTCTAGATCTGACAGGATACTGATTACAATACCTGATTAATGTACATTTTTGTCTCTGAATTCAACTGTTTTAAATTTATTTTGAGTGAATTTAGACTTGGGTCTCAATCCTACATAAGAGAAACCAGACATTTTTCAAAATTTTGGAAACAGGCAAAAGAGCCCTTATTACATTTGTGGATGATGTAATAATTAGGAGATATAGTGATGGGCTTATGCTAAGAAAATGCATCTTAATGTAACCAACCAGTAGCTTTACTCTACAGAAGAGAATGTGGGGCTACAACTGGAATTGTGTATTGTGGAGCAAAAGCGTCATGGGTTTAGGAGTAACAGTCAAAAACCAGGTCAAGGTCCTAGTACTAAAGGTAGTTCTAAAATAAGTAGATGATTCTCTCTATATATAGGCTGCTAGTGATATAAATATTGAAATACCATGATCAGATTTGGTATTCACATTTTAAAAGAGGAGGCAAAACAATTGGTGAGAGTACATACAGAGCCAAAACCATATACAAGAAAATCAGGGAGCTGAATCTCAAAAATCCAAATTATTAATCAGGCTTTTTTTCTAATACACCAACCACTAGAATAAACTAATGAGGGAAGCTGTGGAACAACCAGCTTTACTCAGTGGACTCTACACAGAGGTACCTAATAAAATACAACAGCTTGGCTGATAAAGGTGGTAAGACCTTGTAGTCAACCAGAAAAGATGACCTATCCTTAGACATTACCAACTTCTGAAAATTAATGTCTGCAATTAGATTAATACATCTTATGGCTGCAGGAGCCCACCAGCATGATGGAAGTTTTGTCTTATGTGGGTCACATGGCTTGAGGCTCATTCCTGCACCAAGAGTAGCAAAAGAACTCAGAGCAGGTCTAAAGGTTTAAATACGAAATATTCAAAGTGTGTATTAAAAAAAATAATCTACGTGATCTTTGTTAAATGGTGCCACCATTAAGTTCTCTTTCTGTTAAAACCAGCTAATTATTTGTACTCTGATCTTACCTCATTTTTAACTCCAGTTCTCAGAACTTTTAGTAGTTTAGCTGACCCTGAACAGTTTCCTCTGACTTCTATTTCCTCATGTGCCTACTGTAATCAAGTCTCTCCATGACATCTAAGCTTCCTAAACAGACTGACTTTCTAATCGCTTTCACTTTTCCTGTCCTTTATTTACTTTTGTCATTCTTCCTTCAACTCTTTCTTTTCATCATGAACTTCAGTTTTGAACAGCAGAAGAGAACAAAGTATTCTAATTAATACAGCACTTCTTTAAAAGAAAAAAGGTAGCAAAACCTCCCTGCTGCTTGCCATTTGTTTATGTTGTATTAAACTGATAGATCATATGGAATTAGCTGTGTTCTCTATGGCCCTATAATTTCAGACTAAAATCGAAAAGTAATAAAGACTATATACAGTTCTTCGGTTCGAAATGTTCCCCAGGCTATTACATAAATGTTCTGGGCTGGTTTTTTGAAAATAATAATTCTCCACAGTTCCACAGAACAATTTATATTTCATTTGCCCTGACAAACGTGCCATTTCCTGAGGAGGAGTATTACCTGCTGCTAGATGTTTAACGTGGCATGATTCTTTATGAAAATTAAGCTCTTCTTCAAGTATTTCTTTCACTCTCCTAGATGGCTCAACATACACAAATTTCTTCCCTGTTAGTAAAACATATTACAAAAGAACCAGTTATTTTAAATCCCTTGTATGCTTAACACGCTCTGCTGAACGTGATGCCATTCTATGCCGCTCTACTTCTGTCTTTAATATGCTTAAGGCAAATTATTTACAAATACACGAAAATGTTCAGCCAGGCCCCACTGCCCAACAGAGAACCTCCTCAGGACAGGATGGCAGCCAGTAGATATGAATGGGGAGTGCTGGCAGGGCAGCTCTCCCCTGCAGGAGTCGCGGCCACCCCGGAGCACGGGAGGAGATGAGGCCAGGGCCAACAACCCAAGGCACCACCCCTGGAGGAGGTCTCCACGGAGATGTCCTTGTTGCAGGAACCTGGCACTTTCCAGATCAGGCTTGATGGGTCTCTTCAGCAACCTGATCTAGTTGGAGATGCCCCTTTAAAGGTCCCTTCTAACCCAACATGTTCTGTGATTCTATTGCGTCTCCGAGGAGATCCCCTCTCTGAAGGAGATCACTCAGGAGCTGAAAGCCCACAGCACAAGAGAGGTATGGACGTGCTGGAGCGTGTCCAGAGAAGGGCCACGAGGATGCTCAGGGGGCTGGAGCACCTCTCCCGTGAAGACAGACTGAGAGAGTTGGGGCTGTTCAGTCTGCAGAAAAGAAGGCTCCGAGGAGATCTTATTGTGGCCTTCCAGTATCTCAAGGGGGCTACAAGAAAGCTGGTGAGGGGCTTTTTAGGATGTCGGGCAGTGATAGGGCTAGAGGGAATGGAATGAAGCTAGAGATGGATCAGTTCAGATTGGACGTTAGGAAGAAGTTCTTCCCCATGAGGGTGGTGAGACACTGGCACAGGTTGCCCAGAGAGGGGGTGGAAGCCCCATCCCTGGAAGTTTTTAAGGCCAGGCTGGATGGGGCTCTGGGCAGCCTGATCTAGTGGGGGATGTCCCTGCCCATGGCGGGGGGGTTGGAACTAGGTGATCTTTAAGGTCCCTTCCAACTCTGACAATTCTGTGATTCTATGAAGAGGGACAAGGGCACCTCACGGCAGCCCGGAGTCCCCGCCTGACAGGGCACAACGAGCACCCCGCCGCGTTGGGGTGGGGGGGACCGGGGCGGGCGAGGGGACCAGTGGGAGCCGCGGGGGGGGGGGGGGGGGGCTCGGCTACCCCGGGGGACAGGACGCGGGGGGAAGGGGTGCCGAGGCCGTCGGGGGCGGGGAGGGGGCCGGGCCGCGGTACCGCCGCGCTCACAGGGCTGCCCGCTTCCCGCCGCCTCGCCGCCGCCATCGCTGCCCCCCTCCTCGGCCGCCACCGCGGGCTGCTCCCCGCTCGCCGCCCTCATGGCCGCCGCCGCGCCCGGGCAGGGAGGAGCCAGACGCGCCGGTTGCCACGGGAGCGGGGGCGGGCGGGGCACGGACCTGGCGCCGCCCTCCGCCAGGCTGGGGCTGGGGCTGGGGCTGGGGCTGGGGCTGGGGCTGGGGCTGGGGCTGGGGCTGGGCCCGGCGGGAGGCCCCAGGCTCCTCGAGCTTGGAAGAGACCTCTCGTTCTAATGTGGTATCCATGACATTAGAACTTTACGCCTCAGTTTGCAAGGGAAAAGTAAACAGATCTTCACAGAGAGTCACTTCCCTGAAAAATCTTCCAGGAAAAGATTAAACTGAAACTACTTTATCATCCTATGAATAACACTTCTGATTTATGAACCAGAGACCGCGTTGATAATTGAGCTTGCAGTTAAAAATATGACAACAAAATACTTCAGGTTAAATATTTTATTTCATAATAAGCCTTACACCAGGATCACTTAAGCATTTTGTGCATCACCCAAATAAGTTACATTCATTCTGTGCTTTCATGCAGTTTTAAAAAAGTTAAATCTCTCAAAAAATAATTTTCAAGTGAGCTGTAATAAACTCTGCATAACCAAGCCAGAATTCTTTCGCATCAAGTAAATATTCCAGTTTTCCCTCCTGCTTTGACAGCGCAGACCAATTAGAAAAGCTCCTCCAGATTTGCAATAACTAAACGGAGACTCGCTGAAATTACTGAGACTTTCTGAATAACGTGAGTAGCAGCAGTAACGCTCCACAGGAGGAGCGAGACCACCCAGCTGAGTTGCAAGAAGTGATATTTTGCCTGAGGAGAATACTTAAGCATCTCAAACGAAACCCTTGCGGCAAAGGGACAGACCACCACGGATGAGCATGCACGACACCAGCGAGAGGCAGCGAACCTCCCGCTCACGAGCTTATCCACAGCTTTTAAGGGGACACGGCATTGATGCAGTCTTCAACTATCTCGAAAAGGTAGTGATAGATGTCAGTCCTCCTGGCGATGTCAAGGGCCGTTTCGTCCAAGTTGTTCTTCAGGTCTGGCTTCACATAACGATTCATCAGCAATAGCTCGAGGGTTTCTCTGCTGTTCTTGTTTCCTGCCGCGATGTGCAGCGGTGTCAGCAAGCCGTGGGTCTGCGCGTTGATGTCGGCGCCCTGCTGGAGTAAGAAGGCGGCCACTTTGGTGTTGTTCCACTTGCAGGCACTGTGCAGCGGCGTCCAGCCATCCACCGTCTGCGCGTGGACGTCGGCCCCTTGGGCAACCAGTTCATGAGCAATGTCCAAGTGCCCGCTGTAGGCGGCTCGGTGGAGCGGGGTGTACTGGTCTTCGTCACGAGCGTTAACTGGAGCCAGCTTCTCGGAAAGAAGTCTCTTCACTGTACTCAGCTATTTAAAGAAAACAGGTAATTTAAGATGAAGCTCTGCAAACAAGGTACATGGCTTTTACTGTTCTGAAGCTTTACAGAAAAGTTGTCTCAAAAAAGCTTAAGCATGACAAGAAATTTTAAAATTAAACCAGTTGTTGTTACTGGGGTGGCATTTTTTGATTGATTTGGGTACGGCTTTTTGTTTTGTTTTTAAAGACATACAACATGAACGTTAGTTGCAATGCCTTTCCCTTAGACCTTCTCCCCACTCTGAAGACGTAAGTACCTCCACAGAACTGTAGATGGAGCTTGTGTGCATAACAAAGGCAACTAATGAAAATTAATGCAGATAAGGGTGCAATAAGCTACATTAACAGTCATCTCTCCCTTACTTTCAAGAACAAGCAGCCTTTTTTTTCCTCCATAAAAATATAGGAAGACAATCACCCATTATCCGCATAGGGAGCTTTTGAGCAAATAAAACTTTAGATACATAGAATCATAGCGTCCGTTGGGTTGGAAGGGGCCTTTAAAGGTCATCTTGTCCAACCCCCCTGCAGTGAGCAGGGACATCTTTTACTAGATCAGGTTGCTCAGAGCCCTGTCTTTAAATGTTTCCAGGGATGAGGCCTCCACCACCTCTCTGGGAAACACTGTGCCAGTGTTTCACCATCCTCATAGTAAAGAACTTCTTCCTAACACCTAATCTAATTCTACCCTCTTTTAGTTTAAAACCATTGCTCCTTGTCCTGTCACAACAGGCCTTGCTGAAAAGATTGCCCCCATCTTTTTTATAGGTTCCCTTCAGGTACTGGAAGGCTGCTATAATATCTCCCTGGAGCCTTCTCCAGGCTGAACAACCCCAGCTCTCTCAGACTGTTTTCATAGCAGAGGTGCTCCAGTCCTCTGCTTATTTTTGTGCTCCTCTGCACTCGCTCCAACAGGACTCCAGGTGAGATCTCACCAGAGCAGAGGGGCAGAATCACCTCTCTTATGCTCTCCCCTCCAGTAAAAAGGCTTTACTTGCCATGAAGAAAAATGCTTGCATGCTTTCAGCTTATTAAAGTTTAAGACCAGTGCTGTTACTCTAACTCTGAATGACAATCAAAGCTTTTGTTCTGAAAGTTAATGGGTCCAGAGATATTTGAGTGTGCGTGGGCTACAAAGGGAGATGTTTTACATACAGTGACTTGCAAAACCAGATCAAAATAGTTCAAAGATAAAGGAAAGCATAGGACAATTGTTTGTGGATTAAATTGCAGATACCTGCTCAAAATAATAGTCTTGTCAGTGATACATATGAACAGAATAATGGCCTTACCCGATTGTTTTCAGCAGCCCAGAGCAGCAATTTCTCTGGATGTTTTTCCATCTTTTTCTCTTGCATTTCGTACCATTCCTCACTTCTTTCTTGTTCATCATCGTCATCATCAGACTGTCCTGACCAACAGCTCTGAGTTCCTACAGGAATCAAGTGTCTGTGCGTCTCCAACAGTTCCAGTTGGTTAAAATTCTCCATAAATTCTTCGAACTGCTCGCTGTCATCATCATCGTCATCGATTTGTTTGTCTTTATTCATTTTCACTTAGCATCTGTAAGCAGCAAGATACACAGAGATACATGCAGTAACTTCGATGGTTACCTGTGCACTAGATGTCAATAAAACCACTCGATGGATGATGCAGACATCAGCAATGCTGCCAACAGCAAAACTCAAGAGCAAACTCCACGTCCCTCCACTCAGTCGGGCCTTGCCAGCTCGGCCAGGACCACAGAAGGTTTTGGGTTGGAAGGGACCTTAAAGATGATCTAGTTCCAACCCCCTGACACGGGCAGGGACACCTCCCACCAGATCAGGTCGCTCAAAGCCCCGTCCAGCCTGGCCTTGAGCACTGCCGGGGAGGGGGATCCACAGCTTCTCTGGGCAACCTGTGCCAGGGTCTCACCACCCTCACAGGGAAGAACTTCTCCCTAATGTCTAACCTAAACCTACCTCGCTCCGGTTTGAGGCAATCGCCCCATTCCTGTCGCCGCACGCCGCTGCCAGCGGCCCCTCCCAGCTGCCCCCGGTAACGTTCGCGGCCCAAACCCGCGGCCCCGGCCTCGCACCGGCAGCACCTGCGGACTCGCGGTGCCGGCCAGAGCGGGTGTTTCGCAGCGCAGCCCCGAGACACCGCGCATTATAAAAAGCAAAAGAACTGGATAAAAGACCGGACTTCGGGCACTGCTTCCCCTCCTCCCGGCGGAGCCGGCCCCTCCCGGCGCTCCCCGCTGCCCTCCCCTTCCCTTCTCGCCCCGAGCGAGAGCCGGGCCGAGCCTGCCGCCGGCCTCTCCCCTCCGCAGGGCCTGCTCCGCCCCGAGAGCCCCCCCGAAGCCCACCCTGGCGCCTCTGCAGCCCGACGACGAGGTTGAGGCCGGCACCGCCCCCCGCCCGCCGGCCCCTTCTGGTCTCCCATCCACACTCGCACCCACTCGGCCCCGCTCAGCTTCGCCCGCCGCCCGCGCGGACGCACCTGCCGCCCCACCGACGGGGCGCTCCGGGGGCGGGGCTGCGCTCGGGGGGGGGCGGGGCCAACCGCCGTAAGACGCGCGCCCATCCCCCCCGCCCCCCTCCTCCCCAAGCCTTTCCGGCCGGCGCGCGCCAGCGGACGTGACGCCAGCCCTGAGCTGGCCAACCGGGGGCGGCGAGCGAGGGAGCGCGCGCGCTGGCTCTCGCGAGAGCGTGGCGCGTGCCCTGGGGGCGGGCCCCGCCCTCCTCGGGGCCATGGGAACGGCGCGCGGCGGCGGGCGCGCTGGGCCGCGGGGTGAGGGCCGGGCCTCGCGCTCCGGGTGGCGGCGTCCGCCAGGCCGCGGGTCGCCTGCGCAGCGGGGGCGGCCTCCCCCGGCCTCCCGTCGCAGCAGGGCAGCGCCTCGCCCGCTGGCCGCTGCCCTGCGCCCCTCGGCGGGCAGCGGGTCGGCTGCCACCGCCGTTACCGTGCGGCGCCGCTGAACCCGAGGTGGGTCGTGCTCGCCCCCGGGCACCCGGTGCCGCCGTGGCCTCCTGCCCGGTCACGTTGTGCCGCCGTTCCCGTGAGGTTGCCCGTTCCTTGCCGCGCTCGGCAGGGAAGCGCCGGCAGCCGCGCTGCGCTCCCGGGCAGCCGCTCTGAGGGGCCGGTTGGAGCCCCGCGGGGCAGCGCCGCGCCCGGTGCAGCCGTTGGTGGTTACACAGAGCACAGACAGTTCCTTTTCTTTATTTCTTTATTTTGTACGCGGTAATGAGCGGTAGAGACCTGGTAACTGATGGCTCCCTGCGCCCTTCCTTCTCCTTAGTTTGTGGGTTTGTCTCCCAGGCTTTGCAGAGCGTCTGTGAAGATCGGAACTGACTTTCTGGCCTGACTTACGAAGCTGTGACCACAGTTTTTGTGAGGAGTGTTGGCACCAAGATGAGTACCGTCAGCTCACAGTAAGCTCCTGTTGTCTGCAGCTCCGTGCGGTTCTTCTATAGCTGGTAGCAAGTCTTAAATTTTATATTTGGAACGAGTTAAGAAGGACTCGGATCGTCGTTTTATGTTTTCCCTCAGGTCCTTGCGATCATCATAATTGCTTTAATATATATACACAGGTTACCAGTGCAGAGAGAGAAACTGAATGTTTGTTCGCCAGCTCTTTTTAAAGGCAGAAAACAAAAAGGATTCTTTAGTTATTCATTAGATGATTCAGAGATGGCTGCAGCCCTTTACTAGAGTAGCCTGATTGGGTAACCAGATCTCTGGTGAAGTACTATTTGCAATAAAAGTAGTGAAATGTTTTGATAGTATTACAAATATAATATTTTGATAGAGCTTATATAACACACCTCCTGTGAATTTAATGACTTTGGACAGCTGAGCTTACTCCAGGGCTCTGTTGAAATTCTTAAGTATATTGCTCTCTAACACAAATTTTCCAATCTTTTCAGGGATGATGAAGATACCTTTAAAATACTTATTGCTACTGATATTCATCTTGGCTATTTGGAGAAGGATCCAGTGCGTGGAAGTGATACATTTGTAACTTTTGATGAAATTCTGGACCATGCTCAAAAAAATGAGGTGAGTACTGCTGCTTTGTGGGGAGTGAAGGAGTGAGACTGTGGAAAATACGTTCTAACCTGCCAGAAGCTATAAAGCTGAGTCCTGGTACAGTCTTTAGTAGTATCAGATGAAATGACTGAACTATTGGAACCAGTTATGTTTATAGAATCATAGAATGGCCTAGGTTGGAAGGGACCTTCGAGATCATCTAATCCAACCTCCTTGTCCTGGGCAGGGACACCTCTCAACTAGACCAGGCAACACATCGGGGCCAAATGGGGATGCTTTACTAACAGGGATGCCTATTTCTTTGTGAGAGCATTCTTATTAAATTATGACCCTGGTTGCATTAACAGTGTTTTTAGACTTCCTGCGCTAGTTCCAGTGGTATTTAGAGAGGCTTTGTCTCTGCAAGAAGGGAAAAATAATTGAAGAGAGTAAGGGTGATGGTACAGAATCTTCAGACAACTGAGAAAGTAGCAAAAAGAATTTAGAACCTTTCAAAGTGTTTCTGTTTTTAAGGATTTAATGTTTCTTAGTCAAATTATATCTAATTCTAATGGTGGTTTTTGTTTTTTATCTTTTCTAGTGCTTTTTCAAATCTAAATGTGTATATAAACTGCAGTTAGTGTCAAAGTCATGTGGCGGTGGCTACTGATTTCTTTCCACTAGGTACAATAAAAAGATAATATATCTTGTGCCTGTCAAAGGAAATGTTCAGGAGCCATACTAGAGTCTCTTCTAATAAAGAACACTTCACTGGAATTTTTTTCAGTGATGTCAGCTGTGTTCTCCTATAGCTGCTCTTGATAAATGAGTCTTTTTGTGGTTTTGTTTTAATTCATAATTCAGTTAATGTTTGTTTCATCGGGCAGTTAAATATCATGTCAATATCTACCAACTTGTATTATGTGGAAGTCCAGACTTGAGGACTTATGTGGAACTCCATACAAGAAATAATTTAAACAATTTACTTAGAAGTTTTGCAAGGTAATACAAAATGTTGTATGAAAATAATAGAGCTTTTTGTTACATACAGGTGGACTTTGTTTTATTAGGTGGAGACCTTTTTCACGATAACAAACCTTCCAGAAAAACTGTGCACGCTTGTTTGGAGTCACTAAGAAAATATTGCATGGGTGATCGTCCTGTTCAGTTTGAAATTTTGAGTGATCAGGCAGTTAATTTTCACAAGAGCAAGTAAGTATGTTCCTGTAAATTATGGTGTAAGGTTTTGTTTGCATATTGGGTGGACATGTTTGTGATTTTTCGGATTTATATCTAGCGTGGCTGGAACCTTGAAGTATTAGGCCTGTTTGTGTGGGACATTTTGCAGGATGACTTTATGTATCATCCTTTCTAATCTATAAAGGAATGCAGACAGCTTCTTGAGAAACTTGTGAAGGAGCTGTGAGGTATGATATGTTTATGTAATGTTTAGTTTCTATCCTGTGAGTAAGCCAATTTATATCTTTTTGCTACCCTGTTCCCAGTGGGAAGTGCCATTGAAGTCCACAAATAAAATTATCTCCTTATACTCTGCAGCTTTACCTTACTCGTAGACACTTCTCATTTGTGTTGCTGCCATCGTGTCCTTGCAATGACGTTAATTTAAAGAGAGCGTTGGGAATTAGCCACAAATTGGAAGGTTTGCAGATATGGTTTTAACTTTTTTTTTTTCTTCTTGTTTAGGTTTCCATGGGTGAATTACCAGGATGGAAATCTTAACATTTCTATCCCAGTTTTTAGTATTCATGGCAATCATGATGATCCCACAGGGGTAATTATTACAATAATTGTACTATAGTGTTATGTTGCAAAAATAATATTACAGAAATAGAAACTTGTATAGAAATACAGTTCATGGAGAACAGGCTGGGTTTAGTGAGTTGCTCTGCCCATCACGTAAATATTTTGTGTATCTTTAGGAATTTTATTAGTTAGTGACAACAAGTTAGATGTGACCTTAAAAAAAGAGAAAGCTTTTATTTTCTAAAGACGAGGAGTTTTGATAACTTGGACTTGTACATGTGCAATTGATTTGCATATTAAGTTTTCCAGGAGGGTAATCTAATAATGATGGAATGATAGTTTAAAAATCAACAGTTAAAGTAAACAGGAAAAGGACATTTAGAAAGCAGCAAAGTGCATAAGTTGAATTAATAATTTTGTATTTTATATCAGATAACCGTGTATTGTGGAGATGAGTGTTTTAACAACAGAAGTTCAACTTTTGGACCTGATATGAGACAGTCAGTTTAATCAGATCATTGTCTGTAGTAGTTTAAAAACTTTGACTCCTTGGTTTGGTGGTGGTGGTGGTTTTGTTTTTTTCTTGTTTGTTTCTCTGAATGATTTAATGTTTGATTTCACATTGTTCAAATGAAGCAAGACTTGAAAAGTGGGTTGCTTCTGTACCCATGAGCACTACAGAAAAGCTAATATATATAATGGGGGTTTTCAACTGCAGAATTTACTTAAGAAAGATGTTCTCTCTCCTGTTTGAGACTATTTAACTTAGACTTCAAAGACTAAATGTTCTGTTCAAAGCTTTTATATTTGTTTCTGAATATTTTCTACAGGCAGATGCACTGTGTGCATTGGATATCTTAAGCTGTGCAGGATTGTTGAATCACTTTGGATATTCGACTTCTGTAGAGAAAATAGATATCAGTCCCATTTTACTGCGTAAGGGTAGAACACAAATTGCTCTGTATGGCCTGGGTGAGTGTCTGTCTGCCAGACTGGCTGGACTGTTGATGTGTTTAAATCAAGTTGGCACAAACATACTGTGCTGCAGCGAGCATGAAGGTCTAAGTAATGCTAAATTGAAGTATATAAATTGTGTGACAGTGTCAGGTTTCTCCTCCTGCTGTGTTGTGGCTGGATGACATGTTTTGTTTTTTGCTTTGCTTTTTTAATATATGCTAAAAAAAATCCTCCAATAACTTTATTTCTGTGCTTGAACCTTGCTTAAGTTAGCCGTAGGTAGTGCCTGTGTATTGAGTCAGGGCAGTCACACTTAAATTCTTGCTGTTGTGGATTAAGTTTACTTCCTCTTGCTTAGTTAAAACTTAAAACGTTGTATGTCTGTGTGCCATTGTTTGTATTTAAAAGCATAAACTGCCTGAGCAGAAACCGAACATCTGACAGTTCTGACTGAAAGGATTCATAGTTAACATCTGTCACAAGTAACATCAATTTCTTTAAAGAAACTTAGAGCTTCATATTTTAAAGGTGTTCTGGGGTGAGTTTTCAACTTTGAAGTTTTTCAGACTTTTTGAGTTTGTCCCTTTCCATATTCTCTTCCTCGCTCCTCACACGTCTTACTTGGAGTGGTTATGTTTGACTGCTCTCTATCTAGAGAAGCTAACTATTAAGATCTTTTTTTTTTCTCATTTATTTTCTGTTCAGGAATGAGTGCTTAAACACTTATTTCCCAGCAACTTTTTTAGCTGTAAATTAAGTTCTAATTGGCCCTGATTTCTTATGTTTAATGAGATACTTCAAAAGCTTGCTAGATGTTCTAGGGCTTAGAAGTGATGGGCTCTAATACCACAGTAAAAAAGATTGAAAAAAGGTATTTGAATTTTTAATACCCAAAATTGTTACTAGGGAAATGCAACAGTTTTTTTCTAAAGTAGGGGTGTTGCTGCATGAAAATGTTCCTGAAGTGTTTCTTTCATCTTGTGCTGGATTATATACTCTCTTGATTTTTCTCTGATTTAGAGAGTGCTTGTTTGTATATGAAATATGTAAACTCTGTGTGGGATTTTATTGTAATGCATCATGAACCCTGGGTGTGAATGGTTTGGGTTTGTTTTTTCCCTTATTAAAGCTGCCAAGGAAAGACTCGGTGACAGACAGTTCAGGAGTACCACAGACTTTTTCCCCGCTGTGTGGGAAAGCACAGACTTTGCAGAATTCATGGTTTATTTTTTGTTCTGTAAAGAATTTCGAAGCAGATTTAAGAACTCCCTCTCGACTCAGTAGTGTATGTTTCTAGACTTCACCTTAAAACATGCTGCTTACTCTGTCAACAAGAAACAAAGCACTCTTCTAATGTTTTTAAGTCAGTCGTTTGATGCAGGAAACTGGCAAGAGGTCTCAAACCAGATGTAGGTAATGAAACTGATTTTAGCAATTGTTTTAAAGGTAGATTTAAAATGTCTTATTTCCAAAAGTCTGTATAGTTAAATAGTCAATTTATACTTTGATCTGTTAAATTCATAATCATGCCTCAGACTACTTGGATCATGAAATGGAGATATGATCTTGCCACAGGTTTTGTTCTTCATGCTTCTTTTAATAGTTACTGGTTAAAATGCTGTAAAATAAGAGTTGGTTGAGCACATGGTGATGATTTAATGTCTTTTGTCCACTCTAGGAGCTATTCCAGATGAGAGGTTGTATCGTATGTTTGTCAATAAACAAGTAACCATGCTGAGACCAAAGGAAGATGAAGATAGTTGGTTTAACTTATTTGTGATTCATCAAAATAGGTAACAGTATTGAAAGAATTACAGTGACTTTTAAACTTAGTTGTTGCTTCATTGAAGGGCCTTGAAAAGGAGAGATGAGAAAGTCAGCTCTGCCAGTTGGTAGCTGGTTTCTTAAGATTTTCCCAAATGAAAACATTGTTTTAGAGCTCTTCTTACAGCAGAATCGTAAAGAAAATGAATTGAAATAAATGACTTGGGAATGGTGGGAAATCTCTTACTGTTAAACTCTTCTAGTCAGAGGCAGTGGAGGGTTTGTAGCACAATAGCACAATGTGCATATAATTAAGTCTTTTCTGCTTGTTAGAGCTGAAGGAAATTAAACTGAGTGTTGTATTTTCTATCCTTGTTCGAACCATAATTTGACAAGTGCTGTAACTTCCCTTGGGCCGTGATGCTTGACAGCTTCTCTTGCACAGAGGAAAGGGAGCATCTGCTCTGTCTGCCTCCACGCTTGTGGCAGTGGTAGTAGGAAGAGGCAGAGTTCTTTTCCAAATCTGTTCTTATTCTTTTCTGACTAAGAGCTCAATCCTTGTGTGCAAATGATGGTGAGGCAGAACTAAAGAAATTGAGCTCTGATAACCCCGTGCGCTGGTCTCTGTCCCATGGGCTGAAGGAACTCACTCTTCCTGCATCTCCACTCCTTTCTGGAAAGGGGTGGTGAGTAGCATGTCCCGTGTCTGTTTTGTTCAGTGGATTTTACCCCACCGTTACGAACCAACTAACCAAGCCACCAAAAAAAGCCACCAGGTGCTCATTCATGTAGGAAAAAAACCCTAAAGTCTTGCAAACCAGGTAAGAAGGGAAGTTCAAAAAAAAAAAAAGGAGGGGAGCAGGAAGGAGTGAGCTGTGTAAGTTGCCTCTTTATTTAACAAAACACTTGAAACAATTGTGTGAGGACTAAATGTGACAAGCACCGGATAGGAGATGGAGGTCAGATATTTTTGCTGGAGTTTCTGCATCACTTCAAATCACACTCCTTCATTCCTCCTTGCCCACCCATGACTGTACACATTCTAATTATTTTTCTCTTTTCTCAAACAGGAGCAAACATGGAGCTACTAACTACATTCCCGAGCAGTTTTTAGATGACTTCATTAATCTTGTTGTGTGGGGTCATGAACATGAGTGTAAAATAGCTCCATGCCAAAATGAACAGCAACGTTTCTATGTTTCCCAGCCAGGAAGTTCAGTGGTGACATCTCTGTCCCCTGGAGAAGCTGTGAAGAAGTGTGTGATCTTTTCTTTGTGTTCTTATTGTCACTTGCCTTATGTGTGTTGTGTTGAGAAAGGAGAAATTACTTGTGTTAAATGTGAAAGGACTTGTGTTGTAACCTGGGTTGACTTCGGAGTGTGACATAAGAAATGTTGTGGATCAAATCAGTGCCCAGAATAACTTTTACTTTATTTGGGATTAAGCTTAACACCTGAAGCAAGCGAAACTTGCTTAAGAGGAGTTACACTCTGATAAAATTGAGTACGAGGAGCTGTGTACGTGTGCTTGTGTATGGAATGAGCACAATCTGATTGTAAGAGAACTGAGGTTTGACAGGGCCAACCCTAAGGTACAGACCCCAGAACTTCATGTAGCTTTTAAACTTTTTTTCTCAGAAAACAAACGTTAATTTAAACCAAATCTTTATAGCATAGTTCTCTTGTGCTTATCTTCTAGTAAGTTGCTTTTCTCTTTCTAGACACATTGGTTTGCTGCACGTTAAAGGGAAGAAAATGAAAATGCAGAAGATTGCTCTAGAGACAGTGCGCACGTTCCAAATGGAGGATATTGTTCTAGCTGATCATCCCGATCTTTTTAATCCTGACAATCCTAAAGTAACTCAGGCGATACAAGCGTTCTGCATGGAAAAGGTAACTTGTACTGCTCACGGTGTCAGGATAACGGTGTATGGACAAGGAGTGGGACTGGTTTTGAGACTTGAAGATGAGAGATGTTGTGCCTTGCCCCATCTTACTTGAGAGGGACATAGGCAGTGTTTTCATAGGCAGCTAATTCCGTGACATTCACTGCAGCCTTGACTTCCAGATTCTTTCCCAGGCATGACCTGTTGAAGGCAGCTGGAACTGCTCCGTGGGGTGGGAGTCATCTTTGTGCCAAACCTCCCACCTCTGAGTGGGGTGGGGACTGGATGTGCTTTGGCACCAGCATGAACAGGAGCCCCTAAACCCCGAGAGCTGGGGCAGAAGTGGCTGAACAACTTTATTCATTGCTCTTGGGTCTGTCTAAATCTCTTCCCGCTGTTCCCTGGAGCTAGAAGTTTAGCAAAGGATAATGGCTGTAAAATATAAAACAGTGTGAGTGGTCAGCAGATACTGCTGGACTGTGCTGTATCTGGAAGGTAAGTTATACTTGAAGGGTTTGGGCATCTGTTATAGAGACAAAGTGGAGCTGAATTTTTAATTCTGATTCACAGGTGGAATTGATGCTGGACAACGCAGAAAGAGAACGCTTGGGAAATCCACGCCAGCCAGAGAAGCCTCTCATAAGATTACGAGTAAGAGCTTGTTCAGTTTGGATTGTTGTGTTTTGTTTTGAAAGGTCACTGTGAAAAGTTTCAGAGCAAAGTCATGCTTTTTGTGCAAAAACATAATATAGAAGATTTCTTACTACATACAGGCAAATATAAATCGCCTTTGTAGCCCAGGTCTGTTTACCTGTGGTTTAACCAGTATTTGGTCGTAAAGGATGAGACTGGTCACAAGGGGACTTCACTGCTGGGCTGAGTAAGGGCATCAAAAGTGACCACTGATAGAGAAGTTTTTCTGAAGTCATATTCTCCTAACCTAATTTATGGAAACTTCCCTGAACACTGGTAAATGAAGTTAGGAACTAGTTATGAATCTGGGCAGTTATTAGCCATTTTGTTGATATTATTATTAGCTGTTATCATCCCTTAACTGTTTCATATATATATTTTTATGAGTACTATAGTATGGTAAAGCATTAATTTTAGGTCGACTTTTTGCTTACTTTTTTCCTTTGAAGGGTAACAAACTCCATTTGTGTAGCTTCTCTATTTCTTTTTTTTTTTCATATTTAAATTTGTCCTTTCCTCTCTCTTAGGTTGACTATGCAGGTGGCTTTGAACCATTCAGTGTCCATCGTTTTAGCCAGAAGTACATCGACAGGGTGGCTAACCCGAAAGACATCATACACTTTTTCAGGCGTCGTGAACAAAAAGAGAAAAATGGTAACTGTAAAGGAGGGAATCACTGGCTTGCTTTGCTTTTCATTCTTCTTCCTTTGTTTTGTTACCCAGCACCTGCACAGGTTTGGTGTGTTCCATCTGTTGTGGTATGGGAGGAATAAGGATGCGTAGTCTCATTTAAGTGTATATATTGCACAAGTATTTCTGTTCTAGTTCTCAGTTTGTCTAAAATTTTTATATTCAGCACAGCATCTTCTGACAGTTATTCATAAATAATTCCATTTTATTTCACCTCGAACTTTACTGACTTGCTTATAGTAATATATACAGCTCCATAGCAGACTGAATTTTACTCCATGATTCTGTGATAATGACTATGAAACGCATTAAACATCTCACTCCTGAGACTTCTCAGGGGGAGGTGGTTGGTTTGGGGCACTCTCCAGGAAGGCATGTGTCATGCTTTTTCCCTTTGGCTTCCAATGTTATTGCCGTAGTAATTTACACCTAAAATAGCAATGGAGGGGATGGACTTGAGAGATATTTGTGGGAATTTTTTTGTTTGTTTGGCTCTTTTTTTTTTAAAAAAAAGTCTGAAAATATGACAGCATTTTTTTTGCTGTCATTAATCATGTGTGTGAGGTGCTCTCGACTTGTCTCTTCCAGGTATGTCTCTATTCAAGCATTTTTACAAAACATAATGGCTGTTACTATTGTAACATTTTACACTGTTCCTAGAATTTTTAATAAATGGTTAATAGATGTTGCCCAAATACTGGATTTGTAATAGTTGCTAATGAAGATACAGCTTGCACAAGAACACTCTGTGCTAAAGATCTGCTAATATTTCACATTAGCGCATTGCAAGTACTCTAATTCCATTTGCAGTTTTTATTTACATTGTCAGTTTTATAAGGTTCGAAACATCGTGTTTCATGAATAAAAACTTAGTGAGTGGTGTTTTTTTTTGGTGTATTGATTGTGTTACATGTTGCTTCCTTTTTTTTAGTCGTCGTGTAGTCTCATTAAAGTTTTCGGAGTAGAAGATAGTGACCACGGTTGTCACCATGTTTTGTCAAAATACTTTTTTTTTTTTATTCTTACTTAATGTGCATCTCTGCTTCAGGAAGGGAATGTAAAAAGAATGCCATGGTTCTTTGCATCGCTTTGTTAGACATCTGTGAATGCAAGGGAGGTGGCTAACAAAGCAGTCAGAATTTTCAGGACACATGAACGTGATGATGTGGCTCAGCACAGGTGATGTTAAGATTTTCAAGAGTTCAGGAGTTGTTTCTTCTGTCATAAAAACTGATAGAAGTTCTGCCTGTGCAGATGTCTGAAAGCAGCCTCTAGTCACTTTATATTCCTTTGTGTTGTATGGGGTAACCTCAGCTGATTATTCCTTTCATGCTTCTGTTGCTCCTATCTCACTGCCTGAGAATTGGGGGCAGCCTTGATGAGCTGTGAACATTTTCTACTGAAAATAAGTCGTTCTGCTTTGGAGGAAAATTTCTTCTCTAGTGACAGAAGTACTTATAAAAAAGACCCCTGTGCTTTGATGGGTCCTTTGATTTTTCTTCCCTTTGTGATCTTCTAGAGTTCAATTATGATAACATTCAGGACACAGTATTCAATTTATAATTATAGACGTTTGGTACTCTAGAAGAATGCTTTGTATCTGCTGGAAGTGGAGTTGTCTTGGGCAGTTATTGCATCTGTGATGTTTGCCTGTGTTTCCAGACAAGAGACTCTCTACATGTGAAAGGGACTGCAATTCTTAAGAGCCCTCTAGTAATCTTTTGTCCTATTACTGTCTGTGGGGTGGTGATAATTAAAAGCTGCAAATGTAGGTGATGATGCCGCTGTGCTCTTCTGTTCTAGACAACGATCTTAATTTTGGAAAACTCGTTAGAAGACCTGCTTCTGAGGGGACAACACTGAGGGTGGAAGACCTTGTAAAGCAGTATTTTCAGACAGCAGAGAAGGTAGTTTTCTACCTTGTATGATTTTTTTTTTTTTAAAAAAAATTAAGTACAATCTTCTTTTTTTTTTTGCTTCCTTAATCTAAGTAGTGTGCCCTGACATCCACCAAGAAGTGAATTTGTTTGGTGTATGACTGCGTGTGAATTCCTGGATGGAGTATATGTCTGAAGTTAACGGGTAACTGTTGTGTGTGGGTTGTGTGGGGTATGTGAACATAGGCTGGTTTGAGAACGTGATGATAACCCTTCCTGTGAATTGCAGTGTCTGCCTTATGCTGAATGTGTCGTGTTCTTGCAGAAAGAAAATGTGAGCAGCATGCTCTGAGTGAGAAACTACCTTCATTTACTATAGGGTGAATGTGAGACTGTGCCATTTCCTATTACCAGCTGACTTGGAGTAACTTGTTGCTTTGCAGTATATTTGTGTCCTCAGACATAGTACGATTCCGTGTATTTGAAGCAGAGCAGGTTGAAGGAAGGGAGCCCCCTAGTTTTCTTGTTTTCTCCCCACTCTTTCATTAAACCTGCTTTATTTCCCTTTTCCAAACAAGGCAGTAATGCCTCAGGGGTAAAAAATAATAATCAGCGAGTCAGATGCCCAAGTGCTTGATCTAGATAATCAAGCATAACTTTCAGATGGGCTACTTCAGAACATGCCTTATAGAAAATCATTCGAGCAAGTATTCCTGAGGTAAAAATTCCCTAAATTACATCTTCTTGCCTAACATTAGACATGTTAGGTCTCAGTATTGGGATGGCATAAGTCGTACCCTGGTGATGGGTTGAGAAGTAGCTACTTCTTCAAATGTCTACCACCCCTAAATCCCATGGGGAGGGGTGGCAGTGTCAAAGATTGGACACTGTATTCTATGAAAAATAATTTTTGCTTTTAATCTCTTTTCATCCCTTATTCTGAAAAACTGCCCTTCTTACACCATCTTCCCAAGTAGTTTGTATGCTCTTGCATAAACAGCTCAGTTACTGGATTTACAGTATCTGTAAAGACTTGTAAGAATCCGTTGATATTCTGGGAAGGCTTGCAGTAGGGGGCTAATATGTTTTAAAGTGTCATTGATAGTGCAAAAAGAAGAGGGGACAGCATATTGTGCCCTGTAATAATGATAGGGATATTAAACATTGTGTTAAGGTAGCTTGTGCCTCAGGGTGTGCTAGACACCTAATCTTGTGTGACTAGGGAAACAAAAGAGTCCTTGGGCCCTGAGGTGGCACAGGGCTGTAGCTGGATGTTCAAAAACTGTCGGACCAAAGCCATCTAGCAAGTTCTAGACTGTTCAGTTTCAGTCTTGCTGGTAAGCAGAGACCTGGGAATTAAAATCACTGCTCTTTGTCTCTTTACCAAGCTTTTTCTCTATTTTCCCCCTTTGGAAGAAAGCTTAATTGCTGAAATGTGAATGTTCTGCATCTGCATCATTAGAATCAGTCACTCTTTTGAGGTGCTTATATTTTCTTTTTTTTTTTTTTTATAATAGCTGTGAAAATTATTCCTTGACACAGCATTATTTCAGTGAATGTTTTCTCCTTCCAATGCAATGCTCAAAACAGTTCCTGGAGGCCACCTGGAAGGATCAAAAATCATTAATGAGCATATGTAATGCTTATTACTGAGAACTTATCTGTGCTGTAGTTTACAACTAAAGATGCTGCTATTTAATTATAACTATCCACGCGGGGCTTTCACCCTCAGTGTCTCTCCTTACTGTATTGGGGGAGGAGGATAGAGAAGAGAATGGCTGCAAAACGCTACCAGTAGCATCTGTTTGTACTAATTAGTGTCTGTAGTAATATCTTAACGCCAAATGTCTTGATGAGATGTCATCTCAGTTGATGAGAACTATTGGTATTTACAGAATTGCCTTTCAGTAGATTTCTGCTTAATGCTCTAAATGCTTCATAATAATAATTTGCCCTGCTCTGTAACTGCCATTTTTTATGTTAGAATTTTACAGTAAAACTAAGCAAAACAGCATTTGCGGTAATTCGGGGTCTGTTTTTGATAGCATTTTTATGTCTCTGCAAGTGAGTCCTAACTTTAATTTGATTAAGGGAGGGGAACTACGAAAGAGTACAGTTGACCTTCTCTCAGCAATACATTTCAGACAAATTATTTTAGATGTGATTGGTGTTGTAGGTTTACTGTTTATGAAACTTTGTGATGAGTCTGGAAACTGCTCTGCTAAGTAGGTGTAACATGCTGGTAGCAAGAAGGTTGTAAATATATTTTGATGAGTAACCTGTTTGCTTATTGCTGTGCTTTTCTCTGATTAAAATCCTCAAAGCACTTTGGTTTTGGATCCAACTTCTTGTAACATTTATCTGAAAGAGCAGTAATACTACTTTCTTTGGCAAATACTTCTTAACAAAATGTTTTTCCCAATTATAAAGAAAGTACAGCTTTCACTTCTAACCGAAAGAGGAATGGGAGAAGCAGTGCAGGAGTTTGTGGACAAAGAGGAAAAAGATGCCATAGAAGAGTTGGTGAAATTTCAACTAGAAAAAACACAGAGGTTTCTTAAGGAGCGTCGCACTGAGGCAGAGGAAGAAAAAATAGATGAAGAGGTAATATTCTGTTAATTCCTTAGGAGAGATTGAGACAGCTAGTAGAAAAAAATAGTGCTCAAACTTGGTTTAAATGGTTTCCCCATGTGTGGAGCATGTGTAGCACTTACCTCTAGTAATTTTATGGAGTTAATAAATATGCTGAAATTCAAATCCATAGTTTTAAAGCTTATATTGAAAATGGGGTGTAGGTATACTTATACTGATTCTTTATTTGCACATACATGCATGGAATAGGCCTGTCACTCCAGTATATGTAGAACTAGATAGATATCTACTGTGAGAAAGATGGTAGATATAATCTCTTTTTAACTTTTCCATTTTGGCTTAGGGAAGAGCGCGAGAACAGGGCAAGCACGGAAGGAGCTTATCCTTCAGGTGCTCTTCTGGCTCCTGACTGCTTTGCAGCTCAGGGTCTCCCAGAGACAAGCCTGGTTTATGTGTATCTAGGAACCCTTAATAGACTTCTCTGCCAACATGTTGAGCTTCCACAAGAGCCCACGTATTCAGTTGTAGTATTTAAGCATTGTGTGACAAGTTGTTCTGGCGGCTTAGCCATGAGCTGTGTAAAGAATAATTTGGCACGTGGGAGGAGGAAGGTTGCACCTCCTGTTTTCTTACTGATTGCTTTAATTCATGAGGGGTTGAAATTAGTGCCCGTAGACTTTCTGTGCCACTTTGGAGTTGTTGGTTGGTTGTCTTTTGGACTAATACCTTCTTTCCCTCTCACCCATCATATCTTTTTCCATATTTGACAAGTTGAGCTTTCTTAGTTTTACATGTATTGCAAAGTTTGGCTCTTTCCAATGTTGTTGTTTTCTATCTTGCTTCTTCATCTCTACCCCTTCTTTTCCAGTTACTCATAATTCACTGTCCCTTAACATCAACTTACATATACTTTCCTTCTCTTGAACATACCTCCTGCTTTGCATTGTGTCCCAAGTTTTTTCTCTCCAGGGGTGTAGCTCCGGTTATTAATAGAATGTGAGCTTCTTGGACTGTAGAACAGCTTGAAAAGGCTCTAAACAAACTGTTCAGTTATTCTTGTCCTCTCTTTTGCCTCTTACATGAGCTTGACTTAATTCGGTGATTAAGACTTCCCACTTACTGCATGTTGATTATTGTGTGACATTAACTGTTATTTTGATGAAAACTCTTTTTTTATTCAGGTGCGAAAATTCAGGGAGAGTAGAAAGAAGAATACTGAAGAAGAGGATGAGGAAGTTCGTGAGGTAACTCTGTTGAATTTTGAGCATAGGTTGAAGAGTGGAATGGTGACCACTGCATATGAATGATGTCACTTAGCAATACTTCAACATTGTCCTTGCCAAAAGTGCCTTTCTGGCTAGGGAAGATTAGTAACTCTGTTTAAAATCTTCCTTAGTATAGTATGTGCCTGAGCTACTACTCAGTTTGACTTTTGAGATCTCTTTTCTTGTGCAAATTTGTGAATCTGAATGTCAAGTTGTTTTTGCTTTGAACTGAGGTTAGACCAGGTGACCTTCACATCTGTCGGCTTAAACCATTTGTGATCCCATCGCCAGTGGACATGTGGGTGGGCTCTACTGAGTGGTATTACTGGAACCAGTTGCTTTATTGGTAAACCTTTAGGCACTATTGTCCTCATTAGCAATTTTAAAGTCTTAGATCTCCCAGAGATTTGTATCTAGGTTGCGTAGGTCTTTCCAAAGAGAATTGACAGCATTGGTGCTGTTGTGTTATTGCAAGCTATGTGGGCTGGAATGAAATTTTGAGGAAAAGAACGCCTAGGTTGAGATTGAGTTCTCCTAATATGAGAGATCTTCATGTGAATTAGTTGTCTCAAGCACCCGCTGCCAGCAGTGAAGATGAACTCAGTGGAGCTTGGAGAGTTCTTCCTCTGAGCAGATGTACCTGGCTGATACAGGATGACCTGAACTGCTTCATCAAACTCCACTGAAAATGTATGATTAACTAGTTCTGTTTTGTTTTCAGAGCTTAGCTAGCTACTTTATATACACACGCATAAATTAAACAGACTAAATAAGGTTCCTGCTTTTTGACAGACTTCCTTGCTTTCCGTAATGCTGTGGATTTGGGTCTTCTAAGCCTCAGTGGTTTAGAGCTGTATATCACAACTAGCATTTAACACTGGTGGATTTAATAATTTAAGATTGTTTTTCCTCTAGCACCTATTGTTCCATTTCAGGCAATGACCAGGGCTAGAGCCCTCAGATCTGAGGATGCTGTTCTTGTCGAGGCTTCCAGTGATGAAGAACTCATGGACACGGGGACAAGAGGCACTGGAGATTCGGATGATGCCCTTCCTGCAACAGGGAGGCAAGGAAGGGGGCGGGCAAGGGGTAGGGCAAGAGGTGCAAGAGGGCAAAATGCGACAGCAAGAGGCTCATCTCGAAGGGGAAGAGGTAAGAAAAACTTCACATTCTTTGTACTGTGATTACTGACTTTTTTTTTCCTCCTTAAAAGGTGACTTTCTTTGATGTTTATATCTAGTGGAACTTTATTGCTTAAGAACTCTTAGAGGGAGGGAAAATGTCTTCACAAGTATTTTTGATATATTACACACAGTTGACTGCTTTACAAGCCTTAAGTTGTGACTTTTTCACAGAGTGATTAAAATAAAGATATTGCTTCCCAGTTGTGGAAACATAGTAGATGTTAAAAGATGCATTACTGGGAAGGTCTGTGCAGTGAAGTTGTTACTGCTAAAGGTAATGCCTTGGATCGGTACAGAGAAGAGGTACAGATTGTACCTATCCTAATGGAATTTACAAGAGACTTCATTGTTTCTAGTGACTGAGAGAATGGGAAGTATTTCCCAAGCAAAAAGTGTGTGTGTATGTGTTAAGAGGCTGTGTCTGTGGAGCTTTGAATGCTTGAACTGGAGCAGTTCTGCATGTGAGGAGGGCTTTGATTCAAGTAAGAAAGTGAAGAAATAAAAAGAAATGTTGGTTTTCTAGTGACTTCCCACTCAGTAATGACAGACTAAAGGTGGGGGGGGGGGAACCCAACCACCAAATAACCACTGAACAGATGTGCTTGTTGTTTATTATCCCTGCAGGAAGCACTAGCCAAGAGTCAGCTACGAGCAGCAGAACCTACAAGCCTGTGTCTGTGCCTGCCAAGAATATGTCAATCATGGATGGTAGGCATTCGATCTCACTGTTACTCTAATTGTAATGAAGGTGTTTGTTTAATAATGAAGTGCCTTAATTGCCTTTGTTTCTTTTAGTTTGATACAGCTGTGAGAGATTATTTCATTTCTAATTAAATAGAAGGGCTAATGGTGATGAGAGAGAGAAAAATGGAGGGGAGAAAAAAGATAATAGTGATAACCCTGCTGGTATGGGGTACAATGAAACATGTCGGGAATTGCTGATTAGAACTAGAAATAGGGAACATCTTGCTATATGCAGTTCCTGAAGGAGTAAGGATGGAAGGAACGTGATTTGTTGGCATCTGTTTTCTGCAGAATGTTCGTCAGTGGATAAAAGTTTTAACTTGGCTGATGCAAATCCATTTAATCTTATATTGTAGCAAGTTTTAGAAGTGACAGTTTTTATTAGGGAAGAGAAACACATGTGTGACTTAAGCCTTATTTGTGAGAGTAGCCCTTCCTTACACCAGAGGACAGACTCTGAGGAAACAGTGTAGGTAATCTGAATATGAAAGAAAAAAATACAGCTCATGGATCTGTATGTGAATCCCACCGAAAATACACAAAAGTAGAGTGAGTTTTAAATTAATAAGCATATTACTTGAATTTTAAATTGGTCAACAAATGATCTAAAATACTTCAGAGAAATAAATTTTAGCAGATGTGTTGATATCTAAACTGTTAGATGTACAGGAATACAAATTGTAGTGATATTTTTCTCTTCCTCTTAACCAAAGTTACTGAAGGTTTTTCAGCCAGGCTGAGAAGCACCTGCAGAGGGCTAAATCCCCGGACTGTCAGATTCTCACAAAGGCTTAATTAGTGTTTGGGTTTGGGGGATTTTGCTTTTTTTGTTTATTTAGGGTATTTTGCAGAGGAAATGGATTCTAAGCAAGTCATAAAAGGAATGATGTAACATTGTTTGCATTTTGTTGTGTGAGCACATCAAAAACTGTATTTGGTTTTATTCCAGCCTTTAGGTCTTTGAAACCACAGGCCTCCTTGAATTCATCTAAATCTTACTCTGAGGTAAGAAGCATGTTGCCCGAGTGAAGTTGTGCTGCCTTTGGCTCTCTTGATTTGAAAAATAAATATATGGTCGAAACATTACCCTAAACCATCAGATGTTCCCAAGCTATCAGTTCCAGCAGTAAGTTTCTGCATGCTAATTTTGTCAACCTTTTGTGCCCTTTTTTGGTATCATGTTTGTCTGACAAAAGTGAAGACTGGGTTTTGTTTGTGACCATAGTCTTAAGATACAGACAGTATATACCTGAGTATTTTCAGGGTATCTGCATGATCAAAGGTAAGAAGAGCAAAACTTGTGCTGTATTTGCATGTTTGTACAGTTCTGACCTGCACCCCTGTCACGTGTGTGTTAGAGTAACTCAGTGGGTTATAAATAAGTATATAGTAGGGGAAAAAGACTCAAAGGTTCTGTGCTCTAGTACTGTAGTATTGTGCTCTGTATCTCTGTAAGAATAAACTCTGTTAAGTCGCTTTATAAATTATGTAATTTTTTTCAGGATATTATAGATGATGACTCCGATATCGAAGAAGTTTCTGTTGTTCCTTCCAAAGTCAATCAAAGGTTGGTGTGTTTACTTCAGGAATGGTACCAGTGCTGCCTTATTTCTGATTGGTGGTCAGCAGAGTCCAGGGATCTGATCCACTACCTGAAAAAAACCCACATTTTTAAGAAAGTCATAATATTACTTAGAGAAGTTATATAATTGTTTTTACCTGTTAATGTGGATGATCTTTCTGTAAGAATAAGTTGATACACTGATCAAGATAAGCTGGCTCAGAGCTTTGGAATGTGGCAGCTTGAGAATTGGAATAGTTCTCCTTACAGTTATTTCTGTTTGGTGGTGCAAAGCTAAACTGAAGGGCAAGTTATTGGAATGTCTGGTAATTGAGAACATGCTGATGCCTTTGTTTCCCTTGTCATATTTCAAGGTTGTCAACTACACCTTCAGTTAGTAAAAGAGGTTCACAAAGCCAAACATCCAGAGGAGTTGATTTTGAGTCGGATGAGGTATGGTATATAGCAGCCTTTTTTTTCCCTTATTGTAAGTTTCTGTAGTTTGCTGTTTTACAGCTATTTGAATAAAGCATTTCAGAGTAAAATTGAGTATTTTCTTTTTCCTCACTGACAAGGCTAGATTATTGCAACCAGCTTTAACTAGAATATATACGTAATCATCAAAAATGAGGCTAAAAGAGAATCTAAGAGACTATCCAGTCCTTTTTTTCCATCAGTTCTTAATCAGTTAATTGTCATTCCTGAAATGTGTGAAACAAGTTGTATTGCCTGAGGAAGACAGTAATCGTAATCTACTCTAGTGCTTGGCTGTGTCCTTTCATTTGTTCATTTTAATCTTGTAAAAAGGAAGAATTTGTGATTGGAACTTTTAAATCAGCTGAGAATCTCTTTCATATCAAAACCAACAAAACCAGGTCTGTTGGAAAACATGGAGTACTGTGGCCAGGCTTTCTAGTTTAATCTGAAGGTGACTTGACTTTTTTGACTTGGAATGCATGCTAGTTCTAGTAATGCCTATCTGATCGTGAATTGCAGGATGAATTTGATCTGTTCAGAAGCACTCCACCATCAAGAAGAACTAAGTGATTTCTGGCTCGCTATACAAGAGAGATCGTGCAAGTTAGTGAAGAAAATGGAAAGCAGCTTGCAAGGCATCCTGTATGTGACGTTTCTCCGTAAACAATGGCTTACCTTCAGTTTTTGCTTCTATGATGTGTTTTTGGGGTTGGATGCTTTTTATCAGTGGCACCAAGTTTAGTGTAATTTGGGTGTTGGGTTGCTTGATGCATTAGGCTGGACTCTAATATTCTGGAAATTCTGCCTAAAACTTCTAAAATCCCCGTTTTCTTTCTGAGATGATAATGTAAGTAATGGTTGCATCTTTTCTATAAAACTCCACCTCCTGGGCTTGAATTTTGCTGAGGAGTAAATGTATAGTAGTATGCAAGTATGGGTATGGACACGGACTTGGTCAGCTTAATGACATTTGTACTTATTTGCAATTTTTTATAGATAACAGTTGAAAACTCTGAAGAGTAAAAGTTTCACCCAAAACCACAATTTTCAGTGTTGAAGCAGGAAAATGTTCTACTTTAAACCCTAGTACAAGAACTAAACCCACTATTGCAATTATTAAATGTCTTGGAATATGGGAGTGAATTCTGCTCTGTAATTCAAGAAGTGCCAAAGACTTCAAATTGAATTACATGTTTAGCTTTTTCCCTGTAAACAAGATATAAGGACTAGAACCTTACACCTTAACAAAGACCTCTTCTTGAAGAATAAAGCGATTGAGCCAGTAAAGGGCAGGACAGTGCCTCTTGCCTTTTTCTTAGTTGACATTTGTCATGGGTTGACCTTGGCTGGATGCCCGGTGCCCACCACAGCTGCTCCATCACCCCCATCCTCAGGGGAGAGAAAATGGGATGAAAGGGCTTGTGGGTTGAAAGGAGGACAGGGCCATCACTCAGCTGTTACCGTCACAGGTCCTGCTAGCAAACCTGCTCCAGTGTGGGCTTCTCTCTCCACTGCCAAAAGCCTGATCTAGCACAGGCTCCTCATGGGGTCATAGGTTCCCTCAGGACACATCTATTGATGTAGGGTCCTCCACAGGCTGCAGGTGGATATCTGCTCCACCATGGAATTCCGTGGGCTACAGGGGGACAGCCTGCCTCACTGTGGTCTTCACCACAGGCTCCAGGGGAATCTGCTCCGGCACCTCGAGCACCTCCTCCCCTCCTTCACTGACCTTGGTGTCTGTGGGGCTGTTTCTCTCGCTGCAGTTGCTGTTGTGCAACAACTTTCCCCCTTTGTTAAATATGTTATCTCTGAGGTGCTACCACCGTCACTGAGGGGCTTGCGTTGCCCTGGCCAGCGGCAGGTCCGTCTTGGAACCAGCTGGCATTGGCTTCACTGGACATGTAGGAAGCTTCCAGCAGCTTCTCACAGAAGCCACCCCTGTAGCCCTCTGGAATCAAAACGTTGCCCCATAAGCCCCATAACTTTTTCAGGTATGTTTCCTCAACTCACTGCTTCAGTAACCCCCCCTCAAATGTCATTGCTATTTTCCAAATATTTTCAAAATGAGACTCAGAATATTGTATTCACAGCGGTGGAACCACTCCCACTGAAGGAGCCAAGACCTAGACCTATTCCTACTCTTTTCCTTCCACCTCTGTACAACCCACTCCCCAAAAAGTGCCAGCCATAGCCATTAGAGCCTTGAGCTTCCTGAAGACTTCTGTAAGTGTTAGGTGTGTGTCGTGGGGTTTGGGTGGTGGTGGGGCTATGGGGGTGGCTCCCATGCAAATCTTGAGCCCCCGCCAGCTACACGTCTCCCCAAGTCTGCTCTGGTTTTTGCCCATGACTGTAAGTGGTGAGTGAACTCTCCCTATCCTTGGTCTTGACCCTCCAGCCTTTTGTTGTATTTTCTCCTCCCCATCCCAAAAGGGAGTAGGTAGGAGTGAGTGAGCAGCCCTGAGGTGTGGAGGTGCCACCCAGGTGGGCTTGAGGTGTGACAAGAGCATTTTCCAAAGCAGTGAGATGGCTTCAGGTGTCAGCAAATAATTTCGTTGCCTGGCTCTTCTATTAAGGGCTGTCAAAGCTGTAATATTACCTATGCAATTAAAAAGCTGCTGTAAATGCCCTTCAAGATAAGGGCTTAGATAGTTTTCTTTTTTAAATAAACTATTTCTGTTAAGTAAATCATGAATGTCAGTTGTATAGATTACGCTGAACCTGAGGGATGGAAATTTTTAAAATGCTTTGCTGCTTTATGTCATTCTCCATGTGCCTGGGCTGGAGTTAATTGCCCACAGCAGCCCAGCTGCGCTCTGCCCGCGTGGTTGGAAGGGTGTTGATATCCCACCAGTGCTCCATGGCATCAGCACTGTCCCTTCTCCACTGCCCCACAGGCCAGTGGGCTGGGGGTGAGTGAGAGTTTGGGAGGGGACACAGCCAGGACAGCTGATCCCAACTGGCCTTCATCTCAATCCGTGAGGTTTTCATCTGATTTTTTTCCCCGTGTCCTGCTGAGGCGTTGGTGTGAGTCCTGGTGACTCCCCCCAGAAGGTCAGCGTGCCACACCAAATTAAACCTGTTTGTTAAAAAGACTTAAATTGTCGGGTTTGTTTCACTAAGATCTTAAGGGAACTCTGTCCTAGTGTTGCAGGCACATCCTAGGCAAAGGTTTTAGCAAAGCATATTAAGATTAATAGGAATCATTTTAAAGGTTCCTTGTACCTTTTTCACATTCCTTTTTTTCCGGTCAGCTGTCAAATTCACAGCAGCTTTGTTCATAGTGTAAACTGCTGCAGTTCTCAAATTGTCTTGTACAGAAGGTAGAGATGGCATCCTTCACTTGTGGGGGAAAAAATGCAGCCTGGTGTGTGTTGAAAGACTGCACTGCAGATATCTCTTATAATTGTTAGTGTGATTTATATGGGGTGGGGTTAAGATGCTTAGAAAAATCAACATTATTTCTCTGAGATCACAGTGGATGGTTTCTGAAAAGTCACTTGTCGCTCGTGTAACTTCCAACCCACCTACCCCAGGAAAGCTCAAAAATTCAGCAAAGCTGCAGTGGTGCAAGAAAGATTGCTCCTAGGGACATGGCAGTGGGTGAGTGCATGCACATGCTGTTGTGTCTTTATGAGAGAAAAAGACATTATTCCTTTTTTTGAATGTTTCCAACTTGCATTTTTAAGTGTGTCCATTTTTTTTTATATTCCCCTTATAACCTTTTTTTTTTCCTCACCAGGCCTGTTTTCTAGTTTATTATAATTCTGCTAAAAGTGCTATTGCACAGGTGGTTTTGACGACTTGTTTTGGTTACCTGAGTTTGTGAGCTGTATAGCTTTATTCCAAACATTTTCTTACCATTCTTCACTTTATAAATGACATCATTTCACACATACCTCTTACGAAAACCAGACAGAGGATACCAAGTCCTGACATTCCTGTGCAGCAACTTCCTTTGCTGTCAGTGGGTGCTGGGGGTGGTGGAGCAGGGATGAAATAGGGAAGAGCAGGTACCAAGCTGAAAAATCTACTACAGCCTGTGCTCTAGTAGCAACTATGTGTGCTTAAATACAAACTGAACCAGAAGGGGGATGTGAGGCAGAGACCTGATGATCTCAGAGGTCTTTTCCAGCCTCAACAATTCTGTGATTCTGTGAAAGGCACTGAGTGACACAGGAGAGACATGACCCCAGGGAACTTTTTCAGTGTCCCTCTCAAGTGGCGTTGCCAGGTGTGTGATGGGATCACCTCCTTCGGATCCCAGGGTGCTGAGTCCAGCCCAGAGGAGGGTGGGCTGGTGATGTGGGGGAGGAGATTCCAGGCTTTGCCCCCAGCAGGCTGTATGAGGAGGTGAGAAGGCCTCCTCCTCTCCTGGAAGCACCTGGTCCTTGAAGGCAACAGTGGCAGTGGCTACATGTGCGAGGGTACCCTTGTAGAAATTAAGAATTAGATCAAGGGGACTAAATAGATGGAACTAATAATTTTTGCTGAAATACAGATTGCAGTGCAGAGGAGCAGAGATGTGGAAGAGTGAGAGCTGGACTTTTGAGTGTGAGGAGACAGAATACTCTTGCAGGTTGGCCAGCAGCGCTGGAAAGAAGCTGCCGGAGCAGCCCAACGAACAGGGGGATATGTGCCACCAACTGTGCTGTTCTCTTTCCAAACTGACACCAGAACACTGCCCTGTCCTGCTGTCTGCTGTTTCCCTGGGCCTTTTATGTTACATTCTGAGACTCCTTGTGTTTTCCTGGCAGCATCAGGTCAGGTGCATCCTCCCTAGCCAAGCGTTTCTGAGCTGGACACAGATTCCTTCTTTCTCTCTGAATGGTCACAGCTGGCTGACACCTTAGCAGCTCCAACAGGTTCGCTGGCAAGCTTCCTCTGAGACAGGCAAACTGCTGAAAGAGCTCAAATTGGACAATTCTGCGGAATAAATAGATGCTGGCAGCAGTTTGCAGAGGAGTGCTTGTGGGCAGCCTGTGCCACCTCTCCTGCTGCGTTCAGCTCCTGAGCAGCAGGGAGGAGAAAGCAGCCTGAGCAGTTTAGTGGGTGAGTCACAATGTATCTTCTGGAGGTGTTATTTTCACTGGTAAGTGACCAGTTTATAGTATAAGCTTTTCAGATAGTGGTCTTTTAATTGATGGTTAAATAAAGCCTTTTATGTAAGAAGCCTGCTCTGTCTGCAATTAGTTGACACCACCCAAACAGACCCATCCCCAGCAGAGGGGCAGCACCTGACATGTGCCCTTGTGGAAGGGAGCGTCTTTCTGTGCTCTGTTGGATTTGTGGCTCTTGATTTTAGATTTAGATACTTTTTTTAGATTTCCTACTGTGCTTTTGGAAACACACGTGCTGCCATCTCGTGCAGCTGCCTGTTGCTTTGCAGACTGAACTCACTGAGCTCGAACACCCCTTGCCATGTAGTCACCTCTTTGTAACTCTTTGTACCTCTGTATTTCTGCAAACCCTAGACAGCACAATTTCACATTGAACGTTTTACCCCCTTGGCCAAGAGAAAATTCCTGATAAGGGAGAGCTTAAATATTTGTGTCTCAGAGGGAAAAAAGGTCTTTGGAAAAATACTGTAAGTACAATAAGCTGGCTTGTTATTCAGAGTTCATCTGTTACCCCCCTGTTCTATGCTAGTTAGCGTCACGCTGTGAAACAGGCTGAAACCTGCCTGCCAGACCTTTAAAACTGAACTTAAAAATTTGAGTTGTGTCCTGGAAGAAAACAGAGCTGCCGCACATGCTGCTCTTTTATAAACAGCACAGAATTTGCATGAAATGGGCTGCTGGTAGAGAAAAGGGATGCTGACGAGTGGAGAGATTAATTTGCCTTTCTCGCAGATGTGCTTATCTTGGAGCAGCGCCCGGGGGAGTGTGACTGGGTAGAAAAGCAGCGCGTCAGAGCAGAAATAATGTCATGCAGCCCAATGGCTGCAGAAGATCCTGGCTCGGAGCTTGTCTGGGGGGTATAAAGCTGACTGAAGGCGCAAAAGTAGCGGCGAGCCGAGGAGCACGCTGCGGGAGGCGAGAGCATCCTCCCCGCTCCTGCTGCTCACGCACCGGGTTCATAGCCCCCGGGCTGAGCGAAAGGAAGTCGTCTGTCCCAGCACACAGCGTGAGCTCTGCTCTCTCACGAATGAGCTATTTCCAAACTGGAGGAGCAGAGCAGCATTTCAGAGATGTTGTCCTGTCTTCTCTGGCTCTCCTTCCCTGACTTGATTAACGCCTTTGCAACCCCAGGAAAGTTGCCCCTCAATGGGAGTCTGGAGAAGGCTTTTGAAATCCCAAACATCTCGGGTTTCTTTTCCTGGGATAACGACAGCCTGGCAGACTGGCAGAGCTTTGTGGACAGGAGCCGGTACGGGGCGGAATCACAGAGCACCACGGTGAAAGCCCTGCTCATCGCAGCGTACTCCTTCATCATTGTCTTCTCCCTCTTTGGCAACGTCCTGGTCTGTCACGTTGTCATCAAGACCAAGCGCATGCACACCGCCACCAGCTTGTTCATTGTGAACCTGGCTGTAGCCGATATCATGATCACGCTCCTCAACACGCCTTTTACGCTGGTAAGACTGGGGCAGAGAGGCCATAAAGTCATCACTGTTACTTTGGTGGCCTTTTCTCCTTTAGGCCACTGTAGGCAGTGCATGGATGTTCTGCAGATGCCTGTCCAGTCCAAATTGCAGCAACTGGAGTTGCCTTTGGAAAACTCCGTGTATCTTTTTCTTCTCTAATTACTGTTACCTAGTTGATGGTCTGAAATTACCCCCATTTGTTTAAAGTGGCCCTGATAGTACTTGAACAATAATAACCTCACAGTGATTATGTAGTTCTTTGTAGTATTTGGTCTTTTTTTTTTCCTTCCCCTCTCTGAAGTATTTCCAAGGAAGTACTATGAAGCTCCTGAAAAAAACCTATTAATGCTCACCATCATTTTGCAAGCTGTGTTGAAAAACTGTAGTTTGCTTTGAAGTAAGATAGGGCAGATAGGTCAGCCCTGTCCTATAAGGAGGGCTTGAAAGGAAGAACAAGTGTATTGACTCAGTAGTTAGACTGCAGAAGGATACACCATGAATAAAGCAGAACAAATGTCTTTGGTACTGGTCTGCTTTATCATCCTGGAGGATACTACTGGGCCACCAAGTAGCCTTAACCTACCCCTTCAGGGTTCAGAAGCTAGAAAATTATATAAAGAACCTGCTATGTCAAAAATAACTTTTATATAGCACAAGGAGTTATGCACCAAAGGCATCTCAGATAGCTGCAAGCATGTGGAGGCGTGGGGGCATGCACAAAGCTAACGGTATTCCGGTTTTAGGCTCGTTTTGTGAACAGTACGTGGATATTTGGGAAGGGGATGTGCCATGTCAGTAGGTTTGCACAGTACTGCTCGCTCCACGTCTCTGCCTTGACCCTGACAGCCATCGCGGTGGACAGGCACCAGGTGAGTGCTCCCTGAGACAGTCAGGTGGAAAGCTGGGGAGGGCGTAATTAAAATAAGAAGGATGGATGATCCCATGTCCTTTCCTTCTCAGCTCCCAGATTAAGCTAAGATGCATGAGGAGCTGACAGGATAGGGGAGCAGTTCTTGCTGTCTGATGGAGAGAATAGTTTCAAGCCCACAGCAAGGTGGGAGATGGGAGATGTCTATTGCCTTGCCATCACTTCCAGCTGGGCAACAGGAGCTTTTCTGCGGTAGAAAATCCAGTACCTCTCCAACACAGAGAAAGTCTAAGATCCTGATAGGAACTCACATGAGCAGCTCTCCTCTGGGGTGGTTTGTCCAGCACCATGGAGGGAGGGACATCCAAGTTAGCTTCCACAGCTGAAGTCTCCCTTTGCCCTGGGATGTCTCACCCCTTGGTACCCTGACTACTGGAGAGCTGACTGTAGCCCACGGGTGTTTGTCACACGCAGAGCTGTGGCTTGCTGTTGACAATGGGCTCAAACACGGGGACAGTCAGGCATTATCAGTTTGGAGTCACCCAACTGCCACGCAAAACAGTTGACACTTGCCAATTTCTGCTGGAAAGCTGCTGCTTTCCAGAAAATGCACTGGCTGTCAGAAGCAGCCCCAGGTTAAACCACAAACCCACACTTCTTTGAGTCACCAGTAATCAAGAGTCTGAGACTATTTTCTCCTCTTTCTTTTTTCTTTTTTTTATACTAAGTAAATTGAACCTGGAAATGAACATGTGTGCAAGATTCCCAGTTTTCCTTAGACGCAAATACTGAAATGCAAGGGTAGGACTGGGATGTGACCTTACCCATTTCCGTGGAGAAAAACAATCAGGCTTTCGTGTACAGCTTACAGTCAATGGGAGCTGGCTGAAGACTGTACTGCTTGCATGCTGGGTTTCCACATAAAGCAATAGATTTAAGGATGGAAGATAATATGAAAAAATGGTAGAATTATTTCAGTCATAAGACTGAATATTGGTTTGTTTTGCACAGGTTATAATGCACCCTCTGAAACCTCGCATATCTACTGCAAAAGGTGTCATCTACATCTCTGTAATCTGGATCATGGCAACTTGTTTTTCTCTACCACATGCTATCTATCAAAAACTCTTTACCTTTGAATACAGGTAAGGATGTGCTTTGCCTTCCTTCACAGTCCAAACTCTCAGTGGTCACACTTTGGCATCTTCTACTGGAAGCCCTGAGCTTATTTGAGGTCCTGTCCTTGTTTCTATTTTTAACTATTTTATCTTTATTCTGTCACACTAATCACATGAAATAGGCTAAGAAGTTAGAGGATTTAGCCTGGACCCTCTCTCTCTCTATACATGGATTTTTTACAATGTACCAGTCTGACCTGTTTGGGCAGACCAGAAATGGGGAAAAACCTATAACCTAATGGGTTTTAATCTACTCTTTAGCACTGGGAAAAGTGAAGAAATCTGCCTCAGCTGCTTGTTCCATAAAATGCTGTAATGAGCCTTGATATTTGGAAAATGCTTTAATGAGGGAAAGGTCCTTAATATGTGCAGAGACTGCTTCTGTTTGCCAAAGGATCGAGAATAAAAATCAGCTTCTGTGCAGCTGAAGATTTAGTGTTTGATGAAATCCGTAAAATTATCATAAGGTCATGGATGCCTGCAAGAAATTATCACCACATATGCTCACAAGCTGCCTGATGGCTCAAATCCTTGGACAGCAGAGCTCTGCTTAACCGTCACACATGTCTGCTTCCAGGCTTTATGGCAAGACCCCTCTCCCACCCTCTTCCTTGTTTCTCATGTACTTCTCCCCCAGCGCCCACCCATATGTGCTCTCACCCCCTGTCTGGTGTCTCCGCTTGCAGTGAGGAGGTCACCCGGTGCCTTTGTCTGCCTGATTTCCCGGAGCCTGCTGACCTCTTTTGGAAGTACCTCGACTTAACAACCTTTGTTTTACTCTATGTCCTGCCCCTTCTGATTATCTCTGCTGCGTACATGACAGTGGCCAAGAAACTCTGGCTGCGCAATGCCATCGGGGATGTCACCACTGAGCAGTACTTTGCCCTTCGCAAAAAGAATAGGAAGACGATAAAGATGCTGATGCTCGTTGTCATCCTCTTTGCAGTCTGCTGGTTCCCCTTGAATTGCTACGTCGTCCTCCTCTCCAGCCAGACCATCCACACCAACAATGCTCTGTACTTTGCCTTTCACTGGTTCGCAATGAGCAGCACTTGCTACAACCCCTTCATCTACTGCTGGCTCAACGACAGCTTCCGATCGGAACTGAAGGCTTTGCTCAACATGTGCAGAAAACCTCCCGGGCCCGCAGAACAGAGGCTTCCTTCCACAGTCCCATCCTACCGACTGGCATGGCCAGAAAATGGCAACCTCAGGCAGTTGCAAGCCTCCCATGTCCTTCCGTCAGCCTCCAACATCCAGTCAGGAAAGACAGACATCTTTGCAGTTGAGCCGATAGTAGCTGTGAGCTAAATGGTGGCCCCGGGAAATCTATAAGCACCGCACATAGATCTGGCCAGAGCTAAAGCAGTGGGAACATGTGAAGCCCTGGCCCACTTTGAGACAGTGCAACCACATGTGATAAAACCAAGAAAGAGGTTCTGCAGGAGGTGGTATGAAAGAGCGGCATGTTTGATGCAGGCTGATCCCCCTAAAGGGGAGGAAGCAAACTCTTCCCAGGAGGAAACTCTCCTTGTCTTTGCCAAGTTGACTTTGGATCGTCTGGCAGGATGGGATCCTCTGCATGTATGTTGCTATTCTCTGCATGACTGAGTCTCTTGGGCTGTGTGTGTTTTGCTGGTACTTAAACGTTAAAGCAACAGTCTAATCACATCAGGCCTCCTTCCCTCTTTTGTAAGTCTCTTCATAGCAACATGGAAATGGTCGAGATGTAGACCTTTAGGAAGCTGGCTTAGATCTGGTGCAACTGGGTAAGAAGGCAGCCCTTCCAAACTGGGGTCTGAAAAGTCAAGAACTATTCAGAATGAACGAACAGATATATTTCACAAATCCGTCTTTTTGTGGAAATAAACTCAGAGAAATGGAGGGTAAGGTGGACGTTGGTGAATCGAGGAGTCCCTTACACTGCAGACACTTTTTCTAAGGTAGCGTTGAAGAAAAATAGATGCCTATTCTTTGCAGAAGTAGATGGTGAATGCCTGTTAGCTGAGCCTGTTAGCTCAGCATCTGCTACCTGTGCTAAATCACACAGAATTTTTCTTTCCTAAGAGAAAGTCACGAATATTCAGAAAGATTTTCCTCAATCAGAGAACTAAACCACCAGAAGCTACACTGGAGAGTGTTGGATGTACCACCCATGCCTGATCCTGTAGAACATCTGGGTACTTCTCAGATTGGACATTCGGGATATTTCATCCCAACCAAGATGGTAGCTCTCTGGAATCAGTTCATAAATGAACTGCTTTGAGAGAACAGATGATATCTGTGATAGCAAGTAATAAAAGTGGAACATTCTCTTGCAGAGAAATGATGATTACACAATTTTGGTGGATTTAAAAATGAGATATGTCCTTCTTGGGGTCGCTAAAAAAATTCATGTGATTGCAGCTGTCTGAAGTAGTTTGCAGAACTTAATGTTCTTAGCAGAAGAAAATCTGATTTTGAATAATGAAAAAAATGGGCATTCCAAAAACTGTACCTTGCATTGTGCAGAAAAGCAATAGTTCTCCCTGTGCTGTGGAAATTAGCTTGAATGTCACACCGGGGTGCTCCATTCCACATTCAACTTGCAGCAGCCAGCAGTGAAGCGAGAAAAATCTTCCTTCTATAAATGAATATAAATTGAATAAAAAAAAAATAGAGAGAAACTGGCTTTCCCAATGTCCTGTAATAAACTTACACTTCTGAAATAATTTTGAGCCTTGTGCAGGTCTTTCACACCTGAGTATTTAAAGAGACTGAAGGTCCTCACAGTTAGCCTGTCCTTTCACAAGGTGTTACCAGTCTCTTGCTTTGAATCCAGTGCTGGTTTATTACTCCTTATCAAGGCCCCATAAGTCGGAGTACTTTGTACCACTGATATGTAGGGTCAAACCTTCCCTCTCACCTGCTTTGACCCCTTAAGCCAAGTCCTATTTCCTGCCTGAATATTTGCAACAGGTCATCTCTGGTCAGGCAGCTGGACTAGATTGTCATAGGTCCCTTCCAACTGACATTGTTCTGTCCTAGTCTAGTCTAGTCTAGTCTACTGGAGATCCCAAACATACAGAGCCTGTGAACCATGCTGGCCAGTCCAGTGACAGCAGATCCCGACTCTTTACCAGCAAATAAATCTTCGGCAATGCTGGGTACCTAAAAACCTGTAATACTACACTTCAAAGAGGAAAGCAGTGACGGGGTATTTTTAGAACCACAGTAACCTCAGACATACTCTGAACTGGTGTGACGGAGACCTATTCCCTGATTTTAGCTGAGCAAGATCTGACCCACGTAGTCAGTATAAAAAGATTTAAATTAACATGCCAGAGCAAGGACCTCAGGCCATTTCTGCTCTAAAAGAGAGAGAGGTTTGGTAGTGTTGGAAAACTCTCTTCATGAGAGTTTGGGAAGTTAGTCCATCCCTTCTAAAATGCTCTTGTGCATCCCCAGGAACAAGACTGATCAGACACTGAAGGGTCTAAAACTTTGTGGGCAAAAAATCTGTTTCCCTGCCAGAGGAGGACAGGCTGCCATGACACAGACTGTCCTCCTGTTGGGGTGAAGGAAGAGCAATGGTGCAGTGATGTGCTGTGACCTTGTGGCCATCCTCCCGTCACGACACCACAGGTCTTCTGCTCATAGCTTTACCCAAGCACAGCTCTCTGGCCTTGGGGAAAGTGTATTCCCCAGAGTTCACCAGTTGAGTGCTATCAGTAGTGTCCTTGGCTATCAGTGTAGGTCACTCTTCTAAACCTGCTTCAGTTGTTTCCTCTGGAGCTTTTCACAGCCATGACTCTGGAGCAGACTGTGAACACAGCAGGAGGTGTCTCCTGGGTATCGAAGACCAGTTCAGGCACTGAGCAGCTGCTCGTTGCAGGACAACCACGTAGTCCTGAGCACAGGAGGTTTTTTGGAAAAATGAATTGCTTTTAGAGAATGCATCACCTGGCACATGGGTAAGGGGCCTCAGTTAAGGTCATGTAGGTGGATTTATCGCTGGCACCTCCAGAACCTTTAGTAGTGTTTTTTCTATTCAAAAGTTAAATCATTTGTATTGACAATACTGTTTCCTTATTATTCTAGTTCCTTCAAAAATATCATAATAGGCCTGTGAAAATTAACTTACAAATTCTATGAATTCATGACTGTTAATTCTCTAACAGTGTTCCTAGTGTTTTATTCATTTTCTCTGTGCAGAATTAGGCAGAGACCTTCAAAGGGAACAAAGATGATGCCAGGTTATACTTGGCAGCTTGTGCTATTCTGAATAGCACTCAGGGGAAAACAAATCCTTGAAGCCTTTCCTGTACTTGTTGATGTCAGATGAGGTTTTTGTCTTCCAGCTTTCATTCCCTCCCTCTTTCCCTTCCTCTCTCCCTTGAGGCTCTTGTCCTTAAGCCTATGGTCCATGGCACCACTTGTGGCACTTTCTAGCATCAGTGCTGTGAAGATAAAATGTACCCTCAGTCCAGGACTTTGCGAGAAAAGCCTTTTCTAACCATTTAAGACAAATCGCCGCTTTTAAAAATTAATTTGGTGGCTTCTTTTTAATGTCCTTTATGAAGAGCTGTCTTTCACTACTTTTTCTTTTAAGAAGACTTTTCTTACTTACCTCCACTCTCTTCTACAAAAATCAGACCTCTTCCAACTTTCCCTGGCAGATGCCGTTTCCTAAGTACAGATGACTGGGTGACCTCCTGTGGAGATGCTGTGTAGGGATCACTCTCCTCCACAGAAGCAGCTCCTACCACAGGCTGAAACTCTGAGCTTCTTCTCAGGCAGCCTTCCTCCATATCTTGTTCTAGTGAAAATGCAGCTGGTGCTGTGTTTCTTACACCAGCACTTTGCTTACAGATTCTTAACAGGTAGGGAAAATATCTTTAAAAAGGTCTTCTAGTAGAAAAGTAGCTAAAAAATGCAAAGGAGAGGAGTTAATTGCCATCATTTCCTGACTGAGAAAGAGATATGATAACTAAGCATTTGAATCAGAAAACACAAATATGGATATTAAAAAGGACTCTCACGGGCATTTTAAATCTAGATTTAATGCTGCAGAAGATGTTCAATACAGTTCTGTTAAGTAATAACCACCTTTGTGGTTTTGCCACTTGGAAGCAGAGAAGTGTGGGATTTTCAAAAGCATAAAAACTGATTTAGAAACCCAAATGCCACTAATTCTCAGCTACTTCAGCCTGGAATGAGCAAGTATCTTCTCAACAGATGCCGCAAGAATTGGCACTGGGACCAATATTATTTAATGTCTTCACCAGTGGTATAGGCAGTAGGATCAAGTGCACTCTCAGCAAGTTTGCAGATGACATCAAGCTGAGTGGTGTGGTTGATTCACTTGAAGGATGGGATACCATCAAGATGGACCCTGACAGGTTTGAGGACTAGGCCCATGTGAACCTCATGAAGTTCAATATGGCCAAGTGTAAAGTCCTGCACCTGGGTGGGGCAATCCCCAATGATGAATGAGCTGAGAGCAGCCCTGCAGAGAACAACTTGGGGGTACTGGTGCATGTAAAATTGGACATGAGTTGGGAATGTGAATTTGCAGCCCAAAAAGTCAACTGCATCCTGGGCTACATAAAAAGAAAGATGTCCAGAAAGTCGGGAGAGGTGTTTCACACCCTCTACTCTGCTCTGGTGAGATCCCACCTGCAGTGCTGTGTTCAGCTCTGGGCCCCCCAGCCCAAGAAAGACATGGAGCTGTTGGAGTGAGTCCAGAGAAGGGCCACAAAGATGATCAGGGGACTGGAACATCCCTCCTGTGAATAAAGGCTGAGAGAGCTGGGGTAGCTCAGCCTGAGGAAGAGAAGGCTCCAGGGACACCTTACAGTGGCTTTCTAGGGCCTGAATGGGGCTTATAAGAAACACTGAGGGAGACTTTTTGCCAGGGTCGGTGGTGACAGGACAAAGAGCAATGCTTTTAAATGGAAAAGGAGTTGATTTAGATTGGGCATGAGGAAAACAATCTTTACAATGAAGGTGGTGAGACACTGGACTGGATTGCCCAGAGAAGCTGTGGATGCCCTCTCCCTGGACGTGTCCAAGGCCAGGCTGGATGCGACTTTGAGCAACCTGGTCTAGTGGGAGGTGTTCCTGCCTATGGCAGGGGGTTGGGACTAGATGATCTTCAAGGTCCCTTCCAACAGAAGCATTCCATGATTCTATGATCCTACCTTCTGGACACATTTTTTCCTAAACACAGCATTTCAGCTACTCCCTGTCCCATCTCAAGTGGAACAGGAGAGCCATCTCCTGTGCTGTACACCTGTGGTAGTCCAGAGTTCCTCCCGTGGTAGTCCAGAGTGATGGGGGGATATGGGTAGAGGAGCTGAGAGGTTTTGTTGCAGAAGCATCACAGATAATTCGGTGAGTTTAAATCTCCTGCTAATGCCTAGCTGACTGTTCTTCATTTAATTTCACCCTCCGAAGTATAGCTGTTATTTTGTATTTGCCGTTATTTATTTACATCTACTTGAGTTCAGCCCACTTCTCAAATGACTTGTGCTCAATAGTCCATCACCCACTTTGATACTTAACAGAGCAAGCCTGCAGGGCCCTCTCACAGTGCTTTCCCACTTAAATCCTTGATTGCAAACCTTCTCCAGACTCATCATCACAGTATTTAATGTGCACTAGCAATAGCCTCATGGGAAGGAGGCCAGTTCTGTGTCCGTCTCAAAGCCTTTAGCAGTAGGGCATGAGCTGCCGTTGCCATCAGACATTGTGGTGCTCAGCAGGAGAAATCCACACATTTCTTTATTCCACTACTTATTTGTGTGCTGGGGTTTTTTTTGATTTTTTTTTTTTCTGACAGAGAAATTCCTGTTGCAGCCAAAAAAAAAGGCAGGGCCCAGCTCCTTAGTGGAGATAAATTGAGGGTTTTTTCTTCACACGGTTAGTTATGGCTGTATTAGCAGGAAGCCAAGTCAGAGACTGTCTCATCCAAAGGAAAGCAGCAAACAGCTGCAGCATTGTACCTGCCTTTCTTAGAGAGATATTTCATAGAGTATAGTACAGCACAAAGCACAGCCAAAGCCTCTTGCTACAATATGTATAAGGAAGCCAAGACTCCTTGAAGTTTGCTGAGATCATCACCCATGCAGAAGATGACGGATTTCTCCTGTTTCGGTTGTTATTGCCTCTGATTGCAGGGCAGCCCACCCCTTCTCTTGTCAGCCTGGGAGGAATACATTCTTGTCTCAATTGATGCAGATGAGAAGAGGGCTGCTAAAAATATAACAATTTCCTGGAACTTCAGGAACATCAATGCCATTGTCTCACAGACATTTTCCAAGGGTATCAGGCACCATCTCCAAATTATCTTTACTGCCACTGCTCTTAAGGGAAAAATGCTGAGAAGTTCTAGATTACAGTTTTCTGGTAAGTATAAAACTCTTCCTAATTCCTGTCACAGGTTAGGGCTGGGCCGGCCACTAACATGGACAGACACTCTCCAACCCCCTCTTCCCAGACCCCACCCCCCAAATGGGAAGGAAAAGGGAATGAGGCAGAGAGACTTACGGATGAGAGAAGAAAAATTAGAACAGTTTTAATGAAACAATAATAGAAAAAAAGGTGAAATGATAGAAGAACTATATACAACTATAGATAGTAGCCCGATATCAAACCCAAATCCCTCGCCTGATAGCAATCCCCACTGGTGCTGCAAAGCAGGAGGCACTGGGGAAACCCCAGGCTCAGCGGCAGCGGGAGCTGGATACAGGGAGCTGGATTTGGGAACTCAGGATCCGGATCAAAATCAGGAGGTCAGATGGAGTCCTCTCTGGACACCGACCATCACAGAAAAGGAACGAAACTCTCGTGATCACTCAATTTATACTAGATACGACGTATATGGGATGGAATACTCTCATTGGTCACCTCTCCTGCCTATTACCCCCTGGAGGTGCAACATTTTATTTCCTTGTGCCCCCCTCTTACTACCCAGCACCCCCAGCGTGGCACACAAGAGCCAGCAGTGGCCTTGGTCACTGTAGGAATAAGTACCAGCAAGAGCCTTTCTACATCCCAGTCCCAGGCAGTAACTGTAAACATCAGGTGTTATCACTGCCAGTAGCACACACAGTCTGCAAAAACATGCTGCTGACTTCAGAGCGTGCAACCTTTTAGAAGACACTAAACTGGAAAGTAAAAATCACTAAACAGAACTGGGTTTCTGGCTAAACCCAGGACACTTTAATGAACATATTTAACTAGCCACTTCTAGACAATACAGATGTAATTTTTATCTCTGGAGCTCAAAGCATTTAAAGCTTGATACCAGTGGTACCACAAAGAGAGAGCAGTTATTCAGCCCCATCATTCAGTTGCTGAGAGCCTTAAACATTTGTATATTGAATGTGAAACTTTGCGATGTGTTTTGATGTGTTTTCGGCAGATTGAAACAGTCTGGCTATGTCCTGCGTAGAAGCCATTTATGGACTTCTGTGTGTGACAGTGTGATACTCTGACTTCTTTGCCAGCTGCAGACTTTTCTGCTTTGTCAAAGCAGATGCCCCCCACCTTGTTCCAAGATACAGGCTACGTTTGTGCAGTGAAGCTACTGAGCTGGGAGCTCACGCTGAGCTCAGCAACAGCTGGATGAGGACACACAGCTCTTGGATGTGAGCAGACTCATCTGAACGGTGCTGAGTGATGACCCGTGTGTGGACGAGTTTCAGCTCTGTTCTCTGTACTCATGTGCTGTGAGCACAGCCGTCACAGGGCATAGGCTGGTATCTCCACTAAAATTAGACTTCCATGGACATGAACAGCTACTAAAATTGTCAGAGAGTGTTTCAAGAGCTTCAGGGATGTTTTATCCCTTTAAATAAGCTGACCTAGAAGCTGTTTGTGGACACGCAGACAGAGTTTTAGAATAGCAGTTTCCGCGGAGACTGGGAATAACTATTATTTGCTGCCTTATTCATAAACCTCTGGAGTGCTGGTGAGAGAGTGTCATCAGCTCTGCTGCTGACGCAGTCTGCCAGCCTCACATTGAAGCCACCAGGCTGTGACTGTCTGCACTTGCAGAGGCACCCACCTTACATAACAGCTCTTGGAGGCTTGGCTGAGAGACCTTGTACCTTCCCACAGCCTCTGAGCCCAGTATGTCGGGACTGGGTAGCTTGCTCTCTCATTTCCTGATCTTCCTCGTGCCACCAAATGAGGATGAGGATGGAATTCTTCCCTGCTTTCCCCATCCTGCAGAGCCCAGCAGAAGGGCAGCCCCCGCTCCTTCCCAGGGATGACAGGGTTTGCTGGGGAGAAGAGAGAGAGAAATAGAAACAGGGAAATTCTTTGGCTTATCTTTTCTTCTTCCTGTCTTCTGGTTTGCAGGCTTGAAGTGATTTCTGTGAGTCATGGTGGGGTCAAACCTCCCACCTCTTGCCTCAGGCTCAAAGACTTTTAATGACACTTAGACCAGGATGAATCCGGTCATCACTACAATGTCCTCACAAGAAGAAAAATTACCTTTATCTACAAAACAAATGCACGGAGATTCCCACCTTCTTTAACTCAGTCTCTCATCCACATCTTCTGTGCACCTTCTCTCTACAGGCTGTATCTGGAAGACAGGGCTTTTTATGCTGAGAGAGTTGTCCCTATGTAATCGAATAGCTGAAAGTCTACAAATGATCCCTGGCTTTGAGGTATCAACTCATTTCCACAGTGTGCAGGGCTAGCTCCATCTAGAGCAGATCAGCTATGTCATGGTACACAGTCCTTGACTCTGAGCCCCTAAGGTCACAAGGATTTGGGTATATTAAGATATAATATTTTTTAATATCCTTTTCAGTTGAAAGCACTATAATGTCGCAAGTGTGCCAGAGGCCACTAGTACAGATTTTAATAATATGAAGGTAAAGACATGTATTGGTTGTCCTAAAAGCCTACCATCAGAGTCTCTGAAGGTGCCAAACTTGATGGGATACGTCAGAGGGATGCATAGGGTGGTGGGAACCAGACTGGTGTGGTCCCTACTGTTCCCAGAACTGGTCTTGGAGAAGCCTGAGACAGGGCTCAGGAAAGAGGTAACATTTGAACAATGAGGACAGCAGGGGCCAAAACCTTCGGCTGGGTCACTGACACTCCTCTTCTGCAGCACAAACGCATTCCTAGATGTCAAACAGAGAAGTGGCCCTTGGGACTGTTTCTCATCCTGCAGAGGAATATCACATGAAAGAAAAAGTCATCTTTTACTTTCTGCAGGCATTGTCTTCTCCCAAGTTTTGGTTTCTCATTCCAAGCCAGTTCTTCTTTCCTTCAACTCCTTATTGCAGTTATTTTGCCCTGATGCAGTAAAGGCTGGGTTGTTTTTTTTCACACAGAACTTCTTCATCTGCTTCCCTGACCTTCCTGTGAACAAGAAAAGTATAATCTTTATTAAAAGCTTAGAAACAGAGACCTTGCACAAAAGCCCATTCCTGGGTCTGTACCAAATTACATCTTCAAAGTAGTAGGGAGAACAATTTGAGGTTTTAAAATAGAAATGTGCCAGAATGTCTCCCAGGTCTCCTTTATTATTCTCCAAGTGGTTGTCATCTCCCTGCAGAGGCTGCTTATATCAGCAGCTTAATAACATTAACTTCAAGAGGTGCAAGAACAGTCCAGGTGACCCTGTCTTCTTTGAATTCAGGAAGCTCTATTGTGGGGTGGGTTTTTTTTGCAAAATACAAAATGTCTTCAAAGATTTCTCTCTAGTATGAAGAGATGATGGTGACTCCCGGATCCTGATGTAACTCTTCATCATTTGGGCTTCCTCACTAAAGAAAAGGCCATGTCCTGCGCAGCTCTTCAGCACGTACATAGACTACAGAATCACACCTACAAAACGCTAGTTAAACAACCAAAGTAAAGGATTTTGGTTTAGCAAGCCTGTGATTTGAGTTTTTAGGGTTTAGTACAAGCTCATGCCTCAGTCAGGCAAATACTTTGGGCTGCCCTCAAGCCCTGCCACACTTGGACACAAGTTGATACCTGTATGCTCTGTAACGAACTGCTTTTTCAATATGAATTTCTTTTTGAGGGGATCTGAAGACTGCAAATGTTGTAAGAAAACCCCCTAAAAATACTAAACATTCAAATGTTTTTCTAAGTTTCTGTTGGTTCACATTCAGCCTGAGCCATGTCTGCTGTACTCCTTGGTAGCTGGCATGTCCAAACACAGTGTGTGTGTTTTGAGGAGCCTTAAAAAGTTAATAAATGAAAACAAAATCATTAGTGAAACAGAGACCCTCTTCAATTAGTGATGAAATCCACATTGTCTGTTTTTGGAGAAGGCTGGCATTACACTGTGAGCATCGACAACACCTCAAGCTAAAAGAACACTGAAAGACTCGTCTCACTAAGTTTCCCTGCTGGCTAGCATGAATTATGAACCTTTTTTTTTTTTAATTTCAGCTTTTATTTAACAGTCTTTGGGAACAGGTGGCTTTTCCGTAAAATTAAGTTAGAATATTTAATAACTCTACTGCAGAAATACTGGCTTTGAATTCCTAGAAATTTCTGCTTAGGGAGTTCCTACCAATGGGTTATAATTACCTCTCCACAAGGACATAACCCAGCCCATTTTTCAGCTGGAAGCATCTGAACTAGTGTATCAGTGTTGGCTGGGCTTAGTAAAGGTGTAAGAGACTCCTGTTCATGGAAATTATCTTCAGGCATCTGAGCAGTGTGTTCTGGGACACTAAAGCATGAGGAAAGGTCACGTGAGCTGATTTTCTTGGTGCTACTGATTTGAACTGGTAGAAATTGGAGTTGAGTAATTTTAGTTCAGGCCGCCAAAGCGTTAAGTGGTAGTCTGAAAATACCAAAGGAAATAGTTCTTTGCATGACATTGAGTCCAGCTGTGGAGCTCCTTGCTATTAGGAATTATGAGTGCTGAACAATTTCATGCGTTCCAAAAGCAGCTGGAGAAATTTTCTGGAGGTAAAATCTACCAGAGATTCTCATATACAAAGGTTTAATAACAGCCTCAATTTCAGGAAGTCCTTAGTGGTGAAACTGCTCTGGGAAGGCACAGCTATATGCTTGACCATTAGCTACGACTGCTTGACCTTGTCCTACCATTGTACCCTAGGTTGCTACTGTTGGCTGCTCTGAAAGACAAGAAGCCAGAACAGAGGGATTGTCATCCTGACTGTCCTTACAATGTCTTTTGTAAGGCCTGTTCGCTGTAATATGGGCTCTCAGAACTGTGGTTGGTAAAAGTGCTCACATGAGATTCCTCTGGAAGGAGCTTCTAGCTGAGGGGTCCGTCGTGGCTGAAAATGGTTCAGTTGAGAGTCTGTTGCTCTGCAAGGCTGTGCTGGGTCCCTGGGGAAAAAAAAAGGTCTTCAGTGGTGAATTAGAGATGCTGTGGGAGCATTGTTGGCCTTGATTTTAAAGCAGATACTTACTTCCTGCTGGGTGCATTTCTCAGCAATAGCATCTTCACCTTTTATTCTGTACTGGGACATTTGATAGACCAGGGCTTTTGGTAATTGTACACATCTAGGACATACTACCACCACAAAAGTTCTGCCTTTTCTTCCCCAGTGTTGTCCTTCCTCCGTTGCCTCAGCTGTCACCCTTTTAATTTCCACCAGGACTTTCCCTTCTTCATCACTTTGGTGACCCTACCCCATCAGCCCCTGAGGCACGAAGACTTCTGAGCCGACCACTGACTAAACAGCTTACATAAAATCTTCAGACAGATGATTTTTTAAAGTTTTTTTCACAAGTTGAGAAGTGCTTGTGGTGGGTTCATCTAGCAGACCCCTCTGTAGTATTTCTGGCTTCTTAGCAGGAAGCTATGCGGTTTTATTTCCTCATCTTCTTGGTATTACCAGAAAAAAAGTGCAAACCCTAGACTTTTTCAAACCTCCAAGTACAAAGAGTACTTCTCAATAAGAGTCTAATTCTTTGGCTCACGTCATAGATGGTTGTCCTGGTTTGAGTTAAACAGAATGGATTCTGTTTAGTGATTTTACTTTCCAGATCAGTCTCTTCTGCAAGGCTGCACTTTCTGAAGTCAGCAGCATGTTTTTGCAGTGTCTGCTCCTAGAAGTGATAACGCCTGATATTTACAGTTACTGCCTGGGATTGGGATGCAGAAAGGCTCTTGCTTAAATTTGCTCCTGTAGTGACAAAGGTCACTGCTGGGTCTCGTGCAACATGTTGGGGGTGCTGGAAAGGGATCACAAGGAAGTAAAAGGTTGCACCTCCAGTGAGTAACAGAACAGTGGGCCAGCAAGAACATTCCATTCCATATATATCTAATTTCAGTATAAATTGAGGGATCACAAGGGTTAAGCTCTCTTCTTCAATAGTTGGCATCCAAGGCGGACTCCATTCGCTCTTCTGCCTTTGATCCTGATCCTGAGTTTCCAAATCCAGCTCCTGTGTCCAGTTCCCCTCTGCCGCTGAGCCTGGGGCTTCCCCGGTGCCATCTGCTCTGCAGCATCAGTGGGGGTTGCTATTGAGAGAGCTCTGAGTCAGGTTTGATACCAGTTTTATATATATTTATCATTATTTTCTTTACATCCTTACTAGTACTACTGCTGTTTTATTAAAGCTGTTTTAGTTTACTTTTCCAATCCATAAATCTTTCTGCCTTATTCCCTTTCCGTTCCCTTTTGGGGAGGGAGACGGGTTAGAGAGCATCTGCCAGTGTTTAGTGGCCGGTCCAGCCCTAACCCTTGACGCAAGTCCACAACTAAAACATGTCCCCAAACACCACATTTTAAATAACTCCAGAGATGGTCACTCAACCATTGCCCCAGGCAGCCTGTTCCAATGATTAACCACCCTGCTGGTGAAGAAATTTTTCCTGATGTCCAGTCTAAACCTCTCCTAGCACAACTTGAGCCCATTTCCACTCATCCTATCTCTAGCTACTAGGGAGAACAGACCAGCCTCCACCTCACTGCAACCTCCTTTCAGGTATTTGCAGAAAGTCATAAGGTCTCCCCTCAGCCTCCTCTTCTCCAGGCTAAACAGCCCCAGATCCCTCAGACGTTCCTCGTAGGACTTGTTCTCCAGACCCTTCACCAGCTTCGTTGCCCTTTTTCAGATGGGCTCCAGCACATCAGCATCTTTCTTGTAGTGAGGGGCCCAAAACTGAACACAGGATTCCAGGTGCAGTCTCACCAGACATCTCCAAGCTTCCGCTGGTGCCCCCATCTACACCCAGCCCACAGACAAGGTGATGGTGCTGAACTACAGCACTCCTGGCTTTATAGCTGTCCCTTCTAGAGTGGATGTTTGTGTGTGGCTTCAATGCCATTTTCCCCTTCAGGTGATCTAAAAATCAAACCAGTACCCAGCATCATAAAATCATAGTGGGAACTCAGGTGAAGCAGGATAAACAATGAGCTTCCTGTGGCTTGTGCACACTGCTGAGGAAGTCTACTCGATGCAGATCTAAAGTTAGATAACTTATTATTGCATAGGATGCAATAGTATAATTTTTATTATTCATATCAGCAACGTTAGGAAAATTAAAGATTTACACAAGTGGCTTCCTTGAAAAGTTTTAACTTGGAGAGAGAGAAGCCAGTGTAGACAGCAGTGACGGTGGAGGTTCAAGCTCTCTTACCACCTCCATCTCCAGAAAACCACTCATTACCTGATTTCTACCTTCTTGGTCACAAAGTGCAGCCACGACATCCTTTGCTCGCAGGCTCATCAAATGGAGCTCTAAGCTTGGGGCCTGAATTTGTCATCAAATCTCCTGTCAAAAAAACTACCACTTGCTCCCAGAAAGAGAAACAAATCGCAGACTTAAAATATACTCCTTACTCTGAAAGCAACTGACAGCATCCAGAGGAGGAAAAGCAGTGGGGTACAGCTGCTTTTAGAGACTCACCATCTTCTACTGGAACAAACATTTTTACTCTCTCTCTGTATAATGTAGTTTATATCACAAGTTTTAAGTCTCATGAGGTATCTAAGAGCCACTGAACAGTGTTAGAAGTCAAAGAGCTGCAGAGCAACCTGCAACTCTCCCGCACTTGGGGACTATTAATACCCAAGTGATTGAGAGAGAAAGGTCAAACAAACGATGGCACAGACCAAATCTGACTCTCAGCATTGACATTTTACTTTGCAGGGCATTTAAAAAGAGACAGATAGATGTAGCTGTTTCTGGAGTGTAGTGATGAAGCGGCTGCAGATGGACTCTTCTCCTTAAGACCTGAATTGGAATTTAACCCATCTTTTGAAAATGGCAAAATACAGCAGGACCAGTGCAACGAAAATCTAAGTAGAACTGAGCTGGGCAGCTGCAGAAACACATCTTAAAACAGCAAGATACATCTGAAAAGCTCAAACGTGCTGAGATTGTGGCCAATTTTTAGATAGTCACTCACACAATAGATATTTATCATGTGCTGATGTTTTCTCAATGTTTTTTAATCTTAAGTGTATTTTGAACCAATTCATCTTGTTCCAACATTTTTATTAGAACAAAAATTAAAAGAACATAATTATAACTACCGTCCAAAAACTTTGCTCAGGGTTTAGCATCAGACCACACGTATTACACTGCGGGTTTTCAGGTGGTCACATGCGACTGTTCCCAGAGCCTTCAGTCACTTATGCTGCCGTACTTCACAAAGCTGATTTTATTTAAATAACCAAGAAGAATTGATACATATTTTATTGAGCACTTTAGAAAGACACTGAGAGATTCACTACAGCAAGTCATACTTTTAAATACAAAAGGGAAATTAGTAAAAAGTTAGGTTCAGGTCCAACACGAAACATGAACACATTGCGTCCAGGAGCTTTGAGTTTTATAGACTGAGAACTCCACTAATATCAAACAGTTCAAAGGCATCCACATCACAAAATCTTAGTATTGCACTAGAGCTCCTTGTTCAAAACACACAGTGCACAAGGTGTACCCCTCATTACGCATGTATAAAGGAGCACCAGCAATGCACGAGCACAGCCAGGCAGAAATAATCTAAAGAAGGTCAGAAGGGTTGTAGGTTTGCTGGTAGAGGTATAGCAGTAAAATGGACCAGTTTGGATCACCATTATCTGACACAAGTCCTGTTTATTGCTGGTAATGCTACAGACATTTGGACTGCAGCTAGGCTACTGTCCTCTGTGGAGACAGGGTAAGAGTATGGCTCTGAAGACTTCTTGTTAAATAAGGCTTGTCTCAGCTGAAAGCTGTATAATAACTGCAGAGTTCTTGTAATACTAGCCCAAAGTATAGTACGGCAGCACTTTGAGGTCGGCTTGTCTAACAGCTGCCAAATTCAAGTAGGTGCACTATCTCTCTGAAATCTGCTGCAGCACACAAACAGCTCTGTGTGAAGATGGTAGCACCAATTACTTCTTCTTCCCCCTCATCCTCAGCCATATGGAGAGGGTGAACAGTCGAGAACACAACAGTGGGTGACACAGATGAGCCGGAAAATGGAAGTCCTACCTAGCTACAAAAGAGGTCCTACTTTGTCTAAAAAGACAACTTGGAAGACTTGACAGGCAAAACATTTCAGGCTTGGGGTTTGTTTTTGTTTGTTTGTTTGTTTTTTTCCACCTTGTATCTAAAATTGAAGATAAAGGTAATTTTAATGTTCATTGAAGGTAGAGGTCCCAGGCAGAGGCACAACATCATAGCCGAAGGCTACTCTCCTAAAACTCTCCAGTAACAAATCAGGACAGTTTCCATTTACAAATGCCCCCCCTTCTTTTGTCTGTCCCAATCCACTTCAGCACTTTTATTAAAATTAAGCCACAGGGTGTGCGGAGAGAACAACCTTTCATCTTATTTATGTCTACCTCGCTTTGGCTGTCGGCTGCTCTGCTGAGGCACTCAAGTGCTACTCTAATACCAATAGGACTGTCTTGTCAAAGGGCGTTTGGAAAACAGCACAACTAATATCGTGTTTCATACTACAAACATGTTGAAACAAATTCCACACACACTACAAAACAATTCCACGCATACTACAAAACAATTTCGACAAATCATTACAAAAATGGAACCAACTTCACTGATCTTCAGCCCAAACTCTAAGGCAGATTTGTTCATCGCTAAGAGCACAATAAATAGAAATGAACATTTAGCTTACATATCATACCTTTTGTAAAAAAAAAAGTGTTAAGACATTATTAAGTTATTAATACACAGAAAATTCAAAATACCTAACATTTACAGTACCCCATTACACTAAGCCTATTTGTAGTTTCTCTTCCATCAGTGCGGCAATGGCTAACCAAGATATCTCAGGCTGAATAAAACAACCTCCCTTTTTCCTATGAAGACACTCAGCCAGTATCAGTGCCCAGTCTCTACCTGGTACAGATTAACCAGATTAATTTAAAAAGCCACCACCACCACCCTCCCACTTTTCCAGGGCAGAGAGCCCCAGGATGCCGCAGTTAAACCCAGAACTGAGATGGACGCTCCCAGCAGAGCAACACGTCAGAAGGCAACGTGGTCACCTCCTTGTGTTACCTACAGGGTTAGGTTTCCCGTCCCTGTGCACGACAGTTCTAGCTGTTTCCTTCAGTCGCATTCAGTGCATGTTGCTTGTTACTTACGACAGAAATTTTTTTGTTCTTGTTGTTCCTTGTAATTTATTTTTTTTTAATATTGGAAGTCTACAACATGCTTTTTCAGGTACATGATTGCTGATTATTATACAAGTAGTCTGTAAACTAGTTTGGCCTCTGAGGAACAGTGAGGCCATGGAGACGGTTGCATTCAAAGAGCAGCCCCGTGTGTGGAGTACAGGGGAGGTGGAGGAGAAGCAGGTGGATCTCCTGCCTGCTGCGGCAGGGAAACGTCAGCATGAAGAATCTATAAGCCTTTGGCGAAGTTTTTTATCTTCTCTTGGACTCGCGTTGCCACTTGCATCGTGATCTGTCAAAACTAAAGAGAAAGTCAAGCTTTAGAAGTGAAAGTGCCATCAAACGACTCCACACATTCCCACTTACAAAGGAACTGCCACCAAGACCGTAGTGGCAAGGTTGGCTGTCCCACACTGTGCTGGAGCTGCTGAGCAGCCTCTCCTGCTCTTACAGTCCAGAGTCAGCATCTACCACTGGCTTGTTAGCATGGTTACTAATTAAAACATGCTGATGCTGTCAGTGACAAGAAAAGACAACAAACCATGGGCAAAGCTTTGCTGATGGCTGCTGAAGTCTGCAGTTGCACCCAGGCAGAAGGAGGAGGCTGGAGCTGGTTACGAAATGGCAGCTTCTTTCTGCAGTGCATTTTAACAGAACTTCAAGCATGAGTTTGTTCTGCTCTGGAGGAAAGCAAGTATTTGAAGTGCTTTTGCGAGATGAAAACAGTCTCGAAAGTTCTTCCTTCAGATAAAAATGAGTCAGACTTTCTATTAGCTTTTTCAGCTCCTTGAGCAGACACCTCCACCTTGAGATCTTAAATTTTCCTGCGAAACCCCATCCACTTCTAACTTAAAAAAGGACAGAGGAACATTTAAGATAAAAACTGTTTTCCATCAGAATTACTCCAAACTGCTGTACTAGATGGGCTGGCAGAAATGCTTCTTTTACTTTGAAACTAATTCCATTTTCTTGTTCTGAATTCCCCTGTTGTATAAATTGACTTCTCCCCCAAAACCTCAGCCTACGAGAACTGCCTGACCAAAGTACAGAGGAACAGTTACCCTCTGGGTGCTGCTGCCACTTTTTTTATTAAGAACAGGGCATAACTTTCTCAAGAGAAAGAAGATCTCATTTCTTCCTGCCTTTGAAAAAGTTCTTTAACTTGCCCTCAGCACTGTGCGTGCCTGATCAGGTCAGCTGCTAAACATTTTAAAGCATCTTCACTTCCATGAGTGAAGGACTTTGTGAAGAAGCAGCCCACAGTCTGAACTACTTCATTCGGGGGACGTAGGCACTGGTGTTCTGCTGCTTCTGTGGGGACAGCTGCGACAGTGGCCACGCTCACATCAAATGGGAAGAAAGCTCTTCCACCCCTTTATGTGTCTCCCTGGATAACTGGCTTCCTTCCTCCAACTCTGCACTTGGAAAGGGAATTGGAATCACGTTTAAGATACGCCACATTTTTTAGCACAGAATCTAAGACTAGATCTCATATGACAGAAATTGCTCAGAGCTGGTCACATCTGGGAACTGGTGGAAACATTCAAAGAACAGCTGCAGCAATCCTGATTGACTCAGACCATTTTGGAAAAAATCACTTTACAGTCAGACTTCCTTTCTCCCTGCCTAAGAAGGAACAGGAGCAAGTTCACTGGCCCCAGCCCCACTTCCCTTCTTCTGTCATTTTCTGTCCTTCCCACCAGCGGCATTTCTGAGTATCAGAATTATTTTTACACTTATTTAAGATTTCTGTGAAAGCCTGTCTGAAAGAAAAGCAGAAGCAGTAGTTACTACTCTTCTGAGCTGAACTCTGAAAAACAAGTGTCGTGAAACCATCAGCTTTCTCAATGGAGCTTCTTCAAGCGTAACCTACTGTGAGCTAATCCAGTGCTCTTCTACTGTGCAAGTGGTCTTAAGGAGCTCAGGCTCACACAGCTGAAGCCTCTTACTGCTAGAGCAGAGACGTCAGCAAAGATGACCAACGTAACAGACACTTCAGCAGCTAGTCTGTGCTGCTGACTTGCAACACCACGATCTTCTGGCATGTACGTGAAGTTACAGCAGTTACACTGCAGACAACGTTGCAAGGTTTAAGCAGGTCAATTTTCTTGTAGAATAAATTAAATTGACAGCTGCTTTGTTTTGCACGAATGAATTTTTGGTTTAAGCATTTCCTTATCTCTCTATACCAGTAGGTCTGGATGAGGTTTTTGTGGTTGTCTCCTTCTTTGATTTTTATTTTCAAAGAAAGAGCAGGTCACCTTACCTGTTAGCTCTGTTGCATTTTTTCCCAGCTCTTCTGTAGTTGCTTCTTCAGGCTTCTCCAACACAGCTGTCCCTGGCTTCCCATCTAGGGTATCTGTCTTAATAGTACCAAGGTTTACCAAAAGTTGCATGACATCAAACTTCTCGGAAACTGCAATGTTCTCCAGCACTTTGAGGCATTTAAATGATTTAAGTTCACTCACATTTTCCTCAAGAAAGAGGAGGTAAAGGCTTAAGTCATCAAAACTCTTCGACTTAAGTTTCAGGACATCAAAAGTCGGCAGGATTTCATACACTTTGAGAACACCCGAATTCCACCTCCACGGAACAAACATTGCGTACACCACCAGCGGCATCACCAGAAGGTAGACCAGCAGGTTAATATAGCTGAGCACCTTGAAGACACCAACAGCAATAAGCTTGCACTGAACCACTTCAGGAACAGTTGTGTCATTCTTTAAGATCCCAGTTTTGATCTTGCAGAGAAACTCATCACTCAAAGAGGAGAGGCTAATGTAGTAGCCCAGGTAGAGGCACGCAACGAAAATAATTACTAGCGTGAGTAAACGGCAGATCATGTATTTAACTACTAAGCATTTGGAATTCTTCTTTGTCTTCAGGTACTGCTCCACAATTGGGTATTTAAAGTGGCTTTCAGATATCTCCCACAAACTGAAAGAGAAAAAAAGCAAATCACACAGATCAGATGCTGCGGCACTCACCTACCTCAAATTTCAAAAGAAATCCAGTACTCTATTTTTAAAATAGACACAAGATTGGGATCCATCTTACCAGGGTAGATCAAGGGTAGTTTTATTAAAGTCAACAGGAAAACAACAGAATATCAGACAAATTAAGAATATTGACACTCTAATATGGAAAAGCTACTCAAGAGACAAAACAGCTCAAATACTGGAAAATGGAAAAAAAGTATTGCCCTTGCAGCCAAAAAAAATATTTTTGTTCTTCTCCAATACAAAACAGGTATAGCAAGCAAATCCATGAGGAAAAGCTGTTGTTTGGTAATAGCACACTGAAAGGCTTTTTACTGGTCAATACTGAACTCTGCATTTTAAAGAACAGGTCTAAGTCCCCGTCCCATTGCTTGTACCCCCACACGCAAAGAGAAGCAGGTACCCTGAGCTAGGACTAAGCAGAAACTGGATCTGAAACAGATTTGAACAGGCAGGGGTGTTGCTTTTGTTGGGTTTGGTGGGTTTTTTTTGTGTTTTTTTTCTTCTTTAAACATAAGCTTTGCAGATCTAGATCTGAAAGGCCAGGAGATGACAATTAATGGACTTTGCTCACAGCATGGGCAAGTGACTGTCACAACCACTAAGAACTGAGGACTGCAGCCACCCTCCTTTTTTAATACTGTGGTAGACAAAACACCTACTACAACAAAAGAAATCAGGACATCTCAGGTAATTAGCAATTAGAAGAGCTCATCAAATGTTTTCTTCAAAACAAAGAAAGTTGTAAGTTCCAGGTTCAAGTGCCCACAGTAATGATTTCAGATATCTTCTTGTTTTTAATGAAATTTCAAACTGTGGCAGGTCACCATTCAAACTTTTTAAAATAAATTTCTAAAATAGTGTAGATGTCACATCTGTTAAGAGCTTAAAAAAGCAAAGAAAGCCAAGCCCCAGCATCTTACCTCTGCGTCAAGTTCTCATTAACAGCTGGAATCAAGTCAGTAGGGTCCCTGGGGTCCCCGCTGCGGATGCTATTAGCAGCTTTGATTGCCCTGTTATAGGCTTTGTCAAGTTCTTCCATGATAAATTTCAGGTCCGAAGAAAGGTGAGGTGCTGCGGTGAAGCGCCAGAACAAACATGGTAGATACAGCAGGATAGCGACGAGCAGAAGGATGTATGGAAAGAACTGAAGGGAGACAAAAAATTCAAATTAGGCTTTTATATATAAAATAAGTCAGCCAGTCACCATCACTCCCTCTAAGTCTACTAAATTCCCTATAATTTTATTTAAATGCTTTTAGTAAAACCCACTTTTGTGGTTATTGGTGATATGCAGGGAAGTAAAATCTCTTGTCAGACAGCTCCATTAACCTTGCTGCTGCTGCTCAGAACTTTGCCCTCCTTAAAAAAAAAAAAAAAAAAAAAAGACGGTAGAATAAAGTTATCATGATCCTGATAACATTTTCATTGCATATTCAGAACTGCACTGCTGGAGCTGATGTTGAGAGGGAGCATTAACCTGGGGAACAACAAATAGCAAAGGCTACCAAAGCAGCTATCAGAGAGGCTGACTGCAAGAAGAGGACAGTGTCACATAAGTCTCTCTCCCTCCCAGACGTGTCACCACTGTTCGTAGCAACTAAAATGTTCTGACCACCAGCAAAATCTCTCCTGCTCTGCTTTAGCTGTCGGGAGGTTAACAAATAGACCCTTTACAGTGCAGCATCTGCCTGCAAACACACACGCCTCGTCAGAGCGCATGGCATAGAGTGACTGTAAAGGAGGTAAGTGTGGTTGTAATATTCAAGGGCTTTTAAAATATTTTAGGTTAACTCCTAAAAGGAAACCAAAACCATCGAAATGGTCTGGTGTTAACGCAGCGCCGAGAAGTCAGCCCTTACACAGTCCCCATTGTGTTAGGGAAAGGGCTGAAGTAGGTATAAAATACCACAGCTCGAAACCTTTCCGTGTTTCTTCTAGTCATCAACCAGTAGGAGATTTTCACCATGAGATTTAATCTCTAACTTCCTCCAGCTGCTGGAAAGACGGTATTTATCCACTGTGACATCACATCCAAGGTGTACATTCATACATAACATTGCCCTTATAGAGACATGATGTAAAAACTAATTAGACAAGCACTTAGTTAATTAAATGTACTGCAAATTTGCCAATCTCTAATTCATTATATTCAGCTTTTGAGAGTAAGCACACTTAACTCAAATCCAGTATCAGTTTCTAAGGAATTTTAAATTAGTTGTGGTGAATAAATTGGAAACAGATTTAAGGTGTCTTAAATATTTCATCCATGCACACATGCACACTCACTGAAAAAGCCAGTGAAGCATTTTAGAGGAAACTTGGGCCGAATCATTGATCCCTGCAATTGGAGAAGCTCCACCTGCATTTACAGATATTTAACAAGATTAGAATCTGCACCTTAAATTAATACGTTAACTTGTGTTTGTATTAATCAACAGAGATTAATACAAACAAATAATTTGAGGTTATTAAACATTAACATGTTTAATAACCTCAAAGAAAAAATTTATAATTTCAGGTTATTAAACATTTTATCCAGGAAATCTAATATCACCTACCATTAAAGTAAACCCCTATGTTGTTATTATTATTAACAGGAATGCATATGATGTATTAGCATATAAATAAAAAATGACTTCTTAAAGGAACTGCACCAACAGCTGGAGACTGTCATATGAACCATCATTCTGGATGTGCACCTCCTCCACACAGCAGTCAGACTGGAAATTTGTGACATGCAGTAAGACAAAGCCATGAAAAGCACAAAATAGCCACAGAAAGCTGAGGATGCTGTATTTAAAGGCCAACTTTCCCTCGCAACCTTCCTTATAAATTCTTACTTCAACTGTTTCTGCTCAGTAGCAACGTAAACACACTTTGCCAAAATTGCTACTTCAGGTAGAGTCTTGAGAAAGAAAATTTCAAGAAAAGCTCATCTTTAAAGTGGAAACAGAAATCCTGCGGGGATGGGCTCACCCAGTAACAAGATTGTTTCAAAACCCCAGTTAAGTGAGTAATGTGCAGTTGACTGATTTTAACTGTGCATCCCACTAGAGGTTGCTCTTCCTCACCAGAAAGGATCAAGCACCAACCCTGAACTGCTGCACCACAGCCGTGGTCCCCTCTCTGATGCAGGGGATCGATCTCACAGGCCAGAGGGATCTCAGGGATTCCCTCTGACATCCTGGAACTGCTGAGGACTGCCAATCTGTCCAGTGCTCCCACCGAACCTACACTGTCCTCTGCACCACTGAACCGCACTCACTGAACGGACTGTCTGGAGTCACCATCAGGAATTGGTTCCCTCCGGAGCTCCAACCTATGCCAGCAGCCAAGACAGCCTTTGGGTGTGGGTGCTGCTCTTCTTGAACTGCTAACTGCCTTCCACCCAACCAAGCAGGCTCATTCTCTGAAAGTCACCTCCTTACTGACTCAGGTCTACTTGCTGCACCCTTGACATGATTCTTCTCCTACCCTCAGCAGCCCACAGAAACTGCACAGAGCTCTGCCCTCACTATCGCCTCTCTTCCCTTTTTGCATGCAGGAGATAACTCAGATTGTCTGTTTTTTTCCAGGTCTATCCTTTCCAGTTGGGTTGTAAAGCTCTAGTATGATCAACAAGGCTTTGCAGACATCTTGCCAACTTAAACCCAGTAGCTCAAGAATATGTCCATAATAGAATCGTAGAATTGTCAGGGTTGGAAGGGACCTTAAAGATCATGTAGTTCCAATTCCTCCGCCACGGGCAGGGACATCCCCCACTAGATCAGGCTGCCCAGAGCCCCATCCAGCCTGGCCTTAAAAACTTCCAGGGATGGGGCTTCCACCCCCTCTCTGGGCAACCTGTGCCAGGGTCTCACCACCCTCATGGGGAAGAACTTCTTCCTAATGCCCACAGTTATCACTGTGGACAATGTCACCAGGTATCACAGGTCTAAGACCTGGATGCCTTGGTCTCCCCAAAGCTTTATGGTTTCATGTCCAGGCTCTTTCAGTTCTCTGAATTCTCTGTAATGTAGAAATAGAAGTAAATAGAAATGGTCTACCTACAAACACAGCTTAAATTTATCTAAGCTCTTCTAAGCTGCTGCATCTTTTCTATAGGCCTTAACAAACGCCAGCTTGTATAAAGTTGCTGCACAGCCTGTTTGACTTCACTTAGTTCTGTGTCATCTAGGTACCCTTCCACTGGTGTCAGGCAGGGAAAGAACAACAAAGAGACGTCTGATTTAGTAAGGAGAGACCAAAGCTTATTACATTTGTTTATACCACCCGGCTTTATGACTCACTCATAGGAAATTTTACGGGCATCAGAGGATTTATGAATTCCCTTTCTGACCCTCAAAACTGGAAATGCCAGCAGGATGCGATTAATCCTTGAGATGTCTTGACCTTGAGGCCTACAAGATGTGTGGGAAGAAGCAAGACAGTTGACACGCTGAAGTCAAAGCACAAAACCTCCACTGCCCCAGTCCCCATCTCTTCCTTTATACCTACAAAAAGACTCTACGGGCACATTTTGCACTTGTGTAACGCACTGATATCAGCCCTGTTGCTCTGCCCCAGACCTCTTCCAATCCCCCGTATCTCCCTTTGCCTCATCACAAGCTGTTGTCTGACACGAATCAGCCTCCGACATCTTCCCTTGCACCTCCTCTTCTCCCTGACTCCCTCACCATTGCCTCTTCATCCAGAGGCATCACACCACTGGGACAAAGGGCCATTTGCCACATGTTTACTGGGCTTCCTCGCGCCAGGCCCTCATCGTTCCCAAAGCTGCAGCTCACAGCATGAGAAAACACTCTGCAGCATTTTTCCAAATGGTCTGAAAACCAGAGGAGCAGCAGGACCATTAGCCCAGCTCTTTTTGGGTGGAAACAAAAGCCTGTATTTGTCACTCCTCCTCCAGCACTTGATGCATGACTCCTCAGATTCTAGCTTTTAAAAAAATGAAAAATATACTTGTTCTACTTGTTAACAGTAAGCTTAGATGACTAGCAAATTGGTTTGAATCATTAAAACTGGAGGCCTTGAACCGACAGGCAGAAGTGAAAATGCAAAGTCATCTGGCACGAGTCCTAGGTTTCAGACTGGATTAACAGCTCATCTGACTAGATTTTACAGTCACACTTAATGACTTCCTATTTTAAGAAGAGAATAATAGAATCATAGAATGTCAGGGGTTGGAAGGGACCTCAAAGATCATCTAGTCCAACCCCCCTGCCAGAGCAGGATCACCTACAGTGGAGAGCACAGGAACGCGTCCAGGCGGGTTTTGAATGTCTCCAGAGAAGGAGATTCCACAACCTCTCTGGGCAGCCTGTTCCAGTGCTCTGTCACCCTCACAGTGAAAAAGTTTTTTCTAATATTTTTAAGGAACCTCCTACGTTCCAGCTTGTGCCCATTGCCCCTTGTCCTGTCATTGGCTGTTGCTGAAAAGAGCCTGGCTCCGTCCTCCTGACACTCCCCCTTGACATATTTATAAACATTAATGAGGTCACCCCTCAGCCTCCTCTTCTCCAAGCTAAAGAGACCCAGCTCCTTCAGCCTTTCCTCATCAGGGAGATGTTCCACCCCCTTAATCATCTTTGTGGCTCTGCGCTGGACTCTCTCAAGCAGTTCCCTGTTCCTCTTGAGCTGAGGGGCCTAGAACTGGACACAATATTCCAGATGTGGACTCACCAGGGCTGAGTAAAGGGGGAGCAGAATCTCTCTCAACCTACTAGCTATCCCCCTTCTCATACACCCCAGGCTGCCATTGGCCTTCTCGGCCACGAGGGCACATTGCTGGCTCATGGTCATCCTGCTGTCCACTAGAACCCCCAGGTCCCTTTTCCCTGCGCTGCTCTCCAGCAGGGCAGTCCCCAACCTATACTGGCACATGGGGTTATTCTTTCCCAAGTGCAAAACTCTGCACTTGCTCTTGTTGAACTTCATAAGATTTCTCCCTGCCCAGCCCTCCAGCCTGTCCAGGTCTCGCTGAATGCCAGCACACCCTTCTGGTGTGTCAACCACTCCTCCCAGTTTCATGTCATCAGCAAACGTCCTGACAGCGCTCTCTAATCCCTCGTCCAGGTCATTGATGAATATGTTGAAAAGCACCGGCCCCAGCACTGACACTTGAGAGACTCCACTAGACACAGGCCTCCAACTAGACTTCGCCTCATTGACCACAACTCTCTGACTTCTTCCCTTCAACCAATTAGCGACCCACCTCACAACTAGAACTCCCTGGTATTCCTACACAGATAAGCATGCACCATATGCACCTTTCCCTTACAGTTTATGTATTTACTTCTAAGGCACTGAATACACAATGAGGAAATGCTACTTCAGTCTTGGATAGTTTGTAGTTAACATGGGAAGTGTCACTGACCTCAGGAACTGTATGGCCAAAGATACACCAGCCAAAGATATTGACTTCAAGTAAAATTCATTTTTTTCCTTTATTGTTATCATGAAACAAGTCTTTTGTCAAAAACAGAGTAGCAGAGCTTCAGCTAGGCTAATTTGAATTTCTGGAAGGTACTTGGCATAGCTACTGTATGATTAATATGCACCATGAGACAGACAAAACTAGTAATACATGCACAGGGGGTCTCAAACCAGAGTCCCCTATATGTTTTCTGCCAACTATTGCTGAGCTCCTGAAAGCTAAAGGTGTTGGAAGTAGGTTCACTTACCTTGCCTGTCCCTTAGTCTAGTGGCAGGCAGGGTGACACAACAAGCTCCAAAGGAATCAGAGCACTAGGAAGCCAAGACGTCGACTGCCCCTCGTTCTGTACTGCTGCAGGTCATCTCACTTGACAGACCTTGACATGACAGGCTCTACCCTTCCTTCTCCTGAAAGCCAAGAGGATCTCATACCTGAGCAGGATATGTCTGACAATTCAAGACCAGAAGCAGCTGAAATCCCTGTTAACTGGTACTTACGAGACACTGAAATCTAAGCCTTATCTAAGCAGAAATCTGTGCGGAGAAGGATTCCTCCCTCCAGGCTAAAGATGCATGTGCTCAATGTCACTGCTCTGCAACAAGTGACCGAAACGAGAGCTGGAGAATTAGTGTCTCTATCTCACGGCTGTACTCTGAGAGTAACATATCCCACAGGGCAGTCAAAGACAAAAAGAGGTCCAGATCTGACGCCGGCTGTTTGATAGCCTGTGGCACAACATGTCACCTAGCCCTGCAGTCCAGGAAACATGATGTTCCTGGACAGTGAGAGCTTAGGAAATAGGATGCCCCATATCCCCAATCTCAGCACAACACATTGTTTTCAGTTGTGTTCTACACTTGCAAAAGCAGCTATAAAGGTTATCATCAAAGCAAATAATTTACACACAAGAAAATGTTTACACTTCATAGATGTGTGCTGTTTTCTTACATCACTGACCATAAGCAGGTTGAGCAATTTTAAATCAATACTAGTTATTATGAATGGATGCAGTCCAAACTCTAGAAATCTTGTACTTATTTAACACACTGAAGTCTTCTGAAGTCATCACCATTTATTCAAGTGCCTGCATTTCACAGAATCACAGAATCACAGAATGTTAGAGGTTGGAAGGGACCTTAAAGATCATCTAGTCCAAGCCCCCTGCCGGAGCAGGATCACCTACAGTAGAGCGCACAGGAACGCGTCCAGGCTCCTCTCATTATTACCTACACAAACTGAATGCATATTTTCCTAAGGAACTCTGTCCTAGCAGATATTTGTGAACATCTACACTCAGATAAATATTCAGAATAACGTGAATCATCTTCACTACATTTCCACTCCTGATGAACATACCTAGTCCTTCACTGACAAATGCACACACAGTGCAAGCCCTGAAAATATTAAAGTGAATTCCTAATATTCTCATGACATGATCTTTTTCACCTTCAACTGGGAGGTCAGAGAAAGAAGCTTTGAAGACCTCAGTCTGTTTAAGTTAATTTGTTAGAAATCAGCTACCTGCTCAACCTGTTTGCATAAGCACATAAGACCCTGGAATCATAAAACTGTCTTTTAAAGACATATTAGCATCACACTTTCCTGAAGGTGAAAGGAAGAAAACCCAGAATAGGCCATTATATATCATTCCCAACCTCAACTATGCTAAGACACAGTAAATATACTGCAAATAGGTTAAAAGAGCATTTAAAAAAACTTCTTCATAAGCTCAAATATGCTTTTATCATTCAAAGAAAATACAGTTGCCAAGGGTGGTGTGACACAAAAGGCATTTTCAAGGACCTAATCTACAGAAAGCTTGCCAAGGTCTAGATAAAGATGGCTGGCAGAAGATGAGAACCACTTCAGTGGCGTTTAGAAAACAATAGTTTTCTAATTTCAGTGCATCTTCAGTCCTTACTTCCTCTGGAGAAACACTACTTAAGTGACTGTGTTGTGAGGTGGACTGTGAACTGGCTAAGGGGAAGAAGCCAAAGAGTTGTGGTCAATGGGGCGGAGTCTGGTTGGAGACCTGTATCCAGTGGAGTGCCTCAAGGGTCGGTACTGGGACCAGTATTATTCAATATATTCATCGATGACTTGGATGAGGGACTAGAGAGTACTATCAGCAAGTTTGCTGATGACACCAAGCTGGGAGGAGTGGCTGACACACCAGAAGGCTGTGCTGCCATCCAGCGAGACCTGGACAGGCTGGAGGGTTGGGCGGGGAAAAATTTAATGAAATATAACAAGAGTAAATGTAGAGTCTTGCATCTGGGTAGGAACAACCCCAGGTTCCAGTATAAGTTGGGGAATGACTTATTAGAGAGTAGTGTAGGGGAAAGGGACCTGGGAGTCTTGGTGGACAGCAGGATGACCATGAGCCAGCACTGTGCCCTTGTGGCCAGGAAGGCCAATGGCATCCTGGGGTGTATTAGAAGGGGGGTGGTTAGTAGGTCGAGAGAGGTTCTCCTGCCCCTCTACTCTGCCCTGGTGAGACCCCATCTGGAATATTGTGTCCAGTTCTGGGCCCCTCAGTTCAAGAAAGACAGGGAACTGCTGGAGAGAGTCCAGCACAGGGCAACTAGGATGATTAAGGGAGTGGAGCATCTCCCTTATGAGAAAAGACTGAAGGAGCTGGGTCTCTTTAGTTTGGAGAAGAGGAGACTGAGGGGTGACCTCATTAATGTTTACAAATATATCAAGGGTGAGTGTCACGAGAATGGAGCCAGGCTCTTCTCGGTGACAACCACTGATAGGACAAGGGGTAATGGGCTGAAACTGGAACATAAGAGCTTCCGCTTAAACTCGAGAAGAAACTTCTTCTCAGTGAGGGTGACAGAGCACTGGAACAGGCTGCCCAGGGAGGTTGTGGAGTCTCCTTCTCTGGAGACATTCAAGACCTGCCTGGACACGTTCCTATGTAGCATAATCTAGGCATTCCTGCTCTGGCAGGGGGATTGGACTTGATGATCTTTCGAGGTCCCTTCCAATCCCTAACATTCTGTGATTCTATGATTCTATGATTCATTCTGACTTCCACAACACCTAACAGTGGTCAAACAGTAACTTCAAGTACAATAGCACAAATAGCACTGTTGAGCTGCACAGGTCTGAATGACAACCTTGAGAAAGCTCGTTGGCATAAAGCACTCGACAAAGAAGGAAGCATTGAAGTGTCTTCACTCACTTGAGATGAAAATATTTCTCACCAAAATGCAAGATCAGGGTGAAGTGTCTGCTTTTTCAGTTTCAGATTTCTGTTTGCCACCAGGAAGAGCCTGACCAAAGGCACCAGCCCCCAAACAGGCTAACGACAGCAATGACGTGTTTCCAGAAGCAAAGGTATTAAACATCCTCTGGATATGACCCTGTTCCTTTTGAGTCAATGGACAGAAACATGAGCTGTAAGTTACTCATCATTGTGGTGGAGATATTATCCTGCCTCCAGACCTGAAAGTGAATCTTAAACCATACCCCACCTGCTACTTACTTTCTGGTTTGATACAGCTTTTAAACTGTATTTCTGCAGCTTCAATTAGTAAAACTAATGTGACTGGAGAAGCTTTATACCCTCAAAGAATCTGTGTTCAGCCCTTAATCTCTCTGGGTGGGGTTTTATAGGTGAAACATGAGGAGTCTTCAGTCAACTAAGAATTTATACAAACAGTGAGTAAGGAGAACCAGATAACAACCATGATTGTTATCAAGCAACAAAAGGAAGAACCTCAGGGGGTTGTTTTTTTTTTGGTGTATTTCAAAGAACAACCCACAGGCCCATGGTAAATCTATTAAAAAGGGTTTTTTGAACAAGATAAGTTTCACTTCATGCATACAAAGACTTCAGACCAACTCTTTCTACGTGATGCTTTGAGCAGGTCCTGCAACACTTTCCCTGCACTTTTACAGAGATCTGAGGCAGACAACTGACCTCTCCTCGCTGTGCCACATGTGAAGACCTCTTTTTTCTGCTGTCAGTCAGATGAGCCGTTTGCCTGCATTTCACACTGACACTAACCCCCTTCTGAGGAATCATGTACTTCCTTTACCTCTACTTCGCTTACCTTCATCTTCCTCCTTGTTTCTCCCCAAATAATAATAGACTAAAAAATAGAGTCATTAAAAAAAGCCCTACAAGTGTCTTGGTCATAGCCATCTCTAGCCTAGCAATCTAGATTTCAGGGCTAATGAGAGGTCATCACTCCATGTCCAACTGCTCCTCAACCTCCTTGGTTGTTATCATGTCTGGTGGCTATCAAGAGCCAGTAAGAAGACGCTCACTGTTCTCCTGCATGTGTCTGTATGAATTCCTCTGTGCACTGCAGATTAAAAAGGCTTTGCAGTGCAGTCTCCTCCTCCACTAGACTGCAAGGACTGTCCACTCACAATGGCCAAAACCTTGTTTCTGTTCCAGTTAAGGATCAAGCTAAGCTTTATCAGAATAAATTGTCAGGTGGAGCACTTGTCTTGAGAGACAAAAAGCAAACTACTGGCTCAGGGGGAGCAAATACATGACTCTTCCATCCCACATCATGACTGTCTCTCTTTACCACTGATCTTTAGAAACCAGCATCTCTGTTCTGACACTTCAGATACACACAAGAAATCTCTTGAGGGAATTAAGCCTGAATGGAAAATCCCAGAAGAAAACAGAGGCAACAGAAGAGTGAAGCACAATCAGCCTAAATTTCATCAATGACAAACCTGAAAATGAGTCCTGTCAGAACACTCAACTATATAATCATTTTGTCAGCTTTTTCACTGACAAAGAAGAGGAGATCTTAGTGTTAAACTAAGAATATAGGCGGGGCATACCATAATCTCTTCTTTCCATTCATTTATCTGCAGATAGCTTGCTTCTTGAATTGTGCACTGGAGTACACAACTCGTTTTGCTTTCAGCTACGGGTTATTCAGTTCTGATACCAGAATCACTGGAAATTTCAAAAATCCTGTTCTCCAATGACTGAGGCCCTGGGCACCCTCTGGGAGTGCAGAGACCACCAGAGAGCCAGGGAACCCAAGAAGTGGCTCCTCCAAAAGAAGTTTCCAAACTGATAAATTCAAATGTTGGGAGAGATCTCCCAGAGCAGAAGAAACAGCAGGAAAAGGTGTTCAGCCTTTGGAGATTACCCAAAATTGAAACATACATTTTACTGCTAGGAAAAAAACCAAAATCCACAGTGCAAACTTGTACTCTTAAATGGAAGGGAAATGGGACGGTTTCAGTTTTTCTGAAATACAACCTGGTTTTGATAATCCTTCAGAGCAACCAGACATCCAGAACAAAAGTAGGGCAAGTTGCTGCAAGTTGGTTTCTTCACACCAAGAGCTTCAAGGTCCTACCTCCATTCTATACCATGAAGAGCACTGTCCTAGGACACAAACCTTTGACAGCACTTCTAACACAGCACAAGGAAATCCACCCATTTCAATCACAACTACAACTCAATCCCCCCAAACCGCAATCTAACACCTCCTTAAGCATTTCTTATGGAACCTTCTAGCACTTCAATATAGTGAGGGGCTAAGTGAGTCAGAGTATTAGAAAGAACCTGAGTTGCTTTGCAAATAAAAGCAACACTGCTCAGAAAGCAGAAAAAAAGAAAGCCTCAAGGGTTGTCTTAGGAAAAACTGGGCCTAATAATCTCTGTTGTCCCTCTATGTGCACCCCTGCCCCTGCACTGTGGGGCCAAACCTACTGTCACCTGAGCTTAGGAAGGCTCCTTAGTCTCACTGACATCACTCTGCTCCCCCAAAGGCTCTGCTCTGCCCATTTCAAAAAATGGTTCTCTCGCCAAAATCTGCAGAGCGATGAGGTTGTACGTACCTTGCAGAGCACCAGGAGACAACCCAAGCCCTGTTTTCCTGCAGAAGCTGCTGCAGGGCAGCTGCTGGCCTTGGGTGCAAACAACAGCCAAACACCTCCAGATGTTCCCACCACAGTGAGAATCAAAGCTCTGTGTTAATAGCTGTGACAATGCTCCTTCCCTGGGAACTTGTTAAGCATGGAAGTTGATGAACAACCATTAGAAGGATATTAATTAACACTGGCCCCCAAATAGCATCTGCAGCTGCTAGTGCCTGGCTCAGTGGAAGGGTGGGTGACTAAGCATGGGATTAGGAGATTAAGATGAGGCACCCAGCCTCTACTACAAGCTCTGACTCAGCTGTTCAGACGAACTTCTGTGGGCAGCCTGGAGGGTATTTACAAGGAAACATCACTTACCATCAAGCTATCATGGAGGAAGTGTGGGAAGAAGGGCCCTGCATCCATTTCTGCGACAGCACCAGTCAGCAAATTAACATGGGTTGCATCACAAAAGTATGACTCCTTAAGCTATTTGTCATGGCTGACAAACTAGGAGACTTACAGCTATCAGCAGGTGACTATGGCACAAAATTCAAAATAAAGGCACGGGTAACAAGAAGTCATTCCCTCAAGAGAAAGGGACAGCAATGGATCCAGGTCTGCAGGACGAGTTTCCATCCACATAAGCCGCCTGCATTGCGAGATGTCCCAGCAGCCCCGACTGGCCTCTGTTGAATGTCTGGCTGAAGCAAAGCGGAGCACTAACTGAGCAAGGAAGCATCCAGGCTGGAAACCAGTAAGTCTGACTTTAATATTCGTGAAACACAAGATCATTGGGTCAAGGTTATGAGCGGAGCTAACTGGAGAAGGCAGTAGTAAATCCTTAGTTGGTGATTTGAGTCAGCAGACAAATGAGACACAGCCGTGAACAGTCTTTTCAGAGGAGATACCACCAGCTGACTGGATAATAAAAGCTGAGGTACGGGATACACCAGCAAAACCCAGAAATACAGGCGCTGCAGGTCTCAGACCAAAGCTTCCTCTAAAATCAGGTTCTCTCCGCTCCCAGGTGCCAGAGGAGTTATTTGCTGGGACAAGTAAAAAAAAGGCTGGGAAAGGCAGCACACAACACCCCACATTTGCAGAGCTCCAATAGCCTTTCTTACTTTGGCACCAGCACTGCCTGAGCAGGACGATGCTGCCTCTCAGGTTGAGTCAGCTCCAGGCACTGGCACGGCATTTACTCAGAGTTTGTAACTCCTGACAAAGCTCGCCTAACCACTCTGGGCCAGCCCAAGTATCTTAGTACCTACTGCACTTCTTACCCGTAAAATACGTCTGTGCCTTCAATATGATGATGCTTTATGCAGAACAGTGAAAGCCAGCTCACGGCTTGCAAGGGAACAGCCTGTGGAAGCACACAAGAGCAGGCTGAAGACAGCGTTAAGCCTGTCAGTAACAGTGATGAATTTAATCTCTCCCAAAATGCCTCTCTGCCATGAGTTTCTCTCCATGCACAATTGCTCAGATATAACACAATAAAAATACCAAATGTTTTTACTACTCTGTTGTCCCAAAATAAGCTTTTGATACAAGCATTAAAGCAGTTGTTGGCTAAAGCCAGGTGAGGCACTCAGCTCCAGGGCAACACAGAAACAACATTACTTGCGTCAGATAACTGGTGATATTTGTTATTACAGCATGACAGATCCTTTATTTAAAAGCAGAAAATACCTTCTCTAGTACTACCCTCTTTGGAAGTAAGGGAAAGAAAACATTCTCTCTAAAAATAGAGAGTTAAGTCAAAGCCAAGGACTACAGCAGAGAAGAAGAGCAAGAAAAAAGAGGCAAAGGCAGGCCTCTACATGGGGACAATGCTTCCAGGAGAAGGAGATCTGTACCTACTTTATGCAGCCACAGGGGAATGTTTTCTAAGTTGTTCTGGGATGGTTGCTTCTGCTGCACAGCTGCCCAGCAGTAGGAGTCCACATAAGCAGCCTGACGCCAGGAGAAGGAGCTGGGTGCAAAACAGCTTATCTGAGCACCTGGAAAAACAAAGCAAAGGTTAACACATCTTCAGCAGATTGAAAAAAAAAGAAAGAAATCAAGTTTAGGAAGAGAAGTTGACACTCGGGATTTTGCAGTAGCCAAAGTTATTAGGATAAGCAATCGAACAAAGCACAGCAGCCCCGCAGGGAGGAGAGTCCTGGAATTCTCACTGCACTCAAAGGGTTAGACTCTCACAGGGACTCTCTGATGCCTCCTAAGGGTCGAGACAGTGTATTAGAAACACTTGTCTTTTAGGCCTGTTTTCTTAAGTTTGGGGGGGAACCAAGACCTGTCTCACTCACGCTTGACTCAAGTTGGTCAAAAGGAAACCAGCAAATACACAGTGTGATCAGATGAGGCTGGTTTCCCAAGGAAACAACTACCACCACGTCCCACCATGCTGCTGTGTTTCCCAAACACACAACCTACCCCTTACACGTTTATCGAAACAAGACTCACACTCCGTCCTCGCAGCCCAGCAGTCCTTGCAGTGACGCAAGGGCAAGTTTGGCCCAGGGTGCTGCCCCTTCCTCTGCCTCCGAAGCTGTGCATGAGTTTTGAGAGGTTCAAGTTACATGTGTGAAAACAAGGACTTCCTCGTGTAACTTCTGGCAGAGCAATCGTGGCCTCCAGTACCTCCAAAGGGCGCCGGACCACTGCACCAGCACAGTGACGTGCGTGCCATCATCACCCCCACTCAATTCCAGCACCTCTCCAGCTGCTCAGGAGCTTCAAATCAAGATCACTAACTGACAGCTAGAGCAGCTAATTAGCCAGCCCTAGCCTTAGGGGCAAATTCTGCTCTGACCAGCTACAGGCACCAGTTGAGTCTTACTGCAGCACACCTCAGTGAGGAAGAGTGGCTGTCGCATGTGGAGGATCGGTGGTTCCATGAACGAGAGCTAGTAAAACAGGATGAGGGGGTTTATTTTCTTGCTGAAGTTTTAGCAGTGAAAGCAAAAAAATATTCCTAAATGATGAAACAAGATAGATGTCTCATCAAACCATTACACAAAGTGGAGATGGCTCTTCCACAAACATCCTTCTTCCAAGAACAACCTCCAACACTTCCTCAAACACAACACCAATATCATAGAATTATAAAATCATAGAACAGTTCAGGTTGGAAAAGACCCTTGGGATCATCAAGTCCAACCATTAACCCTACACTACAACCATTACCCCTACACTACAAGTTCACCCCTAAACCATATCACCCAACACCACATCTAAGTGACACTTAAACACATCCAGGGATGGCGACTCAACCACCTCCCTAGGCAGACTGTTCCAGTGTCTGACCACTCTTTCCGTGAAGAATTTCTTCCTAATATCCAGTTTAAACTTGCCCTGTTGCAACTTGAACCCATTTCCCCTGGTTCTGTCCCTAATTACCTGTGAGAAGAGACCAGCACCAACCTCTCTACAACGTCCTTTCAAGTAATTGTAGAGCATGATGAGGTCCCCCCTCAGTCTCCTCTTCCTCAAACTGAACAGTCCCAGCTCCCTCAATCGCTTCTCGTAAGGTCTATTCTCCAGACCCTTCACCAGCTTTGTTACCCTCTTCTGCACTTGCTCCAACACCTCAATATCTCTCCTATACTGAGGTGCCCAAAACTGAACACAATACTCAAGGTGTGGCCTCACCAGTGCTGAGTACAGGGGGACAATCACCTCCCTACTTCTGCTGGTCACACAATTTCTAATACAAGCCAGGATGCCGTTGGCCTTCTTGGCCACCTGGGCACACTGCTGGCTCATGTTCAGCCGGCTGTCGATCAGAACGCCCAGGTCCTTTTCCACCAGACAGCCTTCCAGCCACCCTTCCCCAAGCCTGTAGCGTTGCATGGGGTTGCCGTGACCAAATATCAGAAGAGCAAGAGGCCGGGAAATATTGCCACTTATTTTTTCTGAATATATTCATCAAAATTAGTGCCAATGGTATCATTGTGTCCTTTACAGGGAAAAAGTATTTTGTGTGAGATTGTATCATTCAAACCTTTTTGTTAGTTTAGCTTTTAGAGAGTAAGAAATTCTTTTCTAACAGGAGCCAACCGCAGTTGCTGTGTAAATTGTATAGCCTTTTTACAATGCAGCATAGCCAAGGAGCATTATGAATAAAAACCTTTCCTTATGAGTCACCATTATAATTATTTCTAAGGCTGTAATATCATAATGACATGGTTTGATCTGTCACAAGCCTCCCTCATGGAAAACAAATTACTGTTTATCAGACCAGAGCTCATGTGATTTAGCAAAGTTGGCACCAGACAAGCACTTGTACTCTCCCAAGGCTTCAGGGGTTTCTGCTTTCCAGAGAATTTCCATTAGCTGTGGAAGTTCAGGAAATAATACACTGCAGGGGGAAAAAAAAAAAGAGCAGGCAATTAGAGTGTCTGTTCTCTGCCGGACAGGGACCATTTATGCTCTGCTCTCATCACTTAACGAACCTCCTGCTGCTGGCTGTGCCCAGTGTGAAGGAGCAAACAAGCGACCCTTTCAAAGCGTGGGCAATAGGAGTGTTCAGAAAGACCCTTTGTCCTATTCATGCCTGTGTATCTGCAACACGAAACGCTTGCCATGTGCTCATACTCCTTCACGGGTGGGAAACCACTGAAAGCGATGGAGTGCTTAAATGGGTGAGGAAAAAGGCAGTCTGCCTCCTCCTCCAAAGAGTCACGTCCACAACTTCATCGCAGGGACAGCTACAGCAACACCAGAGGTGCAGTAGAGCAGCGAACCGGGCTCTGCTGATCCCTGGGGTTTCAGCAGGGACGTCAAAAACCTTCAGCAACTTGACTCAGGAGCCAAGCAGATAGAGCTGGATATCAGCCAGAAGCTGGCAACGCTCCAGTTACTACTCATTAATGTAAATTACAACTTTGCACTAACTATGGCAATGCTACGGTTTAAACAGAGAGGATGTTTTTGTGCATAATCTATGCAGAACACATTATTAAATGCCTCTGAAAATGGTTATAATTTTCCAGCTATTTTTCCTTCCTTCCTTCTCCCCTCCAGACGAATAATAGCAATAAATCCGTACAGATAATTTACTTTATTTTGGACTATTCTAGAGAAAGTGAAAAACTAAATCTGTAGTTTTTAGAGGAGAAATTAGAAAAAAGGCCAAATGCCTTTCCCAGACATAAACAAGGCTAGTTTATGAAAGGCTTATCGTCCTCTGCTATCAAAGGAACAACCCCCTGGCTTGGTGACATGAAGCTATTCCCTGTCCTTTACCCCCATAAGTAATGGAAGGGAGAAAAAAAAAGCAGCAGTCAAGCCCACAACAACAGGGAGATAAAATACATGGTGAGAAGGATGAGGAATAATAAATGACAGCATTCGTTAAGCAGTTGCCACAACAATCTTTGGCAATGCACTCTTTTTGTCATCATTCCTTGGCACTAAATCAGCTTTGGGGAGGGAACGACGGGGATTTGACTTTCACTTCTGCAAACAAATGCAGATAAAAAAATGCCACTTACTAGATTTGCCCTAATGAGAGACCACCCAAAAGAGCTGCAGAAATTTAAGGCAGCAACAGCTGCTCAGCCATGCATGAGAAAATGTCACTTTTACAAGTGTGCTAAGATTACCAGATGGGGCTGGTCGCTGGCAGCAGGAATTACTCTCCGGCATGCAACAGGGTGCAGAGTATGAGCCTGAGTCACCGCAGCCAGTGAGCAGCAAGACTGAGCTGTCACCCTCCCAGCCGCGGCACCTCCACTGGTGCTCTGCCAGCAAGTCGCCAGGTATTTCCTCTGTGTCTGCACCAGAAGGATCCCTTTCTTCTGCAGCTCCTACGCAGCACTGTAAAACCAGCATGGGGCTCCCTACAGGTGGAGGTCCCATAACACCTTTTCATCCACTTTGTCTGTATCTCGCAAGCTCATTTGGGCAGGATCCATAATCAGGTGGCTAAAAGAAGTTGTCTCAATCCCAGCTGGGGCTTCTCAGAGCTGAGATGCAAGCAGTGGGTCTACTTCAGCTTCCTCATGAAGTTTAACAAGACCAAGGTCTTTCATCTGGGTCAGGGTAATCCCAAGCACCGATATAAACTGGGCAGTAATTGGCTTGAGAGCAGCCCTGAAGACAAGGACTTGGGGGTACTGATGGATGAGAAACTTAACATGAGCCATCAGTGCGCACTTGCAGCCCAGAAAGCCAGTCGTGTCCTGGGCTGCATCAAGAGGTGTGTGGCCAGCAGGGCAAGGGAGGTGATTCTCCCCCTCTACTCCACACTTGTGAGACCCCACCTGGAGCACTGCGTCCAGTTCTGGAACCCACAGCACAAGAAAGATAGGGACGTGCTGGAGTGTGTCCAGAGAAGGGCCATGAGGATGCTCAGGGGGCTGGAGCACCTCTCTATGAAGACAGACTGAGAGAGTTGGGGCTGTTCAGTCTGCAGGAAAGAAGGCTCCGAGGAGACCTTATTGTGGCCTTCCAGTATCTCAAGAGGGCTACAAGAAAGCTGGTGAGGGGCTTTTTAGGATGTCAGGCAGTGACAGGGCTAGAGGTAATGGAATGAAGCTAGAGATGGATCAGTTCAGATTGGACGTTAGGAAGTTCTTCCCCATGAGGGTGGTGAGACCCTGGCACAGGTTGCCCAGAGAGGGGTGGAAGCCCCATCCCTGGAAGTGCTTAAGGCCAGGCTGGATGGGGCTCTGGGTAGCCTGATCTAGTGGGGGATGTCTCTGCTCATGGTGGGGACGTTAGGTGATCTTTAAGGTCCCTTCCAACCCTGCCAATTCTATGATTCTATGAATTTTGCTATTGATGGTAAATGAGCAGGATACAAGTCACTTCTGCAATCGCTGTCCTAATGCCCCTGTAGGTACTTTGGAAAAAAGAAATCTACCTACAAAAAGAAACACTCAGAAGCCCAAGGAAAACCTCAAATCTGAAGGAGAGTACCTGTTTCTGACTGCTTTGCCAGAGTGCAAGGCAGGAGGAGCAGAGGGCTCAGCATCCCCTGCCTGCATCCCTTACTAGCGAGAGCATGAACCAGCAAGCTGGACTGGTTTCCTCTCCAGTGTCTCAACATCCCTCTTCTGACTTAAACATCTTATTAAGAACCTATAACTAACAGAGAGTACTTCCAAGAATCCGTGTTAATCATATGCTGAAGTATTTTTCCTGAACCAGGATGAGGTGGCTATAGTTGGCAGGATTAAACCTTCAGCAAGTAATTATTTGGTTTCTAATACACTGCAATCACTGGAGAAAAAAAATTTGCATAGGCTTAGATGAAAATCTAGTCATTAATTACTACTATAATTTTCCACAAGGCAAAATGAACTAGCCATGATATCCAAACACCTGATTTTATCTAGCAAGAATTATCCATGTTAGAAAGAAAAGAAAAACCCACAAACAAGGAAATCAAGGCACATATACACAATGTACAGACTGACAGGCACCATCCAACGCACATCCTGAAAGGGTTTTAAAATATGAAAAAATATGTCCAAATACACACCAAAGAAGACGCCACTGTATGTGTGGGTGTACAAGTATGCATTAAGAGTGGACCAGAGGGAACAATTTTATTAGATGCTTCTTACGGACCAAGGCGGCAGGTTGGGTGAAACAGAATAGACACAATGTTTAAGAAGGAAGTACGGAGAGACACAAATGGGTGCACTGGAGAAAAAAAACAACTGAGGGTTCCCTGAGGTTTACTTTGGTAATGGAGTAGTATCAGAATGTAAAGCTCAGAGGATAAAATGTTTAAGTGCAGTGGGTCAGAGAAGCCAGCAAATATCTTTCCCTCCCCGACGGGCTGCCAGTTACCTCTCAGAGATGTACCAAAATCATGCAGTGGGAAAAGAACTGGGTGTTTATCAAGCACTGCCTTCAGAGAGATAGGTTTTTCGGGAAAAAACACGTTGCGAATTAAATTCTCACCAGTGAGATTTAAGGAAAACAAAAATTTTCCCTTCACCTGAAGGAGAAACATTTCCAGACAGAGGTGATGACCATTTGGCTCCACTGCCATCACTGGTGGTACCCCAAATCTCAGGCAGCACGCATGGCTCATATAAAGCTGGCATGAATTAATCCTCTTGTTTTAGCATCTGTTTTATAATGTAAGAAAACACCTTGGAAACCAGAGGGCCATGATACTTTTTAAATTAATTCTGATACCAAAGCCAGCTTACCGAGATTTCCATAGGAAAATGTAAACCTGCCTCTGCAGAAGTTAAACAGAAAAACAAAATCTCCCCAACAGCTGAGGATGCTCACTCAGAGACGATTTAGACTTGACACCAATGGAAATGTTTTTACAGATTTGTCCTGGCTTCCCAGGCAGGCCTGTTCCTCATGCTGGTAACTTCTGCTTTTTTGCTAAGAACTCCTGATATGTTGAAGAGCAGCACAGCATAAACCGCTCTTCTCTGAGGTCTGCACCTCCAATGAAAGACGCTGCTGAGTTCACATTTTCTCTGCTCCAGACTGATGCTATTGGCACACTTGTTGGTTCAGTCCTGTCATTAATGCCTCAGGTTTCAGAGCACCCTGCTGAACTAAATGCAAGGTGCACAGATGTCAACTCTTGGCACACAGTCTGCTTCAGCAGCACTTGGAGATGTTCTTCAAGCTCTCAGCTGGCAGCCGCCATAGTAATAGTCTTTGGACTACTTACACCCAACTTCAGTTTAGCTCTGAGCTCTTACAGAATTCACAAGATAGGTTTGTTTCTCAAAAGCCTTCTCAGCAACTTGTGAATGCGAAGGGAGAGGGATGTCAGAAGGGAGAGATAGCAACAGGATAGCAGGACAGGAAAGGAAAGGAGCCTAATTCAAGAGTTAAGACTATTTTTTCTTATACATTTATTATGATTTAGTCTCACAATTGTTGTTCTGTTTTGTTTTGGTTTTTTCTTCCTTTCTATACATTTGATTCTCATGACTGCTTGAGAAAAAATGATTAACCTGTGTAGAGAGATGCAGGCTCAGCTGGACGTGCAGTGGAGGATGCTGCAGGTGGCACTGCTGCCCCCACGGCACCCACAGAAGCTGCTGTGATGAAGCACCCAGAGCCTCCCACCCTTCACCTGGTGCTTTCTGCTGGCCAAAGCACCTCAAGTCCTGCATGCCATCACTGGGAGGATGGGAACTAAAACAAACAACAAAAGAGAGGGGGAAAAAGCTTCCCAGAAATCAGGTGGAAATTCTGTGGGGCAAGCAAGGATTGTCACCACTGGGAAAGTCCAAAGCAGTCAACAGGGACATTAGCCCCGTGGCGTGTAGAGCATAGGACAAGGCTCCACCTTCCCAACTTTCAACACCCTGCACCACGATAAGATGCATCAGAGAGCATCAGAGGGAAACATCACTCTTTTAGTGCAGCAAGTCTTCATTTTGGCAGATTCACAGAGATGCTGTTGGTTGGTCCATGACCAGCCGCTTCCTAACCCAGCACCCTGCCCCAAGTGACAAGCCAGTAGTGTTGCCCAGGCCTTCATGCTGACTACAGCAAAGTTTCTTAGGTCTCTTTACTCAACACGTGATGGTTTCTGTGTCGTGGGAAGGTTTCCAAGGTGTTTTCTTATATTATAAAAGAGATGCTAAAACAAGAGGATTAATTCATACCAGCTATGTATGAGCCATGCACAGCCAATGCCCAAACTGAACATGTAGTAAGGACTGCTGGTGGCACCACGGGATTCCTTTCTTCTCCCCCTCCAGCTTTCTCCTTCCCTCCTTGCCTCCCTTCCCAGACACCACCCCCCACACAAAGCCACCATGAACAGCAGTGCCCAAAGGCTGCAGGACACAGAACGCCAAACGACATCTCTTGGTGCCAAGCAGACACTGGGCTTAAGCAATTAGGAGCAATTCCCAATTGCCTTCCTATGGGAAAAGATGCAAATATTTGATGTTGAGCAGACAGCTTTCACATCTGCTTTTCTTTCAGCTGCAATCCTAGCAAGTCACTGATATTTTTCCCAGAACTAACTTGGAAATAAGCCTCTGTCAAAATGAAGCAGCTTGTTTTGATTTTCTCTCTGCTCAACTGTACCTGCTTACAGCTGCAGTATCCTGCTACAAGCAGTGCCTTGGTAATAAACATCTATGTTTTCAGCTAAAATGTTTACAGTAAGAAAGCATATCTCACCATACACATACACACTGTTTAACAACTGAAGGCTCAATACTGGCTCAAAGCTATTCTTACGAAAAACATGCTCCTGAAAAAATGTGACAGATAAATTCTACTAATTTGTGGTTCATAAATTGCTGAGGGTGCCCCTATCCTTTTTAATTTTTATTTTTTTTCTTTATAAGAGTGACGGATGATTTAACTGTATTTATACGGTTTCTGCTGCTATACTACTTGATCACCTGTAGTATATTTACTCTAAGAACTGCCAAAAAATATAAGGAAATAATATCAGACCATAACATAAGAAATATAAGCATACACAATCTTATTGTTATTTCTATTTTCAAGTTCCCAGTACAAACTTACATAAAATTATATAAAATTATATTGAATAATATAAAATAAGGTCTAGTTCTAAACAGACAACAGGTGAAGGATTTCAAGCAGCAAAGCTTCCCTGGGCTGACGGAGAACAGCTCAATCACAGCTAAGCACTACCAGAACCTTCTTAAAATCATCACAAACCTGCAGCTGACCGTGGGTTTCTAAAATATAATCAAGAATAAACTTAGATTAGTTCTCCTCCTGCTCCTGAAGGACGTCAAAGCGTGGTGCAGGCACTAACTATGGGAGTTTTGGCAGCACTTGCTGGCTGAGTGCGGCAGCTGGGTTTTCCATGCCTCCGGCAGAGAAATACTCTGAGGTACCCAACTGGAATCTCATTTACTTCCTGAAACTTCTATCAAAACTAACACTGACTTGATGGCTTCAGAAAACCTCCACGGCCTTTGTAAACATTTTAATCATTTTGTACAATTAACAGCAATCGCGTGTAGGAGGAAAACTGCAGTGACCCGACACCACACCGCAGCGAAACAGGAAAGCAGAGTGGGAAGGGAAGGTGGCAGCTTGAGGTGCTGAGAGAGTTTTAGGTGGGAAGAATGCAATTATCCCAACACAAATAGGAGCTGAGCATTCATTTTTGGAAAGGGTGTTCAATTTCAGTACCCGGAGGTAGAGGTATTCCCACGCTGTGACTCACATACTGCTTTCACAATCACTTCTGATTCCGAGTTGCTCTTCTTCAGACAAAAACAGACCCTACTATTTTCTCTTGGTTTAGCACTCCTGAGCTTTTTCAAAGCACAATTACACCAGGATGTGTTTGAAACCAACCTTTGTTTTCAATTTTACTGCTGGCTGAACACTAGTGATCACAGAATTGGGCATATCCAGCCCTCAAGACTCTTTCTATCCCCCCAAAAAACCTTAGTGGAAACAACTTCGGGACCTCCCGTGAGCAGCCAGACTGCTAACCCCCAAGGAGGATGCCGGAAATACATGACAGCCGTAATAGCAGCAGGGCTGACAGAGTATCACTTTCTGTATGGAAACCACGTGGTGCGGTTTCACTCACACCCGGGACCTGGCGTATTATTCATACTCGTTTTCATATTTATTTTTCAAATAGAGGAGCTCAGTTGTAAACCACATGTTTTCTCCTAAGAGGTTCTCAGGATTATAAGCAAAATCAACCATATGAATGACGTAGCGTGCATTTTAATTCTTGCTTTATGAATGTACAGCAGTCACAGATTTAATCTGAATTAGTTTAATGGTGAAATATAATATGTGACATATAGCATGCACTGAGGCCCAAATGCTTGATTAATGAAGACAAGAACTTAATTCAAGAGAAAGAAAGGCACACTTTACCAAACTCTGCAATTCAGCTGTGCGCTGGAGCTTTACGTAAGGAAGGAAAATGAAAGAAATACCTCTGCAGAGCTCATGAATGAGACCTTGATACGCTGGCATTGTTTCAAACTTTATCCAGTGCTTTTAGAAGAGAAGCAGAAGGAAGGGACACAAATGGGAGCCAGTATACAGAAATGCAAGCCCTCTTTTTCATTGCTTTATGAGGAAGAAAAGTGCACATATCACTAGTGATCCTAAAACTAAAAGCAGCAGCTTAGATTACAGAAATACTGCTGTATCCCTCCAGTCTCTGACTGACCAGAGCTGCCACAGATTTGGTCTTGGCATTCCCGGCCTGGTTATCCTCAGCTCCTCTGCACAGTCACTGCGGGCAACAGTGCTGTGGGTCAAAACCACATCTATCGCAACAGGCGTGTACCCAGATGTAAATACAGCAATCTGGTATCTGATTAATGCTATTCACGATGGTTTTGCACAGATACACCTCTAATCCACAGTCCCATCCCAGATTCCACTCTCTTGACATTCCCTTGATTCAAACATATAGAGGATCTCAGGTATTGGCTGAATGTCAATAAACAGGTGCATGCAGTAAATCAAACCGTTTCTGCAAGGGTGAAAGTCCTATGGTTCAGCCCTGCCTCAAAAAGGACAGTACTGCTTATTCACCTTTGAATTCTTCATTCATGTAGTGCCACTTAAACATAGAGCAATTCTTACGAGCAAACAGGTTTTGTCAGTGAGCCCCCAAGTTACGAACCCTCACCATTTTGGATTTAGAAGTCTTGTCATCATTTCAGGCTCTGAAAAGGGCAGGCTACTAGGCTGCTGCACAAGCACTTCTGTAAATTGGCAATGGGGAAAACAAAATACATCAAAATAACTAACTGGGAAACGTGGCCCCTCTGTAAAGCACAGCTTCATCTACCGCGTCGCACCAGCTGCCGAAGTGAACACTTGCAGAAGCGTAGCAGGACAGGGGCAAAGCTTTGGCAGTGTTCCGCTGCCCGGCCCGCCTCGCAGCCCCGCAGCACCCGAGCTCCCAAAGAGCTCCGAACCCCCTTTTCCTCGGCACCTATCCCTGCTGCCGGCTGCCGGAAGACGGCGAGATCTTCCTGCAAAACGCCCCGGGAAGGGCAGCACACGGGCCGTGCCCAGGGCACAGCTCCTCGGCTGAGCAGCCCCGCGAGACAAAGAGCGGCGTGGTCCTGCCGAACCCCTCCTCCCCGCGGGAGAACATGCAGCAGCTGAGCTCTGGCTCGGGAGGTGTTGGACAATGACAGCGGGGAGGGAATGCCACGAGGAGGACGAGGAGGACGCCGTGGTGAGGAGCGGGGAAAGGGCGGCCGGGATGCCCAGATGGCGCCGAAACACGGCTGGGGATGCTCTCCGGGAACGGGGCTCTCCTCCCTGCGCGCTCCTTACGCGCCAAAGGCGCTTTCGTGCCCTACCCCCGAGGGGAAACCCCCCCGCCCCGCACTCCCCGCCCCGCAGCCCCGCTCCGCGCCGCCGCCCCCCCGCCCCGCCGAGCCCTTTGTCCGCCGCGGCGGCTGCCGGGGCCGCCCGTCGGGGGGGCCGGTTACCGATGGAGACCTCCTGGGCGAAGGCGAGGGAGATGAGGAGCAGCGGCAGCCCCACGGCGATGCAGGTGACGATCTTGTCCAGCGCCAGCTCCAGCCGCAGCCCCTTGTAGCGCGTCTCCGGCGGCTCCTTCAGCAAGAAGTCGGAGAAGACGTACTCGGTCGCGATGTGCGCGATGGCCATGGCGGGCGCGGCTCGGATCGGCCCGGCTCGGCCCGACTCGGCTCCGCCAGGCCCGGCACGGCGCGGCCCGGCTCCGCACGGCCCCGCCCCGCACACCTCGGCCCGGCCCGGCCCCGCCCGGCGCGGCTCGTCAGCGCCCGCCTGGCCCCGGCTCCGCCCGTCGGGGCGGGGGCTGCACCGGCCGGGCCGCCCGGGCAGGGGCGGGGGAGGCGGGTGGAGTGGGGGGTGCAACCCCACGTGCCCGGAGCAGGGGCTCTGGGCTGTACCCGGGGAGGAAGATTTCCCGTGTTGGGGTTTGCGCCGGTCGGCTCTGGGCGTCTTGCTGAGAAGGGCCGCACCGCGCTCCCGTCAGGTGTTAATGATAGAATTGTCAGGGTTGGAAGGGACCTTAAAGATCATCTAGTTCCAACCCCCCCGCCATGGGCAGGGACATCCCCCACTAGATCAGGCTGCCCAGAGCCCCATCCAGCCTGGCCTTAAAAACTTCCAGGGATGGGGCTTCCACCCCCTCTCTGGGCAACCTGTGCCAGTGTCTCACCACCCTCATGGGGAAGAACTTCTTCCTAACGTCCAACCTGAACCGATCTATCTCTAGCTTCAATCCATTCCCTCTAGTCCTATCACTGCCCAACATCCTAAAAAGCCCCTCACCAGCTTTCTTGTAGCCCCCTTGAGATACTGGAAGGCCACAATAAGGTCTCCTCGGAGCCTTCTTTTCTGCAGACTGAACAGCCCCAACTCTCTCAGTCTGTCTTCACAGAGAGGTGCTCCAGCCCCCTGAGCATCCTCGTGGCCCTTCTCCGGACACGCTCCAGCACATTCATATCTTTCTAGTGCTGTGGGCTCCAGAACTGGACGCAGTGCTCCAGGTGGGGTCTCACAAGTGTGGAGTAGAGGGGGAGAATCACCTCCCTTGCCCTGCTGAACACACACCTCTGGATGCAGCCCAGGACACGATTGGCTTTCTGGGCGGCAAGTGTGCACTGACAGATCATGTTGAGATCATGTTAAGATCTCTCCTGAACCATCTCTTCTCCAGTCCTAGCTCTACCAGCACACACCTCCCCACCCCTGCCTGACAGACGCTCCAAGCACCTTAACCCACCCAGCGCCAGGTGCTGTGGCATTTTCCCCATGGTGAAGGCACCACCGTGACTCAGTCCGCTTTTTTGTGGGAGTCAGTGGGGTGCCCTCAGCTTTAATAACCCTTAATTTGTTTCCCCCCCTTATATTTTTCCAGCTACTTTCTGAACCTCTGTAAGCTCTAGAGCATCCTCAGCCCCTCAGGCCAGGGGTTACGGAACCATAGAAAGGATTGGGTTAGAATGGATCTTTCAAGGTCATCTGCAGTGAGCAGGGACATGTTTCACTAGGTCAGATGCTTAGAGCCCCATCCTACCTCCTGACCACCCCACAAAGAGCCAAATCCCGTGCTGAGCTTCGCCTGTAGCGCTCCCCTTGCTCGCACTACTTCTGACAAACAGGACAAATTCTTCCTTTCTCCACTCAACTCTTACTTTATAAAACTACTATTCTATCTGCTCTCAATTGCCCTTCCTATTTTTTCCAAGCAGTAATCCAAGGAGATAATTTCTCATGTGGAAACTGTTCTGCAACACGGATTCCACTTTTTGGTCTCTCTGTGCTGTCCCTGTGCTGCTGTGTCCTCTCCTGGATGGGGCTGGGGGATGTGACTCAGGCTGCATGCAAAATGCAAGTGCCTCAGGCATTTATGTAATGGTACTAAGTTGTTTCCTACCTGCTCCTACTTTTCCTACTTGCTAATTCCTAATGGTCAGTTGCTTTTCTGCGGACTGAAAAGCACTGGAGCTAACGTCATTAAATTCCTGCAGATAAGATCCCATTTCTGAGACACTTAGGCAGTAGGATGCACAGAGGGCTGGGATTGCTTTTTTCCCAAAAATACTACTGTAAATGTATCAGTGCTAAACCTTATCTTTTTATCACTCATTTTTCGTGTAACATGTACCTATCATTGTCACTCAGCTTGGTCACCCTTTTTCACATGATTTACACAAAATAGTGAAGAGCAGGAGTCCTTACCCTGTGAGTGACTTTCAGCATGAAATCTGGCCACTTCTTCCTGTCTTTTAACCAGTTATTTAACCTCCATGGACTCTTTCTCTCTTCCCATGGTGATTTCATTTCCTTAAAAAGCTTTAAATAATGTTTTGGTTTGGCCTGGCCAGATTTCAGCGGCGGGGGGGGGGAGCTGCAGGGTGGCTTCTGTAAGAAACTGCTAGAAGCTCTCCAAGATTGATAGAGCCAATGCCAGCCGGCTACAAAGAGGGACCCGCCGCTGGCCAAGGCTGAGCCTATCAGTAAGGTGATAGGAGAGGAACGCCTCTGTGAAAAACATATTTAAGAACGGGAAAAAGAACTGCGCCATCACAGCTGGCACAGAGATGGAGGAGTGAGAATCTGTGCAGACACCAAGGTCAGTGAAGAAGGAGGAGGGGGGAGGATGAGCTCCAGGCGCCGGAGCAGAAGGAATCCCCCGGGTCTGTGGTGAAGACCATGGTGAAGCGGGTTGTCCCCCTGCAGCCCATGGGCGAGGTGCAGAAGTCCACCGTGAGGATCACCGCGTAGATGTCCATCGAGGATTCCACGCCGTGTGGGTGGATGCCTGAAAGGGGACTGTAGCCCGTGGGAAGCCCGCATCGGAGCAAGTTGTTGCCGGAACCTGTAGCCCGTGGAAGAGAGGAATGCCCACGCTGGAGCAGGTTGGCCGGTGGGACTTTTGGGACGCTGCGGGTAGCTCATGCTGGAGCAGTTTCCCCCGAAGGACTGCACCTCAGACTCACGAGGGGTGGGCTGCCCCTCGTGAGGTGTCTCACGTTGGGCAGTTTGTGATGAATTGCCCTTCGTGGGACGACTCACGCGGAGAAGAGAGCGTGAAGCTTGTCTCCCGTGAGAGAGACCCCACAGTGGCCGTGGGGAAGAGTGAAGAGTCCTCCCCCGGAGTGAAGAAGCGGTGAAACCAACGTCGGATGAACTGACCGCAGCCCCCATTCCCTGTCCCCCTGCGCCGCTCGGGGGGAGGAGGTGGAGAAGCCGGGATTGATGTTAAGCCCGGGAAGAAGGGAGGGATGGGGGGAAGGTGTTCTGTTTAAGATTTGTTTGCTCTTTCTTACTTCTCACTACTCCTCTCTGATTAGTTCTTTTAATAAATGTACCTAATTTCCCCAAAACTGAGTCTGTTTTGCCCGGGACGGTAAATGAGGGTGATCTCCCTGTCCTTATCTCAAACCCTGAGCCCTTGGAGATATTTTCTCCCACTGTTCAGTAGTGAAGGGGGGAGTGAGTGAGCGGCTGTGTGGGTACCTGGCGGCCGGCCAGGGTCAACCCACGACAAATAAAGACCTTCTCAATTACCTCATGGAAATGTAAAGTAGGCCTTCTTCATCCAGGTCCCTTATCTATACATTGAGTCTTTTAAAAAACCTTGTTAAGGCACAATTTTCTTTAAAAAAAAAAAAAGTATTGATTCTTCCATGATCTGTTTTGTTCCTTTGGCTACTTTTCTGGGACGTTTTAAAACAGTTTCAGCCAGCTTGAATCATATGGATGTCAAAGCTACTTATTCCCCTGGTAACTTTTTTAAGGTTAATCTCACATTTGTCACCTTTCAAGCTTTCAGCTCTAAGACAGTTTCCAACTGCTACCCAAATGTGTAATGCAGATTTTTCATATTCGAGGGCCTGTAGCACTCCATGGAGAACATGCCTGCCCTAGAGACTTCTTTATTTTCTTCTTTTGTTCATCTTGTTGCTTTACTCTGTTCCCGTCAGTGCTTCAGCCCAACGTGGATGCTGTCCCTCAACACAGGGTTTGGGGCACGGCTGGCCACCAGGCTGCTTACGCCAAGCAGACACTGGTAAACTCTGTACTTAGAATCATAGAATTGTATCAGCTGGAAGAGACCTAGAAGATCATTGAGTCCAGCCTTTGCCCCAGCCCTATCAACCTACTAAGTGATTTCCCCCAATGCAACATCCACCCGTCTCTTAAACACCTTCAGGGACGGTGACTCAACCACCTCCCCGGGCAGCCTGTTCCAATGGCCGACAACCCTTTCAGTACAGAAATTCCTCCTAATATCTGACCTGAACCTCCTGTGGTGCAATTTAAATCCATTTCCCCTCCTTCTATCATTCTCCGCTGGGGAGAACAGACCAACTCCCGCCTCTCTACGACCTCCCTTCAGGCAGTTGTAGAGAGCGATGAGGTCTCCCACCAATCTCCTCTTCTTTAGGCTAAACAGCCCCAGATCCCTCAGCCTTTTCTCATATGTTCTAAGCCCTTTACCAGCAGCTGCCTCTGTACCCTCTCCAGCACCTCAATGTCCCTTTTGCAGTGAGGGGCCCAAAACTAGACACAGCAGTTGAGGTGAGGCCTCACCAAAGCTGAGTAGAGGCATGATCACCTCTCTGCTCCTGCCAGAGCAGAGCGTTTCCCTGGAGTCCCATGGTGAGCGAAATTTCAGGGAGAGGATTGTCTGCAAGCTGAGGGGATCGATGGTGATGAAACACCCAGGATGTGGCAGCACGTGGGGAACCCCAGGCCAGAGAAGAGAGAGGCTGTGCAGGGGCAGAGGACGCACCCAAAGCAACCCAGACTCTAAGGTCATTCCCACGCTGGTGGGAAGGACTCACATGGAGGGAGAGGTTTGCGAGATCGACACTGTGCAGCAGCAGGGGAAGACAGCGAGGAGCCCTCTTCCCCAAAAAGGAGGAACTGCCATGGTCGATGAGTAATGGCCAGATGGACCACACCCCCCACCCCCTGCCCCCCTTGCACTGATGGGGGGAGGAGCTAGCCAAGAAGAAGAGGAGGGGGAATGTATTTAAGATCAGATTATATATATTTATGGTTTTTTTCTCTCACTATCCTGCTGTTTTAGTTGATAAGTGGTGGTGGTAAATTATATTTTCTCCCCAAGTCTACTCTGTTTTTCTGCACGCGACTATAAGCGATGAATGAACCCTCCCCTGGAGCCTTTTTGTTGAATTTTTTTGCTCCCCGTTCCCTTTGGGAGTGAGCAAGTGGCTGTATGCTTCTTTGGGCAGCCAGCCCAAACCACAACAGCTTCACAAATGAAATGATCTGTGCCAGAAGGTTCATACAAATAATTGCATTTTTATTATCATTGTAATCACTTTGGCTGGCTAGTTTCTATGGTCAAAAGATATTTATGTCCTGATTCCAAAAAGCCAGATGCACTAACTACTCTAAAAGGAAAGTACCAACTAATTTCCTTTATTAACAGTGTATGTTTAAGTGAAAGGCTTTAGTTTTGTATGTATACAGAGAGAAAATGTTCTGTGCAGACTGTTTTTGCACAGAGCAGGAGACCTCAAAACAGAAAGATGAAAGAGTTTAGAGTATCTTCCTTTGTCAGCTCAGAAGGAACAGTTAGAGAAAATGTCTGAAAGTGTTTATTGCTATGGTGTAACACCTATCTGGGCTCAGTCCTGCAGTTCTACCTCACGTGCATACTCTTAAATGAGTGAAGAAAACAAAGAATCAAGAAATAACTGGGAAACATCCAAGAAACTTCGACATGGTTAACTGGACATCATGCCAGGACACCATGGAGATACAATAATAGTGATGGACAATAGCGTTTCCTACATTTGAACATACTTCGGAATACAGAAGTGGAAAAAAAGAAAATAAAATAAAAAGCAAAACAGCAACGTGGATTAACATTCAAATTCAAATTTGGATAAACAGTTTCACGGATGTCTTTGTTCTGGAGTTCCTCTGCGGGAGCTGTAGCTGATGGGAGCAGGCAAGAGTGAGCACTATCTAATTAAAAATGAGCTATGAACATTCAAGTATCACTAAGCATGACCTGATTCTGCCTGTCTGCCTTGCAGAGCGCAAAGATCAGCCTCCTGATGGCTTCGTTACAGGGAGGGAGTGAGGTGGTACTCGGTGCAAAGAAGAGTTACAGAATCGGGACCACAATGAGCAGCAATTACAAAGTCAACTTTCTCAGAGGTTGCTTAGGGCTAGATTTTTAAAGGTACTAACAAAAGCTGTTAGAAACTAACAGTAGGGACACTGCTGAAATTCATCAGGTGCTAAAATATGCTGATGCATTCCTAAATGCCTTTAAAAACCTATCCCCAATGCACAGTTTCCTCATTTAACAGGGAAAAAAAAAAAAAAAAAAAAAAGGAGAATCATTTAAATGTCAGTGAATTCATTCAGCCAGACTTTGGGTGACTGCAGGGACCTTCAGAAGCCGTCACACTTAGAACTGTCCCTGGTGATATTTATTCCTCAGCGCAAACCCCGTGTTTCCACACAGGTCGCGTGGATGGATGTTGTGCTGCCTGCTCCTCGCTCCCATGGAAATCCTGCGCAGCCGGTGTGGGTGCCCAGGGTTGTGCTGTCCTGCTCGGCTGCCAAATTTGATCTTGGGCAAAGCTCAACTGGAGTCCAGGAGAGTGGAAGTGTTGACGGGTGGGACGTGGCTCTTGGAGCCAAATGCTACAGCTCACGTTCACTCTTGTGAGTGTCATCTGCGGGGTGAGACCATCGGCTTATGTCTTGCTCAGGTTTTATCAGCAGCATGTCATGAAATCCGGTGCGGCTCGGTGAATGAGGCTTAAAGCGAGGATTTACAGGGAGTCTGTTAGAAGGGCACTTTTGTCACGGAGAGCCGTGTAACGGATCCTGCTTCCTTGGCGGGTGATGATGCAGAATAAGATTAATACTGTTGACAGCAGCACAAGTCCAAGGAAAAAAAAGGCTGCGAGTATCAGGCTGGCTTGTCCAGGACTCAAAGTTTTACCAAAAAAATTACCTCCTTTGCCATCATAATCTGTTAAAAGATAAATAGTTCATGAGAAATCTACACATGAATCCAAAGAGTTTTAAACAACAACTCAAAAACAAAACAAACTTACCCTTTGAAGTAGTTCTATTTTTTGCAGTAGTCGTATCGTATGCTCCAGTTGTGAGCCCTTCTTCTGAAGGAGCTTCCCATGCTGTGCAGAGAGAGAAAAAGCATATAAAAGTTGAAAGGCTTAATAAACATCTATTTCTCTTCTGCAAAAGTCGTGCTGATTTTATTTAATTATTTCTACCTTGCTGTTCTGAACAGAAACCATGACTAGATCAGCACAGCTATTGCTCTGGGCAGCTCAGTGGGCAACATCCCCCTTCTCTATAGACATCTCTGTTACTTCACTACTTACTGTAGAGATAGGAGAAGAGGTAACAGTTTTAAAGTGAAAGAGGGTAGGATCTCAATTGGACACAAAGAAGAAACATTTTATGATGAGGGTGGTGAGACACTGACACAGTCTGTCCAGAGAAGTTGTGGATGTCCCCTCCCTGGTAGTGTTCAAGGCCAGGGTGGACTGGGCTTTGAGCAACCTGGGCTAGTGGGAGATGTCCCTGTGCGTAGGAGGGGGTTTGGAACTAGATGATTTTTAAAGGTGCCTTCCAACCGAAATGATTATGTGATTCTATAATTCAGTTCTGCATTTGGTTGTTCATTTAAGTTTCACAGCTGCCATGAATATGTCACACAAAATATGCAACCCCTGGGGAGCAGTGCAGCAAGCACAGTGGGGGCCCAGGCAGGTCATGCTGAATCCAGATGTTTAGTGAAATTATGTGACATGGAGAAGCTCACAAAGCACTTTCGGCTTCACTCACAAGTGTCAGAAGGGACCAGCACAACTGAAAAAGTCTGTTGACTTTTCTTAGTCAAAAGATGACCTATTTCTGGGACATGATGAACAATCATTCTCTGGAGCATTTGTATCTCAGCTGGTCTCTGCCCTTGCAGGAAGAAGCTCAAATAGCTTTGGGAGCTGGCAGCGACTGCCGGGAGGAGCCAGCACTACGCCAGTCCGCAGACCCTCCCGCACACCACGTGGCAGCAAGGCTGAAAAATAGCCTTGCAGTTGTTTTCTGCACCACCTGCAGATGACTAATGGTCTGCAAGCTGCCACGATCTTAGAAGGGCTCTTGTGAAGCACCAACTGTTTTTAAGTTGTGGAGTGCAGCAAATGTTTTGGTCATGTCGTTAGGGGTGCTTGTCCCTTCCCTCGATGATGCTAACTGGCTGTGGCAGTAACGTCCAGGTGCTTCCTACCAGCGTGCAGGGTGCAGCAGTGACCTTAACTCTCTTCCTTCCCTGTGATCTGCTGCGACACCACCTCCGAGTCCTAGGACATGCTTCTGATGCCACACCTGATTTGTTGATGGTGTATGTCGTCTCCATGCCAGCGTGGATATGATCAGCTACATGGCAGTGCAGAAGCCACGTTCCAGGGTTTTCTGCTATGAGTTCAACTGTCTGGAAGGTCCCAGGAAAAAGGTCATATACATCTCCTCTGTGGTCCTTATCTGTCTGTGGCAAGGAAAAACCAGCATCGTGAGAGTTCTGCCTTAAATACCCCACCACGGTCACTGAAATACTTCAGACTTTCAGCTACTCAAAGCAGATCAAATTCTTCTTTTTATATGTTTCTAGTAAGGCTTATCCAGTGAAACTGAGGTCTGCAGACACCTCTCATTTAATCAATTAATTAATTAACAACAGGAGACCCTTCCTGAAGACTTCAAGTGCTGGTTGAACACAAGTGTTTCTTTGAAAGACAGATTTTTTTTAAATAATCCTGCCAGTGACAAGCTGTCACAACATAAAACCATACTCTAAACAGGCATAATTCCTGTATCATCCTTCACACCCATGAGTAAACATGTACTTTAACTCACATAAACATGTCCTTCTAAGTAGTAACATTTGTTCATGTTTCATAACATGCTCAGAGTAATAGAAGCTTTGCACGGATCTAGTTCACTTCATATTTCCTTCACACACAAAACCGCTACTGACCTCAGCATCAGCCCAGGACTCTATGCCCAAGCTGGAAAACCAGGATAAAACTTGGACTTTTTTGTGGAAATTTCCCATCAGACTGTAAAGGTTTTACTTCAATTAATTCTACCAACCTTGAAGATGAAAGTCTGTGCGTGGAAGTGAACTGTATGTATATCCACTTCATTGCCCATTCCTATCAAATACCAGTTTGTTCTATCACCTTGATTCATCGTTAGACCCAGGAGACTGTTATAAATCTTTCCATTGATTGCTGGAAGAATAACAAAATAGGACTAATTAACCACTGGCCATGGTGTGGGTGATGATAAGTCCCACTTCAGGTACCCTTTACACTTGCTTTCTAGGGAGAAGGGGTGACCAAGAAGAGAGGGGGTATGGTTTTTTATTGATTAAGATTAAACTTCTGAACGAACAGGATTTGTGCTGAGAAGCTACAGGGAAAAAGAGAGAATAGAGTTGTTGCCTAAAATGGGTACTATCTGCAGAAAGAGAAGTTTGCTTTGCCAGGGCTGTTCCTCCCCCGTCCACTCTGTCCCGCCTGTCTGCTGGGCTGGTTGCTACTACAGCCACAGTGTTGAAATGCCATCCTTCCACTCCTACAGAACAAGCCTGCAAGGAACGCAGCTCCCAAACGACAAGGGAAGTCTGGCAGGGCAGCCTCTTCCCAAGTGTAAGATTAAACTATCTTGGTAGGAAAATATCTTGGCTGGATCTCGTGAAATCTTTTTGGTTCCAGAGCTGCAGTTTATAAAGTTGTCACATGGTTGGGTAATTCCAGACTAAGTCCAATGTCTTCCTAAAAGGGCTGTGATAAATAAATCTCTGTCCTCTTGGCTGCTGCCACCGAGTCCTACATACCATGCTTGCTGTTCCCTTCTACAAAGTTCTCAGTGGAATTAAAATAATCGGGATTCTCGTGGAGGTATGTTTCAATATTTTCTTTCAAATACCAGGATTCATTTTCATCGAACACCATAAACAGAAGAGTAAATTCACGATCGATGTCATTCCTTAGACCTCTTTCATCTAAAACTCCTTTTCTGCAAACTACAAGAGGCCCAATCAGACCACTGTATGTGTCCTGAAATAAAGTAAATATATGCATTACAGATTTTTAGTTCATCCAGCTATGAAATAAATACAGATTAACTACATTAACACATGAAATTCCATTTTCTTAACAGGTTAAGAATTTTGTCTGGTTAGATATCTTTCTTTATGTGTCCCTCTATTAATGTACCAAAGCAATGTTTTGCCTTCATCCAGAATCCCTTCAACTATTCGTTAAGGAGGAATCACGTTACCATGGTGTGTCCCTGGAGATCTCAGTAGATTAAATTACCCTGGCATGTGCATGTGTTATCAAAGAGGACAAATCATCTAGCTCTGAAAATAATTTCTCTAGCCTGTGGTCCCTGCATAAATGCGGAGCAGGATCCTTTCAGAAACATAATGCAAGGCAGGATGTTTTAGCCAAAGTAGCCTAATTTTTAATGACCACGTCTTGGTTACCTTTACAAAATTCACTGTCGAATAGTAAACCCAAGTGATACAGTTTGGATCTGTTTTGCCAGGGCCAGATCGTTCTGGGACGTTCCACCTGTAGGTGTTTATTTCCCCTGAAACAGAGAAAACAATTTTACTACGAGCAGCTGTGTATTAGAGGCTTTTAACAGTGTGTAAGTGAGATCTGTTACCCTCCTCATCAAAAAATGACCTGCATCAGAACTATCATCTGTGGAAGCATGCAGCAATGGGACATGGATGTGATTCTGCCTTCCAGGATGTTGATGATGTTCCAGCGGTGTAAATGAAGGCAGAGAAGACTCAGAAAAAGAAATTTATAAATGATGCTGGCAACAGTGACAGCCCACAGAGGGCAGTCTGGAGACAGGACTCTTTGTTTTTCTCCTTCGCAAAACTTGTAGCAGATCAATGACCTTGGGTGCTGGTGCTTAAGTTCAGTTGAAGGTGTTGGGAGCCAAGCTCCAGAATGTTTCTTGGACTTTCTCAGCTGAAAAGCGCACAATGTGGCAATTGCCACCGGGATTTTGCAGACAGTACTGCAGCAGTGTGTCAGCTCTGGGCCAGGAGAAGAGAGCTGAGGACATACCAGCTTGCTGACTGGAAGTAACAGGAGGGTCCTTTCTTCTTCCAGCTAAGCCCCCTCTTCTCAGCAATTATCAGAGAACACCCGTCCCTTCCCAAAAGCCATTACCTCTGCCATGCCCTACGTGAGTGGAGACGCCCTGACCTCTGATTTAAAAAGACGGAACAATCTAAAAGTGAAATTATCTGTTTGGATGAGGATCAGTTCTCTACACTGAATAGAAACACATCTATGCTCATATGAGCTACCTGTGCTGTGTTTCCCTGCTTTTTTTTTTTTTTTTTGGTTGGTACTGCAATGAAGGGTAGAAGACCAAGATGCGGTCAACACCTTGTGCATTTTGTGGTGGAAAAATGTTTGGCGCAAAAGTCTTCCAGGGTGACAAAAGCCAAGAACAGCTGGGGACACACTGCCGGTCAGGAGAAACCAAGGAAATCACAGAACTCTTGGCCATGGTCTTAGCACAGCTACAACCCAACAGCTACTAACAGCTGTGGGCATCAGAGTAAAGGAATTTTCAAACTTAAATGGTTGTGAAGTGAGTGAGTCTAGTTTTGTGTCACTGAGCCACTACACCAGTTTGGTGGATGATGCAATAGTGGGTTTTACTGTACAGCAATAACTACAAAAAAAAAGATGGTGATTCTCAAATATCATACTACATGAAATGAGTCTCATAGATGTTGCAATACCATTTGATCTTACAGCACAAGCACTTTTATGCAGGACAAGAATTTGTCATCCACCTGTATCCAACCTACATGCCATCACCCCTTTTTAGAGGTCATGACATGAGAGGGAGAGCCTGGCCGTGGTCCTTCACTGCTTCCTTGCTTTTTACTTCTCGCTTCAGGACTTTATGAGGTTGTAGGTGGAAAAATCTCCACTCTTAGAATGTGGGACACTTCAGATGGCATCAAAGACCCATCTTTGAAGTGCGAATGAAGCACAACCCCTAAAAAGGCTTAAAAACAAGAGGTAAATGCATGTTTTCTCCCTTTTTGATGCTGGGTAAATGGAGGAATGGACAGGGAGAGGACGAAGCTGTGGCAGCCGAGAAGTTTTTCGTTGTGGATCTGCTCTCTACATTTCTTTACCATGTCACCCACAGTCTCTTTAGGAGCTGACAGTGCTCTCAGGAGCACAGTTTAGCAGGAGATAAATCTAATGACTGGTTCAGGATTTTGTAGAACTGGATGGACTCTGGGATGCTTGGGGTCAGCAGTCCAGCCTGGCATAGGAGGACAGACAGCGAGGATTTCGAGGTGATGGTGGTGGGAGCTGAAGGGCCCAGGAATTATTTCAAACACCTAAGGATTTTTTTGTCCTTAGATCTTGCTGAAGAGTCCCCTCCTCTAGCTTACTGTCAAACTCAGACCTCTATCCTCGTCTAACTTATGCCAAGCCTGCTCCCCTGTGGACGCAGGAGACATGACAGCAGAGTTCCCAGTGTCACACCTCAACTGTCAACAAAACAGCAGCAACATCATGGAGCAAATAACAAAACAAGGGAGTCATGTAAATCATATATTAACCACAGCTACTTGTTTGTCGAACTCCAGCAAGGCAGATGTTGGCTCGCATTTGGCCACGAATTTCTGTGTGATTGTACCGTATCAATGCAGCTGTTTACAGGAAAGAAATTTCAGCTTGCAAAGAAGTTTGGCACATCAGAACTTCTTCTCATTTAGTTTCACACCGAAGCTCACAAATACTGCAACAAAATTGCATGGATGATGGAAAGCAAAGGTATATACATTTTGGATTAACTATAGTGCTTGGGTTTGAGTTTGACTTCCTGTTAGAATATAAAATCCAAAATAAAAATTGAAGCACAAAAATTTCTATATGAAAAATTTCAGTGCTGTGCGAACTATTTTCCTCACTGGAAACTAGGGTGCATTTTGTACACTTTTGAAAAGACTTTTAATTCATGACAGCTATATTTTGCATTGTATGCATCAGCTCTGAATGCAAATACAGGTTCTATGTAGATTAAGGGAGAGGTGGAGTTAGAATTGCCAGCTGCAACTCTACCACTGAGTTTCTCAGTTTTTACAACATTGTTAGAGTGTCAGTCTGGAGCCAAATGCAGCACTGCTTACGCTTCTCTTGCCATGGTCATGGGTCTGATTCTGCCCTCTTTGAAGGTTGTCCAGTGATATCACATTCCTGTTTCTACTCCTGACAGGAACAGAGGTTCATTCTCTGCCCAGACATGCCTCACTTGATCGAGTACCTATGTGTATAACAACACAGAATGGTATCTGAATAACCATTGGGATTATTATGCCTGGAAGAACATGTATGCATAATCTTGAAAGAGGGATTGCCATTCATGTATTAAAATGCTTTAATATACAGCCTTTGTTGCTCAAAAGAAAAAAAAATACCGAGAAGAGCCTTACCAGGGAGGGTAATTGGTGTCTCAGGTCGTTCTTCACAGCCCACTTCTTCTATTCCATGTGCGCTTATGGAATAAGGCCTGTTGGCTTTGTTCTTAAACACGATCAGCACAGAATCACCGACCTCGGCATGAAGTAAGGGCCCTATATTAAAACAGAAGATGCTGGTGGTTAATGATGCTCTTCTGAATTTAACAAGCTTCCGAGAGCCTGGCCTAGGAGAAAAGCCAAGTTCTTCCTCAAAACCCTCAGACTTTTCTATTCTTTCAGCAAAGCCATGAAAAACAGTTTGTTATCTCAGTGGATGAAAAGCTCCATATGTATAAATAATCTTCTTTCTTTTCTGCCAATGAGAAGAATTGTTCACTCTACAGTCTAGAGACTCTCTTTATTTTTACTTTTGTAATTTTTGTCACAAAAATTCCATAAAATTTTGTCTTGTCTGGTTTCAGATACAAATCCAGCCCCTTAATATTGACTTAATCTGCTTACAATAGTCTCCTCTACATTATAGGCTCTCAAGTTAAGGTGAATTCTAGAACTATCATTTTGGCATTCTCCCTGTTAGTACTCTTCAGGAAACTCCTTATTCGTGTTGGAGAATGAATTCTCTAATTCAGAAAGCATCTTTACACCCAGTAATTATAAAAATTTGGTGTAAAACCCACTGATAACCTGGAATAGGCATCATTGTTCCTTGTTTAACATGTTAACAAAGCTGGAAAAACTCTTAGTTTTTTTTAAAGCAATCCATTCAGTTATGAGTTTTGGCCTGTGAGCTGTGAGAACTACTTGCCCAGGATTTCCAAGTGTTCCTCCTCCTCTGTCCTCACTTTGCGCTGTGTGAAGTTGCTGTTTGTGTACTCCCTGTAAACCACTTTCTTGTATTTCGAACCAATCAAATCTTCCGCTTGGCTCAGGAAAACATGCCCATAGCTGCAAAATACAAAGGTAAATATTAAGAGCACTAAACCTTTTGTATTTGAAAACTAGTAACTGTTGTATTATTCACAATGGATATGATCAGAGCATACAGCTTGGTCCAATGTGCTGGTTGACATGAAGCCCTGGGTGCTGCAAGAGATTTTAAACAAATAGTAACAGTGATAATCTTCGCTAAATGTACACCCTGTTTGAAGACATAAAGGTGAGGAAATGCTGTGCTCACCACAGACTTCTGGGAACACAAATCCTTCACCAGACCTGTCAGAACAGATGAAGCTCAAGCTAAGAGTGGGTTTGAGCACTCTCTCCAGCTTCATCCTCCACTCCAGTAAAAGACACTGCCTGCCCCTGCAAATCTGAACTCTCTTATCACGATGGCTGCTTTTAGCATCTTGGCTAACAGTCAGCTACAGATTATAACCTTGCAAAAGCGAACGCCATCATCTGAGATAAGAAGGGACTCCTTTACCCTGCCCTCTTGCTGCTGTGTGCTGCGCAGGGCTGGATGCTTTCCCAGTAGGAAGATAATATGAAAAATGTATTTTCCCATCTGCACCTGGCAGAGGATGCTTTTTTTGTGACTGCCTGGTTTGTGCAGTCACCCACAGATTGTTGTGGATGACCTGACAGCAGAGAACACTCACTGTCAGCTGTGAGGAGAACATTCACCCTCTTCTGAGAGCAGCTCTGTCTACTGGCAGCTCTGCCTCCAAATTGCCCCTAGCAGGAGAGTTGCAAGGTTGGCCTGCAACGTACTAATTTAAAGCAAAAAAAGTCCCAGGAATACTGCTTACTGTAATAATATACTATGTGTGCAGCAGCAGCCTTTGACAGTGTTGGAGTTAATATTTTCTTTAAACATGCTTCATCACCTGTGACTCTTCAGCTGGATTTTCTATGGACTCCACTGTACTCTTCCTCTTTACAGGGTAAAGTTTCCCAGACACTATTTTAAGGTTTATTTTTAAAATATATTCCTCGTTCCTTTTTGTTTTCAGTAAAGTGGTCTCCAGGAACTCCCGATCCAATATGATCTGGAACAGGCTTTTTATTCCTTACCACAGTACAGTGCAGACATTATTCTCTTGAAGTGGTTACTACGTTCTGATTTTTCCAGGGGAGCTAGGGGCTCTTTGCTGCAGTAAGGCAGGCTCAGCACCTCCCTAATGCATCTGCTCACATCTCAGAGAGGTACCTGGGTTTCCAGGGTTTTCCAGGGCTGCACATCTCAGACAAGTACCTGGGTTTCTTCTCTATGAATACCAGATCACTGGACTGGGGAGACTGGGGAAAGTGAGGAAGGGAGCGGAGCAGGTTGGGAGGCATCGTTGTAAGGTTGAGTCAGAGCTGAAAAGCATGCATGGATTTAGGGACTTGGAAGCTTTCTTGGGTTCAACAGCATTACAAGACATTTTGAAGTGCAAATATTTGAAAATGCTCCCTTTGAACTAGTCTAGCCTGAGAGGCTGACACTACACAAATATATTTTATCTTATTTCATTCAGCAAAGATTGCCTCCTAAAAAGTACGAGTCTGGCTTCATTTTTTTTCTTTCCACTGTGAGTATGCCCAATGCTCGCAGGGATTCTCTGTTTTGATTACCTTTCCTCATTGCTGCTGACATTGTAAATTTTTGGTGCCAGGCTCTTATTTGAGGCATAGTCCCACTCCACCTCCTCTGCAGCGATGTAGTAGAGCCTCATGGCTCCACTCTGCTGCTGGGCTCGGGTTCTATTACGGCAGCTGCTGACCTCGTAGAGATGTTTCATCCCACCAACAAAGTGATCAAAAGTCCTGCAAACCACTTGGAATGTGCCTGGAAAGGAAAGTGAATGAGATTTAGGTAATTCAAAAAACTTAAAAAAACAGGTTGGAAATTAGGTCCTGTGCCTACAAGGCACATCCCTGATCTGTCCTCAGATAAACCTAAGCTGTGATGCTGTACGGAAAGTCAAGCGAGGGGTTGCTTAAATAGAATCATAGAGTTATGGAATCATTTACGCTGGAAAAGACTGTTAACCTAATTCTACCAAGCCCACCAGTAAACCATAACCCTAAGCACCACATCTACATGTCTTTTAAGTATCTCCAAGGAGGGTGACTTCACCACATCCCTGGGCAGCCTGTTCCAATGATTCACCACCCTTTCAGTAAAGAAATTATTCCTAATATTCAATCTCAACCTTCTCTGGTGTAACTTGAGGCCATTTCCTCTCTTCCTATCGCTGGTTATATGAGAGAAGAAACCAATTCCCACCTTGCCACAAACTCTCTTCAGGTAGTTGTAGACAGCTATAAGATCTCCTTTGAACCTTTTTGTCTCCAGGCTAAACAATCCCAGATCTCTCAGCCGCTCCTCACACAACTTGTGCTCTAAACACTTCAGCAGCTTCCTTGCTCTTCTTTGGATATGCTCCCACACCTCAATGTCTGTCTTGTAGTGAGGGGCCCAAAAACTGAACGCAGGATTCAAGGTGCAGCCACACCAGTGCTGAGTCCAGGGGGACAATCGCTGCTGTGGTCCTGCTGGTCACACTATTTCTGATATAGTACTGTTGGCCTTCTTGGCCACCTGGGCACACTGCTGATTCACTTTCAGCCGGCTGTTGACCAACATCCCCAGAACCTTTTTGACTGGGCAGCTCTCCAGCCACTCCTCCCCAAGCCTGTCACGCTGCCTGGGGCTGTGACCCAGGTTCAGGACCCAGCACGTGGCCTTGTTGAACTTTATACAACTGTCCTCAGCCCATTGATCCAGCCTGTCCAGATCCCTCTGCAGAGCCTTCCTACCTTCCAGCAGATCAACACTCTTGCCCAGCTTCATGCCATCTGCAACTGTACAGAGGGTGCGTTTGATCCCTGCATCCATCTCTTTGATGGCCCCAGCACTGAACCCTGAGGAACAACACCACAGCTCACTGGGCTTGGCCATCTGGACGGTTTTTCATGCAGTGAAGAATACACCCATCCAAGTCATGAGCTGCCAGCTTCTCTAGAGGAATGCTGTGGGAAATGATGTCAAAGGATGTACTAAAGTTCAGGTAGACAATATCCACAGAATTTCTCTCATTCACTAAGTGGGTCACCTTGTGAAGGAGATCAGATTGGTCAAGCAGGACCTGCATTTCATGAACCTGTGCTGACTGGGCCTGATCCCCTGGCTGTCCTGCACATGTCACATGATGGCACTCAAGATGATCTGCTCCATAACCTTCCCTGGCACTAAAGTCAGACTGACAGGTCTGTAGTTTCCCAGATTGTCTTTCCAGCCCTTCTTGTAAGTGGGTGTCACATTTGCTAACTTCCACTTGACTGGGACCTCCCCAGTTAGCCAGTACTGCTGATAAATGTTGGAAAGTCGACTGGCAAGCTCTTCTGCTAGCTCCCTCAGTACCTTTGTGTGGATCCCATCGGGCCCCAGAGATTTGTCTGTGTCTAAGTGGAGCAGCAGGTCACTAACCGTTTCCCCTTGGATTATGGGGGCTTCATTCTGTTCCCCATTTCTGTCTTCCTGCTCAGGGTCTTGGGTCCCCAGAAAACAGGTGGTCTTATAAAAGACTGAGGAAAAGAAGGTGTTAAACATCTCAGCCTTTTCCTTATCCTTTGTCACTATATTTCCACCCTCCCCCATCCAACAAAGGATGGGGATTCTCCTTAGCCTTCTTGCTGATGTATTTATAGAAACATTTTTAATTGTCTTTTACAGCAAACAGTAGGCAGATTAAGTTCTGTTTTGGCTTTGGGCCTCCTAATTTTCTCCCTGAGTAACCTCACAACATCCTTATAGTCCTCCTGAGTTTCCTGCTGCTTTTTCCAAAGGTCATAAACTCTCTTTTCTTTTTTCCTGAGTTCCAGCCAAATCTCTCTCTTCAGCCAGGCCAGTCTTCTTCCTGACTGACTTGTCTTTCGACACATGGGGATGGCCTGTTCTGAGCCTTTAAGACTTCCTGGACTCCTTTGCCCTTCAGGAGCGCCTCCCAAGGGACTCTGTCATCCAGGTTCCTAAACAGGCCAAAGTCTGCCCTCTGGAAGTCCAAGGTAGCAGTTATGCTGATGTCCCTCCTTATTTCTCTGAGAATTGAAAGCTCTATCATTTGGAGATTGCTATACACAAGACAAACTCCAACCATCACATCACCATGAGTCGTGCTCTGTTTACAACATTTCCAGTGGGCACCTTCCCTAGATGGGTCCCTCACCAGCTGTGTCAGGAAGTTATCCTCCACACACTCCAAGAACCTCCTGGACTGTTTCCTCTCCACTGTGCTGTTTTTCAGCAGACATCTGGTAAGTTGAATTCCCCCATGAGAATGAGGACTAGTGTTTGTGAGACTTTTCCCAGCTGCTTCTTCATCCAGGTTGAGTGGTCTATAACAGACTCCTACCATGATACTTGCCTTGATGGCCTTCCCCCTGATCCTTACTCATGAACACTCAACCATATATTCACTATCAGTAAGCTCTAAACAATCAAAACACTCCCTAACATACAGGGCTACTCTGCCACCTCTTCTTCCTTGCCTATCCCTGCTGACAGATGGCACTGGCATAGCCTTGAACAACTCTCTTGATTCTGTTTATTTAAACAGAGTTGCACCAATGTGGAGAAAAGTAACACTGCACTCTGTCGTGAAGCCTATCTGATGTCTTTATATATTAGGAATTATTTTTTTTTTTCTGAAAGAATGGTAGAACAGGCTACCCAGGGAAGTGGTGGAGTTGTCATCGCTGGAGGTGTTCAAAAAACTTGTAGACATGGCGCTTCAGGATATGGTTTAGTGGTCATGGTGGTGTTGGGTTGACAGATGGAGTTGATGATCTTAATGTCTCTTCCAGCTTTAATGATTCTATGCTTCTATTATGTTTCCAGTGAAACAATTCACCTTCTCTGAGTATAAAGAACGTATCACTGAATTATACACGAGAATTAGAAATATCTTTAATGTATATGCTTCTGAAGAAACAGGATCCTAAAATCTAACTACTGTTGAAGTCCTAAAATACCTTAAATTATGCTGACTATCTACATAGCAGTGAGTTTTATCTTTGCTTAAGAAGCGTGATTTAAGAGTTACGGAGACTTTTTCAGCATCCTCTTAGCTATCTCTATGTCCGTAGCTCTGCCTATCCCAAGGTCATCAAAATTTCCGCTCTTTGGTGCCCATATATATCTGGTTTATACCACCAAGATAACTCCATGAACATACCCACACGATCTGGCTGCATCAACGCTGTCCCCGATAAATGAGGAAACAAGGCCATCCCATCCCTCGTTGTCCCTCTCAGGTCAATGGTGTTTCCTTGAAAATGAACCCCGTGCATGTCGTAGTGACTGCCCAGCCCGATGAGGTGCCAGGAGACCTTGTCATCCTTGCACATGGCCAGGCCTGGCAGATTACCAAACAAGTAGCCGTTGACAGCTGGAGGAGAAGGAAAGAGCCCAGTTGGCAGTGGGTTGATGGAAACTCATCGCAGAGCGTCCCACCATCTTCCCAGCGGGAGAGTCGTGACTCGATGAGTCACATCATTAATTAAAGGGGCATTTTGTGAAGCAAAGGTAGCACTGGATGACACCAAGTTAATATCTAAATGCTATTCCTATAAACTCTGAGCTTCTACCTGTTTTTTTTTTATCCTGTAAACTCTTGTAATAGCCCTTTGCAGTGATGTAGGACTTCTCCTCCTAGCTTTTCAGGGTGCCTCACAGACACCAGTTAAGTGTACAAATTAAGCACCTCCATTCAGCCTGAAGAAAGTGTAACAGCATCATGAAGGCCGTGAAGCACGCCATAAGGAGTCTGAGTTACAAATTCAGATCTGAGGGAGCCTTCTTATGTAATCTTGATCTTTGATTTTCACTTTTACTTCCAAAATGTGTCTCTTTCTTTCTCAAGGTGTTATGAGGCTAAACTCCCTCATCTTCAAATGCTCTGTGTGATCCCTGTGTGAAGGATATTATGGCAGAAAAAAACTTTAATATGAGATAACACTTCATAGCAGAAGAATAAAATAGATGGGTCCAGAAAGCCACAAGGTTCTCTAGCAATATGTATTCTCAGTACTCTTCACTTAAGCTAAGAGAGTTTATGTGATGTCCTCAAGTCTGTCATGACAGGAATAACTTGGAGGTCATCTATGTCGAAGTCAGATACTTACATACAGAAGTGGTATTTTAGCATATTATTGGCCATTCACCTAGTCTTTGCCTCTCCTCTTTCAGAGGTAGTTACTGCTCAAGTGGGAGCTGGCAGAGCAGGGCAGGTGGACCTTCATCATCTGAGTCAGTGCCAAGGCCAGCAGTGAAATTTAAATCACCAGTGAGCATTGGCCTCTTCTGCAGTTGGTGCCTGACTCTGGCATTTTGCCTTTTTATAGATCCAAGTGTTGTATCTACAAGTTACACTCTGTTCCCTCTCTCCAGGTGTAGTTGGTGGATGGATGCATTCATTGATAATGTGCCTGGGGCTTCAACACACACTCCGAGGGCCCCAGGATCTGGCCATAAGCTGACCAACAGCTTTCCATCTCACCTTCCAATGCACTGCAGTTGGCTACAAATAATGATAAAATCTGCCAGCTCATTTTACTAATAGGACTGGAGAAAAGGTAACATTAACAGATATTAAACATTACATACCATGCATTTTGTTGGATTCCTTGAAACCTGCATCATTTTCATCTACTTTTGAAGGGTCTCCAGCAAATGCTTCAATATTCTTGTTCAGATACCAGCTGTCATTCTCATCAAAGATTGAAAAGAGGAGGTAAAACTCTCTGTCTATTCCTTTCTGTAGCCAAGAAGGGAGCCAAGAAATTAAAAAAGAAGTCTGTGCAGAATTACCCAAATAAAAATTATTTTTTTTAACAAAACTTTCTTTCCCTTCAAAATTGCAGCTGCCTTCTTTCTATGTCCTTGTAGAGACAGGGATTGACACTCTTCCATCAGCCAGAAGGATAAATAAAGTGTTCATTACTTACTTAGGGTGGAAAGATCTATTCATTGCTAATAAGTGCATAGAAAAGATAGAAAACCTAGGGACAAGCTTGAACACTGAGGAACAACTGTTTAATCTTCCTAACCATCCCCTTATGTCAGCTTTTACTCTGAGGGGTGACATTTGTTCAAAACTGAGCTGGGAACTAAGGAAATTGGATCACATGGGACACCCCGCCACCACCACTAGAGCACCACCCTGTTGTTAGGGACAAGCAGATGTCCAAGCTGGGCACCTGGGTCCCGTCGTGATTCAGCGCGTTCTTCCGACAGACTAGCAAAGGCCCCACAAGTCCAGAGTTGGTGTCCTTGACAGCATCAGTGGCTGAGTAGTACAGATAGGTCAGGCATGGGGGGTCACTCTCTGTTGGACCTCCATTTTCAGGCACCCTCCATTTGTATGTGAAGGTTTCACCCGGCTTAACATGGGCTCCTGGCTTCGGGTAGCCTGCAGAGAGAAAATTGAGAAGCACCAAGGTTATGGAAAGGTTTCATCTTCCTCAATACAAGTGTTAGCTGGAAGTCAAACGTAGCTCCTGATTTTTGTGATTGAGCTCCCCCTTGTAGCCACAGCTTGAGCGCCATCCCCTAGTCTGGGCACTTATGCCATAGGTACATCTCGTTTGGGTCCTGTGCCATGGGGACAACCAAGTCTGTTCCCTGCAGAACAAGTTTAGCTGCTTCACCCAGACGCCTTCTGATACTATCTGGATGATCTGGATTCAATCAGACAAAACACACAAAGCTCATCCTCGTGCTTAATGGCTTCCTCCAATGTTTGTAGCTTTCCTGCTCTATCGTGAGATTCATCTGTGGCATGAACACAGACTCCGGCTTTTCATTAAGCACTGACAAAACAATTACAGCAGAGAATGGAGCTGCAGCTCTTTAGAAACTCAGAACAAAGCTGATCCTGCTAATGGTTTCTTTTTGATTTTGTCGTGATGCACAGGAACCTCTGTCAGAGTCTCCAGAGGGCGGCTGCTGCTACTTTTTTAGGAAGCTGCCTTTAAAGGATTTGTGCCATTGTCTGCTGCCGCGCACAGGGTGGATGTAGCAGCAGTCATATAATTTAGCCACTGTAAAATGGTGTTGGTATCCACTCCTTACGAAAGGAGTTTGAAAGGAAAATTGGGAAAAAGGATCAGCCCTGTACCCTTTGTAGGAATAAAAAGTTCTGAGTAATATTTCTGGTCTTTGCTATGAGGAAGATCAAATCAGAAATATTGTTTAACACTTAGGCATCCATTGACTGAATTTTCTCAGCAGTCGGATGTGTCTGGCAGCAGCAGGCTGCGCTGATGCAACACTCCTCTCTAATACTCCAAGAGAGTCCTCTGGAGAACTTATATCTGAGTGAAAATACCAGTATTACACATGACCATATATTATTTTCTGCAAACTGCAAGACAAAGCAATACAAAGCAAAATACTTCTTCAACAATATCTAATACTGCTGGATTCATCCCGCAACAGCATCTAATAAGGAAAACATTCATTTGGAGGTATAGACCCTCTGAAATTGGACAAGTGTCAAAAGCAACGTTTCCTGAGAGCACTGCTGAAAAAATAAGTGTGCAAACATCCGTAGATTTCTGCAGGCACATTTACATACAGTACTTTTATGTGAATAAGCTGCCCTTAGACAATATACAGCCTTTGAAAAATCATTTACTTTCAGTATAAACCTTCACCCCCTGTAGGGTCTCCACATGTATACACTTTTAGATAGATGTAATGAAAATCCAAGACACAAGGGTTACAATGAGAGAGGAAAGGGCAGAAAGATTGTCCACGAATCTGGTGTCAGGTTCCTCTCCGAAGACCTAGAGGTGTGCAGCACATGCTTCTGCTGAATAGTAGCATTCGATCTGGTTTTGCTCTACACCAAAGTGTGCTGTGCTGATGGTGCTATTACTGGGCAGCATCAAACAAAAGCGTGACAAGACTGAGCAGAGGGAAACTGCACTTCCATGAGGGAACTACATCTGGGAGGGGTGGCATTACGATGTGTGCAGATAACTTCAAAGTCAGCTGTTTCGTGATGCGCTGGGGCCTCCTGGCAAATTTATTTTGTTGCAAGGTCAGCAACTAGAAACAACAGAATTTAATAAAGCTTTCTGTATTGATTTTATTGTAAGATGTGATGAGCTTTACATGTTGACCTAATCCTCTTAGTACAGTTCTTGAAAGGGGGATTATGCCCCATGAGTTTCCTTCTGATGTGTTGTAATGGAAACAAAGCAATTTAGACAACAAGAAAACTACCTTTCTTTTCAGTGCTGCAAACACAGCAAAAACTTTTTCAGACACCACAGTATTAACTCTGTAGACACAAAGGATGGGATTCAGCTCACCTTACTTGAGCCATCTAAAGCTTAGTCCCTAACCCAAAGGCTGGGTTTCTTTTCTAGCTGATGGAGACAGAGGGTGACCTAGTCTCCTAGAAAAGATGTTCAAAGTAAATGGGACTTCTCACCTTCTGAAGGATTTGTTTCTTGTCACTGGTTGAAAAAGGTGCCTACCAATTAAGGATGGCATTTAACACTTGATGGTTAAACTTACGTGATAAATACCCTGTCCTTGCACAAAATGAGAGGAAGCCTTCAGTAAATGCTCTTTTTCAGCATTTATATATTTATGAGGATTAATAAGGATTATCACTGCTTCATTTACCAGGTCAACCAGTTAAAAGCTGCCTCCGACACTGACTATCCTGACAGTGAAACAAGGGCAATGCCCGACCTGGATTAGAGAATCAGGAGTGAAGAAACCCAGATCAGGTGGATAACTATATACAAAGACTCGGCAGGGGCATCATGCCGGATCCAAAGCTTTATTATTCTGGAGCATGTCCAGAGGAGATCCACTGAGGTCAGTTGAGCAATATTAGATTAAAACTAATACAAATTGAATTGTGCTTGTTACTTATGCTCAACATGGACCTTAGCTAGTTTTAATTGCCTTGTCTGGAACATGTCCAAGAAGAAGAACCAGCATGTTGGCAGTCTGGGTAGTCCCATGGGTTGTGACGTGTAGAGTAGATACAAACTATGTAATTATCTCTTCTGTGCCTTAGCATGCACAAAGATGGCAAACCTGGAGAGCAACAGAAGATCTTTCAACTCAGATATTCTGGATGTGACAATACAGCAACAGTCAAAACTTACCATCTAAGTAGGGGGCGCCTTCCGACAACTTACTGAAGCTTACGCCGTGGGCCATGATGCTATAGCTCCTTTTGGCTTTGTTGGCAAAAGTAACGAGCACTGTATCTCCCACTTCAGCTTTTATAGCGGGGCCTTAAAAAAAAGAGAGTGAGCAAACAGATTAGAAGAACTACTCTCTAACACACACCCATCTAAACAAGAGGGGGCTGACTGGTAGTTGCATGCACAAAATTCCTCTCTGGGTTCAAGTGGATCTGCATCCAAACCTGATGTAATGACAGGAGTGGAAAATATTCACTGTACCAAGTATTCCCAGGTGCTTCATGTCCTCTGGCCAAGTCTTCTTCTTACTGAACGTTGCATCAGTATATTCCACATAGCGAACTTTCCAGTATTGCCCTCCTATTCTATCAGTCCCTTGTGTGAAATATATTGCAGATTCACTGTGGAATTAACAGATCAGTCTGATTAAATAATTGAAGGTTCAGGCAGAACCCTTCATTTTGGGTAAAAATATTACTCCAGACACAGGAGAAATTACCTCCACCCCCAGTTACTAGTTTGCATGCACTTTCTAGCAGACAAAGAGAGATAATACTCTTCTGAATTATATATATTAGCTAACATATATATATAAATTAGCAAACAAATGAGCATTCATTGTGCGTTAGCCCAAATTTGCTCAGGGAAACATCGATGTCGACTTGCCTCTAACTACTTTAGGGTAAGACCTGTGCCATTACCTGTGCACAGTGTGTCTCTAATCCTTGTTAGCTTTCCTGGGAGATAATGTAATAAAATTCCTCTTCATCAGTAATGACGGGGGGGGAAAATCTAGCATTATGGCACCTCTGAGATACACTTGTTGTAAGTGTGAAAGCTGCCTGAGGAGTCTCACCGTAGGGTCATTAACTCTGTTGAACTTTGCATACCTCATCAGGGCTCACTTTCTCCATGAACTTAATGGAGCAAGATAAGTGCTTCCAGAAGGAAACTCCAAGCATCATAGTTGCAAATCTAACCTTCCTACAAGGTTGTTTAAATCCATTCCTTCTTGGCCCTTTCAATTAAAATTAATAACAGCGCAGGACCCAGCCCTGGTGAATCATTGGGGATGTCTCACCCAGACTCCTGAAATTACAACACAAAAGGAGAGGACAAGAAAGCTTACCTGCCAGTGGCATTTAAACCCTGCCCAGTGAATTTATCATAACCGTCAGGTCCATAATTCCAGAGCACTTCTTCAGCAGCGATGTAATATCTTCTCATGTGACTGATTGGTGAAGGCTGAGACAAGTTTTTCTGACAGATCTGAACATCATATAGTGCCTCCATGCCACCTGGGAGGAGAAAGAGTCTGGAGACAGTCCTTGGCCAGCTGCCGAGTCAACAATCTCATGGAAATGAGTGCGTATTCAAATTCTTTAGGAGCTACATGGAGTGGAAACAATTACTAGCATAAATTTCTAACTTTAAGACTTCTTCTGCTTTTGCTGGGCCAGATGTTAGTACCCTTCTTTTGAAAGGTGGTACTTCATGCCACAGATGAAACACACTAACACGAATGACACGCCTCACTGGGTTTATTTACTCAATTCCTTAAACTGGGTAAGGACATTAGAATGATTTTGGGAGTCAGAGTGTCTCCTGAGGTGTGCAAAATGGTGTCATCTCCCCTTGACTTTCATTGAAATAGGGGCTGGATATTGCTGCACTGAAGATATTTGTTGCTTGCCAGAATCAAGTCTGGTTTGCCTGATGCAAACCCCACTGAAATCGGTGTGCAAGTTCTTAAAGGAAAAAATTCTCCCAACTCATCTCTGATATGATAATTATATATTGCCTGCTGTCACGAGACCTAGTTTATGATACATGTGCCACACAAATATCACATCACTACCAAATTCCTTCATGTTTCTGAAAACGCTGCCAGTTTTTGTCAGATTTATTTCTGCAAAGGAAAAAGCTATGAAGAATTCAGCTGTCATGACTTTTCTTTATGTATAAGTACTTATCTACAACAAATAGTGATGATGAAAGCTCCTCTCAGTGCTCATCAAAATCTCTGGTTCGTATAGAAAGCATGGTGCCAGTGTTGGGTCTAGTAAGCCTTCCTTATATGAATTACACAGCTAAGTCATTCCTACTAGCTGAAAAATTAGCCCAACGTGTAATTTCCACTGGTGACTAAGCTCATATTCACAATGTTTATCTCGTGAAATAGTTCCAAACTGTTCAAACAGTCACAAAAGAAATGTCAAAGCCTGCTTCCCCTGGAAGCACCTCTCTGATTTCTTTTCCAAGCAAAATAAAGCCTGGAACCTCTGAAAGGATCAGGGAGATCTACAGCAGCGTACCTCGTAAGTGCTCGTTAACCTGGCACGTTATCAGCCACCTCCCGGGGTTCCCAGGAGTCATCTCCGCTGTGATGAAGGTTGCTGGGAACAGACCGACGACATCTGCCCTCTGGTCTCTGTTAGTGAACGTGTGGCCATAGAAATACGCGGCGTGGATATCTATCTCGCTTCCCATGCCAAACAAGTGCCAGGACATGGAAGTGTCGGCACACATCTCCAAGCCGGGTAGGTTGCCGTAAATATAACCATTAATAGCTAAAAACAAAAGTATGAGACTTTATGAGAGGTGAAACAGAAGTGCCCTCACTCCATTTCTAAGGATGATCCCTTCCTAGTCCAAAAAAGAAATTGCCTGAATGTCCACACTGAATAAGACACTCACAGGTGACTTGACAAGGAGTAACAATTTGAACATACAGCTTTCAGCTCTGCATGATCAAATAGCCCAAATTCCTCAGCTGAGTCTGTGAAAAATTTCATGGGTGATATCAAGATGTTGCAAAGCCAAGTCATCACCAAAAAGGTCTGATAATGAAGTCAACTTGTTCTACAGCTATTTAGCATGTCTGAAATCTATTTCCTCTTATTCTGAGTCATAAATATACCATTACATGCCAGGCTTAAGCAATTTAAATTTGAAAATTATGGTATCAGTCAAATCAGTCTAGTCAGTTCTGTCTTTCTCAGCTTCCACACCTGACAATGTATCAGGACACTAAGAGAATGAGACGTGTATTTCACAAAATATTTTAGCTCTTCGGCTCCATAATACAACCTAATATACAGAAAATATCCGGATTTAACTTCTTACATCAGAACTCCAAATGGCACAGAGTACTATTGACCTCTGAAGGGCAGGAGTGATGGTACCTGCCAGCCCACCATCCACACGGCCCTTTGAGAAATGCTGGACTCTTCCAATGTACACATCTCAAAGTGCTCTGCAGCCTCCATTTCTCTTTTCACAGCTGGTCAAACAGGCACCAAATGGCTTAAATCTGCTGCCTAAGATAAAAAGCTAAACAAGTGACAGAACTGGGCATGAAAGCCAAATCTCCTTTCTGCAAACCAGTGTGTTGTGCTGTGTTCAGGCAGAGACTTTTTATCAACACAGTTCTTCAGCATCCTGATTCATTCTTTGCCGACAGAAATAGAGAAGAGACATCACAAGGGACAGATATGAAGAAACAACGTCACAAAGGACTACTGAAATGACCCTGGTCACTGCTATAGTCACAGTTTGCTCAAAAGTCCTGCTCACCATGCATTCGGTTGCTGGTCTGGAAACCTTCATCCTCTTTGTCAACTGTGTCTGGTTCTAAGCAGAAGGTGTTTATATTCTCATCAAGGTACCAGCTGAAGTTTTCATCTACAATGCTAAACATCAGGGCAAAAGCGTTAGCAGCACCAGTCCCTTCTATTGAGGTCTCATCTGCAGTTCCTAAATTGCAAACGAAAAGGAAAGTGATAAAAAAAGCCTTGGAGGGGATTGAATTTAAAAGTGACAGTACCTTTAGAGCACTGGAGGAAATACAGTGCTCTGCCTGTTACCTATAAAGCAGGATGAATCTCATCTAATTTTGTTCTTCTAAGACATCTTGACCCCCCGCCCAACAGCCTTTGAACAGATGAGTGTCTCCAGAAGGCAGTTCATCTTGTCTAAGTCAAGCTGATCTCTTCAATTTGATATAAACATAACTAATTGCCACTATTTGTGGTCCCATTTTCACCATCTTTGGCCCGCTGTACCCAGCCCTGCCCTTTAGCCAATGTGTCTACACAGTGAGACAGGTCATGGGCCTGATCCAGCCAGAAAACAGCGACTTTTTTTTGGACCAGGAGTTAAGGAAGGGCAAGTGGCAGCCTGCACTTCTGCGTTGAGTTGACTGGTGATCCATGCCCTCAGAATGGCTGTCTAAAGGTGGCTCTTTCTTCACGGACTAATGAGAAAGCCTCCACAGTCCTCTAGGACTAGATACTTAAATTTAAAAAGCCTGAAGCCAGGATGAATGTAATCTATTTGGGCTAATTTCATCATCATCATCTGAGTGACTACTTGGGGAACAACCTGAGACTAGAGGATTGGCAATACTGAGTAATCTATCATTAAATGTTGGCAGATTTAGACTTCATCTAATTGCCTACTCTACCTCTGAACCCATGGAAACCTTTACTTCCCCTGTCTCCTAGGGGAGGGACCCCCAGAGCCTCGCTGTCAGTTACAGGAGCCACCTGCCACTGTTGGAAGGAGAACTACAGCTGTAGCATCACACAGATGTCCACCTCGAGGAATTCAAGACCAAACACGCACGTAACCTGGCCTTTCAGGCTGGGATTGTTTTGAATGTGTTGTCTCCTAACTTCATGTATTATCACACAGTTATTGGCTCAGTTTCACCTATTCAGGCAGTTCTGCAGATTTCAAAGGCTCTCTGGGAGAATAAAAGTTTGAGTTTTAATTGTGTGAATTAGCTTGGAGACCAGACCCGTCCATTCCATGTTCAAGTACTTTCTTCATATGTAAAACCTGCTCCACTTACAAATTCTGTATATAAACTTAAGGCTGGTTGTGTGCTGTGGGAGGTACTGGAAAGAGGTGGCAGAATTACATGTACCTGAGGGTGAGGGGGTGGTTGCTCAGCTGACAGAGAGGAGAGGGCTGGTGCATGGTCCCTGATGGCTCCAGCACAAATTTAGCAGGCTATAAAGCCCATGGGACAGGCTGTAACCTCAGCTGTTCAGCGCATAATCCCGTACAGTTGTGATACACAACTTGTGAGCAAAAATAAACATATAATCCGTAGGGGGCAAAAAATTACAAAGTACGTTGGGGTTTCAAACATATAAATGGCAATGCCAAAGTCACACACACCCCCAACCCTAATTTCATTTCCTGGGCAACGAGTTTTTTACTTGCCCTGAAGTGGTCCCAGCTTGGGAACGTGTATTTTCAGTTTTGGCCACAACCAGCTGGCCACAGAGCCTGCTGCAGTCCCTCCACCAGCCGAGGCAAATCTCTTGTGAAGCCAAAGGGGAGCAGGAAGGGGGTTGTCCCAGAGCTACAATACCTACCCTGGGATGTTCCTGGAATGGCCCAGCTATTCCTTGCCCCTTTTTATGGGCTATGTAGGGATAGACTCTAGACCATCATGTTTATACCTGTAAGCAAAAATGACTGTTAAGATGCCAAGCTTGGCAGAGGGGCTTGCTTTATCAGTGTTTCTGGCTCAGTACCTTTTTTACAAACCAGCAGTGGCCCAATTAAACCAGATGCAATATCTCTTGGTGTGTCAATGTGAGAATGGTAAATCCAAGTCAAGCAGTTTGAGTCTGCCAAAGTTGGAGAATAATCTTTCCTTACTGGCCATGTGTACGTGTAATTTCCACCAGGAACAACAAAGTCGTCCTCTTTGCTTTTACCACCGGTTCCATCAGGGTAAAGTGCTCCTAATATATTAAATGGAAAAAGGAAGCTTTTAGTCCCCCCCTTAACTGTTTTCCTTAAATAAATAATTTCTTCTATTTTATCATAGATTTACAAAATAATAAAAACACTCAGAAACACAGAATCACTGAGAAATTGTGAAAAAAACTCAGAAGTTCTTGTAAAATCAAGAAAAAATGTTGAGACTGAAAATCCATCATTTATCAGTAGACAAAGCTTTAAAAATGCGTTAACGGGCTCTAATTTTTCCTTTGCTCTTTACTCTCATCAGTCATCTACGCATTTTATCGGCTAACATCTTGTATCTTCTCACAGAAAACTTATGAGAGTAATGAATGGAGGCAAATCCATACAGTCCTCTAGCCAGAACACACACGCATAGGTTTGGGATTCTGAGAAGTAAATCATGCCTATTTCAGCCCTATAGAGAAGAAAACGTTTACTTACAGGAACTCCATCCATTGAAACAGCTTAGAAGTAAAGGGAAGGAGGGATGATGCTTCGATGATATATAACTCAGGAAAAAAAGACCGACCCAACCTGTTTCAGTACTGGATTTATCCCAGGCATTGTAGGTTTGTGGCAAAAAGTTTTAAGAGATGAGGCTGTTCCTGGTTTTAGTCATCAGCTGCAATTACTCATGAGTTTATGAGAGGGTGATCTAAAGTCCTCTGATGTCAATGGCCAGAACAATAAATACCTGGACAAACTTTTAGCCATGATATTAGCTACTCCAGGGGAAAAAGAGAGAAAAGGGCAAACCAGGTTTTACCTTCGGAGTCCTTGTCATAGAAGACTCCATGTGGATGCACAGAATATGGGCGGGAACCAAAGTTTTTTAGGTGGATGATAAAGACATCCTCTTCTTCTGCCTTCAGGACTGGCCCGAGGAATCCCAGCCAGGCCGCTTTGGGGATCTCCTGGGAGTAAGTGTCATCTGTGAATTGTCTAAAAATAGCCTTTTTGTACACACGTCCTATGCGGTTGGCTCCTCTGGTCGCATAAACACTTGCAAACCTAGTGTTCAGAAGGGAAAAATAATTCAGAGACAAAGAAATTCCTTTAAGAGTTGATCAAATAACTGGTGTTTGCAATGCAGATAAATGGTTCCCTAGGACATATCACACAGTTGGTGGAACAAAAGCTGAGGAGTAAATCTGGACAGTGTTAGCAGGGTCCAAGCCACTTTCTATGCAGTAACAGTCATCCTACTTGCAGGTCTGGTCTTCAGCACAGTAACTACAAGTCTTTGCTTGAGGACCAGCCACTCAGGCCTTTTGGCACAGTTTTAGCAGCTTCTCACTCTTTTGAAGGTTTGAAACCTCACATCTCAAAGCATGGCTATTTAGAAGAAAAAGAAAATCAAATTAAGTTTTTTCAAAAGCCATTAAGAGGGATTCTAATCAACTAGTTTGACACCTCAGAAGACTAGCATGAAATACTTGTTGCATGAAATGCATAATTCCTACATTCCAGAGTCCATTTTTTACGGCAACTTCAAGTGATGGAGAACCCACCATAAAGTCAGTGGTTGACATATTACAGCCATTAAATACCTGCTCCATTCAAATCCTGAATCGCATTTGTAGTCTAACATCATCTAGCTCCACACTCCAACCGCTGGTTCCCATCAAGCCCTCTCTCAGATCAAAGAAGCCACCTATAATCAAGAGCTTCTTTTCTATGCAGGCACTTGCATAACTTTTAGTTAATTGACTAAATCGCCTCCTACCCTTCTCCTGGACAAACCAAGTACACTGACATTCTTTATGCCACAGTTCTTTCCTGAAGCTCTGTCCTGAAAGCCTGCCAATATTTCTCTTTTTTAAGTCTAAACACAAGAACTTCACACAATAGGCAAGCAGTATTCCAGCTAAAGCCAGAGGTGCTCTCAGTCAATGCTCTTTACACAACTGGGAATTAGTATTCCCCTCTTGACTGTAAAATCATACTGGCAACCCATGTTCATCTCATCTATTACAGTATAAAATCTCTTTTTTATTTCTCACCAGGTTGCAGTTGACAAATGCGATAGACATTTGTCATCTTTAAATATCCATCAAAAATCAGGTGGAAATGAACCCCTTTGCTACACAACCAGCAGTGGACTGTACGACCAATGTCACCATAGCTGACTGTTCCATGAGTTTTTACATCCCCTCAAGATTGTTTGAACTTTCCTGCTTCCTAACAAATGCATAAAAATGCTGAACTAAATTTTGTTGAAATATCACCAGCAGAAATGTAGCAATTTCATATTTATAGTGAGTTTTTGTGACTGAGCAGTTTACCTGCTTGAGCTCATTTTGTTTCGGTGCCTTTGTGCAGTGCCAGCAACCAAAGTGTTGGATGTCACATGAGTCGAAAGGTATAATTAGTTATAATTTCTTCACCACTACTCCCCCTTTTCAAGCCATCTCTGCTTGACACAACTCACATCTGTTGTCATTACACCTCTGTGGCCGTGGTCTAAACCAGATCCCTGAAGCAATCCAGATATAAAAACCTCCAAAATGACAGCTTTTTCATTTGAAGAATGTGCTTTATAGCAAACCAAGATCTATTTTGTCAGAGATGAAGACGTTGCCAATGATACTGCTGTGGCAGAAATGGTTGGCTGGGAAGGAGGGGAAAGAACAGAAGTTTCTTGATCTGCTTCTGCACAAAATAACAGATGTCCGATAAATACACCCCAAAAGTATCATTAAGAAACCAAGAAGTCTGGACTTTCTGTGAGTTAGCAGGTCTGTGGTAACTGTCTGTGTGCACAGCGAGACCTGGCAAGTCACACCATGCTCACCGAAGATACCTTCCACCGCCTGGGGGCAAGAGCTCCTACAAGAGCACTTACCACAGAGCAGCAGATGGTGTCAGCAGTAGTGCAGTGTGAAGGTACACGCTTCCCTACCTCATGGCAATGTATTCATGTGGCTACGCACTGATTCAAATTATAAACTGATTCTTAAAATGGTTTATAGGAAGTTTTCTCTAGAAAAATCAAATAGTTGGTGGGTTTTTTTTTTTTCCAGAAATTTCTTCTTTTCAGGACATTTTTCAGTAGATTTTTTTTCCGTTTTGATCAGCCATCAATTATTTTAGAAATGACGTGCTGCAGTGGCTCCTTGCTTTTCTGGTAATGACAGTGCCCTTAAGCCCTTGGCTTTGTGGCCCCACAGTATTGCACACTCTCCTGTAACCTCACACGCTGTGTCTCCTGCAGGAGAATTGTACCCCAGAAAAATGCAAGTCTTGCTCAGGCTTTGTCAAATGTTTGACACAAGCCTAACTCCTTTGAACACATAGATCAGGGATGCCCAAATCCAGGCAGGTATTGAAGTTCAAGAAATCACCCTGAAAAAACCCTTGTAAGTTTAGGCACTAGAAACTTTCTCAGTGCCTAAAGCCACGCTGTAGCATTTCTATTGGCTAGATCTGTGCCTGTCTCCTGCTTAAAAACATCTAGGAATCAGGAAAGAAGGATTTTCAGTACCAGATTTCTGAAAGGAGGCCTGTTCAAATCTTCCAATCAATCAACTCTGAGAGACAAATCCTACATGCCACCGATGCTCTTGATGTTGCATTACAGACTCACGCTCTTTCATAGCTTCCTTTCTTTCTGAAATCACACAGAAGAGTTTCCTACTCAAAACACCCTAATGTTTGGGAGTTCTTGGAGTGCGGACACTTCAGCCTCCCTTCTCCTGGGAGGGAAGATACCAGTTCTTCTACCTGTATATAGACAAGTATTTTCAGCATGTGCTTTTTATTGCCCCTAGTACCTGGAACAGAGTGCACTGGTTTTTGTGAGTCCCACTCTAGGTGTCCAGGCTGTTGCATTTCACCTGGGAGGACTTTTGAGTACCCACTTCAGCCTTGCAAGCAGCTGGTAGCTCTGTGGGTCTTTAAAAGTGTTGTTGTGCTGCACATTGCAGTGCTTAAAGTCCTTTTCAAACCTGTTACCCACACTGTAGCTAACGGTATCAGCCGTAGGAAGCACATAGAAATGACGCTTGGGTGTAAGCAACCTCTGCACACCCAGATGCCCAGATAACGGGCCTGTGGCCACACTCTGGGGCTGGTACCTCTGCCCAGTGCCGCAGTGCAGTCAGCTGGTATGTCAGAGGGGACTTGCACAGGCTCAGTGCCACGGCCCCTGCTGCTCCACCAGTGGGACACAGAGGTTTCCCCCCGTCCCTCTTCTTTATTTCAGTGACAGCTTCTTCTCAGTGCTCTGTGAAGTCGCTGGTGCCAGTGCCACTTGTACCAGCACATTTCCCACCCCGCAGTTCCTTACTACTCATCTCCAGAGCCCCTCTGAGATTTTCTCAGCTTCAGGATAGTCCCCTGCTGACCTTTCATCTCCTGTCTTTGACAATAGTTCTCAAACATCATTCCTTGTCTTCTTCTGATGGCATTTGCTTCCTTGGGAAACACTTCACATTTTCAGTCACTGAGTTAAATATTCCCTTCAATTGCATCTCCTGTTTCATTCTTTCCCACCCACTGCCTTTCCCACTGCTGTAATTGCAGCAGTGGCTTCATCAATGCTGTAATAATTAAGCACATCCAATTCTCTGCATCTGCCTTTTCTTCCAGTGATCACAATGTGCCTATTTTACTGTGCACAGCCTGTCAGAGTATCTTCTATCTGTCATTCCCCTCTTATCACAAGAAGACAAAGGCTCTCCGTGCTTCTTCCTCCTCCTCTGCTGACTTCAAACTGCTTCATCCTCCTGGTGGCTTTGTGATATTGCTGCCTGAACCTCTTCCATCTTTCTGGTTTTGTGCAGCTGTAAGAGATGCTCTTTTAAATCTTGACTATCTCCCTCCAACTCAGTTGTCAGCTTGCACTTCACGTGCAGAAAGTTGTGATAATCAGACAGTCCTACTTCTCACAGGAAAGCAGAATGCTCCATCCTCTGGAGCTGCACCTATGCAAAGTTCCTAAATTCCTTCCTTCATCTCCTCCAGTCAGGCCAGTCTTGAGGTTACATATGGAGGTAAGTGGGTTTGTTAATCAGGGCATAAAAAATCTTGTTCAGACTATAAAACCTGACAATTTTTCTTCTGTGCCTGATTTCATTTTGCCAGTTGACCACTGCTTTTAAGCTCCAAGAAAAGTTGGTAATGCACATGAGTAGAACAGGGAGTTGTACAGTAAGGAGTTAATTCCAATTCCTTAAAATAAGTATTAACATAATTACAGACATCCACCTCCCTACAATGATGAGCACTACAGCTCTTCCAAATGAGACAAAGAATAGAGCAAGAGTATCATGTAGATTCTACTTCAAATCAAGACTAGACACGCAGATAATCTTGTAATCTCAGAGTAGGAACATGAGTTAAGGTAAGACCACGATTTAAGTGTAATTTCTACACGTATTTCTTTTGTCACACAGAAGTATTTTGCCAAGGTTTTTACTGTGTTTATGTTGGCTTTGTTCTTAAGACACAGATCTACAACCTAAGGGATTATTTGTTTCAAGAGGTGCTTACATGAGTACTGTGTTACAGCGTGCAGCAAGAAATGGAAAGGGCTACATGTTGTGCCTGGTCAAGCAAACAGCTCCTCAGTAGATTTGAGCCAGACCCCTTGCTGATACAATTCTGAAGCCTGCTGAGTTTCTTTGCTGCTATAATCAACACTGAAAAATGAGCACTTTGATCAAGTACCAGACCCAGAGTCCCAATTTTTCTCCCGTGTTTAGCATGCCCGATAGCCACTGTACCTTCCTGGGTGTAATTGCAGGCAAATGCAGACTTTCTTCTTTTAGCCTTAATTTTATGCTGACAGCCATCTGAACAATTATCTTTATGGGTTTGTTCCCTAAAAGCTGTTGGTAGTGAAACCTTCCTTATTCTTCGCCTTCTTCTCATACTCTATGGTTGGATTTATAATGTTGGGTTTTTTCCTCAGAATTCCTCATTTTTCCTGTGGCTGGAGTAAGCCAGGGCAGTGCCCATGGCTCCAGGTTGCTCCAGTCATGATCCCTGGGTCACGTAACCTGTTCAGGGTAACCTGCCAAACCATGACTCTGTGCTAAGGCCAGTGCAATGTCTGTGCTAGAGGGATGGCCAGTGGAGGAGGACCAGGGGTGCCAACTCACATTTGTAGAGGGTGGCCTGACCGCAAAGCATCAACCACAAAGTGTGTCCTCAAAAGAAAGACAGACACGGTGTCCTCAAAGGATGTTTTAGGCCTTTTCTGACCCACAACATTCATGGAAGAGGTCAATCACCTCCATAAAATCTTAGATGAAGCTCTGAGGTGTCACTGGTTAAGTGTGATTATAATGGTTTCTCTCCTAAAATAAACTTCTGCTTCCCCTGAAGTCTATAACAAAACTCCTCTTAGGCCTCATTAGAGCCAGGATTTCACCTCAAGTGCCCTTTTTATGTTGACCCTTCCCACAATGATCATCTCCACTGATGCAATTGGGTCATTTGGCCACATAATGACTCAGCTATTAGTTTAGCATCTGTGACGACAGCTTCGCTGCCATTTATCCGGGTGGGATCTCCTCATAGGCAAATTGCACAAACTGTGTTTGATGCTGTGGCGACAAAAACACCCGTTAGTGTTGGTGGCTGCAAGGCTTGGCCCAGATAAATGTAGGATTGGTGGCCTAAAGAGAAGGGATGAGCTCTTACATCAGGCAAAACTTAATAACATCTACCAGCAGTAGAACAAGATTTAAGTGTTCATCATAAAAGCTAGTACTAAATTGATTTAAAGGTATTATCGATCAAAATCTAATCCTGGAGGTTGAGCCATGTAGGGAGGGAAAACTGACGTACGTCAAGCCCAGACACCTGGGTGCATTTTTCTCTTGAAAGGCTGTTGCTTGTGTGACCATTAAAGGGAGCAGGCAATGCCTGACCTCACCCTCTTACTGCAGCATTATTTGTGCCCTAACCCACACACCTCACTGGGATCTGCAGCACATCCAGCAGCACTGACGGCACCTTGCACCCTGTGTCTCCAGTCCACCACGCTTTAATGATGTCAACTCTTTCACCAATTGTCTGTTGGAAGGGGATGCTGAACACCTGTTCAGCTCACCTAAACTCAGTGGCCATAATTTGGATCTGTGATTTCCAAAGTCCTGTGTGCTTCAGGAAATGTCTGCTTAATTTTCAAAGGGACAACTGAGAAAGAAATATCTTGGTTTCACTTGTAACACTCCAAATTGTGAGAACTAGTGGAACAGCTCGAGGCTTCGAGCAGACAAGACGGATGGCAGTGGCAGGCAGCCTCATTACTCTGTCCATAAGAAGCATGGACGCACAGCAAGATCCTTTGTGCAAGCAGCAAGGTGGCTCTTGAGCACTGGAGCAACACAGGGCATAATAAAATTATCGTCCAAGCAGAATAGTTATGTTAACACAGGGTTGCCTTTGGGTTAATTAGCTCTGACGAGAGGCAGCCTTTTCAGCTCACACCCAGGGAGGTGCTGATGCAGATCTGTAGATCCTGACTTGGGAGCCACAGCTCACTCAGCACCAGCACAGCATGAACTGAGCAGCGTAGATGTGCCTGGTGCCAGAAAAGCTCACCTGATTTCCAGCCCCATGCCTCAGCTACTGAAGTCTCCTTTCTCATCTTTGCTGCTAAAAACTAAAGGCCGAGGAAGGTATTATTGACTTTGGCACAGCAACATTGAAAATCATCTCTGAAATCTCTTAAATCTCACTATCTGATCCACGTAACGTAACCCTTTCCATTACACTCTTGCTAATTCAGCATTTTTATTAAGTAGTGGAGAATAAGTGGGTTTGATTATATCTCTGTGGGCTAGCTGGAATCAAAGACAGCATTCCGTGCACTGACTCTTTTAAAGATAATCTCTTTGTCTGCAACCTTTTTATCTTCACTTCCTTATCAATAGAACTGGGATAGTGCCCCATCACATGGGTGCTGTGAGGATGCATCACACAGTGAGAAGTGCCAGGCTCAGCGAGCCCAAGCATCAGCGCTTGCAGAACATGTCTGGCTCGAAACTCATTCCTGTCCCTAGCTAGGAACTGAACCCTAAACTTTTTTAATGGAACTATGTTTTTATAATATTGATAAGAACAAATAAATTAGATGAAAAGTAACCGATTAGTATAGTGCTTTAATTTTACATTAGAGCTTATCCTAAATGCTAAGTTAATGATTGGACTCCATGATCTTAAAGGTCTTTTCCAACCAAAGAGATTCTGTGATTCTGTAAAAAGAGCTAAATAATCACATTTATTATTACCGGCTCATTGTTTAGTCCACATGCTTATGCAGACACACTGTTTTTCCCTAATATAGCACTTTATTTTGGATCAGCTTAGTACAGTTTGGAAATGGAGTAAACTAGTTACAAGCATCAATTTATTATTCTGCACGTAGGTATTTCGTCACAAACAGCTTCCCACCTTTGAATGTATAGTTACATTAAAATCCTCTGTGGGTAAGCCCTTTGGAATTAACATTCTGTAATTATTACACTACAGCAAAGACTGAAGACATAAGCTATCTTCCCTCCCTGTTGTGCCAAGTAAAAGGCATCACATTTGTATCATGGACTTTAAAATAAATGTTCTGCTTGATGTTCAGGGAGCACAAAATGCACACAGCTGTAACAGGAGAATTCACAGAACAGATTCTAATCTCTCTGTGGTATTAGGGTGGATTTGTAAGTAGTTGGCCTTCACTCTAAACTATTTTTAGTGAGAGGTCTTCTAGGTTATGGAGTGGAGAAAGTTATCCTCTGCTAAAAAGAGTAGGGAAGTGAGAAATTCAGGTGTTTAACACAACTGGCAATTTTTTTTCTGGCAAATTTTGGAAAGCATGGGCTGGGAACAAACTTTACCCTGAATTCTCTCTGTAAAGGTAACACTTACTGACTTGGATGGTAAGACCTCTAGTTGTTAAAGGCATAAGCACAAATTTATGTTGGAAAATAAAACTCTTTCTTGCTTCCTGCTTGTGGTAAAAGAATTTCCTCTCTGAAATCCAGCTGAGAATGATTCTGAAATTACTGGCCACTAGAGAAAAGTCTGGCATTGCTTGGGATTTCCTAAAAAGTCAGGAAGGGCATTTCCGTTTCTAATTCCCAGGACACAGCATGCAGCCCCCAGTGTGCCTCCAGGCATGGACACCAGAACCTCCTCACTCTCTCACAGCTTCCACCCCAAACCCAAGCCCAGACTATCTCTAGGGTGCCAAAGATATCAATGAAGTCTTTTTAAAAACAAAAATCCCCATACATGTTTGAAGCCCAAGCTATAGAGAGGCATCAACGGTCTGTGCCATCCCCATCCAATGTCAGGCTCTCCTGGTGTGGCAGGGACACGTAGCCAAATCCAGCAGTGCAGGCACAAGAACGGATGCTGGTTTTCCACTGGCTGAGGTATGATTTACCACTGTGCTTACCTACACACTCCAGTTTCAGCACAGGTGTTCACCACGACTTCAGTGTGACTATCTGCTGCCGTGTATTTAAGCATTTATCTAATTAGATTTCCTAAATGGAGGTCTCCACAGCTGCATACATTGTAGGGATATATGGACCATCTACTTGTATCTCGTTTGTAGGTACTATACACATCTGAATTTTACAATATCATACTAAGCCCCCCAACTTTTATCATCTCACAAGGAGAAAACTTGCCAGTTAAGCAGACTTCCGTGTCTTACTGCAAAAGAGCTGTGCTTGAATATGGCAAAGTTACAATTTGCCCTTGGACAACAAGTCCCAGAAACACCCACACCTCCATGAAACACACACAGGGGATTTTGAGCACACTACCTGCTGCTTTTTTTTGACAAATATCAGTTCCCTAACATCACCTTCAAATGCACACTATCACCTTGCTTAATCAATCGCTGACCGAAAAGAAGTCAGTCAAAATCTACTCTTGCCTTGAAGCTGAAATCTTTCCTATGGCAACATCATTGGAAGACAAAGCAAGAAAAATACTGTCTTAAGACATTTACAGCAACATTAACCACAAGAAAAACAGCATCTTAAGACATTTGAGGTTGGACTAGATGATCTTTGAGGTCCCTTCCAACCTCTAACACTCTGTGACTCTGTGACATTTACAGCAACATTAATCACATCAGTTGATTTTCTTTGGAGCTGTCAATACATCTCCCATTTATCAGAGATCCCAGTGACTTACTTATCCTCTAAGAGACTTTGTCCTGTGATCAGATTTTTCCCAGACGGTGCATAGTCCCAGTTCTCTTCCACAATCCCGAGGTAATAGGTTCTGGTCTTTGCTTCCACCGCTGCAAACAGCCAGAAGAACCCAAGAGCTCGAAGGCAGCCACCACGCTGCGCGGGAGGCATTTGTAGTTGTGATTGCGAGGCTGGCAGCGGGCAGGCAGCGGCAGGATGCACCACTGAGAGCTCACCCCTCCCTCCCAGCTCTTGACAAGTTATAAATAAGGAATGGACAGAGCAAAGCTCCTCCTTTTCAGCAGGTTAGGGCTGGGATAGGTAGAGAGCCCGACTATGCAGAGCAGGGCTAGGGAGGAGGTTGCTGTCATGGCAGGACCTTTGCCAATCCTTCGGTGAGTGCATAAATTACTCACTTGCCTGTCCAGGCTATAGCCAGCTGGGTTGTTTTGGAAGTTTTTATGTTTTTTTGTTGTTCTCTTACCAGACTAGGTGCTAGGAGGTAGGCATATTGGAGCAGGGTAGGGTTTTTTTTAGTGTTTTTACTGTCCCTGTCAAAACTTTTTTTATTTTATTTTAACTCCCTTATCATATCTGAGATTACTAAAGCTAACATCTTGCTGCTTTCGTTGTTTGTTTTTTTTTCAATGATGTGACACTAGGTTATAATTCAGCATTATCAGATTGAGATAAAGAATTTGCCAGTACCTCTCCAACTTATAGGATTTCCTGACCCGTTTATTAAGATTGCAAGTGATCTGAATATGCTCATTTTTAGAGTGCTGAAAATGAGAACCCTTTTTACAACCATTTCTGGAAATTAGAGACCTTGTATAGTCTTTCCATTTGGGCACCTAAGAACTGAGGCACACAAAGATCACCCTTTTATTAACCTTGGTAATTAATGTGCCCACGTAGCTCTCTAGAAAATCAGTCCCTCCCTTTGTAACTTAACTTCCTCTCAAAGGATATCCCTACTGCCAGCTTGGCAAAGCCAAGTGTAAACCTATACAAGTATGATTTGACTGGATATTCTAAATCACTTAGGAAACACCCCCAAAAACATCACCTAGGTGGTAAGACGCTTTGCAAAATCATACTGTGCTCTTACTAATTTTTAGCTGACTTGAGACATAAAAACCTTGCGGTTCTGAAGTATAGCATTACTCTTGAGACTCATTTTGAGCTCTAACAGTTGTGAAATTTCCCTTCCAGCTCCAGAACCATCTGACTTCTTCCCATTGAAGCTAATGGTTACTCTTGGCTAGGGCTGCAAGAGCCTTTGCAAATGAATTTGGTAGCCACAGGATTAATGTCATCAGTCAAGAGCTAGCTCAGTGATGTGAGCATGGTTTCATGTGGCAGTTTTATGGCTTCACCCTCTGGCATGCGACAGCGACAGTAACACTTTTGGTCAGCTGTGCTGAGTGCTCTGCTTGTCACTGGTGTGCTGATGTCTCAGAAGTCACACTGAAAAAGCAGGTGAGGTTCACAGCCTCTCAACCTCCAGCCACCCAGACCGTGGCAGGTCTAAATTAAGAAACGAGGCACACAGACACATGGAGCATCTTACTAAAGAAGTTTCTAGTTGCTTGATGGAACTTGATGACCTTAAGGTCCTTTCCAACCTTTATGATTCTATGATTCTTTATCTTCTGCTTTGCATGTCTTTAGCTATGAGGGCCAGAAGCCCAGTACACGTGGGTAAGGATACACTCAGACATTCGCAACTGATCAGCTTAGCACAGCTGTAAAAGCAAGAGTCCCTGGGCTGTAAGCTTCTCTCTGACGCATGCTCATGTTCATTATCTCAAGTTGGTTAATTGATGAACAATGAGAAGGAGGAGAAGTGATTGGACAATACAGATATTGTACAAACAGATGTCCTGATCCTCAGAAGCAGCACCCACAGACTTCCTGATCCCCTTGGAAAACCTTGCTCATCTCTTCATTCCTCTGCTGCAAATCACACACTGGCCAGCCTCTTGGCCTCTCATGTCTATCTGCATCCTCTCTTCCAAAATAGCAATCGCTTAAAATCACACGTTTTTGCACTGCTTTGTCATGTCACTTGATACTCAAATGATGCTAACTGATAGTACTGCAATTTTAAAAGCAGAATTAAAAAGAGCAACTGCAGGACAGGCAGAGGCTTTGCTATCCAGCGGCACATCTGTCAAACATGCAGATGTGGTGGGACCGACAGGCCAACTGGTGGGCTATGAAGCTGTGAAAAGGCCAGGCTTGGAGACTAACAGGACCCCACTGTGATCTTCGCACAGGTCTTGAGGTTCCATTGCCCAGAACAGCTGTCCTGAGCCCAGGCAAGCTATCTGTCAGTCAAGCACTTGAGTTTACAAAACTGAGTGCCTGTTATGCAAATATTCATTGTCATAAAGTAGTAAGGATTTTGCATTTCAATAGGAAACATGTTTATTTTGAGGGTAACATGCACTTTGAATGAGATTTTGTAGAGTTTAATTGCTTAAATCAGCCTTTTGCATGGTATTAGATATATTTAAAAAACAGGTAAGTGGCCAATTCCATCCAGACAGTTCTGCTGCGACCTTCTGTCTATCTGCTTTTTTGTATCTAAAGAACTCTGTTATATGTTTAACATAAATTTATATGTGGACTCATATAACTCCAGTACATCAAACTAATGGGGAATAAGAAGGAGTGTCCAGTTCTGAGCTGGCACCTGACCGCACTACAGTCATTTGAATAATAACAGTGTTATGTTCTTGTTTTTCTATTACTTCTCATGTGCCCAGGATTGGGTCCTGTTTACTTTCTTGCTAGAATAACTATTCAAAAGTCAAATATAAATTTAACTTCTTTGTCTATTACCATAAAGTTATTTATGTAACAGAAATAATGTGCAGGCCGAAGCACCCTATATCAGCAATGTGTTGTAAGTCTGGTAAACGCCTTAGTTTGGCTTCAGCATTTTCTAGATCTAGCAACTTGTATATCCTTTGCATCCACACATTAACACTTAATTGCCTTTGTCACATCATTAAACCCAGGCACATTTACATTCCGGAGAGGTGCTGTGGGCATGACTCAGAAAAAGATGAAAGAACAGAGGTTTTCCCTTGCATCAGGAAAATTTCTGGGAAGCTCCCCTCTGGCCGGGAGGTAATGGGATTAAATTTGTCACTTTGGACAGGATCCTTTCAGCAAAAGGGCTGGATATTAGTTCCTCTGAGACTTTCTGTCCCTCTGAAGGATAAAATTGGAACATGTCTGAGTTTCAAAGTTTTGCAATGAGAAGCAATGTTCATAGATCTGAAAGGTGAATATATTGAGTGTCTGTGAATGAACCCTGAAACATCACCAATGGAGCTTTCCTTTTAAGTACTTCAGGAATGATTGTAATAATTAGCTGAAGTCAATCCACTAAAGCCCACACTTGTGCCAACTAATGTTAGTCAATTTACTAAATACCTAAGTAAACATGGCAATGGCCATAAGGTCAACGAAGAGAGATGCTGGATGTGCTGATCTTCTGCAGTTCCTTGAAGTTAGGTGACATGAGTTCAGAAATGAGCACTTCATTCACACTGCCTGCTGCTCGAATCTGGCTCTCATTCTCCATCGAACAGATGATGAGTGGATGTTCAAGAAAGTTGACTACTCTGTTCCCTCCACTTCTTCTCTACTGCAGCAGAGTCCACATTTTTAGACACTCCTTCCCAGTCCCTCTGCTATGTTTGTCTCTGAATTGAGATTCAGGCCTGCCTCTTTCCAGCATAAGATTACCCTCAGCTGATATTGCCACCAAGCCTGGAGCTGTGCCTGTAGGCACAAGGTGACAAAGAGTGCCTGTGGTAAAGCTGGGAACTGAGTTACACCCTCCCAAGTTTCACACTACTCTTTTATGCAAGGCATCCTCCCCTTCATCAGCTTTCCCATACTCTCCAGCCACAAACACATATTAAGTACAAAAGCCTCATAGTATGCCTGTGAAAAACAATTTCTATTCCACTTTCCACTAATTTTCAGAGTTGCAGCAGCAGTGAGCAGAAGGTAAACCACACGTTATAGTCTTGGATAGTCAGACAAAACGTGTCCGAATTACTTGAATCTTTTGAGTTCACACTGGCAGGCTGGAAATCTCAAAAACCATCTGCCCTCCAAGGCATCCACTACTTCTGTTTGCAGGACTTCAGTGAAAAAAAGCTTCTTTGGCATATGCAGCATGTCCCTAGGAATACTCCAAGTCTGAGGACTGAAACTGGTGGGAGACAGGAAGACGAAACAACGACTGAAACTCAAGAATAACAAGGATCTGCAATCAGTGAGGATATGAGAAGGGCAGCTGTAGCCTGTATTTCAGATGTGGACCTGACTCACATCTGCCCAGAAATCTCTGTGGCAGGAGAGAGACTGAATCCAGCCCTGCAGAGTCTCACGTCAGAGCCCTCCCCTGGCTCCCCAGCATTGCCCTCCAGCCATATGGGCTCAGTCCATGCACCCAGCTCAGGGTCACAATTGGACATTTACCACAATGGTTGTCTGGAGATTATTAGGACAGAATAATTTTCTCTTCACATCTCTGTGCAGATGCTCTCCTTGCAGAACAGATACTTTGGTACATGATTACTCGTGGTGGACAAGTCTTGAGCCAAGGTGTGAAATGGAAAAGAGGGGTCCTGTTATAGCAGAAGCAGCCCTTTCTTTTCTAACAGAGATTTGAGCCAAATCTTATGTTTGCCACACCAACAACAATATCATAGATGAATTTAGACTTTAGAGAAAATAATTATATATTGGGGGAAAAAGGCACTTGGATCTGAAGACTGCAAAGAGATGCAATAATGAGAAGGAAGGCATTTAACAATGTACTGAAAGGATATGCAAGTTTGAAGAGATTATAATAAATTGCCAAATAGGCTGGGCAAGTGAAATGTGTTCAGCCTCAAAAACCATTAAAGCAAAGCTAAAAAAAATAAGTTTTGATCCTAATTAAGAGAAGCTTCTTGAGTGTGGTAACTCATGTAATATCTGTACTGTTAAAGCAAGGCTAATACCTTGACAGAACTTCAAGGTACATTATTTATGGGTTTCTACAGCTCTGCTCATTGTAGCACCTAACCAACATGAAAGAGCTTAACTACGTCATCACTGTGGGGCAGAGTGTGTTTATTAACCCTATTATACAAATGAGGAAAGAGGAAGACTGGGTAACTTCCAGGCACTTATGCAGGAAGGCAGCCTGGTCTCCTGGCTCCCCATGCAGTGCTGGAAGTGAGGTGACAGCCCTGCTGCCCCACTACCTTCCCTCTGAGCACAAGGGTTGTGGACACCAGGGTCTCGTTGGACTTGCACTGTTTGTGGGAGTGGTGCTGTGACCAGATTGCGCGGCAAAACCCTTTCATACCCGTACTTGCTGTCTCCTAGCAGGAAGACCAGTGCCAAGGTCTATCTCCGCTCTCCCTGAGCAGCTGCGCTGCCTGTCCTGACTCCTCCAGCTTCGCTGTGGGCATCATGGGATCCTCTTCCATCATGTCTCATAGCCCTGACCTACTTACTTACTCTAGAGGAAATGTGGCCCTTTTGTTTTCCTCCTATGAGTTCATTGCCCCATTTTCTCTGTGGGGAGTCGCGGTAAGAAACCCCAGTGCTGGAAAACTAACCAGGACTGTTTAAAGCAGGTAGCAGAAAGGAAGGTATCAAGCATTGTGGGAAGAAAAGAAAGAAGAGGTGTGATTGCATCTGCACAAGTGACTTTCAAACTGTCACAACCTCACCTCTGCTAGGCAAGCCATACACAAGAATGTTATGAACCTGCAAATTCTCAGTAGGGTAGTGACACTTTGCTTGGGGTCTGCTGATTAAACAAGAGGGTGTTGTGTGCAGTGGAGAAGCTAACAGAAGATACCTGATGTCCAGACAACTTCTTCTGTCTGGTTTCTCTGACTGAAGAGGAGAAAGTGGAGAAAATGCCGTGACCTTGTGGAAACCTGGATGATTGCTCACAGTGAAATATTGTGATTTATGGGATTTGCAGAAGACTACCAACACTTTTAGTGCCTCTCATTTGTGTCTATGAGGCTTTGCAACAGAGCACCCCTACCACTCTTCAGTAACTCTGTTGTTTCCTATTTGAAGAAGCCTATGTTACAGCCAGAGTGTCATTTCTCTAATGGAAACCTTTCAGGTCTTGTATTAAAACAGAAAATAATTTCTGCATAATTTTGAAATTCTACAGTCTATGAGAAAAAAAAAAAAAACAACAAACCCAAATCTCTCCCTTTCAACAACCCAGTTATCACCTTTAAAAACTTGTTGTGGTCTTCCAAAACATTTTTTGCCTTTGTTCCGTTATTCTGAGTTACAACTGAATCTTATATAGTCCCTACTGAGAATTTATTCTCTCTTCTGCCAGCTCCTTTAACTGCTGGATACAAACCTGGGAGGTGCAGAGCACCCTTGATTTAAGAGAGACATGCAAGAGACAAGATAACTCTGGTTTAAGACCCCAGAGTTGAGTCAGGGCTCTTGACATCTTTCCTTGCAAGTAAGGGCTTGTGAACATTGTGGGCAGGAATGCAGGCTGGTAAGCTCGCACCATGCATACAAGGCTGAGCAAATTTGCCAACTCAGATTCAGATCCCTCTCTGAAAGGGCTATGAAAGTTAAAGGATTGGCTGGTGGATGAAAAACCTAATATGAGCCAGCAACGTGTGCACCCATTGCATCCTGGGCTGCATCAAAAGAAGAGTGGCCAGCAGGTGGAGGGAGTTGATTCTTCCCCTCTGCTCTGCTCTGGTGAGACCCCACCTGCAGTTCTGCATCCAGCTCTGAGGTCTCAACGTAAAAATGACATGGACCTGTTGGAGCGAGTCCAGAGGAGGCCATGAAGATGATCAAGGGCTGGAGAACCTTCCATATGGGGACAGGCTGAGAGAGTTGGGGCTGTTCAGCCTGAAGAAGAGAAGGCTCCAGGGACATCTCATAGCAGCCTTCTGGTACTTAAAGGAAAGATGGGGAGGGACTATTTATCAGGAGGGACTACTTATCAGGGATTGTAGTGATAGGACAAAGGATAGTGGTTTCAAACTGAAAGACGGCAGGTTTAGATTAGATATTAGGAAGAAGTTTTTCACTGTGAGGGTGGTGAGACACTGGCACAGGTTGCCCAGAGAAGTCATGGATGACCCATCCCTGGCAGTGTTCAAGCCCAGATTGGACAGGGCTTTGAGCAACCTGGTCTAGTGAAAGAAGTCCTTGCCCATGGCGGGGAGATTGGAACTAGGTGATCTTTAAAGGTTCCTTCCAATCCAAAACATTCTGTTCTATGATTCTATGATGCAAATATGTGCCATCCCTGCAGTGTTTCTACACCACAGTCCATTTCTGAAATCAGGACTAACTCAGACAGAGTCACCCCACTTTTCCCTGTTCACCCTGATGTCAACATGGTGTCAGCAGAGCTTCCTCCTTTCTTCATGAATTACGGTGCCTGAAATGCTTCCTCCAACCTGGGGCAGATCACACAGGTCTACAGTCTGTATGTTTTGGAAGTAAAAAGTGGACGTAATCCTGCACCTTTGGGCACCTGAGAAAACAGTCTGAGCCTCCGAAGTGCTGAGCAACCTTCCCCAATGGAGGAAATATGGTTTTGGCTGACTAACTGTAAGCGCTCAGCCTTCGCTTCTCCTCATGTGTGCTCATCTGCAAAGTGGGGATCATTATACCTTACTCCTTCTCCAGGTATTTGGAAGCTAATTTAGTTAATGCTTGTCAAGCACTTTAAGGTCTTCAGATGAAAGAAGCCGCAGATAGGCAAAGCATTGCTATTACTATTAATTATTTCTATTGTGCAAGTAGACATGAAAGCAGCAAGAGTGATGATTACTCGCTTCCTTTACAAGTCGCAAGACACAGTGCAAATACACACACAGGGACCCTCCCTGCCCTGCGGTGCTCCTAATCTCATCAGCCAGATAAACCAAAGAGTGAGGACAGGAGCACAAACCCAGAGAAAGGCAATGATGTAGTGACTTACCACGCATGAGGTTGCTTTGGTTTTTTTTTGCAGCATCTGCCTTTTAAAAGTTCCCTGTTAGCCAAAAACCACAGCATCATTGTTCGGGAGTATTTCAGAATCACAAGTCAGGCTCTCAGAAAAAGAAAAGTTTTTTACAAAAGATTGTAAATGTCCATAATTCTCCTTACTTGGCCTCTGATTTTTGAGCACATCAAGCTTTGAATACTTTCTCCGTAGCCGTGAGGACTGAAAATATTTCAGTCATTAAAAAAAGGTCAAAATTCTCAAAGAACAAGCTGAAATATTTGGATATATAAAACAAATGCCTTTCAGTAACAGGTTACTGTCAGCTGCTCAGAAGGAAGGACATGAGCATGGGCTTGGTGACAGCTCATCCTTTTTCCTTCCCTGATGCCCAGCGAATCTCTCACAGCTAGTTTTCATTCTCCTTGAAGTGCCAGGGGCTGGGTCCACACCGCAGAGGAGTTTACGTGCAGTGATGAGATACACCACTGTAATTCTTTCTTTTATCTGACACCTCACTAGACAGACAGATTGAGGAGTAAAAAGAACAGGTGGCTCCCGGCCAGATGCTGAAACCTCTCACACGTGGCTGTGAAAGGGCTGGTGCTGGCACAGCAGAGAGGGTGGGAAGCATGACCAAGGCCAGCGGTGTAGCGGGACTGGGATGCTCTGTGGTGAAACATGTCGATCTGAGCCATCCCAGCTTTTCTTCAGAGCACAAAGGGTCACAGAGGCAGGTCCTGGGCCAGGGTTACCAGGCTGGCTTAGAACCTTCCTCTGACTGCTGTATGAATCCAAGTTGGTTTGTTGTTTGCTATTTCCCAAGGGAAAACATTCAGTTCATTTAAAATCAGCTGGTGAATAGGCTTGAGACAACATCAGGTGCAACTTTATGTGTGAGCTCGTTGTGTGATGAGGATGTCAGATGCAAACTAGGACCAGACACACACTGTCTATTAAACCATTAAAATTATTAAACTACTCCTAAAAGAATCCCAGTCTCTTTCAAAAAGTGATTCTTTCAAGGAAGAGGCAGCAGTGTTTCCAGCAGTTCATAGGGAAGTGCATTCTTACCTCATAATAGCCATATACAATAATGCAAGAAGCTTAAGGATTCCAAAGCAGGTTTAAAACTGAACCAGCTGTTCTCCATGCACTGCTTCAGTTTTCCAGGTCTGCATTTCCTCCCTGGGTTCTCACCAAGCTCTCTCTAATGGCCACAGACCCGCTGTTTCATTCCCTCCCTGTGCTGTCAGCGAGGCAAGACGCAGGCGTGAAGCCCCGGCCTTCCACAGGGTGAGAAGTACCTACCAGAGGAGGCCCTCCAGGTTTTTATTTCTTTAATGTGTGTGGGTTCATCTCTCACCTACCTCTTTTATGATTCTGTCTCCACCCACTATCTTCCCTCTTAACACTTTCCTGGATTCTTGCCTTTCTCCCTGGCCTCTGGAGACGTGCCGTCATCTCAGAGTTATTGCACATCCTGCTCGTAGCTCACTTTAGGCCCACACCCTAGTGTAAAGAACAGAATACACCCCTGAGGAATGACAGCAGCATATGCTGGACAGTTTATCCTTCTTTTTAAGTCTAGCTTTTTGATGTCTTCCTCATGCTGGCCGTGGAGGAACTGCAGACTCAAGCCAGTTCTGCCACAGGGAGCAGGAACCAAAGCCCATGGCAGCATGGTGCCACCGCTGCTAACGTGACCACAGGGCTTAGTGCAAAGGAGAGTCCAGCTGCCCCTGAGCCACACCAGTGTTGTGCTGCTGCCCCTGTCTGATACATCATAGTTGTTCCCAGAGCCACAGTCACAGAGATGCTGAGCTTGGCAGGGACCTCCAGAGGTCATCTGGTCCAACCCTCCTGAGCAAGTAGGGCCACCTGGAAAAGGCTGCCCAGGACCATGCCCAGATGGCTTTTGAATGTTTCCAGGGATGGAGATAATATGTCTTCAAGGATAGAGAAAGACAATTCACACCTTTTCAGTTCACACCTTTAGTTATGTCTTATTTTGGTATCTAATTTTTAACGATAAACAAAAATGTCTGCAATCCACGTTAACATCCTCTCATCTTCAAAAAATCCCACCTTGAGACTGCCTTCCAGTGGACAGGGGAGCAGAAAAGTATCAATAGTTTGAAGATGGATATTGCTTTGTTTCTGGGAAAATTCCATGATGCTGTTTTCTGTGCAAGCAGACAAGCTTTTTCAGAAACCCAAGCAGTGCTAAAGAATGTCCAAAGACAGTTTCCCGCTTTAAAAATATTGCCCTAATTACCTTGGGGCCTTCTGCTACATAGGATGTGGAGATTTAAAATCCTGATCTGTCCCACATTGCACTCAAACTAACAACTTCAGGGTCAGCAAGGGAATGGATTGTCCTTTCTTCAACCAGCCAGCACCACCTGGAAAAAGCAAATAAACCTCAGGATCTGGAGACCAGGTGTATTTCCAAAAGGCTTATCTGATTTTTCCACATATATCAGTTTCTCAAAGACAGACAAAGTAGTAAGTAATTTTACTAGCAAGCAGTAATTCTGGCTACAAACATTGTCCCAAATACGTTTTTGAAACATTGCAGCTATGCACACACAACTAGTATTGATTTTCCTTTTTTGTTGTTTTTTTTTCTTTTGGCACAAAAGCAAATGGGGGTGGTTAACGAGAGGACAGTGCCCCTTGCGACAAAACACTTAATGGTCGCTTCTGACCTCTCAGCTGTTGCCCTCCTCTTTCATTCTGGTGGGAGTCGATGCTCCAGGTGCCTCAGGCTCCCACTGGAGTTTTTAACCTCTCACAGGTTACCCAGCCAAGCAACGTGTCTCTCAGTCTGACCAAAACCACCCGCCTGGACTACAGAAACCTTCCCTCCTGACAATGTCAAACAGCTCTAAAAAAATGCAGTAAGAATTTTTTTACAAAACTGGTATTTCTTCAGTATATTTGCTCTTCATTACTGAAGGCTTCCTGAGAGAGCCAGAGTAGTTCAGGGTAAGTTAGGAAGGGAGGAGAAGGATCACGAGAAGTAACACTTCTCCCGTTTGACCAGGTAAAGAGGGGCACTTTCCAGTGGGTACTGCTTTTAGCTCCTAATTCACTTGCATTCTAGGCAGATACTTGGACAAACCCCAGTAACAAAACACAAGGATGAGAAATGCCTTTCAGCCAAAATCAGAAAGAAGTGTTGCACGAAACCAGCAAAATGAAAGCACAAACCTCTAATTATTTTAATATTGGCTAGTGACAGTGTTGTTCTGCGTGAGGAGCACAAACAGCCCTTGGCCACAGGTCATAGTTCATTGCCATTTTAGAAAACAGTGGGGCTGGCACAGTGCTGTCCCCAGACAAAACACTCGGGTAATTAAATAAAATGAGCTCTGTGATAAATGGGCTGCATCAAAAAGAGCGTGGCCAGCAAACCAAGAGAGGTGATTCTGACCGTCTACTCTGCTCTGGTGAGACCTCGCCTGGAGTATTGCATCCAGCTCCGGAGCCCTCATCACAAGAGAGATGTGGATCTGTTGGAGCAGGTCCTGAGAAGGGCCACAAAGATGATCAGAGAGCTGGAACACCTCACCTACAAATAAAGGCTGAGACAGCTGGGGATTTTCAGCCAGGAGAAGGGAAGGCTCCGGGGACACCTTGCTGCAGTCTTTCAGTACTTGAATAGAACCTGTAAGAAAGACGGGGGAGATCATTTTAGCAGGGCCTGTTGCAACAGGACAAGGGGCAATGGTTTTAAACTAAAAGACAGTAGATTTAGGCTGGTGAAACACTGGAACAGGTTACTCGGAGAGATGGTGGAGAACTCATCCGTGGAGACTTTCAAGGTCGGGCTGGATGGGGCTCTGAGCAACCTGATCTAGTTAAAAATGTCCCTGCTCACTGCAGGGAGGTTCAACTAGATGGCTTTTAAAGGTCCCTCCCAACTCAACACATTCTATGATTCTCATACACACAAGAAAGCAGTGTGTAATACTTTGCTGCATGGGCAGAGCTCGCTGGATGTTGCTGCATCACCATTCCTCTCATCCCAGATGTTTCTGCAGAGCATTGGCTGTGCAACCTTGGGGTGCCCCAGGCTCACAGAGTCACTGGTAACCATGGGGTTTATTCCCAAAGGGCTGTCTCTTGGTAGTGGCACTAATGTCCCCAGTGGCAATGATGTGTGTGCAGCCATTGGAGGGGGAAACTTGTGCTGAGCAGGATGTCATCTCAGAGAGGAGAGAGAGCCTAAGTATATAGGAAAGGGGGTTATGCATAAAAAGGAGAGACAAGGGAAAGGAGAGAAGGGAAAAAAATAAGAAAATTTGTAAAATGGAAGAGAAGGAAATGTCTACCCATGCGACATTTAAGCTGTTACCTCTGCAAAGTGCACATCCAGCATATGTTGCTTTTTAGGACCATCCGTGTGTACCAGTAGCCAGCAGTGAATATACTCCCAAGGAGTGCAGAGAACCTATTTCAAATTTTGTCCAGAGCCACATCCATTCCACCTCTTCAGACTCATGTGTATTCCTAATATAAGCACCATAACCTGCACCGCCCAATTATTCACTGTTAATTTTTTTTCATGGCTCTCTCTGATCTGATTCAAGACTTGAGCCTTTTTGCAATGAGCTGCTCTTCAGCTTCCTCAGTGCTTTTGTCGTGCAATCAGCTCTTTGTTGGCTGGGATTTTGTAGGCCTGGGATCCTCTGGATAAAGGAAAACCTGAATAATGCTGGTACTGTCATTTCCACCTTGCTGTTTCTGCCTTAACAGGGCATCTGCATGTTCCAGGATAGAGGCAGCTATGTTACCCTGGGTGCCTGCTGTGAAAGCAGGGAGAACCAGCTGGGGCTCCAGGGCAGGTTGTCTGCAATGCTCAAACTTGTGAACCTTCTCAGAACCAGGCCATTTTAGTAGTTTGTCTTCTGATTCTTCCTCGGGAATATCAACCTTCCTTTCCCTCTGTTGAAGGAAACATTACCAGCAAAGTGTCATAGAAAATAGCAGCAGGGATAGTTCATGTCACGACGCCAAAGTGGAATAAATTAAATTAAGCGGAGTGCCACTGAGTACTTCAAATAAATCTTTGACTTCAGATGAACCACTTAAGGCATGACCCAGAGTAAATGAAAATAGAGTTGTCTGGATCCTTTTTACAGAGCGTTTCACCAGCAAAAAGAGCATTTTCTCGTCAGCACACTGCAGTTCACTCCAAATGGGGTAGATCTATTAATAGAGCAAGTGGACAGTCAGATATGCCCTTCAAAAACCTGCACAGGGCTGTAATTCTTCAGTTTCTAGCTCTCACATTACACCACCCAGGCAAATTGTAGGGCCGGAATGGTTTTCATTTCTACCATCACGAACAGGACTTTTCACTTATTTACATTTCTTCTCTCAGTACCCACGTTTTACATATAACTGGAAAATTAATAAAGAGTTTATGACGAAAAGGATGGAAATAAAAGGAGGGCCAGAGCTGGTGTACAGTAAGTCAGTCAATATAATCAGGAGGCATTGATCAGTGGAACACAAAATGCTTTCATTGCCTTCAGAGTCAATACTGTAGGGGGAAAAATAGAGTACACAATTGTATACACTCAGCTTAGCCAATAAACGATTCACGGACAAAACTCAGCTTTTCACAGTATCACAGAATGTTAGAGGTTGGAAGGGACCTCAAAAGATCATCTAGTCCAACCCCCCTGCCAGAGCAGGATCACCTACAGTAGATCGCACAGGAACACGTCCAGGCGGGTTTTGAATGTCTCCAGAGAAGGAGACTCCACAACCTCCCTGGGCAGCCTGTTCCAGTGCCTCACCATCCTCAGGGTAAAGAACTTCTTCCTTAGATCTAGGCTAAACCTATGCTCTTCTAGCTTCCACCCATTAACCCTCATCCCGTCACTACAGGCCCTTGTAAAAAGTCCCTCCCAGCCTTCTTGTAGGCCCCCTTCACGTACTGGAAGGTTGCTATAAGGCTGGCCTAGAGCCTTCTCTTTTCCAGGCTGAACAAGCCCAACTCCCAGCCTGTCCTCATAGAAGAGGTGTTCCAGCCCTCTGAGCATCTTGGCAGCCCTGCTCTGGACTCGCTCCAACAGCTCCATGTCTTTCTTGTGTTGGAAGCTCCAGAGCTGGAGGCAGTACTCCACGTGGGGTCTCACAAGGGCAGAGCAGAGGGGCAGAATCACCTCCCTCAACCTGCTGTCACACAGCTCTTGATGCATCCCAGGTTGGCTTTCTGGACCACAAGAACACAGTATTGGCTCATGTTGATCTTATCCACCAACACACCTGAATCTTTCTCCCCAGGACTGCTCTCAATGCACTTATTGCCCAGCCTGTATCTGTGCTTGGGATTGCCTCCACCCAGGTGCACGACCTTACAGTTGGCCTTGTTAAACTTCATGAGGTTGGCCTGGGCCCACCTTCCAAGCCTATCAAGCTCCCTCTGGATGGCGTCCCTTCCCTCCAGCATGTCAACAACACCACACAACCTTGTGTTGTCTGCAAACTTGCTGAGGGTGCACTCGATGCCACTGTCCATGTCACCAACAAAGATGTTGAATAGTACTGTTCCCAGTACTGATCCCTGAGGGACACCACTTGTCACTGGTCTCCACATGGACATTGAGCCGTTGACCGAAACTCTTTGAGTGGGATCTTCCAGCCAGTTCCTTATCCACCGAGTGGTCCATACATCAAATCCATGTCTTTAAAACTTGGAGATCAGGATGTTGTGTGGGACAGTGTTGAAGGCCTTGCACAAGTCCAGGTAGATGACAAAGAGAAGGATATGAACATATTCCCAGAATGACTGAAGCCAAATCTAAACTACCAGGTAACATTTATGTTTATGTTTCAGTGTTTGGATATCTTTTAACAGTTATTACTATCACATTTTCTACAAAAGGAAGTCCCTTTTTTTCTCAGTATGAGTCTTCTTCCAGTTTCATTTTAATACTTATTCATATCCTTCGTTGTACTTTTAATTTCTTGGTCCATCCCCAGTGTCTCTATTACCTTTCTCTTCTCCTCTGCCAAAGTGAACCTTTAGTTTCCCTTCCATATTCCCACTCTCTTCTCCTTGGAACTGTGTTTTTCTTTTCTTGTTTCCTCACTTGGTCACACCTCTCTTCTCCTCCAGTCTTTCTACCATTTTCCCTCTTCTTTCCCTGCCTTACTGAGAACCATCTTTCTCCCCATCCCATCCTCACTCTCCTCACTCAGCTCTCCCAGCAGCATGCTTCTGAGCAAAGTTGATGCCAAATTTTAACAACCACAGCCCATTGTGCAGAAGATGACTCCACACTGATGGCCAGACTTTGCTGTGCCACCACCTCCTGCTTCAGCTACAACTTCTGCCAGGCACCTCTTTGCATCCCTGCCATCTCCTGCCTTTCCTCTTCTGCCAAACTGAAATTGTTGCAGCAGTAAAACAGTCTCTGCTTCTCCAATCCATGTGTCCTGGGGGGCTGAGGCATTGACCACTGGAACGCTGCCTTAAAATAATCAATACCGCTGGGTGACACGCCAACCTCGCACTGGCCAACCAGGGATAACTTGGGGTATTTCCTCATTCTCCAGAGAGAAACAACTATTTGTTTAATAGAGGCCATTGCCTGAAAACCTCTCTGAGCCTTCCTCAGACTGCCACACTGCAGGAGAGAGGAGCTGGAGAGCCTGAAGCTGGCTGTGGGGAACTCTGGAGCCTGGAGGCCATCTTAGACTGGTGTAGAAGGTGAGCAAAGGTATTTACATGCTTCCCTCAGCATTAAAAAGCCAAACTTTCTAAAACCCTAGTTAAAAATTAAAAACTTGCTCTGGCCACCTTGCTTAAAGAAGTTGTAGAAAGCGCTTGTGTTTGTTGAGTTAATAAAGTGGTTTAAGTGCTACTGGCAAGCCAGAGTGTTTTTCTAAGCTGTAATAACACGGTCAGATCCTCTGATGTACACAGGTAGCAAAGCGGCATCAATTTTGGTGGTAAAGGCTCTCGCTAGGTCTAGTGATTGATGTTTAGGTAAGCTCTTCTTGCAGTTTGAAGTGGTATTGAGATAGGTCAGAGAAAATGGGCCGTAAGCCCCTGTTCTTTCAGCCAAAGATGAAAGAACAAGTCGTGTTGTTTCGCACCGGGTGAGAACTGGGCCCTCTGGCTATGTACGAAAGATGCAGAAGAGAGTTTATAACTCGCCTACAAGACTTAGCTTTTGCAGAAGGAGGCCAGGCTGTGCCTGTGCTTGTTTGCTTCTTTCTTGGGAGGGGAGGTAGATGAGGTTTGGCAAATACATGGAAAAGCAAAAGCTGGACTCGGATGGGAAAGCAGACAGGCAAAAGTCAGTGAAATAAAATAGCAAATGCATTGGGCATTTGAGAGAAAGCCGGATGAAGTATCCAATACTCTTTCTATTTCCCTCCACTCCCTACTCGCTTTATTTGCATATTGTCAGTCTGTTTAGATTTTTGTCTCTTTGAGCTGGGGATTTTTTCCAGAGGCTCACAAAATGCTTTGTCCAATTTTGAGCACTATATAAACAATAGCTAATGACCACAAACCAAGATGCATCTCTGTTAAAAATGCTTCCTTCTGGAATAGTTTAATGCCAGTTAACATTTTCTAAAGCTGAATTAAAAAGCATAAAGTAGTTGTAAAATGCTCAGAAGAAATGGCATACAAGCACAGTGCTCTTACTAAACTCACAGCAGCAGACAACAATGCAATTTTTTTGCTATAGAAATGTGAACTCAGAAGAAGTCTAGCAAGTCTCAGTTACCTCACAGCCATATACTGCATCCCATAAAGTCTTTATGTTTTCCCTCTCAGTTACAGAGGTCTGAGGACACTAGTGTGTCTTCATGCCTTACCTCACTTCTTTGCTGTCTTCATTCTGCCAGTAGCTGGTTTCAGCCTGTTTCTGTCTTTCTCAGAAATCTTCATCCTGTCTTTCACCTGCGCTTTTTTGCTTGGGAACCCAACCTTCATTGATTTCTGTACTGCTAGTCTGCTTAATACTTTCTCAACATTAACTCTGTCACAAAACTTTAAGGATTAGCCAACGCACATGACTAAACTGAGGGACATTCCATGACAGGGAGGTTGGGTTAAATGATCTGTAAGGTCCCTTCCAGCCTAGGCCATTCTATGATTCTATGATTCATTGTCTCAGTTATTACAAAAACTATTTACGTGTAGCAGTGTAGGCGTGCGCGCGTGCATGGCTGCGTGTGTGCTTCTGTAACACAGATGTGTGTCTGGATCATCTGCCTTCTCTTATGTTTTGTAACTTGCTCATGGAAGAGCAAAGCCATCTGTGTCATAAACTGCCAGTATTCTCTGAGAAATGAACTAATATTTTGTATTTTCATGAATTTGAAAGCCTTGGAGTGAAGCTACAATAAAACATCACGAAGAGGTTGTGATCAGTTTGTGCCATAAAGTTAATGGCAGCATGAAAGTTCAATAACCTCTGACCCAGCAATCTGAAATTTCCAGTGTGCCATGGGGAAATATCTGTAGATCCACTTCGGTACCGATCACCCTTTTCTCTTTGGCTGTAGCTCACGGTGTGGGTGCAGTATGAGCTGAGGTTGTTCACTTTGGTGAAGAGAGATCTACCAGCAGCCTACAACAAAGTTGGAAGGGAGTGACAGAGATGACGGAGTGGTGGGCAAGAGGAAAGACTTTTCCACTGAGGGGCTGGGGCAGCCTTGCAACAGGTCACCCAGAGAGGTGGGGGTAGCTCCATCCTTGGGGGTTTTCATAGCTCAGCGACATGAAGCCATGGCTGACACAGCGACCTAGTGTTGCTGCTAGTCTTGCTTTCGTGAGGAGGTCAGACTGGAGACCTGCAGAGATACCTTTTACCTGGTGCTTCATTTATGTTGATTCTTTGATTCTAAAAGCAAATTCTTCGATTTTAAAAGACGAACCTGACCACTGTGAAATATTAAGATGCTGTACTACGTGTTATAGCAGATTTCTGAAAATGAGGTGGGATGGCTTTGTGAGGTGGGACGGCTTTGTGACCAGCCCTTAGCAAATAGCCACAGGATTAGACGTACTTCCAGATTTTTGGATATTTTATTGTGGGTGTCAAACAGACCTGTAACCCACAGTCTTATCTACCCTTATCTGCAGAGTAAGCATGTCACAGGAACTGGTAATGAAAGTTTCTCCAGTTGTTGCTGATGGTATATTTCTGCCTGAAGTAGAGAAAATGCCATGGTGAGTCTCCCTCATCTGCTCCAGCACCAAGGCAGGGCTGAACATTCCTGTGGCATTCCCGGCAGTCATTTCCTGCTCTTCAAGACCTTTAGTGCAGGGGGTTTCAGATCAGCTTCCCAAGGCAGTGGTCCCAGACAACTCCGAGCATCCGCCTTCCCTTCCACCCAAGGCCTTAGCCCCACCGTGAGGTCTGTCACACAGGGTATCACTTTGTGCAGCCATGGTTTTGTTACTGATGTTCCCGATGGACAGACAATTGTCCATTTCTGCATTTGTGATTCTGTGATTTACAACTAAAATGAAACTCTCCTTTCATTTCATACCAACACATGTGTAGTTCTGGCAATCTCAAATAAATTCAATTAAGTATTCCATTTTTTAATAATTCAATTTTAAATAAAGTCTCTGAAGGGAACAGGCTCTGTAGAACAGGATTGCCTATGTAAGTCTTAACTGGAACATGTCTTGCTTCAAAACTGATTATTCTTCCATTAAAGAAGAAAACTGCTGAAATCCTGTGCTTGCTGCACTGCAGTAACCCAAACCTCCCTGCGTCTTTCCTCAGCAGAAAGCTACCATGTGCACAGGGAAGTGTTCAAAGTGCATTGGCATCACCCTGCTCCCACTGGCAGCATGTGCCATAGTCTCCAACATTCTCCTGTACTTCCCCAATGGACAAGTTTTGCAGCTCAGCGAGATAACCGATCTTGTCTGGTTTTTCCACGGCATTCTGGGAGCTGGGATACTGGTAAGAGAGAACCATTTTTACTGCTTCTTGTTTGGTTTTGGTTTAAATTCAAGGCTAAGAAAACCTCTGTTAACAAAAAGAGTCATAGAAATGTATTTTGCATAAATGTGAGCAGCTTGATGGGGAAGTTGAATATGGGACTGAGAAAAGTGCATTCAAGACTGAAAAGGTCCCCAACCACAGGAATACAAGGTATTCCTGAAATAAATATCAGGAGTCCAAGACAGGAGGAAGCAATAAGATTGTCTTCTTGCTGTGGAGAAGGGTGACATGGGTGTTCATCCTCCTGAGTGAAAACAAAGCTGAGGTCCTAAGCTCAGCTGGATGTGGTGAGTTTTCACTCTTATCTGCACACCCTCATTACTCCTCTAACTGATTTTATGCTCACACAATCCACAAAAAACACCCCAAAACATTAAGGTGAACACTGAAACATGTTTCGTTAAGTGTTTTTTAGAGACCCAGCAAACACTCAACGAATCTCGAGCTGCAAATGGCTTAAATCCCAAATGCCCTCTGTGTTCCCACACGTCCCCCTACCTCCTTTGGGGTTTGACCTGGTTTGCATGTGCTCTTCTATAACAAGTTCTCCATTTCACCACTCAGAAAAGATCACTTCATGTGAATATCCATAACTAGAAGGGAACATTTTGGGGAATACTGCTCCTTCCAGTTCATTAGAAAGCTTGCCCTCTTTATACTCTTCCAGTTATCTACCCAAGTGCAGATAAAAAGCCGAGCAAGTAACATGCGTATGACAAGTACTGACTGTTATGTAACCTAGGCAGATGGTAAACTGGGAACAGTGCATTCAGAAAATTAATGTTTAAGGATATCTAACTTAGAAAAAAGCAAATCTCATTCACATTCAGGCCATGATACAACTACCACTTGAGTCTATGGAAAACCTACAATGGATGTGGTTCAGACTCATATTTCCCAAAGGAGAAACATAATATAAGATTACTAATAAATTGTTCTCCACCAGTGGCTTGTGAGCTTCTTCTTTCAGCTACCACTTGGGCCTATTACGCATGCTGAATTTGAATGTAAGTATGAGTTTGTGGAAGGGAGCCTAAAGGAAGAAGTGGAACTACATGAGACACCTGTGGAAAATTCGTATCACTGCAAGCCCAGGAGTCGCTGGCGTTCAATGAAAGGAAAGGCAGATGTTAGGCATGAAAGCGTCACAGTCTCATTGAAAACATGCCTTCTTTTGAGGCTTCCACACAGACTTGCCTGTGGCCAGCGCTGCATACATCAAATATGAGAAGAGCAAGTGAGAGGAGAGGAAAAATTCGCATTGACCTTCAAAATGCAGCATTAGGATTAATTATTGATCCACAAACAATGCTGTTGAGTGTATGTATTTTCCAGAAAACAGCATGACAAATGCCCACGGGTGAAGAGAAGGAGAAAGAAGGCATTGTCATCAGCTCCATTTTCCAGGTGCTGGAAGCATAGAAAAATTACTACTGGCTTCTGGGCCTCCTAGGGATCTAAGCAAGGGGCGGAACGCACCATGACTGAAGCCTGGTCCGTGTCCTGACTCCACTGACAGTGAGGACAGGCCAGGCTGCTATGCGTTCCCCCCTGCACCCAGCTCCCCCAAAAAGGAAACTCAGGAAAGTCATGTCAAGAGGGTGCCCGATCTTGGAGAATCTCCCCATAACCAGGACAGCCTCCAGAACCAGGACAGGGTGGGGAAATTTCATAACAGTCTGGTCTGGCTCTATGAGCCAGAAAACCTGCCTCCACCTGGAGACTTCATCTGTAGACTGAAACCTAGATCACCAGGATGCTCTGTGGCTGAGCATCCAGCCCCAGCCTTTCCTCCTCTGCTGCTTCTGTAATAGAACTTTATGTGATGTGAAAACTTTATTTCAAAAGTTTAGGGAGTAAAGAGAGGAAGACTGGCTCCATGTGTCATAGCAATGTCTTTCCTGAAGGAAAGCCTATGTGCAATGCTGGGTGATGCCTGACTGAGCCGTGGCTCACACGCAGCCCTCATTTTAATGACAACAGCCAAATCTAGCAAATCCTCATTCCCATGTCAAAAGACAGGTGTTTATAACCAGGCACTGAAAAAAAAAAAAGAACAAAAAGAAAAGAAAAAATATAAAGGAAGTTGCCAAAACCTTCATCTCAAGCCAGGCTAATAAAAAACACAAAGGTGTTTGCAGTTTAGATGGGAAACCTCCAAAGGAGAAAGACATCCCTGGAGGAAAGGGAGTGTTGGTTTGATACTCTTGTCCTGAGTATGAGACAGTGGCACACTGGGGCTGAGGTTGCCTTGGGGACCACCTGTAATTATTTAACAGCTGACCTCTTTCTAGGAAGAAGAACATCTTTTTAACCTTAATTCTTTACATCTGCAGGTCTCCAGCTGTGGTCCAGCAACAGCTGCAGATGCTGGAGACTGCTCTGAGGTGTGCTTAAAAGGCAACGGAGAGCAAATCCTGTGAAAAATATTTTGGGCCTCACAAACCTAAGCACGTTTTGTAACACAGTCTGACAGACATTCACACTACACACATGAACTCCCCACGTTTCATTCACCACGGACGTTCTGCTCTTCCTGCCCTACAGGGGACAATATCTCTCCAACATCTAGCCAGGCTGTTTTTACAGCTTTTACCTTTTTCATTTGTTTGTTTCTTTGGAGGATTCTCCTTCTTTCAGAAACTTCATAGGCACCATTTCTTGCCTTCTTAAATACACATTTTCTTGTGTTGCTCTTTGAGGTGCCCACACAAGAAGTGGTGGGCAGAGGCAAGGCAGCAGAGAGTGCTGTGGCTGCACAGCTAGACCCACAAGAGCTTTCTTGCCCTCTATCTACCAAACTAAATGCAGCTTTTCCTATCTCCACGGTGCATCTGTTAAGGTGGCATTATACCCTGAGACATAGATGGTCACTGACCTCATTGTGTCAGTCCAGCTTCACCTGATAATTACCACGGGGAAAGCTGATGTGAACTGAGTTTCCTGTTGGGTGAAGTCCATTTTGTAGGTTTTCCAGAAGCTTAGCACAAATAACCAAAGTCAGATGTGTTTCAGGAAGTTTAAGACTGATTTCCCAATTATAATTGGAAGCAAGATGCCCGCAAGATTAAGACTGACGTAATTGTTACGCCAGTGATGCATTTTTTTCTAAGCAGAAATTCCATTTCCTTAAAATTAACATATTTGTTCCTGGAATAAAAAAAAAACAAGAACAACAACAAAACCGTGCTGAAAAGAAACGGGATAGCTTCAGCAATCAGAATTACTGTACCAGAAATTTGCCAGCCATCTCGCTCTGTAATCCTGTACTTCTTTCTGAGTTACTCTTCAGCAAGCAACAGTATCTAAGCAGGTGTAACTCACAGATCTAAGCAGGTGTAATTCACAGACAAGAGGCAGAAGGTGGTTTGCACTTCATGAACATGATGCCCTGGCTCCTAGACTTTAAAAACCATCCTAGCAGAAGTGCTGCACACTAACTCAGCTTGTGCTTTGCTTACAGGTTATTTTGCCGGCATTCATGATGCTGGGAGCAGGCGGAGCAGGATGTTGCGCTAACAGATGTGGGGTAAGTGGATATTTATGTGTTGAAATGGCACCATATGGTTTGTGCAATAGCTCTTAAATGGCTGCTCAGCAGGTGGAAATGCACAGTGACAAACCATCACACCACCATCAACAGCCATGTCAGGCAAATGCAGAAGAGGAGCTTGATCGACAGCGTCCCTGGGTCAGGGCTGAGAGCTCAGTTAGCCAGCGAGAACATTATGATATTGCAGATGTTGACATGAAGAAAATCATGCCAGATGCTGGAGCAGATGCTGGAGCTATTCGGTACAATGCTGAGGCAGAGAGGTACAAAACTCCTTCACCCCACATAAAATAAAACATGGCTTCAGCTTCCTCCTACTCAAGGCCATCCTATACATTGAGACAGCTGCCTGCTCCTTCTGTTTCCACCTGGTCCTATCTCCTCCTACCCTTCCATGGCAACTTGATTTTCCACAGGTCCCTCCCTGCTTACCTCTGTTGGGGCAGATAGATCCCCTTCTTTGCAGGCCCATGACAAAAGCCTGAGCTACTGTGGCTGGCACTAAGGAGCCAGCGCTGCTTCCAGGAAGCCGGTCCCCGTGCTCTGACCCGCAGCACGCATTTGTCCAAGTGCTGTGGACATGAAAGGTGAAATTGCAATTTGGGCTCTCTGTCATCCACAGAGAGGACAAAGAGACTTCACCCCTTGATAATTAAAAATATTATAAAGCAACGTGTTATATATGCATCTCCTTTTATCCTCAAGCCCTGGGCACAGACATCTGTGTGGCTATCATTATTAGCAAGAATAAACTGACTTAGAAATTTTTTTTTAGTCTGCATCCGTCACAGAAGCAGTCTATGACGAGAGATTCTATACAATAAAGCATGTCTCTTTTATAGTCTTCAATCAATATTTGGTTTGATCCGTGAGAAGACTTCTACCTCTTCAAGATGTTTTATTTAAGTTAATCCATTATTCATAATACCAAAATAACATTCTTTATTAAGAAGTCAGCAAGTATGTCCCAAGGGACACGTCATTACATTGATTTTACCGAACGTCACATGCACAGAAAGGGTGCTGAGGATGGCCAGGCAGGCCAGTTGCAGAGCTGGGGGGTGGCCGTAGGCACCCTGAACACAGTGCCTGAGCCAGCTGCTTCTCCTGGTTATGAGTGACTTAGAAAGGGGTAGTGAAAAAACAGTCGTACTGGGGGTATTCCCACGCTCTGCTGAAGGTGGTAAGTCACGGGGGGAAATCCAGCTGACCTGGGCTCAGTTCACACAGCATCTCAGGTCTCCCTTCTCCGTCCATCATCCCAGCACTAAATATAACAGAGCCAAGAGTCAAACTCTCCCAGACTTGGTTCGTTCCCCCAGCCCACCAAGGCAGGGAGTAGTGCAGTGCCTTCCAGCAGCTCACAGACTCCCCGTGCTCCACCATTCCCCTCCACCATCTTTTCACTGTCTGAGCCATTCCTAGCAGCAACACGTGGATGCCAGGTATCCTGTCTGCACCTTCCTATCATTGATCAGTTACCTGCAAGCTGTTTCTCCTCTTCCTTATTTCCTGTTATAGAATAATGCAGTAGATATTGGTGGGAAAGAAGTTCGATTATGCACTACAGTGTTTATATAAAGAGAGCTAGCTGGTGGTCAGGTGATGAAGCCACTCAAACAAAACTAGAGAATATGCTCGGTGAGGACAGAATATCTTTGAAAATGCCGTCTTCTGGGGTTGTGGGAATTGCCCACCTCTTTGAGGTGGAAAGGGGTGAAGCTCTACAAGTTGCTAAGCAGAATGTGGCTCAGGGAAGATGAGATGGAGACATGAGCAAAAAGTGAAAGACTATGAGTGGCATTAAAAGCCATTTCCCCTGCACAATTCCTGGGGAAGAGTGATTTCCAAGCATGCAAAAAGAGGTCAGAATTGCAGGGAGATCTGAGGGCTGAAGATGCACTTCTTCAGGAGAAGAAACCTCAGGGAAACTTTGCTTTGGGGATAGCAGGAGGAAATGCACAGGCACCCACAGGAGGGTTGCTCAGATGTTCTGACTGTATGTGCTGCACACCCAAGGTGGGGTATGGTGTGAATCACCAGGCACTAGAGAGCAGAGGAGCCCTGGGACTGGTTCAAACATATACGATGGCAGCGACTTCCCAAGGTGCCAGAGCTGCTTGCAAGGTGGATCTGTGTGGGCCTCGTATGGGGTCCTCAGCTCTTGGTGGCTTCTCCATGAACTACTGCCTACTGGCAGAGAAACAGCCCACACTGGAGCTGCAATCCAAAGCCTCTGCAATCCAAATATTCATTTGTCCACCTTTCTGCTTTGGCAACCTTATATATAAAATTATTATTTATGCTTTATATTCAGCATTGCTTTTCATAGGAAAGAAAAGGCTAAACAACTAATGCTGGTCAGAATTATTGTTCAATCAGAAAACAAACATTTTCCTCAGGGTAAGGACTCTATCCTATTATATTTTGTGCAATCCCTCGTTTAATAGTTTCAAACTTCATCATAACCTTTATACACTGCTGAATATCAACAATGGTAATAATAATTACTACATTTCTCATCTTTTTATTCACATTATTGAGCTCCCCAGTTAACAATGATTATGTGCTGCATTGAGTAAGTTTTTTCATTAATCCATTTTAAATTGTTGCCTGCGAGCACACCTAGATGGCTGCTTGTCCTTGCATTATTGAGTAATGATTTTAGAAAGTAACAGATTTAGAAAGCTGTGTCTTGCAGCTTAGCATGTAAACATCTGAAAAACAATATTAACTTGTAAGTCTTCCATAAGAGTTACTAGATGAACAAGAGTAGCTATAGCAGCTTTCCAGACAAATAAACCCAGATAAGCAGAGATACCTGGATCACCAGACAGGATATTAATTTCAAAAGGAACCACCTCCAGAGAAATAAACAGAGAAGAAAGAAATATACATGAAACAAGAACCAGAGTAATAAAGGGCATCACAAGCTGGGACAGGAGGAACTTGGTAGCTTCACCAAAGCAGCTGGTGCAAATGCTCAAATAACAAATGCCAAAAGTCTTCATCGGCTCACCAGAGACAATCCAGTTGTGTGAAGGATAAAGCAGGGAAACATTAAAAGGAAATTAGCAAAAAATAATCAGCTAAACTTTTGCAAGAAGTAGAGAACAGGTCAACACCATGGGAAGAAAATTCCACCAGATTTAAACATCCCAGCTTAGACCTCATGTTGCAACTAAAGACACAAATGAGGAAATAAAAAGTAATTTAAAAAATTATAGATTAAGATAATACAGCTAGGGAAAAATCTGAAAGGTTGAGATGAGGTGATAGTTAATAGAATTGTTGGATTTTCACAGAACATGGGACAAGCTTCCAGAAAACACTCCAGATGAGTAGATAAAATGGGCAAGTGCCAATGTGTGTCTACAAAAGGCCCAGAAGAGCCAATCTAACAGCTGCAGCAATTTCAGACTCCCCTTCCAGTGACAAGTAGTCTTTGTCTGTATAAGCAAGTGCATAGTAAAGGAAATAGGTGAGATGAAGCTAGCCATACAGCCAGAAGATTTCAGATGAGAAAATCCTGTGTCAAAGAAGAGTCATCAAACATAGCACTGATGAGTACTAACCACTACTATAAAACCGTAGCAGCAAAAGTGCGTGTTAGCTTTTTTTATTGTCTTTGGGATGCCCGTACTGCTATGCTCTGCTAAAACTAATTAAGTGTAATTAAGATCCTTCAACCAAGATGCAGAATGCACAGTTGAAGCAAATGAGAAAATAGGTGGGAAGTGGTTCAGCGTAGGTAGGAGTTTCAGATGAAGTATCAGTCACTCACTTCACCGCAAGGCATGGCTGGTGATCTTATTGTGAGAGACAGTGCATCAGCTAAAACCAAAGCACTGCTTTGGTCTGGGACAATATACTAAATTACCTACATTTTGCTGACAATGAAGCTCTCCTAAGAGGCAACTCAGCCAACATGCAGATAAAGACAAAAGGAGTGTCCAGCTTTGCAAAAAAAGACAGAGTTATTAATCAGTTATGATGAAATAAATCTCATGAGAAATCCCGGCAACTTCTAACTCAAGAATTGCTTTAGAGGCAAAAGGACACACAAAGTGAGTCAATCCACACACTGGCAGCATGCAAGGTTGTACAGAAAACAGTAATGTCATTGGCTGGCAAGTTGGTAACTGCATTCAGCAGCTTGAACATGTCTGGACAGTGAATAGTTTTCAAGACTGTGTCACAGATCTGCAACGTGGCTGGTGAATGTTTCTATTTGACTCTGCAATGCAGCACTTCATGGAGCAGCTGGCATTAAGAGAAGGTTTCTACCTTCCTTGTGGGCTGTTAGATTTCAGTGGTATTTGCTGGCAGCAGGGAAATGTTGCCAGAGGTATTTGGCTTCAAACTGAAGCCGTGGATGGGAGTGTTTCCCATGTGCTTCCTCAGCCGTGCCTCCACCCTGGCTCCAAGGCAGTCTTGATGCCTTGGCCTTAGCCTAGGTCTTCCCCTGGCTCTGCCAATCTGCTCCAGAGATTACCTTCCTTTTCTCCATCTTGGCAGAGTTAGGAACGACCATAGGTAGGGGCTCCCTACCAGTGGTATCTGCATGAGATCTGTATTTCTCTATATAAGCAGCAACCAGATACATTCCATCCATTAATAGAAAACTGCCCTGAAACAGAGTAAAGGTAATGTTCCAGTGGGAGTCAATAGTGTAAAACATACAGGTACGTTACATACAATTTGAAGTACCGCTGCTCTGTTGCCACACAGAGCACAACCAGATTTCTCAACATGAGCAGTGGTAACCACATATCATGCTGTTGCAAAATGAAGAAAAACAGCAATAACAAAGGTTCTTTTGCATTCCTCATCAATTAACAAAAACAACTAATGCATCTTCTGTTGCTTTCACACCTGGTTTAGTAGTTGCTTGCCAGTTTCTGTTGGCACAAGGGCTGAGAAACGTGCTGTTGGTGAACAGCTGGAAATGCCAAGAAACATGATATGGACCGCATCAAGCCAGGCTTGGCTTCGTATTGGCTTTTCGAAAGAAGACCTCCCTGGTTTGAGTAAAAAAGGTGGTACATAAAAGAAGGAGCAGACAGGACAGATGACCCGAAGATGGCCAACAAACTATTCCGTTCCATATACATCATAATCAGTATAAAACTGAGGGATCACGGGGCGTTAAGTCCTCTTCTTCAATGTCCGGCATCAAGGAGGATCCCATTTGTTCTTCTGCCCTTGATCCCAATCCTGAATTCCCAAATCCAGCTTCCTGTATCTGGTTCCCCTTTGTTGCTGAGCCTGGGGCTTCCCTGGTGCTGCCTGCTCTGCAGCATCAGTGGGCGTTGCTGTCAGGACTTGGGTTTGATATGGTTTTATTATATATTTGTATATACTTCATTACTTCCATTATATTCTTATTAATACTATTATTGTTCCATGAAAGCCATTTTAGTTTTCCAGTCTGGAAATCTCTCTGCCTTATTCCCTTTCCTTTCCCCTTTGGGAGGGGAGAGAGGTTATTAGAGAGCGTCTGTCACTCATTTAGTGGCCAGCCCAGCCCTAATCCTTGACAAAGACCCACTAGATTTTTCATAATTGATGGATCAATTATCAAATTCTGAGTAAATAAAACTCTGAGCCTGCGCACTTTTAAAAGCAAAACAAAAACAGTTCGAAATCCTTTAACACCTAGGATAGCCGTAACAACCAGAAAAAATCAATTAACTTTTATATCCACAAATATACTATTATTATGAGTTTCAGCATATAGAAAGAAACAGATAAAGATAATTCCTTCATATTCAGTGTAGGCTTTCCATGCTACACTGGCCTCTGTGCATGTGATATCGGAGGTCTTTTCCCTTCCAGATGCTGCTCTCAGTGGTCCTGTCTGTGCTGGGATTTGCAGGAGGAGCATATTGTGCAGTTATCTCCTCGCTGGGGCTGATTGGGGGCCCTCTGTGCGACACAGGTGATGGAGAGTACCTCTACCCTTTCAGGAACGACACTCTGGAGTGAGTATGACTTACAGGCTCCTCCAACTTTGCTTTCCCTAATCCCTGCCCCTTCTGGTTTCTTTGTAGCTAGTTTGGATTTTTCCAAAGCAAACTGATGGTCCACCCTGTCTACACCTAAATTCATATTTCTCTAAGCCAGCATGTTCCAGCTGGTCATCTCTTTGACTAAGGAATGATCTCTGGGAAAACTGCCTGAGTTTCTTCTGTTGTCCTTGTCAGTAGCCCCTTGTCACCATTTTTTACTAATTATAGTAGATTTTGAGACACACTTAGTGCAATCAAGTTCAGAAAACCTAATTCCAGAAAGCAGAAAAAGCATTCTCAAACTTTTATTTTCTAATACATTGCCAAATACCTTTCTCTTTCACAGAGACAACTATTTGTTCAATCAGACAACATGGAGCATTTGCAAAGAACCTGAAAACATCATCCTTTGGAATATCACCCTTTTCTCTATTCTCCTGGCCATTGGTGTGATTGAAGCTATTCTTTGTTTTATTCAAGTCGTCAATGGACTTGCAGGCTTTGTATGTGGTACATGTATGAGGAGAAGAAAGGTTAGTATGCAGTAAAAGGTACCAGAGTGCTTTACGTTCTTACTACTTTTATTTTTTAGGATCCGGGAATGATAAATGATCAGAGAGACCCACAGACCCCCTGAATGGGCTGCTCTGGGGAGCTGAGGCAGTACAGATGGATTTGCACACCACGTTTAGTCAGCATCTGGTCCTCAGATAGTTCAAAACAGTGCAGCAGTGTGATCTACTGGCATACTCAGTTGTATGGTTGTGTTGCTATTCCGGAAGCCTTTTTGATAAAGTGTAATGACTCCCTAGCATCTGTAACAGCAGTAAAATCGTCACTTTACAAAATTAAAGGAAAGCTCTTTCAAGTTTCATTTATCACCACTGCTTCCCTTTCACTGTTTATTTTCATTGTACAAGATGCTTGCAGGAAGTCTGTTATCCCTCTGGAATATTAAGTAACCATCTTCCATTCATTGCCTTTCAGACAAATATTTCTGGAATGTGAATGACCTACAGGGAATGCCAGGACAAGCCGTGAGCTGCTGATCCAAGGATAGTGCACTGTGCTATATTTATGAGGGGACGACAAAGAAAGCCCAAAATGTCCAGGAGTTTCATGGGGCAAAATGAATTTTTAATAAAGAAGCCAGGGTGAAAAAACACATCAGTTAGATCTGAGACTCCACATTTTCATCTCTCTAAATATTCCTGCTAAATCTCAGATATTGGCAAAACTACTGGTCTGTCTGGTCCTGACTGCCATACTTGTGCATAAAACACAGAGGTCCCCAAATCAAAGCTCACCTCTTGCCCTGTTGTGTATATGGAAAACCAAACCGTTGTTATTGTGTGCATTTATCAGCTGCCCAAAGCAGGCACGCTCTGGCTGGATGTAAATAACCTCCTCTCTCCTCCAATCCCACCTTGAGCTCACCTGACTGCTTCTATTAACCTGGTACCCAGGCACTCCCAGATTTAAATTAGGATGCACAGGGAATGTAGTGAACAGTGTTTGCAACACCACAGAGGCAACCAAAGCAGAGGTTTTCAGCGTCCTTCAGCCACCCTGGAGGCAAATCCCCTTATGCCCTTTCAGAAGCTTGCTGTCATGTTTGACCAAGTCCAGTGCACTTCTAAATTAGCTCTTCAGGAGCATCTGAGAGATGTGGTAGTTCAGGAGGGGCGTTTGGGTCAATATAGACAGTAGGGTTGGAGCAAGAGTTTAGAAATGTCCAGTTTAACAAATCAGTCGAGAACCTCACCACCAATTTTGTTCTCACGAGACTGCGTAGGAATTTCACTAACTTCCACACAGGTCTGTAGGGTTGTTCTAGAACAGATCACATGGACTAAGCAATTAACTGGTAAAGATAAACATTACATTGATAAAGGTAGTAATTATGTGCAGCTTAGTAACAAATAAGAGATACAATCTGAAAGGCAGCAAACTGCATCAGTCTTAGTGTTACAGCAACAGTAATCTCAACCAGGAACTGTGTAATTCCCTGTCATCACTCAAGATCAAGCCTTTGATGCTAAAGTCCATGACTGGCAGATTTCAGTGACTTCCTCAAAGGTTAATTCTTGGACATGCCACTGACTTTACTGAGTCAGCCAAACTGTAAGATAAGCTGTATCCATGCTGAGTGCATGTATGCTGTTACGAAAACCTGAATGTGTCTCAAGCAAGTCAAGTCTGTTTTTTCAAAGAGAGACATTTATGTTTTCTCAGTCAAAAGTTGTTGGTATTTCTGCATTGTAGTACGGGAACAAGTTATCTGAACACAGTTATTGCAGACAAACATGGCTGTTTATCCTGTCCTCTAATGCAGCACAAAAAATGCTTTGTATAAATGTTCCTTTCATATAAAATGGGGAAGAAAATATCAGTTGTGCTAGATGAGCAGCACATGTACAGTTCCTTGGAGCATAGCTTCACTCTTAGAAGTAAGAAATTTTACCTATAAAACTTAGAATTACCTTCTGTAAAAATAATAATATTTTTTTAAAAAAGCATTAGAGTTGTCGAAGTTTGCAAGCATGACCAGGTGCATTTGAACCTGCCAGGTGGCTTAAAAAACTCGTGTTCATTGTCAGCAGTGAAACCTGGACAGTGCTACTATATGAAGCAGACACCAAAATAAAGCTGATTCAATCAGGAAGGAGGCAAGGAGGCAGCCAGAAGTAAGGATACACAGCATGTCGCCAGGTGGAGAGACACTCCTTCATCACAGAGGGGCTCTATGAGCTCTTCATGGTCCCTGTATACCAATGCTGCCCTCATCCTTCAGTTTTGTCTCCCTGACTCTCATCTCTGACAAAGCCAGTTTGTGCTGTGCCAGGCTGGGGAGAGGGAGAGGTACCCGCTGGCACACACCACCTCCAGACCAGGGGACTAAACGCACTGTACTGCTGCCATCTGCTTGGTCCAAGCTGTCCTGCCCTGGGGATGTTTAGTGTCACATCTGTGTGCTTGTGGGGACACCTTCTGTCCTGCCAACTGTGCAATCACTGGCCTCATTTATATATGTAAATATTAAATATTGTTATTCTGAAGTTACTTTTTTCTGGCTTGATTTGTGGGACCTAAATGACTTGTGACTTCAAACTAGCTTCAGGAGGAAGAGACGCGGAGTAACAGGTAAAGCAGAGTTACATTTTCTAGCCTGAATGACTGAAAAGGACTCTTTCCTGGCATAGGCATCAAGCTACGCAGCCCACGGAGAGAGGCAGTCGTCCCTCAGTACACACTGAAAAAGATGTCTAAGGCAGGTGGGAGGCGTTGCCTCTTTGGACAAGAGTCAGTTGTCCACCCTAGACAGGAACATGTGGTGCCATTTGAAGTGCAGCAGAGCATCTTCCTCGGCCTTCAGATGCCACTCCAGGTAGCAAGACTCTCCCACATGTCCTGTCACACTTGAGAGCCATTTGTAGATGCTTGGAGACCCAAGTAACCCAGCTGGAGTTAGCAACACGGAGATGTGGGTGATCAAAGCAAACGCTTGTCTCCTGAAAACACGAGGACACTAAAAATTCATTTAGCCAAGATACATAAAGGTGGCTTAAATTAGACATTATGTTTTAATCAAATTATCCCTTGGTTTTCTGCATTTGAAACTCATGCAGGAGATCAGCCACATGCAAATCTGTATTGGTTGTAAGAGAAAAAATTGTTCCTGGAATTGACTTGGGATAGGAATAAAACTTTGGATCAAGAACACCATGTGAAAAATTCTGTTTGGTCACCCAGTGTTTCAGCTACCGAGATCAAGGGCACAATTCAAATAGACTGGTTGGAAACCACAGACTAGTTCATACCGTCTCATTTCAAGAGGAACTGTCAGATCATTTTGATGCAAATAGCTCAGAGCCTCAGGCTTCAGTGCTTGGTTTTTCTTGGCGTACAGAGCAAAGCAAAGCAAAGCAAACCAGTGAGGAGTAGGTCCCACAGTCCTCCCTGTGTATGGCCTCTGCTCTACTGCCCCAGCCCCACATCTCTCCTTCCAGGGAGCTCCTCACAGGTAAATGCTTCTTTGCAAAAAAACTTCAACCAAACCCTAAAGGATTTTTTTTTAAAAAAAAAAAAAAAGAAGAAGAACAAGAAGAAAGGAAGAAAAAGAGACCTGTCTAGATTATCAGAGTACTTCATTTAATTTCCTATGGAGCACAGCTCATTGGGCTCACCCCTTTCCAGAGGAGTGGCAGGGACAGCCACCCTTTGGAAACACTCTTCCCTGCAGGAACTCTCTCATCCCACAGCAACCCTTTCCTCCTGCGACAATTGGCCACCAAGGGCCATCTAAAGCTCATCATTAATAATGTAGCACATTTCACCCAGAAATGCAAGGCAAGGGCTTTATCTTAGGCACAGAGACCACTGTTTTTTTCTATCTTTATTTCTTCCTGTCAGATAATTTCAAAGCTGAGTAGCTGTAAGTGCTCACTGTGGTGCAGATCATTTCCACCATAGATAGAAAACTTCCCCGTCACACAGAATACCTCACTTTCTTCCAGTCACTCCTCTATTTTTATCAGCCACCCATGTCAGAGTTTTTTTCAAGGCCAAGCAATAAAGAAAGAGTAAAAGCTCAGCTGAGTAACCCCCAGGTAGACACTCAGAACCATTGGAGATACACCAGAATATCCTGGCTACCACTCCGTAAAGGGGCTCTGAAACATCTGCTTGCCCACGTGGACATCTCAGAGGCTTTAGACCCTCAGATCTCAGATGGCACCAGTCATCTCTATGTGAACAGCCACGCTGAGCCCTGAAACATCTACCGGGTACAGCGGCAACATCTTCGAAAGCAGTCCTGAGTCCAGAAGACTGAGATCGGCCCTTACTCTGTTCTGTCTCACAGGAACTAAAATAGGTCAGTGAATCACATCCAAAAATTGCATATTTCTCCCCATGGGCTACACAGGGAGCTTGAAGTAATCAGGGCAGCAGCCGGCACATGAAGCCACAGCCCTCCATCATTAGTGGGGAGGTGAAGCTCGCCTCAAACATCTCTCCATTAGTGAGATTTTTAATTATTTTTTAGAAGATAGATGCATTAACTGAGGGTCATCTAGCGGCAAAAGAGCACAAGAGCGATTGGTCTTCTTTTATAACCTCATGTTTTTACAATCCTTGTTCTATGCATTGTATATCATCAAAACCACTTCCTCTTCAGATGAGCCACCTTGCACATGCTCTTTCTCTAAGTATCTTTCCTCCCATCGTGTGAAGTTTTCACTTAGATTTTCTCCTAGCACATCTGTCTTTCACCACTTTGGGTCTCTCAGTGAAGTTTCCCTACAGATCTTTATGCCTACCACTATTTTTTTTTTTTTCTCTCAAGCAATGATAAAAAACAGAGTCAATCCATATGTTCTCTGTAGATGTTAAAGAACAAATTCAAATCTTGCTTTGGACATACTGAATTCAGTTGACCTCCATGTGAAGGATGCAACTCCTCCCAGGAGTGCCTGGCTGCAGAGCAGGCTGGGACCCAGCCACATGCACCTTCAACCCTTTTTTCTTCCTGCCTAGTAAATATCCAGCAAAGTATTTGTTCATAGAAAAATATGTGTGTGTCTGTATTTAAACAGCATTTTAAAAGCTTTTAAAATGTCCTGTTCTAAGTGAGGAAGAGAGTCCAGAGAAACCAGTGTCCCCATTGCCACTGACAGCTGCAATTCCTACAACTCTGTAGCAGGTGCAATTAAAATGAAAGGGAGCATTTCTAATTACTCTCCAGAAAATGTGCCTTAAAAATACAGTGTCCCTTTTTGTACCTAATGAATTGGGTCGAAGTTAAAACTTCTCCGTCAAAATAGCATTTGAGTATAAATATAAAGGAATATTTCTGCTAAGGCTGGATGTTTCTTGCGCTGTTTTGTCTATTCTAATTTTCTTTTATTTTTTTAACACTCCTTAAATTCAGTCTTCCCGCTAGATTACTGGATAACTTACCAAAACCCTTATTTTCCCTTGTACAGAGAGCTGTCACAGAAGACAGGGGGTTCCTGAGCTTCTCCCCTCTTCTTTAAAAATATACCAAGGGTGAGTGTCACGAGGATGGAGCCAGGCTCTTCTCGGTGACAACCAATGATAGGACAAGGGGTAATGGGCTGAAACTGGAACATAAGAGGTTCCGCTTAAACTTGAGAAGAAACTTCTCAGTGAGGGTGATGGAACACTGGAACAGGCTGCCCAGAGAGGTTGTGGAGTCTCCTTCTCTGGAGACATTCAAGACCTGCCTGGACATGTTCCTGTGTAGCATAATCTAGGCATTCCTGCTCTGGCAGGGGGATTGGACTTGATGATCTTTCGAGGCCCCTTCCAATCCCTAACATTCTATGATTCTATGATTCTATGATTCTTCCCACAGCCATCACTCATGTGCCCCTGTGTTCTTACCATGCCCTGCCCATGGCACAGGCTTAACCAGTGCCACTGTCATTTCCATGCACAGCTACTCGTGGCTGTCTGCAGAAAATTGTCCTGAAAATTTGAGCTTTATAACTCCTTAGAGTTCATCTGTGATGAAAAAAATCTGTGATTTCCACCCAAAAATGCGCTACCTGCTCCACAGATGAACATGAGTATCCAGGAAAGCCAAACAGTGTTTTTCACATACAATCAGTTACGAAGAATCATGTCTGGACAGATGAAAAAGATTCAAGGAGAAACTAAAAAGATGTTGGTGCGGAAACTCAGCAACAAATGTAACCGACTTAATTCCTTGACTTATACATGAGTTTTTCATAGAATCATAGAATCATAGAATGGCCTAGGCTGGAAGGGACCTTAGAGATCATCTAATCCAACCTCCTTGTCATGGGCAGGGACGCCTCTCAGCTAGGTCGGGCTACTCAAGGCTCTGTCCAACTTGGCCTTGAACACCTCCAGGGAGGGGGCAGCCACAACATCTCCGGGCAATTTATTCCAAAATCTTGCCACCCTCACACCGAAGAATTTCTTCTTAAGATCTAATCTAAATCTATTCTCCTTCAACTTAAACCCATTTCCCCTTGTCCTGTCAGTTGACACTCTTGTACAAAGTCCCTCCCCAGCCTTCCTGTAGGTTCCCTTCAGATATTGGAAGGCAGCTATTAGATCCCCCTGGAGCCTTCTCTTTTCAAGACTGAACAATCCCAGCTCCCGCAGCCTGTCCTCATAGCAGAGGTGCTCCAACCCCTGGATCATCTTTGTGGCCTCCTCTAAACACGCGCCAACAGATCCATATCCCTCTTATGGTGGGGGTACCAGAACTGGACTCAGTATTCAAGGTGGGGTCTCACAAGAGCAGAGTAAAGGGGGAGAATCACCTCTCTTGACATGCTGGCTACACTTCTCCTGATACATCCCAGGATGTGGTTGGCCTTTTTCTCACAATTGTGTCTGTTTGAAGTGAGCTTCACAAAGTAGTTTAAAAAATTTGTATCTTCCCTGCAGTTTTACTGCAGAGTCTAACAATACCTTGCTCTCCTGTTCCTCGGAGTATCAATGCGCAGCTCCTTCAGTTGGTCACTGGTAAATCTTCTTTTACTGCTTTCCTAGGATTATTCTGATGATTATTGTGCATTTAGTTCAGTCAACTTTAAACAGACAAATTCTTATCCCTATCTTCTGCATTAGCCTTGTGCCCAGAACCTAGAGAAATACGGATTATTTTCATGCCATTGCATATCAGACAAAATATAACATTTCCCCTCCTTTAAGCCAAATTAGTATTACCTCTCACATCAGTGGTCCATTGCTCTTATCAACACTAATTCTTACAGCAACTAATACTTAGAAATTTCTTTACAAGGCAGCACTATTTTTCCTGATTTTTTTCTTATTTTTTCCCAATTGTGGACTTAATCAAAGAATATCATCATCAAGTCATTATTCCTCTCTGTGATCTAAATTAAGCAACCAAAAATGTCTCTCAATATACCAGGCTTAGTATCTTTGAGTGTGTTTTTTACTTTAACTTTAGCTATTGGAATTTGGGCTTCTTGGAAAAGCAAAAAGGAGCAGCAGAACAGAAACCCGACTGAAATGGCCATTGTTGGAGGCAGGAATATAAATGTTTTCATTGGATTGTTTACTGCAACAGGTAAGTTTTCTTAAAGAACTTTTAAAAATTCTTCTTAAAACACATGCATTACATAGATCTGGGGGACTTTTCTTTCAAAGCAAGTGAACTCCTTTAATGTCAGGGCAGTTTTTACCTAAGCGTGACTTTAAAGGAGTATGGTTTCATGAATCATTTTGGGATGGATCCTTCCAAACCTCCTCACACTGAGCAGAACCTCATGTGTATGTAGATTCTTTTAAATTAAAAGATTAATTTAAGAGCTTAGTTAGGAGTTAGAGAGTTTAATTTAAGAGTGACTGAAGAATATGACACTTTTCATTAATAAGGAGTGTGGTCTTAATCTTGAACCAGTTTCTGTTATCCAGCACAACAGAAGAATTTTACTCCTGGAATAATCCAGCTCTGTGAGCAATAAATTGCTATTCATGGTGAACATCAGGCTGCCTCCCAAAGAGAAACCGTTTCCCCTGACTGCTGTCCTTTTTATCCCTTTTTCTCTCCTTGCTTCCTGGCATCATCTGAAATTTGCTTCCCTGACCTGTTTTTGTGAAGGCTTTCCCAAGTGGTATTTGCTACTTGAAACACTTAAGCTCATGTTGTAGTTTATATTGACTGCAACGTCTCTTTGCTTTTTTTTTTCCTAATGCCTATTTTCTTACACTATGTAAGTAATGCTCATGAGGGATGGTTTATCAATCACAGCAGAATAACAAAAACAATTGTTTGCTCTATCAAAAGTCTTCTACTGACAAAAATGAAATTTAAAATGGGTATATTCAAATTGCCTTTAAGTGTTTAAACATTCAGCATTTCCATGCACATACAGATATTCAGTCTTGAATCTGTACAGTGATTTAGGATGAGATTCTAATACTGGTACCTGTATTCAGTGGCACATCTCACTACAGAAGACAATTTTGTAAAGAAAATAGATGTGCAATTAAATATTTTTATGAGAAAAAAAGATTTACAAGCTCTGAGTGTTCTAGAAGTCTAGTTGAGAACATGTATTACAATTTTTACCTTTCCATCTTCCCCGTTTACAGCCACCTGGGTTGGAGGAGCGTATATCAATGGCACAGCTGAAATTGTCTACCTGCCTTCAAAAGGACTATTGTGGGTCCAGGCACCTGTGGGATTTGCATTGTCCCTTGTTATCGGTAAATTATTTACTTAATCATGTCACACAAGTTTTTTTAAAAAACCAAAAATCATATGAGTACATTAAGATGTGTAACAGACTATGGAGTACATTTTAAAGGTTATTTTGTTTCTTCAGTCTCCTGTAAATCCAGGATAAGCATTTATAGTGCTATCCACTAAATTGAAACACCAGAAATTGGGATAGTTTGAAGCTAGTGTAGAGCTACTCATAGGACAAGAATCTTATCTGAGAACTTTAGAAATACGTGGCTATGTGCACATTGCTTTTTTATCATGATCTCTTATTCATGGACTGTCAGAAGTATCATTTTATTTTCTTCCTCAAAATTTCTGTGTGATCAAACAACACTATCTAGATTTTTCCACTAAAATGCATCCTTCTGAGCACTCTCATCTCAGGATGAATTTGTAGTGCATCCAGCTCAGCCCACTTTGTATCTGGTCACTATTTTGTTGAAACTAAGGTAAATTTTCAGTGTCCTATACTTAAACTGCTATTTCTAACTCCAAGAATTATTGGACTCATGCTGAGATTCAGCTGTCTTGCCAAGATCAAAGTTTCTTCTAGTCCACTAACTCTCTAGGACCAGGGATGATTAAAGCAAGGAGACCTGTGCAGACCTTGCACAGGAATTTCTAAAAGAACCATAACCTTTATTCTCAAGTCAGAGAAAAGAGTCCAACTGACGTGAATATGAATCAGGCTTGGAAATGTACTGCCAGCATTTCTTATGTGAGTAATTCTTACTAATGAAATTGAGGAGTGCAGGTCTGATCCTGCAATCTTTTCTCAGGCCAATAGTGCCCACACAGCAGTCCTGTTGGCTTCAGGGTTAGGCACAATATGTATTCTTCTTTGGTTTTAATGAAATGGCTGTATGTCTGAAGCCCAATATTTAGATGAAGGCAAGTGGGACTAAGCTCAATGCGCAGATTAAAACAACGTAGCTCTGAAGCCACCAAAATGAGAATGTAACCAGAAAAGGAATGTATATCAACATGTTGCGTCACAGGGTCAGGAAGAAAAGTTTGTCTGGTTTTTAGCCAAATAGGAGTCTTCAGTGCCTCACTCTGCTTACTGATATTTTCCACAGGAAGCATTTCAGAAAACTTTGTGTCTCAGGTTGGTGGGTTGTTGGAGATGGAGAGGAGACTACATGTGGGTGTCCTCTGAGATAAGCTCCTGTTACAGTCAGCTATCTTTACAGCTAGTTACAGCTATCTTCTGCCATTTGGGGTGCCCTAGGGGCTCCTATCTGGCCTCCAGTAGCCACTCCAGAAAGATGTAGGTCTGCCAAAAGCAGAGGTCTGTCAGCTGTAAGCTGAAAAAAAAGTGGGGATCTGTTAGCTGTAAGCAGACGTCCTTTATAACCTGAGACCTCTCAGATAGATGAAATCCCACATTTAGGCAAATGAAGTGAGGCCCCAGTGTCTGTTTGGCTGCATCATTCTCTGGGGTTCCACACTCACTATACAGATCTGATACCCAAGTACCATAAGTATTCTTACCTTTTTTTTTTTTTCCCCCCACCCTGGAATATACTATCTGCCAAACTCTACCAAAATGTCTTCACTTCTGATAGGTGGTTTCTTCTTTGTAAACCCAATGAGATCCAAGAATTACATGACAGTGATGGATCCCCTTCAAGAAACTTATGGGAATGTGATGGGAAGCTTACTCTTCATTCCACCACTGCTAGGAGAGGTATTCTGGTTTGCAGCTATTCTGGCATCCCTGGGTAAATACTTTATTTTTTTGTTGTTATGTTTGTTAAAGGTCAAGTGTCACAACTATCAGAGTATAATTCACATTTGGGAATTGTGTTGGACTAAGCTGTTGGAAGTTGTACTTCTTGTCTCCTTTTGTGAGAGTAACACAAACATTTCTCATTTTTTGAAAATGTGCTTTTAGGTTTAGAGTAAATAACAGTAGTATATATTCATGATATTATAATAGAGAGGTCTGGCAATATGAGTCAGTATCTTCCTCTTGCCTGTGGGAGAGCAGATGTAAAAACACAAAAGTGCCTTGGCAAAAGACCATGCAGCAAGGTAGAAGCAAGAGCAGAAGAGAAACGTGGGCTCTCCTGAATCCTTACTCTGCCCACTCTCTGTAGACCAGGTGCTTCTCACACAGTGTAGCATGCTGGCATCAAGAGAATAACATATCTTTATTTATTCTGTATTCTGCACACATGAAATATGTCTCAAAATACTTGCTCTTGTCTGCAGGAGCAACAATGAGGGTCATCTTAAATATTGGAGGCTCTTTGGCTATCATCATCTCAGCATTCACCGTCATATTCTACACTCTACTGGGAGGCCTCTACTCTGTTGCATACACAGATGTCATCCAGCTGGTTTTCATTACCCTCAGCCTGGTAAGTCTTTGTTACCAGCTTCCTAACTTAGGCAAAAAATCCTGCTCTTTTTATCAGTGTGTCTCAGACCGAAAATAACTCCACCAATACTGGCCCTTGCCCTGCAGTTCCTCTTCAGGAGAACAGGTCTCCTGAAACATCTTATATTCCTTATGCATTTCAGACAATGCTCACACAAGCTCTTGGCCATGCTCGGTGAATTGTGCTGCTCACAAGAAAAGTCTACAGAACAATCTTGGCTGGAAAGGCGAGAAAACTCTCTCCTGAAGGCACCAACTAAAGCTGAATTACAGACTCATGCTCTTGACAATGCCATGAGCCAGAAACATATAGATTTAGAGTAATAAGGGGGAGGAAGGAAGACTCTTACACTAGGTTTAATTTTATGTAATTTCATGCTCTACATCTACCTTAATCTCAATATCTGAATAGATTCTCCAAGAACAAGGACCCTGGGGAAATGGTTAACTACTTACATTTCTATCCTAGTGGATCTGTATCCCCTTTGCCTTGGTGAACTCTGCAACAGCAAGTATTTCTTATACTGCAACTCATCAATCTTACCAAGATCCTTGGATTGGGAAGATAGAAAAACAGTATCTTGGAAGGTGGCTGGATGACTTCTTCTACCTGGTATGGAGTATTTCTTGGACAGGTGGTTGGGAGAAAGGATTGTGCAGGGACTTTCTGCTGGAAGACTTGTGGGTTCTCACAGTCCAGAACCCTGTGTCGCACAGATGGCAAGAGCAGGATGATGTGTAAAACCTTTCTTCAGCCACTCTACTGCACACTGAATGGACTGGGGAGGTCCAGGGCTCAGCTGAAAGCAAAGAAAGAAGCAGTAGGGGCACTCCATCTGTCACCTAAATGAAGGAATCTACCTCTTGAGTAAGACTATCCAGGCAACTAGTTCCACTCCTGGCATGTAAAAGAAACATCCCCTGCCTTTTGAGAGGTTGGTCTTGCAACCTCAACAGTGTGCTTTTAATATATAAAACACATAAACATATAAAATTCCCTATATTTGAAAAAAAATATTAAAATGGCATGACTGTGGGCCATCAGCAGGTATAGTGTCATTAGCTTCACTGCACAGATCAACTTTTGAGCTACCAATGTAACCAAAAAACTACAGGAGGTTGTTATGCTCTTGCTAAACCAGTAATAGGGACACACAGAAGCTTGAGCTTGTTTAGTGACATCAGAATCTTCAGATTTTATCTGATAAAATTTGTCTGCTAAGAAAGCAAAAATGGTGACTTTACTTTTAAGTTTAGGTTATACTCTAGGTAAGTTTGGGTAGATTTTTTACAGAACTTGCATTTCTGAAAAACTTCTCTTTTCCTTCCTCTGTGGCTGCTTCACTGTGCCAATCAACTGATTTTTCAGCTTCTTTAGTCTTCCAAGCCATCAAAATTTCACATCCAACACAATGAATAGAAAGAAAAGGGACACATTCAATCATCAGAAATATTATCCCCAATAGTTAAATCTGGGAAACATTTACACATTTGAAATAAGAGTTTTATAGCAATGAAGATTATCATCCATCTGGATGTGTGGATGGATGGATGAATGGATGACGCTGTACAGCAGCCAGAATGTTGATGGGTGCCACTGGTAACATTTGATTGTTTCAGGTGTTTGGGAGTATCTCATGGCAAACTTACTTCCAAAGAGTGCTCTCCATTGCCTCACCAGGACAGGCAAGACTCATCTCCTACCTTTCTGGACTTGGGTGTTTTTCAATGGCCATCCCCTCTGTGCTCATTGGAGCTATTGCTGCATCAACAGGTAAAACTAATTGTCTCTGAATAACGAAAATGTTTTTGTCAAAGGTGATTAAAATAAGATCCAAAGAGGTCCTGGTTTAGACTTCCAAATACCTAGCCCTGTGTACCCAAAGTCCTGGCCTTGGCCACCAAGCTAGGTGGTCTGTACCAGAAATGGTGCAGTCTTCTGAGGTTCAGTGCACAGCTACCTAGAGTCATTTAAATGGCCCCAAAAGATGTTCAAAGCTATTTCATTACAAGGAAATTGCTTTTCATGGACCTTGTGTTTAGGAAAGACAATGACAAACCCTGCAAAACCCTGTATAATCCTATTTACCAAGAAATCTCATGCTTGTTTCTATTAATGCCTTCTGCACATAAGACCCAGCAATATTACTGTAGATTGTTAATAAGGTTCTGAAGAAAACCTGCTTGAAGAAATCAAGAAGTTCAGTCCTGTGAACTCACAGCCCCTACCCAGGGGTTCAGCCTTCTGTTGTCTTTCAACAAAAGTCAAAGAGCAGCCAGACCACAGAACATTTTAAAAAATCAGTTGAACTCATTAATTGATCTGTCACTAGGGGTATCACAGAAAAACTCCCTTCTCCTCACGAGTAGGTCTAGAAGGTTGACCTTTGACTGTTGTAGTTGTGAAAATGCACAAAGCACAGCTATTTCTATAGATGCTACTGGGAAAAAGGAAAATCTTTGATCTAATGAGAGCTGCAGCATGCTAAGAGGAATCACAGGAGATTAGAAAAGAATTAAAAAAAATTAACCCAAGTCCTGAAACATTGAGTGGGTTTCAGCCCTTAGCCCTGCTGTGACTGGTCCCTGTGAAAAAGCAGTTTCAGAGACAGCAGAAATGTCAGTGAAAGATTTGTTGTAACTTTTCCTTGCTCTGTTTTAAAGACTGGAACCAGACAAGCTATGGTCTTCCTAGTCCACTCGAGAGAGGGGAATCGGCAATGATACTGCCACTTGTTTTACACTATCTCTGCCCCGCATACATCTCCATTGCTGGTTTGGGAGCCATCGCTGCTGCTGCAATGTCTTCTGCAGATTCAGCTCTTCTCTCTGCCGGCTCCATGTTTGCTCACAACATCTACAGGAAAATCCTGAGGAAAAAGGTACTTGGCTAGAGCATTCGTCAGTTGTGGTGTCAGGAAAGATGATTTTATTTCAAGTCCTTTTCAAACCCAGTCTGTGTGGTCTGTGATTAGAGGTGCCTGTCCTTCAGCTGCTGAGCTGACTTCTGGAGATAAATCTTCAAACGCAGGTACAAATACCCACATTGGTGAGCTTTGCTCTTTATTGAATAACCAGTATAAAATTTAGACTAGGGTGTTAATGGAAACAGCATAAACCCATGACCCTTAAAATTATTCAGGGCAGCTCCATCTCCAGGGGTTCCTGCCTTGGGCAGCTGCTGGTGGCAAGTGCTGCCTGAAAGCAGTGAGGGTTTGGTGGGAACCAGCCTAGGGCAGGGCAATGCTGGTCACTCCACCAGTAAATGTCATGTCTGCAAAGTTACAATCTCTGTTTTGCAGGCTACAGAGGCGGAGGTCTTATGGGCCATGAGGACCTCCATGCTGGTGTTTGGGGCTGGGGCTGCCAGTCTGGCTTTTTACTCCAGCTCCATCTATGACCTCTGGTTCCTTAGCGGGGAGCTGGTGTACACCCTGGTCTTCCCCCAGCTCTGCTGTGCCCTCTTCGCTCCCAGCACCAACACCTACGGCTCTGCTGCCGGCTTCTTGGTTGGGCTCCTCCTGAGGCTGCTGGCAGGGGAGCCTGCCCTGAGCATCCCCCCTGTCATCTGCTACCCAGCCTGCTCTCTGGTAAACGGGACCTACACTCAGCTCTTCCCCTTTAAAACGTTCACTGTGCTTCTCACCTTGGGGACCATCATTGCTGTTTCGTACCTGGCTGTGATTTTGTTTCAGAGAAACCTCCTTCCCCGCAGGTGGGATGTTTGCAATATTGTGAGGGAATCCGGCACCCTCATCTCCTTGCAGGAGATGGAGAAACAGACAGGTTTGCCAGCGGTTGCTCTAGAAGAGAATCGTGATTAAATATGAAAGGTCACGGTGTATTCAGCAATTAGAGTATGGCACGAACAGCATCGCTCTTCCCTTTGCTCTCTGCAGTAATTAATTATTCAAAGTCCTTGCGGAATAATAAAGATGCACTCTGTTTATCCAAGGAGAATGTATGAGCTCAAAGCCTGCAGTAATTAGAGGCGCGTGGTGATGGAGCATGATCTTGTGGTGCTGACCACGGGGCACCTTGGGCCTCTGCAATGTTTGCTTCAGGGTGCCTCAGTACCCCACCCGAAAGCAAGGCTACAAATCACATTCCACCACTTACGACATTCTCAAATCACATACTTTTCTTACAAAGGAGACAATATTCAATAGATTGGGTATTCCTGATTAAAAATAAGGTGAGCAAACCTGTTCCCATTACAACAACTATGGTTTTAGCATAATCATCCCTGGGGAGCACATCAGACCTATAAACACCAGGATTACTGAATGCAGTGCAGCCACCACAATAGTCCTGCAGTAATATCAGTTCTGCACCATTCTTCATATGCTTTACAAAGCTTTCCTTGATACCACAAAAATGTTTGCATATGCCTCTTCCCAGCCACAATCTCAGACCACAAAGGCAGGCTGCTGCCCCATGGCTGAGGAGAGGACATCCCCTCTCATATGACCTGGTAGAGTAGAAGGAGATGAGCAAGATGAAGCAACAGCCCTTAATTACTGGATAAGAAAGTTTTACATGACCACTATTTACAAAAATTAAACCAGCGGGAGAAATGGAGGCACCAGAGAGGGTCTTGGATGAGTTTTCTCTAAAACATCTGGTTAAATCACTTGTGTGAAGGTGTTACCCAAGCACAGTGGTGGGAAGGTGTGGGACAAATACACAGACTGGTGTATCAGCACTCAGAGGGCTATGATGACAGAAAGATGCTAGAAACTGATCCTGAACCTGCCTGTAGGGACACGAAATCCTGAGGGCAAGATCCCAAAAGATTCAAGCCCCCAGGTCTGTACACAAAAGTCCGTGACACTTTGTTTGCATAAATTCTAAGTGGATAAGAGGAGAAGCAACCCAACCAACTAGTGAATTTGGCCACTAGCCTGAAGTCTGATGGACCAACACCAACCCACAAGATCTTTAAGATGGGAGCTGAAGTAAAGATTCAGAAGGTCCCTGCAGTGACAGCTCATGGATGAGTCATTTCACACTTCCTTTAGGGGCTGTGGCTCACCAGGGCTCAGTCACAATCTACCCAGCTGGAACTGCGCTCCGGGCAGCCCCTCGCCACAAAACTTTTACAAAGCAGTCATGGGAGCTGCTGTGCGTGGAAACTCCTGGCACTGTTGGAGCAAAGATACTTACTGACAAATCCAGAATATCCCACAGCAGAGTAACCCTGTCACCCAGTTGAGCTGCCGAGGGTGAAAAAAAATATGCCGCTCAGTTAATTGCTTCCAGCATGTGCCGAACACCCCACTGTGCGTGCACAAGGTGAGAATCTCTGTTGGTGCCACCATGAATGGCCACAGCAAGCTCAGTGAGGAGCCACATGTCACTCTGAACCATACCAAGGCGAGTGCAGTGACTCAGGAGATTAGGCAGCCCTAATCTCTAGATATGGATTTGATGCTGCTGCTCCCCATCAGGAGCACCCATCTCCTTTAAAATATCCATCCTCAACACGGTAGAGATTCTGCTCCTCATGAGAAAAGCAACATACAGCTTTATGCTTTGCCGTAATGTTAGTAAACATGTGGGCACACTTAACTTCCCGTGCACAGCAGCCCTGTTGATATGCTTTGTTAAACTAAGACCAGAAGTTCTTTCCTGTATCTCTATAGACTGTTATGAAATACTACTGTTGACACGTACATTTATTTTTTTTTTTAATTAAAAGCAGTACCATTAACTATGGCCCTGGGCGGTCACCCACTGAAGTCTTTCACATCGCAGTGGTTTGCATGGGAGCATGTGAGGTTGTGCTTAGCTAAGGGACATGCCAAAGCTATCATTACTGTAGCACCAGAAGAACTGGGCTCTTGCTGTTAAATCACAGTTGCTGTATGCTGATAAAATCACACTCCCTTGCAAGATTTAGGGGTGACCTAATTTGGGGACCTGCATGGCCCTCTGTGTGGGGCAGACCAAAGCTGAAACACTGCGCTTGCACAGGGGCACAGATCTGCTGCATGGTCCAGTGAGAGTGAAACTCTGATGTCCTCAAGGCAAGGTCAGCATCCTACTCATATATTGTCACACCCAGCGCCTCTGAAAGGCAAATCACAACATCTGGAGGTATCTTCTCTCTGTGCTCAACTTCTCCCGATGTTCCCCTGTAGAGTCACAAAGTTTGACATTAAAACTTTCCCATGCTCACTGGCTTGGCCTGGCGGGCAACAGATCCACTGAGACAGCATCGAAGGACAGAGCTCTGGGGTACGACCTTGCTAAAGAGCGTCACCACCCCCGTCATGTCACCACCCAGTGTCACCACAGAAAAGTCCCAGTGACTTCAAATAGGAAAGTCTTAGCCCTGTGAGGGGTATCTGGCATACTCAGCAGAGACACTTTGCCCTTACAAAGGTTTTCTGAATTTCATACCACTAAAACACACTCTGCTTTGTGTGGAGAGATGAAAATGGCAAAGACACAATTACTGTAACTCTCCCAAATGTTTACCATTTTCCATCCTTATATGACTCCCTCCTCAGAACATCCCCCAGCAAGCTTTAAAAGAAAACATTCATCAAGGTCAGACAAAGTTTTGAAAGCAATTAGCTGCAAGTAAAATAAATATAAAAGCAATTCTAGCCTATACTTAATGACAAAATGCCCAGTTGTTCCAGTCCAGCACACCCAAAGTCCTTGAGGTTCTGCCAGCACAGGGGATAATGGCCCAGCTCCCATGAAATCATCCCTCTCACAGGTTACTGCCTCCAGTTCAGTATTCCTTTCTTTTCCTTGCCCCTTCTCCATTAAAAGTTCACTTGGGAACTGGAGGGCTCCAATTTACATCCCCACTTTAACCTCCTTTGCCCCTTAGGTGTGTCCATGTTAATGACTCCGTACAGTTGCAGTTTTCATTAACTTTTCTCAGCTTGGACAGCATTTCTGGCATTTCTGAGCTTAATATTACCCCGTCTGCCATGTCTAATTAAAAGGGGGGGAAAAAAGCAGAAGGAAGAAACAAAAAAAGACTTGGGGAATTTGGGGAGCATTTGGTTTGCAGCAAGTTCTCAACACCTCATCAGATCCTCACCAGGCATCTTTCGATATCTGGTTTATGTAGATAAGAAAAATAGGAACATAACACTTTTGAAAAGAAATCTGCATCTCTTTCCCTTTTCACTTCTGCTAATTTTTAGGATTTCCTAAATGTGTCCTCACTGGAATAACAGCTGGCATCCAGCAAGAAAGCAAAGAAACACTTGCAGTTTTGTCAGACATTTCTAGCACTGTCAGGGAGATAGTTTTGCATAAGCCAGGAGCTGTGTGGGGCCAGGATGATGCCCTCTGGCTTTACCCCACACACCACACACCAACCTTCCCTTCACGTTCTCGGACTTTACTACAACCTCTGCTGGACAACACATTGGCTCAGCTAGCAGAGCTTTTTGGGCAACTTTCCCTGCTCTAGACCACCACTGATCTTTGTGCACGTCTAACAAGGAAAGAATTGAAAGGCTTTAATCCCCTACATTTTTAAATCCAGAAAAAAAAAATGCCAGCTTGCTTTGCTGATACTTAAAACTTTGAGGCAATCCATCACCTCCAGGGATGGGAATGCTGCTGCATAGTTTCCTCTGTCTCCCAGGAAGAGGCCAGGATCATCTTTCTGAGCTGGAATTTGGGCTGTCTGGAATAATCAAAAGGACAATAATGTGAACTGGAGTAAGGTTTCCATTATCAGACACAAATGGACATCCCAAATGACATATAGCTAAAATTTTCCTTAAGTCTGCTGGGAAATGTCATTCTTCATCATTAAAGAACCCACAGAACAGACAATATTTTGTTTCAGTTCTTTGGTCAAATGGTCAAACGATTGTTTTGTGGGGCTTTTTTACAAACCTTTTGGCAGGTCTCTTGAAGTGAGATAAGGACAGGGAGATCACCCACATCTACTGTCCCAGGCAAAACAGACTCAATTTTGGGGAAATTAGTTAAATTTATTAAAGAACAAATCAGAGAAGAGCAGTGAGAAATAAAAACAGATCTTAAAGAAAGAATAACACCTTCCCCCCTATCCCTCCCTCCTTCCTGGGCTTAACATCGATCCCAATTTATCCACCTCCTGCCCCTGAGCAGCGTGGGGGGACAGGGAATATGGGGATTGTGGGTCAGTTCATTCGATCTTGCTTCCACCATTCCTTCTTCCTCCAGGGGAGGACTCCTCATTCTTCCCCTGGGCCATTGTGGGGTCCCTCTCACGGGAGATGATCTTTACACACCTTTCTCCAATGTGAGTCCTCTCACGAGAAACAATTCACCACAAACTGCCCCAACGTGAGTCTCTCCATGGGGTGCAATCCTTCAGAGGGAAACTGCTTCAACATGAGTCCCCCATGGCATCACAAATGTCCCACCAGTCAACCTGCTCCAGCATGGGCTTCTCTCTCTCCATGGGCTACAGGATCTGGCAGCGACCTGCTCCAGAGCAGGTTTCCTACAGGGCCACAGCCCCATTCAGGCATCCACCCACTCCAGCGTGGGGTCCTCCATAGGCTGCAAGTGGACATCTACACCCTGTCACACCTAAGGGCTGCAGGGGGACAGCCTGTTTCACCATGGTCTTCACCCTGACCTAGGGGGCTCTCTGCTCTGGCACCTGGAGCAAATCCTCCCCCACTTCTTCACTGACCCTGATGGGTTCACATATTCTCACTCCTCCATCTCTGTGCCAGCTGTTGTGTGGTGCACGTCTTTTTCCCCATTTTTAAAATATGTTTTCACAGAGGCGTTCCTATCCTGTCGTCACTGATAGGCTCAGCCTTGGCCAGCAGTGGGTACGTCTCTGGAGCTGGTTGGCATTGACTCTGTCAGACTTAAGATAAACTTCTAGTAGCTTCTTGCAGAAGCCACTCCTACAGACCTCTGCCACTGAAATCTGGCCAGGTAAGCCCAATATAAGGTGGGATAAAGTCAGAAGAGAAGAAGACAACAACGGATGCATCCTGAACCCTGGTTGGCTGGACCAACGCAGGAACTCGGAAAGGTGATCTCTCTCTCTGTCTCTCTCTCTCTCCCTCTCACTCTCTCTCTCTCTCTCTCTCTCTCTCTTCCCTCCTTCCTTTCTCTAAGTAATGCAAGGCCTATTATACTGCTTGCTTAGGTTATACTTAGTTACTTTCTTGTAATCATTAAGCATCATGCTACTTGTTATAACTTCTTATATGTCTAATCCTTTTTCCGTGTTATCACTAGGTACCACAAGGCATAACATACGGCTTGCTGTAGTTCATTGTACACCTAGACTTTTCCTTGTTATTATTAAGTCATACTATATTGCTTTCCCTAATGTGACGTGATGATTGTGAGTCCAATCTCTACACTGTGGGAAATTAATAAGTGTTTATGTGTGGACCTTGAGACGTTTCACCATTGTCCACTCTGTTGGGGATTTATGAGTCTAAGTCACTTGTCCCCCTTTTCTAAGGGGGATGTGACACCAGGGAATATGCTAACATTCATGCAAAGTGGACAGTCAGTGGCTCATGACATAGGACGAACTGAGAGGTTAAAATATTTGCAGTAGACACACTTAAAGCAGCAAATGCTAGCATCTGGACAGAACTCTACTGTTGCCTTGGCTGGCAGGATTCACTGAGGTACACTGAAACTTCCATTGTCTTGTTTTTCCCTAACGATTTCAGACTTCATCTCCTGTGGAGCGTCTGAGATGGTATCAAACAGAAATTTGATTAAGAAACAAGAACAATAAAAAATCAGTATCATGTACATTAGTGGTTTAGCAACTGGCTAGCTGACAGATCTTGAAATGTAATTACAAGTAGGAAATTATCATCCAGTATGTAAATCTTTATTGAGGTTGATTCTTGGCATCATGCTACTAAACTGCACTAACCAGTGACTGGGTAGGCAATGAGGAGCAGCCCACGTCATGTGCTCAGCTGGCCAAACAAGATGCACTTCAGTATGGGCAAACGGACAATCTAAGCCATAAGTCTGTAGAGAGATCAGGTGAATCACAATCTAAAACCAGCTATTGGCTGTGTGGTCCTGAAAGGAAGCTCTGGGTGATGTGAGGCACTGTAATGTTGAAATTTAGATGAGATGAATCATATCCAGACCGTGTTCCTGCTGCTTCAGTAATGTCTCTTTTTTCTCACCAGCAGGGCTTGTGAAAATATCCAGTGTGTGAAAGTTTAAACTAGACAAATTCAGACGAAAACGAGGATCAGCTTTTTAAAGGTAAGGTCCAGTAAGTGTTAGTAAAAGTTGCCAAGGATTGAGGTGGATTCTTCATCACTGAAAACACTATGGTGAAACTCGAAGCTTTTCCAAAATTTAAGGAGGAATTCATTCAGGGGAGCCCTAGGGTGTGTGATGTCCAGCTCAGAGTTCACACTGGCAAAACTCAGTGATGTCTTCTGTTTCCTACTTCTCCCAGTCCTGCTGGAGATCAGCAGTCAGGTGCCGTTCAGGTAACCACCAGCACTTTTAGCTTCATGCTGACAAATGCTCAGAGCCCTGCTTGTTACCCTTGAGTTTCAACAATGGAGAAGAAGTGAAGGCCACAGCCCGACTCAGATTTCTAAATCTAAACTGGATCCTACATCAGCAGACCTGTGCACACTGGCCCCCAGGTTGTCTGTGCAAAGACAAAGGAAGAGAGTGTGATTATTAAAGAAGAAAAAAGCAGAATTTAAAAATGAAGCATGTTTACAACATTGGAATTCCTGCTGCGCAACTGGAAGCTATGACACTTGCATCGTATTGCAGCAAAGGCATGACAGGTTTGGGTTTTTTAATATGAATATGTGATTTATTTTCTTCCAGAGTTCAGCTATGCTCTTAATTCAGGGATAACAGACCTTGATATAATTACAGAAATAGAGATAAATTTTACACTATCACAATAAAGCAACCCCCCAAAAAATCAATTTTTCCAAAATGTTTACAGCTTTGGTGAAATGTTTATTGTTGTGTTGCACCTTACATGAAATACCTCTGGCCAGGGCTCAGATCATAGCGTGGTGAGCACAGTTCGAGGATTGATAGGCAACAGAACTGAACAGGACAGCTTGAAACAATGTCTAGCAGAGATTAATTCCCCTGCACATCCCTTAGTCATACTAAGTTTTCAAACATAACTAGGATAATTAATTGAAAATATTAACTATCCAATTGGTGATTACCTTATTAGATGGAATTAAGAAGGAACAGGTAGGGACCCCTGCCAGTTTGAAAGAGTTTGTTGGTCCAGGCAAGGAAACAAGAAGGAAGAGTGAAAGGAGAGAAACACAAGCAAATGGGATGGAGGAGCACAGCACAGGACAGCCCTGCAGTGCTGTGTGAGAGCACTGTCTCCTGTGGGGAAATATCCCCTCCTGGAGGATGCTTAAAGTGGCAATAAGATACTGAACACTGGCCTGAAGCTCAGCAACTACTGACATCCACCTTCACCCAAACCTGCCTGTGAGATCAGAAAAAGGACTGTGTTGCATAAATTTTCCCTATTGTACCATACTGTCATTAATTAATGACAATCTGTGATGTAGCAGAACGTTTATGAGTGGTAAAAGGGAACTTTCAGGTTACACTTTCCCAAGTCATATTCTTCTCAGACAGATATCACATACACTGGACCTTGAGTATTAGGAACTATACTGTTGTCATAACTTCATTGGGTAGTAAAAGAGACATAAAGAAAATAAGCCCATTTAGGTACTGAAAGGGCTTTTTAAATTATTTTTTAATTTATTGGCCTTGCTACTTGGTTACTAGTTATAAGAAGCACTTATGGACAAGGAGTTACACACTAGACATAAACCTAGAGGCATTTGGTTTCCAGAAATGAGTTATTTTATATACTGCTTATGTGTAGCTTCCCATTGGATGGATGTGGCTGTAGAGAGACAGGCTTTCACACCACTTGAGGAGAAGGGATATGAAAGGTAATCAGGTTTATAGCAAGAACGTAGCCAGGTTGTATTAACTGTGCCCTCTCTGAGGTGCTTGGGCAACTGAGAGTAACACATTATGAAAATGAAGTCTTCAATGTCTATGAGCACTGGTGGCCACCGGAGCACTAGTGGCCACCTGAACAGTAAAGTATAAATGAGAAGATGGCCCTTAACTGCACTGCAGTCCGTGAAGGCCATACAGATGTTGTGTCCTCACATAATTCAAGGAAACTGATGTTACCTTAGCACAAATTTATGCTAATTTGCATGCAGTCTATGAAAGATTTCAGCTTAGTCTCCTCAAGGTATGTCTTAAGACCAGCCTCAGTGAAGCTGCTTTGACTACATAATCCTCTCATCAGGAGGAAAGTTCGCTTTGCACACAACAGTCTGGAAATAACACTGTGAAAAAAGTGGAAATGAGGCTGAAGTCAAACCCACAATCTCTGTCCTGGGGCTCCTTTAGTTTATCCAGTTAATACACAAGTCTTCCACAGGCTTAGAAGAGGTTTTCGCAAAAGCAGGAATCAAGCATCAAACATTTAATCAGGAGCAGAGATGAATGCAGACTGAGTATCAAACTTTTTTCTCTGGTTGAAATATTGACATTTCTACACCAATTCATTAATAAACCACCTTTCCAAAGCCCTTCCATGTTCAGAAAATTTTTACACATTTGAAATAGAAATCCAGCACACACCAGAAGGCTGTGCTTCCATTCAGAGAGACCTGGACAGGCTGGAGGGCTGGGCAGGGAGAAATCTTATGCAGTTCAACAAGGGCAAGTGTAGAGTTTTGCACTTGGGAAAGAATAACCCCATGTGCCAATATAGGTTGGGGACTGCCCTGCTGGAGAGCAGCACCGGGGAAAGGGACCTGGGGGTTCTAGTGGACAGCAGGATGACCATGAGCCAGCAATGTGCCCTCCTGGCCAAGAAGGCCAATGGCAGCCTGGAGTGTGTTAGAAGTGGAGTAGCAAGTAGGTCAAGAGAGGTCCTCCTGCCCCTCTACTCTGCCCTGGTGAGGCCACATCTGGAATATTGTGTCCAGTTCTGGGCCCCTCAGTTCAAGAAGGACAGGGAGCTGCTGGAGAGAGTCCAGCGCAGAGCCACAAAGGTGATGAAGGGAGTGGAGCATCTCCCTGATGAGGAAAGGCTGAAGGAGCTGGGTCTCTTTAGCTTGGAGAAGAGGAGACTGAGGGGTGACCTCATTAATGTTTATAAATACATCAAGGGGGAGTGTCAGGAGGACAGAGCCAGGCTCTTCTCGGTGATGTCCAATGACAGGACAAGGGGCAATGGGTGCAAGATGGAACATAGGAGTTTCCACAAAAACATTAGAAAAAACTTTTTCACTGTGAGGGTGACAGAGCACTGGCACAGGCTGCCCAGGGAGGTTGTGGAGTCTCCTTCTCTGGAGACATTCACAACCCGCCTGGATGCGTTCCTGTGCGATCTAGTCTAGGTGATCCTGCTCTGGCAGGGGAGTTGGACTGCATGATCTTTGAGGTCCCTTCCAATCTCTAACACTCTGTGATTCTGCGATTCTGTGAAATATACAGTTAAATTTAAATTTGCAGAAAACACTAAATTCACAGAACTAAAAGACCTCTTAGAAAACTAAAAGCTACAGAAAAGAATTAAATCCTGTTTGAAGTAGACAGAGGCTGGGAAAACCTTTCAAGAGTGATAGATGAACTGTACCTGCTTGCTATCCTTATGACTAGACACTTTGTTTAGGTTCATATGCAACTTGATTTATAGGAGTACTCCCGTTCACTTCATTATGACAATTCAAATCTAGGAAACTCGACACAAACTGAGGTGATGGTCTTGCAGTGGTGTCTGCATGTGAGGGCCAGTACTCCCAGGGGATTTTGGCCATGGCTTGGTGCTGATCAGCTGCACATGCTGTTGTGTAGCCCCTTCCTGGAAACTCAAAACAAAGCCCACGGGGTGGCAAGACCACAGCTGGGGAAGGGTGTAGAAAAGTCAAGGGGCTGCAGACTGCAATATGGGTCACAGGTTTGGCCACAGTAGATCCTGCTATTAATTGTGCAGCAGAGATAATCTGTGCCAAATTGTCACACTACTGTTAAAACCAACAGCAAAACTTAAAATTGGCTAGCTGGATACAAACCCTGGAATTTCTTGCTGTGCTTCCACTGTGGATTCCAGCATTGTCATACACTGGTCCTGTTCTCTGACAGACCAGATTCTAAATCCTACATATTTTTTATAAGCACCATGTCTGAGATTCCTTTTCCTTAAACATTGCAGCTCTGACACGTCCTGTGAAATGTGCCTTATTCGGCAGCATTGAGGCCACCTGATCACTACTCTTCACAAGGTGTAAGGACAAATGTCACCATATTCCTCATCCAGACATCCAAATTGCAGAGAAGTTTTGAATATTTGCTCTCTAGCACCACCTAAGTGTAGACTCTGCAACACAAACGAGTGCTTCACTTTCAGAGTACGCCTTTCCTCATGCCCTGAATGTGTCTCTCCCAGTATCTCCAGTAGCGTCCTTACCAGGAAGTGCAAACTATATCCAAACTCTACCACTTGCCACTTGTCAGTTAGATATACAATTGCTCACGTGGCCGGTGGCCTCTGGGCCTTGGAAAAGCACCCACAGCCCATCCCAGGTCACCATGCACTGGGTGCCTCTGTTAAGGTTGTTGGAAAGTCATCTGCTGTCAGTGATGGTGCTGCATCACCTCCTCCACCAGACATCTACTTCCATACTGAACTCTTGCAAATTAAAATCAAAAAATAAATAAAGTTTCCATCTCCGATGCATTTGAAGTAGTTCCTAAGTCCTCCTCACACACAAGCTGAGGTGGAGAGTGGGGTCAAGGCTATAATTGACGTTGTGATGTCTGTGCTGCTCCAGGAGGAACCCACCCATGGTGTGTGTGCAAGAGTCTGAGCTGTGACTACCCCTGAATTGACTACCCCTCAATCACAGACATTATTTGAAAAGCAACATGCCTAACATGCTTCAGCAGTCCTCTGCAGGGCTGGATGGGCTTGACTCAATTTATTTCGGTGCCACATCTTCCCAGCTACCCCACAGGCACTGTGTCCAGACATGGGAGCCAACACGGGCGGTGAGGTTGCCCAGAGCAAGGAGCATCAAGCGTGGCTCTCTGGAGAGACCCCACGGACAGCCTCTTCTCGATCCTTCTGCAAACTCAGAGACATCTTAAATCAGTGGTACAAAAAGAGGGTTCTGGTTCCAGCAGCTCAGTTAGACCACGTGAGGACATGGCTGTGCTGACAGGGCAGGTCAAAGTGAATTCTTTGCACTGAATTCGTGTCAAATGAAATGGATAAGTGCTCAGGTAGTCCACATAAAAGGAGCTGTCGAGACTAAAGTGTAGATCTTGAAATTGTGTGTTTCAACTAGACCAGCTTTATCATGCTGAATTATTGCTTTGCTTAATTATTACTCATGTTTGATTTTTTTTTTTTTTTAAGTTATCACCCAATCTGTACATATCACTACTCCTTCATCTTAGGACAGTGACTGAATGGAGATGGGAGACAGGCCTGAGCACCTGAGGCATCCCAAGATTTGAGATGACAAAAGCTTGTGCTGTTCTGTAATGGAGAGGATAGAATTGAAATTCACCAGGGAAAAAAGGAAAGACTAAAAAGTCACTTTTGCATTTGCCCCTTTTTGAGATGGTTTTCATTCTGCACACTGTGGATAGATGCATCGTTTGTCTTGATGAATTCTGCTAATGATCAACAGTGAAAAATACCACGGGTCAGCAAAGTAGATCTAGAGTACTCTGGAAAATGCTCAGATGTTTCTTACATGTGATAAAAGCTCCTTTTCTATTTTCTTTGTATGGTGTAACAGTAACCAAGCCCTTTTCCAGACTAGAGTCAATAACTTCAGGCATTGGTGTGAGTTGAAGGGTCACAGGAATGACTGGCCTTCTGGCATCCTGTCCAAACTGGAACATAAATATTTTTATTTAATCAGAAGTGCACTATTATTTTGCTATTATTTTTCCTGGCACACATAGTCCAAGAGCGATCAAAAGAGACATCAGGGCCTTTGGACAATTCATGAGGGAATTTGGAGAACGGGTTATTTTTTCCTCTCTCTTTCCAATTGCAGGTAGCAACACTGGGAGAAACAGAGGGACCTAGTCTATTAATAAATGGCTCTGTTACTGGTGTCACTGCCACAGCTTTGGGGTTTTTTTTTTGATAATGGGACGATCTACATGGTACCAGGCGTGTTGGCATCAGATGGGATTCACATTTCTGAAGAGAGGAGAAGGTGTTTGCTCGAGAACTTGTGGGGCCCATTGACAGAGCTTTAAACCAGATTCGAAGATTGGGAGGGATCATATCAGGCTCTCCTGCAAAAAGCTGTGGGTCGACATGCCAAGATTAAAGGGACAGGATGCTAGCAAGGGTCCTCAGCTCGTTACTCTGAGATGTGCTGGGTATGGTGCAGCACACCTGAAATCTTGCAGAGATGAGTCAGGGGCTCCTGAGGTAGTGGGAGCCAACAGGGAAACACTGGTGAAACACCCCGAAGGAATTAAGGGGTGTTCCTCTGAGAAGGTGGCATGGCCAATGGCCCAGCTGAAGTGCCTCTACACCAATGCACATAGCATGGGCAACAAACAGGAGGAGTTGGAAGCCACCATGTAGCTAGAAATCTACGACTTGGTTGCCATTGCTGAAACTTGGTGAGACAAATCCCATGACTGGCGTGTGGCTGTCAATGGCTACGGGCTGTGCAGAACGGTCAAGAGAGGAAGGAGCGATGGAGCTGTCACCCTCTACATCAAGAAATGGATAGAGTGTAAAGAGGTCTCCCTGAAATATAGCCACAAGCAGTTTTAAAGTTTATGGGTAAGAACTAGGGAACTTTGTGCTGGTGTCTACTATAGGCCACCAGAGAAAGGGGAGCCTCCTGATGAAGCCTTCTTACTTCAGCTACGGGAGGCTTCGTGCTCATGGTTCTCATCCCACTGGGAGACTTCAACCACCCCAACATCTGCTGAAAAAATAACATGGTAAGCTGTAGTCAATCCAGAAGACTCCTGGAGTACATTGACAATAACTTCTTAAGCCAGCTAATAGACAGCCCTACCAGAGGGAACATGATACTGGATCTGTTGATCACCAACACAAGTGAGCTCATCAGTGATGTCAAAATTGGAGGCAGCCTGGGCTGCAGTGATCATCCATTGTTGGACTTCACAGTCCTGAGGGATAGGAGTCAGGTGAAGAGTGAAGTCAAGATCTTGAATTTTAGGAAAGCAAACTTCCACCTCTCCATGTAGTTAGCCTATAGGACCCCCTGGGAAACTGCTCTCAGGGACAAGGGAGCAGAGGATGTTTAAGGACAGAGAGTAAGAGCTCTCCCTCCCCAGGTGGGTGGTGTGTGACCCTCACGGGTCCATACTGGGGCCAGTACTGTCTGATATTTTCATAAATGACACAGACAGTGGGATTGAGTGCACCCTCAGCAAGTCTGCAGATCACATCAAGCTGAGTGGTGTGGCTGACGTGCCAGAGGGACGGGATGTCATCCAGAGGGACCATGGAAAGAAAAAGAGGGTGTTGCACTCTGTGCAAATAGAGAAAGAAGGATGTCTTGGAAGGGTTCTGATGCCACATAGCAAAAGCCTGTTTCATTTCTAATGCTGACCAGTATCTTGTGGGTGAATGCAGTGACCCAGCTATCCCCACTCAGAGGTGTGTTTTGAGTACTTCCCACCTGATAAAAGCTGTTTCCAAATGTCTCCCTTCTACTAAACATCTCTTTATCCTTGGATATACATTTCTGCATCTTTCAAGATTGAGTTTCACTTCATTTCATTTTTTCTCTCTTTTCCTAACCCCCAAAACTACAGACCAAACTCACAAGGAGACACAGACAATCTAGGTAGCTTAAAAAGTGGAGGAATGTTGACAGACCAGAACTCCTCCTACAGCTCTTGATCGATCTGGGGTAAGAGAGGGGCTTTTTGTATTGCTTGTCTGCCAAAAAATGTAACAGGCAAAAATAAACCACGGACAAAGTAAGTGTAGATTTGGCCAGGCTCTACTTCAGATGCTGAAAAAGACTTTTTCCACCTTATATGGACAGAAGGGATGTTTTTACACACTGAGACCTCCCAACGCATGCTCTTTTCACATCCGGAGGACCAGAATAAGGTAAACCTGAATCACCACCATCATGTAAAACAGGAGGGACCAGCAGGGTGTCACCTGTGCCCGGTGCACATTTCTGTTGCTGGTTCAAAAGGCTGAAGCTCTTTCGTGCTCTCTGTCAGAGAGTGCCAGCTCACTGCATCCACCAGAAGCATCTCAAGGCAGCGGTGAGCAGCCTCCGCAGCCCTCTGACCCCGCAGATGCAGTGCCCTGCAGGCCCTGTTAGCATTTCTTGGCTGAGTTTTCTCCCATGGTTTCTCACAGGATGAAATCACCTCTAAAGTGCCTTTGCAGTTCTGGAATCTCTGTGAATTTTTAACTCTGGTGGTTTTTTCTGCAGCAGAAGACAAGGTCAAGCATTTTGTTGACTTCAAGAAGACAACAGAAGAAAAGGGTGAGAAAAAAAAAAAGCAGCAAAGCCTCTTTATAAAGTGTTTCAGAGTACATACGCAGCATCTTAGAGAGCTAAAGGAGTTTTCTGGCTCCTATCTGGCTGTTATTGCAGTTGTTAATGTGGTTTTGTTCCATTATTAATGACACCAGAAAGCGAAATCAGGCCTTTCAGACAAGCTTGAGAGACTTTCAGATGGCAAAGGGAAAGAAAGGAAAATAACTTTAATATAATGGAAATAAGCAAAAGGAAGGGGAAGAAAAACTTAAAGTACTGAGCACATAGCAATAAAAATATTCAGATGTCTTACAGCAGCATAGGGATGGCAGCTTGTAAATCATTCCCAGAGCATGCTAGTTTAAGGGCACTTCATAATTCAACAAGAAAATCCTAAGTTCTTACAGCCCGTACTATATTGTTTGATATATTCATGTTTCCTAGAACTGCTGTTTGACAGGCAGAGAAAAATAAAGCCAGAAAAGCAGCATTAATGGATGAAACATCTAATCCAGAGTAGTGTATCATCAGCTTCATCTGAATGTGGTTGGACCGGATTTCAATAAAAAGCCTTGTTATGAAAATACATCGTGAACATGACAAGGTAAGTAATCTCAGGATTAACACTCCAATCTGGCTTTCCTGTAAAGTTTCCCTGAGCTAGTTACCAAATCAGCATCCCTGCAGAAGAGCCAGGCAGGGTACACCCTTCGCTCCCAACCAGCAGAAACAGCTCCACTGCTGAAGCTTTGCAATAGTGTCAGAGTGCCAAAGCCCAGGACCCACCACCAGCTCGTCCACAGCACCTTCTTCAAACCCCATCCCAAGGGAGGAGATCTGCTGAGGCTCATACTCCTTTGCCTTTGGGTTGCAGGGAGACAGGCAGATGCCGAGGTGACTCAGAAGAGCCAATGTTGTTAATTATTGATACTGAAAACAAACACTTGTTTCTTATCCTAGGGCTGAACATCTCAGCTATACTGCAAAGTTAAAACTTCCAAAATTTGGGAAGAACTCCAGGTCTGGATTTAAATTTCATGACAAACATCTGTCTTTCTAATAGAGTGGATTCAATCTATGCAACCAGTGCAAAAGATTTTGAAATTATTCAAAGTTCAGTTCCTTTTAAAGGTCCACATGCCCAAAGTTGTGCTGTCAAAAGAGGCCACTGGGCCAAGACCTCAAAAATAATTTAAATAAAGCTTTAAAGAAACGAAAAATGAAAATGACACAAATTTAAATTACCATGATACCTTCTTTAATGCTTTGAGAAATAGAACTGCCATGAAGCAGTGGGGCCAGGTAGAAATTTTGCCACTGGGGATCTCATTTTCAGCAGGGACACCCAGACACAATGTTGGCCTGATGCAACAGAAGGGATTTGTTAAAGGGCAGGAGCAGCTCAGACATGGGGTGGAGGGGAAGCGTTTTGTAGACTGCCTTTGCAGATAAAGTGAGACCATGTTTGCAGCATCATGGCAGGCTGCAAAACCTACGTGACACCAAATATTTGGGCAATATGTCTTCATTGGCCTCTCCTCACCCTGTCCCTTCCCATTGCTGAGGCTTCAAGTGATGTTCCAGAAGTCAGGGAATCTGGAGATCTTACTGCAATCTGAGTGAAAGACGGACCCTGGAGTACCTGCAGATTGCACCTGACCTAAGTCCTACAAGTGCCCCCTGATGTGTGCAAGTAGGAAACCCTAACGTCATGCAGAGGCTTTCATCTGGCTGCACACAACAGCACCACACTTGGTGGGGGGCAGCTGAGCCCTGAGCAAGCCCAGCGCCTGCTCACGCCCCTGCCCCGGCCTGTGCTTCGGTCACCCAGACCCCTCAGGGTTCACTTATCATCCTCACAGACAAGCAGTATGTAGGGAAACCTGCACTAGCCCATACTGTGCAGTGGGAGATGTTGCTGCCCAGTTCCGAGGGCTCTGGCAGACCCCGGCCATCCCTCCTCGCACGGGCAAGTGTCTTTTCCTCCCACCCACCCTGAGGAGCCTGTGCTGACCAGCAGACTGAGATGTCTCTCTTTTATGCACACCCTACTACAGACACGCCTGAGGAAACACAAGGAAGAGGAGGATGGAAGATCTGCAAAAGGGCCACCTCGGCTTGTAACCCTTTTGAGGGTCGGAGGGGTGGCTCTCTGGGCATGACTGTGCCCACTGGCAGCATCTGCCCCCGAGCAACGGTGAATTTTCAGGATCGGGACACTGGCAGGTTTTCTAATTACGTTTCCCCTCTACCTGGTCACCTCCTTTGGAAGATGATGAAAGGGAGAGAGGAGACCCAGAGCTTGTGCTGGGCACAGTGGGATGGAAACCGGGCTCATTTTCCCCTGTGGTCACCTGAGACGCCCGCTGGGGCCACCGAGACGCTGCTGCCCAGCCCCGCCCTCCCAGCTGCAGCATCACCGCGCTCCTCCGGGCAATAAAGTTCTTTTTAAGACCCCTAAGGGAAATTTCCCTTCCGGATGCGTGTTTCCTTCGCAATCACACATATGCCAGGAAAAAAAAAAAAAAAAGGGGGGGGGGGGGGCAAAAAAAAAAAGCATCCTCGGCCGATTTTCCCGGTCCCCGGGCTCGGTGCCTCCGCTGGGGCCGGGGTCCGGCCGGGGGGCGGCACGGCTGGGCAGGGCTGCGCGGCCCCCGCCGGCCGCCCATTAGCGCTCATTTCCTGGCCGGGGCGATGGCAGCTGGCCGGGCTGCACTTTCCCTTCCTCAGCCAATTGCATCTTCAATCCGTATCGGAGGATCGCGGGGTGTGAGGCGTGGGAGAGCCCGGGGGCCCGTGCGGCGGGGGCCGGAGGGGAGCTGAGAGCAGCAGCCCCGGCGCCGCGGAAGGAGGGGGAGAAAGAGAAGGGAGAGGAGCGAGGAAGAGGCCTGGAGCGGGCAGCCCCCGGGGTCGGGCCGCGCCGGCCGGCCCGGCCGAATAAATGCAACCTCTGGGGCGTCGGCTTCTGTCTGATGAGCCCGCTCCGGAGCTGCCGGGGAATCGTCGTGGGGACCGTCACGCTCTGCCTGGCCGCCGGGTGGGCTCTGCAGAGTAAGTGAAACTTTCTCCCCTCCGCTTCCTCCCGTCGCCCCTTCCTCCTCCTCCCTCTCCTCGCCGCGCTACCCCCGGCTCAGCCCCAGCGCCCGGTGGCTGCGCGGGGCGGTGCGGGGAGCCCGCCCCCCTCTCCGCGGGCTCTCCCCGGCCGCGGCCGCCCCCGCTGGGCTGCCGGGAAGCGGCGAGAAGCTCTTCCCCATCGCCGGCGAACTGCTGGGGAGGCGATGGGGACGGGACACGCCGGGGCTCAGGCGGGCGTGGCCGCTCCCCGCGGGCTGGAAGCGGTTTGGGGAGGCTCGTCCCCGCTCCCGCCGCTCGGAGGACGCGGGGGAGCCGAGCGGCGCCGGCCCGGGGCTGCAGCCGGGCGGGGAGACGCGGCCCCAGGGGGACGAGCCCCTCCCCGAGCCGCCGTTCCCCTCTTGCATTGCAGAGGGGAAGCGAAGAGGAGGACACAAGTCCCGGCTGACCAGCCCGAAAGGGCTCGGGGTGACGCTGGGAAACGCGGCGGTGAGGAGGGAAGGTGGGTTCCCCCCGCGGCACCCCCGGGGCAGCAGGCGGAGAGCCGGCAGGTCCTCTCCGAGCCGGGGCTGGAGGAAGCCGCGGCCAGACCCCACGCCCGGGAATTGGGGCGGGCGGTTCCACCGGTGTGTCTGGTTTGGACACATCACGCCGTCTCCTTCATCATGCAGGTGATGCACAAGCAGGACACCGAAGGGTGGAGGAACTGTCCCCAGAGCTGTCCCTCCTCGTTTTAGAGCTCCTGCACGGAGGCTCCTCGATGTCAGCCCTTTTCTACCTGCTCCCCATCACGCGGCCGGGTCTGGTGCACAGAGCAGCGCTTCCAGCTTTGACTCTGGGCCAGGTGAATAATTTGGAGTGCAGCGGCGCACAGGGTCAGCAAAGTCACCACACCTGGAGAGGCACCGGTACCCTCTTCCTCAGTGCATATTTTACTGGGCGTGAAGGGGCTGGTTTTGCAGCCAGCGGAGCGCAGCGGCCTTGTGCAAGGTGCTGCGGGTGGGTGTGATGTTTGCTCTCAAGGTTGATGCAGGTCTGTTTGGTTTAGATTGATTCAGGTGATCTACACAGACTGCATATTAGAGATATTTTTGAGCGGTTAGGTACTGCACTGCCTTTTTTTGTCTTCGTGTGCTGGATAGGGACGGAACATGTTTGCAAATAATTTAACGGAGAGATTTTTTATTAGTTTTTTACATTTACCTTGCGATCACATATTCAAAACAAAGCCATGCCTTTATCAAAACATAAAAGGGTCATTGTGGTGAGACACTCTGCTCCTGTCTGGTCAGAAACAGTGCAAAAGGCCTTTAAATAAACACAGGGAACAGAAAACAATCAGAACAATTTGCAGTGATTACCAGAGGTTCCTGTCTGTTCTGTTTCTCTAGCTGGCACAAACCCCTTTTTCACAGCTCTGGTTAGTCTCTCCTGCACACGGGCTGAACAGCAGACCGCAGCGTAGCTGAGGATGCGCTGGGCTACCCAAAGCCCCGGTGTCCCTGCAAGGGAACTGGGCAGCCACGAGTGTGATGATGCCCACGAAAGGGGAATCCCAGGAATATTATCATGGAAAAAGCCTAGGTCTTATCTGGTTAAAAAAGTCCAGAGTGGCTGGGTTTTTTTCCTGTGTTCCCGTAGGTGAAGACGCGGGAATTGAACTGGCTTCTTGAGCTTCCCTGTCTTACCCCGACGAGCAGAATTTCTGAATTCTGCTGGAGACCTCACACAGAGCAAAGTCAGCTTGTTATTAATTTACCCATCTCTCCCCATTTGTGGTTGCTTGGCTTTTGGCCATGGGTGGGTTATTTTTTTACAAGATTTTTAAAAACAATTTATTTCTTTGGGACTTTTATTTTTCTTTCTTTCTTTATCTTTTTTAACCATTCTTTTCCCAGAAGACTCTGCAGAAGCTCCAGGAGCATTCCCAGGGGTCCTGTTTTGTGCTCTTTCAGCATAGCTGAGGATCTCACCCTTCCTTCCCACTGGGTTACAGACATTTACAGCTCAATATTATTTTTTAAGTTCTGTTCGTGCAGTCAGGCTGCTCCCACAGTATGAGAGGAGAGCGGGTGAGCTGTTCCAATCCAAACCAGGAAAAGGCATTCAGGGCTGAGGTTTACTCTGTGCTTTATCTGCCTTTTGTCTGGTTTGATTTTTTCGTGGGTAGATAACAGGATTACAGTCTCTAGCCAAGTGTCTCAAACATGCCACTAATTATAAAAACAACCCAAACAACTGTGCCAAATGAAACTCTGATGCTTGGTGTTCATCCAAAGCTTCATGCAGAAATACCCACAAGCAACAGAAATTATTGCAGTTATACATTAAACTAAATGGTCAGTTTGGTTTCAGTTATCAACAGATCCATAATCACATCAGTAGGAGCTAGTTGAGAATTAAATATTCTTTCACATGAATTTCTGCCTGGAAATCATCAGGAACACAAAGCCTCTGACTTAGCCTGAAACTGTGTACCTTTGACTACATGCGATTTATCTGTACTGGCATATAACTGGCGGCTGCCTTTACGAAGCTGTTGTCTCAAACGTTGATTATGAATCCTGAAAACGTTTAAAGTCTTCACAGCCTGCCACAGTTCTTGCTGTTGGGGGATAGTAATTAATTAGTCTGTTACTTTGGCTGTGGAGATTAAACTTTCCATTTAAAAGCAGGACTTTAAAGGAAAGCCAGTTACTGATGGATACAAAAGCACCACTGAGTTTTCATAAAATACTCTTCCAAACTCTTTGAAACATGAAAGGAGGTTGCAATGAGGCGGGAATCAGTCTATTCTCCCAAGTGACAAGTGATAGGACAAGAGGAAATGGCCTCAGGTTGCACCAGGTGAGGTTTAGATTGAGTGTTGGGGAAAAAAAAATTCTTCTCTGGGAGGGTCGATTAGCATTGAAACAGGCTGCCCAGGGCAGTGACAGAGCCACCATCCCTGGAGGTATTTAAAAGCCTTGTAGATGAGGTGTTCAGGGACATGGTTTAGTGACGGATCTGTCATTGCTTAGTTAATGGTTGGACTTGGGATCTTAAAGGTCTTTTCCAACCATAATGATTCTATGATTCCCTCCTCTCGGGTACCAAAACACTGAAATGCATGGAACTACTTGTCCTGTCTGGTGGAAATGTTTCTCCTGACTATCATTGATTAAAAATGTTTATTTAGTCTTTAAGTATATGTGTTCCTTCTATGGTCAGCAGAAAGAAAGAGAAACTGCAAAGCATCCTCTCTTAACACAGACCACTGAGGGAGGCAGGATGAATCATACCCCAGAGGTCGCATCCTGCCCTGGACGGTTGGTGCAGCGTCACCTCCACACTTACCACCCTCCTTTGTCTTTCAGCTCCTGGAGGAGTATCCTTAGTTGTCCCCCAACCAAACATCAACGCAACAGTGGCACAAAACATCCTCCTCTCAGTTGAATACTCTTGCAGAGGCGTTGCCACCGTTGAGTGGAAGCATGTGTCGAGCTGGGGCACCACCAAGATTGTCGAGTGGAAAAGTGGGAATTATGTCAACATATCCACGGTCTACAAGGACAGAGTGACTACTTTTGAAAATGGCTCTATACAGCTTCTGAATGTGGGCATGAGTGATGCCGGTTACTATTTTATCACTGTAACAGAGGAGTATGGAACCAACACCTACGGCACCATCATAGTCAACGTTTATGGTACAAACAAGGGGGAGCTTTACCTTGTGTTTAAACGTTAATGGGCTCGTAATCAATTTTGCAATATTTTTTTTCTGTCTTCCCTGCAGAGATTATCTATGAAGATTTACATTTTGTAGCAGTTCTCTTTGCATTTCTTGCTGCAGTCTCTGCCATTTTGATCTGCTTCATGTGGCTGTGTAATAAATCTCTGCATCTATTTCAGAAGAAGAGGGCACACAAACTAACAGGTATCTCTCTGAGAATCCAGTCAAGCTAGAGGGGTTTTAAGTTGCAGAACAATCTACAGGACATCTGCTTTACCATTTTACATCAGTAACCACAAAACACTTCCCAGCATTGCAGCCTTTTCTCGCCAAGTTTTGCAGTTAGCAATAACCCTCCATGAGAGGGCAAGAGACAAAGTCAGGAGCATCAGCAGTGCTCTCAGGGCCTGCACCAGAAGGGTATCTCCAAGGGAAAATACTCAAATAGTCCAAACCCTCCAATCAGTCTTGAAAAGAGAAGACTTCGGGGGACCTAATAGCTGCCTTCCAATACCTGAAGGGAACCTACAGGAAGGTCGGGGAGGGACTTTTTACAAGAGCGTCCACTGATAGGACAAGGGGAAATGGGTTTAAGTTGAAGGAGAATAGATTTAGATTAGATCTTAGGAAGAAATTCTTCAGTATGAGGGTGGTAAGACTTTGGAATAAAATAGCCAGAGATGTTGTGGCTGCCCCCTCCCTGGCGGTGTTCAAGGCCAAGTTGGACAGAGCCTTGAGTAGCCTGATCTAGTTGAGAGGCGTCCCTGCCCATGGCAGGGGGGTTGGATTAGATGATCTCTAAGGTCCCTTCCAGCCTAGGCCATTCTATGATTCTATGAATCATCTGTCCTCATGTCTGATTCAGTTGCAGACTCCTGTGAACACTAACACCAAAATCAGAGTCCTAATGCACCAAAGACACCAGGCATGAAAAGCAGATCAAGGGAACACAAGGGCTGCACTGAAGGGAACATTCACACATTAGAGAAGAAATTTCCAAGCCACAGCCAGGGATATTCAGCCTAGGCAGCAAGACAAGGCGCCACGCTACGAGCCTGGGCTCGAGTTCAGGGTACATCCTTGGAACAGGAGGTTTCTTTTACCACTTCAAAACATTTCAGGTTTTTGTTTCCCTTCTTTGTAAGTACAGATCCACTAGCGGTTTCTTGCCCTGTATGTAAAAGGTCTGTATTTCTTCTCTAATAAGTTATGCATAAGCTCCTACATTGCAACAAGCAGCCTAAGTATCAGTGTTTGCTAGACTGACGCGTACTCAAGAATCCAAATCCTCACAGCCCAGACTTTGTATCAACTCTGCAAAACCTGATATGAGAAGAGATGAATTTGGCACGAGCTGTCTCTTCCTTTCTGCTCTTCACCTACAGCTCTCAGGGCTGCTGCTGTTTTCATGGTGGACACAGTGCTCACAAGCTTCTGGAGCTCCTGAAAATTTTCCTATCATGCCAGAATATACAGGCCTTTGTTTGGATAAAGCATCTTCTTCCTCCAGTTAGAGCCAATCTTCCTACAGAGCTGAGTCAAATACAGTTATTTGGCAGAGTTCAGGAAACCCACAGCTCTGGAGACTTGCTGTATTGTCTCCCAGAAAATGATCCAAAGGGATCCAATTTCTGCCCCAGTTCCACCTTTGAAGAGCCCTCCTTTCGGAAGTCGTTAGGAGAGGTACAAGGACAGGCCCTAGGGTCTTCAGTTTTTATAGTGCCTTTAACCCTCTTTTGGAAGAAACCGGTGTCACTTTGAAGATTGTGAGGGACTCTTTATGCAGTTAAATATTTTGAAAAGATGTATTTAAAAACCTAATTGTAGATGAGTAAGCTTAAGCTAATATTAATAGCTGAGGCTTAAGAAGTTCAAAATGACAGCGTTGTTAATTTCGGAACACTGGCCTTCCAATCCATTTGCCAATCAATAACAATATCCTTTTATTTGCAGCAAGTACAACTGAAGAGATTGAATTGGAAACCATTGAGTGTTAGCCAAGGACCATTTCATAACAAAAATAACAACTCTACCTCAGGAGAAAGTATTGACAAAGAAAGCAAGAAGAAACCTAAAAGGTAAAATGTTTGTGACTACTGTAGAAACATCCTGACTTGCAGACTAATGGGACATTAGTTCAGCAGTGTCTGATGAAGCTGCTTTGACCTCTTAAGTTTTTGGTTCTGCTAGCCAAGGTCAAAGCAAAAAAAAAAAAAAAGAGTACGCTTTCATGCTGAGCATGAACACATTTTTGTGGCTAATTAATAAAATCTACAGCCTCTACCACTCTTAAAAACAACCAACCAACCAAGCCTCTAAGATCAACCCATAAAGGAAATTATCATGGTCTTGAGGGACACCTGTATTTTGGCTACAGCAAGTCTTCTATTACAGACAGAGCAGCCATTAGCATCCTTCAACATAATAAATTTAATGTCTAATTAAAGTATTACATTAAAAAATTAATTGCAAGGATTGAATCCTGTTTATTATGCCTATACTGCTACTTTTGGAGGTAAGGAGTTTCCTGAAGCTCTGAAGACAAGCTGTAATTCTTTGCGAGACACTGACTTTGAAACAACGCCGAGCCGGTCAAACTTCCCCCGCGAACATTTCCAGTTGTTTACACTGCCCCGGGATATTAACACACGCGACATAACTAGAGGAGGTTGTTAAACAAGGAGCCATGCACAGGCACTGAAGAGGACGCTGTCAATAATGATTAGAGGGGTCAGATAAAATGCTGACACATCACACCAGTGGGGGTGGCATTTCTGTTGTGAAAAGGTGTCGAGCCCTTTGCAGACTTAGTCCACTGATGAAGAGTCTATCCGGGAAGAAAAGTTAAAACAGCATTACTTCAAAATCTAGTATTTACGAATACAGTTTGGAAATTGCTTTTGTTGAGAAGCCACCTCTGCTTTCCTGTGGTGTAAGAAAACACAAAAGTGATCCAACTAATGTTTTCTTGAGTCTGCATATTGCACTTTTGTTTTCCACCTGCAGATCTGCTGAGTGGAATAACATTTGCTTTTGTGAGTGAGAAAGCACTAAGCTGGCTGAGCTTCAAATGATCTTGTTTTGCTGTTGTAACGAGAGGAATTTTACAGTGTGAAATAAACTTTGAAAATGTCGGAGTCCATGGACTAGTCTGTGCCTGCAGATTGCCACACGGCTTTTCCAGCCAAACTGCTGCTCCAGCCCCTCTCGCTTCAGCTCACTCGTTCGCAAAAACATTTTACAAGACAAACTGACAGACCTTCTCCTCTGGTCAGGGACTAGGATGCTCAGGTGCAGAGGTACTATGGGTTAGATGTGGAAAATTGAGAATTTCTCACCAAGTACACAACGAGGTAGGTGCCAGACAGGCTTTTTCCAAAGCAGCCTGTACACAATTCCTTCTGGATTGAACTGGCCATGTATAGTACAAAGGGCCTCTCACCCACTCATAAATTCGAGAACCAGATTCAGCTCGTTGCTCTTCCCTGCATCTAGAACAGGTCAAAAAGAGGTGGGAATTCTTTTTTTTAAAAAAAATAATCCCAGCTACACCCACAGCTTGGCAAAGATTGTTCTAATTCTTCGCTCTAAGTATGTATTGCCAATCTTCTGAGTGAACTAAGCTCGACAACACAGAAGTTTTAAGTGTGTCTGTTTCAGTCGTCAAATTTCAAGTACTTCGTAAAGAATCTACATAGCATAAGGAAAGCATTGGGGTTTTTTTGTTTATCTATTCCAGACTTTTTTTAATCCCTACATCTTTGAACTTGAATGTGAAATTTTTCATGAGCCTGAGTATGTAGCAGTTGCTTTGCCAGATTTCGTTAGAAAGTACAGAAAGTGCAGTCTGAGACCATTCTGATCTGCCACTGTTGACTTGAATGCTGCAAGTGCCAAAGGGAAAGGCAGGAAATGTATGGAGACATGAATGACCATGCGAGTGGATTGCTGTGATTGCAGAGATCACTTTTAAATTACAATATTTGAAAGCCGGGCTGAATGTGGGAAACGAGCGCTTAAAATTCTTCAATTTAAGATGCTCTGCAAGGGCAGGAAGAAGTTTCCAGCTAGCACAGTTCTACCTCTCAGCTTGCCTAAAGATTGAACAACTTTAGGCACCCATCCTTGGCTCCTGACGCCGATGCCAACTTCACCTTTAGGTAAGAATATCCCAGATGCACAATGGGGACTCAAATACTCAGTGAGGACACACAGGACGGTTAGCCTAGGTACTGCTTTCCTTACAAAATTCCTCACCCACAGGTTTTACCCAGAATTTAACATGCTTAACCTACATAAGTAAGGTCACTTAAAAAATATTTGCATTTTCTGAAACTGATGCTTGCCAATTAATGTCAATAATATTTCATGTACAGAATGTGAGGCTAGGCTGTCTGCAGCAGTTTCTTGCTACGCTGGAGGTGCCTGCAGTATCTAAAGTTTTATGGCAAGCTGTTGAGGTGGAAGTTTAGAAACTAATGGCTCTTCTTACTCCACTTGTAAGCTCCCCACAGGACAGCAGCAAATTCAGTATCTAGAGCATTCCAAGTGATCAAAGGGATTAAGGTATTTTGCATTTAAACTTTAATTAAAAGAGATGTCTAACCTCACAAGATTGCTTTGGCAATCAATTGTAAAGGTCTTAATAATGCACTGATGTCTTCATTTCATGTTCAAAAGATGCACTACCAAGAATTTCAAGACTGTCCCTCTGTTAGAAGCCATATCAGTCCATTTTCCATTAAAATTAGGCATCTCTGTATTCAACACTAAAAGACATTCTCCAGGTCCCTAATCATTCTTTTTTTAAAATTTATTGTTTATTATTATTTGCAGCAAGGCCTGGAAGTCTTGACAAATGTCTTCCCAGCTAACGTGCAGTGCTTGTGCCTCTGCAACACAAGCAAGGTCCTCTTGTGTGCCTTGTTTCTTTTCAGAAAGGGGCAAATCCTGCAGCTGTGAGATCCTAAGAGCTCCACAGTGATTCTAGCACTTGGTAATGAAGAGCTGCTCTGAGGAGAAGCCCATCACTACACGCTGACCTGTCAATTCCAGTTAAGAACAGCAAAGCATAAAGACGCATTTTAAGATTCATACGCTCTTCTTCTAATTATTAGTAAGAGAAGATGTGTTGTGCTTTCTCTTATAATTGGATGTGCAAACAGATGCATCAGGCTGGTGGCTGAACTGTTCAGCAAAGAACAAACCCCCTCGGTGCCTGTAGGCGTACAGGCTCTGCTGGGCAAGGAAAACGGGACCTGGCATCACAGGTGTCGCATAAGATGTGCCCATCTTTCAAGAAGGTCAAGAGACTATTGTCAGACAGCAGTTTTTCATTTTCCTAACTTGTCTTGGGTAACTGATCCGAACCTGAAAGGCAACCCCCTTCTCTTAGTTCAGTTGCACAGAAGCAAGTACGTCACCGACCTGAAATAACAAGATGTTCCACGCTGGCAGACACCAACATCACCACGGCAGCTGTTTTGGATACACACAGAGCAGCAGCTTGCCGCAAGCAATTGTTTAATATATATTTCCTACAACTATTCTTCATTGCTCAAGAATACAGCAAAATAATAACTGTCACCATACAAGTATGATGTTTGATTCAAACTCTATGTGCAAGTTCTCATATACACACACCCCCTCATAACACACAATATGGACGTAAGTGTGAACCGGTTCATACAGAGACATTTCAAAAAGACCTTTAGCAATTAATCATCGAGCAAAAGAAAAGTTGTGCAACATCTTACTAGAGGTTTAAAGGCTATAACTGCAACCAAAAAGGACAAGAAACAAAAAAGGTTTTATTTTGAAAAAACTGAAATGGGCCGATCTTCAGGTGAGTTGTTATTGTTCCGCTGGATCATGAGTAGCGACAATGCAGAGGAAAACAAACAAACAAACAAAAAACTCAGATGAATTTATACAACTCACTGACAAACTCATATTGTCAGACTTCCACAAGCAGAGGAAGGCCTTTTCTTCCACAGATCGCTAAAAAAGACAGAAAACACAGGCTCATCTGTAGCCACCAGAGAGGAAAGACGTTTCCAACAAGCTGTGACTTTTTAACACTCTCAACTTAAACAAATCCCTAAATAAATGTCTCTCTCCAAAAGAAATGGCTCACCCAGAAGCTCTACCTGTGTACACACTTCCGCTCAAGACTGTCACACAGTGAAGACTGTTCCACCATTCTTTTGTTTACAAGGGAGCTCTGCTTCTCCTGCTGTCCCACTTCTCACCACGTAAGTGTACCAGCCTCCACACGGACAGCCATGCCCTGGGGTATAAGCCACTAAAAGGCTTATTGATAGCACAGTTCTCACAATTTTCATCTTTCAGAAATTATTGCCAAGATTATTCAGAAAAAGTAGGGGCATAAGGGAGAAGGGAATGACGCTGAGCAGACACCTTCCACGTAGCAAAGAACTACAGATTTTAATTTTATAAAAGAAAAATACATTAATTACTCAGCTATGCTACTTCAGCTAGAGCAACCCACAAAGATCCAGGTGAAAGGAACTTTTTCAAAGAGCTGTTACTTTATATGTCATTGAAAAAAGTTTTATTACAAACACTACAACAGACTTATCTGCACAGGAAATAAATTTGGTTTTGCTTTGTTGTGTTGCCCCATAGGTTCCACTTCCCTTTGCTGTGATCACGGGCAGCCCAGCGACGCTTCAGAGACCCCACAGAGAGGCTGACGAATTTTTAGCACGGAGTCAGGGCAGCCATGAGCAGCTCCATTTTATACACAAAGTTACGCCCTTCCATTTTATTCCACTGCACTTCCTTGAACGGCCCGCGAAGATGATTCCACTTGTTGTCCTGCAGGACGTCGCCTTTGGGGAGATCCTTGCACTGACTCCGTGGAAACTGAACCATAACTTTGCTGCCGCTCTCCGGACCATTACGGACTGCGAGGAACAGAGATCTGGATGAGCATTTTTACACTGTAGGAATCCCTTATAGTAAATACCCTTCCTCTTGTGTACTATACGTTATTCCTACCCAAGTCCAGACACAGTGAAAGCAAGCAAGGGCAATTAACTTAATTTTCTGGGGTTTAATCTTTTTCTCTTTGAATTTGCTCTCTCTCATCTCCCACTTCTCCCTGATTTTGTTGCTTTAGCACTGTACATTATTGGTTAGAACAAACCAGAGAAACACTTGACAAAAAAACCCACCCGCACGTACCCCTTCCAAACGCACTTATTTTTCAGTAATGATGCCAGGAAGGGCAAAGGTTTTTTTTGCCAATTCGCCAATCCCCACCATTTCGCTGAAAAATGTAATAAATCCACTGGAAATGATAAAATTTTTATCTCAAAGGGAGAGGAATTAATGCACTGAGGATAGATGCTTATTTTAAACACAAAATTCTGCAAGATTGTTGGTGGGGTGGTGGTGTTCTATTGGCTGGGATCAGTTTTTGTGTTTTGACATTGTTGGGGGGGGATTGTTCATTTGTTTGTTATTTAAATAAGCTGTTAGGGACATGACACTTATCTTTCCCCTTACCCACCAAGTGAGCTTTCTACACAGAGATGACTATCAGGCTGACTGAACATAATTTCTCCTTCATAAATCAAAGCTGACTATTGCCCATCACCTTCTTGTCCTTGACATGTTTGGAAGCTGCTCTGGGACTGTTCTTCCTGCCTCACCTTCCCAGTACCTGCGATGTGGCTAACCAAACTCTAGTTCCCTGATCCTCCTTTCGGAATTTAGGATGTGAGGTCTGCTTTCTTCTACTACTCAGGAACCCTTCCTGATCACCCTGAACTTCCAAGGATGATCGAGCGGCCTTACGATGACATCAGCCACCTCCATCAGCACTCATGGATACATCCCACCTGGTCCCATGAACTTGAGTATGTCTAGTTTGTTCGATGGTTCTCTAGCTTGACCCTCCTCTACTGAGGGTAAGTTGTTGTTGCTCCAGAATTTCCCACGGGTGTCAGGGCCCTGGCAGTCCCGAGTGCCGAAGCAAAGGAGTACGAAGTACCTTGGCCTTCTCTATGTCTTGTGCCACCAGGTCCATTCCTCATTTAGCAGGCCCACATTTTCCCTATTCTTTCTTTTGCTGCTAACATACCTGCTTAAGCTTTTCCTGTTGCCCTGTGTGCCCCTCATCAGATTCAACTCCAGACAAGCTTTACTTTTCCTATCCCCATCAATGCATGCTTGGACAGTCTCTCTATCTTCCTCGCACGTCAACAAATCCTGCTTGTAATCTCCTGCAGATTCCTTTTTATGTCATGAGTTTAGTCATGAGCTCCCTGGTCATCCAGAGAGATGTTCTGTCACCTTTGCACAACCTCCTGCACATAGGAATGACCATTCTCAAACTTGAAAGAGGTGATCCTGGAGAAAAAAATAATCAACTAGTTCTCTTGGGCCCCAGTTCTCTCCATCCCATAGAATGGTATCCTGCAGAATTCTTCCAGGATCCCTGAAAAGACCAAACTCTGTTCTTGTTAAATCCAGAGCTGTGATCCCATTCTTTGCCTTGTTTCTTCTCTCAGGATCTTGATGGTTTCTGGAACCTAATTTTTCTATGCTAATTCTGAGAAATATATTTTCAAGCCTGTGTAAATTAAATCAGGTTTACATTAAGTAGCTTACTGGGCAAAGTATTGATTCTATTTAGGTGTCAGTTACATACACAAAAGAGACTGTTTCTAGAATATTCTGCTACAAATTGAGATCATTCTATAGAAGTCTAGAGGCTATCTTAGAAAGAGACTTACAAAGCTTGTAGAATTTACTCAAGAAATTTTTTTAAGGCTTTCTCTACACTTGCAACAGAAAACACTACCTGAAATGGCATAGTCTCCATTTGGTGACGCGACGGTTATCGCTGATGCGTTGCCAATACTCTCCACAGGCCCCAGACCAACGTGGTTACTGAAACTCAGCACGTGCCATCCCATAACTTTTGCAAGCTGCTGAACTGCATGTACTTGGTGCTGTGACATCTGGAAGATAACAAAACATTCGTCCTCAGTTCAATATTTGCACACCACTGGAAGAATTGCTTACTTTTTCTTCTGCTGTACAGTAGTTATTTATAAAAGTGACTTTGTGTTCTAAGTTCTCTAGTTTCACCGGAATCTCTCTTTTTTTTTACCACATAGGCTATATAAGAGCTAGCAGAGCTTTGTGTTATTTGAATTTAGACTAGTTCCTTTGCAGATAGAGACCACTGTACTAAGCACACTATGCAGTTACGTGAATTTTTCACAGGTATACAGGCTTATGAATTTTATTTAAGTACTGCTTTCAATTCACAAAAAACTTTATTTAGGTCTCAGGAACTAATTCCAAGTGATACAAACAAGATTTTTAAATAGTCCTTATTTGAACAGAAATGAAACCTCTGCTGTAAAATATATAAAGCCTCTGAGAGTGTTATCATATCAAATTCAGGAAGGAAAAAATAGCTAAGGTTCTCATTTGCATGACTATCTTTGTTAAGGGTCACATGTAAGCACTGAGTTTTAACAGCTTAAAAACTTAAATGCTGTTTTCCTGTATGAAGACTTAACATTTGTAACAAGGCAGTATCCAGCACCATTCAGCACTTCCCTCTGAACACGTCTGAAAACAACCAAAAAGAGACACCCTCAGCAGAATCCGTTTCAACTTGTTTTCTGTCGTGGAGTTTCGTCTTAACTGCAACAGGCCAACCGCTATTATTAAAGACGTGTGTTTTGACTGTGACGCACAGGAAGGAGGCTGTCATTTCTGAATAAAACCAGCAGCTTGCTGTAAGCAATTAAGAAAACCCAGTTCATTCAAATATCAGCTGATTTAGTAACGGCTGATGCAAAGTGAACATTAACAAGACAATGTTGAAATGACAGTAATTGCAGGCTCATTAAGATCTCTAGACAGGACTTGGTTACAGTAAGTTTCATACATTCAATACCTTTTTGTCTGCTCTGACTCACACTGACTTGTTCTGAAGTAAGCAAAAGTCTCACTGCTCCCATGAGTAGCAGAAAGAAATGTATTTTAATGGGAGGAAAAAAATTGTTATTACTACTGACCTTAGTAAAAATTGGCATTATATTTTAGTACCAGCTGCTAAAGTCACTGTGCAAACATACTGCGAAATTCAGTCATCCATCTTCTTATGTTCACTACCTTTATTTGAAGCACTCTAACATTTTTTACATAGCTAAAGAGGAGATTCTCACTTATGTTTCCCAGACACTACAAGGGAGGAAAGAATAATGCGTACGAGTCTACCTGAGATAAAAGGAAATCCTGCAGTTCTTGCTCTTGGTGAGACAATGTAATAACTCTTCCATCTCTGTGCACAACTCTGATCTGTTCAACTCCAATGTTCAGCTGTAGTTGAATGGATCTTTGAAGACAAGATGCAAACTTATTCAAAATGCATCACCACAATTAAGAAAACAGGAAACTAAGAACATGGAATCCTTCCCATTCATTAACGAGAAGTCCAAGATTGAGATATGAAATACAACAGCAACTCCAAACACTTTGGTGTCATCACTTGTCACAACAGCTCCCTCCGTACCGCGGGGGACATATCCCATCGCACGTTCCCAGACCTGGGCCACTGCTTGTTCAGGTCAAGGAACCTCCTGAGGTGCCTCCCAGCTCCCTGCTTGCCACTGTACCCAACTTTCTTCCCAGAGAAAATGGTGTCTACTCAGGGCTTGTTCTACCCTAGAGCCAAGACTCGGGCCGCAGATCTACTCTGGAACTGAGACTGCAAATTGCGCCAACGACCACAGTCTGCTCCACACTGCGGACACAGCCAGAGAGGGCTGCTCAAAACGGAAGAAACAACCAGGTCATCCACCATTGGCACGTTACGCAGTTCACTGCTGGTCAGCATGCAGACGTTTGTTTTTGGAACACGAAATCTCTTCTTTTGATGACAACATCCCTAATTAACAGCACGAATTACATGAGTTCAACATTTCAGGACCTGCGCAACCAAGCTAGGACTGAGCACTGATTCGCTCTCCACAACCAGACAGGAGGTTTAGAATCCAGCAGATAAAAAGATACTTTATATCCAGCTATCTCTATCAAAACTGCCTTCAGTTTTGGGCTTCCCACTACAAGAAGGACATTGAGGTGCCGGAGCGTGTCTTAACTGAGGGTCTAGAGCACAAGTCTTGTGAGGAGAGGCTGAGAGAACTGGGGCTGTTTAGCCTGGGAAAAAAAGCGGCTGAGGGGAGACCTTCTCGCTTTCTACAACTACCTGAAAAGAGGTTGTAGAGAGGTGGGGATTGGGCTGTTCAACCAAGTAACAAGTGACAGGACAAGAGCAAATGGCCTCAAGTTTTGCCAGAGAAGGTTTAGATTGGATATTAGGAAGAATTTTTTTACTGAAAGGGTTTCAGGCATTGGAATGGGTTGCCCAGGGCAGTCATGGAGTCTCCATCCCTGGGTAGTTACAGAGTCGAGAAGTCACAGTGCTTAGGGATATGATTTAGTCAAGGACTTCTCAGTGTCAGGTTAATGATTAGATCTTATTCCAGTCTGGACAATTCTGTGATTTTGTGAAAGGTAAATCCACCCTTAAATGACACCTTTTAGCTTCAATTCCTTCTTTCTAAGGAAACTGGGCTAGTTAACAACTTCCAAAGTTTCTTCGTTAAAATGTAAAGTGGGTGAAACGTTTTCTTAGGTTGGCTGTTCCACCCACAACTCAGAAAACAAACACTTGCACACAAGTAATGGGCTCCTACTCATCTGCCTGCAGAGAATCTAAACAGGTAAAACACAACTTGAATATACTCTACCCCTGCTGCATACTATTACAACTAGAAAGCTATGTGCATTTTCATACTTACTTGCAGATCTGTTCGTATCCTTGAGAAGTTATCAGAACTTTAACACTGGATTCATAAACATCATTTATATTGGACCAGTGGGCCTGAATCTGAGGATCCTCAATACGACTAGCCAGGCTGTCAATGGTTCGAGCAGTTCTAGAAGATAAAAAACATATTCCACGCACAAAAACCTAGACAGTTTGTGCTGTGATATTGTTTAAGGGCAATGAGAGGCTTCTAAGTTTGTGGGGGTTTTTTTGTGGCACACCAAAAAAAGAACCATGTGGATCAAAGTTCTATCTCAACACCATTCTGGTGCTAATGAAGCACATTTGTTTAGTCTGTACATTTCGTATACGCCCTGCAGCAGCAGTAAAGCCGTATTACTCAGTATTGGTTACTGCATGCCAAAGAATATTAAAAAAAATGACTTATGCAGTTTAAGAAAACTAAGGACAATTACCAGAGTGTACATCAAAACCGTCACACAGATCTTGAAGAAGTCTGATTGATTTTATGTTTTTGCTGAGTGTTGCTTGCTCATATTCCATGCTATCAGTTCTTGGTACTTAAAAATAAAGATTATCTTAATAACAGTGAAGGAAGTAGCTAATTGTAAGAACACTCAATTGTACTGCGCTCAGTAGTACATTTTATTTCAGCTTTAACAAGAACAGCTTGTGACCTACCTGCGTCTTAAAAATATATGTTTTGCCTGCTTTATTATCTTTTCCAGAAGTCCTTCATTTGACTGTAAAGAACTGATATCATTTTTATCAAAAGCCTGGGGTCCTGCAAGTCTCATTCTCTTGTGGCCAAAAGGTGCACTAGCTGGATGTGGCATCACTGTTGAGCTCAAAGTTTGCTTGTGACACTGCAACAAACAACAGATGTTATAAAAGGAAGCGGTCAAATAATGCATATGCAAGAAATAATATGATATGTACACTACATGAGGGGTTTTTTTAGCATATGTAAACTAGCCTATAAACCTAAGAGCACTTTAAAGCCAGCTTCACATGTGTTTTTGGCCTCTGTTTATGCAGGTCTTTCAAACCTCATAAGAAGTAATTTTTTTTAAGAAGTGCTAGCTAAGAAAAATTAGGTAGTATGGCAGTAGCCCCTACTAATAAGGCTGCCTTGTATACATCTCCGGAGACAGACAGAATGGTCAGACCAAAATAAAGGAGGCAATTTAGATGCAAAAAAGATGAGGTACAAAAAGATTTAGCAACCTGGTCAAAGTCAAGAAAGGGAATTCACAGAGCTGGGCACTGAGCCAAAGCTTCATGAAATCTAGCTCAGTGTTTAAAACATGAGACTATTCCATACAACTGCATGACCTGCAGAGCTGTGCTCTAAGAAGATGAACACCCTCTGGAACAGTTTCACAACTGCTTAGACACCTACAATTGTGCTTCTTTCCTGAACAGCCGCAACCACAGCCTTCTACCCTGGATCCTTCTGCTAGATTATATGAGACTCTAAACCACTGGAGCAGAGTTGTGGACCTCAAAAGAAGCAAAGTTTTTATGGTAATTGATTGTTCTTTATTCATGGGAACATGGTCTGAACAGATGCTGCCTTATGGTATTTGACAAACACTAATTAGGCACAATGAAACAAGAGCGACTGCTGAGCTGCACTGGAAAAAGCCTTGCGCGGCTTTGCTGCAGTGAGCACCGAGCCTGAGGTTAAAGTAAAGAACTCGCAGTCCATGACAGCATTAACTGGAACTCCCTGACCCCTGACGCGGAAGAGCCGGTTGCCTGACACAAATGGGTAGAAAGCGACTGGCCTCTTGTGGCGCTCCGTTGTTACAACAGCGCTGCACACTACACAGAAGATGGAACAAAAGCTCAAACGCTCTTCAGTACTTGACCATAAACGCATTACCTCTCTGATCAGCTGATGCAAATTATGTTCCAGAACATAGAGATGATCCTCTGGATTCTGTTTTTCCGAAGCAGCCTTCTGTGATTTTTTGTCATTGGAAGAGTGACACAGAGAAATGGACAACTGCAAACCTGCACAAAGCAGATTAAAAAAAACAAAAACAAACCCAAAAATGAAGACTTTTTCAAAGAGGCTACTGAGAACTGCTTTTCTTCATGTTTTATAGTCAGTCTTACAACCACTATTCATCGCATCAGAGAAAAATCAAAGAATGGTGATGGAGAGCTACTCACCAAAGTGCTGACAGGCCAACTAACTAACTCGTCAGGTGCATTTCACATCAATTTCTATGACTCAATCCCCCACAAAAAAGAAAAGTCCCCCAGAACCCCACTCGTTCCCCAAAGGAGGAATGAATTACCGTCATACACATTTTAAGCACTGATACAATCAGTTGTGTACCCCTTGTAAGAACAGAGGATTCACCAGCTGACTCATATATCTTTACGGTGTTTAATTATCCTCACCAAAAAGTATGAACCTTCATTCTTCTGAAGACCCATGAACCCAAAGTCTTAACTTTCACTTGCGTGCAAGCCAGGAGCAATGACTTACGCACAGCCCCACATGCCATGTGCGTGTGACATTACGGTTGACAGCTTTAAGTGCTACTGACAAAACCCACAAGCACAAGGGAAAACAATCCAAAAATCCACACAATGAAATATGAGTAAATTAGAAACTAAAGTGCACTAGCTGAATGTTTTTTGTAATTAGCAAGCAAAATTCAAATTTTGGGGATTCTGTTTTCAAAACCTTCGAACAACAAGACTATTAGTTTGTTGGTTTTTTTTCTAAAGAACAGAGCATTAAAAAAGGTCATAGCAACTAGAATTTCAGCCCATGTTTAAGAAAATAATGATACAACAAGAAGCCTTAAAAAGTCTCCTACCTGGGAAAGGCTGGGAGATTATCTGATTTTTCACAACAATGTGAGGAATTTGTGATTTAATTTGAACAGCTTCTCGTGACAGCTGGGCAAAAATTTCTTTGCATAAAAGAACATTCTGTGCAGTCTCCAACTTTGTCTGCCAACCTGAAAAATAACAAAGCAATGTCTGCAGAAGAAAAGCGTAAAGAGAAGCTAAGCTGTCTTGTTGTTCAGAGACCACATACTGTGCAGTTGCTGTGAGTAAATTGCTAAGATAAGTTAGCTGGTATTTTCTATCCAAATTATTTTCAGAATTTTACCTCTGTTAACCAAGCACTTTACACTAATACATTTTACCCTGATTTTACATATAAGTGTACTGTGAACTGCAACCACCCTCCAGGAGGCAACTGCCTGTTCCATTCCCAGGCCTTTTGTCAACTTATGAACCTCTGCTTTTTAAGTTATGATTTGCTTTCAGTGACACTTGTAGCTTTAGGAAATTCACTCTACAATGAGCTGCCAAATACTGTTAAATTCCTGTGTGTGTTTTCACAGAATATACAGGCCCCAAAATTCTTGGAAGATACTGGCCTGAGTAAGCACACACGCTCAATGTTGCACCCTGAATACCACACGAAACATCCACGTAATACAGCACCATGTCTGCGTTCAAGACAGCACAAGCATCTGTCACAGATCACTGGGAAATAAAATCCTGCCAGTTCTTCTTAATTCTAAAGAGTAAAGGATGAATTCTCAGTCCGAAGGGTTTACAGCCTCACATACCGGCACGTATCAAATCAACCAATCTGCTATCGGCCAGGCGAGCTGTCGGTAATTAACGCACGTACTCCCCGCACAGCCCCAGGGCCAGAGAAAGCACACGAGCCGCAGAAACAAATGATGCATTTTGGGCAAAGTTAAAGAGTGAACAGGCAGCTGTTCACTTCAGTTGAACTAATGGGATGTAACTGGCTGAAACAAAATACCTTGGTTTGCACTCGGTTATGTGCTCAAGCTTTTTCATGACTAACAAAAGGTGCTCCGGAATGCTTACAACACAACCCCAGCAATTTTGTTTCAGAAACGTAAATATACGTGAAAAACTGACAGATTATGCTTTGAAAGTATCAGATTTCCAAAGCTCAGGGAGCACCTAAATGAAAAATTTCAGTTTAAATAAGAATACTCTTGTTCACTCTTCTTTCAAGCTATATGCTCAAATTTCCAGACAAACATCGTATGTAAACCCATTTCTTGAGAACACGTGCAAAAATCAGCATATACCTGGTTTTGATTTTGGCATGGGTCTTTTAAAGAGATTGACTGTCCCAAGGTCACCAATGTCTGGAGCTTGTTTCTGAATAGAAACCTGGGTGAAAGAGAACATTATTTCATGTTTGTTCCTTCTTGCAAGCATATAAACACCAAAATAAAACCCACACTCCATGATTAAAGTTTCTCTGGCAAACCTTGATATAGGCCGATCCCTCTAAATCACTCGGAATTTGAACATCCAAAGGACAGTAATCCTCGGGGATCTTTTTATCCAGATCAATGTCTGTGTTCTTTATCACTTCAAATGTGCCATGATGAAGAAAAAGGGAACCTAAGAAAGGAAAGACAAAGACATCTGTACTGTACATAGAACATCTTCTACAAATAATGGAGCTCATAACTCTGTTTTGGAAGAACATGTATTTTGAAATCTATGTTATATTTTACAGTAATGGTAATTACCAAGTACCACTTAAAAATTATGGGAAAAAGTATTTCAAAATGTGGTCAGTAGATGCAAGGAAGGAGGAAAAAAAAAGGCGCTTGGTTAAAACAAGACAAAAAGTTAACTGTCTGAAGTTTTGCAAGGAAGCAGCTGAAGATGCAAGATTTGAAGGGATCTCCGTAGGAATTTGAAGGAAGATGTGAAGACGCAAAACCAACAACGGTTTGCTTGCAGTCTTAAAACTATGACAATGTTCTCTCTGTAAAAAACAACTATAGAGCAAATCATTCAGGTGGGACCAATAAAAGCAGATGCTCATGTCTGTCCTAGCTGCATCCCTTTTAAATCCAGGGCACAGCCCATCTAGTTTGGGATAACTAAACTAAGACACATCCTGGATTACATCTACAACTCCTTCAAGACCACAAGACGAACAGCCCTAAATTTGTCCTCGTTTTCCTTCACCGATGACAACAGGAGCCCCAACACAACTGGTTCAGATGCCTGCTCTGTATCTACATCTTAGGTTTTGTGAGATCCTGTGTTCACTCTTTCGCTCCGTTAGAACTCTGGGCTGGTTACCCTCTCTAACTGTAATCCATGAATTAATGTATGGTGTTAGTGCCATTCTCACGAGTGTAGGAATAATAGACACAACAAATCTATCTTTGATGAGGCTCTTTTAGTCACGTGGTTGTTGTAGGTAGCCCTCCAAGGAGCGTGGAGTTAGATGTGGTGATCCTTGGGAGTCCCTTCCAACTTGAAATATTCTATGAACTTCCCTCAGAAGAAAATGCAACGTACACTTTTTTTTTTTTTAAATGCTTTACAGACCAAATGCAGACAAAAGCCAAAGATTTAGAAGTTTTACCTGTCAACGCAACAACTACACTGCCAACACAGAATTGTTTTCATAAAGCAATCTTCACTAGAATCTTACACAGTTGCCTTTAGAATCACTTTCTAGGTTGAGGATCGCATGGTATTTTTCCTGATAATAAAACATGTTTCCTGCTTTTATAATCTTGTCTCGTAATGGCAATAAACTTTTATTAAATTATACTATGAATTGTTAGATATATTCCATCTGTTTTTCCAGTTACAAAAAAAGAAATATTCATAAAACACTGTGAAGGGTTAGGGCTGGACTCTCCATTACAGGAATGACAGACGTCCTCCAATAACCCGTCTTCCTCCCCAAAGGGGAAAGGAAAGGAAAGGGAATAAGGCAAAGAGATTTATGGATTGGAAAAGAAAACTGAAACAGCACCAATTACCAATAATAGAACTGATAAGGAAATAATAAAAATAATGGAATACATACAAAATGGATATTAAACCAAACTCCCTGTCTCCCCAGTAGCAATCCCCACGGGTGCTGCAGAGCAGGCGGCACTGGGGAAGCCCCAGGCTCAGCGGCAGAGGGCACAGGAGCTGGATTTGGGAACTCAGGACCAGGGTCAAAGGCAGAAGATCAGATGAAGTTCTCCTCAGAGACCAGCTGCTGAAGAAGTAATTTAGCCCCCATGAGCCCTCAGCTTTACACTGAATACGATGAATATGGAATGCAAAGGAATATGAAAGGAATGAAAATGAATATGGAATGCAAAGGAACACTCTTTTGGGTCAGGTTTGGGTCACCTGCCCTGTCTGTTCCTCACTGGAGGTGTGATCTTTTCCCTTGCTTGTGACCCCTTGTACTTCCCACCACCTCCAGTGTTTTACACGAGAGCCAGCAGTGACCTTGGTCACTACAGGAGCAAGTATAATCAAGAGCCTTTCTGCTTCCCAGTCCCTGGCAGTAACTGTAAACACCAGGCATTATCACCTCTAGCAGCAGACACTGTCTGCAAAAACATGCTGCTGACTTCAGAAAGTGCCGCCTTGCAGAAGAGGCTGAGCTGAAAAGTACAATCTCTGAACAGAATTGGTTCTGTTTTAGCTCAAACCAAGACAAATATGTGGGTCCATTCTTGATAAAAACAAACAAACCCTACTGTTTACCTGCACTTCTGTAGCTCAGATCACCAAGAATTTTGTCTCCCACTTTTCTCAGTTTCCAGTGTTGTCTCAGTCTTAGCAGTTCAGAGTTGAAGTCTCTTTGTCGCTTATTTTCCTGGTTTTCTGCAACTGATTTGGATAATCTCTCTGCACCTTTCAACAGGATTTGAGCTGCTCCAGCTAATGACTTCTTTTTTGAAATCAACTGAAGAAACTGAGGATTCTAATAACAAATAAAGAGAAAAACTTTGTGTATCTCAATCCTCCCAAAACTGAACTGACCGTGACTGACAACTTAAGTTTCAGCAGATGTTCTGTAATTATTCAGAGTAACTTTCATGACAGTATTATAAGGCAAAAGTAGCATTCTGACTTACAGCTTCAGTGGGTGCATTTAAGTCAGCCTCACCTGCCATTCTCAGCCTTCCCTTGATCTACAAAGCACTGCCTCAGCACATCACAAGCAACATTTCACTAAATCTTTTATGTACCATAGGTTAAAACTTCCAGTGAAATAAAATCTTTACAGACAAGCCCTAAGAACAGCACAACTACTTACAACGTACCTGTTTTGGAGGAAGGGGATCCTGCACGACTGGGTCTAAAGTCATGAACTTTTTATCCTTGACAATACTGAGAACATCGTAGAGCACACACATCTCAGTCAAGGCGCTCCTTAAGTTGTTCCTCACTGAATCCCACGGCCACAGCGACGGCTGAAACTTTACCAGCCCTAAAAAGAGAAGGGAAACAAAGGACTGAGAGAAGATACGGTGTAACGCTCATTCTTTAAGCCCAAGGAGACGGCAACGGCACAAAACATGACATTATCGTGGGACGTCGGGATCCTTTCCGCTCCAGCACAGCAACTCGAGGCGGCTCGGTCAAGAATATCGCGACCGGCGGCGGGAGGCGCAGGCCTCTCTGGGCCGCCGCCCGGCGAGGGCGCTCCCGCTCCGGGCCCGGGAGCCGCCGCCGCCGCGCCCCCCTCACCTTCCTCATCCTCCGCCTCGCCCGGCTCGGCCCAGGCGCGTCCGGCCGAGCCCGGCTCGTCCTCCTCGGAGCCGGAGCCCTGGCTGAAGTCGATGCGCTGGGCCAGGCGCGCCAGGTTCTGGGACATGGAGAGCGGCTGCAGGTAGGTCTCGCTGCCATCCAGCCCCACCTCCTGCACCTGCTTCTCGCACGCCGACTCGATGCTGATGCGCACGGCCGGCACGCCCGCCATCTTGCCGCCACCGCCCGCCGCCGCGCCCGGCGCGAGCGCTACCCCCGCGCCGGCTACGGGTGCCGGGAGGGGGCGGGGCCAGCGCCGGGAGGGGCTCGGCTCTCTCCGGAGGGCACGCGGGAGGGGGCGGGGCCGGCCCGAGGGGAGGGCGGGGCGGGGCGGGGCGGGCCCCGGCCGGTGGCCGCTCGGTGCCGGTGGCCGCTCGGTGCCGGTGGCCGCTCGGTGCCGGTGGCCGCTCGGTGCCGGTGGCCGCTCGGTGCCGGGGCCGTCCCCGCCTGCTCTCTTCACCGCCGAGGAGGCCGCGCAGCTCGGAGAGGCTGCAGTTTTCTTTCACTGTTATTTATGACCAGAACCATAGAACAGTTGGAAGGACCCTTTAAAGACACCTCCCAGCAGACCAGGCTGCTGAAAGCCCCGTCCGACCCGGCCTTGAACCTCCAGCGACGGGGCCTCCACCAGCTCTGGGCAACCTGTGCCAGTTCTTCGCCACCCTCATCGTAAAGAACTTCTTCCTAACGTCTAATCTAAATCAACCCGGCTCTAGCTTAAAACCATTGCCCCTCGTCCTATCCCACAGGCCCTGTAAACAGCCCCTCCCCAGCTTTCCTGTAGCCCCCTCAGGCACTGGACGGCCGCTACAGCATCTCCCCAGGCCCCTACAAGGGCTCCCCAGAGCCTGCAGCTCTCTCAGCCCGCCCTCACAGGGAGGTGCTCCAGCCCCACCAGTATCTTTGTGGCCTCCTCCACAGAAGCTGGTTTCAGTCCCCGTTCAAAACAAATTCACTTGGTTTGCTGTCACCAGCTACAAGCAGGTGGGAAGCTCAGCCGAACAGTAAAAAAACCCACAAAACTAATAACACTGCAATGAGATTATTGTTTGAATTCAGTCATAACAGCTCCATCACATGCACAGTCTGAATTTCTTCCTTTAACAAAATAAGAAGTCGGCAGTTTACTGCTCTCGTATTTATTGTTGACTTTGATAAATGTGCATAATTAAAAATGTTATAAAAAAATCAGCGCTCCTATCTGAGAAAGATTAAATTGCTACGCTTTCACCGGAGGCTCCCTGCTTCAGTCTCTCCCGACGAGGTGGGTCTCCGGGGGCCTGTCGATGCGGAAGAGCAGCTCGGCGGGCAGGAAGTACCCCAGGTACTGCACGCTGTCTGGGCTGGTGTCCTGGTGGTAGTGCCCCCCTTCCCCGTGGTGGCTGAAGCAGTGGGTGTGCTCCACCCGCAGATCGAAGCCCTGTCACCAGAGAAAGGCCCGTGAACACACGCGCTCATGTGAACCGGGACAGGCTCTCCTCTGCAGTGCCTATTTCCACGCATCTCGGAGCATCTCCAACCATTAAGCAGTGAAAACTTCCAAAATGCTTGTGATAAGATATAAGAGGGAGAGCTGTACAATGCTTTACTACAGGACATCAAAGAGAAAAGAGCTCAGAAATGCTGCAGCCCTCAACTTTTGGTGTCAGATTTTTTTTTAATTTCTTCCCCCTTTCTTTCAACTGGGATTAAATAAAGCAGTTACACCAAGGAACCCCTACTGGAAACCTGAACCCCTTTGCACGGAATGCCACAGACCCACGTAATAAAGAGACAATATGTACTCCAATTGCAAGAACCAGCTTCGATGAAAATGGACAGTATAATGAATAAAATAACAACAAGCATACTGAACATTGAATTTACCCCCTAACACAGAATCACGGAACGTTTTGGGTTAGAAGGGACCTTTACAGATCCTCTAGTTCCAATCCCTCTCACCAGACCAAGTTGCTCAAAGCCCCGTCCAACCTGGCCTTGAGCACTGCCAAGGATGAGGCATCCACAGCTTCTCGGGGCAACCTGTGCCAGTGTCTCACCACTCTCAATAAAAAAAAAAAAAAAAATTTCTTCCTTATGTTCAGTCTACACTTGCTCCTTCAGTTTAAAACTGTTGCCCCTTCTCCTGTCACTACAGGCCCTGGTAAAAAAAATTCTCTCTCCATCTTCGTTATAAACCCTCTTTAAGCACTGGACGGCCACAATAAGGTCTACCCAGAGCCTTCTCTTTTCCAGGCTGAACAACCCCAACCCTCTCAGCCTGTCCTCACAGGAGAGGTGCTCCAGCGTTCTGCTGACCATTTCCATGCCCTTCCTCTGAACCTTTTCAGACAGGTCCATGGTTTTTCCTGGCATCCCAGAGCTGTACGCTCTCCACGTGGGGTCTCACAAGGGGAGAATCACCTCTCTCAACCTGCTGGCCACACTTCTTTAGATGCAGCCCAGGATATGATTGGGTGTCTGGGCTGCAAAAGGATGCTGATGAGTAATGCTATGGCATTTGAATGCCATCTTCTACTGCCATCTCAGTAGGGACACCCAAACATTCCCAAAACCATAGGCTTAGCCGAGGGCTGTTGAGCTTTTAGTGGATACAGAGGGGAGAACCCCAGCGTTGCATCGGTTCCGAATGCAGCAGCTGTCGATGGCTCTTTTCAAAGTACTCCTCAGGTGATTCTGGGAAGATGCACACAATTTCGATTTAGGCCAAAGGCTGCTACATAATGGCACAATAAAGTCACACCCTTCAACAGCACGTCTCATTTAGCTCTGGAAAAATGTTTACTTATGAGTGCACTGTTATTTATAAACCAGTCGTTTTCATCTATGGTTTCCTGGTTACTTTCAAATAAATTATCTTCCTAATGATGAACATCTTAATGGCTTTGGAAACCAGATTGCTTTCCTTCCCGAAACACTTGCTGATGAATTTAGTGCTTGTGAAAGATGCCGGATAACTTACTAGCATGTGGCTTTGCTGACTTCCATTTGCATTGGCAGTTACGAGACACATACTTTGACACAGCATTAGCAGAGACAGTGCTTATGAAAGTGAACTTTATAAACACAGCAGAACGAGACTCCGTGCTCTTGGTGCTCCTGCTGGTGTGGCCAGAAGTGAACGCAAGCGATGCTGTCTGGATGCAAACACTTGCACACTTGCAGTTGGAACTTAGCCATTAAGTTCAATTCACTATGAAGAGCTGCTAGGTTTCAGACCAGATCGACCAAGCCTCAATTAAAATCAGTAACAGAAATAAGAAGCTTCCATTTCATTACACCACCTCTGGAAAGGTTTTAACACGATATATACACACTCCCATTCCTAAAAGGAAAATCACATCCAAGACAGTTCATTATAAGACTCATTTTACACTTAGAAATGAGAAAGAGACTCACGGGATCTCTGGAAACTAGTACTGTCTGACAAATTAGAGGAGCCTTCATTTCAAAGAATTTGAGCCAGTTATTCACATCCTCGTCAGTGTTCAGAGGACAGGCAGAAAATTCTGGGGGCTACAGCAAAAGGAAAATCTTTGTAAGTGAAATGAAGCACCTGTATCAAGAAACTTTTTCTCTAGCAACTTTCCTTCACTCCTCCCCTCCCCACTATTCCTTCTGTTCACATTCTTTCTTGCCTAAAAGAAGCTCATCAGTTCCCATCACTCTGTTTTCACCAGAGTGACCAGAATATTGCTTCTTCCATTGCACAGGTAATGGGAGAACTACCAAAGTGAGGATTCTCCCCCTGGTACATTTTGGAAGCTCAGCTATTTTAAAAAAAGCCTCGTGCTTGTTCTAAGTACCATCTCAGTTCATGTATTTAATTTCAATTCATTTCACAATAGTTGTACAGTTATTTAGCTGCCCAGGGATTTCAAAAGACGACGATATTAAGGCCAAGGAATACAGCATCACTAGTTTTGTAACATCAGTTTTGTAATGGCAGCTTCTTATTTTAATACACTGCTTATCCTAACAGTTTAAAAATACAAAACAAAGTCAAGGCACTAAGATGCTACAACTTGATTTATATTTCTGTTTCCAGAAGGGTGAAGAAAGTTAACAGGAATTGAGAACAACTTACCATAATGTGAATCTTTGCCTTCCCCTTCTGAATGATAAATGTACCACCCATCCCAACTGGCTTTTCTCCATAGTGCTTCTCTAAAATTTGTCTCAGACAAGACACAAAGTTAAGTTCCCCAGTTCTTCCATTGGCTTTCACTTCAATGACCTGGAGAATAAAGTTAATTTGTCACTGCTGCCTCCCGCTGCAACAGTCTGCAAAGGTCTGTGAAAGCTGCTCTGTAATTCTCCCAAGTTTATAACCCAAGATTTAGAAAATTCGTTTCCCTGCAAGTGCTCCTCCTGCCTCCTTCCGATACCTGACCAACTCTTTCACCAACTTCCAGTTCAACACTAGCTTTGCCTGTGAAGGGTGCTGGGCAACAAGTCATTTCCTCACGTCTGAGATAAGCAACCCCTTTCCATCCACCAGCGGCCTTCTACTCTTCTACAAAGAAGCTCTCAGAAGCAGAGAAGACTGCTTGGTTTAGATGCAGGTCAGGCTTTTGACTGCTCTAGCAACACCTTTTTGTACTAGTGGTGTTGGGAGAAGCAATTCTACAAAAACTAAACAAGTGCCCAGACCCAATTTACACAAGTATGTTGTGCAATGATTACCTTAAATCACTGCTACTTTGGACTGCATTTGGATGGATGATTTACATTGGAAAAGTTCCAGTAAACCAATACTTATCCTTCAAAAATTCAGCTGTTTCTCTGTCTCCACCAATTCTTTCCCTTGTTCACCAGCCATCAGTTCCTTATGTTTGGCTATTTCTTTCATGGAACTATTACTTTACTATTATTACAGAAAACTGATAGAAGGACATTGAAACTTGAGCTTCCCTTCAGCCACAAAGCTTTACAAGCAAAGCCACCTTTGATCCAAGGACGTACCTTACCAGGTTGGCCCTCGCTGGCATAGAGGTTGGCCAACAGCCCGAACTCACAGTCAGTATATTTACTGCTGTACTTCTCAAGCAGGCACCCTTTATCTGCAGGATTTATCTGAGCAATGTAGCTCCCATTTACAGCAGGCTTTTTTTCACTCTTAGTTTGAACAATAGGGATAAGCTGAGAAAAAGAACACATAAGAATAAGTCAGGTAAGGCAATAAGAACATGTAAGAGTCAAATGAACAGAGCTCACATAAATGCTGGACCACGATCCCAAGAAATAACCTCCTTTGTCATGCAGCTCTGTCTCTCACGGTGAGGTCTGTACTGGTAAGGAAAAATGCACTAATATTGTAACGTGATTGAAAACTCCAGAAAACAGTTCTGCTTTTTCTGCACAGTGAAATTTAATGTTATGTGAAAATGAATGCTAGTGTTAAAGAAATAAAAAAGAAAGAAAGAAAAAGACTAACTGTTGAGATCTGAGGCTTGCATGCAACATTAGAATTCTATGTAAGACTTTCTCAGTGTACAGTAACAACCACTATTACCATGGCCCAAACTGAATCCTGACATGGACTACCTCATCTGCCAACAAATAAATACATCAAATAGAGATGGTGAGACCAGACGTTTATACTTGAAAAGACTCCGACTAACTGAAGCCTCCACAGACAGTAGTTTTCATCTCCCGCTTCTCCTGCAGGTGACTATTTTGTATGGGGTATCTTTAAAATATGCAATGGTAAACCAAAGCCATCCCAGAGGGCAAAAACCAGGCAGTATTTCAAAGGCATTTAGCAGTAACTTTGACAAGCATTTCTTAATCTTGTCTTTAAAACCTCTGGTAAGGCCTTTGTCAATCAGTTTCAAAACGTCATGTTTCTTGCACACTTCAAAGCAATCACATGCTTCCCGAAGAATTGCAAGCTAAAAGTTAATCTCTATTACCTCAATCGTATGCACCTCAGTGGATGGCCCTCATCTGAATTCCTTCTAATGTGCTTTATGTGCTTTTGCCATCAATGGTGTTTATTATGTGTTTTGCCGTAAATGGGAAATACCTCGCACAATACTGCTCTACTATTATGATATTGCCATGAATTCACTGAGAACCATCGCACTTCTTCACTGACCTCAGCGTTTACTCCAACAATCTTAGATGAAACAGCTCCAGCTCCAAGAATGAAAGCTCCAGACAGCTCTATGTCTTTTGCAACTGTGTTTAGATCATAAACCTGCAAAAAAGAAACAATCATTTGATTTTAGCTCACTCAGTGAGAGCGTGGTGCTGATAACACCAAGGTTGCGGGTTTGATCACCATTTGGTCCCCATGTGTTGCCTGATCTAGTTGAGAGGCGTCCCTGCCCATGCCAGGGAGGTTGGATTAAATGATCTCTAAGGTCCCTTCCAGCCCAGGCCATTCTATGATTCTATGATTTTGGTGTGAGGCTCTGTTTTGGAATTGTCATTCCATTCACTGTAATCTCTGGATGCACTTAACTGAAAACACCCTTATTAGTATTTTGGATAACTAGGTTTGGATAACTAGTTTCTGAACAGTACAACACTTGGTAGTAACAAACTGTTAGTAACGAACCAGTCCATTTGTTTTCTGAAAGGTAGAGTCTGTGCATGTTCCCCTGCCATGTTCCCCAAAAAGTGACTGTTCTTACTGACATTTATATTTGCTTAAAATAAAAAATGAAAGGGAATGGAATATCACATAGGGACATATGGGGTGAGGTGTCAGAAAGATGGCATAGTATCTTGGAGAAGGACAATAACAGGAACCCAGTGGTGGCCTGAAAATGCAAATACAACCAGTTTTTACAAAGAAGTGTAGCTGTGACTTGAAGTCACAGGCATGCAGTGAGCCACACAGAAACATGCAGACAAGCCCCTCGTTTAGTAGTTCCTCTCACTGGTCCAGTCACAGAAGGCACTTTTCCAAAACATCCTGTATCTGAGGACAGGAGCAGACTGACCATCAACCACAACGTGCTATTTTTGCTGTGATGTGCACGACTTCCTGACATGGTCTATGTTTAACACACATCAGAATCGATCTCAAAATACTGAAAAGTTAGTCTCCTCCACAAGTGGAATCTTACAGTACCCGTTAGTCCTCAGTTTTGTTTGTTTTTCAACAAAATATCGCTTTTCTGTTGACAAATGTGTTAAACCCCACAGCTACAGGAAAATACTCACTTTTTCTTTCTTTACAACAGGTATGAGATAAGGAACACCTCCCACATCTGCTATTCTAGGCTTTCCACAGATTCCTGGAAGAATACAGCCAGTTAGCTTGACAAAATATTTTTTCTCTAATCATCTTAAATGAGCATGCAGACTAACCCACCAAAGAACTGCTTCCTCAAACTTCTAAATCCTTTTGAGAACACTTATTGCCCTAGTACACTTGGATAAAGTGTTGCACTATTAAGAAGTTTGATGATAGCAAGCCCTAGAATGATTCATGGTAGGATTTAATGCTATGCAACCTGTTGTAAAATTAATTCTCCAAGCACAAAAAAAAACATTACAGTGGGCAACAACTGCTATTTGCCAGTTCTCCAGTCAGATGCCCTCGCCGCACAGTGAATGCCACTGCTGGGATTCCACCTGCAAAATTTCAGCAGAGCTGGATGCCCAAGTGTCAGGACAATTCATCCCACTTATTTGGAACATGTATTTTAAGAAGAGATGAATCACCTTTTAGAGGTTTTTCTTTCACTACATTGATGACAGAGGGAACTCAGATGAGTAGCACAGACACACGCGTGTCTTCCGGACAGCTAATATCAAAGAAGATGAATCCCACCAGAGCAAGACAGTTTCATTCACTGACATACACAATGGCAGGAATTAAAAAATGACTGGAGGCATGACTCCTTAGGTTCAGACTGTGATTAGCATGGAACTAAAATATTTCACCATCTGGGACTTAATAACTAATTTCAAAACCTTTTCAGTACACTAAATAAAGTTGATGAAATATGCGAGTACTGCAATCACAGGTTAAGAAAAAAAGTTACAACAAGTACTTTGTAATGACTTGTCCTTGTTCACACATCAACTAGAAGCAAATTCAGAATGTAGCTCACCTCTCACACATACCCTTTACCTGAAAAACAATTTAAGGTCTCCCAACACTTTTAGAAGATCAAAACCAAGTAGGATCAGGTAGAAAGACCTGGAGAAGTCTTAGTGGAAGACAGGAATGCTAGGTTACCTTTAGCAGGGAACTTGAAGGGTTCCTGAGTCAGATCAGGACAGTCTACAACAGAGACTTGAGCATCAGCAAAGTTTTCTTTAAGCCCTTTCTGCAAAACTATAATAAAGAATAATGACCAAGTTATTGACAATGAAAAATTACCAAGAGTTTGACAAGTTACTAACAACAATAACTATATACGTTTAGGTTTTATTTCAGCAAGATACATTAGAGGACTTAGGCTTACCCTAAGCAACCTCACAGATATAAATGTTACTGTCTGTAGGCAGTTTCTGACTCAGGAAACTCTGCTTCAGAGAAGAGCAAAAGCTTGTTCAGGTAATTGTTAGCTACCACATTTTAATTCATTTTAAGAATTTTAAAAAGCTTTTAATTGAAATACAGTAACTGACTGTGCCTAGTAGCATTAGGAGCAGCACAACGTGAAGTAATGTGGGTAAACTTAAAGCACATTGAGCGGTTTTACTTCACAAGAGCAGACAATTACAATTGTCATCCAATATCATGTGAGAGCAAAAGAGGAAGCAATAGCTTGATTATAGCTGGTCTCTGCTGTCTGGAAACTTCTGCTGTCACAGGACATTGCCTGTCCTGTTTATGTTCATGCGGAAATTTTCTGGCAAGTGCTGCTGCCAGTTCAAGACACAGAACTATCGATGCCGATGAACAGCTCCAAACTGAAACTTTTGGCTTCGCTTTGCAGCAACGTTTTCAGGCTGAGAACCTGCAAAGTCACTCAAACAACACAGAGGACTCTGACTTAGACAAGGGCACTGTTTGGAAACATCTTCCAAACTGAGTGTGGGATTGCCTTCACGTACACTGCTTCTAAAACCCTGTTAGAAGGTCTGAGTCCTCTCACGCCTGTGGGTCTGCTTTGACAGATGTCTCAAATGAAGGAACAGAAAATCCAGTCTGTGATCTCAAATCAGGCAGTCCCTTATTTACTCAGAAGACTTCCCTGTGACTTTGCTTCCTCCAGTCAGGATTTCAGCCATAGCTTACCTCTTGGGAACAGATGTACCAAGCTGTTGACCACAAGGGTCAGCAGAATGTACCTGGTAGGTTTCTAAATACATCTCAGTACCTTTTGGTTAAGTGAAGCAGGACAAGAAAAGGGCACACCTCAAGCTGGCTGACATTGTTGCTGATGCCTCTCCCTCATTTCTGAAAAAACATGGAGAAGGGGAGAGGTGCCTGAGGACTGGAAGAAAGCCAACGTCACTCCACTCTTCAAAAAGGGCAAGAAGGAGGACCCTGGCAACTACAGACCAGTCAGCCTCACATCCATCCCTGGGAAGGTGATGGAGCGGCTCATTCTGAAGGCCATCTCTAACCAAATGGAAGAAAAGAAGGTTATCAGGAGAAGTCGTAGATTTTCTAAGGGGAAATCCTACTTGACTAATCTGATACCCTTCTATGAAAGGGTGACCAAAAGGGTAGATGAAGGGAGAGCAGCAGATGGCATACACTTTGACTTCAGTAAGCCTTTTGATACCATAACATCCTTGCAGGAAAACTCAAGAAATGTGGGATAGATTATTGGACTGTGAGATGGATTGCAAACTGGCTCAGCAACAGAGTTCAGAGGGTTATGATCAGCGGCACAGAGTCAAGTTGGAGGCCTGTGGCCAGTGGTGTTCCCCAGGGATCAGTGCTTGGTCCAGCATCTGGGGAGAAATAACAGCAGGCACCAGTAGAGATCAGGGGACGTCCTGCTGGAAAAAAGCCCCGTGGAGAAAGACCTTGGAGTGCTAGAGGACAGTAAGTTGTCCATGGGACAGCAATGGGCCCTTGTGGCCAAGAGGGCCAATGGCATCCTGGAGTGCAGGTCTAGGGAAGTTCTCACCCTCTACTCTGCCCTGGTGAGTCCACACCTGGAATACTGTGCCCAGTTTTGGGCTCCCTAATTCAAGAGAGACAGGAATCTACTGGAATCTACAGGAATCTACTGGAGAGAGTCCAATGGAGAGCTACGAGGGTGATCAAGGGACTTGAACATCTCTCCTGTGAAGAGAGACTGAGAGAACTGGGGCCGTTTAGCCTTGACAAGAGACAGTTGAGAGGGGATCTTATTAATGTATATATATTTCTCTATATATATATACTCCTACCTGAGGAGTAGGGGTCAAGAGAAAAGTGTCAGTCTCTTCACAGTGGTGCCCAGTAATAGGACAAAGAATAATGGATGTAAACTAGAACATAGAAAGTTCCACCTCAGCACAAGGAGAAACTTCTCTACCGTGAGGGTCACAGAGCCCTGGCACAGGCTGCCCAGAGAGGTTGTGGAGTCTACTTCTCTGGAGACTTTCAAAACCCACCTGGACGCGTTCCTGTGTGACCTGCCCTAGGTAGCGCTGCTCTGGCAGGGGGGTGGACTAGATGATCTTTTGAGGTCCCTTCCGATCCTAACATTCTATGATTCTATGAAAATTCACAGCTTACAGGAGGTCCTCAAGACAGACAAGGGGAAAAAAGGAAATTTCTGCTTCATGAACCACCTTTTCTGCTACTGTTTTAAGCTGCTCTACTGCAAGTACACGCTGTTCTCTGCTGAGCCCACAGGTCTACAGCAGCCCTGGCCTCCTGCCCTGTTCGAGAGGTTCGGAGTGAGAAAAGCACCGAGAACCACTGCTGGGACCACACTTCTGAAAGAATGGAAAAGTCAAACTGACACAGATTTGGGAAAGCAACAGGCTGAACTCGAGGACCTCTCTGAAAGAAAAAAACAACCCACACTTTAGTACAACTGCTGCAGGATACAGACTACCAGAAGGAATATTGCCTTTCTACTAGGGCAAGAAAAAAAGTTCACAATCAGGCAGGTCAGACGAAATCACTTCCAGAGGTCCTTTCCAACCTCAACTATACTGTTATTCTGAGCACATTTTGTGAAGGCTTTGGAAAGAAACAGACTAAACAAAAGACTTGGGGTTGGACTAGATGATCTTTGAGGTCCCTCCCAACCTCTAACATTCTGTGATTCCGTGATTCCCTGTAGCCTGGTTCTAAGGCAATCACCAAAAGAGGAGCCAACTAGGTTCAAGCAAGAGGACCTGCGACGCTACACTGCATCTTGTCAGCTGTGTTTTGAGCAGACCCGAAAAAAGAAAGAAATACTGCAAGGTAGAGGAGGACAGATGGTCCTGTATGTCTACATAAGATTGGTTTGTAACTGTCAAGCTTGAACAACCCAAGCACAATTCTACAAATGCAGCAGACGGTTTTAAAAGGGTTTGAGAGCCTGTTTGTGCTTAAATATCATTGGGGTTTGGGAGGGAAGTCATTGTTTAAGGAAACAATAAAAAAGTAGTGCCTTTCTTTACATCTCAGCGTGCTAAGAGCATGAACATTCTGCATGTATTAGCTGTAGAAAGTATTTGATAAGAGCTTTAAGATAAGTTTGTAAAAAGTTGCGCGCCGCGTGACTTACCCCCAGCAAGCTCCTCCAGGCTTGGAACGTGAAAAGCAAACTTTTCGACTTTGGCCATTTCCTAATTTCCTGATCTCTTCAGGTAAAAAATGACAATCTACCACGCTGTAGGAGCAACTGATCTGCCAACAAGAATAATAATTAAACAATTAAACTAGGCTTTTTCAACAGGTTACTTATTTTTCAATTTAACTCAAGAATATACAAACAGTAGAAATGCAGTTCCGCCATCAAAGGAAATACCAACAGTTTTAATATCAATGTTAGTTTTCTTATGCACTTTGGAAGAAGATGTGTCAGCTCTAGACCTGGCTCAGAGCACTACATATGCAGGTCCTCAAGCTTACAGCTGGGTGTAGGCAAAACACGTCCTACACTGAATCCAGTTCAAGGGACAGGTCAGGAGGTTTATTTGTCTTTTAAGTCTGGAGTTATAATTTGGTTTTGAAAGAAAACTGGGCTCTTCTGAGCACATTAGCTGCCTCCTCAGGTATTCCCTACCTTGTTTATTTTTCCAGCACTGGCTATGGTGGACTTTCAACCTCAGCTGTGGCACGGTCTCCAACTGATTCTGGGTGTGTGTTTCCCCTTCCAGAGGGGAACAGCAGCAACACAGAAAACAACAGCAGCAAGCTCTACTGTATCAGGCTCTGTAAGGGTACAGAGCCCATAACAAAAGTTTTGTTTGAACATAAGTTCAAGAACTCCTTTACAAATGGACTACAGCCAGCCTTGCTACAGCAAAATCAGCCACTAGGGCCAACCACTAGCTCAGGGCAGCTGATTATACAATATCCTATAAATCAGACGTAGCAATCATTAACTCCTTAGGCACATGCTTGCTGCACACAGCAGAAAAATAAGAAGGGTCTGGTTTATCCAGATCTCAGGCCTTGGAGAAAAAAGCTAAAAACCTAATTACAATTCCAGATCCGACACAGCTTCTGTTAGGAAAGACTACGACGTGAGTTAGCTGTTTACGCATATTTTTAGCTTCTATTTAAAAAAAAAAAACAACCCAAGTTTTTACAATTGTTAGAAATCATAGCTGTCCTTGCACCATCAGCCTCCCGAGTCTGTATAAAGAAAAAAAACCCAGCAGAAGAAAGAAATAAAAAGAGTTGGGAGATCATAGCTGTCGCCCGATTGAAATCTTTGAGCCACCCCAAATTACTGCTGTAGGAAGCAGTAAAGGGAGAAAGACCACCACCTGTATAGAGTAATCCTGATCTTCGTTGGTCTTATCCATCTCCACAAGTGACTCCCTCCCTCCTCGGGCCGTGGAGGAGAAAATAACGTGCTGGATGTGGTGCCTCTGGTAGAAGCGAACTGCCAGATGGAGCGAATCGTACCCCTTGGGTAGGTGTACCCCGAATACAGGGAGCAATTAGTCAGGGAAAGAAAGCGAGCAGGTAGTTTTGGCATAATTTTTTTTGAGGTGATCCTCATCCCCTCCCAAACCTTTTGCTGCGTTCTGAAGGAGGATGTGCCAGCACTCAAGACAAGTGGCTGAGAAAGTCCCGAAACGGGCTGAGAAGCCAGGCTGGAGCTGCTGCTGTGCGAAAGGCAGCGACAACACCTGGGCACGGTTCGAGCAAGCGGGCTCAGAGAGAACACCCGAACCTGCTGGCTGCAGGGCAGCCGTGAGCTCCTCACAGTCAGGAAAGGAGGGAAAGGCTGTGGGAAAAGCTCCATGTACCGTAGGTGCGGAGAGCAGTCCTTACCTGCAGGGCCGCAAAGAGTAAGCGGATCCGCGAGTCGCCGCCGCAAGGAGAGCGGGTGCCCCGGGCCCGAGGGAGAGCCTGAGAGCAGAGAACAGCGATTAGCGCCCGTCCCGGGGGGCGAAGGGACACTCAGTCACTGCAGGAGACTGTCAGAGCAAGCACAGAAACGCTGAGGGGACCGTAACATTATTAGCTCCGGGATGCTGCGACAAGAATGGAGAGAGCGAGCATCTAAAGAGACTTTAAAAGTCAATCTTTTTGTTTTGAAGCAGGAGGAAAGCATCAGAGAGAGCAGTCAAGGCCGAGGAGAACGCGAAGGGGAATGGCGACGTTAAGGCAGCGGGACGGAGAGGCGGCGCAGCGGGCAGCTCCCCGCAGCCTCGCACCGAGCGGAGAGAGCGCCCTGAGGGGGAGCGGCTGAAGGGGAGACCGCCAGCCCCGGCCCCGCGCTGCCCGAGCCTGGCAAAGCGCTGCGGGACGATCCCTAGACCCACGGCACGCACCCGCCCCCTCCGGCCCGGCTGCGCGGCGAAGCTGCCCGGCCCCGGGAACCGCCCGTACCCTCCCACCCCGACACGCCCAGCAGGGCGACGGGCGGTGCCCAGCCTTCCTCCTCCTTCCCGCCCTCCCGTCGGCCCGCGCGCCTCTCGCGAGGGCCCGGCGCTATTTAAGCTCGGGGGCGGCCATTTCCTGCCCTTTGCGCTGGCGCCAGATGAGGAGCGGGAGGTGGGTTCGCTCCGCATCCGTCGCCATCTGCGGCTCTGGGGCGGCGGGAGCGAGGGGAGCCCGGGGAGGGGGGACGAGTCCCGACCATATCGAGCCGTGCCCCCCGCCCACCGGCGAGCCCATCTGCAGTGAGGGGCCCCGGCGGGGATTTTCCTCTTGTGAGGGCCTCCGCGGGAGCGGGGCCGGCCGCGGCGAGGCGGGGGGTGAGCGGCCTGTGCCTTCCCGTCCGGAGCGTTACGCTGAGGAAAAACTCTGTGTGAAATAAGCAGCCGGTTACACGTTGGTGGTTTTTCTTCCCTCAGGGGTGTGTGGAGCTCGCCGGCTGGGCAGGACGGAGCCGCGGGGGAGGAGGCGGGTGATGCCGGGCTGCTGCTGTGAGTACCAGCCGCTGGCCCTGCGGGCCGAGTGTGCCTGTGCGCCGTGTCTGCGGTGGGGTTGGGCTGCTCCCCTCGGGGGCCTTGGGGCTGTCACGGCTTGGCTGGACCCTGTGCCTGCGGTTGGTGCAGGCCAGGGGTGGAAGCTGCTGCCCACAGTCGCCTTTCCTCCCGCCGAAAGGCAGAGTGCCCCTGTGCTGCTGTTCCAAGGGCCTTAGGGTGAGTTTAAAGTCTTGGCGTGCTTAACAAGTCCGTGTTTGATGTGGCTTTGGAATGAAGAGCTTTCGTTCTGAAAAATGCCATGGGCTGGGCTCTGCCTTAAAGTGATGCAAAAAGTCATCTAAACGTAGAGTGCTTAAGAGTCAGTCACTGATGGATGCCTGCGGCAGATTTGTGGTATTTTTATTCCCTTTGTTCTGAGAATAATGCGGAGGTCAGTGTAGCTGTCGAGTTTAGAGAAAAAGTGGAATTTAGTATTGTGAGCAGTCACGGCTGTTTTGTGTTGTGTAGCCGTTCGTTCTGACCTGCTGTTCTGTACTGCTTATATATACATCTTACATACATCTCCTGTATTTTGAGACTTGTCAGTTTGTTGTTGCAGATCTTTGTCTTCCCAGGATTTTGGGAAGCCTTTTGCCTGCACCTGCATGAATCTGTACTTTGAGACATTGAACTCTTCCTTCAGACAGCAGCAGGTTCTCTGAGGTCCTGAGTCCTGCTGTAGTGTCTTCAGATGCTAAATCTTGTTTAAGTACATTTGAAATATCAATGAGTGTGATGATGGATATCTGAAACTAAAAACCATGGCAAAATTAGAAAGATGCAGGCCTATGGGGCTAGTAAGTTTTACTAAAAAGCAGATAAAATATCTTGAGGCTAGTACATAGGAAGGATAAGTTCCTCTGCTGTGCATTCACTCCCTTTTGTATAGACAAAAAAAAAGCTAGGTGATATTTGAGGGGTTATGACAGTCTGGTAAAATGCCCACTGACTAGAAAAGGGGAAACCACTCCCATTTTAAAAAAGGGAAAAAAGGAAGACCCAGGCAACTGCAGGCCAGTCAGTCTCACCTCTGTGCCTGGCAAGATCATGGAGCAGATCCTTCTGAAGGCTCTGTTATGGCATGTGGGAAATGTGGAGACGACTGGTGGCAACAATATGGCTTCACCAAGGGAAAATCCTTCCTGATAGATGTGGTGGCTTTTTATGATGGAGTAACAGAATCAGTTGACAAGGAAAGAGCAGCTGATGTCATCTACCTGGACTTGTGCAAGGCCTTCAACACTGGCCTGCACGACATCCTGGTCTTCAAGTTGGAAAGATGTGGATTTGACGGGTGGACTACTCTGTGGGTAAGGAACTGGCTGGAAGATCCCACTCAAAGAGTTGTGGTCAACAGCGCAATGTCCAAGTGGAGACCAGTGACGAGGGGTGTCCCTCAGGGATCAGTACTGGGACTGGTGCTATTTAACAGCTTTGTGGGCGACATGGACACTGGCATCGAGTGCACCCTCAGCAAGTTTGCTGATGACACAAAGGTGTGGTGCAGTCAGCATGCTGGAGGGAAGGGATGACATCCAGAGATGGGTGAGAGATGGGCCCAGGCCAACCTCATGAAGTTTAACAAGGCCAAGTGTAAGGTCTTCCACCTGGGTGGAGGCAATCCCAAGCACAGATACAGGCTGGGCAATAAGTGCATTGAGAGCAGTCTTGGGGAGAAGGATTCGGGTGTGTTGGAGGATAATAAGATCAACATGAGCCAATACTGTGTTCTTGTGGCCCAGAAAGCCAACCATGTCCTGGAGTGCATCAAGAGCTGTGTGACAGCAGGTCGAGGGAGGTGATTCTGCCCCTCTGCTCTGCCCTTGTGAGACCCCACGTGGAGTACTGCCTCCAGCTCTGGAGCTTCCAACACAAGAAAGACATGGAGCTGTTGGAGCGAGTCCAGAGCAGGGCTGCCAAGATGCTCAGAGGGCTGGAACACCTCTTCTATGAGGACAGGCTGGGAGTTGGGCTTGTTCAGCCTGGAAAAGAGAAGGCTCTAGGGGGACTTCATAGCAACCTTCCAGTGCCTGAAGGGGGCCTACAAGAAGGCTGGGAGGGACTTTTTACAAGGGCCTGTAGTGATGGGATGAGGTGTAATGGGTGGAAGCTGGAAGAGCGTAGGTTTAGCCTAGATCTAAGGAAGAAGTTCTTTACCCTGAGGATGGTGAAGCACTGGCACAGGTTGCCCAGGGAGGTTGTGGGTGCTCCATCCCTGGCAGTGTTCAAGGCCAGGCTGGATGGAGCCTTGAGCCACCTGATCTAGTGGGAGATGGCCCTGCCATGGCAGGGGGTTGGAACTTTATAATCTTTGAGATCCCTTCCAACCCAAGCCATTCTATGACTTGGGCAGATGAAGGAGTGGATTGTGTTGTCTTGCAGATTCAACTGAAAATTAACATTTTGTTTGCGGGTCTAGCGTTCGCGTTGACTGCTAACCAGTGAGCAGAGGGCTGGTAGAGCAGGAGGCTTGAGGTACCATGTAGCTAGCAAAAGCTCAGAGGGAAGGTGGCGTTACTTCTTACAGTGACACTGTCTTAGATTAGTTTAAAAATATAGACAACGGTGTAGTATTTGTGCATGGGTTAAAGCTGCAGTATCCTTGTAACAAGCTGTTGACCTGATGTATGTGTACTTAAGGGAAAACTTATTCCTGGTGTAGAGAAGGTTACAATGTTAAAAACACTTGTTGCAGCTCTCAAGTCAGCCTTGGTTTGAGCAGGTGTTGGAACAAAAGAGCCATAAAGGTCCCTTCTGACCTAAATTATGCTGTGGATCCCGTGAGATAAGTGGTTGCCGCTGGACTGTTAATGCATTTGCTTGTGGTTCATAGAGAATCTATGATGAAGTTCCTTCAAGATTGTTCTTGTAAGCTTACTGTACTAGGTGGAGCAGTGGAAGGCGTGTTACCTACTTAACATAGAGTTTTCTTTACTTTCTTGAATTCTCATTGATTTTTAGGACAAACTGAAACATGACTGATACAGATGAATCCAGGGCTTCTGGCTCTGATTGTCCCGATGCCCAAGACCTAATCTGCAGTCGGCAGAAAGAGACATATATGGTACATGTAGGTGAAAGATCTACACGAATGGAGCGTTCGCGTTCAAGGCAGAGGAATGCTGCTTCTGAGGAGTCTTCAGATGAGCTTACTGGTGTATGTAAACCTTCGTTTGCTGCAGCTGAGATTGTACTGGACAGCAGTGATTCAGAAATGTGAGTTTTTGTTTCTAGTTTTTTCATAGGAGTTTATCCTGTGAAGAACTTGTGTCATACATCCTAAAAGTGTACATTCTTTGGAAAGTAAGTATTTTTTTTTCTTCTTTAGTGATCCTTGTGCTGCTCATGGCAGTGACTACCATCCTAAGTGCTCCAGTGCACCTTCGAAGCAAAAAAGGAAAGATGGATCTTCAAGACAACACGCTGAATCTGTTTCAGGAGTGCCCGACAGTGAAAGCTCTTCAGATTCTTCTTTGTCTCCTCAAAGTCCAGTGAAATTATCAGAAGATTCCAAGAAGCAGAAGTCAAAACTCAATTTGAAAGCCATTTTTGCCTATCACTTCAGGGGAAGAAAGTTTAAGGCTGCTGCACACCGAAAATTCCTGGGTAGGTCTGGGGGGAAGAAGAAGAAGGAGAGGAGGAACGAGAGCACACCGAAGCCAGTGGGAAGGTCACCCCTGCCGAGACCATCACCTCAGGAGCGATACAGGCGGCTTCTAGACAGAGGTTTTCAGTTCCCTTTTGTTGAAAAGCATTATGGGAAGAAACATATTCCCCTAAAGATGGTTCTTGGCTATGAGGTGAGTCCTCTGTTTCGTGGGATAAATGTGTTATTTTTTTAGACTAAAAGTAGTGAACTTAAATTGGCTATATTATGCTTCTACCTGATGTATTCAATAAAACAGTTTTAACTTCTGTTAAAGGTATTAAACAGACGAGTGTCCTGTTGAAGGCAAACAGCTAAAATCAATATAATACTAAATTAATGTAAAAGCTTTATAGTGTTCTTAAGATCTCACCTAATGTATGGATTTTTTCTTTAGCAAGCGGCTGCAAAGGGATATTTCCAGTACATCGAGGTGCTTAAATATGAAGAACATCTTAAAAAAGCTTTAAAAGCCCTTAAGGCTAGTGAAGACTTGGAACGAGAATGTCTGGCTGTACGGAAACACAAATATTTAGATGATGAAGGCCCAATTTCTCCTATTCAGGAGATGAAGTAAGTTAATCTTTCTGGTTTTAGGTGGCATAAAACTTGCTTTTTCTTAATGAAATATAAACTTACGTGCATACAGGTAGATGCAGGACACCCCACTCCATCCCCCCAGCTCTTAGTCACCCCCAGCCCCTTTGCTGGCATGGGGAGAGCATCAGCGTTGCTTTAGTCACAAATCCAAAGCAGCACAACGGTGCAGGCTGCTGAGAAGAAAGCCAGTTCCATCCCAGCCAGACCAGTGCAAGCTGCTGCTCTTAGAGCTGGGATCAGGAGGTAGCACAGTTGCTTGTAGTAGCATGTGGCTTTTAAGAGTTGTAGGTATGTGAGCTCAGTTCCTGTCTTGTCCTTTTAACGTATTTCAGGGTTGTGTAATCAGATGTGATTATCTGCTTATGAATGTGTTGTTTGTTTTGGAAACAAAAATCGGAGACCTGGGATTCTGTGCTTGTAAATGTGACTTGGAACTTCTGATATGTCGTGGTTCAGGCTGACTGGGACAAAGAACCGCGTGGTCTCCAGCTCGCTCCTCCCCCCACCCCCATTTCCACAGTGATGTGAAGGGAGACAATTGAGCTGAAAAGGCTCAAGGGTTTGAGATTAAGAATAGGGAGGGTAATAATCTACCATTTAAGATGCTGGGTAAAGAACCAGAGCGACCTGGGCAGAAAAAACCATAGATTTAATTCACCAACACCAATTATGAAGTAGGATACTAAGAGGAATGGCATCAATAAACACGACCCCATCTTAAATACACTTCACCCCTCCCATATTCCTGGCTACCTTTTCCCCAACATCAGTGCAAGGGGGGTGGGCAATGGCGGGTGCAGTCCTTCTGACCACTACTCACTGTCCGTGGCAGCTCCTTGAGAGAGAGGGCTCCTCGCAGTCTCTCCTTCCTGTCGTGTGGTGTCCACCTCAGAGGGCACAATCTTCTTCCTTCTCGTGAGTCCGTAAGGGCCACCGCAGGTGGCTTTAGGCACGTCCCCCACTGATGCTTGGTCTCTCTCCCCTCACACGGGGCTCTGCACGTACCGATGCATCCTGGACGTTCTCTCCGCCATCAGTCCCTCAGCTGGCAGGCAGTCACCTTCCTGACATCTCAACCACCACGGGCTTCAGGGACAGGTCCTGTGCTGGCAGCCTTCTCCTTCTCCTCAGGGACTCTTCTCCCCCTCTTTCTTCTCAGGCTGATGTTCCTTTGTTCTCCTCTTACCTCCCCCTTACCCAATAGAAAACCTCCCCAATATTAGGAGACGGGACAGCTCAAAACAAGAAAAACAAAAAAAGAGAGAAAGAACAATGGGATCGCCTCTTAAATACCTTGTTGGCAGAGGTGCTGATTGGCCTGCTGATTGGCCAGAGGCAGGTCCAGCTCTATCTGGGGTTGGGGGAGAATCTCAAAAGTTTTGCACGAGTCTACCCCCACTTGTTTTTTTTTACAAAAAAAATCCCATCAGACTCAAACACATCATGGAACAAGGTATTTTTAATCTGAAGACTGATCATTGTTTCATGTGGTGATTTGTAAGGTCTCATTAAAATGATGTGGTAGGAATTTTAATTATTTCCTGAAATTAGTTCTTCTATAGTTAACCCAAATAAAGAAATGTTCTATGGTAAAGACTGAAGGATATTTTTAATGTCCTTTTAAATTAAGTCTTGAAGTATCATCTCAGGTATTCTTTTATGGTCAGACTGTTAGTTTAGTAAAGGGATCAGTAAATCAGCAAGAATACTTAATGTTGTAAATATACTCCTCACCTTAAACCTAGAAAGCCTAAAAGACCAGTGTAAAGGTGCAAAGCTGTTTTTCGGCTGCTGTTCACTTTAGTAATCACACTGCAAATTATGCAAGTTGAAGTACAGGGGGAGCCTGTGAAAGGAGTAGCCATAATTAGTTTGCTTTCTTACAAAAGAGCAGAAGAAACAAAGTTCTGCAGGATAAATGCAAGGCAGCTCATCCAGACACTCGGGTCTCTACACGAAATGGTTAGCACTGGTCCTCCCTGTGCCACTTGTTGAAACCACAGCACTAGAACGGTTTCGTCTGTTTCTAGAGTCCTTTTAATCTTGAGAGAAAACTGGGTGATACTGGAACTGAATTTCATACTTGGTGTTTTGTGACAGTATAGAGAGATATTTCTGAAGTTACAATACCAGGAAGAAAGCTGTGTACTCTTTTTAGCTGAAGCCTCACCTCTTATTTTGTATTTTGCTTGTTAGTCTAACAACTGATTTTTCTAGCCTGTTTGCCACGGCAGTCCTAAATACCTCAATACTGCTGCTGATGCCTGCTACTAAATCTTTGTTCTGTTGCTAAGCCCTGCCTCTGTCCTGCTCATGTTGCTGGTTAGGGTGTAAATGTGCTGTGAGAAACTATCAGTTGAGAACAACTTTATGTAGAAATAGTATGGCCTTGCACCTCCAAGCTATAGCACTCCCATACACATTTAAGATAAACCTGGAGTTGTGATAGGAAAATACACGTTTTGGGCTGTGATAAAAGTACAGAGCTTGATTTGGATTTTTCTATTTTAGTGATGATGATGACAGCTTGAATTCTGATAATCAAGACAACTTTGATGCCAGAGTAGTGGTGAGTAACTTCAGAAACTCTTAATTTCTCTCAGGAGATTAAAAAAAACCCAGTAGGTAATGTTTTGAGTACTTAATTTCTGAGCTTGGATCTAGAGTTAATTTTAATACCGGTGAATCCTAATCTGTAATGCTAAAGGAAGTTGTTTTCAGAGTCCACACTCTCTTTAAAATAATGCTGAAACACAGCAATTCCGTACTTCTCTGAAGAGTTCTTAGAGTTTGCAAAGTTACTACCAAGATCTTGTTTTTTGTAGGTGTCTCAGAACTAGACTTGTGAATACTTCTGTCTTCCATTTTCTTAGGAGAACAGCTCTTTCATTATAAGCAGCAAAATTCCCAGTAAGAAGAAATCAAAGCTGGAAACAAAACATGCAAAATCACCTGAAGTGATTGAAATAGAGGAGGAAGATGACCGTGCTGCTGAGAGCTCTGGGCTTCTGCAAGCTTCACCTCAGTGAACAGAAAACTAACGGACAAGATGTCAGTGGTGGCTCTTCAGATACTTTTTTGATGGCCTACTTGATTTAAAATACTGGTCTGAAGTCCTTGTTGAGCTATCAATGGAGCAATCTAGTCAGACTTGGTTTAAGGTGAGTATGTTGGGCTCGTGTCCGAGACAGTTACGAAACAAGTCTGATCTCTTTTTGCAAAGCTTTTGAGTGTCTTCTGTGTTGTCCTGTGTCAAGTGTACAATATCCTTGATTCGGTGGCTGGTAATCTTGCTGTTACGCTGGCTTCTGCAACTTGACTTTGTTAACCAATGGACTGTAGAATTTATGGAATTAAAAACAGGAAAACAAGTTCTGAGTGTTGTAACATAGCAGCAGCACAGTATAGAAAAGTATATGCGTTTGCATACATATATGTGCGTAAGTTACAAGGAGCAAACTGGATGCGGGTTTTTTTCCTGTCTGACATTTTTGTGAGTGATATTTGACAGATAATTTTTCTATATTTTAAGGAAATGCAGGTTGTGCTTTGAAATACTTAGAGAGATGAGCAAGGATAGAAGACAGCATTGAAGCTTAATGCGAAGGCAAATCAAGTGCCAACAGTAAAAATGCAGCAGTGGTTAGTCAGCTTGGACAAAAGCCTGCTGCGAAATACGGCTGAATGCCTTCGAATTACAGTAAAATCAATTTGTGTGCTTGAGTTTGTCTATTCCATGTGGAATAACTTTTAAGAAAACTAATTCTCTAACCCTGAATCTAATAGGATAACCTGAAGTTATAAGTTACCTTAAAAGTAACTGTGGCAGTGTAGTGAGTCGTGGAGTAAAATATTTTCTCCCCTCTTGGCCTCCTCTGTCCAGAGCGGAGTCTGCTGTGAACATGACTAAGCAGAAGGTGAAAGCTCTTTAATAACAGTACTTAACAAGTACTGCCCTGATTAGACAGATGGAAACATGGAGAGTGTATGTTTAGAAGTGGCCTGGATGTCACAAGTCTGTCTTGGTAGCAGTAGAAATAAAAAAAAAAAAAGTTTAAAAAGGTTATTTGTGAGTTGACAAGATCTTAAAGTCAAAGGGTGATGTGGCTCACTCGAATGAATACTCTTAACCAAATTGCTGTCAGCAGCAAACTGTTGGCTCTTCAGCAGGGAAGAGTAGTCTGTGCTGAAGAAGGATGTTGTCAGAAGAAGATTTAATATCTGCTGGCTTAATTTCCTTCAAAATACAGTTGACAGTCTGAGGACATTTACCGATGGGAGCAGATCAAGTTGCTTTCCTAATATGCTTAAGGTCCCAGATCTTTCTAAAGGAAGTTTGGGGTTAATCCCAGTTGCAACTGGTAGCGCTAGTGAATACAACTGCAAAAAACTGTCTTCAGTAGTCAACGGTTACATTTAATATTGGTTTAAAATTGGTGGTGAAATGTAACACTTTCAGACATCTCCCTGAGAAATACCCTATAGCTTGAAAGTTTCATTCGGGATCTCGGAGTGGGATTCTTGCGTGACAAGGCAGAGCGAGGTGCCGTGTGGAGCCCTGCTCATTCTGCAGTTCATGTGATGAATTTTTCTGTTCAACTGCTGAGTGACTCAGAAATGAACTAAATTTCAATTCTGATTAGAACTGGATAAATACACTTGGAAATCAAGCTTACTGCAGGTGCTAAATCGATTGCTGAAACCTGGCTTCTGGCTTTAGGAATCTGGAATTATTTGACCGTATCTGATAGTTCTTATTACTTTGCCTTTTTTTTTCTTTTTTCTTCTAGTTTGTTTCTTTTGGAAGGTGAAATACCACTCACTTTTCTTGGTGTGCCAAGGTAAGCTGTTGCTTAGTTTTCAGTTACATTTTCTTCAGGTAGCTTTTTTAGCTTTACTCGACAAAATGCTTTGAAAAAATGATATTCCATAGCTCAAGTGCATACATCATGATGTTTCACAGCTTTGCAGCTTTTCTGGGTGAAGCTTCCAGGTTCTGTGCAGGACCTCTTTTATCAGTCTAACCAAAAGCAGAGCCTGCAACCTCTGCCTGAACAAAACCTGAAACTTTTGAGGTTTTAAGAACCTGTGTACATGTATTTTTTTCTTAGAAATTATGTATGGAAATGCTGCTTTTTACCTGATGTTGAGTACTGCAGGGAAGCTTAATATGATCTGGTTTGAGCACTACCTGGGATCTTCTGTGCTGCAGATGTTGGGAGAACTACTGTACACTTACTCTCCTGGTGGTACCCACCTGCCCTTCTTGTAGGGGGCTGCTTTGTGCAGCTGCAGCTTCTGATTGCTTCCCTGTGGTAAAATGTCATCTTAACACATGTCCCAAGCAGGGACAGGGGGAGCAGCAGAGAGAGGCTGGTAGCCTCACACACACTGTATTGCTAAAGCTCTGAACCTTATGTTAGGAAAGTAATTGTGCCCCTGTACTCAGCACTGGTGAGGCCACAGCTTGAGTCCTGTGTTCAGTTTTGGGCACCACTTTGTAAGAAAGGCATCGAGGTTCTGGAGCGGGTCCAGAGAAGGACAGTGAAGCTGGTGAGGGGTCTGGAGAACAAGTCTTACGAGGAGTGGCTGAGGGAGCTGGAATGGTTTAGTCTGGAGAAGAGGAGGCTGAGGGGAGACCTTATCACTCTCTACAACTACCTGGAAGGAGGTTGTAGTGAGATGGGGGTTGGTCTCTTCTCCCAAGTAACTAACATTTAGACAAGACAAGAGGAAATGGGCTCAAGTTGCACTAGGGCAGGTTTAGACTGGATGTCAGGAAGAACTTCTTCACTGAAAGGGTTGTCAAGCATTGGAACAGGCTGCCCAGGGCGGTGGTGGAGTCACTGTCACTGGAGGTGTTCACAAAATATGTAGATGTGGCACTTTAGGATATTGTTTGGGTCCTGGTGGCATTGGGCTGACAGTTGGATTTGATGATCTTAGAGGTCTTTTCCAACCTATGATTCATTAGGCAGACCAATCCATGCTGGCAGATGTTAATCTTACTGCAGGATGCTGCTTTATTCTTGTGGCTGCAGGAGAATCTAGGAAATAGTAGGGAAGAAAATGCAGTGGAAGATTTTTGGATAGGAGAAGGAACATCTTCAACATGGGAAGCCCTGAGCTAAAGCTGGGCAAGTAGTAGCAGTTCACAAAAACATAGGAAGAGAATAGGATCAAGGCATCTTCTTTGGCCGCTGCTACATGAGAGATACTGGACTAGAAAACATGAATTTGCAACAGGACAAATTGTTCTTTAGGACAGCATAGCTAATACTGAACTCTGTGTCACAGATAGTTTACTTTAGTCTGCAGTATACCTGTCTCTAGAAATAGAGAACAGTACTGAAAGGTGAGTTATTAATTGTAAATGTGTAGTGGACAGAAATAACTTGATTTTTCTGTACTCTTCAAATGCTATTTCAGAAATAAGATGAAAGTTGAACCAGTCAATCTGTTCCAGCACGTGTTCAGTTTTTGTCTGTTGCTGTAGACAAAAAACCTGGAACCTAGTGCTTAGAAAGAACCCTTCTTTTGCAACCCACAGCTGATGAACATATTAGTTGTGTTACTTCTATGAAGGGACAACATTTGCGTGTGTTTGTTAACCATTGGAACAGGCTGCCCAGGGAAGTGGTGAAGTCACCGTCCCTGGAGATCCTGAAGAGACATGTAGGTGAAGCTCAGGGACGTGGTTTAGTGGTGGATCTGGCATTGCCGGATTAGTGGTTGGGTTCAATGATCTTTTGAAGGTCTTTTCCAACCTAAATGATTCTGTTATTCTGTGTATTCAAACAGCAATTAATTTCAATGCTGATGAATCCAGGGTGTGAGTTTCGTATTCTGGCTGCACAGAAGTGTGGTTCAGTTCTGTCGATTTCTTTCCAGGCTCTGCAGATGAACACACGTGCTCTCCAGCAGTGAGCAGTTGTAACTTTTTTTAGGATTAAAGTTAGCGTGAATGTACAAACCTGTTGCTTCAGTGGTCTTCTGTGGAACAGAAAGAGGTAAGCTTTGTGTGTCTTCTGTACTTATGCATGAGACTCTAGTGTAGGTGATCCTGCTCTGGCAGGGGGGTTGGACTAGATGATCTTTGAGGTCCCTTCCAACCTTTAACATTCTGTGATTCTGTGATTCTGTGACTGTTGATTCTTTTAGAGCAGCGTACTGCTGTCAGAGCAAGTAATGAACCGCATGTGTGCACTGTGTGGTATCTGCACCCAGCAGTGTTGTCCTGGTGGGGTGTTCAAGAAGCAGTGCTACAGTATTTCAGCAGCTGGCATCGTTGGTTTACATGCAGATGTGCTGGTTAAACTTGGTATTTCTGTTGAAACAAGTAGATTGAAAATTTCGTATTGGAAAGCTTGTCAAATGTAATGTGGAAGAACTGTTGAACGGTTAAAATCGGTGACCTTGTTCCAAACTATTTCTTCTCAAAGGGACATTCCTGTGATGTCTGGAACACAGTGGAAAGCCTCTACTTAAGGGTAAGTATTGAGGAAACAGTTGTTTTTTTCCTAGGTGAAGGTAGTTGGATGAGGATATAAGCTCAAGTCTTAGCTTTTTGGCTGCCTTTTTATGAAAGAATATTTTATTTTGAAACACAAAGCCGAGTACCACATGGCTGCTAACGACACATTAAGTGGTTAGGCTTCAAAACCAGAAGCTGCTCTGCAGACCTTGTGAAGAGTTAAATGTTGTGCCTCGTTATTCAGCAAATAGACACAACTCACTGTGTGTCTGAATTGAAAAACGTGGCTAGAACAGTAACAGGTTATGCTTTCCCCACTGTACAGTTAATTGCAGTGGTGACAATGAGACCTGTGACAGGTTTTACTTAGTGGGACAATTATGCAAGCAGTTAAAAATGCAGCTACTGTAAAATCCCAAGGATTACCTTGTTTTGGTGTTTTTTAATTCTGCATCCTGTCTGTGAAAGGAGGTAAACTGGCAGGTAGAGGAAAACTACTTCCCGTGCTGCATTCTTGTAGATGGTTTATTAGAGTGTATTTGTAAGCTGTTTTAAAGTGGTATCTTATACGCGCCACCTTTACATCCCAGTGCCAGCTGACTGGTACAGATCCCTCAGTTGTGCCTTCTGTGCCATAGTCCTCTAATTTCGTAAACTGGAGGCAGGTTTTGTTGATGGCAGTGTGACAGACTGTGCCACGGCTCTGACTGCAAAGTAAGCGCTTTGTTTTGGCATTAGCATTCAGACAGTGTAACTAGACTACAGTCTGCCTGCTTTGTATTCAGTGTAAAAGCACCAAAGTCTTAATAAACACTGAAATCACTGAAGAAACTTGGAACTATTACTCACATGCAGCAATTTACTTCTTTTTAGGAAGTCCGCATGGTAGTCCAGTCTGAACTAGCATCTTGGTAAGTTAGTGTCACAGATTGTTTTCTAATTCCTACCTGTTGCAGGTTACTCTCTTAACTCGGTGAGCTGTTTATATTGCTGGCTTTTCTTGCTGAGGACATGCAGTGTGGCATTGGAAAACGTAGGTGCTTATCTACCCCCGAACTTGAGAGTGCCACGAAAGAATTGTTGTGATGATTGGCAAAATGTTCAACTGCTCTGAAGAGAGTGAGTGAAAATAGCCTTTCTGAACGAATCTGCTACATGAGCGTCCTTCCCCCGATGCTGTATTCTGGGCATCTGAGTATTTAACACGTGGTTTTGTGTCAGTGAGCAAAGATCATGATTGTGACTTCCTTTAAAAGAAACAGGAAATTTATGAGAGCTGTTGAAATCAATGAGATAGTACTCAGACATAGTACTAGAGGCTTTTAGGAACACCTGTGGTAGTTAAAACCACGGAAGTACTAAGCACTGCTCTAGGTTCTACTGGTTTGTATCCATGGACATGTCTATTCACAACCTTACCCTGCTTTTTCAGGTGGTGTATAATTAGAGAAAGTGGGAGAAAAAATGCAGGATGCCAGTTCACAGCAATCTGAAAGCCCTTCTAAGGTTAGTATGACAAACCGAGGTTTTGCATGATTAAAGGGCTCAGATTTTCGGTGGCTGGAAGTCTGTGAAAGCAAGCTTACCGACTTGTGGCAGGCTTCAGGGACTTGTTTCAACCCTACGTTACTGTATTTTAATGTGGATTCTCTCTACGTGAATACGTTTTAACTTTGATTTATCCAAAGAACATTCATACAAATTTCTCAGAAACGAGGGGATTAGCTTAACTGCTTAAACTCATAATTTTGCTTCTACAAGTAAGTTACACTTAGCAGGAAAGTTGTAGGGAGAATCCTACTGGAGTAGCAGTTTGTAGATTTTTTTTTTTTTGTCCTTTCTTACTTGCTGTTTGGGTAACAGTGTTTAATGTTAAAACTGTTGCTAGTATGAAAGAATTATTTCATCTTCCCCAAATGTCAGTGTATCATTTACCCTCCTCCTTCCCCCAGGTGTCTTGAAACAAGTTTAAAAAGATACTTCCTAGGATCTGTATGAGAGACCTTTCCAGTCTGCTTGATTTTTATTTGTTATGTTAATTTATAGCACCTGAAATGTTGAGGTCTATCCCGATGGGATCTCTGCTGTAGGTTCGTGTCGTTGGAAATGCCTCACAGAATAAACTTGTGGTTTCGCTTTACCCATTGAGCTACCAGTTAGCTCTGTGGGATAAAACTGCAAGACAAATCTTAATGTAGCATCCTAGGAACTGTAACAATGCGTTATGTTCTCCTTTAGGTACTGACTTATGCTTTTAATACATATGAAAAAAATCTTCAAGTGGAAAAGCTTGGTAAGAGTCAAAAGATGGTGTGTTCTGGGATGTGAGGTATAACTAATATGTTCAATTACCTGGGCTGAGCTTAGGCTTCAGCGAGGTTTTTGTGTAGGTGCTATTTCTAACACTATTTCTTGCAGTGAGTTTTCTAGACGGTTTGAAATATGTCTGTTTGCCCTCTGACTGTGAAGGAGTGATTATTATTTCTTGTTTTGAGTGGCTGTAAGTAAGTGGAGACAGCACTATAGTGTCTGTCTTAACTTGAAGCAATTCTGTAAGCATGCCGCATTTTTTATCTGTGTTGAGCTGCTTGATAGTTTCATACTGAGCAACAGTACTTGGGTTGTATCTTTAAGTTTGGGTTTTAAAGAGTTAATTTCTGAGCAGCACAGCCAGTTTACTACTACACAATTAAAATTCCTGGCTTCTGTTCTATAGAGTGCAGCATTTATAGAAAAACAAGCAAAATATTCTGGAAGAATACAAATCTGTCACAGCAGGAATAGATGACAACTAAGAATTTTGAAACTGCTGTCTATATCGGATGGAATTTACAGAGTCTGTTTTCCCTCTTGATTGCACGGCAGCTTTTGGGAAGTGAGTACAGCAGTGTCAATAGACACAGACTGGGGCGTGCAAAAAGCTGGAACGTTAAAGTGAGCTCAGCTGTGGTTGAAGAACAACTGCAGGTGTTGCACTGTACGGTATCTGCACCCAGCAGCAGTCTCCTGGTGGGATGTTCAAAAACCAGTGCTACAGTAGCTCAGCGTTTGGCATCGTTGGTTTTCATTCTGCTGTGTCTGTTAAACCTGGTATTTTTGCTGATACAGTCTTTGTCCTCCTCAGGATTTGAGTATTCGTGCATGAGACCTGAATTCTGGCCTCTGGAACTTAGGAAATGCATTCAGTTTAGTAATTTATTTTTTTAACAGGTGCTTTAGGATACAGAACAGCGTGAGTTTCACTGTGTTAGAAGGATGAGCTGTGGAAGATAACACCCTGTCTGACAGGTAAGCACTGAGCTAGCTGTCACTTCAGAAGGTGAAGTGACATGCAACTTTACAGAAGCTCGTCTGTTAACTCGGTATGACTTTAGAACACTGACACTTCAGTGAACTGTTGTAGTCAAGTGTAGAAATTATTGCCCAGTAGCAGAGATTGCTGGGCAGTGATCACCCCAGGGTTTGCCACTATCTGAGCAGGTTGCCTATTTGTGAGACATTCTTGTGTGTGTATGTTTATACCTTAAATGATCTCTGCAACTACCCGAAAGGAGGTTGTAGCAAGGTTGGGCTGGTCTCTTCTCCCATCTAATAAGCAACAGGACAAGAGGAAATGGCCTGAAGTTGCTGCAGGGCAGGTGTAGACTGGTTATCAGGAAGAACTTCTTCACTGAAAGGGTTGTCAAGCATTGGAAAAGGCTGCCCAGGGAGGTGGTGGAGTCACTGTCCTGGAGATATTTAAAAGATGTGTAGATGTGGTACTGAGGGTCACAGTTTAGTGGTGGGCCTGGCAGTGCAGTGCTGGGTTAACAGTTGGACTTGATGGTCTTAAAGGTGTTTTCCAATCTAAATGATTCTGTTATTCACAGTCTTGCAGCAATTTGTTTCTGCATTTGACTGCTACTAATTGTGAGAAATCCTTCTGCACTTGGAGCTTTGCAGGCTTGTTAGTGTGCACAGCTAAGCTTACGTGTAGGCACGATTGATGGGTCAACGCAGAAGGATGGGAAACTTGAATATTGGCTTAGGTCCCGGATTTAAGTTGGTGGTAACTGCAGTGGGGGTATCTGGTCATTACCAAGGCTGCTAGGATGTTGTTCCTAGTGAGTTGTGGAGATGACCGTAAAACAAGTCCATCAGACTCTCGTGTTGCCATGTGATGTGGCGCTAAGTCTGCTGGGAATAAAGCTTTAATGTAGGTCAGACTCGGTGCTCTTTCCTGCTGTCAAGGTAAGAGCAAGTTCCTGCTGAGGCCTGGGGTTGTGGCTTTATCCTGGGCACCTCCACCACTTCAGCTACAGAGGAGCGAAAAGTTCTAGTTAGAACCTTTGTAACTTGGGACACCAGAAGCTGCTGTTGAGAGGATGGTAGTTAATGCCTGCAGAGGCTGCCCTGTGCAATTTGAATCCACCTTGCATGTTGTTAACTCTTCAATTAACAAAGCAAATCTGACTTTCTAACCCATAGTGTCTGCTACCAGTTGCTGTGTGTCAGAGGGCTGAGAAACACCACCCCAGTGGCACCGAACCGAGTCTGAAGGTAAGAGTGCTCAGCAGCATTGCTGCTTCGAAAAAGAAATTCAAGGTCACTTCAAAGAGGGTTTGCGTGGCTGAAAACCCAGCAGCTCTTAACGCGGTGACCACATAGAGAAATCCTCTGCAGGATGCCGTGGACACTTGGTGTGTGCTATGGTCTATTTATGAGGAGATAAGACCTTATGGAACGAGGTGTCTTGGAGTGAAAAAGGAAGTTTATTCTATCTCTCCCAGGTTTTTGAGATGTTATGCATAGGGAAGAGGCTGAAACCAGCTGACTTTGCAGCATGTGAAGTTGGACAAAACAGGTTGATACAGTTGAGGCATGAGCCAGTCTTGTTACTTAATTGCTGTTTTCCTTTTCCTTTGGCAATACGAGACATTCCTAGGGCTGCAGGGAAGTCTTGAGTGTGGATAATCCTGGAACAGCTGGGTGAGGGAAGGGAGAAGTGCAAGGTGGGAATGCAGTGGGCACTGTCAGTAGCTGAAGGAAACAGAAAATTGTGATATTGGGGAGCTCTGCCCACATTTCAGTAAGGGGGGAGCTATGCACACGTTCCCTGCTGTGCCAGGGGTGAGGAGGACAGCGGAGTTGAAATGTTTTTTCTTCTGAGTAAAAATGCAAATAGTTGTGTTTCTCCTCTTAGGTCCTGGTGATGTTGCTGCAACTCGGCTGCAAAGAACGGCACAACTCTTCTAAACAGAGAGAGAACCTTATCCAGAGTGTTTATCCCAATAATTTAGAATTGAACATTCAGTTGTAACTTCCCTTGCTTTGCTAACTGAAGTGGTGCGTGTTGTTTGGAAACCAGTCAGGAAGCAGAGGGGGCCTCTGCCCTTCCCCTCTGAGCTGTGATGTGCTTGTTTTTCCCCTCCTGGGAGATGGGGCAAAGCTGAGGGTGGATGCTGAGGTTCCTGCTTCATCTTGTGGAAGAGCATGGCATGTATCTAGTCGTAATTTGACTGGAAAAGGTTCTCTGTCAGCTGTTTTCTCTCACTTCCCTGTCACTGAACTCTGCTGGAGCTCGGGAAAAGTATTTATTCTGTGCAGGCTGTCACAGCAGTTAAATAAAACTAGAGTATACACTGCGCTTTGTTTTCTGCCCTTTACTTAGGGGGAGGTAACAAATTGCTTTAGCACTACATGCAACTGCAGCATGGACTGAAACAAAAATCAGTGAAGATGAGTATAAAGTGTAGTTTATTGCTCATTAAAAAGTTTCTGAAGCCGTTGCTGCATTTTGATCAGGGCCAGAGTTAATGAACTGGCCCTGCTCTTCCCTGGGCTGGTAACCAAATTCAACTTCACAGCAGCAGGTGAGCTTTGACTTTGTCCTGATGGTGTAGTTACTTAGCAAGGAGGTGGAGCTCATGAAACTTGGATAAACTAAATTTGGAAGGGGTAACAGTGTAAGCTTTTCTTTCTCTGATGACCTTCAAGGTGCTTTAAACTACTTCCTGGCCACAGAAACCCCCATGCCCAAAACTAAAAACCACATAGTGCAAATAACACACAAAATTCAGCGTTATAGAAGAAATTGTCTTGCATGCTGAGGATTCAAGTCTTAAAAAAACCCTTTATTTGAAAATGTTTTATATACAAGTTAGAAAATACTATAAAATATATTATAAAAGTATTATCTCCCCTTAATACCCTAATGCACATGAGGAAAGACTCATCACAATGTCAGTCTATTCATGTTTGAAGCAGTGGTTAAGTGCTTCTGTGGTGATGACCTCAGCATAAAAGCTGTGTACTGCACCCCAAGCACTGGTCGCTGCTGCTGAAAGCTGCCTCCACAGTGACCCTCGTGGGGCCTGTGGCACCTGGTGCTCTCTCAGCCCGTGCCAATGAAGCGCCGGCCCTTGTCGCCCAGACTTCTGCCAATCATGGGCCTTTCCAAGGCTTCTTGGCTCGTAGTTTTTCCAGCATTTTCTGCAAATAAAAGAAAGCGTAAGACTAAAGTGGTGTGGCTTAAGTGACTTAAACCAGTGCGGTTCAGAAGGCACAGGGAGATTCTGCTCACAGCGTCAGTGATGGATAGTCCAAGTCTGGACAAGGAATTTGGCTACTGCTCCAAAAAGCCCACAGATTCTGGGGGGAGGCAGGCTTCTTTTCCGTATTCTCTGTTAACTATGGAATCCAGAACAATATAGAAAGAGCAGCAATTTATTCCACCACAGAAAAGCTGAGGTGGTCGGTGCAAAATGCAGGATTGGGGCCTGGAGCTGCTGTTCTAGACCAAGTGTCAGCAAACCCAGACGGGATTCTTGCAACCTTAAGTTCAGGTGTGCTCAGGTGGAATCTGAAGCTACTTTGAGGAGACAAAACAGGTAAGTTCCCCCCCTCCCCAAACTTCCTCATGATGGAAACGGAGTTGACTTTGGACTCATAAAGACCCTGTCACTCTTGCCAAGTAGGCTTTCTAGCAGCTGGAGTCCCCAACAGTCTTTTTGCTCAGCCTCAAGCCACCAGCAAAGTTCAGCCTGAGGCATGTGTGCGTTTTAGAGAAAATTTCAGCTCAGTCCTGGCAGTGATGCAAGCGAAGTCTGAAGTAGGACATACCCGTAACCTCGATTAGAATCCAGAGTGGGGTGAGGGTCTCTTGCAGTTGTGCTCACATCACAGAACCGTGTCTCAGTTAGATTAGTGAAATGAGAACTAACCCACCAGGATGACAGCACAGCAGACTTACCTTTTGAAACTCTCTGGCCTTTTCTCTGTTTTTCGCGTAAGTTTCATGCCTTGTTTTTTCTTCCCTTCTGATTTTTACTTCTGCAAGCTGATTACAGAGTCTGTCAAAACAGCAGGAAAAAAAAGTTTTGTCAGGAAGAAAGTGACACTAGAAATTAATAAAGGCAATTTTGACTCAGCTCTCCAGGAATCTCGAATCACTTCAACTTCCTTTATGGCCACACATAACACACAACCCATTCACGAGCTGCAGTCACTGGACGTTACCGTTGGTAAGTGCCCCAGTGCAGGTGTGACCTTTGCCTCGCAGTCTGTCTGCTGTCAGGCCGTAGCCGGCACAGCTGCCTTCGCGGGATGGAAGGAGCAGGCAGCCAGGCGGGTTTCCTACAGCCAGCTCTGCAGGGAACGTCCCAGCAGCTCCCAGTACTGCACATGCTGAGCTCTACAGGTTTTGGGCTGGAGGACCCCAAACCACTGTGACTGACCAGTAGCTTTCACAGGACACAGGTCAGCTACTCACTCCTGTGGTTAAATCCACTCCTGGATTAAATCCAAGCTTCTCCCACTCGTGTTTGTGCAATACCTTGAAGTCCGCTGGTGCATTTCAATTTCTCCAGTCTTTCTGTCCTCTGGAGAAGACACTTTCACTTCTCCTACTTTCTTCAGCTGGCTGGCAGCTGCACCTTTTCTTCCTAACAAGAAAAAAAAAAGTCAAACAAATTGAGAGCTCTAGTCCAGCTAACTCAAAAGCATGAGATGTTTTCAAAGATTTTTAAATGACATTATAAAAAAAAAAGGAAGAAGTGAGCAGAATGGACACAGTGGAGATGACATCTCGTGTTAAAAATCAACCTTCATGGACTCACCCCTGAGGCTGGTACCTGCACTCCAAGCCAGCTGTGCTCCTCCACAGCCATCTGACAACTCCCCGCTAACAGACACCTCAGACACAGCAGTTTGCTTAATACAGTTGTTCTTTGATAAACGACTATTATTTGCAGACACTTCATGAATACAAACGTGTGGGCCGATTGTGAAAATACAAAGAGGACCAAAAAGGGCCTTTACAACACTGCAGCGGGAGCCACACAGTGGGGGGAAAAAAGCTCCCTGCATCCCTGAGAAAACAAGAATATCCCAGTCTGCAAAGACAAAACAAATGTGGAATCTATTCTTCAGTATAAAACAGCAACTGAAGGGACACCTAATGCTGGGTCCTGTCCCCAGATAAACCCACCAGGGATAAGAAGAGACTCCTTTCGCCTGCCAAACTTCTCAGGCTTTGCTCTTTGAAATGGTCTGTCTTCTGGCTTCTTGTTTTCTCTCTCTTTACTTTTTATTTCTTCTACTCTTCTCAGAGATTTCTGGATAAAGCACTTCTTTTTTTTTAAAAAAGATTCTTGCAAACTTCCGGCTGTAGGCGCAAAGTCCAGCAGCATCGCTGTGAAAGGAAACGAGAAGTCTGAACGTTTCGCACTTGTAGCAACGAGCAGTATCACCTCTAACGAGCCGTGCATTTTAAGGTACCCCTCCTCAAAAGCTGAGCTTGCCTACTTCTGTAAATCCCATCAGGAGGAGAATGATATCGTGAGTGACGAGTAATCTCAAAAAACAAGCAGCAAGTCAGACCTGTGGAATCAAATGCAGGGCTGCCACTGCAACCACTGAAAGAAATGCTGCATCAAAAGCGTCTTAATGCCTCAAAGCAGATAAAAGATCTGAGAAGTCACCAACGCGGTCCCTGTCTTCATGTCACTGCCGTTCATCTTGGATAAAAAATACTGCAGTACTTTACTGATGTTCCACACTATCATCAGAATAGAAAAAAATATAATCCTTTGGCTATGGAGCTTGGGAACTAACAGGAAACAAAAACCAACTGAAGGTGCATAAACTCTATGACAACAAGCCACAAAACGTTTCAAAATTAGGTAGTTACAACACAAAAATAACTAAAAGAGGAATGTGGTGTAGATACTACGAACTTTCATGAAATACGGCCTGGAATAGGAAGACGCATCAATACCTCCTTGTCAATAAGACACGTGTAAACCTGGATCAAATGTACTAAAAGCCAAGCGTGAACAGCAAGACGCACTTGCCTAAGTTAAAGCAGCTCTATGTTTTCTAAAGCAGAGGTGTATTTTATTGATGATTTTAATACTACAAATAAAGACCTTCTCTGTCTCAAGTTACTGAAGTAAGACATTAAGTACCTGCAGTCTCACGTGACAGACAGTGACTGTCGTTGGAACTCGGGGCTTCAGAGGAACTCTCAGGCCTCACACACACTGAATAATCGGCATCTGGAGTGAGTGGTACAAATTCTTTCTCCTGTTGCAAAAGGAATCTGTGATTGAAAATGCTTAAAATATACCACAAATTTGAGTGAAGTACCACTTGCATACACCCTATGCAAATAAAACGACAGTCTTCTGACTTTATAGCAGATGTGACAAAAATTGTCAGAAATGGATCTTGGTAGTAGTAAGTATTAAGAACAAGCAGTTGAAATATGGTGGGCAAAGGGTTTTAATGGGGTCTTAAAAAAATTTAAGATGTTTCTAGAAAGTAGCTTTTTAAATCGGGGCCGCACCACTTCATCTCAACAGGTGTGTTTCCTTTCCTCCTCTTCTCTCTAGTTCTCCCCTGTCACTCTCCTGCTGCTGCGACTCCTTCCCCACCCTCAGTGGGAAGGTGACACCCGCCCCACAAGAGCCACCCCCACCTCACCCCCATGGCGACTCCTTTATGGACCCGTCCTCAGGCACTTGCAGGATTTTCTCTTGATGCCTCCTGCAGCTGAAGCATTTCATTGAACAGACAGGCACGACTACCGCTCGAGCACCCGAACTATTCTGTCATTACTCGTGGCCTTTACTTTATACAAGCAAAGAGCAAAAAGCCCAGCGCTGTCACGTTAACATGGTTAGAATGCGGAGCCAATAGTATTTCCTTCACAAATTTAACAACTACCATGTGCCTCTGGTGGAGGGATTTATTTCCTTTTTTTCCTGTTTGGTTTGTAGCTTTTTTCCTGTTCCTGCCCTCTTCCCCCATTCAAATCTTCAGCTTCATGGGACACAATTCAGTCCTGCAGACACCCACAAGACGGTTCTTTCGCAGCAGCAGAATCTTTCCAAATTCTGGACTGCGCAGGCAGTGATGTAAAGGAACAGCCCAAATCTAAGTTCTTGCAGGTCTGTCCAGAGAACATGACATCAAAACAAGGGGAGCCAAGCATGTGCTAAGCTCAGATAACCCCAACATCCTCGTTTTGCTACAGTGGATTTAACTGCTGCAGCTGGGCCACTCCTTGTTAGGGTTAAGACTAAGTTAAAATCAGAATTACATCAGATAATAAAGACTCACCTCAGAAAAAACATTGAATTCAGACTGATCCACACATGACAGGTTATTGATTTCATCCTCCTTCATTTTCTCTTGGTTCGTGTGTTCAATGCCTGATTCTACCAGACTGATGTCATTTGAACTTATGAGAGTGAGTTCAGGTTCTTCCATGATACCGTGCCCTGACTCAGTCTCCTGGAAAATAAATTGTACAAGGCATCAGTGTAAAAAAAAAAAAAAAAGAGGGGGGAAAAAAAATCACTATTTCCAGCAATAGCAACAGCTGTTACCTTGACAGAAAGAGGAGGCTCATCAACATGTAGAAGAAAGAAAATTCACCCCCAAGTAATAAAGAAATAGAGAAGGAGCACTTTGCCTGAGGTTCTGATGTGTGGAAATCCCGGGACCTAAGTCCCATGTATGTCATCTACCAGTACAAAGAAACAAACCCAATAACCCAAAGCAACAAAGAACAAAATCTCCACCTTTCCTCCGCTCACCTCAAGTTTAAATTAGTTAGTTCTAGGGCAAACTTTTTTTGTTTTTTTTAAATAAAGCCACATCAAAGCTATTTCCTTAAGTTTGCTTATGCTTTGGTTAAATTATTTACCTCTTTCATATTTTTAGACAGGGGTCAGGGATGCTCAGTTCCGTAACGGGGCTGGGTAGCACGGATGCACGTGCTGTACCCCCAGATGCTGAGAGAGGGAGATGCAACAGAGATGCTGCAGCTCCCTCCAACAATCAGGGGAATTCTGGCTCATTTTAGCTATTTCTCATTACTGCAGTGCTATGAGCTGAAAGAAGCAGTAGGGCAGAAGTGCAGGCAACACTCAAGTCTTAAACTAAAATTGTTTAAAAAAAAAAATAAATTAAAAAAAAAAAAATCAACCTTTGCCAAGCTTTCAGATACTAAAGCTCTAAAATAACTGGGTGCAACAAAATGAAAAACCCAACAACAAAAGAAAAAAAAAAACCCCTGCACAAGTTCCTGCTTTGGGAAATCTGTTCTACTCACCCAGACTGGAATACGACACGAGCTTCTGGGCACAGAATTGGAAAGTTTTTCACGTCTTTCCAGGAAAGAGGCATTCTGTTGTGCGACAGCACGCAAATGGATGTCTGAGTCTTCCAAGTTGGTTTCTCTGGGAACCCTCGAAGATTTCTGTCTGCCTGGCAAGCTTTGATCTGGCTCCTTTATATTTGTATCACACCGAGAATCCATCTCCACAGCTTTATTTGCTTCATCTGCATGAACTGGTATTTCAGGAAGCTTCACGTACTCCTTATCAAATGCCTCCAGAGGTGATTTTTCAGAAGTCACAGCCTCTTTTAGTAAGTGTTGAGGGAAAGTTTCATCCACTGTAACTGGTGTGGTATTTCGCCGGTGAAATGATTTTTGCTCTTCCAGTGGGTTCAGACTTGGACTTTGCAGTTCTTCGGTTGACCACTGGAGATGAATACATTCCATATCTCTGGCCAGTTCTTCGTATTCTCTGGCAGATGAAACACAGTTCTCGTTGCCCCGTTTCTTAATCCCAGGGGTTTGTTCAAAAGATCTCTGTAACATCACCCTAAGGTCCGCTGCCTGATCAGCGTTCGAACAGTGATCGCTCAGAGTAGATTCTAATTGCAGTGGGTGAAAAGATTCTTCAGATCCTGTTCCAAAAAAATTATCAAGAGTCAAAAATTCTAGCTAACACAGCAGAATTTCAACTTTAAAAATGCTCTTCATAATAAGACTTTTCAGTATAGTAAGTAGTAAATAGGAAGAAATATTCTGTTTAAAAAAGTCTGCTTAAGTTTCTTCAAATTAATACCAATAACATTACATAAAATGATTCCTCACTATGCAAAACAACTTCAGGAAACTCTTTTTGTTGCTTCTTAGAACATGCTTAGGGATGTGGCAGTGCTGGGTCACAGACTTTACAATTTATACTCTATAAAAGAAAGTCCTTTGAGTCCCTTTTGGGTCTCTGAAGAAAACAGTCCAAAACATCCCTGTCTGGAAACTCCTCAAAGTAGAAAATGACTAAACTGGAACAACAACTGCTGTCCCTTCAAGTTACAATATTGTACCCTAAATCATCTTTCCCTTTAGATCTACACGTACAAGTCAAGGTGTTATTTCTTCCAGAAGAGGCTGGGAAGAGAAAGATCAGGCATCAACTTTTGAATTGCTGGGAAAGCATTTCAGCCTCTGACCTAAGTCTGATAAAATTGGTGACACTGACCCCAGCACCACGCCACCAAAGGGCTTTTATACACACACACACACACAGAGAACTACATCACAAAACATTTAAACGTTTCCTTCATTTTTTTGCCTTCTTTCACACATGGAAAATATCTAGTTTTACACAGATAAGGAATATTGTCTCCTGATAAATTGCTGTTGATGGGGAAGGAGGAATTAATCTGCAACCTCAGCCACGACTACAAAGTTCTCCAGATGCTGGACTTAGTATTGACCTACCTTGAACTGACAACCCAAACCAAGTTTTTCACTTGCTCAGCCTGCTGCTTTTTTAACTCCCCCCTTTTAAAGCACAGGAATAATTGGTTCGGGGTTATAAAAATATTTAAGAGGTAGGGACATACTGCAGTTACATTTTAAGCACAAAGATTATTTCTATAAGCAATTTACATATTTTGAAATTAGAAGGGAGCTTCCTAAATGCTATTTGCTGCAATCACAGGGAGCCTCAAAGTGCAATAAGCCTCTTCTGGCAATTTTAATACCTTTTTTTTTTTAATAACAGCATCTGCCAGCTGAAGAAAAAGAGAAGTACAATAGACTCGGAATAGCTGCTTGCAGCTTTAAACACGAATAGTGTGTATTTTCAAAGCCTGTACGTACATACATGGAAATAACAAAGACGATTGACCATGAACATTATAAATACACCTGTTGCTTAATATCTTGTGCTGTCTCCTGTTCCTGTGCAGCTTGCTGCTGGAGCACCTTAAAATGCTGAAACGCCCGATTCTTGCTAAGTAAGAGCTTCAGAAATACTTGTATTACTACCAGCTGCATTTGGAATTTCTGATTGGTCCTTTTCTGAGGAATATGTGAAATATCAGTTTAATTTGAATTCAACTGCAAAACATTAGAACCACTTTTCCTCCTACGAGCTGCAGTTAACTTAATGCTCCTGCATAATCATAAACTTTTAATCTACTAAATTAATCACTACACCGTAATCTAGACATTTATTCTTTCCTCTCTCTTCCTTTATTATGTAGAGAGCTAAAGCGATTCTACAATCAGAACAAATATCACTGGGTGCAGCACATAATGCTTACTGGTGTGGTTTCACAGTGGAAAACGAAAATTCGATGGTTTTTTGAACGATACAATGTATAACAGAAAAATGAGTAGTATCAGAGAGATTCTAACACCTCAAAAAAAAATCTTACTCATTTTATGAAACCTGAAAAAAAATTTATCCATTTTATGAAACTTCCTTAATTGCCTCAAACTTGCAAGGCAATGGATATATCTGAAAAAATATTTGGAAAAGTACTTAAACTGACAATTTCAGCCTGAGCTGATATTTCTTCATTAACACAGTAATTCCTGCACAAGTAATAAATACCGTAATAGCCATTACAGCGACTCGAATATGCAGGTCTGCTTCTGTGCCAAAGTCATAACTGCTGAGGAAGTAAAGAACATCACGAAACTTAGGAGTTGTAGCCAGGAAAGGAGGTGGAGATGCCAGTGTGTGAGAGCAGCAGGAGAATTCAGACATCTCAAAGCGGAGCTGATGAAGAAGCGAAGAGTTCCTTCCCAGTTTCAATGCAAACCTGCCTTAAGGGCCCGTATTTACGTAATGGCACGAGGTTGACTTTGAAAGCATTCCCCCGAGCATACGGTACGTACCCGGCGTAACGTGTTCTTTACCAGACTCTTCCTCCGACGTGATGGTGTTTGTTTCAGGGCTACGAGGCAGACTGCTGCTTCCTATATCCAAACCGGAGTTCCCCACTTCAAGAAATGTCGACACGTCTTGACTTTGTGTTGAAAATTTGGAAGTCTAGTGGCAGAAGAAAAATATTGATTTAAGATTCATTTTCTCAGAAATACAAAGAATAAAAAATATTAAAGGCAATATTTGATTTTTGGATGACATTTCTGCTACAGCAAAACCACTTCCAGTTCTAAGTATATAAAAAACTACTATTGTGTTTCTTCTAAAGAGAAGACAGTATAAGGATTACACATTTAAATCTTACAGAAATGTTAAGCCAAAGTATTTCTTTCATCAGAGCTTTTTCCTGTAGTACCTTGCTAAATTTTCTGTCTTGGGAGGCTCTGTATTGAGAACAGGATGATGAAGTATCAGAGTCAAGACTTGGTTTCAGAGGCTGAAAGAGCTGGTGATGGAAGTTCAGAAAATGTCTCTCCATTTCAGGAAAATCAGGTTCAGCTGCTAGAGCTATAGGAAAAGAGGTCATTTTAAAAACAAACAAAAAAACCACCCCAAACCAATCCCCCTCAAAATAACCAGACATATCACACCTTGCTTCTATACGCACTAAATAAAGCATAGAGAATTCTGCAAACGTACAAATACTAGCTTGTATAAAAAAATAAATTATTCTTTACAACATCCAGTTATTTCCCTCTGATAGAATGCAGGTATAAAAAGCAGCAAAGAAAGTGCTACACTGATTCAAGTTGCAACGGGGTAGGTTTAGGCTGGACATTAGGAAGAAATTCTTCACGGAAAGAGTGGTCAGACACTGGAACAGACTGCCTAGGGAGGGGGTTGAGTCGCCATCCCTGGATGTGTTTAAGTGTCGCTGAGATGTGATGTTGGGTGATATGGTTTAGGGGTGAACTTGTAGTGTAGGGTTAATAGTTGTGGTGTAGGGTTAATGGTTGGACTCAATGATCCCAAGGGTCTTTTCCAGCCTGAATTGTTCTATGATTCTATGATGCAATTTATTTTTTTTTAAATTAAAAGCTTAAGTCCATAAACAATTTGTTCAGCATTTGAGATCACATCAGAAACAAGACCAGTGAAGAGCTACAAGGATCAATCAAGGCAGGATGAAGCACATGATGTTCAAAGAGACGCTAAAAAAAAAAATAATTAAAGGGGTGTGTGGAATCTCTTGGAGATATTCAGACTTTGCCTAGACAAGACCTTAAGCAACCTGGTCTAAGCTGGCTCTGTTGTGAGCAGGAAGAATTTGGATCATGTAATTAGAAGTTCTTCTTGAGCTAGATTACTGTCAGTTTTCAAACATTCCAGTGGGAAGTGGTTCAAATTAAAATACTGGTGTTATCTTCATAGAGATGTTCTTAGTTCTTCTTCTTATGAATTGTTACATTCTTCCAGAGAGCACAGAACTCCCACCGGCCTGCTCATCAGTGTTTCACCATCTGTGTGACCCAATGTGAGCAATGAAATCTTACATCTTCTCTATCTTCCTGAAGAGAAAGTTGTGCATAAACAAGCGATAAAATTGACACAGATAACAGACAGTCTGGCCATGGTAGCAGGCCCAGCCACACAGAACAAGACTATGATCAGACAAAGAGGTGATCAGGCTATCTTTCTTTTTTTTTTTGCACTACATTATGCTATACAGACATGGACAAAAAGCAAAGCATGAACACCACCAAAGCATCAGAGTTCTCACAGGTCGAATCATTATTGACTTTAAAACGTAAGCCAAAAGTAGAGGATACAGACTAACACACAACATGGAGTAAATGCCTCTTCTCAGCGATGTCCAAGGACAGGATAAGGGGCAACAAGTGCAAGCTGGAGCACAGGAGGTTCCACATAAACATAAGGAACAACTTTTTCCACTGTGAGGGTGACAGAGCACGGGACCAGGCTGCCCAGAGAGGTTGTGAAGTCTCCGTCTCTGGAAGCTTTCAAGACTGGCCTGGACACATTCCTGTGTCAGCTACTTCGAGTGACCCTGCTCCGGCAGGGGGGTTGGACCAGCTGATCTCTAGGGGGTCCCTTCCAATCCCCAATATTCTGTGATTCCGTACGAGAGCACAGCACAAAAATGCTTTAAAATGGCAAATACCTTGGAAATGTGTATTGTCCTCTGAGTTCAAGCCTGCAGTGTGTTTCCCCAAGATCTGCTGCATTTGACTTCCTTCATAAAGGTACAGCTCTGCTTCAGGCAACAGAGTTTCAGATGCTCCAGACAAGTTCTCCTTCCTCTGCTGCAAGGTATGAGGCAGCGAGGAGTTCCTAGAGCCGCTTGCTGCTTCTCTCAAAATTCCATCTTCCGCACGATCGGAAGACAATTCTGAAACAGCAAGCGAGATGTTCTCAGTTTTGCATATAAAGCACTTACATGAAGTCATCTGAGAAGGCGCTGCTTAACATCCTGAAATATTCGTACAGAGCTCTGGGGTTTTGCTTCTTTAATTGCCTCCTGTAAACACTCCCACAAACCTTACCACAAATTTCCACAAATTCAAACTGACAACGTCAGTGCAGCTTAGCACTCTTAGAGCATGTAGACTCAGGAAATATTGATACAATAAAACCAGAAAAGAATTAAGGCTGTTATTTTATGCTAGGCAGCACATTTTTACCTCCTGCTGTACATAAACATGTCAATCTTTTAATGCGATCTTCAGTATCTTTATGACATCTTGCGGCAGTTCTGTTCATGCTTAAACAGAAATTGCCTGATACCAACACAAGAAATCTGAGGCAGCCAAAACAGTGTTCACAGCCAAGGCACCAACCTCTCTTTGTCTATATACTTACAGAAGAACTGCACAAAGCCATAACAAAAGGTCATTATTAAAGCACTGAGTGTACGGTGAAGACACAGCCAGGCTTCAACTTATTCATGCAGCTGAGTAACCAAAATCTTTGGTGCTTTCCTTCCACAACAAAAAAAAAAACCCACCACCAAGAAAAAAGAAAAGCTACACACAGATGTTCTTAGACTTTGCTTTAGCTTTTTTATGTCATAAAACATGGTTTTGTCACATGTGTTATGCAGGTTATTACTCAAAATAGCACTTCCAATTTGGGACATACAGGTTAAAAAGAGCCACTCAAGACTAGGGCTGTAAAAACTGCAGAATTCAAAAACTGATTTATAAACAACATGAGATCAGACATGTGTCAGATTAGCACAATATTAAGCCTTAAGATAAATAAGTCCACAGGTCACTATTTAATCACTTTCAAACTCCCTTCTTCCATGCTCACAAGTGATCATGTTGGTATACAGAGGAGCAACTATGTTTTTATCATACAAGAACTATTTTTAATTTTATGATCAAGAGCCCGACTGCAAGCAAAAAGGAAATGAAGACACATTTCAAAAAAGCTATTAAAACTCAATGCAGCATTCAAATGACACTTTCACAAATAAGTTCTTAGTAACTTATTATTACTTATTACTATGGTGACAAGTAAATATTGGAAATATTCTCTTAACAGCAAGATAACAATCACAGCCCTGTAACAACCCATCATACACACGGATTAGAAAGTTTTCTTCTGTGCATCATTTGGGGATCAGTTGGTTTTAAAATTTTGCCACTTGAAAACTGTTAATGTTGCAGTTGCTTCGTGAAACTCAAAGTATCCTTTGCCAAAGTGGAGGCACTGAGGTTAAATTATCATAAAAGTAAAAAAGTCATTAAGGAGATGATAACAACACATTCTAGTTATGCTCAACTCTGTAAGCTGTACTAACTCATAAGTGAAGTTCCACATAAGCCTACTTCAGGAGAACTTATGCCCAGTGAGTTAGATCCATTCTGCTACAAAATGCAGAGAATACACAATTTTCTTTTAACATGAACAACAAAACCCAAATGCTTACCAGTGTCAACAGGGCTGGCATCCAACGTTTCACTAGTTGAAAAACTTCCAGTGGAAATTGTTGAAGACAAGTCACAGGGTATTCCTTGCACGAAGGCCTCTGGACCTAAGTTCATGGATCCTACTTTGGAAAGTGCTTCCTAGGACAAAACACCCCTATTACCACACAGTCAGGTATCCATAAGGAAAGTTTTCAAATGGCACATTTCATTCTGAGCTCAGTTCAAGTGTAGAAGCCTTCATGTTTGGCACAGTCAGGCTAATACGGATTCATCGTCGCTCAGCACAAAACACTCACACCCAACGCCCCAGACGTGTCGCTCCGCAGCAGCCCCCTCCCCTCCCCTCCCCTCCCTCCCCTCCCCTCCCTTCCTCTCAACACACACACACACACACACACACACACAAAAGGCCTCTCAGAACTGCATGGAAATCATGACACCTGGAAGATTATTTTATCTTCTGGTGGTCAGATTTGGCTATTTCTCATCACAGATCCACTTCAGTAAAGTTGTAGATCTCAGAGGAACATGCATACACAAAAACATGAAAAACTCAGGAATTCTGCAAGTACTTGCAACACTGAACCTTTTGCATACAGGAGACAGACTCAGAAATTTAATTTTACGAAATTAAACACGCACAAAACATCCTAAAATATCATCTTCCTTAATTTTGAGGTAAGCTCTACAAAGTCACAAAATGGAGGATGAGGGTTCCTGTACTTCCAAATGTTGAAAAATTAGATACGAACATTTCTTCCCAAACTCTGAATTAAAACATGCACTATGAAAAAAAGGAGAAATCCAAGAAATCTCCCACCTACATCCTTCGCTATACACTACCTTACATAAAGACATTAATATACACATAAAACATATACATTTAAAAGTAATTTTATATACACATGTATCTGTGTTATAAATAGCATTTTTAAACACAGTTTTTATCTCCTGATAAATGATGGGATCCTTGGGTGAGGGAAAAGCAGGGGCTATCAGCGGTGTTGATTTTGGCAAGGGTTCAGACACTGTCCCACAACATTCTTGTAGCCCGGTTTGGATGCCACAACTTGAACAGACGAGGTGGGTAAAAACCTCGCTGGATAATGAGGCTCAGAGGACAGCAAGTAAAGGGTCACACTCTGCCTGGAGGGGGGGAACAAGTGGAACACGGCTCCATCCTAGGATGTGTCCTCACGGCCACAACAACCCCAGCAGCACTACAGGCTTGGGCAGGAGTGGCTGGAGAGCTGCCAGGCAGAGAGGGACTGGGGGTGTTAATAGCTGGCCGACTGAACATGAGCCAGCAGTGTGCCCAGGTGGCCAAGAAGGCCAGTGACATCCTGGCCTGGATCAGGAATGGTGCGGTCAGCAGGAGCAGGGAGGTGATCATGGCCCTGTACTCGGCTTTGGTGAGGCCTCACCTCGAGTGAGGTGTCCAGTTTTGGGCCCCTCACTGCAAGAGGGACATTGAGGTGCTGGAGAGGGTACAGAGGCGGCTGCCAAGCTGGTAAAGGGCTTAGAACACAAGTCGTGTGAGGAAAGGCTGAGGGATCTGGGGCTGTTCAGCCTGGAGGAGATTGAGGGGAGACCTCACGGCTCTCTACTACTTGAAAGGAGGTTGTAGAGAGGCAGGGATTGGTCTGTTGTCCTTAGTGGTGAGTGACAGGACAAGGGGAAATGGCCTCAAGTTACACCAGGGGAAGTTCAGGTTGGATATTAGGAAGAATTTCCTTACTGAAAGGGTTGTCAGCCACTGGAACAGGCTGCCCAGGGAGGTGGCTGAGTCACCGTCCCTGGAGGTGTTTTAACAGATGGGTAGATGTTGTGCTGAGGGACATGGCTCAGTGGTGCTGACAGGACTAGCACAAAAGTTGGACTCTATGATCTTGAAGGTCTCTTCCAGTCGAAACTGCTCTATGATTCTATGACTCTCTTTAACACCTTTGGCCCACAGGAGGTGACACCATACTGCTGTCAGGTTTGCAGACAACCCCAAGTCTGGAGGACCAGCTGATCTACTAAATGGCAGGGCTGGCACCCGGAAGGACCTTGCACGGCCAACCCTGCAGGGATGTTATGGAACTCAGCCAGAGCAAACACAAAGCCCAGCACCTGGGAAGGAAGAATCCCACACACTGGTCCAAGCTGGAGCCTGCCTGGTGAGCAGCCCCATGAAAAAGGACCCAAGAGTCTTGCCGAGAGCCCACGGTATGTCAGGGCAGCAAAGAGGGGAGACAGCATCCTGTGCTGCAGGAACAGGAATATCACCAGTGATTACCTCTCCTCACTTGGTGCCTCTTACGCTGCTGCACGCAGAATATGACACAAGTCTTAGGCCCTCAAAATGAGGTAGAAAGATTTCACCACAAAATAAAGTTATGTTATATGGTTATTTCGATATGACTAACCGTATTATCAAGTCCGATGGTCCATGGTGTAAGTTCGTCTCCAACTTCAGCAGCAAAAACCGGTGAATCTTGAGCCACTTGAGAATCCTGGGACTGGCCTGAACACAAGTGTAACAGAAGCAATAAGGAATAGAAAACAACTTTGGAGTTCCTAGATAGGAAGTTTTTTTGGACACCAGATGGCAGTCGCACACTGCTGCTGCTGTCCTCACTACTAGGGCACCGAATTTACCCATCGCCACCACTTTCTCCTCACCTACAACATACTTTCTGGTCCACTGTACCTACTTAATTGGCAGCCAGTCGTTCTCCTTGAGCAGCCTTCCTCAAATTTCTAACTAGCATGGCTGCTTGCTGCAGAGACTGCAGGAAGAGCCAGAATTTCATTCTCTGGTTTTGCAGAAAGAAACATGGCTTTGCCAGGCTTCCTACATCATTTAAATGGGCTGGGGGAAATTGTTTGCCCGCTACCATTACAACGATTACAAAGAAAAGCAGACATCCTAAGCAGATCAGAGGAATCAAAACCACTGAATTACTTAGCTATAGCATGTCTAGTACCACAGAACTAAATCACATCGGTATCTGTGCAAAAGAAGCACCATAGCAGCACCAGAAAAATCCAATTACTATATTCAGTGCTGAAAAGCACCTTCAATGTTTGACAATTCTAAGACTAAATTATTTCCAACAAATAACTCAAGTATTTTTATTTCTAGGATTAATTTTCAAGAAAGAAGTGCTAAATATGAAACTGAAATTAAAGAGTAGAGGTGAAGTAGGTGTATTTTCTTCCAAATCTATGAGGGCTGCCAGTGACAGAGATGTTTTAAACCACCGACATTTAGGCAGATCCCATAACATTCTGTGAATCCTAACACTAGTATGTATCCCGCATTAACTGAAACTTATTTTCTTACTGGAATATGAAGTCCAGTTCTACTTTTTTCTCCTATACAGAAAAAGAGTTGAGAAGTTTCCCCTGTGAGGCAACACCCGGTAAGTATCTGTATGATGATCCATCTATCTCAATCAATATGAAACTGTGAAACTCATTTCAGGAAGAGGCATAAAAAAAATAATAAATCTAAACTTTTCTATAGCTACTGTCATCCAGTACTCTTATAGGAGAAAATACAAGACACAAAAGAAAATCTCTAAATTTAGATTAATAGAGAAGTGGAGCTATTCTTAATTCATTTATTACGTTGCTACATTAAACACGAACCTACTGATCTCAAAATAAAGGGTAAAGAACTTCTCAAATGGCTTATCTTCCCTCCACACTCCAAAATTCTCCAGAAACTTCTAGCAGGCTCGATCCTCATCATTTACGACGTTTTGATCAGTAACCAAACGAAGCTCTTGACAACACAGTTTGCAAATAACCTGAGGAGCTGAAGAACTGCACAGAAATGCAGTAGCACTGCAACGTAAAAAACTACCCCAACCTCCCGCAAAGCTGTGTCTGTTAAACAAGTGGGTTTTGTCCACTACAGACAAAATGATAAATCTACGAGCACAGCACACTGGTTTCTGATCCCTTTACTAGAAGTACATGACAAAGGTCTTCAGGTTCACAGGGAAAGTAAATTTTAAAGCTTGAGTAGAATAAGGTGGCACCAAGTTTCTTGGCTGGACGTGGAAGCAGCGCGATGGACTCTACACCCCGCAGAAGTCTGCTCTTCTTCTCTGGAGCAGAATACAGGAGACAGAGGACTCTAAAAAAGCACAAGGCCTTGCAGAGACTTGAATCAGCACAGAAACTGCAATCACATGACCTCCTGCTATTTCAACATCAGCGCATAGTACAAAAGATTTCTAAACTGAAAGAAAGTAATAACAAAAGGTAGTGGCTAGAAATGGCTGCCAGACATTCAGAAACTGGAAACAGACCATTCATTTTATAATTTGATCAAGAAAAATAAATGCTGGAACAAGCTACCAGAGAATGCTCAATTTTCTGATACCTCTACATCAAGATTAGATATTTTTCTGAAAGAAATTGTTCTATTTTCCAAAGGATATTAGCGTGACAGGTAGTAATTTAGGATACATATGAGATGATATTCAAGCATATAATACTCTCTTGTATATAAATTCTATGGAGAGCTATGCTACAAATGTTTCATTACTATGCTGTAATAACTTGCATTGTTCTTGTAAAATTAATACAACGGGTGAAAAGTAGAAATTTCACGCTATAAACCGAATTATTTAATTAAAAATACAACATGCTCATATCTCATGACTATTACATTGATATCCTTAAAAATAATATATATTTGGTGACTCAGAATAGAGGGTATTTCATTTTCTTTTTCCTCCACAATTAACAGTCCAAGGTTCTTATTCCTCACAGCTTCCTGACATCGACACGGACTTTCATGTTTTAACCTCCCGGCCACAACACTGTGACAAAAAACTTGTATTTAAAAACTGAGTCTGTAATATCCAGAAAGCTTTTTTTTTTTTTACTCCCCAATAGAATATGCAGTAAAATAGAAGGGTGCAAATTGAAAATCAAAAGATTGAACAACCAACCACTCACTGAAGACAATATAAAAACAGAATTAGTCCAAATGTAACCATGCACGTAGATGTAAAAAAAAAAAAACAAACCCAAAAAAGTGGTACTCCCCACTAGTTTGCATTGGTGATGGATAAGACAATTTGTCACAATAATGAATTATGGACAAATACTTGGGATTACTAAAAGTAAATTGAAATCTTGGGTTAGCTTGGATCACACAAAAAATAACCACGCTTAGAGTAACATCTCTGTATTGGGTAGCAATACATGAAGATAATCATAGCTGGAACACTGCTCAAAGGGACCATTAAAACCAAAAATGAATTAAGAGTGACAAACCTGTCGACAGGTACTGAAGGAGAGCTGTGACAGAGGTGCACGTATCACATCGAGTCACTTCTTCCAGGCTGACTTCCTAAGGAAATCAGGTTTATGCCACCGAACCGCCTGTCTCACCTGTAGGGACTCTGCAGTTCCACACTAACAATTTGCGTTCTATTGGCACTAAATTGGATTGGGAAGAATAAATATCGAGTGTCTGAAGTTCCTAACTCATCTTGTCATACACCCGTGACCTGGTGAGAGAGAGCACCCTGAACCTTAGCCTCGCTGGTGGCACTTACTGCAACATCCCCTTAACAGCCACCTGTCCTCTCCAGCTGCCAACCGGTCACTGCTCAGTTCGTGTGGCCCCAGGAACCACTCGGTACCGGGCACAGGGAATCACCCTCCCCGAAACAGCAGTGGTCCTTACGACTCGCTTTACATTCAGACATGTCTGCCTCTACATTTCAGAGGGCTATTTTTCCTCTTGTAATAACTGGAAGGAATACAGCTAATGATAGAATAAAAAAACCCAACTAATTGCTTGTTACAAGGACAAGTCTCCTATCACAGGACATTCACCTTTGTTGGTAAATCTGCTTGGATACTTCATCAAGTTTATCTTTTAAGAACCTGTATAACTTTTACGTTTTTATCTTTAATGTTTTATTTTGAAAAAGCATGTGAGCAGGCATTAATAGGATTTGTGCCCACTGAGTGGTTCTGTAGTCACGAAAGCAATGCAAATCATGAGCTGTAAAGCTTTACGTTATTTGACTGAAGGTAGAAACCACCAAGAACACATCTTCAAAGAATAAGGCCAAAGATCGAGTGTACAAAGCACTCAAATGCACATTAAATTTCCCATTCAGAAATTTGGTATTTAACACAGACTGCAGACTTTCTTGCTGAAGACACTGCACTAGTCACCTAAAGTACCAGGGAGTGCTTTGCAGCCATCAAATGACAAAGCTCCAGAAGACAATCCTCTTAAATACACAATTACACAAAGCTTTGCCTTCTTTTTTTTTAATAAATATAGATGTTCACATTAAGTTTTCTAATCCTCTTACATAGACCACTGCACTATTCATATATATTATTCACTAATGGAAAAAGACACTACACTAAGATATTCTGTGATTTCACATTAACTTGGTAATGGATCACAGAATCACAGAATGATCCATGAATGGCTGATCTAGCAAAGCTTCTACAACTTAGAAAAATACAAGCCTTTTCTTCAAATATCCATAGAAAAGAAAATTCTCTAGTGATAATTTAAACTTAAATATAGGTATATTTCAAAAAGCATTCTGAGAATTAAAGGAAGCAGCTGAAGGAAAATGAGCTTACATGCACTTACTAAAACCAAATTCAATTCCCAGTAAATCCTGATTGAGTTGAAAAGGATGTCAAATCTATTTTGAACATTCAAAATTATTTTGAACATTCACAAACCACTTTATAGCCCCAACTTGTTTTTATTAACAAAGTCATTTTGGTTTAATTTATGCAATCAGACTTTGACACACACTATCCTCAAAGGCGTGACCTCTGATAGAATCTCTTCACAGATGAACAGAAAAGATCAGAAGTAATTCTAACATTATTGCACTATTTTTATTTCTGTCATAACTAAGGGCTGATTCTTTCAGAGCTGCTTCTTTGAGCTAAGGATAACATTCAGGCTTCTACTTTCTTTGTCTCAACTGTATTTTATGCCATTCCTTATATAAGATGTTCAGGTAGCACAGAAGAAATTCCTTTACAGACTGTTCTACAAGGTCCAGATGCAAAGCTCGTGTCTTAGGTGAGCCCGCTGACTACCAGCCAAGTTCACTGCAGTTTGCGCTTTTGCGATTAGAACGGCAACACATCACCAAAACAAGACGAAAACCCAGTCATTCTGAGACACGTACTTATTGAAACACCCTTTTTCAGTCTGAAAGAGTATTTCAGCAGCACTGCATGTTCTTTAACAAGCCAGGTCATACGCTACAAGCAAACGGCAGTAAAGTCAGCGGTACTGAACGGTACTCACAGAATTCCTTGAAGGAAGAGGATTTCCTCACCTGAATCACATGAATGTTCAGCCGTCAGCAGCAGCATCTCTCGTAACAACCTGCTCGACTGTTCACTTTGCCTCGGACTTCCACCAGGGAGCTGCTCGCCGCAGCTGGCTGTGCTGGGATGAAAGCTGCCTTCCTCACGAAGGGCACGGCCGTAACGTTTCGCATACGAAAACTCCCCAGTGGTTGAAAATGGAGAAGACCCTCCGCCAGCAGAACCTGTCTTGTCTGAATTTAAAGCATTCATAAACAGTTTAGGTATGGAAATCCAGTGTTTTGCATTCATGAAAAAAAACATTAGGATATATCTGGTATTTTACAGAAACAATCTCAATCTGTACAGCGCCTCATCATTTTAATAAAGTTTGCCACATTAGGTCAGTAAAACCTTTCCATTACAAAGCCTACAGGTTACACAGGTCATAGACGTCTCAAAAAAAAATAACCCTAACTCAACAAAAATATGACTTGCAAAAAAAAAAAAAAAAATCAAACAAATTTTTCCCCATAATGAATCCATCAAACATTTCAGTTATTTTTCTAAATCCAGAGGCAAGACAACACCTCTGCTCTGGCTTAAAGATTTCAGTTCTCCCCAGTTTGCCCCACACAATAGCCCTTTTTGCCCATCCAACCCAACAGAAAAAAAGAAAAACTAAACAAACAAAAAATACTCAAGTTAAACTTTTTACTACCTACCATGACCAATGGTTAGATAATGTAGGAGTAAATCATCTGTGGTTCATAATGGGATTGCATAGAAAATGAGTGTTCCCAACTCTAGAACTCCATTGGATAATTTTTTTTGTATGTATTTTGATTTTTTTAAAAAAAATGAATATGTTTAAACACTGAGCCAAGTGCTTTCGAGAACATAAATATATTCTTCAGTCAAAACCTTCACCAACAAAGCTTGCTGTCGAATTAAGATACCAGGTTGGCTCAACGAGAATCATTCTGCATAACCTGATGTTGACTAGCACTAATCACTTTTTTTAATTAAAAAACGTCCCATATCAGCTCTTTCATTAATTTGCTCAAGACAAATGCCAGCCTAACAGGCCTATAATTATTCAGATTGTTCTGCTTAGTCCTTTTAAAAACACTGGCACAATATCAAAACTTTTATAAAACACACATTAAATTTTAAGCTATGACAACATTTAAAAAGCATTAAAAGTTTACATTTGGAAAAATATCGGTTTGTTGTACCTATTAATGTTCCTTACAGAGAATTACAAAGATTGCATGCAGACTGTAACAGACATACTTAATAGCTTTGTATTGTTGCTCTCTGAAATTTTTACCAAAACTTAAAAAAAAAATAAAACAACCAAAACCCCAGAACTAAAAAGATGGTCTAAAAGTTTCTGTAGAAACTCAATACTAAGTCCTTATTTAAAAGATTTCACACTCACTTTCCTGGTATGCTCAAAAGCTAAACCTTTAAACACTGTCCATCAACTCTGATGGTTCTCTTAATTACTGGACAATGTGATGCTGGTCAACAGAAAAATGAACAGGGTACTTAAGTCATGGAATTACCGTGACGTTTTCCTTGGTGAAATTTTGGGTTGATTATGTTTTTCTAGACAGACACTCACAGGATAAGCTTTTCTCAACTCTAACTCACTTTGCTGGTATATAAATTATACCTTAAAAAAAAGCAACAACATCAACTGTTTATACAGCTTATGAACAAACACCTCAAAGACTCTTCAGAAAAGCTTAATTTCCTCCAATCTGTATTTCTCAGGAACAGCAGCTTTTATTACATACTTTATATCCGTATATACGCATTTTTACCTGCAAAAGAAACGTTGCAACTCTTTGGTGTGTCTACCTCTGGTATAACACTAAGCTCATGTTGTTCCAAATCAAGCCCTAACTTGACTTTTGTCACAGGTGGTTTGGAAGGTCTCTGTTTCTGTTCTCTACATAGAACTGTCTCAGTTTGGTCTGTAAAACAAAACGTTCACATGTTGTGGTTATATATATAAACATTATATATATATATATTTATGTAAAATTAACTTGGGGAGATAGAAGAGAACTCCAGCTTCAAAATGAGAAAAATCACAATGGAAAATACAATAGAGCCATACCAGTTTGTTCCACTGGACTGATGGATGGTGAAACCATTTCACTTCCACGAAATTTCCTCCAGTCACAATTCTCTTGCTGGTATTTTCCCGAGACTTGGTCAAAGTCAATCCTGTTAACCCAGTCAGGCTTCTGTGCTATTTCTTCATTTGTGCAGACACGCCTCGCCTTAAAATGAGAGAGGAGGAAGCAACCGTGTATAAGATTACTTTTAAACTCATTTATCAAACCAGCATTTTCTTGCGTGTGGATTCCAAGATGATGTTGAACAGTTTGAGAAAGTAATTCAAAGCATGCAGGGCAGACTTGCTTAACTTGCAAAAAGCATTTGGACAAACAGGTATTTTATTTAGCTCTAAAACCCTAATGTGCCAAAACATAATTATGTGCCTTTTTAAGGCCTTGGTTGGATTAGGTCAAAATACTCAGCATTTTTAACAGGAGCAATTCCTGCAAAGTCTGCTTTTAGTTTTTCAGCTCCTGAATTCAGGAAGCTTAGCTGCTTGGAGACTGCAACAGTTAAGAGACAGGGCCCATAGGCAACAGTTACTTTCCTAAGATGGCTTCTGTTTAGAAAAAGTGCAAAAGGAGCTTCTGTAGAAAATCCAGTATTAACTTGGATTTTCCTTCTGTTACCTAGAAACAAGCAAAATTACAAGTCAAGAGTGCAGCTGTCAAATCCATTTACTAATGGGTACACACAAAAAGACAAATCTTTTAAAAAAATCTATTCAAATTGCTTACTTATGATATCCTTTGAGGCACTGCTCAAGTAATTTTAATACAAGAGCCTTATCACACCTACAGTTGCATAACTATACCTGCCGATATCTCAGACAGCAAAACTATTTAGGCTGGCATTACGTGCGGAGGCCAGGCCCAGAAGTTCATACTATTTCTGCTAGACTGAACAGAGTGGTGCTCTCGGGGCTTACAGAAAAGAACTACTGATTGCAAATCACAAGCCCTAATTAAAATTTTCATTACGGGAAATCACCTAGAACCATCAGCACTCCATGGGATACTTTGTTAATTGGCAACACTCCCTCTCAAGTTTGATCACCTACTAGATGACTCACTGTGCAATGTGCTGGGAAAGCTCACCTGCTTGTTCAGAAGCTCTTTCAAAGCCTCTTGCTGCCTCTGCATCTGTTCCTTCAGTTTATCTTGCTTCTGTAAAAGTAGTTGTTCTTGGATTTTCTGCCTAGAAAGAAGAGCTTCTCTTTGTGCATCTATCTGCTCTTGCAACTCTTTCAAATACTTTTGCTGAGCTTGGATGCTCTCCGATGTGGCCAACACTCTGTCCCTCAAATTCAGTATAGCAGAATAATTGAACAAAGAAGCGTCTCCTGGTTTCGATACCAAGAATTCCTCAACACCCTGGGCTTTAGATTCTTCATGAGAAAAAGTCACGGGTTCGGAAAGATTGGGGGGTTGTTGGAGGATTGTTTCGACAGTGCTCTCTGGAGATCCCTGCTGGTAAGCCAAAGAACCAACTGAGGCCTCGTGAACTGTAGGAGACCCCTTTGCTGCTGGCATGAGAGGTGTCTTATGTGGCTCTTCTCCAGTTTCTGTCTCTGTTGGATGGTTAGACACATTCTGAGACAACTCTGTGAAGTGTGTTGTTTCTGAAGACTCAGAGATATCTTCTGGAGGCAAAACAAATCTAACGTGTTGTACACGTGCTTCTGGTTGAGCTCTTACTGCAGCGACATCTTTCGTGACTAACCCTGACGTGAACTGGGACGGAGATGGTTCTCCAATGTACTTATTGGAGGTTTCCAACATTCCCACTTGTTCCTGTGAAGGACAGCCACACGGCAAGTGAAACTCTCCACGCTTCAAGTTTGGAACTTCTAAAAACTGCACGTGTCTGTCAGGACACACGTTCTGCGTTTGCTCTTCATGTTTCTGTGAAGATATTTTTTCCAACGTACGCAATGTTCCTGGAAACACAGGTAGTGACTGTGCATGAACTTGTTCAGGTGACTGGGATTGTCGTGGTTGCACTCCTTGTCTCTGCAGAAGCGGTTCTGAGACAGGCTTTAAATTAATGGATTTTGTTTCCACAGAGCTCAGAGGTGTTGCAGAAGCAGACAAGTATCTCTGCTTCAACTTATTCTGATACTCCTGTAGATGCTTTCTAGCTTCTTCAACGGTCTGTCTGTGCAGCCTAAACAGAATGAAAACATTAATTTCAATAATCAAAGCAATTCAAATTGTTTTGAAACAGGTAACTCAGACTTTCCTTTCATAAACCAGTTTACCTATTTTGCTGTAGAAGGCGTTGTTGATAATTACGAATCACCTGTAAATGGCTGTCTTCTCTAGGACTCCTGGTTTCTGATACAGTACTATTTCCAGTCTAATAAAAAAAAAATATTTTTAAGTGCACAGATACAAATAACCCCTGGAAAGTTATTAAAGCAACAACCTTAAGCTGTATGTTCTTTCTCCTAGGTTTACAGAAGCTGCTCTACACCACTGTTTGAAGTCTGTGAGATTTAAGCCCGAGGCACCGAAGGTAAAGCAGTTTCTGGAACAGATGGCCCACAGCCACCATCATCTCTCTTGGCAAGCAGAGCACACACCGTCAAAGTCAATGGTGCTTACAGCAGCTCAGCTCAAAGAGGTAAATGCACCCAGTAGCGAACTCAGGGAGCAATGATTCAAGACAGCTGCATTTTCAAGGCAATCAGTTTTGCAGAAAAGTGCACGTTGCGCAAATTATTCAAGATTTTTTTTAAAAAAAGATTACTTTCCTTCAACATCATCAATAAATTCCTTTCCTTTAAGTAGTTCTTTGAGATTTAGAAAAACAAGAAACCACAGAGGTGGGGAGGTTTCTCTTTTTTTTCTTTATTCTCTAAGATTTCTTTTTCTTCTTAAACAAGGATACATGTACATGTATAATCATTGTATGACTCTAATCAGATTTCATTAACAGGTATTTTCAACAGACGTGCTGTCCCTGGCACCATGCAAAGACAATACAATAGTCAAAGTCCAGTGTGTTTCATGTGAAATGCAGGCTTCTACATTAGACAAAAGGAAGCTTTTATACGTATGAAGGTCTGATTAGTAGCTTAAGAAATAAAAATTGTCTTGATTGATACAACTGGCAAAGAGTGCTCTTGATTTTTGTAATAAGGATAATGAAAAAACTGAACACTATTTTCTACAGTTCTTCACCTCATGTTCCACCTTGCTCTGCTGATGTGTAGAAGGAACTCTGTGGCGCTGCACCAGCTGACCTTGCTCGTCCTCCTCTTTTTTGTTCTTAGCCTCCTCCAAGCAGGTTTGCATTTGTATCCTCAGAAAATCAGCCTCCAAATGTGCTCGCTCTTCTTCAATTTGTTTAAGCAAGGCCAGCTGTTCCTGTTTCTGTTGCTCTATTTGCTCCTTCTGTTGAACAGAAAAAAGAGGGTGAATCTCCAGAACTGAATGACAAAGAAATCAAAAGACCCCTCACACACGTCACCACACACAAAACTTCGCAACAGAAATTTTATTGCTTGTGACAGGCAAGTTTTAAGAGGCCTTTAAAACACTTCACAAGTTCACAAAAATGGTTTTGTTATACTGGCTAGATATTTCTAATAGTCCCTGAATCCATTTGCTATTGCACTATTACCTGTTCTCAAACTAATAGAATGGATAAAACCAGAATCTAACCATTCAATACACCACCATTGGCCAGAGACTGCAGAAGTCCTTTCCTTGAACTGAATTCAGAGATCTACTTTGCATTTTATGGAGCTTTTCGTTGAGAGTTCAATGCATTTAAATGTTAAACTCAATGTTAATTTATTATTGTTTTCTAAATACAATAATGTAGCATTCCCATAGACACAAATTACCTTCTGCATTTGTTTCCTAGTTAATTAAAGAAAACCCCGAACAGCAAAATACTCAAGGTTCATAAGCTTTTCCCATCACTCTAAACTCAACTCCATAGACCTTCTTCCTACGCTTTACACAGGGTTAGTACAGGTTTTCACAGTTGGGTGTTGTTACCTACATCCTCCCTAAAGCAAAGGTCTACAACTGGGATTCTCACCGAATCCCAGGGTGGCATCCCTCACTTAGAGCACTTGTTACATTTCAAGAAACTTTTTTTCCACACTATTCTAAATTTCAGCTGGAGCTTCATCATTTTCAAAGAGCTAATACACAGAGGATAAGGGTAGAAAATGTTACAGTGGACGTTTATTTGTTACAAGCATGTTAAAAAGTAACTGTAAAGGTGCCGTATAACCTGAAGCATTTTAAAGCCTTTTGTAAATCACTTTCTTTACAGGATAACTGAGGTAGGAGTAAGTACACATACACTTACCCACTTTTGTCTCTGCTCTTCCATTCTGATTTTAGCTGCTTGTTCTTGAGGATGGATTAGAACTGAATTTTCAGCTGCAACTGTCTTTTCCAACATTTCCACAGAGTCTAAAACACACATTATTTAACTGTAATTGCAGTCTGAAAGAGCGTTGGATCTTCTTTACAGCTTACTTTACAGTTTCCCAACCTCTCCAAACAAAATTCATAAGCTGCTCTTGAAAAGATTACCATCTCCATCCCACTACTCTGCCTGACGTCACAAGCTTGAAAATGATTTTATTTTGTATTATTTAAGTCTTTAATGGCCCTTTATCATGGGTCTTTCTTGAATATATAGTAATGGCACAGCTCCAGCAGGACTGAAAATGGCTTTTACCCAGATTACTTGGTAGCCTAATAACAAGATCATCCAAAGGAATAAAAAAATCTACACATTAAACTCTTGGAACAAAGAAGATCTAAAATTGGCACTCTCTGGGCAAATGATCTCACATTTGGCTACTGCACAAAAAGCAAGTCTTCATCCTGTGCTATCAGCTTCAAATAGCAGCACATTTTCCCCAGAGGCATGTTCTCACTCGTGCTGTGCTCTCCAGTGCCCAGGCATTATGCTGGTGTATCCATGTACGCAATTGAACTAAACCAGTTGATCTTGTTAAAAAGTACAAGCACCCTAAGAAAGCAAAAGGAAACAAAACAAACCCCAACCAAATGAAAACTAAAACCACAAATCCACCACCAAGCTGATGAGTTTAATACTTCAAAAATCCTACTTAGCATACGATTTCACCAGCTTCAGCACTAGTATAACCAAAAGAGCACAAAGGATAGAAATGGGAAGTAACCCCAAAATGATCTGGCTACCAAACAAAACGGAATGTCTAACTGCTAAAAATTCCAGTTTTACAAAGAGGCTTTTCAAAATGGTGTCTGGAAGCATCAAAAAAACCCCCAAACAACCCATGAGCTCAGACGCATCAGGTCAGGCTCGTCTTGTTGGAACCTCTGAAGTGTCTGGCTTTTCCAGTTCAACTGATACAGAACTTCAATGCCCGGTTTTGCACTGAGAATTCTACTCCTGGAGGCAAACACCTATTAACAGTATGGCAATGCCAAAAGTGTGACAACAATTCGGGTGATATTTAAAAGCTATTAAGGTATGGTGGACATCTTTTCTCCAAAAGAGAGCAAAAGTCTCTCCTATGTGTGGTTTCGACAAACCGTCAGCGCACAAATAATGGAGAATTGTACTTTCCAGCAACATGACAGGTGACCACCACTGAAAATTCATTAAACAGTTTTGTTGCAGTCCACTCTTTAGAAGTCTTTTTGCTTCTACACAACAAAATTCCATGCAAGCACATATTACATACCTTTGGCTTCACATACTGTATTTTTCTGTTGCTGACAGTTAAGCTCTAAATCACAGAGTGGTCTCTCTCCACTAGTGATCGTGCCCGATTCAATAGTCTCAACCTCACTTTGAATCTCTTTCTCGCTTTTTGATGTCCACTCCTCTTTCTGGCTTCTGATTTTGTTCAGCAATTTCTTCAAGGCAAGTTTTGACTGAGGTTGGCGAGTTTTTGGTTCTTCATAATCTATAAAGAGCATATACTGTTAAGAGTCTGGGGTAATGGACAAATAGCTCAGGTATATTAGCAAGTTTTAAAAGCTTAACAATATTTTCTCGTATCTGAAAGAGAGCAGCATTAATTTGTCTCTGCATGCTCTAAAAGAAGGGCTGAGCTAGCTGTAGTGTTTCACAGTCAGACTACTCCTAGATTGTCCAGTTACTATTGCCCTGCCTGCCTCTCTGTTCCTGCCCCCTCTCCTTTTTACCAGTACTGCTGACACAGCCTATCGCAGACCAAAAACCAGATTGGGCCAGCAAAGGGACGTGGCAAGATGCTTGGCCAAGCAGCTACTATCACAAACCTGGACATAAAGGACATCCAGTAAGCAGACTTTCATACAAAGTCAAAGCTTTAACTTTGAAATATTTCAAAACAGAAAATTAAAGATTTTATGTTCCCATACCAGCACCATCCCACAATTTACACTAATTAGGCAGGAATAACTATTGCTACTAAGGGCGTAGTTTTTACAACAATCAAAAATCATTCTCAGTATACTAATGAACTGAAGTATATTAGAAAAAGAAGTCACATTTTTGTTTTTAAATTCATAATCATTAGAGTATTATCATCTATGACAAACAACTCACTTGAAACTGAAATATTTCACAGGCATTAAGGAATTTTAGTATTTAAATTAACTTTAGTGTTAAGTAAAATGTCTTATTTGATGTATGATACTAAATCTCTTCTCTTGTACTATAAAACCTAACAGTGTAAGTTAACTGTACAGTTTAAAAGCTTTACGTTCTGATTCACTGGGGATCTCCTCTTGTATCATCTGTCCTGATTCTTGCAGAGTATCACAAGCAGATTCTGGCTGAGTGTCACAAGCAGATTCTTGCTCCAAAGAGATATCAAGATCATTATCTTGACATCGATCAGAAGGGGCTGGCAAAGGCTGTGGCTCAAACCGCAAAATCAGGTCTCCTTTCATGTCTAATTAAAAGAGCACAACACCACAAAATGACCAACTGGAATAAAAACCAAACAACATTGCAAGACTACATTCATCACAGAAATCCCTAAGAAAGTCAAAGATCAATAGCTTGTTACACAAGGGATTTAATCCAACCTTTTTCTTCCCCTGAAAATGAAGATTCAAAATTGGTTAGATCATTAGCCATCTCTTAATTCAGAAATTCTAGAGTTTTCCCCTAGAATATGCTATGCCTTTCAAAACAAACATTTATGTGATAAAAGGCTCATCTTTACACAGAAAGCAGCACGCAGGAACAATTACCTGCAGGAAGATCCCAATAACTTCAGACTAGCGATGGAGGGGCAGCTGGCAGGCAGAGCGAGGATCTAAAGCCGCTCACCGAGTGATCCACAGCACAGATCTGAGCATGTGGATGTGGAAGGTAACTGGAAGGCTACAGGGTCCACAATAAATTACTGGGTAGACTGGGTGCCTCAGGCCTGTTACTGAGGGATCCACAGCATGAGAGCTGGGACGTCTACGACCAATCTCTGGAGGGCTCCACACTGTACATACAGATGTAAATCCCACTAACAGGCCACCAGCCTGCTCAGAGCTGGGAACAGGCTGAGGCCATTCACGCCGTGCTGCGTTATCTGCGTTGGCCTGTGCAGCTTGCCCTGTGTGTGTGTATGGCGAACGCCTGCTGTGAAGGCACACAGAGCTGGGAAAGAGGCAGTTGCAGCAGCCTCTCCTCTGCAGCACTGCCAGATTCAGCAACGCCTATCCAGCTAACGACTTACTCCTGTCCTCGCTGTACATATCTTCAAATGCAAACTCCAATTCTCTCTGCCATTCTTCTTTTATTTCCATGCGTTTGTACGCGGGCACAAAAAGTTGAGGTGGCATCTGGGCTACAATCTGCCCCCTGCGCATCCGATCCATATTCTGCATCTGCTCAAGCTCCTTCAGTAGCCTTTCCTTGTCCTTCAAGGATTTAAGAAGGGATAACAAATATTTAGTGTTCCCATTCCAACAGCCATTTGTCAGGACTGATGAAATACATCCATTTGGTAACCATGAAGTTTGTCTAATCCTTAACGTTTAAAGTTAATTTGATTCTAGGGACATGGTGCTTCCTCAGGAGAGGGCTGTATCTGACCTTCAAACCTTTAAACACAGGTGTCCTCAAAGCTACCCAGAAGACTTCATGATAAATAACAGATCATGGTGTACACCTGGAGGCCAACTTTCTTCAACAGAATTAAATCTTCTTTTATAAAGTAAATGAATACTTCCTTCGGGAAGTTATTTTTGTTAGTACATATTTCAGTAACTGCTAATTTTTAAGACATGCACTAACTGCTCCTGGCACGCTACCATTACATATGGAAACTATTTAAAAAAAAGCTTTTTTGGAAGTCTGGTTGTTGGGGTTTTTTTTTCTGTTAACTTATGGAGCATCGGTAATATTTCCTCAGTTCCCCATTTCATTTAGGTTACTCATTCAGGGCCAATCATACCTCAACTAAGTATCAGAAAGCTTTTGCTATTTCTAGCCTCCAAAAATACTTGAAGGTAAAGGACAATGAAATGAGTTTCAAAGCATACCTATAGGTACAAAGAGCCTTTCTCAACAATTCAGTTTCTACATCTTAAAGGAAAGAATTTCAGTATTTCCAGACTTACACACTAACAGAACCTCAGTCTTTTACTGAAAACTTTTCAGAGTTTTCACTTAATAAAAAATAAAAATAAACTTTGCTTTCTTAACAATAAACTACTTTTTGAGTTTACCACCTATTTAGCTTGGCTTGATTATTACCAATGGGTTAACAGCTGGTCAAACATTAAGCTAATAAAAATTAAAGGATGTTCTTTCATTCTCCCCCCTTTCAGACCAAATAAACAAGCTGGTGTTTTCTAAGCAAATTCCGAAAAATCCATTTAGTCTATCTATTTTCTTCCTCTAACTATAATTCCTTTACTAATCATCTACCTAAAACTTAACACTGGTCATTTAGATATTAGAACAGACACAACCACTTAGCCTACCTGGGCCAAATGGACCTTCTTCAAAGCGTGACTTCCTCTGAGATGTGCCTTTTCAAGCTGCTCTCTTCTCTCCCTCTCTGCCTCTCTGTGTCGTTCCTCCAAACGTTTCCCTTCTTCCACAGCAGCTAATCGAGCATCTGGCTGGCAGTCAATCAATAGTTTAGTACAGGATATTCTTTGTGGTAATTTAAACCATACGTAACAACAAATAAACAAATAATTCTGCAGCAAGAGCACTTTAAAGAAGACATACGATGCCACTTGAACACCCTTGAAGGTTTACATGTTCCAGAACTGGAAGTGGCAAAGTGTTCTAGTTTCAAGCTGTATTAAATCATCTGTATGATTTATCTGTTATAGCAGAGTGGCTATAAAGAATGTTTATCAATAAGGTGATAGGCATTTTATATATATAACACAAGGTAAAATGAATAATACAGTCAATATTAGAGATTGACTACTTCTGTCCTCATGGTTTTCTTTTAAACAAGGCAAGTGGGAAATACAAATCCAGAGCATTTTCATTCTCATTTGGGAAAACAGAAACAATCATCAATTTTCATACAAGAAAAAACTTACTGAAACATGAAAATTAAAAAATCCTTATGGGAAAAAATAATATTGCATAAGGAAGGCTACAAAGATTAATATCTTGGAATTTTTCATGACAAAGCTGAGCAAACTATGGTATCTCCCCTAATTGTTTAGGCTTAGTCCTTCAAATGTTAACAAAACCTAAAACTTCATGAATGCACTGAAGAAAATCTTCACAGAAACAAATACATTGAGAGCTTTTGTACTCTAAAAGAGGCTGATTCAGAACAGGAACTCAGACTGTGATCTCACATCACCAATAAATGAAACTGTTGTCTAGTTCACTTTTTAGTAACGTTACCTTAACTCAAAAATCACCTCTAAAAACCAAGCTCTTGCTCCCTCTCTCACTTTTTGCAGTCCTTCCCTTCTGACCTGACTTTGGCCTCTGTCTGAGCGTACTGCAGACTGGAGTAAACTTGCCCATTTGGCAAAAATCTACTCGTCATTCCCTCTCCCAAATTAGACTTCTGCCATTTCAGCAAGTTCAAACTGTTGACTACAGGAACAGATGAACATAAGTACCAGGTAAAGGCTGGCAGTACGTAGGTATAAAGAGAAGAAGAAAAAGCAAGGCAACTGCAACTATTAACTTAGTGTAAGCCGCAAAGCAGATGATTTGGGTGTCCTACTGTTACACCAGTCTTGTGAACTCACCTCCTTACAGAGACCTGTTCATGTGCTACTCTCAGGTGTGACCCTGCAAGCGACCGAGCATGTAACAGACCGTACAAGTTTCCACTACGATTCTGATTAGTAAGTTGTGTAATGGCTGCTTTACACAAGTTCATATTCTTAAGAATGTTCCAGAAAACTGAAATGCTGATATTCAGACATTGTACACAATATAAAAAAAAAAATACATGGAAACATATATCACAAAGACTCGGAGTTAATCACCTGCTCTCCATCTACTTCCTTGTCCACGTACGGCTCAAAAATGTGGTAACGCGTAACGGAGAAGTTGTCAGCACTATAGGTCTTCACTGCAGGAGTCTTTTTCGCTTCAAAATTCTAGGAAGAAAAGCGCATGTACAACTGTGTCAGAGAACAGGATCTCCAGCAAAGCAGCGAATCAGAACATAGGTGATCTGTACACTTCAATTAGTATTCAAAGAAAGCCACCCCTCCAAATCCTCTCCTGAAAATATCGTTGCTTAAAACTTTACCTACATTTAATAATCAATAAATTGCATCAGCACAAGGCGGATCGAGAGGGTTTAACAAGTGACAGGATCTAACAGCCTAAGGCAAACTCCTCCAGACAAACGACACTCAATCAGAGCTCTCTCTTCACGTTTCAAAAGCATTGCCTTAATTTAAAAACACTGGAGTTTAATGTACTGTTATAACAGCTCTCACGCTCACCTCAAAGCAGGGCAACCACAGATCCACAATATAGCTATACCCAACTGCAAAATAACACTTCTCAAATACAGACTTCAAGAGACTCGGAACCATTATTTCCAATTTAGTAGTTGAGCAAAGACAATTTACCATAACATTCCTGAAAAGTGTCTACTCATACAATACAAAATATTGTATTTTTTCCAAGTTTTGAGTACGCTACCACATTTCAACTCTTGTCGAAAAGTTCGAACACTGAGCAAACAGATCCTCCCTCTTCTTTGGGTCAGTCTGACGTTCTTGGTAGTGAGGGTGCCAGGTTGGGTTAACTAAGTATCCCGTAGCACCTGCCTTTGTACCTCTAGCATCTCCTCCATCGATTTTCTCCCAGCATCCTCCTCTCTAGAGTTTCTCCTAAGAAAGGATTCTTACCCACACTAACTGAAACAGCAAGTTTCATAGCACAAGCAGTTCAGAACTAGTACGATCATAAACAGACGCGTGTACACAAAGAGCAGCATTAAGTCTCAGCAATATCTTAAACTTTATATAAGATGAGGCATACAACATTTCAGTATTGATTACCTCTTGCTATTCTATAAAGACTGTAGAAAGTGAAACTTTGACATTAAAATCCTATAATATGCAACTAGTTCTAGCCTTACCAATCGAACTTTAACAGCCTGAGGTTTATAAGCAAACGCATGCTATTCTAGTAATATGTACACATCAAAGCACACCATCAAGAATTTCACTGTTATTTGCAAATAACGCTGTTTAAAAAATTGCTACCTTTTCAAATCACCAAATCACAGTAATCTTAACAGATCAACATCAACTGAAACACTTGCAGATACTGACTACAGCTCTGAAACCAGACAAGTCCCGTACCTAAACTTCATTAGCCAGATCACAGACTGCTTGATTCATACTGTTACTTTCAGAATGTGTAATTAAACCTCAGTCTTCTGAATTCTTTTAAAAAAATATAGAACTAAAATCGGTAATTAATAATTACACTCAATCAACCAAATCTCCAGAATTTTATTCAAGATGTGAAGATCTGAGAAGTACATTGGAGGCTGCAACGTTCCAATTAATGTCAAAAACAACATAGGTCAAAAAAAATAATACTTGTAACATTACTACACCTCATGGTGGACCCCCTGCAGTTAAGAATTTTCTGTACTTCCATCAACAGGTTTGTTACTCTCCCCCTCTACCCAAGAAGAGTATGGTAACAATTTTAGATTTTATTTCCATTACATGAAAATCTTATATAATAAAAAAGTTCGTAAGTATTCTGTGACACTTATCAATAAAACGATGCTGACTTTTTAACTTCAATTAAGTAACTTAACAGTGGGTCTAACTAAATAAGGCCTCAATTACCAACAGCCATCCTTCTGAGAATTAAACCTAATTATGACAATATATTTAGAATAAAAACACTCCTTTTATAGCTGGATAAAGTAACAATAATAGAAGCACCTTCAGTAAATTTTTCTTACATTCTAAATAAGCCTGCAGTGAAGAGCACTGCTCTAGCTCCACTTTAAGAAATTTTATTCGATTGTTACTGAACAGAACATCAGATTATGATTACAGTTATGTTCAATAAGCGCTTTATCTATTATTATTCAATAAGTATGCTTATGCAGATGACCTTGTAATTTGCTATAATTCACAGTAATTTAGAGTAAAATGAAACCATTCAAATTCAGTGCCTTTTGAGTAACACGCTTGCAAGACAAAGCTCCAGATTTCCACTCCCCCTGAAATAGACAGTTAACATCTTTTCTGGTTTTCCTCTGTACAGAACTAGGACTAAGCCTCTACTAATTTCTGATCTTTCAATTACTTCGCATTTACGCCACACAGTACATGGCACCCCATTCACTCTTTCAAGAAAAATAACTTTATTCTTCAGTACGTGCCCTCCCATCAACACAGGTCTTCGACAAAAGGATTAAATCCTACCTGTAAGGTAGGAGAACCAGGAAAAAGGCTCAGTCAGCTACACTCTACATGGATCAAACCAACGTGTTATGCTATATTCAAACAACGCAACACAACCTCTTTCCTCAGCAAAAAACCAACATGTCTGCAGAACTGTTGATTCAATTTGCCATTTTCAGAGCATCAACTTCTTAAAAAAGACAAAACCCACATATTGTGGATAATCTGTTTGCGAAACCAGCTAAAAAGCACGTTTGCTGAAAAGGTGAGTAAAAGACATTTGGTCATGGGTGGAAATGCACTAAATTGTGGAAGTTCAGGAAAGGAAGTTGTGATTCTGCAATACTTAAACAGGGGACTGACACAGACCTGTCATCCAACACAATCACAAATGCAATTATGGCACCAGAAACTGGGGAAACCTGAACAAAGTCCTCTTGCCTGCCCTGGTGAAAAAGACTAAAGAATGACAAGGAACTTCCGTCTCTGTAAAAGGGAAAGAGATGCATTACCAAGCTCATATTCTGTCTTTTCAGCTGTTTTATCATCTACAAATACACACGTTAACCGCAGCCGACTTTTGGTCACCAATGAGAAACTTGTTTGTTGCTTCTTTTACTAGAAAGCAACATAAAATACATGCTAAACTCTAAAAGTTTCTAGAAAGCAATGTTGCAGCATCTCATGTTTTTCCAACACCACTAAACTGAGCAACACAAGCATCTGAAAACCAGGAGGTGAAGAGCCAAAGTTTTAACTGATCCAGCTTTCATCTGCTCTACAGGACATACACTAGGAACAGAGAGAACAGCGGCGTGGAAGTGTTTGAATTGACCTGAACTGCACCATATGGGACCTTAGTCCATCTGTTCTAAATTCCAATACTCCACCAGAAGTAACCCTAAACTTGACCACTCCCTTATGACACTTGCTTTCATCCTCACTCATATCCAACTTCCACAGTTAAAACCCCCTTGGGCAGCCAGCAAGGAGACCTGCAGAGAAGCACCTAGTGAGGGACACAAACAGAAGTATCACTCGGCAAACTCCAAGGGTCAAACCTCACCCAGTGAGGAAAAGCTTTTGGTAACTTCACTGGCTCCAAGAGGAATGGTACGCCTTAATCCTTTCACGTTAGTGGTCTGAATATCCTTCAACCCAATGGTCTGAAAGAGCACAACACCACATGAGGCAACTTAAATTCCACATTAATGAAGTTCCATTAAATTAAATTTACTCAAAGTTAACTCCAGAGTGAAAATGCACATAATGTTCTTCCTGCAGTTCAGATCTGCAATCCTGCAATAACTTCTGTATCTCTGTGGAATGTCTCTGAAATCGAAGATGCAAGAAGGAGGTAAAAAGTCATCCCCTAAAAGGGTACAGCATAGAATTAAAAATAGGATTTTAATCTACCTTCCTCCACAATAACCCCAGGTACTGGTTTCCTATCAAATTTAAACAGCTTACCCTACATTTAGTGCTCCCTGCAAGAAACAAAGAAATTGGAAGAGGGAAAAAAACATAACAACAAACCAAAACAAAAAAAAAAACCCATAGGGAAAAAGGTAGAAATATCTTTATTACAGAACTAAACAAAATGCTCCTATTGCATCTTTATGGCAGGAGGCTGAGGTGGTGTGTACATGCTGAAAAGAAAAAGATCATTGCAGAGTTTAATACCACTGTGGCTATCAAATGAAAATGACACCATGAAATAGTTTAAAAGACATATTATCCACAAAAATAAAAATTCAGATGACAAGAAATTACATCCACACATAACAAGAGATCAGAAATAAACAAACACGAAAGCTTATTACTAAGACGTCCGCTAAAACAGAACTCGTTAAACTTCTCCACTTTTGCTAAACCACCCTCCCTACAGTACGCAAACAGCAGCTGCTGTGACGAGTCAGACCAATAAATAAATTGCGATGTTATATGGTTCCCTAAACTCGTGATCACGGATACACACCTCAAGAGGCCGGGGCGGAGGGGGCGGCAGGCTCGCAACTTTGGCTGCTCTTTGTCTTTCCACTTCCAGAGCCTGTTTACGTGCGTTTGTTCGTCTTGGGGGGAAAAAAACCAAAATCAAACAAACAAGATAAAAAGACCAGCCTAGAAGGCCAGCTCATATATTTCATGTTTTTGTCTCAGTTTTAAAACTACAGTTCTTATCAAATTCCACAAGAATTGTATCTCTAACCCATAACATTTCAAGATTAAAAAAGCTCCAAGCAAGAAAGAAGCATCAAGATTTCTGCCCTTCACCTCGTGACATTGTAAAATGCATTCCATGCTTAATACAACTGGGTAACTATTGCATACCGGGCTTGCTCACGAAGTAATTTTTCTTTTTGGTACTTCTGCTCTTTCAGGGCTTTCCTATGTCTCATCTCTGCTCTTTGTTTCCTTTCCTCTGCTTGCTTTGCCAAAGCTTCTAAGTCAGGTTCCTTAACAATAAAAAATTGCGAGTACTTAACACAGGGTTTTACTCCTCACCGTACTGTAAGTGTGATATTTTAGATTAAGTACTGCTGGTAAGAATCACAAGTTCAAAATTACTTTTTCTGTATTAGAGTAAAAATACTCTAAATAATAACTTATTTTCTGCAGTTTTCTTTATTCTCTTCACGTCTACAGTCAACAGCAGCAAATTTGCCACACTCCTCAGTCAATGTAACCAAATATTGATGTGGAAACCTCAGCTTCTCTCTGCTTCTCTTTGGTGAAGAGGGTAATATAAATACACTTACACATTTCAACAAAAAATAAAATACACACAGAAAGCATGTTACTACCTTTCCATCAGTAATTACAGTATGTATCAACCGCAACATTTCTTTATGATTAGTTCTCTGTTCCCACGGCATTGGTACCCAAGTTTTTTCACAAATTCATCCACGCCTTTACAAAGAAGCTGATTTAGACATACTGAGATATGGAAAAGTATAACGGTATTTTTCATTTGGGTTAAAAAGCCTCACTAATTCAGGAAATAAACTAGTCTGCAAAATTCATGCAACGCAAAATCCAGTGCTGACTTCTATAAACCTGCTTCAGAGTCAAATCTCTTGAAAATTTCTATGCAACAACCTCAATGATCTCTCAAAGAGAGCCTACATAAGTTACAGCATTTTAAAAGAAAGTGAAGATAGTTTCTAGATGCAAAATTAAGATGTGACAGCAGTTTGCAGTCTAAGCAAAGGCCTCTGAAGCCCTTACCAAAACTTTCCATGTCACTTGAGCACTGCAGAAAAAAAAAAAAGAAAAAAAAAAGGGTGTATTTTCTTAACCACAGAAAAGATACTGTTACATGGTAGACAAAAGTCGCGATGTTATTGGCACACTTGAGAGAGTAATTTTCACCATGTGCTGTAGGGGAATTTCTTGGGGAGCAGGGGTGGGGTATCCCTTTAAAGGTGTGGACAACCCAGCTTAGGCCTAAACAAAGGCTCTGCCCTTGAAGCTGTCTTGGGGCACGGAGAGGAGGAGGTTTTATCTGTTTTGTGAAGAGCCTTGCTGGGGGGAGAAGGGGGAGCGAGAGCCGCCTGCATAGCTGAATGGCACTACCCAATAAAACGCTGGCGCGTGCAAACCTGTAACTGACCAACTCTGTGAAGGGGCAGGCGCGGGGACACTGCTGAACTGTAGATATTGACCTGTCCGGGGCAATAAAGGGAGGACGATCTGTAGCCATATTGGTGTGATGGTCGTTACTTGGCCGGTTCTCCGAAGGGACCCTTCTAGAATGTGCTATTTAGTCAGGTACAAACACGCATGATCATAACTGTGTACAATCTAACATAAAGAAAATAACTTCGAAGAGTCAGCACAGCAAAAGCCTCAGCAGATGGGCCTGCTAGACCATTTAATCCTGGTCTTGTAGAAAATAGCACAGCCTACGGTGTTTCCATTTTAGAAACCTGTCATTTTAGGTATTAGGACTACAAGATCAAGGAAAAAAAAACTCCGAAGAGCAAAGAGCAAGAGATAAAAAACCTAAAGAACAATCTTGGCATTTCTAGAACATCAAGAATTTCTCTGAGATTAGCATTAAGCTCTCATACTTACATTCTCCTTGGCTTGTCGGTGGCCCTCACCAATCGCTCTTAAGCTTGACAAATACAGTTTTTCTAAGGCTTTCATCTTTTCATCCTGTGCTTTCTGCCATTCAGCTCTCAGTGCCTCCTCTAACTGATGTAGTTGTTCTTCTCTTCTCTGCTTTACTTTCTGTCTTATCTGTAAGGCGATATACTTCTGTTGCTCCCTAACCTGTAGAAATAGCATTTATGGTCTGTCAGCAACTTTAAAAAGCACAATTTATTTTTTAGCAGGTCTTTCCACAGCGTACCCTACCCAATGCAGCTTTCCATCTCATCTACTATTCCATTAACAATCTGTCCAGAAAACACTTTAAAAGTTTCTGTTACTTGTTTTCCAAAATTGCTGTATTAAATAATAAACTTAATCTAAGTTAAATGTTTCACTTAAAGTCCAAAGAGCAACATACAAGTAACAAAACGCAAAAACTACTTGTAATATCCTTCCCTCCAAAAACACAACACAGTAATTTATCAAAGGTTCCCATTACAATGCAACATGGTTTAAAGAAAATCAGCAAATTAAAGTCTGCTTACTAAGTTTTTGTTTTTCACTTCATCAGGCAAGTTCTCTTTGCTACAGAGAAAAACATACCAAAAAAAAAAAGAGAGGCCTAAGGCCGGTAGAAGATTAGTATGTAGTAAATGTCTTGAAGCTATGTATTTTTTGAAGATGGGAAAGACCTGAAGAGCTTGTGTAGGACAAAGCAGGAGAAGGTTAAGAAAAGAGTAGGAAGAGAATTGGAGAAATAGCCCCATGGTCTAACAGCAGGACGGAAATGGAACAAAAACGACGCGATCAACAAACATGTTCTGAAGAACATAAAGGTACTCTGCTCAGACATTCGTAAAGGAGCAGTGCTTAAAGCATTTAGAGCTACAGTATATTGCAGTAATTCAGTTTATCTCGTGGAAAGCCGTGAAGTTCTGTGTTACCAGCAGTTGTCTTATTTATTCTGCGTCATCACTGTCAAAACACCTGAAGCACCGTAAGCACTATGACTCTTACACAAACAACACCCCAGCAGAAGAGACCACTGCACGCTCACGCCTAAATAAAAATGGAAGATACTGGGAAACTGGCAGGGAGGAAGACATTCTGGAACAGATGCCAAAGTCAATCTAATAAACAGAAGGTATCACAAGCAAAATACACACTTAATAGTAAATAAACAAAAGAAAAGAAAAATAATTCACTAACCAAATAGAAATCTAATATACAATATTATGACCTTGAAATTCAGTTTATATTAACGAATTTTTTCAGTTAATTTTCCTAAATTACTTGTTCCATCACTGAGTTAAATCTACAATATGCAAAAATATGGGCATACTTGCTGTAGCCTCAGTTTTCTTCTTCTTTCATATTCTTCTTTCAGCAGCATGGTTTCTTCATTAGGACTAAGCCTCAATTTCCCAGCTTTTGCAACTTTCCTCTTCATATTTGGAAAAGCCAAACAATCACCTTCTAGGAGAACACAGTGGAAAAACAAAAATTGTGCATCAATTACATGGGTAAATCACCTATAAAAAACAGATATTGCCAAAATTCTAGAAATCATGTCTGTTCCAGTTGTATTCAACAACACTGACACTGCCTTTGTCACAGTCACAAAATACACCTCTTGGGAACTATTATATTATGTAGCAAACTCTCTGACAGTATTACTTCAAATTCTACACTGTGGACTGCACGGGCACATCTCTAAAGTGAAAAGCAAACACCATTCCACCCTTGGGAAGAAAAAACAAATGAACTACTGAAAAGCACACCACGTAGTAAAGCAGGCTGGTCCTTCAGTGATTTGTACTAAAATATTCCCAAACACCTATACTGAGCTTGTCGATGTTTCTGACTGCAACCCAAAGTTTTCTGCCTTGAAGGCTGTGAAACTCTGGCAGCAGTCTGCATGCCAAGCATTTCACTGAAATGTTAAAAATACTCACTGACAACTTGTCACACGTTTTCTTAAGGCACCATTTCAAACAATGTTTCCCTGTAGGTTTTACTGTGGAACTACAACCTTCTGGTTCTACAGCAATTCCTCGCAATTACGATTTTCATCTAGGCACTCAAACCCATCTTTTTTGGCCTGATACGCATCGTAGTCCAAAACTGTCCCCTCATATGATCTTTAAGTATTTATCTATATCCCTTTAAATATTCTCACAAAACGAACCAAAGACGACTTCTTTTTTTCTTGGTTAAGGTTAGAAGAGACTTGAAGATCATTTAGTTCCAACTCCCCTGCTGTGGGCAGGGACACCTCTCTCCCACTGGCCCAGGTTGCTCAAAGCCCCATCCAGCCTGGCCTTGAACACTGCCAGGGATGGGGCATCCACAACCTCCCTGGGCAACCTGTGCCAATGCTTCACCACTCTCATGGTGAAGATTTTTTTCCTTTTATCTAATCTAAATCTACCCTCTTGCAGTTTCAGGCCATTGCCCCTTGTTCTATCACTATAGGTCCTTGTAAAAAGCCCTTCTCCAGCTTTCCTGTAGCCCCTTTCATGCACTGAAAGGCCTCTATTAGGTCACCCCAGAGCCTTCTCTTCTCCAAGCTGAATAACCCCAGCTCCCTCAGCCTGTCCTCACAGCAGAGGTGCTCCAGCCCTCTAATCATTTTCGTGGCCCTCCTCTGGGCCCACTCCAGCAGATCCATGTCCTTCTTGTACTGTGGGCTCCAGAACTGGACGCAGTACTTCAGGTACGGCCTCACCAGAACAGAGCAGAGGGGCAGAATTACCCCCCTTGACCTGTTGGTCACACTCCTTTTGACAAAGCCCAGGACACGGTTTGGATTTTGGGCTGCAAGTGCACACTGCCGGCTCATGTTGAGCCTCTTGTCGAATAACACACCCAAGTCCTTCTTCTCAGGGCTGCTCCCAGTCTGCTCTCCACCCAACCAGTATTTGTGCTTGGGATTACCTCGACCTTACACTTGGCCTTGCTGAACTTCATGAGGTTGGCCTGGGCCCACCTTTGAAGCCTGTCAACGTCCCTCTGGGTGGCATCCCTTCCCTCCAGTGTGTCAACCCCTCCACAGCGTTTGGTGTTGCTGGCAAACTTGCTGAGAGTGCGTTCTATCCCACTGTCCGTGTCATCGACAAAGATGTTAAATAGTATTGGTCCCAGTACCAATCCCTGTGGGACACAACTTGTCACTGGTCTCCACTTGGACATTGAGTCGCTGATCACAACTCTTTTGAGTGCTACCACCTAGCCAATTCCTTATCCATCAAGTGGTCCATCCATCAAACCCATACCCTTCCAGTTTAGAAACCAAGATGTCACGTGGGATAGTGTCAAATGCTTTGCACAAGTCCAGGCATGTCCAGATGACATTAGTTACATTTCCCTTATCCACTTTAAAAAGCCATTGTTGAACTCTAAAAATTAAAAGTTTATTACTAGCAAATAATACACATGACAATAATAATTTAACTGACACATCATGTCTAGAAAAATTTCTTTTCAGTATTATAAAAAAAAAAAAAAGCCCTCTAAAGAAATCAGGTGAGATGTAAAATCAAACTAATTATCCATGAAGTAGTTTTGGTACAGGGCTATTACCTCAGTGAACCCCAAGTTCATTACAGGATAAAGAGGGACAGAATGCCCTGGCTTCTGCTAGCCTTCCCTTATTCAGCGGATGAGGTACAAAACTGAAGTTTATCAATACATGTAATTAAGGAGCAAATGACTACACTCCCCCTTGCCCTACCAAAATAAAGGAAAAATTTAGAGGATGAGTGACACAAAGTCTAGATCCAACACTTTAAGGATAAAGGCAAATGCAGGTAACACAAACACCACAGCGAAGGAGTCAACATTTGCACGGGTTCGGCCGCAGCACGCAGCAATCAGTAAACCCACACCAGTTAAAACGAAGCCGGCCTTCCCCGGGAACGCTGCACCACTGAGGCTCCCGTAAGCAACGCCAACACCTCGCACTCTCCTACCCACGGCAGCCAGCAACAAGCGCTTCTCCAGAGCCGGAAGGCGAAGCCGCAGAGATGAAAGGTAACGCCGAGCGCAGCGCACGGGCCAGCGGCTCACACCGGAGGCGGCCGGCTCGGGGCGAGGCCTCCCCGGGGCCAGTGACGAGGGTGGGGGGCGCCGGAGCACACGCGGGCCCCCAGGGCGCCGGCCAGCTCTGCCCGGGAGGCGCCGGGCCCGCTCGGGCCGCTCCCCAGCGGTCACCGGAGAGACACCGACTCCGACCACGCTGAGGAGGGAGGACGCGGAGGGAGGGGGAGGTGAAGGGAAGGAGGCACCGACCCAGCGCCAGGCGCGGGAAGGGGAAGGGAGGGCACGTACCCGCCGCTTCTGCCGCCGCCTCACCCGCCCTCCCGGCCGCCGTCACCGCCGCCAACGGCTGCCTCCCGCTGTATCGTCACTTCCGGCGCCCACCTCGAGTAGCCAATGGCTGCGGCCGCGGCGGGAAACCCGGCGCCACTGCGGCCCTCACACCTCTGCGCATGCGGACTCGGCCCCACCGCCGCATCGTTCCGGCCTCGCGGCAGCGCGCATGCGCCAACCGGCCACCCTTCCCCGCCTCCCCGTGCGGCTGAGCCCCGCCCCTGCCTCCTGGTGACCAATGAGAACCGAGGGCAGCTGGGACCAGCCGAACGCGGCGACTATAAAAGGGGCGCTGAGGGGGGCCGGGTGGTTGTTGCCGGTTCAGTGCGAGGGCAGCCTTACTCAGTGTGCCCCGCGGCGGGGGCTCATTTACATAGAGTCGGCGTTTTGCCCCCTTAGTCAGGCTTCCTCGGTGCGTACTTGAAAGATGTTCGTCACCCCAGTTCCCTCAGGGTGCTCCACCAGCAGGGCCTGGCCAGGGCTCCGAGGGGAGAGGCAGCTGCGCAAGGGGAAGCGGTGGGGGAGCAGGGGAGCACCCGGCACCGCTGGCTTTACCTCGCTGGTGTCACCTCGGCGTAACTCGGCTGGTTCAGCCCTCCTTTCGGGTGCACTGTATGAGCAGGAGTAAATTCAGACCATGACTTGGTTGCCCTGGACTTGTAGCGCTGCTCTGCCCGGCTTCTAGGTCGGTGTGTGGCCGGCCCAGCTGTTCCTGCAGCAACTGGGCCGGTGCTGCTACCTCAACCTCGTAGCTAGGGCTGGTCTGCCTCTTACAAACCTTTTAACTAATGCCTTCTTCTTGCAATACTTGTTGGCTCCTTTACCCTCCTTCTTGCAATACTTGTTGGCTCCTTTACCTTCGTCCTCATGTTTCAGTTTTCTATTTAGAAGGACTTTTCCATAGAATCATTAAGGTTGGGAAAGGCCCCTGGGATCAAGTCCAACCATTGACCCAACACGACCATGACTGCTAAACCATGTGCCGTAGTGCTGTGTCTACACATTTTTTCAATGCCTCCAGGGATGGTGGTTCCACCACTTCCCTGGGCAGCCTGTTCCAAATTTCAGTAAAGAAGTTTTTCCTAAAATCCCATCTAAACCTACTCTGTTGCAACTTGAGCCAATTTCCTCTCATCCTATTGCTTGTCACTTGGGAGAAGAGACAGACCCCACCATATGTGGGAGTCTTGCAGCAGTTGGGATTTGGAAGTGGAGTCATCTGATGTCCTTGATTTATGAGGAATATAAAACTGAGCAAAACCTTGTTCCTGTCAAGAGAAACAATTCTGCTGCATGTACAGATGGAGTAAGAGAGGCTGTGCTAGACTGCTTCTTTGCATTGGGTATGTTCCCAGGGCCTGAGCTGCTGCTGCAAATGTTAGGCACAAAGGAGAACGTAGCCTGTCTCACACTGAAATGTGAGTGTAAAGTATAGCTACTTCCTATGGCAGTTTCTTCTACATAAAGGAAAAAATTCTATACTAACAGCTGTCACAGTAACCCACCTTATTGTGCCCTATAGGACTGAAACCAAGAGGGCTGAGATTACTTTGTAAAACTTGGTGGTTTGGTGCATGTGAACATGTGGCTGCACAGGGAACACACTAAAAATATGTACAGGACGGCAAAACAAAAGAGATGAGCACAAGCAGAAGAGCAGCTGAACATGCTTTCTTCCCTGCCTTCTGCATTTTACAGCTCAACTGCCTTCTTATTCGCAGACTTCTGCGCTATGGGATGAGTTAGGGAGATAATTTGCTTTCTGTCTAGTGCTTGCAACTTGCTGGAAACTGCTGACTGTAATAGCTGGTACCAAGTTAGTACTTGATCGTACATTAAAGACACCCAGATGTTTCACAGAATGCATATTGAATAAATTAAATGTGAGCCGTGTGCTTCCGAATGTGTTTTCCAGTCTCCTTATTGGATTTTTTTGTCCTTCAGCATTTTCATTATGGCAGTGCTCTCCACAATAACATCTCTTCTATATAGCTTTATCCTGCAGGTCAGCAGGTAAAAAAAATTGAAGACAGTCTATTAAGAGAGTAATTGAGATTATAGATTTTAGAATCCTCTACTTATAAAATGTGAAAGAGGTCAAACATATGCTCCTCGATTATACTATTGGAAAAAAAAAGGATATTATGATGCCTACAGGTGCTGTGGAAGAATTTTGTTTCAAGGGTATTTTCTAGTCAATGTACTGCAGAATTATTTCTGCTAATGCTTAATTTACATACATATACTGGAAAACAGGAATTTAGCAAACAGCCACTTTAATACTATAATGTTTTCTACTCCATCTGTTTGAATTACAATATTACAGGCCTCCATTAATTCTTTCCCCTTGTGAAGGAGCTGGTGTTCCTTTCATAAAAAGCGAATAGTGATGCAGCAGTATCTGTGCATTTTGCCAGGCATACATAAAACTGGAGATGATGTTTTCCCTGTGCTTCAGTTAGGGGTCACATTTCTCCTGGGGGAAAAGAATACTTGGAAGAGTTATCTACAAATTCCCAAGACAGCTGGGGAAAAACTGGAATTTCTTTTCAGGAACAGAATGCTTTCCGTACATATAAAATGTCTCACAGTGTGAATCTACATGAAAATACAGATTTAGAAGAAATAATTTTTTTGCTTCCTGTGTTTGAAGAGGGGTTGTATGCCTGTGAAGTCCAATGCCGAGGTGACCTGCGCGTTGGTCAGGAACTCGAATCACAGTATAGGCTGCTTGCTGTCCCCAAAAGTGATTTTTGAATGTAGGACTGTCCAGATTTCCCTATCACAGAGGATGCTTTTTCCATCAGCAGATGAACCACTGCCAGAGATGTCTGCACAGGCACGTTGCCTTGGTGTGCTCCGTGGGACTGTTCAGTCTGGAGAGAAGATTAGTGAGACTGGAGCTGCCTTCCTGTGCCCTGAAAGAACAGATTCTCTGTCCTCCAGGCAGGCCGAGTAGACAGCATATGAAACCTACACCTCTTCCTGCCACATGGCAGCCCTTGCCCTGTTCTTCATTAGAAATTCTTACCTGGCCACTCATGTCTCTCTCACAAGGGAAGGATGACCTTGCAGGCTTTTCTGCATGTTCAGCAAGGAAGCACTGGTTTTACAGAATTATAGAATGTGATGGGTTTATAGGTTTTCTGAGATCCGGTAATGGAACAGCACAGCCACCTGACAGCTCACCCTTGTGCAGGACTCGGCACCCTGGAAGAATTAACTATTCTCCTTGAAGACCTCTGAAGGAAGAGCTTTAAAGAAAATATCATATTCAGACACTAAACTCCCCGCTCTGAGTCCTCTAACACTTCATTAGACAGTAATGCAGTTTTCGGTTTCTGGTTTCCTTCTTGCTGATTACTGAAGTGTTGGAATAAAATGAGAACTTCCCTCAGACTGAATCGACCTTTCTCTGCGTTCAGTATTCCTCAGAGTCACATGCCACATTATCATATGGTCTTAAATGTTTCCCAGTGGTTCATTTTGGTTTGATCTGTGATTGCTTCTCTCATGCAGTTCCATCTCTTTTAGCACCTGACACCAGACATCTAATTATCATGACTGCCAGGAACTAACAGGACATGGTTTTACAAAGGTTTGTAATCCACCAGTTCATACAGTCTCAAAACTGCAAAGTGCTTTCATTAGATAGTTTGCATTAAATGTGGTTTTTTATGGGTAAGGTTTGCAAACATACATGGAGTTTCCTAACAAGGAAAAAAGGCTAATCTTTATTTCTGAGCCTGACTAATGTACTGTGGTCAGCCCATGCAAGCACAGCCTGTAATAGTCTCTGCCTGAGACTGATTTGGAGATGAATTTTCTTGACAGACATGGAAGAGTAGTTTTCATTTTTATATTCCGTGTCACGTAATAGAAGGCTGCAAAGGTACACTTTCCAGTACCAAAGCAACTGTATCCAGAGCTGTGCCTGTATAAATTCTCAACATGTAGACTGTACACATAAAAAAGATGCTACAGTTAAAAAAACCCCAAACAACAGTGAAATCCGAGGCATAAAAAGCAAAGTAGCTGATAAAAGGATAATTGCATGTAATTAAATTAATGTACATCCTAACATTTTTGTTATGACAAAAGAAATGGCTGTAAACTCAGATCCGGTTTTAGATATGAATGGTGGTGTCTTACAGACAAAAAAAAAAAAGGCAAAAAAAAAGCATGCTTTCTTATGACATTGGGCCAGCAGCTCTTCCTAGGGAACTGAGGGTAACCTTAAGCAATGCTCATTCTCCGGCACAAATGCCCCTGGGACTTCCCCAGCACCCTTAGCCCAGCTTGATGCTTTGGGTGTCTGGAAAGCAAACAGCCTTGGGATGGTAAAAGCAGCACCAAGTGCTTAAGAACGTGCTGTTTATGCAGGAACCACGGTGCTGCGTAAGGTCATTTTGAGGTGGACTCTAAACCACATGAACTCTTCTAAAGCTGGAAGCCGACAGAACTGAGCTGGATTTAGGTTTCTACAGACAAAAAGGAACCTTGTGTGGCTACACCGCTGCGTGTGCTCAGAACCGGTCTGCGTAATCACTCAGCGATCCCAGCGTATGTGCAGTTCTACAATACAGGTTTGGTGTTTGCACGTGCATTTAGTAAAATTCTCATAATCTGTGTGAAGGCCTCTCAAATATATTGGAACCGTACCTAGAATTTCTGTGTGCACCAGACAGGCCAATTATGCTCAGTTCAGCGAGTTTACAGCCAGTCTTTGCCAGCGTTTCTCAACTACTCTGCCATATGGTGTTTGGTCAACCTTCCTTTGTTTCTTCTTGTAATATCTACTTTTATTCGATTTCAGAAACTATGCTGAACATTACTTGCTGTATCGCAGGTAGTTTCAAGCAGAAAATAGCATGGTGCTGGATTTTCTGGTATTTCCTTTAAGTAACGGAATCTACTCCAGCAAGGTCTCTTAAATGGCATGAAATTTTATCTTGTGGAAAAAAAACCCTCATGTGATTAAAAATGCTGTTTTAGTTTTGTCCTACATTAGTATTAAGCATCATATTTTCAGCGTGTAGTACAGATGAAACGGGGAGAAAACAATTTATTTTCCTAATTTAAAAATTATTACTTTTTCTTCAACCTAAATCAGCTTACTTTGTATTGTTTGCCTCCTACTTTTGATTGCTTATGTTTATTACATTATTTACAGGAGGTGCTGGAGTTTTCACAAGCTTCAGTTCCCCTCGGATGTGCATCCAAAAGCTGTGTTGTAAGCAATAAAAGAACATCTTCAAGAATAGCTTAAGGCTTTAAGTCTACAAATCTCCAAAGAAGAGGTTAAAAGTTCTGGATTAAATCATTAAGAACAAGTAAACAGTCAGGTCCTGCCAATTTAATAACTGATTTAGTCGGAATCCCTTTTGATGCCTTGATAGTAATTTACACATAAAGGAACTTAGAATGCATGCTAGATACTCCCTTTCCCTACTGCTGGCTTCTGCCATCTCTGACACCTTCTACAGCAGGTGACATACAGGGTAAGGTACAGAATGCAGTTCTCCTCTCAGGAAAGTACATGTCTTTATCCTTGGATGTCTGTTACAATATCTTAATATTGTTTATGAAATACCAGCAAAATGTTCTCAGTGTAAAAGAGTGGGTCCTGGTTTGATCAAGACCTTCACAGTGTAAATCAAACAGACTATATGATCAGACAGACCTGTGATACACCAGATTACACTTCTACCGCAAATTAGCTTTGATGTTTTCTTTAGTAGAAAGAAACTGATTATATAGATGGAGACATTAGAAGGCTTTATGAAGGAAATGTTTCAAAGAGAACCTTACAAAAGGAATGGATGGTGAAGAAAAATTTAAAAGGAGCGAGAATGAATTTGTGCCAAGAGGGGGAACTTGGAAAAAAGCTTCAGAGTGAACAAATGTGTTTAGAAGAAAGCAGTGAACATGGAGCAGAGATTTACTAGTTCTTACTGCTTCTGTTTTACAGAAACCATTTCTCTACAGACTTGGAGCCATTTTCTGTCATAATTTTGCTAAATATTATGGAAACTAGAGAGGGATGAAGGAACAAAGGATCTTTAGTGATTGGAAAGACGTAAATTTAGAGTAAAGTATGAGAGAAGAAAATGTGCAAGGCAAGCTGGTTAATGACTTAGGTGCTAGTTTGGTAATCTGGAGTCTGAGCTTCAGTTTTCTGCGAGAGCATAGATTTTGTGTGTCTGATCTTGGCTTAGTCTCTTTGGGATTGATCTGATAAATGGAACTAAGTCCCAGAATCCTGGTCCTGAAAAGCCTTGCTAAGCTACTAAAATCTAGAAGAAGTTAGCATTTTTTTAATCCTAAAGATCCCAGAGCATCTACATTCATTGACCTTTATATGCTCAAGCTGTTCTAACATTGACAGGACTGAACGGCTCAGGATCTAAATCTGAAGAAGATTCAGGTAATTTTTTTATATAGGTCAGTGTCTAGTGTACTCAGAGTATATGCAACACAGCAACTGCACAGGGTTCTGCACAAAGCATGCTGCTGGGCTTTTTTGTGATTGGAGAGAAGCAGCAATTGGAGACCAGGCCTCCTGTTTTCCATGTTTTTGTCTGAGCAGCCTGATTAGAGTCATCTGCTCACTCTTGCTGGCCAAATTAATAGTGAATTGCACAGTGGCATGGCTTCACGGGAAGAGGCAGATGATCCCATCTTCCCTGGAAGATCCCCTCCTGGTGGTTAGAACAGCTCTGTGGGAGTTCACTCTGACTTGTACGAAAAATGTTGAATCTTTCCCACTTCCTCCACAAGTGCTGTGACCACCAAACACTGTTAAGGCGATGCAGTTCCTGCCACCTGCTTCCGTTAGAGAAAGAAAAAAGAGCTTTGCCCAGCTTTTTTTTTTTTTTTTTTAAATGCAGGTTCCTATATTTAGCAGATGTTTGAGGCTAAAGATATATTTTCTGAAAGGCATATCCCCACAGATCTGAGAGGTGGAATTCAAGATACATTCCTTTTGTCAGCATTTCCTAAAAGCTAGTGCTAGATAGTGGTTCCCTGTTGGTGTGCTCACATCCTTAGATCGGACCTCGAGGTTCCAGTAATGCCCAGGTGATATAGCCACCAGCTTGAGCCTACATCAGTCCTAAAACTGGAGGCATCTGTTGAATGTGACCCTTTGGTTCAGATAGTAAAATAATACCGAAGTCAACAAAGCAGCGGTGGTGGAGTAAGACATTGACAGCACCGTCATTTGCTCCTGCAATGTCCTTGGTAAAGCAAAACCATTTTTTCCCACTGGCCCAATAAAATTGCCACAATCTGCTTCCTTGGGTGATCAATGCTCATCTGGAATTTTATCACTGTCCTTTTTAGAGGATAATTTAATTGTTTTACATTTATCAAGGCAAGGTAATAACCTTAGATTTACATAGAGCTAATTTCTTTCTTTGCGAGTGGGTTCTGCAGGATGTGAGCAATTAAGCTTCTGTGGGAGGATACAGGAAACATGATTAATGGATCAAAGAGACACCATCTAAGGGAAACGGGTATAATACCAAGGGAGATAATGCTCCGTTTCATAATAGTTATGCAAATATGCCAAATGTTGGAGAATTCAATTAATATTTGACAAATGGGTTTTCTGTGATGCAGAGTAAACACATACTGGGGAAAAAACAAAGCTCTGTTGCACATTATGTGTTAGGTTCCTCTCATGCAGGCTGGGTTGGCTGGTCAGGCATCTCATTCCACTGCAGGTGGCGAAGAACAGCTAGGCACGATCAGTGCCAGACAGTGATACCATTCAGATGAAAAAGACTGACCAAAGTTAAATTCCATGTGCACGTGGCCAATCAGTGCTCACCAGTGTGCTTAGGTCTATTGCTCGGTCCTCTGCTAAAAGTTGAATTTTGTTCCATGTAAATGGAAAGTGGTTTAAGAATGAAGAGACCAAATTAGACAACATGGTTTCGCTTTTCTTTTTCACTTTTCTTAGCTGTTAAAGCTACATTAGTAGGAAAAACAATAGTCAAGTAAGAACAGAATGCCTGAGCTAGTGAAAGACACTGGGCTGGGACTTAAAAAAACTGAGCCTCAGTTACCCAAGTATAAAAACAGGTTAATACTAATGATATATAAAGGCAAAGACTTGTTCAAATACTGTAGTGATGGGAGATGGACAAATACCAAGATTTACTGAAACCGTTCCTGGTTTGTTTGCTAGCTTCCACACTGGATACAGTATTTTATTCTCTATTCTAAAATACTGCATTCACTTACAAGTGAAATATGAGGATTTAATAAGAGTTCTGCTCTGAGAAATCCTGATCCAAAGAAGGAAGGCATTTGAGAAGCATACTGAAGTATATTAAAAAGTTTCTGACCGTACAGACTGCGCACGGAGCGAACAAAATGCGGCAAGAGTTACGGAGCTGAAGTTGTAAGCATGAAACTCAAGTTTGTCCTTTAGCTGCAACTGTGCTACAGCTGGGTATCAGGGCTATAGCTGTGCCCACACTCAGAGCCCTGAAGTGGTGCATTCCCTAGATGATATCGGAGCTCCCCAGCCAGTCACCTGCAGCGATGATTTGAAAAAATGGACTGGCTTGAGACAAAGCATTTGACTGGACTTCCAGCCACCTTCGCAATTGAAAATTTCATTTTCACAGAAGATCTCCAGTGGGAATTTTGGACAGTTCCTGCCTATGAAATTTCCATGCCTAAGTGTGTTGATTAACATTCTGGGTGAATAATCTAGTCGAGAGACTCCCTTATGTGGTTCTTGCTGCATAATTGGCCAAACTATATAAAAACATTTGTAAATAGGCAGTAAAAACTGTCCCTACGTATGCAGAAACAGTCACACAGGATCTCTGTATGTACTTATGACAGTTAGGAGATGTTTTGTACGGAGTTTACGATAATCTCTAGAAATGGATCATTTATGTGCTGGAGCTGTCACGTAGCACCACAGGCTTAGATTACCTGAGAATTCAGCAAAACAGTTGTTTAAGAAGCTGCATCACATGATCTTGTTCCAAGGACCTCGTGCAATGGTGGTTCCCATTGCCATCTCGACAACTGTCCTGTTTGAGAGATCTAATTCTCCAGGTGAGCACTACCCTGTGCTAAGACTTCAAGAGCTATTTCTCTTTAGCCAACACTCTCGAGTGTCTGTGCAAAACAAATACTGAGCTGTTAGGGCATCCCATGCCTTGCAGTCAGGTCCCTTTGGGGCATGCCCTGTGCCAGCTGTGCCAGCTGTGTATCCAGGAATGAGACTGGAAAGACAGCAGACACGGTGGTGCCAAGCTGTGGAGACATGGAGAGAAAGGCAAAGTCAGGCAAAGATTGAATTCTTTGCTGTGCTCTGAACTATCAGTGCATTTCACATTAGATAATGAGACGATCATTCAAAGCTAACAAGGGGGTTAAGACCTCAGGTGAGGCTTGTCCTTCATGCGCTACATTCCTCCAGAAAGAACGAGCTATGCTCGGTTAGGCCTCTGCAGTGGGGGGATGGACGTGCTGTGTATCCTGAGTGGACAGGAGCTCCAAAGTCCAGCAGAAGAGAAGTGCTCAGACACGTTATCCTCAGAATTCCATACTGGCTGGCAGCCAAGCCCTTGTGTGGCATTCTGAGCTACCCTGTATTTCTTTTCTTTGAGAAAACAGACCTTACACATATAATATCAGTTATTTGGTTCAACCTGCTGGGACCAGGCTTTGTGATGCCTGCAAGAAGTGCATAAATAAGCATTCTGAATCTCATCCTCGCATCATTGAAGTGTGCATTTTCCCTTTCCTTTCCTTTTGACGGGAGGATATGAGCCCTATATTCTACTTGCAAAGCATGTCTTCATTCATTTTGATTCAATATGGCCAAGTTACAAGGTCTTAAGAAAATCTCATCTCTTCTACTAAGCCATCTATTTAAATCAGAGATAATAAATTTTAATAAACATTCATATTTTTCCCAAGTTTATGATTTCTTTTAACAAGCAATTTTACTGTGATCTTTGAGTTATTGCCTCTAATAGATGACTTTCCTGTTGTCAGGGCCGATTCTATCTCAAAATGTATTAATCTAACCCACGTGTACACTGTAGCGAAATGTATCTTGGCAGACATCCACCACTGGAATCAGTGCTGAACACAGAGTATTTTTCTAATTGGACATAAAATTCATAGATTTGTCATGAGATTCTTTGCTGTACAGTGTGTCCAATTAGATTTAATGAGCTCATAACTACAGACCGGTCAGCCTCACCTCCATCCCTGGAAAGGTGATGGAACATCTTATCCTTGACACTGTCTCTAGGCATATCAAGGATAAGAAGGTTATTAGGGGCAGTCAGCATGGCTTTGCCAAGGGGAAGTCATGTTTGACCAACCTGATAGCCTTTTACGAAGACATAACTAGGTGGATGGATGGTGGCCATGCAGTGGACGTGGTCTACCTGGACATCAGCAAGGCCTTTGACACCGTCTCCCACAGCATCCTCATAGGTAAACTGAGGAAGTGTGGTCTGGATGACCAAGTAGTGAGGTGGGTCGAGAACTGGTTGAAGGGAAGAAGCCAGAGGGTTGTGGTCAATGGGGCCGAGTCTGGCTGGATGCCTGTGTCTAGTGGGGTCCCTCAGGGGTCAGTGCTTGGGCCGGTGCTGTTTAATATATTCATCAACGATCTGGATGAGGGATTAGAGAATGTTGTCAGCAAGTTTGCTGATGATACGAAGTTGGGGGGAGTGGTTGACACACCAGAAGGCTGTGCAGCCATTCAGAGAGACCTGGACAGGCTGGAGGGCTGGGCGGGGAGAAATCTGATGAAGTTTAATAAGGGCAAGTGTAGAGTTTTGCACTTGGGAAAAAATAACCCCATGTGCCAATATAGGTTGGGGACTGCCCTGCTGGAGAGCAGTGCAGGGGAAAGGGACCTGGGGGTTCTAGTGGACAGCAGGATGACCATGAGCCAGCAGTGTGCCCTCGTGGCCAAGAAGGCCAATGGCATCCTGGGGTGTATTAGAAGGGGAGTAGCAAGTAGGTCAAGAGAGGTCCTCCTGCCCCTCTACTCTGCCCTGGTGAGGCCGCATCTGGAATATTGTGTCCAGTTCTGGGCCCCTCAGTTCAAGAAGGACAGGGAGCTGCTTGAGAGAGTCCAGCGTAGAGCCACAAAGATGGTGAAGGGAGTGGAGCATCTCCCTTATGAGGAAAGGCTGAAGGAGCTGGATCTCTTTAGCTTGGAGAAGAGGAGGCTGAGGGGTGACCTCATCAATGTTTATAAATATGTCAAGGGGGAATGTCAGGAGGATGGAGCCAGGCTCTTTTCAGCGGCGTCCACTGACAGGACAAGGGGCAATGGGTGGAAGCTGGAACACAGGAGGTTCCAGAAAAATATGAGGAAAAACTTTTTCACTGTGAGGGTGACTGAGCACTGGAACAGGCTGCCTAGGGAAGTTGTGGAATCTCCATCTCTTGAGACATTCAAAACCCGCCTGGACGCGTTCCTGTGCGCTCTAGTGTAGGTGATCCTGCTCTGGCAGGGGGGTTGGACTAGATGATCTTTGAGGTCCCTTCCAACCTTTAACATTCTGTGATTCTGTGATTCTGTGATTTTCAGGATAAGTTGGCCAAACCAGTGCTATTGCTAATTTAGAGAAGCTACAGAAAAAGTTACTTGATTCCTAAATTAAAACATTCTAGAAAATACTGTTGCTTCTTTTCATTTTAGCACCATGGCTTCCTCCTACCTCGTTCACTGGCTGATTTGTTCAGGCAAGGTACTTGTCCTAGGGAGATCACTTTCCACAGCTGCAAAATGGGAATAATACACTCATTTCTGAAAAACGCGTGGAGAGCTACCAACGTGAACCTCAGAACAGGAGTGGAAATTATCGTTATTGTAGTTTTACTTGCCTCTACGTGCTTTGTGACAGCGTCCCAAGCCATGATCACTTCAAGAATTGTTAGTTCTGAGTTATTAAGAATTAAACAGATCTGTTTCTGTTTGTACTGGATAGACGTATACTAAGACTTTCATGCCTGGTATCCTTGCTACTTCTTACAAAGACGTTTCTCATTTATATACAGAAATAATGAGACCGAAAAATGTTGAAAGGATTGCCTTTAGCTGTAGATCACTTCTGGCAATAATTATTTATCTGTCCACCGTTTTGTCAGTGTAGATTTTATTCTCTCTCACTGTATGTGTAACAGATTACTTAGCAGAATCAAAGCTGCTTATTTTAAACTTACAATGCTCACTTTTGACCTGCACACAAACAAGCAGCATAGTGGAGGACATATGCACATTGTACACTTAGTAATCTTTCAGTAATTTATTTACAGGCATCTGGTTGCTTTCCTACTAGAATAGACCACTCTTCCTTCCCTAATGAAAACAGTAATGGGAAAACTGCTTGAGGTGCTATAATGAAAGCCAATACATTATCGTGTTTTTAGCAGAGTTAAGCATGAGTACCTTGTGTGTTAACTCTTTCTTTTACCTGTACAGCACAAATTTTGCGCTAACAATGACAACGTATTGGCATTTTACACAGTGAAGAGTCAACATTAACTAAATATCCTTGCCATATCCCCTGAGAGGAGAATGTCATTAACCTCTTTTACAGATGAGGAAACAACATCGGATTAACATTGTAACTTCATTGACTTCTATGGAGTTATTCCAGATTTCCACCAGTAGAAATAAGACTAATGTTAGCCCTCAGACAAAAAAAAAGCCGTTTGCTCATGGTTATTTAGTCACAAAGCTGCACACTCGGGATTAGAAACTGAAGAGATCTGTGTTTCCTTTGCTGTTATAGTAAGACTTTCTACTGAAATCGCACCCTTAGCTAGAATAACTTAAAGAGAAACACACCACCACAAAATCTTACATTGTTCTCTCACTTGTATCTCGAAATAATTGCTATGTCTAGAAAGGTTTGCATCCTATGGAAATAAATGAACAAGAATAAATTATTTTTTATGAACTTCCACTTGCCCAGAAATGTGAATGTTTTTCTTGGTAAATTTAATAGCAGAAAAGAATAATGGGCTTCCAAAGATTGTCAATGAGCAACTAATGTAAGTTAAAAGCCTTTTTATATGCAAATATTTCATTATGTTTGGGGGTTTTCTTTTTTTTTCTTTTTTTTTTTTGAAAGCAAAAGCACAATGGGACGTCAGTTATTTCAATTTACATATGAATACACAGAATTCAGTTTCCACTTCCAGTTGTTCTAGAATCCTGGTGATACCTGTCAGCATTTGAGGTCTGGAATAAAGTGGGAGTCTGCTGACTTCCCTAGACAGGGGGCTCTGCAGGAATTAGGGGTCTACACTGTTTCTGCGAACCCAGAAAATCTTACTGCAAGGTATGCGTTCACTCCGAGCAGGATTTCTGAAGAAATACGACTTGAAAACACAACTATCACGTCTCCCAGTTAAATTATTGCTAACGTATCCATTATAAAAATGCGCAGCTCTCAGTTATACTCGCTGCAAGTCTGGGAACTCAAGCCTTACACAGAGGATTGGTACCAAGCTTCATAGAATCATAGAATGTGTTGGGCTGGAAGGAGCCTTTAAAGGTCATCTAGTCCCACCCCTGCAGTGAGCAGGGACGTCTTCAACTGAATCAGGTTGCTCAGAGCCCCATCAAGCCTGACCTTGAATGTCTCCAGGGATGGGGCCTCCACCACCTCTCTGGGCAACCTGTGCCAGAGTTTTACCACCCTCATAGCAAAAAGCTTCTTCCTGCTATCTAATCTAAATCTACCCTGCTCTAGTTTAAAACCATTGCCTCGTGTCCTGTCCCTACACGCCCTTGTAAACAGTTCCTCCTCAGCTCTCCTGTAGGCCCCCCTCAGGTTCATCCGTAAGCCCTGCTCAGAACAAAGTTCCAATCATTGATCTCCTTGCTCTGAGTGGCCCTTCTGCACCAGCCAGTGTCCCCTCACCACGGCTGAGAGACACCCTAAGAATACAAATTCCTTATTGAAGTCAGGTTAGAAGGTAACTGTAACTAAATCTTGAGTATTCCAGATGAAATAATATCAGGTCTGCAGACTGAAAAACTTCTTTCTGGGTTAGAAACCAACATGGAAGCCAATTTCATGAACCAGTTCAGTGATATCACTGGCACTACTCAGATGCAAATTCACATCGAATTTGGTCTGCTGAAATTAAAACTAATATTCCAATGGAGTTTGATATTTTTCTGAAAATTTAAAATATTTAAATATTTTAAACCTGCAAATCTAAATAGGAAATAAAACATTTCTTTCAAAAATGTTTTTCACATGAAGCTCCTTCCAAAGGTGTCTAAGAAAACCAATTATGTACGAGTCTTTGCAAGACCAACTTTCAGCCAAAAAATTAAACCCAGATTTCAGCAGAACTCTAGAGATTGTAGTCCAATTCCAAAAATTTGCAGAGGTAAGAATCAGAGGTTGAGAAAACCCTACTAATCTTAAAAATCCGAGGCAGCATTTTAAAAAGTATGCGTTATTTATAGTAGTGTGTAAGTAACCATCACTGTTAAGTTGCCAAAACATTAACTAATATTCAAAACCTCAATTTGCAAAGGGAATTTGGAAAATACTTATCACTGTTTCATTATTTCCATCATCCACAAGTGCTGCTTTTCTTTCCCTGTCAGAAATGCCTCTTTCCTAATACAGCTTATCATCAGGTGGGACTTTTATCTGTCTCACATGGCAGCACTTGAATACATGAGAGATGCTGACAAGTCTAACAGATTTTGTACGGAAAACTTTTCCTTTATAAACAGTAATAACAACCTTCCTGTACAATAAACTAGAAAACCTATGGATTTCCTAGTTCTTCAACTGTATTACCAAATACCCATGAAGGTGAATTCTCTTTCATTGGGTGATGTTTGTTTACGTAAGGTAAGGCATTTTCTCCATTATTTTTAATTAACTGTACTAGTAAAAGACAATGGGGGTTAGACGCTAAAAGTAGAGATGCAGATAACAAGATACATTCTCTCTAGGGAAAATCTACGATTTACATATGGATCTGTAGTCTTAAGTGAGGGGGAAGTGTCCCCATCTCACTCTGTCCCTTCTCTGCCTTCTCCCCCACACTGCTCACAGAGCCACAGGGTGAGAGACTTCTTTTTCAGGGTCGGTGTATCACCACATCTGCAGCATGAATAACTTACCCTGGGGTTGCATTCACCCACATTTAAAGCACTCAGCCTCCTGTTAAGCTTGCTTCCTAGTGGAGGCTTGTCATCTTACAAAATACCAAGTCAATCTGGGACATGACAGGATCATGCCCGTGCCTAACCAAGAGTACAGGCTTTTGATTGTGTCCAGTTCTGGGCCCCTCAGCTCAAGAAGGACAGGGAGCTGCTGGAGAGAGTCCAGCGCAGAGCCACAAAGATGATGAAGGGAGTGGAGCATCTCCCTGATGAGGAAAGGCTGAAGGAGCTGGGTCTCTTTAGCTTGGAGAAGAGGAGGCTGAGGGGTGACCTCATTAATGTTTATAAATATGTCAAGGGGGAGTGTCAGGAGGACAGAGCCAGGCTCTTTTCAGCGGTGTCCATTGACAGGACAAGGGGCAATGGGTGCAAGCTGAAGCATAGGAGGTTCCACATAAAACATTAGGAAAAGCTTTTTCACAGTGAGGGTGACAGAGCACTGGCACAGGCTGCCCAGGGAGGTTGTGGAGTCTCTTTCTTTGGAGGGATTCAAAACCCGCCTGGACGCATTCCTCTGCGCTCTGCTGTAGGTGATCCTGCTCTGGCAGGGGGTTGGACTAGATGATCTTTGAGGTCCCTTCCAACCTCTAATATTCTGTGATACTGTGATTCTGTGATTCCTTCAGAAGTGCACTCTCCTAGTTGTCCCTGCAGCTTTGAAAAACACAGACCAGGAACAGAGGAAATCACAGGCTGTCAACTTGAACTTACTCACAGAATTTACCTTATGAGTTCTTTACAAAACAGTATTGCTGGGTGAAACACTGGCTGGATGGCCAGGCCCAAAGAGTGGTGGTGAATGGAGTTAAATACAGTTGGTGACCGGTCATGAGCGCTCTGTAGTGGGGACAGTCCTCTTTCATATCTTTATCAATGACCTGGATGAGGGGACTGAGTGCACCCTCACTAATTTTGCAGACGATGCTAAGTTGGGCAGGAGTGTTGATCTGCTGGAGGGTAGGGAGGCTCTACAGAGGGATCTGGACAGGCCGGACTGATGGGCTGAGGCCAATTGGATGAGGTTCAACAAGGCCAAGTATGAGGTCCTGCCCTTGGGTCACCACAACCCCCAGCAGCACTACAGGCTTGGGGAGCAGTGGCTGGAGAGCTGCCAGGCAGAAAAGGACCTGGGGGTGTGAGCAGCAGTGTGAACATGAGCCAGCAGTGTGCCCAGGTGGCCAGGAAGGCCAATGGCATCCTGGCTTGTATCAGAAATGGTGTGGCCAGCAGGAGCAGGACAGTGATTGTCCCCGTGGACTCAGCACCGGTGAGTCCTCACTTCATACCCAGCGTTCAGTTTTGCGTCCCTCACTACAAGAAAGACATCAAGGTGCTGGAGCAGGTCCAGAGAAGGTCAACAAAGCTGGTAAAGGGTCTGGAGAACAAGTCTTATGAGGAGCAGCTGAGGGAACTGGGGCTGTTTAGTCTAGAGAAGAGGTGGCTGAGGGGAGACCTTCTCACTCTCTACAACTATATGAAAGGAAGCTGTAGTAAGGTGGGGTTGGTCTCTTCTCCCTAGTAACTAGAGATAGGATGAGAGGAAATGGGCTCAAGTTGCACCAGGGGAGGATTAGATTGGACATTACGAAAAATTTCTTTGCTGAAAGGGTTGTTAAGCATTGGAACAGGCTGCCCCTAGGGCACTGGCGTCACCACCCCTGGAGGTGTTCAAAAGATGAGTAGATGTAGTGCTTAGGGACGTGGTTTAGCTGCTACTTGGTAATTTTGGGTTGATGGTTGGACTTAATGATCTTAAAGGTGTTTTCCTACCAAAACTATTTCATGATTCTATGAATATGTAAAGTGCTGTAAGACAGTAGTTTGTACAGTCTGTGCTGTGGCCACATGAATGTGCACAGCTTTGTCACTGCAAATATGATTCCAACCTCCTATCTCACCATTTATGCAAAATTTATTTGGACAACAAAAGACGTCTAGAAGCTTGGAACACTTCTAGGGTAAAGTAATGATCTCACTTCAGAAACAAGAATTTTCATGTCCCTTCTCTTTAGAGAGTCTTGTGGCTGCTGTGCTTTTCCACAGACTTTTTTTTCTTCTTGGACTTGGACAGAGCAAAGAAAGACTGTTCCAACCCCTTTTGCAGTCAATGGGAACAACTCCAGTTGACTTCAGTCATATCGGTTCAGGCCCTTAATCTCTCTGAATGTACTTCCATTAGAACAAGCAGCAGACATTGATATTACCAGAGAAAAGGAGGGTGACGTGAATCTATTTCCAGACAAATGAGATTTACAGGCCAGTTGGAATTACAGCACATTTATTTTCTTTTAAGTTAATGAGTGGCATGATCCACCTATAATTGTATCTTATGCTTTTCATAAAGCTCTTAAGGCATTTCATAATCAATTAACAGCTCAAGCACGTCATCATTACAGAACATTTTGCAATAATCCATTAGGAATTAATGCAGAATGAGCTTTCCATCATCACTAAACAAACTGCTACACAGCTAGGATCCACGCCAAGCAGACAGGCTTTGAATTTTCTAATGAAGATTACACATTCCCTGCAAGCATATCACCAGGACTTTCTATTCGCCTCCTCCCCACCACCTGCAAATTTTTTTTATGTTTAGCCCTTTCTCTGTACTCTGGTGAGATTAATAAAATCCAATATTTCTGTGCTGCATTACATTTAATTTGGGTATTTAGTACAAGATGGATCACAGAAAATGCATTATGGAGTAGTTACACTCCCAGACTGAAAATCGGTCCCTAGAGTGACTTCGTGTATTTCTGAGGTCGATCTTAACAGCTCTGTGACTAAGACTCCCAGATAAACTTTTTCTGCCTCTTCTTGAATTTCTTCCTGTTTCTTCCAGTTTGTAATTCTGGACATATCCCTACCTTCTCAGATCAAAGAGGGAGAGAGCACCTGTGCAGGTTTTTCCAAGCTGTTGTCAGACCTCGGCATTAAGTGCCTGGCTCTCACGGCTATTTTAGGGCAGCAGTAATGCAGCCAGGCTCCTTATATTCCGGAGACGATGTCTGGATCTAAAATTCAAGCTTGCACCTAAACAGCTCCCTCGCCTGGCAATAGCAGGCTATTCCCTCTCCACCTAAGTTATTTGTGGCTTTCCACACTCGTCTGCCCAGCAACAGTTCGTCCTTCCTATCTGCAGCAACAGCCTAATGTAAGCATCTTGCCCTGAGATCAGCAGCAGGAACTTACAGTATGATTTACAAGGGGAAAAAAAAAGCTGCTTCTTCAAAGATTCGAACTCCTTTAGATGTCTGACATTGGGCCCCCACACTGACAGCATCGCACAGGATGTAACTTTTAAGCCGTTTAAGCGAGACGTGTTTTTGTTTTACAAAGACAGCACACAGTCTATTATTAATCTTTTGCATGAGAGACATGGCAGTTTCCCCACTGTTATGCCAGACAATATGGTTTGATTGCTTCTGCCGCCTGTCAAGTCTCCAACTGGAAATGGGTAATATGAAATGAAGTGCAGCAAAATGGATAAGGATGTGCTGAGGTAGTTAAAACAATAGTGGGTTAATTAAGGATTGCTATCTATACTAAAAATAAGCCCTCTGTTTGGATGGCTTGATGAACACTGCAGGATTGTAAGGCTACCGATGACACATGCTCTGTCCAAAGCGGAAGGAGAAGAATCATCTTAAATTGACACTAAATGGTGGAAACTCAGAATATTTAATTTATTTAAAGGTTTTCAGGAAAGATTCTCCTCCAAGCAGCAGGGACAGAAAATGGTTCTTGCAGCAGCTGTAGCAGCAATTTATATATTGAGAAGCCACTCTGATCTTTTTGCTAACATGTACTGCATTGTTATTATGAGCTTAGACCTGTGGCAAATGAAGCAATAATGAAAGAGACTGAATGCCAGTGGCATAAAAAAAATAGCAGCAACTGACCACATAAAACATCATGAGTTCCTCCTGTACATGCCACATTAAAAAAAAACACAAAAAAGCCAAGTGCTCTTTCTTTGCCTGCACCAAAAAATGAAGTACTGCCTAGAGGGTCAGTGCCAAACCATGAATTGCTTTTATTAATGCTGTATCATGAAACTTCAAAAAACAACCTTCTTCACTCCAGAAGAATCCGTGGCAGAATCCATGCAGCGGAGCGAAGCTTACTGCTTGGTATCTCATCCCTAACTCCTGTGCTTTCTGAGATTGCATTTCCCCTTGTACCCTGCAACCTTACAAGGACTGATTCCCTTTTGTGTCCGGCCGCACTTCTTTGACTATCCAGAGTCATTAATTCCTGAGTCTTTAATTCTATATTTACAAAGTAATGATCCTCTTCTATGGAGGAGAAATACAGTCTGTGCACAACTGTTAAGTTACACCCACAGCTGTGCAGTATGTGCAGTGTACGTGGGAAAAGGGGAAAGGGTAGAAGCACGCTCAGCGCTGGTGAGGCCTCCCCTCGAGCCCTGTGTGCAGGTCTGGGCCCCTCACTGCAAGAAAGACATTGAGGGGCTGGAGCGGGTCCAGGGGAGAGCAACGAGGCCATTGAAGGGACTAGAGCGCAAGCCCAATTACAAGAAGCTGAGGGAGCTGCGGGTGTTTAGCCTGGAGGAGACTCAGGGGGGACCTTCTCACTCTCTACAACTCCCTGAGGGAGGGTGTAGTCAGGTGGGGTCGGGCTCTTCTCCCAGGCAACCAGTGACAGGACGAGAGGGCACGGCCTGGAACTGTCAGTGAAGGTTTAGGTTGGATCTCAGAAAACGCTTCCTCACAGAGAGGGTGCTCAGGCACTGGGATGCACTGCCCAGGGAAGGGGTGGAGTCACCGTCCCTGGAGGTGTTTAAGGAGAGGCTGGATGTGGCACTTAGTGCCATGGTCTGGCCGATGTGATGGTGTTCACAGAATCACAGAATCACAGAATGTTAAAGGTTGGAAGGGACCTCAAAGATTATCTAGTCCAACCCCCCTGCCAGAGCAGGATCACCTACAGTAGAGCGCACAGGAACGCGTCCAGGCGGGTTTTGAATGTCTCAAGAGAAGGAGATTCCACAACCTCCCTGGGCAGCCTGTTCCAGTGCTCGGTCACCCTCACAGTAAAAAAGTTTTTCCTCATATTTTTCTGGAACCTCCTGTGTTCCAGCTTCCACCCGTTGCCCCTTGTCCTGTCAGTGGACGCCGCTGAAAAGAGCCTGGCTCCATCCTCCTGACATTCCCCCTTGACATATTTATAAACATTAATGAGGTCACCCCTCAGCCTCCTCTTCTCCAAGCTAAAGACACCCAGCTCCCTCAGCCTTTCCTCATCAGGGAGATGCTCCACTCCCTTCACCATCTTTGTGGCTCTACGCTGGACTCTCTCAAGCAGCTCCCTGTCCTTCTTGAACTGAGGGGCCCAGAACTGGACACAATATTCCAGATGTGGCCTCACCAGGGCAGAGTAGAGGGGCAGGAGGACCTCTCTTGACCTACTTGCTACTCCCCTTCTAATACACCCCAGGATGCCATTGGCCTTCTTGGCCACAAGGGCACATTGCTGGCTCATGGTCATCCTGCTGTCCACTAGAACCCCCAGGTCCCTTTCCCCTGCACTGCTCTCCAGCAGGGCAGTCCCCAACCTATATTGGCACATGGGGTTATTTTTTCCCAAGTGCAAAACTCTACACTTGCCCTTATTAAACTTCATAAGATTTCTCCCCGCCCAGCCCTCCAGCCTGTCTAGGTCTCTCTGAATGGCTGCATAGCCTTCTGGTGTGTCAACCACTCCCCCCAACTTCGTATCATCAGCAAACTTGCTGACAACATTCTCTAATCCCTCATCCAGATCATTGATGAATATATTAAACAGCACCAGCCCAAGCACTGACCCCTGAGGGACCCCACTAGACACAGGTCATAGGCTGGACTTGATCATCTCAGAGGTCTTTTCCAGTCTCAACAATTCTGTGATTCTGTGGCACTTAGTGCCATGGCCTAGCTGATGTGGTGGTGTTGGGACACAGGCTGGACTTTATGATCTCAGGTCTTTTCCAGGCTCAATAATTCTGTGATTCTGTGATAGGTTCCCATTGGCTTCAGATCAGATATATAGCCAACAAAGGAAACAAAAGCTCCTTTGAAAAGACCAAGGAAAAATCAATGATGCAATACCCTCCAAAAGATATGTTGCCTCTATCTTTTTTCCCTCCTGCTAGTAATGCCTTTTCTTGTATGCAGTCACCTTGTCTTTTTTTCGATGAGGGAGATAGGACATGGGGTAATGGCTTTAATCTGAAAGAGGGTAGATTTAGATTAGACATTAGAAAGAAGTTCTTCACTCTGAGGATGGTGAGACACTGGCACAGGTTGCCTAGAGAAGCTGTGGATGCCCCCTCCCTGGCAGTATTCAAGGCCAGGCTGGACCAACCTGGTCTGGCTTTGAGCAACCTGGTCTGGTGGGAGTTCTCCCTGCCCGTGTCAGAGGGTTGGAAGTAGATGGCCTTTAAGGTCCCTTCCAACCCAAACCATTCTGTTTCTATGATTGATTCTATGATTCATGCAGCGTAGCTTCGCTCAAACTGAGAATATTCTTACTTTATTTCCCAAACTGAATGTATCAATTGAACCACTCGTGCTGTGTGTGAGCCAACTCCAGCTTTCTGTGTTGTCAACTGAATGATGCACGTTGCTGACAAGCTCGGCAACACAGGCCATTTCACAGTTGCGAGCTGCAGAGTGACTGAGCCGATGTAGATTTCCAGCAGTACGATTTCCTAAAGAGCCACTGCTTCGCATTCCCCTCATGACACAGCAAGCATTAGGGATGCTCTACCCTCATTCCTTCTGTGTGGAAGAAAAAAATATCACAGCAAGTATTTCTTAATAACAATTAACACTGGAGGAAGGCATATTAATATCAGCAGAGATCTTGTGACTAGCGTATTGCTAGCATGCTGCTTCGATTAGGTTCAAGGCTAAGCTGTGCTGGGCCTGCTGGGTGCTCCTGATAAGTGTTTTACCTAACAGCTCACTGATAAGGATGAGTTTAAATGCAGCCCAGGACACAAGTGCCCCAGTTGCTTCTTTTGCTTTGAAGGTCTGAGCTTGTTTTCCCATGGAAGTACCATAACGTCTAAGTTATAGAGCACTCTGAGTGTCTCTCTTGGCCACCTTTGCTGAAGCTGTTCCACTTGTCATGGAATAATATTCACAAGGACCAGAGAGAATATGGCTTGTAACTCAGTGATTATACTAGGCATCTGGGGAGAGAATGGGGTTTTGTGTCTGTTCTCCAGAGAGTGTACGAGTTTTGATTTACCAGGTAAACTACCGGTGAGGTGGGTTGAGAGCTGGCTGAGTGACAGAGCTCAGAGGGTCATGATCAATGGTGCAGCGTCGAGCTGGAGGCCTGTAACCAGGGCCTGTTCCCCAGGGGTCAGTACTGGGTTCAGTCTTGTTCAATACATTCATCAGTGACGTGAGTGAGGGGACAGTGTACCCTCAGCAAGTTTGCTGATGATACAAAACTGGGAGGGGTGGGTGACACACCAGAGGGCTGTGTTGCCCTCCAGCATGACCTGGATGACCTGGAGCGTTGGGCAGAGAGGAACTTACAAGAGGTTCCACAGGGGCAAATGAAGGGTCCTGCACCAGGTGAGGAACAACTCCATGCACCAGTGTAAGTTAGGGGTAGACCTGCTGGAAACCAACCCTGAGTAGAGGGACCTTGGAGTCCTGGTAGACAGTAAGTTAATCATGAGACAGCAATGTGCCCTTGTAGCCAAGAAGGCCAATGGCATCCTGGGCTACATAAAAGATACTGTGGCCAGCATGTCAGGGGAGGCCATCCTTCCCCTGTGTTCTGCCCTGGTGAGGCCACATCTGCAGTGCTGTGTCCAGTTCCGGGCTCCCCAGCTCGAGAGAGACGGAGAACTACTGGAGAGAGTCCAGGGGAGGACAACAAAGATGACTGGGGGGACTGGAGCATCTCTCTCAAGAGGGAAGATTGAGAGAGCTGGCACTGTTTAGCCTGGAGAAGAGAAGGCTGAGAGGAGACCTTATAAATGTCTATAAATGTCTAAAGGGTGGGTGCAGGGAGGATGGAGCCAGACTCTTTTCAGCAGTGCCCAATGATAGGAAAAGGGGCAATGAGCACAAACTGGAACACAGGATGTTTCATTTAAATATGAGGAATAATTTCTTTACTTGTGAGGATGACAGAGCACTGGAACAGGCTGCCCAGGAAGGTCATAGAGTGTCTTTGGAGACTTTCAAAACCTGCCTGGATGCAGTCCTGTGTGATGTGCTCTATGCAATCCTGCTTTAGCAGTGGGGTTGGACCAGATGATCTCTAGAGGTCCCTTCCAACTCCAACAATTCTGTGATTCTGTGAAGTACGTGACTGAAAATTTAAGCTAAATGCTAGGCAGGCAATGCACAGGTTTAAATTTGGTCATAGCACCACTCAGAGAGGAACTGCTGCGGTAAAGAAGCATCTTTACCACTCAGTTCTCCGATGTGGATCACACTTGGATTCTGCTGCCTTCTGAAGTGACTTCAGGCTGTGATCAGTGCAACACTCCAGGGTTATTCACGTTTTTGTAGGATCAAGTGCAACGATACCGGTGTAATGCACTGGAGTAACTTCCTCTAAGGGCAACTAGAGGAGAAGAACCAGGAAGCTACATGCTCCTTGGATGCAGTGAAAGTTGTTCAGTCATGTAAAATGTTTCCCGTTACATTGCTGGGCACCTAAGTCAGGATATGGCAAGCTTCAGTAGGTCTCTAATATGAAGTGAAACCTATTTCCACTTTTTGTGGTTTTTTTAGTGATCTTAGAATTATAGTGTCGATAAGGTTGGCAAAGACCTCTAATATCATCTAGTCCAACAGTCAAACCAACACTACCATGACCACTAAACTATATCCTTCAGTGCCATGTCTACATGGCTTTTTAACACCTCCAGGGATGGCAACTCCATGACTTTCCCAGGCAGCCTGTTCCAATGCCTCACCACTCTTTCAGTAAAGAATTTTTTCCTAATATCCAATCTAAACCTTCCCTGGCACAACTTGAGCCCATTTCCTCTCATCCTATCGCTAGTACCTTGGAGGGAAAGACCAACACCCACCTCACTACAACCTCCTTTCAGGTAGTTGTAGAGAGCAATAAAGTCTCCCCTTCTCCAGGCTAAGCAACTGAGATCTCTCAGCCATTCCTCCTAAGACTTGTGCTCTCCAGACCCATCACCAGCTTTGTTGCTTTGCTTTGGACCCGCTCCAGCACCTCAATGTCTTTCTTGTACTGCAGTGCCCAAAACTGAACACAGCACTCCAGCTGTGGCCCCACCAGTGCTGACTACGGGGGCACAATCCCTTCCCTTCTCCTGCTGGACACACTGCTTTTGATACAGGCCCAGATGGTGCTGGCCTTCTTGGCCATTTTGACACATAACAGAGCAAAAATGATTGATTTAATGTGCAGAAATTAGTAGAAGATTCACATTGATTTCAGAGGGTCACAGAAATTACTCACTCCAAACCAGAAGTTTTGACCTTTAAGAACCAGTGATAAACTAGACAAGACACACTTTTAAATCTAAGTAATTTTCTTTGGAAAGCGCCATTTCTACAGAAGTGCAGATTTTATGTGAAACTCCCAATTTCAAAACAACTTCTATTAGGAAATAGTGAAAATCTTTCTCTTTCAGTATTCTCCGAATGAGAATGTTTAACTTCAATACTGTTTGCCATTTAGTGACGAAACATATATAAAGGAAATTTAAATCACAAATATTTGGAACAGATTAAGATAAAACATGGGAAATCATCTAAAATTAATTTACTTTTATTTAACAATTTAACAATTATCATCGCACTCATCTCCCTGCCCCTCAAAAAAAGGAGAAGCTTTTTTCTCACTTGGAATAAGGAAAACTTCTGTCCTATTGGGAATAAGAAGAGCTTATGGCAAGATTTTCATAGGCTAAAAATAAAATATATATCCCAGCCAAATCTACCAACAGACTATTGTGTCTCAGAGCTGTAAATACAGTTTGCAGATCTTGCATCTGGTTTTTGTTTACAGTGATGGTTAGATATCTGTATAGGTAAGTCAGGTTTTCCATGACAACAGTGTGTGCTTCTACATTTCTAGCTAGTGGTGGTCCTTGAAAATACAAGAATAAGTGAATACAGAAAGAGAATCTTATAGAAAAAAAAGCAGCAAGAATCTAAAGAGGCAGAATTAGGTAATGCATAGAGTGGCCGATCTTGTTCAAGTAGGTAATTGTGTTAGTATTGACTCAGTGTAACCATCTCTTCTTCATAAACGAATGCTTTGCATGACTGGTTTTCTGTGAGTATAAATGCATTGGATTTTTTCTGATTATTGAATTTTATAGAAGAAAACACCCCAACTGCATAGATGGAGGAGAACTAATCCCTAATATTTTATCCGAGCGGAAGTGTGAAACATACATAACAGTGAATCCAGAAGTAACTAGAGATTACTTGCACTGCTAGAGTGCCTAATCGTGCCTAGCTGCACTTAAGATCTGAAACCAGAACTCCAAATCTGAAGCCATCAGGAACGTACTATTTCAAATATCCCCACTCCTGACTGTAAGCTTCCGTGTGGGTCCAGTTTCAAAACGTAATTTCATGCCTACCTCACCTTTGTGAGATTGCTCATATAGTCCCTGCTCAAGCTGAGTAGTAACTACTCATACAAGTTATTAGACTGGAGGAGTATCACCCCCCTTCTTGCAACACTGCAAAAAAAAAGTGCAATATATATCTTTGCATTATAAATACAAAATCTTTGTGGAAAGAAAAGATAGGTTATGAACTTGGCCTCTGGGATCCACAGGACTGAACTGGTAAGAACGTCCACAGATATAATATTAGATATTATATCCACAGATACAATGTGTACAAAAGACTTTGGAATTCAGCCCAGAGAGAACTGCTGATACAAGGCAGAGTTCCTTATGCTTCTCCTGAAATCTCCAAGTCTGATATTAATAAATAAAGAAGTTTTTAGGCTGGAATTAAACTTGCACAGTTTTATGAAGGACAGGTCTTTACTGCTGAGTTCAATTTGCACGACAATACATCCCTCACACCCTGCCCAAGTTTGAGAAATGTGGTCGTTGGGAAGGTCTTCACAGTCAAGCTACTAACTTCTTTTCAGCAGCACGTAAACAGGAACCAAACGTTATCTTTTTGTGTTCTCTATTAAAATGTCTTATAGTGACACCATTACCGATATTACTGGAACCAGGTGATCTACAGCCAGAATCTATTCCATTCCTCCAGCCAGCTCTTCCTTCCTTTCTCACATAAACACACACATCCAGCTGATGGTCCAGGCCTGATCTCTCCTCCAAGGCCTAAGGCTGGCTTGTTGAACAAGCCAAAAAACTTCACCCTCTCTAGCCACCGTCCATGCAATCCAGCATCTCACTTTTGATGGTTTTGGGGGAGAAAAAGGTAAATAGAAGTACATCTGTCCAGTTCCGCCCAGGCAAGTAGGAGAGAACTTCCTAATCTCTTCAGCAAATCATCTGCAGCCCTGAGAGGCGAGATCTAATTATAGATGTCGGCCTAATACAGAATTGCAAGTGCTACGAGCAAAGCAAGAACTATGGACACAATTCTGCTCACTTTGCCATGACCCATGAAGAAAGAAAATGCCTCGCAGATTCATAGCTCCTGAGACCAAAAGGAACTGCAACATCTTCAGCCCATCACCTCAGCACACAGGCTGCAAATTTCTTCCAGATGATTAATGCATATTTTGTTACAAAGATATGAACTGCTACTTAAAAAAAAAAATAAAATTACAATGATCTACTGGTTCCTAGTTAAGGCACCCTACTGTTTAATTATTCTCACAGATTGCATTTTATTTTGAGGTTGAGCCTATCCCACTCTGACTTAAAGCTTTTGAATCCTTGAGGTCATCAACTGTGAAGGCCCGTCACAAAGAATTATAGGGACATCTATGTCAAAAAAGCACAGCGCCCATCATCTCTGCTAAACATGCTAAACACAAAGCTGGATAATACCACTGTGTGGTTCTGTCATGTTATCCAGGGACACCTACACTCCTTTTAATGATATTTTACTTGTGTGGTCACTGTAAGGTGATCATCAGGGAAGCAGGAGGAAGCAGATGGCTGTTATATGCCAGGAAGAATAAAGGACTCGCTGTAAACAGTATTTAGGTGCCAAATGCTACTGGATCTTTCAACAAATCATCAGTCACCAGCTCTTGTCTGGATTTAGGCTGATTGTTTAGAGCAAAGTCGGCAACTGAATCAGCCATTAGAATATCTGGGTGCCATGATTTAGGAAAAATACAAAAGAGTCACAGCACTAGTATGTTTATAGAAGTAAGGGAGGCAAATTATGTACTGAAAGTCATGGAACTGCACATTAACTTTCAAAACTAAGAGCTTTTTACACTTAAGTTTCTCCAAAACATCTTGTCCTTTAACACTGAAGATAACATCAACAACAACAGAAGACATTGATGGCTGGTGTGAGAATCTTAAAGGAAGTGACAGTAGGTGTTTGCCAGTTCAGTATATTTTTACGTCAAGAAGAAGAAAAAATAGTAAATGTCAAACTATACCTAAAAGTTACTGTAAAAATGTAAGCTAATAGAATTAATTTGCACTCAATTCTTTAAAAGTCTCAGCTCTTCATGTAAATAGTCAACTTACTTCAATTCCTAAAAGATCAATAGGAGTTGAAAGCATTTAGCAACTTGCAGGAAGCTGCTCGGCACCCCACCATGGTGTTTATAGTGCAGATTTTGAAGGTCTGGCTGCTATGACAGGTTCTTCAGAGGGAAAGACATTTTGAAGCAAAGCAAATCTTTTCTCAAGTGTGCATCTTCAGGGATTTGCCACAAGTCACATAACCGGTAATATATTTATGATGATTGAATGTGAAAACGTTATACACAGACATCAACTTTCAAAATTGTTCTGATTTAGAGAGCTGCAGGTGTTGCTTTTGTAAATTTCATATAGTTCAGTGCCAAAACCAGGAGACAGCATGAAAAATTATAAGCAGATCTACTAAAGCATTTATACCAAGTCTGCACTGAAGAAAGCTTTTCCAGCGACTGTGACTTATCCTTCCACTTCTTTAAAACATGGTACAGATGTAACTGTCTAATCCGACTTTTAGTCATAATATTTAGCTACCTGAAAGATAACGCATAATGTAATGCTATACATTTCTCTTCTTTTTCAGCTTTGGAACTGTGAGCTTTTGAAAGATGACACACTCAATTATTATCAAGTAAATTTTTTATCTGCCGTTTGATCATTTGTGACAGCAAATGAAATGTAAAAAGACTAAATGTGCACTACAGAATTAGCCTGCAAAATATAATAGTTATTGTAGTGTAAGTAACACACAAAATGTAAATTATCAGTCAGAAGTTTCTGAATAATGTTTTTATGTTTTATAGATAAGATCAGCCAAAGTTCTGGTGACACCACATTTCTATATCTTTCGGAATATTACACATCATGCCCTGTTGAGAAACACATCATGCCCTGTTGAAAAAAAGAATTCTGAAGTCCAAGAGTTCTGCTGTAAACTGGAGCTCTACGGAAAGAAAAGTGTCTTAGTGTGTTTTAGTCTTAGCTTCAAATGTTCATAGATCAGAATTTCTCCTTTTGTAAATCAATGTAATTTCACTGACTTCCGTGGAGCTGTGTCAAGTTAATAGCAGCAGACGAATCCAGTCTTTTGTCTTCTATCACAATTCACATTTTCTTCTGAGGGTTATTTTAGGATCTACAGTGAGCGAACCGTTGAGATTGTGAAACTGTTATCCAGAGTTCAGAAAAAAACAAAAGAGTTCTACGAGATGGTGACAGTGCAAAACACATCTCTTACCTTGTCAATATGAACCGGCTTTTTGATAGAACTCATCCCACAGTTTGTAAAGTAAGAAGAAAGCACTGTGATAACTTACGCTGACTTTCTGCATATAGAGGCCGTCACAATTTCTGGGCTCAATTCTTGTGTGAACTACAGCAATTTGTTACGGAAAGCGTCTCACCTCCATTTAGACATTACCAGTATTGAGACTTCTCAAGTCGTACTGGATGTACAGGGTTGGGCTGATGGCTGGACTTGATCATCTTAAAGGTCTTTTCCAACGCAAAGCTATTCTATGATTCTGTATTACTCTCCCTATTTATTTGCTTGCGTGCTTTTAATCTCATCCTCAGTGTGAATATTTTGAGCTTTAACTTTAATCTGGGAACCTGAGCAGTCTGTTTCCAAAATCTTGTTCCCCATGTAGGTGTTGGGTCATAGGCTGGACTTGATGATCTCAGAGGTCTTTTCCAGCCTCATCAATTCTGTGTGATTCTGTGTGATTCCAGTTCACAGCTGATTTACTCCTTAAAGCAACTCTTTGATAAACTTGTTCTACCACAGTCAGATTGAGCTCCAAAGATCTCTCCAGAAGATTAAGAGTTCTTTAGTCTCTGGGACAGTTCCGTGAGTGACATCTATCCTGAAGTCATCTCTGAGAACACAGACTAAGAGGCAGGTGGATTTCTCATTTTTCAGAGACTACCAAACTCCTTTCAGACAGTAATAACTAATGGTCACTTGTGTTCTCAGGTAGCTCCTGAGCTAGAAATGAGCACGTTTGCTATCCATCACCTCAGGTACCACACTTACCAGTACAAAAAAAATTCTGGGCCTTATCTTTCAGTACTGAAATAACTCAAGAATTTGTCTTTGATCTGACTGGCAAGAGAGAAGTCTTGTAAAATGGAATTCATCTCACTCCACTCTAAATGTCTAACTCTGATTTACTTCTTACGTATTTTTTATAGTCAGTAAAAGATAAACAGGTGCTTCCGTGGCACATCCCTCCCATCCAAAACTTGACAGATGAAGATCACCTAGCTTGAGTGTTTCAGAGAACTGTACAGGAGATTTCCATGTTAAATGTCTCTATTTCACATGAGAGAAAGACGACTGTGATGATGCGATTCAGGGGAGTTCCCACAGTGTATGGTATGAACAGAGAATACGGAAAACAAAAGACCAGAGTAAATCTGAAGAAAAGTATGGAACCAAAAAGAAATCAAAGAAAGGCAAAGGAGTTCTTGAGAGAGAGAAACCAGCAAACCCAAGTGGGAAGGATCGGCTGGAAGACTGCTGTGGCTCTGGCACAGAACTGCTGGAGTCTGTGAAAATCGCAAATCCAAAGAGCTGTGACAAGCAACATTTGTTTCTTATTATGAGGAAATATCTTGCCAGTTGGGAAAGATATCATCTGGAAGGTTTTGCCAATATAAGTTCTCAGAGAAGGAAAAAAATCTCCAGGGAATGGCCCTTGTAGTGTACCTGTATATGCATCCACAAAATTACATTTTGTATTTGAACTTGTAACTACTACCACCACAGTTACTGTACTTCAATTACTGTCTATAAGGAATTTTTTTCTCTTTCTTTCCATGCACACACGTGTTAAAACATATGTATTTATTAAAATACTAAACTACTATTGTCACAGAAGTAGGATACAACAAAAGGAAAAAAAATACTGAATTCAGTAATAGCATTTCCCATCCTTTTACAGTACTACATAAAAAATAAATCTATAAACACTGAGCAGGTTTAAAGGGGGATTACTGCACACTGATAACTCAACCCGAAAAGACTTTTTTCCTAGATTAAAATAATGTAAGATTATAATATAATCCTGGCAGCAGATTTTTACATCTACATCCAAAGGATGTGCAGGTTTACTAAATAACAATGCAATATCTTAAAATGTGAACCAAACCTTTCACTGCGCTGTACTGCAGACTCCACTCCTGCAATCAATACTCCAAACAGCCCTATTTTTCTCGGACAAAAACCATACAGATATCTGACGTTTGAGGAAGCCAGGTGAACAAATCAATAGCTGAACAAAAATGCACTTAATCATATCTATTCTGGACAGATGCAGATTGGAAAAACCTATACGGTCCATGTACTGCCTTCTGCTGAAAGCTTAGAAATGAATCTGTGTTTCCTAAATGGCAACGTCCTGTTGCTAGAGCATTCCTGAAGCTGAAGTGATTACAGGGGCAATTAACTGTGTGCCAGGCACATTTGACAGACCTATTGCTCAAATTTAAATTCAGGTATAGTTTATTGTCAGAGTACTTTAGCATAAATACCTAACAACAAACCAACTGCATACTTTATAAGTGTAGCAGCTTTACTGGTACCTGTAGCAAAGAATCACACATCTGCTTCAACCTTAAATCTACCGGGTACATTTTCTTACCTAGAGGCAGCCCAAGGAGGAATTTAATATATACACATACTTTACCTCTCCTTAATGGTTTTAAGCAGTGACCATTATTGGACATTTCTTGTGGCGTTGCAAGTGATCATTAACCATGTACGATAGCCCTGCTAAATGAGTACAGATGGCTTTAATGCCCAAAATTTCTATGTTCGGTGGTACGTGTGTGCACAGAACGGCTGCTATGCTTAAAGGTGCTCCTTTACTTGACATTACTTCATAAAAGCCCTTTGAGATAACCACTGTGAGAGAGATGTTTTAGAAAAAACACGTTTTTATTTCTTCTCTGCTTTAGCCCTAAGCAGTTCAGCATTATTTGAACATCAGCAACAGCACTGCTTTACAACTTCAAAGTCAGATTCTAACCTCAAATTGGCCATGCACCTGGAGATTAAAAATCTGCGTGACACTGGAAGAAATAGATGTTTTCAGCAGGAAGAAGAGTGATCGGAGGTAAGAACACAACAGTCTAATTTCATTCAATTAAAAAGCATATTAAGGTTACACTAAAGCACCCAATATGGGTACTCTTACAGGCAAGACTTTAAGCAAGGCATGAGGGAAAGGACAACACCATTAAGCTTGTGAAGAGCTTTGCAGCTGTTACTAACCTGGAAGAAGGGTGAGATTTCTCCTAACTGACCTTTTCAGTGAAAACCTCTGTGTCAGGCACTCTGCAACCACAAAAGCTGGGTAATGTCTTGTATTTTCAAAATGTGTGATCCTGAAAAGACGAAAATGCAAACAGACGTCTGTGGTCTTTTATGTTCCCCCCCTCCCTGGAGGTGTTCCAGGTCACGTTGGACAGAGCCTTGAGCAGCCTGATCGAGTTGAGGGGTGTCCCTGCCCATGACAGGGAGGTTGGATTAGATGATCTCTAAGGTTCCCCCCAACTTAGGCCATTCTATGATTCTACTCGTTACAGCTACTGTCTATTTAGGAGGCCAGTAAGAGGTCTTCTCAGCAGGGAAGAAGGCCCCCTCAGTGGTGGAGCCAGCCTAAACCACGGAAACTAGGAAGCACCACAGGTGCTTTGGGGTCCTGCTGCTCCAGTGTTCTCGCCGTGCAGGCGCAGGCCGGGCGGGACAAGGTTCCTCAGCAGGTTCAGTCCTCCCGCCGCCCCAGCCTGCCCCAGGTCCTGGAGGACGCAGCGACTGCTCCCGTTTTTACTTCAGGCCCATTACCGCGGAGTTCGATCAACCCAACGAGTGCTTCCATCCCTGCTGATACGCAAGAAAGCAAGGCGGGAGTTCGCCTGCCTTGGCATCCTGCTTTTCAACTCACCGATACACGCAACATCGCACGACCCGCGCTGACGCTTTGCCCTGGGGCCGCCGGCGACCCCCGGGCTCGCCCCTCCACTCCCTCCCGCCCGCCTCCCCCGCACGGCCAGCGGGACGGCGCCGGAGGGGGCCGAGGCGGCAGCGGCGCTCGGGTGTAACTCACGCAACTCCACGGGCACCGGGGGCTCCCTCCGGGCGGGCACCGCTCCCCGCCGCTGCCCGTCCCCGGCTCCCGCCCGACGCCGCCGAGGGAACGGCGGCAGCGTCTCCGTGCGCCTCGCCCCTCCGCTTCCCGCCCTGGCGGCCGCGGGGCCCGCCGGTGCCCTCAGCGGCGCAGCCGCGGCTGCGGGGAGCGGGGGCGAGGCTCGGGGGCAGCGGGTCCCTGGGCGTGCGGCAGAGGGCGCCCCGCGTTCTGTCAGAGCCCGGCCGGGAGGAGCCTCCGGCGCGGCGCGGCTCGGCCGGGGAGGGAGAGAGAGAGGAGGGAGGGAGCTGCCACGTCCTCCGCGCCGAGGGAAGCCGGCCCGTGCCTCAGCCCCACGTGTGGCGGAGCGGGGAAGTTGCCGGCGGCCAGCTCGGACTCTGCCGCTCTCCGGCCGCTGTGCCCGTCCCTTCCCGTCCCTCGGGGGAGCGCAACTCCAAGTAAGGGCGCGCGGTGGCCCCGCTCCCGCCCGCTGTCCCGGGGGAGGCCGGCGGGCCGGGGGATGGAGGCGCTGGGAAGGGGCCGGCGGGAAGCCCCGGGGCGGGGGGTGCGGGTCGAGCCCGCGGTGTCCCCCGGGGTGGTCGGCGGGGCGGCGGGCTCGGCTCCCGGGCGGGCCAACTTCCTGCGGACTTTGCCTCCGAGCGCTCCTTCCCGGGGCAGCGGCCGGGGCGCTGCGGTGCTGAGCCGGAAAGTTGTGAGGAGGCGGCGTGCGGGCTGGGTGCCGGGGCGGAGAGCCGCAAGGCGAGCGTGGCTCGGAGGCGGCGGGCGGGAGGGAGGGAGCCGCCGCCTCAGCGTGTGTGGCGAAGGGGGAGCCGCGGCCGGCTCGCTCGGGCCGCCCTCCCGGCGCCTCTCCCGGGGCGGCCCGGCCCGGCTGGCGGCGGGCCTCGAGCCCCGGAACGAAGCCGCCCCGGGTAGGGGCGCCCCCGACCCTCCGCCGGAGCTCGAGGGGGCCCGGGGGGGCGACGAGGCGGGAGCCGCGGGCGGGGAGCCCAGGTGTGCCGCTGGGCTTGGATGGCAGCCCCTGAGAAGCACTGCCGAGAGATTAGTGAGGAAAATAACTCAAAAACACTGACAGAAGACTTTCAGGTTTTGTGGGATCTTTTTTCTCCCCCCCCGTCTTACTTTCGGTTACCCAGTCGTGAGTACAGTTGTGCTGAGAAACCACCGAGACCTGGGTTTAAAAATTCTCAGGAAAGCATTAAAAAGTGACGCAGGGAAAAAAAAAAAAAGATGAAGATAATCCGTTCTGAATGTAAAAAAGAGGGTTTTACCTCCTTCTGAAGCGCCGTGCCTTCGTTTGTGCGCCTTTTGCCTGCGCAATGTGCTGCTGTGAGTTTGGCTCATGGTTCTTTTGGTTCTCCTTATTGTTGGTTACCTAAAAAATACAATTCAGTAATCTTTTTCTGTTATATTTTTAGACCAGTTATGGTTCAAATCTTATTTTTAAAGCAGTAGGGAAATTAAATGTTCTCCTGTCACGAGGATTTCCATTCTGGGGTCCTGATCCCGCCTGAAATTTGTGTGCTCTCTTTTGTGGGTCTGTGTGGTACCACCCTGGGCTGGGTCCTCCAGGGGTTACCCTGTTTCGCTGGGTTTTGAAAATGTGATTGTCAGTTATTTTTAGCTTCGTTAAAAAGTTCCACCTTTAAATGAACCAAAAATCTTGGAGGAATTCCCTGGTGCCCTGTTACAAAAAAAGTGAAATGAGTTTCTCGTTAGTACATTTTTAATAACTTTTTTTACTCTCCCCCTCTCTGTTAATTGCCTTTTAGTGACCTATTTATAACATACAGACCTCCTAGACTGAAGTTAAGAAGAAAGCGGATTTTAGACTGTTCTTAACCTTTGTAGGCAGGAATTTCTCTGATAAATGAATTACTCCTTGTCACAGCAATTTTAGCAGCTGCTTTCCCTCAGGCTTTGTGGGAAACGTGGAAGGGATATCTACCAACCAGAATTTTGGTTGGAGCTGTCCAGTATCCCTTATCGTGTGGCAAACTCTAGGAACTACCTGTTTCTTCAGTGCTTTTTCCAGCACAGATTTGCACAATTCTCTTATTTTGCTTCTTGAGAGGGTTTTGGCAGAATGTTGACCAGCATGATACAGAAGAGCATGGACAGCGCTGGCAGACATGTAGGAGATAAAGACAAGCCATTTACAGAGCCAGGTATCTTTGTACACTGCCAGGGAGGACATTGGAAAGCCCTCCTTCGAGGGAGTCCTTAGCACGTGTTGTGCCCTTCTGGGATGTGACTGGTGTTCACAGACCGATGGGACTGCGTTGTGTGACACGCAAGATATTCAGCAGTGGCTGCATGCTCACGCCTCCTTCAAAGCTTTGAAGATGCCCCAGATCATCAGACTCGCATGGAAGTTCCCTGTGTGAGGTGACAGCCCTCAGTCACGCTCCCTAGCTGGCCACTGGTTGGAGGTGTGCACAGTGACAGTGAGAGAGCGGACTTTGTTGCTGGTCACTGCAACATCCATATGCTAGCAAAATTATCTTGTTATTTTTTTATTCTTTTTTAAATTAATCATGGTTTTCTGTGCCTTAAATACAGTGAAATGCTTTTGCATATATATATATACAAAAAAAAAGACAAACATGCTGATTAGGTGGTGTGGGCTGGCTTACTCGACAGTAGACAGACAATACATTAAATCTTTTGTCCGTGGCACTCAGTGTGTAACAATGCAGTTTCCTTGTTTGGTTTTCTGGTGTTGTTGTTTTTTTACGAATTTTCGTTCTCCACCATCTTCCTCCCCTGCCTGTTATTTTGACGCCCAACAGGGCTTGTCCTACTAGTGTATACCCTACGAAGGACAGAGGAGGTAAAAGGATTTCTGCAGGAAGAGTTACGGGAGACCTGCCCTGATTCAGCAGGTTGCCCTGCCCTCATGGGGACTGCACATCAAGAACGATACCTGGATCTTTTACAGTAGCATCAGGGTTTGAGGGAACTGAGTACTAATTCTCTTTGCTGAATTGGGTTGGGTTTTGCTTTTACTGTTACAGCTGTGCCCCAGCTACTCCCAAAGCCTGCTCAGGTCTTCGAGAATGGATCTGGCATTCAGTCTCTTGATTCCTCTGCTTTGGTCCAGGTGCTCCAGAATAAAATGATCTCTGTCTCTGTACTAGTCTCTCCATCGTGCGCTGCAAGAAGCATCTGTGGGTAGACTGATGCCCGTGATATCCAGTGGCAATTTCTGTTGCGTGCCAGTCTGGATTTCTTTAATTTTTTGTCTGACTATGGAAGTTGTATCATGCTTGGAGAAAGGTCATGCGAAGAGATCTCTCCTGAAGATCCCTTAAGGTTGATTGCTCTACAGGGTCACCAGAAGCACCCGGGCTGCTCTGTAAGACCACAGATTCTGTAACCAGGTAACATTTTTTTCACAAAGAGATCCTGAGGGGTCTCCATGATTGTGCTGTTCTGTGTTGTTCTCCTTTTCATTTTTTTTTTTAAATTATTGCCGTATCGGCTTTCCAGTTAAGTGCTCTGTAGAGCTGAGAAGTTACCTTCCTTTCTGCCCTTTATGGCAAAGAGTTATGGTGACAGATGTGGGCTCTGTGAGGATTTGCTGAGCTCTTAATCCTGTTTGTGGCTAATAGGCCATGCTAATGTGGAAGGGCATCTCTTTCAGCGTATAAAGGACTTAACTACTTGCTACCTTAGGGAAATGTGCTCTTAAAATGCTGTAATTGTTTTAGCAGTAGCGGCAGGCCACCAGGTTGTCCATGTAAAGCTCTGCAACAGTGCAGGCCTCCTGCCCGTGCCTTTTTTTCTGAGACAAAGTTTTTAATTGTTGGGACAAACCCTAAAATAATTGCTGTAGGCAGCAGAGGAAGCAAGCTTTGTATGCTGAATGTGGCAAACAGCCAGGGATCAGGTATTTGTGAGCCCTTTAGGCACAGGTGTATCTTGAGGGGATGAGAATGCCAGGTAAGATTCTCTCTGTTGCCTTTTGCCTTACTGCTAGTTTAGTTTCAGATGTAGTGGGTTTGGTTTTTTTTGTCTTCTCCATCCTTCTTCATTTGATTTCTTGTGCACCGATTTTAGTTGCAAAGAAATTAAGCCTCTTCTTTCTCTCTTTAAAATGCGAGCTCTGTGGTTTTAGATGTCAGTGTGACTAGACGCTTCTGACCAATTTTGTCATTAGAAGTCTTGTAGAATTTCTCTAAGCGTAGGGCAAGCCCCAATCGAATTACTCTGTGTTAAAATTCTGAATGTATAAGCCTAATTTTAGGTATATTAGCAACTTGGCAGTATATTAACAACTTCTCTGTCTAGTTCATTAGTATGCTGGTCAAAATTTAATCTAAATAAATAGTGTGCACTGATAGGACTTTCATGTGAGTGTAGAAAACACCATTTCCATGCCGTATAATTAATTTATACTATTTAAGCAGCTACTTTATTAAAGATGGGGGCTATGTTCTTGGGATCAGAGGAGTTATAGAGTTTGCCAGCGAGATTCTTTGGGGCTGAAAAGCTTCTAAGCAAACTAACTGCTTGCCTTCCTAAAGGCATGTGCAAGATGAAGACCTTAGTTCCATGTAAACTGAGCACTTGGAGGATGTTGATAAAACCAGAAGCCGCAGCTGGGTTTGTAGATGGAAGATGGAGGGTAAGTGACATGTGACACCAACTTGCAGCATGTGAAACTTGGTTTTTAGGTTTCTCTTGAGCACAGGTTGCTAACAGGGCCAAAATACTTGTATTTTTACCTTTATATCAAGTACTGCTTACCAGCTGCAAGGGAAGGCTTTTTTCCTGAGTCTAAAGCATGTTCTCTGATCGGCTTATAAAAATTGAGACAGAGTAATAGGGAAACTCAGTGAAAGTATCAGTCTCGAGGAATTCTTTTTGTCTTTAAACACACGGTAAGAGTAATGCTGGTCTTTTCTTAGACCTTTGCAAGTGCTTGAGGACTTCCTGAGGTGAAGGGTCTTAGGGAAGGAGTCTGACTGCGTGCAGGATGGGTGGGTTCAGGCCCACTCAGGTGGGTATTGACTTTCTGCACTATGGCAGAAGATCAGAGGAGTTGATTGTGAAAGGTTTTGTGAAGCAGCTGGCTGTGCGATAGCAGGAATGCCAGAACTCGTTATGGGACTTAACCAACGCCCGCGAACCAGGCTAGAACATGAACTCGTGACTGGTGCCTTGAGCCTTAGTGCCAGCTTGCCTCTTATCTGCTCCCTTTTGTGAGTTTTATTGTACCTTGCCTGGATTGCATGTGTTTTTCCATTACACTTTTCCTAATGATCCTTTTGTTTGCCCTGTAGTTATCTGTATTTTTTTCTTTTCTTTTTACCCTCAGCTGTTCTTTGTCAGTTTTTCTGGAGGTTTTTTTCCTAATTGCATTAGATTTTTCTTCCTCTGTGCACTCCCCATGTTTACATTTGCTCTTCCTTTATTCATCTTCTTATATTTTTCCCCTTTTAACTCTTATCCTTAAAGGAACCAGTTTTGCTCTTGGAGACCAGCCCTTTCTTATTGATTGCCAGATGCTTTTATTGAAACTAATTTACATTCTCTGCTCTTATTGTGCTAGACAGAGGACTAGTGATTTGGAGTGAAGCTCTTTCCCCAAAGGTTTTGCTCAGAAATTGTCTCTGTATTTCACAAAAAGAGTGGAAAATAAAGAGCAACATCAGTGCAAAATCTGCTGCAGCCTGAGCCAATGTGTTTGTGTTTCTGTCACATGAAGAGTGGAAGTGTGGTCTGCCCTGCTGTAGGCACAAATGACTTCTCTAGACTGAAATGAGCTGGTGGGGTAGGGGGGAGTGCAGAATGTTGTGGCTTTATAATTACTTATATGGCCACCTCTTAGACTCTGGCAGTAGCTCATCTGTTTTGATCAGGGCTATGTATTGCCTTGGTACTTTTTTTACAAGCACTTGAGTAGCTGTGATTGTTTTTTAAATTATTTTTTTTTGCTATAGGCAGCTCTGAAAGAATTTACTAAGAGTAAAGATAAACTACACTTAAAGAGTTGAAGAGCTGTGGCTGCGTGGTGGAAACTTGGGAAAGAAAATAAATTGGAGCAGGTGGCTCAGGGGACTTCAGTGCTCAAAGTACTATCTGCCTTCAGATAAGCTCTTTGATAAGGGTCTTTAATAAGGCTCTTTGAGCCTTATTAATTGCTAAATATAAAAACCTTGTGTTTGGGCCCTGTTGATTTTGGGCTTTGTATCATGCTAGAGGTATGGATGGTCATGGTTTGCATGTACCAGACCTCAGGGTGTATATCCATCTCCTTCTCAGATTGCTTTCTGTTTATAAATTGATCTCACTGCTTTCTCACCCAGCCTCAGTTTGGTTTTGTTTGACACTTTGGCTTTGTTTGTGTGTTTGGAAAGGAGTTCTCTGACCATGGCTCAGTGCTTGGTATCAGGTCTGCAGAGGACATGTGCTCGATAAATCCGTTACTAAAACTCACTGAAGTGCTTTACTTCTAAAATGTTTGCTCCTAGCGTGCCTGCTTACTGCTTATATAGCATTGTTGTGTTGTGAAAGATCTTATACTTGACTTTGACACCCAAAAGAAGGATAATAAAAATAAGGAACTGTTCAGCTGCGGGATTCAGCTTTTAGTTATGAAAGCGCACCCTCAAACACAGCTTAGGTACGTGGCTGTTACGGTACAAATAAGATGCAAGATCCCAGAGCCTTTTATTAGACCTTACTGATGCCAGTATAAAACGTGGCTCTGAGCCTGCAGTCATGCCACAGAAAGGCTCAGGGAATTCACCTGTAGTTGTTTGGTTTTGCAAAGTTAGATCTGCTTAGAAACCAAGACACTTGCTGTGCTGGGTCTCACCATCGACCCACCACAGCCACCACCATCACGGTACAGCCCGCTTTGGATGGGAGCGCGTGCGGGTAAACAGGACAGTTTTGGATAGAAACTGAAGCAGCAACAGCTGTCTTAAGTGGCTTGAGGGGTTTAGGTGGCAATGGTCAGAACACCTCCGGGTCACTGAACTGATTAACAGTTTAAAGGAGTGGCTTGCAGTTGTACCAGTGTTATCTCTTAAGCATGTTTTGAAGGCTTGGAGAATCACTTGGATTTACTTGTGAGGGACTTCAGCATGGAGGAAAGGGGTGCTTGCCTAAATGTTTGGGTTGGATACTACTATCAAGAAGTCTTCGTGCTGGTTCTTGCTGCTGAATTGAGATTGTCTGAGTTTGCAGAGCAAGCCTCAGCCGGTTTCCCTCCATTGTTTAAGTCTTTCCCTCGGTGGTAAGCGAAATATTAACAGAGTAGGAAACGGTGTCTGTAAAAGTAAGGTTTACTCTGAAGCCTGATTGCCTGAACTATTTATACGTCTTCTGCATTTCTAAAAGTTGAAGATGACTTCTTTCTGTTGATAATTTAGCATATAAACTCACTGTACAGTAATCTCTAACAAATATGCTTTTACTTTTTTTTTTTAATGACATTATAAAGTGTGGAAGCGAAACGGAAATATTTGTATACAGTCATTTTATTGTTTCTTCCACGTCTTCCAGCTATAGCACTGCCTTCCCGAGTGGGAGAAAGTGAGACCTTTCTGTTCTGTGTCCAAACAGAACAAAATGCAGAAGCCAACAAACAGGACTGAGAATCCATTTGACTTTTCAAATCCTTGCATTTGTTAATAACAGGATGGGTTATTAATATTGAACTTGACGATTTTTTTTTTAAATAAGAAAGTTTAATTTATTTTAACTTGTGCTTATGGGGGAAGCAAGGGAAGTTCCAAACGCACAAAGAAACCTGTAGGAATAAATCTTGGGAGCAAATTCCGTGACAAGCAGAAATATTCGAGTTGGTCTATATGTCTCCTCCTGGACTAATCATGCCCCTCCTCACACCAGGAGGGTGTAGCTGTGCAGGGCCTTGTAGACTGACCTACACTTCTCTCGCGCACACTCTCAAATAATTAGACAGGAGTTAGATCTTCTCTGGAAGCCTTCTAGCTGTGGTATTTCAGCGCCACACTCAATTTAAAACCCAGTGCTGAGAGACCAGCCTTTTTTAGCTTGGGCACGGCACCAGCCTAACCCATCGCTGCAGCTTTTGAACTGGAGCTGGTTTGCGTCTGATCCTCCCGGAGCAGGAGTGAGGAGGATTGACTCTGCCTGTGGTGTACTGCCCCATCGTACCCCACGAGCTGTTCTGGTAAATCAGAGCTGTTGACAGCTGTTTTTTTCGTGTCCCCTTCCTCGTTCTCTGCATGTATTACCTGGGATGCCCAACTGCCAGCGGGAGTTTGATCTGAGCGCTCTTTGAGACTTTGAAAAACTTCTCTGTTTTTTTTGGTGTTGGGGGAATTTTGTTGTTGTGTTTTGGTTTTGTTTTCTGTGGTTGGGTTTATTTGGTTGTTTCATTGGTTTTTTTTTTTTGGGAGGAGGGTTTACAGAGCAGGTATCTGTGTACTTGGTGCTCAATTTTTTTGCTACCTGGATGTGTTTTCTAGGCAAAAATTGGTTTGCCAATGCATCTCGCCACAGTGAAAAGAACCCACTGGCCCCTGAAGCTTTTTTATCTGCTTAATGCACTTGCTTGACATTTTTCAACCACTTTGTGCTTTTGCAAGAGTATAAACCTGTGTATTTTACGCATCCCATATTGCTGAACTAAATTACAATGTTGGGGTTTTGAGAGCTACAAATGATGATGATAAATACGTATTTTTTCCCTGTAGACGTTCATCTTTATACTGAGTGCTGGGCACTCCTGAAGGAGAAATTCAGTGTGAAGGTCTTCTGACAGTTTTGGCCCTGGCAACCCTTAGAAGCACATGAAATGAAGAATTAAAGGCAAAAGCTGCGGTGTGCACAGTCTGGAGAATTAATGTCAGTCCCTTTTTCATACAGTGTAAGGAAAGAAGTGACTGGAGGAAAAAATCTTCCCTGTGGTAGCGGCAGAGAAGCGCAGACAGTATTTGAGAGCCAGATAAGGCCCCACAAGCAGCAGAAGCGTGTTACACTGCAGGAGCTTTCTGGGCTGTGATCAACGTTCTAAAATACAGCTAAGAAATAGTCAACAAAACATGCTTTCCAGGGGTTGAAAAGACTTGCAGTTAGTGATTCATCCGTAATCTTCAGATGAATTTGATAATCCCCAAATAATGCAATTCAAAAGTATTTTTTAAGCTTAACCTTATTTTTTAATTAAAAAGGGGCATTATGGCAGGATATTCCATGTTGCATGTTTTTTGAACCATATCTACTGTCCAGATAAATGACTGAGAACTTTGCTGTATGGCATTTGTTTGCTGCTGTCTTCCGTGCCAAATTTGGTTGTTGCTGTGTTTTTTCTTGTGTGAAATGAGCAGGTATGAATTTGTCTCACTATTCAATCTATGAATGTTTCTGTTAGTTGTATGAAGATAATACAATGCTGTATTACTAAAACCAAAGAAAATGCAGGTTGTAGGCTTATATTGTAATGTCATTGGCTTTTTTTTCCTGTAAGAATTACAGGAGATGCTGAAGTTTGTTAAGCTTGAGAACGGATGTAGCTGCTTTCCAAAATAAATACTATTTATGAAAGTTCATTTCAACTTATCTACAGGAGAGCGAACATGGAAGGAGGGGGGTATATAGTGTTTTCTTTGGAACATACCTTTGCTAAATATATTTTTAAAGGTTGCTAATCTGTTTCCTGCCTAGGAAACCAAAGAAGTCAAAGAGAGAAGGAGATTATGGACATATCTATTACTTCAATGCTGTGGCGTTTCTATGACTTCCATCTCCTACGCAGTTACCAGCTCTGCAGGAAAGGGATACGCGACTTGTGTTAAAAACTTGCCGGTTTCCTGTTTCTCTGAGCAAGCTGGTTTCTGGCTGAGCCAGTTAACTTTTACTGCTGGGCCACCTCACCGCATTTTCCCTTGCCCTGAAAGATTTGTGGTCTCTGCTGTTCCCGACCACCCTGGGTAGTTGACGATCTCTTCCCTCCAGCGGTGTAGCGGCATCAGCTCTGCACAAGTCCCTTTGAATTCTGCTGTCAGTTGTGTTTCTTATGAATAACAAGTTGCTGTTACAGAATTCCAGGGAGCTCTGAATATAAACGTATCAATTATGTGTCAACACAACAGCATCTGTCGTTGAAATTGGGTATCATTTATTTGGCATCAGCATAGCAATGATTTGGCTGGCAGCCAGCATAAAATATTCCAGCAGAAACTGCTGCAACAGGAGCCATCTCTGAAGAAATTCTCTGGAATTCAGGTGCTCTAACATCATCTTTTAATGAATTCTTAAGACGTTAGGGACCTTCAGCAAAAAGCCTTTCAAGTTCCACGTTCTTGCCTACTGTTACTTCTTTTTCATGTCCATTTGTTGTTACTCCTGCTGTCAAAAGAGATACGTACAAGGTTTTGGGGTGTATATATCCTGTGATTTAATATCCTTTTTTTGGTTTTCCATTTCATGTTCCAACACTTATTTATGTAAAAATTCCAGATTAATGCAATCAGTGATGGCTGCTTTCGGGAAACTTGGCTTAACTGTGAAAGAGGCAAAGCTTTCGAAATAGAAAAGTAAGACATTTCTTGTAAAAGACATAGTTGTTTGGGGTTTTTTTTGTATTTTTTTTCTAATTAACTTAGTCTCTCTAACCTTCCTTGCTTTTTCTTAGACATCATCCAAGTAAGTTTCATGTTCCCAGAGATGTGAGTCAAAACAGTAATTTCAGAAAGCTAGGAAACACGGAGTCTGTAAGAGACTCCATTTGTCACAGGCATAATCGCCGTGGTTCAGTAAATATTTTAGAGTACCTGTGGGAAATCAGAAACTCAGATCATTTTGCTTTTATGAATGATCCTTATCATACTCAAACAAGGTAAACTTTTCTGTTTAATGCTATGGCTTCTAGTAGGCAGCTGGTTGATTCTGAGATCTTTTTAAGAATGAAAACATGGAGATCAGAGTTGGGAGGCAGAAAATATGGCAGACTTGGGGTCATGTAACACGTCCAGATGTTCACCTCCTGTCTTTTCCCTGACTGGGCTCCAAACAGTCCCTGTCCCTTCATCAAATTAAAATTTTTCACTTGTGTGCTGAAGAAACTCCTTCCTAGGAAAGCGTTAAGAACAATGGAGAGATAAAAATAGTTGGGAGAAAATATGCATTGGATTTTCAGTGCTGGAAGAAAAGCTTGTGGAACAAAGATGAAGTTGGGTTTTTTTAAGATTTTTCGTTTTGTTGGGGTGGTTTTTTTCCCCCTGAGGTTTGAAGGCCCCTGAAGTTCAGTTTCTCTTAGAGGGAAGAGAACAATGAAAGGGAGGGAGGTCATACTGTCTGCATTTAAAATGGGTTGGTTTCTGTTTGGGTAGTGTCGTGGGTTGACCCTGGCCAGCCGCCAGGTACCCACACAGCCGCTCACTCACTCCCCCCTTCACTGCTGAACAGGGGGAGAAAATATTTCCAAGGGTTCAGGGTTTGAGATAAGGACAGGGAGATCACTCTCATTTACCGTCCCGGGCAAAACAGACTCAGTTTTGGGGAAATTAGGTACATTTATTAAAAGAACTAATCAGAGAGGAGTAGTGAGAAGTAAGAAAGAGCAAACAAATCTAAACAGAACACCTTCCCCCCATCCCTCCCTTCTTCCCGGGCTTAACATCAATCCCGGTTTCTCCACCTCCTCCCCCCCGAGCGGCGCAGGGGGACAGGGAATGGGGGCTGAGGTCAGTCCATCCGACGTTGGTTCCACCGCTTCTTCACTCCGGGGGAGGACTCTTCACTCTTCCCCAGGGCCACCGTGGGGTCCCTCTCACGGGAGACAAGCTTCACGCTCTCTTCTCCGCGTGAGTCGTCCCACGAAGGGCAATTCATCACAAACTGCCCAACGGGAGACACCTCACGAGGGGCAGCCCACCCCTCGTGAGTCTGAGGCGCAGTCCTTCAGGGGAAACTGCTCCAGCGTGAGCCACCCGCAGCGTCCCAAAAGTCCCACCGGCCAACCTGCTCCAGCGTGGGCATTCCTCTCTTCCACGGGCTACAGGTTCCGGCAGCGACTTGCTCTGACACGAGCTTCCCACGGGCTACAGCCCCCTTCAGGCATCCACCCACACAGCATGGAGTCCTCGCTGGACATCTACGCGGTGATCCTCACGGTGGACCTCTGCACCTCGCCCATGGGCTGCAGGGGGACAACCCGCTTCACCATGGTCTTCACCACAGACCCAGGGGACTCCTTCTGCTCCGGCGCCTGGAGCTCATCCTCCCCCCCCCCCCTCCTTCTTCTCTGACCTTGGTGTCTGCACAGACTCTCACTCCTCCATCTCTGTGCCAGCTGTTGTGGCGCAGTTCTTTTTCCCGTTCTTAAATATGTTTTTCACAGAGGCGTTCCTCTGCTATCACCTTACTGATAGGCTCAGCCTTGGCCAGCAGCGGGTCCCTCTTTGTAGCTGGCTGGCATTGGCTCTATCAATCTTGGGGAGCTTCTAGCAGCTTCTTACAGAAGCCACCCTGCAGCTCCCCCCCCGCCGCTGAAATCTGGCCAGGCCAAACCAAAACAGGTAGAAAAGCAACAGTGAATTTGGGGTAACACTTCATGCTCCCAAAAGAAATGACAAATCCCCAGTTGAGTGATGAAACCTCTTGAGGAAAATCAATGATACCTTTATCCAAGCTCAATTTATTCAAGAGGTCAGCTTTGTTGCTGCTCTGGCATAACTCCAGTTTAATTATTAACCTCTTAGTGACTGTTGGTGTAGCTTCTGGTTTTCCATCTGGTACTTTATATAAGCATAAGCCAAGGTGATAACAGGATGCCGTAGTAGAGTAGTATGTGCTATTTCAGGACAAAAAAAATCTCTTTCCGAATCCTATATGCAGCATGCATCAGCCCCAGTGAAACCGAGAGAAGCCCATTAAGGAATCCGATTAGCTGTCTGCTCTCTAGAAGAGTTAAAATCTCTGTCCAGTGTGGTAATCAGGGATGTCTAACTGGTTGCTTATCTGGTAATACCGCTGTCGCCTTTTATAGAGGCGCCTTCCCTTGCGGGTCTGCCAGGCGTGTGTGTTCATTTCAGCCACGTACACCGCTGAGCGTTGAAGTGATACCCTGGCATAAATTTTAAAATCCTCTTCGGTGCTGAACGTGGCACTGTCATGTTCCGTTGTGTCACCCTTCCATTCAGCACATTTCCTCGTGAGATCTGGAAGTGTCACGTAAGCAGCAGCGTTCCAGGGGACGCAGAGTGTGCTTAGTGCGAAAGTGGCACCGAAAAGCGCAGCATTAGGGTCAAGGTTCAGAGCAAAGGATTGTCAGATACCAGACAGCGTGCTTGCTCCGGCAGCGATCGTCTCGAATTTTCAGCCAGTTAGAAAACAAAATCCATATAAATTTGGGAAGTAAATATGAGAAAGATTTCAAAAGCAGCTTTAGTTAATGTAGCAGTCTGTGAAGTCTAAATTGGTTTTCTGTTAAAATGGAGAGGAGCAGTTCTCATGCCAGCAGTCTTTGTGTTTATCTCCGTAAAATGCAGCTCTGCTGTCCCTTCCATGTCCATGGTGAGATCTGGCTGAAACCTGTAGACCACTGTAGGAGGAACTGAGACAAGGTGCCAGATGGGAACTAAACTTCTCGTCAGCTCTTGCCACATGTACGTAGTCCTGTATCTTTTGAAGCTGTCTTCTCTTGGTAGTTTTTCCTTCCCACCAGCGTTTCTTCATCTTCTATCTTTCATTTCACTTGAAGAAGGTGAATTTTGACAGCAGATGTGCTGATAATTTGGTTTTTGTAAGTGCTACACACTTCTGCGCTTGGGTTCCATCAAGATACTGTGGTCTTAGCCAGTGCTCTCTGCCTTGTGTTCCATTCTAAACTTGCTCTTCTGAACTATATTCATATTGTGTCATTTCTGTCTAGAGGTTTATGGGACGGTTTTGACTCATTGTTTGAAACTTCAGTGTGCCATCAAGGAAAGTGAGATGATAGATATGGTACAGTACAGTAGATAAAAGGCTGTGCTTCTCCCTTCCCCTTCTGAAAAATCTGACTTGTGGTTGTAGTTCTAGTTTCAGGGCCTAGTTAATTTGTGAAGAAAAAAAAAGTAAAAAAAAAAGATATCTCATGTCTGTGTTGGACAAAGGGGTAGGCAATGGTTGATGGACTCGGTCATAGGAGGAATAAGTACATCTAGACATGTTCTGATATCTTTAGCCCTTCCTAGGAAGAAGATGGTTCTCAGAGTTCTGCTGGAGGTGCTGTGTACTGTCACTGCTTCCAAATGTACAGAATGTGCTTGGTTTGATTCTCTTGGATTTGGGGGAGCCCATGCTTAAGAGTGTAGGTGCATTAGACTTGGCTTTATTTAGACTAGTCATGTTCTGGACTTGTCAGTTAGAGGCTCTGTTAAACCACTGCCTGGTTTTCTGACCAGATATTTGGTTTATTTGCCTCTCTATATTGAACCTCCATCCCTTTTCTTAGTCTCCCCTCTTCCTCTCAGTTCAAATTAGTGGCAGTTTTGGAGGAAAATAACATTTTCCTTTTCGTTTGCACCAGAAATTCAGAGGACTAAATGCCTTTTCTTTCACTCTGTGGAGAGAAGCTCTATTGTATAGTACCCTCAGATTAAATGCTGGGGTCGCTGAATCTACTTCTGGCACCACAGCTTTTGTATTGAGCAACAGTCTGATCAGAGCAGTGTTTGCAAAACATTTCAGTACATTTCACTCTTACCAGTCAGTACAGCAACCTTACGTAAGCCAGTCTCCATCCACTTAACTCCAGGACAACTTCAATGATTAATATTTATATAAAAGCTTTCATGTTTCCACAGTGAAATTGTCTCACTCACAAAAGAAAAGGTGACTTTTTCCCTGTTGACTCGACGTGAAAAAGCTTGCAGAGGCTTTCAGCAGCGCTGCTTCCGAGATGGGCATCTAGCAGAAAAACTAAGGGCGTCTTTAATTCAGTATTTCATTTTGTGAAATTGCCCACTCTAAGAGAAATAAAACATTTACATGTATATCAACCAGTGTTTGCCAGCTCTTGGAATAAAGCCAGTTCTCTCAGGGCCAAACAAATGCTCTGAGTGAATGAGTAATAATCTGCTATTGTCACTCCTAATTTATGGATGGGTAGATAGAGCGATGTTTGCCATTTAAAGTTGTCCTGTTTGCTTGAAAGATGAAAAATCACAATTAGCTATCAGCTTGGAATATCTGTAGCATGTTTGTTTGTAGCTGGTTTACTCACCATAGCAGTTCCAAAACATCCCCACGTGATAAGAAGCAATTGTGGAAGAAGATTACATAAAGATTACAGATGTTTTGTGACAGTGTTTTGGAAGCTGCAGCCAGGGGCTGAAGAGATGACATCTCCTCTTTTTAAATGACACGCAAGGTCCCCGTGCCTCATTTTCTGAGAAAAACTGTGTCATCATCTCTCTTACTTTAATAGAAAGTTAAGAATTTCTGAATTCTAGGCATAATGGCTGTATTGAGGTTTTGTTGTTGATAAATGAGTAAGAAAAGGACATAATACTGCGTACCTTACAATGGTGTTTTTTCTTTGACTCTGAGCCTTTTAATTTGCTTAATTTTTCAATTTTTGTTTTGAACAAATGCAGTTAAAAACAGTTTTGAAAACCTTGATTTACACATTTATGAGCATGCTTTCCTCCTCAAGTTAACAGCAATATTGGCAAGACTGGGTTGAGTAAAAAACAGCAATGAGACTTTTGTTGAGAGAGAGACATGTTTTTAATGGGAGCACGTAAAATCCTAGGCCTATAAAGCCTGTACTAAATACTGGAGCAAGGCAAGTAGCGCAGCATCCCTCTGGAGCTGGAGGCATCAGGAGTCACTCTTGAGATGACATTGTCCTCAGAATGACCTGCGAAGTCTTCCGTGAGATCTCCTGGCTGGCTGTGGAGGAGTGTGCTGTGTCACACCTAAACACGTAGGCAGGAGATGGATGGGAAGTACAGGCTTGGCTTGTCAGCCGCTGAGAGTAAATAAACACTGTGCAGAGGTGAGGCCGATAGTTGGTGTATGTCAACTTTGATTGATTGACTCTTCCATCCACTTCTTTCGTTCTTTATTTCACTTTCACAGAATTTTTGAGGCTGGAAAAGACCAGCCTATATCCCAACACCATCGCATCGCCTAGACCATGGCACTAAGTGCTGCATCCAGCCTCTCTTTAAACACCTCCAGGGATGGTGACTCCACCACTTCCCGGGGCAGTGCTTCGAATGTCCGATCACCCAGTTTTTCTTCCATGTGCTGGTTTCTCATTCCTTTGGTTTCTCTTCTTTTCTTGCATCCTGAGGGGGCTCTCCTGTTCTTTCTCTCTGGGCATCTTTATCTCGCTCACCTACTTGTGCTGCATCACAATACTGGGATGTCCCTGGCCGGGGTACAGCCATTAGTAGAATCATAGAATGAATCATAGAATGATTTAGGTTGGAAGGGACCTCAAAGATCATCTAGTTCCAACCCCCCTAGATGAGGTTGCTCAAGGCTCCATCCAGCCTGGCCTTGAACACTGCCAGGGATGGAGCATCCGCAACCCTCCTGGACAACGTGTTCCAGTGCCTCGCCACCCTCAGGGTAAAGAACTTCTCCCTTCCATCTAGTCTGAACCTCTACTCTTCTAGTTTCAACTCATTTCTGTCCATGAGTTGTGGACGCCAGACTCTGAAGAGATGCCCTCAGGGCGTGATTCCTCAGCCCCTCTGAAAGGTCAGACGTGAGACCTGGCTTCATAGCTGCACAGCCTTAGTGGCCACGTGGTGTTCACAGGCACTTAGATAAGATGAAAAACTAATGTATCCCTGTTTTGAGAGGAGGTCAAGTAATACGTGATCCAAATGTGGGTGACATGAACAATGAAGCAAAATGAGTCATATTTTTAAGAGCTGGTCAGCAGCATCTTCATAAAAATGAGGAATGGAGGGAGAACCAACTGCACCACAAAACCAAAAAAAAAGTCCCCTAAAGAAGAAAAACAACACCACAACAAACCAACCCACCTGACAGCTTGGAGCGGTGTTTCCTGAAATTGCTCTAAAATATGAAGCTATTAAGATTAATCTGAAATAATCTGTACAAGGTAAAAAAGATATCTGCCTAGATCGCGGCAGCAGCAGGTGCTTACAGTATTATAAATAGAAAGCAATACAAATTGAGGTGCTTATTAAATTTGCCTTTATGATGCTTTGAAGAATTGCAGTGGAACAGAAAAGAGAAATTACCAGAGGCTTTGGATGAGAAGAGTGACTTAGATAGCCGTGCTGTCAAAGAAAATGGAACATAAACTAGAATAAGCGATAAACTTGTTCAAAAGAGGTTTTCCAGCAGTGATTTGTCTCTAGTGTGGAGAGATTGGCTGAGCGCTTTGGAGGGATGTGATTGAACAGAGGAGGGCTTAAGGTTTTTTTGTCAGTTTTAATACAGTTTTGAATTTTAATATATTTTCCAGAAGATTGCACTGTAATCCTTTCTAGCAGTTACGTTCCTCAAATTTTTCCTTGTTTCTCTTTTCCCCTTACCCCAACCGACAAAAACTAAGTCTGCAGGAAACGTTCATGTTTGGGAAACGGACTTGTTCAGATTTTGTGCTGCCTTTCTGGCTAAGGCTCTGGTGAGGAACCTGTATGTCAGTCAGCATTTTCAGAAATTCTTGAAATGCTGTAGGGCCTCTGCAGGGAAGTGGCTGAACAGAGCAGCTAACAAATTGTTGAGTAAAGCAGATCAGAGTGACAGAGAGGCTATTAAAAATGACTCAAAATCTGCAGATTTCTTTTTCTATTTTTTTTTTCTTCCCTTTAATGAGATACTCAAATTGATTTAATTTGGCAGGGAGCAGACCAGGAAATTGCTGCATTAACAAGGGCATCACCAGCAGAGATAAAGAAGTCACTGTATCACTCTACTCAAGGCTGGTCAGACCACACCTTAAGTACTGTGTTCGGTTCTGGTCCCTGCCATACAGAAAAGATGTAGATGGGCTGGAAAGGGTCCAGAGAAGGGCCACGAGGATGATCAGAAGACTAAAAGACCTGCCATATGAAGAAAGGCTCAGAGAACTTGGTTTGTTGAGCCTTGAGGAGGGAAGGCGCAGGAGAGCCCTTATTGCCATGTACCAGCCCACCAAGGGTGGCTGCCAAGAAGATGGAGCCTCCGTTTTTGCGAGGAGTCACATGGAAAAGACGAGGGGTAATGGGTACAAGTTGCTCCTGCGGAGATTCTGATTGGACTCCGGAGAAAAATTTTTCACCATCAGAGCAATCAGACATTGGAATAGTCTTCTTAGAGAGGTGATGGATTTCTCAACTTCAGGCACTGCGCCCGTGAGCTTACCCAGACTAGGGTGGCTTGTGCGCCGTACCAAGCATTTAATATATTTTACCTGTGGCTAGGAATTCAGTTGCATCCGTGTGCTTATGAGTTGCATGAAAGAGATGACTTAGGCAGTGTCCGAGCATGAGTACTCGTAGAAAAGTTTGAATCTGTTCAGCGAGAAATGAAGCTGGTGTCTTGTGCTGTGCTCCCAGGGCTTGTCAGCGCACAGTTGTGCAGCGCTGGTGACTCTCGCAGATCGCTGCAAATGTAGCGAAGTGCTTTAAAAACAACCCGAGTGGAAAGGGAAGCTGTGCAGGAAGGAGAAGGGAGAGTATAAATCCTGTGACTGAGTGGGGTGTAATATTTTGGTCTTGGTAAATGCTTCAAAAGAAGGTCAGTTGTACTTTCCGGTGGTTGAACTGATCGATAGCTGTTTGGTGAGCGTTGTAGAGGAACTTCGGAGACATCCTCCTCTGACTGCCTGGGCTCGCTCGTAATGGACTTGGTTACACACACAGCTCCAGCGCATTTGCTTTTGCTTCAGAGTTTTTGAGCTGGTGGAAAGTCCTGGCAGCAGGACTGTAAACAGGAGTAGCACGTAAATAGGTGGTGCAAGAACCAGTATTGCAGAACCGATGAGGCAAAACAGGCCGGTGTTTAGAGGGTGGCTTTGCTGGGAAACTCCCCTTGGTTAGACCGTGCAAAACTTTTTCTTTCCCTCTCTGTAATTTTATTAAGCCTTAATTAAACTCTCTGCATCTAAATTAGTTTACATTGATGTCACAATGTCTTATTATGTGTATATTGACAGATGCTAACAGGGATTTGATCAGCCTAATCCAGCTGTATATAATTATGTACCTTCTTAAATAATTGCACACAGAGTCTCAATCATGGCAGGAAAGCCTGCTGCTTTCTTATAATGTGGGATTGTTCTGTGAAATGTAATAAGACTTCAGGTTTAAGCTGGGGAGTAAACAGAAGGAGATGTTAATGAGACCAGTGATAGGAAGAAAATAATCTCCACCCATCCTGTGTCGCAAGTCTCGGTGCTTATCTTCCAACCCAAAAAAGGTGTCTCGATTGCATTGTTGTCACGCTGATGTTGAGAACATTTGTCTAACTTGAAAGGAATTCAGGAAAGGTTCAGATTTCTGGCTGCCAGAGAAAAAGCTCTAGCCTAAACCCGTGATGCTGTTCCATTGTAAGGCAGAGGTTTTAATTTCATTCATTGATAACTTGATTACCCGGATCAAATGAGAGCGTGTGGAAGGCGACAGAGGTGGGAATGAAATCTGCCAAACGGCAGAACTGCACAGACTCCAAAACTCCCACCACTCTTGGAAAACAAGTAAGGGAGTAACACAGGCACCCATTTCAGTGGTTGTATTTGGGTTGATTTCGGTGTGGTTTACTCTCCACTGTCATACACTCCTCCCCTGGCACATGGACAAGCAGGGAGAGGCAGGCGTGGTGCCAGCAGTCTTTCCTCAGCCTCCTACTGGAAAACCATCCGTGCCAAGAAAAGCTTGAAAAAACAGAACGTAAGCCCCGAAGGGGATGAGTTTGAGAGCTGAACCCCTCATTCAGTGTAAGCTGGCATTGCATCCAGCTTGTTTTAAAACTGTGAATGCCTCCAAGTTACGTCATAAAATAAATGGGTAAGTGCCAGCGCAGGGCAGTGCTGTCCGGTTTCCCCTGCAGGACCGTGTCGGGAGGATTTCAGGAGTCCGTGTACGCATCCGTCCTGCTGTCACCTGTGGCAGATAGTTCTGGATCTGGAGCCAGACGAGGTAGGTTTCCCTTTGTGCCGCTGAAGAAATAAACGATTTCACAAATACTTTGAGAACGGCATACCCAGATTCTGTGGTGGTCAGGAAGTATGCATGTCAGTTCTAGAAGGTGCCCTCGTATCTTGGGAGCTGCTCTCTCAGCTTTTCTCTCATGTCAGTCACTCTCCATCCCCGGTGTGCGCGCACACACACACACATGTACGCATGCACCTGTGCTGCCCCAGGCTCATCCCTGCATTGGCAGGATTTTTTGTGGGTTTAGATTTAACAATCCATTCTTGCCGTGGGCATGGATTTTCTGTTTTGGTTTTGTTTTTTTTTTTTTTTGCCTGCCAAGCTTTAGCCTGAACTGAATTTACAGTGCCAACGTTTTAATGACAGTAGAATTACAATGAAAAGCAGTGACAGCCCCTCAGCTCCCTGTTTACATTACGAAGCTGTAGCATCACGCTTTGGACTTGCTGCCCTTCTGCCTGGCACGAGTCTGGGGATCTGCTTCAAACGCCTTCGCAGCGATGCTGGCTTGTGGAGCAACTGTGTCGGGAACCTGGTAGTTTGAACCGGAGGAGTAACAGCCAGGCTGCACACTGGGCTGCAGGAGAAGTTTGTTTCCCATCTAGGTCGTTCTCATCTCGGGGGATGAGCACTGCTCCCCTCTGGTGACAGGCCGGCTTGTGGTGCGGGTTCGCAGCGACAATCCGGGGCTCTCGGTGGGCTTGTGACCCCGGCGCAGCTCTGCTGCAAACCAGGAATCTTTCCACGCCAGATGCCCGTTGCTGCACCTCCTTGCAGATTGCCAGGCGCTTGGGGTTGGTCGGGAAAGCATCGCATGAAATTTTGAGGAGAATTGACACCAGTGCCTCTTATTTATTTACTTAATGTCCCTGTTTAGAAACTGACAGAATTTCTGTAAATACACTGGGAAAAGAAATGTTTTGTATCCAAAGGAGTCTTGCTGGGAACAGCTGAGAAAATTACTTTTCGCGAAAACAGCTGAGCAAACACATAATACCAAGTCATATGCTGGGTCTTGTGGTTTACTGCGTTTATGCGCAAGATCATCTGTAGCTGTGTAGATGGAGAGTGGCAAGCTCGTCTCTTCCAGCTTCCCCTAGGAATTGAATTCATGGAGTCACAGAAATTACAAGTTTGTTTCTCTTTTATTTTCTATAAACATTAGTCATTTCTTCAGTGGACTGCGAAAGTTGTCTTAATGCTGGTTCTTTATCTACAAAGGAAAATACAGGTTGTTTATCCAACTGTTCATGGAGCAAAAGGATGTGCTTTTTTTTTTTAATTGAATTCTATTCTGTTTCTTTGCTGCATTCTGGGCAAGTAGGATTGCGCTGCAACACCACATGCGCCAAAAATACCATCACCTCGTCTCTATTTGATAATGCTTTCCCAGATAGAGAGATCCGTGGCTTTTTGTTATAGGTTACTCGCTATATCCCAGTCGTCAGAATTGTGAAAATCGCATTAAAATAGCTTTCTGCTTTGGTGGCCTTGCTCTTTCTGACTTTGTGGCAGCATTCAGTGCTGGCTTTCATTTTCCAAATGCTGTGAGTAGTTTGGAGACTCTCAAAGCTGCATTTACAGTAAATGTGATGTTGCAGTAATGATGGGTCAATTCAGATTTAGGTCTGTAATTTGGAAAAAAAAGCCACCACTCCTCACTAAAAAATAATGTTAAACTGACTTCAAACAGCATCTTAATAGTTCCATATTGTTATGTGTGTAATTAAAAGCTTTTACCCTTGAAAGCAGAGTTGTTTTGATTTGCTAAATTGTAATTCCTTGCTACAGTCAAATAGACTGAGGTAAATTTTCATGATACTAAGAACTGGCCTCATGCTGTAATGTGAAAATCCATTTTTCACAAAGGGAGAAATTTTCTCTTAATCCTTTTCTTCCTTTTTAGCACGCTCTGAGATCATGACAGTGTCACTGAAACGGAAGATCTCAAATTTAGCATTGCAAGCATTATCTTCAGCTGGGCATCAATTCTGCTGTGCAACCTCTGCTTGAAAGTAATGAGCTGGGCGACCCGGAGCGTTGGGCAGGGCTGGAGCTGAAGTTACTCGCGTGGCTGTTCCTGCGGAGTCCTTAGGTTGCCCTTAGATCACCACGGGGATAGCTTGTACAAATTAAAAAGTTTCTTCGTTAAGCAGGTAGACAATCATTTCCCCTTGTTAGCGGCCATGCAGAGCTGTATTTTGGTACCAAAAGGAATTGTCCTGCAAGTGGAATATTAGTTTCATCATGGGGCCACTTGTGTGTTCCTGGAAGTGGGCTGACTGGGGAGGTCTGGGGGGTGAGAGGGTGTGGCTGGGATTAAAGGGTTTTCTTAACCCTCTGGGCTGGCTCGCTCTTTAGGGTTCAGCTCTCTCAGTCAAATTGGCAGATCTCTGCTCTATCCACCTTTGTCACCCACACAAATGATTACACAGGACATTTTGCTCCTTCAGAGCCTGTCAAGTAAAGAAGAGTTCTTTAAACTATCATTTTACATTTAACGTTGAAAGTGGAATATAATAATTGAATGTGATGGAAATAGTGCTGGACAATCACTACTACAGTTGGATGAAAACTGTTAAAATCAGGCTTTTTTGTTTTTAAAAGAAAAAGCCCCCTCCTCAGAGGTAGATTTGCAAGGTGTTGGGTGCCCAAGGCGTCTGATGCAAACACAGGAGGTTTAGCTTCTGTCTTGGTGTGAGAGTTGGGTGCAAGATGGTCTAAGTGCTCCTGCAGATCCTACCCAGGTGGCAGCCACCTGAAGGGATGACAGTGTTTGTCAGAGAAGGTGTAAGGATTATTATTATTCTCTCTTACACCTGCCAAAATTGAAACACAAGGCAAAAACCCAAGGGACTGAGTTGGACCTGGATGGATAATTTCCAATGCATGTAGAGCTGAGGTCTCTGGTGACCCCACCTAGAGCTCTGTGCACTAGTATTTCTCTTTGTAAATCTGTCCCAAGTTCCTACTGAAATACTTTTTTGAATTCCCATTTAGGTGTTTAGCTGGCCAGATCATCTTAGAAATTGGTGACCTTGCTGATGCTTACCTAGCAATGGCCACACTTTAGAGCTGCAGGAAAGAAAATATGATATTTCACTTCAAGGTAAAATCAGTCATAGAATCATAGGTGTCTTAGGTTGGAAGGGACCTTAGAGATCATGTAATCCAACCCCCGTGTCATGGGCAGGGATGCCCTTAACTAGACCGAGTTGCTCAAGGTCTCATCCAACTCAGCCTTGAACACCTCCAGGGAGGGGGCAGCCACAACCTCTCTGGGCAATCTGTTCCAGAGTCTTGCCACCCTCGTACTGAAGAATTTCTTCCTAAGATCCAATCTAAACCTATTCTCCTTCAGTTTAAATCCATTTCCCCGTGTTCTATCAGTGGACACTCATGTAAAAAGTCCCTCCCCAGTCTTCCTTTGGTTTCCCTTCAAGTACTGGAAGGCAGTTATACGGTCCTCCTGGCATCTTCTCCAGGCTGAACAATCCCAGCTCCCTCAGCCTGTTCCCCATAGAAGAGGTGCTCCAGCCCTGTATCATCTTTGTGGCCCTCCTCTGAACATGTTCCAACAGATCCATGTCCCTCTTATGGTGGGGACACCAGAACTGGAAACAGTATTCAAGGTGGGGTCTCAAAAGAGCAGAGTAAAGGGGGAGAATCACCTCTCTTGACCTGCTGGCCACGCTCCTCTTAATGCATCCAGTCATGGAGGAATGATTAAAAAAAAGAAATCTGTGTTCCACGGGGTAGCCTGAAACAAATCTTGTCCTTTATTAAAGAATCCCTGGGGTCTATGTAACAGTATCATGTGCAGTTCAATCATTTATTAAGAAAACCCCAAACATTTGCGTGGTTTCAAAGGTAGGAAATAACACGTATCTGTTGCTTAGACCCCACTAAATTAAGCCTAGAAGTAAAACAGTGTTACATAAGCCAAATATGTTGGTCCTGGGGCTGGCTGGGGCAGCAGGTGAGGTTCCCTTCTGCTCTGTCAGGAGCTCTCATCTCCTTGCAGTGGCCACTGGCTCGGCCACGGTGAAGCTGAACTTGCATGAGGTGGGGGAGGATTAAAGCCTCCCATGTGGGAGACCCTGCACAGTCGCTCCCTGGCTGCCCAGGGCCATGGGGACCACGGAAGCAGAGCGCTCTGTGCCCCACGCCGGAGGCTTCCGCAGGGCTTGCACGGGCCAGTCGTGCCCCTTGGGTCGTCATTGTCTTCTCCTCCCATCTCCTGGACTCGACTCTTCTTCCAGCTTCTGTACAGCAGCTCTGGCTGCTACTGGAGTAGCAAGATTACCCTAAAATAATCAGCCCAGCAGCAAAAGTATACAACAGGCTGAAAAGCTTGTTGGTTTTAGTTTTTTCTTGACGGGGATGCTGGTGTGCCCTGGTGATTGGGAACTACTGAGTTTGAGGCTTTTTAACACTCAAATGATCTGAAGACTGTTGTACTGCTGTCTGCTTCAGGTGTCTTGTGTCCTTTTTCCCTTCTGCTCGCAGACCATTTGAATACAGCGTGTCCTGATTGTCTGCTGGTTTGTTTTCTGGCTTTATTTTTAAAGTCTTAGTAATGTCTGTGGCCCTAGGGGAAAATTTAAATGATAAAAATTAATTCTTGTCAGATTGTTTGAATTTTGAGATGCCTTGCTGTTCCAGAAATGCTACAGTGTCAGTAGCAGGACCGTGAGGCCCAGTTAACCTAAATTGGCTTGCAAACACTTGTAATTGTCGATTTGGAGAAAAATTATTCAGCTTAACATGGCTAATACGTTCATGCTATAAGGTTGGCAATAATAAGTTCTTTAGTCGTCTAGACGTGTGATTACACTAAGTGCAGATAAACAAAATCTTTTGTGCATGTGTTGCGTGTAGGAGATGCAGAACTGCAGTGCTCCGCAAGCGCTGCTGTAGCTGGCGTCAAGGCTGCTGGTTCTGGTTCACAGGAATAGTTGTGTGTGCTATGAGGAGCTTTTAATTGCAGATTACTAATGGCCAGGGTTAATTTTACATTCATTAAAAGGACAAAAAAAAAAAAAAAGGAGACAGCAGATTGCTATAAATTCTAGTTGGAAGACTGTTGACAGATTTTGAAGGATACCAGTCCCCAAAAGTTTCACTACAGCCCTCTGGTACAAAATTATCCACAATATCCATGGTTGACTTGCTTTAAGATGCTCGCAAATGCATCGGCACTGGTATGGGTGACCAGCAAGTCCACTGATTTATACTTTTAGGTTTTGAGATTAGATCATAGAATCACAGAACAGTTTTGGCTGAAAGAGACCTTCAAGATTATCGAGTCCAACCTTTTCCTAGCCCTATGAACACCACTGAACCACATCCTCTAACGCAACATCTACCCTTCTCTTCAACACCTCCAGGGATGGTGACTCAACCACCTCTCTGGGCAGCCTGTTCTGAACAGGTCAGAATAACTTAACCCGGAAGGTGGAATGAGGAGCAGTTTTATATATAAAAAGCAACTTGCATGAAGGGCAAGGAGGAACATAATTGCTCCAGACGCAAAGCCAGAGTACTAAATTTGTGAGTTTTTATGTGTTGAGGAATGACATCTTTAGGTTTGTCTTCAGTAGCTTGAACACTTAAATGTTTTTTTGTCTTGAAACCTTGGCTTTTCATTGTTAAGATGGAGCACAGCAGCCTTGGAGAAGAGGTAGGCTCTGTGAAAAGGATGTTTCGAACAAATATACCAGATCAACACTCATTTTCTTGACTTGGCAGTCATGATCATTTCTTTCTAGCCAGCAGGTTTCTGCTTTTGAGGGAAACTTTGCCATAGTGAATTTAAAAATAATCTCATCACCCCATGGAATTTTATTATCAAATTTTAAATTACAAAATTCATAAAAGGAAGGTGAAATTACAGTCTCTAGCGAGTGCCAGACTCCAGTTAGGCAGTTGTGGATTATAGATACTCCACTTCTGGTAGAGTCTGTTAATCCCTTCTGCTGCTATTCCTTCAGATGTCCCAGTTGGAGAAAGTTAGTGACTTTCCAGTAAAAGCAGTAGTCGAGCTAGTTTGGTGATAATTTCCAGATGCTTGGACCAGCTTGGAGCTGGAAGCAGCCGTAGGAGGATGTGTACAGTCTGTGGCAGTGAACCTTCTCGTTCCCCTGTACTTGGCTTTGGGGAGGCCTCACCTTGAGTACTACGTGCACTTTTGGGCCCCTCACTATAAGAGGGACATTGAGGTGCTGGAGGGGGCACAGAGGTGGCTGCCAAGCTGGTAAAGGGTTTGGAGCATGTGTGGTATGAGGAATGGCTGAGGGATCTGGCGCTGTTTAGCCTGGAGGAGACGTGAGAGGGAGACCTTATCACTCTCGCGAGGCAGGAGTTGGTCTGTTGTCCCTAGTGGTGAGTGATAGGACAAGGGGAAATGGCCTCAAGTTGCACCAGGGGAGGTTCAGGTTGGATATTAGGCAGAATTTCCTTACTGAAGGGGTTGTCAGGCCTTGGAACAGGCTGCCCAGGGAGGTGGTTGAGTCACCGTCCCTGGAGGTGTTTGAGAGACAGGTAGATGTTGTGCTGAGGGACATGGTTTAGTGGTGCTGATAAGGCTGGGAAAATGTTGGACTCAATGCTCTTGAAGGTCTCTTCCAACCAACCAAAACTGTTCTATGATTCTGTGATTCTCCTGTTCAGGGGAGACTGGGAATGGAAAGGAGACTCAGCTTCTGTTGGAGGAGAAAAGGCAAATTCTCAGTTCTTTTGCAGTGTGAGGTTAGATGGTTGCAAAGATTAGAGTTTGCGCAAGATTCAAGTACCTGGGGGACATCACTTTGTCGTTGCCCTTCTGGTAGCAACTTGCCGGGTGACAGTTTAGGTGGGCAATGCTAACTAGCCCATTAATTACACTCAACCCAATGCTGTATTATCTCCTTTCCCTCTTCACTCGATTTCAGCCTTCCCAGTGCGCGAGCAGGGCGGTCACTGGCTGAAGGAGGACATAGGTCAGTAACGTGAGATAATTTGCTCTCATGGGCTGTGCACGCCACGGGGAACGAGATCCTGACATTGTAATTCCAGCCCTGGCGCTGACTTGCCGTGCTTTGTGTATCTTTTTCTTCCCTTCCACAATTGTCAGGAGTCATCTGCCTTCCAGGGAAGTCTAAGGGTGGCCAGGAGGAGGCTTGCCAGCGGAATGGCATCAGCTGTGGCTCTCTTCACTCGGCTTGCACAACACAAGCCGCAGGATGTTGTCGTCTGCAACTGACCATTGTTTTTTTTCAGCACTCTTCCATACCAGCATGACCATAGCAGCATGTACAGCATCTTGGACCTTTCCCGTGGGGGACCATTGTCCCTTGCAGCAACTGGCAGTGGTGTCCGGGCTCCTGGCAGCAGCCAGAGCCTGGCAGCAACTTGAAGAGGTTCACTGCTTCCATTTTACGGTTCAGCTAAGATGAACCCTGAGGCTCATCACTGTGGGCCAGTTTCTGTGCGAGTCCAGCCCTGGCGGCAGCGAAGCCAAGCAGCTCGATCTACTGGAAACGTATTTGGAGATTGATGCCAGGTTCCCAAACTGGAGAGCATCAGCTTGCAATTCAAGTGGTGCTGACATTTGCAGGAGGGCTTTCTGTTCTAAGCCGTCAGATGTTAGCTAGTGTATGTAATTAACTTGGTATAATTTTGCTTCAGAATGAAATATTCATGGAAGAGAGACTTAAAAAACCATCCTGATGTTCTGAACGTCTGGGGAGCAAGTGATCCTGTTTGTGGCCGTGGTGCACAGCAAGTCCCAAAGGCTTTTACTGTCCATCGCTTCTTGGGTCTTGTGAGTGACCCCGAGACAAAACCCACCGGTGTCTGTCAGCAGTGGAGACGGAAAACAATATGAAAGTACGGCGGCCTGACATGCCCTGGTTGTCTAATTGTCCTAAAGGGCAAACGTTAAACTTTATTTTGCACAGTGGTTTTTCTGCATTTTGGTAATAAAGCTTGTGACCAGAGCAGGAGGAGAGGGAATGGAAATGGAAGGGGTAAACCAGAGCTTTCTTTTGCCCCAGAGGAAATTCAGGAGTTGTTTAGAGAAGTCATAAACAACAGAATCAAACCCCATAGCCTGCAGAAGGTGGAATCAGTAAGAGACTGGAGTATTTGCTGAGAGAAAACAGAACAGTTTGGAAATGAAGTAATGCCATTTGATGAAAAGACTGGAACAGGGCATCGTGTATAGTTGTTCCATCCAATTCCCATTTACTTCCCCATCATGAAATTCACTTCTGGTCTCTCTAAACAAGTTTCGATTCTGATGCTGCAGCTCGCAGAAGGAACTGGTTCTTCCTAAGACATGAGACATGAACTATCTCGTTTCCTTTTTTGAAAATCATCTCAAGCACCAAAATTTCCCTTTTGTGCTTTATCAAAACCGAAATGAAGCGTTTGCCTCAGAGTGCAAGTTGAATTTGCAAAGTTTGTAATCAGAAGCAACTGCTCCAAAGATGCGTGTGCGTGGGGTGCAGAGCTGGTGAATCCAGCTGAGCTCTGAGATCCAGTCATGTTTTTTTTTCATTTTCTGTTTGTTTTTAAATTGCAGCCAGGGAAGACCATGTAGAGGCAGAAATACTGATGCGTTGATATGCAGTTGGTTTCCCAGCACCACGTGGTTGCTTCCATAAGTTCAAGTTAGTGGGGTTATTCCACATTTTGCTCTAATTGATGCCATGTCTCGCCAGCCTAATTCGACTGGATGAGATTCACAGCGGGAAGGTCGCTCCTGCTATGAGAAAGGATGAAAATGCCTCTGTAGCTCCATGTAACCCATAGGTGAGGATTCTTGTTTTGTACATGGGAATTTTAGTTCGGTTTTGCTTCTGTGGTCAGGCTGGCAAGTTGAGTGCTAACACCAACAGAAAGCATTCCCCTTTCAGTGAAAACAGCTCTTTTTTAAAAAAAAGGAGTCGTAAGACAGCCTGTAGCATTGGCCAGAGATGACACATCAAGAGGAAATTCTGTCTGTAGTGAACTGAGCGAACTTTGCTTGTTGACATATGCTCCTCACCTACAGCAGCTCTCTAAAATCATCTTTGTATTTTGATATAAAGAAGAGGGAAAGAAAAAAGGCAGTTACATTAACCCACTGTTTTATTCGGAATATGCTAGGTAGAGAGTGGTGGGAAAAACGTGCTCATAGTTTCCTTTCAGTTCAACTCAATATTGGACGGCAGTAATTGTTACCCTCCAAATTTGTGCTGAGATACATCTGGCCCGTGCCCAGCTATTGTGCCGCTGCACAAATGCGAGATGTGCCACAAAGGAATATAACCAAAGGGTCGGCATCCTCTCCCTGCCCCCGCAGGGTCACTGAGTTACACGGCCGTAGGCAGCTTAGAGGCAAGTAAACGTAGGGTATGGAAATATCTAAGTACCTGCTAATTCTCCGTATTTCAGAGAGGCTTTCCTGACATGCATTTTTTGTGTGTTAATATCACTTTATAGATACTTCTGCTTTTAAAAACTGGTCTAGTAGATGCTGCAGAGCAGCCACCTTATTAATGACCAGTGATTTGTAAGCAGGCTGGTCATCGCTTGGGACCTTATACAAATGACAGCTGGAATAAGAGTGATGGCACTGAGTCACATTATGATTTAGAACCAAAAGTTAGGCAGCTCCTTCCCCACGCTCTTCCTATTGCAATATTTATCCCAATAAATACCCGGCGTGGGTGATGGATGCTTGATGCTCTCCTCACAGCAGGTGCGCTCTTGGCAGGTTCGCGGGGAGCCGCAGCCCTTCCGCCGGGAGCCCGCTGCTGCTCTGACAGAAGGGGTGGCTGGGGCTCTGTGTCGGTGCATGAGTAATTCATATTATTTTCATTTAAGTCTTTCGCTGCGTTACCTCGTTTGCCTCAGAGGATAAAATGCAAGGTGCTGGGCTTTGTTTCTGCCTTAGCGGAGCGCAAGTTCGACGCTCTTGGACAAACGCGCGCGCCGTGATGAGCTGCTCTAGTTTTTTACGAGGAGGGTGTTATCGATGAGCTGAGCGGGTGCGCTGCGATGCTGTTACCTTGAGAGAAGCTGCACAGATATTGGTGCCAGCTGGAGAAAAGATTTGCCAAGTGGAGCTGCAAATGGTTTTAATAACTGTGTAGATCTTGCTCAAAAGAATTGCTTTTTTGCCTTCTCTTGCAGTTCCTTGCACAGCCAAGCACTTGAAGGAGAAGGAATTCGTCAGCCTCTTGTTTCAAAAGACCTTGGACAATTTTCTGCCACTCAACTCTCTTCACTCCTCCAACAAACAAAAAGCTCTTAAGAGGAGGATGAGGCAGCTAAGAGGAAAACCCAAAAAAGAGACCTCCAAAGATAAAAAGGAGAGAAAACAGGCCATGCAAGAGGCCCGGCAACAAATCACCACCGTCGTGCTTCCCACGCTGGCTGTTGTAGTACTGCTTATTGTTTTATTTGTTTATGTAGCGACTCGTCCAAATACAACTGAATGATGCAGCTTCTCAGACTTTCCAGCTTTGGGGTATTAATAATTTTATCAAGAGCCAGAAGGAACTCTCTGCCATGCTTTTAGTACTTCACAGAGGAACTTGCTGGTGTTTTCAGTCTTTCTCTTGGTTAGGGTCCTGCAGATTCTCTTTAAGAATGTAACATAAAACGTATTAGTGAACGTGCCAGTACGTTTTATGGTCCAGTTCATGTGCCTTTCAGACTTTTTAAATGGTGTTTTTCTTAAATCTGTTTGAAGCTCTATATTGTAAAAGGAAAATGTGTTCTGCTATAAATTTGTAAAAAATCTGCTTTCAGCTTTTATCACTGTTACAGATAATGTTGCTCCCATGAGCTCTTGTATGTCTATTTCAGAACTTCCAAAGAAGTACATTTCTCCTTTATACCTAACGTCATATGAAGTGCTTTGATTCAGAAAGGATATATTTATTTTTTGAATAAAAGAGAGAAGTCTTACTTGGAATCTTCAAATTATTTTGCGAAAAATGTGACTTACTGTGAGAGCCTACATTATGTAATGATTTTTTTCATTAAACACTATCTAGCTCACTTAGAAGGAATCTCTTTTTACTGTGAGATGCAGTGAATCCTTCAGGATCCATTGGAAGGAATCTTACAGAAGTTGGAGAGGGAGATTCTGCCAGTTTGTGGTGAAGTAACTAGTAACAGACTGCACAAACACAGGTAGTTGTTTATCTGAATGTTAAATATTTCAATCTGTGTAAGTAACAATAAAGAGGTGATTTGAGATACAGTCCTTGATTTTTTTTTAATATTTTTTTAAAGGAAGGAGAAGTATCATTAGTATGACTGAGGTCTAATCTGTTTGCCGAAGTGAGCTGCTGTCCTGTGACTCCCTGCTACTTCAAGGAGGCTGCGAGAGCACATCTTGGGCAGTTCTGTTCTAGGAAATCAAGCTATAAACTCTGATCAAAATGCTTCAATAATCCTGTATTCTTCTCCAGCCCTTTCTCATCCAAATATTTTAAGGCACTCAGCAAGCATTAACCTTCAGAAGACTTTGGGGAGGGAGTTTCGGAACTCTTGACTGCTGCTTAAATACAGGCCAAGCAAGGAAGAATGTGGAGCTGCAGTGCGCTGAAGCGTAGCAGGACGTGTTCCTGAGCCGAAAGTCAGAGGCACCTCGAATCTTTACTCACGAGCTGTCTTTGGGCACAGGGATGGTCCCCGTGAAGACCCAGCCTGCCTTCCTGCATTAACCCTGTGCGCTGCTCCTCTGCAGAACGCTGATGCCAGCCAACGTTGTTCTGCCAAAAAGAAGGATTTAGGCAAAGAAAAGCAATTCCCTGCAGTAGGTTTTGCCCTTGGGCGCATGTTCCACAGTGAGGTGGGTCTGTGGCCAGCTAGACATGAACTGGATTCCGACTGAGACAGATGCCCACCGATGCTGGGACAACCACAGCTAAGGCCACTTGCTGTGCCGCCACTGCCAGTGGTGCCTAGAATTGACCTGGCCCTGCAGCCTAAGATGTTTTTGAAACACAAAATTTGCTAAAAGGAAGAGTTTGGATGAACTGTTGAGTTGTTTCCTCCCCAGCTTGTGGTGTAGTCAGGATATATGCACAACAAGCTGCGCAGGCGAGGTGGTCATCGTGGTGTGCCCCGAGGAGGGTTCTACCCGCTGAGCGCCCAGCGGGAAGGCTGCTGGGGCACCTGTGTGCTCACCGAGCCGTGCGCCGAGCCTGACGGTGATCTGTGAGAACCGCTTCCTTCAGCTGGAGAGATCTGAAATGGTGCATCTGTACCAGTAATTGCTTAGTCTGTGTCATCTCCCAGCTGTTTCTCTTCTCCCCGGCACCAAAGCCTTTTTGTCCTATTTTTACTTTATCCTCAGCCAAGGATGGCTGCGATGCAGCTCTGATAGTTTGCCCCTTTCTGAAAGGTGTTGTTCAGCTCGAATCAAAGTTGTGCCTGAGGAAGTGAACAAAATGTGCGTAGTTTAAATGCGTGTGTTCTGCAGGGTCCTTGGTGTCTTGGGCATTTATTAGAGCAGCAAAGTTTCTGCTTTATCCTCTTCCATAGCTTCCTCCTCCTCATCGTCTTCCATAGATTCTTAGGCAAGGTTTTCCCATCCTCGCTTGTTCTGTGATACTTTCTGACAGCTCTAACGAAGTCCCCGTGACTTTCCCTGCTTCGTGGTAGCAGGTTTATTTCAGTCCGTTCCACCTGCAGGGCTTTTTTTATCAGCCCAAGCAATAATTCGATAATTTGGAAAACCTTCCCTGAAACTGTTCAGAGTCTTCATGCGATTCCCCCCCCACTCCATTTTCTGCGAGAGTCTGTGACATATTAAGAGCAATTAACTGGCTGAGAACAACTAAATAGGTAGAAGGTCAGTTGGGTTAGATAATATTTAAGATTACTTCTCTGATGAGATGTTTCATTTCTGCTGCTTTCTCCTAAGCCCTCCCTTTGTTACTTGTCATCTGCAAATTGTTCAGGTCACAGTAATAATCTTTTCAGAGCCAAGTGTTTATTAATATGAACCTATAGCTTAATGCTATGAAGAGGCATTGTTTGTGTCAGCTCCCTGAAATGTGCAATTTTACTGAGTGCTAATTGAGAGGAAAATAGTTTTACACATTCTGAATTGTTCTTTATGCAGAAGCTAAAATTGATTTCACAGTTTGACTCTTAAAAAAAAAAATTCAATGTATTTTTCTCTAGTAAACAGTGAAGCTGGATTCTGACATTTTCCACCAAATTCCCTTTTATTAGTATTGGATTTGAGAATGTGCATTTGGAAAAATGGCGTGAAGCCTCTGTAGACAGAAACTGTCAAAAATCACTGGGAAATAATAGGGAAGTAAATTAATGGCAGTTGCCCAAATGTCAACTCCCGTGAACTTCTCAGCCGAAGGTGTAACCGCGTCTCTGTTTTTTTAACTGTGTGTATTACTCCAACTGTCAGTTGCCTTCAAAAATGTTTTAGAAATAGGGTTTCAAACCTTCCTGCAGCATACAGTAGCTTGTGGGCAAAACTGAATGATTTATTATAAGCTTTTTACCAGAAAACTCATGCTGAGATACTTCTTCAGCAGTGTCTTATGATACGGTTTCCAAGAGTGCTCATTATCAGGTGAAGTCATTAAAAACCTGCTATCGCCTTCTGATAAATCAAGTTATAGAAGCAGTTTTTTAAAACCATTTTTTTTCAGAGCACAAATCAAATCTGAGTCAAATACTTAAAAGATAACATTTGAATGGAGTTTATAAATGCCCTCAAAGTGCTCAGGCAATAAAGGAATCATGTCAAGTATTCCTGCAAGGGGTCAGGGCCCGTTGGTGCTATACGTGGCCCCAGCTCCCAGCACCAAGTGAGAAGACCTGAAGGAAGAACGACACCTATTTTTTTTACAACTCAGGGGAATTTGCTCTCGGTCTTTTGTTTCAATCCGTCTACAAGAAAAGACTTGCTTATTCACATCCTGATGTTCAGAAAACAACACTTTGAAATACATATGGCAGAGAAAGTGACCCGTTCTTTTTTCAGACTGTTTATATTCAGTGCCCGATGGCCCATGGGCGGGTCTGAACGCCCCGATAGCTCTGGAAGAAGTGAACTAGAGCCTGCGCTCGGATTCTCTGGATTGGACCTGCCTCACAGAGACGTTTCTTACCAGAAGTTTTGTACCAGGGCAGGTAGTTCCAGTTCACACCCTGTGCACCAGCCAAGCGAACTCCTGCCTCCCACAATCCCAGCTGAGCGTCTTCAGCATCACTACAGACGGAGCTGTTAACTGATGTTGTCCTCTGTGCGCCACCTTTATTTGGTGGAAAACTTTCAACTGAAAAAATCCTTGTTCCAGTGCTTACGTGGGATACCGAGGAGTGGGACGCCTGCAGGATTTCTTGCTCCACGTGGGATTCAAGTCCAGTAACATACATCCCGCGTCTGTCGCAGGAAATTCTGTGACAGGATAGTTTAGGACAGTTCTGCACACAAACACGTTCTTGTAAGGTAATGGGGCAAACATACTCTTGATAAATCTGTTTCATGGCCCCCGGCAGTTTGGTTAAGAGCTGACTAGAGGAACAAACCGGTTGGTTTGCTGGTTTAGGGATGCTGGACCACAGTGTGTCAGTGTCTGGGGCGTTGCTTAATCCACTAGTGGAAATTTAGATGCAGTACATTAAATTACAGCCCACTTAAGGATTGGAGGGTGTCCATGTGATTAAACAGTACTTCAGATACAGCGGACTTTGAGAACTGAACCCTTCACTGGGAGACCCAGGGGCAGAAAGCAGCAGGACCGACTGGAGTTCAGCACGTATCGGAGCTGGCTGTGCAACTGAAACTCGGATGACTGACGAGACACACCATAGATGTAAAATCACCTGAGGCTCACCTCATTCGACAGGCTCTCGTCGACTTGTTGATGATTTCTTTCTCATTCCCACTGGTGGGGTTTGGTTTATTTTCAAATGATTAAGTGGCGGCAGGCTGGATTCTGTGTGCTGTTGTACCACTGTTAAATCAGGAATTGTAACCAGTCCCACTATGATAAAGCCAGAGCAGTGAGACTGGGGATTAGGTGCTTTCTGTAGTATCTCTTGATTACAGCAGAGATTTATTAGGCTTGGACTGGGTAAGCTAAAACCATTGTGTAAGTCCACCCATCAGAAAAGCAAGAAAGCTGCAAGTGTGATTTTTCATGTCTGTCCATTTTTGCATTCATCTGGCACCGTTTTGCTGCTGCTGTTTGCATTTCTCTCTGTATGGTTCAGAGTACCCACTGCCTGACTCTCCCATTCTTACACTCTTAAATTTCCCATAGAGAAAGGGCGAGAGTAGGAAATGGTAGAAATAAAATGCACTAAATACCCAGCTTTCATGTGAGCCGCTTTTAAATGTTCCTGTTCCATTCCTGTTGTTCCGCTGACAGCCCCACCACAGTAAGTTTTGGGAAGTGAATTGGGCAGCGATGGTCTGGCAGCTCCTACAGCACCAACTATTTCAAAATTATATCTCGATGAAACATGTTGGCAACTGTGTATACATGACCTCTGGTTTTCCTTCAGCAAAAAGAGCTGGTGGCAGCCTGAACCATTGTTCTTCCTATTTAAAACAAGGCTTTGAAGTGGGAGCCAAAAAAACGCTTTTTGGTAAAGCTTTAGAGAAATCATGAAAGAAATCCAGCAGCTTAAAAGAATTTTCCATTGTGCAGCTATTAAAGTAGAATAGAAACTTTCTGTATGTTTTGGGTAGTCCTTAACTCTTAAACCTTGCACCTGGTCCTGTCAAATGAACTTATGATTAATAATTCTTATTGTTTTATTATTTTTATTGATGCCTTCAAACATTTATAGACTCGGACTCTTCTTATTATTCCATTTTTTGACAATACACATACATCTCCCATCCCTGTTCATGAGGTATATCATTTTTCAGCCTTTACTATTTCTGCTCTCTGTCATTCTTTAAAAAATTTTCCAAGTAACTTGAAATGCTGTACATGTTACACAAACTATTCTTGGATCTTCCTTCAGAATCCTCTCATCAGTTCCATCGAGTTTCTACCTTTTAATACAATTACAGTATTTGGGACGAGCAGTGTGGCTCCAAATACACTCTGGCAGCAGTGGGCTTGTTTAAATTGGGGATTGTCAGATGAGCAACTCTTGCTGATCTTGGCTAGCAAAGAGAAGGGTGACCTTTCAGGTGAGTGTTCTTCAAGTGGCACTTTGATCCATGCCCTCTCAGCACATTTGTGGTATAAAGTAAACAAGATAAGGGTACTTTCCAGTTTTCAGTGCTTTTCACAGGGAGTTTATTATACGGTGTTACACAAAAGGCACACTGAAGCTAACTCTGTTATGTTATTAGCCTAAGTTAGTAGCTCGACCAGATCTTAAAAAGCTTTAGGAAAAAATCTTAACTCATGTTTTGTTAAATTCATTCTGTATCATCACACAGACCTGTATCATGAGAGGGATCCTCAGGCCTGGACGGGACTCAGTCACACATTTGTTTGAAGATGTGGAGCATACTGTCCTGTTGCACGCTTACATCTTGCAGTGACAAAAGAATCCAGCTAACTGTCTAACAGCCTCTTTTTTCTTTTTTGCCCTTTTGAAGGACATTTTGCTGCATTTTTACTTCTACAGATCTTTCCTGGCTTAAAATTCAACTTCATTTCCAGAGGTTCCTATATTTCTTCATTTATAGAATCACAGAATCATTTGGGTTGGAAGGGACCTTTAAAGATCATCTAGTTCCAACCCCCTGCCATGGGCAGGGACACCTCCCACCAGACTAGGTTGCTCAAAGCCCCATCCAGCCTGGCCTTGAGCACTGCCAAGGAGGCAGCTGCCACAACTTCTCTGGGCAACTCGTGCCAGTGTCTCACCACCCTCACACTGAAGAATGTCTTCCTAATATCTAAATCCACCCTCTTTCAGTTTGAAGCCATTACCCCACATCCTATCACTACACACCCTTGTAAAAAGTCCCTCCCCTTCTTTCCTGTAGGCCCCCTAAGCACTGGCAGGCCACTGTAAGGTCTCCTCAGAGCCTTCTCTTCTCCAGGCTGGACAACCCCATCTCTCTCAGCCTGTCTTCATATGGGAGGTGCTGCAACCCCCGATCATCTTTGTGACCTCCTCTGGACTTGCTCCAACAGGTCCATGTCTTTCTTACGTTGGGGGTCCCAGAGCTGGACACAGAACTGCAGGTGGGGTCTCACCAGAGCAGAGGGGCAGAATGACCTCCCTTGCCCTGCTGGCCGTGCTTCTCTTGATGCAGCCCATGATGCAGTTGGCCTTCTGAGCTACAAGCACACATTGCCAGCTCATACTCAGTTTTTCACCCACCACCACCCCGAAGTCCTCTGCAGGGCTGCTCTCAATCCACTCATTGCCCAACCTGTGTTTGTGCTTGGGGTTGCCCTGACCGAGGTGCAGGACCTTACACTTGGCCTTGTTGAACTCCGTGAGTTTTGCACAGGCCCACCTCTCCAGCCTGTCACGGTCCCTCTGGATGACAGCCCTTCCCTCCAGTGTGTCGACCGCACGTCTTGGTGTCCTCTGCAAACTTGCTGAGGGTGCACTCAATCCCGCTGTCCATGTCGCTGACAAAGATGTTGAACAGCACCAGTCCCAGTACCAGCCCCTGAGGAACGCAACTCATTACTGGTTTCCACGTTCTTCTAAAGCTCTCAGATGCATCTCCCCTTAAGCTGAGGACACATATATTTAGCTGGTTCAGATGTCCTTCCATCACTGTTTTATTCAGTTCTCATTCCTCCAGCTGAGTCTAGTAGTAATTTTCCTGAATTTTTCTGTAAAAGGTTCTTTGATGCCCTCATTTTTGTTACTCATTTTATTGCAAATCGAGCCAAACTGGTATTTAAAATCTTGATATTTTCTGTAAGTGTGATGCAGTGTATTTTGTTTTAATGGAAGTACAGCTTCCAAAAACAATTTACATTTTTGCTCTGGTCTTGAATATTAATGAGACTTCTTTTACTCACAAACTGGAGCTGTTTGACAGTCTGGTATTATTTTTATCCAGATTTTTCCAGGAAGTTGGCAACAGCACATGCTGGAAAGTAGTTCTTCAGTATCTCTTTCACTGAAATTGGTGGTTCATCATCACTGCCTGTAATTTCTGTTTCACTTGCACAGCAATAGAATTCAGTATGAATTGCAAATAAAAGGAATCTCAACATTATGCAGTTCTTCAGCACATGGAGTGAATTAACCCTAACATTTTCCTATGTTGTAGGAAAATATAAATAATTTAGGCCTTTACCTAAGACTGACCACAAGCTGTCTGAAGTTACAGGTTTCCTTCCTGTTCCAATGTTGTTGAACAATGAGCCAAGATACCATCAAAACATCAATGCTACAACAGGCACTTTGGAAGACAGGGTTTAAAAACTGTGAAGTGTTAACGTAGAGCTTGTAAAGCACCTGAGATCAGGCTCTGCCTCAGGCAAAGTCCGTGGGTCTGGTAGAAGGGGCAACATGAGTGGCTTCAAAATATGTGCTTTGTCTACTCACATGTTCCTCTCACAGCCCTGCATGGCTTAGAGCCTAAGGAAGAGCGAGCTCAAACTCTCAAACTTCTCATTTCCCAACTCCCAAGGGCTATTTCTATAGCCAAGAATAACCAGAGCATAGATAAGCTCTTCATGCCAGGAGCTATGACATGGCTAAAGGCCCCTATTATTCTTGTTCTGTGCAATCTAGAGAATTTCTCTTGGCTGATGATATTTCCAAGGGAGTAATTCCACTTATTAGCCCTCTGTACATCACGGAATTGAAAGTATCTTCCTTAATTTACAGTGCCACAACAGGGTCTCTGCTCCACTCAACCAAACTATGCAGAACCAACCTGTATATTTTAGAGAATGTTTAGAGGATGACATTTTGCAATGTAGTTGGGTTACAATGTACCTAATTCACGGGATAATGATTATCTTACCGCAACCTTGGTGTTAAAAATACCTGCTGTTGGCAATGTGCCTTAATACATTAAGCAGCTAGTTGCAGATTTCAATTCTAAGAGACTCATGGGTGATTACTTGGGTTTATTTTCTTAGCTGTGCGAGTGGCTTAAGTACGGCTGCTTTGCTGTATCCTGGCATATTTTTTTAGCGTATTTTCAGAATGTCTTTGCAGCTCTTCAAGGTGTGAATTTAAACGTTCTTCAAACTCCCTTGTGTGTTTCTCTTCCTCTTGAAGGAACTTTTCTACTGTTGCAAGGAGGGACATCTCAGGCAGAGGCTGAGCAGTGAACAGAAAATCTTGGTTAGTGAAAACCAGCAAGTACTGCACCACGTTTGCGTTATCAAATGTTAGATGTGAAAAGCTTCTTAACCTATAGCGGCACTGTAAGACTTTATAACTCTCCTAGAAAATCCATATTTGGGCATAGATGGTGAAAGGCATTTGTGTGCCTAAACGACAAAGTGTGACCGTGATGTTTGAATATCTCTGATACTCACAGCATGAGGATGTAGGTTTCCCGTTAAAAATTTAAATATCCCATTAGACAGAATTAAGCTGCTTCAGAACCTCCAAAATCTCTGGATCAGCTAAAGGTTATGTCCATCACATGCATAATTTACACCAGGACAGAGGGCAGTAGTGTTTTTTGGAATTAAAGACTGTCAGGAGTGTTGGGCAAAGCTGATTGCCCTCAGTAATTTTCTCTCTGTGCCTCTGTGACGCGATGCTTTCTGAGGAGAGGAAGAAAACCTGTGCTTCTATCAGTACTATCAGCTTCAAGCCCTGATACTTTGGAGAATGTACTAAATTTTATTCTCTGCAAGTAGTTGACTGAAAAATCCCGTTGCCATTTAACGAGCACTTAGCAGACTGAGATATAAACCACCCCAAAACAGGTCTTAAAAAGGCTGTCACGGGATGCCGAGTTGTCTAAAGCAAAGGACATGAGTGAGTCTTTGCTGGAACAAGTTCTGAATTTTTAAGCAGCAATTTTTGTTACTTCTGTTTGCTAATACTTAAGGTGCATTTATTGGACTGTCTTCATCAAAAGAAATACGAAATAATGTTTTCTTCGCCTAAGGATTTTGTGGTTGTTTAAATAAAGTCCATGCTTATTTATATAGATAAATACAATTTTATGACACGAATTTTTAATGGTCGACTGACAAAAACTTAGTATAAGAGCTGTAATACTAAGAGAAAGATAATTTTCTGTCTTAATATAGTCATATATTGAGAAGGGTGATTGGTATTTATTATCTTAATTAAACCATATGTTAAATAGTTTTAATAACTGATTATTAGTCTAGAATCCTGGTTTTGTTTTTCCTTGATTGTAAGAGGGAGTGTTTATCTGTCAGCCCATGAAACAGGAAATGGCTTCAAATGATTTAAATACTCAAATGTTTTGTGAAAAGGGCCATTGCTATTGCTCCTGTAAATGTTTATTCTAGGTTCCAGGATATCAGAACGGGATACTCCCTATTTCCACGGCATCTAGAGGCAGATTTGGTCTTTGCTTTCAGCCTGGATTAAAACCGCCCTGTATCAGCTTTTCATGACAAGAGATACTAACTAAAGAAACTCTTTCAAGCACTTTTCTATTCAAACTCTTTGCAGCAGACCTTGAGATGAAATGTAGAGATTTCCTACAGGAAACCCCTTTTCTTCTCAAAGTACAGCAAGTAAGCAACAGCCAGAAATAAATTCTGAATGTAACGCCGTCCTTCTAGAGTGAGACAGGCTTCCTGAAGTATAGGGCTCCTAAGGTGAAATTCACAGTTAAAGCAGAATCTTCCTTTTCTCATTCCCTCCAGATCAGTGTTTTAACAGGGCAGGGAAATAAAAATGACTTAATTTGCCATGTAGGAATGGAGAACCCAAAGGTATTGAATTGCTTTGTGCCACAACACTGTTCTGCGGTCCCTGCACTAAGAAGGGATCAGAAAGAATGTTGATCTTCTGCTGTTTGAGAGACTCTGGAGAGAGATCACCTGCCTTCTGGTTTTCCTCATAACCACATGCGTGATTTCCCATCCAGAAGTCATCATTTTCATAGAAAGAGTTATTCCTGAGATTCTGAATGCCATGGCTACATGCACAGTTATTCCTTCATAGGCTAGATCACGAATATGTCTCCTTGTGACACTTGGATTCAGCGATGGAGTTGGCAGTACTATTTGAAGTATCTGAAGAAGGCTTCTGCATTATGAAGAAGACATTGGATTTGGAGGCTTTCCTTAGAGAATCTCCATGTGTTTTGCTTACTGAATACCAGCTCTGAAATCAAATACCGAGCAGATAAAATACTTCCAGTGAGAAGTCTAAGAAACTGGCAAAATGTGAATCAGAATCATTGAATCATTAAGGTTGCAAAAGACCTCTAAGACCGAGTCCCTCCTTCAACCCAACACCACCATGACCACTAAACCACGCCTCAAAGTGCCACGTCTATGTGTTTTTCAAACACCTCCAGGGATGGTGATTCCACCATGTCCCTGGGCAGCTGTTTCTTTCTTTCAGTAAAGAATTTTTTCCTAATATCCAATCTAAACCTCCCCTGGCACAACTTCAGCCCATCTTCTCTTATCCGATGGCTGATTACTTGGGAGCAGAGACCAATCCCCACCTTGCTACAACCTCCTTCCAGGTAGTTGTAGAGAGTGATAAGGTCTCCCCTCAGCCTCTTTTTCTCCAGACTAAATAATGCCAGTTCCCTCCGCAATTCCTCTCAAGAATTGTTCTCCAGACCCTTCGCCAGCTTTGTGGCCTTTCTGCATCTGAAATATGAACTTAATAGGTGTCATCTCCTAGAGGAAAAACGTCATGTTGGCCTTTTCCGTATGGACAGCAGATTTACATGAGTGCTAGTCTTGAGAAAAGTTATAGCAAGTTACGATTCTCAGAGATTCATTATAACATTTACAGTTGCTGACTTGTCATTAGAATTGGCCTCATGATCAAGCTGTCTTCCTAAAATGCTCGTATCCCTTACTCCAATTGATACTTACTTTGATGTTTCGGGTTTTTTTCTTGAAATACACTGTAAACTCCAAATGAGACATTTCTGAATTTCCTCAGAGCTGGGAGAAGAATGTTCATCACTTCAGATAAGCAGATCATGGTTCCCTACAGCTCCTTACCTGGGGGTCAGACATCACTGACTATCATTTTCAATAGGTCCCTTATGCACTGTTTTTATGCACTTTGAGAGAAGATTGTATCTAAACAGGTCCAAAAGGCAACATTTCTTGTTAGCAACTACGTTTTGCTTTCCAAGCCTCTGGTCTGTTTTTTTCACTACGTTCTTTATTGTCTTTACCTTGAGTGCCTGAGGAAGAAAAACCATAAAGAAGCTGCCTTAATCCATGTCTCAGATGAGATTCATGGTCCCTAGTTTCAAATTTCTTTTCCTCAGATAACACTTTTTTTATACCTTTCGGTTTCCTGACTGGAGCCGGATAGAAATGCGTTCATTGGTGAGCTTTCAGTCTAGCTTGTTTCGTTAGTTAGGCAATAAGGACTGTACTTTTTCATTTCTACAGTGTCAGTTGATCCTGTATTTCTTCAGTGTACACCAGGAATGAGAATCACCTTTCTCCCTCATCACTTGCTGGAAATGAAGGAGTGATAACCTGATAGAAAACCTGATAGATAACCCAGCAGAAATGCATATTTCCAAGTCTATGTGCTAAATATATCTTCTCCTTAAGCTAGAACTAGCCAAAGTGCTTATGAATTGACTGGATGGCTGGGGACAAGCACTTCAGGAAACCAGATCTGTTCTCTCTCTCACAAATTGCCTTGATAATTTGCCTGGAGTTAATCTCTTTCTTGCCCCATGAGTTGCCCCTGCATTCTTGGGTACACTTCAGCAGGTCAGGAAGAAAGCTTTAACACTTGGCATATTGTAACATTAAGTGGTCAAATCATGACTGGTCAAATCTCAAAGTGTAAAAGTCTGCTTGTGTTTAGTCCAGGAAAGTATTTGTAACACCAAGACTAGAAATTGGTCTCTCTGTGACTAAATTCGGGAGCTTTGGGGAGTAGTTTCTTCTAACCCCACACTGCAGTACAGCTTAGGCAGCAGATACCTCCTATATGAAAATCAAAATTGAGATCAGGAAATTGCCAAGTGACACAGGAAAGCTTTTAGAGGGCCTAAGTACCTAATCGGCGAGGTAGCAGTAATACCTTGGAGTGAGAGGCATGGACCACAGCACGCTCCAGGGCAGGATCAAGACTGTCAAAATCATTCCTAGTAACATCCAGTGGTAGAATTTCCACAACTTTCCTCTGCAATTTCTTTATTCAGCAATTTACCATCCTTAGAAAGTTTCCTAATGCCTAATTGAAAATTTCCTTGTTACAGCTTAAGTCTTTCTTATCTTTCCAAGCCCTGAAAGCAAGAACTGACAACATCTGTCCATCCTCTGAAAAGAAATGTAAGCAAGTATTTGTGACTAAAAGTTAAAGATCCAGACTGGGAAGCACAATGTACATAACTGCTTGCTCCAGCTGAAATGGGGAAATTATGTAGAAATGGACCATTCTGAAGCCGGAAATAATCTTACTAACTATTATCTTTAAAAAAATTTATTTTCTGAAGATGTGCATTGGACTGTTCTACGGAATAGTCTTCCCAGAGACTGGGAATGGATCACAAAACCATTTTCTGAAGTTATTCACTTCAGAACAAGAGCACAGTCCAAGTACTGTTTAGAGAAAAAGTGTTTCTCTGGATTTGAAAAGCCTTGAAACAAAAGGTTTTGCACTAATGGGAGTTTCCAGTGACTCCCAGCTGAGCTTTTTAGTTTACTCGGAGACAAGAATGATGCTCTCTATACATGTCACCTTTAAGTAAGAATGTGAAAGAGCAGAGGTTCCAGTGTATTAAGACTCCACTTGTCTGAAGATTCTCTACTGGGAGGAGAGATGTTAAGTCTTTGTCTAAAGCCCTAGAGACCATTTTCTCTCTTCCCTAAACACCAACAGAGAAATTGTTGTATGTTTCAGGACATCATGTGTGATTCTTATGTTTTCAACTGGTGCTACAAGTTTTCTTCAGAAAAATGATCCCTTATAAAATCTGCAGACGTTTAAAATGTACTGGAGATTTCACTCAGGTGGAACATCGGTCCTGAAAACTCTGTCAAAGAACTCTAGTTTAGAACATATTGTACGTTTTTTCCTTTTTTCTCCTTGATGCAATGGCTTTCCATTTGAACACAGAACTCTAGAGTAACAGACTGTGGAATCATCTCTGCGCTGAAGCTGTGGCACCCAGTGTCAGTCTGAGTGACGATTTAATTCTGGTGATCTTCTGAACTTCTACCTGCTTCAACGCCACCGAGGCTCTGCATAAGAAATATCCCTTGCTTAATAGCTTCATTATGTACTTTGCCCACACACCATCTGGAAAGTGTTTTCCTTATAATCTAGTCAACTGTCTTGGCATTGACCCTGTTCTGAGTGCCAGCTGGGAAAGAGTTTCCCTGCAGCTTGCAACGTGTCTCAGAATGGACATTCTCCCTGGGCTGGCTCGAAACAGCAGCTTTGTGGTCTGGTGTCTCTGTCTGACACTTCTGACAGAAGCTAGGAGGCGACTTGGTGTTTATCAGACTCTCCTCCTGAAGAAGTCCAAATAATTCTTCCGAAGATGAGCAGTTTAAAGAGGATGACTCTCAAGCCAGGAGAAACTAAAAGCCATTTACTTAAAATTCGTGTGAAGCAAGGTCCAGAATTCTGGGGTTCTTGCTGCTCTCTGACTGCTGGGGTACCGCTGCTGGAACCACGGTGAGTGAGAGGCTGCTCTGCAAATCCCAGATTCCCAGGCAGGACATCCCTGGGGCTGCCTCACCAGCTGTGAGATGCTGGACTACGAAAACAGCCTTCCCAGCAGCCACATCCCTGATAGAAAAGGATGTGTGCCCATTTCGGATGTGAACAGCAGAACTGGGATGTGACCACTACAAACTGCTTGAAGATGACTATTGGTGTCATGATGCCTCTTTTCTCCCACTCAAGGTGGGAAAAGTCACCTGTTGGTCCCCCCTCAGTAAATGCTGGAGGCTTCCCTCATCTCTCGCCAGGCTCAGCCACACGCTTGCAGTTCAGGATCTCCTGGGTACAAAGATGCCTGTATCACAGCTGAGCAGAGAATCACAGAATCATAGAATCATAGAATGGTTTGGGTTGGAAGGGACCTTAGAGATCATCTAATCCGACCTCCCTGCCATGAGCAGGGACACCTCTCAACTAGACCAGATTACTCAAGGCTACAGTCCATTCCTTACTAATCTCTTAGTTCTGTTATTTAATGACGGTGTGGTTGCACATTTTGAGGTCTCGAACATAAGAGCTACGTTTTCAAGTGGAAAAAAATAGTGGGCTGTAGTGGAGACCCAAGGAGGAATAGAAAATACTAAGGAAAAAGATGAAGCTCACATTTACAGAGAGATCTAAAGTCAAAGAATAACGGAAAGTTTTTCCTAAGAAGTTGCCCTGGGCAGAATGGGATTTATCCCAGTTGTCATCGAGGTTGGTAATCTTCAGCCTATGAAGACTAAAAGAAAGCAAGCTGCACTATTATTTTTTCATTTCAAGAAAAAGAAGGATTACAGCAGTTATCCTTTCTGTTCCTTTTCAAATACAATAGCTAACACGTCAAAAATAGTTGCTGCAATTCCTCTAATTTCATCCGTCAATCGAATACTGTAGAAACTTGATTTGTCTAACAGCACTTAAGGCAGTAAGTTTGCAGGCATTATGGAAATACACTTAAAGCAAAGTGCCCTTACAGAAGGCAATATGAAACAGAGAGTCCCAGTATAAAAAGCAGTGAGCTAAAATGTAGAAACCTCTCTCACATAATGGCAGGTAATTATCACCATCGTTATTAGTACAGAGGTACAGCCCAGTAGGGGATGTTTAATCTTCCGAAGAACTGCATTTATGTTAGGATAAGGTATTGCCATTTTTGCTGGGCTGGCACTGTATAAATAATCATGACAACAGGGGTGATCGAATTTTTAGCTCCTCCAGGGCTGCTGCATTTGGTCCTCAGGTGGATTTTTGAGAATATATGTTGTAGGAAAATAGTTACTTACTGATGATTTTATTTCTTCTGCATTGTAAGCAGGGCTCAGTAAGGTGCATGTTCTGCCCTTTTTGGGACACGGCCCACCAAGGCCCAAAGAACACCCCGTTGCGGGCGATGGGGATTTGTCATCTGTTTTCTTCTCATGACCTCCGTCAAGTGTATAAGAAGATAAAGTGTTATCACTTTTGGATCCAGTGATATGGCCTTGACCATATAAAGCAGGACTACAGTGTCTGTGGTATCGACTGGCTGTGAACAGAGAGGTCCACTGACGTTCCATTTCCCGGGCATCGTTCTTTTGGAAAGTTCTAAAGGAGAAAAAAGAATTCAAAGTATGAGAAACTGTTAAAACTCTAAGCTCTCACAGCAAAGGCAAGTATGGTTTAGGTTTTTTTTATTTTATTTGTTTTTGCAAAGTTTATTACTTTGCTGTACAATCTGCTTCATGCATCAAGTTATGGGCATAAGATTAAGCATTTACCAATTTGCAGCAATTTAGCAACTTTCCACTTAAGTTACTGTAAATGTCTGAGCATGCAGTCTCTGCTTCAGCTGTGACTTACATCACGCTAATTCAAACTCTTTCACTGGAGCTTGAGTAACTTGGCCATGTAATTGTGGCCGGACAAGCACTAAAACACAAACTCACTTCAGATATTGAAGACACCAATATTCCTTAAGTGCTTGTTACCCCTCCTTTGCCAGACATGATACTTAAACACTCCAGCTGTTTGAAAAGAGTCTGTCGTTGCAGATATCCAAATCCACTTTACTAATTTGAAATGCAGTCATAAAAGCTTTTAAAGATCAAGTTCTCTGCCACTAAAATATAATTCTTATAAATATTCAAGACTACGCGGTGCTGCTCAGATCCAAGAAAACCAGCTTTTTTCTTTTTTTTTTTTTTCCAAATAAAAGGACAAATTTGCCAAGCACAGGGTAAGGACAGTGTTTTCTACAGAAAGATCACACCGTCATTCTCTAATCTTGATTTAAATATTTGGTGTTGGAAGAGGAACCAGGAAAGTAAATTATAAGCACACTACTATATTATTATTAGTAGTAGTGTATTATTATTATACATTCTTAATATTAAACTCTTTGAGAATATTCACCAAACCTTCCAGTTTTCTAATTCACCTGAAACGTTTAACCTTTTGGGGGGCAGAGTTTCCTCCTTTCTTTCACGATTTTCTTTAAATAAATACACTCTGCTCTTTGGGCATAGGAGAATATTTTTTTTTACTCCCCCCCATATTCTAGTCGATTCCATCTGTTGTTTGGACGAAGGGCACACTGAAGAAAAACTACCACAACTGAAGATAGATGGCATGAATAATAAAATAATGGGGGTTTTTTTCATCTTGTGTTCTGACCTTTTTGGAAGCAATTTGCTCTGTAAACCCACACTAAAGTCTATGTGATCTGTGTTCTTTTTTAAATTTTTTTTTATTTTTTCCCAGAACTGCCTCTCTATGTATTTAATGACAATTATTACTGTTATATTATAGCTTATTTCACTAAGACCAGAATTTTCAGACTTGGGTGTCCACAGTTATGGTAGCTTATAGATAATAGAAACAGACACCCTCCCCTCAAAAAAAGGACTGATTTTCTAAAGGAACTCCACTTCCTACTGTAATCCACAGGATTGCTGGGGCTGTTTGCTATCTTGGAAAAACATGACCCCTACATTTAGGTGTTTCGATACGGATACTGTGCCTTCACTTCAGACAGATTTCACAGTTGGGGTTTAAATTTCTGCCAGTTCGGTGCAAAATAATACCTAAGGGCAGAGTTCTAGTTTGAATATAAATGTGAAGGTAGGCAAATATCTGGAAATGTGTAAAAAAAAAGGCCATTTGTTAACACTGGCAATGCAAATACACAGTAACTGTAGTTGAATAACTTATACTTTCAGTGGCTTTACTGTTAGAGGAGTTAACATATACACATACTTCAGAAAAATAATATCACTGTTGACATGGCGACATATGGGACAAGAAGTGAAAGAACAATATCATAGAATCACAGAATCATGGAATTATTACGGTTGGAAAAGACCTCAAAGATCATCTAGTCCTCACAAAGGGAATTTATACAGACAGGATCGATTTTTCCAGACTCATATGTAAAACCAGCCTGGTTCCTACACGATCAATGACTTCAGTGGTGCAAAACAAATTCCTTACACAGCTTGTGCTGGTTGACGTACCTAGTCTTGAGAAAGAAAACAACAGGTCTTTAATGACCAGAATGTCTTCAGAATTCATGTTGCTCTTATCTTGCAAGTGTAATTTTAAAATGGTTAAGAAGTAATTTCCTGAGGAGATTGTTTAAAGGGCTCCCAGTTTGTCTGTTGCAATAACTGAAACAGTGGTGAGAAGGACTCAGAGTGTGCGACCTCCAAAGGGCACTGGAAACTCCTTTAGATAGATACAGTCTCTGTCAGCACACATCCCTTAAGGGATCCCCAGCTACCTGAGCAGGCATTCGGTCCTGGCCTTTACTCCCTCGCTTTCACCACACCAGGAAAGGGCACTTTGGCTTAACCACTTACCTGTTTCATGTATAGTTTTATGGTAAAGAAGTAGCCTTTCATTTGGGAATTCCCATGCAGTTCTTCCCCATGAGGGTGGTGAGACCCTGGCACAGGTTGCTCAGAGAGGGGGTGGAAGCCCCATCCCTGGAAGTTTGTAAGGCCAGGCTGGATGGGGCTCTGGGCAGCCTGATCTAGTGGGGGATGTCCCTGCCCATGGCGGGGGGGTTGGAACTAGATGATCTTTAAGGTCCCGTCCAGCCCTGACAATTCTATGATTCTATGTTTTAATTTTGGAAGACGCAGGCTAAACACGTCAGCTTTGTCAGAGAAAGCCCTCTGCAACAACGTCAAACTTTACATCAGCTGTACGCAGCCAATTTTTAAATAAAGGATTGAAGTCTTGAGGGTGGGGAAAGCTATTGTAAATGGCAATTAGAAGTAAGCCAATTATCATGTATGAAAACAGAAATTTATTACAGTGGTTATGGGTTGGACATGGCCACGTTCCGCATCTTGTTTTGTCCTATACTGCAAGAAAGAAGAAATCATGGTGAAACACAGGATGAGGGGCAATGGTTTTAAGCTAGAGCAGCGTAGATTTAGATCAGACATTAGGAAGAAGTGGTGAAACCCTGGCACAGGTTGCCCAGAGAGCTGGTGGAGGCCCCATCCCTGGAGACATTCAAGGTCAGGCTTGATGGGGCTCTGAGCAACCTGATCCAGTTGAAGACGCCCCTGCTCGCTGCAGGGGGTGGCACTAGCTGACCTATAAAGGTCCCTTCCAGCCCAATGCCCTCCATCCTTCCATGCTTCTGTGCGTCTTTCTAAATCGTCCGTGCAACTTCCTGCAATTTCCTTTCTTTTCTCTAGAGGTCTCCTGTGTAACTAAGGGCTGTGCCCATGCCTAGGATTCTAGTACTTACCGTGAGATAACCTGACAAATATTACAGAATATATTTGGTCGAATACATTTTTCGTCTGTTGTGCAAACCCTTCTAGGTTTCTGAATACAAACAGGAAAAGCAAAAAATACACCTTCCAAAAATTACTATTTAAAACACAAACAACTCCTCCCTTGCACAAACACCATGTTTTCTATTTTTTTGCTATGCAAAAAACAAAAAAAAGGAGGCTTTTTGCCCTTTCTCCAGTGCCATAATTGCCATGGAAACAAAACTGCAAATTAAAACAGAAATAACATGATTTATGCTCACAATAAAATAAAACATACTCCAGAGTTTAACTCAATCAACACAAATTGCCAAGCATCTGCATACATTCGATGCTTGAAAATTTAATTTTAGTTTTCTGAGAAAATCTTGAGGTAGTTCCCTATTTGGGAACAGAATGCTGACAGTATAGAGAGGGCCCAGTCTTAAAAAGACTGGCTGGTGATGTGTATGTTCCACACAGTATATGTGGAATTTTGAAATCTATCTATATATATTTATTTAGCTAAGTAGCTTTTCATTTAGGAAATCAAATGCATATTTTAGATCCTGCAAACCAGTCTCAAAATAGCTGTTTTGTCAGAATAATTAGAATAAAAATGTAAATTGTGTTCAAGCTGAGATTCTTGTTGTGAGAAAGGTTAGTTCTCCCAGGTTTTTCTCTCCCAGTTTTGGTTTAACATTGGTCTTCAACAGCTCTGAAATCAAAATCCTGCAAATTACCTGCACAGTTCTATTGCCTCATACATTTAAATTCTCATGAATGAAATTTTGCAGTTCCTCATGTACAGCAAGTTTAATTCCTGAGAAAAATGGCAAAAAAATCTTACTTTTTCTCACTGAAGGAGAGATGTGCAAAAATCTCTTTGCTCTTTTGCGTGAGCAAAAATTGGCACTGACCGATTTTTACTGCAATTACAAGACCTACAGGTGCAATATAGTCTGTATCTGAGTTTGTAAATATTTATTTCAGCAAAACTTTCAACATCATTTGAAACTTAGCAGGAAAGCAGCCATACCTGCCAATTCCATATCTGTATCTATTTTGTGTGTGTATTATGTATATGCGTGTGTATATATATGTACATACATACATAAAATATTTATGTACATTCACATACAAATGAATACTACCTCTTAACATCGTATATAAAAGGAAATTTTAGGGAAGAATGTAGCTCCATATCATGGGATGCCTTTCTATTTTGCAGAAAGAAAATTGCTCTGGATTTTGCCATTGGGAATGTATGAGTTTCCAGTCTTAACCTGTACAATTTTGGCTCCAGTTATTTAGACTTTGGTTCACAGAACTGTTTTACGTTAGTGCTGTCGTGTAAGTTCTTTATTAAAAATGATCAAAATATTTAGGTTCTTACCGATTTTTATCCCCCTGTATTGTGAAATATTGTTTAGCAGAGAGTTTTTGTTACTGCAATGCCACGATTATAACATATTTGAAGAAAATTCAGTGCTTTACTGAATACAGGGAAATAAGAAGGAAATCATCACTACAATGTTTTCCATGAGTCTGAGTATTCTTTAATCTCACTATTTTTCCCTAACAAGGAGTTTATGATAGTAAAGATTTATTCAGGGCATCTGAAATTATGTTTCTTTTTAAAATCAGGTCCCCCAAGAACACCAAAACTAGAGAAAGCTTAAAATACCTTTAATGAAACTTCCAGCAAATGAAACTGGCAGGACACAAAGCTTTTCAGCAGGGGTTGTAGTTCGAACTGCTTATTAAGATGACCTCCTGGGGAGCCGTTACCTCTCATGTTGGTTTTTATATCCTTTCCTCGTCTTGTTTTTGTTTGGCAGTAAAAATACATTCTGTCCTGTTTTGCCAAAGCTGGAACTAAGAGTAACCGAAGCAGCGCACAGAAAGTGTTTTAAGTTGTTTCATGTGACAAATATTAAAATAATGATCAAACAGGTCTGGGACTTCGTTTATTGCCAAGTTCAGTTAGGCGCCCTGAAAAATGTTGGAAGTTCTTACAAATATTCTGACTAGGTCTGATATTTATGTTGGTGGGAGATCTGAATGAATAGAAACAGAAAAAAAAGGCTTAACATTGGCCCCATTATATACTTCCAAACTTAGAGAACGTTTCATACAGGTGTGCAATCTAACTGTTACCTCTCTTCCCCGTCTTGTGGCGTTGAATGGGTTTGGTAGCTGTGCTCTGTCTCTCTGTATGTATCCATGTGACCCAGCATCGATCTTCCAGTGTCATTTTGTAGTTTAACAAGACTGGTTTGTAATCTCACATTCTCGTGTTCCAGCTCATGAATAGAAGCTGTGAAATTTCCATGTTCTGTATTAGATAAATCTGTACTCTGTGAAAGGCGGTAAAAACATCATTAAATAATTATTATTTTTCACAACGAACGGATGTTAGTATTTTTAACAAGCAAACACAAAACAATGTTCTGTGCTAAAGAAAGACCTAGCTACCATATATAATCATGCAGCACTTAGAGCAAATCAAAACAATTGCCTCCAGAAAAAAAACCACCTCTGTAGATAAATGGAAAAGAAGGGATAACAGCCTCTATAACACAATAAAAAAAATTAAAATTTCTCAACAAACATGCATTCAAAATATTATTGTTGTAAATTCATCACTTGCTTTATAAAACTTATGACATAAAAACAACCGTAACAGCTATAGCTGCAGACTGTATTGCTCCCTCCAGTACCAACTCCACCAAAAACAGCAAGAAAAATTACAGAAGTTCATTACTATACTAGATACGGAGTTCATCTACGGGCACAATTTCATACCTGTGTCGAGGTACAGTCACCTTCAGTTTCGGGAGCAGCGAAGCCACATGAGCACAGGGCGCTCTGTCCGTCGGCTGACCCTGCTTCTCCGCTGGGTTAGCCCCAGGGTGCCCAAGTCAAAATACAGAAAGTGCAAGCAACCCGTGCGCTGCAACCAGGGGCTGAAGAGACCCGTCCACTCGGGTATCAGGAGGGAAATCACAGAATCATAGAATGGTTTGGGTTGGAAAGGATTTTAATGACCATCTAGTCCCAACCTCCCTGCCATGGCAGGGACACCTTCTACTAGACTACATCTGGAAGTTGGCTGGCCAGGACACCCCATTCCTTTTTTGTCCTGTCACTTATTCCACAAAGTCTAAGCTGCACGCCCGAGCCCACTGATTTGGAACTACCTCTGCAGAATGCTACACTGCATTGTGTCCGTGTATCTGCAGGAACAGATCAAGAGGAAATTCTCTAAAAGATTTACCAGATTACACACAAAAGATTAAAACCTCATACATTTTATTAAGCTGTGCTTTCATATATTGCTAAATTTACCTTATTCTTTCTGAACCCAGTAACTCATGAGTATTAAGGATTTGGTTCTTATTATGCCACTAGCACAAGTGGGCTTCTGCACCCGAAAGCTTTCTAGTCCTTGCAGTAACTGGCCTGATGTCACCTCTTCCTATAAACCTTGCCTTGCTTAGCTAGTTGTAGGGAAAAACTATGAGCCAAGCTGGCATGGAAGTGCCAGAATGTATAAGAAAATTCAGTATTTTGTGCAAGGATGGGGGACAGGGGCTCAGCTCTGTCATAGCATCAGAAAAAACATGGAATGATTTGGGTTGGAAAGGACCTTAAAGGCCATCTGGTTCCAACCCTCCCACCATGGGCAGGGACACCTCCCACTAGCCCAGGTTGCTCAAAGCCCCGTCCAACCTGGCCTTGAGCACTGCCAGGGAGGGGTCTCCCAAGTGGAGAGGAGTGGCAGAACAGAGGAAGAAGGGGAGTGCTAAAACATCCTGTCACTAACAGCCCTAGAATCTACAATACAGTTGTAATGGCATGAACCCCAAAACTGAGCTGGCACAGCCATGGTGCTTTGAACATCTAAACAAGTGATCGCACCTGCTGGTGCATCGCCCCGTGCTGCCCAGGCAGACCGTCATTACTGCGAGGGTGCTGAGGCACTGGCACAGGTTGCCCAGAGAGGCTGTGGATGCCTCCTTGTTGGGAGAGTTCAAGGCCAGGCTGCAGGAGGCTTTGAACAACCTGGTCTAGTGGGAGGTGTCCCTGCCCAGGGCGGCAGGGTTGGAACCAGATGGTCTTTAAGGGCCCTTCCAACTCAACCCATTGTATGATGACTTAGGCTGGCACTAGTTTGAGGCATCCGTGTAGTGCTCTGCTTCACTGTGCAAACACATTGCTAAAAATCTCCCCAGTCCTTGCAATCTTCCCAGCAAATACCTCACAATCTCTAATGTTTAGATCCTCACAATACACTAGTAAAGCAGTAAAGTATTCTTAAGTCCACAGATGCAGCGTAGTGACTTGGTATATATCCAGTAACTGGATTTTACTGTTAAAGTTTAACCAAGCATGTGATATGTACGAGGCTTCTTGTCAGTCTGCTTTTGTCAGTCTTCACAAAGGATATCACTGTAGAGAAGAGCTAAACATCCATCTGTGTTTCCACAATAACTTCTCATATATACACATACATATATATCCAGTGCACATGTACATATAGGTAGTGTATCGACAACAGACAGGTATGTTGTTTTAAGGGTGTGGCAAAATGTGACCCTATTTTAAGGGAGTGGAAAAATTCTGCCCCTCTGCTCTGTCCTTGTGAGACCCCACCTGAAATACCACGTCCAGCTCTGGAGCCCCCAACACAAGAAAGACATGGAGCTGTTGGAGCGAGTCCAGAGGAGGGCTGCCAAGATGCTCAGAGGGCTGGAACAACGCTCTTCTACAAGGACAGGCTGAGAGAGTTGGGCTTGTTCAGCCTGGAAAAGGCTCCAAGGAGACCTTATAGCAACCTTCCAGTACGTGAAGGGGGCCTACAAGGCGGCTGGGAGGGACTTGTACAAGGGCCTGCAGTGATGGGATGAGGGGTAATGGGTGGAAACTGGAAGAGGGTAAGTTTAGCCTAGATCTAAGGAAGAAGTTCTTTACCCTGAGGGTGGCGAGGCACTGGAACAGGTTGCTCAGGGAGGTTATGGATGCTCCATCCCTGGCAGTGCTCAAGGCCAGGCTGGGTGGAGCCTTGAGCAGCCTGATCCTAGTGGGGGATGTCCCTGCCCATGGCAGGGCGTTGGAACGAGATGATCTTTGAGGTCCCCTCCAACCCAAGCCATTCTATGAGTCTATGACATTCTTCCGTGCTTTTGTCTGTCTGCAGTAGGACAATCGACAGGCTACAGATCCTCTAAAGATGTATCTACAGCAGTATTTACGAGCCACATTCCAGAGGTTCTTCTAGTGATAGACACAGTAACTGCAGATGCTCTGAAAGCAGGGGATGTTCAGAGGCATTTGGTGGAAGGCAATGTATATAATATTTATTACATCCATATGAACTATAACTCTACATGATCTTATGGCACGCTTTTTATGAATTAAACTTTAAATATCCCCTGTTCGGAGACTTATAAATAAAACGCTGAAAAAGGGGCAAAATGTGTCAGTTTTTTAAACTGTTATTTAAATAGCATATGAACAAGGAGATAAAGTAGTAAAAAAGAGATATTTCTGTATCTGTGAGAATGATGACTGTTGAAAAAATAAATATTTTCTGAAATAAGAGACTCCACTTACAATAAATAGGCTCCAAGAAACTGTTCAGTGTCTAGACAGTTACTGAAAAATTTAGCTTACTGCTAGTTTACTGCAGTTAAGGTAAAAATTATTCCTAGCTATACCCATCTTCAGGCTATGTGGTTTTGATTACATCACGTACCTCATTTTTATTTATTTTACACAAGCCAGAAATCTCTACATCTGCCATGATCTCAATCTACATTTACAATAACTGTAAGTAACTGTTCTGCATATTGCATAGATTAAAAAAAAATTACCTTGCAACTTTTACACTCCTGATTTTCCACCATCTCTTTTAGATGTGTGTTTTCAGATTTGATAACTTTGTATTGGAAATCCAGCAACTAAGAAAAGATTAAGTTCTTAATTAAATACAAGAATATAACTGCTAACTTCAAATTATAAATGCAAGTTTAATTTTACAAAATATATATAAAGAATTATGAAACGATAGTAATTTTTTTAAAATACAGCAATACTAAAGGAGAAAGAAGTCTTACACAATTTATAAAAGATACGCAAATGCAACGACTCTGATTTTATTTATCTTTTTGAAAGAAGTAATCACTTGGGAAAATAAGGGAGTTTACACGCAGTTACAGGACACACAGAGAGTCAGATTTTGGAGGCCACTGGAGCTGGATGAAATCCTAGTCATGAAGCCTAGGAATGACATCTGCTCCTTCAGTGATACGACAGGGAACACGGCCTGCGAGAGTGCCACACAGCAGGAGATGTCTCTCGCTTGCCCAAACACTAACTTTCCTGTTGTTAAAAGTAAAGTATGACATTAATCAGCTTTTTCAATATGTGACCCTCTCAGAAAACTCAGAGATATCCAGAAATCTCTAAATATGAAGGTTCTTTTGGTTTACAAAACTAATTTTAAAACTGAAATTTGCCATTAAAACACTGGCGTCTTGCAGTTTTCGGCTTTAAAATTACCAGAATTTTCCAAGCAGATCTGTGACGTTCTTCAGAAAACTTTAAAAAAACCTGAAAAACCAGAATATGTTCTAGGTAATCCAGTAAACGTTTCTAACGATAAAGCGCGCATGGTAACAACAAACTGGAAGCTTTCAGGATCTGTTGCCTGTTACAACGGTAGCCAGGTTTGATGGTCAGAACAAACTGCAAGTTAGATGTACAGCTGGCATTTACCGGTTCTTTCTCGTTCCAGTATCAATTTGGCTGCTTTAGTAATTCTTCACAGATATTACAGCACTGCTGATGAAAACTACAGCAAGAAACGTATTGTCTTTTTTTCACAGACAGCGTATGTCATTATCAGTAGAGGGAAGTGAAATGATCTGGGCTGGCTGTGCCTGCTCGCATACCTGTTGTTTTGCTAACAATTTGTCTTTTATCTCTAACTCCCTTTTTAACTGTCTTTGCAGAAGACTTGCTTTCTCCATGATAGTTGCTATAGTGATCTCCTTCTGATGAAGCTCTTCTGTCAGGTCAGAGATTTCTGTCTTCATTCTTTGCTGCTCAGAGCAATGGGACTGCTGGTTTCTTATCTGCAGAAAATATGTTTCAAAAAGAAAAACTGTCCTGCAGTAAATATGATTGCATCACTTGCTACCTATCGGTGACGTTTTTGCTGTTGCTTCTAAGACACCAACACTTCTAACCAAGTCAGAGATTTTTGAGATCGTATAATAAAATGTCTTCATGAATCAGTGCACATAGCTTGCTTTATTTTTTACACCTTTTTTCATCCCTTCCCTTGTGCTTTCATTTGCCTATTTAGTATTGAAAAGGAATAAAATACAAGACATTTAAATTAACATTTAAAAAGATGTAAGAAAAATAATGTTAAGAGTTGGAATTAATAGCAAAGAATATCTAAGGAAATATCCATTCAATAAACCTAACTATGAATTATTTATATTGCTCCTAAGTTAATTTAGATTTTAAGTGAGTTGAATGCAGCCTATTTTAACTTAGGAGCAATAGAAATAAATCAATCTAGAGACTCTTTAATGAGAAAATACGTTAGAAATAAAGAGTGTATACAGTAAACCACTGTATGAGAATTACTCCTGTCATGTGTAAAATTTAAGGTAAAACTTCCCGCATTACCTCCTGTGCAGACCTTTCCAAACTATCAACACAAAGATTGTTTTCATAATCTTACTACTATAACCATCAATTTAGTACTGATAGATTTTTTTTATATTATGTAAGAAACAAAGCCACAAAAACCAGCGTAACAACCTTTGAACCAATTTTAATAATTCCTCACAGGACTGTACACAATCAGTACCAGATGGCATTTGGTTTTTATTTATGCAAACTGCACAGAAATACTAGAACTGTAAACAAATAAATGTAGATGAAAAAACCCAAAGAGCTAGATCACAACTATCGTGCCAAAATCGCTGCATCCAAGTCAGCTGCATCCACGTAGAGATAGGCTGAGCCTTCCTGGTTTTTCAGTGCTGTCAGAGCTCTGGCTGCGTGTTGGATGGGCACGGGAGGTGATCAGGCAAGGCCCATTTGCCTTTCGATACTTAAACTGGGCTTAGAAGAAAGATGGGGACAGACTTTTTAGTAGGACCTGTTGCAACAGAACAAGGGGTAATGGTTTTAAACTAAAAGAGGGGAGGTTCAGGCTAGGTAGAAAGAAGAAGTGTTTTACGATGAAGGTGCTGAAACCCTGGCACCGTACCACCAGAGAGAAGTCCCATCCCTGGAAACCTGCCAGGCCAGGTTGGACGGGGCTCTGAGCAACCTGAGGGAGTTAAAGACGTCCCTGCTCACAGCACGAGGGCTGGACTAGATGGCCTTTGAAGGTCCCTTCCAACCCAAAACACTCTATAATTCTATGACTGCTACTCAGCAAGCCTTCAATGTGCCTGTAAGAGGCACCAAAGCGTGTTGGCCTGCCAAGCCCTGCGCCGTTCCACCCCAGCGCCAGGCCCCGACTGCCTGCCCAGCGCGGTGCCACGTGCTGCAGAGTTCTGGCAATAGAGCCCTGCCCTGCACGGGGCAGCAGGTGCTTGACGAAGCTCAGCCCTGTGTGGTACCTGCCCCAGGGACCTGTATCTGTTGGTCTGTTTGCACATCTTAACGCCTGAGACCACCTACAAACTAGTACTTACCTCCTGTAACCTATTAATTGCTCGTAGCCTTTGGAGGGATTATTATTTGCGTGGTATTACCTGAACCACATCAAAGCTTATGCACGGTCTCTTCCACTATTTAAATGAAGCAGCTAGCTCTGTTGTTAGTGCACAGAATCAGAGTGTCGGTTTTACAGCTGTGCAACTACCTCCAGAAATGCAGCTGTATATGAGAACTTTTTCTCATATGAAAACTTCACGCTCTCCTAAACCCACTATTTGTCCTCCTGCTCTTTTCTGTATATGCACATACCCAAGGTTGCTACTTTGCTCTCTTCTAAAAATGCAACATTACAGTTAAGACCTGGAAATGAAATACCTTGTTTAGCTCCTCCCGCTGGTGTTCTGGACTCTGTGCCAATAGTAATAAATCAGCGTTTTTGTCTTCTAGTTGCTCAGTACCTTGTACACAGGATGACTGATGCCTTTAAATAAGAAATAAGCAGAACATGAAACAAGTAGAACATTCAGTAACAACCTTTACCTTACAGTATCCTCTCCACCAATTTAAAATTGTGGAAGACTCGCTTGCTGCTGCAAAAGAAACACAACAAAAAACAAACCAAAGATTTGGTCTAAACCAGGTTCGATCCTGGGAGATTTCCAGAGATTAAGGACAATTCAAGTGTGTGCAGACAGAATCCTGCAATCTCTTGTAGATCAGTATTTCATATAATCTCAAATAGCTCCAGCACACTAGATAAACCATAAAAATGTAAGCATTTTGCTCAAAGAGGGAGGGTTAGGGAGAATCTTAATCACACTGCTTCCAAAGTGTTTTAATGCTGAGAAAATGAAAGTGACTGTAAGCATATAAATAGAAATACATGAAATGCATTGATTTGTAAAGATCTAGGCAGCATTAAAGCCTTTTAAGAGAGCATGCATCTATTGCCTGCAATCTTGCCATACGTAATTGCCAATGAAATTTCTTTTTTCTAAAACTGTTTGGAATCTGGCATTTGACTCCAGAGTATCTTTTAAACAGACTTACTTTACTAAGTAAGAAAAAAGCTAAGAGTTCAAAAGTTATTGTTAATTTAAATACTGTCTTCAACACACATACTTTATTTGGATTTCCTGCACGTCTTTATACGCTCTCATTTTCAACAATTCTATATGCAGCTGTTGGCATTCCAGTTGTATCCTTCTCCAGAAAGCATCCCATGACTGCAGCTCACTTCTCATTTCTGAAAAGCCTGCCTCCATGTTCTGAAGAAACAAGCAAATACATAAATAAATAAAATTAGACAGCTCACGATGCTGTATTTTAACACATCATTTTTCATACTTTAACACATCATTTTTCATACCTGTACAATTTGTATGGAAGGACATACAGGCTTTTAATTTGAGTTTCATTTCTGAAAAAGGCATTGCTTTCACGTCAGTTCCTTTCTCCAGAAATGTCATCTAAAAAATCAGCTGCTGAATATTCTTTAGCTCTTGCAATGTTCCAATGCATCTGTCCCTGAACCTGTCTTAGGAAACATCATTCAGAAGTTCTTTATTGCACTAAGTGCATCTAAAATACATCCTTTGCTTGTCTCAGCAGGTTCTGCACTCTAGAACGTGCCTCACATGCAAGAAGTAGTGCCATAAGTAACTTCATTTTTCTATTTTCCTAACTGCATTTCCAAATTTTTAAGCTTGAAAATGACAAGGCCACAGAAAGGCAGGATTAGGTGCACGTCTTCATTAAACATTGCCTGGAAGCTTGGAGCAGATACATCTGGATTTATGTACTTAGATAAGGTGTGCGCTTAATCTCGTGGAGTTAATTGCTTATTTAAACAAACATCAACAAATGTTCAAAGAATCACAAAAAGATTTTTCTTAGGGACTCCACAAATCTTATCTCTATTTTACTGTTAATTTCTGATTGATAATGTCATAGGCAATCTTAAGATAGGTTACGTTTGGCATTATAAAATCTGAATTCCCTGAAAAAATCAGAATTCCCCCCAAATATACAGAAACCATACTTAAGGTAAGAACTTGGAAATATAACCCACAAGGAACATAAATAGTAGTAATAATCAGATTCTTGCAATAATAATATCCAGAGAATATATTTCCTCTTACCCAATATCCAAAAGCAGGTTCTAAATAAAAAAAAAATAAATTTGCCAAGGATGCTGATCATTTGCCTTTAAAACTGTTACTCAAAAACCACTAGTACTCTTCAATTTATTTTAACATCGTTTCCATGTTTAAAAGCAAAAATAAAGCCTTTAAACTCGAAAAGCCACCTGGGATCCAGAAAGGACACCTCAAGCAAGGAACTTCAAAGGTTTGTTTTCCTTAGAGCCTCATAAGAAAATGACCTTCCTCCCAAGAAGCCTGTGGTTTTCCTCTGGCTGAAAGGGCTGCTGAAGACAGATATGAAGCACTTCTGTATTTTTTTTTTAATAGGGGCTGCATATATACATTTATTCATCTTATCCTTTGTTAAATTAAGGCTAAGAGAGCTTTTTTAAAACTCTGAAGTGCAAGTGTGGGCATATTCGAGTGAAATAAAGCTTAATGAACTGTTAAAATGGTCTGCAAGACTTGCTTATGATCATCTTCATAACTTTAACATTTGGAAAATAGCCACAATTATCTTCTAATATGTGAATTTGGGGGAGGGTTACCCCTCTGATTTCATTCCAGGGTGGATAAGGGGAATGAACGCTGCAGAGTTGTGTGGTGGAAGTCACACCATCTGTGGCAGACTGCAGTCATCATACATATTTACATAAATTGTATTTTCTTCTGTGAATTATAATAATGTCAGGAACAACAGCAGCCACAGCAGCAGCTGCAATAATAAGTGAAAGAGAGTTTCACACATCACTTCAGAAAAACCATTTAGATAAGTGCCACTTATTGTTTTAGGAAAAACCTATTGCACCTAGTTAAAACATCAAATTGAAAATTAATTTGGAACCAGAAAACTTTAGGTTTTGTTTAGAAAACACTTAATGAAATATAACTTCTGTTAGAGTCTGTTTCAAGTTGAAAAAATTACCCACAGTTTTGCTTCACTAGCTTGCTGTGTTTGATATCAAAAGGAATTATCAAAAAAGTTCCTGACCAGCTCCCACTCTAATTCTGCTCAAAGCTGTCTGCAGTGGGTTGACCCTGGCTGGCCACCAGGTGCCCACCAAAGCTGCTCTGTCACTCCTTTACTCAGCTGGACAAAAGAGAAAAAATATAATGAAATGCTTGTGGGTCGAAATAAGGACAGGGAGATTACTCAGCAGTTACTGTCACAGGCAAAACAGACTCGACTCGGGAGAATTGGTTTAATTTATTGCCAATCAAATCAAAGTAGGATAGGATGAGGGGCGATGTTTTTAAACTACAGCAGGATAGATTTAGATTAGATTTAGATTAGACATTAGGAAGAAGTTCTTTACAAATGAGGGTGGTGAAACCCTGGCACAGGTTGCCCAGAGACGTGGTGGCATCCCTGGAGACATTCCAGGTCAGGCTGGATGGGGCTCTGAGCAACCTGATCCAGTTAGAGATGTCCCTGCTCACTGCAGGGGGGTGGGACGAGATGGCCTTTAAATGTCCCTTCCAGCCCAACACATTCTATGATTCTAAACACCATTATATGCTGTATTTTAAGTAAATGAGTGTGCACTAATGGACTGACTTATTGCAGACTTTCCAAGAGCCGAGCCTCCTGTGTGATGTTTTCAGGCTGCCCCTCATGTATGGCCGCAGTTTGTCAGACAATTCATAAGGTAGAGAAATAAACTGCAGTGTCCGTTTGGATCTTCTGAAGTTCTTCGTTTCTGTACAGTCAACAAACTGGTCTTCCATACATTTCACTTTATCACTGTTGCCTTGCTAATTAATAGTATGAAAGAAATATTCAGAAACACACATTAAATTACCATAGTCATAAAAGATATAGGAGGAACAATACTAGGCTTGCTGCCATTGTCATCAGCCTTCTCCCCACCAAGATTCCCACCTACTCTTCCCTCCTTCACCCACATCAGATCTAGCTATTCCCATAGAATCATAGAATCATAGAATGTTAGGGATTGGAAGGGACCTCGAAAGATCATCAAGTCCAATCCCCCTGCCAGAGCAGGAATGCCTAGACTATGCCACACAGGAACGTGTCCAGGCAGGTCTTGAATGTCTCCAGAGAAGGAGACTCCACAGCCTCTCTGGGCAGCCTGTTCCAGGGCTCCGTCACCCTCACTGAGAAGAAGTTTCTTCTCGAGTTTAAGCGGAACCTCTTATGTTCCAGTTTCAGCCCATTACCCCTTGTCCTATCAGTGGTTGTCACCGAGAAGAGCCTGGCTCCATCCTCGTGACACTCACCCTTGATATATTTGTAAACATTAATGAGGTCACCCCTCAGCCTCCTCTTCTCCAAACTAAAGAGCCCCAGCTCCTTCAGTCTTTTCTCATAAGGGAGATGCTCCACTCCCTTAATCATCCTAGTTGCCCTGTGCTGGACTCTCTCCAGCAGTTCCCTGTCTTTCTTGAACTGAGGGGCCCAGAACTGGACACAGTATTCCAGATGGGGTCTCACCAGGGCAGAGTAGAGGGGAAGGAGAACCTCTCTCGACCTACTAACCACCCCCCTTCTAATACACCCCAGGATGCCATTGGCCTTGCTGGCCACAAGGGCACAGTGCTGGCTCATGGCCATCCTGCTGTCCACCAAGACTCCCAGGTCCCTTTCCCCTACACTGCTCTCTAGTAAGTCATTCCCCAACTTATACTGGAACCCGAGGTTGTTCCTACCCAGACGCAAGACCCTACATTTACCCTTGTTATATTTCATTAAATTTTTCCCCGCCCAACCCTCCAGCCTGTCCAGGTCTCGCTGGATGGCAGCACAGCCTTCTGGCGTGTCAGCCACTCCTCCCAGCTTGGTGTCAACAGCAAACTTGCTGATAGTACTCTCTAGTCCCTCATCCAAGTCATCGATGAATATATTGAATAATACTGGTCCCAGTACCGACCCTTGAGGCACTCCACTGGACACAGGCCTCCAACCAGACTCCGCCCCATTGACCACAACTCTTTGGCTTCTTCCCCTTAGCCAGTTCACAGTCCACCTCACTACCCGAGAGTCTAGACCACACTTCCTCAGTTTAGCAGCAAGGATGCTGTGGGAGACTGTCATCACAGATCACAGAATGTCAGGGGTTGGAAGGGACCTCTGAAGATCATCTAGTCCCCTGCCAGAGCAGGACCATCTACAGCAGATTGCACAGGAACACGTCCAGACAGGTTTTGAATGACTCCAGAGATGGAGGCTCCACAACGTCTCTGGGTCTCAGGGCAGCCTGTTCCAGTGCTCTGTCACCCTCACAGTAAAGAAGTATTTCCTTATGTTTAGCTTGAACTCCATGTTGACCAGTTTGTGACCACTGCCCCTCGTTCTGCCACTGAGAAGGGTCTGGCCCCATCCTCCTGACACCTGCCCTTTAGATACCTGCAAGCATTGATGAGATCCCCCCTCAGCCTCCTCTTCTCCAGGCTCAACAGAATCAGCTCTCTCAGCCTTTCCTCTGATGAGAGATGCTCCAGTCCCCTCATTAGCCTCCACCTAACGCTCCTTCATGCAAACCTGCCTGCTTCTTCAGGCTGGCTACAAGCCTTGCACTTCCTTCTTTCTCATACAGATATTCCTAAAAAAAAAATGTTCTCTGAGTGACACCCTTTTACCACACATTGACTTTAGATCAGGTTTCCCTTTTGCAGGTATTTGCAAATGCAGCTTTTCTAACCAACACAGCAGTGTTCCACACCACCAGCGCAGTTATTCTGCAACTTTCAACCCTTTAGCTGATCATGTTATGTACATCTGGTTCCACTTTGTACTGGATTTGCCTGGACAGGGCACGGGGGCTGCAGGGGTGGCTTCTGTAAGAAGCTGCTAGAAGCTTCCCCTGAGTCTGATAGAGCCAACACCAGCCGACTCCAAAGAGGGACCCACCGCTGGCCAAGGCTGAGCCTATCAGTAAGGTGATAGCAGAGGAACACCACTGTGAAAAACATATTTAAGAACGGGCAAAAGACCTGTGCCACGTAACAGCTGGCACAGAGATGGAGGAGTGAGAATCTGTGCAGACACCAAGGTCAATGAAGAAAGAGTAGGGGGGAGGATGAGCTCCAGGCGCCGGAGCAGAGAGTCCCCCGGGTCGTGGTGAAGACCATGGTGAAGCGGGTTATCCCCCTGCAGCCCATGGGCGAGGTGTAGATGTCCACCATGGGATGGAGGATCCCACGCCAGAGCGGGTGGATGCCAAAGGGGGTTGTAGCCCATGGGAAGCCCACATCGGAGCAGGTCACTGCCAGAACCTGTAGCCCATGGAAGAGAGGAATGCCCATGCTGGAGCAGGTTGGCCGGTGGGACTTTTGTGACGCCACGGGGGACTCGCGCTGGAGCAGTTTCCCCTGAAACCTCAGACTCACGAGGGGTGGGTTGCCCCTCGTGAGGTGTCTCACATTGGGCAGTTTGTGATGAATTGCCCTTCGTGGGACGACTCATGCGGAGAAGAGAGCATGAAGCTTGTCTCCCGTGAGAGGGACCCCACAGTGGCCCTGGGGAAGAGTGAAGAGTCCTCCCCCGGAGTGAAGAAGCGGTGGAACCAACATCGGATGAACTGACCGCAGCCCCCACTCCCTGTCCCCCTGTGCCGCTCGGGGGGAGGAGGTGGAGAAACTGGGATTGATGTTGAGCCCGGGAAGAAGGGAGGGATGGGGGGAAGGCGTTTTGCTTTTAAGATGTGTTTTTCTTTCATTTTTCACTCCTCTTCTCTAATTTGTTCTTTTAATAAATCTAACTAATTTCCCCAAAACTGAGTCTGTTTTGCCCAGGACGGTAAATGCAAGTGATCTCCCTGTCCTAATCTCAAACCTTGAGCCCTTCGATGTATTTTCTCCCCGTCGAGAAGAGAAGGGGGGGTGAGAGAGCGGCTGTGTGGGCACCTGGCTGCTGGCCAGGGTCAAACCACGACACACTTCTACTTGAAATGTCTACAGCTCCTGTACTCTCTTCACAACTCCAAAAATCCTCTTGCTTGAAGGCTTTCTTAAAGGCTACACCACAATGACTTCTACTCTCTTTGTCAGTCAGTATCTATCACCAGCTCCAATTGCCACGATTTGTTCCATTCCACACTCTAGTCCCATTACTTTTGATGGCAGCTTTTTTAACAGGCCCCAAACTGGAGGGTTTTACCTGCATACCAGTAACTTCTACACAGCCAAGTAACTCCATGGAGTAACATGCAAATGAAACGTGTAAACATCACCTGCGCTAAACTTGGCTGTTCTAACAGCACCTGAAATTAACCTCCACCACATAAATGTTAATTCCTAGTAAGTATATTGCATATGAGATTATAACTCTGCAAGGTTGTTTATAAATAGAAATTAGATTATTTTTCTCCAGAAAAAGCCAAAGTTAGGACAGGCCACTCCATACATTACTAAACCTTGAAGTGCTTAAATAAATAAGCAAAAGCATAATTTATATATGTTACCAGAGAAAAAAACAGCAACAAAGATCTCATTCCTTATCTGTTTCAGACACAGCTAATACAAAAGGCTGTACATATCTTGTATTATCTCAATCTTGTCAGAACTCATATATCAAGACCAAAAGAGGCTCAAATGGCTGTCTCCACAGATCGTAGCGGAAAAACGTTAAACTAGGGATAAGATGAAAACTGATGGTTCTTCACATGTCTGGCAACTTAAAATTCATTGACTGCAAAATCTTCTCTCAATAATAGTAATAATAATAATAATAAAGTATACCATACATTTTTTCTATACTTATTTACTAGCTATGTGGCACAGTGTACAAGAAGTTGTAAATCAGATAAGCAGATTTCACTGAAGTCATTTATATACAAGGGACCAAGTGAACTAGGTTAAGTTCCTGTAGATGCTACGGATATAGGAAAGCTATAAACCCCTAGATAGACAAGAATAAAATATACTACTACATATCAAACATATTGCTGTCTTCTCTTGAAGAGTTACTCAAAGATTTGTCCTGTTGACAGCTCATTCTGTGTTCCTGCAAAGAATATACCTAATGTACAGATCTTTTGTAGACACATCTCAGTACCACTCTTTCAAGTTTAGTCCTGAGTAATTAATTCTCCAATGTTAATTCCACAGTCATCATGAAAAAGAAAAATTATTACTACCTGGCACTGGCTTTGGTACATTTTTAGATCCTCCCGGAGTTTCAGATTTTCCTCTTCTAGTTTATTCTTGTTTATTGCTACTTCATTCACAGTTGCCTTCAGCTTTTCAATAATCAGCTCATCCTTTTCACTTTCAGGCTGGCCACAGGTAATTACCTCGTCTTGGTTTCGTTTCTTATTGCTTATTTGGTATTGATAATTCTGGGTCTGCTTCTATAAAACAAGAAAATCCTTTACATGAAATTCAATAATTACACGTAAATTGCTAGGACCAAACTTCATCCAGCGAGACCTGGACAGACTGGAGAGTTGGGCAGAGAATAACTTGATGAAATACAACAAGGGAAAGTGTAGGGTCCTACATCTGGGCAGGAACAACCCCAGGTTCCAGTATAGGTTGGGGAACAACCTGTTAGAGAGCAGTGTAAGGGAAAGGGGCCTGGGGGTCCTGGTGGACAGCAGGATGGCCATGAGCCAGCAATGTGCCCTCGTGGCCAGCAAGGCCAATGGCATCCTGGGGTGTATTAGAAGGGGGGTGGTTAGTAGGTCGAGAGAGGTTCTCCTGCCCCTCTACTCTGCCCTGGTGAGACCCCATCTGGAATATTGTGTCCAGTTCTGGGCCCCTCAGTTCAAGAAAGACAGGGAACTGCTGGAGAGAGTCCAGCACAGGGCAACTAGGATGATTAAGGGAGTGGAGCATCTCCCTTATGAGGAAAGGCTGAGGGAGCTGGGCTCTTTAGTTTGGAGAAGAGGAGACTGAGGGGTGACCTTATTAGTGTTTATAAATATGTCAAGGGTGAGTGTCACGAGGATGGAGCCAGGCTCTTCTCGGTGACAACCAATGATAGGACAAGGGGTAATGGAATCAAGCTGGAACACAAGAGGTTCCACTTAAATTTGACAAGAAACTTGTTTTCAGTGAGGGTGACAGAGCCCTGGCACAGGCTGCCCAGGGAGGTTGTGGAGTCTCCTTCTCTGGAGACATTCAAAACCCGCCTGGACGCCTTCCTGTGTAACATCATCTAGGTGTTCCTGCTCTGGCAGGGGGATTGGACTAGATGATCTTCTGAGGTCCCTTCCAATCCCTAGCACACTGTGATACTGTGATACTAAAATGATAAAGCCACTTCCATCTTCACCAGAATTTGCTTAGAAAAGATGGCACAACTGGAACAGTTTGCATTAGTTCTTTAAAAGGTACTTCCTCTTTTTAGTCCCATGTTCCTTGTCCTCAGGAAAAAAAACATTTCAGAAACTTTCAAGGGCACATAATTTTTCCAAGGATTTTTCTCCTCTGCTGTGTATTTCCTTAGCACTTAATGTTATTGGCCTCAAATGTGAAAAAGGTGATTACGATGACCTAGTCAAAGCGGTTACCTATAAAAATAATTTGAGCAAAAAGTTTTTTGATTCCTTGAACTCAGTAGTTGTGTGTGTGTGTGCCTCAGGATAGATATTAACCTTTGACTAGAGGGTTAGCAATACTTAGTTCATGTATAAACAGTTCAGGTGCTACAGGACTGGTACTTCAATATCATTATCCTTAAGCTTGGGGAAGAATCATTTGCACATTTTGCCGAGTCCCACACTCCATTCACATTCTTGTACTAATTAAAATCTAAAACCCAAAACTTCAGAAAATTGGTATTGCCAGTATCTGTGAATTCACAGGAATCGTGAGGACACATAATTACTATGGTAACTGCTTCTGCTTTTTAAAAAAACTATCCATAGGAATCCCTCTACTGGAAGATTAACAAGCAGCAGTAATCTTTCAGAAAATTGAGAATTAGCTGAAAAATGACAACAAAACGTAACCTGGAAACCATATATCATGTGCAGGGACCAAACTGAGCAAGAAAATGTATATGAAACATAAATAGGGTTAGGAATGCCATATTTCATTGACAAGGATGGCAAAAAGTACAGCTTGTGATGTCACTGACCGTGTTCCCATCGTTTGTGTTGGCTGAATACCTGAGGGGAACTGACCACTGGCTTCATATCAAATAAAAAACTGAAAGAAATTTGCAGGTAAGTTTCATTTCTATAGACAACCAATCAAGGTCCCCTTGACATCTAAGTTGTGGAGTCTCACATACCAAAATGTCACAGCATCCTGTGAAAAAACTGTGCAAGACTCCAGCTGGAAAGCAAAGACCTCACAAAAGAGGAATCTGAGACAAAGACCCAGGACCAATTAGTGCTTTTGCAACAGTAACAGTCCATCAGATTTCTATTTGATAAATTTGTCAGTGTTATGTTACGGCTTTGAAGGCAATTGTTTTCAAAGAAAGTTCACCAGTGGCAGTGAAAGCCTCAGAGAAAAATGTGGATGGTCTCCCTGAGAACTCTATTTTGACTTGTCTAACGACAGAACCAACACGCATCAATCAGTAGTTTCACCTAGTCAAAGCCCTGGTTTTTTAACATATTTGTAGACAAGTTGAATAGTTGCAATATAATGCTTTCAGCAGCTAAAACCAAAATTTAACTGTCATTCTTGGAAACTCTGAGTAGACTGGAGTCTCACAGCACTCGTTTAGAAAGTGTTCCACTAGATTAAGATCCAATGAGTTCAGTAACAGTGGAAAAGGGGATTACTAATCAGCAATGTAATTGGCTTCCCTTAATTTTGGAGCTGTCTTTTGGCCCAGTTAATTTGTAAGTTATTTTCTGGGTTTTTTTTAGACGGGACAGGTCATCAAGACATCATTAAATCAATATTTTGTCCTGGATTGGTATGAATTAAAAAATATGTATGAATTAAAAAAGTATGCTAGATCAATGGACTATATTAAAAAAGCAATAAGCAAATTGGTGAGTAAAAAAGAATCACAAAGTCAACTAAGGACTGAATGGTAACTTGAAAACTCAAAGATATGATAAAAAAAGGGATAAATGATCCAATAAACAGCTCCAAGTGTGACTGTGGAGTAACACACAGAAATTAATTTTTCTGCATAAATTGTATTAATGTATACTTAGGATCCTAACAAAAAATGAGGGGTATCCTAGATTTAACAGAACTTTGTATTTGAGTCAACATAGTAATGGCATGTGCTACTTACTTGGTGAGATACTTTTCAATAATTGTCATCACAATTAATTGCATATTAGTAAATACCACAGAAGACAGAAGTATCTCCACAGTAATGTCAGACTCACTAAAAGCTTCATGGTGTTCAGGTTTTTTTAAATTGAGTTAAAACAGCCCTAGCTGAGCTAACAGCTTATTTTCTTCCCAAAGCAGAAAGGTCAGAATTTTACCTGAAATAATTTTTGTTGAGCATCTAAATAAACAAGATAATTTTGGCAGATTGTCTCCTTCTTATCCCATTCTCTTGATTTTGCCTGAAAGACAGCAAAACAAGGCTAGTAAACACAGAGAAAATAATTTTTTTTCTTCGTCTAAATAACTTTTTTCTACAGTTCTAAGAAAAATCTAGGTTTTTAATTAATACATCATCTTTCCATAATTTGGGAAAGAAGAAAAAAGAACAATGATATAAACCAGCCATCTAGTTACTCCCACCAGAAAAAAATCCAGTCTTAAGGGCTATTAATCTGAAAAGAACGGGCGATAAACATAATCACTGAATAAAAACGATAATTTTTTTAAAATCACCTCCATTGCTGTAGATCTTAAAGTTATGACTACAATACACTCATTTTACTGGGGCATAGTTGCTGTGTTTTTAAAGCTATATCAGCATCAAGTAGAGCAAACAGCAGGGACTCAAACCCTTAATATTCAGAGAAATGTTTCGACTGCCTCCTCTTTTCATTTTTTCTAATAAGTGGGACAGCAGCTACTATGAAGAAATTTTACTTCTTGCTCTCTTTACAGTTGCTGCTTTTGATTCTGAGTTCACACAGTTTAAACAAAAACTCGTTTAACAAATTCTATTACAGTAGATTTATCTAATGCTGCTTTTGTATTTGCGCTTATTTTCCTACTTACAGTGTCTGTGAATTTGCTCTTAAATAATACCAGATATTATATGTTCACAACTAGACTTTAACACAGAAGTAGAACTCCAGTTACTAGGACTGTTGCTCTTTTAGTTTGAAGAATTAGTCTCCGCCCACACCAGGGAGGTTGGATTAGATGATCTCTAAGGTCCCTTCCAGCCCAGGCCATTCTATGATCCTATGAATTAGCCAAATAGCAGGATACTGCTTTATATACTGAAAACTGTAAGACTCAATAGCTGTCAAAAGAACTTCCTTTCTCACAATGGAAATACTGGTTCCAAAAAGAAAGATTATTTTTTATAATTATCCTAACCTGGTGTATTCCCTAAATTTAAAAAAAAAAAAATTTGCTACTGAAACAAAGCTGCTTTCCAACACAGATTAATACAAATCTTTTATAGATATCCTAATATCTGCTTTAGTATTTTAAGCCAATAAACATCTTCCCATTTTACCAAATCTGATACAAATGGCATTTCAGACTACTTAATGAGGACTGCAGGTTCAAGGCCTTACTAAAGCACTGCTGAGCTTAGTAGATTTTGAACACGGCAATTATTTCCTGAATACTTGAATTTGCTGAATATATTCCAAGCACTCATTTTTCATACTGCACAATTAATCAATTATAGCATTGCCTTACATTATTTTCACATTTTAATCTTAAATAAGGTCATTCTGCAATTAGCTGGATCAGGCAGTTTCGCAGTAGTGATACACGTAGTCAATGGCAGATGTGTAACACGTTTGTTATTCTTGTAGCAGCAGATGTTGGCAGCTGTGCTGCAGTCCAAAGTGTAGCAGATTTTCTGATGGTTAAAGACTCTTCCATGTGGACAAGACAGCAACATTATGTAGAGCTAGGAAAGGTCTAGGATGTGTCCTGTTATGCAGGAACAGTCACATGGAGGTTGCAGAAGTTAGTCCTGTATCTTACAGAGTAACACAGAAGAGAGGCAAGCTCCAAATAAAGATCCTAAACCCCTTCTTAATTGCAGCTTTAGTATGGAAGTACTTAAAATCTATTAGATCTTAAATTTTTGATGGTCAAATTCTCAAAGTGTCTAAATAATCTGCATCATAAATCTACACAAATCTGTACCAGAAGCCTGAAAATTTTCACAATGCTTAGCAGCCACGCAGCCTGCTCACACTTCCAACCGACGCTCCTCTGGTTTCTTTCCCTACAAGACCTAGTTTAGTCGACGCTCAGAGCACACACTATTATGCTCTTTACAAAGGACGGCAGAGAAAATGTAGAGTATTTCTGTGATTTTCCTACGCTTCATTCGAAGACTTGGTTTAATCATCTTCACTCCACATAGAATCTGAACCAGTATCTCTGCATGTTCATTTTCTACCTAACAAACAAATGTTATTTTTCAGCAGGCTCTGGAATTCTTCCTTTCGAAGTTGTTTCACTTTGCACACGATACCAGCAAATTTATCGGATAAGTAAAAAAGAAGCAGCAAAAATGAGTATAGCTAGAGATTACATCACTCAGTTATAAGAAACGAGACTGGATATCAGCTTCTGCACCACTGAATGTAGCCAGAAGAGTATTTGGGGAGACAACATCACCTGGAAGCACTCCCTACATGCCAGTTCTCTGTGCTGGCCAACTCTCTTGTTCACCCTATAAATATTTGGATTATTCCACAGATCATAAAGTAACTTCTAACTCTGAGAAGTCAAGGCTGATCAGAAATCAGTATCTTCCTGTATCCAAAAATAAGTCAGCTAAACCCCACTCTGTATCCGGAGGGATAAAGAATATGACCCAATCCTGTCCACAGCATCTCACAGTATCTAGTCCCCACTCAGTGTGCTGGATTCTGTGGGAAATAATTTCAATTGTGTAATCCTTCTTCACATGTCACCTGGGGAAATCAGGCGCTGCGGCTGAGGTTGTGGATTGCCTCGAGCACCTGGGTGCTGACAAGACATGTATATAACCAACAGTTTTCCAATCCTAAATCCTGTTCTGATATAGCCCTACATGGTCAAAGTGGTGCCAAGGTGTGTAAAACTTGAATTAATGGTAGGCATTGTGTGATGGTGTCTTGCATATGTAAAAGGTCTCATGCCTGTTATATTGTCATACTGTTATATTGTCTACACTACACATACACTAATCAGGAAAAAAGTAAAGTTTATTTATGGTTACCCTTAAGAAATTATCTATATTAACTCATAAAACTACTAATGTTCATAAAACTTGGATAAAAGAAGAAAACCTGAATATTATTCTGTGCACCTTTTTTTCCTAGAGCAAGACATTTATACAATTTTTCTGGAATTATCAAGAAGAAAAGTTCACAACTGTAAACCACAAATTAGTTCTAAAGACACATTAAAATAAGACTATAATAACAGAGTATTCTTACCCCCATTTTCTCGCATAAATTGCTCAATTCAGGTGGCGTCTCTAGGCTTTTCTCACATTTTTCTCTACTTTCAACCTTTTTTTGTTTTAAGTGATGTGACTGTAGCTTTTCATAACTATGTGTCAACTTTGAAAGCTAAAAATGAAAGCAGAGTTGAACATGCAGAATCTATCAAATATGACCAGACAACCCAGAAAACATTATAGCAAAGACATGATGAGAACAGTTTACCTCTTAAAATTCCTAATGTGCGTAAGCATGACTCTAGTTATCTACTTTATTTTGTTCACCAAGGTTTTAGTTTATTAGTCCAAATCAGGAAATTAAGTATCTGTTTTTGTAACAGATAACCACGATCACATCAAAATCCATTCAAAGGGTTTGGACATGTCAGTACAGAAACGATAATGGAGCCTGGTAGGAAGCTGTAGTCATCGTAATTTGTATGAGACGATTATAGAATCACAGAATGGCCTAGGTTGGAAGGGACCTTAGAGATCACCTAATCCAGTCTCTCCCAAATCGATAGAGGTACATCTATGGATGGATAAGCTCTTTATACTGCAATTATAAAGTAATGAAACCAACATTTTTATATCTAGCCCTACATGGTCAAAGTTGTCCGGAGGTCTGTAATACATGGCCAAAGTTTTCTTTAAACCAGAATCGCCAACTGCATCTTCAGCATTCTAAATATTTAATTAATGTAACAAAGAATCAATTAATAAAGTGAATTTCATAGAGACAAACCAGACTAAGCTCTCACGTGAATGTTAACCTAAGTTTTCCAGTGGGTTGATTGGACAGATCAAAGTTCTTTATGGCACTGTTACTCATAGTGTCATTTCCTGTAGAATGTTTCAATGAAATGTTCTGTACTTGTTTACTGCCATCTTGTGTTGACATGTTTAAAGGGTGTTTCACTCGCCAGAACGAAGGATTACCATGAACGCATTTGAAACTTGCATGTTTCCTTTTTTTAAATCAGGAAAACTGTTGAAATGTTACGTGTATGATGAGTGCATTCTTCTGGAATCATTGAGTACCAAAGACTGTCGAGGAAAATTAACCACTAAATACTGTTCTGCCTGTTGATCTTACCATGAAAGCATGGCAAAGGAGGCAGAGGCAGAGGAGCAGGTACCAGTAGAAGTATCAGCCTCTTTGAAGGTACCAGCCTCTTCAGAAGAAGGGCTGATCCGATCAACAGTTCACTATTCTACACGAGCAAAGGGGCTCGGGGCTGTTAACAGGTTTGCTACAGCAAACTCACATTGCCTGGGAGAGAGATATACATCTGGTCTGGGAAAGGTAAAAAAAAAAGGAAAACTAAGGTTACTGACAAAGGAAACAACATATGGTCTTGAGGGAAGCAGAGTGAAAGAGCTTTGTGAAGAATGTTGAGTAGAAAAAAAGCTTACAACTATGAATACTGATCGTGTCTCTTGTTTCATTCCTTTAAATTCAGGTATATGTGACTTAAATTCTGACTCTTAACATTAAGTTCTTTGTCTAAACAAACAAAATCCCTAAAATGCCATATATTTGTTAGGTGCTCAGGCAAACTACTGTCCGGAAAAGAGACTACTTGGAAATGGAATGGAATCCTATTGAGACAACCTAGAGGAAGGAATTGAGATCTGCAGAGATAACAAAGATGGTCTAAGTCCAGAAAAGATACAGAACAGAAACTGAAGTTAAAAAATCATCTGGAAACTTCCTAGAGATATTTGAGATGATTTCAGGAACTCATAATATGGAATAGGAAAAAAGAATTGAAAAAATGACCAGAAGATTGTCCAAGACTAGAAAGCCTCATGAAATGGACAGGCCCACGGATAGATTTGACCAACACGGAATTTCTAAATAAAAATCCCATAACACGGACTTACAGAGCTGAGATATCCCCTTCAAAACAAAATTAAAAATCTTGCAAAAAAAAGCTGTCTATATTTGAAATTGACCTTGCCAGAGAACACAGTTAAGATAAAATATTTATAACAGTTCAGAATATCCAGGCTCAGTCGACATGGAACTCACTGCCTTTGGAAGAAAGATACTCTTTTTTCAAATAACAAGAGTTTTGCTCTTTAATATGTTATGGCGTATGTGAACTGTCTGGAAAGAACAAACTCAGATGAAGACAGGTACTGGATTGTTCGTGCCAAAAAAACTGGGAAATGCAGGATCCAACACTTCAGCAAATCAGTCTAAAATGGAACAGAATGATCAAAATGAGAAAAGTTAGTCTGAATATAAGATTTATTTACTGAAAGTAGGATATTTCAGACAGATTACAGTCTGGATGTTACCATGACCGGAAACTAGACTAAAAGCCAAGAATCCTTCCATTTAATGCTAGATATTTGCTTAAAAAATAAGGGCCAAGTTGTTCTATTTGCCCGTTGTACGAGTGAAAAAAAAAATAATAATACAAAGATGAAACATTTCAGTGACTTCTGTGTTAGAATTCATCTAAGTTTAGGTTTCTGATAGTTAGGCAGCCAAATCTGAGCGACTCTCCATTACAAAAACTGCCTCCAAATGCTTAGTCATTTCGGCTACCTTAAGTTCTCGTCATACGCTGACATGAATTACTTTCCAGGGTGTCCATTTCCCTCCATCAATTCCAAAGGCAGCGCGAGGTGGCTCAGACGCAGTGAGCCAGCTTTCAAATGTCTAAGCCAGGCAATTAGTTGCTGAAGTGCTTAGAGCAAGAACGGATCCTCGTTCTTTCGCTGAGGGATTTCTGTCATTTTCAAAATGAGAATAACTACTAAACATTAATATAGGAAAAAAAAAAAACAAGAAAAGAAGATGAAGTTTTTGCTATTTAATTATGACAAAATGTTGTACGTTTGAGTGAGTGCAGCGGTGTGCTCTAAGAGTTTCAGGTTGCGTATCAGGAATTACTTCCCTAATACAAGAAAAATACAGGTTTCAGTGCATTCAATGGGCACACAACCAGTTCAGTGGGAACGCTGCTCATTAAACAGTTGCTTTTATTGGTAGTAAGGGCAAAAAGCACCGAGAGCCGCAGAAGCAGATTATCAGAGAGAAATTTGTTCTGAATAGCCTAGCATTCTGAGAACTAGAAAAAGCAATCCTTTCCATTTCTACCAGGGTTGGGAAGGAACAAAAACTGGGAGGGATTTTAAGAATACATCTGCGGAGAAAGGCACAACGCTGCTGTTAAATACTAACACTCACTCCGTTTGTGCGCAACTCAATTGTAGCTCTTAAGACTACAGAGCGCAGAAGGAAGTACAGCTACCAAGTGAGGGTAAAAACCAGGAGAAGGGAGACAAAGGAGATAAGGCAAAGATTAATATTGTCAGGGAAGCTCTATATTTTTGATACAAATTTGTGCAGCTGAGAATCGGGGACATTAAAGCCATCCTATTGTGGGCACTGCAGCACCGTAATTTCAGAAAGAAACTCCGTAAGAAGATGTGGTAAAAGCTGGACGAGCAGAGTGGTACCTCTAGCAGAGGTGCCTGGAATTGTTTTAACAGGGAAACTTTCTGTTTATCACAGAGACAATCTGGGCAAATTAGGAGTTTACTTCTCTGACCAATGTGTGCTGGATGAATATTTCATGAAGAAATAGGGTTTGGTGAAAGAAGAAAATGAATCGGAAGATAAAAACGCAAATGGTATCAGTGTTGGAACCTTTGGTAGAGTAAGCAGAACAACTCAGAGAGAAAGAAAGGTTTGGAAGCACAGATTGGGAAAGTGATGTATATTCTTAAAATCTAGAAATCCAAACTTATTGCATAAAGGTAAAAGAAGTAGCAATCAGGAAATCGAAAGAAAGGTTCTGTGGTCTCGGTGGTAACTGAAAAGGAAAATCGTGTCAAAAAGTATAACCAGGTTTACAGAGAGAAGCTTGTAGGTTAGGAAGTGTCAGATTCTTTAAAAAAACAACAAAGATAAAACAGACCGTATTTGCCTATGGAAAGGTCTTGTAGGGCGATTAACTTCAAAATCAAAATCTTTATGAAAAATGACTTGGAGTTTCTAATTTCAGAAAGTTCCATTTCAGTGAAGTTTTTATCAACAACATATAACATAAACCCAGTCATTTTGACCATGTGATTAAAAAAATAATTGAAAAATATTGCAGCAAATGTGAAAAAGGATGAGAAAAGAGAAATCTACCGTATTTTGGGGGATAGTTCTACATGGCTTAAGTACCTTACAACTTACACATAAATAGTCACATTTTTCATTGCACGATATTGTTTCTTTTTCTGCAATTTTTGTAAATTATAAAATAGCTTTTGTTTCTATCTACTTTCCCAAATTATTAAAAGTGTTAATTATGTAAGAAACAAAACATTGTCTGCTTACTTACAGAAATGTTTGCCAAATAAACTTCCACATATAAAAAAAATATAAATTAAAGACAACTTTAGGAACAAGTTATACATTTATTTGTTAGATGGATTTTGGTGCAAAGTGTTCCCACTTCTAAATGAAAATAAGGATACGCAATTTGTGCAATCTAAGATTATTCTATGGTAAGTGTGATGACTGGAAATTTTTAACTGTGACACGAAATCTCTGGTAGGAGAATCCAGTGAAGGAAACAGTAGAATATCAGGAAAAACAATTTAGAACTGCATATGTTAACTGTTGAAAATCTGAGAAACAGAATACAGTGAAGTTCACTGAGGCTTTAGAATCATGACTGAAGTGGAAAATAATAAAGAAACAAAGGCACAGAGCAAACACAGCCAAAGAGACAGAATCATAGAACCACAGAATGGTTTGGATTGGAAGGGACCTTTGAAAATCATCTCTTCCTCCCCCCCCGGCCATAGGCAGGGAAACCTTCTGCTAGACCAGGTTGCTCAAAGGCCCGTTCAACCCAGCCTTGAACCCTTCCAGTTATGGGGCATCCACAGCTTCTCTGGGCAACCTGTGCCACTGCCTCACCACCCTCATGAAAAAAAAAAATATTCTTCCTTATGTCCAACCTAAATCTACCCTCTTTCAGTTTGAAACCAGTGCCCCTTCTCCTGTCACTACAAGCTCTGGTAAAAAGCCTTTCTCCACCTTTCTTATAAACCCCCTTTAAGTACCGGAAGGCCGCTATAAGGTCTCCCTGGAGCCTGCTCTTCTCGAGACTGAACAGCCCCAACTCTCTCAGCCTGTCCTCACAGGGGAGGTGCTCCAGCCCCCAAATCATCTTTGCGGCCTTCTCTGAACTCACTCCAGCAGGTCCATGTCCTTTTTATGCCGGGGTCTGCACTGCAGGTGGGGTCTCACCAGAGCAGAGGAGAGGGGGACAAACCCCTGCCCTGACTTGCTGGCCACCCTTCTTTTGATGCAGCCCAGATGTAATTTGCCTTTAAACACAGAAACGTACTTTTCAGAGGCTTTGGAGTGAGCACACTCCGAAATCAGTAAAGCCAAAGCAAGCTCACAATGTCAACAATCCAGGTTGCTCTTATTTTGATACTACGCTCCTTTATCAAAAGCCATCAGACCACTTTAATAACTCCTGTAAATCAGGCACACTAAAACCAGGAAAAAATATAGCGAAGACATGCTGAAACATTTTATGCCTTAAAATTCCTAACGTGCGCAAAAGCCTTATTGGCATGAATTATAATTATCTTTTTTATTCATTCACCAAGGCTTTAGTTTATTAGTCCAAAATTAGGAAACTGTGTATCTGTCTCTGTAACAGATATCACGATCACATCAAAATCCATCCAAAGGGTTTGGACATGTCAGTACAGAAACGATAATGGAGCCTGGTAGGAAGCTGTAGTCATCGTAATTTGTATGACACAATTAGTCTTTCGTACATCTACACCATTAGGCATGAATAAGCTTTTTATTCTGCAATCATAAAGTAATGGAATAGACATTTCTCTTACTTGAGACTGCAGTGCTTGAAACTGTGTTTCATAATGCTGGGCCATTTCATATTTAGTTTTCTGTAAGTCTTCCAGTTTCTGCTGAAGTAGTTCCACCTACAGTTAGAATAAGCATTCCAAGTTACCTTTTCCAAAGTGTTCCAAAATACATCATTTTTGGAATCATCTTCTGAAACTTTGAAAGCAGACTGTTGCTTAAAAGATAGATATTAAAAATACATATTAATTCAGTAGCTTAATAATAAAACTGGTTACCAGAAACCCAGATGGTGTCGACATCAAGTTAGGGATTTTATAGTGAAAAACTCATTGTAGATTTAGGGTACGATTTAATGATGATATTGTCTGAGTCTGCCATGAAAGTCCATTTAATGAGAGCTTTTCTGAGCCAACTATACGAATGAACTGCTGTGCCCCATTGTGAAAATTTTGCTTGAATGGCTTATATAATCATCTAAATGACTTCCAGCTACTTACGTACAAATTATCAGGAGACACTGTAGACTCATTTCAGGTTCCTAAGTACAATGCCATTTCAGATACCTTGAATTATCTGAGTTTCACAAAGATCTGAGAAATATGACAAAGACCATACATGACACTGATGTTTTCCTGGAGGGGCAGCTGGAAGCTAAGTAGCATTCGCTAAAAAATTTCAGATAACATCTCTGTACAGGCAAATAAATTGATGCTTTAAGGATTGGCCAGCTGAATTATTTATTCTCTTGGCTCCTCTAGCTGCAATAACTAAGGGCAAGTTCTTAATTGCTTATTAGGGAGACTTATTTAATTTTCAAAACTCCCACTGGCAGTTCCAATGCCTGACTCACACGAGGATGCCCGTGTGTAAATACCACTCACTTTGCATGTCTGCAACTAGGACTAAATGCTGTGCTAGGATTTACGGATGCTTCCAAATGAATATTCAGCAGACAGGACCGTGAAGCATGGACAACATCAGGTACACTGGGGCTTTCAGCTTGAGAAGCAAGTCTAAGCGGTAACACAATTCAAATCCTCACTATTAATAATGAATTTATCATACAAAGACATCCCGTCACGTAAAATGATAAAAATGAGGTACAAACAGGAATTACAAACGCATAATTCTGTGAAACTTTTTGAACTGTACATTTCCATTTCACATTTCTGGTTACACTAGAAGTGCTGGCATTTAGAAAAAAATATCAAATTACCTTTTTACAACTAAACTGAGAATATTTGATCTAGACTTTAGGGAAATAGAAGAAATACGAGACTTTCAATGACATTTTTACAATCACTTTTCAGAACAGAAGCACATTTTAAAACAAAACACTAAGAATAATTAGTGACCTTTACAGGGTGTTTGGTATTTCTACATGATAGAACAAACAGGTTTCCTTATGGAGCATTTAGAGCACACTATTAGCTAGCTACTAGAATAAATACTTTCTTTATAGAATGTGATATTCTTAAATACCTCTTGACCTTTTTCATCCAGTCTGCTTTGGGCACTTGCTAGTTCTTGATCCTGGATATCCACCTTTGCTTCTAAAGCTTTCATCTTCCTTTCCCATTCCACTTTCTTGCTGTTTACCATGATGTCAACTTGATGCACTAATTCCTGAAGTTCAGCTTCACACAGAGAAGCTCTAATAATGCAAAATAAAAAAGGAGAGATTTATTTTTTTCAAATAAAGAATAAGGGAGAAAACAAAATTTTATTTACATTGCTGAGATTTTATTTTAACTCTGATGGAAATATCCACTTTTCAACATCAGAAAGAAAGAAATGGGAAAGTTGAACGATGCCTTCAAATGTAGGTGGAATCTCACTTCATCTGTCTTGAGTTTGCCTGAAGTAAAAATCAGAGCATTTAGCATATCCTGGACTACTCGTGTAGCTTAAATGCTGGTTGATACTATCTCAGTCTAGCAGGGATGAACTGTCAAATGAGCATAAATCGAGCTGAAAGTATCCAGGCCCAAATCTCAATGGACAGGAGTAGGAGAAGGCAAATATTAAGTTGCTGACGGGGACAGCACTTCCCACTAAGGGCACATAACGGTGGAAACGGACTTTGCTGGGGGAAGTTATTAAACAGGTGGCTTGAAAGTGAGCCACAATTCGTAATTACTAGTTCAACTGTTATACCTTGTTTTTCCTGTTTCTTCGTGGAAAATGGACTTAAATAATGAGGTGACCTGTGTAATAATAGTAAGTTTTAATTCTTCAAGGAAGCACAGAAATGAGTGCATTTGGGAAAAGGACTTGTGCTGGATTTCACAGAGATTTGTACAATATCTGCAACATAAACATTAGATTTTTTCCCAAACTTCTGAGATTAAATTTGGAATACATCCTTTACACTATGATTTCACTGGCAGCAGCAATGTTTTACACGGTTGCTTTAGGAATACGATGTGTCCTAGGTAACAAAATCATGAGATATGGTTAATTTACGGCTTATTAGAAGTGCCATCGGAAACTGGAAGTAGTCAAAGTTGCATTCTTTGTTACCTTCTTATACTCGTATATTAATTTTAAAGATCAAAACTTTGTCTGGACAGCATGAAGCAATGTTTAAATCAGCTGGTGTATACCATTTAGCAGATATATATGAAATATCTGAACTTCGGAATGGAGATTTCTTTATTCCATATCTATTCCAGCTTTGTATGTGATGATGAATATCAGAAAAACGAAATACGAAACATAAAGATTATAGACCACTTGCCTCTGGATACTTTCTTATGCTAGAAATTGCATAATTCTTTCTATATTCTAAAAGTTTTTATTTGTATACATGACTATTTCACATAAAAATTATACAGTCCTTCTAAGGTGCATGAGAAGGTTTTCTTCCTGAAGTACTTTTGAGAGTTTATTGCCAAGTTACCCTTGATTGTTTTATGAACTAATAGCTTCTCTCAGTCTGGAAATTTATAGCCTGCACTGCAGATTTGCAACAATTTTCTTAAGTCAGAATATTTCTAGAACTCATGGATTTATTTAACATTCAGTCAAACACTCCAGCTGGAAAAAAAATAAAATTAAATATAAATGTTTATTGCAACGTTTCTGAACACTTTATTTTCCTGACTTACTGCTTCTTATCCCCTTAACCTAGGATTCTAGGGTTTGGGAAGAAGACAAAGGACACAATGTGCACTCCTAACTAATTTCTCCCCATAAAATAAAAAAGGGGAATTTTATTACATTAACACTCAGAGCTGCTTTTGGACTGTTACAAAGAAGAATTAGCTATTGAACAAATTGCTTAACTATGCACATGAGCCCATAAATTATCTATAAAATTTAATTGTCATCAAGTCACACAGAAAAAAAAAAGACTTCTATCACTGATTAATTACACATTACAAAAAAAGAAATCTGTTATGTGTCAGTCATTAAAGATTCGATTTCATTTCAGTTACTTAATTCAGATATAGGATCAGAACTCGTTAAGACAGTATTTTTGATAGAAGCCTTTAGCAGACTTACCACTGTAATTCTTGCTTCATGTCATTTACTGAAATAAAATTATTTCTATCAACTTACAAAATTAAAAATAGAACACCACAGTTTCTGAGCACTTTTGCTATGTTCAAAGCTCATAGAATGTCAGATGCAGATATTTTTATACTTAGTACCAAAAAGGGGCACAGATCTCACCAAAGTGAAGGAAAACTGTTCACTGACTTTTTTTAGCCAGTGGGATCATGTGTCAAATTTTTAAACTTCTGAGTAGTATCCTTCTCATTTCTCTAAACTTTTACTTTCTACACATTTTTAGTAGCATCTGTTACCTGCATATCCTTTTCTCATACGAGTTAATTATTGACAAACCTTTCTAGTCCTTTTCCACTTCATTTTTAGAGCTTGTTTTATACCTTTCTTTTTTCGTGTTCTAGTTTTAATTGTTTAACATTCTTTTCTAAATCAGAAATTCTATTTATAAACTACCCTAATATATAGCTTTATTACATTCTTTAGAAGATATACCTTTATCTTATCTCTGTAACATACTGGAATGGATTGAAATGTGTCATCTTTAGTTGTTGCAATTTTACTTGGCCAAGTAAAAAAAAAGAATTCTCATTTAAAGTCTTCATATTATTCTTTCCAATGGTATGATCTGATCATTGTGAAAATTTCTGCATTCTTCTCTCTGCTACAATTTAGAGATTAGTGCATTCAATTACTGCCATATCTAAATGAAAGTACAAATAAAACCAATGTTGTTTCTCCACTGTCAACTCTCTCTCCTGTATCTCAACCAGCTATACTGTTACTGAACTGTCAGTGGCACACCTGCTTTCTCTTCTCATTTTTCATCTGTCATAGTGACTGTTCATTGTAAAACTGAAGTTGAAAAATCTGCACTTAATTTCCATTTCCTCACACTGGTGCATAAGTTCTGATTTTTTTATTTCTGTTTTTGGTTTTGATGAGAAGCCTATTTTAAATCTCTTTAAGCTAAAACCAGGAATTGTATTCTTTCATAAATTTGTTAACTATCCCTTCTGAAAACTGATGCAGAAAACCGTATTGTAACCTATTATTTGTCATGATCATAAATTTAGCCTTCTGATAAACAAGTTTCTTCACTTAAAATAATCTAAGAATGCTGTGACATTGTTTTGGATTATGACACGTTCCACCTTCCTTTTAATAATATTATCTCAATAACATTTTCCCCAATTGTAAAAGTGGTTATAATTTCTTTGGTTATTTATTTTATAAAAAATTAAAAGCTATGTATTCTCTTGACTGCTGATGGTACACACCTCTGTGTGCGGCCCTGTGAGCACATGAAGTGCCTTTATGACCACTGATCATTTTGCAGCCATTCTAATACCTCTATGGCATGATGGTCTGTTAAAATGAGAATAGCTGTTTCCTTAAAATTATCATAGCTATTATTTTATGAAATAATTGCCATAGAGACTGTCATTCAGAGAGACCTGGACAGGCTGGAGGGCTGGGCAGGGAGAAATCTTAAGCAGTTCAACAAGGGCAAGTGTAGAGTTTTGCACTTGTGAAAGAATAACCCCATGTGCCAGTATAGGTTGGGGACTGCCCTGCTGGAGAGCAGCGCAGGGGAACGGGACCTGGGGGTTCTAGTGGACAGCAGGATGACCATGAGCCAGCAATGTGCCCTCGTGGCCAGGAAGGCCAATGGCATCCTGGGGTGTATTAGAAGGGGAGTAGCAAGTAGGTCAAGAGAGGTCCTCCTGCCCCTCTACTCTGCCCTGGTGAGGCCGCATCTGGAATATTGTGTCCAGTTCTGGGCCCCTCAGTTCAAGAAGGACAGGGAACTGCTGGAGAGAGTCCAGCACAGAGCCACAAAGATGGTGAAGGGAGTGGAACATCTCCCTGATGAGGAAAGGCTGAAGGAGCTGGGTCTCTTTAGCTTGGAGAAGAGGAGGCTGAGGGGTGACCTCATTAATGTTTATAAATATGTCAAGGGGGAATGTCAGGAAGATGGAACCAGGCTCTTTTCAGCGGTGTCCATTGACAGAACAAGGGGCAATGGGTGCAAGCTGGAACATAGGAGGTTCCTTAAAAATATGAGAAAAAACTTTTTCCCTGTGAGGGTGACGGAGCACTGGTACAGGCTGCCCAGGGAGGTTGTGGAATCTCCTTCTCTGGAGACATTCAAAACCCGCCTGGACGCGTTCCTGTGCACTCTACTGTAGGTGATCCTGCTCTGGCAGGGGGGTTGGACTAGATGATCTTTGAGGTCCCTTCCAACCTCTAACATTCTGTGATTCTGTGAAAAGTCGGTGCAGCATGTGAATAATGTAGCAGCAACCTACAAAAGGGTTAAGGATAAAAAGAACAGCAGCACGCCCCGTAACCGCACCACCCTGGGAGGAGCTGGAGGGGATTCCAATAACCATAACTGGCACCGAATGACATTTTGTTCTGTCATGAACATTAGAATCTGCCATAGGTGTTTGGGAGACATTGCAGCTGAGAACAGGCCAAGCAATTAGGAACTTTACTTTAGAAGAACTGCACTTAACCAAACACAAGCGAGCCATGAACTCAGGGGTAATATCCCTACTGCCCGTGAGCGATCAGCTGCTGAGTGTGCTGCCAGTCATAGAATCACAGAATCACAGAATCATAGAATCACAGAATGGCTTGAGTGGGAAGGGACCTTAAAGATCATCCAGTTCCAACCCCCTCACCATGGGCAGGGACACCTCCTGCTAGACCAGGTTGCTAACATGCTCCTTTACTGCAAATGACTGCGCAAACTAAGCGTTAACATAAACAGATGCTTTTACTTCAGGTAGTTGATACAAATGCCTTGTGTGAATCATAGAATCATAAAGGTTGGAAAGGACCTTAAGATCATCAAGTCCAACCTACAGCCCTACACCATCCTAACACTAAACCATCTCCTGCAGTGCCACATCCAGCCGTTTTTTAAATGCATCCAGGGACGGTGACTCCACCACCTCCCTCGGCAGCCCATTCCAGCACTTCACCACCCTTTTGGTGAAGAAGTTTTTCCTAATATCCAATCTAAACTTCCCCTGGTGCAACTTGAACCCGTTCCCTCTTGTCCTGTCACTATTTACTAGTGATGTGAGACTTACCCTCTAGTCCCCTAATCATTCTGGTTGCCCTTCTCTGTACCTTCTCCAGCACCTCGATGTCCCTCCTGTACTGGGGAGCCCAGCACTGCACACAGCACTCGAGGTGCAGCCTCACCAGTCCCGAGTACAGGGGCACAGTCACTTCCCTGGTCCTATGAACGTTATGAATTGAATGCCAGCGTTCAAGTGCTGCCTTCCTTTCCTGGCCATCTTTCACATCCCAGGTCTTGAGCAGATGCTGAAATGTCTGTTCTCCCCATGGCCATGCAGACACACCGAGGTCCCCTGCCTGTAGGTTGTGCTCTGAGTCAAGCACTGGTCCCACACATTCTGCATTGGAGTCTCCTCTGCAGACATTAAAAACCCGCCTGGACGCGTCCCTGTGTGACCCACCGTAGGTGATTCTGCTCTGGCAGAGTTGGATTAGATGATCCTTGGAGGTCCCATCCACCCCCAACATTTTGTGATTCTGTGATTCTGTGATTTTCTGATTCTGTGTGCATTTCATATCCTGCGTTCTCAACTTCTGATTGCACTACAGTAAAAAAAGAATTCCTTAACACAGAACCATAGAATAGTTTAGGTTGGAAGGGACCTTTAAAGATCATCAGGTGGATGGATGGATGGACGGATGGATATGTGTTAGCGAATATCTTTTTGGTGCTTAAATGGAGCATCATCCCTTCTTTCAATAACTGTTACAGGAAACTAGAGTAAATTTGTTAGATTTACAATAACATAATTGAAACTCAACATGATTTTTTTAAGCGTAAAATTCTTTAAAACTTTTCTTGTATCAAGAAATGCTTGAGACTCACATTATCCATGTTAAGCCTGGCAAGACTTTTTAAATACACACATAAATCTTAATGGCTTTTTGATGACGAAACTGTTAGTGATGCCATTTTAAAACGACAGAATGATAATAACTGAGTGCAAGAAAGTAGTACACTGTGATGTACATATCACAAAAGAAAAATACCCCCTCCCAGGTGCCTGAAACTCATCTCAAAATAGCATTAATGCTGCAGTAAACTCTGATTGCCTCTGAGTGGAATATAAAATGGGGTGTTAAAAACCGAAGATGAAGTGATACTGCATCAGGATGACCTTTTCTTTGGTGCTACTACAAGGACCTGTGCCCTTCCAGCCATGTGTAATGTCAGGTGGCAACACTTTGGTGAACCACCAGCAACAACTCAGCTACCTGATTTTAGCCTTTAGAAATAGGACCTTCGGTTGCTGTATGTCACACAGAGCATCTAAATGTTGTTGTCCAAATGCAAATACAATCTCTAGCCTGGATCATCAGGTTACCCTTTCAGATTTACCATGGCTGACATCTTTCCTTCTTAAGTTTCAGCTGTGTCTTTCACAGAATCACAGAATCACAGAATTGTTGAGGCTGGAAAAGACCTCTGAGATCATCAAGTCCAGCCAATGACCCAACATTGTCACATCACCTAGGCCATGGCACTAAGTGCCACATCGAGCCTCTCCTTAAACACCTCCAGGGACCGTGACTCCACCCCTTCCCTGGGCAGTGCATCCCAATGCCTGAGCACCCTCTCCATGAGGAAGTGTTTCCTGAGATCCGACCTAAACCTTCCCTGATGCAGTTTCAGGCCATGGCCTCTTGTCCTGTCACTAGTTGCCTGGGAGAAGAGCAAGGCAAGTTCTGCAGCGGTTGCTAGGAAGTCTTCTCAGCTGTTGAAGGAAAAATCCCTTCTGAAACAGTGCCTCAGTCCATCTTCACCTTCTCTATGTAATTCCTTACCTAGATCCTCTAGGCACATCTGCAGCTGAAAAATGAAAGCTCTACCTGAAGCTGTGGATTATTGTTGCTGTCCTACTACCAAACCACGGTATCACGGCTGTGGTATCGCACACAGATCTGCATAAAGATGGATTTGGCAGCTATCTCCACCTACTAGTGCAGAGGTACTACTAGCTGCTGTCACTATTATTTTAGTCCATTCCGTGTTTGGAAACACTCCCATCAAGCTGGGTGGGAGTGCTGATCTGCTGGAGAGTAGGAAGGCTCTACAGAAGGATCTGGACAGCCTGGATGGATGGGCAGAGGACAACTGTAAGAGGTTCAACAAGACCCAGTGCCAGGTCCTGCCCCTGGATCGCAACAACCCCAGGCAATGATACAGGCTTGGGGAGGAGTGGCTGGAGAACTGCCCAGGGAAACAGGACCTGGGGGTGTTGGTTGACGGTCGGCTGAACATGAGCCAGCAGCGTGCCCAGGTGGCCAAAAAGGCCAATGGCATCCTGGCCTGGATCAGGAATGGTGTGGCCAGCAGGAGCAGGGAAGCAATCGTGCCTCTAGACTCTGGACTGGTGAGGCTGCACCTTGAATGCTGTGTTCAGTTTCAGGCTCCTCATTCCAGGAAACACATTGAGATACAAGAGTGCCTGGAAAGAAGGGCAATGAAGCTGGTCAAGAGTCTGGAGAACAAGTCTTATAAGGAGCGGCTGAGGGAACTGGGGTTGCTCAGCCTGGAGAAAAGGCAGCAGAGGGGAGACCTTTTCTCTCTCTACGACTACCTGACAGGAGGCTGTGTTGCTGTGGGGGTCCGTCTCTTCTCTCAAGTAACAAGCAATAGGACAAGAGGAAATGGGCTCAAGTTGCACCAGGGGAGTTTTAGATTGGACATTAGGAAAAACTTCTTCACTGAAAGAGTTGTCAATACTGGAACAGGCTGCCCAGGCAAGTGGTTGAGTCACCATCCCTGGAGGTATTTAAAAATCACTCAGGGACATGATTTACTGGATTTGGCAGTGCTAGGTTAACTGTTGGACTCGATGATCTTAAAGGTATTTTCCAACCTATGAGTCTATGAAAAGAGTGCCAGTCATATGGTATCACAATCATGAGACCATTTTCTGATTACTGAATGCGGAATGTGAAAAACTCTGGTATCTTTCGTTTAATATGCCAACAGAAAGAACAAGTTTTCCCATAAAACAAAGAAGCATCCATAAGTTTTTTACCCATATATATTCAGCATTCACACTTTCCGAAATGCATACTCCAAATATATTCTTCATATATGGAATTAATGACTTGCACTTAAGCAAGTGGCAGCTATTTCTTTTTGGTTGCATTTACTCTGAAAGAGATCAAAACACTTAAAGGTATCTTAAAGGTATTTCATTTTTTAAAGTGACGTGGGTAAGCTCTTAATCTTTTATTCTGTCTCCATATTGGGGAAAACAGAGATGATTCATACTCTGCTGTCATTAATAACATGTATCTCCAAGTAAAATCTAAATGTTTCTGAATTTAGACAAACCGAAATCCAGATAATAAGTTTTATCAACAGGAGTTAATCTGCCTTTATCACAAATGATTTTTGCACTAGTTAGACCTTTTCAGCTCTATTCACCTCTCTTTTGCTTTGGAGCTCTGCACAAATCTGTATTTTTCTGATTGTTTCTTAATAGACATAAAAGAATGTTCATACACTTTAGAACAAAGTTGTAATTTAGAAACTGACATTTTAGGAAATGTTCACGCTGTCAGTTTTCATTCTTTCTTCCCTTATTACTGAGGTTTGCTGACAAATAGGAAAATATGTGTGTCCATATTTATGCAAACACAGGAAAAACCTACACAGAACAATCATAACAAAGATTTCCATCTTACATAGTATATTCATTAGCTTTTGATCCTTAACCCAGCTTCTAGGGCCAGTATTAACTCATTTCATCTTCTTAACATTCGCTTTAAAAACAGGAAATACAGAAACCTGTTGTGAGACCATCGTCCATTAGAATCTTCTACCTCAGAGTTCCACTATATGAATGATGGCCAGTTTATTTAACAATTTTCAGCCATATGGAATCATATGCATCTGTGGATGGATGACTTGTGATTTATGAGCACCTGCAGCTGGGATGCAGTTGTTATGATTTCCACTACGACTGTTCAGTCATTTTCCCCAATTTTAAAGCTATCTGCATTTTCTCTGGATTACTGCCAGCACAGATTGGAATGAATATCTCCTATCATTGGACATGTCTTCTAAACTACTCTTCCAAATTCTTTGTACATTTAATGGTAATAAATAGCTACTAAGAATACCTGGTTTAGGGTGAGACAAGTCACTCTCTAGATTCATCTTCAGTGGCCTGAAATTTCATACATGTCAATGACAACAAAGGCCAGACAGGATCTGAACTCTTGAAATAGGCTTTTGATTGGTTAAAATAGTATCCAAAGAGCAATATTTGGAATTTTTTTAAATTCAAGTCTTTATGTATTTACCAATCGTATTACTAATATAAAGAATGTCCCCCAGCACCAAAAAGAAAGGGCCACATTGTTTAGAAGACAGTATTTTACTGCAACATTTTCTTTTTCTATCATGAGAAGTGCACATATTATTCTTCAGTACAACAGAGCAGACTTTCAAATCCTAATAAAACTTTCTCAGGCCAGAGGATGTAATAGAATATGCATATTTCTGTTATTTTAAGAAACACTTTTACACTTAATATGCATGATATTACCTTGGACTGCTTCTTGGCAATACTGATAGAGGAAACTGTTTCATACGGAAATTAGGTAATAAGTTTATTTACAAATTATGATACCTACAGATACTACTTAGCTCATTATACGGGGAAGTACTTTTTATATTGCTCTGTTCCTGGAACAGGATGGGATGATGTCCTACATCAAATCTCGCCTGTGTCCACACTTCCTGAGACAGATTTTGTGCTTTAGATTACGTAAAAAAAAAAAAAAAGATGATTGTGTTGTGATGAAAAATGCACTTAATACTTGGGAAGAACCATTGTGGTTATTACCTGTGCAAAATGAGAGTAGGACTTTAGCAATTAATAGCCTTGTTTGTAAGATTTTTGAACATTTTAAGAAATGTGATATGTAAGTTTATGCTACCGTAGCCTAGCAACTTCAACTATTTTTTAAAACAGTTTAAAATAACATTTCTTAACATCTAAATTAGATTTCACTTTCACCCTTTTGTTCAGGTATGAAGATTTCAAAAACTTAACAGTCTGTAGATTATTAGCTAAAGCAGTAAGACGTGTCGTCTTAATTATCAGCAGCCTCTTCAGTCTGCATAGAAAGCAGCAGAAGAAACTGAGGAAGAATCACATTTGCTCCTGAAATCATTAATACTTTGCATTTCACGTTGTAATTAAACCCACACAATTCAATCCCATTACACATTCAGCTCTCGGACAGTCACTGCTTACTTGGCGACAGGATGTTCCTGAAGCGCTTCTAAGTTCTGCTCCATCCGACCGATCGTCGTTTCAACCTGTTGAAACAACAAAAATAAACTAATTCAAATTCTCACACCCGTGCATTTTCAGGGCCAAGCAGCACACACCGGGGAGCTCTATACTTTCAATTTCCGTAATTCTCCCATCGCACCCAAGGGGGGCAGAGGCAGGCAGGGCTCATCACAGGCTGCACCAGGCAAGAGAAGAACTGGCGTCACCTCAACTCGGTGCCGCACCGAGGTCCCAGCAGGGCTGAGGCTTCAGGACAGCCCTGGATCTCCCTGAGGCAGTTCTGGGTCACTCCCTGGTGCACGATGTCAAAGATTTGCCAGGTCACTCGACAACACCATCAACCTAAGTTTGTCGTAGGCCCGTGGCTGCGTTCATCTGCCATTTCTCCTAACTTCACGCACACCGACCAACCCTCCTGAGGTGACGCTGCCGGGGGACCCAGGCTCCTCAGGGACCGGCACCCGAGGTGACGCTGCCGCAGGGCAGCCCTGGCTGTGCCGGGCGCCTCAGGAGACCGGGGCATCCCCGCGGCCGCCCCGCCCCGCCCGGTACCTGCCGCGCTCCCCGCGTCTCTCCCTCCGCACCCGAAGCGCCTCCGGCCGCGGCCCGAGCTCCGCAGCCCGCTCCCCGCCGCTCCCCCGGCCCGCCCCGCTTCCCGCCGCCGCCGCCCCGGCCCGCGGCTGTTGAGGACAGGGCCGGGCGCGGCTTCTGCCGTCGCCGCGGTAACGCGGAGGGCGGCAGGACGAGGCGGGAAGGGCGGCAAGGGCGGCCGGGGGCCTGGCCGGGCGGCGGAGCCGGGTCGGGGGCCCGAGGGGCGGAGGCGGCCAGCCCGGGGAGCGAAGAACGTGGGCATTTGCCCTAAGACCATTTAAGACCTCAGCAGGCGGGGTGGTGTGGGGGTTTTGGGTTGTCTGCCGTCTATTTTTATTTTCCTTTAAACGCTCTTACTACTAGATAATGTAAAGACTGAGCATCACCCTTGTCTCTCGGAATGACCAGCAAAGCTTTTGTCAATTGGCTTCAAGTGATTTTCAGATTCCTGTGCAACCTGCCCAGGTGTGCATGACACTCTTCACATTTTTCTGTGGACTTCAGTCTGTCTTATTCAACAACAAAACACTTTGAAGACACGGAGCTATTGCAGCTTTTGACAGGAGTAATTTGTGATCCCAAGCTCAGGGTTAATAGATCTCTTCAAACACGAGGGACTTTTTCTACCAGGACAGTACAATTCACTTTGTATTCATTGTCCCGGATTGCACACAGAACTTTCAGGCACTGCTGGTGTACTTGTAGACATTAAATACTTATGTATTATGTACATATATAAATTACTGTACATATATACGTTAAATTTTGATCTTGTGGTTTGATTTGCTTGGGCTGTTTACTTAAATTAGCCAAGTGAACTTCATTTTTAATATCAGTTCTAAGAAATAATCTTATTTCATTTGGTTCCTGCCTGCTGTGCCAAGGCAGATGGCTTTCATATCAGCAGAAACACTGTTTAGAGCTATGAATGACGAAAGGTATTTTTTTTTTTAAAATGGAAGATTAAAATACATTCAGAGTTCCAGGAAAGTTTCTGGTAAGTTTGCTTACTCACTTTGGAAAATAACTGACCAATGTCGTTTTCTTAAAGACTGTCTTGTAGCAGCCTTGACCCCAGGTTGCAGCTTTGAGGACTGGCGGCCAAACCCTTAGCGCAGAGAGGAGGAGGCTGCAGAACCTGTTGCTGCACTCAAAACCCTGCAAACATTTTCTTCCTTACATAGCTGCAATTAAGTTTTTCGTCATTATTTACTTGCTGTAATAGAATTAATCTGAAGAAAACCACGTGGAAACACTCTTTTGTTACCTGAAATGTTTCAAATATATTCTAACTGAAATGCTGGTTTAAGATTTTTTAATAGTGAAATTTAGGATTATTTATTTTAAATACTTGAATTTAGGATTATTTAAGATATGATGTACTAGAAAGAAATTTCAATGTAACTGCCAGCAAATTTCCATTTGTTCATCTGCAGCAACTGAAGTGAACTTTTCAGCCATATTCTCAGTGCATGTATTTTAATTTCTTCCTCGTCTCACGCTCTCTCAGTGGTAATCAGTTATTCATAAATTTAACTTCCATCTGTCATGCCCAAATAGAATTGGGGGGAGTGCAACTTCAAAAATGCAGAAAAATAATTTTAAAATTACATATCAGCATTTTCAAAGCTTTTTAGGAAGACAGTTCCACTGCCCTTAGCCAGAGTTGTGTTTCTAACTCCCTGATGTTTAAATATCTCATTCACTATATTAAAAAAATCCCATATCAAATTGTTGACATTTTCTATTTGCTTTTGATCATCCACATCATCTCTCGACTGGAGCTTGTCTTATGAGACACAAAACTTTTACTTGTTGACTTTGAAGAACATGTTTTACACATGCTTTACAAATTATGATAACCAGCCAAAGGAAAAAAAAAAGGAAAAAAAAGAGGAAACTTCTTTCAAATCAGCTTACAGATTCAAATGAACGGAAAGCATCAACCACAGCATGGCCAGCTGGTCCAAAGGGGGGATCCAGCGTTGGTGCAGCCCTCCCCCTGAGCCCTGTGTGCAGTGCTGGGCCCCAGCATTTAATTTATGTCCTTGAATGTATCCGGAGGAGGGCAAGAAAAGTGATGAAAAGGCTGGAAGGAATGTCCTGCGAGGAGCGGCTGAGGACTCTCAGCTTGTCTGATTTGGAGAAGAGGGGGCTGATGGATGACCTCGTTTCTCTCTGCAGCTCCCTGAGGAGGGGAGGTGGAGAGGGAGATGCTGAGCTCTTCTCCCTGGGACTCAGTGACAGGACTCATGGGAATGGTTCAAAGATGCACCCGGGGAAGTTTAGGCTGGACATTACGAGGCATTTCTTTACCAGGAGGATGCTCAAACACTGGAACAGGCTTCCAAGAGAGGTGGCTGGTTCATGCCCCAAGTCTGTCAGTGTTTAAGATGCAGTTGAACAATGCCCTTAATAACTTATTTTAACTTTTGATCAGCCCTGGACTGTTCAGGTAGTTGGACTAGGTGATTGCTGTATGGCCATTCCAACTGAAATACTATTCTATTCTATTCTATTCTATTCTATTCTATTCTATTCTATTCTATTCTATTCTATTCTATTCTATTCTATTCTATTCTCACAACTACCTGGTAACAAGAGCGTATAAAGAAAGCCAAGTAATGATCCATGGGGTTTAATGTGCTGTACTTTCAATAACATGCCCCTTGCTGAGCCTGGTCCTGGGATGCACACACTGACGTGAGGTTAACAGCTCCAGCAGAAAAACTGGAAGAAGCAGTGTAAAGAGAAATGTTGTTGTTTTGATATCTGCAATTCTGAATTTGTCTTCTGCCTTTTTTATGTCGCATGGCAATGAATTATTGACAAGCATCCTGTCACCAACAGAGTATATGCCACAGACATTCCTGGTTTGGAGAGAACCATGGAAAGCAAGTCTTGTTGTACAAGATGTCTTTTGTCACTGGTTTTACATGAAGGTTTTGAGCTCTTGTGAATGATGTTTGTGAAGCACATAGGTACTTTAACAGACTTTGCGGAGAGGAAGTATTAATTCTGTTAACAAATCTATTCCTCCATCAAATTGTAATAGAGGATTTTAAAGAAGTAAAGCAAAGTGCTTTTAGTCTAAAAATAATTCTGAGGTTGGTACATTTCTAACAATGAATCAGTAATAGACAATTCAATATAGCATATTTTCAGAGCAGAATAAAGAGGTGGTGTTAAGGGAGTAGCATAATTGAGATATAATTTAAGTGATAAATGACTATATGCCTAGTGGTTGTCCTTCCTATGAATTGTCATTTGAGTTCTTCAAGATGCTTTATTTTTGTAGTGCAATATTTAATGGTAGGTAAAAGCTAAGTGCATTTGTGTGTTTAAGTACAGTTTTTATTTACAGGATGTATTCATACCTTACCTTGCAATCTCAGATGGCAAATTTGATTGAAGTTTTTGTTGTAGTACGCTCAGTGTGGCTCTCGTAAGAAACATGCTGATTTCTTTAGCATAGAAATCACATGGGTTTAGTGATATTTATGTGTTGGGTTCATAGCATCTCTACAATAGTTTAATAATTACATTCTGTGTGTTAGTTTGGACATTTATGAACATACCAACTAAACTTACAGAAGCTTTATTAGAAGTTATGGAGTTTGGATAATAAGGAGAGGCTTCAGTGCTCAAAAACTGACTAAGACTGGCCTTGCTATCTCTAGTGCAATCCAGGGGACTGGAGACTCACCTGGCTGTCACGGGATGCAGCTGAGGAGGGAGCCCTGTGTAGGAAGGACAGCCCTGCTTTTGGTCAGCAAAAAGAAACAAGATCACAGGAGCTGGTGTGGTCCTTTGTTTCATAGAAAAGTCTACCAAATCTAATAACATTCGCCTCCTTTCCCATGAAATGCATATTAAAGTTTCCACCCCTGCATATGCTAATGAAGATTACAGAGATCATGCTAAATATGTGTGACTATAGCACTCATCTCTCCACCCAAATCATACCATGTGTCATCGGTGGGGGAGAAAGCTCATCATTTGGGGGATAAAAGAAGGGAAAAAATGTTCATTAAATTGGGAGAGAAGAAATTCAACACCTGATGGACCAGTCAACGGGCTGCGTTCTCTTCCCCCACCCCAGGCAGGGACCCCTCTCTGGGTAAGCACCGAACCTTTCACCTCCTGGTGATTGTTACCCCCGGGTTGTTGTGTTATTATTTCTGCTAGTAATATTAACCTTAATTAGTAGCGCTATTGTGGTTAGTGAATTTATCAACAGCAATCTTGAATCTGTTCTGCCGCCCTCAATCAAGTAACTACTTTTGATTTTTGTGATCAGTAAAAGTCCTGTGCTGGGACTCCGATAAGTGGGTCAGTGAAAGTCCTGGGACTCTGACTGACAAATATTGAAACTATATTCCTTTGAACATGACAGAAGTGACAGAATGAAAAGAAAAGGAACAGCTCAGTGTAAGCCATCCATCAACAAATATGCAGAAGTCACTGAGAGATAATAAAACCTATGAAAATATCCCTAAGACATAAGCAATAAGAGAGGAATGACATTTAAAAAGAACCGTTGCAAGAGGGATTTCTGTTTGTGAAAATTAGGCTGGGATAAGATCGGCCTGAGAATTCTGAAGGTGCCCTACTAATTTACTGGCAGAAGGTGATAAATCCTGACATAATACAGACATAGAGGCAGAGTGCTGTTTCTAAATATTTTGTTTCTAGTTTAAACTGAAAACTACTCTTTTCTTAAGAAGCTTATGAGATCACTGAAGGGAAGAACAGAAAGAACTTGGATTTAGTTGGATTTGCCAGGTAAACTGGTTGATAAGTCATACTGTAGACTGGGACCTAGTCTAAAAGGGGAGAATTGTAAGAATTTATCCTGTGTTAGAAAACCTGAGAATTAAGGGTAGTGCTCTCAGAGAATGCGGAAAGTTGATTAAGGTGCCATTAGGCCTGTTGCTGTGACAACCTTTCCGTGTCATTCTTTAATGATGACAAACAATCATAGAATCATTTAACTTGGAAAAGACCTCTAAGATCCAGCCATAATGTAGCAATGCAAAATCCACCACTGAACCATATCCTACAGCACCTCATCTACATGTCTTTTAAGTAGGTCCAGGGATGGTGAATCCACCACTGTCCTGGGCAGCCTGTTCCAATGCCTGACAACCCTTTCACTGAAGAAGTTTTGCCTGATGCCCAGTTTAAACCTCCCCTGGCACAGCTTGAGGCCGTTTCCCCTTGTCCCATAGCTTGTCACTTGAGAGAAGAGAGGGACCCCCACCTCATTACAACTTCCTTTCGGGTAGTTGTAGAGAGCGAGAAGGTCTCCCCTCAGCCTCCCCTTCTCCAGACTAAACAATCCCAGTTCTCTCAGCTGCTCCTCCTAGAACTTGTGCTCTAGAGCCTTCATCAACGTTGTTGCCCTTTAGACACACTCTAGTATCTCAATGTTTCTCCTGGAGTGAGTGGCCCGAAGCTGAACACAGGATTTGAGGTCCTGAGTCCAGGGACATAATCCCTTACTCCTGGCCACGCTATTCCTGATCCAGGCCAGGATGCCATTGGCCTTGGCCACCTGGGCACACTGCTGGCTCATGTTCAGCCGGCTGCCCACCAGCACCCCCAGGTCCTGTTCCCCCAGGCAGCTCTCCAGCCATTCTTCCCCAAGACTGTAGTGTTGGGTGGGGTTATTGTGACCCAGATGCAGGACCTGGCACTGGGCCTTGTTGGATCTCATCTCTCTAATGCTAGATAATGTATGCACAAAGAAAAATATCTCTTTTTTTAAGCTTTCGGCTTATTTTCTTTCTTAACACTCATCTGTAAAAGGAAATAGTCTTTTGTCTGTGATCTTGTCTGCAATTAAAAGACTGTGTTAAACTTCGTATCATGCATTTCATCTGTTGCTATATATCATGCCACAATTGCTTCAGATGTTATTTTGTGCCACACTGACATAAGGATTTAATAAAAATTATTCTAGTTAAAATCGGCAAATTATTAGGGAAAAAAATACACTCTTTAAAGCATGGATTTGAATTCTTACTGTCTGAAGGGATTACAGAAAATGAATTGTGCATATTGTTTTATCTTAAATTAGTTTATGATATCTCTAAAATTTTAGTTTTCAATGGCACAAAATGTGATAATGACTGTACAAGCTACTTTTGGTCACGTTTAAGTTTGACAGCTGATGGGTGTATAATTGGAATTTTTGTAATCTTGCATAGATTTAAATTTACTTTTTCTGACTAAAGCACATTAAGTGAATATTCTGTTGAAATAACTTGTAGAGAAATAATTAACAGTGCTGACATTTAAGTTGTCATTCAGGGTTTCAGAGTTAGCAATTGAGGAGATGACATGGGAGTTCACATTCCCACTTGCATAAGAATGTATTCATATAGAATGCAACGCTATGTCGGTTATATTAGGATGGTATTTTCAGGTTATGCTTGGATGATCATGCACTCTGCCCTAGCTAATTTTAATTCTTTTATCCTTGGGTTCACCATTTAGTTTTCTAATGATATGAATGCTGTTATTTTTAGAATTGGTATTGGGGTACAGTGGTAGAGCAATTAAAATGTTACATTTTGCATTTTACAGAAGTTCATTATGAGGCCTGAGCTATCTGGTTTATCTGGCAAAATTAAGTCCCCGTTTGACTTCATTGCAGAGGGTTACTTGGTCAGTCAGGGGACTCAAATGCAGGCAGATATAATACTGTCTATGTCACTCTTGTTCTTTTCTTTAGAAATAGAAAACTGCTTTCTAACAATCCAACATCTAAATTCAACCTTCTGACCTTGAGGGACCTTATTCTTTTTGGAGTGCAAATAACAGTAACACAACATTCTCTTACCTTCTTTGCCTACTGCAGGCTCTTGATGGATTACACGCTCAAGGCTGAGTTTGGGCTCCGCAAACACTGCACCTACTTGAACATCAAGTTCTCCTTAAGAGTTGGCAGTTCACAGTGGTGGAAGTTCGATTAGTATGAGAGTTCTTCGCAGGACCAGCTGCAGCAGCAAAGAAAACTTTGCTTCAGCTTGCTGGAAAAAGCAAAGACAAACAAAGCTTTCCTACAGGATTTGAGCTGACAAAAGTATGTTGGGTTTTCTAAAACCTGAAGGTGAGGGTTGGAGTGCTCTCCCACTCTTCGGCAGAGGAACCAGATGCCTTCTGAGGGTGGAGCCTTAATCCTTGACTTTCCCTTATAGCCTGGACATCACCATGTCACAAGATCGCATTACAACTGCTAGTTGTACTATAAGCATTATGCTGGTATCTGAAAGACTAACTGATGAGAGATAAGCCACAGTCAGTGAGATATAAGCCACAATGCTGAATTTCAAAAACTGCAACCACTGATCAGTTACCTTTTCTGCTGCCCTTCCTAGGAAACAGCAAATAGATCTGGTTTTATATTGTGTGCTTACTGTAGAAGCTGATACCACTACTGTAAAACGGTGACAAGAAAGTAGGAAAGAAATCAGCCCTGGCTTTATTTCTGTCTCTGGTCTTTGAGCAAAGGGATTTATTTTCTACTTTCTTCTCCCTATCTGGAACACAAGACTTGAGAAATAAGATGATCCTGTAGCAGCGCTCACAGACATCAGTATGGTGTGTGAAAAACACCAGGATTAAGGGAAGAGCTGAAAAAGTTTGAGGAAGGACAATGTAGGTGAAAGAATAAGGGGAATGAGAGCCACACTGGTGCAGACAGGGTACATACAGAGCATACTTACGACGTGAGTTGGAAGAACCGTAGCTTGCTATAAAGTTAGAGGAATGTCCTCAGCAAGTTTGTGATGATACAAAACTGGGAGGAGTGGCTGATACACCAGAAGGCTGTGCTGCCATCCAGTGTGACCTGGACAGGCTGGAGATCTGGGCAGGGAGAAACCTAATGAAATTCAGTAAGGACAAATGTAAAGTACTGCATGTGGGGAAGAACAACCCCATGTATCAGTACAGGTTAGGGGCTGACCTGTTGGAGAGCAGCTCTAGGGAGAAGGACCTGGGAGTCCTGGTGGACAACAGGCTGACCATGAGCCAACAGTGTGACTTCGCAGCCAAGAAAACCAGTGGGATCCTGGGGTGCATTAAGAAGAGTGCATCCAGCAGGTCAAAGGAGGTTCTCCTCTCCCTCTACTCTGCGCTGGTGAGGCCTCAGCTGTGGTAATGTGTCCAGTTCTGGGCTCCCCAGTTCAAGAAGGACAAGGAACTACTGGAGAGAGTCCACTGCAGGGCCACTAAGATGATGAGGGGATTGGAGAATCAACCATATGAGGAAAGGCTGAAAGAGCTGAGTCTGTTATCCTGAAGAAGAGGAGGCTCAGGGGGGGATCTCATCGAGAAGGTGGGTGTCAGGAGGATGGGGCCAGACTCTTCTCAGTGGTGTCCAGTGACAGGACAAGGAGCAACGGTCACAAACCAGAAAACAGGAGGTTCAAGGAAAACATTAAGAAATACTTCTTTATTGTGAGGGTAACAGAGCACTGGAACAGGCTGCCCAGAGAGATTGTGGAGTCTCTGTCTCCGGAGACATTCAAAACTTTCCTGATGGTGTTCCTGTCTTATCTACTATAGGTGATGCTGCTCTGGCAGGAGGGCTGGACTAGATGACCTTCAGAGGTCCTTTCCAACCCCTAACATTCTGTGATTTTCTGATTCTGTGAATGAGATTCTACCAGTATGGACCAAAATCACTTTTGTATATTTTGGGCTATTTGAGATGCTATTTGGTAGCTATATATGCACTGGTGCTGAGCAGAGGAACATTCAAAAGCCAAAATGTATCCATAATACAAAGTTTATTCTTTTTGGTCCACTTTTATGATGTACCTGTGCTATGTAATGGTCAAGTCCATTGTGCATGCAAACACACTGCCCTTCATGGCTCCATTGCTACTGGAGCTGGAAAGGATTACAAGTCAGCTGAAACAGAGGACTGAACAAATATGAAATGGGGAATCAATCCTCCTTTCAAGCTTTTACAGCAGGTGTGAAGGAGAAAGTTTGAATGGTGAATATAGTTTTATTTCCAGCACTTCATTATCTTCTCTCATAATGTTCCATTAAAACGAGATTTACTGTGGACATAGGTCTGCAGAGATCTTGGTTCAGGAAGAACCTATCTGTTTTCCAAATAACTAAATAGCATAGTTATTTAGTAACATGAGAGCCGCCATGGAATTACTCTGTAGTGATCCTTCAACATTCTTGAATATTCTTCCTCTGCCTTAAAACAAATCCAGCTCCATCTCTTTATATTCTTCCATATCAGTCCTTCACAGCTATCTCGTACATTCTTGTTTAGTAACATGCAGATAAAAAACTGCCTTTGACTAGAAATGCTGTATTCTGCATCCTCTACCATCTCAGGAAAGGCTCCACTTTTCTTCCCTTTCTGGTGCCACTTACTTCTCAAATCCAACGGTAGTGTAATTAAGTTATTGATTTCAAGGGTTGTCTAATCATATGCTGTAAGCACAGGAGTTTGCATATCAGATCAGTGCCCAGAATGTCCTTGTTTAGTCTCTTGTTCTAAGCGTTTTCGTATTCCTGACAAATATGATTGCTGCAGTCCATGATTGAGTGAATATACTTTTCTTTATGAATAGCTTGTTGCTGTCCTAGGATCCTCTGGGACAAGGGCAGCTGCATACATATAAGGTATATTAGTATTTTCCATCTTATCAGAAAAAGTCCACAGCTGGGGAAATATTAAAGCAATATTTTCAGCTCTCTACATTCCCAGTAGTTTAAATTGAAAAACCAAATATAAAATTGCCAACTAAAAATAGCTTTCCCCCCTTGATTCATAGTACTGTAAAGAACCTCCTTCATTACCTACTTCTCTTAAGGCCATAATGATCTTTAAAGGCCAATTCTAATGATCTTTATATCCAGGCTAGATTTTATTGACTGAAACAGTGTCACTCTTCTGGAGATTTTGTCCAATAGGCAGACAGAGCTCACTGGAGTAAAATTTTTTTTGGCCTTTGTCCAAGATTTTCTTTCACTTAGCTTCACTTCTCCCACCCCAAAACTTGCTCTTCCTGCATAATGTCTAGACCAGGGAGATGGGGTCAGCCACAACTACATTTCAGCAATTTTTATTCCGTGTTTCATGCCAAAACCATGTACTTGCGTCAGTGGAACTATTCAGTAGGATAACTGATCACCTGAAGTATCAGAGGATGCTTGAAAGCAGTCAGCCTGTGTGGATTTTAGGAGTTCTTCTATATGATTACTGCAAAAATTAAAAAAAAAAGAAATTGTGAAGGCCAAATTTATATAGTCATAACTTTCAGCAAATAGAGAAGGAGTGTGATTCTCTAAACTCATGAGTTCTAGACTCAACTCTGACCTTTGTTGGAGGTTTCATATGCTTTTTAGCAAACCATTTGGATTAATTTCCAGATATGGAAAATGGATATAATATTAGTTATATTCTTATTTGTCTATCTATCCTTTAGCTTTGCCTGTTGCAGCAATGACCATTTCCTATTTATTGTACGTGCAATATTTAGGAAACAGGCTTCTAGCTTTGCTAGCAAGTCCTCCCATAACATCCAATAATTCCCTTGGCTGGGATTCAATAACTTGGTGGCCATTGCATTAATTATTCATATACATTCTTCATTCACATATTGTTCTTCTCACTCACTTCAGCAAAAGTAATTTAACGAAATTTCATCTTGCATGATAGAGATAAAGCTAAGCCAAACTAACATTTCTCTTGCTATGCTGTAATGAAAAGGCATTCTGCATTCTCATCCTGTTTTCCAGTGCAGCTCAACACATTTCATTGATCATTTTACAAAATGACTGTTAGAGGTGTATTGAAATCAGAGGGGTTGCATTCAGATTATCAGAATCAGTGGAATATTTGCAATTTTGATGTTGCCTTTAAGCATTATCACATCTGGAAATCAGGGTTTTAATATGCTTTTCAACTTATTTATTTAAATAACAGTTTATTTCTGTAGAAACATTGCAGATGTCTGGGTTGCAGTTTAGTATCTTTGTGCTAAAAAGCAGCCAGTTTTGACCATTTAAGATTAAGCTGCTTTGATGGTTCTTGTTATAGAGTGCAAAGGGGTTTTCCCACAGAGTTTTCTGCTGGAAAAATTCCACAGATCAAAGCATCAGTTGACATGCTGATAAAGATTTTTTTGTGTGTGTGTTCTCCTTGCATTTTTTTTCAAACCTCGGAAAAAACTGCTTGTGTTCTTTTGAGGTGTTGAATTCTTTCTCAGTGCGTAGAGAGTAACCATATCTGCAAATTTACAGAGTGCTTTCTAAAAAGATTCACAACATTGCTCTCCTTTCCTTAAGCTTTGAGAAGTGAATGTTACTCTTTTTTTTTTTTTTTTTTTTTTTAAGAGCACTCCCAAGCCACATGGCTAGTCATCTGTTACTGCCACATGGAGCCAAATCTGTGAACGTTTCTGTTTCTGCCTCCTGCATCTTTTCAGGGTCTAGTAGGTTATTCTTCATAGTTATAGAACGTGACATGTGGTGTTGTACAAATGATGGATTTGGAGATATCTTCTATCACTTTTAGTGTGTACTCAGGTTTGTAATTCTGCATCGCTCTCACTGTTGGGAAAGCCAGTTGCTGTTGGTATGTGTATAGTTTGTGTAACGTATAGTGCGTATAGTTGGTGTAACATAAAGCAGCCTAAGGTGAAAGCTTTGAATGAAGAAGAGCATTTTACTCAACTGTGTTTGAAAAAATGACAAAAGGAATCACTACTGGTCAATTGATAATACATTATTTCCTTATTAAGCAGTTCCCTGTTACAACTTCCTTTGTGTTATCTTTCATTTTGCATATAGAACCAATTTCAGTATTGGCTCCAGTAAAGACAGATTGCCTGTTGCCGCTAAGGATTTTTCTCAGGCCTTATCATCCTTTGTTAGCTCAATAATCTCTTGCAATGAAATACATGAAAAAATAATTTTGTAACTATTTAACTTACACAGGGCCAAGCATAGATTATGAAACCATTTGATAGTTCCTTGGAGCTAATTGTGTGACCATTTTTTATTTCAGTCAAGTCAGGTTCAATTACTTTATTTTTATTTCATTAAATATCTTTTCTTTAGCAGTAGATTCTGGGTGTCAAGTTATGTTCTAGTCATTTTAACAAGTTACTGTCTAGCAGCTGGTTAAGAGTATATCAGTTGTTTCAGGGTAATTTCACATTTTTGTGTGGTTTTGATATGCAACAAACGGGAAGTAATTTAAGCTGTTTTAATCATCAATTAAAGAAGCTTCTGCTAAGAGATTCATCTCATAGAAATTTTATCATTTAAGACGAATCATAGAATCATAGAATAGTTTGGGCTGGAAGGGACCTTTAAAGGTCACCCAGTCCAACTGCGCTGCAATGAGCAGCGACATTTTCAATGAGGTGAAAATGAAGATGAAGAACAAAGGAGGAAAAAAAGAGATTGCAATGTTAATAAGATTGCTGTATATTCCATGATATCTCCGCTGTCTTTTTGGACACAAGATAAATGATATACAGGAAGTAAAGAAGAATATAGACAAACTATATGCAATTTTTTCACTGACGTTGTATAAATTTTATAATATACGTATTGCATAAACATATTTTTAGTACCTATGTACGTTTAAGGTACTTGTACCTTTAAAACGATAATTAACATAAATACCTAGATGTCCTTTAGGTATGCAAGAGATTCTTCAAAATCTGGCTAAAAATAATACCTTTTTAAAATTATACCAGGTCAAGTGAAATTAATCAAACTTTTGAGGCCATAAAGATCTATGTAGTAGTTGTTTATAGCTGAAGTTTCTTTTTGTCCATAGACAGTTCATGAGAAGAAACAAGTATTTCTATGCCCAATTCATCTCTTCCTAATGTATATATCAAAATGAGTTGAAGAAACTTGTCTTCAGAATCCCTATTTCTGTCCAATAACTATGAAGAGAAGCTAAGATGCCTAATTCACATATAAAACATACAAAAAATCACATATAAAAACATATTCTATGTCTAAAGCTAAGTGAACTAGATCTTAAACTCAGGAAACACTTTTCACATCAATGTGATACTTTCCACTGTCTAAAATAATTAGAATAGCAGCAAATACTGCACAGGCAGTTTGAATATATAGTTCTATTACTTAATGTGACATTCCTTTCTTCAAAAATGCTGCTGCTAATGAAATGATACAGGGAAGCTTGTCAAAACAATGTCTCGGGAAGTGAAAAATGTGATTTTATAGAATGTTGATTCATTGTGGTTTGTGTTTTTTTGTTGGTTTTTTTTTTTAAGGACTGTTTTTCAAGTACAGTTTTGAATGCGGTGGAACAGGAAGCGATAAGTACTTAAGACCAGCTTGAAAAGTATTCAAGTGTTGTTTATTTGGTTTAACTGTAGAGGATTGTAACCTCTCAGAGTACCCCAAAGCCAGATGGCTATTGACATTTTATTTCTACGTATTTCATTTTGAGACGTAAGACTTTTCATTGGAGCATTTCTAAACAGCAGGTTTCCCTGCTTAGAAGGAAGCAGGTTTCCCCACTTAGTGCTGTAGTTTTCGATGCATTACACATAACAAACTGTGATTAAGAAGATACTACTGCAATTAGTGTTGTGTGACCTTTGTGGTATTTTTATATTCTATCACTTTCACACTCTTTTCTGATGCTTTCAAAAATTGTTGCTAGTTAGATGTGGAGTGTTTGGCAAACTTGGTATCGGTTAATTGGATGGTAGAGATCATCACCGTCCTTGGAGGTTTTTAAACTGAGATTGGACATGGCACTTAGTGCCATGATCTAGTAAACGGACTGGAGTTGGACCAAGGGTTGGACTTGATGATCTCTGAGGTCTTTTCCAACCCAATTGATTCTATGATTCTATGATTTTATGATATTAAGACATCAGTGTTTGTAGAATACCTTTTATCCCCAGAGAACAGTGGCTTGTGAGTGGGGCAGTGAGCTCTTATCTGTTGAAAATTTTTGTTCCCTCAAAGGCATGCATTCTCTTTAAGTAAAAATAACTTACACCTTTTTTATCCATTATACTTCACTTTGAAAGCTGAAAGTTTTATTTTTATTTTATACTCTTGGAATGCTTCTAGTGAAAGAAAATACTGAAACAACCCCAATGGAGAGTTCTGCAATTCATTGCTCTGTGTTTGACTTGACTTGTGAATTTTCAGTAATAATTTTGCCAGTAGGTCATTGAGTCACTCCCTTTCTGTTGTATTATTGGCAGATCTTTTGCCAAGGTTGCAGTCATACCAATAATCAGCGGCTTACATATTTCTGTTCTAATCATAGGTTCCTTTTCAAGAACCCATATATTACATGTGAGTGTTTTGCTAACATCTTGAACAACCATTGTCTTCTACAATATTAAGGATTAGTTTTTACTTCTGGCACAAAGTTAATGTAAGCATATGCTGCTTTATTACAAGATTATTCCTCTGTGACTGCGATGGTCATTGAAATCTAAGGAGCCTTGTGTTATTTTTTGAGGCTTTGTAACTATGGATAATGCACTGGTATGTGACACTAAATGATTGCTTTCTCATCTGCATGGGTTCCTCTGCATCAGATTATTTTCCTTCCCTGTTTCAGATATGCTAGCAGATCTTTCAGTTACCTTTTGATGTCTACTGTGGTACCAAACATCAGTGTTTAGGCAACCAATCCCTACTTTTTTTTTTTTTCTGTTTGTCCTCAGCAAACAGAACCAACTGATTTTTGCTCTTTTGGAAATGGGATCAAAAGATCATTTTCGCTTTCTGATTTACGGCCCTACGGCTCCATGGTTTACCCCAGCGTTCCAGGATGCTATGGCTCCCTTGAAGCTTATGCATCAGCCTTCCATTCCTTTTCCTTTCCCATCCAGAAAGACTTACTGTGCTTTATAACACCTTTTCCTTGAGCCAAGGGCATCAAAAAGAGAAGAGAAAGTGGATGATCTCTAAGGTCCCTTCCAACCTCGGCCATTCTATGATTCTATGATTCTATGATCTATGATCTTCATTTGGCAGTTACCATTAGATATCTTTCGCTTCAATAATAATACCTCCTGTAAGTGTCGAGGGTTAGGGCCGGGCTGGCCACTGAACGCTGACAGATGCTCTCTAACCTCTCTCTCTTCTCAAAGGGGAAGGAAGGAAAAGAGAATGAGGCAGAGAGACTTATGGATTAGAAAAAAAAAACCTAAAACAGCTTTAATAAAACAGTAATAGTATTACTAAGGAGAAAAATAATGAACTTTACACAAATATGTGCAAAACCGATATCGAACCCGATACCCCACGCCAACAGCAATCCCCACGGGTGCTGCAGAGCAGGCGGCACCGGGGAAGCCCCAGGTTCAGCGGCAGAGTGGAACTGGGCACGGGAGCCGGATTTGGGAACTCAGGATCGGGGTCAAAGGCAGAAGATCAGACAGAGTCCTCCTCAGATGTCAGCCATTGAAGAAGAGCTTAACCCCCACAATCCCTCAGTTTTGTACTTAATATGATGTATATGGAATGGAATGTCCTTGTTAGTCACTTGTCCTATCTGTTTGTCACTGGACGTTTGACCTTTTACTTCCTTGTGACCCCTTTTACTTCCCAGCACCCGCAGCGTGGCACACAAGAGCCAGCAGTGACCTTGGTCACTACAGGAGCAAGTATAAGCAAGAGCCTTTCTGCATCCCAATCCCAGGCAGTAACTGTAAACACCAGGCATTATCACCTCTAGCAGCAGACACTGTCTGCAAAAACATGATTCTGACTTCAGAAAGTGCCGCCTTGCAGAAGAGGCTGAGCTGAAAAGTAAAATCACTTGGTTCTGTTTTAGCTCAAACCAGGACAGTAAGATTTGAATTTTCTTTAGACTTTCTTAAATGAGAATGCGAAGCTTTTAAGAGAGCAGAATTTGTATTTACTTTGATTTAACAGTCTGTTATCTTTCCTTACAATAATGTGTTCTAATGTGTTTCAAGATGACTAATTCTCATAATTCTATGGCGGATTTTGGTTTCCAGAGCTATATAGTGTTTCTGTAGAAACACTGTGCTTTTATTTCACTCCTTTGCGATACTAGGTTTTCTGTAAGACCAAACTGCTATTTTTTTTTCCCTGGGAATGAGGCATTCAGCATGTTTTACTATCTCTTAATTCATGAACGCAGCACTGTTGGAGAAACTAGTTGGTTTTTCATTGCTGTTCTGCCATAGAATCACAGAATCATTTAAGTTGCAAAGCACCTCTTTAGACCATGAAGTCCTGCTCAAGCAGGGTGAGCAAGAGCAGATGGAATTTCATGGGGTTTAATTTGTGCCCTCTCAGTGGCACTGCTGGGAAGAACTTGTTGCCTCTTCTTCATTCCCTTCGAGCAGGTATTTATACACATTGATGAGATATCCCTGAGGCATCTTTTTTTTTTTTTTTTTTTTTTTTTCCCCAGGGTGAACTGTCCCTTCTTTCTCAGCCTCCTCTGGTATGAAACAAGTTCCAGTCATTTTCATGACCCTTCTCTGGACTCACTCCAGTAAGTTCATATCTGTCTCGTACTGGGGAACACTGACCTCAGGAATCCAGATGTGGTCTCATCAGACCTGAGTAGACCCTCAGCTTGCTGGCAGCACTCTTTCTAATGCAGCCCAGGAAGCTGATGACCTTTTCTGCCATGACAGCACATTTCCTGGCTCATGGTCAGCATTGTTTTCCACCAGCACGCCCAGGTCCTTGTCTGCCAAGCTGTTTTTCAGTTATCAGCCCCCAGCATGTACTGGTGCCTGGCATTATTCATCCCCAGGGCCAGTACTTTGCCTTTCCCTCTTCTGAACTTCATGAAGTTACTCTCATCTGATGTCTCCAAACTGTCCTGGTTCATCTCAGTGACAGCACACCAATGTGGTCTATCAGCCACTCCTCCCAGTTTTGTATTATTAGTGAACTTGTTCAAGGTGCACTCAGTCCATCATCCAGGCCATTAATGAAGAGGCCCATATCAACTTCTAGAGCACACAACTAATTAATTGTTCCAACCAGACTTTTTGCAGCTGATCACAATTCTTTGGACCTGGCTGTTGAGCCGGTTTTCAGCTCACCTTGCTGTCCGCTTGGCTAACCTGTACTTTTTCAGCTTGCAGATAATGGTATTATGGGACACAGTCAATATCAAAAATCTCACCCACCAAGCTAGTCATCTCGTTGTAGATGGCTATCAGGTTGGCTGAGCATGATTTCCCCTTTGTAAATCCATGCTGACTAGTCCCAGTCACTTTCTTGTCCTTCATGAGTTTGAAAATTTTCTAGGATTATTCGCTCCAGGCTTACCAGTAAAAGACTGAGGCAGAGAAGGTATTGAAAGCCTTGTCCTTTCTCATGTCATTTGTCAACAGTTGCCCTGCTCCTTCAAGCAGTGGGCTCATGTTTTCCCTAGTTTTCGTTTTGCTGCTAATGTGCTTGTACTTTCTTTTTGCCATTCACATCCCTCACCAGATTCATCTCCAAGCTGGCCTTGGCTTTCCTAATCCACATTTGCTTCCACCTCTTGTACATTTTTTTTTTATGCCTGAGTTCATTTAGGAGCTCCTTCCTCACCTGTGCAGGCCTACTGCCACCTTTGCTTGATTCCCAACATGTTAGGATGGATCTTCCTTGAGCTTGGAGGTGGTGATCCTTGAATATGAACCAGTTCTGCTGGACCCCTCTTCTCTGCAAGGCTATACCCCATGGGCTGTGGCCCATTGTCACATCTTTGTGTTCAATGGCTGCCTCATTTTTGCTATATTTTTAAGCTTTTGGTTATAGTTTGTCTCCTATTACTGATGAAGAAGACTGACTGAGAAAACAATTAGAAGACTGACTGAGAAAACAATTAGAGGATTTTAGAAGTATTTTTAGATTATCACAGTTTATTTAATGTTGCTCTTACTTTCCTGTCTTCACTGCCAGAAGTACTAACATGAACATTCTTTAATACTGCTCCTTTACATTACATCGACAGTCTTCTGACTTTACATATCACATTGAAGGGCCCAGCTGGAGAAAGCAGTAGGAAACACAAGATGCAGAACTGTGTTTGAGCTGGAACCTGGCTCTACCAGAGTGTGTGTCTGCTTTATGTGTGTTCCTACGTCTTTCGATAATCAGAGAGTTAAATGCTGGACTTTGACAGTAACGGTGTGAGATATATCCTGCATCACAACCTTGTGGTTAGAAAATTAGGTTCATGGCTACTTGGGGCCTGCTGGTTTTAGCTCCTGTTTCATCCACTTTTGTAGAAGCTTTTTTTCTAAAAAAAAAAAAAAAGTCTGTATTTTTTCATGTTACTTGGGGAAGGTGGAAAAATGATAGGTAAATGTGTTTGAATGTGTGGGGAATACTTTTTCATTTGAAGTCATTAGTCTCTCTGGTCTATATTGCCACCCAGCTGTGATCAAAGAAACTAAGATATTACGGGGCTTGAATACTTTGCTTCTGTTCAAGAAACAGATTGCAGGGTATTCCTGTAGTAGGAGAGAGTATGCACTGGCTACAACACGAAGGATAGAAACAGGTATTTGTAGTGTTAGCAGTCACAATCTGAACTTGTAAAGAAAAAGAATTACCTCAAAGGACCCAGGGACTGGTGAGATTCTTATCCTATAGGACATATGTAGATATTGCTGGAGAGCAACACAGGGGACAGGGACCTGGGGGTTCTGGTGGACAGCAGGATGACCATGAGCCAGCAATGTGCCCTCGTGGCCAAGAAGGCCAATGGCATCCTGGGGTGTATTAGAAGGGGAGTAGCAAGTAGGTCAAGAGAGGTCCTGCTGCCCCTCTACTCTGCCCTGGTGAGGCCACATCTGGAATATTGTGTCCAGTTCTGGGCCCCTCAGTTCAAGAAGGACAGGGAGCTGCTGGAGAGAGTCCAGTGCAGAGCCACAAAGATGATGAAGGGAGTGGAGCATCTCCCTTATGAGGAAAGGCTGAAGGAGCTGGGTCTCTTTAGCTTGGTGAAGAGGAGGTTGAGGGGTGACCTCATTAATGTTTATAAATATGTCAAGGGGGAGTGTCAGGAGGACGGAGCCAGGCTCTTTTCAGAGGCGTCCATTGACAGAACAAGGGGCAATGGGTGCAAGTTGGAACATAGGAGGTTCCGTAAAAATATGAGAAAAAACTTTTTCCCTGTGAGGGTGACGGAGCACTGGAACAGGCTGCCCAGGGAGGTTGTGGAGTCTCCTTCTTTGGAGGGATTCAAAACCTGCCTGGATGAGTTCCTGTGTGCTCTGCTGTAGGTGGTCCTGCTCTGGCAGGGGGGTTGGACTGGATGATCTTTGAGGTCCCTTCCAACTTCTAATGTTCTGTGATTCTGTGATTCTGTGATTGTACTTGAACATGACAGCTGTCTTTGGCTGTCTATGATACCTCCCTTTTTCTTTGAAGCATCTAAGCTCAAGCCCATAACTTTAGTATGCTTTTACATTTAGTTCTCTCTAAGTCCTAAAAACATAAATATATGAAAGTGTTCTGTTTCCTGTGGTTTATAGTGGCCCAAACTGTGCATCATTACATCCGATTTTATGTTCAGCACTGAGGTAGGACTGCAAGAAAAAAATGAACATATGTATGTGATGGAATGCGTACTAATCCCTATGCAAATAAGAATATCGTAAAACTTGCGTCCAGTTCCCAGGTTTATAAACATGTGGGCTTAGAGGGTGTAGAGAAAAAAAATCATTACCCATACTTGATGAGTAAATAAAGAATACAAAATAAAGACAATTATGCACCCATGTTTGACTTAATATTTTTTCTTTTTAGTTTTGTTGAAGCTGCAATGAAAGAAAAAAGAACTTGTTATAGATTGTACCACAGCTGCAGAGCAGAAATTGTCTTGCCATACAGATACGTAATATGTAGCACCTATATAAAGGTAGTTAAATTATAGAAGTGTATTTGCTACTGTGCTAGCTGCATTATTTTGTCATGTGTTGAACCAACTATCTTCTACTATGATAAACTTAAAACCCAATGATGTTCTTGTGACCTCAAATTCCATGAATACAAACTCCAGTGTTAGTGACCCATTTTTTGCACAACTTCTTTCAAATCACCTACACTCTTCAATCAAGTCCTTTTTTTTCTCTTTCTTCTTTCAGACTCTCTTCATAATTTACCCACACCTCACGTTGAGTTTGTTGTATGGCAAGCTATTTTCGTTTTCCAAATTAACTGTATATTGACTCAAAGATTAGTAACTCTTGTGTTGTGATATGCCAGGATCTCCAGCACAGGAAAATGAGTCACACTGGTTCAGAATGTGTCTGATGCAATACAAAGAGTAATTCATCAAGGAGCTGCGAAGTTTGAAAGTGGATGCAAATAGTAACCATGAGCTGAGGTTTTCCAGAGGAACATTGACTCTTTTTATTCACATTTGTGACAATTTCATCTGAAAAATCACTTGAATCTTTCAGGAAATATGTGGAGGTAGGTGTCTAGATCACATAATTTTCAGTATTCCCTGAGTTTAGTTTATTAAAAGGAGAATATAAGTTTACAGTTAACAAAGGATTGAAACTAATCCTTCTGTTTCTGGTGATCTGCTTTTCAATGTGAACATTAAAGCATTGTGTTCTCTGCAGGCTAAACACATCTGTGTCAAAGACTACTCTGAAAGTTCAGTGAAAGTCAGAAAAGTGGACAAAATAGAATGGTTACAGTTGTGTGAATTCAGAAATGCAACACATAGAAACCATGCTGAGTGTTTCATAGTACTTTCTGGACACGTAATATTGATAAAGTTCTTTCACTCCTACTTCTGCAAATGCTGCACAGCAAGAGGCATTCCATTCCTTTGCCACCACTGATAACTGAGTGGAATTATTAGGACTGAAGACATCAGAAGCAGAAATAACTTGGCATGATTATCAAATCAATCTGCAGCAAGTTTTAGGACAAATAACAGTGTGGTCTTTCAAATATGCCAAAGTAAACAGCTTGCATTAGAGTCACCAAGGAGACAATAAAAGGTGTATCCATAGAGTGCCATTTCAGTTTTTTTTCAGAATATTGGTTTTCAGAATATTACTGCCCTTATGACCACACTCACAATTCAGAGATGAATTACTGACTGCAACATAGGGCAGGTGATACTGGATATGAAAAGAAATGTGAATTCCTGAAAAGAAGTAAAGCCAGTGAAGTTCTATTTCAGCAGGGACTTTTGGGGATTCAAGGGTCTGTTCATAGCCTTAAGGAGATCACAGTATCCAAATACCAAGCCGGTTATGAAGAACTGAGAGTACACGGACATCTGGTAATTAAAATCACAATATAGGGTAGAAGGAGTGTCTGTGTCTGCTTTGCTACAAGCCCTCCTGCCTGCAGAAGAGAAAGAGGATTCACATTCTGTCTTTGCCCCAGGACGCAATGCCTTTTCCAGACTGGCCTGTTCATGTTTTGGAGAACAGAGCATCTTGTTTGTAATTACATATACTGAGTAACTGTTGCAGGTTCGGGCTGGGCTGGCCACTAAAATGCAGACAGATGCTCTCTAACCCCCCTCTCTCCCCAAAAACAGGAGGGAAAAGGGAACGAGGCAGAGAGACTTTCGGGTTAGAAAAGAAAACTAAACCAGCTTTAATGAAACAATAATATAAATAATAATGAAATGATAAAAATAAAGAACTATATGCAACTATATGTAAGTCAGATATTGAACCCGAGTCCCCCTCTGGCAGCAATCCCCACTGGTGCTGCAGAGCAGGAGGCACTGGGGAAACCCCAGGCTCAGCGGCGGCGGGAGCTGGATACAGGGAGCTGGATTCGGGAACTCAGGATCCGGATCAAAAGCAGGAGGTCAGATGGAGTCCTCCCTGGATGCCGGCCATTGAAGAAAAAGAGAAATCTAAACTCTCATGATTACTCAGTTTATACTGAATATGACATATATGGGATGGAATACTCTTGTTGGTCACCTCTCCTGTCTATTACTCTCTAGAGTTTACTTCCTTGTGACCCCTCTTACTGGCACACAAGAGCCAGCAGTGGCCTTGGGCACTATAGGAATAAGTATCAGCAAGAGCCTTTCTGCATCCCAATCCCAGGCAGTAAATGTAAACATCAGGTGTTATCACTGCCAGCAGCAGATACTGTCTGCAAAAACGTGCTGCTGACTTCAGGAAGTGCAGCCTTTTAGAAGACACTAAACTGAAAAGTGAAAAGTGAAAAATCACCGAACAGAATTGGTTTCTTTTAGCTCAAACTAGGACAGTAACTCACCTACCTGTCACCACAATTACATTTGCTGTCTCTGTTTTCCCCTCTGCAATAAATTTGGCATAAAATATTTCCTATGATTAGTTTGTGTTGCCTCTCATTTCTCTGTCATATCCATTGTTTCCCCCCCTTTTTTTTTTTCTGGAGAATACGTTCAATTATTTGCTGTGTGTTGCTGGAGTGCTTAACAAGATGAAGCTGAGGCACTGCAGTGTTCCTGCAGTACAACTGATCAGTAGTAATAGTAGGAGCAGTAACAGAAGGGCTGGTTTGTTTAATAAATTTAGAAGGGAACTGGTATAGCTGACTTAGAGCAGAGTGAATGCTGCCTGACATTTTCCAGGGAGACATTAATCATATTGTCTTCTTCGAAAAAGTAAGGAAAATAAGAGGAAGAAAAGCCCACAGATGAGTTAGGGCCCTTGGGGCAGAGAGGTTATATATCTCCTGCTGTGGAAAGGTACAGGAGAGCAGAGTGCACAGAGATGTTAAATGGCTGTTAGATATTACAGGCTGTCACAGCAATGAAGTGTGCTGGGCAGCTCAATATCAAAGAGAGGTTGCGAAGAATTCGGAAATGAAAACACCATTAGGTGCTTAAAGATTTTTTTGTTTGTTTTTGAAAAACAGAGCTAGTTCGCTTCTCTTGATTGGTTTGTTACATTTTCTTTTGCAAAGGAATATATGTGTCCAAATTAATAATAATGGTTTTCAGTTGTAAACTTTTCACTGAAGCAAATTTAAGACTTTTGAGATCTATTTGCCTAATTACCTTAAGTGGGCCTCTGAGAAGCAGTACAGTGATGTCTAGGAGGGCACTCGGTGAAAACCACCGATCTAAAACTGCTTTGCACATTAATTAATGTCAACAGAGGTAGAGGTGGACAAAACCTGCTGCATATATTCTGCTAGATGGACAAAAAGCTTTTGGTTGCCACTGAGGAAGCAGGATCTGTTCCCATCTGCTGTAGTTCTGTTCTCATCTGAGGGGCTTAATACCTAGGATGGAGAATAATGGTTCAATGTCATTAAGACAGGGGACAGGGCATGATGAGTTGAATCTGAAGATACCTAGATCTTATAAGATACATCTTAAACTGTCAACAGAAACGTTAACAATGATATCTCCTATAGTGAAATTTTGTCCAAAGAGTTGATGTACACTCATTATTAGGGTAATTTGGAATTGGAGTTGTCAAAGCGTTCAGAAACATCGCCTAAGAATCACTTCTGAATGACAAAGAAAAATTAGACTCACAGAATTACAAATAGAAGTGTTAATTTCTATGCTATAATAGATATGGATGATGTCTAGCAACAGTAATTCAGGAACATAATATAGTTTTAAAACTATTCAAGAGAGAAAAAGATATTGAAATCAGTTAATTGTAAATTTGGCAAAGATTGACTCACTAGGATTCACCAGAATGAAACTGTGGCTGATATGGTTTCATTTCTATAAATCTATCTGAGAGCAACCTTGAAGACTGTTTTGAGAAAATTATTTTCTACTCTGTCATTCAGAAAACTTTGAATGTCTAGACTACATCGCACGTAGTAACTGAGTGCATTAATAAAAACATTCAGCGTAGTGTTTTATCTTTGGTGTGGAATCCAATGAGACAGCCAAATAAGTCAAATTTGCAAATCACTGTGTCTGAAAAGACTCTGCCATAATGAGTTTTCTACTCTACATGTAGATAATCCATTGTTACTTTTCTAAATATATGCAGGTGGACAGCAATTAAATAGTTTTTAAATCTTTTCTGTTCCTTAATTATAATTTAAAAATCAGGTACCTCATTTAATGAAGTAATTACATTACTGGAAGATAGTATTAGCACAGTGAGGTTTCTGTATTGTTACCTTGTCAAACGGACATCCATTCTATTATGGTACTGCGCAAATAATACCATTTCCACACACAGTTGAGGATGAAAAAAATACCTTTCAGTTGACCTTTTACCACTTCCATTGAGCCTGGCTCTCCCTAGTGAGGAATTTGACTTTCAGCTTCGGTGAATTGGATGCTCTGGAAGCTTGATCTGATCAGACACAATTATGAAACACCAAATTTGTATGTTAAAATTGAGACAAAGGGCCAATGACAACAGAAGCAGAAATGCCACACTTCGTGGACCACGTTCTCATTATATTTCCATCAGTTGTTGCAATATAGCGGAATTACTTCAGTGCAATTGTGCCATAAATAAACAATCAGGATGTTATCACAGCTAGAGAGGAAGCACTATCTAATGAATAAAAAAGAAGAATTATTTAATCTGCTGTAATGATAGTCACTTGTCTTCTGTATGATCTCCAGAAAGTGACTTTTTGTCATTGAGTTTTCTTGTGGTTTAAATAGGCCACTCCAACACTTTGCTACCTTCTTGGCTTGTTGATGCCCTCAGGTAAAAGGAGTAAATAAATGCAACTACGTATGTTTTCTAGGTTGGACTGAAAAGAGAAGTTGCAATTGGCAGAAGTTTATTCATAATTTCAGTGCTTACTGTAATAAACCCTTTATACAGAAGTCTTATAATGCAACTGGTTATGTGAAACATGATTGGATGTATAAATTAGATCTTAATGTCTTAAAGGGACTGGATTAGTGTAGTTCAAAAAGAGTCTATTTTTTTTTAAATGAATGGGAATGATGGGATAACTCCTCTGCAGTGTGGGAAATCTTTCATTATAGATGCATTATGATAAAATGTACCTTGAAAGGTATGGAGAAAGCAGATCTAAGTCGTCACTTCCCACATTTATTCCTTCTTGATCTTTTCACTTTCCACAAATCAAAGAATCTAGGTAATTATGCGGATTTACGCTGGCATGCCTTATTCTTATTTCTGTTACCAAGAATATAAAGTCTATGCACAATTCCCATTCTACCCTAACACACATTCACTGCTGAGGATTGTGAGGAACAGGTCAAAGGGCTATTTCAAAACCTTATCAAATTACGTTTACTAATGTCTAGCCTCAGTGATCCTTCCTGTACCCTAATTCTGTGACTTCTCATTCTGTCCGTCACAGGAATACAGGACAAGTTAGTCCTTTCCAATTTTTTTGGCAACATTTTATATGAAAGCATTCAAACATGCTCTCTTTAAACAATCACGCTTCTTTCAGGTTCTTATGGAAGACCATATTTTCTGAATCTCTTGCCATTGCTGCTCTCTTTTTGAGTTACTCTGCTAAACTAAGTCCTTCGAGGATACTGCTTGGGGTTCCAGTCTTTTTTGAGACCAGTGTATTTCAGGGAGACAAAAGAACTTCCAATAATATAAAAATTGCCTCACAAGCCAAATTCTACTTTCAACCCCAAAATTACATTGCTACATTACATATAATGATATAATGAGAATATAATAAGGTTATGCAAGCATAGCCTTTTTGTATCCTTAACAGTACTCCAGGGCTCCTAAATCCTAATAGTTCCAATAACAGTGATTTGGGATAAAAAGCCCTACAGATTTAATTGATCCTTTCGTTAGCTGCTTAGTTTTTGTCCCTTGGCATGCTGCTCTTCAGCTCTAGGAACTAGAAACTTAATTTCGCTTCTGATGAAACCTGGAATTACTCCATTATAACTGTATTCAAAGAATCTGGAATGACAAGAAAAACATTAAGTATCACAAAATTTATGATTAAATTTAGAAAATTGGTAATATTAATCATTATCCTAAAGAATATCTGTCTGACAGTTTAACATTGGTATGTTAAACAAGTCTACTTGTATATAATTGCTGGTAATCTACAGAAATCTTGAAAACAGCTAAAATATCTTTCTCTTATATAGACTTAGACAGCAATGATTTCTTTGTCTTTTCTATTTCATTCAGAATATTGAAACTATACCAACTTTCCCACTTGCTTTCAGGCTGCCGTGTTTCAAGCTGAAAAAACCTATATATACAATGCAGAAAATAAAAGACAAAACTTGAAGAATGTTTATGTCTATATGCAGATTCCCCTGCCTATGTAGTTTCACACATCAGAAATATGTTTATAAATTCCATAGGGTAGTTTTGCAACTGTAGGAGATATAAATCAATGAAGGATGATTGAGATTGCTTTTTGTAGTATTTTCTATTTACTATTAATCTGATTATGATTCGAAAGACTTGTTCCAAAGTCTATTAAAATAAGTGGCAGACTTCCACAGGCTCCGGATCCATCCTTAAATAACTAATAACACTGATGATGTATCTTCGCTTGGACGCGTAAGGTTGGCACAGTATTTTTTGTGTCTCATACAGGCAAAGCAGTTGACTGAGAACTGCAGTTTGTCTAAACCAGCTCAATTTTAATAGAAAAATTAAATGTGTGACTCACAGCTTATCCAAGGCTGCTACAGTTTTGGCCAAAATATGTCTACAAATTCTCAATAAAATACTCAGATTTTACTGTGTTGGTGTCAATGTAGAACTTAGCCCAATATCTTAAAGTTTATTTATGTATCTTCTCAAAGACCAGTTCCCACTCAGTCATGGAAATCCACACATGTGTTTTTACTAAACAGCAACAATTTGCTAACAATTTGACAACAATTTTGCCTTTTAAATGCCTTTTAGGCTCTTAGGCACAACCTTAGTACATCAATAATTCTCCTAATATATAGGCTATAAAAACACTCTAATCAAGGGAGTGTTGTCTGTATTGCAGAGTGTTTGCCACAGAGGCAATAATAATAACTTCACGAATTATTGTTTTCAGTATGCAGAATGCAAAAGCACATTTGAAATCACTGGAATTAGATGTCTATAGCCTTTTAGAAAATCCTGTTAAGCACCCTAGCTGCAGTTTTGCACATCTAAACCTGCTGAAAGTCTTGCAGCAAACAGATATAAAAACTCTAGCGAGCTATGAGACGTCTACTGAGATGTATAGTAACATCTGTTAGTGGAAGGTGTCTAGATCACAGTTTGATGAAAAAGCAAATTCTGCATCTATGAAAAATAGTTTTGAGAACTCAGACAAGTTAATGTCCCAGAAATTTTAATGGAGTCAAAATTCCTCATTGTTTAGCTGCAGATACACTCCAGGGATCTAGAGGGCTCCAGTTTCACAACGTCCCTCTTGGTGGCCTGTGAAAGAGTGAGAACTTTGGAGCTGGAGATCCAACAAGGTTTCTTGTTTGGGACAGGATGAAGCTCTGAAGAACCTGAATGTAGAAGTAGCTACTGAAGTGCATGCTCTTTCATGAGTCAGCCAGCAATTTTCTGAAAAAGAATGGTGAATTTAGCTGTCATGTTTAATCCTCTGTAGTCATAGAGCTCAAAAGCTGAGGAATCTCAAGGGTTTTGGGGTCTGCTGGTGGCTGCTGAGGAAGCAGGCAAGCTGGCATGAAACCAGGCAAGTAACTGTCAAAAAAGTAATGTGAAAAAAAGACTCCAGTACAACAATTTCTTACAGAAAGTTTCTGACCAATCGATCACATGTCATTTACAGATTCTTGGTATGATTGAAAAGCACAATCAAAAGTATCTACCTGTACTGATGTATAAAATTATTAGGCACTAGAAATTCAGTTGCTCCAATTTGGTCATGAAAGAGAAGAAATATTACACAGAAATGCATTTCTAGTCCATCTCATCTTGCTGTCTAAGGTATAATACTTATGTGATAAAGAAGACAACCATGTTCTGTTGCTCTCCAAGCATCCCGTGTGGCAATTCTGAAAGCTGAGATGGAAGAATAGGAAGACCCAAGACTCTCCCAAGTAAATTTTTGCAAAGTGTTTGGTAATATTTCAAGCTACTTTAATTATTTTCATGGTGTTCAAACAGTCTGCAATTGAAATTATCTGCAGTTATATTTAAACAATTTGAAAAGACCAGACATCAGTTAAGAGCTTTGTGGTAATATATAATTGTACAGTCAACTGGTAGATGTAAGTTAGAGCAGGAGCCTGGGAAAAAACCGAGGGCAAACAGATGAATTAATAATTCAATCTAAGCAAGCCATGCTTCTTCCAAACCTTAATGTAGAAAAGTCTTGAGGTTGATCGTTTTTTAAATGATTAAATTTTGGCCAATACTACAAAAATGTCTTCTGCACTTAGGAGGTGGTTATTTCTGACAGTTGTTTTAAAACAGGAAGAACTGCCTCTCGTTGTTGGTGGGGCCACAAGAGGCATATATGTTTTTATTAGATTGACAAGGTTAGGTAAAATTCATCCTATCTTTAAGAAAGAGCAATTTGAAAACAAGATTGCAGTCATTTTTAATTCACCTAGTTATGAATATATTTCATTACTGGTTCTTGAAGAAGTAGTAGGTGTGTTTTCAAGCTGTGCATATATAAACATACACACACAATCAATTAATTCAAAATCATCTTGAGTTGCAAACAGCATATAATTAGAAAAATTCTTGTTTATGCTGTAAACCTATGTACTAATCAGCATTTTTCCTGTGTGGACAAATGTTTTAAATGAACCTCATGTCATGTATCACAGGTTAAACCAGCAGATGCTAAACATTGCTCCAGTTACTAAAGAAACACACGAATGTGGCAAGTAACCTGTTTCTAGGTGTGCTTCTCAAAAGAACTGTCAGAGAGCTTTGGTATCATCAGGAAACAATGGCTGAATTTTATGACACTGCTTTGTTTCCCTCTGTCCCTTAAACTGATGGTGGCACGTGTGTCTATTCCTGTGCCATTTCCTTACGAGCTGAAGTTTAGAATCATAAATCATTCTGTTGCCGCACTAGTGACAGGTGCAGGATAACAGATGCAGTCTCAAATATATTAAGAGAATGCCATGATTTATTTGCATTAAGGAGGTCTGGGCTTAGCAATCTGCTTGAAACTAGATAACCATATGGTGCATGGCTGTTAGATGAGAATATTTGCCTGTAATAATGTACTGTATTAAAATGCAAACTCCAATATTTAGCCTTGGAAAGTGTCTCTTGACACATGTGTCAGCTCCTTGAGATGCACGAGGACTACATTATGTGAGCTGAAGTGCAAAATGTCACTAATCTTGTGGCAGCAAGCTCAGCAACTGGGTGCAAGTGTCCAGAAGAGTGAAGTGTTTGAACACAAGTTTTCCCACTCTAAGTTGGGCATGTACTGAACAACGTGTCTGAATGAGGATCCACAGGAGTTTTTTGAGGAAGCATTAATTGCTGTTGTACTTCTCCGTTGTTAGTAAAGATGGGGGCAAAGGTTCTGTGTTGAAGAATATAGCAATAAAATTGACCAGAACTGACGTGCACACAAAAACATCAGGGAGATTGATGAGTTCAGGTTAGAGAGAGAGTGTCACCTCCACTACAGATTTCTCTGTAAAGAGACCTGAGAATACGCAAAGCTACTGCTCTAATAACAGCACTTCCAACACAGATCTCAAGCCAGGGAAAGCAAGAAAATGCTGTGATGTTATTTAAGGATGGTTAAATGCGTTATTTATACAACTATAGGCCCATTATCCTGTTCTCAAAGGTGAGAGAAGTGTAAGAAGACATTCTTAGGGAACAGCCAGGGCTGGTGTTCCTGGGGGAGCTGGAAGGGGTGGGTGGGTGCCTCAGACAAGGCTGGTCAGGGCAATTACAGCCTATTAGTGCCCCCAGGGCCCTGACTCATACTTTGATGGAAAAAGAAACCAGACACAATAACAAAAAATGGAGAATGGGATAAATTGCAGCTTGGGTTTACTGAATGTGAATCACCTGACATCCTTCTTTGCTAACTCATTTTCTAGACAAAAGAAATACCATTAACGTCCTCTGTCTGGCCTACCACACCATAGGGGAAATTGGAGAAGATGCAAATTAGTGAAGGAAATTTCAAGTGAATAAGGAATTAGTTGGAGGAGAGACAGCAGTAGGTGCTTTTGATGAGGAATGTACTTTGCGGAGTTCCTCAAGGAGTAGCCTAGTGACTGATTTCTTAAATGTTTTCATATAATTTTAGGATTAGATGTGGAAACATGCTGACAAAACTTGGTTATGATGTTGTATTCTGGGACATTATTAATATAGAAAAGCAAGGTAGTATCCTAACTGTTGGATGGACTGCTCTTCAAGGAATCTGTCTCTCTCCCTCTCAACTGTAGCAGGAAATAAGATGCTTGAATTAGACTCCTACTTCCTATATGGGTAAAACAGGTGAAATATGTCACACTTCTAATAATTAACTAGGAATCAGGAAGGTTTCATTTGCACTGACTGTATAAAAGAACAGTAGCGGAACCTGATCGGGCATCTCTCTGTGCATCTACCAGGAGCTTCCCTCCTTTGATGTCACCAAGTTTTTAAATTTGGTGAAATAAAATAAGGTGACTTCACAATGGTCTAATTTTAGGATCTATTTGTTCATAAAGATTTAATTGCCAACAAGCAGGATCTAACAAAAAAAATCCCATTCTTATCTAAATCACTTCTCATGTCTAGAGTCAAAGTAGTTTGCAGACAACAGTAATAACCTGGCATCAATGCTCTCTTTCACACAGATAAAGAAGCTAAGGCACAGAGGTGGAATATCTTGCCAAAACCCACAGAAAATGAAGTCATGCAAACAGAGATAGACCCCAGCAGTCTTGAGTCTTAGCACCCTGCCTTGTCTACTGGTGCCTGCTGCCTCCCATAAATGGGTAATAAACCAGTTTGCAGAGATGACCAGTAGCACTCCTGACCCGGTAGCTATCCAGGAGATATTCTCTCAGGCTATTAGATGAAAGCCAGAAAGGCAGAGAGCATAGTTTTTTTGAAAGAATAATTATTTGGCTCAAAGAGTAAGTTATAGCATTTTGTAGATGAAAGTTTCCAAATGCAAGAAGAACAGTCAAGAAGAAGCAAGACCTTTTAGGCTCATTAGGCATAAATTCAGAGGAAATCATTAAAATCTAAAAGTGGAAACCCTGTGCAACCCAGGCACCAGCAATAAATCACTGAAGTGACTGATTACCCAGCTGTTTTACCCAACAACATCCACATGGATGTTTTACAGACAGTGCGTCTGGGTATGACTGATGATATAAAGAACTGAGGAGGGGCATCAGCTCTGGTGGGAATGGACATTTTCAAGGAGAGACTAAAAAACCAACAAGTTTAAGAAAGGGGAAAAGAGAAAAGGGAAAAGGAAAAGGAAATGGGAAAGGAAAAAAGGAAGGAGAAAAGAGCTATGAGAAGGGAAAAAGGGAAAGGGAAAGAGAAAAGGGAATCTTCCATGACAGCTAGCTGGAAGGTGAAGCAGTGGTGGTGTTGGGCATTTCCAGACAGTCTTCCTCTCCAGAGCAGCTGATGATGCCCCCCAGATATTCTTTCTACAGTAACTATGTGGTTTCACTCTGATGAGCTCCATGCTTGCTCATTATGTTAATCATACTGCTCAGAGCATGCACGTGTTGCCTGTGGCTGCCTGGCTCTTCACTTTTTTGCAAATGTGTTACTGGGCATTGCTTGTTGGCAAACACTGCTATCTCCTGTTGACCACTACTGAGCATTACATGTTCCCTTATGTAATGTTATACACTAAAAGCCACAAAACAAAAGGTGAAGAGGGAGAGAAAGCCAAAAAGGGTGGTTCGCACAGTAGCAGTCGTTGCTTTTCATGAGAAATCCAATGCAATAGACACGGCTGTGGTCCAGAACTAGAGCTGCAAAACTGGGATAATGACAGCATTTTGGATAGAGGTGTACAAGACTCTTCTCTAGCTCCTCCAAGGTACAAAGGTACACAGTTGTGCTGACAAGCAACAAGCAGACCACAGTGTTGGGGTGGGGGGGAAACATCAGAGGTAGGAATGGAAAGCCCTTGGCATCGCACATGTTGCAGACTCCCCTGACTGGGGCTGCAGCAAAGCAATCGCCCCCTCTGACACTCCAGGGAAGCAGCTGGTTTCTGCAGTCAGGGAGAGACCTGGAGTGCTTTCCCCAATGCTGATATCTGGGCAGTGAGAGAGGACTCCCAACAACCCCCCCCCCCCCCCTGCCTGTCACCCTTCCCATCCATATTGGCTTTTGGAAAACCATTTCTTCTCCTACCCCCTCCCTAAGAGGCACTTACATTTTGCTCCCTACCTCATGGGAGATCTTTTCTTGTTAGCATGTGCTAAAAACTTTGTGACAGAGAAATTGTTTCATTCAAAGATGCCCTTGCCTTCTTCTGTGTCTTGTGATGGGAGTGAAATCAGGGCTCACATTCTGCAGTCACTGTTGCTGTTTGTGTCCTGATGGTGCTGTCATTGCTACAGGATTTATGTGAAATCCATACTTTGGAAAGAAGGATCTGGTAAAAATAAAAGAACCAGGGCCTAGCAATATTCTCACTTTTATCATGTGCTGGTAGCAGCATAGCTGCAATTCTGCACACGTATCCCAAGTTCACAGCTTCCAAGTAGGTCATTCAGAGGATAGCAACAACTCACAAAGTCTCTGGCATATGATTACAAACTCTTTTAAGATGTGCAAGTGGGCAGATAGAGAAGAAGAACATTGTCCCTTTAATACTTCAGGAAACATAAAGAAGATCATGGTGTGAATGACAAGCAGTTGACTTTGCACAGGTGTCATCTTGGTATTCATAGATTCACAGAGTTTAAGGCCAGAAAGAAGTCTTAAATCATTTTTATTGACTCACTGCCTGTTAGAGGTTAATAGGTTTCACCCAGAGAAGTGAACAATTTCTTTTTTCAGGCTGTAATGAATGCCATTGAAATACCTTTGCCCACTATAGTTTCAGGTGCTGCTAAAGCTATTTTTCGCACACCAAGTTTCCCAGAGATCCTTCTGTTTATAATTCCTACAGGAAACTAAAAGCAATAGTGACCTTTTGATCCTTTGGCCAGCTGGGCTTTTCTTTCAGCTCTCACAAATATTTCATCTTGTCTTGTTAGGACAAATTTTTTTAATACAAATTTCTCCCATTGCACTAACACCATGTTCATTAAATTTCCGTTATTGTTTTTAATTAGACCACAGAAATGTGTTACTGGCTCTGACTTCACATACCATGGGACTCTACATAATGTTTGAATGTCAGTGGCATCCCATTAGCCGTCATCATTTTGGCTTGGCTTAATTGTGGTCACCTTCAGGGACAGAATATAAAAGTGATCATCAGATATTCTTCTGTCTCCAGTCAAGCTGAGTAATGAGGGACTCCTTTGCTGTCCATTCATTTTAAAGTTACTACTGACCCCAAATGGCTCTTTCATTGCTGCATAGCAATGCACAAAGTGCCTGGCTTTGGAAAGAGTCCAGTTTCCCTGAAATAATGATGGGCAGCAGAGAATTAGCATTCACTGTCTTTTTTTTCTTAGTCATTTCCTTTTCTTTCAATGTGTCTGCTAATGACTGTCATCCTCTTGTGTTTCTGTGCCTTGTGAACCTGGACTTTTTCTCTTTCTTGCAGTGTTCTCACAATCATCACATTTCTGTGATTCTGTGATTAGTAAGACTACTTACTGTTATTGTAAGGACATTTGTTAGGATGCAATTTCCTTTGTCTTCTGGGATAACACAAATTCCTGTATACACAGCTATATGCACCTTTGTTACGCAAGACTTTTGATATTCCACCCCCTCTCTGGGCAACCTGTGCCGGGGTCTCACCACCCTCATGGCGAAGAACTTCTTCCTAATGTCCAATCTGAACTGATCCATCTCTAGCTTCAATCCATTCCCTCTAGCCCTGTCACTGCCCGACATCCTAAAAAGCCCCTCACCAGCTTTCTTGTAGCCCCCTTGAGATACTGGAAGGCCACAATAAGATCTCCTCGGAGCCTTCTTTTCTCCAGACTGAACAGCCCCAACTCTCTCAGTCTGTCCTCACAGGAGAGATGCTCCAGACTTCATACAGTAAAATGAATAAACCAAGCATGATTCAAATTAGGGCACCATAATCTGGATGGGGTAAAACTAAATGGGTGAAAACTGGTTGCATGATTGGGCTTGAAGGGTCAATGTTTAATGGGTCACTCTCTACCCTGGGGGTCCTTAACAAGTGAGATGCTGCATGCGTCAGCCCTGGGACCTGTCCCATTTAGCATCTTTACCAAGAATCGGGAGGAGGTGACAGAGTATGTCCTCTTGTCAAATTTGCAGAGGCCACCAAACGGGGTAGATGGCAAAGGAAAACATTTTTAAAGAGAAACTTGATGCAGGGGAACATAACTGAGATTCTTTTGAAATTCTAAAATATCCTCAATGAGAGACACTTGAGTTATAATGAGAGAGGTAGGGGGGTGTGCAGGTAACAGATGGATTCATCAGCTCTGCCATTGTACTTGCGAGCTACCTGGTGCACGAAGCTACAATGAAACAACCAGCATTTTCTATGCCTGATATGCTTACTGAGATTCAAATCTCCAAGTACCTTGAAAAAAAGGTACTTTCTAAAAAGGACATCTTACCATACGCAAAGACCTACTGCATATTTTAGGTCAATTAAGGAGCAAATCTTTTAGTGATCCGAGATCTCTCTGATGTGTGTTATTCGCTCATAAGTAAATGAATGCTACTAAAATTGCAAGAATAGCACTAAAAAATGAAACACTGCACAATCCTATGTCAGATTTCTTGTCTAGCTGCATTATTACATAGTTTTTTAATTATCACATGCATTATAAAATACTTTCTCTGCAGGACCTCTTTCGTCACCAGCTTTTCTCTCATTCAGTGAATGACCTCCATTCCTGTAAGACTTTAAAAATCTGCTCTGAAAACAAAAATTATTAATTTCCTTTTGAGATTTTCCATGTGGCTTTTTATACTGTTTTATTTCATCCAGTCATTTCAGAATATCCAGGTATGTATTTACTGTCACACAACTCTGTAGGATGGCAGGAAGTTATTCTCAGTTTACAGACTGAGAATTGAGGAACAGAGTTGAAACAAGGGACCTTCACCTGGTCAAACAGGGGACACAGGTGTGACATTTTTGAACACCCACCTAGAAGCCACTGCTGAGTAAGCCACACGTTGGCTTCCCAGTTGCTGCTCTGACATCCAACGTATTTTAGACCTTTTCCTTAGGATCAAAGCGAATTCCAGCCTTGCTGGGGAATGTCCAGTTTTAAATGGCTGGCACTGCATGGGAGCACTTAGGTAGATGCTGTGGTTTGAGTCCACCCAGCCATCAGCAAAGAACCACACAACCATTTGCTCACTCCTATCCCCCTCCTTTTCAGGGTGGGGAGAAAAAAGTTCAATAAAAGGCCTGAGGATCGAGATTAAGGGAGACAGTTATGGTCATGGGTGAAAATCAGAGTAGACTTGGGCCCTTGCTTCAGGGAGAAAAACATAAGTTCAATTTAAACACAGAACCATCACCAGTTTACCAATCAATCAGATCAGAGTAGGATAGTGAGAAAATAAATACAACTGGATTTTAAACACACCTTCCCCTGACCCACCCCTCCCTTCTTCCCCGCAGAGGGGCAGGGGATGGAGGTGCTGTCTGTCCAGGCTGCTCCCTCCTCCTCAGGGAAAAGTCTCCTCACAGGCTTCCCCTGCTACCACGCGGTGTCCCTCTCACAAGAGATGGTCCTCCTTGAACTTTTCCAATGTGAATCCTTTCCACAACTGTGGGTCCCTCCTGTGGGCTGCAGTGCTACCAGTGACGGACCGCTCCAGCGTGGCCTTCCCTTGGAGTCACGGCATGATTCAGGCACTGTCCTCTGCTCTGGTGTGGGGTCCTCCACGTGCTTCTGCATCCTGGACGTTTTGCTACCACTGATCTCCTCGGTCGGCAGGGCATCAGCCTTTCTTCCCACCCCAGGCTTCGGGGAAATCTCTGCTCCGGTGCCCTCCTTCTCCTTCTCCTTCTCCTTCTCCTTCTCCTTCTCCTTCTCCTTCTCCTTCTCCTTCTCCTTCTCCTTCTCCTTCTCCTTCTCCTTCTCCTTCTCCTTCTCCTTCTCCTTCTCCTTCTTCCTCACCAACCTTGGTGACCACATGGTTGCTCTCCTCACCTCTTCTCTGATGCCTTCCCTACTAACAGTGCCCATCTCTCTTCTTTCTCCACGCCTACTTGCCTTTCGCTATTCCTCTAACAGTGGCATCTTTCTATGGAATAAATGTCATTCCCCACTCTGATTCTTCTTCCTCCTTTTCCCTCCCTTGATGCAATAGAATGCACTGACTTGAAGAACTATGCCCAAGTACTGCAGCAGTATGTTTGGTGTCTCATCAGGCACATTTCCAAGTGTTTTGTAGCTGTAATTTGGGGCCACAAATTTAAGTGAGCTCGGTAGCTCTCAATATGACACTTCAGGCACTGATTAATATTTCACTAGCTTAGTTTTTAAGCAGTGAGTCATTGCATAACGTTTCTTTTGCATCCTTATCCAGCTTTTTGGTGTGTGATTCACATCATCTTTTGTGTCTCTGTCATCCCCTTTACCATCATGGACAATAAACTCCCAATTACAGTATTGCGCCATTCTGATAACAAAATCAGCAGGTGTTGACAAAGAACATAATATTTTGACAATATTGAATATTTGCAGTTTTTAATGCAACTGGGAACCAGAAGAAGGCACCAGCTGGATTTTTTCACCTCTACAAACTTCTAGCAAGTAATCCATGAACCAAGGCTAGAGAACATCTTTCACTCTTATTATAGCATTATTGTCTTTTTTCTTTGGGAAGACAATATGCTTTTAAAAGTGGCAAAATTAATTATTCTTTTGGGTAATAATTAATGAAAAAGCTGTTATAGGTGTTGCAAAAATGGGAATTTCCCCTCTTTATCCTGACTTTTCTTGCAGTGCTGCACACACTGTCTCTTCAAATCCACTGACAGTGATTTCCACATGGTGCTTATGTATCATGGAGCAGATTTTCAAGTACTTTTTCAAGGCTGCGTACTCAAGAGAGATCAACAGCTGTCACTGTGATGCTTAAGAACCCAACTAAAAGATTGAGGCTTCAAAAAAAGTTTGATCAGCTTAATTTTCTCTCTGCTCATTTTAGAAAAGAAAGCAGAATAATGCTGCCAGCCTGTTCTGTAAAGTGTGCAATGAAATCAGCATTGAGTGGGGGAGAGCTGGGTTTGAGGAGCAGCTTCACCCCCATGCCGTGCTAAATGTTTATGCAGAGAGAGGGGAAATACAAAGTATTGGAGTTTGATGGTCTTAAAACTATTGAGTTGACATCTAAATGAAGTTATGTTGTTTTTTCTCCTCTTCCTTTAAGATCTTAGCAGGTTGTGGTCTGCTTATTTGTTGACGCTGCTGTTTTCAACAGATTTGAATCCCTACATAAGACAAGAAGAAATAAAGCAGACTAGTATGATACAGTAAACAGTTTGATAGGACAACGCTGTCATAAAATTACCAATAGGGAAATAAACCAGATAATATCTGGGTTGTTAAAGCCTCCCAGAAGGGCAGCTGCTCACTTTCCAGTAGGAACTCGGAAGAGCATTGCAGACATCAAATGTGACATTTTTAATAGGGTTTGTGCCACTGAAACACAGCTGTGCTCAACAGGCAGAGCGGCTCAGCTTAGTTCTTTCATTGATTCTGTTTCTTTGCGTTATTTGCACTAATGTTTCAGGACAGACGGGTGGGTGAGATCAAAGGTCTATAAAGCCCAGTATCCTTCCTCAGAAAACTTTCAGAAGCACATCTGCAGGGACCAGAGAAAGCACAAAACAATCATTCTCCAAAACATTCTTCTAGCCTTCAAAGGTTTGCAGCTTGAGGACTTCCTGAGCCAGAAGTGATGACTATGTTTTCAGCTATCCTCTAAGGTTTCTTTTCCATAAATTTATTCCTTTAGCTATGTAGAATTTTTAGTTCCCATAGTCCTATGTACAAAGGAATTCTACAGTGAAACTGTTTTTTTTTAACCTACTAGCTGCTACCTACATATTATATTTCTTAGCTTTTGCATTGGGAGAAGCAGATAACAACTAAATCTTGTTCACTATCTGTGTTTTATTTGTCATTTTGCTGATGCCCCTATGAACCACCTTTTTTTTCCCCAGGAAAAGTTGAGACAGATCCAATAGGTAGATATGGACCCATTTTCTTTTCTGAGGATTAGTAGTTTTGCCAAAACCAGACATTTCAGTTAAGCAAAGGATGAGTTCACATCAAATCTGATAAATAGTGAAGACTGCAAAACAGGAAGATAAATTGTGAAAACATAAAAATGTTTCATTTTGACATTTTCAGAAAGAAGTATTCTGTATCACTAAAACATTTGTTTTGATGTTATCTATCTGAAACCTATGAAGTTCTGAATTCTTAAACAGCATCTCAAAAAGACCTCTTTTCTAAACCAGAAAGTGGAGCACAAAACCCACAAAAAGACCAAATAATCAAAAATATTACCACATTAAACCCTTCGTTTAGGATTGAATTAAAGATTTCTACTTAGACCAAAACTATTCATCCCAGTTTAGTTTATAGAAGCATTTGAATAGAAATTTTGATTCAGACAAAATTACTGCTGTGATTTTCCATTATTGCTATGGAAGAGAGGCATCTGTCATGTTCCCATCCCTATTTACAGGGCTCTGAGTAGTTTCCTTTTTTTCCCAGTATTCTGAAAATATTGGCAAGTATATGCTGATTTGATAGCATTAATCCAGAAACATCTGTCAAGACTTTGGCTTGTTTAACCTTCCAAACCAAAGATTACAAGAAGTATAGTTGCTCCATTAGGGCAGACGTGCCAGGGAAAGGAGAAAATACTCACTGAATGAAGAGGATATAAACTGAAAGACAAATTGACAAAAAATCCCAACCCAAAGAATTTAGTTAGGAAATTATAATTATTTTTTTTTTATCTGAGAAACAAATTTGTGGAGACTAAAGCAAATAGAAAAGAGTACGTTCAGGATGGAACCTGATCAGTTAATGAAAGACTTACGTAATGTAGTAGCCTGGGATAAAAACCAGAACTTCACAACTGTTTTGTGCCTTATTCACACTTTACAGAAATGTAAGGGTCCAGTTCTCTCATTTGCAGCAAATCCAGCATTAAATGTGTCAAAGGATCACAGCACCACTGCCACGCATCATATCAATGCTGGTATAGATGAATATTTTGCTGAAATGTGTGTGCATTCTGGACTGAATCCTCGATGATTGAATCCTGGGAAAATATAAACCAGAAAAGCTGATATGTAGCCTCATTCCTAAAAAAGTTGAGCTTTGCAATATAAATCAGCTATACTACACTGAAAACAAAACACGTCTTCGTGGGAAACATTAATCCTAAACTTTTGGAATTGTACCTTGGTCTGCAGATTTGGTTTCCAGAAACTGGCTTAGGGAAAAAACCCTAGAAGCTGCCTTTGCCTTCAAGGAAAAACCTGCTGTCAGAAAAATGAGCTGTCCTCCAGAATTGCCCTTGTGAGAGATAACAGATGAACAGTGATTTTACTTTTCGGAGTGCTTGGATGGCCAGTGGTGGTGATGGTGTGATTTGTGCTGGAATGTTGGCCACTCTCGAGCCTGATGCCGAGAGGGAAAGAGGGTCACTCCTGTGTGAGTTGTTAAATGTCTGCTGTTTGTTGCTCTCCTTGCACTCATCGGATGATGCCTAGAAAAGATTTCTACACCATTTTCAGTCTTTGAAAACATACCCTATCCTCAGTAGTGGCTATATGCAATAAATACTAGCACCAAAAGTCTACAAAGCAGAAGTTATTTTACATTATTTTACATATGTGACCAGAGAAAGAGGAAGCAAAGGGGAGCACATAATTTTGCATTTTGCTGGTTCGAATGCTTTGGCACAATTTGCTGCAAAGCAGCTCAGCTTCAACACTGATGATGAGAAGGCATCACTGGGACCAGTCTAGAGTTGTGCTGTTTTCTCTGGTTGGTGAGAAGTGCCAACTGAATTCCTGCCAGACTGAGACCTGCCTATGGCTGAGGCCTGCTGTGGCCACCCCTGGCCAGTGGCTGACCCCAGTCCCTCTCCTTGTCCCTGCTCTGGTCTGGCTGGATGCTGTGGGACATCACCACGCTGGGAAGGGCACTGCCCTGTCCACCACCGTCACCCACCGCTGCCTGACACTCTGGAGGGACATCTCAATCTGTAAATGGCTTTAGATTTATGTACTAAGGGCGCGGCTAAGAGTGCCTGCTGGCTACACTCTGCTGCGGGTTGTCCATCCCTGGCGGCTCTGGGCACCACCTGAGGAGCTCCTGCACCAGCACCTCTGGGTTTAGGAGATGGGGTCCTTAGTGTTTGTGCTGGCTTCCACTTGATGGCAGCAGAGCCCACAGCAACTGTGAGCAGTTTTCTGTTTATTATTGACAGGCCAATGGAAGGAAAAATATATTGAATATTCTTCTAAGAAGAATATTCAGTATGTTTTGGAGTGTGAACGTAACTGCGATGAGACAATTTCCCAAACGGAGAGGTACAAATACAGTGTCTTTTGCAAGAGGTGAAATCTCTACCACAAGAACGATATATGAAACCAGATTTACTCTAACTCAATTCCATGTTCTTAAAAGATTTAAATGGCTTGGGGAAATATTTCAAATTTCAGGTTTGTTTTGACTCTCTTCAGTACAAATAGTTCTTAATTTTTGTGTGTTGTGGTGAATAGAAAGCATCCAGAATTTTGTAATTTCTCTGACTGAGCCCATTTTCGGTGTCGGCTTTACAGATGTTTTCGGGGCAAGTGTCCACAGAAGAAACTAAAAGAAAAGAATTTCAGAGAATAAACAGAGAAGCACAGAAATGACATATAGTAACAGAAAGGATATTTTCGGCAAGATAATTACCTGCTCTGTAGGCAACTCAGTGTTTTAATTAGTTCCGTATTTGCAGGTTTTTCCCAAAAGCCTAATCAGCTTTCTGGGGAAAGCGTTATTTATTGTAAACTAGAGGAGCTTGAACTTTTCTCAGCTCTATCTCCAGCTCCAGACCCACACATCACCTGGCAGCTGCATCACTTACTGTGGTATTGGTTGAACTCTTCTGGTCTCATTCTTGTCTTTGATATGCAAACAGAAATAGTATATATGGATTTCAAGTCAGACACCAGTATAAAAATGAGACTTAAGCCTTATTCTTATCTTCTTGGAAATATTTGCCATTGGTAGTTAATTGCTCTCTATTTTCCCGCCAGGATAAATAATAGTTTTTAAACAAGTTGATTTATTCCTCATTGTAAAGTTACACACTTCGTAGGCTGGAAGGAAAGAACCAAAAATTCAGCTGCTTTGGATGTCTCTGTTCATGGATTCTGATGGAGCTGTAGCTGGCATGCTCAGCCTGGAGCTTGGAAAGCAGGGTAGATACTTCCTGATGGAGAAAATCAGAAATTCCCAGAAAACCCACCCACCTCTTTCCCCAACAAATCAATTTTTGAAAATGTTTGCTTTTTGTGAAGTATATATATCCAGTATGCCACTCCACTTCAAAAGCACATAAATCCTAGAAGAATAAAGTCATAATAAAAAGGAATTTCTTACAAGAATTAAAGAGGTAAACGGATGAGCATATAATCATTTGTCCTGTCTTGCCTTTATTTATTGCAGGTCTTTGGACTGGAAATCTGGTGTTTCATGTGCTGCAGTGGCCACAGGAGGAGTTAGAAGAAATAGCAGTGATACTTGAGGCTCTGAATTACTTACTTTCAAGTTCTTAATTTGTTGTTTCTGAGAAGGACACAGGGAAATGCATATAAGACCCTGTAAAGTGGACACCTCACTCCATCTTCTCCTTTTGTTTGGATTTCTTCCTTCTTTGAGTTCTCCTCCACGGGACTAACTTCACGGAGACTTTGAGAGCTTATGGGATGTGGGGTGGGACAGGGGTCAAGAGAGCTGACAGATGCACTGGACTGGGGCACAGAGATTGATGCTCACTTTCTTTCTCTGAACCTTTTTAAAATTACTGCTTCCAAAGATGTCTCCCCGCTTCTTCTTTTTAATTTACTGAATAATATATTTATGGTTTAGTAACTTGGGCACTCTACAGGGATCTGTTGCACTAGTCAATGTTCACTTGAATTGCTTATTCACTGCTTTGAGACAGGGTTATGAATAATGGTATCTGTGTGAGAAAAAAATTTGTTAATCATCTACACTGACACACACTGGTTTTTGCCCTAAAATTATTCAGTCACTGCAGCGCATGACACATTTTTTAAATCCCATGAATCACAATTTATTTTAGTCTTTGGAGAATGTGAGAAACATGTTACAAGCCTCTGACACCAACTATTACAGTCCAGCATGTCAGAGTTCTAAACCTGCCTAGGTCCTTGCTTTCTGGTCATGGAGGGTTTATTAAAGGGTTAATACATTATTAATCATTACAAATATATTATGGTTGTAAATCAAGGACAGGCACTTCTAAAGTGTTTATAACCTGGATAAGCTGTTCACCTACTGGAGTCACAGAAAAATCTGTGTTGGCTGAAATAACCCTTTATTAGGACATTTACTGCACATGCAGTAATGTTTACAGCCCTCCTTTGCAGGCAACGTTGATCTAGATTTAGTTTTTAATGTCTGACCTTTCTTGGTGACAATTTCTGTGAAACTTCTCATGAGGAAACATTCAGTGTTAGTACTAGATCACAAAACATGGTGTTCATCAGGCGGCTGTGCTGGTTGTGCAGCAAATGAGTTTTCTGACAAACACACAACCCTATTGCCTGTGAGACAAGATCAGATCTAAAGGAAAGATGGGGGCATGTTCCAAAGGGTAACAACTGGAAAAGGCATTTTTCTCTCCTTTGCTCTATTGCCTGAATAGTTTTTTATGTATAAGTAATTATTTGATGCTGCTGGCTTCGTTAAAGTGTTGCTCTCACTTGAATATTTATTGCTTCTTGGTGAATATCAATCTATTGTTGTATGTTTAACTATGTATTAAGGCATTTAGCATTTTCATAGGTATCATGTGACTGTTATTCAAATCAAAAGAATGAGATATTAGAACTTTCCCTTGTCACTTGTAAAGTCTGCTTTAAACATAATTATTTCTCCTTATATAACATCATAATCTTTAATTTAATTAGATCCTTCCATATCTTCAATTAGGCATCTACTTGATCTTTGATACTATTTGTAGTGCAACAGCCAACGGCATGGACAGATTTAAATTACTCTAATTCACAGAAGTTTGAAATTGTGGCACAAACTTGAAAGTGATCTGCAAAGGCATTTAGGTTAGATGCTACTTTTCTAATAGATAAAACAAGTTAATACAAACAAACAAACATACAGCTTTCTTCCACATTAAATGCTCAGGTCTTTTGAACCCCATATGTTTCATCATGGTTTTGAAAATATATCAGTGGATTTGGAGAGTGGTGGTGTTGGTTTGTTTTTTTTTTTTTAACAGAATCACAGAATTGTTGAGGCTGGAAAAGACTTCTGAGATCATCAAGTCCAGCAGAGAAATAAAGAAGTTCAGGAATTGTGAAAGGCTTTTCTGCATCAGTGGATCCAGGTCCTCATGGTAGAGCAAGACATTATACATCATCCTCTTTGTTACTGGCAAAATCTGAAACTAGTTTTAGTTCCTTTCCCTTATTAGTCATCTTTGAAGCTTTTTCCAATCTCCTCCAATGCAAAGACTAAAGCATATTCATAGCTAGTTACAGCTACACGTTCTTTCTTTACCTTTAATATTTCGTCTGCTCACTGTTTGTCTTCTAAGTCAGCTATGTCTCAGCTCTCGTTTTGTCAGACTAAGCAAGCCCAGCTCTGACATTTCCTCCCAAAACAGGTTTTCTCTTCCTCTGACTGAGATAACCGTCCTTCCAAAGCACCCGCCTCAGCTGAATTCATACTTGGCTGGGGTGCATGGAGCCCTACCCAGGGTTTGAATCAGGGCTCACTGTGATTTCTGCAGTGTCATTGCCACTCCTCTTTCCTTGCTGCCTCCTTCACGTCACACTCAAGCTGAGCGACACTGGGAGAGCAAAACCTGCCAAGCTGAGTTTGCCTGTGACAAGGCAAAGGCAATGACTCTTGACAGGAGTCTTTCATGAAGTCACGTGAGATGGATGTGAGTTCCTCCACTGCAGACAGGAACAACTCTGCTCACAGAGGCCCCTTTCTAAAGATAAGTCATCTTTAGCAGACTGAATTTTCCGCCTTGTTTTCTGAAGCAAATAGTGCCACCATTGGGATATTTCACCTGGTGTCCTGGGTTTAGCTGAAAACCCAGTCCTGTTTAGTGAATTTTACTTTCCAGTTTAGTGTCTTCTCAAAGGCTGCACGTTCTGAAGTCAGCAGCATGTTTTTGCAGACAGTGTGTGCTACTGGCAGTGATAACACCTGACATTTACAGTCACTGCCTGGGACTGGTGTGTAGAAAGGCTCTTGCTTATACTTATTCCTATAGTGCCCAAGGCCACTGCTGGCTCTTGTGTGCCACGCTGGGGGTGCTGGGTAGTAAGAGGGGGGCACAAGGAAGTAAAAGGTGGCACCTCCGGGGGGTAACAGACAGGACAGGTGACCAGCGAGAGTATTCCATCCCATATACGTCATATTTAGAATAAATTGAGCGATCACGAGAGTTTCGTCCCTTTTTCATCCCTTTTTCTTCGTTTCGCCTTCTTTTCTGCAACGGCCGGTGTCCAGAGAGGACTCCATCTGACCTCCTGCTTTTGATCCGGATCCTGAGTTCCCGAACCCAGCTCCCTGTATCCAGCTCCCGCTGCCGCTGAGCCTGGGGTTTTCCCCAGTGCCTCCTGCTCTGCAGCACCAGTGGGGATTGCTATTGGGGGAGGGAGTCGGGTTTGATATCGGGCTACTATCTGTAGTTGTATATAGTTCTTTACTTTTATCTTTTTACCATTATTTCTATTACTTTCATTAAAGCTATTCTAGTTTTTTTTTCCCTCTCTAACTCGTAAGTCTCTCTGCCTCATTCCCTTTTCCCTTCCCTTTTGGGCGGGGGGGGGAAGAGGGGGTTAGAGAGCGTCTGTCCGCATTAGTGGCCGGCCCAGCCCTAACCCGCGACAGATTTATTGGCGCCCAACGTGGGGCACGAAACCAACACCAATCAGGCTCAGAATAATTTACCAACTATTTAGATACAACTGGGCTCTGATATATTGCCCGCATAGTTTAAATTCCATCCGGCTCAGTTGAGAGCGTATCAGATCTTTTCTTTGAGAGTTCTGAAGGGTTAGAGGAGAAAAACCGGACAGCTCACATCATGTTATCGGTCGGTGAAATGTTATGTCATGTTCTTTTAAATGTGGGTTCCTCCCTGGGTGTCAAAATTTTGTCCAAACTCTCGAGTGTGATTTTCTATATCTTTCTGTGGTTTGCCTGTTCTGATTTAAAAACAAGAATTTTCACTGTGTTGGTTTTTTTTGGGTCGGTGTATTCTGCAGTAATTTGGGTGATCGGCATACCTGAATACCTTAAGAGCACAATGATGAATTTTGTTTTTAACTACACTTTCAATTTCACCTTAGGAAATTATACCCATTTGTTTGCTAATCTGAGTCTACCAGATTTTAATGATTGTGATTGTGGATGTGAATGCAGTTATCTTAATCGAAAGGCTGAGATTTTATTATTAATATTGATGTTAATGCTGATTTTTTCAAATCTGTTTATGCTTTGGCGGTTAAGTAAGCATTGGTGTGGGACAATGACAGACACTGTGGCCTCTGACACTCAGTCTGTATCAGCAAATGTCGCCCCTGTGACTAGAAAGAAACATCGGAAAAAGTCAATTGCCCTAACACCAGATAACACAACTCCAGGACAAAGCCTTCCTAAAGTAGCACCATCAGATGACTCAGATTCAGACTCAAAAAAGAAGGCTGGTCCCCCAACAGATTCAGTATTAGAAAGGTTAGTTACGGCCTGGAAGGCAAGTCATCCATCATCAGATGATTCTGATCCAGGACAGGGTCCTTCCCAACCGAAGTCATCAGATGGTTCGAAGCCACAAACGGACGTAGCTGTCAAACCTTTAACTCTGAGGGACATGCGAGATGTGAGAAAGGACTTTGGCCGTCGTGAAGGTGAATCATATTACAAGTGGTTACTCCGGTGCTGGGATAAAGGAGCCGAGACCATTAATCTGAACGGTAAAGAAGCCAAACAGCTGGGATCCCTGTCTGGAAACGCAGGCATTGACACAGAACTTGCAAAAGACGACAACAGTCTCAGCCTCTGGAGAAGACTCTTGACAGCTATTAAGAACCGGTATACCCACAAGGACGATATTCCTATCCACACAACCAACTGGACCAGCATGGAGAAAGGCATTAAGTTCCTGAGAGAATTAGCAGTGAGAGAGGTGATTTACAGCGATCCACAAACAATTTTAAACCCTGATCAAATGCCCTGCCACAAACACGTTATTCAGATGTTTGTGAGGAGTGCCCCACCAGTGTATAAGCACACCTTGTCAACAATGGTCTGGGCATTAGATGGAGATGGTCAGGTACCAACAGTGAGTGAAGTGGCCAACAAAGCACGACAGTATGAAGACAGTACTGCCAATCCCCAACAAATTCAGATTGCTGCCACGGAAAAAATAATTGAGGAAAACAACAGATCACTGGAGAAATCAATTGAAAAAGTGATTGAGATAACAATGGAGAAAACCAGTCAATTGAGAAAGCAATGGAGAAAAATAGTGAATCATTTGAGAAAGCAAATCAATCATTAGAGAAACTGATTGAAACATTGTCCAAGAGAGATGACAGACCTCAATGGAGCCGCGTTGATGCTGTTAGAAAATACAGACCTTCAAGATCAACTAAAAATGATGGCAACTTGTCACGGAATGACTTGTGGATTTTCCTACATGGATATGGTGAGGACATGAGAAACTGGGATGGAAAACCTACTTCTGCTCTACGGGAACGAGTATCCAATTTGCGAAACACCAATAGAAGACCACAATCTGCCACGAGAAGGAATAATCGGAATGTAAATGTAGTTAATACTAATACTGTGAATCAGGTAAACCCTGTGAATCAGCCTCAAAATTAGAGGGGCCCTGCCTCCAGCCAGGTGGAGGAGAGGGACAACCGAGTTTATTGGACTGTGTGGATTCGGTGGCCTGGCACATTAGAACCACGAAAATATAGAGCTCTGGTGGACACTGGTGCACAGTGCACTCTAATGCCATCGAATCATACAGGTACTGAAACTGTTACTATTTCTGGAGTGACAGGTGGTTCTCAAGAACTGTCTGTATTGGAGGCTGAAATGAGCCTTACTGGGAATATGTGGAAAAAGCACCCCATAGTGACTGGTCCAAATGCCCCATGCATTCTGGGCATAGACTTCCTCAAGAAAGGGTATTATAAAGACCCAAGAGGGTATCGACGGGCTTTTGGCATAGCAGTTGTAGAGACTGAGGACATTGATCAGCTGTCTAGCTTGCCCAAACTGTCAGAGGAGTCTAGTGTCATAGGGCTGATGAAAACTGAAGACCAACAGGTACCAATTGCTACTAAAACAGTACATCGACGACAATATCGTACCAACCGAGACTCTGTAGTTCCCATCCATAAGCTGCTACGTCAACTAGAAAGTCAAGGAGTGATTAGCAAAGCTCGCTCACCATTTAACAGTCCTATCTGGCCTGTGCGTAAGTCTGATGGAGAATGGAGATTGACTGTAGACTATCGTGGCCTAAATGAGGTTACACCACCGATGAGTGCTGCCGTGCCGGACATGTTAGACCTTCAGTATGAGCTGGAGTCGAAGGCAGCTAAGTGGTATGCCACAATTGACATTGCTAATGCGTTTTTCTCTATTCCTATAGCAGCAGAATGCAGGCCGCAGTTTGCTTTCACCTGGAGGGGTATCCAGTACACTTGGAACCGACTGCCCCAGGGGTGGAAACACAGCCCTACCATCTGCCATGGACTGATCCACACCGCCCTGGAGAGGGGTGGAGCTCCAGAACATCTGCAATACATCGATGACATCATTGTATGGGGTAACACAGCAGAAGAAGTTTTCATGAAAGGTAAGAAAATAATTGAAATTCTTTTGGATGCTGGTTTTGCCATAAAGAGAAGCAAGGTCAAGGGACCTGCACGAGAGATCCAGTATTTGGGAGTGAAATGGCAAGATGGGCGTCGCCAGATCCCAATAGACGTGATTGACACAATATCAGCTATGTTGCCACCAACTAACAAAAAAAGAAATGCAATCCTTTTTAGGTACTGTGGGTTTCTGGAGAATGCATATTCCTGGTTATAGTCAGATTGTGAAACCTCTTTTTGATGTGACTCGAAAGAAAAACAAATTTCAATGGGGCCCTGAACAGCAACAGGCCTTTGAACAAATCAAACAAGAGATTGTACAGGCAGTAGCTCTTGGGCCAATTCGAACAGGGCAAGATATTAAAAATTTGCTATACACCGCAGCTGGGGATGATGGTCCTGCCTGGAGCCTCTGGCAGAGGGCACCAGGAGAAACTCGAGGTCGACCCTTAGGATTTTGGAGCCGAAAATATAGAGGTTCTGAGGCCAACTATACTGCAACTGAAAAAGAAATATTGGCCGCATATGAAGGGGTTAAAGCTGCTTCAGAAGTGATTGGTACTGATGCACAGCTTCTCCTAGTACCACGAATACCAGTTCTAAACTGGATGTTCAAGAGTAAAGTTCCTTCCACACATCATGCCACCGATGCTACATGGAGTAAATGGACTGCCCTAATTACACAGAGAGCTCGAATGGGTCATCACAATCGTCCAGGACTTTTAGAGGTAATCGCAGACTGGCCACAAGGTAAAGACCTTGCAATGCCCGCTAAGGAGGTGGTGACACGTGCTGAGGAAGCTCCACCATATAATCAGTTACCAGATAATGAAAAGCAGTATGCCCTATTCACTGATGGATCTTGCCGCCTAGTAGGAAATCGTCGTAAGTGGAAAGCTGCTGTGTGGAGTCCCACACGACGTGTTGCAGAGGCAACTGAGGGAGAAGGTGGATCGAGTCAGTTTGCAGAGGTAAAAGCCATCCAGCTGGCCTTAGACATTGCTGAACGGGAAAAATGGCCAGTGCTCTATCTTTATACTGACTCATGGATGGTGGCAAATGCTTCTTGGGGTTGGTTAAAACAGTGGAAGCACAATAACTGGCAGCGCAGAGGTAAGCCTATTTGGGCTGCCAAACTATGGCAAGACATTGCTGCTCGGCTAGAGAACTTAGTTGTAAAGGTGCGTCACGTAGATGCTCATGTGCCCAAAAGTCGTGCTACTGAGGAACATCGACACAACCAGCATGTGGATCAGGCTGCTCAAGTGTTCCAAATAGACTTGGACTGGGAACATAAAGGTGAACTATTTCTAGCTCGGTGGGCCCATGACACTTCAGGGCACCAGGGAAGAGATGGAACATACAGATGGGCTCGTGACCGAGGGGTGGATTTAACTATGGATGCTATTGCGCAGGTTATCCATGATTGTGAAATATGTGCCGAAATTAAGCAAGCTAAGCGATTAAAACCTTTGTGGTATGGGGAACGATGGTTAAAATATAGGTATGGGGAGGCCTGGCAGATTGATTACATCACACTTCCTCTAACTCGCCAGGGTAAGCACTATGTGCTCACTATGGTGGAAGCAACTACCGGATGGTTAGAAACATATCCCGTACCTCACGCCACTGCCCGAAACACTATCTTGGGCCTAGAAAAGCAGATCTTGTGGCGACATGGCACTCCAGAAAGAATTGAATCAGATAATGGGACTCATTTCAAAAATAATCTTATAGACAATTGGGCTAAAGAACATGGTATTGAGTGGGTATATCATATCCCTTATCATGCACAAGCCTCTGGGAAAATTGAACGATACAATGGACTATTAAAAACTACTCTGAAAGCTATGGGAGGTGGAACTTTTAAAAACTGGGACAAGCATTTAGCACACGCCACCTGGTTAGTTAACACCAGAGGATCCACCAGTCGTGCTGGTCCTGCTCATTCAGAGCCTTTACATACAGTAGAGGGAGATAAAGTCCCTGTGGTGTATGAAAGGAATTTGTTGGGGAAGACCGTCTGGGTATTTCCTGCTTCGGGCAAAGGCAAACCCATTCGTGGAGTTGCTTTCGCTCAAGGACCTGGAACTACTTGGTGGGTGATGATGAAAGATGGTGAAGTTCAATGTGTACCTCAAGGAAATTTAACTCTGGGTGAGAATACTCGATTTAATCCTGTATGATGTTGTTACATAATACTAACAGTGTTCAATAAGTGTTTTTCAGAATAATAACCAGTGATGACCAGAGCTGACCTCATCAAGTGACATCCAACAACTGAGCTAGCCTCATCGAGTGACGTCCAGTGACTTCTTCGAAGTGAACCTACAACCTGTGGACACGAACTGTAACGAATCCCACATGAACTTTCCTGCCCTGAGAGACTGCTATGACGGATGGAACCCACGATTATGAACTTTATGAACTTACTGAACTTTTCCTATAAGTAGATCATTAGCTCGTGATCAGTATGACGTAAATGGTATGGAATAAGGGGTGGAATGTCCTGGGTTTAGCTGAAAACCCAGTCCTGTTTAGTGAATTTTACTTTCCAGTTTAGTGTCTTCTCAAAGGCTGCACGTTCTGAAGTCAGCAGCATGTTTTTGCAGACAGTGTGTGCTACTGGCAGTGATAACACCTGATGTTTACAGTCACTGCCTGGGACTGGTGTGTAGAAAGGCTCTTGCTTATACTTATTCCTATAGTGCCCAAGGCCACTGCTGGCTCTTGTGTGCCACGCTGGGGGTGCTGGGTAGTAAGAGGGGGGCACAAGGAAGTAAAAGGTGGCACCTCTGGCGGGTAACAGACAGGACAGGTGACCAACGAGAGTATTCCATCCCATATACGTCATATTTAGTATAAATTGAGCGATCATGAGAGTTTCGTCCCTTTTTCATCCCTTTTTCTTCGTTTCGCCTTCTTTTCTGCAGTGGCCGGTGTCCAGAGAGGACTCCATCTGACCTCCTGCTTTTGATCCGGATCCTGAGTTCCCAAATCCAGCTCCCTGTATCCAGCTCCCGCCGCCGCTGAGCCTGGGGTTTTCCCCAGTGCCTCCTGCTCTGCAGCACCAGTGGGGATTGCTATTGGGGGAGGGAGTTGGGTTTGATATCGGGCTACTATCTATAGTTGTATATAGTTCTTTACTTTTATCTTTTTACCATTATTTCTATTACTTTCATTAAAGCTATTCTAGTTTTTTTTCCCTCTCTAACTCGTAAGTCTCTCTGCCTCAGCATATTTTGAGACTTGCGTTGGGGACTAGGGCACCTGCACTTTGCTTTTCCGCTCGGCATCTGGTTTGGCAGGAGGTGTCCCAAGTATTCTTTGGGGAATGACACAGCCTTGCCCATGGAAAAGCATAAACCTGAATGGGAGTGGGGAATCATAGAATCATAGAATGTTCAGGGTTGGAAGGGACTGCTAGAGATCTTCTAGTCCAATCCCCCTGCAAGGCAGCATCCCCTAGGGCAGCCACACAGGAACGCATCCAGGGGGGTTTTGAAAATCTCCAGAGAAGACAACTCCAAAACCTCTCTGGGCAGCCTGTGCCAGTGCTCTGTCACCCTAACAATAAAGAAATTTCTCCTCATGTTGAGGTGGAACTTCCTATATTCTAACTTAAACACAGTATTTCTTGTTCTATTACTGGGCACCACCAAAAAGATATTATCGCCTTCCCCTTGACACTCACCCCTCAGATATTTATATATGTTAATAAGGTCCCGTCTCAGCCGTCTCTTTTCAAGGCTAAACAGCCCCAGGTCTCTCAGTCTCTCCTCATAGGAGAGATGTTCAAGTCCCTTGATCATCCTCGTAGCTCTCTGTTGGACTCTCTCCAGTAGGTCCCTGTCTCTATTGAATTGGGGAGCCCACAACTGGGCACAGTATTCCAGATACGACAGCGCTTCAGCACAACGTCTCAGTATCTGCTCTCATCTCCTTGTGCCACAGGCAGAAATAAAGACTCTCCAGGTAGCTGTTGGTGAGTAAGCAGAGCTTCTCTTACGATTCATTGCAACCACCCCCACAAACCACGATATACCCTGATGCTTACTGCTCCACACACCATCTAACATCTGTATAAAATAGCATAAAAATTCTTAATCTGCTCTAGCATTTTGTGTGGTTTAGTCACTTAATTAGAAAGGGTTTGAAGGAACTGCTCTCGGGGAGTTACAAGTACTAAATAGTGCATGAAGAGATGTAATCTTAAACTGCCTGTCAGATGTGGGCTCTGAGCTTTGCTGCTAGAACTCAAATAAAAATGCCAATAGACTTTCTACCTCCTCGTTTGCTCAATGTGACCTGTAAATGGGTGGCAAAGGCAGCCACAGGCACAGCACTGCCTAACGCACAGCAAAATCCAGGCACTACCCCTAGAATCTCAGGGAGCAACAGCTGCATCAGAACAAGGCAAATTGAGGCTTATTCTGCATAGTGGCAGCTGCTAGTTCTTATCCCAGGGCTTTGCTAGTCTGTTTTCTCAGAGATGGGCAGGATCTAGGCCCCACTGTCATACAAAATTACGTATTTCAAGCCTTTCAAAACATTACACATGACAATCAGCCATTCAGACCCACCCAGCAAGGCAAGCCCTACATTTTTAAGTCTTTTTTTTTGCCAAGCCTATAATTTTCTTGTCAGACTACAGTCTTCTTCATACACATACACACACACACATAGAAATCTCTTGCTGTAGTCTTTTTTCCAGGAAAAAATCACTTTTCTTTTTAGGAATAGCCTAAGTAGCCTGAACATTTATTATATTTTGCTATCTGGGAGGTGTTAATTATCTATCAATTCCAGTTGAAGTTGCTCTATAGTGACAAATACCTAGGTTACAGCTAGGAGGTTTTGGAGACTGAATTTCTTTATTCAGCTATTATAGGGCTTTTATGCCCAACACTTTGAATTATTTTTGGGTAGATTAAATAATGAAACTCTAATTAAACAAAATAGAGACTTATTCACATGGAAGGTCCTCTACAGAGTAACAGGAGCAAGAGAAATTACAAAAATTATTCTGGTCAGAGAAAAAAAAATACTGTGAAGTACTGTATCAGCCTAATTTCATAAGGAAATTAATTTCTCAGCTGGATTCCTCCAACTAAGGATGATTTACCTATCCTCATTCACATTTTCATTGATCTTTAAAATGAAAAAACTCTTGTTCTCTCAACTTTTAGAATCAAAATATGTTAGAAATTTTCATAGTTTTGATACTGTTTTCTTTCTCCTGGAATTACATAAAATAGAATGAACAATCTTAACAGTTTTCAGTTGTATATTTTTCACTTTTTAAATTAAAAAACAATGCAAAGTAGCTTGACAAGAGGGAAGTGAAACTCTTCTAAGTAGAGCTAAGATAAAATTACAGAAAAGAAAAAATCAGAAAAATGATTAAAACTTCCTGGCCATCTTTATTCCACTGAATACTTTGGTCAACAAACCAAAAATCTTCTCTTTTTCCACCTTCCCACGCATTAAAAAAAATTGGAGAAGGGAGTATGGGGGAAAAAATCAAAATACCAATGAATTCAACAAATACATGTTTGGAAATCAAACATCAAATATAAATAATTCATTTCCAAGAATATCTAGACCTTGCTTATATTATAAGTCAGAAGTTGTTTAACTGAAGTAATTTAAAGTGGCACAAAGTTTTTGTTGCAGTTACACTTGGATTCCTTCATACTTATTTGTCCTGTTCTCATTGTCTGGATTTTAGGTTAGGAATTAACTTTATTAGTCTGCTGGATGTAAAAACTGAACGTCTGAGTGTGCGTCTCTCAGGTTCCTTTCTCCCCGCTCCAAGTCCCAGATTTTTTTATTTCATGCAGGAGTAATATAAGGTGTCTCCAATCAATGTGCAACAAACACCGCTGAGAAGGAATCTTTGTCCTGTTTTTAGAGAACACGAATCCCTCTGCCGGTCTCTACCTCCTTCACAGCTGGAATATCCTTCTGACCTCCAGCTGCACTTGTGGAGTGCAAGACAGCCAAATCACAAGATCATTCACCACTAGAATAAAGGACCTACACATGTCTAAAGATGCTCTGATAAAACTGTTCTCAGATAATTCTAATCATCTGTATTTTTAGACCATTATTCGCTTTTGAGTCTTAATTGGTGCCGGATGTGTCCATCATGTTACCTGTTATATCACCTGGCTGACAATTTAAAAGTAATATAATAGGGCATAAAAGCCTAAAATTAAAGACTACTTAATGGTACTTAATGTATTGATCTAAAAATAAGAAATCACAAAGAAGAAATAGCATCAGCTGGGCTAGATCACGAAAGACCTGTACCATCCACCATGGATGTGTCTAACATGGATGTGCTGTACTTTTAAAGATGGACCAAAACAGCAGCTGGTATAAATCAGAACTGGTCCAGTTACTTCAGTAGAATGAATGGAGCATTTGCCCAGAATCTGACCCTTTAAACTCCGCTGAAAGCAAAATGAGAGGTGATGGCTGCCTAGGTTTCTACTGAAATTTTTATTCACGAATAATACATTAAATCAGTAAAAATAAAGGTTGCTACTCTACATGTTTTATTTATTTTACATAGCACTACTTCTCAGCTTACAGCCAGCTAAGGCTGTCACTCTCCAAACATATCTAAAACAATTCTTTTTGCTCTAGAAAGCCTCACCAGTAAAAAGAGGAGTAAGTTTGAAAATAAAAGTCGTTAAACTGTACAAAACTCCAAAACTGAAGATGCAGCCTTGACTTAGCAGTTTCATCACAGTTTATGATTCAATTGTTGTAGATCTTGCTCCTACTACTTTTCTCTAAGTTTTAGTCCTAACTAGAGAGTACACCCTAAATGTGTCCTCAGGCTATGAAGAGGGCTGAAGTCCTGAGATCTGTATCATGTTAACATCCTGACTGTATGGCGAGGTCCACCATTAAGTGAGTGTGGTCCTTGATCCCTGGGCCAAATCCACATAGCTGAAGGAAAGTTGCCCTTCTGCATCCACGCTGTCTTGCACTTGGGTGTGCTGCTCTCTTCTCACAGGTAATTATCAATAGAACAAGAGGGAATGGCTTCAAACTGCAACAGGGTAGGTTTAGGCTGCACATTAGGAAAAAAATATTCACAGAAAGAGTAATCAAACATTGGACTAGGTTGTCCAGGGAGGTCATTGCATCACCATCCCTGGAGGTGTTGAAAGGTCGATTAGATGGGATGTTGGGGGATATGGTTTAGGGGTGAGCTTTGTAGAGTAGGGTTAATGGTTGGACTCAGTGATTCCAAGGGTCTTTGCCAACCTGAATGATTCTCTGATTCTATAATTCTGTGATTCTAAGATCTGTTTCTGAGACTACTGCTGTGTTGTTTTCATAGCGTGAAACTGCAAGGACATGTCTCCAGCCCTAACACATGGTCTGAGAGCACTTGAGAGGTGTTTCTGCAACAGTGTTGGAAAAAACAGGCAAAACCTGGCGTAGGCTCACCCATACTGTGTTTTGGAAGCTGCCCTGGAAGTGAGATCTTCCCCGGATCACGCTTGGATGTTGTCTTGCAGAGAGCTAGCTGGGATTTTTCCAAATGTTTTTGGCACACCAGAATTAGCTCCATAATCAAAACCATGTCATTGAGAGTTTCAAGCTCCAGAAAAGTCATGAAAATAAGGTTTCACAAAAACCTCAGCACTTGAAATGCACCCCAAAAAATATTTGACCATGTTTTTGGGGTCTAAATGGAAGCTAAGTTATTTCGAAAGTCTGGTCTCGTGTAAAATGATGTACAAGCACAAGGCTTTGAGAACACTGGTTGGGTGTACGTACCCAGTGTGACCATTCCAACATCCAAATACGTGTTTTACAAGAATTCCAAACCTCCAGTCCTCATATCACAGGAGTATCTATTTGCTTTCTCTACTTTTTGTTATTCCAGACAATCATTACTGAAAACCAGAAAATGGTTATTGATTAGAATATCCACCATATTCTAATGGGAACCGCTTTTAAAACTGCCATTGATTAAACTAATTGAGTGACTTCAGTTTAGGTCGAAGTTGGTATTTCTAACTGTATTGGTTCTAGCCTTGAAATGAGGTTTCTTCAACAGTTTTGTTAGGACAATAAATGAGAAAAAGAGAGCTGTGATAATTAAAAAGACACAGTCACTGTATATCAGATGAGCTTCATTATTATTATTATTCTTGTCATGTTTTTATCTGGAAATATTGTAACTATTTTTGTTGCATTTATTTTCTACAAATTCCTTATTCCAGTAAGTTTTGCCTGGTCCAGGCAAATGTGCACAGAAAAATATCACTTCATCTATTACCTTTCATATTTCAGCATAATATGGTGAATATTAATTAAATACTATTTCAGGAATATTACGTATTTCTGTTTCTTCTTTGACATATGCGTGGCATGATTAGCATGAGGTAAGGCTGGACTATTCTTAGATTTTTCAGACAAATCCAATTTTTGTCAGTGTAACAGGTCTAAGGCTGGCCAGAGGAGCCACATGAGTGCTTTTCAGTGTAAACCATTCTTTGCTCATGATGATCTCTGTCTTTCTAGCTCATTACCTAGATTTGGGGATTATTTGTCTGCTTCCAGAAATGTCTGCAGTCCTGTTCTGAGGACACTGGAACCATGGTGAGGATGAAGAAAGGGGACTGTGAGGTAGCAGTGCGCGAGAGGGGCTGTGGGAAGAGATACTACTGGGAGCAGGGCAGGTGGACAACTACCTGACGTTTCACAGCTCCAGGTAAGCAGCCTAATGTGACTGCGGGCAGTCATCTGTGGCGTAGGAAGCTGCACAGTAAGAGAAGCTGTGATGTTCAAAGGATCAGAACAAAAGAACTGATGTCAACGTTGGCGAGTGAAGGGAATTCTGCTGACTGGACATTGGTTCTGCCACAAGAAGCTGAACCGCCTGAACAGAGGTGCTGGGAGCTGATCACAGCTTTGACTGTTCCCTCCTGGTTTCCTGACCCATCTGTCCAGGCCAGAGATATTACAAATTTGGGGGGCCAGAATGGCATGAACATTCAGGATCCATGTGATGGGTCCTGATCTTCCTTTCCTTTACCTGCAGAGAAGCAGTAGGGGAGGAAGGCAGTGCCCTCACAGATGTCCATCAGAGGCATAGCCAATGCAACACCTGCTGATGACATTATGCACGATGCAGGGAGCAGGCAGAAGAGGCACGGTAAGTCACCAATGTCCTTGGTCACTCCCTTGTCCTTGGGTGCCTGTCAGGTGTTTTGGGAGGTTCCAGATCCTCCAGGCTTGAGCTAGGTGCTGGACATGGCCAGCAGGTGCATGGTGGGGTTGGGGGCACCACGCTGACATCCACTGCTTGTGCTTGCTGACCATCCTTACAGACTTCAGCACACAGAGATCATAGAATCACAGATTGGCCCAACACGTAGGAAGTCAAGGAAGGGAACCAGGAGACCTGAGTGGCTAAACAGGGATCTGCTGGGTAAGCTCAAGGGCAAGAGGAGAATTTACAGATCTTGGAAGGCAGGGCTGGCCACTTGGGAAGAATATAAGGCTGTTGTCTGAGGGTGTAGGGAGGCAACTAGGAAAGCAAAGGCCTCCCTAGAATTGAACCTGGCGAGAGGGGTCAAGGACAACAGGAAGAGCTTTTTCAAATATGTGGCAGATAAAACTAACACCAGAGGCAATGTAGGCCCACTGATGAATGAGGTGGGTGCCTTGGTGACAGATGATACAGAGAAGGCAGAGTTACTGAATGCCTTCTTTGCCTCTGTCTACTCTGCCGGAGGCTGTCCTGAGGAGCCCCGTTCCCCTGAGGCCCCAGAGGAAGTCAGGGCAGTGGAGGAGTTTGCTTTAGTCGATGAGGACTGGGTTAGGGACCAATTAAGCAATCTGGACATCCATAAATCCATGGGTCCAGATGGGATGCATCCACGGGTGCTGAGGGAGCTGGCTGATGTCATTGCTAGACCACTCTCCATCATCTTTGCCAAGTCTTGGGAGACGGGAGAGGTGCCTGAGGACTGGAGGGAAGCAAATGTCACTCCAGTCTTCAAAAAGGGCAAGAAGGAGGACCCGGGTAACTATAGACCGGTCAGCCTCACCTCCATCCCTGGGAAAGTGATGGAACGACTTATCCTTGGTGCCATCTCAAGGCATATCAGGGATAAGAGGGTCATTAGAGACAGTCAACATGGCTTCACCAAAGGGAAGTCGTGCTTGACTAACCTCATAGCCTTTTATGAGGATATAACAAGGTGGATAGATGATGGCCGAGCGGTGGATGTGGTCTACCTTGACTTCAGTAAAGCATTTGACACAGTCTCCCACAGCATCCTTGCTGCTAAACTGCAGAAGTGTGGTCTAGACTCTCGGGTAGTGAGGTGGACTGTGAACTGGCTGAGGGGAAGAAGCCAAAGAGTTGTGGTCAATGGGGAGGAGTCTGGTTGGAGACCTGTATCCAGTGGAGTGCCTCAAGGGTCGGTACTGGGACCAGTATTATTCAATATATTCATCGATGACTTGGATGAGGGACTAGAGAGTACTATCAGCAAGTTTGCTGATGACACCAAGCTGGGAGGAGTGGCTGACACACCAGAAGGCTGTGCTGCCATCCAGCGAGACCTGGACAGGCTGGAGTGTTGGGCGGGTGAAAAATTTAATGAAATATAACAAGGGTAAATGTAGGGTCTTGCATCTGGGTAGGAACAACCCCAGGTTCCAGTATAAGTTGGGGAATGACTTATTAGAGAGCAGTGTAGGGGAAAGGGACCTGGGAGTCTTGGTGGACAGCAGGATGACCATGAGCCAGCACTGTGCCCTTGTGGCCAGGAAGGCCAATGGCATCCTGGGGTGTATTAGAAGGGGGGTGGTTAGTAGGTCGAGAGAGGTTCTCCTGCCCCTCTACTCTGCCCTGGTGAGACCCCATCTGGAATACTGTGTCCAGTTCTGGGCCCCTCAGTTCAAGAAAGACAGGGAACTGCTGGAGAGTCCAGCACAGGGCAACTAGGATGATTAAGGGAGTGGAGCATCTCCTTTATGAGAAAAGACTGAAGGAGCTGGGGCTCTTTAGTTTGGAGAAGAGGAGGCTGAGGGGTGACCTCATTAATGTTTACAAATATATCAAGGGTGAGTGTCACGAGGATGGAGCCAGGCTCTTCTCGGTGACAACCACTGATAGGACAAGGGGTAATGGGCTGAAACTGGAACATAAGAGGTTCCGCTTAAACTCGAGAAGAAACTTCTTCTCAGTGAGGGTGACGGAGCCCTGGAACAGGCTGCCCAGAGAGGCTGTGGAGTCTCCTTCTCTGGAGACATTCAAGACCTGCCTGGACACGTTCCTGTGTGGCATAGTCTAGGCATTCCTGCTCTGGCAGGGGGATTGGACTTGATGATCTTTCGAGGTCCCTTCCAATCCCTAACATTCTATGATTCTATGATTCTATGATTTCATTATTGTTGAAAGAGCTCCCCAAGCAGGAATTTCAACAAGCCACGGAGACTCACCCTGGTATCTCCTGCTTTGTCTAGATCAGTTCATTGGCACAATTTGTGTGTGTTTTGGTGAGTTGACTCATATCCTGGGTAAAAGATCTGGACATCCCAGAAACTCCTTCAGGTGTTTCCGGCTGCAAAATTGACCAAACTCTATAAACACCAGCAAGTAGTGTAAACTCTTCCTGTAGAAAGAGAAGTGGTCATACAGGACCATTTTCTGTTGAGAGTTGTGATAAACAGGGGATGTTTCTTACGCAGTGTCAGGAATGATGGACCTTGTATGTGCTGGGGTGCTCATGCAGCGGCACAGGCCAACTGGCTATGTCAACATTATACAGCATTTAGAGTTTGCTTAAAGGCTGTTTTAACAACTATTTTCTATTACCAATTTGTAATTTCTGAGGCATTTGCCTCTTCTTAAACATTCTGTTAAAATCCCCTGATATTTCAGAAATTGTTTGTGTTTTGGGTCAACAGCTGAGGCATGCTTGGATGCCATCACCTTGTTTCTTTTACAGCTTTTTTGTGCTATCTTACATAAGCTGTAAGCGTCCTGTTTTACAACCCAGGTTTTCACTTAGCCTGTGTTCAGACCTTCAGAAAGGAAATTTATAACCTGGATGTGGGGTTTTAGGGCTATGAGACTTTAGAAATAGTTTAGACTGTAAAACTGCTTAGGTTGTGAAGCCGCTTAGATAAGAAAGTCCTGCTGCAAAAAAACCAAGAAGGAATCAGAGGAGCACAACGACCTTGAGATAACACAGCTGCTGCTTTCACAGCTGCAAGAAAAGCTAGTTTAAGCTGACAGAAGAAGCACGAACCAGCAAAGGTCAGAAGTGTACGGCGAGCAAGACTCGGGGACTTCATCAGAAGTCCACCAGAGAGAGTCTGACCACCAGCCAAGGACCTCAATGCGCATGTGGGACTAGGTGGGAACTTAGGGAAATGAGTTCTTGGAAAAGTTATAAATATGTATGTATAATCCTTAGACAAATGCTATAGTTACCCCTGATCGGCACACGTATCTGGAGGTGAGATCCCCTGTGTACTCAGAGCTCCAATAAAGAATACCCACTTAATAGTCACCAAGACTATTGAGTCTTGATTTCAGCTTTTCACCACATCAACCCCAAAGTTTTCCATACAGTAACACACTAGAATACACATGCACAACTGAAGCCCTCACTAATCAGTTCAACTCGTACATAGAGGTACTTTATGGACAGTTTAAAGGGGTGCCAGTTGCTGGCCAGGCTTCTCCAGGCTTTTTCCCTCTTCCCTGCATGTTGCTGTCCCTTCTCTGTCTACTCCACTTTCTTTGACAGCTGCAGGCCCAAACAGGGATGTTGAACAGCCTTTGGTGCTTCAACTGCCTTGTGCAGAACTTGTACAGGTACCTCTCACGGCAGGGAATTATGTTTTTGCGTCTGAACCAGTATACTCCAAAGGAAGGGCTCAAACAATTCCATCTGTGTGTCAGTATTTTTTCATTTATTTTAACTCACCTCTGGGGGAAGGATATCCTTTTACATCTGCCTTGCCCTGTCCTATAATGAAGGCAAACGAAGGGAAAATAGAATATGTAAGGGTAACAAAGCATCTCTGAAAGGGGGGGAGCAGCTATATCTCTTTTTGCTACCCGAAACCACTTCTCAGACTTCCTTGAACTTCTCCTGAAAACCTCTTGAAATGACAATCTGGCCACCAGGATTCTGTGTTTCCTCAGAAAGGAGCAGTACAGCCCACCACCCACTTCTCTGCCTCACAGGGTTATCAGTGCACATGTCCTTGGCTGGGTGGGGTATGTTCATGTGTCCTTTGCTGGGTGGGTTATGCCATTGGCTTGGGTTGGGTCACCACGACCATGGTGAGGGGTTGGATAACAAAGCAGAGGGAAGGATGAGGACGGGTGATGCATAGATGATGTACAAGGACAAATATTCCCTGCCTGGTTATTTTCACTTTGATCCTAACATGATGCTTTACCCCTCAAGGCTGTGGGCCATATGGTATGTTCTGTCGAGAAGCACATGCTAACCCTGAAGGTTAACTCCAGGAGGTCTCCAGCCGCCCTTTTCAGACACAGGCAGAATTCAGCAGCAGCAGCTGGGCTCTCCTCTCAGCTTTGGCTCGTGCCTTACAAAAGGAGCTACGCCTTCTGGGCATTAGACTTCCTAGCTGTGTTAATTAAACCCTACAGGCTAACCTATGTCAATATAATTTCTTTATATTCCATTCTAAGTACAGTCAATAAATAGCTGGCAGGATTTTTTTTTTCCTGAAGGGGATCAATTAGAGAAATAATTTGAGCACTCCCCCCAAGAACAGCTGGGAAGAAAATGATGTCATTATTTGCAGATTTCCACCATTCATCTGTATTAACCATGTGTAGGCTTTCGTCAGTAAGATTTTATTTTTGTTCAGTTTTTCCTTATAAATATTGATTTTTTTTACAGCCTATTAGGCTACTATAAGCTATATTTAGAAACACAGTTAGTGATCCTAACATCCCACTCCTCTGTCGCCAGCGGAACTTCATTGAAATAGTTTCAGGTTTAGGCCTGTGTAGCAAAATAATAGGGCTTATCACATAAGGGAAAACATTTTGTGCAAATAAACAGAAATTAAAATAAAGTTAGTGAAAACTGCATTCTTCCTGGGCACAGAGACACAAAAGATGATGTAGTCAGTGTTGTAATAAATGCATTGTTTTTCAGAAAGGAGGCAAAACCCAAGCAGAACTATAATGCAAAAGCTATGAGAACTTGCTTTCCATTCCACTTGAATTGGAAGATTGGATTTTAAAAACAGTTTCTGTCCCAGTAGCTTCTCACCTCACTTTTAAGGAGCATTCTCACTACTTTTAACTTATGAAAAGTTACCAAACATTGTACTGAGAACTGAACAGCACAGCATGCCACAGCTGGACTCCTCTGTCTTGTGCATTGTGACTTCACCCCTGTGCCCCCTTCACCTCCAGGCTAAGTCACGGTACAGAGGGGAGACACTAGGTTATTGTGACCTATCCACTGCAGGTCTTCTGTTGGTGGAAGACTAGTTCACTGAGCATTAAATAACATCATCTGTCATAAACCCAGGGTGTATTGGAATGATGGTTCCCACTGCTGAGAGTAGAACTGGACATTTTATCTTTTGTCTCTAGGAAGTGTGTGATAGACCCACCAGGGAGATATTTTTTTCCAGATTTACCAAGCTTACAGTTCCTGAAAAATTTCTTTTCTTCATAGCAGATTGGAAAACAGAAGAGGCTCCATTCTGGTATGAGTGGGATGAGCTTGGTGGAGAAAGGCAGCACTGGAGCTACTTCTTCCATCACAGTGGAAAGATAGTGGAAACATCTGTGATGGCCTTAGATTGGAGAGATCAAGACAGAACCAGTGCACACACATGTACAAACATGCACGTATCTTACATACTGTACACAATCCCTCACAGGACATACCATCTGCAAAATGAAATTTTAAACACAACTGACAGAAAAAACTGTCTTGAAATGAAAACATAATGTGACTTAAATCATAGAATATAGAATGGTTTGGGTTGGAAAGGACCTTTAAAAATCACCTAGTTGCACCTCCCCTGTCATTGGCAGGGATACCTTCTGCTAGATCTGGTTGCTGAAAGCCCTGTCAGCTGAGAACAATTATTTTTAGTGAAGCTGATCTGAGGACATGAGAACTGTGAATTAACTGAAATCACGGGAATAACTGACCCCCAATACTTAAATGACTAAACATCTCCCAGCGAATGCTGGGACAGCATCCAGTGAAGAAGCCTTTGCCACAGGCAGTGTCTCTGCCTGCTGCAGCAAGCCCCATCCACCCACAAGGCATTCCTGGCCTCCCTCTCCCTTCCCTCCTGATGCTGCAGCACCGGGATCAGCCAGGGATCAACCAGTCCTCCAGGCCAGGCTGGCCACAGGACTGGCCAGGACCAGAAGCTGTCAATAAGGAGTAAACGTGACTCAGGAAGAGCTAAGCAAACCAAGGAGGGTGTATATGTGACTGGATGTTGCATATTTGAGAAGTTGAGGCTTTCTACTGAAAATTACTCTTTAATAATTTTTTTTTAAATGACCTGTTTCAGTGACAATGGAAAAGGAACAAAGGTAGGATAAACTAAACCTGTGTTTAAAGATTAGATGGAAGACAGGTACTACACAAGTGCTCAGTGATGAGGTGAATTTGCATTCTTGTTAGCCATAAATACTAGGCTGATGATAGTTTTGGTATTCCAAATATAAGGCTATCAGAAGCAACTTGCAGGCAGAATTTGAAAAGAGTGTATAAAGTCTGTATAAATCCTTTCCCAGTGTGCCTGTGCATGTGAAAGGCATGCACAGAGATACAAACATTATTATGTTCTATGTGAGAAAAAAAATGTGCAAAGTTACTGGAATTAAAACAGAATAAAACATCCCTGGAAATCAGACAGGAAAATTTCTTTTCACGCTGCATGATAAATACACTGTCTTCACGTTTGTGGAGGAGGTAGTTTGAATTAAAAGTAGATTCTTTAGCTTTTTTAAAAAAAAATAAAACCTGATTTTTCTTAATGGAAAAAACCCTTTTTTTTTTAGCACACTAAGTTTGGAATTTAAGAGGTGTTGTTGTTATATTACTGTGGATAATATTTCTGCTGATCTCATTGATTTAAGGGATCAGCATTTTTCAACAATTTATTTGATTTATGGGGTCAGATCCTCAGAAAAACTGAGGTCTTAGATTCTTTTAACTGAAGATCCTTAAATTATTGTGCAAGACTTCCATGCCCTCCCACATAGAGTAAAATTTTCTTGCTAGCTGAAGTTTCCTAAAGCATTTTTAGATGAGTAGAGAATGCATTACCCTAAAAATTGTTATCTAATAGTCACAACTCCTGTTTTTTTTTAATCTCTCCTTTCACTACAGCTTAATGAAACATTACCATAGGAGCTGGAACCTGCCACGATCTGACATCCTCTGTCTGTAAAAAAACCTACTGAAATATCTCAAGAGAGATCTTGTAGGGCTCAGGCTCTCAAGTGCTTCTGAATGGCTGCTGTTGAGTGTTGTGGACCCTCCTGTTGTTTCCTGAGCTTTGTGTTTCAGGCGTGGCGATACTGATTTACCTGTACTCTGCGCTCACTACAATGCTAAGCAAAGAAATATACTCTCAGCTTTAGATTTTCAATTTCTTTGCCTCTTCACACTTCGTAGAGTGGGACAATTCTCCAGGAGGAACTGGCAGAAGAAATCTCCCCAGTTCACGACCAAGCTCGAAGGCATTAAATGAGAAGTCTGTCCCATGCAGGCAGCCCAAATGTCCCACTGAGTCCCCTGACCTCCAGTCTGAAAAAAAAAATTGGGGAAAAGAAAAGGAATATATTTTATTAATTTGGGACCAGTTTTGCAAAGGTTCACCACCTGCATCACATTAGCACTTTGGGATAAACTTCCTGTGAGCTCATGATCCCATTGCAATCACCCTGGCCGACTGATGACAGAACAGGGCCCTCGGCAACCCCCTTACTGCTGTCCCCCTATGGCACCGCAGAGCAATACCATTACCAGCTGTTTTCCTCCACGAGTCATTTGCCATTTAGCTCTAATTTGCACAATTTAACTCCTATAATGAGCACCATTACGGTATTTCATTAGGACTGTTCCTTAACCATGAACTCCTCAAAGAGCAGCACATTACCACGCAGCCGTAGCAGCTACAACCAAACAGTTCTGTTTATTGCTTGGTTATGTCTCCGTCCTGTGGGGATTACATCCATTAGGATATCATTGGAGAACCTGGCCTAGCCATGACTGAACATTAACACAAGCAATTAGTAATCACTAAAAAAACCCCTTTATCTTTAAATAAATGTGAACATGTTCATTTAAGCAAACATCACTCACGGAAATGCCGTTGGAACCTCCAACTAATTTTCTTCCAAAAAAGTATCTGAACACATGCTTTGGAAGCACTATTATATTAAAACATGTGCTTGTGTGGATAAAGTCTGAATCTCTGTAACACACCAAAGGTAACTAGTTCAGATCTACAGATGATTCAATAATTATTCTGCAGCAGAAATCAGAGAATCATAGAATGGTTCCAGTTGGAAGGGACCTTAAATATCATATAGTTTCAAACCCCATGCCATGGACAGGGTCACCTTCCACCAGGACCAGGTTGCTTGAAGCCCCATCCAGCCTGGCCTTGAACACTTCCAGGGAGGGCGAATACATCCACAAGCTCTCTTGGCAACCTGTTTCAGTGCCTCACCACTCTCACAGTAAAGAATTTCTTCCTTATATCTAATCTAAGTCTACATCCTTCCAGTTTAAAACCACTACCCCTTGTCCTGTCACTATGCTCCCTGAGAGTAAAGGAAAATCAGAATGGGGTTTTATGGCTTTTCCTTCTCAAGGGCTTGCTCATGCAGGCTTGTGATTTAACAACATCTGTTGTCTGCGCAGAAATCTTGAGCTCACTTAAACTTGATTTCCAGAGGTTGACTTCAGGCTGTGAAGATGTTGAGCCAGCCCTCAGGAACAGAGGTCCAGCTTCCTGCATAATGCTACATAAATATGAAAAATAGCTGATGCTTAGGTTTTGAGCAGGAACAGCAGTTAATGATGCTGAGTTCACATGAAAATCAGTTCTGGAAACCATGCTTCTATAAGAAATATATTTCACTATTACCCAAACTCTGGATCATTTGAAATGCCACCAAGTCTCAGTTTTTAGACGTCTCAAGATTTCTGCTTTCTTCTCACTCTGCTAATCTCTAGCTTTAACATTTAATGGTGGTCTTTATTTTTTTGGGGTGTTGTCTTTCTTTTGTTATTCAAACTGGAACCTAAACCCATGAAAGGTTATCTGCTTCCCAAACTCCTCTCTATGGACCTAGGAGCATAATACTATTTATGCCAGAAAAATAGTCTCCTATGTCAACACCACCAGTGTCTCCCAAGAGTGTAATATGAATTTATCAAATATATAACCAAGACAAAGACAGAAGATAGATTACCTTTATAGAGCTAAAAAGAGTTAAGATGTCTTCAAAGCTAATTGCTTAAAGGTAGCTAGGTTAATGGAGATTAACATAGGATATATTTCCTCCTTCTCAGTGGAAATAGCATTGCTTCCCTGTATTTAAACTACAGTACACATCAGCACAAAACCACCACTAGAAAATCACGCACCATTTAGACAGGCTTCAACAAATAACAAGTTGTATGGTTTGGATATAAACTCAGTGGGTTTGACGTGCGCAAATGAGCTTGATAGCTGCATGCTATCTTTGTGTAGACATCACACTAAAGACCCTCACTTGACGAAATCTGCAGGATCTTTTTTATTTTCCAGTAAATCTCAGCAGAAACCTACTACCATAGATAAAAAGACAGCTGGGGTTTTGGTGCCGGTAATGTTTCAAACTCTATCCCAATCGCAGCACCAGTCACACCATGGCCACCACTGTAGCACAGTGTCTAGGGGAACTCAGTTTCTAGAAGAACAGCTGATTTCAGTGTAGAAAGGAAAATATACCATGGTGGTTTTTAACGCACCTTTAATTTTTTTCCCAAACAACATTTACTCTTGGCCTTTGACTACTACAGAGGTTACAGTTTTGCATGTACTTCATTCGTTAGTGTGAGCTGGAATCAAGGATCTTTGGGCTCCAAGGGTATTTTGTTTGGGGTCTCTGAGCCTATTTAGTTTGAAGAAGAGGAGGCTAAGGGGAGACCTCATCACCCTCTACAACTACCTGTAAAGACATTGTAGAGAGATTGGTGCTGGTCTCTTCTCACAGGTAATTATCGATAGAACAAGAAGGAACGGCTTCAAACTGCAACAGGGTAGGTTTAGACTGCACATTAGGAAAAATTTTTTTGCAGCAAGAGTAGTCAGACATTGGACTAGGCTGCCCAGGGAAGTGGTTGAGTCACCATCCCTGGATGTGTTTAAAGGTCATTTAGATGTGATGTTGGGGGATATGGTTTAGGGGTGAGCTTTGTAGAGTAGGGTTGATGGTTGGACTCAATGATCCCAAGGGTCTTTTTCAACCTGAATGATTCTCTGATTCTATGGTTCTACCATTTATTAAACAAATCTGGTTGGCATTTATGATGATAGTATGTTATTTTCCGAAACTTGCTTGATTACCCTTCTGCCTTAGATCATCTGTGATAATATTTATTCCAATGGGATCTCATTAGTTGAAATGCAGGAAATTATTGCTAAACTAACTGACTCAGAATATTAGTTCTACATATATTTACTCACAGACTTATTTATAAGAATTGTTGGGCTAAAATAATTATAAGATTCTTCATTAATAAAGTGATATGTTCATATTAGACCTTTAGCTTTTGGGATCTGTCACTATTTAGGATCCAACACTAAACTTACTGAGGTTGTAGGAAAATTCCCATTATCTCTGGTGGACTTTGAATCAAATTGCTTATGGGGAAGTTCCTTTAGATCATGTTAGATGTAAAAGAGAGTAAGTGTTGTAAAAGTGGCTAAGAGTCAGTTTTACTCATTTGTGAAGCTGGCATCTAACAGAAATAGATCAAGAGAGATTTACAAAGTGAAAAAAATAATGGCTGATTTTGGAATAAAATTTAATTAAGTAAATTAATTAATTAACTTCTTAGGGAGTTTTAGACATTTTAGCATATGATTTTCAGTACTTTCTTTTTACTACTTTTGTTTCTTTTCAGGCCAATTGTGCTTCAGACAGTACTTTTTAAATCAGGATACTTGGTACATTTAAGGGCAAGTAGTTAGAGGACTGATCCTACAAATTTCCAACTTTTTGTATGTTCACTTATAATCATCCAATCTTTACATACCTATAATACACTAGTCACTCCTGCAATTCTTTAGAAAAAATGCGTGGGTTTTTTTATGCATGGTCGTTATTAGGATTGCTTTAAAATGTTGGACACATTCTCAGAGGTATTACTTAGATCTCTTTGGAGCTAAATTAACAAAATTGAACTAAACTGTTTGCTTTATAAAGGAAATACTTCCATAGACTGCTACTCTATTGTTGAAGGTTAGGGCTGGGCAAGCCACTGAGCACTGACAGATGCTCTGTAACGCCTCTCCCTCCCCAAAGGGGAAGGAAAAGGGAATGAGGCAAAGAGACTTATGGATTGGAAAACTAACACAGCTTTAATAAAAAAAATAATAGTACTGATGAGGGAATAATGAAAATAAATAAATATATACAAATATATGCAAAACCGATATCGAACCCAGCTCCCTCCTGATAGCAATCCCCACGGATGCTGCAGAGCAGGCGGCACGAGAGAAGCCCCAGGCTCAGCGGCAGAGGGGAACTGGGTATGGGAGCTGGATTTGGGGACTCAGCATCAGGATCAAAGGCAAGAAGATGGGACGCAGTCCACCTCAGACGTCGGCCATTGAAGAAGAACTTAACTCCTGTGATCCCTCGGCTTTATACTGAATATGACGTATGCGGAATGGAATGTTCTTGCTGTCCACCTGTCCTGTCTGTTACTCACTGTGGGTGCAAAATTCTACTTCCTTGTGACCCCTTTTACTTCCTGGCACCCCCAGGGTGTTACACAAGACCCAGCAGTGACCTTGATCACTACAGCAGCAAGTACAAGCAAGAACCTTTCTACATACCAATCCCAGGCAGTAAACATCAGGTTTCTGCTCTAGCAGCAGACACTGTCTGCAGAAACATGCTGCTGACTTCAGAAAGTGCCGCCTCTTAGAAGAGACTGAGCTGAAAAGTAAAATCATTGAACAGAATCCCTTCTGTTTAGCTCAAACCAGGACATCCATAAAGATCGAGAACACTATTTCTTACCAAAGAATACACAGTGGCACAGGATTTCTTGTGTTTTATTTGTAAAATAGCAAGACAAATAAGGAATTTAATCTGCACTTATATTTTACTCTTTCCTTGCATTCTCAGGAGAGAGGAGGATTTTTACACACAACTGCTTGAAATGCTGGTAGCACTTTTGGACTCTGCAAGCTGCTTGCTTCAGCAAAAAAAAGAATATCTGATTCCCGCAACTCATGATGAAGAGAAGTTGTTTACAGAAGCTCACCAAACTGTAGAGCTTATGTATGTAGGGGGAAATTATTTAAACTTTCAGTCTGCCTCTTTTATTTCCCAGTAGCATGAATGTAGCCAAATGAGATGCCTCTAGTCCCATGTTAAATGCCTTCTCTGGCATGGGGGCCAACTTTCAAGCTCTTTTCCCCTCCAAAATAGAGCAACCATTTAATTGAGAACAGTGCATGGCCTGTGCCAAGTCCTAAATTATGCCTGGGAGTTGTTTAGGAAACTCTTGAGCATAAAAATACCCCAGGCTCTACCCTAACAATTAAGCAGCATAAACAATCACTTGCTTGTGTCTAAGACTGTGCCACGGCATTGTTTAATTTACGGTTCTTGCTAATAGGAGTACATGCTTATAATACAAAGTATCTCAGATGATATCAATTCTGAGCCATGCTCAGATACTGAATATAATTCACAGATAGATAGGCCCTATATTGGAATAAAACCCAAAGGAGGTATTTCCTATTCAACAACTAGAAATATCAATTGATTAGCTATACAGGTCAGTATATTCTCAAATGGGATAACTCCCCATTTTGGATTCTGCCTGCTATGCATCTCAACAGGGTGAATGACAAATATTTATAGATGTCCAACAGAAATTATATTCATTTGGGTAGTTATCCCAAATGGATGAGGACTTGGCTGAACTAAGGCAGCCAGAACAACCCCCAGGTTACACAGATCTCCCCTGCAGACACTGTTATCCCCTGGCAGTATCTCTGCTTTGTCCTCCCTTTCCCGTACACAGCATTTTCTCCCAGATGCCAGGTGCTATTTCTAGCTGCAGCCCTTGCTGAGAATACACAGCTGCTTTTTTTGGAGCAGCAAGGAGCCGAGTTCAGCCCTTTGGCATCCTCCCTGCTACTCCCTTGCTGCAGTTCTGGCGACGGGATCCACACTCAAGCTTGACTTCAGTCGGTGCGGTTCTTCATTCAGATGCTGTAGCTATGGGCTTGTGCTGCCCGTACAAGTGAAGAGACAGCTTGTGCAAAAGAGATGGAGGTCGGCTTCGAGTCAGAGGGAGGGAATTCCTTATTCACTGGAGGTTTCCACGGTGCAACTGGACGGGACGCTAGAAAATCCAGTGTAGGTGCCCCTTCCCATGAAAGCTTGGACCAGATGATCTTTGGAGGTCACTTCCAGCCTGCTCTGGTCCATGCTTGTTGCAGGATGTAAAGTCAAGAGTTTGAGCTCGCTCTTGGGATTTTATTGTTGTTCTTCCAATCTCTCAGGTATTTCTTTACAGGCCCCTGTTTTGGAGGGAGTCTTCCACACAAGATTTTAGCCTTGCACTTCGAGATGAAAAGTCAGTTTTCTGTTTTAACAGCAGCAGTGAAACACTCATGAACACAGCTTCCTTACAGGGCTCAAAGTCATGGAAGTAATAGAACTCCGCATTCAGACATATTTTTTTAATCTCCTAACCCTAAAGCTCCTGCTTTGAGCAACTGGACTCACTGATACATGGCAGTTATTTAAAAATTCTGAGAACATGGGCTGTTGCCTTACATTGCTACAGACAAGGTTCTTGTTCAGTATGTTAATGTCACAGAAAAATCAGAATGCAAGACTTGGTGCGTGGATACAGCCACTAGGTGGGAGGCAAGAGCTGGTTATGAACCGGGAGCATCAGTGCCAGGGGATGCACTTAGGGAGCTCTCAGAGGCCGCCTCCAGCAGCCGTGACACACCGCGCTGGAGCTTCACACTGACACATTTGGGACCACTTTTATAAGGGTACACAAGCAGGTTATTCAGTGAACTGGAATTTTTTTAATTTTTTTTTTTTTATGAATTGGCAATGGTGGTGATGAATTGCTGTGGGAGTGCGATATTTTAAAAACAATTCTCTGCCTCTAAATGGCTTTGCAGTAGGAAATTCTCCACTTTGCTCTGCAGCGCTGATGGAAAGGAATGTTTTTCACACTATCTCATCTACATGAGGGCTATCAAAAATACACCTGCCAAAGGAGCAGGAGTGGTATTAGCCTACGTGTTAAGAGGGTGGAATCCAAGTCCCTACAATGTCACAGACTTTCTATGTAGCTTTAGGCAATCTGCCTTCTTCCCCTGGATTTCAGCTCTTCCTCAGCTTCTCTCTCTTTTTTTTTTCCCCCCCTATTTAAATGGCATATAATGGAAGCTCCTTTCTTCCTCAATGGAGATTAATGCTATAGACTGTGCTATCATAATACTGTAGAATATAGAAATGTCTTTGAGTAATTTGTGGATACATTTTTTAATAAGACAAGGTATGATGTTTTTTTTCAGTTTTGTGTGGCTCCTTATATTTAACTTTAGCCAGGACAACAGAAATTTCATCCAGCCTGTTGCCTAAAATTATTTGTAATAACTGGCCAAAGTAAAAATATAAAGAAACATTATTATTTGAACCAAAAAGACATACTGATCTCAGCCAAAAGGGGTGTGGGTTGAGTAACCAGTGGGCTAAACTGGTCCTGTAAGAAATTAAGAGTAATGGATGAATAAAATAGGAAAAAAGGCAGTTTAACTCAAACCTCTTTACTCAAGTCTTTAAGATAGACAGAAAAAAAAGTATAATCTGACACCTATGACAAATGACTTCTATAACATCCTGGTAGGACCTCGAAGGGCACTGCAATCCAAGCGTGCTTTCACACGCCCACTATGGGAGTCATGGTAAATTCGCTGAGACAGACAGAGGGACCCAAAGGATTCGTCATCCCCGCCTTTGCCAGATTTGGTAATCTCTTGATATCTGTCCTGGAGGTTTTTGCCTTTGCTCTTCCCTCTTATTTTTTTCTATCTTTGTTCTTAACTTTTAATCTCTTCTTTTATTTTTACTTCAGCCAAGAAAGTGTGTTTAGTAACTCTGCTGGCAGAGTTTGCCCACGCATGGAGCAGCTAATTGAATCATATTACCATAGGTATTCTTCAGTAAAAAAGGTACACGTAAGAACATCAAAACCAGAACCATCCAGGTCCTTGCTGGAGTCTGGTTGCCTGTGCCCAAGGCCAGCTTTGACACGGCCACATTGGGCACCTCTGCCCTCTAGCTTGGTCCTTCTTTCTGCTGGCCCTGGTGTCCTGACTTGCTTTGCTGACTTGCTGGTCCTGCTCTGTTCTTCTGGTCGGGCGCTGTGGGAAGGAGCCATGTCCCTTGCCATCACCCACAGCTTCTGCCTCACCTGACCTCTCTCAGCACCCACTACCTACTGCTCCCTGACATGGTATTTTCCATCCTTGCTGTTTCCTTCTTTCTCCTTCTGAAAATCTGTCTTGCTTTGTCCTCAAGAAACAGGAGAGCAACGTTAACAACATCAGACCATCTCAATGAAATTGTCTTTCATCTTCTCCCTAGAAAGGATTCTCTAAATGACAGTCAAATGTGGAAAGTTTCCATACAAACAACTCTCTTTTTATAAAACAGAAAGGCATTAAATTATGTTGTTAAAATTAAGACTTCATCAATGTTTTCACTATTTTTAAGGAGTTTTAATAATGTTTACCATGAGATGAAGCACACCCAAATCTCAAATCTTGACTCAGACCTTCATATCATTTAATATTATATTAGCCTTGGGCTGAGTCTGACCAATTCCTTTAATTTCTGTACCCATTTGTTCCACAAATGTGACAATAAAATTGATCATTTAACAAAGAAACAAGCTTTTTTTTGAAGCATTTTTCTTTGCCTGAGAAGGTACTTAATCTAAACACACTGAAAAGATTGGTAATTAGTAGATATTGGATATCTCTGCAGTACCTGTGGCTCCTAGGAAGGGTGAGGCAGCCACCTTTTTACATGACCCACTGTGCTCCTAACATAGGAGAATTAACTGTTGGGAACTAAAGTAATATTTAACCTGACTATTTGAATTATGTACTTTGGTTAACATTAGAAACTAACTTGCTTAGCATAAATAGCTAGAGTGCTGAAGCCTTAGGCCAAAAGCTGTAACCTAGAGATTGATGAGCTTATACCGAACTCTCCTAAACACAAGAAGAATGGCCTGTGTCAGGTCCTGCAGGCTGCTAGGTCTGAAGGGAAGTATCACGGCTTTTTAGGGGACGGCTCCAGGCAGGGCACGTCCTCTTGTCAGCTCACAGAATTGTTTATCTTGACGTACTCCAAGCTAAGCTCTGTGCTGTCTCATGTTTTTCAGCTGTGATCTGTCCTGCCTTGGAAATGCCTGCTCACAGTGCAATGAACTGTTCCCACCCCTCTTGAGGAAGGATTTACCAGGACAGGATCAGCCACACTGCAGTGGGTGCCTTTTGGGGCCTGGGACAGGCAACAGTCATCCTGGGCAGCTGTGAGATGTGAGGCTGTAACCTGACCAGAAGAAGGCTTTGTGACCTCTGACTGTGCTCCTGCAGATCTCACCTATCGCTCGCGTTGTGATTTCTGCTGCCATGAGGGCTGCGTTCTGGATGGCCCATGCAGCACCGAGCGCACGGCATGGGGGCAGCGGTCAGAGCCAGTGATGGAATGCGAAGTACAGCGTGAACCACGGAGCTCTCCTGAGAAAGGCTTTATGGATTGCTCACATGGTGCTGGGAACTTGAGGTACAATGCAGCCTGACATTTCAGCTGTCCAGCAGGATGGAGGCTCAACAGTTCTCATGTTTTTGAGTGCAGTCATTCAGGAGACTAGAGTGCCAGTCTGCCCACTTGTGAAGCTTCTGAAAAGTCAGCTATGTCTCTGTGGGCATAGCAGCCACAATTGCTTTTCTGTTGTCCACAGCACCATTCCTCCTTTGGCTTGCAAGATGTTTCCAAGGAAAAGGAAAGAAATTCAGTCCTTCCAGTAGCTGCCAGAGGCTAACATTTTCCAAAGTGCTGGCCAGAATGTCTAACTCCAGGTGTTTCAGGAACTAAAGTCATCTTTACTTACGTCTCAGAGATTTCCGGAGAATGAAACTGCATGCAAATCAGCAGCTATCCAGATGTTCTTACCTCTTGCTGACAAGATGATTGACCTTGTGTGTTGTTCAGAAATTTTGAACTCAAGCTGTCTAGCATTTCCACTGATGACAAGCAGAGAGTAAAAGTCTGACCTGGCAAAATACTGTGTACATCTAGTCATGTAGTTATCCTAACTAGGAGCTTGCCATCTCTTCTCCAGGTGGTGAGCTGCTGCCTAAAGAGGAGGCTGATTTCTTCTCTGGTCTACTCAAAGGTACCTATGTGAGGTAAAGACATACATCATTTCACATCACTTACTACGCTGTTGGAGATGTCTCCTCTGGAGACATACGGGTTATTGTTGGGAACTAAAGTAATTTTAAATCTGACTGTTGGAATTACATGCTTTGGCTAGCATTAGTAGCTAACTTGCTTAGCATAAGTAGCTAGACTGCTAAAGCCTTGGGCCACAAGCTGTAATCTAGAGACTGATGAGCTTAGACTGAACTCTTTCTTAGACGCAAGAGAAATGACTGTGAGTAGTTTTGCATGACTCTAATATATTGCAACTGAGTTAACATAATGAGACTGTATAAGCAATGTTAATGATGCCTTGCATGCTTAGCAATATAAATTAGGGTGACTGTTACGATCAAATGAAAGGAACTGTAATTCAAAGAAATGAAGAGACCATTCTACTGGAGTCAGCACAAGACAGATGAGTTCTAGGTGCAGATGGAACAAAAAGATTATGAAACTATGTAAGCAGGTAAAGTCGCGCACACCAAATTTGCAATCATTGAAGAAGACAAGTAACCATTAAGCAATTTGACTGAACAAAAGACACATGCTTGTCATGTGAACAGGGACATGATGAGCTCATATAATAGACTGTGAGGCTTTAAAAAGCACAGGGAAATAACTAAGTGGGTCCCTCTCCAGAGGAACCCAGCTTGAGCTGAACCTGCTGCTGTACCATTCTATTACATTTTTTATTTTTGTGAGAGTTTGGATGCCTGAGACTGCTTTGGGAAACCTAGGGTTCAGATCACAGAACAGTTCACACCAGACACCCAGACCAGACTGCTCTTCTTTAACATTAACCCACACTGAAAAGCCTTCTGTGTCCTCAGTACAGAGTTTTAAAATCTTCATGGAGGACTTAATAGCATTTAAAGCCCATGTACTCTTTGACTAGCCATGAAGATAGCCCTTCCTCTCTCCTTCTAGGTACTTAAAGCAGTTTTATTATACAGTGAAGAGAGGATTTGTCCAGGATCATTTCTTAGCCTGGCAATGTTTTATCTCCTCCTCTACTTCTACATCAATAGCCTTTCATTAGTAAAATCTTACTTCTGGCCAAAATATGACAAACTACTGCATACTTGGAACACACGGACCTGGCTCATTTGCTTCTGTCCCCTCTGTTCTCCAAGAAGCGACAGCCTTTCTTCAAGGAGCCTCAGGCTGCTTCCTTGGCCTGGATTATCCCTTAAATGCAAAAGTGTTGTGCTGAACAGGGGAACAACTTACACAACACTTTCATTTGTGAAATGCTGCTGAACTGCTAGTAATTACAGAGCTGTGGTGTACGTAGGGGAAGTTGACCCAGATTGGATAAACTGAGCGGAAATCACATCTATACTTAAAGCCTCTCGCTGTTGTGCTACCAGAACCAACAGCTGGTAAATGTCAGCAGCTAACATTTTTATTTTCATACCATCTTAATTTGTCTGAACGGGCCAAGGTAAAATAACTGTCTTATTTTCACTAGTGATTATCATTGAGTCTGGGGCCATGGAGCAAGCTATGACTCTAAAAAGTAATTTCAGACACTTTTACTGGATATAGCAGGAAGGACTGGACTCAGGAGATCCTGACCTCCATTTCTGCGTCCATTGGCTACATCAGAGATGCTTAATCGGTAACTTCTGGTATGATTCACAACATTTCTTTACATGGGAAAGAAGCATCTGGCACAGCAAGCATTTCCTTCCTCTCTCCACCTTGTTCATGCTCTGCTCTTGTTCCAGTTACAGACAAGGAAGACTCTGCAATCTCTTGGCTCCTTCAGGAACCACCTGCTTGTTGACCCCCTCTTCAGTGCATCTATACCAGTGAACAAAAATCTTCACTCACAACCAAAACAGTGCAGGGCCTATTTTTCTGAGCATGAGGTAGGAAAAACTAACAGAACTAATAGAGCACAGCTCATACAGCTAAAGTCCATCAGTCTCCAAAATTGGATAGCCACATCCAATCTCCTTATATTTAAGAGTGGTCCATGTGCGAGCTGTGCCTTGGAAAGTGCAAGCTCAGCTCAGAACCATGCCAGGTTTTTGATTAGAATTTAACACAGATAATCACAGAGCAGTGGTTGTACCCACAGTCTATTAAACTTACTGGTAAAACCACAGTCTGAATGGCTATGTAAAGGGCATATAGCCCACCCACAGACCAGGACTGGCACACGTGCACCAGGCTACGACCTTTCACATTCTAAAATCAGGATTGCCTCAATGGCAGTCTGCACCAAAACATTCCTATTTAGAACATAAATTGGTCATGTACATTGGCAGATTTCCAAAGTTATATATTTTTTATTTCCAGACTCTAAGTAATCCTTTAATGCAAACCATCTGGAAGCAGCAACAGCTTCTGCCAAGAAGCAGCTCTGTCTTGTCTCAGTGCCTCTTTCTAGCCTCACCTTTGTATAACAGTTAAATGCTTTGTTATTTTGTTTCTGACATCAAGCTTAACTGAAGCCATAAGCTGAGAAAAGAGGAAAGAATGATGAAAAGGGTTAGCAAAAAAGGAAAAAGGGATGAAGATAGTAGTGTAATTTCTTTTTATGTTACATATAGGACTGTAACTGTAAATCATTACCAGCACTGCATGAATCAGGTTTCCATTCTAGTGTCAGAAGTCCAAAGCTAAGTGCAATATTAATCATTAAATGAATATGAATTATTATTATTCACCTCAGCCTAAATATACAGCACTTGTAAAAGATTTATATGCTCATTATTATGAAACTGTCTTTGTGAAGTAAAGAACCGAATGAACTTCTGCATGGAAGAGGAGGTGTTCACTGTAATGATAAAATAAATGCCGTTCAAGGTATTTACAAGCTCCTGAAGAAGCCAGCAGTTATTTTTGCATCCTTTTGTTCCACTAAATGCTTTATTTGTGGGGTTTGGGATACACAAGTTTATGTAACTGACAATTCAAAACCAAACATTGCAGATCACAAAGAATGAGATCTTTAGGGAGAAAAATAATTTTGTCACAATGTAGTAAAATATGTTTTTAATTAGTGTAGTAGTACTCTTCTGTGAGTAGAAGACACCATTGCACTATATTTACATCGAAAGCTGAAATGATGGCTGCTCCTTTGTGGCACTGACGTTTCACAGATCAAATGGGCTGCTTATAAAATAAAAACCACGAGAATTTTCTGTGGCTCTCCTTTCCCTTCATCCCTCCTCCACTATGGTGGGTTGACCTTGGCTTTCCACCAGCTGTCCACCAAGCTCCTCTATCATTCTCCCTCTCTCAGGAGCAGACTGTTCAAGCATAGGTCCCCCACGGGGTCAGAAGTTCTGACAGAAAAGCTGCTACAGCATGGGCTCCTCTCTCCATGGGTCCGCAGGTCCTGCCAAGACTCTGCTCCAGCGTGGGCTCTCCACGTGGTCACAGCCTCCTTTGCATACATCCACCTGCTCCACCATTGGGTCCTGTATGATCTGCAGGTGGACATCTGCTCCAAGGTGGACCACGAGCTGCAGGAGCACAGGTCACCTCACTGTTGTCTTCTCCACATGTTGAACGGATAACCTCTATTTTGGTTCCTGGAGCACCTCCTCCCCTGCTTTCTTCACCAATCTGGGTATCTGCCGAGTTGTTCCTCTCATATATTCTCACTCCTCTCTTCAGCTGCAGTTGCTGTTGTGCAGCAACTTTTTCCCCTTCTTAAATGTATTATCCCAGAGGTGCTACCACCACCACAGATGGGTTCAGCCTGGCCAGTGGCAGGTCCTTAGAGACAACTGGCCTTGGCTTTATTGGACATGGGAGAAGCCTCTAGAAGCTTCTCACAGAAGGCACCCCTGTAGCCCCAAAACCATGTCACATAAACCAAACACATTCACTTAAATTCGTCCCATTCTGGACACTCCTTCTGACATGCCTGACATGCTGTACTAGTCTTAGCTGGGATAGAGTTAATTTTCTCACTCATGCTGGAGCAGTCTGTTCCTGAAGGACTGCACCTGGTGGGACACACTTGGAGCAGTTCCTGAAGAACTGCAGCCTGTGAGAAGGATCCACATTGGAGAAGCTTGTGGAGAACTGTTTCCCATGGGTGGGACCCCATGCTGGAGCAGGGGAAGAGTGTGAGGAGGAAGGAGCAGCAGAGATGAAGCATTATGGACTGACTGCAAGCCCATTCCCCAACTCAGTGAGAGGACGTAGAGGAGATGGGAATGAAGCTGAGCCTGGGAAGAAGGGAAGGTGTTTTTCAGATTTGTTCTTACTTCTCATTAACGTGCTATTTAACTGACAATAAATTAAATTCATTTCCCCAAGTCAAATCTGTTTGGCATGTGATGATAATCGGTGACTGATCTCCCTGTCCTTACCTCAACCCATGAGCCTTTCATCCTATTTTCTCTCCTCTGTCTAGTTAAGGACGGGGAGTGATAGAGCGGCTTTAGTGGGCACCTGGCCTCCAGCCAGGGTCAACCCACCACACTGGGCTCAGCACCACCTCCAACGTGTAAAGCTGAGCAGCTCAAAAAAGAAGCAGAACTTGAATCCATACTTAGGCAGATCCGATGGGCAGGAGTCTGCATGCAGGGGCAGAAACAGTGGCTGTTCTCTTAGTGCAGTGGTCCAGATAGACTGTTTCTTGCTTGCAGTTTGCATATATTATGCAGGCAGAAACAGGTCACTGATTATTTTCTGAATTATTCACATTGAGTCTGGCTATAAAGACAGTTCATGTGATTGATTTTTGCCCTGTTTAATAGGATGCCTTCCGTGGCTGGAAGGACAGCTTCTAAATGCTTCCTGAATGTGAGTGGCTGACCTGAGTTTCTAAGATAAGTGCCAAATGGTACACTTTTTAGTCTTCATAGAACATTAAATAAAGCTACAAGCAGATAAAAAAGAGCTGGATTACCACGTTCACTGAACAAATCAGTACTTATACAAACAGAGCAATTGCAAACTTCAGAATAATAAACTGATTCTGGGAAAATCCTGCAAATGTACTCACTCCAATGCTCAACTGTTTGATGGTCACAGATTTCCTAACATCTAGTACTTTCCAGTTCTTTCCAGGATGTGCTGTACTTTTGTTGTTTGACTGGATTCGGTTCTCCCTCAGAATTAAATGGAAATGATCTATGGAGCTATTTTTTTAATTCCTATAATTAACATTTCCTGCAGCTTTAACAAGTATTTTCAGTAACATCTTTTAATCACTAGCTGTCTATGATTTTATGGTGTCCTACAACCACTTTTATTTCAGGAAGCTCAGTAAGGCAGACAATCCTCCTCTTCTTCACACTCCTCTTTGAATATTACTTCACAGGAATACAAGGGCTGTGAAAATCTTGCAGCTGGTGTAGGGAGAATCCCCCCAAGATGTATGAAAGAAGTCTCCACAGTGCATGCTGCAATAAGGATTTTCAGTTGCTTTGGAGTTTTTTCATAAATCAGAATAAATCCAGGGAGTAATGCTTTATGACATAAGCTGTACTAGTTCTCAAAGTTGGTGTGAATCATAGGAGTGGGAGGGTGGGTGCCAGCCACCTTAGGATTCTGCTGGTGGCCAATGTATTTCATAGAAGCACAGAGTCATAGAATCACAGAATCATAGAACCGTAGAATCATAGAATCACAGAATCATAGAATCATATTATGTGCTGGGCTGGAAGGGACTTTTAAAGGCCATCTCATCCAACCCCCTGCTGTGAGTAGGGACATCTTTAACTACATCAGGTTGCTCAGAGCCTCATCCAGCCTGACCTTGAATGTCTCCAGGGACGGGGCCTCCATCACCTCTCTGGGCAACTTGTTCCAGTTTTTCACCACTCTCATGGTAAAGAATTTCTTCCTGATACCTAGTCTAAATCTACCCTGTTCTAGTTTAAGACCATTGATCCTTGTCCTGTTGCTATATGCCCTTGTAAACAACAATTTCTTTGATATCACAGCCACAGGCATCAAAAGAGACCCAAACTGATGTATTATATCTAGCTGTGAAAATTGTGAATGGTAGAATTCTCTTTTAAAATGGGACGGATTTGCCTTCCATCACCACAATTCTTCTCCCTTCTTCCGTCATCTATTTTCAGTTCTCGTATGTGTACTAAATGCCCTGGAAATGCTGCATGAAGACATGTAGGCTGCTTGAAGGTGCAAAGCCTGCTGAAATAGTGTTGAGGGCCTGTGTAAATGGAGGGAGCCAGACTTTCTGTGTTCTTGTCCACAGCACTTTTTGGGAGCTGACTTGAAGGGTACTGTCCATTGACAGTACCTGCACATAGTCTTGGAGAAATCTGGTTACAAGTCCAGAACAGGGCCACAAAGTAAGACTTCTCTGGTCCTCTTTTATTATTGAATATTCTAGTATAAGACACAATTTAACAGAAGTTGGAGAGAGATGTTAAGACCTCAAGCATCTCTGGTCATGTGCAGAACTTTGGACATGTGGCTAACTTCACAAGCATAAAGGTAGGTCTGTGTGGTTGCTTAGAATAATCGAGTGTTGCATTTCTATGTCACCATCAGAATTCGAGCACTGTTTTTCAGATTGTAGCAATGGTGAAGGTAGCAGGATAACATGGAAAAGTGTTGTAAATCTGTAACACTGCCCCAAATTATCCTATGATCTCCATTAGTGCAACTCACTAAGTTTGTCATTACCTGCATCATTTTTTATTTAAATATCTAAGATAAATGATGTTAAGAACTGACAAAGATTCACAAGCATATGACATTTGTGATATTTCCCCAAGTGACAGACTTACTGAAGGGGTACTGCACTTGGACTTTGAACTGTACTGAAAGAAAGCTGACAGCCCACCAGATTAAACAACAGAAGGGAAGCTCGATGTTCACAATGCTTGATGGGTAAGTCCCATTATATACAGATCTATATACTAATATAGATCTTTGCAGTAAGTGACAGAAAAAATATTTTACTTTAGTCACATGATAATGATTCATGCTGGCAAAAATCATGGTGGCTTTCTCAAATGTTTTTGGTATTTGAACTGTGCTGATCATTTCTCTTTGAAGTAGGAACCACCAAGAGCACTTTTGACAGTTGCAGCATCTTCTGTAATCATATTTATTCTTCATCAAAGCTTAGATGGAGTCAACACACATCAGGCTTTAAACAGTTTGTTACTCAACAACTCTGTTTTACACATTCCAGTGAGGACCAGCTAACATTTCTGTGTTGATCACAGCTGTAGCAATCAAACTTGTGAGCTGCAGTTTTGGAGTCTGAAGCACAGCTTTTGAGCACAACAGTCCTTTCCCAATCTGTGCTCTTAATCAGTGACATGAACAACACGACTGCCATCTTCAGCCACACACCTCATTAACAACCCTGGATACAAGTATATGCTGGTGGCCACCCAGATGGAACGCAGCTTGGCAAAAAAAGATCTGAGGGTCCTGGTGGACACCAAGTTGAACGTGAGCCAGCAGTGGGCGCTTGCTGCACAGAAGGCCAGTGGTATCCTGGTCTACGTTACAAAAAGTATTGGCACCATGTCAAGGGAGGTGATCAATCCTTCCTTTCTGCTCAGCACTGGTGTGACCATACCTAGAGCTCTGTGTCCAGTTCTGGGCTTCCTGGAGCAAGAGACATGGACATAGAGGGGAGACCCCAACCAAGGGCCTCAAGGATGATTAAAGGACTGGAGCATTTCTCCCATGAGGACAGGCTGAGAGAGCTGGGACTGTTCAGCCTGGAGAAGGCTCAGGAGGGATCTTATCAGCATATGTAAGTACCTGAAAGGAGAGTACAAAAAGGAAGGAGACAGGCTCTTCTTGGTGATGCTCAGTACCAGGACTAGAGACAATGGGCACAAACTGAAACACAGGAGGTTCCCTCTGGACATCAGGAAGCGCTTTTTTTCTTGTGAGGGTGCCTGAGCACTGGTACCGGTTGTCCAGGGGGGCTGTGGAGTCCCCCTTTCCTTCAGAAGCTGTCTGGTGGCCCTGCCTGAACAGAGAGGTTGGACCAGGTGACCTGCAGAGGTCCCTTCCAACCTCCGCCATTCTGTGATTCTGTGATTCTATGAAATGCAATGGAAAATCAGCCTCTCGACCTCCTTCCAAAAGATTTCCCATGGCAAAGAAAGGTGTGTTGTTCCATGCACAGCATGAAACTTCATAGCAAGTAGGCGTGACAAAATAGTCCCCGATACCACACACATCAAACTAACTCCTTATAAAAAAAAATTAAGAGTCACCCAGTTTGTCAACTGCATATTTTTTTTTAGATGATGACCACTAAGATCCTGATTTTTTTAATGTCAATTTAGGATGTTCAGTGTTTGACATTTGTACCAAGAAAAAGCAAAAATAGGAATCTTTGGAAACGGGTAATTACACATCAGAATACTGAACAAAAAGAATTTGTGTGAAAGGAAGCTCACAATTATGACCAAGGAACAGGAAAAAGGTAAAGTGTTATACGTGTTTTCATGTCAGTGATGAAACGACAGGAGCTACTGCTTTTTGATACACAGATGAGCAATATGCTACACAGGACCTAATGAAATGCAGATGCCATATTCATATTCAAGGTGATTTCAAAATGTGCTTTTAGCTATAAACCAGTGACAGAAATCTTGGGGGAATGCCAATCATTTGTCCCTCAGACAGGATTATAGTCTGCAGACAGATGGATGGCAACATAATTGAGGTCTACCGATGGCTCATTAAAACATCACACAAAGTAATCACCCTGTAACTTAGTACCTGAGTAAAAGTTAAAATACAAACGGTTATAAAAAAGCAGATGTAAAAAACAGTGAGACATACACAGAAGGATTTTTTTTTAGTGTCCTTGCGTGTCTGCAGTTCTGGTGTCCTCACGTGCAACTGAACATAGGAGATCTAGAAAAGACAGAGGAAGGGGACAGGAATGATCAAAAGCATGGAATGGCTTCTCTGTGAGAGGAGATTAAATAGACCAGGACTCTCTTACTTGGAAAAGACATAGCGGAGAGAGTATGACAGCGATCTGTAAAACCAAAAATGACATGAGAGAAGGCAAATGCAACGATTACATCATAAAATTAGGGGTTATAAGATGAATATCAGGTAGGAGGCTCGAAAGGTACACATTTTTGCACAATTCATAATTAAAGAATGGGACTTGCTGCCACTGGATCATCTGGAAGACAAATTTGAAGGGTCGCAAAAAAAAGATTCCATGAAGAAATGGAACGAAAGTCCCTCAAGACTCGAGCAGTCTCAGAACTAAAGTGAGCTGACATCCATGTGGAGGGATTGTGTACCAAAACAGTATTTCTCTATATTTACTCTGTTCTTGGGTTTGAGTTGGCTTTTTCTTTTCTTTCCCTAAAAAGTATGAAAATTTAGCCAGAGATTAAGCTTGGGTTTAGACACACCTAGCAGTGCAGTTATTCTAATAGTGACCACTTAAGTAGACAAAAAAAAAATTTCTGAAAATAGCCCTTAAATATTTCAGGGTTAGCTTTTCATGAAAATATTAAAAATGGAAGAAGCTGGGTATGGTACTCCACCCGGCCTTGTTCTGAAACAACAAAACCAACAGGTGTTGAATCCATGATTTCTAAGAATCAGGCTGTATATGGTATTCAGAATATGAAACCTAGGGTAAATAAGCAGTTTGTGACTGCAATATTCATATTGTGAAGTAATTCTGCACTGATGGATGGATAACTAGAATTTAATTTGATGTTTACATGAAAGGAAATCCTTTATTCTTACCAAAGAAGAACAAAATGCATATTACAAAACCACCAATATCCATCACATCATTGTACCCTCTATGTTTCTTGAATATTCATTGATCACCACTGGTTACTTGACATAACTTTGGGAGCATATTAGAACTCTCTAAACACATAAAAAACCTCCCTCAGGAAGAAGGAACTTTGATGCAAATACTGGCAATTAGCAGAAACAAATTGTTTGGGTAGGATGTGAAATAAAGACACACTACGTACTTCAACATCTGCATGAGATTTACTGTGAGCCAAGTCCTGAGAGGTAGAAGGAATGAACACTCTAACTGAATACACGTTTTGAATATACATTAATGATCTGGTACATTTTTCTAAACACAGTCTGGCATTGTTAGAAACAATGGAGAATAGAGAATATCTGCAAATATAAAAATACACACGCACTGCATAAAAGCTTGAAACAAACACTGTAACTAGTGAGTTCCTTAAATCACTAGCCTGCAGTCAGATTGCCTACTGAGAAACCTTTTCCAAAATAAATTTGAGGAAGCCAAGTAATAGCTCACTCATATGGCTCTTTTTTTTTTTCTAATGGAAGTCTGGAGAAGTATGGTATCCAGAAATAAACATAAATTTGACAATTGAAAACTAATGTTTTTCCCATTGGAACTTATTCATTGCAGAGAAGTCAACTAACAGTGCTTGTCTGAAGGCGACTGAAACTTCTGAGAGTCTGAAACTTCTGAAGATTCTTGCACTTCTGTGTAGAAAAAAGGACAAATTATTTTATCATACATTATCACTGCAAAAAAAAAATGTTCTGTTTTAGGAAATCAACAGTTGGAAACTTTATCAATGAAGTCAAATCAACCATAAATATAGGTAGAACCATTTTGATGAAAAAATACCAATGGGTATGCTGAGAGCAAATAGCATGAAAAACAGGTTAAAGGGAGGTGCGGAATTAATGTAAGATCAGTCTCCAAGTGTTCAAAATTCACATTAGACTCAGCTGACTGGGAGAAGCTTGTACTGAAGGGTGATCCTTTTAGGCTGGACCATATAACTCCAGCTGAAAATCCTTCAGAGCATTATGTCTTTCTTTAAGATAGGACAACATACCTTCCCTTCCGCCCCTCTCCCAGACCTATATTAGGGTCTGCCATCAAAATAAAGGTTTAGACAATAAGGATTTTGAACATCACTTCAGAGTGACCTGCAACTCTGATTATAGCTTTGATTACAGAGTATGGTTGAAATCTATTTCAGCACCTTGATACATTTGATTTCCAAGGATAAAAAAATAAAAATATAAGGAATTACAGGAAATACTGCTTTCTTTTAACATGAATAAAAAGAAGGAATACCTCTCCTATGAAGACAGGCTGAGAGAGTCGTGGTTATTCAGCCTGGAGAAGGCTCCGGGGACACTTTCAGCACTTAAAGGGGATCTATAAGATGGGGTCAACATTTTTAGAAAGGCTTGTTGTGAGAGGATGAAAGCCAATAGTTTTAAACTAAAAGAGGGTAGATTTAGACTGGACATAAGGAAGAAAGTTTTTTACAGTGATAGTGGTGAAACACCGGAACACGTTGCCCAGAGAGGTGGTGGAGGCTCCATCCCTGGAGGCATTCAGGGTCAGGCTTGATGGGGCTCTGAAAAATCTGATCCAGTTAAGAGATGTCCCTGCTCACAGCAGGAGGCTTGGATTACACGGCCTTTAAAGGTCCCTTCCAACCCAAAACATTCTATGATTCTATGACTCCTACTCAGCAAGCCCGCAACATGCCTTTAAGAGGAGTTCTGAGCATCCTTGGCCCCCAAAGCGTGTTGGCCCATTGCAGAGAGGTTGGACTAGATGACCTTTAAAGGTCCCTTCTAACCCAATGCATTCTATGATTCTAAGATTCTATGATTTACTTATAAGCAGATTTCTAAATCCATGCTGCTTTGAGAGTTGTTTCACTATCTGCATTTCCCTGACGTTTATTTTGATTAGTAAAGCTGTTAAGAAATTGTATTCTTATCTACAAGAGTGCGCAGAGATGATGCAGTGTTCCTGTGGAATCCCCAGAAAGTGGAACATGTTTCAGGAAGTAATCTGACACAAAACAATTAGTTACAGATAACACTTGTATTAGTAACTCTTTTCTTGTTCCAATGGTTGATTCATCATTAATTGATTTTCATAAATGTCCTTTCTGAAGCCCTTTCACATTGGGAAAATAATTTGAGTATGTTGAAGCCAGCTAGCTTTCAGGAGGCTGAACTGCAAATCACTGACAAATTAAGTTGTCAAGGTCACTAAAAAGCTGCCGAACTCAACTCTCACCCTTGTTTTCAGTCTTTGATTAATTACAGCTTTATGGTTTCAGTGCCCTGCCCAAGGCCGGGCTCCCCAGCCTTGCAGAGGGCACCAGATGCTGGCAGGACTTGATGGGGCTGTCCCACTTGGGGCTCCACCAGACCCATGGAGCAATGCGAACTCCCATGCAGTACCCTGTGCATATCCAAAAACAGCTGAAAGACTCTAAAAGAGTGAGGCCACATCTGGAATATTGTGTCCAGTTCCGGGCCCCTCAGCTCAAGAGGGATGGGAAACTGCTTGAGAGAGTCCAGCGCAGAGCCACAAAGATGGTGAAGGGAGTGGAGCATCTCCTTGATGAGGAAAGGCTGAAGGAGCTGGGTCTCTTTAGCTTGGAGGAGGCTGAGGGGCGACCTCATTAATGTTTATAAATATGTCAAGGGGGAGTGTCAGGAGGATGGAGCCAGACTCTTCTCAGGGATGTCCAATGACAGGACAAGGGGCAATGGGTGCAAGCTGGAACATAGGAGGTTCCACAAAAATATTAGAACAAACTTTTCCATAGCGAGGGTGACAGAGCACTGGCACAGGCTGCCCAGGGAGGTTGTGGAGTCTCTTTCTTTGGAAGGATTCAAAACTCGCCTGGACGCATTCCTATGCGATCTACTGTAGGTGATCCTGCTCTGGCAGGAGGTTAGACTTGATGATCTTTCGAGGCCCCTTCCAACCCTTGACATTCTGTGATTCAGTGAAAATTGAAAAAAAAAATTAAAAGAGGTAGAAGTTCACTTTCTGCTCCTGGAAACCAGCACCAACGAGCCAGTGTTCTGTAACGATGAGGTGCTGCACATGGTGACTGGCTGCATGCTTCGCCCCAGGCCCTGCCACGCTCTCTGAGGGCCGATGCCGAGGAGCAGCTGGAATCCTGCACCCCTGGGCAGGGAAGCCAAGCACGGCCCGGCCGAGGGCACCGGGAAGGCAAGAGGAAGCTGAGGCGAGCGAGGAACCTCCGGCAGTGGGACCCACCGCCCCACAGGCCCCCTCACGCCTGTGGACGAGCCTCAGGCACTCTAAGGGGCAGATGGCTAACAGAGCTCCCTGCCCGCGCTGCTGCTCCTCTGCCAGGGCACAGACGAGAAGCGCGGACAGCAGAACTCACAACTCCGCAAGGAGCTCAGCGCCACCACCCTCCCTCCCACCCTGGAGGACCAGCCCCCGCCCTGCCCCACGCAGGTCCTCTCCTTCCGGCCCGTATCTATGGTTCGCTCCCGCGCGGCGCGATCGGTCGGGAGAGGCGCATGCGCAGGGCCTGGCCGCGCCGGCCGGCTCCACATTGGCGGAAGGGCGAGCGGAGAGCCGGCGGGGACATGGATGGCGCCGCCAGGGAGGAGCTGGGTGAGGCGAGCCGTGCGGCCCGGCGGCGGCGGCGGAGGGTGGCGGGATGGCGTCTCGCCGCGGGGCGTAGAGGAGGCGGGGGTGAGCGTGAAGAGCGACCGGCCAACTTTCACCCCCCCCTTCCTCCCCTCGAGGCGGAATGGTTCGGCCCACGGGGGATGCGCTGCCGCGCTCGGCGCATCGCGGCGGGCGGGATGAACCATCCCACCTGCGGGCGGGGAGGGCCCTGGTCTGCCGGGCGGGGAGGGCCCTGGTCTGCGGCTTCTCCGCGTCGGGCGCTGGCGGTGCTGGTGCTTGGGGCCCGGCGGGGCCGCGGGAAGGGGAGCGCGGCGCGGGGGCTCCTCCCGCCGCGGCCTTCCTCGAAGAGGGAGACCCGGCCGGGGTCTCTCGGCCGCGGGGGCGGCGGGCGGAGGACGGGCCGCGGGAAGCTCCGTGAGGGCGTCAGGCGCGCCTGGCTTCGTTGGGAAGTCACGGTCTTGCATAGAAGCGTTGGAAATGCATCTATAGGTGATGCTTTTATCTCTGATGACAGGTTTAGGGTTGTTTTCTTTTCATGTGTTACCTCTATTTATTGCAGATTACTCTCCTGACCTTTAAATCTGAGTGTGGGAGGTTTCACCTCTTAATTTATCTACCGCACAGGTGGGCAGAGATAACTCGCAGCAGAATTAATTGTAAAATACAGCTGGTTCTCGACCGGACTGGGCGGACTGAAAGCCCCGCTGCAGAGCTGTGTTCTGCTGTGATCTCAGGAGCCGGCCCTGGCCAGTGCTGATGATGGGAAGCAGGAGATTTGCTTCAGATTTTGTTGTCCCAGGAGCTGATCTGTCTTGCAATGTGAGATTGTCACCTCTGGAGCAGAGGTGGAAGAAATTGTAGCTTTTTCTTTTTTTTTTTTTTGCTCCCCGTGGTTCGCAGATCTGACAGTTGCTCCGTTAGAAACCTTAGAAACAGATTTTTTTTTTTTTTAAATAGGATTAACTGTTTAAAAATGCAGCTCAACACCTGGTAAGATTTCAAAAGTTTTTTACATGGGTTGGTCGTATTGAATATTGAATAAAATTTAAATCTTACCAATGTGTTGTCACCTTAAAGTGTGTTAATTGTGTAGAAATGTGTGGCTTGGTCTAGACAGGACAGTGATTTTTTTCTTCATTTATTTAAACCTAACATTTTTCCAAATAAATGATCCATTGTGAGTCGGAGTAAACGTGCTCTTCTGAAAGTGTATTAAAAAACTATGGAGACCTGTGTATGCCTTGGTTTAATAATTCACGTCTTGTTTTATTAGCCTTCTGGAATTGACAGTTAAAATGCAAAAGCAAACACTTCTTCCTGCTTCCTGAGTGGCATTATTGTCTTTCAGCATTCATTTAGAAATAACCGTTCTCAAGATTAATAAATTATACCATAAAGTAGAATAAATCTGATGTATTAAGTTATAATCTGGACTGAAGAGAAATAAATGACACAAAGGTGTATTTTTCCAAAGGAAAATAAAGAATGATTAAATAACTGCACAAGCCTAACTCTAGAGCTTTTGAAAAGCTAATGCTAACTTTTAGTGTTTGGGATAATGTAATTGTTAGCATTTAATAATGCTTTTTAAGCCAAGTGACTTTTCCTTTTTAATTTTCATTCTGGAATATGCATTTTTGTTTGATTCTTTTTTTTTTTTTCCATGTTGTATTCAATAGAAGTTGCGGCAGTGGAAAGTAAAAAGAGAGCTGGCTTGTGTACAGCTGAATGGGGTTATCTGTTAGCTTCCCCTTGAACTAAAAAAAGCTCCAGAAATTTTTCAGTCTTGACCAGCACGCCCCTAGCGCTGCCATTCACGGTCAGTTTGCATTGATCTGTAATTTCTTCAGTGGCAGTGGAAGCACGTGACTGAGTAACGTGGCAGATCTTGCCAGGTTCAGTGTGTTTGGGGGACAGCGCTGTGCTTTATAGTTTGCCTTCTGGAAAAGTGCTGGAAAGGTTATTTATAGGCCGAAGTTTGGGGAGTGGATGAACAGGTATTTCTGTGGTTGAGGGAGGGACTGAGAGAGTTACCTGGTGAGCCGCTTGCTGAGCCAGTTACAGATTCTAAAAATTAGTGACAATGTTTTCTTTGTAACTTATTTTTTTCTTGAGAGCTCTGGTTCAGAATGTTGCACTGAAAAGTTCTGGTATTCAGAGACTTCATAACTAATTTCGTCCCCTAAGAGCAGCCTCAGGCTTGGTTACGTGACAGAAGCTCTGGGCATGCCCTCTGGGTCAGGAGTATGGCGTTCTACAGCCTGTGAGAAAACGCTAGCGTAAACCCACATTTTAGGCTAGCATCAAGATTATGTGGTGCTGATTTTCTCTGTCAAAACAGCTACTTGCTGAATTGAAGCTTTACCTGTATTACAGAGGCGCTGGTTTGCCCGCTGTTTAGCACACACATTTCACAGGGCTGTGAATCCTTTGCTGTGTTTGTGGCCCTGTTGGTATGTTCTTGTGTAGAAATTACGCAGTGAAGTATCTACAAGACCCTCGTTGCCTACTGCTTTTTTCCAAGTGTTTAATACACATGTGAAGCAGCGCTCCAAAAAGACATGCATGTTCCTTCTCCCATAAATGACTAAGAGCAGCTGACATAAACAATGATAAGCTGTATCCTGTCCCGCAAATCTTTTTATTTGATCTATAGGTCAAATTCAGTTCTTTCTCTTTGGTGACACTGACTTCAAAATCCTTAACGGACAGAAAGAAACGCAGATCATATTGCTAAATTGGATTTGGAAAAGGGATTTTAGATAGGAGTTTATCAGGGAGGTGACCTTCTCCGAAAGAACAATGGAAAGTTGTATTTGGCTTTGTTTTTAATATGTCCTTTACCTTTAACTAGCTGTGCAGCCCTGGCAAACTGCTTCATCCTTTTGTTTCTTTTTCACTCATAAAATGAAAATGATGGAGAGTAGTTTTGTCCCTTGTGGTGTTATGAGGTTCAGTTAATTTCGGAAGTGTTAATTGCTTGAACAGTATAGAAAAATTAACTAAAGTTCTTGGTGAAAATACATTTTGCAGAGCTTTTGAACTGAAGGATTGCTTGCATGTGCCCTAAAAGCATTGGAATTAAGTACATTTAAACAATTAAAAGGTTTCTTTGATGGTATATCCATAAATGTTGGCAAGGTGGTGGCAAATTCTAGGAGATAGAAAAATACCCCTGAAGATACAAAGCTGGAAATACTGGTCATAACAATTTGAACACTACAGATTACATCTCACAGTGTAACTAGTGGTTGACTAGTGATTTTAGTGTTGACATTTAGGCATGATGATAGTGTGACGTGTAGCTGTAATGAATCTGATTTATCTCTCCAGTGGGTTAAGGAATCAGTTTAACATTCCAGTGGTAATTCTGAGAGAAGATGAAATGCAATTCGTGTTGCCTTGTGTGGTGGGTTGACCAACCAGGACACCAGGTGCCCACCAAAACTGCTCTGTCACACTCCTCAGCTGGACTAGGGACAGAAAATATAATGAAAGGCTCGTGAGTCAACATAAGGACAGGAAGATCACTCATCAATTACTGTCCTGGGCAAAACAGAGTTGACCTGGGGAATTCAGTTTAATTTATTACCAGTGAAATCAGAGTAGGGTAAGGAGAAATAAAACCAAATCTTAAAACCACCTCCTCACTCCTCGCTTCTTCCTGGGCTCAGCTTCACTCCTGATTTTCTCTACCTCCTCCCTGCTTAGTGGTGCGGAGGGACGGGGAATGGGGGTTGTGGTCAGTTCATCGTGTTATCTCTGCCACTCCTTCCTTCACACACTTCTGCTCCAGCATGGGGTCCCTCCCATGGGATACAGTCCTCCACAAACTTCTCCAGTGTGGATCTGCCCTACAGGCTCCAGTTCTTAATGAACTGCTCCAGTGTGGGTTCTTTCCACGTGATGCAGTCCTTCAGAGCAGACTGCTTCAGTGTAGGTCCCCTGTGGGGTCACAAGTCCTGCCAGCAAACCTGCTCTCGTGTGGGCTTCTCTCTTCACAGGTCCACAGGTTCTGCCAGGAGCCTACTCCAGCGTGGGCTTCTCAGAGGATCACGGCCTTCTTTGGGTGCACCCATCTGCTCCACCATTAACCTTCATGGGCTGTGGGGGCACAGCCTTCCTCACCATGGTCTTCACCACGGGCTGCAGGTCTGGTGCTTGGAGAACTTCCTCCCCCTGCTTCTTCACTGACCTTGGTGTCTGCAGGGCTGTTTCTCTCACAGAGTCTCACTCATCACTCCATGCTGCTGTTGCACAGCAGATTTTCCTCTTCTTAAATATGTTACCATGGAGGTGCTACCACTGTTGCTGATGAGCTTGGCCTTGGCTGGTGGCAGGTTCGTCTTTGGAGCCATTTGACATTGGTTCTGTCAGACATGGGGGAACCTTCTTGTGTCTTCTCACAGAAGCCACCCCTCTAGCCCAGCAGCTATCAAGAATTTGCCATACAAACCCAATACTTACTGCTTGGTAGTAGCAGTACTTGGAGAGCTTTCTGGCATCCTTCTTGCCCAGGTGTTGACAGAAGAAAGCAGAAATAGTAACAAATATTTAAGTAACCTTTAAGGACAATCTAGAGGCAGCATTTGATCTGAAAATGTTTTTTTTGTGGTGGCGTGAGGAGAAAAGAAATACCACAAGACAGAAAATGCAAATAAATGGATGGAGAGTTTGAAGGGTTGTCGTGGTTTGACCCTGGCTGACAGCCAGGTACCCACACAGCAGCTCTCTCACTCCCCCTTCACTGCTAGACAGGGGGAGAAAATATTTCAAAGGGCTTAAGGTTTGAGATAAGGACAGGGAGATCACTCTCATTTACCGTCCCGGGCAAAACAGACTCGATTTTGGGGAAATTAATTACATTTCTTAAGAGAACCAATCAGAGAGGAGTAGTGAGAAATAAGGACAAAAAAGCAAACAGATCTTAAGAAACAGAACACCTTCCCCCCATCCCTCCCTTCCTCCCGGGCTCAACATCAGTCCCGGTTTCTCCACCTCCTGCCCCCAAGCGGCACAGGGGGACAGGGAATGGGGGTTACGGTCAGTTCATCCGACGTTGGTTTCACCGCTTCTTCACTCCAGGGGAGGACTCTTCACTCTTCCCCAGGGCCATTGTGGGGTCCCTCTCACAGGAGACAAGCTACACGCTCTTTTCTCCGACGTGAGTCGTCCCACGAAGGGCAATTCATCACAAACTGCCCAACGTGAGACACCTCACGAGGGGCAGCCCACCCCTTGTGAGTCTGAGGTTTCAGGGGAAACTGCTCCAGCATGAGTCCCCTGTGGTGTCACAAAAGTTCCGCTGGCCAACCTGCTCCAGCGTGGGCATTCCTCTCTTCCACGGGCTACAGGTTCCGGCAGCGACTTGTTCTGATGCGGCTTCCCACGGGCTACAGTCCCCGTTCAGGCATCCACCCACACGGCGTGGAGTCCTCGGTGGACATCTACGCGGTGATCCTCACGGTGGACATCTGCACCTCGCCCATGGGCTGCAGGGGGACAACCCGCTTCACCATGGTCTTCACCACAGACCCGGGGGACTCTCTCTGCTCCGGCGCCTGGAGCTCATCCTCCCCCCCGCTCCTTCTTCACTGACCTTGGTGTCTGCACAGATTCTCACTCCTCCATCTCTGTGCCAGCTGTTGTGGTGCCGTTCTTTTTCCCCATTCTTAAATATGTTTTTCACAGAGGCGTTCCTCTCCTATCACTTTACTGACAGGCTCAGCCTTGGCCAGCGACGGGTCCCTCTTTGTAGCCGGCTGGCATTGGCTCTATCAAAATTGGGGAGCTTCTAGCAGCTTCTTACAGAAGCCACCCTGCAGCTCCGCCCCCGCCGCCAAAATCCGGCCAGGCCAAACTAAAACAGGGTTATTGTTCCGTGGAGTTTTACAGGCAGTAAAATCAGTTACATAATGCTAATACTGTGCAATGAAGGTTGACAAAGACTATCTGTAAAACAGATGTTTGATTTAATTGAATGCAGCTTAAAAAAGTTTTTTAGTGGGACATTTGGGAAAAATCACCTTTACTCTTTCTGGTCAAATAGACTCATTTTCAACATTTAAGTAAGGTGAAATCTTCCTTTCTTTCTTGAGCAGCTGGTGCTACATTCTTCATGTAAGGAAATTACCTATAAAAACATTATTTTCACACTTACTGCCTTGGCATATGAATATTGTCTGACTTCTGCTTAACTGTGTTTGGAAGAAGGACATTTGAAGAAATGCCTAAGATCCTACCATCCTAATGACTTTTATTAACATTTAAGCCTTTATTCATTTCCGTCTGTAGTCCAATGATGATGGACACATTAGCATGATGTGTACTGAAAGCAGAATGTGTAAGTAACTGTAATATGTAGCAGAAAGTGATATGGCTGCAGAAAACTTTCAGTTCTTACATGTAGTAACTACAGAATAGCAGTTGCTCCTTTCAAATAGGTGGTTCCATGCTGTTGTGACTGAAGTTTTGTATGAAATGTATTGCCTTGTATATCATGCTACTTCATAAATAAAACTTCAGTGTGGTTTTCAAATTAAGTATTTTTTGTGATGCATTGCTTTTTGCGTCATTATCAGTGACAGCTCATGGCTTTCAGCTGGGAAGGCAACTGAGTATGAAATTGGGATCTTCTATTGCATAAGTGACAGTAATAGCAGAGCGGCGTGGGAAAACAGATACTAAAAATATGTAGCTTATACCTCCCCAGGACTTGGAAATAAATATTCAATGCCCCATAATAAATGTATTTAGACACCATTTTTCCTCTGAAAGGATGGTCAGGTACTTTAGACAAGTGGCTTAAGTTAAAAAGTGAGAGCTATATTAAATTCACTGTTACCTCCCTTTTGAGTTAACATGATTGTGTAGTGTGGAAGACATTACAGTGAAGAAGCAGCACAACTAAAGCTTGAGGTGGACTAAAGCACGTGTGCACAGTTGTTTTTCTCAATTGTGGGGGCTGTGTGCTGTGCTCCAGTGTGATTTTTGGCAGCTTTATGGGTCTTCCTGAGTCTTGCCAATGAATCTTGAGATGTCAGATGGTCTGGAGGAAGGTTCAAGTGCAGATCAGCATACACCAAAACGCGTAAGGAGAAGTTACAAACAAGTTTGTATGGACATTTGTACTGTATGCAGGAAAAAATGACTACTGAGGAGGCTGAGAAGAAATAATTTCAAGGAGGCAAATGCACAAAGGTGAAAGCAATGAAACTCTTAAGTATGTATGTGTTATTTTGATATGGAGGTAATTTAGTGGATCCAGCAGAGAATGAAGAGAGTAAAAAGAAGAACGTTGTAAAAGTTGTGTATGCCTGAAGATGATTTATGTGGGAGATGATTTAAGTGAAAGCTTGAGAAATAGCATGAGGACAAAATGCTCCATTGCAGAAATTCAAGGTCAGTAAAGATTAGTGTATGCTAGTCATGCATACTCATGCAGCAGTGTATGGTTGGAAATGCAAAATCTCTCCTCATGCAAATTTCAGAAAAAAGGACTCTTATGATACTGGTGTTAGCTTAGGAGATGGTATAGAATTGCCACTGTATGTGGTCTTCCTCTTCTCAGCATTTATGAGACCCTGCTTGGAGTACTGGGGGTCAAGCTCAGCCCCCCAGCACTAGAAGGCTGTGGACCTGTTAGACTCGGCCCAGAAGAGGGCCCTGAATATAAGTCAGAGAGCTGGAACACCTTCCCTGTGAGGACAGGCTGGGAAAGTTGGATTTATTCAATCTGGAGAGAGCTCCAGGGAGACCTTATAGCATCCTTCCAATACTTGAAGGGGAATACAGGAAGAATGGAGAGAGACTTTTTAGCAAGGCTTGTAGGGACAGGAAAAGGGGCAAAGGTTTTAAACTGAAAGAGAGTATATTCATATTTGACAAAAGGATGAAATTTTTTAGGCCAAGGGTGGTGAGACACTGGCACAGGTTTCCCACAGAAGCTGTGGATGTCCCCTCCCTGGCAGTGCTCAAGGCTGGGCTGAACGGGGCTTTGAGCAACCTGGTCTGGTGGGAGGTGTCCTTGCCCATGGCAGGGGGTTGGAACAAGACAATCTTTAAAGTCCCTTCCAACCCAAACCATTCTATAATTCTGTGATTTATATTGACTATAGGTATGGACCAAAAAACTTTGTGTGTAACCTCTTTTGGTGGGGAAGCTGGTTATCTTTTGGTTCAGTATGGTGGATCATGTGATTGGTTGCAATCTTGAGGAGTAAATTGTGTGGTGCAAATTTAGTGTGAAAGATACTTCTTGAAAACTGCATTGTGCTCGTGTAGATATCTCCCTAAAACTCAAGTTTACCATTATCAGTAGAAGGCAAAGTAGCTGTCTACTACCCTGTTGTTTCTCCAGGAGGCATCCATGAAAAGCACAGTTGTTACCGATATTTCAGATAGCAAAGGATCTTTTCCCCACAAGAATGAATGTGTTGGAAGTAGTGATGCATAAAGGGACTCAAATCCTTAAATACACAAGGACAGTATGTGTGGTGTGAGGGATGTCGAGGCAGGAACAGACACAGCTGGGGCAGAGCCTGGCTTTTTGGAGTGCTTTGCTGGTGTAAAACTTTTAATGTGAGTTTTCTTCTTGCCTCTTTGAGAATGCTTATGTTTTCATTCCTGCCATCATCTTGCTTCTGGAAAAACATCAGGAAGTAAGTGAAACGAGGAAAAGATGAAGAAAAGGGGTAATGGTTCAGCATTCTGTCTCAGCAGTGAGGAGACTGGCTTCTCTTTGAATGCTGATTCAGTCTGGACAGACAGCATCTCCTCCGTTTCATGGATTACCTGTCATCCTGCTCCTCTTGGTCTTCTACAACAAGTAAAGCAAGTTTAAATAAATCATGGTAGTATGTATTGTCTGACCTGCATATGTCTTAGTTCTAGTCCATTAATTCTTACATCCAGAAGTGCTTTGTTTTTTGCCATAATGAATCAACTGCTGTGTGGGACAAATGAGCTTATGGCTTAAAATCAGAGGTGAGGCTAGCCAAGGGAATGGAAAGGTGGGTGTGTCTGCTACAGACCACCAAGTCAGGGAGAAGAGGTGGATGAAGCCTTCTTTAAACAAGGGGAAGAAGCCTTCTGTATGCAGGTCCTGGTTCTCATGGAGGACTTTTACTAACTAGTACCTCCTTGGGCGGTAATGTAGCATGGCCCAAGGAATTGAGGATTTTTCTGGAGTTCTTGTAGGATGGTTTCTTTCATGCGAGTGCTGAATGAGCGAACTAGGGAAAATCTGTGGCTGGTTCTGCTGCTCACAAATATGGAAAATGATGGATGGTAGCCTTGGCTACAGTGACAATGGATAATGAAATTGAAGATGCTGAAAGCAAGAGAGGTGAGTTCCAGATTAAAGTACGTTCTGTGAGGGTGAATGTATGCATATTCGGGTCATCTTGGTCAAGAATGTAGTAAAAGCGTAGCAAACATTGTCTGGTTCTGGGCTTCCCAATTTGAGAAGGACAAGGAACTACTGGAGAGTCCAGTGCAGAACCGCTGAGGTGATGGGGGGACTGGAGCATCTCCCATTGGAGGAAAGGCTGAGAGAACTGGGTCTGTTGAGCCTGGAGAAGAGGAGGCTGAGGGGGGATCTCATCAATGCTTACAAGCATCTAAAGGGCAGAAGTCAGGAGGATGGGGCCAGACTCTTCTCAGTGGTGCCCAGTGACAGGACAAAGGTCAGTGGTCACAAACTGGAAAACGAGGTTCGAAGTAAACAAGGAAAAACTTCTTTACTGTGAGGGTAACAGAGCACTGGAACAGGCTGCCCAGAGAGGCTGTGGAGTCTCCTCTGGATACTTTCAGAAACCATTTGGATGGGACATCTTCAATTAGATCAGGTTGCTCAGAGTCGCATCAAGCCTGACCTTGAATGTCTTCACGGATGGAGCCTCCACCACCTCTCTGGGCAACCAGTTCCAGTATTTCACCATCCTCTTAAAGGACATTGATTCAGTATCAGGCTGGAATGGAAGAAGAGTAAATCACTTTTCTGCCCTGACTGAGCAGTTGCTGATACTCAACAGTGCTGTTGTTCCTAGGAGTCATGTTGGTCCCCTCATACTCCAAAGAGGAATGTTACTTGCTGCATGTTGTAGTTACTCTTTAGCATTATGAACAGTGTCCTACAAAATGTGATGGAATCAAAACTGGAAAATAATTTAACAGTGTCTTCTTGTGTATATTGATGGATCTCATGTGATCATAGACTCTGAATGCTTGCAATTAGTTTTGTTCCTTCAGATTGTTGGCTTAGACTCAATGTTTTGAAAAAATAACATGGGCAAAATCACTTGCCCTCTGGATGAAACTTCCAGCATTGGTACCTTGCTTCCTCTGACCCCTGAGGGGACAGGCTTTTATCCAGAACTAGAATCCACAGATCTTGGTGGGTGACAAATGAGCTGAGCAGTAACTCAGAGCTGAGAGAGAATGGTTGCAACATCCGTGAGAACTAGTCAGCACAATGCTGTGGGAGTAGAAGGACGGAACTTTGCTGACCCTTCTTTTGACCAATTCATAGACTGTATGCCATATAGTGAAAGATGATTAAATCTGTCTTGAGTTGTATAATTAGAATATCATTGAGTATAAATTTGCTTTATGGTGTACTCTCTGGTTGATTCTCTGACCTCTGGTTTTGTTCTCCACTGGGCATCTTTGCTTCTGTCAAGTGCTTTCATTACTGGCTTTCAACTTTACTGACACCAATTCAAATGACTCTTTGCTGTTTTCAGGAGAGTTTGAACTATATGCTTTTAATTTTAACTACCTGGGTAAACTGCCTTATGCTTTATAAGATATATTACACTTGTTCTACAGTTTTTCTTTATAAATACTTGCTTGGGATTGGCTTCAGTGCTGTGCTGATGGGTTAGACATCTTTAATGTTCCATAAGAACCTTAATAATTTGTTGAATAGCTGTGGTGAGTTGACCCTGACTGGATGCCAGGTGCCCACCAAAGCCAATCTATCACTTTCCTCCTCAACTGGACAAGAGAAAGAAAAAAAATATAAAAAAAGGCTTGTGAATCGAGATAAGGACAGGGAGATCACTCACCAGTTACCATCACGAGCAAAACAGACTCAAGTTGGGGAAAATAATTTTATGTATTGCCAATTTAAAAGCAGGTTAATGAGAAATAAGAACAAATCTTGCCCTCAACCCTGCCTTCTTTCCAGGCTGAGCTTCTGATTTTTTCCAGCTCCTCCCCTCCAGCAGCACAGGGGGACAGAGGCTGTGGTCGGTTCATCACATTGTCTCTGCTGCTCCTTCTTCCTCAGGTGGAGGACTCCTCATACTCTTAACCTGCTCCAGCACGGGATCCTTCCCATGGGATACAGTCCTCCACAGACTGCTCTGGTGTAGGTCCCTTCCATCTGATACAGTCCTTCAGGACCAGACTGCCCCAGTGTAGGTCCCCCCATGGGGTCACAAGTCCTGCCAGCAAACCTGCTCAGTGTGGGCTCCTCTCTCCACGAGTCCTGCAGGGACCGTGCTCCAGTGCGGGCTCTGTGTGAGGTCACAGCCTTCTTTGGGTGCATCCACGTGCTCCGGTGTGGGGTCCTCCATGGTCTGCAGGTGGATATCTACTCTGCCATGGACCTCCATGGGCTGCAGGAGGACAGCCTGCCTCACCACGGTCTTCTCCATGGGCTTCAGGGGAATCTCTGCTCTGGCACCTGGAGCACCTCCTCCCCTCCTTCTTCACTGACCTTGGTGTCTGCAGGGCTGTTTCTCTCACACAGTCTCACTCATCGCTCCCCGCTGCTGTTGCACAGCAGATTTACCTCTTAAATACATTGTCACGGTGGTGCTACCACTGGTGAGCTTGGCCCTGGCTGATGGTGGGTCCATCTTTGGAGCCAGCTGGCATTGGCTCTGCTGGACATGGAGGAAACTTCTTTTTGGGTGTGTGAAAATGATGGAAGTTGAGACTTACTTGACATATTTTATGAATGGTTACTGTGGTAGGCAAGTGTGAGGCAAATCATGCTTTTTGCTCTTGTCAGGATTTGTTTTGCTTAACTATAGTAATTTAACAATGGCTATAATCTAATCAACATTAAACTCGTGTAAGCTGTTAATTTTGCCTGAAAGGCAATTTTATTCACTACTGGCTGTTGCTTGGCGCTGTTATTTAGTTGGAAGGTGGAATTGCATTTGTTGACGGCGGTGGCAGTTTATGCTACTTTAAAAGATTCACAAAATTTCAGCTTTCAAAGCTCGCAGCCTCCTTTCTTTATCTTGGCTGTCTCGCCAGTGACTAGAGACATCTTGTGCAGTACTTGTCTTCCCTGTCCATTTTAGGATGGGCTGGCTCTGGCGGATGCTCTTGTTCACCACTGCTAAGAGTAGACTAAATGTTTAGTTTTGCAGTAGCTGGTGGTAAGATGAATTTCATCCTTTTGTAACAATGGATGACTTTTCTGTTTTGCTTCATGCTTATTAGCTTGCAAAATGGTATAAACCATCGACATTTTGATGATGAAAACTTCGTTTTCTTAATGAAAATATGTAGTATTTGGCCATAATTCTAATAATGATGATAATAATAATGGTCTATGCCTCTTTAAAGAGAATTACCTGTTCAAACTTGCACTGTGTATATCTCTCTGCCTAAATTGGCTTTGTTGGTAGGAACATGTATGAACTTCATGGCGTGGGAGGTTTGAGTCATGTTTTACTTCGAAGCTCCGGAGTTTGATTCTAATGTATAATCCATAGTATTAACTCTGTTGTACAGACATGGACGTAATGAAGCCTTTAATTGACGAACAAAACTCGGATGGCATGTCGGATGAAGAGCATGAAAATAATTTCCTGCCAGCTGAGAAGCGTTGCCAGCTTGATAATAAAGAAGGCATCACGTATGTATTACTCTTTAGTACCAGCTTGTTAAAATTTGTTGCCTGTGACTTGTTTCTCATGAGTAGCTTACTGAACTCTTAAGGAGTTTTCTTGTACCTGTGGCAGTTTTGTGGTTGTGCACCAGGACTTTGCATAGTTCTGCTAAAAAGCAGCACATGTTGAGTAGGTTCTCTGTTCTTTGGAAGCTGTAAAATATTCCGAGGTGCCCATCTGGGTCATTCAGAATTCAAGCATTGTTTGAAGAAGGTTTTGACTGGTTTTGTTTTTTTGGTAAAGAAACTTCAAACCACTTTGGAGATAATTTATTAAAGTTTAATTATAAGAACTTGTAAAGGCTGTGAGGCCTTTAAAGGACAATAAAATTGCACAGAAAGTAACCTTTCAGAATCTGGAGGAAGGAACTGAAGACCAGACTTTGTATGCTTTATTTGAGGGAGCTCACATGTAAAGATAAGAAAGAACATTTTTTGAATGAGCTTTTATATTCTTTGAAATAGCTTACCTTAAGGACCACCTTAAGCTGAAGCTCACAGTTTATCCCTTTATTAATAAATGACAGAGGGTGTAATTTTGGTTTTGCTTCCCCCCCCTTCTTGGTGTACTTCTAATGTGACTTCTTATATTTTGATCCTCAGGTTTATACAAACACTTATGCACCTCCTGAAGGGAAACATTGGAACTGGGCTTCTAGGTCTTCCACTTGCAATAAAAAATGCTGGCATTGTGGTGAGAATTCAATTATTTTTCATAGATCAGAAAAATTATCCAGACAGATCTACAGATATGTGTCTGAGCCTGAAAAACTAAAATCTCAGGATTTTTTGTTTGTCCTTACCAAATTCAACACAGTTGTGCTCTATTTTTGCTCTTCAGTCTTGTGAAATTAGTACTGAAGGTTGAGATTTTTAAATTTTCCATATAGTATGTGCTGTATTTTTGCTTAGCCAAATTGTTTTTACAGTGAGAAGAAAAACTTTGTCAGAAAAAAGAAAGATTTAGGTTCACTCAGACTCCTATGATGTCTCATGGAAATTGTCACCATGGAGTTGTTTTATCTTTGTCTGGACTTCGATCATATATCATACAGTGCTGCACTGTTAAATCAATCTTGTGTTTCTGCAGAAACAGGATGTAACAGAGCTTGTTAACGCTGGGTAACAAACAATTTAATCAAGTGAAAGTTTTACCTTGTGACTAAATAATCCTGTAATTATTTGTTACAGGATGTTTCGTTTAAGAATGAAAGTTACATGTGAAAAGCAAGTACCTTCTGTGAAAACGTTTGGTCAAATTTCTACTCTGAAACAAAATTATTTGACAGTTTTCTGTAATTCATGATAGTAGAATTTGTCAGGGTTGTGGTGTGTTTTTTTTTTCTTTTTTTTTATACTGCACATCATCAAGTCTATTAACGTAAGGGAAAGAAACTTTGTCATTGCCGCTTTAATGCAGCCCAAACCACTGTTTTGGATTGCGCAGTCTATGCAGTTGTCTCTCTTGACAATTTTTTTTGGCAAATATCTTAACAAAGCTGTTAGGGGAGTGAAGTAGGGTTGTGCCCATTTGGTATTTATGACTTGATCACCTTTGAATACTCTTTCTGTCAAGTAGTGAACTCAAAGTAAAGAATGCCATAAAATATCAGCAGCAAATCCGCCTGTGAGAGGGGAAAAATATCGAGTTGCACAAAAGTTTTGATTTATTTGCTACAATGTGAAATTTTTGCATGTGAAGATTTTGCCTGGTATGTTTTCATGAAAAATGTTGTTGATGTCCTGTGTCCTTTTTTTTTTGTTTTCCATCCCAGATCGGACCGATCAGCCTTGTGTTCATAGGAATTATATCTGTTCATTGTATGCACATCTTGGTACGTTGCAGCCACTCTCTCTGTCAGAGGTAAATGTGGAACTACTCATTCTGTTGCCGAGTTTGAGTATTATTTTTTTTTACTTCTTTTCTATTTCTGATTTTTGGCCTACAGAATGTCCTGGTGCTGTAGCAGTTTCTTCAGAATCTTGTGCTTGAAAGAAACAACGCTAAGTTTCTTACGGTGCAACTACAAGTGACAGCTGTGCTTTGTGCAGCGCTGGTTTTAATACATTGACAAAGTATTTGTTGTCTGCTCATACTAAAATGAAGTTGTGTTGCTCAGTATCCTGTTCCCTGTCTTGGCTGGCAAATAATCAGGTCCTTCTTGTTGCCCTTTTAACTGCTTAGTTCAGGTCCTTTAGTTCTTCATCGCTTCTGAACCTTCGGAGCTTTGAAAAGCATCCAGTTTATAAATATCCAGGTTATAAATACCTCATAGGAATAAAAGATTAACTAAGGATTGCTGCTAATGTCTTCAGTGATTATTATATGTGAACCCTGGCTGTTTGCATTGTGATAACTCAATTTGTTGGAATTATAGCACTGAAGGAATGTGTTAAAATGATACTAGTGAGCAGGTAATTGCTAGATACTCCTCCAAGTGAGATGTACAATATTGGGAGGGAAGCAGTTATTAAAATATGACTGATATTTTGATTAATAGTGGCTTTTATTATATATTATATATAATACATATACATGATAATATATAGTCATTATTATATATTTATTATATATATATCTTACTGTCAGGTGTTAGAGAGAGGCAGTGGGAGGGTCTCGTATTTAAAAAAGTGCAATGAAGTTTTTGAACTGGCTAGAAACAAAACTGTTCATGTCCCTGTAGCTGGGAAAACTATGGTTTAATGGGATATTGTACTGTGAAGGGATCCTGTCATTCCTCAATGTTTTCCTTTTTCTTCTTTAGTTTTGAATGGCCTTTGGATACATACATAAAGCTAAGATCACTGAAACAACTGCAATTGACTGCTTGTCTGGGAAAATCTGTTAAATCCTGTTGAAGTTCTTTGAGACTTTTATATCTGAGTTGAATTTCTTAAGCTGATGCTATAAAATGGATTAATTTATCCAGAAAGTTGTTCTGTGGAGAAACTGATTTAGTAGTGTGGAATTAGAGGAAAACAGCATTGTGGTTCATGTGCTTGTAGAATGCCGAATAGACCTTCCCTGGGGTAAAGACACCCAAACCAGACCTAAAATTCAGCAGCTGCAGAATGATGCCACAGGTGATTACATACTCTAAGCCTGGGAGACCACCAGCATTTTTGAAGTAGGGATCTAGGCCCTCATAATTTCTAGTAATTCAGTTCTTTCTTCACTCTCTGATTTCAGGATGAAGAAATCCTCGCTGGGGTACAGCGATACAGTTAGTTACGCCATGGAAGTGGGGCCTCTGGCTGCTCTTCAGAAACGAGCTTCTTGGGGACGGTAAGTTAGCACTGGAATTTTATTGAATAGATTTGGTTTTATAATCAATGACTACGCTTGGAACGCTTAAGAGTTTTCCTTTTTACTAAGATGTTGCCGCCTTTAAGAATGTGTTGTCTGTGCTTGAAATATTTTTATGCAGAGTTACGTGTTATTTCTTACAGCCAACTGGTAGTGGTGACGTGGGAAGACTGAGGAGTGTCTCTGTGTTAGGCATTTGAATTTTCAGATTTACAAGACCTATGAGGAGAAGAATTCTGTCTGGTAGTACAGGAAGAGATGTGGTAGAACCAGAAATGCGTTCTGTACAGTCTAATCCGGTGAAGTAATTTAAGTTTTCGTTCTCTTCCTATAAACACATTTCTCTGCATCAGAGTTCACTCTTTGAGCAGGTTGACACTGCAAATGTTAATTACTGCAATATATTTATTCTGAAAGGAAGCAAAGCAGTTATTTTGATTCCTGTTTAAAGATAACACTCAGATGATAGAGAAATATTTACTATAATGCGCAATAATGACACGCAGGTGTTAATAGCTTGTTGTCTCTTTATATTTTTCCCCGTTTTTTTAAAAGACCTTTTTTTTTGTTGCTGTTTGTGGAGATATGGTATGACTGTGCAGTGGTGAAATTCAAAAACTTAGACATGTTGTTCAGTGCTAAAGTGTTTTTTTTCCCTCACACGTATATTTTTTGGTCCTGCAGCATTTTGTATCATGTGTTTTCGCTACTATTTTGTTTCAAATAAGAAAAAGGTGAGCTGGTTCTTTTAAGGTCTCCTGTGATGACTTCGTAGGAATGAAGTAGAGCTCAATTAGAGGGAAAATTGGTTTGTAGTGACATATAATGACAATTCTCTAATGCTCCAGAGTTACAAGCCACAAATGGCAATTTGATTTGCAGAGACACTGTGCTGCAGCAAATCCATTCTCTGAGGCAGATCTGTGCTGCCTACCTGACTCCAGCAAAGATTTTCATTACAGCGTGTCTTCAGGCCACCGTTATATCTAACATTTTTCAGCAGCAATCTGAACCATAGCATAGAGGGTTTCTTCGATGAGATGCAGTGTCTGAATGTGTATTTGGGTACTTTGGTATAGACCCACTTAGTAAGATGAGAAAATGTTTGTCCTCTTGAAATGATGAAACTTCTAATAAGACTGTAGGAGTCATTTCATCTCTGGTCCTGGTGGAAAACTGCTGTGTTAAGGGCTAACTGACACGAGCAGAATTTTTATGTATGTCTGTTTATATTTGTGCTGCATTGAGTCTTTGAATTTCATTTTATGCCACTTTAAAATATTTACCTTTTTTTTTTTTGAGAAACTTTGATGCCTGTTCAATGTTACCTTAAAGAACAACCACATAAAAACTCATGCTGTTTTGTCATGAGATGAACCTGTATTGCAGTGATTGTGAAATTAAGGTGGAATTTGAAACTAGCATTTTGAGTACTGTAAAAGGGAGCAGTAATTGCTTATCAAGTAGAAATAGGTTAATTGTTTGGATCTTAAGTATAATTTATGCTTTTTTTTTCCTTTCCCAGGTCTATTGTCGACTTTTTCCTAGTGATAACACAGCTGGGCTTCTGCAGTGTTTATGTTGTGTTCTTGGCAGAAAATGTGAAACAAGTGAGTAACGTTAGTGTATGGAAACAGTTTTAGATTCCTTTTTTTCTCACTTATATTTCCTATTCTTATGAAGTCCAACAGAACTATTTGTAGAATATGAAGGTGAGAGATGTACAGAATGGGTTCTACTGTGGTTCCCACAGAACACCTTTTGGTAAAAAGGAGCAGTGTGCAAGATGAACTGAATTCAGATCTCGTGCGAGTGTTAGTGGCTTCATTGCCCTCTGATTTGTTTCTTGAATGAAAAAGTTAATTGTGGAAATCATAGAAAATGAGGCTGAAACTGGTTTAGGAGCCAGTTGTCCCTGAATTTATTTTTGTTTTTTGCCAAGCCTTATGGTGACTTCCTTTTTTTTTGGTGGCTTCTTGGGCATGTTTTATCCTTTTCATGTCACTGGAATCTTTCTTTCGTTTTCTTCAGTCTCTTCCATGTTCTAGAATGGTTCCAGCTGCTACAGAATTCATTGTATCTAAACAAATCCTAATTTTTTTTTTAATTCTTAAAAATGCCTAAGATTAAAATTTCCATAGCCTCCTCAGTATTCAGTTTCAATGCTTTCTAATCTGTTAGACTAACTGCTTCTTTGTAGAAACTTAAAATTTCTTATCGCCATTGTAAGTCTTTTATTTCATGTTCTACTGATAAATAATTTTTTTTTCTATTTGTGGATACCTTTTATTTCTGAGTATATACTATTTCCACCTAATACAGGGAAGACACGATAGAGTCTAATAATTCTTCTTGCTTTTCTGTGAACGTTCTTCAGTTGGTCACATTTCACTAATTTTTCTCAGTTTATCCCTGAGATTGGTTATACTACTCCAGTGGAAGTTTTGGTTTCAACTAATAGAGCTGAAAGGTTATTTCACAGGTCTTGCAGATCACATTCCAGACCTGACACCTCAGTATAATGGTCATTTTGCAGGAGCATGTCATTGCTAACTCAAGATTGACTTGTGGTCTGCCATGATCTTTTGACCCTTGACTACAAAACTTCATTCTAGGCAATTCCTCTGGTCCTTCTTTCTGTACAGATGGTTTTTGTTTAGCTGTGGAATCCTTTATTTTTCCTTAGTGGATTGATTTTTAACAGTTCTCAAGCCTGCATTTTAATCTCATTTCTAAGTATTCTTTTACTTTCCATCTGGAACTGGTGTTTAGACCCTGCTTACTACATCTTCTATGTTATTAATGAGAATGTTAAATAATACTGCTCCTGTAACATGTAATGTATTTCACTGTAAGTACTATTATATGTATGTAGTATTGTACTATGCTTATGTAGTATTGCATAGTACAGTACTACATACATATAACTATTATCTGTTACAGATTTTTAAATAGATTGGATATTAATTATTAGAAAACCACTGTGATATTGTTAGAAAAATACTGTGATTCAGTTTTGCAAGTTGATTTATTTAAGGATGTCTAAGAATCAAATATTTCGTCATGCCGTATTTGTGAAAAAGTCAAAAATTACAAAAAGAACCCTCGCAACCACAACTGCCTGTACACCTCCCAAGAGCCACTAAACCTTTCACTAAAACGCAGTTATCCTTTTTCTCCCCCACAACCATCCGTCAGTAACTAAAGCAAATAAATCCGTATCTGCCCCTGCTTTCATTCATGTTTTTTCCCTCTCTTTCTCCAGTCCTTGCGAGCTCTTCTTTTTCTCGTCAGTGGGGATTTTTCTGTTGGTGGGAACCCTGCTGTCTGCTGGTCCTTCCTCTTTGCACACCCACAAGTTGGAGCCAACTGTTGGTGTCCCTCAGCCGGTGTCCGTGGAAGGTCACCTGGCACAGGTTGGCTGCTCGGATCGGAGCCGTGTGTGTTTTGGGCTCGTGGTGCTCCCTCCTCCGTGAGCTTTTTAAGATGCTAGGACTCTGCCAATGTACCTGCTGTGTTTTCTGCTCGGAATGTGATGGTTAGCTGCTTGGCATAGAGATAATGAGGATGAATCTGAGCCTGCATGTAAACGTGTGCTTCTGGAATTAGTGATGTGGGTGAGGAATAAGGTGTGGCAGGTTACTGTGCATTAATCATCCGTAGGAGCTCTTATGCTACCCACAAGGTAGAATGTCATGGCATAGTTTAGCTTACATTAATTAGGAAGAATAGTGTCCTCCCTGGGCAGTTAGTTCTAGAAGGTAGTATATTTTTTTCCTCCCCTTGTAGAGGAGTATTTATATTGTGCTGAAAAAGTATTCCTAGTTCTATAGATGGAGATCCTGTCAAGATGAGGTGAATTTGTGCTTTTGAAAGCTGGATACACTGTAACTGGAGTGAAAAAACTGCCAACCTTAAAAGCTGCAGTCCTACTGTCACAAATCAATCTCAATACCTAAAAGTCCTATATTATATCTGATGTCCTTTTGATGGACTTCCGAAGGGGGAACTTCTGTTGCATCCTTTGTAATGTAAGTTAAAATCAAAGCCTTTCCTATCAAATACATATCTGGTCAACCAGTTCTTGTATATGTGTTTTGACCTTAAGCAAAAAACAATACTGAGCGCTTATTGATTTTGGCTTTTATAGATTTTGAAGAGGAAAAAAAAGGAAAAGAGAAGTAATCTTTTCAGGAAATTTGTTGCTGCTTTCTGGAAGAAGAGTTAAAAGATCTTACAGGAGAAAAACCACTGCAATGGCAGTAGCTGCCGGGACCCGTGACATATGCTCTGTGAATGAATTAAAGTCATCAGCAATTCAGAGGTTCCATTTACAAGTGTATTTGATTTAGATACCTCTGGGCTCTCTCTTCTGGGAGGGAGGTTTGTCCTTACCTCTTGGCAGTTTTCTGCTGCGAAAATCTGTCCCATAGAGGGCACCAAAGAACACGAATTTGCGCTGCTTTAACTCAGTAATTTTTCTGTTAGTGAAAGGGTGAGGCAGGTGAACCGAGAGAACGGTGAGGTGGAGAGCTAAAATAAAGGAAAAACTTAGTAGAAGTGTTACTAATACTGCTCTTGACCAGTAACTCTGTGTCATACTCTGTACTCGTGTTTGCATGTTGATGTCTGGGAGAGCTAAAATAAAGGAAAAACTTAGTAGAAGTGTTACTAATACTGCTCTTGACCAGTAGCTCTGTGTTATACTCTGTACTCGTGTTTGCATGTTGATGTCTGCAGCTTAAGCCCACTGGAATCAGTAGGAACTTCCACTGAGACATTTTCTTTGATATTCTTATATGAAACTAGTACCAGCCCAAGTTTAGTAGCCTCTTCCTTCACTTTATTTACTGTTTCAGAGAACTAAGGTGTGACAAAGCATTTTAACGTGGTTCTGGCAAATGAATGGAATGTTCATCAGTCCAGATTGCTTTGAGGTGAATATTTAGACACACATGGTGCATGTGAGTCTAGCTATTTAATCTTTTGAATTCTGTAAAATATTTGATGTGTCCTTCTCACTAGTGGACATACGTATAGCTTCTGGTGCTAAATCTGTTCTGATTAGTGTCTGGGATTTTCACAACGTTGGCTGCATTGAATTACAGTTTTCTAAATGCTTCGTTATTATGAGGTCCTACTTCCAGTAGGACTTCAAATTTGAAGTGCATCTTTTCCTAAGAAATATTTTCCTAGGGCACCAAAGGAGTTCAGGTTGGTTGAAAGAGTTGTGGTTAAATCTATCAGCGTGCAAATATGGGGCGTACAGTTGAAGGTGTGTAGAATTGGAGAAGAATGGTAGATCTGGAACAAGAGCTGGAGGTTGACTGCAGCAAGACTGGAGTGGGAACACGCTGGGATATAAAAAAGAATCTATACCAAAAAGAGCATGGTCCTCTTTCACACCATTGTTACTTTGCTTTTCTTGCTTGAGCAACAGAAAACCTGAATTCAAGAGTCGTGGCATTTCTCAGCTTGTGAATATTTGCAGAGTTCTCTGGAAAAGTGTACTTTTCTCATTGCTTGCTGATACAGCTGAAAAACACCGCACAAGTTTTTGCTGCGTGGGAGCCCTTTATTAGATCTCTAGAACTTTGAAGGTGACCCGTTACTGGGATGCTACCTAATAGAATTTTGATTTCTTCCCCTTCCCTGCCCCTAGTTTTTGTCAAATGAAGAACAAAAAAAAAGCCCTTAGGAAATTGTGGTTGGACGTAAAATTTGAAGCGTGAATAATGTCTAGTTTGAAAAGTTGAATACTAAGTGATAATGAAGTACTAGAACTAAATGAACTGTGGAACTGTTTCTTTGGCCTTTTCATGCCAAATTGCAGGTTTACAATGTAGTCTTTATCTGCCTGATAACGTACTGGTTTTGTGCCAGATCTGACCCTGGTCTCTTCTGACTGTTACTCCAAGTTAAATAAGGAAGGAATTACAAGGAACCAATGAGCTCAAAGACTACTGTTTTGATTGCACTAGATGTTGAAAGTCTGTAGACCGTGTGACAGAAAGGGCAAGTTTTGGGATACAGGCAAGAAAACAACAGTCGTGGTTGAAGAGACTAAGGAAACAATTATTTCTTGTTTCTGAGATAGTTCTTATAAGAAGCGTGTTCATCAGCTGAACTGAATTTTCAGCAGTCGCTAGTCGTGCATGGCGGCTTCACTAGCCTTCGTAGTCACTATGACCAGTAACTCCAGTAGCTCTGTAATGCTTTTCTAAAAGTATAATGGTATTTCCTCATGTGGTTTAGAGATATGTTTGTGGAACTTCCAGGTACAGTCATAAGCATAGAACAAACTGCAGATAATGTCTGCTCACATTGGAAGTTGAACAACATTTGCTGGGCTCTGTGATACATAAAAAGAAGAGATATGCGTGCCTTTTTCAGCAACATAGCCACTGGATGATGGAATCTTAGAATGAATCATAGGATCCTACAATAGTTTTGGTTGGAAGGGACCTCTAAGATCGAGTCCAAACTTTGTCCTAGCCCTATCAACCCCACAAAACCATGTCCCTCAGCACAACTGTCGTGGGTTGACCCTGGCCGGTCGCCAGGTACCCACACAGCCGCTCACTCACTCCCCCCTTCACTACTGAACAGGGGGAGAAAATATTTCCAAGGGTTCAGGGTTTGAGATAAGGACAGGGAGATCACCCTCATTTACCGTCCCGGGCAAAACAGACTCAGTTTTGGGGAAATTAGGTACATTTATTAAAAGAACTAATCAGAGAGGAGTAGTGAGAAGTAGGAAAGAGCAAACAAATCTTAAACAGAACACCTTCCCCCCATCCCTCCCTTCTTCCCGGGCTTAACATCAATCCCGGTTTCTCCACCTCCTCCCCCCGAGCGGCGCAGGGGGACAGGGAATGGGGGCTGCGGTCAGTTCATCCGACGTTGGTTTCACCGCTTCTTCACTCCGGGGGAGGACTCTTCACTCTTCCCCAGGGCCACCGTGGGGTCCCTCTCATGGGAGACAAGCTTCATGCTCTCTTCTCCGCGTGAGTCGTCCCACGAAGGGCAATTCATCACAAACTGCCCAACGTGAGACACCTCACGAGGGGCAGCCCACCCCTCGTGAGTCTGAGGCGCAGTCCTTCAGGGGAAACTGCTCCAGCGTGAGCCACCCGCAGCATCCCAAAAGTCCCACCGGCCAACCTGCTCCAGCGTGGGCATTCCTCTCTTCCACGGGCTACAGGCTCTGGCAGCGACTTGCTCTGACACGAGCTTCCCACGGGCTACAGTCCCCTTTCAGGCATACACCCACACAGCATGGAGTCCTCGCTGGACATCTACGCGGTGATCCTCACGGTGGACATCTGCACCTCGCCCATGGGCTGCAGGGGGACAACCCGCTTCACCATGGTCTTCACCACGGACCCGGGGGATTCTCTCTGCTCCGGCGCCTGGAGCTCATCCTCCCCCCCCTCCTTCTTCACTGACCTTGGTGTCTGCACAGACTCTCACTCCTCCATCTCTGTGCCAGCTGTTATGGCGCAGTTCTTTTTCTCATTCTTAAATATGTTTTTCACAGAGGCGTTCCTCTCCTATCACCTTACTGATAGGCTCAGCCTTGGCCAGTGGCGGGTCCCTCTTTGTAGCCGGCTGGCATACAGAAGCCACCCTGCAGCTCCCCCCCCGCCGCTGAAATCTGGCCAGGCCAAACCAAAACAACAACATATATTTATTCAGGAAAAAGACAGACATGTCTGCTGTCCTTGGCCCAGCACGACTGCCGTATGCAGTGATGCCCTAGCAGAGAACAGCAGGAGACTGAAAATGATTGTTGTCCAGAATAGGAATCTGAGATTATATTAATTCTAATATTTAGGAGACTAGGTTAGGCAGACAGTGAGTCATAGTCTGTCCTAACACAATCAGCAGTAAACTTACATTAAACTAAACAGCGTATTAAAAAGAGTTTTATTTTTTTTAAAAAAAGAAGTACTCCTGCTGCTTTGCATTTTGTTACTTGTTAGAATAGTTTTAAGTGTTATCTTAATAATTCTTACAAAAAAAATCTAATAGAACACTTTCAAAGTCATGTCAATGTTAGCCTGTAGCTGGACAAATCAGTATAATCTCATCTTCATTAGTTTTCCTCGGCTGCTCTTCGCTGCCAAGTCTCCCACAGCCGATTGCACTGCTCTGAGAGAGTAGCGGTTCTTACTTATTATAATTGTTGCGTTTCACTTTCTAACTCGTCGGTCACTCGTGCATGTTTGTTTAGCTCTCCCACAAGGTTACCTGTTGCTGGTGTGCCTCTTCTGAGTCAGTGTGCAGAATCACTGCTCTGTTATTCTTCAAAATCCACCTGTGCAGTGCGGGTGCTTCTGTGGCCTTGCCCAAACCTGCAGCTGGTACTGATGTTCTTAAAGCTACTGTACTGGCAGTCAATTTAAAGGTGTATACATATGCACAAAAGGGAATAAGGTGTCCTCTGTGCTTATACGTTAGTATAACTGTGTCCATAATATCAGTTACATGGTATATACATGTGTGTGCATGTGTATGTAAAACTTGCCCCCAAGGTATTTTAGTAATGCAAAAAACCTGTATATAATGGACATAATGAAGACAACTTGTCAGTCAGCGGTTGAGCTGAAACTTTCAAAAGTTTTGTAATAGTAGTAGGTAGGAGACTTGGCAAAGTGATGTGACTCAAATGAGAGGTGACAGGGAAGAGAGGAAGGGGCAGCAGGAAGACTTTGTGAATTTTGTACTGACGTTTTGGGTTAAGAACATACAAGAATTAGGTAATTTTCGTAGCTGGGACAGACAGCTGTGACTGCAAGTCTGGTTTACATAGAATGTTAATCTGTGCTGAACAGATTCAGCATTTCATCTTTTTTTTTGTTTGTTTTCCTCCCAGCTAGGATGTCTTTGATGCCCTGACTTCTTTCTTTAAACCTTTAAACTGTCTTTCAAGGAACAGGATCTGATGCAGTCTCCTGCAAGTCATGACATTTTTGAGAATCTGATGGTGTTCATTTCCTTCCTGTAGTGAGTGCTGGGGCAGGGAAGAGAGAGTAGGGTAAAGCAGACTGCAGTATTGTGGTTTATTGCAGGCATATAACTCAGATCTGAAATGTGGAGGTGGGAAGCAAGGGTTAGGGGATCAATCTGATGATTTTAGTTGGCTGGGTTTTGCTGATTCTGCATCAACATTCATTCATATGATGATGACTGTGAAGAGTTTGTGTGCAGCTGTAGTATGTTCTGCGCTCTCCTCATATTTTTGTGAAAATAAAAGGCAGATAATTATAAAGACTGCTTCACGTGACCACTCTTGCCTAACACAGCATAGAGGTGTGATCTGCTCTTAGCCTGTTATCAGGATAGCAGATCACAATAGACCTAAATATAGACCTAAATAAATATGGACCTAAATATAGACCTAAAATAGACTTATATGGAATATTACATAGTACATTCTCCAGCCATATTAGCCAGTAAACTCCAGTTGGATGTCAAGCTGGAATTTGGTGGTGTTAATAGCAAAGAAAAAATATTTCTCCCTTTAGGAACTTTTCACTGGAGTTTGTGCCTAAAAATAGAATGTCTTTCTCTTAACAGAAAACTGAGGTGGTTGAATGCTTGAAATTATTTGTGTAGGAGCTGGTTTATACAGGGGTATTTTAAAACTGTGTTATAGAACCTGAACTGTATCCTGCCTGTGGTTATTTTTTAGGAGTGATTTTTATTTTTTTTTTTTTGTTAAAATATCTCATCAGGCTTACAGACATCTATATAGATTGAAGGCACACAAGGTTAAATACTTATTGTAGCTGGGGTTTTCTACGGGACTTACATGCTCAAGTCACGCTAATTCTTAGAAAACCCTCTTATGTGTCCTTGTGCGGGGAGCAGCTCTGGCTACCTGCGAACGCGTGCAAGTGAGTAAACACGCGAGACTGTTGTTAAAGTGAGAGGCTGGTAAAGTGCTTGCTCTGTGTTTCTAAGGGTGCTGGGAAAGCTGGGAGTTTCTCCAGAGAGCTTTACTTCATGTGGCATTAGGGAAGTAATTTGGTTAAGTGTTTGACACATTGCTTGGCAAAATGAAGTTATTGTAGCTGCATGAATCCAACAGAATTGAGTTCTAAATATATTTATCTCTTCTTCATAGCTTTCTAAAAACATTATCTTAATGAAAAGTAACAGATGTTAAATGAATTGTAAGTGTCACTTAAGATTCTTGCAAGGTCAAAATGGTCAGCGTTTCTGTAATGACTAATGTCCTCTGTTGTCATTTAAAGTGAGATTTCTGGAAAATATGGCTGCAGAATTTATCTTTTATCTTTCACTTTTTCATAACAAAAAAATCTGTCTAGTGCTTTTTTTTTTTAAAGAGAGAAGAGTTTTAGTTTAATATTCTGTCTTCCTGAGTTTATGGGTGGTACAACAGAAGTAAAGTGAACTGTACAATTTTTTTTCTTCTCCTAGACTTGTGAACTCTGACTTTTGGCAAACTTGCCAATTTGAATTTTACGTACACTAGATTTTACATTACCAGTTAACTCCCTCTACCTCATGGAAGTCTCATAGTGCCAGTGATCCCTTGATTGCCTACTGTATCTCCAGCCTGTCCTCCTTTCTCCATCCTCATCCTCCAAGTAAAAAAATTAATAGTCCTGAGTTGCTGTGACCTGTAAAATAATATTGTTCAGGTACTGGTCACTGTAGTGTTTGCTTCGGACAGCCATGGCTACAGAAAAACTTACATTGTAATAGTAATACTTGCTCCTTTTATTGTAACAGCTTAATGTGTTTGCATTTTTGAGGCAGGATCTAGGATCATAGTATTTCGCTTGCAGAGAGTCTTGGGACTAGACTGCAAAGTGTGTGATAAGGATAATAATATTTAAGAATTGCTACACTTGAACACTTCCTAGGATCGTTGGGCTGTACAGTCTTCCTCTGAGTGCAGTTCTGTGACTATAGTAGTTGTTTCTCTGACAGTACTTAGGAGTTAGAGCATTTTTTTCAGTTGTTATGTATTGATTTCACATTTTTGTTTAAGTCTTTTTGTGCTATAAGGAACAAATTTTTTTTATTATTTTTTCATGGCCTAGGTATCTATTTTAGTCACCAAGCCAAAGGCTTTCTGCAGCATGAGCAGATTAAGCACAATAACGTGCTGGCTTGTGAGATGGTGAATGCAATGGAAAACAAATGGAAAAGGAAGAGATACGCTCCTAGGGAAAAGGCATGATAAAATTTAAAACAAATGGATTTGAACTGTTGCCGTTTTGCAGCAAGCAGAATAACCACCTGCTCTCGATGTGTTGATCGTGGTGTGCGCGTAGCACAGAATATATTTCTACCAAGCCAATTTTGGCACTTATGGTCATGTTAGCGGTTTTCCAAAAGAAGAGTTATGAATAGTGCCAAACTCAGTCTTCTGAACTGCACTATAGGCAACAATTGCAGTGTTTTATATAAAAAAACAAACTCACTTTGTGTACTGCCCTTTATCTATAGGCATTCAGTCATGTCAGTTTGATGGGTACAGGTTTCTCAACTCTCTCGTAGTTTTTAAAGTTGAGTTAATGCTGATTAATAAGAGTGAAGAATGAAAAAGAAAAGACAGGCAGGTCCATATTTAATACTATTTTGTACGTATGCTGTTATGATGTGGATGGAAAAGGCGTAAGGTTATTAGGCACTGATTTCAGGTGCCATAGCAGATGTTCATCTAACCCTCTTACTCTCTTTAGGAGAATTCAAACTCTAATATTTAGGCTTAGATCCATCTCGCTTGTGTTCATTTTACCAAACTCTCCCTTTCTGAAAGGACTTTTACTCGTATGGATTTCCTCTTTAATCAGGAGTGGGATAAAGATGGTTTCAGATATTTCAGACCCTTATTTCATTTATCTGGAAAATGAAACACTTGCTGAAAGTGCCTTGTCTTCCTCTCTGCACTGAGAGTCCAGTGGTCCTGAAACGCCCAACACTGGGCAGGTAAAGCAGAGGGACAAATGCCCCTTTTAAAAAATGAATGATGTGACCGTTTACAGAGACTTAGTGCTACCACTGTGTAACATGTGTTTTTGGTTTTATTTTTTCGTACAGGTCCATGAAGGATTTCTGGAAAACAAGCTTGCTCTCATAAATGTCAGTGCTGCCAGCAGTTCTTCCGAGAGGAGGAGTACTGATTTGCGAATATACATGCTGTGTTTCCTGCCCTTCATGATCCTACTGGTCTTTATTCGTGACCTTAAGAGCCTGTCCTTGCTTTCGTTGCTTGCCAATCTGTCCATGGCTGTCAGCCTCGTGATCATTTACCAGTATATTGTTAGAGTGAGTATTAAAAAAACTATTTTCTTCTTTTTCAGTGTGATAAGCTGCATTTATTGCATGTGACAGTTGGTCTGGGATGGATATGTGCTGACTGACAATTTCTGAAAGGCAGAAATATCTTGTATTTTATTGAGGCGTCTTAATTTAAGGAAATGCCTCTGATACTTGAGACATGCTTTAAAAATGGAATTTAACAATACTTTTGAAAGAAAGGATAATATTGATGCACTTAGAATCATAGAATCATAGAACAGTTCAGGTTGGAAAAGACCCTTGGGATCATCGAGTCCAACCGTTAATCCTACACTACAAGTTCACCCCTAAACCATATCACCCAACACCACACCTAAGTGACACTTAAACACATCCAGGGATGGCGACTCAACCCCCTCCCTAGGCAGTCTGTTCCAGTGTCTGACCACTCTTTCCATGAAGAATTTCTTCCTAATGTCCAGCCTAAACCTACCCTGTTGCAACTTGAAACCGTTCCCCCTGGTTCTATCCCTAATGACCTGTGAGAAGAGACCAGCACCAACCTCTCTCCAGTGTCCTTTCAAGTAATTGTAGAGCATGATAAGGTCCCCTCTCAGCCTCCTCTTCCTTAAACTGAACAGTCCCAGCTCCCTCAATCGCTCCTCGTAAGGTCTATTCTCCAGGCCCTTCACCAGCTTTGTTGCCCTCTTCTGCACTTGCTCCAACACCTCGATATCTCTCCTATGCTGAGGTGCCCAAAACTGAACACAATACTCAAGGTGTGGCCTCACCAGTGCTGAGTACAGGGGGACAATCACCTCCCTACTCCTGCTGGTCACACAATTTCTAATACAAGCCAGGATGCCGTTGGCCTTCTTGGCCACGTGGGCACACTGCTGGCTCATGTTCAGCCGGCTGTCGATCAGAACGCCCAGGTCCTTTTCCGCCAGACAGCCTTCCAGCCACCCTTCCCCAAGCCTGTAGTGTTGCATGGGGTTGCCGTGACCAAAATGCAGGACCCTACACTTGGCTCTGTTGAAATGCCTGCAGTTGTCCTTGGCCCATCGATCCAGCCTGTCCAGGTCCCTCTGTAAAGCCTTTCTATCCTCCAGCAGATCGACACTCCCTCCCAGCTTGGTGTCATCTGCAAACTTGCTGAGGGTGCACTCAAACCCCTCATCAAGATCATTGATGAAGATGTTAAACAGGAGTGGCCCCAGCACCGAGCCCTGAGGGACACCACTCGTGACTTGCCGCCAACTGGATTTAACTCCATTGACCACAACTCTTTGGGCCCGGCCATGCAGCCAGTGTTTCACCCAGCAGAGTATGTGCCCATCCAAGCCACGGGCAGCCAACTTAGCCATAAGGATGTTGTGGGGGACGATGTCAAAGGCCTTGCTGAAGTCCAGGTACACTGTATCGACAGCCTTTCCCTCATCCACTAAGCAGGTCACCCTGTTATAGAATGAGATTAGATTTGTCAAGCAGGATCTGCCCCTCATGAATCCATGCTGACTGGGCCCAATCTCCCTGTTGGCTTTTAATTGTTCTGTGATGGCTCTTGAGATTATTTGTCCCATCACCTTTCCCGGCACTGAGGTAAGACTGACAGGTCTGTAGCTACCAGGATCCTCCTTCCTGCCCTTCTTGAAGATGGACGTTACATTCACCAGCCTCCAGTCCACTGGGACATCCCCAGTTAACCAGGACTGCTGAAAGATGATGGAGAGTGGCCTGGCAACCACATCCGCCAGCTCCCTCAGCACTCTAGGGTGTAATCCATCAGACCCCATAGATTTATGAGGATTCAGCTTATGAAGCAGGTCCATAACCATTTCCTCATGGATTATGTATGTCCTATTCTGTTCCTCATCCCTTTCTTCCAGCTCAGGGGGCTGTGTGCCCAGAGAACAGCTGATCTTACTGTTGAAGACTGAGGCAAAGAAGGCATTAAGCACCCCAGCTTTTTCCATATCTGTGGTCACTGTGTTTCCCTCTGCATCCAACAAAGGATGGAGATTTTCCTTAGGCCACCTCTTAATGTTAATGTATTTATAGAAACTTTTCTTGTTATTCTTCACCACAGTGGCCATATTTAGCTCTAGATGGGCTTTGGCCTTTGTAATTTTCTCCCTGCACAGCTTCACTTCTTGTTTATAATCCTCATAGCTTGCCTGCCCCCTCTTCCATGGACAATAAACTCTTCTTTTGTTCCTAAGTTCCAGCCAAAGCTCTCTGTTCAGCCAGGCTGGTCTCCTTCCCCATCGGCTCATCTTTCATGACCTAGGTATAGTCAGTTCCTGCACTTAAGGTAGTAAAAATATGTGCTGTAACAACTTGGAGTCCTTGATTGGAAGAGTATGTGAATTTTTATTACTTACACACAGAATTTGCAAGGTTTTAATCTGTGGTCAATCTCTGTTGCAACAGAAGAACAGTTACAACAGCAAGGTTCATTTCTATTGTTTCTCCAGTACAATCAGGAAAAATTTAAGACCCACCCTTTAAGAGTACATATTTCAGAATTCTGTCTCCTGAGAAGTTGATTAGTTGCTGCATTTTCTGGGTAGCTGCTGCTTTTCATGTTTGGAGGCATTTCTTAATGGAACAAATTAAACTGATGGGTGAAAAGAAATCACATCTAGAAGCCTCTATATTTTTCTTTCTTGTGATTTTTGATAAGTGATAGACATGGTTTCACTCACCTTTTAGGTAAGTGGTGAGTGCTGCTATCGTTTGAGAAGGCTTTCACATGCGTGTTATGAATTGAGTGGGAAGCAGAGGGTGTGGAGGAAGACAGAAAAGTCAGCAAAAGGTATTGGATGGGCAAGGAGGCAGAAGTTACATAAAGAGATTGGGGGAGATGAAGAGTAATTAAAAGAAACTCAGCTTGTGTTAGAAAGCTTTTCTTTAACTGTCCCTTATGGTTATGAGGAATATCTGTGCAGCATGAAAGCAGATAAGAAAATGCAATACTCTGAGAATAGTGTAAACTCGCAGAAGATTAAGCTTGAGGTGCGAGTTTTCCCTTTTGTTTTAATTGACGCTCACTCCTACACCGGTGTGTGATACTTAAAATGGGAGAATTAATAGTGTCACTAATGAATATAAGTATATCTGCAAGTGTCTGTGTGTAGGTGGGAAAGTGACTATAAATGTATATAAAGGACTAAGTTAGGGAGGAAAACTAGGGATTATAAATACAATGTATTGTGTAAAATGCGACATATACATGGCTGTTGGCGTGTACTGAGTTTTCTTTCCTACATGATAATGTGCCTGTCAAAACTGTAGGAGCAGCTCAAGCACTTTCCCTAGTGCTATTTTGTTTTGTTTTCTTCAGGATGTAATAGATCCTCGAAAACTGCCTCCTGTGGTTGGCTGGAAGAAATACCCACTGTTTTTTGGGACTGCAATATTTGCTTTTGAAGGAATCGGTGTGGTAAGTGCTTTTTACTGACTCTTGGAAATACCTGAATCTGTGCTAGATGATGGGATACAGGCAGTTTTACTCCTGTTGTTGTTGTTTATTTATTTTTCTTGAAGCACTCGTCTCCCGTGTTGACATGAAGAGGGCTAATTTGTCTTGTCAAATAAGGCGAAAGTTGAGGACACAGCATCCTCGTCAGAGGGGAGTTTGGTGAATACTGATTGCTGCTTGGGCACTTGGCACCTTCCCAAATTACAAGAACGCCTTTAGTTCCAAATAGATTGAGACAATAGTGTAATAATAACTAGTATCATAATATGCTATATAATAATGTAGTACTCAGCTGATAATATGATGATAGTATAATTACGGTGATTCAGAAGCTCAGTTTTAGGTGATGAGTGTGTAAAAATAGAAATGTGCTCAGCATCCTTCTTTTCCTTTGGGATCACAGAGGACAAAATGATTTATCAGAAATGTATTATTCTTCCTGCCTCAAACTTGTCTTATAGATGTTACTTGATAGAGGTGGAGATGATAAAAAAATTGATAGTCATTTCAGAGTGTTTTTTGATTCATTGCCTTCTGACAATGAACCTCACTTCTTCATTGTTTCCTGAAAGATGGCAATTAAATAGTTTTATCTCTGATTTTTAGAAGTGGATCTCTTAATCTCTTTTATTCAGATATTGCTGCTTCTAAGGGCTTTCTGATTGTATCTCACAATAGCAAAGTTTGCAAGTTAGTTAGCACTTTTGTTCCACATAGCATGTTTTTTAAAATAGCTGAAGAGGCTTCTGGGAACGTTAGGTCATAATGTCTTTAAACTGTTGGGAAATGATTATACATACTTTGTTACTAATATTATTACATACTTCAGCAAGTGTTACTGTGTGCTTAAAACTAAGAAAGAAACAACACCCTCACCCTCCAAAAAAAAAGCCACAACAAAACCCAAACAAACCAGAACAATCCCAAACCAGCACGCAATTAATCTGAAATGACTGTCCTTGACATAACACAGGAGAGTTTTCAAATATCTTTTCTGGAGCTGTCGGAACTGTATTAAATGAGAATATTTCACCCTGCTGCTGTATTATCACTGTCAGAAGAGCTGAAGCAAAAATTTTTAACTCCTGTTATGTTACTAAACTGTGTTTTTCCCACAGAGGATATGTGGATCCTCATGGTTTCCATTCCTCAAATTGTTCTTGACTGTTTCTCAAACTGTGAACTGACCAGAGAGTACCTGGACACATCCATTTGTCACCTGGAAGTTCTGTCCTAGAAAAGACTTGTCAGGGATTATTTGGTGCCTACAGGTCTTGGGCAAAAAAAGAACACTCAGTGAGTCTGATAAATTGGGCTGTACTGAGCTTCTCACTCCTAAATTTCTAGTTTGTCTGGGACGGGCTGCACTTAGTGCATGTGTGTCAATGCCAGGTGTGTACAGGGGGCCTCATCCTTATCCCAGTTGCGTTGGATTTGCTGCTCACGTACCAGGCAGGATGTGGGTGTGGATTTGCAGCCAGGAAATCCCCCTGTGAGCCTCAGGGAAATGTGGAAGATTTACGATTTGGTAGAGGTAGTTTATGGAATTATGAGTAGGGGCTTGATTTATGGTAACTATTTTCTGGTGTATTAGATCCTACATTAGAGAGCTCCTTCAGTTTACATCAGCAGGGGTAGTATTGACTTTGATGTAAACTTATAAAGAAGTGCCCAGAGCACTGTGCTGGATTGAGTGCCTGGTTGTTACTAATGACAGCTTTAAGAACTCCAAACTTCTTTCTTTCTTTTATTCAATGATGTAGGGTTCATTTGAATTGTACCTTTAAAACAGAAAACTATTGCTTGTTATTATTATGTATTATCATTATATGCAGCTTATATTTCTGTATTGGCTGTCTCAGTTTCTTACTTGATCATAATGTACGTACTCTTCAAAGCAAATGAAGAGTACATTTTATTTTTTTTCACATTGTTACTGGTGTTTACAACTAATTAAATGTTTGTGTCTGATATACTTTGTGTGTGTACATTATGCAAGACCATTAAAATAATGTAGCTACCTTTAGAAATCAAAATCATAGTAAGTGTGAAAATCTAGAGCTCTAATGTTTCTTCCTTGTATGTAAAATGTATAAACCAGTACACCTTAGTGATAGTAGTCAGGAGGATTTATTTTCAAAAATCATAGACTCAATCATAGAATGCTAGGAGTTGGAAGGGACCTCTAGAGATCATCTAGTCCAACCCCCTGCCAGAGCAGGATCCCCTAGGGCAGCCACACAGGAACACGTCCAGTGAGTTTTGAAAGTCTCCGTAGAAGGAGACTCCACACCCTCTCTGGGCAGCCTGTTCCAGTGCTCTGTCACCCTCACAGTAAAGAAATTTCTCCTCGTGTTGAGGTGGAACTTCCTATGTTCTAACTTAAGCCCATTATTTCTTGTTCTACTGCTGGGCACCACTGAGAAGAGATTGTCTCCTTCCTCTTGACACCCACCCCTCAGATATTTGTAAACATTAATAAGGTCCCCTCCCAGCCATCTCCTTTCAAGGCTAAACAGCCCCAGTTCTCTCAGTCTCTCTTCACAGGAGAGATGTTCAAGTCCCTTGATCATCCTCGTAGCTCTCCATTGGACTCTCTCCAGTAGGTCCTTGTCTCTCTTGAATTGGGGAGCCCAAAACTGGGCACAGTATTCCAGGTGTGGTCTCACCAGGGCAGAGTAGAGGGTGAGGAGAACTTCCCTAGACCTGCACCCCAGGATCCCATTGGCCCTCTTGGCCACAAGGGCACATTGCTGTCCCATGGACAACTTACCGTCCTCTAGGACTCCAAGGTCTTTCTCCATGGGGCTGCTTTTCAGCAGGACGTCCCCTGCTCTGTGCTGGTGCCTGCTGTTATTCCTCCCCAGATGCAGGACTCTACACTTGTCCTTACTGAACTTCCTGAGGTTCCCCTTTGCCCAGCTCTCCAGCCTGTCCAGATCTCACTGGATGGCAGCACAGCCCCCTTGTGTGTCAACCACCCCTCCCAGTTTCATATGATCAGTGAACTTGCTCAGGGTGCGCTCTATCCCCTCATCCAGATCATTGATGAAGATACTGAACAAAACTGGACCCAGCACTGATCCCTGGGGAACACCACTGGCCACAGGCCTCCAGCTTGACTCTGTGCTGCTGATCACAACCCTCTGAACTCTGTTTCTGAGCCAGTTCACAATCCACCTCCCAGTCCAGTCATCTATCCCACATTTCTTGAGTTTACCTACGAGGATATTATGGGGGACAGTATGGAAAGCCTCACTGAAGTCAAGGTATATGACAGCCACTGCTCTCCCTTCATTTACCCATTTGGTCATGTCCTCATAGAAGGATATCAGATTAGTCAGGCAAGATTTCCCCTTGGTAAATCCGTGCTGGCTATTCCTGATAACCTTCTTTTCTTCCGTTTGGTTAGAGATGGCCTTCAGAATGAGCCGCTCCATCATCTTTCCAGGGATGGATGTGAGGCTGACTGGTCTGTAGTTGCCAGGGTCCTCCTTCTTGCCCTTTTTGAAGAGTGGAGTGACATTGGTTTTCCTCCAGTCCTCAGACACCTCTCCCGTTCCCCATGATCTTTCAAAGATGATGGAGAGTGGCTCAGCCACAACCACAGCCAACATTCTCAGCACTCGTGGATGCATCCCATCAGGGCCCACGGATTTGTGCATTTTCAGTTTTTTTAACAGTTCTCTAACCAAATCCTCCCTGACCAGTGGAGAATCATCCTCACTCCAGTTTTGCTCCCTTACTTCCAGCGACTGGAATTCCTGGGGGCTGGCCTTAGGAGTCAAGACTGAGGCAAAGAAGGCATTCAGTAATTCTGCCATCTCTGCATCCCCTGGTATCATATCTTCCGTCTCATTTAGCACTGGTCCCACTTTTTCCCTACTCTTCCTTTTCTCATTGATGCATTCAAAGACATTTTTCTTGTTTTCTTTCACTTCCCTAGCCAGACTAAATTCCAAGAGAGCCTTGACCTTTCTTGTTGAATCTCTACATACTCTGGCCGCATTTCTATAATCCTCCCAAATGCTTAATTGGTTTTGTTTTTATTAAAAGGGCAGTGGCTAATGTAGACAGAAAAGAGTTGGCAGTTCTTAATGCTGTACTCAGTAGGGAAACATCTGTTTTTCTGGTTTCTCTGAACCAAATAGTTGACTCCAGGGAAATTCTCTAGCACTGATTTTATTCATCCTGTTGTTGCAAAAAGTTTTTTATATATTGATTTTTATTTTCTCTTTTAGTTTAGCACTGACATCACTTGAAGTATGACCACAGTTTTTCAGTAACCCTATTAAAATTAGGGAGGTGCAGTGATTCAGCAGATTTGTAGTAGGATTTTCTTCTTGGTCTTGAAAGAGCATATTTCTCTTTAAGATGATGAGTGCACGGACATGGGTTTTGGTTAAAATTTGCCATTAGTTTAGGGCTATTTACCTGTCCCTGTGTAATGAGAAAATGAGCAGTGTGGAAGTAATTTGGAGTATCATTGCTTCGGCTACGTTCAATTTCTAGATAAATAGGCTTTAAGAGCCTTAATTTTGCTGAATTGTGTCTGTAATAACTCAAAGGAGGCAGGGTAGCCTATTTATAATTGAAATACAAATAAACCAAAGCAGTACCTAGAAGCTGGTACTCAGGTGATGCTAAGAGCTAGTTAAACATTTCAGCCAGTGTTATAAAACCATTTTGAGGTATTTCCGTTGAAATAAAAATAACTACTATGATGAATTGAAGAAATTAATATGATGAATTGAGCTGCTCATATCTGCACGTGAGATCAATCTAAGCTCTTATTTCATGACAAAGTTGAAGTTTTTTGTCCTTTTGCAAAAGTCCAGGCAAGTTCTTCATTTGTTTCTGCAACTACTGGAACTGGAGTCAGGTTAGTGCTACCGAAGGGCTGAGTAATTCTACACTTAGAGTGATATTTGTAAGAGAATTAAGAAGTGCTGCAGTCTGTTGTTTGTGCTGTTCATTTCTTTGCTCCCTGTTTGAGCTGTCTGTAAAAATGGGGTCACTGCTGGTTGGTACAAAGTTACCTGCTGCAAATCGTGAGTGTCTGGGCAGCCAGGGAGTCATGGCTGTGTGCTGACAGGAGGAGTCGGCAGCAGAGGTACCCAGGGATCCCTTAGTACCGAGTTAGAAAACAGTGACTGAGAGCTGAGTCGAGTCAATCTGGTGGTTATCATTCGTAGTATTTAGAGTCAGGTTGGAATATCAACACCTGGGAGTTAAGATTCTAAGATCATCAGGGTGATCTTGTGAAAACCGTGTTAACTAGCGGCATCAACCCAGTTTGTGGAACAGCGGTAGCGACAGAAATGCAGTACTCAGATGGTCTGTTGTCCCCGCTTCAGATACTTGGTTTTGTTTTAGTCTTTAAAGTGAAGATTTTGGTGGGGAAGGCAGTAATATGTTGATTAGGAGATAGAGAAAATGGGTATGCAGCCCTCGGTGGACTTTTTTGAGGACTGGTCTCCGCTGGGGCTGGAGGAATCTGCAGGTGCTTGTTTCCCTCTGTGCTTTAGCCTCTCTCTGGCTGTGGGTTCCCTGTGCCAGATGCTGCTGCCTGACAAGTCACGGGGCCGGTGTTCAGGCCCCAGAAGAGACGAGACGACCAGCACCGCTTCTTAAATACAAAGCTGCAGGTGGTAAAATGGGGCGAATCTGTCTTTCACAGAACATCTAACTTGGTGTTTTAAGAACCATGTTTGAGAGCCACTTTCATGTTCTAAAGGTGAGTAGGTCTGGTTTTATAACGCGTGTGAGATTTCTGTTATTGAATTAAAAAGTAACTGCAGACTGTGCTCCTGAGAGTACTTGAAACTCTTGAATGTGCTTTTTAGAAGGGTGTAAAACAAAGCCTTTAGCTTGGATATGTCTGTAGCACTACCGTGTGCAGATAATAGCTTTGCATAATATTATGCTTATATAATAGCAGTTACACTTAATGAATGTTTTGCGGTGAAATTCTGGCTGGCTTTCTCATTCGAGGTATAAAAACCAAATCCAAATGTGGAAGTGATATTTTAATATAAGCTTCAGGGGGATGAAATAGATTCATAATGTTTAAACAAGAAAGATAGTTTTTCTTCTCTGTTACATATAAATATGCAAAGTTAAGTATGATTTGTACAGTGGAGTATAGTTTTTTTCCCCGTTGAGTGCTGCAGACTGATTAGCCCAGTGAAGAGAAAGTGTTACTTTCCAACATTAATTTTAGGTTTGGAAAATAATGCTTCTGGTATTTTAGCCTATTACTTGAAGATGTCTATTAGAACTGCTTTTGAACTTGTATATCACAGCTTCGCAGCAGTAGGTAGGGCGGTATTTATATACCAAAAAGCAGGCTCTGGAAATCACATTACGCAGTAGCTAACCAGTTCCAAGAGATTTAAAAAACTAAGTGGATTTTAATTTTTAAATGTCGTTATTTGGATTTTGAAAGTGATGCGGATGAGCCTGTTGGGCCTGTGGCTTTGAGATAAAAGCCTTGCGTTGTCCAAAATTCTCTTGCAAGATTTGTATTATCCTTTAAAAAGGATTAATGAAACCCAATGGCACTCCTCTGTTGTCTTTAAGACCAGACCAGAGTCGTCAGAAACAGACGGTTAATGGGTAACTTGATATCATCTAAATCTGCTTGGGGCATCTTTAGACCTGGATATATCAATTTCGTTGGATTTCTTTTGAGATGATGCAAAAGCTTGTATCCTCAGAATATGAAAGGTGAGAGATCTCAGTGGATGTGTCTGCACTTGGACACCGAGGTGTAGTTGACTGGATTTGAGGATGGTGGACTTTAAATGTCCTGTTGGCAGAGAGATGTGTTAGAGCTGCTGTGCAAAATCACTTGGTTTGAATGTCTTCTGAAAATGATTAATGTGAGAGAGGAGGAAAAAGATTATGGGCAAATGTGTAGAAACAGAAAGTGTTGTTAGATGTGGTAGATAAATAAATGTTGTATAAGAAGCTGTAACAAAATTATCTGCCACATTTAGCTGAATGTAGATAAAATCTCAGGCAACTTGATGTTACCTTTTTATTACGTTAAATATTCTTTAGCAATATCCTGCACTTCCTGAGTATGGAGAAACTCTTTTTTACCCTAGAGAACTATTTGTTTATGCATATTCTGACTTTAATGCTATCTATTTTTACAGCGAATCTTACTATAACACAAACAGAAGATTTCTGAATATAACTTTTTGTCAGGAAGCACCCTATACATTCAAATGTTTGGGTTTTTTTTTCCTCTTAGAAAACCTAAGATACGTGTGCATTGAAACAAATATACGTTTACTGCTTGCTTGTCTGAAAGAGTTCTTAGTTGTTATGCAATTGGGTTGCTTTGGAGAAATGGGAGAAGAAGAAGAGTGCGACAGTGTGCCAAGCTGTCGGTTCCAGCTTGTGGCAAGTGGGTTTTGGGCTCTGACACACACAGCTTCAGTGAGGCACGAAAGCTGATTCTTCTGTTTGGATGTTACTCTTGTCTTTGATGGAAAACTAGTCTGTCTTCAGTGTACATGCTGTAGAGCCAGATTGAGACACATACTGCTTACACTAATTATACGTGTAATCATAGGATCATAAAGACCTCTTCCAACGGAAACAATTCTAAGATCCTTCAGTCCGACAGTTAACCTGACACTGCCAGGCCTGCCAGGAAACCATGTCCTGGGACACCACATCTACACGTCTTTAAATACCTCCAGGGATGGTGACTCCAGCACTGCCCTCAGCAACCTGTTCCAATGCTTAACAACCCTTTCAGAGAAGATTTTTTTCCTAATATCCAACCTAAATCTCCCCTGAGGCAGCTTGAGGCCATTTCCTCTTGTCCTGTTGCTTGTTACGTGAGAGAAGAGACCAACCCCCACCTCGCCGCAAGTGGAAATATTTTATGTATTTTATTTTGCCTTTTTTAGTGTCACATTTCTTTGTTCCCCCTGGGCCTGTCATCCCATAATCTTACTAAACTTCTGATGTTTTGCACTTATTATAATGGTCTCAGGTAAGATTTCCTCCTCCTTTCCCATATTTTCAAATGAGTACTTACTGGAGTGTATGAAATTCTCTAATATTTAAATATGAATCTTCATGATATGACATACCTTTTGAAAATAGCTGTTAATAACTTTTCCTGAAGAGAGCAGCTAAGTAGAATAAATGCTTGCATCCTTAATTTTAGACTTTCATCTCTCATTTAATTGGTATCATCTTAACTTTACCGTCTACAGTAGTTTCCCCTCCCCTCTCTGAACAGCCTGTTCACTGACGAAGGTAGCGTTGCAGTGTGTGTACGTGTGTGTGTATTTAACAATAAATAAGTCTGAAGTTCTAGATTACCACCTAATTATTTTGCCAATGTATTTATTTTTTAAATTAAATCTGCTACATGTTATAAAATTAATTTACATTTACTGGATCAAGCATGATGGAGATAACAGTTTTAAAAAAGGTGATTTTATTCTATGGCTCAGGACACTACGTATTAATAGATCTGTGATTTTGTCAAAAGACTTTCAAACTCAGTGATTTTCTTGAATGTTCATGGAAGAATAGTGTTCCTAAATAAAAAAAAAAAATTATGAATATGTATTCTTCTGGATTTGAAAGAGCCGTAATCATCCACTGTTGCACACTTCCGCAAGCTTGAGCAGTAGCTGTCTAATAAACATTTGGCTTAAAAATCAAACTGATTTGTCAGGAGCAACAGCAGCAAAATCCTAAAGGAAATGGGAGAGGTGGAAAGGAAAAATATCATAATGCAGAAGGTATTTGAAAGAACATTACAGTAGGAAGTGATAAGTTCTATATTCTTTGGTTTTTGTTGTGTATTCTTAAACTTGTGTTGTGCTGGAGCAGTTTGACTGCTTCACAGAAAACACAATGAGTAGTTTATCTGCCAAAGTGCTGTGCTCTCGTGTCAATTGGAAGTGTATGAAATGTTCTGTTCTTCTAAGAAAAGGTTTCAGTGTCATTGAACCTTTGGGAAACTTAGTTTTTAGCCCCTGAACCAGGAAGAGTCCAGAGTTGGTCATGTACTGTACTTCTGTGGGTGATTGCAGTGAAATAGACTCTCTAGCAATGCTTGTTTTGTTTCTAACTCATATTTTCTTTTACTACTTGTAGAAATTTTGAGAGTAGCATAAATATAGATTCACATTGGGATATAGTAGTGTTTGGTCTGTAGGCTACAGTTCCAAATGCAGCGGCACAAGGGGTGGGAGTGTGGCTGGGAACAGTCTGATTAATTTGGAACATAATTTTCTGTTGGCATGTATCTTTTGCTGGATAACATTACATGCTAATGTAAAGGAAAGCAAAGCATATAACATTTCAAAGATTTTGACAGGACAAGTATGTTAAAACAGTAGTGATGGAACTGAGATGTTGCTTTTTAGTTTTCAGTTTACATTGTAGGGAGGCATTTTGTATTTTGTTCACGAGTAAAGTCAGACAAGGCATGATAGTATACAAGCTTGCGTAACTTCTGTTAAATTTCAGAGCAAGCTAAGGATTAAACAAATGTTGTAATGGAGTGATAAATCAGCTCTTAAGCATAAAAAAAAGTAAAAAGGAAAAAAAGAATCTTTGGAGAAAAGGACACGTTCAGATGAGAAGCTAAGGATTTGTGTAATTGCTCCAAGCACTGTTAAATCAAGGCCATCAGAATTGGGCAATGGATTGTTTTTCTGTGCATATGAGTAATTCTTTTTCCTGATGAAAGAGGCAGGAAGCTGCGTTGCTGGAACCAGAGAAGGTTGTTTTTTGGAGTGACTGGAATTGCTCAGCAGATTTCAGAAAGTAGTGTTCTGCAGTGAGAACTGTAGTGAGATTTATTTATTTTACATAACCCTTTTACTATACAAATTGATGTGCAGTCACCTTTTGGCTTGCATCTTTCCTTGAGTAATGGCAGCCACCCTTTTATTTGCAGTCATGAGGGATCTGTTAAGAAAAATTGGATCGTTTATTGCACTCATTGCAAAATAATGATGTTCTGTGTCTTCCTCAAGAGAGTAAACTTTAAAAATTTATCTAAAAGGGATGGAATAAAAGCTCATTGCCCAAAGTATTGCATAAGAGTTTTTCTGTACAGTGAAAGAGGAGGTAGACAAGGACAGGCAAGTAAAACATAGCAATGGAATAGACATATGTTATGATCAGTATTTTACTTGGAGAAATCATACTTTTTCTGCAGACAATTCCCCAGTAAGCTGTACCTTTGTTGCTCTGATTTTCAGTGAACAAATGGTACCTTCTGCAGGCAAGAGGAATGGGCCAGGCCTGGGCTGCAGTGGTTTACTGAGTTGTCGGTTTTCTGTCTTTGGAGGTTATGTAGTAGAATTTGTGTTTGATATCAGATTCCTCAGTTTTATTGTTTCGAATGAACAGAGCTTTATCTTGTTGCAGTAGGGCACGATTATAGATACGTTTGGGGTTTTTTTTAAAATAAATATTGATAAATATACAGGTTTTAGATTTCCAAAATTCCTGTTGTCTATACATTAATCAAAATGTTTGTCTAGCTGTCTCTTATACTCGCAATACTTACTTTAAAAGTGTGAGGGGTGGAGGATTGGAAGTTGATGAGGCCTTCTACAGGCAGCTGAGAGCGGTCTCACAATCACAGGCCCTGGTTGTCGTGGGGGATTTTAACTTCCCTGATATTTGCTGGAAGGACAACTCAGCCAGCCAGCCACAGTCGAGGAGGTTCCTCCAGTGCATCGATGATAATTTTCTGATGCAAATGGTGGAGGAGCCGACTAGGAGAGGAGCACTGCTGGACCTCATCCTCGCTAACAAGGAGGATCTGGCTGAAGCAGTAAAGGTTGAGGGCTGCCTTGGCTGCAGTGACCATGAAATGGTGGAGTTCAGGATCTCATGTAGCAGAAACAAAATAGCAAGCAGAATTGCAACCCTGGACTTTGCCAAGGCAAACTTTGGATTTTTCAAGCAATTACTAGAGAAAATCCCATGGGCAAGGCTGTTTGAAGGTAAAGGGGCCCAAGACAGTTGGTTAGCGTTCAGGGACTGCTTCTACCGTGCTCAAGATCAGAGCATCCCGACACGTAGGAAGTCAAGGAAGGGAGCCAGGAGACCTGCGTGGCTAAACAGGGATCTGCTGGGTAAGCTCAAGGGCAAGAGGAGAATTTACAGATCTTGGAAGGCGGGGCTGGCCACTTGGGAAGAATATAAGGCTGTTGTCCGAGGGTGTAGGGAGGCAACTAGGAAAGCAAAGGCCTCCCTAGAATTGAACCTGGCGAGAGGGGTCAAGGACAACAGGAAGAGCTTTTTCAAATACGTGGCAGATAAAACTAACACCAGAGGCAATGTAGGCCCACTGATGAATGAGGTGGGTGCCTTGGTGACAGATGATACAGAGAAGGCAGAGTTACTGAATGCCTTCTTTGCCTCTGTCTACTCTGCCGGAGGCTGTCCTGAGGAGCCCCGTTCCCCTGAGGCCCCAGAGGAAGTCAGGGCAGTGGAGGAGTTTGCTTTAGTCGATGAGGACGGGGTTAGGGACCAATTAAGCAATCTGGACATCCATAAATCCATGGGTCCAGACGGGATGCATCCACGGGTGCTGAGGGAGCTGGCTGATGTCATTGCTAGACCACTCTCCATCATCTTTGCCAAGTCTTGGGAGACGGGAGAGGTGCCTGAGGACTGGAGGGAAGCAAATGTCACTCCAGTCTTCAAAAAGGGCAAGAAGGAGGACCCGGGTAACTATAGACCGGTCAGCCTCACCTCCATCCCTGGGAAAGTGATGGAACGACTTATCCTTGGTGCCATCTCAAGGCATATCAGGGATAAGAGGGTCATTAGAGACAGTCAACATGGCTTCACCAAAGGGAAGTCGTGCTTGACTAACCTCATAGCCTTTTATGAGGATATAACAAGGTGGATAGATGATGGCCGAGCGGTGGATGTGGTCTACCTTGACTTCAGTAAAGCATTTGACACAGTCTCCCACAGCATCCTTGCTGCTAAACTGCAGAAGTGTGGTCTAGACTCTCGGGTAGTGAGGTGGACTGTGAACTGGCTGAGGGGAAGAAGCCAAAGAGTTTTGGTCAATGGGGCAGAGTCTGGTTGGAGACCTGTATCCAGTGGAGTCCCTCAAGGGTCGGTACTGGGACCAGTATTATTCAATATATTCATCGATGACTTGGATGAGGGACTAGAGAGTACTATCAGCAAATTTGCTGATGACACCAAGCTGGGAGGAGTGGCTGACACACCAGAAGGCTGTGCTGCCATCCAGCGAGACCTGGACAGGCTGGAGCGTTGGGCGGGGAAAAATTTAATGAAATATAACAAGGGTAAATGTAGGGTCTTGCATCTGGGTAGGAACAACCCCAGGTTCCAGTATAAGTTGGGGAATGACTTATTAGAGAGTAGTGTAGGGGAAAGGGACCTGGGAGTCTTGGTGGACAGCAGGATGACCATGATCCAGCACTGTGCCCTTGTGGCCAGGAAGGCCAATGGAATCCTGGGGTGTATTAGAAGGGGGGTGGTTAGTAGGTCGAGAGAGGTTCTCCTTCCCCTCTACTCTGCCCTGGTGAGACCCCATCTGGAATACTGTCTCCAGTTCTGGGCCCCTCAGTTCAAGAAAGACAGGGAACTGCTGGAGAGAGTCCAGCACAGGGCAACTAGGATGATTAAGGGAGTGGAGCATCTCCCTTATGAGAAAAGACTGAAGGAGCTGGGGCTCTTTAGTTTGGAGAAGAGGAGGCTGAGGGGTGACCTCATTAATGTTTACAAATATATCAAGGGTGAGTGTCACGAGGATGGAGCCAGGCTCTTCTCGGTGACAACCACTGATAGGACAAGGGGTAATGGGCTGAAACTGGAACATAAGAGGTTCCGCTTAAACTCGAGAAGAAACTTCTTCTCAGTGAGGGTGACGGAGCCCTGGAACAGGCTGCCCAGAGAGGCTGTGGAGTCTCCTTCTCTGGAGACATTCAAGACCTGCCTGGACACGTTCCTGTGTGGCATAGTCTAGGCATTCCTGCTCTGGCAGGGGGATTGGACTTGATGATCTTTCGAGGTCCCTTCCAATCCCTAACATTCTATGATTCTATGATTCTATGATTGCTTCAGTCTTGCCATTTGAGTGATATCTATTCCCTGAGAAAGGAAAAGATGACCCATGTCTATTTAAACATTAAGCAGGTCTGCTGCTGCATTATTCGTTACAAGATCAGTTTTTAGTGCTCATGACAGTTACATCACAGTTTATGTCATTACCTGCAGGCTGAATTATTTTGTGGGTTTTTTTTTTGTCCAATCATACAAAACGTACAGTAGAGATTTCCGATGGGAATTAGACACAGTCCCTTGCAGCTTGGTTGTAGAAAGACTGAGCCGTAGGACGAGATCCCAGGCAAGGAGTCAGGAGACCCCGGTGTTACTGAGGGATGTTTTTACCTACATCAGGCAGCTTGAAAGGAAAGGGAAGATACCTTGTGCAATGGACGATGGAAGATTAGCCAGGTTATTTCAGAGATTCCATTATGCTGATTTACAAGTAAATTATGGGTACTTTTAAGTTTGCTTGGTGTGTGAAAGGAAGATGGATTATGCTTGTTTTGTTAACTAAGAAACAAAAGGTTGAGAGCTACTAAAGGAATTCAAGGAATATACTATTAGTGACACGTGCCAGTGTCTCAAAAACAACAGGAAGGTGTCTGTGAAGCAGGTGACAGGGGGAAAAATGAGAATTTTTTAACTGAGGGAGGAAAATGATGAGAAATGAGCAATTACGACAAGGATCAGTTTTGTCTAAAATAGTTCATAGATGTTTATGGCTGTGACAGGGGACTGTGGAGGAGAAAGAGCATGAAGGAAGCAGAACATGGAAATCGGAAGCAGGGAAAAGTAAAAAAAAAATAAATCTTTGAAACTCTGAAACTTGGTTCTCTTGCCTCCAACATTCTGCCCCCAGCGGCCTTGTTTGGGAGAGAAGACTCTTCTCCAGAGTTTTCCCTGGCCATAGTATTTCCCATGAGTAAGTCATGCAGTGGTTGTGTATGTGGTGACAGGTCTGAGGAGTGTGGGAGGTATCGGACTGGATTAACGATACTGTGAGTTACAGCTGAAAGGGTTATTTGAGCAAATGTAGAGCAACGTTAAAGCCTTAATGGGAGATACTGAAATGATGCAGCATCCCTTTTGAGAGATGTTATGATGCAACTATTAGACAAAAAGAGAGAATCAGAGATGCGGGTTTTTTCTTTCAAACCTATTCAGTAGTCTAAGTAGGGTGTTATTTTCTTAAGGGAAAAAAAATAAAAGTGAGATTAATCTCTGTCTCCAGAAAAAAAAAAGGACAAGCAAGCATGCTCAGCTTCAGTTTTCCAAAAAGGAAGCAATAAAACCAAAAGTAAAAAGCATTTGTGAAAAGAACTTTATCGCTTTTGCATTTGGTTGAAAAGTTGGATTTTCTGAAGTCATTGCAACAGGGACTATACAGGGTCTGGAAGGAAATTTAGAGTGAAAACCTTAGCCGTCAGCTACCCAAGAGTGACGCAGTGTCAGAATAAGCACTGGTTTACATCATGCCTCCTTTCAGCCTCTGTCTTCTAATGGACATCTTGTGGAACGGAATTTAACATTTTAGGAAGCAATAATACATGTAATATATGTGTAATTGGTTGTTACTTGGCTTCGTGTTAATCCTGTCAAGTATGGAATTCCTCAGCTTGTCTACAGTGGGTGATACCATATAAAACCCAGCTCAGATTCTTTGCATAATTTCTTTGGGGATCAGTTCTGCCAAGGGAAGTGTCTCCTGCCGTGACAGCAACTGGCTGGAAACACCCACTGCTGCTCGGAGAGAGTGCCCGAGCCTGGGTGGGCTCGTCACTGCGGCTGGGAGGGGACGCTCTCACCTGGACTGAGTGAGGCGGGAAAGCATCTTCATCTGCTCCATCTGGAGGTGGATCTAGTCCTGATACTAGCTCAAGGATAAGCAGGGAGAAATGAGCATTTTTAAGTACTATTTTAAGATCTAAGTATGTAAATGAGTCTTTGGCTAATGATATTACTATCCTGTATTTCTTTTCGCAAATCATCTCCTTAAATTTAGTCTAAGTGATGGTTGTAATGTTAAAGAGGGGTTGATGATGTGGAAACACATATTTAGATGTAGTATGTTTTATTTTGACCTGCTCATTAGTGTGCACAAAGTGACATCATTGAGTTTAATGGGTGAACTCAATTTAATGGATAATTGAAAAGTAAGAGTTAGTACACTTTAGAGAATTGTCCTGTAATGTTCTTAAATTGCCCTTTTATTCTCTTATTTTAATTAAGTCTGTTTTCTTGGAGAAACATGGGTCTTCAAACTGGCTAGGTTTAAATGCAAAAGAGAAAAAATTGCAGTAGAGATAGAATTTTAAAAAAAAATCATATTTGAATGCTTCCTCTACACTGAAGCACATTGAACTTGGAATGTGTCACTGGTTCTTTATTTTGCTTCATGAACTGAGTTTCAGATAGCTGATTGTATGAAAATCTTGTCTGCCTGTAAAAAGAAGTTTGTTAAAATGTGCAAAGATTAAAAACTAAAATATAAACAGCTGTTAAGGAATAGAACAAGGCTTGCAGGTTGGCTGTGAGGAATTGTAAATGGTACTTGCTCTTTATTTTATCGATTTCACATTACTTCAATTCACATATTGAGGTTTTGATTGCATTTCTCATAATAGTCACGTTCTCAGTTTTTTCCACATATGGTCTATGAGAAATCATAACAATGTGTATCCACAGAACCACAGAGAAATTAAGTTAAATGGGACCTCTGGAGGTGGTCAAGTTCAAACTGCTCCTTTAGTTGGATTTGTGTCCTTGGGACCCTGTCTGGCTGAGCTCTGCAAGTATCTGAGAATGGAACCTCTATAAGCTCTTGACAGCCTGTACCAACAATTAGCTGTTCTCTTATTTTTCCTTATGTTCAACTGAAAAATCTCCTTGTTGCATCTAGTGACTGTTGCTTCTCATCCTTTGACAGTGCACCTCTCAGAAATTGGCTCGATCTTCCCTGTAAGCTCTCTCTCCCTTTGGTTAGCTGAAGGCTTCTGGGAGATTCCCTGCCCCAGCCTTCTCTTCAGGCTGAGTTAACTCAGCGCTCAGTCTCTCATGTGCTCCAGCCTGCTGGCCACCTCGACTGCCCTCCTTTGGATGAATTTCCCCCATATGTCACTGGCTGTCTCTTACTGGCTGACCAAAACTGGACATGGCATTCAGGTGTCATTTCTCAAGTGCCACAGATAGCAAGAATCACTTTCTTCAGCTCTTGCTGGTGTAGCCCATGCACACACACAGCCTGCCTAAAGGTGGGCTGCTGGCTCGTGTTCAACTTCTTGTCCATCACGATGCCCAGGTCCCTTTCTGCAGATCTGCTCCCAGGCGTGACAGTCCTCAGCTTCTGCTTCTGGTGATCTCTGTCCAGTGTTGAGAACTTCACTTCTGTCTTTATTGAGCTTCATGAGGCTTCTCTCTGCCCAGTCCTTCCAGCTTGTTGATGTCCCACTGAACTGAGGCTCTACACTCCTTTGTATTGACTACTATTCCAACTTATTATCATCTACCAAAATGCGAAGGGTATGTTCTGTCCCATCATCCAGGTCATTAATAAGGATATTAATCAGCATCACCCCTGCTAGCAACCCTGCAAGGAGCCACATAAGGAGCCAGTCTCCAGTTGAACTCGGTACCCTTTGAGCCCTGCAGTTCTGAGTCTTTTTCACCCAACTTGTGATCCTGCCGTCCAGTCTCTGTCTCACTACCCTGGTTACAAAGGATTCTGTGGGATTCTGCAGAGATAGCCTTGCTCAGCTGAGGTAAATGACATCCACTGCTTTGTCCTTGTCCATAGAGCAAATCTTTTCATTAGACAGAACCATGAGATTGGCTAGCTGTGGTTTATCCTCAATAAATCCATGCTGGCTTGGCAGTTCAGTGCATGCTTTGTGCAGCTGAGGCGACTGTTGCCATCAGCTCTGCCCTGAGCAAGGAGCACCTCATAGTCCCTGTAGCCTCAGACCTGGATGGTGTCTTCCCTCAGGACTTTGTCTTGGTCCAATCTCTTGACATGCCAGAGGTGGCTGCTCAGGCTGGTGCAGGGGACCGTTCCCTGCAGCAAATCACCACCTTTTTGTCATACATAGGTAACATTTTGCTATTTCAGTTGAAGATGTATCCAAAGTAAGAAGTTTATTTATTTTCTGCATTTTTATGAATAGCCTGCAAGGCTTTTCTTTTGTCTGAAAGAAGGCATAGAATTATGGGATCATAGAATGCGTTGGGCTGGAAGGGACCTTTAGAGGTCATCTAGTCCAACGTGCTGGCAGTGAGCAGGGACATCTTTAACTCGATCAGGTTGCTCAGAGCCCTGTCCAGCGTGACTTTGAATGTCTCTAGGGGCATCTGGGCATCTGCCTCTCTCTGGGCAAATTGTTCCAGTGTTTCACCACTCTCATTGTAAAAAAAATGTCTTCCTTATATCTATTTTGAATCTACCCTCTTTTATTTTAAAACCATTGCCCCTTGTCGTGCTAAAAAGTCTTTCTTTTTCTTTCTTATAAGCCCCTGTAACTACTGGAAGGCTGCAATAAGGTCTTCCTAGAGCCTTCCCTTCTCCAGGCTGAACAACCCCAACTCTCTCAGCCTTTCTTTGTAGGAGGGGTGTTCCAGTCCTCTGATCATTTTTGTGGCCCTCCTCTGTACCTAGTTCAACAAGTCCATCACATTGAACAGTCCCTTAGTCTTTGACTTGAGCTCCCTCTGACTGTGAAACCGTAGGATTTTTTTTTCCCATTAATAATCTCCTACAGATTGCTTTTGCAGTTTCAGAGGGACAGGCAGCCTTCAGGATCCCTTTCCTGCAAGGAATCATGGTGGAAAAACATGAGATTTTTTTTTTCACGGCTGATGCGTGTCTGAGTTCACTGCTCTCCTTTTGCAAATGTACAATGTAAGTGCTGGATACTCTGGAACTCTAATCTCTGGGCCAGTGAACTTAGTAAGAGACTCCTGATATCTGTAAACTGTGCAAGTAATTGTCGCTCGAGCTCTGCAGAGATAATGTAACTTGGAATAACTTCTTGCCAGAACAATTTATGGTTCTTAAGATTTATGCTTCTTAAGATTCTCAGAAGGTGTAGAACATGACAGAGCATATGCCGAAAATATACTCCATTTATAAATCACCGGAAAATTAACAGATAGATGCTGAATGAGCATTTTTATTAGTGATCCAGACCCAAGTCCTGTCTCTTTGTAGGAAATCAAGAATGGGAAAACTCAGACGAAGGGAAACAATTGCCTGTAATTTGCGTACTTCAAAGCTCTTAATAAGGAGATGTGTTAGAACAATCTAGTGGCAGCTGAGGACAAAAGAATGTGAAGTGCTGTCTGTCCTGCCTGGCGGTTTTTGGTGTGAAATATAGCAAGATGGCTTGGTAGGTACTGTGTGGACACAGAAGCTGAATTCATTTAGAGGAGTGAACGTATTTTGTCTGTATGGCACTAATGTATTACTTACAGCCACGTCTCCTTTTGTGTGTTTTCTGCTGCTCAATGCTGTCATTAACAGTTGATTTAAGCTTTGAAACTCTTCCTGGTCTCCACCAGATTAAGTTACAGTGCAGGCTCAGATTGTGTTCTGGAGTAAAAATGTCAGCTACACAGACTCTGAATTATATAAGGAAGATCCTCAGTTAAGATATATAATGTATTTTAATTACAGATGAATGAAAATTTGGATATACCTCCAAATGTGCACATTTTTTCTGATCTCTTTGTTCCCAAGTATAAAATGACTTCTTCAGGATTTCTAGTGTAGGAGAAATACAACAGTGTGGGGTGGATTTGCAGTGGTGGTACTCAATGATAGGCCAGGAAGTGAGTATCAGTGCGTGACCAGGAGGAAAGAAGTGACTGCCCCATAGAAAATAATATGGCAACAATTCAGATACACCAGTTTGCTTGTTAATTAGTGGATGCTTTTTTCATAAGTTACATGGGTTAAATTGAAAACAGTAAGTATTCAGTCATTTAAAAAGCAATTTTCTGTGACAGACAACAGCTTTTAGAGGGCAACCCTGTTGCGCTGAAACCATTTTGTCTGTATTGGATTTGACATAAGTGTTACCCAGAGACGACGAGCTTGTTTGATTAGAGTGCCGTTGTGTTAATCAAACATAACCTGCATGTCTTCTGAAAGAAAAGCTGAGCTGTGGTCTTTATTCCACTGACTCTATTGACTAGCTCTTTGTCACCAGTCTTCATTACACAAGCTTAGACATTTCACTTGCATGTAGGCACACAAAACCAGGTATTTTAATCTTGAACTATATTCCATATTTAGTATCTGAAATGAGTGTAGAGTTCTTCTGAGAGACACAAGGAAAGTTTGCTTCTCTAGGAACAACCACGTACCTTCAGTTTGTGTCTTAACGAAGACATAAAAGATTCTCTTATGCTGATGAAATTAAAGGTGGGAGGAACAGCATGTGAGCTTGTTACTTGGGTTTCCTGCTTTGCCTTGAAATTTTGTGTTGGTGGCTAAAAAATGAAGTTGGATCTTACTGAGTATGTTTTTCTGTCCACCTTATAGTACATGTAAAAGGCAATCTCTCCAGCAAGCTGCATATGTTAATGGTTGCAGTGCTTGTGTCTTCACTCTGAAGAGATGACAAGCCCAGCAAGCTCGCTTGGCTGTAGTTCAGGCTCAAAGCACCTACACCAAGTTTAGGAAAAGAGATGCTTAGTGTGCCCGGCCCTATCTTGGTCAGCAAAATGAAAAAGAGCGCAGTTACGTACTCTGATAGTCGTGGAGTCAAGCTTTCCTTGCCCGAGGAGAGCTGAGGCTGACTGCTGAGCGTGAGCTTGTGTGTCAGCCCTGCACGTGGTAGGTTTGGCTGTGATGGAGGCTGACAGGGCAGATGTACCTAATAAATACAGGAAAATTGCCCTCGGATTCTGGACAGTTCTGTTACAGACTAATTCATATTACTCCTATTGCCTATGAATTTTCATCTGGGCACCATAAGCTTCTCTTGTCAATTTTTCTAACCTATAAATATTGCTTTATGTTTTCACTCTGATGCTGTTTTCCAACCAAGATAGGTGCTTTATCAGTAATTGAACGTTTCTGTTGGGTGCATATAACACTGTGATCTTCCAGGCTGTAAAATGTTATTGTGGAGTGATCTTCTTTATCAGTAAAATCACCTAAATTTTGGAAATTGGCTTTGGAAGCGGGGAGAAAAGTAGTTTTACTGTGAGGACATAAAATGTAATTGATTCTCCGTCTACTTCCAGGTACTTCCACTGGAAAACAGAATGAAGGACACGACGCGTTTCCCGCAGGCGCTGAACATTGGCATGGGCATAGTCATGACCTTGTACATCTCATTGGCCACTCTAGGGTATCTGCGCTTTGGGGACGAAATCAAAGGCAGCATAACTTTAAACCTGCCACAGGATAAGTGGTAAGTGCATATGTGACCTAAACCCAGTAATCTAGAGGCCAAAAACATTGTAAAGGTTGTTCGCTGCGTCAGTACCGTCATAGTCGATAGGTGCTCGAGCTCTTTTAAAATGAGGCCTTCTGCAGTGGAGCTGTGATCCTAACCACCAGTTTCTTGTACGGTAAACGAAATTGCATATGGAAACAGATTAATGACCTTTGTAGTCAAGTGTTCCCTCCTTAGCAGGAGCTAGTGATTGTTTTAACTTGATTATCCTGGTAATATAGTGGCCCTTTTCAGTAGAGTCACTGGCTTAAGCAGGTAAACACCTGGAATAGATGACAACAAAAGTGAACAGGTTTGTATTTCGGATGCAGATGCATGGATAATGTGTAGTCCTGGATTCCTATCAGGGAAATGAGACTGACTCTTGCCAGTGTCTCAGGGACATTGTAGTTTTTATTCAGCTTTATTTTTTGTAATTCTGTGAGAGCTCCACGTCATACGCTGAAGAAGCACTGAAGACTATTTCATCTGGTGCAGTTAGTTCTGTACCTGTCTATGCATGGCCGTATTCTGTAACTATTAATTTAAATATAACTCAATGGTTTTTTCATACCTTTATGTCTGGTGGGCCTAAAATTAAGTATAGCGGTGTGTGAGTATAAAAGCTGAAAAATATTTTGATGTTTTCATTCTGATCAAGCAACATCTTAGATGTTATATGCTTACATCTACTAGTTCGATGTCTGTGTGGTAGCATATTGAAGTAGTGAAATCTCAAATTATGTGGAACTGAATCATGCTTGGCTGAACTCAATGCTGACTCCTATTTTTACTCTTTGAAAAGGAGAAGAACACATTTAAAGAGTGTTCTCAATTTTCGAGTGTTACTTTTTCATTCTCTTTTTCAATTTTCATTCCTTGGAGTCAGTGTGAGTTATGCATTTTTTATATTAAAAAGTTTTGCTGAATTGCCTGACTGATTCCAATGATAAATACATGAAATTATAATAAAATGTGTCTTGAAGGATGAATGTTTTTTTTTTTGTTGTTGCTAGAATTGCCATGTCTCTATTGTTGCTTTTTTGCTTCTTTTCTTTTTCTAATGCTGTTGTAGAAATGGAGATTTGGGCCTCAATTGTTTGCCCATTTTGTGGCACTTTTTACATTTTTTTTCTTGTGGTTCTGGTTTTTGGGGTATATGGTTCACAATATGGATATAATTGTGTCCTTTCATTGGATGTAACGTATTATTTAAAAAAACCCAGAAGTCTTCAAACCCTTATTGTATCCATTTCTGTCTATATAATGGACCTGTATGGGAAAATATTCTATTGCTAATATTACGTAGTATTACTCATTGTTGATATGATTGGTGAAAAGCTTGCTTTAAATGGTAGATCTTGGTTTATGTGTGCCTTAAGAAAAGCGCTTTTAAACGAGGAGGGGCAAGAGGAACGTGGAATATAAGATGAGGTTGCTCATTCAGTCTGTTGCTTTTTATTGTGCTTGTGCAAGCAGCAGGATGAACTTTATTCTGCTGTAAAATTCTACTTTATTCTGCAGCTCTGCTGCAAATAAGAGCTGTGCTCTCAAATAAGAGTTTTCAAATAGCTCTTGGCTACCGTGCAGATGTGGTGATGATACTTATCCTGATGGCTTTACAGACCTAATGCAAAGAGATAATAAAAGAGATGGAATCTGGTGTTCTGGAAGGTGGAGAGTTGGCATTATAAGTTTAATAACCTCAGAACTGCTCAGGGCACATATGTAGAGATAAAAAAGTCATCTGTTTCCATCTTACTCTGGATAGTACCCCAGAGCACCAAACAGAACTGGAAGGAGCAGCAGCTCAGTGGTAGTTCCGTGGGTTGGGTTGCGCTGTACGAGGCTGTTGCCGTGTGGCGCTGGGGGACTGCCTGATCCAGGACTGATGAGCCAATGCATGCAATTAACTGTGCTGACAAAACAGATTTACAGTGAACCACGTGACAGGACTTTGTTATTTGGTCCTCACATAAAAATCCAGTAAGTGACTGGATTGAATGAGAGGAAGGCAAGGAAGGAGCAGAGAAGTTTTTACAACTGAGCGGTCGTGTGAAAAGGCCTGGAATGTCGCTAAGCAGTGAGGCTTGGCTTAAGCATTTAATTCCAGCTGGACAACCCCTGTCTTAAATATAAATCTTTCCTGATAAAGAAAGTGAAAATTCAGCTGCTTTCTGAGTTTTATTTGATGTTTTTGCAGATGAATTGTTCAGAAGGCCTGCACAGGCCCTAGACTGCTTAACTCCTGAAGTTCAATTTAAATAGATGACTGCTCATATTCTAAAAATGTTCTGCTGGATTGGAGCTTTTGCAGAAGAGATTTGTTGCAGTTCTAGTTTAGAATGTGTTTTGGATCACAAACTGTTGGTCAGCATAACATGTTAATTAGAGTATGTTGAAAATTGAAAATTGCCGTTATGAAAAGAGAGTAGTTTTCAGCTTTTTTTTTTTTTTTTGCTGATCCTCAACTTCTTTCTGCAATCAGAGTTTTATTTTACTGCATTAAGTAACTTTTTTTTTACATGCAGTTATGTTTAGCTGTTTGGAATATCTTATGTTTTTTCCTATCTTCAGAAGTATGCAGAGTACCTAGTGATGCAAATCTTTTCACTCACTTTGTTGCTGGCTGAGAAGACACACAAACACAGAATATGGTTTGCCTGATTTATTTGTGATCACAAGGTACTTCCTGACTGAAGCCAAGGAGAGACCCCATTTGCCTAAACCAGCACTTATTTACAGTCAAAAGTTGTATTGATATACAAGTTTTGTTACACTAGTTCCCATTTTCCCTCTTAAAAGATGCACAACAAAATCAAAAATGTAAGTTGAAAATTAGCTAACTTTTGCTCACTTCTTCTCGCACAACGAATGATGTAGAGTCTTTTTCAAAGGTAGCCTAAGGAGCTATCTGGGTTGAATTTAAGAGCAAAATACTACTAAAATCACTTTAATAATACAGTTTTGTTTTCCGAATTTGAAACATATGAATCCTCATGGAGCTGGAAAAAATTGTATAATGAAGAGGCTTTGAACTACAGTGTAATTAAAGCTTTGAATCCTGCTTTTTGAATTTCTTTTTAAAATAACAAAAATTTAAATTCAGGATTTAAAATTTTGTAAAATTTTGGGTTAATCTGATGCCTGAAGATTAAAGGTTAATTGTGGGTAGCTGATGAGGTTTTCTTTTTGTTAATCAGCTAAAATCCACCTAAGCTCAGAGAATCTGGACAGTGATGCAGAACTAGTAGAAAGGTGACTCTGTTTTCCCTCCAAATTTCTTAAAGCTGCTCGGCAATCAAAAAGAAGTGTATTGCAAAAGCATTGGCTCCTAAAGTAGCTACGCCCTGATGTCCCCATGTAAAGTGATGGAACAGTTTTTCTGTCACTTTGAATATGCCTTTGGGCCTTTATCGAGCTGTGTCGAGTGCGAGTCAACCTTTGAGAGAAATAATTTAGGACCTGCTAGTCAAAGGGTATTTTTCTTTTTTTTTCCCCTGTATATGCGCTTTTAATTCCACCTGTATATTTGTTCAGCTAATATAGAGAGCTGATTTTTTCGGTTAGCAGTCTTTCGGTATCATCAAAAAAATGAAAACTTGATGAACAGTCTCGCAGATGTGAGATGAGAAACACGTGAAAACAGGCTGGAAGGATCTGCATCAGCTCTGTTCCTCTGCTCAAAATTATCCCAGCCATACCCAAACCATTACTGACTATTCAACACTTCCTTCAGAAAGCTGAAGGAGGCGTCCTGTTGTGGTGGGAAAGAGCTGAGCTGTGTGGATACAAATTTTGCCGCGCTTTGCCGCTTTGGCCCCCGTACAAGGGGCCAAAAGCAATCCTGGCCTGATTTATTTACTGATACAGATATGGGCGATGAGAGTCAAAAGGAGTGACCTCCTCCAGGCTCTGGGAGATGGAGAGACAAGGATCCAACTTGTTCTTTCCATATTCTTGTCACTATTTTTTTTTTCCCTTTTCTGTATTGTTGCAAGTTGCCTTTGCTTTCTGGTTGCAGCTGAACCTCTTTTTGAGGACTGAAGCAAAAAAAGGTATCGAGTGCTTTGATCTGCGTGGCATCGTCGTCTTCTGTTATCACAGGTTGTTTATGAGAAATATTTCCTCTCTCATCACTCCATCACAAATGAAACAAAACATTACCCAAAAGCTTTGATTGTGTTCTTAGTTGCATTCTTAGAAACAAAATCATATCAAGAGACTCATAACTTCTATCACTTGACTATAAGCAAACCTTTGACAAATGCTTGTAGTTTTTGCAGCATGGATTAAAAACACGTCTAAACTTCAAACTGTTGATGGCATGGATAATACAGTATTTCTTGTTTATTTGGCCATAAGAAGTAGTAAAAATATCCACACTTGATTTTTTTTTCCTAAAGATTTACTCTAATTTTTTAAGAACTTAACAAAGGTTCACAAAATATTTTTTTCTGAGACCTTCTCTTGGAGTAGATCTACAAATATTCTGTTTACAAAAAGCTGGAGGTGTAGGAAGACCTTAAACAGATCTTAAAGGAAAACCCAATAATCCTACAACCATATAGCAACAGCTCTCACTGCATTAAGACTAGTGAGATGAAAACATGAGCATGATATCTAAAAAAAACTTAACTATTGTGAAACAAAAGCTTTTTATTATCTCAAATTTGGAAAGACAGTGTCAATGGTTGTTTTCCAACATATGCAAGGAAGCAAGATGCATAAGTCCATGCAAAGTTATATTTGGGTTAGGCTGCCCACTCATTCAAGCATTTCTTTTTTTAAAAAATATCTTCCTTATTTAATAGCTGAGCCTCACAGCCTCTTTTGTTGTATTTCCCACTGCGATACGGTTTATGTGAGATTAGATTTCAACTTTTTTCCGTGTTTTTTTTTTCCTTCATCTTTGATGGCACTTGTGATAAATACTCATAATCTTTTCCATTACGAACAAGATATGCTTTTCTTATTCTACAAGGTCTGAAAAAATGCATTAAGATTTAAAGCCAAATTCCAAAGTCAGCTAATATTTTTGGAACAGTAAAAAGTATTTTGAACCAATTTGGGCAGAAAAAAGTTACATCTAGCTGAGATTTATAACGTTATAAATAAACTGTTTGCTGTGTTGCATTTTCTCAACATTTTTACCTAGACTTTTGTGACATTTAATAACACTAGAATAGAAAGAGATTAATGAAAATAGAAATTCTTCCGTCTTCTTAAAATGTAGCTTGCATCTTCTACCAGTCTGGGTAGACATAATTTTGCTTTTTATGTAACTGAATTCTTGGAGTGATGCAAGACAGCATCTTGGTTTTGTCTCACACAGAATTTAAAACGATCCTGAAGTAGCTTTCCAACGAAACACAGTCTCTGAAAAAAATACTCCAAGTTATCTTGATCCCTAAAATGTTTGTCTACTTACAGCAGCTCTAGTTCTGTCTGGAAAAACATTTCCTGTAGGAAGGATATTCCTGCATCAGGACGAACTCTACACAAGCATACCTTTGTGTTCCAGCTTCTGTTTTTAATAATACCAGTCGACCACTGGCATAAGGGTGGGACAGTCTGGAGCTCCCAGAATCACAGAATGTGAGGGATTGGAAGGGACCTGGAAAGATCATCTGGTTCAACCTCCCTGCCGGAGCAGGATCCCCTGCAGGAGGTCACACAGGAGCTGTACAACTCAGTATTCCTTTATGTTGCTATAAGCTCTATGAAATTATAGTACAAAGCAGTGTTGTTTTTTTTTCCCCTCCATCATTATTGACTTTAAACATCAGGGCCATTACTTACACTTCCGTCACCTGATATCTGACACAGCCCTGCTCTGAATTTTGGTTGTCCCCTACTCCTTTTGCACTTGGCACAGTGATCTAACGGTGTCCTGTACCAAGCGCTGTTGAAGAGGATGGTATGGACAGGAAGCAAATTTGGTTATGCAACACTCTGTGAATATGCAGAAATCTGGAAGATACTGACTTTGGTCTTGGAAATGGCAAGTGTTCACTGCCACTGGGAAAGGTTTATCAATGTGCAGATTGTATTTGATCTGAATTTGGAATTTTTCATTTCCCAGATTAACTGCCTGCTGTATAAGTTCATTGATTTATGATTGCATGATAGTGATTTTTGTGGGGGTTTTGGGGTCCCTGTTTTGGCAATATGCATATCTTCTGCAGTTTCATAGGCACATCTAACTGTTGCAAGCAGATAGTGTTATATTTCTGTTTATTTGGAATATACATATGAAGCCTTAGTGCTATTTGGCTACAATGATATTTTGAGCAGCAGACAAAAATCCTACAGCCACTCTTGAAATTACCCATCGTGTTGTATCTTTTTGCCCTTTTCCATCAGTTGGTCCTGATCATCATCACTGTACCTATTACTAATTTTTGCACCTCTTCTTATTCTGTTGGAGAACTTTGTAGCAAGGTATTAAAACAGAATAGAACATGCTCTGTGTAACATTTAGTTGTCTGTAACAGCATGACTGGTAAACTCAAACATGACGCGTAAACTCAAGCGGTGGCCTTCCTGAGCGCATACAGTTTTGGAAGCAATGATTGCTATGCAGAAAGGGCATCAAAGCTGTCTGAAAGAAAAGCTTCTTTAGGATTTTCTCACACAAAATCACCACCCTGCTCTTAAATGGAGACTTCATTGGTTAGATCACAATTACACCTATTTATTTTCAAATGGATCTTTTACTCACTTAGCCATTAAGGAATTCACAAATGTCATATAATAGCAAATAGAAAATTCTTTAAAAGAAAAATAATTATAAGGCTAGTTTTTTGTTTGGTTTTTTTTTAAATGAAGAGTTTGCAACCAACATGAACATGTGTAATTGTTTTGAACAGGTTGTATCAGTCTGTAAAAATTCTGTACTCCTTTGGGATTTTTGTGACCTATTCGATTCAGTTCTACGTCCCTGCGGAGATCCTCATTCCCGCCGTCACCTCCAAAGTGGAGCAGAAGTGGAAGTTATTCTGTGAGCTTGTGGCTAGAGCACTGCTAGTCTGCTCAACCTGTAAGTATGTGCAGAACATCCATGAAAAAAGCTTGCTGTCACATGGTTTTGGGGCCTGCTTATTTAAATACGTTTTGTTAATTATCGTTGCTAGCAAACCTGAAATTTTGATTCAATGATTCAGTATGTTTTGATTTTCATGAACAAGTGAATCCGTTGTTGCATTTGTGTTTTAACCAGGCTTTTTTTAATAGATGTGACCGATTATTTGACAACCATATCTTTTTTTGCTAATAATACTCTAAAGCTGCCAACTTGAAAACAGTTTTCTTAGAAGAAAAGTTTTCCAGTAAGAGACACACACTGCTGATTGATGTCGGCGTTTCTCTATGTGATCTGCAGTACGTGCTGCTTGTGGAGAAATCCTTTTTTTGATTTGTTGATCTGAGGATTAAGCCTGATGTGTGCTGTTCTGCACCCACAAAAGAGCGCTGGCAAACACGGGTGCCTGCTCACAGTGTTCATGGGGGACCACGTGTTTCAAATGATAATGCTTCAAAGTAGTTTTGTGTCTTTGCCCTCACTGCCTATTACTCCTATTGTTTTTCTCATTTGTTCCCTACTCTTCCCATTCTGTCCCTGATTTTCTCACAGCTAGCCTGGATATCACAGATACCAGTAGTAATCAGCGGTGCTCACTGAATGGTGAGCATCTTCTCCTCTAGGAATTAATATTCCTGAAGATCATGAATGGAGGAGGAATTTCAGGTTTGTCTTCACAGTTCCCACCTAAAGTGCTGAATAATACAGGAAGTTTTTCTCGAAGATGTTATACAAATTGTTTGTAGTACAAAACTGGCTTCTTGACGCCACCATTTGTACTGAAACGAGCTGTTTACCTTAAAAAGAACCTTAAACTGCCAAACAAGCAAAGTCGCTAAGCTGTCTTTTTTAGGAGGAAAGTATTGACGAAGGAGAGGAGTAGAGTTTTTGTTAGCTCTTTTCTCTTGGTGAATACTGACCAGTGGCTAGTGTGCTGGATGGCAGCTCATAATCAATGATAAAGAGAACTTGAACACCTAGTGAGACCTTCTTAAGGTGAAGCCCGTTGAGAGAAACAGTTTAACGTCGGTGTAATGTAATTACTGCAGTAAGCAAAAGGAAATACTGTTGGTCTAATAACTTGCTGCTCTGAGAATACATCTGCTATGTGAAATTCAAGAAAAAACAAGTGAAAAGCTTTCTTGAATAATAAAGGGCAAATCTCCCGAAGCACCATGTAGCCTGTGTTCTGCTTCTCGTGTTCGTGGTGCATAGTGAACCTGTTAAGATTTTAAGACTGAGGATAGATTAATAGCTCTTGTAATACCTGAGAGACACTTAGATCACAATGCTTTAAGCTCCAGAATGCTTTTTAGTGTCTCTACAGGACCCCAGTAAACTCTCAGTCTTAACCATATCTTGATACCATGAGGCTCTCAACTTCCACTCCTTCTCTGCTGCCCTTTATGTGCCCCTTATTACCTGTCCTGGCAATGATACCGCAACAGATTTGAAAAGCTGAAATTCTTGTAGATCCAAACTGTTGTTTACAGCTGAAGCTTTTGAGAGTTTATAGGTGAAAGATCATTTCAGAGATGAGTCTGATGAGAAGAACCTGTTGTGAATAAGTTTAAAAGCACATTTCCCTGTTTGATTTGGGAAAATTATAAATGGCTCAATGATATTCAGCCTCAATATTTTTCCTGATATTTTTCCTCAATCTTATCATTGAGCTTTGTAATTACTGAGTAGTCTGGGAAGGGAAAACTGGGGGGCAATCTTCAAGAAAAGAAAGTAGAAAAATAAAGAAAACTAGTTTTAAAATCTGGAATAGGTGTCTGTGAACGCTGAAAAGAAGTGAAAGCAGATCAGGGATGGGATACGTTGTGAGTGAGACTTGAAAATGGAGTGAGTGCCTATTGGGTGTGATTAGCTATGACTGAGTGAATTGGGACAGGAAGAATCTAACCCATCATGATTTGTTGTGGGTCCCTTTTCCCAGAGATATCTTGACATGTATTCTTTCTTCTTTTTGTTTTCATGCAATTGTGCTTTGTGGATTTTTTTCAAGATTTTTTTATTTCGCTACAAAAAGGCAGCTAAAGGTCTTTCTTTTCTGAAGGCATAGTGAATCCTTTAAAATAATTCAGTATAAAGTGAATGCTACACATGTATTAGCTTGAAAAAATGTGTGTAGTAAAATGGGGCCTGGTTTGTGCCCTTGAAACTTGTCTCTGATGCATAGCTAAAATGGACCTGCTGAAGTGGTACAGAAGCTTCTGGAATATTTGAGAGTATGAAATTGTTTACTGCAATGCACGTAAAAGTAAAATATAAAGTTTGTTCTTAAATGTTTGATATTTGCCAGACTGTTGTGTGATATGTTTTATTTATTCTAGTTTATTTATTCTAGTCTATTTCTTTTTTTTTTTCCTCAATTATATGCATGCAGTATCTATGGTACTTTTTCACCAATGATTGTGTTTGTAAGCTCCCATACTTATATTCATCTTCTGTCATGTTTCATTGAAGCACTGGCTATAAACCAAATTGATGTAAGTAATACTTAGCTTTCACTTAGTGCACAACATGGTTTCTAAAATGATTCAGAAAGTGATTCTTTAATAGGAAGAACAAATCCAAAACCTTTAAAATTGAGTTTTAAAAATGAAATGATTTTGGCATCAGTGACAGATGTTGTAATGTCTAGACAATTCAGAGGTCACACACTATTAAAGGGGCTTTGCTTGCTTGAAAATAATTCCCTGAAAAAAGAAACTTCAGCTTTGTTGCTAATAACGCAATGGGATTTTTAAGAGAAGAGTTGAAAAATCAATTATTATTAACTTTGGAGGCTCTTGCATTACTCAGAAATTAGGTCACTGTTTAATCGTTGCAGTATATTGGAAACTTTGCTGGGGAAAAGCACACCCTGGACTGGGGTGGTTTTTTGTCTGGTAATGTTTGTTTCAAGTAAGGACTTGACAAATGGTTGGAAATGTAACACACATCCAAAAAGCCACCTGCACTGCTTAGTGATTTTCATTATTTACTCGCTCACTTTTGGACACTTTAGCGTTGCAGGAGGATGATCGCAAGTGTATGATGTATTTTTAGATTCACAAAAAGTTCTGCTTCCTCTGCTGTTGTTTCGCAGGAGAGGCCTTACCTGGAGCAGGCTGTGGGCAACGCTCTCCGCTCCTGGTGCCACCAGCCCCAGCCAAGCCTTCAGGCTTGGGGCAGGGGAGTTCCGTTCCCAGCCACGGGTGGTTGAGTTCATGGAGCGATCCCCGAGGAGCAGTGAGATCTCCTGGACTATTTCTAGACAGAATTGGTAGTTAAAGCTGTCCAGAAGCTTGTTGTTTAGCATATTGGAAAGGAAGTTACAAGTAGACTTAAGAACGGTGTTCACAGTAGCTGAGATTTCATGTCTGTTCTTAGGAGTTTCTTTAAGAATCTGACGCACCGTTATTCAAGGTATAAGCAAATACTAAGGCGAATTTTTGCTGGGAGAGCGCTAGACCGGCAAAAGCAGCCTGTTCCTGTGGCTGTACGCCCTTGTTTGTACTTGTGTAACAAGAAACAATGAGTGCAGATGACTTGACAGACCTTGTTCCCATCTTCTCCCCTCCATTCCAACTTAGTTTAACTTTAAAATAGCATGATAGTATTGCATGGGTAAAAATGCAAGTCGGGTACTTTTGGATTTTAAGAAGAAGAGAGAGGTGGAGTTTCTGCTTCATTTGAGTATGGTGTAACAAGTTGGAAGGTCACACCATAAAGCGTAGCACTAAGCCATTGTTTTGCACACTCAGGTGAGCCCTGACTAGAAGGATGAGCTGGGCTTCTGTTGAAAGCCCTGACTAGAGCTGGAGACTGGGTTTGGCAGTTGTTGAAAGCAGGTGGGAGCTGCTCTGGTAGCTAACTAGGCAGAGCTGTGATTGAAAACTGCCCTGAGCGTCACGGGAGGGGGGCAAAGATAGAAACTGGGAACACGTACAAACAAGACGGAACAGGGCGAGAGCCTGATCAGCTTCAACCTCCCAGCGTTAGTCAATATTGATGCTTAATAGCATCAAATGTTTTCGCTTCTATTGATGCCTCTCAGAGAAAACTGCGGCTAAAAAAATTAGGATGGGTCAAGAATGTAAGTTTCTAGTAAAATGTAAATGTAAATGTCTTGCTTATTGTGTTGCAAAGGCTCGCTTGTGTCTTCTGACAGAAAGGCACTAAAATTAAGTTGTGCTTGCTGGAGGTGTTGGAAGAATTAAAAAAAAAAAAAGAACATTGAGAAAATAGTTTTCACCTAAATGGTGGCAGCAAATCCAAAGTAAAGGAGTAAAACAGAAAGTAACAATTTAAATAGTACTTTAGCTTTTAAAGAATAAGTTGTGTTTGATTTATTATTTTCAGGATAGTAGTGAAAGAAGTTTTTTGTGAATTGGTAAAAGCTGCAGAAGGGTGTCAGCAAATATAATGGAGAAAACTGGACTTGGGATTTAATAGTATCTTTCATCCACATGAGAAATACAGGTTTTATTTTTTTTAATAGCTTAATTTAGAGCTGTATTTCTGCAGCCACAGTGCTCCTGTTAATATGAAAATTAAGAAATATTGCATTTGAATGTGGATATGGAGATATCGGTTGAATTGTCAGCTGTTTTGATTGTTAGCTTGAAATGAAACAAATTTAATTTAATGGCTGATCCAGCTGAGCGTGAACTGAGCTGTTAGTGAGCTGCTTTCCAAAAAAAAAAAAAAAATTAGCCTGAGCTTAGTATGTAATTTTACCAAGAGAATAAATGCATTACTTAGTTGAACTTATCAGTTATACATGTCTAAATATTTCCCTGTTTTAACTTTACCTGGCTTTAGGGAAGAACAGTTTTTGATGCTGAGCAATTAGACACAAGACAACATGTTGCTTACCAAATACTTTACACTGTTTAATGACATTGTTCCAAAAAAATTCTTTTTTAGAGTAATTGCAGCTGCAGGTAACATGAAGGAATTTTAAGTTTTATATAGATTTTCATACATGCTTTTAGGATTAAGTGATAAGCATTTGTATGGAAGAGGCTTGTATATCAGTCATTGGATGCAGAGTTTCCTTAATAGGGGTTTGTTCATTTTAAAGGGTAGCATTAATGACGGGGAAATTGAATAGTTAACTTCGTGATTTAAAAAAATTCCAGGTTGGGATTTAGAATATTTGTGTAGGCTGTTAACTGTCCTCCAGAAGTGGGCTTAAACACAAAATAGTTGTTTATGAATTGTCAAAGAAATAAAATCCAGTATGTGATTAATTAATCTGATCTTTAATTTTTCTTTTATATGGGTGGCTGATAAGCATAATTATTATCTCCTGGTATAAAGTTTCTGTACTGTAAAGCTGAGAGTGAGAACAAATATCAGTGGATTTTGACCATATGCTTAAGCATAAGAAATAGATCTATCAAATCGTTTCTTCCAACATTTTTGAGTATCTTTGCAAGAAGAATGGCTCAATGTCAGGGCTATGTCCTCATTATGATTTCATTCTTTTGCTGTGCCATAATTCGTAACGGCACATCTTACGAGTTGCCATTGGTGTAGGCATCACTTTATGTACGTACAGTAATTGATGTTCTTTCTCACAGTACCAGTATTAAACATTTTTTTTAGCCTGATTTTAACGTATCAGTATGGAATATCTTTGGATTATCATTAATGGCTGAATGTTATGGATTATCTGAATGGTGCTAGAAGTGTTTCTTCTTACTGGTTGTTCCAGAGATGTTAACTCGTGTTTGTAAGTTGTGTGAGATAATGAGTTGGGGATTTTCTTTCTAGAGCTTTTGCTGCTCCAGAAGTAACTGTAGGGTCCAGTGGAATGGCCTAATGTCAGTATTTATCAAAACTTTGCAAAGCCGACTGGTTTATTTCTGCTTTTTGGTTCGCTGCTTCAGCTAACATCAGATCTTAGAATTATGGAATCGTTTCAGTTGGAAAAGACTTTTTAAGTTGAGTCAAACCATAATCTTTAACAGTAACCAATCTTTTTAACAGGGACTCTGATATGGACTCAAGCAAGATATTACTTTAAATGCTCATATTTTTAAAACCTTATGCAGAAAGTTAAGGTTGTAAAGTAAATTCCTGAAAAGTTAAAACATGTCCTGCTTCCCCACTGCCCCCCTTTTTTTTTTTCTTCTCATTACTGCTATGTAGATTGGATCTCCTTCCATTAAGATTTTAATTAGTAATTAATTCACATTTTGAAATGCAGCTCTTTTCTGAAGTTTTTTTGTAAGTTTGGAACAGGAAAACAAAGTTTGGGCCTTGTGACTGAGGTGAAAAGTAGGCATTTCTGAAAGATGTGTAATAAGAAAATTTTAAAATAATTTAAAATAACAGCAATGTCTTTGTCATAAAAGTTGCTTGCTTTTTCATTTTGAGACATTTGTTTAATTATTAAAAAAATGTTTAAGAACAAATAATTTAACAATGCATTTATCACTACATCTGAAATAGTTAATCCCATTCTGGGGCAATAATTATTTCCAGTAAAGAGACCTTATTACTTGCCACAGTTTACTGTTTACATTAAAAATGCATTTTACAATTTTGCAGGAATTCTTGTGGAAAAGCATTATGGTGTTTTATATGAAAATTGGATTATAGTAGAATATTCTTTTTTCTTTTTTTAAATTTATTATTCATTTTAGTCTCCTTTGCAAATTTATTCACATACTGTGAAGTGCAAGTTGAAGAGTCAGGATGCCACTTACAGTGTAAACCTACGTGACAGTCTGTGCTGTGAAGATTTTAGGTGAGGCATGGTGTAAGTTGCAGAGTTCTACGTGGGTTAGGAGTTATCTGGCTGAGCAGGCAGAAGTGTTCTCTCTGGACCTCTACACCCGCAGTGGTCATCCTGACCACACTACTTGTAAGCAGGAGGGAGAAATAGGTGTTTGGAAGGGCACAATTAGTCTGACCCATTTTACGGATTTGTTTCTGAACTGGTTGAACCGGGCCAAAGAATTACCTGTTTCCTTCACTGGGCTCTTTGAAGGAAAATTGGTGAGAAATATATCTGGCATTTGGTTTGATGAATCCCTCTCAGGAAGGCTGAGGAGTGATGCTGAATGTCATGCTCAGTTGCCTGCAATTCCCTTGCTAACAATAACTTTGAAACTAATCAAGCCTACTTTTGTTTTTTGTTCCACTTTATATTTTCCATCTGCATGCTTACAAATATAATGAAATGGCGATATGAAAATTCTTTGTTCAAATAACAGAAGTACATATATTCTTTAGCTCATGAAAAGTGAACTTTGTTTGTAACACAGTAATGACTTTGTAACTCTCTGTTATTTTGGCCCATTATATTTCTATGCATGAGCTGGCTTAGAAGACACTTACGAGATGCCTTCTTAAATGTCACACATGAGCCAGTGATTTTATGTCATGCTTATTGAGTGGATCAGCTAGTTTTGCCTGTGTTCTTATGCATTTTAAATCTGTCCAGTGATTCATGGTCTTGAAATTTCTCTACGATCCAAAGATTCCTAAGGGGGAAGTAAAGGAAAAGACAGGTAGAAAACCACCCCTTTTTTTGTAGTGCCCAGTTAAGAGGAAGTAGAAAATGGTGCTTGAAATTGTTAAAAATCTCCTCATGACCATGAACCAGCAGTGTGTCTTTGTGGCCAAGAAGGCCAATGGCATCCTGGGGTGTATTAGAAGGGGAGTAGCAAGTAGGTCAAGAGAGGTCCTCCTCCCTGTTTACTCTGCCCTGGTGAGGCCACATCGGAATATTGTGTCCAGTTCTGGGCCCCTCAGCTCAAGAGGGACAGGGAACTGCTGGAGAGAGTCCAGCATAGAGCCACAAAGGTGATGAAGGGAGTGGAGCATCTCCCTTATGAGGAAAGGCTGAAGGAGCTGGGTCTCTTTAGCTTGGAGAAGAGGAGGCTGAGGGGTGACTTCATTCATGTTTATAAATATGTCAAGGAAGAGTGTCAGGAGGACGGAGTCAGGCTCTTTTCAGCGATGTCCATTGACAGGACAAGGGGCAATGGGTACAAGCTGGAACATAGGAGGTTCCACAAAAATATTAGAAAAAACTTTTTCACTGTGGGAGTGACAGAGCACTGGCACAGGCTGCCCAGGGAGGTTGTGGAGTCTCCTTCTTTGGAGACATTCAAACCCCACCTGGACACGTTCCTGTGCGATCTGCTCTAGGTGATCCTGCTCTGGCAGGGGGTTGGACTAGATGATGTTTTGAGGTCCCTTCCAGCCCCTAGTGTTCTGTGATTCTGCGATTCACTATTCTCAGGAGATGGGCATCTGTCTTCCCTCCTCCCTTTCGGTATGCAACAAACAAGACAGAGTTAAGAAGGTACATTGTGTTAATGGGAATGCCGAAAGTAATAGGATGCCATGCTGTGCTTACTTGCTTAGTCTGAGTTGAATATTATTGTATATTCATCTGTACTTTTTCACTTGCTAAGATCCCACAGTGTAGATGTGGTGATAATGAGCAATGTTGATTTACAGTTAAAGTCTAAGGGAGCTGTAACACCAGTGATATCCCATTCACTCTTTTAATCTTTGATTTTGAAGTCACATTCAAGTCACAGTAGTTTGTTCTTTCCTGTTGCATCCTCTAAACATTCTTTTTCTTCCCTCTATTTTTTTACCTGAGTTGCACTGTGCCCCCCAGACCTTCGTCCTGGTGCAGCCAGAAGAGCTCTGTTCTAGAGTTTAGGAGGTGGAGGGAGGAAGACGAATATCTTTACAGTACGATTTTATGATCAACAACTTGCTGCTTACAAATGTTGGATATCTTACTCTTCTCTGTTGTAATTCATCCTACCCTGACATGTAATCTCGTATTCTTCCTCATGTTGGCACTCGCATTCATCAGAAAAGAGCAGATCGGCTTCACTAATGAGCACCAACCCCCCTCATGCCCTGTGTTCAACTGTTTTGTGTATTTTTCAATTCAGCAAGTGACGGAATATATTGTGTTTTGACTTGCAGTAATTGCTCATTGATCAAAGCTGTTTTGTAACACAGCAAAATAAATTAAAAAAAAGGGTCTTGTTCTTGGAAGTTAAATTATTTTGGTGGGCTTTTCTGGTAAGGTTATCTGGACTGTAGTTCTTTCATTAAAAAATATCTTGAATCATGTTACTGTCCTATAAATTGATAACTCATTAGCAAGGCATTTCTGTGGTAAAACAAAGCATATGTAACTGATAATCATACATTATCAGGAAGGCCCTTTTTAATTATGACGTTGAAAATTACAACGGGACACTTCCGAAGGTTTATATATTCCACAGTGTTTCAGCTGAACGTCCTACCTAGTGATACTCCAGAGGGCAGTTTTGACCAGGTGACTGAGTGCAGGAGGTACGTTGGATGCTTCCGTTCTGCATTAAGGTTGAGCTGCCTGGATTTATGTGCTATTTTGACTCGGTTTCGGGTCAGTGTTTCAGACATACTGTAGTAAGAGAACTGAAATGAAAAGGACATCAGAAGTATGACTGTGCTGTGCATGTAACTGCTGTTTAATATTAAAGAGTTTTCTAGCAAAGAAATATGTAGACAAATTTTCAGATGAATCATAGAACAAAAAAATCATAGAATGTGTTGGGCTGGAAGGTCATCTAGTCCCACCTCCCTGCAGTGAGCAGGGACATCTTTAACGACATCAGGTTGCTCAGAGCAGGATCAGTGTGTGATGACTTCTTTTCGCCACAGTCCTGACTGGTCAAGGAAAAAGCCTCTGTGTGTTTCCTCACCTTCCCAGACAGATGGAGTTTTGGGATGGTTCTCCACTGTTGCAAACAGAGAGTTGCAGGCTGCTTTGTCCTCCAGTTGAGTCTCATCAGGTGTTTGTCATGCTAAGCTGGTGTCTAGTATGTTCTGTAATTGGCAGATAATGGCATTGCTAACCAGAGGGGATGACTTCTCTTACTACGTCCCACAGAAAGAAAAAAAGGCAGGAGGCAGCAGTTTGGGCTACAAGACTAAAAAAATACATATTGTTTCATTTTATTCATTTCTTACCATTTTCTTGGAACAAGTCAATTTTAAAATTCCCTTAGCAGATGCTGTCCTGGTGCGTTACTGAATTTCAGACCAGTTCTATAAATGTAATGAGTTTTAAGTCACAGAAAGAAAACCAGTTCAGTTAGGCTGAGCAGTATGGCTGTGTAGTTGTTTTTGCAAGAGCGTGGTTCATAGAGTCGATGCAAGATGGCAAACTGAGATTTCTACAACTAGAGTCAAAAATTTAGTTAGTTTGGAGGACAGAGGTGTCCTCTTTCTTCTCACAAGGGTAAGGGTACTTTATAATGCCCGTTTTGCAATTGTGTGGTATGAAGTGGGTCATTTTGGCTGGAGCACTTAGGCACTGAGAGACCTTTGACACTCGGAAGCGATATCCAGGACTACCAAGACCAGCAATATGACTGTTGAGTAAGACCTGTCATTGTCTTGAACAATGTGTGTGTGTGTCACAGATCTTTTAATTGCTTGTCAGTATTTTTGTACTCTCTTTTATTTCCTTTGAAGCTTATTGCTATGGAAACAGTGATGTAATTGGTTTAAGTAGAGTTAAGTGGAGTACACAATTTATTATGCAGATTGAAATGGTTTAAAATTTATGATTTTTGCAGTAGTTTTGTTTTACTTTCCTTTGGTCTGTTCTAAACTCAACAGACTGGCCAATACATTACAGTCTTTCAAGGACAAGGAAAACAGAGATATGTGAGGGAGCTGAATTTGAAGAACCTCTTCCATCTGATTCAGTATATACAGTTTTGAAGGTAAAATAATTCCTTACAGGTGAAAGTTTCATAGCAAATAAATGTTACTGCAAATAATCCGATATTTGTTTGAAATGAGAGTTGAATTGTGTGCTGTACCTATATTTCCCTTTAATGATTCCAGCTGTTTACTATCTTTTCCGTAGCATGGGGCACGTGTGTTATTGAACCACTGCAATACAGTTAATAATTTTGTCTGCTTATATAAATACTCTCTTTCTGGATTAAAAATAAATCTTTAGGATGACAATACTATGTTCTGAAAATATAAGGAGTTATATTATGATTACCAAGATTACATGGAATATTTGTTGACATTGCCTACCTGCATGTTTGGAAAAAAGATGTTTAATTAAAAAATTTCTTTGAAGTTTTGTTGATGCCAACTACCTTGTTTAGTGTATTTATACTGAAACTATACATTTCCCGTATATCAGTTTAGTACTCACTTGGACATGCCAGAAGGAAGGAAATCCATTTATTCTGAGGATAGGAGAGGAAGCATTCTTGGAGGAATGTTCTTTAAAGCTGGTTGATGGGTTATTTTTTTAATTTATTTTTATTTTGTTTGATTTCATAATTTTGTAGAACTTCACAAGCAGTGAAGATATTTGTAGTAACATTACATTTGTGATATGTAAAAGAAAGTTTAATATCTAGGTCTGTAAATACTTGTGTTTCAGTTCTGAGAGGTTAGATGGTGACAAATTTTTCTCTGAAAAAGCCGTATTTATGTGACTGATTATACCATATTCTGAATCATAGTATCTAGACAGATTTAGCTTTTGCCTTATTAACAGAGAAATATTGCATCTCGACCACTTACTGGAGGCTGCCATTTATGAGAACAGGACGAGTGGAATCTGTGCATTTTTTTGCCTTTTTAACACTTTTGTGAACGCAGCAGATCAGGAGCACTCGCTACTACTACAGAGCTAGTCAGTAGTAACTGGAACCCAGTAAGTCAGTACTTTTTTAGTTACTCTTCTATCTCTAGTCTGTTGACAGTCCTTCTAGCAGGAGTGCATCTGCAGCTGGGAGACCCTACACCTATTTTTAACAGTTACATTCTATGATTGTTTTTTAAAAATATATAAACTCATATTATAATACAATACATGCCATTCATACAGACATACCATGAACAGAACAGAATAGAATATTCATACACATAATGAAAATCGTGCTCTGCAGGAGCTTGACTATCAAATACATACTACACTATGTGTGATGTGTTAGTTATTCAGATTTTTGTTATCCCACTGACATTGTTCAGTCCCTTGTTGCTATTGATACAATTTTTGATATATTGCAAAAAGTCTGACAGCCCTCTTTATAACAAAATAAATCCATTTCTCTTGTAACATGGTCTCCCATTGCCAACTCTCATTCCTCCTTCCCTGGCTCCCAGGGTAGCTTCTCATGCTGTAGATCAGCAGAATTTCTCCTTCTTCACACTTCTACCTTTGTAGCCTTTGCTGGATCCCTCTGGTTTTGCTGGATTAACATCAGATGCCAGACTTCTGTTCTTCTACACAGGTCAGCTCTATTTCTGTGCACTGCTGCTTTTTCACTCTACTGGTACCTGCCCGTGACCTTGCTGACTGCGTCGTCCTTGACCTTTCAGATCTCTACCTCCATTTTTACTACTTGTTGGAAAAGCCACTTAATCTATTCTGTGTTTATCCACTATCCAAAATCCCTTTGTTTTGTAACTTTCCTGCATGTATTTATTTATTTTTTAATCTCTATGCCTTTCCTGTTATTTCATGCTTTGTTTTAATTGTTTGACATAATTAATCTGCAATATCAGACAGGAAACCTGGGTATTATTAGTATAAATGCGTGGAATGAACCTCTGTTATTATGTGACAAGTAATCAATTTGACAGAATATATTCTACATCTGAAGTCTAAGTGGTTTATCTAAGAGAGCTGCAATTACGTGGTTTATGTTTCCTTTAATTACCCCTATTTGAGAGTTACAGACTGTATTTCTTATTGGAATGTGGAGGCAAAATGATTGCAAATACTTGCTGCAAAGTGCACCACTGAGGATATGGTCACAGTTTAATTTTAAGACTTGGTGCTTAGACATACAGACTAGGCTGAAAGAATTTACAGTTCTCTAAAATGGTACATTCTAAATGTATGTTGAGTTTGATTTAAAGTTTTGATCTCGTTTCAAGGTTGCCATCCAGAAGTTTTATATTTTGTGGAAGCGTCTAGTAGAGTTAATATTCAGCTCAGAAGCCTGAATAAGTTTTGATTGCAGAAGCACATATTCTAGATTTGTCACTCTTGGGAAAACAGGGTAATCACTTTGGGTATCATTCCTTACATTAAATCCATGTATGTACAACGAAGTAGTGTTTTATAAATTTTTAACATTCAATCCAAAATAATATTTAATGAACTAGAAAGAAATTGGAAGCCAGCTAGCTGAGGTTAAGGAAGGGTTGAAGTATCATGAATGAAAAGCGAAGTAATTCGTTTTGTGGCTCGATTAAACTGGATATCTTAGATCTAATTCTGATTGGGCTTTGTGCCAAATAAACTGTGGAGTAGTGATAAATTAACCTGCCTCCTGAGGGTACAGTCGGATGTGCTATTGTGAGAAACTGTGAATTGCTCGGTAACGTTAACATTTGTTCAGTAGAAGAAAAAGGGCCAGAACCCTTTGTGTTTTGGGTCTTGCTGGCCACCTTTCCAGGAGCCCCTGTGTTTCAGAATTGGCTCTTTCTCCATCACTAATTATGAGAATTATATCTGTTGGACATTCACTTATATATACTTTAAAAAAAAAATATCTTTCAATATCATTATTCCATTTTGAAATGTTGTAGACCCACTTAAGTAGTTTATTTACATTCAGCAAATAAATCTTATGTCTCCCATAAATGTAGGCGAGAACTGTGCATCTAATTTATGTTCTCAGCAGAGAATAAACTACTTCCTTATGCATATACTATAACCGTTATATCCTCAAATAATGTCAGTTGTAAACATTTCTTAATTACTTAGTGGTGCAAACAGTTCTTCTTGAACATCTGTTGGAGACAATTACTGAAGAGTGTCATGTATGACTAGTTATTTGTAGGACAAAAACCCAATTACTGCTGAGTTCAGATGTGCTACTGCTTTCTGGAAATTTTATATCATCAGTCAGACTTACTGGTAACTCTAATTTGGCCTGATTGTAGAGCTGCTACACTGTTGTTTAGCTTTTGCATCAAGTCTGTTTTGTTCTTTCAGGTGTTCCAAACTGGTCTGATGCTGCCCCAGGAAAATGCAAATTAGATAAGACATCCCTGCTCTGACTTCTAATACATTTGAAAAAGACGTCCTTTCATAAAGGCCTATTGTGCAGCTCCATGTATGAGGTATTAGGGAGGAATAATACTGTTGCGTTTTAAAAATAGGATTTGCTTTTTCTGATTTTGTTCCTTTTGTTTATGACGCATTTAATAGTCCAGACCATAGAATATGGAAAAGATAATGTACTGCTTGTTTCTGTGTCATTCACTCTAGCTTTTAATAAGTGAGTTGTTAAAGGCCGTGCATTGTGACGGTCTTCCATGGTCTTCTTGGTAAGTGGGTCTGGGTTAAGGTTTTATTTCTTTTGCATGTGTAGCCTCAGCCATCTATTATTCTACAGAGACAGTCTATTTATCATAGCTACTTCTGATGTCCTCTTAAGACTCAACTGCATTTATCGTGCTTGTAATTTTGAGATTGTAGATTTTCTAAAAAGCATTCCCCTCATTTCAGGCATTTTTGAGGTTGTAGATTTTTCTGAAGAACATTTCTCTCATTTAAGTCGTAATATAGATGGTGCTTTATTAACAAAGTGCAAATTATTATCCACTCAACCTTCAAATCTTGTCTGGAAATTCAGTCATTTCCACAGTATTTCTCTTTGCACTAGTTTTTAAATGAATTATAAACACAAGTGTGTTTTCAGAATTTCTACAGGCAAAATGAAAGGTGAGAGTTAAGATCGAAAAACTAAGGTCAGGCAGGTTCTTTCATTACAAGTGCTCAATTTTAAACAGGTAGAATGTGATTTTTCAGAATATTTGGCGTTATGAAACATAATGCATCTCTTCATGTATGTTCAAAGCAGATTCTGTTGCCATCAGGTGCACCTGCAAGCGCTCAGCATTTCTGCCATCTCCCCTGCTTTCTCTTGAAGTGCCTTTGTTGTATTTTGTTTGCTGTGTAAGTTCTTGCATACAGCTTATCTGATGCCTGCGTGCAACACTTGTTCTCGTACGGATTAAGAATGATCTTGAACTCACGAGGGGAGGATGGTATATAATGGTCTAGTTAGCTCCTCATGAAGCTCTTTAGGTTTAGATGCACTCACATGCTTTTAGTGACTGAGATCTTTTAAATATCACTATGTTTAAGTCATAAAGCATAAAGTTGGCATAAATAAATTTAGTCATAGAGCACAAAAGTCTTATCAACCAGTTTTACTTAATGGAAGATTAAACATCTAGGACTGCAATTTGCCTTGCGTGTCTCTACAGGTGTTTACATCTGAATTAGTTGTGTCAGCTCCTGCTACCCTGAAATAGGTTTTAATCCGTGTAGTCAGTGGAGTGTAAGGGGGTGATATCTCATTTTCTGAAGAATAATTTTGTATTTGCTTAGCTGAATTGTACCTCAGTTTTCATTTGTGATGTTGACTGGATCTTTACCTAATTTACTGGAGTCTATACAACTAGCTTGTCAGTAGTCACCCAGATCCAGGTGAGAAGAATTCAGTTCTGTTTTTTGATTTTTGTCTAGATTTCCTCCATGGCAAGAGTTGAACTGTCTTCTTTCTATGTTCCCATTTTTCTCTGTTAACTTTATTCACTTGAGAGTCCTGAAGGAACTCAGTACTAATATACAGAACTGTGTGTGAACTAATGTTACAAACAGCCCTTGTGTCGTAGGGCTGGCAGGCTGTCAATGTCATTGTGGTGAATTGTTTTTTTTTTTTTTTTTAAAAAGAAGGGCCTAATGGGATTGGATGTGATAATCAGACCTTGTGGGTCTGTGGGTCATCCAAAGATGAGGAACTGTTGAAGGAGCTTGCAAAGATGAGAAGCTTGCAAATGGCTGACAGGTGAAATTCATTGTAGATAAATTGCATCAAGGGGAAAGTCATTTAAATAGTGCTTATAGTAGTGCTGGGCTTAGAAGTACCCGTTAAACTTGGAACAGGATCTTCCCATCATTGCAAAGAGTTTTCTGTGAAACCAGCAGCTGAGTATCCACTGGTAGCAAAAATGCAGTGAAATTGTCAGAGAATAAGACACGGCATCATTTTGTCGCCGTGTAAAAACTCGACTTCCCACGGCTTGAAGTGTCAGTGCAGTTCTGGTCTCTGTATTTTGGCAAGGATATACTGGGATAAGACAGAATATATGCAGAAAAGCAAGTGTTCCCTGACTTCAGCCCAGGTTCAGCTCTGTGGGATTCAGTTTCTTATTAATAAATGCTGGTAAATGTGCTGGTATCTTTAAAACCAGTCCTTGGCCAAAAAATGATCTGATGGTTCAATGCAAAAATAAATAATACAGTAGCTTTCTTTTCATGTTACTATTATAATTTGTATTGGTAGAGGGATAGACTAACATTATTTAAATGACTTTTTCATTCTTTGCACGGTGGGTTTTTTTTGTTTTTTCTGTAGTAGGTAGTTGAACCCCAAGGAAGAGAAGAGCTTTGGTATTAAATGGTCTGTATAGGCATAACTCTGAGTGCTCTATTTTTGCAGTGAGAGAGCTGGAATGACAATAATCACAAGAAAAATAAACACACAAACTATCGAGAGCAATTGTTTTAGCTCAAATAACTGTCATTGTATATAACATAAAATTACAGGGAGTAAGCACAATAGAAGTAATTGCTGTGATTAAATAGGAACAAAGTGCTTGAGAGCAAAATAAACCAAGAACACATTATTACTGATTTGATTATCATTTTAAATTTGCTAAAGATGATCGGTCTTTGAGTTCTTTGTAACAAAGGACTGCTTGGGTCCTGTTGTTCTCGAAGCCACGACTTGAATCTAGAAGCCCTGAACCTGGTGCCGTTCGGGGAGCGAGTTCGGATCAATTCCCAGTGCTGTGTATTGCCCATCTTACTAACCAGGGTATGGAATGTAGTAGCAAATTACACCCTTAGGCAGACAGGCAAGCTAATGTTTCTACTTGATATTGAAGGTCCTTCCTTAAATTAAAGGGAGCAGAGAGAAGGTATGGCTAGCTTTTCTGTAACTTGTTTTTTATCCCTGTCAGTTGGAGTAACTGCACTTCGCAAATGAAAGATCCCAGCAAAAATGATACAGTTATTTTCAGCATTTAGGACATAATTAATGTTGTATCCTAAACAATAATATTTACATAAATCATTAATCCTTGAAACAACCTATTTTGTAAAGGCCTAGCATTTTCGTAAAGCTGCCTGATGGTTTATGTACAACTATAAAGTTACCTCGCAAGCTGAGAATCAGAATGAATTGCAATGTGATTTAAATGGCAAAATACATTATGTCATAGTTTGTTTAGTTGCATATATTCTGATAAATATCTGTGTATCTCTCATGCAGACCTCAAAATATTAGAGAGAAAATTTCTGAAGCAGTCTAACCACTCTCATATAGAGCCACTTTCACTGAGTCTCTCGCACAGCAGTAGAAAGTATGTAAGCATTTCTAACACTATAAACCATATATATAGTGTGTGTATATATATGGTATATATGTATAGTGCAATAATATAAATTACCAAAATAACAGCTGGTATCAAAAGCATGCCTAACAGCTAAAATTACAGTTAACCTTTTTCCCTAATTGGTAGTATGCTTGCATAGCAGCTTTTCAGGCACTAAAATATCAAGGCATTTTCTGCATTTCTCTTCCAGTAAATGTCTCCTCCTACCTTCAGACCAATTGTCCTTGACCTGCTTAAAATATCTGTAGTATTTATACTAATAAATTTCAACAAAACTGCTTGCTGAGATACCAGTATCTGGTAACTGAGATACCAGTAACTTCTGGTACTGAAGAATTTAGATGACACGTATAATATATACATATATGTATAAAAGAGGAAAAAATAAAGATATATAATAGGCAGCAAAGATGCATATTTGGAGTCATGAAAGTCCCAACATGTAACTTCAGTTTCAACATTGTAATCGAAAGGAATAACCATAGTTTTTTGCTTCTTCAGCCAACAAAGTTGCCGGTTTACAATACCTCTCTCCTTGACACAGCCTTAGTGGATACTGGACAATGGGTACTGGAAAAGATAGATATTATAAGTTAAATTTTTAAACAGGGTAAAATACTGGCACAAATAAGTCAATATTGCATATTAATACTTGAGAGTTTCTACCTTTTGAAAGATGTGGCCAGAGTTGGTGGGTATATTAAGCTGGAAAGTGTGATGATGGGCAAAGCATGTACCAGTATAAATGGAAATTTATGTCTGAATGGACTATATGTTTTATGCATAGAGAAGAACGTATGTGTCCCTGTCAATGAAGATCTTTGATCTCGATAGAAAACAAACCAGAACAGGCAACAAAACATACGATTAAGTAACGAGCCAACAGTTGCTCGTCAAAGGCTGGCATTTTTCCGTGTACTATAAGCAGAGTAAATTTACTGAGAAATTCCCAACTATTGTATGTGATGCAGAAGGTACTTTGAGTAAAGTGGGCTGAGAAGTGGATGCTCTGCTTCCTTAGTTCTCACAGTTCAGAGTTCAGCTTCTTGCCAGTGACTAGTGATAGAGCTTCTGCAAAGGTTGTGTATGAGGTGAAATTGTAGAGTTTACTTCAAAAAATCTGTAAATGACAAAGTCCTGCTACCAAATACCTCTTCTTAGAATCATAGAATAATATAACAGCTTCGGGTGGAAGAGACCTTCAAGATCATCAAATCCAACCTTTGTCCCAGCCCTGACAACACCACTAAACCATGTAGCCCAACACGACATCTACTCGTCTCTTAAACACCTCCAGGGACGGTGACTCAACCACCTCCCTGGGCAGCCTGTTCCAATGGCTGATAACCTCTTCAGTAAAGAAATTCTTCCTAATATCCAACCTGAGCCTCCCCTGGTGCAACTTAAATCCGTTTCCCCTCGTCCTGTCACTCACCACCAGTCAGAACAGACCAAGTCCCGCCTCACTACAACCTCCTTTCAGATAGCTGTAGAGAGCAAGAAGCCTCATCTTCTCCAGGCTAAACAGCCCCAGCTCCCTCAGCCATTCCTTGTATGACACATGCTCAAAATCCTTTACCGGCTTGGCAGCTGCCTCTGTACCCTCTCCAGCACCTCAGTTTCCCTATTGCAGTGAGGGGCCCAAAACTGAACACCTCACTCGAGGTGAGGCCTCACCAAAGCCGAGTGCAGGGCCATGATCACCTCCCTGCTCCTGCTGACACCACCATTCCTGATCCAGGCCAGGATGTCACTGGCCTTCTTGGCCACCTGGGCACACTGCTGGCTCATGTTCAGTCGGCCAGCTATTAACACCCCCAGTCCCTCTCTGCCTGGCAGCTCTCCAGCCACTCCTGCCCAAGCCTGCAGCGCTGCTGGGGTTGTTGTGGCCGAAGTCCAGGACCCGGCATTTGACCTTCTTGAAACTCATGGAACTGACGATATGGCCAGACAGGCTTATGGGAAGAATGTCACTTGTTGGTGATTCCTTCGTTGAATCAGGAGTCGTTGAGCATCCTGACACTGTGTTTCTTGTATATGGTCTTCAAGTAGCTCTGAAATTCAAGGACCTTGAGAAGGCTTTACAGTAACTGCTGGTGGATAATATAACTAAAGGAGGATAGTGCATATTTTAGAGCCAGTTAAATCTTCTTTGGCTGTGAAAAACTCCCGCATGGAGATATTTAAGATTAGGAAAGTATTATCTGTATTTTGGTGCAGCTCACTGGAGTACGGGAAATGGGAAGATAAGGAAGAATTTTACTATAAATATTCTCTTCTGCATGAAATCGCTAGCTCTTTTAAAAAAGCTGTTAATGCTTTTGTTGTCCTCTCCTTGGAACTCACTTCTGCTGTGACCTTTGGTGTTGCCCAGGCTAGTAAATATTTCAGCTGCCTCCTTGTATGTATTGAGATGGCTCAGAAGAGATCGTGCTTGTATGTCCTTGCAAGATCTCTTTAATTACCAATTTTTTTGTTTCCTCTATTTTTCTTTTTCTGGGCATGAAGTTCATTTGTTTGAAATTCCTGAGCTGCACAATAGTTTAAAATCTTCTTCCATTTCTTTTGTATAGATGGAACCATGAAAAAGTGTAATTATCATAAGTGGTTATCTAATTCCGGTTTCCTAATAAAAAATTTCAATGTTTTCTGAAGAAATTCCATCATGAATCATGTCAAAATAAAAAAGCATGGAAAAAAGTAATTTGAAAGGGAGATTTTTTTTTAATATTTGTAGATGTTTTACTTGTATAAATATTTTGAGACCATGAGAATTTGTAAAAATAAACGTAATTTTCAGCATCTGTATCTATAAACAACTCTTTCTGCCATCTTTAATACCTGTAACTTTACAAAACTGAACTTCACTTGCTTTTGCTTTTCTATATTTTGATAGAAGTCCTTTTGAATTGATTTTTTTTCTTGTATTGGGGTATTTTTTTGCAGGGGGTACTGTTTAAATTTAGGAGCAAAGGAAGTGATTTCAGGTTAAAATCTGTTCGTAGACAAATGTCAACTTTGGGGGGTTGATAATTTCATTATCTAGCTAGTTACCTTACGAACTCTAAGGTTGCCCTTGAATCTTGTGACTTGCTTAAAGTGTGAGTTACTTAAAATGTAGGTTAGTCTGACCTGAAATTGATCCAGAACATCTATGGTGAAGTAGTTCACTACAGCTCATAATTCAGAATTGAGTTTCTTACCACAGAGTAGCTGTTTTAAATAATGAAACTAGGTAATGGAGTATATAATTGTAGTTCCCTTCATTTCCTAATTCCATAGCTTTTTTAGAACTCACATGTTGATTTTAGTCACAACCTTTGCAATCGCTGGAGAGCAGTAACAGAGCAAGATTTTGCTCTCTGGTAGTGGGTGCTGGTGTTCGCTGCAGCACCGCCGCAGGGAGCTGCTGAGTAGGTGATGCATTTGCCTGACCTCCAACTCGGTGAGGGCAGGAGAGATGATCAGAGAATCATGGAATCGTACAATGCGTTGGGTCGGAAATGACTTTTAAAGTTCATCCAGTCCAACCCCTCCGATGGCAAAGCTTAAAACAGTCCATTGGAGGTGTGTGGAATTTCTGGAGCTCAAGCAGGGAGGAACATTTTGTAAGGAGAGGTGATGTCCAGAGAAGTGGGGCCAAACAGTTGACTATCAGGACAAAGGTGGTACCTTCATTTTTTCCTGGACACCAGTTACCTCCAGGAGTGGGGCAGTGCTGAGGGTGCTGGAAATGTTTCTTCCTGATCCAGATGAACTTGCCTCCCTTGTAATCAACTGGCGTTCATACAGAGACGCTAAAGCAGTTTGATATAACTTAGTATTTTATTTGCTAAACTGGTCAATGCGTGAACTCATTATCTCAGATGGGTTTAGCTTCTTTACAAGTTCAAATCTTTTGTTGTTCTGAATAGAAATGATATTTTTTTTGTGCTTCCACTTTCCAACATTTAGTTGTGTTATCTGCTGTGTTTATTTGGAGATTGGTAAATTGTGCAATTTGTCTCTTAATCTGCTTCAAAGCTGTACTTAGGCTATTGGGGACAAACAAATTTGGACCTTAAATTTTGCAATGGGATACCTCATCTGAAAGTGAGTGCTTCAGGGTCCAAGCTTTCCTTAAGGGAGAAACAAATTTTACAGTAGTCTAGATAATGGTTAAACCTCTGTGATCAGTCACTCTTTTCAAAATAACTTGTCTTACGGATGCAGGCAATAGCTTCTCATCCTTCCAAGAGGCAGCAGAGGATTCATAACTAAGCAATACTTGTCCTTATAATGGGCATTTGAATTGATTTTTCAACTGGTTGCGTTGGGAATGTGCTTCTATTTCATGTACTGGAATTCATTTCCAAAGATTGTAATGCAGAGATTAGCCTGAGGAACCTTTCTTTTCTTCCAATTTTCTATGATTTTGCACATTTCTTTCAGGCTTTACGCTATCAGAGCCAGTAAGTCACATCCATTACAGGTTGTTCACAGGGTGTGCATGTACAGTGATTTTCAACTTTTATTCTGAAATATCTAGTACTGTAGTAGTGTTGTGCTAAAACCACTCCATGTACTTCTAGTGAGTGACTCCCAACCTCTAAAAAAAAAAAAATGCATGAGGAACACCTCAATCAGGGCACAAGTCTCATTTGACTCCCAACCTGATTGTCCTCCACAGCTTTTTAGTGCAGGACTTGCTCTCTCCTGAAGTTTGTCTATAAGTGGTCAGGTACTACTACAATCCAGGACATGTGAGAATATTTTTAAAAATTATAATGTCAGTTGTTTGAAAAAAGTGTATTTCAGTATAAAACACAGAGTTTTTGTAAAGACAGTGCCTTCGCAGTACAGAAGTGAAAGAAAAAATAGGCAAAACCAGGTTACACTGCACAGTGCTGGCAGTGACAGAGTTGTTGCGACATCTGAAATAAATCTTGTGTAATTAGTCTGTATTTATACTGGAAAGCTGTGTAGTCAGATTGTAATTATGTCTTATGGATCAAACTGCTGTTATCTTTCAGCTTCTGTCTCATTCCAGGTATCTTCATGTATGACAAAGCTGGAAATTGTAAGGTAATTGTAGGGGTTTTCTGTTCCATGAATGCTGATGCTTATCAACAGATAGTAAAAAAAAAAAAACCAGCAGTGTGAGAACTTTAATTAGTTGTTTAGCAAAAATAGTCTTGCAGGCCTGATCCCAGACGAATGAACTGAATGAAGGGTTTGGGACTGAGCCTTCCTGTGTGCTTTTTGTAGATCCTGAGGCATAAGATGGGTGAATAAATCTGGGAGCTGTAGCAGTTCCCCTGGGGAGGAATGGGAAAAGATGAATCCTTCTTTCAGAGAAGAGGAAGTTATTCATTTTTATAAAGGGACAAGAGTCACAGTGCACAGGAGATGGTAGTCAGGAGGAAAAATATTTAAGACTGTAAGTGCAGCTGTGGAAGTGGAGTAGTGCAATGGCAAGATGCTGTTCATCTGCATTAAATTATCTGAAGTTTCTTCTAAAACTCTGTTTTAGGTTTGTAAAAGCAACATACAGCGTATCAATACTGAAGTTGTGCAATCAGAAATGTCTTCTTTATTGTGATACAATAGCAGAGCACATAACGATACATACAGTTAGCTCAAGTCTTAACTAGAATTTATTCCTAAATTCTTTTTTACACTCGAAATTTTGCTGTGGGTTAAGACAGAATACATTATATACAGATGCAGAGATTTATTAATTAAGTCTAGTATTTTATGAGTATAGTTTAAAGACAATGCAGTTGTTATTAGTCCAGTTGTAATACAGTCCAACTGAATTATTACAGAAAAGCTACACACAGTGTGAAATTTGCTATACACAAAGTAGGATTACTCAGTAGCTACGGGAGTTTGCCAGACTGTTAACATATATTGTATTCACAGAACTTAGCTAGAGGTCAGGCAAAACTAAGTTTGACTGTTTGATGGCTAGAGAATTATTCTGAGAGTTCTAACAAGCTAAAATCAAGTCAGGCTAATACAGGTCCAGAGAAGTCCAGAGATCCTGCACTGTTAGGTGTGTACAAAGCCTGTGGACTTTTTCTGGTGATAGAAAAACCATATTTAATTGCTTACATGTTTAATTAAACTGTATTTTAAAATATTGCTGTGGGTGCTAATTGCATGCAAAACTGCTGAAAAAAGATTCTTTAAATGCATCAGAGTTTTTTAAAGACTAAATGCTTCCTTATTCACAGCACGATTCCGTACCGTCTTTTATAAAAGCAGCAGATCTTTCCTTAGATGAGAAACCTTGACTTTGTTGTTTCCTGGCTTGCAAAATATTCTCCCATGCTCTCACATTACAATATTCTGTTTGGGTATGATACATTCATGGAAGAACTTAATGTTAAATTGCACTGTTGGAGAACAGATGTTGGTTTTGAGACTTATGCTAAATCTCGCTTTTTTCGATATGAACATCGTCATGCTCTACATCAATATCATCTTTCCTCTGAAGCAGCAATGCTAGTGTGTCTGTTTTTGTGTAGTGGAAGTGAAAAATGTGGTACTTACACTGTCTCCATTGTGCTTTATCTGCTCTGTAGGGGATGGCCGCTGAGCTGATGATGCATATACATACTGGGAAAATTAGCTGTTCCTTATGTTCTTGTCACCTGCTGATTTGTTCAAGTGCTCTCGAGATATATGCTAACTGTTAGGTACTTTGGAGTTCTAGAGAACTGATGCCATTTAGCACATAGACACCTCATTACAATACTCTGGTTTTGCTTGATATTCTTACAGTGCAGTTAATCCCCTTTTCCCCTGTTGCTGGATGAACAGTTCAGGCTCTAGAGAAAAAGAGTCACTCTTAGGTCATTTAGAAAGAGTCTCCGTATTGAGATAATTAGACACAGGGTGTCTAGGACAGTATAAAACACGTTTTTAAAGTCTTTTAATGTGATGTAAAAGCCATGATTCCAGTATGTTAAATTACTTTCATTCAGTTTATTTTACAAGTAAACAGAAATTAGATTAAACATGCTATAATGTCACACCACAAAAGGTAAATGCTTATATTAGCAAGTTAATGCAAGTACTTCTTGTGCTCTTCAGTTTACAGTTTATGAAGTTAACCTTTATTCTGTCTTACTTTGTGTTCAGTATTACCATTTAAATTATTTTCCTCTTCATAGAATAGAATCATAGATTTGTTTAGGTTGAAAAGATCTTTAAGATCATCAAGTCCAACTGTTAACCTACCAATGTGAAGTCCACTGCAAAACCACGTCCCTAGGCACCACATCTGCACGTCTTCTATTTCCAGGGATGGTGACTCCACCACTTCCTTGGGCAACCAGTTCCAAAGCTTAACAACCCTTTTGGTGAAGAAATTTTTCCTAATATCCAATCTAAACCTCCTGTGACACAATTTGAGGCCATTTCCTCTTGTCCTATTGCTTGTTGCTTGCAAGAGACCAACCCGACCTCACTACAATCTCCTTTCAGGTAGTTGTAGAGAGCAAGAAGGTCTCCCCTCAGCCTCATCTTCTTTAGGCGAAATAGTCCCAGTTCCCTCAGCTGCTCCTCAGAAGACTTGTTCTCCAGACCCTTCACCAGCTTTGTTGCCCTGCTTTGGACACACTCCAGCACCTCAATGTCTTTCTTGTAGTGAGGGGCCCAAAACTGAACACAGGATTTGAGGTGTGGCCTCACCAGTGCCGAGTCCAGGGGGACAATCCTTTCCCTAGTGGCCACACCGTTCCTGATCCAGGCCAAGATGCCTTTGGCCGCCTTGGCCACCTGGGCACACTGCTGGCTCATGTTCAGCCAACTGTTGACCAGCACCCCCAGGTTCTTTTCTGCCTGGCAGCTCTCCAGCCACTCCTCCCCAAGCCTGTAGTGCTGCCGGGGGTTGCTGTGACCCAAGGGCAGGACCCAGCACTTGTCCTTGTTGAACCTCATACAACTATCATCAAGAAATCATGAAATCAAGGTTGTCTGTGCAGTCTTCATCCTTTCTGTTTTCTAAAGAGCATATTGCATTCTATCTAGACAAATCTATACATTTATATAGTGTCATACCCATTATTTATGCCTACATGCTCTTCTGGTTGCCAAAGATTTGTGGAAGGCATTTATAATAGTTTAAAAAGCTCCTACTCTCATAAATAGAACACGAGGGCAGTGAAATCAACAGCACTAGTGGTTCCTTACACTTTTCAAGACCAGAGCCTTAAAAATGCATCTGTACAGTAAGGATGCAGAACAGTCCTTGCTTTATTTTTAACTCTCACAGTTAAGAGTCTCCTCATCTGTTGCTGGTGCAGCTAATGTAGGTAGGATTTTTGTCTTGTAGTAGCATATTTCACATTTATTGAAACACCTTTCGTTGAGCAGAATTGATAACTTGAATCAGTTACAAAAGTCTATCAGAGTGAGGTGCTATGCTCTTTCATTTTAAGCAGAGGCTTATGAACCAAAATAAGTAGGTTTGTCAAGCTTTATTTTTCTTGTCCAATGTCTTGTTTTAATCATTGAATTTTTGAAACACCATCCTCCACATCTAACTGTATTTCTACATTTTCTCTTCTCCTGGTAGAGACTGATCAGATCAGTTTTCACATTGTTCCCACCACTTGTTTTTCCTTCTGATCTGCAAGTTAATAAACTCTCTTCCAGTTTTCACCATCTCTACTTTAGCATCCAGGTGTTGACTTCCAGTGTTGAATGGGATGTTAAAGTTCCTTCATGTACCTATTCACTTCTTGGCAACCAAAGATTCACCTCTGTAGAATTGCGAAAACGTAACTTAAAATTTGATCTCATAAGTAGTTTGGATCTAAAAGTTCCAAATATTAAAAGCACTTAAATTTTTGAACGTTTAGACAAACCTGCCTCATAGGCATCTGATGTTTTTCTGTTGCTATCCTAGGGTATTCCAGATCCTCGAGGATTTACTTTTTGTTCTTGAGGTCACAATACTCAGTGTCCGACAGGTTAAATTGTCCTTATACTAACACATAAAAGTCATTGTCAAGGGTTAGGGCTGGGCTGGCCACCAAACAGAACCATTGGTTCTGTGTAGCTCAAACCAGGAGAATCACTTTAAATTTCAGTTAATCTATAGGAAGCAATTTATGACTTGATGAGTTGCCCATGTGGTATTTAACTTTGACTGTGTGAAGACACTCTGATGTTCAGATCCACACAGCTGCTATGTTTGTGCAGTGTGCCAGTAAGAATCATGTAATTAGTCTTGCACAACTGCAGGTGATCAGGCTGTGAGGAAAGCAGCCTGCTTATTTACCTGCCATATGGAGAGATGCAATACTGGAGAGATTTAATACTGACTGCTTTTGAGGACCCGGCTTTGAAAGCTTGGCCATAGCAAATCTGTAGGATGAAATCATGTTGAATTGGTTTCAGTTAGTCTTTCTGTAGTTCAGTATATGCCTGGGCCAACTGTGAAGCAGTAGTTTTAGTCCAATTTCTTCCAAAGTCCACAGTATTTGATTTATTTATTTATTTATTTAAATTACCCATTCAAATAACTATCAATGCAAACTGCTGTGTGTTTTAAGGTCATACTATATTGCTTTGGATTTCATCCCATACTTTGCTTTTTTTTTTTTGTTAGTAGATCTGAGTGAGGTCAACCATAAACCTGATTGGACGTGTTCCTGTGCTCTCTGCTGTAGGTGGTCCTGCTCTGGCAGGGGGGTTGGACTAGATGATCTTTGAGGTCCCTTCCAACCTCTAACATTCTGTGATTCTGTGATAAACAGTCCAGTCTGTGCAAGGATGTGGTGAGGGAATCTGTTATCAAATTAAATTTTAGAAGAAATGGGCTTTTCATTACAGAATCACAGAATCACAGAATGTTAGGGGTTGGAAGGGACCTTGAAAGATCATCAAGTCCAATCCCCCTGCCAGAGCAGGAACGCCTAGATAATGCTACATAGGTACGTGTCCAGGCAGGTCTTGAATCTCTATTGATAGCAGTTATTCTTTTCTTTCTTTGTTGTTAACATGGTAGAAGCTTGAATAATGGCCAGAACGTCCAAGTTCTACTGTATTGTTTTTACAAAGAGTTACTGGGCCAACATTTCTGATGTAAAAAGTGTATTTATCTGGATGTGTTCGATTGTCACTATTCTGCAGCTGCTGCATCACGCATTGCATAGTTAAGGCATAACTTAAGCACTTCTGCAATGTTGATTACAGCTTGTCAAGCATTTTAGGCTGCTCCTCTATACTTAACTGAAGCAGATATTTTTCTAAAAATACGGGTCTCCAGCAACACCACTACATTTCCAAAGTTTCTATTTTATACCATTATAAACTGTGGTATTATACAGGAAAAGATTTTCTTTAAATTGATTTTTGTTTTCTCGAATGGAGAAATGAAATTGTTTTGGATCCTTTTCAATGTCATTTCTGAAAGGTTTCATTTTTAGTGCATGATTTTATGGGCAGTTGAACAGTAGTGTAGAATAGACTAACTTTTTATCTCTGACACTATAGCGCAAGTCTCACAAAATATAAAAACACTTAGCATTGAAGTAGGCAGCTATTTTTGTCCTAATGTGCAACTACTGCATCTTATATTTAGCTTTCTGTTTGGTTATAAGTTCTGCAGGGTAGGAACTTCTACCTAACAGGTATAAAGCAGCTTGTATAAAATAGCATACTTCTGCATCAGTGTTATTCTATGATAGGATTAAAAATAAAATTAGCTCCTTCTTGCAGTCTTTCCATGTTTCTCTGTGTATATCTGTTTACAAGAAAATTGTGCTGAAGTCAAAAGTGAGAATCTTGTTCACCTGAAGGCAGGAGAGATTTTTCTGGAAGGAAATAGAGCTGTAGGAAATAAAGTTGATGGTGTTTTTATGTGGCGTTTAGCACAGTGAACTCCTGGCATAGTGATATAGATGCCCAAATATTAATCATCACAGTGCCTTACTTTATTGCATTATCACTGATATTTTCTTTCCTTGAGAATCATTATTTTCTCTTTTGTTTCACCTCTTTCCATCTCCGTTTTCTTTCACTGCAGCGAATTCAGGGCTTCCAGAAAAGCGTTAGTATGGCAGGGACCTGAGTCAGTCGGGGCGCAGTTGTTTTCAGCTACTCAGACTGATGCAGCTTTGCAAACTGTTTGACACTCAGTGCCTTGAACTCAGTGGCAAGTCTGCCAGTAATAAGTCGTTACCTGTTCAGAGCAAAACGTGAAACAGGTTTCTCTTCACCACCATTGAGAAAAGGTGAGCAGAAAGCCGTTCAAACTGCAGTAGAACTGCATAATCCAGTGCTCTTGACAGGCTGTCTGGGTGCATCACCATTCTGCCTTTGTAACTCCTCCACTGCTGCTTTCTCCTCTCTGTTTCTTTTGATTACATATTACCTAGGGAGGAAATGAAACCATGTATTTTTATCACAGTCGCTTAGATTTTCTTCTCAAAATTTAAGGTGACTTGTCAAAGATATTTTTAAAGCGTTATTTATTCACATGCTCCGGGAGGACAGTTAGAATAAAAACTGGTTTATTTTACTTTATTCAGTAAATTCAATAACAAGATTGCTGGAAAAGCTGGAATTTATTTACTTACTTCTGATATTGTGGAGGTATCTCACAGCAACCAACAAATATCCCGTTGCCCACCTTTAACTTGAGTGGGTGTAACTCTCTTTGGAAATGAGGCTGCTCTGTTAGAAGTTTTGGTGCAAATTTTAAGAACTATTTCAACTTTAAGGTACTGATGATTTAGTCCCTAAAAATAGGTATGTTTTATCTACATTTCCTGTTGAAAAGTTTTATTTTCAATGAGACAATTGAGAATAAAATGCCAAATCACTTTGAATAAGGGCTAACATGAATTTCTGTTGAGATTCCTGCTTGAGACACCAGCTCTTTTTATTAAAAGTCTGCCTGCGATGTAGCTTTTGAGTAATTGTGTGCCCTGTTAGTCCTTTTACTAAGGCCTGGACTGTTAGGTCACAACTTGTGGACAAATTTGATGGGACGGCAAGTTTCTGGGGAGCTATGACCATCACTTCTTCAACAGTCTATTAACTTTTCAAGGAGCTAATCCCTTCTGAAATGCTGTGTGGATGAAATGCTGTCGTGATGAAGAATAGGAAAATCTGTTTTGAAGGATGATCAGTGTATTGTCCTTTGGACAAAGACTTGTTCAGCTCCTCATTTGGACCAGGAAAAAAGCATAAACGTGGCCCTGTGGTGACAGAAGTTCCATTGTGATCTGTTTCCCTGAACTGGCCTATATAATATGGGCGGGGGTGGTGTGTTTCAAATTGTAATGCTTTTTTTCTATATGTAATGCTTTTTTATTTTTTTTTTTTAAATAAACTGAAGCTGCTGGGAGTAAATTCTCTAAAGGTTGTCCAGTTATGTTATCAATTATGTAGCTGAAGTTCCAAATTGGATTTTGCAATCATTTGCCCCTTGGCAGAAGGATTCTAATCATCCAAACCTTCCCGCTCTCTGCAGCTACATCAACTAGTTTGATAAGAATTACTACCTCTACCGCAAAGTTAACTTCATTTGTTGAATATGTGGCTGTAGGAATACTCGTAATTCAGGAAAGTCAAAGGTAATGGCTTGAAAAAAAATTGGCATTTTATTTCTGTTGTATATTATATGATTTTTTTATTCTTGTTAGATTTTTTTTTCCCCTGTAAAGCCTTAAGTTCTGACTTATTTTCATCCCTCGATATCAATGCCTACTTCGAATTCCTGACCCCAGACATTGCACCAGAAAAGATCATTTGTTGATGAGTCTGAATTCATGAGTAGCACTGGCTGATGAATTGTATGTATGTATGTATTTATTTTAGTGATTTGTGTCATGCTTCACTACATTTCTTAGACTAGCATGCAGTCTTAAACTGAAGACAAAATGGAACTACTGCACTACGAAGTATTTTCCAGATATATCTGGCCTTGGCTTCTTGCCGTCAGTTTTATTTGTACCAGATTTAATTAATTTACAGAACCTTTTTGTTCCCTCTTCCCTAGTCTCAGTTACATTGTGTGCAGAGGTAGTATGTTTTTTTCTGGCTTGACTTAGAATCTGGTGTGCATCTCCAATGAGTGGTAGCTCTTTTGTCATAGTATTTCTGGGACTTGCTCCCAAATTACTTGTCCAGCCTAACCTGTAAGTACTTCCCAGGGTCGCTGCTCTTGGGCGTTGTGTACCAACACACTGTAACCAGCACCAGTGGTCCAGATGTGAGGCTTCTGTTCGAGTTAAAGGTGTGCTGAATCTTAGTGTTCAATACTTGCACTTTTGTAGAAAGTTTTGGGTTTTCTAAAGACCAGGTGGGGAAAACCATACAGAATCTGTTGGTCTGTGATTTTGGAGCGGTAGGTGGTTTTTTTTTGTTTGTTTCTTTTATATCTACCAAAGTTTCAAATAATTATAATTGTACAACGAGTTGCCATTAATTAGAGAAAACATCTTAAACAGTGTAGCAAGGGTTAAAGCCATTCTGGGGGAATAATATTTTTTTTCATTTTTTAGCAAAGCTTAAATCACATAGCACAAAAGGATGGGATGCTGAATTATTTTGTGGTATGGGAATTAAAGATAAAACCCAAAGACTTCAGTTTTCTAAATGGAGAGGTTTAGAAGAAGATTTTTAAGGCCTAATATCTGAAGAAAATTAAACTAACATGAGAAAGGATAAAATCACCATAATAATGGAAAAGTCAATACAAGAATAAAATAGCTGTTTTCTGAAGATAAAGGTACTATAGTTCAAATACAACTTACATAGTAATCTTTTAGTAATCTCTTTTAGTGTTTGAGAAGCCAGCTGAAGTGATTGCTTTATCATGGAGTCATAGAACCAAGGAATGGTTTGGGTTGGAAGGGACCTTAAAGATCATCTAGTTCCAACCCCCCTGCCATGGGCAGAGACACCTCCCACTAGACCAGGTTACTTAAATCCCTGTCCAACCTGGCCTTGACCACTGCCAGGGATGAGGTATCCACAGCTTCTTGGAGAGGGACCTTTTACAAGAGTATCCACTGATGGGACAAGGGGAAATGGGTTTAAGTTGAAGGAGAATAGATTTAGATTAGATCTTAGGAAGAAATTCTTCAGTATGAGGGTGGCAAGACTTTGGAATAAATTGCCCAGAGATGTTGTGGCTGCCCCCTCCCTGGAGGTGTTCAAGACAAGTCTGGACAGAGCCTTGAGTAGCCTGATCTAGTTGAGAGGCGTCCCTGCCCATGACAGGGAGGTTGGATTAGATGATCTCTAAGGTCCCTTCCAACCTAGGCCATTCTGTAATTCTCTGGGCAACGTGTGCCAGTGTCTCAGCACCCTCATAAAAAAAAAGGATTTCTTCCTAATATCAAATATAAATCCACCTCTTTCAGTTTGCAACTTTTGATACCCCTCATCATGCCACTGCACACTCTTGTGAACAGCCCCTCCCCAGCTTTCCTGTAGCTTCTTCACGTACTGGAAGGACCACTGTAAGGTCTCCCCAGAACCTTCTCTTCTCCAGGCTGCACAGTCCCAGCTCTCTCAGCCTGTCCCCACAGGGAAGGTGCTCCAGCCCTCGGATCATCTTTGTGGCCTCATCTGGACCCATGGCCAAAGTTCTCTTTAAGGTTTGGTTTGGTTTTGCATTGCTACTAATTCTCAGTGTATTGCTGTTTTGTCCTTTTAGGGGTAGGTTACAGCTTACATTTCAGATTTTTTTTAAAAAAATTATTTACTTCTGTGACTGAAAATAGATTTTCACAGAATGTAGCTTGTCTCTTCGTGGAAGCCAGTTTACAGGAAAAGAATAAATGAGTCCATTACCCGGGGGATGACTGCTCAATTTTAGAGTACTAAATAAATAAGTTTACTTTTTTTAAGCTGTTTAGTTAATGAAAACATTCATTTCTGGTGTTTCTATTTATTTATATAGTTATATATTTATATGTTTATATATTTATATATCTCTCTCTGCATAGGAGAAAATGAAGTCTGAAGAATTTATTCAGTAAAGTCCCGGGAATTTTAGGTATAAGAATTCTGCCTACGGCTGGTGTATCTCGTACATCTTTACCCTCTCCAACTGTTGTGCTGCTGAATTTATCTGTATTTCTTGCAGTATCCCCTTACAAAAGTGACTTATGGGAAGGGGAGCCCACCTTTCATACTTTGACCTCAGTGCCTTGGAATTTATGAGAAATTTCTTAAAAAAAAAGTAAATCACAAAACTTTCTTATGAAGTTGTATGTGTATCTTCAGTAGGATCCAGTCAGCCTGGACTGATGTGAGTGTTTGGTCAAGTGGTCTTCCCTGTGGCTCTGGCTTAAATGAAGGATGGGACAGCCAGCAAATCCCCTAATTTTCCTCTTTACAGACAGAGCATTTGCATAGCTAATAGAGACACACAGGCTAGTTAGTAAGTTGGATGATGCAAACCAGTGTCCTCTTCTCCTGAGGAACTAGCTCAGTAAAGATAAATGGTTTAGTTCAACTTTGGAGAAAAAAAATAGGTACAAAAAATTCAAGTAAACCACCTAAGTGGCATTTGCTCAAATAAATTCCTCTAACTAATTGACAATAAAGTCTATCAAGTACTTAATGGGGAGACTTTTGTTGTTACTTAATATACCTTTGAAAGTCATTTAGATACAATTCGGAGTTGTTTTCAGATACCTGCTATAAATAAGACCTATCAAGCATGCTACTAAGTAAGGGAATGAACGTGACTGGGGAGCAGAGTAATTCTGCAAGGAAAGAAAACTGAAAATTATTGTCAAAAAACATTGTGGGTTTTTTTTCCCTTCAGGACTGTGTGTAAAATATGGAGCAAAGTGCTAAGAGGTGTTGTTAGCAGGCTTTACAGCTTACGTACAGAAGGCATCTCTCCTCTGAGTATTGCTTTCTAACTCCAACAAGGAAACGGTACGAAAAGAGAACATCACTCAGCTATGGTAGATGGGATTTTATTTCTCTTTAGATATGCTGTCCTCACAATAAGCTTGTAAAAGACAGTGGTCCAAATAGTACAGGTAAGCAATTAGAAAAACATTTTGAGCAATGATGTGCACGTTTTAGTGTTTTAGCTGCAAATGCAGCACACGGAAAGATTAGACCAGCGAGCGAGAAGGAGGTGACTCAGCTAAGCAGACCTGGGTACATTTGATGTTTACAGATTGTTGACATTTTGTTTTAATTTTCTAGCAGTAACTATTTAAACCAGAAAGATACTCAACTGTGGCCCTAGCAGGGGCAAACTGTGATCCAGTGAATCCCCTACCATGATCTCTGTCCATGGGGAGAGACACACACTTGCATGCGTTACACGTATGTGGCCCTCTGGACACCGCTCAGCTGAGAAGGGGCATTTAGGTAAGATTTGACCAAATTCCAGAGTGACAGGGCGTCAAAGGGATGGCATTCCATGGCATTCCATTAGCAGCACTACTCGGTAGAGAGCAAGCTCTGCTTTCCCAGGGAAGGCAGGGGAAGTGCAGTCAGCATCACCGGTTGTCTTGGGTGAGCTCATGTGAAAATGAGCAAAAACTATTCCTGCGTGTCCGTATTGCTAGGTTAGCATGAGGGAGCATTTAAAATCTGAATAGCTCAATACCGTATTTCATGTACTCTGAGTGAAAATAAAAACAGAAATTGATTGGAAGTCTCTTGAAATGAACCCCAGCAGGACATCTGCTGCTAAGGTTGGGTTGCAACTAGCAGGAGGCCCTGAATGTAGACTTCTAATTAGAACAGCCCTTTATTTTCAAAATCATTTTCTAACTTATAGATAGGGGAAAACTTTTTTCTTATGCATATGTAGAGGGCCAAATGTGCAGCTTTTCTTTTAAGATGCTGGAAACAATAGGCAGATTGCCTTTTGAAGATTGCAAAGATAGCAAAAGCATTCCTTTAAAGGATTTGAGAACTCGTTCACTGCACAAATGAAAACAATTAGCAATAAAAAAATACTCAGAGCCATCAAAGTGTAACTTCCCTGCTAGTTGGTATGCCAGCATCCTAGTGCTTCTTTTTCTTTTCAGTAAAAATAAAAACATGGCTTTGCTTTAAATTGTTCCTTTAAAAATTACTTCATAGCTGGAATTAGTCACTCCAGGCATTTTCTTTGCTAGTGCTTTAAAGAAGTCTAAAAGCCTCAGGGTTTTTCCTGATTAGTGGCTTGATAAGCTGGTCCTCACAACAGGCTTTCAAGTGTCTGTCCTGGTTTGTTAAGGCTTGGAGACCAGTTGCTGGGTGGTCACAGCCTGTTGTGTCTTCTGAACTGCCGTTGGTAAAAAATAGCATTTTTAAAATTTTTATTTTGTTTTGTTTCCTCTACCCCTATTGTATATAATAGTTGGCAAAGTTAACTTTAAGTCTTGAGATACAGATACTGTGTCAAGAATTAAGTTCTCTGTTTCTTCATTATAGTGACTGCACCAGCCTGCTGCAGTTAGGACTTTAAAGATCGCTTGTCACAATGAAGTTACAGCCTTAAAACATCAGTGCAAAATTTAGAAAAAACGTATAGCACATTTAAGTGGATTACATCCTTGCCCTGTTACATTTTAACATTACTGGTTTATTTTATTTTGATGTGATTTTTGCTTTCCCTGCCTTACTGAAATATCGTGCCATAAGCAGAAGGGATGGATAAGACCTTGTCATTTGCTCTTCCTCCTCACCAAGGGACTTCCTTTTTCACACTGTATTCTCCGGTGCTTTGGCTCATCCAAAAATAATCTCATATCTTGAGACTGTATAAGGTATCTTGTGACAACAAAAGGAAGGGATAAACTCTGTACATTCCTTAGTACAAAAACTGTTCTTCATTTCATTTCTAGTAGATCCTTCCAAGTCTTTGGTAGAAGATCTCGTAAACCTCACTGAGATCGAGTTTGGAAGAACAATCCAATCTTGAATGTGTGCCCAACCTGTCCACATTCAATGCAATTAAGTACTTTTTTTGGGGGGTTATGTGTACCCCCAGTCCATGTTTAGTACACACTAAACTTTCACTTACCCAAATATGGAGCGTTAACACTAAGGTAGGGACATTTGCTGGTGGGACTGAGAAAAATTTTGGCCTGCTTTATTTTCTGACTGTATTAACAGTTCTACCCAGTGTTCTGTGGTGTTCAGCTGTGCCTAAACTATAAGATATGATTTTCTGTGACATGCTGTTTACCTTCAAGATTGATCCAACAAGTCAGTACTGGTCTACCTTACCATAAGCCCCTTTTACTTAAATCCACTCTTAAATCTACTCTAATTTTTCATCCTTTTTCTTTCACTTGTGTTGGAAAATCTTCTCAGTCCATTTTGATACAGTTTGATATTACTGTTGTCTTGTGAGTATTTTCCTAATTCCTTTTTCTTGTTTCTTTCATGACTTTTTCGTTAGAGGAAAGCCAATGAGAGGAAATTGTTCCCCATGTGATCTATAAACAGCAGTATCATCTCTTCCAATTGACAAAATTTGCGGCAATTTTGTATTCATGATAATTCACTTGTTTTCCAAATTGATTTTTATACTGACAATGGGTAGATTAATATTCTAACTCCATGGTCATAATCACATCCTTAAACCAATATTCACAAAGCTCTTGACAAGGAATAAACTGCTCTCTTATTTGGGTTGAGAGTAAAGCAGTGCTCCAACATCCAGATCTATGTTTTGGGAACATTGTACAAGATCTTTCCTATACTTAGCCCATAAGGTTAATTTTGTTTATCAAAAGTACTCCGAATTTGAGTATTATTACAGTGTGATTCACAGCTTACTCAAGCCGTTGCACCATTTTTTTGACAGTAAAAAGTTAGGGGGTTGATGAATTTCAAACATGCCATAGTTCACTTTTTTTTTGGTGTTACTTTTACACTATTTTTAGTAATACAAAGACCACAAACAGCAAATGTACATAATAACTTCACAGTAGTAGTCCAGAAAATTTTAATTAATGTAAGATTTGTGTCAAAGTCTGGAGATGATATTGCATACTTTGAAGATATTTTTGTTGGCTTTATTGGTTGATCTAATTAAGATGGCTCATTTTGGGCTTAGCAGAAGTAAAATCTCAGCAACAATGCAACAAAGAAATTCACTTATTGCTATTAGAAGGTGACCACTGTTAATAGTCATACAAAAAAGGCCTGCCAAGATGTCTGCTAGCTAGAAGAAAAACATGAATATATGATTGCTGACAATCAAAATAGTTTTATGTAAAATTGATCTTGTCAAATAAATCTGATTATGTTTTTTTTCTGTGGGATTACTGGATTAAAATAATTTATAAAGACAGAGATGTAAATTTAGGTCTTCATCACAAAATTATTGTCATTTATTATCATTTCAGATTAATTAAGTAGTGATTATCTGTATTTCATAAAAAACCTGTCATTTGAGGCCAGATACAGAATTCAAGCTATTTTTAAAGGGTGTCTGGTGGAATGAGTACTGGAAGAACAACACACTAGTAAATAATGAAGAGTACTTAGCACACAGGCTTTTTGAGTAGTGTTTTCTAGAACTGTGGGAAGATGGCATTCTGAGAAGAAAGGGGGGATAATGAGCTAATTAACTAGTTGAATCTGAGCTCAAAGCACTGCGCTGTGACTGAGGAAAGACATAGTACTAATGGTTTTTAGGCAGACGAGTGTCGTATATTAATAACAACACGCAACAACAAAGATGATGGAAAGTAGGCTTGATCGAAGGAGGATTACAGAGTTTAGCTTATTATCTATACCTAAGAAACGGTAAAGTGACTTCTGGTAATGCTTAGAGCTTAATAATCAAAACCGTGTAGGAAAGGTTACTTGTCAGGAACCTGACATCATGTAAATTCATACTGGAGACCACAATCTTCCAGTGGTGAGGGTGCTCGGCCAGGGAGGTGGTGTGTCCTCCCAGCAGGGAGCGTTCAGGTCTCTAATGGACTTTCATTAAGTTTTGGAGGACCAAGTATAGGCGTGCATATGTACAAAGTTGCATAAACAGGTGAGGGGTGTAATTCCGTTTGTGTTGTATCTGTCAGTGAAATGTCAGTGTCTGATGTACAGCCCAGGAAATCAGGGGACTCAGCTGGGAATCGTTTTGATCTTATACTCTCTGTATTTCATAGCAGTGGAATTTTAGGTGCTCAGCTTAGCTCTTGTGATAGCATTTGTGGATGTGTGTTGCAGAAAACCAGCTCCTCATTTGGGCTTTTGCCCCAGATGGCCAGGATTTCACTGAGAGTGATGCCATCCCTTGGTGTCACCATCATGTACAAAGTGCTACTTGAGAAGGTAGCGTGGTGGTTTCGAGGGTCTGTGTGTGATTTGGCTTATGTTCCTCAGAGGAGTGATGTTTTCTCATAAAACCTCTTATCCTGCAGTACCAAACCACATTATTTTTTCCTAAGTTCAAAGGATCATGTTCTCTGAAAGCTGTATCTAATAGGAGCCCATGCTGAAACAGGTAAATTGATGCCAATGCCTGTGTTCTGTGTCTCTGTTCACACGTCCTTTTATGTGACATTTAACTTTGGGGTAACAGAGTAGTTTATATCATGAAAAAGAAAATGCTGTGACCTTTAATTGTTTATTATTTATTGCTGCTAAGTAAAAACATAACACTAAAACTAAAGTTTGTTTAATGACTTGTGTCTGAAATCTTGCCCTTTTTTGACACTTTGAGAACAAAAGGGAGATTGAGTTTATGCATTAACTCTAGTAACTGCTGGGGAAAAAATGTTGTTGGTTTCTTTTCCCTGTGGAAAGTTAGATAATGATTACCTAAGGTGGTGTGGGATAGACATCAGCACCATGCTTCATGCTCATCTCAGTTGAGCTGTAACGGGAAGCAGACTCACTTCACTTGCCAGGTTTCTGCATCTTTATTTGGAATGCTTCTGACAGGCACCGTTTGTACTGTAGGTAACTGATACTTTCAAGAATGTTAGCAGCAGTGGTTGTAATGTCTCCTAGTTAAAAGTTGGCATAATAGTACAGTAATATCTTCTGCTGGATATTTCATATTGCCTTTTAACTTGTGGGAGTCTTTATATTTACACATAATCAAAAGTCTCCTTCCCTGGAGACTTTCAAAACTCGCCTGGACGCGTTCCTGTGTGGCTGCCTTCAGGGATCCTGCTCTGGCAGCGGAGTTGGACTAGATGATCTCCAGAGGTCCCTTCCAAACCCGAATATTCTATTATCGTATGATTCACTATCTGTATAAAAGCATTACCAAAGGATAATGGTTGAGTTTGCAATAGGAAGCAAACCATGCCTAAAACAGAATGCAAAGCATTTTGAGGATAGCCAAAAAACCAGTGTCTAATTATGTAACACCGCCTCAGTTCCTTATTTACAATTTATTGTGTAGCCACGTGGACCTTTAAGAGTAGCGCTCTTTGATATCAGAGTTCCAGCAGAAGTGTTAAAGCTCTAACAGCTACTGCAGTGATACTGAAGTTTATAATTTTCATATTGGTTTTATCTGTCACTGTCAAACTGCCTTACAAAGGAACTTACTATTCCTGTGGCCATCTTGCTGATAGGGAAGCCAACGCGTGGGCAGGGGAAGCAATAAACAACCCAGAGCGAGTGAAACATGCTGCAAACAGGTTTCCTATGCACACATAAAAACCTTTATTTCTAAGGATCTGGTGCCTTCCTTTTGTTTATAGAAATAAAAAATTATAGGACCTACATTTCCAAACTTTACAACCGTGGTGGATTTATAAGCTGTTCAAGAGATGGTCATCTTCTGGTCCTTTTCCAGAGTGAAAATCACTTTCACTGGCCGTTTCTTTAGAGCAGCTCCACTACTTGTCTCCTGATCGTCTGTGAAAATGTTAGTCCATCAAGATGCTTTTTGCTTCTTTGCTGTCTTTCCGTCTTAGATAAGTGCTCGTTTCATGCACTTCTGTTTCTGAGCAACTACATCCTATGCAGACCTGTGAAATCACTGGCTCATACGAGTACTGTTTTTAACAGAAAATTTCTTGATATAGACTGCCTGCTTTTTTGTGTTGACCGTTATAGAGGTCATTAAATATAGACGAAATTAAACTGCTTCATTTTAGTAAAAAATGCAACTTCAGGTTTTCTAAATGTTCGTTTCAGAAAACTGCTTCTTCAGAAGCCATAATGAGATTTTTATAGCCATATCATTTGTATGTTGACAAGACGCACAGGTTTTTAAATGTTGTCTCTCCTTTAGAAATGTTGAAATTGATCTGTGTTTTAAAAACCTGGCAGAAAATGTGAGAATTCTACTGGCAAAACTTCAGTGAACCGGCAATTTGGGGATCGTTTTAAAAAAAGTAATGAAATAAATAAGACAGCTTGAATAATCTTTTGAATAAAGAATAAAAATATTTTTTTGATAAAGTTATTTGACTATTTAATCAACAGCCTTATGTTTAGAAGAAAATAATGGAAAAGTAATTTTGTAGGTGGAAATTATAAACCAAATGTTTGGGACACTTGAAGTGGGATTTCAACCTCAGTGCCTTTAGGTGAGCGTTGAACCTGTGTCTCTTTATTCCTGTGTAACCACTGTAAGCATTAGGTTATTATTTTTCCCTCTCCCATCAAGTTGAAAAGATGTTGGTGAGCTCTTTGAAAAACACGGCTAAAGGACAGTATGTGACGGTACAGGCTTATGGTACACAGTCACGTATTTGTGTCGGATATTGATTTACGTGGGTCACCACAAATTCAGAATGAAGGCTGAGGAGGGGTGAGCCCTTCTGGGCACGCGTAGGGCACGTAGGGTGTTTCCAGATGTCTGGCGTGACTTGCGCAGAAGGACCCAGCCCGCTGCGAGCGCAGCTCACTTGGCTCCGGGAGCGGTGGGTGCTGTGGACACGCGCTGCACCTGAATTTCCCGGTGCTGGGCTGGAGGCAGCTCCGCGTTTGGCAGTCGAGTTTTCCCACGTGATGAAGCAAACGACTCTCCGCCGAACTTCGCTTTGCAAGGTGAAACGCCGACAAGTTACGATTAAAAACATCTGCAAGATGACTGCATTTTTTGAGGGATTTGGACTGCAGGCCATAATTCAGTGCTTAATCTGCCTAAGCCTGTCAACATAGGGAGCTGAACTCCGACTTGCTACTGCACGTGGTTCTCTCCAGGCAGCGGAGGCACTTGGCAGCTTGTTTTTTCCATATCATCAATCAACACAGCAGGCTTTAACTAGCTCGTGCCTGTGACACCAGCTGTTGCAAGGCATTATTTGGGAAAAGCATTGGCATCCTACTGCAGTGTGAGAGGACAGGCCGATTGTTCAGCCTGGAGAAGAGAAGGCTCTGGGGACACCTTATAGCATCCTTCTAGTACCTGAAGGGGACCTACAAGAAGGCTGGGAGGAACTTTTTACAGGGACTTGTAGTGATAAGACAAGGGGTAATGGGTGGAAGCTGGAAGAGGGTAAGTTTAGCCTAGATCTAAGGAAGAAGTTCTTTACCCTGAGGGTGGTGAGGCACTGGCACAGGTTGCCCGGGGAGGTTGTGGGTGCTCCATCCCTGGCAGTGCTCAAGGCCAGGCTGGGTGGAGCCTTGAGCAACCTGGACTGGTGGGGGGGTGTCCCTGCCCATGGCAGGGGGGTTGGAACTAGATGATCCTTGAGGTCTTTTCCAACCCCAATCATTCTATGATTCTGTGATTGTTATCTTTTTGTGGGCATTATTTTTTAATTTATTTTGATGTGTTGCAACAAATTCACAAGCTGTTGATCAGCATGCCAGTAATAATGCAGTACATGCCATATGTGGTTAAGTACTGATCATACCAAAAATCTGCATTTTCACAGCCCAAAATTGTAGTGATGCTGAATTCTGCTTAAAACGGTTGCAGAACCTGGAAATTGAAGTCTGAAAGAATTACACTGCCTGAATTTTGAGGGTTGTATAAAGTGCAGACAACTAGATGGGAGAGGTTTTATTAATGAAGCATGGGAGCAACGTGGTCCTGGAAGGGGGCTTTTGTATCAGCGGTATGTGCTAATCCTGACCCTTGGCTGTAGGTATTTAGGTAATCTGTTAAGAAAATGACTCAAAGCCCCCATTAAATTGCTGTTTGGTCTGACATCATTCTTTGTGCATCTTTCTGCATAAGGAATAAAAAGAATGTAAATGTAAACCCATTTGTAAACAGCTTTGACATCTCTGATGCAAAGTGCTCTGAAAAATGAGTTTGCTCACATGTCTTTGAGAAACTGATGTGGAGGGCTTTGGGGAAGGGATTGTGGAATTATTAAGGTTGGAAAAACCCTCTAAGGTCGTCTAGTCCAACCATCAATCCAGCACTACCATGACCACTAAACTATGTCCTGAAGTGCCATGTCTACATGTTTTTTGAACACACCTCCAGGGATGGTGACTCTGCCACTTCCCTGGACAGCCTGTTCCAATGCCTCATCACTCTTTCAGTAAAGAAATTTTTCCTACTATCTGATCTAAACCTTCCTTGACACAATTTGAGGCCATTTCCTCTTGTCCTGTCATTTGTTACTTGGTTGAACAGGACAATTCCCACCTCTCTACAGCCTCCTTTCAGGTAGTTGTGAGAGCGAAGAGGTCTCCTCTCGGCCTCCTGTTCTCCAGACTAAACAATCTTGCTCCTCCTCAGCAGCTCCTCATAAGACAATCTGCCCATTCCCTGAGCAGGTTATTAGGGCTCTGACGTGTGTCAGGGCAGCGTCTCGGATCAGTTCTCATTGTGAAGGGTAACGATGTTTAAACCATCTTCTGGATGAGTCAGCTCGTTCCTTCTAAAACATAGGACAAAGCAATCGTAAATGGTGAGTTGCAGTATGAGGGCAAATATTGTGAAGTACTTTCTGTCTCTGCATGCTGTATGTTACAGGAAGATAATGATGAAAGAGTTTTTCATTCCAAAGGGAATAAAGCCAAACCATATGCTGTATGTGGCTGACCTGCGTGGAAGTTGTATCTCTTCTCTCCACACTTTGAAAGTAGTATTTGTTAGCACACAGTATAATTGCAAGTTACGTTCTGCTTTACTTCTTTTTTCTGCTTAGTTTAGGCTTGGAGATTGAGCTGGTATTTCAAAGCATGCCTATTAAGAAATTGAATGAAGAAAATTATTTTTGGTGAAGACTGAATCTAAATAATTTTTAAAGAACTTACCTTCTGTGTGTATCTTGTAGTCTTCTGATGTCCCAAAGAATGACTAAAACAGACGCCACCTCAAACTCTATGTTAACTAACATTCCGAGTTAGAAAAAAATAATTTTCTAATTCACAATTACGTAATATCAGGATCTTTATCTAAAATAATTTTTCTAAGCTGCATCCATCAATATGTAGAATTCTTTCCACCTGTGTGCAAAGGTCTGTAAATTATTCACGAATGCTCTAAACCGATTGTTTGCAGCAGGGTATCTTCAGATTAGTAACAGGCTTTTACTTGATTTTGTATTCTTTTGTACATACGTATCAAAACACAATTTAGTTTTGACTGTGAAACTCCCAGGGAAAGGATTATATTTTCCTATGTATTTAAATGAGCAGCTTTTAAACGAAATACTAAATTTTGTTAGATTTGTTGTTTATTTTTTAAAGTGAATTGTTTCAGTTGTGATGTAGTATGTTACTGATTTATACAAGAGAGGTGAATGGTTTATTGTCACTCTCTAAAAAAGTCTGCAATGTCCAGCTGATACCCGAGGGGCAGTACACACTGTTTTGCCTGCCGGCGTGGAAGACAGGACTCAGGTACAGAGCATGGAGATACATTTGCACAGAAAACACAACACAGATCCCCAGGTCAGACGATCACTTGAAGAGATGTAGATATCCCGACTTTCTGGTTGTCCAGCCTACACATGGAAACTCCTTGCAGCCAAACCTGCTAAGCCTTTTGGGGCTAGTCCGTAGGAGAGAAATGATTTTCTGTTCACTTAGGAGGTAAAGGGAAAAAAAAAAAATCAATTTGGGCAATGAGAAGGAAAGTGTTGCAGAAAAGGAGGAATAAGCTGGAAGAAATTGTGGAAGTGCTGAGTTAGGGAAGGGGATCCAGGAAACAATGTAGGAGGGTGAAGGGAAGAAGAGGATGCCAGCTTGGCTGAGCACGGCAGCAGTAGGGAGGGATGGACAGAGAGCACAGCCTGGGATATTAGAATAGGGAAGAGGATTCAGGCTGATATTTTGAAATGCCATTTTGCCTACAGGCAGAATGCTTTGGCAAAGATTTAATTGTAGGTATTTTTTTCTTCCTGGAAAGAACTCTTTCATTGCCATATCATAAGTGTCTGTCTGTTAAAAATACGATTTTGCTTTCTGCTTTTGGAGAGTCGTGTTTATACCAGAAGCCCATCTTTAATACATCAGTGCTCCAGTCTTGTAATTTGGTTCTGGAAAACTGGTACAAAAAGAGAGTAAGTTTGGAGTGTGATGGCTTCCTGCAGAATAGGGACCTCTTCAGCACTGTCACTGTCTTGGAAGAAAACTGGTTGTATATCACTGGAGACAATTATTTTCCTCTTTAACTCTGTGAAGATCCCACTTCCTAGTAGTATCTATTTCTCATACTTAAGAAGCCCTCAACCATTTTGACCATGCGTATTTATAAAATCTGCTGCCAGGACAATTTGCTTGGGCCATACTACTGACCTGGTAACATACGTATTATTTCTTTCTTCAGGTGCATGTGTTTAAATACTGCTGACCTGTTTTTTGTCAGAGTTCTGTTTGAATAGTTAGATAAAATCTAAATTCTGATACTATCTGGAAAGTAATTTCTTTTAATGATGTTAATAAAGAAATATTAAACAGCTTTATTAATGGGCCAAGGGAAAATTTAGTAGAAATTATCAGTATTATTAGCCTTTTAAATTTCAGAATTGCTTTCTGGCTTCCTACAAGATGCTTATAAATAAATTAAGTCCTGCTAGAAACATGGAAAAAAGGCTTTTGAAGTGAGCTGTGTCATTAAAATTTCCTGATGAAGTCATAATATGTTTCGGTTTTGATCTAATCTTTTCTGATCTTTTTTGAATTATAATTTGACCAAACTTAAATTTCAATCTTTCCTTAGATCCATAGATACTAATTACAGTGGCGCACATCTTGCTCAAGGATTTAGCATGGCATATGCTAAATTCCTTTTTGATGGGAATAAAGTAGCTCAATATTTGACTACTAGAGAAAATATGGGAATATATGATAATCCCATATTTGACTTCATCTGCAGTTGTAATGCCCTTAGGTTGAGTAAAGATGGCAAAACTTTCCCCCCCACACCAGTGATCTCACTGAAATTACCTTGGCAAGCAAGTCTGACTGATTCTGCAACAAGGAAGGGAAATTGTAAAAGAAGTAGCACAGTAAAATAAGCAGAATAAAATTAAGAGTATGTATCTATAGGGGTGATAGGTCCTTTAAGAAAATAGAAATATTCTGCTAGCGCATTCCTCACCCTAAAAAGCTCCAGCTGCCACAAATGGGTGACTGCATAGCTGAGAGAAGCTGGAGAATCCATTACTCGTAGTTTCTGAGATTAGACTGCAGAGTTTAAGGTAGAAGCAACATGATGCTGCCTCTTGTTATCTCTGCAGGATGCTTTGTTCATGTGGCCCTTGCTCTTTTATTTGAGCCTGAAGATGATGTAACTGTTGGCCCCCCAAAAAGTGTCGTATTTATACTGTAGGACTTACTTCTTCAGCTGAGATACCTAGAGCTTCTGAACCACAAAGTTTCATGACTGTTGGTTCAGAATTTTCGTCTTGACTGTGTACTTTTAAAACTACACATGGCTGGGAAAATCAGGCTTCCTACTTGCAGAAATGTCCCTTGCTTACTTCTGGAAACTGGACCCCTTTGATACAATTCATGAGGACATACTTTGGTAGGTAGTAAACATGAGTTGTATTTTTCTTGATTTGTTAGAGGATAAATAACACACTACATAAAACCTTGAAGCTTGTTTCCAAACTTCCTCCCACAGCAATTCCAGATTCATACAAATTCATGTGAGCTGGACAAATGTTTGACAAGATCCAAACCAACACACAGAATTTTGTTTTTCTGTAACCTAAAGCAATTATAAACTGTAGTTTTATTTTTCCCCATTTAAAAAATATGAAAAATATTCTCATTATTTGTAATGAAGCAGAACGTTTCAAACAAAACTATGAAGTATAAATTAATGAGTACCTTCTAAATTCTGGACACGTGGAATTGAAAGAGGTCTATTACAGAAGTTCAAATTCTATATTTAATGAATACGCCCACTATGTCTGTTAAATTGGCAAGATAATAAATGTGCAGCCCTTTCTTTTACTTCAGAAGAACACATTCAACATACTCATTAGCTGAGAGTTTTACCAGTCATTGCAGGTATATTTCAGCTGCTCTTTTCAATGACTTAACAACCTGTGCTCTGCTGTGCAAGGATCGGGCATGCTTGCCTGTCAGTCTGGTCTGAGCGCTCACCCTGAACCATTCGGGTACTCACGGTGCCGACCTTCATGGCTGGAATGGAGTTATGGCTGCAAAAGTTACAGAATTGGGTACTTTGTGACTTTTATTAACTTTGGTATAATTGCTTTCTCATTTCATTCAGCTTTGTCCTGGATAATGCATGAACATGTGGCATTTCCAGTCTTTAAATGTCATATTCATGCAGCAGAAGGAACAGTTTGTTTGGCATTGAGTAGGTCCATTGTAAGTGTGGGATAAAAAACTTGCCTTATCTATTTTTGAGTGCCAGGATGTTCGTAAGGTTTCCTGAAGGACGCTTCTGCCCAAGCTTCCTTTGACCACATGGTGCCTCTTATAGCTCTGTAGAAGCACAAAGTGTTAGTAAACAAATACGAGAAAGTTGGGAAGGTTCAGGTTGGATATTAGGAAGAATTTCTTTACTGAAAGGGTCATCAGGTGTTGGAACAGGCTGCCCAGGGAGGTGGTTGAGTTGCCCTCTCTGGAGGTGTTTTAACAGACGGGTAGATGTTGTGCTGAGGGACATGGTTTAGTGGTGTTGATAGGGCTAGGACAGAGGTTGGACTCGATGATCTGGAAGGTCTCTTCCAACCAAAACTGTTCTATGATTCTATGATTATAATTGATTTTTCTTGGCAGATCTGTGCATGATATGCTTCTTTTAAATAGGATGGGCTGGAGAATCCTTTATGCTCTGGGTTTATGCCTCCTTTTTATGTGAGATGGCTGTAGTCAGGGGGTTTATTAAAATGTGTAGCAAATGGTTACCCGGTAGCAGCAGATAAATTTTGTGTTCTGCAAGTGATTTGTGAGAGTGTTTGCCAATACGGTTTCACCCGAGTCAGATATTCTCAACAGAGACAATCAGCCCTAACATAGTTTGAGTATGCTGCCTTTCAGAATCAGAAGTTGTCAAAATTCAAGGCAGCTGGTGGCATTCAGCCCATAGTGAAGGTGTAGAATGTAGAAAGCTCATCTTGAGAACTTGTAAAGCTGGTACACACCTGGTTTTCATCCTCACCTGTTATGTGATGATTTCCTTCCTGCTTGCTCCATTTGTTTGTTGCCATGAACTTTGTCTGCAGATTATTTGATTGGTGCAGAAGTTGCTCTGAAGTCAAACACGCTTATATTATTGCTTATGAGTTAGAAAGGGAAATATGGAAGAACCAAACCACGTTATACGTATTTTTGATTTGCTGCTGGCGTCTACACCGGTTTTCCCCATTCCCTGCCTTCCTGATTTCTTCCTTGTCTCAGTGAGGAGTGATAGAAAATGGCAAACAGGCAGATGGATGTTTGAGCTCATGTCTGACAGCTAGAAGGTGACATATTCGCAGAAGGGGAAAAGACGGATGTTTCCACTCCATACAGGGGTGGCCTGTGCTCAGCTGGCCTTTCAAAGCTGTTTTCTACTACAGAACTGAAAATATGACAGGACAGCTGGTGCATCCGAGTTACTACTGGGGTACCTTGCCAAGGCTTGCCAGCCGAACAGCTTCAAGCCAGAAGCTCTTCTGATCCAACATGAGGGCCAGTTTAGCTCAGCGGGTTGAGCGTGGTGCTTCAAACACCAAAGGTCGTGGGTTCGATTCCCTTTCGGTTCTCACGTGTTGCCTGACCTAGTCAAGAGGTGGCGTCCCTGCCCACAACAGGGAGGCTGGATTAAAATGATCTCTAAGGTCCCTTCCAGCCCAGGCCATTCTATGATTCTGTGATTCTATGACTGAGTTTCTGTGAGTGGTATAGTTTCAGGAGGTGAGACTGGCTGTGACGTGCTAAAAGTGGGCCTTGTGCTCAGACTCATCTCCTGGCAGACCTAAGTTCTTATTTAGTTAACTGGGCAACTCTTACAGTAGCATTTTACAATGTGCAACTGCACAGACCAAGCTTTTTCAAGAGGCAAGTTTGTTGGTAAAAGTTACTGAAATGATTGTGAGATTGTGAGACTGCTGAGCAGCCAGCAGTCTTAGTTCATTTTGAATAATTGTATGTCACTTGTAGATTATTAGTAATATATTGTAATTAATAGTAATATGGTTTTGCCCACTACCTCCTGGGCAGTATGCAACAACCCTTTCCTCTTCTTTTCCTGAACTTAATTCTTTCATCCTAAGAACGCAACAACTAGAAAAGTAAAATATTACCATACAATTCCATATTTCTCATTTCTCTATGATTTGCAAGCCAATTTTATTTACCCTGTGAGTACAAGAACACTTTAACTTGAAGCTCTGAAAGCTGGTGCAGAAATTCAGAATTGAAGCCTAAGTATCTCAGATCAGCATGAAGATGTATCTTACAAATATTGGCATTAATCTATGTAGTACAAGGCACTTGTAGCTGGAAAAGTAGTGAATGATAGAATTATTTTAAAAGCCTGAACCACTCAATTATGTGTTTGTCCTGGTTTTGTTTGTCATGGGTGCGGGGAGCCTCATGCTGGAGAAACAGGAACTGCAGGCAACGACTCAATATGAGCGCGAACAAACAGATTCAACTTTATTCTTTTCTACCAAACGTTTATACTCTTTCAACTCTCAGTACATTACACTTTCTGTTATCTCATTGGTTATTACTACATTCTATCTACTACAACAGTTACTGATTGGTGCGGTTACATCTAATATACCTACACTTAATCTATCAGGATGTTGCATCTCCAGGTGTCCAGTGCCTTTGTTCTCAATGACAAACAAAGATTTGTAACCTTGTTTTGCTTCAAGGAAGCAAAACAAGGGCAGACTGACCTTAATGATCCGTGACTTTGTTTGCTTCAGGGAGGCACATCAAGGGCAGGCTGACCTCGAGGATCAAAGAATCTAAGGTATTTTCCCAAGCACAGGCTGCAATGCTACAGCGCCAGCAAGGCCAGCAACACATGGGGATGTTGAATCTGAAGCCACCATTAATTACCCTTCTTGTGTTTTAGGTGCTGTCGCCATTTTGATCCCTCGTCTGGACCTGGTGATTTCTTTCGTCGGAGCCGTCAGCAGCAGCACTCTGGCACTGATTCTGCCACCTTTGGTTGAAATCCTGACTTTCTACAAAGAAAACTTAAGTTTATGGACAGTATTTAAAGACGTTTTAATAGCAGTCGTTGGAGTTGTTGGATTTTTAACAGGGACGTATGTGACGGTTGAAGAAATTATTTATCCTGCATCCACAGTTCTAGCTAACACAACAGAGAGCATCTCTGTGGCTTTAAATGCTACAGATTTGGTGGTTGGTTTAAAGTAGTAACCAGATGCTGTGAACTGTATTGCTCCTTAACAAGAAATCCTGTTTAGGTGGGAGACTTAAATGTGGGACAAATTCCAATGGATTTTAAATGAATTTTTGAAAAATAGCATGCGATCCTTTCTCACTCTGATGTTTGTTCTTTCCTTCATTCCTTCCCATCTGCTGCCTGAATTAACCCCTTTGCTCTCAACCTCTGCTGATCTAGTGAAAAACTGAATTTAAAATTTAAATGGATTTAAAATGCAATATGAACAGTTATTGATGAAAAAAAAAAAAAAAGAGTTTTTATAAGGAAGTCAGGATGCCTTCCTCCTCAGAAAAGGTGGAAATCAGTCCATTCATCATATCCACGCAGCAAGCGTAGGCACTGCTGTTTTCACCCCAGCTCTTTTGCAAGGTTTGGAGTGGAAGCTCAGGGATACACAGACTTACTAACTTGGCTGTCTCTGATGGGGTGAGTTGTGCACCAGTGAACCAGGGACGCTTTAGTTTTAAAAAAGGGGAGCTGTGTTTTTCATTTCCATTCTGGAGACTGTTTGCCATGGGAGGAGTTTTGGACTAGTTGCAGGTTTCTGGCTCTGGGAGCCACAGTGTGTCTGGAATCAGAGCGCACTGTGCAGAATGACTGTGACTCGTGTTCAGTCTTTTCACATTGGCTCCAAGAGGAGTTTTTATGCAACTGGAAGGACCCAGCCCTCCTTGGTTAGTACAGAAAACCACTGCTGGTTGTGGGTTACATGACAGTAGACATAAAGACATTTTTTCATGCTGACATTTAAGCTGAACAATGGACAAGACCGTAAGGTAAGGCTTAGAGGTAAAGGCTGGATCTCTTATCAGACCAAAAGGTAGCTAGTTAGGAGTGTTCTTGCCATCTCACATGATCTGTTACTTTATGTTCCCATACCATGAGCTGTTCAGCACTGCCAGACCCCTGCTCCAGGGAAGTCACAACTGTGACACTCATTAGAGCCACAGAGTTCTGACTCCACAGCAGCTTGAAGAGTCACGATGTTAATTTCTGCATGAGAAAGGATGGGACGCTGCTTTCTAAAATGGAGCTTGTGCCGTACTTTCCCATGTATAAGCTGTAGGTTATTTGTGACAGAACTTGGGGTCCCACAGCACTGTGACCCGGGGGGTGCATGGAGGGTGTCTGGTGTGAAGCTCTTGCTTCAAGCCTCAAGCTCACTGTCTGCCTGCAGGTTGCCTGGAGAAGCGACTTAGGACTTGCCTTCAACTACTGGTACTTTGTAGAGGGATACGGTTTTATGTGAGATATGGGATACACATGTGAAAATAGGACGTGTTTTTAGAAAGTAATTATATATCCCTTTTGGATTTTGAATGAAAAGTTACAGAATATTCTTTATCAGAGCAATATTACTTCAATGGTGCAAAAACATTCAACACCACAAATGATAAGCATTTTGGTTTTGTACATTTTGGTAACTGCTGTTCTGACCCATTTTTTACACTGTTACTTTATCCTTCATTTCAACTGTAAAAATGTATGAAATGCTGTATTTTTTTTACCTATTGCTAGAAGTTTGTAGACTGTCTATTTATATTTCTATTGAAACATACAATACTTATTTTTGCATTCTTATATTCTGCCTTAAATGGGACCGAACATGCCCTTTACTGATTTTTCCTTCTGTTGTCGATTTTGGAAGAAAAATACAACAAGATCTTAAGTTGGTAATTGGGTAGAAATGAATGTTGTTCAGCAAGTCCGTGTGCTGAGTCCCCAGCTGGAGTCCTGATTTGCAGGGTTCGTATTTGGCTTTCTGGCTCACGCTTCATAGATGACTTTCATTCCAAATACTAAAGCTATATTTTTGGTCTTGTTTTCTAAAAAACATTCTTTATTTTGTACTATAATAGAACTGTATTTACCATACCTGTTCCTGTTACAAAGTAACTCCTTTTTCTAAGGAATATTTTAATTACAACATTCTCTGAAGAAATATGATATGGCAAAACCTCTCTTCTGTATTTTTACAAGTTAAGATAGAAATATATGTAATATTTTGCTTGCCTTCAGTATATTCCTCAGAAATCTACCATTTGATAATGTACCATTTGGCATTACAGTGCTAGAGTAATATACTTCTACATATATCTATATTTGTATTTTCTCTTCAGAATATTTCCCTAGTCACCTACTAAGTAGTGACTGTATTTGAGCACTTTCATTTTCATGCTGACACGGGCATTTCTGATAGGGATTCGTTACAGCATGTAGTTCGAACTGCATGCATCTGTTCAAGCAATATTTCTGAGTCATGTTCTTATTTTAAATTTAGCATGGAAAAAGAAGAATACTTGGCAGGCACTTTAAAAGGATGAGTCTCTGCAGGTATGGTGCTACAGAATTCACCTTTCGTATGAAAGTGCCACAGAGGAGTAAACACAGGTGGTTAGCAGATAGGCAAAATGTAAGTTCAGCTTTTCATCTTACAGGTTTTTTAGTCTTTAAGCTGTTTTAAAAGACATTGAATCTAAGTTTTTCCTCCTGTTTCATAATGAATCTGTTACTCATTCAAAACCTGCACTACACACTGATACAGTTCCGTGCGACGTATTTTACTTGACATTAAATACTTCTACATGGAACATTTTTGATAGGACTTAAATGCAAGTTCTTTTTCCTGTTAGTTTTGCATCTTTCTGCCCATGTGTCTCTGGAGAATAAAGGACTGTTTAAGTCCATTCATATCATCTCTTCTGCGTTGGCTGTGTCCTAGTGAGCAGCCCTGGGAAGGTGCTTCTGCCGGGGGGCAGAAGGACTTGACCAGTTCAGAGTTTGGTGGTGATTTTCAGACCGACGTGTTGCCACTGACTGACCAGGTATGATGTCGTGTGTTCATGCAGTGGGCCTGCGTTCGTAAGGCTAACAGCCTTGTTTAAAATGTTCGTTACTCTTTAAAATGTTCATTAATGTATTTTGCACAATGTCAATTTTCTCCTACAGTGTAGGATTTTTGTTATATTAACACTCATACAGTGCATTTGCAGAGTCTACTCTTTCAAATAGAGTCGGGAATCAGTATCTTGCTTTGGGTAAGTTTGAAACGTCATGTGGTAAAAAACTACTAAGTCTGAATACTGAGGGGGTTCCTGTGAAACATTGCCAAAGATTTAAAAAATAGGAAATTCTGACAGAGACCTCTTCTGAATAATAGGAGTGTTCATTCAGCTTTTAAAGTACTGTAATATAAATTGCAAGTTGCAGTGAGTGAGACAGAGATTTAATAGGTGTGGTTTACATTAATATGCATATTTAAGGTGGAAATGTGCTTTAGCACAAGCTAAATTAAACTGAAAAATGTATGTGATTGGCTTATGTTCCTGACAGGAACAGAAAGCTATTGTATTTATATGCTGTACATGCACTTATATTTTACAATATAATATTGTTAATAGTTTTAATGTAACTTAATCTTTATCTGCACTATGAGTAACTTGATCATTTTCTTGTCTGTAACGGTTAATCCTCAAATTGGGCAAGTAAGAGGGTGCGCTTGCCCAGTGTTCTGTAACTTAAATCTTCTGTATCAATAAAGACTACAACAATATTACGCTGCTACGTCACTGTTATCCTGCCTGTCACCACTACTACACCACCAGAAGAAACAGCTGTCTTAATTTCAAAGGTTTAAGTTCTGCATTATCCAAGGAACGGCAAGCTGGGGACTTGGGACTGTCAGCCAAGCTCATGAGCTGACTTTTCACTGGTAATAAATTTAATTTCAAAGTCACATAGGCACTCCTTAAAAACCCCACTTTCTCTCCAGGATTTTTCATGAGGGCACAGTTGACATTAGGCTTCTGCATCTTTTTAGGGGTGCTTTAGTAAACGAGTTAATTTCTAAATGTACAAGGGGAGCAAGGAATTCTCACTGAAATTCCAGTTTCCATTTGGAAAACTACAGAGAAACAGCCAGACTTACAAATTGGCCATGCTCTTACATACTTGTTACAGACTTGTTATGGACTCTTAACTTTCAGAATGGAGTATTGGATAATTAGATATGGAAGAAATTGATGTGAAGTTCTGTACTTTCTATCTAAATTTGAAATTACTAGTTAGAAACAAAAGTGAAGGCAGAAGCTTTCATGTTCTCACCAGTTACCGGATATCAGTTTAGAGATCTAATTTTGCAAAAGTACTTGTATTCCCCATTTTGTACTTGTATTCCCTTGTACTAAAGTACAAGGCTCTTTGAAGGTCTGCTCAGTGATGCATCCAGAAACACCCAACCCCTCACAGGGTTACCTGTATAAATGCAATAGGAGCAAGTATAAGTGTCGTGAAGACAGTGGAGAAGAGCGCTCCCATGTTTCTAAAGATGACAAATTCACGCACGTGCCTAAATTAAATTTATTAATAAACAGAAGCGCCTCCAAAATTAAAGGTTCGGGTATCAATTGGAAAAGAGTTAACTACACTACACCCACCCTAACCGCAGAATAATGATCCGGATCCTAATACGCTCACCTTATAAAAGATGAGGAGTCTCAATCTCGAGAATGGTACGCTCACCTTACACAGGTGAGGAGTCTCAACCCCGGGGACAAAAGTCCTTAGGCAGCGTCCCACCTAAGGGGGGGAGATTGAGCACCCCTGCCTGCAGAGCCAGCTGCCACGAGGTAATTCCCCCAAGATGGCTGCCAGCACCCCATTTTAAAGTCTCAGTCGAGCTGGCTGTGGTCAATCAAGCCATATTGGCCTCTTAGTGGCTGCCAGCCAACTTCCTGGGAGTGCCCCTCAGGGTGACGGGTCATTTCCGAGCCAGCCCAGGTTTCCAGAAAATTCTCTGAAATCTGCCTAGCAACTGCTGACTCACAGAGGGGGGGCACTCCCGACCAATGGCGGAAGGGTGCACCTGCCACAATAAGCAAGAGCCTTTCTGCATCTCAGTCCCAGGCAGTAACTGTAAACATCAGGCGTTATCACCTCTAGGAGCAGACACTGTCTGCAAAAACACGCTGCTGACTTCAGAAAGTGCCGCCTTGCAGAAGAGACTGAGCTGAAAAGTACAATCTCTGAACAGAATTGGTTCTGTTTTAGCTCAAACGAGGACAATACTTATAAATTGTAGTATGTGGGAGGGAAATTAATTTCCAAGATAAGAAGACCCTCAGAGAGAGATTTTGGTGTGTGTGAATGAAGCAGCAATTAGAAATGAGTAAGATCATTTAATAATTTCCATCCCTCTCCAGTTTCAGTCTGTGTTCTTGCAGTGAGCTTGGTGCATAGAGATGAAAGGATGAACTGGACTTATCAATACAGATGTTCAGGCATAGAGTATGGTGCCCACAAATAAGCACATATTGTTGTTTTAGTCACTGCGGAGTATCTTGCATGGTTTTCACCTGCTGTTGTCCAAGAAAGGCTTGGGCCCTCTGTAGATCCTGTGTTATATTGACCTCTTCTGTATTTAAGGATTCCAAAGGGCATTTCAGACAGCAGTAGACGGCTGTGGGTAGGTACTTGAGTCATTGTCTTAGAAAATATCAGAAATAATTTAGGGCTCAAGTAAATTGGTTATATGTTGGTGTTGGTGCCATTTGAGATGCATGGGAGCATCTAGACATCCATCTGCAGTTTGTAGATATGACAGGAAAACTGGGCCCTTCCTGATCAGCAGTAGGAGACAGGGCAAGATACACTAGGGCATCTCAAAGGGCACTAGGGCCCCTGGACAGTACAGGGAATGGAGCTTTCAGTAATTTAGCTGAAGAGCCACTATGGGGGGGGGGGCATTATTTTGTCTAAACATAGTACCTTGAGCCATCTTCAGGTGTTGCTCCAGAAAAGCTCAGGTTTCCTGTAAATCACATCTTTGGTGATACCTGTGCACTGCCGTACAAATGTCCCAGAAGTCCTGTGGCGTTACAAATGGCACTGATTGCCTGGCCTGAGCTTGTTCCGTGCCTCTGCATCTCAAGGACTAGTATAGGAGCTTAGACACCTGGGTCACATACAGACCCTATGATATCTAAACTTAATCTAGATCTGAACACCCTCAAAATCATGCTGCTTGCAGTGGCAACATGAGTATATAACTTGGAAATGCTAGTGATGATCTACCACTCTGTCTTGCCTTGTTTCCTGCTGCTGATCATGACGGACTCAGATCTTTTACCGTATCTGCTAATTAATGTCTTGGTGCTCTCATGCATTCCCAGTTGTTTCAGTTAGTGGTTATGGCAGTAAATATTTGTGGGTTTTAAATTGGTTTTCAAGAACCTTCTTTTCATGGAGTAGTGATGGGGGTGGATTTCTGAGCTAGAGATATCAAAAAGTCCAGATCATGATGTCCGTGCTCTGGATGACCTTGCTCTGTAGTAAACTCTGCAAACTTGAATAAGGCCCTTGACGTGCAGACCTATGGAGTAATTTCTTTTAAATATTTTGCTACCAGTTTTGTGATAATATTTTCTATATCCTTACCACAGATCATACTGTAGTTACATGTGTCCTAATTTTATGTTGAGGTAATAAAACATTTCCAACCAGCACGAGACATCGCTGGATTGATCTCTTAAAATCTTCCATTGTGCCTGTTGCAGAACTGCACTACCATTTGTGTGTAATTCCTTTTCAAAATGTATGTATAAATGAGGATGAACTAAAATGGGGTTTGTGCTTTCTCAACATGTTGACAGAGGTAGGAAAGTTGTACTTGGAAAACTACCGGCTAGAAGTGAGGAATGAAATTAGTTAATGAAAAACCTGAAAGACTCTATTTCATTCTAGGTAGAGTGAAAGGTAAGAGGGAGATCATGGAAAAGTGATTGTTTTATTAATTTGATATTAAAATATTTCCAGATGATGTGGAGAAGCTGTGTATCTTGATACCATTCTGTAATTGCCGGGATGTATTATGAGCCCTGTCAGTGTCACGTCCTGCCCAGGAGAGGGGGGGAACAAGTGACTTAGATTCATAGTTACCCAATGGAGTGGACAGTGGTGAGACAAGTCTCAAGGTCCATACACAAAACATTTATTAATTTCCCACAACATATAGATCAGACTCACGATAATAATGACACATTAAGGGCAGACAATATACTACAACTTAATGATAACCAGGAGAAGACTAGGTATACAACAAGCTACAGCAAGCTGCATGTTAGTTAACAATAACAAGGAAAAAGGACATTTAACAACTTCTAACAGGCAGTATTATACTTAATGATTGCAAGATAGAAACTAAGTGTAAACTAAGCAGGCATTATGATAGACCTTGCATTACTTAGCGAGAAAGGAGAAAGGGAAAGAAAGTGAGAGGAGAAGGCAGAGGAGGAGAGAGACAGATCTGTAGAGGAATTTCTTGTGGAGCAGAGGCGCGGTATTACTTTAAGGACGTGGACAACCCAGCGTAGGCCTAAACAGAGGCTCTGTCCTTGAAGCTGCCTTGGAACACAGGGAGGAGGAGGTTTTATCTGTTTTGTGAGAGCTTTGCGAGATGCTTGGCAGGAGGTGCTGGCCCCAGGGGGAGAAGAGGGGGTGATAGCCGCTTGCATAGTGGAATGGCACTGCCCAATAAAACGCTGGCGCGTGTAAACCTGTAACCGACCAACTCTGTGAAGGGGCAGGCGCGGGGACACTGCTGAACTGTATATATTGAGCTGTCCGGGGCAATAAAGGGAGGACGATCTGTAGCCATATTGGTGTGATGATTGTTATCTTGGCCGGCTCTCCGAAGGGACCCTCTTCACAGATCACCAGTCCAGGTTCCTGCATTGGTCTCGCCAACGAGGGTTCAAGAATGCCATCAGCTTTTCTTCTTCTCCTCCTGCACTTTTCTTCTTGGTGTCTTCATCTCAGTCTACATGCTGCTTCTCTTCTTCTCCTGTCAGTTGTCTTCTCTCTCATGTCATTGCCTTCATGTCTTCTCTCCACGTGTCTTCTCCCCATGAGTCTTCTCTAACTTTTTGCTTTTTTCCCACTTCAATTCCTACACCCTTGTTCTATATGCAGACCTACAGCATGTCCGGTAGGGAAGCAGGGCATTTCATTATTTACAACCATGTTTTACGACCATATCTTCATGGGAGATATGGTCGTAAAATGTGGTCTTCATGGGAGATATGCTGCGAGGCAAGGCCATCCTGCCTTAGCAAGACTCCTTCTCTCCTGCGTGACTGCGTAATGGCTGTTTGAGGCATCTGTCTCCTGCTTCCCTCTGCCACATTCCATGACCACTTACCAGTTTGCCACACAGGACCAGAAACTGGTCTTGTTTTTGACCCAGCTGGAGGTTTGTAAAATGCCAAGAATATTTAAGGCAAACATTCCCACATCTGTCCGCTACAGTCAGATATCGCACCCTTCTGCTTTAATTTGTTCTGCTCTGTTTGGAATAGCCTGCATTTATTCTCCTTGTAAGTTTTTCAGGTGTCCAAGTATCCTCTGGTAGAAAATTAAGCAATGCAGCTGAAATTGTTATAGCCTGATTTTCACGTGCTGTCTACAGGAGAAACATTTTGATGGGATTTCAGGAAGGGAGAAGAACCTTCTCCGTCCTTTTGTGTATAATCTGCAGGCCTCCTGCAAACATCTTGGTTACTCTGGACCACCTGATGTGGCATGAGAAGTCTGAGTCTTGCCCACAGTTAGCTAAGTTGCCCTCTAGTCTCTAGGATGGTACTGGCTAGTATAACACAGGTCTGTGAGACTGGTTTAAATATGACTTTATAACCACTCTTAGTAGCTCAGTGGTTTCATATTCGAGTTTTCCCGGAACACTCAGGTAAATACCATATGATACTGGTCATTGCCTCAATTGACAGTTCTGTAGATTCACTCCATGCAGATGATGGATGGAATGTAGAAAGCAGCATATAAGTAGGCATTTAGTTTGAGTTCAGCAGAAGTTTCAGTGCATGAAATTTGAGTGCCTCTCAAATTACGATAAGAGAATCTGCAAGGTTGTATGGCAAAGGGCTCATCTCCACAGACTCAAAGGAGCGCAAAAGCACAATCGTAGGTGGATAAACACCACTTTAGATAAATTTACCTTTTTTTTTTTCATTTGCACAGGGTAAGACCTTATTAAGGCTTTATCTTGAAGGAGCAAGTTTCACAGATTGCACCAAATGAATAAGAAGCCCATCTTGTAGAAAAAGGAATGCAAATAGGGGCCAGTGGTGTAGCGAAAGACTAATCTCTGTAAACAGAAAGGAATGAGGGAACCCCAGTAGCCTCATCAGAGCAATGGAGCCCCTGACCTGCCTGCTCCCAGGGCTGTTGCAAAACAACAACTGGCCCGCAGTCCAAGTGTAAAAAACATCAAAATCGGGTTAATTGGAGAAACTCTCTCAGGGCCACCCCACAGACTAAGGGTGTTACTGCCTAAAGAGTAGGGGACACCCTGTGGGACATGTGGGAAGTGTATTTTGGGATTGTACAGGACTTGTTATGGACAGTTAGGGTGGGAACCAAAGGCGGGAAGAATGAAGGTATCAATGTGTTTTGGGAAAAGGGGAATTCTGTGATTCTATGAATGTAGAGAGAGAAGGAGACTGTCAATCATATGTGAGCAGGGGATGGTCAGTACAGGTGTCTGTCCGTCCATGCCGTGTGTCTGACCAGTGCAGTCCCTCCTGACTTCCCACTAAACTCCATTTACAGCTGTTTTCTTTGGTGTCAGCAACTGGAGACTGAACCAGAAGCTGGAGAGGTCCAGGTATTGTCTCTCTCTACATGTGTATGTGTGTATATGTACATATATGTATATTTTTTTCAGTAAAAGCCTTTCATCCTGACCAGCCAGAGGAATAGGATCAGGCCATGGGTGCTGTTTGTGAGCATGAGAGCACTGTGTGTTTCCTGTCTGTGCTGATCTTTGCTGTTGTCTGCTCATGTATGTCTTCACTGTGTGTGTGTGTGTGTACACGTGCATACATGTGCTTGTCAGGAATACGTGCTCGGCCTCACTATGGGCTGGACCTGGGGACATGGAGCTGTGGCAGCTTCACCTCCTTTGTGTGGCCAGATTTGGCAGCTCCTAACAGACCCTACTCATATTCCCTCAGAAAACCAAATTCTCCCGGGGCTCCAGATCTCCATAACGTGGGTCAGTTTTGGCCTTCCTCTGGTTTTGCAGTAGAAAGTAGACGTATCCCCCATCACGCCTTTTCTTTGGATAATAGCTGCTTTAGTGTTTTTTAAAGAGCTCAATAGTTTCTTTAAATGTGTGCATGTGGAATTTTGTGAAGTGCTTTTCATGGTTTCTGTGGATAATTTATGCTGGACAATCTTTGATCCCTGGCCTGGTGGATTTATTTGACTTGGAGTGAGTGAACTCAAACTACTGAAGCCAATAAAGTCCTGTCACTTCTGTTCTACCATATGCACTCAAAACCAGTTTTATTTTGGGAGCCCTCCCATCTGTATCTGCACACAGGTACTTATAGATACTTGATTGTTCTGTATGCTAGTTTTCAGAGGCTTTCTAAAATGGTATTTTAAACACCTGAAAATTCAAATAAATCATGTCCTTAATGTATCCATTCCTCTAAATGTTGACATAAAAATGTCGTTGGAACGTTCAGAGCCTTTTGACTTTTTGGACCATTTTCATCTCTAAAACAATGGCTTTGCAGAACAGAACATTTTGTTGTTGTTTTCAACTGCCAGCTCTGAGAAATCAGAGTCCTGGGAAACAAAGCCCAGTGCTCTGTTTTTCATACTTCATCATGGTTAATAAAATTGTTGTGAGGATTAGTTAGTCTCTCAGCGTCATTTGTGCTACACCATCTTCTTCAAAGCCCATGACGGTAGAGCTGTTAATGGGTTCATGTTGACATAAAGTATTGGAGCAGTTCTCCTGGCACACGAGGAGAGGATCCATTTGTTCCCACAGCTGGGCAGGCTCTGGAGGGTGTCAGCCAAGGGCTCAGCAAACTTATTATCTCTGAAGTGACTCAACATGACTCAGCTGTACACAGGGAATAAGTCCATCAAGTGAGAACTTGGCCTTTTTCACCTCGCCTTACAAGCCACACTTCAAAGAGTACATAGTATGTGGGTCTTCCTGCACGTGTTTTCCAACACAGGTACTGTTTTACTTTAATTTCCGTAATTTTGATCAGACTTCTCAAAATTTTTGCATGGAGGGTTGGATCAGATTTGTCTCCTTGCTTTCCCTTCTCAGTTGACAGCTCTGTTTTCTCAAGTTTCTACCAGAACCCGTGGTGGATACGCTACTTCTGCAGGGTTATTGCATCAGAGTGCTCTCCCTCCCAAGTCTGATGAGTCCATGGATACTTTTGTACCATTCTAACCTGTTCTTTAGGGATTCCTTACTTCGCTAAATTTTACCTTGAGTTCTCTGCTATTCAAAGTTATGTATTACTATTATTATTGCTGAACTCATGTCAGCTTAGGTGAAAAGTTCTTATTCTGTATACATAAATAAATATAGTTCATGTCTATTTATTAAAATCACCCATTCTCTTCCTGTCTAAGAAATTTTCTTGCAAGTCACTGCTATGCCTTGCACCCAGTGATCTTTCCTGGCTCAGAGTGCAAGGCTTGGTCTGTCCCTGGCTCTCAATTTCAGACTAAAACATTCTGCTTATCATCATGCTGTGGGCTGTTACTTGCTTTTTCATTCAAAACACCTGTACATCATGAATGCCTGTCTCACTTAAATTTATTCCAGAATCTCAAATTTCTCCTTGTTTTATTGAACCCAGTTGGCATAGCTGATTTTAAAAATGAGAAGCAGAGGAAGTTTAAGGACTCAGTTGCCAGTGATGCTGATAAGAAAATGTCCCCACATTATCTAAGAAATGAAACCAGGTATGCACAATTGTGTTACTTTAGGTGGGAAACAGGAAAATTCCTTGAAAGGCTTCCTGAGCCACGTGTACCCTTTTACAGTGGTGCCAAAGATCACACTAGCAAAGGTGTCGCAAAGATCATGACACCACAGCCCCCCACCCCGCCCCAGCCAAGGGTCTGTGTGCTTCTGAACTCAGGCGGAACAGTTACAGGCACAGTAAATCTCTGATGAGGTCACTCTTGGCTTGACAGACCCCAACCAAACACGAGGCCACGTGCTGCTGCCTGCAAGCGGAATGTTTGTAAGCGACAACCCGTAGTGGATCTGAATACGGGGTTTTACTCGCCGATGAGATCAGAGCTTTCACCCTACTAGGTTGTCTCACCCATTCATTCTCTCACTGCCCCTCCAGAGGTATGTTCTCCGGGTCCTGACTTCCCTTCCCAGCAGGAGGTCAGGCACACAATTTTGTAGTCAGTGCTGCAGTTACTAGTCCTGAGCATTACTGGCTCAGGTCCCTGGACATCCCTCAGTGTTTGTGTCCGTGCATGTCCTCCATCTCCGGGTTCTTCTTCACTTCCAGGATGCTTCATCCTACCAGGATTTTCACCTTCTTCAGAGAATCATAGAATCATGGAATAGTTTGAGTTGGAATGGACCTTTTGCTGAGGGTTAGGGCTGGGCCAGCCACTGAATGCTGACAGATGCTCTCTAACCCCTCTCCCTTCCCAGAGGGGAGGGGAATGAGGCAAAGAGACTTACAGATTGGAAAAGAAAACTAAGCAGCTTTAACAAAACAATAATAAAAATAGTGAAATATATACAACGCTGTCTTTATTAATTAGAGGATTCAGGATTTCCCCCTTTTGTTTAGTCCAGGTGTTACGAAAATTTACAACCAGCCCATACCAGTTGCAGCAATCAAGTAGCAGCCTTCTACTTTGGAGTTCAAAAACTCAGTTTTGGGTATTCATCCCCCAACACACCTAATTATCTGCTGCCTCTTAGCATTCACTATTTAAGATATTTTTGCCTACAACACAGACCCTGAATGTCCTGCCAAGTCCTACGAAGCTGCTCAAGGCAGTGGACAGAAAAAAAAATATCTCCTGGCATGTCCCAAAATAACCTGAGACACTAATAGAAAGTTTGGCTTAGAAAGCCTGGAGCTCTTCAGATGAGGACTCCATGAAAGAAGCCTCTCGGGTGCACCCTTGATAAAAGCTCCTTGAAATACCAGTGCTCTTGTGACTGCAGCACAGACAGGAAAGGCTTGCTGTGTTGTGCTTGTGGGTAAGCCCCTAAGGGGATTTGCTGGAGCACTCAGGCTGTATCACAAATCATAGAATCATCATAGAATCACAGAATGGCCTAGGTTGGAAGGGACCTTAGAGATCATCTAATCCAACCCTCCTGCCATGGGCAGGGATGCCTCTCAACTAGACCAGGTTGCTCAAGGCCTCATCCAACCTGGCCTTGAACATCTCCAGGGAAGGGGCATTCACAACCTGTCTGGGCAACCAATTCCAGAGCCTTGCCACCCTCGTACTGAAGAATTTCTTCCTAAGATCCAGTCTAAACTTATTCTCCTTCAATTTAAACCCATTTCTTCTTGTCCTGTTGCTGGACATTCTTGTAAAAAGTCCCCTCCCCTTCCTGTAAGTTCCCTTCAGGTATTGGAAGGCAGTTACGAGGTGCCCCCAGAGTCTTCTCCAGGCTGAACAATCCCAGGTCCCTCATAGCAGAGGTGATCCAGTCCCTGGATCATCTTCGCGGCCCTTCTCTGAACACGCTCCAACAGATCCATGTCCCTCTTATGGTGGGGACACCAGAAATGGACACAGTATTTGAGGTGGGGTCTCACAAGAGCAGAGTAAAGGGGGAGAATCCCCTCTCTTGATCTGCTGGCCACACTCCTCTTGATACATCCCAGGATGCGGTTGACCTTCTGGGCTGCATGACCGCACTGCCGGCTCATGTTGAGCTTCTCGTCTACCCCAAAGTTCTTCTCTTCAGGGCTAGTCTCAACCCACTCTGTGCCCAGTTTGTATTTGTGCCTGGGATTGGCCCAACCCAGGTGCAGGACCTTGCATTTTGACTTGTCGAAGGGTCTCATTCTCCAGTCATGCAGGTCAAAGACCTGGCCAGAGTGGACCATGGCTCTCATCTGGAAAATCCACCATTGGGCTGGGAAGATAGGAGGAGAGAAGGAACAGGAGGGGCCATGTCTCAGCTGAAATGCAGCTGAAAAAGCTGAGGTGAAGATCCAGGCTGGAAACTGGAAAGCCTTTCTGGGTGTAGTCCAAGTGCATGGAGATAACTCAGGGAGCCTGGACCTCACAAGACTTTATCTGCTGGTGAGAAAATTGCATAGCAACAAGCAGTGGCTCCAACTCTTCCTTAAAACCTTTACAGGCTTTTACTGGACTCCCCATCTTTCTCACCCATTTTCAGCCTCAGACTACATAGGTTTGCTGGATCTTGCCTCATTCACCAAAAGCTGCATCAGGAAGTCAAGCCCTTGTTCTTCCTGGGACTTCTCTCCCTCTCTGTTCAGCACACAGCTTCTGTTTCACCAATTTAAGCCATCCTCAGCTGATTACCTTCCTCTTTACAAATGCATTTTTGCCAAGCTGCGTTTTATTTCTGTAATATAACTCACCTTGCACTATCACATACAGTGCCAGTTACTATTTACAGCCTCTATGATTTTGTCCTGTAGATGTTTGCATTTTGGAGGCAGTGCTACAGTTTGTAAGAGGCTTGTCAAATATTTCAGTTATGGACCAGTCTTCAGTATTCTCACTTACAAACAACTCTAGACCAATGGAGAATTCTCTTGAAAGCACCTCTGTAAAATACATCTCCAGTGTGTTATGCTTTGAGGAAATAATTCAGATTTGTATCAGCTTCAGCAAGTATTTGGCTTACTGTGGCAATGAAGCAGGTGACAATAACTACACCTTTCTTTCTAGTTTCCTTCTTTCTTTCTTTTTCTTCTTTGCTACTGAAGGAAGACACTTCAAGAGGAATAGTACCATGCATTCCTATCAAATGATCAAAACTAGAGGGGCAGACCTGCGACTGTTGGAAACAGGCTCTTTTTTGCAATATCTCAAGTCAGGCATGCAGGTGAGAACCCCAGGCCTACTAGTTAGTTTTGAGAATCTTGGCCTATATCAACACAGGAAGGGACCACCTGTCAAATAATTATGGTAGATGTTCAGTCTCCGCATACATAAATGTGGATATGTGGATATGTGGATAGCTTCTGCCTTCCCCATAAAACAACTCCCTCCCCTGTAAAATAGTACATGAGCAGTTATGTGGGTATTGTCATACCACGTTCCATTATCTCCATCAAGCTTTGGAAGGTGTCCTGGAGTTGTGTCATGGGCCCACCGAGCTAGAAACAGTTCACCTTTATGTTCCCAGTCTAAATGTATTTGGAACACTTGAGCAGCCTGATCCACTTGCTGGTTGTGTTGATGTTCCTCAGTGGCACGACTTTTGGGCACATGGGCATCTACGTGGCGTACCTTTACAACTAAGTTCTCTAGCCAAGCAGCAATGTCTAAGGCCAGCTGGGTGGCTTTTACCTCTGCAAACTGACTCGATCCACCTTCTCCCTCAGTGGCCTCTGCAACTCGTCTTGTGGGACTCCACACAGCAGCTTTCCACTTGCGACGATTTCCTACAAGGCTGCAAGATCCATCAGTGAATAGGGCATACTGCTTTTCATTATCTGGTAACTGATTATTCCTTCTTGTGGCAGATTGATTACACCACTGTGTCCTTTCGCACTCAGTCTGTATCAGCAAATGTCGCCCCTGTGTCTAGAAAGAAACATCGGAAAAAATCAGTTGCCCTTTTTCTCCCTTTTCACCCGTTTTCTGCAACGGCCGGTGTCCAGAGAGGACTCCATCTGACCTCCTGCTTTTCATCTGTATCCTGAGTTCCCGAATCCAGCTCCCTGTATCCAGCTCCCGCCGCCGCTGAGCCTGGGGCTGCCCCAGTGCCTCCTGCTCTGCAGCACCAGTGGGGATTGCAATCGGGGGAGGGAGTCGGGTTTGATATCGGGCTACTATCTATAGTTGTATATAGTTCTTTACTTTTATCTTTTCACCATTATTTCCATTATTTTCATTAAAGCTGTTCTAGTTTTTCTTCCCTAACCCGTAAGTCTCTCTGCCTCATTCCCTTTTCTCTTCCCGTTTTTGGGGGGAAGAGGGGGGTGGAGAGCGTCTGTCCACGTTAGTGGCCGGACCAGCCCTAACCCGCCACAGAAGGGAACATGATTTTCTGTTTACACTATCCATGTAATGAACATGTCAGTGCTGCATTATAAAATAGTTCCTTAGCTTCTTTTTTTTTAAAAAAATAGAAAGAACACAATAGAAACTTTTGGGAAGACTCTCCTATGTTTTTTCCTGAACTCTGTTAGCGATACGGGGCCACGCTGCCATTAGCAGTCTGGAGGATTTGTAACTAGCAAAGTAGTGTGCATCTAAAGCCCCTGTGCTTCTTTTACTTTATTCATAATCACTGTTTTCTGCAGCCATGTGAGAAGCTCCTGGATTAGCTATAGTTTTGAAATATTTAAGGATGCTTCAACTTGTGCTGCAAAAACAGTGGAATACAACACGAAGGGCTCCAAGCAAAGCCCTTGCGTGTTTTGGGACAAACACTTGCGGATCTTGGCCCATCCTTTCCTCTTTCTTTCTTACTGACACACAAAACGCATGGCAGGTGGAAGGACATGCATTAGGAAACAAATCTTCCTGCCAGATCATCTTAAGGAACCATCACCTGATGCTTGTTTGTCTCAAACATCCCTTTCAGCTAGCTCCATTGGTTTTTATAACCCCAGCTAGGGCTCTCAGAATTTTTAATCTTTGTTTTGGTGCAGTGACTGGAGACACTCCAGATCGTGAAGTACTGGAAGACTGAAAAATCTTCTAGGCCTCGTAATTTCTCATTTTTTGGGCTTTCTGTTCTGGAGAGACATGGAGGAAAGACTCTGGAACTGAAAGGTGAAATCTAAGGAAAGATAGAGAAGACTAAATTTTAGTCAGTCAGTTGTAGTGCCCTTTATCCAATACTCCAAAGGAAAAAATTATGAGTCTTCCCTGACTTCTTTTTTTCTTCTTCTTTTCTCATAAATATTTATGGTCTCCTGAGCTATTAATTTTGAGAAAGGTAAATTTATTTCCTAGAGGTGAGTTTAATTTTCATTTATTTTGCCGTTATCTTTGAGTAATAGCTATGTAAATGCACCCAAAGGCTGCCTTTCCGTGAGGCTGCTCCTGGCAAGAAACAAACCCCTTTAGTTTTTACCGTAACTGCTTCAGAGCTGCAGCGTTTTCAGCTTAGTCTCTACACAGGCTGTTACAAACTCCTTAGCAGGCAGCTTCCATTACACACTGAGGCCCCTTTTGCATTAAGTTCCTGGCCAGAGGTAATTTCTGCACAGAAAACAAATAGAGGACAAAGAAGTGGCAGAGAAAAAAAACCAAGAAATACAGTCACAGATCATGCCGGTGAATATTAACCTTAGGTACAGCTGCCTGGTAGTGTGACCAGTCTGCTGCCCTCCACCTCTGCTCTGTGCTCTCCAGAGACATTGAGTTTTGTTTTCTCCACCTAGGTAGAATTTCCTCCCATGTCCGATCTGATGAAAAACCTAAACAATGATTACATCTTATTCTTAGGGCTCAATACTTACATAGCAAGAAGACAGGCTGTTTTGGGGTGCAGCATGTCAGTGAATTTTGTTTTGGCAAAACATCTCACCTTTTTTTATTTCACCGTGGAGATACCTGTTTAGCTTGGTGTCCTGGTTTGAACTACACAGAAACAAAGCTGCTTAGTGAATTTTAATTTTTCTGGACTCCGCTTATCACTTTGGAGAAACATCAGGGCCTTTCAATGAGTTTTTTCCTGCCCCAGCGGTAGAGAATACTGGAAATAGGTCCGTGTCCCTACACAGTCAAGTGTCTCCAACAGGCTCTGCACAGCTCTGCTCCCGAGGCGCTGGATTTTCCTCCTGCTCTCATCTTCTCTTTCCCTGTTTTCACCAAATGGACTATTGTTGTGCTCCTCTCTCACACATCCCAGCACGTGCTCTTCTGGGAATGCTGTGCTCTCTGCCCCTGCAGCAGCTGCTATCTCCTGCCTTTGGTGTGATTACTCAAGAGTTAGAATGGGAATTCCATGCTCAGGACCAGTTTGTTGAGCTTATTGTTGTGTATCTAAATGTAGTTTAAAAGCAGAAACAGAAGATACATAAAGCATATAGCTCATCCCTGCCAGCAGTTAACTATTGCTTGAAAATATATTTACCCTCACTTTAGTTCAGTCACAAATACCTGGAAACTGGCATTTGGAAGCTCTTAGCCAGTCCAATACCTCTTTCTGGCAGCAGATCCCGATTAAAGCCGGTTGAATTGTTCACTGGAAATACATTTCTCTTCTGAGCTGAACCTTTTTTTGCCCCCTCTCTTCTTGTGAATCTCCTGCAGCCTCACTAAACACTGCTGTTATCATCTGGCTTTTAAATAGTGTCCTTAATTGGAGCCTGATAACGGTAAATGCATTCAAACCTCCCTGTAATAACTGTATTACCTACAGCTCACGAATCTGACCATTTTAAAAAAACTTTTCTATTAAATCAGTTTTTATTGGACTTGCAATATGTATAGAGACAAAATAAATACCTACAAGAAATAGTGCAGTTCGGGATGATGCCATGCCGCTGACAAGCCTCTGTGTGAGCCACACAGGCAGGATGCAAGAATAACCACAAAACCATGGACGAAATGCACAGTAAACTTAATTTTATTACCTCGTGAACAGGGGGATCCCCAAAGCAGCGCCCAGGCAGAGGCAGGCAAGCAGAGACACAGGCACCGTGGAGCTCGGTCCTTGCTAAAGAATCACCAAACCTGCTGTTTTCTCCCATTTCTCAGTGGTTTTCCACTGCACTTTGGATTTTCAGCAGGGCAGGAATGTCAAGCATGTTTGAAAGGGTCTCTAAGGCTATCACAGGCCTCTGACATCTGAAAACAGATGTTCTACTTGTCAAACACACAAGGATGTGCAACAATTGGCATGGTACATGTATTTTTCTACAGCCCAGCTGCAAGTCACTTGAGTGTGTTTAAAATTCTCCTTGCCAGTGTTCTCGTATTTTCCCTACAGACTTACAGGCAATATAAGATAAAAACTGTGGAATGTATTTTGAATAATGCTGTATAAATACACAAAAAAAATACACTTCTATACTGGTTTCACTTTATACTTCTCAGAGTTTAGTTAGCATTTGCAAAAAAAAAATGAAAAGGTACATACCCCAGGAGTATGAGTAAAGTACTGAGGCCTCTTATTCTGCTCATTGCTGGATAATTCAACTATTGGAGCAGGAATGGATAGGTATTAATAAAATATGAACTGCTTTTAGTAAAGCTAGGGAAAAAGTGTTGAATTCCTTCTCGATTTGGCTAGAGACTGGAACAAGAGAAGGAGCAGGTGCGAAAATGTAAAGGCAACAATAATCACATTTTCCTAGAGCTTAAAGATGGAAAACGGATCAGAAGATCACCAAACCTGGTTCATTGCAGACTGTTACCTGACATCCAGTAACCTGGGCCCTTAGATGAAAAGGCATTGATCGGGTCATTATGTGAGAATATCAAGAAGCTGAAAAGCCAACACACCCTGTGCTATTTCACCCAAGTTAAGTCTCCTTTGCTGCTACAATTTTGTTTGTAATATCTAATTTATATTTGTCTCCTTTATGCCTCCAAGCATCTTAAAAAATATATGTAAATAAAAAAACCATTCCCCACCAGATTAAAGCTTCATTTAGAACTTGGAACACTGTTTTTAATCCCATCAGGTATTTCAACATTTGAATTAGATAATTTATTGGTGACTTTGAAAACAGATAAAACTCTTACTGAAGAATAACCTTTTGTGTTCTTTTATTTTTGTAGTCTTCCATGGTGGATCTGCAGTGTGTGCTCCATGTAGTGCTTTCCACTGTAACCCATACTGATTTTACGGTTTCCTCTCAGTGCGTAACTATTGCATTTCTTTTCCCCAGGAATGTGAATTTGCACTTATTTGAAAGCAATCACTTCTCTGACACCAGCTTGCTCTGAATGATGCCCCATCTGTAACCATTTTCGACTCTGCCATTTTTGCCATCATCAGCTCTACAAAACTTGCCTGCAGTGATTTTATACTGACTGCCAGTTCGTTGATGAAAACGTTGGATAGTCTTGGGTCTTATATTCATCCTCAACTGTGACAGCTGAAACATTTCTCAGGCTCACGGGGCAGTGAGAAGCTCTGCATGGTTTGTATGAAGGTCGAGGAAAATTTGGGGTACATGTGAAGATGCCAGCAAGAGGCAGCCCTGGGTTAGTGTTAACAGATGATGCTGCTACCAGAAACTGGGGCAAGTTGCTGCATGGACATGTATTGTACAAACACACTGTGTTGTTTGGTGGCCTCATAAAACCGCCATTGGGAACAGAAATTTTGAGGGTTTTCCAGCAACAAGGTACCAGCTGATGAGTCCATGAAGTGTGGTTCAGCCCTCAAATCCACTACGGATCTACTAGGGGACTTGGTGTAAATTCCCTACATCCCTTGTGCCTTAGGTCCCCTGATAGGAGAAACAAGTGGGTATTTACCCACATTCTCAAGCTGCTTGGAGATAATCATAGAATCATAGATTCTATGATCTTTAGACTATGGCCACTGCAGGCAATTTGGAACCACTGTAAGGTCAGAACATAGTAACTCGACGTTACGTTGGCCTCATTTTAAGCCCTGCATGTTGTCGTGGGCACGTGCCATGGCACAGAATTCCTTGTGGATAAAAGCTCTTTGAGGGAAATGCTCTGTATTTCTGGCTTGTGTATTTATAGATGCTAAGGCCGCAATACAGTCTTACAATAGTTAAAATGATCTTTTAGCATTTGTCGTGTCAGTTGCTGTTTTCAAACTGTCCCTCATTTCTTAAAAACTGTATTTTATTTCCAGCTTTATAGTCCTAGGTTCAGTCCATAGTCTTTGTGCTTTGCTATGGCATTTATCTACTGCAGAGGGAATCCTTCGCATGAGTTCCTCAGGGAGGTGTGAAACAATCATTCCTGACTTATCACTTAATTTTACCTTTGATAGATATATATAACAAGCTTCTGCTTTCTCCTTACAAAGTAGATTACATATGGACTGCTCTATTTTCTCCCTGTTAACATTTTCTTCTGGAAAATATGGGATTTTTAGCCCGATATGCCAAGGCAATGAATCACGTAGTTGCATATGTGGATTTTTGCCTGCCAAATCACCTCTTACTGACCTCAACACATTATGACCAATTCACCAGTCTGGCACAGGGCATAGCTTTCACCTTAAAATTTTGTCAGAGATGCTCTTTAAAGTTCTGTCAAAACCGTGACTCTGGGAAAAGCATTTGAATGAGTGACTGTCATCTGCTCTATCGTGCCTGCCCACGGAGTGTGCTGGTCCAGCAGCAGCACTCTCGAAGCTTGTGAGCAACCAGAGATTGCATCAACTTTTACCCCTTCAATTTCTAGAAGATGGATGGGGAGTTTTGCTAAAGGAAGGAAGGAAACAAGAGGCTGTAAGCATCATTAAACACAGATCTATGTGATATCGGGCTTCATTAGATTTATTCTTCGTGGAAGAACCTGTTTACATAGTCAACACCAACTGTGATAACCAGTGGGATGAGGTTGATTTAAGTTAGTTTACTTGGTGGTTTTTATTGCTCTTGGGCCTCACTTCAGAATCTATTTGCTTTTATAGTCTTTCATCTGGAAAGAGAGGGAGCAGATAGGCTATAAAATAGAAAAGTGTATTTGTAGAGAACAAAGTTACTAAAAGAACACCGGGCAGATGTATATGGCACTGCGTTGTTTTTAACTTGGTTTTGAAAATAAAAGGACTACTTGTATTGTTAATGTCCCTTCAACACGATCTTTAATCTTACTACTACGAAATCAGAAAAGAAATTTGCAGAAGCTTGTCAGAGAGTTCTCTGGGCTGTAGATGTGAAGTACGAATAATTGGTTTATACCATTAGTTTCAAAGAGGCAGAACAGAACAGTGATGTTTTTTCTTGTACTGATTGATATGAAGTCCAGAAAACATTTCTGCAAGAGTGGTTAAGTTTGAAGCATAAAGTGCTGGAGCACTTTTGAAATATTCCTGTTGATGGGAAGGCCAGAGACCAGCAGATCTTGAAGGCTTATTGTTAGCTTGTTATGGAGCAGTCTTCATGTTAATTGACTGGTTTTCCAAGAATTAGGGCTATTTTTCAAATGATACGTAGAAATAAAGCATATTCAGCACAATGACTTGATGGCAAGATGTGTCAGCTCATAGATGGTAACCATGTGGCATAATTACACAGAATCACAGAATGTTAGGGGTTGGAAGGGATCTGCGGAGATCATCTAGTCCAACCCTTCTACCAGAGCAGATTGCACAAGATGACATCCCGGCACATTTTGAATGTCTACAGAGACGGAGACTCCACAACTTCTCTGGGCAGCCTGTCCCAGTGCTCTGCCACCCTCAGAGTAAAGAAGTTCCTCCTCGTGTTTAGATGGAACTTCCTATGTTCAAGGTTGTGCCCCTTAGCTCTTGTCCTGCCACTGGGCACCACTGAAAAAAAGGCTGGCCCCATCCTCCTGACACCCACTCTTCAACTATTTAGAAACACTGATAAAATCCCCCCTCAGTCTTCTCTTCTCAAGTGAAAAGCCCTACGTCCCTCAGCCTTTTTTCATAAGAGTGATTCTCTAGTCCCCTAATCATCTTTGTAGTCCTTTTCTGTACCCTCTCCAGCAGTTCCCTGTCCTTAAACTGGGGACCCCAGAACTGGACACTACTCCAGATGCAGCCTCATCAGGGCAGAGTAGAGGGAGAAGATAACTTCCCTTGACCTGCTTGGCACACTCTTCATGATGCACAAATTGTTAATACCCTATGTGGAGATAAAACTGAACTTTGTGTTTTAACAGCTTAAAAGTTGAGTTAGCTTATAGCTGTGCCTAGCATCTCCTTTCCTTGATGGGCTGGAAAGGACTGTCCTCTTTGGAAGGGGCTGGGAAAGCTCCATGCAGTTTCCTTCTCCTGAGCTTAAGTCATCTGCCCAGACACTTTTTGAAGTACTTTTGCAAATACCAAATTAATAAGAGAGCTTTAATTCTGACCTGAACATGCAGCTCCCAAAAGATACGTCTTGCATGAAAGCAAGCATAGTTTCGTTTACTGAAACACATCTAGTCTGGGTTTAACTCAGATTTGGAAGACCTTTTTCCAATTTTGAAGTCTAAGTGTCATTCATAATTTGAGGAGGATTCAGAAGAGCCATGATTGCTGGGTAAAATGGAAGAAAAAGTATCAAGTATAGCATCAACTTCTTATGCTGATGAGTATAAAGTAAAAATCGCAGCTATTGCAGTGTATATTTTGCCTTCCTCCATGGCCTCCATAGCACACAGGTATGGATTATGTTTTGAGTCAGGTTTGTATTGCACAAACCTGATGTTTCTCATGTTCCTCATTTCAGTGATTTCCTCTGGGATAACAATCTATCTAAGTCTGTGAAAGACAAAGTACAGAATGACAAAAAATTGTATTTTATGTATTAACTCAAGTAATATAACCACAGCTGAGGCGTAAGAGTTTTCAATAGTGTAAGGGAAGGCAGAAATAAATAGATTATGCCTGTGGAGCTGTCTATCTGTACATCCTTCACTAGGACAATATCTGAGATCTTAAGTTGCAGTAACATATTTTTCCACATAATATACCCTCAAGATAGTGAAGCTGAATTTGTACTTCATGTACAGTGGGAAAGGAAGAAAATTAGTATTTTTTTAAAATATGATACGACTTCTGTGTGTCTAACAAACAAAGGCATCAATATATTTGCAAATGGGATCTAAAATGTCTCAAAATGAGTAACCAAACTCCAAAAGAAGAAAAAAGTCCATATATATTTTTTTTTTAAGTATTGGTTATGATCAGTATCCAGAACTGCTTGGTTATAAAGAGGAGGAAGAAACTTTCATAAAATACCTAGTGCAAAGCTTGCATAATGTTATTTACTTTTATGGGAGGTATTCCAGACTAATAGAGAAATAGATAACCAGGATAATGGAGAAAAAGATTTGGTCTTCAGCATCATGAGGAAAGAAATAAGTATGTTAATAAAGAATAAATCTTGCCAGATTTTTTTTTTTTCATAGAATTACTAAGATGGCTACTGAAAACAAAGCAATTCATCTAGTTTATTATATCATCTCATTTCATTAAGAAGTGAGCATGAAACACAATGTCTGAAAATCTCACACTCGGAAAGAATTCAAATAGCCTGAATATGAGTTCTCTTGGGACTGAAAATGAAACGAAGAACATGCATGGTCAGGACTAAGGGTAATGTTCTTGGCAGAATGAGGTGGTAAGCCAAAGATCTTTACAATTTCTGTTGTCGAGTAATTTCTTCAGTAATGATGCAGAAGGAAGAGAAGAATGTTAATGCCACTTGTCCTACACTGAGAGGAGTTGGGCGAAGACAGAGAACTTGATGGGAGTCAGAGCGGAAGTAAAGCTAGGGACATACTGTGGAGGAGAAGGAAAGAGAGAAAATGTAACTCTGGAAACAAAAAACTACTGAATGTTGAAGATTTCAAGTGAGGTGCTTTGGGGCAGTCCATGAGTCAGGGCTCCACTAACTGTTGTGAGAAGTTGGGCAATGAAGGGCTGGTCCCTGCCCTTCAAATACAACTGCTAAAATATACAGAAATCATAAGGCAGGAACTAGAGAGACGAAAAGAGGAAATATTTTGCTTAAATTTGCAAGCAGGTCAGCTGTAGACCTGCTAGTGAAGCAGAGGTCATCTATCTGCCAGACTGGAGAAGCACTTCAGTGTCCCTGGGGCCTAAACTAGCAAGTTTCAGTGTTTTGTGAAAATCCATTTGGAAAATAGAGATTTAGGGAGCTTTGAAGTTTCTCTTCAATTTATAGGGAAAGGTAAATTAATCTGAGGATTAACAGGAGGTATCTCAAAAGACCTGGAAGTCCAGTAAAGATGTATATGACAAGATGTAGAACTTCTAGAAGGCAGTTAAAGCTCCTTAGATAATTGCAGAGCACGAACATTTTTTTTAAAATGAAGTCTCAGCTCAAATTATAAATTCAGTTACTAATAAATTGTGAATCTTTCCTTTTTGCTCTTATCCTTTTTTTTTTTTGAAATATCATAATAAAATTAGTATTTGCATACAGGAATTTTAAATATGAGCTCTTTCCTGAAGGAATTCTGACCTGTCATCTCTGAATGTGCTCATGATCTGTGAGCTGAATATAGAAATAAAAAAAACAGGGTTACTCGTGTAACAGCCACACTAAATTCTCAAGGTGAAACATGAAATACCCAAATCCAAAACTGCAGAGTGTCTTCTGGGGGGGGGATGAAATATTTTTCATATCATTGTAATTTCAGAAGTTAGTGTGTAATTCTTAACAGTAAATACATTTTAACCTTTTACAATCTTCTCATGAATGACTTGCAAAAGAAGAAAGTGAAATACAACTAAAAAATAAGCCAGCATAGTTGCTTTTGCTCCACTCCTTGTGTATGTGAGCAGAGCAGCCTGGGAGTTTCCTTCCAGAAAAAAAAAAAAAGAAAAAAAAAAGAGAAATTCTTTTCCACCCAAAATTGCTGTCATTCAGTTTGACTGAAATGTTCCCTCCTCCACCATGCATTTTGTCCAATCAAGCAGGAGTTAATAGTATTCCACTTGATATAGCAAATTGGTTTTCCTTGGTGATGACACAGCATGCTCGAGAAACTTTGCCCCCACTTTAATTTTTTTCCTATTCTTCCAGTGTGATTCACCCTCCTACATCTTTTTTTCCCCCCCATTGTTTCATGAATAATTTCTCTTTATCTGCATCAAGCAAATGTAATGCTGTATAAAAGCTGGAAGCTGCTGCTTTTGTACTATAGTTACTATTAATAAGACTCTGACGCTGACAGTTCTCTGAATAACGCAGCCTGATTTTTCCCATGTGAACTGTAAGATTCAGTTTGAAAAAAAATGGAAAATATACAGGTCAGACATTTACAGTTTCTCATAACTTGAACAGGATCTCAGATATGTCTTTTCCTTCAGTCCATCATCAGTAAAAGTAGATTCTATGTGCAAATGCTTTTTTCAAGGTAAATATCACTCTTGCTCTGCAGCGATACTGTTGGCCATGCAGCAGAAGCAGCAGGAGAAGGCACACCAGCTGACACGACACAGATGTTGACGGCCTTCACCCCAGTTTGAGACAGGGAGGGGAAGTTCCATAGAACAAGGAGGTGCAGCAGCCTGGAGTTGTCACAAGGACAAGTTACTTGAGATATGCTCAGAAAAGTCTGGCAACATGGTAGCTGTGGTAAGGGAAAGAAGGAAGCCACTTACAGGCTACTTCACCTTGATTAACGGCAGCCATCTAAAAACAAATCTGTAGTCTCCCTTTGTTGCCAGTGGAGAGACACAGACACCTCAGAAAGCAAACCATGCAACCCTGTGGAGGTGCCTGCTACAGACCACTGTAAGTATTTATATAAGCACAAAATTATGCAAGAGCAATTCTACTTTGCACTGTGCAAAACTGAGAAATGTCCATGGGAATTTCAGTTCTGCCAAATAGAAGAGCTAATCTGGTGGACAGTTTATGTAAGTGCCGGACCTTTGCTGTGCAAGATGCTCACGCCCATTTTACAGGCCAATGGTGAGGGGAAATTAAAGCATTGCGGATGAGGAATTCATCTCCCCTATCTAACCCCCTCATGCCTTAGAATATAAGACAATATCCCCCAAAACTTTTTCTCCCACTCATTGAGTTGAAGATGACTATCGTCAGAAACAGCTCAACGTTTCCTCTCTGGAGAAGAGTCTAGCCCAAGAGGGGGGCAGCACTCTTTGAGAGAAGTCAACAATGGCTTGTGGAACCACACCGGTTGGATAAGCACTTGAGAACAGACATTGCATGGAAAGAAGCATGCTTGTAATTCAGGTCCTTTGCATCAGATGAGCAATGGTTATGTTGCTCCTATAAAGTCCCTGGAAGCAAACCCAAAGTTGGATAGCAAAATATTATTACCTTGATATTGAAAACAATACTTTTAAAAAAACCCAACAAATCAAACCCAGAAGGAATATAAATGTCATGAATTTCTCTGCTTCAGACTCAGCTGGGTTATTGAAAAAGTCAGAGGTTCACCAAGAAGCCATGAAGCTGTGGAAGGGTCATCTGCTGCTGGAAGATCCAGCTTCTGCTTTCAAAGTACAGCAATAGGTGCTGCAAGCAAAATTGTTTTTATTTATTCTCTGGATAGTTTTCAGCAGAACCCACTTCGTGGCTCCCAGACTGAATATGGAATGTATGAAATCACCAGTGCCAGAATGCTACTTATGCTACATATTTTATGTTCTCTGTGGTATTGTCTTAATTCTAGGCTACTGAAGTCCTGGAAACATTTCTAATCTTTAGAAATAAATTTAACAAAAGTTATATATGGAGAGAATTTCTAAATTATTTATTTTTGGTGAGTAAGGAGAATTTCTAAATGATTTATTTTTGGTGAGTAAGGAGCAACCACTGCCTCTGCTTGAGAGAAAGCACCCCATTTTATCTTTCAAAAGGATATTCACTTCTTTTACTATTTGTCTCAGCTTTTTACGTTGTGTGTATCTTTTGGGGAATCTGAACATCCCAGTGACATATTAGCAGTGGTGCCACTGCAGTGTTTTCCTGTGAAATGCTAACAATATTTTAATATTAAGCAGTCTTTTACTTTGAGATACTGAACTCATCCAGAGACCAAAAGACAGATTTCTAACCTCTCCATCCATCCATCCATCCATCCATCCATCCATCCATCCATCCATCCAAGTAATGCAAACTAGAAATTCAAGACTGACAAGAAGGATCAAAAGCAGGGGTGAGAGCTGCAGAGGCTCACTAGCTTTAAATAGATGACACAATGTGAGAAAACACTGTGGAGGCTGAAATATTCAAGACCTCCTTTGCTTCAGTTTTCAGGAAAAGAATGAATTGCAACCAAATACTTAATACCATCAGTAAAGTTCAGAACAGAGTCCAAACTAGCAAAAGAGCAGAACCAATGGTAATGAGACAGGTTAAACATACTAAATTAATCTGCAAAATATGTTAGACTAATTAATCTGGTAAAATACGATGTTTGCTGATTGCTAAAGAAACCTTAGAATGTTTGCTGATTACCTTTGAGAAGCTATGGAGGACGTGTGAGTACTGAACAAAGGCAAACATACCTCTTGTCTTTAAAAACTGAAAGAAAAGAGGATCTAGGGAATAATGATCCAGTCAGGTTTATTTCAAATCCTAAAAGACACTGATACAAGTGCTTAAACAATAAATTTGTAAATCTCTGAGGAGAGAAGGGAGATAAGAGAGAGCACAGTTTTGTCAATAGCAATTTGTGTCAAGTCAAGCTAATTTCCTTTCCTTCAGTGTAATTGGCCTAGTTGATAAGAACAAAGCCATTACTGTTAGATATTTTACCTTCAGGAAGGATTTTGGCACTCTCCTGTTGCAGAGGGCAATATGACCTGACTTATGTTATTACAGGGTGGATAGACAGCTGTTGGCATTAAGAAGACCAGCAACAAACTGAAATATTTTCGTAGTTTTAATCATCTTTGTCAACGATGTAATGAGATAATTTGAATTAGCAGGTGGTACTTGCCTGAGAATAGCTGTAGGCGCTATTGGGAATGGGCTAAGGATTCCCATGTCTTTTCATCAGAAAAATGGTCAGAATTACATGGACAAATAGGAAAAAAATTACACAGAAAAGCATTGGGAAAACAGTGAAGACCTAAGCCAGAAGAAAAGAATCGTGACACAAATTAATGTGGGTAACAAATACAACAGTTTTACAGAGAAGGCACGTGCTCTGCTTGGACACCACAGACATGGTCTGCCACAGATGAGTCTTGTCCTTTTTCTTATTCTTACATTTCACTAGGTTGATTTGGCCTCAGACGGTGTAGTCTTGTTTGACATCATGTTTTTGATGTAATGGTACCAACAACAACAGATGTAGAAAGCAGAAGCGAAGGCTGAGCAGCTTGCCCTGCTGAGCAGCTTGCCCTGCTTATTCTAGCAAAGAGAAGACAACTGCATACAATTAAGTGTTTGGTTGTTCACCACGACCACTGAGGGACAGAGTAAAGAAGAATAGGTTCAGTATGCAGCTGGATAAATGGAGGTGATGAAGAGATTTTAGAAAACAGTTGGACACTTATACATCAGGGATCACCTGAGTATACTTGGGCTAGGATGCAGTGACTCACTTCTGCAAGGAGAGGAGAACTCTGCAGCTGTGGACTGACCTACAAGCTTACGAGTCCCACGGGAAGGTAGGACAGCATAGTCTGAGCCTTTTCAGGCACCAAAGAAATTCTTTTGTCCTGTTTTCAGCACTGCTCCTTGGTCATATTTTTGAATTAACAATATTTTGCAGTACTGTCGTGCTTTGTGGAGGATTCAAGGCTGTTGCTGTGAACTCAAATCTCCTAAGGAAATGCACTGTTTAAAATTTGATACAGATTTTAAAGATTTCATCCTTCAGTTTAGGTGTCTACCTACATTTTTCCATGGGTTTAAAGGAAGTGTCTCAATGCTTTGGGTTGGAGACTGAGTTCTGCTATTCAAACACCAAGTGTTCGGAAACAATAGGATTCTAGTTGAAGTTTGGGCAGTGTTGTACAAATAAATGCATTAGGCAGATGCTGGTCAACATGTAAGTGCTTCCTTCCCCTCTAATCATGCTATTTCTTACACCAGTGGCAAACAGCTTGGTGTTCTGGTACCTGTTGATTTACCGGCTGTGTTCTGCCAGGGCTGGGCTCTGTGGCCAGATGACGGTGTTTTAGGTGAAGCAGATCAGCAATTTCAGCAAGCACTCAGGGTCTGACCTCAAAGTGATCTCGCCTGGATTGCACAAGTGCAGAAACAACTAGTGAGGCAAATTGCATTGAAAATCAAATGAGAGACTTATGAACAAGCCTTCCTCTTGCCAGCTCCGTGCCTGGCTTTGAACAGTTGCATGAAATGAAGACCCTTCTCCTGGAGGGTTTTGGATGACGATAGGTTGGCTTGGTTGGGTAGGTGTGCTTGGAGAATGCCCTCAAGAAGAGGATCCCCGGAGTAAGGGAGCTAACTGCCTGTCAGGGCTTCAGTGTGAGTTTGGGCTAATATAAGATGAGGGTTCTCAGTATCTATCTTGGGTTTTTCATGTCCACACACCAAAGATGAGCTGAAGAAGACTGTGGCCAGCAGCAGGTAAGGCAGTTGCTGAGAGAGGGTTTTGTCAGACACTCAGTGCTGGATGCAGGCACTTCAGTACTTTTCTATATTGAGCTCCAAGTACGTAAACACACAGATGATAATAAGCCCCTTGATCCTCTTTAGCATTGACCTAAAAGAACACTTGAGATGTTGTTTTAATGTTTTAGAAAATACTTGAACCCATATTTGACAGACGTCCAGCTGCAGGAAACGTGATATTCTCTGCTCAAAGAGCAGAGCACAAAAGGCCACAGCTTAGGGGTTGTGTTCTATAGCGTGCGGGGCCCCTGGCGCTGGGAGAGCTCCTGTACCTTCCTGGGAAAACCCAGCGTGTGCGTTTATCCCAGAAGAAGTAGAGCTCTGCTGACTTGTTTGCACACCTTTCTGAAATTAGCTTGAGGGTCTTCTACAGTGTGTGGTGTGGAGAGCTCCCCAGAGTCCCTGTGTCCAGGTCCCTAGCTTTAATTAGCTAGGAACTATCTTGTCCTGTGTTCTGTACTGCACACAGAAAACTAGTAACTTTTTCTAACCCCACTGGAGATGAAATGTGTTTCCAAGTTTTACAAAGTCTTGTGGCTAGTTTGCAAGCATTAGATAAGAGGTAAGGAACAATTGGGATACCAGATGGACTCCTATCAGTTGTGTTTAGGGCTGATATGCAAGATCCTGAAGACTGAAAAACTATTTCAGAGGGTGGTTCTTCAGTTGAATCTCTGTTCCTTAAGCAAGAGACAGCCTAAATAGGTGGGTTTGATTCTGTCAAAGTTTAGGGCTGGGCTGGCCACTGAACAGAACAGATTTGTAAGAGTTTTGAGTGTCTGAGCTGAGCTGTGTTACAAATATAATTGAAGGAAGTGTGAATATGAGCCAGGAAATATAGATTAAGTGATAGAAGTGATAAGGGATAATAATTTATTTTCCCTTAGGGATGTGTTGTTTTCAGAAAGGTTTTATGGACTATAGTCTGAATATAAAGGATTTTCTTCTGTAATTTTATGTATTATACTGTTTAGAAATGTAATATATATTAACATATTTAATAGGTGTTTTGCAGAGCAAGAGTAGATCTGGTTTTCTTCTCCAAAGCTTTTGGAAAGTATGAGTTTAAGAAGTGTATAAAAAAGATGAGTTGTTTAAAAAATCACTAAATAATGATGTTACATAAAAGCAATAAGGGGAACTAGAAACATGATGACAGTAAAGGTAGGACTCTGAAAAAGGTAGAGAGAAACATAGAGAAATGTTGTTAATCACTGCTGTCTCCTGCGAGGGCTAGTGTAAATGAGCCATTACTGAATATTTATTTGTTATCATTAAAGCACAATTAGAACTTTGAGGAGGCTGCATCTGCAAACAAATGATGAATGGCTTACATACTTTATCTCCTTTCTAGTTATATGCCCAAGGATAAGGAGTGTAATCCATGTCTGTAATGGATTTTTTTTTAAATGGAAATACACTTGTTCAGTCAAAATGGCTTTCCATTAAGTACAGAGCTCTATGCCACTGACTTCTCTTGGGCTCAGAGGACTACTGGCACGTCACAGGAGACTTTGGGAAACATTTAGGTGAGAAACAGTCCAATTTATTTAGCAAATGTTGAGGAAGAGAGAGTTTCTTTCTTTCCATTCTACTTTTCTGTAATCATTTTACAAGATCAGGGTGTTGGCTTCTGTTCCCTGTTGTCCTTTGTAAATCTGGAGGGAAACGGAACACTGACAGCAGCAGCCTGGAAAGCTCCTTGGCCAGTTCCAAAGTCTGTCAGCAAGGCAGTCGTCAGTCTGTCAGTCTGTCTGCTGCAAGAAGACTCCCTGACTTCGTCCACACTGACCCTGAAGCTGGTATTGTTGGGAAGCCTTCATTAATAAACCCCTGACTTAGCTCTCATGAGACAGATAAACTGGTGTTGTGTGGCTGAGAACTAGGATTTGCTAACCTCAGCTCAGCACAGGGCTAGTGCTCATTGGATCTGCACCTTGCTTTGCCCTGGGTTTTCATGGCACTGCATGCCTGTGGGCTTGCTGGCTTGTGTCTTTGATAGATTAGTGGTCTGTGTCACTTTGACTTTCAGAGGGTCAACAAAATCGTTACGCATAACTGGTGGTGGCTGTCAAGCTATGTCCAGGTAGTCACTGTCAAATCATATTGGGTGGGCAATGCATTTTGCATCTGAAGTTAACATTTGTCATTTATTTCCTGACTTCACATAGAGAAATTACAGACAGGTAGTGTGGCAGGTGCACCCTTCCCCCATTGGTCGGGAGTGTCCCCCCCCTCTGTGAGTCAGCAGTTGCTAGGCAGATTCCAGAGAATTTTCTGGAAACCTGGGCTGGCTCGGAAATGACCCGTCACCCTGCGGGGCACTCCCAGGAAGTTGGCTGGCAGCCAACGAGAGACCAATATGGCTTGATTGACCACAGTCAACTCGACTGAGGCTTTAAAACGGGGTGCCGGCAGCCATCTTGTGGGAGTTACCTCGTGGCAGCTGGCTCTGCAGGCAGGGGTACTCAATCTCCCCCCCTTAGGTGGGACGCCGCCTAAGGACTTTTGTCCCCGGGGTTGAGACTCCTCACCTGTGTAAGGTGAGCGTACCATTCTCGAGATTGAGACTCCTCATCTTTTATAAGGTGAGCGTATTAGGATCCGGATCATTAGTCTTTGGTTAGGGTGGGTGTAGTGTAGTTAACTCTTTTCCAATTGATACCCGAACCTTTAATTTTGGAGGCGCTTCTGTTTATTAATCAATCCAATTTAGGCACGTGCGTGAATTTATCATCTTTAGAAACATGGGAGCGCTCTTCTCCACTGTCTCCACGACAGGTAGCAAAGACCATTGAAGATATAAGTGTAAAGTATTTATTTGGGTAAGAAGTACTGTGCTGTTAAAAGTAAGTTGCATTTTCAGCTCCTACCTGTGCTGACAGGCTGCTGACTGCTTTCAAAGTGACAGCAGTGATTAGAGTTTTAGGAAAGGTGGGCTATTAGCAAACTTTTTCAAAACATCTTCTCATGCAATTAATAGTGTTAATGGTCATTGATTTTTGTACAGCTAGCAGAAGTTACCTCCTGTTTACCTACCTGCAGTTCCCTTTCTAATACTGAATTTAAAATACTGTAGAAACCAGTCATGCCCAGGTAGTTATTGTTGAATTCTACAGGGTTTGGTGAATCTGGCTTATTCTCAGAGCCAGAGGTGTCTAAGCATGGATGGGAAGCATCATTTTTTACGTAGAACGGAGGCAAGACTTAAAGTAATATCAGTCTTTATTACCCTAAAATGAGAGCGGTTTAGCCCATGCTTTCCTATGTTAAATTAATGCCTACTCTGGTAGAAAGGTATCTTTGAAAGCTGCCTTCCAAGGAATCACTACCTATGTTGATGACTCCTCTCACGTGTATGCTATTGAAGAGTTTAGGCTGTTAAACAGTTTAGGCACGAGGTTCATAGCACAGAGGTTAAATGGATCCTTAATTCTTGTGTGTATAGTGCTGCAAACACCCTTAGTGTGGCTTCGGTAAAGTGAGAGAGACAAGGAGACCTAGGAGCTGCATTTCAGATAGCTGTAGCTGTGAAAGAGGCTGAAAGTGACTCCTACTTCTTGGTATCTTAACAAGTTCTCTGTGGTACTTCTGAAGTACTTCTTGCAGATGAGGAGTCTGGCATTTTTGCCAGGCTTTCTCTGTGACCTGGATTGTCTTGTCTGAGCCAGACCTGCAGAGATTGATCCGGGATGATCTCCCACCACTGAACATCTCTGGCCCCAGGATGAATTCACAGAGCCGAGGGAGGTGCAATGCAGGCGAGAAAGATGTGCTTGCAATCCCACTTATATCCCAAGTATTAGTTTTCTGTATTTCGGGGAGACTGAATGCATGCTGTAATGTCTCCAGGTCTAGGCAACTGTCGTCCTTTCAAATACGGATAATGTACCATTTTCACTCTTTCAGGAAAGTAAGGGCACTACCACCTTTTTACGTAATAGCCTAGTGAGCAAAATACCCAGCCCTGGCAAAACCTCATCTTATAATGAATAAACTATTCCCTGGAGGGAAAAAGAAGGAAAAAGAGAAAGGAATAAAAATCTCATTGACTTAGATCTGGTATCTGACCCAAATTAATCTTTCTTTCTTTATTTTTTTCTTTTTGCAATAGTCAGACCAATTTCCTCATCAGAGTTTCACAGATTTCTAGGCAGCATTGTTTTTGTCCCAGATCTTATTGTACAATTCTTTGCAGTATCACATTAATGCATTAAGGGAATCATTTCATTTTGTACTCACATGATGAAAAAAAAAATCAACAGAATTGTAATTTCCTCTGCAGTATTTTATAATGAGAAATGCTTCAGGAATAGACAGTCCTACAGAGCATAAACTGTTTTTCCCTCTAGCAAAAAGTCTACAATTACTGACGAAAGGCTCTTTTCTGCACTGCTAATGAACCAGCAGCAGCGCAATCTTCTCTGGCCACCCAGTATAGATTCGCACCAAATATTCTGGTACACATATACACCTGTCAGGAGAGGAGCAGCCTCCAGAAACAGCCACTGCTTCCTTTCCCAAAGCTTTGTATTATACTAAATCTCCTTTCTCACATTAGGTGAAGTCCCCTCTTCCCCAGGAGGAACTCCTTTTCCCAGAAGAGGTGGCATCACAGTCTGTCGGCCAGATGCTGGTGCTGGTTCCAAACTTTCTTTCCTCTGCTCTGAGATACATGAGGATGGGAAAATATTCACTGGAGAGATCCTCCTCTGGGAGGGCAGCAAGAATGATCAGCCCATATACACTCTGCAACAGGAAGGTGGGGCCTTTACTTTGTCATTAGGTTGTGTTACTTTATGCTGGTTTGTAGGTGGGTAAAGGAAAGAAAACCTTTCAAACAAAGTAAATTATCATGGAGTGTTTTTCTTGCTCATTGCAGCTACAGCCAAATCATACTGGGTATGGTACCAGACATAATCAATCATCCCCTGAAAAGAGATGTTGAAAAGGCTTCCAAAATTCTTCTGACACTTCCACATACAGCTCTGATGTAGAGCCATGGTGTCAATATGTGTGAATAGGGATTTTTTTAGTCTGAGGAAGGTTACGAGAATCTGGGTTTTTTTTGACTAAAACCAGGTGCTGGATCCTTTCTCTTATTATCAGTCTTTTTGAGCTATCAAGAACTCATGGCATTAAGTTTTCAGACCCTCCATCTGCTCTTTTAATTTTGCAGTCCGGTGGAATAGCTTGTCTCACTGTTATAAATTACTCTGTAACTGTACTCCAACCTTTTTTTTGTGAAATTTGCATCCCTCCAAGCAGTGTTCAGTTGCCAGCCTGTTATCTCCCTTCTCTGCCCCAATTAATTTAGAGGCAATCAATTTAATCTTTGAATAGTTTGCTCAGATGATTGCATCCTTCCAGCTCCTGTCCATCTTTCTCAGAAAGCAGCTCCGTTGGTGATATAAGCTGTGTGTCAGCGCACGTTGCACATTCAGGGGTATCATTCTTCCACAGGGTTCCTGACAACATCTCAGGCAGCAAATAAGGGTTGTCTTTGTTCAGGTTGGTTTTAACACTGGCAAGCTTAAGCCAGGGTTAAATTCAGCCTGCCCCCTCAGATTGACACAGGCTTTGCACAAAACCAAAACCAATGGATATATTTTCCTTAAATAATTTTGTTTACAGAATGGCTTTTCACACTTCTAGCTACATATTTTTGTGGCTGAATCATAGGAGAGAGAGGAGAGAAAGAGCCAAGATAGTTTGTTTTCCTTGAGTCATTTTAAAAAGTGTGAGGCATTTCGTCAAGGAAAGTTAGTGAGTTTCTGCACTCTGCAGCGATGCTTTTGAAGGTATGAACCTACTGTCAGTAGTTAAATGAATGGTGTTCTCAAGCTGAACATTTCAAAAGGAGTTTTAAAGAAAGAATTGGTCCTGAGACGGAAGCAGAAAAGAAAAAGGGAAAAAAGACACATAGTAAAAAAACCAGCATGAGGCTCAGTGGCAGGTAGTTTTGTGGATAGCATTGAAAATGGTGACATTTATACTTGCAGCAGCGTTTAAAGTCTGTAGTCACAGGATAGGCCCCTTTAGACAGGCCCTGTGAATATGTGAACAGCTGAAGGGCTGACAAGTGCTGAGAGGTTGACAGAAGAAAGCAAAGTCATTTACATGGAATAGCTGAACTATCTGGTCATAGTGCATCCATCCTCTACCCTCCTATGATTGTTATGTAAGTGTAACTTGTTGAACAAAATATCAGCGCTCCCAAAGCAGTGCTAATATTTTAGTAGCTGGTTGGGTACTTGAAGGATTATTGCAACCCCTCCCCTATGCCTGGATCCCATCCTCTGAAATCCTGTCCTCTCACAGAGTCGCACAAACCCAAAGGGACCTTTCGAGGTTTTGTAGTCCTCAAAGAAGGTCCAATCTTCAGGCAGGTTACCTTGCCCTACTGAGTTTTGGATATCCCCAAGGACAACAGCTCCACAGTCTCTGTGGCTCTCTGTTCCAATGTCTAACCATCCTCATGGGATTTTTTTTCCTTGGGAAAGTTTTATCTGGAATTTCTCATGCTCTGACTTATTTGCTTCTTGTTTTATTATTATGCAACTCCTAAAAAGCCTGCATCTGTAATCTCTCTACCTCCTTCTAGGCAGTTAAGACAGCAATGTCCTCCCCTCATGGTTAACTTTCTCTTTTTAAGGATGTGTAAGCCCAGCTCTCAGTGTCTCCCTGGATGCCACGTGCTCCAGCCCCTAACCATTATGGAGGCCTCAGTTGAGCTCAGCCCAGTATGTCAAAGTCTTTTCAGCATGAAACTGAAGAGCACTCCAGACCTAGTGTAACAATTACTGTTCAGCCTCAGGATGGTGGATCCACCAATGAGGATTCTATTGAGATATTGGACCATACTTTATAAAATAGACTAGAGAGCGTCAGGACACTGTAACAGAGGGTTGTAAGGACACCCATTGATAAAGAAAATGCAAGGACAGCTGGTAGAAACAGGATTGGAGCCAGACTGTGATCCCAGTACGGGAAAGGAAGAGAGACCTCATGTAGGACATGAAACCATATTTCTGCTAGTATTTATGGGGTGCAAGCCAAGTAGCTGCACCCTTACCAATTATCTGCTACAGGCACAACATTAATAATCTGGCTAATAAACTGGCTATTTGAAGATCTGAGCCCTTTTGGTCTGCCCTCACTGCTTGTTGATTTATCAGATTTTTTCTTCTGTAATGATGCTCCTAATTTTAACACTTTCTTTTGTCATAGTTTGCTAGAAGTTGCCAAATCTGACTGCCTGCTGTCTTGAGACAGCCCTGGAAGCAGATGGCTCACAGGTTCCATTTGGTTTGTTTAAGTTATTGGTGTTCTTCCATTCTTTTGTGTTTCCAGTGGCAGGTTTTTAATCACACAGCTGGACACTGCTCTTTCCTTATTGCTCCTCTAACAAACATACTCATCAAAAAATCATTTGCAAACCTTGCTCCTTGGAGATGGACCCTTATTAAGTTTTTCCCCCATGTGAATGAAAAAAATATATTTTTTTCTAGAGTTCCAAAAGAAAGAATCACCAAGACAGGAAGACATTTATACAAAGGCAAAAACCTTTACTTCCACAACCAGGAAGAAACTGATGTCGTCTTCCTGGACTTTTGCAAAGCGTTTGACACTGTCCTACGAGAGACCTTTCTCTGGTACCTGACGGGGACTTACAGGAAAGCTCAGGAGGGGCTGTTTACAAGGGCCTGTAGTGACAGGACGAGGCACAATGGTTTTAAAACAGAGCAGGGTAGAATTAGATCAGAGGTTAGGAAGAAATTCTTTACTATGAGGGTAGTGAAATACTGGAACGGGTTGCCTGGAGAGGTGATGAATGCCTCATCTCTGGAAGTGTTCAAGACCGGGCTGGATGAGGTTTTGAGCAACTTGGTCTAGCGGGAGGTGTCCCTGCTATGACAGAGGGGTTTGAACTAGATGATGTCTAAGGTCCCTTCCAACTGAAGCCATTCTATGATACTATAATTCTATGATTCTATGATTGATTCTATGGTTCTTGTTGGAGTCACAGCATGGGGTAAATGCTTAAACCCAGTGACGTATTTTTCATGCCATTATTTTTCATTCTTTTGTCACTGTTCAGAGTCCTACATGTTAGGAGGTAGAACTGTTACTGAAAACGAGTATTTAATCACTTAAGCCTCATTTATTAGCTAAGCGTTCATAACTCTGTTTCCTGGAATATTCAAGATTCAAATAAGAAGTAAGCTTATGTTTTCTTAAGGTCCCAACAGTATTTTCAACTAGATTTTCCCTATGAGCTTTATCTCTTAGACCTGCATTCACTGTACTGCTTCGATTGCTTTCTCTTTTCTACTTTTTCATTAATTTCTATTTCTACCTTTTTCTTTTACATCTACCTTTTATGTATCACAGAATCACAAAATCACAGAATGTGAGGGGTTGGAACAGACCTCAAAAGATGAACTAGTCCAGCCCTGCTACCAGAGAAGGATCACCTACTGCAGATCGCACAGGAACACGTCCAGGTGGGTTTTAAATGTCTCCAGAGAAGGAGACTCCACAACCTCCCTGGGCAGCCTGTTCCAGTTCTCCGTCACTCTCAAAGTGAAAAAGTTTTCCTAATATTTTTGTGGAACCTCCTATGTTCCAGCTTGTACCCATTGCCCCTTGTCCTGTCATTGGACATCACTGATCATCGAGTCCAACCATTAACCTAGTGGTGTCAAGTCCAGCACTAGACCATGTCCCTAAGCACCACATCTACTCATCTCTTAAACACCTCCAGGGCTGGTGACTCCACCACTTCCCTGGGCAGCCTGTTCCAATGCCTGACAATCCTCTCGGTGAAGAAGTTTTTCCTAATATCCAAAGTAAACCTGCCATGGCTCAACTTGAGGCCTTTTCCTCTTCTCCTGTCTCTTGTTACATGGCAGAAGAGACCAACCCCCATCTCACTACAACCTCCCTTCAGGTAGTTGTAGAGAGCGATGAGGTCTCCCCTCTGTCTCCTCTTGTCTAGGCTGAACAGCCCCAGATCCCTCAGTCTTTCCTGACACAATTTATGTTCTAAGCCCTTTACCAGCTTGGCAGCCACGTCTGTAGCCTCTCCAGCACCTCAATGTCCCTCTTGGAGTGAGGGGCCCAAAACTGGACGCAGCACTTGAGGTGCGGCTTCACTGAAGCCGAGTACAGGGGCACGATCACCTCCCTGCTCCTGCTGGTCACACCATTCCCGGTCCAGGCCAGGATGTCGCTGGCCTTCTTGGCCACCTGGGCACACCGAGGGTGCACTCCATCCCCTGGTCCAAATCATTGATAAAAATGTTAAACAGGAGTGGCCCCTGTACTGAGCCCTGGGGGACACCACTCGTGCCCAGCCGCCAACTGGATTTCTCTCTGTTGACCACAACTCTTTGGACTCGGCCATCCAATCAGTTTTTCACCCAGTGAAGCGCATGCCCTTCCAAGCCAAGAGCAGTCAATTTCTCTACGAGAATGCGGTGGGCAACAGTGTCAAATGTCTCACTAAAGTCAAGGTAAACAACATCCACAGCCTTTCCTTCATCCCACATGGTAAGGAGTAAGGGGCGGATTGTCCCGGCTTGAGAATACCACGACAAAAGTCTTCTGTGGCTGCCTGGCACACCTGGCAATCCCAGTGGGGAAGCGGGGGGCAGCTCTGATGCCCTTCAATTCGAAAGGCTCTGGCCAGGCTTGCACTTGATTGGAGAGCTGGGTGTGAGAGGCCCTCTACTCATCCTCTTCCTCCTCTTCCTTTTCCCTGCCCTCCGAAGAACCTCCAGGCTCCCTGGTCCTGCAGACCATGGACTTCCATCAGCTGCTGACCCTGATTTCCAGGGACACGCTCCAGCCCCTGCTGAACCCCTTGCATCAGACCATGCCCAATGCGGGAGGGTGAGGCGGGGCTCTGGGTGTCAGGAGGGAGGCTTTCCCCCTGCCTCCTGATGTCACAAAAGGGGGCTGTGCCTGCCTCATGATGTCACAAAGGGCGGGTCGCCTGCCTGCCAGGCTATAAAAGGGGGACGAGGGCTCCCAGGAGCAGGCAGTGGACGCTGGGCACTGTGGTCGGCAGACTGCAGCCTCAGCCTCTGCCACCCCAGCTGCGTTCGGGATCCCGTCACAGGGAACTCAGGACGTCACTGGGGATCTGCACCGCTGGCCTGTGCTGGTGAGGTGTGGCGTCGCAGGCGCGCCGGAGCCGGTGCCTTCGAGAACTCCTGTGTTCTCACCTGGGCCGAGCAGCTTCGTGCACCATGCTGGTGCTGCTGTTGTTCCTGTCCTGGGCCGTGGTGCAGGCCAGGACTCTCTGGGTAGGTGACTGCTGCGGCCTGGTGTGACCAGGCCTGGGGTGGGACGGCCACTGGCGTGTCTTAGTTGAAAAGACGGGTAGTTTGACAGCTGGGGCAGGAGGGATCAGATCGGGGAGTGGGGGGGACTTGTCTGCGGGCTCTGCAGAGCTCAAGCACGCAGGGTGCTCCCAGGAGTCACCATGGCGGGACTGGCCCTCTCCGCAGCCGCTGCCTCTGGGAGCAGGGCGGCAGCCGCCGGCAGGGCTGAGCGCTGCCCTGGGGCTGCTAGCGGAGCCTGGCTGCGGGAGTTCTTCCAGCCCGGGTGATGCGGCGGCAAGGGCCACCACAGTCACACAGCCTCTCTCCTCACCTTCTCTTGCAGATGCACAGGCCGGCTTGCAGGAGAACCCTGCGCGGCAGCGGGCGCCTGCGGCGGCGGTCAGCCAGTCTGCCAGCCTTGCCCACATTCTCCAGGCAGGCAGCGGCAGCCGAGCACACAGCCGGCCCCTCTGCTCCGGGCATCCAGCAGCAGCAGCAGCAGCAGCAGGATGGCCCAGAGGAGAGGGAGCTCTGGCAGCAGAAGAGCGAGGACGGAGAAGGTCTCTCCCTGACATGGTGGAGTGGCTCATCGCCACATGCGGGCAGGTGAGTGTGCCAAGAACAGCATGGGGCAGGACAGAGGGACGGCCCCTCTGCCTGGAGCCAGTGCCTGTAGTGCACTGCTGTAGCCCCATCATCTCCTGCATCCCTGTCCCTGCAGCCGCTGCTGGCAGGTCCCTGGCCGGCCTTGCTGGTGGGAGCCAGGCTACCTTTACCAATCTCCCTCTCTACTTTCAGACTCGCAAGGCCGTGCAGCCTGTCAGAGGCAGACCTGAGATACATGGAGCAGCTGATGGGCAGCGTGATCAAGTCAGATGGGCCGGAGTGGCTGCAAGGCCCTGCGCCCAGCAAGCAGTGGGCACAAGAGGCAGGAGGGCCTGGGAAGAAGCCAGAGGGCTTCTCCGAGGAGGAGGACGGCCCCTTGTTCCGTGAGCTCTTCCAGGAGCCCCAAGCCGGTGCCCAGGAGGGGCCCGGCTGCCCCAGCAGCATGGGCACAGAGGCGGCAGGAGAGGCAGTCGGCGAGCTGCAGACCCGGTCTCCTGCCCCGGCGGGTCCCATGGACGCAGAGCAGGCAGCTTCGGCCCTGCCCACATCTCCTGAAGATAAACCTCTTGCTCCCTCTGCTGAAGGGGACAAAACGGCACCTGTCACTGCTCTCTGTGGTGAGCAGGTGACAGCGGCGGGGGCACAGAGCCAGGCACCTGCCTCACACAGTCCCACGGACTCCACCAGAGTGCAGCTGGGCACAGACGACTTTATCGGCAGCGATGAGCCAGATACGTCCCCCCAGCCCAGTGCCGCCCCGAGCCCTGGCCACCAGTCCCTGTGGAAAGCCCTTGGTGGCAGGGGAGCGTCCAAGGCGCTCCCTTTTCAGGAGGGCACTCAAGGCTCTGCGCAGAGCTTTCTGCTGCACCTGCATGGCAGGGCAGCGAGAGTAGCAGCACCCCGGGGGCTGCCGGCGACTGGTGGCTGGCCTTGAGCCTGCGCAGCCTCTTCTGGAGGGAGCCGCGCTGGGACACACGCAAAGGATGGCTGCGTGAACTCAGCTGTCCTCAGGACATCGTGCTGCCGGCCACCGCTCGCTCAGCCAGGGACACTTTCAGAGTCCGATAAAAGAGGACGGTTGTCTCCCAGTTCTTGTCCGCGCCTTGGCAGAATCGCAGAATCCTTCAGGCTGGAAAGGACTTTGAAGATCTTCGAGAGCAACTATTAACCTAGCAATGCCATGGCCACCACTAAACCACATCCCAATGTGCCACATCTACATGTCTTCTAAGCCAGCCTGGTTTGTTCCCTGGCCAGTCACGCAGCCCTCTGCAAAATGACTTCATGAATCTCCCAAAAGGACCACTGCCGGCCTGATTTGGAGTATGCCCGCTGCTCAGCTTGGCCACCAGCCTCTTGTCTCTCTCTTCAGCAATGGTCAGGCTCATGCCCTCTCTGTGGGGCAGGCAGATCTACATTTTGTCGCCCTGCAGCAAGGGAGAAGCCACCTTGCACCAGCAAACCCGGACAGGGACAGAGCTCTCCCTCTCAGCGGGGAAAAGCAGCAGAGACCAACTCCTGCCCTGCTGTGCTTGCATACACGTGGGCGTGGCTGGGACACTGGCTCAGCAGAAGGCTCTTCATGGCAAGCCTGACTCTACGAGAAGAACAGTAGCTGAATGTAGTTTTTCTGACTCTTACATAAAGACCTACTTATAAGTTCCCTGTTGTTTTGGTTTGGCCTGGCCAGATTTCAGCGGCGGGGGGGGAGCTGCAGGGTGGCTTCTGTAAGAAGCTGCTAGAAGCTCCCCAAGATTGATAGAGCCAATGCCAGCCGGCTACAAAGAGGGACCCGCCGCTGGCCAAGGCTGAGCCTATCAGTAAGGTGATAGCAGAGGAACGCCTCTGTGAAAAACATATTTAAGAACGGGAAAAAGAACTGCGCCATAACAGCTGGCACAGAGATGGAGGAGTGAGAATCCGTACAGACACCAAGGTCAGTGAAGAAGGAGGGGGGGGAGGATGAGCTCCAGGCGCCGGAGCAGAAGGAGTCCCCCGGGTCCGTGGTGAAGACCATGGTGAAGCGGGTTGTACCCCTGCAGCCCATGGGCGAGGTGCAGAAGTCCACCGTGAGGATCACTGCATAGATGTCCACCGAGGACTCCACGCCGTGTGGGTGGATGCCTGAAAGGGGACTGTAGCCCGTGGGAAGCCCGCACCAGAGCAAGTCGCTGCCGGAACCTGTAGCCCGTGGAAGAGGGAATGCCCACGCTGGAGCAGGTTGGCTGGTGGGACTTTTGGGACGTTGCGGGTGGCTCACGCTGGAGCGGTTTCTCCCGAAGGACTGCGCCTCAGACTCACGAGGGGTGGGCTGCCCCTCGTGAGGTGTCTCGCGTCGGGCAGTTTGTGATGAATTGCCCTTCGTGGGACGACTCATGCGGAGAAGAGAGCGTGAAGCTTGTCTCCCGTGAGAGGGACCCCACAGTGGCCCTGGGGAAGAGTGAAGAGTCCTCCCCCGGAGTGAAGAAGCGGTGGAACCAACGTCGGATGAACTGACCGTAACCCCCATTCCCTGTCCCCCTGCGCCGCTCGGGGGGAGGAGGTGGAGAAGCCGGGATTGATGTTGGGCCCGGGAAGAAGGGAAAGATGGGGGGAAGGTGTTCTGTTTAAGATTTGTTTGCTCTCTCTCACTTCTCACTACTCCTCTCTGATTAGTTCTTTTAATAAATGTACCTAATTTCCCTAAAATTGAGTCTGTTTTGCCTGGGACGGTAAATGAGAGTGATCTCCCTGTCCTTATCTCAAACCCTGAACCCTTGGAAATATTTTCTCCCCCTGTTCAACAGTGAAGGGGGGGGGTGAGTGAGCGGCTGTGTGGGTACCTGGCGGCCGGCCAGGGTCAACCCACGACACCTGTGCAGAGTCAAAGTCTTTGGCATAACCCTTATTATCTTCAATGAGAAAGTTTTCATTCTGTTTTTCCTTCTCTCTCATATAATACATCACAAATGTCTCAAGTATAGTGCACATAAGAGAAGAAAAAGAATCAGTCTGCCTGTGCCTTACATTGCAAAATCCTGCACACTGAGACAACTGTGGTGTTGAATAACTCACATTCATCTTAATGGGATATTAACTTTAAAGTTTCTCTCTGCCTCACTGCCTGTGTTTCTCCCTCCTGTGCATCCATCAGGAAGCCACAGTGAGTATATAGGTAGTGTTCTGAACAAAAGCAATACACCAAACAATATTTAATCTTATGACTTTTGCTTACGTTTGTTGTGAAATATGGCTTGTTCTGGGTAGTGCACAGCAGCTTTGTTGTCTGTCAAAAAGCTGAGAAATTTCTTTTGATGGAGAATAGAATTGATTCACTGGCAAAGAGCAGTTTTACTTCTTCAGCCCAGAAAACTTCAAAATGTCATATTTTGCCGAGAGAAGAAAGGAGATGCTGAGATGAGAAAGGGGAAAACTGAGTAGAAAACAAGTATAGGACATCTTTGTCATGAAGACTAGAAAGAAAAAGAAGAATTTGTCTTAAAGAAAAAGCAGGAAGATAAGAAATGCATTTTCTTTCCTCTAAAGCATCAGACATTCTGAAAAAAAAAATGAAAGCAGCAGCCCAGAAACCTTGAGCTCTTGCTGCTGTCTGGTGAAGTCAACTTGAGACGGAGGTGGAAGAGAGCTGCAGCCTGTGCTGGGGGTTTGATGGGGACTTGCAATGGGTCACTGCATGTGGTCACTTTTGCAGCAGGTACAGATGTTTTGGGCATGGGCAAAAAGGCCTCTGACTGATTCAGTGAGGGATGCATTTATGGGCATAATCCATGGCATGTTTCTCTGGACAAGTCACTGGTCACCTGCAGCTCCTCATAAGTCTGCGTTTGCAGCCCTGGAGTGAGTACAGGCAGAACTAGGAGTGGGTGGTTAAAATCCCCCTTGTTCTAGCTGCTGCTGAGTCCATCGTTTTAGGATTTCTTGGTTGTTCAAAAGCCATTAAAAGCTTTCAAAGCATCTATAGATTACACTCATCCCCATATTTGCTGTCTGTAAGGTGTCTTCTCTGAGGTCAGGCTAACAGGGACCACTGCGTACTTTTTGCCTTTGTTTTTAGTGCAGGGTGTGCTGCCTTTTCCCACCCGCATTCTCTAACACCACCTAATGATTCCCCAAGATTCCATCCATGCTGGGTGATTTGCACTATCTGTGTTTTCAATCTTGCCTGCTCTTTTTGTTGCACATCGCAGTTGTTTGCTTCTGGTATTAGATTGTAGGTTCGTTGGAGGGGCTGGGGAGTGCTTTGCAAGCAGCTACACACAGGGACACAGAAAGTAGCTCTGCGGCAGGTCACTCTTGCTTAAGCATCCCTAACAAGGCTGTCAGGGGAATTAAGGTGGGCGGCTTTGGTGATCCTATCCTCCACGCTCCTCAGTGCCATGGGGTCAGGCAATGTAACAACTGTCGCTTACTGAAGAAGGCTTATAGGTAAAATATCAGGTGATTCATGGCTGCAACCTAGAGATGAAAGACTCAGAGGAGTAACATTGTCTGCATAGCCAGTGCTGAGCGCAGGCAGAACAAAACACCTTCCTGATAGTTCGTAATAATATTTTAAAACATCTTTTAGGGAGAATATTCTTACCACCCAATGATTTTAGTCAAGACTTTGATAGTGTTGCACAACCTACCACTAGTTTAAAAACAAAAAAAGTTGCATACATACATACCCTTCCATCCTAGTTAACCTAGGACACATTGAATTATCTCTGTGGAAAAAGACCTGGAATCCTGGTAGACAACAGGATGACCATGAGTCAGCAATGTGCCCTTGTGGCCAAGAAGGCCAATGGCATCCTGGGGTGCATCAAGAATAGTGTGGCAAGCAGGTCAAGAGAGGTTCTCCTTCTTCTTTACTCTGCCCTAGAGAGGCAGCATCTAGATTCTTGTGTCCAGTTCTGGGGCCCCCAGTTAAAGAAGGGCAGGGAGCTGCTGGGGAAGGTACATAAAAGAGCTATGAAGACGATTAGGAGACTAAAATATCTCTTATGAAGACAGGCTGAGGCACTTGGGGCTTTTTAGTCTAGAGAAGAGACTGAGGGGGAATTTTATCAATGCTTCTAAATAGTTAAAGGGTGGGTGTCAGAAGGATGGGGCCTTTTTCAGTGGTGCCCAGTGACGGGACAAGAGGCAATGGGCACGAACTTGAGCATAGGAAGTTCCATCTAAACATGATGAGGAACTTCTTTACTCTGAGGATCACAGAGCACTGGAAAGGGCTGCCCAGAGAGGTTGTGGAGTCTCCTTCCCTGGAAACATTCAAAACTGGCACGGACATGTTTCTGTGTGACCTGCTCTAGGTGAACCTGCTCTGGCAGCGGGGTTGGACTAGTTGATCTCCAGAGATCCCTTCCAACCCCTAACGTTCAGTGATTCTGTGCATTGCACAAACTCCAAAACAACATCTTTGTACTTCAGCCTTTTTTAATTCTCTCTCAAATTACCACTGCTCTCAAAATTAATTTTTATTTCATCTAAAGATGTCAGATAAAACTCAAGTGTGATTCTCAGATCATGTGGATTGGTGTGATATAGTGAAGTTAGTGTGCTGATTTAAACTCACTGTCCTTAAAATTTTAGCTCTCATTGTGCAGAATTTTCATCTTGATAAAGGCATTCTGCGATATCCAGCACACCCTTCATTGTCATTCCAATCAGTAACAAAAAAAAGTTTTGAACATCATTATTTCACTGGCATCTGGTATTTTGTACTTAATTTCTGAGGGTTTATTGATGTCTTTAAGTTTCATCACGTTTCCTGGGTAATTCACACTTTCAAATCAAATTGCACTATATTCATGGCAAAGTGTTTATCATAATATTTTTACTGGTCTTTGGATATGAAATCTTGCTGCTATGATAATTTTTTCTTAGAGTCTAATAATTCTTCCCTGATAAATTACTCTTATTTTAAAATAAATTATTCCACAATAAAAATTAATTTTTCTGTGCCTAAAATAAAACCAAGGAAACATTAAAAAGGGAATTGGAAAAAAAAAAGAAAAAAAGACACAAGTACCCATTTAGCTGTGCTGATTTTATAGTTTATTGGTCATGATATGAGTTTCACTTTCTCCTGAAACACCTCAGAACTGAATTGTGCATTCTCAGAGATTTTTCTGTTTTGAGGTAACTATCTGGAATGAACAGGAGAGAACTGTCAGAGAGAAGTTTGTAGTAATGTCTTTATGGAATTTTGTACAAATGAGCGGCACCTATGCTCTTCCACTGTGATTAGCTGAAATGGTGTCACCAAGGACCTGCACCTTCCTTGGCATCCTCAGACTGTTCTTGAGGAGGGATCGAGCTCGCTCGTAGAGAACAAACACAAGTGGAAGTGAGACATCACAGAATCATAGAATCATAGAATGTTAGGGATTGGAAGGGACCTTGAAAGATCATCAAGTCCAATCCACCTGCTAGAGCAGGAACGCCTAGATAATGCTACACAGGAATGTGTCCAGGCAGGTCTTGAATGTCTCCGGAGAAGGAGACTCCACAACCTCTCTGGGCAGCCTGTTCCAGTGCTCCGTCACCCTCACTGAGAAGAAGTTTCTTCTCGAGTTTAAGCGGAACCTCTTATGTTCCAGTTTCAGCCCATTACCCCTTGTCCTATCATTGGTTGTCACCGAGAAGAGCCTGGCTCCATCCTCGTGACACTCACCCTTGATATATTTGTAAACATTAATGAGGTCACACCTCAGTCTCCTCTTCTCCAAACTAAAGAGCCCCAGCTCCCTCAGCCTTTTCTCATATGGGAGATCACCAGGGCAGAGTAGAGGGGAAGGAGAACCTCTCTCGACCTACTAACCACCTCCCTTCTAATACACCCCAGGATGCCATTGGCCTTCCTGGCCACAAGGGCACAGTGCTGGCTCATGGCCATCCTGCTGTCCACCAAGACTCCCAGGTCCCTTTCCCCTTCACTGCTCTCTAATAAGTCATTCCCCAATTATACTGGAACCTGGGGTGGTTCCTACCCAGATGCAAGACCCTACATTTACCCTTGTTATATTTCATTAAATTTTTCCCCACCCAACCCTCCAGCCTATCCAGGTCTCGCTGAATGACAGCACAGCCTTCTGGCGTGTCAGCCACTCCTCCCAGCTTGGTGTCATCAACAAACTTGCTGATAGTACTCTCTAGTCCCTCATCCAAGTCATTGATGAATATATTGAATAAAATACATAGTTGTCTGCTGTGAGTTAGGACTTGGAAGATGTGACTGGGTACACTCCTACTCATTCTTTGTGCCCTGAAAACATCCTTACTGTATGACATTTGACATGGTAGCTTTTACCTGTGGAAGAACCAATGCTTTAGCTGCCAATCCAGCTTGCACTGACATCCCAGGATGCTGAAACCCTTTGGGTTCAGTGAGGTGGTACATGTTGGTGTGTGGTTTGGTGCCAGTGCACATAATGCTGACTACTGTGTTCTTCCATCAGCCATCTGCTTCTGCTTGTGTATTTTCTCCACTTTGCTGCTTGCTCTTTGCTCTGCCTCCTTTTTTTCCCACTGAGGCTCACACTCAGCTGCCCCTGCAGAACCTACCACGAGACACTCAAGCTCCTGAAACCTCTAATCTCTAGTATTTTTAATTGTCTTATATAATATACACATAATTGTACATGATGATACAGATAATTTAATTACACTTTATTACATCAATTTGTCATGTAAACCTGAACTACAGTATAATGCAAATTAAATAGGGAAAAATATATTTGCTTTCTAGTATTTTAAAAGGGAAACATTTTAAAGGAGAAGTATTTTAAAGGCAAATAGAAAAAAAATCAAGGGCACAAAAGGGTGCAATGTATCTAAGTTTCTCTTATAGGCAGTGCAGATGTCTACACTTAAGCTGTCACCTTGGGCCCTCTTTTTAATGATGATGAATAAAAGCCATTTTAAAATAAAGATTCCTCTTTACTGTTTTAGTGGTTTCTTCAATAGCTATAAAGGGATCTCAAAATGATCTGCTTAAATAAAGGAACTTGCAGTTTCAGGCGACCCTTCATTCCAAATTTCCCAAGCCAGATATAAGCATTACTGGAAAAAAAATGGCTGAAAAGATGGGGCTGGTGTTTGATTATCTTGTCTAGCTCAATTTCTTATTATTAGATGATTCCTCTTTTTAAGACTTTTTTTCAGTCATAAACACAAGGTTTTGAGGCTGTTTCCATTCTTCTTCACTCCTCTCATCTGTGTCTTATGAGTGGGACACACGAACTGCTGACGATGGCTTAGCTCATGAACAGATGAATGGAAAAAAATGACAGGAATGGCATTCTGCTTATATGTATTACTGCTTGACCCCAAACCTAGTGACATGTGAATGGAAATCCTCCTAATACCATCTCTGAGATTTAGATTAGGCTCACTGTCTTGCTGACCTACAATAGACTAAAAGTGATGATTATTTATAAATATTGGATTAGCCATGCGGAGTGTATGTATAACTATCCAGAATACACATAATTTGCATCCATCAGGGAAGACATGGTGACAAATGCAATACATCTGATATATATCTAAAGAGGAGATTGGGAAGATGATTCAGCGATTACAAAAACGAATCGCAATGATACCTGATAGTTCTGTACTAAGGATCCTCAGGGATGCTCTAGCAAGAGCTGAATGTCAACTCTATGCTGGCAGTGAATCATAGTATCATAGAATGTCAGGGATTGGAAGGGATCTTGAAAGATCATCTAGTCCAACCTCCCTGCTAGAGCAGGATCACCTAGAGTAGGTCACACAGGAACGTGAACAGGTGGATTTTGAACGTCTCCAGAGAAGGAGACTCCACAACCTCCCTGGGCAGCCTGTTCAGTGCTCTGTCACCCTCACAGTGAAAATGTTTTTTCTAAATTTTTGTGGAACCTCCTATGCTCCAGCTTGCACCTGTTGACCCTTGTCCAATGATGTCCACTGATTTCATTGGACATCACCAAGAAGAGCCTGGTTCCATCCTCCTGACATATCTATAAACATATATCCCTTGACATATTTAAAAACATTTATGAGGCCACCCCTCAGCCCCCTCTTCTCCAAGCTAAAGAGACCCAGCTCCTTCAGCCTTTCCTCATAAGGGAGATGTTCCACTCCATCATTTTTGTGGCTCTGCGCTGGACTCTCTCCAGCAGTTCCCTGTCCCTCTTGAACTGAGGGGCCCAGAACTGGACACAATATTCCAGATGTGGCCTCACCAGTGTGGAATAGAGGGGGAAGAGTGTAGGGGAATTTCTTGTGGAGCAGGGGTGCAGTATCCCTTTAAAGGTGTGGACAACCCAGCTTAGGCCTAAACCAAGGCTCTGTCCTTGAAGCTGCCTTGGGGCATGGAGAGGAGGAGGTTTTATCTGTTTTGTGAGAGGTTTTCGAGATGCTTGGCTGGAGGTGCTGGCCCCAGGGGGAGAAGTGGGGGGCGAGAGCTGCCTGCATAGTGGAATGGCACTACCCAATAAAACGCTGGCACATGTAAACCTGTAACTGACCAACTCTGTTAAGGGGCAGGCACGGGGACGCTACTTAACTGTGTATATTGAGCTGTCCAGAGCAATAAAGGGAGAACGACTTGTAGCCATATCGGTGAGATTTGTCATTGTCTTGACCGGCTCTCCGAAGGGACCCTCCTCAGAAGAGAACATCGTTGAAAACTGGACATTAATCCCCTCATTCCTGGGCAACTGCAGGTGTTGTAATAAAAGTGAAAAAATAGGTAAGCAAACTTACATGTACTTCACTTTCATTAATAACATTGCTAAAAATGTACGTGTCCTACAATGTCTTGCCATGTGAGGGTGATGAGCCTAACACATCCTTTTCCCCTCTAAATTCTCTCCTGTGTTGAAATCAACATTGGGGTTTTTCTTTACATTTCTGTGGCTTTTTTATTATATAATCTTGCTCTTTAACTTAGTCAATTAGCAGATGTCATTGTACATTAAGGCCAAGGAGATGCTTTTTTAAAAAGCAACTTACAAATCATCAACCTTCTTACCTTGTTGCAGCTTAAATATTCACATATCTTCATTGCACATTCAGTTAGACAACAATAAGTTTTCCAAAGGAAAGCTTAACAATGGAATGTTGCCAAACTAATTGCTTGGCTAAGTACAGGAACATGATGGACAAGCTGACTAATCATCCTAGAACACACTGGTCCCAAAGAAGGCTCTGTGTTTAGAGGGATGTACATCTTCCAAAGGTAATTTGGAAATGTTTCCTATTGTGTATTTCAATAGAAAATAAAATGTAGTTTCTAATTTACTTTCCACAAATAAGACTCTTGAAATGTTGACAAGTCTGCCTGGGGTGTGCCCCGTATACAGTGTTAATATAGGAAACTTCTTGCAGAAAGTTCCAAAATCTTAAACATTAATACAAAAATCAGTAGAGCTTGTTTTGCAGAACTGGTTTATTTTGTGTTTGGTTTTGTAGATTTTTTTGTCTTCTCAAAATGTGTTATTGTGTCAATTTTTTTTTTTCCAATTAAGTAATACTGAGGGGAACACAGAAGTAACAAGAAAATTGGCACACAGCTCAGTGTCAGCAGGACAACAGAGATTCAGTTTACCAAACAGCCTATTACAATATTCTGCAAGGGCTAGGAAGTAACTCATTGTTTCCAGAGAAGTTTGTATTTTTTTTGCTGCAAATCTGAGGTGTAGGAAATCTGCACAGAAGTTCCCATTACTTTATATTGCTATGCAGCTGGAAAATGGGTAACTCTTCCATGCTAATTTCTCTTGGTAGATAAGGCTGGGCTTGTAGCTTGGTACACAGTGTTGGGCCAAATTTATAAAAATACATCACTGATAAAGCTAAAAACCTCCTTGCATTCATCTCTCCTCCTTTCCAAGTACTCTAAAACCCTGATGCACTCACCTTTCTTTTCTGTGGTGATTTTGCTGTGTCTCTTTTGTCATTCTGTGCTTATTCCACATATTTCTGGCATTCTGATTCCGAGTTCAGGCAGCTTTCAGTCCGCACACATATGAAGTGTAAAGTGTAAATGTGCCACTTGCTTTCTTCCCATGCTCTTTGGTTGTTTGCAGTAAGATGTATGATGACCCTAAGCATTGCTTAGTTTTGGGTTTGTTTTTTTTTTATTAAAGATCTAACAGGTTTGAAACAGATCTGAATTTTAATAGCAATCCCAAGTAGATTTGGGTAAAAATATGATGAGATCAAGTATGAGAGCAGAACTTGATGTGCTATCACCAGTGCCTTTAGGGAAGGAAAGAATGTGGTGCTATTGCTCAGATCGGCACTTATAAGATTAAAAAACATTGCCAGTAACACACATTTGGCCTGGGTTCTTCAGAAACACCATTAATTAGTCCCATGATACCCTTCGGTGTAGTCAGTGCAAATTTTTATTATGCTTATTTTATAAAATACAGTAAAACACAGAGGGTTGACTAATTACTCCAATACCATTCAAATCAGTGGTAGAAATGTAAATCATGTTGCCCTTGGCCTTGCCTAAGACCAGGGCCCTGAGGACACCAATGGGCTTCACTCATCCTGACCAGCCTCACATGGGGGTCCCCTCACACCTGCCCACAGGTGCAAGACCCATTTCGGCTCAGCTTGGGGCCCTCAGTTTGTGTGAGAGCTGTGCTGGAATTGGTCTACGGCTCTGCTGCTCTTTTGGATGGATCTCTTTGACTTACACTGCAGACTTGCCTCCAGCCCCGTCTCCTGGATGGGCACCTTGAACCTACATTTTAGCCCTATCTTCAGCCCTATCTGTGGTGCTGCCCCTGAACTGACTCCTTTGCCCACTTTGTAGTCTTGTCTCCAGCCTGGTCTCTGACTCCATCTTGTTTTGCTCCTGACTTGTCTCCTTGGATGCACTCCAGCCCTGGTTTATTGTTCACCATGTCTAGGACTGTCAAAGGACCTTGTAAGGAGTCCCCGGCTGTCTACAGTGTTCAGGTCCATCAGTACTGCACCTTCTCAGGGAGGGCATGGCCTGCGCTGGGGTCACCCTCAGCTCTTGACTTCAGCACCAGTTGGGCCTCCCTGTGCCCAGATGCCTAAATCCTATTTTTTTTTCTCATCTTTTCACATTCTACCACGCTGTTAGAACAAAAGGGTTTTTTTAAAAAAATGTGTGTAGAGTGTGAAATTATTAAAATATACTGGCAAAGAATAGATTTGTCAAAACGGTGCAGGCTTGCAATATATTATCCTTGATTTTTTTTAAACTTCAATTTTTTTTCTGTGGTGTAAACCTTTACATTTTATTTAAGACATCGATTGCTTGTTTTTAAGAGTTTCCAGCCAGACAGTCTATAGTGTAGCCAAGGAAGTCAGTGTCCTCACACTTATTGAAGATGGGGGGTCTTTGCTATGGAATCAGTGTCTTCCAGACGAGTATTTCTCCTGCAGTCTTATCCTGGAGGACACTTCCTGAAGCTTGCCTGATACAGAGATTGCTTGGTTCCTCAGAAATTTCTTGAAGGCAGCTCATAAGAAGTTCCATCTAAACATGAGGAGGAGAAATCCTTTACTTTGAGAGTGGCAGAGCACGGGAACAGGCTGCCCAGAGAGGTGGTGGAGCCTCTGCCTCTGGAGCCATTGAAAACCTGCCTGGCCTGTGCAACCAGCTTTAGGTGAACCTGCTCTGACAGGGGGCTTGGACTAGGTGATCTACAGAGGTCCCTTCCAACCCTTAACATGCTGTCATTCTTCTGTCAAAGGCTCCTGGATGTTGTTCCTGGGGACATGCTGGAGGAGCAGGGGAGCAGGAAGAGCCAAGTGGGCTCTCCCTGAGGGGCCAGTGGTGCCAGAGAGGCTGCCCAGGGAAGTAGTGGTGTCACCATCCCTGCAGGAGGTGTTCAAAAGTTGTAGGAGTGGTGCTTAGAGACACAGTTTAATGGTGGACCTGGCACTGTGAGGTTCATGGTTGGACTAGACAACCTTCAAGGTCTTTTCCAGCCTATACGATTCTGTGATTCTGCCAAGGTGGACCAGGCACAGACAACTATTGGGAGACAACTGTCCTCTTTTATTGGCCTCAGAAAGTGTCCCCGGTTGAACAAGTGGTGACCGGCAGCACCATGTCCCTGGGACGCCGGTTCTAGGCATGGGGGTGACCGCGGTGACTTTGGCAATGCCCAGGGCTCACTGCTGTGCTGCGCTGCAGGAAGGGCCGGGCAGCTCCAGAGCTGCTACCCTCGGCCGCTGCTCACAGTAGGTTTCTGTTAGGCCTCATTTCAATCTGCCCGTCGTTGATCTGGCAGCATCCGGACCTCGTCGCTGTCTTCCCGCGAGAGCTGCCGGCTCTGGAGAATCTCTTGGTGCTGCGGGCATTTTCCTCCGGGAGGAGACATCCCTCTCAGACTCAGCCAGGGTCTGCGCTGCGCTGTGGGCCTGGCTGGCTCTGGAGCTGCTGCCCTCGGCAACTGACATCACTCTGTCTCTCCTCCCCTCCCCAATCCAGCTCCTCTGTCAGACAGACATTTGTCATTTTTTCCAGGAAAGCTTTAGGTCCAAGCACATAAGAAGATTAATCTCTGTTGTCACTTTTCTTTGAAATGTTTTAGATTTTCATTAAAGAGAAGAAATATTTTGTCAGAATAGTGATTCTCCTTCTGAAGGCATTTTCTGCTGGGAAGACTGATAGGAAATTTTTGACTGCCTTCATGGGAGTTATTGAGTTCCTCAGTAAAATGAAGCCTCTGGTGAAGACAAAGGAAATGTTTTCTAAAAAAATCACTATTAAATTAAAAAAAAGATCATATCATTGTATTTTTGTGAATCTGTCTTATTTTCACACATGTGGAGGAATAACTGTAAGAAGCAAAAATTGCTTGATACACGAAGAGTCTGAAAATATTTATGCCCGGTGGGAGTGCTGATCGACAACCGGCTAAACATGAGCCAGCAGTGTGCCCAGGTGGCCAAGACAGCCGATGGCATCCTGGCCTGGATCAGGAATGGTGTGGCCAGCAGGAGCAGAGAAAGGATTGTCCCCCCGGACTTGGTACTGGTGAGGCTACACCTTGAACCTTGTGTTCTGTTTTGGGCCCCTCACTACAAGAAAGACATTGAGGTGCTGGAGCGTGTCCAAAGCAGGGCAACAAAGTTGGTGAAGGGTCTGGAGAACAAGTCTTCTGAGGAGAGGCTGAGGGAACAGGGATTTAGCCTGGAGAAGAGGAGGCTGAGGGGACACCTTCTTGCTCTCTACAACTACCTGAAGGGAGGTTGTAGTGGGATGAGGGTTGGTCTCTTCTGCCATGTAACAAGAGATAGGAGAAGAGGAAAAGGCCTCAAGTTGAGCCATGGCAGGTTTACTTTGGATATTAGGAAAAACTTCTTCACCGAGAGGATTGTCAGGCATTGGAACAGGCTGCCCAGGGAAGTGGTGGAGTCACCATCCCTGGAGGTGTTTAAGAGATGAGTAGATGTGGTGCTTAGGGACATGGTCTAGTGCTGGACTTGACATCACTAGGTTAATGGTTGGACACGATGGTCTTAAAGGTGTTTTCCAACCTAAACAATTCTCTAATTCATAGAATCATAGAATCATAGAATGTTAGGGATTGGAAGGGACCTCGAAAGATCATCAAGTCCAATCCCCCTGCCAGAGCAGGAATGCCTAGACTATACCACACAGGAACGTGTCCAGGCAGGTCTTGAATGTCTCCAGAGAAGGAGACTCCACAACCTCTCTGGGCAGCCTGTTCCAGGGCTCCGTCACCCTCACTGAGAAGAAGTTTCTTCTCGAGTTTAAGCGGAACCTCTTATGTTCCAGTTTCAGCCCATTACCCCTTGTCCTATCATTGGTTGTCACCGAGAAGAACCTGGCTCCATCCTCGTGACACTCACCCTTGATATATTTGTAAACATTAATGAGGTCACCCCTCAGCCTCCTCTTCTCCAAACTAAAGAGCCCCAGCTCCTTCAGTCTTTCCTCATAAGGGAGATGCTCCACTCCCTTCATCATCCTAGTTGCCCTGTGCTGGACTCTCTCCAGCAGTTCCCTGTCTTTCTTGAACTGAGGGGCCCAGAACTGGACACAGTATTCCAGATGGGGTCTTACCAGGGCAGAGTAGAGGGGAAGGAGAACCTCTCTCGACCTACTAACCACCCCCCTTCTAATACACCCCAGGATGCCATTGGCCTTCCTGGCCACAAGGGCACAGTGCCGGCTCATGGTCATCCTGCTGTCCACCAAGACTCCCAGGTCCCTTTCCCCTACACTACTCTCTAATAAGTCATTCCCCAACTTATACTGGAACCTGGGGTTGTTCCTACCCAGATGCAATTCTATGATTCTGTGCTTACTGGTGAATTACATGAACACTAACAGTTCGCAAATGCTCACCTTGCCCTTATGGAAAACTTAAGATATGGAACAGCTTAGAGCATAAGCGTGACAGTTTCATGCATTCCAAGAAACTTACAAAGAGAACACCGAGAATGGGAGCATCTACAGGTGTCTTATTTAAAGTAGCAAGGAACAAATCCAATGGCTTCTGACATTTCTGGCTTGAGATGTCATGTTCTGCTTCCTGTATACTCCTGTGTGAAGCCTGAGCAAGATTTTTAGAAAAACAATTCAGCGCCAGACAGCAATTATTTATTTATTATTTATTATTTATTAATGTACCCAACATATGAAAGGATGTAGCCAAAACAAGAAGGGTGTTCTCTATGCTTGACATGAAGATTCCAAAGAAAACCCCAAAACAAGGAAAGGAAAAAAAAGTGCCACCAAAATAAATTAAAAGAACATAAACCAAGAGCAATAAGGTACTCTAGAGAAAGTTTTATAGGTCTGTTACTATACATACTTCAAAGCGTTCAAGGGTACAAGGCCTTGCTGATGTGCATGGAATAGCTATAAAAAATATGCCCACTGGTGCTTTATCTCGTAATTAAATGCTGTATAAATTATTGATGTACCGTGATAGCTCACGAAAGAATATAAAAGACTACTATAGGAAACCATCAGTTCAAACCAGCTCTCTCCTTCTACAGATTAGCTGATGTTTTCATCTCATAAAAGGAAGCTAAATGATGTACGAATGAGAGAAGGAGCCGACAGCCCAAAGCAATACAATTAGTATGTTGCTGCTGTGGTTTTTAAAGCATAACATTGTCATAGGTAGTGCTGCTTGGGGGGAAAAGCTTATTTTCAAAACTCAGTCTCAGTGCGAGTTCATTTTGCAGTTGAAGACCGTAATTTTTTGGCTGAGACTCTACAAAGAGTGAAAAAGATCAATGGGATCCACCTATCTATGCCTTTAATGAGTCTCATCAGCTCAGTCTAAATGAGTGTAAAAGCATTATGTTAATTTAGCATTTGGAAGAGATGTTTCTGTTTATAGTGGATTAAGAAGCATGGAGTGGTTACAATGACTTGTCCAAAATAACTCAGAGAGTCAGAACTGATCTGCCCAAGAAAAATAGATACACTCCCTTTAAGACATTAAAACAGACCAAAAAAAATCCTTCTGGTATATAGGTCTATGTCTGTCTTATCCACGGAAGCTGAAAATGGTGGTAGAAGAAGAACCACCAATCTATCTCCACAAATCCATTGTTAAAATTGAAAGGATCTTAGTGTATTACACTGATGTTGAATTCAAATTCTGGACTTTCCAGCAGTGAGACCTGCACTCAGTTTGTGTTCTTATCGACAAACCGAGTCTGAAACAGCATGTGCTAAGAGGAAACTCAGGACAACGGCCAACTTTATGCCAGCTCAGATGCTTGACTTCTAGTTTGTGCGTTAGACAGTGCTGGTTCCAAAACCTGGAGTTCTCTTCCTTAAAAATCCTCAGCCTGGGGAAACTCTTAAGTGTCATGGTCTTCCCCTGAATTTGTGGGGTTTTTTTTCTGTCCTTCTGTTCGAAATAATTTAACTTCTGAGAAATACAGGAATAGGCAAGAAAGAATAATTAGTTATAGTCATTTGCAATGAGATGATGTAATCATAAAACATTTGCTAATGCATAGTCTGCTGCCCTCCACAGAATAGTCAGAATTGTCCATTTGTTTTCCATTGACTCTTACATTAATAGTCAAGAGATTCAGAACACAATATGTCTTTTTTTTTTGCCTTAAGTTTGTGATAGGAAAGCTTAAATGTTGATGATAGTTTTTCTTTTCCATAAGGAAATAAAAATGAAACATTTCTTTTCAGATCGTTTTTGGCCAAAATGTTCTTCTGATGGCAAAATACATCAGTAAAATCAATGTTTCTGGAGCCTTGAGTTTTGATTCACTCATAGACAATAGAATGCATTTCTCTGCAGCACATTTCCTTTTGGGATCTCTGTTACCAGGGGCCTTTTTATTTACTTCTGGGTATAGTTCTCTGGAGACTCATTGTCTTGAGTTTTGTCTGAGAGACTTGTCAAGGGCAAGTCATAGTAGCCCTGGGAATATGGTCAGGAGAGGCAACGAAAAGAGATGAACAGGTTATACAAGGCAATAGCTGAAATAAAACTGTCATTAAAATTGAAAATATTTCTAACAATGATTCACTTGTGTCCTGTGAAACAAACAGTATGTGTCAATATTCTGAACTTCAGAATGTGTTATTTTGATGATGCACATAAAAATAGAAAGTCAATATTTCCAAGTTCATTTAGTAGGAAAAAAAAAGAGAGGATAGCTTTGCCTTGTGTTTTAGAAGCCAAATGTGGAAATGACAAAAATTTTCTAAACTATTCAGATCTTTCTTTGTTTTTTCCTCTCTATAACAGATGCTGACTGTACACGTTGCAGGGGACGGATACTTGGCTCTCAGCACTAAAATCGTGGGGATCTTACTCGTGGACTAACAAACACCTTTGAATACTTACTGTGCATCGTGTGGCCATCTGTCAGTGATACCCAAAATACTCTTTCTCTTCAGACATTTTTAAAAAATCCCATCCTTTTCTGAAAAGAAGGGGCCATCTTCTGCCTTTGTTCTCTCAGTATTTCATGGACAAAGTACATGATATAATAAAAAACAGAGACCCCTTCTAGATGACAGATTCTGTGTGGCTGCACACATTTACAAAGAGTGGCTGGATTCTATCAAAGATTGTCGAGTTGGTAATGTCATGTTAGATTTGTGATGGCAATTGTTAATTCAGTGAACTATACTTTGTTTTCTGTCACTGCTACTGAGGGAGACTTTCTTTCAGGTGGGGGCAACAAAATGTTAACTTCCCTTTTAGTCAGTTTTTGCTCCTCTCTTTTTTTTCTTCAGAACGTCTGGTAAAGTGCCAGTCCTCTGGCTCACATTTTGAAATGAGCTTCCCTGGAATCAAATAGGGTTGGAACCATTGCTTTTCCTGAGGAGACTCAGAAAGAGGAGATTTGGAAATGAAATGTAGAGATTTTTCTTCCTTTGGAGCTTGTATCATGGGACACTTGAACAAACTGGTGACCAGGTTTTTATGCTGTGTTTGTGCATAAAGGCAATAAAATCCACTTCTCTGTAATAATAATTAGAAAATCACTATGACAGTTAGAAGCAATTGTGTTTGTAAGGTTATCAGATTCTAAAGCTGGTCACATTTCTGCTCACTTTGTTTTTATCACAAAATCACATCTGAGTCAATTGTTTGTTCTCAAAGGCATGATAATTATGAGAACTCTGAAAAGTTAAGGAAAGTTAGCAGCATTTATTTATTCTAATTCTAACTCTCCTCCCTCTCCCACCTCCTTTTCTTTACAATCTGTGGTTTGGGAGAAAGGGGGCTGATTCATATTCTTCATGGTGGTTGGCAATATGATCACTGCAAAATGTCAGAAGTTCAGAGTCCAGGCACAAGGACGAGAAGTTTGGTGGTGTTCCTCCTTACTCTGAATACTTTGCATCCCCCAGGACTGAGGCAGTGCTGAACAGCCAGAGGGTTTCATGGCTCCTTCAAATGGAGCACAAAGAAGATAAGCAGAGGTGAAACTGAGACTGTAGTGGCTTTTCCACACGTACGTCATGAGGAACATGAATTATTCACCAGATGGGTCCTGGAGAGATTTTCAAGGATGCTAGGGGTGCAAGGTCACAGGAGTGAGAGGGAAGTAGTTGGAAGTAAGGTCCTGGCTGGGGGTTGATCTCAAATGTGCAGGACTCAGAGTGCAGAGCCTGAGCTGCTGGGTCTGGGCGGCTGCAGGCAGCAAGCCTGGCTCTCTGGCACCATGACTAAGATGAACTTTCAGCTACACCCACAAAGGCTTTGACCTAGCAGAGGGTGAAACAGAGATCTGTTCCTGGTTAAGGAGAGCTGAGGAACTGTACAGCACCAGCTCATGAATGATCTGGGTGAAACAGGTGGCATTTTCCTTAGGTGAGTTCATAGCAAATATTTTGGTAACATTTTAAATATTTCTTACTCCTATGGAAAGGAGTAATAACATTATTTCATGCCATGAATAGTAAAACCATCCCTTGGAGATGATAAAATTCATTTCAAGGCTGTTTCTTGCAGCCCTCTGTGCACAATTTTCCCTGTAAAAGATGTTTGCTGTTAATTGGTTCACAAATAGTTTGATAATGAAGCTGTCTGTCATGACTGGGTGTTGTTTCAGTATTCGACAATGCAGCTGAATTCCCACCACTGTATTCTTGAGGAAATCTGTGACAGAAAACTGCCTCTCCCTTGTCCTGTGTCTTTTACCTCCCCAAGTGCCAGGTGGTGATGAGAATTTTTGCATTCAAGGTAGGATGCTAATTTGATTGTTCTCATATTCACCTTTAAGTGAGCATTTTTGTAAAAATTATATTAGCTTTGCATCAGCATTGACTTTGCTGCAGTGTCTTTGTGGCATCATTTTTAGAGCGTAATACTTGCGCCAAAAGCTTTCAACTGTATTGAAAGTCCTGCATGAAGAAACAAGATATTTCAGTGAAGGAAAGAACACTTTTTCAGTATGTATTATGAAGGGTTTTTTTTTTTTTATTTTCTACCCTCAAGTCAGTTACTTTCCATAGGGCTTTCGAAGGAGGAAGCAGAGCAGTTTGAATCTTTGTCACTTTTCAGAATATACTCATTTAGTCTGGAAACTTTTGCAATGAGGCAGATATTTTTTTCTGTACTGTTTACACAGTGTAGCTCAATGTGGAAAACACACCCTGGCCAGATCAAGTTTCTTATTGTTGTAGTAGAGACACTGACCCAGTCAATGTCACTCTCACTGACCACTCCTGCAGATGCACCATATTTCCTCTGGTGGTAACATAAAGTCTCTTTTTTCATGTGCTCAGTGTTTTTCAGCTTTTTCTTTTCTGAAGAAAAAAATCCAACCACAAAAACAACCACACAACAAAACACAGGAGCAATGATAATTTCAGAACTGAGGTAATTTTGAAATCACATCTGTCCAGTATATGTCAATAATGCTACAACAATAATATCTTTTCAAGTGGAACAACTTAACATGTATCGCATATTGCAGCAGGAGAAAAGAGAATATTTTCTAAGAATAAATATTAGCTGAGGCTTGCATACGTAACACTTGTGACATGGAAAACATACCTTACTGCTTAACGTTTCCTATCGAATCTAATTCATGTTTGATGAGTAGATAACTAACTTGGGTATAATGAATTTAGTAATACACTGTTCCCTCTCTCATGAGGCAAGTAATGATTAGCAATGAGTCACCTGAACGATGTTATACTAAATGAAATGTCTGTATTGCTATTTATATTAAGTAACCATAAAATCTTACTGCTTTGCATTCTGTGAGGTTCAGATACACCTTAACATTAGCAAATATGATTTTGTGCTCTGCATCAGTCCCTCAGGGATTTTTTTCTGATTTCTTAAGAAAAATCAAGCTGATCTAACATTAAGAGTTTGTGAGGACAGAAGAGCAGAGTGTCAAATTCAGATGATCTGTTTGCCTTCTGCAGGGACTAAATGGCTTCCCTTTCCCATGTGTAAAAGATACTGATTTATTCCATAAAACACTTCAGATTCATGGAAGAGCTCTTCATATGCAAGTTGTATCAAAAACCTTTTCATACATAGTGTTCGTGAACCACTCTCAAGGTCAAGAGGAGGAATTCCAGCATCCCAGTGGAAGAGGTGCGTTCTCTCTCAAAATGCATCACTTGAATGACATAAAAAAGTAGTGGGACAGGATGGGATGTGTGGAGTCAGATGGGCACAAAGGCTTAACCTCTGTGTGCTAAAAGAACTTAAAGGCAAACCCATAAAACTGCTTTTCAGTGGCTTCATTCTTAGTGCAAAGAGTAGAGCAGTTGGATGACATCTCCTTGATGCATCTCTCTGGTGAGGGAAAAAAAAAAAAAAAAAAAGAAGGAGGTTTTGGACTGTCTGCTGCCAACACATCAGTCTTCTGGGTGTAAGTTGCATATCTTGCACTTAGGTACCCTTGGAGCTGTGAGGTCGTACATCACAATCATGTCAGTTTTGCCGCAGTCATAGGCTGATAGAATTGTAGAATCATTCAGGTTGAAAAAGACCTTTAAGATCATTAAGTCCAACCGTTAACCCAGCAATGCCACCACTAAACCATGTGCCTAAGCACCACATCTACAGATCTTTTAAATACCTCCACAGATGTTGACCCCACCACTTTCCTCAGCAGCCTGTTCCAATGATTAACAACTGTTTCTGTGAAGACATTTTCCATTGCCCTCTACTCAACTCTCGTGAGACCCCACCTGGAGTACTGCGTTCCGTTCTGGAGTCCACAGCACAAGAGAGATATGGACGTGCTGGAGCGTGTCCAGAAAAGGGCCACGAGGATGCTCAGGGGGCTGGAGCACCTCTCCTGTGAAGACAGACTGAGAGAGTTGGGGCTGTTCAGGCCAGAGAAAAGAAAGCTCTGAGGAGACCTTATTGTGGCCTTCCAGTATCTCAAGGGGGCTACAAGAAAGCTGGTGAGGGGCTTTTTAGGATGTCAGGTAGTGATAGGACTAGAGGGAATGGATTGAAGCTAGAGATGGATCGGTTCAGATTGGACGTTAGGAAGAAGTTCTTCCCCATGAGGGTGGTGAGACACTGGCACAGGTTGCCCAGAGAGGGGGTGGAAACCCCATCCCTGGAAGTTTTTAAGACCAGGTTGGATGAGACTCTGGGCAACTTGGTCTGGTGGGGGATGTCCCTGCCCATGGCAGGGACCTGGAACTAGATGATCTTTAAGGTCCATTCCAACCCTAACAGTTCTATGATTCTGTGATTCTATGATTCTAATATCCAATCTAAACCTCCTCTGGTGCAGCTTGATGCCATTTCCTCTAGTCCGGTCTGGACATACTCTTAAAAATGAAAGGCTTTCTGAAAAGGGGCTGTCTAAAAATTGCAGTGAATTTCTGATTGCTGTGTGTTCAGGATCATTTTTACTGATGGTGAGGCAGGTTGGAGGGGCAGCGGGAGGTGGGAAAGCAATGGGAAGAATAAATATGCATTTTTACCCATTATCCCTGCAGAACCTGTGGAGGAAGCTGGTCACAGTCCTTCCCATGTGTCACCAGCCGACTCATCGACTTGTGCCCAGTGAGTTGAGGTCTTTCACAGCTGAGTGAAGGGTTGTGGTTTGGGGAGGGTATAATATGGGGATAGTGGTGTTTCTCAGATGACATTGCAAACAGCAATACTCATAAGAGGAGGAATATAGCTTAATAGCTGGTCTCCAAAAGGTCCACCAAACTGTAGTGACACTAATCCCATATGTGCAAGGTGCTATTGAGAGATGGTGAATTTAGGAGTCCTGATGTCCTTGTCTGTGAGGTTGTTAATCAGGATATGTAAGTACACTAAGGAACAATTAACTATACCTAGTTCAAGCCCTTGAAGTGTTAGGCATCCAGATGGATTCCTAATCAGGTTATTGGAAAAATATTGTGCGCCTCCACAGAATGGTTCAAGCCATCCTGAGGTAGACAAGACACAGAGACAAGATGACTCTGTTTTACACGGGAGCTCTTTTGCGTCTCTTTTGCCCAATGAGGGTTTGTGGAAAACTAGTTTAGGCCATATGACTCAGCTCCAGCCTTTTGTGGTTGAAGATAGAGGGGATGAGTTTTTCCCCTGAGGTAACTAGAATTTAGCCAGGAAGGCAAATATGACAAAGGGATACTTTATCCTGAAATTCCCAACTATTGAAGTCTGACCTGAAAAACTAACTGCTAATGGAGATCTTCACACACTAATTAGTGAAGTCTTTCCCTGAATAGAGTATGAATTATTGAATGCTCAGTTTTTCTGACCTTAACCAGAAAGAAAGCATTTCATAATAAGCTGTAATAAACCTATTAAGTCTCTTCTCAGGATGATCTACAGCATGATTTTGAAGCCATTAATTTAGCTGTCATATCCCTTGAAACCATAATGTAAATCTAGACAGGAAAAAATGGAGTAGGGATTGACTGGTAGAAGCAAGCTGGAGAAATAACAGCCTGAAGTTGAGAGAGAAGGACAGTTTTGTCATCCTTCTGCAGGATGAGGGGAGAGGGTGATTCTGTTGTGAAGCTACTCTGAGAGAGGAAGGCAAGGGTGTAAGACCCTGGGGAAATGAGGGAGAGGGCTGTGCAAGACATGGGGGAAATGCCCATCATCCGAGTCTGAGTGTGGCTGCTGAGGTGCCCTGAAGCCTCACAGACCGAGGCGCCCAGACACGTCACTGGGAAGTGAGAAGATTGTGTGGAGCTGAAATGGTGCAATTGTCAGCATCACCGTAACTGCTGCCAGGGAGTGGCAACACTCTTCAATTCTCCTTCATTGTCCATTTGTTTCCTCCCTTCTGTTTTTAATTTTAGGGTATTACTCTTTTCCCGATCCATGATCAACAGGCAGCACAGGACCCCAAATTGTTGTGGGCCAATAAATTTGCAGTAATGTAAGAGTTATTGTAGTTTTAATAACCTTAAGCTGAGTCAGCCACAAAGAGCAGATTAACAAGTTCTGGAGTGACAACTCTGAAAAGATTTTTCTAGCAGAACTTTGAGCAGATGAGAATATAAGTCTGGGTGAAAGCTCTTGAGTGCAAAGTCTGCAAATGAGTAATTTAAAACTCAGCACGCAACAAATGACTTGTTGTAACAGGTTTATTTTGGCTGCTTGCTTGCTGGCTTTTGCCTTAGGCTGCCTAATGGGACTTTCTTGGTAAGAGATAAAAATTAAGCAAAATAACTCACTCCTAATGAGCTACATGAAACTGCAGAAATAAGTGGATTACAATGAAATCATTTCTGATGGAGAAGTACAGAATTCCCACTTTATCCTTCTTGACAGATTAGAAGACTAAAGTGAATCCAAAATATCTTTTAGATGCCTAAATTTTCACTGGCCGCATTTAAAGCATGCGTGGAAGAGCAGAAATTAGATGACAAACACCTATTCAGTCCCTGATTTAACAGTTTAAAGGAATTATTTTATTTCTTATTTGGAGAAGGTGATTTCATGTGGACTTTTCTATTCTGGCCTTCACCACACTGTCAGAAGCAACTCCTGCATAACAATATGCTTTTTCTTAAAATAAAGAGACAAAACCAGATTAAGGTTGGGAACTTTGTTGCAAAGCAATGGTGTGACCAGCCGTGTTTTCCTGTGGCAGAGAAAGTCTTGTGCCCTGGACACTTTGGGGGATCTGGATGTGCTCCATAGTCCTGATGTTTCTGGGGTGCGTTCGGTTCCCCGGGCACTTGCCCCTGATCCCTAGAGGTGTGTAGCCCTTTGCCTGCCCTGTGGCCACATCCCCACATGATGCCAGGGTAGATGCTTGGGAAACGCCTGCCGTTGCCAGAATAACTCACCTTTGGGAGAGCCATGGTAATAAAAACCAGGAGGCATAGTGGTGGGTTTGGGTGAATTATCTTGGTGGGCTCAGAGAGTTCACAGGGTGTGAGGGGATGCTTTTATTAACAGCATACCTATGGGGGAGCAGAGTTCAGAGTGCGAAAGTGAGCAATCACAGAAGAACCCATTTTGGGTTCTTTTCTCCAGGGCCCTGGATAATTCACTATGAGGTTGATTTTGAGTCAGATGAAGACCCTGCACTAATGCCGATCCCCAGCTTTCTGGAGCAATAACTGGGGTGCACAGAACCAGCAAAGTGCTGGTGAGCAGCAGAAAATCTAACAACCAACACAGATAGTCAGAAACAAAATATATTTGTAAAAACATAAGACTTTGACAAATAATGGGTTTTTTTTGGTCCTGTTCCTGAAAATCCAGCATGTACCCTAGAGGATACTTCACATGCCTTCCCAGTGAAGAAGTTAGTAAGAAGGAAAGGGCGGCCAAAACATTCATTTCTATTTTGGGGTTGTTTGTTGTTGTTTTTTTTTTTCCCCAGAAATACGAGTAGAAAAAGCTGCTGTACTGCTGTCAGGACACAGCTATGGGAATTTCACAGGTAGTTACTCTTGCACTTTGCATTCTGTTGGAATGAGAGAGTTTTGAAATGCTAACAATGCTTACACCGTAAACCTGAGTAGCATTAACAAAGCAGATAATAATCTTTCTTTTGCTCTGATGCATTTGCAAAGTTTATCTACCCTCCCAAAACAAGTTGCTGGAAATAACACTGTATTTGTCATCCATTTTCAGTGTGGCCACCCTTCTGGAGGGTGCAGCTGGGAGAGCAAAGGATAAGGAAGGGATAGGGAATATATAGGACGTGCAATTTCAGATGAAACATGCATAAAACAAGGATTTATTGCTAGAATAATTGAAACCTTAATGATCTAATTCAAGAATCAACAGTAGTTGTTACAATTATTACCAGAAGAAGAAAGAGTATTTCAGTGCAGAAAAAGCTTCATTTATGATAGGAATGCTGTTAAAATATTTGTTCTCACCCCGCTTAGTTTCTACACCTTTTCTGCCTTACCCTTCCCCTGCTCCTCTGGGTCCTAAGGCTGATGAGTCCATTTTGCTGCTGGTGGTGAAGGAGGAGTGAATTTTCTATATAAAAGACCTTAATATTACATATAATAAATATAATAAAGAGAAGAAATTCATTTTTTTCCAGAAATAAATTTATATAAACCTGCCTTTCTCTTTGTTCTTCAGATTTCTCAGAATAACTGTGTGCTCCATCTGTTAAGTGGTGGGTTAAAGGAGCAACTAGATAAGAGGAAAGAAAGTGGATTCACCAGTCTTTTCTCATATTGCAAACTCCACGAGAAAGGATCGTTTCTTTTTAAATGTCTGTAGGAGACCAAGCATATGAAGGTGCTCATGTGACTGGAACCTCACCCAAATTACTTGGCAAATGACCACTAATAAATCATATTAGACAGGTGAACCCACTGTTCATGTCATTTTAAATTAAATTAATTTTCAACAATCTTATTTCTATCTGCTGAATATGTTCCAAAGTGTTCAGTGGTGAGTTACTGCATCTCAACCAACCACCCAAACAAGAGGGAAGAAAAAATGAAGATGAAGGACAGTACAGCTCACAAAGGTCCTCAAAATATTTTGTGTTTTTTATGTGATTATCCCTGGTGAATATAACTTTAATTATCATAGAATCATTTAGGTTGGAGAAAAACATTAGAACTGTTGAGTCCAACAGTAAAATTATGGACTGACACATCTGTAGCTGAGCTAGTCATACATTGCTCTCTTTACGGTCAAGAGAGAGAGAAATGGTTGGCTTTTTTAGAGTGCTGTGGGATCTCACAGCGCAATCCCTGGTGTGAAGGAAAATCACAGAATCGTAGAATGCACTGGGTTAGAAGGAATTTTTAAATGTCATCTAGTCCAGTCCCCCCTGCAGTGAGCAGGGACATCTTTAACTACATCAGGTGGCTCAGAGCCCCATCAAACCTGTCCTTGAATGTCTCCAGGGATGGGGCTTCCACCACCTCTCTGGGCAACCTGTGCCAGTGTTTCACCACCCTGAATATAATCTTCAGGAAACAGGGGATTTAATTACAGCAACAGAGGCAGTTCACAAAACACATGCCTCGCTCTGTTTGCACAGGTTTCAAAACTCCCAATAAAATCATTGAAGCCTGGCTGCCATGCCATTATCTCACACCAAAGCAACAAGCTGACACCTGTCCTTTTGTCACATTGCGACTGGAGTTCAAAGAGAGGAAAGAGGCTTATGGAAGCCTGTCCTCACCTGCACCCATCCCTCACACACGCAGGCTCCTGATCCATGAAGATGGGCTGAGCCTCACAACCCTTCATGTTCAAGATGCTCCAATTAGATAAGCAGATCATAAAGGTCCAATCCCAGGCAAGCTGCAAGGGCTGTACAAAAAGTCAGTGGCAAAGGTAGGATTTGAATTCAAAAGTCAACCTTAGCTGACTATGTCACAATTAATCCTCTGGAAATGCTGCAGAATTAAAGCAGCGTGATGGATGTCACAGCTGAAGAGATTTAGCTGAGCACTAAGGAACAAGCACGGTCTTTTTCTGGTAGTTTTTGTTTAATGATTTTGGGTGGACAAACTGGTAGCGGGAGGGATTTATGCTTGTGATGAGTTCAGTTTTCCAGTTAAACTTATGTATAAGGGTTTAGTCTTTGGGAACGAATAGCCTACAGTCTGCAGGAGTTTCGGTTCTAGCAGGTAAATGTTGAAATTCACAGCCCTTTGTGCTTTCATGGACATTTATCATAGAAATTCAAACATCTTTTCTGTATATACCTCTAGTTCAAGATCAAATATAAGATAGGAAACTAAGGTAGGAAACTAAGATAAGAAACCAAGGCCCCAAGGAGGTCTGTAACCTCCCTCTCTGTAAACCTCTGTGACTTTTTTGCTTAGAACCATTTCTGGATGAAAGGCAATAGCAACAATTATCCCACCAACATTAGTGTGTTAATGTTCTTTAAGCTTCAAGACATGGAGGTAAGCACTCTTGCAGATGGAAGTTGTTGGAAGCGACAAGATGTAGTTAGAAGCTAAGGAGTCATGGAAAAGGTATTTTATGCAACAACCTATGTCCTGGGAGCAAGCATCTCAGATGCAAGAGCCCTGGAATAGTGGAATTCGTGCATGCAGTAGTAATTGTCAAATAATTCAAAAACATAGGAGCAAATGTGAGTAAAGAGGACAGATAAAATCACTCAGGGTCTGACACACAAGAATAGATACTTTATTGGTATGTAAGTAATGACAGAAACTAAACAGTAATCTTGTTTTTCCCTACAGTGAAGAAAAATATCAGGCCTGATGTGCTCTTTCCTAGCTTGGTACTCTGTGGATGATCTTAAGGGTTTAATGCAAGTTTCAAAAGGAAATAGATTTCTGGAATGAGATGAAGAGGGCCTATAAGGGGTGAAAGGGCAAAAATTCATAGGATTAGTTGCTTTTGATGCCTTGAAAATAATAAACTCATTCACTAATTAATAGTACAGAATAATTCCAAAGTATAGAGCTAATCTGTTCATGAAACAGGATAAAATCTAACAATAATCAGTAAGAGACTCAGGTGATAATTGGGAGCTCTTGGCAAAGCAAAGCCTACTGCTTTCTTTGGTCTTTCCCAGTGAATACATCAGTAACAAGATGAACTGTTAGAATCAGGGATTATTATGTACAGTAGGATTGTGTGACTAGATATTTTTGCCACACACTAAATATGAAAGCTCATATGTTCTTACATATTATCCAATGACAATGCTGGGGTTTTGATAACAATATCCTGTTACTGGTGCTTTGAAGTTATGGTAATGATCCAGTGTGCTAACTATGCCATTCCAGGTGTCTGTCTCCTTGCAACCAGCCAATTAATTGCAGCAGGAAACCACAATGTGGCCCACAGAAGTCATCAGGAGGCATTAACGGTAATTGGGATTTTCACCTGTTATTTCAATTAGCATGCTTAATTCTGAATGCTGGCTGGACAGCCTGCTGGGATATCACCAAACACAGCATCTGCCAAGATGTTCTTTAGACTAAGCTGCATGAATGAAATGCTAGAGTGAATGGAATTGCCTATTATCTGGATAATCACAATAGCACTGATTATGACCATTGGTGAAACATGACCACATTGTGTCAAACCAACTCAGGCAGGGTGTCTCTTTAAGGAACACAGGAGTAACAGCCGTTGCAGTGAAGTGTATTGCTCCATTCTCCTTGAAGATATAATCCCTCCCAGTGATGTTGTCAGAGCCACTGGAACAGCTTCTACTGGTGTAACTGGTGAAGGATTAATCCATGGAAGCAAATGAGGCTGTGGTCTTTCTGTCTCTATTCCAAATTTTGGAGAAGATAGCACCCAAAATCTGTTGTCAAGGATTAGTGCTGGGCTGAAAAATAAATGAACGAGAGATACTCTCTAATAACTCCTCTTTCTTCCCAAAGGGGAAGGGGAAAGGGAGTAAGGCAGAGAGACTTATGGATAGGAAAACTGAAACAACTTTAATAATAATAGTATATTAAAAAAATAATGGAAATAATGAGATATATACAAATATATACAAAACCAATACCAAACCCAGCTCCCTGCACCCCCACCTGGTAGCAATTCCCACTGATGTTGCAGAGCTGGTATGCTCCAGGGAAATCCCAGGCTCAGTGGCAGAGGGGAACTGGATACTACAAAAAGTAGTCAAGTATATTTTTTCCCACTAATGGGATTTAGCAGTTAGGTATGACAGCAATCAAGATTTTATCTTTCATTTATAGTATTATAGAATACACAAGAGCCTTTTTATGGAAAAAAAGAGTCAATGGAGATATTAGACATAAACATTTCCGTAAGAACTATTTTCACTCCTTGCAGTTTTCTTCCACCTACCTTCCATCTTTTTCCCTAATGATCACTAGGATTAGGATATAGTATGCCATGGGATGCTTCCAGTCTCCTGTTTAAAAGCCTGACCTTGGCTTAGAGGAAACAGGAACATATTCCCTCCAAAACACTGTCCCTCTGAGGGGCAGTCGGCTGTAAAACAACTGTACATCAGTTCTGTTATTCTTTTTTTTATCTGGCTTAACATTCTTCATTACTGACCAAACCATTGTATCACCTGCTTCTCCAGACTTCCTCAAAAAGAAAAAATTCCAAGCTGAGTGGAAATCTTGTGATTTTGGTACTATGGACTCAAGTCTTGTGGGTAAGGGTCAGGCTGTTCCTCAGGATGAGTGCACCAAACCTTCTTACGCCACTGTTCTGGTAATATATGCAAAGCATTGAGCTGCCTAACTTTGTGGAACTTCCTAACCTTGATAACTTAAAGTCTTATAATTGCCTTTTGGAAAAGGTAGCTTAAAGAAAGAGGCTAATTTCAGTGCTCAGGTGTGTCACTTGTAGATCCCATCCCTCCCTGTAGACTACTGAACCAAGGAAGGTTAATCTACCAGCTAAGAACTAATTTGTCTATAATGTAAGGAGGTACCAGGTTTCCCCATTTTATATAACCTAAATAGCAGCAGTAGGGATTAAGAAGAGAAAGAACAGCACATCTTGTGGACAGCCTGGGAAGGTTGTAGAAGCCTTTTTTGCTCAGACAGCTCCGAGCAGGACACAAAGCATCTGACAGCAATCATTCTGGATGTGCTGTAGCTAAATGATAGCTGTGGCCTTGGCTGCTGCTGGTATAAATTAGTGATGTGCTGAGCTAAAGGGTCATGCTCTTTGCATGGCTCTCATCCTTCACAGGTTAGGCCAAAAGGACCACAACACACATTAATCAGTCAGCAGTGATGATTCAGCATCATCCTGTTAATGGCAGGTCATGAAATGGGATGTGATGCCAACTCATGACAAAATGCTGGGAATTGTTGAGACATTTCCCTGAATGAATCAGGAAAGAGAATTGTCTTAAGTCATACGACCCTGCACTTCTACAGCAGAACTCAGATTAAAAAACATCTAAAAAAATATGTGACTAAATAGAATTATTTTTTTTTCATGCATAATGTTTTAGCAACTTGTAAGGAGTTCCTGCATTCCTAAGAAGATTCACAACTCTAATTCCTCTTATATCCTGAAAAATAAAATTAATTCATGGTCAGACTCTCCATAAACATTTCACGAGAGCTAATTTCAATATTGTGCAATACATGATATAAGTATTGGGCTTTTTTAAATAACATTTTGAATCCTTGTTTAGGCTAAAATATAGCTATTATGAATCACAGGCTGTATACAGAGTTCTGCACACCTCCTTAGGCATGATTTTCCACAGACTTTCCGTTTTATCATTAAGTATAGTTTATATGCAGACTGTAAACCGCAGTAAATTTGCATAAAGCCCCAGTGTACCCATTCTAAGTACTATCAGCTGTTGAGGCTGAACAAATTTACAGTAACACAAACTGGTGTGTTAAATTTAGGACTTAATTTTAAACATGTAACCCCTATAGCACATATGTCATGGTCTATTTGGATCTCTCAAACTTGCAGGACAATACATTCCATAAATTAAATTCATCGCTTAATTCATGAGTTTTCTAACTCCAAAGTTCTCTAACTCATAACTTGCAACTCTTAACTTGCAAATCACATGCCTATGAGCAAAATAATTGCCTGACTGATGATGAAAGTGCTCATCTTTCCTCCTCCATCACCGTGTGGGTGTCCCTTTTATCAAATTAGGAAGCACAAAAGCCTCAGCAGTCCAACTGCTGTTTGATCTGCTTGACAAGCTTTTTGGGTAAGCTGACGTCATTATACTTTCCAGCTTGAAAGCCTGGTCTGTGCCATTTCCATGAGTTGGTGGATTCTGAAGAAGCTGCCAAACAATAGGCAAAGATGATGGTTTCAGGCCGTTCCTGGCCATCATGTCCTGCCCATATGTTGCGCTTGCTTTGACTAGAATCGCACTACTTAGACTGAAATCTTTCTCTTTTATTATTTTTTTCTAGTTCCAGATTGGCAGGTGTCATAACTACTCTGAGAGATTAACATATTAATACTACAGATTGGGGTTGCACTAGATGATCTTCAGAGGTCCCTTCCAATTGCTGCCGCTCAGTGATTCTGTGATTCTGTGTGACCATTGACATAAAAAAGCCCATCTCAATAACAGAAAATAGGTAAACGTATGGAAGTCTGGAAATCAGAACAAGTTGTTTGTGAAATTTCAGAAGTGTTCATCAAAACTTTAAATGCTAACCTTGCATTTCCTCTCTTACGCATGCTGCTTTGGCTGCAGGGCTGTGTCCTTCTTTCAGTTAACCATAGGGGGAATAGATAAAAGCATTGCTATCTTCACTGCTGTGTACCATTTCGGTAAGAGCTTTGCCAAGGGACTCCAGAAGCCGTTGTGATTCAGTTGATCTCTGACTTCTGCCTTCTGTGTGTTGGGAGCAACTTGATCAGTCTTGATTTCTCGTCACGTATCAAATAGCTTTACCAACAGTTAAAAAATGGAATATTTTGGGATTTGCCATCCCAGCAGGAACCCTGAAGTGAGGAGTAAACAAGTGAAAGATTGTGACAGGTTCTCAAAAGTTCAGTTTAGATATCATTATCTCTTTTAAACCAGGTAGCCAACAATGTCTGTCAAACCCAATGTTGGGATAGTTATTCTGAAAGAGAGCAGCAGTATAGGACACTAGAAGTCTCTTCCAAACCTGCATATCTCCCTTTTTTACTGCCCGTTTAACAATAGTTCCTCCTTCAAATACACCTACCTGCATATTACCTCTCTTAGGTAAGAGGCTTAGTCTTTCAAATTTCATCAAACTGTGTCTTCTAATGTTAAAAAACAACCACCAAATTCTGACAGAATAAAATACCAAAAGTAAAGATCACACTGATAGTAATTTAGTACAAAAACGTCGATAATTTAGAGTTGTGATTGAAACTAGATTTATGACAGAACATTTCTAAAAGTTTTAGCTGTAGTATTTCCAATACAGCTTCAAACACATGTTGAGTTCCTTTCTCAGACATTATCTCCTGTGGTCTCTTCAGCTCCAGGTGGTTTTTTGAATTTTGTTCCTTTTTTTTTTGTGGCAAATGCTCCACCTAGCCAAGGTTTCTGGTTCTCTACAGGCCTTCAAACACAAAAGACGTGCATGGCTGCACGAGGCAGGCTGCTTTAATAAAGACAACTAAGACTAATGACTGAGTTTGAGCTTACACACTTAATTGTGGTTTGACTCAGTTTCTTCTTCTGAGCTTTGCAGGCAGCCTGTGCCTTGTTCAAATGGGTGCTGCATTTGTCAATATCCGTAAGTGTGAACCACACATTTCTATAGGCTATATTTAACTAATTAGTAGTATTTGTTTCAAGCAGCTGTACAGTCCCATAAAGCCACATGGTTTTTAATATTTCTTTCCTGCTAATTTCTATCTCCTGTTAATATTCCCACTTCAATAATTGATGTTAGTACCATGTGTGGTGCCCTTCACATAATGGTCTCAAAGCGTATTAGTGATATTGATTGATAAACCTGATCCAGTGGTAATTATATAAAGGAATAAAATGTTTGCATTATTCACATGGATTAAGGCACAGAGAGGTTAAGCTATTTCATCCATCAAAGAAGCAGTGCAACTAGCAATAAAACCTGGCAATTATGATTCTCCTCGTCCCAACTGCACGATACTCACTTTCAACCACTAAAACATCCACAATATCCCAATGTAAGGATCCCACCCTTCCCTCAACAGTTTCCAGTATTGTGGTAGGATGACCTGATTTTGACACTGTCACTTAGACTGGTTGAAAGATTATACAAGAGAAATAAGCTATTATTCCTTTTCAGACAGAATCATAGAATCACAGAATGGTAGATGTTGGAAGTGACCTCTAGAGGCCATCTGTCCTAATCCCTCTGCTCAAGCAGGGCCATCTGGAGCCCACTGAGGATACTATTCATCATCTTTTCAGCAAGCACATGTTGCTGACTCTTATTCAGCTTGGTGTACACCAGGAACTGCAAGTCTTTTTCTGTTAAGCTGCCTTCCATATGGGCGGCCCCCGTATAACAGTGCATGGAGTATGCATATAATAATGCATGGAGTTGTTCCTCCTGAGGTGCAGGACTTTGCATTTCTCCTAGCTGAACTTCATGAGGTTCCTCCAGCCTGTTGAGGTCCAGTATTGGGAAAGCATCTAATACACTTTATTGTGAGCCTTTAATGCAGGATGTTGTTGAATTACATTGAACTTTGGGCAAGCATTGAAGAATCTCTAGGCAAAGTGAACTCCATGACACGAGGCTGTCCTGGCAGTATGAAAGTTGGATATCTGTGAATTGTAGGGAATTAGCGGTGTCAGTCTTGCTGACAAGGAAACAAGCACTAAATCAGAGCTAGGTGCCAAATAAAGGGCACCAAGAGGAGTTGAAAGCTGGAGAAGAATTTACTGCAGGAACAGCAGCGAGAGTTGAGGTGGCCCAGCTCTGTTTCAAGGCAGTAAACAAGGACAAGCTTCAACACTCACATAAGCAAATGGTAACTAAAAATACTCACAGCCCAGATGACAATGCAGAGGCAAATCTATTTGTCACCATTCAACTTGTGTCTTCATTTTGTGGTGGCTTTTTAAAAATTTTTTTATTTTTTTAAAGAGAGATAAATGAGGAAATAACATTTAGAAGGCAAATTGCAGATTGTCATTATTGTTCTGATGCTGGGACTAGGAAATACACATGTCAACAACAAAAGATAACAGACTGTCACTTCTCTAGCGCCTTGTAGTCCAAAGGGTTATTCCTCAAAGTGAGAGTAGAATCACAGAAACATAGAATCATAGAATCATAAAATAATAGAAAGCGTTGGGTTGGAAGGGACATTAAAAGGTCATCTAGTCCAACCCCCCTGCAGTGAGCAGGAAGGTCTTTTCTATGGAGTCTTTTCTTCTCCAGGCTGAACTACTCCAACTCTCTCAGCCTGTCCTCATAACAGAGGTGCTCCAGCCCTTTGATCATTTTTGTGGCTCTCCTCTGGACCTTCTTCAAAAAGTCCACATCCTTCTTGTGTTGAGCGCTCCACAGCTAGACACAGTACTCCAGGTGAGGTCTCACCAGAGCAGAGCAGAGTGGCAGAATCACCTCTCTCAACCTACTGGCCACGCTTCTTTTGATGCAGCCCAGGATGTGATTTGCCTTCTGGACTGCAAGTGTGCATTGGTGGCTCATATCCAGCTTTTCATCCACCAATACCCCCAAGCGCCTCTCTGAGGGGCTGGTCTCTAGCACATCATCCCTTAGTTTGTATTAATAATGGAGATTGCCCCAACCCAGGTGCAGGACCTTGCACTTGGCCTTGTTGAACCTCATATGCCCACTTCAGTAATTGATGTTAGTACCACGTCTGGTGCCTTTCACATAATGACCTCAAAGCGTGTTAAGGACATTGATTGATAAACCTCATCCAGTGATAATTATATAAAAGAATAAAATGTTTGCATTTATTCATATGAATTAAGGTACAGAGAGGTTAAGCTATTTCATCCATTGGTTGGCATGGGCCCACTTGTCCAGCTTGTCCATGTCCCTCTGGAGGACATCCTATCCCTCTGGCATATTGACTGCTCTACACAGCTTGGTTACATCAGTAAACTTGCTGAGGGTGCACTCAATCCCCCCTGTGTATACTATTGATGATACTAAACAGCACTGGTTCCTGTACAGACCCCTGAGAGACACCATTTGATACGCATCTTTATCTGCACATTGAGCTGTTGACCACTACGGTCTGGATGTGACCATCCAACTAATCCCTCCCTCACTGAACAGTCAACCTGTCATCCAACTATATCTCTCCAACTTAGAGAGAAGGATGTTGTGAAGGACTGTGTCAAAGGCCTTGAAGAAGTCCAAGTGGATGACATCCATTACTCTTCCCTTGTCCAGTGATGTAGTCATTCCGTTGTAGAAAGTGACTAGATTGGTCAGGCAGGACTTGTCCTTGGTAAAGTCATGTTAACTGTCTTGAATCACCTCCCTGTCCTCCATGTGCCTTAGCAGGGCTTCAATTGCAAATAGCGTGAGATATGGGAAAAATCCATACATGCATAAATTTAAGGTGGTCAGTGAAATGTGCATGTCTAAGTGCACACATGGTTAAAGGGAAGAAGGAGAACATGGTATGATGGTGTGGGGAGGAGGGCACACTTGCATGAGACTATATTTTGGATTTACTTAAGGGGTTGGTGGACTGTGACAATTTAATATTCATATCGAGTGCTAGGAAAAATCTGTGAGTACAGGTGGGTTTTTTTAATGGAAGGAGCTTTCTGTTAAGAAGATCAGTAATAGCTTGCTTCAGTACATTGTGAAGTTTAATCAGAATAAGACAGAACTTATCTCCTGGGCAGCTAGGAACAGTATATGGCAAAATGAGCAAAGGATTTTAACGCTATGAACCCTAACATCACTTTAGTGTTCTCAGACTACTGCCTCTGAATGTCTGAAAGATGAGGTTGTTTGTGTGACTGTTTTTAATGCAAATCTGTACTAAATGGAGCCCTGACTGACCTGTGTCAGACAGTTGGCAGCTCTCACCAGTCCTGGATCCTGATGGTGCTGGATGCTCCTACTCTTTTCAAGGGAATGAAATATAGAGAAGAAAATCCAGGCTGAGTAGTTTTCCTTACCCATGCTAGGTCACAGAAGAATCTGTTGTGCAGTGGACTGTGACATGCGGCTGAGAAACTCCTGGGCTGGAAGTGAACGTGATCAGCATGGTCTTGCACTGAGTGAGGAAAAATCCAACAGCAAACATTTGCCTTGGCACTGAGTATAAAAAAAGACAGCAGACTGCAGTGAGAGCAGAAATTTAGAAGCCAGCAGTTTCTGACAGTTTGATTTTTTTCTTTCTGTGAGTAACGCTGATGGCAGTGTTCGGGGTTGACAGAAGCTGAGGTACAAGGTTATCCGAGCATCTCAGCTGTTCTGCGGGAGGGAGGGCATATTTTTATTCTCTGCTTTGAAGACGTGTCTTGAGCAAGGCGATAACTTTGCTCATGGATACAGTCAAGCATGATAAGAGAAAACTACACGAAATGACGTTTTTGATTTGAAGAATCTAGGCTACGTGTCCTCAGGAAAAAGAATAATGGAATGACACAATATAATTTCTGGCATCAGACTTTTAGTCTGCCAGCTCCTAGAGCTGAGTCAGATCCAGCGATCGTACATTTTGGCAGCTGAAGCATAGATGTTCCTTAATAATCTGTTACACAAAGTACTTTGAAAGTCTATGGGAATCATTATATTACCTTTTATTCTTCTTTTGTGTAGGATATTTAGGGACTACTGAATATTTTTTTGAGAAAATCAAAAGAGAAAATTTTTAGTTTTGTGTGAATGCACACAGACCTATTCTAATTGGCAGAAAAGAGCCTTTTTTTTTTTTCAGTGATAAACTTCAGTGTGTAAATATGAAGGCTGAAAGACAGAAGGTTCCTAGAAAAAACAAGCAGAGCTTCCAGGTGTTATCTTCTAAATCTTATGATTTTTAAAGCTCTGTATTTGTGAGATCTCACCTGTGATTTTTTAAATAAGGATTGGCCAGACAGTTCATTCAGTTGACTTCTAATATCTGAAACCTAGACTTAGAAACAAAGAAATTGACTTTAAAATGAGCTAAGGAAGTTGAATGTGTCAGCACATATGATTAGAAAGACACTTGGATCATAAGGTCTAGCTGCCAAGGGCTTCTCGTGCTGGCTGAACAGCTAAGCTACCCTTTGGTGCAAAAGCAATGTCTGTCCTTCTCTCTCAGATATGTACAATTTTATTCACGTTAAATAATTGGTGTCATAACATGACACACTCTGTCTTGGTTTGTGGGATATCTGTTGGGAGATTTTCATGGTAGCAGCTTGATTAACTTGTTGTGATTTAACCCCAGCCAGCAACTAAACCCCACACAACTGTTCATTCACTGCCCTCCCAATGAGATGGGGGAGAGAATCGGAAGGGTAAAAGAAAGAAAACTCATGGGTCGAGGTGAAGACAGTTTAATAGGTAAGCATAAGTCATAAACAGAAATAAAGCAAAACAATGAATTAATTCACCATTTCCCAGCAGCAGCAAGGTGTTCAGCTGTCTCCAAGAAAACAGGGCTACATCACACGTAATGGTGACTTGGAAGACTCTGAATGTCTCCCACTTCAGTCTTCCCAGAGCTTTACATGCTGAGCATATAAAGAGAATATCCCGTTGGTCAGTTGGGGTCAGCTGTCCCAGCTATGTCCCCTCCCAACTCCTTGTGCACCCCCAGCCTACATGCTGGTGGTGTGGTGGGAGGAGCAGAAAGGGCCTTGATACTGTGTGAACACTGCTCATCCATAACAAAATCATCACTGGGTCATCAACGCTGTTTCCAGCACAAATCCAAAACCCAGCCTCATACTAGCTACTATGGAGAAAATTCACTCTATCCAAACTCTATGCGGTCCAAACTGTCACACCTGTGAAGACTTGTAAGCTAAACTTTTACAAGAACACTAAGAGTAAAATGAGTTAAATTATTCTAACTTATCTCTTAACAACAAATACTTTGTCAAAGATGCTGCTTTCTGCAGCTTCTCTCTTTTCTGAGCTGGATGAGTGTCATCTAGGATTCCTGTCCTGAAATGGCCTTTACTGTCCCTTTTTGCCTTTCTAGACAAAACTATCAGCTTCCCTGAGTACTCAAAAAGATAAAGTATGGTTATGAGTGTGGGCCATATCAGATAAGCCATATGGTTTCACATCAAAGTGAGGGGTCAGAATTCAGCCATACTGGAGATCTAATCTTAATCTGACATTTAAATGTAACTTGAGGTCAGTGAGGCCATATGAGCTAAAACCAAAACGCAGACAAATCTTCAGGACCTCTCTGATGTGAGGTTGTTAGATTTTAATGGCTCTTCAGTACATTTAAGCATCTTTTAGAGGGGACTTGAGATCTAATAATAATTGTATCATTATGAAATGGAAATTACAGTGACCGGCTTGCAGGAGAGTGATAGCAACTATTTTTTATCTCATCCTATAGAAGACAATGAACCTTTCCAAAGTACATTTTGTCAGTCATGATCAGAAAATTTAGGCTGACATCTTATTCCACCGTCAATTGTTGTAGTTTGTCTGTTTGTTTGTAGCGGGCTACTTTTATCATGGAGAAAGAGGCTTGGTTTTAACTGTAAGAGATGTTGAACCATATTAACTAGAAAAAAAGAGAAAATTATAGTAACACAGAAACATGTTTTAAAATTTCCTTTATGTGTGAGTTGTTAAAATGATGTAATTCCTACATGCACACCGCTTCTGTGAGGACAGACGTGCTTGATCAATTTTGTAAGTTTTAACTTATGGCCTCTATACTCTTGACAGGTGTCAGCATGTGCACACGGCTTTCATGTTTAAAAATCTCCCACAATTTGGATATCATAATGACTTTCTGTTCTCTTCTTCTATCAAATTTTCTTCTAATACTTTCAGTCCTGGTTTGCTTGTCTGACGTACTAGTCCTAAAGACACTTGTCTGTACGCTTTTCATGAATGATGCTAAACACTTCCAGGCTTGAGGCCCATAACCCCTTAATCCTGAAACCTTCCCCTCTTTAGACAAAACCCATGCAGGTGCAGAGCCCCGTGGTGTTGAGTGCTTAAAAATGCAATAACAAAAAAAGTTGTGATTCCAGACACCGAACTTCTGAGATTTTACATTCATTCTAAGAAGATAGCTGAATATGCAATACACTGGCACAGTTTTGGAGTCCTTGGTGTAAGACAGAGATCAACAAACTGGAGAGAGCAAACCGAAGGACTGCTAGCATGGAAATGGGTATGACTTAAGGCAGGAGGCTGTGAGAACTGGATATGTTTAGCCTGGAGAGAAGGAAATTAAAGGATAATTCAGTTGTGGTTGTTCACTCTCTTAAGGTGAATTGTGGAGCAGATGCAGCCAGCATGGCCTCAGAGGTGTGCAGCGAAAGGGCAGAGGGCAGAGTTACAACAAGGGAAACTCTGATTCAATATAAGGGAAGAAAATCCTCATGATGAAGGTTGTGCAGCACTGACGTGGGTGCTCAGAGAGGCTGAGGGACCTCCATCTTTGGGAACAATCAAAACTCAACGAGGCCCTGATGACTTTAACTTTGAATCTTGTCCTTCTCTGAGCTGGGGCTAAGTCCAGATGAGCTCCAGAGGTCCCTTCCAACCTAAATATTTCTAGAATTCTCTGAGAAATTCCATCTTTTGGAGGAATTACTGAAAAAAAAACGAAGATGTCACTAGTACTGAAATTACTGAAAGGATCACTACTGGAAATTAACAGCGGAAGTGTCACTAATAAGATGGTGCCTCAGAGTTTTGGCAGAAGTGCAGAAAAATATTACACCCCGGTGATAGTTGGAAAACCCTGCTAAAGGGGAACCAGAAGATGCTATGCCAGTAGTGAGTTTGGAGCACCACTGAAATAAATTGTTCTCTTGCTGGATACTTAAAGGAAAGTTTTGCAGACAGAAAGAGGTAGGTAAAATCTTACATATACTATGAGGCCACAAAAGCCCTGGGTTTCATGGATATATGTGGGTACCACCAAAATGTCACAAAGAATTGGCAGGTGAGTGTGTTAGGTCTCTGTTACATAAAAGAATAAAACTATCAGTTCTGTATCACAGGCTATGGGCTGCTAGTTCTTCTCTTGATAATTGAAAGAAAGACTACCTTCTGTAACGGTAGTCAAGTCCTGAGCAACCACCGTTAGTTTGCCAGTCTGTTGTCAGTAATTAAATTGCCTCTTCTTGGGCAAAAACTTAGCATAGCCAGAACTCACTCCTGAGAAGGCTGCATGTGAACTTCTATCATCTACAGGGAGGAATGAAGGCTGTTACGTTACAAATAAGAAGTTTCCTAGCAGCAACAAAAACGTACCTTTAAATTATGACTGTACTTTTGATTAATTGCACTGAGATTAAAGTTTCCAAATAATGGAAAGCAGGTAATTTGTACTGCAGACAGTCTGGTGCTCTTGAAATGTGTTGCTTGATCCATTACCTTATAAAGATATTTTTAGAAAAACAGAAATGTAGACAGAAAAGAAGCAGACCTTGAAAAATCCTTTTTCATTAAGACTCTAGCTTCTTAATTTAACTGAATTCTTGGCACGACCCACTAAAGTTGGCATGTTACCCACAGAAGTGTAGCAGCAGCTTCCTGCAGCAGAGCATGTTAGCTGCAAAGAATAATTAAGCTGTGATTAGTAATTGGAATTGCTTTTGGCTAGCAACAAAGTATAAAGCAAAGGTAATATAGTAATAAAGTCTTGGTCTTAGCACACTATAGTGATAAAGACTTGAGCAGTGAAGTGTAAGTTAATTATTGGGTTGTTCTATGAGAATTTAATACTTCATAATCTTTAAATATATTGTTCAACAAGTATATTTTGGAAAAAGCTTGGGAAGTCAAAATATAGTGTGTGTAATATAAGTTATTAAAGGGATTTCAAGCAAGGCTGTAACCATGGGTGCAAGTCGAAGTTTGTTTTGTTTGGTCACTCTGGCACTGGCATGGGAGGTAACAGCTTTGATTTTGGAAATAAAAAAAATATTAACTTGTATTTCTCCTCCTGTTTAGCAGACCTAGGATCCTGTAATAATTTAGAGGAACTGTTGGCAAAGTAATAATTACTTAACAGATAGCTTCTAGTCCTTTAAAAACACATGAAGGAATCAACAGAAATATAAAATACCTGAAATAGAGCCAGCACAGATTTTTTTATCTGAGTTACCCTGGAACTCTTCAGTGTAGTTGTCTGCCAGGAATGATGGGTTATATGGCCATTGTTCTGTGTCATAAAGGGAGAAGAGAGACTTGTAAAACTGAGAAGATACAGGGGAAGTGTTTACATTTGATTAATTAGGCTTTACAACCTAGGAGAGGTGTGATTTTCAGCTCTTGCCTGGTAATCTTTTGGTAATCCTCAACCTTCTAAAGCTGTCAGCAGTGCCCGGTTCCGGATCTGAGAGCTCTTCAAATTCTATGTCAACAGAAGTGGTATGTGAGATCTCTCTTAAAAGACGTAAAGACTGAATTTGGAACTGGCATTGGATAAAGACTGATATTGGAATCAGAACAGATAAAAGCAGGAAGCCAATCCTAGTGCTTTCAAGTTAAAAAAAATTTTGAGAACTTTCAGGCAATCATTTATGGCAAATGAGTGTTTACTGAGGAGTTTAGCTTTTTGGAAATGCAAACTGGGAAAAATTATGGCTAGGAAAATTGCTTGTATGAAGGAGTTACATGGCAGATATGCTGACTTATATATGTATGCTTAGAAAGTATAAAGAGGTCTTACTAATTAAAATAGAAATATGATTACTTTTACTAGCGTGTCTTAATTCCTTGTTAGACTTGGTCTCAGTTAGTAACGAAATGCAAGACAAAGAGTACTAATAATAAAGTTGTAGAAAAACAGTAATAAATGCTAATATAAATCAATATTATTAATCTAGCCAGCAAGAATCAAGGCCTAACTATTTGATTAAGAGACACTTAGAAAATGAAAGTGGAGTAGAAAAACATGTAAAAGCTATGTTTAAAGTAAACTTTCTCAAAATATTCTCCAAATGGGAGAATTGCAATATCCAAACCAAAAGCTTTTGGATACCACAGATTCTCCTGGATACTTATCTTTGCCTCTTAATTAATACTTGTTTATAACTCTTTTTGTAAAACTTTTGTTGTAGTGATGAGAAGCAAATTTAGGAAAAGAAATCAGTATCGCCTAATTCAATTTTTACTGTCAGATTTACTCCAACAATGGGATTACTTAATCTCACTTTACGCAGGACATGAACAAAGGAAAAGATAGGACACAGAATGCTTTAGGCAATCAGCTTTGTTTTATATATATACATTAGAATGAAATCTTATGATTCATTTTCCTTTAGCTGGTTGTTTCCAAACCTTGCAAACGTAATTTAAAAAAACATTATGCCTTACCAACGATACTTGTCTTCATTTTCTTCCATGGTGCTGGGGAACAAGGTGAACTGGGGTGAAGGAGGAGAGCAGAAAATGCCCAGCTTCCATGGTGGCTATGAGTCAGTGTAGTGAGAAGATGTCCCTGGAGCCAATGTGTGTGAGCAGTGCCATGTAGGTCTTGCATACCAGATGTCTGCTTTCAGGGAGATGCTCCCCCAAGCAGGCAGAAACAAGTATTCTTCTTGTGGGGAAACAGATGGCCGAAAGGCGTTGGGCTGCCCTAAGCACCACCAGGGTTCCCACAAAGGCATGGTGCTTTCTCATTTCCCTCTCGCCAAGGAGGTGTCTGACCACAGTTGCTGCTGCGATCCATGCTGGTTCTGCCGTGATTAGTTACTGTAATGTGCTTTACGTGTCTTGAAGCCCTCAGAGAGGGATATTTTTCAAGCATTTGCAAGCCACTGTGTTCTGCAAGTGCCTCCTTGTTTGAGGGAATTTCCTGGGAGCGCACATCACTGCTCTGAGCTGGAGTGGCTGGTGCTGGTTACTGAGAAGTCAGAGGTATTAATACTGATGAGAACTGAAAAAAAGATAGTGTAGCATAAAGTGATGATATTTCTTTTTAACGTCCATTCTGTGGATGCTGAAGTGTGGTGGTCTGGCCCTATTTTCTTCTTAAAAAGTAGATTTTTCATTTAAGTTGTCAGTTCTGGGAAAGAAAAGCAACAGCAGAGGAAAAAGAAAAAAAAAGAAAAAACAAAGGACAGAGGAAACAGGAAGAGAAAGGGAGAAAAATCATAGATATCAAGTTTTATTTTCTTTCTTTGTCTTTAGTTCTGCTTTCAGCTCTCAAAACTTTGCAGATTTTACAAGCTTACAAAAAGCTGAAGTCCTGCTTATTTCTATTGGCTAGAATATTTTTTGTTTTCAAAACTGAGAAATTTCAAAAATAACATGGTAGTAAAATAAAGAAGAGGGTAAAATATCTGCTGACGTGTCATATGTTCTATTGCACACTCAGGGACAGCTTGCATGGCATGTCGACAGTGAGCTCAGGTGGGTAGCCCATGCTGCCAAAGGGAGAGAGACCTAAATGAGTGTAACTATCTAAAATGAATAAATACGTCTTCTAGTAAATAACTCCTCTAGTTTGTAAGCCTTTGTCCAAGTCAGTAAGTGAGCATTGTGAGGATGGAAGGAGAAAGCTTCTGCCCAGAGGCCCAAAGATTCCTTGAGATGTGCCAGGGAGTATGTGGGAGGTGAAATATTTCTGAAGGTTGCTGAGGCACATCCAGACCATTGGCCAAGGTGTGGTTCTGCTCACTCATGTGAGCCCCGCTAATGACCCTACACTGATCCAAAGTGATCACAAAATACTGGAAGGAAAAGTGAAGGACTAGGGCCTCCCATCTGTCCCTCCAGTGAGGGGACAAAGCACATCCACATAAAGATGCATCAGGAGACAAATGTATGGCTGAGCAGATGGTGCTGTCATGAGGGCTTTGACTGCTTTATCCAAGAATATTTCCTGAGTCATTCATTGACTGGTGACAGAGCCCAAAACACATAATAGAGGAAGAAAAAAACTTTGAAGATTGCTTTGCAAATCTGTTGAAGAGAGTTTTAATCCAGGACCAAGACTAGTATGGGACAGCAGACTACAAATAATTATAAAGAATGCTGACTTGCTGACTTGGACAAAGGCCAAGAAACTGGAATTGATATTTACTCATCATAGGGTTGTAAGAGTAACAAGAGGCATTATAAAGTAGACTGGCAAACATTTTAGGTTTCTAAGATAAAAAACAAGGGCAATGTATCTGCAAACCTGAAATTATTCACGCAGATGATTAGAATGTGGTTTAATTTATAGAACAGGGTGAGAAAATTCATGTAACAGGTATATTAATATAAAAGGGAGCAGTGTGTTCCTGGCGAAAAGGAAGTGTTTCTTGCATATCAAAGACATAGGCTGGATCTGAGGTCTTGAATGTAGAAGGAGGTGAATTTTGTGTAGAGCTGAAAAGGAAAAAAAATAGTGAGACACTGGATGGGGCCACCAAATGGGGAATATAGATGAGACTCTGAGAAACAAGCACAATCAACCAAAACACAAATCTTAAGATAGTGAGGAATCTTCATTAGCTGGGAAAGGAATAAAGGAATGTAGAGGTTATACCTGTTCTGCCAAACAGGAGGAGACCAGGACCGATCTCTGGGCCTGGGGACAAACATAGAATCATAGAAATACAGAATTGTCAGGATTGGAAGGGACCTTAAAGATCATCTAGTTCCAAGCCCCCTGCCGTGGGCAGGGACATCTCCCACTAGATCAGGCTGCTCACAGCCCCATCCAGCCTGGCCTTAAAAACTTCCAGGGATGGGGCTTCCACCCCCTCTCTGGGCAACCTGTGCCAGGGTCTCACCACCCTCATGGGGAAGAACTTCTTCCTAACGTCCAATCTAAACCAGTCCATCTCTAGCTTCAATCCATTCCCTCTAGTCCTATCGCTGCCCGACATCCTAAAAAGCCCCTCACCAGCTTTCTTGTAGCCCCCTTGAGATACTGGAAGGCCACAATAAGATCTCCTCGGAGCCTTCTTTTCTGCAGACTGAACAGCCCCAACTCTCTCAGTCTGTCTTCACAGGAGAGGTGCTCCAGCCCTCTGATCATCCTCGTGGCCCTTCTCTGGACACGCTCCAGCACGTCCATATCTCTCTTGTGCTGTGGGTTCCAGAACTGGACGCAGTACTCCAGGTGGGGTCTCACGAGAGTTGAGTAGAGGGGGAGAATCACCTCCCTCGCCCTGCTGGCCACACACCTCTGGATGCAGCCCAGGACACGATTGGCTTTCTGGGCTTCAAGTGCGCACTTACGGCTCATGTTGAGATTCTCATCCACCAGTACCCCCAAGTCATTTTCTTCAGGGCTGCTCTCAAGCAAATCATGGCCCAGCCTATATTGGTGCTTGGGATTGCCCCAACCCAGATGAAGGACCTTGCACTTGGTATTGTTAAACTTCATGGGGCCCACGTCTCCAACCTGTCAAGGTCCCTCTGGATGCCATCCCTACCTTCCAGGGTGTCAGCCACCCCACACGGCTTGGTGTCATTGGCAAACTTGCTGAGGGTGCACTCAATGCCACTGTCCATGTCTCTAAGATGTTAAACAAGACTGGTCCCAGTGCTGATCCTTGAGTGACTCCACTTGTCACTGGCTTCCACTTGGACGTGGACAGCCACTCTTTGGGTGTGGTCGTCAAGCCAGTTCTTTATCCACCGGATTGTCCATTCATCAATCCCATATTTTATCAGCTTGGAGACCAGGATGTCATGCAGGACAATATCAAAGGCTTTGCTCAGGTCCAAGTAAATGACGTCAGTTGCTCTTCCCTTGTCTATTGATGTTGTGACCTTCTCATAGAAGGTCACCAGGTTTGTCAGGCACGATTTGCCCTTGGTGAAGGCATGTTGACTGTACCAAATCACCTCTTTGGTATTCTTCTGCCTCAGCAGTGCCTCCAGGAGGATCTGCTCCATGATCTTACCAGGCACAGAGGTGAGACTGACTGGCCTATAGTTCCCCGGTTCATTCTTCTTTCCCTTTTTGAAAATGGGGATTATGTTTCCTCTTTTCTAATCAGTGTCGACTTCACTGGATTGCCATGACTTTTGGAATATAATAGAGAGGGGTTTAGCAACCTCATCCGTCGGATCCCTCAGTACCTGTAGGTGTATCCCATCGGGTCCAATGGACTTGTACACTTTCAGGTTCATCAGATGGTCACGAACCTGATCTTTAATGGGCAGTTCTTTCATCCAACCCTTGCCATTGTGTTCTGTGACTTCGGGAGTGTGGCTGGAGCCCTTGCCAGGGAAGACAGAAGAAAAGAAGTCGTAGAGAAAGTCAGCCTTCTCCAAATCACCTGTAACCAGCTCACCCGTTTCCTTTCTGAGGGGTCCAAGACCTTCCCTGGTCTTTTTCTTACCATTAATATACCTAAACATGCACTCTGGTTTTCTTTCTTACTGTTGAAGACAAAGCAGATGGACACTGTCTGCATTTCACAACACTTGGTCCTCAGTCTACTCTGATCCTCCATGGCCCACGGCAAAATAATGACTTTGTATGACATGTTCTTTTGCAATTCAATGTGTCTGAAGTGGTGCAAGAGTTGTGTTATAGCTCTCCAGGCTGGTGTTTTCATAACACGAAACTGAGAGCATGTGCTGCTTACCCTGGGGGAAAATGTATGAATATGGAGGCCTTCAAAACCAGGTTATGAAGCCATTTGTCAGGTGGGGTTTAGGTTAGGTGTTTCTTGCTTTGAAAGTGGAATAAAATACAAGTGGCTTCTTAATCTCTGTTCTATTGAAATTCCTTGTTTTACTGGCATGGAAAGAAGGCGGGAGTGGAGACAAGAGAGAAAAAAAGTTACAAAATAAATCAAAATAAAACTATGAATTTCAAAAAGGACAGTTCAAACAAAATACATAAAGAGCTATTTCAGTGTTTTCCAGTGACAAATTTCCAAACGAAAAAAAAGTGTATCCTACCAAAAACCCCCACATTTTGCTAAACAATTTTCTGTGGGAAACTATGTTGATCAGAAAGTCTCAAATAGTATGACAAGAAGGTCTCATCCCTTCCCACTTCAAACTCTACTATTTGTGCTCCTTTTCTATAGCTGACGTTCTACAGATTCCTTTTGGGCTTTGTACACTTGCATTTTCTTAGTTAGATCTGAAAACTTACCAAATCACTTCAACTCCTGATTTGAAAGAGGACATATGAAAAACCTATTTCCTTTTCTGGCTTTCAGAAAGAGAATAGTTATCAGGATTCAGGATATCAGCCTGTGTTTTGGGAGGTTGCTGTGTCTGTCTGCTGCATTCATGTGCTCTATCTTTAATGTGCAGTCAAAGTGCCTAGAGTAAGGCAGCTTTGTTATATATCTATAAATTTGAGCAAACAAATAAACTAATTATATACAGGAACCAAGAAAATCAGAAAGGGTTTTGGATTTATCTACTGAGAAAAAACAAGGTATGATCAAAACCCTAGAGGCTCAGGTAACTTTTCTTATGTAATTACACTGCACAGTACTGTTACGCACATATACATAATTCCTAAAAAGTAATTCCAAATTAAATTATCAACTAACTTCATTTCAAATAAATGTAAAATTTGCCTGGCTCCCACCAAGGCTCCTTGGATCCTTAATCTGGACGCTGTCATAAGAGATAATAAAAATATTTTTACATATATCAATAACAGCAAAAAAAAGAGTCAGGGAGAATCTCCAGTTCTTACAGGATATGGGGAGGAACACTACTGCCAAGGACAAGGAAAGGTTGAGCCCTTCTTTGCCTCAGTCTTTATTAGTCAAACCAGTTACCCTCAGGGTATTTAGCACCTTGAGCTGGAGGGTGGGAATGGAGAACAGAATACACTTCCCATAATCCAGGAGGAAGCAGTTAACAACTTGTTAACCACCTGGGCACTCACAAGTCTATGGGGCCAGATGGGATCCACCTGAGAGTGCTGAGGGAGTTGGCAGAGCAGCTTGCCAAGCTACTCTCCATCATCTACCAACAGTCTTGGTTAACAGGGAAGGTCCAAGACTGCTGGACGCTTGTCAATGGGATGCCATCTACAAGAAGGTCCAGAAGGAGGATCAAGGAAAACACAGGCCTGTCAGCCTGATCTTGATCCTGGGGAATATTATGGAGCGGTTCATCTTGTGTGCGCTCACACGACACATGCAGGATAACCAGGGAATCAGGCCCAGCCAGCACGGGTTCATGAAAGGCAGATGCTGCTTGACAAATCTGATCTCCTTCTATGACCAGGTGACCTCCCTAGTGAGTGAGGGAAAGGCTGTGGATGTTGACTGCCTGGACTTTGGTAGAGCCTTTGACACCATTTTGCACAGCATTCTGCTAGAAAAGCTGGTGGCTCATGGCTTAGACAGGTGTACTCTTTGCAGAGTTAAAAACTGGCTGGATGGCTGAACCCAGAGAGTGGTGGTGAATGTAGCTCAATCCAGTTGGCAGCCAGTCAGAATTGGTGTCCCCCAGGGCTCGGTTTTGTGGCCAGTCTTGTTTAGTATCTTTATTGATGATCCGGATGAGGTGATTGAGTGCTCCCTCACTAAGTTTGTAAATGACACCAGATTGAGTGGAAGTGTTTATCTGCTGGAGGGCAGGAAGGCTCTGCAGAGGGATCTGGACGGGCTGGATCGATGGGCTGAGGCCAGCTGTATGAAGTTCAACAAGGCTAAGTATTGGGTCCTGCACTTTGGTCACAACAACCCCACCCAATACTGCAGATTTGAGGAGGACTGGCAGGAAAGCTGTCTGGCAGAAAAGGATCTGGGAGGTGCTGGTGGACAGACAGCTGGATGAAGACATACCAGCAGTGTGCCCAGCTGGCGAAGAAGGTTAATGGCATCTTGGCCTGCATCAGAAATAGTGTGTGGATCAGAATGAGTAGGGAGGTGATCGTGCCCTGTACTTGGCACTGGTGAGGCCATTGCTTGAGTACTGTGTTCAGTTTTGGCCATCATAGTATAGGAAAGACACAGAGGTGCTGGAGTGGGTCCAGGAAAGGGCAAAAAGACTGGCAAGGGGTTTGGAGAACAAGTGTTATAAGGAGTGGCTGCGGAAGCTGGGATTGTTTAGTCTGGAGAAGAGGAGGCTGAGAGGTGACATTATTGTCTACAACTACCTGAAAGAAGGTTGTAGTGAAGTGGGTGTTGGTCTCTTCTCCCAAGTTACTCGTGATAGGACGAGGGAGAATGGGCTGAGGTTATGCCAGGAGACATTTAAATTGGACATTAGGAAAAATTTCTCTACTGAAAGAGTGTTGAGGCATTGGAACAGACTGCCCAGGGTAATGGTAGAGTCACCATCCATGGAGGTGTTCTAAAGTATATAGACATAGCACTTCAGGACATAATTTAGTGGTACTGGGTTGACAGTTGGACTTGTTGATCTTAGAGGTCTTTTCCAACCTTAATGATTCTATCATTCTATCATTCTGTCATTCTATCATTCTGTCATTCTATCATTCTATGGATAATGCTAGCATTCTGTTCAGAGGAAGAACTTCTTATTTTCCTCACCACAGGCAGTATCTGTTTCTGCAAGAGCATGACTCTTACAGACTCCCTTTGTCAGGGCCATCCCTTGGTCTCTATGTGGCTGTTGTGTGCCAGAAGAGGACTGTGACCACTTAATCTGTCAGCGTGCTCCTCCTGTGGCCTTCAAGTATGGCTCACCCTACAAGGCACCCTGAAACCACGAGTTGCCTTCACTGTAACTTCTGGAATCTACCTTCTTTGCAGGCATCTCATTTCTTACTAAATGATTTGGTCTTCAAGAAAACCTATGTTACTTATGCGACATCACTGTCAGCTCAAGGCTCTACAGCAAAGAGTTCCTCTCTTAGAACACAGTCTTATACTTATTCAAGCCCACAGGATTTCAGAAGCCTTTGTTTTGGAAAATGTGTACAACTAAGACCATGGCATAACATGCTTTTCCCCACTTTACAAACCCTGTCCAGGTGAGATTCCTGCTAGCCTTGCGGTAAGGCTCATACAAATAACCAGTCACTCCTTCCCTGTCTTGGCAAGAGACTGATTGTACTCCAGGCAATCTCTTACATGACCACTATACTGAAGTTGTCTGAAGACATTTTCTTCCATTAAAAATTAATGTATTGCCATTAAAAAAAACCTTTATTTTACCACTCACAAATACAAAGGGAGCTTTGTATTTGACAAATAGCTCTCTGAGGGTTGCTGGCTGAAAAATTTTGTCTGGTCCCACTAAGATAAACAGACTCATTTTTAAAAATAAGTTTGCTTTAGAGACCTTCTTTCCACAGGGTTTAATATTTGTTTAATATTTGATGTTAGATGCATTGTACTTCTGGTAATGAGGAGTATTGTTTTACTCACCCTGCACTGCTTTGTAAAAGGAGAATGAAATTGCAGTGATTTACTGGAAATAGCAAGCAGAGTTTTGTGGCACAAAATCAGTTGGAAGGTCATTGTGTAAAGGAGTGGAGATGCCAGAATAAAGGCTGGGGCACTCCTGTCTGCTGCCAAGGAAAATGCCTCTTGCAAAGCAGACAAATATTTGATGTGTGTGCTGTTAAAACAACATAATTAGAGAGGACATACTTGCTCCCCTTGGGGATTAGGTAATGCTTTCTTCTTTGTTGGTAAACTTCACAAGCTCCTAAGTGTGGTGCCTCTGCTTTATAACAGAGTTTTAGAATTGAGAGTCCTAAATTCACCACATTCTAAATAAAAAGAGTGTGGTGGCACAAGCAGGGAAGTTTACCTTTTCACGTCTCTCTGCATAGGTACATAAATTATTTCTGTTCATGTCTGGTCACTTCAGATAAAACTATTATTTATTAATCTCTTGCTTTAACAGGGTTTTACTTTATGGGGCCATGCTTATATAATACTTCGAAGTAAACTCAAAAAAAATTGTATAGTTCTGTTCAGATAAAGAATAAGGATGCTCAATCTCATGCTCAATTCACATGATTTCCATTCAATGATTACTGCTTTCGGTCATCTACCACAAAAACAGGTAAAGTCACTTCTTTCCGGAACTTGCTCTCTGCAAAGCAAAAAAAAAAAGAGTTTGTTTGCAAAAAAAGAAAGGATGCAGAAAGGAAGAGAAGAAAGTCTCCAATTTGCATTTCCACATCCCCAAAAAATTCTGTGGAAGCATGTATTTAGGAAAGAAGACTTGGGACAAGCAGCTAACAATGAGTTCCTTACTTTTTGCATGTATGAGGTAATATAAAATATTGGATGGGAAGAGAATTTTTGAACTTTCAGCCAAATCTTTACCCTGATGAATGTACTGAAAAGCAAATCTCCAGCACTGGTTAAAGGATTATTTCAGAAGGTGAATTATAAATCTTTAAATATTTAAATATTTAAATATTTATTGATTTAAAGATTTAAAGATGTAAATTTGCCAGGATACTCCTAAATTTATCTTGGCATATCTCAGGCTCCTTCAGCTGTTGTACTGGATTTGCCTCCCTTACTCAAGCAGTGGAGCACTTTCTTCTTGCCTTGATTCATTAATTTCCTTCACACAATTCTTAAATGTTAGTGGCTTATCTGTCCTAAATGATGATCCCAGGGTGTTAGGCTAAATGATTCCAGTGGTATCTTTCAATCTGCCAAGCAAAAGGATGCAATAATCTGAGGTTTGGCCGACTTTATAGTTCTCGTGAGATGAAACTAAAATACATTGAAAAAAGAGGATATACGGGAAAGAAAATAGAAAAGTCATTCATTCACTGAATTCTCAATCATCTCTGGTGTATAAAAAAAACTCTGAAGGAATTACTTTTAGTCACGTTAGTTCTAATTACAATATTAAGCAAAGTTATAATGCTGAAAGGTCAAAGTAATCAAGAACTATCTTTACTCACAGTATGAGTTACCCATCCTTACACAAAGAGCTGGCTCTGCTAGCCCTCCTCCTTTACTACCTCTGATAAGGAAATTAAGCAATTGTTTCAAAGGGAAGTAAGAGCAAGTGACATAGTAAAGCTAATGAAGGTATTAATTTAACACTTGCCCACAGGGAGAACTGAGCAGAATGCCAAGTTTTTATGTTTGTTTTTTTTTTTAGCTTTCTTTCCTTGTAAAACTTCATGGTCTTTTTCACAGTGAATAAATCCTGGGTTTGCAAGCTGCAACTGTCTGACTTGGGCTGGCAGAGTCCCATCCTTGGTCCCTCAGGGACTTGGAGATTTTGGTTCCACCACAGAACAAAAGAGTGGAGCACTCATGCAAAATGCTGCCTCAGGGATCCCGGCACTGTGAGCCCACCTGAGGCCTATAGACTGACTGAAATTTACTGTAGTCTCCATCCTCGGAGACATGCAAAACCTGACTTGATGTCCTGAGCCACCTGAGAGGTCCTTTCCCACCTCTGCCATACTGTGATTCTGTGATATATTTGGTGCCAAGAGGAGATGTCGATACAGCTAAGCTTTTTCCTAGGGGCAGTGGGGAAAAGGAAGGTGTGTCCACCCTTACTCCTTGATTCGCTTTTGTCTTGAATATGGTCTTCATTTATATCAAACCGATCTCAACATCTGTCAGGTCAAGAAAACTCACATATTCTGGGGCACAGCTTGCATATTTTGCCTGGTTTTATATAAATTTAGTCTGACTAACAGTGTATTCAGCCAAACAATACACCTGTTTTTCCTCCAGAAAACAGAGCACAGAGATTCATGGCTTGAATTGTAATTCCTGTACTACAACGTTGTCTGGATCTGCCTTTCCTTCTAAACAGAAAGCAGAGTACAGCCTCAGACTTAAATTCTGGCACCTGCAGTACCTAGGGCAAAACTGTCTCTGTTATACTCATGTGGGAGCTCTGTGGCCTACATGTTGACTGAAGTATGGATGAGTCTTTGAAGAAGAACACTAAAACCTCCTTACATATGATGATGCCAAGCTCTAGTATGTGGTATCTGCTATTTTAAGGTGGGCACAGTTTGTACCATTTATCAAGTATTACAATTATTTCATACTGGAAGAAAGGTCAAGGAATTCAAGAAGAGTATAGGGATCTAGTTAGGTCATTCAGAGTGAACATTAGAAAGGTAAAAGCCCAGGTAGAATGCAATGTGGTCACTGTCATAAGAGATAATAAAATATGCTGTTACAAGTACATTAACAACAAAAAGAGAGTCGGGAAGAATCTCCATCCCTTACTAGATGTGGGGAGAAACACTACTGCCAAGGACGAGGAAAGGCTGAGCTACTTAGTGCCCTTCTTTGCCTCAGTCTTTATTAGTCAAACCAGTTATCCTCAGGGTATTTAGCACCTTGAGCTGGAGGGTGGAAACGGAGAACAGAATACACTTCCCATAATCCAGGAGGAAGCAGTTAACAACTTGTTAACCACCTGGGCACTCACAAGTCTATGGGGCCAGATGGGATCCACCTGAGAGTGCTGAGGGAGTTGGCAGAGCAGCTTGCCAAGCTACTCTCCATCATCTACCAACAGTCTTGGTTAACAGGGAAGGTCCAAGACTGCTGGACGCTTGTCAATGGGATGCCATCTACAAGAAGGTCCAGAAGGAGGATCAAGGAAAACACAGGCCTGTCAGCCTGATCTTGATCCTGGGGAATATTATGGAGCGGTTCATCTTGTGTGCGCTCACACGACACATGCAGGATAACCAGGGAATCAGGCCCAGCCAGCACGGGTTCATGAAAGGCAGATGCTGCTTGACAAACCTGATCTCCTTCTATGACCATGTGACCTCCCTAGTGAGTGAGGGAAAGGCTGTGGATGTTGACTGCCTGAACCTTAGTAGAGCCTTTGACACCATTTTGCACAGCATTCTGCTGTGGCTTACGGCTTACGGCTTAGACAGGTGTACTCTTTGCAGAGTTAAAAACTGGCTGGATGGCTGAACCCAGAGAGTGGTGGTGAATGTAGCTCAATCCAGTTGGCAGCCAGTCAGAATTGGTGTCCCCCAGGGCTCAGTTTTGTGGTCAGTCTTGTTTAGTATCTTTATTGATGATCCGGATGAGGTGATTGAGTGCTCCCTCACTAAGTTTGTAAATGACACCAAATTGAGTGGAAGTGTTGAGAACTGGAACAGGCTGCTGAGGAACGTGATGGAGGTATGAAAAAAAATGTGTAGATGAGGCACTTCAGGTCATAGTTTAGTAGTCATGTTAGTATTGGGTTGATGGTTGGACTTGATGATGTTAGAAGTCTTTTCCAACCTTAATGATTCTATGATTCTGTTATTCTATGATTAATCAGTAATGAGGGACCTAACTAAATGACTGGGATTTGCTTTTCAAAAATTGGGTTCCCTTTGAAGAGAAGTGGTGCAATCAGCTCTGACGTGGTAGCCTACGGCTTTGGAAATCCATGTCGACTTCCTAGTTTTGCAACACCTTTGAACCTCTTTGAGCAATATGCTTGCTCTTTCCCATGCCCTGGTTCTCATTGGTGAAAAAGGGATTACAATCTTGTTTCCTTCCATCTGCCGTCAGCCTTTAGACGAGAGTTATTGTGGGTCATATGGTGCTGTGTGTTTGGATAGCATCTCAGCATAACGGGATTCCAAGCTGCCTCCCAGTCACTAACCATTGAACAATACAAGCTGTGAGTTAATTAAAAATGAATGATGAATGGCTATGCAGTTCTGTAAGTGTATGATACTTACAGTGTTGCCTTCATTAATCTGAAAACACTAGGGATGTTTTCTCCTATACAAAGGAATCAAGACTTCTCTGTTTCCATCTTTTTTTTTCTACTTGACTTTCATAAACCACTTACTTCCCAAAACCTTGGTTTTTAAAAGTAGATATAGTGTTTTCGAGTTTTGCCTTTTCAGCACAGTGTCATTACTGAGGGATAAGCATGCAAGGTAGAGCAGAACAACTCTTGCTCCATAGCTAACAGGCAAAGAGCTATCACAGAGAGAAGCTGAGCTTATATAAGTAGAAAAGATCTTTAATACATGTCCTAAAGGAATGAAGGTTATTCAGTTTTCTTAATAGTTTGCTACATGATTTGACCACTTCAGGACAGACAGCCTGCTATGCATTTACAAGCAGATTTTTAATGCAACAGCATTTATTGTTGGCAGTCCAGAAATGTGATCAGACATAAAAAGCAAGATAAAGGAATTGCTCTGAAAACAGAAGATAAACAAGTATTGGAGATGTAATATAAATACACTGAGCAATTTATAATGCCATGTACAGTAAGCTAATTTTTTTGTTACATGCTGAGTGGTAACAGGAGAGAAACTTAGTTTTCTAAAAGTGAACATGTACTTTATTAAGCAGTGAGATGTTTATCAAGATGGTGGGACTGTTTCTGATGTTTCCAGCTACAGGCAGCCGCAGCTCCCTGGCTATATCTCCTGCCCTTTGCATGACTCTTGGTTGCAGCCAAATTGCTGCAGTCACCGTTACCTTCTCTTCCAGCACTGTTTTTGCTGCTTTGTGAAAGGTTTTTCGTGGGCTTTTAGGCTAACTTCAGGTTAATGCTTTTTCTGGTAATTTACTAAAATTAATAAAGCTACTATCCTGTTTAAATAATATAAAAACCCACAGAAAAAAAAAAAGTAAGCATTGTAAGTGATTATTAGCTCCTTTTCTCAGAAATAATTTTAACAGGGAGCTCTGTAGCCAAAGACCCTCTTTTTCCTGTGTGTTTGTACTACAGCATCTCAATCTTTCAGGATGTAACTAGACCCCTTGAGTGCCAGGACAATTGAAGAACAAAACGTCGTAAAGGCCAAGCAGCCACAAAAATAAGAGATTTCAAAGCTTGTCAGGGTGGTACTAACAGAAGGGTGTAAATGCTGGGCTAAAAATGACATTTATTTTTATGCTTAACTCACAGCCCCTTACCACCTCTGTGTCAGAACAGGGAGAGGAGAAGAGCAAGTTGATGTTCCTCACAGAGAAACAGCTTCTTTGCTGTTCCTCTGTTCAGCAAGTGTATCCAGATCAGGTGTGCTCTCCTTGAGACTCTGCAAAGTTCAGAGCCATGGCATCTTGGAGCTTTGCAGCCTGGTGTCTCAGACCGAGCTGACCTCCAGACCAAACATACATTTACTCCTGGAGTCTGGTTCAAGACATGAGCTCTGTCTTTAACTTGGTGCTAAAGAAGTAAACAAGAGCTATGACTTTTATATATATATATATATATATATATATATATATATATATATATATATGACTTTTATATAGCCTGAAAGTACGTAATTCGGTTATAATCCTTTGTCTATGAACCTTCTTTGTATAGAATCATAGAATCATAGAATGGCCTAGATTGGAATGAACCTTAGAGATCATCTAATCCAACTTCTCTGTCATGGGCAGTGACACCTCTCAACTAGATCAGGCTACTCAAGGCTCTGTCCAACCCAGCCTTGAACACCTCCAGGGAGGGGGCAGCCACAACATCTCTGGGCAATTTATTCCAAAGTCTTGCCACCCTCGTACTGAAGAATTTCTTCCTAAGATCTAATCTAAATCTATTCTCCTTCAACTTAAACCCATTTCCCCATTTGTCCTATCAGTGGACGCTCTTGTAAAAAGTCTCTTCCCAGTCTTCCTGTAGGATCCCTTCAGGTATTGGAAGGCAGCTCTTAGGTCCCCCCGAAGTCTTCTCTTTTCAAGACTGAACAATCCCAGCTCCCGCAGCCTGTCCTCTTAGCAGAGGTACTCCAGCCCCTGGATCATCTTTGTGGCCCTCCTCTGAACACGCTCCAATAGATCTATATCCCTCTTATGGTGAGGACACCGGAACTGGACACGGTACTTGAGGTGGGGTCTCACAAGAGCAGAGTATCCAGTGTTCTCCTCTGTGAGCAAAATCTTGTCTTATTATGTTTTGGAAACTTTGTGTACAGTCTGGTCTAGGCCAAATGATAACAATGATGGTTTATAGCCCAATCCCTCCAATATCAAAATAAGAGATGAAAAAGAGAACTACTCAGTGCAGCTGGAAGATCTCAGGCTGTACCTGTCTCACTGGTGAATAGCAGCAGGTGAGAAGTTGATCTGACCAAATTTGCTTCACTGCTGGTGATCTGTTAGTTTCCTGCCGGGAACCTCTGACTGGTCACAGCAAAATGAGACTTTTTAGTCTGGAAGGTAGTTCAAAAGTCTGGTTGATATTTAATATCTAACAGCTAAACAAGATGGGGTGGAAATACACAAGTAGAGCTTCATCAAACAACAATCTTATTGCATCAGGTGCATCATGGAGTAAATTTGTCTTCAGTAAATTTCAGTAACTGCAGGGTTAGATATTAAATCCACAACTTTCTGTTGTGGATTGATTGGGTGCATTTTATTGGAACACCATTTTTTTTTTACAGAAAATGAAGAAATTATATTGCTTGCATCATAAAAAGACAGGAAAAAAAAAGAAAAAGACCTGAAAAACCTGTGAGATGGTCAATGGATGGAGAAAATGCTATACAAAGAGCATGGTTTGATCCGTTAGTATGGTTGTGAGGTTTTTTTGAGGAAGGCAGAGACCCTGATTTTAAAAAGGAATTGGTGTCCCTAAACTGCAGAGAAGCCTTGCATGTGCCCTGGTATAGAGCACTTGAAATAAAATTATTTTTTTTTCCTCTCACAGTACCTGATAGTCCATTCTCTGTTTTTAATTCAGCAGCTGATATCATACAACTCTGTGTTTTCAGTCTCTTATCTCACAGCAGGGTTTTATACCTGCTCATCCAATACCTAATTGCATCCCTTTGCAGAGATGACCTGGAATGGCACCTTTGGATGTGGTAGTGTATAATATCACTGATACTCTAAAGAACATTAAAAAAAAGTATGACAATAATTTGGTTGAGAGCTGGGGTATCCCCATGGGAAGGCCTAGCAAGCTGCTTGAAACCTTCAGAAAGTTTTATTTGGATCCCCTGCATAGTACAAGGCAAAAGAAGGTTTGGAGTACTTGATGGTCGGATTGCATGGGATGGTTTTGTGTTATTTTAGACAGGTATAACTTTATAAATGTTTCCCACACACACAGAAGTCAACTGAAGAGATTCATGATTCCTTCCCTAGCTTTTATTTATAAAGGCAAGCCTTTATTTTCATTTTGCCTTAACCACGTAGTACAAAATAGAGAGAAGCTATAATAAATTTGGCTAAGGGGTTGATAATCATGCAACAGAGTGTTGCCCGCTGTTCAGCATTGCGAAGGCTTCTGTGTTGGGATTGACAACACCAGAAGTTACTCATGAGACATGCTTCATTTTGAATTTCTGCAAAAACATAGAGGTCATATTCTCAAGTAGTTCACAAGTGGCCTATTAATCGAGTGATTATAAAAGTAGTATCCACATGAAGATCTCCATAGTTTGGAAACCTATGAGGTAGTTTCAAAGCTGTGATGTTATTCTTAAAAAAATTATTTCAGTCTTCTTATGCAGGGTGAGAGCACTATTAGTCAGTGAGTCACTGGCTGTGATGATCAGAGCTGTTTGATGTTGACAGCCCTTCTGGCTCGATGAGAAGAAGGTTCGTTTCAGAGTAATGAAACTCAGAATTGTCACTGCGGAGTCTAACAGAATGTTCCTGGATTGTCAATATCTGGTAAATTCATCCCTAAATAAGGAAAAGAACCAAAGAACCATGGAAGAGTTTGGGATGAAAGGGACTACTAAAGACCATCTAGTTCAACCCTCCTGCCATGGGCAGGGACATCTTTTGCTAGGTAAGTAACTCAAAGGCCCATCCAACCCGGCCTTGAACACTTCCAGGAAGGACACATCCACAGCTTCTCTAGGCAACCTTTGCCAGTGTCTCACCACCCTCATAATAAAAAATTTCTTCCTAATACCTAAATCTACTCTCTTTTAGCTTGAAATCATTACCTCTCACACCATCACTACACTCACAGATACAGAGTCCCTCCTCATCCTTCCCATAGCTCCCTTTAAATACTGGAATGCTGCTATAAGGTCTCCCCAGAGCCTTTTCTTCTCCAGGCTGAACCCCAACTCTCAGTCTGTCCTCACAAGGGAGGTGCTGCATCCTCTGATTATCTTTGTGGTCCTCCTCTGGACGCACTCCAAGAGGTCCATGTCTTCCCTGTAGTGAGGACTGCAGCGCTGGATGCAGTGCTCCTTGAGAATGGAGTAGAGTGTGCAAATCACGCCCCTCAAAAAAAGAAGAGAAAAAGTAAGAATGATCAGTAAAATCCATTTAAACCATGTAGAATTTATTCAGACAAAGAGGTAGTTTAATAAACCTTCATTTTGCCTGTTGAAGAACATCACAGCAGGTCAGAAATTTGTACTTGATGCATAGCCATGTCACCATATATGTGCTTTTGCTCATTATGCTCATTATGACTTTGGACAAGGATTTTGTTTGACAGTATGATGCATACACAGTGAAGGGATGGAGTTAACAGAGTCAGGAGCAGTTGGAAATTGCTGCACCACCGTTTGCCCAGCAGTGAAGAGGACATGGAAATAAAAGCCAGTAGAGTATATTTTTGCCAGTTTCTCTAGTGCACCACTCAAGAAAGCAAGAAGCTTTGCAAGAAGCAAAGCTGAGGTGAGAATTTACTGTGTCCTTCTTAACATCATGATAAATCCACAGGGCCATCACTGTAATTCCTTTCTCCTTACTTCCCTTTTCTGTTCTACCTTCACTATTGGCTGGTTGAGTGAACAGCATCTGAGCTATGAGGCTGGCAGATAATTTTAATCTTCTTAGTCTGAATCCAATTTACTTCCAGCCTCAATCCTTCATTGATCTGATTTTCTGTCAGACCCTATATAAAAATTACAAGTGGCTTTTGCTCGTGTGGACTGAGTATAAAATCTTCAGCTGCGCAGATATTAGCTCTCTGCAAAGAGTGTAAGGCATGATCTGTCCAGTCATTCCTCAGAGTTTATCAGTTTCACTTCTCTTTCTACCAAATAATATAGTAGGAAACTCTGGGTTTTTTCACCACTTCTTCAGCCAGCATTGCTCTGATTTTTTAGACTCATCCACGAGACAATGATTTGTCAAGACCACCCCCAAGAATCCCTGTGTGCGTTTAATCATTGTAGTCAAGCACTTCTACAGGAATCCTAATTCCTAAAAAGACAGACAAATAACAGAAACTCTCCCTCTGTATTCACATTTGAGTAGACTGGCTGAACTATAAGAGTGCACACTGCAGTCCTCAAACTTTGGTATAGTCCTAAGCTTGTGATTGGACTTGTTACCACTAAACTTCTCAAATCTACTCTCTTAGTGTTAAAAGATTTAGCCTTACTCTGTCAGAAAGCACATACTACTTACTGCTTACTAACAGAGCTTTTTCTTAGATATCTCAGAAGGAGAAGAGTCTGAAGACATATGTCTCAGACGTATGCTCCCAGCTTTTCTAACTAGACAGGAAAGAAATTCCTGAGAAGAATAAATGGTATCAGAGCTGTGGGCTGTACCCTAAGCTGAGTTTTTCTAAACTTGCATTAACAATTTTTTTTTCTTTCTTTTTCTCAAGTCCTTGAAATAAAATGGAAATTGAACTCATACTTTTACCCAAGGCTGCGTCTAAGCCAGTCCATTTGGCAACTGTAAAGATGTTTCAACTGCATGTAATAATATTTTATATTTATGTACTTTTGCACTTCCTACCCTCAGGCAGAAGTGTCTGCTTAGAGGACAGGTTGCCATCAAGCCCAGGCACTCCAGTCTGATTGGAAGGCACTTGGAAGGATGTTGATTCTTCCTGCTGTGATTCCAAACTCTAATTTTCCTTCTCCAAGTTTTTATGCCTGAAGGAGACTAAAAGCAAATTGTGGTTTCATGCCACAGTGGTTACCTGGATTCAAAGAAAGATTCTCCCATGTTCTTTGTTATCTGAGGTCAGACATGTCGAGAGCTTTCTAGAGTTTCATTTACATGATTTGTCATAGATCTACTGATGCTGACTCTGAACCTTTGATCTGTCAGTGTAAGTGCTTGTGGAACTACTATCTAATCCAATTGTTTAGACATGATCTACCTTCTCTTAAAGAGTTTGAAGTAATATTGAATGAATTTTACCAGGAAGCAGTTACATGGGCAGGTATGCCAAAAATCATAGAATCACAGGATCATAGAATCGTATAATGACCTAGGCTGGAAGGGACCTTAGAGATCATCTAATCCAACCTCCCTGTTATGGGCAGGGACACCTCTCAACAAGATCAGGCTACTCAAGGCTCTGTCCAACCTGGCCTTGAACACCTCCGGGGAGGGGGCAGCCACAACATCTCTGGGCAATTTATTCCAAAGTCTTGCCACCCTCGTACTGAAGAATTTCTTCGTAAGATCTAATCTAAATCTATTCTCCTTCAACTTAAACCCATTTCCCCATTTGTCCCATCAGTGGACACTCTTGTAAAAAGTCCCTCTCCAGCCTTCCTGTAGAGGAATAAGTGTGAAGAGCAGCAACCAACTGTTGGGCATGGGCCCAGGGACAGAAAAATTTTCATCAGTCGGTCACAGCCAAAGACAGGATGTGTGACACTAATCTTGGGGTATTTTGCATACAGGTAATGTATATACACCTTTGGAGAAAAGAACCTGCTATTGAATGCACAGCAAGTCTTCAAATTAACTTTGAGTTATAGCTTTCTGAAAAGTCAGGATTGAATCGTCCTTGGAATTTAATCTAGCCTCACAGCTATTTTAAAGGGAGAACATTAACAATATAAACCTCATGCCCCACTTCAAGATAGTTCCTTTCTTGATAAGAGTAGAGGTATTTCCCTTGGTTATTTTAGGAACCATTCTTTTTTCTTCCCAAGAGAGCTGACATTTTATTGGATTATGTGTTAAATCCTCCACAGATCAGCTCTACCCACCACTGACACCTGAATTGAATTCATTAAGTTTTAGCCTGTGTTGTGTTTGGGAATTGTTTCTCGTTTGGATGATTTTTCAGCCTGAGGTCTCTGTGACACTGGAGACTACAGACTTCGAAACAGCCTTGAAAAGCAAATCAGTTCTCAGCATAATTATTTTTGTAGGGCTCCATGATTTTGTTGGAAAAAGAAAGAAAATGCACTGACATGCTTTAAATTACACCAGACATTATTGTAAATTAATTTTAATTGAGTTAATTTACTTAATCACTTCAAGTCATTCACTTATTAAATGTAGCTGCTCTACTGTTAGGTGTTTGTATTAAAGATGTTTATGTGAAAGGAAACTGACAAACTACTCATTATCTGAACCACTTTCTCCACAGAAAGTGGTGATTTAAGGACATGGAGAAAATTGAAAACACCATGTCAAACAGTCTCTTAGTTTTGAAGGATGTAGAGACCATGCTCAAAACTGCTGGTCCATGGCCTATAGAGCTGGCCATCACTTTCCAAATCTCCATGACCCATTACAATACAGCAGTGTAAATTTGAGGTGCTCTTTGGTGTCAGTAATTCATTACTGATACTGCAAAACTACATTAATCTTGCTAACTGGTGAAAGTCAGTCTCATTATTAAGGTTGCAAAGCTTTAAAGTCCTAAGCATTTCCATTGATTTTTGTATGTCAGCTGCCTACCTGATTTAACTTGATTCCTTGCTAGACTCTCTGCAGAAAACCCTCCTCGTTTTGGGGGCGAGCAGCCCCTCTGAGTCACTCAGGGAGAGGCAACAGGGAGACCTGCCCACATCTCCATATACCATATGATTCAGATCTGTGTGGGAATGTCTCTAAATGCTGTGTAAAAGGCTCTTGCCTCCATTCTGATGACATAATACAGGGTTTTAACTTACCTGCTGCAGATGTGCTGTGTTTGTTTCCAAACGAGTAGTGAATAGACTGCAGATACTGTAAATATTCTATGTAGTTATTTAATAAATGCAAATGATTGTAAATAAAAAAGACCTTTCTGAATTAGTGAGTAAATAATAATTGCTTAAAGCCTTTTTGCCCCAGCAGATGCCAATTACAACTGCACAGTATGTCAGAAAACATTTAATTACCTTCCAGAAGCCTCTGTAATTCTGCTTATAATGACTAAGTCTCCCTATTACTCCTGCGCAAAAATTACCGCTTTGATGAGGTTTTGTTTTGGTTTTGCTACTGGTCTTGATTAAAGGAAATGATCAACTCTAGAAGGGGTGTTGCCGCTTGTCCATCAGTCCTTCTTGCCCACCGGAAAATTTGCTGTTGCTTAACTCTTTGTTTTCAGGGCTGGGTATAGTGTTGACACTTAGTGGGATCGGATCTGGCATCAGCGGAACTTACTAGCAATAGGGACCAATTCAAAATCAAGATATCGAAATAAAAATGTTCACATATGAGAAGCAATTCGAGTGTTTTTTAGTTCTTTTCAGTTGGACTTGTTCATCAGCACATAAGTGATTGAAAAAGCCATTCTACCTGTTGTCAGCTGTCGTTGGTGTCTACCTTGACTTTAGTAAGACATTTGACACTGTTGCCCACCACATTCTCCTAGAGAAATTGACTGCTCTTGGCTTGGAAGGGCATGTGTTTCACTGGGTGAAAAACTGATTGGATGGCCGAGTCCAAAGAGTTGTGGTCAACAGAGAGAAATCCAGTTGGCGGCTGGGCACGAGTGGTGTCCCCCAGGGCTCAGTACAGGGGCCACTCCTGTTTAACATTTTTATCAATGATTTGGACCAGGGGATGGAGTGCACCCTCGGTGTGCCCAGGTGGCCAAGAAGGCCAACGACATTCTGGCCTGGATCAGGAATGGTGTGACCAGCAGGAGCAGGGAGGTGATCGTGTCCCTGTACTCGGCTTTGGTGAGACCGCACCTCGAGTGCTGCTTCCAGCTTTGGGCCCCTCACTCCAAGAGGGACATTGAGGTGCTGGAGAGGGTACCCTGCCAAGCTGGTAAAGGGCTTAGAATACAAGTTGTATGAGGAAAGGCTGAGGGATCTGGGACTGTTCAGCCTAGAGAAGAGGAGACAGAGGGGAGACCTCATCGCTCTCTACAACTACCTGAAGGGAGGTTGTAGTGTGGTGGAGGTTGGTCTGTTCTCACTAGTTGTGAGTGACAGGACAAGGGGAAGTGGATTTAAATTGCACCGGGGGGGTTCAGATTGGATATTAGGAAGAATTTCTTTACTGAAATGGTTTAGTGGTGTTGATAGGGCTAGGATAAAGCTTGGACTTGATGATCTTGAGGTCTCTGCCAGCTGAAACTGTTCTATACTTCTATGATTCTATGATTCTATACCCATGTACCTTCAGGCAAGTTTGTGGTGACAGAGGTCATGCTGTGCACAAGGGGATTATTTTTAAGTCTTGTGGTATTGGAACAAGACTTCAATGTTGAGCACTTAGGAGTCACCTTTTAGGCTTCAGAGAGGCTTGCTCAAAGGATTTCTCACCCTGAGGTGCCATCCTCCTCTAGAAGGGATTTTTGTGGTGCTAATAGGAAAGGGCAGGAAAACGTGACTTACAGCAAACTGTGCCTGTGTCTCAGAAACAAGGAAACCTATAAGCGCCTAAGTAGGCATTTTGGTAATTATGGGTTCAGCTCTTTTTCTTGATCACGGTAAACAACACTTTAGTCAAAAAAGAAACTCATTCCGCTTCATGAAACTAATATATCATTTAGTCTGTGAAATACCCTCAGTCTAAGAATAAAGATGAGTATGTGTCCATGAGTTCAAAAACTGATGAAAGAAAGGAATAGATGTGATCCTCCCACTCTTTGTTTATTACAGATTTATATGAAATTATTCTAGAATTATCTATTCCCCTGGAGTTCCCACTCATCTGTGCATATTTCATATGCAGTACACTAAGAGCCTGTTAGAATGAAGGCATGTGGATGAATCTCTGCATCAAGCAGCTTACAAGTGTGGCCCTGTGATAACTAGGAGGTGCCACCAGGAAATCTGCCCACACACCCATGTGTGCTTGGTGACTTAATAGGCCTGAAGTATGGCTTAATCCACTAGCAAAAAGACATTAACATGACAGCCTTATGCACAGGAATCAGGCAAATCTAAAAGCACGTTGTGTTAATGGACGCTCAAAAATCCAGTCTTTTGGCTGAAGTATGTAGTATAACTTTTGTGCTCTTGTAGCTGATCCCTGAATATAAGGAGAAATGCACAGTCTAGAGCACATCTTATGAGGAGCAGCTGAGGGAACTGGAGTTGCTTAGCCTGAAGAAAAGAAGAGTCAGGGAGACCTTATCACTCTCTACAACTACTTGAAAGACAGTTGTAGCAAGAGAGGAGAGTTGGTCTCTTCTCCCAAGTAAACAAGTGATAGGACAAGAAGGAATGGTCCCAAATTGTGACAGGGGAGATTTAGATTACATATTAGAAAACATATCTTCATGTGAAGGGTCATTAATCATTGGAACAGGTTGCCGAGGAAAATGGTTGAGTCATGACCCCTGAGCGACATGCCTGGTAACGCCTCCTGGAGTCACTATATCTGAAGTTATTTAAAATAAAAAGACATGTAGATGAGGTGCTTATGGACATGAGGCTTATGGACATGGTTTATCAGTAGGCTTGGCATTGCTAGGTTAACAGTTGGACTTGATCTTAAAGGTCCCTTCAACCTAAAAGATTCTAGGATTCTATGAAATATCACCGAGAAAAAAAAAAGAGACAAAATACTCCCATTTTATTCTGATTGTTTCTAACACTTGTGGGTTTATCACTGATCTCATGGTAGATGTTTTCTTTCTCATGCTTTCTCATGTCAGTGAGCAGGACTAGAGCAGGAGTACAGTAGATATTGCTGACATAGTCACTGAGGAATTCTGAACCTACTTAACCATTTTCTCAGGGATTTGGTTTTGTAGACATCTGCTTATCTCCCAGAGGAGGGTGTGAGTAGTTCATAGAGATTCTAAGGTGCCTGTATTTATGAATGTGACAAGAATAGCGGCCAGTTTCAGAACCAGAGTTTCATTACTCTAAGCAGCAGAAATATGTCATTTGTTTGACCATTTATCTTACAGCAGGTCATAACAAATTCATCCTCACAGCCAATATAATTTGACCTTTTACTTGGATCTCCACTCTCTAAAGCAGCATGATTTGTAGTGTCAGCAAATATGGAGAGATCAATGAAAAAAAAAACCAACAGGTAGAAAATCTGCTTACCTGAGTTCCATTTTCAGTGAGCCATGTAGAACTTGTTATGCTAACTGAGATTCTTACTGCTCTGGAGATTATTCACTATATATAAGTAATCACGTGTGTATGGTGTGTGACATCTAGGAGGTTCCCATACCATGAATTTAATTATACAGCTGTAGAGATGCTTTTCCTGTTTTTTATTCATATGTCATGAATAGAAATTATGAGACATCTAACCAATCTTTCCATTAGAGGTAGCCCTCCTGGAAGGAATCAGAGTAACATGAATGTATTATTTAATAAGAACAACAACAACAAAAAAAATCCATCTCTCGTTTGCTGCATACTGAACTAAATATGGACAGAATGGGTCATGATTTGCGTCATGTGCTTTGCTTATTTCTGCAACTTCAAATGCTATTCGTCAACAACCTATGAAGAAGACCTCACTGTTTCTGATGAAATTTTTTATTATATTTAACTGAGAAAGCCATATACAAATTTACTGTATAATCCCTTTATAGTTCCAAGAGAATGAACACACGAGGGAGAATCTGTCAGGCTGAAAAGGGCATCGGAGGAAAGAAAGACTGGTAAAAAAGCCCTGGGCCTCTGGGCTCAAAGAGGGCACACAGAGAACTAAATGCATCAGTAGCATGTCAAATTCTTTCAAGTAACACCATTTTTGTTTCATAGGTTTCGCTTTGATCCATGCAATTTTTTTTTATTTATTTTTTTTTTCACAGGAAAAGTCACAACGGTGGCTTAAGTTGTTCAACAAGCAAATGTATCTTTTTGAAATATAGCTGGAGAATGAGATGGAACTTAAAACTCCAAGATCTGTATGCTTGTCCCCAAAACAAATGGTACTTGAGTTTGCCCGTTTCCTTGCATATATTGCATTTGAAAGCTGGTCTCCATATATGGGACATTATCGTGCTGGGTTTTTTTTGGTTTTTTTTTAATAGTAAATTTTTCTCCACACAAATCTGGAAAAAAATCCATGTGCAGAATGTGCTTTAATGCAGATAAGTTGAATGTAATATGAATTTGTTATGTATACCAGAGAGAGCTATTAGAGCCATTGTATTCACGTTTTGTATTTCCAGTTGAAAGCTGGGCTTCGTAACCAATGGCCCCAGAGTGTCCAGATAATCATTGCAGTAGCTTTTTGATAGTTCATATCTGCTAATTACATGAAATACTCTAAAATACTAAATATCTGTTTGAAATTTAGCAGCAGAACAGGCTTTTATGATGTTGCAGTGACATCTAATTTAATATTAGTGCCACTTCAGGGCAGAGGGAAAAAAGTCTTTTGATGCACTATGTTTAATGATGTAATGTTGCTTGAAATTCCTATTTCCTGCTGTGCTATTGTATAAAGCACTGGACCAGGACTAATTAACCCTTGCAGGAATCTAGCCTTATGAATACAAAATTTGCATTGATTTCCAATGACATAGCAACTAAAGTATGACAAAAAAAAAACAGAGTCGATTTAGGGCTGAATTAAGGCTTACTATTTGAAAAGCATTGGAATCACTAGCTCTGGCTCTATGGATTATCACATATGAGCTACAGCATGTGGGATTGGTAAATACAACGTGGAAAATCTAGCTTGTATTTTATATTATGTTACATATGCTTCATATAAATACTTCTAGTTCATTATCTTTTAGACAAAATTGATGATAAAGGAAACAGAAAATAAATTTGCAGCATTTACTCTGCATCCTTTTTACCGAGGATGCTTTAACTTTAAGAGACCGTAACTGCTTGAACAAGACTGATGAGATGAATTTACAGGGAAGTTCTGCTTGAAACTAATGAAAAGTGCCGAATATGATAATACCATTTTCTATGTTGAAAATATCTTTTAGAAGTCCCTAGATTGATAATGAAATATCAGAGGAAAAAGTCCAAAGTCCAATCCTTCTTTTTGATTGATTGATTCCTTCACAAAAAGGTTTACTTCTCAGTGTGCTCTAGCATTTAATCAAAATGTCATTGTCAAGGACTATTGGATGACTTGCCAATACAGTCTTTCTCGTGCTGTGCTCTGCATTTAGTTTGGATTGTCAAGATAAGCCTGTGTCAGATGACCTTTTTGCCATAGGAAGTCATATAAAGTAGCATCTACTTCTCCCATTCACGAAGACTGTTGCAAATGGAATGGAAAGGGAAAGGCTTCTTCAGACTCTTGGGCACAGAGATTGGAACTGAATCTGTGCAATAATCCCCATTACATGATACATAAAGTCCTGGGGTGGTCATGACGAAGGGCGACGAGGAAGATCTCTATGAATACATTGGTATCAAAAGGAAAAGTAAGGACCATGAATCCAATTTGTCAGTGGGAGAAGGAGTCTAGCAAGAAGCTAGGAGGAAAAGACTGAGCTACTTGATGAATTTTGTGTCTCAGTTTTCACTGGGAAGACTTGTTCTTTTCTATCTTTTAGATATCAGGAAACACTTCCTCATGGGGAAGTTTATCAGGCACTGGGATGCACTGCCCAGGGAAGTGGTGGAGTCATGGTGCCTGGAGGTATTTAAGGAGAGGTTGGATGTGGCACCTAGTGCCATTATCTAGCTGATGTGACACTCTTGCTCGATAAACGAAAGGCTGTGGATGTCGTCTACCTTGACTTTAGTAAGGCATTTGACACTGTTTCCCGTAGCATTCTCCTAGAGAAATTGACTGCTCTTGGCTTGGAAGGACACGCGCTTCCCTGGGTGAAAAACTGGCTGGATGGTCAAGTCCAAAGAGTTGTGGTCAACGGAGCGAAATCCAGTTGGCGGCTGGTCACGAGTGGTGTCCCCCAGGGCTAAGTACTGGGACCGCTCCTGTTTAGCATTTTTATCAATGATTTGGACCAGGGGATGGAGTGCACCCCCAGTAAGTTTGCAGATGACACCAAGCTGGGTGGAAGTGTCGATCTGCTTGAGGGCAGAGAGGGTCTCCAGAGGGATCTGGATAGACCGGATCACTGGGTCAAGGTCAACATCATGAAGTTCAATAAGGTCAAATGTCAGGTCCTGCACTTGGGCCACAACAACAATGGTGTTGTCAGCAGGAGCAGGGAGGTGATCATGCCCCTCTACTCAGCTTTAGTGAAGCCACACCTCAAGTGCTGCGTCCAGTTTTGGGCCCCTCACTCCAAGAGGGACATTGAGGAGCTGGAGAGGCTACAGACGTGGCTGCCAAGCTGGTAAAGGGCTTAGAACATAAATTGTGTCAGGAAAGACTGAGGGATCTGGGGCTGTTCAGCCTAGAGAAGAGGACGCTGAGCGGAGACCTCATCGCTCTCTACAGCTACCTAAAGGGAGATTGTAGAGGAGCGGGGTTTGGTCTGTTCTCCCTAGTGGAGAGTGACAGGACAAGGGGAGGTGGATTTAAATTGCACCAGAGGAGGTTCAGGTTAGATATTAGGGAGAATTTCTTTGCTGAAAGAGTTGTCAGTCATCGGAACAGGCTGCCCAGGGAGGTGGTTGAGCCACCGTCCCTGGAGGTGTTTAAGAGACGGGTGGATGTTGCATTGGGGGACATAGTTTAGTGGGTTGATAGGGCTGGGACAAAGGCTGTACACGATGATCTTTTAAGTCTCTTCCAGCTGAAACTATTCTATGATTCTATGATTTTTATGATGTGATGATGTTGAGTCATAGGCTGGACTTGATCTCAGAGGTCTTTTCTAGCTTTAACAGCTCTGTGATACCGTGATTCTCTGATTTTTAGGCATCCCAGGTCCCTGAGCCTTCTAGCAGGATCTGTGGGCATAAACCAGTACCCACAGTAGAGGAAGAAATGCTTCGGGATCAGTTATGCCTCTTGTGCATTCAGAAGTCCATGGGACCAGATGAGATGCATCTATGGTTGTTAGAGGAGTTGCTAATCACATTGTGATACCACACCAACAGTTTTTAAATGTCACGGCAACTGGGGAGGGCGCTCATAGCTGGAAAATGGCAGATAGCATATTGTCTTTAAGTAGAACAAGATGGGAGATTTAAAGGACTACAGGATGGTCAGCCTCATCTCAGTCTCTATGAAGGAGATGGGGCAAATTCACTCAGAATTTATTTCTAAATTCATGAAAGACATGAAGGTGACTGAGAGCAGCTAGCACAAATTTACCAAGTGGAAATCATGCCTGACTGCCCTCACTGCTTTCTGTGAGGAGGTGAGTGGTGCTGTGGCCAAGGGAGGACAGTGGATACTGTACACCTTTGTTTAACAAGGTTGGTTTTGATCTCAGCCAGAATCAATTCTCTTCAGTTATTTTACTTTTCAGCTCATTCTCTTCCAAGAGGCTACACTTTCTGAAGTTAACAAGGTATTTCTGTAGATGGTGTCTGCTAATAGAAGTGATAACACCTGATGTTTACAGTTACTACCAGGAATTGGTATGCAGAAATGTTCTTGCTTATACTTGCTCCTGTGGTAACCAAGGTCACTAATGGATCTTAGGTAACACATTGCGGGTGCTGGGAAGTAAAACAGTCGCAAGGATGTAAAAAGCTCCACTTCTGGACAGGAGCAGACGGGACAGGTGACCCAAATCTGACCCACAAAGTATTTAATTCCATATACATCATGTTCAGTATAAAGTTGAGATATCACAGGGGTTAAGTTCTCTTCTTCACTGGCTGGTGTCTGAGGAGGACACCACCATTCTTCTGCCCTTGATCCTAATCCATGAGTTCCAAAATCCAGCTCCTGAATCTGATTCCTGTCTGCTGCTGAGCCTTCCCCAGTGCCTGCCTACTCTGCAGCACCAGTGATGTTTGCTGTTGGGGGGTTGGGTTTGATACTGGGTTTGTATATATTTCATTATTTCAAATTTTTTTTTTAATTAGTACTATTATTGTTTCATTAAAGCTTTCTTTTACAATCCATAAGCCTCTCTGCCTTATTACATTTTTCCTTCCCCTTTGAGAGGGTAGAGGGGTTATTAAAGAGATAGTTTAGTGGCTGGCCCAGCCCTAACCATTGACAGACACAATCTCCCACAGTTTCTGTATCACTGAATTTGCAACATAAAAGTTGTATAAGTGGTCAGGGTCTTATGGGGACTTCTGAAAGAGATTGCAAAGCTTGCATTTCTACTGCAGAATATTTTTGCCTTGGAACAGGACTATATAATATTTTTTTTTGGCATTTTGCAACACCTTTTGGATTTTTTTTCCAGGATGAAATGGTTACATTTACACTAAATACATGCAAGCCAGTGGTGTGCCAAGAGGTTTCATTGTGAAGCAATTTAAAAGTATGGTCACATGACTTGCTTTCCCAGGCTTTTTTGTTAATTTTATTTTCTGAGAACAAAACCTCATTGTTCGTTAATTTGTAATTTAAAAACACAGCTGGCATCAATAGACCTCACTAATCACTGCCTTTAATAGCAGTTTGCATGTGTTTAGTTCATTTTACCACACGACTGTAGGTAAAAGGGAGCCTCAGAAGAGTGGAATTAGTTGGTATGTATTTCAGATATCAAATATGATTTTTAAAATGCTGTTACTGCAACCAGCTTTTCTTTATTCTCCCAAAGAATGATTCTTTGTATTTCAAGGCTTCATTCTTCAGCCATTGAACTATTTAGCGTTTTTCCTGCACAATGACGTGAAATTAACTTGTTCTGTTAACTTGTTCTGGACACCAACAATACTCCACAGGACCTTCCCAGCTGTCCCCGTGGACAAAAGCCCTCAGGGCTGAACACAAGAGTCTCTACAGGTGGTGAATGTGATAGTCCCACCACTGTGACCAGGTCTGGTGGGACAGGCTTTGTGGTTTCAACCTCCAAATCAAGTTGTTAAATTCAGAGCATCCAATTTTTCAACAACGCATTTAATATGTTTCTTACCCTGGAATAAATGTATACCACAAAAATAGTTATAAAAATGTAGATTTAAATTTTTTTTAGTAACTTTTTTTCTCACTAGAGCTGGAGGTGTTACTAATGGGACAATGAACAGGAATGAGTTATGTGTTCTACAACTGACATCCACAGCAGTCTCTTTGCACGCTCATTATAACTTGAGGCAAAATATCGATTTATTATTATAGACCAAGTGTGCATGATCCAGTTAAAATAGCAACATATCAATAGATGACTGAAAATAAATTGTCTTCCACATTTTCCATTAAATCTGTAAATGCTTTTCAATACAAGAAATCATTTAGATGACCAAAATTGTGTTATATACATAATAAGAAATATATACAATCTTCCACAGATATTTATTCGTTGGCAAATTCCCAGACGTGCTGTTCTTTAAAAATACAATTGGGAAATAAAAGTAATAATTTCTATCTAAATGTGCTCTTAAAGGAAGAAGTGGAGAGACAGAAGTGCATTTCTGCCCTAAGAATGAGCCAGGCAGAATTATTCTGCTCAGTGAATAATTTGGTGTGAGAACCTGATCTCATGGAAGTCAACAGTAATAGGACCAAATAGTTAGTTTTAACTCTTCCTTGAGAGTGAAATTTTCACTTGGATGGAGAGACAGGATAAAGGCTAATGCATCACTTCAGTCTCATTTAGACTTTGACACACCTCCACTTCTCTCTTTACTGAAACAGAAGTAACAAATGATCTTCACTCATCTATGTGAGTGTGACCTATTGTCTAATCAGGGTTCTACTGTAAGAACAGTTCTAAAATACATTTATTTATTTTAACAGACAGAAAAATCAACTTTTTTAAATTAAGATAACATTAAATGCTTGAAAAAACTCCAAATTTTCTGGAAATGGACTTTTTCCCTGAGGCTCTAGTTTTCCCTTCGTTAGTTACCTTGTGCATAACACAGGGTCTACCTGATTTTCTTCCTCCTTTTTCTTAAAGTGTCTATATTTGATATGCTGGTATAAATATTTTTATGTAACTGAAAAAATAATTTCCTTAGAGGTCCATAAATCTGTACAGAGCTGATATGTTCTTCCTGACTATGCTTTCAAATCAGGTTACAACCATATCACCTATCTTGACGGTTAGTCACATTTTAGATTATATTTATAATTTTTTCGTCAAATATAAATTGAGGGAAAATGAATTTTGAATTATAATAAGAGAAGTTAGAAAATTAATTTAAGGCTTCCCATATAGTTAGATGGAATAAATTACTCTATGGAAAAAATAAAATACTGCTACATGAAGAGGTCTGACCATGTGAGAGCTGCATTTGGTTGTCTAAATTAATATAAATTTTATGTATTTGATTGATTTCTGGGTAAATTTAAATTTTATAAATTTAATTGATTTCCAGGTCAACTCAAATGCAATGTTTTGTAGTAACACATTATAAAAACTTACTTTAATAGGCATAAGTTATTCTCCTTACATCAGGACTCAGGAAGTAGTAGTACCTGGCACACTAGGTATCTCCCTTTTCTTTGCAGATGCCATGCAGAGCAAGGTTCCCATTCAGGAAATGTCATGGTAGAGCCCACATCTAATAATGTAGCACTCTTCCAAAAATTTTCGATCAACTGTGAGGAAGGATCATATTTTGGAACACTTCTTTCTTTTAACAATGCATTGCTGTGTTCAAGTACTGTGTAACAGTAGAGGGTAGGTTTAGATTAGATATTAGGAAGAAATTCTTCTCTGAGAGGGTGATGAGGTGCTGGCACAGGTTGCCCAGAGAAGCTGTGCATGCCCCACCCATGGAAGTGTTCAAGGCCAGGTCGGACGGAGCTTTGAGTGGGAGGTGTCCCTGCCCATGGCAGAGGGGTTGAAACTAGAAATCTTGAAGGTCCCTTCCAACTCAAACCATTCCATCATTCTGTGTTTCTATTCTATTACTCATTTGAGCTTCATTTAGGATAGTTGAGGAGATACCAGCACAAGGATTCTTAAAAGTGATCTTTAATTTTTGAAGTGTAGAGGCAATTTGTAAAATTACTTCATAAAAATATCGTATCTTCTTCCTATGAGTATACAGAATGAAAGCTGCTCACTTTTACAGCCAAGTGAGTGGTTCCAATGTTCAGATTTGTTTTACGGAGCTAAAAAATTAACAAGATATTGATCGGAATTCTGAACTCTTCCAACTCGTGAGCAAGTGATAAACCAAGGTAAACAAACTTACTTTTAATACTCGTTTATCGAAGAGTCAGACAACAACTTGGACTTTCAAGTCACAACTCTGAGTACTCACAGAAGTCAGAAAAAGCAGGATTGTCAATGAAGCAAACTTCATGTCCTTTCCTGCAAGTTTCACAGGCTCTTGAAACTTCTTACTTACTCTAGGGGGAATTTCACATGTAGACATACATGTATACTAGTTCTGTGTTCAGTACCTTGGTGTGGAATTCAGGAAGAAAGACAATGCCTACTGAAACTGTGTCAGATGTACAAAATTATATTCTAAGTAGAACCAACATGTCAATGTTTGTTACTTTAAGCTACAAATATTTATGTCACCAGCTTAAATTTGTCCTTTCTCTTTCTTTCCCCCATTCACAAAGTTTTCAGCTTTCATCAGTCTACTACACTATGACTCCTAGGATACTGAACTTCAAAGATTGTCAGAAATTATCTGAAGAATACAAAAGAAGTTAGAAACTTCATCACATTTGTTACTTTTCTGTAGTTTACATAGACTTTTGGCAAGCAAATACAACATTTAAAATACTGTGTTTCTTTTTTTCTATAAGTGTGGCAACACAAGGGTAATGTTTAACTCATTTTTATGGCTTCAGTAGCAGTATATTGGCTGTACGAATTAACATTACTACAGACATATTTTTCATAGCAGACAGGTCAGGAAAACCCGACTGGAATGTAATAACAACCTGAATTTCTCTTTTTCTGGTTTCAATACCTGACATGGATTTACCAAAGGCTTACTCCGCCCCCATGAACAGCACTACTAAGTGTTTTGTGCATTTGAGGTCGAATGAGAAAAAAACTTCATTGATTGTGTCTTTGTACACAGATTCCTTATCTGCTTTAGAGATAATACAAACCACATTGTGTAAATTATTGTGCTGCTGTGGGCTGTAACCCAGATTGTAACCCAATCTGTATGGTCGCCCTTACAATGTGTTACTTGAAAAAGAAATCCATTTTGAATTTGAGCTGGGTTTGAAAAGAAAATACAGAATCATCCTTTTCTTTTATGAACTGTGCAAATATGAAGTGTAGGTACACTAATTACAGGACTGAGATCACCTATCTTTGACTGAAATATTTCTAGCTGACCTCTTACAGTCGGTGAAGATACCGTCAGTGAGTTCTGTTGGTCAGCTCCCCAGATCAATAAATATGCCTGTTTCAAGTTAAAATTATTAATTTCCTAGAACTTTGTGGATTACAGTGGGAATTTAGAAACTAATTCATGTGCAAACACTTACACTGGAGACATCATAAACTTGGCAAGATAAATCCCTGTCTAACTATCCAAAGTGAGATGTCTGAACTAGTAATCACAGCTCCTTCTAAAGTCAATGAAAGGAGGCCAGATAATCACAGGCCATATGCCATCATTTCCAGCTTGTCACAAATGTGTAAATTGTGCTAAAGTGCATCAAATGACATTGGATGTATGTATTTGGGTAAATAAATGGAGTGCAATAAAAAATCCATCCTCTCTAAAGGAAGAACATTGCATGAAGAAAATGTGTAAGAAATCAATCATTTGTACTATATTATCTACCGTAAAAGTGAACACAAGAGATAAACAGAGAAAAACACACTAACTTCTCAATCTGAGTACATGTAAGCATGAAAAACCTGTGAGGAAAGGCTCTAATGTTAGTATTTGGTTTTTACACACATATTCGTCTCTCCAGCTTACAAGTTTGATTAATGGATTCTATTACTGCCACCAGTACATGCACAGAAATGTGATGTTTGGTTTATTTGTGGAAAACAGTATCTCCTTCATCCTCTTTGTTCAGATATAGGAGGGAGGAAAATATCACTCTGCATCTCTGACGAGCTGCTGTGCACACAGACAAGTAAGTACCTTCACTACGTCTTCTAAGAAATGAACCCTGATCTTCTACAAAGAATGCAAGGCTCCCAATGAAGTAAAAAACTGCTTCATTCATATGTCTGGGAGCAGAATTTGGCTCTCAGAACTAAACCAGCCTGCACTTACCTGCTGCCTTAATTCTGAAATGCATTTTCAGTTGGTATCTTGTCTAAATCATGAATTGAGAGCAATGTGCTTTGTCAAGAAGACAGTATCCAGTCACACAGTGCCATCCAAATGGAAAGACCCCCGAAGGATGCAAAAATGATCAGAATGTAACAACTATATTCTTGGGTTTCTCCATGACAGATTTTGCATGGACTATTACACATTTACAAGGTATCAGTTTTCATTTGGTCATTGTTGTTTAAAGCAGGAGAAGGCTTGCTCTTCTGACCATCAGTTCCACCTTTGGATGTGTCCTGGAAGAAAAGCCTCGGCATCCACAGTGACATTAAGATTCGCTTGTATTCATTCCGAAAGTTCTGGTTAAGAAGACCATATATTATTGCATTAAGGCAGCTGTTGAAATAGGCCATGAAGTAGCTTATAATGAATAACCACTCAGGAACTTTTGGTGCCATTTCCATGGGATCGATGGCTACAGCCAGTCCGATGAAGTTCAGAGGTGCCCAGCAAAAGGCAAAAATCACAAAAACCACGAACATGGTAAGAAAGTTTCTGAAGTCACTTGGCTTCAGTCTTGTCTTTGTTTCTGACTTGACTCGTCTTCTGACTTGAAGCACTAAAACCCAAATTCGAAGATAGCAGAAGCTCACAATGGTAATAGGGACGATGAAGTGAATTAACACAACAGCTATCGTGTAGTAGGAACTTGCAGTCTGAACAAATGTGCACGAATAGATGCGTGGATCATACTTTAAAGAGCCAATAAAAAAATTTGGCACAGTTGCAATTACTGTTAATATCCAGACTAAGGAGACATACAGCATCGTGTTCCAACAGCTGTACACTTTGTCATAGGCAAAACTATGACATATATAGCAATATCGGTTTATTGCAATGGCAGTGATGTTGAAAATAGAGCCTATCACACTTAGTCCCATCACAAAGCCACTCACTTTACAGTGCATTTCACCCAATGTCCATCCATTGTGGAAAATAGCTAAGAGCACCAGTGGGTATGGATACAAGGCCACCACCAGATCAGCCAGAGCTAGACTCACCACAAATGCATTACCTGGGGAAAAAGAAAAAAGACACAAGATAGACATCAGTCTGAAAACAGAAATAGTTGTGAACAAGAGGAAAATATGATGTATTATTTTGAATATCTGTAATACTAAATTGATTATGTCAGCAAATGGCAAGTATATAGAACCAAAAGATGTGTAAGGGAAGAAATATTACATTTCAGCTTAGAACACTACAGAAATACCTGCAGCAACACAATGTATACAATCTGTTAGTGACTGAATTGTACCCTCCTTTCTATTTTAATCTTTAATAAACACAACTATCAACAAGCCATTACATAAGCACATTCTGAGTTGTTTCACTGTAGCTAACTCTGTAGCTGGGTCAAATAAGGTGAAGGAATCACAGAATCACAGAATGTTAGAGGTTGGAAGGAACCTTAAAGATCATCTAGTCCAATCCCCCTGCCAGAGCAGGATCACCTACAGCAGAGCGCACAGGAACGCGTCCAGGCGGGTTTTGAATGTCTCCAAAGAAGGAGATTCCACAACCTCCCTGGGCAGCCTGTTCCACTGCTCGGTCACCCTCACAGTAAAAAAGTTTTTCCTCATATTTTTATGGAGAAAAAGAAGTTTAAATTGCACCAGATAGGCAGACCATTATGATTTTAACCTACCACTGGAATACTAATAGGCTTGAAAGGTATCAAGGGGAAGAAGGATAAAAAACCCTAGAGCTTAGAAGGATGTGTTGTTTTATGTATATATGCTCCAGCTACACCGTTCAATTTGCAGAAGGCAAAGGTAGGGACTAGGAGAATGAAGAAGCTTTCACTGTAGGAGAAGACCAGGTTAGAGACCATCTGAGGAACCTGAAGGTGCACGGGTCCATGGGACCCAATGAGATGCATCCACAAGTCCTGAGGGCACTGGCAAATGAAGTGGCTAAGCCACTATCCATCACATTTGAGAAGTCGTGGCAGTCTGGTTAAGACCCCACTGAATGGAAAAGGGGAGATATCACCCTTATTTTTACAATGAGAAAAAAGCGAAGATCCGAGGAACTACAGGCCAGCTAGTTTCACCTTTGTGCCCTGCAAAATCGTGGAGTGGATCCTCCTGGAAACTATGGTAGGGCACATGGGAAATAAGCAAGTGATTGATGACAGCCAGCATGGCTTCACTAAGGGCAAATTCTGTCTGACAAATTTGGTGGTATCCTATGATGGGGCTACAACATCAGTAGATAAGGGAAGGGTAACTGACATCATCTTTCTGGACTTGGCAAAGCATTTGACATTGTCCCACTCAACATCTTTGTTTCTAAATTGAAGAGACATAGATCCGATGGATGGACCACTCAGTGGATAAGGAATTGGCTGGATGGTTGCATTCAGACAATTGTGGCCAATGGTGAAGATTGGTGTTTGTACTGGGATCAGTGCAGTTTAACACAGGCAGTGGGATTAAGTGCACCCTCAGCAAGTTTGCAGAAGACACCAAGCTGTGTAGTGCAGTAGACATGCTGGACGGAAGGCATGCCATCCAGAGGGACCTGAAGAGGTTTGAGAGGTGGGCCTGTGCAAATTTCATGAAGTTTAGCAAGCCCAAGTACAAGGTGTACTGGTCAGGGCAATCCCAAGCAGAAATACGTGCTGGGCGAGGAGTGGATTGAGATGAGTCCTATGGAGCAGGACTTCCGGGTGGCTCACGTTCAGTTTTTCATCCACCAACACCCCTGTGATTGTGGTGAACACAAACAAGTTTCAGTAATACGGAATTTTTGAACTAAACATTGAGAAAAACATTTTAATGGCAAGAAGAAGGAAGTGCTGGAACATCTTGCTTTGAGTCTGCCTTGGAGGCTGTAAGAAAAAGTTAAATAAACATTTGTCAGTAGTAGCCTAGATATGGCTAATCCTTATGTTGAGCATAGGAAGGATGAGATGACTTTGAAGGCTTCTTGTAGCCATATGATAAATAGAATATAAAACAAGACTAACAAAGGAGCAGGGGCATCTTTATTGCAATGAGTTTACCTCATGGAAATAAGAATTTTTATTTTTTATTAATCACTCTATCAGACATTAGAAGATGGAGAAGTCAGGAGAAAATATTTTTTCTGTTTTAGAATGTCTTTTAGAGGGAGAGTTTAGTCTGTGACATGTGCTAAGATTAATATAATCTTTAAGGCCCCTCAGCAATGATTTATATATAAAATATAAATGATCAATTAAATCAAGAGCGCATTCAGTTCTTTCAATCATATTTGGACGCTTACCTTAAAGTACATTTGGAAAGAGAATTTCAAAATTTTGTATATAATTTAGCACTTCTTGAAAATTCCAGCTGCAATGAATAAGGACAGTTAGCAATGAACTTGTCAAAAACATGTTATACCAGTTTACAACACAGAAGAATAATTGTGCAGTATCTACAAAGGTCTCAAGTAATTTGTCACTTCTATGGTTGTTTACAGGGTCAAGTGTTCGTGTTGTGCACTGCAAAGTAAGGTCCAATATTTTTTCTTTCTATGTGACTAAATGCAGCATGAAGTTTAGTAATGCATCTGGAAAGAAACTTTTCTAATTCGTAAAAAATAACATTTTGAGAAAATAGAATTCTTAGGTGTCTTTTAAGTGATTGGAGAAAGTAAATGTTCCTGATACACCTAAGACACATCACTTGGACTCACTGTAATCATGTTAATAAGATATCCAAAGAGGTAACTTTTTGCTGTCTATGTAAAAATAGAAACCAGAAAATTATCATCGAGTTGGAATTACCATTACTATTATTTCCATATTTTCACAGAATCACAGAATGTCAGGGGTTGGAAGGGACCTCAAAAGATCATCTAGTCCAGCCTCCCTGCCAGAGGAGGATCACCCAGAGTAGGTCACACAGGAACGCGCCCAGGTGGGTTTTGAAGGTCTCCAAAGAAGGAGATTCCACAACCACCCTGGGCAGCCTGTGCCAGTGCTCTGTCACCTTCACAGTCAAAAAGATTTTTCTAATATTTTTGTGGAACCTCCTGTGTTCCAGCTTGTACCCATTGCCCCTTGTCTATCATTGGACATCCCTGAGAAGAGCCTGGCTCCGTCCTCCTGACACTCACTCTTGACATATTTATAAACATGAATGAGGCCACCTCTTGGCCTCCTCCAAGATAAAGAGACCCAGCTCCTTCAGCCTTTCCTCATCAGAGAGATGTTCCATTCCCTTCATCATCTTTCTAGCTCTGCGCTGGACTCTCTCCAGCAGTTCCCTGTCCTTCTTGAACTGAGGGGCCCAGAACTGGACACAATATTCCAGATGTGGCCTCACCAGGGCAGAGTAGAGGGGCAGGAGGACCTCTCTTGACCTACTTGCTACTCCCCTTCTAATACACCCCAGGATGCCATTGGCCTTCTTGACCACGAGGGCCCATTGCTGGCTCATGGTCATCCTGCTGTCCACTAGAACCCCCAGGTCCCTTTCCCCTGCGCTGCTCTCCAGCAGGGCAGTCCCCAACCTGTACTGGCACATGGGGTTGTTCTTTCCCAAGTGCAAAACTCTACACTTGCCCTTGTTAAACTTCATCAGATTTCTCCCCGCCCAGCCCTCCAGCCTGTCTAGGTCTCTCTGAATGGCAGCACAGCCTTCTGGTGTGTCAACCACTCCTCCCAGTTTCATGTCATCAGCAAACGTGCTGACAGCGCTCTCTAATCCCTCGTCCAGGTCATTGATAAATATGTTGAAGAGCACCGGCCCCAGCACTGACCCCTGAAGGACCCCACTAGACACAGGCCTCCAACTTGACTCTGCCCTGTCGACCACAACTCTCTGACTTCTTCTTTTCAACCAATTAGCGACCCACCTCACTACTTGATCATCCAGACCACACTTCCCCAGTTTACCTATGAGGATGCTGGGGGAGACGGTGTCAAATGCCTTGCTGATGTCCAGATAGACCACATCCACTGCATGGCCACCATTAATCCACCTTGTTATGTCTTCAATTTACCTAAAGGACTTTGTTTCTAGATTTCACCTTTATCAAAGTGTAGATGATATTAATTTATAAGAAACATTCCATCCACTCGAATGGAAAGACCTCTTAATTACTAGCAGTAACTACTGAAAGTCAAATATCTATCTAGGGTCCCAAAAAGATACACATCTGTGCAGTTTTAAACATTGATAGTTGGGTGCACAAAAAAAGAAAATGAGTTCTGATATTGAGTTTGGGTATATCAGAACTAAATTAGTATTTCCTGTGGGTTTGTTATCTCCATTAACAGGAAAAGGGGAAGTTTCACACACTCTTGTAAACTTGATATGACTCAATATTGTAGCAATTTAATAATGGAACAAATTTTTGGTAATGTAGGGTCTTTTAAATACTGAGTATCTGCCTTCTGAAAAGAGAATTGTATTCTAATGTCTCTACCAAAGCAAGAAGCAATTGCAATCTCCAACCATTTTCAAAAGGTTTTGCTTCTTCCTTTGGTTTCAAACTGGCTAAAATGATTAATTATATATCATTGTGGTTTTTTTTTTCCATTGGATGGTGTTTTGATTGTTCCACATTTGTTTAAAAAGTGGTTATACTTTGCGTATAGACATAGTCCTCTCAGATCTACTTCCTCCTGGTTACAGCCTTATTTGTCCTTGTGTGCTCTCCTTCTGTGTCCTTCACTCCTTTTTTCTTTAGCATACAGAGGGCTAGGAAAATTGTTTCTAGGCAGCCTATTGTGCAGACCATTGCATTTTTTTCTGCCTCCTCCTCTCCACCTGCTGAACTAGGGTGTGTAACAACAGATATAAGGAGTAGGGAGATGCAAGGCAGAAAGTGACTATATATGACTATATGACTATAATGTTTTGTCAGATTTTTTTTTTTTAATACCAAGGATCAGTGACTCAGGATAGTTACTTTATTCTTCAATTTCCATATCCTAATCTTACAGGAAAACTCAGAGTTACTTGTGCAGATTTCTTACTTCATTATGTCTTCAGGTGAAATGTAGGTGGGAAAGGTCTTTGTTTGGGTTTAAGGCTTTTAAACCCCTCAAATAATCAGCAATGTTTATAATTAAATGGTCTTTTATACTGGTTGAGAATGTTAACAACTGGAGTTTTTCTATTATATCACTCTGTCAAATACCTGTGGGTATTTATCTATGCTAAAGAAAGAAGAGCGAGGTCTTGACTTTAACAAAATATGAGTCCTACTCTATAAAATGAAGCTAATAATTACTCTGCAGAGTTCACAGTAATAGACATCCTCAAGAAGAAGTTAGACTGACAGACTGTCTGTACACACACACTGAGCACTTCTCTAGTGTTAGCTCACTCTTCAGCCCTGCGTTTTATTCCTCTGCAGGCACTTGTAGGCCCTGTACTCCAAATTACCTTGAAGACAGTTCTGGAAGGCTTCCGATAGCTTTCTTCTTGTGGTTGATGTATAAAGACAGAATCTGGGCTCAGTTTCTAGACAGTCTTATAGTTAAAGACACAAGATATCACTTCAGGGATGTATGGGGTCATCCATTGTGTAAGTTACTTTTATATAAACACTAAGCCTACAAAATGCTTTTTGGCTCTAGTGTTCAAAATGTTCACAAAATATGCAAGGTGAGTCTAATCTTTTAGTTCTTTCCTGTAAGTCACTAAAGTTAAAAAAAGTTTTACAGTCTTGATCATAATTTCAAATGTCTGCAAGTGGTGTGCTGCTTGCATACAAAATCCTTCCTCAGCTCTGACATCACCCATCTCTAATAAAGATAACCTTGATCCTGACACTGGGCTTGGTATGGAAGTTGCTGCTGGCTCATAGGTTTTTTTTCTGCCTACCAGCAATTTGTGGAAACAAACAGGTTTTTTTTACTCTTATTATTGCATCATGCTATGTTACGTTATACTAGTGTAAATTATCTGCCTTTTAGGCCTCTTTAATGACTACTAATGGGAGAATTGTCGTAGACTTGAAGGAGACATTTATCAGACTTAACAAAATAAATACCTCTTCTTAAAAAGAATGCGAACTACCAAGAGCAATTTGTCCATATAATAAGGGCAACAACACAGAAAAAAAATGAACCACTTGAATTTTATTTGTATGTAAAAGAACAAAAATCAAAGTCAAAAATCATTTCATAGTTCCTCCAACTTTAAAAAGAGCAGATATTACTTTTAGACAAAGAGAAATAGTGTTAATCTCAAACCACGTTAACCAGGATTCACTATAGCAAGTGGTTTATTGGGTCTGTTGTTTGAGTTTAGGCCAATATGAAGAATGAAGAGGGTTATATAACAGCTTGAAGAAAGCAATCGGTCCTTCAGTCAAGAAGACCGTACCTCCTTAATGTCCGCTTGTCTATAATTAATAATTAGCAATAGAAACTACCAAATATTGTCTTGAACTTTCTTGTGCAACATCACCTTTTGATAATCGGGCTTAAACGTAAGTTCCAGGCTCCAGGCCCTACTGAATTCTCATTAAATTGAGTCTCAAGGTCTGGACCATATAAAAGAGGTGCATATTCAACTAATAGCAAATGGTGTAACTTTGTCTTCACATGTCTATGTCCTCACTCCTGGTTGTATAAGAATAGACTTGAGACTGAAACTAAGGACCGATCTGCAAAGTCTAACCATTTAAGCAACACATTATTCAAAGATATGAATAGTTTTCCAGCTCAGAGTTCAGGATGTCAGCAAAATAGATGATTACTGTGACGGAACTCTGTAGCTGGTTCTACCCTGGAGCTCCTTATTTTATTTCAGTCTTGAAAAGAGAAGACTCCAGGGGGACCTAATAGCTGCCTTCCAGTACCTGAAGGGAACCTACAGGAAGGCTGGGGAGGGACTTTTTACAAGAGTGTCCACTGACAGGACAAGGGGAAATGGGTTTAAGTTGAAGGAGAATAGATTTAGATTAGATCTTACGAAGAAATTCTTCAGTACGAGGGTGGCAAGACTTTGGAATAAATTGTCCAGAGATGTTGTGGCTGCGCCCTCCCTGGAGATGTTCAAGGTCAAGTTGGACAGAGCCTTGAGTAGCCTGATCTGGTTGAGAGGCGTCCCTGCCCATGACAGGGAGGTTGGATTAGACGATCTCTAAGGTCCCTTCCAGCCTAGGCCATTCTATGATTCTATGATGATTCTATGCATGTCCATGTACACACAGATACCTCCTAACCATTCAGTTGATTATCTTCGCCAAAATTTAAGTTAGTTTTAGTGTATTTTATGGAAGAATTACATAAAAAGATAGAAGGTTATGCTTTCAGAGCTTGGATATTTTCTAAACTTCAAGGTGACAGCTTTTACGTGGAAGCCCTGGCCACCTTATTGCTGGTTCTGGATTCTGCCAGTGACATCTACATTTTCTCACCTATCATATTTTCCACTGAGCTCCATTTCTTACAACTCTTGCAGTTCTTTTCAAGCTTCGTTTTGGGGCTTTATCTTAAGGTTTGCTCTTCCATGTGGAAATAAAAACATGACTCTGGAGCCACTGAAGAAGTGGTACCAGGTAGGCAGGCAGAACTAAAGACTGGGTAGGTTTTCTTTTCCAGAGTGGCTCAGTGAGCATGTCTCAAATGGCATGCAGGGAGACATTAGCTGCTCCTGGAGAAAGACTTATGCTGCTTACTTCCTCGCTACTTTTTTTTATCTCTAGTTTTGACTTCTTTGATTAGTATTTTTTTACAGTATTCAAACTTTTTCAGTTTTTTTGTTTAAATAAGTAACTTTTAAATATTTAAACTATGTCAACCCCCCCCCTTTTTTTTTTCTCACAATCCACTGGAAAAAATACATCCTGCAAATCTGATTCAGATGAAACTTCACTCATGTCAGCAGAAGTGAAATCACTAGAAGCGGACACCAGCAGTAGGTGCAGCAGAGAATTACGTCTTTCACTTGCTGACATTTCAATTCACTGTGACACTATAAGCCAAGATGTAGGGTACTCTTTGGTTTACTGTGACATGTTAATCCAGTAAAATGTTCAGGAATGTGCTACTAACAGAAGGCTTAACACAATGCTCCAAACAAGTGTCAGATAGATTTTAATTTTCTTTGAATATGACAGTTTAAAAGTGGTGATACACTCCTTTGTAGTTATGTTTCGTGATTTCAGATATTAATGGGATATATGGCAGAGTTTGATGTAACAGAAAGGTACAAGCAATGTTTTATCACTAGAACCACAGTATTTTAGAAACTAGCAAAAAAAAAGTATAACAATGAATCAAGGCTGGTTTTTGAAATATGGAATTTACAGTTTATTTTTAGAAAAGATATTCTATGAGAGTGTTCAAAATATTTGGTGAATATAATTATCTTATGATATGTATATGGAAAATTCTCTACCATCACTGGGAGTAGAATCATAGAATCATTAATGTTGGAAAGGACCTTTAAGATTATCAAGTCCAACTGTCAACCTAACATTGCCAAATCTACCACTAAAACATTTCCCTAGGCCCTACATCTTCATGTCTTTCAAATACCTCCAGGGATGGTGACTCCACAGGGAGTCAGGAGGACTGGGCCAGTCATTTTTCAGTGGTGCCCAGTGGCAGGACAAGAGGTAACGGGCACAAACTGGAATATAGGTAGTTCCATCTAAACATGAGAAGGAACTTCTTTATTTTCAGGGTAACAGAGCCCTGCAACAGGCTGCTCAGAGAGGTGTTGGAGTCTCTGTCTCTGGAGACATTCAGAACTTGCCTGGAGGCCATCCTATGCAACCTGGTCTAGGTGAACCTGCTTTGCCAGGGGAAGTGGACTAGATGATCTCAAGAAGTCCCTTCCAACTGCTGACATCCTGTGATTCTATGGTTCTGTGATTCTTGGCTACCTGGGGCACACTGCTGGTTCATGTTCAGGTAGCTGTTGACCAACACCCCCAGATCCTTTTCTGCTGGGCAGCTTTCTAGCCACTCCTCCTCAAGCCTATAGCACTCCCTAGGGTTGTTGTGATCCAAATGCAGGACTCAGCACTTGGCTTTGTTGAATCTCCTACAACTGGCCTAGGCCCATCAATCCAACACGTCCACGTCCCTCTCTAGAACCTCCCTACCCTCAGGCAGATCAACACTCCACCAAGCTTCATGCCATCTCTAAACTTACTGAGGGTGCACTCAATCTCCTTGTCCAGATCATTGATAAAGATATTAAAAAAAGTTGTCTGCAATACTAAGCCTTGGGGATCATGACTTATGACTGGCTGTCAACTGGATTTAACTCTGTTCACCATCACTCTTTGGGCCCGGTCATCCAGATAGTTTTTTTTTCCCAGTGAAGAGTGTGCCCATCCAAGCCATGAGTAGCCAGTTTCTCCAGGAGAATGTCATGAGAAGCGGTGTCAAAGGGTTTAATAAAATGTAGGTATACAACACCCACAGCCTTTCCCTCATCCACTAGGTGGGTCATCCGGTCATAGAAAATGAGGTTAATCAAGCAGGACCTGTCTTTCGTAAACCCATGCTGACTGGGCCTGATTGCCTGGTTGAGCCATGCGTGCCACATGATGGCATTCAAGACGATCTGCTCCACAACCTTCCCCACCACCAAGGTCAGACTGACAGGCCTGTAGTTTCCAGGATCCTCCTTCAGGCCCTTCTTGTATGTGGGAGTCACATTTGCCAACCTCCAACCCACTGGGACCTCTCAGGTTAGCCAGGACTACTGATAAATGTTGGAAAGTGGCTTGGTGAGCATTTCTGTCAGCTCCCTCGGTACCCTTGTGTGGATCTCATTTGGCCCCACAGACTTGTGCGTGTCTAAGTGCAGCAGCAGGTCACACACCATTTTCCCTTGGATTATGGAGACATCATTCTGTCCCTCATCCCAGGTCAGGGAGCTGGGTACCTGGAGAACAACTAGTCTTACTACTGAAGATTGAGGTAAAGAAGGCATTAAGTAACTCATAGTTTCCTTCATTCTTCATCACTGTGTCTTCCCCTCTATTCAACAAAGGATGGGGATTCTCCTTAGCTCTCCTTTTGTTGCTACTGTATTTATGGAAACATTTTTTATTGTCTTTTACAGCAGTAGGCAGATTAAGTTCTAATTTGGCTTTGTCCCTCCTAATTTTCTCCCTGCATAACCTCAAAACCTCCTTGTAGTCCTCCTGAGTTGCCTGCCCCTTCTTCCGGAGGCCATAACTTTCTTTTTGTCCTGAGTTCCAGGCAAAGCTCTCTGTTCTGCCAGACTGCTCTTCTTCCTACTAGCCCATCTTTTTGCACATGGGGACAGCCTTTAGGATTTCCTTCTTGAAGAATGTCCAGCTTTTCCAGATTCCTTTGCCCTTCAAGACTGTCCTATACACAGAACAGAACGGGGGTGGTTACTGTGTTAGTTATGCTTTTATTGTACAGCTACCTAAAGGCTGTGGGAGAGCTTTCTGTTCAGAAGAAATCTAAGCCTAGATACCTTGAAATTTAGATGCCTGTGTTTTCGCAGAAAAGTCTGGAATCCAGACTGGTAGGGTTTAAACCTTAGTCATCCATTTTCTGGATGAAAGCACTATGCTGCTATGTAGAAGATGAGAAGAAGAACTTTTAATTTTAACATAGAACAATGTAAGCACCCCACTATGGGACATTTTAGTGGGGAATGCCCTGTACATTCCTTTTTCAAGCGGTACTGCAATGCAGAGAATACAGGATTCATAGGAGCAGAAGCTCAGCATGTAAAAATGGACTTAAAATTGTGACTTAGACTGCTGAACTGGGACACTCGTGCTCTTGGCACTACATCTACAACTATGAATTGGTGCTATAAGGTACATTTGCAGGAGCTGAATTTTGGGCTTATAAGCCATAGCTCTCAGGTGTCAGCGTGGTCTTGCTGAAGAGAGGCACCTAAATTGCGCTGTTGAATAATATGTTTTTGAGATCACGATTTTGGCATGCTTGGAGTTAGGTATAAACACAGCCCAGTGATCAATGCCTTTGGTTTTTCTGTGTTCTCAGGTTTCTTCTCCCTGTGGTTAAATATGGGAGCACTGCTACTTGAAGTGAATTTGCTGCCATGAGTTTCTTAATAGATGAGAGGTGTAAAAAAACCAAACTATCTCTAGTGCTGTGTTACTACAAACTTAGTCTTCAGGTTTGTAACCCCTAGGTGTGTAATTTTGTTCGCATGTGGCTTCCTGTGGTGCGAGCAGGGACAATGGTGACTCTCCATTGCCACCTAGTGCACCAGCCACGGCAGAGACTGTGCATCGCACCCTCTGGCAGAGCAGGAGGCAAAAGCAAGCGGTTGGTTCTTCCAGAGCAAAAGTCTGCTTGGTAATCAGAGAGTACATTTATAGGCTGACAAATATTTTTCTTGTCTTCTGGCACTTCCTGAGATTGCAGTAATCCTGACTGATTACTTTCCTGGCACTGGTGTTTTCAGAGAGAAAAGGAGAAACGGCAAGACAGGTTCTTCTAGAGAATTCACTATTGCCTAGTGATTAGGACACTTCCATGGTAGAAGAGCTTTTCTTTGAAAAAGAACTTGAGCCTATGTCTCCCATAGTCCCAAGAGAATGCCCTACTCACCAGCCCTGCTGCTCTTCTGGGGTTAGCCTGCTTGTCTCTTTCTAGGTTATGTTCAAGAGTTTCACCCTAGAACCAGAACACACAGGTTATCACTTGTACTGTAGAGTGCTCTTCATCAGTATGTTTCAAAGCAAAAGACAAAAAAATCCTCCTCATGATTTAAAAAGTGTGAAACTGAGACAGGTGCAGGGGCTCTCCCAAGACACAGGTTAGGAAGAACGCTCTAGATTCATGAGTCTTGCTCTTCTCTATTAGATAATACCACCTCTATTTGGCACACGCTAGAAAAAAAAAGACAATGCCTGTCCATCTCACTGCTCCAAAATGACACCTTACCGGTATACTGGTACTGAGGGATGGAGCCAACAGAAGGCCTAGAGCTATTAAGCATAGCTAGTAGGTTTCAGTCACGCCATTCAGAAGCACAGCTCCTACCTGGGCTCCCCTGGTACGACCTGAGTGATGTGGTGTGACATTCTCATTCATGTCCTTGCCAGCCACTCTTCCACACAATCAGCCCAGTTTTGTAGACAAAATGTCTGAAGGGGCAATAACCTTGTTCTGTAGGTCTTTCCACCTGCAACTGAGCTGCATTTTGCAGTGGGCTCAGAAGTGAAGATCATTTATACTAACACCCTCACACCAAAGTTGGGATTTGGATCTTGCCTTCAGGGTAGCCCAGAATGGTGAAAGGCCCTTCTTGAAGCCAAGACACTTACTCTGAATACTTACCACTATGGGTACCAGTGACAGCCCAGCTTCAAAACCTCCAGTTGCCGAGCACAGTCACTGAACAACAACAAAACCAGACTGCTTTTTCACTAATTCATGAAAGAAGTTGTGTTTCCTGTATCTGCCAGAACGTATCAGCTTAATTTTCTTCACTTGAAATAATCACAGCTGTTGATTGCTTCAGCCAAGGAAGAATAGGAAACCTACATGAACATCTTCAAGTATGAAAACTCATTTATTTCTAACAAAGGGGTTAATATGAAAAGCTGCAAAACACAACAGGTGCAACCAAGTCAGATTCTATAAATAGCTAGGCAACCTATTATTGTTAATAACATTTTTTTTCAATCTCCCAACACCATATTGCATGTCATAAAAAAAAACAAAAAAATGAAACGTAGCATTTTGTAGGATGTTATTTTGGTAAAAAAACCCCCACAAACTAAAACCTGGTTCCGATCGTCTATAAAAGACTTGAGTGTGGAAGCAAACAAAGTAGGGATACTTCACTGCTAAAAACTCCGGGCAAAATTCTGTTGTGTCCTGGTAGATAGTAATTTATATTGTGTAAAATGCTAGGTCATCTTCTATTACCTTCATCTTTGCTACTGTCTTTAGCTTGGATTTTTGTCAAAAGAAATTGTGTTGTTTTTTTTCCTCTCTCTCACAGCAACAAAACAGTGATCAGGTCCTTAGAATAACTTATCTTGCATTCTCTTTTAGAAAGGAGGACAGGAAATTGAAGAATAAAAACAATTTTGTGCAAACAAAAAATCATGTTGTGTGAAGCTGATGCGTTTGTGTGGGTTTTTTAATATTCACTAGCAGATTAATTGAATTAAAAAAACTCAAACCAAACAACAAACCCCAGAACATAAAATAATTTTATTTGGAAATATAAAGCTCAGTGACAGAAGATATTAAAAATATCCAACAGGTAGACTAGTGAACAAAATTGGGACTATTGAAGGCTATGGGACATACTCTGCACCAGTCAGCTAAGAGATTTGGTTGGCTATGACAAGGTGCATCTTGTAGCGTTGCCCTGTAGATCGATTTAAACAGAACAGAGCATTCTGACCAGTAAAAATGTTGGGGTTTCCTCTTATGAAAATGAAGACATGCAAGTCCACAGCGATATATTCAACTACCTTGTGGGGTTCCAGGTGAAGGACTCACAGCATTTGACAGCTTCACAGCCAGAAACAAAAACATGCAAAGCTTGTACACGCCATCTAGTTTCAACTGCAAAAATAAATCAGATCTAAGCCTATTATTGCTGCTATGTACTGTTAGAGTTTTTTATATTCAGCTCCCAGACACAGTGGGTAGTTCTAAGACAGTCTTGGAACTCTGTAAAATAGGATCTGATACACTGATGTAAATACAGTATGTTGGAACATCTAATATGGGGAACATTTAGGTTGACAAGTTGCCAATGTTTCTGATATTCTCTGGAGTGAATTATTATCTTCTTTTCCCTTCCCTTGTTTCCTATTTTGCCAAGGAAGAAAACAGATGATACTTGATGAAAATGGCCATTATAACCTTTCAGTGAGGAAAAGTCTTACCCTTTTTGTTCTGAGATTTTGGAAGGCCTCATCCCTGTGCATGCACAGGGATATGAATGTCTTCAGAAGCTATTGTCAGGCTGTGCCATCTGCTTCTTTTGGAAACAAGGTCTTAAAGTAAAGTACACTGACATGATTCATCTTATAATGATACTCATAGGTTTGTAAACAGCCTGTAAACAGATGAGTAAATTAAATGCTTCTACAGAAAGTGCTCGTGTATTCCCTTCTAAAGTATTGGCTGGTTTGTGTTTCAACTCAATACAAAGTGTGTAATGATGATTTCCTGAATTAAGGTCTCTTCTGAGAGTCAGTAAAAGTTTTGCAAAATTACTAGACAACTCTGCTCTGGCTGGACCTGAGACATGATACTGGTGAAATAGTTAAATGAAGGGTGATAGGCATAGACATATAACTGATATAACCACAGAACCACATGTGTTAGAATCGATGTCTTGAGATCATTTAGTCCAACCCTCCCATTCAAAGAAGGGTCGATCACAGCTGGTTGCTCAGGGTCATGTCCAGTCAGGTTTTGACTATTTCCAGCCATGGAGACTCGACAGCCTCTCTGGATGACCTGTTCTAGCAAGGAATGGGTATACAGTATATTTATTGTTTTCACTAGGGAATGGGGAAAGATGTTGATTTTGCAACAGATGAGGGCTCTACCTGATGTACTACAGAGATCATACCTGATACTGTGTAGGTAGAGGAAGGATCTGGTCAGTAACAGTGAGTTACAGTTACTTGGTCGGAAGAAGAGGTTTCAGTTAGAGTAGAGGGGGCTTTGTTTTGTTTATGTTTGTGTCTTCAGATTCCTTGTGGCAGCAGAACCTGAACAATCTCTGACTGGACATAATGGTCTGAGTCAGAGAATCTGGACCAACAGACATTTACAGATCTGGAGGCAGAGGGTAGAGTGTTGTAAAGGCTGCACAGAAAGAGGGAAGAGGCATCAGATCCTAGTAAAAACATTTTTAGAAACGAGTTCCCACTGGATTTAGCAACGTCAGAGTTTCCCTCCTTGTCTAGATATTCAAATACTACGTTCAGCTTACATGGGTTGCAGAATACTTTTCATGTGCTACTTTGTCGATCTTTAAGCACCGTGAACCACAACTAGCCATTCAGACTGGCTTCTTGTGGGACTCCAGTTGTAACCCAAGTGAGTGACCTGGCGGCCTGTGCTCTAGAAAGAGCAATGGGTGACTTCTGTCTGCGTGAAGTACCAAATCACGCTTTTACTGGGTGAATACACCTGCACACTGGGTCAAATCAATGTAATTTTTATTAAACCAGGATCAAATAGAAATCACTATTGTATATATTCCATGAGAATGTTGTGTTTGAAGGCCATGTACTTAATTATTTTGCTTGTTCTCCATAAGCAGGCCAGATATTCTTGCTTCATATTTAACCAAGAAGTTGACTGTGTAGCAAGTTTTACAATCTTTTACAATCTTTTTCATAAAAGCAACTAAAGAGGATTACATTGTTTTGAGATTACCTAACTAAAGACACATTTACAGGATCTTAAATTAGTTAATTTTTGCTCGACTTTGAAGCAACAAATGTCCAGCAAAAAATCCAGTCTGGATTGTGTAGTTAATATTTCATACCTAGGACTGTAATAATTTTTTTAAACCGTAAAATTTTTTAAACTGTTTCAACCAGTTTACCAGTAGATCATTTTTCCTAACTGGAGCAATAAAGGAATAGAAAATTAGTGGCAATAAGCAGTAAAATACCACATTAAAGGCATAGGAAATTTATCACTTTAAAACATATGTGCACAAAATACAAAAAAGCAAGCTTTGTAGAAATCAATGATGTCAGAATTTAGGATGAATCAAAGCCTACCTATGCATTGCTAAAGCAGTGCTGTTAATAGAGTATGCCAATTATGTCAAATGAAAATTTTTACACCAGTACTTAGGTTAAAATGCAAGTTTTTCACACCAAATTATGGTTGTGTTGGAGCCTTACAGACTCACCACATCACAGACTCTTTTAGATTGGAGAAGACCTCTTGACATCACCTGCTCCAACACCTCCTGCTCAGGCAGGGTCAGTGAAAGAAGGCTGCCCAGGACTGTGTCCAGTTGGAGTCTCAGTATCTCCAGAGACAGAGACTACACAACCTCTCTGGGCAACCTGTTAAAGTGTTCCATCACCCAGTGAAAAAAAAAGGGGGTTTGTGTTCAAATGGAATTTCACAGGTTCTAATCTGTACCCATTACCTCTTATCTTCTCAGTGGGCACTTCCGAGAAAAGTCTGACTGCCTCTTCTTCACTCCCTCTCACCAGGTATTTGTACACATGGATAAGCACAAGAAAGACATGGACATGTTGGAGTGGGTGCAGAGGAGGGCCACAAAATTGGTCGGAAGACTGGAACACTTCTCCTATTAAGAAAGGCTGAGAGTGTTGGGATTGCTCAGCCTGGAGAAAAGAAGGCTCTGGGGAGACCTTATTGTGGTCTTTCAATAGTTACAGGAGGCCTAAAAGAAAGATGGGGACAATCTTTTTAGCAGAACCTGTTGCAATAAGACAAAGCATAGTGTTTTTAGACTGAAAAAGGAAAAATTTAGAGTGAATATAAGGAAGAAATTTTTTAAAATGAGGGTGGTAAAAACACTAGAACAGGATTCCCAAAGACATGGTAGATGATCCATCCTCAGGAACATTCAAAGCCAGGTTGAATTGGGCTCTGAGCAACTTGACCTAGTCAAACATGTCCCTGCTCATTGCCAGGGAGCTGGACTGGATGACTTTTAAAGGTTCCTTCCAGCCCAAACCATTCTATGATTCTATAAGATCCCCCTGAGATTCTCTTCTCCAGGCTGAATTGTCATAGATTTCTCAGCTTCTCCTCGTATGAGAGATGCTTCAAATCCCGAATCACTTTAGTGGCCCTGTGGTGGACTTCAATCCACAAATCCATATCTTTCTTGCCCTTGGGATTCCAAAACTGGACAAAGTGCTCCAAATGTGGCCGCATCAGTGCTGAGGGGAGGACCATCTTCCTCAGCTTGCTGGCAAAACTCTGATGTGACCCAGGAGACTGTTAGTCTATTTTGCTGCAAGGATGCATTGCTAGCTTATGGTCAGGGGGTTTTTTTCTGTTTATTTTTTTTGTTCTTTTTGTTTGCTTTTTTGTTTTCCTGGTTTTTTTTCTGTTGTGGTTTTTTGTTTTGTTTTGTTGGAAACAGAAGTGCTGAGATACTGACAGGCTGACTACTGTTCTCACCTCTGCCATCAGAGTTGTTCCAAAGAATGTTTATCAATATGGTGATAGGCACTTTATAAACATAAATATAAATAAAAAACATAAATATATTAAATCTATTAAATATATAAATACATATATATACAGAAATCTTTATAAAATACAAATATATAAATTTTTTTATATGTGTGTATGTGTGAAGATATATATTTTTATATATGTGTGTATGTATATATATATATAAAAAGAAAAAACCTTGGTGTTGTCCACCAGGATCCCCAGGTCCTTTTCTGCCAAGCTGCTTTCGAGCCGGGTGTCTCAGCATATATTAGTGCCTGGGGTTGCTCCTCCCCAGATACAGGACTTTGCACTTCCCTTTGTTGAGTTTATTAAGGTTTATGTCAGACTATTTCTCCAATTTGTCCAAATCCCTCTGGATGGCAGCATGGCCCTCTGGTGTGTTAGCCACTACCTTCAGTTTTGTATCATCTATGAACTCGTTGAACTTGCCACATTGCTATGAGGATGTTATGGGAGACAGTGTCAAAAGCTCCACTAAAGACAAGGGAAACAACATCCAGCACTCTCCCCTCATCCATGAAGTTAATCATGTAATTGTAGAAGGCTATCATGTTAATTAAACCTGATTTTCCTTTTTTAAATCCATGCTGATTACTACCAATCACCTCGTTGTCTTTCATGTATTTGGAAAAGGTTTCCAGGATTAGTTACTCCATCAACTATTCATTACCTTGTTAATGAATCAGAAGTGGTACCTCCTTATAGCATCCTGCAATTTTATTGACTGCCTGTCTTCCAACCATTAATTAAGTCAAACTTTGCTTAGGTTATGATATAATTAATCTAAGAGGCAATAGCCGAGAATGAGACACTAATTAGAAACATGTCACTGTTCTCATAGAATGAGGCTACCCACAGGCTTGTAATCCTGTCTTGAAAATAAATTATACATTACATTTCTGGAACTGTCGTAGAAGGCATTTCAACTCTTTAAGTAAGATATTCTGGCCTCGGTAGCACTTAGAGTGTTTGAAGGAAGAAAAAAAATATATAGTTGCATCTCTTATGGTTTCCAAAGCACTTATTTCTCAGTCCTTTGCAGATGATTTTTATTTACCTTTCATAAATTAAGCACTATACCATTTTACTCAGAAGAAAATGCCTGATCAGCTTTGGTGGAACTTTGGTGAAGGTTTAGATAGTGTCATTATCTGGTTTAGTGTAATTAGCTAGCTTAGTGTAGCTACCAGTCAAGTTACCAGTTTCATCTGGTAGTCAGCTATATTTTAATAGTGAAATTAGCTCGTTCCTGTAGGAAAACTTTGGGAAAAGTCATCTCTTTGTTTCAGAATGTACACAAGTATTCCTTGTGTAAAGCAATTCACATCTGGTTTTTGTGAATTTTAAATCTGTAGAGAACAGAATTAAGCAATTTTACACATAGGTGTAAAGTGAGGGCTGTTTCTGAACAGCTTGGTGCCCGAAAGTTCCTTGGCTTGTGAACACTTTGAGAAATCTGTTATTTTCATTCCATGCTTATGTAAAAGTAATGGTGTGCTGACTCTTTCTGCATATTTCTGTATTCAGTACAGTGGGTAACACCCACCAGTCTTAGCAGCTCTTGGATACATGGAGGATGCAGTCCTTAAGCCTGAACTCAGAATTGTTAACAGCCTCAATAAGTGAGGCTCAGAATGCCATCAGCAGCAAGTGGCTTTGCTTCAGAACTGTGCAGTAGCAGTTACTGTATAGGTTATTACACCAGAAAGGGTTTGCTGAGGTGCTTTTGAAAAAAAATAGAAGCAATAACTTTTATCTGAAAGGTTTTTTAAAGGACAACGTGGAAGAAGGTAAAAAGGTGTGTTAAGGTTGCACGCTGTCTTGGATTTTCATACCAGAAGGTTTGTCTGAGTGAAGATGGAAATTCCAGCTAAGGTGGTGTGAAATTTTTCCTCTGTAACAATCCAAAAATTACACCCTGTGCATTCCAGTGAGTAATGCCTGATTTCAAACAAGTTGGCTGGAATGCTCAGTCTCTTGAATACAGTTCCCAAGATCCATAAGTGGTAGTTCACAGAAAGAAGGGATGGGATAGCTCCCAGTTGGCATGTAGTGACGATGCCACCTGCATGTCTTTACTTGTCTTGAAGCAAAGAAACATGTTTTAATGTAACGTTCTTTTACTTGTCAGTAGAAAAGTTGAATAAAGTTCTCTACTTCTAAGAACATCTTTTAAAAGTCCTAAAGACTGTAACATTGATGAATAGAGAACATTTTTTTAAAAAAAAAGCTAAGCAGATAATATTCAGTAAGTGAGTTATTTTTCCTTGAATGGGAAGTAGAAAATAAAAATACCTAGATTCATATTCATAGCTGATAGTCATCCGACATAAGGTCCTTTTTCCTGTTTTCAACTCATATGAAATGCTGTGTAAACTGAGACTGTTGAAAAAAAAAGCATTGTCTTTAGACTAAGAGGACACTGAGAATTTGAGTCAGGGTTTGAGAAAATTGTAGAGACATGACATTTATAGGTCTTCTTGCAGTGATACATTTTACAATTTGATGTTAGCTCTAAACTAATAATTAGTTAACATAAGTCTATTTACAACACAGATATTTTTCCTTGTTAGTTAGACAGCTAGCTCCAGTGGCTGTATGATGTTTTCTGACAAAAATTGTTGCCCTTTTTATGCAAATATGTCAATTTAAAACAACAGATGAGCAGATGTTGTTCTCTAGCAGAAAGATGACAATATTTGTGGAAGTGTCATATAATATTATCATAATTTTCATAACGGTATTTAAATATTGAAAATGAGCCAAGTCCATAAAAAGCAGCTGAAAAAAATTAGTAACTTTGTGTTACTATGTTTTTTCTTCAGACATAGTTTAAGGAGCATTTATTAAAGACTGTAATCAAATACCTCTGTAACTAATAGATAATTATAAAACCAATCCCAGTAATCAGGATCCTAGCCATTTGATGAACGTGTTTAGGCTGTTGTTATCTGTTGTCATGTCAAGACATGACTGTCCCATAAGCAGATGAAACATCAGGAAAATGCTGACTCAGTGTTATCACTCAGTCATTATCAGTACTGAGACCAAAACTAAACCAGAAGATTCCAAAGCAGCAACTGTTGTTAATAAGGACAGTGATGTTGTACCTATAGTGATTTAGATGTATTTCTGTCAGTTTTTGATGTCAGGAAATCTGTTTCATGCCCATATCAAACTAAGAGTTTAAAAATTAGAACAACAGCTCAGATTGATTTTTAGGAAGACAAAATTACCATAATATGTCTTTCCTTCTGCAAAGGAAAAAAATGGGTTTGTTCTGTCAGCTCAGGATAACATAGATGGTTTCACAGGGTTTTTTTGGGGAAAAAGGCAATGCAGTTGACAATCCACATCAAGGACACTAATATGTGCTTGTAAAGGATAACTTCTAAGAAGCTAAAATCTGGATCATATCTGAAGATACTGGTACACAGAATAGATCTGAATTGGAGTAGGAGTAGAATTTACTCCTAGAGGCAGAGAAGAGGTTATTACTCATTTAATGAGATGAAAGTAGTCTCTGCTAACATCCTGAATAGAATGTTTAAGTCACCTGTTTAATACATACCTGTTAAGAATAGTTGAAAAAAATAGTCTTTTAAAATGACCTGTCCTGGTTCTCTGTGAGGAGATTTGGTCTTTTAGCTCTTTGGCTGATTGTGTCAAAGATCACCACGAATCTGTGAATTGCTTCTGTTGGTCCATCCAAGAACAGACCTTTATTGTAAAGAGGTCAGACCTCGTGCAATGAGTCTTCCAAAAGAAACGCCAACCCAGATTGCAGGAGAGAGCTGGCAGCAAAGGGAGTGCTGCTAAGACACATTGAAGTTGCTGTACTACAGCCGCTAAGAGGTCCTTCTTATTTCCTGTAGCTGAGGGCATGTTTGCGTTGGTTGTTTCAGAGAGATGAAAGGAAGCTTATTCATGCTCTGAATTGAGGGGGGAAAAAAAAAAAGCACTGTGACTGTGTTAGACTTGGACCTATGGAGAGCCTGGGCACAGTGTTGCAGGCAAAGCATCACACTAACATCATTCTTTGGTTTTCTATTTGCTCAGAGCTTGAGTAGAGTGGACTTGTGACAAGTGAAATACATGATGTAAATATACCCTTAGATTCTTCTGTTACAGGTTCAAGGAAACCGTTATAACTCTCCTGTTCAACTAAATTCTTACCATTCTGTTTGCTCTAAAAATAAGCACACCAATAGCTCCATTTAGCAAGTGGAATAGAATTTAACACTATGTTCTTAAATAAAAGTGTCTTGGAGCTCATTTTGGTGATTTCCTTTCTATTCCCATATCAATAAATGGATGGCTTCCTCTACAGGATAAAAGAAAATTAAAATTTAGACCTATCACCGGATATTGCATTGCCAGGTACTTCAAAGGAGGATGCAAAGGATCCTATAGCTGTAGAATAACCTGCCTCAGACTACAGATTTACCCTAAACCTTAGTTGCTAGGATTTGGTTTACACCTGTTATTAATACCTTCCATACTTTCTTCATTTTTTTTATAACAGGAGCCATTATCAATTTGAACACTCAAAATATTCACAGAAGAGTCTGCAGTTCTTTAAATTTACCAAATTCCCGACTTCCACAGTTTACTTAGCATTTGAGAGAGTGGCTTCCATTTTAGTATTCTCCATCTCCAGATTATGCTGAACGTGTCCTTGGTCTTGTGTCATGATTCTCTAGATGATGAAAAAAATATGTCTCTAGTCTATCTTCTTTAAGGCTATCTCTACGGCTATTTTATATACAGTGTTATAAAAAGCTGTCTCCTACTGCTTCTGAATAAACTGTTTATTTCCTCAGGATTCCCTGTGATGCAGACTAATAAAGAAGTTGTTTTTCTCCTTTATGATGTTTCTGTACTCTTAAATGCTTCTTTCAATCCCTTTAGGCCAGTAATTTCCTCACAAACTTTCTACTTCCAAAGTATTTTAAAAATCTATATTCTTTAGTTTTTTTTCTTTTCTAGAACATTCTTAAATCTGTGATTTTCACTTTTTCCTAATTTACTTGCGAGATTTACTTTGTTTTGCTGAAGAATACTTCCTTTTTGAAAGCAATTTTCTTAATTTGCAAATGAACAACACTGGCTTTTCATTTTGCTCTTCTACTTTTGGAATTATTAACAGGTTAACAACATTTCAAGTTATTACTTTATAATAAGTGGTTAGTCTTACACTGTTCTAACTGTTTATGAAAGTTGGTTACTGTTTGAACCAAGTCTCACAGAAAAGAGGATGGAATTGGTGATTAACTTATTCTGTTTCCTCTCAAAGAAGAGAATAGAAGTGCATTTAGAAGTATGAGTCATGGGCACATGACTGAATAATTCTAGAAGTGATGTAGAAAGACTTGGAGTATTGATCATTTGGAGGTATTCTCTGAGAATAGGTTTCATATCTTCATGGACAGATTTCACCTAAGCATATGGGATACCAGCTTGCAATCCAAGCTGGCAGAATGAATAAGAAGAACTTCAAGTTGAGAGATGGGAAGAGAGCCTGAGAAGGAAGCATGTAGTTTCTTCATTTAACACCCAGGGCAGGGAGAATTTTGGCTTCAGGAAGGTGATGGCAACAAATATAGAAAATAGAAGCTCAAAGTCTGAGGAGTTCAATTGGAGCGGTAATAAAAAAAAGCAGTAGACTCAGTAAAAGAATGCCAGGAACCTCTGCAACAAAATAGGGGATGTAAAAACAGTGAGAAATTCAAATCAAACTGTATGGAAACAATTCTGCTGGAATGGAATTGTAGCAATGATCAAAGAAGAGAAATATTAACTGAAAGGTGTATAGTCTTTATATAGGGAAAAAAAAAAAAGAAAAAGGAGAGAGAATCACATCCTGGTGAAAATCAAAATTACATTCAAGGAGCACTGTAAAGACAACATGCAGGGCAGTAGGCAGAAATCTGCAGAAGGAGAACACTTCTGTTCTAGTGGGGAAATAATAATGGAAACAATTTAATGATGGGATTATGAAGCTTCTCATCTGTAAAGGATATAATAAACATAGTAATAAGAGCTGAGTTCTGGACGTACACCTGGTATATTTCTTCAATATAAATTCTATTTGCCAACACACCCTGGCTTTGTTTTGATAAACAACAAAGACATGCCTGAAGAGTCTGTCAAAAAAATAATGTTGCATTGAGAGCAGATGAGATTATTTTGTTCAAATTAAATGGAAGGATAAACAAAACACTCATAATTAGGAAGAGATTTTGCACATTTTGGTAAATAAAAGAAGCTAATTAGGAAAGTGAAGTCAACTGCATTGAGGAGCTTAGGGACATGAATGTGGACGAAGTTTGGCATTTCTTCATATTAAAGACACAAAACTGTTCTCTGGAACTTGCATCCAAAAGAGGGGAAAAAAAGAAAAGAAAAAGTTCCAGATCTCACTGGAAGAAAAGTTATCTCAGCAAGGATGCCAAAGACAATGAATGAGGCTAGAAAAGATACATCCACCAAAGTAAACTGTTAGTGAGAGCAAAAACAAATAAAATGGGAACTAACAAAAACTTCATTGGCTTTGCAAAGACTTCTAAAAATAATAAAATGCTCTTTCAGCACATTAACAAAATGAAAAATTAAAGAGGAGTTACCAGGGAAGGTGGAATCTGAAAATCAACTTAAAATGGCTGTGGGTCCAAAGAAAGTTTGTGGTTTAGTTTTTAGTAAGGACAATAATGGTGGGCTTGAGGACAAGGCAGACTGGTAGGTGAGGAAATAACATACCTACAATAAAGTAAAAACGTCAGAGAGATTGAATATACTTGTTGGCAGGAATTTTTTGACCTGTGTTATCCCAGAGATAGCATCATGGGTTCTGAAGGTACAGAGACCTGCGTGTGGGACCTGTGAAAAAGGAGCCAAATGTCTTCTCTGGTCCTCGTTGCAAGTAGGGAAGGGCTCATTTCTCTGAGGCTATGGCACAGAGCTCAGTTCCCACACACATCCCAAAGAGCAGTTTTCCCATGACAAACCTGCAGCTGTGGTGCTCTCGCTCTTTACTACCCATTTACTTCTGCCTTGCTATGGTGCTGGCACAAATGCCGTTTCTTTTTGCTTGAATGGTGCTAGCAATAAGTCAAACAGTTAGTCAGGGAGTAAGGAGAAAACAAAACCAGTGCTGCCACCTCTGGAAGATTCATTTGTCTACCATGGAGTATGTGCTAACATGGCACTCATGTTTAAGGTGATGAATTGGCTGCAAAGGAAGAACGAATTGAGAAATCTTTGGGCTTCTTAATCTAATCTTAACTGTAGGCAAGGCTGCAGAAACAAATTTGGGAGGAAAGGAAAATTAAAAATGCAGCTAAAGACAAATGGAATAAAATTCAATGTGAGCTTATGCAAAGTGATTGTACCAACTAATCTGATCAATTTTATTTTTTTTTAATAAAAGCTGGACGTGGACTTTCTCTACCTTGGAGGTTGCTCTAAACTGATCTAGCCTTGGAAACACATATACTAGGGTACCACACATAGCCTGTATGGTGATGAAAGAAAATTGTTGGACTGGAGGGAGATAACCTACATTGGACTAATTTTGTCTGGTTCAGAAATATTATATAACAAAACACAAAGAGAACCAATGAAATTTTGTGATAATACCAAGTTGAGAGCCCACACTGATACAGGGAAATATCAAGACCTTTTTTACCTTGAGGACTAAAAAATCAGAAAGTGGGTGGCATATAATAGCACAAGGTATGAGGTCAGGTACTAAGGGAATAATAATTGTGTGGACTGAAAAGACAAAAGAAAAAGAACTGCATTTAGCAAGAGGCTGCACCAAGAAGTCATCTATATGATGTATAACATAAAAGGAAACTGTGGCTTCAAGGCATATCAGGTCCATTTTGCCCATCCAGGCAAGAACAGATCAGAACCGAATGTTACTATTATTTTCTTGAATGTATTGGTGGTACTTCACCTGCATTACTGTGAGTAGTTCTGTTCTCTAGCTCAGGACAGATTAATTCAGCTGGAATAGGTGAACTGAAAGGCCTAAAACAATCAGAGAAATTAAGAGCCTGTGTAATTAGAGGAAGCTAAAATCATTTGACTTTTTTACCATGGAAAAAGGAAAGTTGAGAGATAAATATGTGTTTAATCTCCATTAACATGGCACAAGAGTTCCCACCAAGTAGAGAAATGATCCATCAGTGTTAAATCATACAACTACAGAATGCTTTGAGTCAGAAGGGAGCACCTAGTTCCAACCTCCCTGCCATGGCAGGGACATCTCCCACTAGATCAGATTGCTCAAGGCTCCATGACAGTTGTAATTCTACAAATCACAGAATCACAGAATTACTGAGGCTGGAAAAGACCTCTGAGATCATCAAGTCCAGCCTATGACCCAACACCACCACCACATTGGCTAGAATAAATAAATATATCAATTATACATAAATAAATATATCAACTACTTATACATAAATACATATATCAACTATATATTCATAAATAAATATATAAACTACAAATTAACAACTAATAAGCACAAAACTGAAGTTTAAAAATGTTTGAAATACAGTATTGTTACAAAGAGGTAGAAGAGCTTTATTTTAGTTATTGCGTTCAATGAACTCTTGTTCAGATTGAAATCCTGCTCCCATGAATTTCTTAGTATTGAGTAGCTTCCAGAGTGGAGATCTCGAATGTGAAAGCCAGACATACACAGTTCTCGGGCTAAGAAGTCTAGGGGTCTAAGATTCAAGATGTCAGGAGTATAAAAGCTGAAACCATTAGAGTGAGATCTTAAGCTCTGCTCATTAAAATATATTCTTGTCAGCATCACTGCTTTAATTAAACAACAAATTTGCCATGAGATTTCAGAACCCAGGAAACATATTGGACATTTCAGTTGTATTGATAATGATTTGTCAGTCTTATCTGGATCAATATGAGGACAGATGGGAAGGAGGAAGTGAATGTGCAACTTTATGATCTTATTCACATCACGGAGACATGGTGGGACAGCTTCTATGACTGGAGTGTCAGAATGGAAGGATATAGGTCAGTGATGAGTGGTGTTCCTCAGAGGTTGGTATTGGGACCAGTGCTATTTAACATCTCCGTCGGTAACACGGACATTGGGATCAAGCTGACCCTCAGCAAGTTTGCTGATGACACCAAGCAGTGTGTGAGGTTGACACACTGGAGGGAAAGGATGCCATCCAGAGAGACCTTGACAGGCTAGAGAGGTGGATCTGGGCAAACCTGATGAAGTCCATCAAGGCCAAGTGTGAGGTCTCGCACATGGGTAAGGGCAATCCCAAGCAGAAATACATACTGGGCGAGGCGTGGATTGAGACCCGCCCTCTCAAGAAGGACTTGGGGGTGTTAGTTGACAAGAAGCACAGCATGACTCAGCAATAGGCACTTGCAGCCCAGAAAGCCAACTGCATCCTGGGCTGCATCAATAGAAGTGTGGCCAGCAGGCTGAGGGAGGTGATTCCCCTCCTTCATTCCACTGTCATGAGATCCGAACCTGCAGTACTGCGTTCAGCTCTGAGGTCCCTAGTATGAGAAGGACATAGACCTGTTGGACTGAGTCCAGAGGAGGGCCATGAAGATGATCAGGGAGCTGCAGCATCTCCCCTACGAGGAGCAGGCTGAGAGAGTTTTGGTCCTTCAGCCTAGAAAAGAGAGGCTTCAGGGAGACCTTGTAGCAACCTGTCCATACTTGAAGAGGGCTACAGGAAATCTTGTATCACTACCTTCCCTTGTAAAATGTCCCTCTCCAGAGGGACAACCTAACTAAAACTGAAAGACAGTGGATTTAGGTTAGATGTAAGCAAGTTCTTCACTGTGAGGGTGGTGAGACACTGGAGCAGATTGCCTGGAGAGGTTGTAGATGTCCCCTCTCTGGAAGTGTTCCAGGTCAGGTTGCATGGGACTTTGAGCAGCCTGGTCTAAGGGAATGTGACCAGGCAGGGGGGTTGGAACTAGATGGTCTTTAAGGTTCCTTCCAACCCAAACCATTCTATGAAATAAAAAATGGAACTTGACAAGTTACAAAAACTATGTGACAACTTCTAACTTAATATGTTGATTCCTTCTCATCTAAATGTAGATGAGTACATTGAAATAGTCCCTCGTGATCATCTTTGTTCTTAGTGGAAAAAAATGAATACTTCTATGGGTTGAATAGTGTCATCCTATTGTAGATGTCAAAAATAAGTTAAACTATTTTAAAATATTTTTTTCTCCATTGATTATAAAGGGAGCCCAAGGAAAGTAGTTCACAAAATTCAGAAGTTTTAGTCTTCCAAAAGGTGGATTCCACCCCAGAAGACAATTGTCCTCTACCCCAGGGGAAATCAATAATAACAGGGTGGGAATAAAGGAAACAGAACTGGTGTTGCCAAAGAGATGAAAAATAGCTGAAAACAGCATTTAACAATGGAGGAAACATTCCCTCAGCTATATTACAGTGATGTGGAATGAAGGCTACGAAAAGAGAAACAGCATGGAAAAAGTATACGAGACTTGTTATATTGCCAGACAGGCTTATTTAGTAGACACTTGAGTACCAAATTTACAGTTCTATTTGCAGTAATATTTTATTTTGTATGGATGTACATGTAAGAAGTATTGTCCATCTCTACAGCCACGTATACATTTGACAGAACTAGACATGAAAATACACCCATGTTCTCATAGGTAAATAAACATGATTTTTCATTTAATTGGTGTTGCAACAGCACCTTGCAATCTGAATGGAAGTCAGGGTCTCATTATGCTGCGTTAGCTGCTATATATAGAAAGGAAAACAGTGGAGGGAGTGAAGAGGGTTGAGACAATGAACTAAAAATATCGCTTTCTGTTAATGTAGTCTTTGGCAGCGCACCAAGGTTGGTATTAGGCCTTTTGCCAAAAGTCAAAGGGTCCCAAGTCCTCATTAGTCTTGAAATTATATTGAGTTGATGTGTCTGATTTTCACCTCTCACTGATTTTTCTGCTGGCTTTACGGCCAATGAAATACAAATGGTATTTGTATTTCCTCTCCTGTGGGAGACGCTTTGCCGGTTCCCACCTTCTGAAGTGTTTCCTACCGGGTTCTTATGCCAGCCAGTAATGTTATGGTTATATAAACATATTCTGAAATTCTTAAAAGCATCTAGTGGTTTTGATTGAATTGATGCACCTTCAGGATACTTGACTATCCAGCAGTGGTTGTTCACACATAAAGTTTAGCACTTCAGAAGTTTAGCACTTTAAAAGCTGCCTTCAACTGGGCAGGCTTAATTCAAAACACTCGAAATCAATAGTCATTTCTGAAAGTTCAGAAAACAGTTGACATTTCAAATAGAAAGACAGACTAATTAATTTTATTATTTCCATATACAAAGTTTTATTTAATTTTGTAGTGTGTTGGAAAAAGTTACCTCCCTCCCAAATTAGAAATGATAGAAGCATTAATCTCTATAAATTAAATCACTTATGAAGATCAGAAGCTGCTCACCCTCTCAAAGAAATACTGGGTTCAGTTATATAAGCAAAGCATGTTGATTCATACCAATTATGCTATGCATTACTTGGAAGAGCCTTCACAAATTTCCCCCTCTCCCTCCAAAAACAAATTTAAATGTGGGAAAGAGGCCTCTGTGTGCCATAAAACAATCCTTCTGTTTTAATGTTGGCAAAATTCCCACTGTTTAAGGAGTGAATGAGAAATCTCTAAAAGCACCAATCTATAAATGCACCCATTCTCCATTTCTCTCCTACTGAGAATAATACTTACCAGCATAAAGGCTAATGGGTCATTTTATTTCACTTGATTCTTGTGCCTCATATTATATAACAGCATTAAAATAGATTTGCTTTTGATCATGCTTTAATTTGAAGGAGTGTCATGCATAATTATATTGTTTGCAATTACCAGATTTCTTTGTAAAGCTTAGGACAGAATAGCGTTGATAAATCCTGGAAATATGCTAAAGCTCTGTTTTGCTTTCTGAGGGGAAAATTACTATTTGTACTAGAGAAGTGGGTAGAGATGCTTAATTTATTCCTCATACACCTGTGGCTTATTTGAAGTCCCAAACTCTTATCTTTATCCAAGAAAATATCTCATTAGCTTCTTCAAAGAGAATTGAGTGTTCATGGTGCTATCGCTCTTCATTTTTAATTCGGTCATCTGGACTCCCTCTCTCCTGTCACAGCTGTTCCACCAACTTCATCTTGTGCCTCTCTGACATTTCTTATCACAAGCCTAACTCCTTTCATGCCATTTTTCCATATAATTTCAATTTCTACTACATCTCCTCCCCTTGTGATTACAAATATGTTGATTCTTGTTTGCTCAGAAAGGAAAACTTCTAAGTTCACTTGCTTGTCCATTTTCATTCCTTGTTGGAGGCTGAAGGTTCCCAAGCACTACCTGCCCTTAGCTTTCTACAATCTCCTCATTCCCTCCATCACTCCACCCACATCAGTTTGCAATCCTCTTCCATTCTGCTCCCAAAAGAAATTTCCTCTGAAGAGACCTCTATGGACATTCACCAAACTATCCTCTTTCAGTTTCATCCCCAAGAGCCAGCTCTCTCTGATTGAAGACTAAGAGCTGGCAAATCAAAAGGTATCTAACTTTATGAAGATTATGCAGAAGGACCTCCCTGCTAATCTTCACGGTACTTATCAAAGATGAATAGATCCTTGGAACTGGGTCAGTGACATCACATTAAGGATGATCCTAGGAGGAGATCAATTAGTAGGTATTTGAATTAGCTAAGAAGATTTTTTTTTTTTTTTTTAACAGCCCTTGGACGCCACGGAGCACTTTGATCACTATCTTGAAACTCATTTTTCCAGGCATCACATTCTTCCAGCCCAAATCCTCCTCCGCCATCGTTTGAAGGGAGAAAGCTGTTCAGAAGAGACCCCCTCTCTTGCTCCCGCCTCGGTCGGGATTTGATGCCTCTGGCCGGCCGCACACCCCCTCCCCGGAGCTCGGGCGCAAATCCCTGCGGGAACCCGCCTTCCCTCGGCGCCGGTGGGGGCGGAGGGCGCTGATGACTCGCGGGGGGTCCCGGGGGAGCGAGGCGTGGGGGGGCTCCTTCCCCCGCTCGTCCCGGTGCTGCTCGGTCCGCGGAGGGCTCCTGCGCTGCTGGCTACCTGGGGGTGCCGCCTGCCCCGGCTCGGCTTTACCGACCCTGGTACGGTTCCGTCACTCTCGGTAGCGGCTTCGTTCGCTTGAACGTACAGCCCCAAAGGACCGTTGCCGGTGCCCCGAGCAGCTCTCTCCTCGTTCTTCCCTTGCTCACCCAAACTACACTTTCAGACGTCCTCAAGTTCGGCGCTGCTCCGTGGGGTGTGATCGCTCAGTCCCACGTTAAGAAGCGACCCCCTGGTATCCCTCGTGTGCAGTTAGACGTGTTACGAGTAAGGAGAGGAAGTTTCATCCCGCTATAAACTGCTCCTGTTTCCAAGCATCGTTTAATTTAAAAGAAAGGCTAATGAGTGCCTGCTTCCAGATAGCAGAAGCTCCGGTCACCGCTCGAGCAGCGACACGCGCTAGAAAACACACACACCCCAACCCCCCCGGGAGAAACAACTCGGCGGTTCTCCCTCCCTCCCTCCCCTTGGCAATGGAGCAGCCCGCTGGACCGATACCATAGAGCCCGGCGGCTCCGAGAGCGCAGGTGATCTTCACTAGGGTCTCCGCAAAAGTTTTGTGACCGGCGTGCTCATCGCAGAACGATGGCGTTCAAGACCCGAGGAAACGAGCAGTTTCGGAAACTGTTTGGTGCTAGGAGCATGTTAGTAAATACACCACTGTTCCGGGGGGTAGCACCTTATACCGCGCGAATACCCAGAGCCAGTCGAGCGCAGGTGTGCGAGCAACAGCCGAGCTCTGCGCACCAGGTAATCACGGGCAGCACCAACCGGGAGGGAGGGAGGGGAGGGAGTATCGGCATGCAGCGGGACATACGAGCATCAGATAAGAACACAGCTGGAGGAAGGCAACTCCGATAAGTTGGTTCTGTAGTTTGAGACACGTGAAGCTAGCCCAAAGATGAGAACGCGAAGAAATTTAGCAAATAAACCACGCAGAGCAGCATTTTAGCGCGCATACAAAAAGAAACTACAGACACGATTCAAGAAAAACACCCCATTTTATTCGCTGCTTTCTAGTCGAAGGATATTCGGTGAGGAGTCAAGAGACGATTTCGTGAAAGGCTGCTGCGAACTCCGACGGGAACTCCGGAGCGTGGGCTGAGCCGCCTTCCCACACGCACAGCGCCTCGGCTTCAGAAGTACTTCGTGAGCAAGTTTTCAAGTTCCTTCTTTCTTCCTCCGATAGTTCTGGGTACGCTTCGCGTCTCCGGTATTTTAACCGGATGGCACCGGTTGCCCTCCTCAGTTCGCTCCACAGAGACTACACAATGTCTCATTAGGAGCCACTTAATGACCCGCTTTCCTCCCTCGAGGGCTAGGGCAGGACAGAGCTCAGCGGAGGGGAGCGCAGGGACAGTGTGCTGGGAGGGGCTGTCACACAACTCCTTGGAGGTCCCCGCACACATTGTAGGGCAAGCACGGACAGAGGGGGACCCTTTGGTCCTCTGCCTCGAGCAGGTGGCTCGCCCGGACCCCACAAGCAGGCTGGCCTGCTCAGGACACCTACAGGAGTGCACTAGGGTACCCCTGGCGCCCTTACCTGAGTTCCTCAGCTTGCGGTTCTTGAAGACGGAGATGATGACCAGCAGGTTGCCCAAGATGTCCACCACGGTGGTGAAGATCAGCACGCTGGAAAGCACCGTCACCACCCAGGCGGGCCGCGGCGCACCCGCCGCCTCCCGCTCCGCCAAGCCGAAGCGGCCTCGCCCGCCCGGGTCGCAGCAATTCCTCAGGGAGCCATTCTCCAGCATCGCCGGTACCCAGTCCCAGCGCCCCGCCGCGCTGCGCTCCGCCCTCCCCCTCGCGTCCACCAGCAGCGGCGCGGCGGCCCCGCCGACTGCCCGCGCGGGAGGGCGGGAAGGCTTTTAACGGCCGCGCCGGGCGCGCGGCCCCTCCCGCTCCCCCGCGGACCTGCCGGGGCGGGGCGAGGGGCGGGGCGAGCGCCCCCCCCCGGAGGCGGTGCGGGGAAGCCCCGCGGCGGGCACTTCCCCCGGGCCCCGCCCCCGGCCTGGCTCGTCCCGGCCAGGCGCGGGCGTGTGCTGAGGGAGCGGAGCGGGGCGGGGGGATCCCCTCTCGGCGCTGAGCGGGGGGAGGCGCCGGGGCGGTGGGGACAGGAGGCGGCCGTGCTCGGTCATGCCCGGTGGCGGCTTGCATGGCTGCAGAACCGGGGAGAGCCGCGGGGACGGTCGCTGGCTAAGAAGCCCACCTACCTCAGCGCTTCTCCCGGCGGCAGCTCCCTCCCCGCCCGGCTGCAGGCAGCCTCCCGCCGCCGGGAACCCCCACCCTCCGCGGCGGGGAAACGTGACTGTATTTTTTTAATCGCCAGGTTCGGCCCGTTGTTTTCCCGGCAGTGCAAGGCCAGGGAAGCCTGGGAAAGACCTTTTAAAATCATCACGTCCAACCATTAACCCAGCACTGCCAAATCCACCGCTAAACCGTGTCCCTGAGCACCACATCTGCCCGTCTTTTAAATGCCTCCAGGGACAGTGACTCAACCGCTTCCTTGGGCAGCCTGTTCCAGTGCTTCTTAACAACCCTTTTGGTGAAGAAATTTCTCTTTAACATCGAATCTAAACCTCCTCTGAGACCGTTTGCTTTTATCCTATTGCTTGTCACTTGGACGAGACTGACACCCACCTCAGTACAACCTCCTTTCAGGTAGTTGTAGAGAGTGATAAAACCTCTGAGCCTCCTTTTCTTCAGGCTGAGCAGCCCCAGTTCCCTCAGCTTCTCCTCATAAGACTTGTTCTCCAGACCCTTCACCAGCTTTGTTACCCTTCTTTGGACACACTCTAGCACCTCAGTGTCTTTCCTGTAGTGAGGGGCCCAAAACTGAACACAGGATTTGAGGTGTGGCCTCACCAGTCCCTTCCCTAGTCCTCATAGCCACACTATTTCTGATATAGGCCAGGATGTTGTTGGCTTTCTTGGCCACCTGGGCACACTGCTGGGCCATGTTCAGCCAGCTGCTGACCAACACTCTCAGGTCCTTTTCCACTGGGCAGTTCTCCAACCACTGTTCTTCAGGCCTGTAGCATTGAGTGGGGTTGTTGTGACCCAAGGGCAGGACCTTGCACTTGGCCTTGTTGAACCTCTTGCAATTGTCCTTCACCCATCCATCCAGGCTGTCCAGGTCCCTCTATAGGGCCTCCCTACCCTCCGGCAGATCAACACTCCAACCTAACTTTATGCCCTCTGCAAAACTGCTGAGGGTGCACTCAATCCCCTTGTCCAGATCATTGACAAAGAACTGTCCAACACCACTTGTGATCGACTGCCTTTCATGCTGCATGAGTAGACAGTAGAGGTTGGTGGACTTCACTCTGAAATTAAGTTTGTGATCCCAGAGTGACTGAAGCCTTGTGTTTATTTGCATTAACTAAGTAAGATGCCTGCGACAACAGAGGACGGACCCCACCTGTGTCCGTGCCTGGCTTCCAGCATGGCTGGCATGGTTACCAGGGGCCACTGACAGTGTATCAGTGGGTTCACAGAGCATATGCTGGCAATTAGGGCTCCTCACAGCAGATGTAACTCAGAATGGTTTTGTGTCCTACATTACACTGTTTTCAGGCCAGCCACGCCACCCTGGATTGTCCTGCTTCCAGGTTTTGCCCCATTTTTGGGTATAGTGCATGAGCTACACCTGCAGAAGAGGATACTGTGTAGCTGTATTCTTCCTCTTTGTGTGTGTTCAACACAGAGAAAGGTATGCCCCAAAGTTTTTAAGGAATTAGATATCCTGCCTTGTTGGGCAAGTTTCTGTCCTTTCTAACAGCAACTGATTTATTATCACACATTGCTTCTTTGAGACTTACCTCTACACAAATGTACACTGGTATAATCAAAATACTACAAATTGTTATGTGGGCTTCTTTTTCCAAATTAGTAATAGTTTACTGTTGTTCAGTTTAAATGTATTCCTAATCAGTTTTAGATATAGTAAAGTAGTCCTAGTTGGGTTTAACATAGAATGTGCATGTGCGTTTTTGCACCAATCTTATTTACACTGATTAAAAAAATAAAATATCATATTTCAAATTCTTTCTGTTTAATGTAGGCAATATGTAAGAATCATTATCCTTTTCAAACTATAAATGGAGTTATGAGGGCTTCATGGCTTGAACCAAAGGACTGTCTGCAGTTCTGCCATAGGAAAGCAGTAATTGCTCACTAGACAGAACAGGCTCATACTTGATGGAAGCAAAAGCTTCTTGATTTTTCTTTCTCAAGAACTTTAAGAGGAAGTTTATCCAAGGAAATGCCTATTTTCTGTATTCATCAGTGCCAAGAAGGATTTTTCTCCAGTGAAGAATAATCTACCTTTAAGAAAAGCTTTTGCATTACAGTATATCCGTTTATCTACCTCTGTTCCAATTTCCCTTTTCGGAAAGTTGGTATCCTCACTGCCCGTTTTCTATGTACTACTCTAGTCTTATTGACTTATTATGGAAAACTTACAGATATTATCATTTATTTTCATGCCTCAGACTGTTTCTGGGCATATTTCCAGAGTCTGTATAAGTGCTTTTAGGAGAAATGTACATTTTTTTTCCTTGTTATTATTACAGAATTTATCTTTAACTGTTTATCAAAAGCTTAAACTGTCCCTGAGCATCAATGTGATTTTTCAAGGTAGTCTTTTTTTCCTGGCATCCTCTATGTTTGCAGTTCATCCACACAAGAGGAATGCTGTATATTTTCCCTGTCACCCATCATTGTTATGTATCATCAGTCATTTTGTTTTGTAGCTCCCCAAAATGTGCCAAGTGATTTAGAAAAAAATTAGAAAGCTATGGCCTGAACTTGGCCTGGAGTATGAGCCTGCTACAAAATGTGAGATAAAATAAGTGTTGCTGGCTTTGTAATAGCAAGTCTGTCTTTGGTGGATGCACTGGCATTTGACAGAGGGAAAACAAGTAGGTAGGAATCGAAATGGCCTTTCTGCCTCAGCAACCTGGAAAGAGCAGGTTCTTCACCTGAACTGGATTCCCACTGTCTTCATTTGTATCAGTAACATAGGTCTGAATTATTATTTAGAGTTATCTATAGAAGGATAACTTATAAATGCTAATCTTATTTGGTTTTTAAAATGATTGATTAAACTGCATTAAACAGGCTATGCGTCTTCTTACTCAGATGTTTAGTAGCCTTACTTAAAATTAGCTAAATTCTCTTTGAAAGTAAAAAGTGTGTTTAAGCCTATTGATCATTACGGTTTAAATATGAAATAACTTACAGTGGCAGAAAGCACTCACTCTCAAAGAAAAGGGTATATTTTTTATGGCTCAATTGTTAAGACCTTTTTATTTTTTATTTTGGGGAAATTTTCTTCTATGTCTAGGAAAAGTAACTGCTCCATGTTTCTTTTCAAAAGCAACCTAAGTTTTCTAAGGCAAAATATATTTGCCTTTCAGGATAAGACCAGGAATTGCCTGGATGGTGGAACAATCAAATATTCCATGCATCACTCTGCTGCCGGAGGCTGTAGTCTCTTGTTTGGCTTTTTTTTTTTTTTTTTTTTTTTCCATTCTGAAGGCAAACGGCTGTTTCCTAAAGATACATTCATGCACTTTTGTTTTCTGTGCTTTGTTGATTTGATTTTCTGAAAGGACTCACCTTTAATTGGTCACAGAAGTAAAAACTTTCATGAGCATGAATGAAATTTCAGGACAGAGGTTCCTATTGGTGAAATCTACTGAATTTTGGGTATTCCAGCAGAACAGAAGAAGAAATTGCCTCTTCTATGTTTATGTCAGCACACATTTCTAAAAACACACACTTCTGCAAGACTGAAGGGCACAGAGAACTGCAATGTGCAGTCTCCACATAATGTTCCTACTTTTCACTGTCTCAGTCTGAGTTGACTGTTTTCACAGTGTACGCTATGGCAGAGGTTGGAGTTCGGGCTTCTATACCACTTCCATTTCTGTACAATTTTGATTTTTTTTAAACAGTTGTCTCAATATTTTTGAGTCAACTGTTTAAATGAAAGCCTTTTAACCTGTCCACTGCTGTCATGAACCTGTACAGAAAAGCTGTATCTCCTTTAATTGTCTGTCTTTTCTGTAGGAACGGAAGATTCACTTTCTGGTCTGGGTTTCAACTTTTCCTGTGCAATGTTAATAATTTTTAGGTAGAAATTAAAGCCTTTGTAGGGGAAGTTTTTTTGTTGTCTGTATTTTTCCAACCCTTTTTTTTTTTCTGCTGTAAATTGCCCATAAAATGAGATCTGTCATCTCATTCTCAATAGTTTGTTGATGTTATAGTCACATTGAAATTTCATGGGCATAACAATCCTTTTTTTGTGAATTGTCAACAAAGAGTCATCTGGTTTTGAAACTTTAGTCTAAATAGTCCAGACAGGTGGGGAGTGGGAAGGGATTTAGGTTGGGTACATCTCAACCTAAGAGAGAGATCTGCTTCTAAAGGACTGTGTACTCTTGTTCTACTGTCGTCATTGGATAGGTGTGGAAAGTAGGTGGCATAGATGATCTTGTGCATGTCCTTTTGCAAAAACTGAAGAGGACCTTTGATAACTAGCTTAGAGTAGATACTACAGTGTTAGGTGATTAAAGGGGGTTCTCGCTTGGTGAAGATTACTTGAAGGGGTCATAGCAGGGATAAAAGTAAACCTTGAGCTCCTGATTCAGATTCATTGTCAAGAACTTGAAGCCATCTGACTTGGACAAGCTGGAGAAGTGGGCCTTTGTGAACCCCATGAGGTTCAACAAAGCCAAGTGCAAGGTCTTGCACCTGGGTAGAAGCGGTCCTCAGGCTGGGGGATGATGTGATTTAGAGCAGCCCTGTGGAAAAGAACTTGGGGGTAGCCCAGAAGACCAGCTGCATCCTAGGCTGCATCAAAAGAAACATGGCCTGCAGGTCTAGAGAGGTGATTCTTCCCCTCTGCTCTGCTCTGGTGAGTGTTGGAGATTAAAACAATTTACTTGTAGAATATTAGGATTAATTGTGGGGTCACTTAAAATTATGATGGATTGAAACTTCTTTTGTCTTATGAGTGGCATTGCTTAGCATGAGTAGCCAGATTTACTGAAGCCACAGACTGTGGACTTTTAGGTAAATACTGCTTAGCTTAGGCTGAAGAAAGGCCTTATGACTTGGCAGGAGGTTTTTCGCAGAGTCTTCTATAATAGTGAGATTGCACCTGAAGTACTGTTTCCAGCTGTGGAGCCCTCACCACAAGAAGGATATGGACCTGTTAGAGAGGGTCCAGAGGAGGGCCACAAAAATAATCAAAGGGCTGGAGCACGTCTCCTACAAAGACAGGCTGAGACAGTTGTTCAGCCTGGAGAAAAGAAGGCTCTGGGGAGAGCTTAACTGCAACCTTTAATGTTTATAAATATGTAAAGGGGGAGTGTCAGGAGGATGGAGCCAGGTTCTTCTCAGGGATGTTTAATGACAGGACAATGGGCAACTGGTGCAAGCTGGAGCACAGGAGATTCCACAAAAACGTAAGGGAAAACCTTTTCACTGTGAGAGTGACAGAGCCCTGGCACAGGCTGCCCAGAGAGGTTGTGAAGTCCCCTTTTTTGCACACAGTCAAAACCCACCTGGGCCTGTTCCTGTGTGACCTACTCTGGGTGACCCTGCTCTGGCAGGGGGGTTGGACTAGATGATCTTTCGAGGTCCCTTCCAATCCCTAACATCCTGTGATTCTGTCATTCTGTGAAACTGTAAGAAAGATGGAAGCAACATTTTTAGCAAGGGCTGTTGTGATAGAACAACGGGTAATGATTTGAAACAAAGAGAGGATAGATTTAGACCGAGTATAATGAAGGTTTTTTTTTACAATGAGAGTGGTGAAATGCTGGAAGAGGTTGCTCAGAGAGGTGGTGGAGGCATCTCTGGAGGCCTTCAAGGTCAGGCTTGATGGAGCTCTGAGCAACCTCATCTATGTCCCTGCTTGCTGCGGGGACGTTGGGCTAAATGGCCTTTAAAGGCCCCTTCCAAACCAATGCATTCTATGATTCTATGATTCTACCTCTAAATATGCCTTCCATCTTCCCTATTCTTTAGTGTGAGTAGATATACATATATGTGCATTTTGTATACTGTACATACACACACACACACACTTTCTGTGTATAGCTGTATACAGGCTACTGTTGTTATTCCACTCTTGGGACTATTCTGCCAGTTTGTGTCATGCTTTTCTAACATATAACTGCTAGGCTGGAATGGAAGAAAATTATTTTCATTCATGACCCCAACTAATATTTGAGCTTACATTTTTCAGGGGTGAAAGGCTAATAACATAATCCCACGTAACCCCTGGACTAATCCTTTTTAACATGGAAAACAGAGCCAGAAGAAAATAATTGGTTTATATTGTTAAACGGAGCTGCCACTGTTCCTTGTTCATGTAGCATTCAGGTGCTGTTATCTGTGCCTTTCAGCTTGTTTTTGCAAGCAGCTGCTAGTTTTGTCACAGCCAGAAGACCAAGATGGGCTGAGGAGGGAGCACTGCACTGGCAGTCAGGAGGTTCTGAAGTCCTAGTGGTGACTGTCCCATGGATTTGCTGTAGCACTGGGGCTGACTAACTTCATTTCTTTGCCTTTTTTGTTGCATTAAAATGAGGCTAAGAAAACTCTGTTATGTACTTCTTGGGAGGAAATTGAGAGTTAATTAGTTGATGATTTAAAATATGTTTAATTTTACTGTGCAGCTTATTGTCTTTTGTTTAAGTTAGTGCAAAGCTGTCATGGATTGCCAAAGCTACATAAAACCCAGCCTGTAGTCCTCTGCCAATACCAGCAGTAACAGATGTAGGAGACAGTTTGCTTCACTTATCATCATCATGGCTAGGCTTTGCGAACGAAGATATGGGAAGGGCTCTACCCACACTTGCTACAAGCGTGCTGATGGCTAAAAAGGCTGATGCGGGATAGGCAAGTCCAGTTGCAAAAGTCACAGCGGAAAGTCTCCTTAGGCGGTATTGGCGAGGCACGGTTCTTTCTGTGTTGTCTTTTCTCCTCGAGACTAATGCTACGTGTGTTCTCAAAGGAGGCACCAGCGTTATGGATGATGTGTCTCCATGTCTCTCAACTGGAGGCCAGAGTGGACCACTGATGGTAATCAACATGGCCAAAACTGAGGTATCGTTTCAGAGAGTCCTTGTTTCTCCTCTTTGGGGCTCCTCTGTTGCGGCAGCTGTTGGTGAGTTCACCATAGAGCACAACCTTAGGGAGGTGGTGATCCTCCATCCTGGAGACGTGCCCTGCCCAGCGCAACTGCGTCCTCAGCAGCACGGCCTCAATACTGGCAACCCCTGCCTGTTCAAGGACAGTAACTTTAGTCATGTAGTCAGTCCAGTGGATGTTTCGGATTGTACAGAGGCAGTGCTGATGGAAGCGTTCCAGGAGTCGCAGGTGGTGGCGGTAAATGACCCATGATTCAGACCCATACAAAAGAGTAGACAGTGCAATGGCTCTGCAGACACTAACCTTTGTACTTTTCTTCAGGTGTTTATTGCACCAGACTCTTATAGATTTTTCCAAAAGCTCTGTGTGCCTTTGCTAACCTGTTGTCTATCTCTTTGTCAATCTTACCATCCAAGGAAATGATACTTCCTAGATAGGTGAACTGCTGGACTGACTTAAGCTCTGATTTGCCTATGGTGATGTGGGGATGATGGGAGACTTCCTGAGGTGCAGGTTGGTAAAGAACTTCTGTCTCCTTCAAGCTGACTTCCAGCCCAAAAAGCTCAGCAGCCTCTGCAAAGCAGGATGTTAAGTGCTGCAGAGCTGCTTCTGTCTGAACAACGAGGGCGGCATTGTCAGCAAAAAACAGCTCGCGGACAAGGTGATTTAGGGTCTTAGTGTGGGCCTTCAGTCGCCTTAGATTGAATAGGTTACCATTGATATGATAATGGATGTAAAGCCGTCATCTTCATTGAGGTGGCCCTTCATCTGCCGTGGCCCTTTGGAGCATCACGCTGAAGAAGATTGTGAATAGAGTTGGTGCGAGAACGCAACCTTGTTTCACACCATTGGTTATTGAGAAGGGCTCAGAGAGTGCATCGCCATATCTGACTTGGCCACGCTGATCCTCGTGTAACAGGATAATCATTTTGAGAACTTGGGAGGACATCCTGATCGTTCCAAGATCTGCCACAGGCCTTTTCTGCTCACAGTGTCAAAAGCTTTGGTGAGATCAATGAAAGTTACATAGAGTCCTTTGTTCTGTTCCCTACACTTCTCTTACAGTTGTCTGAGAACAAATACCATGTCTGTGGTACTCCTGTTGGCTCTGAAACCACATTGGTTTTCAGGTAGAAGTTCTTCTGAGATAGCTGGTACTAGTCTGTTCAAAAGTATTCTTGCAAGGATTTTACCACTTGTGATTGACCATAAATTCAACATGAGCTCGAATTCTGTAACTAAGGAATAATTGAGTTTGGTAAATCAAATTAGTTTCCAACTTAAATAATTATTTTTTATATTTTTTTATAAAGAAAGGGGTAAAGTTTTGTTCTTCACCAGAAGTTTCCATAAGTGTTGTCCCAAATGCAGTATAATCTGTGCTGTCCTGAACTCTCATGATGTCAAGGTATCAGCTGAGGTACGAGGTATCACCTGAGTCATGTGACTGACACTATGTGCAGAAGACACTTACAATTGCCTTTTTCTCAAAAGGGTGGAAGTCTGGCCCCTTCTCTTCTTGCCAGCTCCTGATTTTCACAAAACCTCTAGAAGTATAATAACCTCAAAGCTTGATGCCGTTACTCAAATTTGGAGGAATTTATCAAAAGTTTAAAAGTTGTTGAGAGGGACTAACAAAAGGCCAGATGTGTTAATAGAAGGCCTGGTTATCTTACATCCAATTTTCATAGGAAATTTAGATTACTGTGAACGGGTACTTAGGGAGCTTCCATCTAGACTACCTGTATCCATTTAGTTCTTACACGCCAGCGAAATAAAGACTGGGACTGGAGATGGAACAGGACAGACTCATGGGAATAAAAAGCAAGTCAAACTTTTTGTTACTTGATTAGAATACATCATTTTCTGATAACCATCATCACAGTGATCAAATAATGTGCTTAACTAGATTTTGTTTTCTGCTGTAACCTACGATTCAGAGGCAACGGCCTGGCCCTTAGTTTAATAAGAAACAAGTGTAACAGTGAGTCAACAATGGTTGATGGTATGGTGCCGTTATGTGCAGTTTAAGATAGATCATATCTCTCAGGATTGGGAGGCGGAACAATAGGTCATTGTATAAATTAGAACTTTTTCTCTGAATTCACTGCCTGGCCTGAATAACAAAAGTTGACCCACTGAATTATTTGCCAGCTCAGGCACACTCGCCCTGTGGGAGTAATGCATTTACAGCCATGTACCTCTCTTTGGTGACAGCTAACATGAAGTCTAAACGTCACATCAATTACTGTAATAGTGTTTAAGAGTCAAACATTACTGTAGTACCTGAAGCGGTGTAATGTTCTTGTGATGGTTTGCATCCCAGGAGAGTTTAATGTATTAAAGTCTTTGAGGTGAAATGTGGTTTTATGGGTTTTAAATCATTCAGTCCACTAGAGTCTTCTTCTACTTAATATTGAAATTATACGTCTAGTTTAGGATTTTAATATGTCAGTTTCAGAAAGGGTCCAAAAGATTCTCAAACTACTTTTTGATCTAGGGTGCCGTAATAATCATACTTTTCTTCTGATGCTCCCCTAGCACAAAGGACAAAATCGTATTAGAGGACAAAGTCATATTTATGGTAAATGTTAACTATTCAGGCATTGACTGGAATTCATTAACTGGACAAAATACCTTGAAGTATATTGGTTGAAGTGGTTCAGAATTGTTTTTTAACTCTGTAACTATTAACTCAAACAGTAAGAAATTAAATGCTGCCAGACTTGGTGTTACTGATGTGGAGGATATTAATGAAAGCAGAATATCAAATGAAGAATTTAGGAACCAATTTGAAACATGCTGTTGTGGCACTATGTTTAAAGCTAGCATAAAGGAAAAAATAAATCCATATATCTAGCTGTGTGAACCGAAGCTTGGCCAACAGTAGATGAGGGCTACATGGGTTATAGCGAAATGCTGTGTGACATGGACGAAAGTTAGAATCATAGAATGGAATCATAGAATGTGTTGGGCTGTAACAGACCTTTAAAGGTCATCTAGTCCAACCTCCCTCCAGTGAGCAGGGACATCTTCAACTAGAACAGGTTGCTCAGAGCCCCATCAAGTCTGACCTTGAATGCTTCCATGAATGGGACCTCCATTACCTCTCTGAGCAACCTGTCCCAGTGTTTCACCACCCTCATCGTAGAGACCTTTTTCCTAATGTCTAATCTAAATCTACTCTGCTCTAGTTTAAAACCATTGCCCCTCATCCTGTTGCTACACACTATTGTGAACAGTCCCTCCCCAGCTTTCTTGTAGCCCCCTTCAAGTGCTGGAAGACCACTATAAGCCTTCTCTTCTCCAGACTGAACAACCCCAACTGTTTGAGCCTGTCTTCGTAGGAGAAGTGCTTCAGCCCTTTGATCATTTCTGTGGCCCTCCTCTGGACCTGCTCCAACAGGTCCACATCCTTCTTCTGTTGAGGGTGTAGAGCTGGAACAGTACTCCAGGTGAGGTCTCACCAGAGCAGAGGAGCAGAATCACCTTTCTCAGTCTTCTTGCCATCCGTCTTCTGATGCAGCCTAGGATGCAACTGACCTTCTGGGCTGTGAGCATGCATTTTTAGCTCATGTTCAGCTTTTTGTCCACCAGTATTCCCAAGTCCTTTTTCACAGGAAAAGGAAGCGATGACAAAACTGACTTTTTTTTTCTAGTTTTGAAATTTAATTTGTAAGTTACTGAAAACAGGGCACTTGAAAAATACACTAATATAAAGGAGTACACAGGTTTAGAGTATCATAAAGGGGTAGGCAATTAGAACTATTAGACAAAGTTTCACAGAAGGGAAGGAAAACTAAAAAGAATTCCAATTTTAAAGTTAAGGTCCTTAAAGTAGCATAGAAATAGAATATAAATAGTCTTTTTCAGTGAAGCATCTCACAGGGGCCAAATCAGAAAACCAGTAGGCCACTGAGATATGCAAATAGACAATAAGCAATTATTTTGGCAGGAGAAGCCTAATAATAATTTCCTTCACTGTTGGCATGGTCTAACCTTGATTCACTTGTGGAACAAATCTGTCCACAGCAGATAATAAGTGACCATCCAAAACTGTCATAGAATAACACAAAACCAGTTGAATTCAGATTTTACCAACCTTAATTTTGCTATTTGTCTGACACCTTCTTGACTTGCAACCCATACCTGAAACTTTTTTGAATCCTTTAGGTCGTATCCTAGACTTTATTTTTTTAAGAAAAAAACCTGAAAATTGAATGATTGATCATTGAATATTTACTTACCTTTGTATGGGCTGTCACTGATAGTGAACATTTTATGTTTAAATATTCTCTACAGCTCTCTTCCCTTCAGATTAATTAGATAATGAATAGTCATGATTAGTTGTCATTCTGTTGTTTTTCTTTTTCATCAGCATTTAATCATTGTGAGGCTATTGAGCTTTATGGGCTCTTGCTTTCGGTAGAAGACTGGAGATGCTTAGGAATCTGCATTTCCACTCTAGAGTCTGGAAAGGTTTTAGTTTTAGTATTCTGAACTTTTCAACCTATTTCTGCCATATTTCACAGAATCAGAGAATATTAGGGATTGGAAGGGACCTCAAAAGATCATCTAGTCCAACCCCCCCTCCAGAGCAGGATCACCTAGAGAAGGTCACCCAGGAACGCATCCAGGCAGGTTTTGAATGTCTCAGGGAAAGAAGACTCCATAACCTCCCTGGGCAGCCTGTGCCAGTGCTCTGTCACCCTCACAGGGAAAAAGTTTTTTCTATTATTTTTGTGGAACCTCCTATGCTCCAGCTTGTACCCATTGCCCCTTGTCCTGTCATTGGATGTCCCTGAGAAGAGCCTGGCAGCATCCTCCTGACACTCCTCCTTGACATATTTATAAACATTAATGAGGTCACCCCTCAGTCTCCTCTTCTCCAAGCTAAAGAGACCCAGCTCCTTCAGCCTTTCCTCATCAGGGAGATGCTCCACTCCCTTCATCATCTTTGTGGCTCTGCGCTGGACTCTCTCAAGCAGTTCCCTGTCTCTCTTGAGCTGAGGGGCCCAGAACTGGACACAATATTCCAGATGTGGCCTCACCAGGGTAGAGCAGAGAGGCAGGAGAACCTCTCTCAACTTAGTAGCCACCCCCTTCTAATACACCCCAGGATGCCATTGGCCTTCTGGGCCACGAGGGCACATTGCTGGCTCATGGTCATCCTGCTGTCCACTAGAACCCCCAGGTACCTTTCCCTACGTTGCTCTCCAGCAGGGCAGTCCCCAACCTATACTGGCACATGGGGTTATTCTTTCCCAAGTGCAAAACTCTACACTTGCCCTTGTTGAACTTCATCAGATTTCCCCCCGCCCAGCCCTCCAGCCTGTCCAGGTCTCTCTGAATGGCAGCACAGCCTTTTGGTGCATCACCCACTCCCCCCAGTTTTGTGTTGTCAGCAAATTTGCTGGCAGTGCTCTCTAATCCGTCGAACGGGTCATTGATAAATATATTGAAAAGCACTGACCCCAGTACTGAGCCCTGAGGGACCCCACTAGACACAGGCCTCCAACTCGACTCTACCCCATTGACTTCAACTCTTTGACTTCTTCCCTTCAAGCAGTTCTCACCTCACTACTCCATCATCCAGTCATACTTGTTCTCTTGTCTTCTCTTCTCGGTCATACTTGTTCTCTTCTGCTCTTTCCTGCCCTATTCCTCCATATCTTCTCCCACCTGCTGTATCACATCTTGTTTTTACTCTGATTTCTTTCCTTCCTAGTCATTGCATTGTTCCAGTTTGCTTTCTCAGACAGTCCTCATCTCCCCTTTGGGATCTGAAAGACAGATCACAGTACCTCCCTTGCCCCACAGGAAGGGAGTCTCCTTGCCTAGCAAAGCCAGGTTCTTCTTTCACTACTGTGAAAGTCTCATCTTACACTTTTCCCTACTTGTATGGCTTCCCAATCTCACCACCCTTTTCCTGCAGTTCAATATCAATCGGTCTTGCATTTTCTTTCTCCCTTGCTACTGATCCCTCTTTCTCTCCTTAGATACCTGTACCTCAGAATATCTTGTCTTACTGCTATGTTCACTTTTAATTTGTGACATTTTGAAGTAGGCTTCTAGAGTAGGCTGGCCATGGTATCAGCCTTGCTGGCAGATTGTCCTAGCCTGCTCTTTCCTCTCACTGTGTCCTGCTTTTGACTTGCATTGAATTGATTTTTGTCTTCTCCAAAATTCCTTTGTGTGTTCAAGGGTGTTAGTATGGTTTGAGGGTCATCAAGACATAACGTTTTTGCTTTTGTTTCCAGTCATAAACCCAGTCCAGTCACTCCAGGACAGCCATTTCAGGGGAGACTTTTGGAAAACCTGTGGCTTTCTATTGAATGATGAACAGTCATGTCAGTATGAGTGGTAAGGGGAGGATAAAAGCCATTGAACCACTCTGTTGAGGTGGCATTTACAGTAGTCACAGAGGGGAGAGAGCAGAATCTCTGCCAGTTTTGGGGATTCGCATTTCAGTCAACATTAGAACTTGAGAAAACTTGCACATGTTCAAGAAGAATAGGAACTACAGACAGGGTTTCCCTTTAACAATGCGAGACATTAACCTAAAATTTGAGTCTGAGCAACTCAGTTCCATAGGATGCATCAGCATCTCTTTATGCTGTGGGAATGTGGAGGGGTTCAGTTAATGGCTGTCTGCTTGAGCATCTATAGCAGAGAAGTTGGAAAGTCTTGAGCTTACTTATTGCATCTTCTGGGAAAAGGAGGTAGAAAGTGAACAGCAGTTCCAGAGCATTCTCTCCCAAGCAATATTTGCTTATCCAGTGTCTGTGATCTGCTACCTTTTATCGACACTTTGGACCTCTTTTTTTTAGCCAGTTTTGTAGTAACTATGATTACCCTTTACTGGCTTCACAGTCCTTCTGTCTCTATATTTATGACAGAGACATAATCCATTCCTGAATTTTTGTCTCAATCTCTGAAGAAACTTTCCTAATTTCACAGAGATTTCCTTTATTTTCTTATTCTTTGTCCTAAAGCTAGCCAAATGTCAGAGATGGTAAACACGAAGCTTGTCATAGCCAATGCTGCTGTAACTGTAAGACTAGAAAACTACCAAGCCACCTTTGCTGCACAGCAGCTGGTCATGGACCAAACATAAAAACTTTTCCATCTTGGTTTATTTTTTTCCTTTTCCCCCACTAGTACAATTTCAGAGAGCTGCTTTAAAGGCTTCCTCAGAGACCTTTGAAATGACAAGCATTTTCCTGTCTTTTCTCCTGTGTCTGAATCATGAGGGCTTACAATGTTATATAGGTTTGCTGTTTCAGTCTTTTATTTATGATTGTGGAGGCTGCATTGTTACGGAGACCAGAGCTGGAGGAGGATAGCCTAACGGGTCTAACTCAGTGGCAGCATTTACCCTGCTTTGTGCAGTCCTGATTAAAACCGCGTCACTGAAACATGACAAAGCAGTAGAAAGAAAGTCTGTTTGGAAAGGTTAAGGTAAATGCCATAAGATATGCACTTACCAAAATAGGATCTTCTTTTCTTCTGTGAGACTAGAAAGGCTTCAAAGGCAAGGAAGCAGTAGCCCTGCACTGCTGTATCATAGGATTTTTCAGATTTTGTAACTCCTGCAGAAATACTGGAAGTTCACTATGCCATTACTGCTATGTTGCAATGAGGTTTTGGCACTCAGAGTGCCTATGACCCTTAACTTGTGTTTTGCTAGTGCTGCCTACTTGTGCTTCTGGTATTGCTATCTCATGTCTGAAAGTAAACTTAAAACTGAATTGTTAAGAGCTTTACTTGTTTGGGAAAAAAAATAAGTGTTAGACTGAAATAAAATATGCCTCTCTAAAATTTATGTTTGCATCAGGAAAGCCTTCTTGTTTTATATATATATCTCACAGGTTTTACTGAAACAAAAATCCCACTAAGAGTATTTAATATTAGGACTTTAAATCATTGTACTTGAGGCCAGGATCAGGACAGCGCAATAGATCTTCTTCAAGGCTTTTGGCTTTTCCTATCTGATCTTGTGATGTGTGTCACGTCCCACCCAGGAGAGAGGGACAAGTGACTTTCAAATTCGTAATACACCACCGGCGTGGACAACGGTGAGACAAGTCTCAAGGCCCATACACAAACATTTATTAATTTATCACAATGTATGGATCAGACTCACAACAATTGACTCTAATTTAGAAGCACTATAAGGCAGACAACATAACAAAAAGTCCAGGAAAGGCTAAACAAAGCAAATGAACTACAACAACTTAATAATACTAACAAGGAATAATAAAGGGTGTCTAAACACAATATTAAGTCAGGCAATATCACACTTAACCATCACAAGAAAGAAATTTAGGCATAAACCTAAATAAACAGTATGATAGACCTTGCATTACTTAGCGAGGAAAAGGGAAAGAGAGAGAGAGACTTAACAAGGAAAAAAAGACATAACGACTTCTAACAGGCAGCATTATAAACTAAGCAAGCAGTGTGATAGGCCTTGTATTACTTAGTGAGAGAGGAGAAAAGGAAAGGGGGGGGAGAGAGAGAGAGAGGTGGGGAGGGGAGGAAACAGGGAGAGACAGAGATCACCGCTCCTGATTCTTGCGTTTGCTGCCAACGAGGGTTCAAGGATGATGCCGTCATCTTTTCTTCTTCTCCTGCAGTTTTCTTCTTGGTGTCTTCATCTCGGGCTACATGCTTCTTCAGCCTGCTTTCTTCTTGTAGTTCTCCTTGTAGTTACCCTAACTTTGCTTTTTCTCACCTCAATTTATACATCATTTTCTATGTGCGGATGTGCAGAGAACCAGGTAGGGGGATCAAGGCACTTAATTGTTTCCAGTAATTCTCATTAACATGTGTGAATGCCCCATCTCCTTGAAAGATATGATAGAGATTAGGCCATCCTGCCTCCACAAGATTTCCTAATTTCTACACATATTTGTCACCAGGGCTGTTTGAGGCATTTGTAGCCTTATCAGATCACACCTTTACAACATTCCATGGGACCAAAAACTGGTTTTCTTTTCTGACCATGACAAGAAATGTTTAAGGCAAAATCCATGAATCAGTCCGCTACAGATGTGATAACCTGCAGAGGTCTGAGGGCAGCCCATTGTTATCTTCAACTATTGGGTACACACCAGGTTTCTGAGTTTTGAATTGTTACAGTCTATGTAATCTGCACAATCACCAAAATCACCCTGATGATTCTTCAGACGTGAAGTCCTACCCAGTACACCTTTTAAGTTTCCTTAGCGTTTGTTGCCATTGGTTAAAATTCACACCAAAATTTACTGGCCCACTACCGCACATAATTGCAATCATTTCTTTGATAAGTGTTACTTTAAAATGTATATAGAAAGAAATAACATCCTTCCATTGAGTATACACTAAATATACGCATGCATACATATTATAAATTAGACAATCTATGGTATTTTTGTACACAAAGCACACACAAAGACAATTGGACCCTACACAGAGAATTACAAGTTGACTAGAAATAGATGGGACAATTTCATAGTCACTCCTGATCACACTTGAAGCAGAAAGCATTTCTCTTCCCAGGTGTAATGCCTGCCTTGCCCTGCTGTTTGCTGTCTTCCTTCTGTACAGACTGTCCAGAAAATTCTATTTCAAACAATAGTCCATCACTGATGCAGAGTTCTAGTCTCAGAAGTATCATTATATATTCCTCAAATTATCTGATCAACTCCTTGAGAAAAATTTAAGTTTTTCCACCAAATTGCTGCAGATTGTGTATTCTACATGTATGTAGTGTTCTGATATCTCCATAACTGGGAAACTTCTGATTTGTGCCCTATGCTTTTTACTTACCCCAGGTCCCTCAGTTTATTCGTGGTTGTTTTAAAATGTTCTGGCTGTAGCACTACACAAATGTGCAGTCTTTTAAAATACAGCTGATACATTCTTCTCAGTGAGGGTGACAGAACACTGGAACAGGCTGCCCAGGGAGGTTGTGGAGTCTCCTTCTCTGGAGACATTCAAGACCTGCCTGGACACGTTCCTATGTAGCATTATCTAGGCATTCCTGCTCTGGCAGGGGGATTGGACGTGATGATCTTTCGAGGTCCCTTCCAATCCCTAACATTCTGTGATTCTGTGATTCTGTGATTTCTGTATCTAACTGATTTACCTTTGCTTTTTAACACTCAGAATGTTAAGTATTATAAATAGCCAAAAAATCATATCCATTGTCTTTTTTATGTTACATAAACACCTTTATAATTTGGTGATCTGTTAACCATATTCACTCTTAGTAAAATAAAATCTATCCATCATCACTGAGAGAAAAAATTTTCTTCTGTTTGGAGATAATAAAGATACCTTTGATTTGTATCTGATTTTCCCAATTACTTTTGCTACTCCTGTTTTTCTCGTATTTTTTCTTCAGACAAGGCAATTGACCCATAAAAGTATTATCTCTATACCATTTCAGATGTGATTATAAGATTAAATTAAAATCAAGTGAAGCAAAGATAAGCAACTTATAATTGATAGTATTCCTGGAGTTGGAGTTCTACCTCTGGAAGATAAAACAGAAAGGGTTGTTATTAATAGTTATCTGAGTTAGTCCAGTTTAAATATCTCCTTCTGTAGGATTTTCTAGTGATGTTAAAGGCCTGATTAAAGGATTTTTTTACTTTTTTACTTCATATAATTCATCAGCTAGTATCCTCATACTATTGTTCATAAGTTCTCAATTTATGTTTATTACCCATTTATCCTCTATTATTTACAACTGATATGTTTGGTTTAGCTTAAATTAACAGTTTTATTTATGCATAGATTTCTACCATCTTTCCTTTCCCTTTTTTGGTTATTTCTTGTTGTTTTTTTTTTTCCCATGTCTGTCTTTGTATTCTGAAAAAAACACTGCTTTTCACACATCCTTTAAAATCATACATTACGGTGTTAAACTTCAGTTTCCAAGGGTTAGGTCTCTGAGTTCAATAAAATAGCTGATATCTGTCTCTCTCTGCCTTCGTAGGGTCACATCTAATCCACCACTCTTTCAGCTGTTAGCTACTTACATGATAGTAACACTTTATTGCTGTTTTGTTTTCAAACTTCTTTTATTGTGGTTTAATTTTTGTTGGGTTTTTTCCCCTGATTTTGTAGCCAACGGAAGCCTCCCTGCTAGGTTTCTTTCATGCGCATACTCACATGCACATACTCACATACTACCTGCGAGCTTACTGCTTGTTTTCATGTTAATTGTGTAACGTTTGGCTTGTTCTGCAGTTTTAAATATTTTACCTGTTCTACCAGATAGGTATTGTGTTTGGTTCTCTTTTTTTCTTCTGAAACTTTTCTGAATGTATGTTAAAGGAGCCTCAAAGCTGATGCTACCTCTTCTTTTCTTGTTGTCTTATTCTGGAGAGAATACCATATTTGGGGCTCCTATTTATACAATGCTTCCCTCTTATCCCTCTTTCTTAGGTCTGACTGCTGCAGGTTGTGGTTAGCAAATGTTAAAGCCCTGACTCAGCCCTGTGTTTATTATCCCTTTGAGCCTTTTGTTCATCTCTCAAAATTTTCCTTGCTTGTTGGAACTTCTGTGCTAATTCAGCGAAAGAAGTGGTTGCCTGTCTGGTTCAGTGGTTGCTGCTCTAGTTCCCATACTGCTGTCCCAATGGTTGTCTCTCATTTAACCCATTGCTCCATAGAGGTTTCCTGATTTAAGAGCTCTGTCATTTTTATCATTCCTTTAATCTGTTTGGGACTTCAGTTCCTTGTGGTAGCAATTTGCTTTTACATTTTCAGCCCTGCCCTTTTGCTTGATGATTGAAGAGCCATTGGTTTTCTCTGCATGGCTGTCTATTGCAGAGTTGATTTTGTAATTGTGCATAGTGTGGTGAGTAACTGTTCTTTTCCAGATTCCCCAGTGCAATTATTATTATCAGTCTCTAGTCTGGATGTGTCTGGATCACTGTGTCTCTTTCCATCCTAGTGTTCCTGGTCTCCAAAAAGCTGTAACAAACCCATTACAACTTTGAAACTGTGCTTAGCTGGCCACTGTGGGTTTCTCTCACCCTTTGTGGTCAGCCCCAGCAGGAGGATGACAAGGATCAGCAGCCTGGCTGATTCTAATGGACTATTCAATTTCTCTTTTGTATGCTCCTAAAAATCCCACAATCAATCCTTTAGCACTTTGTTTGGTATCTTGCATTTACTCCATCAGAGTAGCTTCTTGATTGCACTGGTCACAGCCTGCCCCTGGTATTCAAGTTTTCCTTATTACATTGATGGATGTGCTAGTACCTGGCAGCTTGTTTCCTTACCACCCCTTAACTCCAGCAGAATGGTTGGCCGCCTGTGCTCCAGTCCTAATTTCACCATGAGCCATGGGAAGGGCAGGGACAGGACTCCCAAAACTATCACTAGGAGGGAGAGGGTAAAGTACCCACTTTCCTCTTTCCTTGCACTGATTTCCTGCAAGCAATACAGCAGAATGTTTGCTGGGGTATTATCCCAGCAATTCAGATGATCCCTATGCCTCTGATGCATTTTTTATATATCTGGTCTTTCTGAATATCTTCTACTGTGTTATTTCTCAGCACTACCTTAGGGGTTATGCTATTCTGCAATCACACTCTCACTACTTACCCTGAGAAAGAGTATGGGGGGAGTTACACCATCAAAGGTAACAGTTTGTATAGCTTCTAAATTATTCTTCTCCCTATACTTTTTTTTTCCGTTAATTTGCTATCATTTGCTTTTGTCCATACCACTACTGTGTTTCTTAACCAAGCTTTTAGTTTATTGCATACTGTCTTCCACAATTAGAGACCCTAAAGCTGCAGATCCTTAGCCCTGGGGACAGGTGATTCATGATGGTTGTTTTAAATGTGACCTAGTCATAACTCGAGGTTTGTTTGCCTTCTTGTTCAGAATACCACAGATAGAACCTAACAACTTTTTTAACCTCACATATACCCCTGTGCTCTTATTTGGCTTGTGTTCATCCACAGTTATTTAATTTCTGATCTTTCTTTTAAAGCTTTCATGGTGCAATACATACACTGATCTTTGCACTTCCCTAATTTTTCCTAGATTCACGTTAAACTTACTAATCTGTTGGGTTTTTTTTGCTTTCCTAAACCTGTTTTGCGCGACTCCAGAGGCTGCACTCCTTTAGCTATCAGTAGTTGTCTACTGTGATTTATATTTACAACCTGGGCGTCTGGTACTTTCTTTCATTTTTCTCTTATTCTACTCCTTCTCACTGAACGTCCTAGGAGATTTACTTAGTCACCTTGCACCATTTGTATTTATAAGGTGAAGAAACAACTTTCTATTCTGTACAGTCACATTCCCATCTGCTAAATCTGGCACTTCCCACTTTGCTACATTCTTCTAAATTTAAGCTTGTTTTTCTAAAATGTCTTTTCTGACCAGAGTCATTTGAATGCACCTGAGCAATTTTTACCAAGCACCTGGTGGCATCCTCACAATGAGGCTAATCAAGTTCTTGTCCAGCAGTGTTACAGGAATGGCCTCAATCGTGGATGCAAGGAAACAAATAGAACACTGAGATGTACAGAAGCTTCAGGCAGCTCCTGCCTCCACATTGTCTCACAACCGGGACAAACAGATGCTGCTTTCTTGCCCTCTCAAACACTTGGACTTAGGTTTTGCCTTGAAAAATACATGCCAACAGAAATGGCCGGGCTGAGCAGCAGAAGGAGAGCAAAGAGGAGCATTTCATCTAAGAGAAGTGATATACATGTGAACAGGCTGCTGTTTCTGTCTTCAGCAGTTTTCTGACCTGCTTGTTCCCTGTCAGTGAGGTCAGCAGGGAGCTGCCAGAGGGGTGTGTGGGGAGGTAGAGATCGCCAAGTTTTGGGAGTGCAACTGGCTATAAATGGAATGCTTTCACACCTTTTAATATTTATGTAGCATGCCCACAAATGGCAAAGGATGGTTAATTTTAGATTAAGTTGTATTTCAGTGAAATAGGAATCTGAAGAGATGTTGTGAGACTTCAGTGGCACAACTGGTATGAAAAAGTGTAGGTTTTGTCTGATTAATAAGCAATGGAGTTTTATCATATTAAATCTACAGGTTTTCATGAATGTCTGGAAGCACATGAATTCCTTCATCAGTTTCACAGCCTATTGCAGACAGATTTTAGTGAAACTGGTAACTGTGTGAGTAATTATTAAATTAGATCATATTATCCCTAATGGGATTGAACCACTGCCAAAAATGTTTTAGCTTCATTTTTGACCATGCTAATAATAGTCTCACCTATCTTGTTGCATGCTACAATTACTCTACTGTTTTACTTTTTAACCACTCTAGAAGCAGTAAAACGTATTTTGGTAACATAATGGTAGGATATATACAGGTTGCAATACAGTTTTGATCTGTATTCCTTTTTCAAATGCCATTATATCAAATCCGTTAAGTGCCTACAATGGATGGGCTGATAAAATGGCTATCAGAGAAAAATAAAGAGGTACCTTATTTCTGTGTCTCAGTGACTCAGCAGCAGATCTAGTGAGTTTGCAAAAAAACCTCATTTTTAATCCTGCAAACTCACTTTCAACTCTGATAGTCAACTGGGTGCTCTTGACTTCCCAGTTATCACCACTGCTAATAAAGACTTTGAAATTAACTCCACCATGCTGTGTTCTTTTCAATACCTATAAAATTGCTCTGACAGCCTCCTATCTTCTCCATGAAGATATTTCTGAGTTGATTGTGAGACTGTTATTAGCAAGAACAAACTTCACCTTGATGCCCAGATCCACTGTTGAAGAAACAGGATTTGCAGTTACAAAACCCCCCAGTTTTTAAAATTTGGAACTAAGCAAAGTGATACTGCAATCAGTGAAAGAGTAAATGCAGAACTCCAATCACCTTGCAGATTTCTCTAATACTTTATTGCTTTAGCATCAATTCTAATCCAGAGAAGAAGTATTTCAGTTTGAATATGCTTTAGTTTGACTGTGTAACTGAATACCTGAGGTCACTGGTAATCTTTGTAGTGATCTGAATCCCTCAGAGCAGACATGAACTTCAATGAGCAATCCGTTCACGAGACTGTTTAATGCTAAGATCCATATTACATATCTTGGATTGCTTTCTCATGTATTTTTTAATAAGCTAAAAGGATGATTTGTTTTAGATATCTAATTACCTTTAGGCAAAAGATCAGTGTTGTTAATGGTACATTTCATGCAATTCCTCTACTTAATCACACCCATTTTCACAGGCTGATGCATGTACATGCAGTCAGTTCAATAAGACACATTCCCTATCTACTAGCGGCAGAGATTAGACAGTAACTAGATCAGAAGAAAAATGTTTTTGAATTCCTGTTTCTTCAGAAGCTTCTCTTCCTTTCCACAACCTGATTAGAGGATGGATTCTGAAGGGCAATGATTTTTTTTTTAATTAAAAAAATGTTTGGGGTGGATACAGCAGAATGATAGTTTGCTACTGCTTGTAGATTCTTCTCCAGTTTTAATGTTTTGGACATACTGCACAAAGATCACAAGGGTCTCAGGGCTTCTGTTGAATTCTCCCTATGAACAGGCAAATAACTCCCTTTGCTCTGAGCTCAGTGACTCTGATTTGCTAACATACATGTCATGATTCAGAAGGAATTGTTCTAACACAGTGCTCTCAAAACATAGAATCATCTTTATCCAGTCATTTAGCATCACAAGCAGCACTTTTAAAATATTTTATAATATTTTCCCTATCTAATCAAAAAGAGAAGAAGGAAGAAACTTTTAGTCAACCATAAGCTTAGGTGCATCATTACCAAAGTTACTGGACTGGTTAAGCTTTGTAAAGGTTGTGTACAGACTCCATTACAGTGACTACGAGAATGTCCTACAGTCAGGGTCACTAAATTCTTTGCTTAGAGGACACCTCAGATTTTCTTGGGAACTCCCAGCACTGCAATCTACAGCAGGTCTGTAAACTCCACTGTCCAATATAATTTTGCAGACTTCCTTATACTGAACACTACAGCTTCAAGGTTTTAAAAAAAAATGTGGAAAACCAAATTGTTAAAAATTTCCTCTCCATAGAATTGCAGATTATGGATTTTAAAACTGGTCCCAAGGTCATCTGAAAACTGATAGGGCATACCTGTGCTCTCCTTGTGAAGGGTTCGAGCAGCTGTTAGCTCTACTTTGTCACCATGTGATATATCCCACCGTTATGACCATATATTTTTATTGGCTCCATCACACACAGTGTGCCTGTGACTTTGTCTCATCAGACAGAGTTAGATTTAGACATGCTATTCAAGGTAGTGAGCTTTTTGCATGACAGAAAATTAGAATCTAATAAATTGCTGTAATTTACATGAGAAAGTAAGAGTGATGAGAGGTGACAGGAAAAGTAGCCAACAGGGAAGTACATGCAAAATAATTCAAGACTGCAACAAGACACAGAAAGATTGCTTCACAAATGTCCTTTTTATCACCCTCCATAAATACTTTTTTGGCCACCTTTGTTATCAGCTGGCATCAAATCAACAACTTTCCCTCCTATTCAGCTGTATTGGCTCTTCAGTGCTTTGAAAGACTGAGCTGGATTCATCATCTTCATCAGTCAGTGAGGAAACAATGGGATCTTAATTGTTGAAACTTCATTGCCACATCCCTGACTGTTGGTAGTTATACAAGTCATTGTAACTTCTGAAATATAGTTGCCTTGTTATCTGTTAAATCTTTTTTTTTTTTTTCCTTTTTAATACATGAAGGTTTTCTTCTTTATCCCTTTAGGATCTTGCATCATCATGTCACTTCTTTATATTTCATCTCCTCGGTTGTTAAGTTTTACCTTTTCTGCTCAGATAGCAGAGCCTGCCCTTGGAATGCTTTTCTGAAATTTTCTATCAGCCTACAGATCTCTTTTCATTCAAGTCCTTCCCTAAAAGCTCTTTCCACTCTTACAGAAAGTCAACCAACTGCCAGTGAATAGGAGACACTAAACAGTCACTCCGTGTAACACAAAAGATTTGAGTGAGCAAAAAATGGTTTTGGTGATTTTTTCCCCCAGCATGTGTGTTCCCCTTATTGTCTTGCCTTTTATCTCTTTAGGGGATTAGTCAAGATTAATTCTTTACAGAGATTTCTTTCTTTCCATGGAATTTTCCAGAGATTTTTGGAAAATAAAAAAATGCTGATAATTGATAATACTGGGAATGTCATCATACTGAAAATGGAAGTAGGAAAAAAGCTGAAGTAAACTAGAAACATTCTTATTTTTATATCACTACAGTCACATTTTAACAGCTCACGTCACACACGGCACTTACTTTTGAGAGCCCTCATATTTCCTCTGTTATCCCAGCTATTCACTACAACTCAAGTTTAAATTCATATTTGGACATGAATAGTAAGCGCATACAGCATTCTAGGTGAGTCATGTCTTAATGCTTCATGCTCTGTATGGGAAACTCATGGACTGATTTTCTGTAGAATAACCTTTTCCACTTTGGTGGCTTATGTATACTCTGAGAAATAATCAGAGCTGCATCTCCTTCATTTGCTTCCAGTAGATGACTTCTCAGCTTTTAGACAAAATTCTCACTAGTTGATTGGTACCCAGAGTTCCATTCTGTAGCATTCAATGCTCATCCTACTTTGGTTACTCAGAGTCACCTAGTTCTTCATCTGTACCTCAGTATCCTCTACACTGCTCAATTTGTGTCCATGTCAGGGTATTTATCTGCTCTAATCTCCTTACAGTTTGTCTTCCTTCAACAGTGTTCAATCACTCAATCCTTTGTCACCGTGAAATTTTTACACCTCACCTACCGTACAACTTTTACACCACTAGTTGGAAAGTCATGAGCTTATGAAAGTCTTTACTTCCCAGTTGAGCAGATGGCAAAAGCTCAACATAATTACAGGATGGATGGCTGCAGATGAGTGCAGTCCAGAAAATGTGAGGCAAAGAGCCAGAGACTTCTTGCACAGAGCCTGAACCACTGCTATAACAGCATAGGTTTGTCAACCAGAGTGAATCATCCTAAAACAAAGAAGACCACCTTACACAGTAAAATCACAGAAGCGTTCAGAGGTAACTTTGTTTCAGGAACAGAAGATTATGGTGAACAGCTGGACACTCCAACCATCCACAAAAAAACCTCATGAGGAGTGGCTGTTAACTTGATAGTAGCTTACAATGGGAGAAATTACTGCAGAAGAAACATCAGGAGAAGGGGCAAAACTATGACGGTGTTGAAGAAAGGATTTTGACACTATCTTCCATAACAATCTTCTTGAGAAGGGATGGATCAGCAGTCAGTGTGGTAGACTGAAAACTGGATGAATGGCTGAGCTCAGAGGATTGTGGTCATGGCAGAAAGCCTAGCTGAAGGCCAGTAACTAGCAGTATACCTGCCCCAGGGGTCAACACTGCATCCAATTCTATTCAATGTCTTCATTAATAATCTGTGTAATGAGATAGTGTACCCTTAGCAGTTTTGCTGATAACATAAAACTGGAAGCAAAGGCCGATATGCCAGATGTGCCATGCTACCATCCAGAGGGATTTGGACAGGTTGGAGAAGTGGTCTGACAAGAACCTCATGAATTTCAACAAAGGGAAGTGCAAAGTTCTGCACCCTGGTGAGGAACAACCCCAGGCACCTGTTTATACTTGGGGCCACCAAGCTGGAAAGCATCCTGGCAGAAAAGGACCTGGGGGTCTTGGTGGACACCAAGTCGAATGTGAGCCAGCAATGTGCCCTTGTCACAAAAATGGCCAATAGTATCCTGCGCTGCATTAGGGAAACCATCGCCAACAAGTGGAAGGAGATGATCCTTCCCCTCTATGCACCCCAGGTGAGGCCACAGCTGAAGGGCTGTGACCAGTTCTGGACACCCCAGTACAGAAGAGATGTGGGCATAGTAGAGAGAGTCCAAGGAAGGGCCGTGAAGATGAATAAAGGACTGAAGCATCTCTCCTGTGAGGAAAGGCTGACAAAGCTGGGACTGTTCAGTCTGGAGAAGACTCAGGGGGATCTTATCAGTGTGTATAAATACACAAAAGGCAGATATAAAGAGGACAGATCCAGGATCGTTTCAATGCTGCCTGGTGCCAGGACCAGAGGCAATGGGCACAAACGAATAAACAGGAGGTTTCCTCTGAATAACAGGAAACTTTTTTTTACTGTGAGGGTGACTGAGCACTGTAATAGGGTGCTCAGGGAAGTTGTGAAGTTGAAGCATGGGGTTCATTGGATGTTTCCAAGAATCAATGGGATGAAGGTCTGAATAACCTGGTCTAATATTATAACTGATCCTGTCATGAGCAGGAGGTTGAGCTAAAGACTTCCTGAGGTCCCTTTCAACCTGAAATTATTCTGTGATTCTATAAGACTCTTATTTTTATCTTTGAACCTCTCAGAGACAATTCTTAGATTTGTTGTTCTAGCCCATGGCTACTTTCCCTGAGATGAAAAGTCTTCAAGTACAAAAATGCACCCACTAAAAAAAAAACCCTATTTTTTTTTTCTTTAGAATTTTGCTTTCAATCCAGAAGACCTGAGTGTATCTTCCTCCTCCTTAGCACACCAGAACCTTGGTTACATTTTAAGCATGCTAGAGATGAGAAATATGCAGTTTAGCTGACTGGTGTCTCATTGTGATAACAGAGCTAGATTTCATTTTGAAAGGGAAGGATTTGCTGAGCATTTGCTACCTGTATTGCCCATTTTCACCATGGTAGCAGTGAAAAAAAAAGGATCAGTGAAGAGGAACACATGACTGATACTGCAGAAATGACTGAGGTACGCAGTGCTTCATTTGAGTCAATGCAAAAAAAAGCAGTGTCAACCGTCACCAGGTACTTAAATTAATTTTAATGACATATAGAAGTGCAGAGCAAGATAGAGCAGGGAGGCACTAAAGACATTTAGATAAATTAGATGGATTCAATTTTTTCAGACCTATTGAAATTCACTCTGAAGTCATTACAGAATTTAATCATTACAAATTGTCTGCAAGAATTTCTCTAAGTGAGGAGATCCCAGCAGACTGAAGAGAACAAAATTTAAAATCAACAAGATGAAATTCAATAGAGACAGTCTTGGAGAATGACCATCAGGAAGAGGAAATCAAAATCAAAATATAAAAATGGTGAGTGACTCAGCTGAAGAGCTGCAGAAAAACCCCAACCAAGTAATGTATCAGAGACACTGAGGCACAGTGCAATGTTTTGTTTTGTTTTTTTTTCCAGAAAAGTAAATTGTGTTCTGAATTAAGAGAAGAGTAAATGATAAGATAGATATATTATTTCAGTCTACTAAGCACTTAGCTAAGACTTATTAAAATACTGTGTACAGTCTGAGCGTCATATTTTAAGTAAAATGTAGACAAATTCTGATTACTATCAGAGCTCTCTCTGAGAATAGTTAAAGGATTAGATAACATGACAAGAGAGAAGTCTAAACAAATTGAATATGTTTAGTTAGGAAAAGAAAACATAAGAGAAAGTATAAAGACAGCATTCTGGAAGCAAGATCCTATAAAATTGACAATGAGCAATTGTTCTCCACATTCACTATGATTGGTGGGGACAGGAAGAAGAAATCTGATTAATTACAGTAAAGAAAATTCAGTTTGTGTTTTAAGACAAGGTTGCAACTGGGGATTGGAGACAGCATTCTCTGTGGAGATAATGAGAGATCTAGACTGAGAGGCAAACCCAGCTCAGAGAGGAGTCTTAAGGTTTGCTACCAGAGAGCTCAGTCCTAGGAACAAGGCGAATTTGTGCTTTAAAGCTGAATTTGTGGAGGCTCTTGAGTGTAAATCAAAGAAGGTCATAACTCATTCATGTCCTCCCACGGACAGGCCTGTAAAATGTGCAATTAATTATTCATGTGCCTGGCAATGTTGATATTAAAAAGAGTGACTGTACAAGAAATGACACCTTATGTGAAACGTGGAGTCTGATATGGAACAGGATGCATATTAAAAAGTGAATGGACAATGAATGGAAATTCAGAGTTCAAAAATGGCACATCACTTCCAAAAGGATGTAGAAATACGTTAACATCACTAGCACTCTCTTTAGCATTGTAATTATGTTCTCATTTTGCTCCATTTGCAGTTTACATCAGGAGTTGATGTCAGGGCAGGAAGAGGAAAAGGGTGGAGAATCACAGAATCAGAGAACCACAGAATGTTAGAGGTTGGAAGGGATCTCAAAGATCATCTAGTCCAACCCCCCTCCAGAGCAGGATCACCTGCAGTAGACCGCACAGGAACATGTCCAGGCGGGTTTTGAATGTCTCCAGAGAAGGAGATTCCACAACCTCCCTGGGCAGCCTGTGCCAGTGCTCTGTCATCCTCACAGGGAAAAAGTTTTTCCTCATACTTTTATGGAACTTTCCGTGTTCCAGCTTCCACCCATTGCCCCTTGTCCTGTCAGTGGACGCCGCTGAAAAGAGCCTGGCTCCATCCTCCTGACATTCCCCCTTGACATATTTATAAACATGAATGAGGTCACCCCTCAGCCTCCTCTTCTCCAAGCTAAAGACACCCAGCTCCTTCAACCTTTCCTCATCAGGGAGATGCTCCACTCCCTTCACCATCTTTGTAGCTCTGCTCTGGACTCTCTCCAGCAGTTCCCTGTCCTTCTTGAACTGAGGGGCCCAGAACTGGACACAATATTCCAGATGCGGCCTCACCAGGACAGAGTAGGGGGGCAGGAGGACCTCTCTTGACCTACTTGCTACTCCCCTTCTAATACACCCCAGGATGCCATTGGCCTTCTTGGCCACGAGGGCACATTGCTGGCTCATGGTCATCCTGCTGTCCACTAGAACCCCCAGGTCCCTTTCCCCTACGCTGCTCTCCAGCAGTTCAGTCCCTAACCTGTACTGGCACATGGGGTTGTTCTTTCCCAAGTGCAAAACTCTACACTTGCCCTTGTTAAACTTCATAAAATTTCTCCCTGCCCAGCCCTCCAGCCTGTCCAGGTCTCTCTGAATGGCAGCACAGTCTTCTGGTGTGTCAACCACTCCTCCCAATTTCGTATCATCAGCAAACTTGCTGACAACATTCTCTAATCCCTCATCCAGATTATTGATAAATATATTGAAAAGCACCGGCCCGAGCACTGAACCCTGAGGGACCCCACTAGACACAGGCATCCAGCCAGACTCTGCCCCATTGACCATGACTCTCTGGCTTCTTCCCTTCAATCAGTTCCCGACCCACCTCACTACTTGGTCATCCAGACCACACTTCCTCAGTTTACCTATGAGGATGCTGTGGGAGAAGGTGTCTGCTGATATCCAGATAGACCACAACAACCAAGCAGGTAAGGAAACTGTGGAAGAAGTTGACACTGGATTTAAGGCTGCAGTCAACAGAGATGTGTGTTCCTGTAAAGGCAGGAAGGACTACAAAGGTGTTACAAAATCCTTTAACTGGAAATGATACTGCTGTCAAGTTAATACCCGTCTCCATCGCCTGTGCCTGCTTATAAATGCCAGTAGGGATGAAGTATTACCACCAAGGAGGTTTACATGACAAAAGATGCCTGTGTTTATTGAGGAAAGGAGGGATCTGGGAGCAAAGAAGAAAGGAGCAGGCTCTCTATCTACTGAAGTTAGCTGGGTTTGCTAATAACAGAACAGCAGGTGTTGAAAAAGATAATTAAGGCGTGAAGTTTACGGTATTGTGAGATATTCTATAACGATGCATAACTGTATTAGAAAAACACCTCTGATGCCCAGTGGGAAGCAGCTCCAAGTCTGAAGAGTCATCAGAACAGTGAAATATGATGTATAAGTAAATCTGGTGTATAAAATACCAGTTAGCTCAAACGTTGATTTACATGAGAAAGACTGACATCCCTGTGAGTCAGGTATGTGGATGTCATTCACAGAAAGGATTTAGTTATTGTTTGAAGAATTGCCAAGGTTTATGGAAAGTTGCCTCAGATATGTTCAAAGGAAATTTTCCTCCAGAATCAAAGCTGGTCTGTGTGTCTATAGGTCTGCACATGTGTACGAGTATGTTCTATTTGATAAGTAGACTGCATTAAGAACTATTGTAAAAAGCAGGAAATAGAAGTGTATCTTTTAACATCTCTTTACATTTTCCTAAAAAAGAAAAAGAAATGTCCAAGTTACTCATTTAAAGAAAAATAGATTGTAGCATATCTTTGTGCACTGCAGAACTCGGCCCCTCTGTTAACTAAATAATTTACCAGTGAAGTAATGAAAAAATTTATGCTGCTTAAGGAAATGCATTTGAAACAAAGGGGTTTTTCCCTCCATTTTGCTCTTACAATGGATGTATCAACACATTTGTCCAGAGGACAATAGTTCATGAATTATTTCTCTATTAATAGGGTGAGAAATGCTAAGAGTGGGGGTTTATTATTCTGTGAAGATGAGGCCTTGTGATCTCAGTAAAAGTTTACAACAGGGTGGTGTGTCTGTATGTCCCAAAGTCATTTGTACCAGTGTCAACATGCTTGAATACCCATGCATCCAGAATAGATGACCAGTAAATCTGAGGTCAGCATGAGTAATTTCTTCCCTAAAGGATACGTTTATGAACTCATAGTTAAGCTGAAGAGCAGAGTGATTCTTCAGTTTCTTTACATTCTGTTTCATTTTCCAACCGAGGTGATGAGTGGCAGGCTATACATAAACACAGAGAACAAGCCAGAAGGTATTTGTGTTAATTCAGCTCTCTTACTCATGCTAATTCTTTGATCCCTCAAGTGCAGAATATCTGCAAGGTGATTTGGAGTATTTATGAATATTTGCAAAAGGTATCTTGCTCATTGTAATTATGCTGATGCTAAAAAGCTGAGAGAAGCAGATTAGTTTGCTGTATCATCACTGTGCTGATGACAGTCACTCAACTGCTATTACAAAGGAGACCGTGTAATTTCTTTGCTTGTCTCATTGTCTTGCAAAGGCTATCAATATTACAGAGCGTTTGTTGAACATTGCCAGTGTTTAGTGTTAAGACATGAAACATAGGTCCTCCTATTAGAAATTAAAGTTCTAGAGGAATCTGGTGTGCAATATGCAATCTCACTGTGAAACTCCAAAATAAAATTGTCACAATTTTTGCATGTTGTATCTTTTACTGACCCTTTTCTTGAAGACAGGATGAAAAAATACAATGCAAACAGGATAAAGCTTGAGAGAACTGTGTGATTCCATTTATCTACATTTCTATAAATTTACTCTTTAGCATAGCAAGTGTCTTCTGCATTGAAAACAACGTGACAGAGAAAGGGCTGATACATCTGACTGAGTGTGACATTTTTAACTACTGTTGAGCTATTTGTTCACAATCTCATTAACTGTAAGTTAGTGAGGTAGGCATTTCTTTGATGAAATTCCTTTTTTTTTGCTGAAATAGATATTTAACATAATTCAACTGAACCACTTCTCCAGAGTACTTCCACTGTGGACATCTACAGGTGAGTTGCATGAGATCATTGATGGCTTGCTCTTGATGACAGATTGCTTGTCCTGACGGGGTGCAAGACATATTCTGGCCACAGCACAGACCTTCAAAGAAGTGGATAAATGAGAAAACTGTGAACTAGGCTGGCTATTTAATAATAATTATATACCAGATGTTGCTAAAATTAATGATATGCATTTAGCTGCTTTCAAAGTGTGTTGTGCAGACATTAGATATGAAAGCCAGAATGGTCAGTCTCTGACGGGACAGAAACATAACATGAACAACATTTTGCCTAGATTAACCTCTACACTTGAAAGATCAGTTTCTTTCTTTAAAGGAAGCCTGGTCTCATAACCTCTAAAGACAGGCAAGATGAGTGGCTCAGAGAACGCTAAGAGATTATTGCAAACTTGTAAGACCAATGTGACTGCAAAGGTTAAACTAACGCTAAATAAGACAAGGCTGAAGTAGAAGAGGTGAGAAAGGCAACATTTGCCCAAGCTGAGGGGTGAAGCAAATGTCCAATGAGTGGGAAAATAATCCATCTCCATTTGCTAGCTTGGTCCAGTGCTCTAGCTGCAGCTCTTCAGTGATGAGGACAGCCACCACCAGCTTTTTCTTACTTCTCTCTTAGTGCTTGTCGTTTCCGGAAAGACACTACCCTGACATAGCTTGCTTCAGAATAAACAGCACTTTTTTCACGTAATGCCGCATGTGACAAACATCACTCTCCACATTTTCTATAAAAGAAAACAGCACAGCAGCTCTGCATAGTTCAGCTTTCCCATCTTAAAGACCACAGCCACAGTCTGGAGGGGGATAATTCTCAATCTGAAAGTACCTTAGGCAGGCTGATGACATGTGCTCTTGGCTTCAGTTACGCTCACACAGGGGCTGTTTGTACTTCTCAAGTATCTCCAGGGACTGTTAGGTTTTTTTGCTGGTGTCCTTTTAAGAGTTTAAAAATATGTTTTTAAAAAGATGATGGCCAGTGCCCTAACATTCTTCAGTACCTATGCATGGGCTCTACTGTTGTATGGAAGCACAGAACTGGGACTGCCATATGAAATCCCATCCTCTGTAACTGGGTGTAACTGTGTAATGTGTTAAACACACAAGATCCCACAATCTCTGTTTGGTCCACAGCAATCCTTTCGCACAATGCAAAAATCCTTTAGTAGATCAAATGCCTGCAAAAAATTAAATGTGTCCAAGATCATTGACCAGAGCCAGAACAGTTTGTCAGTATATACCTGGCACGAATCAGTAAGCATTGGTCCCTATGATTTTGGCATTTAGAGCTCCAGTAATATTCTTTGAAATGATGACGAGAAATACCTCTCACACAACATTACGGGGCTTATCACAAATATAACTGAATTGAAGTCCATACTGATAAATTATAATTTGAGCTATGTGGAAGCTGAAAAGTTATTTTCTTTGATGACTTGCTAATTAACTAAGCTGACAGATCTGTACCACAGTGAAGAGGGTGTCTGACTGGCCATTTATGCTTGACAAACAAATGTTTCTCACTCCTGTTTTTCTTTTCTATTTTTCTTTTTCATAGCTGTTAGTAGAAATGAGTTTTGTAGTCAGAACAACAGCTAAACAATGCAGTTTGCAACAGAGAGTGAATAAAAGTTCATGTAATGTCTTTACTGTGGTCTAATGACTCATACAGGTGTTAATGATGAGTGGGACATGACTCTTAATTCAAGATCACTGGGTCACTGGGTTCATATATTTCACACTCTCTTCCTCAGACTGCCATCAAGAGTGTGATCATGTACCACAGTCACCATTGCTCATTACACTGAATGTCTGCTTTTCATTATAACATATAATGGGCGTGAGTGTAATCTCATTGTCTCCCCTACACAACTACTAGCTTTGCTTTTCTTGCTTTAAGCATCATTGACTGGTTTAGGACATTCTACAATTTTCTGAAGTTGGCTGACCTCATCTATGGCATCTGAGTACACCAAGCTTGGTAAAACACGCACCAGAGCTAAGACAACACTGCAAAGGATTGAGTTTGAAATTAGATTCTTTAAATCAAGGCATCTTCACATAGATGTGTATATGTGAGCTGTGTGTCTAGGCTCCAATTATAGATCGTAGAGATCTAGGGCTCCTTTCAGCTGCCTGCACTTCAGTACACGGTATTATTTGAGGGTGCCCAAAATCTCTGCTCGAGCCTGGCAGATGTTACAATGGTCCTACAGCAAATGTGTGCCCCTTTGTAGTGGAAGCTCCAAATAGGACTCTTATACTACCTCAAATGACACTCAGGCAGATGAATTGAGCTCTTTTCCATCAGGTCAGGGAGACCTGGATAGAGCAATTTATTTAATCCTAAAGCAGGCACATAGAGGTTAGCCATTCATTAGGACTTCAGTTCAGTTGTTGGAAGATAGCACACCTGCTTTGAATACCCAAGGCCTCCCACCTTGTTACCAGCCACCAGTCCAGAAAGACACAGCTAACTTTAGGTTCTGTATTACATTAGCTAATCTCACGCAGGTGCCTTAAATATCATGGGGCATCTGGAGCATCACTAGAGATTTACATTTAGACAACTTTAGCCATGGGAGACAAAAAAATGTAAAAGGAGCTTACTTTGTAGGCAGACATGCACAGAAGTGCCTAAGATTGGAAGATAGCCTGTAATTGCCCTCAAGGCTAAGTCATCAAATACTAAGTTTTCTAAGTTTTCCCCAGTTGGTAGCTCCCATTTCTAAATCTATTTCCATAACTAATCCTAAAAAGTTTTAACCTCTTTCAGACATTCACATTCACAAGGAAGTGTGGCTCACAAGCATAAACCCCTTCTTTGGGTGTGTGGGGTCTCCCATGCTTAGGTTATATGATGACAGAGCAATCACAGTGAACATAAAGACTCTGGGAGAAGCAATGACAGACGGGAGAACCCTAGTAACCTAACCATGTCTAAAGTGACCCCAAACTGACTTCCCCTAGGACTGTCAAAGAAGCAGGATCAGCCTACCATTCCACCAGCTGAGGCAGCCAAAGGAAATCTCTCCCCAGAAGACTGTGCAGGCTGAGGGGTTTATTGCCTACAGGGGTTTAGATTTTTTATGGCATGTAGGTGGTACTGTGCAAAAATTACGCAATATTCTAAAGGAATCTTAGGGGATGCTTAGGGGAAGGATCAAAAGCAAGGAAAGGGAGGGATCAAGATGTACCGGAGAGGAAAAAGCATCGGAACAAGGAGCTGAAAGGTTGGGTGTAAACAGGGGCTGGCCAGCATGCTTGTCTGACTGAGTCCTGAGTTTGGTCACTACAGTGTACCTTACGTTCTTATTGAATCCTCTTTCTAACTCTCTCCCTGATGGAGACACCCTTTCTTCTGGACTGGTGTACGTGAATGTGAGTGAGGTCTTGGTGCTTGGTTCTGGGGAAATGCTGAGGACCTGCAGGGCACCAGGGTCTGGGGACCAGTTGCCAGGAGAAAGCAGGTCTAGGTGCAGCTTCTGGATACACCATGGGTCTCAGATTGGATCCTGAAGACACCTACAGCATGTGTATGTCTTTTCCATCAAAAGCCTTCAATGTTGTCAACAGGAGAGGAGAAAGAGGTCCAGGCTGTTGAGGGCTGTTCACGTCTGTGTGAGCATCATGCTCATTTCTGTTGATGCTGACAAAACCAGCACGTTCTGTCTGTGTTGATCTGTGTGGCCAGCTGTGTTTGTGTGTGTGTATGTGGAGTGTGTGGACACAGAGCTGTAGTAAACTCCATCAATACCGTCAGGACAGTGGGAAGCCCACTGAGGCTTGTAGCCCACTGGAGACGGCCACCTCTGCCCGTTAGATGACCCCATAGAAATGTGGTACTCTGCACCTGTGATGCTTCCTATAATCCCTTGGTCAGCACACTGGTGAGAAAGCAATCCACGAGGACACAGACCCATGGTGTGGGTCCCTACCTGTTGCACGTCACAATGTCAATCTGCCAGCTGGATGAAGAATCATCATAACATCCTCGTAGCACCCCAAGCTTCAGAATTTTTTCCCTGTGTCACAAAGGATCATGCTTCTTTTATACTTTCCATGCTGATTCTTTATTTCAATTTCCTCAGTTACTCTATAATTCAGCTGATGGCTGACTTTGTCTTTAGCATCATTCCAGGTTTTGGGCAAACGTACTTTTAAGCAGTTTCTGGGTGTTCCATCCACACAGGCACTTTTTATACTCATGTTCCTACTTTAACAGGTGCTCTTATCCAGGCCACTTTGCTAAGGCTGTGTCTTGTGGTCACATTCATGCTGGAGTGTAGAGAGATCAACCCCAGCAAAATGCTGGCTGGAAACACGTCTCCTTTCTCTCAATCCAGTGCTGAAACCACTGGGGTGGTTTGTGACCATTGCATACCTCTTTTGAATATTCTCTTCCTTCTCCCATGTCACTGGGGATTCCAGCTTGCCACTCCACAGGAATGCCATTCACAAGCTTTGCTAAACCCCTCCAGGCTTCCTTATCTCCAGCACATGGTATTGGACATTTGCTAGGCCATTAAGTCATACTAGGAAAATAAAACAAAATTTTTCATTTTTCAGTACAGTATTACTTTTTTTTCCTAAATGTACCTACTGTTCGTATGAGAATACACTGCTCAATGACCAGTAAGATAAATGAGTTAAAAATCTTTCGTTATGTCAGTCTTAACTTTCAAAATACCCTAATGGCATTAGGATAAATGTATTAGCTAAAATCAATGAAATTGACTGGATATTTACCAGAATTAATCACTGGATTTGCTTTTAATATTAATTTAATTAGACATTCTAAGTGCTTCCAGGTCTCAATAACATTTTTGTTGTTATTTCCTAGAACACAAAATATTATTCAAGCTATAGAAACTAAGAACTACAATAAGTCATATAGAATCTTCATAGATTGGCATATATTTTAATCCTGTTTTGAAAATCACTATATTTATTTGCAGCTATTCTTAACTGATTTATCCATAAAGTTTAAATTTTAATTAATTGCAGTTAGGATTTTTTCCAAAAGAAAATGTTGGAAGACACTTGCCAAAGGGATATGAGAGGAGATTACTTTTAGTATTTAATCCCCCAACAATCACCTAAAATGGCAATTACCATCTAATAGGCAAACAACAATTGTCTGATAAACCATGTGTTGGTACTTAGCGTGCTTCTCTAGACTCTTTGGTATTATGAAAATCCACAGTGCTGCAGAGATTCTTAAGACATCTAGCACTTAGAGTTCAAAACAGGAGGAGCTGCTGTAAACTCATAACAAGACTCGCAGCTATGAGATGATCTCACTTGTTTAGTATTTATTATCTCAGGAGGAATGCTAGATCCTCTGCTGGTGTAAACTTGCAGCTTAATTGACTTATACCATCTGGTGATTTGACCAATATGTTTAGTTTGTAGTTCTTGGGATTAGTGTATTCACGTCTCAGTTCTGGACAACTTGAATAAAAAAAAAAAAAAAGGCATAGCCTTGCAATCTCTACTGATTTTTCTGGCACTGAGGAAGAGACTTAGTTCTTGGGCTTGGCAAGATCAGTTCTGGAATGAAACTAAGGTGAAACTTAGATAAAAATGTCCAGATTCAAGCTCTTTTTTTTGTTCTAGGTCTCATTTCTATGCTGAATCATGCCAAAACCTTTCATTTAACTAAAGAATTTGTTGAGGGGGTTGAATGTGTGAATGGATTGGAGGACTCATTAAGGTCACTAGCATACCTAAGCACCAAAAGGTAACCAGGTGTCATCTGCTCTGGACTCTATTAAAGGGACCTGCAAGATACTTTTCAGTCCCGGCATTTAATCAGTTATGAGATCATTAAATGAAGATACCTTGCAGAAATATTCTGGGTTGGATCATGCAAAATCAGCTGGGAGAAGGATGCGTACAAAATGATATATTCTTTAGCTTAGGCTCCGTAGGAGAAAATTGGCAATGTATTTATGATAACGTTTAAAATAGAGGTTTATATGAGCTTTGGAAAAAATGTACCTGGTGCAGAACTTTTCTAAACTTAATGGATACTAAAGGATAAATGTATCATATTAGCTCATTCTTCTTTAAACTGAAGTGTATCTGTTGCCTCTTCTTGCACCTGCAGCTCTGTAGAAGATTATATTAACTGGCTTCCATAATTGACAAATGAACCTCTTTTTCATAAACTGTCTTTCAAATGAAATATAAAAGAAATTTGCCTGGCTTATAAAAATGCTGAATTCAATAAGTGTTTTTTCCCATAGGTTGCTTTTAATCAGGCCTGAAGTTATGAGTAATACTGCATGACTGATTCTGTACTTCTGTGATTCCATCAAAAGTCAGGCATTATCAGCTTACACAAGTGCAGCTCAGACTATCGGATGTTTCAGAATTTTCTTCGAAATGGTGAGTCTTTAATTTATGTGAATGGCCTTTTCCTTTTTATAACATAAGTACTGGTTTCGTTCCTCTCCACTTCTTAGGAAAAATTGGTTCAGAGTTGACAGGATCTGTATAACTTCTGATGTGAAGTCCATTAAGCTTTGCTGACTGAAATTCATTATGTCATGTGTCCTTTCTGCATCCTAGCCCACATTCTTATCTCCTGGTTGAAGTTCACATGAATCATTAGTAAGCTTCTTTTCCCAAACAAAAATCTAAGAAGACATTCAATACTTCAGCCTTCTCTGCATCCCATATTATTTGCTCTGCAATTAATAACCTGACTTACTGGACCTATGCTCTTCTTTGTTTTTCTAGTTTCAAACATATTTGTAGAAGTCTTTTTTTTATTCCTTTTATAGAACCCACTAAGTGAAAATATTTGTTTTTCAACATTATGGTTTTTATTCACATCCTTTATACTTTGCCATAGTCATGCTCTGTAGTTCCCACTTGGTATGATTCTCTATTGATTTTCAAGTCTGTAAAGACTTCTCATGCAATCATAATAATTTCTATATTTTTCTTCTTCAGTAGGATGGTTTGCTATGGTACATCTGTTTCAGTAACTTCCGCAACTTCTGCTCTGGTACGTCTCTTGAATTATCCCAGGAAATTGTACCTCATAGTTCCCTGAGTTTGACACTGACTGAAGTAGTTTGTTGATTGCAAGAAAATATGACAGCAGCAAAAGAATCTCAAAATCATTCTGGCTGGCTGGGACCTCAGGAAATCACTAGCCCTCCTCCTGCATAAGGCAGCATCAACTAGGGTATCAGACCAAGCTATTTAAGTTATTCAGGGTTTTGCCCAGTCAGATCTTGAAAAACCTTCGAGGATAGTGATTCCACAGCCTTTATGGATTACCTTTCCTGTTACTTGACTGTCCAAATGTTTAAAACGTTTTTATTATGTCCAGTTGGAATTTTTCTTTTTGCTGTTTGTGAGCATTGCCTCTTGCCCTCACGTCATACCCAACTGTGAAGAACCTGGCTCCATCTTCTCGAAAACCTACTCATAGGTACTGGCAGTTGTTGTTAGGTCTCCACAAAGCTGTTTCCTCTCTCCTCACAGGTCAAGTGCTTCATCTCCTGACCGTTTTAGTGGCCCTGATCCAGTGGCTGGAATTGATCCAGTTTATCTATATCTCTGTTTAGAGACCTGACAGCTTCCCTGAGCATCTTTTCCATCCCACCTTCTTGAACAAACTGAAGTCTGCTTGCCAGAAGTCGAGACTCTGTACTCTGCACCTTGCCTTCCTCAGTCCACTCAGGCTCTTGAAACCCACTATTTAATTGTCATTACTGCCAGAATTGCCACCAAGTATCACATACCCAACCAATCCTTCCTTGCTAGTGAATAGCAGATCCAGCTGTACATCATCCTGTTTGGCTCAGCCAGAGATCCGACACCTTCCAGAAATCTTCTGGATTACTTGCATGTGTTCTTCTAGCAGATGTTAAGGAAATGATTAAATTTCCTATTAAGAAAAAAAGGATCTCTGATTCAGAGACTCCTTCAGTTAGTTTTGTGGTTCATGAAAAAAAAACCATTTCTCTCTCATATTTAATAACAGGCATCCCTAAAAATCCAAAGCAACCTTTCGCTTACAGTTGATTGTATTACAATTTATATGGTCCCCAGTAAGCATTGTTGACCTAAGTGTTTAAAAATAATGTTTACAGATTCTAGCTCATCTAAGGGCTTATATCATTTTGTTATGCTTAAATAAAGGCTGGTTACTATGGATGAAAAATAAATCACTGTGCGAAAGGTTTATGATATTGCTCAATTATTTGGGAAAATTTAAACAAATGGACAATTTAAGAAAAATATCTGACAGCCTCATAGAAATACATGTGTTTAATTTGTTAAATAATTCAAGTGAACCACACTTTAGATTAAGTTTAGTGATAGCACAGATTAGAAAAGACCTGAGTTACTTAAGATCTTGTTCAGCATCAGGCTTTCTGAACATTCCCCTTACTGTTCATCTACTCTCTGTGGATAACAGCAATGCCATTTTTGACAGGGTAACATATGGCCATTCTGTAGAGTTCCTGGAAGGAAACATCCAGAAAGATGACTAAGTACGGGCTTTCCCAGATGCTTGTACTTGAAACCCTGTGAAAAGGGACAGCACCCGACACTACCATTTGCCTATGCAAATGTACAAGTGCCATGAGCCGGTGCAGCTAAATGAGAGCCCACTCACAGAGGCAGCTGTACTTCATCAGTGACTTGTCCTCTATAAATACCCCAGGTTGCATCTGAAGTTAATCTTACCACAGGCAGTCATTTGCTCGATGACAGTCAAAGTCATTATGCAATCACAGGATCATAGGAAAATTCAGGTTGGAAGGGAGCTCAGGAACACTGTATTGTGCAGTCAGTGGCATCAGTGTGAAATGTATTTTAGAGCAACGTGCAAATTCATCATCAATGCAAGAGCTGTGCAATTTGAGCTTGGGTGGAGGCAGATGGCTCTATGTGCTGCAAACAGGACCAATTCTGACACCAGGAAGAGCTAAGGTACATGAATACTGTCAGGATTCCCCAGTAAAACATCCCTGGGTTGACCCTTTAGTCCACGGTGAAATTAATTCTAAGGCTTCTTTAAATCTTTAGAGTAACATGTAATATATTTTCTGTACTTTTCAAAATCTGGCTTGAAAATCTAAGTTCTGAAATTTGTTTTGATAACAGCTTCATTATACAGGTTTATTATAAATCACAGAGCTAGTTAGATGTAAGATCTGTACCACAATTATGACTTACTCCTCTGTACATGAAAGAGCAACAGCCTGATCAAAGGTAGTGCAGCTTTACCCGGAAGATTTTGAGCAGAAGGGATTGTCTCACAGCTGGTGGGAATGACTAGAACAGGATAACACTGAGAGTCTGTATACATCTCCAGATGAAAAGTACCCTTCAAGTGTAACCTTGGTGGAAGAGAGGAGAAGTTGTGGTCAGCGCTGGGATGGCACAGGGAACACCTCCTGGGCTCAAGGAAGCAGCTTTGGAAGAATAAGAACCAGACCATCCAGATTACCGGTGAAGTCTTGGTCTTTATACTCAGCTTCAGTCCTTTGCCATGGATGATGCTCATGTGCACCAACGTGTAGGGCCTCTTTGGGGACTCCTCCAGACTGTGGGATGATCTCCCATCAGAGCAAGTGACCTTTTGAAGCACAGCAGTCCCTTTTGCTGTCAGTGCAAGGGGTACTTCTGTGACCAGGCATTCTCTAACAAAGCAGAATTGCCTCAGAAAATACAACGATAAGCACAGAATTAAAATTTACCACAAGCAGGAAGAACCATATGTTTGTCCATGGGTGTTTTTTTTTTTTTTCCAGCATACTAATTATGTACTCAAAATCAAGAGAAATAAAAAGTTCTTTTGCTATTTTATGTCAAAATTCTAGTATATCTGCTAGGAGACTACCGATGGCCTGAGCAGAAGTGGGATGAGAATACATTATTTGTTTCTATGATAGCTTTTAAAATTCTATGTGAATAATGAAATTGTCAGCAATTTAAGTGTTGCCACATTAAATCTTGCCTGGTTAAAACAGTCACAGGAATTAGATTGTTAGAGGCCTGTTCTGTGAACTATGTCAGCTCAGTGTTAACACATATAAAAACTCAGCCACCAATTAACCCCATTTCAGCAGTGCACCTCAGGAACTGGCCCATAGACCAGAGACCCTCTGGGCTCTGAAACCACTAAGTCGGGACTCCAGTGCGGTAGTAAGCTCTCTGGACTTCTCCCTGGAAGCCAAGGAAAAATACCAGTCACCTACAGTTTGGCTTGTGAAACCTGGGAAATAGAGCCAAAACACAGGTATGTTACCTCTCTGTATGGTATCACATGCTCAGTGTCTCTGCTAGCTAAGCACTGCCTGAGGAACTGAAAATAAGATATTTGGGTAATTTTTACTTTCAGTAGTATCTCTGCGCATTCTTCTGAATTATTTTCCAATCACACCAGACTGCTGCCATTCCTCTTTTCCTTTTCTACTGAATAAATCATAAAGCGTTACTGGTATATTTTGCTGCACATTAATACAATTTCTTTTTGCAGTGGTGATAGTAAAACACGGACTACAGCTTCACCAGTGTAGTGACAAACTTTGTGCTGACTTATGCTCACACTTGTACTAACAAAACAACATGGGGTCAATTCTGAGAAATGGATATACTTTAGAGTATCGGCAATCCTTATTCTAAAGTTGTCTTTTAAAGCAGATGAAGTAAATTACGCCTTCAAAATGCCCGTTTTCCCCAGATAACTGAAAAATGTTTGCTGGGGGACTAGCTCATCTGAGACATCGCACTGGAGGCATGCGCAGTGAGTTCCAGTTCAGTGCTTCAAAATATGAACTATTTAGCTAAAAGCTTGAAGTCATGGCAATCACAACATGATAGAATATTTTAGGCTGCAAAGAACCTCTGAGGATCATCTGGTCTGACCCAATAGCCACAGCAGGGCTGACTTCAGAGTTAAATGAGGTTGATAAAAGCCTTGCCCATCATTTAATTTTTCTCACCTTCCCTTGTTTTTGTAGATTTTTTGTGGGGTAAGGTGGGCAAGCAATATCCCAAGAATTGCAGCCACCAGATATGCCTCCTGTTCTCTCACAGAGGTTGCAGAAGGGTAATGTCATACAGCGCTTAGTCAGAGTGAATGAATCACAACTTGGTTTAAGATCTCTTATTGGGGATTATCTCTGCACCTTTTCTCTCCTAACATCTGCATTAATTAAAATGCAAAGGTTTGGAGAGGTCAGAATATTGCTGTCTCATATCTGATCGTAGGCAGTAGGGAGCAGCCGCTTCTGGGCTCATGACACAATGTGGGAGTGAGAGGAGAGCTGTGGGAAGAGCACAAAAAATGTGATCAGAGTAGGGAAAATGGGAAACATCAGAGACAAAAAAAAAGAAAAAACAACTGGAAGAGCAAAGAGTAATAATCACTTTCCTATACAAACCTGAAAGAAAAATGTATATACTGGCCCTAGCAGAAGCTGAAATTAAGGGAGAAAAAGGGGATTTTAAGAGGAGAAAGTGCACCTACAGAATGGAAACAAAGGAAGGAGTAGCTCCAAAGAAATTGAGAAGCGCAACCTTTGCAGGAACAGTTAATACAAGTGGTAGGAAAAGAATACAGGAGCAGTAAAACAGACTCGCAGTGGCAGCTACAGCTCCATAAAAAACATTTAACTGAAGACACACACAGTTTAGTCTGAGAAATGGTGTAACTTCCAGATAGTGTTGTTTCAGCACTAAAATATGAGATCCCCTTCTTGAAAGAGAATATTTGAGAATTTTGCTGCCTGGCAGAAAAAACAGCACTGCAAAACCACTGAGGATTAGGGGTTTATGCTGTCTTAAGGAGTCATATCCACACCACAGATACCACCTAGAGGGAATTTTGCAAAAACAATAGCTATAAAAACTACATTATTGCAATTTAATTCGTCAAGGATTGGAGGGAAGGGAACTAAAAAGGCATTTCATGTAATCTCCGATCTTTCTTCATCAAAGCTTTTCCATATGTAAGAATTGGGAACACCCAAAGATGGAGCCATGATTTCTAGCAATGTTTGATTGATGGAAAATGCCATTAATGACTGAAGAAACAAGGACAAACAATGAGAAGCTGCAGCTGATGTTTAATGCCCCAAATTATGCAACATTCCTGTGTCACTGTGCTACTCTTTAAAAAACCCCAGCTCTACAGATTCCTACAAAATACGTGTTTTCTCGTTTAAGAAAAGGAGTGAGAAGTGGTGCATCCTAGTGAGCTAAAAAAGGATAAACTATCTTATAAAGTGACAATCTATAAAAAGCACAATGATCACGATGGAATTTACACTTTTGGCTCACATTTCCTTTAGTGTAGCTGATGCTCAAAGACACATGCCTGGGAGAAGGGCAGTGTCATGGGGACTGAGTAAAGGCACGAACATAATACAGTGACATGGGGAAGGAAGTGGTTCAGTGAACAGGGATTGTGAAGATGGAACTGGGACATATTTTCCTATACATCTCTCTCAGGGAGAATGTAAGTTTTATGTAGCAACTATGGGAGAGTGTGTTTGAGCAATGAATTGACAAAGTGGTGGAAATAGGGTTTCCAAATCAAGGAAGAAACTTCTGTTTTGACCTACCCAAGTGAATAAGCACAGTTTGGGAGATGTGTACTTCATTTACCGTACAGCAAGCAGCTCCACAGTACCACACATTCTGAAATCTGGGTGTAACTGTATCTGACAGGTAGTTTCATCAAGCCAGACTTATTCTGAATAGGAAAAAAAATGTATTTTGATAACACTTGTTCATCTGTAATTGCTAGAACATGAATGGTGTTGAGACTGCATTAACTGAAACGCAAGTAAGTTCAGACAAGTATTGGAGCAGACAACCTCAGAGATATTCATATACAGGGTAAACCCCGAAGCTGTTTGAGATGCGCAAGTGTTCAGTGAATTCGTTAGTGAACACGGACCCTCCAACAAGCAAATGATTGTTTTGAATCATTTGGTGATATTTTGACCAAAGCAGAGGTAATGGGTTGAGCTGAGCTTGGATGTACAGTTTTAGCAGAAAGAAAATTTGGCCGATACTCTTATATGTAGTAATTTTGGTACACCATCACCTTTACATGTAGTTGACAGGTTTGTGGTTTAGGTTATAAGGCTTTTTTGGTCAACTTTTTTGGGATGACTCAAAGTCTTAGACCCATATGCTTCCTTGATGGAAGAAATATCTTCTATGAGAAAATGGACTTTACCAATCTCTGCAAATCCTCAATGAAAAAAAATCTAAGAAGCTAAGAATTGTTATAACAAAACAAATAAACCGTGATGTCTGTAAGTGTTGTATTTTACAGTATTCACACACTTGATGCTCTGTTTCTGTTCATCCTCAGGAAATGGTTGCATGTAATGTATCTGTCAGAAGTTGAATAAACAATGTTCCTATGACATATATAAGGCAGGTGTAAGGAGATGCAATAGCATCTCCTGCCCCTTCAGTCTGTCATGCTTCAGAGATAGGCCATTAGTTAATAAGTGGTTGCTAAATATGTACGGAGAGGATTTTTTTTCTTTCTCTAGATTTATGCTTATTCCCTGTAGTTACTTACTTTCAGGGTACTTTTTTTTTCTGTGAAGTTACAGCTAGCTTTTTGCATAAATCAAGTTGAAACCAGTTAGTAAAACTGAAAACACATGCCGTCTTCAAATCTGATTATTCTCCTGCATTTTTTTCAAGCTGAATTCTTATACCGATGTCCTTTGGGTTTTTGACAGCAGATTTTGGCAGATCCTAGAGGTGGGCTATTAATTTTCTTTAGCAACAGGTCTCTACCCCAGTCATGTTTCTGTTGGTTGTTTTAAAAAATTATGGATTATACTATTTACATCTTCAGCAATTTTATAAGATCCAGTAAGTCAAAAGGTGATGATATCTTCTAAATTCTTTAATTCCTGGTATCCATTCATTGGAATAAAGAAATTAAAAGAAAGATTGTACTAGATTTATCTCTGAAGATTACTGTTTTTCAGTATATATACAACTGCTTTATTTCTTTTAAAACTCAAATTAAAAGGAATTCATTAGCCTCTCACCTTCCTGTTTCTGTCACACAATCATTCAGTCAATTGGTTCTATAATGCGGTATCTGCCTAAACCAATTCTGTAAAAGTGATGGAAACATTAATTCCTTCAAGAATATGCAATTCTAAAAGAATTACCTAAACCATTCCTACTGTAACTCCTTATTACACCTGAAGTATCTCATTCTGTTAGAAAGTGGCATGAATTTTAGTTTGTCAAATGATATCCAAGTACAGAGACAGATATATAACCAGACAGAGATATAATCCTGAACACTCTGATATAAGCAGGCCTCTGATATTTTGCTCTCTTCTCTGTTTTCAACCACAACAGATAAACGGTCAGCAATAATGTATAATATGCTTGGGATAACTAAGGTCACAGAATCACAGAATCTCAGAATGTCAGGGGTTGGAAGGGACCTCAAAGATCATGTAGTCCAACCCCCCACCAGCGCAGGATCACCTACAGTAGGTCGCACATGAACGCGTCCAGGTGGGTTTTGAATATCTCCAGAGAAGGAGATTCCACAACCTCCCTGGGCAGCCTGTTCCAGTGCTCTGTCACCCTCACAGTGAAAAAGTTTTTTCTCATATTTTTATGGAACCTCCGATGTTCCAACTTGCACCCATTGCCCCTTATCCTGTCAATGGACACTGCTGAAAAGAGCCTGGCTCCGTCCTCCTGACACTCCCCCTTGACATATTTATAAACATTAATGAGGTCACCCCTCAGCCTCCTCTTCTCCAAACTAAAGAGACCCAGCTCCTTCAGCCTTTCCTCATCAGAGAGATGTTCCACTCCCTTCATCATCTTTGTGGCTCTGTGCTGAACTCTCTCCAGCAGTTCCCTGTCCTTCTTGAACTGAGGGGCCCAGAACTGGACACAATATTCCAGATGCGGCCTCACTGGGGCAGAGTAGGGGGGCAGGAGGACCTCTCTCGACCTACTTGCTACTCCCCTTCTAATACACCCAAGGATGCCATTGACCTTCTTGACCACGAGGGCCTATTGCTGGCTCATGGTCATCCTGCTGTCCACTAGAACCCCCAGGTCCCTTTCCCCTGCGCTGCTCTCCAGCAGGGCAGTCCCCAACATATATTGGCACATGGGGTTGTTCTTTCCCAAGTGCAAAACTCTACACTTGCCCTTGTTGAAACTTCATCAGATTTCTCCTCGCCCAGCCCTCCAGGCTGTCCAGGTCTCTCTGAATGGCAGCACAGCCTTCTGGTGTGTCAACCACTCCTCCCAGTTTCATGTCATCAGCAAACTTGCTGACAACACTCTCTAATCCCTCATCCAGGTCATTGCTGAATATATTAAAAAGCACCGTCTCAAGCACTGACCCCTGAGGGACCCCACTAGACACAGGCCTCCAACTAGACTCTGCCCCGTTGACCACAACTCTTTGACTTCTTCCCTTCAACTAATTAGCGACCCACCTCACTACTTGATCATCCAGACTACACTTCCTGAGTTTACCCAGGAGGTGTTAAAGGCATGTTAATATCATCTTTTCCTCCTCTTCAAAGTCAAACTTTGATATGTTTATCTGATGGCTCTTCCACGTCTTAGGAAATGGGCCAATCTTGATGTTGAACTCTACTGGTCCCAAGAGGACCAGACTTGCTTTATCATGTGTTTCCGGAATCCAAGCACCTTTGTGCTGCAAAACCCTCTCATAGACGCAACCTGAGGTGAGCTGTGTTCTGGGCTATTAGCAGAACTCAGCTTAAGAATATGTCAAACCTGTAAGGCATTTTAAGAAACAATAAGGAATTACAAATTAATACTGTGGTTACTGAGTCATTCAGTTGTGTGAATCCTTTTACCTCTTGCAGAAGCATGTATTCTACAACCTATATGTAGGTTGTAGTACATAAACTATTTGTAATAGTCTGAAGTTCATCTCAGTGAAAATGGAGTTACTGTTTAAATCTCCATTTTCTGTGACTTGTTCAGAAGCAGTGGAATGAGGCCCGCTGTCACTGAGGTGACTGAATCCTGGTGTCCCTTCCTCACATGTGTATGGCACATTGCCCATTGCGACACAAGGTCATTGAGTTCTGCCAAAAGATCGGAGGCCTCGAGTCAAAAATGTGTTACTGGATTTTGGCAGTGTGTGATTAATTTATCCCAGCACAGCCACTCCATTTCTAGCATTTGTTGGTAGCACTGGGAGAAGCACCTGCAGCACATTTAGCATGCTCAAAGTCTTTCTCAAATCAGAGTTTGTAGATAAAAGGTGTGAGAAATAATCTGCTGCTCAGTGGACTGGTGCCCTTAAGCAAAATACTGAAGTACATGTACTTGCTGCTTAAGATGATATCTGCCCTGGACTTCTGCATTGTTTCTCTGATCTCCAGTTGTTTTAGATAATTTAGAGATCTCTTCTCTGCAACTCAGGATATTATGGGAGGGTGACAAACACATGAAGAACATTACTAGAGATTAATATATCATATTACCCTTACTTTATGCAATTAAAAAAGGCATAACAGAAAATAATAACAGTCAAAAGAAAGCTCATTCAGTGCTTTTATGAAGTTTACAATGAGTAAGTTTCAGGCTGGAGGTCATTGTCCAACTGACTATAAACATTAATATACATAGAACTTTTTAATTTATATAAGTTACTTCTGTATGCATATTATAGATGAAATTTTATTTATTGTTTTTGTTGAATTTATGTACACCATTCTCCCAAAGTTGACTTTTTGAGGAAGCAAAGAAGAGTAGAAGATTGATTTTTAAGAAGTGCATGATTTCCTTGTATCTTACTCTCCTCCTTCCATTATGAATTTTGAGCATCTTGCCCTCTTTATCCCTTTTTGGGTAAACAACTTCGTTTATGACACAGTTTAATCTCAGCCAGCAACCAAACACCAAGCAGCCTCTCAGTAACTCCTCCTTTCCCCTATGCTGGGATGAGGCAGATGATCAAAACCAAATAAAACTCATGTCTTGAGATAAGACTAGTTTAATAACTGAAATAAAAAAATAAGTAACAATAATAGTAATAGTAATTAATAGTAATAGTAATGAAAAAGAAGCATGAAATAAAACCCAAGAAAGACAAGTGATACATAGTGTAGTTGCTCACCACCCGCTGACTGATGCTCAGCCAGTTCCCAAGGGGAAAAGACCTTTAAGATCATTGAGTCCAACCATTAAGCTAACACTGACAACTCCTCGACTAAGCACTGTGTCTACACAACTCTTAAATACCTTCAGGCAGGGGATCTCCACCACTACCCTGGGCAACCCATTCCAATGCCTGATAACACTTTCAAGTAAAGAATTTTTTCCTAATATCCAACCTAAACTTCCCTTGGTGAAATTTGAGGCTATTTCCTCTTGTCTTATCAGTTGTTATTTCCCGTGCCTCTCTAGACTTCTCACTGGCTGGGGATGAGGTGGTGGAGACTCCATCCCTGGAGGGGATTCAAGGTCAAGCTTGGGACTCTGAATAACCTGATCTGGTTAAAGATGTCCCTGCTCAATGCAGGGGAGTTGGACTAGATGCTCATTAAAGGTCCCTTAGAACCCAATGCAATCTATGATTCTATGGTTCTATGATTTTATGGTTCTATGAGCAGCTGAAAAATCCTGGAATAAGCATAAAAACTGTTTAGCGACTATTTTAGCTAAAGCTGTCAGTGTGTCACCAACGTTACTCTCATACTAAATCCCAAACACAACACTATAGCAGCTGTTAGGAAGAAAATTAACTCTATCCTGGCTGAAACAAGGACAGACACATACACTGTAGAGAAGTATGATGTAAATGAAGGTCCATGAGCTACTCTATTGCAAAGAAACAGAATGAAAACAAGTCTGAGTCCAAGTCAAATACAAATTGGATAGACACTCTACAACACAAAAATATTTCCTGAGCATTAAGACAAGTACAGGAGATGAAAATGCCTCAGAAAATTCATATACAACCCTGGAAAACTCACCTAGTGCTGTATGCATCCTTCATTATTTGATTATTTGTTCTAGCACGGCAAGGTACCAGATCCAGGAGATATCCCCGAGTAATACCAGTTTATGGAAGAGAAGCAGTTTGCAACTATCCCCTCTAAGAAAATGTCAGACACTTAGGAAGCCTAGTGAAACCAGAGCAGAAATAGAGCATATGTGAAAAAGTGTAGTATATATTCCTAAACTATAACTTCACATTGTGTCTCCAGGACTAAAGAGGAACTTAGCTGTGTTTGGCTTTCTATGATCAAAAAGTTCTCCTAAAGTCTGAGATATTTGTGTATTGCTAGTAAAACTACTAGATGTTCCAGAAGAGTAGCTACAAACAATAATTATCTCGTCAGAAATAAAGGGTTCAGAGAAATGAGTGCCAGCACGTACTGACTCTGATGGAAAATATCCAAAATCTACCATGCAATTGCTACAAAAATAGGCAGTTCGGAAGCAAAGCATCATCAGCTTATGACTCATCTCTGTCCTTTTAGAGGTCAGAGTGTGTGGGACAGAACTGTCTGTGGGTTTCCTATCTTCTTGGCAAGAATGGAGCCACAGGACATGATCAGCTGATGCAACAATACAAATAATCTCCCAGACTTCATTAGCAATTACATACTACAAAGAGACAATGTCAGAATAGATGAAAACCCCCTGAAACCTGGAAGAGGCGGATCATCAAAGCTGGCACACAAATGTCATTGTAGCCTTCTGCCTCAGCTCAGTCTGTGGTATTTCACTGGTATTAGAGCACTTTCAAGAAGGAACACTCCAATGAATAGCTGGACTACAAAGCAGACTTTATGACTCTTGTTGATAAGCTAATGTAGGGCAGATATGCCAAGAAAGTAAAGAAGTGATGATGAACATTTACCACTTGTCTAAAAGTATGTACGCAGCCAAAGTGTGGTCTAATGTAACTTAGATATATGACATAATTTACACATTTCTTTGTAAGTGTAAGAACATGACTGATGCTGTCAACTTGGTGATCAAAGACCCTTCAAAATTTTTGACTTCAAAGGACAAGTTTCTTAATTGTCTTCCTCAGTATCACTTTGCTGAGTTCACTGAGTCTATCAAGAATCCCCATTTGAACATGACACATTTTGTCTTCTCTAACAGTCTTTCACTCAGAACCACCCTGGAATTGAAAGACCACAAAATCAAGCATCAGTGACCATCTCCTTTTTCTTCTTCAAATCACTCTCTGAAGCATAGGAGACTCACATGACCATACTATAAGCTTGAGAAATAACTTTGGGTGATTAATTTTAAAGAATGTTGTTACAATTAATATCTATGACTTCCTAGTGATAAAGGCACCAGGACTGAGCTGGACATTTGACAGCTTTGCTAAGATTAAATTTCATGTTTACTATATGTCTAGTACAAGATGATTAATAGATTTATTAAGTGAACAAGAATGCTGAACATGCTGGAAAAGAGCTGTTTATGTAAACTGTAGAATATCAGAATGTCTTCTATGAAGCCAACCCATGAATGTTTAGAACTGCATACTGAAAAATGTGGTTAGAAGCAATATAATTATGAAAAATATTCTCTTAATGATGTGGGAACACACGCAACAGCAAGAGAACCTTTATAATTTTTGAGAATGAGGTTGCTGCTGAAAATCCAAAAGGACCTCCAGTGTTTAAGTACCGTGGAATATTCTTCCTTATCCTACACAAAAAAAAAAAAAAGAGAAATGTACATACACAAAATAATCACTGCTGCGGGAAAATATTAATTAATGTTAAGAATGTCATGTAAATACCCAGAAGAAAAGAACATTTATCTGTCTTTGTATTTTAGATAATCTAGTAAATACAAATGTTTAAAGGTGATATTATTTGGGAAAAATAATTCTTACGTAGTTTTGCATATGTTTCATAAGCAGATGATATAAGCCCACAAGTACAAAAGTAGTGGAGGGTCGCGATGTATGCCAAATAAATCTTAAGTCTTCAATGATATTTAGGTCTGGCATTTCACAATAGCAATTCTAAAACAATGACAAAGAACTTATTCTTCCTGCATATGCAAAATATTCTTATTCTGTATGTGCTGAAAAGCTCAATTTCAACATAAAATGTGTTTCATAATTCATTGATGAGCTTGCATAAACATAATTCAGTCATCTGCCACTACAATTAGTGCTTTGCAAGATTTCCAAATTAAAGAATTCCAAGTCAAAGATTTGAAACACCTGAGAAGCTTTCTTTGAAGCAACAGGAAAATGATGTGAGCCAGGAGAATGGAAGAGCTGTTCTTTAAACAGTAACACACCAATAAACATTGCTTGAGCATGCTGAAATTCTCTGGAGTATGAGGTTTTTGCAGCAGAACTCTTCAAGGGAAGATGACTTTGTCACTTGCAGCCTGTGGTTCTGTAGCACGTAAGGCAAATTAATGTCTTCCACTGTGAACAGTCAATAGAATGGGTGAGAAGTTCCAGTTGTCTTATTTAAATGCCTTAGGCTGCATATGTGAATAGGGCCCCTTGCTCTTCTTCAAGCAATTATAATGCTGCTGTAATGGTGGTTGTCAAATATACTGGGCAAAGAAAGATCCGTAAGTTATTCCAAAAAGTTACCTGGCAATATTCTTTTCCATCTGGGTTCTACTTTAGTGATCTTGCATTGAAGCTCCTAAGTCAGAACATTATCAAGACATCCATGTTGCAAAAATGATAGTAGATGTTTCTGTTACTAGATCAGCATGTAAGAGAGGCATAAGTAATGTAATAAAGTGTTACGTTATAAGGGGAAGTTGAGCAGATTAAGTACAACGCAGTTCATCATTGTTTAGTTGCTGATTTCTCTCTTGAAAATAACTTAGTTATCTTGAAACTTTAGTTGTCATGAAAATAACTTTCTGTCTTGAAAATAATTTTAGTATATAGACAATAAGTGATGAGAGAAATTCAGGCAGGGCATAGAACTGAATAGAGCAGCCATCATTAACTGAATTAAGGAAAAATATTTAGGATGAAGACGAGTAAAAACAAATTCTAACATGAAAGGACAGTAGACAATGCTAATTATCTTAGGAAGAAAGCCTTTCTGAATACGGATAGAAAGAATCAGTCATGCTTTAGCTCTGTGAAGAGTAACAGATTACTCTCCCTCTAAAAGCATGTGTGTATTTTTCATTGATTTTGGTCTGTGTACCAGACTGCTCAGAATGGGGAGCAGTGAAAAAACTTCCCTGCTGTTCTTGACCTGTTACTGTGTTAAAAACAATGTAGTGTCCTTTTCTGGAGCAGTCATTCCATACAGACATGCCTGCAGAATATCTGGGGCAATGATCTCGGGAGAAAAGCCTCTATAAAGAGAACTTGCATGCTGGGAAGGTGATAGAGCCATTTACCCAGACTCAGGAATGAACCTGGAATGCGAACAATAGGATTTCCAGCCACTGGCTTGCTCCCTATGCTTTTGATCCCTTTACAAGAGGGAAACACAAACCTGCTGCTGCTCTCGGTTCCAGCCCAGGGACCCTGAGACTGGTGAGGGATGGAGATGGAGCAGTTTTAGCCTTTCAAAATTTTGTTTCTGGCTGGCATCAGTTCTAGGTACAGTGTCATGGGCAGAGTCATCTGGAATGCAAAGCCATGGTGTGGAACAGCTCTGTACAGGTCATGTTGATCTTAGAAGTCTTTTCCCATGTTAATGATTCTATGATTCTGTGTTTCTATTCTGTATCTGGTGAGAAGAGTCTTTTCCTCTGTTTGTCCTTATTCACTCCAGGATTATGGTATGACGAGCTCTAGACTTCCTCACTCCTTCCTTGATTTTCTTCTTTGTTTTGTGACTCAGTCTGTAGCTACTGAAACTCCACTTTCCCAAACCTCACAGTATCCCCTCTTCCCACAGCCACAGTGTTCATATTAATCCTCCTTTTCCCCTTGCAGTCTTGCTCCCCTTCCACTGTCTTTCAATACCATTTGAAAAGCCAATCTGTTTCTGGTAACACTGAGATGTCTCCTCTATGGCACGTTTCTCTCCACCACATCCTCACTGATGATGAGTGAAGTGTCAACCCAACTTCTTTTGTTCGGAGAGTGCTTTCCCCAACTCTTCCTATGTTCCTACTTTAGAGATGTCTGCCCCTTCTCTGGTTTCCTTTTGCACTCCTCCTACACTCACATCCTATGAGTCCTCTCCTAACACTCTCACAACATCCATGTCCGGTGGTTTTGCTTTGTTCAATGGACTACACAAACTGGGGACTATAGAGTGCTCTGTCTCTAGAATATTTGACTTTTTGCACAGGTTTGTGGAAGAGAAATTTAGAGAGGTTGGCTCAAATGCTCAGATAATGCAAAACAATGTAATTTCACTGAAATCACTGGTATGCATTCATTTACACCCCTACAGGAACAGGTCTTTCTTTTCAGGAAGGATATCCCTTTACCCTACTCCCATTTCTCTTTTATAATCAACACTGAGCAACAGAAGGCAAGAAAACAGGCATATACCTTTTGAGGAATGCAATTTTCTTTTCTGTGTCTGTTCGTAAAATGCAACACCAACTCCTAAAGTAATCTATTTTTTTATACATTAGAGTAACACTAGGACAGTAAACATGGCCTATTGGTCACTCTCACTGTAGCTGTATAAGGGGAAATAGAAAAAAAATGCACTTTAAATAAATACCAAAATTCACTTCATGATTCATACAGTGAATTTGCACTTGTTTTTCTTACAGCTGAGGCAACCAGAAGATGCTGATGTGGTGGCAAAATCAGCATCCAGGCAAACTCTAAGTTCTTTGTAGGCAGAGAATGGTGCTAAACTAATGTAAACAAAAAATAATAATATCCAAGGGGTTCTTCAGGTACACAGAGGCAGGAAAGAGTTGCCCAGGAAATAAGTAAACTAGTCACAGAGAATGCTAAATATTCCCTCCTTCTCTTTACATTCTATTAATGTAAATGCTGTGAGCTTTCGTGATAAATCTCTCTTGGCAATTTATATAAAATATGCATATATTGCCATCAGTACACATAATGCCTTGCAAGCGGGGCTCAAGGTAAGTTCCTTGCCTTGAAGACTTCCATGTGTAAGGAACCAAATTCAAACATCGCAGAATTAGGGCAACAGAACAGTTGAAATTAAAGGTCTAAGACAGGAAGGAAAGAAAGAGGAGATGAACAAGGATATTTCCAAGTATCTTCATGTTGTTTTGATCCAGTATATTTACCAGACAACCTCTCAGTTGTCATCAGCCATCCAAATTTTCTATTCAAACCAGAGAGCTATTAATTTTTATTTTTTTTTCTACAACAGAGTCATAGCATTGGTGGAGAAGAAAAAAACAACTGATGTCATCTACCTGGACTTGTGCAAAGCATTTGACAGTATCTCTCATGATATCCTCTCTCTGAATTGGAGACGTGGATTTGATGGATGACCCATTTGGTGGATATGGGGCTGGCTGGATGGTTGCACTCAAAGAGTTGTGGTGAAAAGCTTGATGTCCTGGTGGAGACCAGTGATGATTGGTGTTCCTCAAAGGTCAGTATTGGGACTAGTACTGTTTAACATCTTTGTCAGCAACATGGACAGTAGGATCGAGTGCACTCTCAGCAAGTTTGGTGATGACACCAAACTGTGTGGTGTGGTTGACATGCTGGAGGGAAGGGATGCCATCCAGAGGGACTTGGGCAGGTTTGAGAGGAGGACGTCATGAAATTCATCAAGGTCAAGTACAAGGTACTACACTGGGGTCAGGGCAATCCCAAGCAGAAACGCAGGCTGGTCAATGAGTAGTAGATTGAGAGCAGCCCTGCAGAGAAGCACTTGGGGGTGTTCATTGAGAAGAAGCTCAGCATGAGCTGGAAATGTGTGCTTGCAAACCAAAAGATCGATAGCATCCTGGGCTGCATCGAAAGAATTGTTGCCAGCAGGTCAAGGGAGGTGATTCTCCCCCTTTACTCAGCTCTGGTGAGACACCGCCTGTAGTACTGCGTTCAGCTTTGGGGCCCTCACCACAAGGAGAACATGGACCTGTTGGAGGAGGTCCAGAGGAGGACCACAAACATGATGAGGGAGCTGAAGTACTTTGGATATCAGGACAGGCTGAGAGAGTTGGAATTGTTCAGCCTGGAGAAGAGAAGACTCCGGGGAGACCTTCCTGCGTAACATCATCTAGGTATTCCTGCTCTGGCAAGGGGATTGGACTAGATGATCTTTTGAGGTCCCTTCCAATCCCTAGCATACTGTGATACTGTGACCTTGTAGCAGCCTTCATGTACTTGAAGGATGCCCTACAGGAAAGAAGGGGAGGGAATCTTTATTAGGGAGTATAGTGATAGGATAAGGGCTGATGGCTTTAAACTGAAAGAGAGTAGATTTAGATTAGATATTAAGAAAAAAAATCTTCACTGTGAGGGTGATGAGTCACTGGAACAGGCTGCCCACAGAAATTGTGGATGCCCTGTCTCTGGAAATGTTCAAGGCCAGGTTGGACAGGGCTTTGAACAACATGATATAGTGGAAGCTGTCTCTGCTCGTGACAGGGAGGCTGGAAATATATGATCTTTAAGCCCCTTTCCAACACAATCCTTTCTATGATTCTATGATTCTAATTATAAACCTATTTATTGCTGTAGTACCTAGAATATTATGCAGGGATGCAGGGACAAGTTTCCTTTTTAGTCACCACACAAATGTAGGGCAAGATGGTAAGACAGATGTGTGCAGGAAGAAAAGGAGCATTACTCAGAAGGTGGAACAGGAGTTATGAAGTACGCAAGTTGCAGAAATAAAGAAAAACTGAGATAAAACCTTCAACTCCAGTAAAAAGAATTTACAATGGCTATAGTTTGGCAGTGGCCAGTGCTGGATTACAGAACATCCTGATCATCAATCTTTTGTTTTGACCAACCTTCACATTCTGGGATGCCATATGTTTTGTTTTCCCACTACCTTGCAAAAGCTGTCCATTAGTATTGATCCTTCTCTCCATTGATTGAAGCTTAGACTCAGGTGTGTGGCCTCCTCTGCAATGACCAGCAAGAGTTTTGCATGGATCCTCTGGCCAAAAAACAAAGTTTCAATTGAGTCTGAGTAAAGAAAATATCATCAGAGACATATTTATGAACTTTTAGTGCACTCACAGCATGAAGAGAGTCCTTATGCACAAGCAGAATATACACAGTTCGAGGAAAAAGAGCAACAACATTTATTTTCTGAATTACTTAATGTACTTAACTATTATGCCAGAAAACTTGTGACAAACTTTGTGCTCCTGTAAGGCCTCAAAAGTAAGGCTCTTGTAGTCATCAGAAATGTTGGTCCTGGCAGGATAGAAGATTTCTGCCTCTAAAATTTTACTATTATTATATTTTCTTCTAGCTTTTATATATTTTTTTTTAGTTTTTTTTTAATTCTATTTCTCTTCTGATGATATCTGAAGTGACTGGAATAGGCATCCAAACTTGTATGGGAAAAAATGCTCAGGTTTGTTTTTAATGTTGCCAGAATCTTAATACTGAGGCTTAGGGCCCATGAATTCCATGGTGAATTCTGCCACTGACTGATATAACTTGACAAGACAAAGAACAAAGGAGAGAGAAAGTCTAGTAAATCATATTCCTCAAAAAAAGGATGGAGGCAATTAAAGATTGACCAATTTTCCATTACACTAGTAGCTATCAGGATGACTAATTTTCTTGCAATGTTTTTTGTACTCGCTCCTGGCTGTTTTCTTGCCCTTTACCTAGACTGCAAACTCTTCTGGTCTGTCCATGCAGGACTCATCTGACCACCTCCAAGTGTCTGCATTGCAGACATTTACATCTGAATTAGTGACCCCGATTTCCCTCTATAGTCAATACTGAGACACTTCAAGGGCATGATTCATCTCGTTCTGGTTTGATGTCTAAAGCAGGTCACACAGACCATTCCCCAGAAACATCTGGAAACACCTCTCGATTGTCTAGCTGGGATGTGAGTGTCTTGAGTTGGGTGAGATTTATTTTAACCAAAGTCCTAGAAGTTGTATAGGGTCAAAACCAGAATCAGGGCCTCTAGGCTTAGTTAGTCAGTATTAGACATTAGTTATCAGATTTATACATTATTGCTGAGAATTTAGTCTTATTTTAGTGATTGAAGCACTGGATCAGTATTCCTTTCAGATGCAGGCAGTATTGGGTTCTGACTATGTTCTCTGGGGGTTTTGCTGACCACAGACAGCAAAACTCTCTGTTTATAACTACAAAGGAATTAGGGAAAGATTCCAGATCTGCTTGGGTTTGGATCAGTTCATTCTCCATGGGATTGTGTTCTCCTTTCCTAAGAGAACCCCATTTCAGTTAAAACTTCTTCTAATTGCAACATTACTACTGCAAGCCATCAGTCTCCCAACAAGCTCAAATCTAAAAGAAAACATTCAGTCTATAGGAAGCCATATGATTTCTCTCTGACTAGATAACGCGCAGAGACATCCTTGTATGTGTATGGATTTGTGACGTGCTCAGCCTTGTAATGTGAATCTTGAAAGCTAAGAGAGATGATTCTCCCCCTCTGCTCTGCTTTGGTGAGACCCCACCTGCAGTACTGTGTCCAGCTCTGGATTCCTCAGCACAAAAACACATGGACCTGTTGGACCAGGTCCAAAGTGGGGCCACAGATATGATCAGAGGGAAGGAGCACCTCTCCTGTGAAGAAAGGCTGACGGAGTTGTGATTGTTCAACCTCAAGAAGAGAAGTCTCCACGGAGACCTTGTTGTGGCCTTCCAGTACTTAAAAAAAAACTTGTAAGAAAGATGCGACAAACATTTTAACAGGACCTGTTGCAATACAACAAGGGGTTTTAAACTAAAAGAGGATGTATTTAGACTAGATATAGGGAAGAAAGTTATTACAATGAGGAAGGTAAAACAGAGGAACAGACTGTCAAGGTGTGTGGTAGATGTCCCGTCCCTGGAAATGTTCAAGGTCAGGCTGAGCAACCCGGTCTAGCTGAGTACATCTCCACTCATTGCAGGGGGATTTGGGCTAAATGACCTTTAAAGGTCCGTTCCAACTCAAACCATTCTATGATTCTGTAATTCTATAATTCTGTGAATGCAAAAAGTTTTTTCCGCATTGAATGAAAGAATAATTTTCAGCCTGTACAATTCTTTCTGTGGTGTTTTTTCTCTCTTTTTCAGGCAGAAAAAGACCTAAAAAATATCAGAAGGAGATTGCCTGAGAATGATGTTAACAAAATTGTCATCTTATTTTAATAATAATGTAAGGAAACAACAAGAGTCTTTCAGCAGATGATGACGGAAGTGCAATTAGGAAGGAAAGTGCTTAATCTCTACATTATATCAAATTTCATGTTCTAATTCCTCCTTTAGTATAAGGGACTGAACTGTGATGCCATGATAAAAGTAGACAATCTTTCAGTGAAGAATCATACTGAAGTTTTTATTCACCATATGTTCTGAATGAAGAAAAAAATAATATTTTACTTTTACAAAATCTGGAAAAATTCCCTCAAGAATGTCACAGAAGGGTAAGACCGACAAAATATGTTCCAAAAATTGGTTTAATGGTGTCAGGGATAAGGTAGAATGTTCGAATTGAACAAGGATCTTCTATTACAAACACTTTAGCAGACACAACTTATTTACAGGTTCAGGATGTCAGTTGGGAACTAATACTACATGGTGTGTAACTAAATCTAAACACAGAATGATGACTCAAAATGCGCAAACCACTCACCTGTAAGGCGAGGACATTCAGTCCCATGGAGTTACTTTGGTGAGACACTCCAAAGGGAAATTCTCCCCACTGCAGCCAAGTGCTCCAAGGAAGACCTAGTCAAAGGGGGCTTCTGCCAGGCTCCATTTACACCCAAAAATTTGGGCTCATGGTCATAGAATCATAGAATAGTTTCAGCTGGAAGAGACCTAGAAGATCAAGTCCAGCCTTTGTCCCAACCCTATCAACCCACTAAATGATGTCCCCCAATGCAACATCCACCCGTCTCTTAAACACCTCCAGGGACGGTGACTCAACCACCTCCCTGGGCAGCCTGTTCCAATGACTGACAACCCTTTCAGTAAAGAAATTCTTCTTAATATCTAACCTGAACCTCCCCTGGTGCAATTTAAATCCATTTCCCCTTGTCCTGTCACTCTCCACTACGGAGAACAGACCAAACCCCGCTTCTCTACAACCTCCCTTTAGGTAGCTGTAGAGAGCGATGAGGTCTCCCCTCAGCATCCTCTTCTCCAGGCTAAATAGTCCCAGATCCCTCAGCCTTTCCTCATAAGACTTATGTTCTAAGCCCTTTACCAGCTTGGGAGCCACCTCTGTGCCCTCTCCAGCACCTCAATGTCCCTCTTGCAGTGAGGGGCCCAAAGCTCGACACAGTACTCGAAGTGACACCTTATCAAGCCAAGTACAGGGACATGATCAACTCCCTGCTCCTGCTGACACCACCATTCCTGATCCAGGCCAGGATACCGTTGGCCTTCTTGGCCAGCTGGGCACACTGCTGGCTTATGTTCAGTCGGCCATCTGCTGGAAGTTGTTGTAGCCAAAGTGCAAGACCCAGCATTTGGCTTTATCGAATTTCATGATGTTGGCCTTGGCCCAGAGATCCAGCCTATCCAGATCCCTCAGGAGAGCCTCTCTGCCCTCAAGCAGATGCCCTCAAGCAGACAATTCCACCCAGCTTGGTGTCATCTGCAAACTTACTGGGGGTGCACTCCATCTCCTGGTCCAGATCATTGATAAAAATGTTAAACAGGAGCAGCCCCAGTACCAAGCCCTGGGGGACACCACTCATGACCAGCCACCAACTGGATTTCTCTAGGGGAATGCTGTGGGCAACAGTGTTGAATGCCTTACTAAAGTTAAAGTAGACAACATCCACATATACAGCCCCTGCCTTGATGGTGTGTCCTAGGTAGCCTTATTGGCTGAGGTGGTCTTGAGGGGCTCAGGCATCTGGGGTAAGTGATGAATGTCTCTCTACGAACATGACTTCCCAAAATGAGGCACCATATCCCCTGTATCGTGCCAATAGACTCACTGCAGGCTGGCAGCAGGGAGGGCACCGGACACAAGCTACATGCTGTGATTGCATGGGAAGCATTATCCATCCAATCACAAGCCATGGTAGTGTCCCGGGTTAGGGTAGAGTGGTGTGACTAAGCATACTTCCACAAGTCACCTGGCCAAGGCCTGGAGATTGCAGCAAATTAGAATTAGAATATTGGGTAGACTGACAGACTGTTCTCTCCCTAGTCCCATCCAATCCCACGAAAGAGATGTCATCCTACAAACATTGTGAACACTTTTGCGCAGTGAACTTACTGAATGCAAGCTGTCTAATTTAATTGTGTTCCTCCGTTGCTGATAGTACAGCACTGATGGTACCGTGACAGCAATACTTTTGATGTGCTAATAAATGGTTTCCACAGGGCCACTGATAAAGGGCAATTCTTACTATCCTCATTTGTATTTGGGGAAATGCAACATAGAAATGAAGCAGGATGCAGGTCAAGAGACAGAGATCTAAATGTAGGTGTCTAGAATGAGTTAAGGGACTGAGCTCCCGCGGCATTCAAAGAAGCTCAGCGAGCAGTGAACTCACCCTACAGCAGGCATCACTGAATTGCTCTGTAGTCTACATTCACTGTACTGTTCATTCATCGATTATTATTATTAGCTCATTCGTTAGTTGTAGTGGGAGCTGAGACAGTTAAAACTCTTCAAAATAGGTGTCTGGAACCATCTGAGATCACTTTTGACTTCCAGCTGCTTTGGTAGAAGTACATGGGTCCTATATGCCAATTCTGTGTGACTGTGTCAGGTTGCCCAGAGGACCTCAGCTGGACAAGTCTCCTACTTGGGGGCAGAAGGATCAGGCATAACAAAGGGAGCCAGGGCACGTCATTTGGGGTTTGGTTTCTGTTTCCAGCTGCCTGAAAATAAATCACTGCAGACTGGCATTTTTTTTTGTTTATAGAAGGAGGCTCCACTTGCTGTCGGGAATCAGTTTAGTTTCCTAAACATCAACAATTAGTAGCATTTGAGACGCTGTGTATTCTTCTGCCTGACTGCTGGTTATGGGTCTTTTCCAGTTCCTGTGCCAGCCTTGGGTGACTGCATGAGGCACCCTTATCACATCTTAAATGACATTAGATGTCTGTGTGGGCAATTGAATCAAGCCTTTCTTGTTGACAAAGACACTGCTCTGTCCTTTTCATTGATAAGCACTCTGGCAACTACATATTGTTCTTGCTTATGTCCGGATTCCTGAGGTTCTGCTGCACTCTGAATGTTCATTAAACACAGTCTTATTTTTCTACTCTAAATATTAAATAGCAACTCATTTGAATTGGTAATGGGCTTAAGCAGAGGAATTTCAATCAGAAGCAGCAACCCTGCACATTCTTTTTATTTTCTCTGGCTGATGCATTTATGCATAACTGAGCCGGTTGAGCAGAACAAAAGTAACTTCTTCCTGTTTGTGAAATGTCATTGTGACATCCTGGGCATGGGGTATTGGGAATCTCAGGAGAAGTTAAGTGCAGTGAGTAAGTTTATGTTGTCCAGAAGTGGAGCTGCACCCATTGGCTAGATGCACATGACGCACTCTCTGCCGGCCTTATGTGCGTGCTTTCGTCGGTGATGGGGCAAAAATGACTCACTGCTGTGTGGGTTGGCTATCAGCTCAGCTGAGCCTTCTAACTTCAACGCAGCTTCTTAATTGACTCTGACAAGTCCATATCTATCTTTTATATAATATTTTATAATGCCCTAAGGTCAAAATAAAGTTCTGCTCCTCTTGCTTAACCTTCCTTTGCAAAACATTAAAAAATGGACTAAACCAGCTGGAACTAAATATTATTTAGGTGAATGTACTGTAAAGTAACATTTTGTTTCTTTGCTGACAAACTCCGTAACAAATGGAATAATAAACTCTGTAAATATCAGAAAACCTGTATCACTTCTTAGAGAATGTAAGGCCGGTCAAATGTTGTTCCCTGAGTGGTTGGCAGGTGCTTTTATTATTTTCTAGAGAAGTTACCTGCATATGCATGTGAAACAACCAAAGCCGATGGTCACTGCTCTGTAGTGCAAGGTTATGTTATGGAGTACTGTTACTACACAGAATGCTAATGCTTAGAGTTGGGGAGTGAAGAAGTGGATAACAACAGACCCAGCTCTCTCAGATTCTCCTCATATGGGAGATGCTCCAATCCCCTCATCATCTCAGTGTCCCTACACTGGACTTCTCTCTTCTCGTCCTTGAAAAGGGGAGCCCAACATTTGATACAGTACTCCAGGTGAGGTCTCACCAGGGCAGAGTAGAGGGGGAGGATAACCTTGGGCTGATGTTAAGTACTGTCAAGGCCAAAATGGGGATGTAGATAGATGATCAGAAAGCTGAAGGATCAGAAATATTTTTAACAACTAAAATAATGAAGATGCATATATGTTATTTTCTGCAACACAGATAGATGGTAGATAGATAGATTAGGTAGGTAGGTAGGTAGGTAGGTAGGTAGGTAGATAAAGTGGATAGATATGGCAGAATAGAAGACGCATTTTTTGTGTTATCTGTGCATATTTATCATAGTTGCTGCAGCTCAAAAAAGAAGCCACTTATTTTAAAAGTAGTGTGGTAACTTCAAAAAATCACATATGAAGAAAATGAGGACCAAATTAAATTCAGTGAGACCACAGCGACTTACAAGTCTGAATGAGGAGAAAGGAATAGATCTGCTCTGTAGGAGTCTGCCAGTGGCTTAGTTGCAGACTAATACAGTGCCACACAGACACCAAATTCATGAAATCTTTTGGTTATGACTGTGCAGCTAAAGTAACAGGAAGCTCAAGAGTGTGGCTGACAAATGGCTAAATAATGACAGGGTTGCCTGGAGCCCATTAAAGAACTAAGGAGAGACTGGTTTTCCATGAGATTTCTGCAGCCTGACATAGAAAATCAGGTGAAGAGTGGGAGATATCCAGATCAAGCTTCAATAGATGACTAATAAAAATTGAAAACACAGATCTTGCATGCATACATAGCCTGGGGCTAAAGATATTCACGTATTAAAAGTTGTGTGATGAAAGATGGAAAATGAGTAAGTACAGGAAGTAATTTAAATGGCTGGGAATGTGCCAAAGATCATACAAAATATTGTACCACCATTAGTGGGAGGTGAGAAGAGGATCATAGGACCTACAACAAAAGCACCAGACCAGTTAGAAGGGGTAAACATTGGAGCAGACTGGGAAGGTGTGTAGGGAGTATGGCTTTTAATTAAACAGAGGGGAGCTGCACTGAAAACAAAGTGAACAGTCATGTGTGCTGGAAAGTTTATCAGTCCTGGAGCTTGCAGTACCATCCCATCTGTACATCACCATCTGTGCAGATCAGGGGTTTAACTCTGCTAAGAGCCAGCATGGCCAAACAGCATGAGAAGGAGCATGGAAAGCAACATGGGAGGGTTGGCAATCCTAGTGAGTCAGCGGGAGATATGCCTGCTGCTGGTGGTGCATCTCTCTGTGGTTCTGGCTTTTGGTTCCCATAGGGAAATTATGGGTTTCTGCTGCAGAATAAAAAAGAGACAGAGAACAGTTCTAATCAAAAACTTTGAGTCCCGATGAGGGCAAATTAGGGAGAATGAAGTAGTTCAGCCCACAGGCTCATTGACGACAGAGCACATAGTGGGGAGCACATAGAAGCTGATGACATGAATACAAGTTGCTTGCACTCTTCCCTCCCCACCCTTTTTCACCTTTTCTTCAGCACACATATTCAAACACTGCTTCCTGACCAGTTCTTGACCTGTTTGCAGTTTTTTATTCTTAACTGTGTGGGAAGACTGCTCTAACAATATAACCCTGTTTCAGGGTTTATCCAACTTGACGTGACAATTACCTTGTCATGGCTCTTGAGCACTTCTCCCATGGGGAATGCAGACTGCTTAGCACCCTTAAGTGGTTTACTCAGGGCTCCTAATATCCCTGCAGACCTATGAGATGCTGTGCAGACACCAGTGAGGAGCATGACAGGCTCAGAAACCTTGCCACTTAAAGCTACCAGCAAGGTGAGGACCTCAAACAACAGAGCACCCAATACTATCATTCCATATATAATACTTATGCAAATGACATAATTCATTGACCAAACACTAACAATTTGGTGTTTGTTTTCTTTTGTTTGTTTTGGCTTATGGAGTTTTTTGTTGGTTTGGTTTGGGTTTTTTTGAGTTTTATAAATGTTTCAAAAGGGTGGGAAGATAAATACATGGTAGATTAGGTCATCTCTTGCTAAGGAAACTCCTCCAATATGAAGCTGGCTGCCCCTAACTAACTGCTCTTTCTTGGGGCAAAAATTTTGCTCTTGATTAAAATTTCCCCTATTTAATTTAACAGAATTCTAATTGCAAATAGACTTTTAACAGCCTCTCAGGAAACCTTATTATATGGACTGTTTTGTAACGCAGTCTGTCTCTCCACAGCCATGGACACAAAATATCTGTAATTTGAATATCTGATGTCTTAATAACATATTTGGAAAAATTTTAAATCTCAAATTGATGACAGTCATCCTTCCCATCAGGCAATAAAAGCACTGTTCTACTTTTTAATACATCTGGTAATCAAACATTAAAAATTCACTCCCAACCAAGCTGTGCAGCCCAGGAGAACATGAGAGTAGGCAGTCCAAGGGGTATTTAAAACATCAGTATGAGACAAGAAGGCTTGTGTGGGCTGGCAAGTTTAATAAGCACTGCAATATTTAGTAAGTCTCCCTGCTTAATAGAAGTTTCTTTATTGGAATAAGATATCCAGCAAAGTCTGTCATTACTCTGAAATGAACATTTATTTTAATATGCTTCCATCCAGTTGTGTATTCTACTCTGAGTGCTCCGGAAACCCACTCACTTACAACATGCCTCTTGCTGAAGATCTCAGATCATTGCACGTTCAACAATTTCATTCTGCCAATGGGAGAGGCCATGTGATGTTTTGGTTCAGTTGTAACTTGATTATACACACTTCCTGGTACTCAAAAGTTTGCCAAATTGTGCTTTTAGAAATGCACTATATTTCAATTAAATAAAAATTTTGAAACTATTACCACATGACCAAATTTCTGGTTAAATCATAGAATCACAGATATTTTTCTTTGTTTAAAATTGCTCTAAAGTGTGTGGAGAGAAAGGAGCTTATATCATACTAATTTTATAGAGAAAAACTCTGAAAAAATTTTGCAAGGAGGAAAAGGGACAGAAATTCTTCTCCCTGTAAAAAATACGTAATTGACATAAAGTGTATACTTTCCACTGTTGTTTAGGTAACGTGTTTATACACCCTTGATTGCTAATCTTTCTCATGTACCTGGAATGTTTCATAGACCCATATGACTAGTAAAACGAAACATTAATCCTGTGGGCTTAATTATCCTTAGCCAATCAGGCCTGTGCCCTGGCATTTCTGAGCAATACTTTCTCGCAGATTGGGTAGCAATTTCTCTGTTCTCTTCCAATTTGGACCCATTTCCAAATTATCCTCTTTCACTGCTCAGAATCTCACTTGAATCACTCCAGCCCTCAATGTTTTATAGATGAACTCACAGCTGGTATAAATCCAGAAGCTGGTTCTCTTTATGAACAAGTTTCTGTGCCACAAATGTCTGCAATAGCAGAAAACTAAACCAGGGACTAACAATGTCTCTTCTGCTGCCATATTCACACTGGTATGAATTGAGTGCAATAAATAAAGCCATAACATCACCCTTACAGGTTAATATCTGTCAGCTTAGCCAAAGTAACTCTTTATAGGTAGCGTCAGGATACAAATCCAAATTCAAACAGATTGGCTTAAACTGAAACACGAGTGAGGATCCCTCCACATCTTAGCTACCCTGTGATTTCCATTCAAGCTATGTGCCATTCAGATTACTTGAAAGCAGATACATAAGTTTATTATGCTGAAGCTTCTCTGAGCATAGTAATTGGTTCTGCTATTTACCTCGACCTTCGAGTTAGGTGAATGTTATGGCATCTTAGTTGCTTTATCAGTAAGATTGTATGTGGAAAAAAACCAGCAAAGCAAACAGAAATTCTATAATATGTAACCCAATTACTTTCAAAAGAAATAAGACAGGTAAATAAAATTCTGAATGTAGTATTTTTTAATGTAATGATTTTCGTCCATTCTCAAGATTTTGGTGTTCTCTAAGTAGACATTACCTGGAAGTCTTATCTCCATGACTTTTTTCAGTTTGGAATACTGTAAAATAAAGCAGTGAAATGAAATTGTGTAACATATACTAATCTCATCAGGTGTGACCCATATTAATTATCATCAGGTATATTGGGTCTATTTATACCACTCTGTTCATGCAAGTTGATCCTGCCCAGGAGTACTTACTGAAGGAATATCAGCCAATCCCAGAGATGGGCTTTAGTGACGTGGTCACAGGAAAGTCAATGAAGAGCCATAAGAAATTGTATTCACACAAACACCCACATACACATGAAATATGGTTGAAAAAGAGACTTTGAAGTCCATGTCTGAAAATGAAGGCGGGAAGACCATCCACTGAGGTGGGTACAGTGGATGCAATGGGTACAGTTCTTAGGAGACAGCAATGGTGGTGGGACAGGCCTTGTTAAATATGGTTTTCAACTGTCAGGCTACTGGTTGTGCTTTAACAGCAAAAGTCCTAAGAAAGGTCAAACCACATTCACTTACATGAAAAGGAGGTCAGTCACTTCCAGAGGGGTGTTTGGGAAAAGGCCTTCTGGACTTTGCCCTGGAATAAAACTGCTGCTCCCCAGAAGGATTACTTGCCGGAGGAGAGGAGGGCGGGATGGACTCAGCCTGGCCCTGTTATGCTAGATGCAATAGCTCCCCTCTGAGCTTTTCATTGTGCAATGTTGTAGAAGCTCAAATTTCTCTTTTCATGCAGCTTTTACTGCAATATCTTCCATTTCATCAGAACTGCAAGGGAAGCTCTGTGCACAGTCTATGAGACTTCCTGTTAAAAGATGATTTTTTTTCACAAGACATAATCTCACAATGTACTTTATGGCCTCTGCCCACCCTTATTCTTATTCAGGCTTCTTTCCCTGCCAGCAATTCCTTCAACACAGCTATAAATCTCATCAAGTGAGGTTACCAGCTTGAATGAAGAAAAATGTGCTCTTATATATATTTCCCAGTGTCACCCCAGGCCAAGCATTTTTATGACAAGCATTTGGGTGATCTCCAGGAAAAGAAACTATGTCAGTCATGAATACTTTTGCCAAAAAAAACCCTTTCAGACAATTACAGGCCACAAAGCAGTCCACTGTTACTGCAGAGCTCTCAGGTGTGATGACAGCAGACATCAGTTGTTGTTGCCAAAATTAAACCTAATGATGACTTTGCCATGGGAGGTTTATCATTTTCTGGAGCCAGAAGCAAGTCTGGAGCAGGTGCCAGATGAAGAAAGGTAAATGTTACTGTTAGTATTATTATTTTCTTGAAGTAACACATCTTGTACGTTACAGGCAATCAAGTAATTCTCACTGAAAGAAATGTCTCTTGTTGCTTTAAATGTATCATAGAGATTTTACTTAAAAAGTCCCCTTTAAAAATGTAATACAACTTATCCTATTTTCATCTTCATCTGATGAAGACAGTGAATCAGAACCTGTTTGAATAGTCACTCTTTGAACAGTGATACATCTTTAACTTTTTTGTACTCTTGATATTTACAATACCCAGCTTTCAGATTCCTTTCTGTCCTTTGAAAACAACATACAAGTAGAAAGATCCCTCCAATACCTATCCATTTCGTAGTGGGACCAGCTTTTGGTTTTTATAGTAGTTATTGACTAGGCCTAGGAGCTTGCTCCACACAAACGTCTTTCTTTGCATCTTTTTTCTCTGCTTTTTTATAAAGTTGTCTAACTATGTAGTGTGTCTGACAATAAGGATATAACTCATATCAGTAATTTGCTTCCAAAATCATGCACTCTAGGCTTTTTTATCATGACAGTCTTCTGAAATTCAGATTGTTACTAATTTAATATTTGGCTATTTTTAAATCTAGTTAATTTTTTTGCCAGTGTTCATCTTTATTGTACATGTTATATACAAGAGTGACTCAAGTCCTAGGGAAAGTGCTAATAATTACACCTAGTCACATCATGCTGTGGGGAAAGTAGATACTGGTGGAGCTCAAACTAAGATTTGTGACTTTATAAAACACAGGATTTAGATGATACACACGTCTAGATACATCTAGAAAGACATTCTTATTGGTATAAACTTTGAAAAACAATCCTGGCTCTCCGCGTGCAGCAAAGCATCACTGATGACATTGCATGGAACAGAAATACTATAACTGGATGGATGTCACTTCCCTGGGAGAAGCTTCTGCTGAATCATCTTATGTGCTGCATGTTGAAGCAAATGCAAAGCAAGGAACTTCAGTGATGTCCTGTGACAGGACAAGGGGCAGTGGATGCAAGCTGGAGCATAGAAGGTTCCACAAATGCATTACGAAAAACTGTCTTCACTTTGAGGGTGACAGAGCACTGGCACAGGCTGCCCAGAGAGGTTGAGTCTCCTTCTCTGGAGACTTTCAAAACCTGATTGGACATGTTCCTGTATGGCTGCCCTGGGTGATCCTGCTCTGGAGGGGGGGTTGGACTAGATGATCTTTTGAGGTCCTTTCCAACCCCTGATATTCTGTGACTCTGTGATTCTGTGACCTTTCCGGTCACAGTGTGTTGCTGGAAATTCAGTATCAGAAGCTATCTCTGCTTTATAAAGGCAAGTAGTGAAAGATGCCTTAACTGTACATACTGCACCTGCTGCTCTCTCTTCAGGTGAGATTTACAGAAAGGTAAGAAAGAGTTCAGACAAATACATTCTCTTGAAACTCAAACATATTAAAATGTACAAAATCTGGAAGAGCAGTTTGGGATATATTGCTTTAGGTAAGTTACGGAGAAGACTAGGAGTTTGTTGAATTAAGTGCTTGACAAGAAACAAAAGTTGTAAAGCCAGCTCTGCCATCCCTTGTAAGATTGTGGGTTGTGTGGGAACTTGGAGAATAACTGGCTTTCAGCAGGCTGCAGTGTGGCTCTGTGCACTGTGCTGGGAAGCTTCCCAGGGGATATGGACTTCTGGTTTTCCAGATCAAGGAAATAGTACTGTCAAGTCCTGAGGGGTAAACCTAATCCTTTTTTAATTAAGAATTTTGATTAACTGAGTTCTGGTAAACAGGGTGGTAAAGTAACCAAATTATCTTGAAAACAAAATATGGGAACTGAAAGGCATGTCCCTGTCCAACCACTTCTCAGTAAAGATGCATTCTTTGTCTCCTTGCCCTTGCAGCTCTGAGGGATAGAACTGTATCTTCCTGGCTTCAATGAGATCAGTGTGAGCAGAGCTGGGAGAAGGTTTTGGTAGAATTCATGAAAGACATCTGTCAGAAATGGTTTATAGCATCAACTGTGCTACTGGCAGAAGAAATTAACCTTCATATTGGGTCTGATTGGGATGGAGTTAATTTTCTTCATAGTGGCCTGCATGGCACTGTCTATGGGATTTGTAACCAAATCAGTGTTGAGAACACACCAATGTTTTAACTGTCTGCACAGTGTCAAGGGCTTTTCTTTTTTAAATTCTTACCTCCCCAGTAAGTAGACTGGGGCGAGCAAGAGGTTGGGAGGGGATACAACAGTGAAAGCTGACCCAAGCCAGCCAAAAAGTTCAGAGGAAAGGGAGGATGTCTGTGATCATGGCATTTATCTTCCCAGGTAACCATTGTGCACAATCAAGCCCTGCTTTCTCAAATGGCTGAACATTTGCCTGCCCATGGGAATCACAGAATCACAGAATCACAGAATGTTAAAGGTTGGAAGGGACCTTAAAGATCATCTAGTCCAACCCCCCTGCCAGAGCAGGATCACCTACACTAGAGCGCACAGGAACGCGTCCAGGCGGGTTTTGAATGTCTCCAGAGAAGGAGACTCCACAACCTCCCTGGGCAGCCTGTTCCAGTGCTCGGTCACCCTCACAGTAAAAAAGTTTTTCTTCATATTTTTCTGGAACCTCCTGTGTTCCAGCTTCCACCCATTGCCCCTTGTCCTGTCAGTGGACGCCGCTGAAAAGAGCCTGGCTCCATCCTCCTGACATTCCCCCTTGACATATTTATAAACATTAATGAGGTCACCCCTCAGCCTCCTCTTCTCCAAGCTAAAGAGATCCAGCTCCTTCAGCCTTTCCTCATAAGGGAGATGCTCCACTCCCTTCACCATCTTTGTGGCTCTGTGCTGGACTCTCTCCAGCAGCTCCCTGTCCTTCTTGAACTGAGGGGCCCAGAACTGGACACAATATTCCAGATGTGGCCTCACCAGGGCAGAGTAGAGGGGCAGGAGGACCTCTCTTGACCTACTTGCCACTCCCCTTCTAATACACCCCAGGATGCCATTGGCCTTCTGGGCCACGAGGGCACATTGCTGGCTCATGGTCATCCTGCTGTCCACTAGAACCCCCAGGTCCCTTTCCCCTACTCTGCTCTCCAGCAGGGCAGTCCCCAACCTATATTGGCACATGGGGTTATTTTTTCCCAAGTGCAAAACTCTACACTTGCCCTTGTTAAACTTCATAAAATTTCTCCCTGCCCAGCCCTCCAGCCTGTCTAGGTCTCTCTGAATGGCAGCACAGTCTTCTGGTGTGTCAACCACTCCTCCCAACTTCGTATCATCAGCAAACTTGCTGACAACATTCTCTAATCCCTCATCCAGATCATTGATGAATATATTAAACAGCACCGGCCCAAGCACTGACCCCTGAGGGACCCCACTAGACACAGGCATCCAGCCAGACTCAGCCCCATTGACCACAACCCTCTGGCTTCTTCCCTTCAATCAGTTCTCGACCCACCTCACTACTTGGTCATCCAGACCACACTTCCTCAGTTTACCTATGAGGATGCTGTGGGAGACGGTGTCAAAGGCCTTGCTGATGTCCAGGTAAACCACGTCCACTGCATGGCCACCATCCATCCACCTGGTTATGTCTTCATAAAAGGCTGTCAGGTTGGTCAAACATGACTTCCCCTTGGCAAAGCCATGCTGACTGCTCCTAATAACCTTCTTATCTTTGATATGCCTAGAGACAGTGTCAAGGATAAGATGTTCCATCACCTTTACAGGGATGGAGGTGAGGCTGACCGGTCTGTAGTTACCTGGGTCATCCTTCCTGCCCTTCTTATAGACTGGAGTGACATTCACTTTCCTCCAGTCTTCAGGCACCTCACCTGTTACCCATGACTTACCAAAGATGATGGAGAGTGGCCTAGCAATGACTCCCGCCAGCTCCCTCAGCACCCGTGGGTGCATCCCATCAGGGCCCATGGATTTATGAATGTCCAAGTGTTCAAACTGATCCTTAACCCACTCCTCATCAATCAGGGCAGACTCCTCCTTTGTCATGACTTCCTCTGGGGCCTCAGGGGACTGAGGCTCCTGAGGACGGTCTCCAACAGTGTAGACAGAGGCAAAGAAGGCATTCAGCAACTCTGCCTTCTTTCTGTCCTCTGTCTCCAGGACACCCACCTCATTCAACAGAGGGCCTACATTGCCTCTAGTATTAGTTTTGTCAGCAATGTATTTGAAGAAACCCTTTCTGTTGTCTTTGACCTCCCTTGCAAGTTTTAACTCCAAGGAGGCCTTAGCTTTTCTGATTGCCTCCCTGAACTCCCTGACAGCTGCCCTGTACTCCACCCAAGTGGCCAGCCCTTCCTTCCACAATTTAAACACCCTCCCTTTCCACCTGAGTCTGCCCAGCAGATCCCTGGTTAACCAAGCAGGTCTCCTGGATCTCTTTCTTGATTTCCTACCTGATGGGATGCACTGATCCTGAGCCTCAAAGAAGTGGTCTTTGAATGCCAACCAACTCTCTTGGGCCCCTTTACCTTGCAGCTCCCTGTCCCAAGGGGTATCCCCCAGCAATTGCTTGAAGAGGCCAAAGTTGGCCCTTCTGAAGTCCAGAGTTGCGATCCTGCTTGCTATTCTGTTTTTACCGCACAGGATCCTGAACTCCACCATCTCATGGTCGCTGCAGCCAAGGTTGCCCTCAACCTTCACTGCTTCAACCAGACCTTCCTTGTTGGTGAACACAAGGTCCAGCAGCGCTCCTCTCCTGGTTGGCTCATCCACCATTTGCATCAAAAAGTTATCATCGATGCACTGGAGGAACCTCCTGGACTGAGGATGGCTGGCTGTGTGGGACTTCCAGCAAACATCTGGGTAGTTGAAATCCCCCATGAGAACCAGGGCCTGGGACTGAGAGGCTGCTGTCATCTGCCTGTAAAAGGCCTCATCAACTTCCTCCTCCAAGTAGTGAAGTAGTGAATTAATTTCTTATTTGGCTTTTCTTGCATGTGCCTCTTTGCCTTACTTACCGAACTGTCTTTATCTTGACCCATGAGTTTTTCTTGCTTTTGCACCTCCAATTCTCTCTCCATCTCACTGTGGGGTGGAGAGAGGGACTGGGTGGGTGCTTACCTGCTAGGTAGGGTCAACCCACCACAACCTTGTGATGAGGCCCTTATGACGTGTTCTTCCCCCTACCTCTTCCTCCACATCTTCACTTTAAATGTTTTTTTCTCTTTTAACTTATAAGCTCAAGAGATACTCAATAATGGACCAAAGTAAGAAACATGTAAGTATGCAGTTGTACACTTAATTCACGAGCACAACTGTGAGGGCACGTGCAAAGGAGGCACTCAGAAATGAAGACTGGCATCTCCTGAGTGAGCTGCTATTTTGATTCTGAAACAATCATTTTTCCAGGTGTTGTTAAAAATGAGTGATGTAACTGCTCTGTTTGTGTGACTGACTTCTTGGAACACTATGCCGAAGGCTGTCCTCAATTGTAGCCATGCAACTGCATTGATTTCTGTGGATTGCACAGGCACGGCTGCAGACAGAAGCTCATCTTGGTGTCATACAGTCAAGGGCTGGGGCTGTATGGGCTGGCACTAAACACTGACAGATGCTCACTAACCCCTCTCACTCCCTGAACAGGAAGGGAAAGGAAATAAGGCAGAGAAATCTACAGATTGGAAAAGAAAACTGAAACAACTCTAATAAAACACTATTTGTACTAAAAAGAAAATAATGGAAATAATGAACTATATACAAATATATACAAAACTGATGTCAAATCCAACTCTCACCCTGATAGCAGTCATCAGTGATGCCGCAGAGCAGGCGGCACCGGGGATGCCCCAGGCTCAGCAGCAGAGAGGAACTGGACACAGGAGCTGGATTTGGGAACTTGGGATTGGGATTCCCAGTCATTGAAGAAACAGAAGAGGAGGAAGGATTAATGCCCCTGATCCCTCAGATTTTTACTGAATATGACACACATGGTCAACTGGCTTGTCCATTCCCCAAAGATGGAACTTTTTACTTCCTTGCAATCCCTTTTACTTCCTGGCACCCCCAATGTGGCACAGAATATTTAGCAATAACCTTGGTCACTGCAGGAGCAAGTATAATCAAGAGCCTTTCTGCATCCCAGTCCCAGGCAGTAACTGTAAACATCAGGCGTTATCACTTCTAGCAGCAGACACTGTCTGCAAAAACATGCTGCTGACTTTAGAAACTGCAGCCTCTTAGAACGGACTGAGCTGAAAAGTAAAACCATTGAACAGAATTGCTTCTGTTTCGCTCAAACCAGGACATTCCACCCCTTATTCCATACCATTTATGTCATACTCATCACTAGCTTATAATTAATTTTCTATAGAAAAGTTCATTAAGTTCATTTAGTTCATAATTGTGGGTTCCATCTGTCATAGCAGTCTCTCAGGGCAGGAAAGATAGTATGTGATTCATTGCAGTTCATTCCCATGGGTTGTAGGCTCACTTTGAGCCTGACGTTATTGGACGTCACTCGATGAAGCTAGCTCTGGTCAACATCACTATATTATCCTGAAAGACACTTACTGAACACTGTTAGTACGCAGCAATTAACATCATACAGTTCTAAATCAAGTATCCTCACACAGAATAAAATTCTCTTGGGGTACACATTGGACTTCATTATATTTCATCATCACCTGCTAAGAACTTCCAGTTCCTTGAGCAAAAGCAATCCCACTAATAGGTTTGCCTTTGCCTGAAGGAAATACCCACACAGTTTTCCCCAACAAATTCCTTTCATACACCAGAGGGACTTTATCCCCTTCTACTATATGCAAGGGATCTGACTGAGCAGGACCAGCAGGATTGACGGATCCTCTGGTGTTAACTAACCAGGTGGCTTGTGCTAAATGCCTGCCTTGGTTTTAAAAAATTCCACTTCCCATTGCATTCAGAGTAGTTTTTAAGAGTCCGGTGTATCGTTTGTTTTTTTCTGAAGGCTGGTACATGACAGGGATTGTGATATACCTACTTAGTCCCCTGTTCTTTGGCCCAATTATCTATAAGACTGTTTTTGAAGAATACTGTTCTCTGCTGCAGAATCACCCACTGTTTATGTTTTATTTTTGTCATCACAGTTAGTTACTGCTTACATAATTAATGCGACAGTGTATGGGTGATTCTGTTCTTCAGCCTGTACAAAGGCGTGTTGTCCTGAGCCTATGCCAGTTATCCTGGGAGAGCTTCCTTTGCTTCCTCTCTCAATAGCTTATCAGAATACTCTTTGCAATGTATCAGATATAATTTGCTTATTATTTTGCTGTGCAACACTGTGAAAGTAATTAATTCAAAATGACAATGATGGAGAAATGCTTGAGGCACTACTAAAGTTCTCTGTCAAAATTTTGTGGATTTTTGGAAGATCTTAGTGTTGAGATCCTTCTAGTCCCACAACTAGCTCTCTCAGTATTTCAGATTCAGAGGAGACCAATAACCTGACCTAGTTAAAGATGTCACTGCTTACTGCAGGTGACTTGGACTGGATGACCTTTAAAGGTCCCTTCCAGCCCAACACATTCTATGATTCTATGGTGCAAGCAGAACCACAGACTTTGCTAACTCATTTGCCTAAGGAGGCCTCTACTGCAATGACACACTAGTTCCTAGGGAGGGCTGAAGACATGTCTTGATTCCCAGGAAGGGCTGAATAGGCCCCTCCTCCACAGATGGGCTGATGCCTTTTGCTGCTACAGACAGAACAGGTCCGTGCTCAAGGAGAGGTTGGGTTAATTCCTAGGGAAGTCTGAACAGACTCCTGCCTGAAGGAGAGATAGGCATTAGTTCCTGGGGAGGGCTAAATGCACCCTACTCGCATAGATAGGCAGCCCCTGTATGTACACATGGGCTCCTGCTCCAAGGAGAGATACACTTTAGTCCCCAGGGAGGGCTGAATAAGTTCCTGGGCTACGTATCTGAGAAGTCAAAAAAAAAGCCACCCTTTCTGCTTTGTGTGAAGAGCAGCATCAGGAAAGCGAAACTCTTCCTCCTCTGATCACTGCAGGGTCTTGATCTGTCTTGCTAGCTGAACTGAACAAGATGAAGGAGGTCATCATGAGGTGTGTGAACAAAGATTATTCTTCTGCTACGGGACAAATATAAGATGAGACAAAGTACACTATGGTCAGACTCCTTTAAATGTTTCAGTGCAGTCTGTGAGTATCAAGGAAACTTGTTGCTGTAGGGATCGAGGAAGATGACTGGCAGTGTGCTCCAGCAGTTCTGTGGAAGGCAAAAGGACAAGGAGAGGCACATGTTAGTTCCCAGGGAGGGATGGACAGCCCCCCACTCCACAGACAGGTGCTATTTGCTAGCGCAGGCTGAAGGGGCCCCTACCCTCAGGAGAGACAATAACACATCCAGTGAATTTCAAAGGTGTTTAAAAGATGTTTGCAGTCAAGTCTACATGCCGTAAGTTATTGTTATCACAGTACACCACCACTCTCAAGACGGTGTCTCTTTGCCTGGATTTTTCTTGCCTTATTGTCTCCTTACATCATACCAATGCAGTCTCATTTTCTGCTCCCCTGACTTCCTCCTGCAGTCAGTCATCCATATGAAGTACAATGCTGTTGTATTTTTCATCTCTTTCCCATCTTTGCTTTTCAAAGGTTTTCAACTGAGTGAGGATTGTACTTCAAAAACTTTTTTTTTTCAAAATCTGAAACTTCCGTCTTGATAATGTGTGCCATTACTATACACAGCCATCTCCTCAAAATGTCATGTCAAAATACACCTGAATAGTTTCGTGCACAGGCTGCAAATGAAGGACCAATTTGATAAATACCTTGATTTTTTTCAGCCTTTATCTGTCCCACCTTATGTCCTCAGCAACTTTAATGACCTGTTGGAGTAAAAAGGCAGAATGATAATAAACAATGGTGAAGTAGAAAGTTTAGTAAATATGCAATTCAAAGCCCATTTCATCTGAGGCCATACATGAGCATCTAAGATCCATATTATAACCCATGAGACACAATTTAAATGATTGATACTTCTATCTAGCTCTTCAGAGCCAGGCTTCTTGTGCACCCAGTTATGCAGAATAGCAGAGATCAGTGTTGTCAGGAGGCCATTTAATAGCATCTTGATGTATTTGGAGGCTGAGACAGAGTGCAGCAGGTTGGAGGATACTTTAATAAACTACCAGCACATTGTACCTACACAAGTTCAGCTGCTTCAGCCCCTCCTCAACCATGACAGTTTGATCCAGTAGGTATCAGGGGCAGAAGAGTATTCCCACTGGCACTGCTCACTGTATACATCAGAGTGACCAGCACAGGCTTCACGGTCATTCTGCCTAAGATGTGTTACTCTGTACAGTGAGATCTTGAAGATGAGATATGATTTTGTCATCAAATCACTTTCATCAGATTTCACTGGGTTTTTGATTGGCTTCCTGCCTACAGGTTTCTTCGAGGGCAGTCCCTTCCCCTCCCTGCCCATGTATGGGCATGTTGGGATTTCTGCAAATTTAGCTTGAATCTTGAAGAAATTAGATGCTGACTTTCAGGGAAAGTCACTACAGACTAGGTCCAAGATACCTTGTTCTCAGCAAAGTGAGCTGAGAGCTAAATGAGAGCTGAAAGAAGGGAGATGAAATAAACTTCCATGGGAAGCAGGGGACAAAATAAATAATTCCATTAGATTTGTTTTTCCAAAAAGATTATTGATTATTTCAGTCAACTCAAGCTACTTCAAATGCCTGAAATCTGAGTGTCTATTCTTAGTAAAACATCTCTGTTAGGTACTTAAAATAGGTGTCTACCTTTTCACTTTTCATACAACTATGAATGTCTCATTGAGACAGGACATGTTACTTTTAGGAACTAACTGTAAGATGGGAAGAAAACAGTCCTTGGAGGACAATAAATCCAGGATAAAGTTAAAGAATCTGCTTTGGGCTGGGTTAGGAAGACAAATCTTGTAATGTAAAGGTTAGGTGGCAGACGTTCACTGTGTTGCCCTCATACTATGCTCAGGACCAGTGGATGACAGGCAACAAATCTCCAAAGTGCTCCAAGCTAATCCATGTCAACAAATGGAGAGCAGTGTAGGGGAAAGGGACCTGGGGGTCCTGGTGGACAGCAGGATGACCATGAGCCAACAATGTGCCCTCGTGGCCCAGAAGGCCAATGGCATCCTGGGGTGTATTAGAAGGGGGTGGCTACTAAGTTGAGAGAGGTTCTCCTGCCTCTCTACTCTACCCTGGTGAGGCCACATCTGGAATATTGTGTCCAGTTCTGGGCCCCTCAGCTCAAGAGGGACAGGGACCTGCTGGAGAGAGTCCAGCGTAGAGCCACAAAGATGATGAAGGGAGTGGAACATCTCCCTGATGAGGAAAGGCTGAAGGAGCTGGATCTCTTTAGCTTGGAGAAGAGGAGGCTGAGGGGTGACCTCATTAATGTTTATAAATATGTCAAGAGGGAGTGTCAGGAGGACGGAGCCAGGCTCTTCTCAGGGATTTCCATTGACAGGACAAGGGGCAACAGGTGCAAGCTGGAACATAGGAAGTTCCACAAAAGCATTAGGAAAAGCTTTTTCACTGTGAGGGTGACGAAGCATTGGAACAGGCTGCCCAGGGAGGTTGTGGAGTCTCCTTCTCTGGAGACATTCGAAACCCACCTGAACATGTTCCTGTGCGACCTACTCTGGGTGGTCCTGCTCTGGCAGGAGTGTTGGACCAGGTGATCTTTTGAGGTCCCTTCCAGTCCCTAATATTCTGTGATTCTGTGAAATGAATCATAAAACTCCTGTACATGACCCAGACAAACTGAGTCTCCAAGGATAGTGCTCAGAGGTAATTACTGGCTCCTGCCCTCAGTCTTTCCCCACAAGGAATGGAATTATGTTCTCTTTTGCCTCTCTCTCCCTGTCATCATGGGTTGCAATTTGCTCCTTTCGGTAGATGTACACGGTCATAAAACTGTGCCTGCACTTGCAAGTGGGAAATAATCCAGGTTATTAAAAATATAATTCTAAACGAAGTTTTTTTCAAAACTATTATTTAATAGAATCATGAGTGAAAGGGTACAGATGAGTTGGGGGCAGGAACTGCCTGAATTAGGTGTAATAAATATAACAGGTTTTTTTTCTGTGCTCTCAGTCTCATTCTTTTGACTGAGACCGTGACAGTGCATGCAGCTGACTCTGTGAGAACACATTCCTGTTTCAGATGCCGAGGTGGAGCATCTGCCTAGGGGAAAAAAGTAGTAAAGAAATAGCTGATCCCTACTTAGTATTCACATTATACAACTGAGTGTATAAGTGCAGCAAAAACACAAGTTCCTGCCCCCAAAGAGGAATGTGCAAGACCAAGACAAAAGTTGTCTTGGAAGCTATATTTCACATGGCTGGGTTTCTACGTCCTGAATAGGTGTTCAGGGTCATATTAGTCACAACATACTATTCTGCCTGTCTCCCAGCTGCCCATCTAGAAGAACATGGATCTTATAGAATCGCCATAGAATCATAGAATGCACTGTGCTGAAAGGGACCTTTAAAGGTCATCTAGTTCAAATCCTCCTGCAGTGAGCAGGGACATCTTTAACTAGGTCAGGTTGCTCAGAGCCCCTCGAATCCTGACCTCGAATGTCTCCAGGGGTGGAGCCTCCACCAGCTCTCTGGGCAACCTGTTCCAGTGCTGCACTGCCCTCATAGTAAAGAACTTCTTCCTAATGTCTAATCTAGTTTAAAACCACTGCGCCTTGTTGTGTCACTACAGACCCTTGTGAACAGCCCCCCCCACAGCTTTTCTGAAGGCCCTTTCAGGTTTTAGCTCAGTGGGTTGAGCGTGGTGCTTGAAACACCAAGGGTCGCGGGTTCGATTCCCGTTCGGTTCTCAAGTGTTGCACGAGCTAGTCGAGAGGTGGCATCCCTGCCCACAACAGGGAGGTTGGATTAAAATGATCTCTAAGGTCCCTTCCAGCCCAGGCCATTCTATGATGATGATGGAAGGCTGCTGTAAGGTCTCCCTGGAGCTTTCTCTTCTCTAGGCTGAGCAACCTCAGCTCTCTCTGTCCTCAGAACAGAGGTGTTCCAGCCCCTTGAATCATTTTTGTGGCCCTCCTCTGGACCTGCTCCAACAGATCCATGTCCTTCTTGTGTTGGGAGCTCCAGAGTTGAACGTAGTACTCCAGGTGAGGTCTCACCAGAGCAGAGGGCCAGAATCACCTCTCTTGACCTGCTGGCCACGCTTTGTTTGATGCAGCCGAGGACGCGATTTGCTTTCTGGGCTGTGAGCGTGCATTGGTGGCTCACGTCCAGCTTTTCATCCACCAGTACCCACAAGTCCCTCTCTGTGGGGACTCTGTCTATCACATCGTCCATCAGCCTGTATGGATTATGCAGATTGCCCCAACCCAGTTTCAGAATCTTACGCTTGGCCTTGTTGAACCTCATGTGATTCACATGGGCCCACTTCTCCAGCTTGTCCAGCTTACTCTGGAGGATATCCCATCTCTCTGGCATATCAACCTCGCTGAAGGTGCACTCCATCCCACTATCTATATCATTGATGAAGATATTTGTCCTGGTTTGAGCTAAGCAGAACCAAGCACAGACCCCTGAGGGAACACCACTTGTCACTTGTCTTCATCTGGACATCAAGCCACTGATCACAACCTTCTAGGTGCAACTATCCAACTAATTTCTTATCTACCAAACAGTCCAACAACCAAATCCCTACGTCTCCAACTTAGAGAGAAGGATGTTGTGGGGGACTTTGTCAAAGGCCTTGCAGAAGTCCAGATAGATGACATCCATTGTTCTTTCCTTGTCCAGTAATATAGTCACTCCATTGTAGAAAGCCTCTAGATTGGTTAGGCAGGACTTGCCCTTGGTGAAATTATGCTGGCTGTCTTGAGTCACCGCCCTGTCTTCCATATGCCTTAGCAGAGCCTCTAGGAGGATCTGTTCCATCATCTTTCCAGGCACAGAGGTGAGGCTGACCAGTTGGTAGTTCCCAGGATCTTCCTTCCTACGCTTTTTTAAGATGAGTGTAATGTTTCCCTTCTTCCAGTCACCAAGGACTTCACCTGACTATCATGACTTTTCACATATCATGGGGAGTGGCTTGGAAACTACATCAGCCAATTTCCTCAGGACTCTGGAATGCCTATCATCAGGTCCCATAGACTTGTGTATATTCAGGTTCCTCTGGTAATCACGAACCTGATCTTCGCTTACAGTGGGAGGCACTTAGTCCCCTTGGTCCCCATCTTGTGGTCCTTCAACTCAGGAGACGTGAGGCGAGAGGTGGCCAGTGAAGACTGTGGCAAAAATGTTATTGAGAACCTCAGCCTTCTCCTCATCTATTGTTACTAGCTTGCCATTCATACTCTTCAGGAGGTGCTATGCATTCTTTAACCTTCCTTTTCTGGTTGACACACCTGTAGAAGCTCAGATTTAGCCCAAATCAATTCTTGGCCTTCCTGACCTCATCCCTGCACATCTGGGCAGCATTCTTATAGTCTTCCCAGTATACCTGTCCCTCTTCCACTGCCTGTGCAGTTCCTTCTTTACTTTTAGTTTGACCAGCAGTTTTCTTGATTCAGCCATATTGGTCTCTTCCCTTCCTTATCTGATTTCTTACACACGGGGATGGAGAGCTCTTGCACTCTATGGGAAGCATCCTTATAGATCTGCCAGCTCTATTCTACTCCTTTGTCCTTGAGGACCATTTCCCAGGGGGTCATACTGACTAACTCCTTGAAGAGCTGGAGTTTTGTTTTTCTAAAACTCAGGGTTCTGACTATGCTTCTCATCTGATTTGTGCCCATTGTGAAGGGTTTATGCCATATTAGTTATGTTGGTGCAGATAGTCTATAGCATCCTGATGCCCTATAGCATCTCAGGTGGATGAAAAATTAGATATGAGCCAACAATGTGCACTTGCAGCTCAGAAAGACAATCGTGTCCTTGGCTGCACAAAAAGAAGTGTGGCCAGGAAGCTGAGGGAGGTGGTTCTCCTCCCCCTACTGTACTCCTGTGAGACCCCACCCTGGAATATTGTGTTCAGCTCTGCAGCCCCATCACAAGAAAGACATGGACCTTTTGGGGTGGGTCCAGAGGGGGGCCACAGAAACGTTCAGAGGGGTGTAGATATAGATTAGCTATCAGGAAGAAAGTCTTTACTGTGAGGGTATTGAGACATTGACACACGTTGCCCAGAGAAGTTGTAAATGTCCCCTCCCTGGAAGTGTTAAAGGCCGGGCTGACGAGGCTTTGAGCAACTTGGTCTAGTGGATGGTGTCCCTGCCTATGGCAAGGGGCTTGTTCTAGATGATCTTTAAAGGTCACTTTCAACTCAAATTATTCTATGGCTCTATTATTCTATAATACTATTTATTCCACCTCTCTTTGGGCAACTAATCCTGCCTTCAGTCCAGCTCCTCATATTTTTTGGTGAAGGAAGTGATTTAACCAAAATTTGAATCTTTGAAAAGGTAGGAACACTGTAAAGGTAAAGGGAAAAGACAGATTTGAGGACAGATGAAAGGGCAAGTGTATTTATGAGTGGAGTAATGCATGTGATGTAGTTTCAATCATACTTCAAACAGATCCCTTCTTACACATAGCACAGTTCATCTGGCCCTCAATTTAAAGTAACTGCTTATGGACTTCTCCAGGAGGAAAACCATGAAGCAGTTGCATCAGCTCAATGCATGGGGAAATAAATTGTGGCTCAGAGGCAAGAAACATTGACCAAAGAAGAAACTTCATATCATCTATAACCCTGTAAAAAATCTGCACAAAATTTACTTGGATAAGCTAAGAAACTGGAAATCCTTTATCCTGAAGAGGGACTCTTATGAATGTCGCCTCTGTGTTTAAGGAAAAGGGTTATGAATGATCTCATGGAAAGAGGGAATCAAGTTGCATTTTACCATTAGAGAAAACTCTTAATCTGCTGTCTCGAGAAGGTAGGTTGTCACGTCCCACTAAGAAGAGAGGGACAAGTGACTTTCAAATTCGTAATACGCCACCGGCGTGGACAACGGTGAGAAAAGTCTCAAGGCCCATACACAAACATTTATTAATTTATCACAACATATGGATCGGACTCACGACAATTGACTCTAATTTAAAGGCAAGATAGGGCAGACAACATAACAAAAGTCCAGGAAAAGGCTAAACAAACCAAATGAACTTCAACAACTTAATAATAATAACAAGGAATAAAAAAGGGTATCTAAACACAATATTAAGTCAGGCAATATCACACTTAACCATCATAAGAAAGAAATTTAGGCATAAACCTAAATAAACAGTATGATAGACCTTGCATTACTTAGCGAGGAAAAGGGAAAGAGAGAGAGAGAACTTAATGATAACAAGGAAAAAAGACATAACAACTTCTAACAGGCAGCATTATACTTCTGATTACAAGACAGAAGGTAACTATAAACTAAACAAGCAGTGTGATAGGCCTTGTATTACTTAGTGAGAGAGGAGAAAAGGAAAGGGGGGGGGGGGAAGAAAGAGAGAGAGAGGTGGGGAGGGGGGGAAACAGGGAGAGACAGAGATCACGGGTCCTGATTCTTGCGTTTGCTGCCAGCAAGGATTCAAGGAAGATGCCGTCATCTTTTCTTCTTCTCCTGCACTTTTCTTCTTGGTGTCTTCATCTCAGGCTACATGCTTCTTCAGTCTGCTTTCTCCCGCTTTGTTCTTCTTGTAGTTCCCACTCCTTGCTTTTCCTCACCTCAATTTATACACTATTTTCTATGTGCGGATGTGCTGAGAACCAGATAGGGGGATCAAGGCACTTAATTGTTTCCAGTAATTCTCATTAATATGTGTGAATGTCCCATCTCCTTGACAGATGTGTGAATGCCCCATCTCCTTGAAAGATATGATAGAGATTAGGTCATCCTGCCTCCGCAAGTTTTCCTAATTTCTACACATATTTGTCTCCAGGGCTGTTTGAGGCATTTGTAGCCTTATCAGATCACACCTTTACAACATTCCATGGGACCAGAAACAGGTTTTCTTTTCTGACCATGACAAGAAATATTTAAGGCAAAATCCACAAATCAGTCCGCTACACAGGTAGTCCAGCTCTTAGTGCAAACCCTTATACCTCTCAATGCTGTATCACACAGGCATTTTACTGCTATTCATTACATGTAAGTGTTTCTTTGTCCCAAAACAAACTTGCATCTGTCAACACAGCCAACACTAACTACCAGGAAATGATCTGTCTGAGAAGGAAATGTTGCAAGCTATCAAGTCTCTACAATGTGCTAAAACATCCGTAGAGGCAGGCTGCCAGGGGTTTATTATAAACTATGGACCATATGTTCTCTTGGCTTCCATAGTTTTGAACAAGGAAATGTGTCATCAAATAATCCTGAAGGAAAGGGAGAATGCACTGTGCAGGGGAAGAACCATAGTGATACTTCGCTGGGATGGTACCCCAACATCTGTTTTCCTGAAGAGTGTGAAGACTAAAAAAACCAACAGAGATATAAAAACAGGGTTGTTACTAGCATGTGGATAGGAATAAACTTGGCAAGAACTCCACCATATGGCAACCTCAGGAAATGTGATAGATGTCTGAGGAAAATTTGCTGTCATTCATGTTGGTACAAAAAGATAATAACCTTCTAGTGTATGTCTCTCTCTTGGCTGTAGTCAAGACAGGTATGTCAAGATACGATGTATCACAAGACTTGAGGTGAAGCAGACAAGTGAACCCACCATTCAGTCTTGTTGACCATGCTGTTGAACTAGCTCCACATCTATGCAGCGCGGATACAATTGGTGTTGAAAATGAACTGAGTCTGGTAAGACAGATCCACATAGGAAGGAAACTGAACTGAGGCTACATCAATATTTACAATCCCAAGCTGCTAGCATTTCTTTACAGGTTAATGTTTTTCTATGCTGTTACCAGACAGCACAGGTAATATTCTCTGTTCCACTCCTAACTCCTGCTGTTGCAAAACACCGAACTGCATGGGCTATGGCATATTTTTCTCCATTTACTTGACAGTTGATATCACTACTACCCAGAATGACTCTCGCAGTTCAGTGCAGAGCCCTTCAGAGCTTGGAAACGTTGACAAGCAAGAACTAAGAGTGAATCAGGAGTGCATGAGATGGAGAGACCAGTCAGTCCATTGGAAGCAGAAATTGCAGGTTATCATAGGGAGCTTCAAGCATATGCCTCTCACTCAGCAAGGTTAGGGGAGAAACTGAGTTTGTTCTTGCTGTTAGATGCTTAAAATTACGTCAAACTTAAGACCTGGGCTGAAACCCGTAGTTCATTGTGTTTGCCTCTGACATTTTGGAATAAATACCAGCAGTACTAATTAAAAAAAACCTAAAGGTTAAAAAAATATAAAATGTCTGCTTTAATAAAACACCGTTAAAAATTCATTCATTAAGAAGGTCCAGCATTTCTGTGCTTTGAGAAAGTACCTCTAATTTTGTTGATAGTCTCACAGCAAAGTTGTGCTTTTTGAAATACCTTTGAATAGCCGGTTGACTTTATTAAAAAGTTTTAGAGGGTCATTTTCCATGTGCTACAGGCACTGGGATAAGACATTGCAATTCATTTCTTTGATGACTGTGTTTGCATGGTGCAAATGATGTGATATGTCCTTTGGGGCATACATAGAGCGCGTGGATCTAGTGACATTCCAGTGCCTCAAAATGGCATGTACAGCTTGCAGTCAGGTATTTTCTGAGCTTATAAGATTCCTTCTTCCTTCACTCAGTTCATACAAAAAAAAAATAGACAAATGCTGTGTAAAGACAGTCCAACGTGATATCTTTATTGCCATAAGTTACGTATCTCCCAACTAAACATGACTATGTTAAGGAATTCCTTCCTGTGTCTTGACTCCCAGTATACTCTCCCCCCTGAGAAATGTGCTACTCTTTTGTTTTTCTGAGTTGGAACTAATAGAACTGACTTGATGCAGCTGTGGGAGTGACTCAGCGGAATGGCTCTGCATCTTCATGCACATGACATCCTGTGACAAAAAATCTCACATTTTCAAGATAAAAAATGTCTTAGCTTCATTAATTTCTTCCTCAAGGGGAGCTAAAATTATTTGGAAAGGGAAACAGTAAAATTGAGATTCCACTACACCAATCTGTCAAGATGGCAAACATGAAAATCATTTCAAGAATATGTTATACTTCAAATTTTACTGGATTCATGGTTATTTTCATACTTTCCAGGCAGAATTTAGGAGTATCTAAAGCAAAGCTTAAAATGAGAAACATATGGCAGATGAAATGATGCTGGTAACAATGGGTACTAATGAGAAGAGAAATGTTTTGCTAACAAGCGCATTTTCCTTTGTACATTTTTCCTCAGGATTAAAGAAGAAACTTGGAATTTAATAACGAGAGAAGAAAAATAGTAGAAATCCTTCAGGACCTGAGTATTTGACCTCTAAAAGTCCAGGGTGAATGGACTGTCATTTTCATTTAACAGAAGAAAATACAATGATGAGATAATCTGATGAGGGTTTTTTGTTAGTTTTGTGTGTGTGTGTGGTTTGGGGTTTTTTTGTTAAGTTGTTTGGGGTTTTTTTTCAGAGACAGTTTTGAGAGTTCTGCAAGGCCTGATAGTAAAAGTAATATTCACCTGCTTGATACTATATTTTTGAAGTGGCTGTAGATTGTTAAATTTTCTTCCACAATTCTTTCTCCCTCTTTCAGCATCTACATCTAGGGCAATGCACAAGGGTTTCTTGGTGTCTAATAGACGTTTTTCACATATGTTCACTCATGTTGCCTCAGAGAAAGATACTTCTCACCCAGCTCTGCTGCACCAAAGTTTCAGATTTTCAGGTATATAACTGCTGTACTAACTGTGGCAGACTGAAAAGACAGCCTGCAAACAAGCTCTGATACAAAACACATTTATTTTGGTTTTGGGTTAGCCAACAATCCACGCTGCAAGGACGAGAAAGAGAGGATAGCAAGGACAGCAGTTTCCCTGGACCCTTTAGTTTAGGTTTTTTGTGGCTAGTGGGACTTCTGCATCTGGATAAAGAACAGGATGAGTATAGGGCAGATCACTAGGCTAGGAAGAATGAGAGTGAGATAAGAATTCATCTCTTGTGACAAATAGGGTGGGTGGAGGCCATGTGCAAAATCTGAGGGCAAATTAGCTGCTATGTGAACCCCAATCATTCCTGGATCTAATGTTCTTAGGATTGTTATCTATGATGGAGAAACAGATTGCACAACCATTGTCTATCCCTCCAAAAATGCATGATCTCTTGCATGCACAAATTGGGAATGATCCTGAGCCCTTTCTGAGTCCAGGCCCCTGGTCAGTTACTGGTTAAGACAGTGCTTGATAGCCTTGGCCAGAACGACACTGGAGGCTTTGAAACAATATCACAATCCAAACCTCCAGGGCCTTACAATATTCCTAAGTACTGTTTACGTCACTAATGTAAACTTAGGGAGCGTATTCACTTTGGTGAATGTTCTTACCTCTCGCCACTTAGAAGGAAGGTAACTCACTACCTGTGATAACTTCTGTTCACACTCCTGCTTCTTGTGCAAACTGCATCAAACTCCAGATTAAAGGTGAACATCATTCAATTCTCCTGTGACTTGCTTAGAAAGTAAGAGCCCAACCAAAGCCGCAAGCTCCTTTCAACACCAACTAGCTAGACAATGGCTTCTGAGCTTCTGGGAAAAATCATCATATTTGCCAGTGCACATTTCTTCTGCCTTTGAAATTCTATTCCACCATGCACTTTATCGCCATGAGGTGCAAAGTCCTGTACCTGAGGAAGAACAACTCCATGCACCAATATATGCTGTGGACCACCCATCTGGAAAACAGCTTGACAGAAAAGAACCTGGGGGTTCTGGTGGACACCAAGTTGGACTTGAGGCAGCAATATGTCCTTGCTGCAAAGAAGGCAAGTGGAATTCTGGGCTGCATTAGGCAACATATTGCCAGCCTGTCAATCCCCTCTACTCAGTCACACCTGGAGTATTGCGTCCAGTTCTGGTCTCCCCAGTACAAGGGAGACATGGACATATTAGAGAGAGTGCAATGGGGGGCCACAAAGATGTTTAAGGGACTGGAGCATCTCATGGATCTTATTAATGTATACAAGTACCTGAGGAGTGGGTGTCAAGAGGAAGGTGCCAATCTCTTTTTGGTAGTGCCCAGTAATAGGACAAGGAATAATGGGTTTAAGTTAGAACATAGGAAATTCCACCTCAACATGAGGAGAAACTTCTGTATTGTGAGGGTGACAGAGGACTGGAACAGGCTGCCCGGAGAGGTTCTGAAGTCTCCTTCTCTAGAGACTTTTAAAACCCGCCTGGATGTGTTCCTGTGTGGCTGCCCTAAGTGATCCTGCTCTGGCAGGGGGGTTGGACTAGATGATCTTTTGAGGTTCCTTCCAACCCCTGACATTCTGTGATTCTGTGATTCTATGTATAAGAAAAGCATGACAGAGCTGAGACGATTCAGCATGGAGAAGAGAAGGCTCAGGGGTGATATGAAAGGAGGATGCAAGGAGGACAGAGACAGGCTCTTTTCAGCACTGTCCAGTTACCAGAGGCAATCAGCACAAACTGAAAAGAAGAGGTTCCCTCTGAACATCAGGAAACACTTTTCTACTGTGAATGTCAGTGAGCACTGGCACAGGTTGCCCAGGGACATGGTGGAGTCTCCATCTTTAGACATGTCTGGACATGGGCTTAGCTCTGGGTGGCCCTGCTATAGCAGGAAGATTGAACCAGATGACCTCCAGAGGTCTCTTCCAACCTCAACCGATCTATGATTCTGCAAACATCTGGAAGCCATCCCTTCATAATGCTACCATGTAAGGACCACACAGAGTTGTTACTTATGAACCTACATGACTAATTCAATTGATATTTGTAGCAAACTCTTGTCATAGAGAAGAAAGATCATTCTCCTGAAGACTGTATTTTACCTGCCCAGACAAGGCCTGATTACAGTCTTATGCCTATTTTCTGGGGAAAAATCCACTTTCCGTCTCCTAGTGACATTCATTTGAGATGTAGATGCTAAAATTAGGTGTAGGATAGGTCCTCAAAATCTAATTATAGGCAATGGAGACCTAGATCCTCATTCGGTTGCCTAAACATAGGATGTAATGCCATTGGCATTTCCCTGTGCAAGACACCTGCATAGGGCTGGCAATCATGATAAAGAGCCCATAAGAAACCCATATCTTTTTAAAGAAGTGATTGGATGCATAAGTGGCACTCCAGGTGTCTGGGTATGTGAATCCTTCCAGCAATCAGTAAAATCAAGTGAGAGCAGAAGGCAGTTCAGTAGAGATCAGTCATGAGGAGTGGGGATCAGGTGCCCACATCTAGTCTCAGTGCCCACATCTAGCCCCAACTGCACTGTGCCCACAATACTTTCGTGGGGCTGGTAGCTTTGTCACAGTACCCATAGGATACCTACGTATTTCTGAAAGGCTACATAAAGGCCAGACATAGTACCCTCGTTTGTTTATCTTGATGAATTGGCATCTGCCAAAGCAGTCAGGGCAGTTAGACTTGTAGGTAAAGGCATTGCAATGTAATGTAGTTTGGAAGAATGCACACCTACCTTTGTAAGGCCTCTGGTAAGGAGGATGGACCCTGGTCTAGAGAACAACAGTTTTCAGGAGTCAGGGGTTGCACAGTTTCTTGTGCCTGCTGTTTGCCGCGTGCTCAGTGCAGATTTACTTGCAAATCTGTGTATGAGAGCATTCTTGAATTAAAAATATATCTTCCAAAAGGTGAGGAACTGGCTTTGTGTATCCTCACAGTGAAAGACGAGGACAGGCCGAAGCAAAAGCATTTGCTTTGAGTAGGAGGAAGCCTAGGCCAGTGATACAGAATTACCTCCCACACTTCAGCTGGTATGTGTCACACTTTGAAAAGGGTATTAAACATTAGATGAGACAACAGAAAAACTGTCAGTCAGTTGGCATTTTGTTCTGTTCTGTCTGCACTCCGTACACTCCTCTGAATGCCGTTCTAGTATTTCCCTCTTGGCAACATTCTAGGTTTGTTAGGTTTTCCATTGATCCAGTGAAGTTCCTTCTGGTCTGCCTGTTTTGCAGATGATGCCTGGACCACTCTGGCAGTATCATAGAATCATAGAATGTTAGGTATTGGAAGGGACCTCGAAAGATCATCAAGTCCAATCCCCCTGCCAGAGCAGGAATGCCTAGACTATGCCACACAGGAACGTGTCCAGGCAGGTCTTGAATGTCTCCAGAGAAGGAGACTCCACAACCTCTCTGGGCAGCCTGTTCCAGGGCTCCGTCACCCTCACTGAGAAGAAGTTTCTTCTCGAGTTTAAGCGGAACCTCTTATGTTCCAGTTTCAGCCCATTACCCCTTGTCCTATCAGTGGTTGTCACCGAGAAGAGCCTGGCTCCATCCTCGTGACACTCACCCTTGATATATTTGTAAACATTAATGAGGTCACCCCTCAGCCTCCTCTTCTCCAAACTAAAGAGCCCCAGCTCCTTCAGTCTTTTCTCATAAGGGAGATGCTCCACTCCCTTAATCATCCTAGTTGCCCTGTGCTGGACTCTCTCCAGCAGTTCCCTGTCTTTCTTAAACTGAGGGGCCCAGAACTGGACACAGTATTCCAGATGGGGTCTCACCAGGGCAGAGTAGAGGGGAAGGAGAACCTCTCTCGACCTACTAACCACCCCCCTTCTAATACACCCCAGGATGCCATTGGCCTTCCTGGCCACAAGGGCACAGTGCTGCCTCATGGTCATCCTGCTGTCCACCAAGACTCCCAGGTCCCTTTCCCCTACACTACTCTCTAATAAGTCATTCCCCAACTTATACTGGAACCTGGGGTTGTTCCTACCCAGATGCAAGACCCTACATTTACCCTTGTTCTATTTCATTAAATTTTTCCCCGCCCAACGCTCCAGCCTGTCCAGGTCTCGCTGGATGGCAGCACAGCCTTCTGGTGTGTCAGCCACTCCTCCCAGCTTGGTGTCATCAGCAAATTTGCTGATAGTACTCTCTAGTCCCTCATCCAAGTCATCGATGAATATATTGAATAATACTGGTCCCAGTACCGACCCTTGAGGCACTCCACTGGATACAGGCCTCCAACCAGACTCTGCCCCATTGACCAAAACTCTTTGGCTTCTTCCCCTCAGCCAGTTCACAGTCCACCTCACTACCCGAGAGTCTAGACCACACTTCTGCAGTTTAGCAGCAAGGATGCTGTGGGAGACTGTGTCAAATGCTTTACTGAAGTCAAGGTAGACCACATCCACCGCTCGGCCATCATCTATCCACCTTGTTATATCCTCATAAAAGGCTATGAGGTTAGTCAAGCACGACTTCCCTTTGGTGAAGCCATGTTGACTGTCTCTAATGACCCTCTTATCCTTGATATGCCTTGAGATGGCACCAAGGAGAAGTCGTTCCATCACTTTCCCAGGGATGGAGGTGAGGCTGACCGGTCTATAGTTACCCGGGTCCTCCTTCTTGCCCTTTTTGAAGACTGGAGTGACATTTGCTTCCCTCCAGTCCTCAGGCACCTCTCCCGTCTCCCAAGACTTGGCAAAGATGATGGAGAGTGGTCTAGCAATGACATCAGCCAGCTCCCTCAGCACCCGTGGATGCATCCCGTCTGGACCCATGGATTTATGGATGTCCAGATTGCTTAATTGGTCCCTAATCCAGTCCTCATTGACTAAAGCATACTCCTCCACTGCCCTGACTTCCTGTGGGGCCTCAGGGGAACGGGGCTCCTCAGGACAGCCTCCGGCAGAGTAGACAGAGACAAAGAAGGCATTCAGTAACTCTGCCTTCTCTGTATCATCTGTCACCAAGGCACCCACCTCATTCATCAGTGGGCCTACATTGCCTCTGGTGTTAGTTTTATCTGCCACGTATTTGAAAAAGCTCTTCCTGTTGTCCTTGACCCCTCTCGCCAGGTTCAATTCTAGGGAGGCCTTTGCTTTCCTAGTTGCCTCCCTACACCCTCGGACAACAGCCTTATATTCTTCCCAAGTGGCCAGCCCTGCCTTCCAAGATCTGTAAATTCTCCTCTTGCCCTTGAGCTTACCCAGCAGATCTCTGTTTAGCCACGCAGGTCTCCTGGCTCCCTTCCTTGACTTCCTACGTGTCGGGATGCTCTGATCTTGAGCACGGTAGAAGCAGTCCCTGAACGCTAACCAACTATCTTGGGCCCCTTTACCTTCAAACAGCCTTGCCCATGGGATTTTCTCTAGTAATTGCTTGAAAAATCCAAAGTTTGCCTTGGCAAAGTCCAGGGTTGCAATTCTGCTTGCTATTTTGTTTCTGCTACATGAGATCCTGAACTCCACCATTTCATGGTCACTGCAGCCAAGGCAGCCCTCAACCTTTACTGCTTCAACCAGATCCTCCTTGTTAGCGAGGATGAGGTCCTGTGAGAGCCTTGCTCTCCCCATCCCACCAGCTTTCCTCCAATACCTGGCGTTCACCTTACCATAGACAGCCTAGCCAGTCTTCCAGTAAACGTGTACGCAAAGATCTTGTGGTTACAAACTTTGGCTAAGTCTGCAGGAGAGTTCAACCTTGAAAGCAAATTATGTTCTCTAAGGTACAGAATGTAAGGACATAAGACATGCTCTACCTTACCCTGGGGTCCATCTGGCTTAACAGTGTATCTCAAGTAGCAGCAGTGAAAGGAGAACATGTGAGTCTGGCCTGTTAAATTAATGGATTAATGGTTTAAGGGCATTGGTGATAAGCCCTTAAGTTGTCCTTTTACTATCTCTTGAAGCACCTGCTTTTCAAAAATTTAGCTATTACCTTTTTTGGACCCGCTGTATTTCTACCTGCAGGCATGAAGTCTAAGGGTTGAATAACTTTCAGGCCATCTAGTCCACTAAAGGCAAAAAATTATCCAGATTCCTCACCTCCTTGTTAAGTCCAAAGCTGCAAATTACAAAAATTTAATCCATTTCTCATGAAAACAAACTATATCCCAGCCCACAAGGAGAAAATGCACCTACCTATCCTTCTGGCTTTGAAAATGACAAATTCTGAAAGCCCACATCAGAGTACTGACCACACTATATGGCTTTCTTCTCCTGGCTTTGGTTGGTCCTTGATTATTAAGAGAAAAGCAACGAAAAGAAATATAAGCTCTCCAAAGGCAAATAGTATTGGGGGAAAAATAATTTATGCTAGTGTAACTGAAAACAAAATGTGGACCTATCGGTCTATTTCTCCCACTCTTATCTTTTTTCTCCAACCAGCCTCCCACTTCTGTGTACCATTTATCCTCTCCCTCCTCCTGCAAGGTTTTCCTTAAATCATATCTTCCCTCAAGGCTTTGTTATGTGTCTTTTACAAGAACATTTTGTGTCTGGCTTCCTCCGGTTCATTATACTTGTCTGAATGAGGTAGCACATTTGTCAGGACACAGGCCCTGCCTTTTTGTAATGTATAAAATTTATTTACAAGTTTAAGCTCTATGCATCATTTTTTCTCCCATAAATAACACTTTTATTCTCATTAACAATCATGCCATCATGTCACAGTTACAAACAGTTATTGTACCTTCTGATTACAGTTGCAGAGCAGCACTTCAGAGCCTGGGATATCAGAAAGATTTGCAGTCCTGTATTACTCCATTTAAGAGATGGATAAAGTTTATTATTGCTTTCTGGCAAACACTGAACTTCAGTAGTTTGCTCAAGATTTGTCAACAGCTGGACTAAAACCTAAGCCAAACATCCACCACTTGTTTCTCTATGAGCAACTTCCAGTAAGATCCAGCTTATCTCACACTAGCAGTCTCAGGATTGGGATATGACTTTTGCTGTTGAGCACAGCGAAATCTTGGCTTAGACCAAAGACTAATATTTATATTAAAAAAGTCGGGTCAAATGAATCGCAGCATTGGTTGCCATGCCATTAGTGAAACCTGGGAAGTTTCCTAAGACAGAAAGAAAAATAAAAAAATCATAAGGATCTGGTGATGTTGCTGAAGCGGTCCAAGACACAGGACCAATGCCGCATTGCTGGTGTGCCGCAGGTTGGGCTGGGGCCATGCTTGCTGACACACTGCCCAAGCACTATAGAGGAACAGCACGTGGCCTGACCCACACCTGTAAAACCAGGTGAGCACAGCTGCTGGTTTTGCCTCCCTTTTCCATGAACAACCCTCCAATATTGCCCCCAGGATTCCTTTTTTAGGGTATGTAACACAAACCGTGGGCTTCCCACTGTGCAAACAGGACTGAGACCTGCAGCCTCACACCAGGTACGGATCTGAATTTGGCAAAAACTCCACATGAACATTTAGGGCCTTCAAGGGACACACCATATTGAACTCAGAAGAGATCCAAGGCCTAGGACTATGTAGCCCTTTTGCCTGGCCTCATGTCAAGATACTCTCTCAGGAGGATGCTCCCAACTTCAGTTTTATATAGCAAGACAGTTGTGGTCTATAATGCAGTCAGTAAGGCACAGAGTTTTGTGTATTGATCCTGAACATAGTATCTCTTTAGAGAAGGACCTTATGAAAATTATTTGATCCAGCTCTGCACCAAAGCTGGTGAAGACGACCAATATTTAATCACTCCAGCAGTAAAACTAATGAGATGAGAAGAAAAACATGCTCACATTTTTTTTTGGAAGAAAAAGAGTGTGCTATTTAAAATTAAATCCTACACTTTTATGCTTTCTGAGCTTTTCCTACCATTCAGAAGACATTTTCAGCCTGTGCAAAAGTGATATGGATACTTAAGCAAGAATTGGACCCTCAACAGTTTGAACTGGAGTAGTTTCAGCTAAGCCAGTGGTGTTCAGCAATTAAACTCAAGCACGAACTTAGCCCAATTAACACACACACACACACAAAATCATCAAAATGTGACTGAAATTGTCCAGACTGATAATTCATGAAACAGCATTTCAGATAGTTATTGTCAGTTGTAATGTAAGTGAAATTGCAGTGTTCTTTTGAAATCACGTTAATGAATGAAGGATGTTCTTATCTCGCACATGGACATTAATTCCATGGCAAGGGAGATTTGCACATCCTCTCCCTCTGCCTCACACTGCCAGCTAGTCACTCACAGGAGAGGACACGGGGGATTCCCAAGCTCTGGAGCGCAGCCAGCAGCAGGATAATGCAGATGAACTTGAATGGAAGGACAGGATTTGGGACATTTCTGGAGGATTTCCACCCTCAGTTAAATGTCATCACTCATTGAAATTCAGGCAGGTCAAGTCACGTTCTCTAATGAGCCAAATGCAGACTGCTGTCATTGCAGCAATGCTTGTCCAGGCTTGTCCTTTGCTCCACGTGTGATACCAAGTGAAAGACAGGCTCAATAAAATGTTAATGTATTCACTCTCCAGGCAGGTCAAATGGTAATTAACCTCATGCTCTTCTTTGCTGCTTTGAGAGCTAACCCAGTATCTAGAATGCAGCTACAATTTGATCCGATTACTACCATACAAGGGAGGTGATAAAGTCATGCAGAGCATCACACGAGCTGTGAAAGGAAGGGAACAGGCTGAACAGGCACCTCTTTGAACAGTGTGGACCCAGCTGCTGGAAGCACCCAGCGTACAGGGATTGCTGCGGGCAGTGGGGCAGACAGGGCTTGGCAGTGGCAGCCAACGCTCCCAGTGTGCAGATCCAGCCTTTCCTAATGGATGAGATGTTCAGAGGTGGCTCTGCTGATGGATGTAGATGCAAAATAAAACACTTTTCTCATGCAAAGAGTTCCATTACTCCCATGGCAGCATTCCCACATGGGTTTTTCCTTTTCAGATCTTTTCTAGAAAGGCTGGTTTTCTGCAATGCTGCTTCTCTCTGGCAGAGACATGAAGATCCATCAGCAATAAAAATAGGCTTGGTGCCATGCCTTGATAGCATCCTTGGTACGGCAATATAAATTGAGAGAGAGAGGAAGGATAACTTCCCCTTCAGGGAAATTGTAAAACACCGTAGGATTTTAAGGCTAAACTAATTGTGCTTGGAGCTGGAAGCGAATATGTTCTTGGTGCATCCAGTTGTTCCACAAACACAAGTTGCCATCAGCTTATCCTTAAAAGCACAAAATCTTTCACACAAAAGAAGACAGAGAAAGTAGCTTTGCCTGGAGGGGCAATTCTCATGCCTCTTTTTAAAAATTGTCATGACTGAATGGTAGTATTAAATACCTCTCTGAATGCACTGCAGAGTGGGGTACAGGGTAGCAGGGACACTGCATGTACCCTTAATTGGAAAAGATGAGGATTATCCCACAGCTGGAAAGGCCTCAGCTATATCTAAGGAAGTACTCACCTCTTACAGCAACTATTCTTCCTCTGCCCCATAACCTGTGTTAGAAGATGCCTGCTGGATTTCATAGAGAAAATTCCAATATTCTGCTGATTTTCTCTTGCTGAATGGTTCTGCAAAGCCAAGGACTGTGTGCAGCAAGGTCCTGTTTCCCTTTGACTTGGACAGCCCCTTGCTCTGCTGTCTCAGTCTCTGCAGATCCTTGGTGGACTTAAGATAGACATGTTTTTAACTAATAAACAGTCTTTTTATGGTTACACAACGATTTTCATATTGGGAAAAAAGTAAAGTGAAGGAAGACATAAGACTTGTTGCATTTTCATTCACTGTGTCTTGATATGGATTATAATGACTGCATCTTTTGTGGTGCACAAGGTTTCTGTTGATTTGTTTAATTGCACTTTTATTTTCCAAAAAGGAAACAATAAGAAAATTAAACAGTAGTTTCAATAGCAGACCCTCCTTCTCCCATCTCTTGCAATGATCTGGCAGCCTGGAAGAGCACCAGTGGAACAGATTAAGTTATTGCAAACTACCTTTTGTCATACATAGGATCTGGACACTAAGATCAAGGATTCTCCTAAAGCAGAAGAGCTAGGCCCTAGATTAGATGTTGACAATACAAACTGCACTTGAGAGGACCAAACCTTGACCAGTGCTGCACACTGACTCTCAGGACCCTGAGGCCCACAGGTTTGGCCCGGATTCTTTATCACCTTCTACAGCTTCCCTGAAGAAGATAAACCAACTCTTGGAGTGGTTCACGGTGGTTAATCAGTCGTCATCTCCAAAAGCACCAGATGTCTTTCACTGAATGCTTGTAAAGCAAGGCACTTCAATAGAGAATACTTGCCAGTAAAGCAGCAAGTGGATTTCTTCACCAAAAAACTCTTTCTGCACCACAGCTAGCTAGTATTTCCACTATGCCACATCAAAGAGTGAGAATTGTAGATCTCTTCATTTTCTCTGTGCAACACAGGTATTTCCATGTCTGAGACATGACAACTGTCAAAATATGTTTAGAACAGCAAAGCAACATTAGTTCGCATGAGCTTACATTAAGGTCTAACACAGGGCCCTGTTCCAGGTGAAAGCAATAGCTCTGGGCTGCAGAATGCATCTCCTCATGTTTCATATAATTAGAGAAGGATCTGTACCCAGCCACAGAGAATCAACAGGGCTCCTGCCCTCACTTTACATCAGTTCCAGCGATGAGCAATACTAATGTTCTGAGGCCACCTACTGTTTACTTTTAACATCTACAGGTTAATATACAGGATACTGCCCAAGACAGCAGTCTTCATGATGACCAGAAACCATTCCTGATAGTCCTTAAGGAAGTCAAGATACATCAGAAATGGAACCTGCTCTACTTTAATCGATGTTGCTTTATAAATATAATCATCCCCAGAGTGTTAATATGATTTTTCATGGAAAATAAGTATTACTATCTAGTTAATTTTTTAGTTCATGAACATTCTTCTGTAATCTCTGTCAGAATACCATTAAAAGCGCCAAATCCACCGAGAGCTTCCACTTTCAAGTACTCAGGAGGAGTCTAGATGCACAGAGTGAAATTCTAGCTCCACTGACTCACAAGCAATTATTTCCCTTGCATCAATAGAGCTAAGTGAGGGCTTTTCTCTCTTAGTTCATCATAATAGGAATTTGCTGATCCCATGCTGTTAAATCCATCTGCTGCCTTGAGCTTTTGCTTCAAGCACAATAAATAAAAGGGAAAAAAAGAAGGAGAAGAATCAGAAGCTGTTATCCACAAAATGTCCCTGACTGAAAGCCTCACACAGAGCCTGCGGAGGCCAACCACTGCAGTACAAATGGAAAAAAAAAAGCTGAAACTCCAGGCACTACCATCTTTTGACTATTACTAACAGCAGGATTCAGCTGACTTTATTACACAGGGAGTCCCTTGCGTTTACATATTCTCAGCTGCTGTTTAGGCATGGGCTCTCAGTTCTTGTTATAACACAGGTCCCACTTTTCTTCGTGCTAAACAGGGTCAATGGGATGCTCAGCCCTCCTGTTTCAGTCTTATCTAGCAAGGAATGAGACATTCAGATCTGCTAGCATCAGTCCTTCAATACATCCATCAATCATCAATCAAGGCATCAATGACTTATTTGTTGTCAATTCTGGACAAGCTCTCTTCTGTCTAAACCGTGTTCTTCAGAGAGATGTAGAAATATCTTTTTTTCTGAAGTTATTTCCCCACGATTTGCTGTACCTCACTGGTAGTTCTGCAGAACCACTGCTGCTGAGTACAGTCTACAAATCCTAAGAGAGAAGTTACCTAACGTGTTCCACAGAGCTGCAATCAACAAAGGTTAAACAGTACCCTAATATGGTGATGTAGGAGGCGGTGCTTAATGAGTGCTTGAGTACTCTGCTGTACGCACTCCCTTTCTTTATCATCAGTGCAGTATAATTAGAAGTAGCTTACCTTGAATTACTTTTTCCTTTCAAATAAAAATTATTATAACTTTCTTCTGTAAGTCAGCCCTGCCGATTTACAGGGTCATGTTAAATTCAGAAAAATGAAGTAATTTCTGAAATGAGAGTTAAATACTACAAGGATGCGAGCAGTCATGACCTGATTACTCTGAACTTTTGAAGACATAAATGGTTCCAACTGTAAGATACATATTTTTGGTTTCACATGGACATATTCTTCACATCTAAGGAAAATTATTAGTGAGCACCAAATCTGATATAGTTGTGTATAACAAATCAATCAACACTAACTTTGCACAGTGGTTCCATATGCAGTGAATGAGAGCCCTTAAGTGATAATTAAATTGCACAGTGTTGGGCTCAAGTCCTTTCTTTAGCAGAGAAAAGAGATCAGCCAGTGAACATTAACAGAGACATTGATGAAAAATAAGAATGGGAAATATAACACTGTAAAATGTAAATTATGCATAAAACTAAGGAAACAAAAGTGGAAAAATATAGCAGTAAAGAAACTCTAGCAATGGCAAAGTCCCTTTACGAGCTGGAGAGGTTGTAATGCTGATGTAAAGAAGGTTACAAAATGTTAAGTAATGTTTCCGCTCTAACCTAGGTTTCCATTCTATTGCTAAAGGTAATGATATCTCTTACCTGAACTCTTTAGAACATTTAATTTGCTTTGGTTTTCCTGTTAAAAAGAACTACTGTGTCACAGAGCACAGACTGAATGAATTAAGCCCTTAGTAAGCGAAGTTCCATTCATACCATCTTCTCAGCTCCAACACAGTTAAAACTGCTGGAGACTGTTCCGCTGTTTATACATTTCCACGCAGCCACAGTGCCACTTACAGGCAGTATGTGAGCCACGGGTCCTATCCGGTGTCCACACTACTTAAAGGCAGTGTGAGAATAAGCTGTCTACTCCTTTCATCAATCTTGGCAGCAAAAAAACGTGCGGTCCCTTCAGGAAGGTCTAACAATGTGCCCCAAGACTTATTTCATAACTACCTGTCATAATTCAGGGCTTGGCTGGTCACTAAACTCTGACAGACACTCTCTGTGATCCCCCCATCACCGTCCCAGGGGAAGATAACAAGGGAACGAGGGAGAGAGACTTTGGAGTTGGGGGAAAAAAAACTTAATGAAAAAAACCACCCCAAAAATGTAATACTGAAAACAGAGATGCTGAACTATATACAGATATATGTATAAGTACACAAATATATTCAAAGATACAAAAGAATACATTAATATGGAACCCACACCTTCTGGATGGCAACTAGGTCCCAAGTGGAAAGTCCCACACTGGACTCCGCAGTAGACAGCAGTACCCGAGCCCAAAGTCCTGATGACACAAAAACCAGAAAAAGGAGACTTGAAGTGGCCACACTGCTCCCACCTAGGGAGGCAGGAAAAGACAACCTGTGCTGATGAGTGGTGCTCTTCATAGAATCATAGAACAATTCAGGTTGGAAAAGACCCTTGGGATCATCGAGTCCAACTGTTAACCCTACACTACAAGTTCACCCCTAAACCATATCACCCAACATCACACCTAAGCAGGTAGGAGTACCAGCAGCAGCACAGGAAGAGACAACAAACAATTGATCATAATCCTCCCAGCATAGTAGCACTAAAGAGCCCAGGGCTCTTCTTAGGAGCCCTTATATACCAAGCACCATGGGAAGGAATACTGTGATTGGTCTATTTGGGTCACCTGACCCATCTCTTCCTCATCATAGGCACAGCTGCCCCCCCTCCCACATTGTGGTTGCCACGTGGTCCAGACAGCCTCAGAAGAACTTTTATCCTGGTGCTCTCAAACCAGGACACAACCCTTGATGTGGATCCAAGCTAGAAAGCAGATTACAGTGCAGAATCAAAAAGAGGGTTAGCTTACGCTCTGTATAAAGGTCTTAAATCTAAGAGGTGGTAGGAAACATGAATGACGTCTCAAACATGAATGACTGGTATTATCAGGTGTAAGCCCATTGAGTTAAAGCCATTAAATCTCTTCATCCAGTCTCCAAAATCACTGCGGACTGTCAAACTGCTGCTCAGCATAGTCACCACTAGCAAGAATGTGAAGACAGAATGACCGACCGATCAGGACTGTTTAGTGTCTTTAGTTCATCCAAGCTGTGTTTTAATTCAGCCAACAGCAAAGTTAAGTGTGTAAGTACAAATACAAGGTGATAGCACCATATAGAGAACCCACAGAACAGGAGAGTAACTCCTAAGAAGCAGTGGTTGTGAAAGTGTCTTGCAGATTGTTTTGAGCAAACAGATGTGGTAGGACAAAGAAGTAGTATCATGTCTGAATCTGTAGTCAGGGAAATAATTTGTAGACATAGTCAGACTGCTGTTTGCATTGTGTGTTTGGGATAAATAAAACCAGCACTGGAGTATTGCATCTTTTCAGAATTGTTTTTTTTTTTTAAATATGTAGCTGATCAATAAAGAACCACTGAAATATTTGAGGGCTAGGACCCTCTGGGGCCAAATTAATGAGCTTAGTGTGTTTAGTTTGTTAAAACAAAACTTGACAAATTACTTGCTTTCAATCCATAAGACCGTCACAGAGGAATAATGAACTTTAAAGAATTAGAGAGAAAAGAATAAGGAGAATCAATGCCAGAAGATGGAGATGATTATTTGCGAATGAGGAATTAGGCAGAACTTTTTCTATTGGAAGCAATCAACAAAAGAAATAAACCAGTGAGGGAAGGAATGGGCTCTCTGTTCCCTGATATTTTTATATTTGGACTAAGTTTCCTTCAGTCTAGCACAAAGCTTGTCCATGTATACCTGGGTGAAATGCAGTAGCCTGTGTTATGCAGGGCTTGGTGAATCACTGAGTATTTTGCCTTATACCCCTACAGTTGTATCTTCTCTTCCCTCTATCTCCAGTTTGGCTGCATAAACACCGTGTATAGGAAACCTGAGCACCTCAGACTAGTCAACATTATTTATCTTGTCCACAGGCCTCCTCCCTGAGTGCAGGCTGCATTAATCTATTCCAACATTAGGACACATCTAAGAGACAAGCCCTCTCTTGTTTTATGCCCATCTGGCGTACACCTTCAACATGTTACATATGTAGTGTGCAAGCATTGGTGCAGACATAAAGGAAGCAAAACTGTAGCAGATGCACTTTTATTTCTTTCTCTCCAACAGGATGAAAATTTCCACCAGTTTTCCTCATCCTGTAAGCCCTGGAGGGAATGCAGGGAGAAGATTACACCAATATATGTATTTAAATGCTTATACAAGCATAACAGAAATTATGTGTGCATACAGACACATGCTTTAATTACATCTGCAACAGAAGGTCCAAATAAACTGCAGTACATGTGGTTTTATTAACAGCCAAATTTTCTCAACAACCCATGTATTAATAACAAAATTCTTTAAGTTCCATGCCTCGAAAATCAGCTGGTGACTCATGGGTGTTGTCAAGTTATGCAAAGTTCACAAGACAGATAGTCTACTCAGTGATTTGCATTTTTAATTTCTTAGAAGCCCGCCTATGAAAATTCCTTATATCACACATTGACATAGGAACAATTGATGTTAATGAGAAATAACTAGCATATCCTCATAATTAATACTCTCCAGTCATATGCAATAGCACAGGCAACAATCAGGTTGACATTTGCTTCAACCCATTTCCAAAACATTTTTGCTTACTATAATTACATCTACAGAAAAATCTACGCCCCATGTACAGCATGTATGCATTATTTTACTGAAGATATTGCCAAGCTAAGGAAAAAAAAAATCAGTTTAACATTAGTTGTCAGTTTTTGTGCCCTTGTTTAGTTTTTCATTGTTTTAGTCTCTACTATATTAAGTCTAAAGTTAAAAATAACTTTAGATGCCAGTTATTTCCGAAGGAGGAATCCTCACAAGAGATCTCACTTCTCAATCAATTTTCTTCTTTTTCAGAACATTCCCTGGGAAGCATTCGTATACAGTGTATCTGTATATACACACTGTAGCTTTTCAATATATACATTGGACTTGTAAGGAAGATGGAGAGAGAATTTTTACCATTGCCCATAGTGACAGTACAAAGGGCAATGGTTTTAAGTTAAAGGGGATGAATTTAGATTCCTTATTGAACATAAGAAAGTTTTTACAATTGAGGTGGTGAGACACTGCAACAAGTACTCCAGGGAAGTTGTGGATGCCCTGTCACTGGAAGTTTTCAAGGCCAGGCTGGACAGGGCTTTGAGCAACCTGTTCCCATGGGAGGTGTCCCTGCCCATGGTAGGGGGGTTGATGACTAGACAATCTTTAAAGATCCCTTCCAACACAAACCATCCTGTGATTCTGTGATTCTAATGTAAGCATGGGAAAGAAAATGAGTACATAACAGTCTGCATGTATGAATAAGCTGACCAAAAGCACTTGAATGCAGAATAAAGAGAGAATGAGACATTACCTATTTCTAAGGAAAGGACAGTGTCTATAAATGTAAGAGTGGTTAGGGATGACCCATTGATTCATGGCTCCCTTTAGTTTTCATCTAGGTTTATTTTAGCTTGAAGGCCACATTCTTCTTAGGGTGTGACAGAGTTCGCTTTAAGGTGAGTGCACAGTTTGCTTTCTGTGGTGATCATTATTGCAATTCCTAGGCCAAAACTGCAACCCCTTTGAACTTCAGTAAGAGTACATTTGCTATAAATTAGTGCAAAAGTTGGTCCCAACTTTGTAGGCTTCTTTGGGAGCAAGTAACACATTCATTGGTACAAGAAAAAAGCATTTATTTGATAGAAGAACAACCATCTGGACTCCTTAATAGCAATATGAATATAATAAACCACTTGAAAAATCAGTGTCCTTGGATTTTTTTGCACAATTGAAAGTGCCATTTTAAGTGGCATGATTCATAGCTACTCAAATTCTGTAGTTTTACAAAGAGCATTTATACATTAGCTTGGAATACGGGGTGTTAAAAATGAGTAAGTAGTGCTTAGGGTTATTTTTATTAGAATAGATCACATTAATTAGCCTTGGTATGGAGGGGAGGAGAAGTTTCTCTTGAGTGCTCTATTCTGCAGTGAATTATTAATTTTCTCATTCGTTCTTTTTTAGAACATTAGTTTTTTAACGTTATAGTTTAATGTTGAGGTGAAGCTGTTCACACTGCCATCCATTTCAAGCCATCTCACAGTCATTGTCATTATGATGAATTTATGTTGTTGTGGTACCCAGTCTAGGGTTGGGGTGCTACCACCACATCTTGTGGTGGTGACAAAAAATGAACTCTTAAAAGAGAGGTCTATTTCTGTACCATTTTAGGACATTTTAGGGTTAAAGTGAATTAAAGAATGAATTAAAACTCAAGCATTTTTCACTTTCTAAATGCAAGCAGAATATTGGGGGAGAACAAAACTATGCAGTCATGAGATTACAGCATATGATGCCTGGTATCTGGAAAGAGAACTGAAAACGGGAGGTTTTTCCTCCAGGAAGAGTGTTGCACTTTATAACCTAAAACTTAACACTGTCTTTGCACTGTATCTCATGGCCAAACAGTTAAAATTTAACAGCTAAGTTATTCTTGGGAAAAATGTTGGAGAAAAATATGTAGTAACAGTCTCACAAAATCTAATCAACCTCATGCAAAATGTATTCTGGACGCACACAGGGACAAGCAAGATGCTTGCATACTCCAACAGTCTCACCTTCTGAGATGGAGGAGCCTGGCTTTTCATTCTTTTCCTCTGATAGCTAGTTATTATAGCACCAGGGCTTGGTTCACCAGGACCTCGAACCTCGTGCAGCTCTTTAGACAAGAAAAGTGCCTTAAAATGCAACCAGCCTCTGATACAGCAGTATTTGAATTTCAGTTGTTACAGAAACTCATAACTAAAGGAAGAGCCAGGCTGTTAACATCTTAATTTGTTTAGACGCTGATATTATGCAGTATTGTGAACCATTATGCACAGTATCAGATTCACTTCAGGACTTCCCAGCTAACTCAATTTTGCAGGATATCCATTTGATTAAGGAATTACTAGGCTCACACTTTTGGAAGAGATCTCCTATATGAGATTGTACAACATTTTATGGCCTGAGGCTGTAAGCAGGTTTTTTTTTTACCCTCTTCTTTTGATATGCATTAGGCAATGAATGTCATAGAGCTCCATTCAACTGACTTACAATTTCTTAGGTATAATTTCTCAACCTACCTCTATTTCTCCCTTTGTCAAAGAAGACTCCATTAGGTACACTGCAGAAAGTGGCTCTCTGTGCTAAGATTAAAAGTACTAGGAGCTGGTGGTTTTAGGAGACAGCTGAAACCTGTGAGTTGTTTGAGAGCACCGTGACCCTGCTTTCATGTGTTAGAGTGTACTACTGAAAGGATTATACAGGACAACAGAGAAATATTTTCAGGCAGGTAAGGTTTCTCCCACACTGTGAAAAACATATGACTCACTTCATGCTAATCACACGGTATTTTTGTAGCAGTACGTGATAGCAATTTCTTCAGTTCTTGTCAGTAATTTACCTTCCTAATAAGACGGAGCTGCTGAAAGAGAACTGAGAATCAGTAGATGTTGAAAGCCAGTGAAATCTGAAATGTGGACCTAATGATTAATCTCTTCAGCTTTACAATTTCTCCCATGATTCCTCCCTCCACCTTCAAATCCCTTTTAGAAGCCTCCAGTTATTTTAATCCCTCTCTAACAGAGGTTTACAAAGGGCTTCTCTGCCACGTCTACCTTGCTCACAAAGCACAAGATGAACAAGGGAAAGTATAAGTCAGCCCTTTGTAATACGTGGTGAGAGAAACCCTGAATAGACACCACGATGCTGAGGGTCCTGTGCAGTACAGCAACCATTTTCCCATCAAGACATAAACTTTACATGAACCACATCATACCACTGGAGAAGAGAGTTTATTTCAGTCTTGCTGCAACCTGTGTGCAAAGTGACAAGAAGGTCACATTTCTGGAAAATGTGTGAGGAAAAGGTATGCTGCTTTTTCGGTCTTTGTCTTCCACTCCCCTTCGTGTCTTCACAATAGCACTACCACTAGCAAGCATTCTCTTTTCCATGCCCTGATTTTTTTTTTGCATAAAAATAAATAAGTTTATAAAATACCTTTTTCCTGCTTTCTTGATCCAAATCATCATGTCTGAAATCTACTTTACATCCTGTATTGCACAAGTTGTCACAAAACATGTGCTCTGTCCCTTTTCTAGCAAACATCTGAAAGCTTTATAAGAGCTCATTTGGAGAGCTGATGATCTGGCCGGAGTCTGACTGTACCTGTGGTTTATCTGCTGGAAGCGGAGTGGCCTGGGGTGCTGCAGCATCCCAGTTCAGATTAACATTCCTGTTGATGGAAACAAACATTTAAGTCTGCATGTGCGTCTGTTGCTGGAGATTTTCCTTACAGTTTTATAAGCTGTACCCATTCATTGTGATCCTCTCTCTTCATCTACAGCTGCTTTAGGCTCATGGAGCAGTCCTGAACAGAGCTTTTGCTGCTTGTCTTCTGCCAGCCATTTCTGGTGCTCTTTAAAGTTTTGATCACCCAGTAAAAGTGGATGCTCTTAGCAAGCCGAGTGGATTACAGAATACTCCAGTGAGCACACAGCCATTGTGCTCACTCAGCACAAGTGAGTGCATGGTTTGGAGCAGAGCAGGGAGAAGTAAGACTTGCCTCATTTGCTGATGAGCTCACCTGCCCTTGAATGTTTGTTGGGCATCTTGCAGGTGTTTCATGGCTCAACAGGGGCACCTTATTACATGTCTTTGAGTCTACTACTTAGATAAAAAGAGCAGCCAGTCACAAATCATCTCTGGACACATCCTCACTAGGAACTGAAATGCAATGTAGAGATAGAGGACTAGTAAAAACCCAAAGCAGTAAAGCTTACATGATGTGGTACAAGGTGGCACGGACTAGCTACTCTGTGCCTGGTAAGAGCACATCCTTGCTTCCCTCATGGTGTGTGCAAGCCAGGGTACCTTGCTTCCTTAGACTGACAGTACATCTGTTTGGAAAGCAACTGGCCCCAAAGAACACAGTTGCAGAGAGAGCTAGCTCCCAAAAATATATGAGGATGAACAAATACTCCATGCTGAGAAGGCTGAGGACTGTAGTCCTGCTCCCACCACAAATATGGCCTCTAGGAGGCTGGCAAGATACTGCTTTAACTGACTTGCCAGTTCAAGTTCAGAAATGGGTGCAAATCGTGCCTCCTAGCTCAGTAGTTCAGGCACAACATCACCCCAAAAGAGCTGTCCTACCCCACATACTTCCACTTCAGGGTTAACACACAGCCCTTGAGTTAGACCTCTCTGTGCCTATGGCATAGGTAATCTGAATCACGTAATCCTTGTGGGTTGTTTGGTGACACTTGAAAAAGGCAATATTACACATATTACACCATCCCAGGGATCAAAGTTTTCATTAATTTATAAATGACTGTTAGCACAATTCTTTAATAATAATTATTCTCTTGCATTTTTTTTCTCCTCTTTGCTGTGATAACAGTTTTAGTGAATTTCACTCTGCTCTATTAGAAATAAAAAGTTTCCAGCCTTAAGAAATTATAAGTTCTGCATGCTCATTTGAGAAATGCAGTGTGCTACATCCAAGAACAAACAGTGATTATGAATTCATACAGTTACCACTGTTGCTGTTTAAAATAAATGGAGAACCGGTATTTTACTTATAAGTTTAAATAGTGGGTACATTTCTGTGTCAGCAGCTAATTCAAGACAGGTAAAAATGGATGTTGGTGCAACAAAGATATGCAAGCTGTATGTCTCTGAACTCTCTTCTGTATCAGAAAGCCTCTTACGTCTAAATGTTCTCTTATTCTCTTCCTGGAAATATCAGCTTGGTTTCTGAGTCAGCCAAGTCCATAGAGGTTGATTTAATAACCAAACCCAGTGCATCCCACTGACAATTTCCACAGCACTGAAGGAGGTCAGACCCCTTCCTCAGACCAATTACTGTAGCTTCAAAATCCGGAAGGTGAGAGATCATGTCAAAATCAACAATCTGGATGGCTCTTTTCATCAGACAAATAATAAACCACTTCCCTGCAATTCATAAAACCCTGTGGTTTTAATATAAACAAGGTGTGGCTGATACAACAAACCCTTGCATTTCCACAGCTTGGCATGAATTCCTACCCTCTCTCTGCTCTGAATACTTGTCCAGAGAACAGTAATTTCTTACCATGTCTTCTTTCTCCCTAAAAAACAGATTGGAAGAACCCTACAGAAAGAAACTCTGCTTTTGTAATAGAGATAGGGAAATTTCTGGTTTGTACAGCTGACTGGGCATTCAAGAGATTTGGCTCATCATACTTTTGAACTGTGGCTTATCAGAGTTAATTGATGAACAAGCTGACAAAGAATGAGGCATGAAAATTCCTCCCTCTCCCTTTCTCTCAAGCTCTTTTCTCCAATTTGTTTTCATTTATCTTTTATTGTACAGAGGACTCATCAGAGATAAGCACTTTGAATCAAGGTTCATGTGAGTCATCACATTAGCCACACTACATGGTAGTAGTGGAGGTGGAAAAAGAAAAGGTGAAGAGAAGACATGAGAAACTGGAGCAGAAGATAAGAACCCCGAGGCACCTCAAATTCTCCAGAAAAAAGCTGCCAACTGGAAACATCTCTGTCAAGAATTTTGTCTATTTTTGATTTCAAATAGACTTTCTGGAAAGGAAGACATGCGGAAGGTAGCTATTTTTATTTAATATTAATGGGTTGGACAGACTAGGTTTAATAGCTATATTTAAGTGAGAAAGAGTGTGACAGCTAGACAGGCACAGATATTTGATGCTCTGAGAGAGAATGATGCATTTGAAGGATAGCTTGATGGGAGAAGCCAAAAGAAAAGGAGGAACTGCTGTATCATTCATAACAGATTTGAGATTGTGGAGCTGAATATGCATTTTTTGATGTTTTGCAGACACTGAGCCCAGATGGGGTATCAGGGACTCAAAAGAGAAACAGAACTGCTACAGTTCTTTTTTTAAGCTGAGGAAAAACAATCAAAATTTGTCAGGCTGCAAAAAATAGCTGTTCGGAAGGAAAACAGAATAATGCACAGCAGACCGTAAGATCAGCAAGATCCTACAGAATGTGTAAAGGGAAAAACAAAACCACATATCCCAAGAAAGGATTTGTAAAATGCAAGTTGGATAGATTTGCATAGAGCAGCATAATAATAAACAAAGTGAGGATTTATTTTAAGAACAGCCACCATGCCTGTGTGAAGAAGATATTTTGAAAAAAAAACTTCAAAAAAAGAAAAGAATGTACTTAAAGAAGAGGATTTCTAGTCTACTTAGATAACCAGAAATCTTTGTGAGAGCTGTTCAAGATACAGCTGTATCCAGTCCGTAAATATTACTTTGAGGACAAATGAAACTCTTATAAATAGTCTGTTGGAACAAACAGGTAAACCTCATAACTTACAATGGGAAATCCTTCTTTGTGCTCACAGATCTCCCAGCTGCTAAAAATAGGAGAAAAAAAAAAAAAAAAGAAACAGTTAAAAGCCAAAGTCTGAAGTTCTTTCTGCAGACAGGTTACCTATTATTAAGTGGGAAAGCAGCTACGATCAGGGCTTGGAATAGCCTCGCCGAACTTGAGGTGCTTGCCATGTAGACATTTACTGAGTGTAGTGCTGTTTAACAACTTTGTTGGTGACATAGGCAGTGGGATTGAGTGCATCTGCAGCAAGTTTGCCAACAATACCAAACTGTGTGGTGCAGTTGACATGTTGGAGGGAAGAGCTGTCATCCAGAGGGATCTTGACAGGCTGGAGAGGTGGGCCTGTGCAAAACTCATGAAGTTCAACAAGGCCAAGTGCAAGATCCTGCACCTGGGTCAGGGCAACCCCAAGCACAAACAGAGGTTGGGCAATGAGTGGATTGAGAGCAGCCCTGCAGAGAAGGACTTCGGGGTGGCGGCTGATGAAGCGCTTAACATGACTCGGCAATGTGCACTTGCAGCCCAAAAGGCCAACCGTGTCCTGGTCTGCATCAAGTGAAGCGTGGCCGGCAGGTCAGAGGAGGTGATTCTGCCCCTCTGCTCTGGTGAGACCCCACCTGGAGTATTGTGTCCAGCTCTGAAGACCCCAGCACAAGAAGGACATTGGAGGGAGTCCAAAGGAGACCACAAAGATGATCAGAGGGCTGGAGCACCTCTCCTATGAGTACAGGCTGAGGAAATTGGGTCTGTTCAGCCTGGAGGAGAGAAGGTTCCAGGGAGACATAGCAGCCTTCCAGTACCTGAAAGAATCTACGTCAAAACTGGAAAGGAATTTTTGTAAGGGCATATGGTGATAGGACAAGGAGCAATGGTTTTAAACTAGAGCAGGGTAGATTTAGATTAGATATTAGGAAGAAGTTCTTTACTACGACAGCAGTGAGACACTGGAATGGGTTACCCAGAGAAGTTGTGGGTGCCTCATCCCTTGAAGTGTTCAAGTCCAGGCTGGATGAGGCTCTAATCAACCTTATCTAGTGGGAATCGTTCCTGCCCATGGCAGGGGGTTTGAAACTATATGATCGTTAAGGTCCCTTCCAACTCAAGCCATTCTGTGATTGATTCTTCGGTTTAGTTGCTCGTTTACTCCAGTTGTTTATCTAAGGCAGATAAACCTGCCTTGTTAGTAATGCTTGCCTCCACACAGATGTTTTGGGTACTGAATTAATTCAAGATATAAAATGAGAGCAGCAGTCTCCCAACTTGACAGTCACAAGAATGATTACTCATATTGTCAAATGGGATATAAATTAACTTGCTTTTCTGGAGTGTATCGAGCTGTTTTTATTTCCTGGGAAGGTTAGGTTTGCAGTTCAGAGTGAAAGAGCATTTTTACTTGGCAGGGCACAAGAGGGCATCTTCTTGTGGAATGCTTTGCATTTCTCAGGGTAAAGCTGACAAGCAAGAACTTACAGTGTATCATTGGAAAAGATGAGGTTTTTCTTACATCTATGAATTGGAAAATCCATTTCTGATAATGAGTGATAATGAATCACCACATAAAGAAACAGGATCAGTCATTCTGTAGCCTGTCATGCTTCTGAGAAAAGTAGTATTTAACTGCCCCAAATACGAATCTTACAATTAGCTTTACTGGACTGTCTGTCCCTAGGACTGGATGAATTTTGAACATACTGGGTACAAAATTAGAATAATCCTATTTTATGTTAATCCTTTCAGCACATGCATTTTTGTGACTATTACTTCACAGAGATACAGACAGACATGGTCATCCAGTAAAGGTCTCATTCATTAACTGTGTATTTAGAAGTGTAGAAGTGTGAATGATAGATAACAGCTCTGTTGCTCCATTCAGCGAGGCTTGGAAAAGCTGTGCTTGCTAATGCAGTTAAACCAAGTCTACCAGGTCAAGCTGACCTAGCAGACAACTGTGGTGGTGTCAGATCTTACTGCAGCTTCAAAAGTTTGCTACAGCCTCTCCCCCATTGAAGCCAAGCATGTGTCTGGGCCTTGATTCTCAGGGCACGTGCCCCGACTATGGGACAGCAGCTGAGGCAGGGACCTGGGCTCTCCTCTGCTGACTGTTCAAGAGGGACAGTAAGCACCAGCAGAAAGGTGGAGCAGGCAACTGGAGACATCAGCAACCCAAGAGCAAAATGTGCCTAAAGCTTTGTGAAAGCCTTAGGCTGCATCTGTGTAAGAACCAGGACTAATGTTGGTTGCAAGGGATCTTTGCAGGCCGTAGGCTATGTCTATATAAGAACAAGGCAGGACTAGTATTGATTGGAAAGGATCTCTGCAGGTTTCTTCTCCAACCTCCTGCTTGAAGATCAACAACATTAAAGCAGTGTGGCTTTACTAGCTGACTTGAAATCCTTCAAGAACAGAGAATTTCAGCTTTCTTGGACGACCTGTTCCAGTGCTGGCGAAAAGATTTTCTCTTACCTCTAGTCTGAATCTCCCATATCCCAGTCTGTGACTGTTGCTATTTTTGTATATGGTCTGCTGGTACTGAAAGGAGGTTCTGTCTCCCCTTCAAGTCATACAGGCTGCAATTAGGTCACCATTTTCTCTACTCTTCACTGTACCAAACAATCCCAGCTCTTTTAACATCTCTTTGTTGGAATTCTAGGTAATGAGCAACTTTTGTCTGTCGGACACTTTCCAGTTTCTCCACATTCCTTTCGGGCTGGAAGACTCAAAATTAAACTGAGTTTTGTGATGCATGATTTCACCAGAGCCAAATGAGGAGGCTCATACCTTCCTTTGGTCTGTTGGCCTTGCTCCTCCATACGTGACACTGCTATGCGGTTTGTCTTATTTGTTAGGAGAGCATGCTCTAGGCTGACGTTGAGCCTCGTGTCCACCAAAACTCTCAGGTCCCGTTCAAGAGTTAGCCAGTCAGTTCCCCATGTGTACCCCACGTTTGCAACAGTGGAGTTTTTTGCCCCAGGTGGAACAATTGGCATTTCTTGTCGAACTCCTTGAAATATCTATTCGTCCCACTCCTGGATTTACCAAGGTCCCTTGAATTGAAGCTCTACTGCTTTGCATATCAAGTGCCTCCAATTTAACTTAATCTACAAATTTGCTGAGGGTCTCTTCTGCCTGATCACTCAGGTAACTGATGAAGGTAATCAACCCCTGATATATTCCATCCAGTACTGGCTGCCCACGGGGCACTGAGCCACTGATTACTGCCCTCTGGTTCTGACAGTCCAACCAGTTTTTAACACACCTAATAACCTCTCCATCCAGCCTGTGGTTGTGACGAGTGACAACGAACACATTTCCAGGCAATGCCCAAGCAGAACCTGACAGAAGAAGCAAGGTATGGCCGATTCCCAACAGGCTCTGGAGGCAGGAAAAAATTGCATGCTAGTTGGACATAGTATTAGATATTCACATTTTGAGTATGCCTCCAAAATAATTAAGATTAGAGTAGGGTCTTTATGAAGGACAATTTTAAAGGAGGAATATATTGCGTTTTTATTCAATATTGAGTTCAAACAAGAATTCAGGAAAGTTCTATACTTCACACAAGATCAGACTAAATGTTTTCGGGGATTCTTTGAAATAATTTATTCTTTCCCAAGAACCTTTACCTTAACTATTTAAGGCTCATTCCCCTAACAAGCCCTGGAGTAGGGTAAGAAGACATCAGGTGTCTATTCCTTCATGAGGTTGCCTATAGTTATTCAATAAAGATGGGAGAACCTAACTGTTAAGAAGCTGCTGTTTCTGTCTCAAAAAAGTTTCAGCATGTAAAAAAAAATACTAGATTTAAATTTGAATGATAATTCTAAATCTAAAATTTTCTCAGTGGATAGAAATCATATTTTGGCTTGAGTTTTCTCAATCACCTAGAGAGTTTAAGAAACATTTTAATCCTAATTTTAATTCATAACGTCCATGGCTGAAAGTAAACCTCTAAAGGATATTTTTGCCTGAAGAAAACCAAATCCAACAACACTGTAATTAGATGTTTACACAATTTGTATTGCATAAACATTCTTCTACAAAAAAAAAAAAAAAAAAGTGTTTGGCGTCACCAAATGAGCATTTATTGAGAAAAATACAACAATTTTCTGTCAGTTCTAATTTGCCTTCCTGAACAAAGTACTGTATATTTCTCTAACACTAACCATCGTAATTGTGTTGGTAGAGAAGATGGAGTCATGCTTTTATGCTAACCAAAGAAGGCCCTGGTTAGCCTAACTTCTCCACCAGTGTCTTACGAATCAGCAACTGGATATTTAGTCTCAGTCCCAATGGGAAAGACTGCAAAATCATTGAAGATTATGATAAAATCTTTATTTTATATCTGTGCAGCATCACTTCCAAATGAGTTTTACTCGCTGTGGGGGTTTTGAAGAAGAAATTTGATAGCAAAAGATAAAAATTAACTTGAAAAGAAAGCAAGCAGAAATGCAAAATTTGGGCCTATGGGATTTCTCTCTTGCTGTGTTATACCAATGGGGGTGATTATCTGTCATGTATTTTTTTCAGAGGGTAAACTCTAACAGTATTCAGACCAAGAAATCTAAATTGTAAAGGATAAGTAAGTCTTCTACTGCCTTGTGTTGGGTATCAACACTTTCCAAAACACATGGATGCCTAGGGAGAGCTAGTGCATTTTAAATAGAAAAGCTTTTATCCAAAAAGTGCCTTTTCAAAGTCTGAAATGTTCACGAAACACTTGAACTTGTTTTGAAATGGTTGTGTTTTTTATGAAGAATTTAGTAAAAGGACAGTTTGTACCTGTACATTTTTTCTCCAGCACAACAGAACCAGTCCACAGTGTCTGCACCAGTTTAGATAAGTTAATTCCAAGAGTGCAAGTGTTGTGCATTCACAACTGCTCGGGGCTAAGTAGCCACATGGGAAGAGCTAGTTCAGCATAACTATTCCTGAAAAACTATCTGCATAAATATGTCTACTTTGGAATAAGTATTCAGGCATGAAATACTTGTTGTCCTTTACCTTCATAACATATATTAGTCTGACTTAACCGCTAGATGTAGATGGGCACTTTATAACATCCAAAGGTTGAATATATTTTAGAGACATGGTAAAAGATTTAGTTTAAAAAGCAACGCTTTCCCTTAAACTGAGCTGCTGTGTCAGGTATATCTTGGGACTTGTCCTTAGCTCAGATATATGATGATGAGTAAACCCTTCAAAGTCCCTTCAGAGCCTCACCTCTGTTTTTTTATCACTGCAAGATCCTGCCCATTTCTGCTTTGAACCTTCCAATGATCCGGGAAACAAGGCCACCTTCTTTTCTGAAGTGTGTACTACAGTCTTAGGGTAGAGCTCCGGAGGGTTTTTCCCAGCTTCAAGGTCCCCAGGCAAATTTTTTCCCTTGCTTTTATTCCAAACTAAACCACACCACAGTCACTCCTGATCCTTTCATAGCTCTGTTGGTACAGCAGGGGGGAAGAGGGATTTGTGATGCTCAGAAGACTACATCATGAGTGAGAAAAGGTTTGAAATTAGTAGAAACACTAATTTTAACTCCCAAAATCTTTAGCATATTTTTACCTCTTTAGTCAGGGAATTTCTGTGTTCCCTAGACTGCAGATTCTGCTGCTGTACATGCCTCATTGCTTTTGAGTCCAATAAATGAAAATGGCCCCATTAGTAGAAAGTTATATTATTTTTTTTAGATTGTTATTCAAGAGCATTAGAAAATATTAATGTCTTTTTATGGTTCTTTTTTTCTAAAGATACTTTCTACTTTATCTAACAAGGTTCATTAACATTAAGAGAACAGTTCCATTTTTTTTGCACGTTGCTAAACATGTCATAGTATTTCAGGTATATTGCACAAAACATATTGAAATGAAAGATCTCACCTTTAAAACCTCACAATGCCTTTATCATTGCACATCTCCAAATTTTGGTACTGTTACTTACAATAAATATGAATTGAATATATTATTCTGGATGCTGCTCCATTAAGAATAATGGAGTAGCTTACACAGGAATATACTGCTTGCCAGGAATAAGGATATCCGCACTGATCCCTGTATGCTGATAAACAGAAATACTAATGTAGGCTTATGTTACAATAAAATGTGCCATCAGGCATTATACTTCACAGGACATAAGCCTGTTTTCAACTCTTCCAGACTCCTGCTAACCTCATCTAGCACATTTGTCCTCATCACTTTTTGCTTTTAGCACGGAGGTCTCATTCCATTATATTGTTCATCTAAACAAGAGTGGTAGAAGTCAGCCTGGTATTTAGGGCTGGAAAGGGATGTAAATAGTGGTAAGTGGACACTTTACGAGTAGAAGCATCCACGCTCTAGGCACACATGTATCAGCCCGTCACTTCTGTGTGCAAAGAAAATAACCATAATTGACAGCATTTTATATAATGGACTGTTTTCCTTCCTGTCTTCAGCTGCAGAGACATCAATTTCCTAAAGAAGCAATGATGTGACAGTCCTTTGCACTCAGGTGGGACTGAACTACTGCAGAGGCCAGGGTCTCCAGGGAGAGTGTTGCTTCTCTCTACTTCCCTTTCCAAGCATGCAGAAATTATTGCTGTCCCTTCATTCCCTCCCCACTACTGGCCTCTCCTCAGGCTGCCTGCAAGTTCATGCCAGCCCTGTGATGCTCTGAGCAGGACTCTACACAGTCTTCCATGTCATCACCAGGAGACCCAAACATCCTTTGGCTGGAGAGGTCTGTGCTTTAGTAAACCCCAGAAGGCCACCAGGATTTTTTTCAAACTATACCCCCAGGAACCTGTGAAGAGATCTATAGGTGACTCCCAACCTTGAGAAAAACAAGCAGCAAGAAGTTAAAGTGGATCTGGGAGGCAATCTCTCTATTACAGCAAGAGCCGTCAGAAAGGGATCTCAGTGAGAAATCTGAGCTAACACTTGAAATTTCGACAACCGTCTTTTAGTCCTTGCTGTAGTCAGGCTCAAAACCACAGCCTGATTTACCAAGGGAATTATTAGTGAGGGCTTTTCCCCCTGTTTCAATAACTGTTGAATTCAACAGGAGAGGCTTAAACTCTCATTTCTTATCTCTCATCACCAGGTTCCCCTTCTCCCCATTCAATGCAACAGCTTCACTGGTATTGTCCCTCCCCGTCCTGGCGGTGTGGAAGCCCAGCCCCCCCCCACCTCTATGTAATGTGGGAGAGGGCCAGCATGAACGCTCTGCTTAGCAGTTGAGATGCATTCCAGAGCTCCTCTAACAATGCACCTAATTTTTCAGTGTAGGTGTGTGCACTGTGGGCTCTTTTCCTCTGAGTGGGCTTTCAACCATGATCAGGAGGTAACTTGACCTTTGATAAAGGGAGCCGAGTGCTGTGTTTGCCAGCAGGATGCAGGGTGACACATACGCTATTTTTATTCTGCGCTATGTTCGGTTTCTTTCTGGCCATGGATACATAAAAGAAGGGGAACTCATGGCTTTGACTGACATGCTTGATAATTCTTTTCGACCACTGCTCACCAATGTAGATTCGTATTAAAAAGCAAACAAAAAAACCCCTAGTCCCTACTGGTAAACACATCTCCATGTATGCATTGGCCCCACTTCCAAGCCCAAATGTGGCTGGGGTGCTGGCAGTCCGTGCAGGAGCAGGCAGCAGACCCCAGCTTTCATTTGTCGAAGGTTCATGGCTTCTAGGTGCTGCTGGCAGGTCCTCACAGTTTGCTGCAATTGCATGAGCTTTCTTTAGGCACTGGAAACAACAGCAGGTGCTGCATGATTACACCCTAGAGTGCTGAGGGAGCTGGTGGATGTGGTTGCCAAGCCACTCTTCATCGTCTTTCAGCAGTCCTGGTTAACTGGGGATGTCCCAGTGGACTGGAGGCTGGTGAATGTAACGCCCGTCTTCAGGAAGGGCAGGAATGGACTGGAGTTGGACCAAGGGTTGGACTTGATGATCTCTGAGGTCTTTTCCAACCCCATCAATTCTATGATTCTATGATTCTATGAAAGAGAATCTTTGTAGCTACAGACCTGTCAGTCTTACCTCAGTGCCGGGAAAGGTGATGGGACGAATAATCTCAAGAGCCATCACAGAACAATTAAAAGCCAACAGGGAGATTGGGCCCAGTCAGCATGGATTCATGAGGGGCAGATCCTGCTTGACAAATCTAATCTCATTCTATAACAGGGTGACCTGCTTAGTGGATGAGGGAAAGGCTGTCGATATAGTGTACCTGGACTTCAGCAAGGCCTTTGACATTGTCCCCCACAACATCCTTATGGCTAAGTTGGCTGCCCATGGCTTGGATGGGCACATACTCTGCTGGGTGAAACACTGGCTGGATGACCGGGCCCAAAGAGTTGTGGTCAATGGAGTTAAATCCAGTTGGCGGCAAGTCACGAGTGGTGTCCCTCAGGGCTCGGTGCTGGGGCCACTCCTGTTTAACATCTTCATCAATGATCTTGATGAGGGGATCGAGTGCACCCTCAGCAAGTTTGCAGATGACACCAAGCTGGGAGGGAGTGTCGATCTGCTGGAGGATAGAAAGGCTTTACAGAGGGACCTGGACAGGCTGGATCGATGGGCCAAGGACAACTGCAGGCATTTCAACAGAGCCAAGTGTAGGGTCCTGCATTTTGGTGACGGCAACCCCATGCAATGCTACAGGCTTGGGGAAGGGTGGCTGGAAGGCTGTCTGGCGGAAAAGGACCTGGGTGTTCTAATCGACAGCCGGCTGAACATCAGCCAGCAGTGTGCCCAGGTGGCCAAGAATATCAACGGCACCCTGGCTTGTATTAGAAATTGTGTGATCAGCAGAAGTAGGGAGGTGATTGTCCCCCTGTACTTAGCACCGGTGAGGCCACACCTTGGGTATTGTGTTCAGTTTTGAGTACCTCAGTATAGGAGAGATATCGAGGTGTTGGAGCGAGTGCAAAAGAGAGCAACAAAACTGGTGAAGGGCCTGGAGAATAGACTTTACGAGGAGAGATTGAGGGAGCTGGGACTGTTCAGTTTAAGGAAGAGGAGGCTGAGGGGGGACCTCATCATGCTCTATTACTTGACAAGACATTGGAGAGAGGTTGGTGCTGGTCTCTTCTCACAGGTCATTAGGGACAGAACCCGGGGGAATGGGTTCAAGTTGCAACAGGGCAAGTTTAGACTGGACATTAGGAAGAAATTCTTCACGGAAAGAGTGGTCAGACACTGGAACAGACTGCCTAGGGAGGTGGCTGAGTCACCATCCCTGGATGTGTTTAAGTGTCACTTAGATGTGGTGTTGGCTGATATGGTTTAGGGGTGAACTTGTAGTGTAAGGTTAATGGTTGTAGTGTAGGGTTAATGGCTGGACTTGATGATCCAAAGGGTCTTTTCCAACCTGAACTGTTCTATGATTCTATGATTCTCCAAGCCCACATGAAAAAAAGAAAAGCAGGACAAGGCAAGATGTAGGATTTATTCTTTGTGCCCAGAGACTAGTTTTCTGTCCCTGAATGTAGTGCTTTCAGAGGTCTGCTCACAAAGCCATAATGGGATGTCCAGCTTGGAGCTGTTCATGGAAGCCCTGCATAAGTAATGAAGTGCTACAACCTTCATTAGAAAAAAACTACTGGTGAGGCTAAAGTTTCTACTCTGAGGGACCCACAGGGTTTGTCTCTTGGCCTAAGTGGAGCAGCTCAGCTGCTCTTTCCTGTTTAGGATTCTCTTAATAGGAAGTCTTGTGTTTGAGACCTCAGCTGTGGAGCTGGTAGGCTGTTCTTAGTTCTTCATGTGTATCACATACCTTGAGGCTGTACCAAAGAAATACAGTCCTTACACAGGTACCTAGCGTTTAGCTCTTCACCTTGGGAGAGGATGTTCCAATAAATATTACCACTGGGTGCCTGTGATCCTTCCATGTCCCGCAGAGGACCTCTCAGCCCATGCATACTTGGTGGTCCTCCATGTCTACATCTGTATCTTGGTTTCGTAGTGAGTCTTGGGAATGCATTTTAGCAACACACAAAGCCAGCTTTGTGCTGTGACACAAATGAGGATTTGGCTGTTCATCGTATGAAAATCACATCCTTTACTTAGAATCCAACCTAATAAGAACCTCATGGTGCTGGATAATTTATTCTCCTCACCATTATGACACTATCTGTATGTATTTGCTCAGACTATTCTTGTAAATATTGCAGTGGTGGAGATACACTTCTTCATTCTTCTTCCTCTGTTGAATATTTTCCTAATATCCAATTCAAAATCTTTTGCAAACTTGAAATCCATGAGACTTGCTCAGAACAGACACTTTCTATCCTTTTTTAAGCACATGTATATGGAAAATGGGTACATTATTTTGAAACAAAACAAAAATACACAAATTAAAATAGAAACCCCCAAGGACAGATTACCAGGTATGATAGAAGCCTGTAGGCAATGTGTTAAACATGATGTATTTTTCCATTTCCAGGTGGAGGGACTGAATTTCTCACTGTTTCGTGTTACCACGAAAGAGGAAAGACAAAGAGCGTTTACAGAAATAACAGGAGTTTCTTACAGGAGTAAACAAAACACACTTTTTTTTTTTTTTGGAGGAGTCATTCTGTCACAGCAGGCTCTCTAAACTGTTATTCTGAGACATCCTTTGCTTGTCTATCATAGCCAGCATTAATTTATGTATGTCTCTGTCTTCTCATCTGCTGCAAGTACTCCTAGGGTTATGCACTTGAATGTTGGATTACATCTTGAACTAACTGTCATGCTATTATTAAGGCCTCTGGAGAGAGATTTCTCCATTCACAAGTGTCATTGCAGTATATTTATTTTTCTTTCCACCATGTTCTTTAATAGACCTTTACAATGGTAACTGCCAATGCAGATTTACTGTTTGACTGGCCATGCTCTGGTGACGACTAAGTAGTGACGACAAAGTGTCCAGTCCCAAGGGAAATGCACAGTCATCCCAAGAAAACGGAGATCCTCACTCTGAAAATGACACAGCTGGAGACAGTTTGCCTGCTGAAACACTTCACTGTCTTCCCTGGAATAGTCATTTAGATACTCTCCAGTAATTTCCCATGCCCAAGAGGGTGAATATGAGTGTACCAACAGGAGTTACGGTTCATGCAGTTTACTGTGAAAATAAGGTCTAGTTTTCTTTTTCCTCTAGACCTGCTAGCAATGGCATTTCCTTGGAAGGGATATATTTGCTATGAAGGTTAATTATGATTTATGGTACAAGAATATTATTTTTTTTTCAGATAGGCTTATCTTTGGTGCTTTTAACAGGTTGAGATCTGCTGACTGTTCGCATTCTAAGGGCAGGGCTTCTGTCCATATCACAGTGGCATCTCCTCGGATGCACCATATGTCTTTGGTTAATGTGTCACCATTTTGCTGCTATGTGACATGTCTACATGAGAGGAAGTAATGGTGTGAATCCTGCCTCCTCAGCTAGCAGTGGCTTCTCGGGGTCTCTAAGAGTCCTGGAAGTCATTTTGTAAGTACCTGCATTTACTGCATTAGATACTGGCACCTTCTGTCTTGCTTTTACATGGAAAGGGAGCCAGACCATAGATCCCAGGAGAGAAGATCAGCAGTGTTACAATGGTGAAATCTAGCAAGGCTTCTTGTCTCAGGAATTGGATGACCATCTCCTGACTCAACACTGAAATGAAGTGCAGCTATGCACAGGCAACGTTCCTCATGTGGGCTGCTTTGAAATAAACTCGTCTGTGTGGCCAAGAGGAGAGCCACAGTACACCTCAGATGATCAGAGTACCAGCATAATACTTTTGTCTGCAGATTAGTTGTCCTGACATGTATATTTATGTGTGATACTGAAGTCAATCACAACATTATCTTCATTTATTCCATTTGAATTTTCCTAGCACTTTTCAGCAGTCACAGAAGGCCTTGGTAATGAACTGCTATTACTTTCTTCAGGGCAGTAGTCTGGAACTGTCATCTACTCAAACAGAGTACTGCTGGGTTTTCGGCAATGCAGCAGTTTTCCTTGATTTGGATCCCAGTGTTTTTGACTGCTTACATCTCTTTCTTGTTGTCCAGTGTGTGGAGAGGTAGCTGCTTGTTTTATCTAGAAGATATCACCAATATTCTTCTGTAACATCCTGTACTGAGAATACTATTTTTTTTTCTACTGGAGTTGTCCTGAATCTATGGAGAGCATTTGGCAGTAAGTTCTTTGTAGTGCTTTGCTTAAATTGCTACCTTAATATTTTCCAGGTCACAGGATCTGTTTCTTTGGTAAAACTGACATCTTTCTGCATTTGTTTGGTTACTCTGTGAAGCGGGTGATACACCACTGAGTCATTCAAAGCTTTTGAGATGTAATATGCTTAGACAATATCTTTCCAAAAAGTCTTGGTGATGTCTTAGCAATTTAGTTGTGGAGGAGCCAAAATTCTCCATGTGTTTTGATATTCTTGTTTTTCCATTTATCTTATAGATACTTGTTCCAATTTAGGCATTAGGGTCAGGTGCTCTGTAACTGAAAGACAAGATATCCCTGTTAGCCTTCTGCTTGAACAAGACTAAATTCAGGTTATTTAATATTCTGCTGTGGGTCTGTAATTACGCCTTCCTGTTGTTTGACCCAGCCTTTGCCTGACGTTTCACTTCCTTTTCCCATAGCAAGTTTTTGTGACCAGGCAGATTCCTTACAAGCTGCTGACTTCTCAGTGCTCAGCTTCCTATGCAGCTGGAAAAGGTCCAGAGACACAAGCAAAGCAAAAACACAAAGAAATGGAGAATGCAGATCCACATTGTACTCCTCTGGCTGCAAAATCTCACCCTTTAGGTAGATGCTTCTGAAGTTTTGTGCATTAACTGATCTGCACTTCTTGCTGGAGGCTTTGACATAACAATTTCTTTCATAAAACCAATACTACATGTGACTTCATATGCAGAATCTCTCTTTTTCTCTTTCTAATTAATGTCTTTGATTTCACCATTTCCTGTTGTTCATCTTCCCTTGCTTTCTGTTTGTGTTTTTATACAAACTTATGTTAAGTTCCCTTGCTTGTGTTTGTATATTTTGGTAATTTCTCTGTTTTCTCCAGGCTACTGATGAATCATGTCTTCAATTACTAACAAGTTCATGTTTTTCTCTGCATTTGGACGAGCTTCAGTAGCCTTGCTCAGTCTATTTCTTGTGCCAAGGGTTGAGGTACTCTGTGATCTTCTTTATTTGCCATCTTGTAGCTTGCATGCTGTTGGGGAATCTTTATTGTACCCCTTGAGGCAAATTAAACATGTTTGTGCTTAAATATATATATATATATAAGAACAAAAAAGAACAATTAATTGAACAGAGTCCTATTGCCATAAGTGGTTCTACAAGTCTGCAAAGATGCGTCATAAGCCAATTCTTATATACACTTGCACTAACACCAATTTAGGGACCTTTTAGATTTGCCAGCTCAGCCCAGTGTTAGGTACATCCCCCAAGCCAGTTCTGCTGCCCAAATGCACCCCGTGAGCCTCCCCCCCATTCCAGGATGGTCTACAAGACAATGCTGAAGCTGTTTCTTATCCCATCACCCAGAGAAACATCATTGCTTTGCAAGGATTCTTCTGCCTCTGGCACTTCTTCTTCCAGCCAGTTTAACTCCTTCTGCAGTTGAGTCTTCTTGCCCGGCATGCCAGATCATTTCTTGGTCATAAATTACCACTGCTGAGCAGTAACAATCTGAACTTCTCATTCAACACCTAGTTCATATCCTCCACTGCAATCTGACAGCCTTGCCATCAGTTTTGTCTGTTGCTGCAATACAGTTATAACAATTTCTTGTTCATTAATTTTTAAAAATAGTTTTTCTGTGTAGAGCTTGTTTTGTGGAATGAAAATGCTTTTGGAAAGCTGTGTAAATATCATCATGGGCTCTTCTGAACTTTCCCAAGCACACCAGGGCACCATCATTTCCCTGATCTAGTGGAGGGTGTCCCTGCCTCTGGCAGGGGGTTGGAACTAGGTGATCTTTAAGGTTCTTTACAACACAAACGATTCTATGATTCTATGATGATGAAGGTAGTGTGACTACTCATTTTTTACTGTTCTAGCCTGCTCCAAAGTGGTTGATTTTTGAAAGTGATGTAAACACTGTACGGTTGTCTAAGCATTACATGAAAGTTTCTGCCTTTTCTTCTTACTGTATAACAAAACAGAGCCATGAGTTTTACTCCCACAAACTTTCAAGCTGGGTAGTTCTCTCACTACTCCCAGTGTATTATTTCAAGAGATGCAAATCATGATAATTGTAATAAAATCCAGAACAGGAATTGCTGTCCTGACTTAATTACTTTTCTCTCTATGCTTTCCTACCCCTTTCTGCTTTCTTCCCTCTCTGCCATCCCCACATAATGGTTTCTAGTTTCACATACACACTGAACACCATGCTGAAGGAATCTTCTTTCACTACATACACTACATTCTTCCATTAAGTACTTCCTGAAAGTAAATTTTTTTCCCTCTTAGTCACTTCTCTACAGAGAGACAGGCATGACGTGAATGTGTGTGAAGAAATGAGAATATTGTCTTCTGGTAGCAACAGTATTACTCTTTGAAGGGTCAGAATGGCATGTAAGTGGTTCATCTCTGCCATGAATATATACTGCCATACTGTGAAACTTCTTAGTTTACATCTCTCAGTCAGTAAGTAGCTGTAAGGCACCCATTGTGTCTGAATCCTGAATAACGTATATATGCACACCTGTATTGCTCTTCTTCCCTTCCCCTGTCAGTGAATGCTGCAGAAGCAGAAACGTATACTTAACAATGCCAGCTTCAGCTTGGTATTTCAGATGTTTCTATCACACATTTTGGTTCTGGGATCCATATTCTTCAAAAAATGGACAATTGCTGAAGCTCATCTATTTCTGCTCAAGGAGTTTCCTTTATAAGCTTCTCATAAACAGTTTTGAAATAGAAAGATTCTGGTTTTGTTTTTAAAGTGAGCAGGATCCACTGATGAAAACTCTTTAATAATCTTCATATTCTAGACTATAGTGTGCTGCTAAGAGAAAAAAGAATTAAGCACATCCCTGCCTCCAGATACTCACTGCATTTAATGAGTCATCTACTTAAATGTCAAAGAAGATGCTTGAAATCGGACCGTGCTTGAGTGCGGAGGAGTGGCCTTCTTGTACCAGTCACCAACAGCACAGTGACTTGACAGGGTAGTTGCAGAGTCTGAATTCCCTTTTCTTTTGTACAAATAGCCAGACACTCTTGAGTAAAGTTCACATTTTGTGTCTTGTGTCTCCTGATCCTCCCTCTGCTTTTAAAAAAAGAAATCCTCAGACTTGAAATGCATTTCTTCCCTTTCTGCTGCATGGCTGTAGGCACTTGGCATTACTGTCACATATATGAGACACAGAATCAGAGAATCAATTAGACTGGAAAAGACCATTGAGTCCAACCATTATCCTAGCAATGCCAGGTCCACCACAACACCATGTCCCTAACTATCACACCTACATCACTCCAAGGACAGTGACTACACCACTTTATTGGGAAGTCTGTTCCAAAGCTTAACAACCCTTTCAGCAAAGAAATTTTTCCTAACATCCAATCTAAACCTCCCCCAGCACAACTTCAAGCCATTTCCTTTTGTCCTATCTCTTGGTTACTTGGGAGAAGAAACTGACCCCCACGTCACTACAACCTCCTTTTAGGTAGTTGTAAAGAGTGATAATGTCTCCTTTCATAAGATGAAGATACGAGATTGCAATTAATTTTGTTTTCTTGTCAACATCAATTCTCTATAAATAGTGTTTTTTTCTGTGGAATGAAAATTATCATAAGAGACACTTTCATAAGCTTATTACGAAGTACAATTGTTTAAGCCAGTTGCAGTTTTTCCCATTAAAACTGTTCTTTGAGATGAGAAAAGTTTCTATTCACCATAACAAATGTTGAAGCAAAGATGTACAGGAAATGTCTCTCACTATTTTAGGAAAAGTGGTCTAAATGGGAATAAGTACTAACCTACTGGGCAATATTTAAAATACCACCAACATTTTTGTATGTCCTAATTTAAGTGTCTTCTTACTCATCTAATGCTTAAAGTGGCTTTAACTTGAAATCAGTTTATGTATTAATTCTGGAAAAGACAGTCTCAAATCATCTCTTCCCACTGCAACTGTTACAGTCAACTCACGTCATTCAGTTCCTTGTGTACCAAAAATGATGTGCTGAAGAAGGTGAGGCAGTAATGTCAATCATAGAATCATAGAATCATAGAATGTTCGGAGTTGGAAGGGACCTCTAGAGATCATCTAGTCCAACTCCCCCGCCAGAGCAGGATCCCCTAGGGTAGCCACACAGGAACGCGTCCAGGTGGGTTTTGAAAGTCTCCAGAGAAGGAGAATCCACACCCTCTCTGGGCAGCCTGTGCCAGTGCTCTGTCACCCTCACAGTAAAAAAGTTTCTCCTCATGTTGAGGTGGAACTTCATATGTTCTAACTTAAACCCATTATTTCTTGTTCTACTGCTGGGCACCACTGAGAAGAGATTGTCCCCTTCCTCTTGACACTCACCCCTCAGATACTTCTATACATTAACAAGGTCCCCTCTCAGCCATCTCTTTTCAAGGCTAAACAGCCCCAGTTCTCTCAGTCTCTCTTCATAGGAGAGATGTTCAGGTCCCTTAATCATCCTCGTAGCTCTCTGTTGGACTCTCTCCAGTAGGTCCCTGTCTCTCTTGAATTGGGAAGACCAAAACTGGACACAGTATTCCAGGTGTGGTCTCACCAGGGCAGAGTAGAGGGGGAGGAGAACTTCCCTAGACCTGCTGGACACACTACTGTATCATATGATGCCATGATTCAAACTGTTTTCAGGGAGCAAATGACTTGGCTCTAGGCCTTCCTTAAGTCTCTAAAGGCTTAATGTGCTAAGTCTTCTGTTACGGGAATCAGAGCTGGGGTCTCTAAAACTCAAGAGATTTCACTTTTCCAATCCAATGCAGCTGATGCTGGTTGGGTGTAAGACCCCTGGGACTCCTCCAGTCACAGTCCAATAGACATAACTGTTGGAGTACTGGTACCCACATGAAAATAAACTTTACTCATATAAACATGAACAACAGAGACAACTTGATCCTGTTTCTCCTTTGGCTGATAAGGCCATGAGTTTGCTAATGACCTCTCACACTTGCACATACACACACATCTGTCCCTCCAGGAGCTGGCACTGGACACTCAGTTTATTTAATGAGTGCCCCCCTTTAAACCCTGCAATTGCTGGACCCCAGACCTCTGGGGCCCTATGACCTGTGGTCCTATCTTCAGCTGCTGGACCTCAGACTTCTCATCCTGCTTATACTATAGATCATCAGAAAGTTCACTGGTAGCTACATATGCATATGCCCATGCACAGACTGAAAAGCACTCTCAAAAACCCCAAAACTCAAAAAGAGGGTTTGATAAGAAGATTTGAGAGCCAGTGGTGACCAGATGTGGGGCTTGGACAAAAAATTGTGTGACAGTACAATAGCTAAGTTAAGTACCAGAGGTATCTAAGTCTGAAAACAGCTCCCACTTCCCTGTTAAAATTTTCTTGTCAACAGATGCGTGAAGTGGAAATGAAAAGCATGTGTGTTTTCTCCCAATCCTCTCCTAAGGAAATAAGTTTGCTCTGTGTTTGTATGAATGCAAATGTTTGTCAGTATCCTGTAATGACATTTAATCTACTGCTAAATTTCAAATACCTCTCTGTCAGAGAGGTACAGGGCTGGATGGAGCTCTGGGCAGCCTGATCTAGTGGGGGATGTCCCTGCCCATGGCGGGGAGGTTGGAACGAGATGATCTTTAAGGTCCCTTCCAACCTCGCCAATTCTATGATTCTATGATTCTAAACTATGGAGAGCTCTCACAAGGTTTGTGAAGATACGAGACTGGACAAAGAAGAGGCACCCTGAAAATGTCTCTTCAGAGTGAAGGCTTTGGTACTATCATTTTAGACATTGCCCACTCCTGAGAAACAAAGCTATTGGCAAATGGATCATATTGATTTGGTACTCTTAGAATCACTTGATGCTTTAAGCACTCCCTTTTCTTTCTCCGAGAAAAAAAAACACAAAACAAATAAGCCAACATAACCATTTCTTAAACATCACAGAAACACAACTAAAGAATAATAAATAAAACAAATAAAAATAAAGAACAAATTTAGGGGTTTATGTTTTGCAAACATTTTTGTTGTGAAATACTCATTCTTTTTTTTGACAACTCAGATACCTTTTTCTCACACCACCTCTTCCAACCACTATGACAGACATGGTGGGGAAATGGAATTATGTCTACCTAAATTTAATTTTTATTCATTTCCTGTGCATGTTTCCACATGAAGGTTAAGAATAATGATCCTAGCAGATGAAACACCTGTTGCTAGAAGCAGAAAGTAGATGGACAGGATTTATGGTAAATTTTCCTTTTTAACAGTCAGATTAGATACTCAGTGCATTTTTTAGCACTTGAAAATTAGAAGAAACTCATGCTTACTCTTACATAGAGCCTATGACAAATTGAAAAATGGTTCTGTTTAGGTGTATCACAGAATCACAGAATGTCAGGGGTTAGAAGGGACCTCGAAAGACCATCTAGACCAAACCCCCTGCCAGAGCAGGATCACCAGGAGTAGGTCACACAGGAACGTGTCCAGGTGGGTTTTGAAAGTCTCCAGAGAAGGAGAATCCACACCCTCTCTGGGCAACCTGTGCCAGTGCTCTGTCACCCTCACAGTGAAAAAGTTTTTTCTAATGTTTTTGTGGAACCTCCTTTGCTCCATCTTGCACCTGTTGCCCCTTGTCCTATCATTGGACATCCCTGAGAAGAGCCTGGCTCCATCCTCCTGACACTCATCCTTTACATATTTATAAACATTAATGAGGTCACCCCTCAGTCTCTTCTTCTCTAAGACATCAGCAAACTTGGTGACAATGCACTCTGTTCCCTCATCCAGGTCACTGATGAATATACTGAATAGTACCAGTCCCAGAACCAACCCCTGAGGGACTCAACTAGAAAACAGGCCTCCAACTAGACTCTGTCCCACTGACCACAACTCTCTGACTTCTTTCCTTCAACCAGTTCACAATCCACCTCACTACCTGATCATCCAGACCGCACTTCCTCTGTTTACCTATGAGGAAATTGTGGGAGACAGTGTCAAATGCTTTACTGAAATCCAGATAAACCACATCCATTTCACTGCCATCATCTATCCATCTGGTTATGTCTTCATAGAAGGCTATCAGGTTGGTCAAACATGACTTATCCTCAGACAAAACATGTTGACTGCACCTGGAGTCCTGTGTTCAGTTCTGGGCTCCCCAGTACAGGAAGGACATCGAGGTGCTGGAGAAGGTACAGAGAAGGGCAACCAGAATGATTAGGGGACTAGAGGGTAAGTCTTATGAAGAGACGCTTAGGGAGCTGGGGCTGCTCAGCCTGGAGAAGAGAAGGCTGAAGGGAGACCTTATTGCTCTCCACAACTACCTGAAAGGTGGTTGTAGTGAGACGGGTGTTGGCCTCTTCTCCCTAGTGAATAGCAATAGGACAAGAGGGAATGGGTTCAAGTTGTGCCAGAGGAAGTTTAGATTGGATATTAAGAAAAACTTCTTCACTGAAAGGGTGGTGAAGGATTGGAATGAGTTGCTGAAGGAGGTGGTGAAGTCACCATCCCTGAATGTTTTTAAAAAATGGTTGAATGTAACACTTCAGGAGATGATTTAATGTTAGGATGGTGTAGGGCTGTAGGTTGGACTTGATGATCTTAAGGTCCTTTCCAACCTTTATATTTCTATGATCCTATGATTCTAATGACCGACTTATCCTTGATATGCCTAGAGATGGTGCCAAGGATAAGATGTTCCATCACCTTTCCAGGGATGGAGGTGAAGCTGATAAGTCTGTAGTTACCTGGGTCCTCCTTCTTGCCCTTTTTGATGACTGGAGCCACATTTGCTTTCCTGCAGTCCTCAGGCACCTCTCCTGTTACCCATGACTTACTAAAGATGATGGAGAGTGGCCTAGCAATGACTTCTGCCAGGTCCCTCAGAACCCACAGGTGTATCTCATTAGGCCCATGGGTTTATGGATGTGCAGAGTATCAATGTACTATTTAAAAGCCTCACAGCCAATAAATTATTTCATTAGCACAAAAAGCTGGGAAAACAGATTGGTCAAATCAGTATGAACAGGCAATGAAATCCAGCTTGTGTGAGCCCCAGTTCTACCTCCTCTCAGCAGACCATCCTTTCTACACTGCTTTCTAGAAGGACTTCCATCTCTATTTGAGTAAATTAAATGGCCTAGAGCCAGTTCTTTAGTCCTGAGAGTATGTGTTATTGCACAACTTGACCTCAGGAAAGGGTAGCTCCATTTACATAATCTGTTGAAAAAAGTTCCTGGCCTGTGTCCTGGCAACTGGACATTGCTTGGTAAAATGACAACTGACATGGGCAAAAATCCTGCCAAAGGACTTCCCATTGATTGAGCAATGCAGAAGATCATGTGCCCTTTCCTGGAGCTGTTTAGTGTAAGAGTATGGCTATACCTGCATTGTGCCATGCTGAGGTCCTCTGTAGTCAAAGCCACAGAAGCCAGAGAGGTGACTTATTTCCTCTTCTCAGCGATTGATCTTGGGTTTTTTTGTGTGCGTACTTCATCTCCAGATGTCATGCCGATGAGCACAAAGCAACGTACAATTAATCACAGAATCATAGAATCATTAATGTTGGAAAAGACCTCTAAGATCATCAAGTCCAACTGTCAATGCAACACTGTTATGGCTGCTGAAACATGTCCCTAAGCATCACACCTACATGCCTTTTAAATAGCTCCAGAGGTGGTGACTCAACCACTTCTCTGGGCAGCCTGTTCCAATGCTTCATCACTTTTTAATGAACATTTTTTTCCTAATATCCAATCCTAAACTCCCCTGGTGCAACTTGAGGCCATTTCCTCTCGCCCTATTGCTTGTTACTTGGGAGAAGAGACCAAGCCCCATCTCACTACAACCTCCTTTCAGGTATTTGTAGAGAGCAATGTGGTCTCCCCTCAGCCTCTTCTTCTCCAGATTAAACAATCTCAGTTCCCTCAACCATTCCTCATAAGATTTGCTCTCCAGACCCTTTGTTGCTCTCCTCTGGACCTGCTCCTACATCTCAATGTTTTTCTTATGCTGCAGTCCCAAAACCGAACACAGTACTCAACCAATTCTCTGTATAGTGATGAGCATTAAGGAAATAGTAATTTCTGAAAGAATTAAATTTACGCTGGACAAAAATTAATTTTACAAGCATTAGCAACACTCTCTTTAGTCTAACAGCGTAGGAAACACATGGTCACCTGTAGGTGTTTCACTGTGTACTTTTGATACTGTCACCTGAGGTCTGGCTGTCAACACTTTGTGGTGCTTGTTTCAGGCAGCATTTGCTGTGTATGAAGAGTGAAGCTCCTGCTCCACGCAAAAATATAACCTATTCTCAGAAATTGAGATTGCTATGCACAGTGTAAAGGCTAGAACCACAATATTCACTGGTTTGATGTCACAGCTATGAATTATGAATATTTCTGAGTCATTGCCTCCGGACCGGAATGCTAACAAGCAAATGTAATTTCTCCCATTCATTTACTGTGGGTGTTAATACAGAAGGGCCTTTTTACACATATTTAGTTATCAATGCAGAGAAGTTTTTCGTCCATAAGCAGAAATCTTTGAAGTTCCTTACTACGTTTTAAACAGCTATTATGCCTGATTTTCTCAGCTGTCAGCATGGGTTGAAAGCCTTTGTAACCACACCATGCCTCACAGCAAGCTTCAGAAAGCCAGAAGAACAATATGCATACACATTTTTCTAGCCACACAAATAGCTATTGCAAGTGTACAGCTCACCTGTTCAGGATATCTAGTATTAAACCAAGCCACTAAGTTTGGGGTTTGTTTAGTTTTTCACTGTTTAGCAGTGAAGATTATTTGCAGTTGATTTTAAAGAGACAGTTCTCTAAAGGTGTATGTCATTCCAAATCCAGATGTACATGCATATTTATATGTATATGCAACTGTGTAGATATAGATAGGACATCCAGGCCGTGTTCAAGAATGCTGTTTTGTGACTTGCTAGATACAAATATTGTTATTGCAATGTTTTCCATTCAAAATACTGTGTAGGATAAGGGTCCATGGGGTTAGTTGTTTTGTGTTATCCAGAAATAGAAGGTGATCATCAATGACACTCTTGAGGACTGTAGACACTCTTGAGCAAGACCCCGGACGAGAAAGCCACCTTTGTGCCATACCTTTTCTATCCAATCTACTGTGTGTGAGACCACCTGTTCCCCAACCAGCAGATGATGAATCATGTCGATTGGTTCACTGTCAAAGACAAGACTAACTGAGACATGTTAGCACCTGGGGTCATGCAGCATGTGAGGTTATGATCTATAAATTGGATTTCATTTGTTGAAATTGGAATAAAAAAGCAAAATCTGTTGAATACCTAAATCTGTTGCCAGGGACACTCTGCTCATGCTTCACAGCCTTTTTGTCCACAGCCAAGATGGCTGCAGTCATGTAACAGGTATTTAAACTGGAGGTAATTTAGATGAGATGAATCCCACCCCTAAAGACTTGCTATTTATGTACTTAAAACTGGTCATCTACTATTAAGCCATTTTGAGTAATTTTTTACTGAAAATTTTGATTACAGACCTAGTTCAAGAAACTGAACCAATCTGTTGTTTGAAAGCAACTGGCTGGAGACCAAAGGGAAGAACTCTTCTGAGCACGCTTTTCACTAGGAGCACCCACTTCCATCATGATCATTACCAGAATGTTGTATCAGGCAACTTGGAGAGGGGAGACTGAGCGACACTTACGTGAGGCTGCTTGTAACCCAGCTAACCTTGTTCCAACCTGCTGGTAGAGAGAAAATTACTATTTTATTAAAATGTATGACAGTAAGTTGTGGTTTCCAACAGGCTGAGGGAACTGTTCCTGTGCTTCACAGAGGGCATCATGGACCTATGCCATGCCCGTAAGACCCAGTGGACAGAGAACTGAAGAGGATGAAACTGTGGTAAAGGATTTTGCAAAAACCACATTCTTAGCAGTCCTGGGCAGTGGAGAATCCTAATGGGACGTGCATGAGTAGAAAATCAGCTTCAGTGAAAAATGATTCCTTTCTCTGACTGAACTTTGTACTGAACAGTACTAAGCATACAGCTTATATAAAAACTCAGTGATCTGATGTTTCAGCAGCTCTGGCAGCTCTTACAGCTGCACTTTTATCCATCTAATCAGTGAAATTTGTAATTTATTCTGGGAGCACGTCACCCAGGTCAGTCGAACTCAGGAATTGTACAGAACATCTGAACTTCAGATGAACCTTTCCCAAGAACTTCATGGCAGATGAAGTCAGCAATGGCAATTAATGTAAATGAATGTCAATACCATCAGTTTTTACAGTGCCTAATGCTCAGATCAGACCTGATCAGCAAAACAGTTATTCAAAATCTTGAAACACTTAAGTGAACACTGAGTGTATCAGCTACAAATTTAAAATACATGGTTAAAAAATAGAGTTGTGATCACACCTGTGGTAATGCAATTAATCTTGTGCAAGAAAAATGTCATCTGACAGAAGGCTGCCTGAAGCCAGATTACTTAACTAAATGAAAAAGCAGGTACTTCTTGAAGAGAAATTGATACAAATTATGTTAATAGTGCCAACATACATTAAAAGGAAGCCTGGGGGTTTCTCTTTCATAGCATATTAAATTATGAACATAAGAACACAGGATGACACTAATAACCCATATGTCCCATCTACGATGGTGACTAGTACAAGATGCTTAAAGAAAGAATATAAGAAATAGGGTAGCTCTCAGTATGTAGTGATCCTAACTACTGGGAAGGGCTAGGGAAGTGTCCTAGGAAATACCTGAACCAGAGATTTAATTCAAACAATTTCATTTAATAGATATCAAGCAATTTATTAATCATTTGCTTTTAAAAATTAATATGATTCTGTTCCTATTTTAAGCTTCATTTATGTTTTGGACTCCACAACTATTTAAGCAAAAAGTTTCACAAGTTAACAATATGTATAAAAATTACTGCACGCAGGTTGTTTCGAAATCATTGCTCGAACAATTTTACTGGGCCCCTTTAATTCTGTATTAGGAAGAGCAGTGAATGATTGTTTCCTGGGCATTTCCTCTGTACAAATGTTCAACATTTCAAGTGTTTCTAGGTCTTTATCATAAAACATTTTGCTATTCCTCTCTAAGATGAAATATCTTAATATATAGTATTTTCCTCTATGGTGGAATACCACCATCGTTGTCCTTTTCTGCACCTTCTTGCAGTTCAGCTGTGTTATATGGGTGATGGAAAACCAGCAAAAACCAAAGAATTGATGTCAAGGATGTTTTATGGGTTTAGACAGAATTATATTTTTACCTGTATTTTCAATTTCTTTCCCAATAGTTCCTAGTAAGAATTGGTTTTGAGCAACTTCTGAACACTAATTTGATGTTGTCAGAGGAAACCTCATTTTCACAATGGCTGCTCACAATGACTCCTAGATTTCTTTTCTGAATAAAAATACATCATTAGAACCTGCTATATACAGTATGTTTTGTAATGTGCAGTATCCGGCATTTATCAACATAAAATTTCATCCGACATTTTTTCAAACAGTTACTCAGAACTGTGATAATCTTCTTCAACTGTTTGCAGTCAGCTTTAATTTTGACTGTCCTGAATAGATTTCTATTATTTGCATACTTTGGTACATTACATTTATGAATACTTTATGAATATGTTGAGCTGCCCAGATTCTAGCACAGATATTTCTGAAATTATTTTTGTAACCTCTCTGCTATAGTAAAACTCATGACCTCAGCTTTTATTTCTAATATTTTAACTGGGTTTTCCCCCCAGAGGAATCTCTGTCTTTGCTCATCAGCTTAATATCTTCGGTGATTTTTTCTTGCAAGACCATATTGAAAGTTTTTTAGAGACCCTGGGCACACTTATTGACTTCTCCAGACAATATAAGTAAATTTGTGAGAAATTACTTCTGTCAACCAAATAAATGCTGACTCTTCTCTAATTCTACTTTCTGACATAGTTTCCAGTTATTTGCTTAGTGGAATGGTCAGTCTTATTTATTTGTAGTTACCTGGAACTATCTATAAAATTTGGCATCACAGTTGCTGCCTTCCATTCCTTTGGTATTATTAACTAAAGCAATAGGCTTACAGAGAATTTATAACTGTTAGAACTCTTGGGGAAATTCTAGGAAATTCAGATATCAATTCATTATGGGACAATCCTGGCCTACCAGTAAATGAGTTTATATTTACGGGGGGGTAAATTTTCACTTATTGTCTTGGAGCCATGAGAAATCACTTCAAGAAACCCAAGTTGTTTTAAAGTCCTAATTAGATGAGGAGTTTTACTCCATGTGTCAGTTTGTGTACTTTCAATAAAGTGGCACAAAGGACTTTCAGTTTTAATGCACGTAATTTGTTTATATTATGCAAGTAAGGACAAGCTAAAGCCTTCCAAATTTCCAGTGTTTGAACATTTCTATGATGAAAGAATTTAACCCAGGAGAATAAACTAAATGACCAGATATGTTGGAGAAAACATGAAGTGACACCAGTACTCATACACCAGTGTTGCCTCCGCACACATAATAGAGAGGAATAACTTTAATCCTATTGAAGGTTACCAAATGCACAAATCATGGAGGAGTTTCGGTTGGAATAGATCATAGAGTCCAACCTTTGTTCTAACCTTATCAACACAACTAAACCATGTACCTCAGCACAATGTCTACTCGTCTCTTAAACACCTCCAGGGATGGTGATTTGACCACCTCCCAGGGTAGCCTGTTCCAATGGCTGACAACCCTTTCAGTAAAGAAATTCTTCCTAATATCTAACCTGAACCTCCCCTGATATAACTTAAGGCCATTTCCCCTTGTCCTATGACTCTCCACTAGAGAGAACAGACCAACTGCCACCTCCCTACAACCTCCCTTCAGGTAGTTGTAGAGAGTGATAACGTCTCCCCTCAGTCTCCTCCAGGCTAAACAGCCCCAGATCCCTCAGCCTTTCCTCATACGATTTGTGTTCTAAGCCCTTTACCAGCTTGGTAGCCACGTCTGTACCCTCTCCAGCACCTCAATGTCCCTCTTGGAGTTAGGGGCCCAAAGCTGGACACAGCACTAGAGGTGTGGCCTCACCAAAGCCGAGTACAGGGCCATGATCACCTCCCTGCTCCTGCTGACCACACCATTCCTGATCCAGGCCAGGATGCCATTGGCCTTCTTGGCCACCTGGGCACACTGCTGGCTCATGTTCAGTCAGCCATCTATTAACACCCCCAGGTCTCTCTCTGCCTGGCAGCTCTCCAGCCACTCCTCCTCAAGCCTGTAGCACTGCTGGGGGTTGTTGTGGCCCAAGTGCAGGACCTGGCATTTGGCCTTATCGAAACTCATGATGTTGGTTCTTGGTCCACTGATCCAGCTTATCCAGATCCCTCTGGAGACCCTCTCTGCCCTCAAGCAGATCGATGCTTCCACCCAGCTTGGTGTCGTCTGCAAACTTACTGGGGATGCACTCCATCCCCTGGTCCAAATCATTGATAAAAATGTTAAACAGGAGTGGCCCCTGTACTGAGCCCTGGGGGACACCACTCGTGCCCAGCCGCCAACTGGATTTCTCTCTGTTGACCACAACTCTTTGGACTCGGCCATCCAATCAGTTTTTCACCCAGTGAAGCGCATGCCCTTCCAAGCCAAGAGCAGTCAATTTCTCTAGGAGAATGCGGTGGGCAACAGTGTCAAATGTCTTACTGAAGTCAAGGTAAACAACATCCACAGCCTTTCCTTCATCCAAGAAGCAGGTCAGCCTATCATAGAAGGAGATCAGGTTTGTTAAACAGGACGTCTCCTGAGATGAAGATGGCTGAAAGCTGAAACTATTAGTGGGAAACATCATACATGCTCGTTCTGTTGTTGCCCTTCCCTGGGCAATCGTGTATTGCTGCTGAGGGTTTCTTTTCTTCCTTCACACCACACGTCCCTGCCCCCTTGCTTTTCTGCAGATGCTGGATATGGGTTATGTTTTTCTGGAGACGCAGCAGCCAGAGATCACTGTGTATTAGTCTTGTGTGGACTTCAGAAATGGAGTAGACATCCATGTGCTGGGGTTTCCATAGGTGTTTCAAGTCCTCACACAGCTTCTGAGTCCAGATTTACCTTTTACCTGAGCTATTATGGCTTTTCTACAGTCTTACACATGTAGGCAGAACCACAGGAAATACAGTCCCTACCTGGATTCAAGTCTTACTCCCTTTTTTCCATCTTTTTTTTCTGCAGATGGGAAGAAAAAACTCAAACTTTTTTCCATTGAGGGTAGCATGGTGAACAGTAATAAATTTGGCAGCACTGGGATCTGTTTCCAGCTTAGCCATAGACTTTTAGTGTAACCCAGTTTCTAAATTCCTGTTGTAAACAGATTGATTTGGTCCCTCGAGAGTTAAGTATTTCCATACTGAGCAAAATTCTAATTATCCTTTATACTGTAAGTACTCCATTTATTTTGGGAGATGATGGTACGTAACTTAGCAAAAGGGCAGCAAAATTATTGCAATATTAATAAAAATATATCACAACAGTTGTGGAATAAACTATTAGGCTTTAAATCAGAGAAGTAATTACAGGACTATTATCCAATATGGCTACAACTGCCCTGTGTATTTAGACACACAATTGCTTTCACATATACACTAGGAGGATTAGAATGAAATAAAATCCATGAAAGAAAGTATTTATCCAGGGAGCTGGAGTAAAAGCAAAGCTTTCCTTTTCATACCAAGAAAATTGGAAACAAGCACCTGTTCGGTTATTTTGGATTCTTGTTCTTGCTTGACAATGATTAAAGACGTTAAAAGCACCAAAACGACATGTCAAGATAATAAATGGGGTTTCCTTTGTGATCAGCATCTGTCATCAGAATTTCTATTCCTTTGAGCAACATTTGGCTACTTATCTGAAATCTCTCCTTCCAATAAAGATTACATTATATTTGTCATTTCAAACATTTTTTTTTCCTTCCTCCCCATTCCCCTTCCCCAAATATTGATTATTTTCATTGAAAAACTGTGAAAATCCAGAAAGAAATGAGGAAAACTATCAGTAACAATTGTCCATTTTAACTGAGTGAAAATCCAACATCCAAGTAGGCAAAATGCTCATAGGTTTTTAGGAAATCACTACTGATATGGCTATGAAGTCCATGTTGGTCCGGCAGCCAATTTCCTGAGGGCTGGCACTGTTCAGCCTGGAGAAGAGGAGGCTGAGGGAAGACCTTATTGCTCTCTACAACTACCTGAAAGGCAGCTGTAGTGAGATGGGTGTTGGCCTCCTCTCCCTAGCGACAGGACAAGAGGAAACGGGTTCAAGCTGCACCAGGGGAAGTTTAGGTTGGATATTAGGAAAATCTTCTTCACTGAAAGGGTGGTGAAGCATTGGAATGGGTTGCCGAGGGAGGTGGTGAAGTCACCATCCCTGAATGTGTTTAAAAAACGGCTGGATGTGGCACTTCAGGAGACGGTTTAGTGTTAGGGTGGTGCTAGGGTTTAGTGTTAGGGCTGTAGGTTGGACTTGGTGATCTTAAGGTCCTTTCCAAACTTTATGATTCTATAATTCTATGATTGTGTTGTGGCCATGCGCAAACATTTCTACGAGGCTTCTCTTCTCCAACGTGCTATTTGATTACATTCTAACCTAGTTCACAAATTATGTTTTCAAATGCCACTCATTCCCTGCTCATGTTGAACTGTGGTTCAGGGTGGTTTCTGTGGGCACAACAGGGTGTTTTAGCTACTCTAATCCACTTTCAGAGAAAGTATTAAAAAAAACCAACCAACTTTGAGAAATAAAGCTTTTATGTTACAGTCAGGAATTGGGAGAGAGCAAAAGATGAAAAGAGCTTGTGTGTCTAGTGGCAGTTACACAATCAGCCCCACTGCAGTTACCCAGCTTCTGCTTGCCCTGTGTTTGCAGGACAGAGGCATCGTCACCCTGTGCTTTGGGAGGTGATGCAACGGATACATCTGGAGAAACAAAAACATGAGGTCTCGTTGGGCAGAAAGAGCACAGGGAGGAGGAATGTCTTTGCTTATCACAGCCACCACAGGCATGCTGGCTCCTGACAGCACCACCTTATCATGTCCAGAGCGGTGGCTCCCAGGCGGTTTGCTCCCCGCTTTGTGTAGATGATGAAAGTAGCTTAGCTTTGAACACAATTTGTAGCACAAACGCAGGCCCCCTGGGATCCTTCCCTGACAGAAAACCAGAGGCCATGAGCCCAGTCTGAAGACAAGAACCTCCTTGGTGTGGGTTAGCAATAGGTGGGGGTGCAGAAGCTGGTTGTTAGGGGGACAGCTGCACAGATGGAGAGCACACGGGAGGGAACCAGGCATCGGGGATGAGATGGAAGGTGGCATATCCAGGCAGTTGGGTGGTGAGCCATTAATGCCAGCATCGCGACCCTAGTTTGTACATAGCATCCCCCACTGCTATGACTCACCCAGGTCATGGCCAGAATCTCCAACCAGACAAAATACTGCAGAGAAAACAATTCCTTTAACTTGACTATTGTTTCCCTCCTGCACTTTATTTATTTATTAATTAATACATTTATTTATTTATTAAAGATGCCTTTTCATACACGGCCTCAATGTGGGTTCCCTGGGCTATTCTTTCCCTTCCTCTCACCTTACTTCTTTGTTTATATATTTTCCTGCTTCTTTCCAGACAGGAAAGTAAAGATTAGATGCAAGGTCCAGCCTTTCAGGAAAAAAAGAAATAATATTGAGACAGCAACAACATAAAGACCCAAGCAAGCATGAAGATTCCTCAGTGCTAGACAGAACCAACATCTTCTGCCTTGCTGCTCCCCTGGCCAGTGGAGACTTACTCTTTGCCTGTCAGGTTGCTCCATTCTCTATGTAGAAGGGCAGGGAAATACGATTTAGACCTTTCTTAGCAATTAAGGAAAGCATGTATAGGAGCATATTTTCTCCATCTTCAGCCTTTGATATGATCCTGTGATATGGGGAAGAATTTGGAAGGGCCCTGAATCAACAGGGAGAAGGATGCTTTTCATTGGCACTGAGGCTGCCAACCAACAAAACAGCTTTTCATGGGAGACATTGTTTTCACTGGATAAGTTTGAGATCAGTAAGTAATTTGTGTGGCTTATCACATACTAAGTACTTGACTACACTGTCTTAAGTGTTTTAAATTATTCTTAAATTTATTATAAACTCTTGAATTATTCTTAAATTTTAAATTATTCTGTATTACTTCACAACTGGAGAGGGGTGTTGACAATGTGCTGGAAGACAGTTAAAAGATCAGCTGATATATGGTGACTTGGTTACAGCCAATTATAGACCCATAACATAAAATACACAGCTTGGATTTTGTGAAGTTTCTCAGGAGCATCATGGAACCAGGGTGGGTAACTGCATTGTTTATCTGCAAGCCTTCCAGTGTTTATCAGCTCATACATGTTAAATGAGTAACTGATTTTCTTCCAAATACTGAAAACCTGTATTGATGCTGAGTTTTTCAGGAGGTTGTAACCCTGAAATTCAGCGAAACATAGACACCCAACTTGAATCAGCCCTTTGCAAAACTCAGTAACTACCTTCTGCTGTTGAGCCCCATTGGGCTGTGGCAGTGTCTTTGTGAGCACTACACAACAGTTAGCACAATAGTTCTGTGGGATGCAGAAGGAACACCCGACACAACAGTTTTGCCTGTAACAAATCTCAGGATGTTGTTGTCATATCACTGCAATGCAAATTCTAATTCGAGGACCTAGCTGAAAGCCCCTACCCTGTGTTCATTTGTGCTGCCAACAGTGTAGCCATTATTCTTCCTCATTTATCTGTGTGTGGGAACATGCCAGAGGACTTTTAGTTAGTTAAAACATTCAAAGTCAGAGCTTCTAGTGAGTGCTTTTGACAATTTGAAGTTTTTCTCTTTTGCTTGGTTCCTGTAAGCAATGAGTAATTTGCCTTTGCATGATAAACTCCATTGCTCCCTAAAATTAGTCTCCTGTGAAGAAATCACGTCAAAGCAATGATCTAATATCAAAAAAAATCTCTGGCTCAAGAAACCTGAGCAAACAAGAGAGAGGAAAAAAAAGAAAAACACCTTCCTTGGCAATTTGGAGAATTTCTTTCTTCCTACAGAGTGCATGATGAGTAATTCCTTTGCAAATGCTAAATCCCCTCAGAAAGAGTTTTGGAGTAATATTGCTGAAGTCTTATGCTTTCAGTATTGCAGTCAATATAATGAAATGTCCCTTGATTGAAAATATGATTTAAGAAAGAAAAGAAGTGGGTGGTGAAGTAAGAAAGAAATATTGCAAGCAATGAATGAGTGCTCATAAATCACCCCTCTTGCCCTCATCAATCCCTAGCAAAGGTTCAAAGAGTCTCAGCTCTTGTGCCCAGCTGCAGATCTTGGCCGAGCTGCAGTGATGGTCACCAGGCACACATCAGCTGGAGGATCCCTCCAGACAGGGTCTGCTCAGCACTAAAGGGACTTTTGTATGACACAGAGTTTTCATTTCCTCTTTATGTGAATGAACACTTTTTTTTAATAATAGAAAGGATCAGTTCTGACCACATTGGCTGGCTTCTTGTTTACCACAGACTGAAAAACTCTCCTGGGTGTCCTGTCCATTCTGCAACTTTTACCTGAACCACAGCTCGTCTGTCAGAGAGACAGATGAAGATGTGTTTAAGGACAGACAGATTTAAGATCAGAGTGATCTAAAGATGTCCAGTAATGGACACTCAATACAAGTTCCAAGTGAGTAATTTCTAGATGTTAATTCCCTGCCTTACTACAGATATAGTTCGAAACAGAAAAAAAAACCCCAAACCTCTAGTAATTTTTAACATTTTTTGATTACTGAATAAACAGAGCTCCCAAAATCATATTTTGTCATTGGAAAGTTTGGATCCCAATTCTCAAATCATTCTTGCAGCTTTTCTCAATGGTTTGCAGCTTTTCAACATCCTTTTCTGAACTGTGAGGATTTGAATGGGTCTTAGTAAAGCTGGAAATATCATCTACCTACTTCTATCTTTTATTTCCTGCCTTATGCAGCCAAAGATTTCTTCTCAGCCATAGATCAAGCTCCCATCATGACACCTAAGTGTTTATTCAAAGGATTATCTACTACTCTATTTCTGAGTTCAGCTTGCTGAGACACACTACCAACTCACAGTTTGTCCAACTTGTAGAAGAGATCTGTGTTCACTTGTCTGAGCTAAATTAATTTGCTTGTATTGAAAAAACCCTCAATTTTCTCAAATGGTCCTGGTTTGCTATGCACTCCATTCTGTTTCGTATAATCAACAGGCTTTCATAATTATTTACCATTCACACGATAGTTCTGTGTCTTTGTGCTATCTATTAATTATCCAAGCAAAGACTTTTATATATTGCCAGATCATTTTTATGAATGAGATTGGGCTAAGAAGAGAGCCTTTCTATGCTCTTCTGGAAATGTGTCTACAGATGATGAACCACAGTTGTTTCATTTACCAGTGTGATGTTCAAGCTATTTAAGAACTTCTGCAACTTTTTTTCTTCCTTACAGTGCTAGTATTTTTTTCACCCAGTTACGTCAGCCTCTGCAGTATCATTCAGCCCTAAATGCTGGGCATATCTGCCTTTCCATGGCTTTTAGCTGAGACCCCAGTCAGTTTGAGCTCCAGTTTTGTACACGATAGTTGCCATATACTTACTGTACTTTACAACAGAATAATACATAGTGGCCATAACTTCAAAACTTGTCATAACAAGGAGGAACATGGATATTTCACAGGGAGCAGAAGGGAATGCCAGACTCTGTGTGCTGCAGGGTTTGGAGCTCAGTCACAGAACTGGATGGACGTGGACACGGTCACTGGTTTACGGTTGGATGAAAAATGCTGGCTGAGTTCATATGAATTATGGAAGAGCAGAGAAGAAGGAAGCAAAGACTTGATTGCAGTCTTAATTACTACACACCTGCAACTGCAGCCCAGCAGCACTGTCATGTAAACAGTGACTATCATTCAGTTCCCATTCAAGCAGGAAAGGAATAAGAGGAATGTGGGAAGTAAGCTTTTTCAAGGAGTTGGGGATGAATCAGTTGCCTAAATACAGAAAACTGAACATGCAGTCTACTAAGTCAGAGACACAGGTTAGGAGACTGCCAAGTGTGGCACAGAATCTATAGCCCTGTGTCATGTCTGTCCAGACCAGATACTGAGATAACTGTCATTTGAAGTGACACTAGAGTGCTGTATTTAAGGACTGAATCCCACATAGTCTTATTCAAATGTAAATGTATGTGGGAAGGACAGGTGTCTATACACTGATTACAGGTAGTGGTGAGCTAATCCATAGTCAAATACTCTGCACAGAATCACCCAGCGCTTAAGGACAAAATAGTCAAAGGGCAGTTATTTTTCTTCCTTTATGTTGAAACAGTGTAATGATAATTTGACTCAATAACGCTGCACAGGTCTATGGTCTATAGAAGGACTAATAGAATTCTAATATCCTCTCAACAGTAAGGCTAACAATGGTTTGATATAACATCTTTTGAGTTGGAAACTAGTCAGCTATTGAGGTTGTAGTTTTCAAAGGAAGAGACACTTAACAGTGGTAGTGGTAAGGACAACAAAAAGACACTTTCCTTTAAGGATTTACCAGGCAGAAAGGGGACAGTGTGTCTTGGAGTTATCAGAGCCCAGCACAACCTAATGGTACCAACCACAGCAGCTCAGACAGAGTTTTGCTAAGCTCAACCTGAATGAAAGATTTTGGTACCAGAGATGCCACGTTACTTGCCAGACCGATGAGGTCTCAGAAACTTTGCTTAGAGGCAGCACGGCATTCTTTAGGGCAGTAAAAGCTGCAGCAAGTGACTTGGTGGTAGCCTGACCAGTCTCTTAACCAGACTTTTAAGACAATACATGGCAATTGTTGCAGAAGATGAGAAGCTTTCTTATAACTGTAAAAAGAAGAAAATACCAGGATCTCAGGGGAGACAGTGGCTGCATGGAGGGGAGCAAGAGAGTAGACAATGAAATGAGGGCACTGTGTTGGTCATGAACTGAAGAATTTTGGTGGCATGGAGGTTCATTGGTGATCTGTGTGGAAGAAGGCAAGGGGCTGCAATATGCTGGTCACAGGTGGTTCCATTCAGCTCTGAAGATGATGCAAACAATTATGGACTGAAACCTCATTCTCAAACATATTCAAAGAAAAGTGTCAGCTGCAAGGGTTAAGACACATGAGGAAATACATAGGAGATATTGTTGAGGACATGGCTGGAGATGCTCTTGGAAAGAGCTTCCATGCCAGAGAAGGTACCTCTGAGAACTGCAGCTGTGGGTGACCTATTCTGGAGTATGGACAGCCCTGAGGAACTGCAGCCATGACCCTACCACACAAGATCAGAGGCAACCCTGAGGGACTGCAGTTTGTGAATTTGGCATTTCTCTAGGTGTTGGCTTATTTTGCTATGTTTTTATCTTCTTTTTTACCTTGCTTCACAAAAAACATAACCAAAAGTTGTTGCTAACTAGCAGTGAAATAAAATTCCTTCAGTAGAGACTGCTTTGAATATGACATCCTCTTTAGCATCGCCGGCTGGAGCAATGCAGCTCTCCACGTTCTCTGGACCTCATTTGGGGAGCGCTGCCGCCCCACCTAGCTACAGTCGCTTTTTCACAAAACGGCTCCAATTTATCACTGGATAAGAACAGTAATGAAAGGAATTAAAGTGGCCTTACCTCTGGCCTAGGAAAAAATGTTGCCATTTTCCAGAATGAAAGGGCTGCACAGCACAGACAGAGCTTGGCACTTAGCAGTATTACAGTGTTGTGTTTTCCTGCCATCTTGCAGCACTGCCATCTTCCTGGTACCTCCGGCTCTGCTGTGTTCTGAAGAAATCCTGCATCACTGAGAGGGCAGGGCAAGCTCAGGTCCTCTTGTCCTACCAGAAGTGCTCATTATTGCTAATAAGAGATGATTATGGAATTTACAACAGTAGCTTTTCATGTAAAAAAGGCATGCTTTCTTGGCTGCCTCCAGACTTGCTGTTCTTTGACCTAGACTCTTCACAGCTCAGGATCTAATATGCTAACTTAGAACCTCTTGGTTCAGGATCTCCACTGCTTCATATCTGAATAGTAGCATCAGCTCTGTGAGTACATAAGTATCCCGCTTCTTGCAGTTATATTAGTTTAGGCTTGTGTAAACCCTTTGCTCACAACTGGAGCAAATCCAGCTCTCTTCCTGCTCTGTAATCACAGCATTGCCTTCTTGCTGTACGAATAACTATTTTTCATAGATTGACATAGTTTTGCGGTTTGCATTAATTAGTACTACTAAAATTGAGCAGTAAGCAGTCATAATACAAGGTAATTTTTCCTGAGGACCTACTAAATAAGATTTATGTTTACAACAATTCATGAAAGGAAAATAATATTTATACATCACAGTGGAGGAGTTTCAGTAGAATAGAAAACAAACTTTATTTCTTAGGACAGAAAGCACAGAAATAGATTAAATCACAGAACAAAGTAGGTTGGGACACAAATTCTCACTATATGTCATGTGTTCACTCTCTTAATAGCACTCTTCTTACTTCTCTACAGTTTGCTAACGTCTCTGTCTTGTAGGAGCAAATATACTTAATTACATTAAACAACAATTCCTGATAGCAAATGTTGCACTGGAGGTGGAATCTATAGGATCCAAATAGAAGTTCACGTCTGAGATTATCGTCTGGAATCCTTAATGGTCACTGAAGACAAATAATCTCTTTTCAACCGGTGTCCTTCTGAAGCAGGTACTAACAAGCTAGATGACTGCATCCTAGATCCCTTCATTGAATATAAAGAAGCCAAGGATGACTGGCTCAGGTGGAGGCACCACCACTGTAGATACCTGAGGGCAGATGAGAGGAATCCTCCCCCCATGACTGCATTTTGATTTTTGCTGGGAAGGAAACACAGGGTACACACTTTTTGTGCTGCAAGCCCTGCAGGCAGCAGCCCCAGTACTCCTGGTATTAATAACCCACAGGAAGCACAAAAGCTGTTGATCCTGCTTTGCTCTAAGTGGAATGGAGACTGACAGGAACTTGGTCTCCCTGTAACCTGTCAATTCACACCTAACTTTAAGTAGCATATTTAAGTTTCCCTAACAAACAATTTCCAGGAGAAATCCTTCCTGTTTCTATGTAGGCAGGGGTAATGGCCCAACTGCTGAGTTCCAAACATCTCATTCTCAGGGAGACCATGTGAAGTTACTGAAGACAACAGAAGTGACCTAATGGACTTAACAAAACCAGCACATCATCTTTTATGTCTATTAAGAAGGAATTACTTGTGCTGCTTGAATCCTTACATGTTGTTTTGTGATGATATGATCACCTTATTTTAAATGCATCCCTTAAAGTGGTTTGGGAAAAAATAAAAGTTTTTCTTCACAGTTTCTCTTATCTGGTACATAAATGACCTTGTGAACACTCTCAGAACTACTCAGTAGGTTGCAGCAGGCAGCTGCTTTCTCTGCTTGGCCAGTCTACAGCAGAATTTTTCCCTTGAGAGAAATTCATGACATGTCTGAGCAAGCCAAGAACTAGCCACGTGGGACAGCTGGAATTAGCTTCTGTGCAGCTGGTTCTTTGTGCCTTCTTTCTTCACTAGGCAGTATCTTGAAAGTAGTGGTGTCCACAGGGCTCAGTGGATTTACTCTCAGCTTGTAAAGTACATCTCCTGTGGGAGGTGCCTGTCACTGTCCATTGGCTCTAGGGAAGCTCAAGTTAGATGTGCTGTAGAAAGTTATTCCTAAGCTAAAAGTCATACCAAATTGGCACTGGAGTTACAATTCAGATTCCTGTGAACAAAAGCTCACTTAACTGGCTTGTGTCTGATTGTCCCTGGCCATACATCATCTACAAGCAACATGGCAGTGGCCTTAGGGACACTGTAGGGTTTTCCCTGCCAGGGCTGGTCACCACATCTTTATGTGTCTGGTTCACTGAGTTCTGTAAGGAGCCCTGCTAGATGACTTCTCTAGCCCAGAAGCAGGGGCATGAAAGTTCCATGTGCTAGAAGGAGGAAATTTAAGCAACCTCTGGAAGGTTAGAAGAGCAAGTTTAACTGTGGATACAAGTTAAATACACGTACAGAATGACCCTTGGTACTGCTGGGGTGAACACACATCTGAAAGAGTTAAACTAAGAGAAGAAGAACTTCATGTCCACCCGCTGTTCAATTTTCCTCCCCTCCTATGTTTCTCTCTGCAGCCAGGAGCTCTTCCTTCCGCTGGTCAACGTGCTTTCTGGAAAAGCCTTTCTTCCTTGCGGCATATGACTGCTGGCTGAGAAGACATAGGGGGTTTCTAAATTGCATTCTTTGAACTTGAGAGAAGGTCAGTCATTGCACTGAGTTTTTCCCCCACTGGGTAATAAAATTGGGGTCAGACAGGATGAAAAGTGGAAGCAGGAAAGGTGTTACCAGTGGGGAAATGTCTTTAATCTGAGTATGGAGATGCTGAATAAATTTGCAGATAGGAAGGACTATCTCCTTCTCTCGTTGTCAAGCTGACCGATCCCTAGGATACTGTAGGAGCCCTCCAAGTTTTTCTGAAGGACTGGAAATGCCACGACCACCCATCTAACTCTGATTTTCAAGTTGTTTTGTGTTAAACATGTTTCTGTGGAAAGAAAGGAATAGCTTCTGTGTGAAAAAATCCAGGCTCACTGAATTTACTTGAGCTGTCATTTTGTTATGTGCTCCTTCTCATTTTTTCTCAGTAGTTGTTACCTCCTTAGTTTTACATCACAGTGGCTGTACTGCTGTATGGCTTTATGCACAAGCAGCACTGCAGTGTTAATAGGGCTGGAGTGTTGGGGGAGTGGTTTCCACTATGTTGGACTGGAGAGCTGCAAGCTTACACAATCTGTTACTGTAACACGTAGAAGGAAGAAAAAGCTTAGTTTTGGCCCAAATTAAGGGGACAAACAGTGGTGGTGGTTCCATTTTGACAAGAGACAGGCGTTTTGACATGTTTGCCATCTCAATTCTCATCTTTCTCATCCTAAAAGAAATAGTGATGTCATTCCCTATCTCTAGCTTCGCATATTAAACAGAGGCAAGACTTTTGTGTCATTTAGTCTTCAATGTTCTCTGAACTAGTCTTACTTCCTTGTGTAATGTTCTGCTCTGTCTTGAAGCACTTGTGGCCCAGAAAGGCAACCGTATCCTGGGATGCATCAAGAGATGTGTGACCAGCAGGTCGAGGGAGGTGATTCTGCCCCTCTGCTCTGCCCATGTGAGACCCCACGTGGAGCACTGCCTCCAGCTCTGGAGCCCCCAACACAAGAAAGACATGGAGCTGTTGGAGCGAGTCCAGAGCAGGGCTGCCAAGATGCTCAGAGGGCTGGAACAGCTCTCTTCTACAAGAACAGGCTGAGAGAGTTGGGCTTGTTCAGCCTGGAAAAGAGAAGGCTCCAAGGAGACCTTACAACAGCCTGCCAGTGACTGACGGGGGCTTACAAGGAGCCTGGGAGGGACTTTTACAAGGGTCTGTAGTGACAGAACAAGGGGTAATAGGTGGAAGCCAAAAGAGTGTAGCTTTAGACTAGATAGAAGTTCTTTACCCTGAGGGTGATGAGGCACTGAAACAGGTTGCCCAGGGAGGTTGTGGATGCTCCATCCCTGGAAGTTTTTAAGGTCAGACTGGATTGGGCTCTGAGCAACCTCATCTAGTGGGGGATGTCTCTGCCATGGCAGGGGGGTTGGAACTAGATGATCTTTGAGGTCCCTTCCAATCCAAGCCATTCTATGATTCTATGAATGTAACAGTGAGCCTCACTGAACTGTCATGCTACTTCTGCTGCCACAAATATTTCCCCAAGACTGTGTCAAAATCTATTGGGAAATGTAGAAAAGAAGAGCTCCTCTATAAGCAGGGAATATAGAAACAGAAAATTAAATAGGAAACTGGCTAAAGTAAGGGACTCATCCATTCTAGGAAGAAAACTTAGGCGTTCTTGAGGGAAGCGAGACTTCTAATGTTGACTTGATATTTTGCCTTTCCATAGCTTAAACTACTGTTTCAAGAATATTGAGCAAGGGTATTTGTGCACTGGCTGTTAGGCTTGGCTGAGACGCTGCTGCGTCCTACATGTTTTAACGGGGTACCACAGTGCAGGCTGCATCCCTCCGCTTCCCCAGCAGCATGAGGCGTGCTCCTGGCTGTGTCACGGGAGGGCATTCAAAGAGCTCCAGAAAGAACATCTCCTCTTCTTCCTACACTGCATCTGGGACAGCTACGCTTCAGTCTAGTCCAGCTGTGGCGGCTTAGCCTGTGGAGTTCAATAGATGTCATGAAGAAGTAAATGGGGTGTCCCTGAATGCAACTCCCTGAGCAGGCTCAATACTGTGTCTAACACCATGACAGATCTTTTCTAGGGCAGTGCTTACAAACCCCAAAATTCCCCCTTGAATTTGTCCCAGCTGGTCCCAGCTACCAATGCCACGATGCTGGAGGACAGAGGTGCCCACGGCAGGAGGCAAATCTCTCCTGCAGTGCTGCAGAGTGGGCTGCTGCTTTACATACCTGTCCCTTGTACTCAGGCTAAGCAGCTAACACAGGACAGCTGGACTGTCCCCTGAAACTGTCTCAGTCGATGCAGCTCACCGTCTAGATGGCTACATGATGCAATGATGTCATTTGCATCATTTGCATATTTAATTAGCTAGCAGGCTTAGCGTACCCACAGCAGCCATGCAACTCTTGCCAAGAAAACTCTGCACTGCAAGTAGGAGCCCCTATGGAGGAACTGCCACGTAATAATGAAAGAAACTTGGAAGAGTCCAAAAAAGTAGCATTGACTGCAATGAAACACTACACTCCTGGCAGAACTGATGTGTCTTATCTTGTTCCCTCCTTTGAAAGTAGGAGAAAAATCAAAAAATAGTCAACACAACTGGGCTTTTCTTCTTGTTTACTTGGAAAACTTGTTTTAACCATCAATTTTAGCAAATTCTGGCAGTTACAAACCTGTACACTTTTTTTATGTTGTTTCATTTTTATAGCAAAAGAACACAAGACAATACTGCCAACAGCAATTATGCAGGAACAATTAGTTTTTGGATGAAGGACTATACCCACTTAAAGTGATAAACCTTCCCTTTTGCATAAGGTTGAATTTGTTTTCATTGGAGAAATGACATCTCTCAGTATCTACTTGAAATGGCATAAAAATCATACCTCTATATTTTTGTGCAAAACACATTCATTTAAAAAAAGTCAATAAAAAACATCTTCTTAAAACCAGAAAAAAGTTAAAACAGAAAGAGCTGAACCCAAAGGAAAGTTACAGTACATTTTGAAATGATTAAAAACTTCTCAAATCTAAACCTTTTTTTTGTTTTTCATTTTTTTTTGCTGTTACTTTAGAAGTTTAAAGCAACTTTGATGACTCTTTAGAATTACATCAAACAAACAAACAAACAAAAAATTTAAAGCGACCTGATTGGCATCAAATATCTACAAAAGCCTGGTAATCTGAAACCATTATATACATTATTTTATAAACTTCTTTTTAAACACCAAAACATACATCTTTTACAAACCAGCCTGCTTGTGACAGGTAAAATTTACAAGACAATCTTTTCCGATACAGTGCTTTAAAGAGAACTGCTTTCATTCCTAAACATCTTTGTCACCTTCTGAAAAGCGGCAGTATGGGCTCCTTCCATTGTTAAATCATAGCAGTTCAGGTATTCCCATGACAGAAGAATCCTACAGTTCTGAGGGCTCCAATCTCTTTCCATAATACAGTTCAAGCGCACTCTTAACACTGGTAAAGATTACTTATGGCCTTTGTGTAATACGACATATTTGCAATTATTGCTTCTCATTATTACATAAAGAAATGAATTTAATTTCACTTCCTCCCCATCCGCCCATCCCTTGGATGATGCATCTAATTTACTGACTGTATGGCCCTTCTGATAATGGAGATGCTAAATGTCAAGTTTATGAAACACAGGCTAAAAGCCATGGATAATGGGTGATAGTCTACATTTCTAAGGCTCAAATCACAGTTTGGTGTATTGAGAGGAACAGAGATGCAAACAAGCAAAAAGCACAGATTTACTGCATGGGAAATGACAGTAAACCATCAGAGAAGGAACCTGAAGATGTAGCTCTCTCGATGGAAACCTATGAAATGTCTGTTATTAGTTAGTGAATAGCTCTAAAAGATACCAACAAAGGTTGATGTATTTTCACTACCGGTTTAAAATAGCTGTTTTTCTCCAATATTAAGGATGCTACCTTTTTAAATGAATCTTAACAGAACTGGTCCAGGGCATCTTCAACTCTGCCTCCCATGACTGCTGTTATTATCAGCTATTAAGATACACTAAAGCTGTATTCTTAACCATATATCCTGTCCAGCCCACATCTCTCTTTACAATGGAGTTTATATTGAGCCAAGAGCACATGACACATTCTCAAAGCTCACAGAGACAACAGGTTGCTGCCTCCCCATCAGTCAGCATTTCAGTGGGATGCTTTTTTTCACTGTGCTGCACCCCCTCTAAGTTTCTGACTCGAACTGGTACCAACACATCAAGGCTTGCACTACTTCAGACTACACTAGAGAATTTAGAGGAGGGGGGAGAAAAAAATTGAACTTGTTTGTGACACAGGCACAGGGAGAGAGCCCGCCTGAGAAACTTTCTGACTTCAGGAAAACAGTGGCAGTGAGAAGCCTTTGACTCCTTTCAGCCTTTTACTGCAATTATGGGATAAAGAAACCCATGGGATGATTCAGGATCAAAGACATCACCAAGCTTTAGGAAAATGGTTAGATTGCCTGGAAATCACAGTACTGTAATGAATCTCTGCATTGCAACATCCTCCTGGTTGCCTTCACACACTGTGTTCTATTGGAGGGTTCTATAGGAAGGCAACTTTAGGGTGGTTGTCTAGTGGGGTTGTCCATTTGGTCCCATAGGAGGGAAGTGATTCTGCAGCTCCTGGGTGTCACACTTGGCCCTTTGCTATAAGAAAAAGCCATCAATGTGCATAACATTTTCCACCTGATCAGAATGCACAGAGCAAGCACCCTTTTACTCAGACACACACCCCTGGCAAAGTCGGTGATTTCTGATACAAGCATGTATTTGCATTTTAACAAGTTGTTTGTTTCTTTTGATGTTTCTTTACAAAAAGCAAAGGCTGCCTTGATCCTAAGAGTTAGAATCCACTGATATTCAAAAGTACTTTATTAAGTCTATGAAACCTCTCCTACAGATGATTCTGGAAAATACCGTGTAGTGGAGCCATCTACAGGGATGTGAACTGAAATACAGACACACAGGATAAGCAGAGATGTGAGGGGAAGCTCTCATCGAAACAGGGACTTGGCAATGACAGCAACAGCAATATAGAACCCACCATATGGCAGAAAAAAACCCCATATATATTGGATGGAATAATATGAATATTAATTCTTACATTAGCTTATGAATGTGTTGTTAACTTCCAGGTTAGAAGATTATGGCTTGTCCATGTAGAGCGAGAATTACAAAGAAAATAAAATGGTTTGGATTAACAAGAGAGATGTTAATATAAAAATTTTACTCTTTAAGAGGTATTTCATCTTGAGATCTGCATTCAGGTCTTCTCGTTATCTAAAAGAGCCAGAACAAAACCATAAAGGCCACAGAAATACCAATATTCATAGAGTGGCATCGGTTTCAAGACGGATTAGGTCTGTTCGATTAGGAGGGGAGAAGATAATGAGGTATAGAAATCATGAGTGGAACAGAGAAGGCTGAACGGGTGATCCTTGGCACCTTCCCAACAGCACTTTAATAAGTAGGCGTTCAGTGAAATGAAATGGCAACAACATCAAAACAGAAAAAGTACTATACATTGGTTTTATGCATATTTTACTAGTAAAACTCACTACCAACAAGATATTACTGAGGCAACAAGATTGGTAAGAAACATTGTCTTTTTTTTTTTTTTTTTGTATGGCAATTGCTAGGTTCCCATGGTGTTCTCCCTTGTGACACTTTTGATATGTCCCAGAAAAGTTTTGATATTGATGTCTCAGGCTTACTCAAGAATTTTCACTTCCAGAAAACAGATGACACTTCATAACTATCTGGGGGCTTGAACAGAACTAATTGCGTAATGGATAAAAATGTAAATACCAAGACTGAGTAGGAACAAACCTCACGTAAACTGCAGCCCGATGCTAAGAGAGCATCACGTTCTCAGAAAGTCATACCAGCTTTAAAAGTGCAGCTAAATTCGCAGCTTTGTTTTTCGAACTCGGATGTTCCTACTCTCGAAGAGACATGAATCTAATTGCATTTGCCTTCCTGCAACATAGACTTCATGAACAATGCAAGCCATCCTCTAGCTCTGCCTCCAGGCTTGCCAAACCATTTCATGGCTTATTGGCAAATCCCTCAGTTCCTTGCAATCGCGATACAAATATCCATGCTTTTTTTCTTCTTGAAAACACGGGTAAAGGGATTGAAACGTACCATGAGCACATTCAGAATCTATCACTGTTACAGAAGCATGTTTACTTTGAGAAGACCAAGTGACATTCATAAATTCAACGGACAGGAACTATTTGCAGGCGAGTACTTGATAATACTTGTATGTGCAGTACATTCTTTGTAGAAGTTCACTCAATTTATTCATGTATCTCTGTAATGAACTGTTTTCTACTGAAGAATTTGCTGTGCGAGCCCAAAGAAAATATCTGCACCAATCTTTCACAACTATATGCGCTATTGGAGGGAAGTAGCAACACATTGTATCTATTCTGAGAATTTTAGAAATCCTGTTTTATTAAAAGTGTTACAAGCTGCAGTTATTTATATTACATTCTATTAAAGATTTTTTTTTCTGTTGAGGGCACTTTCTAATTAAACATTTCATGTATGTCAACAAATCGCCGTCAGTAATTTTTGGGTGAAACTCAAGTCAGTCAAGAACACACCCTGGAACACAACTGCTGAAGCTCTCCAGTAAAGATGTTTGACGAAGAGAGAGGATGTGGAAAGCAGCAGAGGAAGCCTGTTAATGAATCTGTTCATCTATAACAATGATTTATGACTTCAACAACTTTTCAGAATGACTGAATTATGCCATGGAAGGAATGGATGAAACTCCAGCAATAGTGCAGACTGCAGACTCACATTCACCGTACAAGGTACACAGATGCTGTAAAATTCAATGGCAAACATTTTTGTAGCACCGAGCAACAGGTATGCATATTCTTCTTTAATACACTGAGTGAAAATCCCCCATTTCCACATTGCACTTAGCTGCTCAGGCCAAATCAGTGTGAAAGGCAGTTTACTCCAATCAGGCTGAGGGAAGCATAAAAGCATACAGGTGCTGCAGGTTTCCTCACCCCAAAACAATATTCTGAAATCTGCAAACAACCTTTGGAAGTCCTCAAATCCTATGAAATCACATATCCAGCATAAAATATAAGCCAGATCTGTGGTTGCAGCCTATCTGTGCAGTTCCACCAACTGAGCCAGTTTACAGGTGCTAAGACTTCTTCCCAAAAACTCTAACGATGGACATTTGTCAAATGAGGTTACCCTAAAAATATGAGGTTACAGAACTGTTATATGCAACTTAATCACAACAAATTTTACTGAGACAACTGCAGCATGACTGCTGTTAAAGAGGTGATTGCAAAAGAAAGGGATTTAAAAAAAAATGAGCAGTGCTTTGTAGATAGTTGGGTTTGACAATGATTTCAGATAATCTGTTCACATTGCATACAGAAGTCAGAGGAGGCTGGGCATATCCAGCTGTGGCAAAAATGTGCTACTACTGAGCCAAACTGACATTTCTGAAAGTCCTCATGGGTGAAGTTATGCTCACAAACCCAAAATCAGGTTTTAAAAAATGGCAAGCAAAGTAGGCCAGTTTGAAGCAAATATACGCAGTATATATGTTGCTTTATATGCAAACAAAGTAGAATGAAATAAGATGTAACAAACAAAAGCATAGATAAATAGTTATGGACAAATGACTGGTTGCTTGTCTTTGATAGGTCAATTTACAAAAGCCGTTTTTTCCAGTTTTCTGACGTGTTGTACACAGCAGCCTCAGCAATCGATTGTTTTCACTCTTTCACTCACAAAAAATTTCATGCAACAGTGCATCTTGGAATGACCCATACCAGTTCCTTAATACTGTGGGGAGATCGTAACACCGTAACACTTTTAATAATGCAATACCAAACCAAAATTAAATCAAACTTTGGGGGAGAGAAAGTAATTACGTAGCAATTAGTACTTCCCCCTGCCTCAAAAGCTGAGTTTTATTCTTGGTAATAAATAGAAGGTACATACTCTCCAGATTGTCTGTAACAATTTTGTGATGTATAATACTTAACACAGTTGGTCTCTTCATGTCTGCACATACAGTATCATTCTGAACAAGTTAATAATAGGTTATACTGTATTTTTGCCTTGCCCAATATATATAGATACACCTTCAGCAAAATTTCTTCTCAATATTTATACTATTAATTGGACCAAATGACAACAACAAAAAAAAAAAAAAAGGAGAGGAGGAAAAAGAAGAGGAAGAAGGGAGCTTCCTTTACACTTGTGTCTGATGCTGGGTCTCCACAAATGGAATGTGAACATTTTCTAGGTTGAGTTCCTCCACGCTTTCATAGTCACTCATGGCTACTTCGGAGTCATCAAAGCCGCAGATGGCTGAGACGTCAGAGGAGGAGGCATCTAGAGAGTTGTGCAAGGACAAGGTCATCTTACCTGCACTAACGTTTTCTGTGTTCTGGCTTGGGCCAACAGCAAAAGTACTAAATTCGTTCCCAGTCTGAGGCCCTGTGGTGTCCGTCTCATTGGGGAACTGGTGAGGAGGGAGGTATTGGCTAGGGTGGAAGTGCGGCCGCCGCCTGCAATCGGGGCTGAGCGTACTTGCCATTGAGACGGGCTGCGAGGGCGGGAGGGTTTCATATTGGTCTGGATAATCCTCTGGAAGAGGAGGTGGTAACTGGTCCTGGCTTAAAAACTCCTCTTCGTGAGGAGGGGGGTAGTCGCTGTCAATGTCGTAGCCACCAAGGTAGTAATCCGTTTCCAGCTCTCTGGTGCTGCCGTGATGAGCCGAGCCTCCATCCGCTGTCTCAAAATTGGGCACTTCCTCAATGTCGGACAAGCGAGCACTTGGCATCCAGTCAGAGGTATCCCAATGATACGCTGCAGCAGGGAAAAGAAACACAGCGCTCTTGTTAGGATGGGGCCGCTCTTGAGAACCAAGTGTCCTGCATGCACTTGCCTCTTGGTCCTCACAGCACGTTCAAATCACAGCATGCGTCACGGGCCATCGACACAGGTCAGCCATGCTCTGACCAGAGGGACAGGGAAGGAGAATAAATTGTATTATGATGCTAACACAAACAAGCAAAGAAAAAAACACGGCCATTCGCAGGCGTTCTGCTTTTTAGGGTGCTACTCGGTTGTATTAGAAACTACAAGCCCAAGAAATCAAAATGACAAAAACCTGTGAATTAATGCTTTTCATAGTCAATTGGAAAAAATCTCTATATAAATGCAGTCAGCATGCTTATGGTATCATATCTAGCCTAGCCTTCCACCTCCAAAGACTTTGTTTCAAGAAAAAATTGTGCAAGCAAAGAATCTGATCGCCTGAAAGCCAAACCCTGAAATTAAGAAAAGGCTGGCCATTCTCATGCAGCTTTTGAACCCAACAGAATTCAAACAAAAGAGGACACGTGAAGCAGATCAAGAAAAAAAAAACCCACAGAATGAGTCAGTGCCCTGCCCACCCCAGCCCAGTACAACAGGCAGAAAGTGTCTCAGAAAAATCACCTCTGTTGTAGTTCTGTCCTTGATCCATAACAGACACTGCCAGATACAAAGTGAAAAGTAAAAACTGGTAACTCGGAGCTTGTTACCAGCATCGTATTACATGTGAAAATACAAAACTCTGCATGCATATTTCTAAAGTACAGCTGCCTCGGTGTCATTTTAATAGGATTTTTAATTGTTCTTTATTTTAGCATACAAGATAAGCTTGCCCAGTCAAATGCAGACATACATAAAGAAATTATTATGTCGTGTACTATATCCCTTTTCTACCATATCTTAATTATTTACCCTCACTGAACAGATATGGAATTACATTAGAGCCGGAATTCTTAATACAAAAAGGGCTATCCACCATCTCTACGGTTTATAACTGCAAAGTACATTTCTCTCTCACTTGTTCACTTCGAAACAGAAAAATAAGAATCTACCATTCTCAGGGCCGGTTCAAACAAATCTGGGCCCACCTGGGCTCAGATACCATGGTGATGGGCACGGTATAAGAACCTGAATAGAATAGAATACAAAGCCATTTAATGGGGCCGTCAGCTACAATGCCCCACAACCCCACACCCCCCTCCCACCTGCACTGCCATGCTAGCCGGTGGGGAGAGAGGCATTCCAGTATGGAGAAGGTGCAGGGGTCGAGGGGAGAGAGCGAGGAAAGAGGTTTTATGTGAGACAAGAGCAGGGAATAAGCTGCAGCGTTTTCTAGATGAGATGCTCTTGTTCAGCCACATGTTATCGGGCTTCATGCAAGAAGTCGCTGGGCAAGGTCTCTGGACTGTGTCGCTGGAGGAGGTCTGGCCAGATAAATAGATTTTTACGGTGTTGCAGTGGTTAATCTCTGGGTCGCACCCACAGACGAGGGCATAGAAGACTATTCTCCAGGCCTCCACCTACTAACAACACTCTTGCCCCTGCTAATCACCACACGGGGCATGTAGTGAAGGTGAATTCTTCTTTAGCCAGATGGTAGCTTTCTACCTGCTCTGCGTTAGCCTGGGCTGAGGAGGGCTGGAGCTACTGCAAGTTTAGCAGCAGCGTCTGAACTGGCCCTAACCACTTTTCTTCTTCGCTTTCCTCTTCTTTGTAAAGTGTCACTTGGTCAGGGTAATGACATTGCACCTCGGATGTGTCAGGTCCCTCCGAGCTGTGCGCTTTAAGGAATCAGGAGAACCTCCCTAACTGGCTGACTCGCACAGCCCCTGGGGGATCCCTGTCCGCTCCGGGCAGCAACGCTGCCCACCATGTACCTGGAGCTTAAAGCAGCTCTGCTGCAGAGTGTGTTGGGTTCCCAAGTCTCATATAAGGAACTGAGAGTGGGCATTCTCATGTAACTGCTGCCAGACTGGCTTTTTTTCTGACCTGTAAAGCATGATGGGGAGTGAATGTGTTAGCTTAAGCTTTCTTTTAGGAAGGAAACATTTACAGTGTCTGTGGTTTCTTTTCAAGGTTATTTTCTTATTTTATGAGTAGGACTTTTTTTTTGAATTAACCTTCGCTACTTCATTCTGCTTGATATCAAGAATGGCATTCTTGCACTTAAGGAAATCAGTAAATACACTATAGACAAATATTCAAGTGCCACCATTAGCTAGGAGTAAAACTGCTTTTCCAAATTACCACGACACTGACTCAAGGAAAAAAAACAGTTTCACAAAAATAATTTATTTGATCATCATTGAGCATTATGATAGAATATCATAGAATCGTTAAGGTTGGAAAAGACCTCTAAGATCATCATGTCCAACCATCAACTCAATACTACCATGACTAAACTATATCCTGAAGTGCTACATCTACACATTTTAGACAGACCGGATTAGTTTAAGCCTGCAAAATCTGGCTTGATTTGCTAAAGAGAAACAAAATTTTGGATGTATGGATTACTTGACTTGATGTTGAACTGACATTTTCCCAAGCATAAGATAGATGTATAAATAAACAAATTAAGCTAGGATACATCACATTTCCTCAGCGCATTATGAAAGAGGAAAACAGAGATACTCCTGTTTTACAGGTAGGGAAATAATTTCACTTGCAATGTGATGTGTCTGAGGTCACCCAGAAGATCAGTGGCAGAGCTGAGTGTTGTTGGGTCCTTTGACCCAGCTGCGGTGCTCTAATCCACGGACACATCAACCCCAGGAGAAAGGCAGGGGCAGGCTGGCTGCCTTGCTACATGGCATCCAGGAAGCTGTGTCTACACATCATCTATTTGACAGCATTATCTGTCACCTCTCTACCACCATTTTGGTCCTCTCCATGTGGTCCCGCTGGAGCGCATAACCCAGCTCTAATGCAGCCTGGGACACTTTACAGTGTCTTCTTCTGTTTCCCAGTCTCTGCAGCCAGGATAATCTCAATGATTTGGCTCTATTATCAACCTAATCCTTTCCTCTGAAGGCAATGGGAATAAGCAAGCAAAAACATTGACTTGAACGAAGGGGATGAAGGCCTTGACACTCTTCTACCAATTCCAACCACCCACAGATATTTTGTGGTACCTCCCTCTGGCGTTTTTGTGTTTGCTGGTGAACATGCTGATCTGCAAAACACAATCCTTGCCACAGGTTTGCGTCAGTGTAAATTAGTGAGGTTCTGCTGGAATGTTTCACAATGAAAACAGGAAGCATTGTTGCATAACAAGAAAGAAAAAAATTTAAATACCTTCATTTTCTATAGTGTCAACTACATTGTTGACAAGCTGTATGACAGTCACTATGGAAGCTTGCAGAGGAGGGAAAGCAGAAAATAAAGGGAGGGGAAGGACAGCTTCAGGTTAGTATTTCAAATATACATCATATGTTACCACAATAAATTCTCTCAAACAGACAGAACACATTGGAAAAAAAAAAAAAAAGCTGCTGACCAATGCATGATTTATGCAATGGGTTGCAGGACATTTAATTTCACATAATCCCACACATTTTTAGAGTGGTGATAAATTCCAAACCAGAATTTCCAGAAAGGCATACGGGATGATGTGTATCACCTCATAAATTTAAGCAGAGTGGCCAGCTGATTCAATTAACCGAAGCAGTATCTTGTCTACCTGACACTAATTTCTAATTCATTCTTGCTTAAACGTCTCCAGAGATGGTGCCATGTGCTCCAAGGGATCATTATCTTTTAGACCATCACACCATCTGAAACAGTGCTAAGCTCAATCTATTTCCTAAGAGGAATGTTTTACTTATTTACTCTTTGTGCTGTGCTGTGTAATACCTCTGGGACATTAAGCAGTACTGCTGTAATTAAGAGGACACATCCAAGTACGTTTGGTTCAAATTTTGATCTGTGTTTGACGGAATACTTCCACAAGTGCTTTGTGTGTTCTCTTCAGGTGTTTTACCAAAACATATTTTCAATATTTAATACAGAGGGTGCAATTGTTTAATGTGGAGTCCAACAGACCTGCACTGTGTGGTCCTCTAGATGATCCGCATTTTGGACCAGTTAACGTCCCTGCCTTTGAGAACCTGAAATAAAGCCCACCGAAACCACTGGGAAGGCTCTGGTTTAGTGGGTACGGGATCTGTTCTTTTTTCTTTGTCTTTAATTTAAAATCAATTGCTTTGGAGCAAGCAAAGATGGGGACCAGAACTATTGTGCAAGACATACTTTTTTGTTTCACACAGTAAACAGACTTGGAGGTCACAAGAAACACGTTAACAGTAATACTGCCACTCAAATATATGCACAGTGTTTTGATGTCTTTGTTAAATTTTGAGTATGTGAACAAGGTTCTCACCCAATCTCCTCAATCCTTGTGAAGGCCTGAAATAAAGAGCCTTGCTAAACCCAAGGAACCCTGTTCTATGTCTATGTAGAGCATGTTCATGCCAATAAAAAAAAGTACTGCTAACTACTCTCAGAAAGACTAGGGGAGCTGAGCAATTTAAATGCAGTAGAAATAAGGTGCAAAAAATAAAAGTGGGTTCAAAATCACACCCAAAAAGAGTTTTCATGGTGAGATGATGCCTGTTCAACCCAGCAAGGGAAGACTCCTTTGCAGGGATGTGAAGCACACAGAATTAAAGTGACAGGAAGGGGAAGGATTTACAGCTTCAAGAGGGATATCCGTTAGCCCCTAAGTACATATATATGAGCATATATATATGGTACTTATGCTTGTATTTATATTTTAAGCTCTATCAGTCCAAACCCTCCCTGCTGCTGGAAGAAAACCAGAGAGTGCAGTGTTGTGTTGACCTCTGCAAAATGGCTCAGATGACTTTTCTTCCCTAATTCTCCCTGAAGATATGGATTTGTTTAGACCCTGAACTAGAATTGTTATCTCTAAAGGCCATATTTTAAATACAGCTTTCACAAAAACGTGAACACAAAAGGTCCAAGCCAGTTTCGGTGGTACTGTGTCACCAATTTAAATGGGGGCAGGATCTGATGTTTAAAAAGCCTAATTAGAATTTGAGAGATATAAAAAGTAACCATGTACAGTACATGAACACCTGAATAATTATTCTAAAGATAATTATAATTTAAATATGTATTATTAAAATAATAATTATTCTAAAAAATACTAAGGAGGGTTTTTTTGCAGGGTGCAGGGGCAGAAAAGCCCTGAGAAACTTGACAAAAACACTCATGAAGCTTCAGCCACAGCTGAACCAAAAGGAACTGCAAGTGCGCTTCTTTCTTAGTGTTTTTTCCAACATTTAGGAGTACCTAGAGAGAAGAGCTGCATGACATGACTGCAGAACTGAGTCTTGAGACAATTCATTAACTGGTGGCTGAGGAAACAAAGTGCAATTTCTTTGTGCTAATCTTTTTCTCTGTATCTGAATGAGGTTCTCCTGACACTCGTCATCCCTCCCTGGCAGAAACCTCTTGCCTTTTCTCAGACACACCACCCAATATCCATGGGCCATAGCAACAAAGGCTTGCTCTGATTTTGTTGGCTTCTTTCAGGCTGTGTATGGCTCTCCCCTTGTCACCCACTGACATAATGACGTAGGACATGAGAGCGGTCAATGAACATGCACCAAGCAGGCAATTAATGGTGCTTTATTGCTAAAACCCCCCAACTTTCTGTACCTGAGTTACTAGTTGCCAATCACCTGTAAGATAAAGACTTTGAATTGCTTTCTTTTTGCATCTTGTGTTTGTTTCAGCTGATTAAGTTCTGGGTTCTTAGTCTGCACCATATTGTGTCATATTTATTCACTGCAGAAAACTTGATGAATAGTGATTTGATGAAAAAAAATCCTTTTTATCACCAAGTAATCATTATTGTTGTTGTTGTTATTATTATTATAATTACTATCACCTATTTATTTATTATTATCACCATTATTACCATTATTATTGCCTATTATATTAAAGATGTACTAACTTCAATGAACATTTTCTACTAAGGGAAGATGAAATTGAATGCTCGAGTTGGGTCAGAAGTCTGTTGGGCTTGCTGTGATTGCCAGGAAGGGCCAGGGATTGGCTCATCCGCTCATTGTTGCTGCTGAGCACCAGGAGAATTTTGCTGGGACCCTGAATTAGACCTGGCAAATGCCACAGAAATTCCCTTTAATTTGGCTGATGAAACAGGAAAGTTTTCCTCTTTCAAGAGGAAAATGACAGAAATTCTATGGTTTCACTCACAATCTATTAGAAAACTTGGCAACATGACTGTGCTGCATCACACCTCTAATTCACATGTAAAGCTTGGTACAATAGCGCCAAGCATCAAGATTTTGACTACATTCCTATAACTTAAAAAACGGACACAAAGTGGGGGTTTGAACCCAGGACCTTCTGATTTCTAGCATCGTTAAAGACGTAATCTAAATGTTTTAATAATATTAGAAAGCGAGTTAAATAGCTTTGTCCCCAGCTTAATAAAGATAAACCCATTTCTTACCATTATCATCGCCAGAATCAGACTGGAAGGAGCTGAGGGACTGTACTTCGGAGTTGCTGCCTTTATTACTTCCTGCAAAACAGGTCACTTCTTCAGCGTCATCAACCCCTTTACCTTCATTGACAGCAAAAAACAAAGCAAAACAGTACTCTCTAGGTGTCCACATTTGTCTATTTATACCATGAAGCTGTTTAAAGCTGGCCAACAAGTAGCTTTCTATTATTTTTGTCAGTAAAGAATGACTTCCTTCAGAGAGAAGAAACGACTTATTGGTCAAGAAGGCAGCTGATGAAGATACCTAGACTTTTGAAGTGTTTGAAGCCCAAACAGTCTTTCAAGTGGCTGACACCACTGTAATCAAGGAAGAAACATCTGTACGCGCTATTGCCTTTTTAGATGACATGTAGTCTCAGCAGCAAAGAAAATGATGACTGAAAAAATGTGCCATAAACATCTTATACAAGAGATTACAGTTACATTTATCTTTACTGTTCATTTCCTGGTTTGAGAGCCTCATTAAAGGCTCATTCAATGCTCAATAAAATTATTGTGCATCTTTTCATTCATATCAGTGGCCCTTGGATCAGATTTTAACAGTTCTACCACTGACATATAATAGATTATGCTTCAATTTACATTGCTTTTCATCAGGGACATTCAGTCCTGACAACTCTTTGACGGTTTAGAAATGTAACTGCAGCCTATGGTATAAATTCCCATGCAATTAAGAGTATATGAATAAACACATTCAGCTACACATTGTATGAGTGATAATAAGGAACAAAACAACTTATCTTCTGTAGTAAGCACTGAGAGAGATACCTGAGCTAATTACAAATTAACAAGCTTAGGTATAAGTCCAGCTCCACCTGCTAGCTGAAGATATTTCTACCCAGCATGGGGCACCTGCATACAGTAAGGGCTGATTTGCTCCCGCTGAGAAGCAGGGTGTGTAGTAGATGGAGTGAGTGCTGCTGTAACAAAGCCGTGCTGCTTCCCACCCCTTGACAGCTGAGGTCTGTCTTCGTGGCACGGCCTCATGCTGTGCAGAAATTCATAGATACCAGCAGCGCCTACGGCAGAAACGCCCATGAGAATACAGAGCCGAGCACGTATGGGGGCTGGCGCGCTGATGCTTTCAATCAGCAAAACTTTATTTAACGTTTAAAAAGGTCACCCACAACACAATTGTGAAATACAGCCCAAAGAAATGAAAATTCATTCCTGTTTTTCACTAGAAGGCCTTAGCCAATGTGCTGCCTTACATGAAAATGTGCAGGTCAGGGCACAGGCAACAAGGCAGTGCCTGACTCCCCCCTCTTTTCCTCAATTCCTGTTGCCTAAAACTATGGGACTATGGAAGTTTTTAGACCACGGAGTTTTACTTGACAGTTTTGGTTAAGGCTGTGTTGCAGTGGGGTTGAAGATGCATTAGGAAAAACTACTGAAAAAAGAAAACCTCATAAAAAAGCTCTGTATGCCAAAGCAAACATCTTCCAGCCCATATGATGTGTTCTGACTTGCAAAGACAGACAACGTAGGGCTGTAACTCTGTCCCAACAAACTGGTATTTCCTGTTATGACAGAATATACGAAGTCTGTTGCATCTCCAGCCACTTGTTCAGGAATGGAGCGGGCACTGTTATCAAGTGAGAAACCTTCAGAGCACAAATAGGGTAAGTGTGGAGATCAGAAATTTTGTGATCACCCACACTGAATGCAGATGGGAATGCAATGGACTGACAAGGTGATCCTGTAAGTAGTGCATGATTTGCTGCTTAATTTCATAGACACTGGAAGTAGAGATTATTAGTTTGTTTGTCCCCACTGCGAAATAGGATTGCTTCTTGCAGAAAGTTTAACTCCCACGGGAGACCAACTATCCAAACTCAGCAGAGTTTACGTTTGAGAATTCTGCCCCAAATGATTTCTTCCAGTAGAAAGATGCTTGCATTGTATCACTTGAAGAACTAATGCTGAGAGCACTTACTCATATGTGCTTTCTGAACAAGTGAAATAAATGCACTTAGTCATACTTAATGCATAGAAATAGAGGTCTTGTACGCCCAGTTTAATTATAACCTTTCAAAATCAATTGAAGATTTCTTGGAGAAGTGTAACAACTGTAAGTGAATGAGGCTGGAGTGTTAGGAGCCCCTGTGCCACTGCACCAGCTGCACCCTGAAGGCAACCCTTTCCAGGGCAGGGAAGAGGGAGGCTGGCGTGCAGCTCTACTTACTTTCCGTCCCAGCATCCCACGTGCTCTTCCTGATGGAGTCACAGTCGGAGCGACAGGGAGACACGGCGGGCAAGTTTGGAGCCACGCTGCACACCACCACCCCTCGCCTGGCCGTCAGTATTCGAGGGGACTCGGGATGAAACGTCGTCATCTCCTGGTGCTCCACACTGAGCCCATCCACTATCTTGTCCAGGTTATTCCGCGAGTCGCTCTGGAAGCACGGGGTATAGGCCATCGGCCTCACTGGGACCTGCGGAGGTCCGACCTCTTGGTAGATATTTCTACTGTCTCCACTGTTCCTGATGTTCTTGAACTGGATACCATTGCTCTTGTTGAGCAGGGCGGCAGTAGCCGGATCCTGCACAAGCGTGATGTTGTTGCGGGAATAGTTCTTCCTGAATACTTTCTTACGAAAGATGATAAAGAGGACAATCAACATAAATATGACGAACAGGACCACGGCTATTCCTATCAGCTCCTCCTTGCCGACGTATGAATGCCCAGCTTGTATATTGGGAACGACCACGGGGCGAAGACCACAGTATTGCCCCACATAGCCAGGGGTGCAGTTACACAGAAATGAACCAAATATGTTGACACAGGAGCCACCATTTTCACATTCTTCTCTTTCACACTCGTTGATGTCTTCTTCACATCTTAAAAGAAGAGAAGGAGAGCATGGAGTTTGGACAACACCTAGTAAACAGCCCAGCTTGTACATGATGACTTATCTTGTCAAAGTGATACCATTACACTTAACATCTTCCTGGTGCTTGGCAAATGATTCTACTATTATCATCATATTTAATTATTTCTGCAGCTATTCCATGGCTTTTTAAGACAATAAAATGGAAACGTCAAGAAAGAAACCAGAGTTTAAAGCATCTGATAGGAAAAGGCTGCTTGACACTAATGAGGCTCACTGAAGGTAACAGACAATCTCAAAAGCGGAGGAAAAAAGCCAGGAGCCTTAAAGAGAGAGGAGATAATCAAAAAAAGGCAGAACAAAAACCCACAAACAGCAGACAAACTAAATGAGAAAAAATCATGTTGACGGGCAGGTCAGGAGAATTTCTGTGTCTATACCAAGTATATGATCAAGGTTAAGGTTTTAAAAAATGAATGCAATAAATTAGGCTTTTATGTCAGAGCTAAGGCAACTAAATAATTGATCCATTTTCAAAAAAAATGATTACATAGCAGCTTTCATAGGCTTTATGGACTTGCTCAAAAGCCCCTAACACTTAGGTGTGTATATCTTGGTGAAAACTGTCTGGAGATAACATCCTGAAACAATAATTTAGGAGACCAAGTTCAGAAAAGCATTTCTGCACATGCAAGCCTCATGGATTTCTCAGCTGTCGTTAGCTTAGACTTGAAACAAGCACTAAGTTTTGAGTTATTTTTTGTCAGGTGAACCGTAGCTTTAGGGTACAAAATGCCTGATCAAAAAGATCAAAAATCACTGAATTGAAAAGCCTGCCTTGCCACCTGGGGAGGGTCACTTACGTTACTCCCGTCAGGCCATTTTTGCAGTTGCAGATGAAAGCGTTGCCGATGGGATCGCATGAGCCTCCGTTCCGGCAGGGATTTGGGAAGCAGGCTGTGATCTCCGACTCACAATTCCTTCCCGTAAACTGGGAGAGGCAATTGCACTGGTAGCCTGGGAGGTGAGGGACACAGAGAAATAAATCAGAAGCGTACCACTTCAGTCTAGAAACAAGGGGATCCATTGCACTGTGGAGTGTGTGTCCGTGTGGCCAACACTAATGCAAATTGAGTTTGTTTATCTGGGATGTCTGGACAATTAGAGCTCATGTCTACAGCCAGGGATCGGAGGAATTGCTGCAGCCCAGACCATTCTGACTGTCACGACTCAGATAAGAATCAATGTTGTCCACGGACGACTTCAGTTACAAGAAATATTCTAGACCAAGGATGCATCTTTCAATACTTTTGAAAACACAGACAATATTTGCTGATAGCAGTAGCCCATGCTCGCTTTGGGGCTCTCACCAAAGAACAAGAGCTTTTCCACATCTGCCTTTCACAAGGACGACACAGTAGGGATGTGACAGTAATAAAACACTTGGTAGCGATACTTACCACTTTCATAATCCCAGCTGACCTGGGCAACATCAGCCCTAATCAGAGCTGATTATGTGCAGTGTGTGCTATTAAAAGACTGATTAATCACTGGCTGCAATACAACAGACATTACTCGACTCAAGCAGAGGGGGACCCTGTAGGGGATCAAAGCCCTACTTTCACATTTCTTGCCAACAGAGGAGCAACATCAGAGTGAAAAACAGTTCTTAAAGCCATCAGCTAACTCTGCCAAGTATCAAATGACAAATCTCTTTTATTTTCTCTCTCCTTGTGACTTCATATGGCGCAATGCCATTAGTAAAAACTTTATCTAGGATCACAAAGAAATCCAGTGAGGCAGTGCGTCTCTTTGTGTTCTGAACTCAATATTGAAATCTGAGTGCTTTTTCACTTGAAAAGAGCAAGAAACATGTAAGTTGTGAAAGGGATGAGATGGCTAAGGCAGTCCCTGGGATGGAAAGACTCCCAGATTAGAGTAGCTGAACTAGCAAAATTTTCCTGGACAGCTGTGAAAAATTTTGGCTGACTTTAAAAAAAACCCTACTTGCACAATCCAAATGTCTCAAACAGATGTGTAGGCAAGGTTCAAGCTACAGTTATAGGGTTCACATACCTACTGAATATAGGATATTAAGCAACTGGACCAGGGAACCTTCCTTCCATGAGTACTGCTGGAGCTCGAGTTGAAATTCCGAATGCAACTCAACTCCATGTCAAAATTATTGGAGATCAAGCTGATGAAGCTGAAATATCATCCCTCAGCAGTGAGCTTTTTAAACATATTTGTAAAAACTTTCTATATCTACATATCCAAAAAAAATTAAATACTTATTTGAAAAGTAACTCTTCTAGGAAACAAAGCAGGAATTTCCATCAAGTTGCAAGGAAAATAATTTCATGGAAACAATATGGAAAAGCCCAGTGGGGGCATGAGGCAAAAGCAATTCTGCATTAAGACTCCCACATCTTTTATGTCCTCTCCAGTTCAATTCAGCTTGTTCATTTACTTTAATTGAATTCTTTCATAAGAATAGGCTTTTGAGAATAAACTTGGAACCAGACTTGCTGGTGTATTCAGTCAAGAGTCCAATCCTATTTAACTGAAGATAAATGAAATAGATACTCAAATATCACTGCTGTTTTCAAGGTTGCAGAGTTAAGAAGAGAAATTATTTGACTTTGGGGATCCCTAGAAGGCATGTTTGGTCAGCATCAGCAGGATGGGATCATTTCTTGGTTTCTTATATTTATCTCACTCAGACAATGCAAATAACTTTCTGGACATGTAGAGATCTGGGTCTGAAGAATTACAAAGCTGTGACTGCAACAGGCATTGCATTTTGATGCCATTCCTATGAAAGATTGATTGTTAGTTGGCAAAGTAGCTGATCTGGAAATACTGTAGGTAGAAATCACAGCATGAATAACTAAGGCTGTTTCAGTGCTTCATTTTATGACTGAACAGTGACATCTATAGTTCAAAAATTTACAGCAATGTTTTATATATTTTTGTGGTCTCAATGTGTTTAAGAGAAATGAAAATGTTCAATTCAAATATAAACCATTTTATTCATAAACAAATCTATTGCCTTACATAATAGCAGAATAAACATGTTCTTCTATTTGTTATCTGATATTTTAAGCCTTCATAGCTTGAAAATGATGCTAAACCCCAACTTTCTGTACCTGAGATACTAGTTGTCAATCATCTGTAAGATAAAGCCTTTGAATTGGTTTCTTTTCGTGTCTCGTGTTTGTTTCAGCTGATTAAGTTCTGGGTTCTCAGCCTGCACCATATTGTGTTATATTTATTCACTGCAGAAAACTTGACAAATAGTGATTTGATGAAAAAATCCTTTTTATCACCAAGTCATCATTATTATTATTATCATCATCATCCTCATCCTCATCATCATTATCATTATTATTTTTGCCTATTGATTATATTAAAGATATACTAACTTCAATTAACATTTTATACTAAGGGAAGACAAAACTAAATGCTCCAGATGGGTCAGAAGTCTGTTGGGTAATGAAAATCATGCTTCTAAAAGCCTATATTGTTGACTGCATTTGATTTAATGACGGTGAAAACACAGATATTAGAAGACTCAAATATTCAACATAGATTCTAAGTCTAGGCATCAAAATCAGATATTAAAAAAAAGGGCAATAAACCAAGACAGTATTAGATTACAATATTTATGACAGACTTTGCCTCCCGTTGGAAGCACTGCCACACACCTGCCAACTCGGAGCCACTGGCAAAGACAGAGCGCTTTCCTGCGGCACGCACGCCGAGAGCTGCAGAGCGTTCACCCGAGAGGTCTCCAACACAGCAAAGCATATGTCAAAACTCATGGAGTAGGGAAGTGATGAGCTGATACGATGGCTCAGTACACACCATATATCCACTCGGCCAGCAGACTTGCCAGACCTTTTATGCTTCTCCAAACCTCTCAGCAGAGGCTGTAATTTTGCCCGTTCCTGCACACGGCAGCCACATGGCTGTGGACAAAGTGCCATGGTAAAGAAAATCCTTTTGGTCAGGTGTGTATCCTAGGTCTAACAGAGATTTTTTATTACACTTTTAATTTAATATCGAGTTAACGCATCATACATTTCTTCCCATCTATTTAGCACAAGAATAATAAGCAAACTTCTCATGTCAGAGGACAAAAAACCTGAAGAAAAGGCTAAATGCCCTGTCCTCTCAGGGAATGGAGAAACCCTTTCAAGCCATCTAGGGCTTCCTACTGTTCACAGGAAAGGCACTGGAAATCTTGGAAATGAATCAATATTTAAGATTATACAGTCCATCTAAGTTCCTTCCAAGATATATGAATATTTATTTTTGAACACTGATGCTGGAAAATGTTGAACTGTATTATCCACGGTACCAAATTTTGTGATGTCACCACTGTATTTCTTTAGAGGGAACCAGTGGAAAAAGACAGAAAGCTCTGGTCAAGCTGCTGGGGTTGGACCACAACACTGTCAACACATGCCACAGTAGATGGTGTCAACAGCTGACCTAAGAGCAACAACAAGCTGTAAGCATTAGTACAGTCCTTTTAGGCTACATCTACATTAGCAGACCCTACAGTGCGATGGCAGTGGATCTGCTGAGCACCAGTTGGTGCTGAGGACTTGGCAAGCTCAGTGCACAGATGCCAGGGCTTTAGGATCACATCACGTTAATTGCGCTCCTGGTGCACTTCTTCCAGCTAAGCACCATCCAGAGGGAAGCCTGGTCCTGCCTTCTGAGCCCTCACCTCTCCCCAGCAGGAAATGAAGCGCCGTAAGAGGGGATGATCAGAAAATTCACGTCAAAGCTCATTTGCAATCTAAAACATTGTGTAGACACAGCCTTCCCCTACTTACACAGAGTCTTAGATTCTTGGAGTCATGGAATCGTAGAATGTTTTGGGTTGGAAGGGACCTTTAGAAGTCATCTAGTTCAACCTTCCTGCAGTGAGCAGGGACATCTTTAACTACATCAGGTTGCTCAGAGCCCCATCCAGCCTGACCTTGAATGTCTCCAGGGATGGGGCCTCCATCACCTCTCTGGGCAACCTGTGCCAGGGTTTCACCATCCTCACTGTAAAGAATTTATTCCTTACACGCTGTCTAAATCTACCCTCTTTTAGTTTAAAACTGCTGCCCCTTGTCTTGTCACAACAGGCCTTGCTAAAAGGATTGCCCCAGTCTTTCTCACAGGTTCCCTTTAAGTACTGAAAGGCTGCAATAAGGTCTCCCCAGAGAGAAGGGAGACTGGGCTTTCTGCTCATATTATAAGGCTTTTCTCATGCTTCTCGAATAAACTGAGTCCTCTCTATGTAGCTGAGTTTTGCCTCACTTTGACTGCAACAGCTTCTGTTCCTGCCTCTTTGGCATGTCCTTGTCCGGAGGTAAAGGGATTTTTCAGCCCAGACCTTACCAAAGAGCAACACGCTGTAAGCGAGGACACTACACCGGCTTCCTGCCTGTACCTATGTTTGCTTGGCACTTAATGAGCGGAGGCAGTGGCAAAAGCCGGGCACGGTGCCATCAGCAGATGGGATGCCGTTACGCAGCAAACATCTCCGTTGGTAGCATTCCCAGCCTGAGCATCTGAAAGTCTGTCTATCCTCAGGTTTACTTGGCTTTATTATAAAGGATGCTCCAAACTGCTGCCAATTCTTTTTTTGAACATGTGTATGCTCCTGTTTCTATCTATTGCATGCAAGAGGAGCTGGCTTTTATCTGTTACGTGCTTTGGCATTTGTGTTTGATCTCCCCATGTAGTTTCTCCCCCTGCTGTGCAGCTAGACCTGACAAACTCAATGTCCAGAAACAGGCCTGCCCTTGGTCCTGCTCACGCAGCGTTTCACGGCAAGACAAATGATGAGAAGAACTGAAGGGGAAAGGACCTCTCCCAGCATTCTATTTTGCTATGTTTATAGGCATACCAGACCATCTTCAAGAAAAGTGTGTCCTTCTGCCTTACATATTCCTGACACTTCAGATTTAACTTTACCTTTGCCTCTAGTTGGTATGGAAATTTGTTTTTGTTGAACTGGTGTTTTCTATGAAAGGATTGGTGTATAAGTGCTTTGAAAGCGGGGATTTAAATCCAGATGTCTAAAAGCATAGCTATAAAAAAAATATAAAATCCCCAAAACTTCTAAAAAGCTTTTAAAAATTAACTGATGTGCTCACATTACAGCATGCTGGTTTGCTGTTTGTGTGTGAAAAAGCAAGATCGAGAACACAAGTAAGGCCTGGTCAGTTCATGAATGTGGTATTAATACACCCATTTTCCCTGATGTCATTTTTATTGAGCTACCTAATCCTCAAAACCACCTGTGTGATGATGTTGCCAACATGCTTGAAAACATGTATTAAAACCACCATCTAAGTACCAGGTTGCATTTTCCCCTCCCTTTGCATTTTGATTCTGTTCATAAAAAAAAAAATTAAAAAAAAAGGAAAAAAGAAAAAATGAGGAGAGGGGAAAGCAACGACTTTCTGTCCTCAGACTCTGCCCACAGTCCTTGACTCAGTAGATACTTCTGCTCAAATGCTTCATGTTCAAATAAATTGCCTACTCATATAAGCCATTTACTTCAATCAAAGCCAGATGTATATAGGATTGATCAAATTAAAAAGAAGTAACTATACTTCTAATTGCAGGCTTTACAAGCATGAGGTTTCTCTCTGTGGTTGAAAAGCTTGGCGCAGTGTTTGCATTTGATTACAGTAAAGCTTTCTATTGCTGTGATTGCTCTAGCTGTTATTCATGCAGATAAACATACGTTTACTATTGGAAGACCTGGTAATGCCACTCTGTTATTAAGGTTGTGTGCCATTTCCCATTTTAAGAGCTCATATTCAACAGCTTACAGCTTAATCACACTTTAAACACCTGGTTGAATTTTCTCGGGAAATTTCAATCCAAAGAGCCAAGTTGATTCTGAAAGTCATGCTGTTTGTCAGGTTTCAAAATCCTAACAACATTCTTTAAAAATAGCTTTACTGACCCATACTTATGGGTAGGGACTGTAAAGCCTGGAAGAACGTGGCATGTATTTCAGGGCTGTGGTTTCCACTGTCTCCAAGAAAATTGTCCTAAAGCTGCAACATAGCTCCTTCTGCCAGGAGTCTCCTGAGCTGTCAGACCTAGTGAGTGCTCATCCCCCCTTCCCAGCTGTTTTTAAGCACTCATGGGATCTTCTCGTGGCATCCCTGGATGTGCAGTCCCCTCTCTTTAACCACTGACAATGCTGGGCATATGCTGCTGCCGCCGCCAAACTTGACTGAGACCCAGGGGAACACATGAGTGCAAGCAGAAATTCATGTCATCGTCACTCTCCGCTGGCCCAGAAACCAGATTTTGGAAGCAGAGAGGATTTTCTGTGCTCTCAGGGATGTCTCAGAACACCTGAGCTACCTACACTTTCTCCTTCAGGCAACAATCCTCATTTTTATCTCCTGTTCAGTGCGCAGAGAGGTCAGACCGAAAGAGCCAGCGTGGGTGAATCAGACCCTTTCTGGGCGATCCTTCTGCCCCCGTCAGCCCCAGCCCACGCACGGCACCGTCCCCGAGCTGGGCGCTTCGACGCTGCTGCCAATTGACCCACACGGACCTGAACGGCAGCAGCACGGACACGCTCCCAGAGCACAGAAAACATCGCTTGAGCAATTCCCCACACGGGGCCGTCGCATTACCCTGTTCCCGTAACCGCGGGGTGAAGGTAATCAGAGGCAGCGTTTTATTAACGGTGAACAGGGTAGCAGGCATTTCTATTGAAAGGAGTATCTCATGACAGGAAAGCTATTACGGAGATTTGTGTTTTAGATGATCAATTTATACAAATTACATGTAAATTATACGTGGCCCCTTCGACTTTTTGGCATGTAGCCAACAGCTCTTTCATATATTAATGTTGGGTAACCTTTTAAAGTTAGCTACAAGTCTGAGCTTTCTTTTTCTCTCTCTTATTTTCTTGTAAAGTACAGTAGGGATTTTGCAAGAAAAAGGATGTTAACAGTATATGAAATCTGCTCTGTAAAATTCAAATTAGAGGATTTATTTATTGAAACAAATCCTATCATTATGCCAAATACTCACTGCTTAGGAAAAGGAACATTGTTCTCCAGAAATTTTAATGGGAGGATATCACAGAAAACATTGAGTCAGGAGACCCTGATGCTACTGAATGCCTTGGGATTGGGAAAAGGATCTTTACATGGTATATTTCTGCAATGCTTCTCCCCATCAATAAAGAAAAAGCTGGCATTTTCTTTCTTAAGACAAAAATTTAGGGTTTTTTTTTTTTTTATTTTAAATGAAAGTCAGCTGCTAACATCTATGTCACTGAATACAATGTCTGATGACCCTTAAATGCATGCTGCAATCCACAACAAGCATCTGAAACGCTGTTGGGCTCTCGACTCTACTGAATTTAATTACGCGGCCTTTTTGTGTATGGAGGTCACCAACAACGGAATCGCTTTGCTTGGTGGAAACAAAAATGCCCACGCCTTCTCCCTGTGGGCTGGGCTGCACAACTACCGCCGTGCAGCCAGGGCCCACTGCGCTGGAATTATGGCTTTATAACAACCCTTTATTTACATAAAGTGCTGAGGCAGTAAAAACAGCAAACAGATTTTTTAACGGCAGGCAGCCGAAACATCCCTGCAGGGCATGTGTCCCCTCGCCGAGGCAGGAACGCAGGCGAGGTAATTCAGTTCCGTGACTGCTTTCCAGCAGCGAATTATGTCGACATGAAAATGGTGCGTGCCATTCCAGTAATGAAATGGGTCCAATCTTTATCACCGCCTGTTTCTCCCCCACATCTTCCCTTGGTTTGAATTGGTATGCATAGGGCGCTGGGAAAAAATGAATTGCTGTAAAGTATTTTGTTAGAAAGGTTTCAATTTACTCATCACGAGATTGCTGAGCAATGCTGTAAATAGACTCAAATAAAATCAATAGAAGGAGCTGTTCTCATGCTTCCTAGGATGCTAGGCAAATGGTTAACCTCATTTGTTAAGTATGGAGTTTGAATCAAAGCCATGCTACGTTCATGTACATATTACAGCCTTATTTCCTAGGGATTTAAATAATCTTGCTTAGCAATTCTCCCAGTGGTTGTAGCATCCTTCTGCCTCAGCATGATTTGTTTTGCTCTTGTGCAGCACTCCTTCCCTTCCTTGGTGAATAAAGACCCTCAATGACACACAAAAGCAGCAACATTTGCCCTCATTCTCGCTTGCCAGTGCTGTGCTCCCAGTGGTCCTTCCATCTCCTTCCACCGAGAGCAAAGCTGATAGCATCTCTGATGCACCCTTTGGCATGGGAGAAGAGGTGGCTGAATCAAAGACAAGGATCCAGAGAAGATGCTGAGATAGGTCAGCACCAGAAAAAAACACACTGTCAGGGCTTATTCTATAAGGTTGGGGTTATCCAAATGAGCCACTTTTGTCTGACAGTCACATCTCACCAGATTTCGGCCTCGAAAACTAAGCTGTTCTCAAGTTCAGAAAGGTCTTAAAGCTTAGAAAAATCTATGTGGAGGAGGGGGATCAGAAAGGAAATATGAGAACAAGCCTTAAAACAATGAAAAACAGAAATAATAATTATGAGTGCAAGGGAAGTGCATGAACACATTAAAGCAGAAAGCCCTGGGACAGTGGTTCAATGCTCCATAAAAAAAAAAGTTTAATGGGAACTTCCCTGAGGAACAACAAGCAAAACCACTGACAATAAATGGATGGAAAGCTCTGAACTTACAGACTAACTCGCTGATGAGAATCCTCATTTTCAGAGAAAGTTTTACTCTGGCAGAAAAGGTAACAACACTGCCTGCTAACACAGTATGACTAACTGGAAGGGAAACCTGCAAACTGCAAAGAGAGAACAGCCTGAGAGGAAATGTCCCACACATATGTCATTTGCTTTTTTCCTGCAAAGATGCTGACTGTTCTTACGGTCTGGTAACTCACGCTCTGTGTTACTGGGCAGTAAGTCACTGGCACCAAACCACATAAGCCACCATATAACCACTGGGTAGGAAAGTCCAACATGAGCACAATTTAAATCAATGCCCTATAAACTTGGGATAATATTACTTAGTCCTTGAAGCACTCAGGCCCCCAAGGAAGCTGTAAAATATTCTGGGTGGGTTTATAATGGGGTGGACTTGCTGTTTTCCATGCAGACATGTAATCAAATTACTTACTCACAAAAGGACCAAGGTGTTTGTGGACAGCTCAGTAATTATTTGTGACAGCTTCAGAAACAGAGAAAGGTAACAGCACCGTTGCATCTGTGATGGACGTTTGAAATCACCATCTTTGTGTACAGCCTTCGATGCTGTAAATGGATCCTGAAAAATCTAGCTGAGCATTACAGTAATTGTAATTCTATTGGTTTCTATAGAAATAGGATTATCCTAACAGCCAATAAATCAATTTCCTCCTGGAACATTAATGCAATGAGAAGGGGTCCCATTTCACCGTTATTTATAGAGCAAACAGCTTTTACACAATTTGCAATACCTATCAGAGTTTTATAGAGTTTCATGAGATTTTTTTCGAGCATGTTGCCGCATAAAACCGTCTGTGGCAATAAATTATGGAGGGAAACGGGGAGGGGGAAGCCCATGGAGTACTGTGGAATACATACCACCAGATGGCACGGTGGTACAGGTGCCGCCGTTCTGGCAGGGATGCCTCTCGCAAGCATCGGGGTAGAGGACGCAGCCAAGCTTTAACTCGGTCAGGCCAACCACTTCTGCGAAGCTGCTGCGCTTGTTCTGGAGTGGCAGCTCGTTGTTATTTAGGACAACTGAATCCAGGCAGCCCTGAAAGCCGCTCAAGACCTGCGTCGTTCTCTTGTCGGTCAGGCTGCGGACGTTATCCACTTGGACCTGGGCGCCGAAGTAGACGGAGCTATCTGTGCTGAGGGTCTGGAAATAGAGGGGGGCTTTGCGGCGCTCCACGTAGCTGTCGTCCAGGGACAAGCTCGTGAAATTACGATTCAGCTCCAGGAAGACTGAATGCCAGCTTCCATCATTAACGGCCCTGCCAGAAATTCCCAGGATTCCTGGGCCACTCCCGCAGTCCAGCTGGAACCAGAGTTTGCCATCGACAATCTGCGGGAGGAAAACAGAAATCAAAGTGCCTCAGGCACTCAGCCGTCTCATAAAAGCTCTCACAGAGAATGTGGAAACACAGACGACTTCTGGACAATTTCTGTACAGTGTTAAAACTGCTGTCCTACATGACACTAAAATAGCAAAAAGCTCTCCTTTTTGTCATCAGCAAAAACCTACTTAGAATTTATCTAAACCCAGTTATTGCATGCAAACTGAAAACAATGAAAAAATATAGATGCAGAACACAGGCAAGGACTGGGATAATGACATGTCTCACTGAAGAGGGCACGGATCAAAGGACCCATGTTCTGCTCTTCGCTCTACTGCTGAAAAGTTGTGTCTCTCTGAGCAAGTCCCACCACCCATGTGCGGTGGATTCTGTTCCCAGTGGTTGATGGTACCAAAAGGACAGGTAGAACAAGGGACTACCTCTGAGTGTTCGAGAGAGGCTTGGGACAAAGTCAGTCGTTGCTGCTTTCAGCTGGAGATGTTAGGTGCTCTGCTCATGCATACAGTCTGTGTCTCTGTAACCTTCTGGAGCATCTTAGCTAGGTGTGGATTTGTCCCTGAGTGACATAAGCTCAGCTTCTCTAAGTACAACAGTAAGATGCTGCTTGACTAAAAAGTCAATTATTTTCCAAGGATTCTACACTACCTGCTCTGTGTATACCTCAGAGATTAACATAAGATGGCTCTAACTTTTCTTTCTTTCCTCATATGTATGCTGGGTTCATGGCTTTAGAGGGTTTGTTAGGATTTCTCACTCTTTCTCCTGTCCCTCATCCATGTGGAGTCCTCATGAAGGGAAAATCTGTGCTAGCCTGCTGGGGCAGGCAAAGTGCAGAGTGAGGGAATAGCTATGAAGCGCCGCTTTCCTGATTAGCAGTTTGCCCAAAGATTTTAGGTTTCTCTAACAGATGGCAGATAAGTTTAAAATAGCTGACAAGGCTGGAAATAATTTCTTATGACACATTAATTGGATTCAAGCTCTCTGAAAGCTCTCGCAATTATTTTACCTTTATGTCATGCTCTAGGAAGTATTTATTTCTGCAAACCCCATCTCAAGACAGTTCTGGCCCATTATTTATCCCTCCTGAAAAGTTCAGGCGCTGTGTCCTTTTTCATGCTTCCCTGCAGCACACATTGTATTCTCACTGGTTTATCCGTAACACAACCCTACTGCTCTCTCCACCCAGAGTAGAGCGGCCATAGCTGCCATCCATAAACGGGATATTGTTAATCTACAGGAACAGACTGTGCTGTTGTGTCATTATCAGCACTTTATTGTTCTTGGAGCCTCACAGAACTGCCTGGTAAAAAGCTAAGGGTTAAATCTTGAATTCTTATGATCTCTAGACTTCTTTCCAGATCTCAGTCTCTTGACCAGCTGAATTTGAACCCAGCTTTACCCTCCACCAAGTCCCAGTGGGCAGTTGGGGTGTAAATCTCACCACTCCACCGCTCTGCAATCGCTTGGACGGGGTGGACACAGAGACGCTAAGCACGTGACAAGCTCCCAATAAATGCCAGCTACCTTACTCTGTATGGCATGAGTGGTGTTAGAGGGATACACATGGAGCAAGAGCCAGAAGAGCAAGAACTAGCCCCTGGTACGGGCAGCTGGTTATTCTCAAGTCCTTGACCTATAAGGACATAATGAAACTGAAAAGAAATAAGATTGACGATTGTAATACAACATGCTTGAGGGATGGATTTGCTTGGTACTCCTACAGCTCAATCAAAAAAGCTAATGGATATTTAGAAAAATAAGTCTGGATCATTTTTAATTAAAAAGCTTTTTCTTACAGAACTCAAAACTCGGCTGTAAACTATTTCTGTAGGTTGAAATTGGGCTTATTAAAGCTCTGCTCAGGAGGAATCTTGGTAAACAAGATGCCCTGATAAACCGAGCTGGTTTCTCTCTAGAGATGGAGCAATAGTTTCTTTTCTCCCTGTACAACAAAATAGGCCACAAACCTTGAAGGCACTGCTCAGAAATTGCGATCTGCCTCAACATGAACACAAATCAAACAGAAAAATACATGCCAACGTATTACACTTCGAAAAACAGCCATCATTGGATAAGCAGTTAACTTGCTTCTTATTCAGAAGATTTTTTTTCCTATGGAAACTGTTCTACTGATTGTGTATAGTACGCATGTACCTCCCCTAAGACTACTTATACCCTGAAGGACCTACTGCCTGCATGTCTATTATCCTTACTCACAGAACATGCTTTTCCAATTATCTTTATAAATACAACACCACATATGAGCACCTGGGATAAATATTACACCATTTATATACGGGAAATGATGATCTAAAAGATTTGCCATTAAAATATGTTTTATACCTCTTTCTCGTCCACTTTTATTTCCTTTTACCAGCAGACAATCTGACATACACAGTAAATATATATTGTCCGGAAGGCTGTTTCCTTCCTTTTATTAAAAAAGCGCTAGTAACCCCCACCTCAGGCTAGAGTGAAAGACGGAGAGGATGGTCTGACGGTCACAGTACTAGCCTAAGAAATGATAGATATGCCTGGGAATCCACACTCTGCAACAGTCTTCCTCTGGGATCTCAAGCAAGTCATTAGTTTCAGGTCTCCATCAGTAAAAGAGGGATAACGTAATTTCCCTACCTCACATCACTGCTTTATGGACACATACATTAAAGACTGTGACATGCCCAGATACCCCTAGCAATGGGACCATAAAAGCACCTTCATTAATCAGATGGTCACAGGCCTTGCTGTAGCGGGGCAGAGAGGAACTACGTGGCCTGCAATGGCCCCATGTCTTTACGAGGAGGAGGAAGAGCAGGAACAGCCAGCGAGGAGTGGGCGCTGCAAAGGGGCCCTGTCCTGCATATGTAGTAACAAGGTTGGCCTGACAGGGAGAAGGATCCTCTACTCCTAAACATGGAGGATTCAACCATAGCTCTTTCATTGAGCAATTAGTCCCTGCTATTCCTGTGATTCCTCACAGCTACTGTGATGTCAGGGACACCGGTCAATCCTCAGTGGGAGCTCTTTGGTTATAGCCTGGACCTTGGTACCAAGCCAAGCTGAACTTCAAGATAACCCCTTACTAAATGAGGTAATTCAAGCTAATAGTATGGAAACTAAATGAATGGCTGATGTTGTTGTTCAGGCTCAGCAATTATCAAGACAACAACCTCAGCGGGTAACTGGTCTGTCTGAGGGCTGGTAGCACCAGTCTCTCCGTTCAGGACTGAATGCGTGGCACCGCTTTTTTCTCCATCTATGTGATGTCACACAGCAGAGAGTTTGAGTTACTCCATCTCATGGCAGAGAGATCCAGGCTCTGCAGCCCCTCACCAATGCAGCCCATGGTGCCAGAAGAGACCCTCTGCTTTGAGATAAGCAGAGAGACACTGCTTCATCCTAGCTGGGTAGAAAATTCCCACCAAGAGTCCACCTCTCAGCTTTCTGGGCTCAGTTACAGTATCTCTCATTATAGCTGCTGTGACAGTGAGGTTAATGCATACTTAAGCATGTATGTTCTTACAGACCCAAAATTCCTCACCTGTAGAGAAGTACAAAGAACAGAGAAGGCCCAAAAGCTGATGCAATCTGTTACATTTCAACAGCCTCATTCAATGAGTAAAATGGAGCCAAACACATATTGGAAATTATATCAGAGTATTAGCCTGGCTAGGATGTTTGGCTAACATCCATATTTGTGTATCAACATAGGTAATAAAATGATCAAATGGTTCTTCTGAGACCACCTTCAGCTCACACAGTCCATCTGCAGTCACACACCACAGATACAGCATGCTGCCTACTAATCTATCTGGGGAAATATTTCGTTAGCTGAATTACATCTCAGGTTCGTTTGTGTAAAACGGTATATTTAATTAAAATATTACTTGTTTCAACTCCAGCCATAACTGGGATCATATCCAAGCTTCAGTCTTATCCAGCGTAAGCCGTGCAGCGGTAATGCATTAAAATGTATAATATACACTTAACTAAACCATGCAAAGTTTCACATTAACTGCCTGGATGGAAGAACATATGCTTGCCTTTTGCCATTTAACAGCTACATTTCTGGCATGCTGGGAAAGTATTTCTTCACCTATTTTTATACTTTCACATTTCACAAAACAAGTTGAATCTCTATTATATTCTGCAAAAAAAAAAAACCCCTGAAATAAATCATGGATTTCTCTTTTGCAATGGCTTCGTAATGCTTTAAATTGTTTACTCCTACTTTTCCCAGATAGATGCTACATAGGAAAAAGGATACGGTGATACTGCTTTTGGCAAACGCAATCTTTTCAAAAGGAAAAAAAGGCCATCGACCTGCATCTCATTTTGCTCCAATTGTCTTAAAAGCAAAAGTACGCAACAAAAAAAAAACGGCCCACCTCTCAAAATCGATGGATGAGTTGCTTTATTTGAAAGAGCTGAATAAATAACATCCTTATTATATTGTATCAATATGGCATAGCTTATAGGCTTTCAGCAAAACAGTAGACAAGCAGTTTGCTCTATGGAATTGATTATTCATCCAAGGACACCATGTTATGATTATGAAATACTTCCATCCCTGGAGTTATCACAAATGTATGAGCTCCCAAACTTAAGCTGGTCATTTAAACACTGAAAACCATATTGCAGCATTAATTTTTAATCAGACTGCAATGGGGGAGATTTGCTTCAAAAAAAACCCAGTGCCACTCTACGTCCCAACAGTGGGGGTGTTTTCTGCCCCTTCTCCCATGGGCTCGTACTGTGTGGTGGGTCTAAATTTCTTCCATCCCTGCCTTTTTTTGGAGCTCAGTGATAGTGCTGGGCCCTCTGGTGTTATTCCAGTAGCTTAGGTACGTGCTTAAAATTAAGGTATGTGAGTAGTTCAAATTGCCTTCAAATACAGGAAGTTAAGCAAGTGATTAAGTGCTTTGCTGGAGTGATGCCAGAGTGCTCAGAAGAGCACAGGATCCCATCCTTTATTTGAAAAGCTTCTCCTCATGTTTAATTTAATTGAAAGCAATGCTCAAATGATAACAACTTCACATTTATAGCCTTTAATTAATCTACTTAATGACCTCATTTCTGCGCACCTCCCTGTCTCACAACATACATATATGGTCTAAAAAAATAAAAAAAGCTTTACCTCTGGCTTACAAATTTAGAAATATGCTTAGAAAGTCTAAGAGTAACTTGACTGAAAGCATCTGAGTTGGGGATCTCCAAAGTTCATGAGTCATCTGCCATCCCTGAAGAGACCTATGGCTACACCCCTGGAGCTCAATCCCGTTTGTCTGCCATAGAATATTTTTGTGAGACCTTAGTCTGACGTTCCTCTGCTAAATGACCTTCACAAACAAGACTCTAGCATTTCCTGATCTTTTAAGTGATGCCATTTCTTCAGAAAACATACTGAACATAACGCTTTAAACCCTATGCTTATAGAAGCCAAGGGCCAGACCTGTGAAAAGGATGCACCCACTGCAATGGCAAATCCTGCCCTACCTAAAACTCACGCTTGAGGCTCTGGGAAGGGAATTCCCTGTGCCCTTCCCTGCTCAATGCGTGGGAGAAAGTGGAGCCTTTGCATTCATCCATACCTGACCCTGGACCTCACTCATCAGACACGTGACGGGGCAGCTGCGTCTGAAGCTGTGCCACACGAGATGGCTTCAGGGCCAGAAATCCTTTCTTAAGAGCAAGGAAGCAAAACAGAGCGTGACCTGAGGGTGTCTGCAATGAAGGGCTTACTTTTGTAATATCATGAATTTTTCTCTTTTGGTGGTAAGATTTCCCAGCTTCAATTGGAGATTTCCATCAGTTGTCTATCACCTGATCCGCTGTACTTCTTAATCATGATAAGTTTTATACACTAAACTCTAACAAAATAAACCCTCCTATCATTCTAACTCCACCTCAGTCTGCCTCTGTGCCATCTCCTATTGTTTTCAAGTGGCAGCTTCCACCAGGGCCATTTGATTTTTTCCAGGCATTTTTCAAAACGACAAAATTGCAAACATTCCCCACTGATATATGTTAAGAGCAACCCCGACAAAGACTTAAAAGAGGTTCTTCAAGCCTTTGTTTTTTTTTTTTTTGTTGTTGTTGTTTTTTTAACAAAATTGTATGGAAAAGTTCAAACTACGCATTTCTAGGTGTCTCAAAGCAGAGCTTAATTGCCTTGTACAAATCTGAACAATGCTGAGAGTTCCCAGTGAATGTCAGACAGTACTCCTATTCATAAAATATTTCAGTCTAACAGCTATAAAATTATTAGTTGCCCATTAATAACTCATCTAGCCATTTTAACATTACCTAAGCATTCAGCTAAAAGAATTCTAAAGATTGCAGATACAGACACAAAAGGCTCTGTGCCATTTCTCCCACTGCTGAATTATAGGACATGGCCAAGTCACAAAAGTCAATGTCTTCATTTTTTTGCCTTAGAGGCTCTAGCACAAATGCTACATGTGCAGGCTCTTGGACAAGCCCAGCACTCCCTTTCCATCCAGCAGATGCTAACTCAACGAAGAACAAAAATGCATGGAGAGCTTATCATTTAATTATTGATTGGGTATCAACATCCAGCTACCCCATACCTCGCTCAACAAATAATCTTAATTTACAGAGTGCAGAAATCTTCACATTTGGCAGGAGATATGTTCTAAGCAGTTGGTTTTAGGAACTAATTGGACAGCAGTGAGGACAAATTCTCTGACCACAGGCATGGACACAGGAAGAACAGCTATTTCAGCATGCATCATTTTGACTGCATGGTCATATAAATGGCCAAATCTTACATCTTGTGCAGTTTGGCTCCTACACACAGACACATATAATGCTCTTATAATGAACAGTACCTAATGAAGCCTTTTCCAAGTAAAGTACCACTAGTAAGCTGGTTTTTTTGCTTGTTGTTACCACCATTGTCGAAATTGTTATTTTTCCCTGTTAGCATGAAATAGATTCATCTTCTCAATCTACAGCTGAAATGAGAACAGCATTCCCCAAATCAAGAGCCAACAGAAAACATACAATCAAGAAAAACAACGGTGGAAACGATAAGTTATTTTGATTACCTTCAGAATTATACAGGGATTCGCTCTGGTGTACATTATAATTCCATTGCTTTGCAGGGTTCGCAGACGAAGAGCCAATTTGAATTCCTCTTTCTGGCTATTTTCGGAAACTCGGTATTTAATGTAGCTATTCCCAGCAAAGCTAAGGGAAGTGTGGCCTGAAATAACAATTTTCAAAAGACACATGCTTTTTTAGTGACACATGAAATAATAATTCCTCAACTGTCAAGCAAATTAAAGAAATCACAGGGCTACTGAGAATGTCTAGAAAGAAAAAAACAACTTTGATGGGAAAAAAAGCTGCGACCGACTACAAAAACCATATTGTTTTTTTTCTTTTAAATTCTTTTTCAGGGAATGGAGGAAAGTTGTGTTTCTCATAAAAAACTCATAAAAATGAGAATTTTCTCCAAGTATTCAGCATTTTTAAAGTTATACAGTCCTGGAGGCATCGATCTTCAGGGGCTGTAGTGTGTTCAGAGAAGGGCAACAAAGATGGTGAAGACTCGAGAGCACTAGTCGCATGAGCAGCAGCTGAGGGAACTGGGGTTGCTCACTCTGGAGAAATGGAAGCTCAGGGGAGACCTTCTCACTCTCTACAACTACCTGAAAGGAGGTTACAGCGAGGTGACGAGTTGGTCACCTCTTCCAAGTAACAAGTGATAGGACAACAAGAAATGGCCTCAAGTTGTGTGAGAGGAGATTTAGATTGGACATTAGGAAAATTTCTTCACAGAAAGGGTGGTTAATCATTGGAACAGGCTGCCCAGGGAAGTGGCTGAGTTACCACCTCTGGAGGGATTAAAAACTGTGATGCTCAGGGACATGGTTTACTGGCGGATTTGGCACTGCTAGGTTAACACTTGGACTCGATGACTTAAATGGTTTTATGATTCCATGATCCTGCCTTACTGATAACAGAGGGAGTCAAAGATGACTGTGTCTGTACATCAGGTCACTGAATTATGGGTCTAAAGTTAGGTGTGGGCAGATGCCAGGCAAATCCTTGCAAGGAGTTCCCTGCAAGCACTACCCAGGAACACAGCGATACAGCTCACTATCTGTTGTATTGTGTTGCCAGATCTAGTTGAGAGGTGTCCCTGCCCATGACAGGGATGTTGGATTAAATGATCTCTAAGGTCCCTTCCAGCCTAGGCCATTCTATGATTCAAAGTAAGTATTTTCATGAGAGAAACAGCACATGTCTCTCTCATGTAGCCTTGGATTCACAGAAGTCAACAGAAAGCTCCACTTCAACTGTTTTCCACCTAGCTCCCAATATCCCAACACAGCTGCAGAGAACTAACAAATGTCCTCAAATTTTCTTTTTGGGATGGTGTAGTGTTTTCATTAATAAAGACTGGAATTTTGGTAATCTAAATAGCAAGCAGAAGAGTTAATTGTAGAGCTTTGCCCATGGCAGGAAAACATCTGGCATAACAGTCTCTAGGAAAAGTTCTGTTTTCTCAGCAGCCCATGTTACTGATCCGGGATTCAATCAAGGTGGTGGGAAATTCCCAACAGAATGTAACTCATGGTATTCATACGGCCCCATAGTTATAAAGACGTGCTTTACAGGGCTTATAAACACGTTCACCACAAGCCAGAAGGGTTACATAGCACATCTTCTGTTGACTTCAGTGGCACTTCTACCTACAAAATGAGAATGGCAGCACTTTGTTGTTCAAGTTTAGTGCTGTGACACGCACCTGAACATTCACCGAGCTTTCCTGGTGGGCACTGGCAGATGAACGGTCTCCGGTTAGCTTCATACCCCACACACTGCATGTCCCCTGGACACGGCTTCTCCAGACAGGGATCGTTAGACCCTGGGCAGAGCCCTCCTGCAATAGGTTAAAATACTGTCAGGGATACACAGTGCAAAGCAGGATCTTCAGCAACACAAGAGTAATGAAAGACAATTATTGATCTCACACTTCAGTACAAGCAAAGAATGGCTTAATAAGAAGAACAAAAAATCCACCCCAACACCTTCACAGAATAAACATCCTTTGGATAAGTACATAGCAGATCTGTTACGATTCTTCAAAGGCTACCCTAAAGTCCATGACAACATATTATAAAAAACTATTATGAGTAGTAGCTGGTTTATAATTGGTGTTGTGACTCTCAGGCCATTCATCTTCTCACAGAGCCTCCTGTCCAGGGGATTTAGAGATATAAGAAAAAAATTGACTTGAAGCTAAGCATTTTGCCCCAGCTCACCCATGAGAAATAAATCTAAGGAGGTAGAGTTCCCCAGGAGATAAAATAAGAAAAAGCCATTCTTGGGCTAAAGAGTGACAGCTGGACTTTTCATCCTCATACTGCACAAATGTGCCCTGTGCCCATGTTCCTCCTGACATTTCTGAGATCTCACATCCTATTGTGCACCTTAGCCAGGCTGCCAAAACATATAATCCTTTCACCTGGTTGTGATTACACAAGTCCTGCTGCATCTGGAACCACATATGACCAGGAAAAACAAACAAACAACAAAACAGAAAAAAACCTCAGGGTATTACTTGCTCTGGACACTAAAATTCAAAGTGAAGAACTGAGAAAATCAAAAAGAAGTTGATTTACCTTGACATTACCTACTTGAAGAAAGAAGCAGTTTAATATTCTTACTAGCCAGTTGCAATTTGTAATTAAAATTGCGGAAAAAAAAAATCCATGTCTTTTGCATATAGAGAAGAGCATAATTTGGATAACACTATATTGAATGCTAGTGTCAAATCTTTCCTAAAAATCTTTTATTATTATAGAATCTAATCTTGCCCAATAATAGGTGAATTCAGAACTACTACTAACTCGATAAGGGAAGTAATCTGAAGGGATAGATGAATACTGAGTTTTAGATTTGCTTAAAATACTTGTGTGACACAATTACATGAAGGTTCTCTGAAACCTCCTAAATTATTAACATCTATCAAGTTGAGCATATCAAGGGCTTACTTTAAAGCCTGTCAAGGTTAAAGGAAATTTTTGCATTCCATGGGGTTTGGCTAAAACTTCTACGTAACATCTAAAAATGTCTAAATAAATTTGTTTTGATAGCCCTAACCTCAAAAGATTTGCAAACACTGTCTACAATAAGGCAAGGATACAGAATCACAGAGTGTTAGAGGTTGGAAGGGACCTCAAAGATCATCTAGTCCAACCCCCCCTGTCAGAGCAGGACCACTGACAGCAGATCGCACAGGAACATGTCCAGGCGGGTTTTGAATGTCTCCAGAGAAGGAGACTCCACAACCTCCCTGGGCAGCCTGTTCCAATGCTTCGTCACCCTCACAGTGAAAAGTTTTTTCTAATATTTTTAAGGAACCTCCTATGTTCCAGCTTGCACCTGTTGCCCCTTGTCCTGTCAATAGAAATCCCTGAGAAGAGCCTGGCTCTGTCCTTCTGACATTCCCCCTTGACATATTTATAAACATGAATGAGGTCACCCCTCAGCCTCCTCTTCTCCAAGCTAAAGAGACCCAGCTCCTTCAGCCTTTCCTCATCAGGGAGATGTTCCACTCCCTTCATCATCTTTGTGGCTCTGCGCTGGACTCTCTCCAGCAGGTCCCTGTCCCTCTTGAGCTGAAGGGCCCAGAACTGGACACAATATTCCAGATGTGGCCTCACCAGGGCAGAGTAGAGGGGGAGGAGGACCTCTCTCAACCTACTAGACACCCCCTTCTAATACACCCCAGGATGCCATTGGCCTTCTTGGCCACGAGGGCACATTGCTGGCTCATGGTCATCCTGTTGTCCACTAGAACCCCCAGGTCCCTTGCCCCTGTGCTGCTCTTCAGCAGCTCAGTCCCCAACCTATACTGGCACATGGGGTTATTCTTTCCCAAGTGCAAAACTCTACACTTGCCCTTGTTGAACTGCATAAAATTTCTCCCCGCCCAGCTCTCCAGCCTGTCCAGGTCTCTCTGAATGGCAGCACACCCTTCTGGTGTGTCAACCACTCCTCCCAGTTTTGTGTCATCAGCAAACTTGCTGACAGCATTCTCTAATCCCTCATCCAGGTCACTGATGAATATATTGAAAAGCACCAGCCCAAGCACTGACCCCTGAGGGACCCCACTAGACACAGGCCTCCAACTAGACTCTGCCCCATTGACTACAACTCTCTGACTTCTTCTCTATTGCTGTTTAATAGATGAACTCAAGAACACAAAGCCTCCCCAACAGTTAGTCTCTTCTTGGTTGCAATAAGCAACTGAGTAGGAGAGTCAACTTCTACTTTTGGACATCTATGTGTGGCTGCTGTGAAAGTAGCCTTTAAGGGCAGAAAAAAAGCCACTCTTGCCCTTGCTTCTGTTGATCTACATCCAGAGCCTGAACAGAGTGAAAGCCAGCTGCTGGGAATGGACAGGCATCTCTTGCTTTGCTTATCAAATTTATTTGCTTAATACATATAGGTGATGATCTTATCAAGACAAAGTCAACACCTTCCCACCCATCACTTTCTGAATACTGACAGTTCTTGTTTATTGCAGGACCCTTATCATATTCAAAAACTACTTTATTTTCTGAGCATATGTATTTTACTCACAATTTAGAAAGGAAGAAATCAACCTGTCATAGAACATATTTCCAAAAGTAATGAAAGAAAGAATCTTATTGCTCTCACACTTTAGCACAAGCCAAACAGGGATCATAGCAAGCATAGCTGAAGTTACCTGGCATTGTAAGTATTTTCTGGAAAAAGAAAAATTACTACTGTAGGTTTTGAAGTGGACACGGGCTGACTACAAATATGGCAATGACTGTAAATGTCTTGCTTGATGTACAGCACAGTCAATTTAATCTTTAACATCTTCCCCTCCTTTGTCAACCATTTGTTTGAGAGGTCCAGGCAGTAAATGATTTACAGTACTGCCTGTAGCACTGTTAGAAAATGATGTACGGCAATCTTTATTAATCACTTTGGTAGGTAACATTAACAGGAATAACAGCTGCAATACACAGTCATACTTTCAAGTCCTATAGAATCAAGAAATAAATGTCATTTAATAGGGTTCTGTGTCACAAAATTGTATTCTGTTTAAACACAAGCTATGCAGAATTGAACACAGAATATGATGTTTTCTGGTTTTTTTTTATTTTTTTTTAGGAAAAAACTGCACATTCTTTGGAACTCAATGGTAAGTAACAATGATCTCTGAAATTATAACAGGTGGTTACACATTCTACAGGCTGCCTTGTATTGTCTACCAGGTTCTTAAGTAAGCTATTTTAACTCATTCTTATGTGACAAATACTCAGCACTCTTCTGTAGGCAGAGTATATCCCTTCTTTGAACATGCAAGCCTGTTGTGAGGCTGTAATTCACGTGAGCCTCCGTGTAGCTGACAGACAAGCCATTTGGACAAAAGCCCCACAGCTCGTCCGTGTGCAGCAGAAAGAGGCACCGAGATTTCCAAATGTGGCTCCACAAATTTTCACATGACTGTATCGTTGACACGAAGCAATAAGCAATAGCTTACTTTGTTAGCCATCCCCGCTATTTTTTTTTTTTAAGCTGATAGAAGCTCTGATTTGTACTTCAGAGACATCCTTCCACAGTCAAAAAATATACAGAAAGGATCTATCGTATTTAGTGCAATTGTGGAGATACACTAAAGAACTGCTTATCCTGGCAGGCGAAGAGAAGTTCTTCTGGTAAACTACAAGCAAATCAACTTTTTATTCACCCTGCTGCAGCAGGATTTCATAGCTGTCACTAAATTTTTAAAATATTCAGACTTGGGAGAAGAAATGCTTTATGCCTGTCTGTATGGTTATAAGTACATAAGCTACAAATCTGCATTATTGCATTGCCCTAGCTAACACACATTTTCAGGCTGATTTCACAACTACGCAGAGCAAAATTGTGAAATTGTTCAAGGTTACGTTGCCCACATTGAAGATTTACAGCCTGAGTTTAAATAAAATTATTCTAATGTTGCATTTCCACTCCAAAGAGTAGTCTATTTACCATCCAGTAAAAGATTCAAGAAATATAGATTTGAATTGGTATTTTTTTCTGCAGGCGACTCCAGATGATCCACAGTGTTCTCTTGAAACTCACATTAGTATTAATAAAGCTGTTCTCTCCAAGGTATCACAGAGACACATGAGCTGGCATCAACCAGTGCATGGCAGGAAAAGGTGGAATAGACCCACTTGATTTCGACAGATCATCTTCAGTTTAATTCTCTAAAAGAAGGTGAAAAACTATTACATTCTCCCTACTAGTATACTGAAGAAGGAAACACTCTTCCATTGTAAAATGCATGTAATTCCTGTATTTTGTAATTTATGTAAGTCCTGTCCCTTCAAAGAAGGATCACTTCCCAGAATGTAAATACACTTTGAAAACTGACTGCTTCAAGAATTCTCATGTAAGCCTTGTGATATTTGGTGTTTTTCTGTAAGCCCATTCTCCTGAACCTGTATGAATATTAAAAAAAAAAAGAACCAGTTTCTCTCACTTGCCGAAGTAAGCTTGAAAGGTCAGTCCCAGAAAGCACATAAAGCAAAATCCAAACTGCTACTTTTAAACAATCTGATAATTAGTTTAGTGGGGAGGGAAGACTCATGAGCTGCAATTTGTTTTTATTTTTGGAACACAGTGGCCAGGTATTGAAAGCAATGATTACTGTACACATCAGTGCAGATACCACAAACTCATTTCTGCACAGGTCAGCCACAGGTTTCAGTTCAGGCATCCCTGCAAAACTTTTGTGTCACACAGCATGTCCTCGTGAACCAGACTCCCAGTTTTAGAAGAACTGAGACATCTGACCTCTTCCATCCACTCCTTGATCACACCTTCCTTTAAGACCCCTTAACTAACAGAAAGCTATTCCCACTTGCCCTGATTCTATATTCTTAGCATTGGTCTTAAAATGGGGGATATTTGGAAGGAAAAACATTTCTCCTTACACAAGAGCAATGTTGAAAGGACTACAGCCAAATCAAATCCATCAAATTTATCTTCAGTTCTTTGTTCCCAAGCACAGACAGGACATCTTTCTCAACCTTCCTGGCTACCTTGCTAGGACAACACAAAGTTCATTAGTATGTCTGTGCTTCCTGAACACGGGAAAAAAAGGTGTTGTAGACATAGGAATTGGGTTCCTGATCCAAAACACCCAGGACTCTTTAAGACGTAGTGTGTGTGTCAGGGCACAAACCACCTCTGAAGAATAGGTCCTATATTAACCACAGATCAGCACAGTCTATGATTTCCTTCTGTTAGTAGATTCACAAAATGCTAGAAGTGGCTCCGTAAAATCTGGATTGCCTGATTTCATGAGAAAGCGGTCCAAGACTGGGATTCACTTGATTAAACAATGTGGATGTGAGTGTCGGCACTTTCGCTGAACACTTCTGGGTCTGTTAGAAAAATTCTTCCAAACTATTAAGACAGAACCATATTAAACACTTGAAACGGAATTCACCTCATTTAACTTTAGGGCGTGATTCATCCGACTGATTTTAGACATCTAGGGAGAGATGTATCACATCATTAAAAATACCTCATTCTTTCCACTATCTGCAGATGGGGCCTGGAGTGACCAGCTGAGATGTATATATATATACCCACATTTGTCAAGATGAGTTCAATCCATCCCTCTCCCATAAACATATTAATGTAACCTCATTTTTGTAAGATTATAATGCAGAACCACTTTATAGCAAAGTAGTTCCGGCAAAACCTGCTTCTTCCCTGCATCTCTGTCTCAACACCACAAGAATTACACTGCACCATGAAAAAAATAAAAATAGAAAATAGATTTTTGCTTCTGAAAAATAAGAATGTCAACAGAACTGCTTTACATGAATATATTTATTCTGGTCATCCTATCTTTATTTCCCACAAGCAGTGACAGATGTTTGCACACTTCACATCACGTGATGGGAGATTGGCGATCGCACGGCCCCTATAGCCACGCTGAAACAAAGCCCAGTTTGTTGCAATATTTTTCATACAAACACAAGCAGATGAGCCAGAAATCTAAGGAGACAGTCTGCGATTGGAAAACTCTTTAGTTCAATTTTATTGATTTTAAAGGCTTAGATTGACACACCTGAACTTTCGAACTTATCCTTCCAGAGCTGAGCTGCTGAACCTCCAGAGTTCACCCACTGCCTGCTTTACAGTCTCCCCGCATTTTCATGTTAGATAACTCCGTTTGCTCACAAGGTAATCTAGGTAAGTTATGCACAGCTGGCATGCATAAATTGTGCATATCTGTGACATCTGCCAGTGGGAAAAACACTCCAAGTATGATACATATTTCAAGAACGAGTGAATTAGTTCAAACTCAAGCTTTCTGGGTCATAATTGAATCAGATCTCTGGAAACATATGCAATATTTTAATGGCTTTGTCATAATTCAAGCTATTAATATTTACTGGACTGGATCATGAAACTATCCCAGTAACAAAGGAAGTATAATACTTTTATTATACTGATAATATCTTGCTAATGCTGTCTTGTTAAACAAGCCAAAATAAATTTATTCTCCTACTCTGTGTGCTTCTTCCTGACTGCATTTACAAGAACTACTGATCAAACAAGTATTTGCATTTTTCTCTTTTACTGGGCCTAGTCTTTAGCCTTCATGAAAACAAAACTATACATACATTCCCCAACTAATATAACCTATGAAGGCTGTGTTACCTCCTGGCTGATAAAACACAGCATCTGTCTGCCAAGACATTTCTTGTGGCTCTTCTAATTAAAAACAGTAGAAGAGGCTGAAGCATTAAATGATGTGAAGAAGGGCAAAACATGGATTCTTTTTACTTCCCACGAAGACCTTTCATCTCTGTGCAAGTAACAGGCACCAAGGCTGGTGCTATACTTACATCCTGGTAGCAACACTTGCACCAGCACCTCCGGACACTTTTGGTACAGGTAGGATGGTGGACGAGACATGCATAAGCCCACATCAAGTCTTGTGGATTGTCTATGGGAAATCAGCACATAAAAGCTCGAATGGGAGCTCTGGGAACCCATCCAGCTTTCCAGCCGGACCAGGACAAGCTGCCCATTGCAACTGTTTCCACTCCTTGAGGCCATGATGGATGGTCCAGGGGCTAGTGACCACAGGGGCTCTGCAGAACCACACTGCCTTTCGGGCAGCCTGACATCCATTTTTGAGGAATGAATGGCACATGACAGAAAAATTTAGATGTCCCAGCTGTATTTTTGTGCTTCTAGTGCAAATGTGCTGTTCAGGGAAGAAAAGGGAGAGCTGCTGGATCAGAACTGTACTGCACTCCAAAATCCTTTTTTTTTTTTTGAGTTAAGCTAAGGGATTATGAGGTAGATCCACTTACTACTGAACGGAATAATACATCATTATTGACTTTAATAAGTAGTGAAATGAAACTATAAACAGTGAAAACTTTGCCTGCCAGAAAATCAATTTCTGACAGCGAGGGCTACTGCCATCCCCGTGGAGATGAGGATTTGTGATTTCTTGGTACAAAAAAAATGAGACAAAGCTTTGACTTAGAGAATATAAAAGAGTTTTGCACTGTATCCTGGACTCGTCTGGAGGATATTGCAGCATTGTTCCTTTTAAACCTGTGAAAATCCTTTATTTTAGAGCCTTTCATGTGTAACAAAATGCCAACTACTGTTATAATAGATAGATCTGTTTGCAACTTATAACATTATTACTTAAAAATTGACCAGAGAGTCTGCTCTAGAATGTACATGAAAATACCTCAGATACAAAATTCTGGGTTTTTTTACAGAACTGAACTTCTATGGCACTATTATCCAAGGTTGCAGGAGACTGATTTCTACTTAAGTTTTATGCAATCAATGCCTATTTTCATCCCCACTGAAGTCGATGGTAAGACACAAAGTCCTGCTGACTGCAGCAGAGACAAAGGTTGGTTACTGAGAGACATGCCTCCTGAATTCTTGCACTGCTCTGTGTGTGTGTACGTCTGTGTGTGCGCTTAAGACGAGGGAGACTTAGGTGTATTGATTTTACAGCAGGTTTTTTCTCCACTCTTAAATGAAGTGGAATGAGGAGCAAATAGCCCGGCAAACAAAAGAAACAGAACTATTATTATAACTGCCTGAGGTTTTATGCTCTGAGTTCAGAATCAAAGAAGACTAGACATCTCAAGCCTCTTTGTCATATATACCCATGTGAAATCTCTGCCAGAATGTGGAACAGCCTGAAACCCAGTCAAAACTCCACCTTGCCACCTACTGTAGCTTTAAAGGTCAGGAGTAGTGCTTGCTTGCAGTTAGTTAATAAAACACTTCATTGGTTTCCACAACTCCCTGCGAAAAAAGGGACTGGAAAAGGCCTTTCCACCTGCACTGTGTGGGTCAGGGTTCCTTTTCCTTGGAGAATGCTGATGCATTGCTACAGACCAGGCTGTTCTGCTACACTCGTGCTCCAGCTTTATTCCAGTGGTGGCATGGAGGGGGTGGGAAACACATCCTCCCCCCCTCCCCTTCCTTCCCCTCCACTGAAAGTTGGCCGATGGTTCTGATTACGGAGCCTCCAGGAAAGCAGCCTTTGTCGTAAAAGGCCAAAGTTCATCAACTTCCATTTACATCAGTAAACACGAACAATCCTTCCTGAGCCTGAGAAATCAATTCCCACAATACATCAGCCAGTCGTGCTTTAACGGACTGAATTGAAATGCCCCTTCTCATCTGCATCAGAGGAATAAAACCGATCCTATCGCATAATGTGTAAAGATGGGAGGGGAAGGGGGAGCGGTACTCACCATTGCACATGCAGCGCACACTCCTGTAAAAGCGGGGGCACACAAAACTAATTCGTGCCGTGCTATAGGTCATCAGGGAATGCGAATCAATAGACAGACTTTGCTCACAGTGTTGTTCCTGACAATCCAGTCCGGAGCAATTCTTCTCCAAGATAGCAGAAATACGAATCACGTTTTCCAAGTGTCTCCTTGCGTTGGTAAGCTTCTGAATCAAATAGGCAGGCTTATAGAAACCACTGTCGTGCATCTGAACTGCAAACAGCATGTCAAGCTGATTGCTGCCTGCCACTGGCTGAATACTGATGATGTGTAGGCTGTCTTGTTTTTGGGAGAGCACTGCGTTTCGCAAGGTACGCCTGAATCCGTGCATGTGAAGGCCCACAAAGTCTTCCGGGGAAACATTCTCAAAACGGATGGTGACTGCGTTCTGCAGCATTTCTTGTAGCAATTGCTCGACATGGACCACAACGTCGATGGGTACCTGGAACCGGCCATCACTGACAGAGACATTCAGGACATACTTGCCGTTATCGAGCCCTCCAAGGGCAATGATCTTCCCATCGTGGCTGTTGACCTTGAACAAACTTTTCTGCTCCGATTTCAGCGTATATGTGAGGACATCATACACATCCTGATCTGTGGCATGAATTTTCCCAATGACTCCCCCAGGAAAATCGTCTTCCATAGTGACAATGAAAATCTCCAGTGGAATGGCAGTTGGTTTGTGAATGCTCTCCTCAATAACCCTCACTTGAACATAGGTGTGGGAAATCTGTTGAGGTTTCCCAGAGTCCTTTGCCTAATGTAATTTAAAAGAAAATAAAAACGAAACCCAAACCAAAACACACAGTCAGCAACCATAACTTCTCGCTATATGTATTTTCACAGCTACATGTATTTTCAGTAATTCTGAAGACCTCTCAAAAGAACTTCCCAAACGCATTTGCAAAATACATATGTAAAGAAAAGTCTCAGCCATCTCTAGTAGTGGAACTTACGAATTCTTTAGGGAAGCACAGATATCTCATCTAAGTGGATTGCAGAGAGAAATGTGTCAGCAGAATGTCTCATTACTCAAACTGAAACGTTCCCAGGCTCCCACAGCTATCACTTGTCCTCTTCGCAACAGAGCCATTCGAATGTGGTATATTCTGCACTAAATGGAGTTTGGGCATATTTCTACCCTGGAAAAGAGGCTGAAGCCCTGTGAAATACCAGTACCAGTCTCTGCATTGCTTGGTGTGCTTCAAAATGTTTCAGACCCTGTTTAGTTTGTGTAGGTGTGAGGGATTTCAGAGTTTTTCTACAGCGCTCTGTACTACCTTACCTGGAGCAATCAAGAAACATGCTTGAAAAAATAAATTTATCACCTTCCAAAAATGAAATATAGCGCCTGTGCTGTTACTAACAGTAAAATATGAGAGCAGCGCTGCACTTGGACATATGACTGTATGACCCAGAGCACATATGATAGCATCATTTGCACTTTATAGAGTAAAAGAGCAAGTACGACAAAAAACCCAAGGCCATCTTGACAGACAGGTGTGAAAACTTGTCTCAGTGTCTTTTCCTGCAATAAGAAAAATTTCCACTGGTGTCCCTATTAGGATATAGTGCTCCATACATCTATTTGGTACAGAGAACAGAGGACTAAACTATCACTGGACAGAGGTGTAGCACCCATTCAAAGATCTTTGTCTTTGATACAGGGAGGAAAATTTATAAGCTGAGTTAAAAAAAAGGGCAGGATGGGAACAGTAATATGGACATTGCTAGTAAAGGATTAGTAATTGTAGGACACTCTAAAAATCATTCATCCTTGCACATAAAGAGGCTGGGTGAAGTATTTTTTTAAAAGTTTGATGCAAATGTGCACACACATACATGTGTACATGCACAGAGACTACAGCCCATTCCACTTTCAACGTTAACATTACTGTTTAATAAAACTAACGCAGAGGAGGAACCTGATAGTGGAAAGGAGAAAACAACACTCTGGCACACAGGAATAGAAAGAAACCTTTCTATGGTCTATATAGAACAGGAAACTACAAAATACGTTTTCACTGCAGAAATCCCTAAAGAAAATAATACTGGGAGGAATTAGGCCTCTACAGTCCAACAGCATGTTTTTCTGAACATGTTAGTGCTTCTCAGACATTGAAGCCTGTTTAATATTTCATTTATATGACATACTTGGATTTGTACAGCTAGAGGATGATGCTTAAATTTAATTCCCACGTCTAATTTTGGCTAGACTGGAACTTTGGCTAGCACACTGCCCTGAAAGCAGGGTATTTTAAGATGAAGGCACGGTAGGAATGAAGGGTGAGTTGTTTTTTTTACTACAAGGCTCAAAAAAAAAAAAGGTTTCAGGAACTTTAAATGGCAAACTTGTACAACTTTACATTGATTTGAACTGTTAATGATAATGATACTATTTAGTGCTCCACGAAGAATTAAGTGTGTTTGTACAGGAGCAGACAGGCAGTGTTCAGAGAAATCAACCCCAGCAAAGCAAGTGGATGAAGCCTCCATTTCAGACTTAGCTTACAGGATCACGTCTCATTTCAGTGGTGTAGTTCATTTCCTAGACTTGCATATTTACCGAGCTCTACTACATTTTCTCTGGTAGGGCTGAGAAATGTGGACAAATTACTTTTGGATTTACAGTTTTTTTATAATCAAAATTATCCTGGTTACAAGGTTCCTCAACAATGACTCTAAAGATAAGTTTGAGCTGGACTTCTATTGCATGTCTTACTTTCACATTCTTTAAAAGCTAAGCTGACCTTGCAAATGTGATTTCATAAATTCTTGGTAGGCTTCCAAAAATTTATGATTAAATTTATGACTTAAAAGCAGAAGTGATTTTCCTTCCTAGAACAATATTTTGCTGTCACTCGTTCTGTGGTGTATTTATATGTATAAAATGTATTCTTGCTTATTTTCCTCGCTTAGCTAAAGAAAAAAAAAAAAAGATGAAAATCTTAAATCATAGCAGCCGCTACTCAGAAAATCCATTTCATGCGGAGGAAATTGGAAAGGTAGCTGGCTACCTATTTATATTTATACGAAATTAAGTGTAAGGACATCAAAGGAAATATACTATATTGTGCACTTGTAAACTGGAATGCATAGCATTTACTCAGAGAATACAGTCAATTAAAACCAACCCATACAGGCAATGTGCAGATGACCTACCACTATGACGGTTTTTGTTTCTCTGCAGATGCAAACATCAAGCCGTACCTGCACGCAGAGCACGTATTCGGTTGCGACCATGTGCTTGAAGATGACTGCAGATCTCAAGACGCCGTGAGGGTCCAGCGTAAACTCCTCCTCTTCGTTGCCAGTGAGGATGGTGAAGGTAAAAGGGGGGCCATTGTGAAAAGAGTCTTTGTCTGTCACTACCAGCTGCAAAATGCTTGTGCCCACTGGTTTATTTTCCTTTACACATATACACAGTGTATAAAGAAAAGGATTAAAATGATACATATCACAATCACAAAATACCACGATTTGCTATTGAGATTATTCAACTGAGTGCTTTTTGCCCAAGATCACATTTCACAAGCAGAGTTTATATGACACCCCTTACACCCCACGGACCGGTAGAAGAGATGAAGGTACCCACCACAATCTCCAGAGGGACTGAAGAGCTCTGCCTGACACTGTGTCTGACCAGGACTGACTGACCATTAAGACTTACACGCTGAGCAAAGTGTAAAGAAGTGCAAATACATCCCAGCTCAGAGTTTTTGAGGCCAGAGAACCTGGTGCAACAGGGCTGAATGGTAAAATGTGTGACAGATGCTGAGGTTAAGGAGCCTCAGCAAACAGGAACATAGCAAAGACTTAAGACAGAAGTGTTTATACTTTCCTTTAAATATGATTACTTGATATGTCTTTTGCAGATAAATCATCAAAAGCTACTTAACTGAAACCAAATGTATGTGTATTTTAACAGTCAAATAAGTTTCTGATGTGCAGGATAAACTTACTTGAATTACAGCTGTATAGTTAGCTGGAGTAAATACAGGGCTATTATCGTTCACATCAGAAATGTCCACGTTGACCGTCACAGATGAAGATAAAGGAGGGATGCCGCTGTCTCTTGCCTGGACAACTAGTGAATAACCAGATATCTGCAAAAAAGTGAAAGCATTAAATCATCATGAAAGCGGTCCTAAATTTTAACTCCTGTTTTTTACATCCAGCCCACCACCTACCATATTCTAAGGAAAGCTGTTTGGCCTCATTACCTTCCCTGCCCTTAGTTTAACATTATCCTGTTTATTGCCACCCTGTGTCCTAACTTCTGTTTTATAAGGTTATCAATAAATGTAACAGCTTCACCATATTAAAATAACTGTATCAGATGATGCATTCCCGAGACAAAGGTGCAGACAAAAACCAAATGATGGGTAATACCCAAAACCAGCCGTTACTACTGTAGCTAACATTTTCATCTCTCCTACATGTTAGCTGGGATATGTGACCTGATTCTATTTATCTTATGGTTGGTTTCCAGAATCTTACATAAATTGCTTATTAGAGCCGGCCTCCGTTTGACACGCGGTGTTTCCAACACGGTGATGGTGAGCCAACAAGAAGTTCACAGGTAGTTGGCTTAAACACACTGGGAAACATTTGGGACTACTAGGGATGACAGCCTCTGTAGAAACTGACATTATTATCCACCATTCCGTGGAAGATAAGGGTTTTTTGAGCCTGCTTGCTTGCAACAGACCCGAACTCCTCAGCGTGGTGTGGGCAGTTCGGTGCCTCACCCAAGGGCCCTCTACGCACATATGTGCCCATGCGTGAGGTGTGAGCGTATGTGACAATTTGCAAACGTTCTGTCTTATACGCAGCTTACGGATGACAGTTTGATCTCATGAACTGCATCCTTATGTCGGCCTCCTCGCATCTTACAGCTGCTCCCTGGGGAGAGCTGCTATCACGGATGCCCAGGAATCCTTTTATAGGGGAGCAAGCAAAGGGCAAAATGTGGGCCAGATAAAACACCCTGCTCTGAGCTCTCGGTGTGGGGCTGGAGAGGGGAAAACACACCTCTGCAGGGGGGAACGATGGAATCTTAAAGGGGCTTTTTCAGGGTGAGAGGAAGTCCAAAGCCATTTGAGAAATAAATGCCTTTTGGGTAGGAGGGAGGAGGCTAAGCATACGAAGGGATCTCTTCTGGCATGTGGGACCTAACTAAAGAAAAAGGAAACAGATTTTTTTGTGGGGATTGTAGGAAAGAGAAAGATTGCAATTTGGTAGGGGCATAGGAACACAGGAGTAACTCAACTATGGAAAGTCAAGAAGCAGAGTCAAAGAATTAATCTTCTTTCTATTCCCTTTCAAGCTGTAATTTCTACTGCTAGCTGAAGACAAGACTAAGATTTTTGTGGGATCTTTCCCAAATATTGTGTGTTTGCTTTCATTTCAGTGTATCGCAGAAAGGTAGATGACAAAAGTCATGGTTTCTATGTGATTACAGCTCTGGAAATGAGTTTCCTTAAACCACTGAAACCTGGGAGTCAGCACTGCCTATGGGGTTCTACAGTAGGTGGGGCATCATGTACCATTTTCCCTGAAGGGGTCAGAAACATCTGTGTCTAGGAAGCAAAGGAAGCAAACAAAAAGACAATATCACAGCTTATTTTAACCGAGGGAAGTTTTGGAAAATGCAGATCTAACAGAGCTGGTAGTAAACATGCACATGCCGATGAGGGTGAACATGTGCGTCTGAGAGTAGTTGTACATGAGTGCACTTCAGAAACTAAATAAAATCATTTTAAGAAATTAAACGTGTACCATTTAAGAGAAATACATTACAGCAAATTTGTAACATGCACAGACATCATTATTCCCCTGTTCTCATCAGTCTGCGGTAAAATCATTCTGCCACCAAACATCGATAATTTAATCTTGCCTTTCTGATAACAGAGACAGGATATTTGCCACTGTTTTATGCAGCAGCCCTGCCTGCAGTAGGGAGCTTTTCCAGCTCAGCCCGTATTTTGAGGATAGCAATCAGCTTCCACAGTTTCACGAGTGCATTGCTTGGAGGCAGGAGGCATGAATTTCTTCATGTGTTGCAAGACTTTTGAAGCCACGTAGCACTCTCCTGTCCTGCTAGTAGCACAGGCAACTGCATTTGTTTGTTTTTTTTTTCCCAAAGCTGCTAATTGCTAGCTATGGCGAAATGGTGATAAATCACCCCGAGTGAGTAATCTAGTGAGCAAACAAAGCAGCAGAATCTGTTTAATGAAGCACTCTTTCACTTTTGGTGCAGCCTGGCCACTTCATAACATCACCTCCCCAGTGACATGTTTTGCAGAGTGCTAATTAATGGCTGAGGTCTCAGCTCAGTGCTTGGTGCCACAATCTGGAGTATGTTGTAATCACTCCATGGCACACACCACTGCACGTGTGTGCTTGCATGCACAGGAGTGAGGAGGCGGCTCATTAATGCAGCAACAGCTGCCAGTGGCACCGCAGGAGAAAACCGGGGTTGCTTTTTTACCCCGTTCTGCAGGATGGGAATGCTAGAAAAGCCCTTGGCTTGTAGATAGCATTGGGAATAGGGTTGCAGTGGGAAGAAGTGGAACAACATTAGAAAGATCTGTTGGAGCACCTTAGGCTGATGGCTGCAAAGTATAGAAGGTTCTTCAAAGCAAGCTAGCAGTGGAGTTGAGATCAATACACATCTGTAAGTCATTGTAAGTTAAGAAGTCTCACACGTCTTACCCTTTCTCTATCCAATTTCTTTTTAACCTTCACGAGTCCCAAAACAGGATCAACTGAAAACTCATTGTCTTGGTCTCCATCCACTATGGAAAAATGAATCTGGCCATTGGAAGGACTGTCCAGATCTTCTGCTATCAACTTTTTTAAGAGAAGAGTGACAATTAGCCAAACAAATATTAAGCCATCTGGATGATACATTAATTGCTCAACACCCCAAAAGACAAGACTTTGTATTTTTGAACTTCACATTGCAACAGCATCAAGTCAAATACCAAATCGATCAGGTTTTGATAGGAGGCTGCCGTTGGATCTTTTCAAAACTCTAGCCTTAAAACATACGCAATATTTTAATCTTAATATGCCATATGGTAAAGGACTTCACTCCACCTAAACGCCGCCCACGGCCTCACTCACCATTATCACCGAATCACCAACAGCAGCATCCTCGCTGATGACAGCGCTGTAGACCATTTGGCTGAATTTTGGTGCGTTGTCATTAACATCTGTCACATTTACGTTCACAGTCGTAACGGCGCTCAGGGCTGGAGTGCCTCCATCTTTTGCTTCCACTACTAAGTAGAAATCCTTACACGATTCATAATCCAAAGCTTCAAAAATGGAAATCACTCCTTTGAAGCAAGGGAGGGAATGTCACCAGCCATCAAAAACCAAATAATGCTATGGACTAAGAGATTTGACTGTAGTAAACAGTACAGCATGCTACTTATCACTATGGCACACACACAAAATATATTGCTCTAACTATAACACTGCCCAATTCAGTAAAAATATTTGGTTAGGTTTCTACTGGTGCCATCTGATTAACATGATGCCAACTGCACTTGGGTTGCCTCTGCAGAAAAGGCCTTCACAAGGCATGAAGCAATGAATGGTTTCTCATGAAAACAGCTTTTATTATTATATGAGTATTATAGATGGAGAAGTGGGGGCCATATCCACCCCTTTGCCCGGGCTCAGGGACAGCGCCTGTGGGAGAACTGGATGTCGACTCTGGAAATCTGCCTTTACAAGTCAACGGAAACTCACTTCCATGCAATTAACTTCTCATGAACTACATACAAACGAATAGCGTATGAATACCTTTGAGAAATCAGTTGTCTGTAATTTTCGTGACTAAACAGCAGCTTTCCCACTCAACTAGGTTTATAAATTCTGGGTTGCCTCACCACATAATCAAAACTAAGATTCTTTGTAACTTGACTCACTCTGTGCATCCAGACCTCCTCTAGAACTGAAATGATTTTTACGCAAGCCCTCCACTTGTCTCCCATATACCCATAACATTAACACTAGAGGTGAAGTAGATTGTGTGCACATTATTAGTGAATGAGGTAACACTGGGCATGGCAGGCAAGACTTAAAACAAGTCCTTAACCTTGGCAAGACAAATTCTTTTCAACATAGAGCCATCAGGAGCAGGGATGTATGGAGCTTAAAGGCCATTTAAGCCAACTCCTGCCCAACACAGGTCACCTAAATCTAATAATTTTTGAACATACTCATCTCCAATGTTCTTATAAACTTCCAACGGCATCAGCTTCCTAGCCTTCTTAGGAAATGTATTTCACTACGTAGTACTCATTACAGCTAGGAATTTCTTCCTATCATTTAGTTGAAATAATCTAAATGCAATTTAAGCCCATTCACTTCTTTTCTCATGAGTGGGCACAGAGAACAGTTTATTCCTCTCCTCTTCGTAGGTACTTTTTACAGGCTTGAACAGCAACAGCATGTCTTCTCTTTTCCAGCTTAAATAGCTTCAATTCCTTCAGTCTTTCCTGGTAAACCACATTTTACAGACCTCAGATCATTCTTCTTAATCTCGTCTGGGCTCTCTCCAAATGAATTCTACCTTTCAGCATGACTTGCTGGAAGCAGAAGCCCTGAAGAGAAGCTTCCAAGTGGCTAGCAAAGAGTTCCCACTAATAAACGGTGTGAAGGGCATTATTTTTCAAGCCCTGATCAGGCATGCTACATCAGCACCCGTCTGTCTGGAAACTGAGCTCCTGCCTCTAAACCGGTAATAATGGAGCTGTCACACATTAATGAATAATAAATAGTTTCTGTTTTTTTTTGCTTGTGTGATTAAGCTGTATTATGGGGTTTTATTGATTTATCTTCTTGGCCTCATTGTCAAATGTGAAGTTAAGTATCGCTGTCTAGGCATATTTATGTTTAAATTTTGTTAGCACTAATCAACATTATGAAGATAACAGACAACAGACAATTATGTTAAGCCCCTTACACATAACGCAGTGGCCTTCGCAGAGTGGAGAGAGATGTTTGCGCGCAGTAATATAAATGACACAATGCATCATTCTGAGATTTTGCAGCTTACTGGTTATTACTGCTGCACTCAAATGTCACCTTCAGCTTTCAAAATCAGGATTGTTTTGCTCTGCAACTCTGGTGGCAGATTTGTACTGGTCGTCCTGTATGTTATGAGAATAAGGAGATCCACTACAGGAAGTACAGAAGCATCATAGCTCACTGTTGACGGATTAAAAACTCAGCAAGGATAAAGAATATATCCCATTATGGAAATCCAAAGAAAACAAGCCATTTGCCCCAAATAATGTAGCTTTTTTTTTTTGGTATTTCCTAAAGAGAAGCAGCAGTACGCTTTTAAAGTTTGTGATGTATAACAAAAAAAACAAAACCAAAACCCAAATCATGGCTGAAGTCAACTGTCAGACAGCACGAATTGGTGGCAATCTAAGTCAACGAAGTTGCACACAGTGGTACAGACAGCAATCACAGGTTAGGACTGCCAGTTATTTGGTCCTGATAGCGCTGTCTGATGCTTGCTAAGGTGAAGACAACTGAGGCTGCACTCAGCTGGTAAGCAGGTAAACATTGCAAGTGTTCATAACTGCAAGGGTTGCAGTTTGACTAATGAGTTGTCACATCTATGTTGACTTCAACAGACATATTAACACAGAAAAGTATTCTCCATTCAAGCTGGGGCAGCTGAGTGTGAAAGTAATTTACAGCACTCTCCAATGAAAAACTGTTTTTTAACTGTGCAGCTAAGTCCACATTAACAAGCTCTGAGTCTCTGTTCTTGGAAATCTTTTGGTCCAAGAGCCTTCCACAAAACACTGACATTTTTCTGATGCTAATATTTTGCATTACGAGTAAGAATCACTTTACAAACCTGTTTTTGAGTTAATCCTGAACTTCCCTTTCTCATTCCCCGATCTGATGAGATAGGCAATCTCAGCATTAGTACCGATGTCTTGGCTGGTAGCAAAAACAGAGAGCACCTCAGTGCCAGGAGAGGTGTCTTCGGGTACTGTAACAAGATAATCTCTTCTTTCAAACACAGGGGGGTTGTCATTAATGTCTAGCACAGTAATGGTAACAGTGGCAAATGAGGACAAGGTCAGCACAATGCTCTGATCCGAGGCCTTTACACTGATGTTATAAGAAGACTGAAGCTCTCTGTCCAGTGGATGCTCCAAAATAATAATTCCTGATGATCGGTCAACTGAGAAGTAGCCATTTGCAGAATCTGCCAGGGAATAGGTAACTTTTCTGTTCACACCTGAAAGATAAGCAGAAGTGAAAACGATAAAGTGAAATGAAGAAAATAAAAACCTCTTCCCATCTAACAGAAATCCTAAGCAAAACCTGCTATCACCCTGAACATTTCCAGTGGGGGTGAGGCACAGGGAGGCAGGTGTGCCTGTGGGTACGGTATTGCTGAAAGTTTGGGAGATCAGAATGTGCTCTTCTCACATGTCACATGCCCGTGGATAAGTTAAGTTCCTTCCCTCATCATGATACTTTTTTAAAAGGTCGCCGAAGAACTGCTGTGTAATAAAACTTGAAAGCAGAATCCAGATATGGTCCTTGCCCAGAAAAGCTTACAATTGAATTAGATGAGACAGGCAGCATGCTGAAATTGGAAATGTCTCAGAGCACATCTTGAAGGAATAGAAATGTACATAAGGGAAAAATAAACCCATAAAAATACATCAGGTGGCACAGAATGTACTTGCTACCGGTGCTGCCTTGATTCCACTGTTGAGCAGTAAAATATTATCATAAGACAATACCTGTTAGACAAAAACTGCATCAAACAACTCCTGCCAGAATACGGACATTTCAGAAAAAGGAAGTCCCCCAATTTGAGAGCAGAAATTGAATCTGAAGGAAAGATATCTTGTGCTTTTCAAAGCCTGCCTGCATCTCCCAGCACAGAGCACCTACCCACCCGGCTGCTGAATATGCAGATCTGGGCTGAGGTTGTTGTCAGTAATAAGGCCTGAGGGGAAGGTACTGACTCAGTTGCTTGCAGCACTACAGTGGGGCAGACATTTCAAATCCAATTAAAAGTGAACACAGCCACAAACTAATTCAACTCCCTTGTTGCTGGGTTGATCCTGTGATTTGATCCTGGGTGCTTCACTAAGAGGTTATAACTAAAAGACAAAGATGCACTAAAACGCAGTCTCTGTTTTTAACATTAACTTGAGCATTTGCCGCCCTTTTTGTTGGAGAACGGACCTTACAAACTTGATATTAATCAGACAAGCGAGAGCTACCAATCCCTTCTAGGCGTATTTTGTTAATTTAACATTTGTGACAGTATTATTCTGCTTCCCAGCAGCAAAGCATTGTAGAAATGACTGATCAAAAGCGGCACAAATCACAGTTGTTTTCTGCTTGATGTAGCAGGAGTAGAGCATCCACACAAGGGGGAGCTGGGAGACTCTCTCTTCAATCGCAAGCACATAAAAGCCAGAGCAACTACAAAGTCCCAGACCCTACTCGGAGAGTGTTAGGAATTACTATTTGGTCTCTTTAGGGAATAAAGTTTTTATGCAGTGCTTGAGACACCAGAGTATATTTCAAATGTTCACATGTGTTTAAAATAAGGAATATTTTAAATGGCAATATTGCAATGAACTAGGGGTAGTTTTTGTGGTTTGTTTTTTCTTTGTTTTTTTTTTTTTTTTTTCCCAGTCACAGCAGAACCTCTCTATCCACCATGGCATCTCAAAACGAATAATACAGAGGCTTTTATTCAGCAAAACAGGCAAGGCAGCTGATGACGAGATTCCTGCCCTACACATGAGGAACCGAGCTCAGCCCATGAACAAGTCAAGAGACTTTTTCATGTGTTGAAACACCTGGACTCCAAATGCCCCACAGCCTGCTGGAGACCACCTCACCTCTTCACTTAGCCTTTTATACATGCACCCAAATGCTTTGTCAGCTGGCAATCAACCAAACTGATGAAAGTGAAGAGGAATAAAACCCTTTGGAAAGTACAAATAGAGGTATGTCCACATTTGCAGGAGAGGAGGGTATCTTTCAGCTAGAAATCCTCCCTGAACTTCCACTTATAAAAAGGGATAGACCTGATCAGAACAACTAATGAGATAGTAATTAACTCTGGGGATGCTGGAAAAGGGGATTATGTCTGATACAGAGCATGGAGTTTAACACCCAAGCTACTCGAGTTTTAACTGTAAAGCTGTTTAGTATTCTCTGCTGGGCTCTCTTTATGTCTGCCAGTTTATACATAGAATTAAATACTTTTCTGAAGCAGGGACCTTAACACACAGCTTTCATGCGCGTGTGTCTGTGACTGCAGGAGAGCCTTAGTTTGGGTTTGATACTCACTGCTGCACCTGGGTGCAAGACAGAAGATTCAGATACCACAGTCTTTATAAGCATATGTAGCTAGAAAAGAGATGGCCTACTCATCATATGTCTTGAAATACCCCAAAATTTCAGCACGAACATCTTGCAAGGGTAAATGGGGAGAGACAGAATTTGGTGCACGTGACACCATGTAGAATGAGCTCACACAGAGCAGATGATACTCCACTGACTGCAAGCGGATTGATACAAAATCTGATCACTCTCCTTGTATTCTACTTCCTAAAGGTGATATCCATTAATTAACATAATATGAATATTGTTTTTTTCTAAGTGATTCCGCTAGTGATCCTACAACGGAGACAGTTCAGACAGAGATTATGGTGTTCTAGCTGCTAACTTTAACATAGGGATTTTTAGGGAGAAATGGGAAAATGTTACTTCTTGAAGGCAAGTGCTTTTATTTTTCTTCCTGGAAAACAAGAGAAGAATATAAAAGTGCCAGCAATGTGGGTTATCTTGTACCAGTCTGGTCTGATGACAAAAACAGTCTAACAGTCTTACTTTTGCCGTGGGACCTGGAGGAAAAGCTCTTATGGGTGAAAGTCCCATTTTATGCAAGGAAAGAAAAGATCAAGGCAGAAGACCTGGGCTGGGACACTCACAGATACCAACCCTTGGTGGCTTTTAGCCTGAATGCAGAGGCAGAATAGAATGAGAAATACAGAGGCAGATCTCTGCTGCCTGCTGACCTTCTCTCAAAGTGTTCTGTGGGGCTGGAGTTTAACACTTGCTTCTTGGGAGAAAAATGAATCCAAGGAAAAGCTGAGGCAGGAAGAGCACTTTGAAGGAAGTGTTGTGTTATAGCACTGTTTCCACCCAGCTTCCTGACTGGAGGCTGAAAATATGGAGAAGAATGACGCAAATGTGAAATAGGAAGTTATCTCTACAGAAATCCAAAATGCTTTAGTCCAGGGGCTACCATCTGCTGAGAGAGAAGTGTCCGCCAGTATGTGTCAATGGCGCCCCTGCCGCAGAGGCGACAGTAAATTCTGCTGTGACTAAAAGGGAAATGTTTTCTGTGGAAGTGGAACAACTGCTCCAACACCGTGGTTTCTGCACTGGTAAAGAGAGCAATCCTCCCACACTGCCTGCCCACAGCTGTTGAGGGATTAATGTTTGCAAATTGTGTTGTGTCTATTCACATACTTAAACTTCTCAGATTTTTTAAGGTGCCAATCACAAACATAAGCTACTCGAGCACGAAAGCTTTGCTGGAATTACTATTACTATAATAGGATTGCAGTACATTTTTTTAAATAAAGGAATAAGCAAGCACATTTTCTATTTAGACTTGTATTAGCATATGACAGAATATTGCCCTTTGCCAAATCTCTGGTGTGAAGAGCTTGTATAACATACAGTCGTCTAGTATTTCAAATACCATCCTTCAAATGTTTTCTTTTTCTTGTTTCCTTCTGTACTAAAACAAAAGGGCATGCACTGAATGTCACATAATAACATCTTCCCTGTCATTACTACTTTAAATAGCACCAGGAAAATAAAATAACTTCTCTTTATAATTTACAAGTATTAAATTCCTTCTCATCTAACTCACAGAATCATAAAATCATTTAGGTTAGAAAAGACCTCTAGGATCATTGAGTCCAACCATTAACGTACAGATGCCAGGTCCACCACTAAACAACATCCCTAAACATTACAGTCACATGTCTTTTAAATACTTCTGGGGCTGGTGATTGAACTAGTGCCCTGGGCAGCCTGTTCCAGTTCCTGACAACCCTTTCGGTGAAGAAACTTTGCCTCATATCCAATCTAAAACTCTTCCGGTGCAACTTGAGCCCATTTCCTCTTGTCCTATCTCTTATTAAATGGGAGAAGAGACTGACCCTCACTTTACTACAACCTCCTTTCAGGTAGTTGTAGAGAGTAAGGTCTCCCCTCAGCCTCTTTTTCTTCAGGCTGAACAACTCCAGTTCCCTTGGCTGCTCCTCAGAAGACTTGTTCTCAAGACCTTTCATCAGCTTTGTTGCCCTTCTTTGGATATGCTCCAGCACCTCAGTGTCCTTCTTGCAGTGAGCAGACCAAAACTGAACACAAGATTCGAAATGCAGCTCAAATGAAAATGGTGAAGTTACAGTATGGTTTGATCCAAATCGACAACAATTAAGAGGCTGAGCATTAACACAACAGGCACAATCCCTGTAGGACAGTGACTTTCTGCAGTGAGCATTACCTGCTAACTGCATCACAATGAAGCTAAAATTTACATATAATAAAGACCACGTGTTTCTGTTTTCATGTGTCATCCTGAACTCATTATTTAATGTGTTTCCCCATGTATAACTAGACCACTTGTTCGTGTTTATCTCTGGAAAACGATGCTTAGCTTTGTCATCTGCTCATTTTCATTTTGAACACCTATAGAAAGAAAAATAGTAGCAAGCAGTAAAAATAAACAGTAAGTAAACTAGAAGCTGTCCAGAAAGAGAGCTGTAAAAAAAGTTATGTATCAATTTAGTAGTGATTTGCAAGCATGGGCCTGACTATTGTGCCTCCTCTTGGCCCTGTCTTTCACAATGTGACTATTAACAACACTGCGCACCCATGGACTTTCCTGAGTAACCAGACATTAACTGCAACACCAATTACTGGAAGTTAAAAGTTCACAACTTCATTAAGAGCAAACGAGACAAAAGACCAATACTAAACCAAGTTTTATAATATTCTACTCCATCATTTTGAGATGAAAGAGAAAAATCTTGCCAGAAGTACCTTGCTGAACCGTGGAAGAATATATAGCTCCATAGGGAAAGATATTTCAAGTGATTTTTACAACTTAAACAGAAAAGCTGGCCAAGTTCAATATGTAACATTGCCACTGAGACAGGCTTTCACCGCTTTGTCCCTTTTCTGTGAGGATATTATCACCTTAAGCCCAAAGGCCTTTGCTCTCACCAGTGCTCCAGCAGATTCATGGTACCATGGGAAGAAAGCAGGGCCACGGAGGACAGTGATGAAGATAACCAATCCCTTCCTGAAGGGACATACTGGACAGAAATGGCAGGTGCAAGCTTTTAGTGGTATGATACCTTCCACAGGTGTCTAAACTTCTGCTTTCTGTTTCACCTGGGTCAAGTGTTGTCTTTTTTGTGGGAAGATGAGATCTGGATGGTTGGCTCAGCCTCCCTCTCTTTTCTAGCCGAGAGATTTACATAGATCAGGGTACTGGCTCACATCCCTTGACACAAAGACCTGTTTCCATCAGTGCTTCTGCATGGTTAATTTCCTTGTACTGATCAAGCATAAGCTTGACTATTGTTCTGAAGTGGACAGCAGGATGACCATGAGCCAGCAGTGTGCACTCGTGGCCAGGAAGGCCAATGGCATCCTGGGGTGTATTAGAAGGGGAGTAGCAAGTAGGTCAAGAGAGGTCCTCCTGCCCCTCTACTCTGCCCTGGTGAGGCCACATCTGGAATATTGTGTCCAGTTCTGGGCCCCTCAGTTCAAGAAGGACAGGGAGCTGCTTGAGAGAGTCCAGTGCAGAGCCACAAAAATGGTGAAGGGAGTGGAACATCTCCCTGATGAGGAAAGGCTGAAGGAGCTGGGTCTCTTTAGCTTGGAGAAGAGGAGGCTGAGGGGTGACCTCATTAATGTTTATAAATATGTCAAGGGGGAATGTCAGGATGATGGAGCCAGGCTCTTTTCAGCGGCGTCCACTGACAAGACAAGGGGCAATGGATGTAAGCTGGAACACAGGATGTTCCATAAAAATATGAGGAAAAACTTTTTCACTGTGAGGGTGACCGAGCACTGGTACAGGCTGCCCAGGGAGGTTGTGGAATCTCCTTCTCTGGAGACATTCAAAACCCGCCTGGACGCGTTCCTGTGCGCTCTACTGTAGGTGATCCTGCTCTGGCAGGGGGGTTGGACTAGATGATCTTTAAGGTCCCTTCCAACCTCTAACATTCTGTGATTCTGTGAGGTGGAGGAGGCCACTTCAGATACACCTGATTTAGGATTATACAACACAATTGACAACATTGGGCAACGTAGCCTGAAGCAATGGAATGCATATGTAGAGAGAGACATATTAAAAAATAAGCATGTATGTATGCATATATATATATATATATATATATATACACAGACACATTTATATGTTTCAATGATCTAGTTCAAATACAAGACTTATTCAACCAACATAATCCAAGAGGTACGATTCTCCTTGTCTAGTTCTTTGTCTTCATGTCGTTAACAACTTGAAAATCTCAAAAATTAAAGACATTAATAGAAATGACAGAGTTTAAAGATAACCGGAATCTTGTGAGGTCATCTAACATGTCTCTGCACAAAGAAAGGATGGATGCAATTTATCCCCAAACACAGGCCTATCCTTTGATCATGAACTTGCATAACCTCCTTGGGTAACATACACCCCAGTGCCTCACTTTTCTTACAACAAAAAATCTTGTTCCGACTTCTTTCCGAGATTGAACAAAAAAAATAAAAGACAAGGGAAAAAATAGAACAAAGGTTGAATTTCTTCCTTAGAGCTACTTCTCTGATATCTGAAGACTATTATACTTCAGCATCTCAGTTCTCTTCTTCCCTTGCACCTCCCTCAACAGTTCTAATATTTCTTGGCAGCACATGTTTTCCAGATCCATGATTTTTTTCTGTAGATCTCCCAGTAGCCCACATCTTCCTGGAAGTGCTGTACCCAAAACTTGACACAGCCTTTCAAGACAGGATCTGACAACACTAAGTGAAAAGAAAGAACTACTTCTGTTTTCCAGCACTACTCTTGTTTACCCATGTCATTACAGTATTTGTCTTTTCACACCAGTATGAAAGTGCAAACACACAGTCACCCTGTGATTCTCCCCGATACAGCTGCTCTTCTGCATTTCTGCTGCCCAGTCAGTCATTACCCAAACAATACTGGTGTACTTAAGTTATTCTTATCTAAATACAGGATTTCACACTTATCTTGATGATTTGTATTGTTTTTCCACACCACTGTTAAATCCCACAACTACAGCTTCGACACTATCCAGGCTACTTGCAGCCCTGTCTGCTTTCTGACATCCAGCAACAGCAACCTTATGCCTGCTTACATGTCCAGGAATGAAAATAAGAGCTATGTTGCACGTAGCACCTTTCTCAAATTACACCTACAGTGTAACAGTCATTTCAAACTCACCTGATAACAGTTTTGTGTAGACCACGTTTCCCTAGCTTGCTTAGAAAAATACCATGTGGTACAATATCAACAAACCTCAGTAATCCTAAACCACAGCATCCATAATACTTCTATACGTCCTCTTCGCACATTGCAATAAGAAATGAGATGGGTTTGATGACTTCTGCTTGCTGAACGTTGACTAGCTCTTAGTCATCTTGATACATATATACTCATTTTAATGCAAGTCAGACGACAGTTCCCCTGACTGCCGACCTGCAGCTTTCAAAATCTGGCCCTTTGAAAGATTCAACAATAGGGTCATATAGGCTGACTACTTAGGGGGTTACGTCTCATGAGTATCCAGGCATGGGAAGCAAAATAAGCAATATGAAATAGGGCTTGTTTAGGCAGAATCTAAAGTCTTCTATGATAATCCCCTAACACCTTGTTTGTTTACCTCTTAACACCAAGTAAATCTAAACTCCACAGAGCCTGACTATTATTTTTTATTTGGCAGTTTTTCAGAGGCCCAATGTGCTGTATCTCTGCATTCTTTAAAAATCCCTAGATTTTCTCCTGTCCAACTTGCTGTGTGAACTTGAACCTGTAGGTGTCCTTAAGACTGGCCAGACCACCGGGGGCTTCCCCCTCTCCTGATGGAACAGAAGTCTAACAGTAAGGACATCTTTCCGGGCAGGAGGAGTGCAAGGCTACATTGCCACAGACTATTACTTTTCATTCATAAGCCCTGGAGAACAGAGCCCAGAACCAAATTGCTCACCAGCCTACAAAGCAATGCTCACTTCAGCCTTTTTTTTTTTTTTTTTTTTAATCTCTCTAGGTGGTTCTTGAATCCTTTTTCAAAACAGCTTCACTGACAGTGGAAAGGACCCTCTGGTTCAACTATAACCCCTTACTTATGCAATGCTGTTTTGAATAGCTGCATAAAAAGGAATTAGCAATTCAAGTCTTCCATATCCTGCCCTAGTGCACTAACCCCCCGACTATTTTAAAAGCCTGTGAGGCAAAGATGTCAGTAAAGATACATGAAACTCCATGTATGTTTTAAAGAGAATAAGCCATCCTCTGGAAAGTATCTTTTAATATTTACTTTACAAAAACACAATATCCAGAAAAATAGCATAGCTAGTGCTGGTCTCATTGCCAAAGTTATCCACCTATTAGCTGTTGGGCTTTAGTACATCTTCTGTCCTATTATCTCTGTTATTTTTCTTATTTCAATCCTTGTCATCTTCTTTTTCAAAGCCTGGATGCCTCAAAGGCATTTTAAGGGACCTGCCCAACATAAACAAACATGCCAAGTAGAGGTTTGCTGCAAACTGGCTTTTCCAGCAAATGCCAAAATCAGTATCGACTCCAGCATTTCTATTATTTTGTTACTTGCCAATATATGTAATTCACACCACTCCTCTTTAATCAAGTTGTGACTCTCCTGTACTCCTCTCCAATACTTCTGCAATCTCACCTGGCAGCACTTTACCCTTCCCCAAGCTCATCTGTGTGTGCAACAGGTTCAGCTGCCCTAATGCCTTCAAGAGCAAAGCCCACTGTTGATACGGCTGAAGCTGTACCATTACTTCTTGTATGTGTTCTCAAAAGCGGTGACCCACTGAACAGCCTAATGGTGTGTTTTTATTCTATGCTGTGCTCATCCGCACTTCGATGCCTCTTGCTACCAATAAGTGCTAAACCCCAGTGAACAATCTGTTTCTCAGTCATTATTTCTGATAGATATTTAACTTTTTATTGTTTTAATGGTTTCTTCATTCTTCTCATTGGCACAAGAAGACAAGAAGAAAAAGAAGATATAATATGCTTGCTTCATCACCCCCCTGGAGGTAGGCACACTCCAGTCTAAACTAACTGAAACCTAAGGAGAAGTTATATTACCATTCTTCCCTATAAGAGACATTTCTTACTTCCTGTGCCCCTGCCTTAATAGTGCACGTGGTAAGGGTTTGGGTTTGGTGGTCGTATTTTTTTTTTTTGGCAAACCAAGTCTGTATTGAAATATCAAAATCACCGAGGGCAAAACTTGCAAGGAAAATACCAGTTTAGTCACAGATTTGTTTGAATTCCAAGAAAAAACTTTCCATCAGAAGCTGAAAGAAAATGTCACTCCTTCCCTCAGTTTGCCAGGTTCCCCAGCTGCTCACCAGGCAGATGATGAGCCACAGGTTGCTCCCCTGTACTTCTTGGTGAAGGTCAGGGTTAGGGAGCAGATGTCTCCTGGTGAGAAGGTCAAACGGCTTCCCCAGAAGAGCTGAGTCCCTTCTGCTGCAGCTCTTCCACTTTGTGTGCAGAGGTGAATAATTAGTTCCCCACACCAAGCAGCAGACTGATTAGAGACTTGATTGATTTAAACTCTCCACATTAAACACAAATGCACTAATCAGACGACTACAGAAACCTTCTCATAAATCTTGGACCAAGTAATATTAAACTCTATGCAACTCTTTAAAAACCACAACCAAATTCAATCACAATTGACCTGCATAACGTGGCTGTATAAACTTATCTAAGGGAGAGCCTCGAGTCTTATCCTGACTCCCTGAATTAGTCTTTCAACATCTATTATTTCCCTCACATCCATCTAAGTACCAAAGCTTCAAATATACAGAGAACAAAGAACAGTATAACAGAGTCATTGTTCAAATCTCTCCACCCTCAAACTAGGTGGACAGTTTTTTCCTTGAACTGACAAATAAACCTCCGACCATTCTGTGTTCTGCTGTGAGGCTGCGAGCCCTGCAGAAGCTGGGACACATCCGTAACTCTGGGCATCCTACATGCAAAAGTGAGAAAATGCTTTGAAAAAAGTAGCACATTGCTGATTATTTTCCTAGGTCGTGTTACTCTATGCTATTAAATCTGCTATTAGACATGGGAGAATATTTCCCCAAACTATACTTTCTGCAACATCTCTTCTGCCATTAGCTCTTCTCTGAACTATGTTCAGCTTGGGAAGAACTGGCAGTCAAAGAGGGCATCAATGTGGGTTTGCTGCCTGCCTATGCTGCTCTGCCAGCTCACGGTGAGGACGTTATGCTTTTGTCTGTATCCACAGTGCAGGTCTCTGGTTATTCCCAGAGGGCCGCTGGGGAGCCGACACTGCACAGCACTCAGGGAATATCTCCATCTTTGGAGATATATGAAAGCCATCTGGACAGAATCCTAGACAACCCGCTGTAGGTGGCTCTGCTTGAGCAGGGTGGTTGGACAAAATCACCTTCCAGAGGTCCAATCCAACTTCAACCATTCCGTGACTATGTGAACCCTGCAGCACGACACCTCTATATCCACAAGGTCAGGAGACACATTTCTAGCAAGGCCGTGCAAAGTGCTTCATCTCTGACTTGTACCACGTACAACCCTGTGGTCCTCACCTTCAGCCCATAGCAAGGGCCCTTCCTGACTCCTTTGATTTTTATATACGTCACAAAAATATAATCATAGAATTGTCAGGGTTGGAAGGGACCTTAAAGATCATCTAGTTCCAAGCCCTCCGCCATGGGCAGGGACATCCTCCACTAGATCAGGCTGCCCAGAGCCCCATCCAGCCTGGCCTTAAAAACTTGCAGGGATGGGGCTTCCACCCCTCCCTGGGCAACCTGTGCCAGGGTCTCACCACCCTCATGGGGAAGAACTTCTTCCTAACATCCAATCTGAACCGATCCATCTCTAGCTTCAACCCATTCCCTCTAGTCCTATCAGTACCCAACATCCTAAATAAAGCCCCTCACCAGCTTTCTTGTAGCCCCCTTGAGATACTGGAAGGCCACAATAAGGTCTTTGGGAAACAGACTGTAAACTGTAACAAATACAAGGTGCTGCTTGTCTAGAATGACCCTAATTCCTTTTAAACAGTGTGATATTGGAGTTGTCTGATGGGTTTGTTCAGATTATTACACCTCAGCATTGACTCCAACTCTTCTTGTGCCTTAATTTGAACAGAGTGGAGTAATTTGGCACTTCGATTTGAAGACAGTGGGAGGTGGAAAACCCCTGCTCCCTGTGAACTTCTCTAAAAAAATGTAAATGCAGCGCTTCTCTTTCATTTCTTACTTTGCACATTTCCAAACCTGATGGTGGTGAGTTAGTAGGAAATATTTGGAATTTCCAACAGAAGCAGGATGGGAGAAATAATTGTTTCAGATTAAAGTTACTATCTTAACATATATACATTATAGAATGGTTTGGGTTGGAAAGGACCCTCAAGATCATATATTGTCTCCTACAAGTGATCATTTAATTTAAGATACCTAGCTACATGGAGAAGTTACGCAAAATGAACTTCTGTGCTACTAGAGTTAAACAGTTAAAACCACTTTCTTCTGCTGAATACTGTGAAGAACAACCACATGTCTCCTTCAGTGTGTCCAGCTGGTACAGCTAATTTCTAAGCATGTATCCAAATTACAAATATATTAAAACCCAACAATTTATGTTTCAATCCTGAAACTTCCCATGATATTATGGGTTCAGGAACTTCAAGAGATATCAAAGGGACAAGGCAGATATAGCATTGTTTTCCTGTTAACTGGAAATTGCCTTAATTGGCAACAGTGTCTGACCAGAATACTTTCAGTTTTATGTTGCAGAAATTGACTTCTCTCATTTTTCTTTTCTCAGTGGCTTTTATACTGATACTCCTATCCATATAGTACATGGCTCTTCAATGCCTAAAGCAGAAGAATGGGCAAATTCTAAGACGGATCGTAAGTCATTTCCTGAACATTAAAACATTGATTTGTATGATGATTGCTGGCTCCACTGATGTTTTCAGGATAATGCTCCACAAAAACGTACAGGAATATCACAGCCTATCAGGAATTTCAATAACACATTTTTCTGTGTGATAGGAACATCACACTACCTGAACTCATTCATTATACAGCAATAGGGAATCAGTGATTTTAGTATGCACTAATAGAACAGTAATTAATATAAAATCCAATTTTAGAGACCAGAGTCACTTTTATATGATACAATGTCTTGTTTGATGTTCAAGTCTAATCTCTAAGGGAGTACATAGCCCCTTCTCATTCATCACATGCATCCAGAAAGAAGATGTAGCAATTAACTCACGGTTTTGGGTTTTTTTTTTTTCATTGCTAGCTATCTTATTATGGAAAGCTGGTGCTAGCAAGAATTTTATTGTCCACATTTTATTCTAATTTTTTCTGTCTCCCCTCTCTCCTTGAATGTCATCTCAGCTATGAGAAAAGCAGTAATTAAGACAACAGTGAAACCAACAACACTGGGTCTTCATATTTTTCAGTAGTTTACTACCAGTAATCAGCTTTTCACTGCAGGACAGCACAGTAATTTTAACTGTGATTTTTCAACCAAGGAATACAATGCAGCTCTTCGTAGATACATTAATGAATGCTTGCTGCTCCTTCACTGATTCCTGTATATGTACATTATGAGACTTAGTAACAACTGAGATTTCCAGCATGCACTGTACTTAAAAAAACCGAAAACAAACAAAACCCAAAAAAACTTTAACACGAAACATTTTTTCATTCAATGGAAGGTCTAGTTTTTTATGTGAAGCTACTCAGGCCACAACTTTTACAAAACACCTTCCAAAACCACAGGAAGAAAAAATAAATTATGGGATTTATTTATTCCAACTGAAGTGAATGAGCAAAAAAAGTAGTCTTTTATTTGGTAGGCTTTACCAGTGCATTATACAAAAAAAACCCTTAAAATATTTATAATTGGTGCCAGATTTCAAGGTTAAGGTCATCATATAACAAACCATTACTCTTTAGAAGAATGCACAGTTAAATTACGAGAACATTTATAACGTACATTCACAATGTACAACAGTTTTATGCTAAGGTAACCAGCTGGAACAAATTGGAGTTACAGGAGTATAAAACTCTAGAAAAGCTGTGATTAATCAGGTATAGGTCTGTATGGCACATAGCTATATTATTTGCATAAACAGAGGCACGGGGAATCAAATTCAAGGCTCAAGAAAAGAGGTGAGACCACTGGAGGAGGAGGAAGAAGTTGGAATTTACCCTCAGAACTATCATTTACCCCTAAACACACCTATCACTGATCAAGACAAGACCACATGCTTCTGTGGCTGCTGCAATGCTTTTCCGTTTGTACCACCATTATGTCAAGCTCAGCCATAAGCATTTCTATGTAAAGAAACAGAAGAGAAAAATGGAGAGGATGCAGAAGCATAAAGGAAGAAAGACAGAACAAGGAAAGACAGCAACAGAAAAATTAATCTGTATTGCAATTCCACCAACCCACAGAGTTTTCCTGAACATTATTTATTATTTGCACCACTACTCACCAACATCAGGATCAGTGGCTTGGACTCTTGTTAACAAAGCTTTAGTGGCTGTATTCTCATAGACGCACGCGGTGTAGTGATCCGATGAAAACACTGGTGGATTATCATTAACATCTTCTAGGATAAGATGGACTTCTGATTGGCAAAACCTGCCACCACCATCTGTGGCTCGGGCAATCAAGTTGTACACAGGGATTTTCTCTCGGTCGAGAGGGGCCAAAGACTTCAGCTCACCTAAAAATTGATTAAAAGTAGCAGTCATCAGTACTATTGTGGCAACATCATTAATTGTAGATAGCGTGAGTATCTCAAGAGCATGTATTTCACAGGAACAGCAAAAAGGGAAAAAAAAAATTCAACCTTGCTTATTTCAATGAATGGATTAAAAAGTCACAGCAGTGTCACTTCTCACTCCTCTTTACCCAACAAAGTCAGCTGCCCAGATGAGTATAGGGAGGACAAACCACTCATGGTGGCCTTCAACAACCCACAACTTCACCCATAGGAACATCACTGTGTTTCTCCCAGTCTATCTTTCTGTTACTCTCAAGATTTATAGACTCCTAGACAGAGAAACACATCCTGAATCTGATGTCAGTAGTTGTAATGAACTCTAAAGTTTTCTAATGCTACCATTCAAAAAAAAAAAACAAAACAAGATCCTCCTCTCTTCTCCCCACAAAGCTATTTCCAACCAGCTCTGAATTCCTGGAGGTACCTCTGGCATCTAGTTTAAAACCAGCTCACACAGAGACGTGTATCACAACATTAACAGCAACAAAATGCTTATTCAGACTGTGAAATCTTTACCCAGGTTCCATTTTCCACTGCACAGATAAACAACTACCAAACACTGTCACATCAGCAACCAGCTGCTACCAGTTGGTTAATTTTGTAAAAGCTGTTACTTGCAGTTAAGTATGAAATTTGTTCTTGAAGGGGGCAATACTCCCCCTTCCACACACTGCATAGATCTCCAAACACCTCCTCTTCCATCAGTAATGCTACAGCAATAGGGGGTGCTGCCTCCCGCTACTCAGGCAGGGGTGGCACTGCCCAGGGAAAGACTTAGTCTAACATGATGGAAACCAAATTCCTAAGAATAACAGAGAAGTGGAAGTTTTACTCATGAGTAAATGATTTTATTTAGGTTTACTTCATAACAACCACAAAATCTAGGTCTTTGCAGAGATCAGTACATCTTTTTCCAGACCACATGTAGGGTAGTGGTGCAGTCACCATTTCTGGAGGTATTTAAAAGATGTGTAGATGTGGTTCTGAGAGACATGGTTTAATGGTGGACCTGGCACTCCTAGGTTAACGGTTGGGCTCGACGATCTTAAAGGTCTTTTCCAACCTAAATAATTCTACGATTCTATGTACAAGTCCCTCTTTCTCCCTCTCACCACCTCCTGACCACTTCAGAAGTGGCATCCACACCTGTCATCAGTAGAACTACTGGCTGGTAACCAAGTGTAACCTAACTCAAGTTAAGGAAACTAGCATACACTGATGTCAAGGGGTTAAGAAGACCACGCAGAAACATTCAGTCGTCATCTTACCATTTTCTGGATCTAAGAAAAATTTATTGTTCCCAGCACCATAGAGAGAATAGCGAATTTCACCATTGGACCCAATGTCAGCATCTTTAGCACTGATCTTAAGAATTACTTTGTTTGATGGAATGTCTTCAGGAAACAGTGCTGTGTATGCAACCTAGAGACAAAACCAGCAATGTTAGTTATGCTGTAACAGTATTTTACAGTCTTTTTACAACCTTTTTTTGTAACTCTCTGTAGCACATCATTCTATATAGGAGAAAAATTTCCTTTACTTAACACATTTCTAGAAATGAAAATCACTGCTAAGCTTTGAGGTGTCAAAAAACAGTGCCAAATTATGATTTTTAATAGCGCTTGTCTTCGGTGTTAAATGCAGTCTCATTTTCTATCTTCACTTTGTTTCATCAGCACCCATGAAATTGAAACTTTGATGAGTGTGCTAATGAAGACAACTGTTTTTATTGCCTCATCCAGCAATGTTTGAGGGAGACACAGCCTGTGATTCCCCAGAGTGGTGCTTGCAATGACCGTGGTCCATCAGCAACAATGCAATGATGGGAATTATAAGAATATACACATATAGATATAGCTATATATAGATAAGATTCTGTGAGCAGTCCCACTAAAGTGCTCTCCGTTTCACTGTGCCATTTCTTTCACACAGACCTTTCTGTTGCAGTAATATCAGCTCCCCACATTACCTTTCCACAGAAGAGGGGGCAGCCAGCACTGTGAAAGCTGTGGTCAGGCCACATGGCATGCACACCTGACAACAGGAGAGCAAGCTCCACTCTTCTGCCTTTTCCACTGTGCGTCTGGCACCTGCCAGGTTCACGAAGGCTGAAGTTAAACTGGACTGAAGACATTTCCATATTGGTTGTGAAAGGAAGGCACATTTTTCCTGCAAGGGAGAAGTGGTTTCCCAGTGCCATTTCACAATGCCTCATTTTTGCTAAAGCCGCCATTGAGAAGACTCCTTTGCCAGCTTTACTAGACCATTATCCTTCAGTCTTGGCTTTACAGGACTGCTTTATCCTGCTTGTCTCCCAGATCACTCCAGATTCTTCAACTAAGATCTTACGGATGAAAACTGGCATCGCCTGTCAATAACTGTAAATAGTAGGGACACCCATAGGGAAGCCACTGCTTTCAACACAACGGTCGATGCCTTGGATGTTGTTCACTCACCTGCTCACAAACTGGATTATTGTCATTAACATCAGTGACGGTCACTTCCACAGCAGCTTGGGTTACGAAGAGGCCATCCGTGGCGGTGATGTTCAGATAATAAATATCTTGCTCTTCTCGATCTAGAGGCCTTTTAACATAAACCTTCCACTCATTCTGAACCAGTCCCAGTGCGAACTTCCCTTTGGGATTCCCTCCTGCAACAAGACAAGTAACAACACCCAACGGGCTGAGGTGTCCCTTCGGAGCTCCCACCTAGTTTAAACACACAGACACATCACAGAGGACCTGAACTAAGCACCAGCCTTTTGTTTTGTCATGATCAGTGCTTTCAAACTCGCAGACTCAGGAAATCTGCAATGAGATTACACTCCCTGTGTTTATTACCCCCCGAACGCCTTGTACGAAAGTGAACCAATAACTTTCAATGGAAACAAAATCCATTTAGCAGAGCTGAAGATGATCTCTTGTTTAGTTCCCCGTAAGAGCAATCAAATTCAAACTGTGAACAATCAATAGTCCTCTCAGGCCAGTACAATTGTCTTTTCACTTAGTCTCGGGAGAGGATGTAATACACCGTAGCTCTTGTTACCAAGACAATTTCATTAGCTGTTGATTATGCAATCAAGGACTGGAAGTGGGTTCTATTAAGGAATCCTCTAATGAAAGGTTTATCATACAGCTGTGCTGTTCCTCTGCTCATTAAAATTCTAGTTTTAAAAAAAGTTTACACGAAACAGGAAGACACATTAGTATTAAATAGTCCTAACAAGAGGTCATTTGTGGAGCAGTTGGAAAATAAGCAGTACAATTAGATCAAATGTAGCTGAGAGTGAAAGCTGGTGAAATGACTGCAGAAGATGGAGCAGAACAGCTTTTTATTGTGCTGACACTGAACCTGGCAATGTTGCTCTTCAGCATCATTGAATTGCCTGGTGACAAAATCAGGTTGGGAGAGGGAAAGTTTCGGTCTGCATCATCCTCAGGAAGGACGGCACTATTTTTGTTAATGTTTCCAACAGTGTTTTACTCTTTCATCTGAAATGGTACAGTCCCCAGAAGAAACCACCTTTGATCACTTTTCTCTGAGCCTGATCTCAACCCCCTGTCAGATCTGCCAGCAAAACCTTTTAAACCAATGCTGTGGCTTAATCTCAGTGGGCAGCTTGGCCCCATGCAGCTGCTTGCTCATTCTCCTCTCCATAGGATGAGGGAGACAATCAGAAGGGTAAAAATGAGGAAACTCGTGGATTGAGATAAAGCCAGTTTAATGGGTAAAGCAAAAGCTGTGTGTGTAAGCAAAGCAAAACAAGGAATTCGTGACAGAAGTTCAGCCATCTCCAGGAAAGCTGGGCTCCATCACCCAGAACAGTTAGTTGGGAAGACAAATGCCATCACTTCGGCTGTCCTCCCTTCCTCCTCCTTCCTCTGGCTTTTATTGCTGAGCATGACACCATATGGTACGGGATACCCCTTTGGTCAGTTGGGGTCAACTGTCCCAGCTGTGTCCCCTCTTAACACTTTCTGTATCCCCAGTATACTTGCTGGTGGGATGGGGTGAGGAGTAGAAGGCCCTAACACCGTGTAAGCCCTGCTTGGCAATGACTAAAACATCCTTGTGTTAGCAACACTGTTTAGGTCACAAAACCAAACCCAGCCCTGTACCAGCTGCTACAGAGAAAGTTAATTCTACTCCAGACAAAACCAGTAAAGCCAACTACCCAGTCTTCTGTGCCCAGCATTTAACATAACCTTAATAATTAGGCTACAGCACTACAGTCATAGCAAATTTGCATCTTACAGAAACTGAGTGAGGACATGGAAAAAGGCATCATGTTGCTCCATTGGGTGAACTTTAATTCCAGCTAATCTGCTACTAGCTTTCCCCACCGTATTAAGCTTTATCCTGTGCTCTCCCATGCAGAAATGCAATCTGAGAACTACTTTCCATGTTTCTCATGTATAAAAGTGGTATAAAAATATTAAGGCAATGCTTATTCTTTCTTGTAACAGGATCAAGAATGTCAAGTGTACTTTTGCTAGTGTACTTCTGCTTACAATTTATTCAGGGTCCTGACACGTGCCATGGGATCTGTCCAAGCTCAGTGGAAAGACCAGGTTCTTAAGCCTCCTTTTCTAGCACTTGTGTTGAATGTTTGAGTAAGTAAGTATTTAAAAGAGAAAAGCCAAGGCTGAATTTATTTGAGTTGCCTTGGCTGTCAAGTGATTAGGTGTCACTGTTGTTGCTTCTAGTGTCACAATTCTGTCACTTCCCAGGGACCTTCTTAGCAAAAAAACAAGCCGGAGAAGATCTGAACTTGAAATTGAGCTTAAAACCAAGCAAAAAAAGTCTAATGCATATTTCATGTTTTCTTTCTACATCAAAAAAGCAGAAAAGAGGTCACAGGCTGCAATCTATGGCTTCTTCATTAGTTACCAACGACAAGATAGACTTGATTTCTATTTAATATGATAACTAAGTTAGTTGAGACAGGCTGAGCAAATCTTTCTTGTTAAGCATCGCCATTTGTGCTAGTTGTAACTGTGCCAAAAAAGAAAGTCCAGAAAGTTAGTCAGATAGGCATTATAATTATAAAAGGCTCTTTAATCACATAGAGCACAAGACTGATATACATTGAATACAGATATTTTCTGTTGATAGAAAATCATCTTTTTCGATCACAAAACCATGAAGACCTCAATATTCCCACTGATTCTATGACAGTCTGGAATAACCACCAGAGGACTCAGTGAAATCTTGCTTAATCTGTTGTGTGATATAAACATCCATTTCTCCTGAGGAGGGTTGCACAGTATGTCCAAGTGCGTTACAGGCCAGACCTGAACACAATCCAAAGCAATGACAATCTGTCCATTGACTTGAGTCTTAATCTGACTTCAAAGAAGATAGACCCCCACTGATTGACATTAAATTCTCTCTATTCAGTTCAACATCAGCATAAAAAAGCCTAACTCTCCTTGATAAAAGGCGGTAATCTTGTCATAGTGAGTTTAATGTTGTAAACCATTAATAAAAATGGTCTTAAATATTCTTATTTAGCTTTGTGATATTCATCAGTGCTTTCCTGCATATCAGTCCTTTTGTAAAAGGAAATGATTAACTGTCCTGACCAACTATGAAGTATTATACTCAAGGTATGGGTATCCTATTGCTAAGAAAAGAGGAAAGGTAAAATCTAATTAAAATCAGCTGGTGGCTGGCATTAACACTAGCTTGGAGCTATTTTAAAATCATTATTGCTTTGTTGATGGAATAGCTTTTAAATTATACACAGGAATTTGGAGAGTATGTATAAAAAAATATCCTTGAGATCCCTTTTCCCCCCTCTTACTCCACTGGAAAAGAATCAATTTGAATGACCAAGAAACGTGTGCGATAAGCAGCAAAAAATGTGTAACAGTTTATCTGCAAGCCTTTTTCATTAGTGCTACCTTTCTTTTTTTTTTCTTTGCTTCTCAGGACTGGCTACGTACTTTGTTGATGGAAGACAAAGGTGGAAGTTGTACTGTAAAGTGTAACAGAAATAATGAGATGTAAACACTAAAACACCATCAAGGAAATATTCTTACAAAAGGAAAGGCAAAAAATCCACACTGTGGCCCAGGGAACCTTTTTCTAGTACTTATACATATGTCTTGACACAGATCTCATTCTGCAGTGATTAATTAATTTTTTTCACTAATATATGTAAGCAGATTCAGTTTCCTAGGGGCATTCTAATTAATTAGTTTTTCGCTCTGAATAATGTAGCTTTTCTAAACAGAAGCCTCCTGACTACACGTATTAATGGATTCTTTAAAATCTTTTGGCAGTTTTCTTATGTTCTACTTTGAATGTCACAACAGTGAAGTGCTAGCTACAAAAAACACTCCAGTAACTTTTTAGAAAGGCTTTGAGGCTAAAAGAATCAGCACTATCTTTTATCTTTTGTTACTTGAAGTTTAAATAATGCTCTCACTCCCTCCCTAGTCAGCAAATAGTACAAAGCCAAATCAAGCTCAAGTCTAAGTAAAGAAAGAAAACAGCCAGATACAAATGAAATGCAGAGACACAGTGATCCAAAATAAACAAATCCCGACACACATCATTACTAAAGCACACAGAGAGGAAATTATAACGGCTAAAAGGGAACTGAAAACTAGAAGCCAACAATATTCCCTTTCACTGCAATGTCCCAACCTGGGAGGGCGAACTGAATATTTACTAGCTTATTTATATAGTTTCTCTCTCGAATTTATGCACTATTTAGGTACTTTCACTTTCCAATTAGAACTCTAGGCATTTGCATCATATGGGTTCATCCTCCACTCCCAGTTTAAGACGTTACGTTTACTGAGCTGTCGGAATGATAAACCAAATCCTCTTAACTTTACTATTGCAAAATTTCAGACACTGCTCCTCAGCTGGCAGCACAAAGTCCTCCCCAAACACTGAAACACCCATTTCTCCAGAACTCCCGGTTCTCAAATATAAAACAAAAAGGAACAAAAAAAGAAATCACTTTGTTCATACTGGGCAATCAACCCATCAAAAACCCTTCTGCGTACAATATCAACTCTTTATTCCAAAACACACATCTTCTTTCTATTCAGCTGAACCAATCCTCAAGACCATTGTTTGTCCTTAAATTTACATGCCTGATGAAGCCTTACTTGTGAGGAACACAAACCACTTTACTGTATCAAAGTCTTAGCAACTGACATTTTTCTGGTGGCTTTTCCTAGTTTACCACTGAAAAAATTCAGTAACATCTGGCTGGGTCTAGCCTGGCTAAACATCCTCGTTAAACATCAGCAGAGCCTCGGTTTTAGCCAAATTGCCTGGAATTATATAGGCAATAATCTTAAATGAGCCTTCAAAAGAAAACTACTGTATTCCCTGAGTGCATTTGTGTCATCTGTGCTTTCTATTCATTTTCTATTAAGATTTATGTATAGTGTTTTTGTTTGTCAACATCTCCAGCTGCTGTCAAACTACAAATAACAAAGAGCAAGTGGATTTTTTTTTCCCATCATTAAATGCAGATGAAGGTGGATTAGGTTAATCATTGGATTCGATGATCGTAAAGGTCTTTCCCAATCAGAATCACAGAATCATAGAATGGCCTAGGCTGGAAGGGACCTTAGAGATCATCTGGAACATAAGAGGTTCCACTTAAACTCGAGAAGAAACTTCTTCTCAGTGAGGGTGACGGAGCCCTGGAACAGGCTGCCCAGAGAGGTTGTGGAGTCTCCTTCTCTGGAGACATTCAAGACCTGCCTGGACACGTTCCTGTGTGGCATAGTCTAGGCATTCCTGCTCTGGCAGGGGGATTGGACTTGATGATCTTTCGAGGTCCCTTCCAATCCCTAACATTCTATGATTCTATGATTCTATGATCTAATCCAACCTCCCTGTTATGGGTAGGGACACCTCTCAACAAGATCAGGCTACTCAAGGCTCTGTCCAGACTTGTCTTGAACACCTCCAGGGAGGTGGCAGCCACAACATCTCTGGGCAATTTATTCCAAAGTCTTGCCACCCTCGTACTGAAGAATTTCTTCCTAAGATCTAATCTAAATCTATTCTCCTTCAACTTAAACCCATTTCCCCTTGTCCTATCAGTTGACACTCTTGTAAAAAGTCCCTCCCCAGTCTTCCTGCAGGTTCCCTTCAGGTATTGGAAGGCAGCTGTTAGGTCCCCCCGAAGTCTTCTCTTTCAAGACTGAACAATATCAGCTCCTGCAGCCTGTCCTTGTAGCAGAGGTGCTCCAGCCCCTGGATCATCTTTGTGGTCTCCTCTGAACATGCTCCAACAGATCTATGTCTCACAGATCTGTTGGAACAGAGGCAACTCTGCGATTTGAAAATGAAAACTACTTGGTAGTAATCATGGAAACCAATCCTAAACTCAAGGAGTTCAAAAAAAGAATATATAATTGTCTATCAGAATGTATGTACTCGGTTTCAGAGTTGACCAGAAGACTGCAGTAAGTGTTTGTATTTCTCAAAAGAGTGCACACGACTCTTCAGTGATTACATCTGACTCAGACTATTTATTTCTTTCATCTCCTAAATGATGATTTTTTCCATTTATCTTTTGTGTGCTACCTTTCTCCAAGTGCATTTGCACAGAGCTGGTTTTCGTGGATCCACATGTCATTCTCATAATTTCTCTTCTTTTCTGCCTTTTTGCCAGTGTCCTGTTTTTCCTCAGTTTGTTAATTGTAAGCACAGAAGTTTCTATGGCTCAAAACGCCTCCGGAAAGCCACAGCATTTGAATAATCACCTAGCTAATCTGATGCTGTGAAATATTCAAGTGCAGTTCCTGAGCTCAACTTGAGGCAAAGTGTGAATAGAGTATTTCGTTAGTTAAACTACACTTAAACACATTTTGACATTTTAATAAAAAGAATCTAATTTCTCCTTGCGCATTTCTCAAATTCAATGGACATATTCACACAGTGGAAATTTTGAGCTCACACACCTTAGGAATTGTACAGTAGGTATTAGAGAAAGCTTTGGACTTTGACATCCAACATTTTCAGAAATGCGAAGTATGTGACATATTTTGAACTGTGATAGAAATCAAGGTACAGAATGGTCTATAATTTTTGAGTCACACGTCACAGTTATTATTCAAAAGTCCAGTTTTTGCTAAATAACAGCACAGGGATATGAAGAAAACATTATGTAGTAACTAAAAGCATAATTCACTGTAAGACATGATTGAAAGCATCAGAATAAAGAGGAAAACAGTACCTTCAGCTAATGATCATGGTATGTTGACATATCTCTGAAGGCTTTGCATATCTTATAGTACTTTCTATGCTGGGATCTCCAAAGCCTTTCAAATATCACAAAATTTCTAGGATGAAGCATAATTTACTTACTTTTTGATATATGTGAACTGAGGCACTGGCAGCTAATACAGCTTTTCCAAAGCCTCCAAGCTCAGCGCTTTATCCACAAGACTAATTTTGCCTCTACTTAAAATATCCTACAACACACCACACTATAAACATATAGTCTTTGCAAACCTTTAAGCCGGCTCCAGACTTTCAAGTAACTGGTCATTTTTGCCCATTGCCTGCTTCCTTCATGTAGTTTTGTGTAATTCTAATCCCATCCAGCAAGACAAATGTGAATCTGTCCGATAATATGGTTATTACTAGGTAATTAATATTAGCTCTCGGATTGTGAAGGTTGGGGTCAGTGACAAAGCTGTTCCCTAACAAAATCTATTGGGCAAGGCAAGCTGTAGGCAGAAAAATAACTGCAGCGCCCCATCACTCATAACACGCTCACAAAAAAGCCAGTCTGAATCTAGGAGAAAAGAATGATAATAAATATAACACAATAGGAAAGAGCAATGTTACCACACTTTGAAAAATACGTTAGTAATGTAATCGAAATTGCCTTATGCTGTATATAACAATGCATGGCAGTTAACCAGAGCTTTTATTTCCCTGGCCAGAAATCTGTGCTGATAAGAAATGGCATCCCCCCACTTCCTCCAGTTTAAAATTAATTCTTTTTTTTTTTTTACCTTATAAATAATGGTATTTCAAAGCAGCTCCTGCATGCACTTTCCTATCTCAAAAAGAAAAATGCTATTTCAAAACATTTTAAATGCTTGGAAATGTAAGGATTTTCTCTTTAATAACAAAATGTTCCTCCCTTGGTTGAAACACTAAGTCATGATGGTTTCCACCAGTGAAGATGGGTTGATGGGTCACATTACATTGTCCAGAGGCAAACCGTCAAGCATTAATCCTGGAGATTAGAGAAACAATAACACAGACAGACAGACACACAGAGTCCTTTTCCCTTTTTTCAGGTTTGCTCGTGCCTGAATATTTTTTCAAAATTAAAAAAAAAATCAGAGAGATATAAAATTGTCTGATAATTTAGCTGAAATCCTGCTAAATGTTCACCTAAAACTGGACATGTGTCCAGTTCTTCAGTAAAGTCGGTTTTGAGAAGAAAGCATGCGAGCTGTTTCTTACCTGTAATATGGTAGCTAACCTGCCGGTTGGCATCAGACGTGTCTTCATCCCAGGTGCTAAGAATAGCCACAACTTCTCCTGGGGGGTCACTCTCCTTCACTGACCCTCTGTACACCTCATGCTCAAAGATGGGTGCGTTATCATTTATATCTGTCACAGTAACTGAGACCAAGGTGGTTGATGACAAGGACAAAGCCTCCCCCAGATCTGAAGCCACCACCGCAAAGGTGAAAGCAGGATCCTTTTCATGGTCCAGATCCTTCAGTGTGCTGATCCAGCCACTGTTGCTGTCAATGCTGAATGCTTCTGTGATCTTCTCCAGCTCCGATTCCACCGCAAGTGTATAGGTGACCTGCCCATTTGCACTCGAGTCTGCATCAACCGCTTTAACTTGCATAAGTTTTGTTCCTATAGGCATCCCTTCCATAATTATAGCATCATAGCTAGCTGTTTCAAACATGGGCTTGTTGTCATTTACATCCAATACCTTAACCTCCACATCCACAGTCAACACAATGTCTACTTTGTCTAACTGAATGGTGGCAGCAACTTTGAAGTGAAAAGCGGGATTTGTCTCGTGGTCGAGTCTCTTATCCAGTTTTATGAGGCCTGTGTCTTGTTCTATAATGAAAACTCCATCTTTGTTGTTTTCAGTCAACTCACCATTAACTGTGCTGTACAAAGCACCCTGGTTAGGCAAAACATGCAGAATGTCAATGGTGCTACCTATGAGGGCATCTTCTGCTATGGTAAAAGAATACTGGGGTTGAGAAAAGGAAGGCAAAATAGTTTCTGGGGGTAAGACATGGATGTAGACAGGAATGAGGGAATGCTTCACAGGAATGCCACCATCAACTGCTTTGACAAAGAATGACAGAACTGTGTTTTTCAGCTGGTTAAAGCTACCCTTGGTGACCATCCACCCATTGTCTGGATCTATTTCAAGCAGATCAGCTACTGAAACAGAGGCTTCGCTGTACAAAGAATAGGTAATTCTGGAATTGGCTCCATCATCCGAATCTACTGCTTGTACTTGGGTCACCAAGTAACCTTTTCCAACGTCTGCTTTGACACTCGCTCTGTATTCCACGGTCATAAATTGTGGAGCATTGTCATTCTCATCCACTACTATCACTCTCACAGTACAAAACGTTGTCCTGCCACCTCCATCGAGGGCTCTCAAAAATATACCGATATCACTTTCCAGTGGGTTCTCCCGGTCTAACCTCTCAGTTGTCAGAATCTGCCCATTGCTATCAATCAAAAATCGGTCCTTGGCAAAGTCATTTATTATGGAGTAGCTTATCCGGCCATATACACCTGAATCTCCATCTGTTGCCTTCACATGGATTACCTTAGTTCCAGGAGCAGCATTTTCTCTAACCTCGGCCACATAAACACTCTGCGAAAACACAGGACTGTAGAGGTTGGCCCCGAGGATCTGTATGTGCACCTGAGCTGTGCTGGTGAACAGCCCGTCTGACACGGAGACGTTTAGGCTGTACATGGGCTCCATTCTCTGCTTGCGATGGTTGGAAAGGGTGATAACGCCGCTCTTGCTGTCCATCACAAAACTGGTCCGATCATTTCCCGACAGGATGCTGTACTCCAGTCTGTCAAAATCAGAGCTGTCGGCATCAGAGGCTTGGACGCAAGTCACAAAATGACCTCGAGGTGCCAGTTCGCTCACATACGATTCATATATTAACTGGTTAAAAACGGGAGGGTTGTCATTCATATCTGTTATCGAGATACTAACAAGAACCTCACTGCTTAGTGGTGGGAACCCATTATCGGTTGCTCTGACTTTCAAGCTGCACTGCTGTATGAGTTCATGGTCCAGCATTCGGGCTGTCAGAATTAGGCCACTGGAGCTGTCTATATGGAAATAATCCGTGCTGTTAAAGGTGTCCTGGACTATCTGATACTGCACAATCTTGTTATTGTCAGAGTCAGCATCAATAGCAACAACCTGCAGTACAGGAGTCCCAATCAAAGAGGCTTCAGACAAAGTAGCATTATAAGCCGACTGATCAAAAATGGGAGGATTATCATTAACATCATTAATGATCAAGTCCACAGTGACCTCGGCTCGAGCACCAGTGAGGGCATCGCTGGCTCGCACCATCAGCTTGAAAAGTGAATTTATTTCATAGTCCAGTGGGCTGATGACACTCAGAACTCCAGTATCAAAGTCGATATTAAACTGGTTGTAGGGATCTCCATCGACAATGATATAAATGATACCCTGGCCTTCTGGACTGGTTGCATTTATGCTTAAAATTGGCGTGTGCATTTCTACATCTTCATTCACAGAAGCTGTATAGAAGGGCTTGTCAAACACAGGCATCGCTTTGTTAACAATAGTAATGGGGAGCTCTACGGAAGCTGACAACGACGGGTTACCACCATCTTTCGCAAGAACGACAACCAAATACTCTATATTAGACAAATCAGAATTGAAGGCTGCTTTTAAAGTGACACTACCAGATTCTCTATCGATTTCAAAATGCCCGTAATCCTCCTTCAGAAGATAGGACACCTCACCATTTTCCCCCTTATCTTTATCAATAGCTGTCACTCGATATATGAGCGTGCCAGGCTCAGCATCCACTTGCACAGCAGCATAGTACGGAAGCCCTACGAAGACTGGGGCATTGTCATTTATGTCCTCAATGTAAACCCTCACCACCACTCGAGCAACACGAAGGTGATCTAGTTCACGGCTTGCTTCCACCACCAACTCATACAGCTCTTGTTCCTCTCGGTCGAAGCGGATACCAGTTGTCTGAATGACTCCTGAGGTGGGTTTGATTTTAAATTTGTTGCCTGGGTTTAATATACTGTATTTCAAAGGCTCATTGAGGCGGTTGCCAACAGCATTCACCACAGCGATCTTTGTGATATTGGTGCTATTTTCCGAGATAGAAGTGGAATAAAAATTTTGTGTGAAATGGAGCCCACTATCCATGGCTTCTTTCACCATGATTGTCACCATAGCAGTGCTGTAAAATTTGCCATCAGATACTCTTACTATTAGCATATAATGGTCTTTGGAGAGGCTATTGTTCTTGATGGTAAGTACTCCTGTGTTTGAATCCATTAAAAAATGGTCCACGTTGCCTTCAATTAGACTGTACGTTAGTTCAGGAGGGATCTCTGAATCTGGGTCTGTAGCCTTGACCTTGAGAACCTCAACACCAACATAGGTGGGCAGGAGCAAGACTGTCTCAAATACAGCCTGGCTGAAGACGGGTGGGTTGTCATTGACATCAGTTACCTCAATGGTCACTTCCACTGGGCTCTCTGCTGTGAGCTGGGGATTCCCACTGTCTCTAACATGCACATGGAAATGGAAACGGGCTATTGTTTCATGATCTAAATTTGCAATAGTTCTGATTGCACCGGTGCTGGAATCTACTGTGAAATACTTTTTTGCAGTAGATTCAACAATCTGGTAGACAAGCAAAGCGTTCTGGTTGCTGTCAGCATCAGTGGCACGTATCACGAGGGGGCTGTTATTTGTGCTCCGGACTATGCTATTTATAGGAGCAGCTTCGCTTATGCTGCCTGAGTACTGAGAGAAGAGAAAAACTGGTGGGTTATCATTTTCATCCACAATCTGAATGTTCACAGTGGCATTTGATGCCATGCCTGCCATATTTGTTGCCTGTAGGATGAGCTGATAGAAGGAAGCACGTTCATAATCAAGAGCCTTCTGACTGGTGATCACTCCAGAATATGGGTTTATAGTGAAGACTCCATCCACATTCCCATCTTTTACCTCATAAACCAGAGTGGACTGACTGATAGCAGACAGAGAGATGACAGAAGTACCAATATCCACATTTTCGTTAACCTCTGCTTGGTATTCTTTGAGAGTGAACTTAGGGTGGGAGTTGTCTGCCATCGTGACAGATATCCGTACAATCGCTGTTGCAGACAATGGTGGAGAACCTTGATCAGTCACTTTGACTGACAAAACAAACTGTCCCATTGTGGTTAAGTCTGGTTCCTTCAGTAATGTAATGATGCCTAAAACTGGTTCAATCTTGAACGTGTTTCCTGTATTTCCTAAAACACAAATATTGGAAGCAAATTAGAAATTAAATAAAAAGCACTTGATAATATAAACCAGGAGCAATTAGCTGCAATTTGTTAAATGCAGTTGTAGAAACACAGAAACAAACCAACATAAAAGAATTCTAGAGGCCCTTCCAGCCTTCCTTTCTGAAAATCAGATATTTCAGTATATGGTACAGATGTTCAAACCTTGAGAAACTCAGGTGCTGCTACCTGTATCTTGATTCTGATCATCAATATCTAAACAAGCGCCCTACGTACACTAATTATACTAACGTAGGAAAAAGTATCCTTAAATTATGGGAATTAGTCAAATATGGGAACACCTTAGGCAAAGAAACTAGATCAGAGGCTAACAAGCCAATTACATTACAAATGGGTAACAAGTCAGGCTCTTAATTGAAAGGGATATTAAGCAGCCGTAGAGAAGATTACAGTAGTTCAAGACACAAAGAACTGAAGGTTAAAGTGGTATTTAGAGAAATACAACAGAACAAATAGCATAGAGAAAAGATTCAAGTATCTTGCGTCACAAAGGTTTATCATATGATCTCTGAGGAGGATGAATCTAGATGAATGAGATTTAGCAGAAAATGTCACGCAATGTCTGTTATAACATGAAAGCAGGGATATCGCTGACTGCATAAAGGTGAAAATAGTGAGTCTCAATCAAGGATCCTCTGTTGGTTGTTTTTTTCTTTTTAGACTCTTCGCCAACCTTTCCTCTGCAAGACAGATTCAAAACTTTTTATATGTATCCTTATCCTGTAGTTAAAGACTACCTTTATTAGTCAATCTGTATTTTGCTGGTTCTTTGAGTGCCTGTTTAAAGTGTAGAGGGTTGCATGTGTATGTGGCATATATAAGCATACAGACTCTTTCCTCAATTTGATTCTAAATACAAACACCATGCACTGAGTTACAGCAATTCCAACCATTATAACATGTTCCGGTTTTTGTAATTTACACTTTAAAATCTGGAACTGCTTCCAATCTACAGTCAAGCATCCATCCATGACCTAGAGAGAAATACATCTCAGGTAACTGGCGATAAACAAGAGATTTTCTTCTAATGGTGATTGTTACAGGTGCTGTGCACAGAGCGGTAAATGTGGAAATTGTAGCTGGAATATCAAATACATGGAATCCGAAATGAAGCGAGTTAATGTGAACTATTTTTAAGCTGTGATTCACTATCTGTTGTAAATTCTGCAGCTTAGAGGTTAATCTAAGCTACATACTACTATGTAGTTCAATACTGGTAGTGGCTTTCTATTTATATCCATCCTTTCAGATCAGTAAAGTTTACTCTGTGAGCTAAAACAAAAATTGTGCTATTCACTGAGGAGCTGAGATTCTGCCAGACCTACAAATTCTCACAAAGATCACAGTATCTGTCACATTTGCAGACACTACAAATGCTGCTGCAGTTATTTTGTCAGTGCTTACTAATACAAATAATTTTTAGCCACTGACTGTCTCATGTAAAGCCAGAGCTAGTTCTTCTTTAGGAATTTTTATGAAATTACACCGAAGCCACTTCCTTTACTGGTTGCTCTTTTCAAATGCAAGGCGATGTAAGTAATTCCCCTGAATGAAAGGGCTGTGTACAACCTGAATGCTGCAGTTAAAATCAGTATCCTTCACTGCAGATTTTATTTTATCATAGAAACTACAGCAGCAGAAGACTGAATTTTGATGCATCTGGGACTGGACCTTTGGATAATGAAACTAGGGGAGTACGTGGCTTACAGTAAATGGAAATTTGAAGTCTGACACTGCAGGGAGAGGTCATGATAAAATAGAAACAGGCTGTAATGGAAGAGAGAACGGCTAGAAAAGAGAAAAATATGAAGAGTAAAAAGGACCATCTAACAGTTAAAGCATTCTTCCTGATCATCATATTTTTCTGCCTGCAGCATGTATGATGCTATTACCAGCATATGGGAACCATACTCCCAGCATGTCAGGTGGCTTTTTCCATAGTGGTGGCACCTACAAGTGATTGGCTTGGGCCCATAATAGTAATAACCAGCCAAGAAAATGCTGGGAACAGTCTTGGAAAACATTGCCCCAGGAACCTGATGTGGTCTGCTCAGTGCTGGCTCCATAAGGCACGGCGCTGCCCTGGCGGGGCACGTCTACAATTTCCCCTGACGTAAGCTAAAGGCCACTGGAGAATAGCGACAAATAACTTTGTTAAGACCAAATGCAGTGCATAAAGGAAATATTTATTTTGTAGAGCTAAAATCTTTGTAGGATCATAAAAGCCAAAGTTCAGACTTCACCTCCTGGTTTGCTTAAGGAACTCTGCTTCCAGCAAGCATACAGGGCAATGACAGAAAAGAAATTCTTTGGGTCTTCTCTAAGCTTCAGGTTATATCACCTTAATTTAAGGTGTGAGCTTGAACTACACAAAGATAAATCAATATGAGATGGTGTAGATATTCTTATTTCATTACATATTTTTTGTCATTTAGCCTGTTCCTAACTGATGTAAGCCATCCTAGCTAGTGACAATATTATTTATAATAATACAGGGATAAATAATGATACTGTAGGACCAGAGCCTAATGTTGGAAAAGGGTTGTGATCTAACTAATATGGGGACATTCTGCAGTATATGAGACTTTTTTTTAGGGCAATATAAGTTTCAAGTTTTGGTATTTTTACAAAAAAAAATTCATATTAGTAAAAAAAAAAAAGTAGAAATGAAACACTGAAAAAATACGAAGGTTACAGATTTCTGCTCTCTTTTTCCAAGCACCCTTCTTATATATATGTTAATGGCTTATCTCAAAGATATTTTTTATCTTCAGATCCATAGGAGCACTCACTTGCACGTGTGGCAGAGATCATGCAAGTTTCTCATGACCATGCAGTTGCACTGGCAGAGGAATGCTTTTGCTGATACAGATTATGCGGTGAATGCAAATATCTGGAGTTTAACAGCAAAAGAAATTTTAATCTGGCATCACCATGCCGTCCCTTAGTTTCAAGAGACCTTGTGCCACTAAAATGCCACGGCTCTGCTGACAGAAGTTCTCAGCACAGCCTTGGTGTTAGTCTCCATGCTCCTCTGATCTGAATATTGGCAAAGATGCCAGGACATACCAGCTGTTGTGGCATTTGTTTGCGGAGGATCCACTGTGCACCAGACTGAAGGCAGCAACCTGAAAACAAGTCACTGGCTGTAGCTTTCAATAACTATCGTCTGTGATGATTTTGAGCCAGTGACTTAGAGGTAAAAGGCTTTGTAGCTATTTACTGAATGTGGATGGGATTCTGTCCTGACCAGTTTTGGGTATAGTAGCTTCAAATTAAAAAAGAAGCAACCAACAGGAAGGTGTCTCCTTTGTCCAGCTCTAAAGGAGAAGGTAGACCAAGAATGTTGACTTGTGTGCCAAGACAGACAGACCACCATCACAGCTCTGTGCATGGCATGAATCATGACGCTACATTTTCAGCCTCTGCCCTAACCTGCTTCAATAGTGTAGATAAGCTCTGCGTTTTCTCCTTTGTCTTTGTCCAAAGCTGTGACCTGCAAGACTGCTGATCCAACTGCTGCTGATTCAAACACAGAGGCTTCATACAACGGGCTGGTAAAGTACGGACTATGGTCATTGGAGTCTTCCACATTTATGATCACTCTGGCCAGGTTTCTTCTATAAGGGAATTCTTGATCTCGGACCTATAGAAGAAATACATAGCACACATCTTGATACAGAATCACAGAATCATAGAATCACATTGGTTGGAAGAGACCTTTAAGATTATTGAGGCCAACCTAGCACTGCTAGGCCACTCCTAAACCATGTCCCTAAGCACCAGATCAACGCATTTCTTCAGTAGCTTCAGGGATGGTGATTCCACCACTGCCCTGGGCAGCCTGTTCCAATGCCCAGTGACCCTTTCAGTGAAGAACTTAGTAAAACTTTGTAAATATTACTCATCTGAATGCCAATAATACTTCCAGTTCTATTTAATAAAAAAGTTTATCCCACAGAACACACTCCCTCACAAGAGAGTAGATAGTAAAAATAATGAAACAAGAAGAGCTTAGTTTTTTTTTTTTCACTTGTGAAAAAATGCATAACAACTAACCATCACGACATGAATTTCTAAAACTGCAGCCACATGACATCTTAAATTTGGTTTTTAGGTTTGCAAGAAATACCTTTTCTATAATATATGCTAAATGGTCATGCCTTTGCCCTGCCATTCCCTGCTACAAACGATTTTACCCACTATCATCGTGTGCCAGTCTAGTGCTTGTAGCTGCCGATGGACATTTTCATCACTATACATGTACAGACTTTTAGGAAGATGGTGAAATCAGCATTAAACAGAGCGGGAACTACCTTAAGAAATGCTGAGCGCTCCCAAGAGAGGTATAATTTATCACACCTCTCTCAACTCCATACGAAATATCTCCGCACTGCTACACTGATAATCCTGCCAATGCAATGGTTCTTCTTAAACTGAGCAAAACTCCTACTGTATCAGGCAGAGATCAGAAGCAAGTACCAGGAAATGGCCTCTGCCAGCCAAGACTCTCAGGATTCAGTTATATCCATTTCTTAGACTGCTCGCCAAAGGACTTGCAGCTCATTACTCTGCGAGCTGAGACCCCACTCAGCTCCTGCTCGCTGGATTTCACAGCTCCTCTCTGATTCCTAGTGTCCCCCACCCCGTGGCCCCATACCTAACACATCATGGTTTCTCCAAACAGCTAGTCTGCAGGAGTCTTAGCCAGCTGAAGAAAATAGCAGACTACAATGTTCAAACTAACATGGATTTTTTTTTATTAACCTCCAGTCCATAATATACAATCTTCACTTGAAAACAGACAGACTTATGTTCTGTAATTTAGGAACACTGAGCAAAAAAATGCTAATTAATATTTTTTCTGCATACTCAAACATTTGGAAACGTGGAAGAAAGCTATTTTGTACATCAACAGTTTATGTACTGAAATAAGTCTGTAAAAGTAAACTACAAATGAGGCTTGCACTCAGGCTGCAGCATTTTCTATGGCAAGAAAGCACTTATCTCCTTGTGAATAACTTCTCAAATAACTTTCAGCCTCACTTCAGAAACTCTGAAAATTACCTTGAGTGAGAGGACCAGATGCCAAGAGATTAAATAATTTCCTGCTTGCTCTCCCCTGAGAGAGCAAATCATATCATATTCCATACAAAGAATTCACAATCAGTTTCCCAAAAAGGCCAAATCAAAAATGTAAAATAAATATGCAGCAGGGCAGGTAAGATGAAATTAATGACTACTTACTGCACCAAGAGCCCTCTGCTCATGCGAAGAGCAAGGCATGTATGCACTTGAAGCAGCAGTGATTGTGTCCTGAGCCAAGTGAATATTGCATTCTTACCATGACATTAAGGATGTGCTTATCTTGAGCTTCGTGGTCTAATCTCTCAGCAGTATAGAGCACCCCAGTGCTGGGATCAATTCGGAATTTTCTCACGCTGACTGTATCGATGCTGCTGTGAATAGTGTAGCTCAATTTATGCTTTTCATCTCTGTCTATAGCTTCAATCTGCAGAATTTCAGTATCAGGGAGGATGTCCTCCGAAATGGTGACATCGTAACTTGGGTGAGAGAATTCCGGGTCATTATCATTGTTATCCAACACTTTGATAAGAACCTACAGTTAATAAAAGAAAAAAAAACATTTGAAGTTATTGAAGTCTTGTCAGATTACTGAACAACCACTAGAGAAATGCAATTTACTTTAGATGACTGATGATGCTTTGCTGCTCCATGGTGAGACTGTGAAACACCATTTAATATTAAATGCTTACTATTCAGATGAAAAGAATTAGTAAGGATATGCCTTTGGAGGCAAAATGTTCCTAGTTATAAGACCTATTCAGAACCTGACAAAGAAGTCCGTATTTTCAGTCCCTATAGATTGCAAAATATTCCTACAGTGGTCATAGGAAAAGTTTTGTCGTCCCTTGTAACTGCTCTGGTTACAAGAGAATTCTAGAGCTATTATGGGATTTCCTTTCCCCTTCACTATTAGTAAGGCTATAAAAGAATCCTTTTCACATTACTTCAACCTGCTTTTTTATACAACTGAGATTTAGCTAAATCCTGTGTTGTTTTCTGCCCGATATATTGCATTGGGACATACTAACAATGACAAATCGTGACACCACTGGAGACTTCAAGTTGCTGTTACACCTTAGGCTGTGTTAGGAATGGTCACACTTGATGAGGCAAGAACAGGAGACGTGACCTCACGACCACACAAGCCCACCCCACACAGATCGATACGTACCACCAAGGACAGGCAATCTCAGCACACTGGGAACAGGGAAGGACTATTTTTATGGTTTCATCCTTGCTCTTCCTTTGCTAGTGATGGTTTGCCTTTATTGCCAGCTCTGCCATGTTCCCCTTGGATGCCTATCTGTGTCCCTTCTGTTGCAGTTTATGAATGGTAGAATTTCTCCTAAAAACGTGAATGAACACTGGGCCATTTGCTTCAAGTTTGGCTTTAAAATCTCGTTATCGATCCCTAAAGAAACTTGGAAAGACGGAAGGCAGCCAGGATGCTGCTGTTGCTGCCTATTATGCCCATTTCAATGTATCGCAAGCTGACCCTCACAACTAATAGGAATCACTACTTTTCAAGCTTTGTCTGTCAAAATTATGTGACTATGCAATGTTCTGTGTGTGTGGCTCCGACGAGGTTTTGTGTTTTTCACCACTGGAGGAGTAGCTCCCTGGCGAATTTGCTTTCCAGGCTTCGTATGCTATAGATTACTTTGGGCAGCGTGGCAGCAACCCCCTTGACAATCTAAGTAATACTGAAAGGTGAAATGCAAAGATTTGCCTCTTTTTCAATACTGGAATCAAAAAAGTATGTTTTGCAGAATATACCTGTGAAAACACACATGTAATTTTACAGTGAGTGAAATGGAGCAATCTTTTTATTCAGAGGCTTTGAAATTAGAAATAGTCCAATGAATGACATGGGAAAGGCCATGCATAGCACTCTAAGAATAGGAAACTTGACCCATCCCTCATCATACTTTCTTTGCTATTCTGAAAAATACTTAGCTGTTTTTAAGCAAGTATTTTATTACTTTGCTTGATCAAGCTCTCTTCACCCGTACTTTCTCAAGAGAAGACAAATACAGTTATACTTTTACTGGAATATTGCACAAACAGATGTTCACCTCAGAGAGAAATGAAACTTTAGATTTTCATGATACATGGAAGGGTTTGCAGAACATATTACCAGAAGGAACACGAGCAATTGGAAGCACCAGTTGTAATGAACTAGCCTGGGAACTGTTTAAAAGCTGAAATAAGATGTTCTGTAAATTAAACAGCATAGGACTTCAACTGTGCATTCCATACAATTTAATTTTCACCAGGTTATGGTATGCCAGAGTGAAGCAGGGTGAAGCCTATATTAAGTTACGCTTCAGTCTTGGGCAGACAGCAATAAAATTGGGGAGAAATATACATTGCTAGGCCTATAATAATGATGAAGAGTTATTTATCTTTTTATATTTTTGTTGTTGCTATACAATATATCAAGGTGTTTTTCTGACCCGACTGAGGAAGAAAACCTCCCAACCCACATCTGAAAAACATGTGAAGAAATGAGTTGCAAGATATGAAAGAAAGTCCAAGAAAAAAATCAAAGACTTCAACTCTAATGGGACACAAACCCACATTTGTTGGTGTAAGGAACAGACATTGAGGCAATGAGCTGGGGATAATCTAATTTCCAGTGTTTAATACTTAGAGGCATTTTCTTGACCAGTTTTGATTTCCTCAGTCCTTGTCAAGTACCACTCTTAGATGACTGGATTATTTTACTGTTTCATTGTTTACCCAGACAACACCACTATTTTACTTGTAATTAGTGGCCAAAAAAACTTTGTCATGTATCATTTCAGATAGTTTAACAGAAAAGTAAAACTTTTCAAAAGGATTTGATTGAAAATATCAAGTGTATTTGATTGTGTTGATGCTAGTACAGCAGAGTCTACTTTGAACAAGTAAGCTGTTACGTGAGGGACAGGCTTGCATCTGCAAATTTGTTTTTAGCATTGCTGTCTGCAAGCTCAAGCTGTTCTTCTGTAAGGAAAAATAAATAGAGATGCACATCAATGTGTCTTGAAGGTACTGCTACAGAGGTGACATGCTGGTTTGTTTACATGGTATATGACCGTCCCAGTGCTGTTGCCTGTTTCCCAACACACCTAATGCATTTTGGGACCACTGGCAAATTGGGAAAGCAAAGGAGGGCATAAAGCCTTAATGCACCACAAAGCTCGCACCGTGACTGCGCAAGCAACAGCTCCATGATTTATGCCTTCACCGGGCTGCACCGACTGAACAAGGTGGGACTGGATCAGAATCGGAGATCAAGGGTAAGCCACTAGGCTATAGTGTGGATTCACAAAGGAGATTCTTTCTCTCTGCTAAAAAAAAGGTAACGACTTGACACACACATATGGACCATGATGGTGCTTGGGAGGCATGAAGAGGGGAAAAAATACAAAAAAAGGGGTCCTCATTCACTGTGATTATCAAACTTACAGGGAACTATGCGTGTAAAATTGCTTTGATAGTTTCCAGAAAGGAATTTCTTCTTTTTTCTTTTTTTTTTTTTTTTCTTTTTCTTTCACTTAATATCCTCTGTAAAACTGATTGAGTGCCTGTTTAAGTGGCAGGCATCTTCTTCCCCAGAGATGACAGTATTTTAATGATTTGTCAAGTGATCCACATTAAAATACGCATTATTTATTACATACTCTGCATTTCAACAGCCACTTCCATCTGGAGATGGAAGGTGGTGGGTTAGAGATGCTAATGAATAAAGAGGTCATTATTGATTCACAATTTCTTCTATTAAAGCAGTTAAGAGTATTTCTACTTTTTGTCAGCTGTCCCTCAAAATCCCCAAGAGTCAACTGTAATTTTAACATTATGGTCTCTCCTGCACTAGAGGGGGGGTGGATTTTCCTTGCACAAAAGAATGTTAGATTATATATGGGAATACTGATTATACAGAGCTGTGTTAAGCCCACCAACTATGGAAAAGGAGAAAAAGAAACTTTTTAATGTTGTTAAAAATGTAACTGGCTTGGGAGCTACTTAAAACAGAATCATGTAAAATGAAATGGAACTTAAATGCCATTTTAAATAGACATTAGTCCTTCAATCCTCAAAATATTTTTGAGGAGCAAGTGACTATTATTCTCCCTGTCCTCTGCGCAGGAAAGCTGTGCCTCACAGTGAGGTTAAGTGGCTTGCCAAAGTCACACGAGAAGTGCAGTGGCAGAGCTGGGGAAGATGTTTTATTTTTGAGCCGCCCCTCTTTTATTAGTTCACCTTAAAATGCCACCTTCTTATGCAGAAGATTTCCTGCTCCAGCAGGATGACTTCTAGTAACGTGTTACTTAAAAAGAGGGAGCAATCTTTTCCTTTAGTAACGGACTAATGTTACACTGACATCAACGCCAGGCTCATAGAAAACCCGATCCTACGAACATATGTGAAGTTGAGTAACCCGAATGCCACCGGATCGTTAATATGAGGAAAGTTACTCAAATCCATTTAACGGCTGCCAAACTTAGGCATAAAATCTTGGTACTACTGGCAATTTTCCCACTGACTTCAAAAGGGCCAGAGCTCTGCTCCTTGAAGCCTTAAACTCAGCCAGCCTGCAGCACGTCTTTCACCTCAAATCAAGTGTTATCCTACTGAAGCGACTCAAAGACTCCCAGTGTATGCGTAACTTAATACTTTCTTCATATTTATTCCCAAACAGAAGACAGAGCAAGGATGAGCTGTGTTACATAAATATCCTTTACTACTGTGTGGGTGCCTGGGGTGTCAATCTGTGACAATACCCATTGTGTAAAATCAAAGGCAAGCTTTAAAAGTTTCCCACACCACATCTCCGAAAGGTGACGAATGAAAACATTTACTATTTGTTTGCTTCTAAGTAGGGATTCCTCATCGCTGAGGACTGTGCAAGGTGACTGACTAAACCACTTTTCATAGACAACCATAAGCTGCAAGTCTTTTTTCCACGCTCATAAAGCAAACATGCAGCAAAGCAGTCTCTGTTTGGTTATCCTTGAAAGCGCATATCTTTTCCAGCGCATCGCGGGCTTCATAAAGGCAGGCTTGCCTCCTTCTGCTGCCATTGTGCAGAACCTAATTTATAGTCCGAACAAGCGTCTCCCTATAAAAGATTTGCTTCTCCCTGCTCACTTCCTATTTCCCACAGTTAAAGCAAGTTTCAAATAAAGGATTCACGGGCCTCCAAGCTTACAAATTAGGCAAAGTAACACTCAACGCATTAGCAAAGGCTCTGTATTCAAAATGGGGAGTGAAAGGCCTAGAGAAATACAATCAAATCAAAGCAGGGCAAAACCTAATGCAGGAAGTCTCTCCAAAGCTGTTTTTAATGTTGCCCATCACAAATGCGTTTGGTTTAGGCACAAACGTATTTGAGTGAAATCTGGATAAATGCCAGGAGCTGCTTTAGAGACATTTGAAGCTGGAAGAATCTGCCTGGCTAATTGCTCGGTCTGGGCACAGTGTTGTAGTACAACCTATTAAGTGCCTGCATTGCTTAAACTCCGGTTCCACTTTTGTGCGGGTTTTGAAAACCTATTTTGATTTAATATTGCTTTCAATAGTGTTACCACACAGCTTTGTTTGCTATTTCCTGACAAGTTTTCTCTCCTCCAAACCCCCAACCTTAATACAAAAATGTAGTTTCTCTACCAACCTCAGTGGTCTGTTATTTACACTTTACCGTGCCCCTCGTGTTATCTTAAAACAGGCAAGGGAAAAATCTTTGTTTCAGAGGCAAAGCTGGATGGAACAGAAAAAAAATCAAGGATTGAGTTGGTTCTAGTTAGAGGAAACACTATTAAGAAAAAATGAAAATTTGAATTGAAACTCTATGTATCCTTCTTTGTCATAGAAGAATCCACAGCCTAGAACCTGTTCTGGCAGGCTCTAATGTCTTCAATACATTTTGGCCACGGTCCTCTAAGAGCTTTACACCATTCAGTTAAAAGAACCACCATCACTAGAAGTGATTGATTAGCTCCCCTTTCTTAAGAAACAATCTTAAAAAGAAAAGGGGTTATCTGAGAGGTGAGACCAAGTTTGGTATCTTGAAACTTGTAGCTGAAGGTCAATCCAGAGAAGAATAAATAAAAGTCCACAACTTTCTGGAAGGAGAGACAGAGTAGTAACTTCTCCCGCCCACTTTTCCAGCCTGCTTTGCTCCAATTGAAGGTATCAGGAACTGCGTGTTCCTCTCTGAGTATTCACTCTATTGTGAAATAATGAGATGCTTTTGCAATAAGTGAAACTAAGGCACTTTTTGCCTCCTTGCTTGGAAGCATCAGCCTTCATGCTTTTAAACATATTTTATTTTTTTTTTAATAGTGATTGGGATGATAAGAAAGGAAGAAAAGGCAAGGAAAAAAGCAAGAAACATAACTGTCTTTTTTATACAATACTATGACTCCAGGAGTCTGTACTTAAAAAAAAGTAATTTTCTGCTAGCACAACATTCTCAATAGAAGTGAAAAATTATCATCACTTAGATAATTGTTCCCCACTGTACTGTACTGCTGTGGGTATTTTAGCAAAACTCAACAGTGTGCATTACGAAGAAATGAATAAATGCTATTCTGATGTTGTGCTCGGATGTAAAGGATCTGAGCTGTTCTGTTAAAAAAAAAGGCGGCTTTGGGATAAACCTGACTCCTGACCAAGAGAACCTCTAACGTTACAGACTTAAAAGTTAGTAAAAATTGTGCCATTTCGATGCCGTTGTGCCAGTTTCTTGCTGGGAGAGTCCTCTCTCTGCTCACACGAGGGCAAAGGACCCCCTCTCCGCCTCCAGGGAGGTGCTGGTGCTGGCGAGGAGCAGGTCCCTGCGTGGAGCTGCTGTCCCAGCTCTCTCCAGCCCTCTGGATGCACGAGATCCATCCCTTCCCCAGGGCCAACAGCTCGCCTGGCAGCTGCAGGAATCGTGTTTCGCAGGGATTTAGAGCCAGCCTTTAATAAATTACCGCCTGGCCTTGAGCAATGATGAATTAAGCTAGAGAAAAAAAAAAATCACAAAAGCTCTCCCTGGCTAAGTCAGGAGATTTAGCCTTCCTAGAAGTTAATCAACATGACAGATGCTTTATACCCACACTCCAAATATATAAATCAAACTAGCCAACATCTCTTCGTCTTTTGCCCCCTCCATCCCTCCCCATCAGGGCTGTGCTGCCGGGGTGGCCAAGGCTCAGCGATGTGTGCCAGCGGCTCAACAAGACCTGGTGCTTTGGTTCTCACTTTGGAGACTGTATTCCTTTTTGAAATCCTGATCACGCCCAATCCAAACCGGCTTTCAGTTACAGAGGAAGTTTGTGCTTTTTTCTATTTTTTTAAAAAAATATTCCTTATAATCTTTTCTGGCTCTTTTCACAACAGCAAACCATTAATACAACAGATGTAACTTTAATATCAAAATTATTTCTTATGTGCACAGCAAGGCGTGAAGGAAGTAAAAAGTTTATTGGAGGTTAAGGCATGCAGGAACACTGCTGAAGAAACTTCTGCCAGTCTGTGCCAGGGATCGTGTTCCTGAAGCAAAAAATGTTTGGCATTTGTATGCTGTATTTTACCACCTCCAACTGTGTAGTAGACAAAAGGCCAGGAAGAGATAAAGGGGAACAGGTGGGGTGGAATACAAAGCAAGGCTGTCTGGCATGGTGATGATCAGCTGTTTCACAATAAACCATCACACTTTGAGGGAGCCTTTACATTATTTTATTGTTATACAAAGAGATAAATTCATGTATTTGCTTTCCACTCACTTCCTCTTCTACCACATCTTCGTGCAGCTCTAGTTAAAAAATGCAGGTGGTACTATGTGTATGAGACAAAGCACTTACAATGGCATTTCATCAAAACGGAATAAAGCCACCCAGAGCCATCGGTAGATGCTTTTTTGATTCTTTCTACAGTGTGTTTCACTTAAACTATCAGTTTGATTTTTTTTTAAATTAGTGTTCTGAAAGGATATAAAGATGAATAAGGTAACCCAAGGCTCCAAAGTACAACCAAAAATACAGTATGAAAGTTTTGTAAAAGAGAGAGATAATTAGGCCATAATTCTGGCAGCTTTGAGATAATGATCGCTTTTGAAATCTCTGTTGTAAAGAGAAAAAGAAACCATATTCTCAGATGTTGTTCAGGCCACAATTAAATACTTAAACAGTATCCACAGAGAAGGAGGTGGAGGAAAGAAGGGTCTATACCCACCAATGATTATCTAATGTTATACTATTGCAAACTTAAGTGACTACCTTACATTTTTAAATAGGTCGCATTACTCTTACAAAGAACGCTCGGGTTTCTTTAAGAATGCAACAGCTTCATTGAAATATATTTTTACTGTATATTTTAATTTAAAATGTAGGCTTTTTATCAAAATAGGTTTTGAGGACTGTCATAGGGGTGAATTTATTAACTCCAAAGCAGGAAAAACAATAAACACAATATCCATGAGAACAGAAATTGTATTCAGCGTGTTTGAAAATCTCTTTGCTTTTTAAGTATGTGTTTGGCTGAAATGTTTGCAAGAAAAAAAGATGTCATGTTGTGGATTCAACACCACATTTCCGAAACCTGGACTAAGAGTGTCGTCAAGATTAAAAAACAAAGCAAAACAAAAAAACTACTCAAGCGCTGAAGAAAATGCCTTATGGAAAGGAAATGTAAAGATGTCAGTCATTCTCCTTTGCTTGTCTTCTAGAAGGACTGAGAGGTGTTTTGACTGTTCTGAATATGTGCCTTCATGGGGAGAAAATATTGTTTTTTAAAGAGCTCTTTAACTGGGCAGAGAATGGCATAATGGAATACTGGCCAGATACAATCAAGTTAAAAATAAGCGATCTTTGCAGCAGAGATGTAGTTAATTACTGAAGCTGAAAGGGAAAATAGCAGATTTCTTACCACCTAACTTATTATCAACTGGTGTTTTCTTATCAAGAGTGGATTATCAGGAGGAATTATCAGACGGAGACACCTAGAGATTTTAGGGCTGGTTACAAACAGGAATTCAGACTGCAGCACTCCATGATTTAACAGTCTCTTAGCAAAGTTGGCGGTGTGACTCAGTGAATACAGATTCACATATGAAACATTCTAGCAAAAAAAGGCAAGGTACACCAGAAGCATCTGCATGTGCATGCATATATGTAAACACAAGAAATGTACAGGCCTTCCTTCTGCATTAAAGAGAAGCAAAAAACATCACGAACCTATTTTTTTTCATTTCCTCCATAAACTACATTTAATCTGTAATTTGAGGCTGCACACGTGTGTGTATTTTTCCTTACGTGTCAAATAATACCCAAGCTATAGGCACACTTCACGCTTGGGCAGTAATTCAGATGTAGGATTTCAGGCCCTAGCTAATCCATACCCCACAATTGCACCTTGTATTGAAGGATTTTGCACTTTGGAGTCTCCCTGGTGCCACCTGGACCACTGAATTCCTCTCCCTGTGCCATGAACCAGACCATGTCCCAGCTCCAGACTGGTTCCCACCAAACAGAGATCCAGGCTCTGCGTCAGTGTCTCTCCAACTAGGATGTGTCCAAGGTAGCATCATCCCAGCCCTTCATGTTTATCTGACTGGACTTTTTAATTGCTGAAAGGCACTGGGCCTGATAAGTCAGCCCCATTTTAAAGGGTTCCCAGAAAACAATGTACAGGCAGCGACACCAAAGGAGAGATTCTTCTAATTTTAAATTTCACCTCTGAACAATTTCCTCTCTGAATAATTGATCCCATGTCCCACATTTGGATCTTGGGAGGATGAGAGGTATAAACTCCATTTAATACAATCACTAGCAATATTCCCCAACACCACAGAAACACTATTGTGTTTTGGACCATTACGGGGTGTAGAATTGTCAAAATCTAAGCCTTGCCATCTGTGACAGGGACTCCTCAGCTGGAGGAAGGTGAATAACTTTTGTGTGAGCATGAAGAGGACAAAGGCAGAAATAACGCTTTGAAATCTTCAACAGCCAATTCTTTACAACCAGTTGCAAAGGGTCTGAAAAATATCCCCTCCATCAGTTAACGGTGGTCTCAAAGGGTGAGGTTTTATCTGAGTGGCAAAATTATTTCTACAGCATATACATTCCATTAACAAATGAAAAACTTGCCAAGAAAGGAATGTGATATTCTACCTGAGTCGTGGCAATGTTTGTTCCATCGGTGACCTCCACAGTCATATTATATATTGACCTCTGCTCTGCATCCAAGGGCTTTGCAATGACAATAGTGCCCACTCCCTTCTCCGCGTCGAAAGAACTATCGTAATTCCCTCCTAATTGTTGCACAAAAATACAATTCAATTAGCCATCTCGGGAAAATTTCCATTGAAAAAGTTCCTACAAGTGGGCATATCTGTTTACTGGCATCCACCTTAACGGCTTGCCTTAGCATACACAGTACATCTACTGATACTTCTTTGTTCATAATTCATTTATATTTCAAAGCACAGTTTGTATATTGGAAAGCAGATACCATTAAAATGCACTGCAAGAAAAAAAAAAATCCAGCAGTACATTTAAGAGAACCATAGCTGAGTCTATAAAAAGAATCAAAATGGCTCTAAGCCCATAAGATGTGTGCCCTTGTAGTTTGGAAAATGAACAAGCACAATTATCTTTTTTGTACAAGAATCATTTTAAGAGGGTTTCATTCTGCAAATTTTATTTTCAAGAAATTCTCACTGATGCTCATGGGTGCAAAGAAAACTGAGTTTAAAAAAATTACAATTAACATCAATTTTAAAAATGCAAATAGAGATTTGTTATGCTAATTTCAAGGACAATGATAATTACTGGCAGCAAAGGTCAAATTCTACTAGTCCTTTAGGAATTATTCAGATAGAACTGACAGGATACACATCCTAAATTCCTTTCTATTAAAAAACACCTCACAAAGCACTGTTCTGAAACTAATATCCCCTTATCCTGTCACACACTGAATGATGCAGCAGTGGGAAAACCCTCCCGAGTCTCAGGTAAAAGAAAAAAAGGAAAAAGAAAAAAAATCTATTAAAAAGCAAGAGAAGCCATAAATAATTTGAGATTAAAGGGTTACAGGATTTTTCAGCCACAGCTATAGTTTTAAAATTAGAACCACTCATTATGTTCAAAAGTAAAGCACACACTCTCTGCTGCTAAGCTGCGTCTTACTCAGGCATCTATAGAGTTGAACTTATTATGAGTTGAGTCTGAAATTTTTGCAGGCTGGGGACAAGGCGAGGTGGAACACAACACTGCTGACAAACGAACTCTTAAGGTATATTCATCACACAGCAATGCAATGCCCCGAGCTACAGCCTCTGACAACCCAGTTCTACAAAGCGGAGAAGGCTTTCAAACCTCACTGGTTATAAAACTTGTGTAAGAGCTGCTCAGATCTCTTCAGATCAGATCCACAGATAGAAAAAAATCCATTCCGTTGACTTAGCTCTTGTGAAATAAATATATAGAGATATATATTTGAATGGCTGATGTATTATCACAAAATGGCCCTCATTTTAGGGTTGGGGACAGAGAAGTGAAGAGGTCAGTCTTTCCTGCTCTACCACCAGGTCTTGCATCTGCATGGTTTGCTGACCAACCACTGGCTTTATTCTTAGACACGGTCATGTACTAGTGAGAGGAGCAAGGTTTTTGCATTCCAAGAAGTTAAGGGTTAGAAGGAACCACAGTAAAATCACAGATCCTGAATTCCAAAATGTAAAGAAATCCTTACTTCTCTCTACATCTGCACAGGCTATTGCAAAGAAAAGTGTGAGCTAGTAGAAGGACTGATCTGGTCACATCTGCTTTGGAGGTCATTCAGGGATGGGGAGAAGAAAAGGGGAGGAGGAATAAGAGGACCGGTGACCTACACAGAGGAAAGGCAGGATTACTGAACTTCTACACACTTACAGGATCCAAATGCAGTGGCTTCAGAGGTGCCATCAGACTTCCCTATGCTGAGTATATATGTATACACATCTACAGCTCTAAGTCTAATGGATGCAGTTGTGGTTTTCCAGGAAAATATTGACGCTGGATCTGCTGTGATTTATGGCATACAGAAACACTGCTTATTCCCTAACCTTCTGCAAGCCCAAACTGCGTATTTATCTCAACTGATATATATATATGTGTAACACTACTTGACACTAAGAGAAAATGTATAAACGTCCTTGACATTTAAGCAATAGCAAGGTATTTGGACACTGATCATAGAAGTGTGTGTTTGCTTGACTGTTGTTTGTGGGGTTTTTTCAAGTTATTCTGGAAGAAAAAAAGATGCCATCTCATAGTTAATGTTTTAAATTGATTTACTTAAGAAAAATTGTGTCATGAAAACCAACTCTGAAAAAAGGTCTCCTTTGAAGAAAAGAGTTTGAGATCCTTACAAGGAAATCTCTGCTGAAATGAAGCTAGCCTTGGGACAGTAGGCACTTTACAAAGAGAATGTTTCGTACTGATAACCATGAAAACAAAATTAAAGTCTATACTTCAAGATGTTTAATAACCATCTTAATGAGCAATCAAAAATTTCACGCTATCAACTGGCACACAATTCCAAAGAAACCCGGACTCTAAAACTTCCAGTAAGGACCATGGAAGGCTTAGAAATAAGTGTTTCAAATGCCCTCCTTCTTTTGGTTTAGAGCTAGGTTTGCAGGGCACTATGTAATGTATTTCAAATACACCAATTTCTTCAAGCCATTTTCATTAAATGAATCATATACTTACCCTAAAATAAGAATTGGATTCATCATATGAGCTTTTTACATGTTTATCACATCCTCCAAAATGATCTAGTGACAAACAAATGAATCTTAGTTGCCAGCCACCTCAACCCAGCCTTTACTTGTAACTAACCAGGCAATGCACTTTCTTTCACACTGAATCATTTTCTGTTAAACAAGTCAGAAACTGCACCAAGCACTGAGACAGACATGGAACTGAGAACATTCTGCTGTGAGATCTGTGATTATAATTTCTTCTGGAGTGAAATCCTGATTTATTCCTGATTCAGTCCAGCACATTTTAACAGACCACGGTCAAATGAAGAACCACTCAGATGGCCGAACTTCTGTGAATCTTGCCTGAGATACTGGGTCCTGCCTCTCATCTGGAGTGATAGAGGCACTCTGGAAATGCTTTGTACTGCTCCTCAGCCTTCTCACACCTTCAAAACAGGTCCTCATATGATGAATGCTTCTGAAGTCGCACTTAAGCACTGAAGACTAATTAATGAATTAGGTATAAATGCTAAACTTAAGAATCTTAAAGCCATGTTAAGTCTATGTAAAGTCTACTATGAAGCACCCAGAGAAGCACCCAACACAATTAGCTTTGAAAGACAGGTGCTGAAGGGGCACGCAGAGAGAGAGAACATTCTTGTGTAAAAACAAACAAGGCTCTTCTCCTCCAAACTCCTGCAGCTGAACTATTCTGGGAACTCCACACGAAACCACTTCCTTCTGCAGGTGCTCACGCTGAGGTCGGAGGGCTGAGCCCGCAGGAGGTGACAGCTGAGACGGTGTCAGCTTCACACACTTCTGAGGTACCTGAAGCTGGTTTCGAAAGCGTGCTGCTGGCTAACTACCAACACTTTGGAAGCTCCTCTGCAGTGCTGCAAGCTCCCACAGCATCAGTTTTACCAGTGCTACCATTGGCCATATCACATTTTCTTTGATCACAATCTTAGAATGAAAGGGGGCTAAGGATGATGAAATTTTGTTCAGCTGCTCGGTTTTATTAACGTGAATTTTTATTACTTATTTCATTTTCCAACATATGGCACATGCTTTCCTTTTTATTGTCTACTAAAACCTGCTTTCAGATACAAGGTATAGAGAAGCTGTCTTTGCTAATGCACTTACAATTGCATTAGCGAAGAAATATTTCAAATGAAGATAATATCTTGTGAGTTCCTCAGGCATTCGGGGAAAATCGCCGATAAAGAAGGTAAGGTGATTGAACTGGCAGGCTGGCTAGGCAGGTTGTCCCAAGAAAGCATTTTAACACTGAATGACCTCAGAGAGGTGTGTAACACCATTGCAGGCTAAGACGTAATGCTGATACATCTTTAATACAGATCCAACACTTCCCTTAAAATACCCTGGCTAATCTGAAGCACTTAGTGTGGGATTTCATGAAAAGTCCACGCCTACTTGTAATGCCATCTTTGGATGAGAAGACTTATCATGTGGGGATGATATAAATTCATCTAGAAAGCGCTTTTTCTCTCTGACTCCCAAAGACATCGTAACACAGATAGGTTTGTCTATACTTTGGACACTTAAAGTTAAGTGAGATGATTTCCACACTTTGAGATTGATCTTAATGCTTTTGCATAAACTCTGGAAGCATTAGAATTCTAGAGCTAGGAGATTTTTTTTGTTATTTGAAAGCATGCTATAGTTTGTATTGGATTTTTCAGTATAACTACTCAATTCCAGCTGCTATCAAACTCAAAAAGAGCAGAAACAGCCCCTGGTGCAAAAGATCTTATTAGTTGTGCCCCTCTACAGCTTCAAGAGATCTTTCTAGCACAACCCTAATTTCTATTTTAACAGATGGTACAGTATGGGCAAGAAGGGGATATCAGGAAGTTGAACTGAGACACCTCTGAGCCATCACACTATGGGTTGTGTTCTTGGTATAAAGTAGCCTTGGTTACATTTTCTGGCTGAATCTGGAGTGTTATCTTCATCTTTAGCTTGTCTCTTGGCCTCACAGTTACTACGAACATATTTTTATTCTGACAGAAACCCTGCATGCCTTGGAATTAATTTTCCTTTTAATAAAAAAGTTTAAAAGAAAAGAAAGCACTGAACCTTACATGACTAACAGGAGAGGATCTTCTGATATAAAGCTTAGCACTCATTTGGTGCAACAGACAGGCCAAGGAAAACTTCCTGAGCTGTTAAAAGGGTTTTCTAGAGGTCAGCTGGAGAGTTTGCCTTAGGCAAGACACAACGCAGATCTTGCATTCCCACAAAATGTGGGCTCTGCATCTCTGTCCCTTTTGAATCTCAGTGTTGTGGTTTTGTGGGTTTATTTATTTACTTTATTTTCACACATGTTCTCTAATATTGTGACTACTGCATTTGCTGCAAGCAATATTTTTTTTTTTCTGTAGTGCTTTTCCTAGCTGGGGTTCGTTTTTGGGAAGATGCTGAGCTCCCTATGCTCCTGTCAGCTATTCACACTCAGCTTAAGATGGGGTTATGCTGCTGTGAGAAAATATTTTCTCCTCCGAGAAGAAAACGTGTCAGCAAATCTGGAGAACTTGTAGGAAAATGAGTCCTCTGTGAGGGCCTTTTTCCCTCTTTTCCAGTGGAACGATCCAAAAAGAGTGGGGTTGAATAAACATCTCAGAAATACCTGATAACTGTGGATAATCAGACTTGCTCAGTCTTAGATGCAAACATGGAACACACTGAACTCTTGGGGACATCCCCAAATCAAATACAGCTAAAAACCAACATGAGCCTTCCCTCACCAGTAGATAGCAAAGAATATACATGCTCCATGTTCTAACTTAAATTAATATAGCCAGGATATACTGAGACCATCACACAAGTCTCAACTGGCCTACTATGCCATGATGGACAAGTGGAGAGGAAGAGAAATACAGGAGATGATCTAATTTAGAGAACAACCCTCTAAAACACACTTTCTCAGGGCAGAGAAGATTCTTACTTGTCTTGTCCCAAAGTATATTAACAACACCAAGAACGATGCTGGTAAATTGGGTCAATTGCTACGATTTTCATATTGCTCGGAGCAGAGAATCGGAGGAAAATGCAGAAGAGGAATTCACACTGAAACTCAAAGGTGCATCTAAAAACCCTCTAGGATTTTCAAGAAAAGAAGCAAAGCCAAAATTTCCAATTTTTCTGTTTTCAGAAATGATGAAATAAACTTAGTAACTGCCTCAAGAATACAAATTCAACTACAGACTTCTGTTAACCATAATGGAATAAATACTAGCAATACGACATAAGGTAATATGACATGCAAATTTTTATTTTTTTATGTACTACTACTACAAAGAAGAAAATAATGCAGGCTGAATTTTCAGATTAAACTACTACAAGGAGAGTCAAAGCCTTGGGTTTGCTGCTAAGAAGCTGAAGGCAAGGGCATAAAAAGCAGAAAAGAAAATCAGAAAGGTATTTTAGGTAGTTCTCAGAGAAGATAATTCAAAGGAGGCTAGGGAGCCACGTTTTTGACATTAATGAAAATCTGCAGCATTGTGAATTAAATGGACAATTCATTAAAATTAATAGATATTAAATTATTGCCATTTAAGCACACTTGATAAAAAGTTCTGCTGAACTTTAAGAGTTCGGCTGCTCTTATAAAGGTATAGGAAGAAGAAAAGATAGAAGGAGGCCTGTTTGAAGAATCAGAGAGATGTTGTGCAACATGCTACTTAAGCAAAAACTAGCACCATGCAGCTTAGCTCCAGTGTCAAAGTAGTCACCACACCATTCCCACCACTAACAAAGGAAGAGGGCTCAATTTACCTGGGAGAAATAAAGATCTCTGACTTACTTTGGGATTCCCATTGAAAATGACATTTCTCAGAAATGATTGAATAAATTTAACGTCACTGCAACAACCTATGCTTACGTCTTTCACATTGTGGGATCTGCACGAACTGAGAATGGCGTTGAATGCAGTCTGAAAATGGAAACCAGGTATGACATCTCAACCATTCCCAATTAAACAAACAAACAAACAAGCACACACACAAACAAGTAAGCGTCCTGTGCCTCTCTAGTCCATGGGGAAGAGATGATCTCCCTGCCTGCAAGGCACCTTCCTCTTTTGGAGCTGATTAATTCAAGAACTTAAGCAGTTATTTGAAGTGTATGTAATTTAGGTGCAAATCAGATGCTGAAGTTAGCCAGACAGAATACTACATAGCCAAACTTCATCTGCCCTCTGTCCTTTTTTTTTTTTTAGCTGAGAAAAAAAGATTGCATGTTATGCACTAAAAAAGAGGTCCTTTGGAATTCCAATGCCCACTTAGTCTGAAAAGGTCATAAACATAAAGGGCAAGCTGCAAACTCTATATTAAACCATGCCTCTACATAAGCCTTCAGGGCTTTTGTTGACATTACTACGAACTGTGTACGGAGAACCAAAATCACAGAATGCCAGCAGGTCTAGGTTTTACAGCAGCACAGAAACCACCTCTTGCATCAGCAGTCTCATACAGCTTTCCATACACAATAACTAACTTCTACTAATAACCTATGTCCTTCACTGGGCTTTTCAGCACTAGACTTCAACCTTCCCTCAAAAGGAAAGTATCAACACCTTTTTTCTTCCCCGTGATCGTATTGAGGAACAAGGAAAAAAGTGGGTTTTGATACTGACACTGACTAAAGGCAGCAAAGCAATCTAAATACACAGTGTTCTCTCTCTAAACCTCAGTGCTCTGTCTATAAACCTCTTGGGGTGGGTTTTATCCTTGCACTTTGTGTGCACAGTGTATGGGAAAACAGGGTCTTCTGCGTGCCCGGGATTGCAGAAACGGGTGCTGTTGTTAGTGCAAATACCTGTAACAGCAGTAAAATTTAATGACAACATTCATATGGTAACAGGACGGAAGTGGATGGTCAGGGTCACTGATTTCTCATTAAGTCTAGGGAAACTCTGATTTCATGACCCTCTGCAGTGATGCAGCATCTTGCACCATCAGGAACTATAGCCTATAGGGAAACCATTAGAGTTGTTCAACTAGCAAAAATCTTCTAAATCATTTGACCAATTTTAACCATAAAGGTCACATTAAATGGCAAATTAAAGGCTTACATTTCATAATACTCTCCCTATCATCTCTGTCTGGTAGCCCAAAATGAAATATTATTGTAAGGTGTTGCTTGATTGCAAGTGACTAATAAAGTGCGAGAATGCAGTGGAAGGGCAGGGGCTTCTCTCAGTACTTAACACAGGCAGCATTTTAATGAGAGTTGGTGAACTTGTTAAGGAAAGGACCAAAGGGCTGTGAAAGGCAGAGGAGTCCAGCAAAAGGGTCAAATGGGAAAAAAGTATCGATAACATCAATAAAGATGGATTTCTCCTGGGAGGAAAGTTAGGGTCAATGAGGAAGACAAAGGGAATGTAAACATTAACTAATAAATGGCATATAACATACTGAAACAACCAAGGGAATAGGAGGAAAACCGTAGGAACCATCTGCTGTCCTTCCCCAAGGGCTAGCAGGAGCCCTGGAACATGGTCACAGCTTTGGGTTTGATTTTCATGTGGTTGGCAGATCAGAAACCATGCTACAAATCCGAAGAGGAAATGTTGCTGCTTCTGTCTTTCATCTGCACAAACTAGCAATACAAGGTGGATGAAAACGACTCTGACAGACCCTTTCTCTTGTGGTCCTTGTCCTTTCTGTCGGCTAAACCCATCCGCAAATCGCTGTGCTGAAATGAGAGCCAGGCTCAACCCCTCTAAACAAAGACTGCTGATGCACAAAAGTCTGTGGCAGAGGCTTTTTGCTTCTCTAATCTTTCACATATAGTATTTGCTTTATAACCCTTCATTTGAATGACACCACTTTGTGCAGGCATGGTGTTTGACACTGAAAGGTATGCAAACATTACGTCCAAGCACCTTCTGCTGGGGTAAGTCTCATTTTGGAGATGTTAAATGAGTTATTTTAAAGGACATAACTGAATCAGTAGCAGAACCAGGGAGGAAATGCTCCTGTTTCCCCACTGCAACCAAGGGAGCTCCTCTACTCCCTGTCTTTTTTGGCAGCTACGCCCACAGCGGCATTTCCCTGCGATTTTAAGACCATTAATTCTATGGTTTCTCCTCCTCTTTGCTAAGGGTATTTCTCCCTCCCTATTTTTATAAGCAATTTTATGTAAGGCAATTTTGTGGTTGAAATCTCACATCAAAACACATTTCTCTTTTTCAGCTTGCATTCAAGACAAACTTTTGGTGGCTCCATTTGTAACCCATATGTTGATGCATCCCATTCTGTTTCACAGTTAAATGGATGGCACTGGACTGTGAAAAGTTTGAATTAATTATTTGTGATAAACTGTGGAAAATCCGTGAATAAAATGATAATAATTGGACACAAATACGATAAAAGCTGTCATAGAAAGAAACGCAGCACATCCATGTGTCGCATCGCATCCTGTCACAGGCACTTATGAAAGATGTAATATAAATCGTCTCAGAAAACTTGCAAAAATAAAAGGCAGCCTGGATAGTTGTATTTTAGCAAATGTGTTTGCACTAAGGGTACCTTCTGTTGAACAGTTCTGCCCACAAGCTGTCTGTAGAATATAGAACATCTCTCGAGCATGCTTGCCACCTTGAAGCAGGGCAGTCGGAAGCAGAAAAAAAAGAACAGAATGCAGAAAAAAAGGTGAAGAAAGAGAGAAATGAGGGACAGCAAGTCTAAGTACCATAAATACATTTAGAAATGAGATTAGCAAAGTATGACAATAGAATTTAAATGACAGACAACATTAAGATTGCAGTAAATAACATAGTATGAAAAAAAAACAATTCAGCCATACAGCGCTCTTTTTTCAGCTTAGCTAAGGAGTCATAACAAAAGCAGGAATATTATCATTATTGTTATTGCTATAATAAAACAGCATTTTCGTCTCAACATTACAAAGGCAGGTTTAATTTGGGGGGGGGACAGTTCACGGTTAGTTTTCTTGCTCTCAAACCCACACATCCACAGGCTTTGCTTCTGAAGCATCCTCCTCACGCCACTGGTTCCCAACTTACCAACAACGTCAAACCAGAGGGGAATGTTAGAGGGCTGCACAGAGACCACCCCGACGATTTCGGTCACTTTATCGCTTTCCATGACGGTGAAGTTGTAAAAGGGTTCATCGAAAGTCAGGGGCACGGGTGAGGGCGCGGGCTTTTTTATCCACTCAATATGGAGGCGCGCGGTTGAAGATTTTTGGGGCCGGCCATTGTCCACCGCTTTTATCTGGCAGGTACAAAGAAAAGAGGACTTAGACTGAACATCTCAGCCTGGCAGTTCAGACTTAATTCTATCGCATGGTGATGACTGCTTGGAAAACAGCCTTTGTAATCCTCTACGTAAAATCCCAGGAAAAAAGAGGAAGATAAGCACTTATTTCTCAGTTCTTGTTTTTTTTTTTACCCATTGTACTTTGACTTTTCACTGAAATGACTGATTTTAAACTGAAATGTTTTGTTTTAGACATGCTGATGTGAGGCCTCCTGGAGACACCAATCAAGCCCTCCCCACACAGATCCTCCTCTCCAGAACCAGCTTCCCTCTCTGATTTCATCTTCCACCCAGCTCCCTCGTGCAGCAAAGCTGGGAGCTTTAAAATGACCCTGCGGGACATCACGCGCTCACAAAACATGCTCAGCCAGACCACATTTGATTGCTTTTAAATGGCATCTTTATTGCAGATAAGACTTGTAGTCCTTATGTTGCCTTCTTCAGGATCTTTAATTGAGTTAAATAAGTTTCAGATCATTTCCCTCGTTCCCCAAAACAAATATAATTTAAAATTTTGCCATATTTATTTTCCTTGCTTTCTTCTCTCTGTCATGTTCATTAAGAGTTGCCCAGTTTGGTGCTAATTCCTTTTATTAAAATGTCCTCTAAAGGGATGGAGAGGCTTCATATTTGCCTGTCATGGTTTATGGTTTTAGCACGGCAAAGACGAGCAGCAAAAAACATCAATGAAAGTGAGAATGCAGGTTATAAAAACTATTAAAAATGGGAAATGGTGAAAAACCACACCGTTTCTTTCCCTGCAAATGTGTGAAGTGGGTACAGTGCTACCACCCAACCCTCCTGTTCTGTTCAGGATGGGCAGGCCCCCAGGGCAAAGGTGTCTGTTCCATGACTCCAGCTCTGCACAAGTTACTAGGTATTTCTCAGTATTTTGATATTTATCAATTTTCCTGTCACAGTTTCCAACCCTACAAAGGTACCCCAACAGAGACTTGTTATTATAAGAGACATCACTTCCACTACTACAGGCCCAACTGTGGACTTTTGACATTTTTTGGTCAACTCCTTACCTACACCTTGTTGGCTTGTTGCTGTAGATGAAGAGTGTACATTCAAGTCTTATATTGCTTTCTATAAACACCAGCCTTTTGTCTTATTTCTTTTTCTGACCTTGTCTATATGGATTGAGCTCTACAGAAGTAGTTGGACTGAGACTGAAATTGCTGCTGTAGTTACACTCTTTAATGTGGCAGGAATGTCTAGAACACGGAGTACACTGTACTCCTCCTCCTTGAAGCCACCTAACTTGGACAATATAGAGACTTTTCCATGAGGGCAAGCAATTGTGTCCTCACATAAGGTGAATAAACATTCGTAGCTGTATCTGCCCAGTTCAACATGATACAACTTTGTGAGCAGATAAGCCCTTGGTCTTCACTTGTGTGTATTCAAGAGAATAACTTACACCAACAATTTGCAAGTTGACTGAACAGTCTGAGAATAGTTCACTACATGAAGTAGCATGAACACTCTCTCAAACTCATGTTTTTGGCAGTAGTTGTATGTGAATAATAGATTTCTTAATACATTTAGTTCTTATACAGGTCATATATTCAACAGAGTCATCTATCACTCCTTACACAAGAGGGCCTATTTCTAAAAAAAACTTAAAAATTAGTCAAATCATGGGGTTTTATGTCAATGAAAGAGCACTTACTGTTAAGATGTCATAACTCCCTGCTGTGAACTGTTTTCTGGAAGAAACCATCCCTGTTTTGGGATCAATAAAAAATTTCCCATCATCGTTTCCATCGACGATGCTGTAGGAGATTTCTGCATTAGGGCCTTCATCTTTGTCAAAAGCAAAAGCCCTGTAGATTGGCTCCCCTCTTTTCTTACGGTCCCTCTCTGGCAGTTTGATCTGATAGACTTTCTCTGGAAACTGAGGCTTGTTATCATTCTCATCCAGAACCTGGACCACCACCCAAACAGAGGACTGCCTGGGAGATGTGCCTCCATCGGAGACAGTTACCTGAAAAAACAACAGCAGTAGAGGTTATTCTGAAGTGGTAAAGTGGAATTTCATAAATTGGAAAAAAAAATTAAACGTAAGGAATCACTCCCCCCCAAAAAAAAACCCCTAACTTGCTGTGCCTAAAATCTTCTGTGTACAGAAGACACTCTCACTAGACACATGCTCGGTGCCCAACTCAGATATGCCCACAATGGCGAATATAGGAATCTGGAAGATGTTTTACCTTTGAGATGAACCTGGAATGAGGGACCTGAGGACTAGGAATCTCTCCCTCAAAACATAAAATCCTTTAATTTCAAATTCTGCAAGTTTATCTTGGAAGAGAGGCCTGAAATTAACCCACTAAGCTTTTTTGCAAACATATTTTAAAGCTTCCTCAGCCATGCAAGATGGATTTCTTCTTAAAACCTAAAAGAATCTCTGTCACTTTTTTTCCCATTAATTATTTAGAATTTCTTAAACAACAAAAGGATTTCTGTCAGTTCCTTTCATTCATTATCTGAGATGTGACAGCTCATTAATTCCAAAACCGCTTTATATGATCGTAAGGGGCACAGAGAGGCAGGTAGTGAGTAATTTTGTGCTGCATTGAGTAAAGGGTGCACTGCGCTGCCAGAAACATGCACAAAATAAAATCTTTGAGACAAAAGTTAATTAGTAATTTAGCTGCAACTTAAACAGAATTACTAATAATTTTCAGTCTGAAACACTGTGAAAATTAAATGATCCAAGATCAACAAGCACTCAAAAGATTTAATAATACGCCTCCAAAACGTAATCAATATGTTTCAAACCTCCCCCTCAATATTTCGATTGCATTTTTTAAAGAGAAATAAATAAGGCAGAAAGTTATTTGTTTGCATGAAAGAAGTTCAAGTTTCACTTTCAGCTACATATGCTAACATGCCAATTCCCACAGCAGCAATTTTTGATGGTAGTGAGCCAAGATATTACCTACCCTTCCCTGCTCATACTGATCACTGCACATCAACTGCTTTGCTGGCTAACTCCTCAATGCTTTATTCTCCCTTAAACATTCCTGTGTTCCCTTGCAAATCATGTAGTCTTGATGTCCAGTCCTTAGGCAAAGCAAAATTTTCTGGGAATAATGGCCCTTTACATCACCCACTTCTCATGACACTAAGTCTAAACTTGGGGTAATCCTGATTTAGTGCTGAAATCAGCAGAAAAACCACAACGTTTCCTATGAGGAAAGTAAAAGACCTTTTCCATTTCCTGTATTTAGCCACACTTTAAAAAACTGATGCAGTGGAAGGCAGTAGACTGACAGCCTTAGGGACTGAAACCCCTTATTTACAGAAAAATAAATGGCATGGCAATATATAGTGGCAACTTAAAATCGCCTCAAATCCGCCCATAACTCATTCAGAGAGTCTGTCCTCCCAACGACGTGTATCAGCCTCAGGCCTCGCTGTCCTAAGACTGTCACCAGGGCTGGCAATTAGCACGTGTTGGGATGGGGATGAGAGCGGGACGGCGACTGTCCCCATCCTGCACAGCCACCAACGCGTCATCTGTCAGTCACCAGTGAGGGGGTGCAGGGAGAGGACCTGCAGCTCATTACCCACCACTCAGTTCCCACTCACTACACTTTCCGAAATTGCATTTTTAATGCCTAAAGGCTGCACACATGGCTGCAGATCTGCCTTTCCACCCGGTGAGAGCGATGCCGCCGGGGACCTCAGCCTCCCCACTTCACCGCCCTGGGAGGACTTCACAGCTTCTGCAGCAAACAAAAAGCCAATTCTGCCCGTTCTCCCATTACAGGTTTTCAGCAATAAATAATTTTTGCCCCACTTAGAGGCTGATCCCCTGTATTTCTGTTCTACTCTGGTGCAATTAGCCAAGCGCTCAGCAGAAACAATGGGAGTCACACTTATGTAAATGCTGGTCAAAAATACCAACAAAATGGTTTTTTTTGGCGGGGGGCAGTAATGTTCTTAATGCATAGAAAATGTTAGCAAGATTTAGGAAACTCTTGTTTTCTTAACAGAGTATCATTCAAGTTTTAGAAGAAAAGACATTTCCTCTGATCTGCTAGCTGTCATCTACAAAAAATAGGTTGGAGGGAGATGAAAAGTTTACAACTAATAGTGATAATAAAATCTGTATGAACAGATGAAACGTTTACAACTAATAACAACAAAATCTGTATGAATAGATGAAAAGTTTAGAACTAATAACAATAATAAAATCTGTCTAAACAGTCAAGCAACTACGATGAAAAACCTACTTCAGTGAACAGACCGCTCAAGAAGCGAAGCCATCCTCCTGCCTTACCAGTACACAGTCTCACAGTTTATTAAGTTACTGCCGAAATCCTGACTAACGTGGTGTTGTGGTAGTAAATACGTGCATGCATTTGTTTGTTTTTCTAAGGCCAAAGTTGTGCGAAATCCACTCAATAACAGAAAAGTTGCACTGAAAATATTTGCTGACAGCTAACTGAAAATAGAAATGGCTATAACACAGAATGTCAGCTAGTTAACAGAAATTAACATAGAAGGCCTGAAGTTAGTCGATTCTACTCTGTCTAAAACTCTGCATCCCCGGAGAGGAAAATGTTATGTACGAGCAAAACCTTTTTCTCTGGGTGACACTCAAAACTTTTCAAAATGACAGGTTCCAGCATCGCTCAAAAAGATCTCAGTGCCAGACACAGGAGCTGACGTGTGAGTTAAAGCTCCCTCTTTGCAGGCATGTAAATTAATTAATTAAGCTGCCCTCACACCAGCGATGGGATCATTTCACTAACTGTAAATCCGTGTCCCTCTTTTCTGCTCTTTTCTCCTCCATCAGCCTGACCCCAGCCTGGCTTTTCAGGTTCCAGCTATAGACAGGGCAAAAGAGCTGCAAAAATTTCCTCTGCCCCTACAGAAAAAAAAAACCCCAAAACCGAACCACAAACCCCCTCCATGACAACATATTAAAACAAAATAACAAACTGCTGCCTGTTCAAAATCGTTCCCAGACAAAAGCAGGGAGGGCGGGAGAGGCCGTTCAGCACAGCGCTCGGCAAATACTGTTTTCATCAGACCACTGCATCACACCAGCACGGAGGGGCCCCTCTAACCAAGGCAATTTTCATTCAAACATTACCACAGTTCTCAGCAAAATCCTTAAACAGCTGGAAATTAGAGTGAAAAGTAACCAGGGAGAGGGAGGGAGCTTGGGAGGTTTGTAGGACAATGATGCAAAAGCTAATTCACAGCTGGTATCCCTGGAAATGTGAAAGGCAGATGTGCAAGGCACAGGAGAGATTTCCAGGAGAGAAGCTGTAATTCAGGACCAGTGAAGTTCTTTTGTTTAGGAATCTGCAGATGGCATGGCATGTAAAATAAAATAAAATAAAGAGAATAAAGTTGATACAGATGAATGACAGACGGTCTCAATATACGCTTGTCAAGATGTGCCCTCAAAAACCCAACAAGAGGTGAACCTCACAGTAATCGAGATGGAGAAATGGAGAGGACTAGAATTATGGTTTTCTCAGAGGAGATGAGGAATGTTTTTTTGGTCAGAATGTGCTCTCCTAAATGCTGAACACCTTCTTCAGTCTATGTGCCACGTCTGGTATCCAGACACAACGGGAACAGACATGCTGCTTCTTGCCCATGTGCACCCTGCGATGGGTTGGCCAGCTGTGATCCTCTCTGCCCTTCTGGTTACGTATTGCTGCTCGTGCTGAGTCAACACAGCATAAACAGAGGATACGACCTCCCAAAGCGGGGATATGGCCAGGAAAGCAGCTGAATTTTGACTCTCTGACCAACAATACAAAGTGTGATCCATCCACCAGGGGTGGAATATCTTAAAAGGACTGCAATGACATGTTTAATGGGGTCTGATGGAATCAGAGAGGAAGTATAATATGAACTCTATGTATCACTTTCACGGTGAAATCTTAAGCATCACTGCTTTTTTCCCCTAACCTACAGACAGTTCCACTACAGTTTTCTTCATAAAATGAGAACTTTCTTTCAGGAATCTGAATTTACCCTTTGGCTTTAATGTTTATGACTTTACTGAACCATGTCAGCCAATACACATATAGGTATGAAGATTTCTTTGCTAGAGTAACAACATTCAAACATCCCTTATAATGCTTCCTTCAGCTGGATGGACTGATACAAGACCTTCGGAAATCTTCTCTACTTACATCGGATGTATTTTTGGAGAAAAACACACAAAAATAACTTTTTCTGCAAAGTGTGACAAATTCAGCATAACAACAGAACTTTCAAAGAAAGACAATTTCCATTTCTTCAGCAGCAGCTACGTCAGCAGGTTTGGTCTAGAGACATTAACACCATCTTTCCTACAGGACTGAGATACTCTTTCATATTCTTGTTTATGTCCACCAGATCAACTACGAAGAAGTGGACCTTCTCAGTGAAAATCAAGATCAACACTAACTGTTAACATATGTTGAATAAGAACTGTTAAATAGGAGACCTTTCATGATCGTGAAGAAAGCATGGAGGAGACATCTACCGTGAAAGTACTGGCTAAAACTAGTCATGTCAGCCTAGTAGACCTCAACGGCAGGTGACAAAAATCATTTTGCCTTGAGACTCTTCCTACGAATTGAATTGTGACATTTAACTGAGGAAGGCTTAGCTCTTGATTTTTTTTCAGAATACAAATGCATTGGTGAAGACCCCCTGAATCAAAAGTACAATACTGAGTCTCATTAACAAAAGCTCATGATTTCCAAAATAATTATTAACTCAGCTGGAGAGAGTAGCTAGCAGGGACCTTACTTCAACAAGTATAACAAGATAATCAGCAGGCGTTTAATGTGAGTTATCAAGTCTCAAGAAGAATAAGAAACTTCTTCCAAATCATTCCTTGGCAGGAGGAAGCATAGAGTCTACCCATTATTTAAGTTACGAGGGACTGCCACGTTCCTGCCACTAGCACTGCAAAATGCTGAAGATGGCTTATTGTTTATTTTCATTTGTTTGAGAACTGCTTAATGCAAAAAGAGACTGAGACGCCTGCGTCTCATCTGAGGAGCACGCACAACAGAGATTTTCAGGTAAAAGTCTCTCCCTTCCCCCAATCAGAAGTGCCAATTTTGCTTCAGAAAACTTGAGAGAAGAGAATCTGCTTGAGTTACTAGAGACAGAAAAATGATCAAAGGGAGCCTCAGAGCTGAGGCATACCCCTGCTGTTAGTGGCTAATGGGTTTGTTTCTTCTGCCAATGCGCAAACGAGCTGCAATACCTATTGTAAGAGTCTCTGGAATTCAGCCCAAGTGAGAGAAACAGAAGATTATGAAGGAGAGCTCATTGTGGCATGAATGGAACTTTAAAGTCAAATACACTGAATTACTATCTCTGCCTTCTTCAGAGAGAGACTAAATTCGTGGCTCAATTCTTACAAGGAAATACTTTTTTTTCTGAAATGTGTGATATTACTGAACTACATGTCAGATTACTGATACAAAGTGAAGGTAGCATGGCTCAAAGATATATAGAATAGGAAAGAAAAAAAATAAGGCGTTTTCTTTTTTAGTTCAACACAAATACTGAGGTAGCTGTAGCAAACTGGATGCTTTTCTTTCTAATCCTTTATTTAACAGCTGTGGAAAAGAAGTGGGAAGCTGTTTATTGCACTTATCCTAATAGACTGTAGTGTTGCCGCAAAAGAAAAATTACTTCAACACTTCTTGCAGGAACGAGTGCCAACCATATCAATATGATCCATCTTTCCTTATTTCCTTTACAGTGCGTTAATCTGGGAACTCTTGTTTTCAATCATAACTAACTAACTAATACATTCACTCTGGCCAGCTATGAGAAATAAATAATTTAGAGTACATTTTAAATACGGATTATTCCTGACACAAACACTCTAGGTGGCTGATTAGGGAAGTCAATGGCTTACAGCCACATTCAAGCTAGAAAACGATGCATAATGGTCTGTTATACCATTTGAGAATTAACGATGAGATCAGGTAATTTCAGTGCTGTATTGCCAAAAGACAGGAAGGAAGGAAGGGAGGCTTTTTCATTTGGAATTAAATGCTCCCTGAAGTATCGGTAAACTTAAATATTATAAGAGCATACCAAAGGAAGTTATAAAGGCTTCAAATCTTAACTTTTGTTAGATTCACAGTACTGAGACCAGCAGCAACCAGTACTGAGACCTGATAGCTAAATGACTACTACTACTACTATTATTACTATATTTATTGTGTCACACTCAATTCTATGAGCTCTTTGAAAATTGAAATAGTAAACAAGAGTCATAAAGTATAAAAGAAATTTTACTTGTATTTTAGGTTTAGCAGCAATACACGGAAAGATCTGCACGGCTCCTGACACTGACCCCCAAAAAGGAAAAACAGTAATTCTCCATGGACATTTGTTTTAAAGTTAATTACAGTTTGGAGATCCTGGCAACCTTTGTGCATCAGGCTGTATTTATAGTGTTCTTCAATTGACAAGTGTAGAACCAACCATTCCTCCACTCAGTTGCAAGGACAACAGAGCAGCCTGCTAACAGAAACTTCTTCAGGTAACCTCAGAAAGTATTTTCCTCTTCTTTTCACTAAGTAAAAAAACCCACTCAACTGTAGTCCCCAGGAATGTCAAGCTCATATAATTTTGCTTTCGACAGACTGTGGATAAAACTTTGCCAAGAAGTGACTCTAAGCCCATTACTTTCCAGATGTCCAAACGCGCCTCCATTGGTGGAGTCAAACACAGAAAATCTTCACCTCTGTTCCCTAAGAGTAGTGTGCAATCACTTGTGATTCAGCAGAAATAATCTGGTAAGAAAAAGCATTGCTCAGCCAAGACCTTTCCTGACCTTCTGGGTGGTAACACCACCATCAGAAGTGGTGCTTGAAACTGCATCCACCATTTCTCACATTGAGCAGTTTGTAATGTTTGTAAATAGAAGACTGGAAAACTCAGAGACTGGAAAACTCAGAGCAGGAACCATCAATCTCGGTCTTCAAATAACAGCTGTAAAGGTCTTTTGAGTATATCAAGAATTTCCTTTCTTTGTCCACGAGGCTACAATAACGAATCTCTCTACTCCAGCACATAATGAAGAAACATTTGGAAACTGGACGAATACACTGCAAATGGTCCTTTGATAATACCTGGACCCAACGACTTCTACCCACCTTCAGACTGACACCTTACCACAAGAGAAAGAATGACGTGTGATTGCTTAAAAATAATTTTTATAGGGACATGAAGCCTCTTTAGGAACAACCTGTCCCTAAACAGAAGTATAACTACCCTCACAGCCTCTAAATGAGAAATAAGATAAAAGTTGTGTATTGATCTTCACAGTAAACTTTGAAGAAGGTGTTTAGGTCCTGTTGCTAGTGAAGATTAAAATCAGAGAGTTTTGTGAACAGAAAATGAGGAGTAATCTACTGAAGAATATTTCACTTCAAGCAGCTTTAAATAACATAAAGCTTGCAAATTAAGATATTTATGCAGTTTACTGTTAGCAGTAATCTCTATGACAATTGTAATTCTACTCATACCTGAACATCTACTTCAGTCATTTGTGGATTTTGGTTTTCTTGTGATAACAAACATCTGTGAGGAAATACTGTTAAGTTCCCTTCTTCCAGATCTACCTCTTGCAGTAATGCCCTTCTCCAAAAATTTTATTTCAGCACTCAGGAAATACAGTAACTCTCAGGTTTTGCTCTTCAAAGAAGTGCATCAACTTCTAAGCTCACTGCACTGCCCTTTTCTCAAATGTTCAATTACCCTTCACTTCCCATCAACAAAAGTCACTCAATTCTCATCTTCCCTGTAAGGAGGAGCTAAACACCTTCTTTAAAGTTTCCTCTAAATTATGAAGATTTTCAAGTCCCTAATCTTCCCTTTTTCATACTAGACCATTCAATAGGTGTAATCGTGTGAGAAAAACATTCTGGGTTACTATTATATATCTATATAGTATTATATAAATACAAAATGTCATTATTTTATTAATTTATTTTGGTTTAACTATTAACAGGAATGCTGCGCTCAAAAATGTCTGCTGATACATTGCCAAAATTTCATCAACCTACAGTACTAGTCACCATGGAGTTAATCAATCAAGCAGCAAAGGAACATGTAAGTTTCTTCTTTGCTTGGGTTTGCAGCTGGACCCGCTTGTAGTGCAGGTCCCCAGATATTCAAACTGATGGGAAATTATGGCACAGCAGCTCTTTTAGCAGAAACTATCGAATTCAGTGTAGGTGATTTTCTGTGTGTGGCAACAGCCCTCCAGCTATTTCCCAGCAAGTCAGAGCACTGACTCACGCTAACGTGGAACGTGCTGTTGAACTTCCTCTGAAAAAGACACAGCACGAAAGAGCTTACTCGGCATTGCCCTTAGAAATACCGTGGCGTGCAGGTTCTGTTGCAGTAACGACTTCGACTAAAACTTTCAGTCTTCAAAGGAAATACCATCTTCTAAACTCTGGTATTAAAACTTCCTTCTACACACTGTTTGTCAGGATGACAGCTAGTGCCTTCTGATGTTGCATGAATCACCCCTAGGCGAGGCTCTGTGATGGTCAGTCTTGAAACAATATTGTTATTACTTAAGAAGTAATACACTTATTGGGCCACCGATGTCATGAAAGAGATACACTCTAATTCCTCCTTCGAGTTATTTACTTTATAGGTACAAAGCATCCCAATACTACACTGCTATATGAAGCAGAACCAAGTATTTTCAAAATACTTCTTTCTTTTTTTTTTTTTTTTTTTTTGAAATTGCTCTGGCAAACAGCACTTGGTTGTGCTAACAGAGGATGACAGCACCTTGTCTCTGGCAGAAAGGCAGATTAAGATGCACCCAGTCCCATCTCCAGCTCCTCCTCCAGCCATTTGTTCTTCTGTCACCAGTTTGCAGCCACCTTTACCCGTCAAGATACTGTTTGTGCATCTGTGCTATGAACAGGGCTACTGAAATAATCAGGGTTTCAAATGAACTGCTGAGAGAAAACAAAAATCCCCCAAAAGGCAGATGGTTAATGAGTGATGGCAGCGAGAGAGCAGAACAAGAGGAGGCGTGCCAGGTCCCCAGGTCAGGGTGGGGGAAATTTCTTAAGATATTGTGGCCACTGAAGGAAAATATATTGTGTAACTACAATTTTGGGGGATGAATTCTGCTATTTCACTACAGATATGAACTCTCCTCCCCTCCTCCAAAGAAAATTAAAAATCACTACTGTAGAATTCATCACTTACCCACAACCCAGAACCAGTGATCTCAAGGTAAAAGATTTTGTGTCCCATCAGGAATTGCTGAAAATATCCAATTCCCACATTACACTAGTTTTCCACAATATGATCTCCATCCACACATACATATAAAACGTTTTAAAAACAGTTTTATAGCTGATAGCCTGACAAATAGCCTCTGACATTTAAACACAATTTACTTTTTTTTCAGGGTTAAAAATGAAGCTTCTACAGTTTTATGTTCAAAATAAAGCTCACTGGCTAAAAACCTGATTTATAAAAAGTGGATTTCTTAGCCAGGTAGAAAGTATATAAAACCAGACCTTTAAGTGGTACAGTTTGCTCCCAATTATTGATCCTGTAGAGATAGATACTCTAAATTTGTAAAAGGCAAAAATGGATGGTTTAGGCCTCAGAAATGTATCTGGCTTCAGTGAACAGGCACTCAGGAAGACTGCTATTAATCTAAAAGTAAAAAAAGAAAACGTGATTTTTTTTGGTGATATTCCAGTTACTGGTTAGAAATTTCTTTGGTTAGCAATGAGGTGCAAGGCAAAATGTCAGTCATCTTAGAGGACAATATGATAGCAAGTACTTTAGTCAGATGAGGACTAAATCCTAAAATATGATACAAAGTAGAATAAGAATGCTCAGAAAATCAGTTTGAAAAATAAGTAAAGTAAGTGAGACAAGTATGTGTAAGGAGGATGGCTGTTGGAGCTCTTCCCAAGGCAGTTTTTTTAATGGCAGTATCATCCTGTTTTTGTCAGACCAGGTTAGAGCAAATCACATCAATTATTGCTTTGATTTTTAGCAATAAAAAATTCTAGACTTCTTGATGCCTGCTGCACTACTTTCTGTGACAAATTAATTTTAGGCAGATAACAAGCATTAATTGGGCCGTATTTAATCACGGTTTCATCTAATAGGCAACACAGCCAAGCCTTGTTATCTCCATCTCCACTTGTCTTTGATTCTAAGTGCCCTATAAATATCTGTTATCCAGTTTACATTGACATGGGGTCAATTTTACAAGTTGGTTGAGAATCAACATGGGATTATACACAGGGAAAAAAAAATGCAGGTTCTGGTTTTGAAACAAATCTCATATCCTCTCTACCTTTTTACTTTCTCCACATTCAGTTTCCAGCTTTGAAAATTCTGCCTGGAAAATGGGCTTAGGTACTATGTCCAGGACAAGAGACGTGAAACTGAAATTCAGGTAACTGTTCTGGTCATAAAGGATGAGAGCCATTAGCCCCTTCCCTGATGGGTGTATTAAGACTATCTGACATAGTAAAAAACTTACTTTTTTTTCAGCAGACAAGACTGACACAGCCAAGCGTACAGTTAGGGACTAGTGCACTGTAACCTTGTTTTTCATGGAGGTGCCACTTTAGTTGTCTTTTCAGCTTGCTTTCTGTTGAACTTCTACAAACCTCCACAAACAATTTCAGCATCCCCAACCACAACATGGACCAGGGACACACTGGGCAAGTCTAAAGACGAGCGTGTCCCTGCTGAATCGAGTTCACGTTGTCTGAGCAGCTGAAGAGTTGCACTCATCTTCTTGGTGGAGAAGGACCGTGGCCAGCTGTGAAATCCTCTGACCTAGACATCAGTGGGAATTTTTCCACTGACTTTAGTGAGAACAGGGTTGCACCTAGAGCTCAACAACTTCATCCTTCTCTGGAGACTTTCAAAACCCGCCTGGACGCGTTCCTGTGTGGCTGCCCTAGGGGATCCTGCTCTGGCAGGGGGTTGGACTAGATGATCTTTTAAGGTCCCTTCCAACCCCAAACATTCTGTGATTCTGTGACTCTACGATTTCAGTTGTTTTTATTTCTTCTTCAGCTTTTGCTCCAGTTGTGTAACAAGTGTCTGAAAGCTGTAAGCCTTCAACTAACAGGTAGAGAAGGTGCATCACCACCACTGTATGCATTATAGCTGCCTGGGAAGAATCTCACTTTAATACCCAAGCAAATGTGGGATTATCTGTTTACTTTAAAGACAGAGCAATTTCATACTCAATTCTTTTCTCTAACATGATATTTTTTCCTGCTGGTTCAATATGTTGCACGTACAGCCAGAGATCCTGCAAACAGCAACGTATATGAATGATTTTCAGAATGTGTCAAGACCATACGGCCAACATAAATAACTCAGCGGGCATATATGAACAAGGTCATTTGAGGAGAATGATACAATGTTATCCTGAAGTTTTACCATTCCAAATGTGTTGCAAAAAAAAAAAAAAGCTGGCCTGAAAAGTTAATTTCCTTGAGTAACAGAACGCATTAAAAATGTTCAGGTTATTAATATTAATTAATCAATTAATACTATAATAATTAATTAATTACACAGTGCCTGGAGTCCTGGAAAGGGATCTTTATGTGTCTGAATAATAATAAGATGACATTCTTCTCCTGCAGTGCAGGAGGAATTTTAAAAGATTGCAACTTTTAAAATATTCTTAGCACTTGATTCTTCTGCAGAATCAGTCCTTAACATGCATCTGGTTTTCGCAGCCACAGGATGGCATGCAGTGCTGTGCAAAGGGTCAGTGAAATGTAAGCAGAGCCATCTGGGGAAAGCAGATATTTAATCAGAAATGATTAATATAAACTTGCTGCTTTCTACTGATGACAACTATTTATTCAGGAGTATAGTATCAAAATCTTACCATGCACAGCCCTTAAGGTTCATGTTCCTACTGCCCCTCAAAAGGTACTTATCTTACCCGACTCCAGTAAGCTGGGACCCTTCAAAAATACAGAACTGCAATTCCAACTTGGGATACCAGCAACTGCAGAAAGCACTTCAGTTTCACTTCTATGGTTTATGGAGTCACAGTAACTCTTTAATGGACTTATATAGGCTCATAATTTACTCTTTATTTTCCCATTAGGGCAGTATATGGAGTAGGTGTTGACACATGGCATACCAACAGGAGGACAGTTGGACTGAACGAATGGCCAAGGTGTTCGATAATTGGATTGCAAATGTCAAAGAGTGTGGCTGAAAAGCCAGGTATATCAACCCACACGTAGTTTTCCCAGTTGTGAAATAAAAGTTAAGAGCAGGGACAACGAGCTACAAGTAGTTACGATTTATAGAGCTGGGTTTGAAGTCAGCAGCAAGCAGCATCCAATTAGCTTCAGCAGAGATGTCTAGGGCCACTGGTAAAACGACTGGATTTAGAGTGATGAGCAAGAATGTCAGACCGATAGACAGCCTAGTAATGCTATTAACCTTTGTGAGATTGCCCCACCAATAATGCAGACTGGGGGGCAATAAAACACGGCATGAGACAATAAGCCCAACTCGGTAGTGCAGGATTGATATATGGGAGAAGAAGAATTTTCCTGAATTCATTTTAAGGGTCTGCAATTAGCTTTCACTGAGGGGAGCAAAAGAGAGGAAGCAGAAGGAGTCTCTTTAATGAGTAGCTTTGTTGGTTTGTAGCAGAAGGGACTGAAAAAGGAAAGTTTCAGGAGCTGCTCTGCTTTCGAGATTGTCTCAGGAGGTATAAAAAGGGCCGGATACTTTGTTGGAAATAGTCATGAAAAAGCTCCTGATTTACGGGAGCTCTTGAAGCTCAGTGGGTTGAGCATGGTTCTTGAAACACTGAAGGTCGCGGGTTCGATTCCCGTTCGGTTGTCACGTGTTGCCTGACCTAGTCGAGAGGTGGCGTCCCTGCTCACAACAGGGAGGTTGGATTAAAATGATCTCTAAGGTCCCTTCCAGCCCAGGCCATTCTATGATTCTGTGATTCTAAGAGCACAAGCGCGTCATGTCAGGATCAGTACAGGAGATCAGGCACAGGGAGATCAGATTTGTCAACCCCATGTCCTAATCCCCACGGTCGGGTGCTGGGGCCAGGACTGCAGATGCTCGCTCACGATGTGGAGCCTTGGCCAACACCACCTACAGATGCTGTCACCGCTTCCTTTGAGAAACTGTGCACAAAATAAAAACCACATTTGTTCTGCAAAAGTGCATCCAGTTTTAGAAATGTGGGTATTAGGAAAGGGACTAACCCACAGATTACTGACCTGACAAAATATCTAAATCTTATTCACAGGCTCAATGAGGCAAAGGCATTTTGTCAATCAAGTGAAGTTTAAGATGCAATTCCTGGTTTGCTATGTAAGTCTGGTGAATGTGTTTTCAGTAACCTTTAGAAAATAAAGTGTGAATGCATAATTTATTCAGCCACCACTTTTCAGGCCTCTGAGAGCTAGTGGAGCATACTGCACCCCAGGGAACCCAGGGAGGGGGTTAGGAAGTCCTGAGGTAGCTCTCAGTCCATGCTACAGCGTGGAGGAGAGGGAAAGGACACCAAATCATCCCTGTAGGAACTGAACGAGGTATTGAAAACACAGCCCAAAGCTCCGAGTTGGGTAATTTGCTCTGCCAAAAAGCAGGATAAATGAGTGCCTCCCGCTGAGCACCGTGCTGCAGCAGCAGGGATTTCTTTCAGGAGCGCAGCAGCTTACAAAAAGTTGGGCGTCCCAGCACTGGTGCGATCCATCACCAGGCACCCTCCCAGTGCTGCAGAAAAACACAGTCTTCTGTACGCTTCAGACTTCCTTTTATTAAAAAAGCCACAGCTTTCAATTGATACTTTCACACTGAGAGTTGGATATTATGAGGATTAAATGCCTGAAGAGAAGGCAAATAATATTTTACTTTACAGAATGGTGTTCCCTGGCTGAGGAGCTACAGTTAAGACTGCATTCAGGTGGTACCCAGTGGTTTGCAACAAAAATAGCAAAAGATTCTTAACTGTACATATACTTGGTAATGGTCAATGAAAAAAAAGACAAAACCTGGGCTTTTGTATTCAATACGGCCAACGGTACTCAGAATTTGTGCAGGTCCACTTGAACAACAGGCTCTGGGTGGGGAGGTTAAGGACTACGTGTAAGTGAGCCCCGCACATCAGTTAATAATTTTAGTCCTTCTGTTGTACACTATGGTTTTCTGAGACCAAGCTAACATGGCCTTCTGCATCTCTCCCAGTTCACAGAGGCCATGCCATTTTGGAATATTTTGATGTATCCCACAATAAAGCATCATCTCTGCATAGCTAAAATTTGCAGTCTAAAACTTCGGCCATTCTAGAAAATGTTGTGTGTTTTCTAAACTGTGGTCATGTGTTTATTTTTTTTTAATGTGGCAATAAAACCCCACGTGTTTAAATTCTCCATTTTTTTTTTTTCAATTAAGTCTTTAAAATCACTGTTTGGCCTCGAGGGTTAAGAACACATTTTTATTTATACAACACCTTAATAATTATCTGGAAGCACAGTGGAAAGAAACAAGATTCACAGGGTAAAACAAATATATCTGAGGCTATGACAGCAAGTATTAATCTTTTTGTTGGTATCTGGATTAATGATAACATGCTGGTCCTCAGCAAAGTTGAAGCCATAAATTGACAGACTGCTATTAGGAATATTTGTATTTTCTACTTCTATGGGGAATGTGAGAAAAAATAATTCATTATTTTGACTATGACATTTTTGCTCTCAATTATTCATGTTAATCCTTGCTTTTGAGTATTTAGAATATTCCTTGCCAAAGAAAGTACCACTTTTTGCCAAAACATAAAATGCACTCTAGAACTGCTATGATAACATTTTCAACATCTCTGTATCATGAGAGATTAGCAAACAGCAATATTACATTTCAGAATGAGAAGATTAATCTGTTTCTTGACAACTGAAATTTGTTAGGCTGGGAAAAGAAAATTACTATTTTAGAGGGCACATTTCATAGCACTTGATGCTTCAGGGCCTTTGTACTTTTCTGTTTAAATCATATCTTCGTAAAAAGCAAAAGAATTGTTTGGTCTCTGATTATTATCAAGCTGAAGTCCGATAAGAAAAGCATTAGGATTCTTATGTTCCATGATAATATATTTAGGGAGAAAACAGGTGTCAAATATGCTTATTAAACTGATTCTCAATGAGATTAGAGGTTTTCTTATCTCTAGGTGTCTAGTAAATACTTTCATTTGTGTCATGTTGCAAATTATGCTGAATATTCCAATCAGCACGTTTCACACAATGATGCACTTTTGCCAGAACAAATTATTTTTAAAATAAAAAAAACCAAAACATTTTTATGATTATCATGTTTTTGCATGACATTTTTCTACCCTTTCCAGTCTGCCTTTTTTTTTTCCTGAAGATGAATGTTGAAGGATTACGAGGTGGAGGGACAGGGTGGAAATCTGGAAATAGGAAAGAACAGCTAAAGAGGGAAAATACATAATACTGAAAGATGTTAAAACGTGGTGAGAAGACTGTAAAACAGATGCGATGAAACCCAAAGAAAATGTCTAAGGTATACTAATAAAAATTTCTCACCAACTGCATGGACTGGTGGGGGCAGTTTTTGGGTATGAAGAGTTTTCAGTATATCACCGATACTGGAAATTACGAGACTGGATAATAAGAGCACTAACAAACTGGGGACAAAAAAAATAAAAATCAAAAATATACCAGACAAGAACAACAGAGGAGGAGGTACTGACAAAACCCAGATGACGCTACTCCAGTCTGACAGTATGACTCAAGGGAGAAGACCTCAGGAATAAGGATGATCTGTATCATGACGGACAAAAGAGAGTTGTAGGGAAGATGGAGGAATCCAACAGAACTTGTTAAAAGAAAGAGTTGCTCCACTTTTTCCCTTGTGGAGAGACTGCCTATAAATTGAAGGGCTCACAAGCGAAGATGATCTGGGGAAGGGACCACTGAAGCTGCGAGTGTTGTGGGAATCATCTCTACTTGGACTCCATGGATGCTTCAACAGTTGGAGATCAAAGAGCACGCCTCAATCCAGCCCAAAGCCCTCTCCAGTCAAAGGAACTGGAGATTTAGTGTTGGTGTCCCTGCACAATGTATTGCAGGGTGGTTGGATGTGGTGCACGTAAATGGTGGCGGCAAGCGAAGTCGCTGTGAAAATAGCCCAGAATTAACCTTTTTTAGAAGTAATAAGCATGAATTCTGAACAGCTGCATACTGCTTAACCTGGCAGGAAGGACAAATGGATGCAAAACTTTTTTAAAGGTATGCTTCTAAATGCGGGATTACTTAAAAGGCGTATTAGGATTTCCAATGACCAGAAAGGATTTTAGTACAGATGCAATGTATTCCTAACAGAGGAAGAAGATGCCTCCCTGCCTTAAATGCAATGCTCAGCTTGGTCTTAGCCAGGAAGGCAGAAAACTGAGACCTCCACAAAATGTGTGCATGCGTGCGTGTGTGCTCAAATCCTTACGGACATAAATTAACAGTCTGGCAGCTGATGGGTATTGCAAATGCTACAGAAAACATGATATAGCACTAAAGCAGACATGCTTCAGATAACACAAAGGCTCTGTACATCTAAAATAGATTCAAATCATGTGAAAGATTTCCTGCTGCTCCTGCAGCAGATTAAAACATTGGTACATTCATAAAACAAATGTGAAGATTTAGCAAAGCAGCATGCCCTTCACAATGACTCTTTGTCTCGCCAAGCACGGAGCCTGGCAAAAGAGACACCCTGAAAGTGTATACCCCACCAATTTGGGCCTGGTAGGTGGGCTCCAGCCCATAAAAGAGAGAGCTACAGATCTTAAGAAACATACAATGAAGAAAAAACCTGTTAACCCTGAGCTAATCTGTAAACTAATCCCTCAGCGAGAAAGCAACATTAGACCGAACTCCTAAATCCTGACAGAAAAGAAGAACTTGGAATATATTAACCACAGAACTTGCCTACACAAGCTTAGCTTGAGGAGTGATTTATAAAAGGAGAATGAAGACCATTAATATATCCCTCTTTGTTTCAACCGCATTTAACACATGGGTGCAGACCTAATTTTCAAATCACACAATAATGTTTGGTGTTTTAGTAGTACTTTTCCATTCCATTTGCATTGATCTAATGCTCTGCCATCTCGTACTTCTGCAAACAGAGCTGTAAAAACAGGTGTTGGGTGTATTTTAAATTGCTTTTCGCTCATGTGTTCACTCACCCACTTCCAAACATATCTGGGGAAATGCAGCCATGGGGGCTGATGTCTAATTCTCTCATCCTGGGGATTATCAGGGATAACTTCAAGAAAAGCATTGCTACTGAAGCCAGACTAAGCACACCACTCAGGGTAAGCAAAGGAACTCAAGTAGCCCCCAGGATAATAAATAAAGCTTTCCGCTCTCCACAGTGACATCACATATGCCTTAACATAATACTAGTTAACCAAAAAGCCAATTCCTTGCACTACTTGGGTCCCCAAGAGCATGCCACCAAGTCCAGGGAGATTTGAATTAGGCCAAGGAAATGCCAATACACGCCTGTGCTCCCAGGAGATGCTCAGGACCTTTCAGGTTGGCAGCCTGTAGGCTGGATTTGCTTCCTGGCACAATTCCATCTTCTTTGTTATGCCTTTAAAAGGGGTGGAAAGTGGCTGATAAAATGCCTACACACTAAGTATCTTCTTCCCTGCTTGAATGCAATGAGGTGCTTAAAGGCAAGACCCACTGCTAGGTTGCTGTGGGTCCACAAGGAAAATCCTCAATGAGGCATCTAACGATCAGCATGAAAAAGCCGAAAGCACTGAGCTTCACGGATTTTAATTTCTTCATTTCATGACCCCACAGTTCTGGTCAGTGATTAATGCAATCTGTAAAACAAGCTCCCTCCCTTCTGCTAACTCCAGATATATGCAAATCATTCCTTAACTAAGGCAAAGCTCTAGGCAATCAGAAATGTATTTTTTTTCTAACAAGACACATCAAGACAAAAGTTGTAGTCCTGGGCAACTCTGATCTTGCCATCTTCTTCAAAATACAAACCTGAACTAACTAGTACTTGCAAAATCATCTGTATCTTTATACAGGGTAAACTTCTCATCTAAATGGCTACCAGGTTTTCAGACCTGGATCGTAAAATCAATTGATCCCTGCCCATTTCTAGAAGACTTAATTTCTGATGAAACTTGATTTTGTGGAAAATACAGTTGGGCCAGTATTCCACTGTAGATAGTGAATCTATCACCATACATATTGACGAACTGGGAAAATCAAATCTCTTCCATGAGCTACAGAGCAGTGCTTTTTCATTTTAATATCCTGATAAATTAACACAGTCTTATAATACATCTATAAAAGGTCTATAAATTGTTTAACTAATTTCCATAATGGTTAAGATTCATAACAAAAACCTAAAGTTTTGCATATTGACTTATGAAGATTTTTGATTTAGGAAGTTCATTAAACATAACAAAAAAACCGACTGTTTTTCTTTATTGCTATTGGTATTCTGAATCAATACAATGGATTAACCAAACAAGTGTGAGATTTTTAATGCTGGACTAAAATCCTACCATGCGTAAGAACTGAACAGTATCAGATTAGCTGGACTGCTTAAACACTCTCCAAGAGAGGCCAAAATCAGAAACTTGGACATAAATGATGCATTAATTGAGCTGTCAGTAGAGTGTTTATCCTTGGCATCACCCTGATGTTAGCATGTGCAAAACATTTTTAAGAGAAACAATCTATTCTTGAGGGAGTTAAAAGAATTAGATGAATAGTATCTAAAAAAAAAATCCATATGGAAATGAACCTTATGTGGCAAAAACACAAAACAAAGCATCCTCAGGGTTGACTAAGAGTCTACAAATCTTGTGAAAATGTCATAGACATTCTTTGCAAATCCAGTCCCTCAAGGTTACTGGTATTTCACTGAACAACTGAACTGAGCTGAGGGTCACCACTACTATTTGACATGCGTGGACCCATTCTTGCCTCTTGGCTTTGGTATGTATCATCAGTTGTGTGTACATTTCCCATTGGCTACCGGAATTTAACAGGGAATATCAAGGAATTTAAATACACAGCTTGTTGGTTTTTTTAATTCAAACTTATTTTGCTTTATTATTATCATTTTATGAATAGTTTTTTTTCTTATTTAATAAGAAAACAGAATTAAAATTCCACAAGCATGAAGAAAAATGTTATTAAGCTCAGTTTTTCCAATGCTCAGGCTTTGTCATCTGTGTTACTTCTCAAGTCGCTATTTAAAATAAAGGGACATCTGGGAGCTATTGAAATTTGCAATAATCAAAGAAAAGAGAGTAATCTGTAAAAACGCCATGCCTTAATTATTTTGCAGTTTAAAATCCCTGCTCATATCTTTTGCACAGAGGCCACTTGGTTAACAACTGAACTGGAAATATTTTCAGTGATGCACTTGATAATTCTTCATCTTATTGGATCACATTAGCCAGGGACAACCGTCTATTCGAGGATACCGCTTATCACTGCAGACAGATGCATCACACCAGGACTTTTCCCATATTTTGCTGCGTAAGACTTTCTGCCTGAACACACACCAGCAGCAGCGTGCAATGTCACATGCAAATCTGTCTCTGAAAGAGACTTTTAACCTCCAGTCACCTCCTGCCTTTGGAAAGTTGTTGGCTACTTCTGAAAATAGCAACTTAATGGGAAAAAAAAAATAATCAGGAGGGGAATAGGGGCAAGCGCAGTTCGTGCATCTCTAGAGAGCTGGTGCAGAATAACAACTCCTGAGGAAGACGGGATGCAAATCTGCATCGTGGGATGAGTGAGCTCAGCACGCGCCTTCTGCGCTGGGAACCTGGGTCTCTGTTAGATCCACCACCACACCGACCTGTCTTGCAGGTGGCTTCACCCTCTGCTGATAAACCCACGGAGACACAGCATGATATGAACATGCTTTCGAATTCTTTTTTCAGAACTGTTTATTTTTTCCTTTCTTTTCTTTTTTAGTCTTCTTTTTTTTTCCGTTTGTCTTTTCTTTCTTTCCCCCACCTTTGTAGCTGACTTTCAAGTTCAATGTGACACCATTCAAAGCTGACATCGTGACACAGTTTTTGTTGTCTTTTTAGAAAGTTGCCTCTATGTACCTATTGTTCCACTAAAAATCTTTTCAAATATCTATGAAATAATGACAAATAGTTCTCTTATTTCCAGCAAGAACAGCCAGTAATAATATTTAATCTCAAGCTGGAAATAAGAGGCTGTTTACCTATTTTTTTTTTAATTTCCCTTGCATCATCTGATAGGCTTCAACGTTAAAACGGGAAAGGCATGTGCCTTTGGAGCCATTTAGACCTCAGACAAAATGTTCAATCAGACACACTGCCTCATTTTTACCCCATCACCAGCATGTCACCGAGCAAAAATGCAGCTTTCTCTGCCAAATGTGGGCAATGCTAAAGATCCATGAAACAAATGCTTACACAGATTTGTAATCCAGGATTTAAGCAATGTTCCGTAGAGCACTATTCAGCTACATAAACCCAATGAACTTAGCTTTTGTTCTTCTCTTGTAAAAATATATACGAGCATATTGCCACACGGTTGCCTATATTCTTCAGAAAAGTCTGCAGTTTCTCACAAAGGACCCCTGACTTCAGGCATCACCACCAGCAAAGGCTGGAGCCTGACCCAATAGGCTTAAAAGCAGAAGAAGGTTAAATCTGTTAAGTTCTTGCGTAGGAGATGCTGGAAGAAAAGAGGACACAGTGCCAGTCCAACTCTGAACCACCAGCGTGGTGCTTGTGGGCAGGACTCAGAGGCAGTGCTATTTTAAAATGCTACGTTCCAAGAGTTTAAACTCCCTCTCCCCTGCAAACTGTGGCCATAAAGTTTCCAGCAGCCATTCCAGACAAAATTCCAAGTGGAATAAAATTACAGGCCCTCCATCAAAATTCCCCTCACAATCGCAACTTCCCATTAAATGAGTGGGAATTTGAACTCCTTCTAGAAGGCTACAATTACAGGAGATTAGCATGCTTCCCTCTAATTACTGCATATAAATACATACCATGTAACAGTTTATTGTACCCTGCTAGTGTACTTACAGTAAATAGAAACCAATATACCTCACTCAGCCCATGTATTTTGACACTCACATCAGATTTAACAATTTATCTTCATTACAACCCTTTGCACTGTTACTGACATCCTTCTCAGAGCTACGCTCAAGCATCACAGCAGGAAGATTGATGGGGCTTGCACATACCGATTCATGACAAAAGCAAGGCACTCAAGAGGCACTGTTACTATTCTGATAGCACTAAGTTGGCTAAAAATTAGCTGCGCTAAGCCAGCGCTCTGCTCCCACTTCTCCTCCTCATTAATTATGGCACATGATTCGGACCTTGCAAGTAAAGAGTATTTTTAAACCTATTGTCTTCAGTTGCTTTGTCACTCTTGAAGAGATTTAAAGTTCTGACCATGCTTATTAGTAACTATTTTTATTCTTTTGAAAGACTTTGAACAGAAAAGCTTTCCACCATGACAGAAATGTTAAAAGACAATTTCTGAATGAATCTGCAGTGGTAAATTTAAACGTAGTTTGGAGAAACAGAGAGATAATCTGCATACAATTTTCAAAACTGGCGAAATGACTGAAGAGCCTGCACCACATGCACTCATCAACGAGAGACTAAATAGCCTCAGTACTTTGAAAGCACCAAATCATTATATCCTATTATCGAGAGGATGAAGAGGTCATGTCTCACTACAGCTAACTTGTCCCTCCAATCGTAAAGTTTCAAAGACTGTTGCTAGAAATGCACACTGAAGCCTGAAACTCTTTTGGCTCATTCTTTTCTGAAATAAAGGTCTTGCCCCAGCAATTCGCAGCAGTGGGTGCTTTTTGCAGAGACTTTCTGTGTTGGAGACAGAAGTAATCAAGCATCTGCAGCAGCACGTTCAGAAAATGCCCAGCGTGAGGAAGCAAGAGCTCAGATCCACTTTCTGGGCTGAACACACAAGTCAACGAACCGCAGCCTGGATTCAGTCCTCCTCTCCCATCATGCTCCACATGTACAGTGGAAAGCAGACCAGGAATTGTTCATATTCTGGACATCTCAAAATCAGCTGATACAACACAAGGATGCAGATTCTGCATGAAATGGTTTCATTTTTATGGTTATTATTGGACCTCCATCACTCCAGCAGCTGTGTGCATAAAATCACGTAGCAAAATCACTAGTTTGCAAAGCTGTCAGACCAGGATTAGGAGGCATCTACATAAAATGTGGGCAGAAAAAACACCCAGTCTATTTTCTGTGTTTTTCCATAGCTCAAACCCCACTAATATCCTCTACTTTAAGCTGCTTCTTTTTAGTAAATTACTATAATGCAAGAATAGATAGAGTTAAGTGTTAAGACAGAAAATATTGGAAGAAAACACACAGAAGGAGAAGGAAGTAAAGGAAGGAAAGAAGAGGAGGAGGATGTGTCTAGCAATTGAAGGAGAATAAAGACAGATCATGTGAAACCTGCAATTGCATCTCACTTGGAAACACATCACTATTTTCATTTGCTTGCAAAGAAAGCAGTAACTCTCAGAATTACCTTCCATGTTTCAGGTGGATATTCAAACACTTCATGCCAACTACAGAATCTTTAAGAAAGTGTGTGAAATAAAACAAATGCTTTTGGTTTGCCTCATATGCGAAATAACGTAACCAAGGGGTCATTTTCCTCCCATTTCAGGCAGAACCATTCCATTAGTAAGAATCCATTAAAGCAAGAGGCCATCCTGTGTAAAATCCGGTGACACCCAATTTAAACCTAAGCAGAAAAATTCTACCTGATAACAAGTACTGAATAAAACCTGCAGCCTCGCAAGACATTATAAATATGTCAAACATATTAAACTCTCAACTTAGGAGCGGAGGAAAAAAAAATGCATTGACAATGCCACAGTTAATGAAAAATCTGGGAGAAGAAACAATTTTTTTTCTTCTCCTAAAAAGGCCCAGACCCACCAATCAAACAAAACCTCCCCAAACAACACCACCAAAAAAACCTCAAATCTATCTCACTTGTTATGAATGGGATTCCACTGCTGACCAGCTCATTATCTTTTAGCTCAGGGTCTAGACACGTTTCTGCACTCGCTCTGGCACGTACTCTTTGGTAAGCACAAGTCCTGAGACAGCAGCCTCGGGTACCATTAAAAAAGTCACGCAGACACAGGTCCGTACGTCAAAAGAAGATAATTAAAGGTGGCGCGAAGGAGAGATACACGGCTGATCCGAGCACAGAACTTTGTTGTGCACCTACAAGGGGAGTCACTTAGACTCACTTTTCCTAAGCGTGGCAGCCTTGAAAATACACACCCAGTCCTTACTGGGAATTCCTGTTTCCTCCAATACAGATGGGGACTCCAGAAGAGCCACCCCAGGCCATCACAGCCTGGAGATGAGCATGGGCACTACGCACAGTTACACTATGCACAGTGACATTAGCCATCTTATTTCTCTTCCTTTCCTAACGACTTTTGTAAATGAGTTAGAAATGCTGTTAATAAGGGAATTTGCTCAGTAAGTACTGGCTGGTATGGGTAGAGCGTCAAATTCAGGTAGGGAAATGACAGGCTTATTAAAAATAATTAAAACTTGTGCCTAGGAAAGGTTCGTCAGTCCCTCACACACACACACTGGGCAAAGGGGAGCAAGGGTTGCCAGGTCAAGCACTAATCAGAGCTTTTCAGAGGAAGCCAAGTTTGCTCTCTTTTATTATACCAGACAGACAACTGGAAGAAGGGTACGAAATGAAGCTGCAAGGGAAACACTGTACTACTGGGAAACTGTGGTCATCTCAGCAATTAAAGCCTCCCCAGGGGGTTAATTACACACAGAGACAGCCAGGCATTTTAGAAAACATTTTCTGAGTGTGCCTTAAGAACAAGTACAGCTTGGCAAGCCTGGCTCCGGATCCCCAGCAGCTTACGTGCCCCAGTCCGCAAGAGGTGGCGATGGTCAATGTCTCACCAGCAGCTCAAAGGGTTGATTTGGCCACAGGGGCTTTGCCCCCACCAGCCCCATTTGCTTTCCCACACACCATTCCTAGGTGGATTTTACAACAGTGTGGTTCTCTTCGCACTTCTCCAGGTGAACCCACTCAGTGTTTCTCTTCTTCTTCAGAGTCTGTCCACTTCATAAGCCTTGGAGCACCTTATGGCACCAATTTCCCTCCAGTGTATCTTCACTTCCCAAAATCTTGTACTTTTTTCAAAATAGATAAAATTCAGGGGAAGGACTATCTTAAATTGTTTCGACAACTAAAGCCTATTTCCTAAAAGTAATTATTGTTTCTTTTTGCTATTAATAGTAACACTTCCCCATCTGTGTGGGAATCCTCTAGCAAATGTGACTCTGGCATATTTCATTGAGGTCTCTGAGGCAAACACATAAATGCAAGAGAGTCTTACGGACCTAAGCTTCTCATCAATAGATATATTTAAAAATCAATGGCAATTTCATTTATTTTGTGGGAATCTTACAGTTATTGGAACATATGATTATTTTACTAACTTCCCAACTTAATAAATCCTAAAAAGGGCAAAATCCTTTTATGTCCCTCCGTTTATTTACGGCCTGGAATTTGTAAGAATCCACAGTGCAAAAACATAAAGACTTGTACATTCCCGTTCAGTCCCCATGTGTTGCCTGATCTAGTTGAGAGATGTCCCTGCCCATGACAGGGAGGTTGGATTAAATGATCTCTAAGGTCCCTTCCAGCCTAGGCCATTCTATGATTCTATGATTAACTAATTAACTCTCCTCTCCTGTGTTTTGCATTAACTAAAATAATTCAGGATTGCTAATAAACAAAAATAACCATGGAATATGCAAAAGTATGTTTTACTAAATCTTGCTGCCAGATACTGATTGCATTGGAGCTATTTTGTCCAGATACGTTTTAACTTGCATAGATTTGAAGAAAATTTCCTGAAATACATAGTAGGGATGATTGATTATGTGACACAATATGGTTCTTTTTCACTTGTAGCAACATGAACCAAGAATGCCTTGTTTCACCAATAGACAAGAGAACAGAGTCAGGATCCTCTACTCGAAGGGAGAAAAAAAAAACCCCACAGAATGGCATGCAGCAATGTGAAAGAAATCCCATGGGGTAAAACCAGTAGTGTACCAGTATATCACTTCACCTCCAACATATGTGAGCTACTTATGAAGACAAACATTCATCTACAGGCCAAGGAAATGGCTCAGATGCTCTTTGTGAAGCAAAAATTCTAACTTGAAAATTATCAATTACTGTCCCAGTAAGTGAAAATCTGAAATTATTCACTGATTCTGACGATGCAGTGAAGAGCAAGGTCATAGTTTGCTTTCATCCAAAATAACAATTTGTATGTTAGATCCGAGATGCAAAATTTTAAATATGTTTAACCTGAGAGACTGAACATCTTGGCAGGACTGGGGTGATTACACCAATCTAAAAAAATATTTTGCTCTGGATATTCTAAACTTCTGTCACAAATAAAATTTAAAGGCTGCAATAAAAGATTTAACTGAAGCAGATTAGAGGTGGAAAACAAATGTTGTGCATGTTTGTTCAATTTTTTCCTGTGCTTGTGAATTGTAAAATGTGTTATTTGTTCTGTATAATCAGGCAATTCCCAGATTTCTTAGTCTGTCATACACTGAGAGAAAGGAGAACACCTCTCTCCTGGAACAAGATGAAGTAATTTTAAACTACAAAAATCGGTTATCCTTTAAAGTATGTTTTCCACTTTGTCTTACCTCCAAAAAGTGCTCTGCTTGCTGTTCCCGATCCAATTTTCTTGATGTGGTTGTAATCAGACCTGTGAAAAAAGGATCATATTTGATTGTCAATACTCACCGAAAAATATACATCTCTATTGACCATAAGAAATAAATACATTTTTCAAACACTCACAGGGAAAAAAATAATTTTGAAGCTGTATCAGACACAGATTTCATGACATCTGTCAAGCATTTTTTTCTCAATGCAGCCATTGCAACTTTCTGACTAACAATGAATTTTTAAAGAAAAATGCTGTGAGAAAAGTAACTCAGAAACAGTTAGCTGTGTATCTATAGTGAACATGCTAGTTCTATTACAGTGAATAAAAAAAACTTACTGAAGAATCACTATTTGTCTTATGATTAAGTGCTTGAATGAATCATTTGCATTTGACTGAAATCCTTCCGTAAAAAACCTCATTAAAGATTTCAGAGTTCTCGAACAATTAATGGGACAGGATGCTGATTACTTCCACGCCAAGAATACTTGACAAAGAAGGTTATTTCTGTAATAACTACTTGTATACATAATGATTTCCAAATGTAATCATTCTAATGCATTAAAGGTTTTGTACTACAATTTCATCAATTTGTTCCACGCTCAAATTGAGTCTTTAAAATAAAGTACCCTTTTACATGAGGATGATCAAGATGTATTTTTCAAAAAGCAATGTACTTTCACCAATGATTAACCTCTTACGAGATTTATAGAATGGAAAGAAAATGAAACACTTGCAAGTTCCCTCAAGAAAAACATATCTTCTATGAACACAGTTTCCTTTTTTATTTCACTCTCACTAGAGATTTAAAGGGCACATTTGATTTTTTCCTCATACAAAACATTTCTCTGGATAGGAAAATGCATCATGTGCTTGTTTTCTGATAGATTCCGACGAGCATAAAGGGACAAACTTTTCCTAGAGTTAAAGGTGGTTTTGGAGACAATTCCAGTGGAAAAATAATTCTCAAGAATTCCTGTAAGATTACCAAGGAAGACAAGACAACAAATGCTGCCTGGATTACCTGTTATGCTTACACTAATTTATCTAAACACAAATCCCTGCTGACCCTATATTTTCCAAAAAAAAATCAGGAACTTTTTATGTCTACATAACACCTCTGGTCCCAGAGGACTTCTACTGCTCCTCATACACTGTCACCTTGGAGGAATCACTTCATCTATTTTGGTGAGAAGAAAGAAAATATTACTTGAAGTAATGGGAAGAAATGAATGAAGGAAAGTCCACTCTGCTTCCAGTATTTCAGACTTATTACAAGATCTATTAGACCACAGAAGCAACGTCCAAGGGGAGGTCACAGAAAGCAGAGTGGATCGTTACAATAAAAAGGAAGAATCTGGTGCTGGCAAAAGGCTGAGGAATCGAAACAACTGGTAGTGCCTGCATTGGGCAAATGTAAGGACTCAAGACGGTTACATCATAGGGGAGACATCTACTCACTGCATGAGTTTCAACAGACATGACGGCAGAGTTGACAATTTGGCATTACTCACACAAGATCCCCCCATGTCTAGAAATTATGCAAAGACACAGTGAGGAAGTTCTTAATAATGAAAGAAGTTCAGCCCTAATAAAGTCATAAAATGAAAATTTCGAATTTGAAATATCTGTTCATCACACGCATGGTGACTATGGATATTTATGAAGCACGGCCTAACCATGGCAAGGAATATGATCATTTTTATAGCATCTTCCACTTTCTTCCTTCCCACTGTACCACTATGAACTCCATCTAGCTTCTTAAACAACAAATGTCTAGACATAACTTATAGAAGGTCTCTCTCCTCATCACCTTCTTCAGGCAATTAATTCACATTCCTTTTAAAGACCAAAAGCTAACATCTGAAACTGAGTATCAGTAACTGTCAGAATGAATAGTATTTGTCTTTCATTGGTAAAACTACTAGTACTACTATTACCACCAGTAATACTGCTACTCCTCACAAAACCACTGTTATCACTGGAGGATTTTTTTTTTTCCCTTGTTTCAGTGTAGAGCCTTTTGGTCTACAATAATGGTCAGAGTGCCTTCAGAACTGAATTTCTTTCTAACAAAAGGTGTATGAGCATATGGTTAGTCTCTACAACAGCACTGCTTATATTTTTAACGTAGCAGAATTTAACAGATTTAGCACTCAGACTTAACAGCTGGTCCTAAAGGGCAGGTAACCAGACCACCACCATCAGTTCTGCAGACCCGATCCTGAAGCTTGCTGCTACCACAACTAGTTGTTTTTGCTTTGAAGGCAACTCTATGCACAACTGCCAGTTCTGGGTAGTCGAATTAGGTTGCTACAATACTCTGTAGAAATAATTGGTCATTTGCGTGTGCAGTTGTGAGGTCTCTACTTTCCATTCCTGTTCTCTGAGGAACTCTCACATCCAACACTTATGGTGGCCCCGTTGCAGTTGCCTGCCTGTTCACTTCTACATTCCTGAAGTCATGGATAGGTCACACTACACAACACTACTGCTTAACATATGGCTATACATAAAATAAAATCTCAACTACTTGACGTTAATATTTATTTAAGTACGGTCACACATTAGTCTGGATGTTAATCTGGTGCTTTCAGATTATAAAACCGTATTTCAAGGAATTCTGTTTAAGACCAATCATCAAAATTAAAAAAAAAAAAGTTACATTCCAGTTATGTCTAAGACTACCCACAGCTTTACCACTCCAGTCTCAGAGAAATCGATTTCATGGGGTTTAGGACAATCTTGCTGTGTCCCTCCCTCCTGTATTCAGTACTCTCTGCCACAGATATGTAATAATAGTAATATGTAGCAGGATGTAGAACTTCCCTGTTAACATACAGGGGCAACCGAGAAAAACTTGACTTTGCACAAGAGAATATATCCTAGTTTTAGTTCTTTTCTAACTGTATTAAATCATCATACTCAGTTATGGTGTAAAGGCATTACCTAAAGAAAATGACTCACAGAGAAAAATAAACCCAAAGAAATGATGTTAGGCTGCACGGCTGGTTATGATATAAAATCACCACAGGATGATGATAAAAAAAATGACCCCTTCTTTTTTCCCCATCTTCAGTAGGTGCTCTAGGTCTTCCAGACACAGCCATCTGGACAACTGTCCAAAGCCAACTGGGAAATAGAGCACGCATTTATCACAAAATAGTCAAAACCACTATCAAGCTCAAAAGTCACAGCACATCTCTCAGATGGTTTCTCTCAAATTTCCAGGGAAACATCATCGTCCTGCTAAAGGCAGGACATGTCTATAACAGTGATGATTCTTTAAGAACAGACATTAAAGTGAGAAGGAAAACTGGATCTGATAGAAGAGTTATTTACTATAAAACCATCAGCTTACAAACAAGGTTATATGATTCAGTTCCAAGCATTTCATACTTTTCTTTGACTGCCTGACTTAAAACATCTCTCTGTGCACCCTGGCACATCTGTTCCTCAGGCAATAAAAACAAACTGTTTTGTGAAATTGCAAAACATTGCTTGATCCACTGTTTCGGCTTGGAGATAACTATATGTTCCTATATAACTTCTTTTTCTAAAATATCTGTTACTTTTGCTATTGGAGCACTTGCTCACCTTTATAAATGAACAACTATTATTCTGATCCCATTTTTTACGGGAGTAGTTTGGAAATGTTGGAAGGTGAATAAGCTCAACCTGCACAACATGTCCCATCATAATGCAGGACACGGTGACAAGTCCCAGCTGAGACTTACTTGGAAACATCCTTCCAACATCTCAGTGTAGGCTGGATAGGATCATCATCCTCTCCTGCATCAATCCCCTCTAAGAGAAAACTCAGAATGTGGGCAGGGAACATATAGCAATGTCCTTCACCCAATCACTTTATAATCTGGACGGCAGAACCAAAGATTTGGGGTGGGTAACATGCCTTAGAGCGTAAGTGCAGCCATAGCAACACTGAAGAAAGAACAGGATCAATACTAAGAAATCCTGACACTTTAACCAATACATCAACCTATACAATCTTCAGCCAATGCATCATCTTGGAAACAAATCAATCATCAGGGCTCAGATGTGTGATCAAGACGTTTGAGCAACACTTAGGACTGATGCTCGGGTTAATGGTTTTAGCACATGGCAGATGCAAAGTGGCAAAAGAAAAAAAGTTCAGTGAACCCCATGAGTAACTTTGCATTTCCAATGAATGAAGCATGCAGTTACCAGAGTGCAAATGAGGAAAAGCAACTTATTAGCAAACGTTAACTGATCTGAGGTCTGATGTCAGAATTAATATCAAGTATGTGTGTGGATGCACTTGCGTGCATGCGTGTGTCTGTCTCTGTGTGTATATGTGATTGAAGATGACATAAAATCAGGAATAGTTATGAATTAAACAGTCTGACTAATGCTTTGTAATATTTTTTTTGTAGAAAACTGCATCTTTATTAATAATAAAGCCAGCAAGTTTGAGAGAGCAGCAGCTTGTTGGTTTATACTGTGTCAGCTAAGGTATGCTTTGTTATTCAAAAGTAGTATAATGTTCTGTCTCAGACTGAGTCTTCTGTGATACATTATACTTTAGTGAACAGGAGTTCTGCTTGGATGCTTAAACATGTGGCTACGCTAAATGTATCTGAGGAATACCCAGAAGTACACATCACTTTCTGATGACATGGGCTCACTCTAGTACGATTCCACTGCAATCAAAGAAGTTCTGTAAATTTATGCTGCGAATCTCTCCCAAAGAAATGTAAACTTAGCTTTTTTATTTTTAGTCAAGAATGCATGAAAAAAACACAGAAAAATATTATTTAACATAAACCAAGCAATGCAAAACCAAATTATATTCATATGCAATTTGGGGCCAATGTCTGTCTTCTAAAAAGTTTGGTAACTGTATTTCTATTTGCATATTCAAATTATTCCTTCCTCGGGATGTTGTGATACTGCCATGTAATTCTACCAGAGCTCTAAAATTTAACTTGAATTTTGCCAATCTTCATCAAAGTTTGTTTTGCACACTAGTGGAAATATATTTTATAGGATGGTCTAAAGCTAACAGAGATGTTTATGGGTATTTTTAGTATTAACTTGACAAGAAATGTGGGATAATACGCAAGCAAAGTGAGAATTACAAGAAATGCAGACAGAGTAAAACCAAATAGCGACTTTTTGATTCTTTCGTGGATTCGATGCTGATCGAAGTGAAGGTGACAATCAACGATGGGAGAAATAATGCCAAAACTGCACTAGCCCAAATTGTTATCTGAGGATCATATTTACTGTACAGCATCATTTTATAGATTTCATAAATTATCAACTAGTCAGCGTAGACTATGCACATATGCCTTAATTTATATACTCGAAAAGTTAAACATTTCTTTGTTCTGGAAAACTCAAGGCATTCACTACCTCTGTTTTTCCAGTCAGAAAGGGTGATGGCAACTGTATGAAAGGGAATGTTCCTGCTAACTCTGCCTTCAACGCTTTAAGTAAAGCGGCCAATTGCCAGTTAGGATTTTCCAGCTGAATAATCCACATTCTGCCTTCAGTGAGCTCTCTTGTTTCACAGAAGGGTGCTCATACAAATAAAACCTCCACGTGTCTGTGTGTGCTTAAGCCAACAGAACATGCTATACAAATACATAAACATATACTGTATATACTGTCAAATATTTGAGCATGTGTATGTCTGTGACATTTTACACACACCCAATGAGGTGAATGTTAAAAATGATCCTAAAATACACATATTTACACAGGTACATTTAGCTCTGAAGTTTATTGATGCTCATTCTTTCAATATATATGCATTATTTGAAATATTTGTGTTAGAAACAAATTAATTAATGGAGCTGGAGAGCCACAGAGGAAAAATTCACCAAGGGCTGTTAAGTGCAAAGGCTGTGACAGAGGAAATCTCTAAGCACGGGACAGCTTGAACAGTAGCACACGGAGGGAAACATTGCTCTGGGTTTGCTTCTTCTAATGCTTATTCTCTACACATCCAGACCAGCTGCCGGCTGTAGGTATGATAGTGAACTAAAGTGACCTTTGGCTTAGAAGAAATTCACATATTTTTCAACACTAGGGCACTTTGAGACCAAAAATGAGTTTGCCACAGGCTGTTTTCTAACACAGATTGAATTTCCCTAATACGGTTATGAAGCCAAGGGGAGTTCAATAGCCTTCTCCATATGAAATTAAATTATTTTCATTCAACCTGTGGATGGATAACCTAACCTGAGCTGTTTCTCAAAGTACTGCTTAGAACTTAACAGAATCTAGTTTGGAGAGGCAGCATATTTTACTGCTGTCTCTGGAAGTCTTGTGAATTTTATGACATAAAGGCTAAGTTTTTTAAAAATGAAATTTTATAGAAAGCTTGTATTAATTTCTCATTTCTAAACTTTGTTTAGATAAAATACAGAAAGAGTAGATGATAGGTAACAAGCAGGCTGAAGTAAAAGAAACCCAACACACTCCTCTGTTTTAAGCTAAATTAGGCAGAATATTTTCATTGAATATTCTGGAATATTCCATAATATGGAATATTATCCATAATATGGAAGGAATATTCCTTCCATTGCTGAGGAAAAGCAATGTCTTCCTCAGCAAAACACTAACAGGATACAATTTACCTCATGTTTTATTGTCCAATATTAAATCATCTTTTTTTTTTTTTTTTTTTTCCTGCTATGCATATTCATAAAAAACCTCTTCCTTAAAGAAAAAAAATAGAAGTGCAAGGTGAGTTAGAAGTATGACCAGGGACCTCAGGTTAGTACTCAGGGTTCGACTGAAATCTCAGGATATATTTCCTGGCTGCAGGTCAGAGCAGTACATGATTTGCACCCTCTCCACTCGTGGTGTTAGGGTCTTTGGCCCAGACAGCCAGGCAGCACAGGACCACAGATGTCACAACTTAACACATCACACCCACAGAGATGGTCTGGATGAAGTCTCAAACCTTTCTACTCCCTGGCTGCTGGGAGAAACTTTCTCCTCTTTAAGATACCGATCCTCATCTTCAAAAAAAACCCAATTGTGAAGTGGAAACGACGCATATAAAATTAGACACCTTTCTGCGCAGAGCTCTCGTGCCCCCAAGATACTCTGAACATCCTGCAACACTGATGCTACCTCGGCACGGTCCAGAGCGGACGCGGTTCCCAACTGCCTTTCTCAAATACTGGAAGGAACAAGGATACAGAAAGAAAAACCACATGAAGATATCAAAGGAAACATTCTGTAGAGCTACCCTTGAAAGCTCTGCTTGGGGAGAAAAATGCCTTGGGATTGTTTGCTGAAAATACAAGTCTTTTAACTGAACAAGTTAAACAGACAAAAGGAATAAGGAAAACAAATGCCGCTTTTCCAAAAATGCTCCATAAATTCAGTGACTGGTTATACTCACTGCTCGTTCAGCAGAGCCTCTAGGCTGAATCTGCAGGAATTCATATGGGAATGTGTGAGTTTACTGATGAATTTACTAGAAATCTCAAACATTTATTAACAGTACACACAAAGGTATGAACAGAGCCTCTCCACATACACAGTGAGCACAGAAAAGAGCACACAGCCGCTGAGAAATAGCCATCAGCTGTCAACCGTCCCGTTATGCTTTGAAAGTAAACTTAGCACTTGAGAAAGGAAAAGAAGAAAAAAAAATGGGCAGCCACAATAAACAGCATTAGGATTTCCACCATATATTCAGTAAAGTAAAACTATTGTGTATTCCTAACCACAGAAATGCTGAAATGAATAGCAATAACCAGGGGTAATTTTATTACCCACAGGCAGTGAGAGTGTTGTAAAGACTAACAGCACATTCATCTCCTGCAGTAAATTGGGGATCAACAAAATGAAATTGAATTTCAAAGATAAATGATAGAAAACGATGTACATTTTACTTGAAGATGTAAACAAACATATCATTTTATATAATTACACATGTAAACCTCTAATTTAGAAAGTCTGTATTCTGATCTAAATGAATGATACTTCATTGAGCAAGAAAAGAGAACCCACCAGGCGAGCCTGTGCAATTACGTGGAGGGCTGCTGCCTTATTGTTTTTCCTGAGGTGACAATGAGAGCGAAACGACCTCTTTGAAACAAGCTAGGTATAAAAAATGATTGCTTTTAAAAACAATGTTTTCTAATGTGTGGTTATGTCTGAAAAAAAGTAAAGAAGAAGCTGAAGCAAAACCTTTTTATTCCTCTTTGGTTGCCCCTTCTGTCTCTTGTTAGAGTTCCCTCAGCTTATTGCTGAAAATATCAAAACTCTGCAGAAAAATGCACAGCAAACATTTACTTCAATGAAGAATTTGAATTATGCTTTCCCTTAAAGGCAGATTCTGGCTTTTTTTTTGTTCCTAGAATCTGTTTAAATGACAATATGGTGTGCCAGTCTGTTCAGCCTGGTAGAACAGAGGAATCAGAGGGACTCCCTCTCATCCCTTAAAAACTCAGCCAGTGCAGTCCTCAGCAATTGCAGGCAAAGACACCACTCTCCTAAATATTCCTCTCCATTTTAAAAGTGGACAGGTTCTCTCTTCCCCGTATTTGTCCTGGAAGGCTTTTTGGAAACATGACTGCATGGTTGAAAGCCATGGGCAAGTGCATATTTGAGATCGGCTTGTATTCATTTATTTGTTCCTCTCACTATCCTGCTCGATAAATGGTGGTGGTAAATTAAATTCATGTTTTCTCCCCAAGTCTAGTCTGTTTTTTACCTGTCACTGTAAGTGGTGAATGGATCCTCCCTGTCCTAATCTCAACCCTTGAGCCTTTTTAGCTGAATTTTCTCCTTCCACATCCCTGTGGGGATGGAGGTGGAGGGAGGACTGAGCGAGTGACCTCTCCTGTTTGGGTGATGCCTGCTAACTCTGGACCAGAGCAAACTCCCACCTTTGAAGCCAGCATCATTGAAGAAGCCACGAAACAAGATCATGTCTAGCCAATACCTCACATAATCTGTTAGTGTGTGTCCTTCAGCATGCAAATTCCTCTTTCAAGACTCATAATTTTTATTTCCTCCTTAGGAAGACTCATTTGCACATATCAATTCAACTACTAATCTCCACGTCCTCGTACCTCATAAATTCTGCAGTGCAACCGTATCAAATGCATTACTGAAGTCCACGTAGAGGACCACAGAGCATTTCTTACAACATCACTTATCTTGTCAGTGACATCAAGACAGGCCAATACGATTTATGCTTGGTAAACCCATAAGCACTTTTACTCCACTTTCTATTTACTTCCATGTTTTTAATTATACTGTCCTTCAATATACATTCAAAAGCCTTGCAGACAGAGGTCAGACAAATAGTTCTGTGACTGCAAGGTTTATTTCTTCACCCTGTTCTTCTGCTCTTTACCACTGATATTTTATTTCTTATCTCCCAGTTGTATGGTTGAAATCCCAAATTTGATAATAGCCTTCGACAGTTACTTGCTACAGGAGCTCAGTTTAATGTGCCAGTCCCTTCACACTTCTGGAGCAGATGTTATTATAGTTATTCTTACTTGCTACAAGAGTGATGGTAGTGATTAGTTAGGCTTAGACAGGCACCAGCCAAATCCCAAATAGCTGTGGACAGCAGAACGAAGTCTGCAAACCTGCCTGTATCAAACCAGAGTCACCACCTGACTGAGGTCACTTTGGACCATTAACAGCTTCAGGAATCTCTGTGAAGTGCCTGAACTCAGGTGGGATGAAGCTCCTGCTCAGACTGCCACCCCCAAAAGCCTACCCTCAGAAACGATCCCTCCAGGACAGGGTGGCAGAGCCACCATCAAACACACCGAGTCTGCAACCCACAGCTGCAGTTTTTAAATGAAAAGACTGGTCATACTCAAAGTCGCCAAGCCACACGGGCTCGTCCAGCACAACTGATGAGCCATTTCTCCACGGTGTCATTGTAGCCTGAGTCATCCCTTGGGGCTGCGACACTCCAAAAGAACTGAGCAAACACCCCTGAGGAACTGTCATTCAGGGGCTTAGGTCTGCTAAAACACTTCACACACAAGTTCGCAACTTGTGGGATAAGAAGGTTTTCAAGTTCAAATCCTTTACTTAGACTCAAATGAATACATAAGAATAAAAATAGCATTTCTATCTTCTTTTGTTTTCATCCCTTAAAAAGTGCAATGCTGCCTAAAAATCTAACTGCTAATATGATGCCTCAGCACAGATTTTAACATCCCCCTGCATCACTTCCATTTTCAGAAAGAACTTACGTAATTCTATTTGGGTTATAATTAGCATATAATTATTACTGGCAGGAATAGCTATAAATATCTATAACTGGTGGCTAGCTTAGTAACTAGCACACATTATCATTATACAATTTTCTTTAATTTTTTTGTGCACAAAGGCCTCTCACAACTCTGCAAAAGCGATGACAGAGCTTAACTAGACTCTGGTTATAATTTATGCTAATTAATTTCACTGTTTGCAAGAAAGAAGATTTATATAACATCCGTGGTAGGTGGTGCCACTGTCAGTGGAAAGGGGCTATGCAAATACCCTGCACCTTGGGCCTGACTACATAACGAATTATGGTTTGATGTCCTTCTCTAGCATATTATGATGTAATAAGAAAGAAGGGAAAAAAATAATAAGGCAAAGTCTTCAGTGTGCTCTTTTGTATAACAGAAGCATAGGTCACAACGTGATGAATTCTCAGTATTTTGCTTTCTCAGTTGCGGAGGAGGTGGGGAGGGTGCGCAGGGCGCAGCTGTCAGGTTTTCCTCCTAGTCTGGGTACTCTCATTACCTTTTAAAGAGATGTGATTTTGCATTTTTCCACACACCCCCTCGACAACCCCAGCTTTTCTCCCAACTGTGCTCAAAAGAAAGGCATTGATCCCTCATTCCCAGCAATTGTCTCCAGCTCAGCAAAGCCACAGCGCTGGGAGAGCCGTGCCATGTGCTAGCTGTAGACTGCTCAGGTCAAGTCAATCTCATCTTCATCTCTAATAACAAAATGATTCATTGGTGAGGTGACCTTCCTGATCCAGAGGCAGAACGCAGAGCTGCAGGAAGAAGCCCCATAGAAAAGATATAAGTTTCATGACATGCAACTCACAGATAGACCTCAGCACTGTCAAGATTCGCTGCCCTTCCCAAGGTGGTCTCCTGCCTAAAAATCCACACTGAGACACCTCTGCTTGTTTTTCAGCCCGCTCGCTATCTTTCTCCATAACCTTATATGAGACATTTTATGTCCCTGTGCTTCAGTTTCCCTTCCCATAAAACTGGGATGACAGATAGCTTTCTTTGTAAAGTGCTTTGTGATCTACAAAGGAAAAAAATTACTTGTGTAAGAGCAAGATATTATTACTAACTAATAGCCTCGTAAAGCTCAGCCATAACAGCACTACGCATTTCCCAAAATTTATTGTTAAGTAAGTATAGAAAATAATTTCCTAAAGACAGAGATGAACTCCTTTGCTTTCCAGGGTTCTGTGCTTTCTTTTTTTTCCACAATTAGCAACAGCAATTTCCCCATTTCCAGGAATTTTTTTAAATTGCTATCAATGGGTACAAAACAGTATTAGCTCTGACCTGCCACTGCAGTGGCTCAGCACATAACAAACAGCAAGAGGGCACAGCAAAAATGTACCATGAGCAGTAGCTGCTTTTCTCTGCAAAACCATTCCAGCACCTCAGCCCTGTCCAACAGCTGTCAGAGTGGGGACGCAAGCGTGGGTCCTGGATACTAGTAAATCTTCAGCCAAGGAAGAGGAGCTGAATCAGTTATTTGCAAGGCTCTTGCCTTGACATCAAGTGAGAGGTGGGATCCTCAGGTTGAGCTCTCTCCGTGTGCACAGGCAGATGGAGCGGAGGAAGCGTAAGCAGAGCCCATGCTCAGTCAGAGGTCTCAGCAGCATCCTAAGCACCAACCCTGCTCACTGCTTTTCAGTGACACGGATTTATTTGCAGCTCCCAGAGGGACTGGGGTATGACCTGAAGGGATGGGGATGAAGGGACAGCCATCATTTAATGAATGAGGATGGAGAGGTGCTACTAGAAGGACCACTTTTGGAATAAAAGATGCACCCAGAGGCTGTGACAAACTGCTGGTGGAAATACTGCAGCTGCAGGGACAACCACCACCTGCTTTTTACTCTCTCCTGTCTGAAGCACAGCCCTGCTGTTTTGCTCCATCACTGCTAATACACTTCTTTAACCTTTCTATCTTCTCTTTTCGACTCTTGGTTACTTCACAAGTCCTCACGTTCCACTTCTTCACTCTCTGCAGGCTCCAGATAATGATGTTCACCTGACCGAGGTCAGCTGCAAGATGTATGTGCGTGACTTGATCCAGTCCTCACCTGTGCTTCTCTCCTGGTCACACAAATGGGGCTCTGAAGTCCTCCCAGACCTGTATGGCAGAACTGTGAGCCCAAAGAGCAATCAAAGCAACTCCTCTATTCCTTCCTTAGTCCTTCCAATTGACTAAGTCTCCTTAGCTACCTCCCTCTTGTATAGATCCCTATCAGAAATCACAGAATCACACAATCTTAGGCCTTGTAAGGGACCCTGAAAGACCATCTACTCTAACCCCCCTGCCAGAGCAGGATCACCCAAAGCAGCTCACACAGGAAGGCGTCCAGGTGCGTTTTGAAAGTCTCCAGAGAAGGAGACTCCACAACCTCTCTGGGCAGCCTGTGCCAGTGCTCTGTCACCCTCACAGGGAAAAAGTTTTTTTCTAATATTTTTGTGTAATCTCCTATTTTCCAGCTTGCATCCATTGCTCCTTGTCCTATCATTGGACATCACTGAGATGAGCTTCCTCCTGACATCTACCACATATTTATAAACATTAATGAGGTCACTCCTCAGTCTCCTCCAAGCTAACGAGACCCAGCTAACATTAAGATGGATACGGATGAAATAGAAATGGAGCCATACGTGTGTGAAAGCACCACAAGAAACAACAGGTTTTAAAGAATGGTCTGTATTACTAAACCAAGGAGATGACTGACAGCGGTCAAACAGGTGAACTCTGGAGAATGTACTGTTTACATCTGATCCAGGCAGAGGGCTCTGATAAGGTCCCAGAATTGATGACTTGGCAGCAGAAAACGTGGTCTGGTAACTGGAAGGAGGCAACAACAACAAGATTACAGCACGTCACATATACTATCATCCAAAGAGAAACACAGATGATAGACCTGAAGATATCCAAGATGAAGAGATGAAGAAAGTAAGCAAGCATTTGCAGAGACAGAAGTAAGCAAGATTGTGATGTAAAGATAACCATCAGGACCTGACCAAAAATCAGTTCCTTGTCAGTCAAGAACCTGAATACGTGTCTTGGTGCTACGGCATGAGTGTGAGTAGGTAAAACCAACTTACAGAGCAAGCTAAACAAAATAAAATGCCCTTCTCCCTTCACAAGGTCTCATGCTGGGTTTTGTTACACTTAACTGCGACACTCTTATTTCACCCAGTTTTAATCTAGGCGACTTCTCAATAAAATGGATGCCCCTGCTGACCACAAGCTGAGGAGAACCATGAGAATAATACACATACCCCTTGTGAAACCCATTCTGTGCTAACCTATCGTGACTCAAAAGCTGGTTGTTATTGCACTACTGGATACAAAGGCTCTGAAGCAGAGTGGGATGCTTGGTGTGCTCATTTGCATCTCATTACCCAGCATGCTCTTCCTCCTCAGTGCTATTTTCATAGCAGCATTGTTGTCCGAGCCCTGGGAACAAGTGGAAAGATTTGGTGACTTTGGATGCATGCAGCTCTTTTCTACTTGCTTTGCTCCTCCTTTTAATGAAAGACTTTTCAAAGTGGTGAAAATTAATCAATTTTCCATTTTTAAGGCTGTATGGGTGGGGTTTTTTTTCAGTAATTTAAGCTATTAGGAGCAAATCTTGGATAACAAATAAGATTACAGAAATGTGAGCCTAATGTTCTGCTCTATAAGGTGTTCAAGCATGAAGGTTTTGATCGGACAGTAGGAAATGAAATTTAACTTCCTTCTGATTTAAGTTTCATTTGTACAAAGAACCTATTCCTGCAAAATGTGATTGCAAGCTCATTATTCAGTGAAGGGCAAATATCTTCAATTGCAAACCAGTCAGATCAGCAGCTTTCTCTGTGTATTACAAGCCTCAACGAAAAGAACTGAACATACTGGCTTCTGTCATTGTCTACATCTAAGACTGTGATGATTTCACGCTGTCCAATTCATTTCAAAAGCTGTAGCTTCCAATTAAAAGTATAAGTTGTCAGCCAGAATAAGTGTCTATCATTTGAGCCAGAGCAGTTTTGGTTTCTGGCAGTTTTACTGCATCAAAGGGTTGATTTACAAATCAGTTACATTTTTTTTCCTTGGTACTAAAGGGAATGAAACTGCCTCAGACACAGGACTCAAAAAAACACTAAGTTACTTAAGTTTTCCACAGTTTGTGATACGATTTATTGAGTTGGAAATAAAAGTTCATTCCTTAGTGACTTTATAGTTTTCAACAGGCACTTAAAAATAATAATAAAAATAATCAAGGAAAATCTAAGAACAGCAACAGCATATTCTTTAACAACATCTAGCATACAAAGATTACATTGTGATTAAAAAATGCCAATGGATTTAACACCAAAAGCCTGTGTGAGATATGAGGTTAAATCCTCCATAGGTTAAACTGATTTCTCCCAATTTACAGATAGAGAATCTGTAAGAGTAACACTAAATGTTGAAGACCAGTGCAAGCCATAGCAAAGCACATTTAAAACTTTATCTTCAGTCTCGCAGGTTTACTAAGAATGTGAGCAACTTTGAGATGACTTCTTGGGGATAAAATAATAGGTAAATGCACATAGAAATAACGTCCAAACATACAACAGAATGTTTCTGGGGATGGAAAATCCAGAATTTTCCATTTTTTTAATGCTAAGACTCACTCAGCAGCTCCATTAAGACCGTTTGCTCCTCGGGCTTCATGTGGCAGGAGGCTGAGTGGCATCTCGCAGCAGGATCCTGTGACAATGCTTTTACATGTTTGTGTTGTATAACCCTTGACAAATCAATTAAGCATTCTCACTCACCCAATTAGGCATTCTCACTCATTTTACTAGCAGTATTTTTGTTATATGGCAATAGCACAGCACTTGGTCCAGAAATGGATCCTGTAGGATCCAAAAAAAAACAGGGACACATGCAGAGCTACAGTGGCTGCTTCTAATCCAGAGATAGGCAGAAATGTTGAAGCAGTAATAGTGCAAAGTAACAAAGTAATGAATGATAATTCGTTAAAAAGTGAAATTAGGAACAGTTCATTAAAAGTTCACCAAGACACCCTGCGCCTGAAAATAATTTTGCTTTATCAGTCAAAGGAAAGAAGACAAGTAAGATTAAATATGTGTTTAGTACATGGATTTTTCCAAGAGTATTGTCTCAGCCACACTATTGAAACCCATCTCAAACCTCAGGGTTAGCACAGGTGCCACAGACCAGAATATGACCCTGGTCAACCAGTCTCAGGTAAGACTCACTGTACTCACCTGCATCCTACCTGGCTGACTAAAACCCTTGTACAGTCAAAGGAGAGAAGTAGGCACTTCTTAAATGTGATTTATATGGTTTATTTTAGATAACCAAGCTAAGTAGAGACAAATTGTAGTTTGGGGGTGTCTAGCTCCAGTCCCTACGAAGGCAGTTTGCAAAACTAACTCAGGTGTAGATGACTACAGCTTGATAAGGAGAGTCCCACCCTCTGTGTCCTAAGATACAAAACTCAGCAGGCAGATGAGGGAGGCAGAATGGGACTGTCTCTCACCTCAGGTCTTCCTGGATTTGGGGTTGTCAGCGTGGCCTTATGGCATAAAGTAGAGTAGCCACAGAGAGCTGTGAAGCAGCTCTGCATCTCTTTAGGCTACATCACTCTATTTCCCATCACTGATACTTCTCCAGGATTCTCTGCTGCTTTCCGAGCCCACATGCAAGGAGGGACCTCTCGCGTTCCACAGCTCAGAGCGTTCCCTCACCCTCTGGCCACTGGAGTTCAAGGAAGGAGATAGCACCCGTGACCCCTATTTCTGCCAGTGAGATAAATTCAACTTTCCATTCCGCTTTTATTTCTAGATCAAAGGCCAAACGACAGATGAAAACCAAAAATCGCTGTGTATTCAGTCTGGAAGCTGCTGCAGTGCTGTACTTCCAGCCTGCAGGGACCCAGCCAGCCTCCTGCCTCCAACTACACCAGTTATCGATTTTGTACCAAAACGTTTACACTGGCACAACCCCCAGCGAGGGCAATTATATGGGTATAAAGGTGCTTTATGCTACCATAGATTATGAGATAAACAAGCTCATTTATACCACTGTAGCTGCATTCACTTCAGGGTATTTGTACCGCTTTAATGATACCCGTGTAGTTAAAGCAATACAACTTGTGTCTACAGACAAGACCTCAGTCTAATGGTAATTAACACAGACATTTCCAGCCACCCTGAGCAGCTGAGGTTTATGTTAGAAATAGCAACTGACCCATAACAATTTGCAACAGCATCAGAAACCTCTATAAAACAGCTCCACCTTCAATTGCTTTTGCCACATTTGCAGGAAGGATGTTTATTACGCCTCTTTTCAGAAAGAGGCACCAAGAGCTAAAAGTTGCTTGTGGCCACTTTTCTCTTGAGTCTGGACAGCAAAACAAAACACACAAAAAAACCAATTCAGCCACTGGCGTTTTGCTGTGAAAGAGCTAAGCCAGCACAAAAACACTGATAAAAGTGGCGGTTAACCCTGTGCTACTCTTATTGTTCTTTATTCACCACGTCCGGACGCTCGAGCAGCCCGGGGAGGGTGGGAGAAGGGGCTTTGCCATCTGTTGCTGGGGCTGACATCACCCGTTTGCTCAAGCAGGGCTTCTCGGGGCCGTGTTTGCATCATTCATCAGCCCTGGGCTGCTCCGCAGAGCCTCGGCTGTCAGCTCTGAGCATCTCGCTGCAAAAAGGACCTGCCAAAGCGCTTGGCCTCACTTGGAGAGAGGTTTGGATAGATATCAAGATTAGCCCTGATGGAGCATTTGGCCACTCGGCCTGGGAGAAATTGTGCTCTGCACAGTACGTAACTTGACAAACCAAGTTAAAAAACAATCCCAGACACCCACACCCCTCTCCCGCAAGCACCCTCCACGGGTTAAACTTAACTCCGAACCACAGAAAACCAGACCGTGCTTTCCGCTGAGACTGAACTTGCCAAGAGGCTGTAGAACCCATCAATGTGATAATGGATACACATTTTGCTTAGCTTCGTACTCCCGGCCTCTTTATCTCTTTCCCCTGAATAGTACTAGAACAATCTCAAGGGAAACTACAAGAAATTCCGTGTTGAGGAAAAAAAAAAAAAGTTTAATAAAAAATGAGCTGCCAATGCAGACAAGGAGGAATGGTACCGATGGACAGGCAGGGAAGTGAGGCACAGAGGGGCTTAGTGACCTGCTCAAAGTTGAACACATAGATGTGCATGAGCAAAGGAAGACCGAAGCACTGTCTACAAATACTGCAACAGCACAGACATAGACAGACACACAGACTCCTCGTTTCCAACTATCTTCTATTTTCCCAAATGTCCAAGTAAGTCACGCAACATTAGGACAAACAAAGGACATCCCATGTTTAAGATATACACAGCGTAAATACGGAAAATGATCAACACAAATGACACAGACATTGAACAGGTTTCCAGAAATACACAACATTTCCACTTCGAGCTGTTGTGTTTTTTCCTTAGGGATGAAGAGGGGAATGCAGATACAAGTTCCTTTCAGAGGAAGCAGATCTGTGATTGAAAAATCAGTAATTCTGTAAACATGAAACATCAGACGGGAGTCGTCTTAAGACCAAGACATCTAAATTTAGGTGTCTGCATGTGATGTAGGGAGCTCATCAATTTATGTTCAACTCGGCTGCCTACACACAGCATCTAGGGCTCTGGGTACTTCTCCTGGCCCTCAGCTGTCGCGTTGGGGAGACACAGCTCTCCTGCAGGTCCTGAGGATGCCTCAGCTATCCCACGGCTTCTTACTCAACAAGTCTGCAGTGATTTTCTCCCACTTTGAGTGAGAAGAAGGAAATGAAGTGTCACTTCGCCTGCATGTTCCTGCAACATGATGCTGGGGACAAATCACTGAAGAAAAATGTACATTCCTTCTTTCAGTGACCACAATTTCATTTTCATCTTACATGGCCTGTTTTTCAGACCCACCTGACATCAAACTGTGCTAATTAATACCTTTCTACACGGCTCAGCACCAGTGACAGCCTCCCTCCCAAGTGTTTTCGACAAAATTGCGCATCAGATGAAGTGCTTTTCTCTCTGAATCTCAGCTTTCCAACAGTTGTGGGTATATACAGTTGTTTTTTTTTAGAAAGATCCACATTTCTTCACTACAGTGTTCTTAATTTCCTTTCTTTTTTTTCTGTAAAATCATAAATTTGGATTTAAGGATCCTACTGTGCTGTTTAATAGTCTCTCTCCATGCCTTGAAGCAGTCCAAGTTCTCACAGCCCTCCTATTCCTGAATCCCAATAGGACAAAAACTGCTGCTCTGAGGAAGCTGCCTGAGGACTGCAGAAAAGCCCAGGGAGCCGTAGAAAAAGCATTGGAACTGCTATTCTCGAAAGACCAAAGAAGTATTTAAAATTTTTATTTTTTCACCCCCAAAAAATTCAAACTTGTGTATGACTTTTTTTTTAATGGGCTGTCCTGTGCTTTATACAGTGATATATAACTTTATGGCATGTCACCAACTGAAAAATCGTCCTTGAAGAAAGGGTTTCTTGGCTGGTATGTATTTCTATTCTCTACTGTTGAAACCAATATGCCCAATCTGGTGGGACTAAGGAGCTGTTAGACCCCAACTAGCCCTTGAATGACTGGGTGCTCAGGGCTGCAAGTGGATATGTGTGTTTTCCTGCCCTTCTCACTGACGACAGACACTGATGACACCAGCTCCTGAGGGGGAACTGTTCTTCTTCCCTTTCCTGCTACCTTGAGGGAAGAGTGAAAAGGTTCTCTCTGGACAGGGGTCTGTGAGGTGCATCGGCCACAGGAGATGCTGTGTCTCCTCTCTTGCTCCACACTGTGCCTTCCACAGGAATGATACCACCACAACATACAGTCTTAAATGAAACTGTTTGATAGCACATCTGCAGTAAAATATTTCCAAAAGGTTAAAAAAACCCACACCCTTTCTGGTAACTTTACAAGAACTACACCATGGCAGCTCCATTGAATAGGTTTAATATTTCAAGTGATATGATGCCAAACACCACACAGGATGACAGTCACCTTGTCTCATTTGGGCTAAGTAAATCTGGGGGTTCTCTGTAAGTCTGTAATCCAGGTGGGCAAGAGGCACAGAACGGGCTGCTTGACAGTCTGGACCATTGCTCCCTCTCCACTGCCTACAGACTAGTCTAGTCTGCATGTCTGGCTTACAGCAGATGACCAGTGGCATTAAGTAAGATTAATCCCATCCTTCATGGTCAGTGCAACCACCACAGAAGCTGTTCTCACTGCTAGTTGCTCTTCTCCCCTCTGTCTCTTTGCCCATTCAGATCTATTTGGTAAGTCCCTGGGCAGCAGTGCGATGGTATTCAGAAGCCTTTGTTTCTTTTGGCAATCTAGTCCCGAGGTTTAGCTGTTTATACAGTAAGACTTAATAGGTACAGTTACTTGTGTGAAAACACAAGCATCTGTGGTTGTGATTATGGCTAAATTCAGCCTGCAACCTCAGCTGTCAATAGTTTATTATCTTTTAAAAATTGTGGTAAAATTAAATCACATCCCCTAATTATAAAAGGATTATTTTGACGGGTCTGAAGAAGGTGACCCTGCACCTTTCGGGCAGGAGCGCGCTCACCGTGTGACCTTCTCGTCACCCTAAGCATAATGAAGCAGAAATAATTGGGAAATTCCCTCCGATGTCACCTCTCGGATTGTGCTTGCCGCTTCTCAAGGCTGTCATCGCGCTGCCGCCTGCTCGCAGTAGTCGCTGCTGGCACAGGACGTGCTCGTACCACGCTGCATTATTAGCAAGCTGTCAGACACTGGCGATGCAGAGCCCCAGTGCCAACAGAGAGAGAGATCTAGGGGCAGTAACACTGTTCATTAGATGAACTTTTAGAGTAGAAAATAAAAACCCACGACACAAAACTCTAGTCTTTGGTTGAATGCTATTTTCTTTCTCTCCCCACGCTGAGCTCAGGGATGGGTTTATGAGGCAGACACAAGATGATGCTGAAGAGCAGCAATTTATTTGTAGAGTCCGTTCTGCAAGCCTACAAGGGTTGCCGGGGGGATAACTTGCTATGTTTTAATTGCTTTTTATAGCCTGGATAGTGCCTGTAAGCCGAGACCTGAGTAAAGACTTGAACACAACCTGCACCCCAAGGAGAGGATCTCCAGGAAGCACTGTGGCTCAGACACAGACTCCTGAGCCCCACTTACCCTCACGCTTCCCTGTCGTGTCCCAGGGGCAGTCACCCACCATGGACCTGTGCCAGAAACAGAGCCTGGCACGGCTCCCTCTGCCCCGGCTCCTCCTGGAGAGGCAGGAAGAGAAGCCTCCCACACCATCCCCATCCGCCTACTCACACCATGGGCATGGAGAAGTGAGCGGTGACCCCCTGTACACCCAGCTCTGTATTTCAAGCAGTCGGCAAAGGAGGGGGGAAATCACACTCTCCTGTAAAAAATATCCATCACAAGTCAAAGTCCAGCTGTCAAACAGTTCATTCCTTTATACCATCTTCCCCTACATAAGGAGTAGCTCTCAGTTCAGTTTTCAACCTAACACCTCATTCAAATCTCTCCTGGAGCCCATAAAAGATCTGTGAAAGACAGTAAATATTTCAAGAACAACAAGTCCAAGTTAATTCCCTCTTACCAACTCTCAGCATATCCCCTCCTCTGCTTCTCCTATTTCTATTGTAAACCCAGGACACAGGAATACCATCAATTTGTGGCAGTGACGATTATTCAAGTATTACAAAGACACCAGGATAATAAAACAATTTACAAGTAAGTTGAAACACTTAACACCTGACCTCTCTGTGCCGACGAAATGAACAGCCAAAATTTTCCCTCCTGCAATAACTTTAGCTTAGGAGTTTGGTTGCTTCATCTCACTGCACAGTGCCTGCATCCGTGCATGGAGAGCAGGGCACGTAGCATGAGATGGCGTCTGTCCAAAGGATATGCACTATATTAAATGGAAATAAAAGATTTCCTATCCTCTCCAAACTACCAAATAGAAGATTCATTTACATACACAACTTGGGGAACTGGACAAAATCGGTGTCACCTCCAGCAATAACTGAGAACTATGTTTCTGGAACATTTCTTTCTTGCTTATACAAATGACTAACACTTAATTTGAAAGTGATTGTTTAACCATCACCATTTTTTAAACTGTCACTTAGGAGAACAGTTTCACACACAACCATCCTGATATAGCAGATCTATTTTACTGATACAAGCAAAGGTTGGGTAGATGCTGGGTCCGTAAGAGACAAAAGTTAATTCCACTCCCCAAAACTTCTCTGAGAAAGAACACAGTAAACAGTATACTGGACTTGGAAGAGTCAAACTTTGAGTTTTGGCTTATCATATCAGCACACTAGCTACTTTGCAAAGGAATAAATGATAACCCACACCCATTTAGTCAAACCTCATCGCGTTTCTTAGCTTAGAAAGACTTGATGCGCTGGTGAGTTTTCTACCTTCACAAATCAAAGCCAAAGGCCAAGAGGTGTGATCACCAGTAACAGGGGCTTGCAGCTTGCAGCTGCTGACCTGCACAGGACTTCATTCTCTTCCACATCCATGTCAGGTCCACTCAATCATCTAGGCCAAATTATTGGTAGAAACTCAAAATAACCACAGCCTTGAACAGCAGCAGTGCACCAGCATATTGGCAATGTCTCCATCCAAGCCAGTTTGTCAAGGAAACAAATCTGCACCTGGTGGAATTCTGTGTAACTGAAGGCATAAGGGACAAAGACATATTGCAATGACTACTTTTAATTTTCAGATGTAATAATTTGGGTTGCTACAAATGGAGGTACTTTAAAGAAGTCAGGTTTTCAGAAGACTGAAGAACAGCATCTTCTGAAATCAGTTGCTTATTCATTGTTTTGTTTTAGTTGCCCCGAAATTGAAGTAACTCTTCCATAACGAAATATTTTCATCAGTGTGAATTTAACTATGGACTTATAAGGATGGATAGTACTTGCGTGTTTAAATTTGGCACATATGCACAACTGTTAGGAGTCAGTCCTATCTGCTAAATTCCTCTTTTCTACCTGAGGCTGTGTACAGATTTTACGAGGTACAGTGTCTCCCCCTTCATTAATCACTGAATGCAAGTTTGTGCTTTTTGTCTGTTGCTTTGTAACCACATGGTGACACCTGGTTACAGATCTCTGGCTCATGAGGAAAGACTATCTACAGCTGGAATCCATCTACTACAGAAGAGCAGGCTCACTGCTAGAGCCACTTCTTCACACCCAGTTCTTCTGACTCCAGTTTTGAGAGGTCCAAGCAAGAGCGTCCAGCTCTGCAGGCAATGGAAGAAATGGAAAGAAATCCACAACTGCCAGAGGATGAGGAGATAGAAAAGTTGCAGGCTCCTGGGTGATTTTTAAGGAGATTGAGGCAATATGAGAGTCTGGCTGCTGCTGCTCTTTAGACAACCTGGGAAGCATGTAAAATGGACCAGAGTGGGGCTGAACGGTGTCATTATTGCTGCTCTTTGGGTAGAAAAGGGAGAAATCCAGAAAAGAAAAAAATATGAACACATTTGTATACACATACGTATAATGAATGCAACAACAGTGCTCTGAGGCTGCAACCTTTATAGGTCTTGTGGGGAATATATTGAGCTTCTCTGGGGAACAAGGATGGGAGGAAAGCAAGGAGAAGCAATGGTGATGGTGGCCTCTTCACATGAAGCAGGTGATGGATCAGATAGACCTGTCTTTTTGTCCTATTAAGAAAACTTTACAAGCATCTGTACCTGATACACTTGTCCGAACATGATGGGTCCAGTTAGTCAGTGATCAGGCTGACAACTGCAGCAGTTTCTCCTTCGCTTGGGTAGATCCAAGGAGTAATTAAAGCTGTTGTCAACTAGAAGCCATCATTTAAATTTGGGGATCGAGCACATCTTTTCTCAGCAGTTTCACAGGCGCCCTGTTCAGTGTCTGTTTGCAAGTGAGATGGTATTTTCTCGGCATAAGTTTATCCAAGATCTACACTTCTGCTTACCCATCTGGTCGTACGAGATAATTCCTGGGCATCTTTTGTTCTCCTTATTCCTAATGCACTCTTTGCTTGTTTAGTTAAGATGACGTTTATTCTGCCCTGAAAAAGGAATATTACAGAAATCTACTTCCTCCTCTGAAGATGCTAAGCTATTCCTTTAATAGAAAGAAAATTTACAAAGGTCATGAAAAAGCCCTATGCTATTAATACATCTTTACATGTATACTGCTAGCAGCAAGATTAGGAGGTGAATGTCTCATTTTGACAGTATCAGTTTATAGTGGACAGTATCTCTGTGTCCCATCAATCTTCTTTACTACTGGATGATCAAGAAGTGTTACCAAAAGACCATCATCAGCCCTAGGAAGACAACTTTCCCTATCCTATATGTGGCTAAGACAGTTCACACGGAGGTTTGGCACAGCATTTAAGAAAACACTATTAACTACCAGCACTTCTAAGACACTAAGACTGTTATCCAGTGCAGTCGGACCTACAAAGTGGACCAACAAAAAGGATTTACACCAATTTGCCTCTAAGCTTCTGTATCTACACAGTTTGGTTTTCAGCCTTTGCACAGAATATTTTCTTTCTCTCTCACACACACAAAAAGATGTAAATAAGTGGATGACTTGTAGCCACATGGGCCAAGATTCTTTGATTTTTCAGGAGCACTTAAAGTAATTTATGCTTCTACCTATGACCACGAGGATCTGCCATGGCTAGACAACATAGATAGCAACTTCTCGGATCTCTGTCTGAAGCTGTAAATATGTATTTGCGTCTGCCTGGACAGTAGGGAAAAGGTGGAGAGAAGCAAAAATGCAGACTGGTGCAGAGAACAGGCTTGGTTATATCTGCTCTGCAGGTCTTCCCTAGAGCAAACCCCTTGTGAAACCCTGTAAGCGCAGCTCTGCAATGGAGCCACTGAGCCTGGAAAAGGTCAACCCATCCTTCCACAGGAGACTGAATGAAGGGTTAGGAGACACTGCTCTCTTCCTCTCTTTTAAGATATGTTACTCCTCACATAATGCAGAATACACTGCAGGCAATCTTGATTTAGGTCCAATACATGAGATGCAAGTTTGAGAAAAGCTTTAAGTGAGTCAACATATCTCAAGATTGGACTCTGGGGCATTAAATATGACATAGTATATTTAGTAAAAAACACAACAGAAAGGTGATTGGACCAAAACCAGTTATTTCCAAATTACTTGGTTTTCACAAGGAAACTCTTCAGTAAGATTTACAATGTGACAATGTAACAACAGCACTCACACTCTCCAGTTTTATACTGGTTTAACTCCATTGACTCCTCGACAGCCACTTCCCATTCACGTTATTGCAAACTGGATGAGAATTAGATAAAGCACCCTAATGAAATTTTAATTAAATTCAGCACAAGCCCTCAAGAACATTTTTAAAACTGTAGCAAGAGGAAGAAAGTACACAAAGCAACCGGTTGGGAATGCTCTAACGTTGAGACAAAGAGACGTCGCATCAAGCCTGTTTTTGAAAGACTGAAGCAGCCCCGAAGAATACATCACTGACACAGAAAATTACCAAACATTTATAAATAATACAGTATGCTCAAACCTATCACACTGCAAACAAAACAGATCAGCGCGCTATCAAGCAGCTGATGAGAGAGGAAGACACGAAGTCAGACAGCCTGAAGCCAGCCAAATGATGGCAGTGGCTGTAAGTGACGGGGCAGGTGAACCGGGGTTTTAACGAGGGCTACAGCAAGGGGGGCTGCGACGGTGGGAGCCGCCGTCGCGGTCCCGACTGTTCTTATAACCGTGGCTCACACTCCTCAGCTGCTGGCAAATTCTGCGAGCGAATCAAGGTGAAGAGCGCGGGGTAGAGGGAGCAAAAGGAAAAGTCTTGATGCTGGAGATTATCTCCAGCAGCGAAGTGGAAGTGACATTGAAAGTAAGCTTCACGGATAAAAGACAAATGCAGTCAAGAAATCCTAAGTACTACTAAAAGGCTCGGCGAACGGATATGTCTATTACGAGAAGCAACATAATTGGCTCCCTTGAAGTCTCAATGTCACTCAAAGAGTTTAGCAAGACAAAGAAGTAATAAATTATATCTAGAAGGAGATTATTTCCCCAAACCATCACTGAACAGTAATGCTAGATAATAGGTCGTAATGCTACAATTTAGTGCTTCTGTCAGACAGAAATTTAGGGAAACCAGCATTGCTTTATTTACAGGATTTGACCACCAGGGTCAAATCACCACATCAAATCAAAATTGGTAATGAAACTTAATGCATTCTAGCTATATTAGCTAAAGCAAGATGTAAAACCCTTTTCCCTTCTCCTCTTGTTGACATCCAAGTGCCACAGGCAGACTGATATTCACTTCATAATGTACCCTTAGTTTATCCTTTTTTTCTGAGGCAACAAGATGACAAGATTGTGCTGCCTGATAAAAGTCCTTGATCACTTTTGCGCTGCCTGATAAAAGCTCTCAGTCACTTTTACTATGTAATTTTGACAAAATTTAACAGAGGAGTACAGGTCTCTATGATATTAATCTGATATAATTTGTTACACATTTCAGGAAATCCAGCAGCTGCAGACAGGAGAGATGCAGTAAGTTCAAGAAGCTGGTAGTGGACCTACCCATGATAACAGCAGAAATCTCAGCACTCCAGGACACCAGCAGGCACAGCCAGTCCTGAGCTCCTCACTGTGCCTGGGGGGTGAATCCAAAACCTTATGTCCTACCTCCTCAGAGGACCCAAATCTCATGGCATATGTGTGGAAACACAGGAAAACCTCCCTGTTCATCCTATGGGCATTGTATTACAGCAAAATAAAATAGCCACAATTTGTTGGCTCTGAGAGAAAGTTTGAACTGGATCACCAATCTAGGGGCTCATTTATGGAGAATCTCACTTTGGAAATCCCCCAGGTTTATATTAGCCACTTTAATTCAATTGTGCTTCAGCAGAAACACAAAGATGCTTCAACAGTAGAGAAGAGGGTCTGCACCAGCCCCTCACAGGTAAATGCTCATAATGCTGCAATGGAAAGTTGTATTTTCTCTTGCTCCCTCTGCAAAATTTGCTTTGCTTTACTTCTCTCCTTCTATTACAGAAAATCATGAACTCTTTTTTTTTTTGCCTTGAGAGCCAGTAGAAAAAGAAAGGGTTCAGCAGTCATCAGTATAGTGCCTCCTACTCAGTACTCACCTCTTGGAAGGGGAGAAAAGTCAGACTGGGTCTCTGGGGTTGAGAGACCATTAAACTTCCTGGGCAAGTACTGTAGGCACAGCATTAATCCAACAAGGATAGAGCTCCTCTGCCCTTCCTACAGCCATCTTCAAAAACAGCATGGCAACAATGAGGTGCAGGGAGCCCAGACCTGCCAACGGGTGTTCCTTACACTCCTGGATCAAGTCCATCCGACTTTATATGTGAATTATGAGGCAGAACGATCAGTCCTGTTGAAGTCACAGTGATCCAGGAGAGAAAAGACCTTGGGGTGGCAGGAGCAGTCAGTATTAATGCAAATGTACTGAAAAGCTGCAGAAGCCTCAGGTTTGTATGCAAGTAATTAAGGCTTTTGGGACCGCAATATTAGATTAAGGTATCTAAATTCTAAGCCTCCCTTTAGGCAATCAAGACATTTTCTGGATCTGGCCCCATGTGACTAGTCAACAGAGGCAGATTTCCTGTCACCTGAGTGTATAATAATTACTTTTTAGTGGAGTAGCCACCTGAGCGTCTCTTCACAGCCAGTGAAGTCTGGCTCCAGAAATGCTGATTTTTTAGAGGGCCACATTTCGCTGAGCAATCCTGCTCCAGGTGTTCATTTTACACACAAAACCCCCAAGCTAAGCCACATTTCCTGTGATCTGGAGGCAGCACATGCTGACCTGGGGATTACTTTGACAGGGAAACAGGTGCTCAGACACTTTCTGGGAGAGTTGGAATGACCACAGGAAGAAGAAGAAGGACACAACGAAAGGGAAGGGTTTGCAATACAGTTTGAGGGCTCCTGTCGAGCACAAGCACAAGTCTCAGGCACACAGCACGTACTTCAATCACCCTTGCATACCAAAAGTCCATCCACCTCACACACATAACACTACTTTTAAGAGTAATCCCAAGCAATTTTCTACAGACAGTTATAAGACTCAAACAACATGATTCCACAAAAATCCCCAGAGCAATTTTAGTAGTAAAACACTGTTATTTTTTTTTCTCGACAGTCTATATTAGGAAGCAAACTCACCCATTATGACTTCTCCTGTACAGCTTAACCTTTTGGATGCCACACATGGTGGCAGGGCTGCATGCAGTCTGGCTTTGAGAAGTCCCACACTTCTATGCCATGAATACGTTGTTTCCCCCACATACAGCTCCTAGACTTCGAGTGACTTCCAGGGGCTGGCTATCTGGGTATGCTCAGTGCTTTACGACACTTTGGTTATGCAAAAGTGATGCAAGGAGGATTCAGGGGCCATAAGATCTGGGTAAAGGCTTTGCATGGGGAGAGCGAGTAGTTCTCATGCCAAAACACTGAGATTACATGTGAAATTTTAGGATGCTCACTGGCATTTACTTAAGGACCATTGTCTACTTCAAATGTGGTCTCAGTAAAATAAATAATAAATCAAAGGCAGTTGTAAGTATTGTACAAAACCTTTCATAAGTGTGTCTCAAAGCAATTAAAAATTAATTTTTAAATGAATACGCCCACTTAAGACCTCCTGCAAAACATATTCATTTTCCAGCCATGTTTTGCCATTTAAATAAACATAACCTCTTACACAGATACAGATTTCTCAAAGCCATGTTCCATGGTGTGGATAGCATAAAGGCTAAGACAGTGGATCCCCCTGACCAGGATGGTGATGGGATGCGGGCTCTGGGGAGAGGCAGAACATGAGGCCATGGCCATGAGAGGCTCATCCTCCTTCAAATGGAGCTGGAAGTCCGATGGCTCCACAAGGTGTATGAGTCTTGACACCAGGACTGCACGGGGTATGGTGGGGCAAAGCCTTGCACAAGCTGAGTTGAGATTCTCAGTACCCACACAGGCCAGGTTTTCCAAGAGAAAAGACCATGTAGACATCAGAGAATAAAACATGGAAAAAATAAGGAAAATATAGGATATAATTATATACAACACTCCGGTTCACACTGCTTGCACAGCTGTGTCCTTCCCTGCCTTCACCTTTCAAACCAGGAAGTTTGCACAGGTCTGAGTCTGGTTAGAGACTCTACACGCTCTTAAAAGTGATTACATGATAAGAAGGAAACAGCTTAAAGCACAGCAGATGTTGGATTTTAAACACTGCAACTAAGAGAAAAAAATATTTTAAAAGAAAAGCCTGTCTCTCACACAAAGAGAAGTAAAAGTATCAAAATATCTTTTATAAAGGATTGTTTCAGGACAACTTGTTACTTTAAACACAGAACTGTTGTCAGATTTTAAGATTTTGACTGATGCAGGGTCCAAGACAATGTTCATGGTCAGCAGATAAGGAGGCATCTGGAATGCAGTGAAGGCAGACTGCTTTAAAACAGTGAAGTAAATCCTGAGCTTCATGATAAGTCTCTGATCTGGGACCGGATTTGCGCGGGTGGATCCCTGAAGCCTGTGAGGGTCCCTGGGCAGTGCCAGCAGGACGGACTACTTAGTCCTTGTTTGGCTGCCACTGAGGGGAACTGTCAGAAGTCATCAAGTCAGTGACAATTTTCATAAATAAGGAATTGATTAAAATTCTGTACAAGAATTTTCCTCTTAGAGAAAAGCTCAGAGAACCCATGAGATGCCACCGAAAGCAGATGGCAGCATGTCCCCGTCGAGCTCTGGTAAATCACTCAGACTTGTCCGCTTGTTCAAAATTCCCCTAAAGCTCGAAGCCAGTCTTGCCTCCCCACATTTCACAGGAGCCCACTAACCCTTTCCACAGTTGTTGCTGCAACTTCTTCTGCAGCTCAGCACCTCTCTGTCGCTGCTGGAGATCCTCCAGGGGCACCCCTGCCGCTCGGTTTGACACAACTTCTCGGGAGAGAGGTACAGAGGGTGGTTCCTAAAGCACAGAAGGTACCAAACTTGCAGCTCCACGGTGCTAGTGTGTGACTTTCACAAGGCCACAGAAGAACTTCATGTTGGAGCAAAACCACAGGCAGATTGAGATGGCAAGCTCTAAATCCTGAACAAGGGCAACAGAAGAAGTCCTTCTACTGCCACGATAAAACTACTTCACTGCTTGATAAACCCATCTCAATGTAGTCATAAAGTATTTTTGAACCTCAGAATGCTGAAAAAAGCAGATGGAACAATTGAGATAAAAACCCCACAATCGAACTCAGTTTAAAAGGCTGACCAATTTGTAGTGCTTCCCTGCACTCCTAGAGTTACCCAATGTCTTTAGAAGCAGGATAAAAACCCAAACCCAGCAACAACCAAAAAGCATTTACAGGTTATTCCCTAACCATGGCTAGATGTATTGCATCATAAAATGTCAACATCAAAACAATATAGAAAAAATAATTACAGACAGTGTTAGTGTTGTAAGCTGATAAGGACCAGATGGTCTTTTGTATTTATGGTTTGCCTTGTGCATACAAATGCTTTGGGGATCTAATTAGCCTTCTACAAAACTCAAACTGGGTAATTACTATCATTATCCCCTTTTCAAATAAATCTGAAGTCTAAACTGCAATTAAGTTTTTTATCTTACAATTCGTATCTACGCATTTTAAGAATTGTTCCTTGCTATCTTTTCGCAAATCTTCTTCCAGTGATTGACATAAATAAAATGGAAGAGCTTAAAATAATTTTTAAAAGGATGATTTTGTACAAAGAATAGTTTTCACCGAGCAGAGTTAAAGCATTCCTGAGAAATGCCGCATTCATGGTGAACAGGTTGCTGATTTCCTAAGCATTTGATTCTGCCACCTCTGTGGTCATTGAATGTCCTGTGTTCTATCGACAGCAATCACAAAAAACAAAGAACAAGGCACAACTGGCAGAGCTGCCGACAAATGCATATATGGAGACATATAACTTCTCCTGTACATACATACAACGATCCTCTTTTACAGACACGAAGTGGCAGTCATTCTAATTAACTTCTGACTTAGGCAACACCCGGGCTGATGATGGGCTACGAAAGAGTCGTGGTGCAAATAATAAGCCAGAGTGTCATTTTTATCAGTTTCTTGCCCTCAGGACAGCTAATCACGTGCCAAAGGTAGCATGCTACAGAAACACATGACAGTGTAATAATGCACACCACTGAATTCATTTAATGAAGAATTAATCACAATCTGCCCCAAAATAGATAGCCGATGAGATTACAATGTTATAAGCTAATTATCTCCCACCCCCATCCCCGACAAATGATTATAGGTTACAGAACTGAACTGCCTTTTCCTCTAGCAAGAAAGAAAGCACTAAGCTAAAAGCTGATGCTAAGAGAAATGTCACTTCTGGTGATCAAGGGAGGACATACTAGCTGGTCATTTATTGATGTAAATTCCTATTTTTTCCGCTGAAATGTTTTCTTCTGTGAAGATCATTAATAAGTGGTGCAAAAAACCAGTACTCAAATCAGAGTGAAAGCTCTTGTTTCAACCTGGATTAGCTTTCTGATAATACTACCAGTGTTTTCTCTAAATAAACTTCTAAAAACATGACTTTCTTTCTCATGTGAGCTGCTTACATGTGGAAAAAATTTGAATTTCATTGTTCTGTGAACACGGGTTTAACCATTGCACACTAGATATTTCAGATATAGGACCACAGGACAATTCAGGCTGGAAGGGACCTCGGGAAATCCAGTTTGTCACATTCGTCACAGGACTGCTCATCCTCTTGAAGTTAAATGTGTGCTTTCGTGAAAAAAAGGTTCACAAGTTCGATTTTTATTAAACTTCTTCTTCTTACAACATCAAACGTTGAAGCCTTGAACTCAGAAGACAAACACAGACTCCTCTGCAGATAGGAAGAGATTCCCAATACTCCTGTTCGCTTTCCCTCCAGACATTTAAATTCCCACCGGTGCCCACATTCCTGAGCCCACATTTGCCGCGTGATGAGGAAGCAGTTTCATGCCTGGCTGAATCTTGATGCGACTAAAATTAGGCACCCATTTGTCTATCACCTCATTTAGCTGCAGCAGCTTTGGGTAAGGGTGCTCAGAGGTTGCCTCAGAACCCAGACACAGAGAGGCAGGAGTGGACATCTTGCCTCTCCCACCTCCTCATCCAGAGACTAATTCCTTCTGCTGAGATATGTGAAATCGAAATTCATTTTTTCCCTCCTCCCGCCTGATAAGGACCAAAGATCTGAATCCAGGCCTGAAGGGATACTGCAGCCACCTGACAGGAGTTTTCTGAGGCATCCCCTCCTAGTGCATCCCTTTCATGAGGGAAAAAATAATTATATATTCATGGAAGCAGAGGCAGAAAAACAGATTCCTCTTTTCCCAGTTGAGTGCCTGTATCACCTGGCTACTGAGTCACTGTCACTCTTTGTGGCCTAATTCTGTAATGATTTCCATGACAACAGAGCTATTCGCTATTTGAATATTGTGGAGTCTGAAAAAAAATCTTTACAGATAATAATGTAAAGAAATATCACATATAACATTAAAAGCAAAAGAAAGAATGGTAAAGACAGCCACTACCCAGGAAGCAATCATCATTTCTGACTTCAGCAGGCAATTTCTCCGTGTTTGCAGGCGAGCAACAGAAACTGCTTATGTGCGTCAAAAGATCTTTTCTGCCATAGTGAGATAAATACGTGCTTAGCTGTTGATTTCCTAATCTTCAATTAAGAAGTGCATCATGTCAAAATGCAGCCTTGCTTGCCTCCTCAGATATCTGTCCACTGTGGGGTTTTGGGGGGGATTTTTTTTTACTTGCATATTTGATGTTTGTGGTATGGAAGGCAATCTCATTTAACATGAAATAGTCTTCCTATAATTGGAAATTCATAGCTGAAAAATGCGTCTTACATCCCTGAACCAAAGCTTTTCGTGATATGCCTGCATTACATGCACATATGCATCCTACCAAGGGAGGGAATATGTCCCAGTTCTCCAGCTCCAGACAATTTTGTTTTCCCCAGCATTTCTCACAGAAGGCACATCTGTTCCCTCCACGCATTGTACATCAAGGTAGAAAGCTCAGGATTTCTCCCTTCTCCCTTCCCTCCGATGGCAAAGAGAGAGAATGTCACTCCAAAAACCGGAGGGAAGGCAAGATGCAGAACATACAGGGACCATAGATCGTAAAAATATTGCCTGAATAAGCTCTTGATTTCTGCCAAATGCTGATACAGATGCACAGGCTGCAGAGCAGACCCCGGTGACTTGAAGGTGACCTTGGAAAGGCCCAAGCAGATGCAGGACTGCCCTGGAGCTGCATGATCCTGAAGCTGTCATGTCAGGGGCATGTGAAACTGTTCTGAGCGAGGCTTTGCAAAGGTCAGTTCCTCATGAACTCCAGGGAAATAAACTGGTCCCTGCAGCTGGGCTGAGGTCAGAACTGCTGCTGTATACCTCAGAGCATGCTGAGGTCAATAGCTGCTTCTATACTGATTTCAGGAAAGACTCCACTCAGCGAAGGTAAGAATCAGGCATCCTTTTACATCAAGCAGACATGGTGAATCCTCAGAAGTGAAATCCGTAAATGAGACAGAAGACCTTGCGTCTCCCTTTCTCAAATAAGAAGTGTTGCCCAAAGCGTGTGGAGGGCCTTGAAGTAATGCTTTTGTCACCAAAGATGGGCTTAATTTGAGAAAATTCAGATGTTTATGTGTGGTCCTCTTTATAGTCTATACAGGCAAAAAACAACAAAAAAACCCACCAAAAAAACACTTTTAGGAAACTTCTAGATCCATCAACACCAATTGAAGAAAGCACTGAGAAGCCTACAAGTATGGAACATCAGTATTCACAGTGCAAGGCTACAAAGCAATGCTCATGTCAGACAATTTGTCACTCTGAAACCACAGTCTGGCTTTGGATTTCATGACAAGTTTGCATCCACTGGAGTTACTGCATGCAGTTCAGTCCACTGCTACGGAAGCAGGAGCTGACTGCATCAGGAAAACTGGAATCAGCTCTCAACGTGCTCTTTTCTGTCCAAAAAGTGGACAACACACAGCACAGTTCCCAGAGACATGGGAGTCTATGGACATGGACTCATAAACCTCTTATCATGATGACCTCAGTAGAGCCACAAAGGTGACCAAAGGAGTGTTTGAGTCAGTTGGGTGAAGATGGAAGCACCCTTATTTGAAGAAGCCCATTGGTGCCTGGTGAAAGCACACTGAGTCTGAAGCAAAGCTGCCCTAAGTGGCTCACCTTCGAGCATGAGCTGGGATCTAAACTCTTCCATGACTTGGTAGATGAAAACCAATAAATTTAAAAAAAAAAAAAAGGCGAGATGAAAAGCATAGAAACTCATTCACAGGACATATGCAGGGTGTGAATGCTCTCTCTTGAATAACAGCAGTTGAGAAGAGCAGTAATTATGCAGTATCATCCAGCTCTCCTTTGCATGGGGTGCTTAAAGCATCTGGATACACTCATGACAGGCAGATACACTAAGGAAAACAATCTTGGCACTGGGGTGCTGGAGGTGCGTGGAGGTCTGCAGTGCAGTCTGCACACAGACAGGCACTCTGAGGATAACTATATTTTGTTCCCCAGCATAAAACTCAATTGTCTCAATAATGGCATGGCTTGCAGCCAACAGTAGTGTTGTGTTTTGCTCCAAACAGTAATTGAGTTGACAGTCCATTCTTTCACTGGGGGTTGAAATATCAAATTTGATCAGATATTAGTACTGATGCTGCTGCATTTTGCCAGCTTGCCAGTTTTTCTGCATGACAGGTGGGTTTGAGATCACAGCACCATGACTGAGAGCCACAGCTGTGGCAAGAGATTGCCTTGGTCATGAGTTCAGAAACTTGTGCTGCAGAATATAATACACAGCAAGAGTGGGAAAATGGGTCAGACAGACAGCAGGAGTAAGACCCATGGGTGACGGGTGACTCTGTGAATTCATACAGTCAGTGAAAATGCTGTGGCCTGTGATGCTGTTGCTACAATTTTCCAATCAAGCTTCCGCCCCCTCTGGACTTTGGATGAATTTCTAACAAGAGGGAAACACAACACAGATAAGGAATATTACAACATGTGTCTTTTCTGTAGCTCTGTTAAACTTGAAGCTGGTGATTACATTTGAACATTTCCAGCCATTGGTTTTCAGATTTTTTTTTTCAGGCTTTTACTCAGGGAAACACGCCGTGCATACGGTTTAGTCTCCTTGTTTTCAAGAACACGCTTAGCTTTAGGAGTGTTCTTAAATGCCTTCTCAAACTGCTTTGTGATATGTGCCTTAACGCGGGCTGGCATAACTGCTTAGCCATGTAGCAGCTCACCCAAAAAGTTCTTACTACCCAGATGGCTCATTACACCTCTCTCTCACTATCTCTGGCAGATGCCAAATGCATCCTAAGTGAAGCTTAAGGAGTTAGTACTTGACCTTCTAATGCCATGTACAGTTGATATTGCTTGGGAAGCCATCCTTCTTCCCCTTTAATAACAGCCAAGCAATCACATTCTCCTGATGCAATGGTGGTGAACTAAGTTACTCAGTATAAAAGCCTCATGATTTGAAAAGGATGTGAGCAGGTAGGGAGTTTCTAAATATGTACATTTTGATGAGGCTTCCTGAACCACAAAATGCAGCTTCCCCCACCAGAAGCTACACCTGCTGACATGCCACAGTCGCCGTTTCCAAAGAACTGAGAATTAAGTGAACATATTATGTGTGCCTGCCATTTTCCCCCAATATTTTTTTCTCTCTTAGCCAATTTTAACCTTAATTTGACAGAAAAAGAGAATTCTCTATCCAAACTCTGATGAATCTGATGAAAACAAGCAGCCAACTAAAGGATGGAGGCCCATGGTACTGCCTCCCTGTGCTCAAGCTGTAACACGACTTCAGCTGACTTCATGGTGATCAGAAAATTCACATGTCACAAAATGAATTATGAATAGAGGAGTTATAGGAAATGTGCAACTCGTCAGGCACCAGCAATACCAGATTTTTTTTTTCCCCCCAGAAGATCCCAGTGAGCACAATCACGTTTCGTGCGCTTGCTGCATCCTTGATGCTTCTGTGATTTTTTATCCTTTTTGGACAGTATTAACCAAGCATGACAGAGGAACAGCTAGAAAAAGGAGAAAAATACCCAAGCATTCATTTCAGCTCACTTCTGAAATCCCATCAGTTAATCTTTGCAGTTGTATGTAGGAGTCTATGTGTCACTGTCAGAACACTCTGAGAACGCGAATGTGAGAGAGGAACTTTAGAGACGTATAGAGAAAGAGAAAATTCTTTTTTCCAAACTTCAACTTAAAAGCATCTTTAGCTGGTTTTAAGCATGATTTTGCTCAATATTTTTTCGTAAGACGGACAACCTGTAACAAGTATGGCTGTGGGAATGAAAAATTCTAAGTAAAAAAAAATATTAATAATTCTAACTTTTTATCATCACTCTTAAGCAGCACACTGTTCTTACTAACTGATGTTAGGTATTGAGGCTAGTTCATATGTGTCAATTTTGGAAGTATCAGTAAGGGTATCGATAGGTTAGTTGTATGTGTCCCCATCACAGGGCCAAATACATTCTATTATGATATAAACCCATTAATCACTCTATTTCCAGCCCAGGAAAAGAACAGAGTAACTGCACCCAACTGACACCAATGGATGAGAAGAACCATGCCCCTCAGTTGTGGATCTCCCCTGTACTGTCATTTTTCAGGAAACCTCTCCAAGGAAGCAAGACCCCAGATGATGCTTCCAGGCTTATGGCCCTTTCTGGACTAGAAATGTATTGAAACCTGCAAACTTGGAAAGAGGCCCCTGGGCAAACCCCCAGCACATTCTCTCAACCCTAGTACAGAGCTGAGCCAGCAGATCTTCTAAGTATTTAGAAAAATCTGTATATCTTGTTACAGTGCCCAACACATTCAAATACAGGAGGGCAGTAAGGTTCAGCACGCAATAACCAACCCCAAAATATATGCACCCATAGCCTACTAGATTGATCAGATGTAAGCGGAACCTTCAACTGAATTTAAACAGGCAAAATGAGCACAAAATCCTACTTACTTCTTCTATCAAGACTAGATGTTAATATTTTTCTATTGGCCACATTGCTTTCATAAAGGATGAAGTTAATTCATGCCCCACTGGCTCCTGAAGTTCTGATGGAAAAAACTGGATTTGCATTCCATATAATGGTATATTCACAAACACCTTCCCCAAGAGATCTCTTTGGAGAAGAGATGATGGCACAATTATTACAAATAATCTTGCTTCATTTGCCAAGCTGACTTGCTTCAGAAAAATGACTTGAGAGATAAACTCAGTGGAGTTTCCATGGGACTTTGAGCTAGAGAGAACACAGAGAGACCAAGCTGTGCATCAAACAGAGCACACGGCTAATCCAAAACTGCCGGTGCTGGCTTCTCAGCGGTTGAGAGCACGGCTGCTTCTTCACAAATTAGAAATGACAAATTTAGTGTAAGTTCAAAGGGAATAGAGTACTGATACAGGAGCCAGGGCACCACAGAAGCTCTTGTACTAAAACCAATGCTTTGGTTCCATCAGTGCTCCCTATGAACAACACATCTCACTTGGTCATTTTTGCTCTAACCAGTGGGTCCTCACACCTCAACACTTGATGTTAGGTGGCCCCATCCATTTCTCCTGGCTCTTCTATTCACATGTTAATATAGCACTTGCCTACTTACTCCAGTTTCCCCTGGAATTAAAAATTAGTGCTAAGGTCAGAGCTCTAGCAGGCAGAAATCAGCTCTGCTTCAGTGAAATCTCTAGGCAAGCCAAGCTGTAATAGAGCAGATCCACTATATAGCTCTGATCAGAAGGGGAGCATCTCCAATCCTCCTCTTCACTCAGCCACATTCGCCGTTCCAACTGTTACAAGCTTGACAGCATCTGCTACCACAGGTCTGAGAGTAGTTTCGCTTCTATTCTTCAGTTAGACTCTGGTTTTAGGATATTTTATGACCATCCACACGCTGTCAACACCTGTCCACATTTCAGTATTGGAGCTGAAGCACAAACTGGTAGGACGAGGCTGCCTGTGCTCCCTCCCTCCCTGCAGACTGTCCCTCTTGCCGACCAGCTGTCCTGAAGGGAGCAGGAGGTGTCCCTTGAGTCGAAGACAAATGATTAAAAAAGGACTGGGGCTACACAAACCCCTCCAAATGTTTTCCACTCAAAATGCCTGTCCGTATGCAGACAAGCTCAGAATGGTGACGTAACACTGTGTGCTTCAAGCAGGAAGGAATAAAGTGAAAAGATTTCAACAGAGAATTGTCTAAGACAGAACTAGGGGTTGCCAAAGTATTCAGGTTCTTAGTGGTCCCACTGCATTATGACAGTGAAATATGGAATCAATGTCTGTACTTCCTTAGATTATACTCTAATCAGTGTGCAAGTACTTTAAGGCAATAGATCTTTGTATCTGAAAGTACTCTTAAGCATGAATGTATAGGACCCTGGGTAGCCTATTACTGAGAGCATGTTGTCTGCACTCCAGCTTCAGAAGCTTTCAATCTGTTAAAATACGACAGAATATATGTCAATATATCCATGGAAAAGGGCCGTCATACTTTCTATTACCCTTCGTGTTTCATTGCCAGTCTCTTTTGGAGCCGGGGAAGGAAGTTTCTTTGAGCATTTGTGTTTCACTGTGCCTTCATTTCCATCAAGACACCCGTAACACATATTGCAGTCTGTTGCAGGCTTCTTTATGCCCTGAGGGAAGAGAGGGGTGTGAGCTGTTCAGATCCAAATCCTTGCATAAACATGATGCAGCCTCAGAAACCGAGCCCCTGCTGCCAGCGGCAGTCCATGGGAAAGCTATTGCACATCAAGCACTGTTCGTTGTGAGAAGTTTGGGTGGTAATGAAATCCTGAGTGTAATGCTGGTGGAGGAGCTCCCATCCACATTTAGCACAGTGAGAGCTGTTGACTAATGCAGGACACAGGCTGGTGGACAGGAAGCTTCCTGGGAAGGCAGGAGACATGGGTTAGAGACCTCACAGGAGGAAACTGAACCTGGCTTTGCCTTTGGGAGGATTTCTCTGAGCATCAGTAAATCACACTGCAGAGGGGTGATACTGTCACCTCTGTTTTGCGACTGTTTTTGTTGCAAATCAGTTCTTCAAAAAACTCACCTTCCTGTAGTCCTGAGACACTGGAGTCAAATTACCCAACACAGACAGAAGCCCTGCAGCTCAGCCAGAGCCCTGTTGATAAATGCTGGGGCTTGTCCACTATCTCAAGTTTTACAACAAAAATTAGCTGTATGAGCTATCACAGAATCACAGAATCACAGAATGTCAGGAGTCGGAAGGGACATCGAAAGATCATCTAGTCCAGCCCCCCTGCCAGAGCAGGATCACCCAGAGTAGGTCACACAGGAACACGTCCAAATGGATTTTTGAATGTCTTCAAAGAAGACTCCACAACCTCTCTGGGTAGCCTGTTCCAGGGCTCTGTCACCCTCACAGTGAAAATGATTTTCGTCATGTTTTTGTGGGACCTCCTATGCTCCATCTTGCACCCATTGCCCCTTGTCCTATCACTGGGCATCACTGAGAGGAGCCTGGCTGTGCCCTCCTGACACCCTTTACATTGGAGCTATGCATGGCTCCAAACCTTGTTACATCTTGTCTGGTCTTGAACGTGTTTCAGTTTGGTTTTCACTGTACCTGCAAAAAAACTTTGCTGCAAATTTTTTTGCTGTGCTTGCTGCTTGCTCTGCGATCAGATTCCTATAATCTAGTTTGAGATTACACCATGATTATTTGCCTGTTGGCTCCCTAGTGATTTTGAACTTGGTTCAGTTGCATCGTTACCTATTCAATCTAAATTCTGCTTAGCTTTGTGCAATCACAGATTCTTTCCCTCCTGTCAAAAAAAGAAATGGTTTATACAGAGAAAGATTAGCAAAAGTAACTGTGGTACGACTAACCCTGTGAAACAAGAGAATGCAACCTATAAGCTACTGTGATGTTGAACCACAGAGAAAAAATAATTTTGAGTAAATCAAAAACTCAGGACAAGGAAATCTCAATCCTTAAAATCATACTCTTGTAAAGACCATGTGGTGCTGACAGCTCACCCTACTAATGCATTGGAGGATGGAAACGTAACATCAGAGGAAATGACAGGTAGTCATGCACATGGTTTTACCATACATGCAGTTTTACTGTACTGGTAATGACCCTTTATAGAAATGTTGTCATCTAGATTCTTGTTATAAGTGATGTAATAATAAGCAGTTGTTGCATTAATTAGAATAAAAATAAATTCTAACTCTTACATTCTCAGATGTGTCCTTTTCGTTGCCTATATTATATATGAAAACATTTGGAATTCTGTATGTAAAAATACTCACATGTATATATGTACATACAGTGATTCACAGAAGACTTTTATTACACAGCAGTGCAGCTGTAGAAACTATCACAAGGTTGATTAATGAATTTAAAGTAAATCAGACCAAATCAGTTGCTGGAAGATCTGTACACTGCTAGGAACTGCAGTAGATGAAGTGCATAAAGTATCTGTGAAAGTGATCATCTGAATCCCAGAGTTAATATACTTTTTTTCTTTTTTTTTAAGAAGACTATCAGGAATTATATTCTTTCCATTATAAAAAAATATACAAATATAATTTGTGTTGGTAAGATCATTTCTTCTGAGGAGACATAATACAGGACAAAACAGAAGGCAAGAGCTGCTTTTATAGCAAAAAGGGGTCCAATTAATCAGTTCAGTGTTGCTCACAGCAAAACTGAATTCAGTCCTTACCCCACCTAAAATAGCACGAGTTTCTTTTTTCTTTGTTCCTTATAAAAGCCACGACCAAAAGAGATGCTAGCTAAATGAAAAAAATCTTACTGAAGATTTTCAATGCTGACCCTTTCAATGCTCTTAATTTTTAGTGTCGCATCAATCTCACTCTCATTGTAACTATTATCATCAAGCAGAGATGATCACTCTTCATAAGCAGTCCAAAGGGGCTTCTGAGGGTTACCAGCAAAGAACAGTTAAGGGAAAACTTTCCCAATTAATAGACTATTTTCCCTTTCCTCCTAAAGACATAAGGTTATAAAATCTCCTTTAAAAATAGATTAAGGTGAAAAGAAGCCTTTGTGATTATGGGACAAATTTCATTTGAGAAGAGGTCAATGAGTGCATTCTCAATTCATTACCAGACTATGCGGCAGAGGTCTGCATTGTCAGCCCCCAGCTTTTGCCACAATCATCCGTCTCAAAGTAAAATCAAATCTTCCATTTCCCCTGTTGCTTCATGTTGCTCAGAGGGCAACGCAACAACAGGACGATCCTCTGCAGATTTTGTTCTTGGCTTCCTCTTGCCCTGGTGAGTGATTACTAAAAATACTACAGAGATACTCTGCTGAAGGATTTATTCAGGCTTGCAAAGTGCACCCATTTTACTAGTGCTTTAATCACCAATTAGTACACATGCTGCTGCTGCTGCTATTAACTCACTACAGCTTTATCTAAAGTGAACAAAAACCATCAGCTTGCTTCTGCTTCAGGGAAAGTAATAGGAACGAGCAGCCAAGGAATGGCTGAGCTAAACAGTAGCTCTGCTTTTATGAAGACAACCATGTCACGGGTTAGACAGAAAGCAGCAGGCGTTCCTAGTTTTCAGGGACTGGACAAATTCCTTCAGAATGTTCCAAGGTCAAAAATCTTTTAAAATACATTCCAACCAAGACGTAGCATGACTTTTACGCTGTACTGTGGACAATTACGGAGCAATACTGAAGTCATGATCTACACAGACATAAGCATGAGCTGAAATCCTAAACTACTGGAAGTCATTTAACAAAATATGGTACAGTTGGTTTTGTTACATCTTTTCCTTTGTGCATTGTCTGATTATTTTTTTTATATATATCCTTGCAACAATTTTACCTGTGTTTTCAGGAATACATCTGACTTTCTGCTTTCAGTCCTATAGCATCTCTTTACACATTTTTTTCCAAAAGAAAGAGGAATAATTCCTCAACTGACTAATTAACAACACTCTTATCCACACAGAAATGTAAAGCTCCATATAGCTGCCAAACATGAGTTATCAGCATCTTCATATTTAAATTTATGATATCCAACTAGTGCCCCGAGCAATTCTTAACTCTGTCACCTTTACTTTAACAGGCAGGAGTATCAGATGTTCCTGAAGAAGTTGCAAGAAGCCATCAAAATATGTACCCTGTGCACTGTGGAAGCTTCTTTATACCTCCCTGCCAATTAATGGTTGGCTCTAAAGCATAAGGGTTTATAATTCTTGGGCTTTTTCTCTCTATCCTTCCGAGTACAATGGCAGATACTCTAATTAGCCCGTTTGCTATTAAGTTCCATACCTTGAGGCCACAAGGAGTGCAGGTTCATTATCTGGCATTTACTTTTAATTCTGATTGTTCAGTGCTTCAAAAAATGATCAGTAAAAACTTCTAAATGTCTTAATGGCATGAGATTCTCTAAGGGTCCTCCTAATGGGAAATAAAGCCACCTTTTTCACAAGGAATAAAGTACCAGTGGTAGAATAAAGCTTACCATGACCAATGACTGTTCCTTAGAAGCCATACACATGCTTTTAGGTTCCTAATTTTTTCACTAAGCATTTGTTACGTGGATACAACTTATCATCCTACATCTTTGCAGAAGATATTTTAAAACATTAAAAACCCTAAGAGCTTTAGTTTCTTCTTATTTTTCTATTTTTACAAGAAATGCAGCAATTTAAGTCCACACAACAGACCCAACAGATTTGCATTAAAAATATGACTTTAACCCAAAAACAAGGAGGCTTTTGACAAGCTCGCTCGACAAACTGATGAATATACTGTACCTAACTGTGATGAAATATTTAATACTACAGGCTATTTGCAGTTCACTTATAAAAAGCCACTGACATCTCTGAGAAAACTGTGAAAAACATACTAAAGAATTCTGCTGATGAACTACATTTTGAAAGGGAAGAGTCATTCTTCTGTTTTCCTAACCAACAAGGTAAGCATTAAGAAATTGCTTATTGTGACTTTGACAACACCCTCCTGTGGTTTCAACCTCACTCTCCTTCATAAGCTTTGCGCCCACGCCCGCAATCCCAAGTACTACACTTGGGGACAAAGAATCACAGATGTCTGAGCAAGAACCACAGAATCGCCCAGATTGGAAAAGACCTTTAAGATCATCCAGTCCCATCATAAACCTAACACTGACAAGTCCTTGACTAAACCATATTCCTAAGCACTATGCCTACATGACTAAAATACCTCCAGGGATCCCCATTTGCCACTGCCCTGGGCAAGATGTTCCAATGCCTGATAACCCATTCAGAAAACAAATTCTTTCTAATATCCAAGCTAAATTTCCCTTGGCGTAATCTGACGCCATTTCTTCTTGCTCTGCCACTTGTTACTTCATTGAACAGACCCATTCCCACCTCTCTACAACTTCCTTTTAGGTAGTTGTAAAGAGGGAGGAAGTCTCCCCTCAGCCTCCTTGTCTCCAGGCTGAACAACCCCAGTTTTCTCACTGCTCCTCAGAAGACTTGTGCTCTAGAGCCTTCACCAGCTTTGTTGTCCTTCTTTGGAGATGCTCTAGTACCTCAATGACCTTCTTGTCGTGAAGGGCCCAAAACTGAACACAGTACTCAAAGCGCGGCCTCGCCAGTGCCGAGTACAGGGGTCTGTTTTTCACAGCAGACGCCAGATTAATTTCTAGCTGGGCTTTGGATCTTCTATTTTCTCTCTGTATAGTCTCACACCTTTGTAATCGTCCTGTGTGGCCTGCCTTTTCTTTCATAGGCCATAAACCCTCCTTTTTTCCCTAAGTTGCAGCCGAGGCTCCCTGTTCAGCCAGACCAGTCTTCTTCACTTCTGGCTCATCTATGGCACATGAGGACAGACTGCTCCTGCGCCTTTAAGACTTCATTCTTGAAGAGTTTCTGGACTGCTATACCCTTCAGGAATGCCTCCCAAGGGACTCTCTCAAGCAGTATCCTAGACAAGTGAAAGCCTGCCCTTCTGAAGTCCAAAGTGGGAGTTTTGTGACAGAAGTAGCAGAACAGCCAACATGTTTTAGAAGAGCAGAGCTCATGAGCAAGCTCAAATGAGGTGCACAACTATGAGGACAAGGATTGCGCCCAACGGTGGTTCAAGAGAGATAGCGGGTGTAAGCCCTTCCATGCAGGCACATCAGTGCAGATCTCTACAGCTTGCTTAGCTCCCAAACACGAATTTGCAGACAGTGAGGAATATCCTTTATCACCACCCAGATCCTTGAACTGGGTCTTGTTTGTTTTCCATGAGCATTTAGGGAACCCTGAGGAGCAAGCTCAAATGCAAATATCTACATTACTGCTTTTAAAAACTAGGTGACATGAATTCTGCTAAGAAGTCTTAAATGGCTCAGCAATGTAGGTGTCTTGAAAATAGATGTTTGAGAAGCTGTTGGAAAGAAAGTTTGGTAACTTGGAAATTTTGTTCCCAACTAGAAGTAATTTGTAGGAAATGGCAGTGTATTCTAAAATTTAAGACTTTTCCAACTATGTGTTCTGCTGTACTTACAATTGAAGATTCTTATTAAATAAAATTCCCAAGAGTCATCAGATTGTTTATGCAAATTAGGGAGTACAAAGCAAAATTAGTCCAACTGCTAACACTTCAATCATACAACCAGCTATTAAGAGCACAACCTCAACACAAGCCATGATTGCATGATGTGCAGATTTTATCTCCCTTACTGTTATTGATCTGGACACACAACCTGGACATAATTATTTGAGAACCACTAATCTGTCAGTACCTTTAAACCATTGATCTGATTTACATCGTCACACGCCTCATTCCACTGCAATTAAAACGCAGGGCTGTGAATGCAGTTGTAACAAACTTGTCATCCACAGCTAATGAAGAGCTGTATCAAAATGATGCATCAGACCTTCCCTCAAACCTAAATTAATTTTTTATCCAAACCAAGACCACGGGAGGATTAAGACAGAGGTAACATCTGGAAAGAAGCAGGGGTGAAAGTTTCCGTCCCAGCAAGACCTGGATGAAAACTAAGACTCACAGTCCAGAAAATTTGGTAGAAGACTGCCCTAGCAGCTTAACTCAGTCTACTACCTTGCAGCCTAGAGCAACTTCCAACCACAGTGTCTACATAAGTCAGACAAAATCCTTAAAAAACAGGCTGAAACTGCAGCAAGACATTATGGGATGTATAGGTCTCCAAGCTATGGGCATCCCGGTAGAGCAGAGGGATAGAGAGAGATTTAGATGTCGGTAAACTGTAGTTATAGGCACTTCAACACAAGCACAGAAACATCACTGATTATAAAATCAGAAAGGAAATCCTAGGAATGAAAGAAAAACGTAAGAATGCACCTGAGTATTCACTAATATCAAGAACAAAATGACCAGATTTTAGACTTATACAGGATAAGTTACCTGACTGCTCATATCCAGCTGCTTACAAATTTGCACGCTTGAAAACAGTCGTTATTTACCCTAATGTTCTCTACATTTAACAATGACAAGCTTGCTACCTGGCTAGGAGTTATTTATATGCTGCATTCAGAATGGCTGATCTCTTACCCCTTACTACAGAAAAAAAACTAGAGGTCCTATTTGCTGGGCTTGGTGGAAATGGAAGCAAGCACGTCAGTAGCAAGGATTCTTTCTTTCCACTAGATTTTAGAGATGCTGGCAAGGCTGGATGCTCTCCTTTTTAAATCTTCTCAGGAGCTTCTTGACAATGAAAATGGCCATTTCTCTTTGGAAATCTCTAGTGTCCTTCTCAAGGCCTATTTATATCATCTTTACAGCCTCCTCATTCCAGGAGCTTTGGCATTCAAATTCAAAGTCACAGATTCAGATATTTATCAAACCAATAGTTGTGAAAACATACCTCTTTTGACACAGCTTAGGTGAGGTAGTGTCTCAGCCATCCTAAAACAATCCTTACTGAATTCCTCTTCCTAAGCACCATGCAGAGTAAAAAGCCTTCCACCTGCATCACAGTTTGGGGTTCACACTGGTTTTGGGTGCACACTGTCTTACACCACTGAGCCTGGAGATATATACAGATATAGATATATAGAAATACAGAGCTCTGATCTCATCAATGGAAACTCATCACTGCCTCCTAAAATGCATCAGTTATGACATTCTTTTTAATTACACATTTGATTGCTCAGACACCCACATAGAGGGTTAACAGCATGTTTGGAACAACTCATTAATAAATAAAATTTAATACAAGAATATGGACAACAAGACTTGAAGAAGTTTTGTCCATCTCAGGGCCCCAAAGATGGATCAGCAATACCTAAACCCTTCCCAACAGGTATTCTCTTTTTTACTCTTACTACTACAGATAGTCTTCTACTACCCTACTATTCCTGAGGATGCTTCAAGGCATCTCAAGTTCCATCACTGCAGTGCTTAGCTGTCCTTATGATTAAATATTTCCCCTAAAGTTTAGCCTAGATCTCTCTCATTACCATGACACTTCCTGAGAAAATGAGCCTCGCTTTTTCTTTTGATCACAAGTCCAGTGAAAAGGTGTTATATAAAAATGGATGTAAGAAAATCCCTTGGAAGCCTCGAGCCTGAATATCAAGCAAAGCAGAAGAACAGGAGTGATAGAAGCTGCTCAGGCAGCGCACACTTACAGACGGGGCAGCAGCATCACCATCTGCTGGAAGGAGCGAATTTAGCTAATGTACCAGTTGCCACCAAAGGAGGAGTGAGAAATGCCTTTGGCAAACACTCAACATAACGAGAGGGACACAGCGACCTCGCACACTGCCCAGCTCATGAGAAGTGAAAAGTCCAAGGGCTCTCTCAGGCCACAGAGCGGAATAAATCTACCCTGATAGTCTCAATAAGAGGTTCAGATGGTTTGTGTTTTATCTATTAAACATAGTTTCGATAGAAAGCCCAACCTTTTTAAAATTCACCTCCCTCCTGGGAGAGGCCATCTGCTGCGGTGGAGGACTTCTGGTCTCCTCTGCACTTCCCGTCAGTGAGACGGAGGGTCGGCTCGGAGGGATCAGGCCAGCAGGCACACGTGTGCTTCAGGATCTGCCCGTCAGTTTGTGAGGAGCCAAAAGCAAAGGGAGTGTGAAAGGCTGATAATCACCTCGGGAACAGATTGGGCTCCTGCCGAAGAGGAATTTTAACACTTCTCTGCAGGCACCGCCTGGTCAGATGGTACTCCTTCATGCTGCAGCTCTCTGCATGCAGCCAGGCAGCTAACGCTCACACTATCTTCCTAATGTTCTCCTCTTTGCAACTGCTGTAGTAGCTCCAGGGGTCCTGCAAGAGAGGGGGAACGGGAGGTCTCCACGCACAGTTGGATGTGGGACACCCTACGGCAGAGCTCAGGGGACAGCACTGGGGAGATGCCTCTAGGGCCGCTGCAGGAAGGCGAGGCAGCACGGTGCTCTCCGGAGGAACTCACAGCGTCACTGATGACTTCAAAGCAAACCAGGGAGAGAGCATTTTCCACGTAAATTTGGCCGCCAGATTTACCAGCAGCAGCTTGGCTCTCAGTGCTGCCTTTTGAGCCTTTCTGAGGGCTCCCACTGATGGCAACAGAGGGAAGTTTCCAATGTGTTGACTGCAGTAGTCTGCAGTGTCATTTTTGGTGGTGAAAGCCCAGACTCTGAGATGTGTTGTTAGTGCATAATTAATGTCACGTTCCACCACTGATGAACAGTGTTGAGAGGTATGGTGAGATGAGAACATTTTTAAAAAAGGCTGGGAATTGAGGCCAAAGGTAGGATGTGAATCATCAAAAAAAAGTCATTCATGCTGCACTGCTCATCTCTCACCCTGCTTTTGTACCATGAAACCTTTCCAAAGCTGTGGTCAAGCAATCACCTGCACCAAGTGCCAATGAAACTCAGCCTGGAAGGCACATATTTAATCTGTAGGATGACCTGTGTAATCTATCCCAGTGTAGAAATGAAGTGGTGACAAGGTCTGTTGGCCCCTGTGAAGGTATGGAGGATCACTGCTGGTTAACTTGTTACCAAGCAGTACAGGCAGGTTGCCATCACGATTTTAGAGCAAACCAACCACTGTACGACAGCTGTCTCTGGGGAAAAATAAAATAATTCATCTGGCTTTGTGTCAGCAGAGGTGGCTCTGGTGTCTCCTTCACACCTCTGCCAATGCAGTGTGGGTTTGCAGCATCTTCTTCAAGTGCTGGTCTTGAATATCTGTAGTTATCAGCATCCCACCTTTTGCAGTCTGATGAAAGCTGGTTTTGCACTTCACCAATATCTAATATTGGAGTAATTTTTAAGAAACATTTGTTTCAGGAAATACTAGAATCATAGAATTGCTTAGGTTGGAAAAGATCTTTAAGATCATCAAGTCCAGCCATTAACCTAGCAATGCCAAGTTTACCACTAAACCGTGTGGTGGTTCCTTGTTGTAAGAAAAGACTTAAATCTCACTGTTTAATGCCTCTTCAGAGCCCACAAGCAAAAGTGATTATCACCACGTGGCTGAAACTTCTGTTTTGTTACAGCTGGCATGTGACATCCAAAGCAACTACTGTAAGAAGTCTGTCTTGTGGATGATATTATGTGGAATCACAACCATGAGTGTAGCCTCACATATTTCAAATCCTAGAAGAGGTGGGACAGTGAACTCCTCTTGGCCTTTCCTGCTATTTGCAAAAAGCACCACACGGTTGATTGCGAACGGTCTGGGAACATGAAAAAAACCTCTATTTACAGACGACAGCAATGTCGTCATGGTACAAGAAATAACGGTCAAGTATGTCAAAATGTAGCCCTGCAACATCTACATTTAGGTGATGTGTCTGTGTCTATAGTGTCAACCACTGGCAGCGTTACCCTTCTGTGACCTGTACTGCCATGGTTTCTGAGCTGGACCAGACCCACTCTGAGAGTGGAGGGGAGACACGGCAGCACCCAGAAGTGTAGCACTAACACCACGGTGGGTTACAACGATGCCCCATGCCCCTGCTAGTGTTCTGCAGATCTAGCAGCTACCAGCTATATCCAGGAGTATCAGAACTAAGTTCCCTTAGGTTTCACATCTTGTGGTTGATTGATGCTGGTGTCTAAGAGGATGAAAACCCGGCAAAATGGCCTTGGTCACAATATTTCAGACTCTCTCTGCTTTGCATTCTTTCACTTTCAATCTGATGGTCCATCAGTCACAAATTCAGAGAACTTCCTTCCGTCTGTTCTTTCCTCCTGTCATTACTTATCCTTATGTCACCTGAAATAACTTAATTATCTTTAAGATGTCTATCTTACTGCCAAGGTTGGAGCTGGTCAATGAATTAAAAAAATAAAATACTGGAGTATACTCAGCCACAGAGACAAAGACACAAATCAGATGATCACAGAATAAGCCAGGCTACAAGAAAAACACTCTGTGGTGGAAATCTTCCTGATTTATATCACAACAATGTCCTTCCCATCAAAACTCTTTTCAGAAAGCAGACTTAACTGATTTGAGAGTTGAAGAGCACAAGGCTCCCTTCCAAATGTTGCTACGATATTTCTTTAATATAGAGGTTTGGATGTATTTAGAAACATCTTCCAGAGCAACACTTTGTATTTAAGCAGGGATCTCCAGAGGGTGTTAATTCTCAAAGCAAACACAGTATTACAGTGGAAAGTACTTGAAATTCACAAAAACTGAACATGATCTTTTTCTTTGAGTATTTACAGATGCAGTATAACAGCTCTACAGAAATACAACTAAAGTAAGCAAGCATTCAGGCCTAGACTTACAATTACTCTGAACCCTGTCACTGAAGACAGTGAAAACGGGGTATTTATCACCGCAAGCCCAACCGAAGAGCATGTTGTGTTCATTTCACAAGGGCACGGCTACAAAGTGCTGGTCTCTGTGTCTGTGGCAAGTCAGGTTTAAACTGCTTATTCATTTAGGACACAGAAGGTTGATGCCAGCATTCTCAGCTTGTTACTCTGTGGTTAAAAGGGCTCTGAACGCCAGACGCCTTTGTCTGAAAATAATACAGTTGGCATTATTTTCAATAATGAATACTCGGAATTGTTTTTCTCATTTCTTTCAACTCTGTTAGCTAGGTGTGACATTAAGCAATGCCAAGCAACAATGCTTGTGACAGAAGTAGGAAATATAAACAGACTTAAAAAAACCCCCAAACAAATCCACAAAGTGATGCAGAAGTCACAGGTAGTGCCCCAGTGAATATGCCATTTAGAAGAAGAGTTGGCTTGCAGAGGTATTTATGTCTCTGCATATCCAGACAGACACAACAGGATATTCAAATGCCCTAAACCAAAGCCAGCAATAAAGTGCCTAAGGCTGTATCTTTAAGTACTGAAGTAACACCTTTGAAAATGTGGATTTTAGGCTTTCCTGAGAAAGCCTCACTATCCTTTTAGTTGAGCACAGTACTGCACTGCAAAACAGAAACCCCTCCTGGGGAGATATCACAAATTCTCAAATTAATACCCTGCCCTGTTCACAAGGCTGCCTGGTGGTCACTGTAACAGTGACAACACCTTCCAATAATTATGACGCTATGGTAAACAGGATACTAAATACATACTAAATATACTAATATATATACCAATATATATATACTACATATACTAATATGTACAAAATCATGTTCTGATTTAAATGATTTTCAGTATGAATCTTTATTAGGTCTATTACCCTCAAGAAGCAACCATATATCGTTACCCCTATCATATGAAGGAACCAGATAAGTGAAGCATTCTCACACATCTGGAGAAGAGATTTCAAAAGCAGAAAAAAGCAAAGGACTAAATCATATATCATCTGGAGAGAAGAGACTTAAAAACCGCACAGCTGTTAACACATTCAAGTATTATCAAATGTCTGCTACAGAGCAAATGTCTTCACATGTGGCAAGATTGACCAGTCTTTCCAACACAAGTACCTGGAAAGTGGACTGATTTCAGAGACCTGAGATTTCAGCCTTCCTGTCAGCCATTTACAGGCTTCTCAGCACTAATGAAAATTGAAGCATGTAGTCTGGTGTCCACAGACCGAAGTACCTACTAGTGGGACTACAGGTTTCCCCATCGTCTTTCACACAAATAAATAAACCTCTGACGGTAAACCTCTGCGCAAGAACAGTTTTTACTATGAAAAGAAAGAAATGTCAAAAACTTTGTGACATTCACTTTAGACGTTGGCTTGTGAAAGAGTTTCAACAGAAATTATCGTGGTACCTGCAATGGTGGTACCTACAACGGCCTCAGATTTGGAAAGTGCTGAGTGACCAAGACCTGCTGTTCTGCAGGAATGCCAGGTAACAGTTCCCTGCACAGCCCAGGGGACAATCAGTGGGCACAGCACCTGAGCAGAGCTTTCAGAGCTGGCGTTTGAATACAGCTCTCAGCAGAAACCCACGGGCTGGCAGCCTCACTCAACAGACTACTTGAATTTTTAGTTACTTTCTTGGATTCAGACATCAGAGCAGGTGACTGAGTTGACACAGTAAATAATCTGAGTATGAGCTACGTAATCACTTCTGATTTTACACAGAAAAAGCTTGGATAATGTTGAGAAGGGTATCAGAGACATTTGAATAGCGTTGTACTAAAGCAGGCCAGGTTTGCGAGCAGCAGAAAACACAATGCTCAGAAAACGCAAAATGTGTAACGGTGTCAGGAGGAACCTCTTCACCAGAGAGTTCACAGAGTCCCACTTGATTCAGGAGCCATTACCCTGCATCTGTATGTTAACGAAGCAGCTGTTCCACTGCTAATTGCTGCTCCTACCAATTGCCTTTTTCCAATTAAGATTTTATTATCGGATTTATCATCGCAAACAGAAATAGATGTATTTCAGTTTTAGAAAGATAACAGAATGGTGCAATTATCCAGCAGTCTTCCAGTCGGGCATAAAACAGACTCCATAAATCCAAGGTTTTACTAGTTCTTTACAAATTGAGCAGATATCTAGATACAGGCATCTTCTGTGAATGCTGGCCTCCACAAGGATGCCCAGATTAGCCTTTTTAGATTGGGTTGCTTAGTTAAAATCCAGGCATTCTGAGCCTTATCTAAACATTTAGGAAAACAGCTTGACTTTCAGAAGTGCTGGATACTTATAAACCTTATCCCCATTTCAGGTTGGTCCTTTTGGTACTTTTACGTATTTGATGTCACAAGGTGAATTAATCTTATAGTTACAGTTTTCTTCAAGAGTCCTCTACTATAAGGCTGCCTATCAAAGTGATAACTAGACTTTCAAATGAATATTAATAGACTTTTAGAAGTGAATTTAGCACTCCTTTAGAAATCTGAGATCTGGATAACCTCTTAATGGATGTAGTTACTACAATGGTCCATCGTGGCTGGAAGTACATTTTTCTGCTACTATTCCTAGGTGTAGTAACTTAGAGAATGTCAATGATTACTGTGTTGACCACAGCAGAAGTCTAAGTGGTTTCCTTCCATAGCAGATGGAGGCTTCACAAGTCTTTGTCCAGTGTTGCACCAAGATCCCAGTTCATGCTGGTGCTTCTGTTTGCAAGTAGCTCCACTGAAGACAGCGGAAGAGCTCCTGTGCTGGACAAGAACACACTCAGCTCTGCTGCACTGAAGGAACCTGAGCAAGGATACTTGGGACTATGGGAGACAAACCAAAAGAATAAATGAGGAGGAGACTAAAACCTTGAGCAGTAAAAATTAAGAATTTGTCAGCTTCACAGACTAAGACACATGATTTTGGGAGGATAACATTCCTAGGACACTGTAGTGGTCTCAGGAGGAGAGGAGAAGAAAATTTCTAAGACGTATCTTTTTTCCTTTTCTTCTATGAAGAAACTGTGCTCTATAAACATCTCCCTGTCTTGCAGAGACTACATACAGAATTTGTGCAATGTGGAGGAGTGATCCCAAGCTTTCTGATCTTCAGTTGTGTACTATATGTATTTTTCAAAATGCTGCTACCAGGCCCTAAAGCTGTGTCTTCACTGGACTAGATGGATAATGGTATTTTCTATTTAGAGGAAAGCCAAACGGTTACCTCGAAAATAAGGTATTTATCATCCATGCAGAAAGACCTGAACACCAATTTCCAGTTCAGAAATGAGGTGCCCAAGCAAACAAAGAGAATTTGACGGGCACGTCTGCTTCGTGCTACTGCTCATGGCAAATGCCTCTCTGAGAGGGAAACAGCTCCCAGCAATAACACACGGTGATACCACAACTACAGTAAGGACAGCCAGTGCCAGACAGCTGCTCCTCTATCACTGGTGATTAGGAAAGATTATGGCTGTATTTATTTCCATATTAATTGCTTTTGGAAAGGGTGCTCAGGCACTGGGATGCACTGCCCAGTGAAGTGGTGGAGTCACGGTCCCTGGAAGGGTTTAAGGACAGGCTGGATGTGGCACTTAGTGCCGTGGTCTGGCCCCTGTGGTGGTGTTGGGTCACAGGCTGGACTTGACGATCTCAGAGCTCTTTTCCAGCCTCAATAATTCTGTGATTCTGTGCTGTTGTTCTCCTTATGAACACAAAACCTATTTCATGTTTTTTAATTTCAAAATATTATATGTTTTCCAAAAATGTGGCACCAGCTTTTTAAATAGCTGGAAATAAATCAGCGTTTTGTAACGGCAAATTTATAACAGGACAAATAACCACTTTAACTACAAACAGGGCAATAACCATCCATCTATCAAGCATCTGTTTAGAGTAATGGATTACACAGAAGAGCCACTTTACTTAATCAGGTTGGTCTTTGCAATACTTTTGTGTTCCATAAATAATATTCTAACAGGAGAGTTCTTCCGTTGGAGACCATTTTGAGCAAATGGTGAAAATGAGTCTGTCTTCTGTCAGAAAGTATCAAATTAAAAGACACACTGATGGCTATCTCTGCCCTTTGAAACAAACTATTAGAAAATCCTTCTCGTTAAGGATGACCCCGGAAAAACCTAGCAGCTTCAAAATCGTACACTGACTGCCCAGAATAGTGAGGCTAAAAGGGCTAAGTCATGGAGATGCAAATGTGGTTATTTTCTCTACTTAAAAAAAAAAAAGGAAAAGCAAAAAAACCAAACAGAAAACAAAACAAAACAACTCCACACTAAAACTTTCAAGGTCTCAGAGCCAATGACTTGGGAATACAACATTCACCAAGGAACTGTGCTGGAAACTATGAAGGGTGTGATTAAGTGGTCATGTAAGAATAGCATGCTCAGGTCCTTTTCTGTGTTTGTTTCCACCAAAATTCCTTGTAATACATCACATTGAAGTGAAATGTGGCAAGGCCAACGACTTTCTAGAGACTCTGGAAAGTAAGTTTGCCTAATTAGGCAAAACCTTTGACTCCCTACGAACATTCTCTTGAGCCACTGTTAGGAAATCTGTCAATAATGTAATAATAGCAGTAAGTTAAAACGCTGGATCCATTTATGGCAGAGGAATCCAGAAAGCTTAGAAAAAACCTGTAGCCCTGACACCTCCATGCTCCACATGTCCTTCAGGAAGAAGTGAGCCTGTTATGATGATCAGAAATTCAGTGTCATTCAACGTGATGTGCGCTGCCAAAGAGACGTTCCCCTGATGGATAGCTACTACAGCGTTGAAGGCTGTAGGCAGTGAGTAAACAGCACACTGTGCAAGACAAAATTCTGTCTAAAGTGATTTGGCAAATTTCTACTGTTACAGAAAGTGGTAATGGAGTGTAATGGCCACATATATCAGATGGAGTCTCAGCCATTAAGATCTCTTCCAAGAGAAGAAAATATAATAAAATGGCTAGTCTTTAATTCACATAACAGGAAAGGATAAACACTGAGGTGATTCTGCCAAGATTTACATCTGTGATTCCAGGAAATCAAGGTATTTTTGGCTTGATGCTTAAGGTTAACAATCAATCTCATCTGGCTATTCATGTATCATCTTTCATCCTTAAGTATTCCATAGCACTTAAAAAACAATATACAAATCAGGACCTCTACTCACAGGAGTATTCATTTCTAATCTTTATGCTTTAAGAGCTTCTAGCACACGCAACGGAGAAGTAATGGGCAGAGGCGACTTGACATTTTAAGGCCAGCACAGTTAATTTTCTGCCACTGTTACCATTAATTAAACATAGAGTCATCCAAGCTCTTCCACCAACAAGACAACAAAACTCAGCCTGGCCCTTGGCTTTCTGCAGCCTGCTTTCTCTTGTTTGGACTGCAAGCCATAATCAAAATGAAGACACAATGAAATTAGGCATAAACAAAACGACAATCCTTGATGAAGGAGCAGGGTGAACACATCCTTGTCCACTGTTCTTGTATGTTTGAATATTAGACACTGCTACAGAAAAATGACAGCTACTCTTGACAGATCTATTAAGAATGCAACTGAGGTTGCATAGAAAGTCCATGCTGTAAGGTTAGAACTTCCAACAATAAAAGGATTAAGAAAAAAATAATCTCTACCATGTAATTGGTTCCTATTTCACAAACTATGGCTTTTGTGAACTCTGTCTGGTGCTAGCCACAAGGACTGCTAAATACCCACAGCCAAAAGCAATGAGGATGAATGTATTTTACAATAAACAATGAGCCTTGCATTTCAATTCTTCTCAGTTTCCCTGCTTAGCTGGATATTATCTCCCCTATACAATTTTTAAGACAATTTGAAAGAACTCAGTGCTTCACTGAGAGTAATCTAGTATTATCCTTCCAATAATGCCCAATGCTGGATGCCTCCCACAGAGCTACAATACACCTGTCCATGGAAGGCTACTCTCCACAGAGGAAAACACTTATTTAAGCTTTATCAAAATAATAGAACTATTTTCCCATCCTCCCTAAAGCACAAAACATGGTATCACTTATCTTTTTTATCCTGTCAAGTGTAACAGTGATTGTAACACCAAATTTCTTTTTTTTTTCTTTCTCTTCCCCCCTCCCCCCCCGTGAATAGTTCTAGTTTACATCACCAGTATTTCTCAACACAGCTCTGCAAAACTCACGCCTGCTTGAATGAAGAAAAAACCTTCACAAACCTAGGAATAAATCATGCCTTTTAAACCATACTCTGCCAACTCTCCCAATACAAGAAGGAAGGCCAAGGCTGCTGGTTATTTAGAGTTTGTAAGTGACTGAGGTTCAGACTTGGCTAAGAGTCACTGTTAGCTAAAATTTAAAAAAAAAAAAAGTGGGACAATAAGTTCTCTCTTTTTTTTCTTTTCAGTTATTATTTTACTATGCTCAAATTAAAATAACAAGGAAAAGTTTTAGATTCGACTATAAGCCAAAAATACCTAAGAAACTGACTTGAAGTTCGACATTTCATTCTCCAGTACAGAGGAAAGAAAAGGAAACACCTCTCCCCCCTAATTCTCTTGAAATAGAGTAAATGTGTTCCTAATAATGCAACTTTGCATCCAAAACAACTTGCCTGGAAGTTAGCAGGATTTTTATTACTAAGCTCATTAGGAAAAGCTCAACCTCAAGAGCTGTCTTGATGAAGTTATTAATAGCTACAATCATGAGCTAAGGGGAATAAGCACTCTTCTGTAAAAATGAATCCACATTTACATTAAACAGAAACCTTTGGCTCAGTGTACCTCCAGAAATGCTGTTCAGCACTTCTGAACAGAGTGGCCATAGGTATCTCCAGTGAAAACATGGACCTGGGAAGGCACATTGTTTCAGCAGGTCCCAACACCCCATGGAGATGTGCCTCTTGTCCTTCCCACTTGTCCTTACGCCATAAGTAGCTTGAAAGCTCTGACATGGGTTGGTTTTGGTCCTTTTTAAAAATGTAATCAGCAGAATAGTCTTCAGTAGCAATAAAAAAGACTAGTCTTTATTTATTTATTTTAAATCTACCAGGAAGGAAAAAAAAAGAAAGTAAGCCAAGTAAATAGCAGAAGACTTTCCAGTTTTTAATGCAACTGAAAGACAACTCACCTCACCATAGATCAGGAAGAATTCGTCGAGTGTGGCCTCTTTGACAGTGTGCTAGTTCTGAACGAGCCTGGATGCAGATGCTGGCCTTTCTATCTCTTCCTAAATCTACTGTGGAGGTACCATCTTAGGTAATATCTGAGATCCTTCTCGCTTCTGCTGTGAGGAGGACAGGTGGGACCGAACACCTTCGTGTGCTCCTTCCCTCTGGTACAGCAGCAAGGCAATTCCCGGCTGTCCCTGCACTTACTCTGGAACCTGGTGGCTGCTCTTCTGAGACTAAACCAAACACCTCACCCTATCCATCACTCTACTGCAAGGTGAGTTTTCCTAAGAAGCACGCACAGAAACCTCAGGCACAATAGTTGTCTGATAACACTTTTTGGGAAAATGAACGTTTTGAGTCATTTATGAAACAAATTTATTTTTTTATTTTCTAAGTGGGAGTGCAAAGCCCCACTGGTGGCTGCGTAGGCGGACCACAGTAAAAGCTCTCCTCCCTTGCCAAGGCACTCTTCCTCCACCGCAGCCAGATCCGTGATTCACAGGACTGTGAACCATTGACTCCAGCGCCCAAATGCTATCAGGAAACCTGTTTTGGAGAAGGTGCGTAGGAGTTCTGCACTCTCATTAGCTTCTGCGAGATTGATTTCCTTTACTTATGCCTCCTTGCATGACAAATTGTTCTTGATGCAGAGCCTGATGGAAACCTAAATGGCCCCAGTGTGGATTCTCTTTATTAAGGATGCATGAGAGGATACACCAGTTTTTTAGCTGAAGGAGAATGGCTCAATCCCTTCTGACACTCATGCAAAAATCTTTTAAAGTGTAGGTCAGTCGCTTGGCTAATTTAGGGACAATGACAGCATAACACTGGTTCTTTAAGCTGCAGGCTGTGGTTTTGCTTTTTGTTTCCCTTCAAGTAAATGCCTTTTCCTTGAGGAACCTCCACTTACTACTCAGGAGAGGTGGAATGCACTAAAAGACTTTTTCAGGGCCAAACTCCAGTCATTCTATGAAACTTGCCCCACATAATGACATTACGTGATGAGATGATAACCTTCTCAATGTCCTTAACCCCAGGAGTGCCATTACTGCTCTTCGATAGGTTTGAAACAGAAGCACAAAGAAGAAAGGACAGACCATTTTAAACTCCCCTTTGCATTACACATCACCATATTTACTTATCAGAAGAATTATGAATGCTCCAAAAAGGAAAAAAATAACCTTGGATATTTTACTGAACAAAATCTGTATATTTTCCACCTCTTTAAAGTCAGTCCGAGAGCTTCTCATATTCATTCTTTCAGGCTTTAGGCAATTGATATTCAAAAAACTGAAGATTTCATTATGATCTCTTGTATTTTCAGTAATGGTTTGATGGAGATTAACCTCTAGGTTATGGTGAAAGCTCTCTCGTCTTCTGTTTGTAACAACTGCAAGAACTCTCCAGCTGCATGAGAATATTCCCTTAAATGAAACTGAAAAGGTAACACAAAACTTTTACCATATGAAGTCAAACCATACGATCCCCAGTCACGCTAAACCGTGAGACAGACAGACAACCATAAGCAAGGTGGGGGCAATCGAAGACATGGCTGCAGTTTACACATTTATCACTAAACAAACGTTCCTCCTATTCTGCCCCAAATAGAAAGGAAAGCATGCAAACTTTAAACTACCCCCATGGTGATTTTTGCAATGGAACGAGTCAAAAGCATTTGATGTCCATCACCATGCCCTGCTTGTGAGACTAATCCATTAACCACGGCAGCTGCAGTATTTACAGCTGTCGATACCCTCCTCCTACAAGTACAGGGAAGCGATGTTGAGGAAGGCAGAGGGGAAGGACAAATAAAACTGAAGACATTTCAGACAAAAGAAAATAATAACCAACACGTAGGTTGAATAAAGAGGCCAACAAAATACAGTAATTAGATAATTTGTGATACAAATGAACTTTGCTTAGGGAAAGGGAGAAAAAGAATCGTTGAGTGAACTTGCAAAGGCAAAAAGACTCTGAAATTTAACTGTGGTTTACTAGAGGCAGTTCTGCCACTGCGGCAAAGGAAATAACGTCTCTGGACTTGGATTGCCAGTCTTCAAACTGTGCAAAATGATATAAATAGAAGTGACTTAAATCACCCATTTTAATCATGATATAAATCAGCAAGCAGGAAACATTCATTAAAATAATCAATTCTAATCTTGTTTTGCAGCTGTACTTTTTACTTATTTCCCTAAAGTAAGTTTCAGTCCAGTGGCTGGTAATCATTAAAACACACTGAATTGTAACTAAACTGGAACTATACACTAAATTGGAAAGCTTTTTCTTACTAAGACTGTACATTACATCTGCACACACTTTAAAGCATTTCTATGCTTTGCTATGCTAGATTTGTGATTTTTTTTTTATTTGTAGATTACTTTTATTATTTCATTTTATATTTTACTCCTGCATCAAATTGCACAGGGAGGGTAACTAGAATTCAATTACAAAGACCGTAAACATTATTTTAAAACCACGCATTACTCCCTATGAAATGATAGAGAAAAACACAATACAAAGTAACTGATTTATTAAATTAATTAAATGCTATTCAGAGAAATGAACCGACGGTTTCTAGTCACCGTCTCTCTGAAAATTGCAGATTTGGTGAGTCTCAGTGTGTGCCCCTCCAGTCTAGTCTGACATGATCCCATGAAGTCCAATTTCTTTGTACTTCAGGCTTGTTTTAGGTGAAGAGGAAACCGAGCTGAACCGGCAAAGAAAAAAAAAATAAAGAAAAAAAGGAACCAAACCCCACAAACAACTAAAAAGAAAACTGCAGTAATGGCTCAGGCTAACAAGACTTGTTTCCATCTGCTGACTTGGTGACATCCCCCCCTTCAGAGACGCCGGCAGCGCGGACTCCTGCGCCCCATCCCCTCGGTTCCATGCAGGGGCTGGAGCGTGCTCAAGCCTCCAGGGCTGTGCTTGGGCTGGGCTGCTGCAGGGTGAAGGCATGGAGAAGGTCTCTTGGCCAATTATAACAGGAAAATGAAGGAATTTGTAGCTCTGTCCCCAGGTTAGTGCTCAGGAAAGCTCTGCAAGGCTCTGGGGAAGGCAGCAGAGTTTTGTAGCTCTTCCAGTGCCTGAGGTCTGGTCCATACAATGTCTAATTCATATATTACAAAACAGTAGGAGGACAGCAGTTTCCCAGCCACCTAGCTTTGAAACTGTCCTTACTGAGCAAAGTCTCTACTTCCTAATTATTGGTGCTTTTCAATATGTTATTTACAATCTCTGAAGGACTCGCTGGATGTGGTAACAGAGGTAAGCGCTGCTGTCGATAGCCACTGGGGACTTGGGGCGCAGGCACACCACAAGTTTTGGTAGATTTGGGATGGATGAACTCACCGGGTTTCCTAATACATTCATGCATGAATCACTGTGTTGAAAAGCCATGCAAACATTACTGGATTGCTCTTGGAGATAGTAAGAAGAAACTAGCAGTGAGATCACTGTATAAACAGAATCAATATTCCAGAAATCGCTGTCCTTTTGTCATTGTGCTTCTACGTAAGGCATAGACAAGGACAGCATTTTTCAAGCATTTGTAAAACGGAGATTTTTAGAGAATGTCACAGAAATTTATTGCTTGTCTTACACAAAGCTGGCTGAATCCACACAGTATCGAATATCAGTGCATCAGTTTCATAGATTATAAATAGATTGGGATCACGCTGAACATCAGAGAGACACTGTGTATAAGTTACACTATTTGCACAAATGTATTCTTGCTTGCACTCAGCGTATCTCAGTTCAGAGACAGCAGCAGCCAGGAACAAGCACATCATCAACACAGGACAAGCCTGTTTTGGTGCCTCATTGGCGAGATGCAGCCCAAGGGACCCTCCCAGCCCCCTCCACTGCGCAGCAAGGGGCTGTGCTCAGGCGGAGAGCATCCTCCTCAGAGCCAACAGCATCGACACACAACTGTAGCCATTTAAAATGCAAATGCCATAATTTTACTTAATGATGCACCGTACTTCATCCTGAATATTTACCATTTGGGTTTAATGTACTTAGTATTTTATGCCCCTGCCCTGAGCACTCAGCAAATACAAGCAGTGAAACACGGGAAGGGGCACAGAGGTTACGCAGTCCTGCTTAATGTGTGTTACTGAACAAATGTGACATAATTACTACTACCAAAGAATTAACTACATTACTATAAAAAAAGAAAAAAGGAAAAAAAAAAAGCCAATTCTCTTTCATACATTAATTTTATGCTGGAAATTTCAAGTGCATAAGGTTTTTACTGTATTATACACTGGGCGAGGATTCCAAACAGCTACACTGCCATCAGTAAGAGAAGATACAAACTATGCCTTAAGCTGCCACAGAGAAAACGACTGACACAAGGAAAACAATAACAACATAATAACAGGATGTTTCATGAAAGACAGATTCTGCTCCAAATTTGGATCTGTGTTGTAAAAACCAACCAAAATTAAAAAAAAAAATCCAACACAACTGCAGAGCATCACTTCAAAATGAAGATTTCACATATATAGTTCTCTGCCTGCTAACCTACTAAATTAAGTGCATGCAGAAGCAGCGCAGTCAGAAGGCACAAACACCAGCCTGTGGGGATTTTAAACATGATCCCGCGGTGTAAGGGCTCTTTGGAAAATGCAACACATTGTGCTCAGAAACACATCTAATAATGCTCCTAATTATAATACTCGAAAATCATAATTGCACTCATTCCGAAAGACAGTGGTAATTGCTGCCTCTCGTTCTGGAGTGGGACTAGTCGACTTTTTAAATTGTGTCAGATCTAAACCTCTGGGTGGGTTGCAGACCATGAAACACAAGGCAAATGGCAGCGTGCTGGAACACTGCCTCTGCTTTTCATTGAATCATAGAATCATAGAATGTTAGGGATTGGAAGGGACCTCGAAAGATCATCAAGTCCAATCCCCCTGCCAGAGCAGGAATGCCTAGACTATGCCACACAGGAACGTGTCCAGGCAGGTCTTGAATGTCTCCAGAGAAGGAGACTCCACAACCTCTCTGGGCAGCCTGTTCCAGGGCTCCGTCACCCTCACTGAGAAGAAGTTTCTTCTCGAGTTTAAGCGGAACCTCTTATGTTCCAGTTTCAGCCCATTACCCCTTGTCCTATCAGTGGTTGTCACCGAGAAGAGCCTGGCTCCATCCTCGTGACACTCACCCTTGATATATTTGTAAACATTAATGAGGTCACCCCTCAGCCTCCTCTTCTCCAAACTAAAGAGCCCCAGCTCCTTCAGTCTTTTCTCATAAGGGAGATGCTCCACTCCCTTAATCATCCTAGTTGCCCTGTGCTGGACTCTCTCCAGCAGTTCCCTGTCTTTCTTGAACTGAGGGGCCCAGAACTGGACACAATATTCCAGATGGGGTCTCACCAGGGCAGAGTAGAGGGGCAGGAGAACCTCTCTCGACCTACTAACCACTCCCCTTCTAATACACCCCAGGATGCCATTGGCCTTCCTGGCCACAAGGGCACAGTGCTGGCTCATGGTCATCCTGCTGTCCACCAAGACTCCCAGGTCCCTTTCCCCTACACTACTCTCTAATAAGTCATTCCCCAACTTATACTGGAACCTGGGGTTGTTCCTACCCAGACGCAAGACCCTACATTTACCCTTGTTATATTTCATTAAATTTTTCCCCGCCCAACGCTCCAGCCTGTCCAGGTCTCGCTGAACGGCAGCACAGCCTTCTGGTGTGTCAGCCACTCCTCCCAGCTTGGTGTCATCAGCAAACTTGCTGATAGTACTCTCTAGTCCCTCATCCAAGTCATCGATGAATATATTGAATAATACTGGTCCCAGTACCGACCCTTGAGGCACTCCACTGGATACAGGTCTCCAACCAGACTCTGCCCCATTGACCAAAACTCTTTGGCTTCTTCCCCTCAGCCAGTTCACAGTCCACCTCACTACCCGAGAGTCTAGACCACACTTCTGCAGTTTAGCAGCAAGGATGCTGTGGGAGACTGTGTCAAATGCTTTACTGAAGTCAAGGTAGACCACATCCACCGCTCTGCCATCATCTATCCACCTTGTTATATCCTCATAAAAGGCTATGAGGTTAGTCAAGCACGACTTCCCTTTGGTGAAGCCATGTTGACTGTCTCTAATGACCCTCTTATCCCTGATATGCCTTGAGACGGCACCAAGGATAAGTCGTTCCATCACTTTCCCAGGGATGGAGGTGAGGCTGACCGGTCTATAGTTACCCGGGTCCTCCTTCTTGCCCTTTTTGAAGACTGGAGTGACATTTGCTTCCCTCCAGTCCTCAGGCACCTCTCCCGTCTTAATGTCATTACCTCGCTTATTTTCAGCTCAGAATGTGGTTAGAGCTAGATAAAACCAAAAACATCAGTTCTGATAGTCTAAAAGTCACTCTCGGGCTGGAAACTCTGAGTTTTAATAAAAGTAAAATATTTAAGTTACATTCATCTTCAGTTATTAACTATACTTATCAATATTCTCTTCCATCTGCACTTTCTATAGAATACGCTGCATTATTAATGGATAGTAAATTGCATTTTTAATGTAAGTACTGACAATATTGAGGATTTTTTTTTGCACGCATTTTGAATTATGTATCCTTATATTCAAAACACAAGTTACAAAACTATACCAGACATAAATTTGCCAAAGCATAGGTTATTACGATTTTTTCTCAAGTACTTTCCATTTCTATCTCTTACCTTGCAAAGAAATGAGTACAATAAGGTATACATATACAAATCTATACATCACAGCCTCTTTTTTTTTTTTTTTTCCCCAGTTGTTAATAATGCCAGGGACCAATTCTATGCTGATTTTTAAACCGTATGATCCTAACTAAATCAACTGAGTAACACCAATTTGCAGAGAATTTAGCTATATTTAGCCTGTATTTGTTGTACACTCTCCTTTTACAATAAATTAAATTTCTGCTCTCACAGCTGAATAGATTTAAAACTCATAGACTGCAATATTCAGATACCTTCTCACAGAAGGAAGATTTTGTTCTGTTTATTGAGTTTTAAAACATTCAGAGGTGAACTGCATGAGTTCCTTCTGCTGGTTCTTTTTTCCTTCTGTGTGTTTAGCTATGGTGACAAACTAGGAGAAAACTGAATAAAGTGACAGTAAGAAATATTATTCTAGTAAGTCAGATTATTCCACAGCCCTTTGCTTGAGTGGGAAATTCTGTATTCAAATCCAAAAGCCTTGGAATAAATTTGCTCCTGGTGTGAAATCAAAGCAAAAAGTGAGACCCTGAGGTCCTGCCTTCCAGCGGATGGGTAAGACCTAATCCAAAGAAAAATTTCCTTCTGGTTATCCCAAGTTTTGCAGCTGAAAAATATAACTTAAGAGTAAAGACATCGTAAAGACAGTGTGACAGTTTCCCATGCTTATTGTTAAAACTCTGAGACCCCAATCAGCGCTTTCCCCGTCTTGTTTCTGATGGGTGAGATATCAGGGTCGAGGTACAGAAGAAATTTCCTCTTCAAGGCGCTATTTTTATTACAATTTTTATTACAATGGATGTACCAGTTGCTGCTCTGTTGAGGGGTGGACGTGGCATTATAGATGGCAGTGGCTGCCTCTAAGCACCACACAACAGAATTTCCAGAGAGGTGAATAAAAGAAAAAATAAAGAAATGAAAGAGGTTGGTGAAAAACAATTTGATGATCTTACTGGATTTCTTTCTCTAAATGTTAAAGGAGTAAATGTAGCCTGCCATCTCACTCAGAAGTACAAACATACTATTGCGTTACCGAGACCCTTTAGAGGGACAAAAGCATTGGACAGAGAACACTTCACAGCTTTGGGTTCCTAGCAGACTTCAGTGAAAGGTCTTTTAGGAAGCTTTCAAAAAACCCCCAATATACTCTATCAACTGGATGTACCCAATTCATTTGCAGAACTCCAGCAGGTTTGGGACACTGATATCCTTTACAAAAGACCCACTGATTGTCAGGTTGGGTTTGCCAGCCTGAAATTCCTGAAAGCATCTTTTGAGACCCTTTGTTTCTAAAGAGTGCTGCTCAATGCTCTAGGTTATGCAGAGCTTATTTCTGGATTGGAAGGAGTGGTCTTATTTGAAAAATAAAGAAAAAAGTTTGCAATAGTGAGTTTCGTAGAAGAGGGAAAAGCTATGAGCACCACTTCTGGTTGAGACTAACTTGAAGAGTAAACACATTACTAAATTTTGATCCAAAATAGTCCAATAACACTGGCACAAAAAAAAAGATTGCTGTAGGTGAAAACACCTTTCTTAAATCAGAACCCAAAGCAAATCTAAAACAATTCCACCATTTAGTTGTCTTGTTACAATACAGTCTCAGAGATGGCCCTGTCTTGCACAGATATCCACCTTTAAGTGAAGAAAAAATAAAGATGTTTAACCTACATGTGGAGCACAGAGGGAACCACTGAAGTGACTTAACATGCAAAATACATTGTCTATCTTGTCTCGTACTGAAGAAGTGACTAGAATTCCTAATGAAGCTCAGCACACCTCTCTCTTTCATATGCTCAAAATGCCCTACTTTCCTCACAGTGCCGCCGGCACCAGAAACGTCACCCGTGCAACCCAGCCTCTCCCACCAAGCACACTGCACTCCCTTCCAAAAAAACTTATCTACAGAGACAGACTCTAGCATATTCATCTGATTGTTTTTATTGGATCCTTCTCTCCTTTATCCTCATGCAAACTTGAGTTGGGAATAATGTATATTTGTACTCCGTGCAGATGTACATTTCTCACCAGGAGTTGTCGGTACTTTCTTTGTGCTGGTACCCGGGGAGCATTTTTTGAAAGCCTCAGGCAAACTATCTCTTAGATTTAGACATTCCTTTTATACTGAAGAGCTTGTGCCTCTCCCGGAGTAGTTCAACAACCGCAGTATAAGGTGGGTCTTTCGGTTGCTGCTTCGTAGCAGTTAATAAAAGCAGAACCAGAGAACCTAGATAAGCATAAGAAGAGGGATTAAAATAACAACAAATAAGAAAAGACATGCATATGCCTTTTCAATGTGTAGGGCAATGAATTCAGAGTACAGTGTCTCTCCATACAAAAATAGTTCATCACTATTCTGATGTCTTGCTGAACAATGAATTTTACAAACCTGTTTCTCACAAAATACAATTACAAGTGCTAAAACTTCTTCCCTAGCGACATTTTGGCACCAGACTACCACGTTAACTTTAACGTAAAACAATTCTTACCTTTCATGCTATGCTTGCAAAATTCCAGGCTTTTTATTTTCTGGTAAGACTAAATTAAATAACTTAATATGTGACACACTTTCAGTTCACACTATAGTTTGTGCAGTGAATTTATATCTGTATCTACAGTCCTACTGATTCTGTAGCATTTCACAATTGAAGCGCCACAGGCTTAGTTGGCTCTTTTAAAACAATGACCTACAGAAAGTTTGCTCTTAAAACAGAGCTATGACATACATCAAGAAAAGGCAGAGAATATGACAAGAAAGGCAGAGAATATGACAAGAACTGCATAAGTTGTGACATCACTGACTTTTCAAAAAATCAATGCCTTTTTAATCATGAAATGACTCATTTTGTGTCACAGAGTTTGTTACAGAACACTAAACAAACAAACTCTAGTTTGTTACAGAACATTAAATATACAGTCAAAAGATCGTCCAGAAAGAAGAATTTTTTAATTAAAACGTCCTATAGATTGTGTTTCCCCTCTGTTACGAAGAATAAATGAGGGAAAACGCTTTGACCTCCCCAATGCCTCTTTTACTCTGAAGAACACAGACTACCTACATTTATGCCTCATAGCACACCTGCGCAGATCTTCATTTCCAGACATCGTAGCAGAGAAAAAAATTCAAATAACACACTTAATGTGGAGCAGAACCGGGCTTGCCCGCTCTCCGCGGCGTGTGCGCACGTGACAAGGTGCCGCAATGACAGCTGGAGCCGCAGTCTCCGCTAACCCTCCCTCACCTCGCCGCCGAGACGTTAATCAGGCTCTGCTCCTCCACAAGGACTTTCGGGATGGTTTGGTCAATGTCAACACTGGGAAAGTGAGAAGTTTGCCCTTTTGTCAAACTTGCCTTGAGAGACATCTTCACCAATTACATCCAGGGCCCGTTCAGTAGAAAGCTGGAACTGTACGTGATTTGTATGAAGGTACCTGACAGTGTAAAAAATGACCAATGACTCACAGAGTTCCTTGTCCTGTGTTTTATTATCTCTCTATATCTTGTTCAAAAGTACTAGGCAAAGCTGTATTGTTCATCATTTACATCTTAACAGCTTACTGTGGAGCTGAGGAAAGCTGCTCAGGGTGCTCTGAAGCTCCATTCTTTGTTCTGTACAAGGCCAGAAGTAATGTTGATCAACAGAAATAAGATGCTGGGATGCCGGTCCTCGGCAGTGATTTTAAGTTTTAATAGCATGAAAGGGTTGTTCTTGGCATGCCAAGGCAGAGCAAGCAAAAACCATGAAAGGTGCTACTTCATTCACTGTTACCACTACTGCTATCCTAAAGAATTCAGAAACCGTAAGGCTGGTCTAATCAGAATGAGATTTTTAAACAAATGTAAGCAACAAAGACAGGATGGGCAGAGGAGCTGTCTTCTCCTTCTCAGTGATTTCTCAATACAGCCCCCTGATCTCATGGCACAATGAAGCTCAGCAGATGTTCCTCATTTCATTTCTTCATTCTCTTCTCCATCACCAACTTCTTTATACATCTCAGTGGGGGAGACTCGAGCCTGGGGTGTATCTGCTTCTCTTCCAGTGTGTCTGCTGCCAGTTCACAGTGCTGGGACACTGTGAGTGCTACCATGCTGCTCGTATTTGATCTGGGAGATTAAAAAGCTTCCCCTCCTCTCCCATCACACCTTTTCCCCACCACCAAGCCTCCTCACTCATCGCCCATCCCCTGGCCTTCTTCTCCCCACACCTACGCGCACAGCCAAAGCTGAGGCACTTGCTGTGTGATATTTCTGAAAATGTTAAGCTCTGGTTCCAGGAGCCTGAACAACAGTAGTTTGTGCAGTGTTTGGATTTCAGCCCATACCTTATGCCTACACCTACACAGACGTATTTAGTCAGGCTCTGCAATGCTCCCTGTATCGGTAGTTGAGCGCTGACCGGCTGGCTGAGTTTTAGCAGCCTGTGATTTAAAACTTTGACAGAAACTTCACAAGAGACTGGCAGAAGCTATGTTCATGGAGTCATGGCTATTGCTCAGAAGTTAAGGCAGTAAACGTAACATAAAATATTTATTTTGTTGTTAGAAAAACACTGTGGGGTGTCTGACACAGCTGAGGGTAAGATGCACGACAAATGCCAAGCAGGACTGTCCTGAGGTTGTATACACGGTGCTTCCTTGGGCTGGCACAGAGATTCTGCCTTGTTAGGCAGGTCCCTGCTGCAGAGAGGTCAGGGGATGCAGGTGAGCATCACCCACTGCAAATCCAACGGGTGTTACAGTTTCTCCTGCAAACCCTTGCCTGCTGCTCGTGCAGAAGGTTTCCACCGCCTCATCTCTTTCTCCTCTGGCTGCTGCATGTTTAGCGGTGGACCTGACAGCGCTAGATTAACAGGTGGACTCGATGATCTTACAGCTCTTTTCCAACCTAAAGGATTCTATGATTCTATGTGGCCACCCGACCCCAGGTCTGCTGCCTGCTCCTGCCACGCTTCCCCCCAGGCAACACCCCCAAACCGCAGGGGGCTGAAGACAACACGATCCATGAGAGCCGTCACAGCACGGACTCCTGGAGAAACCCCCACAGCTTATTTATACACCGACAGCTGCAGCAGAGGCAGAACACACCGAGCACTTGCCAACTCAGGAAAATAGCCCAGCCTCATTTCAGGAGATCGCTGTAATATACAAAATGTATAGCCCTTTTTTTTTATTATTTTATTTTTCATATTTAAAGAAAAAGCTTAAACTGATCAATCTGTTTTCTGTGATGGCTACGTGTTCCTCCTTAACGACTTCTGAACAGCAAGCATTTGTGAGAGCCCAGAGCAACTGCGCAGAAAAAATATCGAGACCCCGATTTAAAAAATGACTGGCAATTTTGTCTGCTTCAATACCCGAGTAGTGTGTGTTTGCAGTCGATTAGTCACTGTAGATTACTTTTCAGCCCACGTGGCAACAGTTGTGTGGTTTTTCTTTTACTGAGAACAAGAAAAACCAGGCCAGAATGGTGAAATTCAAGTCTAATTTTCTGATATCCTTACCAATATGGATTTGTCTGTTTACCTGTAAAAAATACAGCAACATATATTGAGGGTATTATACTATAAACAAGAATTGGTGATTAAAATGGTACTTCTTAAATTATACTGGGATTCTTTTAACACACAGGAAAGGGAAACAACAACAACTAAAAACCTCACCAATGCCTGGCACTGTATTCCTCTCAGCTTTGAAATCTAATAATTAAGTAGCATCAGAAGACTATTCTTTCTCTGGACACTGCCTTCTGAAAGACCATTTAAGTAAAAACCAGATTTGCTATGTAAATTAAATCCTGGTAAGTCTCACTCAACATTTTTTTTCTGTGTAACCTCTTCAGAAAGATGCATGTTCCATTCTACTTTTTTCATTAATGCACCAAATCACAGGAGGTTGAAAAGGTTAAAGATGTTTAATTGTTACTAGATGATAATCAGTCAGAGATGATATGCTAGCATGTAGCTGGCAAACATGTATTCTCAGATACATTTCTCCTAGTTCTTCCCTTCCCTTTGGAATTTATCATTAAGCTGCATTTATGTGTCTCTCATGACACGTACAGTCAGGAATCAATCTGAAAAGCCAAATCTGAAAGCTTCTTGTCATTTCTTATTTTCTGTGACCAAGTAAGGGAAAAAGAGCTACATGTCTTCTTTGGTAGAAAAGATCAGTTTTGCTATTTTCATCATTTATACTATGACAGCACTCAGAGGTCCTAAATATGGACCAAAACTAATTGTTCTGGACCCAAGGCAAGCAAAAAAGTTAAAACAAGGCAGATGTCAAATTATATTTTTATATATATATATATATATATGTACACACACACACACACACATATATATATATATATATAATTTCACACTTCTCTTTTCTCTGTCTTTACTGAAAGTGTTGCTAAGCTGGGGCTAGAAAGGAAAAGCAGAGTAAAGAGACTTTTCATGCTACTCGTCCCATGATGTCCAGTACTGGTGGAAGATGGGGGTTTGGATGGCAGAAAAGAGAAAGTTCCATCCTGAAGCCTCCACCTGCTCTCTGGTCTTCTCCTGAACTGGAGCCATATATCCTACCATGCTGGTGGTGGGGCTCCAAAGAGCAATGCTGAGGTACCTAAGCTCTTTCTTTAGGACCTTCAGAGAGTCATTCCACTCTTTCAACTAAAACCACATGACAACTGCATTTTGGAGGGGTTTCTCTCTGTGCTTTCATTACAGAGGCATGCTGAAGGTTTTTTTTAGCCTTCTGGTTTATAAAAGCTGTAATACAACTTGAGTATTGAACAGCATATGTATAATTTTTCTTATACAGAATGAGCTTTTATTTTTTCTGGGGATGTTAAATGGATTGGTTAATGCATTTCTGAAAGGTATTTAGATGCTGTGGCATTAAAGATTCATGTAAAAATCTGAATACAACAAAATAAATGCATTTTTATAGATACTACAGTACAGACACTACAGTATTCCAGCCACTAACTTAAGTGGCAAATAGTATTTTTTTTACAGCCTTACAACTGACGTTGTTAAAAAGAAAAGAGATAAATAAGCACAAGAATGCAATAGCCTTGAAAGCTGCAAAAAACATAAAAGGTCACAGAACTGAATGGAAAAAGGTCATTCAACTTTGAAATCTTTGAAAGCAATCACAAAAATCTCTAGATGACTGGAGTCAACCACAGGGATAACTCCAATAGTGTCATGGCAGCCTCTCAGCCCGGAGCGATACAAAACCAGGCACTGACGGAAAGTGGAGGACAGGCGTGGTACCCTGATGTAAATCACCTTGTCCTGCACGAGGGAGCCCTAAATGCAAAGATCTCCATGAAAATTGAGAAAAGGTGAAAGCAAGCAGGACTGAAGCCCTGCCCTACCGCAGAGACAGGGGCTGGGAGGTCATCAAGATCCTCAAGAGCTGCTGAAGACGGAGCAGCAGCAATGCCAAGTGTGACTTTGTCTCTGCAAGTTGACTTTGGTGATGGAGAGCATTTACATTGAATGCAGAGCGCGTTTCTGTGAAATCAAGTGCCGCAGCATATTACATCCTTCTAAACAATATTATTAAACTACCATAATAATCACCCTGCTCTTCAATCCAAGGTCTCAAAGCACATTAGAGGCAGTAATGAAATAGCTCACACAAGACCACTGTGAGGAGGAAGGGGATCATTACTGCTGCTGCTCACAGTCATAAAGTTGTGCTTTCAGACACAGAATTTCATCGTGAGGAGCCAAGCACACAACTGTCACCGTATACTTCACTCCACTCAAGTCAGGTACGGGTCCAGTCATGGATTTTTCATGCTTTTCCTGATGCTCGGTATTTCCAGGCCTTGAGATTCTTGAAATTGCAAGAGACTCTCGGCTTTCATTTACAAGAAACAAAATGAAAACAATCCCCAGAAAAAAAGCTCTATTTGTGGATCTGGAGTTGGAAATCTGTTCAGTCTACCCTAAGACAGAAGGCAAACAAACCCAACAAAAATGAATTTTCTTTTTATTTTTCAGATACTCCTATTCTCTTAAGAGGCTGCAACATCTTCTGCGGGGCTCAGTCAGAGTTTCTGTCCATGTGGGGCCACCAGCCCTGCACCAGCAGCATGAAGTCAGCTGGCTGGGACCATGTCCTGACCTCTGCACGGGTGAAACTGTCCCAAGAAATATTTTCAGATGGCACAAGAGCCTTATGGCAGAGCTAAGGAGGGAATCCAGGTCTTAATTACCACACACTTAACATTAACGAGGAATTGTTAATACACAGGCATGTTAACTGGCAACTCGCTAGAGGGAACATGTTGCGACATCTTATGCTTCAGACTTGTAGCTGGAGTTCAGAGGAGCCAACGTCAAACGTAGAACTCCTGCATGACCTAAAGCGAACCCCTCATCCGTGATGCCTCATTTTCCAAAAGCATGACTCTCTCTGATTTATTGAAATGTCTTCTGTGACATCAACAAGGTTTCGACGGTGATTAAGGAAGCCAGCATCATCCTGTATGTAGGACAGAGCCCATGACCAGATGGGAGAGCAGCAAGCAAGAGCCCGGCCACCAGCGCTGGCACTTTGGTGGGCAAATGTGACCACAGTGCTAAGGCAATGGATCGCACTGGACTGTTCCTCTTCTGCCCTATACAACATCCCTCATCAACCGTGATGGATAAACCCACATTGGTCAGGCTTGCAACATGGGCAAATCTGAAATCAGTGGTAGCAAAGGGGAAACAAACAGGAATTTCTAAGAGCATGTGCTGTGCATTTCAGAAATATCGGAACTTGAGTCTCACTTTTCCTTCAAACATATATTGTAAGAGTTAAAAACTAATGTCTCTCTAGGCACCCCACCCTCAAAATGTTCGTTCTGTGTTTAGATGCAACGCCAGCTTTTGACAGTAAAGAAAGCATTAAACGGGGTGATGGCCCCCCAAGCCAAAAAATCTCCATCTCTAGCCATAAAAAAAGCCAAATAATTTGCCCTTGGGGAAGCAGGGAATAGCCATGGTGGATGACAAATGGCTAGGCCATATGCATACATTTCCTATATACACCAAAAAGAAATTAAGGAGCTATCAGCTTACCGTGGAAGCCAGAGCCATGAGCAATAATTTTTGTGAACAATAACCTGGCACATCTTCTCTGCTGCATTGGCAGCTGCTGTTGTTCATGTTGGAGCCACATCAGACCCCCACATCTGCATCTGACCCTGGTCTTTCCTGCATGCTGGGCACTTGGAGAGAAAGGACTTTGGAGGTCACTGTTGGACTGCAACCATGAACGGCTTTACAAAGGCAGAACAACCTGTGTTTTCCTACATATAAGGCAAAGACAATCTGGCACTAATTAAATCGGTGCTTATTTTTCCCTCTCTGCATTAAAGAACTATACTTTGTTTAACTAATTAATAATTGGATTAATGCACATAAGTACCTGCACAGGGAGAAATTACTAGGGAGTAAAGGGCTCTTTATCGCAGCACAGTAAGGTACAACCAAATCAAACAGCTAGAAAGAAGAGGCAGACAATTTCAATGAAAACTAAACCAGACATTTCAAAGAATGCAGGAGATAACCATCAGCAACAAGAGGTCTTGTAGGTGATCTAACAAGTCTCTGACTTTAAGACTATGAATCTCCTCATTCAGTATCCTGTCACACTGCAAAACCTCTGCTTCCATATCTAAACCAGAAGCTATTAACAAGCAGGAAAAATAACGGAGCTTTCATGCACTATGCTGGGAAGTCTAGGAAAAAAAAATCATTCGCATCAGCAAATAAATAAACAAACAGAACAGCACTGCAATGGTCAATAGCACAACAGTATCAAAAACTGTAATACAATAAAAGCACAAAAAATAATGGTATTACAAATATAGGAAAAGAACTATCATGCCTGATTATTTTTCCTAAAGTTACAATAATTCTTTAAATGTAGGAAACTTTTGAGGGGCAGAGAAAAAAAAAAGGCATTTTTTTTCTGTTACATTCTAATCCCCTCAAAGGGAAGGGATCCATATGGGGGGAAAGGATATTTCATAGTCATTATATGATTTATGGTCAATATGCTGGAAGGCCATGGAAATTAGCTCCAACTGTTATCTTAGATGAGAATTTGTCTCTCATATGAACCCAGCTAAATATATTTTCTCATTTCACACTCATACAATCATTAAGGGTTCAATCCCACACCCATCTGCAGCAATGGCAGAAATCCCATTGACTTATCTAAGAGCAGGATAAAACTCATTCCTTGAAGGTGTTACAGCACATTTATAGTCACTTTCTCAAAAGTATTCATGAGACAAAAGAGTAGGGCTTGTTGTGTGGGGTGTTTTTTTTTGTATATTTAAAAAAAAAAGAAAAAAAAAAAAAGATTAAATTAGCAGAGAAAATGAAGTTGTGGTTCTTCTACAACAGCTTCGATGCAGACCTAAACAGGCTGGTGTAAGTGCCCAGCCTGTTCAACCCAGGAGCTACGTGATGAGACCACAACGAAATCTGGGAACTATGTCTTTTCAAAAGCATCTAAAATGGATTCTCAAAAGCCACTTCTAAAAATCATCCACAGGCATTTTTGATGATTTTACCCGTGGTCGCTGTGCCACCTATCCCACAAATCAGTTTTGACTGAACAGAATGAAAGACTGCAGCACAATTCAAGGTGGGGAAAGGATTCACTCTAAAGTAATGAGATCAGGCTGTTACTCATTTACAGTCCTTTCACGCCGTGACAGTTCCACGATTTCTGGGAAAGATTTATCTTGTCCTAACAAAATCATTTCTCAAGTGTCAGGACTCAAATGGACCTCGGGAAGAGGCAGGGCTGAGGTCCAGGTGCCCGGCGAGCGCGGCGTGCCGGGTTCACACCCCCGTCAGCGCGGGTGCAGGGATGGAGAGGGTGGGAAAAAAGATCCTGCAGTGATTCTGAAACCACACTGGCACAGAAAATACTATCAAACTGGAACAATCTAGTCTTGTGTTTTAAAAATAAAAGTATACACAACTTGCAATCGCAATTCAGTGAATATTTTTTGGCAGAGTCTCACTTAGGAAGGGCACTTTGTGGACTCTGTAAACCACTTCTAAGGCACTCAGGGTTGCGTTTATACCTTTTTTTCTTTTTAAAGGCAACTGAATATTTAAATGCAGTTTTGTATTTTAAGTGTAATTTCTAATTACATGCACAATTGCTAATCCATCTGTTTACTACATACTGTAAATGTCTGTAGTTATATATGCTTGAATAATTATTGAAAATTAAATATTGTAAACAGTCACATTAATTTCTCTCAGCATACCAAACTGCAGGAAGGCTGCAAGATGATAAAATACTACATGCCCCCAGAAATGGAACAAGTCACTCTTACCCCACACCTCGCTGTTCCGTAACAGATAGGAAACTTCTTAATCCAAAAATTTGTAACAAGAAGAGTCTGAAAAGCTCCATTACACTTTGCTATCAGTGAGAGAGTGATATAAGAGGAATGTGGTCTGCAAATATTTCAGCTGTGTTGGAAGAAGAAAATCATGTTCCTTACATGAGGCAAGTTGCTGTTAACGTTTTCTTATTTCTATCCTGTTAGAATCACCATAGGGTTATAAATAACTTTTTTTTTTCTTCTGTGATTTATTTATAACAGTGCACAGCAATAATGGTATTCAAGAAGTCCACAGCAGGAAAACATGGGAACACACGATATTTGAATATACATTATCCATTCCCAGAAGAGATGTGGCCTTTCCTCCCAGCTTTCTATGCAAAATGGAATGGTGCCATAAAACCCCTCTACTGCTATGGTCATTTTTGGCTTAAACTATGCTTGCTACATATTAAGAGGTGTTCAGTCCAGATCGTATCATGTATTCCAAGCTCCTGGATAACAACGGCCAGTGAATTGCACTGTTCAGCTGCTGTGTCTGGACCATAACTTTGGAATAGCACCTTTAGAGCTAAAATTATCCTGAGCCAGAAAAAAATACTATTATTTCTAGTCTGAATTTCTCTAACTTCACGTTCTATCAACTTATATGTCTTTTATCTGTTGGATGAAAGAAAACTTTTGTCAGGAATCCTGTCCTCGTGTAGGTACACACAAATTATGAAGGCATCACCTCTTAAAATTTTTCTTGACGAATCACAGAGCTGAATTTCTTCAGCTCCTCGTGGTAAGGCAGGGCAGATTTTAGACTTTAAAAAAGGCAACTCAAAATCCCGGTGATGTGAACCTTCTAATTAGATGGCTTGATGAAGAATCCAGACATGCTTAAAAAGAGATGAGAATCTGGCTCTAAATGTTTGACTTCATCATTTAATAGTGAGTCCCACTGACTGCACAGACAAACAGCTGAAGAAAATTTAGGATCTTAACTCTGATAGATGTGTCCACACCAACACCATTATCAATGACAAACTGGGTACCCAGATGCTTTCTGGATCCTGCATCATGTGTAGACAACAGGTCTCTCTAAATGCCCTCTACAAAACCCCTTGAACTACGGTATAAGAGGAAGCCATGGGGATGCTTAGGTGTTTTGGTTTTTAACTACAGTGAAGAGAGTAGCCAGCTTTTCTAGAGTATAAAGGAATTTCACCTTTCAGGGGCACAGATGGACATTGTGTTTGAAAAGTTGAGCCTTTCTAGCTGTGTCTGTCCTTAGATCCCAATGAAATAGCAGCTAAGCCCTTTCACGGTAAGACTGTCACTGTCCTTCTTTTCTCATGAAAATCGAAAGAAGAGGACAGCTGGGAAAAATCCTAAATCGATATACTTGACATTAAAGGAAAAAAAAACAAAACACCCCACCAAAACATCCAGTTGCAATGTTTTTGCTGAAAAAACTTTAATTTATAAAAATGTAGAATAAAACTTAAAAAAAACCCCAAACCTAAACACGCTTTGCAACTTGTGTATTTTGGGGAAAAAAAACCAACCATAATTAAATATTTTTATATATATATATATGTATGTATGTATATATATACACACACACAACTCATAGAGCGGGAAGGAAATCTCTCTATAGATAGAGATGCAGAATGTTATGTTCTTTTTACAATTTGAGTTCAAACTCTGACATCCCCTTCCTTCCAGCTCTGCCAGACATCGGCTGCAGCCCCAGGACGAAGGGGCCGGCACCTTCCCAGCAAGGGACCAAGCTGCCCGCTCCTCGACTTTAAAAGCCTGGTCTCCATTCGTTCCCGCATCAAGAGTGCCCAGGAACAAACTCCGTGCTGATCAATACCGCCTCGGTTCCTCTGCCGCATCCCCATCTGCTTTTTCCCATCTGTTGTCTCAAGCTCCCCTTAAACTGTGAGTTTTTCCGTGCACCAACCATCCTTCACTCCACTAATCCTGCCAAGCACGGCAGGGTGCTGCCTCACGACTGCAGCTACAAAGGTGCCACAATATTGCAAATAAATATTAAAAAAAAAACCCTCATCATTTCGGTTTACCGAAAAGCAGCACACAGGTTTTGCTTTTCCTCGCTGACAGCTTAGTTCTGAAATATTTTTAAGTGCTAAATGAAAAGAAACAACAAATAAACAAACAAGAAAATCCCTCTTCCTTTCCTTGCAGGACTCCATGTGAAGAAATCAAGGTATCTTGAGGATGTTTCTGGGTTGTTATTTTTGCACCCAAAGGTACTATCAGAGGTGAGGGTGAGCATTCGTGATGACAAAAGCCAAGTCCATGCACACATAGGGGTGAAAGTCTTGAACACGGAATATTTTCTGTGTGAAGCAACTCTTCTTATACAGTCAGTTCAACAAGATATATATCGTCTTCTTCATGCTTTCACGTCCTTTGTTTACAAGTAAAACTGACCTCTCTCTCCACACAGGAATTTTATTTTCTCTGACATTTTTGTTTTCCCATTAAATCTTTGATTTTGTTCTCGGTGCTGAACTTCTGCTGTTGACAAAGCAGCCAGGTAAAGAGGTTAGGCCGATGCCTTGCAGGGTGTTTGCAAAATCTCAGCTATTCTGCACAAGCAGAAAGTAGAAACAGAAGTTTTGGAGGTGGAGATGAAGCCTCTTCCTGCAGGCTGAATGAATAAAAGGCCCTTGAGATCCTCCCTCCTCAACACCAGGTAGCAGAAGGAGAGGATGAACCAACAGACTGGAGCTGAGCTCATGAGTGAAGCCCCTTCACGCAGCTAACCAAGGAAGGGCTGCATCTTCTGAATTTTGCCTGCTTGCCATTCTGATGCTGGGCTGTGCATCACTCAGTAAAGAACCGTCCTCAGCAGGTGAACCCAACTCAAGCTGAGGGGCTTCCACACATAAAAATTCAGGTCATGTGCATCTTATTGAGTCAAAGCTGCTGTTCGCCCCGGTAGACTCCACGAGCGCTAATTCTGGTCATGTGGCTGCTTTATTTTTTCTCCTTTAATACATGACATTCCCTTAATCAGTTTGGATTACATTAAGTGTTACAAGAAAGGAATAAAGAACCCAAGAGAAATTCCCTAAGAAATTACAGACTTACTTGAAAAATATCTACAGCATCATGCATATCTAAGCTGTTAACACCATCTAACATTTTTCCATCCCTGCATCTACTTTGGGTAATCTTGTGTGTATTTATTCTCTTTTTAATCAATCTAATTCACACCTACTCAATCAATTAAAATTAGCAGCAATTATTCTTTGTATCATTTGTCGTATGTTCTCAGGTCCCCTCTCAAGAACTGCTTCAAACACACGGAATAATAGGGGAAAAGATAAATTTCTCCATCCCTGGTTGCCTCTCCTAACGGATCTCTCTGAATAATGTAAGTGATGGGCATACAACTCTTCTTCAGAGATTCAAAAAAATCCACCTTGCTCTTACATTAACAAAAATAACTTGAACATCTCTCAGCAACGATGGCATCTTTCCAGAATAGTATCTTCTTAAGGATAAGACAGTAAAATTCTCAGGTGTCAGAAACCCTACCATTCAACTGAAGCTGTAGTAGCAAAAGCACCTGTGCTTCTTTAAGCAACTTTTCTTTTTTTTTTTCACTGCACATTTTATTACATAGTGTCTGTGATTCAAATGAAGGTCAGAAAATACAAGCATACGGTGAACGGAAGCAAAATCAATTATAGCCTAAATATTCTCTTGCAGAGCAAACTTAGATTTAACTTCTGGGCATTGTGGCGCCATTAAAAAAGCTGTGAATGTGTACTGCTGCTCATACGCTGTTGCTAAGTTAAAGTTCAGGTAACGATACCCAGTTTTCAAACCAAATCCCTGCAAGATCTGAATAGCTACTTGCTAATTACCATACAAACAGATCACTGCAGCACAGATTCCCGGCATGCAGCTCATCTGATAAAAACATGAAACTTCTCTCAGAAGGCGACAAATCACAGCAGGTCATGACATCAACTCAGTCACAGGATTCAACGAGCGAATGTGTTCTTGCACAGAGAGTACAAGCAAATGTCATAGCAAAAAAGAAAGAGTGTGATTACTGAAGGTAACACGACGGGACCTCCGGGCTCTGGGTTTGCTTCTTGCTCCATGACAGCATCAGAGAAAAAAAGATATGAGTCAGCTCTGCCCTTGAGAGGCTACATCAGAGCCATCCCCATCTCCTTGCTCCTGCACAAACCGGAATTCTTCCTTGCCTGTGGGCAACCCAGGCTTGCCTTTGGGTGAGAGAGAAAGCAAGGGCAGGGATGGGAAACGGTGAGTAATTGGAAACGGGATAGGAGACAGGATAGGAAATCGGTGGTGCTGGGGCTCCTGCGTGCCCAGATAACTTCTGTGCACGCATGTTGGTGCACTTCTGTGTGGGGCATGTTGGTGCCAGGTCAGCCTTGCCTTCAAGATTCAGCAGGGCAGGCTGGGCTGGACTCAAGCCAGTTAGGCCTTGTATTGCATGTTTTGAAGGTAAATTAAAACCAAATCTTCACGACTGACATACGATGAGTTAGTCACTTTCTTTGCCTCAGTTCTTGTTAAGAAAGGAAAAATGGTGTTGCTCTGTCTTATCCACACAGTGTGAAGGACTTAGCTACCACGGGAGGAGAAACCACATTTGTACAACGAGAGGAAGTACAGGCATAGCAGAATCCACGCAACAATCAATGTATAAACAAGGTTACAAGAGTAGGGTCCCTTGTAGAAAGATGTTTTTTAAGATCTAACTTCAGAGTTCTTAGAGCTCTGCAGAAACTTTCACATAATGTGAAAGCTGTGATTAGGGGGGTCTTCTGATATTTAACCCCCAGATACTGCTTTATTTTTATACATATATGTCTCCTGTTAAATTAAGCTATGTGCATCTAGACATATGGCAATGCGATCTGTACAATTATATAGATAAGGTCACATATTTAACTGGCAACAGCTCTACTAACTTCAAAGAAGTTGTGTCAATCTTCCCAGGGAGAGAAAAGCAATCTCATTAACATAAAGGGGGGAAAGAGAGGGGAGAGTAATTTCACAGAAAATAATTATTTTGGTTATAACAGCATAACGCTGATGGAGATAGACAGAGAGAAAAGGGAAAATAACACAAATCTGTTCATAGAATCATACTTGGTTTTTGAACAGACTGGTTCAGCTGCATTGCAAGGTGGCAAGGCTTTGGAGGCTTAGTAGGTGCTGACACAACCTCCTATGTGATGGATGGCAAAGAAGAAATAATAGTTGGTGAATGCTGAGATCATGATGGCTGATAGAAACACACCTGATTTCAAAATTGCCTCCATATTTCCATCTCCAAGCTGTTGGGTTCTTCTGTTGTTTTGTTGAACACTCACATGCAGCACAGGTTAACCTCATTCTCCCAGACAGGAAGTATCTCCAAATTTTTTTTGCTAATACCAAGGATCATTTGTAAACTGAGAGTAAACTATAGCTACAGCCCTCGCCTTTAATTTCCAATCCATAAAGAGATGTCAGAAAGTGCTTACACAATAAGGCAGAGATACACCACTCAAGCCACTAAAAGTGCCTGTCCTAAGATGATTATGAGTGTAACTCCCTGCGATGGAGCAAAAAGAAAAAATGCTGATTCAATATTGTTTGCTTAGGATTTGCAGGGTTCAACATCATAGACAGGTATAGCAATTCTGACTGTTGGTCCAAAGGTAAATGCAAGCTACTTTCATTGAAAAGCAGTAGGAAATAGAAAACTCCCTCTCCTAAGCCTTCGACTCACCTGGGCTAACATCACAGCTTTACTTTCCTCCCTGGCATCTCCCTCTCCACAGCATGAGCACCACGTTCATGGTTTCCACATCTCAGCATCCCTAACTCACCCACCTAATTCCCCCTGCCAGAGTTCAAGCTTGGACCACAAGCAATTACTGTAATGCAGGGGCATTCACTGCTATTATCATAATAATGTATGAAGGGATATGACAAGTATTCACAGCATATGCATTGTGCATACATTTAACAGGGCTGTGACTGTACTAGTGGTACACGGTTCCACCCAATCATCTCAGTTATGCCTCTGTCATTGATAATAATTCTATCAGCAGTATTTGGCTACCTGGAAGTGAATGCAACAGCCCTAATTTACAAGTTAGTGAAGGAATAGTGGAGCATATGAAAAAGGTAGGTGGCTTCTTGACCAGTTCTGACTAGTCATGGCTTCTGGAAATTCATGAAAGGAGAAAGTGGACTGACAGGCAACGTAGAAAAATTAGTTTCACAGCTGCACTAACAGCCAAAGTTAGTTCTGAACAGGACAGAAGATTTGGACTGCTGATGATTTTGAAAATAAGAAACAATTGCCATAACGTTAATTTATGGGATTAATGGCAAAACCCTTGCTGTTCCAGAATGGGTGTTGGGGCTGGACAGGAAGGAGTGTTTTTGGTCGCTAGGCAGTAACCTTCTCCATCAGCAGTCACTGACTCACTGGCCCTTGCCACACTGTTGCCCTTCAGATCGAAGTCTCTGCTGAAGTAAAAAGGGAGTGCGGGTTAAAAACTGATGCTGCATTGAGTAGGTGAGGATACAACAGTCCAGTCAAAGCAACAGGAAGACTCCCAAAGCTTTGCACTGTGAAAGAGGACTAAAAAGGTCATCATGGAGATCTAAAGAACGGTTAAAATTTTTATAAGCCACGTTTAAATCTGCTGATTACAAAGAAATGGCATTTATGAGCAGTACTGTATCTTCTCACGCCGTTTTAAAAGAGGCATTTGATACCAGAGACATCCAGCAATCTCAAGCGTATTCAGTGCTTCATGAATCAAAACCCACTGTTAGAAGAAATCAGGTCTGTTCAGGAGAGATGATAAAACTGGATTTATTATTTCATTAATAGCAGCATTACCGTAGCCTCAACTAAGGTGACACAGTTCACACCTTTATCCCCTCCACAGATAACAGAGTAAGGAGGGAACTGCTGCCAGGGAGGAGGGAAAAGATCATTTGGTTAAGCTCAAATTTTCTCATTTTCAGCGGAATCTGTGGTCTGGAACTACACTTGCTTAATCTAAAAAAGTTTTATGTTCCTCTTCATCGTACCACTTCAGAAGTGACGCCTCTCTTTCTTTTTATATGCCTGTGAATACCCGGCTGTGCGTGGATGTCTATTAATGTCGAGATGCCTGAAAAATCAATAGCTTGTATTTCCACAGCCTATTTGATCTGCAAACTGTCTACTGTGAATTAATTTCCAGGACAATCACATGAGGTAAGAAAACATTTCCACTTACACAAAAAAAGGAAAAACAGTGAGGTTAGGTGACTCACTCAAAGTCATAAGAAGAGTTCGTGTCACTGTCGGGCTGCAGCTCAGGAGTTAATTGAACGTTTACTTCAGGGAATAAACGTGCACGGGCAAGCAGATGGACTTGATGATGCACATCCCTCCCTTGCTGATTGTTTTTTCCTCTTTTTTACTTTTTATTTTTTTTAATCATTGCTATTATCATTGTTATTGAGACAAGTTCCTTGAGGCAGGAACTTTGTCTAACATGCTGTACAGTGCCTAGCAGGCTGTTAGGTCCCACTGTGATCAAGCACAGAACTTCAATATCCATGGTCCTTTGATTTGCTAGCTGCTAACCCTGGGCTCAGACCACTGGAAGTGTGGTGTCTACTAAAGAATGAACTACCCCAAAGCAGAAATTAAAGCTCTTAAAATGCTCAGAAGCTCTATTTTTAACAGTGGGCATATTAGAAAGAAGTCATTAAGAGCCACACTTTTAAATGATACTGAGAAGTGAAAAAAAAGAGAGGAGATCATTTAGCATTTGTTCATACAACATAAATTAACGAATGTGGAAGCCAGCTATTCCGCTAAGGGAATTATGTTGTGAAAATCTGTTTTGGTTATGGATAGTTACGGATCAGTGATGGATATATTGGGCTGAGTTCTGCAACTGTTGGTGAACTTGGCATTTGTACGGTGTTAGAGATCACAGAAGACAGGGAGATTGACTCCTCAAGTTTACCTTTGATTGAAGAGATTGACAACAATGGTTTCATCTTCTTCTACGGTCTTGGAGAGGTCAGCTGAACTGCAGGGACACTGCAGTGAGCACAGCATGATCTGCACAGCCAATTTACGTCCCACACAGAGCTGCCAAACCAGCTGCCCTTCAGAAGGATCTGCCAGTGGTTGGGAGGTGATCTGCAACACCCTCGAAACTCAACGTGTATTTCCCAGTTTGATCACTATAGCACCTAAAATGCACCCTGGAGGGAGATGGCAGATTAGACTACACAACACAAACAAACAAAAGCTAAAGGCCTTCACTTACAAAATGTCAAAGATCTTATTTCAGAGGAAGTTTATGAAGAGTTTAGCAGCATGCACAGCGTCAACCGCAATGTCAAGTGAGTCCCGAAGTAACGCAGCCCCCTCCCCATGGTGGGTGGGAGCTGGAAGGATAAGTGATCAATGAAAGCAGAAACCTGCCCCTTCTTGAAGAACAGACTTTTTTTTATAAAAAAATAAGCAGCATGAAATGTTCTGTACAAGAACAGAGTGACAAACTGACGAAAGCAGTACTAAGTTTAGCTTGATATTGTTGATTCAAAGTCACTTAGAGATGTCATCAAAAAGTAATTTTGTTTGATTTTTTTTTTCAAATGGTCCAGCATTTACCTATAATTATTACATGGTGGAAGGTTTTAAATACTCCTTGCTTTACAGAACCCATGCATGTTAGTCCTTCTCCCCAACCAAAGAAACTTGAGTTTTAGTCTGAAAGATGTGCAAGGTTGCAGCAGGGACTAAGTCGTATTCACTTCCGTTCATTGTCCCTATGGTCTTTTTCATCACCTACAGTACAGCAGGAACATGAATAACTGGGATATTAAGATCATTAAGTTTGCCTCCCAGAGCAAGCTGTGTCCCCCTGAGATGGTATCTACCACAAAATACCATCAGAACTAAAAAAATCTGGAGTATTTAACAATCTTTGCTCCTCTGCTGGAAAAAAATACATGATAAACATGGGCCTCGGAGAACAATAATTTATTGCAGAGTCCCAAGAGTGCTCTCATGAATATATAAACCACTATTTTTTCTCTCTCCTCTCTGGCATACCTTGATTTCCAGGCTGAGAAGAAGGACTGGGTAGCCAGCAGTGATACTGCTGGCAACCTTCAGGCCACAGTGCAGGAGCAGGGCACTGGATTTGGCTCACTCTGCGAGAGCAAAAAACACATGTGGGGTTTTCTTGGGACAAACCAAACAGAAGCATCCATAAAAATCAGGATGTATGGCAGGAGGGTGGAGCAGTATTTTAGTATGTCAGGGTAAAGAGGGCATTCAGCCCCAGCAGGATCTGATGCTGGCTGAATTAATGAGTGTAAAAGAAAGCAAAGCCCAGCCTACTGACAAAGAGTAGCATTCACACCAGTTAAATATTAGCTTATACAAATACTAACATGACTTTGTTATGAAAATATCCAGCCTCTTTCCAAATCTAGGTGCAGAAGTGACAGTTTAGAGGCAACTTCCAGATGCAGAATCACTGCTCTGGAAATATGTACTGATCTACATACACTATTTCTAAATCCACCAGTGCATCCTGCATTAAATACTGCAGTGAATACTATTTTGGGAGAGCCAGGGATCTGACTCTGTTTAAACAGTCACAGCAAGAGACTAAGCAAGATGTAATCAAATTTTTCAGACCACCAGCATAATTTTAGAATAAATTCATTAACATCAATGTGAAAGAGTGTGAAATTTGGTCCGCTGGCATGTTAGTTAAAATACTTCTCCATCTAATCTACATAAGACTGAAGAGAAGCTTATTGGGTTTGTCCAATATACGTGCAACACTAAACAAAATAATGCAACTGTTCGAATTAAAATTCATTGTTTTCTTCAGAGCACGGAAAAGTGATAAATCAACGCAGTAAATTACCCCTGTGCTGTGCTGTGAAATTAACACCCATATACATGAAATAAATATAAGAATTTACGGTGCTAATCAATCTTTTTTTTTTTTTTTATTAACTCCATCATCTGTTTTATTTACCTTCTTCCACGAGCCTCTCACCCCAAAATAATTCACACAGCTCGTGGTGGCTGTGGCACTCCCATGGGGTCGGCTGGGAGCTGGCCAGCCCAGACACTCCACCAACAGCTCAGCCTTCCTTTTCCCCCTCCTCCTCCTCCTCTTCCTTCTCTGCTCCATCTCAAAGCACCCACTGAGGAGCAAGTCCCTGTGACCCTGTGCCCTGTCAAAGCAAGCCTGAGCCCTCTCCAGCACAGAAGGCAGGCTAAGAGGGAAACTCCTGACTCCCCCAGCATCCACATCAGGATGCCATCGCCACCGCATGCAGGTCACAGCCAGGAAATCAAGGCACAGGGGATGCTCTTCCCCATGGTCATGTCACCTGGAGAGTCACTTCAGCTGTTTGAAAAATACGTAACCTACAAACCTGTGCCTTGCAAGAACTCTTGCACGCTATAAAGAAAAATCACGACTTGCTCTCTCAGACCTGCGAAACTTAGGCAGCGGTCTCCACCAGACTGCAGAACAAGGCTGCATTATTCTCAAGCACGGATGATTTACGGTTTCACACATACTCATGTGCTACATTATTCACTTAATGCTTGTACCTATGAATATCAGCTCATGAGATAAAAGCGAATGTTGAAGGTGCAGGCTGATGCTCAGCTGTATGTTAGAAAAAATAATTGAGTTGAGAAAAAAAAAGACCTCCGTGGGAGGTTGCCCACACTGCCTTTGCATACCTGTCCAGCTGTGTTCATATTCCTGTCCTCCTCCCCCAGAGCACTCATATAAGCCCCAAGAATGCAAGCGAGAACCCCCACCACCCACATGCACTTGTGTTCCTGCAGCAGAGCCAGCCCCTGATGAGAGTACGGGTTGCTCAGGGTGACTTCGGTGCCAAAGTCTTGCTCTCAGCAGCTTTTTAGTAGCCCTTGCCCTCTGCAGGGGCAACTCCTCCTCCCTCCAAAATCTACAGAGAAAATTCCAGGTGATAATCATGTAAGATCTGAGGATTGCCTTCAAACAGATGCAAATGCATGTGATGTATTTGCAGCTTGACAGTACCCAAAATAGCCACCCAAAGCTGTGCCAGTGCGTAAGAATGTAGGAAGTGACAGGTTCCCTACTAAAATGTTTCTCCTACCTACAGACATGACATACAAGCAGTAGTGTTCCTTCTACTAGCCAAATAACAAATTAAGATTGTAAGATCTGGCTGCAGTTGTTGCCCTGTATCAGAACCGGGAACAAAACTTCGACTCCCAAGGTTCCTGCTTGGTGCTTTGATCAGATGGCAACACACACAGTGGCACATGTGCCTCCAGAAACCTGCATGACCTGCATGAGCTATAAAGCAGCTGAACACCAGCTCCAGAGGAAGGCAAACACAGTCATTGCTGAGCTCCAACCATCACCAAGTAGCATGAGACTGTGCAAACGCAGAGAGGGAAATGTCACAAGCAGCACGCAGCAATGCCCAGAGAATTCCTCTTTGTGACGGGAAGGGCCATCCAAAAAGAAGATGGGATTACCCACGTTGCCCAGGCTGCAGATAACTGCGTTTTCTGGAGTCAGAGCAGAAATGTCTGAAACACCACCCACCCACCAGACACACACCATAAGGCATGACATGCCCTGTGCACTCTTTGCACTCTGTAACAAATCCAACTTTGTCGGTACAAAGCACCAAGTCCTAAAAATAAGAAAGGGGGCAGGAAGCCAAGGCTAGTAATGTCTTACTCTCCACCAGCAGTGGGAGATTTCTTGCTGCAGCATAGCCAGGTGATTCAAAGAAGCAATCTGTTAACCATGACCCGTGCTTCTTCGCGGTGGAAGAAACCAAACTCCTCTCTCACATCTGCTTTTCTGAGTGTCTGAATAACCTGGGTTTACCAGATACTCAGTTGTAGCTGCAAATCGTATGAGAGGTTTAACCCTGAGGACATCACCAAAACACAATTAGCTGGGTGGTAGAGAAACTCCTTCGTACCCCTAGAGCATCCATACGCTCCAGCCAGCTCTGTCTCTAGTTGAGGCCAACTTCTGCCACTTCCCGTGAAATGATGTAAAAAAAGAGGCACGTTGCCTTTGTGTTACCTCTCAACACCTGATTAGTCACAGGAGTAAGATGTCAGTTTGTTGACACTGTTTAAACATCCGAAATGACACAGAAAATAAAAGATCCCCTTCCTCACAAATGCCTCCTCTTCCCCAAGGGCAGGAGTACGCTCGTTCAACCCACGTATGCAGTAATCGCTGCGTATTTGGGTTCACTTTAAACCTTTTACTCTTGATTATAGAGCACACTGACACATTTAGGGCTGCTGTGCAAAGTGCTACGTGAGTTATAGCTGTGCTGAATCCCAGCAAGCATACAGCGCCGGCGTGCCACAAACCTCTTCTGCATGTGCAGAAGTCGCCTGTATAAAACAACCAGAGTGTAAAATACTATTTTAGAGAAACTAGTGCACTGCAGGGAGACGGCTGAAAGGAGCCCAGCGAGAGACCCTCAGGGGCACTCTCTAGGAAAATCCATTATGGTTTTATTCCTTAGACATGAGCATTGTATCGGGAGAAAGCTTCCCAATGTTGAGGCCAGGCAGACAGAGCTCATGACACATCACTACTTTCTTTCCAAGGGAAAACAGAGTCCTTGTGTTCAGAATGCTAAACCTTTCTTTTGTGACAGGGCACCTCTGTGTATACACACTCTGTCAGCTTCATCACTTTCAAATGCAAAAACAAATAAAAAAGGCTGCTGAGGCTGAGGCCACATTCAGCACTGAGGTCAACGGAAGGGGCTGGTTTATCCCTTCCATAACAAATCCCAGCCAGCCACCAGCCAGGCTGCTCATCGAGCTTAACAGGGGCCCTTCGGGGGTTGCCCAAGCAGCAACGTTACTCACTCTGAAACCTTCAAACTCTCAGACAGCAATTTCCTCAAAACAAAGATGAACCATCTTCATTGTAACTGTGAGAAGGAAGATCTCAATAGGAGAAAAGCATCCCTGCCTGCTGCTGCAGCGTGAGGAAAAGCCACCCCGTGTGGTGTGCTGCCGGGTCAGGGAGCTGCAGCGCTGCAACAGCCCCAGCTCTGGTCCCTGGGCACGGGCTCGCCCGGCTGCCCTGAGGCTGAACGGAGCGGAGCGGAGGGAAGCACAAGCATTAAACGCTGCCGAGTCCTAACTCTGCTACTTTGCCCAGATGGGATTTATAGGGTGGGGAGGGGGAGAAGGGATGCAGATGGAAGAGCTATCTTCGGCCATTTCAAGTGTTAAAAATGAGATATGTGCCTTAGGGCTCAGCAGATTGAACACAGCAATTATACAAGCTTCACGATTCTTCACCTGGGCTTCTGCCTGAAAAGATCCTGACCCCTTCTTATGCTACACATTGCAATAGGATCGCCCAGCCAAATGTTGAAAACCTACTTACTGGATGTCATTTTCCTACACCAAAATAAAGATGCTCCCTCTCAGGTCTAGTCCTTCAGGTTTTCTAGTTGTTTAGAAATTCGCAACAGACATAAATAAAACTTTTCTTTTTTTTTTTTTAAAAAAAAAAAAGAAATCAAAACCCCAGAACAAAACAAGCATTGCAACCAGCATGAGAGCTGTGCAAATCCTCTGAACTTCTTTGACCAAAATCAGCCTATTGCTGCACAAGAACCCTGCCAACTCTCTAGCTCCAGACCATGATGGAGAGTCCCCATCAGCCAGAAAAAGAGCAAGGGTACACACTGGAGCAAGGACCACCCGCAGCCAAGCACAGATGGGCACCTACCAGAGTATCCATGTCTTTGGGCTATGTCTCCTGGGACAATTTCTTTACCAACCAGGTATCAGGGATGCCTGGTTCAGCAAAGACAGCAAGGGCAGAGAGATGTGCGGAGCTGGTGTGCATGGTGCAACACTCCATTGCAGTGGGATAAGCCCAGTCAACAGTAGCACTTTGATTTTACAGCATAGCTTTAAAAAAAAAAAAAAAGCATAGCTTTAAAAATAAAACACATGCCCAAAATCTACCTCCCCAGCTCCTGCAAATCAATGCAAACACATGGATGACTTTTTTTTTTTTGGAAGACCAGAGCGACTTTCGCATTATCTAAACTGTCTTTTTGTATAAAAAAGCTGTAGAATTACATCCAGCTACTGTAATGTGAAGCCTAATTATATGTGCTGGACAACTGTCAGGCCACTTCAGCACTGACACGCCAGCTTACAAAGGACAAGAAGCCACTCCACAAAGTGCAACAGCTTGAATCTGCTCTGCAGACTCGGTGTAACGAAGTCTCTTCCCTATAGCCATAGGGAAGAGGCAACAGCCAGAAGCTATTTGGTGACCTACAGAACATCGATCGCCTCAGCAGCACATCTGCAGCACATCATCTGCCACTGCGTTCGGGTATCGATGCAAAAGAGAATGCTTTAGACATAAACAAGATGCTTTAGACATGTAAGTAACCAGAAAAAAAGCAAGCAATGCCACACCAGCAGATCCTGAAGGGGAGCAAGCTGACAAATATTTAAATCGCATTTTCCCGTCACCATAAGGCAGCAGGATTTTGTTACCTGTTTTGGGATTGATTACAAAGAAGTTCTGGGGATTTCCACTCGTAATCCGGTAAGTCAGTTTTTCATTAGTGCTGGAGTCAGGGTCCTGGGCTTGGATCTGAATGACAGATACATCCTTTGGGGAGTTTTCCATGACGGAGGGGTAATAGATAGGTTCAGAGGTGAGGGGAGCATTGTCATTCACATCCTCCACTTCAATGTAGACTTCGATAGTAGTGTAGAGTGGGACGACACCGTGATCAGTCGCATACACTGTCAACCAGTAGGACTTGGTTGTCTCCCGGTCAAGAATATCTGCTGTGTAGATAACTCCTGCCAAAAAAAGCAAACAGAGGGTCTCAGGAATCAGATCAATGAAACTTCATATCTATTTTCATCTCTCTGTACTACAGAAATGTGTTCAGCATGTAACAAATGCTGCACTCTGAAAAAAATGAATTATGTTTTACATAAAATGAAAACGAAACCTTGAGCTTGGGCATTGTTCCCTGAACTCTGCTCAACACTTCAGTCCTTTGTCCGAAAAAATTCGTGGGGGATGTAAAAAAAGTGGCTTCTCAAGTGTCTAACACCATAGTCAATTCTTTGGGACTGCAGTTGGCAGAATAACAGAAGAAACACGACCATTTTCAGACAGTGATGCAAACTTGTATAGACCTTGGTAGAGAGGGATATCACCATTGACAGTGAACTGCAGAAGAGTAAGTGGCTTCTCTTTTCAAGCTCTTGTCAGTGCCCTTGTTAAAGAAGAAAATCGATTTAAAAAAATTTTAAAAATCTATTTAAATCCATTTAAGCTCAGAAAATAGATAATAAATTTAATAATCAGATTACTCACTGCAAAATGCCAAAATCACAGATAACAAACAATTAAAAGCTCAGGTAACAGAAGCTCTTAGATAAACAGTGTATGCTCTTCTACCACTCTACCCACTGGTTTAAGAAAACATCAGCTGGTTTTCTACCTGATCCTAAGAAACCATGAGAGAAAGTGTATTGGTATACAACACAGTTGCAGAGAGGCACAGCATCCACCATCTCACTGAAGTACCAACCCCACTCCTGCACAGTTCCTGGCATGAAGGACTTCCATCCACCTCGTTTCTGCCTGAATTGATTTAGAAATCCATCCTGACTTAGAAATCCATCTGGAGATGAACACCAAAACTACGAAGACAGGAGGTCAAAACAGATACAGAGCCCTTAAACTAGAAACACCTCCAAGAACTGGAAGACCTGCTTGTATTTGCAGAGTCCAAACCTTCACCAACTTGAGAATGCACAGACAATCAAGTCCACCAGTGCCACACACACAATGAAACCAGCATCAAAATGAGCAAATGTATTTTCCCACCACTTCTGCGACACATATACTAAGAACATTTTTTTCTCCTAATACATCATTATTAAATCTTGGTGATGGATTAATACAGCGTATCTCAAGCTTGAGATATACTAAGAAGAAGAGTTTGCAGACCATCAAATCATTAGTAGATGGAAACTGGTGGAGATGTTGTAGGGCAAGACAGGAATACAAGAAACCTGGATTTTATCTCAGATGTCCTTGATGCTACTTAGAACAGCGTTATCAGTTAATCACTGAGGAAAGAGGTGCTCTAAGATCAGCACCAATAAGGTATGTGTTGTGTCTGTTATTTTGGAGATTTTTAAGTATCAGACTGCACTGAAAAATTTCTATCATAGTCTGAAGTCTTAGAAAAGCTTTGAAGACACTGGAATAGGCAGACAGGTGTTTCAGGCAGACTTTGGACACTGCTACAGAAGGTGCAGCCTCTGTGCTCAGCGACTCTAAAGAAGGGAAACCTCCTTAATGAGGTATGAAAAATTCAGATGTAATTTATGTGCATTATTCCTCACCCTCAGTCTTACACGTTATGTACCAGATCTGGCTTTTTAAACTATATGATAGAGCTTCTGATATCTAATACCATGAAAAGCCCCGGTGCCAACCTCACCAGACATTTCACAGCAGAACACATCCAACAGTGAAGTTTACTGGCAAACTAACTAAATTGCTTTTATAAGAGGTACCAGCAGAAGGCCAATGACATAACTTCTGTCCTAAGGGAAAACCACCCTCAGCATAAGACAAGGAAGCCCACCGAGTGAGAAGAGATGCTGCCTGTCCCCAGGGAGCCAGGACCTGGCTTCCACATCACAGAATCACAGAACATTAGGCCTTGGAAGAGACCTCAAAAGATCATCAAGTCCAACCCCCCTGCCAGAGTAGGATCACCTAGAGAAGGTCACACAGGAACACGTCCAGACGAGTTTTGAAAGTCTCCAGAGAAGGAGACTCCACAACCTCCCTGGGCAGCCTGTTCAGTGTGCTGTCAACTCTCACTGTGAAAAAGTTTTTTCTAGTATTTTTGTGGAACCTCCTATTTTCCAGCTTGTATCCATTTCCCCTTATCCTGCCAATGGACATTCCTGAGAAGAGCCTGGCTCCGTCCTCCTGACACTGCCCTTTGACATATTTATAAACATTAATGAGGCCACCCCTCAGTCTCCTCTTCTCCAAGCTAAAGAGACTCAGCTCCTCCAGCCTTTCCTCACCAAGGAGATGTTCCACTCCCTTCACCATCTTTGTGGCTCTACGCTGGACTCTCTCAAGCAGCTCCCTGTCCTTCTTGAACTGAGGGGCCCAGAACTGGACACAATATTCCAGATGCGGCCTCACCAGGGCAGAGTAGAGGGGCAGGAGGACCTCTCTCGACCTACTTGCTACTCCCCTTCTAATACACCCCAGGATGCCATTGGCCTTCCTGGCCACGAGTGCACATTGCTGGCTCATGGTCATCCTGCTGTCCACTAGAACCCCCAGGTCCCTTTCCCCTGTGCTGCTCTCCAGCAGAGCAGTCCCCAACCTGTACTGGCACATGGGGTTACTCCTTCCCAGGTGCAAGACTACACACTTGCCGTTGCTGAATTTCGTAAGATTTCTCCCCGCCCAACCCTCCAGCCTGTCCAGGTCTCTCTGAATTGCAGCACAGCCTTTTGGTGTGTCAGCCACTCTTCCCAGCTTGTGTCATCACCAAACCCGCTGACAGTGCTCTCTAATCCCCCATCCAACTCTGCTCTGGGCAGGAGGTGGCACAGAACTCACCGCACAGTTACAGAGACACTCGATCCATTTCTCTTACAGGACATAGCATTTTTTAAAAATTTTCTTAATATTTTTTCAAGCTTGAGATTTATTTTTCCATTTTTTTAAGTGCTACTTTGAACTGACAGGTACTTTCCTACAATGTGATCGTATCGAGAGGAAGGGGAATGGAGCAGTATCAATTCCAGCCTTGTACAGGCTTTGGTCTCAGAGGTCTTTTCCAGTCAAAATGGTTCTATGGTTAGGTCTTCTGCTAGTAACATCAGATCCACGTCCTTCTTGCTCAGATACATTATTCACCCAACAAAGGTGAGCAACGCAGCACTGGAGGACAAAGGCAGAGTGTATTCTAAATATTCTTGTCGGCAGCAGCTTGTGCTATGTAATGACTTTCTGTAGAAACATGGGTGAAATATGTAATGAACTGTGATGAAAATGCCAGAAGAGAAATTACATCCCAGGGATGAGAAGAGCCCATAATAAATGACACTCAGTGGAAATAAATAAATAAAATAAAAATCTGTGAGCAAGGATGAGGCAAAAAACTACAAACATGAGTGCTCCTAAAGATATTGATTTATTCAGAAAGCAAGAATTATTTTAGATCTTTAAACAAAATTTGACATAAGTAGGGTTTCCCCCCAGTGAGAACACAGAAGGTTTTAGCAGATTAACCTCTCTTTATGAAGCTGAATTTCACAAACACTGACCTGATAAAAAATCTGTCTTCTGAGTCAGTCCCTCATTTTATGACTCCTGGCAACAGTTACTTTCCATTTCTGTATTTCAGAAGGAAAGGATCATTGAACAAGTGTTAGCAACTGCCAACGGATCTGCTACGCTGGTTCTTCTTTTTACTTTTGATTTATTAAAAGGTCCCAGATATAAATTAATTCCTTTTGCTCAATATGTCTTGTCATTTCACCTGTCACCACCACACAGTAGGTTGATAAATAAGAAAGTCTTTGTTCATTTTCAGATTTTCCACATGGAAAATCCTCCCATCACCCCAGGAATACCTTCTACAGTGTTCTTAAACATCCTGCACAAAGTGCCTCCTTGCCGTCTACCTAAATAGGGGTCCAAAGTTAGTACGCACAAGAATACACATGCTGCCTGACTATTTAACCAACCTCGCTACGTGGGTACGAATGACACCTTCCAGATGGATAGCAATCTTGATCTTCATATGTGATGTTAACTCTGAAGACTAATGATGACACCTGATTATCAGCACTGCTTCTTCATCACTACAGCACGAAACAAAAAGCCTGTTACTATTATAATATTTCCTGGGGCATCCATAGGTAGGTTCTCACTCACTTTAGCTGAGTGAAAGTGTGGGAAAGGCCAGGAATACCCCTGGGTAAGATCACAACAAATTCAGAAAAAGACCTGAGTTACTTCAAAGCTTATAGATATAAACATACACGAAATAAAGACAGAATTTTATCTGCAGGGCCAGGAGAGCAGAGGGGAGAAGAGGCCTTTGGGAGAAGCTCTAAGGCTTTTCTTTGACAGCTTTTGTGGTGCACTCTTCCCCGCTGTCTGCTAATTAGAAAAGAAACATGAACAAGGTCTGAGCTAAATAAAATCAAGAAGTAAGAAGAAACACCCGCAGAGATCGTGAATTCAAAGCGATTAAAAAAGAAAAAGTTCCAAGATTTTGCAGACGCATTTCTGAACGAGACAGAAAAACAGATGTTCCTGTCCGCTGAGATGCTACACCACGGAGGCACTACCGCACTTGTGCACGAGGCAGCTGAGATCCAACCAAACAGTCTGTAAACCAGCTCTCTATGTTGCCCTCAGACAGATTTTGCAGCATCCCTGAAGGACTGAAGCCAATGCTTCCTCGGGCCCAGGAAATAAAGCCGGTCATCAATTCAAAAAGCGATGCCATCGATACGCTTCGCCACTGCATTCCTCCCATTACATCTGTCTCATGCAACTTGCCAAGCACCACGTGCACCAAGCACCACACTCTAAGTGAAAAATAAAAACAGAGTGCATTAATCTCTGATTAAAATCCTGGGCACATTTATATGGAAATCGAGTGCAGCCTTTGGGCTTGGCATTGTGCCAGCAATGTAAAGGTTGTGTGCTTGTTTCTCTTAAAGGCTTGTTTTCCTTCTTTCCCTGGTAAAATAATGGGATAATGTTTTCTGTATGGCTCCTGTAAGTGGCACACAGTGAAATGCTGCATTCTGAAGCGTGAAGGCAAAAAAAAAAAAAAAAAAAAGAGTGAGAAGTGTCAAACTGGATTTCTTTCCTGCCTCTCCCGCTGATTTGCTCCACATCTTTCAGCAGACCACTTCAAACGACAAGGTTTGCTCAAAAATGATCTCAAAGTCATGCATTTGCTAGAGCCGCGAGAAACCCAAGAAGCTCTTAAAACTAAAAAAAAACGGATTAGAAAAAAGCATTATTTCTGTCCTCACCTCTTCTTCGCCCCTTGTTTGTTTACCTTACGTGTTTGACAGTATTTTGTGTGTAGGTCGCGTGATGAATGGACCTGCCACAGCTCTGCAAGAGAGTGTTTACTGGAGCTGTCAGCCCGGGTGTTTACATAGGTGCCCATCGCCATGGATATCGGTTTTGCACATACGGTTCTCCTAAAAGTCAGATCATCCTTCACGAATACTCGCAATAGCGCAAACATTAAAAGGAGTTCAATTCTAGTAAGTTTTTTTCAAGGCAAGATTAAAAGACAACTTGGTGGTCTGCAAGAAGCTGGGCAAGGAAAAGACAGAGGAGAGTAACAAGGCTCTTTAATCTAGCTGAGAAAAGCAAATCGAGGTCTGATGGCTGGGAGTCAATGGCAGAAAAAGGAGAGTGCAAATTCTCAAGTGCAGAGGAGAACTGACAGGAGTAATGGTTTGCCAGGAATGGGGCAGAATCTCCCATCATTTGGCATCTTGGCACTGGGACAAGACAATCGAACCTACTTTCTTACCCAAATTATTGGCCTAGATGCCAAAAATAATGCAGAAACAGGAGGAAAACTGACTTGGAAGTATGTACTACTCTTCCGAAAAGTTCTATCACATATAAACATTACAGAAAATCCCTTAATGATCTCTTTTTAAAAATACTGCAGTAGTTTTTCAGGGGAGCATCCTGCTTCACACCATCAGCTCTTCTCAGTCATTCGACTGAGAAGAGCCTCAGTGTTGCTTGTTCTTTTCATCCCTTTTCAGGAATAAGAAGTAATTGCACAAATCTGCATCTCCAGTTGTGAAATTAGTAGAAGCCAGTTACGGTGAAGAGCCGACTTATTCCCAAAGCCTGACCCAGGAGTGGCCACAGAGGAGTGGGAGGAGTGGGGGGCAGCAAAGGGGGAGCCTGCCCTCAGCACAAGCTGCCGCACGGGATGGAGATGACACTACGGCAGCAGCCCCCCAGACGTTACCAGCTGTGAAGAGTGTGGCACAACTCCTCCTACTCAAAGCCAGCTCCTTGCCAGTGCAAACGCAGGGTTTAGCAGTTAAAGTAGCTATAAAAAGACACAATCTTTAAGATGACTGAAGGACTGAGAGTGATGGATGCATCTTCCTGACTTCAGTCCCTGGGGCACCTGCAAACTCATCCTCAATATGTGCAAGGGCCACGTCAGCTTCTGCCACACAAAGTGCTACGCAAATGTGTTTCCAGAGCCCTAAAACTGTCTCTCTCTTCTCCAGCTTCAAAACAAAGGGGCTCAGTGCAAAACAGCTACAAAGCAGAAGCTTGTTTGTCCCCAAATTAAAACGACAGGGATGAGGCAGTGTCAGGAATGCCTAGTGACAGCGAAGTAGTCAGGGCTGTTTCATCCTTCAAATTCAGAGAAAGAAACAAAAAAAAAAATCAGTGATTCCAAAATGCTACTAATTATTCATGACCCTCATCAAAGACTCCATGAGTCTTGTGGCAGCAAACACAACGCCTTGCTTGTCACTGAGCCATCAGCCAAAGGTGCACACTTGTACTGCCTTACTGGGAAAAAAAAATAATAAATAAATGCAGCTTTAGAAGAAAACAGTTGACTAATTCTATTTTTTTCAACACGTTTCAGTCTAAAACACAGAGAGGGAAGAAAGAGTTTACACACACCTCATCTGTCCTTACTGAGAAAAGGGCTTTACATTCACCTATACATCCACCTACTCCTGCTCCTGCCCCCGAGCTCCGCTGAGATCCTGCCCCACCACATCGCTGCCCAGGGAGGTTGTGGAAAGATTCGTGAGTGTAAATGCAAATGTCAGAGCTAATCTGGATTTCCTGCACTGAGCACAGCCGTGATTTTTGAAGGACACTTAGCAGAGAGCTATCGTAGGCAGGAAATGTTTAAAAATACTGCAAGGCCATTATTCATCAAAGCAACAAATGTAAAATCAACCAAAATGGCATGATTTGTAGACAGGAATTTCACACCCAATTAAGGAAGAAAATTTATGATTTCAAGGAAGCTGACATTATGCCTAACCTATATATTTTTTTTATTTAGGTCCTTTCACACAGAATGGCTCTGGTGTGGCTGAAAGCAGAGTGCGCACCTCTTTCAGCAGCCATTTATTTAGTTTCTTCCATTAAGGGTAAACTGTAAATATAACCCATAGGATTAAACAGCTTCAGTGTAACCAAGATGTGAACCTGAGCACCTGTGCCAGACGGATTCAGCACACTGGGGCCACCAAAGCCAGGGGAAATCAGAATAAACCATACACTATATTCACCCCTTTTTTTAAGTCCTCTCAAGCCATGAATCACCAGTGCCAGTTGTGAATACGGACAACAGTATCACATCAGCCACAAACTCAACCAGAGCATGAAGGAGACCTATTGCTCATCCCCCCCACTGCTCGCAGCCAGCAGCTTTGAAAATCAGGCTCCTTACTCTGGTGATTAAATGCTGTTTCAGTGCCTTCATTTAAGCCCCCCCACTGTGCAAAGTGTGGCCTCCCGGTTTCATTTTATTGCACAATTTTTCTAGGCTTTAATGCATATTAAAATGCAAACCCAGCTCCTATCGAAGCGAATGGAAATATCCCCATTGACTTAAATGGAGACTAGATCATGGCCAGGAACGAGTCCAAAAGCAATATTAACTTTGTGAGGTTATATATACCTAGAAGTTCCCAATATTCTTTCTTTGTGGTTTAAATATAAAACCCATTAATAAACCATGCCATTCAAATAATGCAAGACATGTAATATTCCTGTTTAGGGCTTAACTTTTAATTTTCTCTTATACTGATGTTTTGAATGTACAAATTTACTGTTAGCTCAAAATGCGGTTTCTGCAGTGAATATTATGTCTGAGTTCCCAGAGCAGTAAAAGATGATCAAAAAGCCAATCCTTAGCAGCGCTGTTTCCACTGACACTGGATTAGCCTCCAAATGTACCTTTTACTGTGTTAATACACACAATATTATGAGTATCACAACCAGCCAGGATTGTGACGAGGCCATGTTAATAAATAAAATATATTTGCACATAATAGGTAAGTAGGCAGAAAATAAACAGGTTTACAACTCTTACTGGACATGGCATGCCACCATGTATTTCAAGGGCAACTTCAAGTGTGGACTCTTTCCAAAGGAGGGATCACCACTGCTGTGGTGTGCGTGGTGCTGGATGTACAGAGATGCTGTAAATCACTGCTACTCATAGAAGAAAACACCACTGTGCAATGGTTTAGATCAAGCATGACCAGCTGGTCTGAAATCCAGATCAGGCACATACGGAAACTTCCATTTACCTCTTGGTCAAAGGTCTTGGGCCATTCAACAGCCCAGCCAAAGTCAGGGATATGCATGTGACCTGAAACGGGGTTGTAGCGAAGCGGGGGTCAGTCTCTTCTCTCATGTAACAAGTGATAGGAAAAGAGGAAACGGCCTCAAGTTGCACCAGGGGTGGTTTAGATTGAGTGTTATGAAAAACTTCTTCCCCACAAGGGTTGTCAAGCATTGGAACAGGCTGCCCAGGGAAGCAGTGGAGTCACCATCCCTGGAGGGAGTTAAAAGACGCGTAGATGTGGTGCTTAGGGACGTGGTTTAGTGGTGAGCCTGGCATCACTAAGTTAATGGTTGGACTCGATGATCATAGGGTCAAAGAATCATAGGATGCACTGGGCTGGAAGGGACATCTAGTACAACTCCTCTGTAGTGAGCAGGGACATCTTTAACTAGATCAGGTTGCCTGACTGAAGCCTGACTGTGAATGTCTCCAGGGATGGAGCCTCCATCACCTCTCCAGGCAACCTGTGCCCGGATGTCACCACCCTTATAGTAAAAAACTTCTTCCTAATGTCTAATCTAAATCTACCCTGCTCTAGTTTAAGACCACTGCCCCTTGTCCTATCGCTACACACCCTTGTGAACAGTCCCTCACTAGCTTTCCTTTAGCCCCTTTAGGTACCAGAAGGCTGCTTAAAGGTCTCCCCAGAGCCCTCTCTTCTCCAGGATAAACAACCTATCACAGGAGAGGTGCTCCAGCCCTTTGATCATTTTTGTGGCCTCCTCTGGACCCGCTACAACAGGTCCATGTCCCTGTGTTGAGAGCTTCAGAGATGGACACAGTATTTCAAGTGAGGTCTCACTAGAACAGAGGAGCAGAATCACTTCTTTTGATCTTAAAGGTCTTTTCCAACCTGAGAAATTCCATGATTTGGATGCACAGTGCTCCTGCAGATCAGGTCTGGCAAGGGTCATTAAATCAGGTACAGTCTCATCAGCACAGCTTGCACGAGCATGACCTTGACACCAGGCTGGGGATGGTGTTCTGCCTGACCACGCACCCTGGCCAGCCCTGCCTCAGGCTGCAAAACTTCATTTACTATTGGTAGGGTTTCTTTACCATGGGGGAAGTTTTACTACAGGGGAAGTTCAATTAATTAAAGGTGGCAATCAAGTTTAGGTCCATCCAGTGCGCCTCATGTCCAAACAATAAGAAATATATATTATCTATATTTACGTATTTTCAATATTAGTATACTAATATGTATAAATATATGAATATGCATATACAATACATCCATATATATATGAATACCAACAAACACGAAGCGTGTGTGTACATATATTCATGTATACATATATGAATGATATGGTTCAAAGAATACATGTTGCATATTGAATTAGCAGTGGCACCCACCACAGGGACTAGGTTTTCTCTGGGGTTTGATGGCAGCTCCCTGGGTGTCCCAAGCCTGTGGCACTGCCGCCACAAGGGCAGAATTCTCAGTACAGAGGCACCCTAATAGCATTGAAATAGAGGCCCATCTCAGATTAGGTGCTTGACTTCCAGGTTATTTATAATTTGAGTTTTGAGGTGAGAGTCTCCCTTCTTTACCTTCAAGTGTCTTAAATTCAATGCTGCTGGTTTCCTTTGCTTGCTTTATTTGGGACAGGGACAGGAAGGTTTACAATTTCACATCAAAATGAGCTATCACTTAAAAATGACATCTTCAAGGTCACTTACACATCAATTTCAGAGCAATTTTCCAAACATATCATCAAGATGCTGAACCAGATGCTTAGTCACATAAACTCTCTTTTTCCCTTTATGAATTAAATGAAATAAGAGGTAACAACATTTTTGCCTGAGTAGGTTTCATTGTGATTTCTGTATCTTTCATCATATCACTCTACTTATTTAAAGAAATACCCATATTCATCTTGCTTTAACACTTTTTGCTTGGGTGACAAAAAATTTAAAAATAATCTTACATAGATCAATGAGTATACAATGGACAACTCTGGAAGAATCAAATTGCCTTCAAAAGCACAAATACTATGAAGAAACTTTATCATTTATGAATAACCTCTGTCAAAGCTTAAGATGTTCCATGACTGTCGAACAACACAGTAAAGTCCTGCAGTAAAACCAGGCTGAGAGGAGCCGTGAAGCCCCAGCGATGACTAAACCACGGCCACATACTAGTTCCTACTCACCAGAAGCCCTTGAGAACGACAGGACAATCCATCGTTCTGCTCTGACAAATGGGACATGCTGCACCTCCCCATGGACTGAGTCATGTCGTTCAACTTTCATGAACGTGGGCTGCTGCTGGCATCCCTCTAACCCAGGTAGATCCACCCTCCTCTTTAGTCTCAGAGGCACAGCAAAATATGATGCCTATTTATGAACTTTAGGCTACTCACTCAGGCTCAACTATTCAGCCAAAGGGGCAAGCAAAACAAATTAAACGTGCAATTTCACAACTGTGACAAGGTGTTGTGCAAAATTCAGATACCTCAAGCCTTTATAAAGGCTTGAAGGAAGATTCACTCTGCTTAATGTAACTCAGTAGAACAACAGATAATGGTATAATTTCACTCCACTGACTATGGATTTATTTATTTACTTTTTTTTGAGCACTTGTGCCTACTGGTTTTCCAACGACATAAGAATTACAAATTGCAAATTCTCTTCAACATAATAACCTCTCTTCATGCATTTATCCCTGTTTGTCCCTACAGCAAATGATGAGTTCCACCTTGTTTTCTGAGCACCACCGGGATTACAAAACTCTTGTATGCCTTGAGCCTGACTCTGCAGCCTTCCCAGCTGAACGTGAAGATGGTACCAGCAGAAAACCCCATGCTGCTAGCACCAGCGATAAAAGCTGTTAAACCTCGATAATAACCTGATTGTACAGAGGCGCTTTTTTTTTTCACAAAAGGTCTGGTGAATGCCCAGAGTAACCCAGATTTTCTGTACATCCTCTTGAGTAGATTAATAAAGAGATCAAAGTCCGACCCATGTGTTCTCTGCTGGGATGACTAGTAAGCTATTTTAAAAAGAAGGGTTTGCTCCCGGTTATTTTAGAAATGAGATCACAAGCGGAACAGAGCTGAAGCGGGAGAAGGAGAAAGAAAGAAAAAGGCAAAAGATGCTCAAAAGGATTCCGATAAAAGTCCTGGCAAGGGACCTCTGTGCAGGGTTGTCTTCCTGTATGTTTTGTACTGCCTACAGTATGGCGGACTGTTTTGGGAACATTTCCGCAAAATCGGAGCCAATCTGCTTCGGATGTTTTGTCCCAGCGGTGAGGGAGGTGGAGGGAAGCAGAGGCAGCTCTGCAGGGGAGGCTGGTCCCTGGGGACACTGCCCTGGAGAGCCAGTGGTCCCTCACATTGAGGAAGGAGATGCTGGCAAGGCAAGGCTCAAGTACAACGTAGATGGGCACTAGTTCTTCTGATGGATCTCAGCACTGAGGGGTACAGACCCAGGATGGCTGGCCACAGCAGACAAGGGACTATCAGGAATATTCCATCTTTCATGTTTTAGTGATATATATTACGCAGAAACAGAGCATTATTGTTTATTATACTTGAAACACAGTCATCGTATTTCCCCCCTTTGTTGCTGTTTCCTTCAGCCCACAGCAAATGGGCAACCCTATGAAAATGTAACAACACTAGCCCTGAAATCTGAAAATTAACCCTGAAGTTTATCTTCCTCTCTATCTGAATGCAAACCCAGAGGAGCAGTCAAAAAGGAGAGAAAGAGTACCTCAGAAAGGGGTTTAATAGCCACATTGTACTTGAACATGAAGACCACAGGGAAGAGGGGAGCGTGATACATAGAGCCAGCACTGGAGAACCAGTTAACCCTCCTGCATGGCACAGCCATGTTTCCTTTGCTTGGAGGTACCGTGCATAACTCTGGAGTCTATTTTACAAAGCGTGTCAAAAAGTTGGAGAAGATTAAAACAAAAGAGCTCCACAATCAGTATGAGGGGCAGAGATAATGATTTACACTAAGAGAGTTTAAGATTTCAATCTGCTCAGCTTATTAACAAGAAGATGGAGAGGCAACTTGATTAGAAATTCCATGTAAAGTTCATGGGGAAATATTATGGGGAAGTAAGAGGCTCTTTAATCTAACAAAATAAGGTGGAGCAACATCTAATGATTGAAAACTGAAGCCAGGAAAAATAAAATTCGCAATCAGCCTGACACCCTTCTTTATTTTTCTACGGCAGGTGATTAATTTCCAGAATAATTTCTTCCTATCTCCAGACATCTGCAAATAATGGCTGCAAACTGGTGGGGGGGAAACACTTTGTGGCAAACGCATGCTATGTTTTCGTTAGAGAAAGATCACTCAGTAAAGGATATAAAAGTCATAGACAGAGACATAAAAGAAATGAAACCAAATGATCTGGTCTCTTCTGGCCTTAAGCACTATGGACTTGTGAACACTGTTCAGCTATTTTCTCTGAGGAATCTGGTGAGAGGAGGTTCACTGGATGGGGCTGGCCTGCCACAGTGCTCCATCCTGTCCAGTTCCACTCCCATGGTCACTCTTTTGTTGTCCCAAAAGCCTCTGCATTGCCATCTCATGGAGGTGACAGAATTCACCTAATGAAAAAACACCTCCTGGTATCTTTCCACTGTCATGTGTGAGGGCGTGCAGGAAACCAAAGAGCCTGTTCTAGAGATCTGCACAAGGCATCAGAAGCAGCACATCTGCTGGCCATGACCACCACGGAGCCTGGAGCATCGTCCATCCCTCCTGTGCAGGTTGAGCACAGGGAGGGAGGTTTCGCAGGGGTGACTGGCAATGAACAGTCTGGTCCCCTTCCGTGCTTGAGGAAAACTTTCAGATTACAACAGGCTCTCAGGCAGCCAACCCTGTGGCTTTCTAAGAACAATCAATTGCCCTTGTGCTTCTTTGAGTGATTTTTCCAGCGGCTAAGGGCTCTCCAGGCAGTATACACTTTGTCAATACTGCAGTACCAGAACACTGCTGTTTTGCAAGGCGACACACTTGGTGTTTCACTGTGAAACGCAGGATGCACTGAAACCTGAAGTTTTAACTAGATCCATTCACAGGACTCTCCCCAAGTCCAGAAGATGAAAATTCTTCCTCTGTATCACACTTCAGCGGCCAGGGTACACAACATTCCGCATGTCAAAAAAAGAGGTGACTTATTTTGAATCAGGAGTACTGCCTTAAACTGTCCAGAAGCAAAGCAATTCATCATTTTCTTAAGTACACTTTTAGGTGTGCTCTCTCCTCTCTTCTCAAGAGAGGCTGAGGAAGAGACCCTCCTTTCATCCTTCATGTCCCGAGGCTGTAAAACCACCTGAAGCTGCTGTTTCTGCTCTGGGCAAAAGTTTCAGTGGCTGCAGCAGTAAAGATTGTAAGAAGGTTGCCTGGAGGCCAAAATTGAGTTCATATCACCTGTCAACATCAAAAAGATTAGGAACATCTCTTGCCACTTGCTTCAGAAAGGACAGGGGTTCAGCTGTTGAACAGAATCACGGGCAGCTCCAGTTGCACTCTTAAGTACAAAAATGGGTCTCACACCTCAGACCTCTTTCAGTAATGGGTACTACCCTCCACAAAGCAGAATCCATGAGACACCCTTTGCACAGATGCTGAACCTCTGCAGGGAAACCACACTGGAAGCATGTTTTTACCCACACTGCCATTCTTGTAGTAACCAAGGAGGTCCAGAACCATCTGGGGGGGCGGGGCTGACAAGCTGGTATCACAGAATCTCTTTGGTGAGAAGAGACCTTTAAGATCATCGAGTCCAATTGCTAATCTAGCACTGTCAGGTCACCACTGAACCATGTCCCAGAGCACCAGATCAACACATTGTTTAAATGCCTCGAAGGATGGTGGACCCACCACTGCCCTGGGCAGCCTGTTCCAGTCACCTTTCTAACATCCAGCCTAAACCTCCCCCGGCACAACTTGCAGCCATTTCCTCTAATCCTATCACTTGCTACTACGGATCCACACCACAAACCACGCAGTAAACTCCTGCTGCCCTCATCTGAGCTGTCAAGCTGGATGACCACTGATGAATTGGGTCTGGCTCTTTCACTGAGACCTGAACTTGCAGACTTGCAGGATCAGTAAAAAGGGCAGGACAGGCCAGATGATGTTGAATGTAACTGCTGCTCTGCTGAAGTATCTGTGGAACTTAGCCCTTCTTTTGAAGTTCAAATGGGTAGGCTGAGAAGCTGCCTACTTAGAAACCACCAGCTTCTAAGTCACGTTTTGCACAGCTTGACTGGCCCAAAACTCATGCCCTGAATGTTATTCAAATTCTCTCACTTTCCTGAAAAATTTGGAGGTTTTTACTGGTTTTATTTCTTTTTTTTTTTTTTTTTTGTGAAAGACAACAGGCTGTTTCTGCAATTTTCTTCGAACCTTTTTTTTTCCCATTTCCCAACATCCACCCCAGTAGAATCCTAGGATCCTGGAATTGTCAGGCCTGGAAGGGACCTTAAAGATCATCTAGTTCCAACCCCCCCACCATGGGCAGGGACATTCCACACTAGACCAGGTTGCCCAGAGCCCCATCCAGCCTGGTCTTAAAGACTTCCAGGGATGGGGCTTCCACCCCCTCTCTGGGCAACCGGTGCCAGGGTCTCACCACCCTCAAGGTGAAGAACTTCTTCCTAACGTCCAATCTGAACCGATTCATCTCTACCTTCAATCCATTCCCTCTAGTCCTATCACTACCCGACATCCTAAAAAGCCTAAAATGGCAAACATCTTTCACCAAAACCAGTCATCGATGTTCAAAAATTGCTCACAACTAAGCTGACTCTCTCCTAGTATGGCAAAAATACGCACAGAAATTGCCAAGAGCAATCCTAGATGCCTCTCAGCATCTTTCTAATACGAAGGTCTTTGAATGGGAGGCACCTCACCTACAGACATATCTGTGACTGCAAAAAGTCAAATAACTAGAACTCATTTCCATGTTGGATTTTTTCCAAAACTCCTTGAGCAACCTCGCGGTAACTGCACATGATCATTAAAATAGACAGAACTTTAATTTTCTAACTTACATAGAGGAAGTGGAGCTGAGGTTATAAGGGCAAATCTAACACAAACGCTGCACATGCAGACCATAATTATACTTCTGTTTCACTTTCCATGCTCTGTGTGAAAACAAATCCAGGGTTCAAAGAATAAATGGGAATATGCAGGACTATATTGTTGGCAAGTACTGTTTTTTCAATCTTGGGGGAAACGTTAGTCTGACATTTATCTTCAAAAATCTTCCACAGGTAGGATGCTCTTCTTCAGACACGATAACAGAAGAGAGCAGGAAGCTGAGATACACAAGGGACTGTGGTAAATCAGAGCAGAATGACAAAAGCCTTAACGGAGACAACGCTACCGTTACCACAGGGAATGGTCCTTCCTTTTGGCTCTGAACAGACTGAAGTAAGTAAATGTGCTCTGGCTGATGCTCCCCAAGGTATAGCCTCTCACATAGGGCGTAAAACTCACTCCTGTCCCACCAGAGCCCTCCAAAATCACGGTACTTTCTGCTGGCTTTCCCTGCTTGCTTGCCCAGGAGATGCTGTAGCTCTACCCAAGAGGCCAGGAAGCCAAGTGAGCAACCCGGCAAGCGAAGGGGTGCTGAGACATTGTCACCCACTCAGATGCTTCCTCACTTACTCGGTGCAAAGCTCAGATGCCCTCAGCAGGAGTAAGAATTTCATTCCCCAGCTGGTGTATATGTACACACACATAAAATGCAGCAGATCAATTTTAGAGTGTTTTATGAAGAGGCAGACGAAGCTCCCTAAAGAGGCGGGGAAAGTTGACGTCTTGATAAAGTAAATAATGAAATGTTGCAGCACCAATATACGCTGTGTGATCCCTTGAGGGAAACCACAAGCACAAGCCCTAATGAAACAAGACACAGAAAACAGGGGCTTTGCTGTGGACACAACCCTTATGTGCTCATTATGCATTGCAGCGACTTCTATCACTTTATCACACTTACTGATCTTGGTGAAATGTTGTATACATGTACAGACAGAGACAATATGTAGAAAAATACCTGCACATACACTTGCAGATATATATATTCTAAATGAAAGAGGGCAAAAGAAAAAGTGATTTATTTTCATTTCTGTAAACGGACAGACCGTAAATGCATAGTGTTCTTTCTCTGCATGGATTGCCTTACAAATCCATCACTGTATGCAGTTTGGAGCTTTCAAAACCACTTAGCATTTGAATTTGCATTTGTGAATATTTTACCTTTAAAAAATATCCTTGTATTTTATGCTTTAAGTTCTGAAATGCTCCAGTAGTACTAGTGTGGGCTTTGCCTAGGGCTAATCGATAGGTTGCACTTAAAGTAGAAAAAGTCTATTTGTCTATTTATACATGATTTTGAAACGGAGATTATATTTTTAGTATTTGAAATGCCTCAGTATGAGCAAATCGTAAAACTGAATTTAATTATTTATTTATAACGCAGCTTTGCCAACTGCGGGAGCAATAAACTCAACCAAACAAAACCCAGGAAATTATCCCAGATCCAAGAACAGGAGGAAGCATGGCTCCCCCTAATTGAGTTTCCTTCACTTTTATCTTCTCGAGATCCCTTAGATTGTTTTTCAATTTTCATTTCCATTTCTTCCATTAAATGCCTCTAACCCATGACCTCCATTTACTGGCACCCATTAATCTTCCATTCTTAATTGAGATGTAACGTGTCCACTTGTCCGGTGCTGAGCACTAAAACTCTGACAGCACATTTGATAAATCCTGGCTCCTTCAGGAAAGCTTACCCGGGAAAGCGCAATTCGAAACTGGACCCTTGAACAGGTAAGTCTGCTCTGTTTAACTGGAGCTTACCTTACAAACATACTGTGGTGAGGTCCAAAACCCCAATAACAAATAATAATATCCTTGGGTTTATTTGCTTTTTCTGCTACAAGATGGAATTACATTTGCTTTGACCCTGGGAGGGTACAGGGTGACAGGGCCAGTGGGGAGAAAACATATAAGGTTGCTTTCAGTAGTCAATCATTTTTTACTTTCAAATAGAGTATTTTTAAATATGGTGGTCCGCAAGCAAATTCCATCCTCCAAGACTCAGTCTACAGGAATTTTTGAAGGGTGGTGTTGTTTAGAAAATATTTAGACCTTATACAACATCATTTCAGGAGCTCTTGACAAACATTAATAACACTCCCAGCAGCCAGGTAGTTCTGCACCTATTTAATGCAGCATTAAGCCCAGCATCAGAGCCAAAAATACGACAGAAGGGAGAGAGTAAAGCTCCAGATACCAAGCAATCATTTAATTTCTCAGAGTAATGCTTAACTAAAGCAGGAGAGAACTGAGCAGTATTATCTCAGACTCTTGGAGCAGTAAAGTAAAATTAATACAGCACCCCAGGCTACTATTAAATTGTAAAATTTAAGAAAACATATTGTGGTCAGGCATTCAACCTCTCAAAATAAATAGATGAATTACTCTACGCTTATTCTAAATGACTAAATGTTTGCACCAGTGATACCAGGCAAAACACAAATTCGCTGGGATCCTGAAAGCGAACATCCAAGAGGAAAATTTGTCATTCAAAACCATCACACCAGGGACTAGGTTGGAAAGCACCACAGCCAAAATGCCTCAGCGAAGCATGCTCCTATTTCATACACCAGAGGTGTGACTGTGAATGGTTCTGACATACCCCAGACAGCTTTAATTTAAGGCCAAGGCTTGGTACTGACAGGCTGATAGTTGCACCCGTCAGGTCTGGAGAAGGCTACAGGAATGCAGCAGGGTGGCCGTGCCTGAAGGCTGCTCCGCGGCAACGCAGGCACAGCATCAGGGAGCGCCAGGCATCTCCCCAGACACTCCCAGGGCTCAGTGCAGGGAGGGAAAAGGTATCCTAGGAGGTTGAAACACTTTGAATAATGTCTAGAGGCAGCCAGGAATGTGAAATATGGGCTGCTCTACCTTAGGTTCTGAAAGGTGGCAGGTAAACCAGCTCTTCGCCCTGCTTTGCAGTAGTCCCCAAAAAATGAACCAAGAGTATTTGCTATGTACAGGTGCCATTTACACACACACACAGACACTGACAATCAGGTGTCTACATGGCTCCCAGCAGAGCAGGATATTAAACTCAATTTACAGCCATTTATAAGCCGAGTGCTATGCTGGAATTACTTCTGCTGTCTCCCAGAGGCTGGATGTCTGATGGCCACAAGACCATGTCACCCATCACTTGTATGCCCAAGCTGACTCTCAAAGGCCTGCATAGCTGCTGCCACTGAAAAAAGTTAGTAAAAAGGATGTCTGTTAACTGCTACTGTGACCACGCCACTGAATGGCAGCACAGACTTTGCCTCAGTGTCAGTTTGCAAGTCTAACAGGAACAGTGCTGTCAAGGTTCTGATCCTGCATGCTGCTAGAGAAGATCCTGGGAAGACACAGCAGCACTGCTCTGGCTGGTCAGTCATTTTTAAGCAATGCACTGGGACATGCAAAGCAAGGCCACACAACCATAGAATCATAGAATAACAGAAGTTCAGGGTTGGAAGGGACCTCAAAAGATTGTCCAGTCCAACCCCCTGCCAGAGGAGGATCCCCTAGGGCAGCCACACAGAAACGCATCCAGGCGGGTTTTAAATGTCTCCAGGGAAGGAGACTCCACAACCTCTCTGGGCAGCCTGTGCCAGGGCTCTGTCACCCTCACAGTAAACAAGTTTCTCCTCATGTTGAGGTGGAACTTCCTATGTTCTCACTTAAATCCATTATTTCTTGTTCTAATGCTGGGCATCAGTGAAAAGAGATTGTCCCCTTCCTCTTGACACCCACCCCTCAGATATTTATATACGTTAATAAGGTCCCCTCTCAGCCATCTCCTTTCAAGGCTAAACAGGAAGGTCTGATGGAACAGTCCTGACAGGGAACTTGAAGGCACAATCAAAAAGTAAGGCAGAGGCTGAGAATTAGGAGAGACCATGGATGTTCATCACAGAAAGCATCACTCTGAGGACAAAACAAAGGGGGCAGCAGCAAGGGCACTGCGACAACATTGGCATTCCTGGCGTGAGTGCGCCTCAACTCGTCACCAAACAGGCATCTGGTGCCACCTAATTAAAACACCAGTTCCAGGAGGTGACATCCAGCACCACGAATCAAATGGAACATCTGCTAATTCTTACAACAGCCAGACAACACAAGCCTAAAAAAGGCAAAATAAACACGGGTGCACACACACATTACTACTAACTTTGGCACTGATATCCTGACTGAACAAGGACTGCATAAAATTCCCACATTATTAACCAGCTCATCTTCAGTTTAACTTACCGGCTGTTCAAATTTGCTACAACACATGTTCGGCTGCTCAACGGGCAAAAGTGGATCAAGTTTTACAAAAGTGGGTAAACACGCTTCACCGCACAGCACTGAACCGCGGAGGGGAAGCCTCCCTCGAGCTCACGCAGGCTAATGGCACAGGCTATTAACACAGATGACTAAAGGACTGGAGACTGCAGAAATCTCAATATATGCATGGCCTATAATAGCACAATGCAATGCGTGCTTTCCCCAGTGACAAACAGATGCTTTATTTTTATTTCCACTACAAATAATTGTTGGGGGGTTTTTAATAGGTATAGATAATCGGGCATTCACGTGGCTTCCAGCAGAGCAGCGATATTAGGCTACTACGTTACAGTCATTCATAAACTGAATATATTCCTGGAATTACTTTTTGCTGTCATTATTATCTAACAATCTCTACAATATGCATTGTTACCACAGCAGTAAAATGATTAGATACTAAGCATTGCTTTCTGAAACCTGTAAGTAACACCACGGAGGTGAACCCTTAGTGAAATCAAGTATTTAAGGAGAACATCAGAGAGTCTCTTACGCTGAACCCTGTGGGCTCCTGAAAACAGAGCTGCGACGCAGTTCATGGACTCAGTTCTGTCACCTTTTACACCATTTCTTACACCAGCAACATTACAGGTACATGATTTAACCCTACCAACGAGTCTACCATCCATATGTGCAACAGCATTTCTCAAAGCATCTCATTTCAATACATAATCTCATTAGTGCTTTATTTACTCTTGCCTTCCTTCTTCCCATCACTCTTACACAAACTTGCTTTGAACTTGTCTAACTTGTCTTATCCTTTTTTTTTTCCTTTACTGTAAGACCTTACAAGTAGAGACTGTGTTTACCCTGAAAGAACCGCCCAGAATAAAACTTCACCTCCTTGCCCTGTTACTGAGTTTTAAGCAGCATTTTCTATGAAAGAGGTAATCAGATATTGAGTAAAAGGACAAAAGCTACTCTACATTGACTCCAGAGATCATTAGGACAATCTGGCACTGAGGGCGCAGATACACAAAGGCATTTTGGAACTGCTGCAGAAGGAAAATCCTGTAGTAACCTTTAATGACCTACCTATGCTCAAAGAAAAAGAGTGGGGTTTGGGATTTTATTTCTCCCCTACAATGAAGAAGAAAATAGGAATGTCAGGAAGGGATAATACACAAGCTGATTGCAGCAACTTGCAGAGGAACTAGCAGGGGGTGTCTGGGAATAGATACCAATTTCCATTCCAACCAGAATGGAAGTTTCTGTACTAAAGGGTATTATTTCTGAGCAGTCAGCATGGAAGAAGAAGCTGATGCAACAGAACACGTGAACTTTCTAAGTGATCAGGACCAGAAAGAGAGAAGGCAGCAGCCTTGCTAAATACTGAGATCAGGGGGATATGGAGAAGACACGGCTGCCAAGGCAGTCACTGAACAGCACACTTCAGAGATAAGAGGCACCAGCCATTCTTCGAAGCAATCATAGCTGCCAAGAGCTACAGAGAAAAGAGTGAATTGAAGGGGATAGAGGGGTCATCTGCAGTGAATACAAAAACAAGTCAAGGCCAAGGACACGCATGACGCTTTGGGATTTGGCCAGGAGGTGATAATTTGTGGGTTTAGTCAACTGCAATCTCAGTGGAGTACAGAGGGCAGAAACTGGATGAGAAAAGAGAGAGCTGGCAGCAGGAGGATGAAGGCAGCCAGAATACAGAGCAGGAATAAGGAGCTTGGGTAGGAGAGAAAAGGAGAAGGGGTGCCTGGCAGTAGCAGATATGCTTGGAGAATTGTGTTTTTTACGCAGTCTAGGGACACAAAGGCAGATCTAGAAGTTGAAGTGATGCCAATAAAGAAAACAGGGTTAAGCGAGGTGGCATGAACAACAACGACTGAAGAAGGTCACAAGGGATAGGACGAGGAGCTCAAGAGAGCACGTCAAGAGCGAGAAGAATGAGATTTGTCCATCGCAGGTCTCACATGAAAGAGCAAAGAAAGTGAATTTCCATCCCAAAACACTATCGGTCGCTACTCCTTGGCCAGGGGGAAGAGCTGTGCCCTCCTGCTGCATCCTCCTCAGCTGGTCCTCTGAGCCCTCTGTGTGTCAGCAGTTTGAAAGAAAGCTTTCCAGAACTTCTCAAAGAGTAACAGCATCCTTTCACATCTTCCGTTTTAAAATCTGAACTAGATTTATACAGCACCTAGGCTAAACAAGGTATGGTGTATTGTCATTTTATCTTCCTAAACCTTCTTGTTTAAGCTCTGTCTGGTGGGAAGAAGCAATGACTTTGACTTGCTGCCACCTGCACTTACTACACCGACAGAGGAATAGCACACAGCAGTCCCGAGAAGTCTATTTGCGTGAATTTCCATTAAGACTACGGCAATAACCTCTAAGCAAATGTTGCGTGAAATCATAGTGCCACTCACACCAATGCTAAATCTCTCATGCCCTCTGAAAAAAACCCAGATCTCACCCTCTGGATTTAAAATTCTCCTGTAAGGGCAGCTATAAAACTTCCCCACTGGTAACGATATCATATATGTGTCAACCAAATCACTGTCCACATTTGATACATTTATTATCAACTTCAGGATACAATTCCTTATGCTATTCACAGAATGCAAAAATATGTCCTGACAGTTTATAGGGGGAAAAAAAAGCGTGCTATGATTAGACAAGGACAACAGCATTACAACCACAATTACAACAAAGCTGCACTTACTGACCCCAGTAACAAAAGAAAAGTTGGAAGGAAATTCTGTGTAATATTTTACATCCTGGACTAATTAAAGATCTCATTCCCCAAACAGCCAGAGAGCAAACATAAGCAGTGCCTCCAGATGAAGGATTCCTATTTTGATCGTTACTGTAATGAGCACATTCCCAAAGGAAACAGCCAATAAAAAGCATCTTCTATCTGGAGGATGCTGAATGAAAGCTGGACTTTTCTTAATTTTACAGCAATTCCTTATTGCTTCATATCAGCCTCCGCCAAAGTCTCAGTCCAATTCTTCTGTAATGAATTTGGAGACTCAAAAGAAAAACTCCATCCCATCTTAGCCAGCTAAATTTGTCTCCTTGACTTAGAGCAGACAATGACTACGAATAAAATGCTGTTTTTACACCACTTTGTGTTGTTTTAATTAAAATTTATTAGCTTGAGAGAAACCATCTCCTTATCACCAAAAGTCAATAGAATAAAATCTCCTTCTATTGTGTTATTAAACTGATGTTTCAGAGAGAACCATCACTATAGCACGCTCAACTCAGCTCAACTGCTCAACTGCAAATTAGACCGATCTTTTTCCCTCTGTCCCTCCCTTTCCATTCAGGTGCATCGTGCCCTGGGTAAAAACAGATCACACTAGCGCCTTCTGCAAAATTTCATGCCTGCAGCGTGATGCGTCTGCTGAATCACACACAACTTTTCTTACCAAATTGCTGGATCACTTAGGAACAAAACCCATGTACCTTGCCCATCTCTTATTACAAGAAAAGCAAATACCAGGGGCCAGGCTGTGATGCACTGAGCCACGGAACACGTGCCCTTGGAATGTGTCTTTGGAGTCACTATTTTAGGAGTGACCTCTGGACTTAGGAGAGCCAGAGGAAGAGCTCATGAAAGAAAGAAAAAACTTTAAAAAAAAAATCACAGAAAGGGATGAAAATTAAACTGTCAGAGAGTATCGTAGTGGGGGTTAGAAAGTAGGGAATGATTAAGGGAGCTGGAAAAACAAGAAGTAAAACAGGAGAACACAATACTCCGAAGTCCAAACGGGAGGAGTTGAACATGCTGGTATACTGGGAAGACGTTATTTGAGATGATGTGATGAAGAGGGGAGTTACTGGTGACCTGACAAGTACCTTCAGTGACAAGGAGGAGACAGAAGAAATTAAGAAAATCGCTTCAAAAACCTGTTTGAGAGACTCGAAGGGATGTGCTGGATGTACAATTACGAATGAAACTCCTTTATCCAGGATAAGAATGATGAAGGAGAGGATGTCACCAGAGCAAGAATCAGATTGAAAAGAGACATGCTAGGGGAGAAGGTGAAAAGAAAGACAGAGAATAGGTGGCAGAAGAAAGCCAGTGAACCAAAGGCTGGTCAGCCAGGTGAAGAAGGATGGGGCATGGCTAAAAATAAGAATAGAAGGGAACCAGCAGTGCTCTCAGTGGTGTAACTCTTAAAATACAATTTTACAAGTGGGTTTTATTCACAGTGTCTCTCTTGCATGGGGTGGAGAGGAATGAAAATAAACACAACTATCATAAGCACTTAAATCTTTTTTTTTCTTAAGGAGTAAAACTGGAAAAAAAAATAAGGAATTAAAGCCAGAAATGGCTAGAAGGTTTAGTGAAGGTTTTTCTCCTTGGTGGGGAGGAGACATGGGTTTATTTTGGCAGTGGATAGGGCACAGATAAGCACAAAAAAGGAGAGGCTTCCCAAAGGGGGAAGGCTTACTGGATTGAAGTAGTTAAAGAGGGAATAGAAAGAAAGATTTTCAAGAAAAGAAGAGTGAGGATTCCAATTGCTTCAGTGATAAAGGACGTTCAAGGTGAGAGACAATACACTGGAATAGGTATTTACTGTAGCAGATTGTGTGGAGAGGGATCATTTACGTGTGCTTTGAAAAACAGTACAAACACAGCAAGCAATTACACTTCAGTAAATAAACCAGCAGCACACGTGCACTTGAGGACACCTAACAGAGTGTGCACGAGAGACAGGGCAATAGCCAGAAGACTCGATAATCATTCTCCAGAGTCCAACTTCGAGAGGCCCAACGGGTGGAACACGGCTGCCATCTCCATCACGGGCAGAAGGAAGCAAGTGCACAACCCTTCCACTGCTAACCTCCTGCACACAGATACAGAATGGCAAATGCCTAAACTCAGGGGAAAAAGAAAAAAAAAATGTTTTCAATTCCCTGTCTGACCTCCTTGAGGATAACCCCCAAAGTTATGTAAATGCTGAGTTAGTTCAGGTTGCCGATCATGAAAATCAATCCACCTCTGCTTAATGGAATTTGGCAATAAGCCACATCCAGGTTCCAGTAGTTTTTCACAGCTTCCTAACCAGCTCTCCGACAATATTGTAGAAGCACAAACACTGTCAAAATCGTAACCTTTCCTCCTGAAATGTGGTGCTTTTGCCACCATTTATAGCTCGTACAGACGCAAGAATATCTCTGCCCTACACGTGGATTCCTCCCTGTGTATGTGCTACCAGTCATGGTAAAACATCTGAGTTTAATCTAATGGAATATGGCTATTTTCATATGTTATCTAACGTTGCCAGCTCTTACCTCACCTTTTCAGCTTGACCTAAAGGCCACATCAACCCCTGGCAATCTCACCCCCTGTTCGGGCTGGTAGCACTCCATAGCACACCAATCCATCTTAGGTCATGCATCTTCAACAGAGAGCACACTTCTTGCCAGACAGGTTGAAAGTTGATAAAGACAGTCAGTTCATTGTATTTAAGTAAAAACTAGGCAAACAACCCTAAAAACTTGAGACAAGAAATCCTCTCCTCTGTATCTCCACCCCTAGCCAGAGTTCAGGAGCTCTCACATCAAGGCTAAAGCTCAGGGTGATGTGAGCATTTCCCAGGATGAAGTTTAGAAAATTAATATTTATTTTACTCAATATCCGTTATTTTTACTGTCTTTTTGACAGGGCTGATCATGGAATGGAAGCCAAAAGTGTCCTTGACTTCATGGTTTTCCTGGAAGTTTCTAAGCAAGTCTAAAATACCCTTTATTTAAGGAACTTCTTTATGTACTAACTCTTTCTTTGGCTGCTTAATGTCTGGGAGATAAAGAGGACAGGTTTACACCTAGCTGAAAAGAAATCACAGACAGACTCAAAGCGACAATTCCTCAACCTTCGCTGACTGCTCCTCTCCAAACGCCGTCTGAATTGTAGCTGCACGGTTGTGCTGGAGCTTTTTTCCAAACGATTGCCTGTCAGAGTTGCTCTGGAGGTGTGCGGCATTTTGCTTTCACCACCTGCCTCCCAGCAGCATCTCCTCCTAATAACTTGCAATTTATAGTTGCACACAGCATTTCTGGGACTCCCACATTTCACGTCGAGTTGTGAAGTATCTCTAAAAATCCCACCGCCTAAATTAAGAGCACAAATGAGTGTTTGACATTAGCAGGGCATCTTCTCCTTACTTTTTGCCCATTTATGATGAGGCTGGGGAGGGATCCTTACCTTCTCAGAGGTATAGCCTAAATACAGTTCCACTTACTGAGCTAAAGAAAAGCCTTTGTATTCTTCACTCACAATCACTACAACTTTGTCAAACTGTCTGTCTCAGCTGAAAACAATCCATGTACTGATTGGCACTGGGATGGGCTTTAAAGCTGACAGGAGAAAAAGCACTTTCCCACTTGTAAGCTCAGCGAATTTAACAAAGAACTGTGCTTGGACAGCTACAAGTTTCTTTTTACGAAGTCAAGTTTTCGGAGTAAAAACACCCAGTAAAGACTTTTTCCTGACAGTCACAAGTAATTCCAGCAGCATAGTTATAAAGTGTCTGGAAGATGTTTTAACATGTCTTGAAGAACCTGTATAACATCCCTTGCTGTCATGAGAAGGACAAGGATTAAAATCATGGTTACTGCCATGAGGAGTTAGTCTTGGAAACTGGAATAACAGGCACACCAAAGAGATACGTAGAAAAAAGCAGAAAAGAAATAAATCCATAGCTCCAGGAGCCTCTTACGATGAGGCCCCAAAGCAGAGGCTACAGGTTCTTTCTCCAACATGGAGCAGGGTGCTACACATCACCCCTAGGACAGAGAAACTCCATGAGAAATGAAGGACTCGTGTCCCCACCTCAGCCACATACAGCTGTCAAGAAGTGAGATGCTGACCATGCATCTCCATGCTGACCACTAACACGCCACAGTCACCTCGCCACACCAAGTCTGAAACATAAAACACAGCCACTCAAATCACAAACATACAGAAAGCCTGCACTCAGGCTTATCATCATTACTTAATCGCACGTTAAACGAGCTAAGAATTAACAGTTAACACACGAAAAAAAGTTGGCTTTCCATCAAAAGCAATTATAATTAATTCCTAAGAAACTTATTTCTGGATGCCAAATCAGATGGAGGAATCAACTGGGGGATAGATACGCTCCTTCCATAGCTCCACTCGAAATTCTAATTAAGACCAGAAATACAAAAGTGGTTGTGGTGGAAAGGTTAATAGAAGAGGAGGAAATCTCAAGAGAAACCATGCCAGATATTCAGTCCCTCTTTTTGGCTCTTACACACTTTTTCCCTTAATAGACAGTCCCTAGAGCCACAGCTACGCAAACACACACATACCCTACCACATGGATATTTCAGCAAAAATAACCGTAAAATCATGTGCTCTGCCATCCTAGAGATCTTGTGGGCAAAGTGGCTTTGAAATCTTGATCTCCGCTGTAGTCAAAAATCAGCTACGTCAGAAAAGTTGATATCCTTGAGCTACCAGGAATAGAGAGAGAGATCTGTAACTCTGAGGATGCTGAGCGTGCAGTCTGCTCCCTAAGCAACGGCGAAGCTGAACAACTACAGTTCAGACAATAGGATGGTGATGCGCGGTTTGGAAGAACAAGGAATGCTTTTCAGCTAAAAAGTCCCCTTCTTTTGCACAGATTCGCCTGAAAAAATACATAAGAGAACCCGTACAAAAGAAAGGAGCTTTTTAGATGAAACCATCTCCAGACTGGGAGCGTTTCCAGCAATGTTTCTCAAAGTTTATCGTCTCCCAGCAAGGATGCAGAAAGGAAGATCAAGATACAGGAAAGGAGAAGACTTCCCTGACATCCCTGAGATATGTTACCCTTACAAAAACCTTCAAGACTGGGCTGGGTGTCCCCAGTTTGTAATTTCTGACTAGGTTAGCAAGCAACCTGATTGCAGTACCTCTGAGCCATGAACTACCGCCTCCACTTCAACTGCGGGTATTGCAAACACCAAGAGCAATGCTTCCAACATAGAATCATAGAATGCATTGAGTTCAAAGGGACTTTTAAAGGTCATCTAGTCCCACCTCCCTGCAGTGAGCAGGGACACAGAATCACAGAATCACAGAATGTTAAGTGTTGGAAAGGACCTCTGGAGATCACTGAGTCCAACCCCTCTGCCTGAGCAGGACCACAGAATCTTGGGCAGGTCACACAGCAACACACCCAGACAGGTCTTGAAAGTCTCCAGAGAAGGACTCTCTGATCTTTAACTACATCAGGTTGCTCAGAGCGCCATCAAGCCTGACTGTGAATGCCTCCAGGCATGGGGCCTCCACCACCTCTCTGAGCAACCTGTTCCAGTATTTCACAACCCTCACAGTAAAGAACTTCTTCCTAATGTCTAATCTATAAACCTACCCCGCTCTAGTTTAAAGCCATTGCCCCTAGTCCTATTACTCACTGTTGTGAAAACCTAGGACTGCTCACCATGAGTAAAACCAGCCTGGCTAAAACCAAGCCTTTCCAGGACAAAAAAAAAAGAGGGGTTGGGGAAAACTGTCAGAAAGATTTTTTAAAAAAGAAAATCCTTTTTTAGTAGCTTCTCCCACTCATCAATGCTGGAGAAGACAGAGGGTAATTAAGACATTCAAAACAATCTCTGTTGCCATCTCCCAAATCCTTGTGGGTATGCTGCACAGCTGGGAGTTCTCCTGAGGGAAAATACAGCTTTCAAAGACTTATGAAACAATGACCTGTGGGGAGGGATTTCATACAGGAACATAGGGCCAGGGTATTTTGGTTTTAACTTCCATTTAAGATATTTCCCTCTGAGAACAAACATTCTCTGGCAAATCACCCCACTGTGGTCACTCACATCAACTCCACAAATGGCATAAATGGAACCTCGGGTAACCTAAAAACTTTGATTAATTTCGTAAAAAAAACTCCATCCTTGTTTAATTTTCTTCTTTTGATGACTCAGATGTTGTTCATCTGGAAATAAAGTAGCTCAGAAGTCTCACTGCTTCATATTTCCACAAATATTTAGGCTTCTTAACCAAAGCACTGTGCATAAAGGTATCTTCAGGATTTTTCTATACTTGTCATCTTATCAGAGAAATGCTTCCATTCCTATTATTTATCTTACATAAAGTGAGCCATAGTGCTGGAGTGTGTTTTTTATTTCTTTTATAAGATTAATTTATTGGAAATTCTCTATCTGCATTAAGATTAATTTAAGCCCACTAAAACTGATACACTGTTGTTATTGGACTCAATCCAAACTACCTTTTAAATCTTCGAATTTTCATTCCAGGGTTCTGATGAAAGATTCATTCCAAGTACATAAAGTAATCTTTGCTTTCTACTCTCTCTCCTACATGCCACTCTTTTCCAGTATAATCCATTTTGTGCTTTCGGTTATAAATACATAGTTCTGTCTACCTGGCACTTTAGATAACAGAGGTCCCCATACAGCACAGTCTGCCTCAACCACGTTTAACGTCAATCATGGAGACCCTCTCTTTTACTGATGCTGGTCACCTCACCTTTGATGTAAAAGCAAAGGGATGAAATATTAACATATTCAAGGCATAAAGACAGAAATCATGACGATGCACCAGGTCGCCAGAGCTCAGAAAAACACTATAAATAAAATGCTATAAATCTATCAGTTTGGGGATCAAACCTGGGAAAAACTGACATTCGGAAGAAATGGACAAGCTTTACTCAAACTGAGGTTATTTCACACTGTATTTCTACTATTCTCTTAAATAACTGAAAATGAAAAGTTGTGCTGTATAGCACTTGCTGTCACTGAAAGCCATGAATCCAAGAGGTGGGGTTTTATAAAATTACTTTTTCAACTTTATTATTTTATTTTCTTTTTAAATTAAAAATCACAGCACTCTGGAGAATTTCCAATGCCATGGAAATAATTATCTGCAAACAAAAAGTCTGTCCAGCTTGCAATACACACTAATGCACAGGCACCAACATAGTTATACATCAAGAATTTTAACTTTGTTGGAAGTATTATTGCATTTAAGCATACGCGGGTACATAGTTTTACACCAAACAGTCACTAAACCTAGAATAATATTTAGTATCTTAGTGATGCAGGGCAACAAAAACCAGGTCACAAATGTAGAAACATCACAATACAATATTTACACCAACCGACTTTATTTTTAATGACATCTTGCAAGGCATGAGACGCTTCAGAGGTCTAAATAATAAATGCTAGAATAGAAATGAGAGAGAGACAGTTGTAAGGACTAAAATGTGTAGTGTTTGATGAAATACAAACTGACGTGGATTCAACTGAAGGAGGATGATTCAAAGAAACTGGCCCAGATAGGGAAACCTGCAGAGGCTCTTTAGTGCTAATAGAGCCTGTTTCTTGGTTATCTTGAATCTCATTCACATTCTAGGATAATACCATATTCACAGGCCATCTAAGGGGTAAGAGCTTTGTCAAAGGACAACCTTTATTAAGTTACTATCACATATTCTCCTATTCATTTTCTGTGGTGTTTTCATATCTCAGATCACACTTTGTCTTTCCAAAGCCAGCTCTGCAGCCGGGGAGGGGTTGGCTGCTCATTGTCAGTGCCCACAAAGGAGAAGGACGGCACACGGGCACCTCCCACACCTCGCAGGTCACGGGAGTGCGGTGCCTCGGACACACTTCTCATTACTATATTATGATACCATTTATTAATATGCCGTTGATTATTATTTTACTATCTTTACGTACCTCATTTTGTATTATCTTTGATTCGGTATTATATCACTGGTTATACCTTCTTATCATTGATTGCCACCTCTGCCCGCAGGTTTCAGTGAACCCCAAATGCCACTTTCACAGGTTCTGTATCACTGACAATCAAACTCCAAGGAATATTGTCACCAGAAGTAGTGAATTACTGTATTACAATTATTACCAAATAACAAAGTTTCTTACTTATGACAGCACTAGGCTTCTCACCGAAGTTTCAGCAAGATGGTTACCCAACCCCTGCTGTGCTACTGCACGCAGCACTCACAGGGCGATACTGCATAAAAAGCAAGTATTTTCTTAACTGGGTCTTTCAATTATTTAGAGGTACTTGGTAAATGCGCTGCTAACAGCTGTTTTATAACAGATTTCATGGTATCGTACACCTGGTGCTAATGCTTCAGCATGTCTAAATGGTTTTCTAAAGATTACACAACCAAACATCGTAAGATAAAATCACCGTAATTGGAGCCCTCATCAAAGAAGAAATTACTGTTACACTTTATAAACCATACACACTACTTTCCAAAGCTGAACAAAAGGTAATATTATGACAGTCACAGAACTAAAAGAACTAAAAGATCTCTCCTGATCTTAGCCCAAATTTCAGGATTGCATTTCTTGCTGTGATTCTGTAACAGGCATACAGGGTCCATGTGATAATATGGAACATAAAAGCCATGTCTGATGCACCTCCTCCATTTTAAGCAAAATAAAGACTCCAGCTTAAAATCTAAAGCAGAACAGGATCTCAAATACTGTGTCACAGACCCGTTTACTTATCTGGTGGCATCTGTAAGAGTCAAAATTTATTAGTGACCTTTGAGTCATGCCTTAAAAACTGGTTTCTTCAGCAGTGATACTATGCTGAAAGCATTTATTGTGATCCCCAAATACTGCATAAATAGGTGGATATTTCTTAGATGCTGAATATCAAATCGGTGCCAGATAACTGTTAGCTTCACCCAGGTGTTTTCAATAAAACAAGCTGGGTAAAAGTAATGCAACACAGATTTGCTGAATCTGCTGATGGCTTTAGGGAATTTGCTACGAAAACAAGACAGGAGAGTCGCATGCGTATCTCCAGCTTTATGATCTGCCTGGGAATCCATAAACAGGAAGCAAATTTTTAACTACGTTCATTTTTTTTACACGTTTTTAAATACTGTGGGATTACTGTGCCTGTGATCTGCACAGAAATGGTGGCTCTGCGGGCGTTCAGGTGCACAGAGATCTGCACTAGGTGAAATCGTAGGTTTACTGGAATTAATACTAACCCTGCTACTAACATCAACAGGGATTCTGAACACACAAAAAAATGTTAGATGAGATCACATTAGATCAGAGTGGATCAAAGACTGCACTGAGCTGAAGAAAACAGAAAGAGGGAAATTCATGGGCAAAGCCATGAACATGTAGCTCTGAAACTTCCAGTAGGGTCAACTGGGAGAGTTACCAGTCCTCTCAATCAATTCCCATAAAAAAGACCCTGATACTGGTCAACAAGTGAAGTAGCCTCCTCCCGAGGGTCATTTCACAGGGCCCTTGCAGAGTGAAGCAGCAACCTCAGTGCAGACCTTTCAGTGAGATTAAACACTCAGTTTATAGCTGGCATGAGTGAAATCAAATGGCCAACCTGTTCCTTGGCGTGGCTCTGTAATACTGATCAAGTAAGAAAAAAAAGTTATTCTGATTAATCCCCTTCTGTTATCTTCCCCTTGGGGAGTTGCACGCCCACTCAAAAAGGCTGGAAATAAACTATTTTTATTAAATCACATTCAATTACAACAGTATTTATTAAAACCAATAACTGCAACTGGTAAGAATCCCCTTGTGCTTGTTTCTAGGTATTTAAATTAAGCTAAATGCACAATAAACTTTGCATTGTTTCAATTTACATGACCCCAGAGTCTTTAGACATCCCGTAGGCAAAATTCACAGACTTATAAACTGCTATTAAACATGAACATATGGTGGACTCAGCGTCCTGTGCCGTTCTTGCTCTTACAGGAGGGCTGTGAAGTGCTTTGCTGCCTCTAAATCCACTAAAGCAGCCTTACACCAAGCAAAAATCCCACTTCATCCCAAGGAAAGGTGCTTTATTTCCAGCAACAGCTCCAGTAAAATAGTGACAGTCCCACCGGTGAGACATCGGTTTTCTGTATGCTCTGGCACAAGCATTGAACCTGCATTTTCCACCATTCACCAATGTCTCGGTTACCTGGGCCACCACCACAACTTCCAGACCTCAAGAGTCCACCAGAGGCATGTATTTGCATGACCCCAGTAACGTAACAAAGTCTCCCTATAGAAAGATATTCCCTCGACTGCAGTTCAAGAGGTGTTTCTCATGGTTTCTTCCAATACTGTCTCACTAATCACTCTCAAGGTGAGACCCAGGCTCCCCTAACCACCTGAAAAATCCAGCCTCTCCTATTCCAGGAGAAATTCCTCTCCTTCACTTGCCATCCCCTCTCACCCCTGTGTGAGCCACTGCTCTGCATCAGCTTTGCTTGGGTTTCCATTCAGAATAGAAGCAAATCACTGCATTTCTTTGGCTAATTCTTGACGTTGCTTGTCTTTCTGCCTTCTCCCTTTCAAGTCCCACTGCGGGACTCAATTCAATATCACGTTCGGGCAAATACCCAGTTTTGTTTCATTCCCTTGGTAATGCTGCCCGTAATATTTCTCTCAGGTTCAAAGTTTCCCAGAGTCCCTTTTCACATCAAATTTTAAAATGTTACACATTTCTCGCTGTATATGCGTCACTTAGTTCTCCCGACAAAGACCAGTTTGAATCCCCCACTAAAAGCAAAGCCAAAACTATACACAATATAACACATCTTCCCTGAACAACAGATAACTAGGATGGTATTTTCTGAGAACTAACAAGTAGGGTCATTGGTCATTTTATGAGCTAAAATCAAGTGAAAATGTCCTGGCAGCAATGCTCCTCAGACCCTAGCCTAACCATATCTTCATCCCACAGACATGACTTAAGAGGAAAACATCATTTAAAAGACCAATTCAGTCTGTGACAGGACTTAAAAAAAAAGAATAAAACCCTATTATTCACTCACCATAATTATATAATTATACCATCTCAGTGCAGAACAGAGTCAAGATTCTTTGGGTGAACTGATCGTGCATTTCTATTCCTTAATATGTTTAATTTCTTTTAAGGTTAATCTTAACTCAAGATACATAGCATTTATTAAGTTTGTTTTGGAATAACTGCAATATCCCTGTAATGTGCCCAGCCCTAAATTACTTTCACATAGCCTAACCTTTATCTGCATTTTAATAAAACTTTTACTTTGGAATATGTTTTACATTATTCCTTTGTAGAGCATAAAGTAAATTCAAGTTCACTTTGACTCCACGACTCAGGAACCCTTATTCAAAGTTGAATCACATTTCAGTGTGTCTGTTTACGTCTATTTTGCTTTTCTGAGTCCCCATTTCACTTCAGGGGTTTGAGTGTGTCCAAGCAAACTCATTTCTTCCCCCGAAACCGAGGACTACACCGTTCCTGCTTCTGCCATCTGTTTCCTATGTGGTTCTGCTCTTCTCCTAATATACAAAACCCTGCAAAAACTAATTCTACTTTTAGCAACTGAACTCAACACCACGATATTTGTATAATGTGTTCATACAGAACACTATTTATTCAGTCATCGACACGATCTCCTGTAGTACCTGGATTTGTCACTACCGGTCCCCCCAAGTGCTGATTGAGTCACATAGCGCTTATCTTCTGAGAGCAGGCACTACATGGTAAAACTCAAAGAATGAAAATCATAATCCTAGCCCATCTCACAAGAATTTTCAAATGTCCTTGCTGTTAATCACTATGTTCCTTTCAACAAAATTTATCTGTAAGCAAGACAAACTACCAAAGCCCGAGCCTGTATCTATATTAAAAACAGAGGACCACAGGAAATTTCCCCAAAGAAATCCTGTACAAAGACATAAAACTCAGATTCTACTTACTAATTTTGACATTTTTTTCTCCAGCCAAATCGTATCCTAACAATGAACTGTGTGTCACAGATGTGGGCTACCCATATCTGAAATGGATAATGGCATATGATAATAGCTTTTAGGGTCAAAAAGCATCATTTCATCACCTAATCTGACCTCTCGTACAACACAGACAACATCATTTCACTCATGTGACCTTCGACTTAACTTCAAAACCTGGACTATGCAGCTTATCTATTCCCTTAAGACTTGTTTTCTTGGGGACACAGGGTGATGGAGCACGGGCTGTTCCAGTGGTGGCTCACGCCCTGACAATCCAACCTCAGGCTACCTGGCTGCAACCTCCCCTCCTTTGGGTCCTTCCTTCTCCTCTTTGATGCAGCAAAATTCTCCATAGCACCTGGCACTGTCCCTGGATGAAGGCTTTTACCATGTTCACCAATCGCTACTTCATCTGTTTTGATAAACTAAACAGAATAAAATCTAAAATTTTAAGATCTCTCACTAAAAAGCAGTCTCCATTATTCCCAAGACTTCAGTCATCTTTCTGCACCAGCTCTTCTGACTCAGGTTGGGGCACAGATATCCTCTCCAAAATCTCATGGATCGTGTCAGATGTCACTGATTTTTATTTTTTCTTTATTTCCTTTTGTCAGTAGTCAAAGAGCAATTACTTCATTAAGGTATCATCCAACCCAAAAATTAACCATTCAGTTCTGAACACTACAAAATGAGTCAAAATATAAGGGTGGGTGTAGAGAAATAAGTGGGCTCAAATGGCTGTTACAGCTTGAGCCAAAAAGACTGAGACATTTCCATATACCCAATACCATACTGTGTGCTACCAGCCTTCGCGCTTGTAAACTTTACTATCCTGTTTGATTCTTAATCACCAACCAACTTGGCAGGCTGCAGTGTCCAGTAGCTATGAAATGCATGGGAAAGTAAAGGAAAAGTGGGCTGCTGTCAACTGCTTTAGCTGACCTCAGAAAGAGCAAAAAATAACAGACACTGAGTGTTGCATCCTATAACCATAACTGTCAGTGGGGAAGGATGAAGAAAAACAAAAGTAAATTTATACTCACGGCATGTTGCTTCCTTTTAAGTTGTAAATGCAATAATTATATAAGCCCTCCATTTAATAAAGTCTTAGCAGCCTGCGGCATTTGTTTTCTTACCCTCAGCTACTGAAATCTCTTCATGCTGCCATCTGCTTCCAAATGTCCATCTCCTCCTCTCCTCGGACTGAGCAATAGTGTCTTGCTCCTGCAAGCCTTACTTTTCAGCCAAAATCCAAACCAAAACAATGAAAAAACCCACGGGCTAGCTGTAATGCTGAGGTGAGGAAAAACCATATGAAAGGTTTTAAAAGCACAGGTGTGCACACACAGGCAGATAAAACAAAGAAACCGTTTCAAAGTGAAAACTATAATAAGAACAGCTTCTATTCAAGTCAGAAAAAAATTATAGCGGAAGGTCTGAACAAAAAACAGCAACAGAAAAAGCATTTTCTAATTCTTTTCCCTCTTTTATTAACTTAGATTCAAATACAAATTTCTAATATATAAACAAAATAGAAAAAAGGGCTTAGCAATTGTTAGCTACAGGGTGCAGCCATTAACACAAGGGACCACGCTGGTATTAGAGTCATAGAATCACAGAATCATAGAACGGTTAAGGTTGGAAGGGACCTTGAAGATCACCTAGTTAAAACGCCCTGCTATGTGCAGGGACACCTCTCTCCCATTAGCCCAGGATGCTCAAAGCCCCATCCAATCCAGCCTTGAACACTTCCAGGGATGGGGCCTCTATGACTTCCCTGGTGAACCTGTTTCAGAGCTTCACCACCCTCACAGTGAAGAATTCCTTCCTAATATCTAATCTAATTCTACCCTCTTGCAGTTTCAGGCAGCATTTTCTTCTGGTCTTGCTTCGCGTAGGAGGGAAAGTGCCACTCTTCATTCAGTCTCCAGCTGCCGGAGGGAAAGAAACTCACTGAGCTGAACCAAAATCAGAACTGCTTTTGGGATGCTGCAGGAGATGTGCAATTTCTTTCTTTTAAAAAAACCTTTTTATTCAAAATTCTCTGCAAAACCAAGGAAATGAGCAAACTGCACTATGTGTATATATTGACAAACACAGCAACTGTCAACTGACATGTTCTTTGTCTATGGAAACTTGTTATACTAAAATTATAATAAATAATCCTATCTGGTGAATTCAGCATGTGTTGTATGCAAGTGATCTGCTTCGCCTTGCTGATAACCTGGTGTAACAGAGCAGTGGTGCCCTGAGGTGAGCAACATCCTCGATCGAGTCCTGCCCAGGCTCATCCCGCGATTTCCCAAGTGTGCAAAACCCAATTGCTGCACTGCAAATGACTCCCTGTTGTCTACACACATTTTTAAGTTATCTTCACCCACTCTGAGTCAGCGCAAGCCTTTTATTTGGGATTTTTTTACTGGAAAGTTTTTTCTGAGCTTGAAGTCTTTTCATAAAAGACCGTGAGGAGAACTCAGAAACATGGTCATGGGTAATTGTCAGTGATTCACCTCATGTGAGATAAATGATTAATATTAGCCCAATTATATCTTACAAATTTTATCTTCCGCTCTTTTGCTTTGCCAAGGAAAGGCAGATGGTAAGTCAGCTTACAACTTAGATATGAAAAAATAATAAAAAAAACCGCTTCAAGACAAATAAGTGAAAACTGACCTACTTCCAAATGAGTTTTAAAGAGTTCTAGGTTTTAATTAGAGTTATATTAAGGCAGTGTCTCCTCAAAAACTTCTAAAAATATTAGAAAGGAGTAATTTAAAAGCCCAGACACAAGGAGGGCTAGACAGAACCAAACCACGAGTCCATTTTTGTTGCTGCCTGCAGCCAAATCTAAGGTTAGGACATGAATAGAAGGAGACATCCCCAGGCAGACCTTACAAACTTCTGACAACCTAAATTTAGAGGATTCCTAAGCCCTGAGAAATAACTGTTTCTTGATCAGTAACAGCTCTTGAAAGGTTTTTCATCCCTAACTTTCTATAGCCCTTTCGTGAGCCAATTTCAGTCCCCGGCAGGCAGAGCAGCCGGGGGCGCAGAGTTGTGCAACCCCAACACATGCTCTGAACGTGTTGCCTGGTTATTTCATTCAACAATGTCCCTATATTCTTTAGCAGGCACACCCGCGAGAAGTCACTCCTTTCAACTGTCACCTTCTTGCCACTTCCGAAATGCCACCTCTGGCATTTCCAGCCTCTGCTCCCTCTCTACAAGCCACAGCCCCCATCCATTTACAGCCATTCCGCACACGTGAACATCCCTGTTGTCTCGCTGCAGCTCCCCCCTTGCCACATCCTTTTGATCTAGCGACAGACATATTTTTTACACACATTTCTTAATTTTTTTCAGAGTCTCAGTGTCTTGGCAAAAGGGTAATACTGATGAGTCAGCCTCGCATGGTGCACACACACAGACGTATGCATCAGATTGGGAATGTGCACTTCAAGCCCATTCACTGTTAATGTACACGCTTTCGGCTGTGGGACTCTGATCCTTCACACTTTGCCAAACTTAAATGATGCAGTATTTCAACCTTCATACCAGAGATCTGTTATCACAGCAAATTAATTATCATCACTCTTTATTTTAGGCCATGGCAAAACTAGCTACTATTTTTCTGGATGGAACAACTTGTTTCGAAAATTTGGTGAGGAAAATCTCAATTTTCACGGGATGAGTAGAGATTCTTTGTGTTTGATTCATCAGAATGCTGTTGGTGTCTGAGCTGTAGACTCAGGGTGAGATGTCCCTGAAACTGCTGCTCTGGCTGCGGCAGCACCAGTCGCTGCACAGGGGGCCAGTGGTATTTTTATATGGTATCTTAAGTGGTGTATGATCGTAGAATCATAGAATCATTTAGGTTACAAAAGACCTTTAAGACCATGAGGTCCAGTCATAACGTTGCCAAGTCCACCACTAAATCACGTCCCTAAGTGCCATGTCTACATATCATTTAAACGTCTCCAGGCTGGTGACTCCACCACCCCCCTGGGCAGCCCACTTGCTCATGAAAAGTTCTTTATCATGAAAATCAAAACTCAGGAGCTCTGGATTGGAAAAACAGAGACGGACTAGGAGACAAATGAGATTGGGACATTGTCTTAGAGGACTTTTCCAATCTTAATGATCCCATGATTTTGTGAATGAACAGTGAAGGCTTGTGACAAACCCAGGGACTGGAACACAGAAATCTCAGGTTCACCACTCTGGAGTGCCTGCAGATATTTGCAAAACCTGCAGGCGGGTCCTACCCTCTGCTAGCTTAGCAGGGCTTTCCAAACACATAGACGAATAATAACAACAATAACAATAATAAATAATAATAACAATATACGTACTAAGAATGATAAGACTGCAAAGCCAAGCATTCTAACTTAGAAAAACCCTATAAGCCCTTTAAATAATGCCCCTGTATGAGAAGATCCCAGTGTGGTGCTATGCAGGGATGTACAGGGAAGGGGAGCAGTCTGCACACAGACACACGCACAGAGCTCCAGATAAAGGCTTGCCCACAACCCAGCTGAAGAAAAGGAAAGGAGGCCAAGAAAGCAATTGCATACAAAATAAAATTTACCATCAGGAACACATCACTTCTGCCATAGTGTTATGATTCTGTTGTTCCCAAGTATTTCTTTATTTTCCTTTCTCTTCTGAAACTGGGGAAGAAAGGAGAGACGTACTCTACAAAATGCTGTTGTGCAGTATATTAAGAAGCTCACTTGTACTTTAAAAATCCTGGTAGTGTTACTAGATTTGCCTGAACTTTGTGGTGCAAAGCAAACAGGAGTCTCTCAAGACCTTCAAGACCCAAATATAATTCCATTAGTTTTCAATTAGCAGTTTGCCCACGTACATGCAAAATAAATTGATTTAGCACCTTAGCCCTGAGATACCAAAATCTAAATAGAGGGCTTTTTCTTCCTCTATTGTATCCTGTCTGCAAATATTAGTTACCATAACAGAATATCACGTAAATCAAATAAACGCCTCTTTTTCATAATCACGCTGGCAGCTGCAGCGCCATGTTTCAATGGCTATCCACTGGAACTCATTAAGAAAGCATTATGTATAGTAAATTAAAATGCAGGGTCTACGATCTGCAGACAAAAGGATGACAAAGCTTATCAAATGTGTGCCGTGGACTTCTCATTAACTCAGGGTTTTAAACAGCATTGTCCTCTCCGAGCAGGCTACTGTGCTCAAGCATCTTTCTGTTCGTAATGAGAAGCCTGTATCTGGTCTCATGGAAATTGCTCTGAAGAAAAAGATGTGTTCCTTAATCAAAATAAGATGAAATTTTGATTGGGATGAGATTGTACCCTCAGTCAGCTACTACAAATTTGGTCACTGCCATCCACACATTCGAAGAGCACCAGGAAACAGTCTGACTCATGCCAACGAGTGCTAAGAAGAGACAAGCAGTATTTGTGAGGACTTGTCTTTGCAACCCCTAGTAACTTTGGGGAAGCAAGAACTGCAGCACGGCAGCAAATGCAAGGACAGTTGAGAGTCTGGTCCTACTGAAACCACCAGTAAACCTTCCTGGGTCCATAGGAGGGTTTCTCCTCTGTCTTCGCAGGGCCCTGTGACCAGAAACCAGCTCGTTCTATTTGCAGGACAACGGGGTTCACTCTCTCTGCACCCCCTTTCCCTAACACAGCTCTGGGCTGCTTCAGCATCACACCCCCAACACTTCAGAAGCAAGATGCAAGGGATGGACACACAAGGCTTTCAGGGCAACATGGGGAAGCTAGTCATACACTGCACAGAGCTAATTCCTTAAACAAAACAAACCCCATTCTTGTCTTACAAAATTTTACAGGTTAATTCTACACAGTCTTACATTTTTCACTCTGATTCTGTGGGACAGATGATTGTATTTCACATTATAAATGGCACACAAAGCACCTAGACCTCACAACGTGGTAACCTATTGTGAACACAGCCTGAAATCCCAACAGCTGGCACGAATTTTCACAAGTTTAACACAGGGATGCACAGAGCATTTGTCAGTGCATCTGACATGCAGAATTAGCTTTGCCCATAAGCTTCGCCGTAATACTGCTGGACTTGCACTGAACATGACAGTGCCGACAACACGGGTGTGCTTCAGTACATCTCTGATTTCCCCAGTGACAGTTCTCTTCAAAGAACATCATTCACTCACCAGAAAATTAAAAAACACATCAACAAACTGCCCAGACCTCAGCAAGTGCTTAATTATCTACAATCTCTTTAATACAAGTAGGGGCATCAACACTGATGCTCCTTGCCTCACCTCTAAAAAGAAAAAGAAATCATTTACTAAAACCAGCCATGAAGCATTCATCTGCGCTGCAAAATCCACAAACAGAAAGGGGAAGGGAAAGAATAAGTGTCAGGGACAGAAAGGTTAATAGCTGCAGTTTAAACACTAACAAGTCAACAAGTCTTAGACCTTAATATTTGAAGAAAAACCTTTTCTATTTTCAATGGATTTTTCTATCTATTTTCAATGCATTGAAGTAATTTCTTTCCAGTGCCAGGCATGCTGACAAGCAGTGCTACATAAAATACAGCACAGCAGCAGAAGAAACAGCACACGGCAGTGTCGTGTCTTAACACAAAATTTTGGCTCCTGTTCAGATGCCAATACAGAGGTTTCCCATTAGAGAGCAGCCACAGCAATGCCAGGGAAGCAAGCTCCAGGAGTACCAGCTTCCAGCTCCGCCAGCCTTCCCACACCTGGATTAAGACACTGGCAAGACAAATGTATTCCTGTGGTTGCCCCATTTCCATGTATCTCCCTCCTGTAGGCTCTGTACCACAGGTAGGTCACCGGCCATTTAACCCAACTGGGCACCCACAGCGAAGCGACCGCCTGGGCTCACCCGATTTTCCACCATCAGCTCTTCGAAAGACCCTGATGAGGCCTAATGCTGCCCAGAGCCACAGCCAGGTGTCCTCCCGCATCACCTCGGCGCCTCTGCATCTCTGCTTGTGGAGGGCCATCAGACATGAAAATGAATAGGCACAGATGGCCCCTAACTCCACGGTGCCAGTATTTAGCAAGTATTTCTGTCTGATGTAAAGCTATCAGAGGCTCTCAGGTGGAGGATGCTTAGCAGATGCTCCCTTGCCCCAGCCTGCACACCACATGAGGTGATGGGATAGGGCATCTACTGCCCATGTAGGCCCCGACTCTCCTGCAGCAAGGCCAATACTGTCCTTTAAAACAGGGTCCTCCAAGAGAGAGGCAAACTTTTGGAAAACTGTGTGGCCAGAGACCACAGCCTGTCAGTCCATCCCAGAGGAACGGCTGTGGTCACACCACCTCAGCTTTTCACGCCGATTAGCTCCTGCTTCATCTTCAATTAAAGACCTAAAAAACCCATCTCCTCGGTGCCACCTAAAATACCTCAATTGTATGATTCTTCCCCTTCCTTTCCCCCTGCCCTTGGCTGTCTTCTACTGTGAGACTGAGAAAGTCTTTGTATTTACTCATATTTAAGGGAGATAATGACATAGCTGGAGAAGGAAAAAGAAAATGAAGATCAGAGCCCCTGAGTTTTGTCAAATGAGTGAGGCTTAAACAAGTATTATAGTTTTCTTCATTGTGCACAAATGTGACTGAGGATATGGAGTTACTACTGCTGCTCTTAAATACCAGCAGGTCACTATTTAATATTGACTGACAGTACAGAGACTACGAATCCCTCTAGAAGCAAAGACAAGAGAAACAGTGATACAAGGCCCCGCTCCTGCAATTTGGCATGTGCTTAACAATTCACAGATCCTATAACTTTCCAAGAAGATTTTATCTCATTCCTGAACTGAGCTAAAAAGATTTGGAAAATATCAGCAATTGAGATAATTTTGATGTCAATAAGCATGGAAAAAAAGAGGCATTTCTGACGGCTTAAAACTTTTTGGTAGTAAAGACCATGAATACAGTAGAACAGGAAAAAGACAGGTTTTCTAAGAAAACGGTTTCGACAGGATGGACAGAAGAAATATAAGAGATGGCAAAACTTGGCCGGCACTTGGTCAGCCTCTGAGTTAAAACAGGCTTTTGCATCTTCACACAGGGCTGGCAAGTTATAAGCATCCCTGTGCCTCTGAATCATGGTTGGAAAGTCAAGCAGTGCGCTAATGTCAAGTGGTACTCCCAGGGGAGGAGGATGAGAAAAAGTAAGTAGAGAACAAGGAGGAGGAAGGGACCCCATCCTGCTAGGCATTTCATTGGCATTTGATGAAGTGGTCAATTCTTGCCTCCAGGGATTGCAGTGGAGGAAATGTCCTGCTCCCTTGCCTGACCCAGCTGTACAGGAGCCCCGGAGTTGCAAACACCCACCCCAAACACAGACACATGCTCCCACCGCGACACCCTTCAGGTGATCAAAGAAGAGGAAAGAAATAGCTTTAGAGAAAGGGATAGGATGAACTCAAGGACATGACAAGACCTACCTTTTGAGGTCTGACATATATTTTCACAACCTTTTGCATGTGAGGACGTGGTTGGGTGTGTGTCTCCCTATGCACAGGGCGCTGCCATTCGTTCGACTTGCCAGACTTAAGAATGTGGCCTCTATAGAGTTAATTGCCAGAGGAGGGCTCAACCTTCCTGACTGAGTAAATACTCAAAACAGTAAAAATACTCAGTGGTCTTCATCTGCATGAATCTCCTCGCAGAGCTAAGGAGGTCAAAGCAAAGCTGAGCTGACCCGTGCCCCCAGACAATGACAACATTGCTGTGCCTGAGGCATTTTATCGGTTGTGACCCCGGGTCATAGCAAGCAGGATTAAAAAATATTCACATGTGGGAGATGGTTTGATTTTTGTAAACATTTCCTTTTTTCTTGTGGGTGTCACTAGATGGCAGAGCCTGTCACCAGGCTTCAGAAGGACACATTCCCACAGCTTTCAATATTTGGATTTCAATTAAGTTGTAAATTCCTGGGTGTTTCAGTGGCTATCTCTGGGGTAATTACAAAATCAATGTCCTTTAAAACAAAGAAAGACTATAGGTCAATGATATGAACAACTGACTGTGAATACACTCCATGTTTGGCATGATGACATGAATTTAACCTTTGACTCAGAAATTACTGAAGACTGTCTGAAGACTGAGGAGCCTCCAAAAAACTCTATTTGGTGTTACAAGTGACCCAAAGGTCCGAACTTGCCTGACACTTGCTGGAGCAAACTCACAGAGAGCCCAAGCTCCTCATGCTGGGAAGCTTTACATCACCAAAGCAAATCAAAACACCCCAGCCTGGACAATAAATCTGCAGCTCGTTGATGCCCTGAAGTTATCAACAGCAGAAGATGACCTGGGCAATAATCAGCACAAAAAGTTTGCAGAGGTTGTGTCCCGCTGTTTTTTAAACCATCTGGGTTGAAAACAGGTTTTAATAAGCTGCTACTTTATCGTGTAAACTCATTTAAAATATTAGTAATATGGAGTCCACTTAGTCAAGAGACTGAACCGCATCCTCAGCAAGTCCTGCAATGCATAGAAACCTCCACCACTACAGGGGGGAGGACCTTTGGTGATGGACTGAATGTCTCCTCTGGTGTCCAACAAAGGGGCAACAATTTACACACAATTTATCACAATTTACCACAATTTAAATACGTATATAAAGAAATACAGAGGTACGATACATACATACATATATATACATGATAAAGATAGATAAAGATATAGAGATAGAGATAGAGATGATATGGATATAGATAGATATGAATATAGTTATAGATAGATACATATGCATATATACATATACATATACATATACATATACATATACATATACATACACATACACATACACATATACATACACATATACATACGTAGGAACAGAAGGGAGCAGCTCAGCCACCAATTATTCCTAGGAACAATGGATTGCTCTCAACTAGCAGAATCCTGCTGTGCACATCTCTAAGCTGGTTTGTGTTTGTTTCTATTTATTTTGCAGTAAAATTCCTTCAAAATATAATTTACTGTAGGAAGCTACACATCAACTGGTTGTTAAAGCTCTTGGAAAGGAAGACAGAGGCAATCATTATGTCAGTCAGAGTTCAGATGGAAAATGTTGACTTTTTTTTTTTTTTTTTTTTTTTTTAAAAAGGGGCAGTTTACACAGCTTGTGGAAAAATGTTCTCCAGGAAATTAAATCTCTGTAACACCTTCATCCTATTAGTCTACTTGCCAATTATTTTCCTCCCTATGATTATAAAGTGCTCACAGAAACAAACGAAGCTGGAAAAGTGACATGTGTCTACTATACATGATAGCCCATCATTACCCTGCTCGTGACAAGCCAAAGCCCTCATGTTTCAAGAACTACTCCTTGGTTGTTTTTTTTTTCTCATAAATGTTGCCTGCTGGAACAGTCAAGCGTGCCAATCCCTCCTCGCTGCCTTGTGCTGCAGATGGCCAAGGGGCACCAACAGGATGATGCTCTCCTTCCCACCCCAGGATGCCTAGGGCTGCTGGGAAAGCTCTGCACACCGGGGTCTTCCCGTGTTGGAGGCTTTTTAGGGTCCCAAGGAATACAGTCATCCCTTAAAAACCGACAATTTTAATTAATATCTCTGGTGTCAATGAAAGCAGCACCATATTCAGACCTAGGGATTATAGACTCAGTGCTGAGCTACCCAGTTGAATCCAGTAGTGCCATGACAGAAGCTCAAAGAGCTTGAAGAGTCACTCCGTGTAGAAGATACACCTTTGAAGTCTAATCTTACATGGCCCCTTAAGGATGCCAGCATTGAATCCTTCAGGATATGACCCGAATCAGTCAACAGCAGAAATAAATGGCCATTTGGGACCAGTGATCCCAATGTACGTTTGCTGGATTTGGCTCTAGTAGTCAGCATCACGGGCACACACATCAATAACCCCAGGAAAAAAGGGCAACTTAAGAAAAAAGCAAGCCAGCTGTGTTACTGATTTGATATCTCTCTCTCTCTCTCTCTCTCTCCCCCCCCCCAGAAAACTGCAACTTGAGTGTATTACTTTAGGACTATTTACTCCTAAGTGCTGACTTTTGATTTCATTTGCCCCAGAATTTCTTTTGCTGCCTGAGGAAAAGCAGCTCGGATCACTGAGTGCATGCAGAGCTGTTGTGTGGTTAACTGCTGGAGAGAATCATGTCTCTTTAACCTTTCTTCTTCTTTTTTTTTCCCCCATTTTTTTTTTCTTATATTCAGCTCTTTCACAGAGCTCATCAAAAAAGCCTACTAGTGATAATTAAGCATGTAAATCGCCTTAGCTAACCAAAATGAAACAGCTCCTTGAATATGCATGATTTGCAACCACGGGAGCAGTTTCGAAGGACTTGAGTGAGGACAGCTGACAGTATCTTGAGTTTCTAAGTGTTGTGGCCACTAGGAAAAAAAAACAAAACATGAAAATGCACATTTACCCTTTAACAGTGTATCATAATGTGCCAGAACACCAGGGAGCAGGAATGTTTTCTAGCAAACCCTCTGAGGAATGAACGGTTCCTTGAAATGATTGAAGGTATTAGTCTTTCATCCTTCTGTCTGTCAGCCTGAACCCCAGGATAGCAGCGACGGCAAATACAGCTCTTGCAGGGCACACTGGTAGCATGAGCACAGACCTAAAAGGACGATGGAAGAAATAGTATTCTTTCTGCAGGTCACCCAGCACTGCCAAATTTTCGAGAGAAAGCATCATGCATGTTTGCTCAGCACTGATGACATAAGCCCACGTATGGGAGAGAAATTCTGTGAGCCGAGGTATCCTTTTCCTTTTTTTGAATATACATTTCCTTTTAAATGTAAATCCAAGAACAGAAGGAAGTTGTACAAGCATAAGAAATCCCTCTTACGCTAACCCAGATACACTAAGCTTCCATGCATTTTCCCAGTTGACACCCTTGTCACTTGTTTCTGAGAACATGACTTCCATCCCCATTTCAAACACTTCCAGGAATGATTTTAACAGAAAAGCTTTTGCAAGACCTCACTCTAGAGTTGGAGTTGGGGTTGTTCAGTCTGGAGAAAAGAAGGCTCTGAGGAGACCTTATTGTGGCCTTCCAGTATCTCAAGGGGGCTACAAGAAAGCTGGTGAGGGGCTTTTTAGGATGTTGGGTACTGATAGGACTAGAGGGAATGGATTGAAGCTAGAGATGGATTGGTTCAGATTGGACGTTAGGAAGAAGTTCTTCCCCATGAGGGTGGTGAGACACTGGCACAGGTTGCCCAGAGAGGGGGTGGAAGCCCCATCCCTGGAAGCGCTTAAGGTCAGGCTGGATGGGGCTCTGGGCAGCCTGATCTAGTGGGGGATGTCCCTGCCCATGGCAGGGAGATTGGAAGTAGATGATCTTTAAGGTCCCTTCCAACCCTGACAATTCTATGACTCTGTGACACTTCGTTCAGTTTCCCATTCCCATGCCCCCTCCCCAGTCTCTCTCTAGTACCCACTCAGCCTACCAGGTTTCCCAGATCCTTAAACCAGATTATTTCATCTTTGCTACATCTCAGTTTAAAAAAGTCTTTAAGTAAAAATTACATATTTATACAGTCTTTGATACCTATATCAATGAAGTATCCTCAGCGAGTAATACCTTCCAGTATTTGGATATGAGGACATCAGTTAAAGTTATTAATAAAGTTATTGATAAAGTTATTGATAAAGTTTTTGAAGTTACATCAGGGGAGGTTTAGCGTAGATATCAGGAAACACTTTCTCACAGAGAGGGTGATCAGATATTGGAATGCACTGCCCAGGGAAGTGGTGGAGTCACCATCCGTGGAGGTTTAAGTAAAGGCTGGATGTGGCAGTCAGTGCTGTGGTCTAGCCGTTGCGATGTTGTTGAGTCATTTGCTGGACTTGATGATCTCAGAGGTCTTTTCCAGCCTCAGCAATACTGTGATTCTGTGATAGCAACAGCGTAGTGCACAGTTCTAAACAGTCAGACTCAGAAGCCCCTGCACACTGGCTAACGCTAAAACTCGGCAAGTTGATGTTAACCGATGTCCCAGCTGCTCACCTGGCACAAGTAGATTCATAATTGTCCCTGGGGCTGCTAAAGTAGGTTATTTAAGGATGTGTTTTTCTCTAATCTTTGTTCTCCAGGTTTGGAGGTGATGTCAGGCTCACAAGGCTCCATTGCTTTGCAGAGGATGAGCCACCAGGGCAGGCAGTGTCAGGGTCATTCAAGGAAAGCGTAGCTGGAGCACAAGCATGGCTTAGAAAAACTACCACCACATTGATTATGGTTCAGGCATCACTATTTCCAAACTGTCTTCAATGGCATAGTCAACTGGTTGCCTACCAGTGTAGAAAAACCCTCATAGTTAAAAAATTTCTTACTAAGTGGTAAAACGTCTTTCTGAGCAGGAAGAAGAACTGCTGAAAGATGCTGATACCTGCATTTCAGGTGATGTTACAACCACAGAACCACAGAACAGCCCAGTTTGGAAGGGACCTCAGAAGATCATTTGGTCTAACCTTTTATGGGAAGGAAAACGTAGATGAGATGATCTAGCACCCTGTCTAACCACATCTTGAAAACCTCCAGTGATGGGGACTCCACCACTTTCCTTGGGAGGTTTTTCCAGTGAATAATTGTTCTGACCATAAAAAATTTCTTTCTTCTATGTTTCAACCTTTCCACCCGGCATCACAACTGCAAACTGAGGAGTTCAACCTGCAGAAGACAGGTCACGCACAAACATTTGTTTTCAGAAATATCTGCATAATTCTCTTTCAACTGGAGTATGTGACCGTATAAAACATGAAACTTTGTATTTTAAAACAAGAACAAACATATCAATCTGTAGTCTTCATTTTTAATCTTTCAAATGATGGGGTTTGTTGTTGTTATTCACAGACAGAGAATGCATAAAGCCACATGCATGCAATTATACTATGTTTTATACTGCCTGTTTCCTAAATTATTTTCCCTCGGGACAGGATATTATGCTGTTACTATATTTGTTCTCCCATTATTTATATTTCCTCAGATTTATTGCAAAAATCCTGCAACAGATTATAAGTTTCTGGCTAGGAGTGGAATTTTTCTGAGAGAAATGTTTTGTTACATTTTGTTAGAAGTGCAATTACAAAAATATAAACATGCAATTTACATACAATATATATTAAAAAAGTCAGCGTGTAACCCACTTAAAATATTTGGCAGGATATTTATCTAAACTGTTTCAATTTAATACAGATGTGTTCTAACAAATAAAATATGTTTTGAAATCTGTCATCAGCCCCAGCCAGATAATCAGTTGTCCGTATCTGTTGCAGATTTAGCAGTATAAAAAATGTTGAGGACAGTGATAACAACACTATTAATCATTCTTTATTTACCTAATGTTCACCTTCTGATATACTCCTGGCAATATACTCATCCAGTAAAAATTAGCAAATGCCCACCTAAAATTTGCAAAACCCCAAAATACTAATTACACCCAAATACAGGGGGAAAAAAAAAGCGCAAAACAGTAACTCATCCAGGTAAATAAAAGCTCTTTCAATTATTATTTAAGTGGGACTGAATATGGGAAAATTATCTGAAGCCCTAGGATATACAGATTAACTTCATTACCTAGAAGGACATGCAGTAAGGACATATTTCTGGCTTTCTCAACAATGTTGCTGCCTCTACCAACCTCAGGTCTGGACCTGCAGGACTCCAGGCACACCAGCCCCGCATTACCTCCAGGGGGCCCCCTGGAATTCTCAGGAACTGCAAAAGGATCAGGAAGACAGAGGACAAACTCGGGCTAATGCAGCCTTGCTAAGGTTTTCACATTCCCTTTGAGCCTGAGATTTAATTCAAACATGAAGATGAGAAAAAAAAAGAAAACCCATCAAACCACCTCTGCTTCCAAAGCCCTCTGAACACATCACAAGTCTTTGCTCTGTTGCTGGTGGGTTTTCATAGAATCATAGAATCATAGAATGTTAGGGATTGGAAGGGACCTTGAAAGATCGTCAAGTCCAATCCCCCTGCCAGAGCAGGAATGCCTAGATTATGCTACATAGGAACGTGTCCAGGCAGGTCTTGAATGTCTCCAGAGAAGGAGACTCCACAACCTCTCTGGGCAGCCTGTTCCAGGGCTCCGTCACCCTCACTGAGAAGAAGTTTCTTCTCGAGTTTAAGCGGAACCTCTTATGTTCCAGTTTCAGCCCATTACCCCTTGTCCTATCAGTGGTTGTCACCGAGAAGAGCCTGGCTCCATCCTCGTGACACTCACCCTTTAAATATTTGTAAACATTAATGAGGTCACCCCTCAGCCTCCTCTTCTCCAAACTAAAGAGCCCCAGCTCCCTCAGCCTTTCCTCATAAGGGAGATGCTCCACTCCCTTAATCATCCTAGTTGCCCTGTGCTGGACTCTCTCCAGCAGTTCCCTGTCTTTCTTGAACTGAGGGGCCCAGAACTGGACACAATATTCCAGATGGGGTCTCACCAGGGCAGAGTAGAGGGGAAGGAGAACCTCTCTCGACCTACTAACCACCCCCCTTCTAATACACCCCAGGATGCCATTGGCCTTCCTGGCCACAAGGGCACAGTGCTGGCTCATGGCCATCCTGCTGTCCACCAAGACTCCCAGGTCCCTTTCCCCTACACTGCTCTCTAATAAGTCATTCCCCAACTTATACTGGAACCTGGGGTTGTTCCTACCCAAATGCAAGACTCTACATTTACCCTTGTTATATTTCATTAAATTTTTCCCCGCCCAACCCTCCAGCCTGTCCAGGTCTCGCTGGATGGCAGCACAGCCTTCTGGTGTGTCAGCCACTCCTCCCAGCTTGGTGTCATCAGCAAACTTGCTGATAGTACTCTCTAGTCCCTCATCCAAGTCATCGATGAATATATTGAATAATACTGGTCCCAGTACCGACCCTTGAGGGACTCCACTGGATACAGGCCTCCAACCAGACTCCGCCCCATTGACCACGACTCTTTGTCTTCTTCCCCCTAGCCTGTTCACAGTCCACCTCACTACCTGAGAGTCTAGACCACACTTCCTCAGTTTTGACATGAGCTTGTCTATGGTTTTAATTCTCAGGCGCATCCTCCAGCGGTCTCCTGGTCCAACCCCCTCCAGCTCCTGCACGCCTGCAGCCGCTCCCTGCGCAGTTAAAACCTGAGTTTGGACTCAGTAACGTTGAAGAGTAGAACGATTTGGGGAAATTTATATTCTTGTGATGGTGGTGAAGGGACGAGGGGTGGATTGCGTGTAGATTGTTTAGTCTTGTTTGGTGTGGGGAGACTTTGGTTTTTCTGTGTAAATGTTAATACTGTGTGATGAATGTAAATTTTGATAATTCTCAATTCTCAGTAGCATCCCCCTGCTTCTGTTAAAAATGAAGGGCATGATGAAGCTGTATTTAATGAAGCTGTACTTAAATAGTAACATATGGCTTTTTACTTTATTGTTCCAACTTTCTGTTATCTCAAAAACATTGACGTTCACATCCTGGCACCAATTTTAGAGATTTTGGGTTGGTTCATTTACCAAGACGGAACTTTCATGCAGTTTAACAAAGTTCAGCTGTACAAGGTGCCTGAGCATGATGTCTGTGCCATAGGCATCTGCCTCAGGGGTTTTTACAGGTCAGCAGAAAATGCATTTCAGGAATTTCAGTTACTGGCATCATCTGACAAGTGCCCAACTGCTGGGCAAAAAAAGGGAAAGGTCATTTTTAGGAATGAAAAACATTCTTTTACATTAATTTTTTGTAATGTTGGTAAAAGTCTCATAACTGCCATGTAGAAGTAAGGCAGACAAATTCTCCTTTCAGGAAACCAAATCACTTTCCACTGACAAACTTCCACAGCCAGATAGTTATTGAGGGTTATTACAGAGCACATACACTTCAGCTCAAATCTCAGTACATTTGTAGAACAAGCCACTAAAGACAACGGAGGTGCTTGATCAATACAAGTTTCCATTTGGGTCTTTGCAAAGCCCTCGAACCTTTTTTTTTTTGCTCCACACCTGCAGCCCATGCAGTGAGACCTGCAGCCGGTCCCACACAAGCTGCCCATGGCCCTCCTGAGCCGGGCATGCCTAGGGGCCACCCTCCCAGTCACAGCCAAAATCGGATGCAAAACTGAAATGAAGTTCAAATGAAGCTCAGCTGGACAAGCCATCCCTCGGCATCATTTGTGGGGCACCTTTCCAAGATGCCGTCTTAGCAAGTGATGAGCTTGCCATGGTCCCGGTGCAGTCAGGGATGATTTAAAGTTGAGGTGCAATCCACGCCCAGTGTTGAACACTTCTGAGCAGTGTTTACTGTCTCCTGGTGATGATTTACAGGGTTTGATTACCCATTTTTCATCACGGGCAAAAGTGAGATTAAAATGTTTTAGAGGTAACCGCTCGTATTAATCTGTGCAGCAGAGGCTGGGAGTGGAGCTGTCACTCAGGGAAGGGACAGCATCCCAGCTGCCAGCACCACTACAAGGCAAGAATCATTAAAAGTAAATACCTTCTCATGAGATAGACTAGAGACAGGGAGGATTGCAGCCAGCCAAGGAGGGTTTCTGAATGGGAGCCAACACACACACAAAAGCAGCCAAAATTAACTGACCATCCTCTGCCGATTTCATCTCAGAAAGTTAAAAAAGTAAAATAGAGCACTAAAACAATACCAATGTTTCATATAAGAATAACACATACATTTTAACTCCCTGCATTTAAATCACCTATTCCTTTGCACCTAATAAGGAGTAAATATTAACATGCAGGCAGGATTAATAAGCTGGGTTGGAGGGAGTCACTCTGGTGAGGCACCAAGAAAGTTCAGCTCCAAATATGGAGCACTGAGCTGGGGAGCGGCGCGGACGAGCAGCGGGCAACATCCCCACTCCCTCCCAACCTGAGCAGTCTCTGGCCAGGCTTGCCAGGGAGAATTTATTTTATGTTTCCAGGGTGAAGAGGCAGGAAAAAAAGAGAGAACATCAAAGTCACTTCTTACTAGACTTCAAACTGCCAAATAATGTCCTTTCCATGTGGGAGAAAACAGAAAAAAACCACCCCAAACCCCCCAATCGACAAGTCATTTTGTTATTTTCAAGGGATTTTGCAAATACCTGAACAATCACAGTTATTAACAGTAGCTACATTTTAGTGCCTGATCCACCGCAGTAAGAAATACAGCTCGGAGGGGAGTTCAGCGTGCACATCAAAACTAAATAAATCATAATTATAGGCTGCTCTGCTGCCTCGCAAGGGGAGACAAACATTGCTTTCTCTGTCTGCCCACTCCCCTGCCTGACACCACCTTTTGTAGGTTTTTTTTCATTCTTGAAAGTAACAAAATAAAAACAAAAGCATTTACTGTAGTAATTTACTGCTGAGGTCAAGAACGTGCTCCAGGGGTGGTAATGGCAAAGAGGAACTACAGTGGGAATACAAACAGATACTTTCCTCCTAAGTTGCTTTGATGTGCCATTCCTAGGAAGACTGGCTTTCTTCCCTTTACATCTTTGGGCCTGTGAAGACTTTACACTTTTTTTTCTTCTTCTTTTTCTTTTTCTCGCAGATATCCTTAACGCAGGACCCTTTCCTGACCTCACAGTAATAACAAACAGGAGATGAAAAATCCATGTGCTGCCTTATCAAAGCCATCTGCAGAATTTAAGCTTTCGTTCGAAAATAAAAATTAAGCTTCTAGCCTTTAAAGGTTGTAGAGATAACCTTCACCACTTGAACTGATCCGCAGCCATTCTCTATTTCTCCCCTCCTTTGTCAAATTTTCTTGAGGTCTGTAACTGCTCCTCATAGACAAACTCTTTGGGGAAAACTGTTCCACAGATAATGTTGGCTTGTCTTATCCACGTGTGAAATAGCATCAGCTTCTCACCGCTGATGTGTAAAGCCGATAAGCAGAAGCAATGCAGGACTTTTGCTGGCATCTCCATGGGTTCACGGGACCAAAATGCAGACATCTACAATACGTATGGACCTAAGCTCAATGCCCGTTGAGACTCACTGCAGTTCACAAAGAGGAATCGCCGCTTTTGGGTGGAATTCCTCTTGCCTGCCTCCCAGGTCAGCAGAGGCAGGCACTTCTAGGTGTGACTCCTCAAACACATTTCAGGCATTGACCTTAAGGTGAACTGCTCTCAAGATGCCTGAGGCTGAAGGAAAAAAATCACCTTGGTGCTCACAGCTCCTACTACAGACATGGCAGGGGAATGATTAGGGAAGATATTACAAAAACGACTGCCCCGGATGATGGATGAGCCCTGGTGCAGAGATGATTTTTTCCCAAGTTCTCTGTTAATGATGTCAGGGCAAAAAATCTCTCCGCCCTTCGAACAGCCACCGCCGTGATTCTGAGCACAGAAACAAGCCTCCCCGGCCAAACTGGTAGGACCAAACATCCGTTCATCATGTTCAGTCGCTTATCTCCAAATGAGGTCCCTCTCTCTCCAGGGAACAGACAAGAAGAAAAGATTCAAACAAACAAAGGAAAAAAAAACAGACAGAGAGAGACCCAGCACATTCCCAGGTAATTTTGTATTGAGAAAGCAAGCAGCAATTCTTCCATTCTGACCCTGGTAGACAACAAGTTTGAGAGGAGAAACGGGGAATTGATTTTATTTATCAGCAACAGAGAGAGCCTCAAGGCTACAGAAGTAATCTTCGCTATCCTCACAGGCCATCAAGGGCCAGGATGAGTGGGTGGATATATGACTTCTAGACTTCAAAGTCAGAAATCCGAAGCGCATCTGCCCGGTGATAGATATATATGGCAGGAGTTTGTTTCAGAAATAACTAACCCTTTTTAAAGTCTTCAAACCATGGGTCTATCACCTTCCTTTGCAACCATTCTGATAGTGACTTTTACTAGCACGCAGCAGTTCTATTTTAAAGTAAAAGATCTCTCACATCAACTTTCAGTCATTGGATCTTGTCATGCTTTCACCAGGAGAACTGTAAAGATGCCAGCCTTCAATAACTCTTCTATGTGTATCCACATGGAGAGACGAAGACACCAAGATGAGAACAACCTTCTCTCTCTGCAGTGACTGAAGTCTCTTCTGGTCTCTGCTCAGTATCACACTAGAATCAGAATATGATTTTTTGTTGTTGTGGTGGTGGTCAGTTTAGAGATAGAATCTCCCCTCAGCTTCTTCTTTTACACGAGAGGACTGAATTAGCTCTTTTTGCCCACACTGACAAATAACTTCCTCATTTTCAGCACCATCACACCCTTCTCTCTGAAAGAATTTTATACCATTGTCCAGGTTGCTGTCAAAAATACAAAGTAGCATCAGCCCAAGAACTGTTTCCAGAAGTATCCAGTGAGAAACAAGCTCCTCACGGATATCCTTTGACACATCAGAGCAGTTTCTAACCCACCTAGTGTGTGCTGTTATGTCAACTCAAGTTGAATCAAAAGATCTGGTGGCACCAAGTCCAAAGCCTTACAGAAATGTAAGTACACTTGAAGTAAGTACAGCAAACTTTACGTTATCAAACTCATTTATAGATATGGTAGTTTTGTAATGGAATAGTATCAAATGACCTTTTGCTTTACCTAAGAAAAAGGTGAAATACAGAAGAAGATGCAGAAAAGCGAGTGACTCCTCCCTGCAAATAGCGCCCAAAAAAGCCAGTGCCAACAACTACAAGAATAAAAAAGAAAATGCCAGCAAATTCAGAGTAGAATTGAACATGTTATTCACAGTAAGAGCAAAAAAAAAATAAAATCCATCATATTAATATGTTGGTCCATTGTTTCCTAGACCAAAACAAGCCTAAGCTATGTGTGCTATCATGAAGCTGAAAGAATCACTGAGTAACATATTGCTTCCATTATTCAGAAATATGAATAATGGTCCTTTCAGGTCTTAAATTCTGTGACTTTATCAGACAGAATAAGCCTATGGCTACATTAGCAGCAGTAGGATGCAAGTGGAGCAGGTCTTCACAGTAAAATAACGGGTTCTGAGGAGCCCAAAATTGTCCCCTGTGCTCCAGGGGGATGTGCTCCAGCCCGCTCGCAGGGCTGCATGCCTGCTGCTGGACTGCACCAGCTGCATAGCCCCCCACTCAGTTTTCCTAAAAGGAAGCAGATTTGGGCTCTCCGAGACCGTTCTCCAACCTGAAGAAAAGCCCAGTAACTGGGGACAACTAGATTTACTTCCGAATCTTGATCCAAACATATCCATGCCCATACGCAGAGCCCAGAGAGCTGAAGGGGGTGTGAAGGCTGGATGCAAAAGGTGAGCAGAGATCACTAAAATGACCAGAATGCTATAGGAGGCAGTAAAATAACTTCTTTACTGGGGTGACATTTTGGAGCTGACTCCATACTGACAAAATTTAAAGCTATTAGTAACAGACATAAGTAGGAGAACATAACTAATGAGCTTATCAGAACAAAAGTGCCTACAGGAGACGTCGGGCACCGGGACCCACCCCAGCAGCCACTGCAGAGACAGTGGGACGCTGCCACAATGGGAATGAAGAGCTTGGCGATATAATCTCAGGATACTGAAATATAGGTACCTCTGCCTGAATCTGTGGGAATTACAGTTATTTTTGTGTCATGCATATACCCCAGGATGTGTCCAAGCGCTCACTCCCACAGCTCACCACCTCCTGTAACCGTCACGCACGAGAAGAATGTGGTCTCACCACAAAGTCCTCAGTGTAGATGAGAATGAAGCATAAGGCACTTACTTGGACTAAAACTCCCACTAAATACCACATTATTTCCAAACATTTTTTTCCCCAGCTTAAAGCCAATTTTTACTTTTTTTTTTTCTGGTACTCTTTGTCAGAAATTGTTTGAGTTTTGGCCAATATATTTGATTATTTCTATTTTTACCACAAAGGAAAAAAAAAAAGGCATGATCCACAGACTGGGGCACACCCCCTCTTTCTTTTTTTTTTTTTCTGGCTTTCAAAGAAACCATTTTCTGCACTAGATCATATTTGTTTGCTTTAGACCTCAGAAATAAATAGCAGATGACAGTACACTGCAGTTACTGTATATGTTTGCTTTATCCATTTTTGTATTTATTGTAATGAAAACTTCCATGGGTGAATGTCTTCCCAAATGCTAACATCCTTCCCTCCCCCCCGCACCCCCCCCCCCCCCCCAATTTATTATACACCCTGGAAATGATGCACCCCTTGTTTCTGGAGGTATCCCCACAGCATTACCAAATACTGTGGCCAACTGTATATACTGCCTCTACAGTACTTGCCAGTCTGTCCTTATTTTATTCTGTTTTAATTAAAAATCTTTGTGAATTTGAGTGTGTTCCTTTTACCCACTCCTCCTTAGGGGACTGGGAAAAAACAGGCCCGGGTTAGTATAAGCTGAGAAGTTGTATTTAAACAATTCTCAAAGGATCCCACTGGAAAACAAAAGAAAACAAAAAAAACCACCACCCACACAAACAAAGCTCAGGCTTGTCCTGCTGCGAATGCTCTTTGCTGCTCTGCAACACAGCACACTCTAGAAACCTTCCCTGAAGAAATGGAAAAATAAAATTAAAAATAATCACAAAAAGCAAAAATCCCAGCATAGAACAACAGCCTTGAGGCTCTTCCCAATGAAAGCCACCAGTGATGGCTCTGTCCATCCTCTGGACATGGTTTTCTACCACAGTAGGTCTGAAGGCTTCAACTCAAAGCAGTCAAAAGCATGGGAAGAACTGAGTTCCAACTGACGGGCAATGCTTTGGGCAATTTCACAGCAGCAAAACACCTATATCCTTCAGGGCAGATACTGTTCAATCCAGTAACAAGAGACAGGACCAGAGGAAACAGTCTCAAGTTGTGCCAAGGGAAGTTTAGATTGGATATTAGAAAGACCTTCTTCATGAAAGGGTTCTCAGGCATTGGAATGTGTTGCCCAGGGCAGTGGTGGAGTCCCCATCCCTGGAGGTATTTAAGAGTCCTGTAGACACAGTGCTTAGGGACATGGATTATTCCAGGAGTTGTCAGTGTTAGGTTAATGGTTGGACTCAACGATCTTAAAGGTCTTTTCCAATCTGGGCAATTCTGTAATTCTGTATGATTCCGTTGTGCGTGGTGGGGTGGGTCCAAGAACACAAATTTAATTCCTCCAGGAATACAGGCATGGAGCAGGCATGCATATTCAAAAACAAAAAGCAAAAATGCTACCAAGCAAAACATTTCCCTGCACGCACAGAGTGCTCCATGCAGGAAGTCAATTCTGGTCATCTGACTTAATGCTCAATATTATAGTTACGAAAGTAGGGAGAAAACTAAGCCAGATGCTCCAATGACACATTGGAACATCATCACTAAGGTCTAATGCAAACACAAGGGGACTGAATCCCAGAAGTGTATTTAGAATGGAGGGAAAACAGCCTCACTGCAGAAACCCAAAGGATATATGAAAGGTGACGTGCTAAAGATTTGTACTTTGTGCCGTGTTTGCATGCTCAGACTAATTTCATCTTATAGCCAATACACAGATTGAGGGGTGTGTGGTGGAAGGAGAAGTGGGAGGGGTGGGAAGAGTTCCACTCATTTTTGTTTGGATGCCTAATGGCTTTTGGTGTTAAAGAAATATAAATAACTACATCATCACGAGGCAAAGATTAGACTGAAAATATACCTTGGAATGTGAAAAACAGATTCTTCAAAAGCTCTGGTTTGAAGCAATGTGGAATAAGGCCATTATCTGGCACACTGCCAAAAGAAGTGGCATTTCTCGGAGGAAAGATTCATGTGAGCATTCCTCTCTGAGACAGCAAAGACAACACTCTGCTCTTTAAGAAAAGAAAGGTATTACTATCTCATCTAGACCAAGAGTCATTTCATTCTTTAATATGCATGCGAGAAGGCAAATAGCCCATCCTTACAAGTTTGTTTGTTTCCCAGTGTAATGAATGTCAAGCTTCACAGAAAAATGATTTTGTTTGTAGTCCCATTTGTTTGTGTGCTTTGTTTTGTCCCCCCCTTTTAACAACCCCCCCTGAAATAGTCAATACTAATTTTCTGCTAAGCAATCAGTGATCAATTTAATATCTTCCACTACAGGGCAAAGCAGCCTTAGGATGGGTTTGCTGAACTTAGCAAGTTCAGTATCAAAGTCTCCATTGACTCCTTTTTCTCTTCCTTCGGTGCATCCTAAAGCAGGATTATCTGGCAACTTGTTAAGCACTTAAACTGTTTTCCCCAGGACGATGAGTCATAGTAAACAGGCTCATGGCAAAAGCTCTGATTAACATTTTCTTCAGAAATCTTGACAGTGGCATTAATAACTCCTTTAAAACCTTAAACATTGCGGAAACCCTTTCCCATCTCTCTGGCAATGCAATGCCATCCCGGAGTAGAAAGACACCCACACTGTTTTTAGCAGCACAGGATCCCAGTCAGACAGCGTGCTCAAACCTGTCACTCTCATATGGGAGCGAAGGACAACTGAAAGACAGAGTGGAGCCCCAACAGTCGAATACTTAGAAAATATGCGCATTAACTCTGTGCTGCTGTACCTGGGATCAGCCTTGCAGTTGTTGGCATCTGCCATTCTCTCCTTTCCACTGAACCATGCCATGAGAGAAGGTCAGCTATGAAAGCTCATCAACGCCCACCACCGTGACAAAGGATATCCATCCACTGGCTCCAGAGAAAGGTTCCATTTTCACGAGTATTTCCCAAGGGAGCTGATGTTTTGTTGTCCCAGTCAACTTCCTACAATGGAAACACCATCCAGTCTCAAGTGTACTCTTATCCTGAGAGGGCTCTCATCTCCCTTGTACTGCAGGACCTCATAACAGGTAATGTATTTATCATCAGCATCACTTCCGTAAGAAAATGCTTTTACCCCTGCTCGCAGACAGAAGCACAAATCTGTGGAAATACTCCATACCAACCTCTAAGATCAGGAGGAGCTGTCTATACACTTTTCAGGGAATCTGGAGCTACAGATTTGCTAAAAATCTTCCAACGTATCATTTGCAGGATAAGAAATGGAGCTTGAAGCACCCATCCCACAGCAGTGCATCTTCTCCAGGGGACCCACCAACCCACAAGCAGGAGACCAAAGGTGACTGGCAGGGTGCAGTCCCTGGGTGCTGAGCACCGCCCACATCAGGTGAATCTACCCCAAATCAGTTCATAGATGCTCTCCACCACCCCCATGAGCTGGGCAAAGGAGAGAGATATCAAAGAGCCACAGGTGTCTCAGCACCATAGGTAGGGATGTGTTAGGTCCACCCACAAGTTGAGCTGGAACTTGCTGTATTTATCTGGAAAAATATGTGACAGCTTTGTCCTCCTTCTCCACATGTAGTCTAGAGGACTTCAGACTGGAACAGTATTTCAACGCTACAGATGAGCACAGCAGTCCAGAGTCACACGTGGGCAGTTTGCTTTGTTATCCCCAGCTCAGCCCTGACCATTGCCAAGGCAGCACGTCCTTTAAAATAACTAAAAGGCATAGACAGAAAAGAGAGCTATGATGTTCAAATGGTCCTATAAAAACTATCCACTGAGCACACTGAAAGGGAGCTGGCAAAAATATGTTACTCAGATGCGATGTGTGAGAGTCAAGCTCTCCCTTATTCTGGTGCGATACAGTTTCATCCCAGCTGCTCTGGCTTTCACAAGCTGAGGATCTGGTCCTGTGCACGTAGGACACACATAGCACACCGACAGATGGACGGATGTAGGTGGACAGTCCACATTGCTGCACCATGTTCCTCTCATTTTGCTCAAGACTCCTTCAGTGCCCAGAAGGATACGGCAAAAGAAAACTAAGCAGGACATCTCTCCTTAATGCAGAAATCTTAATAGTCTATTTAACAGGTCTCAGTTTTGAGAAGAAAACATGAATTTTTAAGGTATCCGCTCTCAGTATCTGTTCCCAGTGGTGCTGGGAGACCTTTCAAACAAGGGGAAGTGCAAACAAACTGAAGTATAAGGCACATAATCTTTATTGTGTAAATCCAATGACATAAAGTAGCGTGATTGATGGAACCGTTACAAAATCAGTTCCAAAAGAAATATAGTTGGTGCTCTGCATGTTGGGATTTTTTTCCCTCTAAGAGAGCTGAAACAGACTATTCAGCTGCTTTCTCCCTTCACTTTTCTTCTTTTTTTTTTTTTTTTTTTTTTTTTAAAATCCCTTGAGGCAGAGCCAAGAATCTCAATGTGCCACAATAACCACGTTTACTTATTTCCAACTCCTGTCTGTAGTATCATATCAGCTCAGCCTGGCATCAACATGGTGCTCTTTGCCAATGAGCCCAGTAAGGAATCCAATCTGTTCCTCATTATGTGATGCTCAGGAGATATAGGAGGGTAAAAAAAAAAGCCAACAACAAAAAAAAAAACAGAAAGGAGAGAAGGGAGAGCTAACCAGGCCAGCAGTGGACAGAATGAGAAATAAGTGAGTAATGACTGACAAAACTATGAAGGAGGAACGTGATGCCAGGATGTAGAAAGAATGAAAAATAGAAAAGCTGAAGCAGTGGAAGAATGAGATGGGTGGAAAGGAGCAAAGCAACAAGACAGCCTGAATCCGAGGAAGGGGAAATGAGAAACTCTAAAAAAAAAAAACAACCCTCTTGGAACCCTCTGTAAAATGTAGGTTTTCTGAATACTTCTTCCCAGAGTTTAATTCACTGATGGAATTGGAAAAAAACACAACAAAAAACAACTTTCAAGGCAGGTGAAAAGTGCTCCCACACCAACACACTCCCAACAGGCTGTGATTTCCTCTAACTGCAAGTGAATAATCAGGTTCCCCCTGGGCAAAATGTTAGTGAAAAACCAGAACTAACTGAGCAAGGGAACACTTGCTTAATGAGTGGATTTACCTTTCCAGAAAGGCCGGTGTATAGGTGCATTATGCAGAGCCACAGCGGAGTTTAGGTGTGGGCGTGAGCTTACACAGTTGATTAAGCATAATTTAATTACATTTAAATAATTTATAATGAAGCATATTTTAATCGCACATAATTTCTTTGTGGTGCAATGCTGTGCAACTTGCAAAGCCCAACTCACAAACACTCTGCAATGGCAGAGCTCAGCACGCCCAGGTTGCCTGCAGCCCCTGCAGCCCTGCCTTTGGGCACGGAGCGCTACCAGTCCAACCAACGCCGTTAGTTCCTTCGCAGCCCTGGCTCTCACAGGGCACAGGATGGGCACAGGTCCTGCAAGAAAACTGTCGTTCAACGTATGGTTTAACTGGTCACCATTACACTGTGGGGAACCTGCAAAATTAAGGCAGAAGCAATAAGATCCTGACTATCTATCTAAACTGAGCTTAAAGTGGCAGTCAGGCAGATGAGCGCAGGTCATCCTGAAAACCTGCTCCCCAGTATCGCCTTCAGGGTGCCTCCCACGAGTTTCCTGCTCAGTACCCCCACAAGGATCTCTGCTCAGCAGATAGATTCAAGGAGCATTTGTTCCTCAGCTACAAACCTCTTCTCTTTTTTCCCTCTCTTTTTTTTTTTTTTTTAATGTGAATACTATAAGGGAATCCAGATGCTTCATTTCATTTGCCTGTTGGAACTCTACGCTCACCACTAAGGCTTTATTTAGCTATCAAAAGTATGCAAGTATGGCTGTTGTCCCTATGCTTTAAAGTCTCCCAAAGACTTTGAAAGCAGCTGCTTACTATGTTTGCCATATACGGTTTGCCTGACAGTGTGATTAATACGGGTTTCTTTGGAACTAGCTCAGGTTGGTTCCCACATCTCACAGCCAATTAATCCAGAAGCAGAAGCAGCTCTTTCAGGCCACACTGATCATAGAGGAGTTCTTGTGCAGGGTATAAGGTAAGGGCACCGAGAGATGCCTGAGGCATCTGCATCACAGGGGAGCAGCTATTTCACTTCTTTCAGACACCATCACACTTCTTATGCCAGTTGTGCCCGGACACAGTGAGGCTCCAGGTCAATTAGATGACATCAAAACCCACCAAAACCAAAAGTAAGGGGGGCACAAGCAAGCTAGAAATCAAGGGAAGGGACATGACTGATAACTTCAGAAGAAGTAGGGAAAAGTATCTGCTGATAAATTCACAATATTTAAGTTCAAAAAAACTTCATCAAATCATGGAAATTTATCTGTGCATTGCAGGTAAACATACATCTCCCAGCTACTCCCACAGAGATCTCAGTAATTTGTGTTTCATTGAAGCATAGTTTTGTTGGGCTAAAATAAGAGTTGGCAAGACAGACAGCCTTAACTTGAGAATGGAAAGAAAAATCCAACACTTTCAATGGTAATTTATTCCAATGGATTGTAATTCTGTTGAAAATGTGTCTCGCCTCCCATGTGAATTTTTCTGTCCCCGCTTTCAGCCACCCCCTCACGCTATGCCTTTCTCTGCTAGATTGAAAAGCCCTTTAGTGCTTAATGTTTTCTCTCCTTCAAGGTCATTAATGCTTGCAGTAAAGAACTAGCCATTTCAGACAATTTTCCTTTCAAAGCCTGTTATTTCAGAGTAACTGCATACCAAAGTTAAAAATCACAAAAAGTGTCTAGACTAGTGTATTCCTTCTGATAATATGCTTACTAAGCAGGATTACTGGCTAAAGCTCAACTTAGCTGGTCAACTGTATAACAGAGTCTTGTTTATTTAATACTATTTCCAAAGGCTTTACAAATTGCCTATATAAAGAAGTTTTCTCATCACTGAAATCGTCCTCCTCTTCTCTGCAAACTGGTGGCTGAGCAACACTCTGTGACAGGGAGTGGAGGCGAACGCCAGCCTGCAGCCTGTCCAAACCACAGGGTGCCTCTACCCAACGCCACCGGGGGCATCTGTATCTTGCTTTTCTAGGCTACTCCATGAACAAACATTGTCACTGAGGTTACTGTATTCCAGAATAACGACTGTCTAGAAACCAAGCCAGTATTTTAACTTTAATGTGCAGCACTCCTGCACAAGAAAAGATTTGGTTGATTGTCAGCTGCATTAAATGCTATAGAGAAAATAACTGGTTGCACTAAGCAGGTGCATGCACAAATCCACACTTCTTACAAGCGGGGTCTGTACCACCACTTCATTTTGTGGTTGCCCGAAAATGCCTTATACAAGCATTGGTTTTGATGGTTTACTTGCTACTTGTCCAAACTGTAACCTGTAACAGGCTGAGATTTTCCAGGCCAGACTGCTTGCATCATGGGAAGTAGCTTTGAAATTTACTGAAGACAGAAATACTACTTCATTATGACGGATAAAATATCAGAGCTATCTGAAAATGTCTTTTGGAAGACGGACTTTGAATTGACATGGGAGCAGCCTTCATGTCAGAAATGTATATGACTTTTTCTCTCTCAAAACGCTACCCGTCTTCTCTCCAAAATTATAAGCCTTCAGAAAACTGTTGCTCACAAACACTTGCTGCTCATTGCTTAAAAGCCCAGAGCCAATATGTGTGATATCCCTGCAAACTAGGTTGACTCACTTCATATCAAATAGGATGTCTCATGCAATTGCCTTTATTGGCTGTACTAGGCTTTGCTACCGGTGCATCCCAGAGCTGAGTGCAGGCACTGAGCACGCTGGTGATCTTGGCAGTCTCCCAGGACAGTAAGAAAAATAAACATTTCAAAAAACATACAAAAAATTGAAAAAAAAATGTAAGACCTGCAACCGAGGATGAGAGGGAGAAAAAAAGAGAACAGCGAGAAGAGGTTATCTCAAGGATGCTGAGGAGGAAAACCAGGCAACGAAAATCTGAGAAGCAGGACGAGTAGATTTGGGTCTGTAATTACAAGAGGAAGCTGGGCTCCCACAGAAACAAGACCACAGTTTTCTGGATGTTGGAGAAAAAGAGGTCAGTGACTGAGAGCCAAGGAGGAAAAGGATGCAATTACAGAGTGCAGCAGGGAAGACCCTGGAAAGCAGCGAAGGCCCTGCCAAGGAGGATGGGACTGGAACAAAAGCCTAAATAGTGCAAAGTACAGATCACAAGGTTGGACAGACGAGCCAGAAGAGAGGACAGAGAGGACAAGGGGAGGAGAGGATAAAAAAGAATTATACCAGGGAAGGGCAAAAAAAAGCCTGTGCCTAATAAGTTCTCATTCAGAACGTACAGTGAGAAAATTCTTGAATCTCAGTATTTCAAGGAAAACAACTGCAAAGTCCAATGGAAAAGTGAGTTGCATCTATGCTTAATGATGTCTCCTGCTTAGATAGTCTGTTACTAAACGGATTTGTCATTTATCACTGCCACACAAGGGTATTTTATGGTGTTTTTCTTCCAAACCAAGGAAATTGCATTCTGAAAACTCTTTCAAAACAACACAAACTCTAATGCAACGAGGCTGGTGAAGGGACTAGAGGGAAAGTCCTATGAGGAGTAGCTGAGGGAGCTGGGGGTGTTTAGCCTGGAGAAAAGGAGACTCAGGAGGACCTTATCACTCTCTACAACTTCCTGAAGGGAGGGTGTAGTCAGGTCGGGGTCGGGCTGTTCTTTCAGGCAACTAGTGACAGGGTGAGAGGGCACAGCCTGAAACTGCATCGGGTTTAGGTTGAATTCCATAAAAAACTTCCTCAAGGAGAGAGTGCTCAGGCATTGGAATGCACTGCCCAGGGAATTGGTGGAGTCACCATCCCTGGAGGTGTTTAAGGAGAGCCTGGATGTGGCACTTAGTGTCATGGTCTAGCTGAAGTTGTGTTGCGTCATAGGCTGGACTTGATGATCTCAGAGGTCTTTTCCAGCCTCAGTAATTCTGTGATTCTTTGCAAAGTCAAATGCTGGAAAACAGAAGTTAGCTTACAACTTGTATTGACCATGATTCTCTTGCCCCCATGATCACTGTCTCCTTGGCTGTGGGCAAGACAAGGCTGCTCTCAGACAGGTCAGGACCACAGAGCTGCAAGGGTCTGTTGTCCATGAGGCTGTTCATGCCACTTGCTGCATGAGTTGGAAGCTCAGTTGAAGGTTCCATGGACAACTGCATCCCAACCTTTCTTCTGCTATAGAGACACACTCTGAACCAAGGGCTTCACAGGCAGCTTCCACTCACACAGACTGCATCTCCTGCCTACCCTGGCACCTCCACACACAGTGGTCCTCACAGTCCCAGTTGGCACCAACTTTTCCCAGCACATACTCAGTACTTTCTAGTGGTACGTGTTCAGAAGAGTCTCTGGCAGTGTTCAAGGCCAGGCTGGATGAAGCTTTGAGCAAGCTGGACTAGTGGGAGGTGTCTCTGTCCGTGGCAGCAGGGTTGGAATTAGATGATCTTTAAGGTCCGTTCCAACTCAAGCCATTCTACAATTCTACAACACCCTAAACAATTTACAGAAAGATGCCTGTTGGGACATTAACCATTCTCTATTTGAAAACTGCTTTATAAACTCCAATTTGAAAAGGGAAGAGAAAAATGTCGAACAGCCATTCAAAGCCCAAGCATCACTCAAGGAAGGAGCCACATAAGGTAATGGGTTCCCAGCAAAAACAACTGCGTGCTGCTATAGATTCAAACCCGTGGATACCATAGGGCACGAGAGAGGCAAGGCACCACGGGCAGCCTTCACCCCGGTGCTACTTAACTCTGAGTGCTCGCCTTCACCACCTCATTAATCTTCTTTTAACGTAGCTGTTTGCAAAGGATAAGCAAAAATGTATTTTTTTTCTCCCAGTGACAGGCGACTTGGCTCCTTTGTGACTGTGACAACTTTCTGTTTTATTTAAACAAAATAGTAACTCGTACTGTTGTTCTGAAATTTACCTGCCCAAACCTAGACACAAGTTGTGTTTGCTTTTACTGTGAAACATTGTTTTCCAACAGGAAGGCAAAATTATCTGATACGAAACACAGCTAATGTAGCACAAGCAAGTTATTAAACGGAGTCCAACCGGGCACATGATGAGCAATCCCGAAAACAGAATTCAAGGGGGTAAAACACCACCATGCAACCGAGCATAATAACCTGCTTGCAAGGCTTAGAGACCGCGTGGGATAGAAATAATTTTAAATCAATTGAGTTACTGTTTCTTGGCAATTTGATAGAAAGGAGAAACAGTGTAATTGGCAATCAAGTACTCCTTTGGGAGCTTCCAAACAGCCAGCTGGATTTGTAAATGCATGTTAATCTGCCAGGACCAAGTTCTGCAGACGTTTAAAACAGTGGGGTAAATTGCATGCTGGGTGTAAATTACTCCAAACAGGGATGTAAGCGGTAAAGGACTACAACTTGCATGTCAAAGGAATGCTGCTTTTATCCCTAAAAGTAAATACAAACCTGCTTTCACTCCCCTGCCAAAACAGAGAGTTCATTGAATGTAATCAAGCACAGAGCTACTCACCCTTTACTTGCTAAGCAGTAACCAAATATAGCTCAGGGACGAGTACGCAGTCTGCATGATTAATTAGCTGGCTTCTTTATCTAACTCTCCTTCAACCTTTAGATGCTTAATACTTTCTATTTACTAAATCAATGAGCTTATGTATAAAAGCAAGTCCATTCGTTTATTTTAAGTCACTATATTTAGACGGGATTTCACTGTGGGGGCAAACAATACGGGCAACTTTTGCAGTCAGACGGATCAAGCGCTTGGGAAGAGTGAGGAGACACACAGATGTTGATCTCCGCTCGAAAGGACACACGCTGCTCTCTATGGTCCTCTAAGGACTGTTTCAGAGTTTGCTTTGAAAAGAATAACATTCCAAATGAACCAATAAGCTGCTTGCATTCCTGGAAATAATTTCCTTTGCATATTGATTGTCTTTATTTGAAAAACACAAAGTTTACCTAATATTCCACGCTGTGAAGGAAGATGAACTAGAAGTGACCTTTCTTGCTTACCAACCACATTGTTTTGATGAACAAATTCAAAGAGAAGTTCTCTTCAAAGGGAAAGATGCCTCTCACCCATGACTGCATTTCAAAACCTGAGGTTGGACGCAGGAGTGATGGCTCTCTACATGGAGGATTCTCTCTATTCATTACAGCAAGAGCCCAGACGACTACCTAAAATTATGCATTTAACTATTAGATGGCTAAAGTCAGGTGAGATGAATGCCACCCCACCCTGGCATCTCCCTGAAGAAAGGGCAGACCCTCCACAAAGCATATGCAAAGAACATCACTTTAGTGGATTCCTCACAGAAGCCCCACTTGTACATAAAAATAGTGAAGGTTTCTGTCTTTTTCTACATGTGTAACTCCTCCAACTGTCCTGAAAAGGAGAGACAGTGCTGAATCCTAGTCCCATTGCTGTCCCTTGAGAGGTGTTTGAAGTCATTCATAAAAACAGGTCTTGTATCTGTAGGGATGGGCATCCTGCAAGTAAATCCTCCAGAGCTGCTCAGAGAAGCTGTGGGATGCCAAGCAGCCAAGCCAGGCCAGTATCTTCTCAACACCCCAGGCAGTCTGATATTCCACTTACCCCTGCACTGAACACAAGTATTTTCTGGGGAGCTTGCAAGCCAATATGGGTCAAATAGGAGCAGTTTAGGGAATGACAACTACTGCGAGCCTGGCACTTTATAAGCACTACAAAAGGCAGGGACAAATAAGGAGGCCAAATTTTATCTGATCCCATAATAGGCAACTCTTCATGCTAAACAGAGCAAACTGAAATTCTACAACTGTAAAATAATTAGGGGGGTGGGGACAGGGTGAGAAAAAGAAAAAAAAACAATCTCAGTTTTCACATCCTTTGAGGAAGCAAAATCACATTGTCCATGTCAGTTCCAAAGGTTCAGAGTAAAATTAGCTTCCTCCAGGTGTAGCAGTTCAGCAACACGGACAGTGAAGATGGCTTTTGTTATTCCTGAGCCATTTGAGAAAGACCACTTCACTCTGCATCTGGCCTGAGACTGTTATCTGGATGTCTCTTAAGGAAAGCACTGTCATGTCCACAACAAGCAAGGTGGTTTAGAACTAAAACAGACAAAACAGTAGAAAACATAACGGGAAGTAAAATACAGCACTTTTCCCCCAGAGGTGGCTCTATTACAGGCTTCCGTAGAGCAAAGTACCACAGGATTACTTCCTTTCTCCTGGTTATGATTAAATACTAATATGGAAAAAGGTACCACCAAAAAAAAAAGAGAAACCGTAAGAGTGGAGAAGACTCCGATGGTCTTAAAGCCAAGGTCAAATCCCATCACAGTCAAAACAAGCTGCTGGCTTCCTTCATCTACACCTTCTTTTTCTTTCTTTCCTATATTCATACTTCTTTCTAAGCTTCTTTGCTGACAAGCCTCCAAACTGTCCCATCTGAGCCCAAAGCTCACTGGAAGACCTCCAGCCACTGTTGCTTCGCATCACCTTTCCTGTAGCTAACACACAAGGTAAGTAAATCTCCCTCAGCACGCCAGGAGCAGCACCCTGAGGCTCCCTGCTTTTCTTATGGAAGGATCGAGACATGGGTGCCCAGTAACAGCCCAGCCAGCCCTGGCTGCCAGGTGACCATTTGCCGTTCATAGGGATGTTAACCAACAAGCAGATATTGAGATGTGTCCCCTGGTGACTATTGAGCAGGGTGTAAACCAGCAGACACTGGAGGTTTGGGACGAATTTTGCCCATAGGAAACACTGAACTGCAGCATGTCACCGGGAAGTGAAGCTCTAGCATGGGTCTATCACATAGAAATACAAAATCCAGAAGCCTCCTGAGACAAGGAGGAAGAGAAGAGCTCCTCAGAGAAGATGGAGAAGAAGGAAGCAAGATAAGACAGTTTATTTTTGGTTTCACACCCAACTTAAAAGAGGAAGGAGAAAAAAATAACCATGTGTCTCTACTAACAACCACAAATACAGTACTTGAGCCTTCTCTTTGAGTAACGCTGTGATTAAAAGGTACATAAGAAGAGCAGGGATTTTATATTTGAACCTGAACAGCAGGGATGGAAATTGTCTTATTCTAGATGTGTAAAGATTAGGAAGTTTATTGTAAGGCAATCATTTCAGTCCCCAGTATAATTCCTGAAGAAAGAGGCCCCCTTGGTGTGCCTCCAAAACACAACTTTTTGACTTACAAATGCTATGAATGCTGATGCTGCTAGCCTAAGAAATGACAGTGTGAAACAGCTGAAGACTGTCATCTCAGTACAGCAGCTCTTTGCTCTCCTGAGAATATATGACATTTACTCACAGGAAGCTGTACGTGGTGCAGAAACTGGAAATAGTTTCAAATTTTACTCCAAAAATGTTTTCCGTTTTTTTCTTTCTTTGTTTCTTTCTCTCTTTCTTTCCTTCTTTTTTTTTGCTTTTCACTAAAACTGCAACTAATTAAGTTCAACATTTGAAGTTCAAAATATTAAAAGCAGTAAGACTTTTCTACTCTGAGAGTTTCAGAACGAAAAAATTATTTTCTAATGTCGTTGCAAAAGTTTAGCTTAAAATGCAACGTTAACTACAATACAAAAATTAAACCCCTGAACTGAAAGAGTTGACTTAATCTTGTCCCAAATTTGCTGGATTCTTGGTTTGTCAAAATGCTCAGTCTGGGCTTTTTAGTTTTATTCAAGAAAGAAGAGCCTTCAAAATATGAATGATACCAAAGATACCACCCCTACGTGAAGCCAATTGCAGTCAGGAAGATGCACGTGGTTCCTAGCCACTACAAATCTAGGGCAAAATTAAATGCAGACAAGCAATATTCTTGTTAGCTGCTGGGTTTTCCACTTCTAGAAACTTCAGCATAGGGAAAAAAAGTAATAATAAAAACTAACAGACCTCCCTCTTTTGTCTAACAGGATGTACCTGAGCAAATCTCTAAACTCAGCTTCTCATTGCACGATGCCAAATGGACTGTGAAATTGTTTACCCTTCATGGACAGTGCTAGTTTCTCTTAGAAACAGAACAAATTTATCGGGTAATCTAAACGAAACCCACCAGATTTATTAATGTTTAGTGAAATTGCTTCTGCAGTCTCTCTGTTGACATGGCCAATAATTCACTAGGGAAGGTGAAACATCTGCACCTCTGTCATGTAGAGGCAGTGCTGATGACAACCACTGGGTCTGGAGTAAGAGGAGCTCATCAAACCCTTGGCACTGACACCTACCAACACAGGCAACACATCCCGCTAAATGAAATATGGGGTATAGCCTCTGAATTTTCATTTCTGAAGCAAGAATCATCATTTTTCATTGTCCACACAACTTCATATCTTTAAATCTCAAGTGTCCACACAATTTCATATATTTAAACCTCCAACCATAAAAATAAAACCGCAAAGCAAGAAAGCATAAAATATAAAATAAAACCTGAAAAATCACCATGTTTTCATCTAAACAGGATTAGACCCAGAATACCTCCAGTTTACTGGCCTTCTTCAAGGATTCTGTCAGCAGGTCCCTACAGAAATATATGCAACAATCTCCTCTTTTGAAAGACTTTACCTGGACAGCAGAAAGCCCACACTGCCTAGGAACACAGGAGTCTAGGAACAACAAGTAAGGTTGTGGCAGTAACAAATGGGATTACAAACCACACAAAATTCAATCTCATTTCATGATTAGGTTACTGTTTAAGTTATCATAGGTCACAACAGAAGATACTTCAGAAATGGACGGATGAAACTCCTAAGCAGAAGATCCAATATCCCTTCCAAAAATTATTAACACCAATAATGATAAACCATTAAAAGCTTAAAAAAATCCCCTTTAAAATAGAGGACACCTTCAAATCACTTCCTACAAGTTATCAAGCTGATATCAGATGGCAATGTTATCAGTCCAGGGCTATAAACGAAAAGGTCTGTTTTCACAAACAACGCCATAAACCCCTACACATTTCTTCAAATTTGTTTTTGGAAAATGTTGCCAGAAGTAATCCTGCAACACAAGACCAGTATGAGGCACATGAGAAGGAAACCTCCTCCCAAAATCCAGGCACATCCGTCAAAGTAGAGAGCTGCAGCATTTGGGTTCCTTATTTCATTTTATTTTTTGAGGGAACATAGGAGGAAAAGAAGTTTGAAATTGCTAAAACTGCTATAAATACCAGATGGAGAAAATAAGGCAAACTGTAAAAGATGCAGGGTAGAGACAGAAAACAGGGAAAACTCCAGGATAAACGATTCTCTGATTCTCTATCCACTTTGACTGTCCAACACCATGAAAATACAAGAACCTCAAAGAGTGAAAAATAATGAAAATAAAGAGCAGTTGATTTCCAGTGTAATGTAAATGCCACAAATGATACTCTCTAAGTTCTGAATAAAGAAGTTCAAATCCAAGGAAAACCAGAAGGGAAGAGTTAAATCTCTCTGCTATTTATTCTCATGCAATTTATACAAACAATTTACAGAACATACCCGAGCTGTTCTACAAGCTTTGCTTTTAAATCCATCCTCCTTTCAAATAAAAAGGAAATAACATACTTCTACTTCAAATGCATTTAAATTAGGGTCTTAACCTGGAATCTGCTATGGAAAAAAATGTAGAGACCTTATCTCAAAATCTGCTGGAATAAAAGCGCCTCTTTCCAGCCCACAAATTTCAGACATGATTCTGGGTGAAAGATGAGGAGTGAGAAAAAATTCCCCTTCTCCACTCCAAGGAAACAAACCTATAAACCAAATCTTTTTCCAGCAACAATACTGAAAAATACCTATCAAAAAAACCATAAAATTACCTGTATGTTGTCATCAAACTCCTCTATGCCAAAATTATAAATTTTTCTCTCATTTCAGGAATTTAAAACTGTTTCCACACTTTGTGGATTAACACAGAGCCCATAATGCCCAGTAATGCTCAACGACAGGACACGAGGTAATGGGCACAAACTTGAATGCAGGAGGTTCCACAAAATCATTAGGAAAAACTTTTTCCCTGTGAGGGTGACAGAGCCCTGGCACAGGCTGCCCATAGAGGTTGTGGAGTCTCCTCCTCTGGAGACATCCAAAACCCACCTGGACGCGTTCCTGTGTGACCTGCTGTAGGTGATCCTGCTCTGGTAGGGAGGTTAGACCTCCAGAGGTCCCTTCCAACCTCTGCCATTCTGTGCTTCTGTAACATCCCTAAAATCACAGCAAGAAGAAAATACACTGAAGAAGAGGTGAGGTCCATTCAAATCAGCAGCAAAAAGAGGAGCAGAAGAGGAAAGTCTATCAGACCTAAACTTGGAGTTGCTGGCAGAAACAGTTGACCCTTGACTGGTAACTGAGCACTGACTGACAGATGTGCATCATCCCTAAATCTCACCTCATGTGTCCAAAAGGTTAAGAAATTTCTGGATGATACTCCTGTTACTGCCATCATTTTGCCAGTACATGAGCTCTACTGGATGCTCTGCTCATCCTGTCTCCGCCCCAGGGTCCAGCTGGGCTCCCCTCCATGGACATACTGCATTTTGGCTGGTCAAAGTGACTTGGCCACAGCAAAATAAACCAAGTTAAACTAAGACTGCAGACCACAGAGCCTAAAAGCACAAATCAGAAGGTTCCTGAGCCTGGTTTCCTGATGAAAGAAGCAAATGTTAAGCAACAAAATTGGTGTCATTGTCTGCAGTACTGAAAGCCAGTAGCTTCTAATAAAAAAAAAGAATACTTCTGCTAATTAACATAGGCTGATTAACAATGGAAACTCCCGTTATGGCAATCACAAGCCACCTCTTCAGTTCAACGTTATCTTTACAACCATGTCCGCTTTCCCTTTACAATCATTACATTTAACAGCAATCATTAAATGTAGTTTATTTCTATAAATAACAGAGAAGAAGCCAATTTATGAAACTGGAAGTCCTTGCCCTTGGCATTCCTCTCGTATCATAAACTAAGTGTTTTATTAGCTTGGCTGAAATAGCTGGGCTGTAGCACTGACATTAAAATTGCTAGAAATTAATTTCAAAAGTATTTCTCTTCTTTCAAAGTTTGCTCTATTACTAAACATTTTTTCACTAAAACTCCTACACCACACACCTGCCTTCAACTCAACCTTGTCCTATAGTTCAGCTTAAATTAACAACATCTTCCAGAATTGCATTGGGCAAAAATATTTTCAAACATTAGAAAACCACAACAAAAGACACTTGCTATGAGAGGCCACAGCCTGTCTAAGATTCACACTGGGGAAGGGGTCAGAAGTGGCAGGCAGGTACAGAGGTAACCAAAGTCACTGGAGAGCCTGGTCCAGCCTGCTTGCTGCCCAGGCTGGAGCCCGCTACGGAAGTCAGGATCAGGGGGAACATGTCACGCTCACAAAGTGGGTAAAATGTTCTCAGGAAGCAAAAGGCAACGTGAGGCATTGCCAGCTGAGGCAAAAAAAAATGCTGTGAGGTTTAACAACAGGCTCGAGTCAGCCTTTCGACCCACCCAGGAGCATTTAGGGAGCTGCTAATGGGATGTGCCAACAGGATCCAGGCAGTCACATCAGGAGCTGGTGCAGCTGCCAGCTGAGGGTCTGCAGTGGTGGATCAGCGTGGAGGTACCATGCTGGCCATCTGCGACAGATCATCCTCTAAAAAAAACAGGAGGCAGCTACATGCACAGGTTTGGTGGATCTACCATGGCCAAATCAACACTTTACTTGAACAAAGCTTTCGCTATGGTTTTTCATAGTCTTTGTAGCCTAATTTATGGGGTCTGGACTAAATGGTTGGACAAGGCTGGACTTCCGGGCTCAAACAGTAGAGGTCGTAGTTCAAAGTGTCCCTGGTTCATCACACATCCATGAGTTCATTGTGATGAGGGATCCTAAAAAGTCAGGACTGGGACCAATGTTCTTCAACCACAACCTGTAGAGTAGGATAAAAAGCACCCTCCGCAAATTCAGAAATAACACCCATTTAAAAGGAGTAATGGCTATTGTGCACTGCAGGGCTACTCTTCAGATGGAAGAAGAAGTGACATGAAAACAGTTGACACGAGCCACTCAAAATTTCAACAAAGACCAATGTCAAATCCTGCACTGGGATTCACTATCCATTGGTATGGGCTGGGGCCCAGCTGGAGCAGCTCAGGAGAAAAAGTCATGATGGTCCTGGTGGGCAACAAATTGAGCACGAGCCAGCAGTGTGTCCATGCAGTGATGATGGCTAATCACACACTGGGCTACACCATCATAAGGACAGCCAGCAGGCCAAGAAGGGAAGTGAGGTCACGTCTAGAATAGCAGCCCCAATTTTTGACTCCCCAGTGCCAGGAGTTAATGACAAACTGGTGTCTATCCAATATGGCTGTCAGGAAGGCCAAGCATACAATGGATGAGAAGAAGCTAAGGGAACTGGGTTAGAAAGTTAATGATGCTGTGGGGCAATCTCTCTGCAGCCTCCTTCACCCAAAAAGAGATGCTATAGAGAAGACAGAGCACAAAGAGGCAACAGTCACAAGTTGCAGCGAAAGGAACCCCTATTTAGACTTAAGTGAAAACTCATGGCCATAGGTGTGGTTAAGTACTGGAACAGGCTGCCCAGAGGCATTTTCTCAACCAATTTGGACAAGGCTTGGAGCAACTAGACCTAACACCAAGGTTAGAAAAGGTTTGAGCAAGAGGATGGGATAAAGGACTTGTCAATCTAAAAGTTTCTGCAATTTTCTGATGTGCTTTGAAATACAGAATGCTGTATCTTCTGAAAAATCAGCCCTTATAATTTCTGTATATTTCTCGTCTTCATTTCCTTGGGCCTCTGCTCCCCATCTGCAATGTGTTAATAACATTAACATCAAGGATGAAGTCCAGGTTCAGATTGGTAAATGTAGGTGTCTCGATGTGAGTCAAACACCTACACTCCAGTCATGCTCAGTTCATGTGTAAAAAGATCAGTTCCCTCCACAAGGGAGTCTAGTGTGATTTAGTTCCCCAGCATATTATCTGACACATCCTCACAGGACTGACAGGTATGATGGAAATGCTGCATGGACCGACACTCCTCTGCAGTTCTAGCAGGAGACGGGGTAGACGATGTTGGGGCATATGAAAGGACCCTGCTAGACCTTCAGCTGACAAAATGCAACCCTTGACATCAAGCCCACATGTTTACACTTGCACGCCTCCACCAGGGACTGAATCCTAACCATAATTTCCACTGCCAATCAGATTATGATGAAAAGAAAGAAAGACACGGTGAGGAGTGAAGTTAAATATCATGGAATTTATCCTGTCAGATGAGATCCTCAAGAATGTTAAAATGTAGTGAATTATGCCACAATAAATGAATGGCAGAGGAAAGGCAAAATAACGAACAATCCCTGCAAGAAAAGGCTTTGAATAATCAAGACTGTGCAAAAACACCACTACTAATAATAATCATATAATTATAGTGTCTGATAATGCAGACAGACTAGATTCGCACAGACATTTCCCTAACTTGCAAGTTTTTTGACTTTGCAACCTTAATCATACTCTTTTAATGTACTTTCAGTGTGCAATATTCCAGTCACAGTGATGAGTATATGAATACTAAAGGGTGAAGTTTTCAAAGACACTCAGTGTTGGATTAACATTTCTCTCCCTGAAGACCAGGGTAATTTCTTTATGCTTCTGACATCTTCCTCCCCCTCCTCCCCTCCCTGGTTGGAGATTTATAATGTAATTTTATACAGCCTTACTTTTTCTTCTTGAAATCATTCCTGCAGCTTTATGACTTACGTCCCTAACATCATGTTCTGAATACTTATTTTAAGGAGTTTCTTTTGTCCTAATAGTTCATACAGAAAATCAGCTGAAGCTGGCAACACTCCAATACAATCTACATGCAGTCACTCCATTAAGGAAAAAAGTGAATACTTTTGCATATGCACTACCCTACAACACAAACTAGCACATGGCTGTGAAATATTGTCATTATTAAACAGCACTGATCTAATTTTCTGTTGAATGCTCTAAAATGGAGGGCTTCTTCAAAGTACAAAATACAAGGGCTCATACTTAAAAATGGTAATTTCTCAGCACTTAAGTCTTTTTTTTAAAATTATTTTATTTCTTATCATATTAAATAACACCAGCTGACAACAGCTCTACATGCTGAATAAGTCCAGATGCATTTTCTGACTGTTAAAGAATCAGAGACATATAATGTGGCAAAAGACTGATATTGTGCTCATTACATCACTAAGCAGTACCACTTATAAACAGAATATTTAACTAGACTCAAAGATATTCAAATTTAGCTGCCAGAATGTACTTTGAAATTTTCCACCTCATACAAAAATGCAAGAGATGAGAAATTATCTCCCTTTAAAGGAAAAAGTTCAAGGTGAATGTTACCTGATTAACTCACTTTGTTGCTAATTAAATTCAATAAGAATCCCAAATATGGCATGCCATTCTTAATTAGCATTTCTGCAGAAATACGAACCACACTTATCATTCAGCCAACAAAATTTAGTAAGAATTAATGAAATATCAAAGAATAATAACATAGTGAAGGAAGGAGTTAAGTTCAAAACATGGCACTGAAGGGAGAAAAAGCAGCACCTCCTCGAGATTTGTAAGAAACCTGAGGTAAAGTATTACTATGCAATTTGCATATATTTATTTCTACATACATAGAATTTATGCGTACTATCCTATTACATACTCTACATGATATAGAAACAGCAATATCTTTAAAAGTGCTTAAGAGATTTCAAGGTGGAAAACATTCATTTAAGAGTAAGATGACATCAGAAATATGGTTCCTTACTCTCCTACCAGTCTCAGCTGGATTTTGGTTTTTGCAGTTCAACAAGGCCAAGTGTAAGGTCCTGTACCTGGGTCGAGGCAATCCCAAGCACAAATCCAGGCTGGGCTGGGCGAACAGCAGATTGGGAGCTTGGATGTGTTAGTCGATGAGAGGCTCCACACGAGCCGTCAGCGTGCACTTCCAGCCCAAAAAGTGAACCCTGTCCTGGGTTGCATCCAAAGGAGTGTGACCAGCAGGTCAAAGGAGGTGATTCTCCACCTCTGCTCTGTTCTGCTGAGGTCTCACCTGGAGTACTGTGTCCAGTTTTGGAGCCCACAGCACAAGAAGGACATGGATCTGCTGGAGTGGGTCCAGAGGAGGGCCATGAAGATGATTAGGGGCTGGAGCACCTCTGCTATGAGGACAGGCTGAGGGAGCTGGGGTTATTCAGCTTGGAGAAGAGAAGGCTCTGGGGTGACCTAATAGCAGCCTTCCAGTACCTAAAAGGGGCTATAAGAAAGCTGGAGAAGGTCTTTTTACAAGGGTCTGTAGTGATAGGACAAGGAACAATGGCCTGAAACTGCAAGAGGGTAGATTTAGATTAGATACAAGGACAAAATTCGGAACCATGAGAGTGGTGAGGCACCAGAACAGGTTGCCCAAGGAGACTGGATGCCTCATTCCTGGTGGTGTTCAAGGCCAGGCTGGGTGGGGCTTCGAGCAACCTGGGCTAGCGGGAGAGAGGTGTCCCCGCCCACAGCAGGGTGCTGGAATTAGATGATCTTCAAGGTCCCTTCCAACCTTAACCATTCTATGATTCTACAATTCTACGACTCTATGATTTAGTCGTGTGAACTCACTCGAGTCTGGGCACTCCCATCAGCCACCAACCACACCTTTTCAGTGGAGGAAACAGATTTGCGTTAGCACAGAAACTGGGCAGCACTGCCCTGTTCATTCTAGACCTTAATGATGAAGTGCTCGCATTAACCAGGAGATCTTGGCATCTCTGCTGCTTTGCCAAACTTTCTGGGGTATAAGCACAGAATTACAGCCTTCACAGCTGTATTCTTTTAACAATACAGAAATGAATATTATAAAAACTCCAAATAAATCTATACTTCCATGTAAATGGAAAATGAAAATAGATGAAAATATATTTTTATAAGCTTGAAATACTTATTCCTCAAGAGATGTTCCCAGTAGAAGAAAAGTCCTGTGGCACAACATTCTCGCATTACAGCAAGGAAGGGTCTCTCCAGATATTTGCATGAAAGAAGCAATACAGAAAGACTCAACAATTTAGGAAGAACTAGCGCCCACTTAATACAAAAACACTGCCAAATCTGTGACTTAGCAGAAAGCTCTAACGGGTATTAACTGATGTCATCTGTACACAAAGAAGAATCCATTTGTGACCCAAGTGTCATGAAAATCAGCATAATTACACACTTCATCATTCAGGTGATTTTTTCATTAAATTAGGAGTTCAAAGTGTGCCTACAGCTTCATCATCTGATCACCTTTATCTCATGGTGAGTATTTCCTTTCAGGTAAATCTAAAGAGCAATGCTGAGAGTTAAATGTGTATGCGCAAATCGTGAGACACATGAAGGACATTAAAAGCTGAAACAAGACATTTTTCAAGTATAGGAGCTGGCAATCAATTGGAAACTATCAAAAAGCTACCAAATTATGCCACACTGCTGGAATATAAGAAATAAGCAGGGAGAAGGGAATGCTCAAAGGACCAAGGAGACTATCAGAAGAAATACTAAACTCTACTCCATCTGTCCTCAAGGAATGAGATGGTGGCAGCCTCCAAAACAGAGAAACGTCCAAAAATGTGAGACTTGATTCAAAACATAAACATGCCTTAAGCTAATCAGTTATGAAAATGTTCCCAGTAAATCTATCCATGAGACAAATCCATCATTCCCATGCAGCATGGAACAGACTGTATTCAGGAGACAGGGAACTGCATTCTCTTACGGCGTGAGTAATTTGGGAGGTACCCTTTTATTTACTACAGGAATGACTAATTAGGTATGAAGACAAGGGGAGGGAAAAAGAGGAGGCCCTCAAATGTGCTAAAAATAAAATTATTTTTTAAGATGCATGAACTGCAACTAGAAACATGGTCTCAGGGAGAGCCCAGGGACATGTCAGGACTCAGCTTCAGCTTTTTGAACCAGTGGTATATAAAAGGGCTCATTTGTCACTATGCCGGATACTTGGACACCACTGAAGTAATGATGAGGGTGAGGGCAGAGTGGCAAAAAGGGAATTCTCCTTAATCAGTCCACCACGTGCTGTGAGAAAGAGGGGTGTGTGAGCACAAAGTCATCCCAAAACAGACCCTGAGAAGGGAGAAGGAAAAGGCTTCCTGCAAGAGTGAGGGCAGAAGCAGTCAACACTTTGCCCTGAGTGCCCAAAAATATTTATAAGGAAAAGTAGCATGAATTTCTGCTCCCTGCCCAAACGCAGTCACACATCCCTGCGTTGATAAAAATCTTTCAGGGTGAACGTCCCCAGATTCAGAATATTTAAAATCAGTTCAGGAGTTATGGGTCAGGAAGAGTAAAATGACCTGTGAGGTCAAGGTAATTCCGATCGTTGATTTTTACGACTTCGTCGAGTACTCAAAAAAGTCAGGAACTGAACTATTTCTATTTTTTAAAAAATACACTATCCAGCAGGCTTCTGTACACCCACACACGCACTTATCCAATGTATTAGTCATGTATCACTACCAAAACAGAACAAAAACATATTTTAACAAATCTTGCACAAAGTCAAAACATAATTCCTTCACAGACATGTTAGTCCACAAATCTGCTCTTTCATTCAGCTTAGGCTGCCAGAATCTCTTATGGACATCTATTACGCAGATCTGCCAAACTCGTAATTCACTTCTTGACATTAAGTAATAAATACATAATGCAGGCACACATTTGTCCTGTTCAAAATTCAGCTGAAATCCATTTCTTTGACCTGTCCAAGTCACCTTCCAAAATCCAGAAAATCTCTCTCCACTGAGGCATGCATTCCAATCTTCACGCCCTGGCTCCTACTTGAAACAGGAGCTATCTATGTCCAAGCATTTGACAGGAAAATAGGAATTTATGACTGCTTTGCATGCCATTGGCATGTGGAAGTGCCATTCATAAAGCAGACACTCATGGCAGAGCTCACCATACAGGCAGAACTGGAGGACACCAAGAACCATAATTAAAATTTTCACAAGGAAAACAGCATGCAGGCTGCTCCAGAGCCCAGAAAGTGCTTCATTTTAACATGTTTAATCTCACACAATTTCTGTTAGCCTGGAGGGTGGTGGGTTAACTAACGGTGAACTTTGCACGCACTTACACTCAAGTTGTCTCCTTACATTTACTTCTAGGAAGGGATGTTGATGCTGAGACAAAAGTTCACATATAAGGAAATGCCTGGGTCTATACCGCTTAAAAAACGAGGTCTGCACCGTACAACACCTACAAAACCTCACGGATACCAGCCCTGCTGATTAGTGCTTCAGTTTTGTAGTCAAATGGAGGTCACTGCAGTAGGTGTTTTTCAAAGGAAATGATTAGGATGGAGAAGGATGTAGGGAGGATTTGCAAGAGATGAAAACAAATGACACTGGCCTTGTAATAAAAATTCTGAGTGCAGCAGGGAGGGGAAGATGTATCATCATTAGCTCATTTACCGGTTGTGAACTAGCGAGGGCTCGTAGCCATGAATCTTTCCATGCTGCATACACATTTTTAAGAAGGCAGCGAGCTCTAGCACGCACTTGGAAGATCAGACCCAATGATCACATGAGTCATATGTACCCAGAGAGAAAGATAACAGCTCAAGTTTGCTATTTGATCTACTTCTGAAGTCCACTGCACTCCAAAATGGAGCAAGAGCCATAGCAAATACCTGTAAAAAAATGAACCGTGCTCTGTCAGGGGAACTCTTCCACCAAAAGAGGCAGAGCATGTCCCAGCTACTGCCGGACTTAGTAAGTCCAAACACAAACTCTGACCCAGACATACAAAAAGTTAGACACACAGGAAAGCATGAGGATATTGGCAGGTTGAATTTTCAAACCTGCCAACACAAAGATTTAGGAAATCTGACCTCCAGTGGCGCTTGTGCACCTTCGTTACATGGGCTGCTCTGAAGAACAGCAGCAGCACAATAAGGCTGAGGTTAATAAAAGAAAGAGGAGACTCTCGGTCCATACAAAGCCAGACCCTTTCATGGGGAGCTACCACTCCATCTGCCACCTTGGAAAGAAAAGCCTGTAGTCATTAAGAGAAGAGAGAAAGAGATCACTACAATGCAAGGGTCTGGCAGCAATTCAGCGCAAAAATTGATTGGCCTTGTTTTGTGAGTAAAGGCAGCAAACATCACGGTGTTGGCCCCTTAGATGCAAGGAGTGAAGACGTAATGATCATGCAAAGGAAAGAGGAGAAACAAACAGCAGCTGTGAAAGGAGGAGGAGACAAAGTAGAAAAGAGAAATCATTCTCAGTGAGGACATTTTCTTGTTAGGTAATGTAAATTAAAACATTGGTATTTACATCAAGGCAAGGCTGGCCATTATTTTCTGTCTCTCTGCTCAAGCACTTCTCCTCCTTAGGCAGGAACAAGAGCACGCTGGTGAAGAAGAAGCGATGGAACCAGCAGAATGGGCCAGTCCTGTGACTGATTCAACTAGATTTGAACTCAGGCAATAGGTGTTTGGACTTACAGAGGAATTTAAAAGCCTAAACCACACCGACACAAGGCTTCTCAGCATTCAGTGGTTGCAAGCTGGCTGCCAGTACATCTTTCTTCTCAGTGCCATCTTCTCTCTGGCTCGGCTCTCCATCTATCCAACTGTAGATGGAGACTGAAACATTGCTTTCATAAAGGGTTGAGTTCAGTGAAGTTAATCCCATTGCACAACACTCAGAGAGATATTTAAATCCCACTGGCTTCATTGGGTTAAAAGCACTTAACTGAATCAGGGCCCCATGCTGGTTTCAGGGACAATAAGAAAACCCATGACAGATAGAAAGGAGGAGAGGACATACCAGGGCACATATGAATTTCCTAGAGAAGGCCTTGGAAAGGAATAAGAGACAGAATTAAAAAATGGGAGAAAGCTTTCTAGTTAATTGAAGATTAAGAAGAAGTAGAAACAGAAAGTGCAACACAGCTGAAGGTATGATAGGTTCACAGCAGAAGGCAGGAGATTACCTAATAGTCTTACACAATTAAATTAATTCCTTTTAATCTTTTTATACACATTGTAAACAAGATCTCTCTATCCCATGAAAATTACCTTTTTAAGGCTGGGTAAATACATTAACTAATCCTAAAATCCCAGAAATCCCAGTTTAATTTTTTTTTCTCTTTGACAAAACAAAAGCCAAGCAGGGAAGAGCTCTGTAAACAGTTTTGACCTTCAGAGAGCCTGGCACTCTGTTTATTTATTCCAAAAATGAAACACTGCTTCAAGCAGCTAAGGAAAAAAAAAAAAAAATTGGTCATTTAAATGGAAATGGCTACACCTCATTTGCAGTAACCAGGAGGATGTACCCTAAACATTTGCAATATTACACAAAACCCACGGAGCAAATAATTGGTACCAGAACCTAAAAGTCAAGTCAGGTGGAAGACAGAACTCACACATCCTTTTTTGGAAAACGATTTAAAAATCAGTCTAAACTGCTCTGAGTTTACTATAGACAATTACTTAATCGCTACTATCCCTTCCCGTGCCCATTGGCAAACGCCGTAACTCCTGCTGATACGGGCACATATTTTGTACCTGGTGAAATAGCAGCACCCAGCGTCGGCAGAGGTGCAGACCCCGTGGGTGTTTGCACACCCATTGTGGACATTCTGGAGGGACCAAGGCCACCCTCAAGGTTGTCATTGCCATGGCCGGAGCCCCTGGGGCTGCAGGGACTCAGCACGACCCGGTCCCGTGCTGGTGGGAAAGGGACCCCACGTTTTCCCAACCAACCACCACATCACAGCGCTCTGAATCACCTCATTTCATTTTCATGGGCTGCTTTTTCAGAGCAGAATATCCCGATGAATAATACAAATACGCTACACTATTTCTTTGTAAATTTAATTAAGCAATTGAAGGGAGAGTTAAAACATGGCCATGCACTGTAATAATCTACAGCTGCTCTGCCACATCGTGCCTAGGAGAGCAGAAAGGGAAATTAACAGCCACAAAGAAGTTTTATGCTTTTGTTTCCAAATATCTGCAGTGAGGAAAACGAAAAATCAAGAGAGCAGAATGCGGGATTTAAAAAATATTGTCAATATTACCTAGCAAAAAGAGTATGTAATATAATATAAAGGATATATGTTTAACTTTGGTCTAAATACGTGGAAAGGTCTGCCTGTTTTATATACAGATACACAGGAATTTTGATTACAGCCTAAATAGTTCCTATTCCACCCTAACATCAGGGGTGTAGTCCATCACATCAGCAATATGGGAATCTCAGTTAACAAAATGGAAGCATCAGTTCATCTAGGAGTTGCTGCCTGAGAACAGAGAGATCCATCTACTGCTTTCTTCCCAGTTCCCATTCAAGAGAGAAATTATACCTAAATAAATAATTAGAAATTAAAAGCCAATGCTTCCTAGGGCAAAGAGCTCCGAAGGGAAATCACAGGAAGGTTACAGGACACCGATATTGCTGATGAAATGTGGTCTGAAGAATTTTGAGTTGAAGTTTCAGGACAATAAAACTGAAATTCAGCAGTTGCTGCCATGGCTAACAACTGGGAAGACAGTACTTTTTTTTTAATATATATATATCTTTTTCATCTGCAATACTGTCCATTTCGCTGCCATGACAACTAAACATTTTCTGCCCATCTGTATGGTGACAGAATAGATATATACATCTGTTCATGAATCTTGTTTTTAGAAGACAGATAATATTTTCCCAACTTTTGTATGTTTTTAAAGCTCTCTTCAGGATGAAGCGGAATATCGTAGCTTCTCTAAAATAATGGTCCATAAATCACACCACACAGGCAGCAGGTTGCCCAGGAGACACTTGTAACATCTCTCATCACCACCACAAATGAAAAAGTCAAAACGGAGGTTGGTGACAAGGACCAGGGAACATTACCTTCAGCACATGTTCCCTCCCTGTGTTGCCTTTGTTTATCACCATTAGCAATATCACTACCTAGGGACCTACTTCCTCACCAGCTGATTAGAAACACAAAGCCATTTTCACAAAAAAAGGACAATATAAGAATGATTAGGGACAGGGAAAGGCATTTTATTGCTGTGTAGCTTAATAATTCTTTAAAGTCTTTGTAATATCTTTCATCTCAAGGCTTCCACATCCTTAGAACGCACAATTCAATAAATAAATTAACTTCAGTGACATCATGCAACTCAACCAAGGCTGTAGCATCACTAATCTTTGTGTTTGCCTAGTCCTTAGGCACTTCCATTAAATAAATATTCCTTTTCTGCACTACCAAGGCCTGACCCCACAAACCAGGCCAGGCCGTGACACTGGCATATAAGATTATTCCCAACCACAATAAGAAACAGATTCCTGATATCTTTAGGAAGACTTCCTGCTCAGTGCTTTAGCTCCAGAATAGTGAAAAAAAAAAAGTTTCTGGAGTTAAAGCACTTCAGTGTGGAGACAACAGAGGTTTTGATTGGGAATAGTTTGAAATTTAGATTCCTCTGGGAGGGAAGACACTTCCACACGCTGAAGTAACAAAAAAAAAAATAATCCAACAAAACAAACAAACAAAATTGAACAAAACCAGAGAAAGTCAAGCACCACATGAAAGGAAGGAGAGGTCTGCAACTCTGCCTGAGGGTAGAAGTCTGTACGGTTATTGAAATAGAGTGGAAAAACGGGAGGAATACGAGACAGCAGAGCATCCTTCCCTAAAAGATCTATTATCGTCTTTGATGCCACAGAACACAGCAAACGTTTTGGTGGGGCAGTGAAGCCATGCCAGACACATTCCTTCAGCACAGTTTTGAGCCAAAATATCACGTGCTGCAGGCAGCATTAATCTGCTTCCCTGGCTTCTGCGTGCTGCCTCGAACCGCCTGGCCTCACGCCCGAAAATGGGAATTAGTCGCTCTGATTAACTCCTGTCACCTCTCTGGTGAGCCCCATACTGGATTTAAAACAAGGACACCATAGCAGGGATCCTTAATGATATGGAAATGACTCTAAGCAGGCAGGTTAGCTAGTAGCTGCTGAAACTATTTATTAAGGTAAATGAAGAGAGAAGCACTGACTGAGCTCCCAGTGTGCCTTGCCCTCATCTACAGCCTTCCCACCTTGCTATGCTCAAACCACATGTGCATCAAACTGTGACCTGGACCCAGAAGCTACTGGTATGCTTCACCCTCTGCTGACCCACAACTGGGCAAGCCACTAGTTGTGCAGGGCTGGAGGTCATCCTGATATCCAGGGGATAATCAGCCATGAAAAATTTGGTTCCAGTTAGTGGCAAAGCCCCATCTTACCCCATACCTTCAATAAATTATTTAGGATATTATAGAAAATATCAGTTGGCTCAGGAACACCTAAGTAGCTTTTTCACAGTGCCTGAGCGGCAGGAGCACAACTTCTACAAAAACTCCTGAGTCTACTAAAATGCTCTCTCATTATTTCTTACAAGGAATGTTTTACCAAGGGGAACATCCAACAGCCCTTTCCACCTCCAGTCACCAGTTCAACAACTGGCAAGAACAGTTAAAAATATTTTGTAACTGTGTTTTCTTCTCCTTAAACTGATGCATCACAGGACCACCTACAGCAGAGCTATGGCCAGTCCCTTGGCCAGGCCAAATGGAGACACCGTGGTTATGTCACGCAGGGAGTAACAATACAGATTCATCTCACTTGATCCTGAAATATATTTTTGTATTTTGTTTCCACTCAGCACTGCAGTAAGACAGGTTTTGGATCATCACTCACCCCCGTAAGGCTGAAAGGAACAATCGGGTAAGCTGAGCACATGGCTGTTAGGTAAGTCCAACACAGTCAATGTAATATTTCTATAGTTAATTATTTGGAATAAATGTGCTAGCTTAAATAGGTCACTGCAATGCTACAGTTCTCCTTGGCAAATAGATTGGGAAAGAAGTGACTCCCGAAGGGATTTCTTCTTTAACACCTTCCAACTCCAAATACCAAGTGGTTGCGTTACACACCACTGCTGCAACGCATTTTGATACGTTTTTCCATCAAAATCACTCAAAGCATTTTAAAGCCATTAATCATGAGAGTATCACAACTGGCACAAAAATGCCTTTGACAATGTGATGATCATTAGACTCATCGTACAGACAGGTAAAGCGAGGCATGAAAAGGTTAGACATACCGCCAGAGGGATTTTATCTCTCTCTGGGAAATGCAGTAAGCAGTTTTATCCGTCTGATAGCTGCTCTGACTTGTGATTTCAGCTCGAGGCTCAAGGGTCCACACCATAAACACTATGTAGCAAATAAGCATCCTAATCAGCTAACACACGGAATCCCTATGTTGGCACATATCCTATGACATGAGCTGTACCACTGCAGCTCCGTGCATGGATGCTCTCAAACCCACAGGGTCACAAACGTCAAAAGGGTAACCCAACCCTTAGCTTTGTACTTGATCTCCCTTCTCTACCCTCATCGAAATGCCTGCTGTTTGCAGGGCCCATAAATCTACTCAGGAAACTGATCCCGCCACTCCCTTGCTCAAAGAAAAAGGTGAGTTCTTTTCTCATTGCTTTTTTGAACTGGCTTATCAAATAGCTATGTGAGAAAACAGCCACTGCAGGTAGGTGGTAGGAAATAGCAGTAAGGACCAGACAGTGGCTGCTTTTATTGGGGTCAGAGCAGATATACGCCAGGTTTAAAGGGAACTAGGCATTGCAGCCTTAATTTACTGAAAAGATAGACTTCTTCACAAGCAATTCAAATTCATACTGCAAAAGCTGGTGTTTTGGTTTTGTTTCTTTTCCTGTATAGATCAGCTCTTTAGGGACCTTAGTTGGGAAAATGGTATCTGGTGGATCCAGGTGAATAGGTAAGGGGGATCACAGCTCTTTGGCCAGAGGGTCCCATCCCCTCCAGGGACTTTCCAGGAGAATCCAAACCCTTTTGTCAAAGTGGACTGAATTACAATTAACAGTGAAAAGGAGCCAGGTTACCCTTCCTGTGATGACACAGTTATTTCTGACCATGTTCAATGTCTAGACAGAGCTTCCAACTGGTATCAGAGGAGTTTTAATTTGTGGGTACAGAGAAAGTGAAACAGATTTTCTGAGAATTAGCTGAATTTTATCTTTGCCAGTGACAGATTAACGTTCATTATGAAAGATTAAGTAATTAAAGTAATTAAATGTTTACAAATATATCAAGGGTGAGTGTCACGAGGATGGAGCCAGGCTCTTCTCGGTGACAACCACTGATAGGACAAGGGGTAATGGGCTGCAACTGGAACATAAGAGGTTCCGCTTAAACTCGAAGAGAAACTTCTTCTCAGTGAGGGTGACGGAGCCCTGGAACAGGCTGCCCAGAGAGGTTGTGGAGTCTCCTTCTCTGGAGACATTCAAGACCTGCCTGGACACGTTCCTGTGTAGCATAATCTAGGCGTTCCTGCTCTGGCAGGGGGATTGGACTTGATGATCTTTCGAGGTCCCTTCCAATCCCTAACATTCTGTGATTCTGTGATTCTATAAAAGAAATCCCTATGAAAGAGCTAACATATGCAAAAAGTTTTAAACATTCCTATGTTTACACAAAGACAAAACAAACCCTTCTGCGTTCCTAACAATACAGAAGTACAGCATTCTGCATGGCAGCAATCGCTATTGCCAGTGACCTCTACCAGCAGGATGTTTTTTTCCACTTCCAGTCCAAAAAAATTCAATCTTTATAGTTCAGATAATTCAAATACAGTTTACATATTACCTTCCATCTTTATAAGGAAACAGCAGTAGATTTTGACAATAAATTCATGGGCGGCCAAACAGTTAGCAGTCCTAAATTCATTAGGTCACATTTATTAAGCAGATTTTGCCATTTACCCTTGAGACAGCACAGCTAAACGCCAGTCCTATTCCTGCCTTGTGAACAGTCCCCATCTCTTCTCCAAATGTCACCACAGCCACAATCTTCCCTTTTGATTATTTCGCCTTTCTCCAGAAGTATGCTTTGCACCTCAGAAGCAGCTTGCTGCCCACACTGGATTACCTATTCTTAAAAGGAGGATATCTCGTTGCAGGTAGAGCTGCATCAGGATGCAGAGGAGCCACATGACAAAAAGCACATCTCATTAGCAAAAGGCTGGTGTAACTGCTCGTTGTAGAGATGAAGACACACCACTAACTTCCCCTGCATGTAGGTACTCAAGACACAGAACACGCTTGCACATCCCTGGTACTGTAGGAGGAAAAAAATCACGTTACAGGTTTAGGGGAATTCTAATGGAAGCAGCTCATGCGGGATGAACTTGCTGTATTTGGGATTTCCTCATGGAGAAGGATGAGATGTCTTCAAAGAGTGGTGCTGGGAAGGGTTAAAGCGAGGGAGGATGCCCCATCCCTGGGCAGGACCTGTAGCCACTCAGAGCACCCAGCGCTGCCCAGAAGAATCTGCCCCAAAATCCCACTGAGTTTCCACTCCGATGCTTCTCTGGCAGCCCCGAAAGCCACCACGGGCAGCCCATGGCCTCCAGCTACCCCTGGGTCGGGTCATACGACTGGTGCTTGCCACTACCCAGTATCTTTCCCTGACAGCAAAATAGAAGTTTATCATCCCAGAGGAAGCCACATTAATCACTGATAATGGCTTGGACTGCGATATGCCATCACCTATGATTTACTGCTTAATGATAATTAAGGCAAGGTAAAAAAAAACCCAAGCAATATAGAATCACAGAATGTTTTAGGTTGGAAGGGACTTTTAAAGGTCACCTAGTCCGAACTCCCCTGCAGTAAGCAGGGACATCTTTAACCAGATCAGGTTGCTCAGAGCCCCATCTGACCTGGGGCTTCTACCACCTCTCTGGGCAACCTCTGCCAGTGTTTCACCACCTTCCATGTAAAATATTTCTTCTTTATATCTAGTCTAAATCCACCCTCTTTTAGATTAAAACTGTTACCTTTTGTCCTGTCACAACAAGCCCTGCTAAATAGATTGCCCCCATCTTTCCTGTAGGCTCCCTTTAAGTATTGGAAGGTCTCCCCAGAGCCTTCTCTTCTCCAGGCTGAATGGTACAGCACCCTCAGGAGAGGTGCGTTCCAGCCCCTTGATCGTATTTGTGGCCTCCTCTGGACATGTTCCAAGAGGTCCATGTCCTTTTTATGTTGGGCGCCCCAGAGCTGGACACAACACCGCAGGTGAGGTCTCACCAGAGCAGAGCAGAGGGGCAGATCAGGCCCCTCGCCCTGCTGGCGACGCTTCTCTTGATGCAGCCCAGGATGTAGTTTGGCTTTCTGGGCTGTGAGTGCACATTGCTGGCTCAGGTCCAGCTTTTCATCCACCAACCAGTACCCCCAAGCTCTTGTCTGCAGGGCTGCTCTCAATCCCTTCACCCCCCAGCCTGCACTGACACCCAGGGTTACCAGACCCAGCTGGAGGACATTATGCTCGGCCTCGTTGAGCCTCATGAGGTTCACCCTGGCCCACTTCTCCAGCTTTACCAGGTCCCTCTGGATGGCACACTCTATCTCTCAGGCAGGTCAACTGCACCAAGCAGAAGTAGAACCACAGAATGTTAGGAGTTGGAATGGACCTCAAAAAATCACCTAGTCCAAGCCCCCTGCCAGAGCAGGATCCCCTCGGGCAGCCACACAAGAGCGCATCCAGGGAGGCTTTGAAAGCCTCTGGAGAAGGAGACTCCACAACCCCTGTGGGCAGCCTGTGCCAGGGCTCTGTCACCCTCACAGTAAAAAAGTTTCTCCTCATGTTGAGGCGGAACTTCATATGTTCTAACTTAAACCCATTATTTCTTGTTCTATTGTATTGAGAAGAGATTGTCCCCTTCCCCTTGACACCCACCCCTCAGATATTTCTATATGTTAATAAGGTCCCCTCTCAGCCATCTGCTTTCAAGGCTAAACAGCCCCAGTTCTCTCAGTCTCTCTTCACAGGAGAGATGTTCAGGTCCCTTAATCATCCTCGTAGCTCTCCGTTGGACTCTCTCCAGTAGCTCCCTGTCTCTCTTGAATTGTAGTAGTGCAGTGCAAACCAGTTCATTCTTACAGACCACCTCAAAAAAGAAATAATGAAATCCAGTCCATTTAAAACCAGCTCCTGGACACCATATAGCATAAGCAGGGTGGTCTCACAAGGAAGGCTGCTGGGAGTCAGAAAAATCTGTCCCATCCAAAACTACACTATGGACAAGTGCAGCTTCACCAGAGAGATGCTGAACACCTCAAGTTCCCACTACATTTAACAAATTTCGATGCTATCATTTCTCCACCCTCACAGAAAAAGAATAAACTATTAACTTATCTACACCTCTCACACCCTTTCAGTAAAATGGGAAACTACATAAATGTTGTACATCAAAGAGCTTCCTTCATTAAAATGTGAAAAATAATTTGTGTACTTTAGATGAAAGGTGTTCTGGGACTGTGAAGTACTCTGGCAAATTTAATTAAATCCCATAGTTATTCTCTCATAAAAATAAAGCTTTTGGGGAAAAAAAAAGTTATTAAAAATTTAACTGATTCACAGTTAGGGCTTGTGTTTTCTTCTTTTTGCAAAATCTTTACCTTTTAAACTCAACCACTGGTAAAAAGTAAAACTATTTTTAATGACCTATGTGTAAAGTTACACTTCCAGAACACAAATTGTCGGTAAAACTTCCAAATGAAGAGGAAAAAAAATCCTCAAATAATTACGCATATAATTCATTATGGGCTGCAATAATCTAAAATCAGAAATGAATTTGCTATGCAAATGTTGGTAAAACTGAACAACCAAAAGCTCCTATTGTGGGATCCTGGCAGATCACATTGCGGAAGCAGAGAGCTACTGAAACCACATACAATCATATTATTTTCAGGCCAGTGTAAACACTTCTGTATAATTAGTCCTCACATAAATTAAAGCAGGAAAGCTTAATTTCACGCCTTACAGTCACTAGGATGATTATTCATCAGCACTAATGGCCACAAACTCGGGTTTATAACTAGCAACTGATTTTCACTGGCAAAAGCAGCCACCGAGCTCGAGCCAGACCGAGATCTCAGCATCTCCTTCACTCCAGAGCTGCACACCTCTCCGGTCTGTCAGCTCAGAGAACTGTCACTCGTACATGTGCATTGAGCACGTTTTGCTCAACTTCAAGAGGAAAAAAAACCATTAAAATAACTGAAAAGGAGCTTCAGGCTGCCTCTCTCTCAACCGGGGGGTTGTGGTAACCAGACTGTCACCAGTGGTTAACAGCTCCAAAGTTGAGACACAGCTGGCTACAAAGCTATTGTTAGGTCAGTATCTTGAGGGCACGGCAGAGTCACCACAGAGCAAAAAATCCATGTGTCTTCTAAATGGAGTGGCAGGTAGGATCTGCAGCATGTCCTGATGTCCCCAGTAATTTAGATGGGGGGGTGCACCGGAGGGCTCTCTGCAGACCCACTCTCCCGATTTTCTTTCTTGTTTCCCCAAAGGGAGAGCATGTAGGAAACCAAGCACAGTCCTACACCTTCACACACCTCCCACTGCTGGAGCCAGAGACCAGGTACCACCTGCAGGACTTTCCCAAGCACCTTTCACCACCCAGGGCAGGACTTCCCACACCTTAGCTGAGTACCATGTTCATGTCCAACCCATGTAAAGATACTGAACCAGGGGAAAGAAGCCATACGAGATGAACACTGCCGCATGTTACATGTCCAACTTGATCCTAATTACAATGTCAGGGAGGGCACCCCAGGACCCAGTGAGAGATCTCGCATCTTCCCACCTGCCTGTGCTGCCCTGTGCTGTGCAAAACACTGGAAGTACAGAGCTTCTGAAGGTGTCCTCAAAAAAACTCCTAACCAGAACAGAACAGATCTATTCCTTTTTTGTTAGCCATGGACAGAATTATCAATTCAATGCCAACGGACAACTTAACTTTGAGAAACATAAAAATGTCTTAGTACGAATGCCTAATGTAAACCAACTGTGATGAAAATTCCCTCCCCACGTGCACTTCGTTTGGCTTTCTCTCAGTTATTTCTTATTGGCAATACTTCAATGCTAATAAGACACCATAAGTGTATAAAATGTAATAAAGATGTTTACATTAAATAGCAGACTACAGATTAAAGGAATGTGTTCCATGAGTTATAGAAGCCCACCTCCAAAAATCTATTTTCAGGTAAACATGTACATATGAATATAAAGAGATTGGACAGTGGAAGGATAATTTTATTTTATATTTTATTTTATTTTAACATTTTTTACCTTACACTGAAATTAGCCTTAAAGTATGACACAACTTTTTAGCAATGAGAGCCATGAAAGTTTGGAAGAGCTTTCCAAGCAAGTGCCTCATCCATCATTACTTGCAATCCTTAAACTGCAAACAGCTTTGTGAAAAAGTACTCTTTAATCCAGCTTCCAGGGTAAATCATAGAATTTTCAGGGGTGGAAGGGACTTTAAAGATCATCTAGTTCCAACCCCCCCCCAGCAATGGGCAGGGACATCCCCCACTAGATCAGGCTGCCCAGAGCCCCATCCAGCCTGGCCTTAAAAACTTCCACGGATGGGGCTTCCACCCCCTCTCTGGGCAACCTGTGCCAGTGTCTCACCACCCTCACGGGGAAGAACTTCTTCCTAACGTCCAATCTGAACCGATCCATCTCCAGCTTCAGTCTATTCCCTCTAGTCCTATCACTACTCGACATCCTAAAAAGCCCCTCACCAGCTTTCTTGTAGCCCCCTTGAGATACTGGAAGGCCACAATAAGGTCTCCTTGGAGCCTTCTTTTCTCCAGTCTGAACAACCCTGGAGCCTGTCCACCTACTGAAGAGGAGGAAGAGATACGTGGACTTATACCTTTGATCAGTCCAGTGTTGCCACCTGTCTCTGCTCCAAACCAGCCCCACAAATCCCCAATTTACTCTATCCTGTCCTACTTCCTTCCTCCTTCCTTCCTTCCTCCTTCAGAGGAGGGCGACAAAGATGATCCAGGGGCTGGAGCACCTTTGCTACGAGGACAGGCTGCGGGAGCTCGGATTGTTCAGTCTCGAAAAGAGAAGACTTTGGGGAGACCTAATAGCTGCCTTCCAGTACCTGAAGGGATCCTACAGGAAGGTTGGGGAGGGACTTTTTACAAGAGTGTCCACCGACAGGACAAGGGGAAACGGGTTTAAGTTGAAGGAGAATAGATTTAGATTAGATCTTAGGAAGACATTTTTCAGTATGAGGGTGGCAAGACTTTGGAAGAAATTGCCCAGAGACGTTGTGGCTGCCCCCTCCCTGGAGGTGTTCAAGGCCAGGTTGGACAGAGCCTTGAGTACCCTGATCTAGTTGAGAGGTGTCCCTGTCAATGACAGGGAGGTTGGATTAGATGAGCTCTATGGTCCCTTCCAGCCTAGGCCATTCTATGATTCTACTGCTCCCTAAAAAGCTGCAGCAAGGGTCAGGCAGCAGGATATATTCTCCATTTTATTGGCCACTGGAGATTCCTCTCTCTTGGACTTGTTTCAGGAAAGGGTTAGGCAGTACACCAAAGTGGCTCCCCACATCATCTTAGACGCTCTTTAAACATCCTCCTCCGTACGTCCCAGGAGGACAGGACTGCTCATATTGCCTTCCACGTGCTCACAAGCTTGCAGTTTTGAATTAACTACATCACTTCTCCAATGCACATGGGCTTCCATTGACGCCTTGGAAGATCTAAAACGGATTTTTCGCCAGTTTCCTCTGAACTATCATGAATTGCTCACATGGGAAGGCAGATCATGGTCTGAAGTGATGCCAGGATAAAGCTGGTGCTCAGATGCTCAGGCTGAAAACCAGGCACTGGAAGTCCCTTCTCTAGTATCATCTGAGAATCTTGTGTCTTGGTCCCACTGCTGGGCATAAGCTTTTTGCAGGAGCATCTCAGCATAATTTAATGGACAGTGACACACAGGATAACACAGGGGCCACTCCTGGGCAAACACACTAAGTGACAGAATAACAGAAGACAATAATACTACAAAATACTCTGGGAAACAAATCTCATAGGTGAAAATAGATGACAGGAGGAAAGACAAACTGTATATTTCTTTATTAATAAATAAATAACTTGCAGATAGAAATGAAATGTCCTATCATCAGGAGCATCCTGAATAATAAAGGTGCTTCTCCAAACATTTTCCAAAGAAGGGAAAATATGCCAATTATGGCTAGGTACAAGTATTGTACATTGTGAGCTGGTTTATGGGGTATAAAGTCAAAAGAGCTGAAGAGCTTGAACAGAGCAATTCTGCAGGACTGGTGTCACTCAGGAAACTTTGAAACTATAGCAAGTTGATACTAAGGGCCCTTTAAAGTAAATATTTTCACAAGCTAATGCATTGCTTTAGAGTTCATATTATTAAATAAAAAGTTAAATAAATTCACTCCAGTGAAACCAAGACAAGTCTTGTTCCTTTACTCATTTAAAGCTACAAATGACAGGGAAATTAGAAACACACAGACAGAATTTATGAAAAAAAATCTTAGGTTTCCACCACAACTAATTTTAAAGAAAAAGAAAAAAAAGTTAACAATACTTTCCTAAAATTGGAAATCATAAATGAAGGAAAGCTTGCACTATTAAAAGCTGCCACAGATAACTCGCAGAACAACGATAACGCACTACCGCAGACAGGAATGCTTTATCCATGCCTGACAGATACAGGATGACAGACGAGACTTTGGCCAGGACTGTGCTTTGCATCTGGCATGCTCGTTCCCAAAGAGGCTGCTCAGGAGAGCCACCATGCATGGACTGAGGACCAAAATCTCCAGTCCCAAGTGGCTTCTCCAAGTGCCTCCCCCATGAGCATCCCCCTTTCCTGAGACACCTCCCAGCAATACCCACTGGCACTTCTCTTGTTGCATGGTCTGAAATTACTTTGAAGTTACTGGTTTTAGAAGCCTGGGATAACAAAGTGGCTCCAAAATACTGGCTCTGGGCAATGAAATTTGCCTACATTCACCAGGAAAATGAAGAACATATGTAATACTAATGCCTCAAAACTCTACTGTGAATTAAATTCTACCAGCAAGTCTACTCAGACTTACCCACTAGCTCCTACATGCCTTCATAAAATTAAAAAAGAGAGAGGAAAAAAAATACTATGTATCACAAACCATTTTCATTCTTGCTTGACTTTGTTTCAAAATGCTAGTAATGGTCCCACATAAATATTTATCAGACCACTCAAACTGCAATAAATGAAAGTATCCTTAAACTTGCATACACAATAACCAAAAACTATTTTAGAAGACGGTGACAGGATGCAAGGATTCTGAAGATACAAATTTATTCCCTTCTGCCAAATAGATATAACAGTGCAGGCAGGTCTGGTTTATTGTAAACTATATCATCTGGTGTTTCTAGTTTCCATTATTAGTCATTTGATGCCATGATTAAGGTTTTCCACCACCGACTGGCTTCTTTTTAGACTCTAGCTACAATTCGTCAGGAATTGCTACCACTCTTGAGGTACCTTAAAAGGTATCAAGACAGAAGATCAGACTGTTATACTTGGCACCATGAATAAATCCATGGATTTTCAATAATTTGAGTTCCACCTCCATTTAATAGCATCTTTAAGATTTCAGCACTGTTAAAGACAAGCTTGACTTATTCATTTGAATTTCAGGGCTGAAAGGACTTAAAGATAACAAGTTAATAGGGTCATTTCCAGCTTGCATTCTTATCAGAGGGCTCTACAGGGGTGGAAACTAGTGCCAGCTAATGCCTAAATTTAAAGTCCCAATGAAAATTGGGGGACTCAGCCTCCTGAATAACATTAGGAAATGAGGTTAGTAAATTTTGACAGCATTCCTTAATCCCATGCTTACGGGCTTCGCAAGAACATTAAAGATCCCCTAAGCATTTCATCACTATCACTATTTTATCTCTTCTTCAGAGGATGTTTCAATCCTTTCCTGAGAAGCAGCAAAAGACTTAGTACTTGAATTTTCCCACCTATGCAACGGAGTTAGTCATTTCTCGCATCCCGTGGCACTGCCACACCAATTCCAACCAAGCCTACACAAGTACTCTTTAGCAGAAGACATTGCGTGTGTCTAGTAGTCTCTCTGCTCCTCTAGAACTCGTTTCATTCATTTGCTATTACTAGTACATCAGCGGGTAGTATAGGGGTAAATATAGAAACTCTTTGTGTGCCAGGCTGTTACATCAACTGCGCACAGAGTAGAAACACATGCCAGACGAAAAAGTGGAGTTTGAGTCAAAAATGCTGTTTAGCTGAACCACAAGTCATTAAAAAAATGAGAAGGAAGACGTCAGCATTTAGGCTAGGACTGATCTCATCTAACTCAACCTTTCAACAAGTCAGGAAGTCTCATTAGTTCTCCAAGTGCCTACTGCATCCAGGAAAGAGGTACTGCTGCATGGTATTCAGTCATCCAAGGGAGCTGGTATCATCAACCTATATGCATTAGCTGGACTCGTCATCAGCTCCGGAGACAGCAAAAATGCACCACTTTGCTGTGGTATCAGCTCTATGAGGGTACACATACCAGAGCTGAGAAAATACAGCTTTTGAAGGTGGCAGGAGAAGACTTGTGACAGAGAACATTTCCAGAAGAGTAGTTACACCTATTACAGCTATCACTATGACAAAAACTCAGAGCACACTGTCATGACACAAAAATATTTAACAGATCTCTGCTTGCTCTGTGTTACAACAATCTGGAAACATAGATGGGTTTTGACACAATTCTCTTCTAAAGAATTGGAATTAGCAGACTGGTGAGGAGTGTGGAAGAACACAGCACGCAGGAAGCAGTACTAGACATGAAGAAATGGCTCAAGTTTCCCCATAGTCCCTCAGCTGCTTAAAGAGAAGGTTACCATCCATGTCTGCAAGTAAGGTCAAAACATCAGATCTTGATGACTTTCTACAGACAGAAAAGAGGGTGGGATACTCTGTCTAGCACTGTAAACTCAGAAAACGAAAAATTATAAAGTATTAGTCACATAACACTTATCCCCTACACTTTTAGAAGCCTTCTTAACACTTTTTATTTCTAGAGGTGCGTTTGTATGTGGATTCCATACTGAGAGACAATTCCCTGAAATTCAGCTAAAAATACAAAACTGGTAGAGAGGAGTCATCACAAATTACGTAGCATGTCAACCTGACAGCAGATGCTCTTGTTGACAGTTAACATGGATGGGATACATCTGACCAAAACAAGATGTTTAGCATAGACCTCAACCTCTGAGCTAGTCATACAAGGACCTCTGCACATTTTTAGAACATGATTCATCCAACTTAGTTCATTTTTTTTACTTTAGGGTGAAACGAATCACGTTTCTCAGCTGCCCATTTCTCTCTGCTTACTATGAGGAAAGCCTGCAGTGACCAGTTCCGACTCTAGATGACCATATTTCATCATGTATATTGTATCTCTGGAGACCAAGAGTATGAGAAGGATGGGGGAAAAAAGCAGTTCTGAATGGAAGACAGAACGAAAAAGAGAAACCATAAATGGCAGGATCACATTACATGTCCCTCAGCACACGAATTTTAAACGGCAAGCCAACAGTTAATAAATAAGCCAATGAAGATAGAAAATCACTTAGTTTGAATCATACACATAGGTTGGTGACAAACTCCATCTCCACTGAGGCAGGAATCAACAAATAAGAGTTCTCTAATAAAAAAAAACCCAAATCCTTTTTTTTTTAATCTCTAGAATAGTCTTAAACCACATTTTTAGCTATGAATCATGAATTGAGTTGCAAACGCACGCGAAATTTAGTCTTCTGGCTAAGATACGAGTTGGAAATCAGGGATGGAGTTGGAGGAAGTCAGCAACTGCCGCCTTCTACTTCAGGACAGTTTTCATTGCTTTACAACTTTGTACCAGCTCTGCCTCCTGGAAAAGTAAAGTAAATCCACTGAAACAAATTTGGAAGTAATTCACAAGTATTTGGATGTGTGACCAAATACATGTAAAATTTCACTTCATCAAATACTTCTGGCTGGCAAACATTCGCTATGCCTCTGGTTACTACCACATGTGAACTAGAGTATTTAGCAGCAACTGCTGTAGCACAATGATAATTCTGAAAACCAATTCTCTAGGACAAAGAGCAGCACTGTGGGAAAGAAACCCCCAGGCTCACTCTCTTGACAAATCTCTTACCAAACTTTAACAGCACCAAGATTTGCTTGGGATGCATCCCAAGGTATATATCCCTATGCAGATAGATCCACACTGGCCCATATGGAGGAGACTCCCAAGCTTGCTGACCACGAGCCACTGTTCAGACCTGAATGGAGAACAGCCCGTTGTGGAACCCACACCAAAAGCCAGCTCAAGCTCAGTGGAGCGAGATGCACCTATGCCTCTGTATCCATCTATAATGGAACAAGATGTACCTATATCCATCTATAATGGAACAAGAACAAAGCCACCATGCCGACAAGCATGCAGCAGCACAGTCCAGTGTGGATCCACCAGGCAGGTCGGGGTACCTCTCGCACCATTTCTCCTCCTCAGTATCAACTTGCTTTGGGGAGCACAGGCATGTCTCGGCACAGGGGGCAACACCATTAAGGTGCAATATTGCAGAAGAACAAAAATAATGCACTCAAGCAGAATTTTGCTGAAAGCACAGACTTGCTTGGAGTTCAGCCTGCTCACATAATCAGGATGAATTTGGCCCAGTTTATATCCTAATGATATAATGGATACTGCAGTCTTCTTTTCATTAAGGCGGCAGCCAAAAATATTGATTTGTTGTACTTTGCACTCCTGCTTACCTTCACAAATTTCAGGAGCGGCTGTGCATAAGCCAATAGAGTCGGTCAGTTTAAAAGTGACAAATTAACTGCGTTGAAAGTAAATAAACAGCTATCTCTTTGTAAATTAATTCAATATGTGACTTGAGCTCTTTTCTACAGCTAGAAAGCCAATTCATCATTCAGCAGCATTCAAGCTGCCACCCGTTCAATAGCAGAGTATTAATGCTGTGTCCTGTTTGTCACAGCAGGTCAAATTCTGCACTTGGGTTATGGCGGCACGGCTCCAAGGAACTCCCAAACCCTCAAACCCTGCTCTCCACATCGCTCGGGCTGCAGCCACGTACCCAAGCGTTCTCCAAGTTAGTTCAAGAAGGCTTAAGCTGTATGGAACAGTTGGGGAAAGCAGACCGAAGAAGAATCCCAAAGTCTTTTGACCTGCTGGATTATCAAGTGTCTTCTGGAATGGTTCAGTGAAATAGCACAGGTTGGTTCATTCTCATGAAAATACTCAAAAAAGTGTGAAAGGCAGACAGATATTTGCAAATTTCAACTCGGGGGGGTATTTTTTTTTCTTTTTTCCCCTCCCACAAACTAGATTTCAATTCTGGAAAGAAACTAAATATCTTTAATGTGGAATATTGTGTGCATATCCCACACATCTCAAAACATGATTTGTGCTTTACTGAACGGGGGCTCTAACTTATTATAGGCTACCGCGCCTACTAGTCTAGCCACAGAGTGAAAATCCTGGTTAAATTATAAATGAGCAGCATGCACAAATTTACTCTCCCTATCAACTCCTTTCAGTTCACTAAATGTTGAATCCTGACATTTTCAGAGCAATACTGTAGCATTTGGACCAATCACCCATTGATTTATAAAAAAAAACATTTAACTGAAGCTACTCAGTAAGGAGTCAGGCCAAAATCTTCAAATGCAGTAGCTTAAAATTAAATTCATGTTCAACTGCTACATTATGTTGCCCGAATGCCTTCCACTGCCATTAACACTGGAGGATATGTGACCTCTTGTTTCTGGAAATTAGAGTAGGTGCCCTCTTGACTTCTGACACTCAAGTTTGATGTTTCTGGACACGAGTTTTTGACTGTATCATCTGTGCACAGCTGCAACAGAGAGACAACAGCACAAATAGAACAAAAATATTTTTCACTGCTTACGCTCAGATGCGATCCACAGCATTTGTAATGTCGTCTGTTTTTCATAATGTTCAGTTTAGAAAGTCGACATTTGATTAAACAGTTTGAATTTGCCAAAACATACATTTTAATCTTATGTTTTAATACCACATTCTCAATTAAAAGCTTCAGAAAAAGACATACAATGTCTGCTTAAACCACAGTAAACCCACAGACCTAACATATTTAATATAATTTCTGGAACTGTTGACTAATATTTTCTAATTTCCTCACTACTTCTACTACCACAGCTGCACCATTACTCCCAACAGTTTTCAGACACTTAAACCACCAGTTTAAGTATTTTACTAGATAGCCTTTTATACTTAGCACTTTTAACATATTCCAATAGGGTGGCATGGCAGTTAAATTCACCATCTTAAAAATATTCTCTCTAGTAATACTGTCTTCTAATATCCATACCCATAATCCTACCACCACCAACAGAAAACCAGCATGGTTGGCATGCAGTTAAGCATCTTTCCCTGCATTTCTACCTTTACACAAATGTGCCAACACTGACGAACCCTATGCTACAAGAAAGAGTATTATACAGAATGGCGTATCATTCCAGACTGCTAACTCCCAACAACAATAAAAACAAGACCACAAAGATGTTTTAGGATGAAATAATTCTTGTTTCGTGCTCCTTATTTCCTTTTATTTGGTTTAACGCTGCATTCAAGGTCACAAGAGTTGTGACTCCGTGGAGGTGACCTGAGTAATTTACAACAATCAACGGATAATACGGTGACTGGAAGCAAGTCATTCCGTAACTATCACTGCTTTCTAAATGGAGCCATCACATAGCTGCTGAAAAGGAATGTGTATTATTTCACACCCACGGAGTGATGAATGTAACCAGGTAATTAAATCATGTCATTGCTGTGCCTGGAAAATCCTTATTTGTAATTTTATCTTGCCTGTTAAGAAGAACTGAACTTCTTGTTAAGAGTAGAAAATAATTATGCCTAAGTTTTGCTTTTGCAAAAAATCCTCTACAAAGGGAAAAGAAAATTAGAAACAGCACTCACCAGTTTCTTCATCTATGCTGAATCTCCCCAGGCCGCTGCCATCCCTGATGGAGTACTGGATCTCTCCATCCCTTCCAGAGTCCTCGTCTCGAGCAACAACTTGTAAAACACTTGTACCAATGCGGGAGTTTTCCTTTACAGATCCAATGACGGCAAAGTCAGGAAAATAGGGGGTATAGAGATTTTCATTCACATCCACCACTTCAACCTCCACAAAAGAAACAGAAGAGAGAGAAACCGGGCGCCCCTTGTCCTTTGCGCGCACGGTCAGGTTGTAGAACTGCTGCTTCTCGTAATCGAGCTCTTTGTTCAAGCGGATGGCGCCGCTCGCTTTGTCTATCTCAAACCGCCCGTTGTAATCGTTCACCAGCGAGTAACGGACTTGACCACCCAAGCCGAGATCTGGATCATGAGTTTCCAACCAAGCTATGACAGTGCCAACTGGCAGGTCCTCAAGGACCTTCACGTTGTAGCTGGATGGTATGAAGGCTGGAGAGCAATCGTTGACATCATCCAAAAAAACCTTGAGAGGTACAACAGAAAACTGCTGATGGCCATTATCTGCTTTGTCCCTAGCCTCAATCTTCAGTGTGTAGTTTGCTTTTGATTCCCGGTCTAGTTGATCAGCCACATACACCATCCCCGTGGAACTGTTGATAGCAAACTGCTGTGTGTCTGTCAGTACCGAGTAAGTCACTTCACCATTAGATCCTAGGTCTTTATCTCTGGCTTCTACCTGGATAATCTCTGTACCAAGACTTGTGCTTTCTAGAATATTAACTGAGTAACTCTCCTGCAGAAAAACAGGCTTGTTATCATTTGCATCCTCCACAGTGACAGTCAACAGTCTCCACGCAGATTTCTGTGGATTACCTAAATCATAAATGGTAATATTAAGAAGGTAGAGCTCTGTTTTTTCACGGTCCAAGGGCATAAGAATGTTAAGTACTCCCGTATTCATGTCAATGTTGAAACAACTGTCTACATTACCATCGGAAATTGTATAAAGCACTCTTCCATTAAAGCCCGAGTCTGCATCATAGGCTTTTATTCTCAGGATGGTGGCACCAACTGGCAGATCCTCTGAAACCTTCACGTCAGTAGGGAAGGATTTGTCAAAATGCGGTGCCTGCCTGTTCACCGAATAAAAATCAAGAAAACCATCTTCCAAATTCAGCTTCACATTTGCTTTTGCCTTTTTGAGTAATTTTTCTGCTAGCTTCTGAGCAACTCTGGTCTCTCTACAGCTAAAGGTCTTCGAAGACACTTTCCCTTGCACTACTGAAATATTAACAAACATAGCATCAGCGAAGTTCTCTCCATCAGTTGCTGTTATCTTAAGGCCAAAATTGCTGTTCTTTATGCCAGAATTAATTAGAGATTTTTTAAGTTGCAGGACACCAGAGTCAGGATTTAAATAAAAAATGCCAAGTTCATTTCCAGAGATTATCTTGTACTTCACAAGCTCTAACTCATCTATGTCTATCGCAGAAACAGCAGTGACGTGACCACCAACGGGAAAATCAGAAGAAATCACTCCCTGACAAGCCACTTTTTCGAAGAGCGGTTTGTTATCGTTGACATTGCCTATGTAAATGGTGACGTTCACCTCGCTTTCATGGCGGTAGGGAGAACCCCAGTCAGAAGCTCTCACAATGAACCTGTAGCTTTCTGGTGAGGACTCAAAGTCCAGTTCCTCAGATGTGCTGATGACACCTGTAAACTGGTTTATCGCAAAAGGCAGGGAGTTCAGACTGGCGATGCTGTACGTTATGTATCCATTTTCTCCCCGATCTTTATCAACTGCTGAAACTGCCAAAACGCTAGACCCCACAGGGACGCTTTCGTTGACGAACGAGCTGTAGGAGGGCTGCTGAAACTCCGGAGTGTGATCATTGGCATCTTCTAACCTGACAGTAATCTGTGCTTTTAAATCACCACCTTTGTTCGTATACACTTCTAAGCCATAGAGGTCCTTCTCAACAATTTTCAAAGGACGAGCAGTAGTAATAAGGCCTGTGTTGGGATTGATCTTAAAATACTCGGCTTCCTCACTTGGAGATATTCTATATTCCACACCCTGTGGCTCAGGCACCAGCTTAACTACTGCAACCACCACACCAGGAGGAGAAAATTCACTGATCAAAATATCATACGTTTCCTTCTCAAATTTCAGGGGGATACTTTCTTTCTTGGGACTAGCAATGTGGACCAGTTTGACCGCAGAAAATTTCTGAGGAGATCCTTTGTCCTTTGCTTGGAGAGTCAGGTTATAACCATATGGGAAGCTGTCCCAGTCAATAGGCCTTCTCTCTTTGATTTTGTACTCATTCATCCATTTACCTTCTTTAGTCAGAAGGAACTGCTCTAGCGGATCTCCAGCCACAATAGAAACAGATTCTATTTCTCCATTGGCTCCTTCATCCAGGTCATCAATGTTAACAACTGCATAGGTAGGCTCCTTGTCTGATGGGAAGGGAATATGGGTTACGACACTTATAGTTGGGGCATGTTCATTTATACGTTCAATGTGAACATAAAGCTTGGCCGTGCTGCTTACACCGTTGTTTCCATAAAGCTTCATCCCACGGTCCACAGCCAAAATCTCGAGATCGTACCTGTTTTTCTCATCGTAGTTTAACCGGCCACTTAAGGAGATAACACCACTTGTAGGATGAACGGAGAAGAGATCGACTTTGTTTTTGAAGTAATAATAAAATTCACCATTGGACCCAATATCCGCATCTGTTGCGGTCACCTGTGCAATGCTAGTCCTTAAAGGAGTGCTTTCTGCTATCGTGACAGAGTATGTGGTTGGTGAAAACAAAGGTCTTAAGTCATTCATATCCAAAACCTGGATGTTCACTTTTGTCCATGCTTCCAAGTCCTCTCCTCTGACAGAACCTTTCACCATTAATAAATAGTTGTCCTGGATTTCTCTGTTCAATATAGCAGAATTCCCACCTTTAGTCCTTATTCTAAGGAAGCAGAAGTCAGCAATGATGACTTCCTCTGCTTTAAAAAAGCCCTCGTCATCACCAGACACTATCCTGTACTTGATATCCCATGAAAGGTCAGCCAAGGTAATGCCCATCCTCGTTTGGCTGTTCACATAGGTCCTGGCTGCAGAATTCTCATACACCGTAGCATTGTAAGTGGAATGTGTGAAGTGAAAGCCAAGCGGGGTGGTCCCGTGAACTACCTGGCAAACGGAGGCCAGGAGCTTGACAACGAGCAGGGCAAGGCATGACGGAGGTGGCCGTGAGCCTGACCAGCGGCCCATATTCACCTCCATCACATCATTCTTTCACCCTGTGACAGAGAGAGAAAACAAGGAACAGTTGATCAAGAGATAAAAACGGTACTCTGAAGCGACATGTCAAAATACTTACTAAATTTCTCACAAAAAATAAAGCACATGTAATAACTAGTCACTACGTATCCAAGAAAACACAAAAAGAATACTATATACACACAAAAATGCAAGCACAGCGCTTTTGGATTCTATTTTCACATGTGTGTGAGTATGTAACGTGTATGCAAGCACATATACATAACTATATATATGTATGTGCATACATTTTTTTAACACAAAAAACTCCTGTGACACCCTTCCATATCTATACACACAGACACACGCAGTCCAGAATAATTAAAAACAGTGAAAAAAATTAGCTTCAGACACATACATTTAAATACATTTCTGTAAAAGGATGAACCACATCCAGAAATTATTTGGTTTATATACCAGTAGCTCCAACTAAGGTTAAATTTCTTTGGTGTTAGAGCACATTGGAAAACTCATTTCTAGCCCCAGTGTTTTGAAAGGAGACAGGATTTTCATTATGTATGTAGTATTGTGATAATCAAATGTTACTTTTTTTTTTTTTTTTGAAGAGTTAAGACAGGTCATATGATGACATTTGAGCTACCAAGAACAAGTAGCACATAAAAGTCACCACCCAGCCTTTACTTTAATTACAGATACCCTTTGAAAAAACAAAATTGGGAAGAATTATAGCTAATTAAATGCAACTGTATACACATATACATATGTATACGCATATCCAGATACTAAGAACAGGCAAAATACAATGAAGAAAACAAAACTGCTCAAGAAAGTTCTCAGGTGGAGACTCAGGGTTGGAAACAGCACAGCTGTGACAGCCTATAGGACTTAACTCGACCCTTGCATATGTACCACAATGCATCTGTAATTATGGTCACCACTTTCCACCAAACACACTGAGCAACACACCCTAAATGAGGCCACAGAAGAACATTTTTTCCTGTATGCCCAATAAATGCTCCATTCGCCAGGTACTACTGCCATCCCAGCCGTAGAAACGTGAAGACCCCCCCAGAACCCATCCTGCTGCCAACGGGCCACCCACACCAGCAAGAGCGTAAATGCATCTTTGCTCAGACGGAAGTGAATCCCACCTTACAGCACATTTCACTCTGACAACCCCAAGCAGAATTTGGCTACAAATAAGGCACACGGTTCCATCGCCTCAGCCTGTCTCAGTCCAGTCTGTCCCACTCCGGCCACCTCAAAGCAGCACGAGCCCTTCCACTGATTTCAAAAGGATCACTGTAAAGGTAACTATTCAAATGTAATTAATAAGCAGCCATTTGGGGAAGATTTGGAGTTTTCCCATATATTCCTGTTGGAGAACAGCTCCACTGCCTCGCTTCAGGGATCTAAATAGGGAGGTTAAATGGAGACAGGGTAAGCAAAAACCCTGGCTGAAGGGTACTGGAGGGTGCTGCAGAAGCTGGCAGCCGGGTCCTGCTTATTGTTTCCCACTAAAAAGAGAGGAAAGGAGCCTGAGGAATCTAGGCAGGTGCTTACAGTGAGGTAGTGTGAATAAGCTTCTTTGTTACAGAGCACATTCACTGCCACTCATGAAAATCATAAAAATCAATTTTAAAAGGCAATTTTAGGTCAAGAGAGGTCCTCCTGCCCCTCTACTCTGCCCTGGTGAGGCCGCATCTGGAATATTGTGTCCAGTTCTGGGCCCCTCAGTTCAAGAAGGGCAGGGAGCTGCTTGAGAGAGTCCAGCGTAGAGCCACAAAGATGGTGAAGGGAGTGGAGCATCTCCCTTATGAGGAAAGGCTGAAGGAGCTGGATCTCTTTAGCTTGGAGAAGAGGAGGCTGAGGGGTGACCTCATCAATGTTTATAAATATGTCAAGGGGGAATGTCAGGAGGATGGAGCCAGGCTCTTTTCAGCGGCGTCCACTGACAGGACAAGGGGCAATGGGTGGAAGCTGGAACACAGGAGGTTCCAGAAAAATATGAGGAAAAACTTTTTCACTGTGAGGGTGACTGAGCACTGGAACAGGCTGCCTAGGGAGGTTGTGGAATCTCCATCTCTTGAGACATTCAAAACCCGCCTGGACGCGTTCCTGTGCGCTCTAGTGTAGGTGATCCTGCTCTGGCAGGGGGGTTGGACTAGATGATCTTTGAGGTCCCTTCCAACCTTTAACATTCTGTGATTCTGTGATTCTGTGTGAATTATTGAAAGACCCACTGCACACATACATTGTTCTCATTGTCATCTAAAAGCTGCTTGAAAACATAGTTTTCTTCAAGCTAGAATAGAGTGGAAAAGGATAGGACAAGTTGTCGATAATGACAGGGGTTAATTTAAATTTCCAGCATGATTTTAACATCCCTTAGGAGATTTATAAATTGCGTGCAAGTTTTGGAATATGAATTCTTGTTAGTTATCACTTCTAATATAACTGGATGATTATTGCAATTTTAAGTTCTAAAAACAATCAGTTTATTCCACTTTTATAATTTTCACACGAAACACTTAATTTCCCAGTCTCACAGTCTATAATCCATTGTTTAACATAGTAATCAATTTGATCAATTCTCCCAAGTATTTGTCAAGACTCTCATCTTTCAATACACTTATTTTCACATGCAGTTCTCCTCCCGCTTTGTTTCCTTATTTTCTTTTCTATTATACAGACAACAACAAAAAGTATTCCCTTTGAAAATAAAAATGTAAGACTGTATCATCTCCTGGACCCACATTCCCCAGTAACAGGCAAATCTCCACAGAACTACATATGCCCTTTCCTATCCTCTCAATTGTTGGGCACATTTCATGCAAGTCCTGTGATTAACACCTCATGCCATACAGTTTATACATCAAATATGCACAATTTTCCAATACACCTGGTGTACGTGGTCTCCCCATGCTGTCTCAAACTTGGGTTGATTCCCAGGAGACCCAGGATGGAATCCTTTTACTTCATCTAGGAAAGATTTATATTTTTTTTATTGTTGCCATTTCAACTAAACAATCAGAGCAGTGGCACCTTATTTTTCAGCACAGCACATTCATCAACCTAATCCACCAATGTGAAAATATACAAGCCCCTTATTTTCATGGGGCTTTATGTGATCACTTTGAGTGCTGCCACTTAAAGCTGCTGCTTCAGCCTAGCGTGGGAGACGATGCTCTCAAGTAGAAAATACAACCAATAAATGGTATGCTGCCAAGGAAAAGCCAGTCAAGGAGAATGAGACACTCTGACACCCAACTCATAACAAAATAAAGGGCTGTGCCTCTTCATGATGTGTCTTTATTAAAATACTCAGCAGACAAATCACTGTATTGCTGCCTTTCACCAAGAGCATTGCAGCATCCTCTGCCTGTACCGCAACACCAGTCTCACCCCACTGCTAAGAGAAAGTGAATTTTTGCTGGCTTACAGTAGAGACTGTATGAGCACCCAGACTTTATTTCACCACAACTCAGCAGCTTCCCATTCTCCGGAGTAATGAAATGAATCGTATTATCCTATCTACATCTCGTTTGGTGGTCTAGTTTCTCCTGTCCACACCATCGTTCAGCCTGAGCTGGTTTCTCTCTGTCATTCATGGCCATGAACACTGGGTTTCCAGGTCCACCACAGTCAGCAACCTGTTTTCCTGAGAAGTTCATTGCTACAAGCAACATCGATTTAAAACTTTACCTTCAGGTTAGCCAGATCCAAGGCTACAGACTGTGCCGTGGCAGAGAGACATCAAAGTAGATACTTATAAAGCTGTGTGATTAGGTGAACCTAATGAAAAAGTTGTGTATATCCCAGGCAATATAACATAACAACCTTACACTCCCACTCCACGTATCTATTTATTTTTAGAGAAAGCCAGGACTAAGACCTAATCTCAAATACACTGCCGTAAATCCAGTCGTGTCAATAGTCCACAAAGTTTAGTGGTTCAATGCAGTCAGGGTCAGTCCTGGAACACCAAATTCCACCTGGAAACAACATTTGTAAATGTGTGTGTGTGTGTGTTTGGGAATGCATACTATACATATGTATACATATGTATACATACACACAGTTTGTGTGTTTTTAGGTATAATTTCAGAGTTGGCACAGGAAAAGCTGGACCTTCACATCAGGCAGCACTTTTGGAGTTTGATTTCATTTCAGATGTGGTATGTGGAGTTGTAACAAGCTCCTCATTGAAGTTGTTCATCTATCCACATATTTGTATGGCCATCATCATTATATTATTTGAAAGTCCCAATGGATGAGCTATTAAACTGCCACTTGGGCTACCCAAGAATGTTTTATTCATTTACCGAATTCCTTTCTTCTGGAATATTTGTTTTTAAGAGCTCGTAATACATACATACTCAACACACAGGAAATGTAATGCGATAGGTTACAGAAACAAAGTACAAAGCAACCCACCATAAATTAAGAGGCATTTCTTTAAAGGCACTTCTTGTCAAAAAAATGTTATGGTTTCAAGTGAAAAGAAAGGTTGTGATTACTTTTGCTTGATTTTGAAATGTTTGGGCAGGAGCTACTTAAAAAAAAAAACAAAAAATGAAAACTGGTACTGCTCAACATGGTTAGTCTGAAGAAAAGAAACAGCTCTAACAAGAGCAGAAACTAAATGTAAAAACCTCCTTCTAACTACCCAAGGAGGTAACAAGATAACACAAAGTCCAGCCCATTTCCACTCTAGCTCACATTAAGCAGCCCTTCCCCCTTGAAGCAGGAAGGAAGCAATGGAGAAACAGAACAGTGGATTTCAAATACTCTTTAAAATAAACATGGACATCATGGACAACTCTATGATATCACATTCAGTCCTCTACCCAGTCACTTTTTGTAGCTCCTTGAACAATCACACGACCCGAACTTTGCAGAATAGCTGCAGGGACCCCTAGGTGGCTGGTGCTCCTTAGAGGAATTGAGAGAGAGAGAGAGAAGCATCATCCCTTTTTCTCATCTCGGCTCTTGGCAACCTCCAGTCTGGGCTGCATCCAAACATAACACCCCACCAGACTGAGAAGGAAGACTCAAGTCCCAGGAACTGCCAGGATTCCTGCAGATCAAAATCGTGGCTCTAATTCAATGTGCAGATATGAAACAAGTGCTGTGTGATCCTTTGTTTCATTCCCTCTCCTGAGGCTCATTCTTCTAATCCCAAAGATATCCATACCATAAAATACTTGAAAAAGAACACCATGCATATACCTCTTGGGTAAACTCTGAAGAAAATTAAACAAGAGCCAAAAAGGGCTTTTACAGAATCTAAGGAAAACAGCAGGTAAACCTCTTCAGCAAGCAGGAGGCATAAGCTTTCAGCAGGTCACAACAGGGAAAAGAAAATAACCTTCTCCTGTCTCCCTACTTACCCTCCAAGACCAATTACACCCTATGAGATAAGGACATTTCCAGTTGACCATGAAGTAATAAGACCTACTAAGACTTGCTACAGGTCTTTTGAAAGAGAAGACAGAAGAAAACAATCTGTGCTTTAACTTCCATTTTTACCACAAGGGCCCAACAAAGTTCTTAGCCATAGGGAAAAGAGAAAACAGTTTCTCAAATTCAGATGACAAATTTCTGAGAGTTGAGGTATTGATGCACCTGTGTTCATGGGAAGAAAGGGTCAATAAACCTTGACTTAAAAGTTTTTACCTTGATTGGTATTTTTTTCTTGAAAAAGTTGGGAAGTGGGGGGGGTGTCTCCTCACACAGGACAGCAGTGGTGAACTCATGATACGGAAAAATATTGCAGTTACTACTCTCTCTCAGGAGAGCTGTCACAATTCCCTTTCAAAAGGTACCTATTTAAATTCTATTAAATAAGTAGCCCTACAGCAAAAGGTATCTTTGAAAACATAAAGGTCTTTTTTGTAGAGTGAGGAGAACATGCACATTAACTCTAAATAGCATGCAGTGAAGTCACACATCTGCAGCAGGAACAGACACTCTTGATTTTGTTGGAAGTGACCTCAATCTTACAAGTAACTCCTTCCTTTCACTGAAGCCATGTCAACATCGGCAGTAGCCTATCTATTCTTATGATCTAAACACCAAAATACCAAACCTACAAGCTTGTCACCCAGGTAAATCCATGCACCTGAAAGGAGACTCTTATTCTCAGTGCTATTTTTATCAACAACAGCAATTTGCCTGCACAAAACCTTTCGCATGGCCAGGCCATAAGGACCTGCAAAAAGGGTGCAATGAAGGTTACAAACCATCTTGACTGGTTTGTTGTTACTTATTTAAGGCTTACATCAAGCTACATCCGTGATGGGCAAAGACATTTCTCATGATCTTTTGCTGATACTGCAACAAGGAGGTGGTAGTCCATGTATATCAGAACCTCTTCAATAGCTCAGAACTATGAAAAACTCCTCCAAACATGCAAATTCATATTTAAGGCACATGGGAGAGACTCATCTAGTAGTTTAAAGACCAAGGCATCATTCAGACCAAGGTATCATTTTACCAGCAAACCTCTGGCACAGACTAGAGATAGCCATGTATTTTATATTCTTTCCCTCATTACTCAAGCAATATCACTAGTATGGTGTTAAAGGAAAATAGGGAAAAAAGCACATTTAGACACTTCCTCTAGCAAGATGGAGTTGCACTCCACAATAATTTACCCAGCTAGGAAAGGCTAACAACTCACTGACCAGGAAAAGAAATCAGAATATAGAATAACAATTTAAAATTCCTGCCATACGGAAATGAATTAAAAATGTGTGTTCAATTCTAGGCAGGAGGGGAAAGATAACTGACTGGCATTGATGGATTTACAACGGGATATATTCATGGGGCTACCTGCTCCCCAATGAGCACAAAGATATGCTTTTCCATATATATGATTATATCATGATGTGCTTATCCCAAAAAGAGAAGATGAAGACAAAAGGACCATTTCTGCAGAGTAAGCCCTCGCAAGAGACAGCGCTATAAATCCTAACCTTCCTTAGAGCTGCAAATCCTCCTGCTGCCTGCATGTAATTTCACATGGGAGAAAGGCCACTCAGCGTGTAGCAAGTGTAATTCAGGCCGTCCCTAGGAAGTAGAGATTTAGCCACCCAGCCGTATGTTATGAATAACTTTGTTTTGCTAGCAGGTGCTGGGGATTTTTTCCATACAACACGAATTTTTGCCAAGTATCAGTTCATCAGCAAATGCTTCCGCTTGCGAGCAGGAGCCAGGCGCCGTTTGTCTTCCCAGGGAGCGGGTGCAAAGGGTCTGTCGACTTTCCCTCACCCCTCCAGGGTGAAACATGGCTTGGCAAAACAGTGGGGGGGAGAAGGGAAGAATAATTTGCCACCGTGTGAGACCTGTCAAAAGAGAATTCCTGGGAGCCACCCTACGAGGGATCTGAGCTTGTCCCTTGGTGGTCTGCCCCCATGGAAACAAAGGCTGATACCCAGTTTTCGTGCTTTGTGTATCTCCAGCCCCCCCAGGCTCTTGCTTTTTAGTCACTGTAAAACTGTGAAACTTTGGGGCAGTTTCAAAATGAGCCAGTTATTTTCACAGGGGCTACGTGATTCCTTGTGAAACACAGCAATGGAGTAAACACTCAGAGAGCCGCAGGGCAGCGCTGATGTGAATGTTCCTGCAGCTGAAAAAGCATCTTCCACCCTTGTCACACAAGGCTCAGTTCCACCCTGCACAGTCTTCCGTGGCAGTTTTCCTGCAAAGCCACCCCCCTCAGTCCCAGGCGCTGCCGGTTGCTGCTGCTCGTCTGCTCTGTGTTCGGGGTACTGCACATGCTCCTTCTGACAGCTTGCACAGGCTTGTATAAACTATTTGGGTATAGTTCATTGTAAGAAAGAAGTCTATGAGATTTACAACTACTGTTTCCAGGGCCATAATAGGTATGTAGGTGTAAGGACTGGGGTAAGCTGTTACTCTCGGAGGAAAAAAATAGTATTTATCTCCTTCATACACTCTGCGCGTGGAGGTAGTGCAGCTCAAACGGTCCAGACCTTTATATATGGGCAAAAGGAGAATGGTTAAAAAAAAAGATGAATACAGAAAAGCTTCTTCCCAGTTGACAGTTCCATGTAAAAAACATGGCATTAAATGGAGCTCAGGGGAAAAGACTGGTGGGTTAGACTAGATTATCTGTAAGGATCACTCCCAACCCAAACCACTTCATGATTCTATCTGACCACGAGATGCCAAATCAAAATAACGACAATCCAGTAAGGATTTTACAAAGGGACTGTGGGATAAAGCATTTCACTCCACACCAGACCCTGGGGTAAGCCCAATTCCAGGTTTGTCCCAAAATGATTTGCTGAGTGACAGAGAAGTGGTGTCAGGGGGATTGCTTCCTGCAGTGGCAGCTAGTGCAGAAGTTAGAGCACAGGGGATAAGCAGAAACAAGAGCATTGGACCTCATGAAAGAGGCAAGCCAGGAGGGCTGGTGACCAGCACTGAGGGACAGGTCCACCCAACCAGTACAGCGCCCTTTACCACACACAGAGCCAGAGGCATGTTCTTGCCCACGGCACATCAGACTTGTTGCCCAGAAGTTCATGCAGGGTTGCTGATCCTCCAGTTTCTACCAGAACTTGATGGTGTTTGGTTCAGGCAGGAGAAACACGCAAAGTGACCTGAGAAAATGGAATTGCCCGAGCAATTCAGGAAGAAGTCTTAGAAGAAGACGTATGAATGCATGCAAGTGACATTAAGAGAAAAGAAAAAACAAAAACACAGTTAAACAGAACTACTTGAGAAATACCTAAATCTTAGGGTTTTAGAAGATAAAGAAGAAAGAAAAAAAATCTTTATTGAGGCTAGGAATTGGACTATTGGTTTTCAATGCCATTTCTCCTTGAGACCGCTATGACACACAGCAAGAGAGAGAGATCATGCTTGAAGTGCAAGGAGCAAATATTTTGATTGAGATACTTAACAAGTTTGAGATTTGAGAACGAAACCTAGATTTAACAGTGAACATTTTTCTTTTCAGAGGGCAGGAATCTGCAGGGTGCTGGCACCTGCTGCTGTGCCACAAGCACAACACTGAGCTTCTGCAGCAGCCCATTCGAGTTGTCTGCAACCAGCTAGAGATGTCTACACGGGTCTGACTTCCAGGCACTGCAGAGCAACCACCTGTCTGAGACAACTCCCAAAAAAAGGCCTCCCATTGGCCCTCTGACGAAGTAGCCTCTGGAAACGTGAAACAATTGTAAGACCTCAACTGTTCCCAATCACAAAACAAACAAACAAAAAAAACCACAATCACTGGCTGTCTTCTAAATCTTCCTGTGCAAAAAATCAGAAAGGTTGTCATTTGTTCAAACAGGCAGCGTTTAGAGAGAAGGCTATTGCCATTACTTTTTAAAATTACATCCAGCTCAGGCCATGGAAATTGGTTAACCTGCCTAAGAAAGATGCAACGCTTGGATACATCAGGTCAAATACATCACAGTTTCTCTCAGATAAGTGGAATCCACACTGCAGACTGTGTGGGAAATAGAAAAGTAGATGGAGTCAGCCTTAAACTGACCAAAGTTACGACAGAAACCCAGAAATTTCCTTTCCAGTCCACGCGTTAAGGCCCAATCAGTGCAAGGAAGAAAGCTTTCCATCACATCTGGCCTTGGACCGCTATCAGCATCAGAAATACCTGAATCCATACAAGGTGCTGAATTCAATTATTTGAATGGGATATTATAACATGCTATTTTCCATGCATGCAAGGGAGTGCTGACGGCACTCAGAGAGGCAGATCTGCCTTGGCTGCACAGACGAAGCCCTGACACCACCTCTGGTACCACCTTTGCCAGGCACTCGCACCCCAGCAAGCGGCCACCAAGGGCAAGGTCCAGCACCCAAAGTCTGTATGCTCAAACTCCCACCGCTTTCAAACGAGTCACCCATATTGAAATCACACACACTTCTGCCCCCCTCCAATGGTCGGCTCCTGCACAGATATTTGAGATGATAACCACTTTTTAGCTAACCAAACATTAACTCAAACCACTGTGGCTTCAGCTTTCCAACTTGGCCAGTTCAGTCACCACAGCTGGGAGCCCCTCAAAGCCTGTTGCGTGTTTGGGAAGGTCCAATTGTGCAGGCACAGCCCAATTAAAAGCTCCAAAGATCACTATTTAAAGCTGAACTGTTCACTTCTGTTTATTTATAGCAAAACCATTAATTGGTAATCACATATTTGTTTGCTGGAAAATCAACACTCCAAAATAAACACCGAGTTTAAAGACCGTTCCCAGAACACTGAACGGTATCAGGAACAGTGCTAAAAATGTAAATCAGAAACATCAAAACACATCAGGATTTCAACTGGAGGAACAAACAGCCCATTATTTCTGTGCCAGAAAAGAGGTTACCCATAAGCCGTCAGTTAGTTGCACAGTCATCTACAGTCCAGCAGTTATTTATGTCCTGGAGAATGACAGACACCACTGCACAGTATCTGCTGAAAATATCTTCATGGCAATCAGCATATGCTAGATGAAATGAGGTATCTCTTAATACAGAGTTTTGATAACCACCTTGGAAAAGTGCCTTTTAAATATCTGGCATTCTAGGCAGAACCTCAGAAAGAGGATCATTTCATTTAGGAGCCAGTTTCATACATTAAAAACATGCAAAATTGAAAAAAAAAAAAGAGTAGTAAATAGGATTTGGGTTTTTTTAGCTCTCTTCACTGACAGAGCTCCATACTGCCCTCGGGAGAAGCACGTTCCCTCAAATATCAACAGAAGTCCTGCATAGGAAACGAAGGGAAACAGCCTTACAGAGCCACGACCTGCCCTTTCTCTGTGAAAGGCGTTTTAAGCAAGCACAGCAGCCCAAGCTAAGCCCAGACCTCACCAACAGCCATGCTGGGAAGCAGTAACAGGTCCACAGCAGATGCTCTGTACCTCCTGAAATCCTTACAGGTACAGGACTTCCCTGAAGCACCCGCATCCAGGGGCTGTCAGAAAAGCTTCAACTGCAAAGTAACCCCACCTGCCCCGACAGCGCTGCCCTCAAGCTCCCCCATTCTCATGTATATTTGAACATCAGGTTAGTGCACACACTCAGCCCATTTCCAGGTTAGGAAACGGGCACAACAGCTCACGCCCCTCACTCCAAGCCACACAGGAGACTCCCCCACCCATGCATTTCAGTTGTCAGCTCTCACTGTCTCCCTACGTTACCCTCTGTAGCTGCACAATTTAAGGCACGAAGGTTTCCCTGCAAAGCAATGCTCATAGAATCACAGAATCACAGAATTACGGAATCACAGACCAGTTTCGCCTGGAAGGGACCTTCAAGATCATCGAGTCCAACCTTCGTCCCAGCCCTATCAACACCCCTAAACCATGTCCCTCAGCACAACATCTACTCGTCTCTTAAACACCTCCAGGGACGGTGACTCAACCACCTCCCTGGGCAGCCTGTTCCAGCTGCTGACAACCCTCTCAGTAAAGAAATTCTTCCTAATATCTAACCTGAATCTCTGGTGCAACTTAAGGCCATTTCCCCTCGTCCTACCTATCACTTGCCACTAGGGAGAATAGAACAACCCCCACCTCTCTACAATCTCCTTTCGATTAGTTGTAGAGAGTGATAAGGTCTCCCCTCAATATCCTTCAGGTTGAACAGCCCCAGATTCCTCAGCCGTTCCTCATACGACACATTTCTTTACCAGCTTGGTAGCCACTTGTGTACCCTCTCCAGTACCTCAATGTTCCTCTTGTTGTGAGGGGCCTAAAACTGGACACAGTCCTTGAGGTGTGCCCTCACCAAAGCTGAGCACTACTCAGTTGGCATTACCGGTCTACATTTCCAAAACAGGGGACCAAACAGGTATGTTTCTCACCTCTGTTGCAGCAGCAATCATTCAAAATTCATAATTTATTCACAGTTCAGGAATTTGGGTTCAGTCTTCAAAATCACATCTAGATCTTGAAAAGTTAATTGTTGAGACACTGATTATCAAATAGAGATGAGTAAAGCAGAGCTAATAATAATAATAAACAACAACAGTGTCAAAATGACATTATGCTACTGAAAATACCAGCCACTAGGAATAACAGGCACATTTCTTTAAGCCTCATCCTTCTCCATTTGCTCTCCTGAAGTGAGGATAATCTGCAATTCAAGGTCAAGGTGCAAAGCCTGTACACTGAAATTCTGAACAGAAAACAAACATCATATGCACACCAAACACTGGCTGTGGTAAATTACCTAAATAGATGAGACAGGGTCAGGTTTAGTCCCTCTGACCGTGCTTTCATGATGTCTTATCCCAGTTTCACAGAATCACAGCATCACGGAATCACAGAATCACAGAATGTCAGGGGTTGGAAGGGACCTCGAAAGCTCATCTAGTCCAGCCCCCTGAAAGAGCAGGATCACCCAGACTAGGTCACACAGACACACGTCCAGGTGCGTTTTGAAAGTCTCCAGAGAAGGAGACTCCACAACCTCTCTGGGCAGCCTGTGCCAGTGCTCTTTTACCCTCTCAGTAAAGAAGTATTTCCTTAAGTTTAGGCCGAACCTCCTGTTTTCCAGTTTGTGACCACTGCCCCTTGTCCTGTCACTGGACACCACTGAGAAAAGTCTGGCTCCATGTTCCTGACACACACCCTTTAAATACTTACAACCTCGGCTTCTCCAGGCTCAGCTCCTTCAGCCTTTCCTCATGGTAGATGCTCCAGTCCCCTCATCATCTGAGTGGCCCTTAGTTTGCTGACAGTCTCCTTGGTCTGGACTTGTGCCTGCTCCTTGGGAGCCCACGCAGTGGTGGTGCCATACCAACTCCCTGCAGCCCCAGTAGACCAAATGAGAGCCACCTCAAGCCTCACACACTTTGACAAGGAGAGAAGTTGTTAGCAAGGTGGACACCTCACAGCACACAAAGCCAAACACCCAACTCGGCACTCGCCAATGTAAACGGGGCAGGTCCCATCTCTCGGAGCTGCTGATCCACATCCTGCGGACACAACCAGACGCTGGCTCCATATCTTCTGTTCATGGGTCGGGAGAAAGCAGTGCCAACAACCACGTGTCAGCCCACCATATACCTCCCTGTGCCTCCAAAACCCATATGTGGCTGCGCCAAGCTGTTCCACCCCTGTCCCCCGCCCGCGGTGTCGTACAGGTGCATAGCTCCCAGTGACCGTCCCCAAGGGGCACACAGATGTTCCCTCTCACAGCATCCTACAGAAGTAAACTCACACCATGTGCCTCACAGCCACAGGCTCATTGTTTTCCCCACTGCTGTTCTTCTGACAAGAGATGAGGAAATCTGCTCACCTGAAATAAAAGGACTTCAGCCTAAATAATAACTGTTAGCTCATGCCCAGTGAGTTTCACTGATGCTGAATTTAAAACTGCAGTTTAAGTTTCACATAGCAAGGTGCTACTTGCATTTAGTTCTTGCTCCTCAAGCTCCTCTACGCACAGATTGAAAGACAGCTGCCACTTCAATCCAACCCCTGCAAATATCCAAAAAGGTAAAAATAGTATAATGTGTGTCAAAGAGCATCATGTCAAAGATCAAAGTCATCAGGAATAACTTTGCCTGATTTGAAGGTCCGCTCTCCGTTTCCTCTGTATTTTTAAGATGTAAGCATAGAGCAAAAAGGAGTTATGAAACAGCAACGCATCATCTTACCAAAACAAACCCCGTAAAATTACAAATCCATACAGAAGAGGGGAATAAGGAGCATGTCTCACTTGTGAAACTATTACAGATAAAGAGAAAATGCCTGCATCTATAATATACTTCTATATCACTTTTATAACAAAAGGCTCTCAATAGCTTTTGTCATATGAAAGCCACTATGAGGACTGCAATAAAATTGAGTATACGGTAAAAGAGCCATTACAAACACATCCCTAGAATTTATGTTCAAATTCTACTGTATTCTGTGGCTTTTGGAAAAAATATTTTATTAAGTGAACTATACAATATATTGTTTTTCTCAAGGAAAAGTATTGGTAGGAACATAAAGTAGTTCTTTTAACACTAAAAAAATAAAGGTTTGAACTTTAAAAAAAGCTTTCAGTAAGTGAGCTCGCCTCTAGTGTGAGCGGGGTGCACGCACACACACGTACAGCCCATCTCATCGTGCCCACCTCATGCCTCATGGAACTACACAGCCTGGGAGAGTTTTAGGAGTTTTGATCCTTGTTGTTGCGTTTCTAAAGGATATCCTAAGGTCCAATGAGCTCTCGAAGAACATGAAAACACTATTTTTTTTTTTTCTTCAACATGCAAAGAGATTGCTCCCGAGCAGACATTCCTGAAGTGCATGTACACACATCCTTTGCAGCACGCGGGGCGAGGTGACACACGCAGAGCTGCAGGCTCCCGTGCAGGATCAGCGTTGGCCCCTCTTTTTCTCCTTTTCTTTTTCTTCTTTTTTTTTTTATTTTATTTTGTTCTCACCAAGGACTGAGCTGCCCTATTGTAAATATGCCTGTGAACAAAAAGGAGGGAGGGAGACGGGAACGGGTGCCTGGGGCAGGCAGGAGGGATCCTTTCCATGTCCATGGCAGCTCAAACTGTTTTGTCAAACAACAGCCGGAGTTGAGGCAACCAAGATGGTGTGTAAAGAGCAGAAAGTACCTTCGAGAAACATACTGAACACTATCAAAATACCCGAGTCTTAAATAGACACATGAAACATTTAAATGCTTTCACACCCATAACAAATTTTGTTTACTGCCCAGCATTTAAACAGCTTTTTCTTTACTATTGTAAGATTGTTCCCAAACAGTGTGAATTTGATGTTGCAATGAATAGTAGCACTTCAACTCCTATTTACAACCCATTCAGTGACACAATTCCACAAATAGCATGCAGGATTTCCACACTTTATGATATAAAACCTGTTCTTGGCTCAAAAGAAGTTGTGCAAATTAGCTGACAAAAATCACTGCCTTTTGTTTTCCCTCTCTGATACAGAAAATGAAAGGAGAGAATCACCAAGTAATACGAAAAACTTTATTAAAGCCATTAGAACCGCCAAGCATTGTTAACGTCCCTCTCGTAATTATATGCAAAATGCTCAGTATCCAAGGAAACAGCGTAGTAATGAAGTTGGAGACTACTGTATAAATGCACCTTCTAAATCACCACCAAGAATGTCTCTTCCAGCGAGACTGGTCAGTTTATCAGTGTGTGACACCCTGATCGCTTTAGACATGCTACAGCTTAAAAACAAAAAGCTAACAAGCTGCTTTTGCATAAAGGACCCTTTTGTGTGCTATGTACGAACAGCCTCTTCTTAGCATCCAGTTACAGAGTTCCTCTGCAGGTTGCGGATTTCTCCAAGCCCATACTCACCTTTGTGAGAGTTGTTCAGAAATCTGTAATGATGGGAACTAATTAAACTGCATAACCAGCAACAAATGAAGCAGAGATGCTGTCCTTTGCTCCAAATTCTCAACAATCTGAAATGTGCAATAGGAGAAATACTTAAACTCTGCTCTTCTCTAGAGCCCGTTGGTCTGAAATCCATGTCATTAGCACCAAGCACTAACACAAATTGACATATACCCACATTATTAAAATTAATTTTAAAATTAATACTTGTGCTCCAGTGCCAACAATTCATTTTCAGGGATGTTTCCTAGGAAGACAGGCAGGTCTGCACTAAGGAAGCCAACGCAAAATTAACTCCTGCTTTTTGGTGTTAGAACTCAGATCGTCATTCCAAATCCCTCAGTTTTAGGCTCAATTTCAGTAAACATTCACGTATTCTCCTGATTTATGGAGCAGCTTATTCCACCCAGCAACCACTGAATATAAAGCATTCCTAGTCAGGTTCAACCAGCCCATCACTTTGTGCATGAACTTTGGTATTCCTCGCTTGCAGTACGTGTGACAGCTTTACAGGAGCACATACCTCAACATGCCTTCTTCTTCCATCGGATGCCCCTGTAATCCCTCTCTGTGACCTTTACATTCCGTTTGGCTCATTCTTTTCCATGACTGTAACACCCTTTATATAAGCAGAGAGCCTCAGCCACACACAGTATTTCCAGTGTGGCCTCCAGCAGCGATAGCCAAGTGCTAGAATAACCCAACTGCCAGCCCCTGCCCAACGGCACACGCAGTCATTCGACTCCGTCACTTTTTGGATGCTCTCAGGCACTGTGCTGATTTGGTAAAGGCTTCATCCTCTTCACGCTGCCTCCTCTTTTGTGCCTTGTCTCTATGGTTTTCACAAACTTTACTCCTTTGCTGCTGTAACCTTCGTTGCCAGATCCAAAGGTAACTTGTCTGCCCTTCTCTTTCCACCCACATCGCTTTGGGGGATCTTGCATCATTGAAACAACATTCACAGTTTCAGTAAATTCTGTCGCTTTTCTTACACCTCCTCTCTTCCAGACCAGTGTGGGGCTGATCCTTATTTCTCACCATCACAAACAGTTGCATCTCATGAAACACCTCGTTGCTTTGGCTGATGCTTTCTCCTCTCAAGCTCTGAAACTCACTTTAACATACCGCAATAACTGGTCTTGCCCAATTAACCTTCTTAGCCAGCTCCTATGCCTAAGACATTCTCTTTAAAGGCTACAGAAACCAGAACCATAGCTTTCACTCCTTTTTTGTCTCTCTCTGTCAACACATCCCAGTTGTACTGCATGCCCTAATGACAATTTCTGCATCGTATCTTATATCTGCAAATCTGGCTTACAGTGCAAAATTATCTGATCCTTCCCTAGATCTCTCTTTAGATTGCTTTCTTTAAAACCCCCTCTATAATTTCATAAATGAGTTACTAGACTGGCTAGCTAAAAACTTTATTTTCTAAAGATATTGTCTTGTACTGTCATACTTGAAGCGCTGTGTGTTTGAAGCAGTTAAGCAAGTGAATTTGCTCATTCCCACTCCATTTTACTGTACTGCCACCTCAACCACCTCACCAGCATTTTTTTCTTTTGCCCATGACCAGCAGTGACCACAGCAGTAATCTGGAGAACACCAATCCTTTCCCAAAAATCACATCAGAGACAGAATTAATGGAAACACTATACCAGTGAACTCAAAACCTGTCAGCACTGTGAGAGCTGGTGCACCTTAGTCAGGCGCTTTCTGCTTAATGCAAAATGATTCTTAAAAGTTACAGTTCAAATCAAAACTGCTTAATTCAGAAAACCCAAGTCTGGAAGGGTAAGGGAACATTTCAATAACCTTCCAAGATGCTGTTGCTTATGGACACCCACCAAGAACTCACCAGCAAGGAAACATTGAGAGGATCTGAACTAATTTGGTCTTTAAAAAACAAGTGCTGGATGCAAAGCTGCAAATATTTACTGCCACCACGAAGTCCATCTCCAAAACTGTCGCCCTCCCAGCCAAGTCATCAGTGGCCTCATTTCCAGAGGTACAAGGCAAGGCACCTACCACTCCATTCAAAGGGAATGTCACTGTTCACTACCATGGGAAAGCTGAGCTCTTCACCTCTCTCTGTTTTAACCTCCTTATTGTGGTTCGTGCTTATCTGCCTGCCGTGAAAGTCGTGAGGTTTAATTAGTTTTGGTCTGTAAAACACACTGAGATCACCCATAAAAGTTGTATACATGTTCACAGCGGGATCTCTGCAAAATAATTTTCTTGGCATCCCTACAAAAACCAGCACAAGCAGCCAGAGGACAAGTCCAAAGACAAGGTACTCGAAGGACTAAGCTGTCTGCGATCTCAATCTGTATAGGCAGGATCCAAAGTTTCAGAGGCAGCATTTTGCTGCAACACATGCTGAAACTGATGTGGGAGTGAACAGCAGGTTTACAGAAGAGTGCTGGCAAAAACATTCTCATCAGCATCCTTCAGCAAAGAATAAAGTCAAAAAAAAAGCCCACCTTAAAACAGAAATAGTAGAGGAAAAAATAGAAATCAACAACACTAACAAAAGTACCATATGGGTTTTTTTTTTAAAAATATCCTAAAGAGCTTAAAGTTGCCCAGACTTCTGTATTCATTAATTGCTAAGGACACAGATTTATTTATTTATGGTTCAGAAAAGAATTCCCAGCTCCAAGGCTTTCCAAAGAACAACCCTCCCCAGTTCTGCATGACCACCCCAGCCAACTCACCCTGCCGTTTCTTATTCTGATGCTAATGCAGTTCAAACAACCCAGTCCTGCATTTTTTATCTGCAGTAAGCCTATCTTTAGGTCACTCAGTTGTGTCAGTTTAAATCACAACATTCCCATAGAGAAAAAGCCAATCATTTTATTTACTTTTGGGGAGAGAGAAGGCAGAAGGAAAAAAGTTCATTATATAATTTTTTGTTGATGTTTGTGGTGACTAATTCAAGCCCCACTGAATCTGCATGAATTTAAACAGCAGCTGAACCCTGAGAAACAACAGATTTTAATTCAGACGCGTACAGCTACCTTCAAGACAGAATACCCTGAAAATATCTGGCCATGCAGAGGCATATCATATTCTATTACTATATATGTATTACTAGGTCTTACCCAAAGTCTGCTGGAATAAAGGCCAAGATCCTGTTGATCTCTGTGGGCTTCAGATCTCTCTCTTTTGTAAAATAAGCCTGAATTCTGCCACTCCAGCTTTCACTAGCAACCACACAGGGCTTCTCACAAGAGGGAAAAACCATGAAGTTGAAGCCATCCATGAAAGGTACTGGATTTATTCCAGATGTGGAACTGGTTTTAATTAATCTGGAAGCATTTGAAGTATTCACTCATTAAATATGCTTTGCATTTCACACGTGGACCTAAGACAGCAAGAAAACGCAAAAAGCGAAGCCAAAATCAAAATGTCTTATTAAAAAGACTCTGACACCACTTTTAGCAAAATTAAGGCTCACTTGAAGAGTTACAGCACTGCCATAACACACCGCACCCATATTCAAAGCACGTGGTTCCTGCACTGCCCATACCCAGAAATCAAAAAAACAGGGTTGGAAGGGACTTTAAAGATCATCTAGTTCCAACTCTCCTGCCATGGGCAAGGACATCCCCCACTAGATCAGGCTGACCAGAGCCCCATCCAGCCTGGCCTTAAAAACTTCCAGGGATGGGGCTTCCACCCCCTCTCTGGGCAACCTGTGCCAGGGTCTCACCACCCTCATGGGGAAGAACTTCTTCCTAACGTCCAATCTGAACTGATCCATCTCTAGCTTCAACCCATTCCCTCTAGTCCTATCACTACCTGACATCCTAAAAAGCCCCTCACCAGCTTTCTTGTAGCCCCCTTGAGATACTGGAAGGCCACAATAAGGTCTCCTCGGAGCCTTCTTTTCTGCAGACTGAACAGCCCCAACTCTCTCAGTCTGTCTTCACAGGAGAGGTGCTCCAGCCCTCTGAGCATCCCCCTGGCCCTTCTCTGGACACGCTCCAGCACGTCCATATCTCTCTTGTGCTGTGAGCTCCAGAACTGGTTGTAGTACTGCAGGTGGAGTCTCAAAAAAGCAGAGCAGAGGGGGAGAATCACTTCCCCTGACCTACTGGCCACGCACCTCTGGATGCAGCCCAGGATACAGGAAACCCAGAATGACCTGGAGGACTCACTAGTTGGGATCTCTCCCACCTCGATGGAGCCCTACACTGGATACTTCCCAGTGTGCCCATCCCCATCACGCAGGGTAACACTGTAAGTTCAGGATATCAGTCCTCTAGAGAAGGACGAAACAACTTGGATGAAACCTATGTGCTAAAGTGTCATTACCAGTAAAAAATCTGTATATGATCATACAGAAGATTCAAGCAGCCACAGAGGAAGCAAAAACACTCCCTCCAACTTTTGAGGTCTCGAGCCAATGCCTGTCAGCCGCCTGTCACCACCCAACTCCAATTAAAGCAATCTGTGGGCATACCACAGTCACCTACAGGTATGAGAAGCAACCTTGTCAAGTTCACAACGAAAAGCTCCACCACAGAGACACATGAGTGAATTTGGACACCTGCACCAAGGCTGGGCCCACTCCCACCCAAGCCAGGCAAGAGGAAGGTTGTGCACAGCAACACTCGGGCAGGTCCACAGGCCGAAAACCACAGACCCTCCAGAGCAGGCAATGCACAGACACGTTTCTGCTACATCTCTACAACACCTGAAAGGCAGCTGTAGTGAGATGGCTGTTGGCCTCTTCTCCCTAGTGAAGAGCAATAGGACAAGAGGGAACAGGTTCAAGCTGCACCAGGGGAAGTTTAGATTGGATATTAGGAAAAACTTCTTCACCGAAAGGGTGGTGAAGCGCTGGAATGGGTCGCCAATGGAGGTGGAGTCACCATCCCTGGATGCATTTAAAAAACAGCTGGATGTGGCACTGCAGGAGATGGTTCAGTGTTAGGGTGGTATAGGGCTGTAGGTTGGACTTGATGATCTTAAGGTCCTTTCCAGCCTTTATGATTCTATGATTTTATACACCTGAGCTTGTAATGGGACGCCATTCACCTGAGAAGCGTGATGTTCCCTGAGGAAGACGACCCTCGCCAGCCCATGCAACCACTGCTGGATGCTCCCAGCATCCTGAGCATCCATGTTAGGCCAGTACACCGCAAACTCTAATGTGGACATCAGCGTACCTGGTATTCCGTGGGATCAGCCATTAACATAACGCAGCTCTTGCCTCCCCTCTAGTGGCAAACCCACCACCACCACTTGCGTGTCTTCTGCTGCCGCTGCCAACGGCACCAAGGGCTGGAGCGTGTCCCCTGGCAAAGCCACCACAAGTTCAGCTTCTATGTCTCCCAAGGCTGGGCTCGGTGCCAGGCGCAGGCAGGGATGTTGTTGCACAGGGGAAAAAAAGGCACAAGGCAGATGCGAGCACATCTGGGCAGAAGCGCAGCTCTTCTGCTTCCACGAGACCCCAGCACTCCCAGGTTTGAGGTGAGGTGAGTAAAATCACTATTTAGTATGAAGAAGCTAAGTTCCAAACGTGTTTCTTGTTATTGTTTATCAGAGACCCAATGGAATCAGGTATTTGGTGACCACAAAACTCTCAAACTTTTCCTGCTCGAAGACCAAGTTTTCTACTGGACAACAATGGTTTTGTCACCAAGGGTGAAAATTAATTCTGGTGACACCAGATAAGTCAGTCTCTTAATCATCTCTAATCAATTTTACCAAGTGCTAGCCAGCTGTGTGACGCTTCTCTGTTTAAAACCAACATAAAAACATTAAAAAGAAACCCCAAAACTTCACATTTCTTCACAAGTCTTTCCCCCCATCACCCTGAAAAAAACAAGTAGGAACATTCAAGTTTCTTTCGTTTGGTTGCCAGTGCTAAAATATGCTAACAGCATTAAGGCAAGGGACGACTTGCAGAGCTCACAATCTGTATTCAGCATAATTAGCAGATGCCAATTTAACTTATTACTGCTTCTTCCTTTCTATATTATAAAAAAGGATGTCAATGAAAACCTGTTATCTAATGACTGTTTTCTCAGTGCTGATATAAAGCAACAATCATGGGAAAATAGTCACAGAGCATGTGTTAGCAAATATCTGATTTTGAAATGACATTAGAAACAGCTACAGTAAAGAAAGGAATTAATGCCTGCAGACAGGACTTTTCTGTCTTCCTTCACACTTTGCATTTTTAGACTGTTCTTAAGCTAATTACATATTTGCTGGCATTCTTAGTTATTCAAATAAGCAACGCAGCATTCAAGGTAAAGCAATATCATTAAATGAGGTTGCTCAACTGCCTCAGCCACTGATCATTCCAAAGCATGAGAAACGAACACCCTCAAGATGCATTTTCTATGCCAAGAACTAACAGCAAAGAAGTAAGAACACAGGTACCTGAGAAAGAAACCAACGCAAGCCCTAAAAATCAGCCTCTTCCAAAATGCCAAAATAACAGACCCTGTCACAGCAAAGAGGACAGTTACAGAGTTACCTCTCCTGCCTGCAAAGCTGAAACACGTTTTATAAAACAAAGCCCTCCTGAACCAAGAGGCTGTAGAAAGATGCATCCAGCAGACACACACACACACAGAGAGAAAGAGCAGTGCACACCAAGGCTGTGGACTAAACAGGTTTCTAACACAAACGATACAATGATCCAGTCCAGGCATCACTTGCTGGTACTTCTGCTTGGTGAAGATGCCTTCGGGCTAACACTTCTGCGTATTACAATGGAGTGCAAAAAAAACCATTCTAATAAAGTGCGTTCTGACTCTCGGGGCTAAGTTGAAAAGCCTTGTAAGGCTATGCTTCTCCACAGCTTTAATCGATTTCAGCTATAACTTCACTTGTTATGCCTAACAGACAGTGTAAACTTCACCCTTCCCAAGAATTAAGAAAAAAAAAAATCCAAAACATTTCATGCTCTCCCATAAGCAGTGTTTGCAAAGCACAAAACAGAACCACTGCACACATACCCCCGATTAAATTGGTCTCTGTGGAAACTAATAACTTTCCACAGTATGCACTGTAATCCAAGTAATAATTTTAAACAGGCATAAGCTGCAGCGTGCTGAACTAAGGCATTCTTACCTTTAAAGAGTGCTCGAAGACGTTTAGCTACAGTAAAAGAGGAGAAGGCGCATGCTGCCAAGTATTTCCCATGTAAAGGGGATACGCTTTACCCCACACATGCGCGCGCACGCACACACAAACTGGGTGCGCGCGCTTCCTAGGTAGGGAGAGACGACCAGAGAAGATAACCAGCACCAATAATGCCCCAGCTTTATACAAGTCTCAATCAGGAGCGAGTAAAGCTGGAGGAATCATTTGAGATGAAAAGGGAAAGAATTCCAAGAAACAAGTTGTTTTTTTTTTTTCTTTTCTGGATGCAAAGAGCTTTGCTCGGGTGAGCTATAACACCTTAACACAAAAATCTTCATACCCCACCTCCCTCCTGAGCCAGTGAGTTGCACATGTCAAATGACACTGCACAAACAATGCACAAAGACCTTAACAAAAAAATATTAAAGAATCCCTTACCTTTTAGTCAGAATAAGTGACAGATAACAGGCATGAGAAACTCAGTTGGCAGAGTTGCCGTACGTATTTCTCTGCGGACTTCTCTTTAGTGGTCCCAAAAGCACTGAACATAAAAAAACTCCAGCCTGCCTGCTTCATTCTTCAGCAACAGAGATTCATGCTGTCACGGTAACGCGGAAAAGCAAAAAGAACTACAGATCTTAGTTTTTAAAGCCTTTGTGCTTATAGGGGAGAAAAAAGAGGGAGAGGGGGAGAAGGAGGAACAGAGCAAACACTTTTTCTAAGAGAAAACTGGTCTCTGCTGTAGGAGTACCCACAGAACAGAATCATTCAGTTTGAATTTCCCTGTTCGCAAGCTCCTTGGGAAAAAATTTTAAAAAAAAATAAATCAGCCTTTAGGGGAAAAAAAAAAATCAAATGCATGGGTGGGGGGAAGGGCGAGGAGGAGGGTACTGCTCCTATGTGACATACATATGGAATGAGCATTAGAACAATGCTGACAGGACAGCTAAGCAACTGCACTCTGGGGCAGCAGTTTTCAAAGCCGAGCTTTTGCAGCTTTGCAGAAAGGAGGAGAAAACAATAAAATAAAAAAAGCCCTCCGCAAAGGGGGAAAAAAAAATGGGAAAGAAAAATAATAGAAAAGAAAGGAGCTGTTAATTCAAGTAGAACTACCAGACTAAAAGAAAAATTAAAAAAAAAAAAAGAGTTGCCTAATTTCTGAAAGGGGGGAGGAGGTGGGTGGGAAACGCCACGACTGCTTCCCAGCGATGCAAGCAGAAGCCTTGATGTCTAGTGCACTTAGATTTTATGCGGCGCACAGTGGGTCCCCTCCTCCCCGCCTGCCTCCCTCCTTCCTCCCTCCTTCCCTCCCTCCCTCCGCCCTCCCTGCCTAGGAAGCTCTCGCTCCCAGGGGACAAGAATTCCAGTGGACCCAATTAACACTGTACTTTGCTGGCTCCTTGGTATGATCGATATTAAATAAGCTGAGTTTTAGCAGCGCTGAAAAATAAAGCAGCCATGTAACGTGTAGCTGATGGAGGCTGCGTGGTTTTTTTTTTTTCCCCCCTTACTTCTCTACTCCCCCAGTCTCGAAACGATCCGACACAGGGGAAAATAAATAAATAAAAAAAAACCCCATGTTCCAGCGCCGGTGACATAAGCTGCATCAGATATTTGTTAGAAACTTGACGGTAGCTGAACATCGGTTGCTCATTTCACTGGCTCCAGCAGTACTTTATGAAAGTGGATTTACAAATCAATGGAAGGAATCCAAAGGATCACAAACAGGCTCTTTCATCAGGTCCGCAGCCTGACCATACAGGAAGTTTGCTGAAGGGGTCTGGGGGCTGTTTCACCAGCACACTTGCTTTCATTGGACTCCCAACAACATGACTTGTGCAATTTGGTGAAAGAAATGCAGTGAGACGTTTGCTGCTTTAAGGGAACGCAGCCTAGTGTGTTTACTGCTTCGTTCCCGCAGCACGTGTGACAAGGCATCCTGCAAATTGCAAATTATTTTAATTTGCAGGGGGAAGTGGTTGGGAGGCAGTAACCTTCTTTGGTCCTGTTTTCCCTGATCTATCAATCACTGATTGCCATGTAGAAACAATCTACTACAGGCTTTCTCTATAGAGGAAAAGCAATTACTAGCATTAACTCTTGCCGTTTCAAATTAATACAATACAGTCCACAACTGATAGAGTCTGCCTGCAAGCCATTAATCTAAGAATAAATGGGTGGTTTGCCTAAATCCAACTGGTCTGAAATTTTCAGGTTCCCCTTTCCATATTTCTATTTGTGTTTGTGAAACTCAGCGAAAAGAAAAGAAAGCCGTATTTATTTGCTGGGGCCAGTGCAATTCCAAACTAACAACATCCACCAGTGAACCTGCCTACAAATACAGGATTTCACCATCAATAGCTGCGTTTTCTTTTTTGTTTCTGAGCTGGCCATGATCTTCAAACTAAACCCAATAAACAGCACTGAGCAATATCCTTGATTGAACAGCTGGGTTGACCGGTGACTTGAATCCACCTTGTTAAATTAATGTGAAATTGCATTTCCATACGAATAAGATCAATTAAAAATACTCATAAAACCATGTTACCAAAGGCAGTGAAGAGTTAAATGAATTAACTCAAAAAAGCCTCCAATTAAATAATGTTAAGGTTATGATTCTCACTCTAGCCGAGAGAGGAAAAAAACCAAACCAAACAAACAAAAAAACCAACAGCAGGATAAAATACTACTAGTTAGTGACTATAAGTACGCAGAAATCCTGAGCAGTGGTAAATCATCCCAACAGATACCACAAACCAAAGGCTTATTTACATGAGAAGACCCAAAAGAGCACAGCTATATTGCTTAGGCACATGAAGTCCATGGTTTTTGAGCTACTGTAATTCCAGGCTCCTGTACTCATGATGAAGACGCTGCACTTCACACGTGCTGACTTCACAAACCTAATCTAGCTGACATGGGGATTTTTCGGTGCGAGAAGAGTCAGGAAAGAAGAACCCCTGAGTAACGTGGCACTAAGCAGGGCAGCACTGGGTCGCAATTTGAGTGAGAGGAAAACACAAAAACTTTCATAGGAAGTCACAGCAAATTTATGCACATCTTCAGGCTTCACAGTCATTACAGACCCAGCACCACAGCACGGCAAATACACTGGATTTGAAATGAGATATAGAGATCACTGATAATACTAACCTGACGGTCCAGAGTCTGCAAAACTACATTCCCTTTTCAGTCCTCTACTCTAAATTAGGGGGTAACGTCAATCGGTTAAAGTGGCCCTGAAAGTGGCCTCAATCTTGCACAGACGCTTCTCTTTGCAACACCATCACTCGGTGAGTGCTTTGAGATCCCATCTGAGTGAAAAAATGCATACATTCCATCTGCTACAGAAAATGTACCCACCTTCCATGACAGTGTGAGACACGAAGCCAAGCTTCGGCCAGGATAGCCAAGGAAAATCTTGCAAAAAAAGGGAAAATACCCTCAGAGGGCACCCAACAGTGGCCCTCTTTCCTCTTTCCTGAACCGCTGATGACTTCAAGTCCCATCTGACAAAAGGCAGGGGAAGTTCACCTTTGCAATCAAATTATTTACAGAGAGAAAAAAACAGTAATGAAGATATAATCCACGGAATAGATCCAGGCTGAAGAGGTCCAGGAGGTAGCTGTGTTTTGGGAAACGTTGAAAGTTTACAGCTGCAGAGGGGTTCCTAAGTGCTCCTGGAACCCATAAATGATCCATCAGTCGATCTGTCATCTCAACACTCCTAGGCACTAGGAAAATCTTTATTATCCCCATTTTAGAGATGATGATTTGAACACTGAAAGCCTAAACTGCCTCCCCAAGGAGATGCAAGAAGTGATGGAGAATAGCAGGGAACTGATTTCAGGCATTTCAACTTGCTTAACTGCAAAGACTGTTCTTGTTTCAAACACAAGCAACCAAATTTGACATATTTTGAAAGTCAAGCTATTTGTTCCTTTTAAAAAAAAAAAATATTACCAGCATCATTCTAGTCTAGTCTTGAGCATGAATCAAAGCACAGTTCACAGTATTTAAGGAGCTCCTGTACTGCTTAAGAAATCCGCCTCTGTAGACACTGAGAAGTTGTATTCCAAATCAAAAAATCAAAATTTACACTATTTTATTAAAAAATAAATTTAACATCATTCCACAGTTACAGTTACAGTCCCAGTTTGCTAGGGCATTGCTAGCCAGGGAGTAACTGCATGGAAGGACACCTCATATGTGCTGCCACCATGAGAGCTGCCACCCTGATGATACCAAAAACATAATCAACAGTACACCGTAAGCTTAATATAATTTGGAGGAAGAACATGTGCTTGCATTGTTCTCAGAATTTGTTTTATTCACATGAGAGCCAACTCTATGGAAGCTGGAAAAAGTACGTAACAGAAGTCCAAGCTGGAAAGATGTATCAAAGGAAAAGAGCCGCAACTAAAAGAGAAAGAATCCGTGATTACCACTCCAGGGCAGGAGCTAACAACTGCTAATGGGGTGGTACCGTATGACCCAGAGGAAGTGCTATAAAGATTTTTGTCTTTTCTCCTTCAAAAACTGTACTGGGAACCATCAGCTTTTACAACACTCTCTGGAGAACTATAATCAATCTGGGTGCTCCCCAAGAACCTATGACTGAAATTGCAAACATGGGAGATTAGCTATGTAAAGATACATGGTGCAACACAATCTGTGACAGCTAATCCACTTTATTACAGGCATCATCAACTCTCTTCATTATCTAAACCTTCCAATTCAACTGTTCTCAAAGACCACAGCCATTGGCACCATTTAAAATTGCTTACATTTTCTTTCTAATATACTCATTTTGATTACTAAAAGGCAAATAAAAATTGGTAGGTTTTTCTCTCTTCCTTTATATTCGGTTTCATATAGTACAATAAATACTGTAAATACAAAAGAAAAAAAAATTAACTAAATGAATCCTGGCTTCAAAGCATCGATACTTAAAAACAGAAACAAGGGTGAACACATGATGATGTGGTCTTTACTCAAGAATGTGAAAAAAAAGTCTGCGGGTATTTTAAATATTTACCAAACGAAGGGGACGTATATCAGGTTGCAGAGCTCTGGACTACACACACTTTCAAGAAATGATGATTCATGTTGATTTACATCAGCAAGCTCGAAGGTTTTGCTTTGTTCTTTTTAATTTCTAATTACATTTTAGTAGCAGAATAAACAGAAAGGACACATAAAGCCAGAGACAAAAAACAAAATAAAATTAAGGAAAAACAGCCTTTTAAGGCACTTAACATCAGAGAAGGCAAGTCAGCCAGTTACAATTTACAACTGCACAATAAACCATGGTGAGGTTCAGCTGACTAATGCTCTGCACCATTACGTAGCATGTACCAAAGATAAAAGGCCAATTTCCTCTTCGAAAATTGGGTTTCAGTAATGTGGGGTCGGGTGATTACCTCCACAGCAGCATCCGTCACGGAGGCCCAGCAAACACAAAGAAGAATCCTGAGCCAGGTGAACTGGGATTTGAGAAATCTCATCTAAACTCTCGTGCTCCGAGATCTGCAGAAGCGAGTTTTGTAGCGTGAAAACAGACCCCAGCAGAATTTTGCACCAACAAAGCTCAGAGGCCAGCAGGCACGTACACGGTGCACGAGGTCCCTCCAGTCACCAGCCCCCATATATTGTTTCTGAAGCTTTCCTCATGTCCCAACGTGTTTACAGGGTGCCTGATTTTCACTGCTGACCACAAAGCCACATTATTTCAAATGACCAAACAATCTTGGTGGATCTAATTTTCACATCTTTTAGTCATTGAGTACAAAGCAGACTATCCTGAGAAAAGTACAGCAAAAATAACATAGAGCGCAAGTTTAAAAAGCAATAGCTATTTCTCATTCCCACCAGAGATGCTCTTGCTCTGTGCTAGCAAGGTGCTGATGCTGTATCCAAAATCTGACTGCGGCAGAGATAAGGAAACCTAAACTAATTCTAAACTAGACTGAACTGCATTGCTGTTCACACCAGTGAAGCTACAAATATCAGCACAGACCACATAAATCTAATCAGGATCCAAGAGACTCTGACCACTGACCATACCATGATAAAGCATCTGTTACTATGGCTTCATGGCAGCCACAACCACCCAGGCAAGACTGGTTCAAGCTAGCCGGTACTCTTTTCACGCTTCTGACTGTAGTATTAGAAACATAAATCACAGAATCATAGAATGGTTTGGGTTGGAAGGCACCTTAATGATCATTTAGTTCCAACCCCCCCGGGCCATGGGACACCTCCTACTAGCCCAGGTTGCTCAAAGCCCCGTCCAGCCCGGCCTTGAACACTGCCAGGGATGAGGCATCCACAGCTTCTCTGAGCACCCTGTGCCAGTGCCTCATCACCCTCACAGAAAAGTATATCTTCCTAATATCTAATCTAAATCTACTCTCTTTAATTCTGGAAACATTAACCCTTGTCCTATCCCTACACTCCCTGATAAAGAGTCCCTCCCCTTCTTTCCTCTGTAATTTACTGAGGAGAGAACAGCTCCTTCCAGGATGAACTAGTGGAAATAAAGAGGAGATAAAGAGGAGAAAGAAGGGATTAAAAAAAAAAAAAAAAAAAAAAAAGAAAAAAAAGGAGAAGAAAAAGGAGAAGTTGGAAGAAATTCATACCACTTGACTTTAAGTGCTTGGCTGTGGTTGCCGAGGCTGCCACAGGCAGTACAGGACAGCTCCTGGGGCACCTGCCTAGCCCTGACGAGGGCATGGTCAGCCTGGGACAACGCTGCTGCCAACTTGATACAGCCCATCCTACCCTGAACACATGTTCTGGGTTATACGATATACACCCCTACACCCCTTACCCTGCTCACACCAAGCACTAACACAGGACAGTTCTTCTCAAACACCTTCTCTCCACTACCCTTCTGGACTCTGTTCCCAGTGCAGAAATCAGTTACTTTGCTTCAGTTCCTCCTCTGCAGCAAGGAAACCTTCCCCATTGCTCCAGCTTGGCAGCTCAGGGACAGAGCTGGCCCAAAGGCAGAGACTTGTATCATAACGCGCAGTCAAAAGATCCCCCGTGTCAGTCGGGGCACACCAGTGATCATCTCATGGAAAACCAACAACATGGGCCCAGATAGTGAGGAAGGAAAATACGTATGAATAAAAGCATTGCAAGTAACTAAGTAAATTATTATGTAGTGGTCTGCGAATCCACAGAGAAAAACCCAGCTTATATGATGATATGGCTCCACATCTAATTTTGGTTACTGATACGTCAGGCCCTTCTATAGGATACTGGCATACAACGTGGAATATATTTTAAGTGTCACTTTGCTTGAATATATACCTCCAACACATGCTAATAACAGTTTAAATGTAAAACCCTGCCATGTCACAGCTGCTCACATCTATTACTTCTGAAGACAGAAAGTAACTGCTAAGCATCGTTCTTCAGAAATGGAGAGAGAATGTGGGAAAAGAGATGGATGGATCTGGCAAGAGATCACAAATGCCTAGGATTTCTGTCTCCCGCTCTCTGCAAGCTTGCATACTTTACTCCTTCTCCAGTTTTATTTTAGCAGCAACTTTTCTGAGCATCTTTTGCAAGCCAGCTCAGTCCAGCACAAAGCGTGTGGGCACATCCCACCACCACATCCCCGTCACTGTGGTCAAGCTGACAAAATCCTTGTCAACAGATTTTCAGAATATACATTGCATGAGAGTAGCCAAAAGCACTCCCTGTTATACGTGGACAACCCCTCTGAAAGTCTCCTTCTAGTAAGATACAACTTGCAGGGGGTTTTCAGCTTCACACCAAGAGGGGATAACTACTGAGCTCATCTTCTCGTTTCAGGGGCATCCCTGAAGATCGAAATACAACTCACATATATTAGTCCCAGACTAAATAGGCAAAATGACAATTCCCTCCTCTGAAGCCTTGCTTTCCACTGGTTTGGCATCGCTTTTCTCAGCAATGCTTTTGCCCCTCCCCTACATAAATACTTCATAGTCTATGCTTTGCCTATACAGAGGCCTCAGTTACCCCTTAGAGAGGAAGGGAGAGAAAACAAAGAGAGAGACCACTCCTGAAAGAACACGGATTTCTAACAGGTTTCCAGCATGGTCAGACTGACGGGCCCGCTATTAGGAGAGGGTGGATCAGTGTCATTGCCTTCCAGTTTTGACAGCTTATGTCATCTTCAGAACAGATGTTCTCCGAGTTCTGCCCTGTTTGCTAAATCAAGCAATAATTCCCATCCATTTCAGGGAGGACTCCCGAAGGAAACCGTATGGGTACTTGTGCTTAGGACTACTTCAAAGCTTGCCAAGTTGACTGCCATGGCTGCTGGATGTTCAGCCTGACAGGGCTGATGGCATCATCAAAGCCAAGCACCAGCTGTGGGAATGAGTCCTGAAGGGTGTGGATGCTCTACAAAAGCAATTTCAGCGCTAGAGGTCCTGGAAAAGGGAGCTGGAAGGGAGCATGCCAAAGAATGGCAGCAACTTGACAAAGACAAAGGCAGCTGGGATGGTCTGATCTTGGTAGACCGGTAGGAGAGCAGAACTTCTCAATATAAGAGGAAAATAATAAAGTATCAGGTATCCCCTTTCAAATTAATTTCAATGGAGATGACTTCAAGTCTAGCCTAGTAATAGAATAGTATCAGTTCCTTGGTAATTCTGGAACTAAACAGCATTCATCAACATGGGCTTCAAATCCCACAGGCAGGGAGGATGGTAACTCAGCACATACAGTCTATTTCTAAAGGTGACCCTCAGCCAACACCCTGGAGGACACCCACACTTTTGGTTTACTATCTCCAGCAAAGATGTAAAACCAAAGCCCAAAAGAATCCATTATCCTGATAACAGTAACATGGGATTGTCTAAGAAAAGATGACAATTTCTAGCTTCATCCACCTACCTAGCACATCTTCAATGCCCTAAACCAATATGAGAGGAGAAGAGCAGGGGTGAACAATTTTATGCTGCCCTTGTTACACCTTGGGAAAGACAACTGCTGTTGTCCTAAGCCACTTTGAACTCATCCTTCTTCAGCAAGTGGAAAGGCCAAGAGCATCCACTACATGACAGCTCCAATGGAGAGAGCAACGAGCAGCAGCATCTCCACCATGTGTGCCATGGCTCAGGGGTGCTAGGGCTCAGTAGCCTTTCCTCCAAAAGTCCGGTTGAGGTTTTTAACTTACATGCTGCTATTACAGTCCAAGCCATGACTTTATGGCTCCTTAACACCGTTCCTGCTCTTCCACACACAGAACAACAATGTCAAAGCAAAGGACATCCACATCACTTGCGTTAAGTCACCTTCCATCCCCTATGAAGACAGTAACCCAGTGAAAGTGTAACAAAGACAAGAAGAACTGCTGTCCACAACATCCAGCACTACACAGAAAACAAGGGCAGAAAAAGACAGAGCAATGGGGTAACATGCAGCATACCCTGTGAGGTTCATGTTGTGGCAAATGATGGAGACAAGAGGTCAGGGTTCACCACATGGAAAGCATGGGCTTCCGTTTAATTGTTACTCAACTATGTGCTACATGAATAATTGGGTTTATGGATGTTCCTGGCAGAGACAGAGGGGAACCCATCCTCTCAGGGCAGCTAAGTGCTTGACTTCTGTGTATTTTTATGTGTTTGTCAAACACTTAGACACTACAGGCACTTAGAATCTTTTAAATAAATAAAATGCATCGGGCTAGTTCAGCGCAAAAGGAGCTGTATCAATGCATGTCAACTACTTTCAATGGAAATAACAACAGTAAGTGCCGCCAAAAGAAAAACTTAATAAGAACAGGGTAGCAGGGAGAGAGGAGAAGTAACGTAAGGCTGACAGAATCGCAGCCTGAAAGAAATCAGAACAGTAGATCTGAGAATAGCTCAGATCATAAGATAGAGAGGGGAAAAAAGCACCTCCCGTTTTACTACGACTGGGCCAGCTTACATTTTGTTACAGGGAATCCAGGATAGGCAATTGTGTAATCAAGAGCCAGACGGCTTTACTCATTTATAATTAATTCAGAGTACTTTGAAAGTGAGCTTAGAAAATAACCAAGTGCTTCCCTTTAAGGAAACCTCTTGTAATGCTTCTGCAGGGCACCACAAGCAAAACAGAAGCTGTTCAGCTGAAGACAAAAGGTTTTCTCCTGACATAAATGAATAAAGTGTTACCAGAGGCAGTGAAGCAGAGAACATGGCCCATCTTGAAGGAAGGCTTTCATCCAAGCACTGTAATTTTACAGCAAGAAACACCATTCTAGACTGTTTTATACCATTTTAAGGGTTGAGAGAAGACTCAGTACATTATGGACTGAGATGTAGACTATTCAGTCTTCTATTTATTGTATATAGACAACTGCTCCCTTAGAGGCAAGCATGATTTTTGGCTCCAAAACCACGACCGACACTTCCATCTATTCACAGCACTTGCCAGGAGAGTGGGTGTTAGAATCGAGAACAGTTGCACTGATCCACACCCCCCCACCCCGTCCCCCCAAAATAGCCCCCCACCTTCTCCAGCCACTGCACTGCAAACCACGTCAACAGCACGGTCCTGCATCCTGGCACTGCTCGTTTGTTCAGATCTCAGGTATTCATTAGCCGTCCTGTGCCCACACAAATAATTCAGAAAGTTAAATGCCGCCTTCCGTTCTGCGTAGTTACTAATTTATCTACACTTAGTTTTTTATCCGTAATTCACGTTGACATTAATGGAGAGACAAATATGTGTGTAACAGAACAGAAGCAGACCAAAAATAAATGAGAAAAAATGTGGTCACCAGAAAGCAATTATACGTTCCAAACTGCATAGTGGAAACCACCAGCATGTTGAAGTCAAGCAAAGAGGAAAATGTACCAAAAACACACTCGGGCTGGAGGAAGAAGGGGGGTGGCAGGGACAAAGTTGCTAGAACATACAATCAGTCTCAGCCTCATGGAAAAGAATATAAATATTTAGACATGAACAGACCTCTTAAAATACAGTTGCAGAGTCTGCTGGCACATGGACAAACATACAATAAGCCCACCAATGTGGAGACACAAATCAGGTAAATCAGACATGAAATTGGCAGGCAACATGTGCAAGATGCATTTCGTAAAGGCAGAAATGTGTTCACCACTAAATACGAAGACAAATTTTCCAAGACAATCTGAAGCTGTACTGTAAAAAAAGTAAACATTAAATATTTAAGGCTGTTCACCTAAACGATGTCACTTTGGAGCACATGGTGGCTTTTTCCTCCACCAGTGTTCTTCTCGCTACAACAACAAAAAAAAAACAAAGGCTTTGAAGAAAAATACTTGAGCAGTTTCGCTACTTTGAGAGATGAACATCTTCCCGGATGGCCCTGAAAGAGTTAACTGCTTCAGAGCTCAGATATTCTCCTTCCCATGTCTCACGATAAGTACTAGAAGATTTATGTGCAATGAATTTCCAATTACTGATCTGCACCAGCTGGGCTGTCAATCAGCCTGCCTATACAGTGCAAGTCTTCACCTCCCCATGTTCTCCTTGCACTTAGAGGCTCCTTCTCCCCCCACCAGCACACACAAAAGCATGTAATTCCCACATTCCTATCAACTGAAGCAGGTTAAACGTTGTTTTGGGCTTCCCTTGCTCCTCCAGTCTACGGCAGATGTTATTTTCTCACCATGGCATCGAGGTGTGAGGGAAATCTGGGAGGGAAAGCCTAGGATCAGGACACAAAATTTTCTTACACCAGTACACAAGGTCCAGATATAAGGAAAGAGAAGAAAAAACACTCCCCCACAAAAACAAAAAGTCCCACAGAAGTCTTTAATTATGATTTTGCCCAGGTAAAAAAGTACAAAGTTTTCAGGCAACTACCTATGGCAACTTTAGGATCTCAAAAAAAAACTTCAAATCCCCCTAAAAGGTATTATCTCCCAGTAAATACAAAATTATTTCATGGCTGTCTCATAGTTCTAGCTCAATACACATCAGGAGTTCATGAAAACGGGTGTCCTGCTCAGGGTCATCGTCCACCCTAGTTTAATGGATTATCATTTATTTCTTTAAAAATCAGAGTTGCATTTAGCACCACTACACATCCCTTACTTTATTTCTCAGCCACATGACTAAGGGAAACGCTGCATCAGTAAACCTTTGCACAGCAACACTAAGCAATATAACCAGTGATTAAATCTTGTTCCTAATGTAGAATTCAGCTTGAAGAAATATAATTACATAAAAAAACTAACCACAAAGCTCAGAAAAAAATATTTTCCTCTCCTGTTTTCTCAGATCTCACTAAGCCATATCCCCGAAATAAAAAAAGCAAAAAAAAACCCAAAAAAAACACAGACATGGCATCATCCTTGAGACTTTGCCTGTTACAACACGATACTACCCCAGGCTGTTGTTTTTGCACCTGCATTTCACTTCCTAACCTGGGTTACAGAGAAGAGGATTCTTGAAAGCTAAATTAGGAGCTCTGTAAACACCGAATCCGTGCTATGTACCAGAGTGAATGTTCACTGCAAAGGCTGGGCACCCTGTGAAGGGCAGGGCTTGGAGATACAGCACCAAGCCAGACCGTCCTCTAGCAGGACCTGTAAGTGTTTTTTTATTTTATTCCTCCTTAGAGGCCTTACCAGAGCTCTCTGCAAATTTTCATCCAGGCTCGACTGCCTATAAATAGAGAGCTGCAGCCCCCGGGGGCTGTGTGGCTCTGTGCTGCTGGTGTGCTCCGAGTTGCTAAGGAGATGGCAGAGCGAAGGTTTGCAAACCGCGTGGGGGAACCGAGAGGAAAGCGGCACCGCTCGGGGGTTCGGCGGAGAGCCAGGGAGGTATCCTCCTGCGGGTATCCTCTGGATCAGAGAAAAAAATAAAAAGGAAAGAAGGGGGGAAAAAAAAAGGATGGAGATTCCCTCTCAGCTTGACAGAGGCCAGATGTTGGGAACGTCAGGGCAGGCATTCCCATCCACGGACTCCTGGATAATTATTATAAACCATGAACCATCTGAGTTCTTGAAGGGTCCCTGTTGCCTGAATCCAGACCTGGGTTCTTTATCTCGAAGGAAAGTAATTATAGCTTATATTACACAGCACCATCCAAAAGGAAAAGGAATTTTTGAATCCTTTTATTCACGTCTATGTAGACTTGTAAACAAGATTAGTATGCAAAAAGTCAAGCTTTGAACTGCAGCACTGGAACAAACTACGTAAAGGAACCCAGACTAGGGTGACCCCTCATACACAATCTTTTTCAGATATGAACCAATTCATTTATCTTGGGCTAGGGGATGCCTGAATGGAAATGGAGTCTGGCTCAAGACACAGGAAGAAAAAAAGTGTCATCCTGAATTAAGGTTGTGTGCAATACTACGGTCCATTTCAGCCAGCCAAATCACATCTATAAATAGGAGAAGTCTCACATCACTGCGATGGTGGCAAATATCACCAAGACTGAATGCACACCTTGAAAAGAGGTTTTGCATTTCCAGCATGAACGGAGATGCGATTTTACAGGCATAAAGAAGGCTTACTTGAAGTTTATGCAGAAGCAACTTTGCAATTGCTCCTGGTGGAGTGAAGATAAAGCTAACTGTGAGAAAAAATCTAGAGCAGTTTCTAAGAACAAAACCCTTAGGAAAACAACAACAACAAAAGGTCTAGGAATTCCTCAAAATAAAGAGGCAAATACAAAAAGAGCCAAGGCTGTTCCTGCAAATGCAGCAGAAATGTTCCATGGTGTCAGCCGCAGTTTCTCACACAGATCACTTTGTAGTAATAGAAAATTAAATCCTTTTGTTTTCCAAGACTCATCCACAGCGAAAATGATGCATTTTAGCAGAACAAAGGCAGTATCTCTTGCCAATAGCGTATAAGCTCATCTCTCACTTAAAAAACAAAGACTTAGCAGAAAAAGGTGTATTCTTCTCTGCGGCCACCACTGTTCCAAGCCACAGAAGTATCAAAGTGTGTCTGACAGTTGCTCATTCCTAGGCAAGTGAAACAGAGAACTGGTTTGTTGTTTTGTTTTTTTTTTTTTCTTTTTCCCAAGACAGCAATGAAACTGCATTAAGAATATTTGAAATAAAAAGCATGTAGAGCAATCAAATGATTTGAACTTTTATGGTCTTCCATCTTTTACAGACGCTAATGTTAACACTAACTCACTAGCGACGAATCGACAGAAAGAGAAAGAACATATGATCACGGCTTATCTCCCAGCGTACGTATTTCTTAATATAGAAGAGTGTATGATAGATCTGCCACCATCTGATCTTGATTGTTGTAAAACCAGTCATTCTGCCTTCATCTGCCAAAAGAGTTTGAGAATTACTGGGGATATTTTTGGCAGCCTTGAGCGCACAGAAGCACCAAGGGCTGTCCCAGAGGACAGCTGAAAGTTCCGTAATAATTTCCATCTATTAGATGCCGCTTTTGCATATTACTCGATGATTGTCCAGTGCAATTTTAAGTTAATTAAGGATGATGAAAGTGGGGAAAAAAGGTTCAGGTTGCACTGTCGTTACTGTGTGTCTTTGTTCCACACAGAAGGTTTTTTTATGACAGTCTTAAAAAGATCAGAAATCTGATCTTGTATCTACTCAATTTTATGACATAATACATTCACTGAAGAGACAACTTATAAGAAAGATCTGAAAAATATTCTTTGGTCATAAACATAACCCTTAACTGGGGGACAAAGGGTGAGGGGGGAATCAACAACCTTCTCGCATATAAAACCAGGGAGGAGAAAAGTTCTTATTGAAAAATACACATTAGCTTTTCAAGACAGAACTTCACATTGTGATTTCTGCAAACAAAGTTATTTCCACCCTGATTCAGCCCTATATCCCATTAAAAAAAAAAAAAATCTTAACTTTTTCCAGAAATTAAAAGCATAACTGAACCAATATAACTTGACAGAAGGTTGAATACAAATTATTCTTACGAGGAGTATTACTATGGTCAAGAGGCAATGGGGATAAATTGAAATACAGGAAATTCTTTTTAAACATAAAAATACCCCACAGCCACTTCTCTTCCATGAGAGTGGTCAGGCACTGGTGCAAGTTGCCCAGGAAGGTTACGGAGTCTCCATCCTTGCAGATATTCAAAGCCCAAGTGGAGACAGCTCTGAGCAACCTGCTGTCGCCAACCCTGCTCTGAGCAGGGACCTCGACTAGACGACCCCCAGGGGTGCCTTCCCACCTCAGCCGGTCTGTTAATTCTCTCAATGTTAAGCACAAAGCTCCAAATTTACCAACTGTGTTAAGGCTGAATATCAAGTTTAAACTGATTTCAGTTATACAAATGCAGAATTTGATTTTGGAAACTTAGATCATAAGATTGATAGCAAAGTGTCCTTTTAAATGAACAGAAGTCTTATTTATTGGACTATAGAACACATCCAAAAGAAAAAACACTTTCTTTTTGCATACTGTATATTTCCAGCACAGGAAGTGCCGTGCCAAGAAATTCTCCATTTTCCAGTTAAAGGAATGGGTTTTTAACGTGGATTCTGAACTTCTCTCTGCGCATCGCTGTGTTAATGGCCACGACCCCTCTTCCTGTCAATCTTTACTTCCATATGCCATCTGACTGTCACACTTCCTACATTTGCCTTTGTATTTCTGCCATTTCCCAAGCTTTAAGCACATGCAAAATTATTAAAAAGCAATACCACAATAAAGCAAATAAACTAAGCTGCCTTCTGCAAGCCTAGGAGAGCTGGCTGTGGAAACCTCTTCAACTTCCATCCAAGTCTGAAAATGCCTTTCACATCACTGAATGATGCTTGGTCCAGCACCAACTGTCCAATTCTACAGTTATTACTTAGCTATCACTCCTGATGAAGAGAGGAGTTGGAACTAAGTGACATGAATGGTTTTGCCATCAATGCCACCCATTCAGCACAAACAGATTCACGACCCTTGGACCTGTCCAAGAGGCACAGGAAAAACTGCAGGAGCTCAGCCTCTGCTAGGAGCACAGGGCCAGAACATGGACAGGCAACCAGAACTTGAAAAGCTCTGAGCTAAGCTGAACAGCAACAGCTGAACAAGCAATATCTAGACACACACAAATCTGGAAGATAAGAGTAAGCACAGCAAACACAATGGTGCAAGTCACTAGAGCGCAGTGTTAGAGAAGGCAAGTATTTGAGGGCCAGCAAATTAAATTCATAATCATCTGAATTCAGGTATTTCTACAGCGCCAGAAACCTTTCAGGTAACACACAGTTTTCCCTTAACACATAGACCTTAAAAATAATTAAAAGGGGGGGGGGGGGGGGGGGGGGGCGGGGAGGGGGAGGAAGAGTCAAGTTAAAATAACACAAGATAATACATCCTCACATACACCATACAAACTCTTTCAACACTCCCTGTGTTGGTTTACTCTTCACGCATCTCTCAGCCAGGCTAAGGGGAGAGGGGGAAACGCAGCCAGACTCAAGGCAACCCTCAGCTTTGCGTGCATTTGCACTGCTGCAACATCCAAGCTGACAAGATGTAAACGGTTTATTCTCTGCCGAAGCAAAACCTTTCATTGCGTTAAAACCAAATAAAATCTCCATAAATGTGTGGATTCATACAAGCACATTTGATAAAGTCTATACCAAGAAGCTTGGAATCTCCTGAGCATTCAGCGACATCTCCCCCGAGGTTCAAGTTCCCGCTGCCGCCCTGCCAAAGAGGCAGGGGAAAAACGGGCGCAGCAGGTGATCGCTTCGCTGAAAATGGGCTCACGGAGCTTTCGGAAGCTTATTGCCGCGAGTGCAAAGAGTTAAACACCACAAGGCATCGCTCTGATCTCACACATCAGTGAAAAAGTAGCAGCAGCTCTACCCAAAGCAATGCTGCAAAACAAACACAAAGCTGAATCAGACCCATAAGCTTTTAAAGAGAGCAGTGAGCTAGATAAAGATATGGATTTCCCAAGGTGAACCCCTTTTGTACCAATGCCACTTTTCAATCTTATCATCTCACCTTTTCCAGGATTTAGGTTTTATTTCAGGCTATCAACAGCCATTCGGGTCAGCCATACAAAGTAAATCTGCAGAGCTCCCAAGTACTGAAAAGTGATGGGAGAACCCACCCGAAACAAACATTTTGCCAGACCTCCTCAGAGCCGAAAAAAAGAAACTACTGTCAGCAGAGTGGGATCAGCGTTAGTTACACTTTAGCAACAACATCGGATGATCCATTTGCCACCTTGATACAGGCTAAGAAAAGAAATGATTAAAAGTTATAGGCACACCTTTCCTTATCTGAGGTGACAGTGCCACTATTTAAGCTACAAATAAAACTCTTAAAATTCCTCGCAGTATTAACACTGCCCATCTGCAGTCCCCACAGGGTTAAAACTGGAAAGCCCGACGCTGCTTCTCAATTTGGAACTTTTTTTGCTACCGTGACCAGCTGTTAGAGCTTAGGCATATCATCAGGAATCCAGTGACACAGCAAAGGTCTGAACGCAGACATACATTTCTGACTCCCAGTAAGCAGAAAGCAGACCAAAAAATTACGTCCATGACTAATAAGCCCCATCATGCCTTCTAAGCTTCTTCAGTATAAACTGATTCGATAATGTAACAGTGGTCAAAAAAACACCTTTTCTTACAGAACTTTTTTTTTAAAAAAAAAAACTCAAAGTGGGCTTTTTATTTCCTTTTTAGCTTAAAAAATTAAAGAGACTCATCTGTGTTAGAGACACAGCCACTTGCAAAACAGCTAAATCCTGTTCTGAACCTTGCAAACACAACCAATTTTGCTTCCTGCACTGCTGTAAGGTCAGTGAGAAGTCACAATTCAATCACTAGTGCAAGCAGCAGCACATTTTTCTCTCCAGAATAGCTGCTAACTGGGGGCATGAGGCACTGCTGGGCCACCCAGGTCTGCAAAAGCCAGTCCACCTCCACGCACAAGGGCTGTGGTGGAGCTTCTCCATCCACCAGTCTTGAGAGAGGTGAATGCACGGGGAGAAATTGATGGGGGTGGCGGTAGAAAAAATAATAAAAATCAGTATCAGGGAATTAATATCAAGCAAGAGGCAAAGATTTTGTTTTTTCCCTCTGTTTTTCTTTATCCGAACTTTAAAAACACTGCCAAGAAAAGGAAGGGGGACAAGTGGGATGAGTTAGTGAACATGACAGCATCGCTGGAAGACACGAACTGGGAAGCTGGCAGCCCAGATGATGCGCCAGGGCACAGCCCGGGCAGGGACATGGCAGCAGGTCGTGGCCCCGGCCACCGGCCATGCCGCGCCTGTGAGGGACACCTTATAGGAGCTGACAAGGTTTCCTCATAGAGCCGGGCCAGGCTGCCCCACAACTGACAAATAAAATCGGGTTTCGAGTGTGAAAAGTGGGTCACGGCTGCACAGAGGAGGGCGAGCCCAATATGGAGGAACACCCGGCAGCGACCCCGAGGCCTTTATTAATGGTGTTATTATGCAAATTTGGCAGCACCCGTCAGCCTGTCAGCCGGGGTAGCAGTGAGCTACCCGAGGTGAATGCCATTAAATGCCCTTTGCCCAGCCCATCCTTCTCAATGCTCCTGCCCCCCCGCCGCCAAAGGTCACCCTCCTGCTCTCCCAGCTCTGCCCCTCCAGGAGCTCCCACCCTCTGTCCTCCCCCACACTGCCCTGGCCTGACCCCCCCCCAGCACTCACGGGCGATCGCCTTCCATCGAGATCCATTTTCAATTCCGCATCCCCAGATATCCCCGGCACCAAGCAGAGGGGTGGTTTGGGACAGGGACGGCTGCCTTCATCCCCATCATCTCCGCCCCGTGCTTCGCCTCTTGCAAAGCACAAGCATGTTGATAAGTCTGAGATCATTTTTAAGCATTCGTTTCCCCCCCCCCCCCAAAGGCTGAAGTCCCCAGATGCATCTGGCTTCCAGGGAAAGAGCACAACCAGGCTCCTTTAAAGAAGCAGGCGGGCACCCACCTCCATGCTGGAAAGGACACAGGCACAGCGGTGGGTGAGGCAGAGCTGTGCACCACAGCCCTGGCCAGAACGTGCACTTCCCCAGTGGTCACCTTTAGTTATCATTCACACACACACAAAAAAAAAAATCTGGACTTTTTAAACAGTGCTTAAATGATTCTCTCCCCCAAAGAATTAAATTACCATTTATAGCCTATTCTTCCTATTAAAAATTTATCAATTTATTCATCACTTCTAGGACTGAGACCTTTCATTTGTTTTACAATGAAGAAACCTTTGATCTGCAATTCTCCAAGGCTACCATTTTTTATTCTTTAGTTCTTCTCATTAAAAATAAAATACCTCTACTCTCCAAAATGCCTTGATGGCACTCACAAAATGCCTATTTTAACAATGAGAAACTTTTTTCATCCTTACCTTGTGAGAGGTAAACTTGGGAAGTTTAAAAGGCACTTTTTTTCCTTTTTTTTTTTTAACCATAACAGTACTGTATTGCAAACAGCGAGGTTTTACATCCAAGAATCATCAGGCTGGAAGACTGCAGTCAGACAGTATTCACAAAGTGAGCCAGAAGAATGTCCTTCTCCCAAAGACAGAGAAGCAAGCAGCAAAAACAGTTTCACAAAATTAGGCTGATCTGAAATGAGTTTGCCCTGGGGTGTTGCCTAACCTACACCCCAACCCTGCCAGGCAACTCCTAAATGGAGTCCAAGCCAGAGCATACATTAAGACTCGGAGATACAACCTGCAGAAGAACATTTGGAAACCAGATTTTATCATTTTTCCACTTGTCATCCTATTCTCCACAGCTGGACACACAAAGATCCCTCTCAGCAAAACAGTTGTTAGCACTTGGGTGTGACTATGACTACAGAAAGCAGATGTACCCCCACCTAAGCCGCTAAATGTGTGTTTCACATCAGCGGCCTCGGGCTGCTCCTGTGAAGAGCGGGACACAATATCGGTGTGGATTTGCCTTACCGCCCTCCTGGCACAACTCACATCTCACCTGCTGCAAGGACTACACACTGTCGCATTGGTGCACTCCATCAGGATTTCTCCATTACAGCTAAGTGAGGCACACGGGTTACACACCACCAATCAATAAAACGGGGCTGAGGACCGCTCACCCCAACTCGTGTCGCGTGGCACAGAGATGTTGCAATAAGAGTCACACTTTGCTGCTGATCCAGCCCAAAACTGGCGTGCCCGACACCAAGCTGTTCCCCGGCACAAGAGCATCTCGTGGACTTGTGCTGCTCCACCACACACAGGTCTGCCTCGCTGAGCCACAGAGGGCTTGCAGGGTTTTCACTGCATGAAAGTTTCTGCAAGGGGATTTTTTCAGTAGACCTAGTCAATAATTTTCCTTCAAAAGCATCTTCTCAGGAAAAACTGAATTTTTTTTTATCCCAAATATACATCTCCCTGCATTCACTCTCTACAGAAACTCTGATGTCTGTAAGGGGTAACAGTGCTTTAAAAGCACTGTGTGTGCTGTTTGCAGTTTGATTTTTAACATAAAAAAACACTTTCTATACAATGAAATCCTATTTTCTGCACACTTTTTCTGCAGAAAGCTGAAGAACAAGCTTTAGCTTAACTCCCAACAGAGACCAGACCCCAGACCCCAATCCAAACCTAATCTCAGCTCAGATTCAGCACTGAATCAAGCCCACAGTCATCTTCTGAGAGATCAAGTTAAAACAAAAGAAACCTGAACTACCTGAATCCCAACACTTATTTACAGCAGCACCAAAAGTGAATGACCAGCTAATTTAGTAGAGAAATAATAATTTACTCCACTACCAAAGCAGAGCATATCAGAGGATCAAAAAAACACTTAGTGTCCAAGCCTCTGTTTAGTGGAACGCAAACTCTCCGGCTGCCGCAGGGAGAAAAAAGGCAGCTTTTGCCAGCAGACACATTTGTGCAGAAGCCCCAGCTATGACCACAGGGAACTGCCAAGTGTACCTGTGCTCCCTCCTCCTCATCCCCCCCAGTCAGAGCCGCCTGCACCAGGAGGGAGCAGAGGAGGAGCAGAGCCAGCAGGAAGCACAGAAATCCACAAAACCGCCCCGTGAAATAGCACGTGGGTAGTGCAGCTAATTACGCTTTTGTCACCAAATACAAGATGGACCAAAAATATTACTGTCTTGTAAGTCGCTTGCATATGCCAGAATATTTCTACTCTGCATAAATGGATTCCGTTCAAATATTGTGAAAATGAATTCATCCCAGAAAAAACACAACAGGCCTAACTGCATGTCACCAGATGCCACCCAGGCTATGATACAGCCCCTTGAGTACGCTCTTCACCAGCATCGCAGAGGAGCCGTGAATGTCTGATGAGCCCCAGGAACGTGGGCTTGCCAAGCACTTGTCAATCTCCAGCCCGTGTTATTCCTCTTCAGTAATCTAACGTCGGCATCTTGTTCCTGTGTACATAAAAGCTTGCTCAGCGTGTTCAAATTGCTATAATTCTGACAGCCTAATCATTTGGCGAGATGCTGCCATATTAACAGATAACAGCTTGCCCTCTCTGCAGACTGGAGGCTCCTACTCTGCATCGCTGGCTTCAGGGAAGAGGATGGACGAGGTGGTTTCACCTCCTGCTCCCGCTGGTGGAATAGTATTAATAATACTTAACGCCTACTACCCCCAAAGCAGTCCTCAAATACATTATGAGGAGCTGTTTTACTTTAGCAAAACAATGCACGCATGCAAAAAATAAAAATAAAAATAAAAAGAGGTATTATTCTCATTTTACAGAGCGCTTCATGGAGATAGGAAAGGAACTTTTATGTGTCAAAGGAAACATGTGGGCTGAGAAGGAAAACTGAACTCATCCCACCCAGTCATAATCCAAATAACCATAGTATTATTGTATTAGAGCTCTGCTTAAAATGAGTGGAGATCAGAGGCTCCCCAAGTGTGGTTTGCAGTTAACCTTTACTCTGTGAGTCAAGGGAATGACTGACAGAGGTCAGGCCAAAGGTTTCCCTGGCCCAATATCCTGCCTGATAGTGGCCCACAAAGACAGGTATGGAGGAGTAAATCCAGGCAAAATACAACTTAATAACTCTACACAACACCATAGAGATTTGCAGCTCCCCCATTTGTGGAAGGGGAGAGAATTTCTCCCTACTTTTAAAGGGCACTCGATGGATTTCTCTTCGATGAATTTGTACAGATGCCGTCTGCTGGCACAAAAACTTCTGGCATCCACAAGGTCCAGCGGCAGCGAGCTGCACAGCTTCATTACAGATCTCCATCAGGTCATTTTAAGCCTGATGCCTCAGACTTAAAGCAGCTGGGACAAAGAGCAAATAATCCTTCGCAAAGCAAGTTTTCCTTTGTGATAATAGTTATTTTAGCTCCTGTTACTGTGCATACAAAGTTAAGGTTATTCTTCGCATAACTTTACATTCAGGTCCACCCTGCAGAAAACACTAAAATCTGGACAAAACAATGCAGCAAAGTTTTAAGGCAAATGGTATTTCTCTTTTTTTTTTTTTTTTTTTTTTAATTTTAAATGCAGGAAAGTATTTATGTTTTCCTCCTTCCACAGGGTATGACTGGTCAGGAACGACTCCCATCACAGGAGGAACCCTACAGCACCTCCTAGTACAGTAACCATAAAGAAAATTCTTGCTTATTTAGGCCAATGGTTCCCAAACGAGCTCTTCTGAAGTGTGAACAACCTTCACCCCACAGCGCGTCTTTCCACAGAAACTCCTCCAAGCATTCTTGCCTTAAATAGGGACCAAGTTACCATCAACCCTGTCCTCTTGTTTCTCTTTGCATTTTCTCCACAACTCAGACACCCATGTTAGCGCTCACAATATTGTCGAGTCCGAGGTCTCTCACAAAGCCCAGTGAAGGGAATACCTTCCCTATATCAACAATACATTGATCAATGTACAGGCTGGTTTGTACAGGAAATAAACAACCTCCATCCTGATCAAAGGTCCTGAACATGTAGCTTGACAGACTATAAGGAAGTGTTTTAAACACTGCAGGGCACTATGTTTGCATTTAATTGTTTCTTTTTTATTACTCTGCTTTTTTTTTTTTTGTTAAAGCATTTTTCCCCAACCTGTCAGTGTTTGCTTTCCAAGATTTGTTTATGCTCTGTAAGCTGTAGGTTATTTCTGTTAGAGACCCTAATTTCCTCCTCTGCTGGGACTATGGCGATAGCCCCAAGGAAGTTTACACTGAGAGAGAGGATCATGACAGGCAGTGAATTAAGTGGTTCAGAAAGAGACTCAATTAGCTTTCTCAGCGGAGGAAAATGAAGATAAAAAAAGAAATTCTTGGCAGTTCCACTCTGCTGTCTCTGTCTCAACTTCAGCAAATGGACATTAAGAGACAGTCAAAGAAAATAATCATGAATATTTGAAACCTAATATGACATGTGATTTATTGACATAGGACTAATACCAAAATCTCTCTTTTCTTTGCTTTTTTTTTTTTTCTTTTTTTTTTAATTCTTCTTCTTGCAGGTACCACATAAGACGGTAAACGCTGATTTCAAACCTCCCATTGAATATCCCAGCACCAACTAAAGCAATTGATCCACAGCTGACCATTAACACTCCTTCTCATCCCCAAACCCTCCACACACACAAACTTCACGTAAACGCGGCACCTCCCTCGCCTCACCCCTGTGCCTCCTGTGGTGATGACCAGCACATGGTACAGCAAGGAAGGGATCCAGAACAGATATGGTGCACATAATTAGAAATACAGTGGGAGAACAGCCAGTTACCTGCAAATGAAGTTACACTCTTGTCACCACCAGACCAGCCACGGTTCTGGAACAGCCCTGGGCTGCCCATCAGAGGCTGCAGAACCTGTGTGCCCCAGCACCACCTCTCGTTCTCACTCCCCAGAGCCTTCAGGGTCTGACCCACAGCCAAGAAGAGCAATTCACTTCTCCAGGTCTTGCTTTACAAGGGATCAAGGTCTCCTGATAGTCCTCGTTCTTCCTCCTGTCCTCCTGCCAAAAAAGTCTGTAAGCTCCCGGTTTTTTCCTTGCCAACTCTTCCAAAAGGCAGGAGCATAAAGGGAGGAGCTTTCTCCCTCTTTTTTTTTTTTTCTTTTCTTTTTTTGGTAGCCAATTCCCTGGCTGGCTGAGTTCAATTCATTTGTTTCCACTGAATGTTTGCTTTTTGAGCTGCTGTAAAATTAGATGGCAGGAAGCCTAGAGCTCCTGTGTAGGCATCTTCCTGACCATCTCCTAAGCCATGAAGCACAGAAGTGGTGTGTTCGTTCCAGTGAAGAAAGCCAAGCCAACATTTCCACAAGATTTAGAAATGCTTTGAAAACCAGTGTTGAAAGCTTCTGGACTGACTGAAACTCATGTCCTGCAGGAGAAATCCCAACCTAACAAAACAATAACACCACTATTGAGAAGGAGCCAGACCCTGAGAGGTGTTGGAACTCTAAGTTTTGAAAATGCCAGATATTTCTAAACCTGATGCCTGAAATACTAAGCTGTCCCATCAGGCATTAGTGGAAGTATTTATTATTTTTAATACATGCTGCCTGCAGGCAGAGACAAACTAAGAGATAAACTACAAGTGCCCCTTCAAAGCGACTGCCAGCTGAAACAAGAAAGCCGTATGCATAGTTCAGACTTTGTACTTTCAAATGCATGTGCACCTACAAAGAGAGACAAAGCATTACAATCATACTGCTCCTGACTCCAACCATTTCTTTGCATTTAAAAATACACAGAATGCCACGAACATTCATTATTCTTTAATGGCACACTTTGGCCAGGAGAACTGAATGCAGGAAAATGAAAGACATGGTTTGCTATTGAACATTGAAGGTTTCTCATTAAAGTTCTTAAAAAGAAAAGTGTAACAGTCAGGAGAAAGTGTCTACTTTTAACTCCCTTCTCTTGTTCCTCCCCAACTGTGCTTTGGGTCATGAAGATTAAGAAAGTATTAAGAAAGAATGCTTAATAAAGGTGGCTTTTTCTGAAGAGCAGATTGCAAAAAAAACTGTAGGAGAAGCTTAATCTGATTAAAATAATAATGACATCTACCAAACTCAGTTTTTAATAAGGAAGTCTACATGCAAAACAATAATTTTCACATTTCTGTGAACAGAAGACTATTTTATGATAGACTATAAAAGGCTGTGTTCAGCTGCCCTTCAGATTTACAAGGTGCTAATAACAGATTTCCCGTAACTTGTTTACCACACCAGAAATACATGCAGATAAATGCCATCGTGGCAGATGAGTGATGTTACTCTAAGAGGGCTCAAAGTACCCTGGAGTCAATGCACAACCTTTTCATGGTCTTCCCTGGTAATGTCTGATTTGAAATAGGACAGGCATCAAATTTAGATCACGTTAGCAACAGCCAAAGACATGACACATAGCACATCCACTTCGTGAACACTAATCTGTGGAGAGACAGTAATTTATTTCCTTGTCAATTTGTTTTGTGCCCCACAGAGCTTTGCACAACTGAAGCAGGCAGTGGGCGGCATAAAACTCCCAGGACTGAACCCGAACAGTCCAGAAGATGCCCAAAGCGGGACCTTGGAGAATCCCAAGGACTCTGCAAGAGGCAGCAGCTCTCAGCTTCCACTCAATTTCTACCAGCAAACACAACCTCTAACATAGGAGTAAAGGCTACAGGGTAGCACACCCTCACTGAAAAAATGCCAGCACCTGCTTTACAATAGCCTTTTTAAATTTCAGTATCTCTTCCAGACAGTTTCATCTAACTTCCATTTCATTTTATTTCTGCAGTCTGCAGCTTCTTTGCTCACATACCTTTTAAGTCATTATTTCCCGAAGTGAAAGATAATGCATCATTATTATTCCATATCTTAAGAAAACATGATACAATATTAGATCAATATCCCAGCCTACTATTAAATGGTTGCACAGCCAGCCACAAACCTTCCTGTCCTTATCACTCAAACTGAAATATCCAAGATTCTTCTCTCCCACAAAAAGCTCTTGAACATTTAGTATCTTTTCCACTTAATGGCTTTATTCCTTCTTGAAGTCAGTTGCACATATTCTAATGATGCATTTCCTGTACTACTTCTCCATCTGCAATTTATGCATTTGTATGAATTTAACTCTGGTGAACAATAAATTCAGAGACAGAATAAACAGCAAGCAGTCATCATACAAACTTCTTGAAACCCATCTGCCTTAGTTGTGGTACAAGAGCAATCAAACATCTAGTGCTCAGCAGGGAACCATCCTCTGTTCCAGCTGACACACCACAAAGTCTTTGACGACGAGGCCAACAAGAATAAAATTGTCATCTTTCCTTTACGAAAAAGGATCTCAAACTTTTTCTGCTCCATCCATCTCGTGTGGGCCAGAACTGGCATACTGTGGTAGCAACTTTAATCCAGGGCTCTCCCAAGTCAGGCTTGAAATGGCCACCAAGGACTGAGCTGTGCTACCCAGGTAGTATCATTAAACATGAAATAACAAATTGGTTAGGACACACGTGAGTCACAGACCTCCTTTATATATATCTTACTTGAAGAATGGGGCTCCTTTGGAGAGAAAGGATATGGAGGACATTTCCTACCATAATGCTATTACAACAGTATCATAAAAATTGAGAACTGTGGTCACAAGCCTTACCAGTCTTGCAAGTTACACATCTAATCTGTTTCACTTGTCAGAAAAAGAAAAAAAGCCCACTAGATAAACTGTAGTTGTTTTGTTTGAAATAAAACCACATCTGGTTTCCAAGCATACACATTTCTTCTTAATCTGGAGAGTTCTTCCAGTCCTGGTCTTTTTTTTTTTTTTTTCCCACTTGCTTTTTGCCCAGCTGTTCACAAGCCCGTATAAACACAGGAGAAGGTCAGCAAGGAATTACAGAAAGTGATAGTTCAAGTCATTAGGTCATGAACCCTTCCACCACATGGTCCCAGCAATGCATAGTCTTAACATGTATTTAAAAAGCCTTCAGTTTCCCTATTGCCAACACAGGACAACTACTCCTTGAAAGTTTATACCCAAAAATTAAAAACAAACAAACCAACCCCCTCACAAAGCAACAAAAAAAAACCAAACACCCAAAACAACAAATAGTTTGGATAAAACTACTAAATATTTATTTTTATTTTTTCTTTAAGAGAATGGGACTATGGACTTAAAGGGGAGGGGAAGCAATAAAAGAAATATCACTAAAAGACTTTCTTATTTCAGACAGCTTTCTGCCAGAGCTCTCAGGCAGGGAGGGCTCATGGACTGATGCCACCGGTTAGCGATGTCAACCCTCACTGGGACTGGCACAGCCATGGCGTATGGAAAGCCACCACTTCTCGTGAGGGACTGATGCGGGGACCACAGGCTTCAGAGAGTCCCTCACCCAAAATTTCCCAATCAGCACCCACATTTCTGCAACACTTCTAAACACTTTGAAAGGAACAACTCCAATCATATCACGAATATTGTTAATAATCAAGAACATCTCAGATGAGTTCCTCAGCCTGCAGGATCCTGAGTGAGGTCCTGCCACCTAAGGCAGGAGGTGTGGAGGGAGGAAGAAAGGAAAACTTGAGGTTTCTGGTCTCTGGTGGATGGCTGCCAGTCACCCAGACGAGATCCTACACCACCACCAAGCCCACAAGGACGGGGCTTCCCAGTGAGCTGGGAGCTGCCCCCAACATCCCAGCTCCAGGCAAAAGAGCAAAACCTTGGCTTGTTGCTCAGAAAAAATATCATTATCCTGCATTAACTCAATGTAGTATGCATCCTCTGTCACCCAGCAGAGTACAGCAGGTGACAGTCTCCTTAGGTTGCAGGTCTGGCTGCCATCTAACCCGGCCACAGCCACAGGCTCTCCCTGTGGATTTTTGGAGATAGGAGAGTGGGAACGAGGAGGTTCTCGCACATCTTCAGATGGCAGAGTTTTGCTCTGACCAAGAGTTATCAGTATTAATGCACTGTGGCGATGCTCAACTGCAACAGAAAGCACCACAAGAAACACCGTGAAGCATCAGTAAAGAGTATTAAAACATGCAAATATTTGGGTTACTTTGCCTTGGAGCATCCACGTAGGCATCGAGGGGCTGTGATCTGGTCTGGAGCCCTCTCTTTCCAGGCACCCTCACCAAGCTCAGGCACTGCCAGAGACGTAGAATGAGCTCCACCACCACCAAACACCATCCCAGGCAGAAAATCTGCAACTTGGTTTTAATTAAAAGCAACTATTTCAAAGACAATTCAATCCCAGTTCCAGGCACAGCAATTTCCAGCTCCCTGTTTTAGAAAACTCCTTTCCAAATACTGCCGGTCTCTGGCTGCTGCACAAGCTGTGCTCTTTTTAGGCTGTGGACGTTAATTAAGCTGCTCTTTATTTTTAGATATTCTTCACATGACTTTACGCCACAAACCCTATTAACGTTACGCCTCGGAACATCAAAGTTGTTCACAGATCAATCAAACTGACAGAAAACGTTCCTCCTGCTTTGGGAGAACTGAACTCAGCTGGCTTTTCAATAGGATAAGCTGAGAGAATTAAAAAAATAAAATTAAAAAAATACAGCGCACGCTATAAATCAATGGATTGGACATCTTGGCTGTGAATGAAATTTCAGTGGAGAGGTGGGGAGGGAGGGAGCAGAGCAGCAGTCTTCCCCCACGGATGCCTGTGTGAGCAGTTTAACCTGTGAAGGCGGTTTGACTTTGGGGCAGCGCCCAGCGGAGGCTGGGAGGGAGGACTTACCTCTGCATTTCCAGCCCATTTAGAAGCACGCTTTCTCTCGCTCTCGTTTCCTTCCTCTGTCTCTCTCAATATACTGAATGATATTGCAGCTGTAAGAAATCTCACCCCTTGATCCCCCTCCACCCCAAGCCTAACGAGAACCTTCTAATTCATCCAGTTCAAAATGCTGAATTATTCAGCTAATATGCTCTGACCTAAGGCTGCTTGCAGGTATTCATGGTCGCAGCTGCCAGCAAAAGGGAAGGACTGCAACCTTACATTGCATTCCCCATACCCGTCTAATCCGTGCCATAACCAAACCCTTTGTTCTCCATTTCTTCCTCCAAGCAGGATTAATAGAGACTGAAAATAAAAAAAATAATTACTTCAAAATCTGTCTTTTTTGTTTACTGTACCGAAGTCTGCTCTTGAAAACTCCCACACTCCCTCTCTCCAAAACCAGAAAGAAGTCACAGGTCAGAAACTATACAAAAAGCTGTATTTTATCAAGACTTCCTCACCTGCACTCAGAAGTACTTGAGAACCTTCTGCAATGTAGATTTTTGTTGGCACCTGGAGGCACCGGTAAACCATTAATCTGGAAAATCTACCGCTGCATATGTCAACTTACAGAAGTGGGAAAACAAAAACAAACTCGTAAATGCAAATTAAAGGTATGCTGTCAGCTGGTACCATGATTTCTGATCAGCAAATTCTGACCTGGTACTGTTACCAGCGATACCTCAAATTATGTAAAAGAAAGGATGTTCAACACTTAGGTGTGCTTACTCCGAGCACAAGAGCAGAGCCAGCGACTCTCACAACCCCCAGGCAACAGCTCATGGGACACCACAGGCACTTGGGGTGAGACCAAAAGCAAGAGGTGAAGTTCCAGCTCCTACAGATATCAGCAGCTGCAGTATCACCAGAGCTATGTAGGGAACTGTGAGCAGCTACAGACTGTCTGCTCAGAGCAAGAAACACAAAACCAGGCTGGGAGTACGACACTTTTTTTCCCTTGTCAAAGCAAAAATCTGGGCCTCACTCAGTATTACTATGCACATTCATGTCTTTACATTTGGTGGGAAGCACTGAGCACTTCTGCCTTCTTTGCAGCCCTCAATGTCAGCCACCAAACGTGCTTGTGCTTTGCTACTGTCACAAAAAAAAACAAAACAGGCCCCAACTAGAAAAAACAGCAGAGGAGAGCAATATTTAAGATATTACCCAGATCCCTCATTAAATTAACACAGGCTAAAATTCCACAGTAGAAAAAGGATATAATAATTTGGCTACGGAAACCTTCCTCTGTTTTGATTTCCATACACTGACACGTAATTAAGTTAGTCTTGGGATTGCAAAAACTTAAAACTGCAACTTTTTGTAAAAGCTACAAACTCTGACAAAATTCTGTCATTGGGCAAAGTGACATTCTCCAACACTTCTCCAGCTTCATATTTCTAACGAAGGGCATTGTCCTCAAACTTCTCAGCATGAACAACTTGACCAGGCAAACTGCAGTCTAGGGCAATACCCTCCTACTCTAAAGGTGTTAAGAACCGATCTTTGAGTTATCCTCAAACCCAAGGAAATGAATGAAAAAGCACCCAGGAATAAGGTGTACGTTCACACAGGCAGCTCCCAGAAAAGCTCCAGGCATGAGAGAGCCTCCACCACTGCTGCCTGTGCCGCCTTCACTGGAGCATCAGCAGGATCCTGCACCCACTCAGGTCGCCACCACCACTGACCACGTCCCCATGTCCCCAGGCAGCTCAGCTAACTTCCATTCGTGTTTTCCACATAGAAGGAAAACTATAGTAACTGTTGGCAAATACAGAACTTTTACCGACAAAGCACCATACTTACTGATTGGGGGAGAAAAAAAGGAGAAAAAAAAAAGAAAATAGAAATCTAACTGAAGCTGGGCTTGTGATTTAAAGACCAGAAGATGCAAGTTTAATCAGTGAGTATTTTTTGCCCTGTTACCAGTCAAGAATTACTGGTTCTGCCATGTCAAAACACACAGGGCTTTTGTTATGCTTTCTGAAGTGTTATATTTACACATCGTGGTTATATTTTTTCTGGCTGCTTCTCTGATGCTTAAGGAATGATAAGGATTCCGTACTGCATTAAAGAGGTTTAAAATGCAGTGCACAGCCAAGCAATTTAGGAAGCAATTGCTATGTTTCTAAAGTGAACTTTAATCTAGAAATGCTCATAAAAATCATATTATGGCATACGGAAACAATAATGTTAATTAAATAATTTGCATTTACATAGCAATCGGTCCCAAGGGCCAAGCATATAGTAGCACAAGTCACTTGAAGTACGCCATGTGCTCAGCTGCAACGCATCTTCAAGGTTTGAACTGAAAAAACCCAAGTGCATGCAACGTGTCCTTTTCCCTGCACCTTCTGCCCTCAGCCCTTACATGTCCAAAGGCTTTTGGCTGCCTCAAATTATCTAGCAGGACTTTCAGACTTGGTCGTTAGCTGAGTGAGAAGCACCTACACCACTGGTACACTCTGTGTTTTATTTTATTAAGCCATACACAAGTATGGAAGTGACAACAGGTCTTTGCGTAGCAAGGAGACGCTCCACCCAAGCACAAGCACCTTGCTTAACTTTCCATGCCAAGCCCTTTTCAGCCAGCTCAATGCAGGGCTGCTCCTTTCCAGGTAACACAAACACACCCCGCACTGTCCACCCCTAAGCCTTCTTTCATTTGTTCAACACAAGCAAAGATAACTGCGGAGATACTTAACACCCACAAGCCAGCTCTAATTTAATATTCTTGGTCAGACAGGATTCGCACAAGACAGAAATAGAACTAACCGCATTACAAGAGAAATGAACTCTTTCCAAGATCCTGCCCATTTAAAGAGCAATGCCAAGCTCCTTATATTTATGTGGGTCTCTTAACAATTTAGGAAAGAATTAGTAGCGGCAAGAACCAGAAACACTAAAAGCGCGGTATTGTTTTTAAATGAGGATACTGTCAGGATAAAAATATATATATATATATATACACACACACGCATTCTTAAAAAAATGTAGACAACCCCATCTTCATTTGTGCTTTTTTTTGTTAGATTTTCTGCCCCATTTATTAGCTCTGTCTGGGAAGCAGCACTAGCTAATTTCATTATTTGTTCTCAGCCAATTTGACTTTCTGGCTTCCTTCCTGTGCCCTGACAGAGTTGCTCTGTTTCCAAAGAAGGGAAAACAGCCATTGCAATACTGGAGATCAGATAGTATTCCCAAGTCCACTTTAGCTGCGTGGAAGGAAAGCATCCCATCAGCACCAGGCACTGGCACCTGCAGTGTCACTACCAGCCAAGAAAAGAACAGGACATGCTATGGGAAAGCTCTCTGGAGCTGGAGCTGCTGGATAAGTGGGGAAGGGAAAAAATATTAAAAGATGTCACTCGCCAGACTGGATTGTCTGTTGGTAAATCAGAAGGACTAAAAAGTGGAAATACCTAGGCTACATTTCAAACTGGAACTTGGGTCATGACGCTGCTTTTGCACCATGGGACAGCAATCCTCATTTCCCATGGAGGCTGGAGCTGGGGAAACATCTCTGGTCTTCACCACCTTCTGGCTGCTACACAAACAGATGTTTGTGAATGTTTAGAATGTCAGGGGTTGGAAGGGACCTCAAAAGATCATCTAGTCCAACACTCCTGTCAGAGCAGGATCACCCAGAGCATGTCACACAGGAACGCGTCCAGGCGGGTTCTGGATGTCTCCAGAGAAGGAGATTCCACAACCTCCCTGGGCAGCCTGTTCCAGTGCTCGGTCACCTTCACAGTGAAAAGGTTTTTTCTAATGTTTCTGTGGAACCTCCTATGGTCCAGCTTCCACCCATTGCCCCTTGTCCTGTCAGTGGATATCACCAAAAAGAGTCTGGCTCCGTCCTCCTGACACTTCCCCTTGACATAAACATTAACGAGGTCACCCCTCAGTCTCCTCTTCTCCAAGCTAAAGAGACCCAGCTCCTTCAGCCTTTCCTCATCAGGGAGATGTTCCACTCCCTTCATCATCTTCATGGCTCTGCGCTGGACTCTCTCCAGCAGTTCCCTGTCCTTCTTGAACTGAGGGGCCCAGAACTGGACACAATATTCCAGATGTGGCCTCACTAAGGCAGAGTAGAGGGGCAGGAGGACCTCTCTCGATCTACTTGCTACTCCCCTTCTAATACACCCCAGGCTGCCATTGGCCTTCTTGGCCACGAGGGCACACTGCTGGCTCATGGTCGTCCTGCTGCTCACCAGGACCCCCAGGTCCCTTTCCCCTGTGCTGCTCTCCAGAAGTTCAGTCCCCAACCTATACTGGCACATGGGGTTATTCTTTCCCACGTGCAAGACTCTACACTTGCCCCTGCTGCACTTCATAAAATTTCCCCCCGCCCAACCCTCCAGCCTGTCCAGGTCTCTCTGAATGGCAGCACAGCCTTCTGGTGTGTCAGCCACTCCTCCCAGTTTTGTGTCACCAGCAAACTTGCTGACAATGCACTCGGTTCCCTCATCCAGGTCACTGATGAATATATTGAACAGCACTGGCCCCAGCACTGACCCCTGAGGAACCCCTCTAGATACAGGCCAAATCGAAAGGATGTTTAAAGTAATGTAGATCTTCTGCTAACACACCCCTTTATCAGGCCTATTTTGCCTCTTTGTTTCTCAGAAAAAAAATAATCCTCAAAACCCTAAAAACAAAATAAAGGATAAAGAACTAATAAAAGGTACACCTAATCTAAGCCCCAGAAGTTTCAAAGGGGTTTGCATATGGCCCAGTGCTGCCATAGCATTTTCCACATCTGTGGGACATTAAAGGAAATAACCAAATCTTGAAATTAAAGTTGGGTGTCCCTCATGGCAGTGCTGAGGAACTAAGCCTTTTTCCTTGCCCCTTCATTTTCTTTTCATCCTCAATTTTGTTTGCCACTGCTAACTTAATATACAGGAGTTAATTTCTTTCCTGATTTGAGGTATCACTAGGGGAATATTGTGTGTTACTCTGGCAGCTGGAAGTCATTACATCTATATAAAAATTAACCTGTGGCACTACTCTAATCTTTTTTTTTTTATTTATTTATACAAAAGCACCTGCCTTATTAATACTGGAGTTGGAGCAATTGCTCATGTACATAACTGAAACTCTAACTACATTAAATATGCAAATATAAACCCCTAAGCATTTCCCTAAAGCAATATAAATAAGACCCCAGTCCCTGAGGCGCAGCAGTACGAGTTATCCTAAAGCAATGCAGTGTGCACCATGAGGAGATTGGTTTTCCATCCCACCTGCCTTTATGATAAACCTTTCAGATGAAATCAAACCCCCTATTTAAGTCAACCTCAGAAGCAAAAGGGAAACTAATATTTATATTTCAGAAATGGATATAAGACTAAACCCTTAAGGAAACAAGCTAAATGGACTGAAAAAGAGGAAATGATGGACAGAAAACAAATGCATTTGTGGAACACATGGGGAGAAATCACCACGCCCCTCAAAGACAGCTAATCAGAGTGGCTTTATGTGTAACACTCTTTTTTCAGAAGTGTTACAAGTGTATCTGTATTATTTTCCTAGAAGTCTAAAGAACACAAGCAGCAGGAAAAATTAACCTGTGTTGAGCTCCATGCTGCGGTTGCTAGATTGCAGCTAGTACCCAACATGCTGTTTAAAGCCAGCTGAGGTGTTTCTGCCCTGCAGCATATTTGGGGACTGCTGTAGTCATACCTATGAGGTCACCCAGGAAAGAAACAAAAACTTTCAGGCATGTGCTCATCCCAGAACTGTGTAACAACCTATCCAGCCATTATCCATTCAAAACCATTTCATTGTCCCAGGGACACAAAAGCCACAAAAGCTCATTTTGCAGGATTCAGTGCCCACAAGAGATCTTATCAAGAAGCTTGGCACCGAGAGGTCCTGTGCATTTCCTCCTTTCCTGACACCAGAAATGTCCATGATGATGCCAGAGCATGAACAGCAAAAACTTAACAAAAGAACCCCCTCTAACACGCTGAAAACCAAATACCCTATATGTTAACAAGTTATATAGAATGCCATCCCTGAGGATTACAGCAAACTTCACGATCTATGGCAGACTGCAGTTTCCCACAAAAGTATGCTCAAACCAAGGAACAGAACAGCTTTTAATTAGGAAGAGATTACTCTCACTTAAAATTAATCCAAGTGAATACCAGTCTTGGGGAAGGCTCTCACTCTCATCAGTGGAAAGCAACCAGCATCTTAGCAAGGCAATGAGTCCCATCCCCATACGGTGGGACCTACCTCAAAAGATGGGAAAATCCACTGCTGGGTACCAACCTTCTCTCTCTCTCTCTCTCCCCAAGCTACAAAGGGGATGACAGCATGTCTGGCTCATTCTGCACTCCCAGGTCATAAATACTGATGAAGCCGAACTTGGTGGACAACCCACTCACTCCAGCAGCACCACAGGACTCTCTATACAGTTAGTAGGGACTCTGGGTCATTGGGGGGCAGCTAAGTATTTTCCAGAAAAACAGATATAGTTGAAAGCACAGTTGTGCAAGAACACGAGATACGGAAAGGTGGGAAATTACAGTGTGTTTCTGACTGCTCTTGTGTATTTTGTTACACTGAGACTAAAGGGCAGGTCACTTCCCTGACAGCCCTCAGAGAGAGGGAAATGTATTTACCAAGGCGCTTACACAGAACAGGTTACAGCTGGGAATGTAACGCGCTACCAGTCACCACCTTGGTTTACCCTCTGAAAGCCTGAAAAGTTACCTGACACTTAGAAACTGCGACACACACATTTGCCAGCCCTGCGCTCCCTACTCCTGCATCCTCCTTCACCGTCCGCTGAGCTCACTTGCACGGATCTGTACTCTTCTTAATCCAGAAACTCCTCTGGCCAAGGAGCACATCCCTCTCCTCTGAGCACAGCGCGATTAACACAACCACTACCAGAGCCCGGACACAAATTAAAGGGCAACCCAAAGGCCATCTTCACAAGCAGACCTTCAGGGAGACATGAGCCTGCAGCCGCCAGCAGCGGGGCAGGAGGCAGCTCTCGATCAAGAGCCGAGCAGAGACGCTGCTGTCAGGCCCTGTGGAGGAAGAGGGTGTTTTGGTCCGGGCTACACGCTGCCCTTCAGAGCTGACCCCCTTTCCCTTTGGTTTGGGGTGTGGCTACAAAGGAGCTTGCAGCAGCCTGCCATCCACAAGCCTTAAATAGTCTGAAACACATCCTGGCCTCTCTCCTTTAACGCAGTAGCGTTATTGTCATAATTGTAAAATGAAAGCAAAGAGGCAGCAGTTCAATACTATATTTTTTTTGAGGTTTTTTTTTCCCCTTAATTTCACAAGACCAAGATTTTACATATTCTATTTCAGCCAAAGCTTTGACTCATTCCCTGTTGTGGGCATCTGTACCGCAGCAGATGAGAAATCAAACCCTGCAGCACCTAAGCACCTTGAGGCTAGAGTCTGAACTTGAACCTGACTGCTTTCTTCTAAAGCCATTTCCAAAGCAGCTTAGAAAGTGGGAACTTTTTTATGTATTTAATTTTTTGCATGCTCCCCAACCCTACTTCCCTTCAAAAACATAATCCTTCACAAAACCTCCAGGGATCTCGTCTTTTGATTTATTGGAATAATACTGTGGTGCAAAAGTACAGTGTCAGAGTTCGGGGATATGAAAAATGATACAACTTCTGTTCCACCGACTCTCCCTTTCCTGTAATAAACTACTATTGCACTACCCAAAGATAATACAGTTTTTCTCTCACTATTCAAACTGTTTCGCATCCATCCACAAAAACTGAACTAGATACCTCTTTTTACTCTTTTTGTTTGGCATCTTTCACACTGGCACAAATTTGATGAATTTCAAAGCATTTCTTAGGTTTCATCACTCAAGCTGCTATAAGCACAATTTTGAGCATCACATCAAGTACTTACTTATTAATTTATTTTTGCTGCATCAGGTTCAGTTATTACACTCATTACAGACAACCTCTAAGGCAGTATGGTTGCTACTCCTTGGGACTCAGCAAGGAGATAAAACAAATGAAACAAGGACCACCACGAATGGTGGGGAAGACAATTTTTGCTCACGACCTTGCAGTTTACTTAGAGACGATGTTTAACCAACAAACAGTTTATTAACTCATAATTCTATTTTCCAAGACACAGAAAATCGATTTCTGAATGACTTCATTGCAATCTGTCATTCTCTATCATTTAGAGCAGCTGGCCATCATAACCTACGGAATCTATCCAACAAAAGTACTGCAGGCTGTGACATCCACTCAAACTTTGAGTTCTTACTACATCGGTACTTAAAATTTCAGTGAGATGTACAACATCTAGGATGCATTCACTTGCTTTTTTCCCCTCTAAAAACAACCTGCCAGCCTGATAAAAACAGCATTAATTCTATTCAGCTCTACTTTTCAGCACATAACAGGTTGCAAAATGAAAAGAAAAAAAAAGAAAACAAAAAAAGAAGACATAATGAACTGCTCTTTGCCAAATCCCACAGAGCTCACCCCAGGCCACAGAGACAGTGGTTTGTGCAGCCCATGCCCCCCAACACTGGGGGTCCCTGGGCCATGGCTCAGAGGGGACACCCTCTAATGCTCTTTCTGGATGCAAGAAGCAGCCAACTAAAGCAATGTCTGGGTCATGATGACTGAAAAGGTGCAGCCTGTTTGCTGCAGCTGCTGCTCAAATGTCAGGGAAGGTCAGGGTACACGGTTTTACTTCTCTGCAGAAGCGCGATGCTTTTACCTGGACAGCACCAAAGTTTCTCAGAGGAAACAACTGAAACGCAGTGATGGCTCAGAAATTAAAGACCTCACAGTTTAAATTTAAGATTAATCCCACATACGATCACCCAAAATTACTATTGGCTTAGATAAATCGTGCATAAAATGCAGGAGCTCCTGGTGGGAATCGAAAGCACCGAGTTCAGTGCAGAGATCCTGGGTGACCCTCATCCAGGGGTTTTGTGTTCTTTCCTTTTGTTGGGTGACTTCAGCCTGGAGGCTCACATCACTTCTGCGGGAAAGGTCATTGCCAAGTGGTAGCTAAGCAACAGCTGAAGATTTGTGGCACTCGAAAAAAGGCCACAATGTTTTGTTTTGTTTAAGAAGTTAACTTTTTAAGAAGTGATGGACAGTCCTCAGAACAGCCAGCGACATCCCCCACAGGAAGCCAGTTAAGGTGATTTCATTTCTTAAGTAGTTTGCGTATCTGAGCCAAGCGAAGCTGGGAACTAATCTGGAAGAATCCTGAACAAACACAGAAAAGCTACTTGAATTTCTCTCTGACCATGTTTTATATTACACCAAGATTTCCAGCTTCCATGAGACAATACCGAGAGGACAGTGGTGTTGCTCAGAGTAGAGCGTGCCCGGTGCAACCTTTTGTGCCACCGTCCCCATCTGCTCCAGCAAGGACAGACACAGCCTGACCGCTGCTCACACCGCACAGGAGGAGTGCTGAGGGGCACCAGCCCCAAACCCTTCCACGCCACGGAGCACAGGTCGGTGTGGCTGGAGATCGTCCACTCTGCTCAGTTACACCTGCACATCCAAGGATTTGCTGAATGTTCCTAAGATTACTGGGGCTGTTTAGCCTTGAAAGGAGACAGCTGAGAGGGGACCTTATTAAGTTACATAAATATCTGAGCGGTGGGTGTCAAGGCGAAGGAGACAATCTCTTTCCAATGGTGCTCAGCAATAGAACAAGAAATAATGGATTTAAGTTAGAACACAGGAAGTTCCACCTCAACATGAGGAGAAACTTGTTTACTGTGAGGGTGACAGAGCACTGGAACAGGTTGCCCAGATAGGTTCTGGAGTCTCCTTCTCTGGAGACTTTCAAAACCCCCCTGGACGCGTTCCTGTGTGGCTGCCCTAGGAGATCCTGCTCTGGCAAGGGGGTGGGACTAGATGATCATTCAAGGTCCCTTCCAACTCCGAACATTCTATGATTCTATTGATTATCTGGATGGCAACTGCATTAACTCAGTCTTTGAGAGATTTTGGGCATGTCAAAGCTTCAAGCTGTACAATGAAGGTAACTCTGCCATGCAGTTTTTAAATCATTTTCATCCTCTATTTCCAATCTCAGTGAACACCCCAAACTTTATGTTACAGGATTGGGTTCCCACTTTGCTTTCCTTTCAACACTTAGACCATTGGCTAACACACCTCTAAAAGGAGGAGCAGAGGATGTCCACACACTATGCAACATCACTGCTGAAATGAAGGTGTTGGAAGATCGTAAATCGGTATCCTGAAGCGCTTTCTGAAATTCAAGCAGCTAGATACTGAGCACACACTTCAGTAGCTACAAATTTAAATCCTCTTGCGGTTCATCTGTGCTTTGACTCATCCACCCGATGCATTTGCTCTTTGGCACACGGGCAGTCTGAACAGTCTGCACAGTGCCTGGTGGCCAGTCATACCAAAAAACCACTGGGTCCTACTGAATTACAAATAACAATAGCAGGGAAGTCAACAAAACCATTCAGTATCTCTTCCCCAGTCAACTCCCATGCCAGAAACAGGGAAACAAAGGAAAGGGGCGAGAAACGCATTCTGGCTGGTCAGATCCTTGGTGCCCTCAGCTCTCGACACGTCCCTCCAGCCATGCAAACAAGCACCGGCAGGGCAGTCTGTGACCTACTTTCCCTCCTTCATACAGGGTACTGTGCCATTGTGAAACTGCCACTGAATTTCAGCTTCATAACGATGATGAGAGGGATTTCAAGCAGGCGCACGCTGTGTGACAGCAGCCACTGCCCCGGCATCCACTCCTTCTACCGGGGAGCCTCCGCCATGCCGGGCCCCAGCTGCCACACGGGGCAGAGGTGCGGCCCCCCCAGGGCAGCACAGCAGCCCACACACATCCCCAGAACCTCATCCATCCCCTCCAGATCCACCTGGACAACTCTCCCTAAGTGATGGCACTGAAGTTTCTTGCACATTCTCTCTTTCTTTGAAGACCTTCAGGCCGCTGAGACCACTGCCACCTCCCTGCTGCCCAGCATGGAGATGGCCGTGCCATTAATGGCACAACCAGGCAAAGCACCAGCTCTAACTGGTGCTTAGAGATATGGTTCAGTGGAATCAGCCTTGCTAGGTTAATGGTTAAACTCACCAATCTTAAAGTTCTTTTCCAACCTAAACAATTCAATGAATCTATGGCCATTGGTACATCCTGCTTATGGTGGTCCCACAGAAGTGTAGCCAGCAGATCAAGAGAGGTTATTCTGCCCCTCTGCTCTGGTGAAACCTCACCTGGAGTGCTGTGTCCAGCTGTGGAGCCCTGAACTCCAGAAGGACATGAACTTGTTGGAGTGGGTCCAGAGGAGGCCACAAAAATGATCAAAGGGCTGGAGCACCCCTCCTACAAGGACAAGCTGAGAGAGTTGGGGTTGTTCATCCTGAAGAAGAGAAGGCTCTGGGGAGACCTTATAGCGGCCTTCCAGTACCTGAAGGGGCCTACACAAAGCTGGGGCAGGGCTGTTTACAAGAGTGTGACAGGACAAGGGGCAATGGTTTTAAACTAGAGCAGGGTAGGTTTAGACTAGATACCAGGAAGAAGTTCTATACAAGAAGGGAAGTGAAACACTGGCACAGGTTGCCCAGAGAGGTGCTGAACGTTCCATCCCTGGAGGCATTCTGGGTCAGGCTGGACAGGGCTCTGAGCAATCTGATCTGAAGACATCCCTGCTCACTGCAGGGTGGTTGGACTAGATGGCCTTTAAAGGTCCCTTCCAGCCCAACACATTTTATGATTCTATGACAAGATTGGCTGAGCTTCCAGTCCCTGACATTCTGTGACTCTGTGAGGTCCCACACAGGATCAGCTGTGTAGCATCTGCACCACAAGAGAGCTCACACCAGACCGCGGAGCCTCCTCCAGGCACCAGAAGGGTAATTTTGCACAGAAGCCCCCCGTCCACCATGCCCACATCACTTCCAAGCAGGACATTTATGGGCAGTGATCAAGCGGTGCTATCCCAACAACACAACCTCCAGATCAGAGCAAGTCCATGGGCTGAAGACAGTGAGCTCGGCCCATTTGCACAGACACATCCCTGCTGCAACCGGTGTCAGCAGCTTCTACATAGCAAAAATGCCTCTCCTCTGCCTGGGCAGGTTTGAACTCAGGCTTACAGACCTGGTCATTTTGGATCCCAATTCTCGTTCACGTATGGAAAGGATGAGCTGGCTGGGCAGCCTTTCCTGAGGGCTGATGAGTGTTTCCCTGCATTATCATCTCCCACTTATCCTTGTAGCCCTAGGGAAACTTTCGAGTCTATACTGGAGAAAAAAAAAAAAAAAAACAAAAAAAAACAAAAACAAACACTTCAAGTGGGAGTCTATCATGTTAACTACAAGGCAACTCTCATGCAGTGCCTCCATATAAGATAATGTCAAATGAAAGGTGTACAAGGAACTAAGTGTCCTCCCAGTCTTACAAGAATAGATTGATCCCTAGATGTTTCGATTTCCCTCCTATGACTCCACTAAAACAAACAGCCATCATTCCCACCAAACATTTCACCCAGTCCAAATGCACTGAAAGCTATTTTAATGTTTCCATAGTTTGATACCTACTGAGGGTAGCTGAGTCCCCTGGAGCACCTCTCCTCTTTTTTTTTTTTTTTGCAGAGGGACTCATTGTGCAATACCATCTTGGTAATGCGCAATCTTTTTTTGTAAAAAACACCCTATGCTGTTAACATAATTAGCTGATTAATCCTTTCAGCCTCATTTAGCATTAAATACTCGCCTTGATGCAGAATGGTTTCTCCTCAAAGAGAGTGCACCTCAAGTGTTTATCCAGCACACTAATGCAAGGGATACCACCAGCAGTCCAACTGGTGGTCAAGAAGGAAAACAAACAGTACTGCTGAGCACACTGGGGACAAGCAGGTACTGAAAAATACATCAAAGCAGAAAACACAATACTCGTTCTTTTATACTTACCACCTCCTCAGGATGAGACAATTTCTAACTATAAAAGAAATGTAAAGGAACACATCAAAAATACACACATAAGAGTGATTCAAGTGTCTCACAGAATTCAAGGTCAAGAGCACACTGCCTGGCTCACCAGCTGAGGCCATGAAGGAGTTCAGGACAAATGGCTCCCGGATCAAGTGCAACGCTTCTGACTGAGCTCTGGTGTCTCTCTCAGAGAGGCACCCAGTTGTGAAAGCAGGTGACAGCCAGCCATCACATTTCTGTCTCAGTTGTTCCCAGTGGTTAATTCCACTCACTGTGAAAAGAAATAATCGAGTGTGCCATATTTCCTTCAGTTCTGCTTTCCAGAACACTGACTCTCATTACACCTCCACCAGACAGACTCAAGTACCACCCAGTCTCGGTAATCTTCTCCCTATGCGGGTATAAACAGACCATGAACAAATACTTTTTTTTCATTATTATTGTCACTTCCCTTCCATCTGAGAGTGGGTTGCAGGGTTTTGTGGGGTTTTGTGGGGTTTTTTTTTTGATTTCTCTGAAAAACAACGCCTACTTTCTGGCTTGCAAAATTACAGGGTTTGGTCATCAGGTGATACTTCCTTAAGCTCCCAGTTTCCGTTCACATCGCTTTCTCCAAAGCTTCTGTTTTCAAGTCACTTGCTCAGAAATGGTGTGAATAAGACAAGATGCCAAGACCCTCCTCCCATTTTCCCTGCAACAAAGATGAGTGGAACATGAGTGGTGATCAGAAGAATAAGTAGCAATATGCAAACAAGCAAGCAATGCTCATTACTCATCTTTAATAAAATGCTAGGTGTATGTCTTCAGATAAGGGAAATCTGAGATACTCACTAAGATATCCACTGAAAGATTTACCCGAATCAATGGTCAGGATAAGGCCTCGCTCCAATGTTTTAAAACTTACTATGAAACTGTCAAAAACAAAAAGCCACCAAAGCACAAGAGAGCTAGAAAGCTTATCCTTTTATTCCGCAAACTTCATTAAGAAAGGATAGTTCAAGATAATTATTGCCAGTAATACACTACCCGTGTACCAGCATTTTCTTTTGTTCTCCACTCCTAGGTGAGGCTACAACATAACTCAAATGACTGTTTTAACCTTAAAACAATCCTGCTTTACACTTTTAATGCACTCTTAATAAGACAGTCAATATTTCAGACAGGGAAGCCCATTTTGTTTCTCCTTTCAGTTCAACCAGGAGCCAAGAAACAAAATGAAGTGGGAGTTAAGTATCCTGTCACCAGGACAGGGATCACAGAGCACCCAGAGCACTCACACGCCTCTCCCCACGCCCTGAGAATACAGCTCCATCAATTACCAACATTGCATTTAGCTCATGTAATTAATTTAGCTACACATATAGGCCTGTAACAATATACTCAAAGCAGAATTTCTCCCCTGTCACTCATATAGGGAAGAAAAAAAAAATCAAATTAATTTCAGTATTATGTTTACAAAGTAACATGCACCAGAACAAAATAAAGTTTTACTGATACCCAAGCAACAATCTGTCCCCTCACCTCCAGCACTTCAAACAAAACATACAATCAAAATCAAATTCTCCATCTTGTCTCTGGCTTCTGTTGTTGTTATTAAGTTCCAGCAAAATTCCTTCAGGTATATTAGGATGCTTCAGGGGCATAATTAAACCTCCAACACCATGAAGGATATTACCTTTCACAATAGGAATGAGAAAGTCCTGCACTTCTCTGAGGACCAGATCTGCTAAGTCTAACACTTACTGGCCCCTGACTTGAGCTTTCCTTGTGTCAATGTGTAACTAATGGTGATTAATACTAAACATAAAAGATGTAATGGAAACCTTCATATATCAGCAACACTGGGACACTGGTGAACACAAAAGGATAGCCAAGGCGTGCTACCATGCAAACACACCTCTCATACTCCCTGCACAAATCTCCCAAGGTTAACTCCCTCTCCTTTCCAACAAATGACTTCCTACCCTTCTCCAAAACAGCGAATGGCTCAAAGACAGCATTGCAGTGTCAGCGCTTTGGTCCATGTAGTTACCATTGCACTGATTTACAAACTCAGTCTGGGGGCTTTTCCCTGATTTCTTCTCTCCTTTCCATGCTGGTAATCAACTAAGGTGGTTGGTTCTCACACTATGCTTATGGTGCTTTCCTGCATCCCGAGAAGCTTGCCAGGCACCTCTTGCATCCAGCCAAAAATCCAGCCTCCTGGGCACTAGAAATGGAAAAAAAAAGACATGACAAAGACAGCCTACCATGCCTCTTTCCATAGGGTGATTTATGAACTCGTAAAACTTGAAAACTCAATCAATAGGTAATGAAGTACAACAGCAACGATGGCAGGATGCTCGGCTGACGGCCGCTCCTGACACGTCTGTGTTGAAAAGATTCAGCTCGCTTACTCAGAAGAGTAAGCTGACCAGTGTTGATTGATGTGCAATGCCGACAGGCAGTCTGGTACTCAAGCTTTAAACTCTTTTAATTTTACCACCTCCTTGGTTATTTTTTTGTTTTAATTGAATTCCTGAATCATGATCTTTCTGTGCATTAATAAATCCCAACTTGATTTATCAAGATTCAGGCTTCTATCAGTATATTTAATATCTATGCCTATTGCTCACCACTACTTGCACTAAAATCCTGGTAGACATACACACTTATTGTCAGATTAGTTTAGTCAACGTGGTGGATATAACGAGGCACAACCACTTCAGGGGCATCTTAACATTAGAGAGAGGCTCTGCTCCACATAATCACTGCAGCACACAGGCATATCTGTGATAGCACTTCAATGAAGGAAGATCTAAAGGCTGGAACTCGACATATCCCCAGTCTCCATTTATACTATCAACACAATCATCCGGTCATCTCTCCTCTTTGACAGCTGTAATATCTGCAATTAAAATCTGAATCAGTGGGGGCTATTTTAAGAACAAAGAAGGTATTTCAGCTCGGTGGAGCGCTGCGAGATTGAGTAGGATATGCTACAATCAGCATTCCAGCTCATTAAAACAGCTTCACCGTGGACTATTTGTTCTGAAAGCATTCTGCAATTGTATATACACAAGACAAGAACCACTCAGCACCGGCTGTTTGCTGAAATCCAGCCAGCTTCATGTTGCCCTTGCACATGAAGGAACTTGTCACAACAGTCCTTTGGGGGCAGATGACGAACAGGAGCCAAGGAGAATTCAAGGGAGATATCATGATTCTCTGATGGACACCAGGAATGGTAATACCCTCCCCTCTTGCTGAAGCACACTGAATCCCCATCAACAACTGAATACCCCATAACATTAAAAAATAGAGGTGATAAGACAACAAATAACAGAGACACTTAAGAACCATACTTCAACTAGACTCCCAGAGCTTCTAATCCAGGATTTTAGACCCTAAAAGCATGTCTGCACTGCAGAGGGAACCCTCAACAGACTTCCCCAGACAGGGCTGTGTCATGGGGCAGATGTGCCCATCTGTCTTCTCTGAACACCTCTTGGGAGTTGTGGCATGCAGAGCTCCTGCACAGGGGATGCTGCTCACCCCAACTTGGACGGAGACGCAGAGGGACATTGCCCACCCACCACAGTGCACTGTAAATTCAGCCACTTCACATATATATGCAAGTTGTCCAACAAATCCGGTTTAAAATGCTACAAAAAGTCTGTAAAGATACAGTTTAGATCTCAGGAAAGAGCCATAATCTTGCTTGGCCATGGTTTTAAAATGGCATTCAAAAGAACACACATTCCCAGTCGAGAAGGGTGAAAACAGGTCCTGCTTGAGTTTGGTGCAGCTCAATTAAAAAAAAAAAAAAAAAAGTTAGGCTTAGCTTCTCTCAAGTCAGGTATCCAAGACTATTAGGCAGTTCAAGTCACTATTTGTATTTATTTTTCTATTCTACCTGTTCAAAGAGAGATGTTCTCAAAGTACCAGACACAGACTGCCTACGACAGTGCCAGATTAGGGTAGAGACTTTTTTTTTTTTTTTTTACATTTATTAAAAAAAGGGAAAAAAAAACACCCACAAGAAAACAACACCCCCACCCCCCAAAGGAAACTTGGATTCTTCTCTCATTTAATGTTTGAGCTTCTTTCACTTATTTTTCCAGCTTCCCTTTGCTAAGATTTATTTTAACAATATCCAGTTATTAAATGCATCAGATAGCATGAGACTAGAGATAAGCTTGCAAGACATGACAGCAAAGCAAATTAAAATAGTGGACATTATCAATGCACACCTAACTCCTGAGTACTGCCAAACGTCTGTCCTGCTGCAATGGAACACTACTGAAGAATTAAATCCTGTTGGGATGTGCTTGTATCTATCACAGTGAATTGGTTTTAATACACTGCTACCTTTCAACTTGCCTTTATTGCACTTTCTCCTAAAAAAAAAAATATTCCAACTTCCTGATCAATGGATAAAATAAATTTCTGTTTTGCCAATAAAAAATAAAAAATTACAAAGCACCACACTGCATTAAGATACAGACTGCTTTTCCTCCTCGCATAGCAAGCTATAACCTAATTAAGAGAAGAATACAAGAGTTTCAGCTGCCCAAGCACTGGGGCACGGTGGCATTTTAGGCACATCTTGGAAGCTCAGGGAGATCTGTGACCTTCTGTACCACCAGTGATGTGCTACCCTAAAGCTCCTAACATGGCAGTATATATCTCTAGGCAACCCAGCTCCAGCCTTTCTGTCTATTTAAGCATCACAGTGCTCAGCGAGCACTGCACCAGTTGGCTTTGGGCCTCAGTCGTTTGCATGCTCTCAAAAAAGAGCCCATGGATGCTGCCAGGACAATGGGTACCAGTCAGGAGCTTTTAAAAGGAGTCGAGATGGAAGAGGAATACAGGCTGCATCCAGACACTCTCAGAATGACAGACAGCTGATCAGATAATTCCTTAACCCAAAGGAAAATAAAATACTCATGAATTTTCATACCGCATAAAGTCACTACAAAGAGCGAGGTTGGGAGTACTCGCTCTCTGCCAGCGTGGGTGTGCTGTTTGGGTCCCTGTATTTGGCACCATCGACTGCACCCATCACTTGTCTTCTAGGAAGATATTAAAAACCGAAGCTCTGAAGAGAGGCTTTCACTAGATTAGCTCGCAAATTCTCTTTTGCTTGCAGATCACATCAATTAAGCACAGAGCAAAGAGAAATGTCCTGACTCGAGATGCAGCAGCCCCAGTTCAAGCCCCTGCACCACTTGATTCAAAGTAACTGGGACGAGAAAATGCGCTTGAGTCAAAAAAAAGTATCTTAATTGCAGCACCCTGACACTTGTGATTTCAGGAAGGAAAGCAGAGCACATTTAGACTGGTACAGAGTACAGTCAGATTTCAATCTCTGCAAGTTACTGAAAGCACAAGTGCATTTCTCCAGTCAGCTTGACATTTCCCTGCAGAATTAGCGCAGATCAAAACACCTGAGACTAACTCAGTCTTGCCAAGTTGCCGATGGTCACATTTCCCATATTTCTATATAATCTTCTTTGGCTTCCTTTGCCTTTAATGTCCTGAGTGAATAATCACAGGGACTTCTTCATTGCTGGGTCAAGCACTTCTCTAGTTCTTTGCCAGCAAGTCAGGACATTCATCCGCTCTTTCAGGTATCTGGGAAAAAAACGTAGGAAAGGCTCTGGAAAGCTTACTGGTACTCAGCTGGATTTTGCCTGAGTCCTCGCTGGGAAGCAGGAAGGTTACCAGCTTGAGTGAAAGCAGAATACAGGCTCTGAGCCATCACCAGCAGAGCCAGCTTGCAAACATCACTGCACACAAGCAGGGTTTTCTGTGTGGGCACAGGAGAAGCAAACCTCAAGATTACAAGCAAGCAGGAGGCAGCACATACTCTACGACTGCAGCACATTACCAGGGAGCTGGGCAAACCCTGCTGCTTCTCAGCACTGGTCACGGAGAAGGTGCTGAGGCTCGGTCAGCACCAGCAGCACCACCGTGCACCTCGGTTACAGCCTGACCTCACATCTCAGGACTAGACTTCGAAGCCAGAAAATCCAATTCCAGCCCTTGTCTCTACAGCAGCAATGGCTTAATCACAGCAGAGTCTTGCTTCCAGGAGAATAATAAACCAGCACAAGTGATGCAACGTTCACCATCAGAAAGCCACTAGCAGGGGAGGCCAACATCACCAGCCTGAACACTATCTGTTCATGGGTAGGTCCTCAAGTAAAATAGCAGGAATCTTGTTTAAAGAATGAAAACAGTGAGAAACAAGTGCTTTGTTTGTTTGTGTTTTCCCAAAAGATATCCTTAGTTGATGTCAGGCAAATCTTACCCAGTGCCCTGCCTCCCAGAGCAGCTTTCTCACCTCCAGTGATATCCCCTCAGGTGGTGCTTAAAAGTGAGGAATTAAGGTCACAGTGCTAATGTATAATATGTTGGCAAGAGACCAAGCAGTGCAACAGAGAATGCATAATGTAAAATGATGAAAGACTTGTTTGTATTACATTGTCTCAGGTTTAAAAACATGAGGTTTTATTCTTACGGTGGTACAGGTGATTTGCCTGAATGGCCCGTGTATGGCACCCCTTTTACACAGAGGCTTTCAGCACCTTGCCTCACTGCTCCGTTACCCTAAGGAGGTAAAAAGATAAAAAAGCAGCTTTTAATAAATCATACACATAGTATAACCAGGGTGCAGAGGAGGAGAGGAAGAGGCATCACGCTACACCTTCAGAGACATGACGTCACGCTCCCCCAAAAGTCACCTCCTGTCAGTCCATCCGCAGCAATAACCACCCTGCTCTCCACATTTTATCAGATTCAGAAACTTGTGTTTAACTACACTTCAGTGGTGGACTAGCAAAGCTCAGGTGGATCTGGAACCTGTCAGTGCCTCATGCGAAAACCAGACAGCACTTCCTTATTCAACGGCAACACGCTGCGTGTGAATTCATTCGTCTTCGGCAAGTGGCGAGGTGCCAGGCACACCTCTGACAAAACTCATCACAGTCTCCCTATCTGCCAGAGTCTCTTCTGCTGGCTTCATATTCTCATACAGAAAGGAAATAGTTAACCCTCTTGAATTTGTTCTTGACAAGTGTTTTGGGCAACATTTTTCCATGGTACACAATAGCCAACCTCTCCTCATCTCATTAAGGCTGTACTGATGTGCGACACAGTCACAAAACACAATTTCAGTCCTAAGTCTTGCTTTATTTTCATTCAATGCTATGCCAAGCTCAATTTTACGAAGGTCGCAACACTTTCTCCAGCACAAATAGAAGTGAAGAATAACTTAAAAACAAACTACAAACCCAAAATGTTATTGCACTTTTTCTCTCTCAAGTCTAGCGCCATATAGTAACAAAAAGTCTGGAACGTTTCCACAATGAAAATATGTAAATTAATTACCCTCTTATGCTGATTGATGCAAGTTATTTTGGTTGAGAACAATGCAAGTCACCCACAGTTTACAAAACAATATGTCAATAAAATGAGCTAGACCTGCTGAAGAAAATATTTGTTGTAGCCTAAAGCTATTTTTGCACATGCATAACCTTGAATTACAGTTTTCAGAAAAAAAAAAGCATACCACTTCCACATTCTGATTAACAACTACAAAGTTGAGACTTGCTTTTCCTCAAGTACTAAGGAATCTATTAATGTACAAGACAAAAATGCACCGGAGAAGGTTACAGAGAGCACATTATCATCCTTCACGATCCCAGCAAATGAGAAGTGATAAAACTGAGAAAAATCTACAGAAGAAGCTTTTTTTTTTAAATCAAGAAAATAAAAATGCTTGAAGGCATCAAGTGTTACTTTCCCAGCATGTTTTCTCATCCTTCAAAACCCCCAGCATATTTGCACAAAGAAAAAAATAACCACTATAAACAAAATATCACTACAGATAAAGCTTTGCTTTGCAACAAAGCTTTAATATAAAAACTTCATCGCATCTTCTGAAAGGGCCAGAGCTGCTGGCTGCTCCAGTCTGACCTGTTACACCCACGCCTACCCACCCTGGCCAAGAAAGAGGCCAAGTCATGCCAGGGAGGGCAAGACAGACCCATCAGAAGGGTCGGTACAAAAAGGATTCAGGGCTGGAGACAATCAGATAGTGGTCTTTAAAGTGCCTTCACAGCGTTTGAGGTGTGACACATGTCTAACTATCCATACGATGCCAACGGTCAGGACCCACAGGTACGTCACCTCCCAAGGCGTGGGGAGGACAGGTTGGACCTTCGCAGTGAGGAGCCCAGCCGAGGGCGGGCAAGTCTCGAAACCACTGCACAGCGATCCCATAAAAATTAAGGGGCTTGCTAGTTTGCTCTTTTTAAGACTTGGGCAAACTAAAGTGAGTCGTAAGTACCAGAAAGCTTCACATATGCAAATACACACTGCAAAGAATCAAAACATTTACCCGACACCTGCTTGCTGGAGGATTTAACTCAGTCAACAAAATTCTCGGGTAACTCCCTGCTGAGTATCCAGCTTCTTGTCACCATCTCAGCTTCTGGGAATGAAGGTTCTGGGACTTCTGTCAGAAAACTGTCTCCCAGTCCTTGCTATTTCTTGTGTTAACTTTCAAGAGCGAGATCGGAGAAAACTGTGAGGTTTCACATTCCTCTACAGTCCAAGTTGCTGGAAAAAGCTCACTTCATCACCTCCCCCCTCCTTTCAGAGCTGTTCCTCAGACAGAGCTATAGGAAATCTGATTTCATTCACTCCCCTGAACTTGCAGCACCCTATATTGCAACCTCCCTTGAGGACAACTCTGGCATCACCCAATGCTGCTCCTCGAGAGGACACCAGCCCCAAAGGGAGGCAGGGGGACAACTGCCACCGCCACCAGCCACAAAGCTCCCGGTATCAGCTGCAGAACAGACCGTGGGTCCTGTTAACTTCCCTCTGCAGCTGCTAGGAAAAGTATTTCAGCTGCTGATCTGCATTACATTAAGCTGTTGCCCTAGAAACATAAGGGATATCACAAATTCAAGCTTCAAAAAGAAAAAAAAAAAAATATATCTGTTGCAAAAACTTCACACTTCTTGCTATACCCTTCCCCTTCCCTCCCTACTTCTTAAAAGGCCTAAAACCCAATAAATGCAAATAAAACCACAGAAGCACATGAAGAAGCCTTCCAATTACAGGCAGGGAGCAACTTCCAAGCACTAATAATACCTGCATCTTATTGGACATCATATTGAGACCTAACAAACTAAAACAGCTTTCGCAATGGGGTTATATTATTCAGGTCCAATTAACGGTGGATGTAAAAACTGAAATGAGATAAACACCACTTTATGCTAGCAGTCTTACTGAGTCTGCAACACTAACAAAGATCAAAAGAAGCAGCTCAAGCAAGCTATGCTCACTGCAAAATAAATAAATACATTTTAATGAGAAGGAAAATATCTTGTGCGTCAAGAATTAGCAACTTGAATGTGGAGCAAGTCAATCTGACTATAAGGGAAAGGAGACCTTAAAAATATCAGATTAACTAGAAGCTTGCAATAACAGCTCACCCTATCACTTCTTAAAGCTCAAAATACAGAAAGAAATGTAAACTAATATATATTCTATTTCTGCAGGATAAGTATTTTTTCTGCTCACCTCCTCATTGATGGATATTACTTCTGCATAGGTGCATTACCTCTCTGTATTTCTGTTTCCAGAAAGTAATAAAAAAATATATTAATCCGAGGCCAACTCAGAAACAGTTGCAAAAGCCACCTCCTCTGAACTTAGACCAGAATGAAGATGCTAAATCAGAAAATCCAAAATTTTAAAAAGCACATGAGACATATGATGGCTTTTCATTACTTTTATAAAATAGGAAAAGCAATGAGAAAAACCTTCAATCTCTTAAAAGAAAAAAAGACTTAAAAATTAATTCCGAGTATGACTAAGTTCACAAATTATGGGTTATAAACTTTACTGTACAAAAAGCAAGACATAAAAACCAACCAAAATATGTTTTACAGTTCTTTTCAACCACTGACTTGATAAAGCTGTGAAAGGCAAAATCAGGCACGAATCACAGAAAGGAAGACTTCAATCTAACAGCAGCCTGGACTTGCATTAGAAACACCCGTACTACACCAAGGCACATGATATAATTGTTCTTTATCCACTGAGCTGAAGATGGCACGTCCTAAAGTGAAATACTGTTCCAGGGTTGTGCCACAAAACTAGTGATATCACAGGCTCCAGTTTTGCTTCATTTTCAGGAACATGGCAAGTATTTTCCCTTTTCAATTTTAAGCTGAGATTTTACAATAAAGCTAAAATTTCTCTCTGACAGCTTCATCTCATAGTAGGTGTTTTCTTAAGCCAGGTTTTCACTTGTGCACCACCATCCAAAGCCAATGTTTTTGCACAAATACTTTTATGCCTACAACAGGAAAAAAAAAAATGCAAACAACTTGATGCAGGAGTACCTAGCCTAAAGAAGTTAGTATCATGTGAGATGAGGGATGTTTCCAGCTGGATGATACTACAGCCATTGGAACAGGCTGCCCAACGAGGTGGTGGAGTCACCATCCCTGGAGGTGTTTAAGAGCAGGGTAGATGTTGCATTGAAGGATGTGGTTTAGTGATGTTCAGAGGGCTAGGAAAAGGCTGGATTCTGTGATCTTGAAGGTCTCGTCCAGACAAAACTGTTCTATGATTCTACTCCAGGTTGAACACAAAGCACCAGTAAACGGAAGGAAAATAGAGAAAGGCAGGTCCTTGTTACTGTAAATTCACTGCAACAGAGCCATCAAGACACACAAATATGACACTCCAAATACCACATTTTTTTTTGAGATACAGATGTGCGAGGAGGTAGTTCTAGCATCCCCCCTAGGATGGGCAGTAGGAACAATATCCCCTGGCAGAGACAGACCAACACACCCCTCCAGAGGCAACTGGGCCACTTCCATCCCTCTACTCATTTCTTTAATTTGTAACTTGGATTAATTATCCTAATGCTTCTATGGATTCATACAACAACTTGCAGAAGACTGGGCTTGTCTTTCGGTCCCAGGCTTTTGGCAGGTTGACTTTCATTACTCCTGCAGCTGATTCTACCATACAGTTGTATATTAAATGAAGAAGGATTTCTTCTTCAAAACTGTCCACTCCAAAATACAATCCTCTAATACACCAAAAAATTATTTTAATATGCCGTACTCCTTTAGTACTGCAGCACTAGTCTTGCATACTTCTAGAAGTCTCTAGAAATCGTTTGTGTAACTTCCTTAGCCTGCAAAGTAACAGGATGACTCAGTTAATTTATTTACATTTTCTGTAATTTGGCATTTGAGCCCATAGAGACATTACTTTGTTGTCATCTCCACTCAAATTCTGCCTTGTTAGCGTCTAGAGAAATCAATGCCATGAAGCACTTCGTTTTTATAACTGCATCTTCTTTCAACCTAGAGCTTCATTAATGTGAAAACTAAACAGGTACACAGCTTGCTGACTCTACGTGTTAAGTAAATTTATACAGATACAAAGAGAGAAAACATAGGTGAGGATGCTTGTTAATTCTGTGCATGCATATACTTTTTTTTTTTTAATTAAAGTGTCCCACTCAAGTTTATGAAAGCTTTTTAAACTATTTGGAGAATAACTACAGGTTTTGATGTGCAACAGCCACCCCTTGTTATTTCTTTTCTACCTTGTCCCCTAAAGTACGGAAGAAAATATTGGAAGAGATAGAAAATGGGAGAAGCACACTCTATTAAAATGTTCCTGAACAATTCCATTTGAATGAAAAATCTTTTCGGGACAAAATCAAAGCAACCAATGGAAAATAAGTAATTCAGAGGTTCCAAAGCATTTTCAGAACAATGGATCACTCAGGATTTCTCATCGTATTTTCCACTGAAACAGCAGATTGGGCTCCCCAGGGTGCTGACAAGCCTCCTCCTGCAGCTTTGTAACCACCAGTCAGCCCCAGAGTGCTCCTGGTTGACCAGTATCAATGCATATCCCCCACACTGCTGTCATTTCACCAGCATCCCCTTCCCTGTGCAACAACAGCTCAGTTCTTCCAGATTTTTCAAGGTTGCTAGATTCAAAGATCACTATTTTAATCCCTCATTCAATAAGCATTAGTCTGCACAAAACTACGTTTGAAATGGGGGGGGGGGGGAATGGGATGACTAATAACAATAGATTTGATTCTTTTATACATTGACATGTCCATATTCTGACCCATGAATTGTTCTCCACTTCCATTAGCCCCAAGATGCTTCCAAAAAAGCTAAGCTACACAGCCAAAACCCCCCAGCGCAGCAACCCCTTTCCTACATTACCTTACGTGATCCCCAGATATACCATGATGACCGCTGACTCCTTTCAAGCATTTAAAACCTCAAGAGCCAGAACTTCATTCATAACCACGTAACTAAATAATGAGGTTTCCCAGTGTGGAATGGAAGCACGAAAACGCTCCCATTCTGCCCTGCCAAACTCCAGTCCCTCTTTCAGTGACCTCCTCATTATGTGCAAAATAATTGGACTCTCATCACTGGGGACAGGGAATTGATGTCGTCACTTGCTCATCACGCAAACGGTTTCTGCGGGTCCCGAATGAGGGCACCTCGATTCCTGCCCACGCCCTGTGACTGCAGCCCTGTGCAGGGGGGGGGTCCCATAGACCCCCACCACCCACGCAGCAGCACGGTTGCCTTGTGTGGGACACACACAGAGACGGTGCCTCACACCGAGGTCAGCAATCACATGTGCAACAGAATAAACTTGCATGGCCTCAATTAATCCGCTTTAGCCCCTTCCTTCCACAAAACCCAAAGAGAACAGGTTTGGCTTTCTCTGCATGGGCTGACACCAGCTTTACATTATTTCCAAAATCAGAATATAAGATGTTTTCTGCAATTTTGACTACATACCCAGTACTCGGTGCTTTACACCACCAAGCCCTGAGTAAATCACCACTTCTGAGTAAAACAGCATTTCTTCCAATTTCATCGTGTGAGAACGGTAAGTCTGTCCAGGGTCTTTCTCAGCTCACTGACCTACTTACTACCACAAAGACAGGCATTAATAGAATTTTCTTTCTCTTTTAACTCCCGCTATTTTTTCATTCTACTTGCTGCTTCCCAACTGCATAAGTTAAGCATGCTTACTTTTGTCAAGAACTTCCATCCAGAAAATACTTTGACAAAACACAACACCCACATGCTCTCAGCAGCAAACACCTCCAGCAAAGCGCGCTAGTAACTGCTAACCATCCCGCGTCTTCGAATTGAAGGAAACCTACTAGTGACACTGCCTCTCTCTATTTTACTTTTTTTTAACATATAAAGACCTTTCTTTACTCTTTTTCTAATAGGCACTAATATGGTGGCACTATTGGAAGTCACTTAACCCACTCAAGATGCCAAGTGGGGACTTTTTCTCATATGATTTCAGCCAGCTAGAAGTTACATATCTAAATTACGTTTGTCAACTCCACTGCCACTGTAATCAGCAACAGTGGCATGAATCACCCATGCCAAGTGCCTCGCCAGATATCTGGGAAGGAAGGAATTTCACCTAGAAGTGCTTATCATTAACCACAGAGGGAGCCTCTGCCTAGTAAGGCTAGGGTGAACCTTCATATGTGGAATTCCTTCATCTCCATCTCTGATGATGATAAGGAGCTCCGAAGACCTGCCTTCTTGACAGCAGGGAGCCAGTTCAGACCCTGAACTCAGATAAACTGCACTTCTGTGAAGGCTCATGGGCAATTTCTGACTACCTAAAAATCTGGATCTCTTTTCTCTAGAGAAATACCACTTAATGACTTAATGTTGTTATGAAGCATCTCTTACAGGAAAGCTAAGAGTAGGACAGAAATTTTGAGTTAAACCAACATGTACAACGTCCTGCCCAACATCACCAGCTTCACTACCACTGCAGAGTTGGGCTGAGCTTAAGCTTAAGTCAAGGATGTAAGCCAGGGCTTGCACTGCTGGAGAGACTCAGGGGCAGCAAGACAACAAACTGGGATTTCTACTTCCTTGCTCTCTTCCCTTATATACTCCTGCTATAAACATAAATGCACATTCTGCACAAGGACAGTCCAAGACAGCACAAACAAAAATGAAAAGAAGAAAGAGAGCCCCAAATGCTGAAATCAAAAAGCTATGGTTTACAGAGAAAATGCAGGTGATTCTTGGTTCCAGCCAAGCAGATTAACAGGGGGGGGAAACAAAAAAAAAAAAAAAAAATGGCAGCAGCAGCAGAACGTGGATCCAAAACATCTTACACCCATCTCTCTGCTCTTCTGATTCCAGACAAACTAGTGAGTACATTAGATACTGGTTTAAACTGAATGAAGTGCTTTATCAACCAGCCTATGGGAAAAGGGAGAAGAGTGTTACACCCGACACAGAAGGAGCTTAGGGGCTGGCAGCACCACCAAACCCATCTCAGAACTGGTCTCCTCCTGGGTCCACCAGTTCTATATGTCAAGTAAAAAACGCTCACCCAAAGAAAACCATGTAACTACCTTATAGCATGTCTTCTTCCTCTTGGGCAGAACTACTAAGCGTGGTCTGCTGCTCATCAAAAAAATCCCAGGACAGCTGGGTCCTATACGTCACTCAACCACTAACCTTTGTGTGATCACACAGCAAGTCAATTTATCTGCCTCTGCCTTGACTCCTTCATTTCTAAAATAGGAGTAAGGATCCTGTCCTTCTTCATGAAGCCTTTTGATATCTGTCAGTGAAACGCACTACGTGTTTGTGGGCTGAAGCTGTCCTCCCAGTATATAAGTACAACCAAGCCTCCAGAAGGGACTGGCTGTGAAGACCAGTAAGACCATACCAGACAGCAGCAGTTCTGGGCCACTTAGCAGCACTTTGACTCATTATCAGTCATTCCTACCAAACTGCTCCACAAGCTCTCTCTTTCTAAACATTCGTCTTCTGAAACACCCACAAACTAAATACCAAGATATCACAGAATCACACAGAATGGCCTGGGCTGGAAGGGACCTTAGAGATCATTTTAATCCAACCTCCCTGTTGTGAGCAGGGACGCCACCTCTCGACTAGGTCAGGCAACACGTGAGAACCGAACGGGAATCGAGCCCGTGACCTTTGGTGTTTCAAGCACCACGCTCAACCCACTGAGCTCTGGGAACTCACAGAGAAAGCTAAAAAGAATCAGAATGCTGTGTCTCTGCAGTGCCACTGAAGGTGGAGCCGAAGTCTGTTCATTGAAATGAAGCGTGAGGGCTTGTTACTAATCCATTCTTAGGAGATACAGCTTTTGAATTTACTTCCAAGGGTGAGACAAGTCCAACAAGCCAACACCTGCATTGAAAACTTGACCCCCAGAGATTTTGCAGAGTGGTACCATGCAAGACTTGAAGGTGATGGGCAGTAACACCTCTCTCCAAATCAATGTGGGACACTGCCAAATTTGTTAGAAGTTCAGGATTTCCACTTTTTCCTTCAGTTTCTTGCTGCAGTGGGAAGAACCTCAGCACATGGACAAGGATGGTAAAACAGTTTCCTCGGGGGAACTGTTGGTGTGCAGAGCAATTTCTTCATTCCATAACTAGTAAGTGAATATCTCTGGCTGGATTTGAAAGTCTAGATATTACAGAAGATGACAATTCTTCAAATGTTCATGATACAGCCAGCTATGAAGTATGCTCCACTCACGGTCCAAACACTGGAAAGAAAGAGTTACTGGTTTTGGAGACAAAACCCACATTCAAAATTAACTCATGAATGGTCATGGAAAAGATGTTAAGAGCTAAAAAGATTCAGTATAGGCAAGTAAGCTAGAAAAAGGTTTTTCTTTAAACTAACAGATTGATTGATAGTTTTAAAACCCACAGTCTGGTGTGTTTCTAGCTTAAATCTGTGGTTTTGCTTGGCTCCAGATAAAATAACATTACTTCACATGAAAGGCTCTGACTGGCAATGGGAAAGAAGAGACAAGTACAATCTGCAGCATTTCTGCATCTAGATCTCAACAACCTCCTGATTCCCCTCAGCTGCACCTGGGGTTGACCTGCTGGAATAAGCAGCTGAAGTAACTCCATTATCAAGGTATGGCATGCAACTCTGCACGGCAGTTGGTTTTAAAATCCTGCTCTGTAATTAGCAGCCATTCGGCAATCCCTTTGCTAAGGACTCTGTTCCCTTCTCTACCCGAAAGGGTCCTTAAGCATTGGAACAGGCTGCCCAACGAAGTGGTGGAGTCACTATCCCCGGAGGTATTTAAAAGACATGTAGATGAATTGCCTAGGGACATGTTTTAGTGGTGGACCTGGCATTGCTAGGTTAAGAGTTTGACTTCATGATCTCAAAGGTCTTTTCCAACCTAAATGATTCTACAATTCTGTGAGCCTCAGCCTTATGCTCCCTGCATCGCCCAAAGAGAAGGAAGGAATGAACAAACCAACCAGTCAGAACTCCCTGAGGAAAACGTTTCAGATTTAATCCAGTTTTGTGATGTTCATAGGATCTCAGCCCTACAACTTCCTAATGGGTATCTGAAAGGGAGGTAGTCTCAAAGACTTAATTTTTCTTTGGATGTGGAACTTCGTACTGATTTTATTAAGACATATTTGATTAAAAGCCATGCCACAGGCAGCTCTGGCTTTACAAGGCTGTTTTGATAGACCTACAGCTGAATATTACTGCAGATAAAGCTACCCTAAAACTCAGCCCTGAGCTGTCACTCCTGTTATATTCAGAACTGTATAAGCAAGTGAGGCCTTAAATTACAACCCAGATTTACATTTTTAAATATTTGTTATAGTTTCCGCTGTATACTTTGCTGTGAAACTGGATCAACGTGTTGATATATGCAGAGATTAAGTCATCCAGCTTCTACTGGCAGGGAAACAAACACTCACAAGAAGTCGTCACTATTCCTTTTGTCTGAAATCCAAAGAATCTAATTCTAATCTCACTGTGGTGGATTAAAAAAAAAAAAAAAAAGACTCCATGAATGCCAAGAACTACTTAACCAAGGGGACAGTACAAACTAGGACTTCTGCTAACCTTCAGCAACAAATATAGTTATGCTGTCAGTGCAATAAAGATAGCCCCCACAGAAAGCGCACCCTGAAGGTGGCCAATCCTATTATGAATAATTTTAGAAGATGTAAGAACAAAATTATTTAAACTCTGTAAGAACGTACCACAATAATAGCTGCAATCCTCAATGTACACATGCGCTGCACTAGAACTCCCACTCCTCACAGAATAATGACCTACATAATTTCTGCTTAATGATTCCTATTAAAAACAGTGTCTACCTCCATATAACCCCTGAAGGGCATCTGCAAGAATGGCCATGAGCACAGCATGTTCTGTGACCATGACAAGCTCCTTGTCCAGCACACAGCTGCTGTGCAAGCCTCCAGCTTCCCAGGAGCACCCGCGGCCACTACATGTCCTTGGGATCCCAAGCTCCTGAAGCAGCGTTGCAGTTTTGGTCCTGATGGCAGTATCTGAATAATCCTCAAGATGCAGGGTTGACATACCCGACAGGACCACCCAAATAAGTGATAGCGTTCCTAGCACTCCAGTAATCGGGAGACAAAATACTTTTGATGCAAAAAGCTTAGTGCTCTTCCACATTGGCACATGGACTGGGGATGTCTCACTGGCTGAGCACTGGGGGAAGAGCACACAGTACATGAGGAGCAGCAAAAGTGAAAAAGGTAAATTATATGAACAAAAAAATCACTGCAGGATGCTTCAGATTGTCCTCCTCTTGACAATGACCCTCTCAAAACAGATGGGAGCCAGGCCAGTACGCTGGGCAGACTACTGCACGTAGACTGTGATAGGATCCGTTACATCTGCAGAAGTGATGGAATGCTAAGTTCATTTTATAAACACCTGGGCTACTAAGTACTCTCACAGCAAAGAAATAATGAAACCAAGAGGAAATCTCTCAAAAGAGTTAGTGAGAGAAGTGATGTGAACTTCTGCAATAAACACATTCCTTTAGCTTTTGTCTGCCTATCATAAAAATCATTTATTCAAATCTTCTGGGAATAAGTAGTAAAATTCCTTTTTTCTTATCATCATCTTAATTTTTACACATAAAACAACGAAACAGTACCAGAAGGGATGAAACATGTCCAAAGTTACCAACACTTTGATAAAAGTCAAATCTGGTTTGGTCTCAGATCATTCATATACATCATTTTCCCCAGAATTTATGTGCAGACACACTTTCGGTTTCCACAGTTAGCTCATGAAAAACGAAATCTGAAAGTACATTTTAGGTTTGTCAGTCTAAGAACACCAAACAAAGACATTAACTATGTTTTTTTTATCCATGCTGAAAATCTCAGGTATTTAAGAGCTTAAAAAAAGAACCAGCACAAACTCCGTTAAAGTCAAGGCTATATCACAGAATCACAGAATGTCAGGGATTGGAAGGGACCTCGAAAGATCATCAAGTCCAATCCCCCTGCCAGAGCAGGAACGCCTAGATTATGCTACACAGGAACGTGTCCAGACAGGTCTTGAATGTCTCCAGAGAAGGAGACTCCACAACCTTCCTGGGCAGCCTGTTCCAGTGCTCTGTCACCCTCACTTAGAAGAAGTTTCTTCTTGAGTTTAAGCGGAACCTCTTATGTAAGTAAAAGCTATATAAAGGCTACATATAATATAGCTAAAAGTCCCTATCCATCTTTCTCCCTCTCCCCATTTCCCAGCCAAATATCTAGCACAGACCTGGACTCCAAAATTTCCATGTTCCTTTTCTCAGTCATTGCCATCAGAAACGAGCATCCTCCCACTGTTTCTTTTCCAATCCTTTGCTTCTCAACGCTTGTTAACCCATGCCCAGATATGGAAGTACCCTCTACTCACACCTTACTCATTTTGAAATCCTCTCTCTGCTTCCACTTTCTCCTTTGTCTTCTCACAATCATATCCTACACCTGGAAAAGTCAGCAATTGCTCAACTGATATTTATTAATGTTTAGGAATCATTTCAGCTGTCACTAAATGAGGGTGGTAAGACTTTGGAATGAACTGCCCAGAGATGTTGTGGCTGCCCCCTCCCTGGAGATGTTCAAGGGCAGGCTGGACAGAGCCTTGAGTAGCCTGATCTAGTTGAGAGGTGTCCCTGCCCATGACAGGGAGGTTGGATTAGATGAGCTCTAAGGTCCCTTCCAACCTAGGCCATTCTGTGATTCTATGATTCCAAATAATTCCAAACAGAGGGTAACAGCTCTGGGAAAGATGTTCCAGAATGCAGCTTGTGGAAACAGCTGGGGAAATAGAGAGAAACAAGAGCAGCATCCTGCTGCTTTAACACAGCATGCAGGACTTTTTGTCAATACCCTACTAATCCACAGGGAATCCCTGCAGGCTTCATTTCCATAAGAGTCCTTCAGGCTTTCTCTGTCTACATCAACCACCTGGACTTGTGCAAAGCATTGACACTGGCCCACAGGACATTCCTGTGTCTAAATTGGAGAGACGTGGATTTGATGGATGGACCACTTAGTGAATAAAGGATTGGCTGGATGGTCGAACTCAGAGTTGTGGTCAACAGCTCAATGTCCAGTCTGAGACCAGTGGTAAGTGATGTTCTGCACGGGTCGGTATTGGGACTGGCGCTACTTAACATCTTTGTCAATGACATGGACAGTGGGACCGAGTGCACCCACAGCAAGTTTGCTGATGACACCAAGCTGTGTGGTGTGGTCAACGCACTGGTGGGAAGAGGTGCCATCCAGAGGGACCTGGAGAGGCTTGTGAGGTGGGCCCGTGCAAACCTCATGAAGTTCAACACAGCCAAGTGCAAGGTCCTGCACATGGGTCAGGGCAATCCCAAGCACAAATAGAGGCTGGGTGACGAGTGGATTGAGAACAGCCCCACAGATAAGGAATTAGGGCTGTTGGTGGACGAGACACTGAACATGAGCCAGAAACACGTGCTCACAGCCCAGAAAGCCAATCGCATCCTGGGCTGCATCAAAAGAAGCTTGGCCAGCAGGTCAAGGGACGTGATTCTGCCCATCTACTGTACTCTCATGAGACTCCACCTGCAGTATTGCATTCAACTCTGGGGCCCCCAAGATAAGAAGGACGTGGACCTGTAGTAGTGAGTCCACAGGAGGTGTCGAGGGTTAGGGCTGGGCCGGCCACTGAACGCTGACAGGCACTCTGTGACCCCTCTCCCTCCCCAAACAGGAGGGAAAGTAAATAGAGCAGAGAGATTTATAGACTGTAAAAGAAAACTAAACTGCCTTAATGAAATAATAACTAAAAAAAATTAACTATATACATATATATATATACACAAAACCATCATCAAATCCAGCCCCATCTCCAACAGCAATCCCCACTGATGCTGCGGACTAGGCAGCATGGGGGAAGCCTCAGGCTCAGCAGCAGTAGGAACCAGACACAGGAGCTGGATTCAGGAACTCAGGATCTGGATCAAAGGCAGAAGATCGGACTGAGTCCTCCCTGGACGCCAGCCGTGGAAGATGAGGCCTTAACCGCCCTGATCCTTCAGCTTTAAACTGAATATGATGTATATGGAATGGAAAAAATCTTGCTGGTCACCTGCCCTGTCTGCTACTCACTGGAGATGTAACCTTTTACTTCCTTGTGACCCCTTTTACTTCCCAGCACCCTCAATGTGTTGCACAAGATCCAGCATGAGCAAGTATAAGCAAGAGCCTTTCTGCATCCCAATCCCTGGCAGTAACTGTAAACACCAGGCGCTATCACTTCTAGCAGTAGACACTGTCTGCAGAAACATGCTGCTGACTTCAGAAAGTGCAGCTTCTTAGAAGAGCTGAAAGGTAAAATCACTGAACAGAATTGGTTCTGTTTAGCTCAAACCAGGACAGAAGGCCACGAAGATGATCAGGGAGCTGGAGCACCTCCCCTGTGAGCACAAGCTGAGAGAGCAGGAGCTGTTCAGTCTGGAGAAGTGAAGGCTCCAGAGAGACCTTACAGTGGCTTTCCAGTACCTAAAGGGAGCCACAGGAAAGCTGGAGAGGGTTTTCTTACAAGGATATGTAGTGATAGTACGAGGGGTAATGGCTCTAAACTGAAAAGAGGGCAGATTTAGATTAGATGTAAGGAAGGAGTTCTTCACTGAACATCACTGAACCAGAGAAATTACAGATGCCTCATCCTTGGAAATATGCAAGGCCAGGCTGGATGGGGCCTTGAGTAAACTGGTCTAGCAGAGGGTATCCCTGCCCATGGCAGAGAGGCTGGAACCAGACGATCTTCAAGGTCCCTTTCAACCCAAACCATTCCATGATTGTGTGTCTACGAATCCAGCTAAACTGCCTCACATAAATTTACTGAAAGACAAACCACTGCCAGAGACACATCATGCACCAGCAAGAGTCAATCCTCAAAGCCCCATGAGCAGCACACGCCTCGCTGTTTATTCCCAACCTCACGATACGGCTGCAAAAGCACACTGAATATTTGCTTATAGTCCTAATGAGCTGTATCACAATGCTTTTTATTAGTGTAATAACCCACACGAAAGGAGCCTCGTGGCCATCTTTAAATATTCCCTGCACAAACTATTCTGGGCAAAGAACCTCCCAAACAGATGCTGCCATGCAAAGTGGAGGAGGCAAGTGGGCCAGCAGCCCGCTGCAGGACAGCAGGGCAGGCCAGCAAAGCCCCATCCAATGTATCAGAGGGGATCAAAAGCTCACACATCACTTGGAGAACTGTGTCCACACATGGAAGGTCAACAGCAAAAATTTAAAACCAGCCTGCTCCATGAAGACTCCTTACAAGAACTCCAGCGTTATCCAACCTCCTGGCTCCAGGCAAGCAGCGCAGGTGCTAAGATGCTTTACCAGCACACTGTCCCTCATCTCTGCCACCCCTCAGGTCACCCTCCAGCTATTCAGTATCTGATAACACTTAAATCTTTTGGCTACTGGGAAATAGCAGCTGCCTTTTCACTGTTTTTTATCCTGGCCCTGAATGAAAACCTCCAGCTTAAAATAATAGTAATAATTATTATTACTGTTGTTCCACTCAATCCTCTAGCTGCTCTGCCAGAAGAACGTTTTCTTCTGGGCAGCACAGCCTTTTTCTAGGTCCGGACCACTGCAATGATACGGACACCCACTATCAAGGGCAAAACAGGAACAGAAAATTGTATTTTTTCCAAAGTGCAAAAACAAAGAAAAAGGCTGGTCTTTTCCAAAGGAAACTAGCAATGAGGCTCACTTGAAGATCCTATCAGTGAAGAATGGTGTCTAAATTTTGACTAAAAAACATCACAGCACGTCTCTGGAAAAAATGTCCATGTGAAGCCTCAGCTCCAGGTTTACTGACTGCCACTGCAGCTATCGCATGCATTGCTCTGCAGAGAAAAATCCATAAAGCTAGGTCATCCCAACAGAAACTGGCAACATGACCTCACATGCAATCACACCACAAAGATGCAGCGACTTATCATGCTGCAACCACATTACCTAATTGCCACTCAAAGGATAAGAATGTAAACCACCAGCTTAAAAAAAAAAAAAAAATCAAAAACCAAGCCTCTCCCCACCAGACATGTGAATGTCAACATTATTTATTAATTATTTAAATACAAAAAGTCAACAGATTATTTCACCCTGTGGCAGAACACAGACATTCTCTTAAGACTCTGGGTGCTGTGATTTGTTTAAGCAATATGGGACATAATCATGTTTAATATTAAAAAGATACCAGCGCAATATATCTGATAGCAAAACTGACATTTATACTGTGATTGCACGCGCTTGTCACTAAATTTAATCTGTATTATCATAAGAAGTACTCAGATGGTTTGAAGGCAAAAATAGAATGTATGTTCAATGTTATTTAGGAATACTAATAAATCCCTTTATTTTAAGATGTAAAACATTAATAGTTGTTCTGAAGAGGTCTCACTTTTAACCTTTAACAACATTCAAGTGGCTGTAACTTTTATCAGATTGTTTGGATTTTGATTTAGCTCAAGTCCTGAAGCTACAATTAAACTTGCAGCTACCTTCTCTCACTAGGCTTCCTCCAACAGCTGGAATAATCTTTGAAGCCTGCAAAGACACAGGAGAAATGTTATTTACAGCCGGTTTGCACAGTGCAAGCAGAGACAAGTTGCGTTGTGCATTTCCAGGGCTGGTGACAGACCATTTCTCACCAGCACTACAGGAAGTCATCGAAACTATTTTCCCCTCCCCAGATGCTCTACATGACCAAGCTAAGAAGCTGGAAGTGCTGCAGGGCAGGATTTCAAGTGCCCTGGATGGCCTCAAAACCAAGCCTCATTGCAGACAGCATTAGCCACAGCACAAGCTCCGATGAGGACAGAGGTGGTCTAACTCAGCCCGTTGATGGCCACCTGCCTGCAAAGGCCACCACACCTCAGGAAGAGATGCTACACTCATGTAAAAGTAAATAAAAACAATTTAAAAAACCCTCACAGATACCTTTTAAAGCACAGAGAAACCCACTCAGACAGTAGGGAAGGAAAAAGGGTGTTCCACAGAGGAGCCAACCAACGTGCTGTCACATCTCTCGGTCCAGCTCTGCAGCCAAGTGACAAGGGACAGAGCTATGGACCGTGCAGGAGGTGGGGGGCAGCACCACTGAACCCCCGCGGCAGAAGCCACGGTGCCTGAGCACACGTGCGATGATCGGGGCGACGCTCACTGATGTCAAAGGAACTTATGCTCACGGAGTGAAAGCCGTGCAATTAGTGGTGTCACCATCCAGGAGAAAGAAATAAAATACTGTTTTCTCTCAGGCAAAGCCACTGGTGTTTTTCATTTGTGTTAACTGGCTGGAAGTGCCTGCGGGGCCCATCTTTTGATTTACTGTGGATGATGGGCAGTACAGGCACAGACACGTTTAGGTACAATTATTCTAGTAGCCAGGCTCATACACCAAGAACAGCAGCAAAATCAACAACAGTTCAATAACACAACAGAGAATTTTCCAACACAAAACTCCACATCTCCCACATCAACGTCTGCTCTTGAATCTTTCAAGGAAAAAAAAAAAAAAGATAAACAAAAAAGAGTGAAGTCATAAGGTTTTGAGGTCAGTGGTGGCCTTGCTACTAACCCCACGGAACATCAATTTCACCCAAAGTTAGTCTGCATTCTGCAGTTTTCATATGAAGTTAAGCAAAAAACAAGCTAAGAGGAATGTCTCTCAAACCACCACATGATGCATATTCTAGTTCGTAACTCAGCAAGTCCTGCCTCCAGCTCCCAGCTCAGACCTCAAGTCCAAACAGTAAAGAGAATATAGCACCTAGGGTTTAAACAACACACAGAGCAAAGGATATATTAATGGTTGTCATCAGCAATTTGAACTGCACTTATTAAAAATAAAAAAAAAAGCAAACAACAAACCCAGAAGCTGGAAGTCCACGCAGATCCCAGAGCAGAGGTTGGAATGGCATCCCAAAGGGGTTTGCCTGGGTCCTTCTTCACAGCATTGCCATCTTTTTCATCTTGACTGTACTAACAGTGCCCAAAACTTATTTGCCGTTGACACACCCATCCAGATTTCAATTAGGTATCAAATCAGACCTTGAAGTCATACTAATTAAAAGTAACTTTTTTTTTTTTTTTTACACTGGGACAGAACAAGGCCTACGTACACATCTATATTAAATGACCATTAGGACTGATGGTTTAGATGCATAAATTCTCACAGCAAACAAGCTAAGAGACACTAACAAGTTATAAATTATACTTGTTTATGAAATTCTCCTTACCTAAGTCTCTTAAACTAAGGACATAACGATACACATGGAAGACAGGCTACTCAGTTTATATTTTCACTCCCTTCATCATCATACATAAGCAAAATACCCAAAAGTCTGGGGTGAATGTACAGCAGAGGAATGCATTGTAGAAGAAAACCGCTAGCACTGGAATTGCAGACACCAAAGTGTCACCGTTCTAAAAAAAAAAAAAAAAAAAAAAAAAATATCAGACAGATCAAAATAGCTCAATCCAAGCCAACATTTTTGTTGTGTATTAACAAATCTTCTTCTACGTTACTGAATATAATAAACTGAACCAACACATTCCTGTTGAAAAGACCAGTTTTATTACATGACCTGGACTATCCTTCAACCAGCGCCAAATAAATGCAAATTCTCATATTCTGCACTACACATTTTCCACGGCGTACAGAGTGTCAAACAATTCCCCTTTAACATAAAAATTTTCTGGATGCTAAATATATGAAGTGTCTCTGAGAACAGATCAGCAGATCACAGACAGAGAAAATTCACTCGGTGTGCATGGGGTAAGTAGAGTTGAATTAACAAATGTACTGTTGCTTCACACATTGAAGGTTTGTCACGAAACCAATAATTTGCAAATGCAGAAGCAGGGACTGGGGGATGCACTGGTCGCAGCCACTGATGGCTCCCTCCACTGTAGTCTCAAGAAGCTGATCTTGGTCTTGCTTGGTTCAGGGTGCTTGATCCACGTTTCTGAGAATGACTCAGGACACGAGCAATGAGACAGTCAGCATACATCCACATTTGGGGTTTTATTTCCACTGGTATCTGTCCTGCTTGTGCAAGGCACAGCGCGACATCCTAAGAGAATTAGATCTTTCCTGCACTAACAGACACAGCTGGGGTAGCAGCAGAAAAGTAAAAGCTTCCCTAAAGCATATACCAGGATTAGCAACAAGAAGGGAGAACTATTGGATTGAAGCTTTGGCCCACTGTCATCTATGGCAAAATTCCCACTTAAGTCAGCGTAGCCACGATTTCACCTCTTTTTGCAGTGATTTTGACTCCCTGCCTGTTCTGCCTTGGGACTCCCAGCCAGCACAGTAAGGGTCTTAACAGTGCCAGCAGCTTTTATGTGATGAACTGCAGGCAGAAGTCATGAAACCCTTCACGTAAGCAACCAAATACTCACCAGACACTTAAGAAACCGAAGTCACTGATGAACTGTAAGGGATTCAAACCTGCATCCAGCAGTACGATGTTTCACATTGGCATACCATGCTAAAACAAACCTTTTCCTAACCAACTTTCTGTCCTTCAGAAAAACCTGACTACGAATACAAGTGGCATGAGTGCAGTTGACATGTGTCAGAAGACATTTGAGAACTCAGCACAGAAATACATCTGTAGTGGAACAGCAGCTACAAAATGCTCCTAACAAGCAAGGGATAAACATCCTAACTCTCTCCTAACTGCCCACTTCATTGTATTTGACACAATCCATCAACCAGAGAACAGCAAGACACAATAGCGCAACTTGACAGGAGGAACCATGACAACATAAGCTGGTGGAATCGAAGGCCCGTCAGAAATAAAGCAAGCCAGTACTTAGGGAAACTGAGAGGGTTATATCTATCCTGCACACACAATAACACAACACACAGTTCAGAGAGTATCCTGCCTACTATCGGCACATGAGTACAGTCATTAAGATGCCAACACATGCTACATTAAGAATCAGGCTTTATAAAAAAGAAAAAAGAAGAAGAAGAATGGAAATAAAGACAGTATGATTTCCTGCATCAAGGCAAGTAGAGCCAGCCTGCTGATTTCTTACAACACTAGCACCACCAAAGGATCAGGCAGAGGGATATTCATAGTTTCCAGTCCTGCAGTACATTGGTTCCTACCTGGTTCTCTCAACAAGATTTCAGTGTTGTTTGAACACAAAGATCATGCCTGCAAGCTCTTTCTCAGCAGCACTCTCCAAAGGCAAAGTGGCTCCCGAGGTATCATTCCTTCTCTCCTCTCATCCACCACCAAGTCCTCTCCAAGCAATGAAAGTAACTTTTTGTCCAACTGAAGGATAAACCCTCAGTACGTCAGCAGAAAGAAATAAAGACAGCCAAGAACTACCCACGCTATTTTGCCTTGTCCTGCTTTCCCAACTAATGCTCATAGCCTACCCACAACTGCTCCAGACCAGGAATAAGTTCTCAGTGAAAGTAGAGTCCAGGCACTGACTAAGAAAGGGTGCAGCACTTCTACTCTATGTTTCTCATAGCTCACCCTCTTGTCATTTTGAATTCCTGAGCACTCCAACCAGAATTCATAAAGCAAAGCATTTGCTAAATAAGAAATAACTTTAAATCTCTGTGAAGAAGACCTTTTTTCTTTTTCTTTCTTTCTGCTGGACGTAGATTGTTTAAGGCTCCACGAAACCCTGACCAAATGATGCACCTCTCTAAGCCTGTCTGACAGCACTGCAAAGGGAAAGCACAGGAGTAAGAAGGAAAGCATTCCTTTCCTTGAGTCTCTTCCTTTTAACCAACCTTGATGCTTTAGTGCCTCTGCCGGGATGCTAGTTCTGACTTCCCTTTATGTCCCATTTACTTGCATTTATTTTAATTGGATCTGGAACTAAGGACACTCGGCAACCCTTAATCCTCCCAACAACAAAGCAAGGGCATGAAGCCACCGCGAACAACCAACAAACCAAAAAAAAAAAAAAGAAAAAAAAAAAAAGGAAAAAGACACCCACTGATGCGTTTCTCGGGGCAGCGCGGCTCTCTTTTCCTCCTGCGGATAATCCAGCGGGGTTCAAAAAGTGGGCAGGAGGCTGGATTATTGCCTTTAATAGCAGAAGTTGGAGCCGAGCGAGTCACGTTTAACTCATTCCCAGCCGGAGCAGGTTCCCTCCAAGCGCCTCCCCACGTGTGCGCAGCCCCGGGCGGGGACACACGGACGGACACAAATACTTACACGGACACACACACTCACACACGGTCCGAATTTCGGGCGTCCCACGGCAGCTCGGCGGGGATGGGACCCTCCAGCCCGGAGCGACCACCCCGGGCAGGGCCGGGGGATCCCGCTGCCGCCAGCGCCCCCGCCCCGGCGCAGGCAGCTCCCCCCAGTTCAAACCAGCGCCTGCAAATGGGGAGGGCAAAGCGAGCCAAAACAGATTTGGAAAATAAAATTTGGAAAAAAAAATACGTATATAGAGAGAGCAAAATACGAACAGGCAGGTCGTCCGGTAACATCTCTCCCTCTCCTGCTCAAGCAGCTGCGCCCAGTTCCCGGGCTGAGCCGAGAGCAACTGCAGCTGAAGAGCAGCGACAGGCACCGCGCACACCCCCTTGCCCTCGACCGCTCCCTGCCACACAGAAGAGAAAAAAAAAAGATTCAAAAGCAGTGAGGAAAAGAAATTTTAAAAGATGAAAGCACGGCTCTTGCCTGCCTGCGAGTTAACACCCGCTACGAGGCGGGGAACGAGGAGCCCGGGGGCTGCCGCTGCACCTTGCGGGGCGGAGCGGGAGAGCGACCGGCCGCCGGCGGGCGGGCAGCGGCAGTGGAGCCAGGGACGTGGGACATGGGGACAACGCTCGGCTCCGCTTGCCCGCCGGCACCCCCCGCGGCAGAAGTTTCCCCAAGTCGCGGCCGCGGCCGCCTCCCCTCGCCGCCCCCCGCGCACCGCCCGGCGGAAAGTTTCTCCGCCATCCATCCCCTCCGCGCCCCCCCCCATCTCCAAGGCGGGTACGCACCGGCCGGCTCAGCTCCGGGGGTTTCCCCGCGGCGTCCCGCGCCGGGTCTCCATGCCTCCCCCGCCGGGAGCAGGGTCGAGGGGAGAGCAAGACGGTTTATGGGGCGATCCACGACCGGCCGCCGCGCCGAGCACAGCGCAGCCTGCCGGGAGCGCGGCCCGCGCCCGCCCCCCGGCCCGCGGGGAGGGACCGCCCCGGCCCCGCCCGCCGTGGGGATCCAGCGCCCCGGTCACAGGGGAGCTGCTCGATCGCTCACGAAAAGTCTCTCCTCTGCCCTCCCCGCCGGGAGACGCGCCCAAGGTCACCCGCTCCCGGGAAGGCGCCGGATTGCCCGGTGTGCTGCTCGCCCAGCGCCCCGCCGGGGTCACCGCTCCTCTCCTGCTGCGCGGGCGGGCGGTGCCTTCCCCTCCCTGTCCGGCTTCCCTGCACCTTGAGCGGTGCCCAGCGGGAGGTGCAGGCGGCTGGGGGAGCCGGGTAACCTTCCCCCGCCGGGTAACCCCCTTTGGGGCGACCGCAGGGTCGGGCTCCGGCGTAGCAGCGCCGGTGAAACTTGGCTGCGAGCCCAGGGACGCTGCGGAGCCGCGGCTCTCCGAGAGACTGGGACACCGCTGCGAGAGCTGCACCTGCCCGAAAAGCTGCTCCTTTTGGCTTCGCTAGCGAGGAAACGCCTTCAGTGCTTTCTGCGCCTTTGAACTGATGTCCGAGTTCCCAATCCGCCTGTTTTAGTAGGATGTTGTGCTGAGGCACCTGTTTGATCGTCCGTCTGGTTCCTTCAGTGGAACCCAGGCCTCTGCCTGACCAGGTGTCTCCTTTGAGAGGAAGAGATCGCTTACACATAGTTTTCCCTTTTTCCCTTTTTTAAGCAGTGATTATTCCCTCCTCTACAAGAGCTTTGAGTCGCTGCTAATTTTATTTTCCTAGTCTGCTGTTCTTCCTCACTTTGTCCATGCCGCCCACCTGGTTGCAGGTCACAAGTGCTAAAACCAAAGTACAGGAAAGAAGGTCCCCGTGAGGACTGGCAACGCAGTGCCCTTCACCGGTTCCATAAAATACTCACATGCCCCAGTCAATCTGCTGCTGTAATTTAGTGTGAAGGTGAAAAAAAAAAACCCCGAGTGAGTAAACGAAACCAAGCAGCAGCTCCACGCTAGTCACAGGGCCCAGGGTAATAATCGCAAAGCGGGAGAGCGCAATCTGCGGTGTGAAAAATGGGAAGGAAAAGAGACACAAGAAGTGCTTGTAAAATTTAACAGCTGAAGTTAAAAGTTCTGCAGTGGAAGTGTGTAACAAACAATAGTTTTGTCTAAAATTGCAACGGCGTTGATGATTTTATATCCACCACCTGGTTGCATTGGTCATGGAAAATGATCTCATGCAAGTCACCTTTTCTAGCAGGTTACTATCAATTGCATTAAAAAGCTATCTAGAAGTCACAAGAAAGAGAGCCCTACTGTGATACTCACTAAATAAACACACCGAGGAGATAGCCGGTTCCAAAAAGCTAATAATCCGCATCTACAAGACAAATTTAGAGTGGGAGGAAAATGCATTATGCTGCAGATGGTATTGGGAAAGAAACCGATTTGCCCAAGGTCATGCAGGAAGTCTGTGGCAGAGCCAAGAACTAAACACAACTCTCCTGAAACCCAGTCTAAAAATAGTGCTTGAGAGTTGCACGTTAAACTCCAGAAAACACACACTACACAGATAAACATCTTTTGACCAGTATTTTTGAGGTACTGGCCTCCATTTCATTATAATTTTCAACTGCACTGATAACAGTCACTTTCTAAATTTAAACCACATTATTTGAAAGTACTCTATCCAGAAATTTGTATCGTGGAACAAAAGGCACTAGCAGATAGCATCTGGGCCAACACAGATGCTTCCTGAGTGTGTCTGCTTCTGCTGCCCCCTTCCTAAGGGGAACCAGAAGGGTGTCTAATTCTGCACCTTGGTCTCAGGAGGGGGTGATCCTGCTCCTTATAGTGTTTTCCTGAGGCCCCAAGGAGCCGCGTTGTCCATGCTCACACTCTGCCTGGTAGTGGCACTCCAGACTTGATCCTATATTTCACCATCCCACGTTTAGCCCCGTTAAAATATTTCCTGGAATATAGCTTTCATTTGCTCTTACAGCGAACCTGTCTCAGGTCTCAGATGATGCCTTTCCTGTGTCCTTTCTCTATTCCATCTCCCTCTTATCGGTTTTTTTAACCAGTGCAGAGGTGTTTCTTGAGATGCAGAACCCATGCAACTGGAAAACAACAGTAGAATTGTGTTGCACCCTTCAGGCACCCTTACTTGTCACTTAGGAAAGCTATTTACGTTCATTTAGTGAATGTTGCAATATATAAATGTTAATGAGCATTAGTAGAAGTAGTTAATGCAGTTTTCCTTATTAATCAATCTTACCACCATGGTAATGATTTCTGTTGTTCTTCTGGAGCTTCCTCCAGCAGGGAGTGAGCTCTGTTGATTAACAAGAGCATTTTGCATGTATATAACATTTTTGTTCATCTGTAACAATCTCATTATCTTTTTTTTTTTTTTTCTCAAGCATTTTTTTTTCTCAGCAGTTCCCAACTTATGCTTAAGGAATAACTAGGGCAGAAGGAATCGCATTGTCTCCCATACCACCGTTTTACAGTCATGTATCTGTCAGGTTTGGTAGAATTTACACCGCTGTGAAAGACGAGTGAGAGTAGGATGACTGAGATGCCCCAAATCAGGTAACAAGTTAGGAATGGCCAGGAGCAAAACTCCTATCTTCACACCTCAGAGTAATTTGCTATTTTGCAGCATGTCATTAAAGGTAAACAGCTTCAAATGACTATTGGAAAGACAGTAACATAACTATCGTGTCTGATTAATAATTTCATAATGCTCTACAGCTACAGAGGAGGAAACAGCTTTTTGGTTCCTGCAGTAGTGAGAAGAACTTCTACTCATCTTCCTGCCAGGATGATCAGATTCAAGATGTGGGTAAACCACGGCGACGAGTATTTTACTTTCTCTTAACTCAATAATTTATATTGAAATGATCATAAATAATTCAGCTAGTATGAATCAAAAAAAAAAATCCAAGCAGAAGGAAAAGATTTTCCCAAAGAGTCAAGGTTCAGAAGACAGGAAGACAGGTTTTAGACCTGATGCTAACTGAACCAGTAGTGAGCTATTGAAGCTGAGTCTCAGCATACTACCATAAATTATGAAACATTGACATTTCACTTTGAATTAATGCAAAGGGCTATTTATACACTGCTTTAGAGACAGTTGCCTGGGCAAATTAATACACTTTTTTCTTTACCAGGCCAAATGTTAGCAACACGGCTATTTTTCAAAGTATCAAACTATTTACATATTGAAAACATTTAAATACAATCTGTCCCTCAGGGCTGCTGTATGAGTTACTTTGAAAAGGTTATCAGTCATAATTCACTGGCTTCTTGATCCAAAATCCAACTTGATTCAGTTACTCTCGATGATTTTCACCGCGAGACATTGCTCATTATCAGGAAATTGCTTTCTGTTTGTAGGGCCACAGGCCACCAACATGGGAAAAGGCGTTCAATAGCTGTGATTGCTTTTCTGGGCCTGCTACCAATAGAAGGTCTGGATAGCAGAAAGCGCTGGAAGAACTAGGCATGAGCATGTAGCAAAAAAATGCACTATACTTGCCTGAAATTTGAACTTTGGATGTGGTTCCTTATCAGAACATCAGTTTATTGCTCATATGTATTGGCAAGGCTTTTGTCTTTTTTTCCTTTTTTAAGGGGGGAAAATTGTCACACTCTAAAGTGATTTTTTGTGAGACTACATTTTACAGATTGTTTTTTTAGTTGTCATTTCAGTAAAGCATTGGTTTAGAATGTGCTTAAATACTGAATAATGACACAAACAGCGCTTCAGTGCTTCACTAAATTGGGGTTTAAAGTAGTTAAAATAATTATTTGAAACATCATCTGAATTATAAATCCACTAGTCACTTTTAATAAATTCCAAAGGGTTTGAGTCCATCATTATGGACAAAATACTTTGGTATCTCCTGCTCAAAGCCTTTTCTTCATCTCAAAGAGAAAATGTCCAAAATTAGAAGTGCCTCAAGACTGATGTGAACAAATCACCATCCCATAACGCCGCAGGTGGATTTCTCTCTGACTATCTGATTCCCTGTAGAGAGGCAGCGTCCTGGTCGCACATGCCAAGGACCTCTGTACAAATTTCTTACAGCTTTTTTGCCTCTTCTCACTTCTCATGGCAGTGGATAACGCTAGCACAGTGTTAAGAAAGTTAACAAGCACTGACAGTCCTCATAGACTTCTCCAGAAACATGATGTGGCAGCACAAGACAGCTCAATAATGACAACACCAGAAATTTGCTTTGAGGCCATTCTTCACATTTCCTCAAAAAAGTGATGCCTACACAACTGTTATTCGAGGACATTGTGTGGCACTACTCTGCAGTGGGGTCAGCCAGAGGTACTACCACAGGAATAATTGGGGAATAGGTACAGCACATAACTCGTCGCTGGTGGTGCCATTCAACAAGAAAAGTCTCCTGCTAATGCAGGAAACATTTCATGAGGGTTTTACCACATCTATCCATCTCGTTTAGAGGCTGCAGTGAGATCACACATCAAAAAATACATTTTGACAGTGCACATTGAAGTATTTCTCTTGCATTATTCTGGATTATGCCTTGCAGCACTAAACTATTAGCATTTCTAGCAGCTGAACGTCAGAAGTTTGGCGTAAACTCATAGAGTGAGATCGTCCCACGTAGAAGGGAAATATTCGAGCTGATGTGTCTGCGATTTCCACCACTGGAATGATACGATAATATTTGTGAAGGACTGAGTCAGCTTTGATTGTTCAAACTTTGGTTATTTAAATTTGCTGTTCTCCATGCTCTGGGTGTGCTCATCCCAGCCGTAGCCCAGTCTCATTCGAGAGCATCGCACTGACTCCGAGAGGAGTGGAGCAAACCCTCAGCCTCCCTTCACCTGCCAGTCAAAGAGGGCTGCAGTGTCATCAGCGAGGTGAAAGCAAATCACAGGAGGTGGTGCTGAAATGCTTACCCTCCATCACGGTAATAAGCTGCATTTGATGGCTTGTTCTAACATATCAAATCCTGCTTGCAGAAGATCGAGAGTAGGGGTTTGTGACTTTATTTTATTTTATTTTATTTTATTTTATTTTATTTTATTTTATTTTATTTTATTTTATTGCAACAAATCTAAGAGAGGGAGAAAGTGCTGTGTGGAGCCAGAAGTTACCCATTCGTCTCAGTTCTGCCGGTGAGTTTCTAGGTAGCCCTTGATCTCTACCTTAACCTTCTGGACTTTGATTTCCCATTTTGAAAAAATGAAGAGATAATCACTGGGGATCATGAGACCAGAAAAGATTAGATTTTTTGTGAATTTGCTGGTTGAATTGCAGTTTGATTCCCTATTTTACCATCCATATCTTGTGAGACTTTAGAGAAGTCATGGGTTATCTCTGTGCCTCGGTTTTTCTTTCTGTAATGCAAAACCAGAAACACTTTTGGCTTGTCTCCTGGTTTTAGACAAATAAAAATACCTATTTTTATTTATTTTACAGTGATTTACCTTCTAGATGTCTGACATCAACTGAGCTCCTTTATTTTAATAACACTGTGCGATAAATAGTTCTGAGATTTCTCCTTTGAGCACTCTGAGGTCATTGGAAAAGTGCTGCAAAAGAAAGTTATGTTCATTAATGCACAAGAAGGAATGAAAGCACCTTGATTTTATAAAAGTTGTGAAAGGTCATGCAGCCAGACAGTTAAAAGCCCTAAGGACTCAGGACACTGTGTGACATAAGGGAAGAACTGATCTTACACACAATAGTTTTGTATTGCTTTTTCTGTTCATTTTACCAAGAAACTACTCCAGTAAACATTTAAACTGTGCTTAACTTGATAGACATGAGTGGCTTCTTGACTTCAATTTTAATGCACATTTAAGCTTAGGCATGACTGTTGGTGGGGTGGGGGTTTATTGTGGGATTCCTTGGTCTTTTACACACATGGTTTCATTAGGTGTTGTCTGTTTCTGTAACACTGCCTTAGGGTATGAGCCGAGCTCAAGTGAAGTCAGGGGGAATCTCTACAGATTTTGATGGTTGTTGCACTGGACCCTTTATAGGAAACAAAACCAGATTTTGTGGAACACAAAAGCCAAAAAAAATCCTCCTAAATTTGTGGGGATGAAATACTCATTTCCTGTTTTAGGACTAGAGACTTTATAAATCAAGCTTCTAACCAGAGCAAAATTTTCCAGCTGTACTATAAGCCACTGAAAACAAGGAGAAAGTATAACATGCTCTTAGAAAACTCTTAGTTTTAACTGAGCAGAAGGCATTTCTTGGCTGCACGTAACAGTTCACCGGGAGGTAATGATCACAATTATCTGGGTTCGTGGGCTCTTTATCTGTTGTATGCTTTCCTGGTACCTGGTTTAAAAAGAAGTGTATAAAGAATATATTTACAAATGCCAGCTTATCTGTGGTTTCATGCCATAGCTGTCATCTTGCGTGAGGTGAGATGACTTTCAGTTGCCATGCCAAGCCATCCTAGCTTGCATCACAGCTCCAGTTTCTGCTGTTGGCATCGGCACATAATACAATTGCAGGACTAAAAACTTGTCATTCCTGAAAGCCTTCTTGGAAATGAGCAGAGTTTAAGACATGGGTTTGAGTCCTATTTGATTGCATTGTTGTTCCCTCTTTTTTGGGGGCCACGTTAACAACAGATCAGCAGGTACAACTCCTATTTTCAGTGCTGGCTTTGCATGCTGCCTTCTGCCCTCTGTTTTGAGCTGGATCATTCCCTAACCACACTCCCTGGTGCTTGCAGTCAGTGAGATAACAAATAGAAATGATGGAAAGCAAGGAGAAATGAAAGGATAAAAGAGAGAGAGGAAAAGGAGAAGATAGCTATCCGCTGGTCAAATCAGAACATCCAGTATTCTCGTGGTGGATGACTTCAGTAAAGACAGGTAAGAATAGTCAATTGTCTAGTAAGATGTCAAGAGCTAACTAGAGATCATAAAGGATGAAAGAACAGCTGAAATGAAAAGATAAAATGTGATAGAAGTCAATCAAGACAAGTATAGCGTGGTCAGCTTGGAGTGTCATTCTGTTTTGAGTGCTGGTACCTGCCGAGTGCCTGCTGCCTGCACCAGAGAAGTCAGAAGATCCAGCTTTGGAAAGTGTCGTTTTTTCATTGATGCCCTTTTCCCAATTTCCTGGAGATTACAGCAAAGGTTACTGTCACTACCAATTACACACACAGAAGATTAGTCTCTGTCTAGGGGTTACAGGAAGATTCAAAGGAAGAACAAGGGCTGAAGATGTTTAAAAATGCCTAAGCACAGGTGCTGCAAGTTTTGGAGGGCAATTTGCAGCAACTAGAAAGGGACCTGGTTAATTGTGGGCTGTTCAATACCCTCTGAAAATCAGGAAGCTTTATTATTTCCTTCCATTTGAGAAACTGATTCATAGTTGTAACTGTTACCCTGGGGCCACAGGGGCAGAAATGGATTCTCTGGTTCCTATTAAGATGCAAATTGAGATCTTTTCCACTTTAGACAAGTGATGGTATCTCTTTGTAGAGTGAATTCATTGGTATCTAGTAAGTCTGTTTCAATCTTTTTCTTCTTTCTTGCAATATATTTTCATAAGTCTTACAGGAATTTAATATCTTTGAGATCCCTATCCAACTAAACAGGGATTCAGAAGTTTTGGGAGCAGACTGACCGACAGAGGCAGTCAGACACAGTGTGACTCAACGTTTCCTCAGCAAACCAAGTTGCAAACACAGAAAGCTCAAAGGGAGCACTTCATTGAGATCTAAACTGGGAAGACTTCCATGAGTTTGACATTTGTGATTTACATCTAATGAAAATAGGGCCCTTGACTGAAGTAATTTTGCTTTCCCTTCTAAGTCAGTGATAAAACTGCTGTGATCTTCAGTGAGACCAAGATTTCCTCTCTTAATGCCCGTAGAAATTCCTATCACAGAGCACTTGACCAAACCTGTATTAAATGCAACGTTACAAGAAGCTCTGCGTTGCAAACCACATGAAACAGCAGCTCTTCCCTCTCCCCCACCCAAATAAGCCTCATCCAGCCATCCCTCCACAGACAATGCAAACCAAGACTCTTATCCCACCCAACAGATAAGATTCTAATTCCATCCTTTTCTCTCACCAGCACCTTTCAGACAGAAAGTTGTTTCAACCTACACAGGTTGTGTGATGAAATTATGGCTATTTCTGTCTGATGGAAGAGGTCGCAACCCATGGTAAAGGCATGTCCTGAAAGTAGCAACAGCTTCTGTTATATTTAGGAGGCTACCTTACAAAATAACCCAGTAATCTCAATTAAAGGGTGTTGGTCAATGCAAGCAGCAATCCTGTTACTAGTAGCAAAATTTCAAGCCTTTTTAATGTCTTTGTTGTGCTCTGCTGTTGCTCCAGATATTCCACAGGGCTTCTGGAGCCATTAGGGTGTGTGACATGCATACAGTATGTCAATTAACTGCTGGGATTAACTACAGTAGAGAGAAGCAGCAAGGACAAATGGAGAGAACCAGCTAAAGGCAAACTTAGGGCAGCAGGAGAGGAGAGAGGAGAGGAGATTTAAGAGACAGAGCTGGAGAAAATGAGAAAGCAGTTGAGGAATACAGGGCTGGCTGCCTAGGGAATGATGCTTTTGTAAGAGATATTAAAAGGCTAAACCAAAGAAAAACCCGAGAGGAGTGACTGAGGTTCTTGAGGCATGGCCTGCAAGAGGAGAGCCCAGCAGGTGGTTAGCAAAGCTGGAGGGTATTTGCCGGGATGTGTGCATCCTGAAAATTGGTAATGCAGTGTTGTGAGACAGACAAGGCTCAACAGATTTTACTGGAGTCCCAAGGCAAAAGCCGAGACTGTGACTTTCTGGATTGCAGGATTCATCATACTCTTAGGGTCCTCTTCACAATCTGAAAACCAGGAGCTTATTGCCACTTCATCTGCTACTTGAAGGGCTTGAGCATAGCAAGAAAATCTCGTGAACTAAACTAATGCAAAGTTGGAAAAAAAAATCTATGTATTTGTTTTAACAAGCATAGATTTCATGGGAGTGTTCTTAGATTGATCTTCATTGAAGAACAATTGTTTGATAAAGTGAAGTGCCACACTTCGTTTATGAATTGCAGCAAGAACCAAGGAGTTGCTAGACTGGACCCAGTTAAACACTGGTGGGACTCAGCAGCCTGGCTCTGAGTGTGTCTGCCTCCTGATGTTTTGCAGAGAGAGGCAAGAAATGCCCTGACAGATGATGAGGGAATAAATTGTGAACAGAAAGTTTCTTCTGGACAACTCCAGACGGTCATTGATTGGCTTCTGCCCTGAGGCATTACAGTTTATATCCCTAATATCTTTTTATATTGCCTAATAAAACTGTTGGCTGTTGCCATTACATGGATAATGGACATTTATATAAAACACTTTATGAGCTGTAGATGGAGATCATCCTCTTCACCAAACACGTGGAGTAAAATGCAGTAGTTGTCTAAAAGCCTGGCACTATTAATAAACCTGAGTTGCATTGAAGGAAGAATGACTCCTCATCAACTCAAGACTGCATGAGAAATACAGAAAGCATGATTTTCCTTCTCCCAGAAGAGGTTAGACCAACACAGGGCCTTTCTGTGCTTCTTGGAAGTCATTATCTTCAGGCAATTTGGTTTTCTGTTGTATATTGCCCCTAGAAAGAAAGAAAACTGTGGCGTTTCAAGTACATCATGAGGAGTTGCTTTTCAAGGGTCATCTGCAGTGTTTCGAGGTGGATAGCAGATTCCAGCATCCACTGAATTAATCAAACATGTTTCTTCAGTGAGATCTGATGTAGAAAAAATGCCTGCTTGAATACATTTGCCTTTAGTCATTTACTATTTTTACTCTTCATCACTTGAAATAGTTTTCTGTGGTTTTTTTTTAATTTTGCAGATCACAAGAAATTATTCCCCTAGGAATGAAGAGAAGTAATTTTTGAAACTAAAAGTGATAACCAACTACCATTTCACAGAATCATCGTTCAAAAGACAGTGAAATATAACTACAGAAGCTACGAAGTCCTCAGTCTTGTCAAGGGAAAGGACTGTTTGAAACAGATGTAAACAACTAAAATGTAAAAGAAAAAAAAAGCAATTCAAGCAATATTTGCAAAGTCTACATAACATTCAAGACTCTGAGACAAGAACAATTTCTAATTTGGTTTACAATTTATATAACATTTGATACAAAAACCTGTTTCAAAAATAAATTGATATTTTCCCTCTCATTGCTTTTGTGTAGTTAATAGTATCCAACATGCGTGTAAAGACTTCTATTTTTAGAATATGAGAATTAGTTAAAAGAAAATTAAAAAAATAATTTCCATATTCTCCCAAGGATAAATATTCCCTTCCTGTGGCATTTGGGGAAACTGAGAACAGACCTTAAGAGGATTGTTGAGGGCTTCCCATTCTTAAGCCTGCATTAGAAAGCGGAGTCCTTAACTCATGGGTTTTCCTCCTAAAAAGGTAGAGGGGGGGTTGTACCCATACCATTAATTTCCCTGTCTTTCTTAAATACATGCCATCATTATAACATCTTACGCATTTGAGTTAATCGGATATAAAACATTAACTTTTGCAGAGGTATTAGAGCTTCACCAAACAGCGCTTACAGATATTAGAGTAGCATCAAAATTAACGTGGAAGCAATTTAGTCCTTCAGTTTAAATGCCTTCAGCAAAGGATTAAGATTTTACCATCACCACTCAAGCACTTCCTTAGATACTCCCTGCTTATCATGCTCCCATTTCTTACTGTGCTAGTTACTTTTTTAACATAAAAGTGATGCTGGGAATCTTTCCTTTCATTCCTGACAGTTTCGTCATTCGATCCAAAAAATGTGCCAGTGTTTCTATCAATGCATGGCTTATGCTTTTTCTCTAAGTATTACCTATAATATCCAGATGACTTAATATTTATGAAGCTTCCTCTTCCTCCAGGGCCAAGACTTAAAATAAATGGTGATTTGAGAAGGATTATGGGATAGGGAAGGCAGTGTTCATTGATATATCCCAATCAAGCCTGACGAGAAAGCCTTGCGTATCGATGCTGTGGATTAACAATGAAATAGGATAAAACAAATATTTTCCTGCTGGTAGAGGTGATAGCACTGAAAAAACTGATGGTGTTCTGGCTTGTAGGAAATAAGCTCCTCTCCTCTTGCAGTGCACCAGGCAAAGGGAAGTTTTCTACTGACAGTTTACAAGAGATAGTGTAGGTGGAGGTGAACAGCAAATGTAACCTTCAAAACGTTTCAGCCAGAGAGGCAATCACCATGGGCGTCGTGCGTACATCCATGCCCCTTTTGGTACCCGAACATGCATTTTAAAAATTTTTGCAGGTGACATTTCATGTGACACGTTGACCCGATTTGCCTGGACACTTTTTATTAACCCACACTTAGGATTTTTTAAGCAGTACTGCTTGTGTGGTGAATTTGTGATGTGGGACAAAGTTATAGCTGCTTGGAGTCTCCTGCTGGTGGATAGAAGGGAAAATGAACTAGCTGAAGTGGGCATCAGATGCCAGGGTGCCCTGGGCTGGAAGATAAGAGCATTCTGGTTTCAGAGGGACTCAGGATAGATACTCAAGCTTAGTTTTGGAGAGATAACAAGAGTCTTTTGTTGTTTCTTTCTCTGGGGGGTCCTTTAAATTAGACGAACGTAGGTGTTGGGAAAGCATAAACTGGTAGCACTGAGGTGGCAAGTATATCTGGGAATGGTTTAGCTCAGTGGGTTGAGCGTGATGCTTGAAACACCAGGGTCGCGGGTTCGATTCCCGTTCGGTTCTCACATGTGTTGCCTGACCTAGTCGAGAGGTGGCGTCCCAGTTCACAACAGGGAGGCTGGATTAAAATGATCTCTGAGGTCCCTTCCAGCCCAGGCCATTCTATGATTCTATGAAGCTAGAGGCTGGATTGGGACAAATAAAGAGCAAGGTGCAGTCAGAAGTACAGTTCTGCATGGCACAAGAAAGGAGATTGAGGGCCTGTATCAGAAATAGTGTAGTGAGCAGGAGTAGGGAGGTGATCATGCCCCTCTACTCAGCTTTGGTGAGGTCTCACCTCTAGTGCTGTGTCCAGTTTTGGACCCCTCACTACAAGAGGGACATTGAGGTGCTGGAGAGGCTACAGAGGCGGCTGCCAAGCTGGTAAAGGGCTTAGAACACAAGTCGTGTTAGGAAAGGCTGAGGGATCTGGGGCTGTTTAGCCTAAAGAAGAGGAGACTGAGGGGAGACCTCATCGCTTTCTACAACTACCTGAAGGAAGGTTGTAGAGAGGTGAGAGCTGGTCTGTTCTCCCTAGCAGAGAGTGATAGAACGAGGAGAAATGGATTTAAATTGCACCAGGGGAGGTTCAGATTAGATATTAGGGAGAATTTCTTTACTGAAAGTGCTGTCAGCCATTGGAACAGGCTGCCCAGGGAGGTGGTTGAGTCACCGTCCCTGGAGGTGTTTAAGAGACGGGTGGATGTTGCATTGGGGGACACAGTTTAGTGGGTTGATAGGGCTGGGACAAACACTGGACTTGATGATCTTCTAGGTCTCTTCCAGCTGAAACTGTTCTATGATTCTATGATTCTATGTCATGGCAGGAAAAGAATGGGAGAGGGAATGGATGCAGGAAGGCTCAGGCTGCCTTAAGGAGAAAGCAGCCATATAGGAGGAGAAATCAGGTTTCGTCAATGCTTTGTCCAAGTGTGTTAATGGGGAGGACCCCCATCATCTTACTGCCAGAACTGGACATCACCTGCATCTATAAGTATTTATTGAAATTTGGGCACCTTAATTTTGAACTGAATTTGATCCTTCACATCTCTGAGCTCAGAGCAGGGGCACAAGCTTTTTAAATCAAGAACGAGGGTCTTATAACTTCCAGAAAGGGACGTCCACTTGATGAGTGGTCAAAGCTGGTGTCTCATTGATGAGACAAATACACATTTCTGAACCAGATTGAGTCAGCTGCGCAGGGAGTGACAAAAGTGGCTCTGTGACATGACTGTGGCAGTTTGCCGTGGGTGGAAATATACCCTTGGTAGCTGGGAAGGAGCCTGGAGTTTGGGGTCTGACTGTAGGAGAAGTGCAGGAAGTGGGGAAACAGATTTGGAGGGAGACCTTACATCGGAACTCACAGTGCTTGTGTTGTCCTGTCTCACAAATTTCTGCCTTTTTTTTAAAAAAAAAATATATGTAACAGCTTGAATCCTCTTTCAGAAATGTGTCATGCTGATGTCATCCCCTGTCGAGGCTGGTGGGCAGCCCTGCCTTATGGCTTATCCATGGACATGGTGTTGAATGTTGCTTGCGCCATCATTGAGGTGGGCCTTGAGGCCCTTGAGGAGTGACAGCACATAAAGCTGGGACTGCTTCCAGGGTACAGAGCACACCTGATGTGATCTGGGCTGCAACCAAGGGGACTTCTGGTCTTTCTCTGGGTCTGTGCTTGTAAAGATTGTTGAAGCAAGAGTATGACGATCTGTACACGGATACTTCTTTCCCATTTCTCCCTCCCCAGGTGCTGTCCCAAGCTGAACAACATCTCTTACAAAGCCAAATTTGCTCCTTTTACAGTGGTGCTGACACAACATGACGCTCACATTTCCCTGCAGCATCATCATCAAACTTTGTCTTGGCACTTGGTTTCAGTACAGAACACATGGCATCCATCCCTCAGCACTGGCTGGTGAGATCAGCTGGAAGAGCAATGCTCTATAAGGCTGGGCTGTCTCCAGGTTGTTAAACTTTTTCCTTTTTTAACCTTATAAAACTGAGAGGCTGCCACTAAGCCATCTGTGGGCCTTTGGTCCATGCTAGCATCTGATCCATGGCTGGGAGAAGGTACTTGGCCTGGGTAGAGTGATGTCAGGGACTCTCTAACAACTTAGCAGTGTAGAGAGCTGAGTTCCAGCACTTGAGAACATTCCTGGCGCTGTTTGTAAGCAGAAGTGTATATAAGTTTATAAGCATATGTGTAAGCATACTCTCTAACTACTGTTTCCCCACAAACCCTGTCATTTTTCAATGATCCTTCATTTATTCAATCCAGATAGAAGCTGGTTCCTTGATTTACATTTTTTTACACTCCTTCATGCTCCTGCATATTTTAAATCTGGAAAGAGTGTTCATGATCTTCCAGTCTGATTGCCCACGTAACACTGCATTTCCCCATCAGCCGACAAAAGTGATAGTTAAATGGTTAAGGCATTAGCTTTATAAGCAAACAACCTGTTCTTTTGGCGCTTTTTGGTGCACTTGGAAATGTTCACTGGTAGATTTAAATTAGCAGGATACCACTTTGAATGCAAGTATACCAGCTTTTAGCATGCTTTCGTTTTGAAACAGGGTTTCTGTGCTCATATTCTCTGTGCCTCTGTCACTCTCTTCCCCAGGGTTTTTTTGGCTTGTGCAATTTCAATCACATCTAGCAATGGTCCCAATGAGATTATTTTTTGACAAGTTCTAATGTAACAGAAAGTGGATTGATGAGTGAGACACTGTTAATATCCCTAGGATAAAGGCGACAACATGAACTCAAGTGTTATTATTAAGGTGTCAGAGAGTACAACTGCAAGGTACGGATCCAAAAGAGACCAGGCTTCCCCAGCTACACTCCTACTGGTAAGCCTTTCATGTTTTGTCCACATTTACGAGCCTGACCATAATATAGATCTCCTAGATTTTCTCCAAACTTATTTTCAAATTCAGTCCCAATGGGAATCTTGGATGAGTGGGATTCCTGCTTTCCCCACTCCTATGCAAATTTGAAGATATTCCTGGATCTGATCCCAACAGGCCTTTTTCTTTGAAATATTAGTATGTACTGAAAATAGAACTAGCATCAATTGGCCAGGAAAGATCAAAACTTTTTTTTTGTGTGAATGAGTATGAATCTCTCGGCAATTTTCAGCTTGAATGTCTATTCTGTTTATGGATCACAGCAGAGGGGAAAAAGAAAAGTTATAAAAATACTTTTGGAGTTGAATTAGAAATGGAAAAGATGTTCCAGAAATCACCTCTGTATCACTCGCGGTTTCTGCTGCTGGCACACTGTGCCTCGGGACTTGCTGCTGGGTTTTTGAATAAAAGCTGTAAACTGGAAAGATAAACCAGGTTGCAGCTCCAGTTTTGTAATGTCTATGCACTGAACTGGATCCTAGCAAGATGGAACAGTCTTCTCCTGTAGCAACTGGTAAAATATGAAGCAGCTGGTAGGAACAAAAAAAAAAAAAAAAAAGACAGAAAAAAAAATAGAAAAAAAAAAGAGAAGAAATTGGAAAAAACTCATGCAAACATCAGTGAATCATTCCCAGAGGCTTTCTGCTTGCCCAATATGCTTTTTGAGTGCCAAGACCAAGGAAAATCACACCACTTTATTAAGCTACGCTCCTTTCCACAGGCAAATCTAGCATCTCCATGCTCAATTTATGGGAGGACATTGCCTCCCATGAAGATGCCCAGATGATCAATGAAGTCTTTTGGTGGAGCAGCACTGCCAGAGTTATAGCAGAGAGTTTACTGTCCTTCCCAGCCCCACTCTGATGACAAGTGGCCTCCTGTTAGGTCAACCCTGCTGCAGTTATCCTGCTGTTAGATTGACAAGAGAGCCTCAACATGCAGGAAAACCTTGTCCCGTGGATCTTCTTGCTTGCTATGTGTGCAACAGACACTGTGCAAGTTCACCCAGATAACGTTTCACTTCAGGGTGTAACCACATGGTTCATAGCTGGCACACAGAAAGTTACTCGTGAGCTTTTGAGAATTATTTTACCTGGTCTGGGACAAAGAAGAAGATGAGGATTTGTCTGATAGAGGTAAATAGGGTGAGCTGCCCTGCAGCAGGATTTCTCGGGGACGTGTGAGCAGTGTTGGTGCAAACCAGCTGCATCCAGGAGAAGAAAATCTCTGGTTACAAACCGGATCTGGAAGCATGTGCTTACTATGTATGGCAAACACACAGGAGGTGGGCTGGACTCAAACCAGGTCAAAAGAAAACCTATGTTAAATTTTTGGCCTTTTACCATAGTGGAAGTATCTTCAATGAGAAATGACAGACGTTCATCATCTGGCCTGTGCTGGGATCAGGATTTCTTGGGAAAAACTCATTCTCACAGGTCTTACCTCTGAGAGCATTCTGCTGGTTGCAAGTGCTGAAAGCACGAACGATGGGATCCTCAAAAGGTGTTCAACGGGTCAGCTCAGATGGGGTTGGTTAACACTTGGTTTTCTGAATGGGCGGGTTACATCACTACTCTTTGGAGTCTATTGTATTTGTTGACTTGTTCCAGCTGCTTTTTATAAGCAGGGATGCAAAACTTGGTTAAGCATCAACTCTGAAAGATCAACTTCCTTTTAGGAAAGGCATCGTGGCTGGTTAAAAAGCATGCGCCTCTGCTATGCTTTAGAAAAGCTTATGCTGCTTGTATACATCATGAGTTCAAATGTGACAAGACTCTTCCCACAAAATAAATGCTAAGAAAATTAAGATCAGCTTTTGGGACATGCATTGTCAACAAACGCTGCTCCAGGCACCAGAAACAAGTCCCGAATAAGCTTGCTGATACACTTTAAATACAGAGTGAAAGAAATAGCTTTCCCCTTGATACCACTGAAGTTTGCTGGTATATATATTCTCAGTTTCTGGAAATCAGTATTTAATTATCCTGAAAAATCATGATCCTTTAAGAGTATGAATATCTTTAAACAGCAATTAAAAATTGATTATAACTCAAAAGAAATCAACGATTTGAAAAAAAAAAAAGAGAGTCATCCTAGCTGGTAGAGTGCATGCTGTGAATTGAAGAAAAAATTGTGTTTCAGATTTTGTGGTAGTTTTTTTAGTACAAATTTCGTCTGCTGAGATGGATTACCTCTTCAATGCCTGACTCCTAATCGCATTTAGGTGACACATACCTGCTGAAAAGCTCTTGGTACCCCTGACCATTGCAGTATGGTGGGAAGCACAGTCTGGTTTCTGGCATTTATACTTGTATTTTGGGTTGCATCCACTCCAGTGGATTTTATCTGTCAGTGCTTTTTAGGAATTTTTTTTTTTAAAAAACATGTTTTTTTCTGCCTGTCAGATTTACTGAGTTATTTTTTAAGAGCTAGACAGGCTTGAAATTAAAGCAACAAGCAACACGTTAGCAGGATTAACTGCTTAATTATGATATTGGTAGCAGGAAGAAACCCATGGAAGCCAGACCTTGATTATACTTAAATCCATGCTCCCGCTCAGCTTTTTTAGTGCCTCAGCAAGCACTAAACTAGAAAGCTGTAACAGCACTGGATTGTGCCCACCACTGGTCTGGCTTGGTTTAGGAGAACTGAAGCTCCATTTGCCTGCTTCCTTTATTAAAGATAGATTCTTTGCTTTTGCTGCCTGTCTTTCTCCTAACGTCTCCTGGTTGTTCTAAATAGTATATAGTATATATAGTATATTTATATATACACACTATATATAGAATATAGTATTAAAAATTCTACCATATAGGATTGTGACATCTCACATTTTTCTCCCAGGTCTCTAACACTGTGTTGCCCTGCTGTATACTATTTTCTTGTAATTACAAGTTACAAGAATTAGAAAATACAGGTATAGCAACACGGACTTCCTCTCTGCTCTCAAGGTGCTTCTCCAAACTAGCTTCTCGGTTATATTGCACAATTGCCTACATTTTTGCCATGCCTTGTAAACCCCATTACAGTTTCACATTACAAAGAATGTGGCCTCAAATATTCCTCCCCCTTACACAGGGAGGTTTTTGCATCCCCAGGCTGTGGTGTGCTGCCTCTCTTCCTGCTGACAGAGCTGCTCTGGGACTGTGCTGTCAACTGCTTCAGGAAACTGGATTTCTTTGCTTGGGCAACACCTGGCATCATGAAACCACATCCTTACATGTTAGAAAAGTTAATCCCTTTTTCAGCCTTTTCTAGTTGCTTTTTGCATTTCTGTCATGTGAGAATCAAGCAAGGAAAAGATGAACTAGGTTAAACAGTTTTTTACGTTGATACAGAACTAATTTGAAGTGCATGTAGGTATGCAAACTCAAAGTCTTAAAATGTCTCACCTTCTTCTCAAAACTTGTGTTGAGTGTTTGATTTATTTTTGGGGTGACATAGCCAATACCCAAGGTCATCCTGAAATGCTTAATGAAGCCACATACATAGAAAGTAAGGAGGGTTCAAGTTCCTGCAGAGAACAATGAATTAGGTCTTATTCTAGAAAAAGTCTTGAAAATGGCCAATGTCTTGTTTCTCACAAGCTGTGAGTGAAAGTGTTTGCAAATGGCACTTGACATCCTTTCCAGCCTTATTTCCTACAATTTGTATTATGTCCTTACTTTCCTGATTTGACCCTGGCTTCTCTTCAAAGAGGCACGTCCTGTATTAACAATGTAGATGACAGATAAAACATTTTTGAGTAATTTTTCTAAGTTAGCCTCCTCTCTCTGACAAGTATTTTCTGGCAACTTTGGGGTCCTGTCATTACGGCAATATCCTTCAAACAAGACAAAATAATTGGTTCTAGCTTCAACTATAGATACCCTAAAAATATCTCTGAAGCCCAGACTGCAGGTATAGGACGCCCACTTGGCTTTTGTGTCTGCTTCAGTTTAAGCTGTGAGGCTTGGGAAGTCCCCAAACCTGCCCCTCAGCCTCAGACTCCCAGCAGCAGAGGGTCTTAAATATTAGAGCATCCGATGCACGGAGAAATCCCTGTTGTGTGGGCACCTTGTGCTTCTGCAGCAGATACAGGGTCTCAATTAATGTCGTGAATTACTTGAGGATGGTCTCAAAGCTTGTGGAGCCGGCAAAAAAATATTCCGTATTTTTGTGCTGCTCTTTTTTACATTGAAAAGGCTGCGTGACTTGCTTGACATATTGGAGCATGGAAGATGAATTCCTACAGACGTTGTATCCACATGCGCAAAGGTAGGAAACAATGAGATACTTTTCAACACAACGCTGACCCTTAGTAAGGCCATACTTATGAGCAACTGCATGCAGAAAGTCGAAGGCAAGGTGGGACCATTAAATCACTGAACTTCCTGCTCATAACAGGGTATTGCGTTTCATTCAGTGACCCTGCACAGAGCCCAAAACTTGTGTTTGTCTGAGGCACAGATTCCGGAAAGTGTAGAGTCCTGCTCTAAAGACACTGAATGATGGGGAGTTCACCACTTCCTTTGGTAGTTTGTTCAGGAGGTTAAGCACTCTCAGTGTATTAAAAATATGTGCCTTGCTGTATTTTCATTTTGTATTTTTATTCTTTAGCTTCCACGGGTTCATATTTTGCTTGTTTCTGCTAGGATGAAGAGGTTTTTATAGCTCATGTAGGGTACCTTTGTGGAGCAGTGCAGCTTTTAAGTAAGTACTCAATTATTCTTTTTGATTAACGGGTTGAACTCTGTCATACTTTTACCACTAGGCATTTTCTCTGTCCCTCAGATAATTTTGTGTGTCCTTTCTAATTCACAGCATAATTTCGATATCTGAGGACCAGACCAGGATCCAGGATGGCAGATGCTACCTTGCTGGTGCAATGCATATAAAGAAAAAGAGTCATCTCCTTACTTCTACTGTGCTTACATATACGAAGACTGTTTATAAAGCTTTACTCCAGAAAACAAACCATGACCTATAACACGAGGTGTAGCATGGCTTATGTATACACATCTCAGGGTGATGCCCTCCGGAGAGAGGCCATAATCTGTTTGCATAATGCTTGGTCAGGATCTCCTCTAGACCACATCCATTTTTTTTCCTATACTTCTGACCATGCTGCACAGAAATGGAATTAAAAATGAAAAATAAAATAAAATGCTTAATAATTTCATTTTGAAGAGGAAAGAAATATTTAAAAAACTACAGGTTGAGAACACTGCATTTAAAGCCATATTAGATCATCTGTAGCTGATTATGAGTAACTTTAAAGATAGAGTTAAAGAATATCAGACTGAGCTGCAAGAACAGACTGATGAAAAAACTAATGCCTTCAGCTTTTAATTTTTTTTTAAATTTAAGGCACAGTATCCCAGCAGTCTTCATAGAGATTTTAGTCCTACCAGTTCAGCTTCATCCTGCCTCTAGGCAACCTGTCACAAGCATTAATCTTTTCAGCTGTTGCCTTCTATAAAACAGCAGCAGCTCTATAGCTGTTTGGTATAAAACTGCTCTTTATAAGTTAACTTTTCTCTAAGCTTCTGCCAGAGTAATATCACACCATAATAGCTGGTAATGCAAAGGGGCAGGATGTCATTCCTATTGCTGCTTTCTGGGAAGAAAAGCAGCCCCATTTACCCATTCTTCTTCTGTATTAGGAAGGTCTATACCTCTGACAGTGGTGGGGGCTGGGGTTATTTGATGGAAAGCCTTACAACTGAAAGAACAAATGAGTGTGTCTCTTCTGGTTTTGGATGGAATAGAGTTAATTTTCTTCCTAATAGCTGGTACAGTGTTGTGATTTGGATTTAGTATGAGAACAAGGTTGATAACATGCTGATGTTTTTAGTGGTTGCTAAGCAGTATTTGTACTAAGTCAGATACTTGTGCCCTGCCAGAAAGAAAGCTGGAGGGGCACAAGAATTTGGAAAGGGACACAGCCAGGATAGCTGACCCCAGTTGACCAAAGGAATCTTCCCTACCATACAATTTCATGCCCAGTATATAAACTGGGGAGAGAGCTGGTCAGGGACTGCTGCTTGGGAACAGGCTGGGCATCGGTCAGTGAGTGGTGAGAAACTGCAATGCGTATCACTTTTTTTGTATATTCTAATTATTTTATTTTTATTATAATTAGAATAATAAACCGCAACAGTATCTTCATAAAAAATGAAGTTAAGAATACGATGAGTGGAGAGCGCTTGCTCTTGAACCTCTTGAAGTTCTAACCTCTTAAGTTACTACATCTTTGTGCCATCTGGTGGACCCTTTCCCCACATAGCAGGAAGGAGATTGACCTCATCAAGACCCAGAAGGGACACTATGGCCACCGAACAGGGGCTTGGTGGAGATGACTGCACAATAAACTGGCCCTGTCCATATTTTGGATGCTGGAAGCAGCATAGGCATTGATGGGCAGCTTAGGGCCCAAATGCATAGTGTTGCTTAGCTGTGGATCAAGTCTTCTGAATGAATTACTCTGCTAATATATTTGAACTGCTTCTTCTTTTGGAAAGGGCTCAGATGATGTGAGCCACGTGAACATGAGCCAGCAGTGTGCCCAGATGGCCAAGAAGGCCAGTATCATCCTGGCCTGTATGAGAAATAGTGTGGCCAGCGGGACTAGGGAAGGGATTGTTCCCCTGTACTTAGAATCATATAATCATAGAATGTTAGGGGTTGGAAGGGACCTCAAAAGATTGTCTAAGTCCCACCCCCTTGCCAGAGCAGGATCCCCTAGGGCAGCCACACAGGAACACGTTCAGGCGGGTTTTGAATGTCTCCAGAGAAGGAGACTCCACAACCTCTCTGGGCAGCCAGTTCCAGGGCTCTGTCACCCTTACAGTAAAGAAATTTTTCCTCATGTTGAGGTGGAACTTCCTATGTTCCAACTTAAACCCATTATTTCTTGTTCTATTACTGAGCACTGTTGAGAAGACATTGTCTCCTTCCTCTTGACATCCACCCCTCAGATATTTCTATACGTTAATAAGATCCCCTCTCAGCTGTCTCCTTTCAAGGCTAAACAGCCCCAGTTTTCTCAGTCTCTCTTCACAGGAGAGATGTTCAAGTCACTTAATCATCCTTCTTGCCACTAGTGAAAGTGCTCATTGAATCCTGTGTTCAGTTTTGGGCCCCTCGTAACAAGAAAGGCATTGAGGTGCTAGACCATGTCCAAAGAAAGACAATGAAGTTTGTGAAGTGACTTGTTCTCAAGTTTAATGAAGAGTGGCTGAGGAAACTAGGGCTGTTCAGCCTGGAGAAAAGGAGGCTGAGGGGAGATCTTATTGCTCTCTGCAACTACCTGAAAGGAGTTTTCAGGGAGGTGGGGTTTGGTCTCTTCTTCCAAGTAATAAGTGATAATACAAGAGGAAATGGCCTCAAGTTGCACCAGGAGAGAGTTAGATTGGATATTAGGAAAAATTTCTTCATCAGAAAGGTTATCAAGTACTGGAATAGGCTTCCCGCGGAAGTGGTTGATTCACCATCCGTGGACACATTTAAAAGTTGTGTAGACAAGGTGCTTAGGGACATGGTTTATTTGTGGACCTGACAGTACTAGGTTAAATGTTGGGCTTGATGATCTCAAAGGTCTTTTCCAACCTAAATAATTCTATGATATTTCCACCTGACTCTGCACTGACCAATGGCAAAACATCAGAGCAGATGGGTGAGTCTGGTTCAACAGCAACATATGTACGGGAAAGCCAAGCAGGCTGCTGCTTTGCAAGGTCTCCTGGGCGTTGCTGAAGGACAACAAGAAAGGAAGAGGAAATCAACACAAGCTGAAGTGCATCATATGCTTTCTGCTATGCTCTGATGGACTATAAAGCAGTTAGCAATGTTAGCATACAAGCATCTGAGTTAGTATCTTTGCTGTGAGGAATGCAGTCATTTATATTTCTTCGAGCAATTGTTTCAGGCTCCTCTGCTGTTCCAAGCCCACACCGCTGCTCCAGCTAAGATCAACTTGGGTTTTCTTCACAGTTGTGACAATCAGTGATGTCTAAAAATACAGAGAGCTGAGATTCCTCAAAATAATTGTGACTTCTGTCTCCACTTTTTCCCCACCACTTCTGTCTCCGCTTTCTCTCCACCTATTCCTTCTGCTAGCCTGAGGAAAAAGTTGGTTTGGGGGTGTAGATAGGGAAGGAGTGAATTTCTTTCCTTTTTTTTAAAGTTGCTTTTAGATTAAGACACAATGTGAAGGAGAGCAATGTACTGATAAATCACAGAATCACAGAATGTTAGGAGTTGGAAGGGACCCCTGAAGATCGTCTAGTCCAACTCTCCTGCCAAAGCAGGTTGGCCTAGAGCAAGTTGCACAGGATGACCTCCAGGTGGGTTTTGAGTGTCTTCAGAAATGGAGACTCCACCACCTCTCTGGAAGCCTGTTCCAGTGCTCTGCCACCCTCAGAGTAAGGAAGTTCCTCCTCATATTCAGAGGGAACTTCCTATCTTCAAGTTTGTGCCTGTTACCTCTTGTCCTGTCACTGAGCACCACTGAAAAAAGGCGGTTCCTGTCCTCTAAGGATCTATAAGCATTGATAAGATCCATCCCCCAGCCTTCTCTTCTGCAGAAAAAAGGCCCAATTCCCTCAGCCTTTCTTCGTAAGAGAGATGTTCTAGTCTCCTAATCATCTTTATAGCCCTTTTCTGTACCCTCTTCAGTAGTTCCTTACCCTTCTTCTGGGGATCCCAGAGCTGGGCACAATACTCCAGATGTGGCCTCACCAGGGCACAGTAGAGGGAGAAGATAACCTCTCTCGAATTGCTTGGCACGCTCCTCTTGATACATCCCAGGATGCCATTGACCTTCTTGGCCACAAGGGCATATAGATGGCTCACGGTCATCGTGTTGTCCACCAGGACTCGCAGGTCCTTTTCCAGCAGGTTAGCCCCCAACCTGTACTGATACATGGGGTTATTGTCCTTGTGGAATTTCATAAGGTTATTCTCTGCCCAACTTTTCAGCCTGTCCAAGTCATGCTGGATGGCAACACAGCCTTCTGGTGTGTCAGTCACTCCTCCCAGTTTTGTGTCATCAGAAAACTTGCTGAGAATACACTCTATCACTTCTTGAATATATTGAATATATTGAATAGCACCAGACCCAGTACTGACCCCTGGGGAGCACCACTTGTTGTGGACCTCCAGCTAGAATCTGTGCCACCAATCACTACCCTCTGAGCTATATCTTTCAGCCAATTTCAATCCACACCACTGTCCATTCATCTCCCCTACATTTCATAAGCTTGCACCATCTATAAACATAGAAATATGACTCACAAAGAGTTTTGGAGATTTAATCCACATTTCTAAAGACCTACAAAATCCCTGATGTCATGTGTTGTGTTGTTATATAGTACAATACATAACTAACAGCAGTAAATCTGAAACTTAATGTTAAAATTATATAAATCTGATATATTTTAAACTTTGTAGGAAAAAGAGATACCTTTTTCTGAGCACTCCTTGCTTCCAGAGGTGTAATGGCCTCTTGGATCATGGAAAGTCTTTTCTTCTGATTCTATACACACCTTTATTTTCCTTTTTTTTTTTTTTTTTTTTTTTTTTTCCTGGGAGCTATATTGCCATAAGCTGTGAGCTTCGGTTTGTTGCTTGAGAGTGACATATGGTTCTTCCCTTCAAGGAATTTCAAAAGCATATCACTTGATCTTTCATGCCTAGTAGGAATTCAGGAAACAAAAGATGCCAAGATGCTGGTTGGTAATGGAAGATCTGTTGCTGGGTCATTGCTGTCTGTTTATTATCAGTGCTGCAATGTAAATAGTTCCCAAGGAAAAAGCAGAAGAGCTATAGAGGCACAAAGTAAGCAAAAGGGACTGCCCAGCCAGTTAGAGGGAGGATGCGTAAGTGAATTCCCACAGGGCTTAGTCCAAGCATGCTCAAATTCATGCTCTGTCATGATTCCTTGATGTTAATATCCTTGCTGCCTTTGTACCAATTGTTACTTTATACATAACTAACTCATAAAAAGAGATGTACTTAAAAAAATGTCCACCCCCAAGCAAAAAAATGAACACTTGTTTGCATTTAATAATCACTAAAAACTTGAAATTCTAAATTGGATTAATTGTGTCTATTATAAATTGATGTGGGAATAGCTGTGCATTAGCCCTGAATTCTGATTACCTGAGAGGTTCCACTTGTAGTATAATTAAGAGCAACTTCATAATAGTGGTAGGTGTGTGATTGAATAATACATGCATCCCCTGCTGATGAAATTCAAGGCAAAGTGTTCACAAAGAAGTGGAGCTTTTTTTTCTTTCTTGTTCCTGCACATAAAGTGTTGAAGCATTATTGCAATTATGGCCCATGTTTATGCTATTAGCAGAGACATGCCAAAGCCCTTGATGCAAACACCTTCCAACTTAAGAGGGGTTGGCAAAAGAATCCCAATTTCATGGTTCAGCCCTTATTCTGCATAACACCGTGTTCCTGGGTGCCTGTGGTGGCTGGTTTAATTAGGAACATAGATCAGAGTTTGAAAGAGGCACGCTTTCCAGTCATAGGAAAAAGGCACTGAAACAGGGACACCACTTTGTTGGCAGCTCGTTGCTTAATACATGTGCCCACTAGATGGCTGTAATTAGTGTGGTCATTTATTACTTATAAAATCTTTTGTGTGTTCCTGTCTTCGAAACCATGTCTACTTCTGTCTTCGATGGCTTCCTGTGTTTTCTCAGTATATAAATGTACCTTCTCATTGTATAACCCCCCATCAAATTGCAGCTGTTTACCAGATTGAAGCTGAATATTCATAGGCTCCAAGATTGGATGAGCCCCTTGGGTTCTCCAGTCTGACCTCTTGTACAGCATGAGGTTTCACAGCATTGTACTCACAGACAGCTGTGATTTAAGCCTTCCCATCCCTCTGATGAAGGAGATAGCCCAGCCGCACTTGCATTTAATTTCAAGGGGCAAAACAGTCTTTGTCCTTGGTGAAATTGCTCCTGTTCAAGATGTCAACCTGAAATGAAGGGATTCGGGACTAAGGACCTGAAGTGACAGAGCTGTGCAGTGGCACATGGAGGCATGTAGAAAGTGATAGGACAGGAGGAAATGGCCTCAAGTTCTGCCAGAGGGAGTTTAGACTGGATATTAGGAAATATTTCTTCACAGAAAGGATTGTTAAGCAGTGGAGCAGGCTGCCCAGGAAGTGGTGGAGTCATCCCTGGAGGACGCATAGGTGTGGTGCTTAGTGACATGGTTTAGTGGTGGACCTGGCATTGCTAAGTTAATGGTTGGATTAGATCTTAAAGGTCTTTTCCAACCTAAACGATTCTATAATTCCATGGAACCGTCGATTCCTCAGTGTTGTGTTCTGAGCAGTTGTTCTAGCTCTTCCTTTTCTGCTGTTCTGTCTGTAGATGCTTAATTTGCATTGATTGATGAGAAGATCAGCATGACGCGGCAATGTGCACTTACAGCCCAAAGAGCCAAACACATCCTGGGCTTCATCAAAAGCAGCATGACCAGCAGGTCAAGGGGGGAGATTGTCCCAACCTTCTCTGCTCTGGTGAGACCTCACCTGCAGTGCTGCATTCAGCTCTGTGGTTCCCAGCATAAGACATGGACCTGTTGGAGTGAGTCCAGAGGAGGCCACACAGATGATCAGGAGGCTGGAGCACCTCCCCTATGAGGACAGACTGAGAGAGCTAGGGTTGTTTAACCTGGAGAACGCTCTGGGGAGACCTTATAGCAGCCTTTCAGTCCCTGAAGGGGGCTGCAGGAAAGATGATGAGGGACTCTTGATCAGGGAGTGTAGTGGTAGGACAAGGGGTAATGACTTTAAACTGAAAGAGGGTAGATTTGGATTAGATGTAAGGAAGAAATTCTTTACTGCAAGGGTGATGAGATACTGGAACAGGCTGCCCAGAGAAGATGTAGATCCCTCATTCCTGGAAGTGTTCAACACCAGGCTGGACATGGCTTTGATCAGCTGGACTAGTGGGAGGTGTCCCTGACCATGTCAGGAGGGTTGGAACTAGATGAACTTTAAGGTCCCTTTCAACCCAAATCACTCCATGATTCTATGAATTTTGAAACAATGCATTTGTCATCCTTGTCACTGCAAAGACTAGTGGTTCAGCTAATCTCTTCATTCCCCATGTATCTTTAAGATGAAGGGCTTCTCATTATGATGAAGGCATATCTAATAATATTTTACTGATACCAAAGCAGGGAGAACTGGGGCAGTGCTTGGCAGTTTTGAAGCCACATTCATGAATTGTAGATAGAGGAGCATGGAGAAGTTACCTTCACAATTCTGCTTTGCCTTCCAGTCTCAGCATCGGAATCTGGCAGTGATGCTGCAGGGTTATGTGCTGGTTTAATAATCCCAAAACTGTAGTGTGGTGACCCAAGGGAAATGGCCCACTGACAGCTTGGGCAACCATTCTGGGAAAGATTTAACACAACTAATTCCTCCTAAAGTTGGATAAACTGGCACATGATCACCTGCAAAGGTTTTGAAGCTCTGTTGGCACAGAGAGTTTGGGAACCACCATGAATGTTTATAAACATATATTTACACTTCTCATTTGTATACAAAAACTGATCACAGAAGCCCACCTATGTATTTCTGAATTCAATAGGAAGAAATCTTTCCTCTAAACCCAGCATATTGGCTAGCTGTTGCACAGTCTTCTGAAGTGCTGATGACCTTAACTTTTTGTGACCTTCTTGGCATTTGATGGCACTGTGGTCCTGTCTGCATGGTCATGTTGACAGTGCTAAGATGACCCTTGAGGTACAACACCAAACTCCTGCACATCCATTACCCAAGTTCACTGCAATCTAAACTAAGTTTCTGTGGTTGGTTTTAGTCCAGGTAAGGTAAAAACCTTGGAAGGCTCTAATCAACATGCGAGTCCCGAGTGACCCTGCTGCAGATGAGACACTTGCACTTCAGAGGTTGGCAGCCATGCCTGCGTGATCACTGTATCTTCAGTAACTTTGGCAAAGCAGTGTCAGGAATGATTTGCTTTTCGTATAAATTTTCCTGCTTGTTCTCTGCAGGCTGAAATTTCAACTGAACTGACAGCTTCAACTCTAGCACCTTACCCTGAGTTCAACCACGATGCTTTTTGGACAAATAGAGGATCTGCATAATCCCTGGCAAATAACCTTTCTTCTGCATACAAAGGGCGTTTTTCAAAAGTATATTTTTCAGTAACCTAAGACGTTCAAGTGATCTGTGCCCTAAGATTACCTTTTAACAACTTATTCCTTATGCTGTTACCCATAAATTTCATGTACACAAATGAAATAGAAAACAAACCAAAAAAGCCCTAATTTGAAACATTTCCAGAGGTTAATTATATCATGGCAAAAGCTTTCACTTTGTTTTAATGGGCTGCAGCATTTATTCTTTTTTATTTTTTTTTCTTTGTCTCTCTCCTCCCTTTTTTTTGGCTGTAAATGTATAATATGCCTATCACGGATACTGTGACAGAAAGAGCCAGCCAGAACATTTCCTTCAAGCTGACTGGTTCATAACCCAGTGGTACATTTCCAGTGTTTTTGTCTGAGCAGCAAAAGTTGAAATTTGCAAACAAGACTAGCTGTATCTTCAGCATGAGGATAAGAAACAGCAGAACAAGTCAGCAGCAATTCATTTGTGAGAGACAACATGCCATCAAAAAAATCCTTACCGTCTGCGTGCCTGCAAAATGTTGCTTTGTCTTTGTACTCCTTTTACCACAATAGTGTACCACAGTGAAATAAAAATGTAGTCCCACTTTTCTCGTATGCAAGAAGAAAGGGTCCCTATGCCAAAGAATGTCAGGAAGGGAATGAAAAGAAAGGGAAAACATTTTCTTAGATATGGACAAGGTGAAGTCCAGTCTGATTAATTGACTTATCCACCATTGCACAAGAAACTATGCAAAAGAAATCCTGGAATTAGACATCTGATGTGCTAACTCCAACATTGGTTCTGGTTGTCCTGCTTTGGAAACCTTTCATAGCACTTGTGTATCATTAAATCTCTCTTAATTCCCTTGCTTTGTAGAGAGAAGCTCAGTATCACCGCTTCAGTGGGACTATACTGAAATGTACTTTGTTAACGCATTTGTGAAATATACGTTATTCTTTGAAGAATGTGCTCTGTCCAAAATATCTCATCCATTCCAAAACCAGAACATTGTCATTTTTCTCTAAAAACCCTCAGATTTCCCCCCAGCCTGGACTTACTAAATTTTGACCCAAGACACAGTCTTCTTCTGGGGACATTTAACTCTTTAGAGATCAGAGATCCTATTGGTTGGACTGAAGTGGACAGTCTTCAATTTTCTTCCCTAAGCAATTTCTTATGACAATAAGGTGCTCCTTATCTCTAGAGCCAGTAGAAAGAATGGAACAAACTCCTTCTAACAGCATCAGTAATGGCCAAGGCAATGGAGGTCCCGAGGGAGCAGTCCTTTGAATTGGGGGTCAACCCTTAGAAATTGATATATGGCCATAAAATTCTGTGATTCTGTGATTTTAAGTATGCCTGTATCTACAAAGAACTAGTCTCACAGTAAGGAAGAGGGATGAAAGTGGGGGGATTTTTTTATCTCGTTCCTTCCCAAACACATCCAATCTGTTTGGAGTACATGTATCGTGGGCTTTTTAATACCATTCTTCCACCCCAGCATTGCACATTTTACACATTTAAAATCTAGGATTCACAGACACCATCCAAATGTATGAGATAAATGGGGGAGGCTGTCAGATCATTGAAAACCCAGTTCTTTCTCCCATCTCCCACTGTATTCTTAGCTTCCTTTTTTATTTATCTTCATATTTTTCAAGTTTCAAACTTTCTTTTCTAGCCATAAAAAATAGAAACCTTCTTAAAAAAATGAAAATAAAACTGACTTTAAGTCACCAGAAGCAAGGAGGTAAGACTTTAAGTAAATCAGTAAATATCCCAAGCCTCAATAAAACAACAAAAGCTGCCTGCCCTGGAGCACTAACCATGCAACCTTATTTATTTTCTGTTATTTCTTTTCTATGCATATGTTCAGAAAGCAAGACACCATGCTATAAGCAGTGAAAAATCCTTGGCTCTCCAGAATACTTAGTATGCCCCATTGTAATATTGTTTTCTAATTATGTGGATGTGGAGCAAACCGTATCACTGACTGGGTCAAGAGCCCAGAAGTTTGTGTGCCTGAGTTAGTAACAGCCATGTTACACTTCTGCTACTGAAGTAGATCAGTTTCTTAAAGTGTTTTGGATGATTCAAAACTACATATGCATAGGGCCAAAGAACATTGCATTCATTTTGACCAGCAAAATACAGACGTATCTCTCCTTTATCTCCATGATACCTTTACAATATGTTGGCGATCATATTTCAAAGCATGTGCTTTTTTTCTAGCATGGACAGTTTTGTCTTCTCAGTTCTTCCTTGAACCTGACCGTAAGTGTTCATTTCCTGTGGGAGGCAGAAAATATTAGAAGATACTTTTATGCTCTCTCTGCTTTGGAAACACAAGGACTTTTCAAAGTTTCACATGTTGAAAGGTGATGTATTGATGGTAGAAAATGTCGCATCCCTTGACATTTGAATAAGCTAATGGTCCCCTCCCTTGGGCTGTCTAACATTGGAAAAAACCCAGGAATTCTGACATTCAACTTACTAGAAGTCAAATTGCAGATGGCTGCGGAACTCATTTTAGTGAATATGAAAATTAAGGGCAGGGGCTAAGAAGGAGAATGGCACAGCAGTTCCATATTTCCTGCTGATAAAGTGGAAGTCAGATCTAAATGTTATTTAACGTAGAAATCTCCTAAGATATAGAATGGGAGAGTCCTTCCCTTTCACCCAAAAGATATTAAGGTAAACCAATTTTATAGGTAAAAAGAAGGAGAAAAGATGTATTTTCCTGTTACAAAAAAAATATAGTGCAATCTTTGGTAAGCAGAGACAGCTAGAATATGCTGTACCATATTTAAATAATCTAATCAGTCTTACTTCTGGGGTAAAAAAATACCAATTTATTTGAACAACTGCCAAGTTCCAAGAGAATAGATTGAAGTAACCAACAGTGCAATTTCTAATTGTTTATAGAAATGTTGTTTTAGTTTCCCTTCTTGGGACACCCAGAGGCTATTGACAGAACCATGTGAACTTTCATTTCTCATCACAAGGTGGACTGTACAGATTTATTCTTGAGGGAGTAATTTTATTTCCTTCATTTTCCGCAAATCTTCCAGGTAAGTCCCTGACCTCCAACCTCTAATGTATTCCTTTGTAAGGAAAAAAAAACCCAACAAGTGCTCTATAATAGCTTGTTATAAAATGTCTATGTGATTTTGAGAAGCCTGGGAAAATTGTACTAGGTAAAACATCCACTTCACAACATCTCCTGAAAGATGTGCGGTTTTGACAGTACTACAATAATCTTGCAGCCGAATTAGCCCTACTGCATCTTAGGCAATAGGAACTGATTTCCATTAGGTTAAAATCATAGGACAAAATCTGTTTCACAGAATCACAGAATCACAGAATGTTAGAGGTTGGAAGGGACCTCAAAGATCATCTAGTCCAACCCCCTCACCAGAGCAGGATCACCTAGAGTAGATCGCACAGGAACATGTCCAGGCGGGTTTTGAATGTCTCCAAAGAAGGAGATTCCACAACCTCCCTGGGCAGCCTGTTCCAGTGCTCTGTCACCTTGCCGTTAAAAAAATTTTTTCCTCGTATTTTTATGGAACCTCCTATATTCCAGTTTCCACCCATTGCCCCTTGTCCTGTCAATGGACACCGCTGAAAAGAGCCTGGCTCCATCCTCCTGACACTCCCCCTTGACATATTTATAAACATGAATGAGGTCACCCCTCAGCCTCCTCTTCTCCAAGCTAAAGAGACCCAGCTCCTTCAACCTTTCCTCATAAGGGAGATGCTCCACTCCCTTCACCATCTTTGTGGCTATGCGCTGGACTCTCTCCAGCAGGTCCCTGTCCTTCTTGAACTGAGGGGCCCAGAACTGGACACAATATTCCAGATGTGGCCTCACCAGGGCAGAGTAGAGGGGCAGGAGGACCTCTCTCAACCTACTAGCTATCCCCCTTCTCATACACCCCAGGCTGCCATTGGCCTTCTTGGCCATGAGGGCCCATTGCTGGCTCATGGTCATCCTGCTGTCCACTAGAACCCTCAGGTCCCTTTCCCCTGCGCTGCTCTCCAGCAGGGCAGTCCCCAACCTATACTGGCACATGGGGTTATTCTTTCCCAAGTGCAAAACTCTACACTTACCCTTATTGAACTTCATAAGATTTCTCCCTGCCCAGCCCTCCAGCCTGTCTAGGTCTCTCTGAATGGCTGCACAGCCTTCTGGTGTGTCAACCACTCCTCCCAATTTTGTATCATCAGCAAACTTGCTGACAACATTCTCTAATCCCTCGTCCAGATCATTGATAAATATATGTTTCTGATAACATTCACAGAATCACAGAATCATGGAACATTAGGGGCTGGACATTTCTGCCTTTTGTTGGGTGGAGAATATGCCCTGGATGGTAACACCCTGCAACATGCAGAGAATGTTGGCCCTGATCCAGCACAGCACGTGAAAACCATGTTTCTATAAATATGTTTAATCCCATTTTTCAGTGCAGGTGAAAGGTCCTCATCTCTCAGCACTGAAATTCAAGGTTAACAGTGCTACTGCTGTTGAGGACAATAGAAAAAAATGGAACCGATTTAATGGTGAGGGTGTGGTCTGGGCTCTATCTAGGATTTCTCTGGAAGGGATTTATACTTTTCCATTTAAGCTGAAGACACCGTGAGTGTTGTGAGGACTCTTCTAAGGGGAGGATGTACAGCACAATTGATTGGGTAGACGTCTTCCCCCCCGTGGGCACTTTTTTTCAGCTGCCCTGAACAAATCTTCCTAGTATCTGGGGCACTGGAGCAAGCTAATGCTGTTAGAGTATTCCCACATGTGAGCTGCCAACCTTTGTCTTTCACTGTCAAGTCTGTCTAAGATCGTTAAAGTCCAATAAATAATAATAAAAAAAAGTTGGTCTTTCTTTGAATCAAATGGTTTTCTTAATCTGAGGGTAAATGTGAGTTGTGTGCATGGGCTGTGTAATTGAAATCTCTTGACTGAAGAACTCATATCGTAGATAGAAATGATCTTTTTGTGCTTAAATGAATGGGTAAATACTCAGGAGACTTGCAGTCTATTCCTGCTTCAGCAACAGATGTCAAGAACGGTTTGAGATGTGTTACTTAATATCTCTCACCAGCCTGTAATATCCTAAATCCAGTGCAGTGGTGAAAGTGCTTGAAGAGGAGTAGTTATTTAACTTGCTTGTGGCAAGTGCTGTAACAGTGCAAATGATTACTTACATTACTGAATTTATTTTGATATGTTGCTACAAAGCAAGCTGGTGCAGAAGGACATGATGTCATGAACTGGAAAGAGGATACAAGCATTTCCTTTTCTTCGTCACTAAATATCTGCAATGTTGAGCTCAAGTTACAAATCTTCAATTTAAATGCTATTTTATCTTAACATATGGATGAAAGCTGGGCATTCGTCAAAGTTGCAACCATATGCATAAGTGCCACTGAGGGCTGTAGAAAAATATTAGGTACTAAAAGGATCTATAAAAATGTTGGAATTCATCAGAGTTCACTGGCCTCCTTGTCTTTAAGGTTATCCACCGAATATCTGGGACACATTAAAAACAAATCTAGAGTCTTGGCTGCGGAAGACGTGCAGTTGCACTGTTGAGAACCAGCGGGGAAGCACTGCAGAACTTTGATTTCCTCCGGAGAGGAATATAGCAAGATGGGTGACTTGCAAAGAGCGTCCTAGAAGTGACCAGCACAACAGAGTCTTTCTGTCTTGCACAAGCAGACTCCTGGTGAGACATAATCTACATGTGAGAAACTTCTCTTTCCTTTCCTCTCCTTGTGTCCCTCTTCCACCCTATGTCCTTTCTCTAAGTTCCTTCTCCATGCCAGGTACCAGGAGATTCTTTCAGTTCATACCCCTCCTGGGGTAAGCCTAATGTCTCTTTTTCTAGGTATTAACAAAAATATGCAGTGAGGTTTGGGTTTGGGTTTGGATACATTCATTGCCATGAATCCCCTCTTTTTTTCTCCCTTTTAACAGTTCTGTGAACAATACCTTGTCAGGCAGAAGGATCCCACTTCCAGCTCTGTGGGAATTTATCCCTTGGAAACATTGGTAGTACTCTGATGAAATTTACTGCAGTTAAAATACACTTTAGTATATCACACAGGTTTGTGAAATCTGGTATGGAAAGGGACCAGTGTAATAATCTATTCTGACATCCCTGTGGGAGAAACCACAGACCTTCTCTGACGTAATCCGTGTTCGAACTGGAGGAGATCATTCGAAGACCAGAAAATCTACTTTTAGTTTCAAAATTACCAGTGGCAGAGAGCCTGCTACAGCCACAGCTAAGTTGTATGAACAAGCAATTATCCTTTCTAATAAAAGCACAACCTCTGTGTCTGGATTAATCTGCCTTAACATTTCAGCCGGTGGTGCTCACTGTATCGCTGTCTGTGGAGCTGAGAGCCTGTTATTGGTGTTTTGTGCAGATATGTGTAAACTAGGACTAACTCACCCCTGGATCTTCTGATCACACTGCTGTGGTTTCAGACAGTCTAGGTTTCCTTTAATTAGAGCCACCTTCCAATAGCTAGTCAAGGCAATTTTCAGATCTATAACAATTTTCAGCCTCATCACTTAATCATAGTCACTTATATTCTGGTTCAATCAGATTTCTGAGCTGGGTTTTAGATAATCTTTAGTAGTATTTCTTAACCATAAGATACTGAATTAGATACAGAAGCATTTTATGATTCAGTAAGTGAAAAAAAATGTTTGTTTACTTGTTTCTTTGTTTTAAATAAAATCCACAGTTTTGATGCTATTTGCCAAGGATTGTGTCTGGAACTGGTTGAAAATTTGCAGTGGGGAAAATCTTTACAGGAAATCAAGTTTTAACAAAGCAGATATTTTTATGAGCGCTATCTGCTTTTCATAAAAACCATGCATGTGTTGTGGTAAGAACACTGAACCACTGAAAATAAGTCCTGAAATGCTGCGGATATAATTGTTTTTGCAGTTCAGGCATCTCCTGTCTCCTCCTGTGTGTGCCACACTCTTGCACTGGACTTCATTCCCCAATACTCAGGAGGATTGTTTTAGTATTAGTGAGACAATCTTTCTTCCCTTTAAAAAAATATAATGGTAGTCTGAGGTGAAACAGAGAGCTTTTAGAGCAGCTCAGCTGCTAAAGGTGTGTGGGAAGGCGAGGGAAGTGACCAAGCCTGTGCAAAGTGTTTGATTTCCAGAGCACTGCTGGACACCCATCTGCAAAATACAGTCAGTGGGCTGAGATCAGCTCTCCCCCATGGCTCTGTCTTCCCATCGTGTTTCAAGCAGCAGCCAGTGGTTTTTACATTCTGCCCCAGTACAACAGGTTGATTTGGTGCCCATACACACCACCCCCTAAACTGGGGTCTGGTGCCAAACATTTTTGTGCTTAACTGCTGAATGATGTGACATGTGTATAATGCCTCTATGGCAGGGTGGATGTGACAAATGAACTGCTACGGAGCATTGTAGACTCCTTGAAGGCTAAAAGGAGTATCCCAAAATTTTTTGAGTGGGGAAATAATTTTGCTTATGCTTATTGGGATAACCTGTTCACCTAATAATGTCCTGTTGAGATGTCTGAGGTAATTCTTGTTTGGAGTAAATGTTTTAGAACAAAGAAAAATAAATCTAATCTTGATTTCAAAATGACTAGTGGGAGAAACTCACATCAAACTGTCTCAACAACCCTCATCAACGAAACAAGGTATCTAACTTCCAGCCTGAATTAGTCTATGTTCAACTTGCGGTCAGCGATGACCAGTTGTCTGAGGGAATGTCACCTAGATTTTATTCCATCGAAGTTATAAAGAAACTATAGTTACAGTTTTGAACACATCTCCAGAGACACAGCTGTTCAAAGCAGGAGCGTTGCAAGTGATGTGGAAGAGAGCAGCATGGACAGTGAGCGAGGCCAAGAGCTGCTCCGGTGAGATGTTGAGTGGATGAGCTGCAGCAGTGGGAAGCTCCAGCAGAAGACAACCCGAGCCACAGGGAGCCTTGGTCACTGGCTGGTATTCATGTAGGATGGAAAAAGTGCAACAGGTTCTTTGGAAAGTCGGATGTGCATAAAAGATGCCATAAAAGAAAACAAAAGTAAGAGCGTAGTAGAAAAGATAAACATTACAAAGCTGTTATTAGCTCTTGTTAAACCTGAGAGCAGCAGGAGAACATCAGGGCACACTCTAAAGTTACCAACAGACACTGAAGGCGCTTAAGTGGAATTGCTTGCTTAGGATGTAGTTATGTGGGGAATGTACTCACAGGCAGCAGCAGTGAGACCAGCTGGGTAGATAACAAGGGGAAAGCGCCGGAGAGTGGTGAGAGGGACAGCTGAGGTCTTTGATTCATCCTGGCGCTTAAGCACCGGTCTAACCGTGACTGCTTGAAGACAAGGAGACTACTTGCATGTTTAGGTACAGTACTCAACTGAAGGTTCAACCCAAAGAGAAACAATGATGCTGGTATACTGCATGTATTACATATGTGATTTTCTATAAATTACATATATGCTTTCTGTTTCTTATTTCAGTGTGAATTTCCCTTTATCCCATAGTTGTTCACGTGTCTTCCAAGTCCCACATAGGGTATGCAGTACAATGTAGGGTTTCTCTTTTTTTGGGCCCCTTCCCCTGTTTAGCAAGGGTCTGTGTTTGTACGGCTTTGGGCAGAAGGGTGCATCACCTGTTACTCTGTTCCCTCCCTTCGGTTCATTAATTCACTTGTATTTTGCATTCTGCAGTTCCAGTTTTTGTCATCCCCTGTATCACTCTGTACATACCCAGAAAACAGGACTTTTTAGTGTGGTTTTTTTCTCCCTCCCACTTAAATAGTGTATGATAAGTAAATAAATGCATAAATTAAAGTGCTTGGGAATCAAACTTGGCCTCTGAAATGTTTTCTCACTTAAACGTTTTTCTGTCTTGAAGAGAAAAGGTCTGTTAGTGGCTCTTTTCTGTGTGTTTAGTGCTTTGTGCAGCTGGTTTTTGATAGAGCCAGAACCAGCAAGTTCTCCTGCAATATTCATTAGACATTAACCTCACAAGGAGAACTTTTCTGAGTACATACTTGAGGCTGAAAGGCTTGAATGGCTATTTCAACCCTTTTGTTTGTTTTTAACTGGGGTAGTGGCATAGTTAAGAAGTTTCTGTGTTTAGCTGGGGTGGGAAACATATTTTCTTGTTTACTTTGGGGGAGTAATAGGATTCTTTCCTAATGGTATTTCTTGCTATGCCTCTGCTCTATTTAACAGAGATTAGAAGATTTCTTGGACTGATTTTGAGAATGATAGACCCAATATGCATCCCAATGAGAGCCATTGCTTCAAATGAAACCCTAGTATACAAAAATAATTAACTTTACATGCAAATTATGCTTATGCCCTTTGCAAGAGGAAGTTATAGTGTACGCACACTCACATTTCTTACATCTTTCTTTGAGTTCAAGGCTTTTTTTTCCTGTATAAACAGCCTTATCTTGTTCAATCAATGATGTTTACATGTAGTTATTATACCTTGCTCCTGAAGGAGGTTAAAGATAGAAGGCACCACATTTGTTTTGGTGTTAGAAAATCACAGACTTTGTGGTTTGTGTTTGGGGTTTTTTTTTGTATTTTTTTCTCAGGAACAGGAACAAGAGAAGATACATTCCAAATAACACAAACTTTCCATTTTTAGGCTTGGAGACAAAACAAATAATAACAGAGACGAAGAAGAAAATACCAACTATCAGACACACAATAAATGAAACATTCTGTTATGGAATATAGAATTCATCTCGAGTGACCTCTGCACACAAACAAAGATATTTAAATTGCACATGTGTTTTTTTAATCCACCATTGAAATTCTGAGGGGAAGCTTCTTAAGTATTTAACAACAGTCTTTAAAACTGTCAGAGAAGTATATTTTAATTGTGGAATACAACTAGTTAAGTGGGAGTATGATCCAACATGAAGATGGAGGCTGTATTCTTAGATAAAGTATTCAGGGATTGTCAATGACAATTGCCAGAGCTATAATTTTATTTTGTATATGAAGAATGGATGTTTCATATCTTGTTTTCTCCTCTCCTGGTAATTTCAAATTTACTTTAGAAATGCAAAGAAAACCAAACCACACAAAACTTCACAGGTGATGAAACAAAGGCACAAAGCTTGTCCTGCTTTACATCTCATTTATCTTACAGCACCATCTACACCTGTGTAAGACAAGTGCGCCTAACCTGGCTGGTCTGCTGTAAAGCCCTTTTGCACTGAGCCACTTTGTTGGGGCACGGACAAGACAAAAAGCAGAGGACAATACAGATTTTCTTTCCCAAAATCAGATCGTTATCCAGATTTCTGCAGAAGAGAGTTTAGATTACTGATTCCCTGGCCTAGAGGATCAGGTGCAAAAGCATCCTTCCTTTCTTCTAGGAGGTCCAGATGCCTAGAAGCCCATGCAGGTTTATCTGAGGATCAGGCAGGCAGCAATTTCAGCTGATGTAACCTGGCAGCTAATATAAATAAATAAGAAAGAACAAACTCTTCTCCTGGTTTGAAAGTCCCCTTCAAAGTCCCAGATAAGCTCAGGGGATGTGTAGCACAAGTGCAAATAAGAGACTTAATGTGATTTCCAAGACCTCTCTGCAAATATGTAAGTGCAAAGAAATAAAAGAGAAATTTAAGCTGCTGAAAAATTCAAGGAGTCCCTGAGTATTTAGATATTTCTCTTTTGGGGGGAGGGAAAGAGCTGCTGAGAGCTGCGATGAAAAATAACGGTTTGGTCCTTGTCTTCTCGCATATGAAAGGCAACCACACAGAAAATCCGCAGAGGGAACCTGGAGCTGAGAGAAGGTGTTACTTTCTATTTGTCATAGGTAATGAGGAGACAGATGGGGAAAGAAGACGTATTTGCTGTGGATTAATTAAAACTTATTTTTGGAGAGTAAGGGAGATTTCTTTCACTCTTTCCCCTGTCCTCCCAGTATCTGTGGCTGTAACTCATGGGGCATAGGTGATTTAGGGATGCAGCGTCGTGGCTGATCTCTGTCTCAAGGGCGGCTCAAACTGATCTCTCAGATCGGAGAAGCTGCTGTGCTGTGTGCATGCGTGTGTGTGTGCATATGTGCAGCGTGAAATCCAAATTTAAATCCGAGTTCACTTCATCCCATCTGTGGTTTTAACTTACTTGGATGCTGTTCAAACCCTACAGAAATGAAAGTCTTGAACAAAGTCTCAAGTAGCAGAGCAGCTGGCCCTGCCCCAATCTGCAGCGCAACCCCTTCCGTGCAAACGGTCCCTGGAGCTTCGGCCCCATGCATCGCTGTTGTTCCAGAGCCAGAGGAATGCAATATTGCCAACACTATCTAGTTGGGCTTTTGCAGCTAGCTAATGCCTGCACAGAGGAGGAGTACATGCACACTGCGCTGTTTCAAAGCATGTTACATCTACTACTAGGTGCCTACTGCTCAGCACTACCCAAGGAATCTCTTGGAGTCATGGTTCCCACCCCAAACATCCATAGGGATCTGCTTGGGAGAAATGCAGAATGACAATTGCAGAATGAGCCCCTCAGCTCAAGAGGGACAGGGAACTGCTTGAGAGAGTCCAGCGCAGAGCCACAAAGATGATGAAGGGAGTGGAACATCTCCCTGATGAGGAGTGGCTGAAGAAGCTGAGTCTCTTTAACTTGGAGAAGAGAAGGCTGAGGGGTGACCTCATTAATGTTTATAAATATGTCAAGGGGGGGTGTCAGGAGGACGGAGCCAGGGTCTTCTCAGTGATGTCCACTGACAGGACAAGGGGCAATGGGTGGAAGCTGAAACACAGGGGGTTCCACCAAACATTAGGAGAAACTTTTTCAGTGTGAAGGTGACAGATCACTGGCACAGGCTGCCCAGGGAGGTTCTGGAGTCTCCTTCTTTGGAGACATTCAAAACCCGCCTGGACGAGTTCCTGTGTGACCTACTGTAGGTGATCCTGCTCTAGCAGGGGAGCTGGACTAGATGATCTTTTGAAGTCCCTTTCAACCTCTGAAATTCTGTGATTCTGTGAATTATTTACATGTGGATCTTCTTATTGCAACAAGAGGGGGCTGTTTTTTTCCCTTCTTCACAGACGACTTGTCATGTGTTTGAGTCTGACAGTTTATTTTGTAAAAAAGCAGGGGTAGACTTGTGCAAAACTTTGAGAGCGTCTCCCACCCCCAGGTAGAATTGGACCTACCTCTGGCCAGGGCCAGGCCAATCACCGCCTCTGCTGTCAAGGCATTTAAGAGGCAAACCCATTATTCTATCTCTCTCTTTTAGTTTTGTCTTGGTTTGAGCTGTCCGGTCTTTAATGTTGGGGAATTTTTTTTCTGTTGGAGAAGGAGGAGGTGAGAGGAGAACAAAGGAACATCGCCTTGAGAACAAAGAGAAGGAGGAGAGTCCCTGAGGAAAAGGAGAGGGAGAAGGCTGCCAGAGCAGGACCTTTCCCTGAAGCTCGTGCTGGTTGAGATGGCAGGAAGGTGTATGCCTGACAGCTGAGGGACTGACGGTAGCAAGAACACCTGGGATGCATCAGTACGTGCAGAGCCCCATGCAGGAGAGGAGAGAGACCAACGTCAGTGGAGGATGTGCCTAAAGCGATCTGTGGCCCTGAGGGACTCACAAGGAGGAAGAGAATTTCTTCCCAGGAGGCAGAAAACACGTGTCATGAAGGAGAGACTGTGAGGAGCCCTCTCTCTCAAGGAGCAGCTGCCATGGACAATGAGTAGTGGCCAGATGGACTGCAGCCCCCCACTCCATCCCCCTTGCACTGATGGGGGCAGGAGGTAGCTGAGAAGATGGGGAGGCGAACTGTATTTAAGATTGGGTCATATTTACTAATGTATTATTCTTACTATCCTACTTCATAATTGGTGGTGGTGAATTAAGTCTATGTCGTTTCTCCCCAAGTCACTCTGGTTCTTTACCCATCATCTTAAATGGTAAATTACTATCCTTCCTATCCTTAATCTCACACCCTTGAGGCTTTTTAGTTGAAATGTCTCCATCCACGTCACTGAGGAATTGGGGTGGGGGGAGGAGTGAGCTGGAGATCACATGGTTCTTTGTCGCAGTCGACTTGAACCACAACATGACTGCAAACAGAAATGTTATCTAAAAGTGCATGAAGGCACCCACAGTGTGCAAATGTGCATGTGAGTCTCCAAATGACATGATCTTTCCCGTGAAAGACCTCACCTTAGTCAAGTGATTTAGCTGCACAACTGTGGAGGTAATGGAGTGCCAAGGAGTCCCCCTTCTGCAAGGGCTTCTTTACAGATGGAGATCTCTTCTGCGAGGATTTTTCTCCCTGGCTTCTGAGCAGCATACTCATTAGGAGCAGAAGTTAGTGGCCTTCATCCTGTTTTAAGATCCTTTGTTGTGCACAGAGAAACCTGAGGCTGGGAGCCACAGAGTAGGAAAAAGACACCAGAGCTGTATTTCTGCTCTGTGTGGAGGAATAAAAGGGAGGAGTAAAGAGAAGAAATAAAGGGAGGAATAAGGAGGAGCATGGCAGTTCCTAGCCCAGCTTTGGCAGGGCTTCCTGTGTATGTGCTGTGCGGCTGTGGCTGCGTGAGCCTGCAAGGATTCGCTACTTGGCAGGCATGATAGAGCTCCCTTCCTATGAAAACCTGACTCTAATTTTCTAGCAAAAATAGAATTTTTTTTTTTTTTTCCTTTGAGTGTTGCATTTTGTATGAAGTTGCTACCAATGCCAGATGACAACACTCCCCCCTGCCACTGTGGACTGAAATGAAGCAGAAAATGTGCAGGAAAAAAAGAAAAACTGTTTGGATCTGGAGGCATTTGTTAATGATTCCCCCTTTGGTTCCAGGCTGGGCTGGTTTTCTTCCTTTGTTGCTTTGTATATATTTAGGTACAGAGAGACAGCATCAGGCAGGCTGAGTGCCTGGGTTACCATAATTTCATAAGACATCATTGCAGAGATACCATTAGCATTTGTGATTATCAAAGAGACAGTGGGCAAGAAATTGTCTTACTCTTGTCACATGAATAGATCTGTGTCACAACTGTTTTGAAGGCAGATACGAGGCAATCACTTTTCAAAGCTGGCTTTTTAAGTTTCGCCGCCACTCTGCCCTATTTTTATCTGTCGCTTGAGAGAATTCATCCCCAGAAAAATCAAAAGAACTGTAAGATGAAAAAAACCCCATCTCCATCGCCACCGAAATGGCCTTATATCTAAGTGTCAGTGGGGATGTTGCATCACTGATAAATTCAGCATTTAACATATTCAGGGTTGCTTGCCCTGGGGAGGTGGGGGAGAGAACAGGTTATTTCACCTGATACCATCAGGTAGTGATTTATGGTCTACTATCTTTTCTCTGACATTTGTCTAGAGTTTTCATTGTTCATAACCTTATGAAATGCCTGTCAGGTTTCTCTTCCTCTTCTGTGGGTACAGCAGAATTTTAAATAAGAGCACAATTAAATGGAAAGCTGAATTGTAGTCAGCAGGATGTTCACAATAATCCAGTACATCGGGATGCTGCGCAGTATTGATCTTCTGATGTTTCAGTGGGAGATGACTTAGAGCCAAGCTTCTTTATAAAGGTGCAGGTTTTTCATTGAAACCTCCCTTCCATTATAATGGTGAGTTGTGCCAGGATCTAAGTTGAAATAATTAGTTCTGATGCAAAACAGAAGTTTGAGATTAAAAAGGAAAAGTGCTTTGATTGTTGTTTAACTTTGTTAATGATTGAGCTCTGTTGGCTGTGACAATTTCCACTTGTTCATCATCATTTAAAAAAAAAAAAAAAGTAAACCAGAAATACAGCCCTCTTGTACTTAAAAACAATTACTGGCTGCAGATGGGAAAGGAGTGAGGAATTAATCCACACGAAGATGTGTAAGTGTAGACGGTTTCACAAACAACTTACTTTCTACCTCAAAACGGAGAAACTGCCAAGAAATAAATTGGCTGGTACTGAGTTAACTTGTCTATATAAAGGCACTGCACTCATATACACAGATATTAAAATTTGCACATTTTCTAGATTTATTCCTAAAATGTTGGCACACAAAATAAAGGAAGGAAAATACTGCACATCATTCAGTGTAAATCACACCTAGGGCACAAACTGCTTGTTTTTTCATTATAATAAACCAAACAAAAAGTAAGGGCATCATCTTTTATTTTTCAGCCTTTGAGGTGCAGGCCAGGAGATTAGTGCCCATGAAAAGAGAGTCCCATGTCTTAACAGAGGTGCAGTATATAAATTGAGTGGTATCATGTATTTGTGGGGATGGGAAAGAAAGGTGCAGAAAAATTCTTCTGTTCATATTTAGACCTCTACAGTGGAGGTGTCTGTGAGAAACACTCAGTCCTGAATCCGTGCCTAATAAAAGCAGATAAGCAGGAACCTCCAGCGTGTGATGCATCTCTTTCTCAGGTGGGTGTCTAAAATAGATGAGATGAAACATGCCTTGGCAGAGGCAATTTCTCTCTCATTTCTAAAAGAGACCTGATGTGTGACCACAGATCCGTCCGTCCATCCATCCATCCATCCATCCATCCATCCATCCATCCATCCATCCATCCATCCATCACATCCGTTAAGTCAGGTGTCAGAAGTGTTCATGAATGTAGTCATAAGACCAATGGTTGCATCAGGGCTACCAGGTCTAACTGAGATGTGGAAGTCTGAATAGTGGAGGACTAGGAGGGAGGTAAATCATGTCTATGTGCTTGTGGACAAAGGTCTTAGTTTCGAATGAAGTAGCTATCTTCAATCTTATTTCTGGTAGATGCAGGTGAAATGAATCATAATGGGGACAGAGGTGAATTTGAAATCCTTTTTTAAAAGTATTTTATGAATTTTCCTTGAACTAGCTTTAAATAAATAAATTAAATGAAACAAACCAACCAACCAAACAAATTAATTAATTAATTCATTAAAAATGAATTTATGATGGTACCTGGCCTTGTTCCGTTCCCTGGTGCTCTTGGAATAGAAAATCATTTGTGTTCTCTCCATGCTGAGAGTACATTCAAGACTTTAAACAACTAATGTCACATAAGGCTTAGGAATTAGAAGATTATCCATTTAAAGATGCTAAAAAACAGGAGGAGGAAAGGATCCAATATTTTTTTATTTCAATGGCAGCTAAAAAAGAAAAGAGAGATGGAGTTTAAAAATGGGCCATAGCCACATCATGGAGTCCTTCCTAATTTCAGCTGAGTATAAAAACACTGAATTAAGTGCTTGCAATGACAAGATAAGAAACTGGGTTAGTGCATCTCATTTTATGGGATCTTGCTGCCGGGTACTCCTGCCTCTGCCTAGTGCTGATACAGATCAGCAGCCTCTGATGTCCAGCCACAATCTCAAAGTCCCCTTAGGCTCTTCAAATGTCCAGCTATTTACAGTAAGAAAGCAACATGAACATCTGCTGGGTTTCATTCAAGAAAAAAACCACATCGGCCTGTAAATTTGGATGGGCCATGGCATGGGGAATCAACAGACTAGAAGTCTCTTTCTAGATGTCAGATCTGACTATGTGCATCTCTGGCAACTTCTGTTTCTCCTGACTGGGTTTGTGAATAGTCTTGTCTGTTCAGAGAGACCTCTACAGGATAAAGTTACTTTAGTCTTGTGACTCCAAACGCTTTGACAAGAGGGTACTATATATAAACTCCATTAACACCATTTAAGCCCAATATACAATGGGGCTGCTCCCATCACATGCCTGGCATCCGAGCAAAGTGTTTCTTAACCCGTGAATGCACAGCAAATGTGAAAAAAGATTGCATATGTCAAAATCAACCAACTTGAACCAAACCCTTACACATTCCATTAAGAAGTGGCCACATCTACTCATCATATAACAAACTGTCACAAGAAGGGCAAGACCCAGGCTCTGTGGCAGGACCTGCAGACAGTCTTTGTTCACGTGGTCCAATGCCCACAAGCATCTCTGCTGTGTGCCTGGATGGATTTACACTCACCGTATGTTGAATTCTTAGCAACATATGCCAAGAGACTTTTTGGAGGAATGGATGAAGTCATGCAGTTGAAGAGGCTCTAAAGAACCCTGAAGAAACGATGAGGACTAGGCTGAGGGCTGCCTAAATAATTGCTCTGGCTTTCGTCTGACTCCCAGGTACATACAAAAAGCTGATAGTAAAACAGCAGCTGGTTTGAACTCCAGGCAGATGGATTGGCCCTCTGGCAGCTTTCTTGTGGTACTACTGGAGGCTGTAATGCTGCCTGAGGGTGAAAATTAAAAATGTTGAATTTTTGGAATGAAATAGAGAGATATTTCTGAAATTACTTTGTCAACTGAGTCAGATAGGGATTGATACTTCAGATATTCCAGGAAAGGTCTATGTCAGTAGTTGGGGGCAAGACATAAATCCAAGAACTAGGTACCCTATAGATCCAAAAATACATCTTGAGTCTTTTATTTCTTTGTTGTTCGTATTCCCTATTTTAATCTAAAACAGTGAATGATCATATTAGAAATCCTATTAGAGGCTTGGCTTTACTCATGTTTCTAAGACTTGACAAATTGCTTTACACAGGCTATGGAAACTGCAATAGCTCACTTCTCAAACAGGCTGCAAAATTCCATGGAGCTAAGGCCAGAATCGGCGAGTTCATCATCTGACCTGACCTCCACTGTATCCATCCCAAGCTAAGGCATATCAGCCAGTTTCCATCACATAGTCTCAGTAATTTGGCTTAGACTAAAGCAGTTATTTCTGGTCTGGAGGTGAATGACTGCTGGGTGAAGCTGTGTATGATCAACATTTTCTGTTTTCTGAATAACTGTGTGAGGCTGATGTATTTCGCTCCATTCCAAAATGGAATGAAAGCAATGTGCTTGTTAAAATAATACCCATAAACCCCATTTAAAAAAACCCACCACCCAACAATCCCAAGCTTCAAGCAAAACATTTAATAAAAAGAAAACTGAAAGGATTTGTTTTGATAGCAAAATGTAAAGCATTCCATTTTTAAAAAGACCTTCTCCACTTGCCTAATGTATAATAAAAAAGTTAAAAATGGAAACAAAATGCCATTGGAGGTCAAAGCATTCTGTTCCATTTTTAAAGTGAAGTCTCACTAAAATAAAGATGAAACATTTGGACATAGATAAAGACAACATTGAAATCTTTTAACTCTGGACACCTAAAATAATTACGATGCAGAACCTTTTGTAGTTCTTAGGATAAAAGACATGAGTCAAAGACCAGGGGTACTTGCTTTTCTATGCAATATACGTAAAACTGCAGTGGAAATTACATAGATAAGTTGGCCCAGACCTGGGTGCTGTGATTACTCCCCTTAATGCTATTTTTGGATAGTAACCCAATCACTGGAAAACTCCTCATCAGTCCATCTGCTGAGCTTTCACATAAGTAATTCTCAGTGCATTTGGCATAAAAATGATAGAGGTGGCTTATCTCCATGGGGTTTTATTGCGTTATGCCTTCTCTCGCTCTTCCCAATTAATGTGATTTCCTCATAGGTCAAAAGGATGGATCACTCAGTGGTTAGCAAGGGTGCTAATCCAAATATATCCAACTCATTGCCATATTGCCATATGGTCCATGACTTAGTCCCTGTTCCCGTTCTCAGCCTATTGACTCAGCTAACATGGTGACAGAGGGCCCTATTACAGGGGAGCATAAGAATTAGGATTTATATTCATGGTAAGTCCCAGTGGAATATTCTCCTACTTTCCTTGATAAAGTGTAGATTATTAATGATAAGTGTCATGTAATGAGATTACATTTACCCAAAATGTATCAGTAAAAATGTGACATGTTAAGTGGAATTAGAGGACTACAAGCGTTTCCAAGAAGGATGTGCCTTTTAAGAATTTACACGTACCTAGAAAAATGGGACCATATCATAGTACTGTTCTTCTACAAAGTAAATCAGAACAGTATTAGCAGCCAGACCAGAAGAACTGTCATGAGTGAGGATTTTCATTGCAGTTCCTCTTTCCAGAAGGTTGTTTTAAGTTATTCTTTAAAGGGGTACACCCCACATCAGGAAAGCACTGTGGAAGGGCACCCAAGGAAGATCTGCTGCTTTGTTTCTTGTTGGAATACTGTAATTTATGCAAATTGGACACTTTATTTCCTGCAAAACTGCATGTAATATTCCAGTTGCCTCTTGATTTAATTTTCCAACTGCCCCAATCAAGATCAAGGTGCTCAAAGCCCCATTCAAGGCCAGTTAGGATGGTGCTTTGAGCAACCTGTTCTAATGGAAGGTGTCCCTGCTCTTGACAGGGGGATTGGAACTAGATGATCTGAAAATCCTTTCCAAAAGAAACCATTTTATAATTCTATGAATTCAGTTTTGAATGAAAAAGAGCTCAGACCTGAACAGTGTCAGAAGATGTCTGACGTATGGCATATTTCATATGAAACCATTGTTTATGGTTAAATGATTTTCTAATAATTAAATATAATCTGACTGGCCGTGGGTTTTGGTCAATTCAGAAAGTCAGCGTTTTGCTGAAAGTGACCACAAATGAATAGTGAAATGACATTTTCATAGAATGGGTCTGGACTCAACTCCAGAGAACATCTGTGCACTATGCTTAAGTTTTTTTTAATCTATGAATAAACTCCAAAAAATCCTCTTAAAGAATTTCCCTTTCATATAGCTGTCTCCATTGCTACTGCCATTTGGTTTGAAGCCTTATCCAGATCTCAGCTGTAGATTGCAAATCAGAAAAAAAACCAAACCCCACCATGAAAGTTGATCCAGGTAAATTTGGGTAGAGTCATGACCTACTCCCTGGTGTCCTTGACCAGGCACACACAGTGTTTCCCTCGCTGTGGTGACATAGCTCTATACCCAGGGTAATGATGGGTGAGATCAGACCTGCTGTCCTGCCAACCTCAGCTGCTCTCCTTGTCATGAGGAAAGCCAAGCACAAAGTAGCATTTTGAGGTTGATGTTCAAGGAGAAAGGGGTGAAACACTGTGTAAGAGGTGCCTACCTCTCTGTAGGGGCTATATGAGGAGTATACGCTATGTGGGTGAAGGTTAAATTTGTAAATGGGATAACTAGAAGGGGAACTTGAATTCTGAGTACATCTCTGACAATAGTATTCTCTGGGGATCTTAACTTACGCCCCAATGCTCTAAATGTCTTGGTCCAGGAACCACAAAAGGAAGAGCTGGATGAATCCCACTGCGCTATTTGCAGATGCAGTTTGCTTTTTCAGTCAGATTTTGTTCAACGAAACCTCACTCCTTTTGTTGTGATTTAGTATAACTTTGCTGGACACATCCACACAGATCATTTTCAAATTGTTAGTATAACACAATAGTTCCTGGCTGAAGTAAGTGTAAATTAAATTGTTCTAAGTGAAAGAAACCCAACCCTCTGCAGGAGTTCAGCACAGGACCTATTCACTTCTTACTTTCCATTTATGGTAGCTGTTTTTCTTTTAAAGTTTGTAATATGTAGGTCATAGAATAATTTATGAGAGTAAGAGTAGAATTTTCCCATGTAGAAATGTAAAACACTAGTACAGAGTCTCAACACCTTAGTAATACTGATTCAAGTGTTCACATTTCTGAATTTTGAGACAAGGACCCTGCCCACTATGTGAAGCAGGGCCTCAGGTGGTGCATGACAATATATGAACCATTAATTGATCTTCTGTAATGGGATGAATTTTGCCTACCAGAATTAGTGAAGAGCAGTCCAAGTTTTAACTCACTGTCTCATATGTCCACCTAATTTTAATTTCATTATTACCAGCAGGTTGGAGTCTGATTTGTTTTGATATTAACAACAAGCATTTGTACAGTAGTCTTCTTAATTAAACTGAAATGTCAACTTTATGCCTGTATGTGATTTTATTTTCTAATTTAAAGTTCTGTTCTGCAGGAAATGCTTTAATTTAAATAAATTTCTCTGGGGAAATCTATTTATTTTGTGACTTTTAAGTAAATTACTATATTTGAAGTAAACAAGCCATGCAATAGAATTCCATTGTCTCAAATGTATGAAATGGAAGTTGGGCCAGGGGTGTTCTGACCAAAGTCTGACCAAAGTCCTGACCAAAAGGCAGACCTCCCTAGGGCTGCTGCAGACTCCACAGCTCCACAGGCTGTGAGACTGGGGATTTTAGGACTTCCTTGCTTTGCTATTGAGTAACTGAAGAGATTAGATAGGGAGTCCATAGATTTCTTTTTTGCAGATAATTTATAAATATTGATTTTTTTTTTTTCCCTGATTCTGGATGGAATTTCCACATCTCTGCAGGCCCCATGAAATACGATGACCTTTCAACACAAAGCTCTGATAAGCAGATGCTTAACTGCTTTTCTGAACCAGGTCAGAACAGGGAGAGGCTGAGAGAGCTGGGACTGCTCAGCCTGGAGAGGAGAAGGTGCCGAGAAATTTTGTCCAACTCTATAAGTATTTGATGAAGGAGATTAAATGATGGAACTGGACTTTTCTCAGCCGTGCCCAGTGAAAGGACAAGAGGCAATAGGCATCTACTGAAATAAAGGGAATTCTGTTTAAACATGAGAAAAAAACTGTTTTCACTATGAAGAGGTGGTCAAACACTGCCACAAGTTGCCCAGAGACGTTGTCTCTACCATTTCAGATACTAAGAAACCAGCTGGACCCAGCCCTGAGCAGCCTGCTTTCACTGACTTTGAGCCTGCTTTCACTGACTAGATGATCTGCAGTAGTGCCTTCCCACCTCCACCATTCTGTGATGTTGTGAAACTAGAGCGAGCTTAGTCCCTCCTCACCCATCCCCAGCTAGGGATTGTGCAGGAAGGAGACTTTTTGATCTGAGAGCTGATGTTCAGCCTTCGTAAGTCATTCCAGGATAATACGGAGGATGCAGTACTCTTGCTTGCGTGAGGTTTTTGAAGTGGGGGTCCGTGCCATAAGCATTAGATCTTTTTGTCACAAGGAAATGTGCTGAAGTTCCCAATGGTCCTGCAGGAAAAGAGAACAAATAGTTAAAATACTGGCCCCAGACAGGTCAATGCCAAAATTCCCAGCAACTTTAACATAGCCAAGAATTCACCAAAGACAAGGTATTTGTAACAGCAGTGCATTTGTGTTATATCTGAAGCTTGTTTACAACCTTCTGGAGTACTTATCTTTGACAAACAATCTTTACAGACTATCTGAACATCTAACTGCTTTGAAGCAGAAGCATTTGCAGGTGGTTATTGAGGACTACATTTAAGAACGAAACAATATCAATCACAGTGGGACTATATACAAAAGTCTATTTACAGCAATAAGAAATGCACCAGGCATTCAAAAAATTACAAACTTTTCCATCTTCGCACAACTGAACTACTTGCACAAGCAGCTTGGGAAATCTGAAAGACAATCCCAATATAATTCCAACAGGTAGATGTTAATGTTACATCATAATGAACAAGAGAGGATATATTTAAAATGGTCTTGAAAAATTTATTCCTTGTTTTCTCTAATTTCACACCCAGCACTACTATACCAGGCTCTGCACTGTTTCTGAGAAAAATGCTGTACGATATTAACACATTGTTACCACAGATCAGCTGTGTTTTCAGGCTGAAGGTTTAGAGATGCAGGATTTGCCTATATGCTATCACTGCATGTGCAGTGATAATTGTCCGACCAAACTTTGACAATAATACACACATGCATTCAACAAAAAAAAGTTCAATGCGGTCTAAAAGCCTGACTTAATTTGGGCCATACTTAGGATTTCAGGGTGTTCAGGTCCTAAAAGTGAGGTGCTCAATGCATGTCGAGAACTGAAAATCTGGTCAGCTTCAAGACTTCCCAGAAACACGTGAACCAAGCACAATAGAAGTGCACTATACACTGAAAATTCAGTGTCAAACATTTTCTAGATAATGCTACAGAGAGGATCCTTATCTGAAGAGGAGAAAAAATAACTCCGTTTTCAAATCTTTCCATTTTGTGACAGTTTATTACCCTAAAATTTACTAGGAAATATTTAAGAATAATAGTCACTAGAATAAAGTAATGTAAAAACTCTTCCCACCTTGGACTATGTAAAAGGTGAAGCTCAGAAACAGTGGAAGTTCTGTCACACTCTTCGTTTCTTGCTTCAACCCGTGGAGATCAGCTGCAGTGCTGCAGGGCAGACCTGGGCTCCTACAGCTCCTCTGGCCTGGGAGGCCAGGTATTTCATCCCCCTTGTAGTCTTCTATGTCATTACTTGAACAGAAAGAGGCTGGACGACAAGCCAAATCAGCCCCTTTTTGTTCCACTTCCACACATGTAATATTTAGAAAGCTTTTAATTAACTTAGTTGTTTGCACCACGTTCAGGTAATCTGTTCTGTATTACAAAATGTTTAATATTTCGCTTTTTGCCTGTCACATCTCCTTGAGGTGTGCTCAAAACACTCACTTTGTGGCTGGGAGTGCTGGGGAGGTGTAATCTATTCAACAGATATTTACTTGAGCAAGATATTAAACATCTATGGCAATTCTTCACAGTTATTAGATTTAGCCATTTCCAGAGAACAAAGCAGTGGATTAAGATCCCAGTTAATTTGTCTTCTCTTTAATAGCTTCTAATTAAAAAAAAAAACAAAAAACCACAACCCACCCATGTTCTCTAAGTAATATCTATAATGTTGTGCCTTACAAAGAGTGACAATGCCAGCAGTTGTTCCTTGGCTGTGTTCCCAGCAAGTATAATTTAACAGGTGAGAAATAAAATATGTGCATGAGATAACAGTGTGATTCTCTAAATTTAGATGATATTGAAGGCTTTTTTTTGTAAATTGTAATTGTTCTGTTTGTTTTTCCTCAGAAGGCATGGAGAGTCTTACTGTCGTCTTTATTAAAATCAAAGAAGGTTTTGGAATTTGATTGAAAAAAAGTTCTAGCTTTTTGCATGTTCCTATAAATCAAAGAACAATTTTTTGTTTGTTTCATGACCTTCTTATGAAAAATAACTCTTTTGGAGCTAGCATTAAGAAAGATTGCCAGGAGCCAGGGTGTTACTGTAAATGATGCTTATAGACTGTACTTGATTAAATTCCCATTTTAGCTGGCTAAAGAGTTCATTTTTGCTCTGCAAGAAGTTTGGTGGAGGGTAGTGAAGCCATTTAACTTAGGTCTTCCCAGTAATATCTGGAAAACCTTGCTACCTAAGTGTCTTTTTCTTGTTTGGGTTATTTGTTTCTTTCTGTGTTTTGATGAAGTGACTGGCTGCATGCTGGGATTCTGTGTTATCTTGATTTTCTCAAGGCCTGGTAATGGTGTTTTGGAAAAGAGGAACATAAGGGGTATTTGGGTCTGTGAGAAAGCTGAAGGTCTGTCCCGGTGTTCTGATAATCTGCCTGGGAGGTTTCCACAGAGGACGACTCTGAGGTTATGGTAAGAGTAAGAAAGATTGTTTGGGTGTCTCTTAGACAAAGTCACCCCAGAGGTTCAGATAATTTTCCATGAAGATGAAGGATTCCTTTTACTTGAAAAAGCACATTTTGAGGCCCAACAGCAGAGTCTGATGTAGCTAACTGATATGGCTAAAGGTAGATTTAGACTTGATTAATTTAGCATTCCTAAAAATGCAACAAGCCCAATTATCATCAGGGTGAAACCTGATGTTGAGACACAAGGATTTACAGTCCTACATCTTGTAGATACTTTTGGAAGTCTTATTCATTGTCCTATAACCAAGAGCAGCTATGACCATGTAGCAAGTGTGATCATCAAATTTTCAATAATATTAATATAGACTGTTCATAAAGGTAATGAACACTGTTTTCCAAGACTGCAAGAATCTGTCTGATCTTATGTTAAATGCAAATTGTCATTGCTGTAGAAAGGAAGTAACATCTTTATTATATCTGAATCAGTATCCCAATTTTATCACAGTGAAAGACAGGATGTATGTCTTTGTGAAGTGTATTTGTTAATTTTCAAAGACCTTTGGTTGCAAAACTAGGAAATAAAAAGATTCTCTAAAGGACATCTCCCTAAACTTGTTTTAATGTGTTTTGTTTAATGTATTTTGTTAATTTATTTGAAAGTGAGTTTTTAAAGCCAAATGTTATTACACGATAATGTGCAATATTGAGCTTCTTTGATTAAAGACATGATTGCTTTGAGCCTATTAAAAAAAAATTAAACATCTCAACCTTGGAATTTGAATGGAAACATGTAATGATCCATGTACTCTCTTCTTTGATTAGTCTGTTAATCGATATGGATTTCAATATTCTTATATTTTAATAACTCTTTTTCTTACCTTTTGTTAACATTTGTCATTTTGATAGTCTCTACAGATGCCTTAAAGCCTAAAGCACCTCCTGCAAACATTGTGTTAAGAGTACAAAAATAAAACTCAAACTACAGGGAGTGATGAAAATGATATTCCTGTTTTCTTTCCATTTTAATGAGCCAAAGGTTGATATTCTTCTTTCACCACTATCTCTTTACTTCAGGAACGATTCCAATGGTTTCAGTAAGAATGCTTGGAGAACAGAATACTATTAGTGTCAGTTAAATGTCAGACTCCAGCCTCCAAATTCAGTTATTTTCCAGTATTAAGTATTCCTACTGTAAGTTTCTTTAAAATAGGGAGAGAGGAAAAGGTATAGGGAAAAAACCTTCCCTTCATATTCATGGAGAAGCTAACGGCTAACAGAAAAATTGTTCGCTAAGGCAATGTTTTCAGTACTAGCCATCTCTTACCTTAGGAAGAAAGAAACAGCTGTTTTATTTTCAGCCTCTGAACTCTTCTTTTGATGATTGCTGCCCACTCACTTTGGAATGGCAATTACTATACAGTTATACAATTCATCACAGTTACTGAAATTAAATATAAGTAGAATTATATGATTTAGCGTTTCAGTATCCTCCAGCTGAGGTTATAGTTCAGTATAGTTCTTTATAGACAGTATCTGGTTATATGTCAGTCTGAGAAGGAGACTGGATCAGAGCTAAACTAATCTGTGGATATGTTGGCAATGTTTCTTTATTGCCTTCAATCCGAAAATAATCAGTTCTGGACTTTCTGTAGTTTCATGGAGAAAGGCAGGACCTGAAGCTGTGAAAATACACAGATAGACACCACTCTGGACTTTGATCGTGATACTTAATGTCAGGGGTAATGAGTTGTACTCACATCACACAGATTACTTTTGTCCGTTGCTTAGAGAAGTGTGCTGTAAGCAGTGTGGTCACCCTTTGCTCTGAATGCTGGGGCTTTCTGTAGGTGGTTTCACTTTACTTACTGCCTGTTGATGCTCCACAGTGTCATCTGGAAGGAAAACAGAGTATGACCACCTCTCCTCTGCAGTGCAAGCAGTAAAGGGTTGAGATCTCTGGGATCTCTCTGGAAGCTGGCTGTGAGAAGATAGAGAGCTGGTTTATTGACCTTGCTGCTTATCTTGCTGAATGACCTTATTTTACTATGAACTGTTAAGTCTTACATCTCCATATTTCTGTCGTTGTGTAGCTAGTGTTTGCACTTGATCATACAAGAACTATGTAACCATTAAATGCATTAGACGCCTCATCTATAAGCTGTGATTGGTCTCTGACCCACCAAGAGGGTTCATCTGGCCTGTGGCCTGCTACTGATTTCATTGTGAAGGCCTTCCAAAAATAGGCAGTTTGGTGCATCTTGGTCTATCTTTGATCTGTTCAAAGCTTTTGGGGAAGAAAATGAGTTACTGTGCATACAGCTGCTCACTATACTCACATGCCACAGATGACTCATCATGGAAAGAAATTAGGCTAAGGTGTACGCCATGGCAAGCAATTTGGGCACTGCTGGCCTTGCAGCAGGTAGACAACATCTCCTGGCTCTGTCACAATTCAAATATTTAATGTCACAGCTCAGTGAATGTATGAGTCGGGAAAATAAATATTCATAGAGTTTACCACAATGAAAGTCAGACCATCAAAGGGAAGGTTAAACAGAACTTCACTTGAAATTGCAAACACCGGTGTGATAAGTAGCTCCAAAATAATGTCATAAGGTGGTGTACCCATGGAAGAAGCATACGATCTACTTACAGATAGCAAATCTACTTACAGCTACAAAAAGCAAATGCAGGGGATTCAAAACTCCTCCTTAGAAATCACTGGTAAGTTGGCTGGCCTATTAGGAGAAAAAGTAATGCTCTTCAGGGATTGAATATCAGAAAAGGTCGTGAGGCATGTGTAGATGTGAGTTTCTGCACTACCATGTTCATTTAAAGCAAAACACGACATAAATAAACAGCTAGATTGAAGACTGTAGCTGGTTATTTGTGCACAGGCTTGTTTTCCTAGTCTTGCTTATATCCCTCTCTTCACACCTCTGCTCTGATGTTTTCCTGTTATTTTATGACATGACAAACATGAGTGGCCGTGGGGACTCGAGCTCCAGCTATCTGCCTTGTGCAGCTCCACAGGACAGCTGGGCCTGCACTGGTGCCTGTCCAGGTGACGGACACAGTGTCCCTGCTCCTCAGCAGGGCTGCCCAAGGCATTGCTGCCAGCCTTGCTACCGCACTGGAAAGGAAAAGTGGAGCTCACGGGAGTTTGTAGACTTAGAAAGTACATAGGTTTAATGTTGCTAAGCTCCCTATGAAGAAAGAGGGGGGAATTTTTGGGACTATTTTTTGACAGTAAGCTTTAAGGTATAAAGAAACATTAAAAAAATCAGTATCCTTGGAGCTCTCTGGTATGACTTTCAGTCATATGATTTGAGGATAGTGACCTTGTTGGGATGTCAGTGTGAGACAACACAAATACTGGGGTATAAAACCACTAATATCACTGCTATAACCAGGGAAGGAGTTGTTAAGGGTCAGAGGAGATAAAGTGGCTGCAGCCCACCTCTGCTGTGAGGAGGCTCTTCTATTGTTCATGGGACGGAGAAGCAGCTGAAGGGTTAAACCTGGTCCCATTGTGGGTGCTTCTAATGACATATGTCCTGCTGGAGCAGCGGTGAAGCTTGTCTCTAACTACCAGTCGTTTGTGAACATTTCAGTTGTACCATTTCTTTCAGCTTCATATTTTTCCTCTGTAAGAGTAAACAAACCAAATGTTTCTGTGTATAAAGGCGGATCATCTGCAGTTAGGGAGGCCTTCTGCGCCAATAGCCACAATTAAAATCAACTTCTTTGCATCGGGAAGAATGTCTGAGCAGTGGATTTGTCATCTGTTGGGTAAATTTATAATGTTGTATTTTATCATTATAGATATAAAAGACATAATGAGTAAGCTGGTACTAAATAGAGTTATAAACCAGACAGAAACCTCATCCAAAGGGCTGGCAGCAATAACTCAAACCCAAATCTATCAGGGAGCTTGAAGAACAAGCAGGTAGGAAACAAATCTCAAGAGCAACCCAACCATCCATCTTCTTCAGGTGCTCTCCTGGGAGATATCAACTGCTCGCCATCCAGATGTGCCAAAATCCTCCACCCAAACACCTTCCCACCCATATCTCTTTCCTCACTGTGAGAAGACAGACTCCTCCCTGTGTTTTCTGCTTTCTCTGTTCAGCCTCAAGTTTACCTTTCCCTACCTGGTGCCCACAGCCCTTTCCTGAAATGACTGATGTATTTTTTTGGTGCTGAAACCCGCGATGCTCAGAGCATGGCACCAGGCTCGGCACTTTTGTTGAGGTAACTGGTCTTCATGCTTGAGAAAGAGCTGACTGGTGAGCCAGCTCTTGCTCTTCGGGAGAGCTGCTGTTTGCTGGCAGTAAGCAACACCGACTGTCACTTATTTAAAACAAAAAGAAAAGAAAAGGAAAAAAAATCCCCAAATCACAGCTTTGGACAGTGCAGTCTTGAACCATTCTGAGGAAAGGAGGGAAGTTATGAATGGGATGCTGTGGTCAAGTATATGTTTGGGACCCAGCAGGAGATTTCCTTGTGGTAAACTAGCTTCTGGGGTATGAGCTGCTGGTACCCAGGAGCCACGTTGTGTTGGGTACATGAAGCTAGTGGCTGGCTCCAGCCATAGATGATTTTTCATAGGCTGTGGGGACAGAATGTAAAACTGTGGAAAATGGGGAATGTCACTGAGTAGCTCAGTTTCTTTTACTGGAATTAATCATCCGCTGATACACTCCTCAGCTTCAGTTTGGCTACTGTCCACACACTTTGAAGGTGCTTATCAGGTTGCACTCTTCATGCTTTCATGTCTTTATCTGACCCCTTCCACTACCGCAGCTGGTTTACCTCAAAACAATAGATAGGACAGCACAGTTTAAATCTTTTTCTTTTTTTTTTTTTTTTAAATCCTCCCTTCCCAATTAAAAATGATAAACCATGGCAGATTTATTATTAACTTGTTAGAAGATTGTTTAAGGACTGCACTTACTATAGATGCTCATACAAAAAACATATAGCTGATTTCATCCAGGCACCTTACAGAGATTCTTAACTCTTGTCCATCCCTTTCAGTTTCTGTGACTGCCGTGCAATGATTAAATGAGATTTGGCCAGGTTTGGCAAGCTTTCACTGTGGACTCAAGTAGAAGATGTGAAAAGCTGTGGACACTTGTGTTGTTGCATGAACCAGAATCACTAGAAAGCTTTTTTTCTTTCTTTCTTTTTAAGGATTTGGCTTGTCATGACCTATCTGAGGATTATTTGTGTGGTGTTTTATTCTGTGTGTCTGGTTTGGATTTTTTTTTTGGTCATAGTGACTATGGGTAAGTGGAATGCAATTAGGCGTTGTAGAAACATTTAGGTAATAGTGTAGTCAGAAACAGTGATGTATTTGATTACCTTACAGGTTACTCTTCTGTTCCAGTGTGTGTCTATGGACATGGTTCATTTAAAACTGCTATAAAGTGGGAAATGTTTTAAAGAGAATTAACTAGCACTCTTCAGAGCAAAGGGAGACAAGGTAAAAATGCATGTGCTTCATCAGAATAAGAAAGAAAAACCTGAGAATCCAGAAAGTTGGTTTTGCTTGAATATTGTAAATATACAAATGAGAACACTTGAAAATAGAAGGAAGAAAGAAAGGGATTGATCCTCGGTGTGATTCTGTGATACTGTGGCTCTGACTTTGAAGGATAAATCTTCCCTTAAACTTGCTGTTCTTCCTTGACTGCCATGCCAGTATAAGAAGCTGGTGATAAGTAGTGAAATGGATTGGTGGTAATAACTATTAATAAATGTGATAGTTGCAATAATGTCTAATTGCCCTTGGTGTTTAATGGATTCTTATTGTACAAATACAGTGGAAAGAAATACGTCTTGTGTAAGAAGTATCAAAACGATAAATGTAGTGGCAGTTCTCAAGCATAGCTCTGAAGTACAGATTAGTGTGGGGAAAAAAAGCTTTAAAATCCTTAAAGTATTATTTGGTTATTTTTTTTGTTGTTTGTTTTTTGATTGTTTAGGGTTTTTTTTCCATTCACTATTTCAGCTGGGAAATTCACTCTTAAATCAGAAACTTACACAGTGGGGGTTAGAAGAAAAATTCCAGAATTTACAAGGCTGAGTTACTCCACAAACACTTCCCACATGATTAATTAATGCTACTGTAAGTCCTAATAGGTCAGCAGTGCCAGTTTTACAGGAACTCATCTGAAGCTATTTGAAAATGTCCTGTCTCCATTTCATCACTCAAAACATTTGTGTCGTGTTTCTGCTGCAGCTAAAAACTGTTTGCGCTCTCTAGATGCACTGTTGTACTTCCCAGAACGTGCTCTCTGTTCACTGGGAGCCAACGGTCCAGGGCAATGAGCGCTCAGTGTGATGGGCAACATATGGGATGGAATGAGACATCCAATGAATGTGGATGCAGTAAAAGCTGTTCTTTTGCTCAGAGTGAATATTAATGATGTTTCTGCAGTTCATGAATAAACTCACTCAGAACATGAAGTTCTCTGGGAAAGAAAAACAACCTCTCCTATTAAAGAAATATGCACCAGTTGCTGTTGAATCAGAAGTCACCAGTGGCAACAACAGTTGCTTACAGTATATATATATATATATAAATAAAAACAATTTTGTGTATTTTTGGGGGTACAGTCAGCTCAAATTCCTAAATATAGAAATGTTCTAGCTCTGTATACCAGTATGTGATCCAAGCCCAGAGGATCAGGGCATCAGCCAGCTCATATCTCCAGCTGTGTCAGGACTTGTTGACTTACCTGGATCCAGATCAGGGTTTTCTGAACCACATGGTGTGCCCAGATTTTCTTTCTGTGGATGGCAGGGAAATGAGATGTTCTCCAAAGTACTGTGTCAATATGCAGCCCAACAACAAAGCTGGAACATTCTTACCTCCCACATCTAATCTCTGCTTTCTTTCTTGTCTGACCACTGTGATATATTGTCTGTGAAGGTCTCCCATAACAGCATCCCTGACCTGCTCAACCCTTCCCCATTTTTTGGATGTGCAAGTAGTGAACAGACTCTCCACTCCGATCATCAGCAAAAGGGTTCTCTCACAAAGATGTATCTGTGCATTTGTAGCTTGGATAAAAATAGTTTGGATTTTAAATTTTGGTTTTAGTGTGAAATAGCCACAATCTGGGACCGGCAAAACTTTTGGTATCACAGAGCTTTGATCAAAGATTGAACTTGTCAGATATTTTAACACAAACAGGTGCATAGAGATTACAGTCATAGTTCTAACAGTGATGGTGATGAGTGTTACTATATGTTGCTACCATTAAGAAGTATCTTCATCAGTTAAATAGATATAAGTCCTTTAAAGAAAGAAAACAGGGAAAGTCCTTCCATATATTTCGATATTGTTGCAAGTGCCACCAAAACAAAAATCACTGCTCTTTTGTAATTTTTTAATTTTAATTTTTTAATCCACAAAGAAATCATCTCTCTCTGCAATTTGCTAAGAGGAATTTGTCAAGAGGTGGAGGCTGGTCTTTTCTCACAATTTACAATGTATAGAACAAGAGGAAATGACTTCAAGTAGCACCAGAGGAGGTTTAGTCTAGGTATTAGGGAAAGCTTCCACACTGAAGAGGTTATCAAAGACTGGAACAGGCTGCCCGGGGAAATGATGGAGTTGCCAGCCTTGGATGTGCTTAAAAGCTGTCTAGATATGGTGCTCAGGGACATGGTTTACAAGTGGGTCTAGTGGAGTTAGATAAGAGTTGGACTCCATCTTGGGGGTCTCTTCCAACCAAAACAATTCTATGATTCCATGATCTTATGAATTTTTCTGGACTGGGATGAGACAGATGAAGAGCTCGTGTGCTCTCACAAAGGTGACCTTTGATGATGATTTTAGTGTTGCTTCATTTTTGCACTTACGGTGGACAAGATTTCAGAATACTCTAAAATTCACTGCATAATTCTGACAGGAATAAGAGGGGTTGTGTGTTGTTTATTACCCCAGTTTTCTGAGAAGAAGGTAAGACTGGTAAAGACGTTACAGCTTGCTGTGATCTCTTCAAATGATCATCATCTGTAAATGCTGGATTTTGGATAAAGTCTGTGGCTCACTCGTCTTTCAGGTGTAAACACTGATGATAATTTCTGAGTATATTGTCCAAAGTCTGCCTTGAAAGAATGTGCTGAAGTCCTGTGACCTTAAGCTACAAGGTGCAAACTATTAACCCTAAGTCAAATCCCAGAGAGCTCAATTCATGTCCACTGTGATAAAAATATATTTATATAGACTCTACTGCACATAAATTCATTATGGTGGACACCAGCTTTCTTCCTCTAAAAAAAAAAATTTCATTAAGGAAGTGTGAAGTAAGGGGGAGCTTCCACAGCTGTAATTTACAAGAAAAGAATACTTCATGATGGATGGGAGATAAAAACTACCTTGAACAGCTTGCAGATTAAATACACAGAAAATATATCCAGAGACAGGCTCAATCATTCAATAAAGGGGGAAAAAAAGAAGGCTTTTTACTGAGCGTAGATTTGAATTTACGTAGTACATTTTCATGTTACCAAGCTATTCACATGTGGTTTTTTGTCTGCTTATCTGGATTATAGAGTGAGGCAAGTTTTCCCTAAACAGGCTGCATCAATCCTGGCATTTCAGCTGAAATTCTCAGCACAAAGTCTTGCAAACAATTTGTTATTGGACACACTCTTTACCATTTCTGAAGCAAAGCATCAGATAGGAACAGAAACACTGCATAGATTTTTAGTGTTGTTTTTGTTCAGTGGAAAGAAAATATATGACTAATTCTTAGTTGAAGGAATTGTTTGCACTTACGTAGTTAGCTTCTAATTTATTGCCAAAATTTATTTGCTGTTAGGTGACATTGACTGTAGTGACCAATGCCCCAGATTATTTTTTAAGGAACAATTTTATAGCTGAAAAGACCACATATTACGGAGCCATTTATAAAGTGTAAATGTCCTAAGCTAACAATATGTGATTGCGCAGCCAAAAGTGAAAACATTATGGCTTGCTAGAAGAACTCATAACTCTAATACATGGTTATGAAATTGGGCTTACGACAATGAAAACACAGCTTATGTCAGCACACTTCCTCTAATGAGGCTGCAATTGTAATAGAAATCTCCGTGCTTCATCTTACCTTGCGCTCGGCTTATGCCGGTTCCCTGATTGTTCTGATTTCATGTAGTCACACTACGAAGCTTTTGTATGAATATTTAATACCACGATTTGCATTACATTGGTGCCTCATTGTGTGAGGGACTGTGCAAACCCCATAGTGAGAGCCAGTCTTGCTGCAAAGAGTTTAAGTTTTAAATTGACAAGAAGACAGAGAGAGTGGGAGAGGAAAGAAACGTGTGGAGAAGGAAAGAAGCACACCCACGGCCTTCCTGCAAATGTGTCACAGAGAGAGAGTACTTCTGAGCCCTGTGTCCTATTCATTCCCTCTCTAGGAAGCTTATTCATGCCTTTGGGTGGTGTTAATAACATTAAACACTCTTGATAATTTACATCTTTACTCATCTATTAGGTATCGGCTTCTCCAAAGCGATTCTGAGTATTTGTGTTATAAGTGACACTTCATCACTGGCAAAAGAAATACAAATATTTCATTCACAAAAGGAAGTCCATGAGGATTCTCTTTTAAAGCTACAGAACTATCACCTCTTCTCCTGTGTTGTAGACTTCTGTTCTTGATCTAATGTGTTTTGTCTCCATTTTTGCCTTGTGTTCAACTACCAGTACACAGTGACACCTGCAATTTCACAGAAAGGCTATGAAGCCACTGAAAAATGTAACACTTTTTATTTAGATGAGGTGATAATGATGCCCGTGGTTTCTATGCTGAAATGATAATCGTTTCTTCACTCCTTTTTAATCAGTATCATTCATCTATGTCATCGTGAGTGCTAAAACTACCTTCAAGAGCAAATTTATTTTGGGAACTAGGTACAGAAATTTGTAATTTGCTATTCCCAACCCATATTATATTAATGGTTTTGCTGTTGCCAGTTATTACTTCAATAACTTCCATTCAAGCAGTTAAAATGCAGATGATATATTTGTCTCATAATGGTTCTTCATCAATTAATTGGCAGGACTTGAGATGATTCGAGCCAAATGACAGCCAAATGCTTTGATGAGCTGTGGTAGCGGAACACAAATGTAAGTGAGAAGTACTTGTTTGTGATGTGATCTACATGGAGCAAAGTCAGTTGAAAGCCATATTTTTGAAGTGAAGAACAAACACATCAGGATTAAACTTCACAGTGATAAAGATGCTGTAGTTTGTACTCTAATTTTTTTGAGTGCATCCTAGTGTTTATATTGTATATTCAGACTGAGGACAAATGCAGGAACTTCACTAGCTATAGAAGAACAGAACAGAATAGAATTAGAATAGAATAGAATAGAGTAGAGTAGAATAGAATAGAATAGAATAGAATAGAATAGAATAGAATAGAATAGAATAGAATAGAATAGAATAGAATAGAATAGAATAGTTCAGCAGGAAGCAACCTAAAACAAACCTCTAGTCCAACTGCCTGACAAATTCAGGGCTGAACAGATGTTAAAGCATATTATTATGCTTTAAAATAATTTTAATATTGTATTATGGAACAGGCTTCCTAGAGAGCTGGCTGATGCCCCAAACCTGCTGACGTTTAAGTGACATTTGGACAATGCCCTTAATAATGTACTTTAGAGGTACACATCCTTGGAAAAAAGTATGTTTATTTGTGTGTGTATGCACGTATGGGTGTAGCTGTCCATCTAGCAACCTATACCTCTGCCCACTTGAGAATTTTAAGACTGTCACTTTCCTAAAGGATGTGACTACTTTAAACTGCACACTGAGAGTATAGGGAGAGCTTAGTTCATAATACAGAATCACAGAATTGTTGAGCCTGGAAAAGACCTCTGAGATCATCAAGTTCAGCCTATGACCCAACACCACCACACCGGCCAGACCATATCCAGCCTCACCTTAAACACCTCCAGGGATGGTGACTCCACCACTTCCCTGGGCAGTGCATTCCAGTATTCCTGATCCAATATTGCCTGGGCAGTGCATTCCAATAGCTGATCACCACTGCATACTGATGCAACAGTATGCATGTGGGTAGATCTAATTCTTCCAGGTAGAAGGCAGTGATACAAATACCTTGTATTATTATTTTTATATATTACTGTAATATATATACGTAAATTTTCACCTATACATGTGTTTCTACATATAAAAGGAAGTGCCCCAGGAAGACCTTTCTAAGCCCTATCTAGAGCTGGATGCTGTCTTTCATTAGGGAAACAAAGAGTTGTGTTTTACCTTTTTTACTTCATTTGAAACAAAGAAGTTTCAGGATCCAGCCCTGTGGTTCATTTCTTTTAGCCATGTACCTTCTAAAAAGATGCTATTTACATCCTTTGACCTGAATTTTCCCATTTTCTACCCATTTTCATGGCCACAACTTTCAAACGCACAGGAAATGAAGTTGTGATTCTTTGTTATGAAGTCTTACCAGATCTTCAGTTCTAAAACATTACTGACACACAGAAAAGATCAATATTTGACACAGTCTCCCACAGCATCCTTGCTGCTAAACTGAGGAAGTGTGGTCTAGACTCTCGGGTAGTGAGGTGGACTGTGAACTGGCTAAGGGGAAGAAGCCAAAGAGCTGTGGTCAATGGGGCGGAGTCTGGTTGGAGACCTGTATCCAGTGGAGTGCCTCAAGGGTCGGTACTGGGACCAGTATTATTCAATATATTCATCAATGACTTGGATGAGGGACTAGAGAGTACTATCAGCAAGTTTGCTGATGACACCAAGCTGGGAGGAGTGACTGACACACCAGAAGGCTGTGCTGCCATCCAGCGAGACCTGGACAGGCTGGAGCGTTGGGCGGGGAAAAATTTAATGAAATATAACAAGGGTAAATGTAGGGTCTTGCATCTGGGTAGGAACAACTTCGGGTTCCAGTATAAGTTGGGGAATGACTTATTAGAGAGTAGTGTAGGGGAAAGGGACCTGGGAGTCTTGGTGGACAGCAGGATGGCCATGAGCCAGCACTGTGCCCTTGTGGCCAGGAAGGCCAATGGCATCCTGGGGTGTATTAGAAGGGGGGTGGTTAGTAGGTCGAGAGAGGTTCTCCTTCCCCTCTACTCTGCCCTGGTGAGACCCCATCTGGAATACTGTGTCCAGTTCTGGGCCCCTCAGTTCAAGAAAGACAGGGAACTGCTGGAGAGAGTCCAGCACAGGGCAACTAGGATGATGAAGGGAGTGGAGCATCTCCCTTATGAGGAAAGACTGAAGGAGCTGGGGCTCTTTAGTTTGGAGAAGAGGAGGCTGAGGGGTGACCTCATTAATGTTTACAAATATATCAAGGGTGAGTGTCACGAGGATGGAGCCAGGTTCTTCTCGGTGACAACCACTGATAGGACAAGGGGTAATGGGCTGAAACTGGAACGTAAGAGGTTCCGCTTAAACTCGAGAAGAAACTTCTTCTCAGTGAGGGTGACGGAACACTGGAACAGGCTGCCCAGAGAGGTTGTGGAGTCTCCTTCTCTGGAGACATTCAAGACCTGCCTGGACACGTTCCTGTGTGGCATAGTCTAGGCATTCCTGCTCTGGCAGGGGGATTGGACTTGATGATCTTTCGAGGCCCCTTCCAATCCCTAACATTCTATGATTCTATGATTCTATGAATATTTAAGCTAAAAGAGCAATCATGTGCCAAGGTGGAAGAGAAATGACAGGAATTCTCATTTTAAAGAATCTCTAAAAATATAAAGTGTGTCCCATTCTAAGAGACAGTGCCTAACTGTTGGTCTATTCTTGCCTTCTACATATACTGTTTTAAATGCTTCTGTGTAGCAAGTGAATAGCATTATCATCTCTAGGAGGAAAAAAAAAAAAAAAGAAGAAAAAAAAGCCCAATGTCAACAGACACTTCCTAATCATCTTGCTTGGAGAGAGATGCTAGCTGTGAGCCATTAGTGTGTGTAGAGAGAGATAATTAGAAGAAAAGCAGAGATTAAATAAGAAAATTTAATTTATGTGTGAAAAGGCAAATGCTGTAAGATAAATGTTTAATCCAGAATATTTAACTATTTCATTGTTCAGCCTCAGTCTAACAGTTGAAATGAAACTCAATTAAAAGAACCAGAAGCTCATGGTCTCTTTGTGCTTTCCTGACTGGATCCATTTCGGGGGGTTGTTTTTTTTTTTTTATTTGGCTCATTTTCCCTCTTTTTTAGTACCTACTTCAACCAAGGTTTCTTGAATGACAATATATAAATGTGTATGTGTATTAAAAAATTGCAGAGCATCTTCCTTTAGTGATATTTCAACAGATTATCAATACACGGGGCAGCAAGCCGTTCTTGCCAGGACAGTCAGATCCTGAAGTGGAAAATCAACCAAAGAGTCCTGGAGGGTGTGGGATCAAGCTCTTTTGGAGATATTGACGGTCACAGTAATCCCCAAACCCAACATTGCTTTGTAGTACTTGGCTACTGAACTCAAAGTCTTCTCTCCCCGCCGCAGGTATATTTTACCTTCTGGAAGAAAGGTGGTCCTGTGATTTCATGGAGACTGAAAAGCTGAAGCCACAGTGTGAAAATGATGCTGTTTTCTGGAGATTCATAGGGTGTGAATTACAGAAACTGTTCAGCTCTGCTGCCACCGTGCTGGTTGCTCTTCAAAGACGATCCAAGGAGTGGGATGCTTCCTTCATAGACATCTGCCAGACAGATGGACTTTGGAAACAGGCAGGTCCTGACTGCAGAAGATACTATTGAGATAGAGAGAGATACCTTCGGATTTCTAGTTTCCTAAATGACTCTTTCCTAGATTAATTCCTTTGCCAAAGAATGAACATCAAAAAAAAAAAAAGGTGAAAAGCATCAAATTAATTGTGAGATATATCCCTACAATACAGTAACAACACAGTGTCTTGGCATCTATGTATCTTGTAATTTCTTTTACCTGACTGGAGGCTGATTCTTTATCTGTTATACGAAAGCTGCTTTACACTATTCTGTAAAATTCTAAGGTTATTCAGTAGTCAAAAAGTGTACACATGTGACTCAAACACACTAAGACAATAAAAATACTTGCAGAAATAGTGAGATTCAGGTTGCTTAGGACATATGGGACCTTGAAGTTTTGGGATGTGAAGCTCATAAAGCTCATATATTTGTTCCAGTATTTTTCTTGACTGCACAGCTTCTGTGTGACATTATTGACCAGGTTGTGATTCACAGCAATGTAATCAAATTGAGAAGCAGACCCTATCAAGCTCAAAACACAAAGGGCTCTGACTAGATCTGAATCTCAGCACATCTAGTACTTTACTGTTAAGGTTTTTTAAAGGGTTTTTTACATATTTATTGAGAATGGGAACACATTAATTAAAAACATCATTTTGGATCGTAATAGGTGTGAATTTGAAGTCTGCCTGGAAGAGAAATATCACAACTCTCCTGTCTGGTCTTGTCAACATGCTAATGAAGTAAAGAACATTAAATGTAAGGGTTTTTTTTGTTTTGCCATTTTAAAAATTCTTTTTCCTAATTTCATTGAAGATGGCTTTCACTGAGGCCCATGTAAGTATATGCAATGCTGGAACACGAAAAACTGAGGGAGAAAGCAGTATAATGAGAATGCACTGAATTGCACTCTTTTTATCCTCTGCCAAGGGGAGGGTGACTGGTTCAGCTGTAAGTTCTGCTGCAATGAGAGGTCTGCTCTCTGTCAAGGGAATCTCATCAAGATGTCAGTGAGATCTGAGGGCAGTTGCTTCTGGGCATGGTGAAGGCTTTAGGGATTTCCTGGTGTCAGTGAATTTAAAATGAAAAAAGTGGATTCAGGACTCAGTGGGGCTGTGAGATGCAGTGGTGGGAGAGTGACAGGAGCATATTGCTACGCGTGTTAACAATTAACATCACTTGTAATTTCAGGTACAGCAAAAGGAGAACAAGCAGGGGCATTTAAAAATCAATAGTGATTCCAGGTTCAGTTATATGGTAGTCAGGAATCTTTCTAGAACTTGACATATTAAATCTGCTATTATAACTGAAATCAGCTACTAATAAAGTAGCTAAAGAAAGGAGTGTGTATAGGTCATAGCAAGCTGTTGTGAAACACAGGAGGTGTGGGTTTGTCACACCTGACTTTTAACACCCTCAATACAGCTTGGATGACAACAGACCGGCGCATAGAGAGCAATTCTCATCAGTAGCTCATCACACAGTAGATGGCTATTTTTTGATCCAGATTATCACTATAAACCCTATTCACTGTGTTGACTCCATTTACTCTGTATAGGTCTCAGTCAATGGAAGCGAAGACACCATATTAGCCACCTACAAAGAAGAACCTGTATCTTGCTTAATAAAAAAGGCTTTCTGTAGCCAATAGCACTCCATCTGCCTTCAGACTAGAAGCAAATCTATGATACTGGATTGTTTTTTTTCCTCCGGAATGGATATTTTAAACAAATGCTGCTAATATGGTGGCACTGTGCCATGGAAGAGCTGTCCATTACGACACATGCCTGCTTTTAAATAGCCCAGTGAGTGTACGTGTGTGTATGTGTGCAGGTGAGGCAAAACTCAGTTTAGTTCATGCAGGTGCATCATGCAGGTGTCCTGAACACTGTAGAGAGCATCACCCTCTGCAGGTGGTGCTTTACATGATGTCTGTCAGAAGTAGCTCATTCTCTCCTGTGTCAGCCTCAGGGGAAAATTGCATGAGGCTTGTTGCATTTATTTTTTTGTTGTTGTTGTTAAACAGTGTGGTTTTATAGGGTAAAGGAATGCCCAGGCAGCACATGTGAGACCAAAGGGGCTGCAGTGAACCATATGGCAGTGAAGGAGACCAGAACTAAGTTTCAGAAGGAAAATGTGCATTTTTAGGGTAAGGAGAGTATGGTTCCTGCTGCTTTGCAGCACCATTGCCTCTCTCCTGCTCCGGTATTTATGCATCCAGTACAACAGGCTGTGAAACCTGTGAGCTACCAGCCTTGCTGCAGGATGCAGTAGGGGAAGAACGTATAGGAGCAAATATTGGACTCCAGCTTGATGCAAGATTGATCAAACCTGAGGATATGTCTGTCTGGAGGGGTGTAGACAGCTGTGTCTGCATCTTCCTCACCTCTGCTTTGAGCCACATGGATTCCAGCCGACTCTGTTATGGAAGCCATACAGTTGATAAGGCAGCATCTGAACCAGAGCTGGCATGTGTCCAGCTAGCTCTGAGCCATAAATGACTGCCAGCACCTTCCCACACATATTGAGAGCTCTTCTCCTCAAATCTCCTTGAAGTGTGCAAGCTTTGGAGTGACCTGTGGGTTTCTATTGCCAAATTTGTCCCAGAGATACAAATTGCCTTTCTTAGCTCCGTTGCATTCAGACTACTGCACTAAAGACTACCTCAATGTTGACCTCTCTCTGTCTAAAGGGCTTTGCCCTTAGAGACTTGGATGTACAGGTCTGGGTGAACAGAAATTCTGTGGTGTTTTTGAGTTGGGTTGAGCTGACCTCCTTCCAGAAACACTTGGGGATAAGCCAGGCCAGTGAGTTGTCTCCTCCAAATCCAAATAGCAGCCTGGTTCAGCAGCTACGGTGTAGCTGTGACATCTTATATTGGGTTTGCATGGCCAGGTTTTGGTAATGGGAGGGCTGTAGGGGTGGCTTCTGTGAGAATCATAGAATCATAGAATTGTCAGGGTTGGAAGGGATCTTAAAGATCATCTAGTTCCAACCCCCCCCGCCCCTCACCATGGGCAGGGACAGCTCCCACTAGATCAGGCTGCCCAGAGCCCCATCCAGCCTGGCCTTAAAAACTTCCAGGAATGGGGCTTCCACCCCCTCTCTGGGCAACCTGTGCCAGTGTCTCACCACCCTCATGGGGAAGAACCTCTTCCTAACATCCAATCTGATCCGATCCACCTCTAGCTTTAATTCATTCCCTCTAGTCCTACCACTACCTGACATCCTAAAAAGCCCCTCACCAGCTTTCTTGTAGCCCCCCTTGAGATACAGGAAGGCCACAATAAGGTCTTCTTGGAGCCTTTTTTTCTGCAGACTAAACAGCCCCAACTCTCTCAGTCTGTCTTCACAAGAGAGGTGTTCCAACCCTCTGATCATCCTCTTGGCCCTTCTCTGGACACGCTCCAGCACGTCCATACCTTTCTTGTGCTGTGGGCTCCAGAACTGGACGCAGTACTCGAGGTGGAGTCTCATGAGAGTGGAGTAAAAGGGGAGAATCACCTCCCTCGACCTGCTGGCCACACAACTCCTGATGAAACCCAGGACACGATTGGCTTTCTGGGCTGCAGGTGCGCATTGACAGCTCATGTTGAGCTTCTCGTCCACCAGTACCCCCAAGTCCTTTTCTTCAGGGCTATTCTCAAGCCAAGCTGCTTAAGGCTTCTTCTAGGCCTGATAGAGCCAATGCCAGCTGGCTCCAATGATGGACGCACTGCTGGCCAAGGCTGAGCCCATCAGTGATGGTGATAATGCCTCTGTGATAAATGTTAAAGAAGCGGTGAAAAAAATTACTGTGCCGCAATTTGCAGAGTGAGAGAGGAGTGAGGTTGTGTGAAGACGTCAGTGAAGGCGGCAGGGGGAGGATGTGTTCTGCAACAATTTCTAAGTCCAAAGGAGTATATTGCCTGCTGTCCATTAAGCAGGATTGTCCTTATGCCTAAGCCTTTAGTACAGTATCTAGAAGAGAAGAAGAACAGTTTTCATACTCTTCTGCATGTCCGTGTAAAGGACCAGGAACAATGCTGATCTGTTCCTTTAATGCAAAAGGAATGTCTCTGCTTAGGAACCTTACTTAAGGGTCTTCAGGAATAAATCCTTGAAGAGATCCTCTCATCTATCTCTTTGCCATGTAATAACACCAAGACAACTCTTTAAATATGTTCTGTTAATATTAGTCTTTGTTTAACCCTGACAATGGATTTGGCAGTCTATGAGGAAGAGCGGAAGATGGTACTGCCAAGGTGGATTATGTGGACACAGGGCAACTGGCTAGTTGTGTCCCTGGGCCCAGTTTGGCATTTTTCCCACAGCAGTAAATGTGACATTGGGAGCAGTATATGTTTGAAGCACCGAATCGCAGAGCACTGTGAGATGTTACCCATGAAGGACTGGGTCCCTCAGCTGAGACTTTATGATGGTGGACTTGAGCATCTGCCCAAAGACTTTGAGGTTTGCTTTTGCAAGAGAGCTGCCAGATCCAGTTGGAGGACCTGACTCGTAATTATTATTCATGGCAAGAACAGTCCATCTGTCATCAAGATTTATTTGGGGACAAATATTAAAATTCACTTCTTATCTAAAAGGATAGTATTTATCTGGTGTATATTCCCTAAGGATGGCAGCCTGGTTAGATATCAGTGTGGTCAAAAGCTGTCCTGTTTGAGTGAGACAGCAGAAGGAAAGGGATATATTGTTGTATATATATCTGTGTGTATGCATATATAAATATATATGTACGTATATATGTGCGTATTCATGTATGTGTAAATATACATACAGATGTTTATTTACACATAATGCAAGCAAAGTCAACTTTGCTGTCAGTCTTGTTAGCTTTGAATGCATAGAGGGTGAAAACATCTAAAATCCTTCTTCCCTGGCCCTCTTATTTTTCTAAATTCCTCTTCCTTCCACCAAACTCCTGGAGTGACAGAACCATGCATCTTATTTCAGGAAAATAGATATTTTTTTCTAAAGAAAAAATAAGATGCACCTTGGGCTCAGATATAAACCCTGAGTTGGTGTAAAACACCTCAATTTTACAGAGCTTTGATTGCTATGACAATTTACAGTTTAGCTACTGCCTTTTGTTTTTATGTTGTTTGATTTTATTTTGATCAGTAGTAAATTTTAGATTTGTATTCTTACCACTGGTGAAAGATGTATTTTTTAAAGACTTTACAGCATTAAGCTATTTAAACATCACAGAATGAATCCACTGACTTCATCATACTGAAATATGACCTTTTTCTGCTTAAAAAAAATCTTAAAATAATTAGGTCAAAGTTTCCTTGTTGATAATTTGTGCTACAGTAATTCATGGCTGATCATTTAATTGAATTTTCATATGTATGAAGCAGATGTTATAGGTTCTCTGCTACATCACTATGGTAGTGTTAGTCATGCAGATTTATAATAAAGCAATCCCTTATTGTTCCTTCCCACATTTATCTACATTTTGTGCTGCAGCTGATTTTGCAATTGTCTCATTTAATTATGAACATTGACATCATTTACAGGATTTATGCATCTAATTAAGTGGGCTCTAATAGAGAGCTTTCAGAAATAAAGCCAAGAGACTAATATATGTTCGCTAGTGGTTACTTTCATTTCTATTGTTTCTCTTAAGCAAGAAAAATGAGAAAAAAAAATAGTCTGTATTTCCTGATATCAGGAGTCCTAAAATAAAATATTTGCAGTCTTTGCAGTCACATTATATATGAAGGAATATTTTAAAATGGTAAATAGATTGTTAATAGTAAACACTGTGTAAAAGTAAGAGAGCAGAATACAAAAGCAGAAGTGGTAGTAAGATCTGGGAAGCCATGGTTATAGGCAGGCTGTTGACCAAGGAGATTTTACAACAACTGATAAACCATGTATTAAAGTGCATATTTATTCATCATCATCATCATAGAATGGCCTAGGCTGGAAGGGACCTTAGAGATCGTTTTAATCCAACCTCCCTGTCATGAGCAGGGATGCCACTCAACTAGATCAGGCAACACAGGAGGACCAAACAGGAATCGAACCTGCGACCTTTGGCATTTCAGCACCACGCTCAACCGAGTGAGCTAAACCTGCCCTCATGTGTGTGATGTTAATACAAAGTGTGAACCTTTTCATTTTCCAGGTAAATTTAAAATGAAAGATTTGTTGATTAACGAGCCTCTAAACTGGTGGAGTGGCCCTGCAAGGTCAGAAATGAGAAAAAATCCAGTCCATTAGTATTAGCAAGTATTCCTCCTCGTGTTTTCATTGCTTGAGCTTGCTTATTTAGTGGTCAAGACAAGGGAAATGGACAGGAAAAAGGCCAGCGAGGGTTGTAGTCCAACTATGTAACAGGCAGACATAGCTTCCTGCCCTTCAGGAGTTTCCATTTCTCCTCATGCCCCAGCCATCAAGTGTTGATGTGGTCAGTATTTGCTGAAAATCACAAACAATTTTAATTTACTCTGACCTCCACCATAGACAAGACACTAGCTGTGTTTGTTAATTTCCATAAATCTGTCTAAGCTTGATGGTCCTTCCTGTTTTAAAGACTTCAGATGAAGAGAGAGTCTATTACATCCAGAGATACTTCGTCTGGTCATTTATCCAGGACCAGATTCATCACCATGAGCCCTTTCTTGTTAAAGATGACAGTGGGGTAATTGGAATGTCAGTAGTGAAGGAGAAGATGTTCAGAGCAACTTGTGTGATAAGTATTTCCTATCTCGGGATATTACTTCATATCTTAATAAGTCTTAAGGAGGTAGTGGACAGCTGAAAAGATTTGAACCCAGAGTAACCGATAGCTGATAAAAAATGATGCTTGGTGAATTATGAAACAACAGAATTCAGACGGACATGGGTCATTTAGTCCGTCCCTCTGCCTCAATTGTTATCCCTCTTTACCTATACAAGCCTTCCCCTTCTCCCTCCTCAGGCAGGAATTTCATTCTCTCTGGTCAATCTGTTTGCATGAGTAATAGTTGGGAATTTCTGTGAGATTTAAATAATTCTACCTTGTATTGATTTAATCTTACAATGTTTGTGTCCATTCCCAGGAAACATTAAAAACAGTTTCTTGCTTTCTTTTATATTTGTGAATGTTCGTATGTCTCCTTTCAATCTTCTGTAAATTGAATAGGATTCATTTTTCTAGTAGGGAGTGGAGAGAAGTGTTCAATACCAATGAATCGAACACTTACGCGAAGTATTTCTTACGTAGCAGTCATCTGTCTTCCCCAACTTTTCAGCATAATTCTAATGAAGAGTATTTCCTTCCATTCTGATCATTTCATCAAAATCTTGTTACAATTTTTTTTTTGTTTTCATTAGAATCACAGCTGCAGGGGTCATGGGATTATTTGAAACGTTCAACTTTTCTTAGAACTTTTCAGAGAGAAGTGTAACACAGAGAAAAGAAAAAAAAAATTGTTCTGGGCCAGCATGAACATTCTTCTTCTCCCTCCTAATTTGTAAAAGGACTTTTTTTCTTTAAAAGAGGAGATTGGCAAAACTCTTATTTTGCTTATTTTAGCAATTCACATGAAAGAACTTTTGCTAACATTGTGTTGTCTAACACAGCACACAACAGCTGTGAAAGCTTCCCAGCACCTACGGTCAGGAAGAAATTGGCTACTGTACTAATTGACAAACTGCAGTGATTTTGAGAAATTCATTACCTCCAGGAGAACTGTAGTATCTTTCTCAGAATGGAGGAAAGTCTGATGGCTAGAATGTGGTATTTTTCATCTGTGTGCTTTAAATTTGAATAAAAAACAGATGTAGAGGTACTAACTTCCATTCTTCATAGTATAGTCACTCTTATCAGCAAGCTGAATTGATAATATGTTGAAAAACTGTAGCTGGGTGGCCATTACATTTAATCCTCCAGCAGTTATTTTTGCAATGTTGTTTCTCACTGTTGGGAAGACTGCTTTGCAAATATCCCATGGCTTATCCACTGCTACCAAACACACGCTTCTGGTGGAGTTCTTCTGCAGTCACATGGAGAGTAGATCAGGCTAACTGTAAAGTGAAAAATAAATCAGTTTGTGTGAGCCCCACAAGGTGACTTTACAACAAGAGTGCTATCAAAGAGGGAGAGGTGTGACTAGAATTAAGCAGAGGACAGCTGTGGCAACAGGGTGCCAAATGACAGGATGGAGTCGTCTGTCTGAAAATATCTTAATGTCTGCCACTTAAGCATACACCAGTGCTTGAATAGGCAATTTATTAGAAAGTTAGAGGATTGCTCTTCTTGTTTGCGTTCCTCTGTGCATTAGAGGAAAAGGCATGCTTCATCTTAATATGCTGAATGTGTTTTCCTTCTGTCCACAATCCACAGTTAAGTGATTTAAACTTCATATCTGGCTTCTATTCACTCCACAGAGCCAGAAGAGTTACATATGTAATGGTTTGATGCAAACCTCTTTAGAAATCAGTGGAAAGTCTTCTGTTGACATTAATGGGCTTGAAATCACACTTTAATTCAAGTTTTAAGTGAAGAACTGAGTTGGTAGCCTCCTTCTATAGATTATTTTACTGTTAACATTAGGCTATATTTTTGAGAACTGAAAATTCACTTTACCATGTAAATCAGTTAGTTAATCTCTTATGTACAACATCCACAAATGAGCATAGTCTTTTCTGAAAACACAATGGACTTTTTTTTCCTCTTTTCTTAATGTGGTTCTAATATGTTAAACTAAAAGGAAAAAATAAATCATTTCATTGCTATAAGCTATTCATATTGTTATAATCTCTATATCTGTCATTCTTGGGTACTCTTGAAGGGGATAGTGAGAGTGAGGAATGAACTCATCTGACCTAAGCAGGAAATTATTTATTCAAAATAAATGAGCTACCAATGGAAATACTTGCAAAGAGGGAAGCAAGAATTAATGGAGGGAGCATCTGGAAGTACAGAAGAACGATTTTATTGGTCCTAAGCTAAGGGGCTGTGCTCAAAGTAAAGATGAGAGAGAGCAGGTGGGATGTGGGGACTTTGTTCTTTGTTCTCATGTGATCTAACAGTTACTGGTATGAGGGGTGCACAAGGTTGGCTTCCCACATGCTCTAGTGTCCTCTGGTTTTGGAACTGTGAATCACCAGCAACTGTCAATCTAGCAGAGGTTTTTGCATTCCCTTTTTCTGTCTTTTGTGAATGCCTGTGAATCTGAGGACTTCTGTTCGTTTTCTAGGTTTTACCTTGTCTCTCTGCAAAGGGAAAAAAATACGCTCGAAATATCCTTTAAAGGCATTGCTTGGATAGAAGAGCTGAGAACAGGTACCCCTGACGCACATCACAGACTCTCACGTTAGTGCTGCTGTGTAGCAGCGATAGCAAGACAGTAGTTCACAGCTTTTTGACCTTCCCTCCCTCCATCTATATTTATACTCATGGTTATTCTCATTCTGCCGAGGATCCATATTTAGAGAGACAATTTTCACACCTGTAATTACCACTCATTGTTCCCATCCTGGAATAGAAGTGCTAACATGTGAGGACATAGGCTGTATTTGTGATATTTTTCAGGGGTCTAATGAACCCTTTGCAAACATTTCCAAGCTATATTCATGCCCTCCACACCATGCTCGCAATGTATAAAACAGATGAAGGAACATTTCAGTATAAAGTTGTGTCCTTTATTTTTAGCCAAACACAGTAGCAACTCCATGCAAGACACTTTAAAAAAATACTTTGTGCTTGATTGCTATCTTGTCTGAGAAACAATTTTTCTTCCTGAAGCAGATCTTAATACCTTGCTACCCTTCCCTGCTACCTCCACCAAAACCTGGCAGAAAAAATAAACCCCAAACTACCGAAGGAAGCAAGCTGACCCCTTGGAAATGGAGTGGCAGGATTTGTTAATTAAACATGAGGCTATCTGTGATGCCTCGTGTCCTTCTGTGGTCTTGAGTTCACTCATCTCGAATCTCTAAAAGCAAATGCAGATGAGGAGCACCTCCATAATTCTGCCATATCTAAGTGACACGATGTGCCTTTACCACATACACATGCTCACTGACTTTGAAATGAACAGAGTGGGAAATGCCTGCTGCAAAATACTTTCCATGTTCTGGAAAAGCAACACATCTGCTAGTATCCATGGCTCTTCCATTTCCTTTTGTAATCTCCTCACCCTTCATACACAGTGACATCTAATGCCCCCCTTTTGTTTTCCCGGGATAAACCCCACAGTTTTCACTCGTCTTGTATTTAACAGATTATAACCCCCAGGACAAGCAAAGAAATTATGCTAAGCTTCTGGCACAATCTATTCAGAGCACTGCTGAAATGAGGCACCTCAGCCTCTGCTGAAGTGCATTTGCAGCTCTTCTTTTCTCCACACACAGAGGATGCCTGCAGCTCTTCACAGCACAATCACAACTCCCCTGATCTCTCCATATTATCTTCAGCTCTTCAGGATATTTATAGCTAATAAAATTGGCACATCTAAACTACTGATGGATACTTCCTCCTTTCTATCAGTTCACTCAGGGTCAGCAGAATTAAAGTTATTTGGGTAAATGGGGTATGTTTATGGCTTATCTCTGTTATTTCCTGGGTTTCAGAGGCTTAATATTTAGGAGCTCAGTTGCAGAAGACATTGGTGGTAGCTGCAAATACATCCAGGCTTCTGGGAAGTATATGTTCTTGGGACTCAGCTTTTGCAAGAAAAAGAAACTTCTCCCTAAATACACAGCCTGAGTTAATATGCTGGGTATATCCTGGACTCCAGCGGCATGAAGTGAAGATGTTTTCTTTGCTTGTCTGAGATATACCTGAAATTTGCACAAGGAACAACATGATTGGTGTAGAAAGTTCCTGTCTTGCAGATAGGGATTAGAGAATGTTGTCAGCAAGTTTGCTGATGATACGAAGTTGGGGGGAGTGGTTGACACACCAGAAGGCTGTGCAGCCATTCAGAGAGACCTGGACAGGCTGGAGGGCTGGGCGGGGAGAAATCTGATGAAGTTTAATAAGGGCAAGTGTAGAGTTTTGCACTTGGGAAAAAATAACCCCATGTGCCAATATAGGTTGGGGACTGCCCTGCTGGAGAGCAGTGCAGGGGAAAGGGACCTGGGGGTTCTAGTGGACAGCAGGATGACCATGAGCCAGCAGTGTGCCCTCGTGGCCAAGAAGGCCAATGGCATCCTGGGGTGTATTAGAAGGGGAGTAGCAAGTAGGTCAAGAGAGGTCCTCCTGCCCCTCTACTCTGCCCTGGTGAGGCCGCATCTGGAATATTGTGTCCAGTTCTGGGCCCCTCAGTTCAAGAAGGACAGGGAGCTGCTTGAGAGAGTCCAGCGTAGAGCCACAAAGATGGTGAAGGGAGTGGAGCATCTCCCTTATGAGGAAAGGCTGAAGGAGCTGGATCTCTTTAGCTTGGAGAAGAGGAGGCTGAGGGGTGACCTCATCAATATTTATAAATATGTCAAGGGGGAATGTCAGGAGGATGGAGCCAGGCTCTTTTCAGCGGCGTCCACTGACAGGACAAGGGGCAATGGGTGGAAGCTGGAACACAGGAGGTTCCAGAAAAATATGAGGAAAAACTTTTTCACTGTGAGGGTGACTGAGCACTGGAACAGGCTGCCTAGGGAGGTTGTGGAATCTCCATCTCTTGAGACATTCAAAACCCGCCTGGACGCGTTCCTGTGTGCTCTAGTGTAGGTGATCCTGCTCTGGCAGGGGGGTTGGACTAGATGATCTTTGAGGTCCCTTCCAACCTTTAACATTCTGTGATTCTGTGATTCTGTGATACTGCATGGAAAGATGGGAATTATCTTCAAGTTCTTGCCCATCAAACACCATTCTCACACATCACATTCTCACATTACATGCTCTGAGAGTCACTTTTACAAAATATCTTTCCACAGCTGAGGGTTCCCTTTTACGTTAGTGGACATTAATGAGCCTCAGCCACTTCCAGAAGTGCCTCCAGCAACACTGACCGCTGGTGCAACTTCTGCACCAGGGAGAGGCCCAGAAGGAGCTGGCTCCTTATGGTGCCACTTAATGCTCTCTCAAAAAGTTGCCCCATGTCACTGCCTGTAGCCTGTGTGTGCAGCCTCCTCTTTTGCCATTAGGAAAGCACAGAGGGAGATGTTTGTTAGAAGAGTTACAAACACAACTGTCCCTTTAAGGAAGTGGTGTATAATCTGTCGTTAATTATTTTAACAGGTCTCTTATTTTGTCCTATTTTCACATGAGTTTTTAAACCACATGGAAATCCCATAAAGCTTGGATAAAGCAAAGCAATTGTTCCTGTAAACCTTCTCTTCTGGTGAAGAGATGTTTTTTATTACGGCATGTTTTTAACCTGTGACCAGAGAGTCCTTAATAGAGCTGTACTGAACAGCATCCAGGAACTGAGTACTTTTTGTATACGCTCTTCATATCCAGATCATGTCTCTACTAGTTCTGCTGTGTCCAAGACTGATCTCCCCTTCCACTCTAGGCATACTTAAAACCAGGAAGATGGGTCACCTCATATTTTCTATATGTACCTCAGTATATTGTCTGTAGAAATATACTCTACCCTTACAAACATAAAATGACCTTTCTTTGCATCTTCTGAAGTAAGGCACATTTACCTGGCCTGCAACTGGAAATGAAGTTGTAGGTCTTCTGATAAATTAAGGATATCCGACTACCTGACTTCCAGGAAGTCTTGCACCACTATATTGCTATATATCACTGACGTGATGGCTGTCTGAAGACATATACAGTGACCTAATACTTTACTTAATAGAAATTTTCCTACAGATTTGGCTGGTGCAGGAATTTTCTGTGGGGAAATGAATTATGCCAATGTAAGCAGAGTCCTGTCAGTAATGTTCATTTACTCCATATGAAGCAAAACCATAAAGGCCTCAATTTCTAACAGTAGCTACCAAGACTGGCTCTTGCTATAGCTCTGCTGAATCACTTTTCCAGTCCTTTTGTCTGATCTTTCATATTCATGTCCTGTGTGCTTGCAAAACACTGTTACAGTTAATTTTGTGCAAGTGATAACTCCCATGATTCCCATCTCAGCCATACACTTCTGCAATTACTCTTGTTCCTTCACTGCAGAGAATTAGTCTCACATTTTTATATTATTTTTGAAACATTTTGTGCTCACAACTCTGCTTATGTCTGTAGATTTAAGACCTGTTTCAACTTGCTGTACTTGTCTTGCCCTTGATTTACTATTTGAAACAACAAATGCAGAACATTTATGTAACAGTTTGCCTATGGAGACTCCATGGTGCAGAGCAAAGCAGGCAGGTAACACTATCCCTGTTTTACAAGTGGCAAAACATGACATAACAGTGGTTTCAGCTGTTACAGGCAGTCCTAAAATTGGGGGGGGAGGGGGAATTCAGTGAAGTTATACCAATATTAGACCCGAGCAAAGCCATATTGAATTGAGTGTGTATAAAACACCAGCCCTGTGATATCTCCTTTCTCTGCTGAAGAGCAGCAGTACTGAGAGGGAGACAAAACCAAGCACCTACTGCTGGACACAAGTACAAATTGGGAGAGCAGCCCTGCAGAAGGGATCTGGGGGTGCTGATCGGCGGGAGCTTGGTGTGAGTCAGCCGCATATGTGAGGGCAAAACCCATCCTTGGTGCATCAACCACAGCATGGCCAACTGGCCACGAGAGGTGACTGCCTCGCTGTGTTCAGACAGCTGTTTCACACATGTTTACCCTGCCCTTTGACACCCCTGGTACATATGTTGAGATCTTAAACCAACCTCTATGAAAGCCAACGGAATGATACCAGATGACAGCCGTGGTCATAGACATCCCTCCTGTGAAGAGAGAGACGGAGTCAAGCTTTCTTTTTAGATGCAGATGGGATGTTGATGTAATGAAGACCACCGTGGTAGTTTTGTTTCCGGTCTCCATTACAGATTAAAAGCAGTATGTCCATGCAATGGCTCTATTTCTCTCATCATTTTTTTTAATTGTCATTGCTTTGCCTCCAGTCACTTTGCTGTGACGACAATGATAAATAAAGATAATTCAGAAAGATAGGTATGTGGAGAAAAGTGGGATTTAATATCCAGGTAACAAACATATAACTTACCTTTTAAAATAAGAGATCTAAAATTAAATTAAAATGTAAAATGCATTGTGCTTTTATGTGACAAGCACACTATAATCCAGTCATGTTAACAAACCACTATATAGTTTACACTAAATAATTAGAAAGAAATAGTGTACTCTATTAAAAATGAGTTTGGGTTTCATTTTGAATAAGCACAGGCTATTTTCAAGGCTAAAGAATATTAGCAGAAAATGGCCATTATGCAATTCCATGTGCAGTTCTTGTAGAAAACACGTTCAACTTGGAAATGAGGCATAAACAGAGGATTTTCAAAGGAATTAATAGCAGGCATGAAATGGACTCCAAAAATCCTTTTCACATTTTGTATACCACCTGATGTGAAAAAGAATAGCCACAACCTGCTTCTTATTTCAAGAAACAGACACAAGCCATGAATTGCAAAGGCTTTGCTCTATTTTCCTTCAGAATTTATTACCTCACGGGCTTAGACATTTGCAGCCGAGATCTAAATAATATACTTCCTATGCCACACAAGGCTAAATTTTCAGCCACATTCAACTTCTGCTAGTGCAAATACATCAGCCTAGTGTTTTATTTGCAAAAGGATCTTTGCATTTTCCTTAGGGATTATTGGAATAATCCATCCCATATTAAATACAGTCACATAGAGCTTGGTCAAAATTCCCAAACCTAGCATCAGATTTCTAAAACTCTACACAAATAAAATGACATTAAATTTCAGAGACAGTCGAAAGCTGTCACTGCCATTGACCTTAGCAGAAATTTGCTCCGCAACTTGGAGAGTGAAGCCACTTTTATCTGCCTAGATATTAATCTAAGTCCTTAATTTAAATGCTTGGACTATGGCTATCCCACCAAGCTAAGCATGCTGGGGAAAGCTATTGGGTGTGGAGTCCAAGTGCTCTGGAGCAGATCACATCTATGCTGGTTAGCTGCTCTAGCCAACAAGAGAAGGTGACTAAATGACAAATGTTTACTCGGAGCAGTCCCTGGGAATTTTAACATCCAGGACACACCTGGGATTTCAGGAAAAGAGATGGTGTGAAAAGACTGTAACAGTCTAATGGTTTGTTAGCAAAGAGGATCTTGGTCCAAGGGTGCATGAATGTTCCTGGGCACATCTGGATTTATTACCATAAGCGCAGTGTTTTGTTTCAAAATGTTGCTTGGAGATTTTAGGAGAGTCAAGTTTAAGCTAATGCATTGGGGTTATCCTCTGGGTTTTACTCTGTTCGGAACCTTTGCTTGCCAGGAAGATACTTTTTAGAAACTTAACTCTGTCCGGGTACTTTAGAGTGCTCAACTACGTGTTGGTCTAAACTTCTACTGTCTCTGTGAAGGACCTTGCTTCACTCCATGTGATACACAAGAGGAAGCACTTGTTTGGGAATAAATGGTAAAAATGGTGAGTGGGCTGTAATTGAGCACATAAACTGTACCTAGTAAAAAGTGTAAGGATTTATGCTGAATGTGTTATCAGTGAGAGGTTCCATCTTATCTGAACAATAGTGTTGCAAGGATGATTTCTCACCTTGGAGAAGGCTGAACAATGGTGTGGTGGAGCTTCAAGGATCTGACTTTAAAAGACTACTGCTTTTATGTTTTATTTCCCTCCAAGGGTCAAATTGGGGAATCATTCCAAATATTTAGCAAAAGGAGTGAGCTAATCTCAGGAGCATTTATTTGTAGAAACTGTGTTTTCTATTCTCTCTTTTAATGTTGAAGTCAATGCTCATGACATAAACATCTACTCAACTTGTACAAGGTAAGGGAGATACAAGTCAAGATTGCACACCTTCCCCATTTCTTCTCTTCTGCAGCAAAGCCCCAGAGACGGAGTGAGAAACCCGTTCCCTCTGTAGCTCGTTTCTTCTCAGCCCACACAGCGACAACATGATGCGAACAACAAAGTTTGTGTAAGAGCAGTAGGTAGCACTTAGTGCTATCATTGTACCTGTGAATTGAGACCCACTGCTACCTCAGATTTGAATTCCTCAGATTGAATCTCTCCCTTGATTGCCCTTTTCTTTAACGATACATGAATTTTCTTCAACATATTATCAAGTCAGAAACACGACCAAAATGCAGGAGAACTGTTCTGCTCCTGTTCATCCAATGGCCAGATGAGTTATTAGCTGCCCCATCTGAGAAAGAGCACAGTAAAAGACATCCCACAATGCTCCAAAGAGGGTAAGCACACTTATCTAAAGTGGATCAAGGGAACACACGCATCTATCCCACGTGTTCTCTTAACAAACACTTTAACGGCACAATAACTTGCATTCACAAGATGCAACTGAATGAAAATCTGACTTTAGACTTACTGAAAACCTCTCTAATGAGAAAGTAAAGCTACAGAATGATCTTATCGGAAAGGATTCTGAACACTTTCCTTGGACTGAGAAACAAAATCCCTGAATGCCCTTTTGTGTTCAAATTCACTGAATGTTACTGACTTCTTTAAGGAACATCTTTAGTTGGCTATTAAATGAGATTGGAACCAATCAGACAGTCTGTCACTGTTGAATTTTGGAGCGAAGCATGAAAAGAACTAGGGAATTTGATCCTACATTTCCTTTTCTGGTCTTTTCATTCTATTTTGCTCTGCTCCCTTTTTCTTGTGACTGATTAAGTCATTCGAATGTCAAAGAAGGGAAGGAAGGTGGGATGTGTTTTGAAGGCCTTGGCCAAAAAAAGAGTTCATTAAGTAATTCTTTGTAAAAACAGCTAAAGACCTCAGGAAGAAATATCTTTTTATGTGTTTTAAAGTGCGACTTTTTGGGAGGTGGGAAAAATGAAATTGTATTTCTTTGAGCATGGTCAGCTAAGGAATAGAGAGAGGATAATCAGAGAACTTAGGAGCAGTTTCTATGGACTCCAATATGTCTGTTCAGTTTCCTAAAAGTCTTCTGTCAAAAAAGGAAAAAATATTCATCAGTGTTTCCAAATATGAATCAAATAAGAAAATCGTTAAGAACACACAGACTTACTTTCTTCCTCTCAGAGAGGAATTTCTGGAGTGGCCACACATGAGTGCATCAGTTCACTATGAAATGTTCCTCACCAAGGGTTAATAGACCAGTCTCACAAGAACACACTGAAGAAGCAGTCAGAATTTGGAACTGTGGAACTTGCCACAAGCTCCATCAGGACTGAAATTTAATTGGCCTCTGAAATGTTCAGGAGCGTTAGCAAAAAAACTATGAATTCTGAGCTGCAGATTTTTCCTGGCTTTGTAACAATCAGGAGGTATTTCTTCAGGCTAAACAGATGACTTACAGACCTCTTACAAGTACCATAAAAATGAATATTAGGAAATAATACACTCCATGCTATGCTAGCTTTGTGAAACACATTGCATAATATTTCTATGCATGGTACACTTTCTTTGTTTTGTGAAATATTCAGAAGCCTTTTCAGAGACACAATTTTTGTGCTGTGGCATCAGCTGTGTAATCAATGTTTTATTGGTCAACAAGATGGAAATGCAGCTCGTTCAATATTTTTGTGTGATTGAGGTTAGAAATCCCTCCCCCACCCCCAAAATAAAGTATTAGATAACCTTTATTTAACATTCTAGTGGTAATTCATTTCAACTGGGTACTTAAAACTGATACTCGGAGATTGAATGTTTTTATAGCTGTGGAGGCTGGCACAGTGCACATAGGTTTAATTCCTTTTCTTCATGCTGATCAGCAATTTTTGTTTACTAAATGCAGGTGGGATGAACCTTGAAATGGTGGAGATCTGTTAGCAGTGACAAACTGTGTACAGTTTCCACTCCCTTTTGTCAACAAGATTCTGGGAAAAACCTGCAAAAGCAGTGGATCACTGCACACGTGCTTTGGGTGCCTGTTCTGAATAAATCTGTGTCTGAGCTAGTCACCATCAGCTCTCTTTAGTCAGTGGAAAGAATTAGGCATTTAAGAGCACAAATTAGATGTCTCATTCCCTGTGTCCCATTTTTAGTTGAGTAGTTTAGGGCAAAATAACCCATTCTATTTCAATGTCTATTTCTCTCCAAAAACATTAAGGTGGAGCTAGGAAACTACCTTCTGTGTTGAAGTCTACACTAAAGACATCTATTCAGGTGAAATCCAGCTTAACGAAAAGTCCAAAATGAATACCAAAAACCTCTTTATAGCTGTATAGAATATTGACAAGGAGTTAACAAATCATCTTGCAACAAAGACCAAGGTAAAAGTTTGCCTTCTCGGTGAAAATGGTTACTACACACTTTTGTTCATGCTTCCTGCTTTACTGAGAGATTTTGTCACAAGAATTGCAGAAGAAAAAGAAATGGAAAAAAAGTACCTAGTGGAAATAATTTCTGTAATGTTATGTTCATTATAATCTTAGATTGAAAGTTTTTTTTCCCAAAAGAGTGTAGAGATAGAAAACTTTGCAAGTTGCTGTGCACAAAAATAATCAGATTGAACAAACATGGCAGATCCTTTCAGTGTGAAGTAATTCACGAACAGAAACGCTTTAAGGTTGTAAAACATCTTGTCATGCGTCTGGAAACATGTTGATGTGACAAGCTAAAGATTTGGCAGGTATACATTAGGACAAGTATATCGTATGTAAATATTTCACTGTTTTCAATAGAATTTAAGTTTCTAATATTCCAAAATGCTTTTGAAAAGCCCACACAAGCCTCTTTAGGCAATGTGGGCACAGATGATTGTTTTAGTACTGAGAATGAGTCTAAAGCTACACATGATGAAATGCAATCAAGCCATGGAATCTCGGAAAGTTACCACTCATCATCCAGCCTCCTAGCACAGTTTATATGTACCTTTTTAGCACACAATCAAGAATGATTGAATCATTGTGGTGTAAGAAATCATTGCCCAGCAGCTGGGTGGCAATAACTGGCTCTTCACACTTTTCCCCACCAATGGGGAAGCACATTTTGCTTCATCAAATATATTCTGCTTCATTATTGGAATAAGCCAGGAGGCGCAACCGGCCAGCTGTGGGAGCTCAGCTGCATAGTAGCAATTTGTTCACCTGTCATAACTCGGCCTTGTTAGATCATGTGTCCGCACCTGCTGTGCTATATGCCTTAGACTTGGTTCTTTTAAACTTGGTCGTTGGGTTTCAAACTGTAGAAATAATTTTGAAAACGTTTCCCTTGCACAGCAGTCAAATGAAATTTTTAATTATGATGTAACCAACATGGACATTTCAGTGATGACAGACACAAATAGATAAATCTTTCCATCAGCTCAATCTTCTGTCTAGTTCTTCTCAGGATTTGGTTTGGAAATTGCAATATTTTCTCATGGTGAAGAGTTTCACAAGAATTAAGCCAGAGCAAAAATTTAAATACAAGTTATGTTAAATGGTGATGAAGTCTGTATGTGTTTTTTCTTCAGAAGCATCACTACAGATGAAAGAAGGATCAGAAAGCTCTTTTTGCCATATTACCCTGTCATGGTTCAAGCCAACTGGGACAAAGAACCACCCAGTCTCCAGCTCTCTCCTCCCACCAGTCCCATTTCTAGAGTGATGTGGAGGGAGACACTTCAATTAAAAAGGCTCAAGGATAAGGAGGGTAATAATCTACCATTTAAGATGATGGGTAAAGAACCAGAGTGACCTGTGGAGAAAATCATAGATTTAATTCACCATCACGATTTGTTAAGTAGAACGTTAAGAGGAATACCTCAATAAATATCACCCGATCTTAAATACAATTTGCCCTCTACCCTCTCATCTTCCCAGCTACCTCCTCCACCCCTCATCAGTGCAAGGGGGGCAGGGGGTGGGGGGTGCACTCCATCTGGCCATTACTCATTGTCTATGGCAGCCGCTTGAGAGAGAGGGCTCCTCGCAGTCTCTCCTTCCTGCCGCGTGGTGTCCACCTCACAAGAGGCAATCCTCTTCCTCCTTGTGAGTCCCTCAGGACCACACATCGCTTCGGGCATGTCCCTCACTGATACTCAGTCTCTCTCCTCTCTTACATGGGGCTCTGCACCCTGGATGATCTCGCCACCATTGATTCCCTCAGCTGTCAGGCAATCACCTTCTTGCCATCTCAACCACCACGGGCTTCAGGGAAAGGTCCTGCTCCAGCAGCCTTCTCTCTCTTCTCCTCAGGGACCCTTCTCCCCCTCAGGCACTCTTCTCCCTCTCTTTCTTCTCAGGGTGACGTTCCTTTGTTCTCACCTCCTCCTCCTCCAGCAGAAAACCTCTCCAACATTGGAGACAGGACAGCTCAAAACAAGACAAACCAAAAGAGAGAGAGAAAGAACAATGGGATTGTCTCTTAAATACCTTGATGGCAGAGGTGCTGATTGGCCTGGCCCTGACCAGAGGCAGGTCCAGCTCTATCTGGGGGTGAGGGAGGATCTCAAAAGTTTTGCATGAGTCTACACCCTGCTTTTACAAAAATCCCACAAGACTCAAACCCATGACATACCCCAAGGTGAAGATATTGTTATGGAAAACCAAGCTACCTCTGTATTTTTGTGGAAAGGTGGTCTTTAACTCATGCTCTGAAATAACCTTAAACCATAGAAGTTTTCTTCAATTTGTTTTCTTTTCCATCTTCTATTTCAGGAACAGTGATCAGTAGATTCTTTCTGTAAGTCTCAGAAACACTAGAGGTCAAATAATTTCTTAAGACTGTCCTTTGGGAAACATCACTGAGAAAACAGAAAACAGTGCAAACCGTAGGAAATGTTTTCTATAAAATACATACTAAAACAACACTGCCTAGGATAGGGCTCCATGAAGAATTGATTTATTGGCTTGACTGCTAAATGGAACAGGAAATTTTATTCCAACATCCAACTTCAAAACTTTTCTTTTTACCGTTTAAATGAAGAAAAAAAAAATAGTTCAATGAAACATTTGAAACATTTCATTTGACCTAACATGAAGAGCTGTATCCTAATTTTGAACATCTTTAGGAAAAATTATACCAATGGCTCTGGAGGACTTTGTTCAAAGCACTTTCCCAAAATACAGGAAGAAAGGGAAATGAGCCTATTCTAATCAGTAGCTCAGTATCAAGGGAGCTTTTTCAGGACTGAAAGTCTTGAGGTTAGTTCCCTACTTTGTCTAGGGGAAGGAGGACTCACATCTCCTGCGGATGGTTCCCTAGTTAACTTGCTACCGGGATTTTGGGGTGGGTTACTCTGAAACTGTAGTTTAATAATTGGTAGGATTAATCTCCTTTCACCTTGTCCTCAGATGGCTGTTCCGTTTCCCTTCCTAGTGCTGCTGCTACTACTTGTGTGGCCAGGAATACAGCTTGACTTCAAAATAAATCCATATAGAAGAAAAAAAATAGTTGCTTCTAATTGGATCCGATCCTATCTCCAGGCTTGCTGCTCAGCTGCCCAAGAGCTAGTGCTGCTGCAAAAGAAAGAGTGTGGCTGCACCGCTGGAAATGAAATGGAGCATGTAGCTCATGGTTTTAGCCCTCTGTGAACAAAGTCCTGAGTTTATGAAGCTGAATTCTGATTTCGGCTCAGGTTTACTGAAATAAAAGCTGCTGTTAAGCTCTAAGGGAACATAAGCCAAAGCCATGCAAAGTAAGAATGGTAAAAACACGGAAAGAAGCAAAATTGTTGAGCCACAAATTAAGTACTTGGGAGAAAACTACTGACGTGATGATATAAGACTCCAAGAAATAAAATAAGAACAAGTCAGCAAGGTCAAGGTTCAGTCATTTCCAACAAGGAGTTTGATGCTTCCCCATCTGACTGATGGCTGCCTGGACAGCAGGTACTCACGGGGTGCCTCTGCCATGAGCAGCTAGTGTGCTCGTGCTGAGCCCAGTAGTCTGTTAGCCCTGGCTGCTTGCTGTGTGTATTAACTGATAAATATTTGTTGTGAGCTCAAAAATGTTTATAGTTCTGCTTGTAGTGTCTCTCCACCAGGCAAGCTACAGGGCTATCCACACCTACACTTCTGAAGCCAACATCCACGAGAGAAGATGACAGCTGCTCACCACATCGTCCTGTGTAATGGGACAATTAATGCAATCAGGGAGATGTTTCGATTCTCTTCAGCAGAACTCGGAACCAAGCCTGGGTCAAAGCCCCAGCCACTGTCATATTGGGTAAAATGGGATGGCTGTCAAACTGTGCAAACTGTTAATTCTCCGTGCTCTGCTGCAGCGTGGCGAGAGATGTCCAGTGTGAAGTGTCCTCTCCTGCTGCAAATTAGCACATGGCCCACCACCAGTGGAGACAGACATCATATTGCCTGTAATCGACATGCATGGAGCTGTGCCAATCCACACCAGCTGAGAATCTGGTTTATGCGCAACTTGCATTGAATTTATTGGCAGCTTGGTTTGTGCACATAGGCTTTGTCTTCAGTGCATGGAGGGGTGTTGCTGCAGGATTTACAGCTATACTAGTAGAGATTGGATGCTGGTAGTTTTTGCTGCAAATAAGTAGCCAAAATCCATTGCAGGTGAGGACTGTAGGGTTGAGCTCATTTAGTTTTACTGAGGTTACAGTCTGTGCCTCATCATTAGGATTTTGCAGCAAGAGGGGTCTCTGCCTAAAAACAGCCATTACCAGAGTAAAGACAAGCCGTAGCTGACAACAAAATTCATATAGCACATCATGTTTCCCCCACAGAAAGAGCACATGCTGGGACAAAGATGAAAAATTCACTGATACATACCGTTTGGTTTAGTAAGAAAACACGTCACATTTCTTTTGCATGTTCTAACAGTGAGCTAAACTGATCCTAAAAATTTACTAGTCTGTATAGATGGGAAAGCTCCTGTATTTGTAGGTACCTAATAGGCTCATCCCTGCTGGGGAGCTAGCAATAGGTTATGGGTGGTTGAGAATCGACGTGTCTAATTGCTTCACCTTGGTAATCAGTGACAAAATGTGAAGAGATGAGCATGGGGAAAAGTAGCAGAGGTGCCTGTCAGGCAGACTAATGCATTATTCAGCTATTTCTTCTCATGAAGCTTTGTTTCCAAACTAGTGATCCTCATTGTAACTCCCATCCTCTTCTTTCATTTGGCTCATTAGACCCACTGGACTCATTTACACCTGTTCAGATGAGTTAACTTTCAAAGGCGATAAATGAAGGGGGAAATGAAAAAATTGCCTACTCCCTAGGGGTATTTTTGTACTAACCCATTCATTACTGCTTGACTAATGTCCTGAAGCATGAGATTTTATATCTTTTACGTGCTTTTATTTTTTATTCTGTTTTATATAACTAGCTGATATTATCCCTCTGTCTAATTAAGATTCCTATTCCTTAATTCTGAAACAGAAGAGAATTGCTTCTCTGTTTCCTCACATAAAACTATTTTATGAGCTGGCAAAATGATCTTTGTTCACAACCTGTAAAACTCTTTGCGCTTCTTGAGAATGAAAAATGTTAGCAAACTTTTCTGGAATGTGACCGTAGAATGGAATATATTGGCATTTACAGGCTCTCCTGTATTTGTAAATTCAAATGAGGGAACTGAAATCAGTCAGTTGTTTAGTAGTTACAGGACAGATAAATGAGTCTGGTACCTACTTTTTCTTTTTTTTTTTTTTTTTTTTCCCCTAAGGGGAAAATGTTCAGATGAAGAAATAATCAGCAAAACTGGCAATCAGCAAATGAGCCAAGTAGCATGGTCATCGAGTTAAACTCCCAAAAATATATTTCTCCAAGGCTGAAAGCTTACTTTATAGCTCATTTTTGAAAAAGTGTTTCTTCTACTTTCATGAGCTCTTTTAAGTTCACGTCTTTTTCAACCATTCCTGCGGTTTGAAAATGCAGAGAAAACCTTCACAAAAACATTTGCAGCCTTTTCAAAACCAACTCTATTTTTGCTCACGTGTTCTGAGAGAAGCCTCTGTTTGCTCACACAATGTCTTCTAAAGGCTTTACAGAAATTCGTCAAATCTCAAAGTTTCCTGTATACAAATTTTGCGCTTGTAGGGGTTTTTCATGGACGAAGTTTTTTCCTTGTCTGTGTTTGAGGCTTCTTCATTTAAATATTATAATAAATGGAAAATTTTGCTATTATGAGGAACCAGATGGAAAGCGGTACAAACTTTGATGAAGAAAACTGTTAATTTTTATTGCTATAATTTTAGGATTCCACTGCCAGTCTTCTGTCCCAGCTCTCCTGGCACTGCTATAATGTACAGCTCATTAGTGTCTCCCAATGCGTTTTCCTTTATAAATGTATTTAGTCTACAGAAATGCAGATGCTCAGAGTCCTGCCCTTTCATTTGGTTCTTATTCTTCATTTTTGCAGGCTTATAATCACACTGTCCCAGAATATATCTTTGATCTATGTAGGCTCTGACTAATGCTGAAATGGTAGATATTAAGCATCTTTTTTTGTGTGTTGGGGTTCTCTGGAATCTCCTTTAATGATTTTTTTTCATAGCAGTGCCTGTATAATTTAAAGAGCATACAGGATATGCTAATGAGGTGTTGAAAGTATTAACAGCGTTTGCAAAATTAAGAATTGGAAGTGAGTCTCAAAATGAGCCCTTTTAATATAACTCAAATTATCAAGTACAAGTGCACGTTTTCTGTTAGTGTCTTTACAAAAAGTACATTTACAATGGGATGAGATTTTATTTAACTGATAGGAATTTATCAAAAAAATGTTGGTTTTTTTTTTACAATGTTTTGTCTTGTGATGTGTTTTCATGAGAGGAAAAGGAATGTTTGAAGACATACTTCCATCACTCCATCTTCTGCTTGTAGAACATAAAAGGGCCCAAAGCTCTTGCTAGACTGAGGGATAACCTTTATCTTTAGTTTCCACAGCCAAACAAACAATTCTCCAGAAAGAAAAAGGAAACAATGAGAGGTGTATTTAATTAGCTCGTGGCACGAACCAGGGCAGAACACTCTCTTCTCCCTTCTCGCCCATGCTGGCCATCATCAGCCAAAGAAGACCCCTGGTCCTGTGGTGACCAGCTGTGCAGCGCCTTTCACAACACCATCCCCTGTGCAGGCATAAAGGGGAGCTGGGAGCTCAGTCGAGGGGCTCAGCCCCTGTGCAGGAGAAGCCAGGGAATACTAGCTGCTTATTTTCCCTCTGTCTGCCACTAGTGATATTAATATTAAACTGTGTGAACACACCATATTCGTGTCCCTACGTTGTGTAAGAGGGGTTTTCATATAGCCGATGTCTAATGAATTTTATTATAGCAACAGGTTTTTTTGCACCAGGGAGGCCCTTCTGAAGAGAGACAAAACCAGCTTTACGGATGCAGCTTTTGGTCTGCCTCCTTACAGTGCCTGATACCGATCATAATTTGCAAAAAGCTGGAGGCTTTTCTGGTTTTCAATGTGTTTTTCCTTGATCTTTTTCAAATGACTATCTATCTTCTATATCACAGAGTTTTCTATAGCATCCATCACTGTTCAATCTACACACTTCCCTGCTAAATCAATTCTATGTTGTGAAGTCCCCGCAGGACTCTGCGGCTGTTTCTGCTCAAGTCCACAGTCTGCTTGGGGAATACTTTGTTTTAAATCATCATCATTCTCAAAACCTTTTAAATTGTGCCAAAGTGCGACTGTCTTTCTGGTATGGACAAAAAAGGGCTTAGGAGTGCGTGTTTGGAGGGATATGAGATAATTTAAGAGATGTGGTTTTGGTCAAAATGCCAAGATCTTTTTCTGAAATCAATTTATAGGGAAATAATTCTCTCTAAGCAATGTATATTGAATCTTTGCCTTGTGTGGAATTCTTCACTGTTTCAACCGTGTCTTTTCTAAAGGAAATAAGAGAAATGAAAGGGGAAAAGAGAGGGGTGTTGTGGCTGATGGATCTGTTTAGCCTTGTAAGTTTCAGGCAAAACAAATTCTGAAATACAGATACTTGCTGATTTGTATCCAATGGGCCAAATTCTGCTGTGAGTCACAAACATTGGTGAGTTATAAGAGAATAAATATGTGAGCTCAAGTTATACTGTTGTATACCACAGTGCAAGTGCTCTATCAGTTATTCAGTGATACTCAGTGTTGAGGGGGTTTGTGAAAAAAAATAAAATCGTAGAGTCGTAGAATAGTTTCAACTGGAAGAGACCTAGAAGATCATTGAGTCCAGCCTTTGTCCCGGTCCGATCAACTCACTAAACTATGTCCCCCAATGCAACATCCACCCATCTCTTGAACACCTCCAGGGACGTTGACTCAACCACCTCCCTGGGCAGCCTGTTCCAATAGCTGACAACCCTTTCAGTAAAGAAATTCTTCCTAATATCTAACCTGAACCTTCCCTGTCACAGTTTAAATCCATTTCCCCTCGTCCTATCACTCCTATCACAAGGAGAACAGACCAACCCCCGTCTCTCTACAAACTCCCTTCAGGTAGTTGTAGAGAACGATGAGGTCTCCCCTCAATATCCTCCATGCAGAACAGCCCCAGACCCCTCAGCCTTTCCTCATACGATCTGGTGTCTGCTTTTTACCTTGCTACTGACTGGCTCTGTGGTGAAAGTCATATCACTTAACTACTACTGGCGTAAAACACCTTTCCAGGACTTAGTTTCTTCTCACATCTCATCTCTACAACCACCTATTCTTACTGCTGTGACTTTAGTTTTCCTTCTCTTCCACTTTGATTTCTGTTTCGCTATTAACCTCTGCTCAAGCTGGCTCTGATTTTTGCAACTGTGGAGGAGAAAACTGCTGTCTCTGCACAGAGCCCCTCTTGTAATCGATAGAGGGACTGGACAGGGAACGGCACATTGCCAGTCACCAGGATTTAGCTTGAACTTAAAAGCTTTTGGAGACAGGGCTGCCATCCTGCTATTTGTTTGCTCCAAACAACTGTAAAAGAAATGGAGCTCTAATCCTGGACAGGTCTTTGGGTAGTGTGGCCTTGCAGACACCAAGGAGAATCTCAGAAATCAATAAGAAGCAACCTTTAATTCAAGGGAGGTAACACAGAATCAGCTTTAGTGAGTGCTTTGAGATCTCTAGCTTGGATAAAAAGAAAACAGCACTTGTGTGAATAGTTAATTGCTATAAAGTAGGTTTAGGTGGACTTTTCCTCAGGGGGGTACTTTAAGCTTTCCCTGACTAATAATATTCAAATCTATCTTAATTCTCATGTTTCAGGTAACTGCTTCCCATGATGACCAAAAGCTTCAATTTAATTTCCATCAGAGTATTCGTCCTTCCTGCTCAAGCTCGACACCTCTGGTCATTTCTCCTCCCGTGGAGGATACATGATGATGAAATGGTCAGTGGCTGTGCAGGGAAAACTCCAAGCCGTTGCACAAGTAGAATTACTGGAAGAGACAAGCTACAACCCTGTGATTGTATTCAGGGCTGTCCAAGAGCTCAAAGCATGGAGAGCCCCTATCACGTACCAGACAGTGCAAGAAATGGCTGGAGCCTGAGCAGGGTAGTGTCAGACCGTCCACAGAGGCTAGGGCCCAACGTGTGAAACGAGCTCGTTCTTTGATTTATTTCCTGTCCTATCTTGTCTTCTCACCTGTTGTCTCATTTCCCTGCTGAATCTGTCCCCTGCCTCCTCAGAAAAATTTCTGTATAGGAAGAGGGTTCCAGTTGCTCCTCTCCTGTCTCCAGCACAGTCTGACCGGAACCTGATTTTGTTAATTTCTCCTGCAGTAGGAACGTGGAGAAGTAATTCAGGAGAAAGAGATCAAATGCAAAGCCTGGGCTGTGGGGTGTGAACTTGCTGCATATTGAGTGATTTGAAATAATTTTTCACAATGATTTGTTCTTTCTCCAAGACAAACATTTCTGACATAAACAACGAGTCACCTTTCTCCTCTTACATTGGCTGTTCACGTAACTGGAATACTTTGGATAGCCTTGGCTGTGAACGTGTTAGGTGGAGTGTGAGTTGCTCTGTGATGCACTTACGGACATGTTTTTATCTCACATATATATAAAAGGAGCCTGTCATATATCCTTGCTCTAAAAATATATTGCTTTGCAGCCGTCTTAATTTCAATTTAGTCTTTTGGGTATTCCCAGGAAATATTTTTCTCATACTGGGAATCAGTATTGCATTCTCTTTAGTGACTAATATGTTTGAATTGTAGAGAAACAAGTATTTACACCTCATGGGGGTAGAAAAGAGAAAGCATGAAGATATAAGACTCTGCTGTTGAGGCTTGCTATAATTATCTGCCCAAAAATTCATTTAGGGTTGCCACATTTTTACATTCTGGGTGATCGAGTCCCTGTATTTAGAATGGGAAACACCATGGAACCAGTAACATTGTTAGTTGGTTTTGGATTGTTTTGTTTTCTTTAAAAAGGAAAAAAAAAAATCAATGACTTTTTATGATGTACAGTTACCTAGAGGGTATGAAACATCTGTTTTTCTGTGGTAAGTAAGGAATAACTACAGCTGAGCATCTCATCATAAAATCAATCTGCATTTTTTCTTCTATGTAAAAAGGCCAACAAGTTGCACTATTTTAGAGAGTATAAGTCTATGTTTTAAAGAAATTTTGAAAAATAATATTAAGCAACTAACTAAGAACGATGTTCAAATAAAACATAGGAACACTTGAGACTAAGTAGCCTGGCTGATTTTTTCCAAACTCAAATTTAGTTTTGTTATTGTTTTGCTAGTAGAGCTTTCACTTTAAATTGAAATGAGATCTAATTTTGGCGATACTCAAAAAAAGAAAAAAAACGAAAGTAAAATAAATCTTTGTGCAAACTGAAATGCTCAATCGCTTGGTTCAGTTCAGGTACCTGTTCATCTAAAAAGACATGTGTGTCAAATCCAGGGAACTATGTTCCAAGAGCAAAGAACAGGGACATGAAACTGACTTTAGACAGAACGAAACTGACAAAAATTACATTTAATTGAGGGGCAAAAAAAAGTAACAAGAAAAAGCAAGCAGGCAAGCAAGAAAAGTGGAAGCAAACTAGGTATGGATTTTGTTTATCTGGAGAATGTTCCCTTATACAAGCTATTTTAATTGTGTAATTACTATTTTCTTCCTATTATTTGCACTACATTTTACTTGTAAATTTCTAGAAGAGTGGTTCCGAAGCAACTTTTCTTTTTTTCTTCCTTTTCCTTTTCCTTTTCCTTTTCCTTTTCCTTTTCCTTTTCCTTTTCCTTTTCCTTTCCTTCTCTTTCTCTTTTTTTTTTTTTTTTGGTAGGTGAATATTGATTATTTTACTCTGCTTGCAGTGGACCTTGAAATGAATATTTTTGATAGTTTCCTTGCTTGTGCACCAGTGTTATCAATAATCCTGGCAGAACATTATTATAAGGAGATGAAACCAGACCCAAGCATGTTGATTTTCTTGATATAACTGTAATGACGTAAGTAGGTTTACTACTGATTTATACTAACATGGTTAGGACTAAGCCCTGTAAAAGCAGATCATAAATGTTGCATTGGACTGGTCTCCCTTTAAGGGCCAGAGCCTATGCTTGCTATTTCCATAGCAATGGCCTCAGTAATGCCAGTACATGCTCATATAGGCATGTTTTTGGTAATATCAGTCCTGGCTTTAGTGAGAGACATTTTCTTTATACTGGACTCTAATAGAAGACCTGTCTCCATGATCTTCAGCTGATTCAAACGTACGTATTCCTGCACATAGATGCTTTAGACTGGTAGCATGAAGTTCTTGTCACCTGTGTTTAACTACCTAAACTACATACCCACTTCTGGTTAGAGAAAGAAAAATAAATCCCAGAAAGTGATCCAGGCCAAGACAGGCATTTGCAGAAGTGACTCCTCAGTTCCTCTTACCCCATTTATTTCTCTCATTTCAAGAGAGCAATCCACCATCTTTGAGACCAGCCCAAAAGCTAGGGACATGGTCCCTCCTTCTCTTCCTTCTCAGACATACTGCCTTCTTCATTTCAGGGTATATTTAGCATACTACATGATGGAAATTATTATTTCTAGCTCTCTATATCTGCAATGAACCTCTCACAAGTGTTATCCTGTCCATCCCAGCCTCCAGACAGCCAGGGGAACATCTTTCTCTGCCAACTTTTACTTTTGGTGCCAGGGTTTCACTCAAGCCATGTCAAGCTGTACATGCAGCAGGGAGTGGTAGTTGTGTTGTTTAGAAGGGCAAGAGCTGTCACATTACAGACATGCTATAGCACACTGAGTCACAACTTCTCAATTTCATCAATTCCAGAGGTTTCAATATTGCAGGGTTAAAACTGCATGCGAAAACTTATTACATTTTGATTTGAACTGGAAGAAATGTTACAATAGATATGTGGTTCTTCATTTCAGGCCAGTGACAAGAGGAATGAGGAAGAGGGTTATGTCCGTAGAAGAAAAGCAAAATAATTATTTTGCTCTGCCTAGCACCGCTGGGGTTATGAACAGAATAAACCAGTCTATTACAAGCACCATGTTTCAAAGACAACACAGAAAAATTAGGGAGAGTTCAGAGAAAAAGTACAAATACAAACTAAGTTTTGTGAAAGAAAACTTCTCTAGGTTTTCCAGAGAAGTTCAAGAGAAAGAGGTCTGTCTGCATACACAGAAAGAAGGCTGAAGGGAGACAGACTAACTAGCTATAAACACAAAAACTGATAATACAAACCATGGCACTTTGCCCTCGTGTAGCACCTTGGTATTGTTGTTTCTCATTACGGTTCCTCCGCTGGGGCCAGCCTGGCGCGGGAGGTCACCCAGCACAGCCCTAATGAGTCCTTCAGCCCTTGCAACCCACGGACCATGCTGTGATCTGCACAAATGCAGAAGAAAACCTGGCAGCAACCAAAGTGTTCACAATTTTCCTCCCAAGGATCTCTATGTGTTTACAAACACATAAACAGAGAAAAACTAATAGACAGTATTAAACGTTGTTACTTGCAATTCATTTTGTTTATGGTAGTTCAAAACATACACGCTTTTCATTCTATGGCTCACACTGGTGGGAAAAAAACAAAGAAAAGCACCATGGAAAGACCTGTTTTTTTTCTGACACTGCCCAAATGAACTATGCTATAATTAAAAAAAATCCTATTTTATCCGTATAAATACTCATATTTCTTTGCACTTCTCAATCAATCTTTCTTCCTAAAGCCTTTCTTAGCCCAGTTACTACCAGTTAAATGAAAAATAGAAAAGAAAAAAAAAATTAAATTCCTTCTTATAGTTTACTGGGTGGGCATTAAGCTATGTTAAGTGAATCCTCATATAAAACAGCTGTATCAAGCACTGCAGAAATATTCTTGAGTAAACAGCTGAATATCTTCAGCTGCTATAGTTGTTATTAATTAGACGTGCAAACAAGGCTACAACGGAAGCTATTTTAATATTTTGAGCCACCTTCAATTTTCTCCAAAGTATCCAATCTTTCCCTGACGAAACTCTTAAATTGGTGTCTGAGTTTATGTTGCAAAAGGCAGCTGATCAGTGGTCAGAAATTGAGTGGTAGGTGTGATCTGATGGGCAGAGAGCTCCCTGAGCAGAGATCCCAACCCACACAGAGCTATGTTCATATGCAGCAGGGGGAGGTAACTCCTAACAGCCCCATCACCCACCAGTAGATCTAGAATTTCAAACACATCAGTTTTAGTGCTTTTATAAGTTAATAAACTGAGGCTGAACCAGCGTATGATGCCTTATTCTGCCTGGCAAATGCCTTCTGATGCTTGTGAGTTGTGCTCCAGGCTGAGAGGAGAGATTTTGGTTAACATCTTTCAGTCCATGCCCTTCTCATTGTTCACGCCCAGGTGAATGGTGCAGCCATGTCCATGCAAGCATGGACTTGTGAGTCACAGGAGCACATAGGGTACCTCTTCCTGCCTCCCTGAGCTGTTTCTGCCAGTGAGTGGTGCAGCTAACTGCTAGTGCAAAATGCAATGTGGGAGCTGGGTGTAAAGAGCTGTTAAGGCTAGACAGAAAACAGAGAGGTTGTGGATGCCTCCTCCCTGAAGGTGTTCAAGGCCGGGTTGGATGAGGCTTGAGCAATCTGATCTAGTTGAGAAGCATCCCTGACCATGACAGGAGGTTGGATTATGATCTCTTAAGGTCCCTTCCAACCTAAGCCATTCTACGACTCTGTGATTGTGTCTCAAACAGTCTGGGTGCATCACAGTTGCTAAGACCCCAGATTATATGTGGGTGAGGGAGGAAGCCTTGTGAAGGCAGGATGACCTTGCCTGCCAGTTCGTCTCCCATGGACAGTTGACCGGTGATTGGCCTTTTACTTCATTATTTGCAAAATGCATATAATGGGTGACATCCATGCTTATGCTAAGGAAGATTATTGTGAACATTCATCCCATAAGTGAACATGCATCTCATGAAGTGCCTTACTCCTTTCCATACACATGATATGTTGATATGTAAATCAACCTGGGGAGCGAGACTTGTCTCACCCTTGTCCACTCCATTGGGGATTTATGAATCTAAGTCACTTGTCTCCCTCTTCTGAGTCAGATGTGACAGGTGGGGCCACCCTCTTTCCCATTACAGCCACATGTATCCCCATTTTACTTTATTTTTTTTTCCTTCCAACTGCTCCAAGAAACCACACAGTTTACTAGTTTCAGTGACTGGGATATCCGGACAACTGATGGAGTCTTACTGGTGATATGCGGGATTCTGTGAGTTGACTCCTTCCCTCTCCCCGCCATCCTGCCTTCCTGCTTAAAAAGCTGAAATTTTACATTGCCTCACCTGCTATTGTTTCACTCTACATGGGGTTTAACCAAGGAGACAACAGCCATTTCTGGCCTTGGGACACCACCACCAGCACCCCTCTCCCATCCATTGAACTCAACAGTAGCCCAAAGATCTTGGGACCAGCTGCAGTCACCGCTCTTCCTGCACATACCAGCCCATGCCTGACAGTTCCTTAGAGAAGTATACCTGCTGGTATGTGGATACAGACCACTGATGCTTTCCTCACTCAGAAAATAACAGCACAAAACCCACACTGACTTCCTGAATATCATAATTACTTGCTTTGTAAGTTAGGAAATGAGAACACTTCTGTCTCAATGAAGACCTCTCATCAGAGAGAAGCACTTAGGGCAAGAAAAAAAAAAGTCTTATTTTTCTCACTGTAGATTATCTCAACTTGAAAGAGAAGGAATCTTCTTTATTTTTTTTCCTAATTATATTTCATAGATGTCCCAGAACAAGCCGTTTCTGCAAAGCCCCTTGAAAGTGCATGGGGTGATGTGAAATATAGTGTGCTTTCCCAGAAGAGCTATTGGAGTGCCCTTTCTTTGGCAATACAATGTACACACTTGAGCACTCAAGGGGCAAGGGCTTCCCTTCAAATGCTTCCCAGTTGAAAAGGAGACATCGAAAGAAAAATTGCTTTTTGTGAGATTTGACATGCTGTGTAAGGCAAAGAATGATCCTACAGAGACTTACTGGACTCAGGGTATATCGGCATTGCCCTTGGAGCAGCTCACAACACTGTGTCCTGCAAAGCTTTCAGCTCAGGGTCTTGGATGCAACTCACAGATTAACCCCTCAGAAGAGAGCTTGGTGCTGCCTGCAGCCTAGCAGTCTGAGTGGTTTAAAGTGAGTTTCTCCACATACATTCTCTGCATACACACGTCTCCATCTTGTTCATGGGAAGAAAGTTCAGCTCCCTATAGCACTAAAGCCGAGATTCAGACCTTGAGAGTGTCAAGATGGGAGGAAGACCTCACTGGACAGTCAGTAATGGAAATAGAGGCAATTAACCCAACCTCATGGCATCTCTGTTGTGCTCTTCTGAGCATATGAAATCATCAAATTGAGATTCCCAGTTTGTGACCAGCTATGGCAAGAGGACATGAATCTGAAACGAAACTTCTCCTCAGCATTTCTGTAGAGCAGGAAAGACTGCACTCACAGCCTTCCTTTCTTTATTTTGTCTGCTTCTAGTCAAAAGTACTTGGGCCAAAATAACTCATTTTTTGTGCTCTGGAAGTAGAATCTTCATAGTCTTTCAAGATTTTCCAGTGGGAACCAAATCTATTTTCTGTATTTGCACAAGAATGTCATGATCCTTTACTCTGTCTTCCAGGCACTGCTGCAATCAGACAGGCTCAGAAGGACCATGCTGTAGGAATAGAATAGATCTTTCATTAAAATTTTTACTGTCTTCAGTTTAATATATAAAGCTTCAGCATATATGTCATGTCCTAAGAAAATAACATGTACTTGTAATAAATAGATTCTTAAAAAGATAAAGCTAGTCCTATTTCTCACCTGCACACTCTTGAAATTACCACAAGCAGTTCACTTCCGTCGTCTGCAGCTGAATCTGATGCAACTCTGAGCTTGAGAAACCAAGCCAAACTGTTGGGCTTAGATGTTCAAAAATGGACAGCCTACAGGTGAAGGTAGACACCTTTATAAGTAGGAACTAATTTTCAGATTTCCTGAGCTCTGCTTTCATTTTTAGAGGTAGGCACCAAGTCCCCTGAAATTTGGCCTGATTTTCTTTAAAGCCTTAATTTTGGACTTAGAATTTCAATTCAGGCCCTAAACTTGATAGTAAGCACACCTCTTTACATCATCTCCAGCTTTCTTTTTGCCCAGCGAGGTCCCATGCCAATAACTCTAAAGTCAAAGGCAGAACTTACACTGATTTCCAAATGAACAGGCTGATGAGCATAAGGCCTTCTCCAGATGATCAAAAGAAGGGTTCATTTGCTTGGATGTCATGCTTAATTTGCCACCACTATTAATAGCTACACTAGCTGTCAAGAGTTGCACAGTTGTGCATTTGACCCCCTAATCACTACTTCATTTTCATTTTTAACACTCATTTTGTGAGAGTTGAAGTGAAATTAAACATTAATTAGGGGACCAAATGCACAACTGAGCAATTCTTTGGTCCTATGTTATATAGGCCAACGGCTACAGGTTTTGAATAAAAATGCCAAAGAAAACACGAGCCCTTCACCCTTTCTATGCTACTATATCAGGCCTTGGGAAATGTATTTAGAGATAATTCTGTTGCTAATCTTTTTATTTGTCTGTGTATGTTAGCAACAATCCATCTTGAAAGGGTGGTTTTCAGTTTTTTATATTTTGTGTGGAAAACAAGTTCTTTGCTAAATGGTGAATATCTTAATTCGCTTGCTAACGGATATAGAACTTCTAGTGTAACACAGTGTATTAGTTTTTCTGGACAGTTAACACTTAAAATATGAAAAGTTATGAGACTTACAAGGTGTGACGGTTTCCAAAGCTGGCTTTTGAAAATAAATATCCTTTAGGCTTAAAATATATGTTTGATACATAAAGGCTTTCATCGCAGCTGGTCTGAAATGTACACAATAAATCACACTCTGCGTGAAGATAACCAAGATTTTGTTGATAAAGTATAATAGAATACTCACTTGCCAACAAAAGGAAATGAGCAGAAAAACCTCTCTGACGAACAAGCCAAAAGAATGGCTCAATTTTTTTTCCACCCTACCCTTTCTGCAGCCCCAGGTTAAATACATCACAAGGAGCACTCCCAGAAAACAGACTGATAGCTAAACCCCATTAATAGAAGATCAAAATGACTTCAAACTGCCCTTGTTCAAGGAGGAAACATATGGGGAATCCCAAGTGGAAGAAGAAAACACTTGGTATTCCATTGATGGCAGCTGGAAATGCTTCCTTTTGACTTCATGTGCGTGCATTCAAATAGACATGACCTTGGATATTTTTGTCCCTTGCAGTCCACAATTAACACTGTACAAAATTATAGCTTAATAGTAGTTTTTAATCGTGCAGAAATTCATAGAATCATAGAATCATAGAATGTTAGGGATTGGAAGGGACCTCGAAAGATCGTCAAGTCCAATCCCCCTGCCAGAGCAGGAACGCCTAGATTATGCTACACAGGAACGTGTCCAGGCAGGTCTTGAATGTCTCCAGAGAAGGAGACTCCACAACCTCTCTGGGCAGCCTGTTCCAGGGCTCCGTCACCCTCATTGAGAAGAAGTTTCTTCTCGAGTTTAAGCGGAACCTCTTATGTTCCAGTTTCAGCCCATTACCCCTTGTCCTATCAGTGGTTGTCACCGAGAAGAGCCTGGCTCCATCCTCGTGACACTCACCCTTGATATATTTGTAAACATTAATGAGGTCACCCCTCAGTCTCCTCTTCTCCAAACTAAAGAGCCCCAGCTCCTTCAGTCTTTCCTCATAAGGGAGATGCTCCACTCCCTTCATCATCCTAGTTGCCCTGTGCTGGACTCTCTCCAGCACTTCCCTGTCTTTCTTGAACTGAGGGGCCCAGAACTGGACACAGTATTCCAGATGGGGTCTCACCAGGGCAGAGTAGAGGGGCAGGAGAACCTCTCTCGACCTAACCACCCCCCTTCTAATACACCCCAGGATGCCATTGGCCTTCCTGGCCACAAGGGCACAGTGCTGGCTCATGGTCATCCTGCTGTCCACCAAGACTCCCAGGTCCCTTTCCCCTACACTACTCTCTAAAAAATTGTTGTGTTTATGGTGAAAATAGCATGCCCCTGAATTACCATAAAATTCATAGTAATTAAATGCTTTGTACCTTTTAGCAATTAGGGTTCTGTAGTAACCTGTTGCTATTTCCTACATTAAATTTAATATTTAACCACACATGCTCTGCAGGCACAGATTTGAGCTCTGTGATGATTACTGAAGAGGGAGGGAAGGGGGAAGTGGTTGGGTGGGTAAGAAATAGTGATAACAAAGGTTTTATTTCATCCTGCAGGTGACATTGAAGACATATTGCCATCTGGCATGATAAACATTATAATACATCAGTGCTTGTTTGCCAGATGTTGCTAGACACAAATAGAGAGTGGTTCAGATGCATAGGGATGATTTAGCAAAATGAATCTTGCTAAACTGGAGTAACTGATTTGTCACATTGCATCTTGTTTCTGCTGGCTAGATATGTAAAGCAGGACGGAAATCAGAGTTATTGAGAATTAAGCAAATTGTATGGTAAAGCCAGTCTTCTACTGCAGACTAACAGAAATAAGGCCACTCTGTGTAATAACTAGTTTAAATTGATACTGTCATTGAAATAGGCTGACACGTGGCAGTGTGCTATGCCAATACTTCATAGATTCATGTAAGCACTTTTGAAACATAGATTGCAAGATTAATAAAAGTTTCTACTCATATTTCTCAGATTTTTCAAAAGAGAACTTTTTAATTTACATTTTGATCAGTGTGTGCCTGTCTAGGTCTGTACTTCTGAGACTTTTTTTCCTTCTCCCTAGCTGAGACCAAGAATGTAATTAACATCAGTATGGCTTTCACACAGAAAATCAGATGTTTTCTGTCCTGAGCTGTTTACACATTGAATAAAGCCAAAGTGGTGGGGTACCCTGGACCCTGTGAAAACTGAAGGTGAATATTGGGAGGCATTGCAGATACTGGAAGAAAATTTGAGTGGCAAGAATTCTGCATTACCCTGAAGGTACTCTGTTATTTTCATCTGTATGTCACGAGTAAAGACAAACTGGAAAGAAAAACATCCAACCAGACAAATCCTGGAAAATTTCCTTCCCGATTTCATTTTTTTGGGCAGCTTATGGAAAATATAGGAATGAAATGTAGGAATTTAATAGGAATGAAAGGACTCTTCATTCTTTTATCTTCCACATATTTTCATTTCTCACAGAAGCAGCTTGTCTATTCAGGATAATAGATAGGGGATGGATACCGGGGGAGTTAGGAAATGGCAAGGAATCTTCTACCCTGATAAAGCATCTATCTGGGTCTAGACTGCTGCTTTGACGTTTTGGTGATACTGATGCTGTAGACCAGACTGATGGATGATATCAGGAGAGAAGAAAAGAATAAATAAAGCATTGCTATAGAGATGTTCTCAAGGCAGAGCTTATGTCACATTATTTTATCTCTTAAGAAAAAATGAAATGCCCTGCTGGGTTAGACCAGTGGCCCATGTAGTCCAGACTTCTGGCTCTGACAGTGGTAGAATGTGAGACTGCAAGGAGAAAACGTGAGCCCAGTATGCTTTCCCCTCCCTGTACATCCCCAGTGTGCACTGCTCCAGTCAGTAGGAAGCTAATACCTGTTTGTGGAACTGTAACCTCTGCCTAATCTGGTTTTGAACCTGTTGATTATGTCTGCTTTCAAAATTTCCTGCGTGGACAGCTTCACTACCAGCTGCGTGAAGATCTACACCCTTTCAACTCTTTTAGACCAACCTCCTGCTAACATCAGTGAGTGTCCCTAGTTCTGAAATTGTGGGATTTGCTGAACAGTAATTCTGCATCCTGATAATCTACTGACTTAGTGAGTTTTCAAATTTCCATCAGATCTATCCTGACTCTTCTCTCCAAACAGAAGAAAGGAGATAATTTTAATCTTCACAGAGAAGACAGCTCTGTCTTTATCATAATTTTTTTTCTGTGTATCTTCTCGATCTCTGCGATGTCCACCTGGAGGTGTGGAGATAAGAACCATGCACAGTAATCAAGATGTGAGTTTGTCAAGATTTTATATGGTGGCAACATAAAATTTGGTCTTTTCTTCTCAGAGCCTTTTCTGATGATGCCTATTGCTTTTTGGCCTCAGACTTCCTCCTTGGAGAACCTTTTTTTTTTAATTGTTCTCCACACTGAGAAATGACCATTGAGCTATACTTTCTGATTGCCATCCTTTAAACAGCTTCCGATCCACAAAAGGGCTTTTCTTCCAACCTCCTATCACTGGTTCTTTGATGGTCTATGGTAAGGAACCTTCTAAAAGGCTTTCTGGGGAACCAAATCTGTGATGTCCATGGGATCCCCTGTGTCATCCTACAGACACACTCATTGAAGTGAGGCAGGAGTTCTCTCCGCAGGAGCCGTGCTGACCATTTCCCACCAAGCTTCTCTCGATTCACTTCCTCTGTGACCTTTCTTGAGGCCACAGACTCTATAGTGATGCTAAGGCTGGAAGTCAGGCTTGGCAGTCTGCGCTTCCCAGAAACCCTACTCGACCCTCTTCTGTAGACCAGTCACCCCGACAGCCCTGCACTTGTGCAGCACAGGAGATCCTACCCGTCATTTATTTGGAACATACCCATTGCAGCACTGCAGCTGCACAGTTGTTTCAGTTCCCCCAGGTAAATGCTATCCAGTTCTGGTGACATGTTAATCGTCTTTAGGGTTTTAAACACCCTGTGTATTTATCTGTATCCTGTCAAGCCCCTCTGACCTACCTGCTACAGAAAAAGTTGTATGTGGGCATTTCTCTTGTGTAGAAAAGACAGATGCAAAGAGTTCATTGAGTCTTCTGCTGTGCACTAACCACCCCTGAGTCCCTTTTTTAACACTTTTTTCACCAAGCAGTCCCATTGATTACCTAACCTTCCTCCTGCTTTTGAAGTATTTAATGAACTTGTGACTGTTAGTAAAAACGCCCATCCCATGCAACAGGTGCTTTGCAGACCTTCTAGCCCTTCAGATGACCTGCTTTACTTTTGGCCTGTTTTTCTTTATTTGAGCAAGCTTTCCATTTTTTAACTGCTGACCTTTTCCCTGTGACAGCCTTCTTAACTTTCCCATTGAGCCATGCAGGGGGATTATTAGACTGCTTTGTTTTCTTTCTGAATTACGGCACATATTTTGTCGCGGCTCCTAACACAATATTTTTCAAAAGACTTCAGAATGCTTATAGACCTCTTGGTTTTGGACTACACCTTTAAGGCTCTGTTTTTGTTTGTTTCTCTGGATCAATTGCCTCATTTTTCTATACACTCTTTTCTTTTGTGTTTTATTTATGAGAAACTGATTCTCTTGAAAAGTTAATAGGGGATAAGAGGTCCTTGCTAGAGGTCTGAGTGGATGGATAAGAACCAGCCGGGGGCTCTGAGTCACTCACAACAGCAGAGCAGATATTGTGACTATCAGTCTCCTTTTTATTGCTTTTGGAGCAACCTAAAAATCTGTGGTTTTTATACTCTGTTTCTCCATTGTCATGTTATGTCTACTGCTCTTTAATACTCTCTGTTCTTCTGTTGTCACGTTATGCCCACTGCTCATTCAGACATTCCCCAAATATATTTTACTTTTTATATATGTTTTCCTTTTTAAAAAGTAAAGTGATCTTTCTCGGCACACTTTTTCCCCTAGAATTTTCAGAAAATTTATATTCTCTTTCTCAATGGAAAAGATTTTGGGAAGAGTATTTTAATGAAAATGTGTGGTTTTCTTTGAAATTACCCATTTTGATGTTTTTTGATGAGTTTTTCTGTTGATTCTTTGGGTTTTCTGAATTTTTATGGTGTTGTTTAATGAAATGATACGCAGCATATCTAGCATGTGACTCTGTCTATGTCTTTTTGTTACTCATGCATTTTTCCTTTCTCTAAACCTCCTCCAGTTCAAACTCTTTAGCTCTTTTTTTCTCTTTGTGAAAGTTTCTGAAGATCAACAAGAAAAAAATTTAGTGAAAAAGAGCATGGACCTTCATGTACTGTGAGTAGGATAGACAATATTAATTGTGTTTTTCAGGTGATGGAGTGAGAAGATGGGTGTGAAGAGGCTCTTACAGTACAACAATATTTCAGCAATAACTTTCAATTTCTTGAGGAGTTCTGGGTGGATTTTTTTCCCTATCATTTAGTAGTTTATTTGTGTCTCCAAATCTGGCTCTTTTCTTGTTTTTTTTTTTTTTCATTTTTCTCTGATACAGCATTGCTAAGTGCCATCTCATAGACAATGACTACTGTACTCGTGGCAAATCCAAATCTAGGGAAACCTGACTATGCAACCCGGAAAAAATATATTTCATGTCTGAAATAGCTGGTAATAGTCTGTGGTTTGTTTTTTTTTTCTGAGTGCATTTATTCTTTTCTGTACAGTTAAAATTGTCAACATAGCACTACACATAAGCTTATATTTCATCCATAACATGAAAGAAAGGTGTGAATCATTGTCTTTTCACTTAAGGGATATTACCAAAGTCTGTGTATAAATTAGAAAATATGTTTCAGATGACAGACACTGTTGAGGTGAAGAAACTTTACATGGTGCAAAGAGGATTTCTAAGAAATGAAACGAAGAAGGGACTGATGAATCTAGTGAAAGATAAAAAAAGTGAAGGAATGCCATATGAACAAAGAATTAGAAAGCTTAACATAGACTGCTGGCTTCCGTTTGGGTCTTCATGTGAGAATATGGTCTTCTGTATGTCTTACTGTACTGTTCTTTGGAAGCCCTTTGTTTTGTCTTTCTTTGCTCCTGGAGGTTTCTTTGTAATTATCAGTAAATAGAAGAGATACAATGAGACAGTGAGATAAAAAAGAAAATAATGACTATATATTAACCAATTAAGTCCATCTTTAAAGAAAACCTAGATAAAAGCAAGTGTAAGGGCTGACACAGTCCCCTCTCAGTACTATATTTAACAGGCTCCTGCTGAACTGACATTGTTGGATTAATTCCTTCACAGTGGTGAACTGTTCATCTGATTTCTCTGAGGTACAGTAGGGCCATGAGATTTTGGGTTAAGAAACAGCTTACTAAAAATAGTCTCAGTCCCAGACTCTTCTCTGTGTGTGTGTGTTTCTGCAGGAGATTCATGAACAATTATAATGTGCCATGCTCAATACTGAGCTGTACAGTTGAGGGTGCTCTATTCAGTTTAAATCCCATGTGGTCACAGAAAGACCCATCTTTCTTGCTGACAGGAGAAATTTGCACCCACATGAGCTATGAAATGTAGCTTGCTTGTTTGCTGAGTACAGTCAATTACTTTGGCTGTTACTTCTGTGTTTTTCTTTCTGGAAAGGACCACCTGGCTTCAGGGAGAATTGTCTAACGAGAATGATAAAGGCCTGTGAGAGGACTATGAGCTTTCCATAACTTTGGTAGGTACTTTAGATGTTCTTTAGCCAGAATGGCTGAAAGCCATTAAGATTGCTTCTTTTAATAATGACTGCTAAGATTGTATGCCCTGTGCTAACACTTAACACTTCTAATAAATGAACCCATTTTCACTCCGGGCATTACATTTAAATTAAAAAAAAAACCAGACAACCACAAAACACAAGGAAAACTGAGCAAGTATGGCACATGGAAATACGTTACTTTTTGTTTTGACACCCAGATTTAGTGCATGTGAGCTGTAGCAAGTCACCCTAAATCTTCAGTAGAGGCAGAATGCAAGTAGGATTTGTCAGATCCTGTTTAGTGACCACTCACATACCCTGAACGAACAAGTTCCTTTTCAAGTGTAGGAGGGAAGCTATTGGCAAGATTATTTTTTTGTTGTGCCATGTAACAGGTTAGAGTCAGTTGTGAGGAACACTTCTGATCCATCTGTTTGTGTTAGTCCTCAAATTCGTATTCCAGAATAAGGCCTAAGTGACTCGACAATTCATTTTTTATGCAGTACATGTATTACTTCCTAAAAGAACTTTTTGTATGGTTGGATCCAATTGCCCTACATTTTTTTTTCAACTTGGCAGCTTTGATTACTTTTCCCAGCCATTCACGTGATTTTTTTTTTTTGCTTACTCGCAGGCTTTTGGGGCCAATATTTTTGTGAAAACGGGTTGTGAAAAAAAAATCACAGGCTTTTGGTGTTTAGTTGTTTTTGTTTTGCTTTTTTTTTTTCTCCTAAGTGAAAGGAGAAAAACTAACAATAGCTACCAATGCATGTAAGTAGGAAATATTACTGTGTGGGGATAAAGACACACAACCTCTCTGCCACTCTAATTCAGCTGCTTAGTCATAATTCTTGCTATAGATCAGAGGCAATGAGTTTGGATGATACATGTGATCTCCTGGGAATGGAAGTCAGCATTATGTGACTCCACAGATCAACTGAGCAGTAACAATGCAGTCTTCATGGGTTAGAAGCAGCTTCTTCACTTCCTTCTAACCCAGAGAAGCGGTAGCTGTTAACAGGTCCTCTTTGTAGAGGCACTGCAATGTCACTGTAAGCATATATTTTCATTATCAGCAATATAAACACCTGGATTTTTTACAGGAAAGAAGAGGGAGAAAGGAAGGGAAAGAAAGAATGATCAAATACATGCTGAAGCTGAATATAAATCTGGCAGGCACAGGTTTTTGGTTGAAAACTCTTAAACATACTAATGGATCCTGTACCCACAGCTCAAAGTTTTAGTAGACTGAACAGCTGCTGTTCAACATAAACACTGGAGAAAAAAAACAATCCTGAAACAAAGACTGGGCTTGAAGGAAAAAATTTAATAATTAGTTGTTGCTCAGTGTGGAATCAAAGTAAAATTTCTCTCAGGAGGAGACATAGAGGGAGTGTGAATGAGAGGGCTGAAATCATTCTCCCAACCACTGATTCCCAGGAGTCTGGTCAATGGAAATGTGGGCAGGATGAAGGACACTAGACACGAGTCTGCAGAGTGCTGTATTTCGGCACAAGTGCAATTTTGGAGGCATGCCTGTGCTGGTCAGAAGATCCAGGTCTACCTGGCCCCATGTTAGAGGAGTTTGAAATAGTGACTAAGGGAGGTAATAAGGTCCTCTTATTATCTAAGGTAATAAGTTCTCCTCAGTGACTCATTATCTAGTTCTAGGTAGCTTTAAGGGGTCCTGAGAGAATACACAAGAAGATTGTGTCTTCGTAAGTCTAAACTGAGATGTGTGCTTAAGCATATCAGTATATATTTAAACATGATGCTGAACTCAAACTTCTTCTCATGTAAGCACTTCATATCCTACTGTTGTTCCTACAATGTCAAGCAGATTTTACTAAAAAGCCAAAACCAAATAAAATGTACGAGAGACAATTTTTGTTACAAACCATTGTAAACTCCTATTGACTTCTAGTTGAGAGACACTAACTGGGGTTGAAAAAATTTTTAAAAATTACAAACTAACCAGTTTTCTGAAATGTAAAAGAACGTGTTTAGGAAACACATTTTTCAATTTTATTTTGCTTTGTAGTAACACTTTCATGGATCATCTGAAATCCATGAGATATTGAGAATCTGGGTAAAGTCGGAGGAATGGGTAGCATTTGTTATGACATTTGGTTGAGATTTTGGGTTGGGGCCAAAACTGCTTTATTGATTGTTTGCAGCTGAGGGTGTTAGAATGCACTGTTTGACCAGAATTGTTCTAGAACAAATGCATTCTGGTGGAAATAAGGAGATAATAACAACTAATATCAAGCCCTTCATAGAATGAATTCAGTCTTTTTCGACATTCATGAATTGTTAATGAGCAGTCTGTGATTTTATTTGAATTTCTAAATTAATTAAATTCATTTACTCATTATTTTTGATAAACATTTTTCTTTTTTTCTGGTTTGTTTGTAAACAATTAATTGCAAGTACTCCTCAATCAAAATTTCACTGCTGTTCATTAAATTATAATACAGCCAGTGTTCTCTGTGTTATACTTACAACTAGGCAATACAAGTTTCTTTGATTTTTTTTTTTATTTTTTTAAAAGATTTTCAAGACTCTGTTTCCTGGTGAAACTAGACATTTTGAAATTTCTTACAAAAGAATAACTCAGCTATCATGGTAATCAAAATCGTATCCATGTGGATTGTACAATTCCTACTTGAAACAAATCTTTGCTCATTATATTTTGAGTTATACACAGTCACTTGGTATATTGCTTCTTTGGTGTTTCTCTGTCTTGTATTTCAACCTGGATTCTTAGACATGAAACATCTTTCCTGATGAATGTTTTGTTGTCACCAAGAAACCTAAAGTAAAAACTGTATTATTTAAGTAAACAGTATTTCCAATGGAATCCTAGAATCATGGAATGTCAGGGGTTGGAAGAGACCTCGAAAGATCATCTAGTCCAACCACCTGCCAGAGCAGGATCGGCCAGAGTAGGTCACACAGGGACATGTCCAGGTGGGTGTTTATTGTCTCCAGAAAAAGAGACTCCACAATCTCTCTGAGCACTGTTCCAGGGCTCTGTCACCCTCACAGTGAAAAAGTTTTTCCTAATGTTTCTGTGGAACCTCCTATGCTCCAGCTTGTACCCATTGCCCCCTGTCCTGTCATTGGACACCACCAAGAAGAGCCTGGCTCCATCGTCCTGACACTCACTCTTTACAGATTTATAAACATTAACGAGGTCATTCCTCAGTGTCCTCTAAACTAAAATGACCCAGCTCCTTCAACCTTTCCTCATAATGTAGATGTTCCACTCCATCATCTCTGTGGCTCTGCGCTGGACCCTCTCAAGCAGTTCCCTGTCCCTCTTGAGCTGAGGGGCCCAGAACTGGACACAATATTCCAGATGTGTGTCATGTCCCGACCTTTCAGGACGTTGACCCTGATTCCCAGACCAGGATCAAGGTGATTTATACCAAGGATCCGAAACAGCAATTTTATTTATCAACCGCCTGACAACGAGTTGTTTCAATTGCCCGCTCGGCACAATCAACACACTTCACAACAACTAGTTATTAATAAGCAAAAGAAACCGGCGTGGCCATAGATCGCTTCCTGTTAAAACTAGAAAGAGAGAGAGAAGGAAAGTGACAGAGAAAGGAAAGATCATCACCCCTGGATTCAGCGATGACCATGGCACTCGCAGCAATCCTCTAGTGGCGAGCGAAGAGCACCCAACTACCCGAGGTGATCGCCTTTTATACAGTCAAGTTCCCGCCACAGACCAGGAACGAGGTTGGGGGATGGTGGTGGCTACTGAGGGATGTGTTACCACTCCCTTTACCGGCTTCTTGCAGCCACAGCTCAAGCCCTGTCCACCCCCACGGATCCACTGGTGCAGGGGGCTCAGCAAAGCGCTGAGTCACCCCCACACAAATGCAAATAGGCGCCAGGCAGGTGACTCTGGCTTGTTTACTGTTTGAGACATCTGTCTAGTCCCTTACAATATGGCCTCACCAGGGCGGAGTAGAGGGGGAGGAGAATCTCTCTCGACCTACTAACCACCCCCCTTCTAATACACCCCAGGATGCCATTGGCCTTCTTGGCCACGAGGGCACATTGCTGGTTCATGGCCATCCTACCGCTCACCAGAACCCCCAGGTCCCTTTTCCCTGCGCTACTCTCCAGCAGGGCAGTCCCCAACCAATATTGGCACATGGGGTTGTTCTTTCCCAAGTGCAAAATTCTACACTTGCCCTTGTTGGACTTCATAAAATTTCTCCCTGCCCAGCCCTCCAGCCTGTCCAGGTCTCGCTGGATGACAGCACAGCCTTGTGGTGTGTCAGTCACTCCTCCCAGTTTGGTGTCATCTGCAAACTTGCTGACAGTGCTCTCTGTTCCCTCACTCCTGAGGGACTCTGCTAGACACAGGCCTCCAACTAGACTCTGTCCCATTGACCACAACTCTTTGACTTCTTCCCTTCAACCAGTTCACAATTCACCGCATTATGCAATCGTCCAGATCACACTTCCTCAGTTTAGGTATGAGGGTGCTGTGGGAGATGTATCAAACACTTTACTGAAATCCAGATAAACCACATCCACTGCACTGCCATCATCTATCCACTAGTTATCTCTTCATAAAAGGCTATCACGTTGGTCAAACATGACTTCCCAAAGAAAGGAAAGTGTGTTTGATGAAAAACTCTCTGCTAGCTCTAAATATAACACAGATTTTAAAATAGAAATAGGATAATCTTCTGAAAAACAGGGGAAAATACACCATCATCTTATTATTATTTCTTCGGTTCAGCCTTTAGAGAATCAGCCATCCTGACTATTTGGCACAAGAGAGAAACAAAACAAAACAACTTTTCCAGTAAACAATTTCTATTTGCCTACAACAACAATTTTTGCATCTGTAAGTTGAGGTAGGATTCATCTGGCCAAATGGAGCTGTTTCAACCTAAATTAGACAACTGAGGTACCTTCTAAAGAACATTATTTGACTTATCTTAAGGTAGCTGTCTAGAATAGGTAGACTGTAGGTGGCATGGTAGTATTTTGAGCCAAAACGTGCTAGTATTATCTCAAATGGTCATTTATATGTCTTCTGCATTAGTGGATAAGCTTTTAAGAGTCTTTTTCCCAGAATAAATGTTCTCATTTGCAAGTCACTTAATCTCATGCTCTGTGAATTCTTTTTATAATCATTTAGAATGAAGCATTTCTTTGAATGCCCCTTCCAACCAATTTCTTCTCTAAATGGCTCATAGAGAGGAGGAGATGCGGTGTGTTTGATGTTTGGATGAATCATGGGCTGGCTAAAGCCTTTGAGATGGAACAACTTCTAACTTTTAAGACATGCATGCCAAGAAGCACCAAATATTTTCTAATCTCTGAACCTTTTATGTTATTAAAACACAAAATAACAGCTACCATGACATAATTCTTTATGTAAAGGACACTTGGGCAGATGAAATTAAAGGCTTAAAAGAAATATGTCACCTTCCCCTACCCAATTTGTCCTTGCAGGGTAGGTATTTTTCTTTCTCGTACTCCTTTGAGGACGTAAGAAAACTCCACAGCACTCTCAGTATCCCTAGGAAAGCTTCCTTTCCATCACTTTTGTAATTTTACTTCAGATACATTCTCTGCTGCCAGCCACACTCCAGCTATGTTCAGGGATTTTCCGTTATGCATTTGGATTCACTGTATATTTCTAAATGCCTTTTTATCCTATTGCATTCCAGAAGCTTCACCCAGCTGCGATTACTCCGTTACTCTCCAGAAAGATGTTATTTCTCCTCTATTCAGAACAAACCACAGCATATAATTAGCAAACAGAGACCAGAGACCAATGAAATGGTACCATCTATTGAAGTTATGAAACCAAGCTGTGATTTGCTCTTCTATGTCCCTCTGTCCTTTAAGATCTTCCTATAATCTCCATCATAGATGCACCTGTGAGAAGGAAATAGTAGTTTGTTTTATTCTGCAGCTTGCAAAAGTGCCTGCTTTTGCACAGGCCCTGAAAAAATTACAACTGCAGCACAAACATACAGCTTCAGGGTTCTGGTGACCTCTCTTTGTGTGTGTGCATGCACACAAATATCTACGTGTACATGCCTGCCTTGCATTTACTCATCAGCAGACTGCAGATGAAGTGAAATCAGCCAAGATTGCTGAGACAAGTCAACAGAAAATGAAGCAGGAGCACATATACATATATATATATACACACATATATACATTTATAGTGCCTATCACCAGATTGATAAACATTCTTTGAAACCACTCTGATGGTTCACTTTCCAGTTTTTCATTACTACCGAGGTGGTCCTACTGCAGTTTGAAAACTTATTACTTGATATTTCTTTTTATTAAGGAAAATACAGAATGATACATGGAAAGCACACTTTTATGCAGAAAAGTTGGATAAAAATATAAGAGAATGACAAGATTTATCCAAGGAGTCATTAAGAAGTTGTATACTTGACAGGGCAACAGGACACTGACAAAGTCACAAATGGAGATTTCTATAGTTTTAATTCCTAGCTCATCAGCCTTAAGGAAAATGTTTTGTTTGAAACATCAATATTCAGTATATACATGTAGCTTACTCTGATTTTTCTGGGATTTGAATAGAAAGCATGTGAGAAGGTCTCTTCCAACCAAAACTGTTCTAAGAGCACATGCACAGTAAGAATGAACCTTAGGAAGTGTCCATTCCCGGTGGAAAGAGTCAAGAGGAGGAAATATGTGAAAAGACATTAAATTTGTCTGTCCTACTTATCCTAAGTTCCTGTGATGATAAGTAGTAAATGTTAGTTTGGAAGAATGTAGATGTTATATACAAACATGTGAACTGTGTGACACAAAGAAACTGAAAAAGACAGCAAATTAACAGTAAGATTTCTGTCCTTTCAGGAAAAAAAAAAAAAAAAAGGACAAGAGATTGCAGTGTTTGTTTCTCAAGGCAGAAATAGACATAAGGAAGTGGGTGTTTGTTTTCTTATATTTAGCTGGAAGCTAAAGAAGACAAAACCAGATTGTTCTTTCCATAATTGCAGAAGAGCATACACACTTGCAATAGCCGACTGCCTTTTGCTTCTGCAGTGTGACGCTACCGGTGTTTTACTAAGGGAATTGTAATATCCTCTTGCCTTGAGAGTCCAACATCATGTGGTGATGTAATGGGATGTTCTATCTTTTATGGTTTTTTTTCTGATTATTTTTCCCATTTTATTCATTTAAATGCTTAGACAGGCAGTTTGAATAAGTCAGGAGTACTACCTTTTCATGTACTTTCAGTTTTGTATCCTATGTTAGATTGTTTCTACTGAGTGGTAGAAGAAGGGGTAGTCTTTTTCATTAATAGATTTATGCATAATAATCCTTGTCTGTGACACAAGAATGGGTGGGTTAACAAAGATCTGTTCCAGGACTTTTTCTATAGTTGCAAGCAGGTGATTTTTACGTGATTTGCTATTTCAGGCATTCCTGATTGTGCATGGGCACAAAAAAGGTGTGATTTGTTTGACAATCTCATCTGTCTTTATTTTTACATGTAAGCTCTCAAGGAAGAAGTGGTATTTTTTTCACCAGACCAGTTGACAGAGCTAGGGAAAAATAAACATTATTTTCTGCTCAAAAATTCTTGAGTCTTTGACTAGCCCAGGCTCTGAATTTGCAGGCTGTCTCTTTTTTTTTTCATTTCTATTGTTTGATTTAGTAAGAGGTCTACCTGTCTCTAACCCTTCTGCCTTAGGCCATGGTGGCTACCACACCTTTATTTTATTTTTGGCATTTTGTTCCCTGGCTGGTTTGTACATGGTGATTTGTCTGCATGGAAATTCCTTCTGATTTTTTACACATTTGCTCTCTTCACTGCAATTTTCAACAGTCTATATACAAGTCCTTCTTTTAAACCTTCTTGGCTTTATTACATGGAATCTAGGATCATAGAGTCACTGAATAGTTTGGGTTGGAAGAGACCTTTAAAGGTCATCTAGTCCAAGTCCCCTGCAGTGAGCAGGGACATCTTCAACTAGACCAGGTTGCTCAGAGCCCTGTCCAACCTGACCTTGAATGCTTCCAGGGATGGGGCATCTAACATCTCTCGCAGCAACCTCTTCCAGTGTTTCGCTATCCTCATCATAAAAAAATTCTTCCTTATATCTAGTCCAAACCAATATCCCTTATCCTATCACAACAGGGTCTGCTAAAAAAATTACCTTATTTGTTAAGCCCCTTTTAAGTAGCAAAAATTGCAATAAGGTCTCCCTGGAGCCTTCTCCAGGTTGAAGAACCACAAATCTCTCAGTCTGTTCTCACAGAAGAGGTGCTTAAGCCACCATGTTTGTGGTCCTCTCTCAACTTAGTCCAGCTGTTCCTTTTTATGTTGGGGACTCCAGAACTGAATTCAATACTGCAGGTGAGGCCTCACAAGAGCAGAAGAGATGGGCAGAATCACTTCTCAATCTGCTGGCCACACTTGTCCTCATGCAGCACAGGTGTGATTGGCATTCTGAGCTGTGAGCACACATTGGTGACTCACGCCCAGCTTTTCATCCATCAGTACACTCAAGTCCTTGCCAGGGCTGCTTCAGTCCCTTCATCTTCTGGCTTTAATTCCAGAGTTTGTCCTGACTTCAGATGCAGGACCTTGTATTTGGCCATGTTGAACCTTATGAAGTTCACACGGACCCACTCCACCAACTTGTCCAGCTCCCTCTGCATGGCAGATAACTTCCCTAGAAATATTTCAAATCTCTTTACTGCTTTCATTATGATTTTTTTGGGTTTTTTTTTCTGTTTTGTTTTGGGGTTTTTTTTGTTTGTTTGTTTTTTAATGTAGAAAAGCTATCTCTGTGGTCTTACTTGTTGTTCCTGCTTTCATGGTGACAGCTTTCATATATTTCTGAAAAGACTTAAAGAATTTATCTTGTTCTCCATGTAAGTCAGTCAGTCAGCTACTGAGCCACCACTGTTCTTATGTCAGCTTTTGACACATGTCCAGAACTGGAAGCGTAGGGAAATTTTTGTAACATGTTCCTTTAAAATGAAAAGTCTATTGAATACTAGGTGGCAAGGAACGAGTGCTGTAAGATTTCTAAATGCATAAAGCACCATCATCTGATCCTGATTTGACCAATCTGTCAGGCTAAGCATAGGTCCACTGAAGGTGTAACAAAAATTCGTATTACTATCAAGAACACAGTTCAAAAAGTATTGCTTAATCTAAGGATTTGATCTGACTGTAAAAAAGCAGGTAAACAAAACTGCTGTGCTTGTGTGAAATCCCACCAGCACCGATGGGGGGGTTTATGTCCAGGACAGTTTGGTTATATGTTGCAATTTGGTGAGCAGAATAAGCTGTTTGACATTAAATCAGCACAGAGCCTAATCAGCCTGCAGGGAATAAACAAACTCCCTATCTCTTCACAAAGCTGTGCAAGGCAAGGCTTAGCAGCACTAGGAAATCCCAGGCTTCAGATCAAGATGCATGTTGGTCTGGGGGCTTTGGAAGCAGAAAGCTGAACTAACTCAGCTGTGACACAAGAGATCACTCGCATGAAAAGCACATGCTCAGGAAAAGAGCTCAGCTGCTGATGGGGGAAGCAGCTTGCAAATGAATGAGAGAGATCTGAGAAAGTGATTGACTGATGCTAATAGAGGTTGGAGTTAAGTGCATGTGGACAAAGTACTGAGCTCATTCAGAATTCCATGAGGGAAGGTCATAGCTGAAAGGGAAGTGTTGGGCTGCAGCCCTACACTTGGGCTGCTGAATGGTTCGATTCTCCTGTGCCATTGGATTATCACTGTAATGCACTTCTTACCTACCACACTGCCAAAGAGGGGCATATAGAGTATCATAGAACTCATTAATGTCGGAAAAGACCTCTATGATCAAATTCAACCATCAACTTAATACTGCCATGACAGCTAAACCATATCCTGATTCGCCACATCTACAGTAGTGTAACTTGTGGATCAATCCACGTTCGTAACAGCTAGAGGGTGAATAATGGATACGTGGGGAGGCAAGAGAAATGAAGACTGAGTCTCTCTTGCCATTCGTGGCTCTTCTAGTGCACTACTTAAAATAAATTTTGAATAAATTGCTTTTCTTTTGCGGTCTTTGACAGACATCAGGTCATCCTTCTGGCAGATATGGCACACACTGAACACACTATGCATGTGTATTAAGAAACTGGGGAATGCATCTGTGTATTATCCTTGTATTCCGATGACACACTGCACAGCCCGTGGGCCTGATGCAGGCAGGACGTACACAAAGAAGGATTATTACTATCTTTCCCTGTCTCGTACTGTAAACACTGACTAATGCCTTGGACAGTGACAAGTGATGATTCATCTAAGCACTTGTTCTATCTCCAGGTTATTTCATCATTTTTCTTAAGGCATACTTAGTAAAAGTAGCATTTTTGAAAGCCCAGACTGACTTAGGAGACAGTTTTATTTCCAAATCCAATTCTATCAGTTCAAGTCAGTAGTATGTCTATTCTCACTGACACCCATTTGTACCTTAACTCATCTCTAGGGCTATTTTGCTGATTCCTGAGGATGTTTTGTCTGGCTTTACTCAGCAGCATGCTATACTGGCAGGAACTTTGGGGCTCACAAGATCTCACACGCTTTTTTGGCTATGAAAGGCTTCGAGAGCTTCTGTCTGAGTAGGGAACCAATCTAATATAATCCCTATTTTAATTAGCTGCCTTTAAAAATGAATGTTGGATAACATTTTAAAAAGTGTTTTAAAAATTTTGTGAAGATCAAGCATCAGAACAAGGAGACAAACTGAGAATACCCACATGATCTATCTCCCAGCTGTTCACTGGCCTTCTGACAGCAAGTAAAATTTGGTCACATAAACAAAACTGTGGGCAATAAAAAAGGCCCAAGAAAACTACTCAGAGAGATATATGTCTGTGTCTATAGATATAATTTGTGGTACCCACAGGGTGATGGCCAGGGCATAACTCTCACTCAAGTGAGATTGCATACACCTCTCAAGGGATTTGGGGCAGTCTTAAAATATTGACCTCCTTTGTTCTTGCTTCTTGTGGTTTTTATATTAGATTATGCCATATATACTGGGTCCACACCAGTCCTCCTTCTGGGGACTTCTTTGCCTAGGAGAAGCCCTTGTCTTGCTCCCCTTATTCCCAATCCCTTGTACAGCCGAAGTATGTTTGGTGGGGTTTGCAGCAGTGAGAGCCCTGTAATTCTTCCAGTTTAACAGCCTGGGGGATAAAAAGTGTCTAGCTTTGATGAAAGTGAGATATTCCTCATGATCTTGTACAGAGACATCATAACTGACAAATAATGATGTTTTAAATTCAGTTGATAGGTAAAATTCCTTCAATTTCATTGAAGAAATTGTCTCTCTCTCAGGTTATATGAAGAACAGAAGGTCAAACCTTAACAGTTCAGGATTTCTGTATTCAGTATCCAAGGCAAATAGAAAGAGACATGAATTTATGTTATGATATTATAACATATATTATACAACATTATATTAATTATAGTATATTACATTATATCTAGAAAAAAATACAGGCATGACCTATTCACCTGTTGAGGGTCATACCTACATTTATCTAGCATATAATGGTCTTGCTTACAGGCTAGTGTGGCTCATAATAGTGTATATTTAATTCACTAGTTGCAAACTTTTATTCCAACATCAGACAAAATCTCAAATACACATAACAAAACTGCCGCTATTTTTAGACTGCAGCAATTCTTTTATAAGGAGACAATTCTTGTACAGTGTATATTAACTCCTCAGAAAGCCTTTCCACGTGATAAAATAGATTTGGAGAACAAAAGCCCTGAACATTGCAACTTGAATTAAAAGACGGTCTTTTATTGTTAGCTTTGAAGCAATGAACAATGTCTGTGTCTTGTTCTGCAAAAGAGAAATGGAGAAATAGAGAATTTCACCTCCATTTTCATTCTAATCTTCCCTCAAAATAGAATTCCTCTCTGGCCCTCAAATAAATACCACGTGGTAGCTTGGGTATATTGCTTTAATTTATGTGGCTGGTGACAACAGAATTGGACACAAACGGTTCCCTTTCTCTGATGTTTATTACCACTGCTTGGGTGGAGGTTGAGCAGGAATAATCAGTAAGGTGAAACTTTCCACCGTAAAATGGGGCTGCACTGGCCTAACAAATCACTTCGATTCTGATTATTAAAATTATAATCTGGCACGGCTGGCTCTAACAGTAGCCTTTCTGCAAGTAACAAATCCCACTCTGAATGGGAGACGCCTCCCATCAGACAGTCTCCTCAGACACGGATGTTGGCAGAGGTGGTGACGGCAGGGGTAGGGCACGGAGAGAGGGCTGGTCGTGTGGGAAGATGTGGCAGATAATAAAATGCAACCTGGGCATAGGGTGTTGTCCTGCTTTTTAGTTTGCTGGCAGTTCATTCACTTCTAATCATTTGTTTGATAAGCAGACAGAAAACCCAGCACAAGCGAGGGAAGGAACTACAAGAGGATAATCCATTTGCTGACAGGGACACGTAGAGTTTTGGTTTTGTTACAGCTGAATCTTTTCTATTCCCAACACACATTTGCATTGTCTGTCTTCTGCAGAATATCTGCTTTATATCTACCTGCAGCTACTTAGCCCTGCTTGTATGTATCTGAACTGCTGTCATGTTGCATCTAGCCAGCAGCACTGGGAGAAAGCAAAATGTGAAAAACTGTCTGCCCTTTTCTTCCTGTGACAATCTATGGACTGTTTGGCTATTATTAAAGTTGTCAGCATGGTGCAAACAGCTCACTGATGTTTTACCAGGGTTATGATTGTTCTCACTCGGCATTACTGTCGTCACAGGCACATCAGGGAAAAGAGGAGAAACTTGCATACTGGCTTAGGACTGCTGCTTTTAAGCCAACTTTAATTTAATATGGATGAAAAAAAAAGCAAACTTACCCTGTATTCTCAATAGCAGTCCAGGAAGGAAGACTGCTGGACACAACGAAAGAATGGTCAGGTAATCTCAGCACATATTATAGGTTAGATGCTGGCAGCACTTAGTGCTTAATTTTGCTCTGTGGTTAGCACATTAACATAGATAATCCTGGGTGTTTCCAAAGCTCAGCTCAAGGTTTTCTATGGCATACTGCACGAAAGGCTATTTCAGACCAAGCATTGAGCAAACTGGATGCTGTCCAGAAAACTTGTTTTCATAATCTCTGGGTCTTCCAAAGCCACTTTTTTTTTTTTTTTTTTTTTTTTTTTTTTTTTTTTTTTGCAAGTGCCATGCTACGCAGTCAGATAGTTTTGGACATATTCAGAAAATCATGCTAAATTAACAGCTCTTATTCTGTTGTCCTGAGGTGGCAAGCTGGACAATCAGAAGCTTTAAGATTCACATGGGTATTTGACTCATTAGTCTTTCACATGTGTGTGAGTGTGTTTGTGTGAAAAAAGAGAGGTTGTGTTGGGACCTGTGCAGAGTCACCTTTGCAATTTAGTTTTGTATGCTTTTCATTGGAACTACTGAAATGGCAGCATGTATCAGTAAGGAATTAAAAATAGACTTTGGGAAAATAGGGGCTGGAAAGTAATTCTGGGGGGAAAAGGAAACTTCAAAACCACCGAAGTTTTTCAGAACTCATTTGGCATTGACTACAGTAATATCTTTGCCTGGCAAGTCAGTCAACAGAAAACTCAAGGCAGATACAGCAGATGACATGGGTTTTGGTGTCTAATGCACACTATTGTCCCCATTGCTGTGTGTCTTGTTTGGGTACCTTCAAGGTGTGGCATCAACACCAAGTCGGCATGAGGAATAGTGGGTCAAGTTCAAAAGATTTAGTTCAGATTGTGCAATCATTGCAAAACTGAGACAGTCCTCAGAAGACTGCAGATTCTGGTTCAAGTTCATCTGGGTTCTCATATAGACCAATGAGACCTCCTCTTAGTGATTCATATTTCCATTGCTATGAAGCACTGTGTGGGGCTGAGGATGAACGTAACTACTGGTGGTCTACTGCTCAGTTGCATCTTCCTGTTAATTTATACAGGGAAAAGATGTTAAAGTCTCAAAAAAATTTGTTATCATCTGTCTTTGCTTGGCCTGTGACCTCTGCTCTCCTGTTATGCCAGTTAATGCCTAATATAATCTCCAAGATGACCTGTCCTCTTTTAGGCTCTCATGCTCAGCTCCACGTTTGCATGATTGCTTTACAAAAGGTGCAGTAAAAGAAGTCCTGATTTGCCGGTGTGGGGTTTGAGCTGTGAATGCCATGACAATCAGAATTAGTTCTGTCAGTGTTTGATGGCCACAGCATCGGTTTTAAGGTAAATAAAAAAAAAACCTTTTATCTTCCTTCTACTCTAGTAATTACTGAACCAGCAGGTTTTAAAATGTATTTTGGAATGATCATTGAAAATGTTCCTTAGTAGTCCCCTGTCTAATGCATTCAGGCTAGTAAACACCAAGAAAAAAAGATTAATCAGTAACTTCTCAGTTGCAATACTCTCCTTGTTTAGAGCTAAACTCAGGGGGGAAAAAAAAAGCAGGGGAAATTTAGACACATCATCTATAGTTATACTTTTGCAATTCTTTGAAATGGAAGAGAGTTGTACTATAGTTATTGGCTTCTGTGGAAACAAGTTCATGTACCAAAGAAAGGGCTTTGCCATGGAGAGAGAAACTGCCCCAATATCTTCTATTTAGACTGAAATGTTTTTTACCTGAGGGCTGGGACACAACCCAGTTTTTCTCCTGCTCCAGAGGCAAAGGTACCAGACCCGACTGCTCAGCTGTGTTATGAGAGGGAGAGTCTGGCCCATCTCTGTGGCCAGTGGTGCCAGGGTTGAAATGTGAGCACCATGGATGGTCAGTGAGAGAGCATGGGTCAGATGCATCTGCTGCATGTGTGAAGTGACAGACATGACAAGTCTGAACTGAGAAAGTTTCTCAGGGAAATTCGATGTTATGAAGGAGATTTTGGCTTTGTCCTTCACTTAGGTGGATCATAAAATGCATAGATGGAAGCAGCAGCGAAAAGCAGAGAGGGCATCAATTAAGTAAAGTCTAGACAGGTAAACCTGCTCATCTTTGGCACAGATGTAGTGTGTTAAACTGAGAGAACAGCTGCAGAAAAAGCCAAGGGTTGTCAGCAGGATGAGGGAGCTGATCCCTTTCTTCTGCTCAGTGCTGGTGAGGCACACCTGGGGTGCTGTGACCAGTGCTGGGCTGTCTGCTGCAAGACAGGCACAGACATATGTGTCCAGCAAAGGGCTGCTAAAGTAATTAAGGACTTGAAGCATCTGCCACACAAGAAGTATTTGAGAGAGCTGGACCTGTTCAGCCTCAGGAAGAGGAGACTCAGAGAGATCTTACCAATGACTATAAATAACTGAGGAAGGGTGCAAAGGCGACAGAGTGAGGCTCTCTTCACTGGTGCCCAGTGAGAGGACCAGAGGCCCTGGGCACAAACTGAAATACGGAATTTCCATTCAAATGTAAGAAAAAGCTTTTCCAATGTGGGTGTGACTGAGCACAGAAACAGTCTGCCCAGAGAGATTGACCAGTCTCTATCCCTGGAGATATCTAATACCTTACTGGACACAGCCCTCAGAAACCTGGTCCTCCTGACCCTTCTCTAGGCAGGGGCTTGAACTACATCTCCAGAGGTCCCCTTCCATCTCCACTATTCTGTAATTCTGTGCTAAGGAGAATTTCTTAAGGAAGTATGGATTTTATTCACCAACTGCAACTGCTAGCCCTTCTGTGTGCAAAGCTATTTACAATAGTACTTGAATCTCAAAAGTGCTTTGTAGAGCTGATCAGCTTAGGATCAAGAGCCTTAGATATAGTCCAGAGAGGGCCTACAGATCCTCACTTTCCTTTCATTTCAGTATCTAAGGCCTTAAATCATAAAGCTTGCCTCTGAGAGTTTCATTGATGTAAACTGAAGATCAAAAAAAAAATAAAATAGGGTTTCTACATTCCTGAAAATAATACGGAGAGCATCATAATGGATTTTCATTACATATTATCATAGCAATTCAGTGCCCACATGTTTCTTAATCCCCAAATATTTTAAGAAGTCAGAAATACTAAAGGAATCTCAATACTCCTTTAGAAGTACTCCTTTGCAATACGAAATTGCTATTTCTGACTTATTCGATAACATTTGATTGATATCAATATTTCCCCAAAATTTATTAGATCTTAACTTGGTTTTGCATTAAGATGCTATTAATAAAACATATGTAAGGGGTTAATAAATGATTGATAGTGACTGTAAATGGTTTATAGATTTGGGCCATGTCTTAGTTATAAGCTCATCGATACATGACAATACTGAATTTTATAAGAGCTAATCAATCAAGCCCTTGGACTGCATAAAATGTACATCTATTCTTTACCCATTTCTTTAAAGCTCCAGTCACCATTATTAACTCTTTAGAAACCACTTCAAAGTGGATTTTTTTTTAGAAGTATAATATGATGTGACTAGAGACACCTCTGACATTCTTTAAGACTCCTTTGATGTTGGTCTGGGTGGTGATTATGGTATCTGCGGTTGGAGAGGACAGGACAAAATCATGTATAAGTTCCCTTCTAGTTCTGAGTACTGAACTTATACTTCTAAACTTCAGTGCGCCAAACATAAACTGAATGCTCTCTCAACAAAAGGGAGCAGACGTGGACCTTTTAGAGCAAGTCTGGAGGAGGTCACAAAGATAATCAGAGGCTTGGAGCACCTGCCCTGTGAGGACAGGCTGAGAGAGTTGGAACTGTACAGCCTGGAGAAGAGAAGGCTCCAGGGAGACCTTATAGAGACCTCCCAGTACCTGAAGGGCCTACAGGAAAGCTGGGGAGGGACTCTTGATCAGGGAGTGTAGTGATAGGAAAAAAGATAAGAAGTTTCAAACTGCGAGGGGGTAGATTTAGATTAGATATTAGGATGAAAATCTTTACTATCAGATTGGTGAGACACTGGAGCAGGTTGCCCAGAGAAGCGTGGAAGCTCCCTGTCTGGCAGTGTTCAAGACCGGGTTGGACGGGGCTTTGAGTAACCTGCTCTAGTGGGAGGTGTCCCTGTGCATGCAGGGGGGTTGGAATGAGATGATCTTTAAGGTTCCTTCCAACTCAAACCATTCTATGGTTAAATCAGAGGGATACCATCAGGTTTTGACAACTGAATAAGTTGTCAATAAGAATCATAGGATCATTTAGGTTGGAAAAGACCTTTAAGATCATCATGTTCAAGAGTTAATCACACTGATGCTGCAGGAGGTGTGGTGAGACCTTTGCTTCCTTCCAAAGTGGCAATTATCTAAAAGACTTCTCCATAAGATGATGAAATCACTTATATGTATTATATACTCCTTTCTTGTTGCACAACAAAATTTTATAACTAAGGACCAGAAACTTTAAAATGCCCCCTATAAGTTAATGATGCTAGCTACTCTCGAGACAAGATAGTGGGTGTATAACAGAAAGACAATGCCCTGAAATAAATCAAGTAAATGAATTCCTAAATTAGCCTGAAAAAAGTCAGGCACATCTGGTGTTCTTAAAGATAGGATTTATGAAATTTCAGTATTAGTATGTAAGATTTGTCTACAGTTGTGAAGCAAGCAGAGATCTGCCTACAGGTCAGAATAATATGCTTGAATAAATATTTGGATAGCAGTTCAGCACTTCACCTGTTTCTTGAATTGTTGCCTTCTGAAGAGAAGTTGGTTGGAGACCGTAAGGATCAGTTTGTTTTTCATGGTCGTGTCATGTCTGGCGTATGGCATAGGCTCTGAAAAATCCTGCAATTGCCAAGTACATGGGGCCAGATCAACAATCAGCTCATGTATGCTTGGCTTTATCGACCAAGCAGTGCAGCTACTGGGTAGCAACCCATTAACCCTCTTGGAGTCATGGAAAGAAGCTGAAATGCTGGTGAGAAGGAAGAAAGCCGTAGAAGCTACCATTTGCTCTGACCCAGTTTTGCACCAGAGTTTTCTCCATTCACCAATATCAGCTGGAGAAAAGTGTCTGTCTCATATTATGTCCATTAAAAAATTTAAGAAGCTCCAGGAGCCAATTTGAATCAAACCTCAAGTAAGGATAAGAAGATGAAACAAGAGCTGAAACAGCAATAGAAAATTTGGCCCACTGAGTTGTATGGAAACAAAATACCAGTATTGATAACTTCCTCTCTTTGTCATGTTCACCATAAAACATTGCTTCATTGGTCAGAGACACGTGAACATAGAGCAAATTTCAGAAATTGGGTAGATTTGGTAAGTGGTCTGTTCTTTTTGCTCTATATAATCCAACCTCCATCTAACTATGGGGAATAAATGTTATGATTAATTGTTGAGGCTTGTGACTCTTCTTAAATGCGTTTTCAACTTACACATGTAAGTTTTGGACATTGATTTGGAGACTGTGTTAATCAAAAGATGAACCTGCTGTGATGACATCTGTTTATTGGGACTACATCATGTTTTCAAACTTCAATAACTTAGATTGATTTACAGCAGAAACCTCTTCTTGGAAAAAAGTAAATGTTTTGCCTGGATGACTCTCACATCTGTGTTTTTCTAATAAAATCCCTAAAATAAATATCTAATAGAGACTTGAGCTCCTTGAAAGGCACCATATGCTGCATTTTGAAAGATCAGAATTGCAAAATAAATGTCTTGAAAAATGCTTACAAAAATTCTTATGTGGCCCCAGTGAAAATGGAGAACAAGAGCAGTCACAAGGCTGGAAAGTGTCAAATGATGGGTTTCCACAGTCATATTCTTTACTGGCCACAGGACTGTGTATGTGTAGGGAGTTGCAGTCCTCAGTTTCCCTCTTTAATCCACATCTGTAAGATGAAATATCTGGGTCTCCAGCTGTTATCTTCATATCAGTATCCCCTTGTACTACTGCTTCTTTTGATCTCTGACTGGAGAGACAGCTTTTTACTTGGAGTGCTGCTGTAAGCTCCACTGGAGCCATTTCTGGTGCCACTAGCCAAGCCACAGTCTTCAATGAGGGCTTTGAGCCAGGCCTGTAGCCCCTTGTGTGCTCATGGATTTTGTACAGATGGGTGCTGCTTTTTCTTTTCTTGTGTGTTTTGCTTCACAGTCCTTGAAGTCTTCTCTTTGTATCTTGTTCAACCCCTGACCTAGCTGGACTCTGATCTTACCTTGGGCTGCAAAGCCCAGCGCCTGTGTAACCAGGACGCTATTTCACTCTCCACTGAGGACTGCTTAATAACAAACACAAACAAAATAAGTGTTGCTCATTTAAGCTTAAACATCTCATGGATGTGAATAGTGGTATGATAAGGAATTTTATTAAAGAATAGTGTTTGGCTGACTTCTCTGCATGTGTTTAAGCAGAGAGGATTAGGAAATTCAAGTGAATTACTCATAGGAGCAGCATTTTTTGGACAGAATTCCATCTTTCTTTCTCTTCCCTCACTTTCCAGGACTTTATCTGGTTATCGCATATTTGCATTTCCTGATTGACTGAAACACAACATCCAAAAGACGTTGAGCTGAGAGGTGAGGAGATCTGCTGATGAAAGCTTTTGGGTTTACTGTATTAAATAAGAACTAAATATAACCGTGGTAGTTTCATTCATTTTGGTTTTGTATTTTTCCTTGCTGTTTAGAGCCAATTAAAATCTTGAGCCAGATTCTCAGCTGACAGGAATCAGTGAAGTAAAATGAAATCAATGAAGTTACATTGATTCATATCCACAGAAGATCTAGTCCATTCATTGATATCAATTGAAAAAGAGTATTTGGCATAGTGAGTTTTGGAATATGGGACAGAAGTATTCACTATAAAAGCATTTTCAAATTATCTCTCTGACCTACAAGCATATACAGGCATTGCAAGTTTTATAGATGTGTCTGGCTTCCTGGCATACGAACAAATACAGAAAGATAAGTATAGGGCTGCAAATTAGAACTCAAGTACTCTCCAGCCTGACATTTTGCAGCTTTGCAACGTGTCTGGACATGCCTGCAACCAGAAACTGAAAGAACCACATAGCAGACAGATACCTGTCAGTCTCCCTTCCTTACTTCCGAATGTTAGATTTCATAGAATCACAGAATCAAGAGGAATTTTCTCTTTGCTCTGCCATACAAGAATGAACAGACTTTCAAAGTTTTGTGTTGTATTAATGGTCATAATGGATAGTGTTGTTGTGTGATATTGGAACAGGTGAAATATCAACTGCTTTTTAGGTTATGTTAATTTATGGCCACAAGACCTTCTTGTGGCAATGAGCTAATCACAGGTCATGTATTAGACGTACATTTCTGTGCATGGGTTTTGAATTTCCAACAGTTAATTTTGTATGTCCTCTTCTTTCCGTTCTTTTCAAATTTTTCATTCTTTTCACACAGGTAAACCAAATGTTCTTGTGAATCTCTCTCAAACCTTAACACAAACCTTAGACTTGTGCTCATTGTTCTGCTCTGAAACACTTCCATTGTATCACTTCTAATCTATGCGGTCTGTAGCACACTTAGTCATTCAGAGGTGCTTCTGCTATGTACACTTTTAAGGACATCATGATATTTTTTGTGTTATTTCTTATAAATAATATTTCTGGATCAATATTTTCCAAGTCTGAATTTCATCTTGTGTCTGGTGTTTATTGACTACATTCTTTGGTTATTAAACAGTAAAAAATCAAGATCAGTTTTAAGACCACGGAATATACATACTTATGGATGGAATTAGAGTCTTCCTGCACTTGATAAATCTTAATTATTGTCGTAATTTCTTTTTTGCTTATCTAAGTTTGTGTGGTTATTTATTTTAAAGTATCTAGTAAAGCTATCACATTATTGAAGTAAAGTAAAAAAGATTTGTTTGTTTTTATGAGTGAAATGAGTTCTCAGATCCAATGTTTTCTCATCAGAATAATAACAGTTACATAATATGTAAGAGTCATGACTCACATTTTTAGCTTCATTATTATTCATAAACTCCTGTGATTAAGCCCTAGGACAAAATTATGACCTACAGTATGTTAAAAGATTAGTACTTCCAGTGGCATCAGGCTGTTCAGCAATATAAAACAGAAACACAGTGGAATGTTTTGGTTTTCAATAATGTCTTCTTCCAGGCAGTTTCTCCCAAACCTTGCCTATGATATCCTTTTGGATGCCATCACCACAAACCCTTCATCTTAGGTGTCAAAGTGAGAAAGTTAAGTTTATTTCATGTTCCACAGCTTCTAGGAGCAGGAAGATAGGTTTGGATAAGATTCCTATATTTTCCTGAAAGTAATATAAAGAGAACAGAAAGAAGGAATGAGTTAGTCTTGCTCTCCAGAAATCTAACTGCTATGGGATTACAGGTGCCATCCAACTTTCAGCACAATCCTGGTCAGTTCAACTGGCAAATGCCCATCTGTTTTTTACACAGAGAGTTTGGTTAGATTGATGCTTAGAACTTATAAGCACCAATGTTTCATTATGCATAGTGCCCCTTGTTATTCCTGTTTTCCACGATTTTTTTAGTTGATCATGGATTATATTCTAACCTGTCAAAAGTGAGCCAAAGGGAGGCAGGATGCAGAGGAGTAATTGTCCTTCTACATGGTTTCCATGCCAATTCAAGCATATTTTCAGTCCTTGGTCTCCCCTGTGTGCGTTTTCAAGTGCTCTTATTGCACTACCTTACAAAAATGACCAAAAAAAGTAACACAAAAGAGGGTTCACCAAGGGAACTGTGTCCTTTATCACTAACATCAGAGACTAATTCAAGAACGAGTTTTATTTTCATGTGACACCTGAACTTTGTCATTAGCTTTTTGGACTATCATGATCATGACAGAGAGGACTAATGTCATTGTCTAATGTGACATCCTGCCTGGTGAGACTGGTTGTCACCAAACATAAGCTCTCAGTTCCAATCAGGTCAACCATTTCCTGGGTAACTTCTGTAGCTGACCAAGAAAAACATGCTACAGATCACTTATCTACTGTGGTATGTGATAACAGGCAAGAGAAAGTTACTGTGGACAATGGTCTAACAGCTTTTGCAAAAGGCATTCAAGAAAGTTTCTGACTGAAGATTCAGAAGGACATTAGGCTATGAAAGGATAAAGGAATTGAATAACTAACTAAAAGATAGGAAACAAGGTAAAATTAAAAGTTTGTTTCTCACAGGGAAGGAAAAATGTCAAAATAACCCCACCTATGCTGAAGCTTGTGATATCCCATATTTGTGTATGGTCTGGGAAAGTGATTGAGCAATGAGGTGACAGAGTTTGCAGACAGTACTGAATTATTTAAGGTTGAAGATTGACTGAAAAATTGAAGAAAGTCTTTGGTTCTCTGAATATCCAGGTGAAAAAATGTCAAGTAAAATTCAGTCTAAAAACTTGTGTGAAGACATAGATCCCAGCTTTGAAAATGTGATGAAAATCTGAACTGACTAACAATACTCAAGAATGAAATTTTTATGACTATGTTGGTTAAGTATGTGGAAACCACAGCTCAGGCTTGAGTAGTAGTAAAAAAATATATAGAAGATGAGGTGGTAAGAGCAGTTGGGAAAGGAAGCAAAGCAAAACAGGAAACACTATACTGTGATTGCAAAAATCCACAATTTTCCCTCATTTTCAGCATGGTAGAGGATATAGCCTTTTCAATTCAACTGAAAGATACAGTAGAACCAGAAAAAGATACTAAGCAGGGGAAAAAAAAAAAATCAGTCAAAGATAGGGAATGCTTTTGTACAAATACTGGTTGAACAGATCAAAACTGTTTAGCCCAGAAAAGAGGTGTTGAAGGTTGATATAATCATCAGAGAATATGGTGAAATGCGGCTAGAAAGTTTTGCAGCACATCATAAGTTACAAGTTCACTGTAGAGAGTTGTTTGTGGGTAATATTATGGAAATATTACTATATACCTCAGACACCATTTACCAAATAAGCTCAAAAGCAAGGAAAGGATGAAGAGTAATCCTTGTAACAAAGACCATGTTACTTGTCTAAAGGAACATAAAGAGGATTGAGTCAGTTCTGAAGACCATAAAAAGGTTCTGGCTAAGTAAGCATGTTTTGTCCACAATGGACGTAGTAAAACCTCAGACCAGATAGAAATTAGTTTTTCATAGCACCTAAGAGTTTATAAAGAGTGAAGGAATAAAAAGTTGAAAGCAATTCCCGTCTGAGTACCATCAGGATCTTAAAAAACCTCAGGAACCTGGACTTTAGTACAAAGTAGAAAATATCCTTATCAATAACTCCAATAATTTGTAGTAATAGAGTTGATTTGATTTATCTCGCAGTTATTGATAATAAAGTTATATTTCACGTGACAGTATGTCACACCATTTGTGTTTTGAAGTGCTAGGATAAACCAGAACAGCTCTCTACCTTCAGTGAAGAGATTTCCTGGCTCATCTGTCTTGAGAACCAGCCAGGGAGTGGAATGAAAGTATTCACTTCTTTACCTGACTTGTAGTAGATGGCAATGGTCCTTCTCCCTTTTTCCAACACATAAATTATCAACTGATACTTGCATTTAATTTCTTGAAAACAAATAAAAGGAGGCGGTTATAGTCACACAACATGAAGTTAAGGTGTATAATGCGTTGCCAAAAGCTGTTGCAGATCCTAAACATTTACATAAATTTGAAATGCTTCAACAGGTTGCATGGATAAAATCATGGAAGAGAAAACATATTCAAAGCTATTTTAAAGACACCAGTTTTGGCTCAGGGGCTCCCTGTGTTACAGATTGTGGAGCACTAGCAGAATATTCTGGGAAACTGTGATGATGATTGTTTTGACTTTTAACAATTTCACAGGCATCTGCTGTATCACTGCTGGAGACAGGGCGCAGGGCTAGTTGAGACCTCAGTGTGACCCAATACGTTTATTCTTTTGCCAGCTCACATCAAGGCAATGATTTTGTGTGTTCGTAGCCAGAGCTGCAGAGAGATGTGCAAGGTGCCATGAATGAAGTCCTGGCAACACTTTGCCCAAGAGCAGGATGGAGTAGTAGTACAAGGGGAAGGGGCTGGCAACAGCAAAATCTCTCGAGCTCTGCTGTGGTAGGTACCACCAGTAGCTGGCATTATTCAGGCTTCCTATATTCTGCCTAATAAAACAGGATTGCATCTCCAAGTCATATTACTCTTAAGACCCTGTATTGGTGGAGATTTATGTCCTGGTAGGGGTACAGGAAGGCACACAACCTTTCATGCACAACTTACTTCACTGATTCATGAATTATACTCCTGTCCATTTTTTTCTTACGTATTTGTACCACTAAGAACACTGTGAAAAATATCAGTAAGCAAACTCTTGGATTTTTGACAGAAGATAGAACATTTTAACGATGAACTTAGTTTTGAAAATTCCTACAAATGCAGCCATGTGAGCACATATTTAAAAAGCTGCTTATATTACTGCAGAGACGTGAGGACAAGGATAGGGAAAGATAAGTGATGACAGGAGGTCAAACTCCTGCAGAGCAGAGATAGCAAAGGCAAAAGTGCAATGTGCTACCTCCAGTAAGTCATTCACTCAGTTCACTAAACCAAAACAGGGAAATGCCACCAGGGACTTTCTAGAGTTCTTTTTTTTAAATAAGAAGTAGTGAGTTTGGAAGCTACTCCAGTCTGGTCCTTTGCTTATACTCTCCACTTGAACCATTTTCTCATCATGTATAATATTGTGCAGCCCTGCCTTGGAACGAGTCCTGTCTTAAATCAGCATTAAGAGAGAGGAGATCATATGCTGAGATGACTGTTAGAGATGTCTAGAGAATTGCTTTATCTTTTATGTATAGCATAGCACTATGATAAAACAAAACAAATGCTTACAAACCACCAGGAAGCAATTAAGTATCTGAAAAAGGGGCCAGCAGAAAGAACAACAGCAAAAAAATGCACATTTTGCAGTGAATGCAAATCCTTAGTAGAGTAAATATCCCTGGTTCAATAGTAGGTATTCTCAGAGTACTTACAACGAGAATGTGACCAGTTTGTTCTGGATGGCTGAACATGGCACTTAATGGTGATTTTATAGAGAAAAACTCCAAAGAGGATATACCTGGAGTAAGATTATGTTCCACGGAGCCCTGGTTTAGCACAAGAACCCACTTAGTACAGAATCATCTGCAGTGGCCTGATTTCTTTACTGTGATTCTTGTGTCATGCAGGTCTCAATGAAGCAGAACTTTTCCTGCCTTGCTTCTCATAATGTCTTGGTGGTGAAGGAGAGAGAGTTTCTGTTTCTTTGCTGTCTGAAATGACACCAGTCGTCAATGTCCAGAGGAATAAAATTGATTGTCCTTGTGAGCCTGTGCTGGGAACTGCTTTGAAGAATCCTACACAGTGCCCTGCTCATGGAAACATCAAGCTTCACCTTCATAGCACCCAAGTTGTCTTCTGTTGCAAGTATTGCTAAAATTAGCCGTGTTTACCCTTACAGTTATTTGTCTGAATATTGTTAATGAGTCCTGTTATGTATAGGAATCAAGTGTAGTTTATGCCTGCAGCAACCAGTAGTAGCTGAAACCAAAAAAGTTAATGTACAGTCAAAAGGGTCCCTTAAAATGATCTGATTTCCTACATGAAATAGACTGCAACTTCTGTTTGACAGGTTCTTGTGTGAAGACTGTAATTTCTGGTTAAGAAAGCAGAAGACATGTAGAAAGAAACATCCAACTAAATCTCATTCCCCATATAGAATCTGTTTGGGGAGAAGAAAGTTATTTCTGGTTAAGAAGAACCTTCCATCTTGATCAGATTAGAACATTTCCACTGTGTATTCTTGAGTGTTATATTAAGAACAGTCCAGATGCTTTCTAGATCATATAGTCAAAGCTGTACCTTTATATCATATGTCCGAGAGAAATTACAACTACTCAGGGACAGTGAACCTTCCATTCCTCTCAGTATGGGTGAGACTCCATCTGCAATATTGTGTCCCTAGTCAGGCTCCTCAAGCACAAGAAAGACATGGACGTACTACAGCAAGTCCAGCAGAAGATCACTAGGAGATTCGTGGGGCTGGACCATGGTATATAAAAGCAGATACTGACAAAACTGAACTTTTCTATCCTTAAGGGAAGATCTTGTTGCTGTCTGAATTTACCTGATGGGAAGCTGTCTAAAAGATAGATCCAAACTCTTCTCAGAGGTGCACAGATAAAGAAGTGCTTAGGACAAGGGTTAGCAGAAACAAACTGGAATATCAGAAATTCTGATTAACTGTAAGAAAATATGTTGGCAGTGGTTGCCCTGGTGGCTGGATGAGTTCCTGAGAATTTTGATCAAACTGGATCCATCTCCAAGCAATGGGCTGGACTAGACAGACTAAACTTTTCTAATCTAAACTATTCCATGATTCTATGGTCATTCTGCTATACATGCCTTGACCTCACGGACACAGTTCCGTTTTAAGTGCTAACCTTCCTGGATCTGGCTGGTAATGAAGAGTTCAGTTTGCTTTTTCTGCAGAGACAGTTGAAAAATTACACAAATTCTCATGCTGAATGGACACCAAATATCTCATTGCCCCCAAAATTTTACATATATGTTTATGAAAGAAAGTTACCACTGAAATACCAGTTCCTACTTGAACATATTTGCAAAGCAATGGAATTCCTTCAAGATTTCCCAGTTGTCAGGTGTAATCTTGGTTTATGTTGGTTTATATCCAATTTAATCTATCTGAAGCTCTTGGGAGACTGCAGAGGACAAATGAGAAATATTTATACAAGCTGCGTCTACAGGCAAGAGATACTGCAAAGATAAAAATATTCAGAAGCTGCCCAGTTTGGCAAGAGTTATTCTGAGTGCTACAGTAACACACTATGATAAAAGAAGATAACAGGACCAGAGACAGAATGACTCATTAGTCTGGGCGTTAGGACAATACCTTTAGTGGTGTAAGCTGGTTAAAGATCTTGCCTGAATGATACAAATAACAGGTCTGTGGGCTTTTTAGGACACAGTTTGTGTTGAAAATTGATACCTACCTCAATTAATATCTGAGAGCATTGTTTATAGTTAAGTAGCTTTTGCTGGAGATAGTGAAAGTACTGTCTCAGCAGTATTCTTGAACCCAGCGTTTATGAATCTTTTTTTGCAACCTGGGAGATGTGTTCAAACCTTCTTTACCCAAAGAAGTGAACTTCGACTTCTGTATTTGGAACAAGTGTCATGTGTATTGAGGTAAAAGTATCTCTATCCATAATGTTTTCCTCCCCACTCAAACCTATCTGATAGTTTTGAAGCGAGTTCTCAGAGGTCACAGTATGAAGGGAATGTGTTTGGCCAAGAGCAGATTTACCAGTGTTTTTTGTTTGGAATTGTATTGATGTGCGTTTAAAGTACTGGAGATTTTACTTTCTGCGAGAGACTCTGGTTCTGGGAACTATAATTGCAGAGGCTGAATATCCTAGTCAGAAATGCTGGGCAGAGTATGGTGACATTCTGAAGCATATACAGTTCAATGGTCACATAATAAAGTGCAAGTATGTGAGTGCTATCAACCATGAGACATTTTGAACACTGAGTTGTGAGAGACTGAATGTATGGTGGGAAACTTAGATACCATAGCAATAGGATCCACTGGAAAAAAAATACAAAAAGAGATTTATTTAGATTACTGACCAGAATCAGCAACAGTGCAGTGACTTAATGTCTATGGACAGATTTCTTGGGGTGGACAGAATTCAATCTGAGTGGGTGCTTTTCAGTGAGGATTCAGAAAAGTAACACCTACTCCCCAAAATATTTGTTTCTGCAGATGAAACAGGAGGAACACGCAGTGTCATTATCAGCTACTCACTTTGACTAACTGTGCTAGATTAACCAGCCTCCTGGAAGAAAGATGGAAAGTGTGCTCAGATTTGATTTCTCTTTATATTTTCAATTCTCTTTGAGTCCAGAGCAGTGTGAAAAGAGGGGGAATTAAAGAGTAATTTATTTTTAAAGTAACTGCACTTAGAAAAGTGGAGATGTTGGGAGACTGATTTAGGTGCCTACATTTAGGAATCACTATCATTATGGATGCTCTGGGATATCCAAAATGTCTGTATGAGGCTGATGGATATGACACCCTAGGGTTTCTCATCTAACACTTAGAAACACTTGTATAGATATTCAAATTGCACTTTAGAAACCTAATTTAAGTCTGCCATCAAGGTCCCTTCTGTAGTCAGTGGAGAAGGGGATCCTGCTCTGACAGGAGTGTTAGACTAAATGATCTTTCGAGGTCCCTTCCAACCCCTAACATTCTGATTCTATGATTCTATGATTCTATGATTCTATGATTGTAAATCATTCTGCAGAGGTTCCATTCTCTTTCTTCTAATTACAGAGGGGAGGAAATAGCCTAAAATTGATCCTGTTTCCATCTGGCTTAAGTTAAGTGAGATAAATCCTAGTGTATTGGTATGAAAAATGGTGGGCTTTGATAGCAGGTCATTTCAGCCGGATTGAGGACCTCACAGTCCATCCTGCTATCCATCCTTCCTCTTTATTTCTGATTGTGTAGCCCCATCACTTACATTGCACCAACTCTTATGCACAACAGATGTGTTGATTTAATTTATTAATATAGAGCCAAAAGAGCTGGATTGCTTTTGTGAGTGGAGTTAATGATGTCTCACCAAAGCTGATGGGAGAGATGGAAGAGATGCTTTCAGCTTTTTCTGGATATCTGTATTAAATATCCCTGTCTGACCACAAACTTAAATTGACCTTAAGGGGCTTAATGAGGTCTCACCACTTAATGCTATAGCTATTGTCACACATAGCAATAAATTGTAGGAAATAAGAACACTTTATCAGTGACAGGAATCTCTTCTGGGCAAACTATTGTTTGAATGCACCTATTTTTTCTTTTCACAGGTCAGTGAATATATCCAAACACACTGCAGTGCAACATTTAATTAAGAATAAAAGAGGTTTGACAGAAAGGGAATTGCTGTACAGGTCACTCTTAACATTATTCTCAAACAATCAAAATCCTGAAAATAAGACCCTGAATGACCAAGCAGCCAAGGTGCACTAGAGGGCATGTTGTATAAACACGTATTGAACAGTAGATTTCCACTCTATTTTGCGTATCATAGAATCATCCGATCAATAAAATAAATAAGTGTTGAAGAGAATCAACACAGAGAGAAAGAGGCAAAATGTGCATGACTGGAGCTTTTCAAATATCACTTTAATTATATCTATACTTTGATGTAGACTTCTCTCCATAGCTCTGTAAAAGTCAGTTTTTGCATATTTCCCTCTTTTTCATGTGCCACTAGTGTAAAGACTGAAGACTGATATATGAGTTATTTATGCTACTGTCAATATGTGTTTCCCTATCTGTCAATGGTGAGATGTGTGGGGATGATATGTCGTTTGAAAATGCTAATACGTAATAATTGCTACTGACTAGAAGGGGATAACTGCTACCGTACTTAAGTGTCGCTGTAATCCTTTCCATCTTCGAAATACTTTCTAAATGTTAATTAGCTACTGTAGCTCACAAGAAAATTTCTGTCAAAAATATTTTTTTGACATCCAGTTGGGTTATTTTCTCCTGAAAGCAGATACTTTTAACACAAGTGGATGAAACTGATAAGGAAAAAAAAATTCAAGAGAAAAGCTGTACAGATAAAACTAGGAAAATTTCATTAAAATTCTTAGTGTCTCCCATCTTGACATCACCAATTAACTCGTTTGCATTGGTGATCATCAGGTCCAGTATTGCATCCCCTCTGGTAGGTCTATTTCCTGGCTTCCATGCACTCTAGGATTCTCCTGGATGCCTGTAGCTCACTATGCTACTTCTTCAGCAGATGTTGGGATGGTTGAAGTCTCTCAGCAGAAGGAGATCCCATGAACAGGAAGCCTCCTGTAGCTGGAGTAAGTAGGTTTTATCAGGACGCTCCCTTTGGCCTGCAGCAGACACGAACCACGAGATTCCCTTTGTTGCCTTGATCTCTAATTCTTACCCATAAGCTTTCAGACTGTTCATAGCTATTCTTCAGAGACAGCATTTCTCACACTCTATCCGTTTCTTGATGTAGAGGGCAGCAGATTCACCCCTTCTTCTTTGCCTATCCATTCTGAACAGCCTGTAGCCATTGATAGCCACACGCCAGTCATGGGCTTGGCCCCACCAAGTTTCAGTAATGGCAACGAGGTCATAGCTTTCCAACAGCGCAATGGCTTCCAGCTGCTGTTTGCTGCCCATGATGCGTGCATTGGTGTAGAGGCACTTCAGCTGGGCTGTCAACCCTATCATCTTCTCAGAGGAACACCCCTTAATTCCTTTGAAATGTTTCACTGTTGTTTCCTTATTGTTTTCTATTACCTCAGGAACCCCTGGCTCATCTCTGTAAGATTTCAGGCATAAGCATGCCATAATGTACCCAGCACATCTCAGAGCAACGGGAGCACACAGCAGAAGAGGATGGAAATGTGAATCTCTGATGCTTCAGTGCAAACTAGAGCAGCTTAAGTTAACTGTAGGTGGAAGTCTGCTTAGTCTCAGCCTTGGCACATGTTATCCTGGAATACATGAGTATGCTCCTGTTTTGGTAACTCTGTTACAAAGGATACGCTAGAGAGTGAAAGCAAGCAGTTATTCATTTGTCAAACTGCCCAAATTAAGTTCACTGTTGATCAACTTGGACTTTGCTTCTCAAAACCTGCTGGAGAGCAGCACAGGTGAAAGGGACCTGGGGGTTCTAGTGGACAGCAGGATGACCACGAGCCAGCAATGTGCCCTCGTGGCCAAGAAGGCCAATGGTATCCTGGGGTGTATTAGAAGGGGAGTAGCTAGTAGGTCAAGAGAGGTCCTCCTGCCCTTCTACTCTGCCCTGGTGAGGCCACATCTGGAATATTGTGTCCAGTTCTGGCCCCCTCAGTTCAAGAAGGACAGGGAACTGCTTGAGAGAGTCCAGCACAGAGCCACAAAGATGATGAAGGGAGTGGAGCATCTCCCTTATGAGGAAAGGCTGAAGGAGCTGGGTCTCTTTAGCTTGGAGAAGAGGAGACTGAGGGGTGACCTCATGAATGTTTATAAATATGTCAAGGGAGAATGTCAGGAGGATGGAGCCAGGCTCTTTTCAGCGGCGTCCACTGACAAGACAAGGGGCAATGGGTGGAAGATGGAACGTAAGAGGTTCCATAAAAATATGAGGAAAAACTTTTTCACTGTGAGGGTGACAGAGCTCTGGCACAGGCTGCCCAGGGAGGTTGTGGAGTCTCCTTCTCTGGAGACATTCAAAACCCGCCTGGACACGTTCCTGTGCAATCTACTGTAGGTGGTCCTGCTCTGGCAGGGGGGTTGGACTAGATGATCTTTGAGGTCCCTTCCAACCTCTAACATTCTGTGTGCCTGTGTGTGTGTGTTGTGTAATTATCTGCAACCTGCACAACCGAATTGGACAGTTACCACACAGAATCACAGAATCACAGAATGATAGGGGTTGGAAGGGACCTCATTTGTAAAAATATGTTTCTTTAATATCAGCCAGGGATTCTTTTTGCTGGGCTCTGCCTTCATCTTTATGTGGGAGGAACCTGGAAGATGAACAAGGGCTGACAGATAAATTGGGCAATGGGTGATAAACGGAAAAAGGGGTGAAGTAACTTCTCCATGGTGATACAACAGATCTGGAGCAAGTCTACAGCAGTCTGTGTTGCCTAGGAGGTTTTTGTATTCCTCTGCTCTGCTCTGTTTCCCCGTTATTCTCTGTCTTACAGTTTTCAGTGCCATATGAAGTAGTAGGCCATAAAGTAATTCTGTTACTGAGGGCTTATTACATTCCTAGGATTCTGCAGAAAGCCTGTTTAGGGAAGGTGACACATACTTAGAGATGGATTTAGGACTGCTATTCACTAGTTAGACACTGTAAAGAGAGTAGAGATCACGTTTGCAGAATTTAGTTTACTGTGATTGGATTGAAATGTAGCTGCATACTTGCTTCTGAAAAAAATAAACTAGAGATGACAGTTTGAGCTAAATCTTGCAAAAAAATTTTCTATGGTAATCCTTGGGTGGGCATGCCGGAGAGAGATATATCTATCTTTGACAGTACTTTGGCACTAAAAAAAGAACTGAGAAAGATCTGCACATCCGGAACAGAGTAAATGCTAATAGTATCGAAAGACTTGACAGTATTCACAAAACAAGCTTGTCTTCCCATGTGAGGAACTGCAGGCTTTGTAGAAAGGCACAGCATTACCAGAGCTTTCCTGTAGCTCCTGAAGGAATGTGTTCAACTGTCCCAGGCATGCCCGAGTCCGTAACAGGTTCTGCCCTGATGTTTGGCCTATGCTTTTTGATGTAGACATGAAAATATCCTTTTCTGTCCCCTGTGTGCTAGCTGTTTTTGCAGCAGGGAATTCTCCTTTCTGGTGGGTGATCCTAAGGGATTGGTTAAGACTCCTGACTTTTTTTCCCTCAGTAAGAAAAAATTTCCCCTTAGTGCCCTTTTGCTCTCAAATGATCACTCTGACATGGGTTCAGTCTGATGTAGTTCATTCAAAAATGTCAAGGGATCACCAAACGCCATTAGTTATACTATTACTGATGAAGGATAGAGTTTTGGTTTCAGATCCATCAATTTTCAGCTAATAATGGTAATTAGCGAGTAAAGATAAACGAGGGATGTTTTATGATACATCTGCACTTCGTCTGCTACATGCAGGTTGTACATCTTCTATTCCTGGTACGAAACCACCCAGATGAAGTGGATGACAGAACACAAACTGTTTCTCAGTCTTCAAGTGACAGTTTCTCACTAGAAGAAAGTACTCATTGACAGTAATTGGTGATAGAAAGAATTTATGAGATGCCGGAGAGTAAATGACACAAAATCTCAGCAACAAAACTGATCAGTCAAAATTGATGAGTGCGATCTTTTTTCATGGGCTTCGCAACAATGATCCTTTGGGACTCTAAAGTGACCTTGGAAGTTAATAGCCTACTTCTTGCTACAGCAAATAAAATTAAATTCTTCTATTTTTGATGTATCATTTTCAGGATTGTTAATTAGAAGACCAGTCCCTAACAAAGATATGGGATACAAGAAAGTGCTTTCTGCTTCCTACTGGCTTTCCAGGACTGATTCAAATCCTATTGGAGGCGATGGGCAGACTCAGTAGGGCTTTGAATGAGGCCATTAAAATTAGTATCTATGAGGAAGTTACTTTATCTCTCTGAGCTTCTTTGTTTATGTGTTCACATGGGGACAGATAATAATTACTTACATCAGGATGTTTAGAAATTTTTGTGCTGTGTCCATGGACAAGATTATGGAAGGACAAGTTAGTCATTTAAATGTGCAGAAACTATTGTATATTCTAAACTACGTGCAATAAATATCACAGTTTATGATGAAATTCGTATCTGATTCTATGGCAATTGGCAGTTAACTGTAAATGGATCACAAAGAAATGCAAATAAAACAAATTAACATATATGAAGAAAATGATTTGTGAGAATATCTTAAAAAACACATAAAATCTTAAGGAAACAAAAAATAATTATGATACAAGGAGAGACGGCACTAAACTATGATAAACTTGTAGTGTTAGTAATTCTCAGACTTGTACTTAAGTGGTGATAAGTAAGTACAAAATACACAGAAAATCTTATTGTGTGATAAAATGAACACTGAGGTTTAAGAAAGAGGATCAGATATAATGGTAATTAATGCAGGGTGTATTCTGTGTTGAATTAATTCAATCATCTTCATTTAGGCAGTTCCAGGAAGGAGTCTGAGCTATTATTATTTACTTTGTATGTATATTTTATTATTTTGGGTAAAGTATCTCTTGTCGCCTCAATGAACCAATTTAATTCTTGCATTCCAATGAAAGTGTGATATCCATATATGTAGACAGGCCTTTAGTTTCAGAAATATTAATCTTAAAATAGAATAGAAACATTAATCTTCAGACAGTTCATAGAATTGATCTCTCTGGATCCCACTCTGGGCTGAGACTTGGGCCAGCACCATTTCTTCTCCTCTTCTTCATCCCAGGTTTTGTACAGGAAAAAAAAGTATCAACCTGGTGGCACACACCACCATTTTCATAACCTGAGGATGGAGAAATCTCAATCCTGCGTACGGGGGCAAGACCCAGGAACCTACATATAAGAAACATCATCCACAGAGCAAGCAAGTAAGAAAAATAGCCCTACTGAAACTTGTAGTAAAACCTGTGTTGGCTTTGCTGTGAGGGAGAGATTGGATATTAGCAAAAAATTTTTCACAAAAGGGCTGTCGGGCATTGGAATAGGCTGCCCAGAGAAGTGGTTGAGTCACCATTCCTGGAGGTATTTAAAAGACATGTAGATGAAGTGCTTAGGGACATGGTTTAGTGATAGACACGGCATTGTTAGGTTAATGATGACCGCAAAGGTCTTTTCCAGCCTCAATGATTCTATGATACCTCTCACAAATTTGCAGTGTGCTTGTTATAAAACCTAGGGAACTCCTAATCTTCTTTGTGAAAGACCTTTCCCTGGGACCTATAGGGCAGCTGCAGCAAAGGGTGAGGGGGAACCTGTGGAAGAGGATGCAGCCCTACACAAATGGAATTTCTCTTCCCTTTCAAACTGGCCTGTAGATCTAAGGAAAAAGCCAGAAAAAAGGTGTTTTCTCTCACTGAGAACCACCCTTAAGTCACACCTGTGGCAGGGCATCCACATTTCTTTTTTTATTTCTCATTAGAGACCTAGTTATAAGTTTTATTGATGAGATACAAATGCTAATGAGTAGCATCATTTAGTATAAGGAGTTTGGGTAAGTCTGTCTTTTCAGTTTCTCATTGTGGTATCAGAACTTTATTTTTATAGACATAGAACAACAAACCTTAAATTGCCACTTAGAAACTTAAAAACATGTAATAAGATAAACAGAAAAAATACTTGAAAATAGGAGACTAAGCATGTTAATCCATCTCTTAATATCATCAGGTAATGTAACCATTATTCTAAAAGGGAAAAACCAGCCAGATCCCTGATTATATGCAGTCTGTGCTTCTATGCGAATAGGTTTGTGTGGGCAAAGCTGCGTGGGCCTGAAAATGAGTTGAAGAATTGTGAGTTTTCATTGTTATTATTGGGTCAAAATGTTCTGTTTTATTTAGGAAAAAAAAAAAATGAAAAAAGCACTCAACACCTAAACAACGCTATAAAAGTGAAGTGCAGCAAATCCAGAAGTTAATATAAAATCCACATGTCAGTCTGTCTGTGGGAAGTGTTTTGAAAGCCAAAGGCAACTCAATAAAAAAGGCAGCAAAAGCAGCAACATTTCAATTAGGTAAGAAGAGAGTGGGCCCTGACACTTCATTACTGAACTGGCTCTTCCAAATACTGTCTTTTTTTTTTCTTTCTTTGTCCCAGTTAGTTCATTAATGCTGGTCTCCAATTAGGAACAATATTTCTAACGACATCTCTAGTTAGGAACCTTTGCTTTTTTTTTTTCCTTCTGCCCATTTGATAAGTACAGTCATAGAATTGTAGTGTAACTTTTGAAATCTGAGGGCTGAATCGCCATTAGTGATGGCACATTAAATCCTTTAGCCCCAGAGAACAAAGACGTTAAGCGGAGAAGTAGCAAGAACAGGAAGAAAGGTAGAGAAAGAAAGAAAATCACGACAGAACTGACCAGTCCTTGGTCTTGTTAAATGTGCCTGCCTTTCTTGCAGCTCTCTTGCCTTTTAGGCGTCATATAAACCATGGGAAGAAGTGATATCAATCTCAGGCTTTGATGAGGACAGTGGCAGCAAGGATCTTTGCTTACTGTGTGTGCCTTTACAGCAGTAACTTCAAGAGCATTTGCTACGCAGGCTGGAGGGATGTCACTGCCACCCAGCTCCAGGTCAGGGATCTTGGGTGCAGGAAGGCGTAATTAGCATGTTAGCCATCAAAGTACTTATTCAGGATACTGAGCTCCCTACAACGGTCTCGAATTCTTTCAGTGGGTCTGTTTTACCATTGTTTAGTTTCCCACTTCTTAGCTATTTAGATGAGAGAACAGAATTAGGATGGGAGTCAGATAAGTAAGATGGAACAGATGTCCACTGCAAATATCTGCTGAGTGGTGAAGTGCTGATTTCTGATTTCTGTTTAATCTTAAACTAGGAAGCTCAGAAGATAAAAACCAATGTTTGAAACCACACAAAGAAATTGCACTGGCCAAAAATAAAGTAAAAAAGTGTAGCACCTAATTCCATGTTAATGAATTTGTCTCTTTGTAACTTCATTCAGCAATCTGCCAGCACACTTGCGAAAAGAAAAGCTTGTAAATAACACATCTAAAAGCTTCCAGTTCTTGAAGGATACATATGTTTTGTTAAAGCAAGAAGAAAATACTCAGCACAATACAAGAAACTTATCTACCCCCCAGTCATGACAGTTTATTCCACTTTAACAGGGACGTCTATATCAAGACACAGAAGAAATAGAATCTAAAAATTGAGCTTTTATAAACTTGGGAACTTAGTATTTCATAGGTATATTATGCTAAATGGCTTACCCCTTATTGATTCACACAGTTATTAATCAGAAAAGCCTGAGTATATAATCCCATCTGATCTTTAGGTCCTTGGAAATGACAGTTAAAGCTGGCAGCTGGCTTAGTGGAAGAATGGTGGGATGAAAAAAGCAAATGAGTATGATGTTGCATTATTCATATAATTCCACTAACAGAGACACGGGACTTCCATTAACTGTTGTTGCTCAAAGAGCAGGACTCAGGGTAAAAGTAGTGCTGAAAATACTAGTATGGGGCTGCACAAGTCTATACCCATATTCTTACTGGAATTTTGCTGATTTGGGGGGGTTTTGGTTTTTCTTTGTTTTGTTTTGTTTTGTTTTTTAATATTTGTGATCTATGTCAAAATAATGACGCTTTAACATCTAATTTCTATCCGAGACATGTGCAGATGCTTATGACTTTCCTCCACCCACTATAGTGGATGAGCCTAAACTCTTTACTGAAAACAAATCCCCATTCATTCCAGCAGTCCGTGTGTGAAACGTGGGTCCTGATGGGCGAGGAATGCTGCTTAACTCAGGGCTCTACCCAAATGGCAAACACTGCATGGTTTTCAGACTGCCTTATTTTACTGTGCCAAAGAAAATAGCTTTCTCTTGTACTGGTAATGTGTATTTTATGTTCTATTAATAATGTATGTTCCCTGTGTAACACCTCAACTTTTGGAGGCATAAGGTACTCCAGTCTTCTGGTTTGTACCTTAATGAAAACCAGTAATGATCACAGAGTTCCTGAAGTTGCTCATTTGGTCAAGGAAATAACTTAAATTCGTACAAGCATCTTTGTACACCTCTGAGAAGAGATTTCTGAGCATTAACACAGAGTCCAAACAACAGAGACTGCATGTAAAAGAAAAGCTCATGCTGTCAAGTTTTCTGCTTCTCAAATTTGTTAATTTTTCACGGAACCCCCAGATATGAGTCATTGTTTCACTGATACATTTCTATACTCATTGCAGATATAAGTCAGTTTATGTCAAAGAAGTAATGTTTAGTTAAGAGTTGATGGGCTATCAGAGAAGTATAGGCTACTAAAACAGTATGACACCATCAAAACATTTGGGAGTTTTTCTTTCTGGTCCAAAGGGTAGACAGTTTACAGCTGTGCAGAAAGGTATGTGCTGGTAACACTCCTGATGTATTTGCATAATTACAGTCTGTGATTATTTTTGCAAGCAGATCAGCAGAGCTCGGTGTGGGAACTGGATGCAGAGTTTGTCACGGAGTCTTCAGGATGCCACCCTGCAGCTCTTGGAAGATTTGCTAGAGGTGTTTATTTTTTTTTCGACTTTTTACCACAATCATAATTTTGAATATAGAGAATTAACAAGGGAATAATTCTCTGTTTTCTGAATCTTTTGCTTTATACCACTTCCCTAGCCCAATGACGTCCAATTATGACTGATTCTGCAGCACGAGGAACAGGACTTGGGTCAAAGCTTCCCAGCAGCTCCTTGCTCCATGCAGAACCCGCCCAGAGACGGCAGTTGCTGTTGTGATAAACTTTCTCTGCCTTCCTCTTTGCTGTGCACCGTGTCTGGACAAAAAGCCCATTTTTTTTTTTTTTCCTCCACTTGATATGGTTTTTTTTTTCTGTTTGTATAGAGTTTCCGAAGGCTAGAAAATAACATCAAATACAGGAAGCAACCAGTGTAGCATTTAAAAAATGCCTTCCGTGTAGAACACAATTTCTTTTTACTTCAGATCCCTGGTACATGATATGTGAAAATACTTTATAGAAATTGGTAGGACAGAGATGAGAAATGAATGGGTAACAAAGGCCCTTGTGCTGCTAGACAAGGAAAATAATATAGAAAGACAGAGACAGAGATGAAGGAAGAAAAAGTTGGAATTTAAAAGCAGCAAAAGTGCCAGAAAAGTATTCTTACAGCCTAGCTTCAAATGATGGGGAAATACAAAGAACAGCAATGGTGCTTAACATTAATCAGAAGCTGAAGTGAACAGGAAAGCTTTAAGGTGACAGTTTAAAGAGGACTCGGTGGTAGGGAGGGAGTTAGAGAGAAGAAAGGATTCCCAGAGGGCGCAGCAGCATAGCTGGGAAAGAGACCCCGATGTACAGAGCCTCCCAGAGCAGGAGGAGGGGGTGATGATGAACAGCATGAACGAGGCAAGGCCAGGTGATGTGAGGGGTGTAAAATATCACAGGATTGAGCCACACAGGTCAGGGTAAGGCCAAGTGAGGCAAATTAAGTATATTGTTAAACCCTCTCATATGCACTTCTAAAGTAGCATTTATCCTGGACTTATTATAATGCTAATGATAATTTTGGCTTGTCTGAGACTCTTTAGTGGAACTTGAGGAACAGAAAATTAATCCTGGTTTTAGAAGACAGGCTCAGGGACAAGCTAAAACTCAGGCAGTCTCTAGGTGATAACCTGTGATAAACAAACCAGTTGGTTCCTTAGCTTCAGTTGTGTTGTTCTCACATCATGGACATATATTTGTTGTTTTAATTGCCTGGACTGTGAATGATCACATTTAATCTTTTTAAATCTCATGCAATAAAGAATATTTTCAGCCATAACATGGAATTGTACGTTTGGCTGGGTTACACCTGAGATTATGTCTTTGAGCTTTGATAAAGCCATGACTTTGATCTGAAAAGAAAAATGAAGAATGGAAGTCTCTGAAAAGCTACTCAGAGCGAAAGAGAAGGCTGTTTTTGCTAAAATGTGTAAGAAAGTATCAGGAACAGGGGGAAGGAAAATAAGAAATATTTTTAAGTTGGGTTAAATAATAAAAACCTGGCTTTTTAAGAAACCATGGTGGTTATTTCTGCATAGAAAGGTTATCCCCAGTTATGGTCTCACTGTATGTTTAGGTCACAACCTAACAAAGCTTTTAGGCCACTAAAGCATGTGAAAAAAAAAGTCCCACCAGAAGCTGTGACTGGGAACTCATCTGGATGAAGCAATTTCTTGGAGGCTTTTCTGGATCTTTGCAGAAAATTGATTTAGTTGTGAAGGTGCTATTCACAGCAGTAAATAAAATGAGTGAGGGCTTATTTTCTTGGCTTGCTGAGGAATGGCGTGGCACAGCATGCAACTCACAAGCCTGTGGATAAGCTTGTTTCTCCACCAAAACCAGTGGCTGTCCAGTAAGTGAGGACAGCCCCAGGGCTGCTTTCCTGCAGCTTGCAGCCTGCTGAGCACTGGTCAGAGCTGCGCCAGGGCTGTGCTGGTGATTGCTGTGAGTCTGGGCTCCAGGCTGCACCCTGTGCTGTTTAGTTTAGTGCTGCCATTATCCCCTGTTAGATTTTTCACTGACCACTTATTGTAAAACCCTGGAATCGTGTGGGGTTTTATGTGCTTAGTCCTTGCTAGCTTAGGATTTCCTTCCTATGGATGAGGACTGGATCTCTGAGACATGACTGCCTTGCAAATCCATCACGTTAGAGATACTCCGCTGATAAGCATTGCAGGCACATATAAGATGTACAGGTAATGCAACCGGATCTATGGAGTCGCAAGAGGTGATACAACTCTATATAACCCGTAGGTAATTTCACCCAATATATCTCTGTCACTGCAAGCAAAGAAGATTAAAAACTGGAACAGTCCTTAAAAACCTCAAGTAAACAAATCCTTTGAGTCATGGGGAAGATGTCTCAATAATAAACCTACTGGCAGGTAAAATGCTGTCCAATAAAGAAGAACTAAATGGAAGAGGAACAGTGTCTGGCCCAAGAGGAAATATATGCAGCCTGACCTATGCTTTACAACAAAGAGAAAATATGCTGCTTGTAAGTAGGAGCACTGTGTAATAACAGAGCCCCACTACATTTCAAAGCTGTTTTTACTGAACTCTGACCATTTATCTAATTCATTCTCTTCAGCAGGCTTGCTGGGAATTATTTTATGATTGTTTAAGAGAGAAAAAAAAAACCCAAACCTCAAGGAAAGCATTTGACTATCTCCAGTATTATAAGTTTAATTTTTTACTTACTTTCCTTGGTGTAAGCAAACTGCAGTATATTTCTGAGGAAATAACAGACAGATGTCTGTAGTGGGTTAAATTAAATAAGACAACATTAAAGGAGGTACTTCTATATTGGAAAAGACAGACAGTGCTTTCCATATAGTACTGATGAATTCGATTCAATGATACAATGATTAAATGTCACTTAAACTAAAATCAAACTGGACCTTACAAGAACTGACATATGTGATATATGAAAGTATTTTAAAATTAAAATTCTAGAAAAGGCTAGTGGAAGAAAACAATCTTATATTTTATATAGAAAGCGTTATTTTGTATTTATCGTCTTCTATTTTCATCAAAGAAATGGAATAAGCAAGAAGAAAAGGATATTAAAACCCCGTAATAATATGTGTTATGCTATTGACTGCAATAAAAGATAGACTGAACCAATATTCTCTGTCCTGGTAGAGTTACTTAATTTGAGGTTCATCTCATTGGGATGGGTTTTAGTTGCTTAAACACAGGTTTCTAGACATATTTTGGGTGTCTAAGGATTACCAAGGCATCCACTGTCATGGTACTGTCAGATACAGCAACAGTACCTCAGGAGAGTTGCACACCCTTCTGGAATGTCAGCCGGAGGCCAGGTGAGATGCCCTGCCCTATACCAAAGGTTTATAGATGCCTGCTTTCAGGCAACTAGATTCCCTGAGATGTCTACAATGTAGGGGTGGTTCCAGCTCCAGATTCAGACACCTGCATTTAGATGTCTACATGTAAGTGTGTACAGATGTGTAAGTAGCTAACACTAGTGTCTCCGAGTACCAGGCTGCTTACAGAGTTAGCTGGAGTTACTGTCCTTACTGTTGTTTGTACTCCAGCACGAGTTTCCTTAGCAGAAATCATACTTGGGCCTTCAGTTCAGAGATGACCAAGAACACATACATTGTGCCACTGACTGGCCGTTGAAGTTATACTTCGTCATTGTCACAATCTCATCAATTATATTTAGGAGCATCCTCATCCAATAAGAACCAAGAAACTGAGCTGGCCCAATCCAGAAAAAAACAAAAAAACCTTGTTTTGATGATACAGTCCATCAGGGCAGTGAAGGATGAGATAGATGAAAAGAAGACGCTCCTGTTAACACAGATATCTAGGTGAGATACTGCTGCCTGAACACTGATGTGTAGGAATATCTTAGGAGCTGTGATCCTAGCCAGAAGCCCAGATTGCCACTAAAGACCACAATGAAACTTGGACCAAACCTTGTGTTGCCAAGCTTTGGGACATCTGTGCATCCTACCGTCACATGTTTGGATTGGGGAGTAAAGAAACCCATCAGTTTACCTTCAGTCTGGTAAGAGGTAAGGTGCAATTGAAGACATACAGCTGTGTGTGATTGTCAACAATTCTGAAGCATTAAGAAAAAAAAAGTAACAGCAAGCTGGTTATTTACATTTCAGCTATCTACAATGAGAGATATGTGTGAATGTAATACAAAAAACGCACTGAGAGATCTGAGCAAATTTTGGTGCAAACTGACTTAAGCCAGTTAATTTTATAAATCTGAGGATATCTAGTGAGGTTTTCGCATTTTATTTTCATGTCTGCTCAAAGAAAGCTGATATTTTTAAAGGTGTTTACATCCCAAATTCCTGCTGTTTTCAGTGAGAATTACCTATCTATCCCTTCAAAGCCTGGGTGACAGACATGAGATTTCAAGCACAGCACCTGTACATTCCCATTTCATTCTCACGTCTTCAGTTCTGTGCCAACATGGTTGCAAAGAAGATCCAAAATCCACCATCCAGCTCTGAAGGGCACCAGTGCAGAACATGAAGAAGATATTTTACCTCCTGGTGATGTTCCCTGAAGCAAATGGGCACCGGGGATTTGAGTGAGGTTGTGCCTCCAGGGCAGGCAAGCTTAGGGTTTCAGCCAGCAATGTAAATAGTTTTGTCTCTGCTGACTGGCAGGGGGGACAACTGGCATGGAACTTCTTTTCTGCATCAGGTGCAGCCACCACCACCAGCAAAAGTAGCTTTTTCATGAGGAGACTAAGGGTGGCAATGAATGGTTTCAGACAGAAACCTCCCTTGGCCAGATTTACAAAGGGTTTTTGATGCCTAAACACACCTGAGGACCTGAGGCTTACAAAAGTGTTACTGACTTAGGCAAATCCCTTGTTAGGAATATATTTTCATAGAGTCATAGAATGCATTGGGTTGGAATGGACCTTTAAATGTCATCTGGTGATGACATTGCGGTGAGCAAGGACACACAGATTTGACAAACGAACCACCAAATGGACCACTCGGTGGATAAAGAACTGGTTGGATGGTTGCACTCAAAGAGTTGTGGTCAACGGCTCAATGTCCACATGGAGACCAGTGACAAGCGGTGCTCCTCAGGGGTCCGTTCTGGGTCCAGCACTGTTCAACATCTTCATCAGCGACATGGACGATGGCACTGAGTGCATCCTCAGCAAGTTTGCCCACAACACCAAGCTATATGGTGCCGTGGACTCAGTGGAGGGAAGAGATGCCATCCAGAGGGACCTTGGTAGGTTTCAGAAATGGGCCAGTGCAAACTGCACGAGCTTCAACAAGTCAAAATGCAAGGTCCTTCACCTGGGTTGGGCCAATCCTGGGCACAAATACAAACTGGGCAAAGAGTGGGTTGAGAGTAGCCCTGAAGAGAAGGATTTGGGGGTGTTGATAGATGAGAAGCTCAACATGAGCCGGCAGTGCGCTCATGCATCTCAGAAGGCCAAGCGCATCTTGGGATGTATCAGGAGAAGCGTAGCCAGCAGGTCAAGAGAGGTGATTCTCCCCCTTTACTCTGCTCTTGTGAGACCCCACCTCGAATACCCTGTCCAGTTCTGGTACCCCCACCATAAGAGGGACATAGATCTGTTGGAGCGTGTTCAGAGGAGACCACAAAGATGATCCAGGGGCTGGAGCGCCTTTGCTACGAGGACAGGCTGCGGGAGCTGGGATTGTTCAGTCTTGAAAAGAGAAGACTCCGGGGGGACTGAATAGCTGCCTTCCAATACCTGAAGGGATCCTACAGAAAGGCTGGAGAGGGACTTTTTACAAGAGTGTCCACTGATAGGACAAGGGGAAATGGTTTTAAGTTGAAGGAGAATAGATTTAGATTAGATTTTAGGAAGAAATTCTTCAGTACGAGGGTGACAAGACTTTGGAATAAATTGCCCAGAGACGTTGTGGCTGCCCCCTCCCTGGAGGTGTTCAAGGCCAGGTTGGACAGAACCTTGAGTAGCCTGATCTGGTTGAGAGTCGTCCCTGCCCGTGACAGGGAGGTTGGATTAGATGATCTCTAAGGTCCCTTCCAACTTAGACCATTCTATGATTATATGATCTTTAACTAGATCAGGTTGCTCAGAGTCCCATCAGGTTTGATGTTGAAAACCATTGCTCTACCACTCTCCACTGGTGTAGTCATAATCACTAAGTTAGTCAGGAAGGCCTTGCCCTTGGTAAAGCCATGCTGACCATCTCGAATCACCTCCCTGGCCTCCATGTGCCTTAGCAGAGCTTCTAGGAGGATCCCTTCCTGCCCAACGCATTCCCTGATTCTACGATATGTTCCATGATCTTCCCAAGAACAGAGGTCAGGCTGACAGAGGTCAGTAGTTCCCGGGGTCTTCCTTTCTACCCCTTTTAGAAATGGCTGTAATGTTTCCCTTCTTCCAGTCCCCAGGGACGTCACCTAAGTGCCATGACTTTTCAAGTATCATGGTGAGTATCTTGACAACTACATCAGCCAATTTCCTCAGGACTCTGAGATACTTCTCATCAGGTCCCATGCACCTGTGTATATTCAGGTTCCTCAGGTGGTCACGAACCTGATCTTCATTTACAGTGGGAGGAACTTTGTCTCCTTGGTCCCAGTCTTGTGGTCTTTAAACTCAGGACATGTGAGGAGAGAGGTGGCCAGTGAAGACCAAGGCAAAAATGTTGTTGAGAACTTCAGCCTTCTCCTCATCTGTTGTTACTAGCTTGCCATTCAAGCTCATCAGGAGGGATATGGTTTCTTTAACCTTGCTTTTCTGGTTGACATACCTGTAGAAGTCCTTCTTTTTATTCTTTATATCCCTTGCCAAGTTTAGCTCCAGCCAAGCCTTGACCTTCCTGACCTCGGCCTTACACATCTGGGCAGCATCCCTAAACACTTCCCATGAGAGCTATCCCTGCTTCCACTGCCTGTGCGGTTCCTTCTTGCCTTTCACTTTGACCGGTAGGCTGGTTTCTTTCCTTCCTTACTTGTTTTCTTGCACCTGGGGATTGAGAGCTCTTGTGCTCTATGGAAAACATCATTAAAGATCTGCCAGCTCTATTCTGCTCCGTTGTCCCTGAAGGGTACTATTGACTGACTCTTTGAAGAGCTGGAAGTTTGCTTTCCTAGAATTTAAGTTTCTGACTAGGTTCCTCATCTGACTTGCAGCCCTTAGGACTCTGAACACCAGTGCATGATCACTGCAGCCCAGGCTGCCTTCGATCTGGACACCCCTGATGAGCCCGCTTGCATTGGTGACTGTGAGGTCCAGTATTGCATCCCTCCAGGTAGGGGTGTCTACTCCCTTTCTTACAAAGTTATCGTCCAGGCACTCCAGGAGTTTCCTGGATTGCCTACAGCTCACCGTGTTGCTTTTCCCACAGATGCTGGGGTGATGGGAATTCCCCAGCAGGATGAGAGCCTGTGAGCATGGTGCCCCCTGTAACCGGAGTAAGAATGCTTCCTCAGCACAGTCGGCCTGTAGTAGACACCTACCACAAAGTTCCCCGTATTACCTCAGTCTCTAATTCCTACCCATAAGCTTTCGACTTGCTCTTGGCTACTCTTTAGGGACATTTTAATCTTGCATATGTTCCCCTGCACCTATATATGCCTAAATTACAGACCTGCTTGCAAAAGGGAACTTTGCACTATGGGATGTTAACATTTGAGACCATTCTTTCTTTTATGTTCTAAAGGAAAATCAAAATATGAAATATGGACTCTCTCATGGAATGAAACTGCCAGCGTACTCAAGTTCGATTAGTTACAAGTGTTTAATTTTTTACAATATCCAAACATAAGAAGGTAAACATGCTATACAATATTAATTACAATATAAATACATGCAAGGATGAGATTAACTTTGGTACATCATGAAAGCTGAAGTAAAGCTTGAAGTACTTTCACTGTAACAAAACAAACTTTTAAGGGCATGAGAAACATTTTCTTGTTTTTCACCACAAAAACATAATCAAATTTTGTATGTTTTCACATAATACACAAATACAGAAGTAATCACATTTGCTAATGGAAAATCTGTTCTGCTTGAATAACGTGATCGGTCCAGTGAAGACATTCAGTCTGGCCCCATAAAAACTTATTTTACCTCTCCTAACAGCCCTCATACCTATATTGAAGGCACAGTACATTCTTTGTAATTTTTAAATTGTTCAGTCTTTTTTTTCCTCTCACTTGGTACATTATACAAAGGATATATCTTTCTATGTTTGTGGTTTACAAAAACCTAAATTAGAAATAACTGAGCTAGAAGAAAAGGGAAGAAATCTTCCTACATTTGAAAGTGTTTCCTTTCTACTTCTTTTTGTCTTAGAAGCAGTTGGAAAAATGAATCCCCTATTTATTTTTTAATCATGCACATCCACAGCTGTGTAAAAGAGGTGATTGCTCACCACTGTCTCTAGCTAATGTCACAGTGCACCATTCCTACTGTTTAGCAATGGGAAAAGCTTTCTAATGAGCCTGACATTGGCAGAAACCATGCTGGTTTTAGATAGTCCAGAAACATTGTTTAATATAACCATGGGATTAGCTGCCTTCAAAATATATTGTTTTATTTTCTGGACTTTTCTTCTTCAAAGGCTGCAGTGTGATAAATGCCATCATTAAGACTGTGTGACACACACATGGTGAGCTTTCAAACCAGGAATCTCTTCTCTCTTAATTGTGCAGCAGTTATTATTTTTTTTTTCCACTGCGATGTATTTCTTCAGCAGATAGAAAATAGCCATTCTCACCCCTCTTCTGCCTTTTTCTTCACTTCCTCTTGTTGATCCTGCTGTTTGTATTGTTTATTCTCATTTTTAGAAGCAATGCTAAAAGAGAAAGGATTTGAGTGGACTATGACGTATGTAAAGGTCCTAGTATGTGTTGCAGAGATTTAGAGGGGATATCTCTACATGGAAAAGGCCAGCAGAGAAGGCCAGGAGTTCACTTCGAGGTGAGCCAGCTCTGAAGCTTTACAGTTGAATTAGCTTGCCATTATCCCTTTTCAAGGGCAAACCCTGCAGTGTGGCAGCCTCAGTTTCTCACTCCTGCCTCAGCCTCCAAGTCTTGCTGCAAGTGAAAGGAGCAGGCTACAAGGTGGGTCATGATTCAAAATGTTAAAATCCTCTTTAAAATCCCTTGCTCACTTCCATTTCCTTTTTGCGCTATGTAGCAAGAGATTGTATCTGGGGATATAAAAGATCCTGTGCCCTCAGAGGTGCGGCTTTGTCGGTGCAGCTGCTCAGTTGTTGGAGTGTAACCGGCCCATAGCATGGCAGAGTTCAAGCACAGTCAAGACAGGGACTGTGAGCAGTCTTTCTTGTGGATGCACCCCAAGATGTTTTGAAACTCGTCTCTGTCTCAACACTCCTTCCAGGCGCAGGCAGAGTATAACAATATTTTTTGTAGTCGATAATAATTTGTTCCCCAAAGTAAGCATTAAGTTGTGCTAATTCAGGTTAAATTAAGCAAATAATTTGACTTCTGAAAATGGAGAAAGCAAAGTGGGTTTGAAAAACAACAAAAAAATCCCTTTTCTAACCAAAATGAACTGCATTCCTGTTTTGAAATTATATGTTTACATCAGAGAAAACCCCAAGTTAATATATATACAACTTAATAAGTTAATAAATATAAATAAATATAATAAGTTAATAAATATACAACTTTAGTTATAAACACTTGAACTAAGATCTTTCTAGAGAGTTGACTGAGACATTTGTTTAATCCAAAAGACGTTACATCATTTTGGAGGAGTGCAAGCAGGGAAGCAAAAGAAGGGAGTCTGCTAAGTCAAAAATTGATCTTTAACTTTTTGGTTTGTTTTTTTTTTTTTTTTTTGCTACTGTGTCAAAAAATTATTTATTCCCACAGATCACAAAGCCTTGTTAAATCTGAAGGTAAATTACTGCAATTGCTAACTGCCTCAGACCCTAGAAGGATGTGGTGGCATCTGGAAAGAAAATTCATAATTCACAGGCAGTGTGAAAAAGAACATGCTATGCAGATTAGAAAAATACGAAAAAATCCAAACTAATACTCATGCATACACATAAAATGCTATAACAATGGCCCCATATACTGGCATTTTCTTCTCTTGCCTTTTACAGGGTGAAATGGGTATCTACTCTGTAGCAGCAACAAAAAAAAATATTTTATTTTCAGTTACAAGCTTTACATTTATTACTATGCCTGTTCCAGGAATACCTAGAAGAATGACTTCGAACCAAGGTCTTCATTGTGCTATAAGATCAGACATTAGAGAAAGTCTGGAGATTTTTCAATCTAAACTAGACAAGAAGAGGTACAAGACACTCGGAACACAAGGTTCAGAAATAGGGTGGTAACTGGAGTCCCTGAACTCTGACAAGGAAGTGAGTGGCGAAGGGGAAATGCTAGGGATCTTTGGGAAATAGAAAAGAAAGAGCAGACAAAGGAGTATTGCGTCCGGCTGCGGAACACTCAACACAAGAAGGGTGTGGACTTGTTGGAGTGGGTCCAAAGGAGGCCACAAAAAAGATCAAAGGGCTAGAGCACCTCTTCTACAAGGACAGGCTGAGAGAGTTCAGCTTGTTCAGCCTGGAGGAGAGAAGGCTCCAGATAGACCTTATAGCAGCCTTCCAGTACCTGAAGGGGCTTCAAGACACCTGGGGAAGGACTCTTTATCAGGGAATGTAGTGATAGGACAAGGGGCAATAGTTTTAAATTAGAGCAGAGTAGATTTAGATTAGACGTTAAAAACAAGTTCTTTACAATGAGGGTGGTAATGACCAGCCTACTGCTTATCAGCATATGGACCATGGAACTCTTCTCCAGAAGGTTTAGAAGGTGTTGCAAGACTTCATGACATTTGTTCCCTTTCGAGCATGCCACTACCGGGAATCTCCATCCCTTACTACCTTCTGCAGCCCCCACAAAGTCGTGCTTGTCTTCTAAAAGGGTGTAAATATGACCCTTAAATAAATATTATAAATAAATATGAGTGGAGAGCAGGGAGTTCCATGCATTCAGTATTTGAGGTTTTTGCTGGAGGGAAAGCACGTCTCCACTGAGGATGGATCATTAATGTTTATTTCTGTTGGGGCAGATCACAGAATCACAGAATCACAGAATGTTAGAGGTTGGAAGGGACCTCAAAGATCATCTAGTCCAACCCCCCTGCCAGAGCAGGATCACCTACAGCAGAGTGCACAGGAACGCGTCCAGGCGGGTTTTGAATTTCTCCAAAGAAGGAGATTCCACAACCTCCCTGGGCAGCCTGTTCCAGTGCTCGGTCACCCTCACAGTAAAAAAGATCTTCAACCTGAGCACGGGGTGCACTGGGGGATGCTCAAGTTTGTCCATTGTTTGTCCTGATCTTTTTGTTCTGGTTTGACTTTGTCTCTTTTTGTCTCTATTTTATTGGCTCTAACAGCTGGTCTGGGTATGCTTGATGGCAACAGTTGCAGCAACAGTCATTTTAATCTGGAAAATGCCAGGGTGGGTGGTACATGTAATTTATGTGCTTTTTCCAATTTTGGGAACTGAGAAGTCAGGCTTCCCTTGTGATAGGAATTGTGGAAATTAATAACAAAGAGGGAAGAGCAATATAGGGCATGACCTAGTCTTTTGTGAAAAATAAAGGAATCCAAAGAAAACAGCGAAATATACAATCTCATCACACACCTGTTCTGCCCCTTCTGACAATATATCCCTGGAGACTCACTGAGCATAGAACTGCCAAGGAGTTCACCATACCCCAATGGCTTGCTCTGCAGAGATACTTAATGTTTTTATTTAGAGGAAATCAATGTGTTCTGGTGTCATCTGCCTTGAAACCTCCTCTGGCATGAGGAGAAGGTGAGGTTCTAGTGCAGTGTGCAGTACAAACAGAACACAAGAAGATCTTCTCACAAAGATTTAACAATTGCACAGTAATGTGTTAATTGGCCTGGTATAAGAGCTAGGTGGACAGGCAAGCTTGCTAAATAATGCAGGATTCTGGGTGGGGAGTGAAGGAAGAAGAATGAAGAACTGTCTAACTTAGATTAATGTACTACTTAGGGGTGCATACGTGGAGTTTAGGTAGATATTAGTATTTTGACTGGGTTCAGTGTTGGCTTCATCTGCTGCATCCTCAGTCCTGGGTTTCCCAGTCCAGATTTGGTCCATCACAACAGATGCTGTACAAATACACAACAGATCGCTCACAGCAAAAAGAAAGAAAATAATCCATCAGCATGTCCGTTTGGAGACAGGGAGCTGAGGTAGCAAGAGATTAAGTGGAACATCTGACGTCATGACAGAAATCTTTGGCAGTGCTGTCAGCGGGATTCATCTCTCTTCTGTCCTAGCCTAGTGTAGCTAATGATGGGATCCATCCATCATCTTCTGAAACTGCTCCAACTTTATTTATCAGTCCAAGGCAGTGTGTGGAGTTTCTTCCCGTATGTTATTTACAGAACCTGAAAATTTCAACAGTATTTGAAACAACTTTTATGCCACACTGTTTTTCATTTCCTGTTTTATGGATACCTGATTTCTATCTGGGAATTATTTTTACTTTTCTTTTCCCCTCCAAATAGAATAGTGCCTAGAGCAAGAATATGCCACTCAGGTAGTCTAGTGTGCAAAGAAGCCTCTTTTATTTGTTTCACACGGACAGATGAGATAATAGTACAGATCATCGTTTTGGTATGTCCCTCTACAAAGAAATCATAATACATTCATATTCAGCTGAATCCTGACTTTTCATCTTCTGCTCTTGAAGCTCCCACTTTTAAGCATATGGCAGGGCAGGATCTCAAGATCATTTTCTGTTACTGCAGGCTGAGACTGTGTGTCTTGTTACTTCTGTTTTCATAGGTCTAAGCCCTGAGATGAATCATAGAATGGTGTGAGTTGAGAGGGACCTTAAAGATGATCTAGTTCCAACCCCTCTGCCATGGGCAGAATACCTCCCACCAGACCAGGTTACTTAAAACCTGGTCTGAACACATCCAGAGAGAGTGCTTGCACAACTTCTCTGGGTAATACATTCCAGTGTCTCACCACTCCCATAGTAAAAAACTTCTTCCTAATGCCTAATCTAAGCCTACCTTCTCTAACTTTCCTGCAGCCTGCTTCAGACACTGGAAGGCTTCTATAAGGTCTCCCTTGAACCTTCTCTTCTCCAGTCTGAACAGCTCCAACTTTCTCAGCCTGTCCTCACAGGAGAGGTGCTCCAGACCTCTGATGATCTTTGTGGCCTTCTTTGGACCTGCTTCAACAGCTTCATGTCTTTCCTGTGTTGACGGCTCCAGAGCTCTGGATGCAATACTCCATGTGGGGTCTCACAAAAGCAGAGTAGAGGGGCAGGATCACATCCCTTGACCTGCTGGCCCGTGTGCAAGAGAAGTCAACAGAAGTTTGGGAGCAAATAAGATGTGCTGCTATGCACTGGACAAATGCTTGCTATCATGAAGGCAGCTACAGAATGATGTTTCAGTCTTTTCCACTATGAGAAAGTGTCATTTTCCCTATAGATACACTTCCTAGTGTATCTGATTTCTTAACATCAGTTATTCTGGTGAAATGGCTGCTGCTCAGGAAGACAAAGAAAGGAAAAGAAGAGGCATCGACAACTAATCAATTCTACCTACTTCTCTAAAGATTTTGTAAACTCTCTCTAAGAGCTCATTGTTAAAAATGATCAGGCTATTACTTCTGACAATCTCTCTAAGAAGACAATACAAATTTCAGGCTTTTTAACGCAAAGCAGTTCAGTATACATCACAGTTAACTTTTTATCTCAATTCAGGCTTTGTTACTGAAAGCTAAATGTTCTTGGTGTTGTGTAGCTCAACAAAATGAGGAAAGTACCATTCATCTTTGCAAATCTTTGGGTTTGTTCATGACTTTGCAATGGGACTTGCATCAGGGCAATCTGGTTTCAGGAACACCCTGAGGGGGACACTGTGGAACCAGAACTACATCTGTACCAACACTGAACCCTGCCAAGTAACATATTCAAAGTCCTTGAGCTTTGTCATCTACACAGTTTAAATTTTATATTTTTGGAATGGATCTTGGCATGATTTTGACTCATGTCAAAAAAAAAGCATTCTCCTAAGTAACTCCCAGCTATTATTCAGACGCAAACACAGGCAAAGCACTGTTCCCAGGAGACAGTGTACATGCAATCAGTATATTCTGAAGGGTAAAAGAGTATATAATATTGTGGAAATGCACAGCACCCTGCACATTGATCTCAGTGCCAAGAAGCAGTCTGAGATTCAGTTACTGTTGTAGTGACATTAGCATTCCCATATAGACAGGGAGCCTACTTTTGAACTGAATCTCCCTGTCTATTGCCTGTGCTGTGGTTCACATCACAGAGAAGGTTTGGAAAACCTGAGCTGGTTTCTTCTTGGATGACACTAACCTAGAAAATATGAACAATCACCATGCTCCATCTGCTACACTGCAGATGACCAGAGTGGAGACAGTGTGTACAGTGTGTACGCCAAGTCCTTGGTACCATCTTTTCCATCCTACACATCCTTTCCTGCTCCTTCTTCCTCATCCAGACCCAATCTGGGGATTCATACCTGGGTGGCACATAGTTCTTCAGGCAGTGGCATGGCCATGCTGTCATATGTATTAAAGAGGAGTTATAGCTCTTGTCCACCTGGAGCTGGAGAAGGATATCCATGGTGAAGGCATTTCTTAAACCTTCTGGCACTGAGGTAATAGATGAATCCAAAGTGGACAATGCAATAGTAGCACTAAAAATCTTCCAAAGTATATGACTGTAACTCCTATATCACTACTTTCAAGAAATACTACACATAGAATTGTCATTACGGCCTCTCTTGGATCTATCCTACAGTCGTCAGCTCAAGATTCTGAATCTGTAAGTAAGTGAAAGTGGCTGCTTAAAGTATCAAAAGCACTGTGCAGAGCCAACTGAGTGGCCTTGAAGCTTACTGGATGGCTTTAAACACAGGTATACATGATAGCACAATGAAATTTCAAGCAGTCAATCAGAATAAGGGTCTGTAAAATGTATGATCTTGGTCATAAGAAGATGCAAGTCAAAGTTGTGATTTTGTCTCTCCAAGAACAACAAGAATGGTTTGGAGATGGATGCCACAAAGGCAATCTTAGCAAAGCCTTATTTTTCTAACATCATTGATGAAAACTCTGAAGTTAAACATTCCAGAATTTGGGATTACTTGAAATTTTGATCTAGTCTTGGATTCAATTTAAGTGTGTCACATTGGTGCCCGGATTTGTTATCTGCTACATGAGCAGCTTGAAATATCACTGAGATGCTTTGAAGTCCACTGTGTATCTTCAGCTTGGTATTTCGTATGGCTGCTACTGTAACTGTGGTCCCTCAGGGAAATTCAGTGTCACACAGGCACCCACCTCTTCCACTATGTTGTGCTGACTTTGCACTGTTCCACTTCCACCTGTAATTTAAGCCATGAAGGTACTGCTTGATTCAGGCTTGCTCCTGGCTTCTCTTTTTTTTTTTTTTTTTTTTCACATGGACATTATTTCTATGGGATTGTTTCTTTGCATGGCTGACTTCAGAAGCATGTTTGTAGGAGAGACAGGACAAATCTTGACCATAGGCACTAAGATCAGGTTGCTGTGAAGTCATCAGTGAGATGAAGACTGACTCTTCTTTTTTCCTGTTTACAAATGCCAACACAGACAATTAGCAAATTACTGTTTTTGAAAAGTACATTTATTTTACGTGTTTATCTCCTGTGTGAGGTGGAATTCTGTTCTTCTCAGAGGGTTAGTTTTGTCCAAGTAGACCCCCTTCTTCCTCTGTAAAAATTGATAATGATGTATATAGGTCAGTCTGAGCTTTCCACATGTGTTCCCCTGTCCTATGAACATGCAGATTCAGATGTGTCCTATATATAGTCAAATAAGAAAAACTGGTGTGCTCAAGGAACAAGAGAATAAAAAAAAATACTGTGAGAACTACCATACTAATATTAGCAAACATCTTGAATTTTTCATCATTGCATGAATTTTGAATTACTGCATTACTGCAGCACTGCATAGAATCATAGAATCACAGAATCAGAGAATCACAGAATCACAGAATTGCAGAATCATAGTATATTTTGGGTTGAAGGGGACCTTTAAAGGTTGTTTAGTCCAACCTCCCTGCCATTAACAGGGATATAGAATTGTGGAATCATAGAACTGTCAGGGTTGGAAGGGACCTTAAAGATCATCTAGTTCCAACTCCCCAGCAATGGGCAGGGACATCCCCCACTAGATCAGGCTGCACAGAGCCCCATCCAGCCTGACCTTAAAAACTTCCAGGAATGGAGATTCCACCCCCTCTCTGGGCAACCTGTGCCAGTGTCTCACCACCCTCATGGGGAAGAACTTCTTCCTAACGTCCAATCTGACCTGATCCATCTCTAGTTTTAATCCATTCCCTCTAGTCCTATCACTACCCAACATCCTGAAAAGTCTCTCACCAGCTTTCTTGTAGTCCCCCTTAAGATACTGGAAGGCCACAATCTATCTGATATATTTTTATATATATATTTTGATATATTTTTTGTATATTTATGGAAGGTCACAATGTATTGAGTTGATAACTTCAGCGAGACTGGTTTGCTCAGACCCCCATCCAACCTGGTCTTGAATGCTTCCAGGGAGAGGGCTTCTACCATCAGACAGAAGAGTCTAAAATGATGTTGCTGGTGATACCCAGACACTGGACCTAAGGGTATGTTTGCAGGAAGCTCAAGAAGTAAAATAAAAGGGACAGTCACTGGCCAATTTATTCAATCAGTTATTGCCTGCTTAGCAGAGGAGCTGGCAGAGGACACATTACGCTGGTCATAATGAGTAAGGTTCAAGGAAACTCAGTGCATCAGCAGGGGTGACAGTTCTCTTCTCGTGTCCTGGACTCAAGAAGGAGATTGAGGCATTCCACACGTGGGTGTTCAATGTGACCTACTGTGTGCAGTGTGGCAGAGAAGGCAACGGACTTGGTGGTCCTATGTCTCTTTTCACTCTCCACCCTGATTTAAATCTCTGCCCTAATTTAAAGCACCACAGGCTGCAGTGGACGTCAGCATATACATTTGAGAATTGCTTTCCTCAGAGCACAGGTGAGTCAGACAAGTTACACGAGTCCTTCAGTGGGACTGTGTCTACATGTTCAACTCCAACCCAGTGCGGTTACTCGTCTGACAAAGTGACTGTGACCAAACAAGGGAAGCTGAAATATACGGCTGTGAAAAAGTGCAGCAAAATCTCAAGCTTTATCCTCCAGGACACAGTACAATTTAAACTCCTCCCACTTTCTGCTCCTCTCTGCAACCTGCACATCTGTATAAGGGTATGAGTAATATGTTGTGCCCTCTGTTCTCAGTTTTATTTGCCAGACTGAATCAAGGGGTTCTTACCCCAAACATCTGTTGATGTGCCCCTGTGGGCTGTTAGCTTTAGTGTTCAGATTGGCCTCAGCTCTGAGTAAAAGGGGAGAAAGATAATAGCCAAGTGACTGCAGATCCGGTCGGACGCAGGACACCCTTTTCACAAAACCAAAGCTGAAATTGCAGGACTTTGATAGTGAGAACTCTTGAGATCTAACAAGGACAACTTTTCTCAGCAGACAGAGAGTTCAGGACAATATTTGGAGGTGCCTCCTTGTTTGCTGAACCACAGTCCTTAAATTTTTGCTGGAAATCTGACCCTTTGTATTTTTAGAGCTGTAATGTTGCAGTGACAAGGGAAACATGCAGAAAGACTGTGAAAATCAGAAGGGAAGGATGGAGTGTTTTCTTATCTACCAAAATAAACAAAAAAAAAGGAAAAAAGCAAGCAGATTAAGATACTTAAGGCCATGTTTGGCAAAGGTGATGATGCTGCCAGACAAAAACAAAAGCAACAACTGGCCGATGACATACCCAAATGCACCATGACTATGATAACAGTGAGAGATTTATGAAGGCTTAGTATATCTTGTGCCCTTCTTCATCACACTCTGCTCATTTAAGTGGCATCAAATGTAAATACTGAAAACCCAGATGACATGCTGTTTTGGATATTAGTTCAACCTGTTTATCCTGTTATTACCATGGCATTTGCAAGTGTTATCTTTGGGTACCAGAGCATGGATGAATAACTATGAATGATATTTGAGAGCTGTCCTATCACTAATGAAATCCACACTCATAATTAGTTCCATCTAAAGAATATGAAGTTTCCTCACTAGGCATTTATGGTTTTTATTCCTGATTTATAATGTACTTACTGACTCAAGAGTTAACAGATTAGATTGCTGAATGCCTGGAGTGATCACACAGACAATAGAAACAAAGCATCTTCTTAATCAATCATCTTGCTAGTTATTTAGCTGGCTTTGCTCCTAAGAGATCGCTGGACAGAGAGGTCATTACTCAAAAAAGAAAAAGAAAAAAAAAAACACAAAAAAACCCCAGAGTGAAGAAAGTGCATTCATAATTATTTTCTAACTATGCACCCATGCATAGTCCCAGCTGATTATGCATCGTGAATGACATTATTTGTATTTCTGGAGGAGTCCCTAATCAGGTTCTTCGCTGCTGAATGCCTTTGTTTGGGAGGTAAGCATGTCTCTGAATTAACCTCTCTAACACTTCTCTTTCGCTCTATGCCGATCAGTGCACATGTAATCCTGGGAACTGTTCTTCTTGGATGCAATTGTCCATTGCCTGAACAAAAGACCAGACATCATTTTAAGGCTCTAGGGGCTGACTGGCTATTTACAGTATATCAGAAGTCCTTTGGGCTTTAATTTCAGGTTTCGGCAGGGATTTGTGATGAAACTTTTTCACCTTTTAGCCCTTACTGCGATGCTGTGTATGCCTTTTCTCAAACTCTCTAAATAGATTTAACTGTCTAGGACATTAACGCTCAGCCTGAAACAATGAAATTATACAAATGATGTTTTCTCTAAGAGTCCGCTTAATACAGTGTATTAAGATTTTTTTGGCCTTTTATAAGCAAGGCTAAGAAGGGGTGTGTGTTTTGTCCGGAACCCAGCATTGTGCTTTCCAAGTTATTTCCGAATAAAGACCTCTATGCGGGGTCTGTTTTGTCTGAAATTCTATTCACTCTTTCCATTCAGGTTTTCTTCTCTTCATAAATTTAATCCTTAGCCCTGGAATTCCCTCTTTATTTTCTTAGTTATGATGAGAGTGAACAGCTGGACTGCTCTGCAGACTTTGTTGACAATGCTCAGTTCTTACTTTTTTTTCCCCCTCCTTTTTTTTTCAGTTCCTGGCTCACTTTGTCTGGCTACTGTCTGACATGTCAGCTTACACTGCTTCAGCTCCCAGCTGTTCTTTCCTTTCATACTATGGATTGTTCTTTGCATTATAATCAAACGCAGGTTTTTATTTCCAGAAGGTTAATCTGTTTCCACAGCAACCTATAAAATGGAGAAATCTGATCCCGGAACATTTCTTTAAAACTTTTAAGTGTGTATATAAACACACATGTGTTTGTCCATCTTAAAGGTGATTGCTGTGCCTATTGAAACGGAAGGTGTTATGAACACTCAGAAATCAGTAAGTTCTCAAACTGCTTAAGCTACACCATCACATTTCTGATTCTCATTATACATATTGGCAGAAAATTACTGGGAAAATTTTCTATCAAACATGTTTGTAGTTGCAAAATTGGATATGTTAAACTAAATTATTGAGATCTCCCTGTTTACTTGGTGTCAAATATTTCAGTTTAAATTTTACCAGTTAACTCTGAATTGTGGTTGTCAAATGCCACCACTACAAAGTTACTTGGAATCAAGTGACTGAGCTATTATCCCTCTGCCCAAGCTCTGAATGCTCTGGTATCTAAATGAAATACTGCTATGTAAGGAAAGCAAAATTATACCTCTGCTTTTTGAAAAGCTATCCTTTGTAGCTACTGAAACCTTGCAGCAGCAGCAAAACCTCATGCCTGTCGCTAAGCTGAAACAAGCAGCAAATACCTATCTGTGGAGAAATCTCAGTCTTCTCTGTATTTGTGTGAGCAATTTTGAATGAAGGTGCACATATTAAATGAAGCAGCTCCCGTGTAGGGTCTGTTCAGATGTGATGACCACAGCTCATCACTCGAAAGCATAGATAAAATACAATTTTTATCCTAATCTAAAAATGCTGATCCCCATGGAGGTTTGGACACCTCCAGCTGGTTTTGGTGTTACCAGTACATGCAAGTCCTCCCAAGCTGGGTGCCATAAATCTTTTGTCTTCATTGTACACTGGCAGTTATCTAAATACACAGGCTGAGCCTTCTTCAAACCCCATCAAAGCCTGCCCTGTCTTTATAACATGAGGCTTAGCACCCAAGCATATGGGATGTCTCTTAGGAGGTCTCTTAAAAGGATGGTCTTTTAGACCAAAATTTGATTCATCATTCGCTTAAGCATTAGCTTTATTAGACTGGAACCAAGAAGGAAAAAAAGTCAATGAGTACAGTCTGTTCAGGGTATACTAATTTGATCCCGTAGAACTTCTCTTTGCCTATAAATCCATGATCCAGGAATGTCAGAATGGAAGAGTCAGGGCACTTTGCAGATACTACTGAGTTTCTCTTTGACCAATTTTTCACCAAATATGGAGCATTAGGTGGAAATATATATTAGTAAAACATCTGAATTGGAGGTGAGTTATATCGAGGCTTGTGAATGTATTTTTAAATGCTTTTAAGAATGACATCAGATAAACCAACACTGGAATATTCCTGGGGCATCAGTTTACTTCAAATCCATCTTCGTACTGTTAAAGAGGACATTAGCTCCTTATTGATTTCTTATTTTAGTCAATGTGTGTTATGGGAATAAACTATATATAGGAATAAACTCTAAAGATTTCTATCAAGGTAATGCTTAAAAGAGGGCCCTGAAACATGCTGTCATGGCACTGATAAAAATCTTGTTTCAAAGGTTCACATTCATGCACATTGTGCATGTTTATGCTCATGTTCCCCAATCAACCCCCTATTCCTACCCACTGCTACATCAGACACCCCATAGATACCCTGTGCACCCTTGGATGATCACATATAAAGTCGCTTGTTAATGGCGTAGGCTTCCACACTTTCCCAGACATGAGACATCATCTATAGTTCTGAGAAGAGCCTCAGCAAGACTCCCAAAACACAGCAGTGAAGCTATACTCAAGCAGAAATTAGAATAAATGTTCCTGGATGATCAGAGCACAGCTTGACTTGCCCACTGCTTTTAACTCCTATCTTCATCCTGCTTTATGTTGCACAGAAAAGTAAAGCTTACTCCTTCCTTCGTCTTTTTTTTTTTTTTCCTTCCCTTTCAGCTCAGTCATACCCATTATATGAACTGTGTCAGTGTCTGCGAGAATTTTTATTTCTGGCCAGTACCCACAAAAATATTCACAGCAATGTGGATTTACACCTCTGGGAGACAGTATTGTTTAAAACACACTTTGGAGGAACACTCCTGTCTCCTAGCATGGTCAAAGTCATTGGCTCATGGGTGAAATCCCAGGGCAGAGAAACCATTGTCTGTAATAAGGCTAATGAGGTACCGTGACTGTGTTATCGTTAAAATTGCTCAAATTTTATGGTCCTGGAGGATTTGTGAACATCTCTAACTAGTCTTGGAGGGGTGCCAAACGAGTTTGATGTTTCCTCCTCCCTCATGCGCTCCTCAACCCTTCTATCTGCTTTCTTATTCCTTTGGTGACTTGAACAAAACAAAAACTGTAAATATAGAAAGTTTTTCTCCTACTTAGTAAAGAAAATTGTGTTTTTTATTAAGAATTCTAGCTTCTGTTGGAACTTCAAGGGAAATGTGGTATCTACACTGAGAATGTTCCTTCTTCTTTTACCTGATATTATTTTAATTTTCTCTTAGCTGCATTATTGTCTCTTCCTCCCCAGCCCTTTTCAGTGTGTGTTGCTAATCTGAGATTACTCATAATAATAATTAAATTTCTAACATCTTGGGAGTTCTGAAATACAGGCAAATCTCTCATGAGTGCTTCCAAGGGCATAAGTAGTATAAACAACAAGCCAAAGAAATACAATTATTAGTTTTATGATCCGTGGCCTGCGGTAGTGGAGCCCAAAAGATTATGCGTAGAGAAACTCACAACATATTGCGTGAGTGAATGTCTAACTGCTCACTCTGCCTGTAACTTGAGTTGATCAGGCTACTTGTGCTTGTTTGTTTTCTGGTCATTATAACAGAGTTTGTTACCTCTATAGAGCACCAAAATGTCTGTGCGTGTTGTGGTCTGTGCACGTGCAGGGTTGGAGAGGTTTCAAAAGCATTAGCAGCAATTGCACGCACACTGACCATCTGCAGACGGTTTGCTGCTTTCTGGAACCATCAGCTTTAGCACACATATCATAGAGCAAGTTTCGATACCTCTGGCATTTAGGCAGTTGTTGATGTGCAGAGATTTGCATCTCTGTGTTAGAGTGAAATACTGTACTGTTTCAAGAACCCATATGTTTTCTTACATCTCTACCTGACTGCCTCATAGTCCCTCACTTATTTATACTGAATAAGGCTGAAACATGTTAATAAGGCCATTTCACCACTAAGGAGGTGAGGGACACTAACTGCAAACACAGGCAGAGCCTGTGCTACAACACATGCGCAGGAGCCCGACAAGGAGCCACAGTTCTCTTCCAGCCTGGGCTGGCACCATGACCATCTTGGCACCTCTTCTCTTCCCCTTGGTGTGAATTCCCACTGTTTTGTCACTGCTTGCAACACAAACTATTGCAGGAGTATGGGACAAGAGCTTGTACTGTCTCTCTGTAGAGGAATTTCTTGTGGAGCAGAGGTGCGGTATAACTTTAAAAGTGTGGACAACCCAGCGTAGGCCTAAACAGAGGCTCTGTCCTTGAAGCTGCCTTGGAACACAGGGAGGAGGAGGTTTTATCTGTTTTGTGAGAGCTTTGCGAGATGCTTGGCGGGAGGTGCTGGCCCCGGGGGGAGAAGAGGGGGTGATAGCCGCTTGCATAGTGGAATGGCACTGCCCAATAAAACGCTGGCGCGTGTAAACCTGTAACCGACCAACTCTGTGAAGGGGCAGGCGTGGGGACACTGCTGAACTGTATATATTGAGCTGTCCGGAGCAATAAAGGGAGGACGATCTGTAGCCATATTGGTGTGATGATCGTTAACTTGGCCGGCTCTCCGAAGGGACCCTCTTCATCTCTCAGCCACCTGTGTAATATTTTTTTAAAAACAACCAATGTAGACAAATTTCAATGCTCCTTAGCTGACACCAGAAGGAGTGCTTGAAGGTGAACAAAGGGCTGTATCTTCAAAGTGGTTCTTTGTGCTTGTGGAATAAATGTTTCTTCTCTCTACCTTTTGTGAGCCCAGGCGATAAGAGCCACTTTTGGACAAAGGACACAAACTGAGATATATGGGATGGATGGCTCAGTAACTTAACGGGCACAAGTGATTGTCCCACCCCCAATCCTCTTTAACAATTGGACTTTCACAGTACAAAGCCTCCTAGAGTCTGGTTTTCTAATTAAAGCGACTTTGCAAAGAAAAAGTCCAAAACTTCACATTGATTTTTTTTTCCTCCCCGACTGTACATTTGTAATAGCAGCTAGTCTCAACTTGTCAGAGCATGCCTCTGAAATAATGAGCCAGAGGAATTAAGTAATTTAGCACAGCTGGCCTCACTCTTTTGCCCTGAAAATTCCTGTATTTAGGTAATACAGCTGTGAACTTCCCTCTAACACAAAAAGAGACTGAGGGATTAGAAAGGAAGAAAATAAAAATATTGTAATACCCCTCCCACCTCCTCCAAACCTGCCTTTAGCATTTGTATGTCCTGTCCCAGGGCACACAGATTTTACCTCTGAGGATGCAGCCATGGCAGTGTCGAGCATCTTGTCATGTTCTCGTGTCTCAAATACAGTTCTTGTGGTGCACTGGAAAACCCTCCCTTATGTTTAGTCTTCAGACAATATCCAAGGTCATTAGTAAAGAGCTCTTAACTCGCACCATAACAGCTTGAGTTTCGGCTCCACGTCAGGAGTGACAAACGTTGTATTTTAAGAATGTCTATCTAGTTTACACAACATGACTGAAATGAGGGAGGTTAAGACTCCTATTAAAACCACAAGTTACGTAGTCTGATATTTAGGTTTAGTTAATGTTAATATTGGGGATCATCATGGAAGTCATCACTACCAAGGTGTCCAAGTCTTCACATGCGTCTTTGTTATTTCATAGCAGCTGCCGCCACGATGTGTGGGTCTTTCAGGGAATTCCCAGGAATCAACCTCCTCCCAAGCTCCTCTCTAACTACAGGTATATAAGAAAGGGGGAGATGCCCAAAAATAACGGAAGCAGGGATTTTAGGGATTGTTTAATAGCTTGCTTTCTGACAGTTTGATCTGCTGGTCTGCATTGCGTGTATACTTAGAAGAGCTGGGGCTGGAACAGATAGTCTGATGATGCAGAGCTTGCTTTTCCTCTGTCCTTTGGTTCACGAGCTCAGAGTTGTACCCCCTGCATTTGATGACTGAAGTCTTAAACAGTGGCTCCCTGTGTCTGGGATCCCCAGGTCCATGTGGGAATAAACAAATTCTCGTGAATATGGCTTGTAGTGGGCAGTTATGGGCCAACAAGATGAAGGGTGGGAAAACCTGGTCCTGTATGCCTCTTGTGCACTATACAGGAGGAGGATATGGTGACCTGTATTTTATGATGTGAATAGCACTCTTCAGCAAGACATGCTTGATAACAGGCATTAACGTTCGTCAGGGTTTCTTGGTCCCAACTTAAGAAACTTCTTCTGCAAATGGTTCATGGAAAAGTTTTATGGACTTAGCCAGAATGTAGTGCTAAGGTTGGCTCCAACTGCTGGTCTGGAGCTATGCTGAGATTTTCAGGCTTCAGAAAAGGGCAAAATTTGGATCATGTCTGTGCTCATTTTTCAGCCATTGCTCATTAACTATTTTCATGTTGGGAGTTTTGAGGGTTTATTTCTCTTTGTGAGCTGGATATAACAGAGCATTTTAGGATGAAGCTGCTCTCAGTTTTGCTGTTATACTTTGTAGAAAATACATTAAAATAAAAAGAAATAAAGAGACTGCGACTCACTATGTGGCATATGAAAAATCCAAGCACAAACTGACTGTAATTCAGAGCACCAACCTGAAATGCAGTTGTCTGTCTTTCAGAAAGTGCTAACTTTAGTGACATTCAAGAATAGGAATGTCATGTGTTATTTCACCTTTAGAAAATCTCTAATTCCTCTACAAGATATGAATTGGAAGTGTGATATTCTTCATACATTCCCTAAGTAGCAAGCTTTTCTACAGTCAGTCTTTCTGTCTGTCCCCACTCAAAAGCAAAATATTTTATGTAGAATTATTCAGCTTGAAGAGAAGCGAATATCCCACACAGAATCTCCTGGTTTATGTAGATTAAATAATTTTTTAAGATGTTGGTGTGTTTATCTTGTGTGAGTAGAGGAGGAATCTGAACTGTTTCCCCCATTTCTGAGGAAATACTGTTAAGGAATGCTCCAGGGATGATGTTCTCTAAGACGCTCACCACTCATTTGCTTTTATTCCACTTTTAAACCTGAAGTAATGGGGAAATTCAGTCTGAAGTCTCAAATTATTCTGGGCTTCTTTTCTACTAAGAATATAAGTATGCAAACTCACAGAGGGAAGGGATTAAGGAAGGAAAGAAGGGGAGGAAAGAAAGAAGAAAGGAAGGAGAAAAAAGAAAGAGAGGGAAGAAAAAAGAAATAAAGGAAGAGGAAAAAAAAAAGAAAATAAGGAAGGAAGGGGGAGAAAAAATACCAAGCTCTTACAGATTTGTTCCCATTTCTAACACTTCAATTTTCTGTTTACTCACAGTTTACCTCAGTGATACACCTGGAACAGGTTTTTGCTGTGACCATCCTTCCTGACACTGTCTCAGTAAATAAGTATCCATTCAACACAAATCCTTCCCATTCAGAGGAAGAGGGGTTTTAAACAGAGATGTGTAATCTTCCTCCTGCTTGGTGGGATTCAGGGGCTTGGTGGGATTCAGGACAATGCAAACTCCTGACGTAGAAGAGTGACTCCCTGCATGGGACTGTTGCAGTCTACAAAAACCACAAAAAAGTTTCCCACATGAGAGAAGTACCTCATGCAAAATACCAAAGTCATCAGATAAATTTAAGATCTATTTAATGTGTACCAAGCTATGAACTGTAAAGATTCACAGATCTCCAAAACATGCAAGCAAATTTTGACTAGCTTTCTCTGTTTTTGTAAATTCCTTGTTATAATAATCATAATATTTAGGCATTTTTTTGCTATAAAACTTTTTTTTCAAGCATTCTAAAACAAAAACCACAAGCGATTTATGCTTGGCCACACTGAATTTCTCTGTAATATCCTTAAACTTCACTTTTAAATGGCATTTTTTCTGGACACACTGTTGTACTGCAAGAACTTGGCACAAACAAGGATTAAGAGTGATTTTTCTTGGAGGGAATGAGTGCTTCAGGCAATAGATAAGGGTGTATGAGGGCTATATAAGTACTTAATAAAAAGAAATAAGTTTCATTTAAACTGTGGTCATCAATGAGAAATATAATTTCTCTTATTATTATCATTTTTATAGGGCTATAAATTGTAAATGATGCTTTCTGGATAAGTGACATGACAGGTTCTTGTAAAACTAAATTTAATTTAACTTAGTAAAGACTATAAACCAAAGAAATATGCATGGCTACCATAGTGAACAGGCAATGGTATATATTTACTGACGTATGGATCATGTTGACTCCTTCTTCACTCTTACATACTATTTATCAAGAGGTACATATGGAAATATGAAGGTGGACTGATGCCTAGGAAAGACTTCATTGCTGGAAAGTGATAAGAAATTCTCTGAGCTGGGCTCTAAGCTGTAGGTCACAGCAGCTGGCATGAGTGCACACTACAGCATGTCTTCTGGATAGACCATGAGCTCATGGGATAGGACTTCATTTCACCAATGATCACGGAGTGCCAGCTACTGGGAAATCCACAGATAATAACCATTAGCCATCAGAATGAGTCTTTTTATGCAAGGGGTGCAAGGGATGACTGTATAAACAGGAAAAATCTGCAATAACTGGGGAGGTTCATGGTATAGAAACTGAATCATGAGAGCAGGAAGGAGATTTCCTTAATAGCAGTAGTTCAGAAGGAGTCAAAGGCTTTCTGTTCTGCATTTTTATTCAGCTTTGTGTTGGAGAACAAAATATGTGCTTTGGAAGAGACTCGTGCATGACAATGAAACTCTCTAAGGCTGGGAAACATATCAACCAGCTGCTTACTCGCATTAAACTATGAAGGGCGACATTTTTTTAGTTGGGAGAGATTTGTTTTCTACAGGTATTTTTCAAACAATAAAATGAGTTTTCTTCCACCATTAAAAATGCCCACAGCTGTCAGAAGGTAGACTGTAGGGGAAGGTCCTTTTGACATATGACAGGGCTAAAAACTTGAACATTTATCTATTTAACAATGCTTCACAGTTGCCAGATTTACGCACACATTGTATTTAGCTGGGTAGTAAAATTTATTAGTCTCCGTTTGGACAACATAATTCTTTCCCCCTGCAAGGAGAAAACTATATCCAGGGGAAAAGGCAATTTTCCCTTAAAGATCAGTTGTTTGTTTGGTGAGATGTTTGATGTTTATTTAGGGATATTGTTAATTGTGTTAATATTTGTTGGTCACTAAACCTGCATGGAGACTTTGTCTGCAGTGGACATTTTCATTCTGTGCAAGGATATTTTGGGGTTGTATTTGACAAAAAGTATTTACGTATCTTGCACGAAACAGGCATCTAGTGAGGTTTTCAAAAGAAATTGAATGCTTTGGAAGTAATATCAGTAATGCTTTGGTGCTTTTGGATGAGTACTGGTGGCTTCTCCGAGTTGTTAGGCTGCTAAGTGACTTCCAGAGCTCTCCCTGTGGTCCTTCATCTGGGACTTACAGTATCACAGAATGGTTTGCATTGGAAGAGACCTTAAAGATCATCTAGTTCCAACACCCCTGCCATGGGCAGGGACACTTCCCACTAGATCCAGCCTGGACTTGAACACTTCCAGGGAGGGGTCATCCACAACTTCTCTAGGCAACCTGCTCCAGTGTCTCACCACCCTCACAGTAAAGAATTTCATCTTAATAGAAATCTAAATCTACCCTCTTTCAGTTTGAAACTGTTACTCCTCATCCTATCTCTACACTCCTTGATAAAGTGTCCCTCCCCAGCTTTCCTCTAGCTCCCTTTCGGTACTGGAAGGTCTCTATAAGGTCTCCCCAGAGTCTTTTCTTCTCCAAGCTGAAAAAATACAATACTTGCAGCCTTTCCTCATAACAGAGGTGCTCCAAGCTCCTGGTCATCTTCATGGCCTTCTCTGGACTTGTTCCAACAGGTCCATCTCCTTCTGCTTACTCCACCTACATCTTCTTACTCCAAAGTCAGGTGTTGTAAGTTGCACTTCATAAGGAATGCGGACAGCCTATGTGTCTGGGCTGGTTTGGAGGAGAAAAAGCATAGAGACGGATTTGGGAAAGAGATTTCTGGACCCAAGAGAAAAAGATAAAAACTTCTGAGAGCACCGAGACTGATTCCTAGGAGTAAAGCGGGATGGAAAACAGCAACAACGTTTAACCTTTTTTGGATTTTCTGAATCTGAGTGAACTGGCTCCAGCAAGTTCCTGTAACTGCTTTGGATAGGCTGAAATGAGTAGCATCTGTGCAGATGTAGGTAGGTGTATTCAGGACCTCAGCTCCTTCTTGGATCCTTCAGAAGTTGGAAAGGGAGAGTAATGGTAAAAATTGACAATATTGGATATATCTATCCTACTCCAAAATTTGCCATAAGAAAGGGATTTCTGTGAAGGGTTGGCTGGTGCTGGGGCTATGTGGGACATGCTCAAAGGCAGAAACCCTCTGGTCTCACCTCCATGATTACAAATCCTGTCAAGTGAAGAGCTACTGGTCTCAGTGGTCCCTGTTTCTTGTCAGTGTTCCAAGAGCCCTGCTGAGGAGCTAGTGGCCAAGCTGTCAGGACGTAAGACAGCTCTCTGATGTCTGGAGCATCTCTAGATCAAGCTGTTTCTTCTTGGTGTTTCGTTTTCAGTCAGCCTTGGCATCTGATGAAAACAAACTCCTAAATGGCATAGACAGGAGTGCTTTTGTAGAACAGTTCAAGGATATACTGCCCTCAGAGGCACAGTAAATAATAATCTGTTCCCTTTCAGTGCAGAGAAGAACAAATTTGCTTCAGACAGTCTCTGGCCTAACTCAATTGCCTAAATGGTGTATCAGGACTTAGTAGAGAAAATTATATGAAAATGGTTACAGAAAAACATCCCCCTTTCCAGGAACAAAGTTTCTAAGGGCCAGTGTTGTGAAGATGGTTAGACAGTGATGTGAAAGTATCTAGATATCTAAGGAGGATTTAAAGAGCTTCTAGTTGTGTAATTTTCATTTTAAAGGGAGTTAGAGAATCTGGGCACTCATGAAAGTCTCAGCAGATGCCTTTTTGTGTCTTAAGGGACCTTTGTCATTCTAGCCCTGCAGGGCTGGGGACATCTCATCCCATTCTGCTTTGTCCACTTGCAATTTTTCTTTCGTTACCCTCAACTCAGTAGTCCTTCTGGAGCCACCTCTGTGCTGCTCTGTCTGAAGATGCAGGAGTGCAATTGTCTCTCTTAACGATATTGTTAATATAAATTACAGCTGCAGCTTAAATGCACGTCCAGGTGCCACTCAACACCCAAGTTTCCGTACAGTTGTATCTAACCCCTCTGAATTCACCCTTTTCATAACTGCTTTAATACAAAGGTGAAACAAAACAAAAAACCTTCAAGCTTTTAAGACTATTTAAAGCGAAAATAGCTTGGGCGGTTTCCCCAGCAAGAACGGATCTCGAATGGAAACTAAACCATGATTTTACTTTGATCTTGTTCTTTGTCTGAGACATTCTGAATCCACCCCAGAAAGTGACTGAAACTTAAATGGGATTCCTCCGAACAGTCATCATAATTCCAGCACTAAGCTACTAAATGTGAAATGGTACAGAATCATATAATTGCAGCCAGACATTATAAGCCATAATTATCTGTAGTCTGTCACAATACTTCTGTTGTAATTTTATACCTCATTGTAGACATGCTGTCTACTTTACCTTCCACATACCAGCAGTTGTCTGTGGTAGTAAACAGCTCTGAAGCCCTCTTTCCCCCCTGTATTTACATGATTAGGTAGGTAAACTTGTTTCATTCTTAGCCTGCCCAGATAGCTGAGTGAACAGAAATGTTAATACTGGCATCATCTTTGCTGTGATTAATCCAGTCTTTCCTGCAGTATCAGTATTTGCCTCGGGTTTGCAGTTTTCTCTGGAATCCCACAAAGATTAGGCCTGTGCTAAGTGTATGTATCAAGTCTTGTTGATTATTATTCAGTGTGACAGTGGGATGACTGATAAAATAAATGAGGAGAATAAATAACAGAATTAGTTTTTAATTTCTTTTTCCCTTGATTGCTCTCACTCTGTGTTTGAAGAGGCATGAAATTGTGGTAGCTCTCCTGTATTAAAAATTACCAGGAATTTGTGTGGATTCCCTTGTAGGAGGGCTGATCTCGCAAGACCTATTACAAAGATAGAAGAAAGAAAGGCAGGCAATTCAGAAGCAAAAGTAAAAAATGGGCTTTTTCTCCAGTATTTTGTTTATAAGCATTCATATCAAACGCTCTTCTGGCAGTATGATGCTAGTAATAACATATAAGACTTTCATACTGTGCTCTGTTCATAAAATTTCATGTTTTGCCTGAGTGAATCCTACAATGTTCACAGTCTTCTAGGCACGGCAGGAATTGTGGGTGTATTTATCACTTCATATAATCAGACACTCATAGGTTTGCATTTATCTACATTGGTAATACCTTCTCTCTAAAGACATACTGAATCACACAGGGCCAGGTCATAAAGTTTTCAATACTCGTCTTATATGATGAACGTTTAACAAGTACTTCTGTTCATCAGACTAGTCTATGAGCTGATCCGCAGGTGAATACGCTTCTTTTTTGAGTCCACAGGGCAGAGTGGTTGCACATACAGGTATCTACTGATCAGACACTGCGCTCCCTCAAGCGTGCTGGTCCAACATTTGTCTGTAAGGGGCCAGTGTTGCTCTTACACACGTACCTCAATGCTCACTTTATTTATTTTCTTATGATGTGAATGATTGATAATCATATAATACAATCTTTCTTTATTTTTCTTTTTTTGAAAAGCAGTGATGACAGTTTCTAAAAACAGAACTAAAAGTATCACTTTTTTCCCCACAGCAGACAGATGAAATTTGGAAAATTTTGTTCACAACTGCTCTGGCCTTAAACATCATCTAATTATTTTATTCTGAAAGCCATGATCCATGCCGTTGCTAATCTTTCGTGCTACCTAGTAGCCATCATGAACTTAGTTTACAACCCGATATGGATCCAACAGACCATACTAGCTTTTTTTTTTTTTAACCTTGCTGCAGTCTATGAAGTAACCCAGCTACAGAAAATACTTTATCTATTTTTTAATCTTTCCTCACGCCTGTATACAATATTCATGTTCATAGAATCATAGAATTGTCAGGGTTGGAAGGGACCTTAAAGATCATCTAGTTCCAACCCCCTCCCCCCGCCATGGGCAGGTACATCCCCCACTAGATCAGGCTGACCAGAGCCCCATCCAGCCTGGCCTTAAAAACTTCCACAGATGGGGCTTCCACCCCCTCTCTGGGCAACCTGTGCCAGTGTCTCACCACCCTCATGGGGAAGAACTTCTTCCTAACATCCAATCTGAACTGATCCATCTCTAGATTTAATCCATTGCCTCTAATCCTATCACTGCCTGACATCCTAAAAAGCCCCTCACCAGCTTTCTTGTAGCCCCCTTGAGATACTGGAAGGCCACAATAAGGTCTCTTCAGACCCTTCTCTTCTGCAGACTGAACAGCCCCAACTCTCTCAGTCTGTCTTCACAGGAGAGGTGCTCCAGCCCTCTGATCATCCTCGTGGCCCTTCTCTGGACATATTTCAGCACATCCACATCTTTCTTGTGCTGTGGACTCCAGAACTGGATGCAGTACTCGAGGTGGGGTCTCACAAGAGTAGAGTAGAGGGGGAGAGTCACCTCCCTCGACCTGCTGGCCACGCATCCCTAGATGCAGCCCAGGACATGATTGGGTTTCTGGGCTTCAAGTGCGCACAGATGGCTCATGCTGAGCTTCTCATCCACCAGTACCCCCAAGTCCTTTTCTTCAGGACTACTCTCAAGCAAATCACTGCCCAGTCTATGTCAGTGCTTGAGATTGCCTTCATGAGAGAGATATATTCATGCTGAGAAGGTATTTTTAAAAGGTGGTTAAAAGTAAAAAATGATTGCAAAAAAAGTCTTGTAGTCAAGGTTAGAATTTGATTTGTAAACATTATAGCTTACCTATATGTCTTGATTTAGTAAAACATAGTGTGCCTTAATTCAGCTTGTCTGCATTTTTGCGCAATAAAACATCTCTTGAATTGGAAACAAAATACATCTTGTATTTCCTGTGAGGATATTTGCAATGAAGAAAGAGACTTCCAAACACTTATGTAGACATTAATTTATATCTGGGGCCGAACTTTGCCATGGTGAAATGGTTTACAGTTTTAGAGTAACTTATGTGAAAGCAGTATCATGCCCTAAAGATTTTATTCAACTGTTTCTATCAACACTTGTGCATAGAAATCCATGCTGCTCTCAACTCCCACCTTCTATCCCAGGTCTTTGAACTTTTAACCCTAAAATGTTTCTTGACAGGCTGTAAATTTCTGAAGTAACATGGGTCTTTGTTGATACAACAGCAGACATGTGGTGGAGGGAATGAGGGAAACAGCATTCACTAGGTTTCATCATGACATGGAAAAGAGATGCAGCCGAGGTGAGTATCAACACCTGGGAGCTCAGCAGGGTGCACACAGACACTGAATTGCATGAATATTAAGTGCAGAGAAATGCACGTTTTTACATTTTTCAGAAGAGCAGTTGGATTTCTCCAGACTCCAATAAAAGACAGCAGCATCACAAAATGGAAAACGCACACCCCGTATTTGATTGCATGACAGGTCTTGCTGCAGTAAGTTGCAACGGAGGATGCGTGATGACAGCAGGCTCTGCCTGTGTGTTACCTCCCTTCGCACACGTTGGACGGGAGATGTGAGCTGGCAGAGCAGAGTAACAGCTCTGCGAGAGGAGCCCTGGCAGCTAGGGATTGCAAGAACTGTCTAAACACCATCCTCAGTTCATAAGGGTTTGTGAAATCTAAATATTTCTCTTTGGTGGTCTTTAATGGTTAGGAGATGAGAGAGGTGGGAGCTGCAGGAGGTGTTCACCTGCTCAGCTTGAAACTGCATCTTCTTCTGGCAGCAGCAAGGGAAAGTTGGATCCAGTGTGACACGTGGGCTGAGAAGTAGATTTACTGTGGAGGTATTCCAGTGTGTGCCTATATGAATTTTCAAAGGAGAGTACAGTTGGTTAGATTTCAATAAATTTGCTCATTTATTGTAAAAATAGTAAAAATTGTTTTTTTAAGGTCGAGGTTATGTGTTCTCTCTTGTTCTTCTCTGTCCTATAGTTAACACATATGTGCCACTTATATTTTTGAGACACGTTTGGTCTTATTTTTCTGTCAGTGGGAATTGTTTTCACAGTTAGTAAGAAAAAAAATTTCATTTGCATCAGTGACAAAGGAGAAGAAATATTTTTGAACATTGATTTGCAAACACCAGCACTACTAGAGCAATATCTAGGTATTTACTAAAGAAAACATTCTACCAGTGATGGCATAAGCTTCTCCTAAAAAAGGTAATTGTGATTTCTGGATCTGAGAGGCCAGTCCTGAATTCCAGTAGTTGAATGCGTGTGTTTACTATTATTTTGTCATATGTTTGTTTAATCATATCAGCTAATATTACATTGCAAGACCACTCATTTTATTTGGATTTTGCTATAGTTTATTTTTGCACATGTTCCATTATTAATGAGCCTCCAAGTACTTTGTCATATATATTACATAATGTAATCATTAATTTACATTCATTTTTCCTGCCTGTTTTTATGTATTCTCAGCATGTATACACAAATTCCAACCTTTTACTGGGGTAATAAAGGAGAGTATGTTGCAGATTAAGCATTACCCTGAATGCTATTTTAAATAGACATGTACAGAGCTTCTATAGCTTCCAGCTGCTGTCCTTATGACTAGCAAGCTTGTTTCTTTCCTCTAGTTGTAGTCTCCCACACTGTCCATATTTGCATTTATTTTCTCTTAAACCACCTCTCTTGATCCTTCTGCATCTTAGATTTGTCATGTAGATTCTCCAGCAGACACTGAGAACCAGCAGACACAGCTGTTGAAGGTCAATTGTCCATACTGATCCACAGGAACTGCCCTTTACAGGACAATTCTTACTTGTTTTTTATAAATACTGCTTTGAGAATGTTAGTCATATGCAATGTCCAGTACTAAATAGGAGTTGGGACAGGGGATAGAACATGTTCAGGGAAGATAGTGTCTTTCACTCCTAATTCTTCCAGCCCCTCGGAAGTGAGTTTACGTGAATTCGGATTCATTAGAAGTTCTGAACTTTTGCATGTCTCCATGGGAATGTCAAAAAGCATGTTCTGGGTAGAAATTTTATTTCTTGATGAGTTCCTAACTCAATCAGAGCTGTTGTTTCACAGTGAAAGTAGATGTAGACTGTCATGTGTCATGGCAAGTTAGTACTTCCCAGGCCAGCAGTGGTTCAAGCATTTGTTTGCAACTTGGCTCTTACAGGGTCTCCTGGGCTAGCCTGCTTTCAACAGCAGCTAGAAACTATCTCATCAGGCAATTATGGTATTCTCAGGTAGGAGCAATGTTGTGGTGTTGTTTGACGTAGAAAGTGGCAGTTTGGTGCACTCTTGCATAGACGTCAAATGTCTATTAAATGTCTTTGAACTCACAGGGCTGCATAGCATCAGAACCTGTCCCTGGCAAACTGCTCTCAATACCCTGAGAGATGAAAATAAAAAAAAAAATAAAAAAAAAAAATCAGTAATGTTTCTCGTCTTGCAAAGAGCAAAAAAAATCTCCCATTCTCTACAGAGAAACCTAAATCCATCACACAGTTCAGTCCCCCCAGTATCTGCTTTTGTCTGCCAATTCAGAACAATCACAGACCCAAAGACTGTATCTACAGGGCTAATACTGAGGAAACGTGGCCACATTTGTCGTTGGCCTAAGGCACGACACTGATTTATACCCCCTGACGATCTCATCCAGAGTGCCTGAGTTTTTATGTGATAACCTTGTCAGGAGGATGAGCAGAACCCTGAGCTGTCTGAATCTGTCAATATCTCTTTTGCAGTTGCTATACAAGGTTACAGTAAATTGAATTATAAGATCTTTCTGAAACGAGAGTTTTCAGTTCATTTTAAACTTTCTCCAATATCTAATGCACTTCCTTTTCTTTCTGAAGCAATGAGCAACAGATCCCCATATAACATCTTACATTTTTGAAATTAAGGATAACAATCCATCCATTAGGAGAAAATCTCTAAACCATCCCAAAATTTATGCTTATTTTAATGGTCAATGTTTGCAAATAATTTGCCTCTGATTGGATATTTAGTAAGAGGGATATATTTAATTTTATTTATATAGGGTTATGGCCTGCACCAAATTAAAGATTGTACCCTAAAATGTGCAGCCAGGGAGTTGCCTGCAACAAGGAATTTTGGGTAGGGATGGAGAGTCAGTTTCAGTCTTTAGAGGAACAAGTAGAGTTTGCAATGATGGTTTAGGCAGATGGTACAGCTCACAGCTTGGAAAAACAATTGCATTATCAGGAAAAAAAGATGCTACAAACAGAGAAAAGTAAGACATCTGAGTAATTATTTGGATTTGTGAAGAGAGCTGAATTTGCTGGTTTACTAGTGTAGATAAAAACTATTAGCTAAAATAGACAATGATAGGAGAAGACTAGACACATTTTTACCTGTGTTAAAAATGAGATGATGCTGAGAAATGTTACTAAGAGGTATAAGAAGGAAAGACAGAAGTAATCTGAAATGCAGAGTGATTACTGGGATACGAGCAAAGAGATGAAATTTTAAACCAGATGAGAGAGTAAAGTTACCCAGGGACTGGGTTTAGATCATCGCAGCCAACTAATCAAAAATTCCTGCTGGTATCTGCTTCTCTCTTTCCTGATCCATGTAAAATGCTCTTCAGGCTGCAGGTTATCTCTTTTTACAATGAGGGAATTAAAAGTTGGCCTGAAGGGATTCAGGTCATGCAAGAATCTACTCTTGGAAGAACCATCAACATTTATGCTCTTCAAATGTGATATTCTCTGTGAGATTCATATGCATGAATATGTGGCCATGAATATTACATGGTTTTCTGGAATACAAATGATTTTTTTCATATTTCAGTGTAGCACGGGATGACGGTTTTCTTGATGTTAGCTATGGAAGAAAATGATCTAAAAATAGATTTTTTTAATGACTCACATACCCACTGTAATGAAAATGCTCTGTTCTAATATGATGGGTACCTAGCAATGGTATGATTATTCTGTTGAGCTGAAATGAACATCATTAGTATCTTCAGAGTACTTGGCTTGGCAGCTGTGGCAAAACCTAAATCAACAGTACTCCGGTGACTGTTTTTACTGGAAGACCCTGGGAGAGCAATACCCAGCAGACTAAAGATTAAAAGAGAAATGTTAATTTCTTTTAAAACAAGAAAAGGAAAACGTGCCTGTGGGAAGATAGGAGTCATAATTATGAAGAACTTAGTGCTTTTGTGTACTCTTCTCATAGTTTGTGTAATCCATCTTCTTTCCCATATGAGATTTTGCTTTCCATTTATTTCCAGTCATCACACACTCATCTTGCTTATTGATGTGTTATATTGATGTGAAGTAAAGTTAGACAAGGGAGCAGCACAACCACTTTCTCATCTGAGCAACTCAACAACTAGATTAGAGATCAGGTACCTGTCGTGTCTTGCTTGATGGATCCCCAAATCTTTCATTACTGCCTGAATGAAGGACTTTACCAAGACAGATACTTACTCAGAAACCCCATACCATGGTGGATGGGGTTTTCTCCTTGATTACAAGGTTGTTATTTCTAAACTTTTTCAGACTGACAGGTCTTAGAGCCTATTGGTCACATTTCTGAGATCAGTGGTTTCACAAGCTTTTTAAAATTACATTAAAATAGCCTCAAAGACTGAATATGTTTTTTATCATGACCAACATATTTAACTGTCAAAGGGACTTAGAACCAAAGATTTCTGGGATTTGAGTTCCAGGAGACCTGAAGTGCCTAAGTGGTAGGCTCATAAAACATAGCAAACTTTTAGAGCTACCTAAAGATTTGACTTTATGAGACTGCAGAAAATTTTCTCTTCTGAGGTGCCTCAGCAGTATAGTTTGAGCTTTTCTTTTTTTCCTGAATGTGTCTAAATTTCACCTGAGGCTCCTACATGCTTCTTAGAATCTGTTCAATAAGCTTCAGATATGTAGAAGATTTTATAAGGTGCACCTATATAGAGAAAAAATATTCAATCAGAACCGTCTACGTAATGTATTAAAATAATAATTTCTGGGTTTTATGTTCAACAGCCAGCTTAACCGTTTGCACAGGGCAAAACCCTCAATAATTAAATCACCTTGGCTTGAATTCATAAACCAGCTTTGCAGAACAGCTATGGATTTCAGTGCCTCAACCACTAAATCTTCTTATGAGAAACAGCCAACGAATAAATGATATTTGCTCACTTAACTGTGGTAAGAACTGATCCCAGAACTCAAGTTAATAGAAAGCTGAAGCTTTGGCATGGTATAAAGAAGGCTGTTAAGTTTCCTCATGGAGGACGACAGAGGGTTAGCAGCTCTTTGTGATTGGAAAAGTCCTTTGGTCCATTACACGTAAAGACAGTTGCCAGGGGTACACTCCAGCTGCTGTAGTAACATTTTGTCTGCTTTAAATGCAAACCACTGATAACTTCAATGCAAGATATTTTTTTAATTTCTTGTTTTCTGCTACTGGATAGTGTTACTGTAAGAGCCTTTACAAGGAGTTCTGCATTTCTCTGCAGAGATACAGATATGTCACAGGTTTATTTATTAACTTTTGTAATAAAGATTACTTTGATGACCATGACAAAAAAATCCCTCAGAGGTCATTAGACCATATCTATAATTTCTAACTCCAGTAGAAGAATACATAAAATGCTCTAGGAAGATTCAGGCTTAAATTTACCATAGAAATGAAAGATTTCCATTATTAATCTTAAGAAAAATATCTTACTTGTACTAAAGTTTTAGAGTGAAGTGTAAATAATTGTCCGTTATCTGCTGAATGCTAGTAAAGTGTGTTCTGCCAGAAACTAATGCTTCTTTTATCAACACTTTCTGCTTAGTAACTGACCTTTAGTTCCTGTAGGAATAATTAGGATCACTCACAAGAGTTACTCATGTTTTCAGACTCCTGTGAATAACATGATGATGTGATTTCCTGACTAGATGTAACCCAGGAGCATTTGTTCATGCGCTGAAGAATAGTTGAACATAATTTTATAAATTTGGTTTTATTTCCTACAAGACTCAACCCACGCTCTGTGTTATGACAGTTACTTAATTCTTCTGTAGACCTTTAGATCCCCAGCTTAAAGAGAGGGGCCGGTCATTCATGCTGGAGGGTGGGTATAATTATAATAGAGGCATTTTATCTACCCCTTCTTTTCAGAAGTTTTTAAGGAAACATCTTCCTGTGTGCCCAGGTCAAGCAATTCTCTTTTGGAATTCCTTGGGGGGCTGTTCCCTGATCATAAAACGCCAGGCAGAGAGGACAGATCTTTTATACTGGATTGCATTGTCTGTACAAGGCAGTGACTTTGGTCAGTCATAAACTCCCAGAAGAGATGAGTAACCATTTATTTTAGTATTATTATACATTAAATGAGCTGTTAATTTTCCACTTTATTTAAAATTCGTGTGTTTTATAGCAATAATATGTCTCACCTTTGCATTAAGACATATCTTGGTAGCAGTTCCAAAGCTGTTTCGAACTCTTTGCATTATTAAGTAATCCTTACATTTTGCTATCATTTTCTTCACACATCCCCTTCCTTTGGACTTCCTCCAGGCTGAAACATCCCAAACCTCTCTGTGATGTAGAGAGGGCTAATTTGGCACAGGAAGGGCTGGATTGGTTTAGTGGAACTAGTCTGAGACAGGTATGTACATATCTGTGCCGGCATACATGTCTGTGTGGACATATTATTATTATGACGATTTTGTTCCAACAATACAAAATAGTCTTGTGTGTGTACATGCATATATCTCCCTTATCATACACCCATTTCAAACTTTATTAAACTTGTAGAGCCACTGGAACTCTGCCAGCTCATGGGTGTAAGGCAATGTCTCTTTAACAATGCAGTTATGAGAACAAATATTTTTGACAGAACTTGAGAAATAATTCCAGTATTTGACTCATTTGTTCATTTCTGCAGTTCTAAAAATTCACTCATCTCTTCTTCCTCTAGGTATAAGCGAGAAATGGATACTTGTCATAACAAATTCAACTACAAATAAACATCTTGGAAGTGTCTCTAGCAAAATCTGAGCTATTTTTGCTCCATATTTGGGTTATTTCACTTTAATAGCAAAAATTATTTTCAGAGCTCTGGCAATAATTGGAGCTGATCACCCATGTATCTCTTTCCTAAAGGAAGTCCAGCTTCCCTCTGCAGTGGTTGTAAAATGCCATGCTCATCTCTTGCATCACTTCCTTTAAGCAGCATCACGTCTTCAGCTGGTTTAACCTCTCAATGGCTCTTTGCTGCCCAGAACCACATTGTAACCAAAACCTAGAAAACACCGGGCTGTTAAATCCTGTAGAGAATGAAATGCAGGTCACCTACTGCGAACAGAGGATGCAGCATCCCAAACCATTTTGGTCTCCTCCTGGAACTCTTGGTGATATTTTTGCAAACCCAGGTGATGAAGTGGATGAGGATTTGTTATCATAGTCCCTGGGAGCAAGAGATGAAAGCAACCATTTCCACCTTTGGGTGCCTGGGCTGTACCTTTGCCATCAGAGCATGGAGAGCTTAATGCTTTCTCGGTCACAGCATATGCACCATCCACTTGCTCTTTATGAAGTTGAAGCTCAGACCTGTCGTAATCATCATCTCATTCCCATGTTTCTGCCAAAAAAAAAGAAAAAAAAGAAGTACATGTGTGGGTCAAAGGTGAATTACAGTTTAGACACAATCATGGCAGGCAGATCATTTGACCAATCCTGTACACTATATTGAGGTGTACCATAAACAATGACGCAAAAATTCATGAAGGAAAGCATGGTCACAGACTTAACCAGCAGAGTCACTTGGTGTAAGAGAAAATCATTAAGTGGTGGTGTCTTCAGTGGTATTCTACTTATTTTTGGGGATGAACTTTGAAGACTGTGCACAGTGTTAGCACTGTTCAAACTCTTGCTCTGCTTATTTATCCATGTGGTCCAACATGCTGATAAACATCTTTCCTACCTATTTCTACTTCAAATTGACTCTTCAAAATTAAGCTCAGAAGGTCTAACAGAGTGAATGACAGTTTGGTCAGGCAACCTGCTCCTAAAATTTTTAGTAGCATTATCGCAGAAGAGAGAAATGTATGACAGGGAATGTATCTAGAAGGACAGTGTATTGTATGGAAGCATAATGCAATTACTCAGTTCAAAATTAATGAGATGTTAGTGACAGCCATTCCTTCATCACCAAGTTGTGCTTTTTTACTGATAGCAAGGCCTTGAGTTTATGTCATGTCTTAGAAAAGCTGCCATGTGTCTTTAATGACCATAAATGGTAGAACCTTGGTGTTATGTCTCAAAGGTAATGTCCACTCTCTCTATACTATTAATGTTCTTTACAGGTTGTATTTTGGCCTCAGAAACCATCTAGTAACTGCCAAAAAATGTTCTGAAGAGCAAGAATTAAAGAATGAGTCTGACTAAAGTCTGAGAGCAGATACTGCATCTTCCTCTGAATGTCTGGATTTGTCTTTCACGTCTTCGAAGGATAGTGTAAAGCAAATCAGGAATAATAACAAAAGTGTTTACAAACTTGTAGATATAGAGGTCTGCAGGAGTAAATTACTTCAGATGGGCTTATAAATTTTTGTACTTTGTTCCAAGTAAATTAAAAAACATGCTTTTGAGCTGTTCATTATTTTGTATACCTCTTGTCGTGTAATGTTCACTCATCGATCTGTCAAATCAAACACAAGTGGGTTATGACTTGGCCAGATGGCTTGCAAAGATTATCTTTGAATACTAGGTGTCAGGAAGAAAACATGGGAATCAATTTGTTGAATGCTTAACATAGCTCACATTTGAAATGACTGAATTAAGTCCTAGTCACTTGTCTAAACTGACTTAAGAAACGATGCTTTCTGAACCGAGTCTAGAAAATGTCTCCTTTTTAGCCACTCATCTTCATCTGTCAACATGCACACGAACAATTATTGTTACTGTCAGAACTGACGGGAAACATCAGCCACAATCCTGGATTAACTTCTCTTTGGATGTCTCACAAACTGTTTTCACAAGCCAGACCCTTCCTTATTTCCACAGACTGAGTTCTTGCTTTTTTGGTTTGGGATTGTTTGCTGGTTTTTTTTTTTGTTATTGAATTTGTTGTTTATTTATGGGTATTGCTATTTGCCTTTCTCTCTAAAATAGTGGCTAGGCTGCATGGCATACATAAATTCCTCTTTGAGCTTCGCACAATGGGAGGAAAGGAGCTGTAGTATTTGTCTGGTAAATCTCGGATAACCAGTGCATTGCTCTGAAATGCTGCAAGCTGAAGGGATGAATGGAAGCAGAATCTGTGTTTTACTCAAGTAAGCCTTCACACCATCCCTCTTTCCTACCTGAATTTACAGTGAACTCCTTGCTGATGGTCTCATACATTACTTTTACTGCATTCAGGTAAGAGCAGGAACGCTTCTGAACGCTCACAACCCACAGATGAGCTGTAAGGCAAACCCACATCAGGTGGTGCAACCTGCATGGGACATAGTCCTTTGAAAGTTTTAACTACACCAAAAGAATCACTGAATATGACCTGAGACAGCAAATCTTAATTCCCATGTTAATCTTGCTCTTAAAACAAGTTATGCCTAAATATGCTTCAGCAGCATGTGGCCAATGGATCTTCATGCCTTGTTGGGATGAGATCTGGTATGCAGGCCCCTTCCATTCCCCTTGTAGCTGGGACTTGGAAACTGGAAATCCAGATGTGGAAGCAGGTAGAGAAGGGTGGTGCAACCCCTACCATAGAGACAGAATGGCAGAATATACTTTCCCACAAATTAAATGCTGATGGAATCACTAGCTTAATCATAGGGTTAAAAAGAGCTTGGTTTAGGTTTTCTAAAGATAACTTCAAGCTATCAGCTCAGTTTGAAAAGGGTATAACTGTGTCCTTGAATCCATACACTGCAAGGCCAGAAATTCAATTTTTTTACATGTCATACCTCAGTATGATTGTCAAGTGTGGTTTTTCTTCTTAGCTTGGTTGGAATTACAGATACACAACTTGTTGAATTTAGTGGAAGTTTTTCCATAGATTTCTATGGGGTTTGGATCGAGAATGCAATATTTGTATGACATAACATCTAATATTTTAGGAGGAAATATTCACTTTTAAATGATAACAAAAACCCAACAAAATTGTTACGTTTTTAAGCTTCTTTCTGATGCCCTGACAGTTAAAGCAGAATATATACGTGTATATGAGCTGTTGGCACAATTTCCCCACAGGACAAAACACGTTTTAACCCTTAGAGAAATCATAGAATAATAGAATGGCCTAGGCTGGAAGGGACCTTAGAGATCATTTAATCCATCATTTAATCCAACCTCCCTGTCATGGGCAGGGACGCCTCTCAACTGGATCAGGCAACACGGAAAGGGAATCAAACCCATGACCTTTGATGTTTCAGCACCACACTCAACTGAGTGAGCTAAACCAGCTCTCAATCCAGGTGCACCTCAGAAGATACCAAGTGTCTTTATCACCTAAGATGGCAAAGGAACTGGGAGAACATTTCATTCATCCCAAGTATAACGATTCGGGGTTTCATCCTTCATGTCCTCACCTCTGCTGATGTAAATTGAGCTCATGCTCACTGAAAGCAGAGGGCTAGAGTTGCATCTGGTGATACTTTAATAGCTCTCAGATGAAGTACCTTAGATGAGCATCAAGCCCAGTGGAGCAACTGTGTAAACATCAGTGAGTGAGAGGAGATTCAGAGCCATTCATGATGGTTAATATAAGTTTGCTGGCAGATATTCATTACACGCATATTACATAAACATACATAAAACCAGAGTTTCGCGATTTATATATATATATGTATATCATACTTTAAATTAAACACATACAAATCATAGGTCAAGCTCATAAGAGGCAACACAGAGACCAGTGGAATGAAGCTGGGATATACAGACTTTTAAAAGTTACTTTTGCTTTATCCTACTCGTATGTTCCTCAAAACAGAATTTTCTTCAGTGAGAATAGTTAGGTGAGTAATGATTACTTTCTAAGGAAAAGATTTGAGAACAAACTGTTTGAATCAATAACAGAGCAATCTTTAGCTCTCCGAGTACATAACCAAAGAATAAACGAAGCAACTATGATTTCTTATGCATTGCATTTTTGTTTTTCATTTGGATGAACAAGCACACATACTTAAAGAACTCTTTGCCAACAGCAATAAAACACTTTGTGCCAGACTGCTATTGCTTATATTATAATATTACACTGTGACTTGAGCTGTATTTCTTGTGTTTGGTACTTTTTGTTTGTGCATTGTTAGGTCTGGCTGGCTACAGTACGAGTGTACTCGGGGCTGGCAGATTCTTCCACTCATTTTACACTATAAATACTCATTTGCACAAAGAAGTGGTCATTTTTTTTTGGCCCAATGAATTCAAACTCTTGGTTATGCCTTATATATAATGGTTAGAGGAGAGAAAAAAGAGAGGACACTCCTACTAAGGTGGATTTTTTTTACCAATAATTATTGTATTAAATGAATGAGGCTAATTAGAGACGTCACAGTCCAGGAGGTTCCTCCAGTGCATCGATGATAATTTTCTGATGCAAATGGTGGAGGAGCCGACTAGGAGAGGAGCACTGCTGGACCTCATCCTCGCTAACAAGGAGGATCTGGTTGAAGCAGTAAAGGTTGAGGGCTGCCTTGGCTGCAGTGACCATGAAATTGTGGAGTTCAGGATCTCATGTAGCAGAAACAAAATAACAAGCAGAATTGCAACCCTGGACTTTGCCAAGGCAAACTTTGGATTTTTCAAGCAATTACTAGAGAAAATCCCATGGGCAAGGCTGTTTGAAGGTAAAGGGGCCCAAGACAGTTGGTTAGCGTTCAGGGACTGCTTCTACCGTGCTCAAGATCAGAGCATCCCGACACGTAGGAAGTCAAGGAAGGGAGCCAGGAGACCTGCGTGGCTAAACAGGGATCTGCTGGGTAAGCTCAAGGGCAAGAGGAGAATTTACAGATCTTGGAAGGCAGGGCTGGCCACTTGGGAAGAATATAAGGCTGTTGTCCGAGGGTGTAGGGAGGCAACTAGGAAAGCAAAGGCCTCCCTAGAATTGAACCTGGCGAGAGGGGTCAAGGACAACAGGAAGAGCTTTTTCAAATACGTGGCAGATAAAACTAACACCAGAGGCAATGTAGGCCCACTGATGAATGAGGTGGGTGCCTTGGTGACACATGATACAGAGAAGGCAGAGTTACTGAATGCCTTCTTTGTCTCTGTCTACTCTGCCGGAGGCTGTCCTGAGGAGCCCCATTCCCCTGAGGCCCCACAGGAAGTCAGGGCAGTGGAGGAGTTTGCTTTAGTCGATGAGGACTGGATTAGGGACCAATTAAGCAATCTGGACATCCATAAATCCATGGGTGCAGATGGGATGCATCCACGGGTGCTGAGGGAGCTGGCTGATGTCATTGCTAGACCACTCTCCATCATCTTTGCCAAGTCTTGGGAGACGGGAGAGGTGCCTGAGGACTGGAGGGAAGCAAATGTCACTCCAGTCTTCAAAAAGGGCAAGAAGGAGGACCCGGGTAACTATAGACCGGTCAGCCTCACCTCCATCCCTGGGAAAGTGATGGAACGACTTATCCTTGGTGCCATCTCAAGGCATATCAGGGATAAGAGGGTCATTAGAGACAGTCAACATGGCTTCACCAAAGGGAAGTTGTGCTTGACTAACCTCATAGCCTTTTATGAGGATATAACAAGGTGGATAGATGATGACCGAGCGGTGGATGTGGTCTACCTTGACTTCAGTAAAGCATTTGACACAGTCTCCCACAGCATCCTTGCTGCTAAACTGAGGAAGTGTGGTCTAGACTCTCGGGTAGTGAGGTGGACTGTGAACTGGTTGAGGGGAAGAAGCCAAAGAGTTTTGGTCAATGGGGCAGAGTCTGGTTGGAGACCTGTATCCAGTGGAGTGCCTCAAGGGTCGGTACTGGGACCAGTATTATTCAATATATTCATCGATGACTTGGATGAGGGACTAGAGAGTACTATCAGCAAGTTTGCTGATGACACCAAGCTGGGAGGAGTGGCTGACACACCAGAAGGCTGTGTTGCCATCCAGCGAGACCTGGACAGGCTGGAGCATTGGGCGGGGAAAAATTTAATGAAATATAACAAGGGTAAATGTAGGGTCTTGCATCTGGGTAGGAACAACCCCAGGTTCCAGTATAAGTTGGGGAATGACTTATTAGAGAGTAGTGTAGGGGAAAGGGACCTGGGAGTCTTGGTGGACAGCAGGATGACCATGAGCCAGCAGTGTGCCCTTGTGGCCAGGAAGGCCAATGGCATCCTGGGGTGTATTAGAAGGGGGGTGGTTAGTAGGTCGAGAGAGGTCCTCCTTCCCCTCTACTCTGCCCTGGTGAGACCCCATCTGGAATACTGTGTCCAGTTCTGGGCCCCTCAGTTCAAGAAAGACAGGGAACTGCTGGAGAGAGTCCAGCACAGGGCAACTAGGATGATTAAGGGAGTGGAGCATCTCCCTTCTGAGAAAAGACTGAAGGAGCTGGGGCTCTTTAGTTTGGAGAAGAGGAGGCTGAGGGGTGACCTCATTAATGTTTACAAATATATCAAGGGTGAGTGTCACGAGGATGGAGCCAGGCTCTTCTCGGTGACAACCACTGATAGGACAAGGGGTAATGGGCTGAAACTGGAACATAAGAGGTTCCGCTTAAACTCGAGAAGAAACTTCTTCTCAGTGAGGGTGACGGAGCCCTGGAACAGGCTGCCCAGAGAGGTTGTGGAGTCTCCTTCTCTGGAGACATTCAAGACCTGCCTGGACACGTTCCTGTGTGGCATAGTCTAGGCATTCGTGCTCTGGCAGGGGGATTGGACTTGATGATCTTTCGAGGTCCCTTCCAATCCCTAACATTCTATGATTCTATGATTCTATGATTCTGGTGGCTCTTATAAGTATAATCCAAACAGTTGTAGGAGAAGAAAAATGATACTGAATAAGCAAAATTTTTCCTTATTTTTTTTTTAATTCATTTTTGAGTGGAAAGAGGTTTCAGCTGGCAGAAATCAACACAGTTTTATTAATCTCAGTTATTAGGGTTTACAGCTGTGAATCCTACCCAGAGCTTAAATTTCTATTGTTTTTTTTTTTTTTTTTTTTCCAAAAGGAAGGGGAGCGGATTTGTCCCTTCTGAAGAAAACAGCAAAACCAAAGAACAACAAATCCTTAGCAGTCATTTCTCTAATCTAGATCACAGGTGTGTTGTCTTATATCTGTTTCACCTCAAACATGCCTGAAACCCTGAGCACCACATCTTTGAGAGCTCTTTGCACCTCTGGAGTACAGAGGTTGGCATTTCTTACAAACTGAGGTACATTCGAGAGGGAAAATTGGACTCACATATTTCAGAGGGTTCCACCTCCCTGCAGAGCACTTGCCTTGAAATATAAAACGGGCTGCGTTTCCTGCTGTAGTTTGTTTTCCTTTAGAAACTTTCTTCACTAATAGGTTGTACCATCTGTTGGGCAATTTGCCTAGATGTCATCATGCCAGCAGCACTCCTGTATTTAGTCATGTTGCAATGTGTGCTAATGGAATAGATAGACACCTGCCTCCCTTTTCCTTGTGTTTGATGGAATGAAGGGAAAGAGCCTTGGCTGGTTTATTGTGTTTTTTTTTTCTTTTTAATAATTTCAATGTCCTGTTGTTTTATTTTCTTGTTTCCTCTGTGTAAACCACAGAGAAGTTTCTGAGCCTAAGCATCTAAACATATGCTTTAAAAACATTGGTTTTTGTTTTGCTTTTGGTGGTGTTGTTTGGTTTGGTTTGTGCGTTTTTTTTCCCTAAAACTTCCCTTTTCAGGAGGAGGAGATGGAAAGGGAATTTCAAATTCCTTTCTTTTTTCCTTAAAACCATGTCAGTACACTCAGGCAAGTTTCTGATTCAATGATATCCATTTGATTGCTTTTAAAAAAAGCTAGTGTTTCCTTTTTGTACAACAAGTTCTATCTAGAATCTAAAGGAACAGTCAAACTGGCCTCACAGAGAATATAATGACACCAGAATTTTCCCACTCTAACGTTCAGTCAGAAGGTCAGTTACCAGCACTAGATGAGTCAGATGGGACACAGCAAAGTTGCTCCTGGGTTCCTCGAAGCCCTGCACACTTGCAGGTCACGGGGCTGCCTCTCACTCTGCAGAGGTGCTGTGTCACATGGGTGCATGTCTTCTTCTGGATTTGTGATACTGATGATATTTTCTGGAGGGTAATTCAGTCACCACCTTTAAATTGCTGTGTGATTACAAGGATCGTAACATTTACCACTCCTGCAGTGGAATGTACCATGGTGAGAGACTCCAATATCGTACTTATAGATGAGAAAAGTGCACTACATAGAGATGGCAAGTGAAATTTAGTTGGAAATTCATCTCCTTTTGTCTTTCTGGATAGTGTTTATTTCACCGTGCTCCTTTGAGTTGGGAAAAGCAAAAAAAAAAGTAATTTAAAAACCCCATACGAAATAAAACTTAGAGTTAATAGAGTGAAACAGAAGTATAACAGTACTGTAAGGTCATTAGGAGGACGAGCTGGGAAGAGAGAAATAATTTAATTAGAAGTGGGGCAGATACAAGACAGAGGAACACATGCTTATTCTGATCCACTCAGCACTGTTGTCCCAATCGCTTTCTTCCCCTTCCTCTTCCTTCAGCTAAAATGCTTCTTCAAGTAGCAGTGCAAGTTGCAGGTTTTATAAACTTAGTACTGCTCCCAACTTTGAGTACCGAGACGGGTCAGGAGGAAAGCGCAGTACGTGCAGCTGACCTTTCAGAGCACGGTGTGGAAAATGATTGACACTTCTTGTTTGACTTAAAACTTCAAGGGCTATGAGATTGTGTAGCTCAAAGTCATTTCTCTTTCAGTCTCTATAGGCACATTAAATGTTTCATATTCTTTCAGAAGTCACTGAAGTTACAAAACTCATTACATTCTATTTTAATTATATCCACTTTTTTCCTTTTCTTCACTAGGTAGCAATTATTGGCGAATATATATATTCAAGAGAATCTGCATTTTCTTTCTAGACTGAAATCTAATATGCAATTGCATTGGAATTAGTCTGTTACCAAGAGAATATTCCAATAAAAGCTGTTAATAATGAAATAATTCAGTTTGGATTTAATATAATTCCATATTAAATACATTAAGGGTTCTTCCATAATCTCTTTCTTCCTTTGATATTTTTTTTCTCCTTCCTTTGGTGCTGTTCACCAGCATTAACTCATGAAGGTAAAGTCCTTACAGTGTCTTCAGGATTTCAAGTATGTTGTTACATACCAGTTTCCCAAAAATGGATTGTACTTTCAAACATATCTATGCTGACATTTGTGACTGATCAAAAAAACCCTAAAACAGCAGAAGGCTCAGAGGAGATAGGTAAGTGCAATGTGCTCAGGGAATAATGCAGGGTGTGACAGACCACAGCTGTTGTGAAGAATCTGAATTTTATCTCAACACAAAAAGAGTTGTTGAGCTGGAGGGTGGGCTTTGTTTAGATAAACAGCTATCAACAGCTGGGTGGATCAACTGATTATGTAAATATTTCTCCCCTGGTTCATTAGAGGAGCATGAATGTCAACCTGAGTTAGCCAGACCTGCTTGGGGAGAGTGAATATCTGGCTCAGTCCAGCCCAGAGTGTAAAAACTAAAGAACTATCAAAAGAATTTCAAAGAAAACATCAGGCTTGAGCTGACTTTAACCCATGTATCCCATCCTGGCAGCTGGGAATGCCCAGTGTCATGATGATGAGCGTATTATAGGGACCAGTAATGGGAAACACATTGGTATTGTGTTTGAACTGTATATTACTAGTGCTATACATTTTGTTATATATCACTTATATTTCTGTTGTATTATGCGATGTAATTTTTATCATTATTAAATCAGAAATCCCACATTTAAGTAAAATTCATATTGCAACTTATGCTCTCCACATGTGGAGAATCTAAAAGAACTTGATCAGAGGGTATTGGAGACTGACAATGCTGTACAGACATTTTGGGATCAATCTGAGACTGTTGAAGTGAAATTATTCTGGACAACAATAATGGGCAAAAAACTAAGACAGAAAGTAGATCCTTGCAAAATTTAGATCAATAGAATAAATCCACCCATGGTAGAATTTTGTTGGAATTCAGTGAGAAACTAAATAATTTCTTAGAAAGAATGACTATGTTTGCAGATCAGGGCTGTTCAGAAATTTTTCTTTAGGACTCATTGAACTGGCAGAGATGCCTAAATATTACCAGGTCTGGCTGAAGGTAGAGTAATATTACCTACTTTAGGTGATTATGCTTTGGCAGGGGGATTGAACTACATGATCTTTAGAGGTTGCTTCCAACTCCTAGCATTCTGTGATTCTGTGATTTCTAGAACGGTGAATCTCTTTAGTTATTTGGGGTTGGTGGGGTTTGATTAGTTTGGTCGGTTGGTTTATTTTCGAGTTCCCCTTCAAAGACTAGTCCCTCATTTCTTCGTTTCTTTTCTATAACATTATTAAAGGAACGAATCTTGGAGCTCACTTGTCCAGTCCTTTCTGACATGAGTTATCACAGCAGACCAAACATCTCCAGGTTGTCCTGAAACACGACAGGCCGTTGGCCAAAACTCTGCTCTGGGCTACCATAGCTGCTGCCTATTGCCAGCACCTGGACAAGGTTGCAGCACCTGGAAACAGCCTGCATTTTGGATGGCTGGTCACCAGCTTTAACGGACATGTAAGATGCAGTGAAACACCATATTCTGATGTGTCATTTCTTCCTCTAATCGGTCCGTAAATGAAGATGATACAGTTTTTAATCTCAAACATTTTGTGCTTTAAGAAGAAGAGCATAGCCCTGCCTTTCTGTCTATCCTCAAATGCCAAAGACTCACTACCACTCACTGGGTCCATGTTTGTAATAGTATAATTTCAATAAAGGATTGTATTCACAGTAAGAACAGCTCAGGAAAAAATAGAGGAAAAAAAACCACACCAAAACATAACACCCAGCAAAACAAATGAATGTAACCCCAGACTTTGTGAACCAGTACCTTTCATGGCAAAGGCAGAAACAAGAAAGGTGTAAAGCCTTCTTCCCTTTCGTGTGCATCTCCCTCATCTTTCTCTTTACTTGCAAACTGCCTGGTCTTGGCAAATACCTCTTGCTTCATGTGTGCCTATGGTGTGACTGCTCACTGGATTGGATGTGTATATCTCTTAAGACCCCGTGGAAACCACAAATTCCCACTGTTTGACTGCTGTTATCTCCCTTGAAATACAGGTTTGTAAGGAGTGTCTCTGAGGATAGAGCTAGAAATTAAAACTAACTGGAAAGAGAAACAAACTGAGCCATTTCTCTATCTATGTATTCAGTTTCTTCAGAGTGAAAATGTTTCATAATATAGTGTTGATTTCAGAGGAATATTATTTTGGTAAAAAGTTTAAAAAATTCCCACAGCGTCCAAACACTCCCTTTCACTCTTTCAGTAAAATCTGTTGTCTTTTTCTTTCTAGGAGTAATTTTTAGTTTAATTTTTTTATTTCAGTATTATATCTTTATATATTAGATAAATAAAATGCTATATTATGTATTTATAACAAGTACATTTTTATGATGTAGCTAAAAAGGTGCAAAAAATTGAAATATTTTGATCTGAAGAAAACAATTCAGAGATGTAAAATATAATATCAGAGATATCAGAACTGTCTTTACAGATTTTATGGAGTTCTTCAAGAAAGTGGAACTTCTGCAGTCTGTGCTCCTCCTTTTACAGACACACCTTGAGAGCTGTTCAGAGCAGCTTGAGTGGTTGAATGGAAATAAATTACATTTAAAGTACCATTAGAATTATATCGGTATTTTACGTCTCTGTTATACCTGGTAACATGATACTTCAGAAAATCCTCAAAGACCATTAAGATTTTTAAGTGAAGGATCTATCTGGAAAATGGAATATTGTGTGATTGTCTTTTACTAAACTTTTTGCTGAGTTTCTTTACGTGCTTCACAGCAGTAGAGAACATCTGGGTTCATTTCTGCCTTCTGTTTTGATCGTAAGCTCCCTGAGACAGCGTCTATGCTTCAGCCTGCTTTTGCACACAGTCTGGCATGACAAGCCCTGGTTTGTGACTCAGGGCATATCTACAGCAGCACAGGCTTGGCTAGCATTACCTTGGGTGGACAACTGTCTGGAGGTGTCCAACCCTCTGGAAACCTCAGGTGTAGGGGGCCTGATAGCCCTGGGCTTAGGCTGCAGTGTGTTCACTCGGTGAACTCGGTGTGTTCACATTTATGTGAATGTGACTATTCAAGTGCTGGAAGGGGTCTATGGTTTAAGTGGAAGCAAACTGTTGTCACAAAAGATGTATGGTCCCATCCCTAGCACTGTTATAGAAAGATGAGATAACAGAATAACCGCCTTTCTGTTTCCACCTGTTCTGAGGAATGCAAGTACCTTGCTGAGCTTGGTGGACTTCCTCTCTGGAGCTCACTGAGGCATGTTTGGAGCTGCTATCCTTGGCCCATTTCATGGAAAGGCAGGGTAACAATGTGCCAGGGTCAAGGCCTGGTCGTGCTCTTGACTGACACAGTAAATCACTGCTGGAGACACAGGAACCTTGAACACTGATATCTAATTTCTTTCCTTGAACATTTTAACATGCCAGCTCTTTAATACAAAAAATTGGTAGAGATAACTTTGACACTGTTCTCAACCAATATAACTCAGATTTATGTTTGTAACTCCATAGATACTTTGATGTAGTGCTACAGATGCTGTCAGCTTTAATTATGTCTAAATGTAAGGTGACATATTAAATGGCTAGCTCCATTTGTAATGAGGCTTAAAAAACCAGGTATTATGTCTTTAGATATATTACCTGTTCTTTTCTGAGTTTTCACTTACAAAAATTAATTTAAAAAACACCCACAGAATTTTCAAATCAGATATAATTGGTTTTTGCTTTAGAAAAGTAGTTTGAATTACTCTATAATTGCACTGATGAAAAAACGAGTTATGACTTTGGAAGCTGTAATGAAAGTACAACCTTAAAAGGATTGGAAGTTAATACCTCTGAATCAAAAGACAGCCTTTTAACCTGTAACACCTCAGTCTTGCCTTTACCTTACAGCCATTAACCCCGAGAAGCAGCTTTAATAATAATAATCAGCCCATGTTTTTATTCTGATACACCGATGTCTAAATTCTTCTGAGTGTGTGGCAGAGGTGCAACTGTAAACAAACCCTGCAGATTCCTCGCCAGAGGCTGTGACCCCCTCCACGTATTGTGATTAATAGGTGCATTCATTTCAGTGCTCCCTTCTCTCTGAATTACACAGCCACATACTGACCAAAATGTCACCCCTAAAGCAATGAGGTACGACCTCTGACTTGTGAAACCTCATCTCTATCTCTCAGGCCCTGCTACCTCCTGGCATTGGAACAATGGTGCTTTTTCACCAGGAACAGAAAAACAGAGCTTTGAGGGGCAGGAAGGAAAAAGATACAAGAAAATCTTTTGCTCGTACTTCCTTCCTCTCAGAGAATGGTTGTCAGGAGTAAACCTGGGGAAGGGGGTTTGTGAAGTGAGAAAAATACAGAGGAACAAGCACACAGAGCCCCTATGTATGGCTGCTTGTGTTAATGTATCACCCCCCTTCTCCTCCGTGTTTCCCCCTCTCCTTTATGAATGCCCACTTCCAATGCTTCTGGATAAGGCCTTTCAAAGTGGCTTCTGCAAGCCGCTGAATACATTCTGGATGCTGGATAAACAATGCATTTGGTAGAAAAGCATGAAAGAGTTTTGCTGAGATAGACCCTTTCATCCAGCCTTTCTTGGTTGTCTTTCTGGTGTTACAATGAGGGCCTCTTTTTCTTACCCTGGAACACAGCCCCAGAGGCCACTCCTTATAAAATCAACAAATGCAATGGAAATTTTCGCTATACCATCCAGTCATGTTATGTTTCTATGTGCTTTCTGAGTAATCAGGCCCTCCCACTGTTTTTCTAGCATTCACTGGATGTCAGGCTGCTGGCTTGGACCCGAGATCATAGCCATGGCTATAGTGCACAGGACAAGACCTGTCTGGGCATCTGCTGCATTTGAAGAGTGGGCCAGAATGGTATACACAACTGGAAATACATTATTTTGGCCACTGGAGGGCTCACAGCTTGTTCATGAGCTCAGTAGAGAGACATGGAGGGTGAGGAGGGGAAAGTGAAGTGCTCAGTTCCTGGGAGCTTTTGCGTCCGTGCATGGACTCGGAGGTCTCTATGAAAACGTTTTGCAAAGTCACATTTTACTTCCCATGTTACACTCCTTCATCCATCACATGAGGAAGAAGGGAGGGAGGTAGGAGCCACCTTCAAGTTATGTGCAGTTTTAAAAAACCTCTGTAGGAGCTATCTGCTGCTGCAATGAATCCTTCTATACCTTGCTTTCTCATGGCTATATTACTTCTGGCCCAGGAGCTTGTTTCTGCATTACAGTGCACAGACATGTGGGGTGCATCAAGAGTTTCTCAAATGTCTTAAATCACTTTGACAATAAAGTTATTGATAACTTGGTTTAATCTCTTCAGTTACCTGAGGAACTGCCTGGGAAAAGCTCTTTTGCTCTCACGGTGCAATCCTTCTAGGCAAGAGTTATAATTTGTTATTATCTGGCTAGGGGCACATGCTTTGGCTGTAGTCCTTCGCTTTGGGCCCCTTGTTCCACCACTCACCAGTATAAGAAAATTTTATGATTGTCTGTCATGTCATCCTGGTTTTGCTCTGCAGTTTTTTGTTCAATTCCTGGAGCAATCAAAGCTTGGGTCTGGCTCAGTCACAGTTTTATGGGCTCAAAACAGAAATCCTAGAGGACTATCCGACAGCTTGTGTAGTGGAGGACAGCCAACTAGACGCTAAAATTACTGTGAGCAGCTACAAACCCACCACAAAAATAGCAGGAAGGAGAAACCCTCCTGTCACTGGGGTAGCATAGTTCTCCACCAATCAGCCTTCCTTTCTCTTTTTTTTGCGAAGTTCAGCTGCTAAAGCAGTCATATAGTCTCCTAGCAAGATTATTTTAAGACTAATTGCTGCCATAAATTGCAGCTTATGATTCCAGTTCTCTTGAAGTCAACCCACAGTTTTCCCCTGACATCCAGAAAACAAACTTTGATTGCAATGGTTACCATATCAACTTCCTCTTAATTTGAGTTGCACTCCCCAAATACTTTTTCTCCTTTTATGATAATTTAGATATAGATGTTCATCTCCTCATGTAAGAAGCTATTAAAATATCTCCATCTTCATCTCTGTCTATCAGTCAATGACAAGCATAGACGCATTAATACTGAGAGAGCTACAGTGCAACTAAATTAACTTATTAATAAGACATCAGAATGTTTTAGACCCTGTTAGTGTTGTGCTCTGGGATATGATCCACACTCTGATAAATTTTCTGGGGTGTGTAGACAGTGAGCAGAATGCATGTCCTTGTCAGTAAATTTGTGACCATGCGTGGAGAAATGTCTCTCAGTTCCTTACAAATGGCTGCAGCCACAGATTTCCAGTGAAATCAAAGCTCACATTCCTTCATATGAATGAGATAACACAATATTCATGTTGCCTACCCTCAAGCATTTAATGTAATTTCTTTGAACTGTCCTTTGGAGATGCTTACTCCTCTACAGTGTTTCATGAGAGTACTGAGTTACCCATAATGGACTTAAAATTCAAATTGGCTGAGGTAACTACATCCTACAGTGTCGCTGGCACTACCTGGACCTAAGTCACTCATATAAACTGGATCAGTCCCGTTGTCTAGTGTGGAGAGCAGATGTCTTGACACAGCTTTTAGCCAGACAGCTGAACTTCCTCCTCTCCCCAAAGTTACGCTGGCCTCATCCATGGAGGCTACTGGAGAGTTTCATGCTTTGGCGATGTCCTGAGCCATGTCTGGAGGACTGCAAGATGGACAAAACTGTTTCAGGAGCATGTTAATGATGAGAAAACAGAGTGCCAGGGTACAGAACTTGAGGTTTCCCCAGAGCTTGTTTCGTTTCTTGCTGCTGATATAGCTCCTGAGAGGAGTCTGCGTGTCAGTCCTTAGAGCCATTTCTCAACATAGCATCTGCCAGCTACATTTATCTTCTTAGCAGAAATGTGAACTGTTTAAATGTGGAGAAATATACAGTTCAGAGCCTGGGAGTTTAGATCAAGAATTCAGACTCTAAAGGAAAGAAATATCACCTTTGAAAAGAATATAAAGAACACTATATCATTCCTTTAAACCAGTTGGGAAATGTATGCACACCCAAATGAAATTAAAGAGAAAAAACTTTTCCGTCAGGTATACCCTGTTATGCACCTGAAAAATCCACTGAAATATATTTGGAAAGACAAAATGTTATCATAATTCTAATTAAATTTGAATTCCTTATGGGACATTAACTTTTACATTAGGAAGTTGTTTCTCTTTAAAAAAAATTAATTCCTCTCTACCTCTTTAGAGGGAAGTGCTAAATGCAAGTTCCTTCATAAGATTTATTCATGAAAGGAGTAGTTCTCAGAAGTTAAATCAGCACTGATTTTTGTCATACAGGAACCTGCCCAGAGTATTGTTGTACATGGTACATTTTGGACTCCAGGCGTGAACTGTGAATCCATACCCTACACCCCAGGAAAAGGACTCTCACAAGGGATGCCTTGAGCAGCTTAAAGTCATCCTGTGCTGCTGCTCATCTCTTTCTTCCCAGCCTTTTTGCCGGCCAGAACTGCCTGTTGGAGACCCTCTCTACAACTTTCTTCTCATGTCACTCAGTCCCCAAATATCTTTCTGCAATATATGTGATATTAAGCTTCTCCTAGCACCTACTGAGGATTATCCTTCCTCTTTGTTACTTTTCAATGGAAAAAGGTGCAGCGTTGTCAGTGTAAGACAAAGAATAAACCAATGTGTTCCCCTCCAGTGTTGGTGGGGTTTGACTGTCTCTCACGTAACTTCACCTCACCCACTGGCAAAATTTTGTCAGCCATCATGACACTGCATATGATTTTGTCAGCTTCTCACATGGCTTTCTGCCACATCCGGCCATTTCTTACTGGGTTCAGTAGTTTTCCACATGCTGTTGAATTAGCTTAAGCTCAGGCCACAATCTAGACGTTGACTTGCTTACCTGTTGCCCCAACAATCTCTACGTATTTTCAGAACATTTTCTTTTCTGAGCCATTTCCGCTTTGATTTTGCCTGGACTCTGAGCTGGCTGCTCTTTAACCCAAGGATGGTTTCCTGGAGGTACATTGTCCTTTCACTAAAGGTGGCAGCTGAGATATGTATCTGAGTGCTCTTGGGATTGTGCTCATAGTAGATCCCTACAGGTGTTTCAGAAAGCAGGGATGATGTGGTATCAGAATCATAGCCTAATAGATTCCTAGAATGCACTGGGCTGGAAGGGATCTTTAAAGGTCATCTAGTCCAAACCCCTTGCAGTGAGCAGGGACATCTTTAACTAGATCAGGTTCCTCAGAGCCCCATCAAGCCTGACCTTGAATGCCTCCAGGGATGGAGCCTCTATCACCTCACATTGCTATCTAACAGTGCTCAAAAGGGCAACTGGAGGTGTTTATGCATTTAGTCCTGTTTTAGGTTAGCAGCATCCTCTGTGTGCTATGGTAACTGTGTCAGATCAATGTAATATAAAAACAGGTATAAACTATCATTAACTCCTATACAGACATCATGACACTGATGTATAGAGTTTGTGTTTGAGCTAAAAATGACATGTTTTGCTAGGCTGGTGGCCTCTGAATGCAGGGTACATCTTCAGAAGATCTTTAGGACATTGGCATATTTCAGGTGTTTAAGGCTAGTTATGCACCATACATGCAGCATCTTCTGTTTGCGAGCTGTCCTGGGTGCATCTGGCAGGTTTTTAGTGCCACATCCCTCTTGTGTACATGAAACTGTCTCAAAAAGTGACCAGACTTTTGGTAACCAAATTCGTGAGGTGAGATGGGGCTAAAGTGAGGAAAACCCTTGAAAGAACAGAAATATCCTCTGTCCCACCAAAGTGGTGGTTTTGTTCTGAGTCAGAAAGAGACTTTTCGGAACATTCAGAAGTGACTTTTGTCATGTTTTTGGGAGTGCAATCAGTCCTCTCTGCCCCAGGATAGTAGAAAAGGTATAACCCACTGGTGTGACTGCATACTGATGCTGGATGTTACATAAGTTTTGGAAGCTTTGATGTGCCTTTGATATTACTCAAGTCCTTCAAAACTGAAATTATGGATTATAAATCTTCTACCTTGAAATTAACTGTGTGAGTCATCCAGCAATCACATGACTTAGTTATAGCCGGCTTTGATGGACTTTTCTCAGATATTTTTCTCATTCAATCTTCTTCTGGGAAAAAAATGCAGTCATTTTTAGCTCAAAATGACATTGAATCTGTAGGCAGAATTCCTTTTGCTGTCAGTGGGAACAGGATTAGGTTTTCAGTGGTTACTACATCAAATTTTCTAATGAAAGATTATTGCAGTCCCTTATTAACTATTCCTCTTTCATGATAATTCAGATATAGCAGTTCATCTCTTTGCGAAATTCTTAAATATCTTCAAATTCATCTCTGTCAATCAATGACAAAGTGAGCTGCATGAATATGAGGAAAATTATAATGGATTCAATTAACTTATTAATAAGACATTGGAATATTTTATAGCCCAGTAGCAGTGTGCTTTGGGATATGATGCATTCACTGATAAATCTCATGGACTGCTGAGCAGAAGATGGATTCTTTCCTGATGATTCTGAAGTCACACTTAATTGGACAATATCAGATATATAATTCTTTGTTGCTGCCTTACGAAATTGTGATGGTGGAGGCTGCAGGGTAGCAGAGATGAGACATTTTGAAGGTTTGGGTGCTTTCAGCTGAAATTTTGCTTGATTAGAAGAGAATTTGAGTTTAAACTCTTCAGGACACGGTCTTTACCTACCAGTTGAAGTAAAGACACTCTTAAGGGTGTTTGTGAGGCTGAGTTACCTAGACTCATATGAATCTTTGATACTACGTTAATGTATGTAATTGATTGATCTAGTAATGCATTAATAATTTGGACTGCTAAACACCTCACACATGAAAAAGGTAAGAATCATAACACGCAAATTCTCAGGAAAGTGGAGCTTTACCCCTGTTAAACTGTGCATGTTTTTATAATGATGGAACCAGCAAGTTTTGTTTACCATGTATTAATCTTAAATACACAGGATTTGTATTACTATTGTAGAATACTCATAACTGACTTATTATTTTCTCTTTTATTCTTCAAGATCCTAGGCTCGTCTTCAAAGCTTATTACCAAGGTAGAGCTGGAAGAACTATTTCTAGTATTAAAATACGGCTACTGTGTTTGTTGTTGTTTGAGGGACTGATCAGAACGTTTTGGCCTCAGGAAGTTTTGTCAGCTATCCACCGCAGAGATGGTGAAATTCAGGAAAACCTTTAATCTGAAGTACTGGGGTAGGTGAGCGGTTGGGGAAGACTACTTATATGCACACAGATAGATACAGGATAGACATAGACATAGACATAGCACATATAGACACAGACACAGACACAGACATAGACATAGACATAGACATAGACATAGACATAGACATAGACACAGATAGATGCATTCAGAGGAGGGCCACCAAGATGATCCAGGGGCTAGAGCACCTCTGCTACAAGGACAGGCTGCGGGAGCTGGGATTGTTCAGTCTTGAAAAGAGAAGACTTTGGGGGGACCTAATAGCTGCCTTCCAATACCTGAAGGGATCCTACAGGAAGGCTGGGGAGGGACTTTTTACAAGAGCATCCACTGATAGGACAAGGGGGAATGGATTTAAGTTGAAGGACAATAAGATTTAGATTAGATCTTAGAAAGAAATTCTTCAGTACGAGGGTAGACTTTGGAGTAGATTGTCCAGAGAAGTTGTGACTGCCCCCTCCCTGGAGGTGTTCAAGGCCAGTTTGGACAAAGTCTTGAGTAGCCTGATCTAGTAGAGAGTCGTCCCTGCCCATGACAGGGAGGTTGGATTAGATGATCTCTAAGGTCCCTTCCAACCTAGGCCATTCTATGATTCTATGATACATGTATATATATTAGTAGTAGTAGTATCACTGTCTGATGAATTAGAAATGGGCAGTCATTTCCTTAATTTGATATTTTAAATTTGTGATTTTCTAGGGCTATGAGTTTTCTTGGTTTTGCAAACATATATTGACTTTTGCTACCCGTCTGTTGGGAAATATCTATGGCTATTTGTACACTTGAAATTAAAGGAGCCATGACCAGTTCTTTGCCAGTGGGATAGGTAGCACACCATGGTTTATGTCCATATGGTTAAACTTGTTCTTAGAGCAGACTTGCCCTTTCCTAATGTTTTTTTTGGGAATAATCTCTCAAAGGTGCTGTCCTTGAACTGTGCCTGCGTATTGTCTGATAGCATGCTAGTTGTCAAGGGCAGCTGTATGCCTTTACTCTAGCTGAGTCCCTGACTCTTCTCAGAACAGAGTAACAATAATTCTGTACAGGCTGTTACATCCTTTCCTTTTTGTGTAGTTTTGATATTTTTTCATGACTTGTGAGTGAAATTATGTTCACTAAGAATAAAAATAAGGATTTTAAAATGTACTCTAAAAAAATCTTACAGTTTGTCATTATTAATGGAAAACAATTAAAGGAAATAAACACGTCTTTGGTCTTCCTGTATTTCAAGAAGTTAATTTATTTCCAAGAGTAAGCTGTGTTGACTCTTTAAAGAAAAAAAAAAAGCTTGCAAGATTTCTGAGAAATTCAGATGAGACAGTAAAGAACCTATACTGAAGACAGGATTGTGCAGATACAATCTGGGCATTGATTCTTGATTTGACATATGCCATAAGAACTTGTACAAGCACTTAGCTTATTCTTGTATTCTGGAAAAAAACCCACAAGCTATGTGATTTGGTCCAAGACCAGGAAAGCCCAGCAAGAACAATTTTCCTTATGCTTTTTTATGATCTACTATTTTTCTGATGGAAAGACTAAGGAGAAGAGACTGCAAGATTTGTAGGCTCCAAAGCCCAGAGACCTTGAAGATATATGAAAGAACCTGTCATCAACTCCATATCAGCATGGGAACCTGCCAGGGTCTGCCTATTGCCACAGACCCGCATGACTCTTCCAAGAGACATGGTTGCTGAATCCCATGGCCCAACAGAGACAGCAGTGCAGCAGCTCCCAGGACCAACCAGTAGAGCGACTGAGCATGGGTTGAGCTTGTTGTAATTACAGAATAATTTGCTGAGGGCAGAAGGAATTCAAGAAGTGTATTAAAAAAATAATAATAATTTAATGATTGGCCTTTGTTTTCTGATAGTTGATAAATGTCTTTTTTTTTCTTGGTTTGGAGAAGAAATGAAAGGACGAGAGAATGTGCATGAGATCCCCACTCTTTTAAATTCAATGGCAAGGCTTGCAAGCAGGAAGTTTTCATTCACTGAGCTTTCCCAGGCTTTTCATATGCATTTTCTTTTGTGAGGAAGTGAACTAATGCCAGAACTTCAGGCATTGCAAGCTGGATTAACTGCATTTAATCAAGGTATCTGTTTCAATTTTCCTCAACGGAAGACCCAGCCCTCAGTTTCAAAGGCAAGAGTGATAATTTTAAAAACATAAAATTTTATGAGAATCCATTTTGCTGTTATTAAGGAAGGTGAAAGTGTTACAGAGGAGGGAGTGAAGTTAGCTTTGAAATTATTTGCCATGTAGCTACTTAGATGTTTCCCCCTGCCCTCCCCCGGCTTTCTCTCAGCAGAAAGTACATGCTTTCTGTGTCTGTTTTGCAAAGGTTCCATCTGAAGAAGACCAGAACTCGCTCTTTCACTCTGACAACTAAGATGTCTGCCCTGGATGCCTGATCCAAACACGACAAAATGCCTTCATTACCTGCCTCCATTACCCGCCTCCATTACCCTCTTTTCCACCTTCTGTTACTTTAAATGTAAGAGCAGTGCTTGATCACCTTTGAACTGAAGCTGTGTACTTATTACCAGTTTCACAGTCACAGCTGGGTAACTGCTTTCCAGAAGGAAATTAAATCTGTATGGAAGAAAGGGAAAAATTAAAGTCATTTAAATAAATAAGGTATGTTTTTTCTATCTGGTGGTTTTAGGGGCACAGAGATTGTCAGACTGGATCACACTTCAGGTCTGTCCAGCCCAGCATCTTGCTTCTAACAGCAACCAGGACAGGCTGCCTCAGAGCAAGACACATGAGCCCCAGCACAGGCAGACATGGCATAATCTGTTCCTCTGTGGTGTCTCCTTTTTAGTCTTTGGAGACTGTATTGGGGAAATTACTGTAGTTCTGGATCTTGTGTTACTGTGTGAACTTCCTTTTCTTTGAATGTGGCTTTTTTATCTTTTTTTTTTTTTTTTCCCCTGTCTTTCGTCTGGGGCAAAAGTAGACGCAATGATATTCCCATATAATCACAACCGAAAGAAAATATTATTAAAACCTTTAACTGACTGCTATGCACTTTTCAGGTAGATGAACAGTAAGTTTCAAGGGGACCATTTTGTAGCTCCTCAGACACAAGTGAGTCAAAGTGCAGGTGTTATGGAGAGTTTCTGTCACATGTCTGGTGACAGGACCATCCTGGCATGAGGTTCCAGGGAGGTACCATGAAGGAGGTGATCAAGCAGGTATGTGCAGGCCTGCTCCTGAAACAACCTCCATGCTAATCCCTACACCATCCACCTCAGATATCCCTACTTCTCACTGCGAGGAACTTGCAAGACAAGTTGCAACACAGCATATTTTCTTACAAAAGTCAAAGAAATATATATGCTTGCTGATTTTTGGCACATCTGAGCATTTCAGCCTTTCAGAGTTATGCCATTAACAGGCAGGCACAACTCACATCTCTTTCTGAAGAACAGAGAAGTCACAGTTCTACAACTAATATTGGCTAATTAGCCAAAGCGATCTGTTGTTTTGATAAGTCCTGCCAGAGGAGACTGAATGAAACTGCAAGCCATCGAGACAGCCTGGACATAAGAGGCACATGGGAATGTATTTCCTTTGTTACAGGCTGTGACTTTTTTTTTGCTTGATGAACTGAGACGCGTATGTATATCTTAAGCTACCTAAAGCCCTCAAAACCTACTGCTCAGCTGCTGATTAACTCAAGAAGGTTAAATGACTAAATTTCCACTGTTGCACATATACAAAGCAGCTTATGTGCTGATCCTGCTCCATATTTTATGAGCTTCTTGGATCCCTCACTGAAACTGCAGCCCCAAACCTGGAGTTAATTCCCCTTGTCAGTCTCCCATAGTCCTCCTCCAGAGTACTTCTCAACTGGAGACTGTTCCCAGCAGGAGACCCCTTTCCGTGTTACTCCAGGCTTGCTGAAATCTTGCTTCCTATTCAAATTTTCCACAAAGCTCCCCCTGAATAATGTTCTAAACCCAAGGAACTTCATTTATTATAGTTAAAGGGAAGGTAATCTTTTTTACTGGAGTCAAATCTACACTTGGTTCTCCAGACTACTTTTAAGTGAGCTGGGCCAGGTTTTGGAGCAGGTACCCTGACTTGCAGAACAGCTGGGGCAGGAGAAAGCCAGAGATATGTTCTTGGTCACACAAGGAGCAGAACAAAGATAACTTATTGATTGTCTTGAGGAAAAGACATGGAATAAATCTGGTTATACGAAACTGAATGCAGCTGACCTCACGTGAAGAGTTGCATTTTTTTAACAGCAAATATGTTAGAAAAAATATCCCACTTTGAAACATTTAAAATGTTGCAATTTTTTTTTTTTTTAAAATTTTCCATAGCTGATTTTTTTCACAGATGCCAGTATAATAAAAAGGATCTCTACCAAGACTTTCTATCTGTACTGTACATTTAATAGCTTCCATAGACTACTATCTGCACTGAGAAATGAAAAGCGAGGTGACTTGTCTAGAGATAATGCAGCCATTCATGCATACAAACATTAGCTTCTTTTGTAAGCGTGTACGATCATTGCTGCATAGAGGCTGAGAATTACTCCGTGATGTGTATCCCATCCATTTCTGAAACAGATGTCACCCTAGAGCTGTCTCTTCACTTTCTTGGGGAGCCTTATAAGCTTACAAAAGAAGTTAATCTATTAAAAAGCTCTGCACTGTTCATTCTACTTCAATTCCAGTGTCCAAAGACTCATAGCTTCTGGCCATGATTATTTTTAATACATGCTTTCTTCTATATTACCAATTTGCATGCATATAACCTGTAGGTTATCTGTAAAGAAAGCTGCTGTTTCAGCAGCAGTGTAGATTACATTCAAGTGCAAGAAGGAAAAGGAGTATTTGGGAAACTTTTCTTCCCTAATAGTCTCCTTGCTTCTGATTTCCCGTAGACTAAATCCTGTCCCTTCCTTCTCCTCTTATTTGCTTCTTTTTTATTTTTATTTCTCCTGGTCAACCAAGGGAAAACTTCAACTGAGAATTTATATTCAGGTGCTTGTAAAGGGGTAACAATTATTGTAAGTATATGTAGTATTTAAAACATGGTTGTTATAAGCTTTACTGATGTAATGTTCAGCTCTTTCAATTAATAGTGTACTTGCAATTAATTAATTCATTACCAACATGGAAAGCAAACTGACTTGTATTGGCCCCATAGCCCCACATAATTTATTACTTTGGAGAAAGAAACTTCAGCAAATTGTCACCCAGAGGCTCACACCTGGAAGGACTGCTAGAAGCCAGTTGAACCGGTAGACAGCAGATATAATGGTGTCAACGTGGAGCATCAGAACAACTTTCAGTGAGGAGGTGCTGATGGGCTGTTTGTACTTACCTCAGCCTCTGTATCTCAAGCTGAATTTCCACTTACATTCTACCAGATTTCCTTTTTTCCTCTCACTACTCCCTTCTCGTATAACTCTTTCTTAACTGGCCATTTCCTTGTATTAATCTCTGTTGAATTCTCTTCCCTGAGGTCATCTTCTTCTCTTGTCGGGCCAGAGACTGGGCAATGCCCAGCAACATCAGACCCCCATGTGTCATTCATCTTCAGGCACCACTGTGGTAGGCCTGTTAATAAAAATATAAAATAAACCCAGGAATTTGCTTTCAAGGTATTGATGCAATTAAACTGAGGAGCCTCAGATACTGGCTAATACAGCAAATTGCAACTGAGCAGAATTCAAAAACGTTGGTCTTCTAAGTCATTCTGGAACCATACAACCATGTATAATACCTGTGTCTGGATATTAATGATGGCAAACTTCAGAGGAACATTCTCTGTCAAAATTTAACCTCTTTCAAAGACAGGAGCTGGGCTGTCCTTCCTACAAAATGACTGAAATCTGTGAAATTACCTACATGCACCAGTCCTTGATATTGCTTTTACAAGCTTGTCACCTCCCTGAAGCAGAGTCAGCTCATGTACTCCTTAGCTGTACACTGCTCACCTGTGAAGAGCTGCTGGTAAACTGAGGACATCAGTGGATTAGATTCTAGAAGCCTGTTAGCACTCTTGAAGTCCTCAGTGCTTATTTTCCAAGACACCAGGGTGTATGCTGGGGGTTACCAGTTGTGAATTAAGTAAATTTGATATAAAGCAAGAATGAAACCCCCGGGGGAAACAAGTTCAGCCGGAACAAAATCAGTGCTGGAAGTTCTGCACTGATAATCAGAGCAGTGAGAAAAGAGTTGGTGGCATGACATTTAGCAGTAGTGACATCAGGTAAGCAAGGTTTGGTGGTGGTTTTTTTTTTGTGGAACATTTGAAAACTGGAACATTTCATCATCTTTCATCCAAAAATCACTGTTTTGTGACAATATTAATATTTTGCTCTTAAAATGTATGAGCAGAATAACAGTACTATGTCTTTCTAACAATATGTCATCATAAATCCTAAAAAATACAATTATCTTGAGATTTGCAGCCCTGAGCTTACCAACTGAGAAGTCGCAAGTAATTTATTTTAAACATTAAAACTGCAGCTAGAATCTTAAGGGGGTTTTGGTGGAGGATGTTTTTTAGGGGGGGTTATAAAAAACATTGGTACCTCAAAACTTGTAGTTGTCAGCAACTGGAGAAAGAAAACAAACAAAAAGAACTTCTTCCCAAATTTTGATCACCAGACCATGAAACAGTTTCAGTGTAGAGGTTTCTGAAAACGTTCCAGATTTTCCAAAACACAAACTCAGGTAGAATTGAAATATTTAGCCTAAGTAAACCAGCTACATATATTCGTGTGACTAATAAAATTTTCCATTAATAAAAATGTCAGATGCCTTTGAAAGACAGAGTATTTCCTAACAATTCTGTGAAAGTTGGTCTGAGTGACACAATACCATTTAGATTTACTAAGTGATATATACTGAAGACAGGTTCTTAGCTGTGTCCTTCCAATTGAGTTTTTAATAGCTGTCACTGTTAAGAAACTGCTAGAGTCCTCTGCCTCAGTGCTGATTCAGTGCACAGAGGTGTCAGGGTAACAATGGATTTTATGCCTGGAACTAGTTAGCAAAGCCAATGTTCTGTTTCCTTTCGAGATGAACTACTAGCAGTTAATCTATCCGAAGTTGCCTATTCAAGGTGCACAGCAAGCTCACTACTCTGGACTTAAAGGGCCTCTTCAAGGTGAAGGATCACCAAGGGCCTCTGCTTGGTAAAGGATCACAGGATAAAGCCCTGGTGGGAAGAGGAACCCGAGAAAGATGGTCAGTGTTGGAGGATCATCTCCTCCAAGCTCAGGAGTGATGTATCCTGACCAAGAGAATGTCAGGCAAAAATTTGCGGAGACCTCTATGGATGAACAAGGAGCTTCTGGACAAATTCAGGAACAAAATGTAGTCTATATGGGATGGAAGAAAGGACAGGTAGCTGAGGAGAATTACACAGAAATTGTTCAAACTACCAGGGATCAGGTTAGGAAAGCCAAAGCCCTGATAAACTTAAGTTTGGCCAGAGATATCAAGAACAACAAGAAAGGCTTCTATAGGGAAAATGTGGGACCTCTCCAGAAGGAAACAGGAGACCTGGTTATGTGGGATATGGAGAAGGCTGAGGTATTCAATGACTTTTTAGCCTAAGTCCTCATTGGCAAATGCTTCAGCCACATCACCCAAGTCACAAGTGGGAGACTGCCCACTGTAGGAGAAAATCAGGGTTCAAGAGCAACTGAGGAATCTGAAAGTACACAAATCTATACACCTGATGAGATACACCTGTGGATCCTGAGGGAACTGCCAGACAAGGTTACTAAGCCGTTATTCATCATGTCTGAGAGGTCAAGGCAGTCTGGTGAAGTTCTTTTATTTTTTTTCTTTTTAAATTGTTTGGAAACAGAAGTGCCAAGGTACTGACAAGGTGACTCCTATTCTCACTTGTGCCGTCAGAGAGGTTCCAAAGAATGTTTATCAGTATGGTGATAGGTGCTTTGTATGTGTATGTGTATATATATATATATATATGTGTATATATATATAAAAAACTCTCTGGGAAAAGGGAAACATAACCCCCATTTTTAAAATGGAAAAATAGGATGACTTAGGGACCTACAGGCCAGTTAGTCTCACCTAACAATATCATGGAGCGGATCCTCCTGGAAACCGTGCTAGGACACATACAAAACAAGGAGTTGATTTGCAACAGCCAACATGGTTTCTCTAAGGGCAAATCCTGCCTGACAAATTTGTTAGTCTTCTGTGATGGTGCTATAGTGTCAGAGGATAAAGGAAGAGCAACTGACAATCTTCTTGGACTTGTGCAAAACACTCAACATTGTCGCACACAACATTCTTGCCTCTGATTTGGAGAGACATTGATTTGATAGATGGACAACATGCTGGATAAGAAATTGGCTGGATGATAACATTCAAATGGCTCCATGTCCAACTGGATACCAGTGAAAAATGGTGTCCCTCTGGAGTCAGTTTTAGCATCAATGCTGTTTAAGATCTTTGCTGGTGACATGGAGGGTGAGATCCAGAAAAGTAAAGGGGGAGAATCATCTCTCTTGACCTACTGGCTACGCTTCTCCTGATACATGCCAGGACACAGTTGGCCTTCTGGGCTGCATGAGCGCACTGCTGGCTCATGTTGAACTTCTCATCTATCAACACCCCCAAGTCCTTCTCTTCAGGGCTACTCTCAACCCACTCTTTGCCCAGTTTGTATTTGTGCCCAGGATTGGCCTGACCCAGGCGAAGGACCTTGCACTTAGACTTGTTGAAGCTCATGCAGTTTGCACTGGCCCATTTCTCAAGCCTATCAAGGTCCCTCTGGATGGCACCTCTTCCCTCAAGTGAGTCCATGGCACCACACAGCTTGCTGTCGTCGGTAAACTTGCTGAGGGTGCATTCAATGCCGTCGTCCATGTCACTGACAAAGATGTTGAACAGCACTGCACCCAGAACAGACCCCTGAGGAACTTCGCTTTTCACTGGTCTCCATGTGGACATTGAGCCATTGACCACAACTCTTTGAGTGCGACCATCCAGCCAGTTCTTTATCCACCGAGTGGTCCATCCATCAAATCCGTGTCTCTCCATTTTAGAGACAAGGATGTCATGTGGGACAGTGACAAACACCTTGCGCAAGTCCAGGAAAATGACATCCGTTTATTTTCCCATGTCAATCAGTGCTGTAGTTTTATCATAGAATATTTATCGTTTATATTAAAAAGTTCTTAATTTAAATTCTTACATCAGCAAAGTGTCTTTGTAGATTTAATCATAGAATCATAGAATGGCCTAGGCTGGAAGGGACCTTAGAGATCATCTAATCCAACCTCCCTGTCATGGGCAGGGACGACTGTCTACTAGATCAGGCTACTCAAAGCTCTGTCCAAACTGGCCTTGAACACCTCCAGGGAGGGGGCAGTCACAACATCTCTGGGCAATTTATTCCAAAGTCTTGCCACCCTTGTACTGAAGAATTTCTTTCTAAGATCTAATCTAAATCTATTCTCCTTCAACTTAAACCCATTTCCCCTTGTCCTATCAGTGGACGCTCTTGTAAAAAGTCCCTCCCCAGCCTTCCTGTAGGATCCCTTCAGGTAATGGAAGGCAGCTCTTAGGTCCCCCCAAAGTCTTCTCTTTTCAAGACTGAACAATCCCAGCTCCCTCAGCCTGTCCTTGTAGCAGAGGTGCTCCAGCCCCTGGATAATCTTTGCGGCCCTCCTCTGAATGTGCTCCAACAGTTCTATGTCCCTCTTATGGTGGGGACAGCAGAACGGGACGCAGTATTTACCCTGGTTTTATTCTGTTTTTCTACAATGTTTATGGTTGACCAAGGACAGATGGAAGTTAATGGGCTAGCTGGATATTAGCTTTGATGCAATACTGCTTCTTTATGTTCCCAGAGTTGCTGTACCTGTTTTATTATGATTGTCTTCTTCTAAATATATAGTTTATAATCCTGCAATCTTTATTTTTTGCAGTCTCCGTATTTCACAACAGGGAGGGTGGCATTTTTTTTCCTAAATATAGGATATTTGCATCATTTTAAGCACAGAGGGGTATCCTCTTAAGATTCCAGATATGTCTCCTGAAGGCTGCAGGTCTTCCAAACCCATCCCCCTGCATGTGTTTAGGACACTCTTGGGTGTCCCACACTGCACTAGGAACCTGTAAAAAGGCAACTGAATCCTGCCCAGACTGTTTTACACGTTGCACAGTGTCTAGCACAATGAATCTCATATCCTGACAAGTATCTCTGGGTGCTATAAGCAATACATAAGCACTTTCTGAGACAGCTATAAATGTGAACTTAGAAAAGACCATAGATAGACCATGGATAGATCAAATCTGTGCTGTAAAATATCATCAGAGTGGAAACATTTTCTTTTTCTTGTCAGAATTTGGCAGAGACAAATGTTTCATAGGAAAAAATATATTTTAATTTAATTTCATTTTGAAAACAGGATGAAAATGATCTCAGTAAAGGACATTTTGATTGTCTGCCTCAAATGGCTTTGTTTCCATTTGAAAATGCTATTTTAGATGTAGGTACACAAAATGACATATATCCATATGTCTATACCATGTCTAAGTGTAATGTATGCCCTATCACTCTACCTTCTCAGCTGGACGAGGGAGAAAATATAATCAAGGGCCCATGGATTGAGGACAGGGAGATCATTCGCAGTCACCATCGCAGGAAAAACAGACTCTATTTGGGGAACTTAATTCAATTTATTAAAAATCAAATTAGAGAAGAGTAATGAGAAATAAAAGTAGATCTCAAAAATAACAACTTTCCCCCACCCCTTTCTTCATCCCAAGCTTAATTCACGATTATCTACCTCCTCCCCCCGAGCAGCACACAGAGTCAGGGAATGGGGGCTGTGGTCAGTTCATCCGATGTTGTCTCCACCGCTACTCCACCGCTACTTCTTCCTCTGGGGGAGGACTCCTCAACCTTGCTCTGCTCCAACATGGTGTCCCTCTCACGGGAGATGATCTTCACACACTTTCTCTAATGTGAGTCCTCTCATGAGAGACAGTTCTGCACAAACTGTCCCAACACGAGTCCTCTCCATGGAGTGCAGACCTTCAGGGGAAACTGTTCCCGTGTGAGTCCCCCGCAGGGTCACAAGTCCTGTCAGCCAGCCTACACCAGTGTGGGCTTCTTTCTCTCCATGGGGTGCAGGTCAGGGCAAGAACTTGCTTGACATGAGCTTCCCATGGGGTCACAGCCCTCTTCAGGCATCCCCACACTCTGACGTGATCCTCTACGAGCCACATGTGGACATCTGCACCCCACCACCTCCATGGGCTGCAAGGGGACAGCCTGCCTCACCATGGTCTTCAAAATGGCTCGGAAGAATCTCTGTTCCAGTGCCTGGAGGGCATCCCCCACTCCTTCTTCACTGACCTTGGTGTCTTCACATATTCTCACTCTTCTCTCTCCCCACCAGTTTTGTGTGGTGCAGTTCTTTTTTCCCTGCTTATTAAATGCTTTCATAGAGGCATTCCTATCATTACTGATGGGCTCAGCCTTGGCCAGCAGAGGGTCCATATTGGAATTGGCTGGCATTAGCTTTATTGGATCTAGGGGAAGCTTCAAGCAGTTTCTCGCAGAAGCTGCCCCCACAGCCCTCTCACTACCAAAACTTGACCAGGCAGACCCAATACACAGAACCAACTATGTTCAGTGATTTTACTTTTCAGCTCGGTCTCTTCTAAGAGGCTGCGCCTTCTGAAGTTAACAGCATGCTTTTTGCAGTGTCTGCTACCAGAAGTGATAAAGCCTGATGTTTACAGTTTCTGCCTGGGATTGGGATGCAGAAAGGCTCTTGCTTATACTTATCACTAGAGTCACCAAGATCACTGCTGGATCTTGTGTGCTACGCTGTGGGTGCTGGGAAGTAAAGCGGGTCATAAGGAGTAAAAAGGTCAAACATCCAGGGAAGAACAGACAGGACAGGTGGCCCAAACCTGATCATCAAAGTATTACATTCCATACACATCATATTCAGTATAAAGCCAAAGGATCATGGATGTTAAACCCCCTCCTTCAATGGCCATCTTCTGAGGAGGACTCTGGCCATTCTTCTGCCTTTGATCCCAATCCTGAGTTCCTGAATTCAGCTCCTGTGTCCAGCTCCCCTCTGCCCCTGAGCCCTGGGCTTCCCCGGTGCTACCTGCTCTGCAGCATCAGTAGGGATTGCTATTGGGGGGGAGTTGGGTTCAATATCAGTTTTGTATATATTTGTGTATATTTTCATTAGTTTCATTATTTCCTTATTAGTACAATTATTGTTTAATCAAAGTTTTAGTTTTCATTTCCAACTAATCCAATCTCTGCCTTGCTCCCTTTCTGTTTTGAGGAGGGAGATGGTTTAAAGAGCATCTTTCAGTGTTTAGTGGTTGGCCCAGCCCTAACACTTGACAGCTATCTCAATTAATTTCGTGCAATGAATCAGAATTCTTAAAAAACTGTCAGTGATTATTTCCTAACCAAAAAAATGATAGTTAACATATATTTCTTTTAACATGTATAATTTTAACACTAGATAGGACTCTTCTTAAAAGCTTATGTTATGTAGGGAAAGCTGGTTAATATAAAACTTAGGAGGTATCAGTTACTAAAAACAAAAATAGAGAGGAAACAGATTTATACACTGGTAAGATTTGAGTAATCTCTATATATGCCCTAAATATATCGCACAGAAAATACTAAATTAAAATCACATGGAAAAATTGGCTCAGTGGCTCCATCAGTTCAGCAAGGCATGAAAAAAAATTGAGATATACTCATTCGTTGCGTCTTTAATGTAGAGGAGACTTTTCTGAGTCCTGTATGTTGAATACCACTAACTGAATACTATGCGGAATTTGACTTGGAAAAGAACGGGACTAGTAAAATCATCTTGGTAGAAACCTTTTCCTACTAGCTCAGCTCCTTTGCTTAACACAGCTGAGGAGAAAATATGTCACAAATTTCACATGATATTAACTCCTCTACACTGACTTGTAATTTTCCCTGCTTTGGGAGTTAAAGTTCTTTCACTCTGCTCTGATTTTGCAATGAATATATTTGACCCATACAAATATAAACAAGAACTACCATCTAAACCACTATTTTGAATGCCAAAAACCTTTTGCATTTACTTTTAAAAGCTTTAAAGTCAGTGACCATAAACATATGTAAGCAGAGCAGAGCAGTCTAACTGTAATGCAGAACTCATTAAAGTATTTTCTCTGGATTTTGAGTGCAACTAATCTGTGAATACATTTGGGAATATATATATATATATCTGTCTGAAATGATTCCCCGAATGTTTCACACAGACAGCTTTCAGCTGATGATTTAGTTTCAGACCTGTTTTTTTATGCTGCTGCTTTTAAATGTGTGTTTTCAACCAATGTTGTTGGTTATCGAAGTGACATTTTGGTCTTTCTCCTCTTTGTACATTTCTATGAAACACGTATGAGCAGGACAAAGGCTTAATTGGGTTTCTTGTGCTATAAATACTCAAAGAAGTGTTGAGGGGACTATCACTGTCACCAAGCTTTCATTGTTTGCAGGAAAAGAGCAGGAGGGAAGGATAACCTTGTGATTAAACTAGTGGACTGTGACTCAGAATATGAGTTCAATTCCTGCACCTAAATGTAGTGTGGCACAAATATTCTAAGTCTCACCCCCTAGTTCCAATTTACATTTGTCTTTACCCATCCTCCCGTTGCTTGGTTCAATCCCTTTGTGCTTCTTGGAGGAGGATACTGCAGGTTAACAGTGAAAGGTTAACGCAGCAGGGAACATGCTTTGAAATCAAATGACCTGAATTATTGTTGCGGTGATTAATATGCAAGAGATATTTCGTGTGAGTCAGCATCATCCTAAACCAGCCTCATCTAAGTGAAAGGACATAAAAATATTTGCCCCCTGGGCATTTTGAAAACATTTTTAGCTTCATTGGTATGGAACCAATATCCTCAGGAGCTGGAATTGAATGTTCTTAACACGAGGCAGAAGAAGCAACCGCAGCACAATAACAGAATGTGACATGCCATTAGCAGAGTCCCCGTGATTTTTGCTCTTCCTCGTTCCCCAAATAAATGTGCATTAGTCAGTAACAGAATTTTTCCTTTTAAGACCGAACAATTGAAAAGTATAGACTATCAGGCCTAGATATTACTGATTTCAAGTGCAGTAATGGAGTAACCTGCCAGAGCTGAGAAAAATCCCCTGTGTGCAGCAATCATGATCTCCCGGTTGTAGGGTGTCACTGTTGTTTCATATGGGGTAGTGAAAAAGAGAGAGAACAAAGACTGCCAGGGAACAGACATATCTGATGGTAGGGGAAGGGAAAGTCATAGCTGAGGGAACAGTTTGAGCACCTGATTGCAGGCAGGCAAGAGAAAGGAGGAATAAACCTGTGAAGGATGATAGTTGTGCTGCCCATTGCGCTTTTTAGTGGGACACGGACTCAAGTAGGATATAAAAAAGTGAATTTCTTCTTCACCCAGGCAGAACAGCAGCAGCCAGTAGTGCCAAGGGAAAAAAATGATTAAAAAAAGAGAAAAGATATATAAGAAAGAAATAGAAAGAAAACCTGCAAAAAAGGAGAACTACACGTCTGATCTGCCCCAAAGAGGCACTGTTTCAAGAATCCTCTGACCTAAATCCTCACTACATTATCATGTCTCCTATTCATCTGGAACAGGAGTAATGAGTATTCCATTTACTGTGTCTCCCCCAGCTTGGTTTTTTCATCCAGAAGTACTGGTTGAAACAAAAGCACTGCCTCCTTTTCTGGATCATCTCATTAGATGTTTGTGACTACAGCAATGCCACTTCCAGAGGTGAAATGAAACCTTGCGTATCAGAGAGTGACAGTCAGCTTATTTCTTTTCCGCTGCTTTTCACAGCTCAGTGAGCCTCAGCAAAGATGCTCTTTGCCATATCGTATTTCTTTTCTCTGCCTTAATGTGCTGAACATCACCCTTGTTTCCAAAGAAATTTGGTGATGTGCCATAAATGCACCTTACTCTTTACTGCACTGGTAGGAGATGAGGATTATAGGGATTTCTTTTTGTAGAGTTACCTCTGGCCAGCATGACATATACTCTCATACCACACTTCACTGTCTTGAAGACTGGTATTCCCATCTCCGAGTACTGGAGTTGCAATTGGTTCTGTAATATACAATTAACATGAAACAAATAAGAACTTCAGGATAGAGAATAACCTAGATAATATTTATTGAGAATTATTGTTGAAAGTAAGATTAGGCCTAAGATTAATTTGAAGGGATGCAAGGGATTGCATTTCCTCAGCATTTATGATCCACATGGTATGTTAGGTGGATAAGCCTACTGTGAATATTTTAAAAGATTTTCTAAAACAATATGAACAAGCAAATATACTTACACGTGTTGCTAAGACAAATGTAGCACAATTTCACTAAGCTAATCAAAAGTGGCACAATACAATAGTCAAATTGAGCTCACAACCACGAATGAGTCAATGAATTCAAATGATTAAACTTTCAAAAGAGTAGTGCGAGTAATCATATCAAATTATGAATTTGACATTATTTGAATTATTTTAAGTTAGTTTTTCCTTGGAAAAATTAAGGAGGAACTAGATTTATGTTATTTATAATTTTAGTTATATGTACAAATATTTCTGGGGAAGTAAAAGAAGTTTCCCACAAGATGGAAATTTTGAAAAACCTTAATCTACGTGAAGCTTCTCTCTCCTAACTTCACCTGTCTGAGCATTAGACAGCAAGTTTAAAGTAATGATGTAGTTCTTGTGGAAGTGACAAACAGAGGTACAAAACAGGTTAATTCTGCTTTTCTAATCTTAAACAACCAACTTAGGACAAAGTGAGTTGCTCTCTGGAAATCTCTCTTTCTTTCCAGTTTGTTCAAATAGTAGTACACGATTAGCTCCGACTAGACAACTGTTTTAGGCATGAAAAATCCCATTTTAGACATCTAACTTATATTTGGTTTTTAAGGTTAGGTAAAACTGATCTGGGCCTGAGCATTTTTTCCAGGCTTAGACCTCTAACAACACAATTCAGAAAATACGAGTGATGGAGTCCCTTTGTTCATCTTATCAGAGTGTGACTAGATGAATGCCATTTGAATGCCTCCTCCTTAAATCTCACTGCTACGCATTATTGTGGTTGTTCTTATTCCACCCCCTAACTTTAGAACAAAAGAACCTTTTCAAAGACTTCACACAGAGGTGATGGATAAATCATACACATTAACTGCTTTTGAATAACACCATTTTAACCTGAAAAAATCTATTAATTCTGTGCTGTTTACGTTAAGAAAATTATTTAAGACATTGTTTATGCATATGCTGACACACGCATATAATAAAATTGAAAAAATAATAAAGACAAAATAAAGGATGAAGGCAATTGTCATCACACACAAAGAATCTGAATTCTTCATTTCTTGAGAGCTTGCACTCAAGTGGATGTTGCTTTTTGTTATCTCTATGAAGACAGTAGATTTATGGTCAGGACTGGTAACACATTCAGGATATCTTATCAGACTGCAGGTGACTCATGATGGCTTTACTTGTGAGTCAAGTCCTTCATCTTTCCCTTTTCTGTTTAGAGAAAGGTGGGCAGCTTTGGTGGTGATTTATAACAACAGGGAGAGTCCCATTATTCTTGTGCAAAGGTTTGTCTTTATTGGGATGCTATTCTGTCTGCTATATGCCATGATATTTCTGAGGATTTTTGGCCAGTTAGATGAACACAAATCCTCACGTCTCAGTCCTCTAGTAGGAAATCTCTAGTGTATGATAAAGAATTCCATGACTGAGTAGCCCTGGTGTTTGCAAAACCAGCAATATTGATTGCAGATATAGATACAGAAAGTGGTTCTATAAGGGGAAGTGGTGATGTTGGCCGCCTATCTTGCAAGGATCGATGCTATACAAGGAGTTGACAGAGACTCATCTTTTATACACATACTTAAAATTTGCACCTGCAGAAAAGCATTTTCACGTGTTTAACACTTAGGGAGTTGGGTAATCAATGCCAAATTTTAAGGGGAAAGGCAGAATGTAATCTTGTGCAGCATTAGCCTGTTAAATATTAGGTATTTAAGATACTTATTTGGGTTCCTTTCACAATATGTAGAGAGTGACAGAACTCTCTGGATGGCAATTTGTCCTAATTCAGACGTCTGGCTTACTGTGGTGTACATCATCATCTGAGGGAACCTATATTTGTATTAGCTGTAGAGGGAGTCTAGGTGATTAGCTTAGGCTTGGTAGTTGATTTCTAGATGACAAATATATCCATGGATTTCTGGACAAAGCTTCTTTACATTTTTCTGAATATGCCTTCTTCACATGGAATATTCATAGGCACAATTCAAACCCCACCCCATCTTCCTTATCAGATGCAGAGCTTAAGCCAACTAGCTCTGTTTAGGCATCTATATTGCAGATATGTAGTCATTCAGTAGCCTGGATGCAGGTTTCTAGTGCCATCTGAGATGCCCCAGGGTATTCCATGTGGCTCTGAATAGGGCTCCTGTAGTTCATGTCATATCTGTCAGCCTTTTGTGCATGATTTGGACACTCCAAAGCGTTGCAAATTGGACCATATGTTTGGGCAACTGAACAGAGCCTGTAAGGTGGAAGTCAGCTCCAGATTAAGACATTAAAATTCAGATTCCTCCATGGAGGTGTCTACATGTGAGTTAAGTGCCTAAACTCTTGCTTTAGTCAATGAAAATTTAATCACTACACTGGAGCCTGAAAAGCGTTTCAGCTGACCCACTGGCTTTAGCCAGACTTAGGATAAATTGGATTGCTGTAGACTCTACTTCTTATATTGACAAGGGACTTTAGGCCTGTGGCTGGAAGCCAGACGGAAAACCTAAGGGCATCTAGGATATCACTAGAGGCTTTTGTGAGGACAAATTAATTGAGTTAGTCTGTGCTGCTATAATAGGAGCTTGGACACTGCCTCATATGCAGACACTTATGTGTGGACTTATTAAGTTAGTAGAAGTTTTATCTCAAACTGAATCACACCCTGAAATTGGGGGAGATGAATCCTACGTCTGATACCTCTGCCTATGGCTTCAGGTGCTAGATACGTCACCTTTCTCACGATGAACAGCAAATTGTATGTGCATAAACATAATTTCAACAGCTTCAGACAAGCTGGGCCAGTAAATCATTGGCAGAAACGGAGTTTACTTGACTCAAGGAATCCATCACAGACTTCTGAAACAGTAGACCAAACTCTAATAGACATCAACACAAGTGAAAATGACAGCATGAAGCTGAAGGCAATTACTAACTTGAAAAAAGATATGAATTTAGTGACTGCACTTGATGAGGCAGACCCAGCAAAGTCTGTGAGCGGCAGACAGATTGATGCAGATGAATGGTGCGATGACTCTGTGTTGCAAGGAAATGCTGAACAAAGAGATAAGGAGGCAGAGAAAGAAGCTGAGTAGAAATAAATCAGAAAAAGTTATTTTAAAAAAGAGAAAGATGCCAATTTTGACACGGTGTGGGCCATGACAGCTCTATGGACCAACTCTATGAAACAAGGAATAATTTCTCATTTATAACCCTTAGCCCATGCACAGTTAAATACATTCCCTCTACCCAAATACATAGATCTTCATGTTCATTGCCAATGGTTCTGTTACTTGAGGAAAATTTGGCAAGGATGATTGACAAATGTAATCAGTAAATATAGCATAGACTGGTTTATATCAAATATTTTGAGACAATTGCCCTTGAGGTTAATGGGGAGAGTCATTTGGCTCCCACTAGTAAAGTTGGCTGCGGAAGAATGAAGGAGGTGAAAATAATGCCAGTCCACAGTAACGACCCATCGGGAGTGCCGTATGTTCCATACTGTGAGCTGTCAGGGAACCTTTAATTCCAAAGCAATATGGATATTCATTTATGTCTTGCATGTGTCAGACACATTGGAGCTGACATTAAAAAATCAAGTTAGGCAAGTGCTGTAGTGTTACATCTTACATTTAAATCATCGCTCTGGCAATAATTTTTTTATTTGAGCTTATTGAAGTGTGAAAAATGCCTGGCCAAAAAAATCTTCCATGTCAAGGCTCTGTTAATAAAAGGATATGGCATTGTGACTGAGATTGACAACTTTTGTGGCTTGTTTGGGGTTTTTTTTGGGGGGGAGGAGGGATAGGATTTTTAGGGGAGACTAGTTCAAAGTTCTTGCCAAAGAACCTAAAAGAGAACAAATGTTTTTAACAGGCAAAGCGGGGAACTGATTCACTGTTTTGTGTTACATGATAGGGTCATTACATCAGTGCTGGTTGAAAGCGTGGAGAATACCTTATTCAGGCTTTGCCTGTGAATTTCCTATGCTGGGAAACCCTTCAGGAGAATCCTGCACAGCTTTCTAATCTCTTTCCCATGGGTAGAGCTAGACTAACACAGGTAAAGGTTAGTGAGGGAAACTCACGTTATCATCCCGTTCGTAGATTTTCTTGTGTGTTCTCCAAGGCCATTTAGAAGTCTGATTCTACAGTACTGCCTTCAGTTTCAGGTTGAAACCTCAAACTCCTTATGGCAGATTTTGCACAGGTATACCTAGTTTGCTAATCCAGCCTAAAAATTACTGAGAAAAAGGCAGGGTTATTACAGTAACAATTGAGAAATTGCAGTGCAGAGAAATAGATTTCTAGGACCCTGGCCTAAATCTGTGTTAAAGAAAAGAAAAAAATCATATGTCATATTTGAGTCTAATCACCGAGATATGTTCCTCATTACTACGTAAAATAGGTGCATTGGCAAATCAGTATAAATAAGATATTGGGAATCAATCACTATTATCTTACATGTAATCTTTTCTTGATAAGGTGCTGCTACTCAGTTGTTAGTTAACACCTCTCCTGCTGAGAGGATATTAGTGGTCATTTATAGGACACTTGTGAGGTAGAAGCCTAAGGGAAATAGGTTAAGTTAAGCCACATTCATTATGGAGACATAATGCTACCTTATTTGCCTAATTGGACTTCTTCAGATTGCTTTCAGCTGGTGGTTTCTCTTTTTGTAACCAGCGAGGGGTGCATGCAGGGACTCATATTTTTTCTGACCAGGGCCATGCAGGGATCTGAAAGCCACTTTGAACCCCTGCCAGGGCACTTCTTTGATTTTGTGTTTTGCAGAGCCAGATCATTCCTTGCCGAAGACAACCAAGCTGAGATTTGGCAGGACTGTGTGAGGGATGGCTTCCCAAAAATATCAGCTGTATTCTGCAAGGATTTGCCTGTGTGACAGGAAGACGCATGAAAATATTGGCCTCTAATGGACATAATTGTGTCAGCAAACTCTCCATACACTTTGCTTTGGGCAGTAAGAGAGATATTTAACTCTGTTTAAATAGCTCATGCCATTGTTGGATAAGACCTATCTACACTGGCAAAAGAGCAACATCTATTTTCCTGTGCAACTAGCTCAGCAACAGCTTTTCTGTCTAGAAATTTTCTGGGCGTCTATCAACCTAAAGGTTGTTGTGACCAAATTGAAGCTAAAGAACAAGGTGTATGAAGGACTAAGAGGTTAAAACTGCAAACCTCCACACCCTCCAGACTCTCCTGTGCGTAACAGCTACACATTTGCATGGTTTCACTCACCGATTCAATTCTCTTCCCTCTACAGGCCTGCTAACCAGTGGGTCCAGCACACCTCATTAGTATCTATACTCTGCTGAGTGCTTCATTAGCCTTGGCAATGTATTAATGATAGCTGGGGGAAAATGACCCGGAAAAGGAAGCTTTGAAATGGAGACTACTTAGAAAGTGATCAATCGAATAAATACATAATTTCATTTAAAAGACCGGAGGAAAAATTGGCCTGAATGTTACTCCCAATCAATGTAATACATGGAAATGGATGGAGATATCTTTTTTTCACTGATGGCCTTACTATTTTGATGATGGAGTGGTGATGATACCTGCACCACCTTTTTGTTTTGCTGATGGAGAGTTTGTTGGACCATTATTTCGTTTATTGACAGGGGTCTATGTTCTTTCATGCTTTGCATCTCTATGATCCCATGTCCATGTGTATCCATTGTAGGACACGGTCTCTGTAACAAGAAAAGCTGGTACACGTTCACATTTGACTGGTCACGTAACTACCTGTGTTGGCAGAGAGAAAGCTGAAGTATTAGTCCCTGCTGCCGGAAAGGAAGGAGGGAAGCAGATCTGAGAGTGCTAAACTGGGACTTTGAAGACTGCGAGTTTTTTCATCTGCAATCCACTGCGAGACAGGGAGCCTTTTCATCTCTCTGTGTCAGTTTTTCTCTTCCTCCTTCAGTTCTTTTGCAGGCCTTTGGGAACCAGGACTGCCTCTTTGTATATGTTTGTATCTTTACTATTTTATTTTTTTTTTAAAAAATAATGTTCACCTAATCTTGAGTAGAATTTTCCAGCCTTGAAATTCTGGTAATGACTAATAATGATTATAATTATAGTGTGCAAACAAATAGCTGTTGCAAAGACCTGCAGTTACTGAATAGTGACCACGTACGTTCACATATGAAATTTTCCTTGGTGTTTGAATGCACATACTTATATATACTTAGATTTTTTTCCCCGTTGGACAGTTCAACTAAATTTCAGTCTGCAGGGACTTTGCAGACAGGCATAAAGTAAGCTTTTCACATTTTTTATTCTACTTTGCCCATGATGTATGATTTAGCTGATTACTGTAACGGAATGTCTGAGTGTTGCATAGGCTGTTTTTTAAAGAGCGTTTCTCTTGTCATTGTTATTGACATGAAATGGTATGTTTCAGCACTTAATTGGTGGCTTAATATATTTACAGTGTTCAGCACTCTGCAACTCTGACATACTTTCACTTTGGCTGTATAGAGAAAAACGGAATGTTGGGGACTGTGTGTTATTCTTATATCAATAATAGCTAGAAGCTACTGCACTCAGATCTTAAAAACGATGACAGAAGACCACTTTGTTTTCTCATCATGCCGTGCCTTGAATTGCCAGGAAATCATGCGTTTTATGTGCATGGGAGATGCTGCAAAAGCAATGAGGTTCTTGATCTGTGCACTCCTGTATTGATCTTCCTGGCACTGGAAACAAGGGAAAAAATAGGCTGCCGTACTTCTCTCAGGTTCCTCTGGAGAAGGAGTATAAAAAGCTCACGTCTTTCTCAGTTAAAGCCTTCTTTTTTCTTTGTAAAGATTTGACATTGGATTTCCATTCATGTACAGTTTATGGAAAGGATCTAGATGAATTCAAAGTGATTGCTCTCCTTGAATGGGATATTCCACATTCAAGTTCAATTTGACCCTTGACATATTTTTGCAAGTCAAATAGAAATCACATTAAAACATATCCTCTGTGAGGCTGCCCTCCACATAATGCAATCAATATTGTTTAATTAAAGGATGATACTATTGATTCTAATTAAGCAAAATTGCCTACCTCATTCATTTACAGTTCATATGTGTTCCTAGAGATGATTTAGTATTCTTAACGCTACTTTCCATATACAAGAGAAACATAATTATTTAAAAAAAAAATTCAACTCCAACCCCCAGTGCCTCGTATGTCATTTTTCTTTTGATGAATGGACAATTTGATACGTATAAACATAATTTTAAAATAATAAATTACATAAGTGGGCTATCCAAATGTGCAAACATAGGGTTTCAGAAAATTGAATTTTAAAATGTTGGAATCATTGGATTACTGAAAAAGCTCTGGAGCTATTAATGGTACAATTTAATACAGCTTGGAGCTAATATTTTTCACTCCAAATAATCTGTCAGGAAATCATTTTTGTGAGATGTTTGCAAGCACTGTAGGCTGAGGTGTGCTGAAGAGAAAACCTTATATCTATCTTTTCAGTTGAGGAGAGGAATCTTAGTTATATTGATCCAATATAGAATTTAATCAAAAGCATGGAATGATTATTTATGTTCTTTTTTCATGATGGGAGCCGACATGTAACCAAGGATTAATGACCTTCGATTCTCTGAAAAGCTATGTTTCAATTCTTATTGGGTGATAATTCGAAAAGGCCACTATATATGGGAATATTTTTGTGTTAACCGCTAGGACTGATATGGCCTTAGGATGGCTTGCTTAATTACATTTTTTTATGTTTTTTTTTTTTCTAGGAAGAGCCATTAGATAGTAATTAGAATATTATTATATAGGCTGAAGAATGTATTACCCAAGGGTTCCATGTATGCTTTTGCAGCAGAGACATACTATGTATCAAAGAACAGTGAGAGTAATGGATTTGGAAGATATTAAGTATAGAGCATTTATGAGAAAAATTAAAATGAAATAAAAATAAGTAAGAATATTGTAAAGCCTGCTGACATTTAATGAAAGCAGCCAGGTTTCTAAGTGTCAGCTAGTGTACTTGATTTATTTCTGAGATAGACCTGATCTGATATATTTTCCTATTAATACCAGCAGATAGGCTTATAAGAATGACTGTGTTTTCATCTACATGGAAAATTTCAGCAAAGTAAATTTTGAAATTCCCAGTAGGGTTTTGCTGATACATAATCTGGAGCAATGCAGTTACAGAGGGTGGTTAATGTTGTGGTAAACAGTACAGCGTAGTCTGTTTAGGCAGATACCTGAAGTACTGAAAGTTTGCCAAAAATACTGTTGCCATGCCAGAGGAGATGACATAATCTTTTTTATAAAAGCCTGCTTGACTTGTCGATTTTTTGAAGTAAGCTTTGATCTTATAGCTACTTTTGCTGAAGATGTAACTGCAGTTGTCAATGGGCTTTAGATGAATACATTTCCTGGAAGTGGCCATAGTAAGGGGATGTGGATGATTTTATGATTCTTGCCCTCTTATTTAAAAAGAAAATCAAGGCAATTAAAAGCTATATAATACTAACTGTATATTTCAACTTCTTTTTTTTGCAGAAATGCAATATCAGATATTGTGTAGGTTTTCTTCAAGCCCTGAACATGTGGGGGTGAATTTTGAAAATAGCCCAGAGGTGCTGGAGGCACACCAATATCTTCAAAGCTGATCAATCTATTTATATGGCTGTTCCTGTTCTTTGAAAAATTGAATTTATAAATGCAAGTGGAAAACAAATTTATGAATGATGAAGGCTCTTTGGGCCCTCAAACTGAAAGAAAAACACCCGTATCAATTATCATTAGTTCTGCTTGAGAGTTCTGGCAGACTAGTGAGGGACTGTTTGCCGAGCAGGACTGACACTAGTCATCTGCACCGGGTTTAATAAAAAAAATAAGGAATGATTCAGCAGCACATGGCAACTCACACCCATATGACTTAACTTCTTCTCCTAGGAAGATGACTTTTTTCCATATATTCAAGTGAGTGACAACTGTCCTGGGTTAGTCTGTGTTGGCCTTCACTGATCCCAGGGAAGGTCTGGGAACACGGACACTGGCCATGATTGCATCAAGGAGCTTGTCAGCAGTTAGATGGCATGGATGATCATATACCAGGGCTTGAAGCTGTGTGCTCATCCTGTCTACTTCTTAAACACAGGAATAACCTGGGTCATCATAATCTCCTTGCAATTTAATCGCTTAGTTAAATTAGGCAGAAAAGTGTTGATCCTGTCTCCTGCAGTACCTCGAGTAGCTTCAATGCACAACAGATAAAACGAAGCCACCATCGGGAGTTGTTATCAAAATAAGGGGTAAGGTACCTTGTTATGTTGCATCATGCATCTGTGAACTTCTAATTATATACAGTCAAATTGTGTTCCCATATATAGACAACCAAGATGAGCCCTTACACGGGTACAGACCAGCACTGAAATTAAAACTGCTCGGTACACGAACCGAGATGCAATCCCTTTAGGAAGTGAGAGCATTGGTTTGGAGAGGGCAGTGATGTGTGGTAAACCCAAAACCATTTGGCTGATGGAAACATTTTGCAGAATAATATATGCCTTATTTCTAATTCTGCCTATTCTTTGTTTGCTGCCCTTGTGTCTCCTGTATGCTACAGCCAGCTCTCTGATTACAGTGATGACGAGAGCTTCATGGCACTGAATTTCAGTTGTACATTGATCTTGCTGGGAATTAGTAAAAAAACCCACAACATAAATCAGTTGTAGCATCTTGGTCACCAGCCAAAAAAGAGGATGTAAGTATCCCAGAGTTACTGTATGATGGGTCATATTAAGAGGTGCTCTTGGATAACTGACATGACAGAACATAATGGTTATTGTGGAGAGGCATTTATAGTATTGACAGGAACACAGAGGTGTTTAGGAAAAAAAAAAAAAAAAAAAGGAAGAAACAGATTGAGACATCCGTGGTGATGCCAGAGCCAAGTGATTTGTTAACACTTTCTGAATGAGGGCCACTGCATCTTTGCCACTGGAAGGCTGGTCTGCAGAGGGAATAGATACCTAATGTGTTGTATTTGATAAGTTGAACCAAATGTTGATATGTAACCTGACTGAGGCAATTAAAGGATAATTTGGGCAGATGAAACAAAATCCTCAGTGGTAGAAATAATAAAATACCCACGCTAGGAAGGAGCCTGTTGTATTTCTCATTAGTTCAAAAACTTAGAACTCGCTATTGATCCATGGATTCAATGTATCAAATCACGCTGCAGTTTATAGATGGGCTTGCAGGCTTGGCTTGCCCTGGTGTGCATGAAGAAGGAAGGAAAACTGCCAAGGGCAATTTTTATCCTTGACTCTCTGGAAAGCACAGACAACGTGAATGCCTAGAGTGCCTTCAGAGAGGCTGAAAGGGATCGGGTCTTGAATTTCCTCCTTTGCACAATTATCTGCTTATGCTGGGGGAAGCAGGTGTGTTATATTCAATCCTCCATGGCCTCACTCTGTCTTGTAGCACACTGGGCAGAACCAGGTCCTCTTGTGTACAATACTCTGAAAGCTCATCACTGCATCCTTAAGTAGAGCATACCAAGGACACATGGAGGGCTTTGAATCCTCAGCATTAGGGTTAATTTTAGAGGATGACCTACAAAAAATTCTGTGCTTTCCTTCTCCTCCAGGTCTTGGTAAGGCTATTTCCTTCACAAGCTTTTCAGTGGTTTCCCAATTTCTGTGGGCAAAGCAGGCTCCCTTAACACTGCATCCTCCTTCAACAGCTGTCCCCTCCTGTGTCTTCCATGCCTCACTTGGAATCTCAGATGTTCCTCTAGGCTCAGCATCCTCAGATACTCTTTGGAAAAGTACCCTCATCTTTTCTTCTTAAAGTACTGCACATGCCCCTGGGTGAAGAAGCAAGTGAAATGACCACCTAGATTACACCAAGCAACAAAATGTTATGAGTCAGCAAAACACATCTATCTTCTATCATGGTCCATACATGTACATTTCTGCAACTTATACACAACATAAGAGAACAGATATTCTATCTCATCCCAAACAGGCTGGGTGTAACTGCCTAAAGGAAAATGCACAGAGATGTACGTTTATATTTAGGAACTTTCTAATTTTCTGTACAATCTCCGTATGTACTAGTGTTTTAAATAGCAAGACTGCCTGGGGAATCATTAGATTATATCTACATTATATCTCAATATGTCTTTTCCTTTTAGGGATACTATGTAGGTGTGTACCACGTCTTTGTGAACTCTGGTTTCCCTTAGGAATCATGAATCACAAGTGCACTATAATGGAAGCTCATTTTAAAGACAAAATTTTAACTACAGACCATATAATACAAGATTTGAACTGTATTTTGTTGGTTTTTAAGCAGGAACTTTTGTGTTATTACTGAAATACATTGTGCCAAGGTGATTTGCTGTATAACTCCCTGATTTCAACAACACTGCAGCAGCAAAAAAACCTGTCCTATTTTGTCCAGCCAAGTGTTGAATTCCAGTCTGTTACGGTCTTTTTAGTTTGCAACAGGGTGATTTTCTCAGCAGTAGGTTGGAGATTAACTGTTTGGCTTTTCCAGAAATCTCTTTGATTTCCATGTAACAGCTGATGACTTGAGTTATTTTTCCAGTGATTTTCTATGTTGTCAGTTTCAAGGGCTATGAAGAAAACACCCCTTTTTGTTTTGCGTGAGATTCAGGACAGGGACTGCGTGAGATTTAGGCTTACATTTCACAAGGTTCAGCTGAATCATAGAATCATAGAATCATAGAGTAGTTTCAGCTGGAACAGACCTAGAAGATCATCAAGTCCAGCCTTTGTCCCAGTCCGATCAACCCACTAAACGATGTCCCCCAATGCAACATCCACCTGTCTCTTAAACACCTCCAGGGACGGTGACTCAACCACCTCCCTGGGCAGCCTGTTCCAATGATGACAACCTTTTCAGTAAAGAAATTCTTCCTAATATCTAAGATGAACCTCCCCTGGTGCAATTTAAATCCATTTCCCCTCATCCTGTCACTCTCTGCTAGGGAGAATAGACCAACTCCCGTCTCTCTACAACCTCCTTTCAGGTAGTTGTAGAGAGCGATGAGGTCTCCCCTCTGTCTCCTCTTCTCTAGGGTGAAGAGCCCCAGATCCCTCAGCCTTTCCTCATACGACTTGTGTTCTAAGCCCTTTACCAGCTTGGCAGCCACCTCTGTACCCTCTCCAGCACCTCAATGTCCCTCTTGCAGTGAGGGGCCCAAAACTGGACACAGCACTCGAGGTGAGACCTCACCAAAGCTGAGTAGAGGGGCATGATCACTTCCCCAGTCCTGCTCACTACACTATTTCTGATACAGGCCAATATTCTCTCATTCCTGTGTCCACATATAGCTTGCTCCATCATTCACTCACTTCTATTCTCATTTCCCATTTCCATATTTTGGGAGTGGAAAAAACAGTAGGAAAAGTAGTTTGCTTTCCCTCAGCTCTATTGGATTGGGTAACTGGTCCATCTTTTCTCCTGGATTTCAGAGAGGAGTAGGACCTGGCAGGATATGTCCCTCTTCTATGCTTTTCAGCCACTAGATGTCTCTGATGCTGTAGAAAAATTCAGAAAAAAGAGAAGTATTTGGACTCTGATAAACAGGAAAAAACAAAGTTGGAAGTCGATCATTATGAAGATTGTATTCTTATACCATAGTCCATTGCTCTTTTCTCTAATAAATAATTCTCACTTCAAAAGGCCACTCCTTATCTTAATCTCATGCTAGTCACATATTCTTTTCCTCTTATTACCAAAGGCAAAAAAAAAATGAACTAATTTGTCAAGTGTCCATCTTCTCCACTGAATTTCCATCTGGTCAATAGACAGACAGTTCTCACACTTGTGATATTGCCTCCACGTTTGAAAGAGAAATAGGCTATTGTAAGGGATCTGAAGGACCTGAGAACGTGCACTGGATGGAGGAAAATAGATTGCTGCTTATAAATCAGCCCAAGATAAAGAAACCTCAGGTCAAATTCAGAGGACACAGCACTGAGGAACAGTAGGATGACTAGCAGCTGATCAACTGGCTTCATAACATATTCCCTGTATCCTCTTTTTCTCCCCCTTTACCATTGAAAAAACTTTGTTGACACACTAGTTGGAAGTAGAGGAAAAAATTCTTCTCCTGTCCAAGTCCAGTAGCAACCCATAGATGCTAGTAGAGTGGTATGATTTGGTATAAAAGTTCCAAAGGGCCTTTGACAGATCTGTTCTTAAACTTTTGGAGCTCTGGTTACAAAGATATTGGCAACCATGATCTTAAAGTTGCTGCAAAAATTTGAGTTCACGAGGCTAGGGCAGACTGTTCATGGGTTGATTTAAGTATATGTAACTTGTGACTAGGCATCACAAAAGACATACTGAAATTTATTATTTTTTGAGGGAAGAAATGTTAAGCTTAGTGAGCTTCCAAATTGAAAGTTAGTTAGAATATTTTCCTTTTTTTTTTTTTTTTTTTGTCTTTCTGTCTTTCTTAATAATCCTTGCACTTATGAATAACCTTACTTCAATCTATGGACTGACCTCTTAGAGTCAGATCTATGAATTACTTCTGGGAATAAACTTTCTTAATTTCTTCTGTAAATGTCCAGTTCTCACAGACTACAGCATCTGAGTGCCAGGCACTGAGAAAAACTGTACTCTTAGCTATGAATTTATACTCTCAGTTATGAACTTTATGCTATTATCAAAAATAATCACATGCATGACATTTTATACAACACTTTCCAAACCAATACTTTTGTTGCATTTGACTTCCAACAGCTATAAATGTGTTGAAGCGGTATTTCCAAAATGCTGATCAAAACAAACGAGCATAACTCAAGCCTGCTATTCACTTAAGCCTCAGCCAGATTCAACAGTAAGACGCCAGACTGATGTCAACAGTTCTTCCTGTTTTTTACATAATTTACTCTGTACAGTTCTGACTCTTCTTAGAAGTACATATGTCTTATTTGCTACAGGGATGTTTACATTGATACATTCCACCACCCAGTTATTTAAACACATTAAAACTTCTTCTGTAGTTTGCTATTTTGCCCCTTATTGCTTGCTTGGGTGTCCTTTTCTGCTTCCTCAGCCACAGCATGGCTCTTGCAACCAACAGTCCTTTTCCCTTACTATTCATTCTTGGGCTATCAGTGCTCTTCATCTCTCTTCTTACATTTATACATAAACTAAGCGTAATGGATGTTCTCTTTACAGAGGTACGTAGGACCAGTTCCTGCTATTTTGTCCCATGCATACTTATGTCCTTATGTTTCATGCTGAATCACAGCTTGGGAAGCATTACACATCAGAAAAACATTCTGAATTTCAACAGGTAAATCTGAAAACATAGCTCTTTATGGTTTGGTTTTTTTGGCAGAAATTATAGGCTACACAGATACTCCCAGCATCAAAAAGAGGGCATACTATAGAAAACATTGTCTGGCTATAAGCAGAATAGATGTTTAGATTTTATGCCTATCTACTTTAGAACAGAGCCAAATTTGGCAGGTCTGGATACTAGAGGACTGAATCTTTGAACTGAGACAATGTAAACATTGGCTTGAATTAGCTGCCAACACACAGGTGTCTGATGTAATTGGGTACAGTGGTTGGCAGGACCTACTTCAGATCTCTGTCCTGGACTGGCTGTTGGTGTTCAGATAGCATGTTCTAGAGAGCCTTGAATGATACTGGACTGTGAGAGCAACCAAGTCCAGCACAACACACCCAGACTGAGTATTGGCGGTGGGATTAACCTCACCCAAATTTAGCCACCTAAAGATAGAAGTGTAGTTCAAGCTAATCATTCATACAGTGTGGGCTCAGCTGCCCAAGTAAAAGAAGTTTTCTGTGATTTGAGATGATCTGAGGTATTCTACCTTGTTCCTCTCTATTGTGCCAGAAGAACACCTGTAGATCTTGTGCCATACCTGCCAGTCTCTTATAAATGGTTTAGACACTCTAGGGTTTCTGAAAATGGATTAAATACGTATGTTTGGGCAACTAAATATTTTCTTAAGCTTCCTTTGTAGACAGAAAAGAGAAAAAAATCATAAAATGAGCTCCAGAGAGCTATCCATCTCATTTTAAGAAAGGTGTCTCAGATGGTAGAATGAATTGTTTCATAAAACTGTCTCTGATTCTCAAATAATATAGAACAAGTATATATAAATGTTTTATAACACGTACTTTAGAATCTATATAATATCTGTGTGAAATAGCCTGGTATCTCTGGAACCAAAAGTCATCTATTAAGTATTTCTTCATAGACAACTGTTTGATTTTACCTACAGATCAATAACTATACCCTGCCAGTGATTTTCTTTTCCAATATATAGATAGAAAGATAAGTAAAAGGTGCCTTGGAACATAGTCAGTGGGGAGTAATGGGTACCTTCAAAGCACAAGTTAGAATGCAATATCTTAAGTACCTCACATTACATGTAGTCAATGGAAGCTGAAAGGACATTGCTTAGAGATCCAGGATGAGTAGGTTAGAAGTGGCTTACCAAACAGTGTCTTCTGGCCCAGCAGAACTCCAGCTAAATCCTGTATGAGAAGCAGTCAACGTTTCTCAGGTGTGGGATTTTCACATGATCAGAGAATTGAGACTGACTACTGGTGTGCTTTTACTTGTACAAGAAGTGACTATAATATAGCAAACTTGAACAGAGCAAATACAAGTCAACAAAGCAAGATCTTTGGTATCCCTTGCCTTCAAGGCAAACTTGTCACAAAATAGTAAAATGGACAGCTGGGAAATGGTTGTATGCAGAACGTGATTGAGGCATTGGCATGGGTTGCCCAGAGAAGTTGTGGAAACCCCTTCCCTGGCAGTGTTCAAGGCCAGGTTCAATGGGACTTTGAACAACCTGGTCTAGTGGAAGCTGTCGCTGCCCGTGGTAGAGGGTTTGGATTTTTAAGGTCCCTTCCAACCCAAACCATTCTATGATTCTGTGATATGAAGCAGTAATGAAAATTAGCTCTCTTGTGAATCATTATTATCAAGTGATACCAAAGTGCTTTAACAGCAGGAGTAAGAACAGTTGTCCTACTCTTCTTTCTACAGGCAGCTAAACTGAAGCCCAGAGTTCAAAGTCATAGAAGGGGCTGAAGATAAGGTAGCCCACAGTATGCTGCTGTTGCTACTGACTTGGTTACCCTGCCTCCTATGATAATTTTTGTGCAATGATTTTAATTCCAACCATCATGTTATGATGGGTTTACTCGTTATTTAGATTGTGGCTTTAGTCAGCTGGCAGAGCTGAACAATGATCATTCAGAGAACTCAAGCAACTTTTTCATTTTGATTCTTGTTTTAGTTTACAAACAAGCTCCTTTAAGTACATGTAAATATAATTTCCTTTTTTTCTTGTTTGTCTGATTAATGTCAAGCATGAGATCAGCTTTCTCGGCTTTTCTTTTAATTTAAAGAGAGTGCAATGAGCTAGAAAAAGTAGTGTGTATCAGAAAAAGCAGATGCAATTGATACAATCCTATGAACACAATTTTCTAAACATCTGTTATGATTGTAAAGTACTAAAACCAAAAGTCAAAGATACTAATGGTTCAGTACACTCAAGAATATGGCTTAGAATTTATACAAAAATTATGTCAAATACACTTTCACAAACTCACCCACTGCAATAGACCTAGGTCAGGTGTAGGTTTTCCACCAAAAAATCTTTATGAAAAGCTGAAGGAGGGTATAGAACTGACCTCATGTTTTGCCTGTGTGTGTCATACCTGCAGAAAAAAATTACTTTTAATTACATTTCTGTGGAGGTAGTGCAGGACAGGGCTGTGAACAAGGAACTACAGGATGTAATACTGCATGATCTGGGACTACCTGGGTTTCAGCATCCAGAGACTGGAGAGCAGGGGGTTACATTCAGTACCTTACTTCACAGTCTGCACTGATTAAGTAACTAGAGGAAATGTGTGGAGCCACAGGAAAATCATGTTATTTCTCTGTGACTCAGAATCTGTTTAGACGAGCTGAAGCCATCTAAATATGGTCCTCAGGGACATGGTTTAGAAACGGACTTGATAGAGTCCTACAATGGTTGGACTTAATGATCTTAAAGGTCTTTTCCAACTGAAATGGTTCTATGATGCTATGTGTGCTTCATCCAAATGATGTACCAGTTCTCAGTCGAACTGCCAAGGAAGAAGACATCTGAAGTGGTAGGGGAATGTCCCTTCTATGTTTTTTTCTCTATATCCCATGTGGGGCTTGGCAAATACCTAACTAAATTCCTCAATCTAAACTGTCAGACAGGAGGGTGGCTGCCCTGTTCTGTTGTTAATTATGTGCAGGACAGCTTTCCCAGGGCTCACTCCAGTCCCTCTATGTGCTCCCAGTTAGCTATGAAGTCCACTCTAACCACAATTTGTCCATATTAGATTATAACAGAAGAAGAACAACACCACAGGGAGATGAAAGATGTAGGAAAGACAGTGCCTGGTATTACACTAGATGGATTTGAGTGGCAAATGGAAGGAGAAATGGTGATTGCAAAATGGATTATTGTCCTCTAGATTTTAATAAAGAGCAGTAATCTTCCTGTAATTTTTAACTATATAATGTAACAGTACCCTTATACGCTCCTTACAGAACAGTAGAAACATTACCATTTGTCACTAGTATCAGTACAGATTTGGAAGTAATTTCTCTCTGATTATCTCAATGGACAATTTTACAGAGGCTCATTTGACCAGATGTGGACACGTACATTTGGGCTAGTTCTCTTGGCTTCCTTTGCATTCAGTGCAGAGCAACTGCAGATTTTAGGATATGATCAATTTTATCCTCAAACCAGTCAAATGGATCTGCTGGTTCTACTTTTTCCTAGTGACTAAAACAGGAGTTTGTTTGAGGTGACTGGTTCACATGTTCCTGGCTTTGCTATAAATGCCTGATTATAGGTGAGAAGACTACATTTTTTTTTTCTGTCAATTACTATGAGGTCTTTAGTAATATTTTAGTTCTTAAAAAATTCTCTGACTCATATTTAGTACAATTAATAGAAAGGAACTGAAATGTCCTCTGAAAGATTGAGTAATGGTGATTCACAGATGAACCTTCTTAACTGAGAAAATGGCTATATTTAATTTTCTAAAAGAGGATGGTAAATGACTAAATAATATTTGCAGATCATTCAACATCAAACATATATATCTCAATATGAACATACAGGAATTAGATTTTTTTTTATTGTGTGTTTTCCCTCTATCTTTTCTGTGCAGAGGACTCCTTCACGCATCTTCCCTTCTCCATTTTTGTTGTCATGCCTACTATATACTTCTTTGCTGGCTTAATTCCATAGTTAAGAGTGACTTTGACATAATTATAGCACTATGCATTTATCCATATTACAAATATTTTTATTTAAATTATTCTACTGCATTCCCCAAAAGCTGACAAGCCACAAGCTGACATTTAGATTTAAAATTCACAAGAAGACAAGTAATTTTGATGATTTCCAATGAAGAAGAACTTTTAGGGTTTTACTCCACAGAAAGGTCTAGAGTAAAGACAACATGTGCTTATCTAATAAAAATGCATTTCTGCATTTAAAATTCACTTATTTTTATAAAAATATTTTCACAGCAATGCTCATTTCTACTTCTAAAATAGAAGGTCCCAGGGTCTTGTCTTTCCCTTAAAAGATTTGTTAAGCTGCAGTGCTGTACGGCAAAGGATTTTCTCTCAGGACCAAGCACAAGCAGACAGAGGAAGGAAAGTAGAGAGTGATGACACAGAGGAATGTGACTAGAACTTATACAAAGCTGTTTTCTGAATAACATTCCTTGCCTAAAGTGTCTGAATTGTCAGAAGACAAAAAGACTTGATGCAAAGGCTGAAGTCAGTAGCTTTGGTGAAACCATGCAGGGACAACCATTTGTCTCAGGACATACTTTGCTCTAGGAATAGCTGTGGAATGGGCATAAACCATTTTTCATTTGGATTAGGGAAGATTTACAAGAATTTGTTTCATGATTACTCTATCTCTATCTATCTATCTATCTATCTATCTATCTATCTATCTATCTATCTATCTATCTATTTTTCCTTTTATAGTGCTGAGTTTTTCTCAGAATACCGTGCTCTTGTGGTACTAATTTGTTAGAGTTAGGAGTATGTTTTCTCCATTGCCCGAAGTAGAGGTCTGTAATCAGATGTAAAGGTGTAGAAAAGCTGGTGGTTTCTGAGACCTCTTGTGTCTTAAGGTAGCAAGGTGCCTGAAGGTACCCCTGAAATCATTGGATCAGGACATGAGTGAATGTCTACCAAATCAAAAGAAAAAAACCCAGAAGTCTCTTTTATTTAACAAAATCCAAGTGCGTCTGAGAAATGTCTTTGGGGGAAATTTCCTTTCCACAGCACTCAGCTCCTTTGTCCTGTGTAGATTTGTCCACAAATCCTTACTTCAGTTTGGCTGGAGCCTACATTTTGTTGTTGTTATTGTTTTTTCTTTTAACAGTTTATATATCACACTAGAGTAACATTCAGAAACATCATTTAGTCTGCCTTTTTGGATTTGACTAGCCTTGTAGTTAAATGATAACAAAGGCTGATAACAAAGGCAGTTTTGGAAGAATGAGTGCAAATGCATGTTTTTTTGTCGGTACTCAGGAGATTATAAGTGATCTCAGCACTTTCCCGGGCTCAAATGAGCCTGCTGGCATTCAAGATGAAGGCACTAAAGGTTTTTAAAATTAGTGCTAACACTGTCTCAAATGGCCTGTTCAATAACCTTAAAAATTAAACACAAGCTGTGGCTGAAGGGAGCTGTAATAGGCAACTTAGTGCCTTCATTGTGTTGCACTTCAGAGACACGATTTCCAGGTGCTTTGCTTTCTAACTGGATGACTGCTGAGAGCCAATCAGTAACAAATTTCAGCATCTTTCCCTGTGTAACACAGTCGGTAACTAATTGTTTCACAAAATGGAAAGTCTTGCCTAGGAGTGTAAGCCACTGGGAGTGTTAAAGTAACCTTGTAGCTCTGATTAACAAGCTTCCAGATGCTAGATTAATGAGTGAGTCTGAAAAGTTTGCATCAGCATAAGCTTCACTCTTGCTGAAAGCAGTGAGCTTTGTTGCTAGCACACTGCAGTAAAGGGTGAGTGGAGCCACAGCATGTGGAAGAGCATTTTGCAAAAATCCCCACATTATATCTAGATACTGAAACATGTGTTTTTTCTCCCCAGCAACAAAGCCTCCCCAGGCTGAGATAAATCCCCTTCTGCTACTCATTTTGGTCTCAGAAGTACAATGTGTTGTCCTATTTGTGTAGCTGTTTCATTTATGGCTGCGTTGCTGAGAAGAATAATCTCACTAAAACAAAAAGTGGAGCCAAGGATAATAGATTCTGTTTAATAGTGGCAAAGATCTCCCTTTGCTCTGTCTCCTTTCCTTCACACCTGAAAACATCTCAGTAAAAAAAAAATGAGAGCTTCAAAAGGAAGCGACATACCCTAGTGCAGGCACTTTGGAAAGATTCTGGATAAGAAGTCACTAGACAAGAATGACAAGAGGTGACAGCAGTGAGGACTGGGTAGGGTTGCATCACATTCAATCTTGTCCTTTTCTACTTCAACATGCCATAGCAGAGCTCTCACCTGAGCATATGTTATTACTTTTACTTAATTTTTGTGCAGAGGCCAAGTGCATGTTCATACTTTCAGTTCAGTGGCTGATTCATTCAAGCCAGTCAGTGCCAGACAAATAATGGGGCATAAGCCAGGTTATAGGTGTCATCCCTCCAATGCCATTTCTACACATGGCCAAGCAAAAAAAAAACTGTGTGGGAGGTACCTTGATAAACAATTTGTTTTCCCCTGAGCAGTTCACATGGTGGTGTAAAGGGACATTTTATGGGCATCTACCTTTCCTTCTGAAATTTGCTCTCTGTTTCTGGTCAGTTATTTTACTGAGTCCTTAAATGAACTTAAGTGAACAGTGTTGCTGCTTGTGCTAAGGTGTCAGCTGACACTGTATATTTTGCAGCACCTGCTGCAAACTTTTTTTTTATCCCGAACAGTCAGCTTACTCCTTTGTGGAGGAACGCTTTTTTTTTTTTTTGTAACAAAATATGGCAGAAAATATGATACTATTACTACAGCAATTTATTTCCTGTCCAAAGTGTAGATTTACTGGCAAGAAGATAACAGACTGCTGTCTCTAGGTTAATTTTGGTTGGATTCATAAATATTTGGCTGACATTATTCACACTTTCTATTCTGAGTAAGGTTAAGACCTGTTACTGCTTGTATGCTGTGCTATGAAGTCCTTCAGCTAACCAAGCAAACACTGCTGTGGCTCCAGCAGTACTTATTTTTGTAAGGCTTTGGGACAAGCAGTCCATGCTATTTTTTTTTTTTTTTTTCCCCACGTAGGATGAAAGGACAGAACATTGCAGACAGTGAGTGAGGAGCTTGGCTTTTTAAGAGTTCTTTGACCATTTTGAGGTCAAAGTAACGTCAAACTGAAAACAGATAGAGAGCATTTCTCCTCCTCCTAAGGGGAAGAACATACACTGCAACAAGATATCTCACCCATTATGTGAACATCAGAAGAGCTTTATAACAGATGTAAGATCGTGGTTCACATTTATAGCAGCTTTTAGCAGCACTGGTTGCCTTTTCTCCTCTGAGGTTCCCATATATACGTGTCTCCGGTGCACCTGGGAACTCACTGTCTGGTGGTTCAGTGGGGCTGTGTGTTACAAATTTGTTCAGTCTGCCTTTCCCCAAAGAGCTAACCTCTTTACAAGTGAAAAATAGAAAAAATTCCCTGTTTTGACTTGGACTTTAGGATGCAGCAAGCCCTCTTCAACACTGTGGTTAGAGACTAAAGCTTCTGGGGATTTCTTTGGTGAATTTGGTTCCTGTCCTGCAGTCCCATGTCAGCTCCGTGGTGGCGGAGTTACACCTGGGTGGAAGAAGGATGGAAAAATACGTGTTTCCAGTAGCTCTCAGGCAGCGTTCGCAGCTGATGCTGATGCTTTGCCATCTGTGTGCTTTGTGTTTACAGCACTGACTGTGGCGAAATTATGATCCAAGAGCAGCGTTGTAACATTTTCTGTTGGTCAATTTTGTTACCGATTTGTGACTGCAACTGAACAAGTGAAATCATCTCAGATTCTAATTTTACCTCCTCCCTTTCTATCATTAGCTGTAAATGGCAGTTTTCAGCCTCAGAAGTACTTTAGCCATGGAGCTGACAGTAGCCCTCAAGTAAATAATAAAATAAAGCAAAATTCAGGGTCAGAAATATTGCATTAATTACAAAATTATTTGGTACAATAATTGAAGGCTGGAATCCTTGTCAGCTTGCATATATGTCAGACAATTTACCGTCTCTGGATTAATTCCTCTGGTCTCCAAAGGTAGTAATGTGTAGCTGTGGGAGAGTTTGTCTAATGCATTTGCTCTCCATCAGCCATTATTTACTTTTTTCATGTCACTTCTGGGTAGATTTATTCAAGTACAAATGAAGGGACCGTCTCGACAGTTCCAGCACTAGAAAATTTGTTACAACGGAGCCATTGCTTGAGGGACTTCAGGGTTTCAGCCTTAATTTTTTCAAAATGTTCAGTTATTTCCTTTCTAAAACCTACCTGCAACAACCAATTTTAATTATTAGAGGAAAAGAACCAAACCAGACTATTACAAACAAAGAAACAAATTGCTTCTTGATATGGGAAAAATAGCTGATGCTACTGACTACTGCCAGGCTCTTGTAACTCTTTGCATCCTTTGGATTCACTCACACCTAGAAATTACTTATTTTCTGTTTTACTACCAGACCTCAAAGTGCTCCTCTCAGGCTCTGCTGAGCTGAGTTGGAGCTGACTACAGAAGAGAAGGAAACAACACTGGGACCTAAAGTCTGGTCGTTGTGCTGGAACAAGATGGTTTTAAGGAACAGTTTCCTCTTTAGCCTTGTTTTTGAAGGATAAAACTGAAAACCTGTCAACCTGACAAGATATAGCAGCTCCTAAACAAAGAAGGCTTATTTGGGAAGTGGTAGAATTGCTGTTACACCTCCAACAAGAAACCAGTTAACCACATCTGAGGATACAGGAGGGTCTCTGCACCTCTTGAGAGCAAATTCTAAAGTAATTTTTTGCTGTGTCCACATTAGCCACAGATTCCAGATACACATCTGAGCAATGTGAATCAGTTTTTCTCAGGTATCTGTGGATAGAGCTTGATAGCTGTGTGCAATCCTAACAAAAGAAGCCGGTATTTATTAATTGAATCCATTTTTTTCAGGGAAAAAAATAGAAGATGAAGCTTTGTCATACTAAAATATTTTTCTCAGTTGTCTCAGTTTTAGCAGCTTCAGATGTAAAAAGCCGTTCAGGGAATGCTAAATCACTCTGATTCAAGATTAAGTGTTCTGCTTCAGACTTCCACTCTCATTCCAAAAGAAGCTTGAATCTGAAATTAAACATTTCACTTCAGAGACTGAATGAGCACTTGAGTTTTAAAAAACCCTAATTCAGACAGATAAGAATATAAATATAAATATAAATAATAGTAAAAGAATATATATATTTGGCAACAGCCAGTGATTTGCATACAGAAAAACGAACTTTATTGAAATAAATTATTCGATTTTATGAAGGCATGTGAGCCATCTGATTCCCTTGCCTTCTCTAGCTTCTTGGTGCTGATATTTCCAAAAGCTGTGTTCATAGTGACCTGTATGACTGAAAATGCAATCATAAGATTTGTTTGCTTTAGCAGGGAAGCTGTCATAGCAAGCTTCTTTCTTGCTGCTTGTTCTTACATCATGATCCACTTCACTGCTACTGTAATGGTATTGCTATAGCTGTTGGTGAGAGTGTGCCATACACCTGATTTGTTTACTGGCGTCCCTTAAACAGGCTCAACATGGTAAAAGACAGTGGCAGGGGAACACCAAAGCCAGCATACTGCCTAATTTCACTCTATAATCCAGTAGGAAACACCCAAAAGAAAGTGCGTGAAATTAGATTGCTAAACTAAGTTTATGTATATTTGAGTTCCAGAGCCTGAAACTGTTCCTTGGCTTAGGAGCCCAAGACATCTATTTGGTAATAGGCTGCTGAAGTTCTGTAAGTGCTGAGTAGCTGCTCCACACAGCTGTGTAATAACCTCACAGTGAGGTAACTGTGCATGAAGTGGGTCCAGCAGCACGGTGGAACAAGAGCTCATTTCTTTTCTTCACTCCTCTGCTGAAGCTGAACGACCACGTAGTCAGCAAGGTAGAACTCATGGGCCCAGAGCAGGAGAAGGAGCAGAAGAAGGATCCCGTGCTCCAATGATTAGTGTGACTGCCAGGTCACTCTCTCCAGGACCGCATGTTCATTTTACCTTAGAATCATCTGAGGGAACAATCTCTGCCCACAGGCACAGAAATGTTCTCTTCGATTCTGTTCTACCACCTAAATAGAGGAATTGTGTAAGGGAAAAGAAGGAAAATAGAAATTGGTGATGGTTGGACACCAGGACAGTGACAAGACTGCGAGCATAGCCTAGATTTTCCAATTCCCAGATCAGTGACCCATCACCAGTCATGGTTTACATCCATTTAGGAGGCTTTAACCTCAGTAGGTACAAAAGTGGACCTGAACACTCATCTTAGACTTATCTCTTTTTGACAGATATCTGTAATGATTCTGGGTTGATGGCTGAATTATTAAGAGATTTTATTCTGAGACCCCTGATATATTATTCAAAGACAGACGTGTCCCTGGGGTTTATGTATTAGAACATCTGGGGTCTTTTTTTCAAATTATACAGGAGTGTTACTGGTTTCTAGAGCCAGAAGCGAAAGAACAACCCTGTTCAAACTTATAATCATTTTGAAAGCTTAAATATTGGGTGAACACATTTTGAAAATGGTTAAAACCTATATTAAATTTACATAATTTCAGACAAGGGGGCATTGCAGGCATTAATGACTGAGTGACATTTCTGGGAAGGTTCATTACAGTCATAGATCCTGAAACAAATCTTGCAGAATTCACTCCTCATCAATAAACAGCTTGAGGAGAGAAAAAAAGGAAATGCAAGTACAAAGGTTTTCTTGATAGCCTTCATGATATTCTTCTCGCTTCCCAGGTACTCTCTTCCTTGTGTGAGACAGTCAAGAGGTAATTTGATGGAGGAGATTTTATTACCCTTTAGACACAACAGATTTCTGAATTTTCAAAGTTTATGTTGGAGTTAATACTTGTAAAAGTAATTAATGCAAAACTCACTGGGGCTTTTGACAGGCAGGTATCCAGCATGCTTCTGGAGGAGCTGGGAAGGAAATACAGGTTTTATAAATGTGATTAGTCAAACCTTCAGGGATATAAACTCCAGAGATCTGTGGATGTAGGAGACCGTTTCCCAAAGAAACCGGACAATACTTCTTCCTCTGGTAGAATATCAAAAAGAAACACCTCTTACTGAGTTTACAGTTTTCTGTCTTCTCTTGGATCACTGGTTTTACTGCAAGACATACGCAGTGAAGAAGCTTAACCTTGAAGTTTAGCAGCCTGTAACAAAAACACAGGAATGCTATGCAAGCAGTGTCTTCTTCAGTGCAGGAAAAGGTAGCACGCAATCATTCGGTTGGAAGAAAAACAAGCCACTGGGGATAACTTCACCACTCCTCTTGTGAAGAGGACATGGGATTTTTATTGTGCATAAAAGACCATTGGCTGTGTTTTATGATTCACCTTTAAACGGAGTATCTAGCATGTAACAACATGTCATGGTGTTTCAGTGATGATTCATGAAGAAAGTTTTTAACACTAATTCTGTTTGTTGGAGCTCCTGTGATCCACAGTGATCACCCATTCAAATATCGACCCAGATTGTTTTGTTTGAAAATGTATTGAAAATGAAACCTATGGGACTGTATTGCTATCTCTCCAAATCATGCTCATCTCACTATAGCTTTCTAAATCTTGGATTTCTGGTCCAAGCTACCTGTATATATTCTTGCTGAACTCAAAGGAGAGAGACATATCTCTACATAGTTATTCATCCCACAAATGTTACATGATTGTCTGAGGAAAAGTTGAATTTTCCTTTAAACTTGTCTACCACTTTCCACTGACAATAGTCTGATCACCAATTACTAGCTTGGTTTATCATCACCGAATTGTTGATGGCTAAAGTCAAATAATACATATCTTACTCTAAATATTGTCTTTTCAAAAAAATGCCATGGAATTTTGAGTTCTTGTTTTCTTGAGGGCACAAGACAGAAATTCTGTTTCTGCTGTCTGCCTCTAAAAACTCTTGGGCTTTTTGTTTTCAGTTCATTGCTCTGAAAAATACAATTTCAGAATTAATTTATCCGTACTCAGGTCAGGGATTTAAGATTTCACAGTGATGGGTGCAGTATAACAATAGAAGTAGAGTAGAAAAATATAATTCCTTTAATGTGGTGGAATGGCCTGACTCTGAACTTCAATTTATCAAGAATTTTGACATAGCTTTCAGTGGGACCAGGATTTCCATTCCTAGATGTCCCTATTATTGACAAAGTGTCAGATCTGGCAATAAATAAATAAAAGTTACAGATAAAGCAAGACAAGGAGAGGACCTAACCGTAGGTACTAGTTTACCTTCTAGTGTGATTGCAGAGTTTATGACATTTGCACTCATGGGTTGATCATCTCTCCTTTGTTCCTGGGCATGTCTCCAATGACAAATAATGTAATTCCAACATTCATACACAGCTCTTGGTTCACTGACAGTCAATACTGTCTGGAAGTTATTTAATTCCTGGGCTCTCTTCTAAAGTTTCTCTAAAATGAAACCCAATCTTGGGTCCCTATAAGAGCTTCCAGAGTGCATCTAACAGAAATTCCAATCTGCACAGCAATTTCTGGGCTCTGCTTTTTCTGAGATCTTCTTGAGTTTCTGGACACTTTGTCAGGGATCTGCGACCTCTCAGAGCAATGAGAAGGTATCTGCTGCTGTCAGTTAAAGCTAAGAGTAAGGTAATGGTAAGCCTAGTGGTTTCTAACAAAATCTGTCAGGTGTCCTTGATCAAAGTGTGCCTACAGCCTTTGTTCTAGCTGGCCACTGATTAGAGAGGGTCAAACACTCTTTAACCTGTGCTAAGGGAGGTCTGTACAAGAGTGAGGAATAGAGACAGCTGTGATCAGTGACACAAAATCAAGTTGGAGGCAAACCCCTAGTGGTATACCCCAGCAGTCAATACTGGAGTCAATACTGCTTAATATCTCCATTAATGGCCTAGATGATGAGACAGAGTGGACCTGCAGTAGATTTGTAGATAGCATAAAACCAGGAGGAATATAGCTAATACAGCAGCTGGGTGTTCTACCATTCAGAAGGACCTGGACAAGCTGAAGAAATGGTATGACTGACTGGGAGGATGCTCTGTAGAGCAGGACCTTGTGGTCCTGGTGGTCAGCAAGCTGACTATGAGCCTGCAAGGTACCCCCTCAAGGTGAAGAATACCAACAGCCTTCTAGGCCTGGAGACTCAGGGGAATCTTACCAATGTGTATAAATACCCATCAGGAGAGAATGAAGAGGGACCCTGACTCTTCTCAACACAGACTATTTAAACAATAGAATACTCCATCTGAACACAGGAAAACACATTTTTACTGTGAGGGTGGTCAAACCCTGGGACAGGATGCTCAGAGAAGTTGTAGAATCCTTACCTGTGGTGATAGTCCAGCCCTGACTGGACACAATCCTGAGACATGGGCTGTGGTTGACCCTTTTTGGACAGGGAGTTGGACTAGAAAATGAGAGATAAGAGTTTCTTCCAATCTTAATGAACCTGTTATTCTATCTTGCAGTAGTTTGCTCCAGGGACCCCTCTTGTTAACTACATGGCTGCAGCTGTGTCTTCTGTTAACTCTGTGCCCTATAGCATTCTAATATTACTCAAGTGTGCCTTTTATTCTCAAGCAGTTCAATGGTCTCCCTGAAGCATATAATCCTCATCCTTGTTTTAGTGCTGCAAATACCAGCCCACGAGGTTATGACATTGCTCTTTCCTTCTTCTGAGAACCTGCACCTGAAATTCACCTGCAAAGTAATAACTATTTTTAGAACATAGGACCAAAACTAAATCCAGTGCCACGATTCACTTGAATTGATCATGTGTTATGCATGACATGGACATACTGATTCTGTACTTCTTGACCACTCATGCGGGATTTCCTTTCTGGAATGGCAACATCTATTGTTGTTGATAGAGCCTTACTTGATCAAGTAAAATGCAGTAAAGAATGAGGTTCTTCCAGAATCCTATTTTACTTAAATGTCTAGGAACAGCATGGGGCACAGCACATTTCAAAGCTGAATCCTGTTTTGTGGTGTATATTCTCTGCAGAAAACTTAAGATTCCTTCTGGAGTGAAGAAAATATATTTTGGAGTACAATGAAATGGTATTTTTCGATTTCTAATTTGCAGGAGGTGTAGACTAATTGCAAGGGAGCTATGGAAAAATAGCTGAAAAAAAGTAGCATCAGACCATACAAATTTGCTATATCGGAAATTTCTGAGGGTTTCACAAAGTGGGGGAAATAAAGGTTGAAAAACACTACGCTACAGATGGAAATGTGAGCCTGTTTCCATCATGAAGTTTATAAGTCTCTTTGTTCTAGGAAGAATGTTGCACAGAGATATTGTGAGGCATATATGATTCTGCAAATAGGGTTCACATCCCCGGTTTGCAAATGAGCCTTTACTAATTAACCAGCTAAAATAAGACATTGGTGCTCATACATGGTGGCTCAGAGGTCCATAGGATGAGTGCAAGTTCAGAGGAAATTTCTCTAGGAAGCAGCAATATGGCAAAAATGGATTTGTTCTGGTGTTGGAGCACCATGGATATTCAGACTGTCTCGGAACTATGACGTACAATTATGCCAGTTTCAGCTCTTGTTCTCTTTCAAGGGTGTTAAAAATGATGCAAAAATAAATTATATATGAGAGACAAGTGGAGTAGCCCAAGTGTTCTTGGCAAATGCTTCCATGAAAATTAAATATAATAAAAGCCCTTTTAGGAGGATACGAACAAGTAATCTTTTGTGTTTCATGCTGAAGCCACTTGCCCACCATTACCACCTCAGTGCAGATGAGGAAAGAGACATTTTGAGGGCTCTTGAGCTTTATGGATGGTCGCAGTGAATCAGCACAGAGTGATTTAACACAGGTGTTCTGTAATTGAGCTGCACAGGAAAAAATCCAAGTTCATTCAGCGATTTTCAATGTCACCTTTTCAGTGGGGAGTTCAAGTGAAAAGTCTGCCTACTGGCATGTGAATAAAATGGCTAAGTGTGGTGAACATAGGCAACCTCAATATTTCCTCTACCCTACATTTTTATGGGCTTATCTGTTAGACCAACTTATTTTCATTTCAATAAAAAACATTTAACAGGTGGAATGCTTTAAAAAGACTCAACTAGTTCTCAGAAAGTTACTACTAAAGCACTTCTGATCACTATGTTCATTCTGAAAGGACACTGCCCCTTTGCTTGTGCCCTGTGGCAATTCTCAACACCTCGTCAAGCATCATTAAAATCTTATATGATTCTTATGATTGAAATTCTAAGGCTAGTTTAAGGGAGAATTAAAAAAAAAAAAAACAGGAAAAAGAGGAGGGAGAAAAATACATCAAGATGTATGAAAAACATATGAATACATCCATCAGAGAGACGAATACATTCTCTTGGAGTTTTGGCTGTATGGGATATTTTTGACTGTCAGAGTAGAGCAGAGATTAGGTTTTTCACAGATTTAGAGTGAAAACTGAAAACAATGTCATGAATTAAATCTGGAAACAAAATGGAAAGCTTACACTCTACAGCATCTACAAGAAACTCAGCGTGTTTCACAGTGGAATTTCTTTAGCCTCTTTCAGTCTTAACATTAAAGTGTGACTGTTCTTACATACTTTCAGTAATTAGAACATATTGTTTTTGTGCCAAGAGAGACAGGGGTCTGTGAAAAACATTTCCTTGTAAGAGTATTTCTCAGCTCTTTTTCAGCCTTAGCTCTTTATGTCACATTGCCAAAGCCATAGAGAACTAAAGCTCTCTGTTAATACATTAGTCCCTCAGTGTTTCATATACTTGGAATACAATTTTCCTCTGTTGTATTTTCCTCTCAACGCAGTCAAAGTTCCAGGCAAATCAAGCCTCATAGCAGCGAGGTGCATGCTGTTACTTCAAAATGACAAACATGACAGTTCTTTACTACTGGGAAAAAAAACAGTTGAAATACCCCACCACATTGAAGAAGTTTCTAGCCTACATTCAAGCTCTGTAAGACCTGACCCCTGGCCACAAAGGCGGCTTCATCTCTCTGAAGGACAGACCTGCCTGCTCTCATGTCCCTGCTGATATTCACAGTAGATGTTCTACATGTTGTGCTGCTAGACTGGCTGATAGGAAGCTGTGTTGGAAAGAGTTAGGCCATTGTCTGGTAAAGTGCTAAATTGATCCTGGCCAAAACTGTGCAATGCATTGTGCTAAGAATTTATCTTTGGGTGTGGATTATTTGTGGATAATTTTGTGCAAAGGCTTGAGTTTATGTGCAGGTCCTAGTTAGTCTATTAATATGGATATAGACTAAAAAAAACATCTTATCACACACTGTGAAAGAGTATTTGTGTGAAAGACAGGCGACACTTTTAAAATGTGAGTTTATTTGCACTTAACAGAGTGATGAATGACTTTGTTTAGTTTCCATGGAATGGTTACACAACATTGACATTTGTTTATGCAGTAACAGACACATTTTTAAAATTCTCCTTAAAGCAAGTTCTATTTTATTTTTGTCTTTAGAGAAGAAAGGAAGGAGAGAGAAGCGAATTGTAGAGAAATTGGAAGCCTCTTTTCAGAACTGCCAGAAATGCATATCTATAACTTGTGAAATCCATATATTTAAACAAAAGAACATATGCTTTGCTTTCATGCAATAAAGACACAAAACAGTCTTCCTGCAACTCAATTCTCGCTATTTACCACACAAACTGAGTAAAAATGGTAGTACATGAACATCCTAAAATTTTTAGACACAGCAAAGATTTGACCCGTTTACCTCACCCTGTACACACAAAAATCAGCCTTTGAAATGCTCCTTCTCTCTGCTCAATTTCATCATCCCAGAGAAAAAAAAAAAAATATTGTAGCTGTAATGCACTACAAGTTACAGACTCCAGAAAAGGTATTTAGGATGTTCAGAGGTCATTAGAAAAATAGCAGAGTACCTTAACTTGCCTGACAAGTTCAGACTCAATATACTTTATTTTCCATCCTCCACCAGCTGGCTGGTACAGAGATGTCAGACTCTCCAGAGTCTGCACTGCTTCACTAGCTATTTCGCTGCTGCATGGTAGGATTAGGGCTTCGAAATAAATCACATTCAGAAATCAGATTCACTAAAGTTTGCAGCTGTTTGTTATTGGAGCTTTGGGATGTATTCCTATTGAGGTACACAAACGTTTGCATCTGGATTAGAATTTCCTGTGTATTCCAGCCAAACTTGAGGCGTTACTCCTTCAAAAGTAGGAAGAGACTGCAATGAAATTCTAAAAAGTCTTTCCAAAAGCATTTCCACTTACTGTATCTCTATGAGAAATACAGGAAGAAGAATTTAAGAACAGAAAGAAAAAGATGAAATTCCCTGAGGTAACTATCAGGGAGTCTGTATGCATAACTACTGATGACTGGAAGTAGCTTGCAGTATGCCTGAATCCTTTCTATTTATAAGGTTAGTCTCTTAACTGACCTGAGGTCTCAAAAAGCAATCTACCTCACTTTAGTTAATCCTATAAGCAACTACATTTATAAAGATTCTCCCTACTTATTCTGAAATTTCTAACTTCAGATGCCCACTGAAATGTAAAAGTGCTTGCCCTTGAGAAAAAGGTGAAACTTTATATCCATTCTATAAGCCTCCAAAAGTCTTCTTACTTGCTGTTTTCCAAGTTCACTGAGGTCAAGCAGGTAGGCCAAATTCTACAGGACGAATAGGAACACTTTGGTCTGGGATATCCCTTGGCATTAGAACACATTATGATCTACTAAGCAATACGAGTTCAGTCCTGTCAGACTGAATGGAGCTGTAATTACTGGACAGTTTCACACAGAATCATAGAATGTTAGGGATTGGAAGGGACCTCGAAAGATCATCAAGTCCAATCCCCCTGCCAGAGCAGGAATGCCTAGATTATGCCACACAGGAACGTGTCCAGGCAGGTCTTGAATGTCTCCAGAGAAGGAGACTCCACAACCTCTCTGGGCAGCCCGTTCCAGTGTTCCGTCACCCTCACTGAGAAGAAGTTTCTTCTCGAGTTTAAGCGGAACCTCTTATGTTCCAGTTTCAGCCCATTACCCCTTGTCCTATCAGTGGTTGTCACCGAGAAGAGCCTGGCTCCATCCTCGTGACACTCCCCCTTGATATATTTGTAAACATTAATGAGGTCACCCCTCAGTCTCCTCTTCTCCAAACTAAAGAGCCCCAGCTCCCTCAGCCTTTTCTCATAAGGGAGATGCTCCACTCCCTTAATCATCCTAGTTGCCCTGTGCTGGACTCTCTCCAGCAGTTCCCTGTTTTTCTTGAACTGAGGGGCCCAGAACTGGACACAATATTCCAGATGGGGTCTCACCAGGGCAGAGTAGAGGGGCAGGAGGACCTCTCTTGACCTACTTGCTACTACCCTTCTAATACACCCCAGGATGCCATTGGCCTTCCTGGCCACAAGGGCACAGTGCTGCCTCATGGTCATCCTGCTGTCCACCAAGACTCTCAGGTCCCTTTCCCCTACACTACTCTCTAATAAGTCATTCCCCAACTTATACTGGAACCTGGGGTTGTTCCTACCCAGATGCAAGACTCTACATTTACCCTTGTTATATTTCATTAAATTTTTCCCCGCCCAACTCTCCAGCCTGTCCAGGTCTCGCTGAATGGCAGCACAGCCTTCTGGTGTGTCAGCCACTCCTCCCAGCTTGGTGTCATCAGCAAACTTGCTGATAGTACTCTCTAGTCCCTCATCCAACTCATCGATGAATATATTGAATAATACTGGTCCCAGTACTGACCCTTGAGGGACTCCGCTGGATACAGGTCTCCAACCAGACTCAGCCCCACTGCCCACGACTCTTTGGCTTCTTCCCCTTAGCCAGTTCACAGTCCACCTCGCTACCCGAGAGTCTAGACCACACTTCCTCAGTTTAGCAGCAAGGATGCTGTGGGAGACTGTGTCAAATGCTTTACTGAAGTCAAAGTAGACCACATCCACCGCTCTGCCATCATCTATCCACCTTGTTATATCCTCGTAAAAGGCTATGAGGTTAGTCAAGCACGACTTCCCCTTGTTGAAGCCATGTTGACTGTCTCTAATGACCCTCTTATCCCTGATATGCCTTGAGATGGCACCAAGGATAAGTTGTTCCATCACTTTCCCAGGGATGGAGGTGAGGCTGACCGGTCTATAGTTACCCGGGTCCTCCTTCTTGCCCTTTTTGAAGACTGGACTTCCTTCTCTTTTAACCCTCTGGCTATCAAAGGACTTGGAAGAATGGGAGTAGATTTTTACTGTCACCTATGTTTGCAGCAGAAGAGAAGTATCCCTAACTTTGGTAGGGGATGAATTGCCCACGGTGGCCCCAGTCTCCTGCTACCCTTTAAAGTACTATGTTTCAACTTGACATCTCTATTTTAGGCAGTTAATTTGAGGTGAGATGAATAGTATCCAATTATAGAATTACACAGTGGGGCTGAATGAAGATTTGCAAAAACAGTAGTGATTCCACAACCTCCTAAGTGTTTGAATTCATAGTCTTAACATTTTTAACTTGTATATTGAATACCTATCTAGTTCCTCACTTTACCTTAGAGAACACCACGTTAGAATGGCATGGCGCTGAGGAGACAAATGCCCACTTGAAAAGCTCCTGCTCAGCTCCCACAGGAGAGCTGTGCCCAGTGTGTGGAGCATCTAACAGCAGGAAGAAGATGGGAGTGGTGGGAACATGGTCAGAGTCGTCACAGTCTGTGGAGAATGAATCTGTCAAACTGAAAGAAAATTCAGCTTTGAAACTTTTAAGAGGGAGAAATTCTTGGGCAGCTTTCTCCCTTGTTTCCCAGTTTTCCCTGTAAGTTGAAGAAGCAAGAGGTGTATCTCTGATATTAGGGCTTTTCCCCTCCCTTCCCTGCAAAATTTCAGGTTCCTGATGCATTAAGACAAAGTTCTAGAAATTAGTGAAGTAGTCACAAGATAAATGCATTTCTTATTCTTTTAAGAATGGGGAAAGTATACTTTCCACTTGGATATATCTTGACGGTTTTAATTAAAATTTCAAAATTATTTAACCTGTGGGAGAATCTTAGCATGGAGGTTTAAACTTGTAGTGCTAAAATTTGACAACTATAACACTATGGAGCAGTCTGATGGAAAGCGTGAAAGAAGTTTAACTCTAGACATAGTTGCCTGTGTTGCTTGATATTCAGCTTTGCTCTCAAAAATAAAGAACAGAGAGATGTCAGCTTTTAATCTGGAGTGATACTGTCTGCAGAGTGCATCTTGTTGTCAAAAACTCTGTAGATAATCCTTCCTTTATATTTTTCACTTTTACACATGGCATGAAAAATAACCTATTTTTAATTTTAAAGTTATTTACACTGAAGAAAACTCAGCTAGGACCTGACTAAATGACACACTCTCATGATTTTGTGTTGTGGGTTTGTTTTTTTATGTCTTGCATTTTTCTATGTTGTTGTTCTTATATAAGAACATGCAGCAAATCAAAAGAGAAAATTAAATTAAGATTGCAGCAGCTGATCTAAGTCAAAATATGGTCCTCTGTTTTATCATGGCTCTTAAGAAAATACCATGAGTGCTTTCACTACTGTAACTAGAAGCAGAACGAAAAATAGCCAGATTTGAGTTCCAACAGTATCTTACCTTGCTCTTGGAGAAGAGGCTGCTCGTCCTGCCAAAAGAGACATCACACCTAAGAAGATACATGAATTCATCTGTTTTAAAGGCTACTCTTCTAGGAAATTCAGCTGACATGGCTTTGTGGAACAAGTTGTTGTGCACGCAGAATTCACAGGCAAATGCTGATTCTTCACAGATGTGTTAAAAAACACATGGTCTCGCTGTCAGAAACTCCTACCACTTAAGAGTTTGCTGTTAACAGGAGCTGAGGATGTTTAAGCTTTTACCTCAAGGCATTGGAAAACAAGCTCTGGGTTATCTGAAGGCATGCAGAAAAGATATAAAATAAGAATATGTTATTGACTCTTCCTTAGTAAATGATTTTCCATGTATGGAAAATGGTAACATTAGTGAATAGGGAAGGAAGGAACAGTGTAGGAAAGACATTACTGCAGCTAAAGCTAGAAATAATTGTCTTTAGGAACAATTGTCAGTAATATCCTGTTAGCAAAATCATATAAACATGATGGACAGCTTAATCTGTGCCAAGGAATTTTAAATATTGAATTATGGCAACCTTGCCTAATTTAAAAAGGAGAAGCTTGACTCGAACACTCCCTTGGTCTTTTAGCAACTCCAGCTCTGTCTGTAACTGCTGTGAAGGCTTGTCATTTTGCCAAACCCATTAATCACTCATTTCACTGTAGGGACTGCTATTGCAGGATTTGTTTTAAAACAAATACATAAATAAACATAAATGTAGAACATCATCTATGTGACCCGTGCTCAGAATTGTCTTGTCTGAAGGATGTTTCTGGTGTAAAAACTTGGATCCTTTTTAAGGTCTATAAATATTAAAGGAGAATCCAGTGTGTTAGGTAGAAGTTACATAGATAACAAGTTCCCTCGGCGATGAAAATGCTCACAGAGTTTGCATGTTCACTTTAGAACCACACAAAATACCCAGGAAGAGCAACAGGGGTTGATGTGGTCACATCGAGGGGCTGCAGAAAATATTGTCTTAAGTACTCTCTTCGTCCTGCCCTGGCCCAGGGTGCCAGGGCTTATCCATTGGTGCTGAAATGAGAGATGCTCACTGATAAGCCAGGCTACCTAACAGAAAGGAGCAAAGCAACCTCCAGAACTAAGCACAGCAATTGCTGCAGTGCCTACTGGAAGTTTGGGTTCAACCTAAAGTTCAAAATGCTGAGCATATTTCACGTTTCTGGTCTCAGCTTCATCACTTCATCACCTGTATTTCTCTCTTCCTGTCAAACAAACACGAGGTTGATGCCTCCTTGGGGCTAGTCAGCCTGTTTTAATTAATTTTTAATTCAGGGATTGTTTTCTTTTCTGCTGAGTTCAGTTTTGTCAGGCTTGCCTGATAATGAGCAAGAGTCTGATAACTTTTCACAATCTTGATACAAAGGGTTGGGTGTGGGTGAGATTAACCCAAAATACAGAAAATCTAGAAGGCATTTTGATTTTCTTGACAATCTATGACCTCTGATGTAGATTGAAGGTCTAGGGCATTTCCTTACATTTTACTTGTAAGCTGTATGATTTATTCATCCATCTGCAGCTCTGAAGCATAGCAACGCTTAATTGAACTTTACTATCATTATCTGGATCCTTTGACTTTTTCCATCACTGTAATGAAAGTATCAATCAATTTATCATCACAACAATCTTCTGGCATAGTTTGTCTTTTCAACTTAGTTCTACAGAAAGGAATAAATAATTCTACAAATGTGCATAGTTTTCTAACTCTTACATAGGCATCTAACTCCTGAAGGGGGGAAGGAAAATGTTAAATGTTTAAATGTCCTTAAGGATCTTTGGTTTAGTAACTTGACTGTGGTTACACAAGAAAGCTGTGACAGAACTGACCACTGAGCCCAATGATCATACACACAGAGGCTGTCATTTTGTGACTGTTTTTGTTAGAATCATACAATTGATTCAAGTTAGAAGAGACTTTAAGAGATCCCTAGGTAAAGCTTCTGCTCAATGCAGAGCAGATTGCTCAGGACCTTGTTCAGTCAGGTCTTGAAAACTTCCAACGATGGAATGTCTCTGGACAACCTCTTCCAAATGGTCAATTCCTCAAAGCCTTCTCAGCTCCAGGCTGGCCAAGCCCAGTTCCTCAGCCTCTCTTCACAGGACAACTCCCTCTTTAACCATCATTTCCAAACATCCTTTTTTGCACTGAAGAACTGAAAACTGGATGGAGTATGCTGGATGCATTGTAATGACTGCTGAGTAAAAGTCTACTGCCTACCCTCTTACTAATACAGCCCAGTGTGTTGTTAACCTTCACAGCTAGCAGGACATGCTCCTGACCTATGTTTAGCCTCATGTCCATCAAGACCTCCATGCCTTTTTCAGTTCAACTGCTACCTGTTTTTAAAAGTGATGGTACCATGCTTCAGTCACCCCTGTGGGCACAGACACCAGTCCAGAGAATCCTCACAGCACAACCCTAAACTCACAGCCAAGCTGTGCAAGGAGAATAGTGGGTCTGGTGAGTATGTCCCTTCACCTATGAGGGTTTATTAGCTTGGGCTTACCAAGAGAAAGACTCATGTGTTCTGGGGATCAGCCTTTTTATACATTGCTCAAGGGTCTATTTTTTTTTGAAAGGGAAGACAGTAACCACTGGCTGGATATATAAGCAACAACGGGTGTTAGAAAAATCACCTATAATTTGCTCCATTGTGGGGGAGAAGATCCAGGCTAATAAAGCCAATGACTGGGCTAAGCCAATGTCCACATCCACTAATCCTTCCTGATGTTTTCTGAATGTTTTGGACTCTTACTTGTTGCTGCAGGTGATCAGGTAGCAGGATTGATCAAATCTGAGTTTTTAGAGGCAGTTCCCTCCTCTCCCTCCTCGGCTCCTCCATGGCTGGCTGCTCTTCTCAGCACGCCTGTTTTGCGGGTGTGCCCAGAGGTGAATGAAGACCACTACTGAGAGAGTGTATAACGTTGTTTATGCTACACATCAGTGGAGCTTGGATGATTTGCTGTCAAACGCTGCTGGAAGCCAATGGCTCCAGTATGCTGAGATGAGCCTAGTATCTTAATTCAGTGGCTGAGGAAGCGTCTTGACCTTATGTTGCTAACAAATTAGGTACCTGGTATTAGGAGATGTCCTTCAGTTGTACTGTTTTCTTTTCTTTTTTCTTTTTATTTTTTTTTTCTCTCCTGTTATTAACTCACAGTTTAGGACTCAAGGGCTGAATGTTTCTCTTTGAGACTCTCTGAATTAATTTTGGTAGAATTAGTCTAGGACTCAGAACACGAGACTGCTTTGTGTATAAGCTGACTTTGGGCAAATCACATCCACATACCTCAGTTTCTCGACATGTAAAACGGTGCTGATAATTCTGACCCTCTTTAGAAGCATTTTGAAAGCTAACAATGAGATGTACCGTTATGCATCTGAACACTACACCTTGCTTCCAGTTCTTCAGTTGATTTCAGTTTTGAGCTGTTTGTGGGCTATGAGAAAGCACTGGGGTTCTCATAAAGTCATTATGTAAATTGGAAATGAATATGAGATTTTCCTGACAGCCTTTGTCATGCTTACCTAGGAATTTCTGCCAGAGACATTAAAGTTTTAGATGAGATGCAGTTGTGGTCATCCTGCAGGAAAACAAAATATGTGTACTGGGAATCAGCCAAAGATCATTATCCACAGCTAATGTACTTAAGGAGATCTCAGCTCTCACTGAGCATTAGAAGCAGGTTTCTCTTGATTTGGTTTGTGAAAAATCAGAGGAAGAATCCTCCATGAGCAAAACTAGTTTCCCTTGTTATGTCTGTAGCAGTGGGCAAGAGTCTCTGGTTTCCTCTGGGTGAACTGATTTTACTTCTGGATGATTAATTGGTCCTCTCAAGAATCTTTACCAAAGCAGCTGTAGCAGTTGTTTGCTTAAACTGCAGGATGATGAGACTAGGGTACGAGAACCCAAGCTTTACACATCATCTGCATTCTAATCCAAGTCTCTTAGTTTTCTATTGATTCCAGGCTGACTGTTCCTATATTGTGATTTAGTGAGCATACTTGCTGTCTCTTGCTCAAAACAACTAAGGATTAGAATTTTCCTTAATTCTCAAATAACCCGGCTTCTGAGAAATGTGGTATTTTTCCAGAAAGTATTGTGGAGAGATACCATGCACATCTCATGTCAAATAAGAAAAAGCTTTCCAAAAGTGATTTAAATTTCCACACTCAATTTTTATCCTTTAAATTGTAACAAAAGATTTTGAGTCTTCCTTAATTTCACGTTAAGAAAAAAATGGGAGGAGGGGGGGATTGTGAAGTTCTCTCTTGCTTTCCTAAAGAAAATCAAGTTAAAGAGAAAGAAGAAAAAGTTACAAAAAGGAAAGTGTCTGAAAGAACTATGATGGTGGTTCCCTTAATAAGAAATAAACAATTGCAAAACTATTTGATTATTTTTTGCTTTAGGAAAGTTTTAGAATATTTTCCATGAAGAATATTTTTTTTCCTATGAAACTCAAATATCTGGTTTTCCAATTAATCTTCTTCAAGGCAACCTTGTAGTTGTATTCAGTCTTTAACAATATCTATATGGTATTTTACATGAAAGACTATAATATCGACTAACACTGAGAGGCAAAGCTCTTCAATTAACTCAACTATCTCCTTTTTACTGTGGTAGCACTTAGGCTATATCTAAAACTACCAGAAGCAACTTCTCTGATGGCAAAGGCATTTTCTGACGACAAAGGCATTTTCCTATTCATGACGAGAGTTTGTCAAAATTTTCAAATTTACTGGATGTTCAGGAGTCGAGTTTTATATGGGATTTTTTTTCTATGTTTTTTTACTTTCACCTTTTACAGATAAATAAGGAGTTTTAATTATAACTTGGGATTCAGCAGTAGAATCATAGAATCATAGAACCATAGAATGTTAGGGATTGGAAGGGACCTCGAAAGATCATCAAGTCCAATCCCCCTGCCACAGCAGGAATGCCTAGATTATGCTACACAGGAACGTGTCCAGGCAGGTCTTGAATGTCTCCAGAGAAGGAGACTCCACAACCTCTCTGGGCAGCCTGTTCCAGGGCTCCATCACCCTCACTGAGAAGAAGTTTCTTCTCGAGTTTAAGTGGAACCTCTTATGTTCCAGTTTCAGCCCATTACCCCTTGTCCTATCAGTGGTTGTCACCAAGAAGAGCCTGGCTCCATCCTCGTGACACTCACCCTTGATATATTTGTAAACGTTAATGAGGTCACCTCTCAGCCTCCTCTTCTCCAAACTGAAGAGCCCCAGCTCCCTCAGCCTTTTCTCATAAGGGAGATGCTCCACTCCCTTCATCATCCTAGTTGCCCTGTGCTGGACTCTCTCCAGCACTTCCCTGTCTTTTTTGAACTGAGGGGCCCAGAACTGGACACAGTATTCCAGATGGGGTCTCACCAGGGCAGAGTAGAGGGGAAGGAGAACCTCTCTCGACCTACTAACCACCCCCCTTCTAATACACCCCAGGATGCCATTGGCCTTCCTGACCACAAGGGCACAGTGCTGGCTCATGGCCATCAAGCCCACCAAGACTCCCAGGTCCCTTTCCCCTACACTACTCTCTAATAAGTCATTCCCCAATTTATACTGGAACCTGGGGTTGTTCCTACCCAGATGCAAGACTCTACATTTACCCTTGTTATATTTCATTAAATTTTTCCCCGCCCAACCCTCCAGTCTGTCCAGGTCTCGCTGAATGGCAGCACAGCCTTCTGGTGTGTCAGCCACTCCTCCCAGCTTGGTGTCATCAGCAAACTTGCTGATAGTACTCTCTAGTCCCTCATCCAAGTCATCGATGAATATATTGAATAATACTGGTCCCAGTACCGACCCTTGAGGCACTCCACTGGACACAGGCCTCCAACCAGACTCCGCCCCATTGACCACAACTCTTTGGCTTCTTCCCCTTAGCCAGTTCACAGTCCACCTCACTACCCGAGAGTCTAGACCACACTTCCTCAGTTTAGCAGCAAGGATGCTGTGGGAGACTGTGTCAAATGCTTTACTGAAGTCAAGGTAGACCACATCCACCGCTCGGCCATCATCTATCCACCTTGTTATATCCTCATAAAAGGCTATGGGGTTAGTCAAGCATGACTTCCCCTTGGTGAAGCCATGTTGACTGTCTCTAATGACCCTCTTATCCCTGATATGCCTTGAGATGGCACCAAGGATAAGTCGTTCCATCACTTTCCCAGGGATGGTGGTGAGGCTGACCGGTCTATAATAGTTTCCCGGGTCCTCCTTCTTGCCCTTTTTGAAGACTGGAGTGACATTTGCTTCCCTCCAGTCCTCAGGCACCTCTCCCGTCTCCCAAGACTTGGCAAAGATGATGGAGAGTGGTCTAACAATGACATCAGCCAGCTCCCTCAGCACCCGTGGATGCATCCCATCTGGACCCATGGATTTATGGATGTCCAGATTGCTTAACTGATCCCTAACCCAGTCCTCATCGACTAAAGCAAACTCCTCCACTGCCCTGACTTCCTCTGGGGCCTCAGGGGAATGGGGCTCCTCAGGACAGCCTCCGGCAGAGTAGACAGAGACAAAGAAGGCATTCAGTAACTCTGCCTTCTCTGTATCTTCTGTCACCAAGGCACCCACCTCATTCATCAGTGGGCCTACATTGCCTCTGGTGTTAGTTTTATCTGCCACGTATCTGAAAAAGCTCTTCCTGTTGTCCTTGACCCCTCTCGCCAGGTTCAATTCTAGGGAGGCCTTTGCTTTTCTAGTTGCCTCTCTACATCCTCGGACAACAGCCTTATATTCTTCCCAAGCGGCCAGCCCTGCCTTCCAAGACCTGTAAATTCTCCTCTTGCCCTTGAGCTTACCCAGCAGATCCCTGTTTAGCCACGCAGGTCTCCTAGCTCCCTTCCTTGACTTCCTACGTGTCGGGATGCTCTGATCTTGAGCACGGTAGAAGCAGTCCCTGAACGCTAACCAACTGTCTTGGGCCCCTTTACCTTCAAACAGCCTTGCCCATGGGATTTTCTCTAGTAATTGTTTGAAAAATCCAAAGTTTGCCTTGGCAAAGTCCAGGGTTGCAATTCTGCTTGCTATTTTGTTTCTGCTACATGAGATCCTGAACTCCACAATTTCATGGTCACTGCAGCCAAGGCAGCCCTCAACCTTTACTGCTGTAGTATTAAACCTGCTGAGAATGTTACACACATTTTCAATATTGTGTGTGGAGGATGAATCTAAAAGCTGAACTATGTCAATAGAGAGTGCCTGCTATCTCTGACTGACATGTTGGGAAACCTGATAGCGATGCTGGTGCCTCCAGCTCCTACTTTTGATCCTCTACAAAACGTGTAGAAGACATTGATTGTCACATTTACAAAATAAAGTATCCCACCATTATGCATGTTCGACAGGTAAAGAATACACTGGGAATGAAAACCCATGATAGTATTTGAAATATAGTGGGTTAGATCCTCAGCACCTGGCAACAGGCTTTAGTGAAGTTACACTCACTTGTACCTACTACTGTTTTTCTCCTCTAGAGGTTTTACAGAAGAAGTAAACTCTACGCCTTCCTACCATGTGCCTTTCTTATATCCACAGAGATCACAAACTGGTTCCTAAAAACTCTCATGCCAGATTAAACCATTGGCCCTTCTAGATCTGCAAGATATTTCTCACAAAGGTGAACATCTGGCTCTACAAATTAAGATTCTCTAGCAAAATATCTGAGCTATTATGGAACAATACACCTGGTGCAGGGACAGATTGATGTTCTTTTACTGACCACTATAGGTGAGTTTTCTCCATCTTGAAATATTGAGATTTTGTTATCTATTTTATTATTACATCAAGTTACATGGCAGTGCATATCATTATTAAGGACTAATTTATCCAACTTCCTTAAGAAATCTGGACATAGTGCTTGACTTAAGGATCTCCTGAGACAGTAAATTCCTGAAGGAAGTTGCAGGTTGCATGTAGTGCTTATTCTCTCTGTTTCTTTTACATAGACTGTCATCTCATTTAATCCTATATTCTATTGTCTTTGTGCTATGTAACATAGTTAAGAGGAGAAACTGTCCTTGTGACCTTCATAAACTGAACATCCTTCCATCACTTACTCTTCTCTCTATATTTGTCTGTCAGACAAATACATTTAAGCATCTCTGGTTTTACTTTGTCATCTCAAATATTTTTACTATTTTTATTACCCACAGAGCACATTATAGTCTTTACTGCTTGATATCTAGGAGTTTAAGTCCCTGTGGGATCAAAAGAGTAATCTCAGCAGCTCAGTCATCTTCAAAAATATCCTTTAGTCACTTTCCATCAGTCGCCAACTCCAAAACCTCTTTAAGAGGTTTTGCTTTCATCAAAGTTTCTCAGCAAGAGCAGAGCTCACTCCAGTCATAACTATGAGGTGCTGATTGCCTCAGTGGCCCTGAATGATGGGTGCACTCTAGGAGTCTAGGGACTTCACCCTTCATCCAGAAAAGCAGATATGTATTATTTTAAATAATATCTCCACAGAAGCCTCTTGATCTCTGATTTTTATCCTCTTAAGTCTAAGACAACAAGTTCAACTGACAGCTCAGTTTTAGCTGACAGTTCAGGTTGTTTATTAAGAGGGATCTTGATGTTCTTCCAATTAGATGTAGTTCCTATCTTGTTCTTACAACACCTAGGCTCAGCGGCCAAGACAAACCATGATGTATTAAATATGAAGGGGAAGAGTAGAAGAATAGCAGGGACTGTGGACAAAAATAGATGAGTCTCGTACATTAATCCAAACACACATGAATCCAGATGTTTCTTAGGTAAGTGTAGAAAAGATTGATGAGAAATACTTTTGTTAGGAGTCATGATTCTGTTGCAAGCTGGCCCAGGATGGGTGCGAAGTTCTGCTCATATTCTCAGTGACACAATTAAGACTCGAAACGAAGTCAAGTGCCTAAGAACTTTATTTGCCTGACAATTGGTGTGCAAGTGCAAAAGAGAGAAAAGAGAGAAAGAGGAAGAAAAAAAGAAATTAGCTACTATCACAGAGCTGAGACATTCCGGCAGTCCAATCCGTCCATGGAGCAAACCAGGTGGAAGAGGAGTGAAGGAAAATTGTTGAGGATGAGAAGAGTCAAGCTGGAGAAGAGCCCAGTCAGAGAATTGCCGAGCCAGGAAAAAGAGTCAAGCAAGAAGTAGTTCTTTTCTCCACTTTTATCATGTCAATTTATTACATATTTATCTTTCTTCTGAGATTTTTTTAGCCCAATACCATCACTGGGGGTCTCAAGAAGTGTCAACCCCATATCTGGGTACCTGCATGGAGTTTAGGCACAGAGTTTCTCAGAATCCTCTTTATACATGTTTAGTTTCTCGAAATTCGCTTCATGTTCAGATCTGTACAGCAACAGGAAACCTTTAGTCTTGCAGTCGCTCCATTGTTATGGCAGTGGTGTCTTTAGTGGTTTTCTTTCAGCAATGTTGAGGCAAAAGACTACTGCAGTCTCTTACAGATTCTAAAGGGTCTCGCTTTCTCCAACAAAGACAGCTTATTGAAAGCGTCCTAATCTCACAATGTCTACTTTAAATGTGTTGTTTTCAAAAGAACTGCGAAGATTATCCAGCTGCATTGTAGCTAGCAGTCAAATCTTACCTCTTCAGCTGGAGGACATGGGTGTCTGACTTTCAAAATTTTAAGGGAGAAGCCCAGGCAAGAGCTGATCTGGTCTTATCCCCTGAAGTCAAATCAGCCTCTTTCCCTGTATGGTGTTCAACTCTGCCTAATTTTGCTGAATGGTTGAGTCATTGGTGTTAGGTCTCATCGCGCCCTCTCAGAAAATGTGTGGCCACCTTACTGTGGTTGCTCTAATGCTGCCAGTGATTCTGATCTGACCCGGGCATACAGTGAGTCACTTCATCCAAAGACTGCTGCTGCTCAAGGTCTGATGAATTGTGGGCTTCACAAAGACAAAGATTTTGGCAACATTCACACTTGGAGGCCTGGTGCTATTGCACAGAAAGTTTTGTTTGAAAGGTGGCATTTCTTTTTCTTTTACAAGCCAGAGAAAACTAATTCGTCTTGGCACACTCCAGCTTCCTCCACCGTCTGTGCTGCCTGCATATTAAACACTTGATTTTATATCCCATTCTTCCATTTCAGAATTTACCACTACTTATACTTGGGAAGAAGATTTTCTATTCCTTTTCACTTCATCCTTGTGAACTAGAAAGTTCATCTTACCCAACCGGAACAGGGGTCATCTGACATTTAAATCTGGGTTCCAGGTTTGCAAGACCAAGTTAAACCTGTCATTGGATGAATTGTGACTAAACGTGGACACATTATTATCACTTAGTCATCTGAGGTCAGCATGAGGTAATGGGCTTGTAATGGCAGCCAAGCCAGACATGCTTCTAGGAGGGCTTCATCTAGACTGATTTTCCTTTACAGCGATCTTCCCAATGAGGACCAAAAGGGCTTTTAAACATAAAAATTTGGTTAAATTACAGAATATTTACTTAATCTTTCACACAGACAAACTCAAAATTACGAGGTCAGAAGAATAAATTTAAAAGGGGAGTATAAACAATTTCTTTACCCACTTGGTACTTGCTTCCAAGCCAGGTTTAAACACTTCAGTGAATTTATGAGTTGTTGGAGTAAGTATTGCACAGTCTGATCTAGTCCCCAGGAAGTTTTCTTGGTTTACCTATGGAAGCCAGTGTATATCTGCTTCTCTCCACCCGGATTCCTCTCTCTCATGAACGGATGGTTCACCACTGCTTGCAGCGTGTATCTCTCTCTGTTCCTCCCTATAACATCTTGCAGTAGGAAAATTAGTTTTCTTGGGCATGTTCAGATTCTCCCAATGGAAGGAACAACTTTCTTCTTTCCAGTGATCTTACAGAATCACAGAATCACAGAATGTTAGGGGTTGGAAGGGACCTCAAAAGATCATCTAGTCCAATGTCCTGCCAGAGCAGGATCACCTACAGTAGGTCACACAGGAATGAGACCAGGAGGGTTTTGAATGTCTCCTGACTACTCTACTTGCTCCCCAAGTAGAGCAGGGGAGTGAGGGTTGAGTTCAATACATAACACCTCATCTCTGCTGCTCCTTCCATCTCAAGATCTTCCCCTGCTCCACCACAGAACACAGTCCTTCATGGACTATTCTAGCATGGGTCATTTCCACAGAGTGCAGTCCTTCGGGAATAGGTTGCTCCAGCATGGGCTGCAGCGAAATCTTTACTCTGGTATCTGGAGCAACATCAAAATTAATACCCCCTTTTTTTTTTTTTTTATAATTTAATTTACATATTTTTTTTTCTGTGAAATGCTCTTTCAGTGACCAGACATAAATCAGATTGCGTATCTTGTAATTTTTTTAAAAAAAAAATCCTATCAGCATTATCTAGTGCTATAATAGCAGTAAAGTAAAAATTCTATAGGGTTTTGATCCAAAAGATACAATGAATAGAAAGAATTCAAATAAGAGTTTTGATACAGATGATGCAATCTTTTCTAGGCTCTCTGTGGTATTTCTTTCACAGATGACCAAGAGCTACTTCTTTGTTTGGATATGTGACCTCAGCTTTGAGCTCACAACTATACTGTTGCTGTTCTGTTTCAGATGTCATAAAACACCCATAGGAAAGAATGCATAAAAAAGAAGATGAATCCATGGGAAATAAGGTGAAAGGGTGAAATTTCACAAATACACTGTATTAACTTGTTATTTACATTTTCCCAAAATATCTATCAGCTCAGGAATTTGATCAGCTATGTGCTCCTTAACTTTGTAATTGGTGATATAAAATGAAAAGATGACTTTGTAAGCTCCATCTTTGCTGTTCTATAGTAATTGCAAGTTTTTGCTATTACTGCTCATGAAGGTAACACAAGGTGTTTATTTCTGTACATACCTGCAGTGATGAATTATCGTTGGAATTTTATTGAAAATCCTTTAAAAGCTAGAGGCTTAGCTTTAAGCACAACATGTGTCTCATTTTTTTAAAAAAAGAAGCATTAATTGGAGCGAATTTAAAGCTTTAGTTTCTAGAATCTAATCAGAAATGACTTGACTTATACCACTGTCAAGCACAAAATCTACTGAAGTCAATGGATATACAGGAAAAATTTGTCGAGTTAAACACATGTCAAGTCAAGAACTTTTAGCAGTACCTGGAGCCTCTTACAGAAAACTACAGAGTAAACTGTAGTTTTTTGAATGTTGTAGTGATTCACTCTTCGGGTCTTTCGCTGGGTCACTTCTCCCTTAAACAGAAGAGAATTCTTGAAACAGACAAAACTGCTCTTAGCAGTTTGTCCGTCTGCTCGCGGTAATTTGAAGAGCTGACGTGTAAAAATGAATAACAAATCAGATGAGAACGATCTTCTTAGAGCTGCAGAAATTGCTCAGCGTGCTTATTTATACTTCATTAACTAAGCATTAAAGCATAAAACACCAATTCATGATGGTCTCAGAGAAGTAGCATTAAACGCTTACACACAGCATCTCTAGAAGCTAGGAAGGTCTTGGTAAGGACATGCTCGAAGATAGGGTTGTGTGCAAGTAGAATGCTCTGCATTATAAAATAATAGACAATCCAATTCCAGCACCTTCAGCTGGCTTTTTGAATGCAAATTTCAACTGTCACATCTTAATTAAAAACTACCAGTCAGCACTATTTAAAAAGTGGAAGAGAACTAAGTGGTAGGTTGTTGCAGAAAAATGTGTAAGTTGCGTGCTAAAAGAAGTAGCTAAGGTGACAGGTATGTAATTATCATCACATCAAGTGAAGGACAAGAAACAGTCTGTGGTTTCTGAAGAGGTGGGGCTTCAGCAGTCTTCAGTGTGGCAAGGGGTTCTTCAGACAGAGTTAATTTGTCATTCCATTTTTCTCAAAAGAAAATCTCCCATGCCAAACCTCTGTGAGCCTTCAAAACCAGTGACATGCCTGGCAGAGTTCAGACATAAAGAGATTGGTGTGAACACAAATGCTTGTGTCTCACGCATCTGTTAGGGATGAGCTTGAGGAACAACACTATCTTCAGGTATGTGGCAGTTTCTGTTCAGTAGCACATCACAGCTGTGCCATAATCCCTCATTCAATGGAGAATGAGCAAAACATTGAATTAAAGGCCTGTTGTAGTCTATCATCTGAAGGCAAGAATCTTCAGCATCTTCCACAAGTTTTAAACTGCCAAACAGAGGTCCCCTGTATGCCATTAAAAAGTGAATTTTCTGTGCAAAGGATCATTTTGGTACATAAGAAGAACCACTCAGAAATATCATTCAGTGCTTCTAGCGGTTGCTATTAATGTTACAAGCCTTAACAAAACCATTTTCTTCCCCCAGCTGCATGCGGGATGACTTCTGTACAAAGTCTTTGTTCTGGTTGAACATACTTCTTGAGGCCACAGCACTTGCCCAGGTTTTACAAGTCAGATCTTCTGCCCTTCAGTCACTGCTGCACTTAGTATGAAAGTACACTGAGGTGTAGCAACAATTTTGTCTCCTACACCCCAAATCCATGTTCTCCCTTGGATGTCTCTATCTTAGGTGCTTGCACAGCACCCTTTGTGTCAGAATGGTTACAGGAAATGTTAAAAACTTATAAAGAGATGTCACTTCAGAAATATTTTAAGAAAACAGTGTCAAATCAGACTTTGAATTTTCTCAGTTTGTCAGCTTAAGACTGAGCATGTAGAAAAGGTAATCTTTCTTATATTTAACCTGAGAATTTGGATAAGCAGACTTAACAGTCAAAGCTCAATTTTAGAAATGGCCTCTTGCTAAATGAACTTTCCTCCTCTCTCCCCAGTTAGAAAACATTAACCTTTAAATCTCAGCGGGCTTAGAATATCCAGTCTCCTGGATAATATATAATCAGTACTGAAGAGGAATAATGTATTAGCTACTCAGATACCTGTCAGAAAAATTCTTTCTTTACTGGTTTTCCACATGTATGTAATCAACACTTGACACATTTGACTTGACTGATTATTCATAAACAAAAGTAGAGTTATGGTACTTAATTACTGTCAGGGCTTTAAGGGCTCTGTTAGATTTTAATGGCCATGTCCACTCCTGGGGCCTCCTCCCACCCTGCCCATGGCCCAAGATCCCATTTCAGCCCCCCAGGGCCTCCAGTCCCTGCCCTAGTGTCACTGTAGGACACTGGTCTCCAGCTTCCCAAAGCCCTGCCCCGCCTGGCCATGGGCCCCACCAAGCCACGGGCCAACATTCTTGTCCCCATGTCCTTGCCGGAACATCTCAGAGCCATGTCTGACCCTGGTTCCCCTCACTGGGCCTGATGCTAATCCTCCATTGCTGTCCTCCCAAGTGTTACACAGCCTCCAGCATCCATCGGAGCTTGACCTGAGACCAGTTCCCTCTTAGCTTGGCCCAGCTGGCCCCTGAGATTCTTTGATGAAGCTGGAACCTTCCCCACCATGGTTATCACACTCAAATACTGGCCTCTGTCCTTCAGCAAGCAGCTGGATCCTCCTGTCCCCTGACAGTTATAGTGCAACACCAATGTTCCAATCCTAAATAAATTAAATTTGCTATGCACTTAGGTTGTATTAGGGGAGATAAAATGGAGGTTACTGTAATTCCTATCTCCTCTTTTTTGTTAGCTTTGCTTACTCCAAGATATTTGGGACATTTGTGAAGACTGTGTGGGTTGCTTCAAGATAGAATTAATGTTGTCTTTTCTTTAACATAAGTTTGAACTGTTTATGGTGACCAATATGTTCTTGCTGCTATCAACATGAGTGTAATGATTTCAGAACTCTCATAAATCAAAATAAATGAAATTCCACAAAAGGTTGTATGCAAATACTGTCCTACAGGGTGGTAAGTATCACTGAATTCCCACTTGTCAGAAAGGTAAATAAAATCAATGGGCTTTTAACAGATACATTATTTCATTATGTGACAGTTAAAGCACAGCGTGAAATCTAAACAGAAATCAGACATGGCACCTGCCAATGCTTCTTGAGCTGTGTGGCTTTTTCAAGCCCATGATTTACAAATCTTAAGAACTGAAGTAGTAATCTTTCAATTTTTAAAAAATATTTTTCTCTGAAAATCCCCTGAGAAGCTAAGATCTGCATTCGCCAACGTGTGGATTGTTTTTATTGCTCAAATCCTCCATGCTGCTTCTTCGTTTCCTGAGGTGCCAACTGCTGTAATGTAAACATTGGAAAGGCTTCCCCTGAGCATCACGGCACCTCATTCTTCTCTTTCATATGACATCCTCAGCTGTGATGTTCCCTGATGGTTATAAGAGCCCCAGCAGGTCCATGCCTCACTCAGCTTTTGCTGCTGGCCAAAGTGTCACGTTGTTCAGATCGCCTTGATCAGTGTGGTGGGTTCATGTGATGTGACACCCTGGTAAGTCAGACCTGAAGTTCAGATGTAGCTATAAGTGTCTGTTCCTTTACACTCACTATAATGGAAGTGAAGGCAAATAGTTTAGATGAACTTTCCTTTGTAGACCTCTGAAGTTAGATCAGGTGAATCCAACACTTCATTTTCTGCTATTCTCCATCTGTCTTTATTCTCTGCTCTCTTAGCACCAATACCAGTTTCCTTCATCTAAGCAGACATCCTTGACCTGAACCTCCTCTGCACACAACTCAAAAGGGACCAGGGTTCCTTTCTGACTTGCAGTATTCTATATCTATTGGTTGTTGTTACTGTAGTATTGGAATGAACTGGAATTTAGTAATTCATGATGAAAGTTCTGCTGACACTACCTCTCCAATCATTCATGTTCTGTTGCTTAAGAAAATCTTTGTAAAAATATAATTTACTTTCTCTCATTTTTAGATAGAAAGAATGAATGCATAAGTATTAGGTTCTACATACATTTAGCTCACACTTTCCTTTTCTTTTCTTCTCTGAAGATTGTATATATTCAAAATAATCAGTTTTCCTAAACTTTCAAACTTCCAGTTAGAGAACTAGAAAAAAGTACAACATACTCTAGAGGTTAGGAGAAAACTGGACTATCTTCTACTTCAGTTATGTGTTTTGATAACATCTTTTTACTGAATTTTCTGAAAGTATCTTACACAGGTGGGTGGCCCTGAACTGAATCGCTCATTCAGCCTAGATGGCATGACAGTGAGGAAGACTAAATTGGGACTACTAGGGAAAATAGTCACAATATAGCCCTTTGTTCTCACATGCTGGTAGGAGCAGGCTTTTTTAGATCAACGTCAAGTTCTATGGTAGCCTGTCCTGAAAAAACACTTAAGAAGAAAAAACAACTTATTCCAAAGAATATTAAGTCACCTTTTTCCTTATATTGAACTGCTAGAAAAAAAAAAGGTTCTGAGTCACAAAAAAATGTATTCCACAGGGTACTTTTTATCAGTATCTGAATGATGGAGGTCTGTAGTGCTACACCTTGAGGAAAGAAGGATTGCCAAGGAAACTGCATGCATCGGGGGGGCTACAGCTGACAAAACAGTCTTCAACACATCTGTGGCTCTTCTCCTCATGAGTTTGAAAGCTGGGGATTCTTGTGAGTGGCTTTGTAGTACAAGCAGTCACATATTCAAAGAGAAAGAAATTGCCTATGCTGACTATGCCTCATCGTTTTCCTGAACAGGTTATTCACCTCTTGAAAGCCTAAAAAAAAAATCTGGGTTTTAATTAGCAAATTGCTTGAGGAAGAGCTGACATAAGGCTACATCAATTCTAGTAAATAAAATATACCTAGGACTACTTTTTTATACTGATGTGGAATGGTCCTCATCTGTACTTTGTACGTTGTTTCCCTCCAAAACAGGGTCACCACACAGAAATTGTTTTTGAGGCACTCAGTTGACAAGGAAGAAAAATATGCAGGAGGTTGGACTAGATGACCTTGACAGGTCCCTTTCAGCCAAAACCGTTCTACGATTCTATGATTCTATGATTCCATGATTCTGTGATTCTATGATTCTATGATTCTATGATTCTATGCCTGGAAAAGCATTAGCTCTGTAAGATGAGTTCCTGTGCCTGGGAATGTCTCCTGACATCATTTCAGTAATTAAAATAGCTGTAACTGCAATGTATTTTTGCAGACAATGGATCTCAAATACTCTCAGTGTCTGAAGAGTTGTTGTCTGTTTTTGTCTCCTGCCTTAGAACATCAACATTTTAAGAAAAGGGCCTTTTTTATTTTGGTTTGTGTTTGTACAGATGCTTCTATGTGGTTACAAAGAAGTATTTCTGGTAGAAGAGACAGTACAGATTTCCTAAAACACCCTTACGCACCTGTTAACTTTCTTATGAGAAAGGAACTTGTAGATTCAGATTTGTCCCTGAAAAGTTTATTTACATCTGCAAAGAATGAAAGGAAAAAAAAAAAAGCAGCTTAGTTTTAATGACCAGTTCGTTGTTATTTCCAGCCCTCTGCAAAACCAAATTAAGACTTGCAATTTTATTGTTTCCCTCCCACAGAGAAGAGAAATATTTAGTTCTATAAATATTTGATTGGGGCTCAGCCACCTGGAAAATCTTGTAGACGAGGAAATAAACTTTGAGAGGCCAGATCTTCTCTTGGTATCTGGTTCACCATATTGGACACTGAAATATTGGGGTAGATTTCCCAGGGCAGCTCAGGAACAGCTGGTGTGGTACGTGCTCCCACAAGTACCACAGAGGTAGACCTACCTCTACCACAGAGCCTGCATCTGCCTCTGTGTGCAGCCAGGTTTCTGAGCAGGTTTCTTCTCACTCAGGTTAGGTGTCCACATGTTTAGTCCCTTCATCAGAGACAAGTCTTCTTAGTTTCCATTTACAGCCAATGACAAGTAATAGGCATTTTAGAACACAATTAATCTGATTTGTTTCAAATGTCTACTCAGAACAAGATTAATTTCACTCTAGAAATACCCTCTTTTCTCTGTTTATTGCAAAGAAAGCCTGGAGTGACTAGCTCATATATGGACATCTCTTCTTCAACCCTGTTTCATAAGAAATGTTTTAGATGCTGCCATTGATCTTCAAGTGTGGTGACCTTGCTGAGATTTTTAATTGATTTACTATACAGGACTGAGTAGCAGGTTAATATTTATGGTTCTCTGTATGACAATCTCTTGTCTGGGTATTCAAGAAAACACAGGGATGTGGCATTACTTTTCTAGGATAGCAGCTCTGGGGAGAATTTAGAGAGGTTTATTAAGGTATCTCATCAATCCTATGACCACATTCGATGGATATGATCCTTGGGTGGAAGTTAGCACAAGAAAAAATGTTTTTTCCTCTGTAAAGGATATTCAGGTTTTGTATTCTTGCAGGATGAATTTTTCTTGATAGGGGTTGAGACAGAGGCTTTGCTATTTCGAGGCAAACATACAGCCTGAAAAACCACTGCCCATTCAATGAGTTCAGGTCCTCACTGGCCCCTATTCCTGAAGTGGCTTAAAGCCATAAGGAAACTATGTCATGTTATTCAGAGCAGATCTGGCTGAATATCTTTTGGTTGCATAATTTATTCAGAGCATTCTGCAGTCATATTTGAATGCATTATTCAGTGGGTTTCCCCTTCCTCCCATCATTCATCCAGTTCACGAAGCGAGTAATTTGGGATTATATAGTAAAATGCAAGGCTTTGTCAACACATTTCAGGGAATATTTCACATAAAATCAATGCATGTTATTTTCTCAGATTTAATAAACACAGTAGGATAGAAGGAAAGAAGAAAAGCTGATATAAGGTTTTCCTGCTGCTTAGATACTAAGGAAGAAGGGCAGCTGATGGAAATGATAGAAAAGAAAAGCCTTGCTTCATTACCTGTACCAGAACACTGAGCTTTCTTCCCGTCATGACAATATGTCAGCATTTAACCAGGAGACAAACTAGTACAGGGTACATATCATCCTCTCTGTAGGTTTACCGAGAAAAGGAAGTTTATTGACATCTAATCAACATTGGAATTCTCCCATTTCTAAATGGGTGTTCAGCATTAGCTGCAGCAGAAGTCACCCTCCCTGGTGAACTTTGAGGTGGTTTGTCTTAATGTTTTGTTTTGGCATGTGTGGTGTTCTGTCCTTAGCACATTAAATATACCTATAGGCTTCATAAGGAAAAGATGGTCAGATTTTAAAGCCTTTGAGGCTTTACAGTGGACTTTGGCGTAAGTCCTAAAACAAATAAGCATGAGGTAGGACTAGAGGAGCATCTGTTGTGTGCAGTGCAACACTGGGTTGGGAGGAGGTAGGCAGAGGACAGAGAGATCTTCCTGAAAGACATCACTGCTGTTTTTCCTCTTTTGTGTGCTGCTGAGGGAGCAGTTTAACAAGCAAAACATGCAGGCAAACAGTGCAACAGATGGTGCAACCTACTATTGAGGAAACATTTCAAAGGGTAACAAAATATGGTTGAAACCAGCTTACAGTTTACACACTGAATGCAAAACCGAACATGCTGTTTTCAGCAGGCTGAAGCTGTTTTCATTTGCTGATGCCAAGTGCTTTGGGGAGCCGCAGCTCCAAAGCGGTTACTGCAGCAGCAGGAATCCCTGTAACTGCATACACTTGACTCAGCTGGGTAGGTGGGGAGGACTTTCTGTCTTTCTGTCTAAGTGCGAATAATAATTTCCAAACACAGGAGATTTTGAAAAGTACGCATAAGTGGTAAAGAAGATCTCATAAAAGCAAAAAAGTAAATCCAGAAGAAGTTGTTGTAGTTTCCCAAGAAATCATGCAGTATATCAAGTGGTGAGGAAGGTTAGAAAAAAATATTGAAGATGTTTGGCTAAATTATGAAGTCTTTATTCACTCTAAACATTGGATATGGATAAAGGAGAGGCAAGCACAGATCGTTAAACACTCGTATAGGCCGTCAGGGGTGGAAAGCAGCAAAATCAGAATGGACAACACAGAACAAACTGTAGCTAGTAAGAGAATCTTGAGGCTACAAGAAATCATTCCTTGACTGGATTAGTAGTAATAGAAGGCCCAAATGAAAGTGTTAGACATTTATTCAGTGCGAAAGAACTGCTATCACTAAACTGTGTAAGGAAAACTGAAGAGGGAAAGGATGTTTATTTTAACTGTTCTTTATAAAGCTTACTTACACTAGAGGCACACTCACTAACAACAGTGAATAACAGCTCAGCCTGGAACAAAAATAGATCATGTTTGATTCTGTTTTGGTATATTGCAGGTTTTCAGCTTGTCTGGGTCTTCTGAACCTGATCTCAGTGTGAATCATCATAGGATCATAGAATGTTAGGGATTGGAAGGGACCTCGAAAGATCATCAAGTCCAATCCCCCTGCCAGAGCAGGAATGCCTAGACTATGCCACACAGGAACGTGTCCAGGCAGGTCTTGAATGTCTCCAGAGAAGGAGACTCCACAACCTCTCTGGGCAGCCCGTTCCAGTGTGGGCTGAAGCAGGTTCAGAAACATCAGCATCTGTCTTTGTGAACTTGTGGAGGATGCATTGCTGAACCGGAAAGAAGCAATCTTAATGTGTATGTGTATAAAGGGAGTTAAAAATGAAGGGCAAATTTGTAGACAGGTCAACTTATCTTCAAAACCTAGGAGAAATCTAAAGCAGTCAGAACTGACTTGCAAGCACTTGGAAGATAACAAGGAGGAGAGTAGCAATGAAGATGAATTTGCCAAGGAGAAGATATCTTGTCAAATCAATCTGAATTTCTTTTATGAAAGAATAGCGAGTGATGTAGGTAAAGAAGAAGCAATAATCATATATCTTGTTTTCACTAAGGCTTTTGACATTACCTTACATTATATTCTTGTAAGCAGCAAACTGGGAAGACAAATCAAAAGCACTATTACTGCTGGAGAAGAGTGTAAAGTGGCATGTAAGCAGGTAAAGTTATCACTTGCTCCCTGTCCAACTGCAGGAATAATTCCTTTCACTCTGACTTGCTAATGACATAAATTACATAATCAAATCAAGGCTGTGCTTATTAAATCCGTAGATGACGTCAAGCTTATAGGTACTGTAAGCATGTCGGAGAACAAGACTAAAATCCATTATGATTCTAATAAACTAGATAAACAGACTGAAAGAAACCAGGACACTGGCAGAAATATTCCACCAATTCTTAATACAATTTTGACCAAAAGTGATTAACAACAGTACAAGTTTACTCTATAAAATTGACTAGAGGCTGAAAACTGTTGGGATAGACAGTTGCAGTGCTGAATGCAGTTCAGATTAAATTAGAAGAGTGGAGATACTGAAAGGTATGGAGAGGGCAAAGGATGAAAATTCTGAAATAAACCCGAAATGCTAACTATAAATAAACATTAACAAAATTATTAACAGTCTATTTTAAAAAGGAAATGAATGCTGAAACCCATCAAACTGTTACGTCCTGCCACATTCCTTCTACATTTTCTATGTATTTCACAGTTATTTTTTTTAAATTACACACATTTATTTATTGTTATATATTTATGTTGAATTTCGTAGAATGATCGGTAGAGTACATGGGAAATCTTGGAACTTAATCCACTGCAGTTTTGGTCATCTGATGCTACTTAAAAAGTGTTTATTTTGATAATTTTCTGTGTATAACTGTATGTATTTTATATTGACAGATTCTCACAGGGCAGAATGTCACTAATTGAATCTAACGAATATGGCTGGGGACTTATGGTAGACTGGAGGCAATAGATAAAACAACAGATACACATCAAGACCTCTGTGGATATTAACAGCAGGAATGTCCATCAACAGAAAATTGTACTGTGGCTAAAATTTGCATATGCAAATACCAAGAGCTTTGGAGTATTGATATAATAACAGCAGGCATACACTCCAGGAGAGCATGATCTTATGGATTTATGGATGTCCTACTTATGTGGCAGAGATGCAGAAAAGGTAATGAGACAGAAAATGTGTGGTGACTTCAAATGCTCAGATGGATATGACAGGAACTGTTGTATAATTTTTATTCTGGATGTCTCCCTGAAAGAGCTGTGTATGACTTACACATTGATAAAATTGTCCTAAGTGTCATTAAGGGACTGTTGGTATTTGATCTTTAAGACGTATGTTACTAGAAAACGGAGTAAATATATAGACTTCTATTGATGATAATGTTTTGGAGTGAAAAGAGCTTGTTGTTACTCAGATCTGTTACCACAGTCCATCAGAATTTAGACTTCTACAGAGATAGAAAATAGTTAATACTAATTGTTAGTTATTCCCCTCATTATTTCTACTTAACAGACTGATTTTTCAGCTTGATGGATGAAGAGATGGTTATGAAAGCATCAGAAAGAGATCATGACCAAAAGGGATTATATTAGATCATCTTGTGCTACATGCTTTGCCATTTGCTGAGTTGAGATTCCTCTGCTGAGAGAAAAGAGCTAGAAGTGCCATAGCTGTCTCTGTACAGCTAAATGAGAAAGGCACCTGCCCTGTATGTCAGCAGTCATGGGCTGGTTCAGGTCCACGCAGGCTGGGTCGCTGCTCTTAAGGACATGCTATGTACAACTTGGCCATGGGCTTCTCTGGGCCCCACATGTGTGTCACAGTCTCCTCAAACTCTAACTAACTACATTAAAAAGAGCCCAAAAAAGAATTCTGAATGTTTTGTTATTTGGCTTTGACTTTTGTTCTTTCTTCTTTTAGCAAAACATTACTGCATAAGGTTTGACATTATTCAGGAATTCTGGGTTTCTAATTACAGGATTTGTACTCATAGGAGTTTATTTCTTCTACTCTCTGTATTTGCTTTTTTCAACTACAAGAAAAAATAATAAAGGGAAATGCATTCACATAGGGGCATTTTTCCTCAGTTCTAAGAAAAAACAAAATCCAAATTTTTTGTGTGTAATAAAAGTTTTTTATAACCACTTCTGAGGGTTATTTGTTTGGTTTTAGAAACATGTCACTCAAGACCTTGTTGTTCTTACTGTGAGCAGAACAATACTGCATATTTTCATGATTCAGTCTTGGGACTGGATAGACAGTGACTGTTAAAAGGCGGGAGCTTGTTCATAAAACAAGCAAGGCTGTGCACCAGGCTCTTTGATAACAAGAAAGAACAGCTGGACCATGAAATAGCCATAGAAAGTGTAGTACTGTGAAAAAAAAATTAATGTTGATAAGATTATTATCCATTATAGGCAGTTTGGATTTACTGATATGATGGGTTGACCCTGGCTGTAGGCTAGGTCCCCACCAAAGCCACTCTCACTCTTCTCAGCTGGACAGGGAAAAGAAAATATAACAAAAGTCTTGTGGTCTAGACAAGGACAGAGAGAGGGCAATCACCAATTACTGTCAAGGGAAAAAGGCTCAATTTGGGAAAAGATTTCATTTTTATTTATCACCAATCAAATCTGAGTAGGATAATGAGAAATAAGAACAAATCTTAAAAGTACGTTCCTGCCACCTCTCCCTTTTTCCTGGGCTTAACTTTATTTGCAATTACCTCCTCCTCAGCAGCACAGGAGAAAAGGGAATAAGGGTTGTGGTCAGTTCACAACATGTTGTCTCTGCTGCTCCTTCCTCCTCAGAGGGAGGACTCCTCATAATCTTTCCCTGCTCCAGCATGGTGTGTCTCCAACCGGAGACAGTCCTCCATGATGTTCTCCATGGTAAGTCCTTTCCACGGGGGACAGTCCTTCAGAAGTAGATTGCTCCAGCGTGCACCCCCCATGAGGTCACAAATCCTTCCAGCAGACCTGCTCTGGTGTAGGCTCCTCTCTCCATGTGTCCTGCTAGGTCCTCCACAGGTCCTGCCAAGAGCCTGCTCCAGCACGGGTTTCCCACAGGGTCGCAGCCTCCTTTGGGTTTACCCCAGCTCTGATATGGGGTCTTCCATGGGCTACAGGTGGACATCTACACCACCATCACCTCCATGGTCTGTAGGGGACAGCTTGCCTCACCATGGTCTTCAACAAGGGCTGCAGGGAAATCTTTGAATGGAGCACCTCCCCCCCTGCTTTCTTCAGTGACTTTGGTGTCTACAGAGTTGTTTATTTCGCATGTTCTCATTCTTCTCTTCCAGCTGCTGCTGCACAGTCTTTTATCTCTTCTTAAATATGTTATTGCAGAAGGCCTACCACAGTCACTGATGGGTTCAGCCTTGGCCAATGGTGGGTCTATCTTGGAGCTTGTTGACATTGGTGTTATTGGACGTAGGGGAAGCTTTTAGCAGCTTCTTACAGAAGCCATCCCTGCAGCTCTCCCACTGCCAAATCCTTGCCATGTAAACCAGATATAACTGAATAAAATGAAATGGAATGGGGTGATGAGGGGTAGATAAATATTTCAAAGAAAACCTATGCTGTTTGTAAAGATGTTTTGATAATAAACATGGAAATAAAACAGAGAAGTGGGAGTTGTCTGTTATAAAATATTATTAATAAGACCAAGAGAAAGAAATAAATTTCCTTGAAGACTAAATTATCACAACAGAAACATAATAAAAAGGTATATTGATAGCAGTTTAAAAGTACATGTTAAAGTAAGATTAAGGTAGTAAGGATAAAATAACCATTTCATTTGAAGTTATTGCAGTGTTGTTTAGTCAGAACTTTGGCAGATGTAGAAGAAATCCTGCACAATCATCAGCCTTCCTGGTCTACTTCTATCCATCTCCTCTCTGCTCTTTTATACCACAAGTACAAATTCCTCAAGGCAATGAATATCATTCTATCCGCATTTCTATAGTACAAAGGGTGCTTCTTCACCACTATTCCTTTATAGTATCTTACAAATAAAATAGGTATTATAAAAAAAATCAGAGGTGGGTGTTTGCAGAACTTTGGTACACTGTGCTCAAGGCAATCATGATGTGAATGCTTAAATCAATCTTTTGTCTTATAAAATAAGAGAGAAACTTTTAAACTAAACCTGAGTATCTCCTTAAGTTGCAGAGAGAATGGTTCTGAAGGTCTGATTCTGATGTACACCCACTACGGATATAAAATATGACTCACAGAACCTCCTAGGCATACTTGCAATGCAAGTAATAATGAAAAAAAAGTATTGTAAATGTAGCAAGTTTTCAAAATGTCAATTTAGTATTTGCCAAATAATAACTTGGGAGAACAGCTCTTTGAATTTTGATGCACTGCAGTCCCATGTGAATCCTATTCCTGATTCTGGACAGGCCGAAATGATAATATTTGGTCCCTACATGCTGCTTCTCTATAAATGGAGTTGGGATTTTCACAGTTCCTTAGTGGCTCGCACTCAATGTTAGATTGACATAACATGTGCCAAAATCACTTTCCAGGGCATAACACATAATGTATTTCCCTTTCCTTAAATGGAGGCTCAAGCCTGTTTCACAGAAGCCGTAGTGCACCTGGTAATTTTAAAGCACTGTGCTGAAGCCTGAGGATACAGAGCAGACAGACATAAGGGTCAAACAGATTCTGCAGCAAGGAACAAGTTTTTTCCGTCCACACTTCAGACAGACTGCAGACATCAGATATCTGTCAGCTTAACTCCAGACACTGAAGAGCTCCTAAGCCTCTGATTTGTCTGTAGTAAAGATGCTAGAAATTTTGAGTTCAAAAGTGGGCAACTGCTTCAGAGGAAGTCAAATTCTTTGAGGTCAATTCTGAGTAAAGAGATGAAGGTAGGAGAGAGGTGCAATTTGTTCAGATTTCAGTAAAAGGGTTGGTATTTGAATAGATAAAAGATTCCAGTCCACTGCCCCTAAGCTAGTGTTTTTGTGTAAGAAACAATTGATAACACAATTCTCTAAAAAAATTTAGGAGGGAGAAAACAGACATTTTTAGATGACTATAAGAAGGATTTGGAAGGCCAAGCAGTGGAACATCCACTACACAATCCAATGCGAGTCAGCGCTCCAGACTTCATGTGTAGATATTGTAAGCATTTTCTTAGGGAAGATGATAATACACAGTATTGTGAAATCAGTAGTGAAATCAGTATTGAAATCACTAGTACCTCCACATGCTGTCCTCTCTGAAGGCTGAAGGACTAACTGAGCCTCCAAGCTGCAATGATGGATGTCCATGGCCTTCCCACCAGTATACCAACTACACCAGTGCCTTCCCTGGCCTTACCTTCCCGACATGCGGAGGACCATTCCAACAACGGAGTTAAAGGAAAAGGAAGCAGGAAGAGATGTATATTAACTATTTTACATTTATCCTCAAGGCTGCAGAGTTAATTTTGGTCTTAAAACATCTATAGTTTTGCTTATGCTCTGCTCTGACTAAAATATCACTGAGCAATGCAATGCCAAGCCCAGGATAACAAGATCTGGAGAAAATTAGGATATATTGGCTGAGATTTTTCAACACAGTGAGCTTAACTGCCTAATGCAAACCCTGAGTTAGTGATAATGTGATCTCGGCCTCAGCACTCCTACTGTCATATCATAATGGGTAACAAACTGAGCAATGCAAGACAGCAGTTCTGGTATCTCATTCTGAATTGGAGACAAAAATCTAGCCTAGGTGGCAATCAGCATAAGTTTAAGAAACCTACATTTAAATGTCTCACTTGCAGGGATATATACTTGTCTAAATTCTCTGATGGGTGTGGTCAGGTGTACTATTGATTCAGTTGTCTGCACATAGACATATAATGTCAGTTGAAACACACTTAAGATATCAACTGGCCTCCTTGTTTTACTTCACAATGACAGATGACTCCCATAGATTTTGTGTCATAGCTGCCAGGATTGTACAGATGTTTATAAGTCTAAACGGAGGGTTAGATAGTACTAGGGACATATGTTTGGGCAGTTGTTTTGCATCTCTAGTCATATAGTCAATGGAGTCTAGAAAGTGATTCATGTCTATATTGACGGTAGATGGAGCTTACATACATGAATTCAGAGCTGTAGGAATTTGAAGTTGTCAGTACCTGACATTGAATCTCATCCCTAAAGTCATGTGAGATTAGTTTTTTCAAAGCAGATGAGAATTCAAATCTCTTCTCAGCTTTGGCATTGGCTTGGGCAGTACTAAGAATCTAAATTTGGCTATATTTGAGCAAAAGACTACTGACAAAAACTCTTTAGCATGGGCAAAAATGAAGCGTGTGCATATGACCCACTGAAACTGATGTTTAAGGGCTGGCCTGATCAAGGAGACATAGTCACATTCAGGAACTTCAGCTGGAACAGGTATATCATTCAATAATAACTATAGACAAGAGAGTGACAAGGGGACATCTAGATCATCTGGGAGTTTCTGAATAGCTTTGTGATAATCTTACCAAAGTACAAAATGTTGTCATTATGCAAGTTTTAAAAGTAAGTATTGTGTGGATTTTTTTTTATTCAAGCGTTGTTGGAGGTACTGTCATGAAAATTTACCCTTTATTTTATGATAAATAACTACAAAGACACATACTACTATTATTTTAGGATTAAAATTCAGTGTTTTGCATACCTCTGTCTTGCCAGTGTTACGGAGGATGTACAATGGGAGGGTGTGCAATGTCCTTTTGCATAGTATACGTAATTACTGACTGTGTTACTTCACACAAGTCTTGTGGACTCATTCAGTGATCCCTTACAGATCTGTTGTGATATATTGAAAACTCAAAGAAATTACTCTTTTTAAAAATATTTTTTTTTGTTGTTTTTTTCATAGGTTGTGGTAAAATAGAATGGAAAGTAGACTGATGCAATGCTGCAAGAGAGGGATCAGCCCCAGTTAAGACTAGAGTAGCTGAATACGTGGGAAACACTGAGAGATGAAACAAATAACAACATTTAGTATTTTGAGTGAATAAAACAAAAGAAAGATTGTAAAGAAGACCAGCTTACTGTTACCTATAGATAATATGCTAAAAAACATCTGCAAATGATGGCAAGAGGCAGTAGAAATAAAAAAAAAATAATAATAAAAAAAAGAGAAACTCATGTGTCAGCTTCCTGGAGGCTCAGGTCTGGAATACAAATCATCAAACTATATCTGGCTAGACAATAAGGCACTACTAATTAAATCCAGTTCTAAGACCTGACCCTACAGACATGGCTTAAACAACGCTTCCATGGAAGCTAATCAGTGCTGACCAAATAACCACGCAGTCCTGGGTCTTCAGAGGGACTGTACTCTGTGCCGAGGCCCAACCTCACCTGACCTGCAGAACAGGAGTTCCTCAAAATTGTCTTTAGACAAATTCTTGAGCCTGTTTTGTCACTGCCTTTCTTCAGTCCAAAATGTTCTGCCCCAGTTTTGCAAAGATACGCAGTGATCATGACTATCTGTGCGGTTCACATGCTGTCTTCTCAAGTGCCCAATAAATGCCATTAAAAATAAGAGTGCATATGAAGAAAGGTTGAGGCAGGTATTTTCAGAGACTCAAAGGGAATAACATGAATAGGCACAAAAAAAAAAAAAGTGTGTACATTAGACGCCAGTGTCTGAGCCTTGTGTTTGCCCCTGTAAGAAGGTAATGCCATTTCTGCAGGGTCTCCCGTGCCTGTCCTGGTGAGGAAATGGGTCAGACAATCAGCACAACAAATAGTTCATACCTCGTCAGGTAAAATGTATCCTGAGAGCTTGATCTGAACTAACGATTCCTCTGAGTTTACAGATTCTTTTAATCATCATTAGGAAGGTACCTCTTTTCCAAAGCGTCATTTTTACAGCCTTAGGAGAGGGTTGGTTTGCTTACAAAACATTCAGGGAACATTCTCTGAGAGTTTCAGAACAAAAGAAGCTTGGAAAAAAAATTGTTAAAGTGTATTACCATCAATTTTATAAAACAATACATTTTTTCCTGGTCTCCAGCTAAAGTGCATTTATTCCACTGAGGGATTACTTTTATTTTTCAGCTGTGACTCACTGAATGTATGACAGAGTCTTGTTTCAACAAATTTATTGAGGCTGAAGAAGATGTTAAAAACAGACAGGCACCTGGAAATGCCAAAAGTGGGAAAAAAAAGCAAATATAATTTATTTCAAGGGGAGCCATGGCATAGTTCCTAATTCCCCCTGTGTATAAAACAAATGTAATCATTCTCCTACTCTGCTACTTCCCGCCTCTTAAACTTTCATATGATCTCAGAGGAAAAAGTTTATTTATCAATCTGGTAATAACATTAATATCCCTGAAATACGTTTTTGAGAAAACTGGCAATAGATGTCATTAGCCTTCTGATACACTGATTAACTTTTCAGAGCCATACTCCTTTACTGTAATAGTTGCATATGGATAAACTAATTAATGTGGGGGGGGGGAGGAAGGGGGGATGCGTGTATCTAAAAAGACAGGAAATTTATAGGTTTTAATTTCCTGGCATTAGTATCACTAGCTATTGTAATAAACCCTTAGGAAGAAATACAAGGAGTGCCCTTTGAAATAAAATTACCCTCTGGATGCAGATGAAGTTCTGCTATGCTGTGCTAAGCCAGGTGAATGTTTCGCTAGATGACTTTAATGTTACACCCAGATACGCAATAGCTGAAATTAGTAATTCTGTGGTGGCCAGAAGTTCTGACACAACAAAGCACTCAAGTACCTGAGTGATCCAGTCTTCCTACAATAATGTGTTTAAGTACGTATTTAACTCATCATTTTCAGTGGGATTTAGTCACATGTTTAAAGTTAAGCACATACTTCTATGCTTTGCTGAACCAGGGTGCATACGAATTGTCCACATCTCTTTACTCATGAAAGCTGAGGATGTTCACTATCTTAACGTTTGGCCTCTGAGTAAAACATCTGTCCCTTACCTGTTTCTGAATATGCCTGCATTGTAGCTCCCTACTTCTACAGCTATTAGAAACAGGCATGTGATGAGATGTGATCTTTGGCCAAGGCAGCAAAACTCCTTTAATGTAGTTGTAGTTATATTGACAAAAATGTCCTTTTATTTTCCCATTTCACTATCAAAACACGGAATAAAGCAGCCAGAATTCAGATTTACTAATATAGTTTAGGACGTGTTAGAAGGGTTTAGTGGTCTTCATGTTCCAAGATCTTTATGATCAATAAAGTGCCCTTAAGTGAGGAATTAACTTCCATAGTGTCAAGTTTTAACTTATTTTGGGAGACAATGGAGCAGCTAACTCAAGGAGAAAAGAATATTCTGGGCTATTAGATGAACACTCAACGTTCTCTAAAATTGTGACATTGATCCCGTGTGCAGAAATAATTCTGGAAGAACTGCAGTGAATATAAAGAGATCTGGAAAGTTATTTGATACAACTAAGTGGTCCATGGAAATTAAGGAAGGTTTTGAATGTCAGTCTGGAGGGGGAAGATTGCATCAATTATGTGTTTACTGTCTAATATAAGTATTAGGTGAGTGAAGAATTACTGCTATCTCTTTATACTTAACAAAGTGGCAAACCTGAGAGTCATTACTGAGTTCCGTAGAAAAACCTCATTTGAGAAATAACTGGATAACCATCTCACTGAGCTTGATTCATCCAAAAGTTAAACATTTGTCCCTAACCAGTTGTTGAGATCTGCCTTTCCAAAATCCCCTTGTGGGGCAAAATCTCAGCAGGTGAACAGAGTGGGGAGCAGAAACCAGAGCTTTCTAAGGTGCTTCTCATTCTTGCATGATATATGGAATAAGTCTTCAGTATGTCCTGTGAGATGCACCTACCACAATAACGGAAAGGAACATTTTTGGATCTGGTAGAAAATATATTCTGGGAATTACCTTCAGGGCAAAGGGATTTATAGAAATAAGATGTAAATCTAGGTACATTTTGCATTGGAAACATGCTTTCCTGGTTATAATAAAGTATTTATTGATGAATTCTTTAAATCAGCAAGATTCTACTGACTTAGCTAGGAGCACTGTGCACTGGTGCTAGCATTTGTGCCATAGAACCACCATCACTTCCATAAGATAACTTCACTGAAAGGCCGTGTAACGTGGAAAGAAACGGAGTCAGAACCTTAGGATCTAGCATTATTTTTATTGGTTTTGTAGGCAAAAACTCCTAATTAGATTTTCTTCCTCTTCAGAAATCACAGAGAAATTTAAAAAGGATGTATATACAAGACAGGAATCCTAGGTTGGACTATATTATATACAGGAAATAAAAACATGTTCCTAAAAATACTGCTATTCTTGTTCCAACATCAACGTTACTTTCTGTGAAAGTCTCCTTGGTTTTGAGGTTGCTGCATCCTGTGATCCTGTATTAATTAAGGCTGCATAAAAGATGGACCAAATTAAAAAGGAAGAAGTTTGGGACTATTTTGGACCAGATGAAAGATGATACTATGGAAATTGCTTTCACAGGAAAAGGATTTCTAGAAATAAGGGCCTGTTCTGCGTATACGTTTTGCATTGGAGGCATATTTTCCAGGCACCTTGCCTGGTTATACTAAATATTTATTAATAGGCTTGATAAATTCTTCCTGTCAGCTAGCTTTTGTTTCCTTGCTGCTGTTTCACAGGCTCTAACAAGAAAAACTCAAACTTCAGCCAAGTGCTGAGCACACTTCTCTCTAGCTTAGGTCAGGGTCCTGATTCTGTTTTCATCAATGGTACCTTCATGGAGGGGAGGTGGACAGTGACTTTGAAATTTCTTCCTTTTCCCAGAGGCATAAAAATGAGGCCTTCGTGTAACGCCTGTAGCCCAAGGAAAGGTGATCTCCAGATGGCCGTGCAGATGGTGCGTTACACCTGCCACTAGCACGTGGTCCACATCGCTGCCCCATGGGCTCTCTGCGGGGTACTGACAGACAGCATGTCTGGGTGTGCTGAAACAGCAGTGTGATTTCACCTGAACAGCCTCAAAACGCGGAGACATGGAGTGTGAGCTTTGACAGCACCCTGAGTGAGTGCTCACAGGGGGCTTTCTATCTGTGCAGCCTTCACTCTAGTAATGAAAATGTCCTTGATACTACCCTTGGGGGCAAGTGCAGGTATCTCCAGAGGACTTGCTTCAGATCAACACGTATAGGGTAGACACATCAGTTTATAATTTGACCTATTCTTCCAGATAAAAATAATTTTATACAAATCTTCCCAAGCTGTTACTCTTAACTAGTCATACTTTTTTTATATTAATTTGGAAATATACACTCCAGTAATAACTTGGGCACTAATGGTGATTTTTCTCATTATCTTGGATTTGGATCTGATTAGAAGAGAATCTTAAAACAGTGTTAATGCCATGCACTCAAAATCTTTGTTGAAGGAAGGCAAAAAAGGTATTTAAAGGATACGGACAATGAGCTGAAAATAACCCACTCTCTTTGCTGTGTCTTGTGTTGATTAATTATTTTTTTTCTTTTTTTTTTGTCATAGTAATGGGAATGGTAAAAGAATGATTGGAATTGGGTTTTTTTATCTGGCAATAAAAAGGTAGTTATAATAATATGATTCAGACAGGTGCATCATGTCATTTAGGCAACACTATAAAGCCAGTTTTTATAACAGCTCAAAGGGTTAGATTATCATGAAATAATTCAAACACTAAGAACTGGGATCTTAACTCTTGTAAGAGCAAATCTCTAATATTGATCTTCAGAACAAGAGGCAAACAACAAAAGGACAGAACAATCATCATACAGGATGGAATATTTCCCACACTGCCTCATGGACCTTTGAAGGTGTAACATGAGTATTTATATTTGAAGGAATAGCTCATACTGAGCCAGACCTATAGCTGAAATCAATAGAAATCTTCTCCACATAGATCTTTAATGAGTAGTGCATCTGCTCTATGTCGGATAATGCAGCATATTTTAAAAAAGGTTTGAAAATCAGGACATCTGAATTCTGGTTCTGCTTAGATTTCTTAGTGCTTGGACAGTACTCAGTAGGTCATGCATAATTTTCTGATGTATGTGAGTTGATTAGACCTGGGACTCCAAGGGTGTGAGCACCTTTTAGAGTCTTGCAATACATTCTGTCTCCATTTATTGTGCTGGCTTCAGGTGCTTGGGTGAATAGTTCTTTATGCAGTGAGGATGGGCACTGTTTTCCCATTACACTACTAAAATGGGTCAGGTTTGGTTGCTTAAATACAGGCACCAGTGCCATTTGTGAGACTCTGAGATATCCCAGACAGCTGCATGAAAATGGCAGATGAGACTTGAGGAAGACAATGTCCTTCTGGAGTAACAGGTAGAGACCAAGAAGAACTCCTTGGGGTGTGTCAAACAACCTGAAACACTTATGTTAGGGAAGTTGAATCAAGTCCTAAATAACTGACCAAATGGTATCTCCCAAATTTACTTGTCTGAACATTAATTATGGAACCTGAAACAGTAGTTCCAATATCTGAAGAAAGAAATGCCTTACACTATGATTCATTCCACCTTTTTTGTCTCTGTTACAGGACAGAATAAATCTCCTTCTGGAATAGACTGTCTCTAGAAGAGCACTGACACCCAATCAGGATTGTTTTCGTGTCTGAACAACTTAGGCTGAACTCGTTTGCCTACACATCTACTGACACTTGAGAGGCACGAGGGTATCCTTCTTTGCCTTCAACCACCTGTCTGGTAGGGTACCGATCTTTTCTACCTCCTGTGACATTTCTTCCAGTCCCAACCAGAAGTCTTTTATATTCAAGGACCCTTCATATGGTACTAGATGACTGTGAATGGACAACTGTACCTGTCTTCTGAGGTCTGGTGAGATATATCCCACTTCTGCTTCCTGATTTAAAGGACTTACCATTAAAAGACTCATTTTCAGAGGATTAGCACCAGATATCAAGGGTGAAAACCAGGTATTCAACATATTTGAAAGTCATAGTACTTTGTTTAGGCTTAAGTGCTTAAATCTCTGCATGTCTGGTGAAAAGTGAGGGTTTTTTTGTGGTGAAAAATCTGAAAAAAAAAAAAAAATTTGTATAGTTTAACATTCCTAGAGGAAGTTTCTCTGTTCCTCTGGTATTGGTCTTTATACCAAGAAATACTTTAACAGGGTATTTTGTCACTCTAAATTGTCATCGCTGTAGTAGCAGCACAAACTAATTAATTAATTTTGATCATTAAAGTTACACTCGGGCTATAAATGAACATCATGAATGTAGAAGTATGTTATTGATTCAGGGACTAAATTTTCTCCTGAATAACTGGGGTGAAGAGAAGAGAGAGAACAAACTGAGAAAGAGAGGATGGCAGCAGTAACATCCGTTTCACGGGTTCAAAGAGATTTCTCTGTGAAAGTATCAGTGACAGATACGAGCTCTGCTTCAGAACTGCTCTTTGAATTTTTTGTTTGTTTTCAGTTAAAAAGTCTGCACTAGGCTTCCATTTTTTCCTCATTCCTGTCTAGTCTTAGTCAAGCATTTTAACAGGGTTGGTAATTAGCAGAGCTGGGTGACATGCCAGTCTTCAGCATCATGGATTAAACTTGCAGACTTTTTCTCTTGAACGTTGCTCTCCTTACCCTAACTTGCTCTAAGTATAAGTTTCATGACGAGCAGTAACAGCAATGGCACCCTGACATGCAGTTACTGCAGATAGCCTTTTATGAGGATATAACAAGGTGGATAGATGATGGCCGAGCGGTGGATGTGGTCTACCTTGACTTCAGTAAAGCATTTGACACAGTCTCCCACAGCATCCTTGCTGCTAAACTGAGGAAGTGTGGTCTAGACTCTCGGGTAGTGAGGTGGACTGTGAACTGGCTGAGGGGAAGAAGCCAAAGAGTTGTGGTCAATGGGGCGGAGTCTGGTTGGAGACCTGTATCCAGTGGAGTGCCTCAAGGGTCGGTACTGGGACCAGTATTATTCAATATATTCATCGATGACTTGGATGAGGGACTAGAGAGTACTATCAGCAAATTTGCTGATGACACCAAGCTGGGAGGAGTGGCTGACACACCAGAAGGCTGTGCTGCCATCCAGTGAGACCTGGACAGGCTGGAGGGTTGGGCGGGGAAAAATTTAATGAAATACAACAAGGGTAAATGTAGGGTCTTGCATCTGGGTAGGAACAACCCCAGGTTCCAGTATAAGTTGGGGAATGACTTATTAGAGAGTAGTGTAGGGGAAAGGGACCTGGGAGTCTTGGTGGACAGCAGGATGACCATGAGCCAGCAGTGTGCCCTTGTGGCCAGGAAGGCCAATGGCATCCTGGGGTGTATTAGAAGGGGGGTGGTTAGTAGGTCGAGAGAGGTTCTCCTTCCCCTCTACTCTGCCCTGGTGAGACCCCATCTGGAATACTGTGTCCAGTTCTGGGCCCCTCAGTTCAAGAAAGACAGGGAACTGCTGGAGAGAGTCCAGCACAGGGCAACTAGGATGATGAAGGGAGTGGAGCATCTCCCTTCTGAGAAAAGACTGAAGGAGCTGGGGCTCTTTAATTTGGAGAAGAGGAGGCTGAGGGGTGACCTCATTAATGTTTACAAATATATCAAGGGTGAGTGTCACGAGGATGGAGCCAGGCTCTTCTCGGTGACAACCACTGATAGGACAAGGGGTAATGGGCTGAAACTGGAACATAAGAGGTTCCGCTTAAACTCGAGAAGAAACTTCTTCTCTGTGAGGGTGACGGAGCCCTGGAACAGGCTGCCCAGAGAGGTTGTGGAGTCTCCTTCTCTGGAGACATTCAAGACCTGCCTGGACACGTTCCTGTGTGGCATAGTCTAGGCATTCCTGCTCTGGCAGGGGGATTGGACTTGATGATCTTTCGAGGTCCCTTCCAATCCCTAACATTCTATGATTCTATGGCTTGAGATTTTACTGATGTCCCTGTCCACTTCAACTCTGTGCCAGGGATTTCTCCTTGAACATGTGCTGGTGCTTTAGTCACTACAGATAAACCCATCATTTTAGCTTAAATTCCTAAACTTCCAGTGAAAGACTGGAATAAACAAATAAATGTCTGTTGTGTCTTCAAGAAAGGTAAAAAGATGATCCATGGAACTACGGACTGGTAAGCCTCACCTAGATCCCTGGGAGGGTGATGGAGGAGTTATGGAATCACAGAAACACAGAATGTCAGAAGTTGGAAAGGACCTCAAAAGATCATCTATTCCAACCCCCTGCCACAGCAGGATCACCCAGAGTAGGTCACACGAGAACGTGTCCGGATGGGTTTTGAATGTCTCCAGAGAAGGAGACTCCACGACCAGCCTGGGCAGCCTCTGCCAGTGCTCTGTCACCCTCACAGTAAAAAAGTTTTTCCTCATATTTTTATGGAACCTCCTATGTTCCAACTTGCACCCCTTGCCTTTTGTCCTAGCATTGGACATCACTGAGAAGAACCTGGCTTCGTCCTCCTGACACTCTCCCTTGACATATTTATAAACATTCATGAGGTCATCCCTCAGTCTCCTCTTCTCCAAGCTAAAGAGACCCAGCTCCTTCAGCCTTTCCTCATCAGGGAGATGTTCCACTCCATCATCTTTGTGGCTCTGCGCTGGACTTTTTCAAGTAGTTCCCTGTCCTTCTTAAACTGAGGGATCAAGAACTGGACAAAATATTCCAGATGCAGTCTCACCAGGGGCAGAACAGAGGAAGAGGAGAACCTCTCTCGACCTACTAGCTGCTCCCCTTCTAATATACTTCAAGATAAGGAGAGGAGAGGAGAGGAGAGGAGAGGAGAGGAGAGGAGAGGAGAGGAGAGGAGAGGAGAGGAGAGGAGAGGAGAGGAGAGGAGAGGAGAGGAGAGGAGAGGAGAGGAGAGGAGAGGAGAGGAGAGGAGAGGAGAGGAAGGAGAGGAGAGGAGAGGAGTTAGAAGGGACCTGCAAGGATCGTCTAGCCTAACTGCCCGACCAGTCTGGGATGACTAAAAGTTAAAGGACATTTTTAAGGGCATTGTTAAACTGCCTTTTAAAAACTTACAGGCTTGGGGCAACGACCACCTCCCTAGGAATCACGTTTCGGTGTTTTACCACTCTCTTGGTAAAGAAATTCTTCCTAATGTCCAGTCTAAGTCTCCACTGGTGCAGATATGAACCATTCCCACAAGTCCTGTCACTAGGTCCCAGTGAGAAGAGCTCAGCACCTCATTCTTCACTTCCCCTTTTCAGGAAGCTAGAGATTTCCAAACATGTGGAGGACATGAAGGTGTTTGGGAGTAGTCAGCAAGTATCATTTCTGAGCAACCTGACAGCCTGCTATGATGACTAGCTGGGTGGATGATGGAAGAACAGCTGATACACTTTATCTTGACTTTTCATCGACCTCATAAAGGTTTATAGACTTCATAAATGTTTATAAATATATTAAGGGGGAGTGTCATGAGGACGGAGCCAGGCTCTTTTCAGCAACGTCCAATGACAGGACAAGGGGCAATGGGTACAAGTCGGAACAGAAGAGGTTCCACCAAAACATTAGGAAAAACTTTTTCACAGTGAGGGTGACAGAGCACTGGCACAGGCTGCCCAGAGAGGTTGTGGAGTCTCCTTCTCTGGAGACATTCAAAACCGGCCTGGACATGTTCCTGTGAGATCTACTGTAGGTGATCCTGCTCTGGTAGCAGGGCTGGACTAGATGATCTTTTGAGGTCCCTTCCAACCACTAACATGCTGTGATAATGTGATTCTGTGATTTAGCAAGGCTTTCAACATTTTCTCCCACAACGTCCTCATTTACAAGCCAATGAAGAGTAGACTAAATAAGTAGGCACTGAGTTGGGCTGAAAAGTGGCTGATTTGATAGGCTTAAAGTGTTATCAGTGGCACAAAATCCATTGGGAGGCCAGTCATTAGTTGTGTACCCCAGGGCTAGGTAGTGGTGCCAATACTTTTTAATATCTGCATTAGCAACCTAGATGATGGGACAGCATGCACTTCCAGCAGGCTTGTAAATGATGCAAAGCTGCGAGAAGTGAATGATACACCAGATGGTTGCACTGCCCTTCAGAGGACCCAGACGAGCTGTAGAATTCTTCCGGAAAGAATGTTGTGAAATTCAACAATGGAAAATGTCAACTCTGAACCTGGGGAAGGATAACCCCAGGCATGACCAAAGTGACAGTGACCAGCTGGGAGGCAGTTTTATTGTGGAGGACTTGGATATCCTGGCGGCCAAGCTCACAATGAACCAGGAATGTGACCTCATGGCTAAGAAGGTTCACAACCTCCTAGGCTACTTTAGGTAGAGTGTTGGTAGGGTGTTGGGTGAGATGATAAATCCTTCTGATTATGTATTAGAGCCCCCAGGTTTACTTGATCGAGCAGTGACAGATAAAATAACCAATTCCACTTATTTTGTGATTTCATCATTTCATTAATTTCTGCCAGTCAGCTGAGTTCTGAGGTCAGCATGCAGCTTGAGGACAAAGTTGTTTATAAGAACCCAAGATAAACAAGTTCTCATCTCCTAGTCACAGAACTTTTTCAGTGATGCAAATTATTGTTAGTAACAAATTTGCTTTTACTCATTTTACAGGAGAAAATTAAGGTCTGATTATGAAATGCAGTATCAATATTCATGTGACTAAATGAAGACCTAGATAATTACATTTATATTTCAATAATTTTTGTAAAAAGTATAACTAATATTTTTTCCAATAATTTAAAAAGAACTTTTTTTATGAGAACTGACTTATTATCACAGGTATTTTCCTCAGTCTTGTGTCAAATTTCTGTGCATAAGTTACGTAGTTTTCTCAAGTAATAAATGTTAAGCAAATATCATAAGACATTCTCAGTCATTGAGTTTTTATTCATGAATTTTCCCTACAGAAATCATAAAATTGTAGAATAGTTTGAGATGGAAAGGACCTTTAAAGGTCATATAGTCCAACCGCTGATCTTAAGCTTAACCTTTGAAGGAACAGAAATGTAACGTGCAACTTATAAAACAGTTTTAGTTCTCAACATTCAACAACAAAATAAATAGTTACCTGAAATCTTTCATTTCTACTGGAAGCTGCTTAAGATGTGAAGGATAGGACCAAATTTTAAATAGGACTCAGCATACCAAACTGCGTAAATGAAAGTCATTATGTGAGACTTCTACACTCCTACCATAGTCAGTGGAGAACTAGGGCTTAGATCACTTACCCACAAGTAGATATCTTGAGCCATTTGAAAATTCACTTTAAAGTTTAATGATACAACTTTAGACATATTTAATATTACCTTTTTTTTTTTTACTAAATAGAATAGAGATTAAATCTAAGGTTAACTTTTTTTTTTTCCCCTCATATAAGTGTTAAAATGTGAATGCTTTGATATTTTGATGAGTAGTATGTGCAGGGAATTCAGAACAGCTGCTGGTAGAGTGCACTAGTACTTGTTTCTATCAATAAAGCTTATTGCACAGATAAAAAGGGAAAGAGCTTGGCAGTAACCTTTACATGAAATAAATGCTTCATTTTCCTGTTAAACACAGCTTTCAGTTTTTTTTTAAAAAAAGAGTAACCTAAAAAAACTGGAAGCAGAGAACAACATCTCTTTCAAAATCATAGATGCTGAGATGCATTTTTTTAAAGTATATCTAAATAGGCTTCAGTCTGATGTTTAAGGAAAGTTGTTTCAAAAAAAATCCAAACCCACACCTGTGCAAATTATATACTGAATTGGTAAAGACAGCTGTGATACTGCTGATTTTCAGGTTGTGACTCTGCTGCCAAAACAGAGGTGTGTGTCCCCATAAAAAAGTCAGGAAGCTCCATAAATAACATTCCCATCATGAAGGTTCTCTGTGCGGGAGAGGAGTTGGAACAACCCTGCAAAGTGTACTTTGGATACCCCAGGGGGTTCGGATAAAACTGAAATGGTATGTTTGCTGCTGAGGCTATTGGGAAAAGGGTCTGGCGTCAAGCTGTATGGATGTTTTTGATAAACTGATTAAACTGTGAGGATTTGGGGGCACAGTGGAGACTTAAAGAAGTTAAATTCTCTGAAAATGAAGGGTGCTTGCAACTCTGCCCAGGACTCTGCTGTCACACAGTCCCATAGGTTTGCAGCTGGTTTTACAGGTGCTGAATACAGTTTTCCAAGATAGATTTATTTGCATCTTTGCAAATAAAACCTTAAGAGTACTTAGACATTGTGTTTTAAACATTTCAGCAGCTGATAGAATGTATAAATTTCTTCTGACTTGTAACATTTTTAGTATCACCTCGCAATCTGCTGCTTTGGGGAATCTTTCCCCCTCTCTCCTCCTCCCAAAAAGAGAGGTCTTAGTATGACTTGACAGTGTGATGCCTTTCTAATCTGATGTTTTAAACCTGGGATATGTTTTATGAGTCACAGAAAGCTGAAAAGCAGGATGCCTTTTCCACTTAATCTTGACAAATCAACATCAACTGCAAAGTAGAGATTACACAGCTTAAGTGACAATATTCTAGAGGTGGGTTTTTTTGGCTGAGGTCTGTTTTAGATAATATTTTAGACAAGCAGCTGTCAGTCTGGAAGCTGGCATATGAGTCCCACTACAATGAGTCTAGGTGGTTGGTAGAGTATAACCTGAATGTAATACTGATGCGTACCAGGGGTAAATTCTACTCTAAGAACAGGATTGAGGTAAATTATGTTGGATAATGGTAGATTAGCTGTAAAAGCATGGATAAGCAGAAACCTCAGTGATGAATGGAATTGAAATGCTTGTAAACTAATTTACATAGCACAGCTGCTGAACACAGCACCTGTTCAAAGTGGCTGTAAGACACTAATAAATGTAGTAGGTGCATAACTTCCGTCTGGTGAATTTTCTGTATAATCTGAACAGGTGCCTATAGGATAGGAAGAAAATTGTGGGAGTCCTGTGCATACATATGAATGTTTACTTTGATTATGAAAAGTATAAAAATAATGAGTATTTCTTTTCATGTTAATGAATGTTTCTACTCAGTTCCGTAAAAAGTGATAAATAATGAAACACAGACTTTGTGAGATACTTTAGGTAATACCGACACTCTTTAGTTCCTGTCAGAATAAACAGCAGCAGGAGGCAGATACTAGACTCTTCCACAGGACATTTTAGAGAAGAAACCTATACATTACCCTGGGTGTACACTTATTGTAATCGTAGAATCATAGAATTGTCACGGTTGGAAGGGACTTTAAAGATCATCTAGTTCCAACTCCCCCCCAGCAATGGGCAGGGACATCCCCCACTAGATCAGGCTGCCCAGAACCCCATCCAGCCTGGCCTTACAAACTTCCAGGGATGGGGCTTCCACTCTCTCTCTGGGCAACCTGTGCCAGTGTCTCACCACTCTCATGGGGAAGAACTTCTTCCTAACGTCCAACCTGAACCAGTCCATCTCTAGCTTCAATCCATTCCCTCTAGTCCTATCACTACCCAACATCCTAAAAAGCCCCGCACCAGCTTTCTTGTAGCCCCCTTGAGATACTGGAAGGCCACAATAAGGTCTCCTCAGAGCCTTCTTTTCTGCAGACTGAACAGCCCCAACTCTCTAAGTCTGTCTTCACAGGAGAGGTACTCCAGCCCTCTGATCATCCTCGTGACCCTTCGCTGGACACACTCCAGCACATCCATATCTTTCTTGTGCTGTGGGCTCCAGAACTGATATAAGAATTTCCTTTTCTGTTTCTCCTCTCCTATTTGGTGGATTGGTTTCTGTTAAAAGAAGGTTCACAGAAGCAGGTCAGGTCTGATAGCAAAAATATGCTGCAACAGAATTAGAAATTCAGAACATGCCCTGACATGTGACTATGGACGTGTTCTGAACTGTTTTCTGTAAGAGCTTCTCTCTCTGTTCGCTAAATACAAAGCTTGACTTCCCAAGTTGGCTATCAGAAGGTGGATGTTCAGCATTAGGCTGTGTAACTACATCCACAAACATAGTTTTGCTCTGAGACTTTAACAGTCCCAAGAAAGACGGAACTACAGTGATGTAAGGAAAAGAGACCTAAGTATTATATCTGTAAGAATGCATGAGATTTTTTGGAGCTGAAGTTGGATACACTGTCCTGTTAACAAAAACCTGCAGTGTAAATATAAAATAATAATAATAAAAAATATAGTCTGCTGTTAACAGAGTAAATACACCCCATAAATTGGAAAATTAAACACAAAGAACTTGTAACAGAATTTTTCAACTTTTACTTCTAAGACTAGAAATACAGATTATTGGTGCTTTTTATCTCAGTTTCCTGTGATTTTCATTCTTTTACTGGTATGGTCAAAAGCCATATTGATGGAACTGATATGGCCAAGTTGAGTACTGGCACACTGCTTGACAGCCCTGCTAACAAATTCTGTTATTCTACATTATCAGGACAAAGTATGTCAATAGGCGTTATGCTGATAGCAGATGGGTTTTCCAAACACATATATTATGTTTACAGGCAGTTCTCCAACCTTCTATAACTCTGCTTTATTTTAAAATATTTTTCCCTGTTAAAATTTCAGGACGATTTTTCTTTGCACGTAGATTTTCAGCCACTGCTTTGAAAACTTGGGAGAAGTATACTCATCTCATTTTATTTTGCTTCAGGACAGACACTGAGAGGTCTTGGAAACAGATTTCACATTTGGACTTTTTGGAAATTTTTACAATTTCTGTAACCCTGAGTTGGACATTTCCTACATCTAAAGCTCAGAAGGGACCATTACAATATTTAGTCTGACCTTGTAATTTTTTTCCAGTTTCAATCTATTTATTAAAATAGGTAGACTGTCTCTTAACTTCTCCTATCAAGGCCCTAACTCTCCAGTAGAGTCTAAAGAGCATTTAGGCAATCACATTAACCAGTGTTAGCACCAGCCATTTGCTGCCAGAGGTGGTAAATACACTTTCACATTTGTGGATGCATTTTAATGAGCCATCTATAGCTCTTAAAGCTCTTCACTGACATTCAAGATAGGTGTTTTCTACAGAGAAAAAGTAAAGATGATTGGAATTTTTCAACCTTTTTGTCTTCTGTCTTGATATTGACTCTGTGTTACTCAGCTATTTCCATTGAAAAGCCAGTGAGTTGTTGCCTAGATGTGCAAATATCCTTAAATAAAAACAGTAGTATGAGGTGTAGACATGATGAAATTACGGTAACTTAAAAAATAACTGTGAGTCATTGAGAACTGTGATTACGACACTCCTATTGGTCTTGGCAAATGCAAGATAATTCAACTTCCAGTGAAAGAGTATCATTTTACATTTATCGTGACTGAAGAGCTTGCATAGAAGGAGTCAGCACAGCTGAGAAGAATCATGACAGCTTCTTCAGAAGCTGTAAGATCGTGTACAGTTTGCAGAGATGTAAATAGGTAAGAATGGGCCAGCATAGTTTAGGATTACTCTAGAAATCTCTAAAACAAATTACTTCTGAGAGGGAAATATCTTGAAAGCTGCATGAGGTAATGATGAAAGAATCTAGGTAGTCTGTTTTTCCCTTAATGTCATTAGGTGAGCATCACAACCTTCTCCTTTGCCTGCACGATTGCAGGCCATTCAATTCCACTCACCCCTGGAGATCTGAACACTCCGAGATCTCATTGTCTTCCAACTCATATTTGTCTTCTCCTTCCTGACTAGTTTTAATAAACTTGTTTTGTGCAAGTCAAGAGACTGCTTTTTAACCTGTTGCCTGCACTTCTGTTCACCACTGAGGGAAGGGCTGTAACCTTGTTACCCACAGCTGTGCTAACAAATCCTTGATCAGTCATCTCGTTAGATCAGCTCAAAGCTTCCAACACATCTTAGCTTTTAATTAAATTAAAAAGGGAGGAAAAAACTTCCCTTTCATGTATGTGCTCCGAAAGGCACAATATCTGCAAGTGAAGCACACACAATGATCCTGTCTATTTACAAGTCTGAGAATCAGATGGAAATACAAAATGTCAAACTTTGTTCTGATCAAAACAACAGTTTGGTATGAAACAAAAAGGGTGGCTTTCTAAAACATTTCAAAAGATGGATTTTTCTGAAGATGTGTTTGTAATAGAAGTTCCCAGCCTACTTCCAGGGCTTTGTAGAAACCAAGTAAGAAAACTGGAGTAAGTTGTAGGACCTGTATCAGAATCTTGGATCCAGAGAGTAGTGGAAGTTGAGCACGCTCTGCAGTTTTCTGTGTAATTTTTTTTTTTTTTAAAAAGGCATGGAGAGTCACATATCCTTTTTAAAGACATGGCTCTGCTGTACACTCAGTCATATTTCTCCAAAGGGAGAACTTGTTCTCTTTTTCTGGTGATCACCCATAGACATAAAAATCAGACTTAAATGAGCCACCAAAAAGTCTTTTTGAGCTTTTTTTCCTGTCCTTCATGCACTGTGTTCTAACACCTGGCAAGACATTCACAGGGACATGTAGTGGCTGCTGGAGTTGGATTCACAATTGAAGGAATGTTTGGTTTTTCTGTACCTCATGTGTCTGGTGGTAAGGATACAGGTTAGAAATGCACCTTGAGAAAGAAATGTCCCCTGACTACTTTTCCTGTGTCTCATTCATAGAAAAACTACCTCATGCCGTACCTGATTTGTTGTCTGCCCAATGTTTTCTTATCAATGTCACAGCCCAGATAAGCTTCACATAAACAACAGAATCCCGCATGTTACTAGTGATTAAAACCAATCTGGGGTCTCACAGATTATATATTTCAATTTAATTACATTTTATGATAGGGAATATGACTCCTACCTATGAACAAATAAAAAAAAAATGATGTGATGCCAAATTTTTCTGCATGGCACAACACTGTTTGACACAGACAGCCAGAAAATCTTGATTTGGGAGCTGCAATTGATTTGCACTGGTGTTATGGCTTACTCGTCACTGAATATCCAAGACTGGGGTAGAAAACTGAAAGTTATCACTTAAAGCACAGAGTGATAACAAACTGACAGAAAGTATGTTTTAAATAGATAAACAACTCTTCTGGATACTTCTTTCTATTTCTCAGAGAAACAAATGAAAAACAAGATGAACAGTGAACATTATGTGGGACCTACATCACTGCAAAGAGTATCATAGCTCTGGTGCCAAGTCTGCAGTTCTGACAATGCTCACAAGTGCCTACAGAAACCTATTGCTACTGAAAGCTATTGCTATCTGACATATGTTGCTATAAGTGCTAATTAAATCTCAGGGATGTGTTCTGTTATTAAAACAAGCATCCTTAGTAGCTACTAAGAAGAGCTGCCTTCCCACAGGAGCAAAGTGATCAGCTGCCTGGGTTTCCCTGATGTGTCTCTATTTTCTCTCCTTGGAGCACCATTTGAGAGAATTTTTGAACAAGTACGGTCTGTGTCTGGGGTTTAGGAATACCCAGCAGCAGCTTTGCAAGGTGCAGGCTTGGCGGGCAGGCAGCAGTGAGCCTGGGCAGGCAACAGGAGAAGGGAGGAGGAGGAGATGGAAGCATGCAGACAGCACTAGATCTGAACTGCAGGCAGCTGCTGATCGTGGCCTAGCTCTGCAGAGCTGCAGATGTGAGCAAGGCTGGGGCTGTGGGGAGCAGAACTTGGGGCAGAGTGGGTGGAGATTTGGTAGAAGAAGTGATTTGAGTCAGAGTGGTGGCAGTAGCAGGGTGCAGGGGTATCAGGGTATGTTACAGAGGGTTGGACAGGGTAGGTATTGGGTTTGGTGGTGGAGATCTTGGAAACAGCACTGGGGTACTGGGGCTTTAGATTGGATTTAGAAAGCTCTGGGGCAGGGAGCTTGGGACCTGGGCATTTCAGGACAAGAGAGATTTGATGTGGGGCTGTGGGCAGGAGTGATGTTTCATAGGTGAACAGGAGTTTGACATCGTGACGTGTGCTTGGACACAATGATTTTGATTAGGACATCATTCATCAGTTCCTTTTCAGGAGAGAGCATTGGACAACAATATGCTCTTCTGATCCTCTACTTCTTTTAGTTGCTTTTCTCTATTTTTCACTTATTTGGAAATGTGGTTGCATTAATCTGGATGCACTGGAAGATATGACTGTACTTCTACCAAGGAGACAGGCTTTGCTGTACTTGGGGCAAGTGGGAGAGAAAAGACAACAGACAATCTGTCCTAAATCATCATGATGTAGGTGTAGCAACTTCCATGCTCTGCTATTCACCACGTCATTTATCCACACTGAAAACAGGAGTCTCAAACACTTAAATTTCTGTCCTAGATACTTAAATTTTGACAGAAACAGTACTCCTGATGTCTGCATCTTACTATATATAGATGTTGCCTACATCTACACCATCCTTTGCACACAGTCAAATTCAGTCCACGTGCTTGTCCAAAGCTGGTAGTTTCAAACTGGCTGAGGTAGTTTCAAACCTAATGCTCACAGCTTAGTATTGGGAATACCAAACCCAACTTCTCTGCTAGTAGAGTAGGAGGAAAACTTCCTGTCCTTTATAGACAACTGATAAAAATATCAAAGTATACTAAGTATTAACTTTTTTTAAGAAGTCTGCTCCTCCTAGGACAATATCCCTACATTGTCCTCTGCCAGACAAATATCTTGCACTCTTTTCATTGCTCTAAAATGAAGGACATAGGTGCCTAAGTTTTTATTCTTTTTTCTTGGTTCATTTATACATCGCAGCTAACAGGATGGCATTTGCTGTAACACTTAATGACTTTTCCTTTTTTCCAGTGAGCTGACAGTTCTAGAGGAAATATACAAATATACACATAGTTAAAAAAAGGAAGAAATTTAGTAAGAATAATGTAGAAGATGCAGTACAGTACTCTAGTCTATCCACACATGAGCATCTGTGAATGGGTACAGAAACATTTAACAATCCCTATTCTCTATGTACAAATTCTGCATTCCAATTTTAATAAAAAACTAAAACCTTTTATGATGAGTCCCACATAGCAAAAAAAGACCATGTAATCCTGGAATGGTAGGAGTCAGCATCAGGTCACAGGCAAAGGACTGAAAAGGGCTGTGCATGAGCCAGCTCGCTGTTATCCCCAGCAGTCATACTGCAAAATTTCATTTACAAGCTAATTGCACCCAACCTCAAAAGCATGTCATTTGTTAGCTCTTCTGACAAAAAATGTTCCAGAGCTTCACTCCTTTTGTTAACAGAAAATATCTTCTAGTTCTCAACCTGAATATATTTCTGGCTAGTTCGTGCCCATTTACTTTGTGCCAGACTCACAACGACTTTATTAAGTGATTTTAACCTCCTGCTTTTCCTTTTTTTTCTGGTTGCAGTAATCCTGGCCATTTAAAAATCAGTAGTTACTATCCCTCCCCACCCCAGTTATGACAATGCTACATAAAATGCAAGACAAATTGAGATTATATTTTAAAGTATTACAGTATTTTGTCCTTTCTCCTTTCTGTTTTCTTTTTCCTTTGAATGAATAAGATATGTTTAGGGTATGTTTCTGAGTTTTTCTTAGAAACTTAAAAGAAAGAGGAAGACAGTGGGATTGCCTGCATTCACATGACTCCTGATGGATTCTTTCTGGCATTGACCAATAAAGAAATAAGATGTTTGATTATTTTCTCAGATATCATAGAACTAATAATGTTAGAATGAGTTCAGCTGACACAAAGAGAAAATCTGGTGAAGTTTGTAGCAGATTTGTTTTACACTCATGGTCCGTCTTCAAAAAACGCTTGTTTTCTGTAAGAACTTGAGTGTTTTCATATAGCAGCAAAGCATTTTAATGATAAGGTGAACGTAACCAATATGAAACTTCTAGTTCTGTATAGACTCCTCTCCTCTCCTCTCCTCTCCTCTCCTCTCCTCTCCTCTCCTCTCCTCTCCTCTCCTCTCCTCTCCTCTCCTCTCCTCTCCTCTCCTCTCCTCTCCTCTCCTCTCCTCTCCTCTCCTCTCCTCTCCTCTCCTCTCCTCTCCTCTCCTCTCCTCTCCTCTCCTCTCCTCTCCTCTCCTCTCCTCTCCTCTCCTCTCCTCTCCTCTCCTCTCCTCTCCTCTCCTCTCCTCTCCTCTCCTCTCCTCTCCTCTCCTCTCCCCTCCCCTCCCCTCCCTCCCCTCCCCTCCCCTCCCCTCCCCTCCCCTCCCCTCCCCTCCCCTCCCCTCCCCTCCCCTCCCCTCCCCTCCCCTTCCCTCCCCTCCCCTCCCCTCCTCTCCTCCTCTCTCCCTCTCCTTCTCCCTCCCCCTTCCCCTCCCCCTTCCTCTTCTCTTTCTTTAGTAATTTATGTTTCATTCAAGTATCCTTATCCTGTGTCCAATAGCATTCTCAAAACTGAAAAACAACTGAAAGCTAAACCTAAATGGTATATGTCACATCTACACATAGGTCCTAGCTTTTAGTTTTCAGTATTTTGTAACCAGGTCATCTTTGCCATGACTTCAACAATAGTTTCTTTGAAATCTTGCCTTGAATACACTGAAAGTTGCACATTTGCGCCACTTTACACTTAATATTTCTAGCTCATTGAACTTCCATTTTTTGATTAAAATTTCTTTGGTAGGAAATTTCAGACTGGTTGAATAGAAAAAAAAAATAATAATAACCCAACTATTATTATTTTAATGAACCAGTCTGCAACATTGTGGTACCTCCTTAAAGTCAAAGAGCTTGACAGGAAGACAAATACTGGAGATAAGATGATGTTCCCCATGTACAATAATTTTCTCATTACCCCAAATCTCTGCAGTCATGAAACTGTCATCTTAAGAAAGATACATAGCAACAATGTGAAAAACAAGAAAAGTTTCTTCTACCCTCACCCTGCTCTACAAAAAAAAAAAAAATAAAGAGGATTAGAGTGAAGGAAAAAAGCAACTTGCTTTCCTTCTATCTTTATATTCTGATCAAAATATACATATATATGCACTCATATATACAGAAACCCTGGTTTCCTGGCTGACATACTTTGTAAGCTTGATGAATTAGTCTCACAAATGTTTAAATTACAGCAAGGATAAAATAATCACCACAGGAACAGAGCAACCCATGGGAAGAAAAACTGAAACAATAGCCTGTGTATTTCAGCTTTGAGCAACTACATACAAAACCATTCCACTGCCCTGGAGAACACTCACACTGGACTGGAACCAAGCATAAAAACCTGAGGTTACAACCAATGCACCTTGGTTTGATGTTTTCACTATAGGATAATTTTTTTTTCTCCTCAGCATATTTAAAGGGTTTCTGTAGCCTCCCATTTTATCGCCTCCATGGTGTGAAGTAATGACAGCCAAGATTTGTGCCTGCACCATGTATTTCGGCCCTCAAGGCCAACCACAAATGTGAGGTAAATATGATGTCAGACACTTTGGACTTAACAAGGATTTATTATGCAGTCATGTGGACACGGGCACTGGGGTACCGTTCAGTCTCCTTCTATTTGTACTGTAGGGTCCTGTAGCATTCATGGGACGGTTAAGGTCTGCCAGAGTTCCTTGATTACCTTTCATTTGGGCACAGATTTTAAGCAGCAAAGAATATTTCTAGACAGAAATTACCACTCTCAGAATGCACATTGCACAAACTGGTAAAAGTGAGAGTTTCAATCCTATCATCTACATTTCTCTGTAATGTGTTGAAGGCATGATGTGGCCAACAAGATTACAGAGAAGAGCAAGAGGACTTCTCAGTAAATACTGCTGTAGAACAATAGAGTGTCAGGGAGAAAATTTAGAACATTTTTTATTTTTACTTTATTTTTATACTATGTCTTTTGGTGCAAGTATATGCTATAAAAAAAATCTTTAAAAGATGTAGCTTTATGCCTCAGGGTGTTAGACATTCATACATTGCCATAGATTTATGGAATTGTTCCTGAGGTTAATTTGAAAAGTTTCTGGTCACCAGAAAAGACATAATAGAGGCCTAAAAATACCATGTATTTCCCTAAACAAGTAATTTGTTCTTCTGTACTTGTCAATTATTTTTGCCATTTATGGACATGTTGTGTCCATAAGGAACAAAAGTCTAATATTTAGCTTCCTGTCTCTGCATCAATATCTGCATATCTTTAACAATTATATATAGCCTTTAGCATGTGCAACCTAATAGGCAACTATTTAACTTGACTTTTTAAAATGGAAGGGTTGGAAAGGTTATTTTGGTAGAGCCAGATAAAAGTCAAACAACTGTCTGCACTTTTAACGTATGTGATTTACAGCTTAACTGCAGCATTATCATGAAACGTCTGTGTCTTTTACCCAGTAGATGAGTTGTTTTTTAAGGCTTGACAGCCCCTTCATTTAAGCAAAAATTCATGTTTAACCTGGAAATTTAATTTTTTTTATCCAGTCAAAGTGTATCTGTCAGTGTATTGTAATTTATGCTAACTAAAAAAATGAATAATATAAACTTGACATTATTCTTCAAAGCACAACAGCATAAAAGGTCACATTTCTAAAAGGACCTGTAAAACTCTCCTAACAAATTATGGTTGAGTATTTAAGTGCACAAACTCTCTCTCTCTTTTTTTCTTTTTTTTTCTTTTTTTTTTTTTTCTACTAGAGTGCATAAAATGAAGAATGAATGCAGTTCTGGTAGCGTGTTTAAAATTTTGGCAATGAAGCTGAATTAATGGATTAGGATAATTTTTCAAAAACACATACGTCATGTAGGAGCTTAGACACTATTTTTCAAGTTTTAGGTGGAAAATCCTTGAAGTACTTACAGACATATAATCTTTATCATGGGAAATAAGGAAAGTGGTAGTAGAATTTCCATTGTTAATAACAAATTCCATGCTTATTCCTTGTTTTTATTAAAATGGTGTACTGAGACTTGTACAGAATAGGAATTTTAGTTTGTTAGGCACTATTTAGTCACATTGTCAGTCCATCACAATGAGCTCTCTCTAGGCTGAGGTGTGAAATAAAATTTGGGAGGGGAAACAGAGGGCTGGAGAGGTAAAACGAAAGGCTGAAGATCACACATATGGTTGGCCACACTGCTTTCCTTCGAGCTGTCCAAGAGATCTTTCTTACTGTACAAATTATGCTCTCTCCTCAGATATCCATACACATTGAGTGAACAAAAACCTATTGATGAGTCTATCATTGAAAAATAGAGGGGAGAACTGTATTTGTAATCAGCCAGTGAAAAGCTATTTGAGTAATCTTCGCATTTATTTTTAGAATAGTAAAAAAACACACAGTCTGAAACCTTTGTTGACAAAAACTCTTGCAAATTGCTACTTTGGCAGGTGGGGTTATGATCATTTATATCTTGTGTTTACAGACAGGTTCAGCTTGCTAAAGATAACTCTTGTGAGAAACATGACAACAAAACAAACCTAACAAAGAGTTTCCAGAACATAGTTCTAGGTTTAATTCTAAAGGGCTTTTCTATTGGGGCAAAAAAAAGAAGGATGTTACTTTGCACTGATTTTGCTCAAAGGTTATGGGGACTTTTGTTACATGAATTGCTGTCAGGCAAGCAAGGTTGCAATTTTTTTTTTTGTCTTCCTATTGGGTTGTTAACATTGTGAGATTTTTCTGTGCTGCAGTGTGGAATGTATTGGAAAGGCTCTGAAATGAAATGCCTGAGGTCAACTGGAGTTTTATTGTGATTATTCTTTAACATCACTTTGTAGCTGCAGTATTAATTTGTATTTATTCATCTGCCTGTTTGTTTGGTTTTGCCTAGCCACTGTTGAAGAAATGTAAGGATTGGAATACCTTGACAGAAATCACTGGGTTTCAGTGACAAGTAAAATTCAAAAGTGGAAATGCAGAAGCTGCTGTATCTAACACCACGTGGGAAGAAATGGTATTCTGACAGCTAATGGATTGAATAGAAATAATCTCTGAGTTTGATAGATCTGTAGTTACTCAAAGCTGTGGTGTGAAAAGTGAAGGAGGCTAGGGAAAATATACTCTGATTAAGTATTTTTCATGTTATTGAAAATTTATTCAAATTGTCTTTTTATCTGACCACCTGCACCACTCCAAGATCTGTCTTTGTCATTTCTTGGCCAGCTTCATGGCTATGACAAAGACAACCTGTACCAGTTCCCAGGATAGACCTAAATTCTTATGTCCTTCTCTTTCTCAGTCTTGAGAAAGGTCTCATCCCTTCCATTCCCAAATTTCAGCAAGTGGATAATTTGCCATATATTTATCCTTTTGATTTGTTCCTCTACCTTCTTGGATCACACAAAGGCGTTGAGTGATCATTAACTCAGGTGTACTTAGAGAGCTGTAATGCTGTCAGACATGTGCTGTGAAAAGCAAGAAAAAATAACAAAGCTGTTTTGGTTCTTTGGTGATATTACATACCACTGAACATCATAATGGATTGGAGGATTATTTGTTTTGCTGTTGCAGGGCTGGGGGCTCTCAGTCAACACGGAGATACCATTCTCCCATCTTCCACCCAGGCCTGGGAGACCCTTCAACTGGTCATTTTACATCCATGCACAGATGGACCCTACACAGATCAGTCTGTCTAGCAGTAGTTGAAAGCTGTGAGGAGTGTCCTGAACTGTGGTTCAGAGGTCTTCTGTAATGCAAACAGTTGGAGGACAGGACTTTCTACATGAAAGAAGGGGAGGGACTCTATCAGAGAGTGTAGTGATAGGACAAGAGGTAATGCTTTCAAGCTGAAAGAGAGTAGACTTAGGTCAGATATTAGGAAGACATTCTTTCCCATTGAGATATTGGCACAGATGACCTAAAGAAGCTGTGGAAGCCCCCTCCCTGGCAGTGTTCAAGGCCAGGTTGGATGGGGTTTTGTTTCACCCGGTCTAGTGGAAGGTGTTCCTACTCATGGCAGGGGGTTTGAAACTAGATGATGTTTAAGGTCCCTTCCAACCCAAGACATTGTGCGACTGATTCTGTGATGATTCTATGACTTCAGGCACTGATTGGAGAAAGTGGTTTGGAAGAAACGAATCTGTGATTCCACTTTGCCTTTTCATACAGTTATTACACTGCAAGCCATTTCATCACTGTGAGGGTTCAGGAGCTACAGAAAATAGAAACTCAAGTAAGTGAATGAGAATCTTAAAGCTATGTGGTGTTGTTATCCGGAGTCACACATCTGTCCACCCCTGAAAGCGGATAGCCACATTTTCTGCCTGACACAAGAAGTCAGCCGTGTCTTGTTCTGGCAGTATGAGAATGAAAGCTGTAAAATGAAGGAGGAAAGTTAGCAAAAGATGAGTAGATTACTAAGAGTAGGCAGATCACAGTAATTCTACAAGTCCAGTAGAGTGGTAGCTGGTTTTGTCACTTGCAGGAAGGGGAGAGAGGACAAAAGGTCACTCAAAGAACACTAGTTTTTATTAACTGAACATAAAAATGCAACAAGTAAAGTATAAATACTGTCCATGTGTTATAGTAGGAATATGAAATATTCATGATAACATCAAACTTAATGAAACTAGAAAAAAGTATTGACTAAAATTCCTGTGGGAGACTGAAGACTGGGCTTTTAAACCAGCATGGAAGGAGGGTGGTTAGGTGGATTTCAGAATTTTTAGGGTGTTCTGTGGTATCTGTCCAGATGCTTGCGCACTGAATGAGTAAGATTGAGTGAGATCTTTGAGGAAGACTGTGTTAGCACTACCTTCCTGGATTGATGATTGACAATGGATACCAGACTGCGTGATGAACTTGTGCCTGCTGGTTCACACTATGGATCAGTGGCAGGGGCACCCATGGGCTACTGCACATCACATTCTTACTTTCTTGTGAGAAGATTGCTGATTGAGCTTGTTACCTGGCTTCTGGTTATACTTTTGCATGGCAATCTCTTTAAGGATGCCCTCAAAAATATCATTCACCTCCAGGGTTTCCCAAAAGAAGGGAAGATTTGGGACCTCCACTATGTAGGCTAACTCTGCTTCAATATTGAAAGATGGAAATACCACTGTGACCCCAGAACAGCAACAAGGCAAATGAATAAACACAGCTGTTGGTCCTAGATAGAATACAATGGAACTCAGAATGATAACAGGATCTCTGCCAAAATACTGTATACTGGAAATAAGCCCACACAGGCTTTTACACATATTGAATTACTATACTGTGAGTTTACTCTGCTTTCAGATAGGACCATACTCATGTTTCTATCAGTTCATCCATACTAATCCTTACACTGATAAATGAAAGACGAGATATTATAATGATCTCCATTCAAATAAAACCTCGCTGCACATAGAAACTGTGTAAGGATGTACATACCTTTACATGGTTATGACTGCCTCTGGGATATAGAGAAAACAAAGAACTGAATGTGAACAAATATGTCATCTATAGAGGTATGTGAGGTAAAGACAGGTTTCTGTAGATACCTTGCCAAGATACCTAAAACAAAAAATGGATCATCCAAATCATAGTAAGGAACTTAAGACAGAAAGAGAAGGACACTTCTGCAGGGCAATTCCAACAGCTACATGTGCCAGAAGGGGAGAACTATCTCTGAATAGAAACATCAGCAGGGTAGCTAAGGAAGTGGAAAGAGTTTGAGTACTACTGAGGTTTTCAAGAGCATGTAGCCATCTCAATCCTGTTGATATTTTTAATATTTTCTTGGGTTAATTCACAGATTTTGAAGTTATGTATGTGGTGTGCTGTTTAAGGGAACTTACTGTAGCTGGAGAAATGTCTAAATCTAAGGAAAGATAACACTTAATGTATTCAAAGTTTTTGTTTTATTTTAATATGTCGAAGAGCATTTCTTCATATGACTCTTTGACTGATAGTGACCTACCTGAGTGGAATTTGACATATATCTGTAATTAGCTCGAAGGTTAAAAATAAATAAATAAATAAATAAATGTGAAATACCAAAATGCATGGAACTATTGGACATTAATGAAAAACTTCATGCCATATAACTTTACTCACTTTTATATTAATGAAGCTATTAATTTTAAATATACACAGCTGAGTCACAAAATACTTGACACTTAAGAATCTTCTTGAATTTCATTATATTTTATAATCCTGGTCATGTTTATACTTAAATACATTTGTGTAGCTACTCTAATTGCACTGAATATGCTCATAAAAAAGTTTCCATCCTTCTTCTTTCCCATGAAGAACTATTTAAAAATAAACAGTAGTACTTTCAGGCAGAGAATGCATTATTACTAGACAGAAGAAGGTCATAACAGATCTTCACTTTCCCTATCCGCAAGAAAACTTTCTATAGAGGGGCCTAACAAAAGTAAATGAAAGATAATTAGTACCACTTGCCCTTGAGGCCAGAAATTGTCTTATAGACATCCTTTTATTCATAGAATAGGCATAGTCTGTAAGTCTTGTTGGGAAAGTTGTTGGAAAAAATCTAAATAGGGAAATAGAACTTTCTGTGTGTTTTGCAAATTTTGTTTTTGAAGACTGTTTTGACCTTCCCTGCAAACAAAAGATAAACACAATGGAAGAAGGCAGATTATGGAAAATAGTGTTGAAAGATTCATCTGCTAGAGACCTTTCTGAAATAACACAGTAAAGAATAGATTCATTAGAAGGGGTTATCCTCCAAAGCCATAGAAGATGAAGGTTATAAGGAGCTTATGCAAAAAGAGATGGAAAAAATATGTCATTAGTTGAGCTACAGCTTGAAGTACCTCAAGGTTCTTGGAAGTGCTCCTACTCATAGCTATCATTCTTGAGGTCTTTCAGTTTTTACTGTACTGCCGGATAAGTCTCAATTAAGAAATTCAATAAAAGAGATTTTTCCATTTTATCATTCAGTAGTAGGAAGATTAACCTGATTTGAGAATCTTTGTATCACTAGACTTCATATAATGATCTCACCTATCAAGTTTCCTGTGTTACTGCATCACTTCTAATTAACTCCCCTGTCAACAATCTGATACTCTTCATTTTGCAGTTTTGAGAATGTTATCAAAGATTTTCTGAAATTAACTACTGTTGGTTCTATTAATTACTTAAAATTCATCATTGGTTTCTGTGAATTGTTAATGGTTTCATTAAAAGAGCACTGCCAGAATACTGTATTATCCTGCTCAGCATTTGTATGAGCCTCAATGTAAGACCTGAACACTTCTTAGTCACTATTGGTTTTTTGCCCTCTCCACAGGAAATAGTGAGATATTGTCACTACTTTATGTAAGGAGAGATGGAGTTGATTAAAGAGATTATTCAAGATGGTAGAGAAAGAAAAAAAGCAAGTAGCTCAGCTTCTTGTTGACCATATAACTCCCAAATATAATGTTATTTAACACTTCAAGAATTAGCCCATGCTTTTGACTTCAGATTTCCGAACGTTTGAAAATGCTGAATTGGCAGCAAAATACCATAAACTGAAGATTTTGACTGAAAGGTGATGAATGTTTTTAATATCTCTTTCTTTATAATAGTTAAACTTTCATCAGAGAAACAAAAATTACTCTGCTGAGAAATAATTATAAGGAATGTAGTTCAGGTGTCTTGTGTCCCTATTCTGGCTGTTTCCACAGTCAGGCTCTCAGACAAACAGCCAAGAAAGACAGAAGCGAGGATGCAGCACAGTTTTTTGTGTGTTTTATTTTTTTGAGGTAGATTGTGAAAACAGATTTTGTGGAAAAAAATAAATTAAAATTCCCTATTAAAAATATTCAGCTTTCTACACTGCAGAATAAAGGCTTCCTCTTCCAACTGCTTCTCTAGTTTCATCTGAAGCTTTTTGTTTTCCTCATATTCATTGGCAAGAACTTCCATATGTCTGCTGCCTTTTCATAAATATCCATTTCCTCTGGTTTGTTCTGCACCTTGCTTCAACTAAATTTGACTAATAGCTCCTACTACTTGTCTTGAATTAGAAGACAAAATGAATAATGAATTTTTATTCAACCTCTTCATGCTTTTCATGATTTTATAGGTCTGTAGCATATCTGCCCTGAATCGCCTTTTGCAGACTGAAAATCCTTAGTGACTCGCTCATTCCTCATATGGGAGGAAACAAAGGTTCATATCTTCAATCATTCTTCCCTCAACCTTCTATTATTTTCTTCGAGATTAGGGGATTATAGCTGCACTCAGAATTTAAGGTGTGAAAAACTCCATGGATTTATACAGTGGCACAATTATGTTTCGTGGATTGTTCTCTGTTCCTTGAACTTGCTCTTTTGACTGAAACACGGAACTGGTGTATTCACGGAAAAAAAGAAAGGTTCCTACCAAACTACGTGCTTCTTTCTATGTGTTTAAGTGAAAATTCCTACCTAGCAAGCTAGAAATTTATTTTTTAAGACAGGAGAATAGTATGCACAAAGAGTAGCAGCTGGAAGGATGCAGACAAGGACCAAAGATCCACACGAAGGCTGTAAACACAAAATCAGGAATGTGTCTTTTGTGAAAGTGGATGACAACCCCCCCCCCCCCACCAAACATTTAATATATTGCAGGTTAAACTCTGGATTTGAATTACTTAATTATATTTATGCTCCTTTTATATGTAGGCTTATATAAGGATTAAAAAAGGATGAAGTTCGCTACCTTCTTATTTAATAGAAAGTCTCTGAATCAGTAGGTAACCAGAAAGTATCAAGGAGGCAGCATGTTGTAATATATATGACATTTATCTAAATCAGTCCTATACAATAGGGCAAATAAACCCCTTCACTATGATTGCAACATTTAACACCTTTTCCGTGTAATTCAGTTCATAGATGTCTAATTAAAGATCAGTGAACCAAGTATTTAAAGGCAACCGATTTAATTGCTATAATTGTATGATTTAGATGAATAATAAATGTGCTAATGATACTGTAATATTAAGTGTTCAAGTTGGTGATCAAGTCAATTAAGATATAATTGTAAAGCAGCAATCCACAAATAATGAGTGAAATCCTTCCTATTGAGAATTATGTTGACAGGAAGAAAATACGGTAACCTTATCACATTTTGACATTTATTTTGATGCAAAACCTATAGAAAAATTGTAACCCCACTGCTTACATAGATATCAGAGTGTCCATTGCCTTCCTTTTTCAAACAGAGATGCAGACTTAGAAGCTGGACGCAAGTTATAACAAGCGTTTAAAAAGATCTATATTTTAGTTCTTGGACTGACCTACAGTAGCGAGACCTTCAAGGGCTGTCTAAATCTAAGGTGACATCCATGCCTGACAGCTCCATCGGAGAGTCAATTGCAGTGCAAACTTCACCGGTTTGTTAGAAATAGTCTCTCTCTAGGAATCAATCAGTAATTGAAACAAAATAGTTACGTGATTTAGATGACTACGTTGCGGGGACTTATTCCTCTTACTAACACAGTGAGTGTGAGACAGAAAGAATGAAAACCAATTCAGAGAAACTGGAGATGCTTCACCCTCATCTCCAGACATCTACATTCACTCTTTATATTCTCTAGGTGATACCTAGCAGTGTCGTTGGTGACAATCTCATGGATGAGCAGCAAGAATTGATAGCCTGGAGACAGCCAGCAAGTAGCAATTCCCCTGAGACACCAGGGCAGGTTTGTAGATAGACATTTCCATCCTTTGCCAGGACTGTCACCTGCCAGCCTTTCCTCATCAACGTAAACATGGTTTAAGGTCAGTTGGTTCTGGCACTGATGGTCTTTCTTTGTGTTCCTGAAGCACTATGTGAGTGCAGGAATTACAGCTCTGCAGGTGGAGAAGAAGCCTGAATGACAAATAAACCACTGCTCGTAATACTGGAAATGGGTGGTGATAGTATTGTTGTGTGGTGTTTATTTTCCCTGTCATCAGGCACCAAAAAGAAGCATGTCTAAACAACCCCCCTCTGCGACTTAATAAGCAGCTCAAGGATGTGATTCATGATGTTATGAAATAGGTGTTCAAGTTGGATAGATTGCCCATTGAAATTAACTGTCTCTCTGCAGTAACTCGGGGAGGGGGGGGTGTGTGTGTTACTTTAGATTAAATATCTAACTCTCAGAGGGTTTGAATTAAATGATGTATATTCTTCCCAGTTGGACTAGTACGGGACTTTTTCTTATAAATTAATCCATTTATTGATTAAAGGTATTTTATTTCCCTAGAGATTATGTTCGCACTCTGCAGATAGTTTCATGTGAAGAATCAAATTTGAGAAACTAAAATTTGGAATATAGCCTAGAAATTAATGTAGTTTCCTGGAAATCCAAGTTAAAATCTCTTCTCCTGTTGATTCATAAATGATCTTTAAAGCAAGATCTTAGTGCTACAAGAGTAGTGCTATATCCCCAGGTCCTTGGATTTAGATACCAATCACTCCAATTCATACTGTTCTGATTTGCTTGCAGATACAAGATCAAATTTTACTTTGAAGATATTTTGCTAGGATTTGTAAGTGTGGGTTCCAAAGCTCTATAGAAGATTTCTTTTTTTTTTTTTTCCTTTCTTTTTTTCCCCCCATTTTGGTCTTAATACTTAGGTACACCATGCAAAGTAGAAAAATTAATACAGAAGAGATTTCTTGTCCATCCTCACTCTACATTTTCACCTGGCACGTAGGGTATTGCCATGGTGGGCCTTTGTCTGAGTTTTCACGGTGAGAAAAGGAACTACTGTCTCTTTGTGCTGTATGAAAGTCAAACTGTTGAGCGGGTGGGAAGGAGACAGCCTTCATTTTTCTGTCTTTGAGAATTCCTTTGTTCTTTTTCTCCTAGAAATGGAAGCAAACAGCATATGATAGGAAATGTTAAATTTTGATTACAGAAGGAAAATCTGAACATATATTTTTGGTTCAGGTCATACATTTTATTTCTTATCAGAGCTGTCAAGAATCAAGGCATGTCCACGTGGACATTACATTACCCATGTTTAAAGGGTCACCTGGCTTGTCCATAACGAACTCCAGTGTCTCTGTGGCATGACAGAGACTCTGCTCTGGTGAGACCCCATCTGGAATATTGTGTCCAGTTCTGGGCCTCTCAGTTCAAGAAAGACAGGGAACTGCTGGAGAGAGTCTAGCACAGGACAACTAGGATGATTAAGGGAGTGGAGCATCTCCCTCATGAGAAAAGGCTGAGGGAGCTGGGGCTCTTTAGCTTGGAGAAGAGGAGACTGAGGGGTGACCTCATTAATGTTTATAAATATATAAAGGGTGAGTGTCACGAGGATGGAGCCAGGCTCTTCTCAGTGACAACCACTGATAGGACAAGGGGTAATGGGCTGAAACTGGAACATAAGAGGTTCCGCTTAAACTCGAGAAGAAACTTCTTCTCAGTGAGGGTGACGGAACACTGGAACAGGCTGCCTAGAGAGGCTGTGGAGTCTCCTTCTCTGGAGACATTCAAGACCTGCCTGGACACGTTCCTGTGTGGCATAGTCTAGGCATTCCTGCTCTGGCAGGGGGATTGGACTTGATGATCTTTCGAGGTCCCTTCCAATCCCTAACACTCTGTGATTCTGTGATGCTGTGACAGGCCAAACTTATCCAAACTGCCAGTCCGGGTTTTATTGTTAGAACCTGTTGTGCCGAACTCAATAATAAATTGAGAGTGGTATTACCTTTTGCAAGAGACTTCTTTTCCTTTGTCTGTTCCTCTTTGTGGAATGAACTATTGTAAAATAAATACTCATAAGCACTGTGAAAGTTTTTCTAAGGACAGTCAATACATCTTAGTAATAAGTTTGTACCCTACATAAGCAATTTTCCATCCTATCAAATTAGCATAATTTTTAATTGAATCTTATCTTCTTCCTTTTTTTCTGTTGTTTTACTAATGTGGCTAAAGTATAATCACATTAGTCTCTCTCATAAAGCGCGATAAAAGAATACTAATCAGACAGCAATAAAGTACAATGCAGAACTAAAACTGGGAGAATATTATTTTTTTACTGGATTGGAAACTCTGATTTTGTCCATTCGCTCTACAGCTTTTTGCTGATTCCCACTACCATCCTCCCTGCATATCCTATTTAAATGAACCAGGAAATGTCCTCTCAAAGACATTTTATCCCAGATTTGGACCGCAAGACATATTGCTGAAAATAGTTGGCAATAGTCCCCAGGGAGATGTGAGAACATAATTGAGGTTAAGCATGTTCATAAGTGGTTTTTCTGTGTAAGGATGTTAGTATGACTGTTGTCACACACCAGCAGTATGATTTTAAGGTATCAGGAAAGAAACTGATTGGTTTCAATCTGTCATTTTGGTATCTCCCCGTGAGTGTCATCTTCTAGTTTAAATTCATCACAACTGAAATATCTGGATCTCCTTTTTCTTACTGAACATTTATCTTATTAACTCTTCTTTCTCAGGCGTTATAAAAATACCATCTTCACTGTTCGAGTGCAGTATGTTGGCCCTCTTTTTGAAAAGGCCTCTCTCTTAATATTTATGACTTTTTTGCAACAGTATCTGAAATACTTATGTGGGTTTTTTACATAGGTAAAACTTCTTATCTGTGTAGTTTGAATCTGCATTTCTACGACTGGAACAGCATTTCTACCGATGCCTCCTACTTATAAAATATGAAGAATATATTCTAAACATATACTTCCCTTTGTCTCTTCCCTATCATTTCCTTTTCTCCTTCATACAAAACAAAAACTACTTTTGGTCTTATGTGTTGGGTGTGGCTGAGATGGAGTTAATTTTCCCCACAGCAGCTCTCTCAGTGCTGTGTTTTTGTAGTGATAGCTAGAAGGGTGTTGATAACACCCCAGTGTTTTGGCTACTGCTGAGCAGTGCTCACACAGCACCGAGGCTGTGGTTTTCCAACATTCCCCCAGTGGTAGGTTGGGGGTGGGCAACACCTTGGGAGGGGTCACAGCCAGGCCAGCTGACCCAGACTGACCAAAGGGGGTTTCCATACTATATGATCTCAGCTCAGGTATAAAAAAAAAGAAGGATGGGGGAAGTGGGGGGGCATTCATAGGTTGTGCTAAGCATACAGGAGTCCTGCTTCCTGGGAAAGAGGCTGGACATCTCCTGCTGATGGGAAGTAGAGAATAATCTTTGTTTGGCTTTGCTTCTGTGAATGGTTTTTGCTTCTGCTGTAATAAACTGTTTCTATCTTAACTCATGGGCCTCTTGCTATATTTTCTCTCTCCCCTGTCCATCTAAGAAGAGGGAGCGATAGAGCAGCTTCAGTGGGCTCCTGGCCTCCAATCGGGCCAAATCACCACATTTTAATTTCAAATTTTTTTTTGAACATTTCCTTCTCATCTCTTAGTCTCACCTACCACTGTGAAAGGTAGTATCTGGTGATTTTCCTCCTGTCCCAACCTGTGATAAGTACCATTCCTTACCCTTAGCAAAATACATTTTCAAACTTTCTAATTCTTACTCTCACACAAATGGTTTTCTGAGATAAGAGAAATACCACTGGTACTTCTCAAATCTCCATTTTCTCCTTCAAATTTCTCCTAGAAATGCTTTATATTCTTCATTCCGTAAACCCTCTGTAATTTCTTCCTCCTTCCCATGGCATTATCTCTCTGTGCTCCTAGGACCCAAGGCCAAGGTCTGAAATGTCCCAGCTGCAAAACCTTGGCTCACAGTTCAGAGAAAATTGCTAAGCTGTGACAAAGGATTGTAACAAAGGGTCTAGAGCAGAGCCATAGAAGATAACAAAAGTAAAATTAGAAACAGAGACAGGATTGTTGAGATGGGGATTATCTGCAGAATTCAAAGGGAAAACATCAGCATTTAAAAGTGTAAGATAATAAAAAAAACCCAACTAAGGAGCTGACAGAGTTGGTGGAAGATGGAAACTCAGCAGAATGGAAGATCTCTTTTAGTGAGCAGTTGAGGCCATTCCTTCTGCTCCTGATTGGTGCCAGCAATTCCAGTGGCTTTTTGGAATACTGAACTAATGCTTAGGCTAAGGGTTCATTACATTTTAGTCATTGTTCATGTGTTAGTCAACAAATAATTGCCTTATTAATGAACTTGTATGTATTTATGTTGTCATTTAGTTCCAGGAGGCAGCTTAGCCCCACACAGCCCCCACCAATGAGACAATCAAAAGGGCAGAAGTAAGACAACTTGTGGGTTTTCATTAAAGAGTTTAACAGGGAAAGCAAAAGCTACACACAGAGACAAAGCTAAACTAAAGAATTAATCCACCACTCCCCACTGGCAGGCAGGTGTTCAGCTGTGTCCAGAAAAGCTCGACTCCATCACACATAATGGTGATTTAGGAAGACAAACACCATAACTTTCAAGGTCTCTTCTTCTTCCTTCGTTGAGCTTTTATTGTTGAGCACAATGTCATACAGTATGGGATATCCCTTTGGTCAGTTGGAGTCAGTTGTTCTGGTTGTGTCCCCTCCTGAACTCTTGCTCATCCCCACCCTGCTTGCTGGGAGGTGCAGAGTGAGAAGCAGAAAAGGCCTTGAACCTGTGTAAGCACCGTGAGTTAGCAACACAGTTTTGGTCACAAATCCACAACAGCACCATGCCAGTTACTACGAAGAAAATTAACTCTTTTCCAGCCCAAACAAGAACAATTACTTTTTTTTTTTTTTTTAACTTGTATGTATCTTGTTTGAAAAGTTTCTTTGCATGGAGTTGCTGAGGTAATATTTCCCTGCAAATCATCCCACCAAATCATCTGTATGCACAATATACATATATGCGAATGTATACATACCGTTAATCTCAACCAGTTATTTTAGACTTGTTTTATGAAAATATATGGGCATTTTTATTGTGCAATGCACATCACACCAGAGTTGAAATTATTGAAATAATTTACATGAATCTCGGTCTAGATATGCTGATTTCTTGTGATTGGCTATGAAGAAAACCTTAGATTTTGACTTTGGCTTTGGGTGTCTGAAATATCTGAAGTGAGATAAATTTAATACCAGTGTCTTGTGTACTAAGATTCTTTCATTCTTTCATTTTTTTCCTCTGTCAACATGTACCTTTTCTCTTTTTTTTTTATTAGATGTCAGCTCTTTGTTAATAAGAGGAGTCTTAAATCTGAAATAGTCAATAAAGTTTCAAGATGTTTGTTGCTAGCAAAGAGAGTTAGAATCTGGACGATCCTTACATTATTTTCTAACAGAAGGGTCCTGACATTTCATTATGCTATGTAAAGCATCCAGCACAATGGAGCATTCATACACTATGAAAGCCTCTGGATTTTATCACAGGAGAAGTAATAAATCATCTCTGAATCTTGATCAAATAATATCTTTTCTTTTTACCTATTTAAATGTCACTTGCAGATTAGATTGGATTATGTGGATTTTTTTCCTTTTTATTTTTTCTTCCTTCTCTTAACTTTTTTTTAATGTGTTTAAAGCAATAATAAACTCTTGAATAACATCCAGTGTTTGGGTTTCCATCACAGATTATGAAATTTACCCTTAGTCCTGGTTTGAGCTAAATGAAATCTATTCTGTTCAGTGATTTTTAACTTTCAGCTCAGTCTCTTGTAAAAGGCTGCACTTTCTGAAGTTGGTGGCATGTTTTCGCAGTCAGTGTCTGTTGCTAACAGTGACAACACCTGATATTTACAGTCACTGCCTGAGAGTGGGATGCAGAAAGGCTCTTGCTTATACTTTTTCCTATAGTGACCAAGGTCACTGCTGGCTCTTGTGTGCCACGCTGGGGGTGCTGGGTACTAAGAGGGGTCACAAGGAAGTAAAAGGTTGCACCTCAAGGGGGTAATAGACCAGAGAGATGACCAACGAGAGTATTCCATCCCACATACGTCATATTTAGTATAAATTGAGTGATCATGAGAGTTTCTTCTCTTTCTTTCTGCAATGACCAGCATCCAGGGAGGACTCCATCCAATATCCTGCTTTTAATCCAGATCCTGAGTTCCCAAATCCAGCTCCCTGTATCCAGCTCCCGCTGCCGCTGAGCCTGGGGCTTCCCCAGTGCCTCCTGCTCTGCAGCACCAGTGGGGATTGCAATCGGGGGGAAAGTCAGGTTTGATATTTGGCTTATATATAGTCGTATATGATTCTTTATTTTTATCATTTCACTATGTCGTGGGTTGGAAGACACTAAACTGGAAAGTAAAAATCACTAAACAGGACTTGGTTTTTAGCTAAACCCAGGACACACTATTATTTCCATTATTGTTTCATTAAAGCTATTCTAGTTGTTCTTCCCTAACCCCTAAATCTCTCTGCCTCATTCTCTTTTCCTTCCCACTTGGCAGGGGAGAGGGGGTTAGAGAACATCTGTCTGTGTTTAGTGGCCAGCCCCTAACCTGCTACACTAGTCCTTCAAAAGGAATAAGTATATGGAAAGTTTAGAGGAGAAGAATTAAATAACTGAATATTATTTAACTGGAATTTCCTAACTATATAAGGAATAGCTGACGGAAGTATTCTGTCAGAATAAGAGAAAATCAGATACATTTGTTTTTACATTCATGAAAATAATTGTTTATAGGTTGACAAGCCTTTCTCAAACACAGAAGATCACATTGTTAAAGGTTTGTTGTTTTGTTTTTCTTTTTTTCCGTAGGGAGATTGCTATGGCAATACTTAACAAAATATAACAAGATAATATTGGTTACAGTCAATAATTATGGGATTATAGATTAGTAAAAACACACCACGTTCTACTGATGGGATAGCTAGTACATCCAACTTTATTGAAGGAAATCTATTGGGAAAAAAAAAGACAAAAACAATATGTTAGTCTGAAAGTGAGATCTATGATTTTGAAAGGCTAACGATTATGATTGCCTTCTTCAGATAGTCTGAGAAACAGCTTGGTTGAGGAAAAGTTAGATGTGAAAATACTCTAGGATTTCTCTATGGTGAAGATCCTCAACCCGGTCACTGTCCCAACCATGGAGCCTCACAGTTGCAATGGCACAATGAGACAGGTCTGCTAAAACATGAGCTTTAACATGTGTGGTACCACGGACAGAGCGGATGGCTTTGGGGGAAGCAGGTACAGTAATGTGTTACTTTTTAGTAGATATGTCCCTTCTAAATCTATCCCACCTACCAGTTGTCAAAAAACTTGCTAGAACTTCATAGTTCTGAGACCTCAATCCTTCTTTCAAATTTGGCTGAGACAACTTAAGATACAAATGTGAGAAGATTTTCTGGAGAAAGAAAATGTGCTTATGTATTCTAACTATAAAAATCTAAGACCTATTAATTTCATTCAGATGAATAAAGGGGAAGAATTTTAGGAATAAATCATGTGAGAGTAATCTAATAGATATCTTTGATAAATTTATAGATTTTATAGGCAATGGGAATATATCTAATATATCTGCATTTACAAAAAGTATTTGATGTAGTGAGTCATGGGAAATTAATATAGCTAAAAAAAATATAGAATAAAAGGTTGTTAACTAGAACTAAGTCAAAGAGTTAACTGAGTAAAATAAGTTAAAAGACTGGTAGGTGAGGACTTCCCAAGTGAAGATACTATAAGAATTATTACTACTAAACTGCATTACTGTGAAAAATATTCAGACAAATAGAGACAAGATTTTGTAATAAGAAATGACCAGGGGAAGATATTGGGCTGCATGTGTGTTCAGGAAGAATTATAGAATCACAGAATGATTAACGATGAAAAAGACATTTAAGACCATCAGGTCCAACTGTCAACCCAACACCACCATGACCACTAAACCATGTCCGAAAACACTACACCTACACCTCCAGAGATGATGCCTCTACCACTGCCCTGGGCAGCCTGTTCCAGTGCTTGACAACCCTTTCGGCGAAGAAATGTTGCCTGATATGTAATGTAAACCTCCTCTGGTGCAACTTGAGGCCATTTCTTCTTGTCCTATCACTTGTTCCCTGGGAGAAGAGTCTGATACCCATTTCTCTACCACCTCCTTTTAGGTAGTTGTAGAGAGTGAAAAGGTCTCCCGTCAGCCTCTTCTTCTCCAGAATGAGCAACCCCAGTTCCCTCAGCTACTTCTCATAAGATTTGTCCTCCAGACCCTTCATCACCTTTGTTGCCCTTCTTTGGATATGCTCAAGCACCAAAACGTCTTTCCTCTAGTGTGGCACGCAAAACTGAATGCAGTATTCAAGGTAGTATGTAATACACCCATGATAAATCAAACAGGATGGAAGTTGGAAGAGGAATTTTTAAAAGCATGGGACTGTGGGATTTACACTGGTGACTGCAGAGCAAAAGTTACAAACACATGTATCTTTCAAAGAACAAGAGCTTACGCAGGTACATAACAAGGAGGTTCTATGAAGACAGTCTTTTTCTTTTTCTCCCACAATTATTTTTTTTCTATATATAATATTTTTAATGTTTTTGAACACTTGGTGTCCCCTGGAGTTAATCCTGATACTGTCAGTAACCTCACATAGATTAATTTCAGATAAAATTCCCAGCTGGAATGGCAAGGAACTCTGAAGGGTGAGTGTAGCACTACTTCAAACTCTCATTCCACATTTTATTGAAAAAAATCAATACAGACTGTTTGCACAGACAAATATCATTAGGAACAGTCCTGCTCCTTTATTCTGAGAGACAGCCAAAGTCTTAGGGGAGCTATTATCTCATGCCTCTGGAAAACAAAAAGTCAAGAGTCTGTTAGAACTTCAGGATAAAAGAACCTGAGTCTTCAGTCTAAAATGACTTTGCAGCACTTGCAGTCAATTTTGAATTTTTGTCTAATTGACAAAAAGTAAAAAAAAAATTAAAAAAAAAAATCAGCACTTTTTCCAGTAATAACTTCTTTTTTCATTGTTAGCTACACTGGTCAGAGGCAAAATCCCCATCATTATCAATACACTCAGGAGAAGAATGAGATGATAGAAAACCACTGATCTATTTGAATTACATATGAAAAAGTCTTTATAGCTATGGCTTTATAATTCTTTAAGGACATAATTTTAAGTTCTGTGTTTGTGAAGGAATGCTTGGTTTAATCATAGAATCATAGAATCATAGAATGTTAGGGATTGGAAGGGACCTCGAAAGATCATCAAGTCCAATCCCCCTGCCAGAGCAGGAATGCCTAGATTATGCCACACAGGAACGTGTCCAGGCAGGTCTTGAATGTCTCCAGAGAAGGAGACTCCACAACCTCTCTGGGCAGCCTGTTCCAGGGTTCCGTCACCCTCACTGAGAAGAAGTTTCTTCTCAAGTTTAAGCGGAACCTCTTATGTTCCAGTTTCAGCCCATTACCCCTTGTCCTATCAGTGGTTGTCACTGAGAAGAGCCTGGCTCCATCCTCATGACACCCACCCTTGATATATTTGTAAACATTAATGAGGTCACCCCTCAGTCTCCTCTTCTCCAAACTAAAGATGTAGGAAAAAGAAATGTATCCTTCTTTGGAGCTGAAGTACTAGAGATTAATATGGATGATAACTTTTGTCCTGTTTTTTTGTTCTAACACCTCTTGCATTTTTACCTAAAGGCTTTTCAACAAATGGGGATTTCCTCCAATATGAGTACTTTTAATATTAAAGCCCTAAAGAACCCAAATTTCTCTCATAAATCCCACAAATATGGCTGAAAACTTGAGTTTCACACTCCTTTTGCCTAAATCAAACAGAAACAATTACCTCTCAGTTGTCCCAATACCACTGTGACTTACCACTCAGTGTAAGAAAGTGTGTTTCCTCTCAGATAAAAAAAAAAATAATAAAAATTGAGATTTAATAGCATTTTTCTAAGTAAAATGCTTGTGATTTAGTTGTGTGGAATCTATGCAAAAGCATATTTGACAAAAAAAAATTGGTTCTTTCATGGTGTACATTTCCGGTATAATTTTCAAGAAACTGTTGCAGCACATTGTCCTCTGGTAGTTTTACTTTTTTAAAAAAGTAGGTCAAGACAAAGAGAATTGTTTGTCTTACTAATTCCCATTGGTGTCCAGTGTTTACCTGAACAAGGCTTTCTTTTTCCATGTTCCATTAGCAACATTCTAAAGAAATATTTCACTGCTGTCTTTTAACCAAAAGGGCATCAGTACTTGGATTTTTTTTCTAGACAAGTTTGCTTTTGCAATTCTAAGAAATATCTGCCTGACTGATTATATCCTAAGGATGTATTCAAATTATAATTCCTCCAGTTTCTATCCATTTCTTAACAAAATCTAGCAATGTCTGAAAAGATAGAAGTTTCTCTTCTCTAATAGGCTTAAAAAGACAAATTTTCTATGATTCTCTAGAGAGGGTATCTTACTTAAAAAACATACCTTTCAAGATATTTGGTGGACCCTCTACCATTGTACTTATCTGTCGAATAAATAAGAAGAATTTTAAAAGAAGACCTTCAGTCTTTTCTACAGTGAACTTTGTAATGCTAGGGGTGAGATTCAGCTCCTTCTATAGACACCCCAGTTTAGCCAATGTGATCTGGTGAACTGAAGTTATGTCTAAAGATATGTCCCTACTTCACGTTGACCTGAATAGCTTTCCAAATACAGACTGTATTGAACATGCTGTGTCACTATATTGACCATATATCATGGTTTGAGCCAACTGTCCAGACTGACAACAAATAACATAGTCACTTTCTCATTCCCCCCCCACCCCTGTCCCCACAGGGATGTGGAGGGAGAAAATTCAACTAAAAAGGCTCAAGAATTGAGATTAGGACAGGGAGGGTTTATTCACTGCTTAATGATCACAGATTAAAACTAGAATAGACTTGGGGAGAAAACATAAAATTAATTTATCACCACCATTTATCAACTAACTCAGAGTAGGATAATGAGAGGAATACAAAAGTATCACAGTATCACAGTATGCTAGGGATTGGAAGGGACCTCAAAAGATCATCAAGTCCAATCCCCCTGCCAGAGCAGGAACACCTAGATGATGTCACACAGGAAGGCGTCCAGGCGGGTTTTGAATGTCTCCAGAGAAGGAGACTCCACAACCTCTCTGGGCAGCCCGTTCCAGTGTTCTGTAACCCTCACTGAGAAGAAGTTTCTTCTCAAATTTAAGTGGAGCCTCTTGTGTTCCAGCTTGATTCCATTACCCCTTGTCCTATCATTGTTTGCCACCGAGAAGAGCCTGGCTCCATCCTCATGACACTCCCCCTTGACATATTTATAAACACTAATAAGGTCACCTCTTAGTCTCCTCTTCTCCAAACTAAAGAGACCCAGCTCCCTCAGTCTTTCCTCATAAGGGAGATGCTCTACTCCCTTAATCATCCTAGTTGCTCTGCGCTGGACTCTCTCCAGCAGTTCCCTGTCCTTCTTGAACTGAGGGGCCCAGAACTGGACACAATATTCCAGATGTGGTCTCACTAGGGCAGAGTAGAGGGGCAGGAGGACCTCTCTCGATCTACTAACACCCCCCCCCTCCCCTTCTAATACACCCCAGGATGCCATTGGCCTTCCTGGCCACAAGGGCACAGTGCTGGCTCATGGCCATCCTGCTGTCCACCAGGAAGCCCAGGTCTCTTTCCCCTGCACTGCTCTCTAACAGGTCATTCCCCAACCTGTACCGGAACCTGGGGTTGTTCCTGCCCAGATGTAGGATCCTACACTTTCCCTTGTTGTATTTCATCAAGTTATTCCCTTCCCAACTCTCCAGTCTGTCCAGGTCTCACTGGATGGCAGCACAAGTAAATACAACTCAAGCTTAAATACACACTTCCCCAACACCCCCCCTCCCACTTTCCCAGCTACCTCCTGCCCCTGATCTGTGCGAGGAAGGCAGGAGGTGGGGGGGTGCCATACGCCTGGCCATTGCTCGTTGTCCATGTCAGTTCTTTCTTCTTGGGGTTCCCTGTATTCTCCCCCTGCTGCCATGTGGTGTCCATCTCAGGAGAAGCAACCCTCTCCCTCCAGGTGAGTCCATCCCACTCAAGGTTGCAGGTCACTTTGGGCACATCCTCCACTCCTGTGCTGTCTCGCTGCCTCCTAGCATGGGACTCTCCACATATGGCCTCATTATGGACATTCTCAACATTGCCAATCCCCTCAGCTCGCAGGTAATCATCTTGCCGTGTCACTCACCACGAGGCTGTGGGGAAATGCTCTGCTCTGGTGCCTTTCTCTCTCACTTTCCTCACTGACCGCATTCCTTTGCTTTCCTCTCACATTTCCCTCCTTCCAACACAAAAACTCCCCAACACAAAAGACAACAAAGAGAAATAATGAAACCAAGAGAGTTAAGTGAAAGAGAAAGAGACAAGTGCTTCAGTAGGGTTTCCTCTTAAATACTTTGGTTGCAGAGACATTGATTGGCTTGGCTTTGGCCAGAGGTGTGTCCGACCCTTACCTAGGGCTGGAGGAGGTTCTCAAAGTTTCACAAGAGTCATCCTCCACAACCCTCCTCCCGCTTCCAGAAACCCCGCCAAACTCATGACACCAGATCTCTATGGTCTCACTCAATTTCTTTTAATACAGGTGTATTATGCGAAATTAGATATCCTAAATTATACTGCTTAAGTTCCAGTTACCAGTATAGAATTATTGCAGTCTCATATTTGACTTATGTGCGTATTAACTGTTTGGGCCCAGTTTAGTGTCTCAACAGTTACATACTTCTTTAATCATTTTAGCACATAAAACATGGTCAGACAAAATTCTACCTAGTCCAGCGTGCTGCTTGTCATATTGTCTCTAATAACAGATGTGTAGGCAGGGTATTAAAATACAACTGACACTTAGAAATACCTTTCCCAGAAAAGGCTTAGGAATGTCTTGAGTCAAAGTCAGTGTTTTGTTTTCAATCATCCCTTGAAAGATATTTTTTTCTTCTATGAATTTATCTGATTTTTCTTCTAGTCTACACAATCTTTTAATATTCACAGGATCCTAGGGTAAGGGATTCCACAACCTGAAAAATACATGTTGTTTGAAGAAAGATAGTAGTGCATAAACTTTTCATTTATTTATTCTATATAATGCCCCTATTGCTTGTAGTGGGAAGGCCAGTGTGCTATCATTTCACAGTTATTATTTTTTCGTGTTGCTGCTGGCTTTATAAACCTAAGGTATATCTTATTTAAGGTATGTAATATTCTGACTCTGAAATAATTCTTAATATGTAAGTTGTTCCTTGTATTTGTCGCCATTTTTCTGTATTTTTATGGTACTGAATCTGATTTTGGAACTTGAAGGTCAAGAACCCTTTCACTTTTGTGTTTCACCCGTGTTACTGACTTTTGTTGTATCTGTTTTCCTGTTGGGCGTTGAGTGAAAACTGTGATATCTTTGACAATATTAACAGTATAATTACAAGTCATTGGTCATAAAAGGTATATGCACACATTAATCTATCTCTCTGTAACAACCTTGTTGCAGGAGAAAGACTACATAATTTGGTCATCCCAAATCTCCTATTTCCGGTATTGCTCAGCAAAACAGCTTGACTGTGAGGACTTTAGAGCTGCAAGAAAGAACTTGAAGTAGACTGACCACCAAGAACGTCTTGCTGTTGTTGTCTCCTTTCCCGGTAGTAAGGAGGAAAAACTAAAAATGTGTTCTTTATGTGCGGGTAGAGTCAGCTCTCAGTTATCTGGTCTCATACAGGTGTGGGATATTTTCAAGAAAGGAATGATGTAGCTAATGCAAATGTTGTTTGAATTAATCTGTAGAAACATATTTAATGCATCTATTTTTGAGTTAGCAAATCTTGTAAATTGGTTTCTTTATCACTTTGACATGACCTGATATAGGCAATATGGGCTTTCTGTAGACTTTTCTCCAGCCTATGGTGCTAGGGAAGAAATGTGGTCTATATTATCTTGCAGACTGTTAATGCACTTATGAAAAATCAAGAACTGATTGCGTTTATACAGAGTAAATATCTTTATGATGATGGCTGGAACAGAGTGAGTGGTGGGAGGGATGGGATTTGCTGCAGTTTCACATTATGTTCCAAATATTTTCTTATAATGATGTGTTGTATCCTGTTATTGTTTTATACGCTGCTTAAACATTTTGTTATATCCTGTAACAGGCACAGTATTTATGAAACAACAAAACAATTGTTTGGGTATTTTTCCATCCCTAAAAACCTTCAGATGAATATTACCTTGAGGTGTTTCTTCTCCACTGGGGAGTCAGGTACACTTCCTTCTGGCTGCTGCTTCTCCACAAAAGGGCAAGCACTGCTACTATCCTTTGGCTCGGCACTGAAGACCCTAAAAGGCTTTTAATGTATACATGTTTGAAGCAATAAAAAATGATTGCAACATTTAAAGCAATAATGTTGGTCCAGATGCAACTTTCAGCTCAGTGAATTCCTGACCTGCTAAAAGATTTGAATGTATAACCATGGGGACAGTCACTCCGTACCTGCCACTTGCTTGGACTCTTGCTCTGAGCACTTATTCCATTGCCCCTACTTGATTTCTGGCAGAAAATCCTTCACTGAATTGAAAGCAATTTGAGAGGAAGAGGAATAAGAATACTGAATGGCTGTCCCCCTCGGAACTATCTGGTAAATGGAGAACCAAGTGACGTTGGTTCCAGGGTACTCTGTGTGAATATGAAGCACAAATGAAGTGATTCTTACCATCTTGGTTTCTCCCTCTTCCATCTTGGTTTGAGCTACCCACGTAGAAATTATTGACAGAGAATCTAGCTGTGCCATGGTCCTGACCCATGATCTGGTCCCTCAGAGCTGCTTCCAAGTTAAGTCTCTGCTCCCAGATTCCTCTTTGGAAGAAGCCATCTCTATGACCTATTTCTCCTTTTACTTGTACTCCTTTCAGGTTTCATTCTGCTTCTGAATTGATGAGAAATAATTCCTCCTTTCTATCCTGCCTTGAGCACCTTTTTTTTTTCATCTGTTCAACTTGACAAAAAACACAGCACAGCAAGAATATTTTCCTCATTTCTATCAGTAAATGGAACTGATAGAGATGGCTCTAAATAATTAAAGGATGATAATTAACAGAGCATAAACATATGAATATTTCAGGGTTTTGACAATTGCTAAGAAAGGCAAGAGCATACAGTATGAAGGACTGTCTGCTTAAGTCCTTTATGAGCACTCCAGTCTCCAAAGCACAAAATTTTTCAAACCTGATCAACTTTTTTCAAGGTTTTTCTAAGATCAGTAAAGGCCCTGAAGAGTCAAACTGTTCTGCTGAAATGTCTAAGCCGAAATCCAAGCGTATGGGTATTTTTGTGCACATGAGACAAACTGCTTCAATCTCTGACAGAAATATTTTCAGGATAGGTCCCGCAGATAGAGATAGATCAGCTAGAAATTCCTAAAGATAATTGATTCACATTATTAATCCTTAATAAAAAATTAAAATATTTTCTTCATTTGCTGCTAGCCAGAATTTAATTCAGCTACATAGTGACCATATTTACTGACAGAAGATGTCTCTGCTGTGACAACGACCACTCACTGTATTATACATATCAAGGACCTTTTGGACAGTCAAGTACAAAAACCACTGCAAGAACTTACTCTTCTGTCTAACCCAGAAGAGTTCATAAGGCCATATGCAAAACTTCCTCCTCCTTTAAACATTTGAACTGAATTATCTCAGTCTTAGGGGAATGACTGCTACTGGACCAGGACATTGCACTGCTTTCCAATCTTTCATTGCTTGCAGCATACTCCCTCAACTTTCCAAGTGTAGAAGGCTATGTGTAGGGAGAGCTCTATCCCCAACTGCATGCTGAATTCTGGTTTAGGTCTATGTTTTCACAGCAGGATCATGAGGGAAGAACTGATTCAGAACAGAAACACTAAATGTATGAATCAGTATTTCCAAAAGAGCTTCAGACCACTTTTTAGAATTGATTTCAATATTTCTCAAGTCCTGTTAGAGACACACTGGCAAAACGTCTTTGCAAAAGGAAACATAAAAAATTCCTGAGTACTGGATGGGACAAAATACATTGAGGAATAATAACAATAAAGAAAGGATCTTATTCTATTTTTAGATTCAGGTGGCTGAATCTGGCATTTATGAAATTCCACAGACATGGTACTGTGTGCATGGTTGGTCCTGGACCTGGTAGAGCACCAACTTTTATTAAAGAGCTCATCGATTGAATGAATTATTTTGTGTAGAGTTATTGAACCCTTAAGTAAGTTCGGAATGACAAGGGAAGGAGAAGACAGTCCACAATCAAGTGAGGAAGTGGCAGGATAGTTTGACACTGGTACAGATGATTGGGACAGAAGACACACAAAATATAACTGAAGAAATCCCTCCCCAAGTGTTCACACACAAAAAAAGAAAGTGTCTGCAGGAAAGTATTATGGGATAAGTTCTCAATACCTCTTCCGAGAACATGCTAGAATGAGTGGGTGCCTCTCTGAAGTGCCTGCACACTAAAGCATGCAGCATATGGAAAACCAGGAGTTAGAAGTCCGTGTGAAGTTGCAGGTTCACAGAGATATGCTGGGGTAGCTGGCACAGCTGCAGGCCTACCATGGATGGATGTAGGTTCTTTAGGAAAGACAGGCTATGAAGGTGAAGAGAGGTATTTGTCCTTTACTTGAAAGAGCTGATGGGACATGTGGAGATCTACCTGGACATAGGAATGGAGCCAGTCAAGAGTTTATGAATCACAATTACAGTACAAATCAACAAGGGAAATGTTGGTGTCTTCTTCAGGTTACCTGATCATGAAAAAGTAGATGAAGCTTTCTTCAGAGATGGGGAACAAACTTGATATTCACAGGCCCTGGTCCTCACGGGTAATTCAACCATCCCAGAATCTTATGGAGGGAAAATCTGACAGAACACAAGAAATAAAGAATGTTTCTGGAATGGATTATTGACAATTTCCTGACACAAGTGATTGATGAGACCATGATGAAAGGTTGTCTGATGATCTGGTACTCTTGGATGCAGTGATCTTGCAGTGGTGGAGTTCAGGATCCTGAGAGGAGTGAGCAGGTTGAAAAGCAGGATCATGATCCTAGACTTGACGGGAGCAAACTCTGGCCATTTCAAGGAAATCTTTCCTTTGAGGTGGTCTTGAAGAAAAGAGAGGCCAATGGAAGCTGCTTGATTTTTGAGGATCACTTCCTCTAAACTCAAAAGTGGATCATGGTGATGTGCAGGAAAGCAAGCAAATGTGGCGGAAGTGCTCGCATTTGATGGTTGAGAGTAAAGAGGGTGAAGCCAGACTATCCTTAGTGGTGAACAATGAAAGGACGAGAGGCAATGGACACAAACTTAAGTACAAAAAAACATAGTTAAAGGGGTTTAATACATTTAATGTTTTTACTGTAAGGAATCTGGAACAGGTTGTCCAGAGAGATCTCAGAGTCTTCATCCTTGAGATATGCAAAGCCAAAATGGATTTGGCCCTGAGCAATCTGCTCTTTCTGACCCTGCTTTGAGCTGGGAGCTGGATGAGATATCAGGAGGTCCCTTCCCACTGCTACCACTCTGCAATTCTGTGATCTTGTTCCTGCTCAGCCAGGCACTCTGCCCAGCTGCATCTAATCTACTACAGTTAATAGAGCTTCCAACTGTTTCATCTAAACCCCACGCTTCCAGCAACAGCACCTGTTCTTTGGTTATTTCTCATCTTTAGCAGCAGTTCACGTAGCATATGGGATTACTTAAAGATCTTGTTGTTCAAAGGAGACTTCTTAGTTCTTACTTTCCCCAATGACCTTTACATCCCAGCAATGCAATCCCTATTTAGGTTAGAGAAAACATTTACTGGGGCACGTTAAGATATAATTAATAGCTCCCTATTTTAATACATATAAAAGCTATTAAATTTCCTCAATTTTTCATTACTTCCTCCTTTTGAAAAGTGACACCAAAAATATTATCAAATACAATTTTTAAACTGAACAGATTTTGAGCCTGGATTCTTTCCCCTCTTTTACTGAGACACAGACACAGAAAATAAATCCTGATTTTTTTCTTTCTTCTCCTTCCTGTTTCTTTTTACTCTTATGCTTACTTATTGGCCTTACACAACTACAGTTCTTGCTCTCATACATGTTCACTGGACCAGTTTTTAAAATTACTTACACAGTCTAACTTATACCGAGTTCAATATGTGTTTGACTCCTAAATGTTATGTAAATGTGCTTTCCCAATATGTTATTGCTTCAGGAGAGAAAGGAGTTTTTAAAAGTATAAACACATAGCCAGAACCGTTTTTCTTCTTTAACTGCTATAGTGCTCCTTGTGAAAAGGGCTATACAATGGAAAAAAATGTGGTGCCTTACTGGGATCCCAGTATGATAGACTCTGTTAAAAGGGGAATGTTGATAGGAGAGATCATGTGTGTCGCAACCAGATGAGCATAAATAGTTCTGCCTAAGGGTTACATTGTCTTACAGTGGACATAAAGCAAGCCCTAGATACTAGGAGTGCAGAGGTGGTTAAACATTTCCCTGTGTTCTTTGAGCAGCTTGAGACGTGGTTTCGTGTTAAGCTGTACATGGTCCCACTTTGCTACTGACGAAGGAGTCCTGCTCACTCCTACTTTTCCCACCTCCTTTCCTGACAGGATTATGGTGTTGCTGTTGTCTTGTTTCAATCTGAGGATTATGCAGCCATGGGTGAGGCAAACAGTTTGTCGATCTAATGGAAACCCTTGGAGTTCAGCATACTCTGCATTCACCATGCAGCCAGACCTGTGCCAGCCCAAGGGAGAAGTCAGGACAATGTAATTAAGGTGAGCGGCAGGCATAGGAAGCCACTTTCAGCATCAGTCTGCCTTAGGTCAGTTTTAAAATAACAAGCCAAGTTTAAAGAGCTTGATCTTCTCCCTGACTATATGTCTTGAGCTCCTGCATGGCTTGAGATCTGCTCCAACCTGAGCAAAGCTGGGGGAAGTTCTACCACTAAGTTCAGAGAGACCAGAAACGTTACAATACGAAAGGAAGTTTTCTGGGACAAAGTGAGCATTTTTGCTGTTTGTATAGCATGTGGGAAATTACTTGGTACTGGGGCTGGCGGGGCTAGATGTGTTAGAGATGTGTGAGCTGTGCAACACCAGCCAAAAAGTCTTCCTGCAGTTGCACTCATATTCATGATGATCTCTCCCTTCATAAGTTTTGTTGACTTGACCTGTCATTCTATGATAGTTGCTTCTGACTAGTAGACACATCCCCATGGGATAATACTGCACACAAACAATGTTTTAGTCATTTACACTATGTTGAATCAGTCTAAACATTCCCTGGCCAGTAAACCAGCCTGTCTGCTCACTCAGCAATAGAGGATTACCCTCTCAGCTCTTTCTTCAATGCCTGTGGGCTCTGGATGCTAAAAGCAATATCTCTTATCTAAATATTACTATGATCTTTGATTTTTTATTTATTTTTTTTTCTGAATAGAAACACAATGTGGGATCTAAAGACCAGTGGCTACTGCTATTTTCTCTGTGATGATGGCAGTTGTGGGAGACCCAAGGGGAGAACTGGATTGCATCAGTCTGTTCAATAAGGGCTATAATAAAGAATCCACCTCCCATGCTGTCAGTCTTTATGTAGTAGATAAATAAATATATCATCCCCTTCGGTCTTCAGCATATATTTAGGAATAGCTTTTTGCTCTCATTGAAGAGTCTACAAATGTCTTTGAATTTCACAGGGCTCAGATTCTGTTTGCTGGTTGCTTCTGTTTATTCCACTGAAGAAGTTCTGCAATGGTAGCAGTTTTTCTCTGTACCTTGTGGTGAGACAGCAGTTTATTCAGCATGCTAAGCAGGAAACATGGTTCCTGCAGTAAACCTTTTCTAGCCAGCGAGGTAACTGTATGCACATCTGTCATCTCAAGGTAAAATAGAAACCATTTATTTCTGGTGCCTAGCAGGAATTATTTTGTGCCATGAAACCTGAAATGAATCTTCCCTTTATACCATTTAACCAGGAAAAGGATGTGTGATGGAAATACTCACAAGGTGGAAACGTAAACTGAGGACAATATATATTGTTAAGTGTTGTTAGAGAAGTCCTGAAATCTAGCATAGTTGGGAGTACAGATTCTGACACCTTGTTACATGTCCTTTTTTTTTTTTCAATCATCTTTCAGTCTTTACCTATAAAAGATTCTTGTATCAAACATCACTTTAGTAGTCTCCATCAGGATTTCTTTTGTTTTCTAATTAACTCCTCCTGAAATACTGTTGTCATCTGTCCCTTACCTTTTGGGACAACTTAACAGGCTGGTATCAGGTATTGGTCAAATCTCATCTTAGGTTACAGTGTGAAAATATTTCTGAGAAATCTGAAAACGGATCTCACCGTACCTCATGTGATTAAATAAGCAAATAAATCTTCAAGAGTGAGGCCAAACTTTACAAGGGGATCCAGAGTTTGCAATGGAACTTCACTACACACTGCTTTAGCAGCAGTCATGATTTCTTGGAGCATGTGAAATTAAAATGTCTTGGGAGGAATAAATAACCAGACACAAAGAACTCATGCCTCAGAACAAGGATTTCTTGTAATAGACAGAAATGAGTAGAAGAGTTTGGACATGATTTTTCTACAGAAAATTATAATTTAAAATTGACTTAAAAATTTTTACTTTTCAAATGAAATTTGATTATTGGAAGGGAAGAACGATAACTTCAGGTTTGGAGTGGAGACATTTTTGAAAAAACAAAGAAGTATGCAGAGAAAATAATTTTTGGAAGGAAATTATTAGTCTTCTATTCAAATAAAAATAGTTTTAATGGGAGCAACCAACCATCTATAATTGGAAGCTATTGCAGTTAGCAGTTGCTTCAGTTCATTGTTGTTATATATGTTGCTTGTGGTGATAAGGCTATTATTTAGCGTTCTAAACCATATTTTAAGAGCTTCATAGGCCATACTATTGAGAAGCTATACTATTGATGGGTCATACTATTGAGAAGCATTGTTATGGCTCTGAAGTTTACTTAAGGCTTTCAAGTTGTTCTTTTGTCCCCATGTGCCATTGCTGGTAGATGTTTTGGCTTTGATTGTGTTTCAGACCCATTGTTGAACAAAGATACTGAAGACAGGCGAGGAACCATGATCGCTATTGATGAAACCGTGCTGCAGTATGTAAAGCTGTAGAGTCCTACACAGCACACTTGAGTGTGATAGAAGACAGATAAGCAGAGCGAGTTAATTAACCACCTTTTTTTTCTGTGTCAGGATCAAAAATTATTATTATGAGAAGACTTTTGAAGTGAGAAATTACTGCCTACTGTCTGAATTTCCTACAGCTTATAGGAGAGTTGCAGAAGGCCTCTGTTTAGAATGTCATCAACTTGTCTTAACTAAATTAAAATTTATCTTTAAGTAGGGGAAGAGTAGTTCAGTTCAAGTGAATCTTGGATTTATTATATAGAATTAGTACCACACTGAGTCTGTTTGGCTGAGTGTTCAAACGACAAGCAACAGTGGGAAAAAAGAGAAGGACTCATGTTCTGAAAGTGAAAAGACTTTTGTAAAGGATAAAAAAAGCAGGTAAGAAAGAGGGAAAATGAATATGACATGAAAAATACCGTCTCTGAACAAGGTATTTGAAAACAGGATCTAAACCCTACTTTTTATTTTATTTTCTCTTGTGCCTAACACATATGAAATGGGGGAGATTGACAGCTTTGAAAATTAAAGCTTATTGTTTAGGATAGTAATTTTCTAATGGGATCTCTTTGTATAACAGCACTTTCTTCCAAAATTGTTGTGAAAAAAATTTAACAGAGCAAAGGCAGACTCTGCAGCTGGGGAAACTTCGAGTGGAACAGTACCAGGTAACTCAGAATAGCCCACAAAAGCATTTCTCTTTGTAGTAGAAAAAAATCAGTTAGTTGCCATTTCCCATGATCTCCCCTGAGTCTGCTAATGTTGCACTGATACTCCCGCAATAGAGGGATGAATTTCGGCAGTCCACTTATTTCATGCCAGAAGAACAAAGGGATGGTGCTGAGATGGGAGACTGAAGATCCAGTCTTCTGTTACTTGTTCTTCTTTGGGAAAGTAGAGTGAGCTCACTAGGATAATAATTCCCTTCTCTCTTCAGATATGCAAGAAAGCTCTCCTACTTCTCTCCTTGGTGGTGTCAATGGCTTCAGTGTCAGGGAGGAGGGAATCACAGAATCACAGAATGTTAGAGGTTGGAAGGGACCTGAAAGATCATCTAGTCCAACCCCAAAGGGAAGCCCAACTACAGTTTCTGATACAGAGCTGCAGGAGCTCTGGCTCCAGCCAGCCTTTCACACTTGGGACTGTAAGAGAGACCTGTTATATCTTAAACATACCATTCTCTGTTCCAAAATTGCAGGAAGTCACTCCATCACGACTTGTACTCTAATCTGCTTCCAGGATGACACAGTATTTGAAGATTCTTATGCACTAAGGATGAGGGCTGGTTTAGCTCAGTGGGTTGAGCGTGGTGCTTGAAACACCAAGGTCGCGGGTTCGATTCCCGTTCGGTTCTCATGTGTGTTGCCTGACCTAGTCGAGAGGTGGCGTCCCTGCTCACAACAGGGAAGTTGGATTAAAATGATCTCTGAGGTCCCTTCCAGCCCAGGCCATTCTATGGTTCTATGAAACAGGAGGGGAGTGAATCCCTGGCCATCCCAGCCAAGGATGATTTTGGAAGTGAAGAGTTACATATTCACATATAGTACTATTTCAGTTGGAAGGAACGTTCCTACAATCCAGACAAACAGCAAGTGACGTGTGAATCAGCTTCTCACTTCTGTGAGTGCACAAGTGAGGTCTGCCCCAGTTTCCCTTTTCAGCCCTCGCTGAGTGCAAACACTGTGTGTGGAGAGTAGCTGTCTGTGTCTCCAAATGAAGTATCCAAATGTCCAGAGATCGCTGAATTGAATCAGATTCACAGGAACACACACATCTTTTGGCAAGAGGTCCTGATGAGTTTGAGGCAGTCTAAAGGGACTACACAGAGGTTAAGCAGCGTGTCCAGAGGATTTGGCACCAGCACAGCACTTAGGAAATCTCACTTCTATTCCTTGTTCCACTCCAGGGCTGTTGTGGGTGACCTTGGAGAAGTTGTTTTATCTCTTTTTGTCCAGCTTGTCCCTTTGAACAGAGAAATGTCAGTGAGCTTGTGAAAGCCTCTCATGTGTCTGCTTTCAGAGAGCCAATATTCCTGTCATTGGTAAAAGGCTCAGGTCAAACTGGTCTCTGTTCAAAAGACAAATGTCTGCATCCCACTTAAACAGAGGCCTGGCGCTGGGTCTCTGCTCTCTATATTCCACTGGGTATCCTTTATCCTTCAGAAAGGAAGAAAACAATCCACACATGCCAGAAAGACAAATGCAAAACCAAAATGCTTCTATTTGCTTGGGTTAAATGCGTGGATCTTGAATTGTTTTGATCCATTTAAACATTACAATACCAAAACCAGTAATCAGCTCTTCTGGATAATTTTAGAAACTGTCTTTTCAAAAGCAAGCAGTGGTATAGTAGTGTGAGAGTAATGAGCAGTGACAAGTTATTTGTGCTCTTTCCAAGGGAAACTGTTAGCATTAGCTTGATGCAGAGTCTTTGTTACTTTATGAATAAGAAGTGCAGTTAATATATTATACTCCATGTGTCTTCCAACCCTACCCAGAACCTAATTACACTTTATGGAAAGTTAAGTAGGCAGTAAACTAAGTGGTATGGAAAGCACATACAGTAAAACTCCATTGGCTGCAAACACTGAACAGTTGTTTTGTCCTTCTACTTTGGAGAACTTCATAATTACACATTTAGTGCTACTGAGAGATCCACTGTGTAATTACACAGCTCAGCAATAACAGCACTGGTTACTGTGCAAATACAAGGAGCCACAGGAGATTAAAACAAATGTAACCACAGCAATACACAGAGGCAAGGCAAGAACCAGTAGTGGGTCCAGGCATTGCTCTGGTGGAGAGTTTGTTCAGTTAAGAGAAAAGTGTTAAGGCAGTGGCTTTGTCACGTATATGGAACCGGTCCAAAGCCTCAAGAGTCGGTCGATTTGGTAGGAGCTGTGCCATCAGCTGATGAGGGGAAGCAATGCCAGGGCTATTCAGCCACACAACCTGTTCCCTGACTCATACTGGGCTGGAAAGTGGGCTGCACAGGGTCCAGGTCCTAAAGGGCTGGTGCAGAGTTTGTACTTCAAAACATACCTATTTAAAGCACCTATAGAGATCCTACTTATGAATTACCTCACCACCTCACAGTCATTATTAAATCTATTGTCACTATGCCTTTGTGAGACAAAGCAATTTGGATATTTCACCTAACCTTTAGATGCCCTAATCCTTGAGCAGAAACTCCCATCCTGCATCAGAGGAAGGGATAAACCCTTCTGAAGAGGATTCCCAACTTTTAGGGGAGGCATATGAGGAGCAGCTGAAGATACACTATGGGAACCGGTGAGAAAGGAAGGATTTTTTGTGAAGGATAATGGAGAGTGTCTCAATACTGGGTCACAGGTAAGCTCCTAAATCTGACCAGCATTCACAGACTGCAGGTTGGTGTCCAAAGGTACATCTACACTGACGCTAATCTTTGCAGTAAAATAGATGCCAAGATCTGTCTTCTTTCCTAGGGAATTCGGTGCCACTGTGTGCAGACTACCTGTCCTCAGCAGTGTTTTTCAAGGCTGGAAGACATCACTGGTCTTGTTTTATCTTATAATACAGTGGCTGTATTTTTTTTCCTTTCCAGTGCAGCTTCCCCAGACTTCTAGAGTAATTCAAGAGTCCATGCTGATAGAAAAACGAAGCCCTAGGCTCTTACCCAGCTCAGCAAGTGCATCCCAACATCTTTTATCTGTCAGGGAGAACCACAATTACTAAACCAGCAGCTGTTTCCCAGAGAGCAAATGTTCCATCTTTCCTCCTGAAATTGTGCTGATGTCCAAAGTTAGAGCAGTTTCCACAGGGTGTGAGCTACATAGAAGAAGGGAACATAGCTCGGTAGGTCTGGTGTTACTTCATTGGACTTAAAAAATGGGATGCTGGGCCCTTTTTTAAAAATAAGTGGCTTTATACCTGACTACGAAAATAGTTTCTTTCTTGCTCCTTCTATCTTTCTTTGCTTCAAATTCCTTCCTGGCCAAGCAAGTATTCTCCCTTCTCAGAGGACCTCTCTTAGGCTAAGAAAGGCTTGCTTTTTTGAGCAGCTTCTGACTTCAATACCATCTGCTTTGCCATCAGTCCAAGTTCATTCCTTCATTTAATGTCTCAAAGAATACTTTCTACCTCTTTCAGAGTAACTCCGCCTCCTGCAAGGCTGCTATTTCCATTTGAGAGTAGCATAGGAAGGAAAAATAAGAATTTAAAGTGACTGCTACATGTAGCTGTATAATTTTCTGTTTCCCTAGAAGCCTTCTTTCCTTTCTTCATCTCCTTTTTGCCTAGCCTATCATTTGATATACATCATACGTTTTCTGTTACATTGGCTGACAATTCATCCTTTCTTTCTGGTCTTTTAGAGCATCCTTTCTTTACAGTCTAGATTTATCTCTTGATTATGTAGAATACAATTTCCTTATAGTAGAATTAATCACACTGTCCAAACTATGCATCCCATCACAACTGTACCTTGACTTTTAGATCCAGACAAAAAGCATTCATATAAGTATATTTTTTAACGGAAGGCTGATTAAATGCAAGACTGACTAATGATTACTATAAGTTTTCCACTTACTTTTGTGTTACTATCTAAAAAAGTCTGTACTTTCTTTACAGGAAGCTGGTTTCAGACTTAGCTTAAACCAAGCCTGGGGAGACACAGGAGTCAAGCATTCTGTGGCTTGATTTAAAATTCATTTGCAGATGTTTTATGCAGTCTTTATCACATTTATATATCTTGCAAAGTTCTGATAAGATCTGGTTTTCTTCACAGGTGGGAGTGGGAACTGCTGTCTCTCAGCAACTGCTTGCAAATTCAAATTAAATTAATTTTATTAAAATTACAATGACAGTCTCAGCTTACTCAGTCTGTTGTAACAGGATCTGAATATATACAGCCTTTTGTCTAGAAACTCTGATGCATATTACATGTCTAGGTCAAACCAGTTCCTCTAATATCCCTCTGAGGGAGGTGAATAAGCATACTTTCAAGACTGCTTTTTTCCTAGACTTGAGTTTAGTTATGGAAATATATTTATAGCCTTGAAAAAATCTGCATGTCAGTTTTGGTACGGAGTAGATCCTTCTGTTAATTTCTCAGTGTTAATTTTGTTTCTCATGTGTTTGAAATTGCAGATCTATGCCACTTGCCAGCTCTAAACTAGAGGATTGGTAGGTATGTGGCTGTATTTCCAAGCTGGGGCTAATGCAGTCTGCCTTTCTGAAGTGCACAAATTGTAGTTTATTCTGTGGAGTTAGCTCGTATATGACTGAGACGGAGAAGACTGGATATGTCATCAGCAAAATGCTCTGTAAATGTATCTTTTCCTATCTCCTAAACCTACATTTCTATATAAAATAAAAATGAAATCTTTATATCTCCATACCGTATCTTTAGTTGGCAAAGTAGTCTGTTTATTATTAAACCGCTTTATTCTGAACAAGTATTGTATAAACAAATTTTCAAACGTGTATTCATTCACTCAACAAGTGCTTGGATATCAATCTCTTTTAATCAAGTCTCCAGATTACATTAAACAGAATTTACCTGTTGTCTTCACTAACAGTTTGATTAGGACTGGTTTGGAGCCTACAGTATGAGTTTTATTTCTTTTTTTTTTTTTTTTTCCCAAAAGTTGAACAAGACAAAAGTGTCATTGAACTTTCAGAGACACCTAAATAATTTAAAACCCTATTTTATATTTATTATCATTAAATCAGTCCCATAGCTTTACGCATTCTCATTCATACCTCCATCTCAGAAGTAAAACCTGCATTAGTGAATTGAATCAGCTCAGAGTCTGACAAAACATTAATTCAAATGTTTCAGGCAAATCATGCTCTGAAGGTTCCCATTTCTTACCTTGGCTTGAAAAAGGAGGGATGAGTTCAAAAGCAAATGCCTACGCTGTAAACTTCTCTAACTGGGGAAGGAAAATCTCAGTCTAAGCAAGTCTTGCTTAACATGAGTAACAGATATGTTGGCAAGACCAGGCTCCTCAGAAAAAACGTAGCCATAATTTTCCTCCTAAACACAACAGAAACAGGTTTACTGAAGGTACAGAACAGCTGAGTTGTCAGAAGTGGGGTGTGAGACCTAACTTTACTTCATCCCAGACCCTCCTCTTCAGCCCCAGGTCTGTTTTCTGCAAAGAAAATACATTAACTGTCAGACCACATGCCACAGGCAGGAAATCAAAATTCTGGAAATGTATCAGCCTTCCCTCTCTTCTGTTTCTCTGCAGAAATACTGTTGTTAGTCTCTTTTAGTAGAACAAATGTCAGTTAGAAAAAAATGGGCATTTTACATGACCTGTAATTTACCCCAACAACAAAACAATAAATCTAAAAATTAAACCTTGGAAAAGCAAAAGCTTTTTCTTAAGACATGATCATTCTTAATATCAGCTTAACAATGAAGGAAACTTCATTGCCCAGTTTGGGTACTGACCTTAACATCTCACTGTCAATATTTTTGTTTCTTTTTGTAACAATTGCACAAATTGGTGTTAATTTTTATCAGAAAAAGAATATGAAATCTTGGTGGTAGCTAGAGAATTGATTAATAAGCAGACTAATTGATTTATCAGTTTAGCCACCTGTTTCCTCTGTGACCTTTGGCAAGTCAATGAAGTGTTCTGTGCCCGTTTCTGCAGAAACAGATTTAAAGAAAAAAACCGAAACAGCTTGTTCCTTCTTCTTGCCTTTCATGAGAGAAATGGAAAGCTGAAAGAGAATAAAAATGCATCAGCTAACATTTTTAAATGAGGAACTCTTAATACACGTCGAAGCAACACCATTGTTAGGATGAGTGAGTCTGCAGAGACTGAACTCTCCGGACAAGCAAGTATGCAGACCTACAGTAATCCTTCACGTGGGTAACCACACAGTGCTTACATAAGTGTTGTGAATATTTTTGGCAGTGGTGAGTCGTGCTGTTGGGAACTAAAATACTACTTGTTTGACATTTAAGTTTAAAGGTATGTTAGTGGAGGAAGAGAGAGATTGTAAGATTTTTTTAAAAAACTTTTGTAGACAGTTGCACAGAGGACAATGTGAAAGCTAAAAAAATAAAAATCATATACTTTATACACATGGATTTTCTCTCATTAGACATTCTTCTGAGGGAGAAGAAGTTAAAACAGAAGACTAAGATTGGAGGTTCGGAGGGTGGGTAGGATTTCAACTGCAGATGAGGTAAGACTGAGGTCTGGAACAACTGCCTTGTAGCCCACTCCCTGACAGTGAAGGTTGCAGTTCACACCCTGCTTTGTGTGTCTAGAAGGACATACTCCAGTCAGATGACACCAGCTAATGTTAGCATTGGCCATGAGAGGTTTGTTTGCATGTGCCCTTATGTCATTGGCCATCACTTGATGGGGAAGTTGACAGAGCACACATCTCTTCCTGTGCCTCGATGAAATAAAATAAAGCCTTCACAGTGGAAAACTGGACATAAGCTGAGGATGTGACTCAGTATCTCTGAAATTTGCCTGATTTCATTGACCTCCACGGAACCCAAAAGGTGAATGAATCTTGCTCTATATTTTCAACTTTCTGAAGTTCTGGACTGGTTACTTCTCAAGTAGAAATGTTCTCTACAGCTTGCCAAGAAACATAGTCATGTTTTATCCCTTTCAAGAAAACACTCAGTTAATTCCATTTTGTTTCTGTTTCCTCAAAGTCCTCATTGTGCTATAAAGAGAGAGAATGCGGTGCAAATAGGCAGACATAGATAAATTTATCAATTACCCACCCCTTTGTCTAACTATAGGCAGATTGTCACAGTGTGCCTGATCAATTCACTCCTGCCTTTCCTCGGCAAGTCATGAGATGCAAATCGCCATGACCTCGGGAGTCAGGCAGAAGAGAATGGTCATGCTGCAGGCTTGGAGACAATTTGGACAGCTAGAGCATCTGAAGATCCTGATGGTGACACTGGAGGGACATGGCCATTAATATGGGTAAGAAGCAACAATTTCGGTACACTGTCACTTCTGGGCTTTTTGGCCTTGCCTCTACAGTTAAACAAACAACAATTGGTAAGGAAAAGATCTCTGTCCCTGAAGAAAAGTGGCACAGAGTGGTTGGGACATCATTTCTTAGGGTTATTTTCCTTCCATGGATTTGTCTTGCAGAACAAGAGAACACAAGTGAGGGAGAGCACTGAAGTGGCCCAAAACAGAGCCAAGAGAGACTCTGGAGAGCTGTTAGCAGTACTTGAAAGTACAATAAATTTTGTGGATATTTTATCTCCCTGTTTACCAAAAACTTGTAAAATGAAGCTGAGATTCCCTGCAGGAGAATTCTTTCTTGCTGAGAGGTGTCAGCACATAAATGATCCAGGGAACAGCTCAAGTGGATAAGAACAGGTGGGGTTTTTTTGGGTGGAAACAGATGGCTACACCTACAACAATAAAGTAAGAGCAAAACTCTTTTCTCTGGCACTGAGGTTAAATGGTATGTTTCGACTACACTCATACTACATATCAGTTTTCTCTAGCTCTTCTGTGCCCTCTGTGGTAGCCCAAAGATGGAAGTAACTTCATTTTTTTCAATCTTTTTTGTTATTTTAAGCTTTCTCAGAAAATGTGAGATCAGTGTAACAGACCCTAGAGTGGAAGTTTCGCAGCACAGTGCCCTATAGCATTTGTTACACATGCAGAGGTATCTGAGGGAGCAAAGTTTGCTGGGATAACATGTAAGACTTGTACATGGGAGAAAGAGCCAATTTAAAGTTGTGTCATTCTTAGTAACTTTTAGTAGTACAATCTAGTGAACTGCCTCAGAACAGTTTTAAGTCATGGCCTTGGTAGAGATAGTTGGAAAAGTTAAGAAAAATGCCTGGGAGTGAGATGGCAACTAAGCAGTGGAAACGAGCAGGTGTCCAATACTGACATCCCTGGTTCTCTTATTAAATAATGTGGATGTACACTGTGGGTCACCTGAGCCACTCTGACTCTTGTGGATTTAGCCATCATGTGATATTTTTCCAACTTCATCATAAAATCAAGACACACAAGGTAGATCCACAAAAATTTTATATGTTTTAATAACCTTGCTCCAGACTGACTTCAGATCTTGACACTCCACTCAGCTGTTTAAACTCTCCAAGTGTTTACCTTTCTGCTAGAACATTTTCTATAAACCTGAATGTCAGATACTTAGAAACACATCAGCATGACAAGATTAAGCCATTTGGATTCCAGGTTACATCAAATTCCTCTTAGGTCCTGCACATCTTGCCCAGGCAACCCTGCTGAGGAGATCTATGCTTAATCCAAAGCGAAACACAGAGTTTTTCACTAGAGGTTCCATAAAGCTTGGATCAAGTTTCTGCTTTGTTTATGACCTATAGTACTTTTTATTATAACCTCAAAGGGTTTCCAAAGACGGGGAAGGGACATCTCTGTTCCAGAAAGGTGTTGTGAGGATAAACAATCCATAAAGCAACAGAAAATATACACTGGTTAAACCTGCAGCTGACAGCAGCTTGGTGAGGCAGAAGATGTAATGCAGCAGACAGCTGGATTAAATACAGGAATAGAGAAAGTACATTACACTTTCAGAACTGGAGGCTGCTGGACAGAAATAAATCAAAAAAAGACTTTGGACATGTACTCACCTTGCTGTGAGCTCTCCGAGCAGTTCTGTGATCTGGAGGATTAGAACCATGCCACATATACCGAACAAGGAATCTCTTCGATTGTGGCTTCTATTCACACAGCAGTGATGCTACAGAATATCTTGGCTACTTATATTATCCATGTCAAGAACAGTGCAAGAATACAGGCACTCAAAGGGATCCCTGTGAAAAGATCCACAGATTAGAAAGCAACTTTGCAGTATGAATTCAGACAGGCTCTACTCTGTGCTGAATTGTGCATACAAAACACTAGGTGATGGAAGGAGCTATTTTTTTGTCTTGCTGGCAGAAGGAAAACAAGATTCTGCACCTGAAAATGGAAATTATACAAATTAAGACATAATATCCTATTAAGGGAGTTAATTAAAGCATTGAAACTTCTTATTCAATAACATCTCTATATTTGTAAGGATGCGCTGTCTCCTGGAGCCTTTCAGATGAAATTGGGATTCTATCAGAAGAGAGATGCCTTAATCCAGCTACAGGTTGTAGGGGTCTGGTGGCTGTTTCTGGCCCTGGAAAGAACTAATGAAGCTTTAGATCTGTGAATATCCTGCTCAGTTCTGGGTTTGGTTACAGAGATGGCAGAAAGCAATGCAAAGTCCTCAGCATACTGATAAGGCAGCTCACTGCTAAGACTAGTGAAAAATCAAAGGTCACACATCAAGCCTGTAGCCAGTTGCCCTCAGGATAAAGGAGTGTGAACACGGGCTCTAGGCAATCAGAACTGAGTGAAAGCTAGAACTTTAAGTTTCTAGTAGAAAAAAAAGCAGCTTCAGGCACTTTGCCTTGCATGCACATACAGTTTCTGTACATATATATATAACTATATATTCAGGTTAAATCAATGAATAAACTTGTACTACAAGGTTCTGTTGCTATTAATATCTAAGGCCTCATGATCTGGGATGTTAATGACCTTTTGAACCCTTATGAGTGTGAAACATGTTTATGTGTCAGGAGAGGAGAAAGCCAATTAATGGGCTAGTAGAAAACATCCAGGTTTGGGAAGGCCCAGGTAATGGCAAGTCAAGTACATAGAAGGCAAAGCATCATGTTTTGTCAGGAGACAGATTTTTTTTCTCTCAACATTAAAGCTTGTCTAATAAAGACCATCTAAGGACCACTAACAAGCTAGGTTGGTTTGCTTTTTAAATTTCCCAGAATAATGAGACATCTTAACATTTCTATCCTTCTGCCTGTTAGAGTCCCAAAATCGTTTTTTAAAATAATTTTTTTTTAGACTGTACTTTAATCTGAAGACAAAAATAGGAGATGAAACTTACCTAGTTTCTGATACATAAACCTCTTTCAGATAAACTTATACAACTCTGTGATATATATATAAATGCACACATACATCCTCTCCAGAACATCCCTGTTCTTCCCTCTTTGCACTACATAGATTTATTAGAAGTGCTGTTAGTTCATCTGAACAATCTTGTAATAACCAAAGGAAGTTGATTAAGTGGTGGATTTAAATGGGTGTCACTCAGTTAACCGGAAACTGATCTATTTGTTTTTAATAAGCAACAAAAAAAATCATTTTCCTTCCAAAGTACAGCTTCATATCTTCTTTTTCTTCTGTTTTTCCTTTGTCTTTCCTTCCCCATGTTCCAAAGCAACAAGCTTTGGACACACCCAGGCACAGGATTATAACTAGAATGAACTCACTCTCTCATAAAATGCAAGAGATACCTTTCTTAATCGTGCCTTCGTTATATGCATCGGCAGAATATCATCTGGAACTGGGAGGGGATTCCTCCCTTTCCAGCTCTGCTAAAATTAGCAGGAATGTGAAGACAGAAGAAGGGGTTACATTCATCCAGAGCCTGGGAAAATATTTACCTGTTAACTTTACTTGAGCAACTGTCTTCAAAACTATTTTGGGATGTGAGCACTGGTAACATTGCAATTTCTCTTATTTTCTCCTGTGTCCCTGTGTTGCTACGGGATAGTGATCTGAGACTACATGACTGACCTCCTTGTGGAGATAAGTACATGATATTTGATGACTTGTGACAGGCACAGCTCAGGCAGCAAAACTGCCTTTTCCTAGAGTGACAGCACTTATTCCACCACATGATTAGGGTGTTTTAGCAGTTGGAGATTAACCTGACATTTTAAAATAACTTTTGCTTTGTGCTTAATTCTGTAACTGTGACACCACTCACTCCCTTGTTCCTATTTTAATAATCCCCCTTGGTCTTCAGCTGTATGAAACTGAGGAATAGGAAAGATTATATGACAGGGGTTTAGGATGTTACATGTTTAGGATATTACATGACATAAGTCATATCTTTATAAATACACATCTCTCACTACATTCATCACTCTCAAAAAGAATAAAACTCTGACCACCAGAGAATATGTTGCTTTTCCTGGTTCCTAAAACACTGTACACAGAATGGGCTCAGTCTTGCTGTCATGGTCATCTGGAGCCAGTGAGAAGAAGATCCAGGAATATTTCTAATGTCTTTGATGAGCCAGCCATTGAGAAACCAGTACGCTCTTCCCATGCCCTGAAAGAGAATAAGTTGGATTGCTGCTAAAATATGAAGTAAATACGATTTTTGGCTCTATTCCTCTTTCCTACTTTTCTACAGCTTTCCACATGACAAGCTTTTCACGGGTCTTAATGGCTGAATGGACTCAAGCACATGTGTTTTGCTTCATCAGCAGTCAGGGTGATGGGGAGACAATCCACACACAGCCCCTGAGAGCTCAGAGCGCCCAGCAGCAGGCTTGCATTTGACAAGTGAGTTTGAATTTACTTCTTCCTGCAGCTGTTAAGGAGATTTTAGTCCCTGAGTTTATCACGCTACTCCTGAGCCCAGAATTCACATGGAGTTTAAAAATCAACGAATGAATTTAGTGTCTTGCAAAAAATACTTAAGGAAAGACAGGGAACATTCAGAGAGAGAAGTAAAGTAAAAAAACAGCTCTACCCTTGTTCTGCTATAGGAGCTTAGGTGAGTTATTTCACTCTCAGTATCTTACTCCCTTTTATCTTGTCTATTCAAGTACAGATTCCCTTAAGACAAAAACTCTCTTTATTATATCAGACATTTCCTTACACAGAAGTGCCTTAATCCCTACATATTTATCCTACTTTCAGTAATATAAATAAAATAATTAACTCACTACGGTGCTAACACATTTAATTTTGTGTCTGGTTAAAGAAAATTGTGACTTGAGTCAAGTTTTGTTTTAACGACTTTGTTATTCCAAAATCACTAATGATTATGGCTGAGGTCAAAGACAACAAAAAAGGGCTTCTTCAAATTCATTGCTGACAAAACTAATACTAGAGGCAATGTAGGCCCTCTGTTGAATGAGGTGGGCGTCCTGGAGACAGAGGACAGAAAGAAGGCAGAGTTGCTTAATGCCTTCTTTGCCTCTGTCTACACTGTTGGAGACCATCCTCAGGAGCCTCAGTCCCCTGAGGCCCCAGAGGAAGTCATGATAAAGGAGGAGTCTGCCCTGAATGATGAGGAGTGGGTTAAGGATCACTTTGCACACTTAAACATTCATAAATCCATGGGCCCTGATGGGATGCACCCACGGGTGCTGAGGGAGCTGGCGGGAGTCATTGCTAGGCCACTCTCCATCATCTTTGGTAAGTCGTGGGTAACAGGTGAGGTGCCTGAAGACTGGAGGAAAGCGAATGGCACTCCAGTCTATAAGAAGGGCAGGAAGGATGACCTGAGTAACTACAGACCAGTCAGCCTCACCTCCATCCCTGGAAAGGTGATGGAACATCTTATCCTTGACGCTGTCTCTAGGCATATCAAGGATAAGAAAATTATTAGGAGCAGTCAGCATGGTTTTGCCAAGGGGAAGTCATGTTTGATCAACCTGATAGCCTTTTACAAAGACATAACCAGGTGGATGGATGGTGACCGTGCAGTGGATGTGGTCTATCTGGACATCAGCAAGGCCTTTGACACCGTCTCCCACAGCATCCTCATAGGTAAACTGAGGAAGTGTGGTCTGGATGACCAAGTAGTGATGTGGGTCGAGAACTGGTTGAAGGGAAGAAGCCAGAGAGTTGTGGTCAATGGGGCAGAGTCTGGCTGGATGCCTGTGTCTAGTGGGGTCCCTCAGGGGTCAGTGCTGGGGCCGGTGCTGTTTAATATATTTATCAATGATCTGGATGAGGGATTAGAGAATGTTGTCAGCAAGTTTGCTGATGATACGAAATTGGGAGGAGTGGTTGACACACCAGAAGGCTGTGCAGCCATTCAGAGAGACCTGGACAGGCTGGAGGGCTGGGCGGGGAAAAATCTTATGAAGTTCAACAAGGGCAAGTGTAGAGTTTTGTACTTGGGAAAGAATAACCCCATGTGCCTGTATAGGTTGGGGACTACCCTGCTGGAGAGCAGCACAGGGGAAAGGGACCTGGGGGTTCTAGTGGACAGCAGGATGACCATGAGCCAGCAATGTGCCCTCGTGGTCAAGAAGGCCAATGGCATCCTGGGGTGTATTAGAAGGGGAGTAGCAAGTAGGTCAAGAGAGGTCCTCCTGCCCCTCTACTCTGCCCTGTTGAGGCCACATCTGGAATATTGTGTCAAGTTCTGGGCCCCTCAGTTCAAGAAGGACAGGGAGCTGCTTGAGAGAGTCCAGCGCAGAGCCACAAAGATGGTGAAGGGAGTGGAGCATCTCCCTGATGAGGAAAGGCTGAAGGAGCTGGATCTCTTTAGCTTGGAGAAGAGGAGGCTGAGGGATGACCTCATTAATGTTTATAAATATGCCAAGGGGGAATGTCAGGAGGACGGAGCCAGGCTCTTCTCAGGGATTTCCGTTGACAGGACAAGGGGTAATGGGTAGAAGCTGGAACACAGGAGATTCCATAAAAATATGAGGAAAAACTTTTTTACTGTGAGGGTGACAGAGCACTGGAACAGGTTGCCCAGGGAGGTTGTGGAATCTCCTTCTTTGGAGACATTCAAAACCCGCCTGGACATGTTCCTGTGCACTCTACTGTAGGTGATCCTGCTCTGGCGGGGGGGTTGGACTAGATGATCTTTGAGGTCCCTTCCAACCTCTAACATTCTGTGATTCTGTGAAATAACTAACTGTTATGTGCTGTTATCTATTCTCAGATGAAGTTCTCCAAGGAAAATAGCTGATTCTTGCCACTGACCGACAGTAGTTTTAGGTAACATCAAGAACAATATTGTTTTGTTGCAATAATTTTAATGGATTTATAACAGACTGAAATTAAAGAGGCTGCCCAGGCAGTGACACTCATTATGAGCCAAGTCACTCCAGGACACTTCTCCTTTAGGCAATGGATAAAGGTGTATAAATTTATGAGCTATGCCAAGCAAGCTCTCTCTGGAAATAGAAGAGAAATAACCGGGTAAGTGTGTTTCTGTGCCCTGGTTAAACAGTGTTGCCAACAGACCAGGGTAATTAACTTATGTGCTGTGATGAATTATTGCTGTCCTGTATGCAGGGTCCAATTGGATATCTCTGCCAAGCACTGTGTAATAAATATTATGTAAATGTGCCAGCTAGTCCTGCATGATGCACAGAATAGATGCACCCAAAATCAAGCTCTGAAGACTGAATAGTCTCATCTTTGAGTCACAAGCCATTTATCTCTGTAGTTCAGGGAGAACAATATTCAGAAACCGTTACATTATCCAGATGCTTAAATGTTGGCTGTCACCTCTCACCTTGTTATTTCTCATGTGCCTTAGTACAGCTACCAGGAGAATCTGTTCCATGATTTTACCGGGCACAGATTTGAGGCTGACTGATCTGTAGTTCCCTGGGTTATCTTTGTTTCCTTTTTTAAAGATGGAGGTTATGTTTCCCCTTTTCCAATCTGTGGGAACCTCACCAGACTGCCATGACTTCTCAGATATGATGGCTAGTGGCCTAGCAACTTCATTTCAAATGTAACTGCTCTTTTAGTTATTCAGGTGGAAAAGACACAATCACCTTTTTCCACCAACAGGCAAATCATGTTGATTTAGAATAGTGATGTAGAAGACTATTAGGCTAATGAGTTAGACCTGATGAACACACAATATGGAGTAGGGACTATTGTGTGGAGGATGTGTATTGCAGTTGACCCATCAAAAGCTGAATAAGAAAGAGCCAAGAATCTCAACACTTCACTGTATTTTGGAAGGCGTGAGTCACTGTAAACACCTATACTGGAAATGTCTAGATCTGAAGTGGTGGAGAAGAGGAATGTTCTGAGCAGAATACAGCCAGTGAAAAAAAAGAAACCATTTAAACTTGTTCGCATGACTCACTGTAGACACATCGATTTTCATTTCACTTGGATTAGAGAAAGTAACTTGAAATGATTAATTTACATGAATACTTCTGTTTACACTGTGAATGTTTAATATTGTCAGATGAATCCTACTGTCTGATTTATTATTAACTGATTTTCATGAACATAATTCCATAGCCATCTGCACTAGTGGAATATAATAGTGATACATGTAAGTGAAGAGTAAGGTTTATGACTTATTAGATGATAATAAATACTCCTTGTCACACCGTTTTCCTGAGGGAAAAAAATGTGTGTAAAGAAGATACACATATTGCACGTATAGAAAATGTCACATAACACTTCCTAAAACACACAGAAGAGAATGGAACAGGTCTTCACAGGGCTGAGAGTTGTAACAGTACTCCCACAACTGCTCGTGCAAAGCCACCCCTGCTACCCATTATCTCACTGAGAACCAGCTCAGGTATTCTGCAACACAAACATAGTCAAGGGTATCCAGTTAATTTGAAGATCCCGTCATTAGGTACACATTCACCCTCTGCTGTCAACAGAAAGGAAATGGCACCTTCACAGGTCACTTCAGCACATCTGAGATGTCATCACCTATTGGAAGAATCTGTCTCCCTCCACTGACTGTGCAAGGTATTCAGATCTTTGTTATGAAAATTCTTCATAGTATGAAAGAGTATTAACTTTGCTGATATGTATTAGTTTACATTATACATGGTACTGTGTAGTGGAAGGTAGGGGAATTTTACTGTAGACTTTGATATTCATGTTGAAGTAAAACAAACAAAAGGACAGCCTGGCCCTGGAGATAAAGGTTTTGTTTCTCAGAAGCTTACAGCTATCCATGAAGGATAAAGGATAGCCCTGGACAACCAAGATAACACCAGCATCCAAGGACCTCTAGAATCACAGAATTATTTAATTAGAAAAGACTTCTAAATCACGAAGAACAACTTTTAACCCAGCAATGCCAGGCCTCAAAACACCACATCTATGTGTGTTTCTCCGGGGACAGTCATTCAACCACTTCCCTGGGCAGTCTGTTCAAATGTTTAACAACACTTTTGGTGAAGAAATTTTTCCTAGTGTTTCCTAAACCTGCCCCTGTGCAACTTGAGGTCATTTCCTGACATCTTATTGAGTATTACTACCTCCAGGTAGTTGTAGAGAATGATAAGGTCTCCACTTATTCTCCTTTTCTCCAGGCTGAACAATCCCAGTCCCTTCAGTTTCTGCTCACCGGAATTGTTCTCCAGATCCTTCACCAGCTTTGTTGCCCGTCTTTGGACACACTCCGGCACCTCAATGTCTTTCTTGGAGTGAGGGGTCCAAAACTGACTCAAGGTGTGGCATCAGCAGTGCTGAGAACAGGGACACAATCACTGCCCTGGTCCTGCTGGCCACACTATTTCTGATTTTCTAATATGTCCTTGAAGCTCTTCGAGCATTGTCTGATGTCATAGATAAGTAACTATAGCAAGACTGACTCCAGTGATGTCTGAATCAATAGACAAGCAGCAAGAATGCTGCATAAATATAGTTGCTCTGCCAAGTTTTACTACAATTAGCAATCAGTAGTGTGGGTGTTAGGGATCAGTCAAACTATGTTGTACCTGAATGTTTAAAGGGTATAAAAACCTGTGTAAAACCAGGGGTGCCTAAATTCAGCTGTGACACCTAATGTACATGAATAAATATCTACCTTAGTAATTTTCCGTTTTGCGTACTAGCCTCTCTCCTCAGTCACCACTGGCCACTCGAGTGTCTGTCTAACTCAGGTAGAGTGAAAGTTGGACCAACAAGAATAAGTGATTTACTAAAGGACAAATAGTAAAATAATTGCACAATCTAAATTGGAACCAAGATTGCCTAGATAAAACACTAATGTTTGGACTACAAGGACTACTTTTCTATTATAAGTCTTAGGCTATTCAATAATATCAGTCATAATTACCTTTATTATTAAAATTAATAGGTCTTATATACATGTGTAAGGAAATATAGATAAAATCTTTTAATTAACAGAGCTCAGATTTGTACGAACAGAATTAAATTGCTCAGCAGTAGCAAGGTATACCATTTTTTAAATAGCAAACTGAACTCAGAAACACAGGGGAAGAGGAATGACAGTCTGACTCTGGGTTTCTAATGATTTGAAAAGACAAAGAGAACTTTTTTTCTTACCACAGTACTAATGGAATTTTGGCCAAACAGCTTTCAAAGTTAGGGTATTTTTAAACCCTTTACTTTTCAATGGTAAAAAAACCAAAACAAAACATAACAACAAAACTCAACAAACAAACAAACAAATAGAAACCACAAAACCAACCACAAAACAAACCAAGAAATGCCTATTTCCTGCTGCATGTAGTTTATAAATTGTGTGCCATCTTCTTCAACTTTAAGCTTTAAGCATAATGTATTATATTCTGAAAAGACTCTACGTTGTATGAAAAAAAAAAAAGATACTGGAACACTAAACTATTCAACACACCACCATCATTCTTCCTGCTGCATCTTGATTCTCTGCTGGATATTAAATAGAGTTAGAAAGTCCTAATTTTACACTTAAAACTTCCCATGCCTACCTACAAAAGCACTTTTCTCTCTTCAAGCACTGAAGAAGAATGTCTGAAACTTGAAAACTTAGTGGACTGTAGGGCTGACAGTGGAAATAGAGACATATCCAGGCAATCCTTATTTCATTAGCATTCCTGAGCCTGTCAGAAGAGGGAACATAATGCCTTTGATACTTTAGAAGGGCTAAGCAAGGTACTGAGTGGGGCCCAGTGCAGGGAACCAATAGGAAACATCTGGTGAAAATCTTCAGGTGGAATAAACCACTGGATTCCGGTCCATACACTGTGATATTCCGGGAGCAAAAATCACTTGGCAGATTTTTGTGTTTACAACTAAAGGTCATACTCTTTCTCACAGCTTGTCCAAAATGAGAGCAGGCAACCGCTCAGATGCAGTTTGATGTATGTTTTCAGCTGACATGAGCCACAGCAGCCATCAGAAGCAGTCCTGCACCCTTCTCACTCCAGCGGCTTATTTGTGGCCCCCTTCCACTCCTTGATCTTGTGTTGGCACATGTATTTGAGCGTTATGTGATCAGAATGACCAGAGAACTGATCAGACTGAAAAATTACCTGTCCACTCAAAAAAAAAATCGTTAGTTTTCTCTCTTCTCAGTACTTCAAGTGACCCAACCTTGTCTATTCTGCAGTCACTTCCTTTCCAGTGTAGAAGTAAGATATGCTATGATTCTTTTTTCCTTGAGACACATATAAATTCAGAGGGAGGGACTGAAGCTCAAGGTGACATTGCCCCAATCACATTATTTGCTATGTTTCTTGTTGTGTTGCAGTATTATTACTGCTGAGCCTTAACATGTCAGATATTTGTTCCTTTGCCTTTCAGTATACTATTTCATTTCTTACGGAGTGCTTTTGCCTCTCTTAAAAGCAAATCTGGGAATGAGAAACATTGATTATTTGTGCATTTCTGGTCTCAACTTCAAATTAGCTGCCAGGCTTTGCATAACAAAACACAAATTATTCATGCGAGAAAACCAAGAAGTGATTTATTATCATGTCTGATTTCCAGTGAAGAATTTTCTTCAGATCACCCAGCAAGGAGGCTTTCCTATTTTAAATAAGATAAATTACAATTGACATTGGAATTCAAAACATTACTCCAACCTTTCTAGATCATTTGGTCATACAGAAACAAAACCCATGAATTACACTGACATCAAGGTTCATTAAGAATGTTTCCAAGCCCAGCTTGAAGTCTCCGAGATCCTTTGCACGAACTCAGCCCTGTCTCCCTCCGACTGCAGTCCTAGAGAGTTTCATTGCCTTGGGAAGACAGCAAAGGTCTTTATCCCCCCTTTACTGAGATGATGTCTGAAGGGGGTTGGGAACTATCTATAGGAGAAAGCTTTTTGGCTACTCTGTAGAAATAAATAGCACAAGGAATTTTATGCTTTGGAATATGAAACAGTCAAAGGACAATGAACCTTTACCTTTCCTTGCACCCACTTCACAGCCTAACTGGACCTTGGTCTGACATGCAGGGGTTTATTCCATAGTACTCTATCAAGTAGATCCCCGAAGAAGCTTGAGAAATACTCAAACCTGAGTTAGAATTTATATTTACTAAAATAAAAACCTATGCGTGAGTGACTGCTATATGAACACCTAGGTGTCCATTTGGTATCTTAAATCTCTTCAAAACTGTAGAGAAAAGTGAGGATGATTGGACTGCCACAACTTCTCTACTGTTCAAAAAAAAAAAAAAAAGAAGAAAGAAAAAAAGAAATTCATCTGATTCATCTCTTAATCAAACTTTGCCCCAATCGAGCCCTAAAATGAATGAGAATTTTGCTATTCACTGTAATGAAAGGTGGATCTAACCTGTAGCTTCTCTTTTAGTAGAGCGTGGATGTAGCTTTAAGATGTTATACAAAATGGCTTTAAAATTAGTCTAATATTATTAAATGACCTTCTTGCAGGATATATCTATTATTCCTCTCCCTTTTTCTGCTCTTACCCCTTTGGCAGTCTTGATTTTTATAGATTGTAATATCTCTCAAGCAGTGGCTATGCCCTTACTCATATCTGCCAGCACGGTATGTGGAACATTTTATGCAATATCATAACCTGAGCAATAGAAAATAATAATTTGTGAAATGATGACTGCATTTCAATTAGGTTGTAAATGTCTTTGAAATCCTTAATGTGACAATATATTGTATATAGGAAAAAGTAGTATCTGTGAAGCTTTTTTGGAGACTCACAGCAAAAAAAACCACACATAGATTTTTACATAGTTTCCCACTTCAGAAAGACATCTAAACAGAAACAAGGAGATTAAGTAACTTTGGTGATTCCAGTCTGCAGGGAATGCCTGATCATCATACAGTGAGGGCCAGGGCCTCATTAAACTGTGAATTGTACAAGTATAAGATGAAGACTGGCTTCTATCCCCTAGAGTTTTCCTGCTAAGCACAGGGTAGTAAAACAAGGAGTAAAATAAGATCTCGTCTGCATCAGACTGACCTGTCTCAGGGGACACTAGTTTGAAATCCTTTTTAGAATGAGACAGGCACAATCCTTGCTTGTAAGAGGTTGTTTCATCTGCAGTTTCCATGTGTCGGCATCTACATTCAGAGATATTTGTTACCTTTTATATAGAAATCTTCTAAATATGAAAAAATTTAGTTTGAAAAGGAAGAATGAACCAGTGACGGTATTATAACCCCAAATAGATGAGTGAAGATTGTTATTTCCAGCAGCAACGATAAAACCTTGCTGAATTCTGGCCCCTCTGTCCTACTTCCATCTGTGACACACAATTAGTAAGGAACAGCATTTAATCAACACAGTGAAGCTGCAAAAATCAGCCACCTTTCACCTGTTTTCTGGAGTGGAGTTCCTAGTACTTCCAAGGAGTTACGGTAATTTCAAAGGGACCATCTGGAGGTAGGAACTGGAGGAGGCTTGGAGTACTGAAGAGGGTCCCTTCGGAGAGCCGGCCAAGATAACAATCATCACACCAATATGGCTACAGATCGTCCTCCCTTTATTGCTCCGGACAGCTCAATATATACAGTTCAGCAGTGTCCCCGCGCCTGCCCCTTCACAGAGTTGGGCGGTTACAGGTTTACACGCGCCAGCGTTTTATTGGGCAGTGCCATTCCACTATGTAAGCGGCTATCACCCCCTCTTCTCCCCCCGGGGCCAGCACCTCCCGCCAAGCATCTCGCAAAGCTCTCACAAAACAGATAAAACCTCCTCCTCCCTGTGTTCCAAGGCAGCTTCAAGGACAGAGCCTCTGTTTAGGCCTACGCTGGGTTGTCCACACTTTTAAAGTTATACCGCACCTCTGCTCCACAAGAAATTCCTCTACATATCCCCCTTTTTCTTTTTGGACAACCCAGGCTTCATCCGCTAGCTTGCTTATCATTTTCTTGATTATATTTATCAAACAACTAAACATAACTAAGCCTATAACAATTAAAACTGCAATAACCAAAAATGTCTTAACTAAACTCTTAATTCATCCTGTCAAAGTTCTCACACCCATCACCCTAAATCGTACTTTGATCCTTAATCACACACTTCTAACAAAGCAAAAGGCAGCTGGTTTCCCTGCCTTGCTTTTAGCTAAAGAAAGATCACTCTGCTGGTTAGTACATAAACCTTAACACCTACTATGTGGCTTTGATTACACAACCAATATAAGCTTCATTGTTAGTCACACAAAGAGGATACATATTAATACAACAGGTAACATTGAGAACAGTCACATTTTCCCATAATTGCTCTGCCATCAGCCGTAAGCATCTTCTGCCAGTCCAATCCATATCGTCGTTGGTAATCAGTACCTCAGGGTCCCATCACGTCACTGGGCGAAACAAGGGTTTCAACAGGCAGGCCCAGTGCACAGTCGTGTTGCTGCTGCGCTGCTGAAGTGACAGGATGCTGCACAGCCGCATCATGCAGGATCATGCGGTTCCCAGGTCCCTTGTCTGTTATTAATAATAACAGGACACGCAATCGAACTGGCTGCTTCCCAATCTCCCTCTGTTATAGCGTCTCTGATGACACCGCTCCATCGCTATTGCAAAGGATCCTTTATGGTTCAAGCTTGAAAATCAGGCTTGAGTGAGGGAGCTGATGGTAATGGGGGAACTGAACTGGTTTAAGGGTTTCTTCTATTTCTTGCTGTCTAGTTGATAATTCAGCGAGTTTGTTCAGCATCTCTTTCAGGGGTTCATCCTGATCTTCCTTCTTCCCCTCCCCCTTTTTATTTTTATTTTTTTTTTTTCTTATTAGCTCAAGCATTACTTCAATCACGCTGTTATCACACAGGGAGAGCAGAATTTCCCAGGTCTGTTTTGATCACACTCTCCCGTTCACTCCCATGCACATCTGGTGTACAAGAAGCGTCTTATCTTCATTCTCACGGTCAAGCTCTCAACATGAGCTGTACCTGGCTGGTCAGGGTCTCTTTTCATAATTAGCAAGCAAGAATTATGCACTTGTTTAGAAAAGAGCTCAGCTCAAGGATGAAAGTCTTAATTCTGCAACGCAGTGCAGTTTCTCCGTTTTTTTTTTTTTTTTTTTTTTTCCTTCCACCCAGTCGGGACGAGCAGGGAGTTTCTTCCTTTGCCTTTTTCCTTTCCTGCCCTCCCCCCAACGCTTCGATCGCTGCCGCAGCAACTTTCTTTTCTGCTTGCATGATTTCTAGAGTGCGTATTACGGTTTTCCAAACTGTTCCTAGTTCTTTCACTTCCTTTCCTTCTTTTCCTCCCTCTAGAGTACAGTCCCACAAAAAGTCTCCTACTTCACGCCATTCCGTGGAACTAAAGATTAATGGTGGGTCGTTCATTTTCTCCCGCTTCCGAGCCCATGGGGCTAATACGTCTCTCTCCTTTACTTTTCCTCCTCTCTCAGAGAGTATACTAAGGAGGCGAGTTGCCGCGTCCGTTTCCATCGCGGTCTTACCTTGGCAGGGGCTTGATCGGCTGCTCAAGCTCTGGTCTCCGGTGCCCTTTTGGTCACACTCGGAACTCTCCTGCCTCCAGCTCTCCGGCTCCCAAATCGGCTCACGTCCGATGCTTCGGAGTCTTCCCACATTTAAGCAATCCGCATTTAAGCGTCCATAGAGGGTCCCTTGTTCAGGCGCCAGATGAAGAGGGTCCCTTCGGAGAGCCGGCCAAGATAACAATCATCACACCAATATGGCTACAGATCGTCCTCCCTTTATTGCTCCGGACAGCTCAATATATACAGTTCAGCAGTGTCCCCGCGCCTGCCCCTTCACAGAGTTGGGCGGTTACAGGTTTACACGCGCCAGCGTTTTATTGGGCAGTGCCATTCCACTATGCAAGCGGCTATCACCCCCTCTTCTCCCCCCGGGGCCAGCACCTCCCGCCAAGCATCTCGCAAAGCTCTCACAAAACAGATAAAACCTCCTCCTCCCTGTGTTCCAAGGCAGCTTCAAGGACAGAGCCTCTGTTTAGGCCTACGCTGGGTTGTCCACACTTTTAAAGTTATACCGCACCTCTGCTCCACAAGAAATTCCTCTACAGAGTACCTCTCTTCAGAGCCATGAACCAACTGCACTGGCAGAAATGACACAGAGTCTTGCAATATAACACTTCGAAATTCTCAAATGTAAGTTAACATGAGTGGACCTCTTTTAAGCAACTAGCTTAGGTGATGCCTTTAAAGTTAGCAGTAAAAGGCAGGTTGTATCTACAGTTTAACTAGCATGCTCTGAGTTACCCTCCACAGCTGTCTGCTTCTTTCTTCTAAATATTTTATTCTATGCTTTAAACTCAGCATCTCAGTCCACCACTGAAATCTTTATCCGGTAATACTGTTTTATAGACTTGAATGAAATCGCTAGCTTTGTTCAATTGTTAAAAGTTAAGCAGGTGCCAAAATCATGGGAGAACTGGAAGCATGTTTTTTTACTTCATGCTTTCGAGGACTGGTGTTCTCCTACGAAGTGTATACACAGTTTAGGAAAATTACAAGTCTGCAAGTGCTTTAGGTATTTTATGCATTAGAAGCAATATTTATAATTGAGCCATTGAGTGACCTTGAGCGAGTGACCAAGTAGAGAGGCTGTGACAATCACTGACCGTTTCAGGAAGAAGGTATCCAAACGTGTCTTTGTAAAAAGCAGTGATGTTGCTGTGTTTAATTACTTAATTTCAAGAACTTAGTTACGAAGTTATAAAAAATCTGGATGGCCAGTAAATTATTGGTTTTTTTCGGCTCCACAGGGAGCCAGTGTGAACATCTGCAAGACACTACCTCCCACCAGACAGAACAAGGCAGGTGACAATGAGAACACACGTGAGAATAATTATACCAAACTCAATTTCAGAAACACAACAGGCTTGATGGACCTGAAGTGTGAGATTTCAGTGTCCTTGAGGAAATCTGCAGAATTCCTCTGCATTCTGTGAAGTTATAGGTCAGTTTTGCCAATAAGCCAGGATAGAATTTGGCCTAAAGACAGTCCTTTGAAAGGTGTAGGTGATCAAGGAAATGTCTGGCAAGAACTCCAGAGTAAGATACTATGAGAATGTGCTCTCTGAGGAAGTGTTATTTTTAGCTTTATTTAGGAAAAGAAAACACTGGAAAATTTTCTGACAGCCTGTGTTAAAAGCTGAGTAATAGATTTTGAAGCCTTTCATTCTTCCAGTGAAGACATGTTTCCCTATTGCTTTGCAAAGTCATTTACAGCTTAGGTTGGACATGAAACATAATAATAGACTTCAATTTATTGCTGAATTACAGTAAGTAAAGTGCAATGCAGAAACAGTGCAATGCAGAAACGGTTCCGGCAACTGTTTTGAGCACAGCTGAGCAGGATTCCAGTAGAAAGCTGTTGACAGCATTGTCTATGGTTGATGTTTTTCGATGCAGTCTCTGTGATACGAAAGACTCAACTTGCTACTTAGGAGAGTAGTAGTACTGTCATGGTGTCAATGTAGCCAAACACAGGTAAACTCTGTGCATCGCTGAGAGCAGGTGTTGTAGATTTTCTGAGGAGACCTAATGCACCTGGCAGAAGACCTTTAAGTTACATATTTGACAATGTCCTTCCACACACCACATCTCCCCACTCCACATGTATGTTAACTGGAAAAATCAACTCCTTGGGCACACAGAAGCAAATAATGCTGAACAAAAGAAAACAAATTAGGATGGTGTGTTAGCAGTAACTAGCTAGGAGATTAATCTTGTACTAAGAGTCTGCTGCCCCTTGACTGCAAGTGAGCTGATGTGTCTAGCAGTTCTTCTGTAAACTGATACTGTAAGCAGAACTGCCTTGAAATCCCCAGTTCTATCTCCATAATCAGAAAATTTTTACTAGCTGAAGCTAGGCATTTCCCTTGAGAATATAAGTATCAGTGTGAAAAATGGATATGGTTTCTGGTCAAAATGTAAATCCTTCTAGAATTTAAAAACAAGTCTGAAAAGTAAAGGTCTTGCACATGGCTGCACAGGAGGCTAGAAGTTACCTGCCAGGCCCATTGGAGCAGAATCCTTGGACATAAACTAACCTTTAGTGAGGACACTGCCTTTTAGCTATCCATGGTGTAAATGGGTCCTGTCTTTGTGGTGATTTTGTGTGACAGCACAGACCTTTCTGCAATCATTGTCAAGGCTTACAGCATGGATGGCTGGGATTCTTCTGCCATCTAATTTGTGCTACCTTACAATAAATACAGATGCAGCAGCTGTATCATGCTCTGTGTTATAGCCAGTCTGTTACTGTAACGTATTTGTGTGGTAACAGAGGCGTAGAAGTACGTCCCTTCTTAAACAAGAAAGAGATCTCAAAATATGTAATATAAAGATAGGTTCTTCCTTTGTGTTTTTTAAGCTCATAAAGAGAGGCTTGATTTTCAAATGAGTTGATCAACTTTATCCCAAAATCATTAATTGCAAGTTTCTCAGTATTTTAGAGAACATCAGAGAACACTACAGACTAATCTTCCAGGTATCACATGGGATGTGAAAGTGACTTTTCTGCTCATCTCTAGAAGGGAAATGCTGAAATGAACCTGTTTCTCACTTTTTAAACTCCTGTTCTGGTCTCCTGATTGCCACTCTCTTGTACATAAAAATTCAAGGACTGAAGATTATTTAACAACTAGGCATATATTTTTTGCATTTGTATTTTATAGACTCTGATAGATTATTTTTCAACTACAGACAAGATCATTGTCGTTTGCCTGTGAAATTTTAATCATATGAAAAAAGAGAATAGGCATTATTATGCAGTACTCCCACTTCTTACTCTGACTGATAGGAAAAAGGAATTAAAACCTACAGAATAAAATCTTCCGCTTGTAAAATTGTTTCTCGTACTTCTGATTAACATGTTAGAGTTAACTAAATATAAAATTCAGAATGATACATGGGAAATTAGTAGAATAATTCTAATAATATTAAAAAATCAGCCGAAAGTATATCTCACAGTATGTATGTAGATAGTTGTTTAATACATAAGTACAACATTATCACAAAATTTAAGAATATCACATCTGTAAAATTAAAGTTGCATATGCAGCAAACCTGGTTTGTTTAAACAAATGTACTTTACATATATATTAAGAAAAGAATGGTACCAAAGACATGTGACAAGCTACAGAAAATAAAGCAATAATTCATAAAAATCCACTTAGAATAGCAACAAGGATAATGACTCATAATTTATTCTGAGAGAATTTGAACCATGTGGCTCATATTATTATATTAATGTACTGTATCTTTAAAACATACTTGCTTATATTATATATGTAGCATATGCTAGAGGAAATGTCTTTGAACAGCAATGAGCAGTCTCAAAACCCAATGAAATTGGCAAAATCATTAAAAAATACAGTGGTCTTAGAGTAAAGGTAAGTATGTAGCCCAAAATGGAAACTACCTCAAAATATCTTTAATCACATTGGAAACTCAAATCTCCATCTGAATTTTAAAGCTCAGGTATTTCTTGGCTGCAGGACATGAAACACCTCACTGTGCATCTAAAAGTATGTGAGAATGGCAAATAATGTAGACCAGACTAATGAGTTCTGGTGAGGTAATTTAAGAAATTACGATCCCCAGCTGTCCACCCTTCTGCCAGAAATTACTGTCCCTAACAGAATTGGCAAAATAGGTGGTATATGTGCTTCTCAGCAACAACAGTTCTTGTCCCCTGATGTTCTCTCAAAGGGCTCTCAGTTTCAATTTTTGTTCATGGTACATTTGGATATTACAACATCTCAAGGCTCTGCTTCATCACCCTTTTTGCATTTAGAAGTGAAGGTCATTGGAAGGGGAAAAGTGAGTCACCACTTCTATTTGTTTAGATAAACCTTGTTACTCCTTAAAAACAGATTGTAGAAGTGAGTGCAAATATGGTAATTGAGAATTGCCACATAAATCCTAGTGTCGTAGACTGGTTGGAGTGTGTTGACTGCCTAGGGTAGGTGATGTACCATAATATGGTTTTCCTGGGCTTACAAGACTACCGTATTTTAAGAATCCCATGCATAACAAGCTTCCTCAAGGAAACCACTCTGAGAGCTGGAACTTCCCCTTGGTGATTAAAAAGGTATTTAGCAGACAACTAAATGCAAGGGCGTGATTCCCAGGTGCTGAGTGAGCCAATGGCTCCCTGAGGCTGGGAGCAGTGGCGGCTTCCCAGGGTGTCAGGGCAGGCCCTGGCAGCCATGACCAGTCCCACTAACCCAGTCAGGGAGCAGGACAGGCGAAGGGCATCCCCCAACACAGGCACTGATGTGGGGCCCACGGGTGGGCCTGGCTCAGCAGGACTCACAACTAGGCTGTGCGGAGCTGGAGATCAACTTCCTATGGCATCACTTGTGGCAGGGGCTGATGGCCCCAGGGGGTTGAAATGGGATCCTGTGCCATGAACATGTTGAGGGGAGCTGCAGGGAGGCTGGACAGGGCCGTTAAAGCCAAGTAAGGGCCGTCAGAGCCCTGACAGTGATTCTGGCAGTCCATGACAATTAAACATTCATTAAGGCTCACCTTTAAATTTCCTTGGCAGATAAAGAATCATTTCCATACACGTCTAGGAGCAACACAGACTAAGAAGCATTCTCAGTCAAGTTTTTCTGGGATTTTAGATGACATGAAAAAAAAAAAACCAACACACTTAAATTGTCTTGAAGTATCTGATGGGGGCAAGCTCTTTGCTGTAATATGCTCATGCTGAGCAAACACTGCATCATGGACTTCAATCCACAGCATGGCAATCTCATTCAGAATCAAGCCTGAGGAAGAGATCTTCTACTTTAAAAAAGTAGATTTCAGTCAGGAGATTTCAGTCAGTTCTCAAACCTCCTTGGTTTCATGCCCCATCTCAATGTTCAAAGGACAAGGCTACAGAGCAGGTTGCATATGGACCCTGGCAGCTTCTTTCAAAGCTGTGCCAAAATGCTACGACTGTCTAGCAAAAAAAAGAAAGTAATTCAGAAGCTCAGCTGTCAGACTACTCAACAGGGGTTGGAGAGAGTCTTCTCTGACTCCCATTTCTCAGGCAACTGAGGGATTTGGCATTCTGATGACATTTGGAAGTTTGGTGTCCGCTGGCAGAGTGACTGGAGGGCATGAACTTGAGAGTGTCTGGCACCCAGCAGAGCGGTATTCCTGATACTCCTTCAGAAAGGTATTGTAGGAGCCAATCATAGATATTCCAAGTCCTTTGGATCTAGGCATTGTATCATGGATTCACCTCACTGCACACTGGGCACTGTAGTGAGGAAATCACAGACAGGGTTTTAACTGTCCGCTGGCATCATTCAGATGTTCATTCAGATGAAGCCTGTTTCGGCTGATTGAAGACAAAAACCAACAAAGATAAATAGGCTTCTAAATTAAGACTTTCTGCTTGCTACCTGAAATTAAGATGAATCTGAATCCCAACCATGAGATGTTGAAATGCTTAAATTAGAAGTACTTAGCGAGATGCTCTTATCTCTCCATTAGACATTCAATGGCGCAGCTTTTCACCTGTAAATTAGGAGTAATGTTATTCTGTCCTGCAAAAAAAAAAATGTTGAAGTAAATTCAAGGCTATGAGGAGCAAGGATCCTAGCATTAGCTTTCTCACCTGAATGAGAGCAACAAGCACAACTCTCCAGAAGATGAGAGTCAAATACTTCTAAGAAAGAAAAAATAAAGCTGAAAGAAAATCTTTGAGATGAACACTGGTTTCCTATTGATAATCTCTTTGTTAAAAAAGACAGACTTCAGCAAGAACAGAAACTTTTGATTTTTCTCAGTGTATGATCTCTGTTCCAAGGGAAGGTTAAAAACACATCTTTTAATTCTCAGTCTTGAGCAGGAAGCTTTAACTGGGAGTTTTGGAGATACACGTTTTTAACAGATGATGACTGCAACATTATGTTAGAGGTCTTTTTATGTCAAACTGTTTTCATTAATACTGGTGCTCATTATAAGACACCAATGTTTCACTCTCCTCCCTCTTTTTGAACAACAGGTAACTTTGTGTAATGTTTTTCCAATATTCAGTTACAAAATACTCATGATCAACTGACAAATTTTAAATGACACAGTTTCCATAAATGTGTTCTCCCAGCTTTCCAGCTACAGAATATTGTGACTCAAGATGCAAAATAGCTGGAGGAGGTCTGGCTACAAAATTTGCTCTGTGGAAGTTATACTTTGAGAACAGTATATAAAAAAAAATTACATTGAGCTACTACAAAAAGATTAGAGGAATGAAGAAAAAATAAGTGGAATTGAGAGTTAATGAAAGACTACCTGCAAGCACCTTCACTGATCATTTCAGTCACTTTGACTGTGAATTTGTAATTTAAAACAAAAAAAAAAAAAACAGAACAAAACAAAACCAGAAACCTTGTTAAAGAGGACTGAATTTAGTTTTATGCTTGTTTTGTTTTGGCCTGGCCAGATTTCAGCGGCGGGGGGGGAGCTGCAGGGTGGCTTCTGTAAGAAGCTGCTAGAAGCTCCCCAAGTTTGATAGAGCCAATGCCAGCCGGCTCCAAAGAGGGACCCGCCGCTGGCCAAGGCTGAGCCTATCAGTAAGGTGATAGGAGAGGAACGCCTCTGTGAAAAACATATTTAAGAACGGGAAAAAGAACTGCGCCATCACAGCTGGCACAGAGATGGAGGAGTGAGAGTCTGTGCAGACACCAAGGTCAGTGAAGAAGGAGGAGGGGGGAGGATGAGCTCCAGGCGCCGGAGCAGAAGGAGTCCCCCGGGTCCGTGGTGAAGACCATGGTGAAGCGGGTTGTCCCCCTGCAGCCCATGGGCGAGGTGCAGAAGTCCACCGTGAGGATCACCGCATAGATGTCCACCGAGGACTCCACGCCGTGTGGGTGGATGCCTGAAAGGGGACTGTAGCCCGTGGGGAGCCCACGTCAGAGCAAGTTGCTGCCAGAACCTGTAGCCCGTGGAAGAGGGAATGCCCACGCTGGAGCAGGTTGGCTGGTGGGACTTTTGGGACGTTGTGGGTGGCTCACGCTGGAGCAGTTTCCCCCGAAGGACTGCACCTCAGACTCACGAGGGGTGGGCTGCCTTTCGTGAGGTGTCTCCCGTTGGGCAGTTTGTGATGAATTGCCCTTCGTGGGACGACTCACGCCGGAGAAGAGAGCGTGAAGCTTGTCTCCCGTGAGAGGGACCCCACAGTGACCCTGGGGAAGAGTGAAGAGTCCTCCCCCGGAGTGAAGAAGCGGTGGAACCAACGTCGGATGAACTGACCGCAGCCCCCATTCCCTGTCCCCCTGTGCCGCTCAGGGGGAGGAGGTGGAGAAACCGGGATTGATGTTAAGCCCGGGAAGAAGGGAGGGATGGGGGGAAGGTGTTCTGTTTAAGATCCATTTGCTCTTTCTTACTTCTCACTACTCCTCTCTGATTAGTTCTTTTAATAAATGTACCTAATTTCCCCAAAACTGAGTCTGTTTTGCCCGGGACGGTAAATGAGGGTGATCTCCCTGTCCTTATCTCAAACCCTGAGCCCTTGGAGATATTTTCTCCCCCTGTTCAGTAGTGAAGGGGGGAGTGAGTGAGCGGCTGTGTGGGTACCTGGCGGCCGGCCAGGGTCAACCCACGACAATGCTCATAAGCACATTTCTTTTTCTTTCACAAGTAAAAGCCTTGACTCCTTCTCCTCTGACTTGCTACATGAGGATGAATTCATGGTCTGTGGTAGAGCCCTTGCAGCGGTAATTATGTTCCACTCACATGGACTGAATTATAGCATAAAATCCCAAGGAAACTATCAAGCAAAACCTAAGAGCAATAGAATACTTATGTATTTAAAGATTTATATATGCCTTTGTATCTTGATGAATGAACACGAAGAGCTTCTCCCCAGCTGTGACTTACATTTATGGCGGTAGGATGTAGAGTGGCTTCTGCAAGAAGCTGCAAGACATTTCCTCTATGTCCAATAGAGCCAATGCCAGCTGGCTCCAAAGATGGACCCACTGCTGGCCAAGCCTGAGTCCATCAGCAACGATATCATCATCATCATCATCATCATCATCATCATCATCATCACCATCATCATCATCATCATCATCATCATCATCATCATCGTGGCTAGGCTTTGCATACGAAGATATGGGAAGAGCTCTACCCACATTTGCTACAAGTGCATTGATGGCTAAAAAGGTCGATGTGGGATAGGCAAGTCTGGTTGCAAAAGGCACAGTTCTTTCTGCATCAGCATGGTTCTAATGTTCCTACATGTGAGTGTCAATCTGAACACAGCTTTGGAGGGTAATGATACGAACACCTCTGTGAAAACATTTAAGAAGTGGGGAAAAAAAGAACTGCACCACACAACAAGTGGCAGAGTGAGAGAGGAGTGAGAATATGTGAAGACACCAAGGTCAGTGAAGAAGTGAGGGAGGATGTGCTCCAGGCACCCGAGCAGAGAGTTCTCGGGTAGTGGTGAAGATCATGGTGAAACAGACTGTGCCCCGGTAGCCCATGGAGGTGACAGGATGCAAATGTCCACCTGCAGTCCGTGGAGGACCCTACGCTGGAGCAGGTGGACACCTGAAGGGGACTGTGACCCTATGGGAACCCTGCACTGGAGCAGGATCCTGCCAGAGCCTGTAGCTCATGGAGAGAGAGAAGCCCATGCCTGAGAAGGCTGGCTGGCAGGACTTCTGACTCGCGCTGGAGCAGTTTCACTTGAAGGACTGGCCCCCATGGAGAGACTCACGCTGGGGTAGTTCATCAAGAGCTGTCTCCCATGAGAGGACTCACACTGGAGAAAACATGTGAAGATTGTTTCCTGTAAGAGGGAGCCCATAATGGCCCAGGGGAAGAGTGAGGACTCCTCCCCTGGAGGAAGAAGGAGCAGTGGAGACATCGGATGAACTGATCATGACCCTCATTCCCTGTGCCCTGCGCCACTCAGAGGGAGACAGTGGATAAACTGGGATTGATGTTAGGACTGGGAAGAAGGGAGGAGTGGGAGGAGTGTGTTATTTTTAAGATCTGTTTTATTTCTCATTACTCTGCTCTCATTTGTTTCTTAATAAATTTACCTAATTTCCCCAAAATCGAGTCTGTTTTGCTCACGACGGTAGTTGCAGGTGATCTCCCTGTTCTTATTCCAAGCCACATGCCCTTCTTTATATTTTCTCCCCCTGCCTAGCTGAGAAGGGAGGGTCATAGTGTGGCTGTGAGGGTACATGGCCACAAACCAGGGTCAAACCACTACAAGAACATACAGTCTTTTTTTGTAATTTAATAGACTTCCATTCATCATATGAACCCTCTTAGTTCTAATTTTGGTCTTTATGAAGTTACACCTGTATTAAGGAAAACTAATGTGTTCAAACTTTTAAAACAGAAAATAGCTGTAAAGTAGATAATTAAAAAAAAAAAAGATGTGTATGGATAGAAATATATCAGTAAGAAGACATACCTTATGATTTTTTTAGAAATTCAGTGATTTTAAATTCTTATCTTATATCAACAAAATACATTTTTGGAAAAGTTGCACTTTATTTCATGCAAATTACCTCACATGGTTTCATCTTTTTTCATAGCCCAGAAGGCAAATCACATCCTGGGCTGCATTAAAAGAAGAGTGGGCAGAAGACTGAAAGAGGTGATTTTACCCCCCTGCTCTGCTCTGGTGATATCCCACCTGGAGTATTGTATCCAGCTCTGGAGCCCTCAACACAAGAAGGACATGGACCTGCTGGAGTGGGTCCAGAGGAAGCCATAAAAATGGACTCATTGATCTTGAATGGCTTTTCCAACTTAAAAGATTCTACAGTTCTATATAGCTGATCATTTCAGCCTTCTTTCCAAATTACTTCTTATGACAAACCTGAACAGGGTTTGGCTGTATTTATGTGCCTTATGTTGAATGTTCTAATTCTATAATTTGCCCCACTTTTGGTAAAAATTATTATAATTTTTCATTGTAAGTTACAACTCTTCACTAACTTCTTTCAAAGTTTTTGTCTAACTAGTTTGTATGATCAGTTCATTCACCTTGACTTTTATGATCACTACATGAGATGCGTAGTCTGAGTTAGTAGTAATCTGTTGTCTATAATTACTCTACAATGAAAAGCAGAAGTATCTCAAAATGGCAACTATCCATATTTATCTTAGACATGTATCTTAGAATGTGAGAGGCACTTGCTCATGACAGCCTGTACTAGTTAAGCAGTATGAATTTCTGCCCATTTGCAAATCCTAAATTTCAGACCTTAACTGACTAAAGAAATCTGTCACTTTTACAGTTATAGTAGTTTCCTACAAAACAATTGTGTTTGTCAGTAAGATAACAGTCTTCACAACAGCTAATTTAGCTGAATATTCCTTTATTTCCTTTTTTTTTAGTTTGGGAGTTTTACTTGCAGGGCTATGATGTGAGGCAATGTTCTACCTGGTCCTTTTTAATCAAATGGGTCATTCAATATAACACAAACACTTTATACAGAAAGAAGTTAATCTAGTACACCTAATTAAGCATTATATATTGGAGCCACGCATCAGTGATTTGAATTATATCAATGGACCATTTTATTTATTGAGGCTGACAGCAAAAGTTCTTAAATGCAATGATAAATGACTTCCCTTCAAGGGAATGATACTTCACCTTGGCAGTTCACTCTCTTTTTTAATGCTTTAGAGACAGCTAGGAGTGATCGGTTCACAAGCATCCTAAACAGGCACTCTTCCATTTGGTTAGTTTCTGTAGACTATCTCCCCCACTAAACCTAAACCCTTCAGGGTAAGCTGGAGGAGACCATACTTTCCCTTCCAATCTTTTCTTTGCTGTAAGAATCTATTCAAGAGCACATCTGTATAACCATTTGCATAACCATCATGTCTCTTACCAAGTAATTTTGAAGACAAAAAGCAACTCTGGCTTTGTGAGACACACAGCTGGCCCTGTTTAATGTTGATGAGTGCACATCTCAGGCCAGAGTGGATTTTATTTTACACATTAAATAGTGCTGAAGAAATATTTCTTTCCCCTCTTTCACTTTTTTTGATAATACAGAAGGATGTAGTTCTGCCTAAACTCATTGAATTCTACAAAATAAAACATAAATCTTGATAAAATGCAAGGTTTTGCAGCTTGCTTAAAGGAACTTCTTTGGATGAAATCCAGCAAATAATGTCCTAATCATATTTTTCATTCAGCTTCATTTTTTTCATTTTTTTTTTCCCCTGTACAGGGTGCTTTCACGATGCATGAAGGTATTAAACTTTCACAAAGGCCTAAACATAAAATTACTATTCACAACTGGTATTTGATGAAACCTGTAATTTTGTTGCTGCATGTTTTTTTACTACTACGCGGTACCTTTGGCCAGGCTATGTGATCTTGGATAACCAGGTACAATTCTTTATATATTGTCTTATTGAAGAGTAAGCAAGCTAAATGTCTGTCTTAGGAAAGACCTGGAAAAGCTGTTTACTGTCCTTTTACAGTATTTAGGGTTATTATCTCTACAATTGGTTTAGGAAATCCTCTGGCATGTCTTATCATTAAAATTAGTTTTATCCTCTTGCAAATCAAATTCCTCTTATCTGGAGTTGTTCTATAATAAGAGCTCTCAATGCTCTCAAACTGATTGTGTGAATACGTGCCCGGATTACCCAAACTGACTGAACATTTGCCTAGTTTCAACTAAGATGCCCTGGATGTCCCAGGATGTCCCATCTGTTTCAGAAGGGCATGCATCTTCCTTAAACCTTACTTTATATCCATTAGCCCTTGGCAGAGGTCTCAGAACCACTGAACTTCTCAAATAGCACTGCATCTAATTCAGGAAAGAGAATCTGCCTGCATTCAGGAAAGAGAACTGAGCCCTAAGTGTTCTTCTTTGTGGAGGTTTACCTGTGAAATATTTAGAAATAATGCCAGAAATGTAGTACTTCCTACTCTGCATATTACAAGCAAGGTCTGAATTTATGTACTTTTTTTGCTTTTGCCTGAGTTCCCTCCTGATGTGCTGAGAGCCAGTAATATATTAATAAAAGTAAAAATCTTTCTCTATGGTTTTGTGTATGTTGTTGCTTCACTGCAAGAGAAAGACAATCTCCAAGAGACTAACAGTTTCTAGACGAAACTAGTCTTCAGCTGGTTATTTCAGGAAAGAGCATAATCAATCATCGTAACCATCAGTTGAGGGATGGAGCTTCACAGTACTAATAGAAACAAACTCTGATTTCTCTTACAGTGTATGAAAGTCATGCAGGATCCTCAGTTTCATATGTGGTTAGCAATATTTCTTGTCTCAACTTCCTTGCATTTCAATGGAAATAAACAGCAAAGAGAAGTGTCACTCCTACAGCTGGTCTCACTGGAAGATGAAATAGAGTGCCTTACAGCGTGAAGCAGCTTTGTCCCTGCGGCACACTGGGGTCCTGCTCCTATAATTATTTAAAATGATTCTGGATTCATTTTCACAGCTGTACCATTTTGTGGTGAACCACTGCGTAGGCTCTGGCTGGGGTGGAGTTTTCTTTATAGCAGCCCATATAACGCTGTGCTTTCGATTGGCGCCCAAAACAGTGTTCATAACACGCCGATGGTTTAGCTATTGCTGAACAGTATTTGCACAGGGTCAGTGCTTTTTCTCTATCCCACTCTGACCCCTTAGTGAGCTGACTGGTGATGCGCAAGAGGTTGGAAGAGGATGCAGGTGGGATAACTGAACCAAACTGACAGAAGAGGTATTCCACAATATTTAACATCATGCTCAGCAATAAAACTTAGGAGAAAGAGGGACAAGATATTCCAAAGTAGCTGTTGTAAGCTATTGTCCCCCAGGGCTCAATACTGGGGCTACTCCTGTTTAACGTCTTTGGACAAGGGAATAGAGTCCACCCTTAGAAAGTTTGTAGTTGACACCAAGCTGGGTGGAAGTGTTGACCTGCTTGAAAGTAGGAAGGCTCTACAGAGAAATCTAGATAGGCTGGATTGATGGACCGAGGCCAGTTGCATGAGTTTCAATAAGGCCAAGTGTCAGGTCCTGCAATTCGGCCACAACAACCCCCAGCAGAGCTACAGGCTTGGGGACGAGTGGCTGGAGAGATGCCAGGCAGAGAGGGATCTGGAGGTGTTAAAAGATGACCAAGTGAACATGAGCCCAGGTATCCAGGAAGGCAAATGGCATCCTGGCCTAGATCAGAAATGATATCAGCAGGAGCAGGGAGGTGATCATGCCCCTGTAGCTTTGGTGAGGCCTCCCTTCAAGTGCTGTGTCCAGTTTTGGGCCCCTCACTACAAGAGAGACATTGAGGTGCTGGAGAGGGCACAGACATGGTTGCCAAGCTGGTAAAGGATTTGGAGCATGTGTCGTATGAGGAACTGCCGAGGGATCTGGGGCTGTTTAGCCTGGGGAAGAGGAGACTGAGGGGAGACTTTGTTTCTCTCTAAAGGTAGTGGTGAGGTGGGGCTTGGGCTCTTCTCCCTGGTGGCGAGTGATAGGACAATGGGAAATGGCCTTAAGTTGTGTCAGGGGAGGTTCAGGTTGGATATTAGGAAAAATTTCTTTACTGAGAGTGTTGTCAGCAATTGGAACAGGCTGCCCAGGGAGGTGGTTGAGTCACGATCCCTGGAGGTGTTTACAAGATGGGTAGATGTTGCATTGAGGGACATGGTTTAGCAGTGTTTATAGGACTAGGACAAAGGTTGGACTCGATGATCTTGAAGGTCTCTTCCAGCTGAAACTTTTCTATGATTCTATGATTCTATCATTGCTCAGCGACTGGATGGGCATCAGTCTGCTAGTGTCAGGTGGTGAGTGATTTCCTTTGCATCACTTGGGGGATTTTCGTTTGGTTTGACTTTCTCTTTTTGAATTTCTGATGTTTATTTTCTTCTTTTCTTTCTTTCTTTCAGTCATTGATCTCAATCCACAAGTTTTTTCTCATTTCTGATTCTGTCCCCATCCAACCGGGAAGAGTGAGGGAGTGAGTGGGTGGGGGCTCAGCTATTGACCAAAGTCAACCCACTACAAACATATAGCTTCTTAGCAGACTAGTCTGTAATTCCTCACCACCAGGCCAGGAAAATGACCTATGCTGCCCACAAAGACTCCTGGAAGCCGTGGCTCACAGCTTTGTAGGAAGATACAGCATAGCTAGAATGTATCTTAAAAGTTTAACCAGCTTCTAGAGTTGCTCCAAAAAGACTTTGTTATCTGACTGATCCCATAAAATAGCCCAGAATACAAGAACATAGAGTTTAGAATTATCTTGAATTTCCTCTCCATGGGTTATCTTACATCTGAAAAGGAGGTGGAGAACAGTTTAACGTTTCTAGAACTATTCCAGCTTTCAATAGAAATATGTATGGAGGAGTTAAAGAGAATATTTATGCTCTGAGAACAGAAATAGATTTAACTTGCCCCAGATGGAGAGTGGGACCAGTGGCTCCAGGGCTGGTGGTACTAACACAGTAGCCAAGACGATTAGCTTTGCTGAGGAGTACATCAGGTCAGAAGTAGAGATGTGTTCATGAGATATACAACATTCAAAGCCTGGGCTGGGATTTCTCTGTGGCTCTGCTCTGCCCTACAAGGCTAGGACTCTTGCAAAATGGTCTACCACGTGCTGCAGACCTGTCCTTAGCTAGCCAGGAGCTGCTAGTCTATGTGCAGGAACACTGATATGTTCTTACAGGTGAGTTTGAAATAATTACTCCAAGATGGTGTAAATTTTAAGTGTTAAAGTCTTTGTGCATTTTTTTTTCTAAGTCAACATGCCGGTTTTGGCTGGTATAGAGTTAATTTTCTCCTCCATCTCACTGAGGAGAAAGCTGTGTGGTGCTTAGTTGCTGACTGGGCTTAAACCAGGACAGTCTGTTGCAGTGTCTTCAAAACGTGGCTGGGACTGTAATAAATACAGTATTCCGAAGTGGAATGGGTGGGATGCAGTTAAGGGACTACCTCAAGAATGAATAGAAGTGCAGACAGCATAACCCTGTCTGTGTATGCATGTTACAAAAAATCCTCTAAGTAAGCGATAATAATGATACTCAAGTAGTCTGAGTTGGAAAGAGTATTATATACGTGAATACTCATCCAAACATATACACTGTACGTGCATTACAGTTTGAAAGATCTTCTAAGACTTGTTATCTTAAATTAGACCACGGCTACCATGCAAAATTGGCAGGTATCTGATGTGTGAAATCAGCTGTCTGCAAGATCTAAGAGGAAAGGAAAGCTGAGACAAATTGAGCTCTGTTGGCCTCTCTAGTCTGATTAGTCCATGCTGTCACTTGAAGTGAAGCTGGATCTTTGGATGTCACTCTGCTGTTGTCTTACATGGTGACGTTAGATAATTCTGCTTGTTCCCATTAGTGCTTCCTTGGAGTCATAATTAATTTATATTAGCAAGGGCAATTTCCATTTGCTATGACAGTTCTCCAGCTCCCTCAGGCTTCTCAAATAATAATAAATTATCTAAATAAGAGGCAATACTTCACTTCTGCTGCAATGTTTCACATTTCGAGGGTCCCTAAACCTATTCAGTAATGCATGTTTAACAAATTGGAATTCAAATGGCTTGCTAGTCCTCACCCATATTTCTAATGTGGCTTGACTTCAGTGCCTTTTTTTTTCTTGCAGTGATGTGCCAATCCACTGATCATAACAAGTTATATTTGGAGGCCTACACATGCTCTTGCTGAGAGGATTAAAAGGGTGAATTTATAGCTTCCCAGTTTGATCAAAGAATCCATTTTTCATACTTGTGTGCACACACAAATGATTAAGAGAAAAAACATGTTTTGTCCTCTTGACTAGAGACAAATTCAATCATTAGTGTTCCGAATCCATTCTGTCAAATCCTGAACTGACTTTATTTAGCATAATTGCTCCATTGCTCATAGCTTACCCTATATAGTTAATAAATGGTTCCCTGTAAGCAGAAAAAGTGAGGGAAAATGCAAATTGCTGATTGGAAATGTTTCATTGGTCTTGCATTTGGGGTTTAACCCAAGCATTTAAATCAATGTTTCTTAGCTTTGCAATACTGGAAGCTACATAGGTTCATTTATGTCATGCTTTACCATTGCTGGTTAGCGTCAATAACTGCTACCATTTTATTTTATGTCAAACCCTCCATTTTAAGGATTGTGGTTTGGTACCTCTGTGAAATAGCCTTAAGAGTCTTGTGCTGTTGTATCTCTCCTTTCTGCAGAGATAAATGTCCAACTTTCTGAGCCCAAACTATTGCAGCAGCTGGAATAATTAATAAGCTTGATGACAACCTCTCAATGAGCTAATGAGTGGAAGAATGTCAGAGAACCAAGGATTTGCCTGCTCTGCAAAATGGAGGTACGACTGCAGGATGAACAGCAATCCTAGCTGTATTGTACCTTGCATGGGTGACAACAGTTGTGATCACAGGTAGTGGAGATGTTTTGCTGTATGATGCATCTTTTGCCTCATTTACAGGCTGGAGGATGAGGCGATAGAGAGCAGCCCTGTGGAAAAGGATTTGGGGATATCAGTGGATGAAAAGCTGGACATGAGCTGACAATGAGTGCTTGCAGTCCCTCTCCTTCGGTGAGACCTCACCTGCACTTCTCTGTCCAGCTCTGGGGCCCTAACAAAAGGACATGGGTCTGCTGGAGAAGATCCAGAAAAGGCCACAAAAATGATCAAGGGGCTGGAGCATCTCTCTTATGAGGACAAGCTGAGAGTGTTGAAGTTGTCCAGCCTGGAGAAAAGAAGGCTCCAGAGACACGTCACTGTGGCTTTTCAATACTTAAAGGGAGTTTATAAGAAAAATGGAGGCAGACTTTTTAGCAGAGCCTGTTGTGATAGGACAAAGGGTAATGTTTTTAAACTAAAAGAGGATAGATTTAAACTACATATAAGGAAGAAATTTTTTTTTTTTTTTTACAGTGAGAGCAGTGAAACACTGGAACAGGTTGCCTAGAGAGGTGGTAGAAACTTCACTCCCAGAAACATTCAAGGTCAGGTTGGATGGAGCCCTGAGCAACCTAATCTAGCTGAAGATGCCTCTTTTCACTGCAGGAGGATTGGACTAGATGATCTTTAAAGGTCTTTTCCATCTCAAACTATTCCATGGTTATTGTAATATTTTCAACCTTCTGCTACTAAAAAGATGTACATGGACCCTTGTGGGTTTATAGAGGCTGCATCAAAATCTGTACTCCATGTCATTACTGCTGTTTTTATCTCCTAGTTAAAGGATGCGTAGACAATTATTTTCCTAAGACACTGTTGACATGCACTGTAGGCAAACCCTTTACTGACTTGTCAGTATCTTTTGATAGGGTTACACAAATTCTCTACCGTTGGAGCTTTACCCCTTAGGTGGATGGATCTGTCACCCAACGCTACCATTTTCATTCAGCTAGCTCACAGTCTAGGTGAACTGGTAGCCGAGATTCTCTGCGGAGTGAGATTCTTCAGAGAGTCCTGACTCAAGCTGAGTGCATACAAGGAAGTATGGAAAACATAAAAATATGTGTGACTAATTACAGAGGGACAGAGAGAAGATGACAATACATATAAGGAAGTTTGAGTGCACGAAGTGGGAACCATCTATGTGTATAAATAGCAGAGAAAGATTTATATGAGTAGAGCTTGGCCTCCTCTGCAATTTTTGTTGTTAATGAAGCAGGACGGAGAGAGAGGTGTTTCAAATGGAGATAGAAGTTTCAAAGCATTTTTGGTTTAGGTCAGGTAATGAATTCTTGTCCAACTTATTCTCGTCTTTTTTTTCTATCTTGCAGCAAGTCATAATATAGAGACATACCATCTATATGAGACGTGCTTATGGAAGACAGACCATGTGCCATGGGATTTCAGACAGGGAGAGCTACTCACTTTTTACATGAGGTGCAATATCAAAATTTTTCTGTCTCATAAGCTCATCAGATGGGAAAATAAGTCTCTGCCAGGGGGAAAAGAGATTTCCCATGACATGGAGGCAGGAGCTGGGTGATAAGCGAGTTATTTAAAACTCCTTTATCTTCCTGTCCCTTCCCAACCCTACACAGCTGTGTTAGTCCATGTTTTCTGTCGTTCAGACACTTTTCAAAAATGCAGGCCCTCACACTGAGAAATGCTATTGTTTCAACTCTGGAAATTCAAATGACATAGATGTAACTACAGATAGGAGTGGAAAACTTGGACTAGAAATTATGAGAACATATTTACAGTATTCTTTATTTGCCTTGCACATTTTACACATTCAGAGCATACTTTTATCAATTCTCCCAATTGAACTTGAAACAGGGTTGGCAACTTTGTAAGGTCATCTATTTTTTCTAATATAAAAAATATAACCATTGTTTTGAGGACTTGGTATTTTAAATAAATCTCCAGAAGTCCCAAGACTTAAATAAAATAACAGAAATGGGCAACACTGGACTATTGTGGCAGGTGCAGTCCCTATCTCTGAGCTGTTTCCCCTTCACAGTACTTGCCAGGCAGATTTCAGAGAATCTGCTGGAACCTGGCTAGTTTGGAACTAGCCCCCCAGCCTAGGGGTACACCCAGGAAATTGGCTGGTAGCAAATGGAAGGCCAAGATGGCTTTGATTGACCACAGCTCAGATTCGACTGAGCTTTAAAACGGAGTCCTGACCGTGGCCATACTGGAGATGTCCGTTCGGAGCAGCAGGTCCTGCAGTTGGGCTACATCCTCCCCCTTGGTCTGGGACTCCATCCAAGGTTAATCCTCGAGGCTGAGCTTCCTCATTGTTTTATAGGTGAGTGTATTTGTGATCTGGATCACTATTCTTTGGTTAAGGGTGGGTGTAACATAGTAGCCACTAGTCTCAACTGATACGAGAACTTGTAAAACTTGGGGGGAGCATTCATTTTCTTAAATAAATCCAGTTTAATTACACGTGTGGATTTTATTGAGAATGGGTGCACTCCTCACAACTATATAACATAAAAGCTAATCAAGTTTTAACAGGTCTTGTCCCTAACGCATAGGAGAAGAGGGTAGAAAAAACAGAAGGGTGGCAATGATAAGAAAGCATAGTTACTTAGGAAAGAGGCAGAAGGAAATTTGGGTTAACCGAGGACAAAACCGGAATTTAATAACTCTGAATGCTCTGCAGGTATCTTGTCCTTGCTGTACTCTTGAATGAATCAGATATAAATTGCTCATCCTTTCCCATACCTGTCTGTCAAAGCCTGCTTCTCCAACTGCAGACACTGCTGGCTGACTCTCCGCATGGAATCCTCCTCACTGTGTCTCTCTACTCTTTTTGCAGGACCCCATTTGTTTTCCAGAATCCTGTCTGTGATTGGATGCTTCTGGTCAATCATTTTACAGGGCCAGCCTGACAAGGTCTTATTACATACTGTTAGGTTGGCTATTTAAGAGATACACAAATAACATGATGCTTGAGAAATATTTTAAGAAAAAAATCTCAATATGTTGCATTTTTTCAGAGGTATCTGTGTTTATTTGTCCAAGTTTTAAATTTATAAGCCTTGTAAAACATTTCTAACTCTTATAAATATAGTTGGTTTTAACTTTATAGAGCAACAGTACTGATACTTCCTGGTTTTTCATTAGTTCATCTGTTTCAAAAATACTGTAACAGACAACATATGTGTAAGTGTGGAAAATAAGGTTTTTTATAAGTATATTTTTTTACTTATATGTCTTGTTATTGAGAGTTTTTTTAAAGTATGTCTAACTGGTTTATAAGCATGTATAAACACACTTTCTATGTGCAGATTAAATTATATATAATTCAATTCTCAATCTGAAAGAACTAAATACAGTTTCAAGAATTGAGTAACAACAAGATATAGTCTATTTTTACTCCAAACAGTCTATATTTTTGAATTATTTTTCAATAAATATTGCAGCTGTAGGGAGGCCAAGTGGTAGAAAGCTAAAGCTGTGCCAATTTTAAAAAGAGGAGAAGAAGGAAGACACAGGGAATTGCAGTCTTGTCAGATTGCAAATTTAGCTTGGGCAAAACAATGAAACAGCTGGTATGAGGCTCCACTAATAAGAAAATAAAGACATTATAACTAAGAGAAAACAATATGGAATGATGGAAAATAAATTTCCTCCAAGTAACTTGATACCTGCTTGGATTAAAATGCTGTTCAGTTTGATACAAATAACGGTCTTCATGTAATAAATTGTACACAAATTTTACTTTGAATTTTCCTTGATATTGCAGAAGCACTTGTTTAAGTGTAGTCAATAGCTGGGACGTATTCTGGTTCTAGGTATCACTCAGCAGCCCAGAGTGTTTATGCAGAGTTTGGTTCTTGCCCCTTTCCCAGTCTGATATTTTAAGTCATGTCCTATACAAACAAAAAAAAAGAACCCTACAAAACAACCCAACCAATAAAAGTATTACCAATCCATATGGAGGAAACAGAAAGACTGAAGAAATTATAAATAATAAATGAGATGGAGAACTATGTGGTTCTTTTAGTAAGTAGGGCATAAGTAAAAATGTTTTACTCAAAGATGGAAAATTCTGAACAAAGGAGGAAAGCCACACTATTCTGAGTAGCTCTGTCTCTGAAGCAGTGACCCTGAAAACCCAAGGATGCGTGTTTTCCCTCTTTCCATGTTCAGGCATTCCCTCCAGCTCCTATTGTAGAGGATTTCTTGTAGTTTTCCTTAGCCAGAGGCTGCACACAGGCAACCTTTACTCCAGAGAGAAAATTGGTAGTAGTGGTGGTCTTACTGCATCAGATATGGCTATGACATGGTCCAGTGGCTGAAAATGGAAATTAACCATAGAAAACAGGAATTACATTCTGATTTTTAAACAAAAATTCAACTAATCTTTGCAACAAGACTTCAGTGACTGCGATGGGTTCTCTGGCAAGTTTGAATTAAGACTGCTCATAATTTACACACTGAATTTAGTTGAAGAATTCCTAAGGGTCAATGCAGTGTAGGAGGTCAGACTTCCTTGTCACAGTGGAACTTCTTCACCTTATAAATACGAATGATAATATCCTTTATGTATTTCTTAAAACCCAGTACCTGGGAAATATGATTACATGGGATTTTCAGCGTTCCTTAAAAGAAAAAAAATAAATTACATAAAACTAGAACCAAGCTTAGGAAAAGAGAGCACAAATGAAGGTAACATTATACTTCTTAGATTTTCAGAAATCTTATAAATTGTTCCAATCTTAAACTTTCTGCTGTGCTGTTCTTCACAAACCACAAACACTCAAAGGTTTCCACTTCGTCTATGGTGGCTCCTCAGGCAACATTACTGATGTGTTTCTGCAAAGAATTTGTCAGATTTATCTGTGAGAAAGTAAAACTCTAATTTTCAGTGTAATGATCTGTTTCTTCAGTTCATATTAAAGAGCAAGTGTATGAAATTATCAGATTTTGTCTTACTGTGCAGCTCTGCTTGATGGTATTACGCTATTATTTCCCCACATTTTCCTATTGCATTGGGGGATTGCCATAAGAAAGACTTTGCTGCACAGTTACTGCATTCTTTGGAAGTATTTCTTGGAGTCACTTATCAAAAGAAGGAGAAGATCTGGGCTGAGCACAGGTCCTTACAGACTTGTTGTCAGCATAAATACCCTTTACACCTTTAGATTCTTCTAAGTGTTATACTCTTGAAATGATAGAACTGAATCCAACAGTAAACTACACTATAATATGAAACTTTTAAAGCAGAAGTAAAATCTGTTGTAAGTAGGTTCCTCACTTAAAGAGGAGTCTACTTTACACCATCAGTAAATCTGGATATCACTCATTTTTTCCATCATTTGTTACTTGGCATTGTCTGAGTTTCTTATGTGCTCTAAAACCTGCAACATTTCTTCTCCTGGAAAAATAGTCACTGCCCTTTTACAGCTTCTGAACAGCCTCTCATTAGAACAGCTCTGTGCAGCACTGTTTGTTATTGCTTCTCTCTTTAACAATTATCATTCAAAATAAATTCCTCAGAAAGGGTCAGCTCAGAAGCAGCCCTGGTGTTTCTCTCACCTTTTCTCAGCTTCCTTTTACCCCTCAACATGTAACAGGCAGGTGACTAATAAAGGAACACAGCCTTTGTGTTGTATGTGTAAGGCCATTAATTTGAGTCCCAGAGATGGATGGTTTTCCAATCCACTCTCCTTTGTTGTACTGCATCTGTGATTACCCTGGAGAATAAGAAGAAAGAATGAAAAAGTAGCTCCCTCTCCTCTCTTCTTTATTACTCCAGACACAGAGTATCATTATCAGCCTTAGAGTTGATATAAGAAGAACCCTCAGGTTAGTCAAAGTACAAGTAGTGAAATAGTAGCGGAGATTCCTTTTGGATACTCCTTCCCCACACGATATCACCTGTATGGTTTATTTTCAATCACTTTCAGCTATGTAGCAGTCAACCAGGATACAACAGCCTGGAGTATATAAAAATAAATTCTTTATAATAATCAAACCTGTGTTTTCTATAATAAAACCCCTAAACATAGTGTTTTCTGGTTAATCTTAGTACAGTCTATTTGGTATTCTGTAGTTATAAACAAGCTTATGATTTCCATCTTCCTATTAAATAAATTAATTAGTTAGGATATTACCGAACATTAATAACGTGCTGGTAAACTTTCAATAGGAGAATGGATTTCTCCAATGTGATGGGTTTTCTTTGTCTTCTACCACTAATTTAACACCCATCCCTAGCTTAGGTTGCATAATTTTTCTTCTTCCAAGGAATAAATTAAGAACTTGATTTCATCACCTTATTCCTAATAAACTAAAGGGGCAGTGAATTCAGGAAAACCAAATAAAAGTAATCCTTTTGAATGTATAAGAGAAAGGAATTCAGCAGGACTATAGACTAGTATGAAGTGGGAAAAAACTGGGTATTGAAATTCTGCTACAGACTTGACTGCTGAAAGACAGTGGCTAGACTTGCTCTTATAATGATGAAATCTGGAAGATTCTGTACTCTGGGATATTGCAGCACTGAGAAAATTCCCATAGAAAAAATATATAGTCTTTCATTTGAAACTGCAATTTGGTGAAGCATCATTTAAGGATTTATGAAACAGTTTCATCAAAGATCAATATTGTTATGATGACACTATTGCTTTGATATTATTGACTAAAAAACAGTAAAATATTTAAAGTAACATATAGTGTACTTAAATTATCTTATGTGCCCTATTACTAATGAGAAAGGCCAAGATTAAACTTAAGCTTTAGATATATACTCTCAATAAACTGTCTTTGATAACATAGTTTACAGAGAGAAACATGCATTTTGAGTTGTTTATACTGTCTTAGATTAGTTAATTTCTTTGTCCAAAAATGAAAATATTTAACAGAGTTTTTTTTTAATCTGAGGCTCTGACTGAACACACACACCAACTAATGTTTCCTTTGGAAAAGTGTGACCAGCTGTACTATCAGCATTGTTGTTAATCTTTCTGTTCCCGTCTGCCTCGTGGCCTGGATCTAAAAGGAATGGCAATGGAATTTCTCATTTCTGCAGGTACCCCATTGGAGTTGTGCTCACTGAGCCTTAAAGTGCTAATAAAATCACAGAGGAAGGACATCCTTTCTTGTAGCTTGGCAGATTGAGATCCCATATGGGCAAATGCTGCTTGATGTGCTTACAATGGAGAGATGACACAAAACCCCTCTCTTAGGGGATGTAATTTCTGATAACTTGAAGACCAGAGTGAATGATATTCTGCTTCTCACATAGTGATGTTTTTCAAAACCATGAGTATTTTGGTAAAATACTCCCCTTTAACCTGACCTATTTTATGAGTTCCATAGTTCTTTTGAAAGCATAATGTTGTGATCCTGATCCTTCATTAGACAAGACTCCATTGTCAGTAAGTATATGTGTCATTCAGTGTGATAGGCAGGATCAAGTCTTTATTATTTCCTGAAAGTCAAGTTAACCATAAAGAGTCCCTCACCTGCTTCCACATTGAGTTTTCATCGTTTCATGAGGTCTTGTACGTTCTCTGAAAACACCAGACTGTAAATCTCACCAGATGTGTTTCAGTGTTTGGTATTTAAACAGTAATGAGCAAATGTGAGCTGCAAAGCATGCAGTTGGAATGTGAGTCTAATTTGCTTCTAGGTTTCCTTGTGTGACAGAGTATATTACCTTTCCTCCGCTCCTCCATACATGCCTTCTCTTCTACATTTTTAATACAGTGTCAATCCACACTCTTGACTGATTACACCCCCTTCACATCCCACCCCTCCTTCTTGCTGTCTGTCACGTTCTGCACCTGTATCCACAAATAAGTGTAAAGAGAATACGAGTTGTAACCTGGTGTATATTTTTTGGTTAGATAGTTGAACTTGTCAGAAATGTTCTCGCAGCAAAATTACAGTTTTCATCGTGCCTTTCAGCCGTCATACCGAGGGAGGGATTTGTCCACCTCTGCTGTTTCCTGTTCAACAACTTCTTTTTAAGAATGATGTCTGCCCGAGTGGCTTCCAATCACTTGCCTAATCTGGCCAGAATTCAGCCATAATTTTCTGTACTTGCAAGAGCATCTCAGATAAGAATTATTTTTAAAAAATAACAGTAAAATATAGGGTCTTTATACAGTTGCAAAATGGGACATAATGCAGACAGCAGGGAAGAAGGGCTTTGCTGGTTGGATGCAGTCCTAGGCGTAGGAACATTTCTGAGACTGTAGAGATGGTGTATTGATTGTAGGTTGGGGAAGCTGCATTTCAGTCATTCCACAAAATATGTTTCTTGATCAATATGACAGTCTCTGAATCATATACGTAAGAGTCTACATTGAATAAGTATTATTTATGCAATTGAAGCATCAAATTCAGGTTCTGTGTTGTTCTTTGCTTCTGACTATTCCCTTAGAAACAGAGTATTTTCCATATGCTCAGGAAAACTGACATCATAAGGTGGTAACTAAAAGAAAGCAAAGATGAAACAAAGTCCTCAGTCAAATTAGCTACATTTAAAGAGTAAAACTTAACATGTTCACCAAGACATAAAAAAAGCTAGATATGGAAGAAGGGGCTAGATTTCATGATTTTTTTCTTATATCCAGATCATCCCATTTTACAGCTCTCTCTTTCACTTACAGAAATGGGGAAGGCTTCACAGCTGCCCTAGAAAAGTCTTGGATATATAAAAGTTACTTACATACTTTAAAAATTTTTATGCTAATGGAAATGGTAAGAGCCTTCTCTAATAATTTTATTCATTTTCTTCATAGCCTTAAATATGCAGGGTGTCTACCAAAACAGGAATACGGGTTCAGAATATGATTTCATTAACATCAACCAATAATTTTTGAGCAATAGAAAAGAGCAAAAAGACACTCAAATTCACTGTCCTCTGATTTTGACACAGGCCTTGGCAGGTAGACAGAAAAAGTTTGCAGAAGTAGCAATTTGATTTGAGCCAAAATTAACTTTCCCTTTGTATTCAGAAGAATAAGCTCCCTAATTTCTCAGTGCGAACCAAAGTGATTTCTTTGATTTACTTTTCAATTTATATAACTATTTTAGCTGAACTCTTAAATGTTAGAACTGTTTATTAAAAAAAAACCCCTACTGTTTTGAAGTCAAAAGTGGAAAAGTTTTGCCCCAAAGGACAGCAGAATTAGTGTTGGAAATTTCTCCCCATTCCCGATTATCCACTGAATTTAATTCATTTTCCTTTTGAGAACTGTAACCTTGAGAGGTTTCCTATTTATCAACGAAATATTACCATTTCCATCTTAAATAGCCAAGGGAACATGAATCATCAACTATTAAGAAAATAGTAATTAAAACATCCAGTTGAGGCTAAGAGATACCTAAGTCACAACAGTCCAGATCTGAGCCTTTCCACTTCATGGGAATCATCATTAATAGCCTCAGTGAAAGGGAATACAGTTCTGAATTATTCTTTCCATCTCTGGCTGAAAACTGAAGTGATGTGGAAAAGCTTCTTTGAAAGTGCTTATTGTGCAGTTTTTTCTCGGAGGGAGAAAGGAGTCAGGATTTAGAGACCGGGACCTTCCAAGAGCATTACACGCTGTGTTTGCTTTTGTATTCAATTTTTTGTTTTGTTTTCTGCATCCTCCTGCAATTTTATTTTCCTTTTTAATGAATCTATCAATTAGGCAGATGAAGCAAAAAATAGCATCACAGAAATAGTGAAGTTTTCAGATGTAGCTCCTTAGGGACTTGGCATAAAACCCTCCTAGTTTTCAGAAGGTTATTAACTATTTCTTGCCTCCATGTAGCCGTACAAGTCTTTCCATGAGCAAGAGCTGGAGCAGTAAACTCATCAAGTCACAGCTGACAAGTGATAAATGTTTAAAGGTTCTGAACTGTGATGACTCTGCTCTAGTGACCAAAAGCTGAAGGGTAGCAAAGGTGAATGCACTTTCTTTTCTTCACAGGAGTGCAAGAAGATGAGACAGAACTGAGTAGGCTTGACATAGTGGTCTGATAAATTTTAAAACTACTTTGAAAAGATGTGGGGAAATCTTGATCTGACTGAAGCTATTGAAATGGTTCCTCTCAGACTTAATGGAGCCAAGTTTTCGTCTTGCAGAAGGCAGAAGAGACTGTTTCCTTGCTGTAAAACTTTTATTTTGTTCTGTAAATTCAACTGCGAAGACACACTTTTTCCCTTCGGTTCTACAGCAGTATTCATGTACTACAGAAAAAATTATTTTCTGTTTTATTTTTACTTCTATTTTCTAGTTTTATGTGCACAGACTTGGCAATGTTGAACATCAAAATCAAGTATAAAGCAATTGGACATGATGAAAATTACCAGAGAATATACAAATATTAAAAGCCTAAATATGAGGTCTTTTATTCTCTTCTTTACTATGAGGGTGATGGAGCACTGGCACAGGCTGTCCAGAGAGGTTGTGGAGTCTCCTTCTCTGCAGACTTTGAAAACTCACCTGGATGGGTTCCTGTGTGGCTGCCCTGGGGGATCTTGTTCTGGCAGGGGGGTTGGACTAGATGATCTTTCGAGGTCCCTTTCAACTCCTAACATTCTATGATTCTATAATTCTTTTTTTTTTTTGGTCGCACCTGGAATATTGTGTCCAGTTCTGGGCCCCTCAGCTCAAGAAGGACAGGAAACTGCTGGAGAGAGTCCAGTGTAGAGCCACGAAGATGATAAAGGGAGTGGAACATCTCCCTGATGAGGAAAGGCTGAAGGAGCTGGGTCTCTTTAGCTTGGAGGAGGCTGAGGGGGGACCTCATTAATGTTTATAAATATGTAAAGGGGGAGTGTCAGGAGGACGGAGCCAGGCTCTTTTCAGTGATGTCCACTGACAGGACAAGGGGCAATGGGTGGAAGCTGGAACACAGGAGATTCCAGAAAAATATGAGAATAAACTTTTTCACTGTGAGGGTGACAGAGCCCTGGCACAGGCTGCCCAGGGAGGTTGTGGAGTCTCCTTCTCTTGAGACATTCAAAACCCACCTGGACACGTTCCTGTGTGCTCTGCTGTAGGTGGTCCTGCTCTGGCAGGGGGGGTTGGACTAGATGATCTTTGAGGTCCCTTCCAACCTCTAACACTCTGTGATTCTGTGATTCTGTGATTTTCACATCCTGCAGCACTGCTGTGGTCACCAGGCCCAGAGCTCTTGCATAGTTCACAACCACACTATCTCATCCAGGATGCCCTTCAGTGAAAGAAAATGTTCTGCTAAATCTGTTTTATTCTCATGCATAATTCCCATGTCAGTCAGCACATGCTTTCTCTGGTGATTCCTGAAGAAGGGATTTAGGGATATGACCCACTTAAGTAGTGTCTAGTTTTCACAAGCACAATGAGATGTGTAGGATTTTTGGTTTTTTTACCACCATATTGTCATAAAGATACACAAATTTTTCTCTGTCCCACTCTCCCACTTCTGATTACACCAAAATGCACTGCAGACAGAAATCTTACCTTCCTCATTACGGCCCCAATCACTGCCAAGCAGATAATTCCACTCAGCAATTCAGTTAATCAAGTCTCAGGAACAGATTAGCCAGCAGGTCTACCAAGGAGTCAAGGAAGCCCTATGGTTCCCTAACTCTCTAAAATAAATGTTGCTGATGTTTTAGAAGTACAAATTTTCTTACGAACATCTAATCTATGGCATACACTTGGGAGTTGGGCTTGCCATAAGAAAAGACAAAATACTTTTATTAGCTGCTTAAGTGTACAAATTCTCAAGTGAATTCTTAATAGATTTTCCAGTAGACCTGCTCAAGGCCTGGCATGGCTTCTAGTAAAGTTCTTCTTACACTAACTTTATGCCACTTAGTTTGCACTCTCAATTCAGTACGAGTTTCCTGATATCCTAAATTAAAAGAACTATGCTGTATCTCACTGCTGAATTTAAACAATATGGAATTACTGAGTGTAAACACACAGCTCGGGCAACACAGTTCTCTTCAGGCTATGTATCAATGTGTAAAGTCACGACTAATGAATGCACATAGAAAGTGTGAATTATTCATTAAATACTCTTGAAGAATCATAAAACTGCAAACTGTTATACTTACTGACTGTTCCCAAAACTTTTGGAAATGCTGCAGTAAAGATAATCGAGTTTAACTGCTTTTATTCCCTTTCAGTCCTCATGTGTTGCCTGATCTAGTTGAGAGCGTCCCTGCCCATGACAGGAGGTTGGATTAAATGATCTTTAAGGTCCCTTCCAGCCTAGGCCTTTCTATGATTCTATGATTCTATTCTTCCATTTTTGGTTCCATATTCTTCAGAATAAAAGAAAGAGCAGGTTCCAGTTTGCACCCGAAAGTGTTTAGATCACCAAAACTCAGGGATGCACCAGGTCTGAATCTAATTTTTATTGAATAAGAGTTCCTGGTTCCACACCACCTGCTGGGGTTGGGATTTACTAGTCCAATTAAAGACACATGCTGCTAAGAAATTTATCCTGGCTAAAAAAATACTGGGCCGTATTGATGAATGTGGGTCTTGTAGACTACTGAGAAGAGACATGTTTTTTTCAGGTCCCAGACAGAGAACTTTTTCTAGTGAGAGGAAAAGCTTATTATATCTCACTTGATTGTCAGATAAATATATCTACTCAGAAAATATAAACATCAAAATATGAGACCAGAAGTTGATCTCCTTTGCAGTGTAAATGCAGCCATGTACAGCATGCTGCCTCCAGGGGGGCAGCATGCCAGAACCAGAATTAGTGGGTGTGTGAGAACGGACCTGGCAAAGGGAAAGTCTCTGGGTCTCTGGTCTTTTAACTTAACTCAGACACATTGTCAGTTATAACGTGATGCTTCCATGCGTAGATGACAAATATATGTGTGTATGTATGTCTGCTTCTAAACATGCAAAATATTTATTATAAATTGCAACCACTTCTGTTAACGATGATAAAATCAGTTATAAACAGATTTAATCATTAGAACACATTGTTTATGTGATGGATTAGTGGACTTTTTTATTATTTTAGAGAAAATGTTGACAATTTATAGGGAAATCAAAACAAATATTCCTAATTTCTTATGTGTTCAGTTAATGATTCTGTTAAAGAACCGACTTGTAGAACACATACCAATACCGGAGTCAATCACTTTTTCAGTGGTTGATCTGAAAAGGAGCATCTCCAGTGTTCAGATGAAGAAAAAGATGTATGTTTGGGTTTTTTTTTATGTGAAATTGGCTTTTTAATTTAAATAACGTGCTCAGCCTTACAGTTATCCTCCCAGGCCCATAGCTCCCCTGTATCAGTGGAACAAACGCCTCAACCACGACCTGGGTTCATTTTTGGGAGGGTGGAAGAGATCAGAGACCCAGAGTCCCCCCTCACACAGCATCACCTCCCCAGAGACCCTCCAATTCCACACACACTCTGAGATCCCTATAGCCCCCTCCCCCAGGCCCATGAGGCGACAGGGGACCTCATCATGCTCTCAATTAATTGAAAGGACATTGGAGAGAGGTTGGGCTGGTCTTTCTCTCACAGGTAATTAGGGATAGAACCAGGGGGAATGGGTTTCAAGTTTGCAATTAGGGCAAGTTAAGACTGACATTAGGAAGAAATGTCTTCACGGGAGAGAGTGGGTCAGACACTGGAACAGACTGCCTAGGGAGTGGGTTGAGTTGCCATCCCTGGATGTGTTTAAGTGTCGCTTAGATGTGGTGGTTGGGGTGACATGTTTAGGGGTGATCTTGTAGTGTAGGGTTAATGGTTGGACTTGATGATCCCGAGGGTCTTTTCCAGCCTGAACTGTTCTATGATTCTATGATTCTATGATAAATCTTACGAAGAATGACTGAAGAGCTGGGCTGTTTAATTTGAAGAAGAGGAGGCTGAGGGGAGACCTCATTACTCTCTACAACTACCTGCAAGGACATAGTAAAGAGGTTGGTTCTGGTCTCTTCTCATGGGTAACTAGCGACAGAACAAGAGGGAATGGCTTCAAACTGAAACAAGGTGGGTTTAGACTGGACACTAGGAAAGTTTTTTTCACAGAAAGAGCAGTCAGATGTTGGAATAGGCTGCCCAGGGAGGTGGTTGAGTCACCACCCCTGGATGTGTTTAAAGGCCATTTAGATGTGGTGTTGGGGGATATGGGTTAGGGGTGAGCTTTGCAGAGTAGGGTTAGTGGTTGGACTCGATGACCCCAAGGTCTTTGCCACCGCGGGACGATTCTATGATATATCACTCCTAGGACCCCATATGAACCCCCCCAGACTCCTGCAGATACTCCCAGACCCTTGCAGTTCTTCTAGCCTCTGATAGAGTTCCCCAAGCCCCATAGATCTCCTCCAGGCCCTGAAGATCCCTCATATCTCCCTCAGACCTCATATCCCCCTCCTAGCCACCATAGAGATCCCCTACAAACTCCCTACAGGTCCCAAAACCCATAGCACTCACTAAACCACATAGATCTACCCCAGCCCCCACAGCCCTCCCATGACCTCCTTCAGTCCCCCAATAGACATCCTAGATCAGCTCCAGACTCCTTACAGCTTCCCAATCTCCTAGATCCCCTCAGCCCCCTATAGATCCCCTCCAGTCCTCCCATAGATCCTCACATAGATCCCCTATAGCCCCACCCAAACCCCATAGATCACTTCCAGCTCTCATAGATCCCCACCCTTCCCCCTCAGAAGCCCGCAGAACCCCTAAAGACCCACAAATCTCTTCCCACCGTCTAGATCCCCTCAGGAGCGCCATTGCCCCATAGATCTCCCTGAAGACCCATAGACCCCTCCTGTGCCCCCCCCCAGAGCCCCTGGTTCCCCATCACAGCGTCCATGGTGAAGCAAGCCCAATAGTCTCAGCTGCCCATAAGATGCTCTCACCTTTCCTAGTGGAGGGGGCAGCTGGGGATGGGGGGGCAGCTGGGGGCCTGAAAGCTGTTATGGAGTGACTACAGGGCGAAGGTGGCTATAGGAGACTGGATGTGGGGGGCTCTGCGTTATGCCACGGGGTTGCCTGTGGGTCTCTATATGGTGCTTTTGGGACTCAGTGCAGCCTTGTGGGGCTGGATGTAAGGTTTTGTGGGGTGGAATTAGGGACCTTTGGTTCTCTGTGAGGGCCTGTGAAGCACTGTGAGATGCTGTGGGGCACTATGGTCTGGCTATGGGTCACTATGAGTGGCTCTGGGTCTCTGTGTGTCACTCGCTTCTGCTGGTCTACTGGCTACTTACGGGCTCTTTGTGGGTCTGGGTATGGTCTCTGTGGGTCACTGTGGGTGCAATGAGTCACTTTCCTCCTCCTTCCACCTCCACTGTGGGGTTAGCTCTGAGCCCCTACAGGGCTGGCTATAGGTCTCCTATGGGGTCCTTATGTCCCTCGAGTCACTATAAATCTCTCACTCCTCCTTCCTCCTCCAGTATGGGTTAACTAGCTCTCTTGGGTTGGCTTGTTTTTCCAATCCTGGTTTTGTCTCATCAGAAGTTATGTGAAAATGGTGACACAAAAATGTGATGTTGGACATCCACGGTGCTGTAGTTTTTTTAACATAGTGAATTCAGTCTTGAGAGAATTATTAATGAAAAAAGAGAGGAAACGCAGGTTTCTCAAGTCTCAGCTCCCAGACTCAGAGCCTGTGACATCTGTTTGAAGTCGGGTGACTTAGCGGATAAATTTGTTAAATCATTTTGGGGATGTCAATGACCAAACCCCTAATAGCTAAATGAGGTCTTCCTCAGATGCATCTAGCTTACTCCAAGCTGGTACTAATAAGACACTTAGTAGTGCTCTGGCTCAGCATCCCTTGGAGGACTTTTATGACATGAACATGTGTAACCATAAAAGAAACAGAAAAAACCCCTGCTCCCGTGGTCACTGCAAGCAGTAGGAATATGTAACTACCAGCCTTCACTGAAATCTGTACTCTAAGTTTTGTAAGCATTATGAGACTAAATGATTCAAGGATTTTGAGCAAATCCCCATCCGATTAAAATTCCACAGTTTTCTAATGTGCAGTGAGCATTTTACGATTTCAGACCTACATGATAAGGAGATACTGTGGCTGGTAAAGTTTTTACTCCTCTGAAGGTTAACTACTTCACGTGTGCACAGTTGTGATTGAATTGAGTCATAGAGGTATTCCATGGGTCTGTCCAGCTTTTCTTGTCCAGAAGGTGTAAATTTGTGTGAAGAAATAGATATATGTCAAAGTTATAGAAGACGGTGAGGAAAATGAAAATGTCAGTTTTCAATATATTTATCTGACTGTAGCTGCTGTTAATTTTAGCAAGTGATTTTTCTAAGCAACTCTGACATAAAGAGGAAAACTGTGTCTCAGGTTCTTTGTGATATGAGCTTTGCAAACAGAAGGAGGACTTCTATTTATCTTACTCGCCAATAGTGGGGCCAATTCCTCTAGCTGTCGTAATTCTCTTGAGCTGCTGCTCATTAGAATTCAGGAAAAATATTTCTGATGAGAAAGCCATTTTAATGTATAGCTGTAGAAGAAATCATGCTACGTTATTGTTACATTAGTAATATTCATTCCTCACCTTTTCTTTAACTATTGCTTTTTAACATAGCATCTGGAGTAATGTGATTTGAACCTCTGTAAGACAAAGACAATCTTACATATTATAATCTAACATTTTAAAACCTATAATATATCAGCATTTGTTAAAACTTTCAAAACTACAGCATTTCCATAGAAAGTGTTGATTGTATGCCAGCGATTTTTCTCACTGATTCTAAGGAGGAGAAAGTATATTTGGATTGTCAAACTCATAGAAATCACCACATACAGTTGCCTGTTACAGAATTTTCTTGTAATTTTCAGAATATTTGGTCACTGCAATCCCATACCAAGAGTCAATGTGCATTGGAAAAAGACATAACAGAAACAGCTCCATGACCTAAAGGGTTCTTTAAAAAAAAAAAAAAAAATGAAAGCTTAAGTGGAAGTAAATAAAGGCAAAGCATTTTGTGAAAATTGAAATTATGTTCTTTATGCACTGTTTTATCCGTTTGGAGGGACTCTTTTTCCTAGTTTTGTGATGTGTGTCTATAACGCCTGACAAGATCGAAATCTTTAATTGTTTCATAAAGCTAGGAAAAACTATCTCATTCTATAGTGAAATCTGTGACATGAGTATGCAATAGAAGACGCCATAGCTGAACCAAATCTGGAATGTTTCACTCCTGAGGTCACCATCTTACTTCTTTGGTAACAATTTTCTCTTGCCTTTTTCCGTATAAACTCTTACCTTAAAATCATAAAATCATAGAATCGCTTCATTTGGAAAAGACCTTTAAGATTTTTGAGTCCAACCATTAACCTAACACTACCAAGTCCACCACTAAACCATATCCCTAAGAAACAGATCTACACATCTTTTAAATACCTCAAGGCATGCTACAGTTGTCTGTTACAAAGGTCTGTTAAGCCACACCTGTGATTCTGGGAGTTCAGTTTATTAATGGTGCTCACTTATGGGGGGAAGTAGAATGCTGCAGTCACGTCATCCATTTGCTATATCTGACTCTGCTCATATTTATACAAATTACAAGTGATGTAGGAGGGCTGGAGGAACATATGGTTATTATTTTTTCCAGACACCCTTTATCTTTTCTCATAGAGTCATTCTTCACCTACAGAGGCAACATAAGGACTCTCATCTCTGTGTTTTGTCATATATGGCAATCAGCAGTTCTGCATTCTATTTTTCACCCATTACATTTGTTTAATTTACGTATTCTTTAGCATTCTGCATGAATTCTACTTTGGACTTATTTGAATTACGGAACCTGCATTTCTATGTGTGGAAGCTCAGAGGCAACACCACCTTTAGATTTGCCCAGCACAACAGCACTGAGTCTGCCTCCTTGCAACACATAAGACTCGTCAGGCTCAGGTCTAGCATGGGGCACAACTGCCCCAAATGTGACAGACATGACTAAGACCTGTAACACAGGATTAGGAATGAGTGGCCAGAAATTCTTTGAACTGGAGTTTCATGAGCACCTCATAGTGTGTGAGGAAAATTACAGCTAATTCCTTCCTTATTGATAGTCCTTGTGTAATTTCTCTTGCTTATTCACTATTTTTTTCACTGATAAAATATTACATGCATTAATTCAACACATTGTTAAAGAGCTATAAGTCCATTAAATATAGTATGTATTCATGATGAAAATGTACAAAAGTAGAATGTTTTGTTCAACCTTCCCAGACAATCTCATTAACACTGTGAAGACGTTCTCTTTGGAGATTCCGTGCCATTCCCCTTCTTTCTTGTTCCAATAATTTTACCTTTTCACATTGGAATGCAATAAATGAATGAAGACTACAATTCTCATTTTAATTAAAATACATATAAGCTGGTTAGAAATTTTTCATCAGTATAACTTTCTCATAGAAAAGGCAGACAAATATTTTTGATCTGACTAACTCAAATTAGAATATTTTTAAATACTTGTCTTCAAGAAAAGATATTATTGACTTTCCCTGTCAGTGTATTGCCTTTTAAAAGTATTATATTTGGGTTTCTGTCCATCCAGATAAGTCAGGATACCTAAAAGAAGATATTTCACAAAATTCCATGTTGTTTTTCCTCTAGTGTGCTTGGTTATGTAAAGGGAATGCAATGATTTAGGGTGTATCGGGATATATAGTCAGACAACAATCAATCTCCAAAGTTTTGGGGTAGTATTATAAAAATATTTTTCCTTCAGTTTAACTAAAAATGAAAATAAGTGAAGTCAGCTAATTAAAACAAACTGAATTTTGCTTCATTTCCCATTTGGAAACGCCAAAACACTTAAGGAAAAATTTTTCTGAATTTCCACCCCTGCTGGATCAATTAATTTATATTGTTTTATTTAAAAAAATCAGCTTATAGTTTCATTCAAAATCTTAAATAATTAATAAAATATTCTGGGTGAAAAACTCTTCTAATTTTTTCACTGCTATGTATGAATCTCTTAAAATTACACAATGAATCAGATATTTCCTTAATATCCTTTGCATTTTAAAGATACTGTCAATAGTGTTTCTTTTTTTTGCATTGTATGAGGCAGGGGTCCTTGGGATCAAAAGTTCAATCACTGAGAATTGGAGCAAATGATCATTTTACAGTTCATCTTAATTCAGGCAGTTCTGACCTTTGGATTAAGAAAAAAAACAAAGCTACTCCATCTGTGTTCTGTTGTCTGTACCTCATTCATTATCAAAGTTAATGAGATAGGGTGCACTGACAATAATTTTCCTTCATTAAAGTTGCCTCTCGAGTCGAGATGTTGCCAAGTTCTTCCTGTCTTTGCTGATTTCTGGCAAAGCTCGGAAGTGTCTGGCAGCTTCCTCAGGCAAGTTTGAAACTACAGAATGACTGCAGACTAGCAATGATGGAAATATCTGTGCATCATAATATCAATGCCATGTGAAAATTTTCAGAGATTATGATACCTATTATACTGCTTATCTCTTATTTTGTGATATCAGAAAAATTGTTTTAAAAATTTCTGGCCTTAACAGTTCAACACAAAACCAAATTTAAAGTCTTCTTACTCAGATTTTTGTTCTTTAGTTAGGATAGTACACCTGCCCCAGATATTATTCCAAAGTGATGGAGTCTATTGATTTATCTCACAAAATCCTTTCTCTTGCAGCTACTTTGGACTCTTTGAGGGTTTGTTTGTTTAAGTCTTTGGAGGTCAATATAATGTGAGAGACTTCTTGCCAGAGAATATCTAGAAAACAAAAAAGCAAACAAAGATACATAAAAATTATGAGACTAAGGTTAGTTCTCAGCCTCAGAAAAAGAACTGTTCGTCTGGGAGTTATTCAGTGCATTGTCTTATGTGTGATACTTGAAAATGGGATTCCTACATCCTGGCTAGTTCCACCTCATCTTCACTCCCAACCTTCTCTCTTTTGTTCAGACTTCTCATTTCATTCCCAAACACCTCCCAGACCTCATTCTCCTGCCAATGACTCAACTGATTTTAGCTTCCACTTACCTGGAGGCTGTCAGGCATCACTCTTGAATATCCTCCACCTAATTTTAGTCTCTCCAGTCCTAGTCTTCTCTGAATTTCATGTATCCTTGTCCAGCTAATAAATTTTGTCTTTGTCCATTGCTAATGTTCTTTATTCCCCAACAGCCCGTGTGTATAAATCTGCCTCTTCATCATCATTATCATAGAATGGCCTAGGCTGGAAGGGACCTTAGAGATCATTTTAATCCAACCTCCCTGTCACGGGCAGGGATGCCTCTCTTTTCCACTTTCTGTATATATGTCAGGTTTCCCCATTTCTTGGACCTGGAAAACAAATTGTAAGAATGGAAAAGAAAGGTTCCTTGCTCTCACACAGTTCAGCATTGCTGACTCTCTAAGTTCATCTGGACCTAAGGCTCTTAATAATAAAATATGAAATGAAACTTTGGTTGTCATAAGCACAGTGAAAATCACAGTGTTGACATAGAAGATGCATCTACTATACAGATTTCAAGTCCCAAACTTTTGTGGACTATAGCTTCACAAACAAAATATTTATTAATTTCATTCAGCTTAGGCAAAATGATGAAAATTAAGATCTATTTTGACTTGCCTCTTTTAGAAAAACTCAGCTTTTGTCCGGCATGCATTGTGGAAAGTCTCCATCCAATGATTTTCCTAAGTAATGAGATCCTGCATAAGTTGTCTTTGCATGGCACTTGTCCTCAGCTGGTGTGAGGAGCTTCTGATTACTAAACTTGATTCCTGCCTTTGGCTATGAAATGCTTGAGTAGTTCCTTTTTTTCTCCTAAAATGGCTTCACAGTGGAACTGTGGAAGTTTGATCACCAGCTCCAGTGCAATGAAGGATTCTGGACAGTATCAGGTTTTAACCACCAATGTGCTTGCCAGTTTGATCTGCATGTGAGTAATAAAGTTTTTAACAGGGATAAATCAGATCTTTACACTATCTAATAAGATTCTAAGTTGTAATTTGAATGCATGACACAAAAGTTACACTGTCCGCTTTCTTGATTGGATTAGGATCTCAGGATTAGAAATAAAAAGCTTGGCGGGAATGAGTGCTTTTCTGTGGACTTTTGACTTTGAAAATATAACAAGCTAAAAGGAAAAATGACTCTGACATATGATTCCAATTGCCATCCCCTAATGATGTATTTGACTACTCCCCAGTGCAATACTCTATTCATTGCTCATTTCCTGAAGAATATCTAAGTAGTATCTGAGCAGGTGACAAAGAACTGCCAACTTAGGCACAGAGTTGGGTAAACCCTATCAATGCTGCTGGACAGTCAATGTGAACATTAGGGTAAGGCGGTCGGGCTGAGAGCTGACAGGGAGTGAGCAGCTACGTGCCAGCCAGGGTTGACCCACCAGAAGAATGTGAAAGTTTTATGAAGTAACTTATGCGCTATGTACACAAATGTTGGTAGACAGCTTTGATCTCTAGCTTCCATAATTCCTGTTGCTACAAATTTACATAACCTAAAGAGAGGATTTGAAAATTAAACTTCGGTATTTATTTTTCAACACTGGCCATCTTAGACATCTCTCAACATGAGTTAAAAAGTGAGCACGTCTCCCAAGTGACTTGAAACTGATATGAAACTGAAAAAAAATGTATTTTCCAAATTGTCAAATTCTATCTGCTTATTTGTACAGCAACTGCATGTTTTTGTTCTGGGTTCCACAACATGTCACTGGAACAATGTGCTACAGGTTTGATTATAAGAGAGGACGTCTTTTACTCGTACTTGTACAATCTCTGTATTCCATCAGGTGAAAAGCAAAACTGCTTTTTGCCATCTGTGGACTATTAAACCTTTCACAAATCTGTTATCTCCATGGTTATGCTAGGTTTTCCCATCCTTTTTCCTCCTCCATTCCAGACTTAAAGGTATGAATAGCACATCTTGAGACACGGAAAGAAAGGAATAAACAAATAAAAATATAATAACATAATAAAAAAAGAAGCTGGACTTAGTAGAACAGTTAATATTATTAAGATGTTGTATGTAATTTCCATACCTTCAAATGTTTGGTTTAAGATTTTTTTAAAGTGCATTCTTGTTTTTTAAACCTTCAAATTTGGAAAAGATGCCATTACCACCCAGTCTCTCTAATAAAACTGTCTTTTATTCTTTAAAACCTATGTGTATGTGTGTGTATGAATGATCCATTTTTTCTTGGTTATCCATTTATTTTAGCTCTTCTAATCATCACCTAAAGTCTCCTGCCTGCTTGTGGGTTGTGTCCTGTTTTCCTCTTCCTTAGGGTGATGTATAGTTCTAGCAAGAGAAAGGTCAAATTGTGATCAGGAGAAGCATAATAACTTCACATATCAATGTACATTTCTTCTTTCTTGACAAACGATCACCATTTCTCCTGAAAATTCCCTACATCACATGGTCACCTTTGACCTTTTGGTCAATAAATAATGCATTCTTTCTAAAGTAATTGAACTCCCTTATTTGGCTGCAAAATCCCTTCTACCAGAAAACGTGTTACATAGGACAGTGAAAAATTACTTAGTGGAAAGACTCCAGTTTTGCTGCAGCTTTTGGATGAAGACAGATTCCTTCGTATTACAACCTTTTTTTCGCACTGCCCAGTAACAGGCAAACAGAACCAAACAGAAGTCCCTAGTATTTCACAGACCAAATGAGAAATTTCTTTAAGGATAATTTTGAGAAAAGTCTAGAACAAAAAGGGTTTTAAATCTGAACATATTTTTTTGGGGAGCTGTTTTATCACTGCGAACTGACTTGGCCTGGGAATGATACATTCATAATTTATTGTGTTAATCAATAGCAATTTGTTAGCTGTCTCACCTCAACCCTGTACCCCTAGAGACAGAGCGCAACGTTGGACTTATAAACTTATAAGTCCACAACAACACTGAAAAGACCTATTAGTGTGCTAGAAAATACAATCTTACATAGGGTTTAGATACATTTCTATGTTTGAAGAGAAACTACGGGAGTCTGTGGCAGCTGTAACACTATTAAGCACTCTAAGTGAAAAATATTCCACATTTTAGATCAATGGTAAGATGAATCAAGGAGATAGTCGATACGGTAGGGTTTCTGTCTGCTCTCAAAGAATTTGTTTCTACAAAGAAGTGACCTTTTCCATTTATTTGAATAACAGGATCAAGACCACAACAAAAACTGAGTTGCGGTCTTCTGCAAAAGCTGAGTTGTAGTCTTCTAATATTTTGAGTTATTTTATTATTTTTCTTCTCTAAAACGGAACCTAAATCTAAAATCTCGCATTTTTCATTACTGTATTTCAGTGCTCTGTAAAGAGATCCTTGACCAAATAAGCACTAGTTGTTTTTAACGTTAGTTACAAGTTAATAAAGTGTTTCGCCTGGAAATAATACATTGTATTTCCTACAGCATAGTACTGAGTATTTCAGGAACACATAAATCATACTGAAACAGACTGTGATGCAATCACAGAGTATTGTTTCATGACAGACTTGTGTTATAACGGAGCATTCCCTCATGGAAAAGTACAGTTTTCTTTGCTTTCTAGTTTTTTTTTTTATTCTTTCCCTTTATTTTTTCCTAACAGAAACTGTACCTGAAAGTGCTAAAGCTTAAAGCTATCAGGAAATTGCCCTGAAACTGAAAACCTCCAGGAAATTGAATGGACATACTGCATGTAACATCCAAGGTATTATGTCTTGGTTCTGTTTCTTGGGATTTAGTGTTGATGACTTTTATCATACCTAGCCATAGATACATTTCTCTGAATACAGAGCTTTGACCAGCCTTGAGGACAATAATAGCATTAGACATATCAGGGGGAGCTCTCATACCAGACAAGAGGTCAGTTGCTCTCCCCAGTATGCCTACTGTTGAAAAATACCTTTTAAAGAAAATCATTACAATGGTCATCTGTGTGATGCCTATAGAGGAAACAACTATAAATAACTAAGCAATATACTGTGAAGAAGTGGTACTGGAAGGGAGATATTTTGTCTTCCATCCAGCTATTTCATCCAACAAAGCTCCTAGTGCTCTGATCGATAATACTGTTCAGGATGGAAATAAGATTTTACAAATTCACTTCAAAACATGTATACCAGATTCTGAGAGTAGCTGCTGGTGCAGTGAAGTTTTGTTCTAACGCAAAATCCTTCAGTTGAGCCCCTGCCAAACTTCAGTAGAGATACAGACTTACAACAAGACTATAGTTCAAGTATTTGCCTTTTCTCTTACTGAGGATCAATTCAGTGTTTCTGCAAAAACTTAGAGGTCAGACATGGTCAGGTCCTCATGGTTGTCCAGCTTTTACTAGTTTCTGGGTCATAATCCTTCCCAGATGGATTACATTTCAGCAGTTCTTTACAGTTGGTCATAAAATCTTTGGCTTTATATCACATACTTCTGCTTTTGCAATCTGCTCCTTTGTTTGCCCTCATTACTGTACCTGTGAGTGCAAAGTTCCTCTCAGAGAAATCACCAGATCTTATTTCTCCGAATATAGTGGAAACATTTACATACCGACAGAGATCGCCTTAGTCATGATGAAAATGGCATTTTATCTGTATCTGAATAAGGGCAAGAAGAGCACTTCTTGGATGTCCTTATGCTAGTTCTCAGGAGTGCCCTTCTGAGAAGATATGGAGTGAAGTCTGATCTTCAGAGAAGGCAAAAAGAAAAATATTAAGTTAAGGGGTCAAGCAACAGTAATTGCTTACTGTCTGATGATAATATAGTTATAGGGAGTTCTGAAAATACTAAGAAGAAGGATCACAGTGAGTCTGTCTCTGAATGATGGCACAAATCTGGGATGTTTTGGGGAAGCCAGAAACATTGTCAGCAGAACATACAGTAAGAAAATATTCATGTGACATTTTCCTTGTATTTGAAAAGGCACTTCTTCCGGGGATGAAGAGGATATTCTCATTTTTAACCACGTGCATTTTTTAACCTGTTAAAAGTCTGGTCTTATTTTGTTCCCGATAGAGCCAACAGAAGCTGAGCCCATTGCAAGAGCCTCTGAGGGATCTCTTGTCCACAGGAGGATGAGGAAGTCCACAGAGTTGCCTTCAAACTAAGGTGGCAAATGTGGTACGACCATCAATCTCCCCACACCAGAGTAAACATTTTTGACTTTGTTGAAAAAAATATCAAAATATTAAAAAAATAAGCTGCTCTGAATTATTTTGAAAATGAAGGGGGAAAAGTATTATGCTTTATTACATCCTCTCTTAAAATTTATTTCTTTGGCTTATATTCACATGAAATATATGTGGGAAATGAGAGGGTTTAAAACAGAGAAGAAGAAACACACTTTTTTTTTTTTCTCACAGTTTTTTCTTATTTCACCTGAGAAATGTTAGCAAAAGATTTGTAAAGTGGAAAGAAAGTAAACTAAATATATTTCTTAAGTATTCTGATATGTGGAATCAGGAAAAAGTAAATAAATTTTGTTCATATTTAATTTATTTTTTCTTGATTTTTAATGCAACAAAAGGATAAAGCTATGCAAGGACATGGAAAAAAACCCTTTGAAACTGTACAGACTAACATGGGAAATTGAATTTATTTTTGCTTTGTTTTATTTCTATAAGATGGAGCAAAACGGTATTTGGATCAAAATGAAAGAATTTTATATATTTTTAATTTGTGAGTTCTAAAACAAATTAGATTGGTAAATGCTGAATCAGGGCAAATAATCTCCTGTGAAGTATTTCTTCAGTCAATCTAATTTGATTTTTTTTTTGTCCACGAATTGCAAAACAACACCTTCCTTTGAGATGTGGATCTTAGCTGAGAGGCCTGAAGCAACCTCCAGCCTTCTCCTTTGGCTATTGCTTCCCGAAGATTTTCCTTTCTGTTTTGCTTGGAGGTCAGCTGGGCAGACTCCAGATCTAGCAGTGCTGATCATGGCAGTGATTTCTCCAGCCACCTCTGTGACCACCCCAGACACCTGCTGGTTCATCAGCTCACAGAACAGCTCCTGAGCCTCTCCCAGGCTACACTGCATGAGAGTTGTTCGGGTTATTTAATCTAGTTACACAAACCAAGCTAATTAATTCCCAGAATAGTTTAGAAAGGAATCCCAGAAGGAGCTCTACTTGCAAAGGTGGTTTCCTTGGGCTGAGAGGAGGTGATGAGCTTTAGCAAGGTGCTGAGGCAGCAAATTTTCTACCCCATAAGGCAGGGAAAAAGACATGAGATCCTGGCCTCATGCATTAGTGATGCATTATCCCACAGTAACAACGGCGTCAATGAAAGAAGAATGGCACCATGAAGCCAGTTCCCTGTCTTTATTAAAACAGTTTTTTTCAAGTTGCAAGGACAGCTAAGGAGGTCCCTGGGGTTTCAGGCCCATACATCATTTTTTTTTTGTTTTTTACAATGAGGCAGATCTTCTCTCAAAAGTTATTTGCACTCGAGAATGATGACAAAACAGATGATTATGTTTGTTTAAATGTTGACAGTCTGACAAGAACAAAGCCTGTTTGAAAAATGCAAGCCTTTTTTTTCCTCACCACACGAACATTTTGAGCAAAAGAATCTGGCACTGGGAAGAATGTGCCAAGACCCACTCACAGAAGCTATTATTTATATAGTACAATATGCTCGTATCATCAAGACCTTGCTCTCTGAAATGTACACCTCAGCTTGAAAACTGTCAGTATGTACAAGAAATGAGATGTTAAAAAAAAAAAAAAGCGATACCTACTGTTTAAGCATTGCTGCTTCATTAATATATCTTCACTGAGCAGAATTGCTAATTTATAACTATAAAGTAATTAGCATCTGCCAGACGTACTTTTACTGTCATCAGACTATAGAAGTATAAGTTGATTCATTTGTGCTCCGAATCCAATTCAAAGTAAATGCCTGCTAATCCTTCCAAAGAACAGGCAGCTGCCACTGCTCACATATTGCTTAAATAAGAACGACATTAAAGCTACAGCATTTTCTTGATATGATTTTTCCTATTTTAACTATTGTATTTTCTATTATTTAGTTAGATTTTGTTCCAAATTCTTAACATTAAACTGTAAAACATATTGTACCTGAAGAAAATTTGAAGTGATTCAAGTTCATTTTGAATCCTAAAATCCAGTAGCTTTTCCCAAAGAGAAAAGACTCAGTAAGAACAGAAATGGCCTATCACTGAATAAAGGGACTTACACTGACCTAAGTATGTTTACCTATATCCATCCACATGTGACTGTTTTTAATGAAAGCTTTTCCTCAACACTATAGATATGGGTCAGCCCAGGAACACGTACGTGCTTATTTGTCAATACCAACAGCTGTTCTGGTGCCATCCTTTCTTAGGTGTATATAGACATACACATGCATATATTTATTCATTTATTTATTAATAGCAACATAGAAATGGATATAATAAACTGTAGTCATGATGGATTATCACTCCTTGAAGGGGTTCCAAGAATTACCTCGGACAAAGCTGCAACTGGCAGGAATGAGGAGGAGAGAAGTACACTGTGAGATGGATAGAGTCACTCAGGAGCCAGAGCCTCAACTGTGGCAAATTACTGTGACTTCATTGACTTCTGTGCCCCTATAGCCTTTCTATAGTCATATCTTTAGTTTCAACAAGTAAGCGAGGCAAGACAGTAATACAGCTCTCTGAGAAGGCAGTTCTTAATTTATTTATTTTTCCTCTTAGCTTGATGACAATAGTGAGGAATAACACAGCTTCACAGAGGTGAGGAAGATTTTGCATTACACATTTATTTATAATCTTATCTCAGGTAGTAATAGGAATAATTTTTTTAATCTAGCTAATGTTTAGTGATACTGCTGTTTTCGAGAATCAGGCACCTTAACACATCTTCAACCCAAACCTAAATCTGAAACTTTCAACACAGAAGTCCCCTTTTATGCACCCCTCTACATACATTTTGTGACTATTTTGCTCTTTGAAGGTAGAAATATTTGAAGAATTTCAGGCTTCCACTGCATGGAAAACTTTGTAAATACTGATAAAGTTAAAAAATTGTTGCAACAGATAGCTTAAACTAATTTTCACAGATTTGAGTTAAAAAAAAAAAAAAAGCATTCCATTAACACCCTTCACACTTTACAGTGTCAATGAGGCAGAGTAAATATTCTCTGAAGATGCAGTTCAAAAATACTCAAAGAAGAGAAAACCAACTGATGGAACAAACCAAGAAATGCAGCAGTTACACAGTGGAGCACTGTGATCTTTATGTTTCCAGAGGGTTCAAAGCAACAGAACCAGCTCAGCTTGGTAGACTTCAGCCTTGTTCTGTTCTACCTGCATAATAAGGAGAGTTCTCACCTCCTGTTTGGAAGCACAGATGAGTTGTTCAGGGTAAAACAACTCCTTGATGTCCTAATAGCCACCAAAGCTTGTTTACTTTCATTGCTCTCTTAAAGCAGGCAAGCAAACCTGCCCTCTCCCTTACCCTGGAATTTATAGAACCTGCTGTTGTGAGAGTCGTATTTGAATAAAATTAAGGTTTTGTCACCATATCACAGTGAGGCAAAACCAAACTGGTAACATTAGGTAAGATAACAAGAAATTTTTAATACCTGCCAGCAATCAAAGAAGGAAAGAAAACACTTCAGCTTTAACTGTTCCTGTTCTTTGGTGTGGATGTGGTGGTGTTCACTTTACTGTGGCTTTTCTACAGGAAAGGCTGGAACAAAGTTGGTCAGTGAGGGAAGGCTTGCTGTTACAGGAGGGAGGGGGGTTATAATTAAGTGCTCCGCAGATGAAGCTATTCACTGAGCTGCAGGTGGAAGCAAGCAGGGGAGCTGGTGGGTATGGGAAGGGCAGTCACAGCGAAGAGCAGAGGAGGCAGCCTTGGGAGCAAGGGCTGAGGTGGTACGTGTTGTTCCTTTAACTTTTTAGATCGGTGCATAAGTGTCTCTAAGATCTAAAATAAGTAACAGGTGCAAGTGAAAACTTCACTGAACAGTTGTTCACTATGGATATGCAAATACTGGCTGTAGGTTCATAATTCTTGTAAAATTAGATGCCTAGTTAAAAAAAGTGTCCTATATTTCAGCAGTGTAGTGACACTAGAAGCAGAGTCATGTGTTAATGTTTAGTACTTGTCTAACATGTGCTGACCCGTACTACTCAGGTTTAATTAAAAGCTCTGTTTAAAAGACACTTAAAATTATTCATGCACTTTATTCAACACTTGCAATGCACAGTCAAGACCGGAGTCAGAGTCAGGATCCCTTTTTGATTTATTGTTTCTAACCACTTTGGTGCACAGAGACACAGCATCAGGTAGATGACAGACAATTCTTCTCTCGCCGCTTTACCTCCAACCAAGTGATCAACTCAACTGGACAAAGATGCATTTCCACCTCCTTCAGTGTCTGAAACATGCAAAAAATCATTCTCTGCCCTGCTAAGGCAATGCTTTGTCACCTTTAGCACCATAGTGAGGCACTAGGGCTTTAGGAGGGCCAGGGCGTGGTGCTGAGCACAGTCATCCATATGGTGTCACTCTTGTCATAATTCCATGGCACAGCTTAGGTGTGAAAGAACAAGTGCCCTCCTGAAAAAAACTTGGCCTATCTCTGGAATTATTCAGGATGAGATAAACCTTTTGTTACAGAAAAGGTAGTTTTGCTGTATAGAAATATGTTGGATTCTATATTTTATCCTTGGCCTAGCAATCACTCCCTGGTAGGCTCTGTCTGTGTTTGAGGGTATTAATACCCAACAGAGAAATATCTGCAGAGTGAAGTGATTGGTGCTGAGGACTTGATATGAACACTGCACATATTTGCTTTTTTTTTTTTTTTTTTTCCTTGAATTGACCACATTTTAGATGTGAGAATGCAACAGGTGTGGTTCTGGAGTACATCTGGTTTAGCCTTACACAAAAAGCATCATGGGACTGCTTTGTGTCATGCAACAAAGCTCCGTAAATGAAGACTACTGAGAGATTCACTCTAGAAGGGTATTCCAGATCTGAATTAGAAAGCTGATGCAAACCCACTCGTAGCCTGCACAACGAGCATGTAAGGGAAGCAGACCGCAGGTGAAGTCTGATCATTTCCTGATCACTTGACTTGGTTTTCTGACTCAGCTGGAGTCAAGTTGGCCAGGAGTAGGTCTAAGCTTTTCCTAAACTCACCTACACACCTGTGACTCCTGTAGTACAGGAAAGAAATAACGATGCCAAATTCAAGAAGTACGGTAGGTGGTCTGAAATTGGGTCCCTTCATCCTTGGCCAGCATAGCACTGTTCTGGAAAACATGTATGTTTGTTTCAGTGGTTTATGTAGCTTTAGAGCATGCTGGGGAAAAAACAGCAATAAAAATCTCCCTGAGATTTTTCTGATAAAATATTTAGCTGATAGTAGATGTAAAGTCAGTGAGCCTCTAGTTGAAAGGAAGTGCCTCCTCCCCCTTGGATTCTCTCCAGCTCACAAATCTCCATCTGTTAATTGGCCTTAATCCACAGAAAAGAAAGACTTCATAGAACATGGAAAATACTGAAATTATAATCAATCCATTTTCAGGATTTAGGCCAAAAAAAGTGTATTCCTTTAACCTGGAAAACTAAGTAATTAAACAAGTAGCTTTAAAAACTAAAACCAGAAGTTAGTGGAAGAATTTTTTTAAAATAGAGCCTGGGAAGTCAAGTTAGGAAACATGACTACTAAGTAGTAAAAAAATGTTTTGCTCGCTAAAAGCACACATTGTAAAATAATCAAAATCAGTCCTCCCTCAACAATAGGAGCTGGTAGAAGAATGACACAGTTAATATGTTTTCCATGACTTCTCATTCTGCAATTAATGCTTTTTTTTTCTGTGTTAGAGAGGGTCTTTCTGCCTGAACACAAGCTGCTCTTTGAACTAAATCACTCACGTTTTCAGTTATAAAAAACTCCTGGTAAAAATAAAATATAAAAAAACCCTTTAGGGACTTTTAAATCAGAATGAAAATTGTAGCTTGCCCTGCCTCAGATTTTTCCACTCATTTTCTTTTCGTATAAGGCCTGAGCTTCATCAATAAAACTAAATGATAATAATATATTAGTCAAGGCACTTCTGTACAAAACCTCTACCATTAACACACTAAACTTCACTCCCACAGAACTAAAAGATTAAAAATAAACTAATTATCCAGAATTTAGCATCCTAAGTAACTGGTTCCAGCCACCTGGCTCACAGCTGTTATGGAAACTACTCAATTAATCAAAATAAGGAGTTTTTTCTGATTATTTAAAAAAAAAAGAGAAAGGAATGAAAACCCCTACACACTCAGTAAGAAAAACCTTCCCTTCTGAAATATTCCAGAGAGATTTTAATCAGTCCAAAATGTTAACATATGAATACTACTATTGCGGAGAAGTCTGAGCTTATAATAGGATAGTGAAAAAATTTTATTCTCTTCTCTGGCCTCCTAGCACCACAACTGTATGAACATCTGGTACAAAAGTTTACTCTTTGTGTAGTATTTGTTTAAAATGACAGTGAAGAGATGACAGCTTCAGCTGTCTCTTGCTTTTTCTATCACATTGGTAAAGATGAATAAGTCATTCAGAGTTAACAAACATCAGAGCCTGTGCATGACAAGTTCTACACAGTCAAATCACAAGCGTGGTGACACATGGTCTCACTGTACGTGTGGGGGGAAGGAAGGTGTGTGTGTATTTTAAAGAGAGATTAAGGAAATTAGGTAGTAAACCCCTCACAGGGCCTTTGAAAAGCCAAACCTGAATTGCTTTTAATTATACCAATACAATGACTTGTTACTAAAAGTGATCGGTTAAGTCTTACCCCCGGTTTTGATAGACCTGGAAAGAATAAGGCTATAACATAGAAAAAAAATGAAAATATGAAGTGAAATAGAAACTGGATAACTGGTGTAGTCCAAATTTAGATCTCAACAATAAATCATTATCAAGTGGAAATGTTTCTGACTGTGGCCTGCAGCCGTATGGACTAGGTCCAACTTTTTTTTGGTAATTTAACACGTGATCTAAGAATAAACATGGTATCACTATTTTAACCTTGGCATGTAGCACAAAATTTGGGAAAATAGCCTGTATGAGTTAACAAGACAGCCCTATGGACATCTACTTAGTAAGATATGCTTGTTAAAATAACCTGTTCTTTAATGCAGCCAGGGACAAAATTGCATATCCAAGGCCAGAAAACGAAAGATACAACTACAGAACTTACAGAGAAAAGGCAGATGGAAGCACAAGCCTGACACAGATTAATTTTGCTAAAACATAACTGTCTGAAAGTGTTGTAGCTCTCTATGAAAACAAGGGAGAGAGATTTATCTTCAGAGGACAGTTCACATATCTCTGTTACAAACCCATCCCAGAACTGAACAAATCAGCTTCTGAAAATGCCTTTTTTTTACACTCTTGACAATAGAGATGAATCTAAACTTGTTAAACTGTCTTTGGTGGTGTGAGAATATGTTCAGAGTAGGTTCAGAGATAGGAGAAAGACCTGCCTTACATAACTGTGGCTGTGTCTTCCAGTCCTTTTTTTCAGCATCTTCTTCTGAACTTCTCTTTCTTTCTTCTGGTTCTTCTAAAAAAAGATCCTGAAAAGCTTGCAGGACCATAGTCAACTAACAATTAAATAAAGGTTCTCATCCAAAACTGGGGCCAAAAATTCTGGTGTGATTCATAGCTTCATAAGTCACAAGACAACGAGTAGCAATGGTACGCAAAAGGATCTCTGTTTCTGTGTAAAAACCTGGTGGGGCAGGCATGGGAATACTGGATGCGGGTCTCATTTTTACTGTTTCCAAAAACATGCTGTCAAATCAGAGATCATACAGAGAGTAACAATAATCCTGATTCAAAGACTGGAGGCAAAGTCTTCTAGCAAGACTCAGAGATCCATTTAACTCAGCAAGAGGAGAGAGAGAGCAGAAACTTAAACAGTGTGTAGCATGCTCTCATGGAGAAGAAACCATCTTCTAAAGGACTATGTGATGAAATATGTACTTTTGTTCTCAAGCTCTGCTGAATACGGATACGCAGTACAGCCCTGCCAGGTTAGAATTGCTGTGATGTATAAAATAATATAATAATACATGACTGTGTTGATCTGGAGCAGAGTGGCCTTATATGTTGGTGGGACGCTCTGGGAATAAAGAACAACATGCTGCTGGTTTGAAAGTAGTAATTGGTAATATGGGTTAATTTCACTGGGCATCAAGGCTGATTCCTTTGTATGTCATAAAAATTGAAACAAAGGGATCCAAATAAAAAAGCAAATAGTCCATATAACATTGATGTATTCATTTCAGTTTCAGCAAGCTTTTTGATCTAACCATGTAGCCAATAAATGTTAAGATGAAAAGTGCTCAGGAACATGCACAGAACAGTAGCAGCTTTTCAAATATTTATGTTTTCGTCTTAGGGTGGTTTTTTTCGCTTTCAAACTATCAAACAGCATGAGACTACATTAAAGAGAGACTTTCGTGCCGGCAAAAATGTTCAGATCTTTCAAACTAGAAACTTAAATGCGTTTACCTTTTGGATTATTTTTGTAATTTTCATAACTGGCATTCCACTGGGACTGGTGTGTATGCTGGCTGGAGGTGGGTAATGGTCCCACAAGGATATGTTTTCCTTTCTTCAAATAAATATAGGCATACATTAACTGGAAAAGCATCCTGGGAGAAATTTACTTCTCAGATTGCAACAATGCATTGCAACCAGGCATTGTTATTGCTTATTTTTATTACAGTAGTATGTAGGGTGGGTGAGGCTGTCATTATTGCAGGCAGTAGAAGATTACACAGCAAAATAAAGTGTCTTGTACAGAAAGTCTTTCATAAAATACTAAGTATGGGGAATTAATTAACAGCTCAAGGTAGTGAAGTAAGTCTCTTAAGGTCACAAAACACTTCAGAATCAGAGCTGCTGTGGATGTCCAGGATCCCTGATTTGCTTTGGCCCAGGCTGTTGAACCAGTTCAGGGAATGATGTCTTCCTATCCCCATTAGTAATAAATAAATCACCCAATCTAACAGCTGGCACAATCACCCAAACCTCACTGAAGTCAACAGAGATACATTTAATATCCTATAAGTAAAATTTTCTGTAGTTTGTCATCAGGATTTTTGAACTGAACCTGAGGAAAATGGAATTTTAAAAAAACATAATAATCATAATGAAATACTAATATAATAACAATAAAAAGAAAAAAATATTCTGAGAAAACCTAGAAAAATGAAACATCTGATTTAAAATAACCTGTGACTGCTGGGATGGGCTCAAAGGGGGTCACCAGAGTCTCCAGCGATCATTGCTAACATTTTACTACCTGATTGATTCTTCTCTCTGTGATTGATCATCCCTTTTCGAAATACCACTAAACCAGCCCTGGCAGGCACCACTCATCCCATACGAATCTCAAATACTGAAGAATAGCTTGCTTTGTTTCAGAAGATGTTTGATAACATCACAGAGCAAGTATCTTTATTTTTAAAATTGTTCCAGAGTATTCTTATGCTGAGCTACCGTCTCTCTGCTGTATCATCAGCTTGGATTACACACCTCTGACACTTTATTATCACTATTCTCTGTGGATTTCTAAGGATCAAAGTATAAACTACAGGGCTTTAGGCCAACAACTCATAAGCCTCCAGTTGGCAAGTCTTCAGCAGGCAGTGCAGCTCATCTTCTTCATTCTGGTGGGAAGTTCCACGAGGCATTTTTACACAGGAAACACTTTCCTGCTCAATTTTGGATGAGTCAAAGCTCTGAAACAGCTTAGTGTTTCACTGCCTTCTTTTGCATATATCATGATTTCTAATTTCTGTTTAAAAAAGAAAAAATATTTAAGTAAAAGGAAAAGACTTCTTGGGGTTTTTTTTTTATCCCCTCACTAATTCAGCTTGATCGATTTCACTCTGTGTACATGGAGACTATCAAAAGTCAAGAAGAAACTGTGGTACTTCCTAACTCAAACTACACATAGAACATAATTTCTAGACATTGATAAAAAAAAAAAATAGACCTACAAACCCCAGGTCTTACTGAATGTGTTTGAATGAGGAATTCCTAGGGTATAGAAACACCTCTTCTACCTCCATCCTCATACGGAACCAGTCCCTGCAAACCAATGAACTAAAACCTCCAGAAGTCTCCTGGTTATTTACTCTTGTGCTCATTGTGGCATGAAACTTCTGGTCTTTTAGTATTTTGCCTCTGAGACTACTCCACTGTTAAATGGATTTCACAGTCCAGGTTAATATGGTGTGAGGTGGTGCCTGCAAAGTGTCTAGGCTTTGCATCATGATAGCACAGTAAGAGTTGGCACAGCGCAATAAACAAAAGGAGAGGAAAATATCAGGACAAAGCACAGACATGATGCCCAGGCTGCTTATCCCACATGCAGGGAGTTAAAGCAAAATTCCCTAGCAGTTCTGTTCCCAGTCTAACTTTTGGGAGGTAAAAACTTATGGTCTCCCGCCAGATCTGGCTAATTTGTAGTATCAGACCCTGAGAGAAGATGACAGCTGCAGACGGTGTGGAAAGAAAGCCACCTTGCAATACATTTTGTCAAGTTGCAGTCTCTGGCATCGGCCCAGGGCCGGTATTGCTGGAGACATGATGAAGTGTGAAAAGTCCTGGCAGGCATTTTAGACAAATAAAAGATGGGAGGCAAAGGAAAATCAGGACCAGAAGAGATTAATATTTGTGAGGTTTATAGCAGAAGAGGGAAAGCAATAGGAAGTAAGAAAAGCCCCACAGGGAATTTAGTGCGACAGCAGTAGATTAAAAACAGGATGGACCTGAAGAGGAATCTTGTTTTTTCCAGCTGGACCTTCACCTGAGAGCAGAGATCAGATTGTGAGCAGCAGTCAGAGAAAAGTAAATAGGCAATAATGAGAGAATTTGAAGCCCCAAAACGTGAATTAAGGCTCTCTGTGTGTGTGTGTGTTTTTCTAGGATGGGAATGGTGGTGAAGGTATGGCATCATGAAGTTGTGTATTTATTGTGTGGGATAGCTCTGCAGTCTTGGTCTCACGTGTGAGAGGTGGACATGGGAATTGTCAAACACTCCTTCCCTTGACTTCTGGTTCCCTTGGAAAGAAAGGCCTGAGTACAGGGAGCAAGCTCTAGAAGGAACTTGATCTGGAGGAACAGGAATAATCATAAGGTCACAGGAGGTGGCAGAACACAGATGAAGTCACTGCCTGACCCCACTTGTCAGTCCTGCTGGGTGGTGAGATCTGCTGGAAATCTCCTGTGTCCTGTGTGAGCTGGGAGTACTCTGAGGGGTTGGTGGAAGTAAGGCAAACCGTATTATCCAGGGGAAAGACAAAACCATTTGGAAGAAATTAAAAACATCTTCAAAGTAAAGCTTTAGAAAAGGACCTATGTAATGTACAAATTGCAAATTTCACGACAAACCCCAACAGATATTTTTGTGTCCTGGCATGTGGTAAATTTCTGGATTCTACTCCTGTGAAAATTCTAGTAATTTTTAGTCTGGCCAGTCTATTATACCAGAGCTTTGGATTAATTTTTTTGGTCATGGACCACCAGCAGTTTTAAGAGGAAGTGCGGTGCTGTTTTAGACAATAACTGACCATACCTAGATTTTGTCTGTGAAAACAAGGACTTTTTTCTTCCCTGAAAAAGTATATTGTTTTCCTAATTATATAATGTGTCATTGATAGACCACAGAGTAGCAGTTCTTAGCTGATGACACAGAAGTTACTGGTGTAGCACAATTCTCTCTAGTGTGATACAGATATATTACAACGGAGGAGACCTAAAGAAACTAAAACATTAAACCTTGTTCATATCCTGGAGGACTAGGTAGACAGTACCAGGACTTGACTTCAACAAATGAGAAGACAGCACAAAGATAATTACATGGAAAAGTCAAAAACTGTTGGCTGGGTACTCATCCCAGTTGCAGAGCTGGTGTTCTGAAATCAGCAGCATTAATGAGGATGAGGCACAGGCAGCCCTTTGATGGGAGGAAAGGGGAGAGTCATAGCCAACCGTGGTGAATGGTATTTCTTCTGACTCTTCCTACTGACTTCAGGTTTGATGAATATCCACCCTCCATTTCCTTTTAAAAAGTCTTCATCCCGATTTCCTTCTCACGAGTCGTCTCCATTTGTGTCTCTTATCACTGTTATTTTTCAGTACTTGAGTAGTACTGAATTAATCAAATTTTCTCCTGTACGTATTTTGTCTCAGCTTTGTCTATTTGCTGCTGACAGAGAAGTATGGTCTTCAAACAAGTGTGAAGGACAGAGAAGACAGACTTTTTAGACAGAAAAGGAAATTCTTGTCCCTCTGTCTTTGGAATACAATTTTTGTCTCTTCTTTCTTCTCCAGCAGATTTTGCAACAAGTCTTAGCTATTAAGCCTGGCTAGAGTAACCTGATTCTACCCAGAAAGACGGGGAAATTTTAGAAGCACTGTATGAAAAGACGTAAGCTCCTCTTCTGACCTCAGATAAGCTCAGTGATACCTGCCTTGAAGTACAGGGAACTTTTGCTTTAGGACCTCCCCTAAACTAACGCTGCAACTGTAGTTTCTTGCTATGGGTTTGAGTGAATGGTGGAATGCATTCTTTCCACAAATATGGAAGATTTATCGTGCTTTCAGGTATCCTGGATGGCTAAAATGTCTCTTTCAATGCTCTTCTGATATTTTAATTTCATTGTTTTGCAATTCATTTCCGTTTCAAGTGCCACTGGCATGAAAAACCACTTTATTGCTAAGATGTTGAAGCAGTATAAAGATGAGAAATCTTCACTTCTGCCAGGGAAGATTGCTGAAGGGCTGAATGCCTTGAGGATCAAAAGGTGTAACCCTACCTTTCTTTCAGCCTTCAATGAAGAAATTAGTGCTAAGGCAAGAAAAGTGCTTTTACAAGCCAGATTAAGTGGGTGGAAGAAAGAATGGATCAATGAATTCTGAAGGCAACACACACCTTCAGGAACGAAAAGCCTTGACTAACCTGTTTGTCCTTGTTCTTCATTGTCTGAGTTAACATAATACTTTGAAGATGGTATTATTTGACAAGAGCACGTCTTTCTCTCTTTGGTCTCAAGAGGATCATGGGTCACATGACTTTCCCTCAGACGACTTATGATATATATAGATGTTTGAGGAAACAGCTTTTGTGACCATCTTGTCATGTTCTTGACTTGATTGTCCCAGAGCAAATAGCTTAAGAAAAGGAAGAAATTATTTTTCCAAGAGCAGTGAAGAAGGGGGAGAATAAAGGGACAGGCAAAACAGAACCGCTAAAATCAAGATGTAATCACAATACCATGTCAGGATATGGCTTTGCTGTTATCCCATTTCATACATACTTAACACTTCATTAAACCTCTACCATGGAAATATTTGTGCCTACTGCTTTTATTCAGCAAAGTTTTACTCTTTGTGTCTGTGCAGGACCCACCTGAAGTCAAAGAGTACATGAAGCATATAGTTCTGTCTGCATGGATCTTCTAACAGAATCACGTTCTGGATTTCTCCTGTTGTGCCATAGGTAACGCAATGATGTTGCAAAAGTCATGCCTGTAAGAATTGGTCAAAATCAAGAGTCCAGTGAAGAAGAAAGATGGGTAGTAACTAGAGGTCTCATTAGGGACTTGAGACTTAGTCTCACTCCTTTCACAGTCTTCCTATACATTTTCCTTGGCAAATTTCCTTTATTAAGAATACTGTGATGATAAGGTTATTGAAAGTGTGAGAGGTTCCTACTGTGATAGGGACCATACGTAAACGTAATTGTAAGTCCATAGAGACTGTCATCTGTGACTATTATTGATTGTAATTGCAGTTATCAGCTTCAGAGGAAAAGGAAATCTTTGTGGTTTTTTTTTTTAATTTCAATCTCATTTATGTATTATGCATACCCACAGTTCCACAAATCCCCTAACAGCTTAGAATTAGGCTTCTTTTACTGCATTACCATCAACATAGATAGTGTTTTTCCCTAAAAATGATACAGGGAAGATGATAGAAAATGTTAGGTAGAAAGTAGGACTTAAGGACTTGTACTAGGTCCTAATAAATGGGGCTGGATCAAACAGTAGGATCTCAAGAAGCAATTCATAGAAGAATTCCTAGAGGACAGAAGACACAGAGAGGAACAACTTTAAAGCACTATAAATACTTCTCTAAGGGATGAAGAGATTAAGTAGAAAGGTAGAGAAATCTCAGAAGTGCCTATAAGTCCTTCTCCACCTGTATTTTTTTCACACAGAGGCTTAACCAAAAATGCACTGCCTGCTTCTGAATTTGAACATACACCAGTCTGTTTACTGCAATAGTGCTGACATGTTAAGCCTGGGAATTTGAACACAGAGGATTTCGCACATTTTTAAGGATGGTTTGTTACAAAAGATGTAGAATTACAGAGTGGTTTGAATTGGAGGGGATCTTAAAGATCATCTAGTGTCACCCCCTGCCATGGACAGGGACACCTCCCACTAGACCAGATTACCCAAAGCCCCATCCAAACGGACCTTGAACATTTCCAGGGAGGAGGCATACACAACTTCTCTGGGCAATCTGTCCCAGTGTCCCACTATACTCAAAAAAATGATTTCTTTCTAATATGTAATCTCAATCTTCTCTCTTTCAGTTTGGAACCATTACCCCTTGTCTTATTACAAGACTCTGTGGAGTTTGGATAATAAGGCGAGGCCTCTGTGCTCAAAAAAAATGACTAAGACTGTCCTTGCTATCTCTAGTGCAATCCAGGGGACTGGAGACTCACCTGGCTGTCACAGGATGCAACTGAGGAGGGGGACCTGCGTAGGCAGGACAGCCCTGCTTTTGGTCAGCAAAAAGAAACAAGATCACAGGAGCTGGTGTGGTCCTTTGTTTCTTAGAAAAGGCTACCATAACTAACATTTGCCTCATTACTTACGAAACGCATATTAAAGTTTCCACCCCTGCATATGCTAATGAAGATTGTCGAGATCATGCCAAACATGTAGGACTACAGCATTCATCTCTCCACCCAAATCATACTACTTGTCATCCGGGGGAGAGAAACCTCGTAATTTTGGGGATAAAAAGATGGAGAAAAATGATTGTTAAATTGGGAGAGAAGAACCTCAACACCTGACTGGCCAGTTAACGGGCTGCATTCTCTTCCTTCATCCCAGGCAGGGACAGCTCTGTGGGTAAGCACCAAACCTTTCATCCTCTGGTGATTGCTACCCCTGGGTTGTTGTATTATTATTTCTGCTAGCAATATTAACCTTAATTAGTAGCTCTATTGTGGTTAGTGAATTTATCAACGGCAATCTTGAATCTGTTCTGCATCTCTCAGTAAAGTAACTCATTTCAACTTTTGTGAATCTGATCAGTAAAATCCTTTGCTGGGACTCTGACAGTTAGTCCGTTGTTGGGTCTCTGGTAGTCCTTTACTAGGACTCTGATAAATGGATCAGTAAAATTCCTGGCACTCTGACCGACAAATATCAAAACTACATTCCTTTTAACGTACAACACCCTCTCATCAAGAGACCCTCCTCTTCTTTCCTGTAGCCTCGTTTAAGTACTGGAAGGCTGCTGTAAGATCTCCCCAGAATCTTCTTCAGACTGAACAATCCCAACTTTCTAAGTCTGTCCTTGGAGGTTCTCCAATCCCTTAATCATATTTGTGGCCTCCTCTAGATTCTTTCGAACAGGTCTATGTCCTTTTTATTTTGGGGACCCCAGAGCCGAACACAGTATTGATGGTGGGATCTTATGAGAACAGAGTAGAGGGGCAGAATCACTTCCCTTGACCTGCTGGTTTTGCTTCGTTTGATGTAGTCCATGATGTGGCTGGGTTTCTGGGCTGCAAGCACATGTTGCTGGCTCATCTTCAGTTTTTCATCCACCAACATCGCCAAGCCCTTCCCACAGCCCTATTCTCAATCCATTACTCACAAAGATTCTGTTGGGATTGCCCCAACCAATGCACAGGACGTTACACTTGGCTGTGTTGAACTTCATGAAGTTTACACAGGCCCACCTCTCCAGCCTGTCCAGGTCACTCTGGATGACATCCCTTCCCCGCAGTGTGTTGACTGTACCACGCAGCTTGATGTAATCAGCAAACCTGCTGAGGGTGCGCTTGACCCCACTGTCCATGTCACCAAAACACGTGTTAAACAGCACCAGTCCCAATACCAACCACCAAGGAACACCACTCATCGCTGGTCTCTGGTCAGACATTGAACTATTCACCACAACACTTTGAGTGTCACCATCCAAGCAATTTCTTATCCACCCAGTAATCCACCCATCAAATCCATGTCTCTGAAAGTTAGAGACTGTGTTGGGTTTACCTGGCCAGATTTCAGTGGCAAGGGAAAGTAAGGGCAGCTTCTGCAAGAAGCTGTTCAAAGTTTCCCCTAGGTCTTATAGAACCAATGCCAGCTGGCTCCAAAGATGGGCTCGCCACTGGCCAAGGCTCTGCCTATCAGTAATGATAACAGTATAGGAATGCCTCTGTGAGAACATATTTAAGAAACAGTAGAGGAAAAACTTGTTCCACACAACAACTGGCAGAGAGAGAGAGGAGTGAGAATATGTGAAGACACCAAGGTCAGTGAAGAAGCAGGGGAGGATGTGCCCCAGGCACCAGAGCAAAGAGTCACCTGGGCTGTGGTGAAGACCACGGTGAAGCAGGCTGTCCCCCTGCAGCCCATGGAGGTGACAGGGTGTAGACGTTCACCTGTGGTCCAAAGAGGATCCCACACCGGAGAGGATGGATGCCTGAAGGGTGCTGTGATCCTATGGAAAGACCACACTGGAGTAGGCTCCTGCTAGACCCTATAGCCCATGGAGAGGGAGAAGCCCACGCCGGAGCAGGCTGGCTGCAAGGACTTTTATGACATTGCGGGGGACTCGCACTGGAGCAGTTTCCCCTGAAGGACTGCAGCCCATGGAGAGACTCATGTTGGGGCAGTTTGTCAAGAACTATCTCACATGAGACGACACACACTGGAGAAAGTGTGTGAAGATTGTCTCCTGTGAGAGGGAGCCCATAAGAGCCCAGGGCATGAGTGACGAGTCCTCCACTGGGGGAAGAAGGACTGATGGAGACAACATCAGATGAACTCACTGTAACCCCCATTCCCTGTCCCTCTGTGCCACTCAGAAGGAAGAGGTAGATAAACTGGGATTGATGTTAAGACTGGGAAGAAGGGAGGAGTGGGGGAAGAGTGTTGTTTTTAAGATCTGTTTTTATTTCTTGTTAGTCTTCTCTCTTTTGTCTCTTAATAAATTTACCTAATTTCCCCCAAATACAGTCTGTTTTGCCCAGGATACTCGCTGTAGGTGATCTCCCTGTCCTCTCAAACCATGTGCCCATCATTATATTTTCTCTCCTGTCTAACTGAGAATGGGGAGCGATAGAACGGTTATGGTGGACACTTTGCCACCAGCCAGTGTTAAACCACTGCAGAGATGAAGATGTGTGGGACAATGTCAAATGCTTTGCACAAATCCAGCTAGATGTTTGGTCTCTGGTTTTCCCACAGATTGCCCTGCAAGGTACTGCTCATTGGTGATACGGTAAGAGCATTAATCAGGTCCTCACATTATTCATAGAATCATAGAATCATAGAATGTCCTAGGTTGGAAGGGACCTTAGAGATCATCTAATCCAACCTCCCTGTCACGGGCAGGGACGCCTCTCAACTAGATCAGGCTGCTCAAGATTCTGTCCAACTTGGTCTTGAACACCTCCAGGGAGGGCGCAGCCACAACATCACTGGGCAATTTATTCCAAAGTCTTGCCCCTCTCGTACTGAAGAATTTCTTCCTAAAATGTATTCTAAATCTATTCTCCTTCAACTTAAACCCATTTCCCGTTGTCCTACCAGTGGACGCTCTTGTAAAAAGTCTCTTCCCAGTCTTCCTGTAGGATCCCTTCAGGTATTGGAAGGCAGCTCTTAGGTCCCCCCGAAGTCTTCTCTTTTCAAGACTGAACAATGCCAGCTCCCGCAGCCTGTCCTCGTAGCAGAGGTGCTCCATCCCCTGGATCATCTTTGTGGTCCTCCTCTGAATGCGCTGCAATAGATCTACATCCCTCTTATGGAGGGGACGCCAGAACTGGACACGGTATTCGAGGTGGGGTCTCACAAGAGCAAAGGGGGAGAATCCCCTCTCTTGACCTGCTGGTCACACTCCTCTTGATACATCCCAGGATGCAGTTGGCCTTCTGGGCTGCATGAGCGCCCTGCCGGCTCATGTTGAGCTTCTCGTCTAACACCCCCACGTCCTTCTCTTCAGGGCTACTCTCAACTCACTCTGTGCCCAGTTTGTGTTTGTGCCTAGGATTGGCCTGACCCAGGTGAAGGACCTTGCACTTGGACTTGTTGAAGCTCATGCAGTTTGCACTGGCCCATTTCTCCAGCCTATCAAGGTCCCTCTGGATGGCACCTCTTCCCTCAAGTGAGTCCACGGCACCACACAGCTTGCTGTCGTCGGCAAACTTGCTGAGGGTGCACTCAATGTCATCGTCCATGTCGCTGACCAAGATGTTGAACAGCACTGCACCCAGAACAGACCCCTGAGGAACACCGCTTGTCACTGGTCTCCATGTGGACATCGAGTCATCGACCACAATACTTCGAGTGCGACCATCCAGCCAGTTCTTTATCCACCGAGTGGTCCATCTGTCAAATCCATGTCTCATGTCTCTCCACCTTAGAGACAAGGATGTCATGTGGGACAGTGTCAAACGCCTTGTACAAGTCCAGGAAAATGAATTATTGAAATTATTGATATATTTAAAAATATATTGCAATCATTTCAAATATTGGAAATATCTGAAATATTTTTAAATATATTGAAATTATTGTAATTATATTGAAATATATTGAAATTATATTGAAATATATTGAAATATATTGAAATTATTGAAATATTACCTTATTGCTGTTACTGACATTTTTCCCATTGCAGAGATTTCACTATTTTATGTATGGATCTGAGGCTTCCATACATGAAAGTGAAAATGAGACTATTTCTAATTTTTTTTTACTTTTGTTGGACATGTGCGTAGGAACCCTGAAATCACAAATTGAGGGAGGCTGTCACACAGCCTTTTGTGTTCTTTTCTTCGATTTAATGCCTTTTCAGAACTACATACCATTGAAATAAAATTAAATACTGTGGGCACCTGAACACCCATTTGAGTATGAGAGATGGCATTATAGGATGAATATTTTTCTTCCTGGCTCTCTTTTTACTCCTTTTTCACAGACTTTCCTGGTAATGCTAACTTAAGTAGCTCACAAGGGTGTTGTGCAGATTAATTAAGTGCTAAGTATTATTAAGCGGACCGCAAACCTAATAAAGTTTGAGTTGAACTTTTGAACCTATCCTGTTCATGTGGGTTCTAAATTAGCTAAACGAGCTTACAGAATATTGCAGTATCAAGATGAAACAACCAGGGTGAATTTAGGTATGTAAATGTAATTACTTGTCTTGGAGTTTGGCCAAAACATCGTAGACAGAATACTAGGCATGCTCTTCTAAAAGCAACTGCATTTTTCTTGACTACTACTGTAGTATGCTTCTTAATTCAGAAGAAATAACTGGATTTAAAGATGATTGAAGGAATAGTTTTCAGGTTTCTGAAAATTTACCTCAAGATAAAACCATAAATATTCTGAGTAGAAAACATGTGATTTTTCTCAGAAATGTTTTATCAATCATAAAAAATGAGGAAGAAGTGAGATTTTAGTTGAGATTTTTAGCTTAATTCAGAAAGCAAAATATGTCAAGCTGTGTTTTTGACTAAAAGAAATATTAAAGGGCAGTTTGACAACAGAAATTAATCTAGCAGAAATAAATGTCACTGAATAGAGAATGCCATATCCAAGAGGGTGATTTGAGTTTGTCCCTTGACTACAAAAGAAGTTATAGGTTCACTCATCTCATTCATATTAGCTACCAAATTTATCAGTGTCTCAGCCTGAATAATAAATTTCTTCTGTATTCAACAGAGACAGACATCACAAGGAGTGACTCAGTCTGTTTTAGATACTAGTCTAGAATGGGACAAATCTCCTTCTAGAGATGTCTGCCTCCACCAACTATAGAGATGACCGTGTTGGACTGTCAAGCTTTGAGATGACTAAAAGCAGGTGAAATAAGCTTCTACTTAAAATGACTATACAGCTGATTTAAGCATTTCACTTGGGTGTGCTCATTTAGATAAATGAATCACAGAAACACAGAATGGTTTGGGAACATCAAAGATTATCTTGTTCCAACCCCACTGTCACGGGTAGGGGCATCTTCCATCAGATCAGGTTGCTCAAAGGCCCATCCAACCTGGCCTTGAACACTTCCAGAAAGAGGGCATCCATAACTTCTCAGGGCAACCTATGCCTCAGTGTGGGTGGCTCTAATACAAGCAAAGCACATTCCAGTACTCGAAGAAGCATGAACTTCGGGATTGAAAACATTAGTGGGACTTGAGCACACTTTGGACAGAAACTTTTTTACAATGGAAGAACAAAGTGAACAATTACTGTGGGATTTGGAAGAATCAAGTATAATTCCCAGGCTTGTGGATTTTTTTTTAATTTCCCTCATCTCTATTTGCTGATTTGCTGTAATGTTATCATCATTTTAGTTTATATACCTTCATATGGAGGCATGACCTTTATGTCTTTATTGTAATTTTATTGCCTTTTGTAATCTGAACTATAGCAATGGCATAGCCAAGCCACCAGGAGGTTATTATCTTCAAGATGAGGAAGCCAGAAGCTGTGCATGCAGTTCATGAGATCATCTATAGTATGATGCACTGAAGAACCTGTGCCTTTTTATACATACAAAATCCTTCTGAGAACTTAGCATACAGTTGCAAAACTCAATCTAAACATTCCTTCTGTGTATAAGCAGATCGATCTCTACTTGGGAAAAAAAATAAGCAATGACCATCATTATCATTTCGTATCAGCTGCTTTGAACTTAGCACACTTCTGAGTTTGACTAGGCATTTGGCATTCATCTCAAGGGCCTTTTTCCAAAACATGCAATAAAAATTAGATATATAATAACATCCAAAAGGTCTTATTTTTCTCATGCACATATCTTTGTCCAAAATTTTAATTTTAAGGATAATTAAAGCCTGGGGCATCCTCATTAAATGATATTACTTAACAGCATAGATTTTGAAAGTGTACAGTGCTTTTTTTTTTTAAAAAGTACTTTTTTTTTTTAAAGAAGTGTTCTTACAGATGCCAAAATTTTTCAAGTATTGGTTATTAAGTGAATTCAAGATAAGCAGTTCCATCCACACTTTTTAATGTCTCACTTTCTATGAAATAGAAGCAGTGTATGGTTTTTATTTCTTACTGTCTACATTGCTCACTGTATCGTTCTCAGAAGACATTGCAAATACAGAATTTTACAGTAATTCAGGAAACTGTTGTGTCATTTTATAGGTGAAGAAATAAAACACAGTTCAATTAAGTGAACTAAAGTCAAAAAGAAAGTTTTTATAGCTGAGGTGAATATTAGTATCTAATTTGTATTCTGGAGTACTGTTCAACCTACTATTTTTTGGCTTGAAATCACTTTGGTAAGGAAAAGGAATTATTAAATATTTCTCTTTCTCTTTGTGGGTCTCAAGAAGAGGCAGAGACATACCTCAAAATATTTGAACTTAACCATACTCAAATCAAGAATCTTCAGGGTACAATTTGTATTTTGAGTTTGGAAGATGCCTTAGAAGAAACTACGGTAAAGCCAAAAGGGGACCTGTGGTAATCAAGAATCTTTTTATTAAAACAAAATCCTGAGTCTTCATAAGTTTTAATAACAAGTGAGAAAATTAGTGATATTTGAGCAGGAAGAGTGGTAAAGCCTACCTAGCAGGCAGAACTGCCTTCTGGGAATATTCACTCTCCTCTTAATATATGATGATTCATTCATGTAAACTCTCCTTAACAAGCTGAAGGTAAGCCTCTGCTAAAAACAAGTTAAGGCTTTGGGTTTCACATGTCTTTCTGGTGTAACTGTTCGGAGCTGCCTTCAATGAATGATCTTGGAGCTGGCCGACCACTTTCTGCTGCTTTGAGGGTACACAGAAACTGTAAAACCACTTCAGTCCAACACTCCATTTTCCTAGAAACCCCTTCTTGATAGTGGCCAGTGTTAAAAGAATAAGAAGATAAACATTTCAGAAGCTTTCCTGGCTTTTGGAATTAATTATTTTAAGGACTTCCTGAGCAAAGAAGGTTCATGTGGATCACTCTGTTAAATAGGAACCCATCTCCACCACTATGAGGAATCTTATTTGGAACCCATTGGCTTTTCTGAACTGTATTAATGACTTCCTCAGTTTAAAATTTCTAGAGAAAAAAATGTGTTTTCATTTTTTCACGTTTTTAACCTGCTGCCTGATTATCTGCTTCAGTGACTGCTGTTTCTTCATTCTTCATTATTTTTTAGCACTGTATCATATACCACAGATGTTGTCTCTTATTCAAATACTCGTACATTGTCTATAGAAGAATTTTCCAACTCGCCTAGTTCCACAACCAGGGAAATCAGAGCTGTTCAAAATTTAGTTTTCAATTTTGTTAGTTGTGAATCAACAAAAACAAAGAGATGACCCCACAGTTTCTGATTGAGAATACTGTTGTCATATTCACCTCTGCTTTTAGGAAGAAAGAAAATTTATCTGAATTTGCCAAAACAAGTGGAGGAAGTAAAGCAGATCTGCTGCAAAGGCAACACAGCTCCCCAGGTGCCTTAGCCCTGCAGCCCAGCTGGAGGGAAAATTATCAAATTTCACTTTCTGCCAGAAGCTCAGTTTCTGCTGTAAATGAAAACTGACAGGAGCATTTCAGCTGGTGGTTGGCAGTTGATGGCTACTTCCAAACCAGGTTTTTCCCTCTCCTTTACAAATATCTTCACGAGGTATTGCTTGTGAATTTACATTACAAAATGGAGCTTTTCCTTTTAATTTTTTTCCCCCTTGACTTTCTACATTTCTTGTCTCCTAGCTTTACACTCTGGTAAGACCTGTATGGAGATGACTCAGTGCAAAATTTCTATCTATCAGTTGTATTTTAGGCAATCATTTGCCAAGTTCAAACTTAAAGTGCCAAGTGATAGGGATTTATTTAATAACATTTCTTTTGCCAGAGTGTCTTTGGTGACTGATGAATGAGGTGGGTGCCTTGGTGACAGAAGATACAGAGAAGGCAGAGTTACTGAATGCCTTCTTTGCCTCTGTCTACTCTGCCGGAGGCTGTCCTGAGGAGCCCCGTTCCCCTCAGGCCCCAGAGGAAGTCAGGGCAGTGGAGGAGTTTGCTTTAGTCGATGAGGACTGGGTTAGGGACCAATTAAGCAATCTGGACATCCATAAATCCATGGGTCCAGACGGGATGCATCCACGGGTGCTGAGGGAGCTGGCTGATGTCATTGCTAGACCACTCTCCATCATCTTTGGGATGTCATTGCTGGACCACTCTCCATCAAGTCTTGGGAGACGGGAGAGGTGCCTGAGGATTGGAGGGAAGCAAATGTCACTCCAGTCTTCAAAAAGGGCAAGAAGGAGGACCCGGGTAACTATAGACCGGTCAGCCTCACCTCCATCCCTGGGAAAGTGATGGAACGACTTATCCTTGGTGCCATCTCAAGGCATATCAGGGATAAGAGGGTCGTTAGAGACAGTCAACATGGCTTCACCAAAGGGAAGTCGTGCTTGACTAACCTCATAGCCTTTTACGAGGATATAACAAGGTGGATAGATGATGGCAGAGCGGTGGATGTGGTCTACCTTGACTTCAGTAAAGCATTTGACACAGTCTCCCACAGCATCCTTGCTGCTAAACTGAGGAAGTGTGGTCTAGACTCTCGGGTAGTGAGGTGGACTGTGAACTGGCTAAGGGGAAGAAGCCAAAGAGTTGTGGTCAATGGGGCGGAGTCTGGTTGGAGGTCTGTATCCAGTGGAGTCCCTCAAGGGTCGGTACTGGGACCAGTATTATTCAATATATTCATCGATGACTTGGATGAGGGACTGGAGAGTACTATCAGCAAGTTTGCTGATGACACCAAGCTGGGAGGAGTGGCTGACACGCCAGAAGGCTGTGCTGCCATTCAGCGAGACCTGGACAGGCTGGAGGGTTGGGCGGGGAAAAATTTAATGAAATATAACAAGGGTAAATGTAGGGTCTTGCATCTGGGTAGGAACAACGCCAGGTTCCAGTATAAGTTGGGGAATGACTTATTAGAGAGTAGTGTAGGGGAACGGGACCTGGGAGTCTTGGTGGACAGCAGGATGGCCATGAGCCAGCACTGTGCCCTTGTGGCCAGGAAGGTCAATGGCATCCTGGGGTGTATTAGAAGGGGGGTGGTTAGTAGGTCAAGAGGGGTTCTCCTGCCCCTCTACTCTGCCCTGGTGAGACCCCATCTGGAATATTGTGTCCAGTTCTGGGCCCCTCAGTTCAAGAAAGACAGGGAAGTGCTGGAGAGAGTCCAGCACAGGGCAACTAGGATGATGAAGGGAGTGGAGCATCTCCCTTATGAGAAAAGACTGAGGGAGCTGGGGCTCTTTAGTTTGGAGAAGAGGAGACTGAGGGGTGACCTCATTAATGTTTACAAATATATCAAGGGTGAGTGTCACGAGGATGGAGCCAGGCTCTTCTCGGTGACAACCACTGATAGGACAAGGGGTAATGGGCTGAAACTGGAACATAAGAGGTTCCGCTTAAACTCGAGAAGAAACTTCTTCTCAGTGAGGGTGACGGAACACTGGAACGGGCTGCCCAGAGAGGTTGTGGAGTCTCCTTCTTTGGAGACATTCAAGACCTGCCTGGACACGTTCCTATGTAGCATAATCTAGGCATTCCTGCTCTGGCAGGGGGATTGGACTTGATGATCTTTCAAGGTCCCTTCCAATCCCTAACATTCTATGATTCTATGATTCTATGATTTTCTTTCAAGCTCACTTTCATCCTTCCCTTCTAATTAAGATCTTTTGAGAGGAATATAAAAATTAAACTTCCACTGATACCTCATTCTTTGTGAACCTCTTTGCCAAGGCTCACTGCCTTTACACAAATGTGATTCTCCACTGAAATTGAGCATATGAATTAATATATGAAATTCGTTTTTGTTTCCTTTCTTGCTTTACTTTAGATATCTAGCTAGCTTCATCCAGTACCAGCCTATTAGAGTAGACACAACAACAAATTCTTGGACTTGAGTAGTTTTGTAAATTTTTCCTGCAAAAATTAACAACTTTCATTACACCAGCTAATTACCCACGTTCTGCTGTGTCTTTTCTTATTGTGATCTATGTCTTACATAACCTAGTGTGCTAATTTTTCTGCTTGATATTTATCTTAAAGATTGCGTGATTTGAAGACTGAATCTCTGATTTATTGTTAGAAGAAAAACGAGTCAGTTAAAAAGGCCCAAAGGCACAGCTGAAGTCTTAGGCACATCTATTCAAAGCCACGAAGCCTGGTTCTCGATCAATCCCAATCTTTCTTCCATTAGATCCAGTTGATTTGGTGCAGAGGTAAAGGCTGCACTAGGGGAGTCACATTCTTAGAACAGGTTTTGTATCTGCTGTCCTAGCGTGAGTTACGATGAGGTCAGGTCTATGTATGGGTATAAGCAAGAGCACAGAAGAATTCTATCCCATCCAGTACTTGCCTCCAGGCACTCAGCATACTTTCTCTTTCTTCCTGAGGAAGACAGTGAAGCAAGGAGCTTTTACATCAGACAAAGAACATAGGTAGAGCTTGCACACACTTTCTGGGGTTTTTTTTTGCCACACCAGAATAATATCAAAGGACCTGTAATAGATATTTAAGGATGGTTTATTTTGTTCAAATTAAAATTCAGACAACACCCTTGTATAAAGCTTTATAACCTTGCAAGATGAGCAGGGTTGAAGGGGACAATCATCTTTTTGCTAGTGTCTAAAGTTAGCAGAGGAATCTCAGTGTCCTTGTAGAGAGAAAGTAGTCACTATATTTACATGGTTCCCTTTACAAAAGGCATTTTTTTCTCTAATGTGTTGGTATTGCAAACAAAATCTCAGGAATATAGTCCCATTTCTTGATCCAAATAGTATGTAAAAGTTAAGACTCCAAGATTTGAAGGTGTAAAATGTGTTAATATTTTAGTGAACTTCTCAGGACATTTTCACTGGCAAAAAGTTCTTCCAGTATTATGTTCTTAATGATAACAGGTGTTGCTCATATACTGCCTACTCAGTGAATGCTCTTCTCTTGAGATCTCCAGTTGGCCCATGCACTTATCAGTCGACATTTTCAATAAGAAATTATAACTTCAGGCCAAATCAACGTGCCTGCAGAGCTGTGCTGTTATTGAATTATTAGATATAATAGTACCATTAATGAGAGCCCTTGCTGAATGCTGTGTTGTGTGAGGTTTGTGTTATGGTTTGATTTGAAAAGTTACCAAATGCTTGTGATAAGGTTGCAAGCTATACAGCATCACATGGGAAAACATTCTTGTTTGGATCTAAGCATGTTTTTGATTATATGAATTTTGAGTTCTGGACCACTTTCCACACCATCTGCAGCCAATCTGCATAGCCTGGGAAATTCAATCAGACATCTTGCCCATCTGTAAAACCAGAACTGCTCTGTTACTGTTTCGCCCTAATTAATGGGGTTTATTTCATTTGCTTCTTTGTTTACTGCTATCCCTGCTCTCTAAATCCCATTAGCAAGACCACAGACTAGTTTCAGCACCTGATTAAAATGCTTCTAGAAGTATTATCTAAATTATCTAGGAAAAAAATAGTTACTTGATAAATGTGTCAAATAGAGTGGAGATAGCATATATGGGAATGCATATGTTTTGTAGTTCCTGCTTTAGATAAGTCACTGTTTCCAAAATATTTTTTAATTTACTACCAATTGATATTGCATGTAATTCTAGGAAATTAGACAATGTTGCTTGAAACAGGTACGTTAAAGAAGAACAAGGCAGGGGATAGTAGAAGGTTAGAGAATGCTGCCAGATTTGATTAAGATCTGGGACTCGTGCTACTGATTCACGTCAACTAAATATAAAAGCTATTCAATCTGTTTGTCTGAGATAATTCCCATTTTCTAGGCTGTGTGTTTTTATTAAGAAGAGCAAGCGTCCAGAAGGAGAAAGAGTAAGAAGATGGACTTGAGATGTTTCTGCTACCACATCCTAAAACAGCTTTGAGAGACCTGAGCTTGTTCTGGAACACCATTTATTTTCTGAGCTGCTGCACAAACAAAAATCAAACCCCAGTTGCTACTAGGTTAATAAAAACTATGTTAATGAAATAAAGGAAAATGTCAGAAGAAACGCCCCCAACACGTGCTTTGTCCTCTGGTTTGAATTGCAGCTATAATCTGTTTGCCAGTTACAAACAATTTACATTTCTAACAATAATTCAGTTACTAGTCTTCATTGTTCCTTGCTTAGACTGAAAAAAGCTCCTGGTTGAGATCTTTTGTAGGACTACTAAATGGATAAATTTGTAAAACTAGAGGAAAATCCACTCAGGTATTTTAGAATCATAAAATTATGCACATACATGCATACACCTTTCTAGCCCCTGATGGTCTTGAAAGCTTGTGGTTGAGGGGATACAGACTCTGGAGAGAGCAGGTCAGCTGTGGGCAGCTGATTTTTAAGAAGTGTTTTACACAGGGATTTCATTACACTGGCATAAAACCAGTGAAGATCCTCTTCTGGGTCAGACAGTTGACCTAGGGTTACGGGGTGGGATTATTTCTGTGCTCTTCCAGATAAACGAACTGCTTAAGCACCCGTAGCTTTGGAAGGGGCCCTTGGGGACTGGCAGCAGGCAAAGCCTGCCTGCGACACTAGACCAGCATCTTTTTTCTGTGATAATGTGTTCTCCACTTAAACCAGACATAGAAAATTGGGATTTCAAGCATGAGACAGAGGCTACTGTGAATTTCATGGCACATGTGCATATACCGACTCTTGCTTTAGAGACTCGTTTCTTAACTCAGCCCCATATTGTGGCTTCTGCAGAGTAAAATCTTTAAAGCATAAGATGAATGGATCTAATACAGATTTTCAGTGAATCCAAAAGAATAAACACTCTTTTAATAAGATCTTTTTTGGACTCTCAGGTCCTTAGGGCAGTTATTCTCCCATATGAATGTCTGGAAAGTGCTGAGCACTTTGTGGTCACTACTGTCAAAAACTGATGAATAAAAATGATGATTATTATATCACAAGAACCAGAACTCTGAAAAGCTTTAATCACAACAACATAACAGATTAATTAGAATGTCCAAAAAACAGAAACAATGCATCTGGTTTTGAGATGCGTGAGCAGGAATTTTTACAAGTGTACAGAGAATTTTAGTAACAGGAAAATCAATTATATTTTTAAGAGGTATAATAATCATAAATACATAGTAAATGTTAATGCCAACTCTGATATAATGCCTTGCATCAGTACATCTCAAAGCACTTTATAAAGGAAGTATTCATTATCATCATAATGAAAACCAAATTAGTTTTACTAATTTGCATTATGTGCAGGGCTGTATGATCAGGGTCGAAAAGCAGGTAGATAGCTGTGTGTGCAGGTGAGTCAGTAATTTAACATATTTATTGGGGTGTAGAAAGTGAATAATGGGAGCTGAAATGTTTTGCAAACCTCACAAAGGAAGGAAAATATGAAAAAAGAAAATGCTCTCTCTTGATCTGGATATGGTAAACTGCAGTGAATAAAAAGGCAGCAGTTGGGCTTTGCCCCATTTTAAATTGCCTATAACGTCCTTCTGAAAGTTATGAGGTTGTATATGATTAAGCAATTGACTTCACACATGTGTAGTGGAACACTCTGCCCTGTTTTTAGTAGTTTAATCACCTAGGGGGCTGTGGAGTCCTGGTAAATCCATTTGCAAGACATCACGGAAGCAGCACTGGAGAAAAACCTGGAGAATGGCAACCCAGAGGGACTGCTTATTTTCTGTTTCCTGAAATGTACTTGTTTTTTTTTTTCAGTTTGACCTAAGATTTCCTATGTTTACCCACACAGTTATGGTGTATGTGGGTAGAACATACAGTGCAGAAACTTCCTCTGAAGCACTGTAATCATAGAAGCAAACTCTGTCACATGCATGCCTTAGGGAAGGGCCTTGTATTCTGGTCACAGGTTTTCCAAAGGAACATTTTTGTGCTGGGAAATTCTATGTCAATGATTTTGGGACAACTTTTCATTTGGGAATAGGCTTGCCTGCTATTAATTTTAAAAAGAACTTTTCATTTCTTAAAAGTTGTTTGTTTTTTTCTTAATTTCAGTATGGTTTTATTACTGTATATTTAATTTGGAAATTCAGAAAGTTGAAAATGAAGCAAAAAAAGTATTGATTTAGTTGAAACTACATATTCCAGTCAGACAAAAATAACATCTTGTCTCTTTAAATTTTCTTTTGTGGACTATTAAGGAATTATTTTTTTTTCCCCTTCACTTGTTTGTTTCCACAGTCTGGAAGAAAATTGCATAGGATACTTGTGGAATTTTCTATGAAGTTAAAGTTCCAGCTTATTAGCTTCCTGGTATAGTCATCCAAGTGAGAAATGTGGAGTGAATGTATTCAGACAATTAAGCTTCATTTTCTGATCCCTAATTGCACACACACAGAGTGATTTAATTTAAACATGACTTCCTTCAGTGCTAGCAATTATGTGACCTGTTGTTTGACCCAGGTTTTTATTGAACAGATCTTTGCTTAGGACTTTTTTTGTGAATTACTCATCTGAGCTCTTTCTCCTTGGCCTTGCTCACAGATCCCAGGTCTGAAACCATCCCCATCCTAAGCTGAGTTTTCTGTGTGACACCTGCTGTAAAGATGCCATGGAACATCTCTTTCCAAGTCCCTTTGCTTGAAGATATTGTCAGCTGTAACTAATAATCTCTTCATATAACCTTGAAAAAAAATCACTGAAAGCATTTTAGGGATATGTAAGGATTGTGACCTAAAAAGGTAATGGGTAATATTTATGGATCCTAGCTTGTAATGACAGAGCATTTTTTTTTCCCTCAGCAGCTGTGTGTTTTACTGTCTTGTGCAATATGCTGTTATTTTCACCCATACAAATTTTGATTAAAATGCTGTCCGGGAAGAATGATGTCCTTTTGCATAGGTTTTTGACCGCTCTCCATCTGGAGGTCTCAGGGAGACCTTCAGCAGCTCCGTCTCGTACAACATCATACCTCCTTGCTAAACACAGATGGAAGAGGGAAAAGAGTTTCTACTCATCAAACTCGTATGAAGGCTGAAGAAACACGAGATTCAAAAGCACTCAGGTAGTATGGAGCACTTCAAGACAGATTAGGGAAAATCTTCAGGCATTTATCACAAACTATCCTCCAGATGCTCACTGTAATCTACGAGCATCTTCTGTTAACTCCAGCCAAATCTCTTTCATCAAAATCTGGCCTTGGCTAGCTCTTGGGAAACCAAGGACAAATAAATGGGGTGAAGACATTGAGTCAAACAGTGACATGTGATTTTCCATATTTTTTAAACGCTTGACCTTCCATGGGGTAGTTTTGCCTGTGCCCCCTACTAGAGTATCAGATCATGTTCAGACAGGCCACAGATCATACCAGATAGATGTTTTTTCCAGGCACGTTCTGTTTTGAAGGGGAAAAATAATCATCTGGATGGATGTGAGTGGTGCCCTCAGAGTTAGAGATCAGGCCCTAGCCCTGTCTGCTTTTCTGCTATAGACATAATCAGGAAGACCAAATCTGCACTGAAGTGGCTAACTTGTCATAAGATTTTATGGACACTCTCAGGGACTCTGTACCTTAACTCCCTGTTCCACAGGAAGAAAAGTCTTCTGAGATTCAAAAGGTCAGAGGAGGGGAATCTATTGGAGGATGGAATATGAACGAAGAAATACTGTAGATAGCCTGGAATAGATTATTTTGTTTAGTCACATTTTTTTCCAGATAATATTAAATTATCTGGAATCAGCTTCTCAGGGCTTTAGAGAGTTTGAGGTGACCTGAAAATGCAGTGCTTGAAGCAAGTTTGGGTCTTCTTGGGTCAGACCCCTGCTGCATGCAGGCTTATGTCATACATGTCTCCTTGCACATACCTTCCTTTTTTCTCTTTTGCTCTCTTTAAACATGGACAGGTAATGCAACTCAGCTGAATGCGGTCTGTTCTTAGTTGGTTTTTTGGCGATTCCATGGCTATCAAGAGCAGCAGAGTGAACAGGCACACTCAGTGCCCATTTCTTTACAAGGAGGATTCAGAGCAGTGCTGGGTGTGTCCTGAAATGCAGTGAGCACGCGCTCACTGAGAAGTCAGTGGGAGGTGAAAGACTTTAGCATCTCTAAGAGTGGGCCCAGCATGGTGCAGAAAAAGAGCTGTTTCCTACTAGTATGTACCTAATTGTATTGAATTGTAGTTCTGTTTCTACAGTGAGATAAGTTAATGAACCTCAGCTGATTATGTCCTAGTTTACTTAATAGTTCACATTATTATTTAAATGTGAAGTAGTAAGTATGCCAGCCTATAATTGTTTTTACTCTTTCTCTTTTTTATTATAGTGCATCTGTACTATGTGGTTTAATTATGCTTTACTCTATATTCTCTATGTAAATGAAGAGAATGGTCTTTTTTTTTTTGTCTTACAAATCAATGCTATTGGGGAAGGATTAGCTGCTGTATGGGTGAGGTCCAGGAATGGGAGATGGGGCAGATGCAGTAGGAAATCTGTGGGCAACCTTGACCATGCCATGTGGGCAGCATTTACTGAGACAGGAGACCAGAGTTCAGTGCACTGAGCAGCTTCTGCCTTATTTTGTATGAGAGGATCTTCTCTGCTGCAGATGAAAACTGAGCAGCATGGTGTGAAACAGGGATACAGCTGTGAAACGGCTATAGATTTATAAGTTAATGGGTAGTTTTTCAACCCTGCTGAGTGCCCAGAGCTCCTGTTATCTTCAGGGGAGTCAACGCTGTAGAAAATCAGGCCATTGCTTTAGTTGCCTGAATAAAGATTTAGTTTCCTGGTTGTTAAGAGTCTTGGTTCCAGTATACCTGTAGAAAGGATAGCAGTCCTCTGGCAAAATATTGTTACTTAGAAATGTCACAGTTGTCTCTTCAGCACAAATCACATCCACCTGGAAACTATTTGGGAAGAGAAGAGGAAGCATGGAAACCTGCCTGCTCTCAAAGCACAGGACTCAGTCATTAACCTCAGAGTGACAGGCTCAGCAGAAACACTTCTGTTGGAACATTTCTGGCTCTGGAGATCTCAGATGGTAGCTTTCCTTGTGTGTTCTAGCCTGCTGTCTTCAGGCCAGTGCTGTCCTGTCTCTGACTAATGAGCGGTTTTAGCCAGTAGGCAAGTTTCTGAAGCTAAAAATTTTCTACCTGACAGTGCAATCAGAGTTGAAATTGAGGTCCATACTCATAATCCTGTGACTGGCCCAAGGCAGAGGGAAGTGGGTGTAGAGACATGCAGAGCAGACGCAGAGACCTGTGGGATTACCAAAGAAAAATACCTCAGGCTCTCCATCAATAGCTTTCTACAGGGTTCCTGGTGACTAAATTCCAGAAATGCTCTGAGTTTTGGCTGAAGGAGTCTTACAAAATTGCCTGATGTCTTTAAATGTAAGGGAAAATAGCCTGCATTGATTTTATTGTATTTTGCAGTTAATATAATGTATGCCACATAATTAGTGTCTGCATTATAATGTACATACACAAGTGGGAAAAATAAAAACAGAGAGAATATTTGGCCTTAATTAGTGTTTCTTAAATGCTAGGTGCTTGCATATGAAAGTATTGGAGCATCGGTGTACATGATGATTGCTACCATTATCTAACACAGTATATTTCTCCTCCTGGAGATGAAATCTAATGAGTCTAAAATGGTGTTAATATTCTCAGTGTAATAAGGCAGATTGGGCTGAAAGGCAATCTGCATTTCAGTTACTTCATGTTATTTAAAACAACTTTTTAACTCCCTGCCACATGAATTACATTCCTTATTTTATTTTCAAAAAGGACATAAAAGAAACTAGAAGCCAATGGGATGCTGATTGTTTTATCTTTCTCCTGATCTCACCAAATACTCACTTAATTCTCAGTGAATATCATTGTAATAAATTTTTTCCTTAGAAGCCATCCAGTACAAAGCTAATGGTTTATCCAGTAGAAAGAATGACAGTGCCAAAATCTGAAATGCTGCTTTCATTTTATCATTATGATTCGTGTATTGGAAGCGTGGTCTCTGCCTGGAACTGCCGTCTCCTGCTTCTTTGTCTCAGTGACCGGTGTCATCTAATCCCTTCTACTGAACCAAATCTATCTGATCACATAAACGGAGTTTCAGAGGACAACAACAGATATTGTTAGAAATCCAAGCTCCAGTTGTGAATGGATTTGGTGAAGTCTGACACGAGGGCTCACACTGTCCTACTGTCCCCAGCTTGTCAGAACAGACAATAGGCATTTTTCTCTATTTTTAAAAGTAAACAGTAAATTCAAACCTATCAGTAACTGCTGCCAGCCCTACCTGCTGTGCAAAGGTGGTTGTTTTCACTTCGCAGGAGGAAAATGAGAACTGTAATCAAATGCTTATAGGGAGGGAAAAGAGAAAGAGAGGAAAAGAGCCCTGAGGACCAAGATTACAAGGCATTACTGTCCAGCAGAAAGAGATTGGTGGGCTGCACTGGAAACACAAGAAAGATCTCTGCGCTGTAAGGTCAGAGCAGAAAATAAAGCTCCATTAAACAGACTTCTGATACTAGTTTGTCTCCATTTTTCACTCCCACAACTGGGAAGAGCTAAGCAATGCAGATTTTTTAAGGCTGTTTTTGCAGATTTGGAGGAAATGTCCTTTTAGCCATGTGAAAATGGAAATCTTGGAAGAGAGAGGGAGAGTTTCTTTTTAGGAAACTCAGCTCATATTCTTATAAGCTAAAGACTACTAAGGAAATATAACAAAAAAGCAAATACATTTCCACACCTATTTCTATTGCAGCACAGTTATGTACTCTGGATATTAGAGAACTGCTTGGGAAAAGGTGCCCTTTGATTGTTACTTCAGGGTTTTAAAGTGACAAGCTGTAAAGGGTGAGGGCTGACTCTTTGATCTTAAAAAGCTTGAAAAGATGGAGCTTTACTCTGTTCAAATAATTTCAGGTAATTTTAAGTAATCCGAATTGAGTCTCAGAGCTGCAGGGCTTTACATAAGTGATTCACATTTGAAGAGGTTCTGAATAAACATGAATTCAGATTTCAGGAGCCTCTTTACAGTTTTAGACACTTTCAGTAAACTTTGATTAACCCTCTCAGCCTGAGGCAAAAGATAGCACGCCCACCGCAAAAGAGGCATCAGCTTGCAGGAGAAATGATGGCAGAGGCTAGAAAGATGAAGCAACAGGCTGTGGTTACGCTGTGTGTTACTGCTAACCAGATCTGCAAAGGCGCTGTCCTTTTTTTGCACCTGGGGAATGAACAAGTCAAGGAGTATTAAACGAGCTAGTGTCAGCAGGAGGCGTGAATTTGGGAGCTTTGGAGAGCTGAGATTTGAGGGGTTACAAAATCCCTCAATGTCTACCTTACAGAGACAGGAGTCCATGATATCAATGTTCAGCACTGAATGTCCTGTGCAGGCAGGCTGTCTGCAGCCCAACTCCACTGCAGTCAGACATGGATCCAGTGTTCAAACAGCCTGGTATCTGCTGGACACAAGACCTTTTGGTCTTGGACTGCTTCGTGAAGAGGAACCAGAGAGATAGGCAGGGAAAAGTTACGCCTCGGTTGTAAATCCGTTTACTGAGGTGGCCTTGAAAGTTTGTCATCTGTGGAAGACAGGTACCTGTACTCCATCAACAGAGTCATGCCTGGACCTTCTGAAGGTAATGACTAGACTTGTCATAAAGAGGCAACATTATTGCTCCTGTTAGGCTGTATATGCAAAACAACATAAGTGCCAGAACACTGAACGTCTTACTGGTGCTGGAAGACTGATTTGATGTACCTAGCTGCTCGTATGGGCTCCAGCTCCATGTAAGACACTAAGAGTCCTGTTACAATATGCTGGGAGAGTTAGTGTCTGTCTGGAAGACAGAGATACATATATTGCCTCAAAATGAGGCATGGTCTAATCCACCTAGAAAAGGAGACTGCTAGGAGGAGTTTTGTTAGCTATCTACAAAAACATGAGTAGTATGAAAAAGATAAACAGGGTGTGTGATCATTTGCTTTTCCAATATGAAATTTAGGGATCATCAAAGAGAAACCTGCAGACAAAACCAGGTATTGAGCTGGGTTTTCACACAACTAACTAGGTTGTGGAACTCCTTTTCATAAGATGTCATGGATGTTGCAAGATTTAATGAGTTCAAAATGGGGTTAAATTAATAACTGAAGGCCAAGAAAAACAAAGGCACCACTTCTGTTTCTGAAAACTACTGTGACGAAAATCGGTGGAGACTGGGATTCTGATCCAGGGTGTGAGCTACTGCCCGTTGGACTGTGGGATGATGTCAGCTCTGTCAGAAGAGGTAGTGATTCTCTGGCTGACACACCACGACTTGTCCAAGCAGCTGTGTCTGACCTACTGGGTTCTGGAGCAGGAGATGGGCCACGGTAGTGAGTTGAAAATGTGTGGAAAACCTGTGCCTGGCCAATGCTAAGGTCCTTTGGGGCACAGCAGAGATTCTCAGAAGTGACTGTAGAATACAGTAGACTGTACATCATCTCTTGTGAAAGGTTTTCACACTCATTAGCGTCTTTTTGTTTGTAAGAGCTCTAACAAGTTCTAATTTCATTCTGAATTAAGTTAATTTTTAGAACATTTTATCTGTCTATCTATCTATCTATCTATCTATCTATCTATCTATCTATCTATCTATCTATCTATTTTGCAGAGATTTTTACCTCCTCAAGTTTTCTAGAGATGCCAAACACTTCCAAATCAGATGAAGCACCCATCAGGGACATCCAGTGCAGCAGCTACTCTATTTCAGTTCTACTCTTGAAGATAATTAAAATAACTGCCAGCTGGTAAGTGGAATCTCATTGTAAGGTTTTCAAAGAAGACAAACTTACTTTAGAGCCCTGGGGAAGAGATTCCAAACTTTCTCTCCTAAGCCCCAGAAAAATAGGAGTATTTTTCTTCAGGTGGAAACTGTGCCCTTGAAACCAAATTTGTACATATTAGTATAGAGGGGGTGTATTTTTTAATATGGCTTTGGTCTTTATCCACAAAAATATTTTTGTTGTTCAAAAAAAGTAAATAGAACAGATCTGATCTGATCTTTTATTGGGATGTTCAGAGAAGGATAGATTAGCAGGGGTTAGGTAGAAAATATGCAAAGAACTGACACTGGTATTCATCTATGTCTGCTTTCCTAATTTTATGAAGCCAAAAGTTGAAGCCTTTGATTTGAACACCACTTATACAGACCCAGAGAAGCACTAAAGTGTTTTAAATGAAGCCAAGCATTTAGAGGATACTCAAAGTCAATTACACCATCTCAATTCGAGGGGCAGTAATTTACTAAAATAGCATTAACTCAATTTCTTGAAACTGTCTGGCCATAATCTAATGTTTCTCCTTGTTTACAACCTTTAAATCAAATCTGGACAGACCAAAAAAAAGGCATTAAAGGCTCACTGAACAATATTTCTGGATGGTTGCAAATTCTGTAGTTACAACAACATGAATCAAATGGGAAGACAGAGTGAAAAGACACCTCCTGTGAACAGGGCAGGGAGTTTTCTGCCGGATGCTCTTCCTACTAAATTGTGTGTACTGGAAAACAGTTGGAGAACACCTGATTTATACTAAGAAATAGAAACAAGAGTAGTTTGTGAAATATGAATGGAAATCTGAGTGGGTGAGAAAACATAAAGACTAAAGTCATTGTTTGAAGAGAAATGGTTTAGAAGCAGAGCTCCAGCCGTGGTATTTCTCCTTAATGCGTGAGTCATTCCATGTGCAGCTGCTTCAAAGCGAACATGCAGGAGGATGAAACGGGCACGCTGAAGAGAGACGCTTTTGGATCACTGAATCAAAGAGATTGCACACCTGCCTTTCTTTCTGAAGAAGTCAAGATAAACTAGCAGAATGGAGGCAGGCTATTGCCCAGCATGTGTATTTTGTTCTTCATCTCACTTGTTTATGTATCTATTAAAATATTGTAATTCTATACTAAGCTAATTATCAGTCTACATATTGATGATATTTCAGTATCATTCAGTGCATCAGAAAAAAAGACACATCTGTTTTCTTAAGATATTTCACACTTCATTTTCGGAAGTTGCCAATTTTTTATGTAGCCTCAAGGCCATTCTCAATACAGTTATATTTTTGTCTCTAATGTCAAGAAACAGGAAATTTCCTTAGAATTCAAATGATGCTTATAAGGTGATTTTTACTCACATTTTACTGAATGTCAAATTTCATGTATGGTATTTTTCTTGCAGAGGAGTCAAATAATGACTGTCAAGTTAACCATCAAATAAACCCAAGGATAAAGAGTATGAAAACTGCCCATGGCATGACGTTACTGTTTTCCCTCTGAACTCTGGTCTGAGAGTTATTAAATCTTGGTGGGTCACTTTTGTTATTATAACACACCTTAGAGCTCTAGAAGGTTCTTAATACTGCAGGCTGTTAATGCAGTGAGGGCAAGCCTATGTAAGAAAATAGTTAAAACATACCAATAAAGTTACACCTCCTCTGACTATTAAAAAAGAAGGGGTGTTTGCCCTCAAGCCCTAGTCAAAATCCAGGTAAACTAACTACACTAGGGCTACTTCAGTTTCTGAATCTGCCTGAAATCTTTTTGGTTCAGCTTTATGTAAGGGATGACAGTGGTGCTGTTTCAGGTGTGCATGTGTTGTCTGTCTGTGTGTGATGCAGTATGGTTGTGTAAGATACATATTTGCTTGCAGACTAAAACTGGAAACTAGACCTGAAATAGTTTCATAGTTCGTCGGCTAGAGGTGCACTGGCATTAAGGGACTATATTGGATACCAATACAGAGATTTATACTCAAGTATTTATACGAAGAGAGGACTTTCTTTACCTTAGGCACATGCCATGTCATGATCACTTACTCATCTTAATTCTGTGAATAACCTCTACACCCATGTGGGAATCTAGGCTGTAGAATTGATACTCTCCTTTCTCTTAATCAGCTCTCTCACCATTTCCAAACTTTTTGGTCTTGCCAGCTAAAGAGTGTTACTAGCTTCTCTTAGTCTGTTGATTTTCATTCTTTGGGGTGTGGTGTCAACATGTCAGGACTTTCCAAGCATGAGAAACTGACTTTTGGTGACTGAACTGATGCACTTTTAAAATCTTTTGTGCCTTAACAAGCATCTGTGTGAATGTAACATTCTGGTCGTTCAGGGGAAATGGAAAAGGCATGGCTCTGCTTTCCTTTCGTTCTGACAATGCTCATTGCTTGTTGTTGGACCTTCACACAGAAAGAGAGGTCATATTGGCATCTGTCTCACCAAATGAACAAATACCACTGAGTATGAATTTTATCATTTAATGTGAAATTTTTCATGCATTCACCCTCATTTTGTTCTCGGTGCTTAAAACCAGGAGTTCATTTTTTTTTATTATTTTTAATGGACAACTATGCATATCCTCCAGTGATTTGTGTTAAATGTGTTATCTTCCAGGTAACCCGTAACAGACTTGTAATGCACAGTCTTTATGTACGTGAAATATTGTGTTTGGTTAGTTACATGTCTCATAGTAAGGATATTTTGTAAGACGAAAAGGGAGACAAAAAGGTGAGAAATACAAAAAGTAAAAAAAAATAATAAAAAGTGAAAATGTTTTTGATTTATCTTGATTTTGCTGGAATAGAATCATAGAATTGGTTTGATGTTCAGGAAAGCTGCATTTTTGAGAAGATTGTAGCACCCGATTTAGTGAGAACAAAGTTGATAAGACACTTTATTTTAACTTGTGGCCAGCCGTGGTATGGGAGTCTCCGTAGGGATCAAGATCTTTCGTGGTTTTGTTTTAGCCAGGTGCTAAAGCTGGGAGGAGGGAAAGACAAGGCAGGTGGCCAAAGTCAGCCAACAGAAGTATTCCACACCGTAAACATAAAGTTCCCTATAAATTAGAAAGTTTACACGGAACTTTCTTTTCATGAAGGCAACCATCCCTGGAGGATCTCATCTATGATTCTGCTCCCAAAGCCTGCTCCTGTGTCTCCTGTGACCATCAAGATTTTGCTTGATCTGTGGTGCTCCCAGTGCTGACATCCAGCGTTCACTGCTGGGAGTGCGCAGCTCACCACTATCAAATGCGCTGAGTATAAATTCGTGTACTTTCTATTAGTACTAGTATTCATTTTAATTCTTTTTATTACTATTTTAATTTATTAAATGTTTCCATTTCAATCCACGGGCCTCCTTTCCTTTTCCTGATTCCACCTTCTCGGGTGGGCATTTCATTGAGTGACACAACAGTTGACTAAATGGAGACATATTTGTACTTTCAAAGCATTATTTATGAAAAATATATGAGAATCAGACAAAGCATGGATAGAAGGGAGCAGGAGGGCAGTAAAATATAAAAGAATAATAAAAAATAATCTCTATTCTTCTTTCTACTCCCAATATTTCATAGTATAAGTTAATTTGACATTGTTATTTTTTAATGTTCTAATTGGATTTATGGTTGGCTGTCTGAGGACACAATTTGGTTTTTTTAATATGCATTTTCTGCCATTCTTTTAAGCAGACAAATCAGATTAGACTTATCTGAAGAAAACTAGAGGTCTTCTCCCTTCTCTAGGCCAGTTCCCCACTTATATGCCAAGTATTTTTCACACTATTGTGTGTTGTTAAGGAATATAATATACTTTCGTGTGAAGCAGACTCACATAACAGAGCAGACTGTCATGTTAAAAAGCCCGTTCTCATTTTTAGCTGTTCCTTCACATTATCATAAAATCATGGAATGATTTGAGCTGAAAGGTGCCTTTAAACATCATCTCGTTCCAAACCCTTGACATGGTCAGAGACACCTCCCACTAGAGCCTTGCCTTGAACACTTCCAGGGAATGGGCTTCCACAACTTCTCTGGGCAACTTCTTCCATTGCCTCACCACCCTCATCTTTAAAAATTTCTTCCTTATATAAAATCTAAATATACCCTCTTCCAATTTAAATCCTGTCCTATTACTTACATGCCCTGGCAACATTCTCTCTCTGTCTTCTAGTCCTAGTCCTTCAGTATTAGGCCCTAATACTGAAAGACTGCAATAAGGTGTCCCTGGAATCGTCTTTTCTCCAGACTGAACACCCCCAACCCTCTCACACTTTCTTCACAAGAAGCACATTCTAGCCCTCTTCTGGATCTGTTCTAACACATCCATGTCTTTCCTGTACTGGGGATCCCAGTGCTGGACACAGTACATAGGATGTGGTCTTATGAGGGCAGAACAGAGGGGGAGAATCACCATCTTCAACTTTCTGGCCACACTTCTGTTTGCCTTCTGGACTGCAAGCACACAGGTCATATCCAGTTCTTCATCCACCTGTACCCTCAAGCTCTTCTCTGTAGAGCTGCTCTCAATCCTTTCCCCCAGCCTGTATTGATACTGGGGGTTGCCTTGACCCCAGTGTGGGACCTTGCACTCGGCTTTGTTAAACTTCATGATGTTCACATGGGCTCAGTCCTCAAGCCTGTCAAGGTCCCTCTGGATGACATCCTTCCCCTCCAGTGTGTCAACTGCACCACACAGCTTGGCGTCATCAGCAGACTCGCTGAGGGTGTGTCCATCCTTCTGTCCATGTCATTGATGAAGACTTTAAATAGTACTGGTCCCAGTACAGACCCTTGATGGACGTTACTCATTCCTATTTGCCACTTGAACGTCAAGCCATTGACTAACTTTTTGGACATAGACATCTAGGCAAGTTCTTATTCATCTAATGGCCCATCCATCAAACCCATGTCTCTCCAATTTAGTGGTAGGAAAGTTGTGGAGGACCATACTAAATGCCTTACATAAGTCTAGGTAGATGGCGTCACATTCCAAACTTTCAGGTTCACCAATTTCCAGTCCAGGATTAAGGCGAATCACAACGAGGATCCTAACACTACTTTTATTTATCAATCAACAAAGAACTAACAACAATGTGTTTCAATCGTCCATTTAGCACAATCAACATGTCTCACAACAAAGAGCAATTAGCGAGTAAAAGAACCATTCTTGCCATATATAGCCTTTTGTTAAGACTAGAAAGAGAGAGAAAGGAAAGTGATAAGAAAAGAAAGATCACCACTCTTGGATCCCATGATCATCCAGACCACCGCACAGGCAGTGGGGGGAGAAAAGCACGCAACTGCCCAGGGTTCTCACCTTTCATAGAGTCAAGTTCCCGCCACATCATGTTGTTCACCCCTAGTGGAAAATTACTGGGAACTGGTCTGGGGGGTGGTGGGGGTTTCTAAGGGGGTCAATCCTCCTTCTCCCAGCTTCTTGCAGCCAGAGCTCCAAGTCCTACCTGTCTCCACACCTCCACCAGTGCAGGGCTGAGGCAGTGGGCTCAGGAAAGTGCTGAGTAAGCCCCGCACCAACATGACAGGCGCCAGGCAGGTGGCTGCAGCCAGTTTAGGTTCCAGACTGTTTGAGACATTCATTTAGCAGTTCCTCACAGATGGTATTCATAGCTCTTCCCTTTATCGGTGATGTAGTCATTCTGTTGCAAAGTGTGATGTTCTCTATCGGATTTTTAACTTATATTCACCTAGCATAACTATTTATTTGTTGTGGATACAAGAACAGCTGGCTGGAGGGAATAGGGCAGCTGGAGAAGAAAACAATAATGAAATTATGGCCTAAAAGATAACCTGGTCCAAATTTATTCAAGGATGAATTTTCTGATTCTATTTTTAGTGATCTATTTTGCGCAGAAAGAAGCATAATAAAACCTAATGTTTGAAGATAAAGTCAGATAAATTTAAATGAAAAAAAAATGCACTTTAAAGAATAAATTAAATTACAGGGCAATTCAGCTCAAAATGAGAACAAATGACGTCTAGAGTGTTTATGTGAACTATATGTCTGAACTCCCAGCAGGGTCACTGAAAATTCTGGGCTTGACTAAGTTCTCTTCATGGAGAAGTCTAGAAGTGTTTGATATTTTCTTGTCTGGCTTATAGCTATTTGTCTTGAAAGTTGATGAATCTCTCATGGATCTTGTGTCATACCTGTCAGACTTATAAAGTTCTGAGTAACATAGGGCTTTTCAAAGGGCAGTGCAGCCACCACAGTAAAGGAAAGAACATGAAAGGGGAAGCAAAAATACCCTATTCAAATAAATCTGCAAATGCAAGCAAAGGATAATGGTCCTGGGAGTGAATCAGGAGGTCAAATATAGATGTCCACTTTAAGAAGACACAAATTATACACAAGGGGTCTACTGTTAGTGGTGACTAGATCTCTTAAGGCTGTGTTCCTCCCTTGTGCAGATGCACACCAGTGGAGACCTAAAATTAAGTGCTTTAATATAGACTCGAACACTCCTTAACGGTCAGAAGAGATTGTTAAATAATCCAGTAGATTTTCCACAGTATGACTGTTTTAAAAGAAGCTGAGATATTACTTCTTCAGAAAAGTTTCATAAAAACACTGATAGAAGACCTGTTACAGAAACAAAGTGACAAAATTCCATTACATGAGTTATTCAGTATTCAGATTAAATTATGTTACCGATTCGTCCTGGCCATAAAATTTTCTAAACTATGGGTTATAGGAATTGCACGATTAGATATTATAAGAATGGAAAACTATGAAATAGGGTGTGATAAAATTCAGAAAGCTATAAAAGTTATTTAATTATAAATGAATTATTAGAGTCTTACTTTAAGAGAACTGATATCTTTAAAGGAGAAACTTTATTTTCCAAGAGAGATATTCTCTTCCACTTTAATTAAATCTGATTGCATCAATACACATTTTAGCAGTTTTATAAATTACAGGTGTGTATTTTACAAGCAATACAGAAATATTTCCTCTTGAGACTTTGTGATTTTGTATGTAAATAGCTCTTTAAACACACTTAAGTATGTGGGTATTTCAGATTCATTTTCCAGACAAGTATATATCTTCTTTTTTTCCTTTTAATTTCTTCCCCCCCCTCCCCCCCGCCCCCCCCCCAGGGATTGACAATATAGTGGAAATTTCTAAACAATTTCCACACATGTTCTATGCCAGTGGAGCTTTCTGGGTCCTTTAAAAGTCGAATATGAAGAGCATTGAGTATGGAAATGACATTTTACACCTCTGGAAAAATAGAAAAGTTAAAACAGGTTTAGTTGGGATTACATGAAGCCATGGCTGCAAGTCATGTTTCAGTGTCCAAGTTTCAAGTCTCTGTCTTCTCATGTTGACCCATCAGATATGTTTCAGAAGGTCTGCAAAAAATCTGTAATAATAAAACACAGGTTTTCATCCTCAAAGTAACAGCTATATACATTCAGGTTTTTGAAAGCCATTTTTCAGCTATCTGAGAACAGATTATTTCATTTTTAAAGATTAAATTTATAAGCTTGTCATAATGAGTTTTAGGAACAGAAATACAGGTACAATATTAACTTTAGACATCAATATAGAGAACATATAAATATAGAAGTCCACATGGTGGTGCATTCAGAATGCCAACCTTCCACACAACAAAATGGTGTAATGTTCATTAAAATAAGACACATCACTCTGATGAATCAGGACCTTTACATTTTTATTTGAAGGAAATGAGACTCAGAATTTTCTGTTTATTATGTGTTTCCACTCCATTGTCTGGGGGAAGATGCATCTGAGTACAAAGGGCAATTTATCTTCACTTTGCCCTACACTTAGTGTTTACACTCTACAGATAAGACAAGGCCAGGTGCTCATAACTGGTGAACATCACCAAGAAGTTCTGAAAGAGTACTTATCATCATGATGAGGATACAGTAAGTTGTTTAGAAAAAAAATATTTTGGAGAAACAGGTGTCTTTTTGTGGGCACCACAGCAAAGTAAGGTATTACAGAGAGATTAACAGAAGAAGAAGAAGGAAGTGGGTTTATAGATGTTTAAGCTGAGTTTCTCCCAAGCAATAGGAGTTTCAGAGGACAGAGGTCAGTATGGTTCCTCTGAAGTGTGATGGCCATGGTTCTTTCCCAGACATTCAATTCTGAGTGAGTGCTAAGGAGCAGGAGAGGGGCAAAGACTATTTGGGGCACTGGGATTCGAAAAGGACCAAGGACAGCATGGTGCCTTAATAAAGGGCATCAGATACATGCTGGTGCTCTTGGGAAGTGCTAAATTAGGGAATAATGATTGCAGCAGCTTTCTGGTTAGATACTTGTGGGCAAAGTGACCTGAACCCTGTGAGAAAGGCTCTGATGGGAAAGCAAAAATGTGGCAAGAATCAGAGAATCAGATTACATTGACTAGTGTTATTCCCAACGGTGTTGGAGGTGGAGGAAACTTGATTTCTTTTCTCTTGTTTAATTTTGTTCTTCTACATTAAACCTATATTAATATTAATGTCGTGCTAGTTTTGTATTTTATTTGAGAATATGCACATTAAATATTTAGTGACTGATTAGAAAATGAGTAATTGAACTTGAATATTTAGATTTGGGTACTTAGACTTCTAAACTGGATACAGTTCATGCAATGAAAAGTGAGCTTTTCCTCTCAAGACAAGTGTTTGACCTTGGCACAGCATCTACATTTTCTCTGTGGTAATGAAGGAGAGTTCAGGCTGGCTGGCTGATAGACACCCTGTTTGCCAACACTAAACTCAAGTGAAATACAGTAATTCCAAAATTCTCTTATTTGTTGGGTTCTTTTTTTAGACCTCTTGTACTGTGTTAGAGTTTTCATCTTGATTCAAGATAATTCCTTGCTCTCTTTTATTATTTTTTTTACTTCCCCTAAATATCAATACTGCAGACAGATGAGAAATCTTATTTACCAGGTTTCATTCTAGGGGAAAAAAAAAATATTGAAAACTCATCTGTGGGAAGTCATGAGTCAAAAAGTCAAACAGGAGCTCTGTTAAACTGAAAGGCCCTAGGGAAAAGTACTATCTGTCCACTATCTACTTTCTACTTTTATCCTTATTGCTTAGAGGTCCATAATCATTACTGAGTTGTGGTTTCTCCATCTTTTTATACAGAAGGAAAAAAATACTAATTTTGTCCTTACTGTTGTAAACAGGAGGGATGTGATCTCTAATCCAATGAACATTTCAAACTCACATGACTTGTCAGTGCACCCTGAGGTGATTTTTCCTTCTGCTTTTTGTCCCCAGCTGTGCACTTCTACAGTTTCCCATGTGTTCAGGATGAAGCTGAAGTGTTAGTCAGCTGGTCCAGCTGATGTATAGAAAAATAACCTACCACACACACAAATGAAAAATAAAATATTTCCATGAAATCTCCTTGTGTACCTATTTGAGCTCACAGAGGGAAGAAGACATAATGCAGTTTATGGTGTAGAGTGAGGAGAAAGGAGAGGAGAAGATGACTGCCTTTCTTGGCAATGATCTGAAGTACCACTGTATTAGGTACAGGGTAGAATACCACAGATATTCTCTGGCTGAATCAAAACTCAATAACAATTCCTTCAAGTTTCATTTCTTCTTTGTTAGACTATCCCTGTGATTTATTTTCATGGGAGTTTGGGCTGGAAATGAAGAGTCTTTCAGTGGCTGGAGTATTTTCTGAACAAGACAGTGTTGAGTTTTTCCCTACACGACAATGACATCTCTCTGAGTTTGCCTTTCTCTCCATGTTCCTGTCACCACCACGTGATGCTTTGTTGCCTTGTGGAGCTGCCATAAGCACATGTTCAGTAAAGACTGCTGTTCAGATGTTGCATAAGGGATTTCGAAAGTGTTGGGCATCCTCATTTCATCTTCAGTGTGGCTTATTTGTCAGCATCAAGGATCGGATTCAAATTTTATGGCGTCACTTGCAAATCCTTATCCCCAGACCTCACCTAATCTCAGGTTGTTGTAAAATACTCCCTGGTACTCAGACAGAAAAAAAAAAAAAAACAAAACCCCAGAGAGAATGGCTAACAAATAATGCTTGTAGTCAAGGGAGACAAGGTTGCCCATGAAGGTTGTGGATGCTCCATCCCTGGAAGTTTTCAAAGCCAGGTTGGAGCACTGAGCAACCTGATCTAGTGGGAGACGTCTCTGCCAACCCAAATCATTCTACAATTCTATGGTTTCTAACAGGTAGGTAAACACAATAACGATAGTTAATGCTTAAGATAAAACCATAAGCATAATAACTTTGATATTTTTTCCTCTAGAGAGACAACAGCTAAATTCTGGGTTACTTCCCATATTATTTTCAGCTTCACTTAGAGGTTGTCAAGCCTTTCCAGGTAACAGGACTGGATCTCAGGAGAGTTCATCATTTGCTGAAGGCCCAGCTGCCTCCTCTCCCTCAGCCCCATACTGTTCCCTGCTTGGTTAGGTTGTCTTTTTTTTCTTGCAAGCTCAGTCTGACACCATTGCTTGGCTTGTTTTGACAGCTGCTCTGGCTCCCTCCATCAGATCTGAGAGCACTTTTTGTTATTTTGCATCTTAAAACGACACAGTTGTGAGTTATGACAGTGTCTCGTGTCATAGATTCCAAGTAATTTCTTTTATCTTTTATCTTCTCAGGGAGGGCTCTGACATGAAGTCTTCATCTTAGGATCACATATAATTTTCATCTGGCTACTGGAAGTTGCTGTGCTCATCCCTGGGTCACCACCGAAATCACGCATGTCTGGAAAGAGTTAACTGACTTGGATTTTCATACGTAGTTACTACTATGCTATTTTCTAAAATTCAGAACTCTCTTCTTAACAGAAAAAAAATCTTACTCACATTGAACCAAGCAATACGAGATGTTTAGGTCCATCTACAATTCCTATTTTATTTCTCTCACTATAGCTTCACCAGAGGCTGACAGAGTGCCTTTGAATATTTGGGCTCCCTGTCCTTTTCTTACTATAGAGGAATGGTGCAAAGGTGTCCCTTTTAATTTCTGGCCTAGGCTACCTGGCTACACCCTTGACAAATGTCTTTTTTGCCATATCTCACAGCCTTCCTCCCCTTCTCCATCTTCTATCTCTTGCTGGTGTTGCACTCCCATGAATGATGCAGTACATTTTGACCAAGAAGAGCTGTGGGCAGGCGGTCAGCACATTTTGCACACCTCAAAAATGAGACATAAAAAAGAAATTGTCTTGTTTTGAATAAGAAAGTGGAGTTAGTGCCAAGATTTCTTGATTGTCATTCACATACTTCAACAATCGATCTGGCCGTTTTGCTCTGAAATAATTCGTGAAACATATATTACAAATATTTGTTAAACAAAATCTAGCCCATTACTTGTGTCACACATTGTCTAGCTTGTAGATAAGAATTGTCAAAAATTACATGGAAGCAGATGGGTAAAATGCAGGTAGAGTAGGTATTTATTTGTGTAACTTTCAGTGGATAATGAAATTAAATAATTTTGAATATGTAATTTTGCTAATCACCAAATATATTTACATAATCCCTTTTTCTCACAGTGATTACAGGATTTGTGTGGCAAGATTTACTTTGAAGCAGCATATTATTTATCTCCCCATTTGCTATTCCATTTTTCAGCATAGATGGGTTTTATTTCTGATTTTCTCTTGCATATGCAATCACTTCTTTTCCTAAGCAGCACTGTTCAAAGCTGAGAGGTACTCTGGGGATTTAGTCTTACACTATGTACTAGAATTTTAAGCTTTATGCAAAATTATTTGCTATCAGTACTGAATATCCCTGAACACCCCCAAAATAAATTGGCAGTTTCTAAGAGCTTCTGCTCTGGAGGATCTGACAGAGTATAGAAACACAGTATAAATGCTTGTATTTTGCTACCCTTCAGTCCTGTGTTTGTAGTGTCAACACATTGTCTTTGAGCTTTCAAAGAGACTTGGGCAAATAATTTTTAATGATTCACTCTGCAAATGTTGCCTGATGTTTGTGTTTGCGGGAAGGCTGCGAAGCGCAGGTGTTTAAATACTGTATAAAAGGTTGCCTCCTGCCTTCAGTAAGACTAATACCAGGTTTGAATTATAGCATGAGTTTAAAGCACCAAAGTTTTGTGTGGCAGACTACCTGACCCCTTTCGTAGTATGCAGAAACCCCTTCTAGTGACCCAAACTAAACGAAGGCATAGCGGCACAGTAATGAGCATGCTGTGTTTTGTCTCTGCAAAGTTCCTGGGAACTACATGGAGAGTATTACATATTTCAAACCCAGGGTCAAAAAAACATTTTTAAAGATATCTGCTCACTGAGAAAACTTTTCTGCCTTTCTGCTAGCCTGTGCCTTTGGGGGTATAAAACATTTGTCTCTCTCCAAAATTTTAGCCTCTAGCGCTGTAACTAGAAGCTGGAGCTACCTAAGTGTCTGGTGAGTCTTTCTCCGGTTGCTGGCGTCAATGTTATTGTGCAGCAAGGGATTTCACTGTTGCACCTTACTGCCAGTGGTAGCAGAGCTGTTACCCCACAACTTGGCATTAATGGAGCTCTTGTGTGAGCCACAGCTCCTTAGACATTTCCTACTTGATGAATTTACTTAGGAGTCATAGGAATATATGTTTAATTTATAAGAAAAAAAAATACTTCTTGTTGTAGTACACTTTTTAATTTTCAAGGAATTGTTTTCACAGAGTTTTGGTTTTTTCTAACTACTTCTATAACAGTGTTGGAGGAAGAACAAACCATGAGTCCCTCTCCTTTTGTGTCTGGGCCTTTTCCTGCTCAAGTGTTAGATTTATACTAATGATTTTCAATGAGATGAAAATCAACCATCTCTAGGTAATTGATTTCCCATAAACTCTGATTCTGTTTTCATGTTCACATCATGGGAATAATTCCAGTTTACCCCTGGCAACTTTAATCAGTATCTATCCTTTAGTATTTCACAAATCTCAATTTTGCAAAGCTGTTTCAAAAATTAGTGCAAATAAGGAAGTCCTGACCTGAGAGTTTTGCTTGTCTGTCTATCTTGAGCTTTATCTATCATTCATTTCTATTTTTTCTCAGATAAAAACAATGCTAAACTTCCAAGGAAATAAGTCTCATTATGTTTTTGGAAGCCTAAAGACAAAACGTAAGGAACTAGAGATCTCACAAGTTAGGAATTCCACTTAAAATATGGATAGTTTTAACTGTTCTTCAACCTACATGTAGGACGAATCTGAGTCTGAAGTCTCCTCCGTCAGACAAGCTCCTGCTGTTACACTCTTTTCTATTATGATTAATAACGTCTGAAATCCTAAACCTAGTCAGCTGCACTATAATAAACTTGGTATCAATTTTACAGGTCACAAATAACCATGTAATACAATAACCCTTTATATGTTCCAGACCAACGTGGGACCACATGCTTGTGGTGAGCAATGACGGGGTAATTTCATGAAGAATGAAGACCATACTCAGGGAAAAGGCTCTGAAAGCTGAGAGCATTTTCTGCAGGAAGCAGGTCAGAAAAGGGAAGCATGTTTCTCAGGGATGGTTACTTTTAATGCCATGAGCTATCTACAGTCTTTAAAAAATGTCTGTGCATTTTGGAGTGTGTCCAAACAATAAACAATTTATCCCGAAGGGAAAGAACATGAACAGTTAAAGAACATGACACCAGACTAGAAATGATCAGTCGGAAAATCAGTGAGACAAGATTAAACAATGAAGTTTGCTTTGAAGATGAAATTTGGGATCAGGTATAAAGTGGTCTAGCTCAATTACAGTCAACACTACTGTATTGGGTTGCCCTGGCCGGATTTTGGCAGCGGGGGCGGAGCTGCAGGGTGACTTCTACAAGAAGCTGCTAGAAGCTCCCCGAGTTTGATAGAACCAATGCCAGCTGGCTCCAAAGAGGGACCCGCCGCTGGCCAAGGCTGAGCCTGTCAGTAAAGTGATAGCCGAGGAATGCCTCTGTGAAAACATATTTAAGAACGGGGAAAAAGAACTGCGCCACAACAGCTGGTACAGAGATGGAGGAGTGAGAATCTGTGAGGACACCAAGGTCAGTGAAGAAGGAGGTGGGGAGGACGAGCTCCAGGCCCCGGAGCAGAGAGAGTCCCCCGAGTCCGTGGTGAAGACCATGGTGAAGCGGGTTGTCCCCCTGCAGCCCATGGGCGAGGTGCAGATGTCCACTGTGAGGATCACCACGTAGATGTCCACCATGTAGAGGACTCCACACCGTGTGGGTGGATGCCTGAAGGGGGCTGTAGTCCGTGGGAAGCCCGCATGGGAGTGGGTTGCTGCCGGAACCTGTAGCCCATGGAAGAGTGAATGCGCACGCTGGAGCAGGTTGGCTGGTGGGACTTTTGGGAAGCTGCGGGGGACTCATGCTGGAGGAGTTTCCCCCGAAGGACTACACCTCAGACTCACGAGGGGTGGGCTGCCTTTCGTGAGGTGTCTCCCGTTGGGCAGTTTGTGATGAATTGCCCTTCGTGGGACGACTCACGCCGGAGAAGAGAGCGTGAAGCTTGTGTCCCGTGAGAGGGACCCCACAATGGCCTGGGGAAGAGTGAAGAGTCCTCCCCCGGAGTGAAGAAGTGGTGGAACCAGCGTCAGATGAACTGACCGCAACCCCCATTCCCTGTCACCCTGTGCCGCTAGGGGGGAGGAGGTGGAGAAACCAGGATTGATGTTAAGCCCGGGAAGAAGAGAGGGATGAGGGGAAGGTGTTCTGTTTGTTAAGATCTGTTTGCTTTTTCTCATTTCTCACTACTCCTCTCTGATTGGTTGTCTTACTAAATGTAATTAATTTCCCCAAAATCGAGTCTATTTTGCCTGGGACGGTAAATGAGAGTGATCTCCCTGTCCTTATCTCAAACCTTGAGCCCTTTGAAATATTTTCTCCCCCTGTCTATCAGTGAAGGGGGAGTGAGAGAGCAGCTGTGTGGGTACCTGGCTGCCGGCCAGGGTCAAACCATGACAACTACAGTCAAAAACTACAAGAGATTGTGATAAGAATCAGGACCATCAGGTAAAAGTCTATGAAAATATATATAAGAAGAAAAGGATTATGTGTTCCATACCTAGCTTGCAAAATTATGAGGTTAAGTGAGATTCTCAGCTTTCTTTTCATTTAAGAAAATTAAATTTCTTTGGTCACAGGTGTACAGAAAAGATTGAAGATGTGAACTCTGCGAACCCTTCAAACTCCAAAAATCATAAGACAAATAGTGTCCTTTTTGTCTTTTAAACCTGATCTTATGGTTGCAAAGCCAGCTGCATAGCTTTTCAGGTCTGCTTTCCAGTTGCTCTACACTGTGAGTTAACAAATCTTTCCATAGGAAAAATATTCTTTTTTACCTCCTATTAATGAATTGTACCTGAAGGAACCTCACGATCACAATACATGTCTGTAGGTATTCACAGATCCTTTCCTGTGCCCACCTTGTACTTGCAGCATCTAAATCCCATCAGGACACATGTTTCCGACACTTTAAAATGCACAAGCATCTGAGTTCAGTCACTAAACCCTAAAGTTCCCCAGATGTAAAGATACCACAAATCTAGAAATTATGATTACATGAGCTTCTTATTTAGCAACACCATCTTTTTTATTCCGTTGTTATTTTAATTGTACAAAATTCTATCCATTTCAAATAAAATTAGTTTTTGAGTGCAGAGAGAGAAGAAAATATTGTTTCTTGAAGACTCAGGTCTAGGTCTAGGGAACTTCAGGCCATACGGAAAATGAAAAATCAAAAGTAGCATATTGCAAATGTTGTAGTTCAACCTCCAACAAATGGGTTTCTGTAATTTCTGAAGTAATATAAGATCTTTAAGATCATCAAGTCCAATCATCAACCTAATACCATTGTGACTACTAAACTATGTTTTGAACTGCCTCATCCACACATATTTTGAACACCTCCAGGGATGGTGACTCCACAACTTCCCTGAGCAGAGATTATGCTTCTACTTTTAACCTTGATTGAAGGACATAAAGTTCATAGTTTAGATTCAGAGTCTTCTTCTGATAAGTTTTGTACGTGTATCTGGTGAAGGACTGGCCAATTTGTGAAGGTGCGTGTGCAAGATCCACGTCTGCAGAGGAACCGTGTTTTGTATATGGCTTAAGTATATATACATTGTGTGAGATGGCTCCAGGTTTCTGGAAGTATCCTGTGACTCCAGCAGGTGTTAGACAAGAAAAAGGGGCTGAAGGATAACCCTGTTATTACCCACTGGGCATTCTGATACAGCTCAAGGGGAGACATCTGGTGGATGAGAACAGATTTTTTTGATTCTGAAAACAAAGGACTTAATTTGCATGAAGAGCAAACAACAGTCTTCTGTTGACCAAAGGAAATCACAGAAGACTTTAGTCTGGAAGGGACCTTTGTAAGTCATCCGATCTAACCTCCTGCCCAAAACAGATTCTTGTTAAATCAGATTACTCATGCTCATGACATTTTGAATATCTCCAAGGGTGGAGATTTCCCAGCCTCATTGTACCCAACCTGGTACAACGTCTGACCACCTTTATTGTAAAAAATCATTTTCTTTTAATAGCTAAACAGAATTTCTGACGTTCCAACTTGCCTGTGTGTTGCCCCTGGTCCTATCACTGTGTAGTTCTTAGAAGACTTTTGTTCCACGTTTTCGATTCCCTTCCACTTGCCAGTTGAAGCTAACAATAACACCTCCCCTTAAGTTTCTTTTTTAAGTCTAGGAAAAACTCCTTCCTTTAGTCTTTTCTCATGTATCATGTGCACCAGCAACCTTGACGAGTTTGAAGGCCTCTGCTGAACTTGCTCCTTTATGTGAATGTCTATTTTCTGCAGATAAATAATTTCTCTTGACCTGCTGACCAATACGCCATTGGCTGCCTTTGATGCAAAGACTCAAGAGCTGTATCTTGTTCATCTTGCTGTCCTCCTGGCCTGTCCAGAAAGCTACTCTGCAGAACAGGATCTTGTGGTCTGCCAGTACTTCCAGATCCTGTCCCACAAAGCTGTTTTCTGGATAGCTGAGTCTCAACCTTCAGCTTTGCATGGAGTTACTCAATACCCCTGCAAGGACTTTACTTTTGCAATCCTGAGAAAGTAGAATACGACTCAAGCACATCTGCCTTTTTCTTTGACAAGAGAAGTGCTTTGGAACATGTATAGATAACACTAGGTATGGAATGGTGTGCATGGCAAGGATGTCCTCATGCAGGGAGCTCCAGTAAAGCAGACACTTCTTGCAAAGTAGTCTTGACTATCTACAGCCTGTGCTAGGTCAGCAGACATTCAATTCCGTGAGGGTGGCACCGGGATTGGTAGCAGAATGGTGGGTGTCATTGAGTCTGACAGTCACAGGTGGGTTCCTGTGGTGCTATAATATAAATATTATTGCTGTAATGTTATAAAAACTCTCCAATAAAAGATGTTCATGAACCTCTACTGAAAGAGCATTGGACCAGAACACTATCATGAGAGAATTTTGGGGGTTTGTGTTAGATTAAGGTATGGAAAGAAACCTTCCCCTCCTATATTACGATGCCTCTTATCTGATGCCTCTTATGTGACACTCCAACTTATATGAAGATAACCAGATTCATCTTTCATTCTTTACTGTGGCTAGTAATATTAACAACATGACTGTGTCAATCTGAAGTTAAATCGAAAAGACGCTATTTCAGATTAAAGGTTTACTTTTTAAAATATTTAGCTTGCTTTTTATTTTTCTTTTTAATCTACAAAATACACTGCAAATTGAGGAGTAGAAGACTTTTAAAATAAAATCTTAAATTAAAGCAGATGCTTCCACCTTTTTGTTAAGAATTTGATTTCATTCACTGCAGATGAACTTTTCGGTAAACTGAACTTGATCCTGACATATTTCCTTGTTTTTTCCTATCAGAATTTTCAGTCACTTTAAAAGTACAACTGAAATATCTCATATAGTTATAAAAATAAAACAACCTAGAATATACAATACAATCCATACCTTTCCCTCTATCCCTGTTTACCAAGACACTACTGAAGAAAGTAAGGAACTAGAGATTATACTGAGGTCATTGCAATAACAAATGAAGGACAGGAGTAAGTTTCCCACCATGTATGCAGAGAAATTCAGACTGGCTCCTTGTATCCCGAAATCCAACACACTAGGAAGGTTGCTGCTGAGCTATCAAGCATATTTTGAAAACAGTATTTTCCTGCTCATGTTGTTCCTTGGCTTTGACAACATGATTATACCACTTCTGAAGATACACTGCTAAGCAAGAAATTTTGCAGTGGGAACGTGTTCACAAGCGTGGGTTGCTGATAGCTTGAGGATCTTTGGATCACACTCCAGAGCTCAGTGTGAAGGTGACCTTAGCCAGACTTTTCCATCCCAAATATCTCCAACTTCAACTCCAAGGCTTAGCATCAAAAAATTTAATGCCTCATGCAAGCATTTCATACTGTTAGATGAGTCAGGTTCATCTGACTAAATGAGACATTTGCATGCAGTCATGTATGTCTGAGGTAGTTTTTCTGCAAGTCCAATTCATGGTCAAAAAAGAGAAATGGGTATTTCCAGGTACAGTTAAACTCATCCTGGTGTAGACACCTAGAATAAGTCAGGGAAACTCATCCTTAGAGTGTTTTCTTTTCTCCTGATAGAATAAGGCAAACCCTAGATGTCAGGAACGAACACTTACTCTGAAGATGTCAAAATGGCTTTGCTACTGCCTGTGCAGATGTTGATCTCCTGAGCAGATGAATGACTTCAGTCAGTTGCTCTAACATTTTAGGCAATATTTTGCAAAACTTTCCCTAGTTTGTTGTTCGATGTTATATAATTACATATTTTTGTTTGTAATTAACTCTTCATAAAGAGCCAGTACTGTGTCTGTTCACTGAAGATGAGTTCCACAGTGCCCGAGTTGCGATCTGAGACTTACTCTGTGTTTAACACAGAGGCTCTTTAAAAGAGGTGATGAAAACCTGATTTATGCTATTCATTCATAACACTGGGTTAAGATAATTTTAACTGTCCTCCCCTCTTGCTTCATTAATACAGTAGAGCTTACATATAGTCTAATATATAGGACACTTAATTAGATAAATACACCAGAAGGCCTAATCACTTCGGAAGCCTAAAGGCCTTCAAGATACATGTAAGAATGTGATTCAAGGCAGTCTGGATTCTGGTTTCCTGATTTGCTACTTAATCTTTCACATCTGCAATAAGTCAGTCTACCTTCAGTATAGCCAGTGTCAACTCACCAGGTGAGATTCATGCCTCTTAAATATCCACAGAAACCCTGTGGGGTAAAGTCTTAATGGATCCAAGATCACTTTCTGATACACAGAAGATGGAAGACAAACATTCCTTTGGATTCATTAGAAATATGAAGTCAATATGCTCAAAGAAATGATATTGCTACTGCTGTCTATATCCCATTTCCACAAATGTTTTCTCCCCTCCAGCAAGGGAGGGGAGAAAGAGACACCATTTATACTTAAGATAAAACCAAGGAAAAACTACAGTCCTGTTCTGCAGCTTTACACCTGGCATCTTATCCAGGGAACCAAGAGAGAGAACAGTACTGTGCGACTAAGCTATTCACTAGAATTTAAAGATGCTAAAAAATGGGGTTTTAAGACCTTTTACTTGGGGGGGGGGGAGGGGGAGAAGTAACAGTCAGATGCCTGTATCAGTGTGATGGGCTGAGAAAAATACCTTGCTTGATGATGCAAGCTGGCAAGTCTACATGCCTGCAGAAGTCAAGGAAATTTTTCTGAACGAAATCCGAAGTAACTTGGAGCAGATTTCAGCTTGTCCAGCTGTAGTTTTGTTAGAAGAAGCCCTACTGCTGCTGAATATTTAAAAAAGGGGCAAATAAACAAGGGTTCCTGTAGCTCTTGAACCACTTACCTCAGACGGAGAGTCAGATATGTGACTCTTCTTCTACTACAATGATAATGGGTCTTAGGTATCTTAGCCCAGCATTGCTTGACAGTACAGTGGTTGCAGTCTTCCCTGAGGAAGTGGCAGTATGTAATTACACGTCTGGTAGTAGAGAAGGAATTAAAAGAGCAACTTTGATTAGAAGTAGCACTTTTCTCTCCTGCTGACCTGTACTTTAGTATACACAAGGGAACACAATTCATCAGAAAAGGCTAGAAGCCCAGATGCCACTGTTTTTGTGCTCTGGTTTGTTTTTTTTTCATACAAGGTGAGCAACCAAAGCAGAGAAAGAAAGAGGCGCTTGATGGTAATTTCTTCTTCAATATCTCCCAAGAAGCATTTTTTTGAGCTGTCTTTGTACACATAAAATGCAGAAGTTTCACTGACTCATCTCAAAACACTTGGGTACCCATTGGATGTCTCATTTTTCACCTCGGAAGATTGAGACAAGAAGCAGTGATGAGCATGCATAAATGTGGTGGTGAAGGCACCCTCAGCACACAAGGCTGTGAAGATCCGTATCATCTCTCCAGTACAGGCACGTAAACTGTTCTGTTAGCTGGGACCTGACTCAGTGCCATGTGTAATCAGCACTACATGCTTCCTTTGGCTTCAGTGATAGCAGATTTTCTTAATGGGTATGTGAGTTACAAGATAGTAAAACGTACAGGCTTTGAGGAGTGATTTTGTTGCGTTCTTTTCCAAAGACATTTATTTTACCAGAAGAGTAAAGAATCGGTGGGCCGGGTATTTTAAATATAGCTTTTAGCTTGTCATCGATAGGCTTTAAAAGAGAGCTGTGAGTTGAAATTTTTATTCTTCTCTCCTAAATTTTTTCTCTTTCTTGTTATAAAGAAAGTTGTAAAGCTTACTTGAATAGAGGTAATTTGAGGGTTTTTCTTATATGTATTCTTTGTGTATATGGTTTTTGACCATTATTTTTGATTACCTGTTCTAGCATGATCGAGATTTCCTGTATTTCTAATATTTCTTTTTCCTCCCTGGGGAAATTTTGTGTCTGCTTTTAACATGTGTCCTTTATTTTTGTTTTGGGAAAACTGAGGCAGGGAATTAATTTCAGATCATTGCCATATCTATTTCTTTGGTTAATAATATGTTACATTTACAATATTCTAGCCTCTCATCTCCTTGAATGACCTTCCTGCACTAAAGCATTTCTATTGCTTCTTCTTTCTCCTCTTGTCCTGCTTTGCTTTTAGTCTTTTTGCTGACTTCCCCTCTCTTTTCTTTCCACTTTCTCATGTCTCCATTCCATAATACAAATTTTATTACCTACATTCAGTCACTTTCTAAAGTTGATTCCTTAATACAGAGCATTTTTCATTCACATTGGTATAATTTTTCCTTTATAGTGTATACACTGGGTAGGTAGGAAACTCACACAGAGCATTCCCTAAGACAGACGTGAATTTTACTTTGAATAACTTCCAGTTTCCCTCATTCTCTCCTTCCCTTCATGATTCTTTAACTTTTACCCAGTCCTTTAAATTTTAGGAAAACTTGTTCTACTCAAATAAAACAGCCATATTCTTTCTACTCTATAGACTTGTTTTCTCCCTCATTAGAAATGTAATTAGATTATTCCTCTATTTCCCTTGTTTCATGCTTTTGTATGCTGTCTACAGCAATTAAACAAAAGAACACCAATGAAAGTTTTTTTTGCTTCTATTCTTCTACATTATATATAAAAATATTTCCTTACATTTTCACTTGTTTTTCTGTCAAGAATCTTTCTCTTTTCTCACTAATGCACATTTCTACTCTCTTTGTCTGCTCCTTCCATGTGTCTTTTGTCTGTTCTGCACTTTATTTAGTTGTTATCTTTGAGAGTTTTACCACTGACCACAATGCAATCCGTGTTTGAACTCATATGCCTTTCTTCCTGTGTCCATTAGCTTGACCTGTTAACAGTGAGAACCAAAAGGTTGTAAATGTGTGCCCTGTTGCTTGCAGTAAGCTTGTTGGACTCAGAAGAAACACAAAAAATCTCCTCTCTGTTCAGACGAACCCTTGATCACCTCTGCATGGCCTTCTCTATTCCATTCCTCACAACGAATCTAGATAACCTCTGACCCATGAATGTTGTGCCAGCGGATGTCTTTGGTCTGTTGTGTCCTTAGGCAGTTTAAAATGATCTTTGGTGTTGTATTCCTAAATTTAAGAAAAGTCAGCTACAGACATCTTTGACAAATTGAAAAAGACTGAATATAGCAGAAATTCTCGAGTAAACATCTCATCATAGTTCTGCCCCCGCACCCTGCCAATCCCAGAAGACACATCGAAGGAGATTTCTGCAGGTTTCCTTAGGTTGTCTCTGAAGGATATTCTTACAGGACATGATGCAGAGGATAAATAAGCTCAAAGGTACTGCATTCCTAAAAAAGAAGAAATCAGGCTAAGAAGCCAGGAGGCCTGAATGAATGAACAACTCCTGGCCAAACTCAAATACAGAAGGAGAACACACAAAGGGTGGAAGCAAGGACTAATAACCTGGAATGATTAGAAAGAAATTACTTGTGCAATCAGAAACTAGGTTAAAAAAGTTAAAGCCCTGACAGAATCAAATCTAGCCAGGGACATTAAAAATAACAGAAAAGGATTCCACAGGAATGTGAGAGAAGAAAGAAAAACAAGAGAGAGTATAGGGCCTCTCCAGAGGGATAGAGGTGACTTGGACACTGAGGACATGGAGAAGGCTGAAGTACTCAATGACTTTTTACTTCAGTCTTCACTGATAAACGCTTGAGCCACACCACCCAAGTCGCAGAGGACATTGGCTGGATCTGGGAGAGTGAAGAACCACCCGGGGTAGGAGCAGATCAGGTCTGGGAACACCTAGAGAACGTGAAAGTGAACAAGTCCATGGGACTTGATGAGATACATCCACGGGTCCTGAAGGAACTGGCAGCTGAAGTTGCTAGGACACTAGCCATCTAATTTGAGAAGTCATGGCAGTCTATTGAAGTTCCCACATATTGGAAAAGAAGAAACATAAGCCTCATTTTAAAAAGGGAAGCAAAGAAAACCCAGGGAACTACAGACCAGTCAGCCTCACCTCTGTGCCAGGTAAAATCCACAGGGAGGTTGGATTAGATGATCTCTAAGGTCCCCTTCCAACCTAAACCATTCTATGATTCTGTGATTCTATGATTATATGGTTCTATTGTTCTATGATTTATTGTATGATAAACAGCCATGCCAGGATGGCACCAGCATGCTCTGCTTCATGCTTCTACACCAGAGAGGAGAAGAAAAGGGACCAGGAAATAGGGACAAATTTTGATCTGAAACTGAATTAGAGCACCTTGCATTCATTTCACATTTAGAGTGTCTGTGAGTGGACGCTCTTGCAGACAGCCCAGGAAACTACATATTCATGGCCAAAAATGTAAGATAGGAACTTTCAAACCTAGACAGGCTTCACCTCTCAGCTACAGATTGTCTGAAGCGTCTTTTGCATTACTGCAGGCTATTTGTCGGCCTTCGTATCACTCTGCCCCAAATAAGAAAAATCCTTTGTGTACCTAGTTTCTAGGGTGTTAAAAACACAAAGAATATATATACATATGCATATTTACCTGTCCTGTTTGTTCAGATGCCAGCTCCCAGCCATTGCTCCACTCTGTCCATACGAAGACATTTATCCAGGGCTCTTTCCAGACTGAAAGAAACTCATTGCTTCAGGCTTGCAAATATTCTATAGTACTACAATAAACTGACTCTCAAAGTCAGCAGTTTGGCTCTCCTAGCACTCAACAAGTCAGCACCCTGCACACATGTAATTCTCTCCCTAGATATTTTCATTTACAAAATATTACATCTTGTCTTGCTTGCAAATTACAAGTTTATTCTCACATCAGTATCTAATTCTCAGTCTCCTGAAACTTAATCCTGTAGCCTACCTCTTCCCCAAAAATAGTCTATCAGGAAACAAAAGAGAACATAAAACAAAATGCAACGACAGCCAGGAACCTGTACCTTTTAAAACTCCAAATCAGTCCCATCTGTGGCATGGCTGAACACAGTAATTTAATATAAAACACACACATAGTACTTATACTTATCACTTACTTGAAAGATATTGGGTTTTAACAGAAATATTTTTTTTAGGATTTAAAACCATATAGATCTCAAATATAAACCAAAATGATACATAATTGTTGCAGTTATTTAGTAATGCAGATAAATTATTAATAACAATAGAGAAAGTGTGTTGAAGTCTTATTCAGGTTTTCTGGAGCATTTAATTTTTCTGAGATCTAATTTAAATGGATGAGAGCATCATAGTCTATCAGTGTAAAAACCTTCTTTTTCAGTTTTGATAACTTAGCAGTCTGGGCTTGAGTCTGTTTTGAAGCCCATATTCACCAGATGTAGCTCTACTGAAATAAACTGAGTTAAATGGTGTCATGCCAGAATGGTATCAGCTTCTCGCTGAGACTCTGCATTTCTTCAAGACAGAGTAAAACTCAAAAAATCCCCAACAATGAAACCAAAGGATTTATTCTAATTTTATGCAAGCATTGGTAAGGAAAGAATCCGTCTGATTAATCAGTCAAAATCAGTTCATCCCTTACAATTTATTTTAAAGAATTAAGATTTTTCAGACATGAAGGAAGCTTGATTTGTGCTTCCTTTCAGGAAGAAGTCATTTTATAATTAGTTTCCATATATCAACAAATCTTACAAAACTGTTTTTTTGGGTATAGACATTATTCAATTTTTCATGAGGTCTAAGAGTGGAAATGAGAGAGGAAAATATATGGGACTCTCACATTTCCTTGCTGAAACTTAATGAAAAAAACAGATGGGAATTGCTAGTGTTTTAGCTAGAAGGAATAATATTTCTGAGTACTGTGACTCAGTCATTGCAGAAGGAGACATTTGGTAGGTTTTGTTCATTATCTGGTGTCAAGAGATTATTATTCTGCTGCTAAGGAGTGAAGGGGTAGGGTCCTTTGTTTATGGATTAGCGGATGTAAGGATCATTTAGCTTTTTCTCACTGAAAGAAAAATCTGTTATAGTGAGTGTATGCGGTTTTGCTCACTTGGAGATCAGATATTCAGTTTAGCTCAGGGGCTGAGTTTCATCACAGTATTAGAAAGACATTTTCAGAAAAGTTTAGCTCTCATTCAGGAACCTGAATACAAGACAATCTCAATAAAGTGAAGAACACGGCATATTGTCAGGGCAAGGGCAGGGAGGTTGTCCCTTCCATTTCTCTCTTTATATACTGAAAATCAAAGAGAGTGGTTCAGGTGTTATACATTCTCAATTTTATTTCTCCAAAACTTCTCCTCTGATCAGAAAGAATTTGGACCTATGCATGCACATGTATATATGCAGCTTAGCATAAATTCCCACAAGGTGGAACTGTCTTATGTTTCCAGCATTGGAATCTTTGATGAGCTGATAACAGTTGAAATCTTTTCTGATAAACTGCTTTTAATCCAGAAGAGCTATTAAAGAGAATGGGTAATAAATGAAAGAGGACACAATTGTCTAAAGGAATGCTTCTCTGCTGAGTGCAGGCAGACTCCTATCTGCTTTTTCTATCAAATACACAATATTTACATCAGAGGTTAGTGCAACCTGTATTTATAAAGCAAAATAAAACAAAACAAAAAAAAAAAACAAAAAAAAAAAGGATGCAAAATTTCTTCTTATGCTAAAGAATGAAACTAGACCAAAGTAACTAAAAATTAGCAGAGAGACAGAGAGCTAGACTGTGACATCATTATTTATGCTGGTAGAGCAGCTTATTCACCAACTGTTATTTTGGTTTTGATGAAGAGTAATCTTATTTTTATTACAATTTTTACTACCATAGCAAGATTCACAAAGCCCTTACACTTTGAATAATAAAAGACAATTGTTATTTTCTGAGGAGTCCCTTATGATACAACTACTCTTCCTACCATGTTGCTGTGAGGCTAGGAGAGTGAACCAGAACCTCCTCCAGGGTATAGTTCTCCACCACCAGGCCTGAAAAACCCCTTCCCCTCCCGACTTTGTGGAGAGGCACCCTTCTACTCCTTGGCCCTCCTGATGGCAGCGTGAGAACAGTAAGTGTATTCAAGATGCTAGTGTGCTGACATGTCACTGTGATCAATGTGAATTCACTCTGCTATTATGAGACAGAGAGAAAAGGTAAAAGATAATGTCTTATGCTAAATTGCCAGGTATAAGTAGCAAGTTATTGTATTTGATAAATGAAACAATAATAAGTTAGAATTAGCTTTTGGGTTTTGATTTTTTTTTGTTTGAATCTGAATGCTTTCCTTATAGTAGGTGATTCAGTCAAACTAATTTTCAGGACATACATAGTTTCCACAGGCAGAACTGGGTCTCTGACAAACTCCACTTTTCCCCAAAGTGGATTCTGATTCAGAGTGAGCCACCTCACGTTTTCCTTATTCATGCCTGGAGGAAACCTTTAGAACTCAGCCAATCCAACAAGACTAGGTTAGGTCTAACTTCCAGCTCAGAACAAGTTGCTTATAGCCTTCTCCAACTGAGCTTTGAAAATCACCAAATGGAGTTCCCACATCTTCTCTGGACAACCTATTTCAACGCTTGACAAGTTTCAGTGTGAATTGTATACTCTTTGTGCTTAGCTGACATTTCACTTGCTGCAGCTTTTGACACCTACCTCTTCTTTCAGTGGGTATCTCTGTAAAGAGTCTTGCTATAACTCCTCCGTGAGGTAGCCAAAGACAGCAATTAGGCATCTACTCAGCTTTCTCCTCTTCAGGCTGAACAATCCCAGATCTCTCAGTCCCTTCCTGGGAATCTCGTATTCTACCTGTAAGATTTGTTCTCCACTGGACTTGCTTTTTTTCTCTAATACCAGGGAGTTAAAAAATGGGCACAATACTCCCAACATGACTTCAAAAGTGTTAAAGAGATGAAAATAATCACTCCTCTTGACCTGCTGGCTGTGATGATGTTAATGAAGCTTAGGGTGTTGTTAGGCTTCTTTGCTGCAAGGGCAAAATGCTGACTCCTCCAATCACATTTGTGTTGAGTGTAAATTCTTCAACCCCATATTCTTGATTACTGATTTAATTAGGAAAATGGCCCATCTCTTAATTCCTATCATCTAAACTAGTAATTGTCTGACAAAGCTTTCTTAAAAAAAAAAAAAGAAATAAATTATATCATATCCATCTGAGGGAATGCTGCTTGTCTTACTGCTTTTTGTGCTGTGGACATACACATTCGGTGTACAAGTTCATGAACATGCGTCTTCTTGTCAGACTAATACACATATAATTTACCTAACTTCTGAGTATACATGAGTATACTCATAGTTTTTCATAAAATATTGTTTCCACAAACACTTTAAGAACAAGAACTCTGATTCATTAACTAATTAATTCTTCATGGAGATTCAACAAGATGAAAGATGAGCAACACTGGCTTAACATTATTTCTGTTTTAGATTACCCCTAAATGTGTTTTTTGGGACTGGAAACTCCACGACAACACTCCAAAGAGATGCTGTCTACCTGTAGGACACTACATGGAGAAAGAAAGGGAACACGGTATTGTGGGACATGTAGAAGTCTGCCGTACCTGTATCCTGGAGACAAAACCACTACTGTGTTTTGTATCATAGAGGACTCTTTAGGAGGACGGGAAAGAAGTAAAAACAGATGTATGATAACGGCTCCTGAGGTCTGATGGCACTTCAGGAGCAGAGTGAGGGAAGGAAAAATTGCTTGTTTATAGACAGTGAAGGTTAGCAAAATGGCGGCAGATATTTAAATATGAAACAGGGAATTATGCTCCTTGAAGGCTTTGCAATGTAGCTTTGATTTGACGTGACAGAGAAGAGGTAGCTGGGAGAGGTGATATCTCTTATGGTTGCATGAAAGTCTCAAAATGATGGATAAAACTTGTATGTGAGCATATGTTAGCTACCTGCACACGTTGTGGAGCTAGGAACTGAACAGCTGAAGGATTAGTCAGAGAGCAGCTATATGCATCTCATACAAGAGCAGGCTCCTTCAGGCTCAGACACAGACCACCCTGTAGATACACCAGCAAACTGACAAGCAGGAGAGGTTGCTCTGGTTGATGCTGTGAAGCAATATTACTATACCCAGAGGCCAAGTTTGCACCCTGGCTGTGGAATGATTTTCACTTAAGGTTGAGGAGAATCAAACCCAAGAGGTGTTTCAAGATGAGAGAAGACAATATGGGGAACACAAAATATAAAAAAGACAATTTAAACTGATCATTTCACTTAAGAAACTAGAGGCAGAAAAAAACTGTACCACATATTTACATTAAAAAAGGAAAAACAATCAAAAGTACTTCACTAGCCAAAAGGAAATTTGAAGGAGATTTTCTTTGAGAATTTTAATTCTCTGGACCCAGGAGTCAGGGGAGGTAGCAAATAATTTAGCTACTGGGAAGAGTAGAGAGTTCTGATAAAGTGGTTACAACACATAAAGGAACTTGAGAGAACAGTCATTTTAAAAGTCATAAAAGAAAAAGAAAAGGAGAAATCATAAGATTTAATAACCCCTTAAATGAATGGCATAAAATCTCATTGGAATGCAAAAGACCTGAACGACCCTATTAAGAAAAAGGAAAAATAAGAATTTACGTGAACCAACATAAACTGGATGGAGTTGTGTTACAAGAAGTACACCAAGAAACCAGAGGTTGTTAAATCAAAATTGGGATGGAAAAATCACTTGCTGCACAGTTTTTCAAATAAAACACAAAATCTAAAACAGACAGCGATTTTAATGGGGAAAATATTTATTTTATGTTATAGGATATGCCGGAGATCCCAAAATATGCAAGGTCAAAAAGTAGCAACTGCAATGATATGTACTAAAAGCAGTATTTCTGGAACAAATCCCTTGAGAAATGACTTGTATGGATTTTGTCCAGCTGCTGGAAAAGGTTATGAAATGATTGTTTCAGAAACATTGCTGTGCAGATGGTGGTGGTTTAGACCCATTCTGCACTTCTCCTTCTGTTCTGATTTAGTCAAACCTCTCACTAAAATTGATCAGTGAATAGATTACTTGAAGAATAACCCGTTTACTTTAGTCCCTGGCTGAGCAGTTTTTTCTCGCTTTCTTTCTCACTTTTATGTCGCTTACAGCATAATGATATTCCCAGATGAATTCTCAATTGCATTTATCAGCTGAAGCAACTAGCTGCTTATTCATTAAAACAATGATAGAATGGAAGATTTTTCTTGTCTGTGGCAACTGAAGCTGATAAAAATCTCTGGGATAAGAGAGTTCCTCGACGTTTCGAAGTCTTCATGCAGTATTGCACTAAAGCTGCCCTACTAGTGTGATGGACTCATAATCTGAAACATTTGAAGGACCAGGATCATTGTGTAATATAGAGCCTGATGGCTGGGCTGGATCAACCCATTCTATCCAGTGCAGTCGGTGTGCATCCGAGGAACAGAAAATATAACAGTAAGAGGGGTTTGGAGTGAGAGTAGGTGGAAACTAATCTACTCATAATAATTACAACTGGAAAGTAAAGAGGGAGGGAAATTAAAATGCTTATTCATTTCATTTTGACATTTTTAGGTATCTAATATTAGGTGAAATATTTTATCAGAGAAACATAAAAATGTCATTTTCAATATTTCTTAGAGAAAATCTGTCAGTTCTTTTGTATCAAAACAATATTTTTTTTGGCTTAAAAGCTGTAATGCTTTTTAAACTATAAAGAAAATGGAAAAAAAGAGATTGATATTAAATCACACAAGTTATTCTACTTCTAAGCAAAATAAAATTCATACAGAATTTGTCTTTTAATTGAAAAAATCTTTGAAAATTCCTTATCTATATTCAAGCTAGAGATTTTTGTTTTCTTTGCATTTTCTTCTCTGTTGTTTTATACACCTCAAAATTAAATTTCTACTATGAAGTAGAACAGAAAAAAAAGTTAAATGTTGGAGTTTCATCATGAGAGATGATTGTAGTGCTTGTCCTTTCCTCAGAGAGATTGCCTTTGGGTTATGCCTCCATGGGAATATACTTTATTTTGCTTTGAATACAGTGCACAGTTCTTTAAACAAGTAAATACATCCTGAGCCTTAGCAAAGCCGACTGACACAAAGGAAGCACATGCACTATTTTATCTGGTTTTGTCCTGGTTGTCAGGTGACCCTGTTCCATCCTGGGTGGGAACTAGAATGAACCAGGAGGCTGTCTTAAATTGTCTGGGCAGGAGTGCTTCCTCCAAGGAGGTCTTCACAAGCCTTGGCTTGGCACCGAGATAGATAAGCCAGAAGTCTATAAATTATAAAAGTCAAGGAGCAGGCCAGAAGGGAATCATTATTTATTGTCTCTTCCAATACAGGAACTAAAGGAGTTTAAATGGAACTAGTAGGTGGCAGGTCTGGAAAATCAAACTAGTGTGACACTTCACCTAACTTGTGAAACTCAGAATATTGTGCATGACAAAATTGTGTATGAGTTAAAAAATGAATGAGACAAATACATGCGAGAAATTCTTCAGGAGAAAAATAACAACAATGAACAAACAAATTAAGAGGGAAAAAAAAAATAACAAAAAAACATCTAAAACCCTGAAACAAAGAAGATATAAAAGAAAAATATCAGAAATAATTTTCTCACAGGCACAGACTATGCAGTCATTGTCAAAAGAAGTTACTGAGACAAAGAATTTCACAAGTTTCAAAAATAGTTTGAAGATACTCTTGAGTAACAAGAATAACCAGACACTTCTGCTAAATCTTGGTTTTTGGTGTTAACAACAACCAAAACTTATTAAAGCATGGTGGAAATGTGTGCCAGGTTATCCCAGCTTGTACAGTGCAATACTTGAATCTTCAGGTATTGGTCAGAACTTGTTAGAAACTGGAAATGCAACTGGGGGATTCAGTATAGTGATTTCTTTTAACGTGTAGACATACTTGTGACATAGTGTACACTTGAAAAAACTGAATGGAAAGGAGCTGAAACAAAAAGGAGCAGAAATAGTAAGTTTAGCTCTAAACGATGCATAAAAATACGAAAAAAATGGTAGTGTTTGATGAAGTTTTTATTTATCTCCATAGTCTTTATAAGAATTACCTTACCAGTTGCACAAGACATGGAGAACTCAAAACTTTTCTTCCAGTGTTTCTTCACTTATAGAAGGTCACTTAAAATGCCCCTTCTTACAGGAAAGGATCATTATTTGTGATCACTCAACATCTTTGGCAAAAGCGTCGTCAAAAAATTCCTGGCTGTCTCTAGTTGCTTCAGTGCTTGTTCTTTCTCAGAGCTGCCCAACATTTCATCAGGTCTTATAAATGAGTATACTTCACCTTTATAACTCCTGCCTGCTCACATACAGTGATAGCAGAAACATTTTCACAACATCTTTAGATTTTGAATAAAAGCTCCACATCTATCAGTCCTCCTAGTGTCAAAAGAAACTTCCAGCAGCTAAACTAAAATAAACTTCCTAAACTACTGGTGATACAGGAAGTATCTTTCTGTATCTTCTGTATCTTCTGTAGAGACAGCCCTTCAGCCTCCGTTACCTGCCCTCCAGGTTGGTTCAAGCACACCAGCAGGAAGAAGCTCACCAACGGCGCAAGGGCAAGGGATGCAGAAAGAGCCCTCACCTAATGGTTGTGGCACCTTTTTGTGCATACACAAGGGAAGTACACGTTTGCCTTAAAAAAAAACCCACCAACTTTTAAAATGGCTTAAACATGAAAACATGGTTAAAAACAGGCTTGTTCATGAAACATGTCAGATCTCTCCTGTCCTCTGTGTCTCGTCCAGTAAGAACACAAAACCAGCCATATCAGGTTGGACTAAAGTCCATCCTATCCATTTAAGTACTTGCAATGGATCTCTAGAGGAGAGTACGGGAGCAAGACTGACATGTAATAACGCCGAAATACTGTCTTATTTGATGGATGAATGTTCCTTTTCTTAAGGAAATCTTATCTCCTTTTTAATAAACAAAGACTTTCATAGAAAAGAAAAAAAAAATAAAAAACCCTGTAGTTCAGCAGTTTATAAGGATTTGCTTAAGAAATGTTTGTTGCTAAACATATGACTTACTCTTTTTTAAACATTATTCGTAGTGAATATCTCTTTCTTTTTCTTTTCAATGTTTTTGTTTCTCCCTTTTTTTTTTCTTTTGGAACTGATCCAGTTTTTTAAACCCCTGTCATGGGATGTAAAAGTATCCATGTTGTATACTAAAAATTAATTCAGGACTTCTGTAACTGATGAGGATAGTTAGTGCTACGTCAGTATCATCTCGCCATTGAAGTAGTTAACCCGATATAGATCTTTCTAAAGCATGTTTTTTCATGTGTTAATGATGAAGTGAAAAGCCTGAGCTTTTGACGAGGTTGATGTTATTTCTTCTCATATCCATGAATCCTTCATTAAAAGCTTGAGGCCTCAGCTCTGCAACACGCTATGGAGGATTTAAGTGTTCCCTGTTTAGCAAAACGTTGAAGACCATATTTGTGTATTTCTCAGGTCAAAAGAGGGTGAGTAACTCCTTAAATATTTGGTTCATAGAGATGTTTATATCCAAATTTAAAGTTAAACTTGTGCTTAGAAACTGCCCAGTTGGATATGAATGAATCTATAGAGGCACTCTAATGAAAACTGTCCTCACACCTCCTGCTCCCTCCTGTGGGCACAAATGCGCACCGATTCAGCAATCCTTGTGTCTGTGCGTTGGCAAAATTAATTTTGAGAATCAAAACCATCAATGACAGGATTCAGAAGTGCTGAAAACCCCCATTTTGGTATTTCTAGAGAAATGTTTTGATTTGTCATTTCAGCTATCTTACGGGAACACAACTGAAACACGAATGTTTTGATTAGCCTCAAAAGATTTTTGAAATATTACATCACATAAAATTCTGAATTTTTATTTCGAGCTATTTCTGAATGAAAAGAAAAAATTCAGAATTTTTACAATCTGTGGAAAAATACTTTTTTGCTGTTAATCTGTTAAAGATGACAGAGCATGAGATGAAGGAAAAGCCAAGTTTTTTAAGAAGTTATTAAAATTTGAGAAGGAATATATTTTCCTAACTATTTTTTTTTTTTTATTTCATACAGAGAAATTCCAATGCCTTCACTCTAAACTTCAGTTTACATTATTTGGGTGAAAGAAAGAAATATCTCATTTCTTTCTGTAAAATGGGATACAAAAAATATCCCGTAAAAACGGGGTACAAAAACTATCCCGTAAAGATGAGGTACAAAAACCAAAAAAAAATTTTCCTTTAATACAAATAAAATGTAATATAAAAATGATTGCTGTTAAAACTGTAACCTTTACAGACTACAATAAAAAAGTGCATAAAAATCTCAAGTTTATAAAAAGCAAATAATGGGGAAAGAATCAATACCAGTATTTCCAACCAACTCAAAAATTATAAAGAACACACATAAGTCCCAAATGTAACTGAAGTTGTGCTTGAATGCATTATTTTTTTATAGATTGCAGGGGAAAAAAAAATATCTCCCCCAGAGCCCTTTTAACCTAAAATATATAGACAAAGGGGAAGACACGAAACACAACACAACGGAAGGAAGGAAACATTGATTGCTAATTTCATATTTTATTAATGTAGTTATTAGGTACATGCATCGTATCATTGCCTCAATTTATCTATCAAGTCCTGTCTATGTTACAGTTTGCATGGCCTGATCCTCATTAAAGACAAAATGCTGTATGAGACTATAAAAAAACGATGTGTTTGCAGTTTCATGTTTAAAATTTTTGTTCTAATAAATCCCTCTGAGCTTTGTTCATTTTTTAAGTTTTTTTTTCATCTAGTCATCTCCACCAAGTGAAACACTTATTTAAATACTTCCCATAAAAATTCACAGCTAAGTGAGCTGAAGAAAAGTAATAAATGGTTATCACCCACTGTCTATATAAACCTTCATTTCTGATAGGACTATTGGGAGAGCTAATCATAATTATATGATTCACATGGCTTAGTGGGTGCAGCCTCTTCAGAAAGGTAAAACATAAAAATAAAGAACAGAAAACCAACCCCTATTACACATGACTTTTTTTTTTTCTCATAATCACTTTTGAATTAAAAACATTTGTCAGATGTTTATTTTCCTTCAATCTGAGAGTTGGGAAAGTATTGTCCTTTTTCCCAAGGCTGATGATTTTCAAATCTAAGCCTGGAAATCTACAGGAAAACAGAATCATTCAAAAAGATCCCCATGACAAGCTTCTTGTGGCACGATTTTCTCGTGAAGTGACTGCAATAGAGTCACTGTAAAGTGACTGTAATAGACAGGGCAGAGAGGACACACAACAGGGGACACATGGCAGTCTATGGTGGCAAGAGGTTTTGAGCCAGGCTATCACTTTTATAAACCCCAGAAAAGACCTGGATAGGTGGTTGGAGGAGCAAGACCTTGTGGGATTCATCTAAGGAAAAGGTGCCCTTTATTCCACTGACTTAAGAAGATCAGCAAGTAAAACTTGTATTTATTCCACGAAGTTCAGTGGATATTGGTGTATTCTCCAAAAAAGCCACCATGGGTACTTCAGAAACATCCATTCCTGTTGGCATCTGTGCCACTCAGGGCTTTTCTGGTGGGTTGGAGCATGTGCCTGGATGTGCTTACAAGAAAACCTTGCCTACGCCGAGAAGTGGTTTAGGAGAAGAAAGGTCCCTTGGTCTGGGAGTGCTTGAGTTCCACTGAGTTCAGTGGAATAAAGACAAGTTTTACTTGCTGATCTTCTGAGCTCATATTCATAGCCATACATGAGTTCTAGTGATGGAAAATTCAAACTGAGAAGGTAATTTGGGTAGAGACAAGACATCCTCACATTCACTGAAACATTAAAATAATATATTAAAGAAAAGGGAGGAACCAAGTCATGCTCAGCCAGCAACTGTGAGAAATGTCCTGAAGCAACTCAAACTATACCAATGCATTTTAAAATATGGAAGTTGAGCCTAATAACATTTGGAAGCAGATTTTCAGACCAAATTCAGGAACCTGAAGCTAGACTTCCCTAACATTACCCATATATCTGCACGTCTGCTACTCACACTAATTCAGGATAACACTGCTCAAACATATCTACCCTATACAGCATTGCAAGCACGTGTTATTGCAATATCATGCCCCAAGTGATTCCTTTTATTATTTTTCTTTCTGCCAGATCATGTCATGGCTATTAATTCTGACACGTGGAGACCATCTCCCATTGGCTTTTGAAAGCGTCATGAAACAGGGCTATAAAAAGCACTGATTAATAATCCCTAGTCTTGTTTCATTCTTGGCATTAACCTTCCCTAATTCTTATCTTAAACTGCTGACTTTGTTTTCACCGTGACACATTGGAGTTAAGTTAAATCCTATTATTTTGTCTTTCTAAGGCCTAATATAACAGTACAGTATATGACACAGTACATGACGTTTGCAATTGATTAAACACTGGAGCAAATTCCATCTCAAGCCAACTTCCAGAAATGGTATTCTTTCTAGAGATGGGAATGAATCAGAAACTGAAATCTCTAAAGCTGCATGTTTTAGAGAGATTATAATTGAAATGTGTATAATTCAGGTTTTAGGTCAGATCAAAATCAGAAATTGTGAAATTAACTGATCTCGGACATTATTTTGAGGCCAAAATATGAGTCAGCGAGTGGTAAGATTTTGACACAAGAAACTCTTTGTTTATTCTATGACACAACAAAATAAAAAATAAAAAGACTAAACTGACTATGATGAAACAGAAGGAAAATTTGGGTTTACAGGACGTTTTCTTATATTCCTGGGGAGTTAGAGCTTTGACCCAACATTTGAAAAATTGTTACTGGTGCAAGATTTTGGGATTCTTCTTCTGATGTCCAACTGATTCATAAACTACAAAAGGAACAAGTATACGAGGATAAAGGGGAGAACAAAGCCACAATATTACGATAGTTCCATACAGAAGTCTATGTTTGGGAGATAATTACGTTTTTTTTTTAGTAACAAATATAGCTAGAGCTGTGTTGGATTTGGTAGCCCACAAGCTGAATACTTTGAATAAGTACATAGAAATCCTCAGTTGGGAGGAACTGGATTAATATAACGTTCTAGATAGTAGAAAACAAAGTGTTTGCGGGGAAAAGAAAAAAAAAAAAGAGACTAATATTTTCTTAAGTTCTCTACAAAGTGGATAGATAAAGTTAGTTAGATCATACCTTGAAAGTCATATCTGGATTTGATTCCCAAACCAACCTGATAACCTATTATGAAGACATAATTAAGTGGATAGATGATGGCAGTGCAGTGGATGTGGTTTATCTGGATTTCAGAAAATTATTTGACACTTTCTCCCACAGGATCCTCATAGCTAAACTGAGGAAGTGCAGTATGGATGATCGGGTAGTGAGGTGGATTGTGAACTGGTTGAAAGACAGAAGTCAGAGAGTTATGGTCAATGAGGCAGAGTCTAGTTCGAGGCCTTTATCCAGTGGAGTCCCTCAGGGGTCGGTACTGGGACCAGTACTATTCAGCTAGACCACTCTCCATCACCTTTACCAAGTCTTGGGAGACGGGAGAGGTGCCTGAGGACTGGAGGGAAGCAAATGTCACTCCAGTCTTCAAAAAGGGCAAGAAGGAGGACCCGGGTAACTATAGACCGGTCAGCCTCACCTCCATCCCTGGGAAAGTGATGGAACGACTTATCCTTGGTGCCATCTCAAGGCATATCAGGGATAAGAGGGTCATTAGAGACAGTCAACATGGCTTCACCAAGGGGAAGTCATGCTTGACTAACCCCATAGCCTTTTATGAGGATATAACAAGGTGGATAGATGATGGCAGAGCGGTGGATGTGGTCTACCTTGACTTCAGTAAAGCATTTGACACAGTCTCCCACAGCATCCTTGCTGCTAAACTGAGGAAGTGTGGTCTAGACTCTCGGGTAGTGAGGTGGACTGCGAACTGGCTAAGGGGAAGAAGCCAAAGAGTTGTGGTCAATGGGGCGGAGTCTGGTTGGAGGTCTGTATCCAGTGGAGTGCCTCAAGGGTTGGTACTGGGACCAGTATTATTCAATATATTCATCGATGACTTGGATGAGGGACTAGAGAGTACTATCAGCAAGTTTGCTGATGACACCAAGCTGGGAGGAGTGGCTGACACGCCAGAAGGCTGTGCTGCCATTCAGCGAGACCTGGACATGCTGGAGTGTTGGGCAGGGAAAATTTAATGAAATATAACAAGGGTAAATGTAGAGTCTTGCATCTGGGTAGGAACAACGCCAGGTTCCAGTATAAGTTGGGGAATGACTTATTAGAGAGTAGTGTAGGGGAACGGGACCTGGGAGTCTTGGTGGACAGCAGGATGACCATAAGCCAGCACTGTGCCCTTGTGGCCAGGAAGGCCAATGGCATCCTGGGGTGTATTAGAAGGGGGGTGGTTAGTAGGTCGAGAGAGGTTCTCCTTCCCCTCTACTCTGCCCTGGTGAGACCCCATCTGGAATACTGTGTCCAGTTCTGGGCCCCTCAGTTCAAGAAAGACAGGGAACTGCTGGAGAGAGTCCAGCACAGGGCAACTAGGATGATTAAGGGAGTGGAGCATCTCCCTTCTGAGAAAAGACTGAAGGAGCTGGGGCTCTTTAGTTTGGAGAAGAGGAGGCTGAGGGGTGACCTCATTAATGTTTACAAATACATCAAGGGTGAGTGTCACGAGGATGGAGCCAGGCTCTTCTCGGTGACAACCACTGATAGGATAAGGGGTAATGGGCTGAAACTGGAACATAAGAGGTTCCGCTTAAACTCGAGAAGAAACTTCTTCTCAGTGAGGGTGCCGGAACACTGGAACAGGCTGCCCAGGGAGGTTGTGGAGTCTCCTTCTCTGGAGACATTCAAGACCTGCCTGGACACGTTCCTTTGTAGCATAATCTAGACATTCCTGCTCTGGCAGGGGGATTGGACTTGATGATCTTTCGAGGTCCCTTCCAATCCCTAATATTCTATGATTCTATGATTCTATGTATTCATCAGTTACCTGCATGAGCGAACAGAGAGCACTGTCAGCAAATTTGCTGAGGACACAAAATTGAGAGGAGTGGTTGACACACCAGAAGGCTGTGCTGCCAGTCAGAGAGACCTGGACAGGCTGGAGGGCTGGTCAGGGAGAAATCTTATGCAGTTCAACAAGGGCAAGTGTAGAGTTTTGCACTTGGGAAAGAATAACCCCATGTGCCAGTATAGGTTGGGGACTGACATGTTGGAGAGCAATGCAGAGGAAAGCGACCTGCGGGTTCTAGTGGACAGTAGGATGACCATGAGCCAGCAATGTGCCCTCGTGGCCAAGAAGACCAATGGCATCCTGGGGTGTATTAGAAGGGGAGTAGCTAGTAGGTCAAGAAAGGTTCTCCTCTTCCCACTCTACTCTGCCCTGGTGAGGCCACATCTGGAATATTGTGTCTAGTTCTGGGCCCCTCAGCTCAAGAAAACACAGGGAACTGCTGGAGAGAGTCCAGCGCAGAGCCACAAAGATGATGAAGGGAGTGGAACATCTCCCTGATGAGGAAAGGCTGAAGGAGCTGGGTCTCTTTAGTTTGGAGAAGAGGAGGCTGAGGGGTGACCTCATTAATGTTTATAAATATGTCAAGGGGGAGTGTCAGGAGGACGGAGCCAGGCTCTTTTCAGTGATGTCCAATGAAAGGACAAGGGATAATGGATGTAAGCTGGAGCGTAGGAACTTCCACAAAAACATTAGGAGAAATTTTTTCACTGTGAGGGTGACAGAGCCCTGGCACAGGCTACCCAGAGAGATTGTGGAATGTCCTTCTCTGGAGACTTTCAAAACCCTCCTGGACACGTTCCTGTGTGATTCTGCTTTCACAGGAAGGTTGGACTAGATGATCTTCTGAGGTCCCTTCTAATCCCTAACATGCTGTGATTCTATGATTCTGTGATCCTGTAATTTCATGAACAACATTATATATAAAAAATAATTATTGAAAGTATCATGGATGCATAGATTACCATGTTGGAAGGGACCACAAGGATCATCTAGCCCAACTCATTAAAGAGCTATAGAATTGTCTGATATTTGAGAAAAATGCTTTCTAATATGCTTGAGCTGTTACTCATCCATGGAGGAATTAAAGACCTTTTCTAATCAAATGCCATAGCTGTCTACATTAATTTGTAAGGCTGAAGGTTCTTATACGAATAGAAATAGAAAATAATAGAAATTTGTGATAATGGAAAACAAAGAGTAATCCACACTAAATATTGCAAGAAAATTTTGTCACTGAACATGATAAATCATGATTAAATATCAACATGATCAATTCTTCAGCACTTCAATTCTTTAACACTGAGTTGTGTTCTTTGCTTAAAACATACTGAAACTTGAAAACACATTATGGATTAGCTATAGATATTCCAGAAAAAAATTATGTCTTTGCATATGTAAAGACCAGTTTCTTTTGTGATTCCTACTGATTTTAGAATCATCAGTTCCTAACTCTTAATTCAGAACTGCATTTTCTGATTATAAAAATCATGACTAGTATGTGGTCTTAGAAATTGCTCTTCTTACTCTGTTAGTAGGACTGATTTGAGATCCACAGTGTTCAAGGAGTTTTTCATTTATATGCTGCATTTAATATGCAGTTCCCTTTGCCACGCATTTGAGGAGTTGGACTTTGATGTTGAACATTATTAGCTCTATTGCCATATTTTCTGCATTGGTCTTCTTGCTTTTTTTCAGCTATTTGCGTTCCTTTAATCTGACTGTGATATCTGTGGTGCAAACAAATCAATTTTCTGGGCTGTTGCTCAAGTTTTTATGGACACCTGCAGCTGCGGTTACTGAGAGCTGAGGAATGTGAAGGGGAACACAAGAAGACACCAATTTACTTCCGTTTTGGTAGAAAAAAATACTTTTGTGCTGTTTTGTTTTCTTCGTTATCTGAGGCTCTATGCTCAACATCTCTTTTGTCAATTAGGCGTCCATCAGCAGATGGACAAATAATGAATATAAATGAGGAAGGAAACCTTAAAGTTGCTGTGAGAAAGAGTCTGACTGAGTTCTAGGGTCTGCTGTAGGCTTCACTGGTGAGTTCACATTAAACCCTCGGTTGTGTATGCTTTGATTTCCTCCTCTGTAAAACAAGATTACAAATATTTTCTGTGAATACTTTCTGGGATTTACTTTCAGTTAGTGATGTCTGCTGTCATTTCTCTTACTATATATTTTTGCTGGAAAATTCATGCAAGCATGAGAACAACCTAGAGTTTTTCTTCATCCAGGCATCCTGATCTGTGTTCTAGTCATTATGTTCAGCTGACTGAAGGACACTATTTTGTTATACGTTGTAACAAAGTAGAAAAGAAGAGAATATAATTGTATTATTATCACACTTAGGAACCCTAACCAGGGACTCAGTACTGGTAGTGTTCATTTAAAAAATAAAGTAGTTCCTACCCCACAGAAATGTAGTATAATAAAAAATAGCTGAGAGAAAAAGAAGTCTGAAGAAATAATAAAGCAATTTAATTACTTTTGCTCTCCACCCTTATCAGGTGCTTTGGTGCCCCATAGCACCATAAGACATAAACTGTGAATTTCAGTTTAAGATACCTTAATTTAGGCATCTGCATGAAAGTGTCACCAGTGAACTGTCCATGCTTCCAATGTAGCCAGGGATGACGCTTGTAGATGGCAGGTCTGCCTTAGCATAGACACACACCCGGGACACAGCATACTTTTCACTGACACTGCAGCTTGAAATGAATAGAAACAGAAACTAGGGAGATAAAAGTCAAACCGAAATGATCCAGTGCAGTCCTTGCTGTATTGCCATAAATGGTATTTTTTCTAATTCTTAATACATTTACGATCACGGAAAAATGCTACTTTCTAATATGCAACACGCAGTTAAAGGAACAATGATATCTTATACAGAATACATGACTCATTCTGGAACTGCCAAAGAGGATTTATTCCAGAACTTCTGCAAGGCATCAAGTACCTCAGATAATTTGCTGCCAGGGGCTGTGACAACTATACCTCTGGATTTGTTAAGATAATGGAAATATGTCATGCTGCCCACCGTTGTAATGTAATGGGCCTGCTAAATGTTGCAAACTTTTGCCAGAAAAAAAGTGCACAAAATTAAATATAAAGCAAATGAGGGCCTTCTTACTGTCTACCATTTTCTATACTTTTAGAATATATACATCAAAAAACAAGAAATGGCCCTTATTGAAGAAAGATCTTAATAAAAGGAACTGAAGAGATTTTCCTGAAGGTTGACCCAAGTGTCTCTCAGTTTTAAAGCATTAAAGTGGCAAGAGAAGAGTTGAGAATGGAGCTAGATTATGTTTTGAGATTGCTCTATGCAGAATGCCTGTGAATTATCCGGTGGGTGTTATTTTTCTGCACTAGGATTCCTCTATATAGAGACGGAAATGACTAGTGAGAATATCTAAAGAAAGACAGGAAAGAATCAGTCAAGAATTTTAAATAACTTCCAAATTTAAGTTGAATTTTCAGTTCTGTGGCAGCAAAGCTCCATTCTTCTACCAAGAAGTTTTTTAGGTCAATACAGAACTAACAGAAGTCTCAAGTAGCAGGATCAGAACCTATATATATCGCCATTCCTAACCTTTTCCTTTACCATCTGAAAAAAAAAAAAAAAAAAAATTGTGCTGAAGATCAAGCCTAACTTCATAGATATCCCAAAGTTTGATCCTGTGGTGATTTGTGGTAAAGACTGGGATGGGAAAGTGGATTGCAGTGCAAAGATGAGAAGCTAAAGGGTCTGTATTTAGAATTTTGTTCACGTCATGTCTCAGCGTAATGGCTAAATAATAAAGAATGTCAAGGAGGATCTGGTTGAAGCAGTAAAGGTTGAGGGCTGCCTTGGCTGCAGTGACCATGAAATGGTGGAGTTCAGGATCTCATGTAGCAGAAACGAAATAGCAAGCAGAATTGCAACCCTGGACTTTACCAAGGCAAACTTTGGATTTTTCAAGCAATTACTCGAGAAAATCCCATGGGCAAGGCTGTTTGAAGGTAAAGGGGCCCAAGATAGTTGGTTAGCGTTCAGGGACTGCTTCTACCGTGCTCAAGATCAGAGCATCCCGACACGTAGGAAGTCAAGGAAGGGAGCCAGGAGACCTGCGTGGCTAAACAGGGATCTGCTGGGTAAGCTCAAGGGCAAGAGGAGAATTTACAGCTCTTGGAAGGCGGGGCTGGCCACTTGGGAAGAGTATAAGGCTGTTGTCTGAGGATGTAGGGAGGCAACTAGGAAAGCAAAGGCCTCCCTTGAATTGAACCTGGCGAGAGGGGTCAAGGACAACAGGAAGAGTTTTTTCAGATACGTGACAGATAAAACTAACACCAGAGGCAATGTAGGCCCACTGATGAATGAGGTGGGTGCCTTGGTGACACATGATACAGAGAAGGCAGAGTTACTGAATGCCTTCTTTGTCTCTGTCTACTCTGCCAGAGGCTGTCCTGAGGAGCCCCGTTCCCCTGAGGCCCCAGAGGAAGTCAGGGCAGTGGAAGAGTTTGCTTTAGTCGATGAGGACTGGGTTAGGGACCAATTAAGCAATCTGGATATCCATAAATCCATGAGTCCAGACGGGATGCATCCACGGGTGCTGAGGGAGCTGCTGATGTCATTGCTAGACCACTCTCCATCATCTTTGCCAAGTCTTGGGAGACGGGAGAGGTGCCTGAGGACTGGAGGGAAGCAAATGTCACTCCAGTCTTCAAAAAGGGCAAGAAGGAGGACCCGGGTAACTATAGACCGGTCAGACTCACCATCATCCCTGGGAAAGTGGTGGAACGACTTATCCTTGGTGCCATCTCAAGGCATATCAGGGATAAGAGGGTCATTAGAGACAGTCAACATGGCTTCACCAAAGGGAAGTCGTGCTTCACTAACCTCATAGCCTTTTACGAGGATATAACAAGGTGGATAGATGATGGCCGAGCGGTGGATGTGGTCTACCTTGACTTCAGTAAAGCATTTGACACAGTCTCCCACAGCATCCTTGCTGCTAAACTGCAGAAGTGTGGTCTAGACTCTCGGGTAGTGAGGTGGACTGTGAACTGGCTAAGGGGAAGAAGCCAAAGAGTTGTGGTCAATGGGGCGGAGTCTGGTTGGAGGTCTGTATCCAGTGGAGTCCCTCAAGAGTCGGTACTGGGACCAGTATTATTCAATATATTCATCGATGACTTGGATGAGGGACTAGAGAACAGGCTGCCCAGGGAGGTTGTGGAGTCTCCTTCTCTGGAGACATTCAAGACCTGCCTGGACACATCCCTATGTACCATTATCTAGGTGTTCCTGCTCTGGCAGGGGCATTGGACTTGATGATCTTTCGAGGTCCCTTCCAATCCCTAACATTCTGTGATTTTGTGATTCTGTAAATACCTAAGAAATACAATTTTAGTGCACGCTACAATGAAACAGGTTGGTATAGATACCTTTCTAATCATTATCTCTTCATTCAAGATTGAAGTGCAGCCAAAGCTGCACAAAACTAAGCAAAATATGTTGAAAGTATCATGACTTCTTAATAGTGTTTCCCATACTTACCATTTTAGAATGAAGCCCAACAAAACGTGCGTTACAGTAGCTCTAAAATACATTCTTAATTAGCTGGTTTTGATCAGAATTCACATGAACACCGAGTGTAAAGTGTTGTATAATACAAGACTTTTTAACCTTGAGAAAGCTAGAGGTTAATCATTCCAATTATTTTTAAAAGCATCTTGGGAATCTGTTGAATTAGCAAAAGAGATATAGCTGAAAGTATGATAAAAATAGCAAGGACATAGCAGAGCTATTTTAATAAAAGTCTTGTAAAATGCAGCTTATAAATGATCAAGTACAGCTCTTTAACCATATATCTCAATATATTAGGTGAATTTGGAGCTCACAGGATGGCTTTGATTTACAGATTGGAAATCAGCATGGGTTGTAGCACAGTAGAATCTTCCATATTCTCTCTCTAACACTGATAAATCATGAGACATTGTAAGTGAGGTGGGAACTTGTGGTTTTTCAACCATAGACTCTAAGCTGATACACCCCGATATCGTGCTGACATGCCCATGATTACTTGCACAGGTATTTCTTGCACAAGTGAGGGTGAGGCAGACCCACATGCATGAAGATGTATTAGCAGGGTCCGTAGCAGATGATATATATCAACTCCAATGCTGAAAGTTACATCTGGAAAAAAAAAAAAAAAAAAAAGGAGAGAGAGCAAGGGTGAGATAAAAGGGAACAGGAAAAGGGAAACTCTCCAGTGGCCAGGCAGAAAGAAACACAATGAGTCCAGGATGAGTGTGGGGCAAGAAGAAACAAAGGTGGTGATAATGAAGACAATGTTGACAATTTCACCATGCTTTTCCCTTAACATTATGTGCTTTTAATCAGTAACTTCTCACATTTCCTATTCCTTGTTTCTGCTTGTGAAGCTATTAGCTCCGGTTGGAGCGTGCTAATTAGGCACAGATGTTTCACATTGACTGACTGTTAAGACTCTGCACATGTAGTCCTGGATAGTACTTGTCAAGTATATAACTGGTTATTACCTACTGTGCCACTTTTCTTGGTTTTCTTTTTTATAAACTAAAATCTGCAAGACAAGAAATGAAAAGAGGTGTCTCTCATGCTAGTGCCAGTTGCTTCCCATGAGAACCTGTCGTGACACCAACATCAAGGTTTGGCTGATACAAGGTTGTGAGGGCAATATCACCTAAATTTTAGAATGGAAAAAAACAAGGGAGAAGTGCCACATAGGCTCTGGAAAACTACTGTTACAACACTTTAGAGTGCAAAACTGCAAATAACAGGCCCTTGGCACTACTGATGCTAAGGCACCAAGGTATCTCTGCTACTGGGCTTCACTGCTGTCCAAAGAATCCTGTTATCACCAGTTTATGTAATTCAAACAGTCAGCAAAAGTTATTCCTCCAGGCCCTACATCGTAAAAGGTGCTTAAACCTTGATTCTGATGCCAACAATGGAGAGCTCTGTTGTTGCTTATTGTCCTGCAGGTGGAGGTGACAGCCCTGAGATCTGGAATGTGACAGGTAATTGTATGAGCATGCTTTGTCTACTCCAGTACAAGCATTAACTAGGTCAGGAAACCACCTTCATCTGAGGAGCAGTAATTAGCAACTCAGGGCCATGGTTTCTTCAGCTGTCCCACCACAACCCTCATGAGCTGAGCCATCTGACCCACAGATGCAGCAAAAGTAGAAATAATAAGAACAAAGCCATTTCCAGACTGCAGACATCTGTCCCTCTGGGGACAGATTTGATATCTCTCTACCAAGGTCTCTCTCTGCTGTTACGTAGTTCGGAAAGAAGCAAGAACTACTGAAATTTGGGAGCAGTGGAGGGCCCTATGCTTGGATATCTAGGGACCTTGTTAGCCCAAAATGGTCAGATCATATTTGTTGCTTTTATAGGTAGAGTTTTGCTGTAGAATTTGTGGTTAGCTTTCTTATGGAAAAGCTAGAATATGGAACAGTTTTAATTAAACAAATATTATTCTAATTTTTTATATTTTTTTTTTTGTTGTTAGCAAACATCTTAAGAAAGATTCCTGAATTGAGGTTGGGAATACTACCCAGTCCATCTGGTTTTGGGCAACTGAATCCTGAAAGTCTGCCCCAGTTAAATTTCTTCCTAAAACCAGACTTTACAGTCTATCCAATTTCAGTTTTATGTGACATGAAAAGAGAATAAAGAATGCTACTCAGACTGCATCTTCTTCCTGGAAGGTGTTTATTTCGGAGGGGACAGCAGGGAGAGTTGTCCACACAGAAGCATGTGACACAATTAAATCTGTTTTCATCTCCGTGGGAAATCTTGTTCTTCAGTGTTCCTTCCAGCCTGAGAACTGAGAGTGAATGGCAAAAACCTGGTACTGTGTTATGGGTCCAATTGCAAAATACTTCAAGCACACTGCAGACATCTATTATCTTGGAAGGAAAACAACTCTTCTATAGATCCATTGGGCACATCAGTATCTTTCATTGTAAAATTCCAGTGGAGACTGCAGGAGATTGTCTGGCTCACTGTCGCCTGTAAAAAGCGGCTGGAGGTTTTAAATACAGCATTAGAATTGATCTGGTGACAGAAACACTTTTAATAAGTATCATTATATATTAGTCCTACCAAGTAATCTGTCAGCATCTCAGAAACTGGCTGAGTTCTGATGCGTAAAGGAATGAAAGCAGCACAGTAGGATTCAGATGGCATCTTTAGTGCATTAAAGATAATATTTCTTGTAGAACAAACTCTTTGCAAATCACAGTTATTGAGATGTTCTCTGCATGTTCGTTCATACGAGTTCATTCCCAAATAAGCAGAGGTGAGAAGACAGAATTTTTCCCAAAATCTCAAAAAGGGTGCAATCTTAGAAGCTTAACCCCTCCCTCAAATCTGCATCATTCATTGCATTTATTTTTTTATAAAATCTAAATAATTCATTTTACTTGAGCTTTTGAAAAATATTTTTGTTCCAAGATAAATTGCACATTTGAGAGGAAAAGTAATTTGAAATAGAAAAATAAAAATATTGCATATACAAATGTTTGAACTGGAGATTTTGAAAAAAACAAAATATATTTTTGTCAAAAGGAGGAATTCATCAAAGAACGCTTCTCAAGTGAATTTTTTCAGCTTTGACAAGCAATATCTCTTAGAGGATTTGTGTAAAGCACACTGCATGAGCTCTTCTTATGAATGCCAAGTTGTGAGTCAAAGGGGAGCTGAAAAATCCAAGAATCTAAATATTTTCTTTCGATTCCTGATATAGATATAACCCTTTAGGAAAATTCCTTTTTAAACTTGTTGTGAAGTAGGAATTCATTTAAAAACTGTGAAAGAAGTGCTAAGCAGGGGAAACTGATCATTTCAGGATTATTTTACTTTGTTGGATTGGCAACACTCTCTTGGCACATAATGCCATGAGGTGACAGAGTGAATCATGTTGATTTTCCTGTGTATTCCAATGCTTGGATGACTAGGTGTGAGCCAACATCTATCACTCTACCCTGCATTGTCCTTTAGTAAGCACAATTTACGGCCCTAGAGCTCAAGCAGGCAAAAGGACTATGTGCAAACTAGGAGATTTAGCTGCTTTAGAGCTCTGAATGTGCTTTAGAAATGAGTATATTCAGAACTGAGCATAATCCAGATGTTTCTAGGGCTAAACTAACAGTAATTGCCAGCTTTTCCTGAGTTGCTCCACTCACCTTCTCATACAGCACAGCACTGCGTGAGTGTGACACTCTACAAAGTGCTTTGGGATAAAATGAACACAGCCAGGACTACGTGAAATGAAACTCTCCTCCTTGCAGCTATATACCTGACCACAAAAACTTATCTATAAGCCCAATTTAACCATGAAAACTAAAGCTAAGACAGCTCTTACCTCATCCTATCATGCTGAGATGGTGGGATTTAGGGTCTGAGATCTCATCTGAATACTTCCTGCACATGGAATTACATGAAACATGATGCATCCCGATCAGAAATAGAAAGGGCAGGAATAAAGCTGGAAGGACTTAAATCTGTGATGCCAGTAAATGTAAATGGTTCAGAAATCACACTTAGCAGGGATCTTCCAGGTGTTATCGCTCCTGGTGCTACTATGAATAGGAATCTTAGCTGACCTGATACGCAGTATCAGAATGACAAAAACTGAAAACTATTACTTCCATTTAACAAGCTGTTACTTGTTTTTGGTTTGCTTCACTAAACATTTGAAAGTGCCCAGGACTCATTTCCCAGTAACTCAACCAGAGAAGAGATTGATGTATTTCATGATGCAAGATACAAGACTTGGCACTCTGGGAGAGAGGAAATTCCTGCATTACAATATAATTGATCACCTCAAGTTTCTAAAACGTTCGCAGCACATCACATGCACTGAAATGTTTTACTCACAGAAGAGTTGGATAAGGAGTCAGGAGATGAGCCTCTGAGAAAGGAGGCCATCCTGAGCAGAAGAATCAACTCAGCCCTGTTCAACCCAACAACAGCTTATCTGTCACTCTGCCTGTTTTAAAAGTGTATGGATATAATGCTGTGACCAACACAGGCAGTTTTGAAAAAACTCTAGAGGAAGGACAGAGAATTCCACGTGAATTTAGAAGATATTCCCCAATGAAACCATACTTACTAACAAAATACTTCTACAAGTAGTCCAGTTTAAGTAGTTCAGCTAACTCCTGCTGCTGCTTCAGTTACTTCAAAGAAAACTTAGAGGAAAGTTGTATACCTGAGGGAACAGTTTTTATTCACATCCCATCCTGAATTTCTTCATTGTCACAGTAGCCAATAAAAGGAATATATATCAATCAAGGAGAATGGGGAGGCTAAATAATTAAACCTCTTTGGAAGGAAAAATTACTCATCAGCAAGTTTACTATTTCCCATTAAAAACTAGCGTTTGAAGTCACACTGAAATGTGACTGTATTCCAGTAATTGATTTTACTGACAAACTCACCTGAAAACAGGGCGAAATCCATAACCTTCTAAAAAGGTGGCAAATAATTGCTAAACTCCTCATGTGAATGAGCGGATGTGTATGTGACGCTGCCTCGTAATCCAGAGAGACTGGTCCCTGTAGCTACAAAATATTCTCATACCTAAAAGAAAGAAACATAGTTCTATTTATTACACAGGATTTTTTTCAAATCTTTTTGTTACACCAAGTTTCCGGATTTACTATTACAGAACACTTGATTGATGCTTGTCTTACAGTTCTGGCTTCTTTTTGAAGTGCTCTGGGGGGCTCACTGGTGTCTGAAATACCTCTTATGCCAGATTACATTAGATAAACACGTCTTCTGGATTCCTCTTGGAGGTATAATCCTTCAATCCACAATGCGGTAGTTCTTCATGCCTCCAGTTGAGACTGTGGGTCATTTGCAAAGGAATACTAGTAGGAGTGACTACTCAGAAGAGAGCATTCATTCATCTACGCTAAATACTGTTCCGAAATGTGTCTGGGCACAATATTGCTACCTTCCTGTTCACCTAACTTAAATTCTGTTGTATGCTGCAAAACCTTTGAAAGACCACAGCAGCAGGGTGAATGGCCAAACAAGATTTTCTGAACTAGATAAAATGCATGAAGATGCCTGAATCTTACATTAAAAATAATCAGATGTAAATTCTGGTCATGCATGACCCATACTGAGATTCACACAGCAGTGGCACAGTGATTTTCAGTCTACTCAGATGGCTGAAATCCTCCAGTCATTCTAAGCTGAGTAACTTTACTTCAAGGATTCAGCTGTAGTCTTCCTGACATGGTTTATTCACCAGTATTTAAGGTTGTAATTTTTGTGCAAAAACAAATTAAAAAGGGGGTCATATATTATCCCATGGGGATTAGAGCATGCTTCTACCATGTCATGATCAAACCTCTCTTGGGAGAGTCCATATGACATTCTGGGGTTCAGCAGCTGTGTTTTCCCTCTGTGGCTTGTGATGACACACCAGCAAAGCAAGCTTTCCCTAGATGTACTGTGGACATCCAATCCTTTATGGATGCATGGGAAAAAAAGTGCCATGGTGGCTTTCCAGTGCTAAGTAGAGCATCCACACAACTGTTTATACATCCTTGTCCAACAGTTTAAACATGGGTAATTACAGTAGGAAATTACTAACATGAAATTATCCCTTTTGGCTTCTGAAATAATCCCAGTTCTGGATAAATAATTTCCTACATTTTCACTTTACTGTTTTGATATCCTGAAATAAAACACGAATGTCCTTGGGGGCTCAGCTATTGTTGAACACACTGTCTGAGGATTCAGAGAAATGCAACCTTTTATTGTCTTGCTCTCTGCATCATTCTCTTCTCAAACGTGCTTTTGTAACACTGTAGCACAGTCTGAAAGCTTTTAAAGTAATTTTGGAATTTGAGTCCTCAGGCACTGCTTAGTGCTCACGGACTGCTCCAAAATCACACATTCATGTCATCTGGATCATTACATTTTAGCTATATTGTTAGTTTAATCATATTTTACCAGTTCTTAAAAGGTTTTTTTGTACTCATTAGATTTTTTTATAATTTTTTTTTAGGTGTTGCCCCTTGATAAAAAACCATATTTTGGATCAAACCCAAAATTTCAAATTGTTTAAAAGATAAAAGACTGTTTTGAGTCTGAACAATTGAGATCTTATTGTTGTTAGCTTATATGGAATCAATAAATGAACACATTTTATAGAAACAAAGTTGTATGAATGATGCTCTTTTTAATTTTTTTTCCCACATCCTGAACCATTTAGTGATGTCAGAATGAATTCCCAAAGGTTTTTGATGTTTTGACTTCACAAAATTTGCAGTTGAAATGTCGTCTACAAATTCTTCACAACTGTACTTTACATTAAATTAGAGTGATAGGGGAATCAGAGTAGTACTGGAGGGGAGATTTTTTTTTTTTAAATGTTCAAAACTACAATAGACAGGACAAACTGAAACTGTGCATTCGGTAGACTCCCAGAGGTGAGGTACCTTACATTTGTGTATCTTACAAATGACTTTTAATGATAGATTTTTTTTGCAGAGAGTTTTTCAGCTGTCTTTAAATTAATTAAAAAATACCTGGGAACTTTTATTACATATTGAAATAATATTAAAAGTTAAATCAAAAATAATCTAACCTCTTCTGTTACTTAAAGATATCTTTTCAACCAAATAATATTATATAAATAAATTTTATGGCTTTGCCATTATCATCACTGTTATTATTACCCTTATTCCCTGACTTTTATAATAAATGAAACGTATTGAAAATACTTTTGAGTTGGCTATAGAGAAAACTTGGGAAATATTATTCTAAATGCCTAAGTAGATGCATTTTTAAAGTTATCTTTGTATCAAGGAAAAACAAAGCTTTGAAAACCATACTTCAGCCAATTTTCCCCCAGTCTAAATTCCACTTAAGTCTCTGAACCTAGCATTTCCTATTGGCTGGCTGCCTATGAAAGCCTAGAGCCAACAAAAGGTACCAAGGCTTAGCTGGAATTTAGGTTGAATCAAGGCCTCCGGGACAAGGTATTGGTCATAAATTAGAGTAAAAACATCCTTCACTTGCTTTCTTCTGTTCATTTTACGTGGCAACACCTCAAGACTGTTGTACTCCCCCAGCCATGCCTGGGGACTGAACCAAGGCTTTTGGTGCTGGCTGCTGTCCATGCAGAAAAAAATTTCTCTGTTTTAAGGGGGCTTTTTTTTTTTTTTTTTAATATCCATTAGGTTTTCAGAAAGTGTCTATTTCAGGAAAGGTAGACATTTGAGTGAGTTCCAAAACTTCTTCCTGATTTCTGAAACTAACTATCCTCTTCTGCCCAAGGGCACATGATGCAAACTGTGCAAATTCCTAAGTGAGCTGCAGGTGGTGAGAATGAGGGATCATCAAGGGTTCTTGAAAACTAACTAACCTCATCCTGCTGATGAGTGGCTGAGTGAAAGAAAGAGCGTTACTTGAGTGCTCAGAAGTTGTATCATCTGTGCTTTGCTTTATACCATCCTATGTCTCCTGTTAGCTCACTTTTCTTGCTACCTATCCTTCCACCAGTTTTAGAGTTGAGGAAAGCACATTGACAGCCCAACAGGGGGATACATAGAAGGAAAAGGATGCAAGACGGCCAGGCGTGGTGAGTTGACCCTGGCTGGATGCCAGGTGCCCACAAAGTCCACTCCATCACTCAGCAATTACTGCCATGGGCAGAACAGGCTTGACTCGGGAAAATGAATTCAATATATTACCAATCAAAACCAGAACAGGATAATGAGAATATAAAAATTAAATATCAGAACACCTTTCTCTCACCCCTCCTTTCTTCCCAGGGTCAGTTTTACTCCCAGTTTCTTCACCTCCTTGCCCCAATGGCACTGGGGATGGGAGATGGAGCTTATGGTCAGTTCGTAACATGTTGTCTCTGCTGTTCCTTCCTTCTCAGGAGGACTTCTCACATCCTTCTTCTGCTTCACTATGGCGACCCTTCCATGGGAGGTGGTCTTCCACAAATTTTTCCAATGTGAACCCTTCTCACAGGCAGAAGATTGAGCAAACTTTGGACAACTTGTTCCAATGCCTGTGCTCTGGGAGGAAAACTGGTAATCTTGTTAAATGCCAGATCAGTTCAGGAAAGTTTGTCATATTTCCTTAGAGTTCCTTGTCAAGATTCCCTTTCAGAAGTTATGGATGCTAGTGACTCTGAAGAATTGGGAGATCAGCCTTTCTCATGGAGGTAAACTTATATTCAGACAATTAATCTCTCCATCTTTTCCCCACCCAGAAAATACTCTAGGAGATAAAGAACAAATATTTATTTCTTATTTGGATCTATTGGTTTTATAATTTCAGTTTTAGAAAGTTATTACCTATGTAAGATATTTATGCTTTTGTATTTTAAACATTAACTGAAATTTCCACCCACCATATGCAGAGCTTGAACAGTCAAAGCCTACTTAGGTTTTCTATAAGAGCTAAAGCACACCAGAGACATTCCCACAGGCCAGAAGAGAATGATGAAAATTGATAACAAGCTTCCCTGCACTTATTATCAGTGCAAGATGAGATAGAGGAGCACCTTCCAATCCTCTATGTTGTTTCACAGACATATAAAGTTATTATGAAAAGAAGAGGAATTCTCTGGTCAAGTTCATCATTGTTGCTGTTTGGATAACCGGTTCTACACACAAGTGATAAAGTCAGAATATATTGGCAGGTCTAACTGAAATGGAGATGGAGACTCCTTTGGTTGAAGGGAATGTTCAACACACAAAATGTACTGCCAATCTCATTGCATGTATCAGATAGGTAAAGCACGTCAGTGCCTATTGCTTTTCCACAGAAAAGCTTTTTTTAAAAATCACAGTCAAGCCAAATCTCTGACATTATGTGTCACATCATCCCCTTCGGCTTCTTGGTCAGGTGGCCTGTAGCAGACCCCCACTATAACATCTTCTTTTCTTGCCTTGCTTTTAATCCTGGCCCATACGCTCTCATTCAGCTCCTCATCCATTGCCAGCTGGAGAACCATGGACTCCAGCTTCTCATTGACATAGAGGGTGACAGTCCCTCCTCATCTCCCCTGCCTGTGCTTCCTCAAGAGCCTGTATCCTCCTGTCCCAACACTCCGTTCATAGGAACCATCTCACTATGTCTCTGTGATGCCAGTGACGTCAGAATGAATTCCCAAAGATTTTTGATGTTTGACTTCACTAAATTTGCAGTTAAAATATCATCTACAAATTCTTCACAACTGTACTTTCCATTAAATTAGAGCGGTAGAGGAATCAGAGTAGTACTGGAGGTGGGATCATTGCCCTGCAAGTGTGCACGCACACACCTTTAACTCCTCTTGCTTATTCCCTATACATTGAGCATTTGCATAAAAATGATACAAAACAATCCTTCACACCTGATCGATGGGAAATTCTCAGCCATGAAGAGGATTCCTAGCATCTAATAAGTCCTCTGAAATGTCTATTACTTTGTGTGACTGACTTTCCCTAACACAAAAGGTGTAAATTACATTTTTATAGATATTATTTTCATCATACCAGTTTCTTCCTAGCAAACCTATTCGACAATTATATGTATAATCTAGTAGACAAAGCAGGCTCTACAATAAAGATGGAAGACTGAAAATATGATTATTATTTCAAATGGTAAACAGAATATGTATTAACATTTAGGTTGATGAGAGGGCACAAGACATGCAAATAAATTCAAAGATAATAAATAAAACAGTGAATTTTTAAAAGATATGAATAAGTGAACAGGATATATAATCACTTACAGGGAGAAAGTGTTGGAATGACAAAAAACGTGCATGATAATTCCATACCTGTTACCCGTGGCAGTAAAAGGAAGTTATTTTCTTTTACAGTATTGGGCTATGGTGTCCTAATCATTGTCACGTCCTGGTGCTAATAGAGACCCCCAGACAACAAAAATGGTTCAATTGTCACAACTCGGGGGAGTTCATTGATTATGCTGTGACTGCTAATACACTGTCAAGATACAATATGTCTGCCTACTCAGCAGATCTTTCTGCATTAAGATTAAAAAAAAAAAAAAAGAAAAAAAAAACAACAATGACCAAGCTATGGATTTTGAGAAACACAGAAATCTATGATTAGGCATCAAAAGCTGTGCCACATGTGCTGGCAAGGCAGTAAGTATAGGGCCTTCCTGGCTGTGAAAAAGGAGCAATCGGGGTTTATCTGGTCTGGCATAAATTGGTTTGCTCTGTTATGCATGCCTACACTGTCCCTGTCCTGTAATTTGAATGCCAGGATCCCTGTGGATGGGTGTTCATCTCCCGTTTGTGAAGAGCTCCTGGCCCGCACCATGCTTTATCTCTGTGGTTATGTGGTATTTATGGCTCTGCGGCACTCAGCTGTGTGAGATGTTCAGCACGCAGTTCCAGGAGCAAGCAGAGCTGCTCATCTCTGAAATAGAAATCTGTTCAGGATAACAGAAGTATAACCAGAGAAAGACTGCTGCTGCTGCTTTAATTCTAGAGAAGGTCTTCAATCAGTGTAGCACTTATTCATGTTTTATATGTAATCATCTAGTTGTATGCACACCACAGTAATTTGCTGTCACTCTCTTCTCATTTGAGATATCATTGCTTAGGAAATAGTTCTCATACTGAAGTCCATAATAAATAACTTAGAGCACGTTAGTTAAATGTACATATCTTTTACAGTGTTTTCAATTAGAAGTTGGATGCTAAGTTTGCTTTGCTCTCTTCTAATACTTCACCATAGTCCATTAATACGAAGAGTTTGATAACTACTAGTTTAAATCTTTCCTCTATGTTTTCTTGTATCTTTTGTCCTAATGAATAAGACTGAGCTATAGAAAACTGGTGGTAAGAGATCCTTTTGCATCCAACTCCTATCGCATCAGACAGCAACACTATAACAGTGGAATGGAAATTCAAGATCTACCTATCAGTGAAGGATGGATTTATACCTACATCCTGAAGTATAATGCTATCATAACAAATTGTAGCTGCTGCTATTATTTTCCTAAAGAAAACTTCCACCAGGTCTTAATTCAGATTTTTAAGATAGCATACATACATATAAGGCATATACATCTGTACAAACCAAGATATTTGTGGAGGCCATACAGTTTATTTGACCGTGTGGTCAAAATGAATTGCTGTCAGTGTGAACTACTGTTTCTCTAACAGTTGATGGTAGAATCAAGTCAATCCTAAATTAACTGCCCAACTTTGTTATTGCCTCACTGAAATGTAAGCACTTGAACCTTAGAGAAAGGGATGCTGCTCACATAACATCTAGACTCCCTGTGTCAACAGGACAGATACCTCCGGCAAACTTCAGAGAGATGACAAATCTTCCTAATTTGCAAAGCCAGTACCTCCATCTGGTAAGTGTAGAAGGAATCTAACCTATTAGTTAATCTTTTACCTGTGAGAGGACATTCTATCATCCCAGGTGTCATATACTTTTTATTATTGTTATTCATGGATGGCCTACATTTCAGCAACTTTAATTTGCATCTCGATTTTTAATCTGTTTCTCAACCGGACACCCTAGGTTCTGAGTTGTAGGCAGCCCTTTTACTAGAAAAAGATTGCTGCATTACACCTATTAAACCTCTGATTAAGAAATACTGTAGAATCTTCTTTACTGTTACCCTGTGTACCCTAGTGCAAGCCATGCTTGAAAATAAAAGTGTTGCATTGCAGGAAATTTTTATGAAGCAGTACTGAATGTGTGAGTTCCTATAAATAACACTTTATGAAAACAAGCAAACAAACAAAACAAATACAGGAATTTTAAGCTTCAGTAGGTTAGTTTACAATATCCTACAAGAAAGATACAGTCCTTGTTGTTCTTTTCCATGAGAGAAGCTCTTTATTGTCTCATTAATTACTCTGTGCTTCCTTTAATAGTTGTTGTATTAATCATTGTACTACAAATTTTCCTTTTTTCACATTTCCAAAACATCTTTGTAAAATACAGTTGTATTCTACCACCAGCGGCAGTCAAATTATCATCTTGGCTCTATTTTGTTTGTTTCCTTCAAGAATCACAAAGTAAAATTTGCAAGAGGAGAGCATAGGAATATGACAAGATGCCCTGCTATTGTCATGTTTATAAGGAAACCTTAAGGGACCACATTCTTTTCAAGTGCTTATGAAGCCACTCTGATTGTACATATCATTTGTTTTATGTAGGCTTTACAGTGTTCAACAAACTATCTGGCTGCCTATAAAGATAGTATTAAATAGATTGACTCCATTCACCACCTTTCTCTCATAATCAGGCTGTGAACAGAGGGTTTTTTTTGATTATTTTTTTAATAAACATGCATGCAAGAATACTGAGCACCTGGTGTTTGAATGGTACCTCCAGGATATTGTGGGTCTTGAAGATAAGGATGAAGGCCATGAATCCAGTCTGATAGCTTTAGCAAGCAGTATTCTGGATCAAGAACATACTGTAGTGTTTGCACTATGGTCACGCACTCCTGAGGCAGATGGCCATCGCTGAGTCTGCACAGTTTCCTCCCGAAGTAGGTGGTGTAAACGGATGAAATACTAAGGCCTTGTGAGGCAAGATAGTTACTTCTGACCAGCCAATACTAGCAAGAAGCCATGCTCATGAATGCTAGTCAGTGAGCTAACCTAGAGATTGTGTCACAGTATTTTCCTGCCAAAGAGCCCACCACCTTTCACTCTGGTCCTGCTTCAGCTCCACCCACAAGTTGAATAGTCTCAAGATTTGAGGTGCATGGGTGGTGATGGTTTGGACATACATGGTGAGGGACAGGTAGCATTGTGTACATAACACTTCAGTCCCTGACCTCTGAGCATTTTCCCTTGTAGCTGCATGTGGATTTTGACTGAGACTGGAGACAACAGAGTGTTGTGGGTTTACAGACAAGCAGGTGTAGAAAAGCAGTTTCTCACTGGTCTTCATTAAATGTGTATTTTTCAGGCAAAGCTGTTTCAGGACCTTTCTCACCTCTCATAGGTGAGATTGTAAAATGCTGTGGTTCTTATGAACTGAAATATTTCAGAGAAGTACAGAAAAGTGAGAACATCTATATGTTGCTCTTCTATTCATGTACAGAGCCAATGATGACATTGCAGTTCTGGGATTTCCTGAAAACTCTTCATCAGATCAAGTGTTACAAGGAGTGGTTGAGGCACTTGGGGCTCTTCAGCGTGGAGGAAAGGAGGCTAAGGGGAACCTTACCGCTCTCTCCAGCTAACTGAAAGGAGGTTGTAGTGGAGTGGATAAGACAAGATAGGACAAGAGGAAATGCCCTCAAGTTACACCAGGGAGGGCTTAAGTTAGACATTAGGAAAAACTTCTACACTGAAGGGGTTATCAAAGACTGGAACAGCTGCCCAGGGAAGTGGTTGAATTGCCAGGGACATGGCATGGGACATGGTTTAGAAGTGGATCTGGTAGAGTGAGATAATAGTTGAAACTGATGATCTTAACGGTCTTTTCCAAAAAAAACCTATTCTATGATCTATGAATACTAACTTGCTTTATATTTATTAGTATCTGATCTTTGCCTAACTTCATACTCTTTTGCTCAGGAGTATAACTTAATAATCATAGAATCATAGAATGTTAGGGATTGGAAGGGACCTCGAAAGATCATCAAGTCCAATCCCCCTGCCAGAGCAGGAACGCCTAGACTATGCCACACAGGAACGTGTCCAGGCAGGTCTTGAATGTCTCCAGAGAAGGAGACTCCACAACCTCTCTGGGCAGCCTGTTCCAGGGCTCCGTCACCCTCACTGAGAAGAAGTTTCTTCTCGAGTTTAAGCGGAACCTCTTATGTTCCAGTTTCAGCCCATTACCCCTTGTCCTATCAGTGGTTGTCACCAAGAAGAGCCTGGCTCCATCCTCGTGACACTCACCCTTGATATATTTGTAATAATGACTGTAGTAGGGCTATAATTAGCTTGACTAGGGTAAGTTTCCTTGGTTTTGATAACAATGTTAAATGTTTTTCTCCAAGAAGCATTCCAGATTGTAGCTAGAATCAAACCCCATTGCTTACGATGCTGGAATACATGGGTCATTCTTAAATCTATGGATTTTTTTCATTGATATAATAAAATCTATTTTCACTTTCTACATATCCTTGCTTAAGAGCACCAAAATCCACTTTTTCCTGATGCTCTCAAACTAGGATATTACTTAAGTTAATATTCTCCTCATATTCCCTTAAGACATGCATTCATAACTCCTTTTTTGTTTTATTCCTTAAGCCAACATTATTAACTAAATACTATTCTGAGAATTATGTTTGGTAGCTTTGGAGAAATTGTTTGTTTTTCATTTTGTTGTTAAACATATTTGTTAAAATCAAGTGCCTTACAGAGCAAAGCTTTAGCTGAAGTGTTTAAACTTTTCTGAGTCATAAAACACAGTATAAGTTAAACCCTCTTTAAAGGTCTTCTTTTTCCTCCTTTTTCTTTATAAACCTCTGTATTCTGTATTTGCTGTAACTGATACTTTCTCACCTGTACACAGTTTCCTGACATAGTCAGTTTGATTTCAAGATTTACCACCCCTGTTAGATCCTTACAGTAAAAATGGCCTGTTAAAATAATTATAAAACATAAACTGAAGATATAAAAATGGACAAAAATAAAACATGCAGTTTTATAATGTCCATGTTGGATTAATTACAAGTTATGGGGCTAGACCATGCTGGAGAAAGCAAAGATACATTGTACCTGGCAGGTTGTACCTGCCTTCTATCTGGACATGTCAAAATTATTTATAAATGTTAATTGACTTGGCTTCCCAGTCTAAAAAATAATAATATCTTTTTTTTTTTTTTTTAATTGAGATGAGATCCTTTTTAGAACTTGAAGGTGTGTGTGAAATCAGACGTCACAATCTTCTAATAAACAGAATAGAAATTAAGAACATAGTGAAGCTCCTGGGTTATCACTGCCATGTGCACTCTGGCAATAATAATAGTCGTAGTAATAATAATAGTCGTAGTAATAATAATAGTAGTAGAAATAAGAATATGAAGAAGTAGAAGATTATGAGGAAGAGGAAGAGGAAGAGGAAGAGGAAGAGGAAGAGGAAGAGGAAGAGGAAGAGGAAGAGGAAGAGGAAGAGGGGAGTTTTTCTGTGCTCTTCAGCTTGCCTGGCACAAGGCTCCTTGCTATGTGATCCAAACTGGTAGCTGACAACTCTGTTCTTCTCAGCAACTTTTCATGGAACTGAGGAGAGATCTCTATTCTGAGAAGGCAGAAGACAGTTCTGACAAGTCTAAGGGACTGAACTTCAAAAGGGATTTGGATTTATGAATATGTGCTCTCTGAACCAAACTTGTGTATTTCTATCATCTGCATTCAGATGGTTTATAAGTTTGCCCTATTTTATATAGAGACGACATAAATTGTCAGCTTTATATATCTTATTTAAATGTATGAAACAGGGAAAGCCTAAAAGAAGCATGTAATGCTTGGAAGAGCGAATATTTTACAGCTTTTAGAGAATGTTATCCTTCTAAAAAATAATCTTTTCAATATTTATCCAGAAACATAACCACTATTTTTTTAAATAATGTCTTTTTTTTCACATTGAAACCTTTTGATCTTTGATTGAAGTTTTTGCATCCTTTTTAAGGGGCAGGACTTCCTTAAAACTTATCCCAATGTATTGAACAGAGTTTGACCCGATGTGCTTTCAGAATCATCTCTGATGGAACTACTGGGAAACAATGCTTCTTGTGCAGAGAGCATGAAAACCCATGCATAAATCAAGACGCTGAGCTGTTATGTCTGTGTTTGTGTGCATCATCAGCACCGTTACCAGAACTGCTTGGCAAAATTAAAAATGCAGGACTTACAATGGCACGTGTTTAAACTTACCGAAAAGTGAGGACTGTATGAGGGACGTTTGTTATCTTGTCTACAGAAGGTTCTGTACAGGCAGTTGCAAGTTCACAGTGAACTCAGGTCAATTTTATGTGTTGCGTGAAGAAGACTCCTGTGACCATTCCATAATTCTAAACCCAAAAGTATCTCATAATAAGTCCAAAACCAGCAAGGCATTGCTATATAAAGATGCAGATACAGGGATAGTGGGAAATACTGGTATTACTATACAAGGCCCTGGTGAGCACTAATCTGCAGGACTGTGTATTCTTCTAGTCACCCATAACTGAGGAAAAGAAACTCACGCTGAAATAGGTGCAGAAAATGCTGCTCAGTTGTCAACATATATATGGAATGAAGTTGGAGAAATCTGATTTAACCTAACAAGATAAAACTGGGAGTTAATAAAGACAAAATTGTGCTGTTTATGAGTACATTGATGTTTAAGCAGGAAGCAAGAAAATCTTCTAATGTTATATAAAATGGTTCAAAGATATTTTCTGATACTTAAGAAGCTTGGAGAGAGAAGAGTAGAGATAAACATCCCCAGAGAGTGATTAGCCCCATGAAAACTCTGGAAGAAATTGTCAACAAAGACCTAGCTGCTAATTGTGACACCTTAGTGAAGTGCCTAATTACAGTGACATAAATCCAGACTGATGGTGGCGCAAATGGTTATACAAATATGTAACATTTGTATAAAATCTCCAGAGTATAAATAGTTCCAATAGGATGTTTAACATGAGGTTATATGACCAGGGCTTAGTGTGAAGTTGTGGCTTGGTTCTCCCTAAAATCTAAGGAATGGATTTGGTGATTCACTCCTGTATTCCAAGGATTCACAAACTTATTTTGCTTATTTTTCACCATTGACTGTACTGAAAGCCACATAAGAAAGTGCACATTGCTTTTCTAACCAGATTTTTATTTTATTTTGGGAAATTTTCTAAGTTTTTTTGTTTGTCCTGTAATTTGCTTTGGCATCATAGATAATACAGTGAAATAGTGATCTTCTTGGTGAAGTAAGAACATTGCTCAAGACCTCTTACTAATCTTGAGAGCTATTGCTATAGCTCTGGAAAGTACCCATAAAGAAAAGACCCTACTTTAACTGCTCCAAGAACGTACTTCATAGGCTGGTGGAAAGAGGAACATTGGGCAGAAGTGCATTCGTACTTGCTCGTTAATTTTTCCTTCATATTGTGTTTCCTTATTCTCACAGTGAGAAAGTGTTTGTATATATAACTTAATTAGTAACTCATAATGTTGTGCAATTTCAGAAAAAAAAAAACCACACAGGATTGTAAACTTAAAACTTGACTTTGACAGTTGTATTCCTGTTCTCAAAATATGGTTTACGTAAATTGTAAAAGAAAAACATAATTTCACTTTCTGTTCCATAAATGTAACTATAGGCGTAAAAAATGACATACACAAACATGTAAAATCTTTGCTTCTCAAACCCACATTTTTAAAACTAAAATAATCGAGCAACAGCCTAAAGTATATAACTCTGCATGGTATGAAAATGTGATAATTTATGTATCAAAATTCAGATTTAGCTTAATGTGTAAAAAGTCAATTGAATTCTTGCCCAAGGCACTGAAAAAAAGTGTTTGGAAAATATTTATCTATGTGACTCTATTTCAAGATACTAATCTTATTAAAAATATTAAGCACTATATTTTAGATATTTAGATATAAAAAATCATATGGAAACATACATGCTGACTATTTTTAATCAGATAATCCCATACACGTTCTAAACCAACAAAATAAATCTGTTAAAGAATTGATTTCCTCTCAAAGTCAAAATATGTCCTTAAGAAATGGAAATCTAGTTGTCCTCACTTCGGCCTTCATATGTGCCACATTAAGTTCAGTTAAATATTTAAGTCTCTGTGCTATATCTATCCTGGGAAGTGGTCAAAGTAATTCATGGGGTCGTCCAGTGAAACAGTGAAACAAATGATGATCCAGAACTCACTGAGATCCATGGGATGCTTTCTTCTGATAGAAGGAAACAAGACTCAGATTCACACTGATAATATATAACACCATGCATTTGTCTGTATATGACTTATTACTTAGTCTAAAATGGGACATAATATTTATTTCCATGCTTAGGTCACATTCCTACTTAGAACCTCCTTGTACTTATTTCAAAAATCTTGTAGAATGGATGGGGAGATTTTTAGAGCCACAGGAACGGCACAGAGAGCCTAGTTAATCAAATGTAGAGAAGAGGGTGGAGTACGGAGAATTAAACTTATCTTCTAGATCATCCTGGTATCAGCTGAGGTTTTTGAACTGTGTATATTCTGAAAAAAAGTCTACAGAGGCTTGGGTTAGGCTAGTGTTTAGTGACACTGTGGCAACACCCAAGCAGTCCCACCTTTTCCTCGCTATTCCTGTAAATTTCTGTGTGAGATCAGCTCTGGGAATGGGTGACAAACCAGCATGTGGCCAGGCTAAGAAAATCTTGCACCAGGTAGTTACCCAAGGGCTTTGCACTGCCTGAGAAAGGTAAAACAACCAGTAGAAGGTGCCAAATGATTTAGTCTTGTATACTGAAAAGTATCATCTTATACTGAGGGAATGATTGAGACAGCTCTCAAGAGAAAGCAGCACAGAAGCTGGTTAATCTCAGTGTGAATCCAGATTCAAAATGTGCTTTCAAGTGAGTCAGCACATGTGTTTGAATAATGCTCGTATTCATGTGTCCCTTTGAAAAGGGATATGAAACCATTTCACATGCATATATGACAAGTAAACAATACGAAACTCTGCAACATAATATCCTGAGTCGTCTGATACAGATCTGTGAATCTATTACACTACAATAGATACTGTATTTTAAAACTTCTTCATTCCTGGAATTTCAAATAAGGGCTGCTGAATTACAGTCAAATTTTGTTTCCATTATTTCTTACTCATTATTTACCGTAATGCAAAGTGAGTGGTCGGATAAAAAGCAATATAAAAGTTTTAGTAAAAAAAAAAAAAAAGGATTTAATTGTGGAGTGGATTTTATCCAAAATATGACACAGATGTTCCTCTAAAACTGCATAGCTTTAAATTAGCATTTTCCACAAACAAAAGTGATTCATCTTTGACTCCAGGTCTTTGGCAAATTGTGCCATTTCTTACATGGTAATCAGTCACAATTTTAATTAGACGTTGTCATTCACCCCTACATACCACATCTCTGGCAGAGATCAAGTATGATTTTGTACAGCCACTATCCTGATTCTCTTGTCATCTTTGGCCTGACTTTGAATTGCTTCCTCTTTTTTTCTCTCTCTTTTAGATAATCCTGCTTCTTCTTCTCACCCCCACTGAGCTGTCAAGAGTTTCACTGCTGTGATATGGAATCATTGCCTCTGTAAGACTGAAAAAAAAAGCCCTGCTTGCACTGGATTCTGATCAAAGAGAATCATTTATAGGAGAGATGCAGCAGGAACCTCAGGGAATTTTTTTTTAGCAGCAGGACCATGTGAAATGGGAAAGACAAAACACCAGACTTTCAAACCTTTTTTAAACTTATAACTACACAATTAAGGTTTTTATTGTATAATGTTTGTCCTTTTTTTTTTATTTTTTCCTTCTTTTTTCTATTCTTGATGCCATGCTACTCAATACCACATGAAAACAGGGCCAGTTAGATTCAAGTAGCGCCCATGGAAATAGAAAAGTCAAGAAAACTAGAAAACAGGACTGTCGTTTGTGGGGAAAGGAAGGGAAGGGAAGGGAAGGGAAGGGAAGGGAAGGGAAGGGAAGGGAAGGGAAGGGAAGGGAAGGGAAGGGAAGGGAAGGGAAGGGAAGGGAAGGGAAGGGAAGGGAAGGGAAGGGAAGGGAAGGGAAGGGAAGGGAAGGGAAGGGAAGGGAAGGGAAGGGAAGGGAAGGGAAGGGAAGGGAAGGGAAGGGAAGGGAAGGGAAGAATGTACTTGAAGGGAGTGTATTTAAGGAGATAACAGAGATTGCCATGTTTAGGGTGGAATGAGAATGGGTGACAATGTTTTCACCACTTCCCATTCACATTTTTGGCACTCTGAAAATATCAAATTTATCTTGTACACTTCTTGCTACCCTTCTGTTCTCCTGTCTGAGCTTTTCTGTAGGTTACTTCACTCAGGGTAGTTACCTCTTCTTTAGAGATTGGTGAGTTTGGTTGCCATTAGTGGGGCTGGCCAAGCATTAAAATGAAGAAATACCCTTAAAAGACGAAAAAAGAATGAATCCATTATAATAGTTTTCACACTTTTGACTCAATATTCACCTTCCAATGGTTCTGTCTTATGCTGAGGCTTGTAACAAATGCTGTGGTGTGGTGTGAATCTTTTCTTCAACTGGGAATAAAAGAGGATGGAAAATAGAAGAATTTCCTGGCAAATTCTTTCCAGATTTTACAGTTGTGCTGACATTTTTGATATTGCTGCAGTACTCAAGAACTGAATGTGTTAGCTCTGCAAAAAGAGATACAGAGCTCTATTTTTTTTCCTTTTATATTTCACCTGTTCAAGGTAATGTTACACACAGAGATAGTGGAGCATGCTGATACTCCATCTTAATTTTTTAACTGATTCTTATGGAATCATCACAGAAATATCATAATTGAGACTATACACACATTGTTGCTAGTGCTTACTTCAGAATTTAACTTTCATTTACAAGCAAAAACCCAGCTTAAAGGTAGGTATGTTTTGCCTGTCAAGTACAAAGAATAGAAGACTTGAAACATAGCAACCATCCACCTAAAGCATTAAAGAAAAAAGGTCTTCTACTTTCACAAAACGTTTGTGAAGTCATTTTTCATGGCGGTTGGGCTACTGTCTACCTTGGGGCTAAATTGCCCCTTCCTTGGGTGAAGTAAAGGTGCTTTAGCTGCCTTTTCTCTGATACTGACATGGGGAATGACATATGACTATGACTCCCTATGGAGAGTGTTGTTCCCAACCTAACATGAGACCTCAGGGATTAACTGCAAGGACTTGCACAGCACAGTGTCACTGAATGTGAACATGAAGCCAAAATGAGTCTCCTGTAGCTTCTTCACACCTAAAAATATCCTGAGATATCAAGCAATAAGGTACAAACAGTGAGGTCAAATGGAGATTCAGACCCTGGGGCTTTGAGATCCATGTTCAGCAGGCTGCTTAAATATATAATGTGATACGTAAGTGCCTAAGTATGGGAGATGACTTCAGTAAAATCTGTCTAAGCTGGTAAGATACGTAAATTTGCTAAGTGTTGTGCAGTCTAGCCTAAATCTTCTCTGAACACTGAAAGATGCTGCCAGGGGAGGTAGCTACTTGCCTTGAAAAGAATGCTACCAAGCATTTCAGTCTTAATGCAACTTACCACTTAAAAACAAACAAACAAAAACTTACTGAAGTCTGGCTATGAAAACAGCTATCCATGGGCCTGAGTTTCAGGAAGAGTCCAATTAAATTCTTAGATCTTAACTCACTTGGACTATAGTGTATGTAATAAAATCAATGGTGATAGACTTTTTCCTCTGTTACTTACAATAGTCATCTACCACAGTTTAACAGGAGATGCACCCTCAGCTCTAAAATTTCATGTGAGTACGCAGGGCAACAGGTTACAGAGAATATACCACCTGCTAAATTGGAATGAGTGCATAGCCAGGAAGGGAAGAAGCTGTAACCTACTGGTTGGATATGCGAGAGACGAAGTTTGTTATGTTTATGTATTTTTTGGTAAAAAAATTAGCCACAACTTAGAAATGACCCAAGGAGCAGTAAGAGGACATCCTGACTCTGACCTTCTCTGACATTGTGTTGCTTGTACTCTAGATCATAAACCATCAGGCTCTGATTTGCAGTTTCCCATGGGTGCCTGAGCAGCCACAACCTGGTATTTCTCATCTCTTTTCCACGTCCCATCCTCCTGAGTGCTACGAATGGAGGCAAACCTCCCTCTCATGCTCAGGAAATAACCAACTCAGCAAAGAAACCATCTTTACTGGAGGTGGATATTTGTACTGTCAGTCATTTCTGAGTTGAATGTCACATCCCTCAACTCCTTTTGAGGACTACCTAAGGGAGCGAGAGCATGCAACATGTTGGATCTGCCTCACAGGATGTAGTGCTTATTTGAGGATGTGAGCCTAGTTTAGCGTTCACCTCTTTGCTCAGTTAATTTTGCTAAATTATGAGATTTCAGGGGTTTTCTTTTTGTCCTGTCACCTGTCCTGTGGGAATAGAACTGAATTCAGCCTTTTAATGTCCTTCTGGCCACTGAACATGAAAAATGCAGCAGTATGAACTTTCCAGGTTCTTTTCCAAACAGCGGTAGTAAATAAGTTTTGATCAGCAGTAAATAAGATTCTTTGGATTTTTGATAGAAAACCAGAAGCCTTTACCAACACTTTGTAAAATTAACTATGCAGGTCCATATATCAGAAAAGCCTGCTTTAACAACTGCTTCTATTTTAAAGTATGTTAATGTATCAATTTATGTATTTACCAATGTTCAGATAGTTAATAGCTTTATAGAGATAAATTAGACAAAAATTAGAAACAAACCCATCATTTTTAAGATGCATGACTGACTCAAAATAATCTACTTGAAATTTGTTTTAAAAAAAGTAGATACAGTAAAGAAAAGAAGATGAACAAATCCCAGTAGTAATACGTAATAAAACTGGTGTGTCTAAGCAACTCTGAATCTGATCTGCAAAACAGGACTTTAAACTTTAGCCCTTGAAGATGCATCTGAGTTCATCAACTGAGCACATGCTTAATTTTAGGTGCATGCAAACACATCTGAAATTAAACTTAAGTATGTGCATATTTTCCTTAATTGGGAACTAGTTGCTAAACCAAGACCCAAGAAGATGACTAACTGCTACTGTGACTCCCCTCAGACTGGCAATTAAATGTTTAATTCAGTTTAAATTCAGAACTTATTACAAGTGGTTTGCACATGGCTCTCTCTTTCACTGCAGATTGTATTTTATTAATCAAAATTGTGATTAGGATCTCTTACTAGGTATTTCTTTTATTTTGCATGACTGCCTGTTTGTATTTAACTAAGCTGTTGTGGACTCTTAGGTAAATATCTTTTTGTGACTTTTATAACCATCAGATTAATTATATGGTCATGAGATTAGATACTTAGAGCCTTTACTAAATACCTTTGAAGGTCTGTCAGTTTACAAATTCCAGTTATTTTAAGAAAGCATGGGAGGCTTATTGCATTTTTATTTTTGAAATGTATTTTATGCATATTGGGAATGCTAAAAATTCCTTACCTGGGCTGCTGAGACCCTGAACTGGACACTATAATAAAATGTTCTCTGATTTTATCACAGTCTCTCTGCCTTGCTATGCCTTGGCTAGCATACAATTTTTCTAGTGAAGAAACAGATGCATAATTTCACAAAATGTCTCACACTTCAAACTAGTACTCATTTAAAACTACTTTCATCCTTTTGTAGTGTCCTAAATAACCTGAATTCTAATGACTTGGATTTTAGTAATTCAAAATCTCACATGAAAAAATGAGATAAAGACTGCTTTGGGTGTCCAAACTGCTTTTTGGGTGCCCAGACTGCTCTTGGGGGTACATGAAAATGTATGACATGGCCATGGTATTTTACCTTGGTCTCACATTCTGTATTACACTAGTCTGACAAAATCCTTAATAGCAAGATTTCAGCATTATGAAAATATGGAAGAGAGAGTAGCAAGCATACCAAATAGGTCCCAAAACACCTAAATAAATCATTCAATCATGACCTGAAATATTATCGTAGTCAAATATTGTATCTTTCTGATTTTTTTGTAGAAATCCCATTAGACACTGAATCTGGGTCTCCAGAGATGGAAAAGTAATGCATATATTACTCTATTCAGATTTTTATTTCATCTTCAGTGAAGTAATACTAAATGTTTTTAAACAACATGGATAAGCAAATAGAAAACCATGACAAATATCTTCAGTGTAAAATGACTACTATGGTTAAGATAAATCCGAGGAAGTGATTCTTCATTCCATTTTTCCTATTTGTTAAAAAAAGTAGTGACAATTTTAGAAACTAGTAAGAAGAATGATCAAAAGTCATTGACTTTAATGCGTTTGGGATTTTTCACGTTTCTCCAATCACCTCTTACCTCAAGTAGACTTTGTCACATCTGCCACTTCTTCCATATGATTCTGCTCCATAGGGAGAGCTGGGATAACAAGAGGAGAGCTGGGATAGCAGTGAGACTGTACTGGCAAGGAGAGGCTCTTACATTTGTTGAGGACAGTTCATGATGGCTATTCTGTCTTTCATGGAATCTTTTCATGAGATCCTTTCACAGATCTTTTCATAGACATAGACAGCTCATGAGCAACTTTGTCTCCTTGAGGCTGTTGAATACTGTTACTTTCTGCTCCAGAAGCAGAACTGTCAGCCCTACGTATTTTCTTAGAATTTCCAATCCCCAGTGCTTCATCACCGCTTAGTATGTCTACTAGTTAATGGGATTCCTGCTTTTATCCCCATCTATTAGTTCTGTTATGTTTGTAACTAAGGATATTTTTCTTTTTACATTGACTTGTAACACATATTACATGTCTGTTTTTTAAAATGTTCTCCACTTTTCCCATTAACATTTTTTTCCCCTATGAACACAGCAGGAAGAGAGTGATTGCAATTCGGCATACCCGTGTGGGAGCTATGTAAGCAATGTCCCTCAAGTCCTCACTGTGGGATGTATCCGGTTTAGTACATTTTGTTTGGACAGCTCTTTGATTCCTCTTTTGGTAGGAGTCACCAACAACTGCAAGAGTGATGAATCTAGAAGTGTGAAAATGAACCAGGAAGAGTGACTTTCTTCTGCGTAAAATTGGCCTCTAGTGTAACTAAGAAGACTGCAGATGGTCTCTTCTAGACATAGTTAAATGCTTCACGTGAAAAACCAGGGTGACGTATTTTGAACGTTTTTGAGCCTTTTGTACTCTTGCACAGATTTCAGAATCCTGTTACTGTGAAAGCTATAGCTTCACCTTTCTGTCAGAGAAAACTGTTGAACACATAAATAGTCTCAAAGAAGAAAAAAGAAAAATTTATGACTCATAAGAAGATTAATACAAGTATTCAACTGAACAACAGCCAGCTGACAACTGCCACGGAAGTATAACATATAGCAAATATTTTCCCCAAGTTTTAACTACTTTCCCTACAGTATTACTCATTTTTACAAGTTTTACAACTTCGCTTTGATTTTCAAGTTCCTTTGTATTTCATATATTTGTTTGATCCTACTCTTATTCTCAGGATAAACTAGAAAAGGATACTAAATCATCTTGTACATAGTTTTCACTGCTGCTTTTATTTCTGCTTGATGAGAAGATGATCTCAGATTTATCCACTAAGGATCTAACCTACACAATTAGCCTCAAGTTAATAATTTATAGTAGTTAACATGCTTATCATTTGTTCTAAAAAAAACCAAAAACAAAAAAAAACCCCTAAGTATAAGCCTCTTCCTCAATTCATTCAAGAGAATCACATTTACTGCCAGTCCTTTTTTGTCTACAGTAAATTCAGTTTCTTTGCAGAACAGATACAAGAGTAGAGCCTGCATCTTGACTTTGTTTCATTCCCCAAAGCTCATCTTTGTGCTGTTCTATGAACTACTAAGACACCTTAGTAGAAGAAATGGGAGAAAATTCATCTTGGCAATGCTCGTGCTCTAAATTATGTTTTACATTATTAACATGGCACCGACATATATGCAAATAAAAACTGTAGGAGTAAATTATTATTTCCTACTTTGTTTCTGCTTCTTGCTTTGCTCAGGACATTTCACATGTTTGACACATGGAGGAAGATTCATTCATTCAAACTTAGATGACTCCTCTGCAAATCGCTTCGCTGGAGCTGGTCACCCCGGACTCCCTTTGCAATCCCAGGGGATGGAGTCATTGCCAGGGCAATTCAATTTAACCTAAGGCAGACGTCTACAATAGATCAGATGAATCATGTTCTAAAAGAACTTGCTTCTCCCTGTTGACAGAAAAGGCAGCTGGGAATACAGATTCAGATATAGGTATTTACAGTGCAAAGTCAGGCAGATTGAATCTAAGGCCAGAAACCTCCCCAAGATGCTGCTGATGTCCAACAAAGAAACTAATCTGAAATCTGTTTACATCTTGTTAATTTACAGGTTGAACTAAAGATTCCTGGGGTTCCATTGCGAATGTGGGAAAACTACTAAATCTCCTTCTCGAGATCTTGCTGGTAGAAACTTCTGTTATCTGTCTTGTGTATCTAAGTTGAAATCTTGTTTGGTCATGATCTATTTCTCACTATATTTCTTCAGTATCCGGCTGAGGTTGTGTATTCTGATGTGTAACAAATCTCATAGAATCATAGCATCATAGAATGTTTTGATATAGAAGAGACCTTTAAAAGTCATCTAGTTCAACTTCCCTGCAGTGCACAGGGACATCTTCAACTAGATCAGGTTGCTCAAAGCGCTGTCCAACCTGACCTTGAATGTTTCCACAGATGGAGCTTCCACCACGTCTCCGGGCAACCTGTTCCTGTGTTATATCACCCTCATTGTAAAAAATTTCTTTCTTATACCTAGTCTAAATTTACACTCTTTGAGTTTAAAACCATTATTCCTTGTCCTATCACAGCAGACCCTGCTAAAATGTTGACAAAAAACACATGTATTTGTTTATGCAATTAAACCTAGGGTCCAAAATCCAGCACTTAAAGATGTTTTTAGTTCTCCATACAAAACTGACATAGTCTGTAAAACCCACAGATACATGGTGTGTTCTTGCTTCTCAGTTTTACTCAGAAGGTTCTCATGGCATAAAATGATGTGATACTCTTCTGGTACTTGTTTTTAATTTAATTTAGTTATGTTGAAATGCCAGACAGCTATACTTGATAATACTTGCTTTTTCTAGGTATCTATTAATTCAGACCTTTATGGGGGGTTTGTTTTGTTTTAATATATATAAGTGAATCCAAGTAAAGATAGAGACCCTTGCTGAATATTCTGGGTTTATGGTGAAATTCTAATATATGCTTCACAAATAAATCCCATCATGCAACCATTCCTGGTTTGGGTAGCTGCAAAATTATTGTGTCGGTGGAGATATTTGCTCATAAATTACTGGAGTAAAAAATATTGCTGTTTTTTTGTTTATACATGATAAAAAGAAAATGATTTCTGTACCCAGAAATATGTGTATATATATTTTTCCTCATTCTGTCAGGCTGATAATCCCCTAGACACCGAGTCAGCAAGAAAATCATTTCAGTGACATTCATTAATTTTCAGGAAGTTCTCTGAACTAAATTGATAATAACAGCATGTTATAGATGGAATAAATTTTCCATAAATTTATTCACCTTTTATTCTGAGATTTGGAAAGGAAACTGTTGGGTGTTTTTTTTTCCCTTCTTATCAGATTTTGCATTATCATGGGGTTGTAGAAGGCTTGTAATTACAAATGTTATTCTGCAAAACAAATTAAATATAAGACTTCACAAGTATGTCCTGTGCTGTGATTCTGAGCTCATTTCTGGATCTCAGACAATGTCTCTGTGTGTTAAATAAGCTTCCCATCTAAGCTGTCTACCAACCATCGCTGACTGTCTGTTACCATACCTAAGAGAAGCACCATTTTTTGCTGGAACATAATGCTTCTTGTTAAATCAACTGACATAGCTTGAAAAAAGGAGATAAACCTTTTTGCATACAAACTGTTCTTCAAGGCTCCTTGTGCCTCAAAGCCTTCTTCTTTGGTTGTTTTTCAGGTACATTAGCTGGCCTAATAAAAACATTACTTCTTTTTACAGACTTTGCCTTGCTTGTATGTTTTGAATATCAGCGTGGGGACGGCATGAATTCTGCACACAGCGGCAATATCTGCTTGAGCTGGGGGCACAGGGCAAGAAGAGCTAGCCAGAGTCTGTGGAGGATATTTGTACACTAAAGAGTCTGTCCTTGGAGCAGAGATGTTCCTGCTGGTGAAACCACTGGCTGCTGACTGGACCATGCTCCCCTGGGTAGCCAGATTCTCCTCTGATTTCCAACTCCTCATACTCCAGCTCTCTCCCGCCTTCCTCTCTCCCCCCTATTGTCATAACTGTATGACAATAACACAATAACTGTATGTGTCTTTTTTAAGGGGAGGAGTGTGTTATGTGTGTGCCACATTTCCAGCTGGGCCCACACATCACTCCTGGAAGGAACTGAGTGCACTCAGCAGCCTTTGAAGTTGAAGAGCCCAGTGACTTAGCTGGAAGCCTTGCTTTCCTACAGGCTGTGCAAGCAATAAATCTCTGGCTCAGAGGTTACTACCTTTTTTTTTTTCAGTGTTCCAAATATTCCCATAAAAACAGCAAATGGAAAAAACAAACAAACAATCAAAAAAACATATGGAGACTGGTCAGTAAACCAGTAAAGATTATTGTAAAGATTAAATGTATTAGATTCCTGTTATTGTACTAACTTCTGATATCAAAATGCTTTTCTGAACTGATACTTTCCTCAGGATGAAAGGTCTTAATGACAGAGGAAATAAAGTTGCAAATGGAAAAGTAACAAAGATGCAGCTGTTCTTCAGATTAAAGGTACCCCAGGTGAGCTCACCAGCAGGTACCAGAGGGAGGGGCAGAACACTGTGTCAGCTCTTCAACCTCACCCTCAAGGATCTCTATTTTCACAGAATTTTAATTACCACTGAAACCTTCTGTCTCTCTTTATGACAATTTTCTTCACAGTACTGATTTACCAATTTCAGTAACAACAAGTGTAGACATTTGGGCTCAGAGCCCAAAACCAACATGCAAACCTATGATCAACAGGAAGCTGCTCATGATGCCTCTGGCTTAATTAGCAGCATTGTTAGCTGTTCACTTAGTTGGGTATTAGAGGGCTTTAGCTCATTCTTATTGCTCTATTAAAAACAAGACACCTCCCCTAAAAAAAAAAAAAAAGCCAAACAAGAAAGGGGAAGAGAGGAAGGAATTTTCCTTTGTTAAAAATGCCTTGTGTGAATTACTTTTTTTTGATGTATGATACTTGGAGAACATTAAAGAAAGACAGCCTCACATAATGCTTTGTTGGAGATTGCCCGTGTTGAAAATCTGTCTGCATTCTGACCTTTGCACAAAGTAAAATCTGCAGCTTATGCATCTGGCTAAATTTAGATGAAGGTTTTTTTCCCAAATGCACTCTTGAATTCCTAGCAAGGTGATAATATTTATTGGAGGATTTTTTGCAATTTCCTACTTGTATGTTAGAAGAACATTCATTTCGTGTCTCTCAGCTCTGTGATCTTACTTCCCCATAAAATATTTCAAGGGGCATAAACCTAACTTTTGTTCCATACCCTCAGGACACTTTTAAAGATGTTGATGTACAATTTCTCATGTCTAGACATTACTTACTTGTGTCAAGTTTAATTCTTTATACAGTGTCACTGAGACCTGCCAGACTGATCTTCCTGGAAGACAGAATCTTCCTCTTAACTTCAGAGCACTAAATGTTAGAAAAGGGAACATGATTTTCTCCTCATTTTTTTCAAGACTTGATCTTTTTATGAATAGTTTAAGGTAGGAGGAAACGACTCCCTCTCTACACCCGCCCTAGCTTGGGCAGACCTCGGTGGTACCACGACTTCCTTTGCTCTGGTTAGATCTGGTTCCTATCTAAGTGCGCAAACAACAGACTTGGATTTTCCATATCCTTATGTAGGTTTGACATTAATTGTTAGCTCTCGTTAACATAACTGCTATGTTGTAGTAACTCTTCCTGCTGTTGATTCCTACTGCCCAATGATTTAGGAGTGCATAGGAACATACATCATGCGATAGTCAGCAAAATGCAAAGTTGTTCTACACGGACAGGACCAACCAGAGCCTGCTGCCTCAAAACAAATTGTTCTGCAGCTTGGTACAATCCCCTGGCCCACACAGAGAGAGCAAATGAAAACCTAGTGCCTGTTCACTTCTCCACTGCTCTGGTGAGCTCATCTCTTCTGGTCTGACACAGGGTTTCGTTTTAGTGCAGTAGGCACCTGGCATCTCTGATTAATCTTTGGCAGAAACTAGAAGAAACTGGGTACAGACTTCAATGTTTAATGGGTCTGTGAAACTTAACTTCCCACAGCTTGGCAGCTGCAAAAGAGAGGCATTGTTTCCCAACTGTATGAGATAAATAAATGTAGACCTTTTATTTAAACCTTAGTTTGCTAGATACCTGTTGGAATAAAAAAAAAATTAAGTAAAAGGTGCTCTTTTTGTGTCTACAAAGATCATAAGACAGAGTTCACTTTAGTATTGATAAACTTTTTGAGCTTTTGTGCTTCGTATTTTCAGACTATATTTAAATCTATTCCTCTGCTATTTGCAAGGTTTCCTGCATCTCCTCTGTTTCTCATCTAATGGAATCAAAGCTTCTCGCCAGATTTCTGACTCACTGAAAAGCCTTTCACACATGCTGCCATGTATTTAAGAACCTGTATTGTGTAACTTTCAGAGACTGCATTGTGTTAAGAGTGCTCTGTTTATTAAATGGTCTTGTACAAGTTTGGATGTAGTCATCTGGATGACTTGTTGACACTATAAATTTGTGATGAAATTTGAGGTTTACTGTAGCCAATTACTTTGCCATGCCAACAGCACAGGCTCCCTTTCTTTATCTAATTTCCCTAAAATTTGGATATCTCTGTCCAACAAAACAAGGGGAGTTGAACTATGTGTGTTATTTAAAATGGAAGTTAACACTGTTGCTGGTTTCATAGCATAATCAAGATATAATTTAGTCATATTAGGATTTTTATATTGCTTATCTAATTGATTGTGCTTTTCCTCCGGATCCTGATCTGCAAATCTCCAACATAATTCTCCAGGAATTTGCCTAGCAGCCAGAGCAAAGTAAAGGATTTAAATTCTGAAGTTTCCCTTCAGTCTTTTGTCACTAACTGTTTACGTGTGGATGAATTGCATAGTCTTGAGTCTTAATAAGTGTCTATCTTTGGAACTACTTTTAGTTCCCACCATAAAGCATGCTTCACTTGACTTAAGGGAGTATTAGTGCTCACTTACACCACTGAGCACTGTTTGCACTTCATTCCTATTGTGTCCCTCATTTAGTTCCAGCATTCAGTAAAAGGTATTTCATTAAGTTTGCAGGGCTCATGATTTGATGAACTTCCAACAATAACAAATATGAATTCGGTCAATCTTTATAATCTTTATTTTATATATATATATACACATCTTTCTTTTTTTAACTACTCTTTCGAAATTTTCTAATCTTGTATACAATGCACCACAGTTCAAACTCTTCCTTTTTCTCCCTACCTTAAAATTATAAGAAGCAACATTGTGTGATTCAAAGAAAATGAAGCAAATAGTTCTTTTCTGAAAGGTAAACTCATCTTTTCACATATTTTACCTTTGAAATCACTAATGCAGATACTGTTTTGATTTCATCTAGGACAGTTTTAGAGTCAGAGGCAACTTATCGTATTGGGTTTTGCTTATAGACAAATGAGAGAATAGCTAAAAATGAAGGTAATTGTCTTTAAATCTGTTAAGGCAAAAGCTTAAACAGATACTAATTTCAAAAATTGTTTCATATTGTGTTGATAAAATAGCAGTCATCACAACACTGTTTCAGTGAGAGCTCAGACACCACAGTTTGCTGATCTTCTCCTCAGGGTATGATTTTAATTAGTGGGAACTGTGCTTCTTAAAGAAGTTGTTTAGAAAGGGATAAGCTCTGGTTGGTCACAGAAGTGAAGGTAAATCTCATGAGGGAAGAATCAGATTTTCACTTAATCTCAAGATTTTTATAAGAAAAAAAATAATTCTTCTTAGATTGTATAAACAAATTACTTAAACCTGATGTTTCTGACTGAAAGATATTATTGTGATTCCTCTAAGGATGCTGCCCACTCACTTGGCTTCTTATCTCAAAAAAACATTTAACTCATAAGCCAACAACCACAAAAGAGAATAATAGTGTAAGCAATGTTTTAGGTAGCAATTTACTTAAATATTACCAGAAAAAAAAGTCTCAAGGATTTAGAAAGATCTGTGTAGTGTTTTGACACTAAGTCATTTTTTTATGGATACAGTTTATTCAGGTAGTATTGCAAACTTCAGCACTAAGAGCTTTGCTGTTATAAGCACGCCTTTATTCTCCCCATCTGTGCCTTTACATCTAGATGGTACTGACTGAATGCTGTATGGTTGCAGCTCTTCCTGAAATAATAGCAATTGTTTACATCAAAATCCAGGTATCTCACAATTTTTTTATTTAGCTTTAGCAAGTGTTGTTTCTGTTGGGATAATTGTGTTCATAAATTTATTGTTTTGAAAATATGCATCTGGGTTTCTTTTGCCTTGTAAGAGAGCTGTGCTCACTTTATTTGCAGGATAAACATAACATAACAAGCTCTGAACACAGTCACCTCGTAACTTGAAATCCCTTGTGATAAGTATGCTCTTAAGATATGGCACAAGAACAAAGCTATTTTCCAGGATCTTCATTTGTGACATACTTTTTAAGCATGCTTTTTTTTTTCTTGTGGATGAGCTATGAAGCTTCCTGTTCACATTTCCATAGGAATGAGTCTCACAAAAGTATACTGGAGTGTGTTCTGCTTTTCCATGCATCTGCATTTTGTTATTTCATTGGATCCCTCCAACTGCTCTCCTGCAACCAGCTAAAAGGCTTTAGGATATAACAACTATGCATTTCTAAGATTAATCAGATTCTCTTTTTTATAAGATAGGTTCGAGTAATCCAGAAATCACTGGAAAAAATTTTACATAAATGCAGGACTAGATTCATCTCTAAGTCAGATGATCACGGGGGAGTAAATTGGGTCCTGAAGGTAGCTCTCTGCTTTTTGTTGTGTTGCCACTTCTCCAAGCCAAACAGCCAATTCCTCTTTGTAGCCGCTGCAATACAGATTGAAAGGATTTTATCCTGAATGACGCATCTGGCTTTTCGCCTGACCTGTACAGATGGCAAGTGAAGGCCAGGAAAATGTTTTTGTGACTGCCAATGTTTCTCTATCCTCCTATAGCCAAGGCTATTGCAAACAACAGCCCATCTCTCACCCAGCATCTTTGTTGTTTCAGACTGGGTGTGAAAAAGGCAAAACACTTGCTTCTTGACACAGTCTATCACTAGATGACTGGATATTGCCAAAGTTAAATGAGTACTGCACTTCGACACTGTCAGTGGTAAAATACAGATATCTCAAGGCCCATAGGAGGATTTGGTAATTGCAAAGCTAATTAAAATAGACAGGCCATCCACTACAAGGACAGTTAGCCAGGATGCCCAGAGAATGTTTGGTCTGAGGGAAAAAATTCCCTTTGTCATCTCACTGCCTCTTCTGCCTCCCTGATTTCACTACCTCCTAACTCCAAGGTCAAGATGAGCTGGAGGAGGCCAGAGTTGAATACAACAGGGTGAGTGGTTCAGTCTGAGACTATCCCTTACAAAGTATTTTTGTATTATGAAATGTTTGTTAATTCAGCAAGAATTAAGAGCTGTCTAGCTGCCTAGTTCACAGAGTTTTAGGATTCTGACAGCTGCCTTTGGGGGAGTTAATGACAACTGGACTTTAATAAGAGCTAGGTGTCTAACTTGTACGGAGATGGGAGAGCTCTGTAGACAAAATAAACCATTTAAGCAGTTACAGACTTGCACTGCCTAAGTCTGAATGAGTAGCAGATGCTGATGTTGACAGAGGGCTGAGCACGAGCAATGTGAATCATGGATTGATACTTAATCATTTAAAACCTCCAGATGGCTAATTTATGGTAGATGAATTCATGCTTTAGAGGGCAATCACATCACCTTATTTTAGGTATATAAATTAGGTGCCAAAATTAGAAAGCTGTTTTTTCTATGTTCCCTCTGTAGGCAACAGGGAGACACTGATCTTCTAGATGATGAATCAAAATTAGATGTGTATTCTGAATCCTAGCAAAACACGCTGATCTCTGCTGACTTTAGATGATGTGTTGGTAATTATTCCTCTACATAAGGTGATTGGATGCCTATAGACTGTGTGAAATCACTCTTTCCCCAATTTGCAGAAGCTTGAATATATATGAGCATAGCCTCAGGATTGAGATTCCAGAAGACCATAAATGAACCAATTTCTTCAGAGGCTGGTGTGAACATGCATTATTATAACAGGTAATCCAGCAGAAATCAGTAGTCTTTAGTGTGAGGATGCAGTGGACAAAGGGAAACTTTTGCTTATTAAGCTCTGGAGATATTTTCAGAAGAGGAAATAGCTAATAAAAATCAAACAAAATGCATCAATTCATGGGTACATGCCAATAATTCTGCTTTTCTGTCAGGTGCAGAGGCTAAAGCTGCCTAAAGGCAGTTTTAATTGACATGCATAGCATTCATGAAATAGATACACCATACAAATACTGACCTTGCCGGCATGAAACGGGGCAATATTAACATAAGGATGCCCTTCATCCATTTTATTATGATTTATACTGGAGGAAATGCTGATGAAGAATATTCTTATGTGCCCATGTAGCTATTCAACATCCTCTGTGTATTTTACTGGAGGAAATATATGGTTGTTACAGCCCATGACAGGAAAATAAAAATCCTTAGGTTTAGACTGAGAGTATCAAGAGAGTGTAGGATCATGTTATATGAAGCACAAATCTTTCAGTAGGGTTTTCACTTACTCTGCCAAAAACCTAAATGATAGTAATGATTGATTCATACCTTCAGTTTGAGCTTTTGGGAAATGAAACTGATTTCCTCCACCCAGCCGAAGAAGTCTGGTGTGTGACCCTTCTCCCTTTAATGCCTACAGCAGCATGAGGACCTGAAGCAGATGCTAGATTATTTCTAAAATTAACATCAAGATGTTCATGATGAACCACTAATTAGCCCCTGTCAGTTACTGAGCTAGATACTAGATATGTCCAGTGTCGTAGACACTATCTGATGAATAGCATGTACAGATTCCAGAGACATTAGAAGAGTCAAGAAGTAGGACTTAATCCTGTGACTTTTGAGCACACGTTAAGCCAAAGTGGAGCTTTCCTTATCAGTCAATTGGTGTGATTTTTTTATTAGTTTTTTTACGCTGGCTTCAGTTTCTTCTTGAAAACATGTCACAAAGTGTAAGGCAAAAGAGATCAGTTACGGGAAGCATGAATGAGGTCTCATTACTTTCTCAAAAAACTATATTTAATTTTTTGTGAAGACATATGAAAACAAAGTGTGAAGCTTATATGAAATTTCCACTTCATATTGTGACTGTACACTTGAGGTAATGATGCAGCACATGTGAAGTTGATCTGCAGACTTCACACAGTTAGTGTATCAATGTTGTGAAGACACGCTATTTTCTGATTATGCCAGTGATTTTATTTAAATTAGTATGGTCTTTCCATATAGTTTATAATAACAATAACAATAGAATTGTAGAATATCTTAGGTTGGAAAGGACCTTAGAGATCTCTAAGGTCCTTTCCAAACTAAGACATTCTATAATCCAACCTCCCTGCCATAGGCAGGGATGCTCTTAACTAGACCAGCTTGCTCAAGGTCTCATTCAACCTGGCCTTAAACATCTCCAGGGAGGGGGTATCCACCACATCTCTGGGCAATCTGTTCCAGAGTCCTGCCACCCTCGTTCTGAAGAATAGATCTAAACCTGTTCTCCTTCATTTAAAATCCATTACCCCTTGTCCTATCGCTGGACACTCTTGTAAAAAGTCCCTCCCGAGCCTTCCTGTAGGATCCCTTCAGGTATTGGAAGACAGTTATAAGATCCCTCCGGAGTCTTCTCTTCTCCAGGTTGAACAATCCCAGCTCCCGCAGCCTGTCCTCGTAGCAGAGGTGCTCCAGCCCCTGCGTCATCTTTGTGACCCTCCTCTGAACTCGTTCCAACAGATCCGTATTCCTCCTGTGGTGGAGATACCAGAACTGGACACAGTGTTGGAGATGGGCTCTCACAAGAGCAGGGTAAGGAGGGAGAATCACCTCTCTTGATCTGTTGGGCACATTGCCCTTAATACATGTCAGGATGTGGTTGGCCTCCTGAGCTGCATGAGCGCCCTGCCGGCTCACATTGATCTTCTCATCTATCGACACCCCCAAATCCTTCTCTTCAGGGCTACTCTCAACCCACTCTGTGCCCAGTTTATATTTGTGCCTGGGATTGTCCCGACCCAGATGCAGGACTTTGCCCTTTGACTTGTTGAAGCTCATGCAGTTTGCACTGGCCCACTTCTCAAGCCTGTCAAGGTCTCTCTGGATGGTATCTCTTCCCTCAAGTGAGTCCACCGCACCACACAACTTGGTGTCATCGACAAACTTGCTCGACACCATTGTCCATGTCACTGACAAAGATGTTGAACAGCACTGGACACAAAATAGATCCCTGAGGAACTCCGCTTTTCACTGGTCTCCATGTGGACATCAAGTCATTGACCACAACTCTTTGAGTGCGACTTTCTAGCCAGTCTTTCATTCACCAAGTGTTCCATCCATCAAGTCCATGTCTCTCCATCTTATAGACAAAGGTGTCACATGAGATAGTGACAAATGTCTTGCACAGATCCAGGCAGATGATGTCAGTTTCGACAAGAGTCCTAACAGCTAATGCAACTAGTGGCTTGTATTTTCAGTTTTATGCTTAGTTGTAGACACTTGATCAGCCACATTTCCAAGGTAGATACTGTATTCATTCATCTCATGTGCACCCCAAAGCAAGAGGGTTCAAAATTTTTTCTGTGGGCAGAAGACTGTACTAGAAGAGGTCCAGAAGTGAATGATGGTTTACTGCCATGTAGTGCTGAATGATACCATTAGGAATACACATACTTTTTTAAGGAGGGTTGTAGAGGAATTTCTTGTGGAGCAGAGGTGCAGTGTAACTTTAAAAGCGTGGACAACCCAACTTAGGCCTAAACAGAGGCTCTGTCCTTGAAGCTGCCTTGGAACACAGGGAGGAGGAGGTTTTATCTGTTTTGTGAAGAGCCTTGCCAGGGGGAGAAAGGGGGGGTGAGAGCCGCTTGCATAGTGGAATGGCACTACCCAATAAAACGCTGGCGCGTGTGAACCTGTAACTGACCAACTCTGTTAAGGGGCAGGCGTGTGGGCACTGTTTAAGTGTATATATTGAGCTGTCTGGAGCAATAAAGGGTAACTACTTGTAGCCATATCAGTGGGATTTGTCGTTGTCTTTACCGGCTCTCCGACAGGACCCTCTTCATCTGGCGCCCGAACAGGCTGAAAATGGGGAATTGCTTAAATGCAGATTGCTTGAATATGGAAAGACTCCAAAGCATCGGACGTGAGCCGATTTGGGAGCTGGAGAGCCGGAGGCAGGAGAATTCCAGGTGTGACCAAAAGGGCACCGGAGACCAGACTTTGAGTGGCCGATCAAGCCCCTGCCAAGGTAAGACCGCGATGGAAACTGACGCGGCAACTCGCCTCCTTGTTGATATACTCTCTAAGAGAGGAGAAAAAGTGAAGGAGCGAGATATATTGGCCCTGATCCAATGGGCTCGGAAGCGGGAGAAAATGAACGACCCGTCGTTAATCTTTAGCTCAACGGAATGGCGTGAAGTAGGAAATCTATTGTGGGACTGTACTTTAGAGGGAGAAAAGAAGGAAAAGAAGCGAAAGGACTAGGAACTGTTTGGAAAACCGTAATACGCACTCTAGAAATCATGCAAACAGAAAATAAAGTTGCCGCGGCGGCGATCGAAGCGTTGGGGGGAGAGCAGGAAAGGAAAAAGGCAAAGGAAGAAAGCCCCTGCTCGTCCGGACTGGCGACATTTTTTCGGCTAGGACAGACACGCCCCATGAAGGGTACAGCGGCCCCGGTGTGCTCCTCTCTGAAAGACTTGTTGCAAAAAAGTGACAAGGAGAACATTCCCCTGCCGACGCGGGTTGCAACTGAGCCAAACCCGGAAGCGGCGCTGCCGCTGGACTCTAGAGGCGCGGCCCAGCAGAAAGAGGAGGCACAGGGCGGAGCCGACTGTCGCCCGAAAATTAACCCTTTGATACCCTTTTCCGACGAGGATTCTGAATCAGAACTGAGTCCTGACAAATCCGGCAGAGGTAATGATCAAGTTATGCAGCGAACGGAGAGGCCTCGGACCAAGAAGGAGGAAGATCAAGATGAACCTCTTAAAGAGATCCTGAACAAGCTCGCTGAATTATCAATTAGACAGCAAGAAATGGAAGAAACCCTTAAACCAATTTCATCGTCACTTTGGAGACAACCAGAAACCATTTCTAAGGTCCCGCGAGAGATTCAACCGTTATCCCATATAGAACCACCGGTTGAACCCTCAGCTCCCCCACTACCACCAGCTCCCTCATTCAAGCCTGACTTTCAGACTCGAACCATAAAGGATCCTTTGCAACAGCGATGGAGCGGTGTCATCAGAGATGCCATAATAGACGGAGATTGGGAAGCAGCCATTTCGATTGCGTGTCCCGTTACCATTAATAACGGACAAGGGACCTGGGAACCTCATGATTGGAAGATCTTACAGCAAGCGAAACAGACTGTCACCACACATGGCATCCGATCAGAAGCTGCACGAAGTATTATACAATTCATTTTTACAGCAGACGTATTGTGCCCAAATGACTGCACTAATATTGCTTCGTTATTATTAAGCCCGTCACAATATTTACTGTGGGAGAGAGAATGGAAAAGATTGGCTCTGGAAGAGGCCAACAAACACCGTGAAATTAACGATCCTTTATATGGGCTACAAGCAGATATGTTGACTGGTAGCGGAAATTATGCCACCACTGCAACCCAACTGACGTATCCGACAATCATACATCAGGTTTCTCAGACTCTGGCTCATCGAGCACTGTTATCAGTCCCAGAAAAGAAAAAATCACCCCCATATGCAACGGTACGACAAGGGATGACCGAGCCATTTAATCAATTTGTTGATCGATTGTCTGCTGCCATAAAGGACGCTACCAAGTTAACTGAGCCACTGCAAGAACACTTGTTCCGTACACTTGCTTTTGAAAATTCCAATTCAAGTACTAAAGCCATTTTGGCCACCTTACCACAGGGCGCGGGAGTGGACGAAATGTTATTACGAGCATCACGAGCAGAACAAAGCAGCCAAGCTGCAGCCTTTACCGCGGCCATGCAAGGTGCCATTGAAAGGCAAGGACACGTGATAGCAGCTGCTTTATCTGGAAGAAAAAACAGCTGGTTTGGTAATCCGAAGAAAAAAGCAGCCAATGGGCCAACAGTGGGACCGTGCTTTCGCTGCGGAGAATCCGGACATTGGAGAAGAACATGCCAAAAGACTGTATGGTGTCACATATGTAACAGTGACGCCCATGCTACCGTGGCATGCAGAAAGTCGGAAAACTACAAGCACAGCGCGCAGGGGCCACGCGCCAAGACACAAATCAGTGCCCAAACTCAACCGAAGCCACAGACGGTTTCCTACAACGAAACAAACCCGCTACCTGAGGAAGCCTCGGCGTGGATGTGGCAACCGCAGTAGAAGTTACACTGCAAGACAGACAAGTAGCGTTGATCCCGACAACTGCATTTGGCCCATTATTTTCAACTGACTCTTTTGTTGGAGGGCTACTGCTGGGACGGTCATCTACCAGCAAACAAGGATCATCAATACAGATTCCAACCCTCTTGCCATTGTGCTTCAATGGCAAAAGAAAAAGGGGGAGGAATCCACTGGAGAGTCAGCAAGAATAATAGAATGGGTATTCTTACCAGTGCAACCTAAATTTCGCCTAATGAAAAGAACAGAAGCCATCGCAGCGTTGATCCAAAAGGGCTGATCTCAAATAATGGAAATAGATGGGTTGGAGCCGGCAGACATTAGTATTCCCGTTAGAAATGAAGACTTGGAATGGCAACTGTGGCACTCCATCGAAATCCAGGAAGCATCGCTGGGCTACTCTGGTCTGGTTCACAACAAGCGTCCTAAGGGCCCACTATGGCAAGTAATTGAGCAACACAAATGGCTAGAAAAACCCCTGTGCTCAAAGCAACCAGTGGATGGAAGGACGATCTTCAAAGACGCAGGGCGGAAGACGAGAAGCGCAGCAGGTGTCTGGCAACAACAGGGAGCGTGGAAGCATCATACAATCCAGGGTGACGTTGCAGATAGCTTACAAGTACTCGAACTGAAAGCTGTACGTTGGACTTTCCAGAATTAGAGCAAAGAGCCTCTCAATGTGGTTTCTGATTCCTTATATGTTGTTAGGGTTGATGGTAATAACCAGCAAAGTGAGCTTTCTTTAGCTAAAAGCAAGGTGGGGGAAACCAGCTGCCTTTTTGCTTTGTTAGAAGTGTGTGATTAAGGACCAAAGTAGATAGGGAGACTCCCTTGTATTCTTCCTTCAGCCCTGGCCAAGCTGTGGGAAGAATTCAACGGGGCAAACAACACCAGATGTTCCCGCATTCAACGTATGTAAGGTTGTTTATTTAATAGTATAAGTGCTGGACCCTCTTGCAGCGACTTCGGAAACCTCACCTACGAGTGGACGCACTGCGTAGGACTTCCCAATTGTCGGGAGGGTTCTCCAGAAACCTCGCTGCAACAGGGGCTCCCCAGCGACTGCGGGTCTGGATGATTTAGGGTGATGGGTGTGAGAACTTTGACAGGATGAATTAAGAGTTTAGTTAAGACATTTTTGGTTATTGCAGTTTTAATTGTTATAGGCTTAGTTATGTTTAGTTGTTTGAGAAATATAATCAAGAAAATGATAAGCAAGCTAGCGGATGAAGCCTGGGTTGTCCAAAAAGAAAAAGGGGGATATGTAGAGGAATTTCTTGTGGAGCAGAGGTGCGGTGTAACTTTAAAAGCGTGGACAACCCAACTTAGGCCTAAACAGAGGCTCTGTCCTTGAAGCTGCCTTGGAACACAGGGAGGAGGAGGTTTTATCTGTTTTGTGAAGAGCCTTGCCAGGGGGAGAAAGGGGGGGTGAGAGCCGCTTGCATAGTGGAATGGCACTACCCAATAAAACGCTGGCGCGTGTGAACCTGTAACTGACCAACTCTGTTAAGGGGCAGGCGTGTGGGCACTGTTTAAGTGTATATATTGAGCTGTCTGGAGCAATAAAGGGTAACTACTTGTAGCCATATCAGTGGGATTTGTCGTTGTCTTTACCGGCTCTCCGACAGGACCCTCTTCAGAGGGTAATACCATACTCAAAATAAGTACATATCTTGTAATGACAGTAATCTACCATAGAGAGGACAGCAATATTTTTATGATTTTTTTCATTGAAAAGCTATATATGACAAAATGATTCTTCTGGGAAACACGTCTACATCTTAGGCAACGATCCTCAAATTTTCACATTTAAGCTACCTTAACTCCACAAGACTAAAGTCACAATTAATTTTCTCAGCCTTCCAAGGTGCAGTTATCAGCATTCTCTCGGTACGTATAATTGTCTTTTTATATTTATAAAACTGCAGCAATGGAAGACGACAGCTTGTGCTGGTTAAATGGAACCCTGCAGTGCTGTTTCCTGATAACACAGAAAAGATTATGTATGACACCTGCACAACCCTGGGATTATGAAAAGCTGGGATAAGAAAAGACAAAGAAAACCTTGGGGAAAACAGGATAATCTATATTTAGTCAGTTTGTGACAAGAGTAACAGAAACTCTGCTGGGAGAGAGCAGAATAGGACCTCAGGCAGGCTTACTCTTTCCAGTTAATTCTATGTAGTACGTCACAATGTGATAACCTTGGTAGGAGAACAAGCCCAGAGGTGTTTTTTTTCCTTTAGATTCATTGAAGTCCTTGTGTTAATTAAGCTGTATGTAAACAATTCCACTGTGTGATAGCTCAGGTTTGCTTCCTCACCATCATGCCTTCCTCTGGCATGAAACACTACAGATAAACCTTGCATCGTGGCTGCCCTGTCTTGCATACTTGGTAAGATCATAGTTCTGCCTGTTTTCTTTGAGCTTCTCTTTAGGTATCATCACTATTTTTTCCCCGTATACTATTACACAATCCATTCTAATCACCCTGCAAGAGTCATAAATGTGTATCTCTCCTTTGGCTCAGCTCAATGCTTTCCTGGACACTTGTGTAGACCAATACCCTAATATCTATCATCTTCTAAGGCTTTGTTTCAACAGGTTTTGGTTTGTTTTGTTTTGGTTTTGGTTTTGGTTTTGTCTTTTTGTTTTGTTTCAACATCTTCTAAAATGTCTTCTTCTGGATTTCTGTCTTCTGTTGTGCCAATTCCAAGCTCTTAGTTTTCTCCTTTATGTCAGATATAATGTTTCTGCAGATGTGCTTTGTTTCTGGTTCATCAGTATTTTCTATAAACCCAGAGTTATAACACTGTGTTAGTCTTAGCTTTGAAAGGACTTCTGCCATGTAAGAGTGTTCATGTTCCCACATAAGTTCAGTCATTGTCATCATTAAAAAGATTTCAATTACAACATAATTCTCAATATTTAAATAAAGTTTTTCATAAATCATAATGCGAAAGACTCAGGAACATAACTTATGCATTGTTCCCATGTAATTGCTATGTGGTAAATTATGTATACTATACCTTCTCACTTTCTCTGTTAAAAATACAGAAAGATTTCTGCCTTTTACTTTCTTTGTAAGTCCTTCAGTGTGAAAAATCTCGTGTTCTGAACAATCTCAACAAACAAAAGAGATCTTCCTGTTATCCAGAAGGAGCCCATGACTAGTCTCCTGTGTCTGAAGGGGAGTGAATGCTACTCAGCTCTTCCAGCACTTTCTTATAGGGTATTTCTTCACCTAGGCTTCCTAAGTTAGGGATACTCAGATGTCTCCACACAGCTATTTCTAGTGTTTCCCATTCAGCACTTAGTCTTTTAAGGCTTGCTTTCTGAAAGACCTGGATTTATCACATTTTATTTAAGTGGCTGATTGATATCACGAATCTGGGAGAGCAGTTGTCCTGTGCTTACTATAACAGTCGCTTGAGATAGATATGCACATATTAGATAAACCGGTTCACACAGAAAACAATTCAGGTCTTAGGAAGAACGATTCATCCTCTGAATATATCACACTCTTGCCATTGTCGATAGTGATGTCTATAATGTTTTAACTAAGTTTAAATGTCTATAATCTTATGGTTTTCTTAGGTACTTAAATTTTGTGTGATGAATCCAAGTCTATCTGTTTCTAAAGAGTAAAAAAAACAATATACACAGGTTGACTGGTTTTAAGATTTATATGTCCTTTTTTGGAGTTGTTCCATTGTTGATTATCAAAATCATAGTCTCATGAAAGATCTCATTCAGGATGACCATTGTACTTTCCCTATTATAGCCAGACAGGGACTGAACTGAGAGAAGAGCAGAAATGAATGAAAGTGACAGTGGGATAGCAAAAAGTAAACCAATCTGTTTCAAGTATCTGGGTAGGAGCTCTGGAATTGGACACAGAGGGACAAGCTTTCCAAAATAGGCAAGGCTTTTAAAATAGTTTATCCACGCCTGGCAATATAAATCTAAGTGGAAACTTTCAGACCTTTTAATAATATGGATCAGATTATATTAGCATAACATCATGCATTGATGGCAAATCTATTCCACAAAGTACCTTTTAACTCAACATCTCTCATTAATTCTTCCCACTATATGACACTTTTTTAACTGCAATGCCTTTTTTGGAACAAAGCAAGCTAAGCTGCAGATATTTTTTAATGTTTTTCCCAGCTGGAAATTGCTAATATATTTTTGTGGCTTTTTTTCTGATGAGAAGATATTACATTCTCAACTCCTGCTATACATTAGATGTTTCTTTTTCTTTTTGTTTTTTAAACAAAGAATATATTGCAAACAAAAGAGTTAAACACTTTTGCTAGCTAAGAGGTATACACTGGAGAGAGCATGAAAAAAAAATCAAATCAAGTTTATGAAGTACTATAGAGATTATGTCCTTGTACTCTTCTAGGAGAGGAAATAAGAAATCAATTTTCTTTTCAATATTTATTTTTCAAAATAATAATTCTAAAACAAACTGGTAGTTTATGTGCAGAATAAAATCGTTTTTCCAAGTCTAGTAGAACAATTTTGTCAGACTCACTTTGCTGCTAACATGCATGCCATGCTGTGAAATATAAGCTGACAGGATGTATGACATAACTAGACTAGATTTTATTCATAATGATCAATATTTTTCCTAAAAAAAGTAAAAGTTCTGTCTTTGGAATAGCTTTGAACTGTCAAGAGAAGACTATACCCTGGCAGTAAGACATCCCTTGAGGGAGTTTAAGAGTTCTCAACATAGGTCATCAGTGATAAAGACATCATTGACCATGCCTCAGTAGAGTCTTAATTCTTCCATCAGATTTGGGATATGGCCATCTGTGTTACGAACCACTGAAATTTATCAAGCGATAAAGAGAAAGCATAGTTTGCTGTGCATATGCACCATTTCTCATTCTCAAAATCTCACTTCTGAAATTATTTCTTCATATATGTAAGTGACACTAAAGCAACTCTAGAAGATGAAGTGGAAAGGCCTTATTGTGCCAAGCACTGAACCCACACAGGCAGCTGAAACTGGCATGCACACAAACACATGCACACACACAGACACACTGTTGCTAAACAATAATGTTTACAATACTAACACATGGAATCAACTGAAAACGCTGCTCTTTTTGAAAAGAGAAATCATAAAACTAACAACATTCTTGAGCACAGGCAAGAATGGTGAAGAGCAACAGTCAGCCCAGGTGGCAGAGTTAAGTAACAGAGAGACGAGGAGGTCAACATGGAATGATCTCAATTTAGAGTCAGTAAGAATTGCTGTAATTCCTCAGCAAGCCATGTAATTGGAATCAAGCACATTGACAGTTTTAACATTTTTATTTCATGTTCTAGAGCAAGATAAAAATCACCATGATCTTTTATCCATTCCAAGTGCTTACAGTACTGAACACTGAATTCCAAAAATGATCATGGATGCTCATGAATTCACTAGCACAAGAGACACAGCCACCTTTCTCAGTGGAAGCTACAGTTAGGGATCTTGCCAAAGGCATCTGATTCCAGAGACAGATTTACTGTGGGTATTGTTTGTAACAATCCATATCAGTCTGTGTGTCTGACATAGGAACAACGTGCAGTAGCTTAGTCCTGTCTTTTTTAATGGAGACTGAGTCTACCCTTCCAATAACAAGTACAGGATTTGAGCATCCTAGAAAATTAATTCATTCAGCATTCCTACAGAATCTGAAGGGAAAGCCAAAGGAAGCCTCTCGGGTTTCATCAGGTTTAAGGGCTGCCATAGACCCTGTCAGAAAATGAAAAGGTTTTTCAAAAGCTGAAGCTAGTCTCATGCATGTAGGTACAGAGACAGGGAAGGCTTGCTGTGAAGCCTTCATGTTAGTTGCTCTAAAACTAATTGTAGTTTACAAGTCAACATAGTCACGAGATCCTAATGAGCCTAAATAGAGAATTATAGTATATAATCCAGTGAATACAGGAAAGAAGATGTATAATTAGATATAATTGGTCTTTCCATATATAATTTCTGTGACTGTGTCATCAAAGCTTTAATCTTCTCTTTATTTTTTTACCACCATCTCTTCTGCTTTATGGATGAAATAGCATTTAAATAACATTTAAAAACTGTAGTCACTATTTTATTAAGATTAAATTAATATTTCTGCAGAAGTAGATCAAGACTCCTCGATTTTTTTTCTAAGGAAAGTTCACCATTTGTCTCTGATTTGTCAAAACCTTGCAGCCTTGCTCTCAGCTCTAGAGACTCGCAGCCATAAGTGTTATGTGACTGACAACTGGTCAAAAACATATCAAAGAACACAATGGTGGCCTGAGACTGAGAACACGTGAGTCAAAGCAGAAATCTGCACAGGGGAGGAGCTTGTCCTGCTGTAAGATTCAATAGACTCTGGAAACAAGTATGTGAACACCTGTTTCAAAAATCGTTTATGGAGATACTTGTTCAAAAATGGTAAATCAATCTAGTTTTAGATCATCATTATGCAAATTGTCTCTCAGGGAGCTTAAAATAAGCATGTCTTATTTCAGAAGAAATGCATATGACTGAACTGTCAAATATTATTACTTAATAAGAGGATTATATTGGATTTGATTTTACTTAAGACTGTTTTGTATGTAGAGAACAGTTTTACTCTCTTCATTTGTAGCAAGTCCCTTGCTTTTGGAATATTTGTTTGGATGTGGCATTAGTCTTATTTGTCATAGGTTTAATTATTTCATTTGAGTCCTTTATCATAAGACTCTATATGTCATAAAATTTTAAATAAATGGAATACTTCATGCATCTTATAATGCATGTACTGAGATGAAAGGCAGGGAAATAGGGAAGCCTGGTTTGTGGCCTTAGGCCCATCAAATATATAGGTTGAAATGAAAGATTATACAGCAGTAGATTTATAAGATTGAGGTGGCTGATTTGTTTTCTGTTTAATTCTGTTTCTATTGATTTCCAAAATATATCAATATGTTATTCACAAAACAGACACTTGGAAAATCAATCAGTTGCAAGAAGCTGGGTGAATTTAATATTTTTTTTTTTAAAAATGGGAAGATCAGTAAAAACATGAATCATACTAACATAAAAAGAATGGAAATCAGGGGGGAGGGGAAACAGCTTCAGTCATGTAATCCATCTCACGAGGTGAGTTGTGTGTCATGGGCATTAGCAGAGATCCTCAATTTTCATCAGACATTGCATCAGATAGCTGCAGAATCTGATCTTGGAAAAAGTGGTGACATTGGAGTTTTCTCACGGAATTTTAAGAGATGACAACCACAATTTTTTAATACATAGATTTGTTTTTGCAGTTCTGATCAATTAAGTTTACAGCTGGTTCATGAATAAAAGGCTGGTACAGAAGGATGTACAGAAGAAGATGCAGTTAGAGTCTGGAACACACCCAGGAGGGAAGATGAGCAGGTCTGTGGAAATAATTAATTTGCCTCTAGGAAAATGCTTCTTAGCTCCAGTGAGAGAGCTTCCAGAAAACACAAAATTGGTTATTACCTACTCTTCCTTAATCGCTTTTGTGTTACTACAAGGACCTACTATACGTTTCACAGGGCTAGAGGCAGAAGCAAAGAAAAGAAGAAAACCTGTTTGCTCACCCCAATAGGTCTGAAGTACCCACTCAGCTAATGAGGGAAGTAGCTTATCCATATATCCTAACAGCAGCTATTTAGCTGAGATCCAGGAACTCAACTCAAAAAGAAGTTGTAAGAAAACAAGAAAAATAAAGTATTCTGGATTAATTTTGATTAATTATGTAGCGTCGTGCTTTGCCTCTCTGACTTTTGCTTCCTTGAACTTCAAAGAATTTAAAGCAGCATTAGAACAAATTCATCACTGTTACTCAGCAATTTAATCTTTCCTACGTGTCTTTGAAAATCTGTGCTTCAGCTCCAAAGAAATAGATGTTACGTAAATTAAAACAGTGTAATTCCTCTGGAATTGCCAGATATGATCAGTTTAAACCATTGGGAGCTGTATGGAGACAGAAGGGATAAAACTCTGAACCCTTTGATCCCAACAGCGTTACTCCCCTGTACCTGAGCTAAAGACCCTGTGCAATGCATACCAACCCCATGGCCTTGTCTGCTGGCTTCCTTCTAGTATGGAGCAGAGGTTATGCAAGTTGTAGTACCTTAAAAGAGCCTTCAGACAGAAGGTTGTGTGAGGGGTGGAAATGAACTGTAAGGATGGACTAGGTAAGGCGAAGATGGATAGAGGTAAGGAAAAGCAAGAGAAATTTGCTGTTAACTTTTGCCGTGGCATATCAGCAACACAGACTGCATTTATGCAGTGTCCAAGCAAGGGTTCAACTTTTCCACTTCACTTGACTCCAGCTAACTGTGTCCACACTGACGAGGGAGAGTGCATTGAGCTCAGAGATGTCTCCAGTCTCCTCGGAACCAGCTGTGGAACTCTGGGCTTTAGTTGGAGTCTGAGCTTGCCTGAGTGCATGATAGCTGATTGGGGACTTAGAGTGGGGATCTTATCTAGAATGTAATCCAACTTTATGCTGACACAACCTCAAAACTGCCATACAACCCTTAGAAGAAGTAAGCACTTTTCTACATGGGCAGCCTCTCTGTAACTTATATTACAAAGTGGTCAATCTTTTTCTTAGGTGCAAGAATGATTTTGATAATGCATGACTTCAGTATGGAAAGACGCCCCAGTGAACAGTTAGCTATATACCAATTCAGTGTTTGAGAGTAATGTACACCTTGTTGGTACACTGGACACTAAAGAAATGCTTACTCAGCCCTTGCCTGTGGCTGTGAAAGTCATAGAATCAGAGAACATAGAATTATAGAACAGTTTCAACTGGAAGAGACCTTCAAGATCAAGTCCAATCTTTGTCCAAACCCCATCAGCACTGCTAAACCATGTCCCTCAATGCAACATCTACTCATCTCGTAAACACCTCCAGGGATGGTGACTCAACCACCTTCCTGGGCAGCCTGTTCCAATGCCTGACCACCCTTTGAGTAAAGAAATTCTTCCTAATATCCAACCTGAACCTCCCCTGACACAACTTAAGGCCACTTCCCCTTGTCCTATCACTTGCCACCAGGGAGAAGAGACCAAGGCCCACCTCGCCACAACCTCCTTTCAGGTAGCTCTAGAGAGAAAAAAAAGCCTCCCCTCAGTCTCCTGCAGGCTAAACAGCTCCAGATCCCTCAGCCATTCCTCGAATAACACATGCTCCAAATCATTTACCAGCTTGGCAGCCCACCTCTGTGCCCTTTCCAGCACCTCAGTGTCCCTCCTGTAGTGAGGGGCCCAAAACTAGACACAGCACTTGAGGTGAGGTGTCACCAAAGCCACAGGGACATGATCACCTCCCTGCTCCTGCTGACAGCACTATGCTGTCGGCCTTCTTGGTCACCTGGACACACTGCTGGTTCATGTTCAGCTGGACATCTATTAACACCCTCAGATCCCTCTCTGCCTGGCAGCTCTCCAGCCACTCCTCCCCATGCCTGTAGATCTGCTGAGAGTTGTTGTGGCCCAAGTGCAGGACCTAGCATTTGGCCTTATTGAAACTCATGTGATTGACCTTGGCCCAGCAATCCAGCTTATCTAGATCCCTCTGCAGAGCCTCCCTACGCTCAGGCAGATTGACTCCCAGCTTGGCGTCATCTGCAAACTTAGTAACGGTGCATTCTATCCTCTCATCCAAATCATTGATGAAAATGTTAAACAGGACTGAGCCCAGTACTGAGCTCTGGGGGACACCACTCGTGACTGGCCACCAACTGGGTTTAACTCCGTTGACCATGACTCTTTGGACTCAGCCACTGAACCAGTTTTTTACCCAACAGAACTTATGCCCATCCAAACCAAAAGCAATCAGTTTGTCTAGCAGAATTCTGTGGGCAACAGTGTCAAATGCCTTACTAAAGTCAAGGTAGACAACATTCACAGCTTTTCCTTCATCCAACCAGCAGGTCACCATGTCATAGGAGATCATATTTGTTAAACAGGACCTACCCTTCACAAACCCATGCTGACTGTTTCTGACCACCTGGTTGTCCTGCATGTGTTGCATAATGGAACTCAGCATGATCTGCTCCATCAGCTTCCCTGGAATTAAAGTGAAACTGACAGGCCTGTAATTTCTCGGATCATCCCTCCATCCATTCTTATAGGCGGGTGTTGTACTGGCTGACTTCCAATGAGCTGGGACCTCTCTATTCTGCCAGGACTGCTGACAAATGATGGACAGTGTCTTGGTGAGCACCCCTGCAAGTTCTCTCAGCACTCTAGGAGGAACCCCATCCAATCTCATAGATTTGTGCACATCCCACATCATTTGTCTGTAAGAACACTAATCTGAAAAGTAGGAATACCTGTATGCATGGAAGTTGGTACTTCGCAGCTAGATGATAGATGCTGGGAAATGTGTTTGAGAAAAAGACAACCAAAGCACTGACATACCACTGACATCTCTGGTGGTAATGTCCTGGTCATGCTCATACTCTTGTTTACAGGCAAAGATCCAAGAATTTATTGCTAGTAATTATTGTTGTTACTGTTATTGTTTTCATTATCATTATTATTATTATCATTATTATAATTGTTATCATTATCATTATAAAACCGCAATATACACCTTTTTTCCTGGTGTTATGCTCATCTTTCTGGTGCTCCTCTGCATTCTAAGCTTGGTGATTCCATTCTGGGGTGGAGTGAGGATGTGAAGATGAGTTGTCAACACCTGGATTCCTTCGCCAGGAGGAATATGATGTTCATGTTTCATTCTCATGTTCTTTTCCACTCTAGGATCCATTCTGCATTATTTTTATGACTGCTAACTTTCTTTTACACCTAGTTCTTTCTACATTAGTATGCAGTCCCATGTTACACCTGAATTTACTATATATGATACCTTTTACACGTGTTATATAGTTTTACTCTGTCTGTTACCCCTAAAGCCTTTTTTGACCAACGCCAGGACTGCATTTCTTTAACTGATCATTTGCAAGTTGTTTATAGATGTGGGGTTCACAGTGCCAAGCTGTGGCCCTTTTCTTATTATTCCGTGTCTGCACTCCTTTTTGTTGCATCCTGTGTCTCATCTTCTCAAAACCTCTGCTGTCACACCAGGCCTATATTTCTCTAAATGACATCATTGTGTAAGACTCATAAATATCTCCTTCTACACAGAATAATTGCTCGTTATTGCTCTGTGTACAAAACTACGATCATACCTTGCAAACATAACAAAAGCAAAACAATTTATACACAGACACCTGTCAATTAAACAAACTATTTTTACAGCAAAAAAAAAAATTAAACCAAAGGTGCAGACTGGTCAAACTCAGGAAGAGCAAGCCTGTCCAGCCTCACTCTGAGGCCTGGCCAACTCAGTCGAAAGGGCATTAATTGTTACGAGTGATGCTGTATTACAGGACTACACAGTTACACACTGCTCATAGTTTCCTCCGTGGAGACTTTAACACAGGCTAGCAAAACTGGAGTCTGGAAAACACAGACCCAAAGGACATAACCCAATGGTCCCAGTTTCCACCGATCTCAAGACTTCCTTTAAGAGTAATTTCTAATCTCCCTTTCTACAGATCTGTTCCCAGATCATTTGAGGGCCGGCTTTTATGTACAGAAATGTGCCAGTAAGTCCCACTCAAAGCTCTCAGCAAACTGATCTAGCTAGAGGTGTCCCCAATTCACTGCAGGAGTGTTGGACTAAATGGCTGTTAACGATACCTTCCAACCCAAAAACATTCTATGTTTCTATGGTTCTATGACTGAGGATAATTAGGACAATTTTTTCCTAATGCAGTCTAGTACACACCAAACACCTGTGTCGGAAAACAAACAACAAACACCTAGAGATTACAGATCGTAGCTTTCAATGTGTGAAATAGCAGGACAGCAATATTTTCACAGAATCACAGAATCACAGAATGTTAGAGGTTGGAAGGGACCTCAAAGATCATCTAGTCCAACCCCCCTGCCAGAACAGGATCACCTACAGCAGAGCGCACAGGAACGCGTCCAGGCGGGTTTTGAATGTCTCCAAAGAAGGAGATTCCACAACCTCCCTGGGCAGCCTGTTCCAGTGCTCGGTCACCCTGACAGTAAAAAACGTTTTCCTCATATTTTTATGGAACCTCCTGTGTTCCAGCTTACATCCATTGTCCCTTTTTAAAGCATAACTGTTCAAGAAGGTGTGGTACACAGGGATACTGGCCCAAGTGCCTTTCAACTCATGCTGGTAGTTGACAGTATGCATTATAGTGACTTAAGCAGCATTGCAAAACAAATGAATACTTAATGAGCCTCCATTAAGCTTAAAAGTGCCCTGTTTCAAACCATTAGATCATTACTTTAATAAGATATTTTCTACTCCAGAGGAGTTAAAGCAGAAACAACAGTCCTTTGAAGGCAGATGACTATGTAAGGCACAATTAAAAAAGCAAAATTATTAATTCTAAGAAACATGAAACCAAATCTAGGTAAGAAACCAAACAGCAAAACCAAGTTTGAATTTTTGTTTTTTCTTTTTCTTTGCTGGTTTAGAAACAAGCAATTTGTATTCACAAGACAAGAGTTTTGAGTTTTTCTACTGGAGATGGAGTAGATTGTCAATCATTAAAAAATCCAAGCTTGGATTGGAATTAGCTGAATATATTGAGTTTGCATGGCCAGATTTTGGTAGCAGCGACACTACAGGTGTGCCTTCTGTGAGAAGCTGATAGAAGCTTACCCCATATCCAACAGAGTCAGTGACAGACAGCTCCAAGATGAACCAGGCTGCTGACCAAGGCCAGGCCCATAGGTGATGGTGGAAGCATCTCTAGGATAACATATTTAAGAAGGGAGAGAAAAAAAAATGGAACAGAACAGGCAAGAGGGGAGTGAGAATAGGCAAGAGGTCAGTGAAGAAGGAGAGGAAGATGTGTTCCATGCCGGAGCATAGATTCCCCTGCAGCCAATGTGTGACCATGTTGAGGCATGCTGGAACAGGCTTGCTGGCAGGACTTGTGAGGGAGACCCACAGTGGAGCAGTCTGCTCCTAAAGGACTGCACCCCATGGAAGGGACCCACACTGCAGCATTTTGTAAGGAACTGCAACCCATGGGAAGGACTCAGCTGGAGAAGTTCATGGAGGACTGTGCCCCGTGGGAGGGAGCATATGGTAGAGCAGGGGGATAGTGTGAGGAGTCCTCCCTCTGAGGAGGAATGAGCAGCAGAAACAATGCGTGATGTGGTCCAGAGGAGGGCCACAAAAACGATCAGAGGGCTGGAGCACCTCTGCTATGAGAACAGGTCAAAAGAGTTGGGGTTGTTCAGCTTGCAAAACAGAAGTTTCCAACAAGACCTTATAGCAACCTTTCAGTATCTGAAGGGGGCGTACAGGAAAGATAGGGAGTGATTTTTTGCAAAAGCATCTAGTGATAGGAAAAGGCGCAATAGTTTTAAACCAGAGCAGGGTAGATTTGGATTAGACATTAGAAAGAAGTTCTTTACTATGAGGGTTGTGAAACATTGGCACAGGTTGCCCAAAGAGGTGGTGGAGGCCCTATTCCTGGAGGTATTCAAAGTCAGGCTTGATGGGGATCTGAGCAATCTGATGTGATCAAACATGTCCCTGCACACTACGGGGGGGTTGGACTAGATGGCCTTTAAAGGTGCTTTCCAATCCAACAGATTCTATGATTCCATGATTGATTCTATGATTCTGTGATTCTATGATTCTATGAACTGACCACAACCCCCATTCCCTGTCTCCCTGTGCAGCTCAAGGGGAGGAGGTAGATAAACTGGGAATGAAGTGAGCCTAGGAAAAAAGGAGGGGTGAAGAGGGAAGGTGTTTTGAGATGTAATTTTTATTTTCTCATTATCCTACTTTAATTTTTATTTTTAACAAATTAGATGTATTTCCCCAGGTCAAGTCTGTTTTGCCTGTGACAGTAATTGGTGAGTGATCTCCCTATCCTTATTTCACCCCACAAACCTTTATTTATATTTTCCCTCCCCTGTCCAGTTAGGTAGGAAAGAGACAGAGTGGCTTTGGTGGACACCTAGCCTCTGACCAGGGTCAACCCATCACACTAAAATTATGAGACTTCTAATGCGGAATGTCCTTTTAGTTGTCTTATATTGCTTTGTCTTTTACTGCAGGACATTTAATAGCTTAATTTTTAAAGAAAACACAGTCCAATGCTTAATGCAATAGAAGCTGGGAACTTGTGAAACCTGATCATGGAGCTTCCCTGTACAGTGTGATAGGATGGAGAGTTATCTTAAGAATTATATAAGAGAGATATGTAGATGCCTAAAGAGATGATTAATTGTCTGATGAGATCTTTAAAAGCACTTGACTCATGAAAAGTTAAATGTGAGGATGGGCGTCCACAGTATATCTGTTTCCCTAAGTGCATATCCAATGAGACCAATGAAAGATTTCCAATCAAAAGAATTAGAAAGAAAATTATGACCATGGGTACTTTTATTGAACTTCTTCTGATTTATCTACAGACTAATAATTACAGGTCTAATTCAGAGTTCATAGAATTCAATGAAATACTTTCTATTGACTTAATAGATTTTATATCAGGTTTTCATAGTTGTAGTAAGTCATTCCAAATGAGGAATTAGTCTCAGAGAATTATAATGTATTTGTGGATAATATGCTAGTAGGAAATGGGCTCAAATTTTAAATTGTTTGCTATAAATTATTCACCTGATAGAAAGATAGGAGAATTACGCATTAATAATTATGTATTCCATATAACCATTGGCAATATGATGAAAAAGATTTATCGTGAAGGATCTGTCCATCAGTACAAAGATTCCCTGTGAAGTATTTCAAAGACTCCTATTTGACTTCAAGTCACCAAATAATAAACAAAGAATCGCCGGAGGCTGGCAGTGTTCGAAAATCAGGAACAGTGAGGGAAACGCTGTGTGGCAGAAGGAGTATTTTTAATACATTCTTCTTCTCTTAGCTCTCTTGCAGAGCTTATCTCACTGTGATTATTCTTCTATGAAACGTAGAATGGGAAGAGATCAATGGAGACTATTTAGGCGCAGGAACGAGCCCTCAGGTATTCTTTTCTTGTAATTTCCCATAGGGAAATTTTAAACCTAACGATGTCATGGATTAAATTCTTGTTGAAATTAATGAGTTCAAAATTTCATCCTTTCAGCAGTCCCTGTATCTTCAGTGTTAGCTTAGAATACTTGTCATTTCCCTCCATCTGCCTTGACCTCAATTTAAAAAAAAAAAAACCAAACCAAAATATTATAACCAGTTATGTCTAACACGTAAAATGAATCCCTACTGGATTTAAGATAGTGGACAATTAATTTTAAGTTTAGGAGTGACTGCTACCCTTCTTTCATGTCATGCCTTGTGGTGTGTGCAGCCCTTTGTGCATGCGCGGCTGGGTGCACGACAGTGGCTTCACACACTCACGACTCCGTGTTCTCCTGCACTCACTGGTTCTCACACATACCTCCATGTTTTTTGGAGTGAAGGAGGACGGTGGTGTCTTCTTTTTGCAGACATATGCAAAATACAAACCTTCTGTTTGGTTCTATCCAAGTGGTGCAGCTGTTTCACTGTGACTTATCCTGCTTTAGTGACCTAAGGACTTATCTGTAAATGGACATGAGGTAATTCAGTCTTCATGCTGCATTAGTTCTCACCAGAAATGCAAGGAAGTTTCAGTTACAGGATTTAATAGTGTAGCAAGGAGGCTATTAGAGAGCATTGTATGGACTGTTTTATCGTAGTGATTTCACATAACACGATGAAAAAAATGCCAAATCATCACCCCCAGGACTGTATAGCTGTCACTGTCATTTACAGTTCTGGATAATGTCACATTTGAACTTATGTCAGTTGATACATTCAGAGATAAAATAATTAAAACAGATATTTTGAAATTTCAGTGTGGATATACAAAACATGGAAGAGAAGAAAAATAATATTCTGATATGCTGTTATTCTGCCCCATTTTCCTGCCTGTATCATTGTGAATGCGTGCATGCCATGCGTGTACGATTGTAGGCGTTCTCAGCCATGTCAGAAACAAAGTTAATGAGCCAGGGAGAAATGGTGTAATTCTCATGGTAGATCTGCAGGACATAAGACTTTTATCAATATTACTGTGCCTGCCATTCACCCCAGACCTATCTTTCTCTTTGAACAAATTTGTGGGCCCTGATCTTGCAGAGAGGTGTGAACAAAATCTTTACGAAGGATCTGGATAAGAGATTATGCTGAACATACACTAACCGTGTGCCCAGGCATCCAAGAAGGACAAGAGCATCTTGGTCTGTATATGAAATAGTGTGGCCAGCAAGACCAGGGCAGTGATTAACCCCTTGGACTCAGCACTGGTGAGGCCACACTTTGAGTCCTGTGTTCAGTTTTGGGCCCCTCATGCCGAGAAAGACATTGAGGTGCTGGACCATGTCCAAAGAAGGGCAATGAAGCTGGTGAAGAATCTAGAGAAAAATTCTTATGAGGAGTGACTGAGGGAAATCGGGTTGTTTAGCCTGAACACAAGGAGGCTCAAGGAGATACTTATCACTCTCTACAGCTAGATGAAAGAAGGTTGTAGAAAGATGTGGGTCAGTCTCTTCTCCCATGTAACAAGTGATAGGACATGAGGAAATAGACTCAAGTTGCACCAGGCAAGATTTAGACTGGATATTAGGAAAAACTTCTTCACCAAAAGCATTATCAAGCACTGGAACAGGCTGCCCAGGGAAGTGATGGAATCACCATCCATGGAAGTTCTTAAAAACCGTGTAGACTTGGGTCAGGAACATGGTTTCATGGTGAACTCAGAAGTGTTAAGTCTGCAGTTCGACTCAATGATCTTAAAGTTGTTTTCCAACCTAAAAGATTCTACAATTCTACATTTATCTGATGCAGACTGACATTGCCAACAAATTAATTTCCAATAGCTTCACCACATGCTGAAAGCTGTGCAACACTGGCACCTTTACAGGATTAGTGGGTTAGTTAGATATAGATCCCATGTTCAAAGAAGATCCCTTAAGTAGCCACCATGTTATTGCTCTTTACTGCCTCCCTGTGAGCTTGGGTCTGCAGAGACTGACCTGTGGAGAGACTGAGACAGTTTTTCCTATTCCTCCCTGTTTACTTGTCCTGTCATTTCTCACCTCTGTGGGAAAGGAGAGCAGCATTTAGGTAACAGTTGCTCTTTTCCCTCTGAGGAGTCTGGCAGTGAGGGCAGCCCACACGGGAGACTAATGAGACTTCTCACGGACCATTACTCCCAGAGCGGGCATGTGGAAGAACTCGCAGCTGAGCCTGTAATTAATAAAGGAGAAGAGTGAGGCTGACCGGCGGGAAATAAGGAATTATTTCTGGGAAGGGAGCAGAAGGCCTGCAGTCCGATTCACCACAGTGACAGAGCAATGCTGCTGCTGCTCGCTAATGGGTAATGATTGCAGCTGGAGGAGCTGCTGGAAAGAGAACTCCCCAGCTGCTGCCGCACATCTGCTCAGCTGGGTGGCCTCAAACCTTTTCCCCAAAGGTTCTTGCAGCTGCTAAGAAGAAGCTAAGCTCTGCCTCCCGAAAGCTGAAAATAAGACACACATGCGGTTGTTCCTGTTGTTGTTGTTCCTGTTCCTATTACTTACCAGGGACATTGGAGAGGTGAGAAAGATCTGACACCTGTAACTAATAGGAAAGATGTGGAAAATAAATAAGAAAAAGGTAAATGAGAGCTACAGGTGATCAATACTCACTGATGAGTGTGTACTCTTAGTGAAAAGTAGGTTTCAGCTTGTTCTCAGCTGTGCTACCCCGACTGCTTTCTTGTGAAGACATGACCTGGAACAAACTCTCCAAAACAGCAAGCTTGAAATCACCTGGGAAGCTGAGTATGCTCAGTCTCCTGACACAGTCATCGGCTTTCGTTTGGATCTTGTCTTGTTTGAGAAAAGTCAACACAGGTTGGAAAGAAGCAGACAGCAGTGACTTTCCCAAACTCAGAATATAATTCCCTGAACCTTAATCTCACAAGGTTGAAAATAAGCAGGAAGGACAGACAGCAGCTGGAGTGCCCCAGCAAATTCAGGGTCCAATGGCACCCTTTATCCTTTACTGAAGACAGTGCCCTGACATTGAGCCAGTTGGTTGGCCCTTCTAAGTTGTCCAGACATGGAAAACCACCTTTAAGGAAAGCTCTGATTCCTTATGATTCCCTCAAAGAGAAGCATTGTAGGAAGAGCAGCTCCCACTGGAGGTGGTTTTGCATAAACCACAAACCTTGAAAACTTGTGTCTTCAAACTTTTATGACTTATTTCTTCTATGTTATTCCTTACTGGCTGTACACATCAGTGAAGGTCACATTATATTGGTCTTTGCAAAGGTATATCTTTAATTGTATAAACACTGGGAGAACAGTTGAGCTTCATTTCACTGGAAATTAGTTCAGTGACTCACAAAACTGCTGAAAGAAATGTGAGAAACATCACAGAGCCTTCTTTAGTGTTTTGATTAAATCTCTGCTATCTACAAGAAAAAAGAATTTGCAGATAAACCTAAAAAATTAGTTTCAGAAAATCAAACTCTATTTCTTCTTTTTCATATGACAGGAATAAAGATTTTATGTTTTGGTTGCTCAGTGTTTGAACAGGAGCAAGTATCCTCCCCTGTGTGTACCTCACCTCTGAGACTTTCACAAGGATAGAAAGAGGTTAAGAACTAAGTTAGTTAACAAAGAACACACAGTTCTGTATACAACAGAAAATCAGATGCTCTTTTTACCTTTTCTTTGAGGATAAAACTTCAATTTAAAGAGAATAACACTGCCAGTTTCCCTTCACCTCTTCATGTAGCTATTTTATGGAAAGAATTAGGCCTGCAGCAGAGGGCAGGGATCAAAGACAAACCCCACTTTTGCAAAAAATGAGATCATTAGCAAAAATGTATAACCACCGTCTTCATTACAAGTGATATATTCTGTATGTTGATTCAGTCTACAGGTGATTTTTAGTTTAAGCAATATGTGTGCAACTAGTGAACTGCCTTTGAAAGGTCTTCGTGTGTTTGTACAAAATCTCAAGTGTGCCACGAATGATTAAACAGTCAGAAATTTCTGCTTCTATTGCTGTCTCTTAGAGAGTTCTTTTGGATTAAAAACTATCGTATTGTCCAGGAAGTATTCAGCTGCACCCAACAAGTTTTAAGTGGAACAGAGTTCACTTCTTGCGGGTGCAGAGAAAGTGAAAGAACCTTTATAGGGCAGGGAAATCAGTTGTTGGCTTTTAGGACTATTTGAGTCGATCAGCGCTGGTGGGCAGACTGACATCAGACTTGGATCAGAGCAGGGTAGGAACTGCAGTTCTCAGGAGATTTGTAATTAAAAAAAAAAAAAAAGATAGAAAAAAGGACTAATAAAAAGTCAACACAGAAGCTCCTGGTAAAGCTTTATTGATTTGCAGATCAAACATAGCTGCTACTGTGCCTTCATCTCCTAATTATCAGTTAATTATGTTTTGTAGTTACTAGGTGCAGCTCAGTTGTAAAAAGAATGGCCCCTCGCACAATGACTGCTGACTTTTTCATATCCTCCCAACACAACAAATTTGAGTTTCTTGGTATTACAGAGTAGTTTCTACCCCTCCACATTCATGAAAAATATTTTATTAGATTATAAACAGATTTGTCTTGTTCTCTGAGGTTATTTTCTACAACAGTTTCGTTTCTTCCTTCTTCTGTCTTTTTCTTTTTTATTTTGTTTTTATTGAATGCTGAAGGGTAAAATGTAAAACAGCATCAGTGAAAGGAGCTAAAAAGAAATATACCTCTAATGTACTGGGAGAGAGGAATTAAATTGTACATCTACCTCCTCAGTTTAATAGCTTATATAATGCGAAATGGAACAGGGCAAGGTCTTTTGCTTTTTCAGCTTCTAGCAGCATAGTTATAGTTAAAGATGTTTCATGCTTTCCATTAGAAATAATCATTTTCACACCTTTAGAAAATGTCATAAAAATTCACTCTTGATTGAAACTTACTCAATAAGGTCATAACCTAAGAACAATTTCAGAGAACCATTGGGTGAAATTGGGTTGATAGAGAGTCAGAGAGACTATTTAAGCACACCGAGTTACCTTGAAATCTAATACCAAGAATTTTATTGAAGTTCAAAATACGGAGGTGTAAAAAGATAACCTGCTGCAACAGATGGAATCAGTGTCTTCACAGGGCTCAGTTGTGCCAGTAAACACAGATCAGCAATAGGTTGCAACAAATGCATTGATATTTTTTAGGGTATTGAGCTAAGGAATGCCTGAAGTATGCGTGGGGGGAGGGAGGGAGGAAGAACAACTGGTAATGAGCAGCCATGTGATTGTGACTGCTCCTCTCAAGTAGTCTCTGTCTCCAAGATCTTATTGTCCTTCAAGCTGAAGCCTGTTAAAACACCTTTTCCTGACATCACTTTTTTTCCTATTTTCTCTTCTTTTTTTTTTTTAGTGAACAAGATTAACATCAGAGGCAAAACTGATCTAAGGATCTTCACCTGCTTCCACTTCAAGCAAATTGTTCTGCAAAACAGAATCACGATACTGTATAAACATATGTATATATATACACACATACACAAATCTATGTACACATATATACACAAATATACATAATTGCATAACGGGAATTCCTCTTTCATCACAATGTTTTTAGAAAGGTGGATTTCCCACTCAAAACCAGAATGGCTGAAGATCCATCTCACCCATCCATCCTCTTCCCCAGTCTTACAAACATGCCCACAGCAGCGATGCAAGATGTGGGTAACCCACAGCCTACCCCTGCTTTCATTCAGGAAGGCTCTAACCTTGTACCTCTGGAAGTCAAGTATGTATCTAACCACAGGGCTCTGGCATCGATTCTCTGTTCCCATCGGTTCTCAGGAAATACTTATCTGATGATTCATTTTGGAAAAGGTAAAAAGAAGAGACTGAGGATATATATTACAATTATGTGATTAAGGAACTAAATTAAGGCACAGTATAATCAAGGAGACGATGATGAAGTAGAGGATCCTCAGGAACTGCTTCAGTTTCTGTTCTTCTGTGCTTTTGCACTCTGAATTTGAGGGTTTGCAGGGGTACAGTAACTCTTCCTTGTAGCCTGAGAAATTTATAGGCTGAGGCTAATATGACCTGCAGAACTAAAACACTTTTTCTTTTTCAGTGATTTTCCAAAAGTCATAGAATCATAGAATCGTAGAACATTAGGGGTTGGAAGGGACCTCAAAAGATCATCTAGTCCAACCCCCTGCCAGAGCAGGATCCCCTAGAGCAGCCACACAGGAACACATCCAGGAGGGTTTTGAAAGTCTCCAGAGAAGGAGACTCCACAATCTCTCTGGGCAGCCTGTGCCAGGGCTCTGTTACCCTCACAGTAAAGAAATTCTTCCTCATGTTGAGGTGGAACTTCCTATGTTCTAAATCCATTATTTCTTGTTCTAGTGCTGGGCTGAGATTGTCTCCTTCCTCTTGACCACCACCCCTCAGATATTTATATACGTTAATAAGGTCCCCTTTCAGCCATCTCCTTTCAAGGCTAAACAGCCCCAGTTCTCCCGGTCTCTCTTCATACGAGAGATGTTCAAGTCCCTTAATCATCCTCGTAGCTCTCCATTTGACTCTCTCCAGTAGGTCCTTGTCTCTCTTAAATTGGGGAACCCAAAACTGGGCACAGGATTCCAGGTGTGGTGTCATGAGGGAACAGCAGAGGGGGAGGAGAACCTCCCTAGACCTGCTGGACACACTTTTCTTAATGCACCCCAGGATCCCATTGGCCCTCTGGGCCACAAGGGCACATTGCTGTCCCATGGACAACTTAGCTGTCCACCAGGACTCCAAGATTTTCTCCACGGGGCTGCTTTTCAGCAGGACATCCTCTAATCTGTACTGGTTCTTGTTGTTATTCCTCCTCAGATGCAGGACTCTACACTTGTCCTTATCGATCTTCCTGAGGTTCACCTTTGCCCAGTTCTCCAGCCTGTCCAGATCTCATTGGATGGCAGCTCAGCCTTCCTGTGTGTCAGCCACTCCTCCCAGTTTTGTATCAGTGAACTTGTTGAGGGTGCACTCTGTCCCCTTGTCCAGATTGTTGATGAAGGTATTGAACTAAACTCTACCCAGCACTGATCCCTGAGGAACACCACTGGCCACAGGCCTCCAACTTGAATCTGTGCCACTGATCACAACCCTCTGGACTCTAGTGCTGAGCCAGTTCACAATCCACCTCACAGTCCAATCATCTATCTCACATTTCTTGGGTTTACCTATGATGATATTATGGGGGACAGTATCAAAGTCAAGGTATATAACATCCACTGGTCTCCCTTCACCAACCCATTTAGTCACACCTTCACAGAAGAATATCAGATTAGTCAGGCAAGATTTCAAATTAGTTTGGGGAAATAAGTTAGATTTATTAAAAGAATAAATCAGAGAAGAGTGGTGTGAAATAAGAAAAACAAACAGATCTTGAAAGAAAAACACTAGCATAGTATATCCAGAGGCCAGTGATCATTGACTATACTTGCCTGGTTTTATGGTCAGAACAGACAGAGCTACTTCTTTAAAAAATGTCTAAATTTGGAATATGAATTCCATTTTCATAAAGGCGTTAATGCACAGTAGTTGAAGGAGGAGATTTTGCAGGGCTTCAGAGACAGATACTACCTCCCCTTGCTTTTTTAAGGGGATATTGCCATCTGTACTTTGTCATGGTGACGGAGCCCTGGAACAGGCTGCCCAGAGAGGCTGTGGAGTCTCCTTCTCTGGAGACATTCAAGACCTGCCTGGACACGTTCCTGTGTGGCATAATCTAGGCATTCCTGCTCTGGCAGGGGGATTGGACTTGATGATCTTTCGAGGTCCCTTCCAATCCCTAACATTCTGTGATTCTATGATTCTATAATCTGTCATTACCCTGATGCAATGTTATATTATACATCATCAGGTTTCCAATAATTCTCAGTAACAGTCCCATGGTACATGGCAGGTGAGATGGAATTTAGTTGATTCCTACTCTCTGTAATTGCAGGGGTGAAGCCTGCATCCTGGGCAGTCCCATGGCTTGGATGACTTACAACATCTTGCAGTGTAATGCTATTAAAATATATTAAATTTATAAGATACTAAACCTGAGAAAAAGCTGCAAAATAAAGGGCTTTGCTAGTCCGATTTCACGTCTTGAGGAAGAATGAAAGACCACTTTGCTAGATTTGCCTCAGGTTTTCTTTGCTCATATTTTTTTTTTCTTTTTTTCTTTTTCTTTTCTTTCTTGGTTTAGTTGATAAAATAACAAGAGAAAATATCGCCATGGGGTTTGTAGCAAAGAAAAAGAATACTCAGTGATTCATGTCTTTTTGGGTTCAGCAATTTCTCTGAAGCCTCCACGTCTTATTTATTTTCCAGGCAAGGTCATTTTGTGTAAATTATAGACACAAATGGCAACTTTAAAAATCTGCCTTTGCAATAATACTCACTGACTTTTTACATGAAAATGAAGTATGCCAGCCTGTAAAGATCATGGACTGGAAAATAATTACATTCATTCTTAATAAAATGGCCAGTTGTTTGCTACAAAAGTACAATTTGTGGTGGCAGAAGAACGTAATTTTTAAAATAAGGTATTCAACCAACTATTCATAATGTGATTTAATCAGTAGATAGTATGCAGACTTTAAATATAAAATGTCCAAAATCATCATAGTGAATTATTAACAGTTGATATCTTGGGGAAGGGAGAAATACAATCCATATTTGCAATGCTGGGAGAAAAGGAAAGAGGAAACGACAGATTAGATCAGCCAATGTGCCACATTTTTCATTCACTGAAAAGTTTCTCATCTTCCTGCTGAGCTCAGAGGCTAATGGCCTAACAAGCATAATATTTAATTCTCACAAGTTCCTCAGTAAGCTCAGACTTTAAAACTTATTAGCTTTTAATAAAGCGTATTTTGGTGCTTTAAAAGGTGACACTTGAATGTAGTTGTTACTCTAATCTACAGCACACATGTTTTCCAGTAGCTTGACCAAGGCCCACCAAATTTCATACATATTGTATTGAGACATATTTTCTGCCCCGTGGTTCCCTCATTTGTTCATATAGCCCTTACTCTGTGGAAACACGCGCTTTCCTTCTCTTTCTTGGACAACAGCTGCTGGAAGCTAATCAGGCAATCCCACCGGTTTATGAGATGAAAAATTCATGTATGATGCATTCACCCTTTTTCGAAATCTGGCACTTCTTATGTGTGCGTGGGAAGATTACCTGAAGCATATTTGGCAGTTTTACAGAGTTCTAATATGTGCTACCTGTGTGTGTAAGCAATTTTCTAACAACATATGGTAGGAAGGAGGAAACCTTTAGAAATACTTTGGTTTTCACTTCAGACACTTTTAATAACCTGTAGATAACTACAGATTTTTTAAAAAAATCTTTAGCAAAAAAACCATAATTTTATGAAACAGAAATAAATGTAAACCAGCCATAATATGTTGTTGCTACATTTCTGTATGGTGTCTGGGATATGCCAACCTCTAATGCACAGGATTAGAGGTTTACAATACATCTTGCTCACTGAGATCCTCAGTTCGTTGGAAAAAAATAACAAGTCTAATTCTGTGCTTGTTCAAAAAATAGCACAAATAACAAGAAATTATTATAATATGTGACAAGAAACTACATCAATTTCATTTGCTAATCTGTTATGCCTCAGAACATGTCCCTTACACAAAGAAAACCTTTCATTCCTGTGGATATGATTCTCCCGTGTACGACACCCATTTTAATTTCAGGCAATTTCATCTATTTTTACAGCATTATAATTCTATAACACTGCTGTAATGGAGTACATATTTAGTCCTGTTGATATCAGGGAGCTCACAGCCCTTCTTGTAAAACAGGTAAAGAAGTTGGAATTTAATCTGGTTTCTGTTGCTCGTGTTCTGCAGTCAGTCAGATGCAGCAATTCATGTCCCTGCTTTCCCCACGCTCTCACATACTGTCTTCGGCCTCTTATTCTGGCTCTTGAGTGCCCCCCAAGCACTGTGGTAGCCCAGCTGCTCTGCTTTGGGCCAGCAGTGGCCGGGGCCACCTGTTCGGAGCACGGGCTAAGCATGGCTGCCTGTGCCTGAGCTCTCCCTCCTGCCCCTTACTCCTCCAAAAACCCGTGCTGGGGAAAAGCAGTTCTGCTGAGCTGGCTTCCCAAAGTGCTGCTAATAAATGATAATGGGAAATCACACCAATAAACAACAACAGATGTCAAAGCCAAGCATTGTTACCGAAACCCCCCAGTTCCTGTAGCCATTACTGGGAGAAGTGGAAAGAAACAGAAAACAAGCCCAGCACAGCCTAGAGAATATGGTTCTCCCGGCCCTCAGTAGCCAGTGCCACCCTTCAAAACCTCATTCACTGGCAACAAAGAAATGTGCTCATTACATAATAAAAGAATAGCAGTGTTTTGCCATTGGTGAGAAGCAGATTAACTGTGGCACAGAATGAAATAAATCCATAGTGAAGGGTAAGCAGTGCTGCATGTTTCTGTGGCAGTCCATAAGTTTCCTGAATACAAAAAATTGCAAGGACAGCAAAAATGTGATGATGTCACTGCATATAGTGATATCTTCTTTCCACGAAAGGATTTTCCAGAATCAATATTGTATGTAATTCTGCTAAATCTCATATAGAGGTAACATGCTAACCTCCTAAATAGAGATTATAATTGTTTCCTCTGAGCTTTCATGAATTCATTATCAAAAGACAGCAATAATTTATTTGGCATAGAAAACAAAATGACAAGACATCCAGAGAGATGCCTAGACAACTGCTCAGTTTCTTGCTGCTTGGAACTTAGCACTTGATAAATGAATTTAGTAAAATATTCAAAATGGCTCTATGTGTGATCACAGAGTGGAGCTCTCTGAAATGACTTATGCTGGAATATCTGATGGTTCCTAACAGCTATAAAAACATAGCTCTTTGGGTTGGATTTGCTAACATTTTGTATCAGTCTAGTAGCCAAAAATAGCACTAATAACTTAAGCACTGGTGATTATATGGGTACAGAATAAATGCATGATTAAAGAAGTTAAATCAATTTGCTAGCTTTCTGAAAGCACTGGGAACACCCGGCAATTTGGCTAGATGCTTTTTTATTAGTAGTTATGAAAGACTCTCTTTATACTGCGCTTCAAAATAATCCCTCAGGTGCGTTCAGGCAATTGGTTATGTTTGTGAAAGGTACTTATCCTCACAAAAGAACAGAAAGACTCCTGACGAGTCAATTAATTTCTAACTTGTATCTTCAATTTCCCTCTCATTTTTGTTAAGATACCTTTGATTCTGGTATGCAAATTTGTCTTAAAGTAGCAACAAAGACTACAGTTTGCATGATCTTGGTAGCAGCAAGTCCACTTTTAAAAGTGAATAATGTTTCTACTTTCTCCAAGTGCAGAAAGGTTCAGTTTAAAATATTTAAAAGTGCATAAACACCTTTTAGGACAGCTGTTGTACTAAAACGTTCGCATTCTGAAAACAGACCAGTAGAATAATTGACACAATGATGTAATTACTAGAAACTCAGGAACAGAAATAAGTCCTGAAGTCATCAAGTTAGCCCTGTCTGCTCTCGTTGAGGATAAACACCTCAGACAGCCTGGCTAATACAGCTATCAAGCTGATGTTCAAAATTCCTCCATGTTTTTGTCTCCATTACTGCTATCATTTAAAAGCTGTTGCAGAAGCTAAATCTCTGTAATTATCTGCCTACATTTACTTGTACCTATGTTATACCTAGGTATTTACACACCATTTTCTTCCTACAGATTGTGTAACTCTTCCTCCTCCTGCTGTTCACTCTTCAGAAACATTTTCAAGGAAAAATCTTATCTTTTTCTGAGGTTTCATTTCAGGATTTTGAGCAAACAAAGCTCACTCATTCTTCTCCCATTTATTGACCACTTCATAAGGCTTCCTTTTTACTTCTTTTTCCATTTGAATTAGTATTTTCTGAACATGAGATATTGGGATGATACTGAAGGAGATTTCAGTTTCTTTCAGAGTTGTATGAATAAACTCTTTCCTCTACAGGAATACCTTGGTGATTTATTGCTATCCTCTTAACATTTAACAAATATATTTTCTCTTCTTCCTCAGCTGTTTCTAAGTGGTAATCTCACTGTTGATAGCAAAGTACATGAGTTTCTTCACTATGATATTTGTTTTCCTTTTTTTTTTTTGTCTTGGAGTTCTCCTGCATCTTTTGATGTGACATTCTGACTGTCCTGTATATCAATAATGCACCATAAAATTGAGTCATGAGCAAATTTCACTAGCAGACTAACTTTATTCGAATATACTTGGCTATTTCTTTTAATATGCCTTGCAAAGATGACTGCAGTCTACATTTTGACAATTCTCTCTTCACATTTGTACTTCTTAATATTTAGGACATAACCTTGTTTGTTGATGACTCCTTTCTTTTTCCATTTTGTGTAAGCACCTTGCTTATTTGCTAGCATCTTTCTTGATTGATTAATTATACACTTTGGAATGAAGTCCCTTCAAACAAGATTTCTTCCTCTTCTTAGGGACAGATTCTTGACAGCACAGTCCTTTGACCATATCTCTGTCTTCTATGAACATAATCTTCTTCAGTTCATGGCTCAGAATGTCTCAAAAGCATGGTCCTCTATTGCGGACACTGTTTGTTCATTTCTACATGTAAATGAAACAAAATCACGATCACCTGAAAAAAAAAAAAGTTTATTATAATGTCCTCTTTTCCTTTCAAAACTGTCTAAAGCAATAGTATTCTGTGCATTTCTCTTGTGGTTTTCTGAAAAGCTCTTGCTTGTCATCTCCAGGAATAACAACACAGTCATTGCAATAATTTCTGTTCTCTTTCCAGAAAAAAAAAAAAAAAAAGAGGTATCTCAGGATCTTCCCTTTTGTTTCACAGGCTCTGTGCAGCAGTATAAAAATAATTGCCAATCTCTGCTGAAAATTGGCATAATCCTATTCCTAACCACCACAGGAGCCTGGTTATGGTCTCGGATTCTATTATCTTTTTGCTTCTTTTCAGGTAACTAGTCTCATGTATGGCACTCCTTTATCTATTACAGTAGCAGCTGCACTTGTCTACCTTTCCTAAGATAAAGTGTGGAAATATCACATCTCTCAAACCTCTTTGGTTATCCATGCTTTAAAACTGTTTAAATGGTTCTCCAGACATTTCTCTCCTGAGGGATGAAGTTGAAGGAAGCATGTTCTTTCCATGAGTACCTGTAGATAGTTGAATATCCCTTAACTGTCTTCATTTAATCAACTAATTAGACATGTCTCTATTATGTTGTCCTTTCATTTTATTTCTCAGTTACCAGCAAAAATATAATGCTCCTCATATACACCTTAGCACTGCCAGTCATCTTCTGTGGGCTGACACAGTCATCCTGGGGAGAGAAGTTCCTGATATATGACATGTATGAGAAATTGTAGAATGAGAATTACCAAAAGATTTGGACCATTTACAAGAAATTTGTGATAAAGACGTTCAAGATTGTTCAGGGTCAGTATAAGGTTTCCAGCATGAAATTTACAGCGTACCAAAGATATGATAGAGAAGTTGTATGAGGTCAACTAGAAACCAGAACAAGGACTAGAAGTCATGCCTTCAACTGAAATGTGGGAAACATTGTCCGAAATAAAAATTGTCATAGTGTTCTGCTTTCCAGTGGGGAAGAAAAAAGTCGGCGAAAGAAGTAATCTCCCTTCCAAAGACAAGAAAGGCTTTCAAACAAATTTTACTTCTACCAAAATGCTCATGTTTGTAAGATAATCACTATATTTTACAGTTTCAAAATACCATCACACAAGCTTGTTCCTCTCATATCCAGCATTTGTTTTCTTCAAAAAGTAGTAAACAAAGTTTGGAAAGTAAAACACATTTTCATTTGTGCAATAAGAGAAGTCTGTTGCCATTTAGAGATACTCAGAATGATCATAGGGGGAAAAAAAAAAAAAGGAAAATAAACATATTCTGACCATATTTTTTTGACTACAGGTTTGATAGTTTATAAAATATCACATCATTAAAGGATCAATTAAAGCATCTCTTTTGTTTGCTTTGTGCTATAAAATGTAATAAACAGCTGTTGAGGTTGATTAATAACTGGAACAAAGATGAAACATTGAATCAGATTCAAAGTCCTCTGGTTGCATAAAAATAGCAGATCAATCCTACCATACACTACAAACTAATAGGAAATGTAGAAAAGGAGCTAGGTGGGGTTCTGCTTTCAATTCTGTAGGGTAGTACACATCTGAATTAATTTATCCATTTAATCCAAACTAGATATAAAGATTTCATAGAGTGAATGGAAAGTGACAGGCTCTTTGAGAATGCAATTTATATACCCTTTCATAAACACCTGTGATTAGACAAACCATCCTCTGGAGATGCCTATCTCCCTCATTGATTCTGAGGAGCCTAGACAGCAAGGACAAAAGAGACACATACTTGAGATGGATGAAGGTTCGATGTTAATGTGTCCCTTTCACTCCAAGCATGTGAAGGGTTTCCTACCCCACTGTGATCAGAAGACTTCTATCACAACTGCCCATCACCATCTTCTTCAAGGCAGAACTTGTGGCAGGTGCATCCCCCTAGTCGGGGATGTCTCCCCTCACAGCGGTTGCAAGGCAGAGTTCAGAGAAACTACTAGAAGTTTCTGGCTAGTTTGGGTCTAGCCCACCAGCCTGGGTGTACACCCAAGAAGTTCACTGGCAGCCAATGGGAGGCTGAGATGACTTTGATTGACCACAGCTCAGATTCAACTGAGCTTTAAATGGGGTCCTGCCGGGGACGTGTTGGAGTAAGTCCCTTCGGAGCAGCAGATGCTGCATCTGGGGCACAGCCTCCTCCTTGGTCTGAGACGCCAGCCAGGGTAACTCCTAGAGATTGAGAGTCCTCATCTTTTTATGGATGGGTGTATGTACAATCCCAATCATTATTCTTAGTTTAAGAGTTGGGTGTAGTGTAGTAACTGCTCTTCTCAACCAATACCAGAACTTGTGAATTTGGAGAAGCTTTTAATTTCTTAATAAATTCAGTTTAATTACATTTGTGGATTGACTGAGAATGGGAGTACTCCTCACTGTTGTATGTAAAATACATTTAAAATATCAAATAGTCTTTCCCACTCTCTCATCCTGAGTTGCTTTTTGTACTGACTTATTTCCTTGAAAATTCAGTGTCTCAGAAGGTACTGGAGGGCTGCTTTTCTTCCCAGAGAAGGCTGGCATAGCCTGGAAACTGCAGGTCCTGTCTTGGGTATTCAGAGGTCAGTAAATATTCAAAACAATGCTTGCAGAATGGAGTATGGTGAAGACAGGAGTAGCCATTCTCTTTTCCTCTCTGAAACCATTGCACAAATTCTTATTTCCCACAGCTTTCTAGCCTACCCATTCCCTCTGAACTGGCAGGTGGATCCAAAGCAGATCTCAAAACACTCTCACATTTGGGCTACGTTGCACAGATGTATGGTTTGCTCCTGATCATCTTCTAAAGGTGTAATAGCTGCCATTTTTAAAAGGTAGATTCTAAAAACGTAAATGAAGAGAGGGTGCCCCTTCCAAATTTTTACTGTGTAATCTGAGTAAATTGGTCACAGCAAATGAATTGAACTGCTATACAGAACATGACCAAACACCTTAATTTTTTAGTAGAATCCTAGAGTAAGTCTACAGTGAACACTATCTGTGGGGATCAATCAATTTGGGTGCCCTGATAGGGCATGGCCCTAGGAGTGGCCGTGGACTTCGGCTGTGTCTGATTTTTTCTTGAAATTGAGTGTATAGTAGACACTCCAACACACACCCCCTGCCCATCATCAGCATGTTGTCATACTCAGAGTATTTATTAAAGATGGCGAGAGTCCACACAAATGTACAAAACAAAGAAGAAAGAATTTACATGTTCAAATCCCTTTCAGACCCATAACTGAAAGAAAATAAGGCAGATGATTAACAATCAATGGCATTGATTTTTATGAGTTTGAGGGTGGGAGGGGGTTATTTCTGCTGTTTAGTGTTGGTCTAATGACATTCGCCAATGGGACTTTACAAAGATAAAGTCTGGAGTAAATCAAACTCTGTTGAAGTTTTGACATAGAAGATTCACATCAGAGATTTATTCTGGTTTAGTTCCTTCTAAACCCATCATTGTACTGCACCTGGAAATATCATATTGTCTGAAAAAAGTCACTAGAAAATTGACAGCTTCTCAGTTGTACATTAGTGTATTTAATCATATTCTCTGAACTTACAATGGAGTGATCAGCAACATGTATTTAAATTCCTCAGTCTTCACTTGGACACAAAAAGAAGAGTTGCAAATTACTCTGTTGTTTTTACGTCATAATAAATATTATGGGGGAAACTTCAGAGAGATGGCTGCAATTGCTGATGTCAGGCAACTGGCTTGTGCTAATTTTGACAAAAGAAAAAATTGTCTCACAATAAGTGTGATGGTGTTAAATGGAGAGCTAAACATTTGTCAGCAAAAGCCAGAAATTTGGTTGTTTAAGAGTATTTGAGTAAAGAAAAGTTGAAAATTAAAAATACAACTCTGACAGCTGAGCCCTGTCTCTCTCTCATTACACAGGTGGATGTATGCATTTTCTCTGTGGTAAGGAGAATGACTGAAAAGTTTGTACAGAAAGAGGGAAGAGAGGAAATGTGAGGGAAGAGGGGCTGGAGGTCATGGTTGCAGAGAAGCCGCAGAATGAAGTTTAACTAGAAAAGAAGTCTTTACCACAGCTGCCACCAAACAGCAGAACTATTGTCCTTTGTGAGTGATGTTTGATGGTACAGCTCAGGCTAAGGAAAGGATATTCAAAAGCCAAAAGGGCTGTTCTACAAATTCTGGACCACAAGGGATACTTTTATAATAAGATCTCTGAACAGGTAAATTGAGAGAACTAAACTGGCAGAAAACCTGCATTTTATGAGCACAGTGGTAAGGGAAGTAGCAGAAGTGAAATTGTTTTCAGAAGCAGCTGTCCCTTAGAGCAACTTCATCACCTGCAAACTGCAGTGGAACCCAAAGCAATATCTTCAGCTGATGTTAAAGGAGCAAAGATACATGGAAGAGCTGTCATTTCAAAGGTGCAGGGTGGAGGTGATGATATTCTATACTGTACCGATATAGGTTGGGGACTGCCCTGCTGGAGAGCAGCGTAGGGGAAAGGGACCTGAGGGTTCTAGTGGACAGCAGGATGACCATGAGCCAGCAATGTGCCCTCGTGGCAAGAAGGCCAATGGCATCATGACGTGTATTAGAAGGGGAGTAGCAAGTAGGTGGAGGGAGACCTTCCTTCCCCTCTACTCTGCCCTGGTGAGGCCACGTCTGGAATATTGTGTCCAGTTCTGGGCCCCTCAGTTGAAGAAGGACAGGGAGCTGCTTGAGAGAGTCCAGCATAGAGCCACAAAGATGATGAAGGGAGTGGAGCATCTCCCTGATGAGGAAAGGCTGAAGGAGCTGGATCTCTTTAGCTTGGAGAAGAAGAGGTTGAGGGGTGACCTCATTAATGTTTATAAATATGTCAAGGGTGAGTGTCAGGAGGATGGAGTCAGGCTCTTTTCAGCGGCGTCCATTGACAGGACAAGGGGCAATGGGTGGAAGCTGGAACACAGGAGGTTCCATAAAAATATTAGAAAAAACTTTTTCACTGTGAGGGTGACAGAGCACTGGCACAGGCTGCCCAGGGAGGTTGTGGAATCTCCTCCTCTGGAGACATTCAAAACCCTACTGGACGCGTTCCTGTGCTCTCTGCTGTAGGTGATCTTGCCCTGGCAGGGGGGTTGGACTAGATGATCTTTGAGGTCCCTTCCAACCTCTAACATTCTGTGATTCTGTAATATTTAGATACACCAGGCTATCCTGAAGATTTCACATCCAGAGCGCTCTCTGGGAAGCGTGTGGTAGAACCGTCACAGAAACAGTAATGTACTAAGTGAAGCAGTGGTGTCAAACTGGTGCTGCCAGAACATGCATGGTTGATCTTTCCTCATTTACGCCCTGCCAGGTTTTTTTTCCACTTCTGGTCACTCCATAGATGTTTTCTAAGATAACTAAGAAAAGCAAGAGTCAATAGGCTCAAATTGCCATGCTGGGGTCTGCACTACCAAGGGAAGTGTTCGAAGATCAAAAATGTTCAACATCAATATTATCTACATGAAATTCACAAGTGAACCCTTTTCAGTCTAGTGCTTCAAAGGATATTTAAAGGTATCCAACATCCGTGGAATTTGGTGAAAAATAATTGCCAGTCTTCCTGGGACTTCTTGATTTGGAGCAAGTAACTTACTACTATGTAACAGTAATGCTCAGAAATGCTCGGTGTATCCTGCATCAACCTCAAAAGGTAGTTTGATTCCACATGGGGAGAAAAGGATTTCTGTGGGCTTTACTTCCATTCCCTACTACAGTGCCAAAACCACAGGAGAAAAATGACTGCTTGTTAAGCTGCATAGAAAGCCCTGTTTAATAAGGATGAATGCACACATGACAGTGAAAGAGCAGGCTTGGATTTGACAACAGGGGAACGTTGTACATTTAGGATACTGCCACTCACCTGCAAAGCTCCTCTGGTTCTGCACTGCTTTAAAGGCAATGATTACAGCCTCTGCAAGCAAGAGGCATTTAAAGTATGAAGTAATTGTATAATGACAACTTGAAATCTGATCACCAAATCCTTCGTCATTTCTACCCTATCCTCATCTCTGTGGTGCTAAGAGGTTTATCTGCTGAAGCTGTGTGCAGGATTTTACCTGAGAGACTCCCACCGCAACTGAAAAACTTCTGTATTCTGCTTAGGTAATGCAGTGCACAAGATCAATCTGTTAATGGACAAGCAGCCTGGACCTTCCAGGGGCTATGGAGATCATTTATGTTTACTTGACCACACAGCTACATGGGAAGTGACACAATGCTGCTTGAAATAGGACTTTCCTGTAATTGTGTGCTTGTGTAGAAGCTTTAATATGAAATAACATTCTATGAAATGATCTTCTTTAAGAGTTGGTGTAGCAGAGTATTTACATTCCTCAGTTAATCTTCTGAGACCAAAAACTAACAATAAATAGCATAGTCTAGTTCAGAGATCTTTAGTAGTATTTTTTAACTATATCATCATTCTGTCTATTTTGGATTGCTCTGTGGCAGGTGTATTGAAGACAGATAATGGAAGAGTAATCCCTCCTTCTGTCAAAGGGTGAACTAGAAGCCAGAGTAGATATGCACTAAAAAAAAGGTAGAAGCTGCCAGAAAGAAGACTGATGAGTGTAAAATTAAACCTTTTTGGATCAGGTTTACTTTTATTCTACTTATTCAATATGCCAAGTTCTGAAGTACATTTTGTTTCATGTTTCTGCCCTTGGATATCTCTCCCCCAGTGTCACTTCAGGCTGAAACACTACAAAATTCCCTGCACTTTCCTCCTTTCCATGCTCATGTTCCATCTCTGCCTTGCCTGCTTATGATCAGGTATTTCTCACACTCTCTTCTCTTCAAATCAAAACATTGCTGAAACTAGGGGGAAAAGAGTGAGGTGAGGTTTTGGAATGTCTATCACTGTTTGCAATAAAAGAGCTTAGGATTCAAGGAACTAATTGTATTTTTAGAGAAGAGTCTAACTAATTACACATATTTCACTGTGGCAAGGCAATATGCTATTGTGTGGGAAGCCTCAGGAGCCAAGACTGAAGGGGTTTTATCTCTTATTGTCAGTAATTCAGAAGAATAGAGGATCAAAACTGAGTGCTTTATCTAATTGTAACTCAGATAATAAATTCAATGTAATGTCACCTGGTAAAGGCTCACTGTTTGCCTAACTAGGGATGTGGAGCCTGAAGGAGCAAAGGAATTGAGATGAGAATGCATAGTCAATCAAAATGCATATTAGTAAAGTTTGAATCTATTACTAGAAGCGTATTGTAAATTTTATATGTCTGGATTATAGCTGTGTTTCTTTTCTTGATCTATTTAATATATTTTCTGGTGCCAGACCATTTAAGTGTTTGATTGCACTAGAGATGGAGTCTTGAGTCCCAGTTCTTCTGTGCTGTCTTATAAATTTTTGGTGGACAATGGACTGACAATTGTTCATGTATGCATTTGTGCACGTGTGCACAGAGAAATGAGGTTGCACAAAAACAACCCTATGGACTTCTTTTTAGTGGCTGCCCAACCACAGAAATATTCCTTTGTCTCCCAGTCTTGGTTTCCTCAGTCCATCTCATAGTTTTCAGCTTTAATGCGCAATCTTTCAAGGAGTCCAAGACATCATGATCTTTTTCTGCGAATCATTGAGTCTATTTTTCCTAGCTATGGTCTTTATTTCAGCTGGATCCACTTCCCCACATCTCTTCCTCCCATGAAGTTCTGTCATTTTAAAGGAAACTATTGATGTGTAACAGCTTAATAGAAAGTTTCTTCTCTGGAAGAAACACGACCTTGGCAAGTAATGGTGAATTCTCTATAAACCGAGGGACTGCACTAGCCAGACACTCTGCGCAGTCAGATTCCCCCTGGGACTTGGAGGGCTAGCTTGCCAAGGAGAGCTGAACTAAGATGCCTCATGAGACCCGGGTGTTTAGGGACATTACCAGTCCCTTTCTTCAAGCTAGTGGATGTCAAAGTAGCCTAGCACTAAACAGTCAGTGGTGAAATACCAGAGACACTTCAGACAACTGATCACTGAGTTACTGACAGTGATTGTTAGCCTAAACCCTGTTAAGATATACTCCACTTATTTTCCTTACACCCCAACCTCACAGATTGCTCAAATCACATTTAATTGGCTTCAAGGCTTAGCAGGAGTATAATCCCCTTGCTTTACAAAATAGTTAGCAGTTGGGAGCATTAAATCCCTCACCTGAAGAAACCTGAACTAACATTTCCAACTTCTGCTCATTCAAGCTGTCTGACTTTTAACATGATACATAAGCATGTGCAGCTCTAGATAGTGAATTAAGTTCAGTGATCAGCTGCATGAGCATCCATCTTCTCAATGCAGTCCAGATTTTTCTCAGTCCTATTTGGGATACAACTCTGACTTCACTTTACTTCTGACGACTACTTTAGCTGCACAGTGCAGAAGACATTTTCAGTTATGTGAAAATAAATCTCTGCAACAAAAACTTGACCAAGTCAAAATAAAATAAAGCCAAACTTCACTTTAAAAATAGTGAAGAATAGAAAGATATTCTTCTGGATTTTCAGAAAAATCTGGTTTGATTGAAAACCCAGAGTTTTCAGAAATCCTTGGTCATGAAGGTATTGACTTGCTTTGGGAGAAATGTTACTGCTATTCATGAATCCCTGGTCAAATACGTTCCCTCACAAGCCCTCACTCAACATCTGCTTTAGCTTAGGTGTCAAAACTTAAACAGCCACCCTATGCTTCTGTTAAAAACAAGAGCCTCTGGGGAGCAGTTCATCTAATCTTACAGTAGGCATAAAAGTAGTAAACTAGAAGAAAACCCCTCTCATGTCTGTGTCTGCAGTTCAGCACACATCCACCTCAGTATCTTTGCCACTTTATGATGGATTGTATTGTATCAAACCTTCCGCATGTTTGCCACAGCTCATTAGTGTTAGAAGGGGCCATCTGCTCAGCACCGCTGGTATGTCTGGGGACTGCTGTGTTGTGAGACTTACATGATGCTGAAAGTCTCCACTCTGCAAAGTACCTGCTGATCAAAAGTGGAAGCGTTCAACCCCAGAGACGTGGGCCATACTTTAAGGATGTTATCGATGTCGAAAATTATGACCTCTTGCTCCAAAGAGTAGTTGACAAGGCTGTTGTGAAGGGTGCCTTGGGGCCGCTTTTCCTCATGGAAAATGCTTCCAAACCAGACATATCATATTCAAACCAGAATATCATATTGCCCTGTCTCTTCTAAGCTTCTCATGCTCGAGGAAGTATTTCTCTTCTGCTTAATTAAACAGCATCACAATTGCCGAAACAATAACTCTCTTTAAAATAACAATGTTTATGTTCTCTTACCCTTCTCTGCACCTTCCAAGTCACATCTATTCATGTGATATTTACGACCGAATTTGTATTTCACTGTTGCCAACGTTTATGGGCTCATGTCTTCCTAAACTAGCAATGTAATTATAACTGTCTACCTCCTGGTATTTATTATTAATATGAATATAATGAAGTGGGTGATTAAGCAGTCACTGGTTACTCCTGTAATCACCAGACCAGCCCCCTAAGGAAACTGGGTTCAATAACATGTCACTGGAATGATAAAATCTTAATGAGTCATCAACAAGATGCAGAATTGTGAGGCTCAGCAGAGTTCAAGTCCTGTTTATCATAACAATGAAAGGATGTGAGGAGGAGAAATATCACAAAATGGAGGGATAGGTACTCAGTGTGATTTGCATTACCTCTGTTGGACCTCTGACAATTAAAACCTGATGAGGATCTGCCGCTCATCATTAGCACAGTAGCTGCAAAATCTTTATTTTGACATACAGTCCTATTTGCACACACTCGGCTGCTGCCTAACATCTGCATTAATTCAGAGCATGTCGGAGATGGAACTGCCTCCTCCCCACCTGTCCCCTAAGCTCACCTCCCCATCCTCCTGTCTCTGATAGGAAGCAATTTACAGAAAAAGAGTTTCCAAACCCTCTGGCATCTTGGATCTGCTTATACAAGCTTGTCCTGATTAATTCAGAATTCTTCTTGTTCTAATAATCCTCTCATTTCAAAGCTTCTTTGTAGTTCCTTCACTATCTTTTGTTGGCATGCAAACGAGCAACCTCAGGTATGGATGTTTAACTTTTTTTATTCTACCCTTTTTCAAAATCTTATAAGTTTGGGGAGCTATGATATGCTTTGGCTTTTTCTTCCCTGAGTGTATTCTTCATGTCATTAATAATTCATATTCTTAAGAAGGGAGGGGAAAGAAAAAAAAGGAAATTACTCAAAGCCCTACTAGATATAAAGAAGTGACAATGCTTCCGGAAGAAAGACTGCGGGTCAAGTTCAGGCTTGGGAAAAGCAGCTGCAACTCTATTGAACTACTTCCAGATTATTCATAACATCAAGGCAGTATGTCAACTGCTCAATAATATATCCTACTCCAACCTTCAATTAACCTTTTTATTCTTAAACATTTAGCTTGGTAAATCACGCAAATTAATTTATTGAGAAGCTAATAAGCAATGAGTCACAAGAGTCAGGAGCTGGGTGATAAGGTGTTTAGTTATACAGTTTATTATTTATTTAAACTGAATTTTGATGAATTATTGAAGTTTTAACATTAGTACTTTTTTTTTTCCAAGTAGTAGTGTGATTTTTTTCCAAGTGCAGAGATGATTTTCTAAGCACTGCTCATGTTATGATCTAAAGTACATGCATTTTCTTCAGTAATCTGATACATTGGTACTTCGTGCCCTTGAGGCACAGCCGTTATTCTTCCTACAAGCACGAAACTGATACAAAAGTACAACTAACGAGCAGTTCAGGTACCTAAATCTAGATGTCTAATACTTTCTCAGACATCTTCAGCTGCCCAAAATATCAAAACAAGAGCAGCTAACGTGACACAGGACCTACAGGAGAGACAAATCTTTCTGCCAGTCAAGTAAGGTACCCCAGAACCTCTGCATTGGCACTACAGACCTGTGATTACGTATGTTATTTGCTCCCACATAGTCAAATGACCACATTTATATCAGCTGATAAACAGTAACTCTGCGTGTGTGTGCATGGTCTTCCCTTGCAGCCAGGGAAGGTATTTCAGCTTAAGTAATGGTCAAAATCAAACTGCATGAAAACCCAAGAAATGAGCTGAAGTGGGGTGACCAGCTCACCCTTTGTAGCTATGACAAAGAGAAGTTAACTACAGTAGAACTTCAGGTCTAACCTACTTACTCTAGCCCATCACCCTAAGTCTGGTCTGTGTCTCCCAGCTGCTGAACAAAACAAACAGCACCTGATGGCCGTGGCTAGCACTTCACGTATGGCAGAAAATAGCCACCTTGTCATTTAGTTCAGCTCATTTAGAACTTCTTTTTTTTTTTTTTTTTTTTTTTTTTTTTAAGTGACACTGTTACAGATTTGGTTTTTGTATTGCAAAACTGACAGGTGAAATCAGAAGCAAACCTATTCTTGCTTTGTGGTGGCAGACATTGGGTTATAGAGTGTCTGCATGAAATGGTGAATTCCTTCCTTTGTTCCCTGTCTCCCACTTATTCCCCATAGCTCTGGATACACATGGTCTTGAAAACTAATACATACATAGCATACCTTTGCACGTATATTTTTTCTGTCTGCTCTAGGATTTATGAATAAAGATGAGTGACTGTGCAATTTTCTTTTATAAAATGTAAGTCTACTAAAAAAGTGGGAAAAGTAAGTAGTTACTGTTCCCTATGAATATTGTTGATCAGTGTCATGAATTATGCATATATGCCTCCTGGGTCCAGTGTCCTCTGGCATTTCTTAAGCAGTAGCTCAATATTTTCCACCACTCCGATAAATCATTCAATAGGGAAAGGGTAAGTTCTGATTCCTGAGCTACTCTTCAGAGGCACTGACTGATGTGGTTTGTCAAACAGCTTACTTTTACATTCCACAACTGAAAGTCTGACAACCAAACCTTTACAGTCCACCAAGGTCACAGGGACATCAGAGTTGTGAAGTGTGATTTCAGCTTCTTGAATGCTAGGAAATGGCTTGAAATTCAGCAGGAAAATTTCTGCTCCAGTACAGGCACAGGTTTTCTGAAGTTTTTTATATTTTTTTTTTCTTTACAGAGATATGAGATAACAATGGTGTCCCAAGGAGCTGATATTTCCTTCTTTAAGGAGAATTAAGGGTCAGATATTTCTATAATGTTCACAGTACATATGATAAAAACTGTTCAGTGAAAATAACCTGGGGCTCTCTTTTCAGGACTGAATCTGTTCTAGACATCTATATACATTGTGAAAAAGATTGTGTAGGACTGTTGGAGGAATGCTGCCATTCACAGATTATGAGTTAACTAAATAACGCCTTAGAGAAAAAAATTGCATGGTTTCTTTTCGAAATGAGTGGTTGCAACCCAACCCTGAACACTGCTGTACACTACAACTTCCCTTTAGGTCCCAAAGCTAAGTGAAATAACAAAATAACCATACTAAATTAATTTAAATGAATTTTCTGTCTCCATATTTGAAATCCTTCTGCCCATATTTTATCTGAGGCTAGAAGAAGCAAGTTTGCTACAGAAAGATTATTTGTATGATATTCAAAGCAGACAAAATTCAAATGCAGAATCGTGGGTATTTGTGGCAGACAAAACTGGAAGGTTCACGTTGTTTCTGTCAGGGACCAAAAATGAGTCTCATGCCCGATGCATCAATCCAAACAAGTGTCACAAAGAATAGTCACAAAGAACATTTGACAGATACGGTAATAATGTTCATGGAAGGTCTCTGAAAAATACATTTGACTAATGTAAAATCTTTATTTCATATTCTGAAAGAGCATAAAACATATTCTATACATCAAAATATTAATGCAGAAGAATTAAATACCCCAAATATATCAGAATTAGAATCTTTCTCCTGAGACCCTTCTGGTAAATATGGACAGATCTGAGGATGATAAAATCAGCAAACAAAAAATTGTAGTTAATGGCTGCAAATAAAGTGGAAGATGTGACAGCTATCATTTGCCTAAAAGAATGGAAACAAGGAACGAGGGAAAATAGTGTCTTCTTAATGCTCTAGGTATGATCTAAGATGAGAAGTTCAGTCTCACTATAAGACCTTCACTCTGTTCCCAATACCTTGCAGTCAGGGTGTCAGACTTACTTCCTAGAGCAAGGACTTCCACTGTACCTTCACGGCATCAAAGCTGTCCTGCAAATATCATGTATCCCACACATTTAACAAACTATTCTACTGTTGCCGACATCTTTGTTACATTTTTGTCTTGGTGCTCTTTTCCTATTTTTATATCCAGCTGGGAAAAGAGCTTGATATGCACACACCTTCTCAATATGTTACACGGCTGCTTGTTAGTACACATTAGGAAGCTGATCGTAAAGAATCCCAGTTCTATTCTTGGCTCCTTAAGAGATGCATGCTGTGTGCAGCCTGGGGAACTGAACTGTCCAAAGTGATGTAGTTATCCTAAAAAGCAAGATGGAAAAGGCAATAAATTTAGGTCTGGTCTACAAGAACATTGGCTCTGAATCCTGAATCTGACCATGCAGACTCTGTTATAAGTTTGCTAGCTTCCTTCTAAACTGACGTCTCTGTTAGGTTTATGACTTTACTCAATAATAATAGAAAAATAAATGGGGATTTTAGCAGCAGTTAGGATTGAGGTTTGCTCTCTTCTTTCCTATTTATGAAGAATATGAGAGTACTTGCTGAAATCTTCCCTCTTGGATTTTTGATATTCTTTATTTATTTGTTTTCCTGATATGAAACTTACCCTCAGAATTGAATGGTTTCCTCCACACAGTGACAGAGCTATCATGAACATTAAAATCCCATGTGGTTTTTTTGAGAAGATATTTTCCTCTGTATCTGAATGGTTCTGAAACATTTCTAGACAGTCAGCACCAGGATCTGTTACCCAAGAACTAAATACATGAGAAAAAAATAGGTAAAAATCCATTAATTTTCCTTCCAAAAAGGGTACAAAGAGAAACAGTGCAGAGCAAAACCTGTCAGAAGAGCAATTATTCTCTTCTTTTTCTGCCCTTGTCTGTTCCACAAGTCACTTAAACAAACTTTGTTTGCGCTCAAAGTGCTCGTTCAGGAGACTTGGGTTTTGCCATTGCTGTGATGTTTCAAAGACACGCAGTGCTATTTAAATCCGAGCTCTGCAGCACTGCTAAACACGACACAGTCATAGAATCATAGAATCATAGAATGTTAGGGATTGGAAGGGACCTCGAAAGATCATCAAGTCCAATCCCCCTGCCAGAGCAGGAATGCCTAGATTATGCTACACAGGAACGTGTCCAGGCAGGTCTTGAATGTCTCCAGAGAAGGAGACTCCACAGCCTCTCTGGGCAGCCTGTTCCAGTGTTCCGTCACCCTCACTGAGAAGAAGTTTCTTCTCGAGTTTAAGCGGAACAGTCCTGTGGCACTGCACCAAAGCACGGATCACTGTTGCTCATGCAAAGGGATGGCTGGAAGTAGGTTTAGCTGCTGCTCACAAGTCAGCAGTGTGCCTTCACAGCATTTAGCAGGTACCTTATCCTCAAAACCAGTAAAACGTCACAGCTTTTGTCAAGTCATTTTTGTTAGGGGTGTTTACTTAAGACAGTCATCTGCAGACAGTGGAGAGAGAAGAATAGACACTGAATCCTCCCATCACATCTACTGTACTTATGCTACCCAGGAACTATTTTTTTTGCTTGCTTGGTCTTCATTTAAATAGTTTAATAAATTGTATGACATAATTTCACGAGTGAAGAAGTGTCTTGGCTTTTCACAGAAGGATATCAGCCAACAGTTTTTTGTAGCTTGTATACTTAAGTTTGAAGGAAGAACATCTGCTTCTTATTATCAACAACTATTGAAAATCTCCTGTGTTAGCTTTTCAGAGCAGGAGTGTCTTGACTGATAACCCATTAGATCAACAATGTGAGTCGATTTTACTGTTGAAAATAAGACTTTCACTCTTGGAATTAGATTCCTTTATTTTCTCTGTCAAAGCACTTATTTGAACAATAAAGAAAAATAAATACCACTTACTTTCAGAGTAAATGTAACTGTACATGATATTTTTACTAACACTGAAATTCAAGTGAAATTGATACTTAGTAGAGAAAACTGGAAACAAAACAGGACATTAGCACAAAAGTATTAGTAAAAGTACAAGCAAAGAGGAGCATCTGATGGTACTAACCTGGATGTCAAAGCAATTGATCAGTGAATCATACTTTCAGTTTACTCTTTCTATGATGTGGGCACACAACAACACTGAAGATGGTACCTTGGAATTCAGATACAGGGCCGGATACATTGGATAGGAAACGAATCTGCAAGGGTGGTGAAGAATTCTCCTCCAATTTAGACTCGCATCAGAAGGGCAAAGTAGACACCTAGAGAAGCAGTTGTGCCTTCTGCTTGTGGGGTGAGCACAAATGCACGGAAAGAGTGAGAGATCAGAGCCAAGCAATTGGGTCATTTGGAGGCTGCGTGAAAAAGGAGATGGCAGAGACATCCTAAAACATTCAGAAGGGTAGTAGATACATGGAAGACGAGAATACAGGGTCTGTAAATTATCTGCTTCTTGGTCATCGTCTGACAGTCTGTCTGGTCAAACGGGATGTTTGATATCTATATGTGGTAAAATGGCACCATGTGCTCTCCCTGTTTCAGAGCCCCGAAGGACCAGGTGAATTGCTGCTGCTGAGAAATGGGCACCCATGTAGTTCCTTCTGTGGAAGAGGAAATGGGAAAAAGGAAGAAGGAGTCTTCCATCTAACACCAATTTTTATCCCCTTTAATCACAATCTGTTGGGAGTAGCAAAATTAACAAGGGTACTTATCCTCAGATCTCTGCACTTCCCTTTGTCCCTTTTCTCTCTTTCCTGCCTCCTGTGGGAGAACCCATTCCAATGCGATTTGAACCAGCCCTGCTTGTTCTAAATCATCCCTTCCTCAACTTCTTCATTGTGACACAATGCTAACACATCTTTCTCCCTCCCCTTCTTCACAGCAAACCCTGAGCACTGATGCTCATTTAATATTCTGCAGGAAACATGCAGCAAGGATACAGCAGTCAGATGGTCAGGAACAACTTTGAGGCAACCAAATTGCTGGACGGAAGCAGTAGCAATTTGAGCAGTCTCTCCTCTCCTCTCCTCTCCTCTCCTCTCCTCTCCTCTCCTCTCTCTCTCCTCTCCTCTCCTCTCCTCTCCTCTCCTCTCCTCTCCTCTCCTCTCCTCTCCTCTCCTCTCCTCTCCTCTCTCTCCTCTCCTCTCCTCTCCTCTCCTCTCCTCTCCTCCCTCCCCCTTTTTTGTTTTTCTCTTTTTTTCCCTTTCTTTTCTTTTTTTCCTCTTTTCTCTTTTTTTCTTTTCCAATGTGCCACTTTTACTGTGGTTTTCTCAAATCATAGAATCATAGAATCATAGAATGTTAGGGATTGGAAGGGACCTCGAAAGATCATCAAGTCCAATCCCCCTGCCAGAGCAGGAATGCCTAGACTATGCCACACAGGAACGTGTCCAGGCAATGGACAATGAATGTCCACACATTCTGGAAAAGATATAGGTGTATTCTGATCGTTTAGGTCATGATCGCAGGAAGAGTTAAAGAAAATCCAACATCAGAGTCTAGTTCACAAAAATCTGATATTCATTTGACTAGGACACTTTAAAAAAAAAAACAAAAAAAACACAACGAACTTGGGGCTATAATTCATGATTCCTTGATTCCTGCATGAAATGACCCCAAATCCTGCAAACAAAAATCAGTTTCCCTCCCCCTGCCTTACACTTTTCTGCAGAAAAATAAATGAGTTTGGTGTCAAACCTCACTTAAAAAGTTTCCCAAGACAATATAGTGAATTTTTTACAAGGGAGAGGAAATGGATAATGAAAAAAGTAGGGCTGCTTGTATCTGACATCCTTAAGTCATGACTGAATTGGAAATTTGTTTTCTACCTTATTTTAAAATGAAAGAAAACTTCTTAACTGATTGTGTATCTGACTCAATCGAAAAGATTGTATATTTTCTTACTTATTATTTTTTATACTGTGTCTTTCTACCTTTCTCAGTCTGGCCTTATTTATGGAACTGAGTGGATATTAGAAAAACCTTTTGTCAAAACTGTTGTCAAAATCAATATATCTCCATAAAACCTTTTGGATCCTCAGACTCGTGTTGAAACACTCATACCCTTCAGTCTTAAGGATAGGGCTCCATGGCTCTTGTTTCTCCTAAAAGGAGAAAGCACAGCTCGTTAGGAAATCTGTCACAAAATTACTGATGATTGTTGGCAGTCCTTCAAAGTGTCACATTCATCCTTAGCACATTCTTGTTTAATGCAGAAAGGAAGCCTCACGTTTATCACTATTTTTCTACAGGGCTACACTCTGTTAACCCTACATGCAGTAGACACAGGGCTGGTGTGGGACGCATAGTTGATTGCAGGCAGGGTTTAACCATGGAATTCCTTCCTTCCAGGCATTTCATTACTCCAGTGGGTAAATTTCTCCATCTAAAATCCTTCCTTCTCTGTCATGGCACACTCACAAGCAATGTGCAGCCACCTATGCATCCACGCATCCTGCTGCAGGTGTCCTGGATTGGTAACCCTTACCCCCTGTTGTATCACTGCTCTTTTCAACCGTTCAGTATGAGAGAAATTATCTGTTTCTTCATGAGAAGTTATTCAAAGCTTTAAGAAAATTATTCAGACTCTATCTTTGTTAGCAAATGTTGAAGCAGAGGTTCTTAACGTGTTCAAACAGTTGGAAAATTTAACCCAAATGACTCTTTCTCATAAGCGCATGCATATTCCATGATTTATCAAAAAAAAAAAAAAAAAAAGAACAAACAACTCAGAGGATTCCAGCTCTAGACCTAAGCATAGATCTTAATGAAGGAATCAGTCAATTAGGCTTCCCATGGCAATTCCTTGGAGTCCTGACTGGCTCTTCTAGATCAGACCTGAAAAGATACAGGAGGAAATTATCTTCTCCTTATAATTCTCTTTAAGGTTGACACATTATATTTTCAGTGATTTTAATATTTGGATGAAATATAACCAGAAATATCAATAATACATGCAATCTTCTCTAAAACTGTCTCAAGCAAGTGTTCTCACTTTGTTGTTCTGTTGCACAATGTGCATCCTTGGGGTTTGAAATCGAAATCTTGGAGACAGCTGCACAGAGCAAATGTGTATGTTGTGTGTCAGTATTGCATTTCAAGCTTAAATCCGTAGAAAACCTGGACAATGAGTTTACTTGACAGAGAAGCTGAAGAAAGAAACACCCTCTTGCAGAGCAACCTGTCTTACAGGACAATGCCCTTGTCACCCACCTGCAGCATGTGAGAGCTTCTCTTTTGAGCCCTCCCACAGCCCAGCTGAGCCAGCTCTGGCCACCACTGTTGAGAGCAACCCTAACTACGGTTTAAAGAAATTAATGAGGATTTCTGCGATGCCTGTCTTTAACTGAGCTATCTGAGAACAACTTTCAGTTGGCTCAGACAGACACAGAGGACAGTGTCTGTCTAGGGGCTAGAGTAAACTTTGCGAGATTGGGAAGATGAGGAAAGCGGTCTATCTGCTTTCTTCTACTGAAGACAGAAAATGTCAAAAAACCTCCAGCTTATTATTTGACTGATTGGCAGGAATATCTGTTTGGGGACAAGCTTTGAAGTCACTTTCAATTTCTTTTTTCACACTGGATTTAGGCTCACAAGGGCACCTTCTCAGCATGGCACAACCTTGGCAGAGCCCTTTCCTGTAGAAGCTGTGTAATTCAGCCAGACCTTTTTCATTAGTACCATCATACCATGGCTGGAAACAGCATGAGCCAGCAAAAGCAGATGTCTGTCAATGTGCACCCAGGGTTTTGCCAGAATAACTGAAAGGGTTTTAAGCTGTGAGGCTTCTTCTACACCTCTGACTGACATGGTTTCCTGGTTTTGTTGTTAGACCTTTCTGTGATGATCGTGCAGGTGCTGACGGACTGGGCAGTGGGACTTGGTTTGGAAAGGCTACAGTGATCTTCCTACCACCCTCAAGGCTACCCATAGGATTCCTCTTCCAGCTTGTGCCTCAACTGCTCCTGCACTAGCTGTTGAGATGTTATAGTGCTTGCAGAATGGCATGTAAACATAACTCCCAATCAGTTCTTTAAATTATGATGACTTAACGGTTATGGCCTGAAATGGTTGAATTTGCTCAGTTGTGAGGATGGAGTGAGAGTCAGGCTCCTTTGAGGGAGCGATGAGATTGTCAGTTCTCATACCAAGCTTCTGGGCTGTAGGTAATTAATTTGGGCACTTTTGAACTTTTTAACCTGCGTGCCCAAACCTGCTCTCAGTGGAAGGAAGGAATTACAAAAGCGCTAGAAAACAACCAGTGTCAGAGAAGTATCCGATTGATTTTTTTGTGCATTTCCCTGCCTAAGTACAAAGGATCTCTGATATATGTTTGAAATCAGTGCATCAGCAAGAACCCAGCAGCCTTTGTACCAGCATGGCTATGAAGCCCTGAGACAGCGTGGAAGCAGGCTGACCTCTCACTCCTTTTGAGCTGGTCTTTGGATGTGTAGCAGCTGCCGTGCTGCTATTCAGGCTGCTCCATGCTTCTGTGACAATTTTTTCCAATATGTGTCAGTTCCATGAACAGAGAAATTCAGCAAAATGAGGGCAAGTGTCATTCGTACTTAGCATTATCAATGCAGGGGAAAAAGTGCCATAAAAGTCAATATTCCAACACATAAAAACTTAACTAGGTGGCTGATCTATAACTGCCATGTGGTTATCATACTGATTAGCACAAATAGCATGTCCACATCACTAATACACAGTTAGCTGAATATATCATGAGAGATCCAAGGCTTTAGTCTAGAATAAGGTCTTACACATTGTGATAGACAGAACAAGGACAAGCTGCTACAGACTCAACAACATCTTAATCAAGCTCTGAATTAAACAGGAGACTTGGTCTTATTACTGCAGTCATCAATTTGCAATTTCAGTAGGGAAGAGGAAGCAACAGAGAGATTTTAAACAGCCTCCTTCCTGTTCCTCAACAGCAAAAGTCCTTCCAGTGAAGCCAAGGCTTTTATACAGGTTGTGTTAGCTGTGCACATTTTCCAAAAAAAGAGGGCTTGGGAGCTAGGGAATCTGGGTCAGATGAGACGCTGTGGTCCTTGAAGTAGCTTGTTTATGCAAATATCCTGTAAAATCTAGATTGTCCAAACTTAGCTGCCTTTTCTCATTTCACATTTATATACTCATTTTTATTTCCCTCTTCTTTTTTTTTTAACATTTATTACTGCCTTCCTCTGGAGGTTTCTTAAGAGGGAGGCAAAAGTATTTTACTCTCTTCAAAACAAATAGGTTGGAAAATTCAATAGTGCTTCATGTCTTTTGCCAAGCACAGTAATTACACAAGCTACAGTAAATATTTCAAGAAAAGAAACATTTTTTTTTCCTCATAGCCAGCTTTGTTGATAATAACAAAAGGGTGAGAAGATATTAAAAATCTTGAAATGAGAAATATGGATGGATGTGGCAGGTGCATCCTTCCCCCATTGGTCGGGAGTGCCCCCCCTCTGTGAGTCAGCAGTTGCTAGGCAGATTTCAGAGAATTTTCTGGAAACCTGGGCTGGCTCGGAAAATGACCCATCACCCTGAGGGGCACTCCCAGGAAGTTGGCTGGCAGCCAATAAAAGGCCAATATGGCTTGATTGACCACAGCCAGCTCGACTGAGACTTTAAAATGGGGTGCTGGCAGCCATCTTGCGGGATTTACCTCGTGGCAGCTGGCTCTGCAGGCAGGGGTACTCAAGCTCCCCCCTTAGGTGGGACGCCGCCTAAGGACTTTTGTCCCCGGGGTTGAGACTCCTCATCTGTGTAAGGTGAGTGTAACATTCTCGAGATTGAGACTCCTCATCTTTTATAAGGTGAGTGTATTGGGATCCGGATCATTAGTCTTTGGTTAGGGTGGGTGTAGTGTAGTTAACTCTTTTCCAATTGATACCCGAACCTTTAATTTTGGAGGCGCTTCTGTTTATTAATAAATTTAATTTAGGCACGTGCGTGAATTTGTCATCTTTAGAAACATGGGAACGCTCTTCTCCACTGTCTTCACGACAATGGAGAAATTGGAAGATTAATTAGGACACAGTGTCTTCCCAACGGATATCTTCTCTACTTAAGTGAAATCTTCTGGTTTGTGAAAAGGTATTTAGGAAAAACTATAGATTAAAAATGTTTTATTGTTATTATCTTGTTACCTAAAAAAAAAAACCAAAACAGGCTGTTGAATTTGAGGGAATGTTCTGGTTGTCTCTGCTCTCAAGGAACAGAAATATTTAATATATAATCTAATGTGTTATTCTTTATGAATCAAGGGACTGTAATTTTTCAATTTTTTAAATACTTCTTTCAAAAAAGATCTCCCAGACAATACCAGAAATTCATCCAACATTTTTGAAAATGAGAATACAAACTGATCATATTGAGGATGATTTTGCATTTTTTATTCATTCTTTGATAAGGTATTGCCTATTCCCCTTCAAGAATGCCCCTTTGTTGGAAAGCCATATAGTAAAAGTTATAGTTATCATTCATTTAAGGCATTAGCCAGAAAGAAACTTAAATCCAGAGCACCCTCTGACTGCTTCTTGCATTTCCAGTTCTCTGCCTGTCTCCGAGCTGCCGATGACTGAATTACTTGTAGTCCTCTTTGAGGTTGACCTTAAATCCTGTCCTAACCTGCGCAGGGCAAGGCTGAGACCTACTCCTCTGGGAGGAACATTGCTGCAGAGGTGGGTGGGACAGAAGGAGGCAAGAAGGACTGTCTGTCCTTCCCTGTCCTTCTCTGTCCATCCTCTGTCCTTCTCTGTCCCACAACTGTCCCTGGGGCTGATAGTCCTTCTACAGCCCTTGCCACCAGAATCCCCTCAATCATCCCAAAGCCTTGCAGGTGCATGAGAAGTTTACATTCAAGTTATGTCCTCAAGTGACGACAAAAGAGATATAAATGCTGCCATATCTATTTTCCTCTCTACCTCGCTGTTATTTAAGGTTGGTGACAAGAAATTCTACTTATCTGAGATGACAGATGAGCTGTAGAGGAAAAACAGGGACACACTGGTCCCTTTTTGAATGTATGTACCATGTTAGTCCTCACCTTATGTTCCTTTAACAACTTCTTCAACACTGCTTCATTGACTTCACTTAATGTCCTCCCTAATTGGCATAGATGTTAGAACATTTTTCCTAATGCTTACTTTTAGCTTCTTTCTTTTTTTAGTTTTAGATCATTACTCCTGGTTCAACCACCTTAAATATTTCCCTTTTACACTCTTTCATATTATTTCCTCAAAGCATATTTTCTAGTCGGTAGTTATCATGGTCCTTCGCCATTATTTTCCCTGAGCAGTGTTAAGCTTCCAAGAGAGAAGGATAATCAGAGACTCTGTCTCAATGTAATTTACCTCTACATAAAAATTGCCTTATTTAATCTCCGATAACATGCCCTTTACTGTGTTTCTACATGGAACATTTTAAAAGGAAAGCACAAAATCTCCACAAGCAAAGTATTTTTCTAAAACATTCAGAATATGCTCATTTAAAAATATCAGAGAATTTCAGATCTGTGGCAGTGCAGTGCTAAGTCTGAACGAAGAAAAGTGTGACACTTAATAAACACAGACACACAATTAAGTTCTGCTGCGCAAGGAGCAACCACACATCAATATGGACTGGAGGCTCTCCAACTCCATCAACCAGTGGGGTCATTTTATGTAAACCTCAGTAAAGGAAATCTGCATGTCAGGAATCTCACAGATGCCAGATCATTCCTCTTCATGACACTGTAAGTCTCTGTTAGACATTAGAATCTGTCTCAGTATGCACAGGTGTGTCTGTTGACCAGAGACTCCTTTCCTGCAAGTGACACAAGGAGCTGGGGATGAGTGTCATTACCTTTGCTATCAGGGAGTTTGGTGATTTCCTCTCTTAATACTAGGTAATATAAATACTTGCTTTTTTATTGTAGGTGCCTTTTTATTGTATATGCTTTTTTATTGTATATTGTATATGCTTTTTATTGTATATTGTATATTCAGAAGATTCATGCATCACATGGGTAAATTAATTAGCCTATATTAGACAAACAAGCTATCATTCACTTCAGTGAAATTTCTATATGTAGTTAACAATTTTTTGTTTGCTGTTCCTTCAAAGCAACTGGTGTCATGGTGGTGGTGCTTGCATGACACATCACAGAACAAATAACCCCAAGTAGAGAAATTGTATCTTTTTATAATAGAAATAATGTATTTTTTGGCTTCTTGCAAAGTGTAGAACTTGAAAATTATGTCTTTCACTCCTTGTTTGGATACTACCAGTCCAAAGCAATTATAATTTTAAATTTAGACAGAAATATGCACATAAAATTGTAATTATCAGTTATTCAGCTGGTCAATTGCTGCTTTTCCTTTTTTTTTCTCCTTTTCTGAATCTTCAGAAACTGATAAAGGTCTTTCATTATTGTTTCTTTTCACCAGCATTTACACGAAGTCATATCAAATAAGAAGCAATCTGTAATTAACTTTTCTTTTGTAACAGCACAGTGCAGTAGGAATCTCTGTCTTATTATCTGTTTGTGGGGCTGAGATTCAGAGGACTGGTCCCAGTATGCCATGCCACATCAAATGCAAGTACAATCTTGCATTCAAGGGTTGTGTTTCAGTCTCTGTTTGATTCCTCAGGATAGAGTTCAGTACATCAGTAAAAATTCAGTGTGATCAGGACACTGATACTCAAAGATTCGGCTAGATTTGTTTTGTCAGCTCTATTTTTCTTCACTACGAGGCAGGCGTGACACCAGGTGGGCTCATACGTTGTCTGTTTGAGTGGTCCTGGCATGTTGGTGTCTATCTTGGCCACCTCCAGTCAGTAGCCTGGGATAAGGCATCATCCCACAGGAGCAAAAGCAAGGTGGGCAGGCAAGGATGTCCCCAGGGCACTCAGATGGGCATGTCCGTGCAGATGAGAGGGGGATCAGGTCAGATGTGCTGGGTGGCTCCCAGGTGCATGAGGATCCATCCCTGCACTATCGATCACTGATCCTCAGGCTACATTATCTGTCTTTCCCTTCTCCTTCTTGATTGAAAATCATTCAGAGGAGACTTATTAAGGCCAAAGAGAACGTATGTTGATTCTGGGAAAGGCAGAATAATTGCTCAAGACCTGACATTTTAAATGCTTCTTACTCTATTTTTAATAGTTCTGCATTTCTGGGGGGAAGTGGTTACAAAGTGGTTGTATATACCAGTAATTGAAACTGAGCGTAATGCTCATTAAGACCTAAATAAGGATGAAGAGGATGATCAGGGCATATATATAACTGATGGTGTTGCATTAAGTATTATAAAGCAATTCTAATTATAAAACATCCCAGGTCTTCTATCAATCATCCTTCTCTCGTTCACCTTTTCTGTTTTGATCCACACACACATTACTCACACTGCCTGAATCAGGTCTCTTGCTGCATCTATTGCGCAGTCCCGATGGTGGTTATCGAATATACACCTTACGAGGAAAGAAACCTCAGCACTAAAGGCAGCACAGAATGGAATAAATAGCTTGGTTCTGCACGGCTTGTGACACACACTCGTCTTTTGAATTCCTAATGCATGTGGTTCTACTACATTTGCCCATTAATGAATGAGAAAACTGCATTTCAAAACCAACATTTTCCAATTAAATCTCAGTTACTGTTGGGAATGGAGTTCTAGCTAACTTTAAAGGTATGACCTTTGTACGTGTTGGTGTACATAAGAATAAGTAGACTTGCAAGAAATTTGGTGATTCCCTGTTCTCTTTTGCTCCAAATAGTAAAAATTATTGAAAAAAAAAAAACATTAAAAAAGGCATTTTTAGGAACAAAGTATTTTTTCACCATGAAAGCTAAATAGTTCATATCTAAAACTTTTTAAAGCTTATTTTTGAATCAAAATATAAAATTCCGTGTAAAAAAAAAAAAAAAGGAAGGAGGAAGCTTCTGATTTTCATAACCAATAGTTTACAGTAACTTTACAAACAGCATTTAGAGGTTTATTTAAAAAAAAATAAAAAACCAAAAAACCTAAAACAGCTAGGCATAAACTAAAAAAAAATATTAAATGCATCCAGGCAGGTTTTGGAGATGTTCCTGTGCGATCTACTGTAGGTGATCCTGCTCTGGCAGGAGGGCTGGACTAGATGATCTTTTGAAGTCCCTTCCAGCCCCTGATGTTCTGTGATTCTGTGATTCTGGTTTCTGATGAAATTTTTCTGTCTAGCTCTGCTCCTGAGACGCACTGCTAGGAAGCATCTAGGGGTGCCTGAGCCACAGCGCAAGCTTTGGGAAAAGGCCTGAGACCAGCTCTGCCCTTCACGGTGGCTGCCGAGCAGATGCTGAGCACCAGGGGCTCTCAGCAGTTCCAGAGCCAGACGAAGTCTGTGAAGAGCTGCCCAAATAATTGTAGCCAGCTTTGATCAGAACACACAATAAAAGGCAATGCTAAACAAGAAGTATAATTAAAGAATAAAAGTGTAAAAAAAAAAAAGACATAAATTTTAAAAACCACCTTTGATAGTCACGATCTTAAAGGGTTTCCGTATTCCATCAGTAAATAATTCATAGATTTGGTACCAAGGTTTCAGTATAAAAGAAGATCTAACAAATCAAGAACTTCTATGATGATTCAAAAAGAAGAAAAAAGAAACCATCATTAGTGTCATTTTAACCAAACCCAAAATATTTAGTTTGCGGTCAACTTGGCCAGAGAAGAAGCTTACTGTTGAAGATCTGATTCCTGACTTCCTTACTCTTCCCTGTGTCTGCTCTGGTACCTCTCTTGTAAGAAACCTCCATGATATGCTGTAGGTGCCACAGGATTTCAGATGTACCATGGGACAACAGCTGAGCCCGGACCTCAGATGTGGACCGTGAGGTTTTCATATTGCATCACCTGTGAAGCACAGCTTTGCTGAGGGAGCTAGAAATTTGTTTTTTAACTAAGATGAAAGCTTTACAATTCAATTTAACAAATGCAAGCAAATTGGTTTGACTTTCTAAAACTAAAAACTCATTAAAAAATGCAAGTAAATTATCTGTTTTGTCCTCAGATGAGAAATTTTTTTAAACATATAGCAGTGGAAAAGAATACTTTGAATTTTCCTCTTGAAAAGCAGCTAGAAAATAATGTGTGAGGGACATTGTTACTGCTATTAGATTATGATAATGATGTTAGGAACATAAAACTGGAATGAATGTCCATGTGGTGCAGTGTCTTGCTCTTACAGTCATTACGTCATGATCCCAGTGCTGCACATCCTCAGTCATCCCAGAGGCACTTACTTTTTTCTACCCCTCTTAGAAGTGATGGTGAAGTGCTGTACCACACTAAATCCTATCATGTTCTGCTTGAGCGGGGTAGACCCCCTGGACTTGTTTAGATGAGTCATGAGAGCTCTTGCAGCTAGTCGTACATGCGTCTAAAGCAGGCAAAACTTAGATCTAACAAGCTCTAGCTCTGAGCTGAAGGAGCAGGATTTCTTCCACTTACAGCTCAAATCAGCACTGGTACAGCTTTTGGTGCAAATCGAGAATGCAACCTGGATTTTGCCATCTGAAGCTGACACCTTAACCTCTCTGACATTGCATTTGTTTCACTGAAATATGACTAATATTCTATTGCCCCTAAAGAATGAGAAATTGCAACCTTTTTAGTGCTTTGGAAACCTTTACCAAGTATATATGGATTTCATTACTTTGACTGTGCTGTAGTGAGATGATAACTGGTGATACGGTCCTTCCCCTAACACACAGTGGCATTCCAGTGTTATTATGGCAGGTCATAATACCATCACTGTGGAAATACTGGATGAGTCATCAGGGCCCACTATATGCATTTTCCAGCTGTCTCTCTTGCTTTTTCCATCTTTGTTTCTTCTGTTGTATTTTCAGCTTCTAAAGAAATGAGAGAGAGCCTTTAAGATTACTGTGTATGTCACGCTCTGCTTGGAAGAGGTTGCAGAAGGCATATAAAGGCTCTAAAGTGAGAGACAATTTTGTTACGGCACAAGTGATGCTGCTACCCTGCCCCAGGGTGCCTCACAGAAATGGAGGGAGTGAGTGAGGACAGCTTTCATCCCAATCTGCAGCTGTGAAGCAGCGCTGCGTCAAAGCAAGTCTGCCAGCTCAGAGTGAGGCTTGGTCCATTTTCAGGCAAGCTTGATAACAAGTGAAAAATAAAACTATTCGTTATGGTAACAGTTTGGTAACTAGTGTGCTACTCACAGACCTGCCTATTTCCCTTCTAAAGGACAGGGTCCCACCTTTCATCACCATGGAGTAATAGTGACCATGATGTAACCACCTCATATCTGAGCAGAAACAGCAACTTCTAACAAAACTTTAGGTAAACTGAAGGCCTGATTAGAGAGTTCATAAGCTGGAGTATGTGAACAGACCACTGGGTTTTTAATAGCTATTGGCGGATCTGCTCTTTCTGAATTAGATTAATTGCCTGTTGCTGTGCAGTGCTGTCTTAGCTGGTATCTTCTTTCTGCATCAGTGAGGTTGATTATCTCCTCTCCTCATCTCTACATGCCACTTTCTCAGTTTGAAGGTAGGAAACTTTTGCCTTTCTTTCCAGGATGGCAACAATCCCAGAACTGAGAACAGTGAGAAATAGGAAGTGAGAGACATAAGAAGCTGCTGCTGCACCCTCACCAGGTCTAGTGAACCTCACCTACAATTAAATTTTAAGTATTGTTTCAGAGGAAGGTGACCTGAGCCCAGCAGCACAAGATTGGAGGTAAATTTTGTGTTTCAAGATAACTGTCTGTGAAATAGGTGCTGAAAGGACAGTACTTCATTCCTAACAGGCAATCAGCTGGGCTAAGACATTTAAGAGACCAGCTCCATTCATGAGAATTTTGGAAATATCATGTTTCCCTCTGACTGGAAATACACCATTAAAAGAGATTTTCTCTGACCAAAATAGTTCCCAGTCTGAACCGACTACTTGTGGCATTGTCAGGTGTACTCTTCCATGGGTGAAAACCTGTCTGGATGGCTGGGCTCAAAGAATGGTTAAATCCAGTTGGCAGCCAGTCACAAGCAGAGTCGCCAAGGCTCAGTACTGGGGCCAGTTTTCTTTAATATCTTTATCAATGATTTGGGTGAAGGGATTGTGCTCACCCTCAGTAATTTTGCAGACGGCATCAAGCTTGTCAGGAACATTGATCTGCTCGAGGGTAGGAAAGCTCTGCAGAGTGACCTAGACATGCTGGATTTACTGGCTGAGGCCAACTCTATGAGGTTCAACAAGGCCAAGTGCCAGGTCCTACCCTTGGGTCACAACAACCCACAGCAGTGCTACAGGCTTGGGGAGGAGTGCCTGGAGAGCTGCCTGGTGGAAAAGGATCTTGGAGTGCTTGTCAACAGCTGGCTCAACATGAGCCAGCAGTGTGCCCAGGTGGCCAAGAAGGCCAACAGCATCCTGGCCTGTATATGAAATAGTGTGGCCAGCAGAACCAGGTAAGTAATTGTGCCCCTGTACTCAGTACTGGTGAGACCGCACATTGAATCCTGTGTTCACTTTGTGCCCCTCACTACAAGAAAGACATTGGGGTGCTGGAGCACTTCGAAAGAAGGTCCATGAAGCTGGTGAAGGGTCTAGAGCACAAGTCTTCTGAGGAGTGGCTGAGGTAACTGGGGTTGCTCAGCCTGGAGAAAAAGAGGCTGAGGGAAGACCTTATTGCTCTCTACAACTACCTGAAAAGAGGTTGTAGAGGTGGGGGTTGGTCTCTTCTCCCAGGTAACAAGTGACAGGATAAGATGAAATGGCCTCAAGTTGTGGCAAACAGATTTTCAAGCACTGGAACAGACTGTCCAGGTTGTTGGTGGAGTCACCATCCCTGGAGGTGTTTAAAAGGTGTGGAGATGTGGTGCTTAGAGACATGGTTTAGTGGTGGAATTCCCCGTGTTGGGTTAATGGTTGGACCTGATGATCTTAGAGGTCTTTTCCAGCCTAAATGTTTGTATGATTCTGATTCTATGATTCTGTGATTCTATGAATCTACGTATCTATAAATCTATGGTAAGATCCCTCAATACCTTTTAATTAAAATGAGAAATCTAAATATAGGATATTTCAATTTTCTTTACTCTTCCATGTGTTTCACCGCCTATGAAGAACATAGATCATTTCAAGATCCACATAATATCACTTAATCACTTTTTTTTTCTCAATTTAGCTTATTATGAAAATCTGTCTAGAATAAGCTTTAATGAATTTACCTCAATTTAACAGAGACATGCCTGTGGACAACATTTCTGCATCCATATTCCTCATAAATTCATAAAGAAATGTGGGATCTCCTTACCCACATGTTAAAATTTGTTTAATTTAAAACAAACCAGCTGGTTTGCAGTAAAATCATAAAGGATAGGAAAAAATAATTAAGACATCCAAAAGCTCAGTTCAACTATACAGACTAAACTTCACCTGATGTTAATAGTCACAGCTTTATTTTAATGCATGCAAATAGCATTTAACCAACGCATAATTAGGAATTTATGTGATCAGTTACTTCCCTGTCAGAGATCACATTTTTGTCTGTTTGTACAATACCCTGTGCAACGAATTCATCCTCATTGCAAAAAGGCCAGTGTTGGCCAAATGAAAGTGTTTGAAACACAGCCACATAAAAGTAAGTAAAAAGTATATAACAAAAATCAAGTGAGAAATTTCCTCTCTCTTCCTCACTATCACAGATTTTTCTTCAATAGATTGCATTGATTAGCAGCTAAGATGCAGTGCTCTAACACCAACATCAATACAGCTGCAAGTTTATTTTCAGAGATTGCCAGTGCCCATTTCTCCACTCTCCATAATCTCTCCCAGTAATATATGGACTTTTTGTCAAGCCATAAATAAAAACTTCCTTTTCTTACAAGTTCTTGGGTTAGAAACTCCAAGCTTTCTCTCATAATGTTTTGCACATTTGGGAAGATTATTTGAAGCAGCTGCACAGCTTGTTCATTACTGAGTCTCAAATTCTTCTTTTTTGTGTGTTTGGGTTTGTTTGGTTTTTTTTTGTTCTGTGAGACCTGCAAAATGCCTCCAAACAGAATAAGAATTAGCCTTCAGGTACACAAGCTTTGTCATTTACAGGAGTGGTCCTGTTGTCATTTCCTTCACCTAAGTTCTTTCTCTTATCTCCTTCTCTTCTCTAGTCCAATATTTGTTTCCACATGTTTTTGGATGGTGATTTTCTTATGTGCTTGCACAGCACTTGGAAAAATTCAGTTCAGAAGAATTGGATACATCTAACCAAGTACATATTCCTGAAGTGGAGACATCTGCATCCAAGGCAGTTGCTTCAGCTTCATTTACACTGACTAGAAACAAACTCTTTGGGGGGTATAAGGGGGCAAGAATGTATGTTTTGTAGTCAATTAAAGTTACAATTAACTGTGATAGTAAGTAGTGCAGATATTCACTTGAACTTAACTATGAGTTTTTAGAGTCATCCAGTGCAGGTCCTACAATCACAGATTTCTCTTACCCTTGACTTTTCTATTCTGGTTTTCTATAGGCGTTACTAGCCTTTAGTATCCACCAGATTCAACTACATGATTGATTCTAATGACCACCTATGAAGCCTTATTTCAGAATCTACAGGCTGAGTCAGGGCACCTAAAGTTAAATATCACCCTGAATTTACCCGGGAAAGACTCCTTTCTGTATTCTACTGACTTATTCTAAGTAATAACAGCCATTATTTTCAGCAGAGTCTTGTTTTCAAGCTGTTTTCCAACATGGCAAGAATTCTAGTTATCTTAAAAATGGTCTATGTCAGACTATTTTCTCTCTAAAGCTACATTTTTCATATAATCCAAACAAAAGAATAAAATTACCTCAACTTCTAAAAATTACATGTCTAAAACTGGATTTAGCATCTAAGGGTCTGGATGAGTTTGGTTGTAAGGGACATTAAGAAAGTTTAGACAAATTTACTGTCTGATGGAGCCATTTCTGATATTCACTAGTAAGTAAAGTAGGAGAATGTTTCTTTCCTAACTTCAGAGACTAAGATGAGTTAGGATCGTGGATTCTTTAGGGTCTTTCTAAATTCAATCAACAGATTGTCTATCAAGAAATAGGAAATTCCCTTGGACAGCTGAGATCTTCATGGCTGAAGAGACCTCTAACAGTGTACAGCCTCTTCCACTGACCAAGAGATAAGTACTTAAATTAGGTAATTCTGTTTAGTACCTAAACTGTGGCAAGATAAATATGGTCAAAGGTGCAAGTATCATAAATGACTTAAAATTATTTATTCTTTAATTCAGCAAATTCAGAGCTGACATAAGGAAGTGTAAAGGAAATCTTATTTCCCTCTATAAAGTACACTTATTTCTGGGATGTTCAGTATCATATTTCTCAGAAGACTCCACTTCCTTTATTGCTCTCTGATTATGTTAATTTATAATAATAATAATCCTGAAGTTTTCCTGTTAACAGCTATCTTGGCAATAATATCCATACCAGATGCTGCTTTACCTTCTTCCTGATTTGTGGGGGTTTTCTTTTGTGCACTAGCACCTTCTATAGATTGCAGATATACACTTCAGTAGCCTGAATGATAATCCCTTAAAAATTGTCCTTACTGCAACTAACATCAATTCCACAAACAATTCTTTCTAGTCCACAGAAACTGATATTTCTTAAACACTTTAAGTTTTCCTTTTAGGGCTCTTTTTAATGTTTCTCTCCTTTTCATTCAGCATTGCAGTAAGACTGCTACCTTTCATGGACACCATGACCTGTCAGGGTGTCTCTTCTTTGTGAGGTTTACTTGCTCCTGGAATGGTGTCCTGTCAGATTTCATCCAAAACAAACCTAGGCTGCATTTCTCATTTCAGTCTTAAAAAGAAACAAGTGGGGTCTTCCAATGTCACCTCTCAAAACAAATTAATACTTGTGGTTTTTCGCTTCTCTCCATATCCCTACTGGGACAGAGGAGAAGGGGGCATTTACAAGTGACCCAATTATAGAATGCAGGATGATTTTCAGTACAAATATTTTGCCATGGTGAAGGAAATAGCAGCATCTACCACAGAGATGTCTGGGAGTCCTTATTTTACATCCTGACTCTCCAGTAACTTTTAATAAATGTATCTAATCATCAAATACAAGTGTATACACTTTCCTCGCCCTCCCCTCACATTATTTTTCTGAAAGCAGCTGTGTTGGGGAAGGACTGTCTGTGCAGCACCAATGTGGCAGGACTCTGATCTCACTGGGCTCCCTGGTTGCCAGTGTAATACAAATAAAATTATGTGAGCAGACTGTAAGTGTCTTCATTTCAATACATGTCATTCAGATATGTTGTAACTTATTCCAAATGCAATTCCGCATGCAATCAAACATTCAAGTGATGGTTTCGTCCTCTGGAAGAGTTCGAAGCTGGTGTTTTGTTTCTCATTAGCAGTAGACAGATTACATTTATTTCAGAGCCTGGATTTCTGCCACTCCATTACTCTGCGTCTCTCTCTGGATCTGGCTACAGAAATCTTTGTAAGATCCAAGTACCTGCTGTTACATTTATAGATACTAACGAAATTTGGAGTATACACAGTGATAAATGCCAGGTGAAAATTAAAGCAAATCACATGTCTTCAGGGATTCTTTATTATGAAATGTAATATCTCTCTAGCTGAATTAACCAGATAAAGCACACTCCTTCACTTCAGTTTCAATTCTTTTGGAGAGAGGAGTTGCAAAAAGATCAGGTTGTTAGTGTGTAGATATCAAACCAACTTGGAATTGTAATGAGCACAAAATATAGTAGCCTAGCTGGGAAAAGTTACTAGCTTGCAATTGGGTGGCTGTGGATGAACAGTATATGAGTTTGGAAAGTTATAGGGCTTCCTTCCTTGCTGGAGCCAGGCTGGAAAGTTGTAACTGCAGCTTGTATTGCCAGCTGCTGGCGTGTTGCACCTGGAGAGAACACGCGGTCCCATCTCACAGAGCCTGCAATCAGAAACCTTATATTTGTCCAGTCCTCTTAAACAACATTGTGTTGATTCTGGTCATGGCAACATAGTTTGCTTGGAGAGCAGGAAAGAGAATCTGTAATTACGTCTCTCCACTGTGTAATTTCACACTTTTTCCCATACAACCTAAAGACAAAGTGATAGATCACAGTGGAATCATATGCTAAGCAATGTGTCGTGCCATTGAAACCTGAGCACATGATGTCAGCTCATTTTGGCTAATTTATTTTTATTTTTTTTTTATAAATCTCTCAACAGAGATCCAGACAGCCAAATTAACCGTGCATTTGAGTTTTTCACCTTGAAATTGCCACGTTTCGCTTGCCTTTGTTTTATTATTTGATGTTATCTTGTATTATGATAAAAAGTAACTTTACGGAGTCCATATCAAAATAAAAAACCTTTCAGTTCTGTTGATATGAAACATTTCAAAACAGAAAGAAAAAATGTCCTTCTGTTCTGTTGTGTGGGGTTTTTTTTTAATAACTTTCAAGTGTGTTCCAATTTGGGAGAAAGCCAAACATCAAAACCCTAAACTCCTTTGCAAAACCCAACAACCATTGTCTGCAATTGCTGTGCTGCCGTTCAAGATTATACTCCCCCAGCCAGAATGGGCTCAGCCACTAGAACTAGTTTCTGGGTCTAAGATATCTGGCATTGTTATGCCACTGATTTTCTTGGTGAATGAGACTAGCCATTTGCTCTCTATTTCTCTTTCCTTATCTAGAGAAAGGGAATAAATGGTATTGACCTTCTTTGTTAAATGTTTTGAGATGTGTAGAGGAGAAGGGCAAGGCATTCATCTGTTTTCAGTTTCTCCAGAGATTTTGCAGCACAAATGGAATGCAGTTAAAGGGCCTCAGACAGGAGCAAGGCTTGCCAAAGGAGAACGTGGTCTCAGGAAAATAGATGCTGGAGGAATGAGAATAATCAAAGCACATCAAAAATGAAGGTAGATGGTCCCAAGTAGAAAAGACTTCAAGATGTCTACAAATATTTTATCACATTTCAGGAAGGATTTTCAAAGTATTCCTAGGCAATTTGCTTTCTAAATAATAAAATAAGGTGAATATCAGGGGAATAGCAAAATAGAAAAGCCAAGTATCTGAATGTTACAGCTTGGAATTCTTTCCCTGGAGTTCAGGGAGAAAAGCTTTGACCCAAACAACAGTCAGTCCTTCTTCTCCCATTCTACTAAGTTGCCAGTCTCTTCTAACATTGCATTTTATGCAGGTTTTGTCAGCTGAGAGGCTGTATATCAAAACTCTTATAAGGACCATCGAATTGCTCTGCATACTAAGGTTTTCCCCTTGTCCACATGAGAACACTAATGAGCACAACACCTGAAAAATGCTAATGATAAAAGTAATAGCAGTAGTAGCAGCAATAGTAGTGGTAGTAGTAGTAATAGTCTGAGCCCAGTGAGAGGAAAACTAAGTATTAATAATGGATAAAGTGTAATTTTCATGCCATAGCAGAAAAATCAAGTCACCCACTGTAAATATGCTCCCTATACCTATATCTCTGTATAGATGCATGAAGTGTCTCCTGTAGAGAAAGTGATTAGCCTAGGACTCTTAAGCAATAGGGTAAAGAGGATTTATTGGTGCTTCTTGTAATAAAAGAATTGGGAAGATCCCAGCAAAACTATTATGCAAAAGATTGAAAACATGCCAGAATAAACTCCCCTTCTTACCTTCCTAATCACAAAACTAACTGTGAAACTCATTGCTGCAGGGATGCTGTGAAGACAAGAGATGTAAATATTGTTTATGAAGTACAAGGATCTTCCCGAAGGATGAGTCCCGCAGGGATTATTGAAAAGGTTGGTCCAGAAGCAAGTTCTGGCTCAGGAAGCCAGAAAACCTCCAATAATTTCATTCTCCATTTTTAAAGTAATTTCTTAATCATTCATTACTGTCTGTTCTACATCAGGCTGTTTACACCTTTAGTCTCATCCAGTACCTGAGCTGTCACTCAAACTTCAGGTGCATAGCAGTTTGGATTATTTTTTGTTTTGAAAATAAAAAAAGACTTCATGAAACAGTATGAACAACAAAAGAGAAAATCAGACTGAAAAACACCCAGGAGTTGCTCATGGTCGACGCTGTCACAGTACGTTATGTCTGTGCAGTACCTATAAATATCTTCTTTATTTTTATAGTCATGGTAAGGTACACTATGTGTTACCTCCGAAATTTAATGAACCTATCATTCCAGGAAAAGAAAGTTAAAAGGTACACTTCAAAAATGTATCTTTAAAGACGTCTTAGGCAATTAATCTTTTCCAGCAGGGAAATCAGCTTTTCTTAGTTTTTAGGTTCACTCAATACATATCCACAATGTTATCCTATTGTCTTAAATACTGACGTATCAGCACAGAGGCACAGGGAGATGATATTTAATAATTCTGGAAGAGAAGAGAGTAACTCTGAGATGGCTAAGGGGGAAAAACAGTTTTTGCCTGTAGGTTAAGGGAATAAGGCAGAGTCCTTCAGATGCTTGATCTTTATGGATTGTGATGGAGACTTTTTTTTTTTGCTTGTTTTCCCCTGTATTATTTTATGATACCCCTGACTGGCACAAAGTCTGGTCAAATTTCACAAAGTCGCTCTCTTTCTTTCCTTTTGTCCCTTCCTTGCACATCATCTGCCTTATCCTACTTGTGGGAAGCCTTCTACAGGTTCGGTGGCAGCAATGTCCCTTGCTTTAAAGTCAGGACTCCTGAGCTTAGCTTATTCAAGTCTGAACATCAGCTGCATGCTGCTCCAGGTGCTAATGTCACCCAGGACCCAGCCACCAGCTTCTGGTTATGTGACAACCATTTGCTTTAAATAGGTTTCTTTGCCTTCTTTTCCTCTTAAAGTAAAGGAAAATTGAGAGGGTTTTCATAACCCACTAACTGAAAAAAAAAGCATGTATGTAATTACAGATTTGTGAATGATAATTTAGTCCTAATTTTGAAGAATTTTTTTAAAATATTTGAACCTCGTGGGGATCTATTAAAATCAGAAGAGAGTTGTTGGTTGGTTTGGTTTTCTGCCTGCTTCTTTAGGAATAAGTGCCTTAGCTTTCATCAGGTAGAGGCAATTTCACACCAGGATACGGCTGGCTCTAGTGTACTCCAGGATAGGCATTACTGTTGATGCTATTCAAATTCACTCCCTCAAATGATATAGTTTATGCATTTTTCATCTTCGTCCCCACTCTCCTTCAGCCCTGCACTGGACAAGCCCACGAATAAAAATAAACCAGCTTTATTAAGTAAGAATTATGGTTGGGCTGTTACCTGGAAAACAGCAAACAGGTTACAATCAAAGGAATATTCAATATTGTTCCAGTTGCTTAGGTTTTATTAAATTTTATTACCTTTGAATTCCTGAGGTATTATTAAGAATCCATTATGAAGCTACACAAGTGTCTTGCTTTTTTGATTGCACCTCCAGGTCTGAAACATTTGTTTTAACACTGGACTCTCAGTTATATCAGCTGGGCTTCTAACTTATTTTTAAGGAAAATGAGCCTTACAGCATCAACAGTTGTTACTTGGCTAGGCAAAACGTTTCTTCTGTATGCAACTTCTCTCACAGGATGTCTTTTATTTGTTTGTTTAACTGTACCTATGCTTTAGGTGGAGTTTAAAAAAAGGACATGTGGAATACATACAAGAAAACATTCCACTGTGCAGATATTTAGAACATGTTCTTAAAACCTTCTCTGTCTGCATCATATTTCATGTGTTTCTTCTATAAAAATTAGCTGTTCAGCTATTTTGCCAAGCTGGCGTGGGGTGCATGTATGTTGCACCAAGAGTGCAGGGACGGATTGAGTAACACGTGACCTTGTCTATAGACTTCTTCCATCCTACACACTAACTCTTCATTTCAAGACCTCTAGTTTTACAGGTGATTTACGCTGACCTCACGACTGCAAAAACCTAGAATTAAAAGAGTCGACAAGATTATCAGTAATTCATCAGTTACTCAGGAATCCATTCACATTATTTGCAACCATTTAACCACAGGTTATACAATTGTAACTTTTCATCATCAAGTCTGCCCTTTTGACCCTCATCCTCTCCTGATGAACTTCTGGCTTCTCAGTCAAACTCTCCTGTCAAGCCCAGCTGCCTCACGAGAAGCAACATGTCACCGGGGTTTCAAGGTTAGCACTGAATCAGCAAAAGCAGTAAACTAGTGCTTGGAAATGCTTCCTCTGGAAACAGATATTTCTCCCTTATCATTGCCTCTTACACATGACAGCAATTTCACGTCAGAAATTCCCACTGATGTTCACTTGCTGTGAAAAAATACAAAAAGAATGGTTAATTAAGCTATTATTATTGTTATTGTTATTATGGTTATTATTGTTATTATTGCTATTATTGGTGTTATTATTGCTATTATTGGTATTATTGTTATTATTTTTATTATTTTTTCACAAAGTACAAGTCGACCAAACTGGATTTTTCCTGAGTACATTAAAAAAAGTAACAGTTTTAGAGCTCATCTAAACTTGTAGTTTGGCTTAAAGATCTGTCATCTTTCACTAGAACAGTTTTTATCTCTTAAATTCCACTAAAGAAATTGAAAACCACTTATAGAAAGGTCCACAAGTGATGACCAGTTCTGAAAGCCTTATAGGTCAGAGAGATTCAAGCACACTCGGAGTACCTTTTTGAAATGAGCTTCCAGAGAATTCTCCTGGGAAACAATGACAGGTTAATGAGCTATTTCTCTTTAAAAGGAACCTTGCAGAAAGTTGAACTTTTTGTACTCTTCCAAATCCAGCTTGATATATTGTTACTTGAAGAGATCCTACACCTAGAAAACTTAAAGAAAATTATCCAGAATTATTATTCCCAAGGGCTGATCACCCTCTAAGTATCCACATTACTTTACACCAGTTGGGATGTTCTATTGCACAGCCTAACTGCTACCAGGGAGACCAAGTCAATCCCACTCACTCTTTACTCCCAGGTATAATGCAGAGGTGATTTCTGCACAGCTGTGAAGGTACCTCAAAGCTCCTTTCAAGAATGCTGTATTCCACAGTGGTTGTTTCCAGGCTGTCTGGACTGACTTGTTAGTTACAATCAGGAATACCGAGGCATTAAGAGTTTCACAGAGATCAAGGGTATTGCCTGAAGCAAAGCTATATATGCAGTGAACTCTTAAAGAAAGCTTGCTTTGATAAAAGGTTAAAAAAGGGATGAATTACACTGTTCAAGGTCATCCTGAAGGAAAATGGTGATGTTAAAGAGTGAGGCTGTGGATCCTGGCTGAGACACCACGCTCTTTCCTTAGGGTCACAGGTTTCCCAGCACTCTGAAATGGGACACCTCTACATTACACACAGCACAGCATTCCTAGTGCAGATGCTGCTATGATGATAAAACTGTTTTGTTATATTAGCACATAGACCCTCCCTCCGTGCAGGAAAAGATAATCTATCCTTCTGTAAACACAATTCTCCTGCTATCTTTCGAGTTGTTTCTTCAGACCCATCTGTCTCTACATTCAACCCTTCTCCAGCCCTCAGCGACAACACCAAGGGTGCTACTGGAAAACAATTCTAGTCTCTTTAGCTCAACAAAGAGAAAATGATAGGCAATTTTTGTGTATCAGACTCTTACCTGGAGAAAAAATTTTTGCATACTAAGGACTTCCCTAACCAAGACAGGGTGCATCCTGTCTTGAGCAAGAAAAAATCGTATTCCTGGCCAAGAATCCGTGATTTTGATCTTATGGCTGTTTGGATGCAAGGAGGCTCTGATATAGGCTCTCTAATGAGACTCTCAATTCAACCATACCACTCTTCCTCCTGTACCTGCACCATGGTTGGGCCAAGCCTATATCTACCCTGTGCAGCTCATCTCCTTTCTGCCCGAAGCTCTTTATACCCCTCACATCTGAACAAGAACAGATAGCTTCCACAGAATTGGAGACACTTCCTAACACTTGTCTTATGTTGTCCTTATCCATACATAGAGGGTGGACCCAGGTGTAAGTAGACTTTACTTCCTCTGCCCCATTCCCTGGAGTCTCTGCCTGGCACTCCTGTGACACCTCAGTGTTTTCAGAAAGAGAACCAAATGTTTCTGTTGATAATAAATAAAATATAACAAAACAAAATCTAATCTAGTATAAATTAGCACACATGAATATATATTGTTTAACAAATACAGTTTTATATAGTATATAAATATTATTATGAGATATTATATTACACACTACTATATAATTATAACTCCATTGCAGCAAGAAGTTTTCTGATTTGAGGGCAAAAGAAGCGAGTGGATTTAAACAAATTACAGATTAAAAGGGAAGTAACAAATGGACTGCAATGGCTCAGAGACCATAGGAATTTGAATTTTTATAGGGATTTATTGTGTTTACTGTATCCACGTTAGTAAAAACTGCAACTGCCTGAGCAAAACTTTTTTTCAGCTGACATAGCACACAGCATTTATTTTTCTCTTTTTGCTTAAGAAAGGAGAGGCTTTTTATGAATTTGTGCACTGCAATACTAAGTTTTATATTATCTATAAACTTAGGTAGTAAAAAAAAGTCACATCATTTTAACCTTGGAATGCAATAGGGAATGCAATGGATGTATAAAAATTTAATGCTCTCTGGTGTCCAGTGTCTGATTAAGTGGTCAGTGCTGATGAGTGGGAGTTTACATCTGTCTCACAGTACTATATTTTCATTGAATTTTCTTCCAGAGGGGTCTCTCATATTTGAGCTGTGTTTCCAAAGCAGTAGAGGCCATGCAACTGGTCTATTGGTGAGAGGATGAGCAGACCCTGACTAGAGCTTTTTTGGCAGCCTTGAATGTCAACTAAACACTCAACACGTCTCATATAACAAAGAGTTTTTTTCACTGTGGTCTCCATAGTTTGAATAAGCTTTTTTCAGTCCAGGGGGAAAAAAAAAAAGCTTCCATGCCCAGTAGTTAGCATGTGTTACATTTCTCCCTCAGACTGCAGAACCTAGAGTTACACAGAATCACAGAATCACAAAATCACAGAATGTCAGGGATTGGAAGGGACCTTGAAAGATCATCAAGTCCAATCCCCCTGCCAGAGCAGGAATGCCTAGATTATGCTACACGGGAACGTGTCCAGGCAGTTGTTCATGTGCTTAAGGTATCTGTGTGAATAATGCTGATGTCGCAAATTGCAGTCGTATAATAAGTATATAAGGCAGTAATATCCTTGCTACACAAACAGTTATGGCTTTTACAGTATTTCACTGCTGCATTCTTGAATAACAAAGAACAAATCATTCACCACTAAAAAAATATCTAAGTTAAAATATATTTTAATGCATTTTAATGACAGATTTGGATGAAAAGTTGAGCTGGTCGGAATGATCCCAAAATTTCTCTTCTTATCTTAGATCAAAGCAAATATGTGAAGCAATCACAGGATCTCTGTTTGAATAAACAAAGTAGTTTCATAAACAAGGGCTTTGAAGAAAATCATGAAGATTTTTTTATTCCTCTAGACTATTTTGCTAGTATGTACGGCCAAGTCCACTGTAGCTGAGCTGGTTGTTTTGGATTCCTAGATATTTACTATCTCACAAGAATGTCCATTTTTCTCTGAGTTCCTCCCTTCGGTTGTATAAAATATTGCTTTGTCTTCTCTCTGACCATAACAATTCCAACAACAAAAGATGATGTAGTAAAAGTCCACTCTCTACGTGTTTGTGTAGGTATGTATGTCTGTGTGTGGTTCTTGCAAATCCTATGGGATAAGAGCTGTCGTATAAATGTAAATATAAGTCATGGTCTTCTTTGAACTGGTAGTCCTTTGCTGCTGTCTTTTTTGACAGGATAAGCATCACAAATAGCAATTGCTAGGAAGAAATGGCACGATAAATCCTGCTCCTTGCAAATTTTTCAAAACCTCGGCTGTCTTCATGTATTTAAGGACTTATTGTTGAATTCTGTCTTGAAAGTGAAAAATAAGTAAAAGGCAAAGTGTAGGCTAGAGTAAACTTTCAAAAGCAGCTCTGAACTTGTGGCTTTGATTTGCAGTTTCAGAAATGAAATATGCACCTCTGAGTGTAACTCTTGCTGAAAGGCATGAAAAATTGGCTACTTTTTATTTCTTAAACCCATCATTTTTTCTAACTTTTGTTTTCCTCCTGGCTGTTTTTCATAGGAAAAAAGTCCATTACACAGAAAAAAGTTCTGCTGAACTTTCTGGAACTTCATGCCCTCACAAACATTGCCTCAAATATTCTGTTTTGTCAGTGTTTAGGGTTATATTTTTAACCTAATGTTTTACATGAAACATGTAAGCCAGATCTTGCTTGTCTGTGAAATCTTGTAGGATTTTATCCAAATACTAAATCAATTCTTAGATCTAACAACTCTATGCAAAGAATTTCTATTACCTTGCTCCCTTCTTTTACTAAGAAAGAAAGACAAGGCTGTAGTTCATCTAAGTTTAGTGATTCTTGATTTTAGACTTCACTTTTTACCCATGTAAATTGCAATTACATTAGATTTGTCTGAATTTGAAACGTAACTTGTATTTTTGGACATCATCAAGCCTCACCGAGGCTCAGTGTAAGATTAAAGCAACTGAAAGGCGCTGGCGCCACTGAAACTTGCACCAGCAATTCTAGAGTTTGTAAATTCAGAGGTCTTGTTAAGGTCAACTTAAAAAAGAAGGTGCCTCTAATCTGCTCAGTAGTAGGTCAAATTGTCATAAAAAAAAAGTTGGTGGTGTTGCTTCTTTGTTTTGTGAGCTGATTCACCATATTTCTTCTGGATTCCGTTCTTATTGGTCCATGGCTTACTGGACCTGAACCAGTGGCTCCCACTGGTTGAGAACAAAGAGCTCCCTATACTCATCAGCGGTGTGGAAATTTGCCATCTCCATTGTGTGCCACTCACTTGGCAAGCTGGTTTGATGACACAAGCTATTCCCAGCACAATCCATCTAGTTCCTTTCTCCGAAGGAAAAAAATCACTTTTATTAGAGGCCAAAAATTATAGATGCGACTGGGATCACAGGACTTTTTATTTTATTTTTTCTTTTTTCCTTGCCGACTAAATCAGCAGTGCCAAGAGTTCATGTTTCTCAGGAAAGTGATTGTCACTCTGGTTATGCATGGAAGCAAATATCTATTTTTAACTTTTGCCTCTTCCCTTTGGATTTTAGTAACAACAATCTTAAACGTGTAGAATAGACTGTGAGTCCTATCAAAGACAAATTATTGCATAACATGATTAATATCTAATGAATCAAGTTTCATCAAAGAGCTCGTTCTTATATTTTCCTGCACTCTACTCTTAAGAAGGAAACAGAGTTAATTTAACACCCATTTACTGCAATCTAGCAAAAAAATGTGAAGAAGTTAGTCTGGCCTAAAACAGGTTTAACGATGATTCAGAAATGCCAGATCTGAGATTCTTGGAAATGTTAGGGTCACCGTATTTTTGGGGGGATACTTTGTACGTTGTATATTTTCTTCAACATCCAGTAAAGATAAAGAAGGTTCAGAAAACATTTTCTAAAAGCAGAGAGGTTAACTCAACAGTGACTGTATTGTTTAAAAGAAATTTAATTAGTCTCTGAAGCAGATGATATATTCCCAGTTAACGTAAGAACACACAGAATCATCTCTCTGTCGCCAGGCAGCAGAAATTTGCAACTCAGAGATGGTTACAAGAATAGATCAAGTCCATAACAATGCGTTCCCAGGCCTGTGTCCCAAATTCAAAATTTTCTGCAACTTCTTTCAGCTGCCTGCATATTGCTGCACTATGCTGCTCATTTTTCCATATATGTCCATACATCTTATTCTTGGTATCTCAGCTAGATGAGAATTACTTTCTCTCTGTTGCTATCAGTTTCTTTAAGAAGAAATCTAAGGCAAGAGAAATACTATTTTTTAAATTCCTTCTGTAAACTCTCTTGCCATCTTGACTTTTATGTTTTTTTTTCAACTGAATTAATATTGGAAGCCATGGACAGAATCTATCTCACCACAGTGCTGATTTCTACATCTGAGACAGACAGTGGTGGGCACCTTCAGGGAGCAATTCAAATAAACTCTCAGCTTTAGGCATTAACTTTAGGATAAGATTACTCACATCCTAATATGCTCATTTCCCTTTTGGGGTTCTTAAGGAGGCCAAGACATACAGAATGTAGATATATATACATATATACACATAACATTAATTATATAGTTATAAGGAAAGACAAGGTTCAAATATTGGTATCTGTATTTGGAGGGAAGTCCAGTGCAATGAAGATATCAAAGCAGAATGGATCTTGAGTTCAGGATAATAGGACAGAATGTGCTGTCTGAAGTTTTTGTCCTTTGCTTGTGTTCTTTTTTGTTCTGGGGTTTTCTTTCTGCAACTTAAAAAGAATACACAGAAAAGCTCATATTTTTGTAAAATATGTTAAAAATAAATTATTGTAAACTGAACTTTTTTTAAAAATCAAACAAATATCATGTGACATGCTTCATCTGAGATCTAGTTTGCACACCGCTGTTTCTGTTTCCCTCTACAGACCTGCACTAACTAGAGCCTCAATGGAGTATTACCAGAGAATAACATTGAACTCTTCCAACAGGCAGTGGAAACTTATCTCAAAGAATTTGTTCCCTAAGCATTTTGTTCAAGGTATCTTAAACTGCTGAAACCAGTTCTAGGAGTTAATTGCAGATTTTACAGTTGGTGAACATGTAAAGTAGCTCTGAGACCTACACAGTGATCTTTGCATTCCTACTGCTCTCAGATCTCCTTTAGGCACTCATACAAAAAGATCAGTTCTATTTTTGTTTTATTTTAGATTCTCAGGATATCTCTGAGTTCTCGTATGGCAGACAGTGATCTAGAGTGTAAGATTTGATTTCCCCACTGTGTTGACTAGTCTATAGTTCATATATATATATATATATATATATATATATATATATGTAGTTTGTCTCCTGTCTAATATAATCCTCTTAATTTTCAAGCATATTAAACATCATCAGAATTTCTGGGTCAATTTATCTCTTTCCTCTGAGTTTTCTTCTTTATTTCCACTAACTCATGACATGATTCCAAATAAGGTAGTTGTCCTGACCTATAACAGCAATGGAAGACTGTTTCTTCACTGTTACTGTACACTGAGAAGAAAGATTCATTGACCTCAGTGAAGACTCCCGTTCTGTTTAACATAGTCATAATCATAGTGGGGTCACTCAAAACACAACTGGTAGCTTCAGAAATGTGTGAAGATCGTCATGAGACAGGTTAGTTTTACCTTACTGATGATGTGCCATCATCCACATGGCACCAAGGTCGTACTTCAAGAATAACCACTGAGTATGTGTCAGTTCTATTTGCAGTAATCCAAACCCGAAAACAATCCTGATGCTCCTAGGGCATAAATATTTAATAGTTTTTATCTTATCTGTTAAAAATATTTTTAATTAAAAACTGCAGCCATTTTTCCTTTTTCCTTCTTGTAGAGGGCAGGAGCTATGATAATGCAGTGTAGAAATCTTATCTTTGGCATTTTTATAGAGGCAACATATATTGCTTGCTAATTGCAGCTGAATATTTTTAGAGCATCTTAAATTTGTTCTTCGTTTGTAATATTCCCCAGAGAAATATAATGGAGGAGGAAGTAAATAACAAATCGCACTTGTAGGTGAAGGCATCTTTAGCTCTGCCATAGATCTGCTGCCATTAAAAGGCCAAGACTCTTCCCTTACCTAAAGTTGTATGCAGTGATCTGCAGATCTCACCTAAGAAGCAGTCAAAATTACTTTATTGATGGTATGAGGTTTTAGTTTTTAAAGAGGTTTCAAATTGCTGCCATAACTTTTCCATATTTATACCAGCAGGCAACCTTACAACAGAGACATATTTTATTGAATTAATTCTGTGTTTCACAAAACAGAAATCAGTGAAAAATCACAGCAAAAACTCCAGCTCTTTCAATGCCAGATGCTAACAGATTATTTTTCTTCCAAGAAATGTTTGTGAAACTGTATCAAAACGAAAAGAAATGGGATTATGTGCAACCTCTGTTTATATGTGTTAAGAATTTTATGTTGCAATATGAAGGCACTTTAAATTGCAAAATCACAAGGAATAATCAGTGAATTACTTTTTCCTCACTCTGTTCTTGTCTCATTGATGGAAAAGCCAATTGTAGATCAAATTATCTTTGTATAATTTTTGAAAGATAGAGCATATCTTTGGAACTACACTTCCAGGTATTACCTGATTTTTGAAGCATCCATATGCCTTCTGTTGACAGCAGGTGTTTCACAAAGAAGCTTATGAACACACTTTTCGGGCTGCTTTCCAATGCAGACTCAGGGAGCTTCAGGCTACAAGCTAGTGAGTGAAATACTCTTCCTTTTTATTATTCCTTTTTTGCTGTAATGAAGCACAACCTCACCAAAAGAGGTCTTTATGGCTGTATTTATCTTGACATAGCTTATATAGTAGGTGATTATTCAACCACAATAAAGAACTATGTATTTTATTGCTTTGTTATGTTTATTATTATTATTATTATTATTATTTAGTTTCCTATTTTCCATGTAGAAGTAAACGTTTTTGAAAAACTTACTCAGTATTTTTCTCCCCCTCCTACTACTACTATTCCTGTCTCTCTCTTTCATCACCTCTTCGATTTTGAATTATTAACTAGAATACAAATGCCTACTCTACTGCTGAAATGCATTATTAAAAAAAAAAAAAGAAAGTATCTGTTTCGATCACATTATTCTTCTTGGGGCTGTGATTGACTTGAAAGAGTTTCCCTAGAGTAAAAGATGGCTTGATTTCCAGATTCAAACCCTGTTGCTTGTGATAGAAATACTTGTAAAAGAATTGCAGTGTTTAAATCTTACTATTTCTACGTATGCTTTATTTATAACCTGAGCTTCCCTCCTCATTCTAAGTTAGAAGTGTGGCATATGTTTTTTTTTGAATATGGGCACCGAGAATTAGGGCAAAATATTGCTGTAGAATAACACACAGCAAGAACCATGAAGCAGTAGCACAGATAGACACAAATAATTTGTGTGATTATCAAGTATCCACTGCAGTCTAGTTCATTATTGCTGTAGGTTGTTGTTTCATACCGTGTTCAGATAGAATCCAGAATTCCAAAAATGGAATTAGGACTTCTCATGATAGACGCTGTAAAGATGTGCAATACATGCTTATCTTCAAAATGTCCAGAGGGTGATTCATCCCACATACTATAAACACATGTCTATTACAAAACTAATTTTTGTTGCACTCTGGAGGTGCTTGATCTTCTTCATCAGCTTTGCAGAGAATCCTTTTGACTGGATTGCCAAACCATTTTGTAGTTAAAATTAGGTGAGATGAGTCCCACCTGAATTAAACAGAGATAAACGGGCCATATTTAATTCAAAATATTGCATGCCTCATTAAGCTATGAAGTCTACTATGGAGTTTACTACCAAAACAGCAGCGAATAATTCAAGTCATCTACTCTCCTAATGGAGGCAATGGAAGTGTTGTAACTGGAAAATGTATGACAGGTGCCTGTGTGGGCTTTTTGAATAGAACGCAGTTTTAAACATATTCTCTCTGTATAACGTAGGATGACCAAAGTACAACAATAATGCAAGAATCTTAAGATGCTGAACAAAGTTTTTAGTCACACTATATTTTCAGGTTGGAGAGAGGTTGGAGAAAGCCTAAATCTGGCCTCATGTCTTCCTTAGTCTCCAGCTCTTGTCAATGAAATGAAATAAGAACCTCTGGAAGATGTTACCAAGCAGCTGAACTAGGTGCTGACTCTAAATTGCCCTCTCCTATAATCTCTCGCAGGAGCTTGCAAGTGATCAGTCTCATGGGACAGAGCCTTCAACACAGGGGAAAGCTGTGCAATGGTGACATCATTTCGTGTGTGGTGCACAGAAATATGTTTCACTGGGCATTGATACTGAAAGTGTCTACAGTTTTCTGAGCTCTCCCCTCCTCTTTCACGAGAAATCTGCATCCTGATGTGCCTGGTACACTCGTTCAGCTCATACAGCTTCATAGCTAAAATGACCAGGGGCTAGATCACATTGAAGGTCGTACTTTTTACAGGCTAGTGATGATGTTAATCTCTACCTGTAGAGCATTATGGATAATATAAATTCTGCCTGAAGTCTTCCACAAGCAGAAATCCATTATTCTCATGCTTTGGCTTCAGGAGATGTACAGGGGTATAAAGAATAGGTTGACAATGACAACAAATGTGTTGTTATTTGCAAGGTTAGCTTACAGGAAGAGAATCACAGAAGCATAGGAGTCGGAAGGGACCTCTAGAGATCATGTAGTCCAATCCTCCTTATAAAGCAGGATTGCCTAGAGCACATTACACAACATTGAATCTGGGAGGGTTTTGAAAAACTCCAGAGGAGACTCCACAACCTCTCTGGTCAGCCTGTTCCAGTGTTTTAACACTCTCACAGCAAAAATATTTTTCCTCATATTTGGATGATACTTTGAGTTGAAGATGCACCTTCTAGCATAGGCAGTTTGGAGTTCAGTCCATAAAGAAACAGCGAATAAGTCGTCTTCAGGAAATACATCTACTGAACAACAGTAACATATATGGTCTACATGAGCCCCAGATATTTTTTTTCCTCCATTAACCTGTGGCTCAGATGGAAAGAAATTTCTGCTCTCTGCCACCACTGATTTCCCTGTCATTGTTCAAGGTCCACGTTCTTCGGGTGACACTAAGCTTTGTAGTCCAACCGGCAGATTAATGTCCTTGTCTCGCTTTTTGTCAGTTTAGAATGATTCCCTTTTCACTTTAGAAATAACCTGTAACACCTAGGTATCCCATATTAGAAGGTTTTGCAACATTATAGACTACAGTTAGAAATCTTGCTGAAACATGGCCTCTGGTCCTTCCTGTCCAGGGCCTACTGGTAGCTATAACCGTAATGGGGAGCACTGATCAGGGGCCTTGATCACTTCTAAGGGGTTTTGCCCAATACACATTCTTTTCCTTCAGCCCATACAAAGGCTGCCAGCACTGCTAGAGGAAGAAAAGAAGACATTGCTTTGGTTTGCATCCTTCTATACAAGAGAAAGTAAGTATTAGGACAAGGAATTGATGGGAACTTCTCTGTGCATCTTGTAGCTCCCAGGATGTATGTTCAGCTGAAGCAAAGAGGAGTCTTATTCTCCCGACGACCTGCTGGTCAAAGCTATTACCATCAACCAGCCTGTACCCAAGTCTGAGTTTCAGGCAACATTTATAAATATTGCTTGTTAATCCAGCAGGATTGACTCCTCAGAAGAGAGGATTAGTGGTGAGTATAAATTAATGCAGGAATGTTATGCCTAGAGTATATAAAGCAGTTAAATGATCAAAACCAAAAATGGTGCCAAAGAAATATTTCCATATGAAACTTTAACTGAGTTCTTATGTCAATGTTCATAATAAAGCCACCATTAATGACATATTCATCTACTCTTTCAGAAAAAGGCAATAGCTGCTTTTCCTAAAACTTTTGCTTTCCATGCATAACATATTGAAATTTTGCACACTGTTTCTCTACCTTACTGACAAGTTAATTTGACTGAATCAGAAGCTTCCATAAATAACAATTGTAACTAGGTTACCACTCTGTAGTGCATTTATCCTCTTTAGCAGAGCAATCCAATAAGCCAGAAAGACTCAAGAATTTCCTTAATCTTTCTAAGCATGCACAGTTATTGATTACTTTTTTTAATGGGCAGGAATTGGAAGAAGAAAATTAAGGAATTGAGTGATGGAAACTATCTAGTTTACAACATTAGAAAACTTCAAGAATCCTAATTTAGTTTTGACTCCTTTACAGCTAATAATTATCTTTTTTTTTTCTCCAGTCATTTCATAGGATGATAATATAAATTATAGTTCAGACTTTGAAGTTTCCCTTTGTCTTAGGTGGCCTTTGAATTAGGCTCACAGCACACATATAGCTATCCTAATAAAAGTATATTAGTCTCTTGATTGTTGCTCAGACCTTCTCTGTAATATTATTCTTGCATAAAGTTTAAGTTTAGAAGAATTTCCCATCTTCTCTTTTCCTCTGACTCTCAAGAAGACCAATTCTTTGAAACTGAGAATAAGGATGAATTATATAAAAATAAGAGAAACGTAATCTTTTTTGTGAAAAACAAAATGAATCTAAATTATGATGCCTTTGCATTTTGTATAGTAAGGCTGGAATCCTTATCTGAATTTAGACATCTAAATCTATTTGTCTGGATGGCTCCTTCTATAATCACGTAATCACTGAGAAAATAGAAACATAATTAGTGTACAGTCTGTCTGAACTGTTTCATACAGAGATGTTAGGAGAAGATGAATCATATCCTCAAAGTAGCTGTTTCTTTTAACTGGCTTACAAAGAAAGCCTACTGGGGCTATGCAGATGGAGACATCTACTTGATTCCTTCTCTGAGTGTCATTCTTGATTCTATCAAACATAGGATGTAATTTCATAAGAATAGGATCAAATATTTGGAACCTAAATTGAATTAAGATACTCTACCACATCTCCTGTGCCACTCTTCCAAGAATATAATTCTTAGAAAATTTTAAAACCCATATCCAAGCTTTTGGATAATATGAATGCTCTGGTTTTTTTCTCAGGTATTTGCAAACTTACTACATTACTTGCTTAACAGACAGGCGAGATGATTTCTCATGCTGAATAAAAAGATGTATTGTAGTACTGCAAAGACTTCTCTTCCTCTTTTCCATATTTTTCCGTCATTGATATATATGGTAATTTTAATGTAACAATAAAGTTGTGAGAAGTCAGGAGAAAAAGAATGATGGTCTCTTGTGCTCCACAAGAACTGAGTTGCTGCTCCAGGTGAAGGCATGGCCTCTGTCCTGGGCAAGCCACTTATTTGACCTGTGTGATTGCAGTGCTAACATCCCAGATACTTGAGAAAAGAAATGTATAACATTTTATATTATGCAGCCACTACAATGGAAACAGTCAATAAATGCAACTAAATGGTTAAGATATTGAAACCAACCTAAATGTCTACATGGATCTTCTGCATAACACGGACCATGGAACGACACCAACTAATTCCTGTAACGGTCCAGGCAACTTCTGAAACACATGTGGTAAAAAGACTCAGCAGCTTTACCTGGATCAGAGCAAAGTGATTTCCAAATGATGTAAAACGGATCATAGGCACGCTGTCCTAACCTTTGGTACTAAAGTTTTACAGTGCATTTCTACTTTAATTTTGTTGAGCTTTGACTTTCAGGCACAGAATTATACCATCCATTTGTCTGGCAGATTAAAGAGCCTTGCACTCTTAGAAGTTGTCCTTTGTCCTGCTTTTCTCATGTTATTCTTACAACATTAAATGAAAAAAATGGAAGACAAAAGAAGGTCACAGTTTGCAATTACATGCATCTGGACAGGTTCTGTTGAAAATCAATGTCACAGATATGTGGTCTTGAAGAAGAAACATGTCTATTGATGGTTCATAGGGTATGGTTTTCAGGAAACACAGTGAACATCAAACAATCATCTTCCTGTCTTTATTGATGCTGGCTAAGTAGGCACCACCTGCCCTCTGTTGAAAGCAGTGTTACTGCTGGCCGACTCAAATGCAGAGCAGTAGCTGCAGTCTCTCTAGCCAAAGGAAAGATGCAATCTGCATTGATTTTTAAAGATAAAGGACTAACACTGGGATTAATACAGTCAGCTTTCTCTCCTATCACAAACCATCAATTTTAGCACCTCTTCTAAGTCATTTAAGGATTATTTGCTTTCTTCCTTTATGATTCCTCTGGGTCAAAACGCTTACACTTTTTTGAAATGACATCATGGTAAGAAATCATTCTTTTTCTGTTACTGATTAAAAAGTATTGCATGGATAGTAAGCAGCCCAGAAAAGCTGTAGTGCTCTTAACTCTGTAAACATTCATCTAATGAGTTAAATTAAAGTTAGTCACTACTGGAACTGCAATGTATGTGGCCAGTTGCCCCAGCCTATCTGTCTTTAGGAGTGGTTCTAATGGTTTGTGGCAGCCGGGATTCTACTCCGCTTGCCCTGAACATGAGATCATTAGAAACCTGGGTTAGTTCTGAGCCATTTTCCATTCTAATCAGCATTCCTCGTGTATCTGCTGGCAGCACAGCCTTCTGAATGATAGGAACTTGCTGCATTTTTTAAATGGCTTGAACTGATTCAAAACAAATGAGTTTGGGAAGAGTGTAAAAGTGGTTATTCATGCATTATCTGGTCACTGCTCATGGTACAGACAGCCCAGGCTCCCAGTTCAAAGACTGCACATCCTAGCTCCTAATTTAAACCATCAGTGGTATCAGCTGCACCCTTTGTTACAGGTCTTCCTCTAAGAGCCTTGCAGTCATTTAGAGAGAACCCTGCATTTGTTTCAAGTAAGTGGTTGAATAACTAAACCAAAAATGCAGGGGTAAATAATAAATAAGGTGAAATTCATGATCTGCACAAAATGATAAATGGATTTTGGAAGGGTATCCAAAAGCAACTTGGGTATATCAGAGCATTTCTGCATGGGCTGGAGGGGAGACTTTGTTGCCACATAGAGGTAGCCAGACCTGAGCAGACTCCTGTCCAAAAACATTAGTGTGATGGCTGAGGTCCAGCTAATAAACCCGGCTGAAGGGTAGGCTCATTAGATTGGAAATAGCCCATGGTAATGTGACTATATCACCTCCAATGTGCAGCTATTTCACCAACTCAGGGAGGACTGAGGTGTGCACATCTGGCGCACCCATCTGTTCATAAGCACTTTTAGATCAGCTTCATCCAACCTAACTTTAGATCTTTGAGACAGCTGTGTTAGAAGTGTAACTGCTCCGGAGTCCCTCTGTAGCTGATGCAGCAGAGGCAAGTTTATGACAGGGCAGTTGAGTTCCCTACAATCTGAAACATCCTGTGAAAGAACCTTACTCTTTCCATAGACCCAAATGCCCTTCAAGGTGACCGTGGCACGATAGGGTTCTGGGCAAATAAACAGTTTACAGGGATATGTAGCAACAGGATGAGTGGCAGCGGTTTTAAACTAGAACAGGATAGGTTTAGACTAGAAATCAGGAAGAAATGCTCCACAGTGAGGGTGGTGAAATACTGGAACACATTTCCCAGAGAGATGGTAGATGTTCCATCCCTGAAGACATTCAAGGTCAGGTTTGGTGAGCCTCTGAGCACCCTGAACTAGTTAAAGATGTCCCTGCTCACTTCAGGGGGGGTCAGACTAGATGGCCTTTAAGGGTACCTTCCAGACCAGCATATTCTGTAATTCTGTGATTCTATATCCGTGACACTGGCGATCAAAGGTCACAAAACAATCAGCCTAACAAAATTCACAGTTATCCACTAGGAATGGAATTATTTTAAATTACTAAAATTTAAAATTGTTATTTCCCTTTTAAGATTTTTGAATTTGCTAAAATGAAACAGTGGGACCTCCTCTCCACCACCCCCCAAAAAATCCAAATCTTTTCCAACTGAGAAATAAAAGTGTTTAGGAAATGTCAAAAATATCTTTTTAAAAATTTGTTCTACCGTGTCTTATGAAATGACAAAATTCACAGCACATACTGGTGTTGCTAAATTTCAATTTTGCAAACAAAATTTTGCAACAAAAATTTCAGCACACCCTTCTCTACGTGTCCTGTAACGCCGGGAAGCTGAGCCAAATCCTTCCCTCCCTCTGCCCCCAAGCCAAACAGATCTCACTACATCTCATGAAATACAGTGAACGCTGCATCTGCAAAGCAGAAATCTGGGAATACCTAAGATCAGAAGACATCATCAGCCTGGAAGATAGAACCTGAAGTCAAAAGCAAGCAGCTAGCAAACGTGTGTGTCTTCAGAATCACTGACAAAATATACCTAAGGTTGTATAGGTTTACCACTGCAAATATTAAAAATAAAGACTAATTTCTTCTCAGAAAGGTATGAACACTTTCAAAATCAAAAGAAAACATAGGATTTACAATAGGACAGTTATAAATTCTGAGTTGTACATGAGGTTGTTAGATATTTTCATGTTCCTTTTTGGCCTCAAAGTGTTATGACTTCCTATAGAGTCCAACAGAGAGAGGAATATGAACTATCTGGCCAAACATTTCTAACTTGAAGCAAGGTCAAAGTTTGCTAAAAATTTAGCCGAAAACGCCTGGCCATTTTGTGACTGACTTGTGTGTAGTTCCCATTCAAATGAACATACAGGTGCACACACGGTAGGATGGTCCATTTTCTTTTCTCCCAAAATCTGACAGCTAAGGGCTTGCCTTCCAAATTTCTCCCTCTTTTCCCAACTCTTACCTGTCCCTTTCTTTCTCACAAAAAAAAACTTGTGCATAATTCCTTGCCCAAAACCTATGTTTGTACATTCATTTTCACTAAGAAGAGGTCTGATTTCTGGGTTATAGCCAGAGACCTAAAAATATCCTAATATTTGCAGTGCTGTTCTCACTAATTAAAAAAAAAACCCAAACAAAAAACAGTGTGTTGTTTCCATATTATAGTGAGCAGAATAGCAATGAGCATGGATTGAAAAATGTTGTTGAAGAAACTCCGTATGTTTCAAACCCCTCTGAGATTCACAAAGCAGATGTGACCAGAAGTGGGAAGGACTCTGATTTTCTTCCCACTAGATTTTTCCTCTAGCACAAGTACCCAGGACTTTTCAGACTTTCCAGTGTCCTGGAATGCTTTTGTTCTTGATGTCACATAGAAATTTTGGGGAATGGCAAAGACTGAAGATGACTGGAAAATGGAATTTTCTTCTCTGGCAAAAATATTTTTTATTTGGGGAGTTTTGCAGAAACAAAACAAGCTTCTGAAAAGCAGAAACAGTCCTCTTCTGAAGAGAAATATTCACAGGATTTTATTTATTTTTTTTTTGAGAATTTTCCAGTGTGTCCTGTCTGTCTGAATCTGCAAATTCTCTACCCGAAGCTCCAAGGAGCAGATGCCTGAGGAGGCAGGAGAGCCAAACTGATGAGAAATATTAGGCTGCATCAGCTCCCAGTTGAAAATCTAATGGAATCCAACCCCAGATTTTCCAACATGTGCAAAAATATGAAGACAAGGTCTCTACATGCATCATTGTTTTACCAGAGAAACATCTTCTTTTCTCATTTGAAGTAAGTGTTTAAGTACTTTAGTTACAAATGCACTTCCTGAGGAAGTAGGGATCATTTAAAAAATGAGACTGTTGTGGGCTGACAAGAAACCTGCTAATGCAGGTTTGTACAGCTGCACATGGTGCTGCTGGCAAAAATAAGAAGCCTCTCAAATGCCTGTAGGATGAGCCTGGGGTGACTATGCAGAACAATCCTTTTCTCACAGAAAACTTTGTTTCTCTTCAGAGGTTCTTGATTATTTGTGCTACTACAAGTCAAGAAAAGACCGACAGCCACCTGCATGTACAGCAGATTTGATGCTTGTCTTTGTTTTATGCACATGTATTACCCAGTCATTGGGTAACAAGGACTTAACAAGGACCCGAACACTGACCAGAGACCATATGTGTTTTTATCTACATCAGTGATTTTCTGTGACTGGAGAGTCTGATGCAGTGGGACAAGACATTTATTTCTCATCATTCTTAATACTTAAGTATTTTATAAGTGAGTGAATAAATGGATCTACACACATGCATTTAACTGCATTCATATACACATTTGTGCATATTCATATATAAATATTCATAAACATGCATAAAAGCTTGTGAGAGGTCAAGATGCTCCGTTATCTCATTCTCCACATGTGAAAGCAATAGGTTTTTAAAAAAAGTAAGGGGAAAAGATAGCATGAAGCAATCCTTTCTCCCTCCTTCATTTCACAGCTGGCACTCTTAAAGCCTGTTACCCAGCTCTGCAGCTCTCCGCATGACAGGGGAGAGCTGGAAGGAAACACACGAGAAAGGCAGCATTTCAGCAGCCTCTCTGGGCTGGGGAATACGGGGAAAAATGCTGTATCCACAAGAATTTGTTGCTCATGATGCTAGAGCAAGCTGTGTACTCACATTCCCACAGGATCTGTGCTTGTATTAGCGAGGCTATTGCGAAACAGTTAGTAGATTAGGGTTAGAAACTGCAAATTACCTCACTCCCTGCTTGCAAGTTGAAAAGAAGTTTCATCCTCATTCTTAACCTGTCTACTCCCTGCATGTAAATCCCTTTTCACCTAGGCTTTGTGAATGGGTGTGCTATTGGGCACTATAAGCTCTGACATCTTCCTGCACAAACCACGTGAGATCAGGAAACTTCAAATAATATTAAGACTGTTGTGAAGCTGATACACCATTTTTTCATAAGCCACTGAACTGGATAAAGCAACTGGCTGTCCTGTGGAAGTCTGAGTTTCAATCTTTCTGTGATCATACGAGAGGGTTTTTTCAGATGTCAAGCAATTTTGCGATTTGCTGTTTGGGTTTTAAGAACAGTTTTTCCAACATAACATCTAAAATACACAAGGCGGGAGAGATTTCTCTATTTGGTGGATAACTTTCACTTTTATTTTTATTTTTTTTCCTACAGAATCCAGACTATCAAAGCTGAAAAAGGTAATTTTTCACCTCTGCTGCCTGTTAAAATGTCCACTGTAGCATTCACAGAGGTGCTTCATTTATGTAACTATGTTAATTTTCCTCTATCATCTTCCTCTTCATGATGAAGTGCAAAAAGCTTAATTCATTAGCGTTTGTAAGGGGCTTTAATTGTGCTGCTTGGCACAGATTATAAAAATATAATAAGTTTATCTTCTGTATAATGTGGAAAGGTGGAGTTTGGATGAAAGATGCTCTTCATAAAAAGTAGTCACTGAGTTTTAGTGCATGAACATGTTGCATAATTCCATGCCTGCTCACAAAGATTAATGAGAAAAACTACTGGCACCACCTTACTCCAATTAGTTTTTCCCTTTGCCTCGGTCTCCCTGGGGCTAATACAGCTCTGTCTGTTCCGAAGATAAACTGTGGCATTCAGGTGGACCATAGGCCAATATTCCCTTTGAATTAATACATGATGAATAAGCAGGGCTTTGGTGTTGATAAAGGCTCGAACTGAGAGATTGCAGCTCCATCTCCAGCCTCCAGCCCAGAGTGGCTGTGGCTCCCAGGATCTGGCAGGGCATCTGTCAGTGAAGGATCACGGCAAGTTTGCCCAGGTTTTAGCATATGGAAAAGGCAGGTTTGAAGGACTGAGGTGTTTACTGCCTCCCACTGAGCTGCCTCGGCACAGGAGTATCTTGGAAAGGTGTTTGCACTGAGCTCCTCTTCAGAACTGTAACTCAGTTATGTAAAGCTGAAGTAAAGCTTTATTTCACTGTTCCAAGCTGTACACAATGGCAGCTCAGGGAGCAACTTCATAGCCTTCTTATATGACACACAGATAAGACAGCTCTGGACATTTCAGTTTAATGAGTTAATATCCTTATATTATTCTCTTAAGCATCCACTGCCCACCACTGCCTGAGAGGAGATACAGCTAGAAAAATCCTCTGACCTGGTATGACAGCATTTACACTCCAGTCTCATGAAAAGTTGCTCTGAAATCCTCCAGCAGATTTGCATGAAAATGGAACAATAGAATATGATGCCAGTTCTATTTAGAATTGTTTAATTTTTGGATGCTCTAGCAACCATACTGTTGTGTTAGCCCTTTAATACTGAAATGCTTTGAAAACTTTATTTAATATGTCCTGCTCAATATGGAAACTAAAACCAGACAATGAAAACCTGATTCAAATAATGAAATTCTGTTTTTAAAATATATCAATAAATCAATAAAAAGGAAAAGTACTGAATTTGTCTGATTATTTCCCTCCAGACAGCAGCAGAGAAGAGCAATTTTGAAGCCAATGCAAGTTGCTTGATGCTTCTATTATTTTTTTAACCTGTTGCTAATTGAACTTTCTTTCTCTGGGAGCATGTCAGACCTTTCCAGAGTATTCCCTACTGGCAAAGTTGAAGTCGAATCACTGACTTCAAAGAAGAAAGCTGATAATCATAGAATCATAGAATCGTAGAATACTAGGGATTGGAAGGGACCTCTAGAGATCACTTAGTCCAACACCCTGCCACAGCAGGATCCCCTAGTGCAGCCACACAGGAACGCATCCAGGCAGGTTTTGAAAGTCTCCAGAGAAGGAGACTCCACAACCTCTCTGGGCAGCCTGTGCCAGGGCTCCGTTACCCTCACAGTAAGGAAATTCTTCCTCGTGTTGAGGTGGAACTTCCTATGTTCTAAACCCATTATTTCTTGTTCTAATGCTGGGCACTACTGAGAAGAGATTGTCTGCTTCCTCTTGACACCCACCCCTCAGATATTTCTATACGTTAATAAGGTCCCCTCTCAGCCGTCTCCTTTCAAGGCTAAACAGCCCCAGGTCTCTCAGTCTCTCTTCACAGGAGAGGTGTTCAAGTCCCTTGATCATCCTCGTAGCTCTCTGTTGGACTCTCTCCAGTAGCTTCCCGTGTCTCTTGAATTGGGGAGCCCAAGACTGGACACAGTATTCCAGGTGTGGTGTCACCAGGGCACAGTAGAGCAGAACCTCCCTAGACCTGCTGGACACACTTTTCTTAATGCACCCCAGGATTCCATTGGCCCTCTGGGCCACAAGGGCACATTGCTGTCCCATGGACAACTTACTGTCCATTAGGACTCCAAGGTCTTTCTCCATGGGGCTGCTCTCCAGCAGGACATCCCCTAATCTGTACTGATGCAGGTGTTATTCCTTCCCAGACACAGGACTCTACACTTGTCCTTATTGATCTTCATGAGGTTCCCCTTTGCTCAGCTGTACAGCCTGTCCAGATCTTGTTGGATGGCAGCTCAGCCTTCCTGTGTGTCAGCCACACCTCCCACTTTTGTATCATCAGTGAACTTGCTGAGGGTGCACTCTGTCCCCTCGTCCAGGTTGTTGATGAAGATATTGAATAAAACTGTACACAGCACTGTACCCAGACTGAGGGAAAGTCCCCTGGATGGCAAAAGAATTGCTTCTGAATTGAATACCCTTAGGAATGGGAGTAAGCAAGATACACCTGCTTGTTCATGAACATCTACTCTCTTAAAATGAAAAGATTTTTAACGATCAGGAGAGCATCTGTTCTGAACTTATACTCCAGATGAGAATTTTACATTTTGGCAATGTAATGTCAGGGTTTCCAGTACGGGTAAATCTGAAAAATAAATAGTATGACCTGTACCAGACCTCCTGCTATGCCCAAATCCTCCATGTATCACAGACACAAAGGATCTGATAAATCCCAGAAGTCTTGGACTTGCCATTCTTATATGGCTCGTCTATATGTATGTGCAAATTACCCCTTTTTTCCTGATGTTTATTCATTCAGCTCATTGAATAGACTCAAAGCACCCACCCACCAGGTATTCTTTACATTCAGTGGAAAAAAAGAAATGTGAATAGCAGTCTCACCATTTGTATCTGTTGCACTATCAGTTTTCAAATAGCGGCATGTCTCTGTCTGAACCCTAATAGGATCATGCAGGTAGGTCAGGGAATTCTTCCAGAATCCATTGCAAGAGAATGGAGGAGACCCCATCTGCCTCCACTGCAGGATCAGGATAGATGCCTCTTGAAACTGAGACTAACTAAAAACTATAAATCTCTTCAGAGGATAAATCTCAGAGGGAGACACAAAACGGGGTAGATTAGTCACAGGAGATCAGAACACTTTGTTTAAGGTAACTTTATTGAAGTAGTAAATAAAAGCTTTTATCTGATGGTCCTACAAGTAGTATATGCGACACCAATATTTCCTCACAGTGAACACTCTCATAAACATTTATAGCCAATAAGTCAAGGATCTGGTGAACAAGACATTGCAGTTCTCATCATATGAGATTATCTTTTCTGGAAACATCTAAGAGAGATTTTGTTGCGCATACCACACCTAACCTTCAGACAAATGCCACTGGCATTATTTCTGGTCAAATCTTTTTGATTGGAGCTTGTTTCTCCCATCTAAGAATTTTACACCAAAAAAAAAATCTTTATTACAGGGAAGTTTTATTACATTTTCTTGAAATATGTCTAAGAGCTCTGAGGGAATAAATTTTTAGTTTACTGGGAGGAACCCAACCTATGTTTTCACTGTAAGCCAGGAGACAGCAACTCTCTGCTACCATACCTTGTACTCAAGACCTCACTTTTGCCAGACAAAAAATACTCTTTACTCAAGTTAAACCCTGAACTCTCTGCACAGTTCAGTGGCAAACTAGAAAATAGGCAGATACATGGCGCTCATCACTTCTCCGCTACTTCGCTGCTCTGAAAATTGCTTCAATTAATTAAAAAACCCTCAAGTGTAGATGGAAATGCCAGTGCTCACCGTGTGAGATGGGCAGCACTGCAACAATTATTAAAAGGTGGAGCATGGAATGCTCCTACTTCAGGGCAGGCATCCAGCCAGGAGGGTCTGACTTCTCCTGGACTTGCTTTCCCTGTCACCTTCAGACTCCAGAGCCCAGCAAGCCAATGCTTTGCACATCGTTTAGGATCACTGAAACATTTTCACTTTGGATCTGATCTCAGGGAAGGTATGCTAGTATATTTGGGTCTGTTCTCATTTCTGAACGGATGGAGAACAAAACTGGACCCCTTGTTCATATGCATGTTTACAAATTCCCAGGTTTGTAGCAAAACAAGTGTGAAGATGTCATAGCCAGCAAGGGTAGGTGAACCAGGCTGAGGGGCACAAAGGTAATACTGAGCCAGTATTTCTGCATCATTAGTTCCCTCAGACAACATGAAATTACTTTTTTTCAGAGTGGATTGGATCAGCTATCCTTTCTCTTTGGCCTCTCCTGAACATTTTTATTTGGGCTTTCTGTGGACACATAAGTCAAAACAGACCATCACAAGTTTGCCGCTCAGACACTTAGAAGATTGTCACACATCTGTGTTAAATGCACTAAAAGCAAGTCTGACAAGATACTTTTTTGAAATTATTGACCGTAAGCCAAACAAGAGATTTCAGTATACTTCTGACTGAAGAGTTAAGGGCAGCATATCAGACCAGAGGGAAACTAACAATCTAATCTGATTCTGGGGAATTATAGCTTGACATTGCTTTGTCTTTTTATGCTCGCAAAGGCCTTTTTTCCCTTTTCACAGTGAGGTCTTTCTTCTATTCACATTAGAGGCTTTACATGAGCCTTCATAATCGTTTCTTATAAAATATGTTGATTTCTATCATCCTGTTTAATGAAGTGCTACATTGTTTATAAGATAATGCAATGAACCCACTTTGAACTCATTCTATTATCCCATAAGTAATGCAATAAACTGCTTAACAGGGTAATTAAATCAAGTGATTTCAGGTTAATGTTATTAGACAGTGTTCAAGAACATGCAACTTTTGTTTTGAGGACTGGCTTACCCTCTTAAATATTGGAAAATGTACTTTGCTAATGTTTTTGTTTGTATTCCCTAAGGTACTAATCACATTATTTATTACTGAGGACCAGAAATATTATAGCGGCTTTCCAAACAGTGGAGAGTTAGTGTAGCCTCCAGTAACTTGTGACAAAGCAATGGATTTAATAACCTTGGAGAGCTCCCCAGGGTATTGCGCAGCAGTATTCGAAGCTTAGGAAAAAAAAAAAAAAAGACATTTCATTATATACAGACAGTAGAAAATCAAATACATGAAAGAAACATAAAGGTTAAATACATGATGCTGGTGAAAAAAAAAAAATCAGACTGCTTAACCTATACTACATACCTGATTTGTAATTTTTAAGGGGATCTTAATGAACATTTTTAGACAGCACCACTTTTTTCCTTATGCCTTTTTGCTGGCCCACCCAAAACTATAATTCAAATACTCTGCAGCACGCAGAATTTCATTAGGAACAGTTCCAGTTAAATTAAATCTCTATTGTGCATCTTGAGTCTGCTCTAATGATTACTGCTCTACTGAGTATGTAATTTAAAGTCTCTTGTTAATAGATGAGGTGCTGAACACCAACAGCTAGCTCTTCCAAACTTCACAGTTGAAGAGCTATCTTGCTTACAGCTGGAGAAATCTACTTCCAGTTGGTCTTCCATGGAACAATGCTGACATCTAACAGCTGAGAGGATAATCCTAATTGAATTTTACTCTATCATTTAAAAAGTAGTCTAATAGCTGATATTTCTCTTTCTTAACGTTCGGAGTAAGAGTTACGTATTCCAAAATTAAGAACAAACATGGAATTCTTACCTGGTTTCAAACTTTCAAAATATGGCTAAAAAGGTCCCTGATAAGCAAACAAAGGAAAGAAACAATGCTTAAATGGTTAAATCCATTATGCTGTTTAAAAATAAAAACTAAAAAAACCCAACCATGCAGTTCTTTTAAATTACAATGAATAAATAAATAAATACATGCTGAGAAAATAATATTAGAACTGCTCATTTTGAAACATTTAAAGATTTAATATGCATGTATTTATTTCAATAGTGATTAAAATATTATCTTGAAGGAGGTGTTTTGCCATAGCCAAATGCTGTACTACGTTTATCTGTTTAGATTTTGGTTCACCATCAAACATTAAACCAGTAGTTTGCTGAAATCTAATGATAAGGCCAATTTTTTTAAATCTCCTCATCATTATACATAGCACCATGGCATCACAGAACCACTGAACCCACGAGATTGGAAGGACCTCTGGAGGTCATCTCATCCAAACCCCCTCCTGCTCAAGCAGGGCCACCTAGACCCAGTTATCCAGGACCATGTCGAGGCAACTTCAGAATATATCCAGGAATGGACTCTACAACCTCCCCTGGGCAACCTGTGCCAGTGCTCAGTCACTCTCATAGTAAAGAAGTGCTTCCTGATGTTCAGGCAGCACCACCTGTGTTTCAGTTTGTGCCCATAGCCTCTGATCCTGGCACTGTGCATCACCAAAAAGAGCCTAGCTTCATCTTTTTCTGCACCCTCCCTTCAGATATTTATATACATTGACAAGATCTGTCCTGAGCTTTCCCTTTTGCAGGCTGAACAGTCCCAGCTCGCTCAACCTTTCCTTATAGAAGAGGCGAGTCAGTACCTCAGTCATCTTGGTGGTCCTTTGCTAGACTCTCCCCAGTATGGCTATGTCTCTGTTGTACTGGGGAACACCACGTATCTAGTGGCCTCACCAGTACTGAGTAGAGGGGAAGGATCATCTGCCATGATGAGCTGTAATACTTTGCCTGATGCAGACCAGGATTCTATTTACTGCCTTTGTGGTAAGGACTCATTGTTGACTCATGTTAAACTTGGTGTCCACTAACACCCCTGGATTGTTTTTTACCAAGCTGCTTTTCAGATGGGTAACCTCTGGCATAAATGTGTGGTTGGCATTCTTCCTGCCCGGGTTCAGGACTTTGCACCTTGGTGAACTTCATGAGGTTCCTGTCAGCCCATTTCTTCAGCCTTACAAGATCACTGTGGATGGTAGCACAAGCATCTGGCATATCTAGCATATCTACCACTCTTAGTTTTTTGTCGTCAAAGACCTTGCTGTGGATACAGTATGCCCCATCATTAATGAAGATGTTAAATGTGAGTGGCTGCAATATTGGACCCTGGGGTACTATGTTAGCTACTGGCTCCCAGCTAGGCTGTGTGCTCCTGATCACCACCCTCTGGGCCCAGCCATTCGGTCAGTTTGCAATCCACCCGAATGCCTGCTCAATGAGCCTATATATGAGCACCTCACCTATGAGAAACTTACGGGAGACATTATCAAAGGCCTTACTGAAGTCCAGCTAGACAATATGCCCTGCCCACCCATCACCTACCAGGCTAGTCATTTAAACACACAGACTTAGCAAGTTGGTCAAGTATGACTTCCCCTTGGTGAATGCATATGGATTATTCCTGATGATTTTTTTGTCCTTTTTATGCCTCAGAATGGTTTTCTAACCTTCACCTTCCCAGAGACTGAGGTAAGGCTGACCATCCTATAGTTCCCTGGGTCCTCCTTCTTGACTTCGTTGAAGACAGGAGTGACACCTCCTTTCCTCCAGACTTGGAGCTCTTCTCCCAGTCATCATGATCAATCAAAGATTGTTGAGAGTGGCTTTGCAATGACATCTGCCAGCTCCCTCAGCACTCTTGGGTGCATCCTAACAGCGCCCATGAACGTATGTATGTCCATGTTTAAGTATTCCTTGACCTAGTCCTTTTCCACTGAACATTTTCCTTGTTCCAGCCTTTCCCTCCAGTCTTTGAGATCTGAAATCTCGAAGTCCAGTCTTGCTGGTGAAGACTGAGTCAAAGAAGGTATTCAGTCTTTTTTATGTCCTGTGTAACCACGTTATCCCTCTTGTTGAGTAACGGGCCCACATTTTCTCAAGCCTTCCATTTGTCAGCTTTGTACTTACAGAAGTTCTTTACTTTGTCTTTGACATCTCTGTCTTAATCAGTTCCAGATGGGTTTTAGTTTTCCTGAGTTCATCCCTGGATATTTGAACAAGGTTTCTGTATTCCTTCCAGCTTACCTATCCCTGCTTCCACCCTCTATATGCTTTCACAGCTTCAGGTTGAGCTCTTTTGAAATTCCATCCCATAATCTTCTAAAAAGATGACCTGATTTTTCACCAGCGCTGAACACTCAACACCTGCTACCGATACATTTGGGAAATGAGGGCAGTGTAGCAATTCTGAGAAAAGCTAAAGCCATTGTTTGGCTACTACAGAGGAATTTAGAAACTGAAATTTTTCTTCTCTAATTTTTTTAACATAAATTTAAAGCTGAATTTTATTAAGACCAAATGTCAACTTTTTGATAAGAGCTAAACCCTCACTGCTTTTGAGAACTAGAACAACTGTAGCTGTTTGAACTGTCTCAGTCTATATTTATTGTGATTTCTACTTTTATTTCAGTAAAAATCGTTTGTAAAAAACACCTCACTGGCAAGCATCTGATCACTTCTTTATGAGTCTTTGCTATATGGTTCACATAAATACCTTTCAACATTCTGCATGGATATTTTATGAATAGCAAGAACATTTCATAGTTATACACATTTTTAACATGTTTAAAGCACCAAATAGACATTAATTAAGAAGGACAGAATTTTCAGAAGTGTCTAAACAAATTAAATCCTGGGCTTCCCTTGAAATCAACTGGAGTAAGCAGTTAAACTCCTTACGGGAATGTGGAAATCTCATCTCCAATCCTAACAAGGCCTCAGTGACAGTAACTCACCCTTCCAGATACAAACTGTTTGAAATACACAATTAAGTAAATGCCTCAAGATCACAGATTCAGTAAGTGGCACTGTTAACAGTGGAGCTTGAGAGGCTTCTCCTTCACTGTAAGCATGAGAGGCTAAAAGTTCTGCTTGAACAGGAGATCCCATTGTCCTTAATAGATGGGGAAAAGGTATTTGCCAAGGCTGAGGTGAACTTTGCTTGGATGCTCTGTACTGGTTCTCACTTCAGAAGACAAAAGAAGGACTCCTTGGCAGCCATATGAAATTTTTAGACCTTATTTCAGAAGAATACATCTCATACCAACAGTGACTGAAATCGAAAGAAAATTGAGGTTAGACAAATAGGTTAAAATTTTGACACAGAGTAAAGCATGTCAGGTTCACCTAACAGTGAAATTTATTTTTCATTTATTTTAGTTTAATATGGTTGACAAACAATCTAAAAAACACTTTTTGACTCGGCTGTGTATAGCCCTTCCCAACCACAATTTTTCATTTCACCAAACCTGAAAAATGTAATTTCACTCAGTTTTATTTGACATTAAACCGAGTTACTTCAGCAGGAGTGACGTCATTATTAAAGATTGTTTAAAAACTATAATTCCTCTGTAATATAAGGACTGAATGCTAGTGAGTCAAATCTAAGTTACTTTTTCCTGCATTCTTTCTTCTTTCTTGAAATGTCTGTCTCTAGCATAATTAACTAGCTAGTTCTAAAATGTAATTTATTTCACTCAAATGGGTCTGAATTACATTGTACTTAGAGTGCAAGAGTGAAATGGGAAATGCAAATCTGAGTTCATGTAAGTTTTTTAAAAGTGAACACTAATCCCTCAGGGACTCTGAATTTGACAAAAATCTATGAATGATGTATGCTCAGAAAAAGCAACGCTAATAAGGAGCCCAATCCTGATAGATTTTGCATCTGTGAAAAGTGTGAGCCTGACTTTTATTTATTCTCTCAGTCCACACAAGGATAGAGGAAAAACTGGAGAGGGTGACTCTAAATCAGCTTTTTTCTCTCTACATTTCAGCACTACATATGAGAGATTCACACAAAAGCAACATCTTTCCAGGTGTCATTTCCATAAGATCTTTTTTGATTCTTCAGTGCCTCTTACTGAATCTCTGACCTTGAGGCATTTACTGAACTGTGCATTCCACACACCAATGTTAGTTACAGAGGGACCTCACACTGCAGTGGTCCTGGTCAAGCCCCCAGGTTGGAGTTGTATCCTCTGGACATCTCTCATGAGATACGCATAGCAGAGCTCTTCATCTTGGCACCCAGGGTTTACCACTCTGTTTTGAGACTCTTGTGAGTTATAAAAATGATCTTTGTGCAATTAAAGGTGATGTCATTATAATGTCATTATAAGCAGAAGGTGATGACTGCAAGTTATTTTAGATCAGTATTACCAGAAACTGCAAGAGCCAATCAGCAAGGCACTAAAAAAACTCCTGTTGGGCTTCTTTAAAAGCAATTTTCATCACTCCGAATTCCAGAAGGACTCGAAGAGAAGACATTCAGAAAGAATCTAACTAGAAGATAAAAACAGTTCACCTTGTTTGGCTCAGAAGAACAGAAGCTTCAAGAGTTTTGATTGCTTTCCTTCCATAAATAAATCAGGAAAGAAGCAAAGAACTTTTCTTTATGCCAAATGGAAATTGTCCACCTGACTGGAACCAACTTTTGGCAAAAATTGTGGAGATGTGTAATATGAAGAATTTATAAGGAATCTGTCAAAAGATGTGAAAGCAAAAGCTCATTCACCACCAGTTGGTAGAAAAGGAATATTTGACATGGCAGGCTGTGATACCAAGAAATAAGAGAAGATGACCCAGAAGATCTATTTTTGTCTGTTACTGTTACCATCAAAACATGAAATTGAGAGAAATGTAAGGCACTTTTCCTTGCTTTTCTTTTTTATTGAGATAAACGAGTGTATCTTTTCGGGTTCCCACCTAACCCCTCAAAGTATACTGTATTTATGTGCTTTGAAAGTCGAATGCTTTTTTCTGTAACATTAAATAGGAACATCCTACAAATTAAGTGCTGGGATTTGCATATATCATTACCATACTTTCTAATTATTTCTGGATCTATTTGCATAATGAAAAAGAGAATAGTTTCTTCTCAATAACAGTAAATATAAAAACAGGATTGTCACCTCTCCATGGGGAAGGAACTTTAATTGTTTTGTTTTACAATCTAAAAGTCGAAATTTCAGAAATAGCTAAACAAAAAATAGACTGAAAAACTACACAAGATCAGAATACAACAGAGATTCTCTTCAGGGACATCCAGAATTTATACTGTGGTGAATTTATCATTACCAATTCTTTCACCCCTAATTTACTGACAAATAAGTGAAAAAGAGTACAGAGACCTTTGTCTTTACAGGTGAGACATCCAAATGACTAAATAACCATCTTGGTGATCTCTTAGGAAAGTAGTTGCTTCTGTTCCATTTGCTTTTGTTTTACTACTAATGGGACATGTCTGAGCTGAAAAGGTTGTGAAGATTTGTGCACTGTAGTGACACTTTATCCTAGCTTCACTTAGAGGCAAGAAACCTTTTATTGATCACATATCTGTCTCTTTTAAAGACCATAAGTCAGAACATCAGACCCACTCCCAGGTTTTAATGGCAGGAAATTAATTTGTTGGTGTTTGGGGGAAATTAGATACAATGAGGCAGAAATCAGAATATAAAATAGTAATTATATGAAAACACCACACACCTTTGATTTTTTTTTCACACTCAGCACCAAAATATCTAAGATGGGTAGATTCATGTTTGTGGTACTGTGGTGGGAGCCACAGACTGTGAGATCTGTTCCATCCCAGATTTTTACATGACACCAAGCAAATCTCTCTAGGAATAGTTAAGATTCCCAGCACACTGTCACGCTATGTGTGGATGAGTCAGCTCTGAATATGTTTGTATGTCCAGACCAATTCCATGTCAACGGAGCAGCCTGGGTAGTGAAAGAACAGCAGTGCCTGTACCTTGTACCCTCTGTGAAGCTGTGCAGCCCAAATGGACCACTTTACTAATATGACTATACAACTTTTTGGAGCTAAGGACAAAGCATGGGATGCTGTGGAGAGGGAGACCCTGAGAGTTTTGTGGTTTACCATCTGCTCCCTCCCTCATAGAATAGTTTCACAGGTAAAGTTGTGCAATGATCGAGTAACATGATATAAGAAGACAATTTATATGGACAGGAGAAATGCTGGACCACAGGACCTCAGAAACCCACACAAGTGTCTAAATATAAGCTACTGTCCACTATCAGATGTCTTTCATTATCACCTGGACTGCAAATTTCTTACTCTTAAAAAAACAAAAGGGTTGACAATCTATCTGATTGCCCATACGGTTACAGATGACAAGAAGTTTTTTTCCCGTGCTTACGTTGTGTGGCTTTCAGTGTGGGCAGGAGAAAATATTGAGAACATGGAAGTTTTTCCTTGTAGCTTGACAATTTGAATTACATTCAAAACTGCAGAGGAGAGGAAGAAAATTGCAATTTGGGAGGAGCTGCCTACCTGACAACTCAACAATTAAGTTCAGATGTCTTTTCTTCCGTAAAATGCGTGTGCTTTACATTAAAACTTAGATCTTGGACAAAGTTCTCCAGTTATTTTCCTCATTTCACTTAATTAGTGGAGTAACATCATAGTACTCATTTTCCAGACAGAAAAAAAAAAGAAGACAGGATGATAAAAATGATTTATCAAGCTTGTTCAGTTGTTAGAATTGAAGTCGCCAGGGTCCTGATGCATTGCAGTGTTCTCCAGACAGGGACACATCCTGGGCTGAGGACTGTCCAGAAAAGCCCAAAATGGATTGCAGAAGGTAAAGATTTATTGTGACATCCTTCTTTTAGGTACATAAGACTGTGTTTCTTGCAATAGATATAGGGGTCAGTCCTAAGGAAGAAGTTCTCCTCCTGTCTTTCGAAGTGCAGAATCATAGAGTCATGGAATGTTTTGGGCTGGAAGGGAACTTTAAAGTTCACCTAGTCCAACCCCCTCCAGTGGGCAGGGACATCTTCAACTAGACCAGGTTGCTCAGAGCCCTGTCCAACCTGACCTTGAATGTTTCCAGGGATGGGGCATCTACCACCTCTCTGGGAAACCTGTGCCAGAATTTCATCACCCTCATCATAAAAAATTCTTCCATATTTCCAGACCATGGCTCAGTTTCATTTCAAAACACTGAAGTTACTTAGCAGTGACAGTAACATCCCTTTCTAGTACAGCAGCAAATGGGTAGAGAACTTCCTCTGGAAACTTCTGCCTGAGAATGTTAAATCATTATCCAGGAGAGCACTAGAAATCCTGAGCTATGGGCCATGTTCTTGCTCTAGAGACTCAGTGATTCAGTAACAGTTATTGTCAGTACAATAACAAACCCTAGACAAAAGCCCGGTGTCTCTCCCAGGAGTGCCTTATCCAGGATGTCAGTGAATCATGTATCCGCCTGAGATCCTTTGGTATGACCTCGGGTATCCAGAAGGACATTAGAATTGGGGCCCTTCAGAGTTCAGCTGCCAGTGCCATGAGATAGCTGAATAAGCTTTCTGGGATTGAAATTTGCAGCATATGCAGCTGAATACTGCTTCAAAGTCTTATTTCTGGTACTTAAATCGTGGTTTGAATCTGACCTTTTGTTTAACAGGTATGACATCGTTCATCTCTGCACTTTGCTCCAACTGTCAGGAGGAGTTAATTGCAATCCATATGCTAAAGTTCACTTCTACAGAATCAAAATCTAATTATAACTCCTAAATTCACTTCATCCCATTATCAGAGAATAGAGGTCTAATAGAGCCAATGAGAGAGGAACATATTTTCAGCAAATCCCTTTTCCCCTGTTGCTCAGAAATGGAATATAACTGTTATATGTATTGATCTGAGGATTTCCTGAAGTCTCTCTAACACTGAGTTTCTTCTAAAGTGAGGACATTGAAAAAAAATAGAATCTTTTGAAGTGACTGATTTGTATTCCGTTAATTTTCATGCCAGACATGTGGATAAAACCTTTTAGCTACTCCTGTTGCAAATGTCTCAGATGACAATGAAATACCAACAGACAGTTCCTCTCCATAGGGTTTGATGTAGCCTCATGATAGCACCTATTAATACCACACACTTCTCCAGCATCATTTCTTCCGTAACTTTAAAGCACCAGCTGGCTCTGACCAGGCCTGCAAGATCTGTGAGGGATTTATACAGGAGACCCTTCGCAAGACGTGAGCATATGCTGGGAAAAGCAATGAACATGAAAGAAGAGAGCAACATCATGCAACAAGGTTTAAAAAGAGTGAGTTATCCCCTCAAATCCCATGCAAGTCTACTGGGAGAACGCGTCGACTCAGCCTTTGAGCGTTTCAGTGAAAGACAAGGCATGTGCACTCTGCAAGGCAAGTCAGTATAACGCCCTGGAATTCCAGTTACTTCAGTGAAACAATAGCAGCAGAGCAGCAGATGTAAATGAGGGCTGATTTTTTCTCACAATTGAATTATACAGGCACAACTGAGAGAAGAGTATGACCTGTAAATACTTTATTACTGTTATTGATTCATGAGCCAGGAAGATCATATTCTGGCTATTAGCTTCCACAGTGAGTCTACAGTGGCAGTAGTTAGAAAAAAAAAGATAATTTTGCTTCTCTTTTGACCAGATCTGACACAACATCAATAAGACAAAGTAAGCAGGGCACCCTGCAGTGCTAGTCTTTTCTCTGCAGGCTCATTTCTCAGCGTACACATTCTGGAAATGCTTTGTTTTCTGGTTCATATCAACCAGCTGCTGCTGCTCAAACTATAAGTAGTGTCTTGTAAGTATTTTCTCAATAAATGTAGGAAATTAGAATTGCAGACATGAAAATTCAAATAGACCTGATTTGATTTAATTGTGTTGCATTTCACCACTTATTTTACGATTAAAAAAGAAATCAATGCTGAACGCTGAATAACTCCTTAACCTCTGGGGACATCAGTCCAAAGGAGCTGGTTCCAACAACTACCACTTGACATGAAAAACTGGAAAAAAACCTAAACTCTTCCAGAAGAAAGAAAAGAACACTTAAAACTAGAAATTAAATGCGATGTAATTTTATCTAGGCATAATGTCACAGATTAGCTGCTTTCTGCTTGCAGACTCACTCTGTTGTGTGATTGTATCCATTAGCTGCAACTTCTCAACAGAGATCTGGTCTGCAAACCTTTGTGGAAGACATAACAGTATTCCGGAAAATGTATGACCATGATTGCCCTATGAGAGGACAGATCCATGAGCATTTTAGCTTGTGATGTCTTACTGATGAAATGCAACCTTTTGAATTCTATTCACCTTTTTCTGCATGGTCACCAGAGGACCTACACCTATGGGACTTAAGACTAGAGCAACAGTGACCTCAGTGGATCTGCACTAAGTCACATAAATAAAATCCTATCTCACTGTCTTCAGTGAATTTTATTATCTGACAAGAAGGAAAATTCTCTTTCCACTTGTGACCAAATTACACACGAAATAATGATCTTCATTTCATAGCATGGAAAAAGCAGTGTTTTGGCATGTATTATTAGCTACAGAAGCTTTAAGCACAAAAGAAAAGTCAAAAGTATCATCAAAAATTGAAAGTACCACAAAAGAAAAATCAAAAGTACTCATCTGCAAATGTAAAAAAAAACAAAACAAAACAATCTGAGATCACTTTTCTCTTTAAAACCAATAGAGGGGGAAAGCTAGTGTAAATTATTTCAAACAAATACGATGTCCTGAGAGTTGAGTAAGTATTAGTGTATTATTTTAGAACGGAAACACTAGAAGTGAGCAACCAGCAATAATGGGCAAAATAATCAAAGATTTTCATACATGGACTTTATTCAGATGGGACATTCTGAGGAAAATAACCTGAGATTACTGTGAATAACTTGGCAAGTGTGTTAAAACAGATTAAAATATATAAAGCCAAAACAATGTATCTACACTAAAAGGCATTAATAACAGCATATTTCTGTAGTTCTTGATCCAAATGTGGTCACCCAACATTAGGAAAAACATAAGTGAAATTACAAAACTCACCATGGGGGGAAAAAAAATGGCAATAGACAGATTATAAATAGAGATGTCACAAAGGTTGGAACTGCTTAGCTGGATAAGAAGAAGAAATTAGGTATCTTACTGTGAAAATTACGAAAGACGTGGTGCGTAGGGAATACCGCAGTTAAATTGGAAGTGAGTTTAGAATAAAAGGATATACATCAATATGCAATACATACTCAGCAATTTGGGTTTTATGGTTGAAGGAGGTGTTTGATTTAAATACTGTAGCAGAAATTCTAAAGGGTTGGATAATTTTATGATAGCTAATAACATTTGTCATTACGTATGTTGCCATTATGATAAGGATAATCAGCTCTCATGCTATAGAGCATAAAGTTATCACCTGTGGGGATCAGGGCTTTTTTTCCCAGCTATTAGGTGTCCGTTACGATTTTTCTCGTTTGTTTTTGCTATTTGCTTTAGTGCAGTATCCTCTGACCCTCATAGGTCAATTCTTGCTGCTTCAAAGAGACCTTATTAGGTTGTCCAGGGGCGATGCTTAGTTGGGTGATTCTTATCCTGCTTGACTGTAAACCCTCCTTCTGGAGGTGAGGGAGGTTCTTTTACTGTAAATCAAGGAATGAAAAAAGGAGTGTCACCAAAATTAATTTAGCAAGGCAGCTAATACCTTGTCTGTATGCATTCATTTAATAGATTAAATAGGTCTCAGGATCTGAATGGGACTGGGGGACTATATGTAGATAGTATTGATCAGTTTGTATTCCTCCAGGAGTATCATCTTAATTGGGCAGGAAAAATTTGACTTGAATCAATATCTTACTGGCAGTAAGTGTTTGACAGTGGAAAGATAATTTGAATTGACAGAAGCTTAAAGGTATTATTTTGATAACGTTTGATAGCAGTACGTCAGGAACTGCACAGAAGCAAAAACAGGGAAGTAAATGAAGAAGTGGTGTTAAATACTTCACTATGCCTTTCTGAACCTTTCCTATTTCATAACACATGGAAGTTTACATCAAATCTTGGTTTTATTACTGCTGACTCAGTGAGATCCATGGTTAGTAGAAACCTGGCCTAATCATTCCTTGACAATTAAGCTAATGCAAAACTTGCAAATTTTAAAAAGAAATATGTAGTTTATTTTGACTGGTAGCTTTCAGACTATTTATTTTTTAAGCTTGGTGGAAGGAACTGCTTTCCAAAAATCCAAATTTTTAAAGTGACTAGATCTAAAGTATAGATTAATGTGAATTTGCAAGAGCAAAAAGCTGTTTTTCTATTCCCTTTTAAAGTGTGTTTATTTAAGATGATAGAAATGAATTTAAATTAATTTTTAAAAGAAGAAAAAAAGACCAACTAGATATTCATGTTTGCCTTCAACAAAAAGTAAACTGTTCATTTCTTTGCACCACTGAACATTCTATAGCTGCAGCAATAAAAAATCGCTGCACAGGTTTTTCTTCTGACATTCCTGTTATGCATCTGTGCAAGGATTAAATTCAACTCTGGGTTCATATGATAGGGGAGCAGAGCCTGGAACTTATATATCTCATCACTCCTTACATTACAGCCAGACATCGTAGCCTGGAGGCCAAGACATGACAGGACACATTTGGTTTGTGATTATTTCATCCTGTGATGAATATTCAAATAATTATTTTTGTATTTAATATAGCTTCCAGATTAGAGAGGTATGCGGCATCTTTCAGGGAGGATTTGATTTGTTTGCCTACATGTAGCACATCCAGCTCAGCCTGTAGGTCCTGTGTCATCCAAGTCAGCCCTGTGCAGGTGTCCTGCAGAGCCTGTGGATCACACCAGAGACTCGGCACAAAATGTTTCGGAGAGAGAGTGAGAAGTAGTTGGCAGTCCTGGCTTCAGCAAAGATAATGGCTCAATGTCATGTATGTCTTTTTACCAAGTAAAATGGTAATTAGTCCCAGGAGAGATACTACATCCACAAAGTCCATAATGGAAAAGTGAATCTACTCTGTCACGTCCTGAGGATGTTGACTCAGGTTCCCTGATTCCCAGGCCAGGATTAAGGTGACTGACACCAAGGATCCGAACACTAGTTTTATTTATCAATTACCTAACAATGATGCATTTCAGTCATCCACTCAGCGCAATCAACACGCCTCACAAGAACGAGCTATTGGCAAGCAAAAGAGACTGGCCTTGCCATAGCTAGGCTTTTGTTAAAGTTAGAAGGAGAGAGAAGGAAAGCGATAGGAAAAGGAAAGATCATCATCTTTGGATCCAGTGATGACCATGGCACAAGCAGCCATCTTCTAGTGGTGGGCGAAAAAGGGTGAAACTGCCTGGGATGTTCACCTTTTATACTGCCAAGTTCCTGCCACAGACCACGAACGAGATTGGGGGATGGTGGGGACCTCTGAGGGATGTGTTACCCCTTCCTCTCCCGGCTTCTTGCAGCCACAGCTCCAAACCCTGTCCACCCCCACAGCTCCACCAGGTGCAGGGCTGGGGCAGGAGGCTCAGCAAAGCGCTGAGTCACCCCCACACAAACATAGACAAGTGCCAGGCAGGCAGCTCTGGCTTATTTGGGTTCAGAGAAAATCCAGACCATTTGAGACATTTGCTTAGTCCCTGACACCATCCCATGGCTCAGTCTATCAGGCATCTTCTTCCTCTCCAAAGTCTTCTAGGGTGGTGATTTTACAGGAAAGGGGAGAGAAAAGAAGCAACAGAGGAAAAATAATCATGTAGTAATTCCAGCAACTGAAATATAAAACCTACTAACATCATCATTCTCATTTGCATGTGCCACTCTCCCCACCCCGACAGTCTCTGGAGGCTATCCAGAAGGTGATAAATTACCCATTTAGTGGTAATTCCCTTGTCCTGCCTGCAACTTCCTTTATGTTCATGTGTTCTTTCTCCACCAAGGTGGTGGCTTTACAGGAAATGACACAGCATCCTCCCTCACTTAGGTAGTCCTTATCCCTTTAGTATGACATGTCCAATGCCAGTCAGTCTCGCACAGTCGTCTTGAAGACTTGCTGAACCTATAGATTTAATTCTCCAAAAGCGTCAAATATAGGGTACAGTATAAACAAATCTTCAGGACAAGGAGATGCCATTTCAAATAGAGCTGCCTACATAGGCACGCTCCAGGCCCCATTTCAATTGTGATATTCAAACAGAGCTTATGTTCTGTTCCAAGTGCAATCAGTGGTACATGTATTACAATTTATTTTACCCCTATCAAGCAAGCCCTGGAAAGACACTACTTGCTACCTCTTAGATCTGGGCAGAATCATAAAATCATAAAAACATAGAATGGTTTGGAAGGGATGTTAAAGATTACCTGGTATCAATCCCCCTGCCACAGGCGGGGACATCTCCCACTAGACCAGGTTGCTCAATGCCTCATGCAACCTTGCCTTGAACACTTCTCGGGAGGGGGCACCTACAACTTCTCTGGGTAACCTGTTCCAGCGTCTCACCACCCTCTCAGTAAAGAATTTCTTCCTAATATCTGATTTAAAACTTTTGTCTTTCAGTCAGAAACCATTCTATCTTGTCCTATCACTACACTCTCTGATAAAGAGTCCTTCTCCATCTTTCCTGTAGTCACATTTAAATACTGGAAAGATGCTGTAAGTTCTCCCCAGAATCTTCTCTTCTCCAGGCTGAAAAATCCCAACTCTCCCAGCTTGTTCTCATAGGAGAGGTGCTCCAGCCCTCTGAACATCTTCATAGTCTCCTCTGGATCTGGTCCAACAGGTCCACGTCCTTCCTGTTTTAGGGGCCCCAGAGCTGAACATAGTACTACAGGTGAAGTCTCATGAGAACAGAGGGACACAATGACTTTCTCTGACCTGCTGGCCAAACCGCTTTTGATGCAACCCAGGATGTGATTGTCTTTCTGGGCTGTGAGTACACATTGGTGGCTCATATTGAGTTTTTCAGCCACCAACACTCCCAAGTCCTTATCCACAGGGCTGCCCTCAATCCTCTTATTGCCCAGCCTGCGTTTGTGCTTGGGATGGCCCCAACCCAGGGGCAGGACCTTGCACTTGGCCTTTTTGAACTTGGTGAGCTGGCATGGGCACACCTCTCAAGCCCCTCCAGGTCCCCCTGCACGGCATCCCTTCCCTCCAGCATGTCGACCACACCACATGGCTCGGTGTCATCAGCAAAGTACATAGAAGAAGGACATCAGAGCCTTAAATAAAGATTTACTTATGGAAAATAATAAAAGCTAACACAAAGCCAAGGTTAACTGAAACATATAATTAAACTTCACATTTGCTTTAATAAAATACAATATTGACTCTGCTCTTTAAAGTAGATTAGGTTGTTGACATTACAGCAGTACAATAAACAAACCACTAAGCTTTTTACTAGCAGAACAGAAAATTAAAGCTGGTTATGACAAGCCAAATAAAATGAGTTTATTCGGGACTGTATAAATCATCAATAAGAATTCCTAATCACTCGTCTCCAAAAAAGCTAGATTATTTGATCTGCAACAAAACTGGGGCTGTGTCAGCAAGTTGGATGCAAATCAAACAACATTCAGACATCTCAAAAATTCTGAAAGTATGTGTCTGGAATACAGACGATGGCCAGAAATTCAGTGAGGCCTTCTTAGGGTAGTGGAAAAATAAATTAAAGTTGCTTTTTACACTAAGATGTTGTTATTGGAACAGGAGTCTCTCATCAGCATGGTGTATCACAGATAAAACATCATCCCTAGTTTTCTAATCTTATTTCCTATGAATACTTTTACAAAGACTTTACTTTGTTTGATGCACACATTTTATACACGCTGAAAGCTATACCAAGCTAAACTGTTCATTTTGATGCTTTATCTTATTTTATTTCCTTTTAATACAAAACCATGTGGTTCCTGAAAAGGTCTACTACAATTTAGGGTTTGCCAGGCACAATAGCATTCCTTGATGCATGTATTTCATATACAAAGTCCTATTGTAATGCTTGTGATCAATAAAGATGTTCACTCAAGCATGGAGTAAATTTGTGAATTATTAGTATTTTATTATCCGTTTCCCTAAATCATAGTATACTTCTGCCTCAATAAGATGATTTTGCTAGATTTTTTCATACCATGTAAACAATGATTAAGAGTAAAATAAATATAACAAAATAATAAGTTTCCAACATGACTCAAAAAAATTACAATGTAGAATTACACACACAGAATCACAGAACACTAGAGGTTGGAAGGGACCTCTGGGAAACCTCTGGTTTCCCTAAAGCAGGTTGCACAGGATGGCATCCAGGCAGATTTTTAATGTCTCCAGAACTGAGACTCCATCACCTCTCCGAGTAGCCTGCTCTGCCACTCTCAAAGTAAAGAAGTCCCTCCTGATGGAACTTCCTGTGTTCAAGTTTGTCCCCATTACCTCTTCTCTTGTCACTGGACACCACCGAAAAAAGGCCGGCCCTATCCTCCTGACACCCACCCTTCCTTTAAAGATTTCAAAGCATTGATAAGATCCTACCCTAAACCTTCTCTTCTCCAGACTAAAATGCCCCAAGTCCCTCAGTTTTTCTTTATAAGAGAAATGTTTTAGTCTCCTAATCATCCTCACAGCCCTTTTCTGTACCATCTCCAGCAATTCTCTGTCCTTGAATCAGGGAGCTCAGAACTGGACACAGTATCCCAGGTGAGGCTTCACCAGGGCTTCTTTACATTTATCAGAAAGTGGGTCTGGTCAAAGTTGTTTATAATTCATGATAAAAGCTGGAAATTGCATCTGTCTGGTAAAGACCCTTCCCTATTTTTTATTACATAAGATTTTATTCTGAAAGTACCAAGCTTAAATACTTGCTTAAATTCTTCTCTATTTCGAATCGCATTTCAGCATGTGCCTGTGGTTTAACAATTAAAAAAAAAAATACTCCAGAAAAAGGGAAAATCTTGAAGATATCATGCTGCTACAGTCTTCTTCTTACTACCACTCCTGTGATCTGCATAGGTTACAAATGAAGGATCCATGGAAGGGATCAAAGCTTCACAGACTTCTATTGCTTATTGACTCCTTTCCGTGTGACTATGGCAGAGCTGAAAATAAAGCACGAGTTTGGCCAGATGGTCTCTTGTCTATAATATACAGAGGGGATTGACCAAATCCTGGATGAAGAACAAAAATAAGTCATGGAAGTAACATGGAAGGTTAAATATTGCAAAAAGAAGATTGTGTCAGATTAGCCTGCTAGATTCTTTCGCTTTACTAAACAGAGAAGACAGCCTCCAAAGTTTTGGACTTTGGTGAATCCTTTGATTCATGGGAGAAAGTAGAAGTTGCAAAGAGGTTAGAGTATAGGTGAAAGTGCAAATACCGGTCATTTGTGTAAATGACAATTAGTTGTGTATGAAAGGGGAACTGCTCCTCTGGAGAAAGGTTACCCATAGAGTTTATTACAATTCTAACTTGACCCCTCCTTAAAATGTTCATTACTGATCATAATACAAGAGTGTAAATGTGATAATAGCTCAGAGTTGGAAGATATCTTTTGTCCAGAGCAGCAGGATGTTATCTCACAGAAAGAAAACCTGGATGCTACAAAGAACTGGACTAATGAGAACATTTGCTGTGAGCTGAGCAGTCATCACGTAAGGCAAAAGACACAACAGGGACTGTGAATTGCTCGTGTGATGTTACCATGCAAACAGAGGGCATCCAAGGGTGTATCACCTGAAGAATTGCCTGTAGAGAATGGATGTTTACACCATTGTAAAAGTGCTTGCTGAGAACTCATCTAGCATCCAAGAAAATGCATTAACTTTTGACCATATGGGATCAGGGCTAATAAATTCATTGAAAGGAGGGAGACTTCCTTCTCATGACAGGAGATTAAAGGACCTCATTTTATTCACTTCAACAGACAAAAAGCGGGCCAGGGACATAAACATCAGTGAAGGGAGTGAATCATCAGTTCAAGAGAAAGCAGGAATAACCAGGTCATGATAGCAGACATAAACAGGATGTAAAACCTATGCCTGAGAACAGAAGGATGTTAAGTATCATGTTCTTTCAACAGAGCAATGGGGACACGGGATTTACTGATTCAAATGGGGCTCCTGCCCAGGGATCATATTCTATGTTTGCTCACCTCATCACGGAGGTGGTGCTAAAGATTCAGAAGAGCCCTTTGTATGTTCTTAACTACAGAAGAATGTTGTGGAAAGACTTGTCAGGCTGCAATGGAACTCATCAAGTAATTCCAGTGGTAGGTGGTAAATTGGAAGAGATTGGCATATTCCCACAGAAAGAGGCTTTGGAGTTTTCTTAGTCTTGGGAATAAGGCCAGGGAAGTTGAACACACACAGGGGACGGCAGAATCCAAACTTACTTATTATATTTCTGTATTTCACCCTCTGTTCTGAGTACAATTTCAGGATTAAATATAGGCTCATCTGGATCCAGATGGTGTTTCTGTGTTCTCTGTGGCTTCTGTGACCTTCTGTGACCTTTTGTAAGATCTCTCTCTGAAGAGATATCCATTCAATCTAACTCACTATGCAGCCTTGTCTTTTACTATCTGTCTTGAAATGGCTTAGGTTAGAGTTCGGATACTGATTTAAAAACATGGGAAAATCATAGGAAATAGTCCTTTTAAAACTGAAAAGACAATGAGTCAAGTTAGCTCAATGACTTTGCTGAAGTTAATTACCCTAAGAAATAAATTGAAAGAATCGAGAGAAGCTGTATTGTTTAATTCTGGAACTAAACAATAGTCGTATCCCTTGGAAAATATTTTTAACAGTTTGGTGAATCCCACATACAGAGGGTTAGAAAATATATTTAAAGGGGAAAAAAAAGCCCAGCATGTCCCACTGTGAGTGAAATACGATTCTATCACTCAGTATTTCTGTTTTCTTAAAATGTTGTTCAGTCCGATGTGGAGACTGGCATCAAAATGAAAGTTAGAACATGTAGGGGTTTCAAATATGTGTTAGATATTGTTTTGGGCTGATTTCTTTTGACATCCAACTGTGTTTGCATTTGGGAGCAATGTTTGAAATCAAGGGTCATCTCTGCAGGCAACTGTGCTGGGAAAAATTAACTGGCACAGTAAACAGAGAGGGTTTGAGTGAAATACCATTCAGAGCTGAATGGGAATATTTTAGACTAGTTACAACAGTGGGGAAGAGTGTCATAATCCAAAATATTTCTTAACAGAAGATATGACAAGGGACTGTTTTCCTCAGGATATTAATCAGTAATAAATTTATATGCTTCCTCTGCACACCCATTTCAAATTACCCTAGGTACTCCAGGGTTCTGACTGGGGAGAATTACTCTGAAAATATGAACTTCTTCACCTTAAGCCCCCAGTTCTCCAAAGACGCATCAGCTTGACTTTTCTCACTGTTTATAGAATTCATTGAATGCTTAGAATTTAGACAGCTACTCAAACCATTGTCCTTGTTTGAGCTAAACATTACCAATTCTGTTCAGTGATTTTACTCTTAAGCTCAGTCTCTTCTAACTTTCTGAAGCTAACAGTATGTTTTTGCAGATGGTGTCTGCTACTAGAAGCGATAGTGTCTGATGCCTATAGTTACCACAAAGGACTGGGATGCAGAAAGGCGCTTGCTTATACTTGCTCCTATAGTGACCAAGGTCACTGCTGGCTCTTGTGTGCCACGCTGGGAGTGCCTGGAAGTAAGAGAGACCACAAGGAAATAAAAGGTCACATGTCTGGGGAGGAACTGACAGGACAGATGACCCAAACCTGACCATCAAAGTATTCCATTCCACATATGTCATATTCAGTATAAGCTGATGGATAATGGGGGTTAACATTTCTTCTTCCATGGTCGGCATCTGAGGAGGACTCCATCAATTCTTCTACCTTTGATTTTGATACTGACTTCCCAAATCCAGATTCTGTGTCCAACTTCCCTCTGCTACTGAGCCTGGGGCTTCCCTGGTGCTGCCTGCTCTGCAGCATCAGTGGGGATTGCTGTCAGGTGAGAGCCGGGTTTAGTTTTGGTTTTGTATATATTTGTGCATATTTCATTATTTTCATTATTTCCTTATTAGTACTTTTACTGTTTATTAAAGCTGTTATAGTTTTCTTTTGCAGTCCTTAAGTCTCTCTGCCTTGTTACCTTTCCCTTCCCTTTTGGACAGAGAGAGGGGTTAGAGAGCATCTGAGCATCTGCCAGCATTTAGCGGCCAGCCCTAACCCCCAACAACCAGATAAGACTAGATTTTTGTCTAGAGTTCAGATATGAATAAGAAAAGCTTTGGGATTCAAATTCTAACATAATTCAGCTCAAACTTCTAAGACATGAATTGACAGAGTGTGTATAGGCTCCATATCAGAATTCTGGTTTCCATACAAATGTCCAACGGGGAATGTTTTAACAAACTCAAATTCAGGCAAAAAAAAACCAAACAAACAAAACAAGAGGGAACTTCTGTTATATCTAGTCTGTGCCTTGTGACAACCAGGCCTTCTGGATACTCTTCCCTACTTTCTTTCTTCCTTTCTTTTCTCACAGTGAAGGAAAAGTGTCACTGAGAGGCGTTGACTCTGTAACCTCCCTGTGCCCATCAGGACCTTTGAGCCAGCAACATATCTGGTGGCAGTCTACTACAGCTGTAGGTCGGCAGCAAACAAACACTCCAGAGGCAAGAGGAAAACAGAGATGAATTGCTTCTGTGATCAGCTGCCTTCTGGAACTAGTCTTCATGCAAGGCAGCCTCCTGTGCTGCTAGTGCCAGCGGGCAAACTCCAAACCCTAAACAGATGGCTGCATTCGCAAGCTGCTGCAGCCGATCTGTTTGCAGGTGTGCGTGTGGAAAAGGAGGTTAGATGGGTTTGATTTCTGTGCATTGCAAGGAATCTGAAAGTGTGTTTCTTATTTTGCACTTACATAAGGAAGTTGCACTTTCAACTTTCCTTGTTGAGAGTAAGGTAATGACAAGTCAGAGATTATTTGTCTTCACACCCCTGGTGTGGAAATGTCTATAGTAGGTGACACCCAAAGACTGCTTACTTTTGATGCCTGCTTCTGACAGGGACTGCAATTGGAGTTTTTCAAAAATGAACGTCTCATCCCAAATTGTGCTCAGTTGAGCCATAACGATCCCAGATGCAAAGGTCTTACAGTCCGAGCAGCCTTCAAGGTTTAACGCAGGTGTTAGTTGCTACAACTGTTGTATAAGGTCCCTTAGTCACTACAGCAGCAATCTGTGGCCTTGCAGTTTCAAACTACATGTCTTTGCAATGTTGAGACAGACTTTTCTTTCTTTGAGTCCTACAGCACAAAAACATAGTGAAAGGAGATGAAGGGGAATCCAGTGCATGTAACAGTCCCTGCGCCATTGATGAAGACTGAGGCACTGAGATCTGCAACGCTAGCTGTCTTTATTGTTGGATATTGATGTCCAATGACAGGACAAGGAGCAATGGATGCAAGCTGGGACATAGGAAGTTCCATAAAAATATTAGAAAATACTTTTTCACTGTGGGGATGACAGAGCACTGGCACAGGCTGCCCAGGAAGGTTGCGGAGTCTCCTTCTCTGGAGACATTCAAAACCCGTCTGGACACATTCCCATACGACCTACTGTAGGTGATCCTGTTCTGGCAGGGGGGTTGGACTAGATGATCTTTTGAGGTCCCTTCCAATCCCTGACATTCTGTGATTCTGTGATTCTGTGTGATTAGTAACTATAACTAGAATTATTTATACACACACATATAAATTTCCATTCCCTCTTCTCTTTCTCTGCAATCCATATTCCAGTGTGAGTGGGATGCATTTGGGAGAGTCACCCTGCCATCCTTTTAATCTCATAGTGATTAATAGGCTTGTTAGGCTGCAATGCCTCTGCCCCACTTTAAGCACATAGGACAGGGTTTGGCAAATTGTTCTACAGATTTGTCTTTTGCCCTCACTGACAGAAGATACTTTAGACGATACGTGCAGATGTAGACACACCATAGCCACATTTGCTCAATTCTTCTGACAATTAACTTTGTCTACTGTATCAAAATACTTGCCTAAATGCCAATACATAAAAAAATGGGTGAATGGTGGCTCTGATCTGTGTGCTCAGTCAAGCTGTTTGAGGAAACACAGCAATTCTACTTGAGAATTAGACAGCTTGATAGTTAGGCTGGGTCTCTGGCTCTTGTAGTAACCAGACCTCGAGTCTTCAGAGAAATGAGCAAAACAATCAAGAAGCTGACAACTGTAAAAATGAACACAAAAATTTCCTAATCACAATTTGACTTAATTTCATCTTGAAGTTTGAGGCTTCTCCCAGGTTCAGAAGCTTTTTAGTTAGCTCTAAAAAATATTATAATGTATTTGGATATTCTTCCTAGCCCTATCAATAGTAATTCTGTCTTGTACTCCCAGTAAATAGTCTGTTACTACCACTCCTTGAGTGTTTAATATGGAAATGAACAGGTCTAGCCTGCGTTAGCACACATTAGATTATGGAAACTATGCAAATAACAAGTGTCCCTGTATCAGTTTTTGCCAGATGGAGCTTAATTCAGTGAGATGCTAAGGAAGTTGATTCCAGCCCAAAAAAAAGCATTTACGCAAATTCTTAAGTTAGTAGTTTCCAGCCTCCATCATTTATATTGTCTTCAGAAATACCACCTCTGTGATAAACACTGAATAGCATTTATGGTCTCCCACTTCCTTTCTCTTCTCCAAAGGCTCTTCAGAAGTCACAGGTGTCCAAAGACATCAGGTACTACAGGCTGAAAATCCTCATCTTAAATGAGGCGACTCTGTCGACCTAGACATACGATTGTGTATTTCTTGTGTATAACAATATTTTACTTTATTTACTATTTACAAATTGAAAAGTACAGTCAGTGGCTAAAGTATTTAATCTTTTCCTTTATGACAGCATTTGAAAAGCAGTCTAAATCACTATAAAACATTGCTAGAGAAGAGATAGATGTGAGATTTTAGTATATTCTGTCTTTTTTGGCTTTTAGTGTGGCATGACTGATGAATACTATTGGTGTATTCTTTCTATTCATTAACACGTCAATTGAAACTCCGGATTTTGGTGGCTACACTAAAATAATACCAGTTTTTATTCTTCTTCCTCTCCCTCAGGCGAGGTGTGTGTGGAGGATACAACAGAAAAATATATGAAGATTTATTCATTGTGTTCAAAACATAAACAGTATAAGTGGGAATTTGAAAGTGCACAGTGTTGGCCTAAATATTTCCAGTTCCTACAGGAATGAGTGGTAAAGCTCCTGTTGACTTCAACAATGCTTGGATTTAAAAGCACCACCTTTGGCTTTCTTTGTTAGAACATAGAGTTACAGCTAATGCACAGTACATACGGTCTCCCAAGTTCATGTTTTTTTCAGAATCTTTTTTTGCTATACAAAAGCCAAAAGGATGGCTACGTCTCAAAGAAACAGAATTTTGGCTTCTATATTTAGAGGTGATCATGCTGTTATTTTTAACTGCTTCATGCTATGATAGTAGAGCTCACGTTTTGGCCTCCTTGTTTTCCATAAGTCTCTGCATGATTGTGATTTTATGTCTCTAGCAGGCAGCCTTATTTAACTGTTTTTCTCTGTTTCTGTGTCAGTGCTTCTGCCAAGGTGCTCTGCACACAGCTTTCCCTGCTGTAAAGCATCTTGTTAAAATGATCTTCACTTCTTCACCTGTTTAACCAAGTTTTCTGGATAAAGAAGCGAAATTTCATAGTTTTTTTCCCCAGAGTGGGTACACATAATGTGACAGAGGAAAACATTTCACATTTACAGCATCAATGCCAGCCTATTTATGGATAGCAGTTGAAGAGGTGAAAAGAAATCACCTGTCATTCATTTTGTTACAGTATTTACATCTATACATGTTTAGATGTAGCTGTTAATGTTTGCCTGTACATGTGAGATCTGGGCAATAAAAAGTAAATACAATGCATTGCCTTTGATAGAATTTGCATCATTTATGCACAGCTCTTTTAATAGTTCAATGGCTTCTAGATTTATATTCATTTCAAGTGAAAGGGAATCGGTTTAAACATAGAACTATTAATAGAAGTCAAGAGAAATTGAATTTCCCTCCACTCTGGGCTGTTAAAGTGGGCTCCTTTCCTGACAGAGAAGCAGAGCACATTTGCTTAGTAGCAAGGGGATTGAACTTTCTGATAAACAAACTAAGCCTGGACCAAAAGAAAAAGACTGGCTTGAGCATTAGGAGAATCCTTGCTTTGGATGGCTTCGCAGCCATGGAGCACTCTGGAAGGGACAACTCTCTCAAAGAGGTGTTTCAAATCACCTTCCTAGAGAAGACCAGCCTTTTGACTAGGTGGACACCAAACATCCTGAGGCTAATATTAGTGTTTCAAAGGCATTTTTAGCTCTGTTCTTTGAAGGACACTTTCAGAGAAGCTTTACCTGAAGGTAACGGGCACTTATCTTCCCTGTGCAAAATTAGCTGAGGGAGCTAAACAAACCCTGACAAGAGGTGACAATACAAGTATGCAGAACTGCCTTACTTGTGTGACGAGGTAGGCACAACTCTCGCTGGGGAACTTCAGCCATTTGTTGGGTCACTCTCTGCAAAACAGAAGTTTTCAGTCCTTGCAAGCAGAAGAGAGACCTGAGCACCCCACAAAGATGTTGGCAAGGGCCTTTGACAAGTGGGAGCCCCGGCAGAGGACGCATATAGGATGCTACATCTGGAGGTAAGTCAGGCAGGCAGATACCTCTTGTCATTGTCTAGGTTTTAACACTTTCAAAGATAGTTTTTAAGAGGTTTAGGTGCTAATCAGGGTCATCAAGCATTAAGTCCTTCTTGGATCTTTGCCTCTCAGAGCAGAGACTCAGTGTACTTTCACTAGGGGGAAAATTTTTAATATCTTATATCAGCAGACAAATTAGCACTAATCTGAGATAAAGATCCAGGGAACACAAAACAGACTGCAGCTTTCACAAGCATTGAATAGCAAAGTAAACCCTCTGAGGAGTTACCTCATCTAATAAACTATTTTAAAGCTTCACAAGTGCCTTGTTCTCACTAAGGCCATGTTTTGCTTGAATTAAATGGAGCCAAAGTAAGGATGCTTCTTTCATAATTAACCTTTTAAAATGCCCAGTTCACTTTCAGTGTGCTCCTGCCTGCACATTTGATTGTCCCAACAATTTTGAAATTTTAATCTCAGGACAAATCGGAAATATAAGGACGAATTCTGCTGTTAATCTAAAACTAATTCTGGCCAATGTTTGGTTTCAGCTTATCCTTCTATATGGAACTATGTCTTTCGACTATTTTTTCTGTCTTACAACATTTATTGTTTTTTTACTTTCATTAAGAGTAAGTTGAGGGAAAATGTCCATCACAGAAAAATAAATAAACAAATAAGGATATTTTCTGCTTCTGAATATGACTGACTTCCGTTGCTTTTACTTGCTTTTCTCTGGAAAAGAAACATCAACTCAGATATCTTTGCAATTACAACTATGAAACCTGGCATGGGCTGCAGAACAATGTTCCCTTCATTCATATTTGAAACAGTGGGCTGCTGATTTGTGACACATAGCCAATCATTCACCATGCTTTTGGAAGGCCTGAGATGTGAATTCACCATGAATTCATCCCAGTAGAATAACCAGGGAGACAAAATAATCTGTGCAGTGCTGGCCAAACACTGACTGCTTTTGAAGCATCCACAGTTGGAGATTGCCCTAAAATTACACTCAGGAAACACACTTATGTGCCTTGGGCTGCTAAAGACCTAGAGTAGACAACAACAAGTATTTATGGTCCTTTCTTATGGCAGCCATCTGAGCATTCTTTGAAAAATATCATTGTGGCATTGCATTAGGTGTCCTGCAGAGCTTTCTCACAGAATTCTCTCATGTTCTCAGTGTATTTCCCTTGTTTGGTAACCAGTTCCAGTTCGAGAACTTTTTTAACTCTCCAGGCTATAAATTTACCCCTTTGGGGAAAATTTGCTTAATATCCTGTGAGGTTAGCACTAGAATGAGCAATGAACTGTGTGTTCAGACTCAGTAACTGCTCCATGTAGGAAATTAAAATTACGGCTACCTTTATGATCATTAATTTATCTCATTGGCTTCTCATGAAAATTATAGAGAGGAATTGGATTTTCAGATATTATGGCTAAATTTCTCTCTTTTGCTGTTGCAGGAGAGAGGAAGGAATCGCTACTGATCTCAGATGGGATAGGTCATACTAAGCACTTTTTAAAGCCCTGGCTCTCGCCCAGTACCCAGTTTCCAACCTTGCCTTTAATCAGTACCTAAGCAGAAGTTGTTGTTCATGTGGTCACTTCAAAAAAGTTTTAGTCTGTTGGCATCACAGCATGCATGCATTTCCGGTTATTCCATATTAGGATGGAACAAGTACACTACAAGTTAAAAAAAAAAAAAAGATTAAATGAGGGAAGATGGAAAAACAAAGTCTCCAAATGGAATAGAAAGCATCAAGGGAACTATTATAACTTATTTCCTTGAGTACAAGGAGAAGACCATCCAAAGAAGTGGTGAGACAACAGATTTAAACAAAATGTGATTTTTTTCTTCATAACGCACAGTTAAAATGTCAAACTCACTACCATGAGAATTTCTCATAGGAGAGCTCCACTCCAATAATTTATTTTACTTTTTAAAGAAATTATGAGCCAGACACAACTGTCAGCTCAAAATAGTCTTAGTTTAATGATTATCAGCATTGGTAGACTCTACTGAGGCAGGATCATCCTCTGCCTACTATGTTTTTGCGTTTTTTCCTTTTGTACTCACAGTGAAGTGACCTTAATAGTTCTAGTATCATAAAATAGATACAACCTAGATGAAACTTTGATCTGCCCCAGTGACTGTTAGATATGCTTATGACACATGAAGCTTTTGCTACCTCTGCTAAAAAAAAAGCCTTCCTTATTATCCTATGGTTGTTGAGATGCAGACAGAGAGAAACAGCAGAAGTGCTTTAAAATAGAACTCTTACTTCAGAAACAAGCATAACTGTTAGTGACGTGTAGATCAATGCCTGCATTATTTAAAATGTGCTTTTGCTCATTGCAAGTATCAGCCTTGAAACTGGCCTCATAAATTCTTCTCTTCTAAATTTCTTGCGTACTTTTTTCCTTTGAAGTTTTCCAGACTACCAGAAATCTCTGAAAATTTGTTTTGATTTTCTCGCAGACTGTCAGAAATTGGTGAAAATAGGAGAAGATGTTTTGCAGTAAAAACCTGACCCTTAGGCAGGCTTGTCTTTTTAGACACCTTATATTCCTCTTTTTGGACTGGCAGACCTTGCTGTAAGGGTTATTCCTCACCAGCAACAGGCACAGGCTGGCAGGTGGGGTACACCACCTGTGGCGGGAGCTTGGTTCTGCCATGTGAGCTGAAAAGGAATATGATTATCATCTTCATTTAACCCTAGCCAAAAAAAACCCGTGTCAAATAAGCCAAAAATCGTTAGGACTCCTTTTGACTCCCATTGACACGAGTATGCTGCGTCTCTGCAAGTCAGGGAAAAAACCCTCGGTTTCTGCTAAGTATTTGAGCTTCTAATATTTTTATAATTATACAGCCTGGGAGTTGATTTCTTCTCCCAGTATTTGTGATCCTAATTAAGCCTCACATTTATTATTAACACCGCATCCTATTTTTTTTTGTGAGGGGAACGCCCTCCGGAGACGCTGCTCTGTTGCGCTGTGACACCCGCGGCCTCACGTCTCTCTAATTACCGAGGCCAGCCGCCGCTCCGTTAGGATACCGCCCTCTTTAATCCCCTCTTGCTTTCACACTCTGGGAATGGTTGCTTTTCCTAGTATTTGAAGTTCAAATTAAGTCTCATGTTTATTAGTAAGTGCATCGTTTCATAAGAGAAATACAAGCCCTCTGAGAAAGATCAGAGAGTGCTGCGCTGAGCTGAGGGTCCCGAGGGATTCCTGGCAGCGTGGGGAGGAGGGGTTGGGTCAGCAGCAAAAGCACCAGCAAAATTAGCTTTATAGAGAGCAAATCTACTAAAAAAAATTAAAAAAAAATAATAGCACATCTGCAAATTATATCCAAGGGCCTCAAAAAAAGCCTGGAACTAAGAGAAGTGAATTCAGCTGGCTTTAAGGGCGTACCTACTGTAGGTGAATCTGCTCTGGCAGGGGCGCTGGACTAGATGATCTTTTGAGGTCCCTTCCAGCCCCTGACATTCCATGATTCTGTGACTGAAACTAGGAAGGTCGTAGCATAAACTCTTCATAAAGTCATGGCTTTGTGGTCTGTGCATCACTGGAGGAAAGGGGGAGTAGGGTGAGTGACAAGGACTATGAAACTAGGGAGGGAAAGGTTTTTGTCCTGTTCTGCTCTGTTCATGAAAGGTTTCCCCCCTCTCGCTACTGTGAGTACTGTCACTGGCTCATCCAAAGACCTCAGGACATGTCACGGCAACATGTATGGGTCAGGAAAGCTGCTCTTACAGCCAGGCCTTTAATAAGTGCCCTGCTCTCATGCATGTGAGAGTTTTAACCAAGATTAACATATCAGGGTCAAAAGAACTAGCACTATGAAGCAGTGAATGTGAACCTGTATTCGCAGCCCAAGCTCTATTGCTGGTTCCACCATGGGCAGAGAATTATATGAACCATTTCTTATCCAAACTTTTCTTTTTGTTTTTCTCTCTAATGCTTTTGCCATGATGTTTCATCATGTTCTAATCAACATTCTTCTATTGATTCTATATCTGCCTCAGATATGCAGCTGGCTCTGTATCTGCTCACAGCTCAAAGACATCAGCTTAAATGCAATAATGAGATGTGATTGAGAAATAGCACATTTTCTGTGAGGAATCTTCTCCCTGTAGGTATCAAGATTTCAGATTTTTTTTTTTCCTTACTCACAAGAATACCATCTTCAGCCCCATGAACTCCCACTTGTTTTGCAGACCTAGATTCACTTATCTGTAATGAAACTGGAACAAATAGGAAAAAAAATCTTCAGCCACTAGAATAAAAGGACAGCAATCATACAAGGTTGCATCCTTCTGCAGTCTTGATTGGTAGACATTCAGACGAAGTTGTGATGGCACTGAATCTGAATTGTCTCAATTTTCAATAAAGATAATGGTCTTGAATGCAGAGGACAAAGGCCGGATGGTCAGTGAAACTGTGTAAATAATAAATAACCACGTCAGAGGTAGAAGCAGCACTTAAAAACTGCAGTACTATCACATCTTGAAGGACCAGATAACCTGTATCTGGCCCAGTGTTACAAGGCTAGCAGCAGAGATTTTTTAAACAGGTTTATTCAGTCTAAGGAACAATTTCATGACTGGAACAAAACAGGTATAGTTCACGCAGCACGTGGATGGATGCTGTTTGCCTCATGTGAACCAGCTTCGCAGGGCTGCAAGGCTCTTAAATACCAGCGAACAAAAGAGCAGTTAAATGAGGGAAAATAATAAATTAGTTAAATAGGACAGTTTAGCACACACAGGCTGTGCCAGACTAATGTGTTAGCTCTTCTTGATAAGCTAACTGATCCTCCAGACAAAAGAAATGCCATAGATCTAATCTACCTGGAGTTCAGTAAAGCATTTAATATAGTCCCACATGGGACATTATTAGCTAGGATAGATAAAAAGGGAATTAGTGTAAGAACTAGAAGGTGGGAAATAGCTAGAGCAGAGGAGACAACCTAATAGGTTCTTTCAAGAGGGAACTACCAGCCTGCAAACAGGCTACCTCTGGGCTCCCACAGACGTTGGAAGAAGTTATGAAGGTGGAATTTGCTGATGCAACAAACCTGATCAGCACAGGGTCAGTCTGCATCATATTTTACAGCAAAATGAGAGCTTGTCCTGCCCTCAGTCCAGGCTGATAGGGTGTAAAGCCACATCTGATCCAAAGCTATATAAACAAATAACTGCAGTGTCAATATACTAAATGAGGGAATGAGAGACTTTTACCCATGAGCAGAATCACAAGATAGTTGCAAAGGCTCTGTCACATTCAGATGGATTAGTCTGTGGTTAGACCAAGTCCATGAAGTGTTATATGCCCTAATAATACAGTTATAACACCAAAAAAAAAAAAAAAACAACTCAAGATGCAGGAAAGAGAAGAGGAAAATCTGTAGATTAAAAAGACTAGGCACAAGGAAGCTGAGGTCTAGAAAAATAATATTTTTCTAGCCATAGGAAATATAAAATAGAAAATTCTGTTATCTAATTCCAGGATGAAAGTGATCCACAGACATAATACAACAAGGAAAGCACCCTTCTAATTTCAAAGACAGCTATATTATTGTGGTATGCCCTGAGGTTGCATTTTATACTACAGAATCACAGAATATTAGAAGATTATCTAGTCCAATGTCCCTGCCAGAGCAGGATCACCTAGAGTAGATCGCACAGGAACACATCCAGGTGGATTTTGAAAGTCTCCAGAGATGAAGACTCCAAAACTTCTCTGGGCATCCTGTTCCAGTGCTTCCTCACCCTCACAGTAAAGAAGTATTTCTTCATGTTTAGGTTGAACCTCCGGTTTTCCAGCTCATGACAACTGCTCCTTGTCCTTTCACTGGACACCACTGAAAAAATCTGATCCTATCTTCCTGACACCCGCCCTTTCGATATTTATAAACTTTGATGAGATTTCTTCTCAACCTCCTCTTCTCCAGGCTAAACAGACCTGGCTCTCTCAGCCTTTCCTCATGGTAAATGCTCCAGTCCCCTCATCGTTTGGAGTTAAATCCAGCTGGCAGCCGGTCACGAGTGGTGTCCCCCAGGACTCAGTGCTGGGACCACTCCTGTTTAACATCTTCATCAATGACCTGGATGAGGGGATGGAGTGTACCCTTAGTAAGTTCGCAGATGACACAAAACTGGGAGGAAGTGTCAATCTGCTGGAAGGTAGAGAGGATCTTCAGAGAGATTTAGACAAGCTGGATTGCTGGGCCAAGACCAATCGCATGAGTTTCAAGAAGGCCAAATGCCAGGTCCTGTACCTTGGCCACAACAACCCCCAGCAGCGCTACAGTCTTGGGGAGGAGTGGCTGGAGAGCTGCCAGGCAGAGAGGGACCTGGGGGTGTTGATAGACAGCCAGCCGAAAATGAGCTGTCAGTGTGCCCAGGTGGCCAAGAAGGCCAATGGTGTCCTGGCCTGTATTAGGAATGGTGTGGCCAACAGGACCAGGGAAGTGATTGTGCCCCTGTACTCAGGACTGGTGAGGCCGCATCTCGAGTCCTGTGTGCAGTGCTGGGCTCCACAGTACAGGGAGGACATCGAGGTGCTGGAGAAGGTACAGAGAAGGGCAACCAGAATGATTAGGGGACTAGAGCATAAGTCTTATGAAGAGAGGCTCAGGGAGCTGGGGCTGTTCAGCCTGGAGAAGAGGAGGCATCTTATTGCTCTCTACAACTACCTGAAAGGCAGTTGTAGTGAGACGGGTGTTGGCCTCTTCTCCCTGGTGAAGAGATAGGACAAGAGGGAACGGGTTCGAGTTGCACCAGGGGAAGTTTAGGTTGGATATTAGGAAAATCTTCTTCACTGAAAGGGTGATGAAGCACTGGAATGGGTTGCTGAGGGAGGTGGTGGAGTCACCATCCCTGGACATGTTTAAAAAATGGCTGGATGTGGCACTGCAGGAGATGGTTTAGTGTTAGGGTGGTGTAGGGCTGTAGGTTGGACTTGATGATCTTAAGGTCCTTTCCAGCCTTGATGTTTCTATGATTCTGTGATTTTATGATCATCTTAGTGGTCCAATTCCATTCACAGTTATATTCACAAGGGCTAGAAGGACGAGTACAGAATGCCGCAGATGACACTATGAGCACTGCAAATCCTTTCTTCTGTGAGTTTTTGGGGTTTTTTTGGTTGCTTTGCTATGAGCATGACCATGTCCTTATTCCTCATTTGCTCACTACACCTACTGTTAAAACTGGATTTTGTATAACAAGTGGAGTTGTGCTTTGCCTTCTTCCAGCTCATGCTGTTAACTTATAACATAAGCATTTCTCCTTTGTTTCAGGACAAAGTCACAAGAGTTAATTTAAGCTGTAACAGTAAGAGAGAAGTGCTCATCAAATCAGATGCTGATCTCAGCTGGGAGGAGGTAAATGAGTTCCATGTGGTAATTTAAAAATCTGTTCCTTATTGTTTCTCAGCTGTTAGTTGTTGCCTCCCAACTGGGCCTGTGCTTGACTGTGTGCTAATTGGACCCAACAAGCATCGGTAAGAATGGTCAAAGAGTGAAAGCCTTGGTTGGCTCTTGGCCCATAACACAGAGAAGTCATGCTTGCTCTGCTTAGCACCTGGAAAATTAAATGCTTATATGAAGCGGAGGACAAGGTTAGCACAAGAACAAATTGTTTTAACCTGGCTATAAATATATTTTGGCTTGAATTCTTTCTGAAATATTTCTCATGATCATAGCAGGGGAACTCTGGAAAATCCATTTATGGAAGGGGTTGCATGATTCCCCTTCCACTCAACACCAGAAGAGAGGTTCAGCATTTGTGGGTACCCCTTCAAATTATTTGTACTTACCCTTGAGAGAATTACTAAGAAAACTGTAATAGTCTGTAGCTTAGACCATAATTCATGAGCCAGAAAAAAAAAAAACATGCAATACACAGCTTGACTTTTAGTTCCCAGGTGGAGTTTGCAGAACTGGCATTTACAACCACCATCTGATCTCATTAGATATGGAAACCATCAAGAGATGATAAACATGGAATCCCATAGCGCCATTTTTGCAGTTACATTTTAAGAGCTGAACAACATTTAATGCCAAATGGAATAAAAAGGTGCCATTTGAAATGGTGCTATCCTCACGTTGACTTAAAGAAATGCTTGAAGATGGTATACACTCCCTCCAAATCAAGAGCCATGCAGACCTACTGTTAGCAGGCTAACGGTATGAGGGCTGGAAGGGTGAATTTGAAGAGGGAATTTAGAAGACATAACAGGTTTAAGGCTCAGCTGTGTAGCAGCCAGTGGAAGGATGACACTGTGTATACGTACAGTTTCCAAAAACACTCGGTGCATGTGAACTGCTCAACAGATTCATATATCCGATACGCTTGTTCAGCCAGCTTCCCTCTGCCTGCCAGACGGGTTTGTCCATAGTCTCCAATTTCTGCAAAACAATCTGGTTTTGCACATGTGTTTCTTTGTGAGAATATGGCTTCAAGAAATTGTTATATTCTCCTTAAAGTTTCAAAAGCACAAAATGTTGATACAAAACAGCTTTTGACATTTTCACACATCAGTGTAAACATGAGCATAGGAAAGGCAAATGAATAAAATTTACTGTGCCACTTTTATTTGTATTTAATAAATACTGCTCATAAAAGATAATGGTCACATTACTTGAATAGTATAATTGATTGAATGAGATGGTGAAATAAGAAGGGCCGTTAATTATGTTCACAGTAAAGTTTTATGTAAGTACTCCTCTTGAATTTATTGAATAAGGGAATAGCTTCAGAGGCAGGTACTTGGTTTTAAATAGTGTTGGGATCAGAGGATGTACTACTCCTTTCTGGCTGAGGTGGGATTTTCTGAGGAACAAGTGTCACTGACTGTTTTTAATTTTTTCAGGTCTTTTCCTCCATTTCAATGAGCAATAGGTAAAGCTGGAAATGGATGTCACCAGATATATAAACGGTGCTTTGGCTAATGAGCCCTCTCTGTCTCACTGAACAGAGTTGTCTTTTATCGTCTCAGATACTTATGTGGACACAGGTGAAAAGCTGTATTATAAGCTGCAGCAACCGGAGCCCATGGGAAGACATATTATTTTCATCCTGTTCCTTGAGGTAAAACTTGGGGTATGTAATATGTATAAGGGATAAAACTGATGATTTTATATTTACGTGACTGTATATATAAAATATATATGAAGCATCGTTTGGACACTACAGGCTGTCTTATCAAGTCAGATTTTCCCTGATATATATAGAGAGATATATAGAGATATATATAGATAGATCTGACTGAATGATTACATCATCTATTTTGCCTTCAGGATATCAAAGAACACATCATTTCCATGTGTTACCCTTTACTCAATCCTAAAATTATTTTTGAGTGTTAATCAGAAAGATACCCAGTCAATATCAATAGCATGTGCAAATTTTAGCAGTGGTTTTAAAATCGGTGTTGATACATTCTTACTGATATTCTCTTCCACATTCCCTCTCTGTCACAAAGTCAGTGATTTCCTCCTACTGACCCAATTGGTCCTGTATGAAAGCTGAGGGAAGACCTGACAGATGACCGGGACAGTTTCCTCTAAACCAAAGAAATGGGATGATACCAAATGCCTTGTTATGGAAGAGTCATCCCAAGGACAGAAACAACCAAAAATCATCCTGAATGGCATTTGTAAAGGATCTTCTTGGGATCAGCTGCTCAGAGTGGAGTCTAGGAGACAAAAAGCAAAAGGGTGTGCTGAGGGCTTCCCTGAACTGAAGGGTCTTGAAGAGAAAAAAAGATGAGAAACTTCATATATGGTAACGGTTAAGGTATGTATACTGAATACAGGCGACAGCGAAAAGGGTGGAGGAGCTCATACAGAGTCTGGAAAGCCTTTGAGACCAGATGAAAATTTATGTGGACACTGTAACGCCTTATAGCTTAAAGGGCTGTCTGAAGGTGACGATCAGTCAGAAGGTTTTGAGTAACAGCTTATTCTATGGAAGTTAATCACCCTCCAAAGGGCAATAGCATAGAGAAACAATGCTTGTATTCATTGTTTAATGGGAGAGGAGAGGTCACTTAAGACAGCACAAAGCTTCTTAGCAATACGAGGTAATTACTCACTGTGTTCCTTAATTATATACCATAAATGTCAGTCACACTTCACGTTTACCTGTAGCTAACTGTAATCCAGCTGCATGAACCCAACATAAATTAGCCAGTTTGTATAGTTTGCTGTTAAATATATTTCAGAATAAGGTACATCTGATTACCAGGGAAAGAGGGAAGAGACAGATCCGTAATCTCATCCCATAAATCTCACCTTCTTATCCTGAAGCACTCTTAACCACATTTCTTAAGAGAAGATCTGCATCAGTGTGAAATTTTGTCCTCGTCTTTCTTTTGAATCTTCTAATTCCTTTTTGCTTGTACAGGGTGAAAAGAATTCCTCTTGAGGCAATGGCAGGTGTCTACTTGTAAAAATGACAGAATATTAGAAATTCTATTCCTTGTGTGACATGGTAACAGAACTTGTACTATAGATTTCCTTAAAAATAAATACATTAGAAAATGTGGTTATCAGCAGGCTGTTTATGATTAGAAATATTCTCTTACAACTTAGTGCTCCTTATATCTTTAGATTAGACACTTGTAAAATAGGCCATTATGTGTAATAAAAAAGCATTTAATGAAACTTTCATTTAGAGGACATTGAATTCAACAGACTTAACTTTGACACTGACAAATGCCTCACAAGAGATGATTTGCATGGAAACCACTGGGGTCTCATTTTAATTCCTGTAAGAAACCACCACAGTGATTTTATCATTTCAAAATCATTTATATCAGCCTACAGCTACATGACATAATGGCAATGCATAGGTGTGTAGCAGTACATCATCTGTATAAGTGGTATAAATTTTACTGCTGTGATAATCGTTCCCAGAGCCTATATCATACATATAAACCTGTTTCAATAGGAAAAAGAAAAAAAAGTCTAATTGATCTATTATCTCCCATAAAGACCTATTACCACAGAGCACAGGGTTATCCAGGTGGAAAAAGAGACTGAAAGGTATGATATAATGATCAGGTCATCATTTTGCCTAAGATTTAGTAAACAAAATGTTTCCACTTCAATTTTTCACAATTGCATGCAACAGCCAAGTAAGAAACAAATACAACTCACTAATAAATTTGTGCCAGGTAAGTCTTTTCACTGCAAGAAAAAAAAAAATTTGTAGGATCTAGTTAATATTCTAAAATGAAAATATGACGTGGCTTGAACAGGCTCTAGATTCAAATTTCTATTTAAAATTTGTTATATTGATAGCCAAATAGGCCCACCTAGCTAGAGACACAAGCAAACAAAGAAAAAACACAAAAAAAAACCAAAAATCAATGCAAATGTAGAGTCTCCAAAGTAGAACGATCAATAAATACACTCTGTTGTTAATACCACGGGGTTAGATTTATTAACCACCTAGACATCCAAGAAAGAACTTATATAAATACTTAACTCCTCTATTGTAAGAATTTATACTTGAGGTTCATCTTTGCAAAAGTCTGTTACAGTGGGGAGCTTCTCTACCTAGAAACGCTCCCTAAAGCAGTGACATTTCATGTATAAATCACTTCTAACTGAAACAAGAATTTAAGCCCATGATGACAGTTCTCAAAAACCTCCAAATTCTCTTGCTAGGATCAATTCAGATTTTTCAAAGTTATTAGAGTATTCTCAGTACCTGGGCAAATACAAAAATATCAGTCTTCAAACAAAAATAATCTTAAATAGCAGTAGAATTGCCTCTGGCTCAAAGAGGAGCTCTGTGGACCAGAGGAGTGCCTAGTCCTAGGGACAGTTTCCCTCAAGCTAAATCCTTAACTGGCAGGGCAACTCCATATACCCGGGTTTAAGCACATCTTTGAGTGGTGCTGACTGAGGTAAACAAATGAGAGGACTGAGATAAATAAATAGGAATCAGCCCACATTTCAAGCCTATGATGAAAACAAGCACAGTCACACAAGATGTATAAAGCCAGCCACCAGAGATGTGGCCTGGGTTATTTTGAGGAGAGACAGCAAAGGGAGAGGGACTGTTCCAATTTACCCCATTATTATTAACTTGTGAAGTTCTCTCCATTACATTTATGTATTTTCAGAGTTACATGAATTTCAATGTATTAATTTTTCCAGCTGTCTGGGTCTCCCAAGTACTCATACATGTCTCAGCGCTCTTAAATAGCAGCTATAATCAGCACAACTGTGATTTCAACAGTTCTGGTTTCTGCACCTCAACATAGTAAAGATCATCAAAAGGATTCTTCAGAAATATTATCCTGCCTTGGTGCATGAGCACACACGTGAGCAGATTTGCCACTTGCAAGAGCCTTTGCTTGGAAGACATGAATAAGCCAAGGTAAGGTAGAGGAGGAGCGATGTGTTATATGGCCATGTCCTCCATCTACCCATGTGTGTAATCTGCTGGCTCTAGCTGTCACTCATTTTGCCTGTGCACCACGCCACAGTATTTACTTGGAATGAAATCCTGCTTTTAGAACCTCTCGTTGTCAGTCACTGCCTCTGCAAACTGACTTCAGGGCTTTTTTGAGATTTCAGACGTATGCTGATTTTTACTAGGCACCGTCCCCGCATTTGATGTAGGACAAACTTGTCAGCACAGCTACAGCATTATCTTAAGGGATATTTCCTATTGACTAATACTCCAATAGCCCTTTGGTAACTGCGCAAAATATGCTCGGCATATCAGGAATCAAATAAAGTATTTCTAACAGTGTTTTTATCTTAACTTAGAGAGAGAAAGAACTGGCACCATGTGAACCACTGCCTCTTTGGGAATAAAACAGCTGATCCCCAGACCCACAACAAACTGCAAGCAGAGCTTGAGCCTTTGTGTGTTTAAGTGTTAACACTACTTACATTATTTTATAGAATACTGTGTTACTCTGCAGCTGTAAAAACATTTAGGGATATCTTGCAGTGCTTGCTGAGACAAAGCTGGTTTTGAAGCCAAATGGTGTTGTGCCTGGATAAGACCCAAACTTGAACAGATAGTTCTATTTCTTCAATTCTTTAGTGTTTGCCCTGAGGGCCCATGCTCTGAGGTTCAGAAAGAGGTTTCATTTTGTCAAGCTGAATATTTTGCTTAAGAGGGGATTTACTCTCTCTTTCCTTTCCCGCTTCCCTACAGTTTGCCTCCTGCAGACGAATGATCTTTCCCTAGCGAAGGTATTTTTTTCCCAAGTGTGAAATTGATTCCAGCTGACAACAGAGTGTGTCAATCAATTCTCACTTTTGTCATCTTCAAATACCCCTCTTCCTCTTATTTAAATTGTATTTTCATAATTGAAAATTGCTTTCAGATGACTTAATGAATTCCTCCACTCTATTAAAGGCTGAAAGCAGATGAAATACTGCAGCTTTAAGACTAAGTACATTTTTATAGGGAAGCGTTAGCAGAAGCTTCAGCAACAACAGCAACAAATTTTCTACCCACTAAAGAAGCAAATCAGAGTAGTAAAAATGACATTTCTCACCATCGCCACTGCAAGGAAACAAGTACTAAATTATATTTTGACCTTACGGATATACTTTGAAAGCTTCTGAATTGCTGGAGCTGCCATCAATCTCCAAAGAACTAATGGGACCCATCGATCAACTGAGATTTGTACTCTTTTCAGTTGGTATGGAGTTGCATGCTCCATTATGGTCTCTCTTTAGAAGGATGAGACTGACCCTGGAAAACATAAATGCCGATGGTAAAATATACTGTGTAATCTCCATTAGCTATCCACAGTTAATCTTACGACAGTAAGCAGAGAGAGTCATAAACTGTTTTCATATGATGATACCCCTGATCACACTTGAAATGCACACTTCCTCAGTAAAGCAATAGTTGAGAAATTGAGAAATACAGTTGAAGTATTAAAACATCTGAACTTTTGCTTCTGAGACACTGTAGTACACATCTGCTGAAATTTATGTGACATTTATTCATGTAGTTTACTTATAAGTAGCTTAAGTATTGAGACCTATTTTGTACAAAAGTGTGAACTACAGTTTCTTTGTATTCTAAAAATAAATGGCAGTATCCAGATTTGGAAACAGGAGGTTTTTGAATCTTAATACTATTTCATTTGACAGTTTTATTTTTTTAACAAGCTGGCTGGTGAATTCATATGTACTGTTGGAATTTAGAACGTGGATAAAAGCCAGTATCTCCTAGATTAGAATGAGTGAGACTGATTTACCAGGCTCACTTACCCATCTACTCATTCAAATGCAAATCTAAAATAACTCCTTCAAGGCAATAAAGTTATCCCAGTTTTGTCCTGGTATGCATGATGTCAGAAACAGGACTACTGTGTTTATATGCATAAATCCCCTTGTGCTTTTGTTGACCCTGATTTGCATTTCACTTTCTAATTTTTATGTAGTAGTAGTATAGACAGACTATTCTTCATTGGGTTCCTTTGCACCGTAGACCTCATCAGTGTATAAAGCTCTGAAAAGGGAAAGAGGAAAAAGAAGAAAGTGTGTAGGTGAGTAGATGAGACATAATACATAAGACCTAATAAAGACATAAACTGTAAAGAAGTTTCCACTCAAGAGTAGTTTATAATCTCCTGAGACACAATGATTTCTAGGTTTGTAACATATACTTTGGTAAATTTACCTTTAAACCACCACGGCCTTCACAACACTTATTTCTGGTTCAAATTGTTTGAGCCGAAATAACAGTCAAGCACGACATCTCAGCTCAGGGAAACAGGGAATAGTTGTAGTTATTTATTTCACAGGTTTGTCATAAATAATGGTGCAATAAAAATAACCTAGATGCCACAATGCAAAGAAGCTCAGTATTATATACAGTGTTTGGGGAAAAAATAGTGATTAATTTTTCAGATGACATAATGTGTAAGTGAGCCAGGGCATCCCTGGCATATGGCATGAGCTGTTTGAATGGCCTGTGGACCAAATCGAGGCTGATGAGTGACGACACATTAGCTTTGTATTAACTTCCAGTTTATTGCAGAAAAGGTCTAACAACAACAACAACCAAAAAAAGAAAGAAAAATTCTGCCCTTTTCTATCCACTTTTTCTTAAATATCATAGCTGAAGTATCTTAGAGATATAGCACAAATCTTACAGCTGAGAAGTCTTTGGTGGCTTCAAGCCATCTTTCAGAACATCACTGCTAAATTGTAGAGTAGTATAATTTAAGGCTGTCTTGTGGTACCCTCCACATCAGAACATATTTTTAAAGGAGCATTAGAACTGCCTGCCTTGGCAGAGTTCTTCCCTGCTAGGCCTAGAACTTCTATATTAGCAACACCTGAGATCAAGGGTGAGATCCTACTGTAGATGTGGCTCACTCAGGTCCTGATGAGCTTTCTATTGCCAGTGCTCCAGCTAAGGGGAGCTGAGTTTTGATTTTCTGCTTGTGAGCAAAGCTGTAGGGCATTCAGTACTCCCCAGCCAAGATCCACTCATATTATATCAATAAGAACTTGTTCTGCATGTTCAGGCTTTTCCCTGCCAAGAGCTTCACGGCTCAAAGCCTAGTCCTGATTATGTCTTTGCTCATAAACAGCATGGGCAGTTTTCAAAGGCAGACTTCCGAGCCCACTCAGACTCACATGTAATTTACAGCACAGAAAAGTCTGTAGGGCTTCTTGATGTTTCTCTAGTCCTTTTACACAGCCATGGAGTGACCACACCAGCACAGACAGTCCTAACTCATGCCTTTAACACTCTGTAGGGACACCTCAAAATGTTTCAGCTTGTTGGAGACAGACTTCTGACCTGAATTCTTCAACTGTCTCCGCTATATAGATGCCAGGGTTCTGAAAACTCCTGCTAAACAAAACCTGCAGACTTGCCTGGAGATCAGCCTAGAGGATTCTGAGAAGCTTCTGCTATTACTTTGCTGAATTGGCACGTAACTGGCCTGGCACCTTGCTCCCAGCCAGCCCCTTGCTGCAGCATGGCTGGTGTGTGTATCTGTTACTGGGACCTTTTGTCTGGGAGGAAATAAAATGAGCTGTTAGATAGGTTTAGCTCCTTATAAAACTGTGTGAATTAACCACACGAAGGACCCACCACCCTTTAAAGGATCTGAATGCAACCTACCCTGGGTCATATGTTAATATAAGGCAAGCTACATTAAGGTTAACTAATTTCCCTAGTATCTCCCTAGGACATAAGACTACTAGTCATGCATAATGGTGCAGGCATAGCTATTGCTTCCAAGAAATGGAATCATGGGGTTTTTTTCTGTATTTCACTGTATTCTTACCACTTTTTTCAGGTGCATATAATGCTGGAAAGCAGGAAAGCTGAGAGGAAATGCTAATCAGACATTCTAGAACAGGATCTGGTCAGATACAGTTCTTGACCCTGCATATGTTATTTGTCACTGGAGAAATAATTTTCCATCTCTTGAGTTTTTTTGTGCCAAAAATTGTAATACTAAAAAGAGTTTGCCAAGAAGAAAACACTCGAGTCATGAAGCAAGGAAACCAAGTGGTATGTAATGCCATGCTGTTGTGGCTCTGTTGCTAAGCTGACTTGGACTGCACATCTTTTGATCTTTTATCTGTAAATTGTTCCTTAGGAAAAGCAGCCTCATTTGCCAGGCTATTTGAAAAAAAAAAAAAAATACATGTAAGTGGTCTATAACTTAGTTTCAACAAAACTTTAAGAAACTAAGGCATTTAACAGAAATCCATAAATAAGAAGAAATATTGAAGACACTCCCCTTTTCAGTTCTTACATTGTTCTTTCTTTCATTGTAGCTGTGGCATTAACTTGGGAGGATCTTACAGTCTCCTACCATTTCTCCTACTGCAAAAGCATAATTGTTATTTTGAGATATTGCTAAGAAAATTGAAAGTTAAATAACACTGTGAAAATGAAAAGTTAATTATAATTTTTTCTACATTCTTTGTTTCAAAATGGATAATGCCTAACTGTCTTTCTAAGTTCTTGCAAGCCATTTTTAATTCTTCAGAAGAGTGAAATACGGCAAAATAGAGCTCCTGTAACAGTTTCATTTTATTTAAAGACTTCCTTCTGGCACCAGAAAAAAATTTATATAGGCATGGATGGTCATTTGCCATAGACATGAATATGAAGTTAGAGAGGGTAAGAAAGATTATAATGAGAAAAAGCTTTTGAAATAAATGACTGCAGAAAACTGGGGCAGTCAAAACCCACGGATTTTCTTTTTGACTGATGTGCATTGATTTATATATTATGAAATATTACTCCCAGCTCTAGAGAAGAACAGTTATAATATGAGTTGCAATGGATGTAGCTTAAATAGGGAAATACAGACAGGATTATTTTTTCTAGTCAGAAGCTTAAGGGAGCTCAGTAAGGTAGAAGGAAATATTTATTAATATCATTAAAGTTTTTCATAATCACTTATAGATGACAAAAAGCCTCTGGGTGGAATGAAGTTTGGGGTCTTACTACAACATAAAAAAACGACATTGTGGATAGCATTAATACTTATGTCCTGTATTTTATCCTGAGCTGGTGTCTAGTCCAGATTTCTTGAATATGATGATAAGTCAAATCTATACAAGGGAAACTTCTTCCTAACCCTGAATTATTGGTAGTTGTAATTTTAAAATCATATCCCTTTACATATTTATCCTGCAATTACCAGAGAAAACTTATGGAGTTACATGACCTATTAAATTTAACACACAGAGAATATTAGGCATTGGAAGGGACCCGGAAAGACCATCTAGTCCAACCCCCAATTTCATTACACGTTTTTAACTAATCTTTTCTTGGCTATTACTTTATTTCCTTGGCATTTTATAGTTCATGTACTCCTTCTTGAATGCTGAAAAATGAAAAAATGAAAGAAGTCTTCAAACTGTACAACAACTCTCAAACAACGTAACTTTCAAACTACATTCATCTGTTATTATCATATCAGTGATGAGCTCTATTAATGGCATATTTATATTGAAACATACTATAGATACAAGTACATACTTCATACTGTACTTCCTATGTATATATATAACATTATTTTTTAAAAAATAAATAAATTAGAAATGAAAGGTCCACTATTTATAATCTTATATTTGCTCCAACTGGAATGTAGAATATAAAGCCACTGAGCTGATAAAATGTTTTGAATCATCTTCTTTTCCCAAATGGAGAAATAATGGTAAACCAATGTGAAATAATTACCTATGATGCAATAAAATCTCATTGACCTTTAATCTGCATCTTTTCTTCCAATAAATATACTCCATTCTCCAAATCAGCAGAATAAAAGAGGACACATCTTAACTGCTCTCTAATTTTTAGGCTATATGCTTAGACGAAGATAACATTGTTTTAGTTTCCTTATATGCATCATCAGCAAACTCCCAATAAAGCCCTCCAGCCATTTGGAGACTGATTCTCTTCTCATTTACACTGCAGCAAAGTCCATTCGTGAAAATTAATTGAAAGGAGAATTTAGCCCACTGAGTGTAAATCCAGTTTATGAAAGGCTGTTAAACCTGACAATGTGAATTTACTTCAGGATGAAACTCACTAAATGTTATTTCAACCTGATATGAACTATTTATAAATTGAGCTTTCTCTCTTTGTGGTTTATTGCTTATTTTAGAAAATTTCTCTTTAATACGGTTAGCTACTTTAAAAGCTATTTATTTAGAGCAAGACAAGAAAGTCACATCTGTATTCTGTCACACTCTGGCAAAGGATGCTCTGCAAAGCAAGCTTGAGACATAGCAAGAAATGGCATAATTAGTAATTCATTATCTGAGAATATAGTATCAAATACAAGGTTATTCCAATCTATTCTTTTTCCAGTTCAACATAAATCCTTGTATTAAGCCAAATTATCTTTGAATACGCTTGTTTGGAATTTGGATGCATTGTTTTAGACTAGGACAGGGAGTTCTACACAGCTAGGAATTGGACTCCCTTCTTTTAACAGAGAGAGATGGACAGGTATCTCCTCAAGATACTGCTTGATCCTGCCTTAAATGTTTTCTTTCAGGAGGGACTCTAGTGTCTGCCAGAGGTGTCTGTTTCTCTCCGCTGTGGGCCTGGACAACTTCTTCAGACCACACACCTAACTAGAGTCAAGTGAGATTAATCCAAATGTTAATATTTTTTTTGTCCCTGAACTCAGTCTGCAGCAGCTGGAGATTACATCAGAAACGTGAAAATCATCTGGAAGAAAAAAAAAATAATAAAATCTCTACTTTCAGTGACCTGCATATGATTGCAAAGACCAGACAATAAAAATCAAATTAAAAGATCTTTAAAAAGACTCTCAAGATTTCAAAATTAGTCTTACCATTAATTTGTTTTAGAGAGCAAATGAGAATATATATTTCAAAAGACTCAATATTTCTAAGCTAGTCTTACAGTTAATTTGATTTTGCTCTCTGGAGCCTGATTTTCAGAAGAGGAATTTCAATAGGATTAATACGTGGGTTTGACAGGATAACAGTTTCCAACCACAATATTTCTCGCAGCTAGATGTTGTAGCATTCACCCAGTCTTTCTCTCTTTTGTTTTTCTGGAATATTACTACACAGAATAAAGGGAAAGTGAGATTGTGTTGGATAATTTACCCTGGCAGTCTAGTGGACTCAGGAAGACTACAGAGACTCTCTCTATCACTTTTATCACCACCTGAAAACATTGATTTAATGCAGAGCTTCTCTGTTGTTTTTCCCTTAGTCAATTAATTTGCCGCTAACAGTAGGCAGAACACAAGAACTGGTAGAAAAGAGTGTGAAAGGGGATTTATATACCTGTAATTCATGTCACTGAAAGTACACTAGAGGCTCAAGAGCTTCTCTTAGGGACAGACACAATTGTATGTGCAATAGTGGAGGTCACCACACATTTACCCTTGTTTGACAAAATTTGGACAGGCCCAGAATAATACATTTGACTGAATGTACATGGTCAGTGGAGTAATTACACTGAAGAGACTAAATGTAAGTCAGAGCCGGGAAGTAATGAATATAGAGTATTTGATTATACTGTAAACAAGCACATAAAAAACCTACCAAGAATGAAAAGGTGAACATTGAGTGATTCAGCAGGACAGTTTGCTCTTTGCAATCACATGCATGTCACTCAAAGTAGAGATTTTATGTTTTTTTTTTCTTCCAGATGAATTTCACATTTCTGATGTAATCTTCAACTGCTATAGACTGAGTTCAGGGGCAAATGGTAAGCATTTGATCAACCTCTGGATAAATTACATGTTCCACATTTTTCCACAGTCTGGCTGATTAAAAACTGTGTCTCTAACATTACTGGAAATTACGTACTCCTTCTGTTTGCCGCTTAGGAAGACAATACTATTTTCAAGACACTATTGCTCTGTCATGTTTGTATTTTCCTTGGTAGAGATTCACCCAGCCTGAATTCCAGGAATCCTGCAATCCTGAGTCACTCTTTACTTAAATCTTAACATTGAGGACTACTTTTGTTCCTTCTCATGTCACAGCAAACAAGTTGTCTAGATGTTGTGTCGTTAGAGAGAGCATGAATGCTGGGAACTTCTCGTGCCCTTAAGTGTGCCTTTGCTGTTCATATCAGTTTCCCCTTATGAGTCTGATTTATAGTTGTTTCCTCTTTTATGGACAACCACAAAAAGTGTAAGGGACGAAGGAGACAGTATGAGGCTTCAGCTGCAGGTCATGAGTCTGGAGGGAAATATGAGTAACCTACCCAGCATCACATATCAGAAGAGATACAATGAGAATGGGTGAGGCACAAGGAAAGAACATTCCCAAGGATTAAGTACAAAAGTAAGATCAGGCTTCAGCCACAACCTCACTTTTGGGATAGTCTACTCTGGCTCTCTCTTTTTCTCTACTAATGCCTAAGCTAAATCTGTCTGCAATTGTCTGTATAATACCTCCCCAAAATTTTATTTTTTATCTTCTGATAATACCAAAATTCCGCTTGTGCCTTATTTTAGCTTCATGACGTATAGCTTTACTGCTCTCAAGTCCAAAATATTGCTGCTAAATTAATCTTTCTCGTTACTTTGTTGGTTGTAGAATTGGCTGGAAAAAATAAGAGGAAAGAAACTATTTATCAGCAAAGTCAGGTTATTACAAACCTTCATGATCTCTTTTCTTTTCCAGTTGCCTTGAATCCCAAAAATCCATAGGTCCATTGAATGAAAGCAGGTTAAGAAGGGATCTGGCCAGAGTCAAATCCAGAAAGATTATGGGAACCCTGTGGTGTAAGGAAATGGATTTCAGTTGCAAAGTGGCACCTAACCAATCTTCTCAATTCCTAGATGTCTGTGAAATCATTCAAGTCTTTAATATTTCCTAAATAACCCAAACTCCAAAGAGCTCAGTAGACACTTGTAGACTTAGATCTTTCCCAATGACAACTTTCTGCACAAAACAGAAGACTGAATCACTTATTCTCCTCTTTAAGATCTGAGTCCATGTCCCCAGCTCTGATAGCGACAACTCTGAAACTTCAGAATCATCATGTCACAGCTCTGAACCTCTTTTTCATTAGTCGGTCTTTTCTACAAGGCGAAAAACTGTCTGTAGCAGTGACACTGAAAATGCCTTATGAATGTAGACAATGATCTCTAGTGGGCACTTGCGCGTAACAAAATGAACCAATGAAAAGTGACCCTTGGCTATTTTGTTTCTGGGAGATCTTGAGCATTCATTTTCAGCCCTAATTTCCCTGTGAAGCTTGGCTTAAAGGGGATAAAGTAATTACTTATGTAGTCACATGTAAATGTTCTACATCCAAACAATGACATCTGGTGCATTTTTCTGAGCTACCCTCTATCAACAGTGTTGTAAACCATGTTCTGTGCGAATTAAACCAATTGTCTTCAAATTAATCCTGTTTGGGTTACGTTTCATTGTGAAGTCTTTTCTTCCAAAGGAAAGGTATTTCTCTAGTTCCAAATTCCAAACTGGAGAGAACAGGCACCTTGAATCGAGTCAATAGTGAAATGCCTTATTTTTTCCTAAGGATAAAATCCATTAAATGTGTTGTTTTCTCCTAGTAATTAATTTAATTATTATTGTAAAATGTTTAGGCAGATTTATGAAATTGTATACTTTGCTGGGAGGTTTAACAGTTTAAGAGATACTTTCTGGAGGTTATTGTAAATATACAGTCAATAACTTTCATGTTCATATAAACAATATTGATTTCAGCCTCTCACTCTAGTAAACTATTCTAAATCCTTTTTTCTTTTTTTATGTAGTAACATAATAACTCTTAAGACTTTTGTAAAAGCAAATACAAACAAACCATAACTCTACTTAAAAAATTATTGTCTTTATATATACTTAGCAGTGTGGAGCATAATATTTGAGCATTGTGAGAGGAATAAGCACTGGGAAAGGAAAGAAACTGTGTCATTTAAAGGTTAATTCTGGAATGAGGATCACATATCTTTTGTAAACCTGCATATTTTGATCCTGCAGCTCCTCTGTGATTCCTTCACAGCCAGAGCAGTAGTAAAGGGTGAAAGATGAGATACACACTGGATTATCTGTTGTAGGATTACCTGGTTACTTAAAGATGCCGCGGTACAGAGGCATCACATAATTAATGGTCTTACTAGCTTGATGACTACGGTCAATCATAGATAAGTTTATGGACAGTTTGGAGGACTAGCAGTGTGAAGGATTAAATTTATCAAATGTATCATCTCTGTTTTAAAAATAATTTTTTTCTGGATATCCGTGCTACCCTTGCAAAACTTCAGGGACTTTTTGTGTGCCCTGTCATAGCCAAATATTCCTGCAAAATAAAGCTACTTCATCTGCTTCCATCTCTGATAGAACAGCAGCTAAGAGACAGAGCCTGACATGTCAGAACTGAAGCACAGGACCTTAGAATCACAGCTCAATCTGTTCCAAATATGTGTGGGCAGTGGGTCAGGTTGGGGGGAAACTGGCAGTTCTTGAAAAATTATGAGCCAAGTGTAAGTAAGTTACTTCATTAGGAAGCTGAATTTGTAGCTGTGTCCTGTATAACTCAGAAGGCAAAGATGGGGAATACATTTTCTAAAAGACAACAACCCATATCTGCATAATAAACCTTTACTGATAATTGAGATTAAAAATAGAATTAGAGATGGGAAAATAAGGGCCTGTATCTTTTGCTGGTCAGTTATGAAGTGTCACCATAAATGTAGCTCATAGTAACTAAAAATTTTTTGTATGGATTTTAGAATTACATAAAGAAGAGCTTACCTGCCAACACATTCTGTGTTTCCTTTGTTTTTTTCCTGGATAGATTGGTTTCTGCTGAGATTCATAATTTATATGAGGTTTTTCAATAGATATTGGACACCTGTCTGTGGTTAATGGTAGAGTTAAAGCTTATAAGAAAAGAAACTGGGTTGCTAATTTTAAGCCTAGATCCAATATTTCCAGCAGAGAACAGAGTGAGCTTTGTTTCCTGAAAGTGTAAGCCTTGCAAAAGTAGTTAGAGTTGAAGCTTTTAAAGGTCAGCATTTGAGAAAGACTTTGAAGAAAAAATACTGAAGGGTTGGCTCTGTTGTGTTTAGACTACAGGGGAAGAGTGGCTGGAAAGCTGCCTGGCAGAAAAGGATCTGGGAGTGCTGGTGGACAGCCGGTTGAACATGAGGCAGCAGTGTGCTCAGGTGGCCAAGAAGATCAACAGCGTCCTGGCCTGTTGTCGCAGGTTAAGGGCTGGGCTGGCCACTGACACAGACAGACGTTCTCTAATCCCCTCTTCCCCCCCAAAATGGGAAGGAAAAAAGAAAGAAGCAGAGAGACTTACAGGTTAGAGAAGAAAAACTAACAGCTTTAATGAAACAATAATGGAAATAATAGTGAAATTATTAAAATAATGAACTATATGCAACTATATATATTAGCCCGATATCAAACCCAACTCCCTCCCCCGATTGCAATCCCCACTGGTGCTGCAGAGCAGGAGGCACTGGGGAAGCCCCAGGCTCAGCAGCGGCGGGAGCTGGATACAGGGAGCTGGATTTGGGAACTCAGGATCCAAATCAAAAACAGGAGGTCAGATGGAGTCCTCTCTGGACACCGACCATCGCAGAAAAGGACGAAACTCTCGTGATCACTCAATTTATACTAAATACAATGTATATGGAATGCAATACTCTCATTGGCCACCTGTTCTGTCTGTTACTCCCCAGAGGTGCAACCTTTTATTTTCTTGTGCCCCCTCTTACTACCCAGCACCCCCAGCGTGGCACACAAGAGCCAGCAGTGGCCTTGGGCACTATAGGAATAAGTATAATCAAGAGCCTTTCTGCATCCCAGTCCCAGGCAGTAACTGTAAACATCAGGTGTTATCACCGTCAGTAGCACACACTGTCTGCAAAAACATGCTGCTGACTTCAGAAACTGCAGCCTTTTAGAAAAGACTAAACTGGAAAGTAAAAATCACTAAATAGAACTGAAGTTTTGGTCAAAACAGGACAACTGTATCAGATATAGCGTGGCCAGCAAGAGTAGGGAAGTGTTCATGCCCCTGTAATCAGCACTGGTGAGGCCACAGCTTGAGTACTGTGTTCAGTTTTGGGCACTGCAGTAGAAGAAAGGCATTCAGGTGTTTGAGCAGGTCCAGAGAAGGACAGTGAAGCTGATGAGGGGTCTGGAGAACAAGTCTTATGAGGAATGGCTGAGGTAACTGGGACTGTTTAGTCTGGAGAAGATGAGGATGAAGGGAGACCTTCTCACTCTCTACAACTACCTGAAAGGAGGCTGCAGTGAGGTGGGTGTTAGTTTCTTCTCCCAAGTCACAAGCAATAGGATGAGAGGAAATGGGCTCAAGGAAAGGTTTAGATTGGATATTAGGAAAAAAGTTTTCATGGAAAGAGTGGTGAAGCACTGGAAAAGGCTGCTCAGGGAAGCAGTGAAGTTGTCATCCCTGGAGGTGTTCAAAAACGTGCAGACATGGCACTTTGGGACATGGTTTAGTAGTCATGATGGTGTTTGGTTGACAGTTATGTTAGAGGTCTTTTCCAACCTTAATGATTCTATGATTCTATAGTAGGTTAAAAATAGACATATCCAAGAAAAAATACATACCTGGAGTAAGAGCTAGTCTTAAAAATTACAGATTTGTCTTAAAAATTACAGATTTTTCTTAAGGTTTGGAAACAAAGATTGAAAATAAGTATATCTGCATAGTACAAATTAATTTCACAGGCCTTGACGACTTGTTTTAGCTGAGATCTTTCATTTCAACCAGGTTTATTCTGTATGTTTTAGTTTCCTGGCTGTTCTTAGTTTACTAAAATCCTTTCTGTATACATATAGTTAAAAGCTTTGAAAATAGAAGACATGAGAAAACTAAACTATCTCTGAATCCTCTGTTGACCACTGGTACAGACTGAGGTTGGTCTCTGTAGACAGGACTGACTTTATCAGTAGTCTTTCTGCAAGTGCCATATTGTGGTAAAGATTTTCCTTTATCCAGAGCCACATGAGGTGTAGGATTTGAAAAAAGACTCCACTGATCATATAAAGTGCTAGAACGTTTACTGATTGCTGATGAAGTTTATTGACATATCAAAAACCTGGCTTTTAAATAAAAAATTTCAAATTAGTGTGAAATTATGGATTCCTCAAGATAAAGTCCAGAGCCCTGCCATCAAGTAAGCTTTATTCATTCATCCAGAAAGAATAGTCATCCATTTGGGATTGTGTTCATATTCTGTTTACTTTCTGAAGGTCTGGAAAGTGACAGAGCCAGCACAATATAATCATGACTAGGAGCAGCAGTGGATAATGTGATCACAACAGCAACAGTCCTCCTTTTTCCTCAACCATGGAAGAAACCTGTTATGTCAACTTTAAGGACTTACTGGGCTACAGTACAGATTTGCATTAGAGCTAGAAAGGGATAAATTGGTGAAAAAAAACAGGTCTAGAAATTGAATTAACACATCCTGCATGACATAGAGTTCTTTCAGATGAAGGATGCTCTCCGGAATGCATTTCCTCCCATATGTGAGTTTTTCTACTATTTTGGAAAACTTCTTCCAACCCTTATCACTGTTTTCTGTGATAACTAAATATAGCGACCCTATATTAGAGGATCTGGATGTGCTTTCAGAGAAGGACATTGGTGCACTCTATGTACATTCGACTAAAGTTATTTTTTTCTTACTTCTTTCAAGAGGAAGGAGAAGAGTTTTTTCTTGCATAAGACGCAATTACAACAAAAATGCTGAAAGCTTTATTCATCACCATTATTTTTCTCCAAAACAAATAACTTATCTCAGTCTAATTAAATCCATTAAAACTCATGGGGAAAGAATGTTTATTCCTATGTTACTAATCAGCAGGTCCATCTAGTGCCAACGCTGGATGCTGCTCCATCCAACTGACCACCTTGGGTCTTTCTATATCTCGGGTGTGAGGTCACATATACAGTCAGCCCAGTGATGTAGTTATTCCTCAGCCCTATCTACAATGCAAAATGGAGAGAAGTACACCTTCCCCTGCAGTCCAGGAATGTATAACTCACCAGTCAAAAAGGTCTTATTTGTTGATATGTCCTTGTGGTGGGTTAGCCCTGGCTGGACACCAGATGCCCACCACAGCTTCTCTGTCACTCCTCAGCTGAACAAGAAAGAGAAAATACAATGAAAGACTCACGGGTTGAGATAAGGACAGGGAGATCATGGGTAAAATAGATTTGACTCAGGAAAATTAATTACCAATCAAATCAGAGTAGGGTAGTGAGAAATAAAACCTAAATCTTAAAAAACCCTCTCCTCATCCCTCCCTTCTTCCCAGGCACAACTTCACTCCTGATTTCTCTACTTCCTTTCCCCAAGCAATGCAGGGGGATAGAGAATAGGAGTTGTGGTTCGTTCTTTAGATGGCTGTCACTGCTGCTCTTTCTTCTTCATGGGTAGGACTCCTCACACTCTTCCCCTGCTCCAGCGTGGGGTCCCTCCCACAGGATACAGTCCTCCATGAACTTCTCCAATATGAGTCCTTCCCATGGGTTACAGTTCTTCACAAACTTTTCCTGTGTGGGTCCTTTCCATGGGGTGTAGTCCTTAAAGGAGCAGACTGTTCCTGCGTGGGTCCCCCACTGGATCACAGGTCCTACCAGCAAACCTGTTCCAACATGGGCTCCTCTCTCCACAGGTCCACAGGTCCTACCAGAAGCCTGCTCCAGTGCAGGCTTCCCACAGGGTCACAGCCTCCCTTGGGATGCCACCTGCTCCAGCATGAGATCCTCCATGGGCTGCAGGAGGACATCTGCACTCCCATCACCTGCATGTATTGCAAGAGGACAGCCTGCCTCACCATGGCCTTCACCATGACTCAGGGGAATCTCTGTTCTGCCACCTGGAGCACCTCCTCCCCCTCCTTCACTAACCTTGGTGGCTGCAGAGTTGATTGTCTCAAATACTCTCACTCTTCTCTCCCGATAGAGTTGCTATTGTACAGGATTTTTTTCCCCCTTCTTAAATATGTTATCCCACCACCATCACTGATGGGCTCAGCTTTGTCCAACGGTTGGTGCATCTTGGAGCTCACTGGTATTGGCTTTATCGGACATAAGGGAAGATTCTAGCAGCTTCTCAGAGAAGACACCCCTGTAGCCTCCCTGATATCAAAGCCTTGCCATGCAAATGCAGTACAGTTCTTTACACTGACTATAGCCTCCCTTCCATGTGATTTGTAACATGGGGGTTTTTTTGCACTGTTGACGTTATGACCTTCTCCACTAACATTCATTATTCCCCAGAGTTATTTTTTCACTCAGATTCTTTTATGTAGGACGTTTCTTTCATCTATATTTTTTTTTCAGTGAGTGGATGATGCCTTTCCAAAAGAAGATAACCATAAGGAGCAAAGATTCTAAATCAATGTCTAGAGATCGGTAAGAAAAAAACAATGTGTGTATTGAATTGCTCCTCTAATACTGTCTCATCTTCTAACTATTTTTGGCTCAGGGGAGTTTCTGAACTGGATGTTGTTCTGAGTATTTTATAATCTTTCGAGAATTTAATTTCCATGTGCTTGTCCAGTCAGCTCTCAAACCACTGTAAATTTTGGCTGTACACAGCATTCTTTCCCAGGGAGGTCCACAGTGCTAGCACACGGTCAGCTCCTTCCTATTCCCCTTCCCGCTTCACACAACATTCCAAGGGCTTGCAAAACAGAATTGAGCTGACTGAACCAATAGCTTCCATCTTGTTCAGTCTTTGTGACCTGCAAGGAAAGACACAGGTGATGCCACAGGGAAACCTTTTTTCTTGTCTCAATTTTATTGCTCTTTCCTACCTTTTATTTTTTACCATGGCCAAAGATGTTAAGCAAGCAGTCACAGACCCCAAAGGATGGGGAGGATGATCCCTGAGGTGTAAATGAAGTTGAGCCGAAAGCCCAGATGTGCAAACTGCAACAGTTATGACCTCAACACCTTGGGAACTACCATGTAGGAAAAAAAAAACCCAGAAACAGAAAAAAAAACCCACACTGAAAATGCCTTGGTTTTTACACATGGAAATAAAACAGATGGAATCACCGTTATCAAAATGAAGTGCAAGTAGACAAAAAAATAAGTGTGAAGATGAAGGAGAAAAGCTCACAGGGAATTGTGAGTTTACAGTTTGATGTTAAAATTGCTTGAGCATTCTTCACAAGATAAAGAGCGGTAAAATCTGAAAAGCACCTACAGCCCATTAGCACTAAGCTAAAAATAGTCTGAGGAACTACTCATATAAATAGACATATTTTGCAAAAAAAAAGAAACAATGAAAGACACCCTGAAGATTCATTTCTGGTCAGAAAATGGTTTTGTTCACTTCGCTGAATGGGCAATTGTTTCTCAATTAGTGCATCATGCATTAGGAATCATCTGTTCTGGTCACGTTTCCACACGTGTCATTTCCAGAGTATTGTACAGGTTTGAGCGAGGGAAGAGATTTTCTACAGAACTCAAAACAACATTTGAGTTTGTCCCATGTGGGTATGTCAGACACTCTAAACATGGATCAGAACCCACTAAACTAAGAAAAAATATTATCTTTTACTGCTGATACAACCACATGGTCTCCAGCATTACAGGCTGATGGGCTCTCTCACACAAGATTTAACAGACTTAACAGTATGCATATAATCCCCCTAACTACTGTATTTATTCATATGTTTAAAGTAATGTATGTGTAAACACATGTGCAGAGTGAAGGCAGCTGTCATTTCTTTATTTCTTAATTTCAAAGTCATAGCCTAAATACTGTGAACAGAGATTTCAGAAGCTCAATTTCTGCATTAAGGATTGTTCTATATTTTTGTAGTCTGAAGAGGAATAAAGTAAATATTTTAGTTGCAGGGGGGAGGAGCTGAAATCCATCTGTGACTGGGAAATAGCATCGTGCTGACTTACCATCAGCACAACATCCCCCAAGTCTGTAGCTGGGGCTGACAGCAGAGCAGTGCTGATGGCACTTGCAGCACACATGATAAAAAACACCACTTGTTCAGCAGCTGTACAGCCCCTCTGCTGAGGAGTGATGCTGAAGCAAAGCCTAATTCTTACTTCCCCAACTCCCCAGCCAGCATACACTTTGCTCAGCATTGAACCTGTGGAGGCAGGGATCTCTCTCGGTGGTTTTCGCATCGTGCCAGCTTTCCCGCCGTGGGCAAGATGCAGAAAGAAGTGTGACATTTGGGTCTCGCCTGAAAAGGACCAAGGATGACTGAGATGTAGGTTTTCCACTACTGGGGGTTACATTAGACTCTCAAATGGGATGGGTAACTTCTCACGTCAAGTTTAAATACGATTGATGGAAGCGACGAAGCATTCACTCGATCCTACCAGTGGATGTGTCCCATCTTGCATCAGACACACCACCACTGGGTGAAGAGTGTAAAACCTGTGGAAGTAAGTGAAAGCTCAGACATGTTGGAATGCAAATTGCTCACCTCCGATGAGCACTGTACTCACTTGATTGATTTTAAATGGCTGGATAAGTGTTCTCATACATGTTGAACCTGTATAAAATATCAAATAATTCCCAGCGGGATTTTTCTGGTATTACACTCTGAAATTGAACTTAACTTGAACAACAGAGTTTAAATACCTTGGGATGTAGCTCATCATAGCATGATTTTAATTTTCATTCAGAACCATAAGAGCCTGAGAAATGTGGAGGGTACAGCCCTTTTGAACAGTGTCTTGTCTATGGTGTGAGCCAAATTCTTTTGTATTATTCCAATGACTTCCATCAGATATAAATCTGTTGTGGTGTTTTCAAGTGAAATAGGTACATGTAATTTTTTAGTTTACATGCCTGACAGTGATGTATAACCAAGCCACCACTTTGTAGCTCTGACACAGTAGATAATATTCATTAAACTTGTCTTATACTTAAGTAACCTTGGAAAGGAGAGTGCCTTGAACTGTCTCCATTGTCACTCTCTCTATGTGCTTTACCTTAGGGTCTGGAGGTCGCATCTGAAATTCTCTCTTCAGTTTTGAGCCCCTCATGACAAGAAAGACATCGAGGTGATGGAGCGTGTCCAAAGAAAACAACGAAGCTCATGAATGGACTCCAGAAAAAGTCTTATGGGAAGCAGCTGAGGGAACTGGGATTTTTTAGTCTGGAGAAGAGGAGGCTGAGGTTGTAGCAAGGTGTGACTCAATCTCTTCTCCCAAGTAACAAGTGATAGAGCAAGAGGAAATGGCCTGAAGTTACACCAAGAGAGGTTTAGGTTAGATATTAGGAAGCATTAGTCAAGAACTGACTGCCCAGGGAAGTGGTGGAGTCACCATCCCTGGAGGTATTTAAAAGGTGTGTAGATAAGGTGCTCAGGGACATGGTTTACTGGTGGACTTGGCAGTGTTAGGTTAACAATTGCACTCGATGATCTTAAAGTCTTTTCCAACCAAAATTATTCTATAAGTCTATGATTAAGGCTTTAAACAGAAGATTACTGCCACTAACTCCATGTTATTTATAACCTGATATGCCTTTTTGCTCACAGAGCCTACTGGACTTTTAGTCATTCTACTACTACTGAACTTGGTCAAAATTACCTCTGGGTATGCTGCAACACTGGCAAGCAGCACATCTCCACTTGATCTAAAGCTGATTCCAATTTAAGCAGAACTTGTTATTCTGTTGCACATTTAAATTACAAATAGATTTTTTGGTAATTTCATTTCACTTTCATGCTTCAATTCTTTTCCTCTAGTAGCCAAATCGAACTAAGCTCTATAAACCAAAAGTCAATATGTGCAAGTAAAGTTCAGAAGTTACCAAACAAATCTGTGATTTGAAGTCTGTGAAATTAGAAGCTTGGAAAGATCAAGTTAAATTGAAGCCATTTCTTGTACACAGAAGCACAGGAGAGTCTGGGCTTGTCTCATTTCTTCTCCGTCAATACCTCAATACAAACGCAGCAGAGCTGATGGTAGACTGGCACCACATGGTAGTTTCTTCAGCTTTTAACATATAAATCACTTTGTTTTGCTCCTTGCAATCACCCAAACGCTTTCACCATGTTGTGAGGAGAGGGGAAAACACACCAATAAAAGGAAGGAGAGAAAGATGAAGGGAGACTACAGATGAGGTGGAATATTTTAAAACAGATTGTAATTACTGTCTCAGATTTTCTAACTTTTCTAACCTGAGCAAAAAAAGGTCATGAGGCTCTCAGACTTGCCCCTGAGCCTTCCTTTTTCAAAGTTAGAAGGTATGTAAAAAACTTTCTGGTTTGACCTTAAGGGAAAAGTACAACAGGGGGGGCAGTGTGTGAGTGAGTACAATGCGAAGGGCTCTGCAGGTCAGAATATCTGTTGTGTTCTTTATCAAAAGCTCATCATTTAATGAGCATTAAACACAAAGCAAGAAAAGTCGGCTGTTGGAGGAACGTAACCCAGTGATATTCTTTCTTTCTTCCTCGAACAACAAAAGTATTCACTCTTCAGCCACCTCTCAAGAAGCGGGTACTACCTGATTCCGATACAGGAATTGGATTTCCTCTGTTATTTAGCACCTTCTTGAATGAACTTCAGCAATGCCGTTGTTATTTTATTTTCTAATGTATGTCATTCTTTAGTCTGAGCTACCAACTGAACCTAATTGTATCTGTAAGTAAATGACTCGGTGTCTGCCACCAATCACAGGATCACATATATCATCTGTTCCTGATCAAATTAACAGCAAATTTCTTATTTGGAAAGTGTTTAAATTTGTGCAGACAATTTAAGACTCTCTATACATACAGAATGTATTTGTTGGGGGATGGAGACTTGGTTTATTGTTAATTGAAGAGAAATCAGAATTGAATAAAAAGTGTTTTTTTAAAAAATATTGTCCTTGAACCTCAGAGCATTGCTAGTCTCAGTTGGTTTATGCATGTCACAAGAATAATAATATAACCAAACCTGAAGAGCTCTGATGTCAGCTGATAGCATCCAACTGACTTATGAGGGTTTGAGATCAAGATCTTAATAAAAGTCTTTCCATGTTACATACAGTCTTTAATTTAGGAATTTATCAATGGTAACAGATGAGCCATTTTGCCCCTACTGTATTCCTGTCATCCCAGGACCATCCCCACTTTGATAACGCAGTAGCAAATAATCCCTTATTCAGATGGGAGAGAAGAATAAATGTTTCAAGAATCTAGGGTTGGAAAGAACCCAAAAATTCCAGTTTGTTAGAAGAGGAGGTTTCAGAATGTGGTTTTATCCAGCACTGGAGAAGGACTAAAGCAATTTATAAGAAACAGTCCAGTTTGCTTTAAGACAATTGACTGCAGTTATTTGGTAATCTGTTCAAGCAGTACATATGTGAAGTTCATTGCTTTCCTATGTCTGTTGAAGAGCATGGATTTAAATATGACAGAGTGAGTCTACAGGTCAGGTTTATAACAATGGTCACTTTCTTTCACTGTGAATATTTCACTCCTGCTACTTAGTAGCAGTCATCCCCATCCTGATGCCACCCATGGACTCAGACCCACAGCACCATTTCCTTCAAGCGGTTGTGGGACCCACAGTTACCAACAGTGACACACCGTGACCCACAGCCAACCCACTGTGACCCGCAGCTACCCCACAGTGACCTACAGTGACCCACAGCAAGTGACAGCCACCTCACAGTGACCCATGTCCACCCTACAGTGATCAACAGCCACTCAATGGCCACCGCACAGTGACCCACAGACACCCCAAAGCCACCCCACTGTAACTGAAGGCCACCTCACAGTGACCTCTGACCACCCCATGGGAAAAACAGCAACCCACAGTGACCCATGGCTGCCCCCTGACTGCCCCACAGCTGCCCTATGGACACTCCTGCCCCATCTGCGGGTGAGGATGACCATGGGGTTCTCAGTGACTTCCTGGAACAGCTCCTGCTGCTTCAATACCTCTAGCGTGACCGCATGAGCTGAGAAATGAAGCAGGCCCTGGGAGAGCGCCATGGGTCACCCCACAGGTCACTCATGGGGCACCTCACAGCACCCCACAGCATTCCATAGGGTATCCCTCATGGCAACCCCCACATCCCTCAACATCCCCCTATATGTCCCCAGGCCCCACTCCTCACTGATGCCCAGAGCAGGATCAGGTAGGGGGGTGAAACCCAGCTCCATGAAGGGGTGTGGCTCCTGGTGACCCCACACATGATGGAGGGGTGGCCCCATGACATCGCCCACCGGCCATGCCCACCCCACCCACATCCACATCACCCCTCAGACCACGTCCCCTTGCTCCAAACTGCTCCTTCCTGCCTGCAAGCCCTGCCTCTCCCAGAAGATCCACTGCCTTCAGGAAGTCACGCTCCTGTGGGATACCACATCCTTCTTTTGGAAGCTGCCCCATGGCCACTCCACACTTCCTCACGGACACCCTGTGGACTCCCACAGCTATTGATAAACACCCCAAAGGCCTCCCCACAGCCCTCCCACAGCCACCCCCAGCCACATAGCCACCCCATAGCACCCCACCTCGATGATGGGGATCATGGAGCACAGGGCACAGGATCACTGCAGCAAATCCCCAGCCCTCCACACCCCACAGCTGCCTCACAGCCTTATAGCATCCTGCATGACATAAACTGATGCTGATCTCCCTTCACCTGCCTTCACCTTAAACTACATTTAATGTTTTTCAAAACTTGTCTTTTGCCTCATCTTCACTCAGTGGCAGTGTCGATGGTTGTCTGGTTTTTAATTTTGTCTTCCCTGAAAAAAAATGCAAGTATTTTTGAAGATTCCTGAAAAAGTCTGCTTTAAGAGGCTTTAAGAATTGACAGTTTAATGAACTGACAGCTTAATCTTTGGATTGCTGACTTCAAGGGGCAGCCAGAGAGAAATCATCTGTGATTTTCTTAATGAAAAATGGAAAATTAGGATCATATTTTTAAAGCATGCTACGTCTGAGAAAGCCCCTCTGACAGGTTCTACCTTCCCATAATTTCTCACTTTCTTAAGACTTCAAAGAAGTCCTAAGAATAATTCCACCTGTTCACTAAGACAGAACTGACCATTCTAAAAATAAGAAAAAAATTGACCTTAATGAAATGCAGCACATTTTACCTCCAAGGAATTTGCAATTATATTCAACTAATTAACTCCATTTATTTTTTTACCAGGCTGTCCTTTCCATTAAAAGGAAAGTAAATTCAATCTCCACCCATGGTGATTATCATTTTTATTATGTGTGTAATTGTTGGGAGACGAAAAGGGATTTTAAAGGCTATCTAATAAACACGCACACAACATACATCAAGTGAGGGAAGGGAGAAAGAAAGCCAGACCAACATTTGTTCAAAATCTCAGTTTCTGACAGATACAGATTGTCCAATTATCACCTGCACTTTCTTTTAGGGTCATCAAAGGGCTAAGTACACACTTAAAAAGATAAAACCTCCTTGAAGAGCTGGAGTACAAATGGAGCCCAAATACACTCCTCTTCCTCAAAAGCACCAGGGAGCAGCCGATCCTCCTGGCTCCCATGTTCTCCTCATCAGAGTGACATATCAGGTATTTCACTTGTACTCATGGACCCAGTGTTGGTCTGATGTTGTCATTTCGAAATACGTTACTGAAAAATAATTTATCACTGGCATGAATCTTACTGCAGGATACCACGTACCAGCTCCCTGGATTTCCTAGCATGAAGGGAAGAAAAGGTAATAAATCAGTGGGAGAAGAATCTCTACCAAGAATTTATGGGCCATACAAGTCTCTATTTCCTGGATTTAAACAGATTTTAAGTAAGGAAAAAAGCCATGAGATGGTTCTGTAGGACTGGATACCAGGCATGCTGGGCACTGTTAACATGCTGATGAGGTAGAGAAGGAGAAAAGCTTTCTGTTTCTTTTCCTGTCAGAGTTGTCTGAGAGCACATGTCTGTTTTTCCCACTACACGGTTGGATGATTTCCTAATTGTCCACAGCAAGGTAAGGAGTAGCCTCTCAGTCCTGGGACTGCGACATCTGCTTTTGAAGAATAAATACAGAATCCTGAATTTTAGACCTCCTCGGCAAGTAGAGAAGAAATAAGTATTGTAACTTTTTTGAGTTCATTCATTTTTTCTTCTTTTATTCCTATTTGTTATTATTTCTCATGGATAAAATCCCATGTGGCTCCTACTGTCAAAACCAATCAGTTCTGACAGATGATGTTTCCAGTTTGGTCAGCCCTCCTAAATGAAGACTGCCAAGGTCAGAGACCTCTGAACACGTCCCATCTCGTCTCACATAATTAAGACACTTAGAAGTCAGACATTTGCTGATAAGATCGGTATCCCACATTCTCTTTATAATGAAGACAGAGAAACAGGCAGCTCCAGAGGGCCTCATGTTAGAAACTGGTTTTAGGAAGAAAGCAATCATTCTCTGAAACTGTCTACTTCTCTCTGTTGACTACAAAGCCAGAGTGGCAAGCTCAGACATAAAAGGCCAACTATTAGAGTAAGTTAGGGTAATGGCTCCTATGTTAGGGGTCAATAAGGCTTATTCACAGTACCGGGACCTTTGTGCTCTTAATAAGGCTGCCTTAACAATGCTTATTTCACCTTGATCTTTCTGGATTCCCTGGGAATGTGAGAGCACGTTATACAATATGGGTAATTAAGGGACCAAAATGCTTCAGCCAAACTGACCAAATAGTCATACCTGTGGCTAGAACAAGGAGATGGATGCAGCAGGATCTTGGGAACATGTCGGGAAGACTGAAGACTTCTAAAATCCAGGACTGAAGACTTCTTGCATGTCACTGAAGAGAGATCTGTTCTCACTATCTGACCTGTGAAGACGACCTGCATTCCCTGCTTGGGCAGCTCTCAAACACCTGAGTCACCGAAGGAAGGAGAGGAAAAACTAGTGTCATGTGGTAAAATTGCCTGATTTTCACACCACATAAACACGTTTGCATATGTATTAATAGCAGTTTTCAAGCAAATTGTAAGAGTTCCTGTACATCGGTCTAACCACAGACTCTGCTCTGCCGTGAGACACAGAGTGCGTTGGGAGCAGCCAGGCACAGAGTCCTGCCAGGAGAGGAGTGCTCCTGGGGGGATAATGATGTCGTTTGGATAATGGACACTGGCTGTGATTCGGTATGCTTACTTGGCATTCTGGATACTGAAGAAGGAGTGTGCACATAGCTCGCTCGAACTATTTAGCTGTCTTCACTCAACTCATTAAAACTCCACAGACTGCCCTAAATCATAATCTTGTTATGGTCAGTGGCAAAACTCCCACTGACTTCCATGGGTCTCTCTCATTTTCAGTTTCACTCTCCATCACTCTTTCTCAGCCTTATCCCAGTCAGCACCTCTATGCTGACGGAAATGGAGCTGAAAGCAGCAGGTTCCTTCCTCTCAGTTTCACCATTTGATGGGATGCACAGATGTTTTTTCCTCTCCCTCCCTCTCTTCCTCCTTCCACAGTCCCGGCAGAGGGACAGGGAGAGGAGGAAGGCTGTGTTCAGCCTGTGTTTTACCACATTTAAAATGGACTAGGAGACAGTCATAGTACCGAAGTCTAAAATGAGCAACTCAAATCTTCTGCTGGGACTGTCAGCCCCTAATTCCCCGTAGCATCACAGGAAAGAAGGCACGGCAATAGTTAACTTCTGCAGCTCTTGCTGTGGTCTAACCACTGCACCCACCTTGCTCCATGGGCAGCACGGGATGTCAGACCTTAATAACCAGAGGTTTGAATTGCTCATTTCTCTTCTGAATTTAGACACTGCAATTGGAGTTTCATTTCATGGTGCAGCCAGAATAGGCAGTCAGACCACAGCCCTAAATCATGGCCTGAATTGTTCATTGCTCTCATGAGGTTACTAGATGCCATAGCAGATGGCCTGAGGTACCAAAGGAGGTACTTGAATTAAACCCTTGGGCCTCTGATCACACTGACCTCTCTTACACATTTCATGAGACCCTCCCATTATAGTATGAAACCTCAGGACTGCCTCATACGTATCTACACACAATTTTTTTTTTTTCAATGCATTTTTGCCTTCAGTCAAATTGGGAAAAAAAAAGATTCCCTCAAAATAACAGTAATCTTCTTTTCAATTCATATGGTCAAAATTTGCTTTCACTTCAATAAAACCAAGAGTTAAAAAAAAATTATATTGACATAGTGAATCTAATGTGAAGAAATGGTAAAGTCTGATTTCATCTGATAAGGAGGTAGTGGGGTTAAGAAGGAAAGTGAGAGGCCCTCAGTGCTGGCCAGCACAGCAGGTTCTCCATAGAATCAAAGAACCATAGAATGGTTTGGGTTGAAAGGGACCTTAAAGATCATTTAGTTCCAAACCCTCTGCCATGGCAGTGACATCTCCCACTAGACAAGGTTGCTCAAAGCCATGTCCACGAAAGCACCGTGTGGTGCTGCTGAGTGTCTGAGCTGCCCCACTGGCACTGGGGTAAAGGGCTGACCAGGGCTGGAGTCAGCAGTTACAGCAGACACCACTTGCTCAGCTCTCTGGGTGTGTCTCTTCAGGTATCTATTTCCTCACACAGTAGTGCTGCACTTCATGCCATAAACTTTCCATATGTATAAGCTAATAATAAATAATAAGTAATAATAAACAGTAAAATCTTTATATATATAAAAGCTAATTTAATAAACGTTCAGATAGATGTTAATTCTCCTACTAGGGGTCAGTGGCTGCTGAACAAGATGGAAGCCATTCCTCTGCTTCCCCAGGTTCAGTGTAGCTCTGCTTGTCCTCGTATATGATGAAGAACACATTGGAATATGATTCCTTCTTTGACTGCCTGACACAACAGACTCCTCAAACCAGTCGTTTCACAACTCTTACCTGGGCTTTCTTAGGATTCAAAAAAAATGGAGTACAAACAATCTCCAGAGAAATTCTTAGTGTTCTCATGTCCATAATATTGAAGAAACAGAAACTTTAACAGAATGGAAGATACATCAAAACATGTGAAATGCTTTCCCTATAGACACTTAAGTGCACTCCAGTAAACATGCTTCCACAACTTCAAAAAATATCTATTTTCTTCCAGTATTTCCTACAAATAGTTTCTAGAAAATGAAAATAATATATGACGTTTTTAATTCTTAAAACATCACCCCACATAGGAAATTACTGAAGGAACTGTTCAAACCTGCATAATGCATTGACGAGCACCCTCTGAAAGATCAGAGGAAATAGGTAGACAGAGAGAAAGATATTCCCATAGCGTGAAGGAGCTATGGCTCTCAGTCAGACGTGTGTGTTTATTTGAAGGAAGCAGATATTATACAGAGAGAAAATCCAACTCACCTGAAAACTACTTTTTTACCACTGGGATGACTGACCTCAACCAATTCAATTGGATATGGTCACGGCAGTTTCACAGTTCCTGAAAATGTTGAACTGGAAGCTCACTGATACACACAGAAAAGTGTATGTTCAGCAAATAATTAAGACTAACTGGGGAATAGCTTTTATATGGCTAATTCCTCAGGCAAAGCACCAAGAAGCTTTATGTTGATTTTAAGTAACAGCTGCATGGGGGAATTATCAGTTTAAATAGAGGCTATTATTAACATTAACTAGTAAAATCTTGAGCTGATGTGACTGTTTTGCTCAGAGCATGTGCGAGTACAGCCATATTCAGGCTGGATCTGGTCTAGTTTCACTGTTCTGGATCATTCTCATCCAATATCCTGATTCTGACACTGGCCAGTGCAGTATACAGGAGGGCCAGTTTAGCTCAGTGGGTTGAGCGTGGTGCTTGAAACACCAAGGTCATGGGTTCGATTCCCGTTCGGTTCTCACATGTGTTGCCTGACCTAGTCGAGAGGTGGCGTCCCTGCCCACAACAGGAAGGTTGGATTAAAATGATCTCTGAGGTCCCTTCCAGCCCAGGCCATTCTATGATACTCAGAGGAAGGGGCAAAGAACCCATCAGAAAGCAGATGTGGATGATGAGCCAGTTTGTGGTATCATCAGTGTTCCTCCACCTCTATGTATAGAGGAGAAATGATATATATATAGACTCGCCTCCTCAGAAACTTGTCCATTTCTTTCTTTTTCACATCTGTAGAACCTTCCTTTCTAATCTATGCTCTCGCTGTGGTTTTGGGAGCCTCCCCTTCTTTCTAAGCCTCCAGCGCAACGGCTAGCTTCATTATACTTGGGAATTTGCCATGCAGCGTATCCTTGCCTCCTGCAGACATTTGGAACATGCCGTATCTCCAGAGTTTTAAACAGCCACGTTAACATGTATCAAAGATGCACACATCAAAGTACAGTCATTACGATTAATTACTCCAGATATCCCCTCAGGGCAATTAGATGAGGAGGTCTACTGCACAAACGCATTCAGGATGATTTCAACACCAGGGACAGGTCAGTCAGCTCCTTGCAATCCTGGCGTGTATAAATACCAGAACACAGGCAGACACGTGCTAGAAGCCTTTTCAACAAAGACTGAGTCACATAAAGGCACTTCTTGTGGAATCACTTCTCATAGTGGCACCCAGAATTCTCCCATGACTTCTTAAGGTATTAAACTCTTTCACTTTATAGTATATTTCAATTGTTAAAGTTAAGAATTACATCACGATTCCTTGAGCTGGTTTTCACACTAAGATATCCTTCCTTTTGGGCAGATTCCCAAATCATTACATATATTCTTAGAATGTAGAAGTCTTTGCTCCCAAGATAAAATAATTTTTGCTGTATTTACAACCAGAAATCCTTCGATAGTGCTAGGATAACAACATCTATGGCTTATTGAGAGTCAAATTTGTGAATAAAAAAGAATTAGGTTGGCTGACTCCCCAGGATTACTAACTAAAATATCATTGCTTATCTTTAACAGTAAAGTAGCAGTGTATCCCACTATGGCCCATTTCCAGCAGCAATAAACATTTTTCCTACTAGCTTCGCAGTACAGTTTTCAGACATATATTAAAATTTGAAATTCAAAAATATCATTAATTTTCCAGTTAATGTGTTCAGCCTCTCCTACGTGGAGAGTCCTTAAACAAAATCAGTGGAATGAGCTACTACCGTGTCTTGGTCAAGATCTGAAATGACTATCATTCACTGCTAATGTTCTTGCAGTAAATCTGGACTGCAGTTATTAAGATCTCTAGTTAGAAATAACAAACACTTCGAATTTTGTAAGCCTTTATCACTATCAAGGCTTTTAGATACAGGAAAAGAGCTTGTGGCAACCTGCCAGATCTATCTAAGTTATAGGTATATTAACTCTGGAAAACAGAGTACATATATCCCTCACTATAATCTATTTATCTATCTAGAACTGCATATACACATACCAAAGTAAAAGGGTAATACTTTCCACTTACAGACAAAAATTTCCCTGTCTGTTTTCATGGAGTGGAACAGAGCTTGGCAGTAAAACTTCACTTTATTTCACTTAGAAATACTTCTTTAGCTGCGCAGAACGTTTTGTAAACAGTGATTCATCCATAGGTTCTGCCAGCCCTCCAGGGATATTTTGTCCTGATTTATGGAGAAATTAAATATCTTTCTAAGGGATACATACAGGGTCAAACACAAAATTTGACAAGCAGATCTCCTGGCTCTTTTGTCCCATAGTGAGGGCTGAAGTCAATAACTGGTGAGTGCTGATGAGAAAACACCGTGCTGATATGATACATTCTTCCTCCTTAGTCCACTTGGGTACATCTAAATCAGGCTACCTCTAAAGACCAGGTTGGATGGGGCTCTGAGCAGCCTGATCTAGTGGGGGATGTCCCTGCTCATGGCGGGATAGTTGGAACTAGATGATCTTTAAGGTCCCTTCCAACCCTGACATTTCTATGATTCTATGAAACCTTCTGAATGAAGCACTCAGTATTTGTGAAAATTGTTCTTCGCTCACAGTTGTTAATTCTTTGAATCATGGAATAATTTAGTCCAGAAGGGTGAGAAGAAGGTCACCCAGTCTGACCACTGCTCAAAATAGTGCCCTCATTGATCAGGTTGCTCAGATCCTTGTCCAGTCAAGCACTGAAAATCTCTAAGGATGGAGACTCCAAGATTGTTCTAACCAACCTTTTACAAGTGTTCGTGGGTTTGTTGAACATCAAATGAGAATATCCCTTATTATAATTTCTGTCTGTTGCACCTCAATTGACGCTACCTGCATGCCCTTTTGCTTTAGCTTCCTACAGTTACCGAAGAAATCTGGTCTGGGTCAAAAGAGCTTTGAACTGCTGCACATGGTAGCTGTATCACGTATGAAGCTGGAGCACTGGCTTCATCTGAATAGAGCCAGGGCACAACATGAGGTGAAGCATGCTCTCAGACGCTCACCGCAAACAAAAGCCATGGCTTGTAAAGACTGAATTGAATAGAGTTCTCCTTCACAGAGAACTTCAGGACTTTATTATTCGTTTGCTTTCCAAAGCAGAAGGAAAACAGCATTTTGCAATTTACTGTGAAAGGGAATGGAGGACCAGCACTGGGATGGTCCGCCCAGTTGAACACTCAAGCAGTTACAGTGAATAGGGGCTTAATTCACTGGGAAGCTTGAAGCCTGGAAACATATTTTCCAGTAGCTCATTATGCAGCTGGTGTTGAGCCAGGTGGGAGACAAAACGAAACAGGCTTCAACAACTGCCCAGCAGGCAAGACCTGTCTGCTCAAAACCAAATTGTTTCCATAAAGCAATTCAATTCCAATGAATGAACAAATTCCAGTAGAAAAGAAATAAGGATTTTTTTTCTGAGTCACAGAATCAAATGGCTGGGGGGATCTTCAGCTACATTACTAATGGTAATGAACTTCCAGCTATTCACCGAATGGTGGGTTTTTTTGAGATTCCTTTGACAAACCATGGCCTTGACATTCTTTTCTCCTGACAGAAACAGGATACCTGTTTATAGATTTATAGCCATTTTGTACTAATAACAACTGTCAGATGTTGTTGAGGAGATACATCAGGAGGCATCCTGAATGGACATTTTTCTCTATGCAGCAAACAAAGCCTTGCCTCAGTGTCTCCACAGCACCTTGCTGCTGTATTCTGGGTGCAAATCCAAAAAACCTGGTGCAGCTTATTTAAAGCAGTTGATCTCTTACAAGTTCAAAAAAATGTACCAGCATAAAAGAGAATGAAAAGTCAGGCCTAAGCATTCTAATAATAATAATAAAAAGTTTATTCATGTGCGTTTTTATTACCAATAATTGGAGCTCCACTACACTAGGAAGATGCTAGTAAGGCATTACTAAGATGCAGATAGTGCTGTACAACCTCAAGAAAGCTGAAGTGAAATACAGGAAGAAGCACTTGGGTGGCTCATCTAGACCCAGCCGAAAACATTCCTTGCAGTCAAGAGCCAGTTCTGCAGAACTGTCCTATAGTTATGGGAACAGGCTAAGGAAGCTGAATGGTAATGTTTTAACCTATTATTTATCCTCAAAGATAAGAAGATAATAAAGGGGATCAGTATTCCTCAGTGGGTCCGTTGTCAGCATTGCACAAGATCGTAGCAGAGGAGTATAGAAGTCAAGTTGATGGGCTGAGCATGCCAGACTCTCAGTCAGATAGGAAGGAGGTTTATACATTCTAGGAGACCACACACAAAGTCTGCACATATGTGTACATAAAAAGACATCATTAATGAATCCCGCAGACAAGTGGAATTTCAAGACTGCATTATGAAACAAATGAATGGAGAAGGCATTTTTTACTGTTCTGAAAATATGTTAAATAACCTCAAAAAACCAGTGTGTGAAAGACTTTAATGATAGCCAAGGCTTGGAAGGTGTCAAAAGGACTGAGTTTAGCTCCATGGTAATTGATTATGTCTTTCTACTTCAGAGTGAAGGTGATTATCTCCAAATGTAAGATGACTATCCCCAGACAAATAATAAGACATTATCTTTCGTTTGCAGGCAACTAATTAAACAGGCTCAAGATGTAACAATATGTGTACAGTAATTTCTACGTTATTGTAGTTACAAAAATTAGTGTCAAGTACCAAAAAGAGAGGGAATAAATAATGCAGTGGTGAAAGATAATGAGGTAATTATTATCTAAATATCTAGAAAGGTATATTATGTTTGCACTGTAAAAATGCTCATTTATAGATTATCTATTTCTCCCATAAATTTTTATCCTCTCTCTCTCAACACTGCTGTTCCTCTTTCTGCCTGGCTTGCTTTATGCCATTATGCAATCCTTGGATCCCAAGATTTTCACAATTTTGAAAATAAATTTCAAAGTTTTTTCATGTATTCGCAAGTAAAAGGAGAATGCTTAAATGGAGATATGCTATTCAAAACACCCCTATCTTTGTTATCAATACAGGCTGGAGGATGAGGTGATATAGAGTCACCCTGAGAAAAAAGATCTGAGAGTGTTGGTGGACAAAAAGCTGGACATGAGCCACCAAGGTAGGCTTGCAGCCCAGAAGGCCAATCACATCCTGCGCTCCATCAAAAGAAGCGTGGCCACCAAGTCAAGAGAGGTGATTCTGTCCCTCTGCTCTGCTCTGGTGAGACCTCACCTGGAGTACTTGTGTCCAGCTGTGGAGCCCTCAACACAAGAAGGGTATGGACTTGTTGGAGCGGGTCCAGAGGAGGCCACAAAAATGGTCAAAGGGCTGCAGCACCTCTCCTGCGAGGACAGGCTGAGATGGTTGGGGTTGTTGAGCTTAGAGAAAAGAAGGCTCCAGGGAGACCTTATAGCAGCTTCCAAGTGCTTAAAGGGAGCCTACAGGAAAGCTGGGGAGGGACTGTTTACAAAGGCGTGTAGAGACAGGATGAGGGGCAATAGTTTTAAAACAGAACAGGGTAGATCTAGATTAGATGTTAGAAAAAAAGTTCTTTATTATGAGGGTGGTGAAACACTGGAACAGGTTGCCCAGAGAAGTGGTGAAGCCTCCATCCCTGGAGGATTCAAGATTAGGCTTGATGGGGCTCTGACCAACCAGATCTAGTTAAAGATGTCACTGCCTATGGCAGGGGGGTTGGACTAGATGGCCTTTAAAAGTCCCTTCCAGTCCAACACGTTCTATGATTCTGTGATTCTATGATTCTATAGATCTTCTGTAATGCACTGCTAGGATTTCTCAGAACAGTACAGTGGATATATCCAACCTTAAAATGAAAATGCAGTTGAAGAATGCATAAATATAAATCTAAACATAAAAGGAACTTTGGGTGATGGTCCAAATTGTTTTTTAATCCTCAGATGGAACAGCTTCTTGAAGGAACAGGGCCCCTCTCATCTGTCCTCTAAAGGAGTCAAAGGCAGGGGCAGTTTTGACCCTGCTTTACAGCCCTGACTGCACTTTCTTCAGGAACCATCACTTTCTTCTGTCCTCGTTGTGAAGTAATATCTGTTAAACAGGTGGCTGGGCAAAGAACAGCAATTCCCAGAAATGCTGAAGATATTTCAAATATGGGCACGCAGACAGTTTTGTAGGAAAACTACCAGTACCCACTTTTCCCACACTGAAGATTCATAAACCCATCTCCACCACGCCATGCAAAGGAAGCAAAAATTATTGCATGCAATGATGGTGTTTCCTCTCTTATTCGAAAAGGTGATTGTGGAAACAACGGCCTCGGCAGAAGCCAGTCATTGTTTCAGGATATCTTCCGCAAATCAGTCAGCTTCTTGGGATCATCCTCAATCTTCTCAACAATGCAACTTCCCTACACTTGCTATTTAATTTGCTCCAGGAGTTGCAATGTAGGTGTCTATGCCGATCTATTGTGAACATTTTTTTCTTATTCTGACTACTCATCAGTCTTTTCACATTTCAGAAATACCTTTGAGGTGTCTCTCAATAAGCATACTCTAATGTGTGGGCCTTTGCTTGTGTATGACACTGTAACTGTAGGTATGAAGGGTACCACATGCAAGCTTTGGGGAAAACAGTGACATGCTGAAATAGGTGTACCTGCTGAAGGCATAGCTGTTCCTGTAGAACCAGTTTCCAGCTTAAGTCTGTGTAGTTTCATCAACTCCGAGGGAATTATATAAATTTATACCAAGTTTAGCAGGCAGAAAGCTAAACATGTTTCATCTTAGTACAAAAGCAACACCATCTTTTACATGTCTTGGAGCCTGAAAATGTAATGAGGCACATTAAAGTGATAATTGTGACCAACTAAAACAACAATCAGTATTGAAAATGCATTTTTTATAGTAATTATTGTCAGAGCATTAACAACATTATTTCTTACTTCCTCTTCACCATGTTAAGTCATTCAGTTCTCAGTTCCCTTGAATAAGATAATTATATTTGGAAAAATTTCATTTAATGCTTTATCTTGATTCATAGAAGCAGCTTCTCCATTTGTGGTCATGTCAATAAAGTAAGCATAATGTAATTACTTATAAAAGTAATGAGAGAACATGTTTAACTCTCACTTCAAGATGAGGCTCAAAATTATTTGAATACCTGTGGGGTTTTTTCAGCATTGCAGCGGTATAAATTGCTACATAAGTTACAAGGCCAGAAAAATGAATCCAAATGCCCTTCTCCTCAGAGGGTGGTTTCCATGCCAACATCCAACTTTTATTACCGGATAGTCTGGCTGCATAAATGTTCAGCAAGTTATGAGACCTAATTTTTATAATAGCAAAGTAGTTTTTCTCCTTATGTTATAAAATTGCTGAGCCATTATTGAGTATATTTTCAGCAATAAGGCCACCCTTGGACAAGGCCTTGACAATTTCAGCTTCAGAAAGTTGTGAAATAGAAACTATTACACAATTTCAGCTATATCAGGCATTGTGATACCCTCTATAGCTGTATCTTAACTGGCTTTGTTGTGGCCAGCAGGAGTTAGGTATTGTTAGATCCTGTAAGCAAGGAGGTTTAGAAAAAGGCACAGGGCCTAAACATCACTTTATATCCCAAATCCAAAAAGGTAATGTGGTGCCCATCCCTCAGTGCAGTTCCTGGGAATTAGACAGGTAAATGATTTTGAGTTATATGCACTTAAATATAAAATTTATATTATCAAAAGTCCCACGTGAACCTCAAAGTCTCTACATTTCTCTAAGTCTCGTGAGTGCCCAGTTAGAAGAAGAATTTGAAATGTCTATTATAATTCTTTGTCAGTAATAATAATATATTCTGTAGTGTCTGCCCCTTGATGTTTCCTGCTGAAGGTAGTGTGCATTGTCTAGGTAATCAAAGCAGAGAACATGAGCTAAGTCTTCCACATCCCAGGAGAGTGAGCAAACCCCTAAACCACTGGGCTTGGAGAGGGTTCTGAGGGAAGAAAATCTGGTTTGAGAGCTAAAGCTCACGAAAAAGTCTCCAGTGTATCAAAAATCCTTAAAACCGGTGAGTAATGTTGTGAGGAAGAAAACCAGATTACCATTTTGAAAAGGGAAAAATAGACCTTAGACATGAGTCAAATGAAAAGAAAATAATCAAAAGTGTTTTCCTTAGGACGGTCAAGGGCCATGGAGAATGCTGGGAAGGGGCATGTCCCCAGACCTAAGGGGTGAATTTCTCAGTGTGTTCTCAAGGTGATTGAGGCAGCTGTATTGACACAGTTACTGCCCTTAGACAGCCTGTGCATTGCTGAGACTTAGTCATTCCTCTGATTCTAGTTGTGTCACTCGTCTGAATCTAACTGGCTTTGGGGAATTTATCAATTACATTTTTTCTCTGTCAAGAGAGATTTTGAAAGAGCTTCATGTTCAAAAAGCATGAAATTTTTCTCAAGAATCAATATACTAATACTAAGATGGATGAACTTTCTGGTGAGAATGAGGAGGAGAGTTCTACCACGCCTCAACAGCAGCTAGCTCAGGCCTTGGGGCGCTCATCCGACGCAGGACAAGTTATGCCTTGAGACTGCAAATTGTTCCTGAAGTAGAGGGGAAACATCAACTCTTCTCTAGGTAGAAATCATGGAAAACATATGTAAAATGAACCTTTTTCCAACTTAAATTAAACTTTTTTTTTGCATTTTAATTTTTTAAGTCTGAACTGCATTCTTCTACTCTGTTTTCTTCTCTTTGCACCCTCAGCATCACATCCTCATCCATTCATAAGTGATGATTTTGTCCCAAGCTGCACTTCTTGGAAAGTCATGTTTGTCTTCTCCAGTTCATTGATTTCTTTTCAAATTAAAACTCTGTGTTAAATTTCCCCTCTCTTTATGATCTGACCTCCCATTTCTGTCCCCACATGCCCTTCACTTTGAGACAACTCTGTGCTCAGAATTACTTAATTGGTTATTGACTGTTGTGAAAACACTGAAGCTTCGTGATTAATTGATCACAACATGTATCCCATGCTGGCAAGCTCTTTTGTGCCACACAGGGCTGGGATTTCTGTTTTCATAACTTAAAAAGATAACACATAAAAACAGAACTACTCAGTGCTCTCGTTTAACATATCCATAGATTTCATTTCAAATAATCAGTGTTTCATATGCATCTAAGTCAGACAACATTTCAAAAGGTACTTCTTAGTCTCAAGCGCTCTTCAGACTCTCGTATTCCTCCTCAACAGTCAAGTATAGTGTTAGAACACAAAGCTGTCAATGGTTTAAAGAGTCCTATGGCAACAATGTGGTAATCCTATAACAAAAGAAAGGATTCTTCCAAAAGATATGGTGCTTGAAGTATTCGCAGCTTGTCTGTGTGAAGCCATTCCTCGTTGGTTCTCCTTGCCCAAAAAAAACCTGGCGTGTCACTGTGTGTGCCGGCATCATGCCATCCTAGCAGATGGGCATCAGTATAGGCAGCCAAGAGACCATATATGAAGATCAAACATGTTTCCTAAGAGCATAGTTCATAGCCAAGAATATTTCAATGGTTAGCTGTTTTGTCAGTGTAGTCAAGGTGAAAATCAAGCCAAGGATAGGCAAGTTCCCTCAAAAAATCACCCAGTTTATAAATGGCAAAACTTGTAGTTGAAAGCACTCACAAATTGTGTCTCCCTCAACAATTTCCTGTGTTCAGATATAAAATCTGAGTAGAAGAAGTTGGTCTGGGTGCCACCATAGCGAAGGTCTTAGCAATTTTCTGTTGAACTGCAGCAGGCCCCAGAGCCTGGGCAAGGAAGTGGGAAGCTCCCACTACACCCCAGGCTGATGGAGGTAATTCACACCAAGTAGAAGGATGTGTGACAGGGCACCACAGAATCACAGAATCATAGAATCATTAAGGTTGGAAAAGACCTCTAAGATCGTTAAGTCCAACCATCAACCTACCACTGCCATGACTAGTGAACCATGTCCTGAAGTGTCACATCTACACATTTTTTGAACACCTCTGCAGATGGTGCCTCTACCCCAGTCAGCCTCTTCCAACGTCTCACCACTCTTTCAGTAAAGAAATTTTTCCTAATACCCAATCTAAACTCTCACTGGCTTAACCATGTGGACTGTCACCTCCCTGGGGGCAAGAATGATGGGAGTTTCCCATGAGGGCTGGTAGGTCAGAACCTTGAAGCCAGGGCCCACCAACCCCAGACAGGGATCAAGGGAGGCTGAGGTTGCCCCCAGCATCAGGAGAGTGATGGGGCAGGCCCAAGGTCAAGCTGCGAAGTCTCTCAGAGCCTCAAGGCCTTGGCCACAACCGTCCTCACTGCAATTTGCCACAACTTTGAATATTACTAGAAAATCTAAGATAAGATTGCTTAAATTTTGTTGTAAAAGAAACTCACTAGTAGTATAAATTACAAGATTAATATTGGTATAAGATATTTCTAGAGTAGGCTGATACCCTAACCTGTTCTTGATCTTCCCATCCCCATGGCCCTACCTGGCAATTATGAGGCTTTGTCTGATCCTGGTTTCCCTCACTGAGTCTGATGCTGACCCCCACCATGGGCTGATGTCCTGGCCTCACCTTGACCTGTCCCCATTCCCATGGAGGTGCCCCATACTTCTCTCTCTCCATCATCTACAAAGATGAGACCACTGGCTTAGGTTAGGTCTCCAAGACACCTAATTCAGGGGGTGTCAGCTAGGAGGACACCCAGATAAATATCTTCACCATCAGCTCTAGATGAAACAGAACCAGCATTGCAGGACCAAGTCTTTAAGAGGAGAACTCTCAAATTTTCAGCACTTCTAACTGTATATATTTGTAAAAGCCTACATTATAGTAACCGATAGTTCATGGCAAATGTGGTTGTTATCCCATTGGAGTTGTAACACTTTACTGGGAAGCTCTGCTTCTCTCACAAAGGGAAGACTTTGAAACAGGAAAAAAAAGAAAGGTATGTGGTTCAAGCACCATACTAAACTCATTAAGACAAACCATGTCTTCATATACTTAAGCTCTTTGCTGAGTCAGGACTTGAGCATATATGATCAGTATCATTGTTCACAGGAGTTTTGTAAAGATATAGAAGGATGGGCTGTATACTGAGTGGGAGAGAGGAGCAAGAGGTATGAAAAGGGAAGGTTATTTTCCTTCAGTAATGTCATGTGCTGGTTTAAGCTGGACTGCAGCAGACAAACCTCTGAGCTGGAATGGGAATTGTGCACCTGTGCCTGAAATCCTCATTTTGTGCTGGTTTAGGTAATATATAGCTATCCTAGGAAGCATTGTGGTTCTTTTGCTTCTGTTCTGTCCATTCCATGGCTCCTGGCATGACATGTGAATTGCTCTCAGGTTGCTATTTAGGGATATGTGGAAAGAATAATAATTAAAAAAAACCTATCAGGCTATTAGTATCACATTTTTTTTTTTAAATCAAAAACAGAATTCAGCTTTAACATCCCAAATAAATTCCTAGGTTTATATACAGTTTTTTCTCTTTCGTTGTTTAAAAATCATTTGAAATATACTTTAAAACAAAAAAACAAGACACTTTTTCCCTTCCCACACACTTCAACCAGATGACAAAAACCAGACGACCTGCTTTTTTGTCAGCCTTTCTTTTTTCCAGTCCTGCTTTTATATGAACAGCTATTGACTGTATCCAAACCATATTCAAACAAGAAGACAGTGTTTAGGAATCTTGTCATTACCTGGTGGAGGCCAACAAAGAAATCAAAAATCACCCTATTAGACAATCTTCTAAAGTTTTTAATCAAGCTTCTTCTGCAAGTATTTTTACTCTCTCTGAAATTTTCCATCTGCCAGTAAATCTGGTTTGTCATTAATTCAGCAGTGTGTTCTGAGTGCAACCAGTCGATAAACCTTACTTTTTCAATTGTCCAAAATAATCCCTATACTCTCAGAGGGCATGGATGGCCTGAAGAAAGTACATTATGCTATTTTTATCATAAATAAATTCTACCCATGTCAATATCGTTATTAAAGCTATTATTAATGCCATTAAGAGGAAAAGCTAAAGCACTACAGCTGATGAATTGTAATAAAACTGTACTGCCACTCAAAAGTGATGCTGGTCTGTGGAAAATAATACATTCATAAGAAATCACAAAATTTAAACACATTTTTTTGTACAATTATTTATTAATTTTGTTAAGAATTGTTTAAACATAATTGGTGAATACCACCTGTTTGCAATTTTTCATAGATGCACAGAAGACTTATAGCCTGGAAAAAGGAAGTTACGTTGGTTTTCAGGTTGGCTGTTGATCACATAAGGCTGTGAGATGAGGCAGTCATTCTTGGTGAAAGAACTACGAGAAAGAGAAACATTGCCTTGCTTTGAGTGAATTTTATCTCAGCTACGTCACTCTCTGGAAATTCAGCTCCTGATTCTTTATCCTACCACAGATCGTCTTGTGTCCTCTCATGACAGGATTTTTAAAGCTGGTGACAGAGGTTATGTCCAGACATGTTCTCCAAATTTTGATTCTACTGAATAAACACAGAGTTTCAACTAACAATTTAGGTATACCTGACCCTAGATATAAAGTAGCTGGATTTTTCACAAGGATATACCAAGTCAGATCAATGTACCTGTTTTTGTGTGGTTCACAGAATCCCACACTCCCAGATAAGTTGTTGTTTCTGTGATCTAATCATAAAAGTCCTACATGAAATTAAACAGTGTTCTTGAAAAACTCTGCTGGCTTATTTCCACAAATCATAGAAGTGATTAAAGATGTTACTCTAAAAAGTGATATATTTCTTGCATTGAATGGTTCAGCATTTTTACCTGTGGCTTCATGACCTTATTCGCTTTAAGCAAAGGCAGGTCCTAATGAGAGTATACTAATCAGTAAATCAATAAAGAAATCTGCTGACAGAAGACAATAGAACGTATTATATCCAGGCTAGTAAATACTGCTATTTCCTCACTGTTTTGATCACAAAAGAGTGAAAGGTGGTTTTATAAAGCTGTATTTGTGTGCTTTAGAAATAAATACAAAAGGACAGGAAAAGACCAAAAGGCTCAAAGTAAATGTTCAAAAGACAAACAAGGTTCTGCAACTTTAAAGAAAGATCTTAAAAAATATATAACTATTTGTTCTTGGTATCTAAATGGAACTGGAGAAGGGAATATCAAGTACTAAATTAGCTTGGATGTGTTTTATCTTAGTTTTCAGAGATCTTATGTAAACATTGTTTCTGCCCTATTAATCAGGTGCAAGGTCTCCCGTATCAGGAGTAGATACATGAAAAAAATAATTTTTAAGGCAGCTGTTGAATAAAGTATCCTCCACATTAGATAACATATTTCCCTTGTATTGGTGACTGGCTTTAGTCTTGCAGACTGGGACATTAATTATGTTAGCTGTACTGTTAGCATTAATTAGAATAACTCTGTGTATTATTGCAGCCCTAGTACACCCCTTCTTCTATAGTGGAGATATGTAATTTCCTGTGGCAATTTGTTCTTCAGGGTAATTGTACATTTTGTAGATAATTATAATTGTAGATAATTTTGTATTTTATCAGCTTTGACTGATCTTCATTTTCATTTCACTGAATGCCCTCTCATTCAGATATTTGAGACAGGCAGAGGAGGAGTTCTTAAATTTACTTACACAGGCCAATGCTCATTCTTATATTTTTACAATCTCTTTTTTGTTCTTCCATTTTACACAAGACATTCACACCTTTCTGATTCATTCTGGGCAAAAATCAATGAACTTCAACAACCCTTGGTTCATTTTCTGAATCAATCAGATATAATTCAGCTCTAGTTTGGAAGTTATAGATCAACTCCAACAAGAACTTGACCTGAAATTTCTCTCAGCCTAATTAGCAAAGCCTGCAAGGATGGGCAGACTTATCCCCAACTGGTGAAGTGTTAGAAGTAACAGAACCAGGCTAGACTGAGTCCACTCACATTTACAGAAGCAGTCCAAGTTCAGAATCAGAGTATAACCAACCCTCTCTCACAAACAACTCCTCAACACCAAATCCTCTATTTAAATTAATTGATGCTAAATCTTTTAGGAACAACTCACACCAGCTGGAGAATTCAGATTACCACAGGAGCCCTGGAACTGTGCAACAACTGTTCCTCCTAAAGAATTTTGACAGAACGACCACCTTTGTGCTGCAATCCCTTTCCAGCAGCACATCCAAGATGCTAATCAAGGTCGTGACGAGGAACATGCTGCAGTTGAGAGGAAAGTGGTTTAGATGAATTACACTGTTACATCTTTTTGACCATCAATCATCCTTACTACCAATTTAGAACAATTCTTCTTAAATAATACTAAGATATTGATATACTATTAAAATACAAATTTATAAATATATCAATTACACATTTATATACTAAAATCAATTAAAATCAAGTAATAGTGACGAAAATATAGTATTGTCAGGTTCAAAACTCCAGATTAGTATCTAAGCCTTGGTATCAGTTCCCTGCTACAATTATGAGGAATTTAGGCATTTTTCTGAGGAATGTGTAAGCACAAATTCTCTGGCTGTTATAAGGTAGCACCACAACAGACCATTCTGAAAGCAGGTTAATTCAGCCAAGGACTAGATAGATCATGCAGGAACAGAAAGGGAGATTACTAGTTCTCCTGATTTCTTGCATAGACATGCAATTTTACTTACAATCCTCTACAAAGAGGAATGATCTGTGAAGAATAGATGTCTATCATCTTATTTTACTATTCATTTTTTGAGACTGACACATCACAAGGAGACACAATAATTTTTATGCCTTCTAGAAAGCCATAAACTGAAAGATTAAACCAATTTAATGACAGCCCAGAGAAGAAGTTCTAGAGAGAAGTCAACCATAAAAGGCTGCATTGTTGAGCATGGCACAAACACGGGAAACATGGAGATATAGGTGCAAAAGAGTTCCAGACCACCACATTTAATTTGAATGGTGAGTTTGGAGTTTGAATTTGGAGCATCTACAGGAACCCAGGAACATCACTGCTTCCCACAGAGGCAACACAGTGGTGGGATGTTTAGCCGATGGCTTCCATGGTCCACAGTCTCTGGGAAGAAGGCTCTCATGCCTTTTCATTCCTACCAAGTTCCTGAGGGAGAAGAACCACTGTCTCGCATAAGCGCAGTTGCTCCCAGGTCTCACCACGCACATCTTGTGGGCTATATTTATACCACACAGGGGAATGGCTAATTCCCAGTGGGTGCCACCCACCATGTGTTTCTTATGGTTGGAAAGTTTTCTGAAGTGAGGTGCTGTCTTGAGGGCAGTGGCAGCCAAAGATTACAACGGAGACATCAGCACTACTTGAAAGGCCACAGGAAGAGAATCTCTGATCTTCCCAGTAGGAAATAAAACTTGTTTAATCTATTAGACAAGGATATGGTTTCTGGATGCTGTCATGGCTCTTCAGATATCGTTACAAGCCAAATTGTTTACGGATAGAATATCCACCAGGGCTTTTTATTGACTTGAAAAGGCCACAGGATACAGTGTGCTAAAGAAAAAACCTCCTGTGGCTCTCATACATGCCTGTAACAGCAGCAAATCAGCATTTCCACATTCACCAGTTTAAGTTAATCTCTCTCTGCTGCATATCGTGGTGGGTCAGCGACACACTCATGACTTATTATCACATCTCAATTGAAGAAGGGTTCCTTTCAAACTATTTCTTTTGTTGATCTGATAATTCTCTCACACCCTGTATTGCAAGGCAGTGTCTGCTCTTTGTCAGTAGTCACAGAGTGAAGCACTGAGATTCAGTTTTTAAGGTGATACTTTTTTATTGCTGGTAATAAAAGCTGGAATTACACGTGTTAAGGTAATTAAGTCTCATGCTTTCAGGAAAAATGCCTCTGTCCTACTGATAGTTCTCGATATATGATTTATCGAACAGATGTATCTGTATCAGACACCATGAGCAGAGAACAGCAGCTTGATGAATCTATTACGTCCCCTGAAGGGGAAATCACTACTCTTTTGGTTTGTGCTAGTCACAAGCCATATTAGCATAACAGATCAGACAGAGCAGAAGGCAACTACTGCTCTGGGAATAGGCAGCCAGGATCACGTCCAAACTACAAGGCTTATTAGTGGAACAAGCAAACATCAAATCAGCATCTGCAGGACCTGATGGGATTCACTATGGGGTGCAAACCTGGGAGTCAGCGTATTCTTTGGCATAGATCAAAAAAGTCATTAAAATCATAGATGTCACCAGAAGGCCAGGGGAAATCTAAGCATGGTGCCAGTGTTAAAGAAGGAAGAGAGGAGAGTAATAGACCAGAAAAAAAAGCGGTTTCTGTAGCTGCAAATATGTTGGAATGAATCTTTCAGTACAGATAAGGTGGTCATTAAAATAAATCCAAAGGGGTAAAACGATACAGTGGCAAAGGCTCAATGCTTGCCAATGTTAATCACACAGGAGCGGTTAAGACCTTCTGTTTTCTTTTCTGCTCCATGGAGTTACCAGTAGACACTGATTTTATAATGGTCTTTGCCATAAATATCAGAGAAGAGTATTCCGTAGGTTTTCAAAGCAGAGAGAACATAATAATAGAAAAGCATCACATTTTGGATGAGTTATGTTAAATTCTTAATTCTATTTATCATAGAAAAAGTCAAATTAAAGTATCTAAGCAACTGGAGGACACAGATGGAGATCAGTGTAACAAGCATGAAACACATGGCCAGGTCTGACAGGAGCATATCTATAAGGCAAGAACTACTTCAGCTTCTATTTTTTTGTACTTCTTCATTTCTACATATTAGAAGGTAAAACTGAGCTTACAATATCTTACCAGTAAGTACTGCTCTTTTTGAGCTTTCAGATTTTTCTGTATCACAATGGACAGAATTATCAGGGGTTCAGTGAATCATCCAGTATTCATTTATGTCCTTCACTTCTGACAATTATTATTAAAGGGGAAACACTGGGGAAAATATATGCACTGAGACCTGATTGCAAATGGTGTGAGCAAGTTTTATTACATTACATGGGCACATTCTTAATCGGAATCCATACTTGAAGAAAAATTAACTGAGCTGGTGAGCGAATCAGTATCAATCTTCTCCATTCTGCAATATTAATAGAAATTACAAAAGACTCATACTAGAAATCACTTTTGGTGACAGAAATGAATATTGTACTGCTTAAATGGATGTTCCAGGCAAACAGACTATTTTAATCATAGCATAAAACGCTGCCTCTTTGAAATACTCAGTGTAAACCTTAAGGGCATCCTTGTCACCAGGACATATGAGTTATGGTTCTGCATCACCACCTTCTAGAAATACACCATCAGAGGTCCATTTTGATTTAAGCATTCACATTTTTCATTATTGGAAAAGAAAAATGAGGCATTATTTCCTTATGTATAATTTTATCCTGCAGCTGGATCCACCTGCTGCATAGATGTTTCATAGAACGGTTAGGTTGGAAGGGACCTTGAAGATCATCTAGTTCCAACCCCCCTGCTACGGACAGGGACACCTCTCTTCTACTAGCCCAGGTTGCTCAAAGCCCCATCCAACTCAGCCTTGAACAATTCCAGGGATGGGGCATCCACAACCTCCTTGGGCAACCTGTTCCAGTGCTTCACAGCTCTCATGGTGAAGAATTTCTTTCTTATATCTAATCTAAATCTACCCTCTTGAAGTTTCAGGCCATTTCTCCTTGTCTTATCACTACAGGCCCTTGTAAAAAGACCTTCTCCAGCTTTCCTGTAGCCTCTTTCATGTATTGGAAGGCCACTATTAGGTCACCCCGGAGCCTTCTCTTCTCCAAGCTGAATAACCCCAGCTCCCCAACCTTTCTTCACAGCAGAGGTTCTCCAGCCTCTGTTGCCCTTTCTGGACCCGCTCCAGTAGATCCATGTCCTTCTTGTACTGTGTTTGCATCACATAAGGCAATACCAGTAGGCATTACCTTTGCCTCAATAAAAAAACACATTTATTTATATTCTCATTTCAATCAAGAATTAACAAGTACTACTGGAGTAAATTCCAGAAGTAATCCGAGCTCATGACAGTTATGACAGCTGCATACAGAATTGCTAGTAAGGGGCGATCTCCATGCACATAAAAGAGAAGAGCCTATAAAAGATATATAAACTTACCTATAGATACTAGATAGACAGGAGTAGAGGACTTAAGAGTGTTTATCACTAGCAGCAGCTATACGTGTAGACTTATTTAAGGGAAGAAGCAAGTCAAGATGGAAGAGGCTTTCTGCCTGAAGAGTTTTTCTAGGATATCAAAAACATTCTCAACTTTTCCTTATATAGTACTTGAAGACACTAAAAGAATACAGCTGGTCTGCTGTCACAAAAAGTAGGAATATCCCTGCTTCAGAGGCTCAGCTCCAAATTGAATGATTCTCAAGCAACTTTGTGCAAGATAACATATGCTAAATGGCTAAGAAACAGAAAAAGCCAAATTTACTCATAGTATAAATTGGAACAGCTTCTACATGCCTAAACTTGCAGTGATTTTCAGCAATGAGACCTCCGTCAACCAACATAATATCCTTTGAGAGGATAAAGTTGGGTGGATATTTGTTCTTTTCATGATGAAGGGACCTTTTCCTCTTTGTTTCAAGGGTGAGCTGCTAGGAAGAAAACTTGGAACCACATAAATTTTGTGTTTATTGCTCTTTTGACAAGACTTGTGTTCACCAAGCATGAGTGTTCTGAACCTGATCAAATTTTATCTAAGTTGTGTGTTTTTTTCCCATAGGAAATCTTGAACAGTCCTTTGAGATTCTGATAGGTCATTCATATTTCAGGGCTGGGAAGATGAGCTAACATGAAAATATTAAAAAAAAATACCCTTAGATAACATCTGGATCATGGAAGGGTAATGACATACAGAAATTCACCTCCAGAATGCAAACGCCATTTTCCTGTTTCATCTTTGCCTTTTTTATCCCTTGGAAATTCGCAGTGATTTGGATCCTTCTGTCAGAGGATATCTTTCAATATCCTTAACATTCATGCAATTTTAGGCCAAGAAGATTTTCTAGGATACACTTAAGTTGAAAGTTCTTAAAATAAAAGAGGAGTGGGGATAGAGTAGTTCTAGTTACTCAAATTCATTTTTCTCCTTGGGATAAAATAGCATTTCTTGACCACTCTGTCAGGTTGCCACAACAACTCATTTGACTTGGCCCTAGTATGATCCTTTTGCGTTATTACTTCACATTTCTGGATAGCTGACTTCACACATTACCTCCAAATAAATATTTTATTGCTATGAGATTGTCATTAGCATCTTACTGTAAATTGATTGAACCTTCGAGCTTTTTGCAGGGATGTTTTTACTGTTTAAACACTCATTGCTAGATCACATCTTGGACAGTTTTGAACTACACTAGCCAAGTGCAATTCAAACCTTTAAACCAGAAGTCTGCAGCAGCCATGAGGGAAGAATGTCCATCTAGAAAAAACACTGAGAACACAGAAGGAGGCTGACAGGAAAGCTGAGGAGGGACTGCTCACAAGGATGTGTAGCAACAGGATGAGGGGCAATGGTTTTAAGCTAGAGCAGGGTAGACTTAGATTAGACATTAGGAAGAAGTTCTTCACTCTAAGGGTGGTGAGACACTAGCACAGGTTACCCAGAGAGGTGGTTAAGGCCCCATCCCTGGAAGAATTCGAAGTCAAGCTTGATGAAGTTCTGATCTAGTTGAAGATGTCCCTGCTCACTGCAGAGGGGTTGGACTGGATGACCTTTAAAGGTCCCTTCCAGCCCAACGCATTCTTTGATTCTATATTAAGATTGGTATACCTATAAAGGCAACAAAACAGCAGAACATCTTTTAAAAATAGTTGCTAGTTTTATGTACAATTTGTCAAAACACTGGCATGGCTGGTGGAGAAAAAACTATTCACCAAGCTTGTTTTGTGAGATTTCAAACAGCATGTTTCTTCCCTCACATGTGCATGCTATTAAAAAAATCCATGCTGATTTGGACAGATTCTGTTATCCCAGCCCTTACCTAGTTCATTGTGTGTGTTGGGGCACATAAAGGAAGGGAATTTTTTTAGCTCTGTTTCTTTAAGAGGCTTATGTGATCACATTATCATTTTCTCTCTTTGTTTCCTTCCCTAACACATTTCTATGTGTTGTTGAAATGTGGCAAAGATTTAGAACTCTCTAAAATAACTCAATTCTTGTACATTTTTGCCTTTTAATTGCTTGGATAAAGGGAAAGGCTGAAACAATAGTTTCACATCTTGGCAAGCCCTAAGAAGATGCACACAGGGGAGAACACTACCAAATACCCCACTCATGGATTGCTTCAGATAGAACTCACAAGCAGCAAGTTCAAAAGCAATCAAGACTCATCATCTCTGATTCTACCAGAACTGCCTCTTTTTTACCTCCCTGTTAAAGTTTAAAGCTGAGCCAGCCACTCAACTTAGACAGATTCTCTCTATGATCCCTCTACCACCCTTCCAGAGGAAGATAACAGGAAAACCAGGGAGAGAGGCTTTAAGATTTAAAAAAAATCTTGAAGCAGCTTAATGAAACAAAGAATAATACTAACAGTAACAGTGAAGATGTCAAACTATATACATACAAGGGCACAAGTATGCTCAAAGACAGAAGAGAATGCATTAATACATGACCCATACCTAAGTCCCGACCAGACAAAAATGTCCCAGACTGGACTCAGCAATAGATGGTAGAGTCTGAGCACAGAGTCACTATGGCAGTCCAAAAGAAACAGAAAAGTAGTTGTGCCACTGATACCCAGAGTTGTGAGCATAAGAAGACAACCTACTCTGTTGAACAGCACTCCTCTATAGCATGGAAGCAAGAGGAAGGAAGACCAGCAGCACAGGGAAGAAAACAAACAGCCAGTAACAATCCTCCCAACCCAGCAAGCTCCAAAAAGCCCCTAGGCTTTTCTTAAAGGCCCTTATGTACTGAGCACCATGGGAAGAAATACCAGGATTGGTCCATTTGAGGCGCCTGGCTCATCCTCTCCTCCCCATGGGCACAGCTGCTCCTCCTCTCCTACTGTGATTGCCACCACTGCCAGGCAGCCCCAGAGAAATTTGTCCTGGTACTCTCCAGCCAGGATGCTCTCTTTTTAATAGATACTTATTTTTACAGATATTAAGGTGTGCTGAGTTTCACAAGACTGACGCCTGCTGCAGATAGTGCAAATGTGGCCAATGGCTCCATAAGGGTTTGGGTCAAGCCCTAACACAGCAAAGAGTGACAGACTCCAGCAGTCAGAGATGTGTCTTTGTGAAGTATACAGTTTTTCTGCCAGTGCTCTTTTATTGTTAACATTATAGAAGGTTTATATATCACAATGGCAGTCAATAGAAATGGCAATCAAAAGGTAATGATGTATTTCTAGAAGCTAGAATGTGGCAGCTTTCACACTGTCTGCTTTTAGGGCTTTGAATTGAGCAGCTTAGTCTTGCTGAGTTTTATATGCCCCTGTTGTTACAAAATACTCTTGCCCTCTCCAGAGAGAATACTAATACAAAACCCTCTATAAACCAGCCCTTCCAATGGATTTCTTTCTCCTCATAAACCACATGAAAGTTAGATGGTGATTCAAGATGGTGTGAACTTTGCCTTGGAGGAGTCGGCACAGTTGAAGACAACAGGCAAACACAGCCTCTGTAATTTATCTGTGTGTGGTCTCTCTTACTGAGTTTTTAAGACTAAGGCAAGTTGGGTTTTGATAGTCCACATTTTTATGTGTCTGCCCCTGGATATTTAGCATGGACACAAATATTGCAACCAACCACAAATTCACTCTCCTTTTCCCAACAGACAGCTCCAGTTTTTCTAGTGAGCTCCTGGCATTGAGTGTTCCACAGGTAGACTATGTGCTTTTACTGCTTTTCTTCTAATAGTTGGCAATCCATATATTTACTGAAGGCTAATCAGCTCTCTAACATTCTGACAAGTCACATGTTAGCATATGTCTTCATATTATCCAGGAAAAAGATGTGGGCATCGGTTATACAAAATAAAGCATTAGTCTACACCCAAGTTTCTGATGGCCAATAACTCACAGTGCCTACGCTGTCATCATTGCTGCCATGATTCATCGTATCTATTATATAAAGTAAAACAGAAATGAAGGCTGCCAAGGTTTCTTCTTCTCAACCTCCAGATCCAACACACACCAATTAAAGTTTATCCGTACCTTTTCTGCCGAAATTTACTGCTGGAGGTTCCGTGTGGAAAGGTCTATCCAGGCTTCCTTCTACTGACTGCGTGTGAGACTGATGATACTCAGCCCCTTTGAGATCAGGGCACTCTTTTGCTATCAACAAGTGTAGACCTGCCACTTTCTAACTCAGACTTCCTGAGATCTCAGCTTGTAGGTACACAGCAACAAAATTCTGACATCAGAAATAGCCATAAACGTCCTGAAGCTACTAGTATCTGCATAAGTGCAACACTGGTTAAAAGAAATCTCCAAAGTGTCCTTGTACATAAAGGAAGTCATATGAAATATTTTACTGCTTGCACACTGGATCCGCTACTTGTTTATATTAGTGCCAGAGGGGCTAGGGCTGGATTTGTAATCACTGATGGCATAACTGAGCAGAAGTAATCAAGTGTCTGTTACGTATGCTGCTGATTCTAACTAAGACTAGTCCTGCAGGAAAACAAAACTCCACTTGAACAGGAGTGACACATTTTGCCCCCAGGTGCTACATTTCAGCTTCCTCATGTGGACAAATTACAGAAAAGACAGGAAAGGGTTTAAAGAGGTTACCTAGTATAGCCCTAACCACTATCAGAACTATTTACATCTGTCTAACCTGTTCCTAATGACTTCTGTCAATAAAAATTTTAGATTCTCTAAATAATATATTCCCTGTGCCATTCTTACAAGCTCCTATTTGCAAAACCGATGCCATCAGTCTTAACAGATCTATGTAAAGAAACAAAAACTCCTCACATGACTAGGGTCACACGCCAACTGGAACAGGAACGCAGTCATCAGCCAGTTAATTTGATCCTGCGGGTAACTATCCAGGTTCTGAGTAATCTGTATTCTGACTGAAGCCAGAGGCTGTTAGGAGGAGCTTTGTTCTTTGCAAAACTTGTCTCCCAGGGAAATAAAATAAAATCGTTTGGCATGTCTCAACTCTGGACTGTGTTTACACTGTCTAGAAACCACCAGCAGGGAAGCAGAATCATGACAGATTACCATGGCATTTCTTGTAGCAACAGTCAAAATCACAAAATCACAGAAGAGCTGAGGTAAGAAGAGACCTCTGGAGATCACCTTGTCCAACATCTCATGTCTAGAGTAAGGTCAGGTAGAGGAGCTTGCTCAGGGCCATGTCCAGATGCAGTTTGAGTATCTCCAAAATCTCCTTGTCCAAGGACAGGGACTCCATGACATCTTCAGGCAATCTGTGCCAGTCTTGAATCATGTTTACAGTAAGCATGTTTTTTTTCTTTTTTTTTGCCAGCACTCTAGAAAGAGGACAAGCAATTGATCTGAATTATTAAAGGGATTGGTTATAAAAATGTCTGTAAAAATAAGGTAAAATAAAGGAATATTTCTGCTGGTATATTAGTGGGATAAATCACAGCTAAAAACCAAGTCAGAACTGCAGGGTGTCAGTAGACTGAGATTTATGTACTATCAGAAGCAAACAGCCTGAAAATCTATGGCACAAATAATACTCTAATACACATGCTGACCCCAGAGAGGTTTCCTTCCGTTATGCTCAAAATCTTGTTTATGGGTAAAAAGAAACACACCTTACACATAAAGCCAAAATTTTATTCTTAGTATAAATGAGATCTTAGCAGTCTAATTCAAGAATCAACATTAGTCTAGATATAATTAACACAGAAAAAGAAAGAACACATAGCAATAGAATTAGAAATCTCAATAATGGTAATGCTGCTATTTATATTACGACAAACACACTTAGTTTTTATCCCTTTTTTTTCCCTGGGGTTTTGCTCACCTTTCTGCTGATCCTCTGGTCTTAAAATCAGCAGACTCGGATTGCCAGTGTGTGTAGACAGTCATCATCCACTGGAGTCCCTTGCCAGGAGGAATATGGTGTTTCTGTAGATGGTTTGCTCCTCCTCCCTCTGGGATATTCTTGGGGTCATCCATATCTAACATACTTTTGTATCTTGTTTTTTTTTACAGTTGTTTCCAGCTCCATATTACGTCTGAATTTACAAGTTCCCTTTTGCCTTCCTTGAGGTGCTACTAACAGAGGCATTTGACGCTGAAGTTCTGATGCTTCTAAATACCACACTTATAAACAGATTTGAAACAGAATCCTAAAGAACCATCCATGCCCACTGGTACTCTCTATACAGATTACTTTATAGTGACATTATGCACTTGGAGAAATAACACTATGCATATGCAGAGTCTTTGGCCTAAATCTGTCTTGATCCAAACACTCTTGTAACAGAATAATGAGTGATAAAAATCTCCATCTTCAGATGTTTTTTCATTAAGATTAGATGGCTTTTCAATAGATACAGCGGGAAGATAAAAATATCCACTTATGACAGTGCAAAACTTAATTGTGTGGTTATGTCAGAGTGCACAATATCAACAGTACCCATCCACGTTAGGACCTCCAACTCCGCAAAGCTCAGTGGCATTATGCTGCTTCTTGGCTTAATTCCACATTCACCACAGAGAGAGAAAAGAACATTTTTCCTTTTTATGTATCTATATGCTGGTGAAAGAAAGGAAAAATACACTGTTAAACACACTCTAGTATTGGTCAGAATGCAGGCAGAATGAAAGGCCCAAGAGAAAATGACGCAGCCCAATCACTCACTGTCTTCAGACATGCCTTTGGCTCCTTATTTCTGAAACAGGACAAGTGAGAGCAGCATGCTCTATAATCAATGCGTAAAAAGAAATACAAAATTTATTAATATGTTCATGGATAGATTTTTTTTAAACTTTGTGATTGGCTCCCAACTGGAAGTACCCTAAACTTCAGGATTAATGTTGATATTAAAAAATCCCATTAAAAAAAAAAAAAAAGAAACAGGTAATTTTTATTTTGCTTTATAGATTCCTATTTCCTGTGAATGTTGTTTAAAGAATAAACAAGGTATATTTCTACAGAATAATAGGAAGTTTCAGAATGTTGTTGTGTATACCAGGCTTCACAATTAGCGAGTATTCCAATTAGAGAAACGTTTTCATAATAGTATAAGAGAAAGAGTTTCCCCATAATAACATGTCAAAAAATAAAATATGATCAAAATATTTTGCAAAGGCCCAACTATTCATCTGAAAATGCTGATTCCATGCAATAAAACCATTTAGCAATCACACAGTAGTTTTCTCAATGTTCACACTTCGACATAATTAAAATGTTTTGAGTTGTATCATTCTAACAGTGGAGGTCTATTGCAGCACATATTATGAAATCTTGAACAATGTAAATGAGTATAAATGAAATATTTTAGAATGCGATATGCAAGAAAAAAAAAAACAAACCTAATTTGAAATGAAATAAAATTCACACAAATTACTGCAGGACAGAATTTTGATTTTTAAGCTGTTATATTAGTTTGTCAGATGTTTGTATCTAGGAGAGCTCCAGTAGGAAAAGTGATTTCAGAGATCCCCATTATTATGGGGTATTAGTATTGGCAACAAAATATATCACTTTCCTCAGATACCTAATTTTCTTGGAAGAGTAATCCTTCTGCTTTCATAGCTGTTGAAATTCCTTCTCCAGTTCCTAAAGTGCAACATTCACAGACATTTCAGCTTTTCACAATGAATGTTAATTAAAAAGTGTCAGATTGACAGTGATTTTCAGAGACTGACTAAAACCAACAATGATAAGCACAAACTGTCTTCACTTTAGATATGAGAGGAAATTCTCCATTAGCTTTGTTCATTATCTTGGCTGGGTTCATATTGGATTTCTAGCCTGCCAGGTGAATCTGTGAAAGAGGAAAATTCCTCCAGACTTTTCATGTCCATTTTTTCTCCATTTGAGGCCAGTGAGCTCCGGATTAGGGATCTACAAAGCATCTTGGAATGGGGAACAAGGGAGAAAGACAGATGTAGAATTAAAACCACAGAAATTTAGGTCAGGTGTCAGTGATATCTTTTTGACTACAAGGTTATTTAAGAGTGAGGACAGATCACCTAGGGAAGTTTCAGTCTCTGTCACTGGAGATTTTTAAGGGCAGCTCAGAAAATCATGTGTCAGGAAAGACTCAGATATGGCTGACTCTTCCTCTGGAGTGGCCATGCAAGCTTTCCGGAATTCTCTCCCTATGAAATCTTTGATTTTTATGATCTGTGCTAATGAGCTTCCCCAAATCCTTCTTTGCCCTCTTTTTGCTATGTTCTCCTTAGGGAATGTGTCACGTGAAATAAAAATGTATTCCTTCACTGTAGTCTTTTTCACTCTAAATTCAGCAGTTATGAAATCAATACCAGTTAGACAGCAATAAAACCTTTCTGCCTTCCCTTCTCAGACCAGCTCTGTTTAAAAAAGGATGACTATTACACCACATATAAAATATTGATCTGAAACATACTAAACCCGCATAATGGGTGAGAAAAGCTAAGATTTCTATTTTGAAATGGTCTAGCAGAATTTATTTTCCTGTCTTTATATAACACCCCGACTTATTGTCATTTTATTTTTCGCTTGGAATATGCATGAACAACCCTCAGCTGATTTCCAGTAAGAGAGAAAGCTGTCTGGGCATCCTTACTGAATGCCCAGTTTTCACAGTAAAAAGAAATATTTAAAATGTACAACATGCTGCCAGGCGATGTCTCTTTGTAAACAGTTCTCAACCCTCAATCCATTTCCCTCAGTTTCAATAACTCTCACCAGAACTGGAATTTGGGTCATCAGCCTCATATCAGTCAGAAGGTGATTTTATTCCATCAAGCTGATCCTGGAAAGCCTTGCAGAATTTTTGGCAAGTCGTCTTACCTAGTATAAACGAAGGTATTTAGTGTGGCAATTCCTTCCCACAAAAATGTGTTTTCACTGTTTTCAAATGTGTTATTGTATATAAATGTCTCCATCTAGCTAAAACAAGGTTGCAAATACATTTTCTTTAGCACTAACTCCAAAAATACACTTACTCAATGACTGTCTGACCTCTAAATTTTATGTATTTGGCTCTGGAGTGGAATTTCTTATTAAACAATCATTTGAGAAACATGACAATAGTTACAGGAGAGAGATGTCCAGTCTCTCCTACCCTCCACAACTGCCCTACTCAATAAACAACTGTACTGGGTTCAGCTAGGATAGGGTTAATTCTCAGTAAAGGAGCTAGTCGGGAATAGGGAATAGCTCAACCAAACTAGTCGCTAGTCAAAGGGATATTCGATACCATCGTGATGTCATGCTCGGGGTATATATATATGGAGCGGTCGGGGTGGGGGCGTGGCGCTCTCTTTCCGGTTTTCGGTCAGTTCGGGTTGGTGAGATCTGCGTTAAGTGTTACTCGCGTTATATCTGGTTAAACGTTACTGTTATTTCACTGTTATTGTTACCATTTTATGTTCACCATTAAAACAAACTGTTTTTATCTCAACCCCATGAGACTTCTGCCTGCAGCTCTTTTCGGGCTCTTCCCCTCACTCTCGGTAGGGGGGAGCGAGGAGCGAGTGAGGGAGCGACCCCGTGGTTCCTTTGTTTCCTTCCCGCCGGTAACTCGGCTCGAACCACCACAACAACACAGCCATCTTCATGCTCTGAGCAGCCTAATCTAGGGGGGACAGGGGATGTTCCTGTCCATGGCAAGGCGGGTTGGAACTAGATGATCTTTAAGGTCCCTTCCAACCCTGACAATTCTGTGATTCTATGATTCTACGATTCTATGTTCTTTTGCCTGACCAAAGCAATGAATCTCCAATTGTTCTCTGAAAAGCAGTGAGAAGAAGGATTGAACTTCTCCTCCTGACTTCTCTCCAACTCCTATGTGCACTCTCCTAGGCAAAGAATTTCCCTGAGTGATGGCAATTGCGGAGCTGACGTCTGTCAAAAAGATAAGGGTCTTCTGTTTCCAAATGCTATTATTTAAGAGGAAGTACAAACTCTTTTTCAACTGACTTTCAGAGGACAGCAGCAATCATTGCTCTTTGAATGGAGACTAGTCTTACAGAACTGTGCCACACTTGTACTCTTCCTGAGAAGATCCCTTAAGGCAGGCAGGCAGGCACAGGAGTGTTTGCTCTCAGGATCTCAAACTTAAGCCCTGCAGAGAGGCAAAGCTGCTCCTTAACTGCCTGAGGGACATCAAAGTTAAAAAAATGGAGACAGCTCCTGGGGTTGCTAACCTTCAGAACTGGGTGGCAACACAGTAGGAGGCTTTGGGACTGGATTCTACTTCAAACCCACGTCAGGACTAGACACTTAGATCCTTCAGTGGCAATCAGAACAGGACACACAGGCAGGCAAACTAATCTTGACTTTTCTGGCTTCTGATCAATTGAAGATCAATGGAAATCTTTATGCCTAGGAGTCATTTTGTGCTTTTGAGAATTGAAATAACTGTCATAGATGTTACATCGTGGGGAAAAGCCAACATTGTTTTGGATTGTGGCATAGCTGGGTCAAATCACAGCCTCATTAACTCAGAGAGTTTTGTTATCGGTTTTAAAGAAACTTAGACTAATTTTTACAGGAATTATTGAGTTTCTTCCTCTCTAAGAAGAGGAGTGCTACTTAAAAATCTCTATGCTAGACAGAGATCTCTGCATGGTAGATGAGAGTAAAAGTTTAGTTCCTAATCCTACAAAGACATACAACATATTTGGCTTTAAGGACATGTTACAGAAGTACTGCTCTGTTCAGACTGAGTTTTGCATTCTCTTCCATGCTGCTAACTGCAATGAGCTGGTCTCACAAAGTCTTCATTATTCAGTTTGTTCATTTTCACAGAATCACAGAATCACAGAATGTTAGAGGTTGGAAGGGACCTCAAAGATCATCTAGTCCAACCCCCCCGCCAGAGCAGGATCACCTACACTAGAGCGCACAGGAACGCATCCAGGCGGGTTTTGAATGTCTCCAGAGAAGGAGATTCCACAACCTCCCTGGGCAGCCTGTTCCAGTGCTCGGTCACCCTCACAGTAAAAAAGTTTTTCCTCATATTTTTATGGAACCTCCTATGTTCCAGCTTCCACCCATTGCCCCTTGTCTTGTCAGTGGATGCTGCTGAAAAGAGCCTGGCTCCATCCTCCTGACACTTCCCCTTGACATATTTATAAACATTTATGAGGTCACCCCTCAGCCTTCCAGTGTTCTGTCACTCTCACAGTGAAAAAGTTTTTCCTAATGTTTTTGTGCAACCTCCTATCCTCCAGCTTGCACCCATTGCCCCTTGTCATGTTATTAGACACCCCTGAGAAGAGCCTGGTTCCATCCTCCTGACACCCTTTACATATCTATAAACATTAATGAGGTCTCCCCTCAGTCTCCTCCTTCAGCCTTTCCTCGCAAGGGAGATGCTCCACTCCCTTCATCATCTTTGTGGCTCTGCGCTGGACTCTCTCAAGCAGTTCCCTGTCCTTCTTGAACTGAATGGCCCAGAATTGGACACAATATTCCAGATGTGGCTTCACTAGGGCAGAGTAAAGGGGGAGGAGGAGAATCTCTCTCAACCTACTAGCCACACCCATTCAAATACACCCCAGGATGCCATTGGCCTTCTTGGCCACGAGGGCACAGTGCTGGCTCATGGTCATCCTGCTGTCCGTCAGAATCCCCAGGTCCCTTTCCCCTGTGCTGCTCTCCAGCAGAGCAGTCCCCAACCTATACTGGCACATGGGGTTATTCTTTCCCAAGTGCAAAACTCTACACTTGCCCTTGCTGAACTGAAGTATGAACAGAATTTGTGAACTTCATAGCTGCCTTATCAGGGTAACTACATTTAGTTTGAGGCTAAACTTTTACTGAGATATTTGGCTGGAAATTATTGCAGAAGAAAGTGTTACATTAAAGTACATGGCCAGACTTTTACAGATCACAAGCATTATCACTGGAAACTTGAAGTCGCCAGAAACTTTCTTTCTTTCAAAAACAAAAGAAAGTTTTGGTCTTTGATTACACTTCCTTGCATGTGGGTTTGCATTTCTGTATGTGCGCAGTAATCCATAGTGCTTATGCATGCTCACAATCCTTCAGATTTTTTTAGACCTAAGGAGATGTGTGTCAGAATACTGGTGAGAAGCACAAAGCCTTGGTAGGTAATCAGCTTAATTTTCTTCTTCATATGTTTTCGTTTTTCTCATTTTCCCTTGAGTGATTCATCCCTCATCTTATTATAACTTTGTGGCCATTTATTGAAAAGTTTTGCTACATTTACTCAGTGGAATTTAGTTATTGCAAGTTGTAAAGTGATATTTTTACATCCACCTTTTGACACTGACTTTTACAAAACCATCTAAATGACCATCGCTTTTAAACCAAGCTGGGAAAAAATAGACTACAATACCAGATGTTAGTTCTGGTTGAGGAAATTCTTTGACAGAGACAGAATGATTCCATTGTCTAGGGACTGAGTCTTCACCTGAGAGGAAAATCACCTCCTTGTTGTAACGATAATTTAATAGAAGTGACTGGCAGACAGCCCTCTGCCCCCTCTACTCTCAGTGGTGTCACTCGGATGAGAACTTGTGGAGCACACCTTGCTCTTAGGAGATTAACACATCTTTAAATACTTCATGGATAATGGCACAGCTTCCATGGGAAGAACTGAATGCTCTTCAGTCAAACCAATGATAAACCGAGTGTCAAGACAGCCCCCAAGGAAATAGAAGTTTGGACATCTTCAGGCAAATTCAGAAATAGAATCTCTATCTGACACATCCTGGAGAAAAACCCCAAGCTGCCAAGTATCAGATAAAAAAAAAAAAAAAAAGGTTGCAGCATCTGCTGCTGCTTTTATTTAGGAGCAATCTCTGCAATTATGGTCTGGAAACTCGTCACTGATGCCTCCTGCTGCACTTCTGAATAACAGCTTGTGTAAACCACACCATAGTAGATAAAGACACCTAAAGTTTTTTAAATTATTTAGACACTTGGAGATTCCAGAATTAGGAGTTTGGCACTTAATGCATTTGAATATCTCACTGAACTTTACACATTTTACCTCAAAAGTCTAACTTTGAACTGACTTTTCAGCAAGCGAGGTTGTTTTTTCCCCTTTTCACCCCTGTTTTATGTTGTCTTGGCTTTAGCGGTGTTGTGTGCTTCATTTATGATGGAGCACAGGAAAGAAGAGTCGTATTCAAGGAATGTCTTTTTGGGCACACATTAGATTCTGCCTCCAGTTCAGGATGAATTCCAATAGCACTCGTGCCACTGAGATCAAACCACACTCTGTGCACAATTGTTACTCTATATCTATAATAAAGTCTTGATTCACCAGGTAGCAAATAGGCAAAATATATGTACACATCTATCAAGATGGAGTAACCCAAGAGGCTCAGCATCTCTTCAGTGCCTTTAATATTAAAACCGCCAAAGGTATGTAGTTGTGTGGTGATCCATTTGGGAGCTTACATGTGCTAAGATATGTAGATCTAATACTTCACTCTGTAGAAATGGTTTATTTCCAGCAGTAAATATGATGTTTGTGAAATGAGAATAGGCTATTTCAAAGCGCTATAAGGCCACTAAATAATTGAATTATTACTCATCAGGGGGCAGTGTAATTTGTTACCTGTGTGATTCCAACACTCTGAATCAAAGTAATTACATTCGTGGTGTCACTTAGTGAAATAATGCCGTGAAGGTCTCTACAAAGAGAGAGGCAATTGCTGAAAGGATTTTGTTGAAATAATAGCACCAATTCAATTGGTCCTCTTGCTTCTTTCACTGTTACTTTATTACATGGCTAAATAGCTCATTCAGCTCTGCTTTGCTGGAGTGACAAATATGAGCTTTGGAAACAGTATCTATGGATGTGAAAATGCACAGCTTCTAAGGGGAAAGCACCAAATAGCCATTCTTAGCATCACAAATGTGTGAAATAGAAGATTAAATTTGTAAAAAAGAGCACACAGACAGATTTTGAAAGTTCAATGGCAAGATTCCACTAGAGGTTTTTCCTGTGTAAAGAACCAATGGGCAATGTCTGGAGACTGTTTCAAATCATGGTAGTCACTTCCATATCTCATGAAACAGGCTTCAGAAAACTATGAAATTGGTATACAAAAGCAAGGAGTATTTATTAAGAATATATATTTCTGAGTTAATATTTTATGTGTCTGCAAACAGTGAATATATATGCATTCATGTAAGTGAGCATAAAGTGGATTCTGTTGAGCTGCTTTATTCACATCTTATTCCTTAATGCATTTATTGCCATAAGCTCCCACATGTGAGGTGAGACAGTCCTGCACTCCGTGGTTTGAGGAAACAAAGAGCTGAAGGCATCTTATGAAAGCTAAATTTATGGCTTACATCCACTTCCTCTTAAGATTTACATTATTTTTTCTTTAAATATTTTTATAAATTGTTGAGCATGACCACAACATTCTTTGGCTTTCTTTAGGTATTTGGCTTCAGTGCAAGAACTAAAGCAATAAGTATTTAGATCAGTTGGTTGAGCATGGTGCTGAAACACCAAAGGTCCCTTCCAGCCTAGGCCATTCTATGATTCTATTACGGAGTGATGGTCTGAAACACATTTTTCAGATACCTAAATAAGGCTTAAAAAAAAAAGTGTGGTTACTCTCCAATTGCACCAAATTACCCATGATGGTCATGATGATAGTGGTGAGGGGTGGGGTTTTTTTGAGATATTGCACAGTGTTTCCATGGAGTCTATGAACATAGCTGGAGAACTAAAGGAAATGAACTTGTAAAGCTGTAACAGGTCTTTCTAGGAATATTCCTCACCTACCTGGGGAAACCATCAACCAGCCTAGTGCTCCAGTTCTGTGGATCTGCCTTCAGGATGTGGGTCTAATTTCAAAAGTTATGTGATGATATGAAGCAAAATCAAAAGGTGGCAAAGGGAGAAAGGAAAAGCATTGAGAGCAATTCATTGTAGGAGTTAATTGGCTTACATATGGGCAGATGGACATATTGACAGGACAATCTGAGAGCATGGGCCGGTGCTGTTTAATATATTCATCAATGATCTGGATGAGGGATTAGAGAATGTTGTCAGCAAGTTTGCTGATGATACGAAATTGGGAGGAGTGGTTGACACACCAGAAGGCTGTGCAGCCATTCAGAGAGACCTAGACAGGCTGGAGGGCTGGGCGGGGAGAAATCTTATGAAGTTTAACAAGGGCAAGTGTAGAGTTTTGCACTTGGGAAAAAATAACCCCATGTGCCAATATAGGTTGGGGACTGCCCTGCTGGAGAGCAGTGCAGGGGAAAGGGACCTGGGGGTTCTAGTGGACAGCAGGATGACCATGAGCCAGCAATGTGGCCTCGTGGCCAAGAAGGCCAATGGCATCCTGGGGTGTATTAGAAGGGGAGTAGCAAGCAGGTCAAGAGAGGTCCTCCTGCCCCTCTACTCTGCCCTGGTGAGGCCACATCTGGAATATTGTGTCCAGTTCTGGGCCCCTCAGTTCAAGAAGGACAGGGAGCTGCTTGAGAGAGTCCAGCGTAGAGCCACAAAGATGGTGAAGGGAGTGGAGCATCTCCCTTATGAGGAAAGGCTGAAGGAGCTGGGTCTCTTTAGCTTGGAGAAGAGAAGGCTGAGGGGTGACCTCATTAATGTTTATAAATATGTCAAGGGGGAATGTCAGGAGGACGGAGCCAGGCTCTTTTCAGCGGCGTCCACTGACAAGACAAGGGGCAATGGGTGGAAGTTGGAACACAGGAGGTTCCAGAAAAATATGAGGAAAAACTTTTTTACTGTGAGGGTGACCGAGCACTGGAACAGGCTGCCCAGGGAGGTTGTGGAATCTCCTTCTCTGGAGACATTCAAAACCCGCCTGGACACGTTCCTGTGCGCTCTACTGTAGGTGATCCTGCTCTGGCAGGGGGGTTGGACTAGATGATCTTTAAGGTCCCTTCCAACCTTTAACATTCTGTGATTCTGTGATTCTGTGATAATATATATATTAAAATACAATTCTGGCACTAATGATTTGGGGTGAGAGAAGAATAGTAAATCTGTCTGTTCCCTGTGAAGCCAGCACAGAACCAGTGCATGGAAAGGGAAGAACAACACTTCATGAAGAGTTTCATCCACTGAAACACACTAAACAGGAATTGAGCATTTCCTTGGAGTTGACCTAAAAGTACGACCTGATTTTAGGCTAAACAGTTTCGTGCTTGAGGAAGACAACCTGCAGCTATTTAGGTGTTGCAAAGACTTCTGGTAGACTTGGTAGAATCATTAGGGTAGGAAAATATTTCAGTTAGGTCCCTTCTTCCTGTGAACCCCTGCTTCCCTACATGAGCTCTAAATTTCTTACTCACCCTAATCCAGACTAGCTGTTGTTACTAACACCAGCCTGGTACCAGGGACATCCCAGGACTGATCCTTCTCAGGGTTTGAGAAGGATTTCTGTCTAGTTAGCTAAGGACACGTACCAGCTCCAACAAGACATTGAGCACCTCGGTTCTGCAGAGATTTTAATTTCCAGCCAAAGACTGAAACCCCAATAACTGGAAAACTCTTGCCCTAAAAATAGGTTTCTTTACATTGTTGGATTCATGTAGCATTTTACAGAATTACGGCCTTTGTTGGAAAATGCATGTTCTACAGATCTGGATCGTAAATGCTACGCTTTACAGTACTACTGTGGCTCTGTTATAAGCCCTTACTGCTGAGTCTAATATTTATTTTTGGGGAAAAAGGTGGAAAACAAATCCACACTTTTGAAAGTGTTCCATAATACCATGGTGTTCTAGCAAATTCAGAACTGTTACTTTCATCTGGGGATTTATCGTGGTGCCTACACATGAACAGCAGGCCCATATGCAGGCTTTTCTTTGAATAAGAAACAAAGTCGTGATCTTTTTTAATAGTAACACAGTTTTGTAGTGTGTGTAGTCACTTGGGGAAGCAGTCTTTCTGTTACATAATTTAAAAACAAGGGTATTTTTTTGCTGAGGGAACATTTTCAGTCCATTTGGAAAATCTGTCTCTCGTAATCTTGCATACCATAACGTTGAGTTCTCCCCATAAGGCAAAACCGGTATTAAATGTTTGCCTTTCCTGTGTCTGCTTGCCTGTTCCCTGTACTCTTTGGTGGAGATGCACCCGAATACAGATCAGTAAAGTGATCTGTTTTGGAAAATGAACACCTCCCACTACTTTTGTACAATGTTTAGCAGCACTCTTTTTCTTACAGATTTCTCACAGAATTGTTGAGGCTGAGACCTCTCAGATCGTCAAGTCCAGTCTATGACCCAACAGCATCGCAACAGCCAGACCAGGGCACTAAGTGCCACATCCAGTCTTTCCTTAAACACCTCCAGGGATGGTGACCCCACCACTTCCCTGGGCAGTGCATCCCAGTGCCTGAGCACCCACTCCGTGAGGAAGGGCTGCCTGAGATCCAACCTAAACCTCCCCTGACGCAGTTTCAGGCCGTGCTCTCTCATCCTGTCACTGGTTGTCCAGGAGAAGAGCTCGACTCCCACCTGACTACAATCTCCCTTCAGGTAGTTGTATAGAGTGATAAGGTCCCCCCTGAGTCTCCTCTTCTCCAGGCTAAACACCCCCAGCTCCCTCAGCCTCTCTAACTCTCTAATGTGAGAAGATGAATCATAGAATCATAGAATCATAGTATGTGTTGGGTTGGAAAAAATCTTGAAAGGTCATCTAGTCCAGCTTTTTTGCCACTTACCATCACAGTGATTATACACCATCACAGGGATTCACAGTTTTTTCCTAGTCTCACTGTGAGATCCCATTAAAAACTGTACCTGTGGTACAGAGCAGTTCTGTAAGGTGCAGAATCTCCTTCCAGCAAGACTGGAGGACAAGAAGGCACACGGAGTCATAGCATCACAAAACGGTTTGGGTTGGAAGGGACCTTTAAAAGTCATCTAGCCTAAACCCCTGCAGTGAATAGGAACATCTTCAACTAGATCAGGTTGCTCAGAGTCCCATCCAACCTGGCCTTGAACATCCTCGAAGCAGGCTCATGGCTTGCAAAGTGAAGCCCTAAGTCAGGTTCAAGAATTGCCTCAAGAGCACCATCCACATCAAGGTAGCTTGACTGGTGTTGCCACTTAAGACTTTCCAAAGTCTGTCTTTTTTTCTTTTTAAGGAATGTAAGTGCCCGCAGTCTGGGCAAGCCTCCAACACAAGTAATCACATTCTATCATCTTATACTCTCTTTGCAATTGATCTTAACAGCCATGGAGCAACGACAGTCCAGAGAGTCCTGCAAGTAGACAGCAGCACTAGTGTATTATTTAACTCATTAAACACTAGAATTCAAATGCTAGACTGCACATGTGAAAAAAATAAAACAAAAAAAAAAACATTTACATAGGGAAGATCTCAAAAGAAATCAAAGAGTGAGGAAATATGATAGAGCTGGTAAGGCAAAAATTACAGCCTTTCAATATTTGCACTGAGGAAGACAGAGATGCAGATGAGGCAGGATGGGCTCTGAGTCTCCAGACTGATTGCCATCCCTGTGCCTGCATGGCAGACAGTGGAGCCCCTCACAGCAAACACTGCTCATGGGCATCCTACGGAGTCAGCAGCAGTGACGGTTATCGGGTGCCATGGCTTAACAGCTACCACATCCAAAGCACAAGGTCACCTTCACATTTTCCTTCACCCTGCACCAGCTAATTAAAGCATTCAAGTTTCTGGAGAAAGGCACATTCCAAAACAGCGCCAGGACTGCGTGACAAAAATCTGTGAAATGGGGAGCCCTTCTCCCACCATGGGTTGCCAGTGCCCCTTGTGGCATCCTGGTATCCACGCACCAGTGCCACAGGGAAGCAGTGCTTCCTGAACCAAATCTGGGTGAGAAAAGCTCTTGTTTGAGCATAAATCCCTGACTGCCTCCAAACAAACTGAAAGCTTGTAGTTAAATATATGGTAAATGTGGGTTATTTCCAAACATCCACAGCTCTCTGTTTGATCTGAATGAAACACGTCTGCCAGAGACAGCTGCTTCTAGTCTGCATGCTGCCAATGATATTTACAAATTCCCTCTTTTCCTTCCTTCCTTCCTTCCTTCCTTCCTTCCTTCCTTCCTTCCTTCCTTCCTTCCTTCCTTCCTTCCTTCCTTCCTTCCTTCCTTCCTTCCTTCCTTCCTTCCTTCCTTCCTTCCTTCCCCCCTCCCTCCCTCCCTCCCTCCCTCCCTTTCCTTCCTTTCCTTCCTTCTTCTTGCCCTCTGTCTCACATATCTGTAGAATCACAACCTACAGACATGGCTTTACCAAACTTCTAGTGTGTTTGAGGTTATAACACTCAAATCCTCCTAGACTAAAATCACAGCAGTCCCCTTGACCTAAATAAGCATCCTTGGCTTCATAGTTCCACAGAGACCAATGGGCCAAGGCCAATATTATAGTTTTTAAGGAATTGACTTGTTCTCCCCAGCCTAGACCATTTACCAGGTTTCACTTGCAGACATAACTCTGTTTTTCACGTCTTACACCTTGACACCCTCTGAACTTTGTTCTTCTGGTGGCTGGCTCAAGACCTAGCTTCATTGTTAGAAATCTGGAATGAAAAGATAGAGAAAGAAGATCCCCTGTTATTTAGCTACAGTAAGGACTTGATTTGCCCAGCCCACTATGTATTTTAGGAGACCACTGAATATATAGGTCAAGAAAATTCCAGACACAAAAGTCAAATAGTTTTGTAAGCATAAAAATGTGCAACCTGTGCAGGCTAGTTGTCTCTTTGAGCTGAAAACATTCTTCAGTACCAGGGTGGTAAGTCTCTGGAATAAATTGCCCAGAGAAGTTGTGGATACCTCCTGCCTTGAGGTGTTCAAGGCCAGGATGGATGACACCTTGAGTAACTTGGTCTAGTTGAGAGGCATCCCTGCAGGGAGGTTGGATTAGATGGTCTCTAAGGTCCCTTCCAACCAAGGCCATTCTATGACTCAATGATTCAATGATTCTATGATTCTATGAAAAACAAGTTTGATCTATGATAGAACTTTAATTTTGGGTTTGGATCAGCCTGAAGGCACACTGGTAGGGTATGGCGGTGAACTTGCTCCCTTGAATTCACTGACACTAGGAATTTCACTGAGCTGGACTTCAGACAGTTTTCACACAATGGCTGGCAACATCTGCTGCAACATGAGTTCCTGTTCCTCAGATCACCCACAGCCAGGGGCCACAATCACAACAGCAAAAGGGGTGCAATTGCATCATGGCAGCTGGCAGACATTGCTCCAGTTTTGGAGCACGTGCCTAGAAGGCAAACTGCAATAATTCAATTTCTTGACATGTATCTGCTGAGAAAAGCAGTGTAAGCCTATGTTTTTCAAAAGACACTAAGGGAGCTGGGTTTTAAATTCTCGCATGGATTTGGATGCCCTGATTTTTAAGGGCCTTTGAAAAATCTCAGGAAAAAGGAACACCAGGAAGGATCCTCCCTGGGAACTTTAAAACCATGAAGTTTTCATTTCCGAGTACGCATATAGAGGCTTTAGTGTATGAGGTCTGTATTATCTAAGAGCCAAACTACTTTCTAATATGTCATTTAGTACAGATTCGTTCCTTTTAAGTCTCATCTGCATGCTGCTCCTGAAGTCTGCAGATATATTTGGCTTTAAGTTGTGACAGTAAAGGAGGCTAAAAATGTAAAGTTATTAATCAGCAACATAATTCATCTGATTCAGTATTTATTAGCTCATTTATAATGGCTGTTTGTGCTGATATTTGTTTTTATTTTGTTAGGATGTAATGCCTTGAATTTAATCACGTTAGCTGTATTTGAAATCACTGATAATAAATGGCTTTCACTTCAACTGAGCAGAATAGGGTTAGGTTTTCAAAAGGATTTATGAAACAGAAGACCAATGATGTCAGGTCATTGCTCTTGTGGAAGATGACCTGTACCTGTGACCATCCCGGCTGCCTTTCTCTGAATCCTTTGGGAAGGTAGAGTTTCATGACATGGAAATTAACTGAGCTTCACTATCTTGTGTGCTGTATATACTGCATTTCCCTTGACCCACATTCCAATTCCACGTTGGAATGAGACCTGGATGAATAGCAGCACCTCCTCCCCAGTCTAATACTGTTGCATGTGGGCTACCAGGGAAGAATATCTCATCCTGCTCAGCTCCACACTATAAAGTCAGGGATAGCTGAACCACAGCTCAGCCCCTCATCAGGCTGTTTTAGAAACACCCTGACCCTATTGACTTGCACTCCTGCTCCTGAGGGTCCCTCTTTTAAGCTGCTGACCACTTCCAATGAGCTCTTTTTAGTCCTAGGGAAATTTAAGAGATTCAGTGACTTTTATAGCCTTATATATGGCTCGTCCCTCGTTAAACTCAGCACTGGATGTACTTGTCTCTTCAACATGGATGCGCCGCAGGTAATGCACCTGCACTGTTTTTTCTTGGAGATTCCCTAAAATGAATGTACATATTTTTTATAGATACCTTAATGTGAAATGTCACATTCCTGGCAGAAAAGCCTTACAGGCTTTTGAAGTGCTTGCAAAAATATGTATGAATGATAAACTAGAGGGGGTGGGTGTTTTTTTTCTTCAGGTTACCCCATATCTGTGACTAACTGGTGGAGTATTTGCAAAATTTAGAGAGGGATCAGAAACATGGCACTGTATCAGAGGTTCATTTGTAGAAGGTAAAGTAGCATATGTTATGAGTCAGTTAATCTCTTTAGGGCTTTCTCCAGCACAAATTAAGTTCTGTGGTCACCGAGTCACAGCAGGCTGTGGACCACTGTAGCCTTGGAGCTTTATTCTGATTTAGCTGCCAAGAAATGAACAGCTCTGTGGGCACAAAAATTGGCTTGTGCTCAGTGAACTCCAGTCAGGCATGCGCACCTCCAACAGCTGCTCCTCACTCTGCACTCAGCTACGTGACTCTATTCTCACACACTCTCCAACATCCCTGATACCAACATACAGTCCCTAGAAAATAAAGAAGGTGCTAATTCAATCTTGTTAGAAATCAGCAAAGGCTGTGAAATAGTTTTGGCTGTTTAAAGCTAGCCAGGATAAATGCACACTGAAGGGGTTAGCTCTGTGTTGTTGCTGGAAGCAGAAATTGCCTCTTTTTTTATTATTTTTTTTTTGTGTGGTTTGTTTAGGGGTTTTTTTTGACACGTTTGCCCTCAGCCTATAACTGCAGATGCTGCAATGCCAATAAAAACAAAATGCCTTAGGTTTCCTAAGTCGACAAAAGGAACTGGAAGGCATAGCCCTAATTGCAACTAATGTCTCAAACAGGCTTGAAAATATTTTTTTAAGTCACTTAACAGAGGTGCAGATCAAATATCATGGGTTTGAGTCTGGCGGGTTTTTTGTAAAAGTGGGGGTAGACTCATGTGAAGCTTCAAGAACCTCCCCCACCCCCAGGTAGAGTTGGACCTGTCTCTGGCCAGGGCCAGGCCAATCAGTGCCTCTGCTGTCAAAGTACTTATGAGGCAAACCCATCTCTTTTGGTATAGTCTTGGTTTGAGCTCTCTTGTCTTTAATGTTGTGTTTTCTGTTGGAAGAAGGGGAGGCGAGAGGAGAACAAAGGAATGTCGCCCTGAGAAGAAAGATGGGGAGAAGAGTCCCTGAGGAGAAGGAGAGGGAGAAAGCTGCCAGAGCAGGACCTTTCCCTGCAGCCCGTGGTGGTTGAGGTGTCAGGAAGCTGATTGCCTGGCAGCTGAGGGAATCGACAGAGGTGAGAATATCCAGGACGCGTTGGTACATGCAGAGCCCCATGCAATAGGGGAGAGAGAACGGGCATGAGCGGGGGACATGCCTGAAGCAATTCGTGGCCCTGAGGGACTCATGAGAAGGAAGAGGATTGCCTCCCATGAGGTGGACACCACACGGCAGGAAGGAGAGACTGTGAGGAGCCCTCTCTCTCAAGGAGGAGCTGCCATGGACAATGAGTAATGGCCAGAGGGACTGCACCCCCCACCCCCTGCCCCCCTTGCACTGATGGGAGGCGAAGGAGGTAGCTGGGAAGATGGGAGGAGTGGAGGCGAGGATGAAATGTATTTAAGATTGAGATGTATTTATTGATGTATTCCTCTCATTATCCTACTTTGTAAGAGGTGGTGGTGAATTAAATCTATGTTTTTCTCCCAGGTTGTTCTGATTCTCTATCCATCATCTTAAACAGTAGATTATTACCCTCCCTGTCCTTAATCTCAAACCCGTGAGCCTTTTTATTCAATTGTCTCCCTCCACATCACTGTGGAAATGGGGTGGGGGGAGGAGTGAGCTGGAGACCACGTGGGTTTTGGTCCCAGTCAGCTCTGAACCATGACACCAAATGATAGGGAAGTCACAACTGCTCACATAAGGGTGTCAGGATGTCTGGTCCTATAAGCAACTTCTTCCTTACCTACTGATTCCTTGACCTTGGTAAAGAACACGTCATCTCTGCACTATATATTGCACATTATAACTGAGACTAAAAATATTACCCTATGTCACAGAAGTAGTGTTGAGATCATATGAGTACTTACACTTTGCACAAGCTACAACAAAAATCAATTCATTGTTACTGTATTTGTTTTTGCCATGATATTCATTGATGTCATTCATATGAATTAATGACTATTAAAAACATTGTTTAACAATTTTCATCTCTAACTTGAGAGATTCTTTTAAGTGAACTTCTATGGAGAAGGGGTTAATTCTGATTAGTTTAAGTACACAACATAAAGGGTGTGCACAGCCATGACATCCTGAACATACGAGACAGCACCTGTCTACCAATGACAAGAAGCTGTCATCACTGATGTCTGCCAGTAACCACAGCTTGGCCAAGAAACGTTGCCAGAGGTGGCCAGGCATTGGACTAAATCCCAGCCTCTTGCAAACACATCAAGAACTCCTCATTTCTGGGTCCATGGAGGGAGAGTCAAAGAACCAGCCAGGCTGTTGACATATTATTTCAACTGAGCAACCCCCCAGCCCCACTTTGCCCACCTACAGCCAAATGCTTAAAACTGTGATGCTTCATGTGTCGCAGAGGCACCCAGAAAACAGACAGGGCAGCTACAAAAAGTGAAAATTTATTCTAGCCCTGAAAGCACCACACACTCCAACAGACAAAGTATATTACAGATTCGGATGCAAGTCGGGAATTATTATTACACAACTGGATTTAGGAATTCACAACTATTCCTCTGAAAATATGACCCAATGTGTGCACACATGCACTCACTAAAAGGGGAAAACCTCTCACTCAAGGGTACCCAGCGAATCACTCACCCACAGGGGCAAGGGCTATCTCAAGGATATATCCAGAAGTCTCGCTCACCAGTAGGGGCTGGTGGATGCTCGGAGTCCCAATCCAAGAGCACGGAGGAGTCCCAGGCTGCAGATCCGCTGCTCTGAGAAGGACCGACTCAAATCTCAGATTGGTTCTCTGGCAGGGCCCGATTATACCTGATTTGAGTCTGGCTGTGGGCAACTTCTAATTAGCTCAGGAGCCAGTGCACAAAAGACACGGTAAACAAAGTCATCAGGCCTCAATGGCCATCTTTGCCAAGTCCTTGGAGAAGGTTTTTGCAGGGTCTGGTGTCCTGTCTTCTGCAAGGCTTGTTGTCAGGGAGGATGCAACTGCCACAGCGTGTCTTAGACTCCTGCACCCCAGCTCAGGTTCAAGAACATCTCTTGTTTAGGGCTCTTTGGGATTCAAAAACCTTTTGTGCAAAGTAACCTGACAGATCTGAGCTGGTGGGTGTGCTCAGATCACACTCACACACGTGCTGGTAGGGCTAACTTCAGCATGAAGCACAGTAGCTACCATCACTTTAGTTCTAAAACAGCCAGAGGAGGAAGTGTCATTTCAACCTACTTAGCTCTTGGCACCCTAAAGACCTGCCAAATTTAGGTGCAAAATTAACAGTAACATTTAGAGCTGAGAAAGGCTGAGATTTCACTTATCAGAAGGAAAAAAGAACAAGGAGGTTACTTGTGGCTTATTTCCCTGCTTTGCTGTCTAGCTCCAAGCATTTGTGTCCACTCAAGGTGGTATCACTGCTTCCACAAGTCCATTTCTCACAGATAACACTGATTTCAATGTTAACAGTGCAGGACAAATGCAAATACAAAAGTGGGACCTTTCTTAATCATCCTTATTTTCCCAAGTATGCAGCAGACACGTAGCAGCCTAAAAGGATGTGTTCAAGGATACTGAACCCAAACAGCATGACCCAAAAAAGAAAACTAGTAGCTTGCTTACATATTTCCAACTTTAATTTGGCAAAGCACGTGCTTTATGTATAAATAATTATTCAATTAGTCTATACCAAATTATATACTCGGACTTAAATGTATGGACATAGTTAAGGGTTATGTTATATCAGAGCCTGTGAGATTGGCCCTAATACATCCATTTTGTTTGGCTGATAGAAATATTTGGTCTGGTCCTGGTAACCTTTTATGATATTCTTCATTTACAGAAGCTGTAGCCTATGCAGAAAGGGTTGTCTCAGAAGTAATAGGGTACCTTTAGGAAGTCAAACTAATCTGGGACAATCTCAAACTAAATTTTATTTACTGCCATCTTTGCTGGAGTTTTCTGCTATCAAAAAGGAATGCTGGTTTAGTTAAGGCACAGATTATGACAGCTTTCCAAAAATTTGCCCAAACTTTCACAAAACCATGCTTCTATTATTATTTTTATGATTGAGTCCCATGAAGGCAACAACTAAATACCTGTTTCTCGGAAGATCTCCGAGTGTCAGGAAACTTACCTGTGGGAGTCATTGACACAAAAAGTCCTTAGGAAGCAAGGCAAGGCAAATCCTTGGAGGACTGGACCTTCCAGATGGAGCTGATCTCCTTTTTAGATACATTATATGCAGTACCTCTACTTTTGCTTTAAAGTAAGAGCAATCAAAAGGAAGCATTTGGACTGGATCTGGGGAACTATAGGTCCGTCACGTGTATTGGTTCAGCACTAGTTGTTTTACAATCTCTGAAATTCATACAGTCACAAGAGCAGTGACATAATTTAACACAAAATCATCTGCACAAAACATAAAAGAGCCTAGTAGTTTACAAATATCGCTTGTAAAACTGTATTAAGCACTGTCCAGGGGAAAAAAAACAAAACAAAACAAAACAAACCCCAAATATTTACTGAGTTCTACTCCCTTAAATCAAATTTAAGATAGGATAAAATGCTTCTTACAAATTAAATTCTACTTTAATATTTACAGACTTCATAGCAAAAACAGATATTAAAACCCAAAACAGAATTCAAAGTATGCATAAAGAACAGGACAGGACAGCAAAGACTCAAGAGTGCAAGTGGTAGATTTTGACTAGGTCACTAGAAAGAGATTTTCAGTGTAGAACAACTCTGTAAAACCACTGGTAGTGGTTACCTGAACACTGTGTCTTGTAGTTCACAGCAATCCTCTTAATCGTATTATGTGATTTCTTGGTAGAGCTGTTCCTTTCATCATCAGAGTAGTAAGGAAGGTGCGATGACCTTTTGTGGAGGGTTAGGGCTGGGCCAGCCACTGAACGCTGAAAGATGCTAACTCCTCTGCCCCCCAAAATGGGAAGGGAAAGGGAATGAGGCAGAGAGATTTATGGACTGGAAGAGAAAACTAAAGTAGCTTTAACAAAACAATAACAATGCTAATAAGGGAATAGTAAAAATAATTAACTATATGCAAATCTGATATTGAACCTGAATCCCCTCCAATAGCAATCTCCACCAGATGCTGCAGAGCAGGCAGCACCAGAGAAGCTCCAGGCTCTGTGGCAGAGGAGAACTGGATACAGGAGCTGGGTTTGGGAACTCAGGATCAGGGTCAAAGGCAGAAGATCAGACAAAGTCCTCCTCAGACGTTGGCCACTGAAGAGACCTTAACCCCTGTGATCCTTCAGATTTATACTGAATATGAGATATACAAAACGGAATACTCTTGTTTGTCACCTGTCCTGTCTGTTACTCACTGGAGGTGCAAACTTTTACTTCCTTGTGACCCCTTTTACTTCCCAGGACCCCCAACGTGTCACACAAGACCCAGCAGTGACCTTGGTCACTACAGGAGCAAGTGTAAGCAAGAGCCTTTCTGCATCCCAATCCCAGGCAGTAACTGTAAACATCCGTCGTTATCACTTCTAGAAGCAGACACTGTCTGCAGAAACATGATTCTGACTTGAGAAAGTGAAGTTTCTCAGAGGAAACTAAGCTGAAATGTAAAATCACTGAACAGGATTGGTTCTGTTTAGCTCAAATCAGGACACCTTTGATTAAATGGAACAGAAATTTGAGAGAGTGGGAATAGGAAGGATAAAAACCTTACCTTTTTTTCTGTTATTATTTCACTTTCTCACCTAACCTTAACTCCATCCTTTTCAGTAGGAAACTAGGGGTTTGACTGAATGAACAATTTTGTGGTATGCATCTGCTTTCCCTAAAAAGAAAATCTTGACTTTTATGTGGAAGTAAAAAAACAATCAAAACTTCCAAATCATCCATGTGTTCAGGTTCTTAGTATTCAGTTGTACTAATTGTGAGATGCCTAAAGTTTCCCACAAATATTTCATCTTTGTTTTATATGGGAAAGTAAAAACCATTTTCCTCTGTTATTTAGATATCCAGCATGAATTGACTACCATGAAAAGAAGGAGCCTGAACCCCATGCAGTAGTAGAGCCCGGCATCAACTATGGCATCACGGTGGCATGGCAGGGGAGGAGCAGGGTGTCCAACAGGCCCTCACCTCCACGCACATCACTGCTGCCCCGAGTCCTAAGCTCGACTTCCCAATAGGGAAATCGTTTTGTGTCAATAATTTCCCTGATGTGGTTTTAGGTTCTCAGACATGGATGAGCCCCTACAAGTAAACAACGTGAGGAAAGAAGACACTAAACAGAACTGGTGTCCAGGAGGTAAACGACCCCTGAGTAGACAGCTTGCAGAGTCAGGCTGGGATCCCTCTTGTGTGCCACAGTGCAAGTTGTCACGTGGACACTCAGGGCAGAATCTTTGTTAAAAGAAAAAAATTAGCTAGAGGGATCTTCGTACAGGGTAATGCTTGCATAGGAAATAAAATCTGCCAATGCGAAAGCAGGTTTCTGAGCTGTAGTGACAGTGGTCTCCTTTGCAAAGGTACCTGATAAATGTAGCAGTATCTTCAGCTGGACTGAGTGAGAGACACCCTAAACCGCTCTTCTGATCAGTTCTTATAACACAGCTGGCCACAGTCGTACGTGACCAGCACACCATATCTATAATTCATCTTGTCTACATATTAAAGACTGTCCTCTGTGACAATCTCTGCAGGAACAGTTTCTACTGAGTGTTTATAAATGTCTTATCTGTGTAAAACTGCATCATTTCTAAAGCAGGAACACCTAGAGGAGTCTTTGGGACACACCACCTGGGATGTTAATCACCACCTTTAAATATACAACGTGGGCTAGACATTGCAGGACCTGAGGTGAGGAATGTCTAGACTCATCCTGGAGAGCTCCTGTGACAGCCAAATATGTAATTGCAAAGTTTCAGTTAATCACCAAGTTTGAAGCTGTTACCTCAAACTGTCCATTATCTCATTTCAGCCCATTGTCTCATCTCTGCAACTGACAAGCCAGGAGGAGCTGCTGGACCACTCAAGGAATTCATGTCTTAAGTGCACTGGGTTTGCACAGCCTTGACATCCAGCTAAACCACAGTTGTAACTAAAAAGCAAACTTCATTTTCATACTTAGAACTCACACCTCACAACTCTTGCCACAATGGCGTTCTTGGAGGGTACTAAGCTGGATGCCCAGAGAAAGCTTTTGTGCCATAACGCAAACTCCTGTTTCTCCATGTGTCTGCTTTACTATAACTTGGCTACTCCAAAGCGTCGTTGTGCAGCAGTGAACATAACATGCTGCTCTGGGGTCCTTTCCTTTTGAATAATAATCCAAATGCCGGGAAAGAGTATTCTGCTTTTCACTGATCAGCACAGAACTTTGTTCAAAGTGGGTCAGACCATCATGCAAATATGTGAGGATCAGCCCATCACTGTGGAAATAAAAGCCCGGGGAACAGAAATAGACTTAGAGATGACTTCATATTCCTTGAGGCTTTCACTGGGGTAGAGAAAAAGAAGCAGAAGCAGCGTTTGTAGTTTTGGGTCCTGGTTTGCATAGTTTCTGAGCACCCTGATCTCCATTCAACATCAGTGATGTTCTAGAAATTAGGTCAGAAATCACACTGTTCCTCCTCTGATGGGAGTGACAGGTGCCTACTCGGATGACAGCAGAAATGCTGTCTCTGTGCTGGCAGGGCACAGCCCTGGGCTTTTCATCCTGAACACGTTCTTTACTGAAGCAACAGATTTGGGTCTGGTTACATCTTTTACGAACACTTCTTCAATAAATTAATCACAAGCTTCAGGGGATTTAAGGCTTTTAAAAACAGATCAGTTCTTCTGCAATTCCCTTCTGAGAGCTTCAAAACTGGATTTCTTCCCATTCAGTTTCTCATATTTCCATTTTGCAAAATTGAAGATTCCTGAGCCAATGTAAAGACAGAGTCTCTGTTCTCGTTGATCAGAATATGTTTCACAGTTTCTGTCCGTGGGGTCCGACGACTACTCCATGCAACATTCCTGATTCAAAGAGCTGTGTCAAGGAGTCACAGCTGCCACAATCATGTATGTCTGAACCATGACTCCTCCTGCTCGCTAAAAAGCTCCAAACAGCATCTCATCTCACATTGCCTCTCTAAGCTTGGACAAGGTGGATAATCAGCAGATTTCATGCAGTGCTTTCCGAGATACTCTCTGCACCTGGGGAGCTGCATACCTTTCTAAAGTCCTCTTTGAGCCAGTTTGGCTTCTCCCAATGGCTACAATGAGTTGCGCGTTTTGAAGTTTTTTTCCTATTGTTTGGGAAGCCAGCTCAGAGTTATTAACTCTCTTATATTAAGAAAGAGAGAGCACTGAGATCACCAACAAGCTCATGCTATGGAAGATATCCCCAAATGAGGGATACAGAGGGTTCAGGCAAATCCTGGAATTGCAGCTTAGAGTATCCCCTCTGCTGTACTAAAATAGGTGGAACAGGTATATGGAGTTTGTTTCAAGTGCTTTCTTTGTCAGCCGGTATGGTTTGTCTGCTTCTGTGAGGAGAGACCCAAAGGAGATAACAGAAGTCCTTATAGCCCCACAAGAACAGCCTGCACACCATACACTGCATCATTTCAGAGGATTCTCCGTAAAACAGGTGCACAAAAAGCAGGTTATTTGTGGTATTTTGCTGTTCACGCAGCGAAAAGTCAAGGCAAAGGAGACACAAGGGCACAGTCATAGCTCATATAACTTTTTTACAACAAATACACAAACGTACCATTCCTAACTATATATTTTCAATCTCTCCTGTCTGATTTCTGGTTATTTCTCTAACATATAAAACCATGTGCACCATTAGAGGTCTCACAAGCACTCTGAAGTTCTGCTGCTGAGATAACTGACATGGACACAAAAGAGAGGTCAATATTTCTTCAGTGTGGTCTTGAATCAGACCGGTGTCTAGGCAGAGTCCTCACTAAGGGTTTAAGAGCTTGAGAATCCCTCTTAATATTGATGAAAGTACAAAAGACCTTGTAGCACAGCAGCAAACAATTGTGTTACTGGAACTGTTTAGGCAGAAGACAATAATGTAAAGGAGAATCGAAAACCGAGCCTACTGCTTTTGAGCAAGGTCTAGTCTCTGGGTGCTCAGGCTGCCTTGGAAACTCTGACATTTGACTGTTTCAAGTTTGCTTTTTCTTTTGATTAAAAAAAAAAAAGTGGTTTTTTTCTTCTTCTAACTAGCACAAGACCTCAGTACTCTTTAACAGGAAATCTCTCAAGACTCACAGTCAATAAAAGCAGAAAAAGGTAATTGTGGCAAAGGCTTTTCTTTTTGAATCCCTTGGCCAGAGATAAACTTTGCATTTGTCAAGAATATATACACTATAAGTAAAAACATGCATATGCAATAGGGAAATAGGAAAGGACAGTCCAATGAGTGTGGATCTTCTGACAGCAGATCTGTGTTTTTTCAGTCTGGCAGCCTACAGAAAATTTCTGAGGGATCTGCAGAGGGTAACTAAGAAAAAAAAAAGGCTGTTGTCAGTAGGTTAGAATACAGTATAAAGAGGTCTACACTTCCACAGAAAAAAAAATCTTAGTAGTTCAAAATTGAAAGAAGTTGAAAGCCACAGGAGTGGAGAGACACATGAAAGAAAGACACAGAATGCATAACAATGTAAGTTATAAAACTGTTAATATCCAAAAGACTTAGAGAAATTAGTGTCCATACACACTTCCTGAAAGATGGCTTCCAATCTGAGAACTCATGGACTAAGAGAAAAATGGGGTAACTCATAGATCTGTCTGAAATCTGTATTTTACTGTCACTTAATGTCAGCATTTAATATAAACATAAGCTACAACATGGACAGTCAAGACCTGTGTCTGCAAATGAGAGATTATATTTAGAGGTGAACAAAATTTTTAATTCAGCCTGAAGGAAAAAATAAGCATTTATTTGTGCTGTATGCTGCCAAAAAAAACCCCAAATTTTAATTAAAATGTTTTTATACAAAAAATAATTCTTTTCTTTTTGTCATCTGAAATAAAACATTTTGACTGAAGTTTAGTTGAGCAGCTTCACTGCTGATTGTTGATACAATCTCACATGCTTTGTTGGGAGTTAGTTTAATACACCCATAGGACTTTTTCATTATAATACTTCACTGCACAGGCATTATTTCTCAGGAGAGTGATGCCCATATTCCATTTCACAAGTTGGATTGTTTTATCATCTTTTATGATGCACCAGAGTCAGATGATTTCTACCTCGAGACACAGAGAACACTCACAATTTTGCCTTATGAAAGAAAGAAACCATCCTTTGGAGACCTCTGGACCATTAGGGGTGAGAGCATCTCAAACTGTCGCCTCATGGACCAATGCACAAAGTGAGAACACAGTAAATTTGCAGAACAGAGCAAGGTAAATCTTCTGAGGCAACTCAATGGAATAAAACACTTTTACCTGGCCTGAACCAACACAAACGAAAATAATCTTACTAGACCCTAGCCAGGGAGAAAGAGTTTGTTTTCTAAAACAGATATTTAAAAAAAAATTTAAAAAATTTTGATCTTGTAGAAACAGCATTTTTCATCTAAAAATATTTGTAATCATTTTTAACTGCAAATTCTAACAGAAACAAAAAGCATCCGTCTTGATTCACAGCTTTTGTTTTCTTTTGACACCATTTTTTCTGCGCGCAATGACTCTGTGTGAGCGATAGTGAATTTATGTCATTAAAAAGTATCTGTAGCTGCCATTTACCACGGTGTTAGTTAAATACTGTTCTATCACCTTTAGGGAATGAAAGGACATTCCTCTATGGAAGAAGGTACCTGGTGGCAGTGGCTTCAAAAGCTGCTTCTAGTGATTTCAGTCAGGTTCAGGAAAGCATAGCTTTGCATATTTTCCTTGTAAATAAGCAGAGCAGCACCAAAAAAACTCTGTCTGATGCCTGTCATTCATTTTTACTCTTAATGGAGACAATCTGGCCAAGCCCCAAATGCTAACTGCTCAGGTCAGGGAGATAATGGTACAAACATTCACTAGGCAGGACTTCTGGGCTCAGAACACATTTGTTTAATCAAAAAAAGCTTGTGTAGTGATCAAAGAAATAACTCTAGTAAAGGCCATATAGTTTGTAGAGATTAAGCGAGTGACCCAGGCCTAGCAGGAGAACCATCTTTAAAGCTCATTGCTTTAAATCCCACTGCTTTCAGCAGAAATTAGAGGTGCACTTAACAGTAAAGATCCACTACACTTAATAGGACAATCTTGCAGAAACACTTTCTGACCAGGCTTGAAAATATGTTTGTGTAAAACATTCAGCAAAGAGATAGGGACAATTAACCACATTTGTAAAAGCAAGGAAACAGACAACAAGTTAAATCATGAAGAAAAGTGCAGTTCTCTGAATAAATGACTATGGTTTTTTTACAAATTATCAGACTGCTGTTGATTTACAGACAGATAGGTACGGAACATATCGTGAACTCTGACAGATGGGAAGAGTGAATTCTTCACAATGTGAATATTAATCACATCATTATATTGCTTCTTTCTACTTCTGCTTTCTGCTCATCTACACTGGAGTGCTTAAATGTAATTTAAATATTAAAAAGCATCAGCCTAGATAGAGATCCATGCTACAATTTCACTTTGGGCACACCATACCTGTACACTTTAATGAGTCTGTTGGTGACCCAGATGGACAGAACAGCCCTACAGAACTAGAGAAGATGCTTTGCCGTAAAGGAACAATATCTGGGTAAACAAAGCTTTGCAAAGTCTATTTGAAACTGTGTTATATTTCTGCTGTTTGGGAGGAAAATATATAGCTCCTTTTATTAAGAAAGAATGCCACAACATAGCTACATGAATGGAAAATTTCATATGAAGCCCTTTTTCTTCTATACTCACACACTTTCATGCCAGCTTAAACAGGTTCTCTGAATAAACACAGCCCGTTAAAAAAAGCTCCCACTTCGAAGCAATACTCCGTTTGGATAATATTTGTAGAAGGACCTGAGGGACTGGGAAACCACACACTGAAGATGTCAATGTCTGTCATTTCAGAAAGATTCCAAATAAATTTTCAAAGTGTTAGGGCCACCTGAATGGCTCTGTCTATAAATGGGACTTGAGCTTTTTTGAAATCATACAATCATAGAGTCATTTAGTTTGGAAAAGACCTTTAAGATCACAGAGAACAATCATTAACCAGGCAGTGCCAGGTCTACCATTAAACCGTGTCTCTAAGCCCCACATCTACACTATCATCTTTTAAATAGCTGCAGAGATGGTGACTCCACCACTTCCCTGGGCAACCTGTTCCAATAGTTAACAATACTTTCCATGAAGAAATTTTTCCTCATTTTTCCTAAACCTCCCCTGGTGCACCTTGAGGACATTTTCTCTTGTCCTATCACTGCTTACCTGGGAAAAGAAACTGATTCTCATCTCTCTACAATCTCTTTTCAGGTAGTTGTAGAGAGTGATGAAGTCTCCCTTCAGCCTCCTTTTCTCTAGGTTGAACAACCCCAGTTCCCTCAGCCGCTTCTCATAAGACTTGTGCTCTAGACCCTTCACCAGCTTTGTTGACCCTCTTTGGACACGCTTCAGCACCTTAATGTCTTTCTTGGAGTGAGGGGCCCAAAACTGAACACAGGATTCAAGTTGCAGCCTCATCAGTGCTGAGCACAGGGAGACAATCCCTTTCCTAGTCCTGCTGGCCACACTATCCCTGATACAAACCAGGATGCTATTGGCCTTCTTGGCCACTTGGGCACACTGCTGGCTCATGTTCAGCTGTCTGTCAACCAATGTTCCCAGGCCTTTTCCTGCCAGGCAGTTTTCCAGCCACTCTTCCCCAAGCCTGTAGCATTGCCTGGGGTTGTTATGACCCAAGTGCAGGATGTGGCACTTGGCCTTGTTGAACCTCATACAGTTGGCCTTGGCTCATTGATCCAGCCTGTCCAGGTCTCTATGTAGAGCCTTCCTACCCTCAAGCAGATCAACACTCCCACTCAGCTCCATGTCATCTGAAAACTTACTGAGGGGGCACTCGATCCCCTTATCCAGATCACAGATAAAGAGAACTGTCCCCAACAATGAGTCCCAGGGAACACCACTTGTGACCAGCTACCAACTGAATTTAACTCCATTCACAACGACTCTTCAGGCTCGACTATCCAGTTTTTCACCCACTAAAGATTACACCCGTCCTAGCCAAAAGCAGCTGGTTTCTCCAGGAGAATGCTGTGGGAAACGGTGTCAAAGGCTTTAGTAAAGTCCAGGTAGACAACATCCTCCTTTCCTTCATCCTCTAAGCAGATCACCTTGGCATAGAAGGAGATCAGGTTAGTCACAGAATCACAGAATCATGGAATCACAGAAGCACAGAACGTTAGGGATTGGAAGAGACCTTGAAAGATCATCTAGTCCAACCCCCCTGCCAGAGCAGGATCACCTAGAGAAGGTCACACAGGAACATGCCCAGGCAGGTTTTGAATGTTTCCAGAGAAGGAGACTCTATAAGTTCTCTGGGCAGCTGTAGCAGACTGATTCGTGAATTTTGCCTTAAACATTTCTTGTCATTTTTACAACCCCCCAGCATGGTCAGAAAACAAAACCAGTTTCCGGTCACATGTGGCAAACTGATGGAATAGTGTAGAGAGGATCAAATAAACAGATGCCTGAAACAGCCCTGGTGCCAAATATGTGCATGAGATAGATAGGTTAATTCTGTGGGGGCAGGATGGCCTTGTCTCTTAGCATATTTTCCAAGGAGACAGGGCAATCACATATGCTAATAAGGATTATCGAAAACAATGAAGTGCCTTGATCCCTTACCTGACATACTGCAGAAAAGTGTGTATAAGTGGGGGACAGCTGAAGCAAAGTTAGCAGAAGCAAGAGAAGCAAAAGTTGAAGAAAGAGACAGAAGAAAGCAGACTGAAGAAGCAGACTGAGATGAAGACACCTAGAAGAAAAGTGCAGGAGAAGAAGAAAAGATGATGGCATCCTTGAACCTTTGCTGGCGGCCAACGCAGGAACCTGGACCAGTGATCTCTGTCTCTCTCTCCCTCCACTTCCCCCCCCTCTCTTCCTCTCCCTCCCCTCTTCTTTCCTTTCTCCTCTCTCACTAAGTAATACAAAGCCTATTGCTTGCTTAGTTTATACTTAGTTTCTGTCTTGTAATCAGCAGTATAGTGCTGCCTATTAGAAGTTGTTATGTCTTTTTTCCTTGTTATCATTAAGTAACATGCAGCTTGCTGTAGTTTATTGCATACCTAGTCTCTTCCTGGTTATCATTAAGTCACAGTTTATTATCTGCCCTAATGTGTCTCGTAACTACAACCAATTGTCGTGAGTCTGATCTATACGTTGTGATAAATTAATAAATGTCTGTCTATGAGCCTTGAGACTCGTCTCATCGTTGTCCATGCCATTGGTGTACTACGAATCTAAAAGTTGCTTGTCCCCTTCTCCTGGATGGGATGTGACAGCAGCCTGTTCCAGTGTTCTGTCACTCTCACAGTGAAAAAGTTTTTCCTAATGTTTTTGTGCAACCTCCTATCCTCCAGCTTGCACCCATTGCCTCTTGTCATGTTATTAGACACCGCTGAGAAGAGCCTGGCTCCATCCTCCTGACACCCTTTACATATCTATAAACATTAATGAGGTCTCCCCTCAGTCTCCTCCTTCAACCTTTCCTCGTAAGGGAGATGCTCCACTCCCTTCATCATCTTTGTGGCTCTGCGCTGGACTCTCTCAAGCAGTTCCCTGTCCTTCTTGAACTGAACAGAATTGGACACAATATTCCAGATGTGGCTTCACTAGGGCAGAGTAAAGGGGGAGGAGGAGAATCTCTCTCAACCTACTAGCCACACCCATTCAAATACACCCCAGGATGCCATTGGCCTTCTTGGCCACGAGGGCACATTGCTGGCTCATGGTCATCCTGCTGTCCGTCAGAATCCCCAGGTCCCTTTCCCCTGCGCTGCTCTCCAACAGGTCAGTCCCCAACCCATGCTGGTACTTGGAGTTATTCTTTCCCAGGTGCAAGACTCTACACTTGCCCTTGTTGAATTTCATAAAATTTCCTCGTAAGGGAGATGCTCCACTCCCTTCATCATCTTTGTGGCTCTGCGCTGGACTCTCTCAAGCAGTTCCCTGTCCTTCTTGAACTGAACAGAATTGGACACAATATTCCAGATGTGGCTTCACTAGGGCAGAGTAAAGGGGGAGGAGGAGAATCTCTCTCAACCTACTAGCCACACCCATTCAAATACACCCCAGGATGCCATTGGCCTTCTTGGCCACGAGGGCACATTGCTGGCTCATGGTCATCCTGCTGTCCGTCAGAATCCCCAGGTCCCTTTCCCCTGCGCTGCTCTCCAACAGGTCAGTCCCCAACCCATGCTGGTACTTGGAGTTATTCTTTCCCAGGTGCAAGACTCTACACTTGCCCTTGTTGAATTTCATAAAATTTCCTCGTAAGGGAGATGCTCCACTCCCTTCATCATCTTTGTGGCTCTGCGCTGGACTCTCTCAAGCAGTTCCCTGTCCTTCTTGAACTGAACAGAATTGGACACAATATTCCAGATGTGGCTTCACTAGGGCAGAGTAAAGGGGGAGGAGGAGAATCTCTCTCAACCTACTAGCCACACCCATTCAAATACACCCCAGGATGCCATTGGCCTTCTTGGCCACGAGGGCACATTGCTGGCTCATGGTCATCCTGCTGTCCGTCAGAATCCCCAGGTCCCTTTCCCCTGCGCTGCTCTCCAACAGGTCAGTCCCCAACCCATGCTGGTACTTGGAGTTATTCTTTCCCAGGTGCAAGACTCTACACTTGCCCTTGTTGAATTTCATAAAATTTCTCCTTGTCCAACCCTCCAGCCTGTCCAGGTCTCTCTCAATGGCAGCACAGCCTTCTGGTGTATCAGCCACTCCTTTCAGTTTTGTGTCATCAGCAAATCTGCCGACAGTGCTCTCTAATCCCTCATCCAGGTTGCTGATGAATATATTGAATATTACTGGTCTCAGTACGATCTCTTAGGTTCTCCACTAGATACAGACCTCGAACTAGACTCTGTCCCACGGACCACAACTCTCTGATTTCTGCCTTTCATCCAGCTCACAATCCACCTCACTACTCAATCATCCAGACCACACTTCCTCAGTTTACCTACAAGGATGTTGTGGGTGACAGTGTCAAATATTTTACTGAAATCAAGCAGAACTTGTCTTTCATAAACTCATGATGACTGGGCCTGATCAACTGATTGTCCTGTATATGTCACATGACTGCACTCAGGACGATCTGCTCCATTACCTTGCCCAGCACCATGGTCAGGCTGACAGGCCTGTAGTTCCCTGGATCCTCCTCCTGGCCCTTCTTGTAGATGGCATCACATTTGTTGACCACCAGTCCACGAGGACCTACGTGGCTAGCCAGGACTGCTGATAGATGACGGAAAGTAGCTTTGTGAGCACTTCCACCAGCTCCTTCAGTACTCAAGTCTTGAGCTTCATGCACACTCACAAAACAGAGAGCCTTTTCATCACATCAGAGGGAATACAGGAGAAGTGGAGGAGGGAATCAAGGCCCCAGTCTAAATTTCTGGCACTCTAAATTATTTTTGCATTAATGGCATTTCATAGCAGTTAATAATGGAGATTGATACTAAAAGTGCTGCAAAGAGTGGACTAGACTTCCTATTTTCCATTCCTCTAAAGATCAGTCTTTGTTCTTATTCTTTTTGCTATTTTCCAAAGTAATGCTGTATGGGGAGAGTTGAAAGAATCATCAAGTGCAATGATTAATGTCACAACTGGCCTTTTGGTCTGCCTATGATGCATAGAGACAGCTTTATCATTAGGAATTATAATAAAATCCTATACATGGTGTTTCCAAGCTCTTCAATATGAACTGTATCCACCATAGAAATATTAATGACTTTAACTGATGTGCTGCATTTTGAATGTCTTTCAAAACTCTGCCCTCTCAGAACTGAAACAGACTTGGTGAGATTTCTTAATTTACATGGCAAAGAGACTTTGTTCATAGATGGTGTCAAAGGTAATTGTTGGGCTAATGAGATTTTATATCAGACATTTAACCAGCTAAATAAACACACTAGATTCAGCTTGTAAGAATGGCCAAGAGATTAATTTGAAATGTGCAAATGAATGAATGGAATCTGGGGAAAGTACTTCTTGCTGCAACATGCAGGAAAACTGCACAATCAAAAACTCCAGAAGCTTTTCTATCTCAATCTTGATTAAGATAGTCAGTAATCTATGACTTCTAGCTCAACGGTAGAGCTCAAGCCAGGCTGGGTCTCATAAGTATACCAAAATAACTTTCAACCAATTGAAACTAATGGAGTAATTGACAGCAACAGCTGATTGTCATCTTTCTTGTGGATCAGCATAGATAGCGGAGAAAATGCTTTTCTGGAAGCCTTCACACGTACAGAGAACAAGGAAACACAGGTTGGAAACACCAGCCTGTGCTTCTGGCCACTGCAGGAAGGTAAGCAGTGAGTGAATGCAGAAGTGTCTGCTTTTCCCTTCGCCCAGCACAGCCTGACTCACTGTAACATCACCTTGCTCTCCTTTTGCTCTCACAGAGTCACAGAGTGTTAGAGGTTGGAATGAACCTCAAAGATCATCTAGTCCAAACCCCTGCCAGAGCAGGATCACCTACAGTAGGTCACACAGGAACATGTCCAGGTGGGTTTTGAATGTCTCCAGAGAAGGAGACTCCACAACCCCCCTGGGCAGCCTGTGCCAGTGCTCTGTCATCCTCACAGTGAAAAAGATTTTTCTAATATTTTTATAGAACCATCCTACTCGACATGGTTCATCTTCATTCCTTCTCATCCTTGCCACATTAGCTTCCATTCAGGCTTCTCATTCCAACCCCAGCCACTGGCCATGTTCAATTCTCAACTCCCTCTTCCTTCTCTTGCTCCAGTCTCCTTGCTCAGTCAATCCCAAGTCCCTCCCAACTTGGGTCCTTGTACAAGACATACCCATCTCACCTCCAGTGCACAAGAGACCTGCTTGTTTCTCTCTAATTCCAACCCATATCCATCAGGTCATGTTTTCACTCATTCTCCATTGTTTCCTTGCTCAGACTCAGCCATTCTGCTCCCTCTGTGTCCACTCCCCGTATCACAGTCCAGGTCTGTTGGAAGCTGCTAAGGCACAAGAGCACTAGGAAGAGCACAGGAAGGACACACTATTTTCACGTCTGGTACCCTGGACACCCTGTTCCCAAGTAGCCAGGACTACAGTTAACAGGAAAAGCCTTATTACAGGAAATATCAGATAGTCTTATTAAAATAAAAATACAGAACAACAATAAATTGTGCATCTCGTCTCCATTACTGAAATATTTCCACTCTTGCAGGATGCTTTAGCATCCTGCTGCTTAGGAAGAAGAGGTTAACGTAAATAAGACCCCTTTGCAAAATTATCTGGACATAAACTGCCATCTTAAGTTTACTCACTGGAGCTCAGGGACAGAGCTAAAAATGCAAGAAGCAGTATTTTCAAGAAAAAACAGCCAAAGTAGATTGGGAAAATCCACCAGAGACTCCCTGAAAGTGCCAGAAATTTTCCTGAAGGGGAGAAGAAGTGGATTTAAAGGCTGAAGAGGAAGAATGTACTATACTGAGCCATGAAAACACTGGGGAAAAATGAAGGGGCACTCACTGTATCCAAACCCTAAATAAATTTTAATCTACTGCTGACACAAGAGGTATCAGAAAGGAAGTTGGGAAAAGCGTCAGGGGGATAGTATAAAAGAAAAGACGCTTGCCCTTGGTATGACAGGACTCTTAGTTTCTCAGGAACTATTTTATCAGCCTCTGCGATGCTCCCTTTTTCCTTCCCAGAAAAGAAAAAAAAAAGATTGATTTGCATAATCTCTTCTTAGGTGTTGCAACAGATCCTGTTTCTCCACTCTGGCTCTTAAGGGATCATTATTCTATTTCTTCTTTACAGAGATTTCTTCCTTAAAGGGACTTTTTCCCTAAGCCCAGCAATACCATAAACCCAGAAAAATCAGTGCCAAGGCAACATGTTAAAGACATCACTATATGCTGTATTATGGAAATCTACATTTAGGGGATGCCCAGAAGCCTAGTTCTGCCTAGAGAGATGCTACAGAAACAATGGTGTGACATCTTAATGTTGGTGGTCTCAGCTTAGACTAAGGATACAATTGATACAACTATCTATCATTCCTGTGTCCACATACAGACCCTTGGCTAAGCAGAGACATTTCAATTGGACTGATGACTCAGAATAGTTCCAGTTTCCATTGCCCCTGCCAGTTGGAAGCCATAGCTTCCATTTGATAGGTCAGTCATTCCATTACTGGAAAAGCTAGGCATCTGAGGAAGTATGTATTTCTTTAGGGAATGAACCAACATAATTCCCGTGAGTCTGGCTTCTTGCACTATGCCACAGGACATTTGCAGAGATATGACAAGCAATGCAACAGTCAGTTTGAGATAGAAACTGCACGCTGTGCTTTTCAGTTCACCAAAGGCCATATCCTTTGCCAGGGATAAATCTCCCAGTGCTTTCCTCAAGAGCTCAGAATGTCAAACAGTGGAGAATTAACAAGGTGACTTTCCCCAGGTGACAGGTAAAGCTACATTATTTAAGCTAGTTTTTCATTTTCAAGCTCACAGGTTAAAAGTGTTATGCAAGCGTGTTATGAAATAAACAGGACATGCAGTGTGGCTGAGGTAGCAACACTGAGAGAGCATTCATAGGGCAAACACAATGTTGCATGAGCTGATGTTTTCTGTATTTGCTGTAAAAACTGCTTGTACTTAGTCCTTTTGCCCTTGTTTGGAGAGGTTGACAATCTGTGCTCAGAAACAATCCAGAACCGAAACAAGGGAAATGCCAAAGGTCCACAATGAGACAGAGCAGAGTGTGTGGATGTCAGCAATGGACCCTGGGCTTTGACTGAGGCCCAGGAATTTCCTAACCTGTGAATACAAGTCAGAGCTTGACATTCTGTGTTACATTACCCTCGACAGCTTCCCAGAAAGTCCACATCCCCCTCACAACTGGGCTTCAGCAAATCACCACTGGGAAGAGTCCGTCCTGAGGAAAAACAGAAGGAGCTGCTGGGGTAAACTGAGGCACAAATGCAGTGACCTATAAAGGTGCAGAAGATGCAGAGTCTGACTTTAAAGCTGAGTTTTGTAGCTTTAAGCCTGGTGCTGTACCCAGGGCCACATATCTCTACTGTGCTTATACTACCAGATCCTGCTCAGAAGGTCACCGAAAACTAAGAAAAAGGTAATTATTGACTTAGTGGTCTTTGGGCATTGTGTTCCAGCTCCAGGAATAAACATCCCCGTTTATTCAGAAATATCTGCAAAAGGTAGCAAAAATACCCTATTAATTGTATACTCATTAACTTCTCATAACATGCTTGATTAATTTGTGTATATCTAGAGAATGCTGCCATTAACAAAGCTGACACCCTTTCACTCAGACCAGAATGCTATGGATTGACTGGAGAACTGGCTGGAGGCTGCATGGAGACTTGTGTCTTGTTAATATTTAACTCTGCTAGGAAACATGTTTCTGAAAGCAGAAGAATAATGCTAGTGTGTTTTCCCCTTTTTTCCCATTCCCTCCTTGCATTTCCTCCCCTCTGCATTTTTTGTGGAGGAGATGTAACACTCGTAGATTCTTCTACAGTCATTGCAGAGATGACAAAATCCCCTTTACCAGCAATTAAACTGGAGCCATGAAGCTAAGCTCAGAGATTTCTCTTCCAACCTTACAGGCAGCAGAAAGCTAATGCCCATGGTTTTGCTGCAGAGAAGCTCAGCAAATTCATTAACTCTCCAGAAGTAGGTAATCAATCCCTTCAGGTCAAAGATGAGAGGTAATGGTATCAAGGCTTAAACAGCAACCCTTCAGCACTTCATCTGGTGTTGGCTTTGGGTTATAAATGATTCTCTGCTGAAGCTAAGGGCCAGGTTTTGTGTGTTCTCTCCTCACTTCACATAATCCTTGATGGTGGTTGGGGCTTTTTTTTATGTTGTTTGGGTCTGAGTTTTTTTGCTGCTGTTGTTGTTTGTTTTTTTTTTCTTAAAGGGAAAAACTTCATAAAATGCAAAGAGGAAGAATAATATTCCTTCTGGAAGTAAATGGATGTCCCACTACAAAACCACCTGACCTCTGACACACATGCAATACACAAAATGTCCACATGAAATGATAGCATATGTTCAGAGCAGAAATGCTGTGAAAGGTAAAGATGGGTGCAGAGCACTCTTTTCTGCACCTGAACGCCTGTGGCCACCTTATTCCCAGGAAGCACAAGGTGTTTGGGGTTGGAAACCTGAAGAATGGGTAAATTATGAAGGAAACTTCATTTTGTTTCAGCTTGCTTATCTGGCTTTCGCATTCTCAATAACCTCTACAGCCTCAGCTCTATTCGTCAGCTACGAACACCTCACACACAAAAAAAAAACAAACACTTGCAGCTTAAATAAGAGAGCTATTCTTTTTATACAAAACAATAATTTTGGTAAAGAGGAGGGTCACATAAGTAACCTCTGTTTTTATGTTGTGCGCTGCTACCAGATGCAATTTATTTTCAGGACTATCTGCATTCTCTAGTTAACAATGACTCTGGATTAAAGCCTGTTTACTGACTTGCAATATTCAAGTTGCTGGTGAAAAGACAGAATAAATTACAAGATATCAGGAATTCGACAGAAACAAGTATGTAGTGCTGAAGTGCACAATTTCTTTCCAGATAGCTCAGGGCTTCCAGATGATGCCAAACCAAATGAAATCCTCCGCCCAAATCTTCAGAAAGCCAGAGCCACAGACCAGTGCAAGTACTGCAGGAGGGAAGCAGGTCGTGTGAAGACCTGTGCTGTGAGGAAAGAAGAGGAGAAGGGCTTTGGATTGTATTGGGTTGCCCTGGCTGGATTTTGGCAGCGGGGGCGGAGCTGCAGGGTGGCTTCTGCAAGGAGCTGCAGGGTGGCTTCTGCAAGAAGTTGCTAGAAGCCCCCTCGAGTTTGATAGAGCCAATGCCAGCCGGCTCCAAAGAGGGACCCGCCGCTGGCCAAGGCTGAGCCTATCAGTAAAGTGATAGGAGAGGAATGCCTCTGTTGAAAACATATTTAAGAATAGGGAAAAGAACTGCACCACAGCAGCTGGCACAGAGATGGAGGAGTGAGAATCTGTGCAGACACCAAGGTCAGTGAAGAAGGAGGGGGGAGGATGAGTCCCCTGGGTCCGTGGTGAAGACCACAGTGAAGCGGGTTGTCCCCCTGCAGCCCATGGGAGGGGTGTAGATGTCCACCGTGGGGCAGAGGACTCCACGTTGTGTGGGTGGATGCCTGAAGGGGGCTGTAGCCCATGGGAAGCCCGCATCAGAGCAAGTCACTGCCGGAACCTGTAGCCTGTGGAAGAGAGGAATGCCCACGCTGGAGCAGGTTGGCTGGTGGGACTTTTGGGACGCTGCGGGTGGCTCACGCTGGAGCAGTTTCCCCTGAAGGACTGCACCTCAGACTCACGAAGGGTGGGCTGCCCCTTGTGAGGTGTCTCCCGTTGGGCAGTTTGTGATGAATTGCCCTTCATGGGATGACTCACGTCAGAGAAGAGAGCGTGAAGCTTGTCTCCCGTGAGAGGGACCCCACAATGGCCTGGGGAAGAGTGAAGAGTCCTCCCCCGGAGTGAAGAAGCGGTGGGACCAACATCGGTTGAACTGACCGCAGCCCCCATTCCCTGTCCCCCTGCGCCGCTCGGGGGGAGGAGGTGGAGAAACCGGGATTGATGTTAAGCCCAGGAAGAAGGGAGGGATGGGGGGAAGCTTTTCTGTTTTTAAGATCTGATTGCTTTTTCTTATTTCTCACTCCTCCTTTCTGATTGGTTCTCCTAATGAATGTAATTAATTTCCCCAAAATCGAGTCTGTTTTGCCCGGGAAGGTAAATGAGAGTGATCTCCCTGTCCTTATCTCAAACCTTGAGCCCTTTGAAATATTTTCTCCCCTGTTTAGAAAGAGAAGGCGGAGTGAGAGAGTGGCTGTGTGGGCACCTGGCTGCCGGCCAGGGTCAAACCAAGACAGGATGAACCAGAGGAGGGTGGATTAAGAGCTGGTGGCAGATGCCCGGCATGGCTGCATTTCCAGGTCACAGCATGGAGGCACAAGAAAATCCTGTGTTTAGTTTTGGGCCCCTCATGACAAGAAAGACATCGAGGTGCAGAAGCATGTCCAAAGAAGGGTAATGAAGCTGGTGAAGGGTCTGGAGCACAAGTCTTATGAGGAGTGGCTGAGGTAACTGGGGTTGTTTAGCCTGGAGGAGACTGAGGGGAGGCCTTATGACTCTCAAGGACTCCCTGAAAGGAGGTCATAGCAAGGTGGGAGTTGATCTCTTCTCCCACGTAACAAGAGATACGAGAAGAGGAAATGGGTTCAAGTTGTACCAGGGGATGTTTAGACTGGAAATTAGGCAAAAATTCTTCATGGAAAGTCTTCTTAAGCACTGGAACAGGCTGCCCAGGGAAGTGGTGAAGTCACCATCCCTGGGAGATATTTAAAAGACATGTAGATGCAAGGCTTAGAGACACGGTTTAGCGGTGGATCTGGCAGTGCTAGGTTAAACGTTGGTCTTGATGGTTTCAAAGGTCTTTTCCAACCTAAATGATTCTATGATTCTGAGCACTGCTGCAGCCCCAGGCCTTTGTGGCCAGCCATGGTGGGGCTAGATGGCTCCCCAAGACATTCCTTGGCTTTTCCATTGAGGATTCATGCTCTTGGGATCCATGTAGCTCTGCCCCAGCAACAGCTACCAGACCAGTGAGAGCAGCTGCTATCCCCATTCAGTGGCTTCCCACATAAAGTCTTGTCCTTTGTGGGAGGCAGTTTGAGGAATACCCTAGATCAACAATACAATACAGCTGAAATAAATATTATTTTCCAAATGAACCAAACTTGCTGCCCTCAGCTCACTTCCGAGTGGAGAGAACTGCACAGTCAGGGCAAAGGCATTAGTTTTATTTTATTTTTCACTTTTTAACCAAATCGATGGCAATTAAATTAGTTTTTGTAGGAAGTATCTCCTGAAAAAATCTCATATGCCCACAAGCTCTGTGGAGGTAGTAGTAGCGTATGAGTAAATAGATGGAGTAAAAAAATTAATCCAACTTTCAGATGCTCTAAGCAAAACTGAGGCCATCAGAATCAGAAAAACTTGCATCAAACTCCACAAGTGCTTCCAAAATCGTAGCAGGGTGAACAAACAAAACAGCCGTGGCTTAATTTTATCATCACATCTGTTAATCTGACACAAATATATTTTCTTTGTTGTTATTGCTGAGTTACATTACTGTAGTACAAAGCAGAATCAGATGGGAAGATCAGGGATTTTTTATGAGACTTGAGGTTTCTTTTTCTTTTCTTCTTATTTTCTAATCTTTTTGATATCTATTGAAGATTTCACAATGTAGAACGCAGGCAACAAACTGGATCATAGATTAAAATGTGCAATAGCATCAAGAACAGTGCTAATCTCAGTTTACTAGTTCACATGGTAACTTAAATCCCATATCATCCCTTCCAAAAAATGATTCATGCAGATTAAATCTGACAGGATAGCATGGGGCAATTTGTGCTGTGGTAGCATGTAATGTACGACTTTTCAGAAAATTTCTCATTTCCAGGGCGTTTGAACATTTACATTTGAAACTCTGACACATAAAAGGAAAAAAACATTTAAGAAAAACTGTTTTCTCCCTTTCTGCCTCACCTTTTAAATCACGTTTGAAGAAGTGAAGGGACGTGAAGACGGATTGCCATCTATTGGTGTGACCAAGAAATACCGTCAGTGAAAATTCCCTGGTCAAATGCAACTCCAGTACCTGAGTCCCAAAAATCCAGAGGTACGAACTCCCCATATGTAGCACTTGCTTAAGCACATTAGATGCTGTCTACAATATTCCTATCAACTAATTTAATTAAACAACATATTAAACAACAAAACTGGATTTCCCTCTTTTTCTCTTTTTTTTTTTTTTTTCCCCCCCACAAACAATATACTTGGATTCTCCAGTCAGGTTAGTTCTGAATGCAGTTAATAGGTATCAGAGACTTTGTACTCTGTTGTTATTTACTGAGGTATTTCAAGCTACATCCTGGCTTTGCAAAACAAACTAAAAATAATTACAAAACAAAGATCTTGCTTGTAATAGCTCCTTTTAGAAGAGGAAATTTAAGTATTTTGGGAAAACACAAGAGTTTACCTTCTTTGCAGAAAAACTTGGAGAGAAGAAGGAGGGGAGAGAGAAAATTAATTTAGGGATTTCAGGGCATACAGACATTTCTTGATAAGCAGGCAGAGGAGAGGTTATATAAGAGAGAGGAGCAGGGAAGGAAGTACAAAGGGAACATGGGAGAAGAGGTGAGGAGCCCAAAAGTGGATATTCCACGGTTTTAGCCAGCTGTCCCTTCCACCAGACCTTCTGCCACAGAGTAAGTGTTTCCCACCTAACCTTCCCATTTCATCGACTCTCAAAGCCAAGAGCAGATAAGCTGATTCACGGATGATGCTACCTCAGCTGCATGATGGCACATACCAACCGGACATTACTCTTCCCTCCATCCACCACTTGAGCAATTTACATTGCATTTTTCAATTTCCTTCATGGTAGCACTGGTTATGGATATAACACTTTTTATTCCAGGTCTTGTTTTGTTTCCTTTCCTCACTCATTAAGGGGATGTGTCTGTATTGGTGTAGTCACAACACCCTATACGGAAATCTTGTATCCTCCCATCCATAAACCACCTGCTTTTAGATCATTATTCTGTTGTCCTCTTAAAAAGCCATGACACCTTGGCATAATATCCTCCTCTTCTCATGATGTAGAGCATTTTTCCACTCAGCACAGCACCACTGTGTGGGAGCTGGAGGGCTGCAGTGCCCATGTGCCGTGGGAAACGCACTCTGAAACGAGGATTCACACTGCAAACTCTGTTACTTAAAGGCCTGACAGACCTCTTTTGTGCGTGTGTGTGTGTGTGATCTTAGCAAGGAAAAAATGAAGTGAGAAGACCAGAGGAAGCTGTTTTCTCTTCCTGAGAGCTGCTGCCATCAGCACTGAGCTGACCATATGGAAGAAGACTGGACCACTACAGCCCACCAAATACCTCTTCACTCAGCTCAGGGCTATCATGTTGTCTCTTAAAAGTCAGTACAGCTCCTTTAGCCCCTCGCTCCAAGAAAGATATTGAGATGTTGGAGCATGTCCTAAGAAGGGTAACAAAGCTGGTGAAGGTTCTAGAGCACAAGTCTTATGAGGAGCAGCTGAGAGAACTAGGGTTTTTTAGCCTGGAGAAAAGAAGGCTGAGGGGAGACCTTCTCACTCTTTACAACTAACTGAAAGGAGGTTGTAGTGAGATGGGGATGGGTCTCTTTTCCCAAGTAACAAGTGATAGGACAACAGGAAATGGCCTCAAATTGTGCCAGAGGACGTTTACATTAGGTATTAGGGAAAATTTCTTCATGGAAAATGTTGTTAAGCACTGGAAACAGGCTTCCCAGGTAACTGTTGGAGTCACCATTCTTGGAGGTACTTAAAAGACATGTAGACATGGTGTTTTTAGTGACATGGTTTAGTGCTGGGCCTGGCATTGCTAGATAGTGGTTGATGATCTTAAAGGTCTTTTCCAACCCAAACAATTCTATGATTCTTTGCATCTATTTGACTTGTCACAGTTTAGATCTGTTCCACCAGCCCTTAGGTTCCAACATCACCACCACTTCTGGGCATCAAACTACTCTCTAAAAGAAACAAAATGAAAATAGCACTGCCCTGGTTTAGGAGAGAGACTTTCCATGGCTGTCAGTTAAAAGTGGCTAGTGTTAGTAATTGAGTACCAGGGAGCAGGGCAATAAAGCATCTCAAAGCTATTTACCAAGTAGATTGGTTGATGTTAATGCCTGTTTGATCAGTGTGGAAACAGCCTCTGGGAGTATATAAAAACAATATTATCAGAGTTGGAGTGCAGGCAATATCAGATTCCACTGCCATTTGACAAAGTGAGAGATGGGTGTCTTTACTATTAAAAACCCACTTTATAGTGTTGTGAGGTTGCTATGACTCTGTTTACTAGTAAATCACATATAGCTCTGATGTTCATTTGTTGTGTAAACATTTCTCAGTTACCTGATCCCCCAAAAGGCAGTTAGTGGTATTGTTACCATATCAGGTGGTGCTGCTGTTATTGTATCAGAAGGCTTAGCTGGACAATAGCATTTGCTCACTTTGGTACTGTGAAATAAAAAGTTCATCTAAACCACACTATGAGGGAAAAAAAAAGTAATAATTACTAACTAAATCATGAAACTAGCTTTATCAAGTAAGAAAGATTAATACACAGAGGAAGAAAAGTCCACCTAGGGATTTTCTTATTGCCAACTGATTTTCAAGGCTTCATTCAAACCACCTAACAGAGGTGCTGAACTTTGTCATCATAACTACTGTGGTGCAGAAGCTCAAAAAACAGGTGACAACCTAACAAGTAGCTAACCTGTATTATTGTCTACAGTTTCCAGTTCTTGGCTCCATACACAGGGAAGAGAGAAAAATACTCCCAGTGCTTCTGGGGCAAAGCACCCAAATGCAGGAGTTATCTTGCAACAGACTGCTTAGGCAACTTGGGAAGAATCAAAATACAGCCCCAAGACACTTTGCTGATGTTTTGCAATAAGAACTTTTTGTAATCATTACTGTGAAAGGTGAGGTGTGTGGTAAACACAGGGTCTGGCTTTTGCTACTGATACCAAGCTATACCCAGTGCAAAATCGCTGGACTTAGGCTGGCTCCTCCTTCTATCATCTAATGCCTTTGTGTTAATTCATACAAGGATACCTTATTTTTGGAGTCTCCACCTTCCTGAACATTCAGTAGTCTTGGCAATAACTTTGAATCACTACCACATCTGTCAGCACTGAAAGTCTTCTCAATATTATGGAATAACTATTTTTGAGTACTTGAAAGAAATTGTTAAAAAACTCATAATGGGAATATTGTGTCCAGTTCTGGGCCCCTCAGCTCAAGAAAGACAGGGAACTGCTGGAGAGAGTCCAGCACAGGGCAACTAGGATGATGAAGGGAGTGGAGCATCTCCCTTATGAGAAAAGACTGAAGGAGCTGGGGCTCTTTAGTTTGGAGAAGAGGAGGCTGAGGGGTGACCTCATTAATGTTTACAAATATATCAAGGGTGAGTGTCACGAGGATGGAGCCAGGCTCTTCTCGGTGACAACCACTGATAGGACAAGGGGTAATGGGCTGAAACTGGAACATAAGAGGTTCCGCTTAAACTCGAGATTCTTCTTCTCAGTGAGGGTGACGGAGCCCTGGAACGGGCTGCCCAGAGAGGTTGTGGAGTCTCCTTCTCTGGAGACATTCAAGACCTGCCTGGACACGTTCCTGTGTAGCATAATCTAGGCGTTCCTGCTCTGTCAGGGGGATTGGACTTGATGATCTTTCGAGGTCCCTTCCAATCCCTAACATTCTATGATTCTATGATTCTATGAATAACAGGGTTCTGGAAATAGGCATTGCAGAAGGCTGTAAACAGGTGACTTCTGAAACTTTGGAGCTCTGGGAGCTAGTTTAAAAGTTTCTGTGCCAACATGTGATGAATCACATCTTGCCTACAGAAGGTGCCTGTGATAGTTTATTCAGATTTGGCCTTCAAATTTACAGCTGCTTGAGTTAGGGCAGGTAAATTACCCCACTTCCATCCCTGCCATTCAATTAGTTTCCCAGATTCAGGGGAGTGTGAAACACTTCAGAGTAAGAGTTCCACTGGCATCTTTTAAATTCCTGTCCATACTTTTAAATGCTCATTTTAATGACACTGGTAAAATTTGTTATTCTATGAATACTTCTATGGTAGTTAATGTGATGTACACAGCTTATATTGCTATCTCCAGAACGAAGAATTTCCCCTCCATCTCTGTATATTTTCCCAGAATTTCTGACATGAAATATGCTGCGCAACAGCATCTAAACATTTTCTTTCTACACACTGGGCCACAAGAACATAAGAATGCAATAAAGGCACAAATCCAAAGAGAATCACCATGTGGATATTTATTCTATCAACATTCACTGTAATCTAATTGAGAATGACAGGGGTTTGAAAGAGAGGCTGTGATACAGCTTCTAAAAGCACTGTTTTGAAGTCAAGGAAGGTTTGTCCTTAGCATCAGTTACACGTTCTGCCTGAGAAAACTGAGTATGTTCTGCCTTATTTATTCTGAGGCAGTATCCGTCACATATAAAATTAAGATTTGATCAAGTATTGCACTCTTTCAGATGTGCTCTTCAGTGTTCTAGTTATAGATGGGAAATCTATAGGATTAATAAAGGTTGATTTCATTAACTATGGATTTGGGAAATGCTATTTCAAATTTCAGGGCTTGATCTTGCAACCAGTTGCTGCTGAGTCATTGGCTCTAATGCATTGTGGATATACGGAATGCAAGACCTGATCACTGGTGTGCAGAGTTTCACCATGGGCTACAGTAAGAGAGAGATCATTATGCAAATCAATGTGAAAGTGTAGCACTAATTACACAAGAGTATTGCCATAATGTAACAGAACCTGCAATAAGCATTCTCCAGTACAGCTAAACCCATAGGCTTTGACTTAGTAATAGTGCTGAACAGGAGCCTAAGTCAGCACAAAAAGAAGTGTGTTGTCAATTTTGGTGCAAATTGGAACAATAGAGTCAACATGATGGGAAGCATCATTGAGAATGCCAGTTCAAGGACTTCCTCCTTCCCAATTTTTGTTTCTCAATTTTTGTCTCTCAATTTTTGTCTCTCAATTTTTGTCAAGGTTTCCACTCAGCAGATGTAGCAATGTTTCTTCTCTAAAAAGAGAAGTATGAAAAAATCCAGTAGAACTTCCTGATAAGGGAGTTAAACCGTATTTTTTTTTTCATCTACATACAGCATCTTTACTTGATACTGATTTGGGATGATGGGAACAGGCTTCCCAGAGAGGTGGTGGAGTCTCCATCTCTAGGGACATCCAAAACCTGCCTGGACACCATCCTGTCCACCCGGCTCTGGGTGATCCTGCTCTAGCAGCAGGGTTGGACTAGATGATCTCTCGAGGTCCCCTCCAACGCCTAACATTCTGTAATTCTGCATTATACGAGAAGCAAAGCCAAAGTCTGTTCTCATCCTTATACAGAAATGCTGTATAAGCAGTCATCAAAGCTATTTCATACAGTGATATCAGTAGCTCTCCTTACAAAAAGAATTTGCCTTTGGAATACCTGTGCTGTTGTCCATTTTCACTTTGTAGGAATTTGTTCCACAGCAGAGTCATGGAACTGAGCATGCTCCCAGAAGTTTTGTCCTGTGGATAAGTCTAACTTTTCTTACGCAATTCCTCTCCATTTCAAATGGCACATAGTATAATTGCTCCTTTTGCTGTGAGCTCTTGTTTGAAGGAGCACTTGTTTCTGATCCCTTCTCTTCTTTATCTGCTTAGGCAGAACTTGTTATGAACAGAGACAGTCTCAAGGACTAATTGTAGTTTTGTGCAATATTCTGACTTTCGTGTTGCTGTGCAACCAGTTATTACTCAGCATCTGCTGTTGTAAGCCAGTAAATATTAACCAGTGTTGTTGATCCTGCACGTTTTTTCAAAGACCTCAGTCTTTCCTGTAGGTAAGCTCTTTGAACATGACAAATGGATGACTTGTTAACGTCTTTTGTACTAAGAAATTAACATTAAAAAAAAATGGAAGAAAGGCTTGGTTTGTTAACGTGTGCTACAGTCAAAAATTGAGTACAGCTTCAGGACTTGCAGTGCAGCATTGGACAACATACATTCATGACCATCCTCACGGCATTTTGCTGAAATGTTTCCACTGAGCTTTTAACACCAGTTTGTTATTTCTTAACATATGGGTCAGATTTAATAGTAATTGTGCATGCTGAAAAATGCTTGGGATTTGAGGTTTTGAGGGGGCAAGGAAGGTGGCTTCCAGTAGTGGAATGAGCCATTCGAAGGAAATCCCATTCATGACAAATTATTTACTTTCTCCTTTACCTCACTAAAACAGGGCTCAAAAAAAAACTGGACGGTATTTTTGTCCAAGAATTTTGAAAGCACATGGAGCAGGATTCAACTGCCTCAATTTAGGCATATAGCACTATTTTTTGACGCACTAGGACATTCAAACACCAGTATGGATCTGCCAGTCGTGTCATTGGGAAGACCCATGTCATTCTGGCTGGACAGAAGTATTTCAGAGTGATCACTGAAAACCAGTGGCCACATTTGCAATTCTTGGCCATAACGCTGAAACAGGAGTTGCACAGTCATTACAACTTACTAGCAGTGATGAGAAAGACAAGCACCGGTCATCTGAAAAAGAAAAGTTAAAATCCAAGCCTTTAAGCTAGCAAGACCAGCAGTAATTCAAAAGTATGGTGGTCACCACTGAAAACTGAAATACAAAAAATAGAGCAGCTACAATGTAATTGCCATCGATAATTGTGACAGGTGCTGATCTCCACCTGCTAGAGAAGCTAATGGGTTATCAATTTTGTTATTAGTCAGAAGTAAATTGCATACAAAATGTTCTTACATTTGATGTCATGTGCCAGAAGAAAAACTGAAATTCTGGACCAAATCCTTCCCTTGTCTAAACAGATTTTCTCTGTCCCTCCCTAAATGGAAATACATTTAATTACACCCAAAGGGAGGTCAAATTTTCCACCCTATATGTATGAAAAAGACACTTTAATTCAAAATCTTTATGTTCCAAAAATATTTCCATCACCCATGTGACTCTTCTGGGGGTAGCAGGCAAATTTTATTACGTCCACACCTGGTCACAGTAACAGTTGCAGGGTCTATTACACAAAGCAGACATCTGGGGTGATATTTACTAACTAAATGTAGATTGCTATGTTTGAACTACTCTCTATAGGCTTCCTTACAATCAGTGGGGAAAAATAAACACTTTTAGTTGCTATTTTTCTTATGCTAAAATAGGTCAAAAGAACTGAACCTTAGAAATGCCCCTTTCTCTTGACCAGTGACACAGAACTTCAGCAGGTAACTCAAAACTAAATGTCAGCACTGCAGATGTCTACAGTTAGATGAGATTAATTCAGTCCCAAGAATAAGAGATGCAGATTATGTTAATGCTTCTTAACAGCAATTACCCTTGTTATGAGATACACTCAGCTGTGGATTAAGTGAGAAACAAGCTTAATGTACCTTTGCCTTCAAGCCCATAAGAGTCCTGCTACTGCAATATTTCTTCTAGTGGGAAGTAATACACCAGTGATGATATACAGATATTTAATATGACAATTTCTGACAAGAGTTGGATATCAGTTCTGTAACGCCCCTATAAACATATTTTTCAGCATCACAGTTCATCATGTCTACATTAAATATTAGAAGAACAGCATCTGTCTCCTGTTATAGAGAATTAGAAATGTTTAGATTGGTTCAAACAAAAATGTATGGATGTGGGAGCATCAGAAGGATCAAAAGGCAGGAAGAGAGCTAGAAGAATGACATGGGTTGATCTCCCTTTAGATAGGAGGTCATCAAGATCCCAGGACATCTCTGTCTGGGGATACCCAGACTGGAAAACACAAGACAGTGAGTCAATCCTGATGACTCACAGGTGGGACAGGATGCAGAATTTATAAAGGGAACACAAAAGGCACATCCAAAATCATCAGCCTAAGATGAACCCAGAAGATGTGAAAAGAATCTGGCCTGTTTCTCTTGTCCTCTTTGTCACCAAAGGGCATCTCAGTCGGCCAGCCTGCCTACCAGCATCTTGGTGCTCCACGGGTAGACAGACTATTCAGATCTACATGTTTTGATGTTGCATGTGATTGCGGGAAGATATGGATGAATGAATGAAATCAGCTTTATTTTAAAATATAATTGTCTTCCCTTCCTTAAGGTCTCCTGCTGAGATCTGCTATGCTGTTGCTAAAACGCTGCAGTATTATTTCTGACAAAGTACTTGTCCATCTCTGTCAAAAAACAGCTTCTCATCAGCCTAGACCTGCTGTTTTCTTTCACATCAGTAAATATCCAAGGGTAGGAATTATTTCAGACTGCTGTAATACTCAAGGCTACATGAGCATTACACCAGATTTTAGCAGGCATAGATAAGAAAATATTTGAGTCCTGTTTAAGTTTTAATTTCAGAGTAGCAGCATGACTAAACTTGCAATCACATTATCTCACCTGGTAGCAGTGAAGAGGAAAATGGACAATGACAAACTCTGTCCCAGAAAGCACTGAATTATGTGAGACAGGATGGTTTGCAACCGGTTGTGTTCCACAGCTTTGTGAGTGAACAGGTTGAACTCTGGTATTTATTGTTAAGTAAGAAAAATGAATAATTTGGGTATATTATTCATTCAAAAGAAAAAGAGCCAGGCCCGTTGCTGGCATAAATTGCCACAGCTCTATTGATTTTAAACAAGCGCTGATTTGTATCAGATGAACATCCAAGCCATATTTTATAACATGCCTAGTTTTGATTAATTGTTATTACAGTCCTAAACAGCATTTTTCACTGCTCAATTATTTTCAGCACCATAGATGAAAACAAAAAGAACTTCCTCTGAATATATCACTCTCTAGCCATAAAACAACTAATAATTCTTTACTTAATTTGAAGAACTTTAGACTAATGTTCTCGCTTCATTTGTCTATGAAAAGTGAGTAACCACTTCTACACTTGTTCAGGTTGACTCAACACCATTGTTTGTGTTCAGTTTTCTGATGTTCCTTTCACCTGTGTTAGGTTGTCAGGAATGCTTCCTGAACAGAAAGCTCCACATTAAAAGTCTAGAGAGAACACGAGAGAAAACGACTGGTATAGAGGTGACTGTAGGAGTAATCTCTTAAAACTCTTAAAATTCATTGTTGAGAATTACACTAGTACTAGTTATGCAGCAACCTGTGTCTCCATTCTTCTTTTACTCCTGTCTCTAATTTACATATCATAATTCTTCCCTAGAAATAATAAAAAAAACACCTTATTCGAAGTACTGTGGTCCCATGTGATACATGTTAGATTTTTTTTTTTCTTGATCTGCCCACAATTTTATCGCTAATACCTTTCCTTCCGTATTAATATAGTAGTAACGTGCTCGATGTTTGGGAAAGTCTTGTCTGTAGGTTGTGATTCTACAGACGTGAGACAGAGGAGAGCAGGGGAGGGGAGGGGAGGGGAGGGGAGGGGAGGGGAGGGGAGGGGAGGGGAGGAAATGGGTAGCTACCCTGTGGCTAGAGCAATCAACACATCTGATTGTAAAATGAAGCTGAGTGAATTGTAGATCAAAGCACAAGTCAAGAGGTGGTTTCTTCAGTCAGTTCTCCTGTATGGAAACCCTTGTGGATAACAAGAATGTTTATATCTAATATTTTTCTCTCTGATAAATTTGTGCCTTATTTTTGCTTATTTAACAGGTTTTTTTCCAGTGGCTTCATCCTGAACACATCAACATCCTTCATCTCATTCTACCATGGTGTAATAATACTTGAGCCCCTCCTTGATATAAAGCACATTTAGAATTGTCTCAGATGAGTCTGTTCTGTGCTGTCTAGTGTCACAATCTCTTCCAACTTCCTATGCCCAGCACTCTTGGACTAAATTTACACTTAGATGGAAAATCTCCTGAAAAATAAATCTATACAAAAAAAACTCCAGTAGTTTTGGTAGTTCAGAACATAAGGTTATTCTCTGTGAGAAGGCAAACTGCACCTTTACAGAAAGGTTGTACAAACTTAATATAATAATTACTATGGAAGAGAGTTCAGTAAACACAGATTTACTCCTGTGGGCTATCAATAATTTCTTGTATATCACCATGTAGATCTGTAGCCATTCTTTATTACAGGATCATCAGGAAATTCAGGTTGGAAGGGACCTCAGGAGGCCTCTAGTGCAACCTTCTGCCCAAATCTTTGTTTTGCAGGGCCTTATCCATACTGGTCTTGGAAATCTCTAGACACAGAGGTTGCACAACCTGTGAATCTCTCTTGTTCCCATGTATGCCTGCTGTCTCTTGTCCTCCAACCATGCATCACTTCCTTGGTTAAGGCTTTTCTTTGGGTTTGTGTGTTGTCATAGCTATGTCTTAATCCCTCAATTGGATTTGTACTGGTGCACCTTAATGCCTGTAAAAAGTCCTAGTGATACTAATGAGATTAAGCCCAAGTGCAAAGGTATCCATACTGGTCTTGTCACAGGACTGCAGACTTTGCAGACTTTCTCAGTAAGCAAACGAGAACAAATATCAAGTTAAAAAAAATATTTCAGACAATTTCAACTTGTTATTTAAATAAACATTTTCTGCAGATCTCACCTGTCAAAGTAAAAATAAAAAACTCCTCCATTAGATCCATAATTTACCAAAGTTGGGTATGGAAAAGAAAGTGAAACAGCAGGTGTCTTTAAAACAGTCCAACTTGAATCCTGAGAAGCTTTATATGATGCAGTAAAGATCTACCTAAAATTATATGAAATTTTCTATTACCTTAGCAAAATGTCATACCAGTATGTTAGCTGATCCCACATATTTAAAGACAGACAGGCAAATAAGTGAAAGCAAGATTGCAGACTGCGACATAAAAAAATAAAGATAACAGGAGTCTACTCATACTGTCAGATAAAAGCAGCCTGAAGGGAGATGATAAACCAGTTTAAATACCCTGAAAGAAGCAATATTGGGGAATGAAGAGACTTATTCACACCATGTAGGAGAGGTAGCAAATTCTAAAAAATAAAATATTTGGGCAAGACAATACAAACCATTTAGGAGAACAATGATGTAGAAGTGGGACTCCAGCAGGGAGAACACCACACTCCTCAAGCTTCCTGAGACCATTGCTCTTTTGCTGGTCAGCCAGTTGAGCATTTTCCCTTCAGCTGTTTCCTTCTCAACGGCAGGGCCCACCTGCTGCAGTGCCCTGTCTCCCATGTTACTCGCCTTGGTTGGCTGCAGCTCAGTCCAAGAAATTGCTCTTCTCTCCCCAGCAATGATGAGGTTAATTAGTGCCTACCCAAGTCTTACCTGTACCAGAAACTAAGAGAGAGAACCTGTTTCAGGGAAGGCTACTTTGAAGACATGAAGGCTGTCACACATCTCTACATGAAGACTGGCCCATAGCCTCTCCATGGTCAGCAGTGGAACCCCATCGCACACTACCCGCTAAATTGCGCCCACCTTAGCAAGCAGCGGTGACCCCCAGGAGTAGACCAGCAGACCAAAAGTCCGGTCACTGAGGATCAACAGGGAGGTTGGATTAAAATGATCTCTGAGGTCCCTTCCAGCCCAGGCCATTCTATGATTCTATGATTCTATGTGATGCCCACACCATACGTATTTCAGGAAGTTTCCTTCAGATGACATCTAGTCCAGTCCTGTCTCCTGCATGCTCACCATCAGCTGAAATGGGCAAAGAGTACCTCCTCCCGCCTGATTTCTACTGAGATGGTTCTAGCTTAGGTGCTCTGAGACCACTCCGAAACAAAGAAGAGAAAGTGGGGATGGTTGAGAGATTCCCTTCAAAAGTGCACTCTCAATCCAAATTAAAATGCTGATGGAGATGAATCCAATTATTCAGAGTTCCCAGGCAATGGTCTTCTTAGTCCTCTTCAGCTGGGTCAGAAAAATCTGGGCTTCCTTCCCAGCACAAAGTTCTTTTGTTTCTGCATTTTTACCATTTTCCTCACCCTCGCACTTCCAATTTCTGCAGAGAGTACCATTCAGATTAATGATTTTCAAGCTTTCCTATTTTGTAGAACAGTAATATATTTATTTTTCCTTGGAAATGGCAGTCCATGTGTACCACATTCAAACAATAACATTAGCTTTCTCTGATACTTTCTCCAAGCCTAAGGATCCCAAGGAAGTGACTCAACAATCTCTAGACATTCAGAGGCCCCAAGACGGAAATCATCATTGTTTTAGATTACCCACAGAATAAAGAGCAGAGTAAATAATCAGCCTACAACAGTAAACACAGCACTTACAGTTGATGCCCTACTTCTGGAGAGGTAACGATGCCTTTTTAAATGTTCTATTATTCCCTGCCACTGCATGTCTCCCATACGCTCCAGGATTAAATCAGAATAATCATACAAGGGAAAGAAAATTCTGCATATGTTACAATTAGATGAAAAAAATGTCCTCTTCAAAGCTCAGCATCACAGATCATCTTTGATTATAAAGACATTTTATTAGTTACGATGACTCCATGTAGGCCAGAATACACTGCAATAATATGGAAGATGACAGCATAATCAAAAAATAAAAGAAAATGAAGGTAGGCATTGTTTTCATTATTTCTTTATACTGTAATATCTTCTGCAGGATAAATCAAATGGATTTTACAAGCTGTGTGTTACAGCACAGATTCATTTTTCATAGCTTTCATACACATTTTTCTGCATTAAGCAAACAACTGCCAAATAAAGGCTAAACTGTGCTTTTGGAGCCAAGCCATCGCTAGAGCAGTTTTGCATGAATCACATCGTATTTATTGGTCGCCTCAGACAAACAAGCAGTAGCCCTGACTAATGACAACAAACATAATAAAATAACTACGTCTTGGCGCTTCAGGAAAAGAGGACAGAGGTAGCATAACCACATTCCTGCTCGTTCTGATGTTACACTGATGTTTCTGTCATTGCCACACAGGACGGACAGCCTTTCCCAAATTATCTCCTAAGGAAGCAGCACCTGACCAACCGCAAGTAAATTAGGTATGACACAGGTTACCTGGATTTAATTCCTTGCCTTGATGAAGACTTCCCAAATGACTCAGATGAGTAATTTCTCTGTCTCTCAGTTCCCAAACATTATGTATGGAAATAGTTACTTACTTCAGCAAGTATTAAGAAGATGTTTGTTGCATATTGCAAGAGACTATGGCAAGAAGAGTCAGACAGTCCAAGATGTTTCCCATGTGGGACAAGTCAATTGTTTTGAGAGATGCTATATACGAGCACAATAACATTGTTATAACAAAGGATCTTGATTCATTACTGTAATTATTTTCCCAGGAATTCATGGAAAATATTATGCCCGAGTAATATTTCATAATATTTTTTCTTTAGAGCCTGAGAAATCGCTGGGATGTTGAAATACAAGTGCCAGCATTCCTTTCCCAAAGCAGGACAGAATACGCAGAATTTAGTGCAGTAGCTCCACCTCTCGGTAAATTTGTCACCAGGTTTTCTGAAAAGCAAGCAGAAAATTACCAAAGCAGACCATGAAGTGAAACACTGCAAACCTGCAAACATCTTTAACTGTACTGTATCGTCTTACTGCTAAGACCCATATGTGAAACCAGGACCCCCATCAAGGGGCACCCACCCTATTAGCACCACAGAACTGTTCTTCCACATAAACCACTCTCTTACTACAGGCAACGTTTTCTTGAGCCAAAACTTAACATTTTCTACCCTCCGTAACTTTGCGGCAGCCAAGGTTGCTTAATTTGCACAGAAGTTTCAGATTAAAATCAGGGTAGTTCTTCAAAGTCAGTGTGCACAGAAAAGAGTATTCCTGGAAGAGGCAAAGCCATTTTAAGTGGCAAACAGTTTATCAAGCTGTCAGCAGTGTCAGTTCTGGCTGCGAAATCTGAATGAGCAGCAAATGTAAGGTTAACGAGTGATTATTACTTCAGGAAGGGTAGCATTCACGTAACTGTGAAAACAGGGAAATCTCACAGCTCTTACTGATGAGATTATTCTTCCAGTGTGGAATAGTAACTCAAATTACTAGGAGGTTGTAAGGAAAATACACATCTCGCCACCTTAAGCTCAGAAACAGGCCTCAGCCTGCAGATAAATATTTTGCTCACTGCTATAGTTTTCTATGGGGATGTTAAGCAGGGATTACAGCATGCTGTAATAAAGGCAAATGACATGGAAAGAAAACTGCCATCAACTGTAGAGATCTGAGCAACAATTCAAGACAAAAAAAATAAAAGACAATTTCACCAAACTCAAGAAAATCTATTGTCAATCTAATTTCTTCACTTTTTACATTGAATTCATCAGGCTTTCTAGACCAAAACCCATCCTCATGTAGGTGCTGTTGTGCTCAGGCTATACCATATAGTTTACACACGCCCATTATTTGAAAGCATATCCGCCAGTATGTATTACTGCAAGGCACTGTGCTTATTTAGGGCTCAATCCATGGTGCTGAGATCATCCTAAGGCAGACCTGGTCATCATATCACTTGTTCTCCAGCCAGGCATCCACTCAGAAGAGCTGCTCCCAAGGCTCTGTGGTCTTCTACTGCCAGCACAAGTTCAGTGTCCAACACACTTGCAACCCCTGCGATCAACCACAAGAGTCTGAAGACAAAGATCTCAGGTTCGCTTACACACAAAATATTGATATTTCGTGTTAGAGCTCTACTAATTGATTTCATGACCATATACTTGATGCAATAACTCATTTTTATTAGGGATTTAGGCTTTAACAACTGGTCACACAACTACTTGCATCCTGCTTCGGAGAATTCTGAGTCCAGCCAGCTATCTTAAATGACAAGTACCCTGGCTTTGCTGGTCCTACTTCTAATTACTCATGCCTGCCAACATGATCGGTGTCAGCAGTTTCAGTGCTTAGTTTCTCTTACTGGTTACATATGATCAATTGCACAGCTTTCCTTCGTTTTAAAATTTCTCACTGACTTGACACATCCATTTATTTACAGTTAAATAGGCACAGGCTACAGATTTCACCTCCATCGGTGTGACAGGATAAAGGGAAAGAGGAGCAGTGTTGAGGACAAGTAGCAGTCGAGTCTCCTCATTCCTCGCTTGGTCTCTCGCTGCCAACAATGGAAAATTTCAAAGGGGTCAGGACACCTTAAAAAACATGGTCTTTTCCCACTTTTTACTGCAATAGGGTTTCACTTTGGTTCTAGAAAAGCAACTCTACAGAAAGGTTGTATGTTCGAGCCTCTTTGCAAGAACAGCGGTGTGTTCACTGCCCTCCAGATGGAAGCATTGCCCTCAAATAACTGCACTGACATCTGCTTCTTTGCCCTCCTACTCTCCTGCCACAACTGCATTAACAAGTCAGTAAGAGCAGGAACTACAGACCGAGTTGTTTCAGATGACTAATAGAGTTCAGATACCCCAATTAATCTGGTGTCCAACATCAGGCGTCTTAAAATAACTTAATTTTTTTCGGCGAATAGTCATTCCGCATTACATGAAGATAAAATAACATTCAACAATCTCAAAGGAGATGCCAAGTACCAATTTAAGGCAAATGGGAACGTCTCTGGGTTTCATTAAGACTTCTCACAGAATTGGAGATAATGGGATTATACATCATTTCTAAAATATTCACTTGCGCCTATCTAGAAATTATTCCTTTGTACCCCACACATCAGAAAAAGCACTTGCTGTGCCCTTCAGTACTACATTGAACTAACTCCACATTTGCAAAGCATTTTTGAATAATGTGGCCTTTTTTTTCCCCTATTTTGCAAAGAAACAGAAGGTATTGCTTGTAATAGTACTGACAAAACACCAGAACACTCCACTAATAACATCTTTTCCTTTGCATCATCCCTTATTAAATCCCATTGACTTCATGTCATTGTTTTGGTTCCCCAAAATAAAAATTCTGTCTCCTTTTTTTGAGATGAAACAGTTAAATATAGACAGAGAACTGGTAAGCATTATGGTAATGAACTCTAAATATAAGCCTGGGAAATGTATTATTTATTAACCAAACAGTTGTATTTTCATTGAATACATTCACTTGGGGTTAACGCTCTACAAGCTTCAGCCTCAACAGAGAAAACCGGGACTGTTGGCCAAACTGTTCTGGGGCTGCCCAAATGCCTGGGTGTTGCGATGTAATGCACAGTCCCCTCTGCCTCTGGCATCTTTGCAAAGCCTACATTTCTGCCTAAAGGACACCGGACCTGTGAAAATGCTCTCTCTGCATATGTGCAAAGCAGATGTCTCAATTTCGTGATTACCTCAACCCCTTGGCATGTTTTCCGAACAGTACATACATACTGGATCTTAACCACATTTTCTGTAGCTGTATTCTGGTATCTATAACCTAAACCTACCTATTATTTGTATTTCCTGCCATCTTTTGCTGTGTCCTAAGTCAGCTCGTTCAGTATTTTCATCATCGTAACATAGTGATGCAACAACCATCATTGTTGTGGCTCCACTACCAACTCCGTACGTGCTGCCCTTTATGCATGGTCCCGATTTTATGATCATGTTGTGAAGAACAAGAAACAGGGAGAGGAGCACACTGAGGTAATATTCCGCTGTTGTAATCGTCAGTGAATGTTTATCTCTGTCAGAACATGGGGAAGAGGAGACTATGAAAGCTGCAGTCACTCTAAAAAGCTGTTAATTTTTAAAAAGGCTGCCAGTTGCCAAATTGAAGAGGGCTTGCTCTGGGGTTCTTCCTTTGCTTTCCTGCCCAGTTCCAGCAGCTCCAGCCAGGCTGCCAGGCAGTGAGACTGATGCTCTCTTGAACCTCTCTTTCAGTTTACTGGCTAACAGATCAAGCACAGAATGCTTTATTTTTCTAGCTTATTTTATTGCAGTGACTTCTCCTAATGTTACATTAAAACTCTGTTCCTTCTATTTCCAAACTATCCACGAAGTTTAGAAAAACCCAACACAATCATAGTTACCATAGAAACTATCTCTCAGATACAGAACAATTTCTTACAGAAGTCTGCAAAGGAAAACTGAGTATCCTCAGAGCTGTAACACAACCGTTCAGAAGAAAATGAGGGATGGGCTGTGCTCCAGAGCCTGAATATCTCCTGAGTTTCTTGCAATGACAAGGAGTGTCTCTGCTGAAATAGCAAAGGCTGTTTGCACAGGGAACTGACTTACGAGGGGGTCACACACGCATCACAAGTCCCTCACAAAATAATAAAACTGAGTAATAAAATCTATCCCTTCGCATCTCCAAGTTGTTAACACTTGTTAAGAATATGACTGGGGTGCTGCATCAGTCCCAGTTGATGGGTAATATTCTCTGCATTTGTGTTCATATCTGTGAAAGAATGACATAGACTTCCTCTGGGTGAAAATAATGTGTTATCTGGTCTTCTCATGGTCCTGACATATTCCAGTCCTGAGATACTAGGAGGAAAACAAATCTCTTGTCATTTCAGCCCATAAATGGCTCCCTTTGGCATTAAAAAGTCTGTAAAAACTATAATTACAATTGCAAAAAAAAACAGAGTCAAAACCCAAGTAACAGATCCCACATGCATTCCCGACGCATGACATCTCAGGCATAAGTGCAGACACTTTTCTACTCAAAGATGCTGCCAAATGAAAAAAAAAAAAGTCAATGCTATTTGTTCCCGCTACTAGAAAAAATATGTTTTCTGAACTGCACTTCAGAATCACTTTGTATTGAGAATGCCTGCTGGAACACAATTCAGAGCTGTTGCAGGAGAATTCTGCTACCACCTTCTGGCTGACGGAAATACTTCGCGCTTATTTAACCAGCGCACACTGGGTTCGTACTGTGTTTGCTGTTTTTTCAGTCTGCGCTCTTCAAGCGTTACTGCCCCATTTTCTTTACTACAGAAATATGAAATACATACAGAAAAGTTACACATTAATTTTGCAAACCTTTCTGAAACAAAAAAAAAAAACATTTCATAGCCTAAACAGTTAATTTGAAATTTAAGGATTTTTAAATCAGTGGTTTGTAGATTAAGAAGATTCAAATTTATTGTAATCAAAATGAAACTTCTCGACATAAAACTAGAGAGGTTTTTCCACTTCTTATCCCTCCCAAAAAAAGTGTTGTTGTTCAAACCAGTTTACTACACTTAAGTTACCAATGAACACAGAAACCCATTGCTTACATCACTATAACAATAACTCACAAAAATTGCAGGCTTGTAAAATCTCTCACAGACTTCTCCCATTGTGCGTGTGTTTTAGTCCCACCAACTTCACAGCACCAGAAACACAGACGATCACGATGCCGGATGGCTGCTTTTACTTGAATACAATTGCTTGCAATAAATGGAATGAAAACAGCATAACCAGATCACAGCCCTACTAGCTGTATTACGGCCTTTTCTACTGTTGCTATAATTGATTCTTAAAACTTCTGGAGTTATGTAACAAAATCAGCACTTCTTTCTTCTGCTCTTCAATAGTGACCCAGCCTTCAGCTGAACAAAAGCATGAAGCTGTAAGATTAAAGGTTCAAAACCATGATGATAAACAAAAAGAACTTTTCACTTAAATATTTTAAGTAGCCTTATTTTTGAAACAACATCTGTTCTGGGGAACTGTCCAAGAGAGCACATTGAGTGAATTTGGCAATGTCAACCAAGTGGGAGTAATCACACGAATAAAGAATACAGGAGAAAAGGACAAGATCATTTTCCATAACTAATGCCAGGTCATTTCTTCTAATGTAATCCCCTGCTCTTGCTGAAACAGGAGGTCTGAACTCTCCTTTAGCACGTAAAACAGCAAATTACTTGTGCTAGTTCTCTGCAGGATAAAAGAAGGAAAAAGCCAAAGATGGTGCAAATGGAAGCTCAAACCCTTACTGAACACGGTACCACACTGTAACGTTCAAATATATGACCTAAATTTAGTTTTTGTTCTTCTCCCACCAGTATTCATGTAATCTATAAACCTTATTTTCAAATTCCTTTAGGTCATGTTATTAATGCACTATGTGTACCCACATGAATTACCTGAGTATTTTCTCTCTCCTAGGGAGTTGAATTTTTTTAACTTCATCACAGCATTTACGGTTTAACTATTCTCAGATTCTGTTGTATTTTATCCTTGTTTCAGCTGCAGGAAGGATGAAAAAGATCATAACACACTTGTAGCTGCAAGTTATTATAAAGTACCACTCTACAGAACGGCTGTAAAGATTGCATCGAAGAGGTTTCACTCTCTGCAGCTAGGTCAAAGGCAGAGAAAAATTTAAATGGAGAAGTGTCATTGTATTATTTGGACTTAACCTATATCCTATTGAACTCAGTAATGAAATTTCCAGTCTACTTATCAAGACCTGAAAGCTGACTTCTGAAAACTGATTAAAAATTACAATATTTTCTAGGTTTCAAAGGCCCCTTGAGAATCCAGCCAGAAGTGACTAAGCCTCTCTCAAAATGAAATGCAGGCACCCAGGTGACGTAGATGACACCTTTGAAAATTCTGCCTTAAATGCATTCTTAGGCTTACACACCAAGCCTATGCTAAAGCCAGATATCAAAGGCAGGTGGTGAGCCTTAATGAAGCACCCACTCAAATTCAGGCCATGCTTTAGCAGCAAGCACTCAGGTGGATTATTAGAAGCGGGTGCTGTTTAATCTCCCTTACCTCCTGGGAAAAAATGGCTTTTTAAAAATGCTGGCAATAGCAACCATAGAAGGGGGAGAAAAGCGTTCCTCCCTAAAAAGCCAATCGTTCTGCTTCTCCACGAGACGTCACATTTTCAGACATTCTGCCCATCAAATCTGAGCGTATTTAGTTGAACTGGACAGTTTCCTGCAAACTCTGCAGGATTTTGACTCTTAGCTTTTCAGGGATTTACATTTGTATTTTAAACCTACGCTAAGCCTCCTCGAGAAAGGATTTGTTTAATTATTTCACATTTTGATATTTCCAGATCTGAAACAGAGCTACCTGCCCTGACTCTTAACGAGTCTCTGGAATTCCTTTAAATCAAGGACTCCTGTCTGCTCCAAGGAAGCTGAGGGAGCCCAAAACGCCCTTTGCCACTGAGGAGAAGCCAAAACACTCATGTGCCATCCACGTAACAGCCCTAACCTGGAACTAGAGTCTTGAAAAACAACTTCTCAACCCCTGTCAGTTTTATTCAAAACCAGTTTAGTTTGGATTGCTTTTTTTGCAATCCTAGGATTAGCAATTCTGCATGAGCAATGTCCTGGCTTGCAGACGGTGGGACCCAAGGCCTCTCTGGCCGAACAAACTGGCAAGCACATCAGCAGATTCTGCATTTCACGAAGTGAACTGAAACATGCTGTTTCTTTACAGATCCGGGTTTTACAGTGAAACTCTGCTGTACCAAATTCTTGGAAACTTGTGACCACCTCTTGCTTGAGTTCCATTATGGACGGGTGGGACAGGATGATTTTTGACTGGTAGAAACTCTGGGTGGCTTCTGGCAGAGGAGATCTTTGCACAGAACCTAGCGCAGTTGAAAAAAGGAGGCACAAACCTCTCTGCTATGAGCCAGAAAACACTCCCAGCATGTCAGGACACGTGCATTCAGTGTCCAAGAGAAGGACACACTGATGTCCTGTCCAGTAGTGAGAGACAAAAGAAGGTAACATTAATAAAGCACACAAGTCCTTAAAGTATTGAACTACTGTTGTTAGGATATAAATGTTAAGAATAAGACTATCCATAATATTTCATGGTAGGCAGGTGTAAATGATGAGAAAGCTTCACATGACAGTGGTCATCTCCAGGAGTTCATAAGCAAACATTTTCCACAGGTTCTCAAGACCACAAGACGGGCAGTAGCTCTGTGCTCCAAAAGGTGACACACACTCCTGGCTGTGCTAGTTTAGCCTGTCCCACTGCCATTTAGAGGGGAAGCAAAGAGGATTTAGAAAGAGAATGAAATATTGTCACAATGAACGTGTTGCTGTGACACTTCAATCATCCGGTCCAGATTGCGGATGATGAATCTCAAATTTAAAAAGATTTTCTCTAAGAAAAAAGTTTTAATTCCTTCACCACAGCAGAAACTTATTTTTTCTGTCTGGTCAACTGGTTTGACGCCCTGAATAACAAGACACAGGAGTTTTCTGGAGCAATTCCTCCTTCAGACATGTGCTTGAAAGACATTCTGTTTGATATATAAGTATACATATGTTTATATACATACATAAAATCAATAGACATCATACACCACCAATCATCATTTTAAAGCTTCCAGTGATGGCATAATACTACTAGTCCCATCAATCATTACTGCTCTTAAGAACAGGCACCTGATTTCTGGACTGCAGATGTGCAGCTTCCCTTTCCAGCCACTGATTTTTCCTGCCCCTGTTGGCCTCAGTGACGCTGCATCAAAAATGGCAGTTGTCCATAGAATGATACAAATCATGATCAAGTCTTAACCTACTTCAGAATTACTTCAAAACTGGCACCGACAGGTTATTTCCAAGAAACTCTTTAAGTCTATTCAAGTGAATACATACATATACACATACGAGTCCAGAGCAGCAGGACATTCTCCTGGGCATCTCTGTTTGTTGTAGAACACCACTTCTGCTATTTTATTTAAGTGTAGAATTCCTGACTTGCAAAAAATAGAGCATGTGTAAATAGTAATAATAATTTAAAAGTAATTATATGAATACAAATCTTTCACCATGTCTCAGGTATTTCAGAAAACCAAATACAAGATCCAGTAGTTAAGGACATCATACATGGTTGTCTAACACTTTGGAACCGTAAATAAAGGACAAAACTAATAAAAAAATACGTAAGCACTTTTCATCTTTTGAATTCTAAAGACCCCAAATCCAGTGACCAACCATTACATAGTTATTTCTCATTATTCTGAATGTCAGTTAAAAAGAGAGTTTTCTACACAAAATACAGAGGAATATGTGAGGCTTAAAAGTCCACTACACACACAAGAAGACAATTATCTAAATCTTATTTGAACAAGTCACTCCCTACATTTTCAAAATTGGGTTGGAAATCTCTTGTACCTTCCTATCCAGCACAGAAACTGCCTTTCTGCAGCTGTGCAGGCTTCCCAGAGACGACTGGTGTGTACTGAGTACGTAGTGGTTTGTGCATGCGGAAAATATGAGATTTCAAAAGGTTTTATACGAACCACTATTTGCTTGTACACTGTTCTGTGAAAGAAAAAAACTCATTGCATTTAACATTGCATACAAATAAAACAGATATAGCTCAGTAACCTTCAGAGAACCAATTACCCATGTGTTCAAATTAACTAGAAACTGAGTTTTCAGATAATTTTTTAATTTTCTTTAATGTGATATACCACAGAATTTTGAACTATCAAACAAATACATTCTCGATGGATTTGTTTCTGGAAGGTCTAAAGGGATGTTTCTGTATCAGTGAGGTAGTAATTCAGTAGGGAATATCCCCACATGATACTTTCGGGGAACTTTAAGGATTTTAAATTTTATTTTTCTCCCCACGAGTTTTCCCCTCAAACTTCACTACTAAAGTCATAGGAATACTGCTGTTTAATGGTAAAATAATGTGGTTTTTTTAATTTTATGCAAATAATCTCAGAAGATAAATTGATGCTACCTCAGCAGCAGCATAGCTTTTCTGCATTGCACAGAGAAATAAAAAGTTGGCTCCTTCTAAGACAGAAGTACGCTTGCTCACTGCAGATGAAATGCAGCTGCAGCCTCAGGAACAGCACAAGACTTATTTTATGGATATAAATCACACTTTTCTTCTTACGTAGTACTTCCACTGAAGGCAAATAAGGTGAATCTCATGTTTTAAGAACAATTCTTGGTCCTACAACAACAATGCAAATTGTATCAATCTTCTCATAGGGTATCCAACAAAAAGAAACCAATGCCTTCTATATAAAAAGGGAAGCATAAAAATTATTTTCTTACTTCACTCCTTTCTTTACAAACTGTTATCACCATGTGTACTCCTACATTAAAATGCTCCTGGCAAACAGCGAAATAATGGATTTTTTTTTTCTGCTCGAAATGAAACCACTTATTCTCCCAGTATTACAACTGGCCTCCGGATCAGAAGCAAGCACCTGGTATTTGACAGCTCAAGCAAACGCGTATCTTTACGTGAGACATTGTCACGTCCAGCCCAGGAGAGAGGGGGACTAGTGACTTAGATTCATAATTACCCAATGGAGTGGACAACAGTGAGACAAGTCTCAGGGTCCATACACAAACATTTATTAATTTCTCACAACATATAGATCAGACTCACAACAATTGGTTTTAGTTAAATGACACATTAAGGGCAGACAATATACTACAACTTAATGATAACCAGGAAAAGACTAGGTATAAACTACAGCAAGCTGCATGTTACTTAACGATAACAAGGAAAAAAGGACTTATAATAACTTGTAACAGGCAGTATTATACCTAATGATTACAAAACAGAAATTAAGTATAAACTAAGCAAGCAGTATGATAGGCCCTGCATTACTCAGTGAGAAAGAAGAAAGGAAAAGAAAGAGAGAGAGGAAAAAAAAGGAGGGGGGGGAGAGAGAGAGACAGATATCACCAGTCCAGGTTCCCATGTAGGTCCAGCCAAGTGGAGTTCAGGATGCATCCGTTGTTATCTTTGAGTTTCTTCTTCATCTTCTTCTTCTTTCTTCGTCTTCTTTCATTTTTTTCGTCCTACGTTCTTCTTCTTCTGCTTCTAACTCTGTCTCTTTTCCTCTCTCAACTTATACACGCTTTATCTACATTTGGATGCACAGTACGTCCGGTAGAGATACACACTCTTCCTATATGCGGATGTGTAGTATGTTTCGTAGGAAAAAGGGCTTCTCCTTGTTTATGATCATCTACAATTGCCTTTTGTCCATGGGATGTGTGCTACGAGGCAAGGTCATCCTGCTTTCGCAGGACTCCTTCCCTCATGCATAACTGCATCAAGGCTGTCTGAGGCATCTGTTTCCTTGGTCTTAACAGATTCCTGCCCCATGTATCATTTGGCCCTTATCAGGACCAGAAACCGACCTTGTTTTTTGACCAAGCTGGGGGTTTGTAAAATGCCAAGAAATGTTTAAGGCAAACATCCACGCACCTGTCCGCTACAGACATACAGGTGACAAAGCCAGGGGAGCGCATCTCACAGAAACTTACAGGCTTGCAGAAGTTTCGGGTTACGCTGGAAGTGGTCTCCTGATCGTATTTTTTGAACCATTAAACTACATTTAAAGAAGCGCTTGTAGGAATCCACTAACCTGCCCATGCCATGCACACGTGCTTCGGGATTTGTCGCGCGCCCTGCGAGCACCCGGGCACTTCTCTTTTAAAAATCGTGCAGCAGATGTTTAATTAGAAGAAATCAGTTCGTGCGTGCCTGCAGAAACATCGGTAGCTGCAATTATTAAGCACAACCTGTTATAATACATCCAAGGGGCTGGCACACAAGCGAGGACACACGAACCGGTCCGTGGAACTTTCAGGGAACTAAGAAAACGTAAAAATAATAATCTTTTTCGTAACTACTTCTGATGTATGTTTTTTTGTTGTTCTTTTCTGTGCAAATGAGACAATCCTTTGACAGATACGCGAGAGTATTTATTTTTTAATGGAATTCACTCGTATTACAGACAGTGACAAAGCGAGCAACCGGTTTCCTGACCACGGAACCAAACGGTAACGCAAGAACAAAACAGAAATTAAAAATAAAGTCAAACAGTCGCCAGGGACGGAGCATCGCTGCCGCCCAGCGACAGCACCGGCGGCCGCCTGGCGTCACCGCTGCGGCCCAGGGGCTTCCCGGGGATGCTCCCGCCCGGCTCCAGCGCCGCCGTGGGGCGGCTGAGCCCGGGCAGCTGCCCGAGGCGACCGGCACTGCACCCCCTTTCCCACAGCCACCCCCCCCCACTCGGCCCCGCCGCACTGCGCACGCGCGCCGCCGCTGTCTCGTCTTCCGCCCGTGCGCATGCGCGCCGCCCGCGGGCCCCTTCCTCCCCCTCCCTGCTCCTCCTGCGTCCGCGCTCCCGTTCCCCCGAAGCTTCGTGAAGTTTCCGGAAGGCTCCGGCCGGCTCTTTCCGCTGAGGGAGCCGGCCCGGCCCCCGGCCCTGCCCGCCTTCCGCCGGGCTGCGCTCTCCCCAGTGGCGGGGCCAGGCAGCGCCGCAGGCAGTGCCCGCCGCCATGTCGCTGCTCTGCTACAACCGGGGCTGCGGACAGCGCTTCGACCCCGAAACCAACACGGAGGGTGAGAGCGGCGCGGAGAGGGGCGCGGGCTGACGCCCCCCAGTCGCCCCCCGGCCTTGGGTCTGGGGCTGCGGGGGCGTTAGCAGGGGCCTGCGGGGGGGTCTGAAGCCCGGCGACCGCCCCGGCTGCCGGAGCCGCGGCGCGGAGCTGTCCCACGGGCCCCGGGGCTGGGCCGCGCCCGGGGTGGGTGCCGGTCCCCGGCCCTCCCGCCGTCACCCGGGTGTGCCCGCAGGGCGCCGCGCCGGGCTCGCCTGCCCCGGTGCTCCTGGGGAGGGGAGGGGGGAGCTGAGGCCGGGCCGCGGCTGTGCCCTTCGGCGGCGGCCGGACACAGAAACCCGGCCCGGGCCGGGACCCGCGCCTGGGCTGGGGTGAGCCCGGGCCGAGGTTCGTGTGGGGTGAGGGAACGTAGTGAGCAGCGGCCAGGGCAGAGAGGCGGCCTGGGGCGGTTCTGTACGGGGCTGTCCTGTGTTCTAGAGGCAGAAACTGGAGGCCTTTAAGCAACAGAAGTTTGTCTTTAGAGGGGCTCTGTGCGTGTTGCATACATAGCAGTTGTCACCTGCCTTCTTTTTAATTTAACCTTGACATGTGGACCTGCAGCAGGTGGTTAAATGTGTCTGCTCTGCCGAGGGCTCTGAGCTCTTGCAGTGCTTCACCCTGTGTGTGCTGGGAATCCGGTACCTGACGTAGCATTTTTAAGTCATTTTAACTTTCATAATCACCCTGGAGTCTGCAAAAGGGTGTTCTGAGTTTTCAGTAGGTTTTCCTGCAACTGGTTTGTGAAGTAACTCTTGTTGGCTGAATTTCTAGAATGATCTCTTTGCATTAGCTCAGTTTGTGGTGTCCCCTAAGAATAGAAATAGGCGAACATGCCCTTGCGTGTGCATATTCTGTTATTAATAACTGGGGCATAAAGTGTGTTTATTTTTTGAGCTAAGTATTCCCAAACAGAGGGGCAGCATTTTGAGTATGTAACAGCAAAAGCAGGTGCAGTTATGGAATACTTCCATTTAATGGTACCTTCCACCCTGTATCCCTTTGCCCCAAAAGAAAAAACAGACAAGCTTTTACACTAAACGTTTTTATTGGGGCTTCGTGACCTGTACTGGTTATTAAAGTAACATTGTTTTTTACCACATGTTTATCCTCAAGTTGTAAGTTGTAGTAGGCTTGATCTGGTTGGCATGACCCTATGTGAACTGTGTGATGCTTGGGTCAGGGAAGAGAACTTGAGACTTTTTTTTTTTTTGGGGGGGGGTGGGGGGGAGGTTGACGAGGGAAATGTGAATGACTGGAATTACTGTGTCCTAGACTAAGCAGTTCTAAAGGTAAATATAGTTATTCACAGACCACTTCAGAAAACCATGTTTGACAACTTCCTGTGGAAATAGAGTGATTATAACTTTTGCCATCCCTAAACTTCACCAGGGTCAGTGAGATGATTACTACTTAGGCATATAAATACACATTTAGCTGTGTACAGCTGTCAACTTCAAATGTTTGTTTGTGTTTCAGAACTATGTTTGCATTTGCCTCTAAAGTATTGTGAGGATTAAAGCTAAATGCTAAAATAATTATCCCTTTAATAAGTTTTACATTGGCGTGAGCTGATAGTTAAGCTTAGGATGACAATATTATTTGGAAGTTTTCTTAAGTGAAAATAGGTAGAAAGGAAGGCCTTCTGCACCCAAAGCAGTTATGGATCTTTCAGGTTTTTTTGTCTATATTCAGCCTGCAGTATAGATATGATGTAAGAGGCCATTAATCTTCTCTGCAGAATCTGATGGCTGAAATAATATATGCATATATTTCCTTTAGAAACTCTCATTGTTTCCAAAAAATGAGCAAGTGGCAGCTGGCTGACATGAAGGACTGTGTGGCTCTTAAAGAGAGGCAGAAAAAAGAGCCTGAGGGAAAGCATTAAAGGTATTTCTACACAGTTGTGACTGAGCACACAGTTATGAATTCACCTGTGTCAAGCCTGGCAAGGTACAGATTTCACGTGCATTTTGGATGTGTTAACTGATGTTTGAGACTTTTACAGCATCTGACACAGAAAGTAGAACATAAATTCGAAAGTGGAAGAAGGTTTTCAGTTTTTATTTATTTTTTCACCTGTGACTGACCATACATACATTTCAAGACCAGGTCAAGTTTTGTCACTAAAAGTGTGGTATGACATAATACATGCACGTTTTGGCGTAGGTTTAAAAGCAGTGCTGCTTAATGACAGTTGAAAAAACTGTGCAAAACCAGACTGAAATTCTGTATGTTGTATGCGTTTCTCTCAGTTCTTCACTGTAGTGCAATGCTTTTTTGGTTTAGGCTGTAATTTGTGTCTTTCTTTTAATTTGGTCTGCTGCCAAAACAGAAGCACATACTCTTTTGTGTTTGTTTATAGTCTTTTTTTTTTTTTTTTTTATTAGATCAAACTTAGTGCTTTTGCACCCACAGGATAAATGTGATCACAGAGCTGATGGAAAATTACTTTATGTATTTCTGAGGTGGCCTGAGTGAGAGATGTTGTTGCAAGAAATGATAGCTTAGATTTTTGGAGTCTGGCTGCCCAGAATCAGTTGTAGTGGTTTGACCCTGGCTGGTGGCCAGGTGTCCTCCACAGCCTCTTCATCACTTCCCCGTCTCATCTAGAGAGGGGGAGAAGATATAATGAAGGGCCCGTGGTTTGAGAGCAGGACAGGGGGATCACCTACATCTACCATCCCGGTCAAAACAGACTTGATTTTGGGGAAATTAGTTAAATCTATTTAGCAATCAAAACCAAAGATCAAAAATGATAAATAAAAGCAGATCTTAAAATAACGCCTTCCTCTCACCCTCACTTCTTCCCAGACTTAACATCAATCCCAGTTTATCCACCTTCTCCCTCCGAGTGGCGGAGGGGGACAGGGAATGGGAGTCATGGTCAGTTGATCCGATGTTGTCCCCACCGCTCCCTCTTCCTCCAGGGGAGGACTCCTCACTCTTGCCCTAGGGCATTGTGGGGTCCCTCTCACAGGAGACGATCTTCATACACTTTCTCCAGTGTGAGTCCTCTCACAAGAGACAAACTGCCTCAATGTGAGTCTCTGCATGGGATGCAGTCCTTTGGGGGGAACTGCTCCAGGGCAAGTTGCCTGTGGCGTCACAAAAGTCCTACCAGCCAGCCTGCTCCAGCGTGGGCTTCTCTCTGTCCACGGGCTATAGGATCTGGCAGGAGCCTGCTCCAGTGTGGGGTTCCCGTGGAGTCACAGCCCCCTTCAGGCATCCACCTGCTCTGGTATAGGGCCCTCCGTGGGCTGCAGGTGGACATCAACATGCTGTCACCTCCGTGGGCTGCAGGGGGACAGCCTACCTCACCATGGTCTTCACCACAACCCAGGGGACTCTCTGCTCTTGGTGCCTGGAGCTCATCTCCCTCCCTTCACTGACCTTAGTGTCCTCACATATTCTCACTTTTCTTTCTCTGCTAGTTATTGTTGTGTTTTCTTTAATCTCGTCTGATCCCCACAGTTCAAATTCCGTTCCTGTAAAGTTCACCCTCTGATCCTTTGTCTTCCCAACAGCTTTCTGTTTCTCAGGCCGAGCCTTTCTTTTCTCTGTCAGCTGTTCACAAGCTCTTGACATACCATGTTTTCCTGTTTTCACAGAATGTTAAGGGTTAGAAGGGATCTGTGGAGAACATCTAGTCCAACTTCCTTGCCAGAGGAGGTTTGCCTAGAGCAGGTTGTACAGGGTGGTGTCCAGGCACGTTTTGGATGTTCCCAGGGACGAAGACTCCTCAACCTCTCTGGGCAGCCTGTTCCAGTGCTCTGCCACCCTCACAGTAAAGAGGTTCCTCCTCATGTTTAGATGGAATTTCCTGTGTTCAAGTTTGTGCCCATTGCCTCATGTCCTGTCCTGTTTTGTATGTGTGGGTTTTTTTCAACACTGTGAGAAATTGAATGGAATTAAGTACCTACATTTGAAGGCATCAAATTTCTCAACATGCTGAATGAAGTTCATCAGGTTTAATGACTTTCCATTGCTTTGAGGCAGTAAAGCAAAGCTTGCAAGGCATTGGAAAAGCAAAACTTGCGAAGCATTGGAGTTTTTCCACAGGGTAGCAGGTTGGTTTGCCAGTTGTAAATAGACAGGTAGCTCATTTCAGCTTCAAGAATTTAAGATTTCATTGTTATAACCTATTAAGTTTGAGTGACCCATACTATTCTTCACTGCCTAGTCTGAGATGGAATACTTTTATGGATGTTAGCTTTATTCAGACAAGAGTCGTTGGCCTCAGGACGAGTGAAAACGAGTTGATGTTCTACTGTCCCCTGGTATGAGAGTGGTCAGGCTGCTTCATGGGTGCTTGAGGCGTTGTGGACCTGCTCCTCTCAGCACCTTCTGTTGTGGAGCATCCACGGCCCCTGGGAGGGAACAGCACAGCCGGCTGCTCCGAGGTGTAACTCCTGCAGAGAGGGCTTCAGGGAGCGAGGACAGCAGATCCACCTTGGTGGGATAGACACACAGACATGCTTGTCCATGCCTGACTCATGAGTTGAGGAGTAGCTGTCCCTGAGTTAATTGACCATAAGACAGTTTGGGTCTCTGAAAATGTTGCAGTGATTAACAGCACCTCTCTCATTTAAACTCACATGCTTGTGAGGGGTTAGAAATATTCATTCAAGTCTTCTGATTCAGAAATAATATTTATTGCAAATAGTTTAGCTTTACTACCATGATGTTTATGATGATGAGGTATTTTCACACTTTTGGAAACAAATAGTGGTGAAGTCTCGAGTTTTTTATGCAAAATACTGACTTTTTTTTTAATTTTCCTGTGAGGTTGACCAGCATTAGCTTTTCATTCTGAGTTGAAGGAATTGGTAGAAGTTCGTGGATATGTTTGTAAGTCCTGCTGAAGGACTAATGTCCCAAAATATGTGCTTATTGAGTTAAGATAGGAATTGATGTGTCTCAGACTGTTGGTGCCCTAGGCTCGGGCACTAAATGTAAAATTAAAGGAAATTTTACTAAACAACCTTTCTTAAAAATCTATATATTTGTAAAAGATGAAAACAACAAAGTTTGAGATTTTTTTTCCTTCTTTAATATCTGTAGGTAGTTTGCTAGTAAAGCTATTTATCACTGTTCTCTTTTCCTTCCTATTATGTGCACTGTGATATTTTTCACTCTTCTGTTTTATGGAGGCTTATTATAAAAATTGTTACTGTTCAGGTCACTCTTTATTTTAGCTGTTTCTAACAACCACAAAAATTTTGCTTTAAAAGCTAAAAGATGGCTAGGGTTTTACTGCTTTTACAGTCAGGTCATTAAAATATTATCCAAGCCAAAGAGAAATTACATTTTTGAGCAATTATATTATACTTGAAAAAAAATACATATGTTAAGTGCAAAAAGAACAGTTGCTACATTAAAAGTTGTAATGTTGATAAACATCTATGAATATAAACAGTTCTGATTATGGAAGCTGTGTTTCAATGTAATGTTTGTACAGAATCTGTTAATAATTAAGAGTATTGATTTGTCTGAATTGTCTGTGTGGAGGAACAACCTTTGGGTTCAAGCGCCTATATGACCCAAGGTACTACAAACATTGAAAAAAGAACAAGCCGATAGTCCTGGATAAAATAAGAAACTCAAGATTTGCATTGAGAGAATTTTTTAACAGAGTGCTTCTAGGTAGAAAGCCTTGATCAGATGCAAATAGATGTATTTGATGCTGTAAACCAGATTTTTATGTCTATCAGGTGGCCTTAGGGCCACCTTTTTTTTTTTCTTCTGATTATTGGTAAAGGTCCATAGGAAATGTACTTGCTCTGTATGGTAGCAGAAGTTTGTCTTGGATGTCCACTTTCAAAGAAAAAATGTTACGTATTTGGGTTGAACATATACACTCAGAAAGTTGGTTCTGTGGAGGCTTTCCTTTCCTTTACAGTTACGTGCATGTGGGGAGGTGAGACAGCTCATGACATACATGAATTTCAAATGTGAAATTTTCTCTGGTCTTGTGATCAGATGAACAAACACTCTTGGTCTACCTGAATATTAATAATAGTCATTTTCTTCTAGATTCATGCACATATCATCCAGGTGTGCCAGTCTTTCATGATGCTCTCAAAGTAAGTATGCAACTTTTACGTCTTATTTTTTTTTCATATATGCAAAACAGTATGCTTGTTTTCCTCCTTAGTTCCAAATCTTCTGGTGTTGTACAAACTGATGCTCAGCCTATCATGTTTGAGCAGCCCCATGAGATTAGAAAAGCACACTTACTCAGACCTAAAGAAGAAATTAAAAGCTATACCCGTATAGTCTAAATGCCACGCGAGTCTGTGTGGCTCAGGTTTCCTATTGATTGACTGGAGGTGTCTCCATGGTTTAATTAGGTCCTCTGGATAGGTCTTTAGGGGTGAGGAGAGGTGTCATACTCTTCCAGTTAACTAACCTGCTTGGAATTCAAACCAACTGCTTGTGGTCTTATGTGGCTGGACCACTAATGTATATGTGCCATTTGCCTACTGGAAAAACCAGTTGCGTTCTGTTAATCGGCCAAATGGGAATGCTGGATAAACTGGGACTGGTCATCCATGTCCAGGATTATTGGGATACATCTTCAGTAGCAAAATAAATATACCTGTGACTGGTCTCCAGGGCCCAGGCCAACAGCATATTTGTTACTTTCAACTGTTTTCCTACTTCAGGATCTATTGGATTAATCCAAAAGTGCCTACAGGGAGTTGTTTGAGACACAACTGCCAGATCAGTGCTAGAAATCTTTCTAATACATTAATTGTGTATTGTCAAAAACCCGGTGTCCACCTGGAACTGTTTACTGTGCTAGTACACTTGTAGCCCAAGTGACACATTTCTTAAGACACCCAACAGCTGTTGGACCGAGCTTTGGGGCAAGTTTTGTGTTTTTGTGGTGTTTCAAAACCACTTCTGCTGGCGATGCAGGTCGTCCCTGCCATATCGCCAGGTGTCTTTTGGGCTGATGGATGCTCATGCACACACACTGGGCGGTGCATTGTCTGTGAGCTGTTGTTCCTGTGGTAGGGTACAGCTCCCAAATCAGCTGTCGTGTGTCACTGGCAGATTGGGACAGGTGCTGTTAGATGGAATACAATACAGTGACTTAGACTATGTGATTTGTTTTCTGCAAAATCACAGTTGTACTTATAACACAATGTAAAACTTCGACCTAATTCTAAAGGCAGAAGTTAGCATTACCTCAAAAGCTCTTCTTCTCCTTATCCTGTCTTTTGGTCTAATTAAAACTTATGATAATTTTGTGTGACCAGTTTTCTTCCTGCTATGAATTCTAGGTGACAGAATCACAGAATGTTAGGGGTTGGAAGGGACCTCGAAAGATCATCTAGTTCAACCCCCCTTCCAGAGCAGGATCACCTAATATAGGTCACACAGGAATGCATAATCCATCTAAGTGGGCAGGGCAAACCTTTTGTCTCCTCCACTGTGGAGATAGTTAACATGTTGAGGATGCTTTTAGAACCATGTGCCTGAACCCCATTGTGTTGCATTGTTTAAGCTCTCAAAGCTGTGGTGCGTTTATTAGTCAAACGTTTGCCTTTACTAAAGTTCTTCAAGTTCTGAGATACGTTTTTCACAGTGGCAAGATAATTTCCTTTGAAGTTGGATTTCTGGTTTATATAACAAAAAATACTGTTGGTCGATGTAGTTGGATAGATGGCTGTGCAGTGCAGGTATCCAGCTCTGTCGTGGGAAATATGCAGTTGAAAGACTTGACTAGAGCTCAGAGGAAGAAAAAATCCTTATAGTTTTAGGAAGGGGGGCTTGTACCTTCTGCCACAAGCAAGTGTAGTTTCAGGGCTAGCGTTGGTTTTGCTTACGTGTTACTTCATAAGATAAAAAAACATTTGTGTTTTCCGTTGTACAGAGTTGGTGCCTAAATCATCATGAAAATACTGCCTTGTGTTTACCAAACTTTCTGATTAAGGCAGCACGAGGGAACCAGGAATGGCAGCTCTAACAGGTTTCTCTGGCTTTTAAAAATACAGATGATGATAATATTGTCCAAAGGAGGAAAGAAAATAATCTCTAATCACGATGCATCTTGTAAAGGAATATAATTAGGCTTTTGCTTTTTATGTACTGTTGCCAAGTGAGGTAATGTTTTCTTCTAAAAATGTTTATAGGGTTGGTCATGCTGTAAGAGAAGAACAACAGACTTCTCTGACTTCTTAAGCATTGTGGTACGTAGTATTGATTATTCAGTTTTTACATGTGTCAAATGATGGTGATAAATATTAAATGGTACATGTGCTTACATGTGTAACCTTAGTGTATATTTGTTAAAACTGTTTTGAATCTTGCCTGTACCGTCTTTCTTGATATAATGTTAAAATCCAGTCTCATTTTCAAGCCTTAATGGTTATAATTAGTTCTATTGAAAGCTATTTAGACACTTGTTAGCAAGGAAGGTTTTTGTTACTGTGCTTGATTACAGAAAGTAATGTTCTTTAACATGTTCAAATGAAGATCTTTCCAGCTTCAGTTGTTGGATTTCCTTTGCAGCCGATGTTTAGAGTGGGCTAAGGGGGAAGATGGAGACCAAGAAATAAATCAGGGAAACATACTGCAGTTTTTCCTAGTTTTTAATTGTGTGTGCAAGCTACACTGCATATTTGTAAACAATGTTTTCCACAACAGGGCTGCACAAAGGGTCTCCATAACAGTGAGAAACCTCCTGAGCCTGTTAAACCAGAAGTCAAAACTACCTCTGAACGAAAGGAGCTAGCTGAACTGAAACCCAAATTTCAAGAACACATAATTAAGGCACCAAAACCATTGGAAACAATTAAAAGACCAAGGTACAGTAAATGAAACCAAGTTTTGCTGAATTTGTGGTCAGCTGGCCAGTTAAAGCTTGTTTTGTTACGCATTGTTACATGTTTTGTATATAGTGTTAAAATTCCCAAAGTAACTTGCAAAGAGCTTGTCTTTGATAACAGCAATGATATCTCAATCCTCAAAATGAGATAGAAGAGTTCTGGTTAGGACAAGGTAGTGTTGGAGCTCTTAGGCCTCACAGCTTAGAATGCTGCCACTAGCAGTCGTGTTTTAAAGAATCAGGAAAAATAAATTTAAGGTGCTTATATTTAGGTTCCTTAATTGCTCTGATTTTTTTTTTTTTTTTTTTTTAATCGTTGTATTTAGGATTTCTTGTTAAAAGCCAAGACTGCATTCTAACTTTCTAGTCTGTTTTTTTCATAAATAGTTAGAATTGGCATTTACAAATCTAGTTTGGTTGGTCGTTGTTGTAATGGAGGTTGGAAAGAAAGATTGAAAGTTACTACTCTGTTGTCTTTTGTAAATTATTTTTCATGAAGCTGACATGAAGATCTGAACTTTTCTTTTTTAGCCCAGATGAGCCAATGACAAATCTGCAGCTGAAAGTGTCGGCATCCCTGAAGCAAGCACTAGATAAACTGAAACTGTCATCAGAAAATGAAGAGAAAAAAGGTAAAGATACAGGGAGATTAAGTAGGTATATGATGCTAATTGTCACACAAATAAATGAAATGTTATTTTTTGGTTTTGGTTCTGAAGTGATTATTTCATATGATTATGTTCATAGAATCATAGAATGGCCTAAGTTGGAAGGGACCTTAGAGATCATCTAATCCAACCTCCCTGTCTTGGGCAGGGATGCACATAATCTGGGAAATACTTTCCAGTTTAGGGAATGATAACCAAAGTGTAAATGTGGGTGTTAGAAGCAGTATGTTACTGCCGGAAAAAGTTCGAACAGAAAAGCCCTGAGGTTCCTTCCAGGCCGGTGTTCTCTGATTCTGTGTTGCCATTAAAATTATTTGAACTGCCTGTTCTGTAAGATTTCTTGGTTAGAATGGACATGATGGGAACATCTATTTCTGAATGAAAGAAAGAGTTCCTAAGAAATGAACTTCGTTCCTATGTTGCTGCAAACACAGTGTTACATAAAGTGTTTCATCAACTGGTGAAATCCCTCTGAAGACTAGTTGGTTCTCTCTGGTCTGTTCTTCCTCTTTTTTTTTTTTTCTTTTTCCTTCCCACAGTTTATTTGGAATTTTGTTCCACAACTATGCTGCTCCTTAAGAAACGCTTTCAAATTTCAACCAATGTTTGTGGCTATTTTATGCTCTTCTGTTCTTAGGCCAAAACTGTCATTTAGCTCTTCTTTCTACTTGGTTTCCATATTCTTCCCTTGTGTGTATTTATAGATGGCAGTTGGAGCCTTTTACAGTATTAGTTCTACAAAACCAAACAAGATGAGTGATTTGTTCTCTTCTTCTTGTAATAATCCTCTTCATCTTTTTGTTTTGTGGTTTTTTGGGATTTTTTCACTGCTTAAAATGTCATAGAGGTATAGAACCTAGAATCTGTTGAATAGGTAATACAACTTTCGGAATGTTTGCATAATTTCTGTTTCTTTGTACTTTTATGGTAGACTTTAGTGCCAGACAGAAATCCAGTTGCTATTTTCTGTAATACTCTCTTTACAGAGGAAGATAGCGATGAAATCAAGATTGGGACGGCATGTAAAAATGCGGGCTGTTCAAAAGTAAGTGGTTCAGTTCCACTCTTAAACCCAGCTGCTATTCACAGCACAGTTTTGTTTTCGTTTCTTAGGTGTTTCTTCGTGTGCTACAAATCAATAGATTTTGGAAATGACACAAAGTTTGTCAGTCTTAATAATGGCACATTTGATAATGCACTTTGGCATGGACAGGTGTGAGCTGTTGTGTACCATGCATGCAATTAAGTCTAAGATTACTTTTTTTTAAGCCTGTCCTGAATTTCTAATGAGTAAGCTTGCCAAATCCGTGATATTGGTGTATTTCAACTTAAAATCATAAATATAATACTGGTGAGAGGTGGCTTACTGATAACTCTTGAATGGCTCTTGGTAGCCTGTGTATAGGTGAGAAGCATCTACAGATCTTGCCAGTTAATGCTTCGTACCAGAAGAATCCACAAGGAAAGTGTTTAACGCTTCTAGCACCAAAATGAGTCTCTATATTACATAGTTGCTTAAACTGGAAGGTTTTGATGCTGTCATCTTGGTATTGGACAGGACAGTAGAATTAAGTAGATATTTCACTGGACATCTGACATTTTGCATTTTCTACTGAAACTAGGGTGAGAGGAGAACTTAGAGAAGCCTCGTCTGTTAGGAAGAAGTGATCTGATATCCAGTGACAGAGCTTCATAGTGTTTTATTTATTTCCTTTTGAGAATCCATGTGTTTTATGAACGATAAACTTATTTTCCAGTTAAGTACTTGTTTTCTCTGACCATTCAGAATATTTTAAAGACAGATATTGCTGAGGCTCTAAAGTGACCTTTAGGAGCATAGATGATGTATTAGTATTAGTTCAGCGATGCCTTCTGTGAGCGAAGATTGTATGATTGCTTTGGAAAGCTAGGAGAAGCCATTAGATCTAGAGGACTTACACAGAAGCTTTGTAGGATTTTGTTCAATGTTTTTATTGTGGTTTTGCTTTGGTCCACATTCTGTAACAGTAAAACACTTTTGAATGCTCTGTTTTCCTAGACATACGAAGGACCACACAGCACGGAAGAAGTATGTATATACCATTCTGGTGTTCCTATATTCCATGAAGGGTTAGTATTTGGTTAATTTATTTTTAATTAGTCTGTTATGTCTTCCTGCTGTCTTTGTAGATGTTGCCTTATTTTCATTCTGTATTTCTTCTTCAGTCCAGAATGGCAATGCTTGAAGCATGTGTACTAAACTAATATTGCATAAAGGGAAGATCACAGTAAAAAGTGTCCTAAATATTGTTTGTTAATTACTTTGTGAACTTTCAAGGATGAAGTATTGGAGCTGTTGTAGGAGAAAAACATCTGACTTCAATACATTTTTAGCTCAAGAAGGCTGCACGACAGGAACACACGTGTGGACTAAAAAGGATGCGGTAAGTAGCATTGATTTTCCTTCTGTGACTGGCCATTCTGGATTTTGAATGTTGGAGTGTAGTTAGTGGCTTGATTGCATTATTACTGTCGTTGAGCTGTTAGAGATCAGGGTTGTTTTTACTTTACCTTTTTTTGTTATTTTGATTTTCTTCACCGTTTATTTTTTCTGCATTAGAGAACAGAGGGTAATATTCCATAATTTTTTTTGCAGTAATATGAAAATTTCTTGGAATCATGGCTTTCTTCTTTGTTCAGTTCCTCTCTGCAACCTACTGGATAACTGTAGCTTTGGGAAGGAAGTTATTCCAACAAGAGTTTTGTTGTTTGGGGGCAGTTTAGTGGGCTTTTTGTTGTTCATGCATTTTTTTAATAACACTGTCCTGTTTTCTCGCTGTAGACTCTCTCATAAGTATTGGTTTTGTTCTAATATTTGTCAGGAACGAGTAGCTGAAATATTTAATACACGGAGATGTAAGTGGAGTCTTGCAGTCTCTGGTGAACATATAATCCTTTATTGCCTACACTGACTGGCTATTAAAAGAGTCCTGGGTTTTAATCTTGTAAAAATACTCCTGAATGCAATTTTAAATTCTTTTTTTCTTTACCTTTTAATATATATAGGGTAAGAAAGTAGTCCCATGCAGGCATGATTGGCACCAGACTGGAGGAGAAGTGACTATTTCTGTATATGCTAAAAACTCTGTTCCTGATCTGAGCTATGTAGAAGCAAATAGCACAATGGTGAGTATCTCATTAAGATGTAATTCTGGATTCTTCTTAATTCTTCCTGCAACTTGAAGTTAGGAAAACCTGGCTTCTACTTTATTTACGAGGCAGAGGTAGCATAAGAATCTTTAAGTAACAGATTTTTCTTGGCATTTATGTTTGTTAAAGTACCTATAACTTCTTATTACTTTTCCCCCTTCTGCTTGGACATGTGCACTTTAATGTGGGTTATTTTTAAAGCTGTAATATAATACGTGCTCCCCCCCCAAGAAAATCTTTAATTTGACTTTGCAATTAAAACCTGAGTGTTATGAATTTGTATCACCATATGGGCAAGTAATTATAGATTCATAATTTAATTGCATTTGGCTTGATGTAATTTAATATTGTTCTTCACGGTAGGCAAATTCATGGCTACTAATATTAAAGAAGTGATAAAATGTTTCTCTAATTTCCTAATCACCCATTTGGAGAAAATGATACAGCTTCCAGGAGGTAGATACATATATATATATCTCCATGTGGATATATAACCGTTATTGACTATGATACTGTATCAGAATCTATTTAGATTTTCATTTCTGTGTCTGAGGGACAATTTGATCACTTTGCTCTTTGTAGGATCTGAGTCCTAATGTGATATTTTGCTTAAAATATAATTGAGCTGTCTAATGTTTTAGTAGCCTGACAAAATGTTCTCTTTTTTTTTTCCTGTTAAGTTAAATATCCATATTGTATTTGAAGGAGAAAAGGAATTTCATCGCAATGTGAAATTATGGGGAGTAAGTATAAGAAGAATTTTTTTCTTTAAAAAACAAAAAACCCCACACTGATGGTGCTTTGAGCAGCAAGTGACCTCCTGAGGTCCTTTCCATGATGGTGCTGTTGGATGAACCCGTTGACCCTCCGACACTGTGTGCTGGTGTGTGACTTGGGCTGTGTGGTATGTGTGGGTGTTGTGTGTGCCCACACGTGTTCACAGTGGGAGAGGGCAGGCTTTATCCTAAATAGCAGAGGGAACTCCCATCTGCCCAAACATCTGCTGAACTGTAGTGGTAAGGTCCTCTTCCTAATTTAATTACCAAATATCTAATTGTCTGTTTCTTCAATTGAAGTGTGAAATATTTCTCCCCTTCTAGGTAATCGACGTAAAGAGGAGTTACGTGAACATGACGGCTACAAAGATTGAGCTTACGATGAGAAAAGCAGAGCCTCTATTATGGGCAAGTCTCGAATTACCGGTATCCAACACACAACAAAAAAAAGAGAATTCAGATTAATAATGATTCCAAGAGACAAGTTATTTCCCATTACGAAGTGGTGACTTGCTACTGTAATCAAATATTTAACTTTTATATAGATTCAATTTTTTTTTTTTTAATTCTGCATCATGTGTTCTGTTCTACAAAAGAAATTTGACACACGGTGAGTGGGGGTGTAAACTCAAAGGGTAATAGCTATTTCTGCTCTTGCTCCCATGGGTGTATTTATTCTAGCTGGAGTGTCTCCATGGGGATTTAGAGTAAAAGAACAATTGCCCTTTGTGTACAACCGTACCTACCACGCACTGACAATCCGAATAGATGATGTGTTCTCAGTCCACTCTGTGTGTTATTTTTAAGTGTTTGGTTTTAGACTGGATCTACAGGGTAGCACATACTCGGTTCAGCACTGTTTGTTACGAAGCACACAGTAATACAGACAGAAAAATCTGAGTTCATGAAGTGGTCTGCATGCAGTTCTACATCTAGAATAAAAAGGCATAAATAAAAAAACATAAATATGTAAGAGCACTTGTAGACTTAGATTTTTATCTTCTGAAACAAGGGTTTGTTTCAATACCCGTGTGCTGCAGAGGGATGGAATAAATGGTATTTTGCTAAGGATTTCAGTACTTGCTGACTCTTCTGTCTTTCATGCAAGAGAGCAAGAGATCAGATTAAACTAAAAACAAAGTTGGTGAGAAGGTATTTTCTATTTTTTTTTAATTATTTTTTTTACTCCTGTACCTTTGGTATTTGAATTCTTACATGTAAAAGTGAGTGGTCAGTGAAATGGCTGAATGACTTAATATCTCAGCTGTGGAGAAGTACAGCAGAATCTTGTACAATTACCAAGGTGCTGTCAGTCATTAGAATGTATGTTCTGTCCTATTCCACAACATTCAAAATTATGAATCTTTTTTTCACAGTAGGTGAATACATAGTAGGAAAAGCCAGTACACACTGTGGATGTCTCAGGAACATTATTTCCCTGTATGCATAGCTCTTGTTTCTGAGGGTGGTGATCTAAGAACTAAGTTACCTATAGGACAAATCTTAGGAGAAACAAAGAACAAGCTTTAAAATGGCTGTCTCAAATTGTAATTGTACCTTTGAATTAAAATATTTCAAAAATAGGAGTTCTTTTGAACAACGTAAGCACTGTAATGAGAAATCAGGACCTTATTTTTGCTTTCAGTTGTCCATCAGTAAAGATTCGTGGCTGCAGGTAGGATAGTGTTGAAGATGAGATTTTTGTCCAAGCAACACCACGTAGAGTAATGTTGCGTTCTCTTCCTGCTTGAAGTAGTTTCTTAATTTTGGGTTGCAGATGAAAGAAAAATAATGGTTTTGTATATAAGTCATGCAAGATGTACACCATTATTTATCGTACAAAGCTTATATATGTAAACAAGCAGTCCTGTGGACTGTTGCAATGTGTGGAGGCTTATTATCTGCCCTTGGCAGACCTGGAATAAAGCCAAGAGAAATGCAAAACATAGTAAAGGCATTCCCAAGTTAAACATGGGTTTCAAAGAACCTTACTGCTTTCCGACAGGTCTAATTTGACTTGAGCTTGGAGTTCTGTCTCTAGCTAGCAGTACTTGAAATCCTACTCCACGTTTAAAGTAGTAGGAAATACATTACCAAAGAAACCATCCTCAAACACCAAGAAGGAACACGTGTGCTGTATACGTGAAATTTGTTCTGGTGCTTCTTTACCTTCATTTCCAGATTGTGTTTCCTCATTGACTTGGAGGGAGTGTGGTTGCTTTTTCCCTAGGGCTGCTACTGAAAGTTCCAGCTCTAAGTTCTGCTTCAAAGATTCTATGAAGCTGTAATAATGCCTTTTTTTTTTTTCCTTTTTTAAAATAAATTTGAAAATGTCAGGTGCTGTGAAGTGATAGGGCACGAGCTCACTAAAATTGATGCCTGCAAATGGTCCTGTAAAAATTGAACAGATGTTCTTTGATGTGTTCTGAATCGACTGGAGCTCTTATTAGTATAATACCAAAACAAATCACTTCAGTGGATGAGGAATTCTAGGTAGCTGCTGTTACTAGCATACCATCTGTGGTTTTGTATGCAGAACTCTGAACTTGGGCAACAAAATGAGCGGTATTTAAATGCCAGGATGAATTTCTTGTGTAACCAGCAAGCAAGTTCAGTAGTATGTCTATCCATGTGGATATAGAAATACCCTAATATCTTGTTCTCCACATTTTTTTATATATTTTTGATTTATTTGCATCCTCTCATGCAGTGGGTTTACATCACGTGAAATCCGTGTTAAAGAGCTACAAGGGAAATGGAATTACTTGGGAAAGCAGAATTTCTGGGGTGTGAGCAAGTCCTGTTCTCTCTGTCAGTGTGCTAAATGCTGAACGGGGAGAAACGTGGATGAGCAGAGCTCCTGCTGTTCATGCTGCAGGCCCGGGGACCCCGTAACTGTGTGTTGCGCTCTTTCATGCTGTGTTCCGCTGGTAGCACCGTCAGCTCGGCTCTAAGTCGAAGAATGCTCCTGTAAATGCAGTCCTCAGTTTTGCTTCTGCTATTTTTTCTTTCCTCCTGCTCTTCTCCTGTTGTTCATATTTTCTTCAAGAAATTAAAGAAACTTCAAGAGTTTCGTGATGACTTTCTCCATCAGTGGCAATAAAACCACTTTGAAAATTCCCCTGTTTAAAAAAAGTAAGCAAAAAAAGCCAACCAATCAGCTTTGATGAGGCAAGGAGGTGCGGGTTTTACAAGTAATAACCTAGTTTTCCATGGCCTGTAATATTTTTCAGAATAAAAGGGTAAGTTTTCAGATTGTATGGATTGCCATAAGCCTTCTGTTTAACTGCATTTATTTGTAGCAGCTTTGTCTACGTCCATCACCAAGCTACAAAAGCTGTATCACTTGCTGAGTTTGAGTTACTCAGCTCAGGCTTCAACACGCCAATGTTTGATCTCGGTATTTCACAAAACGCCATGTTGACATGGGGGGGATTGATGGTTTGGCTGTAACTTTTATTAGTAGGTGCGGAGAGACTGTGAAACAACTATGGTGTACCAAGCCAGTCCTAGTGTTTTTTCAAAAGCAAGATTTGAAAAGTGTGCTAAAAGATTTCTGAACACTTGGGCTTTTGCCTAACAGTAGTGATGCCGGATTGCAAGCGAGTGTGTACTAGAATGCTTGCTGTTAGATTTACCCTTTTTTCATGTTTTCAGAAGTCATGTTGTATTTAACAAGTTGATACGCTCTAGCTCTATTTTTATAACTGTAGAGTCTTTAAAAAACTGGAGAGTGTTTCAGTGTAAGTTTACGTGTCACACATGTAGATGGCATATGACGTGTCTCATAACTGACTGTCCAGGTGCATGTAAAACTTTTAATTCACAATCCTTTATTAATAGGAGAAATTGCTAGAGCAGACAAGTTTGTGACAGAAAGCCTTTCCCTCATACATAAGCCCGTTTTCCTCCCTAGCGTTACATATATCTGTAACAACGGTTCCTGGAGGAGTTGGAATTTATTTTTAATGGTAGTATACTGTTAAGCACTGGGCTGTTCAGCTACTCTGACTCTTAGGTTTTACGTAGCACTGATGTAACTTGACAAAAAAACCCCACTTCCATTGGGTGATCATCTGGAACATGTACATTATCAAGTCACCATTTCAGTAAATAGTGTAGGGATTAGTTTTACTAGGAATTTTGCCTTGGGGGAAAAAAAAGAAATCTACTTATTCTATGTAATGATGCGTTTTTTGCTTGCATTCTTTAAACATGGCATGAGTATTGGTTGAATACTGTACCTGTTTAAGCACTGGTCTTACCCAATTGCTACTAAATATATTTTTATCTCCATTCAGGAGTGAGATCTTATTAAAGCAATGAATTAATGTGTCTGGAACACTGTTTTAAGGCGGTCATAATTTTGCCATTATAAGAGTCTTGAATTACAGTTGAAGGGGGGAGATGTCTTTTTGCATGGTCGTTTGATTCTCCACGTTCATAAAACTTATGCAGAAATTAATCTCATGTCTTCATGCTCTAGTTTTTTTTCTAAATGTATTCAATAAAATTCTTATTACATGCTGGTTGCATTTGGAGTTTTTTTTGACTTCTTTTGTTATGGCAGAGAACTTCCCTTTGCGTTTGTGTGGTGGTTCAAGCTGACTGGGACAAAGAACCACGTGCAGCTCTAGCTCACCCCCTCCCCACCCCCCTTTCCACAGTGATGTGGAGGGGGACAATTTCAACTACAAAGGCTCAAGGGTTTGAGGTTCAGGGTAGAGGGAGGGTAATAATCTACCATTTAAGATGACGGGTGAAGAACCAGAGCGACTTGGGGAGAAAACCAGATTTAATTCACCACAACCAATTACAAAGTAGGATAGTAAGAGGAACACATCAATAAATATGGCTGGATCTTAAATACACTTTGCCTCACCCCACCCCTCCCATCTTCCTGGCTCCCTTCTTCCGCCTCATCAGTGCAAGGGGGACAGGGAGCGGGGGGTACAGACCACCTGGCCACTAATTTTCCATGGCAACTCCTGCCTGAGAGAGGGCTCCTCGCAGTCTCTCCTTCCTGCCGCGTGGTGTCCACCTCATGGGAGGCAATCCTCTTCCTCCTTGTGAGTCCCTCAGGGCCACGGATTGCTTCGGGCACATCCTCCGCTGGTGCTCAGTCTCTCTCCTCTCTCGCATTGGGCTCTTATGTCGCATTCTGGATGTTCTCAGCAGTCAGGCAATCGCCTTCCTGCCATCTCAACCACCACGGGCTTCAGGGAAAGGTCCTTCTCTGGCAGCCTTCTCCCTCTCCTTCTCCCTAGGGACTGCTCTCCCCCTCTTTCTTCTCAGGGTGATGTTTCTTTGTTCTCTTCTCACCTTCCCCCCCTCCAACAGAAAAAAATCCTCAACGTTAATGACAGGACAGCTCAAACCAAGACAAACCAAAAGAGAGATTGAACGATGGAGGTGCCTCTTAAATACCTTGATGGCAGAGACAGGTCCAACTCTACCTGGGGGTGGGGGAGGCTCTTGAAGTTTCGCATGAGTCTACCCCCACTTGTTACAAAAACCCCGTGAGACTCAAACCCATGACAGTTTACAACACGACTGTCAAAGTCCAAGTGGGCATTTTGTACAGGTCAGTCCACATATGAGGGAAACTCTGGCAGAGGGGTTTTCCCAACCCCTTCATCTCCAACACAGCAGCCCAGTCAGGATGCGTGAGTTTGGCAGGAATTTGGGTAAGTGTGGCTGCTCAGGTGAGCACCTGTCTCATTCATGGAAATTGTCCTGCCCAGGAATTTTGAGCTGTCACAAACTTAGTGGAACTGGAATGATTCCAAATACAATGTTTAGGCTGTTTTTAAGAATGCTGAAGATATTACAGCTCTGCTGCTTTTTTTTTGCTAGTTTCTTGGGAATAAGAAAGAAGATAACTGTCAAAACCTCTGGTGTTTCCACAATGGAGATAATAACTTCAGTCCCCTAGTTTTGGAGGCTTGAAATTTTCTGCGGTGATAAAAACACTCTTTTCTCAAAGTTTGGGCAGATGTTCTAACCAAAAAGAACCAAGATACTGTCACGGACACAGTAAACTGATCCATGCCCAGTGACTTGGTCAAGCCAGTCGAGTTCCTCTGAGCTTGCAGAATGAAGGGCAGCGGCTGGAAGTTCGCAGTAGGGAGGAGGAATGGGCAGAAAGCGCAGTTCTTACGACTTCTCCGCACACAGCGCAGGTTTCAACTTGTGTTTGTAACGTCAACATCTTCCTGTCCAGCTTGTGAACATCTTGTTTTCCTGACACGCTGTTGGCATGAGCAGGAATGAAGAGCTACGGCCCGTGACCACTGTCATTACGTGTCAGTAGCCAGTCCCGTGAGCCTGAAAGGAACAGGGCTGTAGGAGCAGGTCCCTCTAATCTGGAGGTACATGAAATGCATCATTGTGGGGTGTTTTAGTTTAATTGATCGACCTATGTGGTGGCTGGTTCTGGCTCTCCAGCAAGTGTGCAGGGTTTTTTGCAGCCAGTGTGCTTCTGTGTGAGAACGAAGCATCCTCCTGAATAAAATACTGTTTTACCTGCTGGAAACAAGTATTTGAAAAATTAGTTCCCTGTTAAATATTAATTAAAGCTGATTTGCAACAAAGGTAGCTGGAGGCAAAGCTGTTACCTTGCAACTATCTATGATATATTTTTGGTCCAGCCTTGTTCTCTGAAATATGTTTTGAATTTGTGATAAATATTGATACTGCAATACTACTGCTGAATTCACTGCTTGGGAGAAAACTAATGTAATGTGTTCCTAGTCTAATATGCTTAACTGAATTTGTTCTTTTATTGAAAATCAGGCTTCTGTAAGAGGCAGAGTTGATACCTGTTTGCTTCTAGAACACAAGGAGCTTGATTCTATTTGTTAAGGAAAGTGCCTTGTAATCAAGTTCTGTGGTCGTATAGGTAAACATTACAGAATTGCCCAGATTGGAAAAAATCTTTAAGATCATCAGGTCCAATCGTTAACCTAACACTGACAAGTCCTCAACTAAACCATATCCCTAAGCACATGTCTACACAACTCTTAAATATCTCCAGGAATGGGGACTCCACCACTGCCCTGGGCAACCCCTTCCAACATCTGACAACCCTTTTGATGAAAAAAATTTTTCTAGTATTCAGTCTAAACCTCCTCTGGCACAACCTGAGGCTGTTTCCTCTTGTCCTGTAATTTGTTACTTGTTTGAACAGACCCATCCTCACCTCTCTGCAACTTCCTTTCAGGTAGTTGTGGAGAGTGGTAAGGTCTCTCCTCAGCCTCCTTTTCTCCAGGCTAAACAACCCCAGTTCACTCAGCTGCTCCCCATAAGACTTCTTCTCCAGACCCTTGACCAGCTTCATTGCCCTTCTCTGGACATGTTCCAGCAACTCAGTGTCTTTCTTGTAGTGAGGGACCCAAAGCTGAACACAGTTCTGGAGATGTGGCCTCACCAGTGCCAAGTATAGGGTTAAAAATCACTTCCTTAGTCCTGCTGGCCACGCTGTTCCTGACACAGGCCAGGATGCTGTTGGCCTTCTTGGCCACCTGGGCAGGCACACTGTTGGCTCATGTTCAGCCGGCTGTCAACCAACATCCCGAGGTCCTTTTCTGCTTGGCAGCTCTCCAGCCACTACTCCCCAAGCCTGCTGGTTGTGTTGGCCAAAACGCAGGACCCAGCATTTGACCTTCTTGAAACTCATACAGGTGGCCTCAGCCCATCCATCCTGCGTGTCCACATCCCTCTGCAGAGTCTCCCTACCGTCAAGCAGGTCAATACTCCGACCCAACTTGGTGTTGTCTGCAAACTTATCAAGGGTGAACCCAAAATTTCAATGTTCTGTCTTCATCTGTGAAGGCAGTTAACAATTGGAGTTGTCTACTCATGAACGAAACCTACAACAAAAGTGTTCAGTTCAGAATTTCTCCATAATTGCAGCTCTGCAGATTGGAAGCCTGTCGCCAATTCTATTACAAAAATTTTCCTTCAATGAGTATGTAACTTAGAATGGCCTAGGCTGGAAGGGACCTTAGAGATCATCTAATCCAACCTCCCTGTCATGGGCAGGGACGCCTCAACTAGATCAGGCAACACATCCCAACAGGGATCAAACTCGCGATCTCGGTGTTATTGGCATCACGCTCTAACTGAGTGAGCTGACTAGCCCACTTAGAAAGGGTGCTCATGTTTTCCAAGAGCAGTTAACAGCTGTAAAGATAAAGATGGTAAAATGAATGGAGGATATTAAAATGCAGTTGAAAATAAAATTTTAAGAGGAAGGTTTTCACATGGTTATAGAAAAACGAAAGTTCACAGAAAACATGCAAAGACTGAAGGTTAGTACAAAGCAACAACTCCAACTGTGAGTGAGGCAAAGCGCTGAAACTTTTCAAATCATGTTTTACAATTTTTTCCTGTAGCCTTATAAAGGTTCACCTTGTTGCTATGTGAGCACAAGGTCATTGTTCAGCATTTCTTCTGTTGCTGTTCTCCTCAATGATATTTTGCTCTAGAACACTGACAATTAAGTTTATTGCATTTATTATTGAACCATTCCATTGATGCACCTTGCCTGAAGACTGCGGTGTGGACGATGAAAAGTGGCCAAAATCTTCAACGTGGTTGAGTGGCAGTACCAAAATGTTGAGCACACAGTTCTTAAGCTAAATCATGTTATTTTAATGAGTTTTTGCATTTCATGGTTTTGTTATAAATGCACATATGTTTTACTTTAAACTGTCCCATAGGAGTAGTTAAGTAAACATAACTTTTCAAGGGTATATTATAGTCTACGGTGTTGTACATCCTCATTTTCCTTTCATACACTGTAGGTATTCTTCACTGAAATGTCAAGTATAGTTGCCTGCAGAACATGCAGTAGCTGCGAGAGACTTGATAGGTTTTGCCAGAGCTTCTCCATATTCTGCTAATCATGTTTTAGCACAAAGCGGAGTGTAACGCAGCCTGGTAGGCAAGTGCTGAGCCCTGCAGTTCCACTCTGAATATCCCGTCCTCAGGTAGGTTATCATTTATTAGACTGCGGGTGACAAGAAACATGGATAATTGCAAAATGAAGTCCAATCAGGCTGAATGATGTGGAAATACAGGAAGAAAATCTAGGTCCTTTTTGTGCCTTTCTCAGATTTGCCAGGACTAAATGCCAGTATGTATATGACTATATATATAAAGTAGCTTCTTTAATCATTGTTCTTTCAGAAACTTAGCATCTCCCCTAAGTAGTCCCTGGATGCTGATCTCTGCTGACAGCTCAAAAAATACAGGGCTGCCACAGCGAGTGCAGGACACAAGCTTTGTACCAACTCTGCATGGTCTCAGGACTTGCCAGGTTTGCATTGTCTGAGCTTCTCTTGCCCTGCCTGGAGCTTTGTTTTAGATCCTTTGGCTCTTACAAGTTTTCTCATGACCGTGTGGCTGTCCCTTTATTTGTGTAACCTGTGTTTCTCATTTTAGAGTTGTAAGATATAACTGTGTTTTTTAACATAGATACTAGTGTCAAGCAATTTTTCTGAGCAAACCAAGATATTTTTGACTCTAGCATCACATTACAGAGGAATAGAAGCTGATACAAGCAGGAGCCTTGAAAACTGAGGCAGGGGGTATGATGTAGAGGACGATGGGCATGGGTCAGTTAGAGAATGGGCACAGGATGCTGGTGGAAGCTACAAAGCTCATCAAATTTTAACCACTTTGTTATTAAAATGTTTGTCTGTAATAGTACTCTTTGTTCTTCTATGCTAGAGACAAGACATTCCTTGATTTCAAATATGCTACTGGTGAACTTGCCTTTACTCACAAAGTGTTGTTTCTTTTTGCCCATGACAAGACGGGCAGGATCCTTGTGTTCTCCTCCTCAGCGACGCTCCGCAGTTGCCGGTCCCTCAGCAAGGCTGGGTGCTGGGATGTCTCCGAGCTCAGAGCTGAAGCGCAGGAGGTGCCAGGGCATGACGGCTTGGATGCAAAGAGCATGGAAACGTGGCTGGGGAGACAGAGAGAGCTCTGGAAGCAAAAGCAGTGCTTCAGGAGGGGGGGTGTTGGTTCCAGGAGTATCTGAAGGGACGAGTGATCTCAGGGGGAGCTAAATCTTCCAGTGCTCAGCGTTCGCAGCTGACTGTGTTTCCCCAGCCTGACATCCCACTGCTTATGGGTTACGTAAGGGCATGTTGTCACAACAGTTGCTGTGTCCAGCTACTGCAGCCTGAGTTTCCTTCTAAAAATACAGCCAAGTTTGGAGGTAATGTGGAGAGCAGCATCAGGAACACGTCAGCAGCTTACTGTCAGCAAGCTAGCAAAGCACATCTGGGGAGGGTGACGTGTAAACACGGAAAGTCTATTCTTATCTGGTACCCTCCTAGGAAATGCTTTCCCCATTATTGCCCCTCCCATTCTTTCCCTTTATGGAAGGTTGTAACATGTCTGCAGTTTACTTGACCTAGGTCCAGCCCCTCCTGCATGAGGTACCTAGCAAACCAGTCCTCCTCCTCCTCCTCCTTTTCCTTCTTCTTCTGGCTCCCCAAGCTCATCCAGGAAATAGATGTGCCTTACAGGCAGGGTTGAAGACTTTCCTGGATGAGAAAGAAAATGTTTAAAGGCGTATGATCCATCAGGACAAACACTCCGTTGACACTGAGAGAGGCTGCCTCGACTTCACAAGTTATAACTGGCACAAGGAGATACAGAAGCAATCCAGAAGCAATCAGGCTTTTGAAGTTCCTCCTGCTGATGTTGACTAACAGAAGTAACTGCTGAACTTGACTTAGAGCTCAGCTTTAATACATCACAGATTTGCAGCTAAATTATGGGGTTAAACAGCAGCCACTCCGGCTTGATTGGAATTGCTTTTAGTCCCACTGAAGTAATAGACAGAGTCTTTTGCATTTAAAAAAAAATTTAAAAATCAATTTCTACTGCTTTCTCTGGGGACAATTCCTGTGCAGCAGATGTTGTTCAGCGAGGAACACAGCGCTTTCCTTCGACTTGGAAGAGAATGGCATGGTAGAAGCGAGTTTTCTGTATTTCATTTAATTAGTGTTGTCTTTCTGCTGTCTTTCTGTAGGGAAGTCCATGACGTTCACTATCAACCGGCTCTCTTAATGGCACTCTTAACTGTATGTTTAAAATCCCATGAATGAAAATAAAGGATTTTAGAGTAAGAGAGAGGAAAAACAGGCCATGCTGAGTATACACTATTCCTATCATCTGCAGAGAGGAGGTGCCCTGCTGCTTTTGGTGCTGTGTCACCTGGAGATTCCAGCTCTGCTTCCGTGACGGTTTCTACAGCACTGCCTGGGAGGTGCACAAAGTCCTCAGTGACTTTCAGACCCTGGGAGGATCTTCCAGAATCTTATCCTGCTGCTGTTTTCCTTAGAAAAGGTCACTGCAGTAGCTCTTCTCTGCAGTTGCTGCACAGCACCTCTTCCCCTTTGAATGTCACCACTGCAGGATAAACTATTTCTGCTCTCAAGCAATTTTTTATATTTTTTAAAGGCCCAGGATTGACATTTTTAAGCATTATATTGGTTTAAAGAAGAGAACTGGCAACCTGTTAAAGATACATTTATTAATTTTCATGGTTTTCAGTCGAGCGCACACGAATAGAGGACCAGCAGCAGCACTTCAGGGGCTGTCTATTCAGTGGAAAGCACAACAATGAGAGACTGCAAAGTGCTGTCTTTCCTAGTAATCTCTCCATTACAAATGCTTAAAGCAAGGAATGAAGCAGGTATGTTTTAATTCCTTCATGCATATATATACTTTAATTGCCAAGTACCTTAGGGCCTTCTGAATGAAAGGTTGCATCTGGATCATTAAGCACGAGCACTACTTGCACGTGTCTGATCCTTTTTTAACCCATTTCATCTTTCATAAGCTCCTGTAGCAATGAGCTTCACCATACAGTCACGTAGTGTGAGTAATCCCTTTGTTCTAAAACTGCTGCATGATGTTTTATTAGGAACAGCAACAGTTCCTCCACACAAGGAAAGGGTTTCAGGTCACTGAAAGCTGCTGGCCAGGTGTTCAGGTCCTCTTCCGTTGCAAAATTCTGTGCAGTCCATAGTGTTCACAGCGTTCGCATTCTCTTGGCCCTTATGAACATGCAGACACTATTTTATAGGTTGCCTATAGATGACGAACAGAATAATAGAGATTTTGTCTGTGGAAAATTCAGCATACAGCACTGGTACTGCTTGTGATCAACTGCTTACTGAGCTGCTTGACTGCTTTAGGATCTTCCTCTTATGATGTCTTTTCCTTAATAGATACACTGAATTACACGGAATTACACTGTGTGTTTTATTTTCAGCACTATTTTAAAAGAATGCAATTTTACATCAGCCAAAGCAAATTGCTCTGGCTGAACCAAAAAAAAAAAAAATGGGCCCTGTTCTAATACCTTAACTGTATAGGTACTGAGAAGATTTATGAAACTTCTTCAGCTGGTTTACTTCTACTTCAGTCATCAAGACACTGGGATAGAGAAACATCAATTTCCTTGCTCCACAGAGGCAGTCCCTTGATGCACGAGTCACCTTTGGGAATGGTTGCTAAATTACAGGGTGTCGAGAGAAGCACTGGTATCGCTTAATCCCAAACATTTAATCTTCAAAAGTTTTGACTTCGTTTGAGTTTTTTATTAAGCTTAAGATCTGCAGAGCATTTTTAGGTGGTTCTAGTTACTGACTGATTGAAAACCACAGCCGAATAACTATTTTAAATGACTACCATTTTTGGTGCAAGTGAACGGGTGGTGTAACTGGATTGCGTTTATCCCTTACTCAGTGGAAAATGGAGCATGGTCATCCCCACCTTCCAAACTGACCCCCACCACTAAACTGACCAAGTGTTATGGCTTCCTTTCCAAAGGCTAACCACACACGTTTTAACCTTAAGAAAATCTGAAATAATCTTCTTGGCACTGTTCCTTTGAAACCGATTTTCTAAAGAGGCAGTAGGCAAGCTAAATAGCCAAGTGATACAGGTGAGGTTTGGTTCATCCAGGTTTGATTTTGCCAGATTATTTTGCAGCACCGGCCTAGGCTGCAGGGTCTTTTTTTGCCCAGCTGTGTGATGCACAGATCGCTTCAGCCAGGCTAAGTGAATGAACTGTGCAGATGGTGTTAGGGAAGGACAGAGTAGATGATCGGGTGTTACCCGTTTGCAAGGAGAGCCTGAAAAATCCCCCTTGGGCTAGGAGACGGCAGCAGTTGTCTGGTTGCCCATCTATAGAAGAGGAAACGTGCCTGACTGAAGCACGGAAGGCAATTGCAGCTCTGAGTAACTGATCCTTTCAATACCAAGAACCTGGGACTTTATGGAAACCTCGGTAGTACTTTAGAGAGAGGGATGGAAATAGGGTTAAGCTATTTTGTATACTTTTGAGGATGTAGCGGGGCAGGATAAATGCTACATTCATAGAGAGCTATCAATTAAGTTGAGAGGAGGAACAAAGCAATCGATGCCAGCTGTGCATTCAGCCTCATCTGAGCCGTGATTTATTCTTGCAGCTTCAAACAACGCACAGAAACAAGAAGAGATAATATGTTCTTTTGCAGCAGGAAGGTAATAGCACGGAACTTCAAAGACTCTCTACCGCTGAAAAAGTTATGTCTGCTGTCGAAACATTTGTTCACTGGTTTATACTGTTAAAGTTTGCTGTAAATGAAGGAGGAAGCACGTTTTGTCAGATATTTCCTTTTTATGTTGAAGTTCCTTGTTTGCCTTATCCTCTGATGATCCTACGGCAGCGAACACTGACAGATCCAAAGCCGGCTGCTGCTCATGAGGAAAAGGCTTTTTTTCCCCTGTCCAGATATTCTGAGTCTTCCCTGAGGGCCCATTCAGTCACTGCCCATTGCAGCCAGCATAAAGCCCCGATGGAGCAGGAAGAGCAGGCGATTTGGGAAAAAGGGAAGAAAAAACAGGGCAGTTACGTACCATTTGCATTCACAAGGTATCACATCCTTCAGCAGCACCTTAAGCTCCAGGTGTGGAGATGAACAACCTGAAAACCGTGAGTGGCCCCAGTTTCATGGAAGTAAAGGGAACAACAAAAATGTATTGACTGTTGTGGTGTCCTCAGCATTGGCTTGCTCACTGCTCATGCTCTCCCATGTGCGTGCTGACAAGGTCAGTGAAGCACTACTTTTTCCAGCAGAAGGAGTAAAGCATGGGCTATGGAAGTATAATTTCCTCCTCGTGTGCCTAAGGCTTGATTTGTGCAAAGAAATTTAATAGTAATTTATGAGCACAACGTTCACAGGTGCACAGTGCTTCATCTTGCGGAGAGGCTTATTGGAAGTGATGCCAATAAAAGCCTCTCAGCTTGGTGGCATATACCCCCTAAACTACTTGTCAAAGTACTGAACAATAGTAATTTCTAGTTCCCTTGTCTGAACTCAAGGCATTTCAGATGAGAACAACTCCTGCAGCCTATTACTTGTCCTGTTTCCCTAATTCTGTCTTTTTTAGTACCACATCTGTTCTATTCCCCATAAAACAAAAAGGATTTTATTCGCACAACCTCATGGAAGTTATGGTTGTGAGAAAAACTGTGGTATACTCTACATAAGAGACAAAACTGGTTATTACCAGCTCCCACAAACTGGAGTGTGATTTAATAAAATTTATAAAATTTTAGCAATTTTATTAGTTGTAAAGCATGAAGATGAGAGTACATTTAAAGGGCAAATGAAGCAAGAATCATTTTTTTTTTCAGAAAACGAACAGTTTTGTGCAGCTTCTCTTCTTGTGCAGCTTCTCGTCTTGTGCCTTTCTCTTTGATTGTAGAAGCAGATCCTGATGAGAAACTTTCTTCAGGTATTATCTAAAGACAAGAATAACCTCAAGCCCTGTGCAGTGTCCAGCTCCCTCAACTGGAACAAGACATCCGCATGAAAGAGATCTCCTTGGAAAAAAATAGGAAAAAAATGTCGAGTTTGGAACCTGTGAAGGAGCAGAGGGGTCAGCTTTTGGTTATTTGCCAAAATCTCTATTTTCCGAAGTGCAAATAAAGACGGGACGTGCACAGTGACTTTCAGAGGGATGGACACTCACTCCCTGTGAAATGCTTTTAGATTTCCCATTATCAAGAATGGCCAGTACTGCATCAGCAGGAGGGCCAGTGTTTTATTTTTTCAGGAAAAGAAAGCAAATCAGTGTGATGAGTGTTCACCAGTCCTGCAGAACAGATTAAAAAAACACAGATGTCTTTGATGTTTTACATTATAAAAGCAATTTTCAGGACAAGAAAAATACACATGCTGAGGAGTGTTATATTCTTCCTCTCGAAACGTTTACTATTGATGACTGCTACGGGCAAAATTTACAGGTATCTTGGCAATTAATTGCTTTTGTAACTATACATCCAGAGTAACAGGTCCTCAGACTTGGCAGACCTTCCAGAAAATTCTCATTGGGAACTGGTTCTTCCTTCTCCCCGTCGCCAAATTCACTTCCCCCTAGGGTGGCTCTTAAGGCTACAGTTTTGTCAGTATCAGAGAAGGAGTAATTTCTAGCTCAAGACTTCTCTGACACGCAGAGCTCCTGCTCCCCCACCAGTAAACTTTGTGTGTGTTCTGAAGGTCAGAGCTCCGACTCGGTGGGCGGTTGGGAGGGACTGGGTCACTCTAGCAGCCTGACTATTCTGCATTTGCTGTTCAACTGAGCTTTTCGGAGCCCTCATTCTATGCTACTTCTCCCAGTGTCTCTGCTGCCGCCTGCACCGTGAAGGCTGCAATGGAAATCTGCCTCTTGACTTCTTCCCAGGCTTCGTGCTGCTCTGCTTTGCTTTCGATGTCAAACATGGCATCGTAGATCCCCGGGAAGGTCTCTCCAGCGTACTTGTTGTGACTGCTTGGAGCAAAGATGACATGTCTGTGGGGAGAGAGGGGGAAAAAAGTACGTATACTAAATAAAAATAACCACTAATGGTGTTTGTATTCATTGTAGGCAACTGTATATGTACTACATAAAGCAGCTACAAAGCCCAGGAAGATGAAGAATTCACTAAACACAGAGGAAATCTATCTGGACCTGTCTTCAAAAGGACAAGAGGAAGCAGCCCTAAAGGGAAAATCGATGGGAAAGGGCACAGATTTAGGACAGGTAACCTTCTCCTTGGGGAAAGATGACCCATTTGCCTGATTAGGAATGAAAACATGTCAAATTTTTTGAAAACAGGAACATTTTCAATGAAGCTGTTCAACTCATGCGGCAGTCTGGAACAGAGAATAAACCTAGTTATGGGTATACAATGAGAAGGGGAAGAGTAATCTCAAAAATAAATAAGCAGCTGAATGGTGGTCATCAGACCTGGGAGAGGAATGCAGAAAGAGGACAAAAAAATACATAGGAGAATTCTTGAGAAGAACAAAAGGGAAGTGATCATATTGGAACAGAACTGTGCAAAAATATCAATTTTATTTGTTGGTGGGTTGCTTTTTTCTTAAATAATCAATAGCCGCAGATCCACTTTTAAATTAATTTTGTTCGTATGAAGTATTAAATTACTTTTGTAGCATGTGAAAGAGTCCTCCAAAATCAAAATAAACACTAAAACTACCTTAATAAATAAAAGGAAGTAAAAGAAAATAAAATAATCCAGACAGCTCCAAATGATATCTAACACCCAACAAGAAGAACTGTAGAAAACAACCATTTCATTCTTCCAAAAGCAAGAACAACAGTATATCCTACGAGGAGAGAAGCGTGATTCTCAGTTCCACCTGCCTGAGGGACTTCTGGCTTGCTGTAAAAGCCATCGATCCATGAGTCAGGGGTATCCAGTCATTAGGAAAAGGGGGATATGGAGAGTAAAGTGAGGTAGTCCCACTCTTGACACCAGGAGCTAGCTTCTTGTCAAGTGTCACTAGTAAATGCACTGGCTTTCTGTAAAGGATGTTGCTCAGGGCCCATGTGTTTGTTGAGAGAAAACTTCAGGAACAGCTCGTTAATGATTTAACCTAATAGGAGCATCTACAGAAGCAGTCAAAGCTGGGACAGATGGGACTCGACAGCACAGCTCATGGGCCTTTATCTGTCCCGTCGTCAAAGGTCTCACTCTCTCTTCTGGACTTCTCTCTTCACCTGGTGTGCCCTACACATTTGTGCTCATCCTCTTCTCCCTTTTACTCTACCCTCGTTCCTCTATTCTTTCAATACAGTTGTTTCTCCACTCCATCCCCACTTTGTACCAGTTTAAAAGAACAAGTGGTAACAGAAGTAATACTATACACTTGCAAGTCAGAGTATGATGGCGAGTACAGAGAGTAGAGGAATTAGGCACCACAAGACCAGTGCAGTCAGAGTTCTCTTTGGGCATTATAAAAAAATGCCACTACTCACTGGATTGTGCCTAAAACAATCTGTGGAGCTGTAACCCCTATACAAAGCCTACACAGCAGTTCAGCTTTGTAGTCACTCAGGGTGGGGGTTCACCAGTGCCTTGGGCAGCTGGTCAAGAAACACGTTGCCTCACCTGTAAAACTTCCTTCCTGGTAAACCAAGAGGATCAATGAAAGCTCTTTCTAGAAGCATCAGCTGATCGTTCATGATTCGCACTGCAACTGCACTGCAAAGAATTGAGACAGGGACATTTCACACAACGAGGAAGTGTGACTTCCCAGCTTCTTTCAAGCACTTTTCCTCTTCTTTGGACAGAGGAAAAAAATGATGAAGATGGTCTACGATTTGCAGAACAATGAGGTTTTGTAAATAGAGATAATCAATACTAATGCATTGGGATTGCTTTGTTAGAAAACTCAACTACATGATTTCACGCTACGCAAAATAAAATGGGACATTTACCAGGGGTGTCGGATACTTGCTTAGTATTCACAGAATCACAGAATCATCAGAGTTGGAAGGGACCTCTAGAGATCGTCTAGTCCAATCCCCCTGCTAAAGCAGGATTGCCTAGAGCACATCACACAGGAACGCATCCAGGCCGGTTTTGAAAGTCTCCAAAGATAGAGACAGCACAACCTCCACGGGCAGCCTGTTCCAGTGCTCTGCCACCCTCACAGTAAAGAAGTTCTTTCTCATATTTAGATGGAACTTCCTGTGTTCCAGCTTGTGCCCATTGCCTCTTGTCCTGTCACTGGGCACTACCGAAAAGAGTCCAGCTCCATCCTCCCTGCACCCACCCTTCAGATATTTATAGACATTGATAAGGATTCCTCTCAGCCTTCTCTTCTCCAGGCTAGATAGTCTCACTCTCTCAACCCTTCTTTGTAAGAGAGATGCTCCAGTCCCCCAAACATCTTTGTTGCCCTCCACTGGCCTCTCTCCACTAGTTCCCTGTCTCGTTTGAACTGGGGACCCCAGAACTGGACACAGTATTCCAGGTGTGGCCGCAGCAGGGCAGAATAGAGGGGGAGGACGATTTCCCTTGACCTACTGGCCCAGGATACCATTGGCCTTTTTGGCAACAAGGGCACATTGCAGGCTCATAGTTAACTTACTGTCTACTAGGACAGTAGTAGCGAAGTTTGCTCCGAGATCCTTCTCCTCAGGGCTGCTTTCCAGCAGGTCTACCTGTAACCTGTACTGATGCATGGGGTTGTTCTTCTCCAGGTGCAGGACCCTGTATTTGGCTTTGTTGAACCTCATTAGGTTCCTCTCTGCCCAGCTCTGCAGCACAGCCCTCTGGTGTGTCAGTCACACTTGACTAGTGCCATTAAATGCCATTAGAAAGATCTCATTTAACAGAGGGGAGAGGAAGGCTGAGATGTAGGTCAAGATAAAGATAGATAGATTTTGGCATTCACCCATAAGCCAAGTGTCCACACTCTGGCTCTAATCTATGTAGTAAAGTATTAAGGATGGGATTCAGTCATCTAAACACAACTAGCTGGTACCACACTAGGTTCCTAGGAGCACCTGGCCTCCAGCAACTACACTCAGAGGGCAGATGAGTCCCACAGGGCCCTAAGGTTTGCAAGCATCTTACAGATATTTTAGACATCCTGAAGCACCCTCCTACCTCCTTGAAGCATGCTGAAAGCACAAATTCTGGCACCACATACAACACTCAAGTGTAGGTGTCTAAATACAGAGCTCAGTCCCAACTTGACTTTCATTGCTACCTTCCGTTCCAGTATTACAATAATTTGACAAGCTGATGGTAATAATAAGTTCTACAGCTGATACTGTTCATCACAGGAAGCATAATTCATCTTAGCAGATATTGCCTGTCTGATATTGTCTCAGAGTTTAAGGGCTATATATACTAACCAGAGGGACACCTTATTTAGTCACTGAAAAGAAAGAACTGCCACCAAGTGTACATATACATATACATTGTATATGTATAAATAAAAATAAAAATAAGTATAAATATGTTTGTGGACAGCTAGCTGAACATGAGCCAGCAGTGTGCCCATGTGGCCAAGAATGTCAACAGCAGCCTGGCTTGTACAAGAAATACTGTGGCCATCCGGGAACAGATTGTGCCCCTGTACTCGATGCTGGTGAGGCCACAACTTGAGTACTGTGTTCAGTTTGGGGCCCCTCACTCAAAAAAAAGACATTGAGGTGCTGAAACGTGGCCAAAGAAGGGCAACAAAGCTGGTAAAGGGTCTCAAGAATAAGTCTTCTAGAGATCAGCTGAGGAAACTTATGAAGAGGCTGAGGAGACCTTATCACTCTCTAAAACTATCTGAGATTGTAGTGAAGTGGAGGTCAGTCTCTTCTCCCTAGTACCACGTGACAGGACCAAAGGAAATGGCCTTAAATTGTGCCAGGGGAGGCATAGATTGGATATTAGGAGGAACTTCTTCACTGAAAGAGATTCTGAAAGGATTCTGTGATTCTACAATTATATATATATATATATATATATATAAAATGATTGTTTTTCCCTACACTTACTCTTTCTTGTCAACCCGTTCAAGTCTGCTGTGAAATTCAGCGGCAGCCTTTGAGAAGTTCACCACAGCGGAAAAAAGAGGATCTAGAAAAGAAAGGGCTTTGTGAACAACTTCAGAATATCTACTGAGCCAAATTTACCTTTCAGTTGCCCAGTGAGAGAAAGACTGCATTTGTTTTGCTGATATAATTGCATTAATTCTGTTGCCTTTCCGTAACTTACTAGTTTCCCTAGTGCAGACTTCAAAGAGCTGCATGACTAACAGTGATAAAGACCTTGTGCAACAAGGTCAGAAATAAAGCAGAATGCTTGAGAAAGCTTTCACGAGCATACATCTTCCCCCTGCCTGGCAAGGAGAAGGCTGGCTGGCATTGCAGAGGGAGAACTCTGCAGTTTCCTTTTTAACAAAGAGCTGCACTGCAGTGTTTAGGTATAAAAAGCCTGGTGTACATCAAAAGCACCAGCTCTTTCAGCAGGCTGTGGAGGAACAGCGGGATTTCCTTTTTGGAACGTTACGTCCTATTCATATCGTAACAGAGGAGTGTGATATGTATATTGAATAGTATTAGGTGAAGGATAAAAGGGCAGATGGATGAAAGCAGCCAAGTCCCACGCTGGCTCCCTGCGTGCAGGAGAGCTGCAGCACAGGAGGAGTCTCTGCTCCTGCTCTGCTCCCACCCCGGGGCTCTGCTGGGGGCTGCAGGGTGACTCGGTAGCTTTTTCCTGCTCTGTTCCTGGCAGTACATTCAAGGCATGTGGGATGGCTTAGCCAAAGAAGCACCAGGCCTTTCTTTTAATGGCAATATCAGCTGTAGCAATTTTCCTTGGGAAAGTTCTATTTAATACAGACTTGGGAAAAGTATCAGTTTATACAACTAAATTTTTGTAGAACAAGTAACAGGTGGATGTTACGAGAAGACGTATTTCTGACCTTACCAAAACTCAGTTATGAAGAAGAGAGTTTTACAACCTGTACATTTTTTTCACAAGTTTCAGAAAACTTCAGATAAAGCAGAGCATCCTCTATTTGATCGCACAGTAATATGGGGAATAAGATTAGGTCACCTCCTAAATCCAGTCCTCTGTTGGCAACTTCACTGCTTATAAATTTCTCACACCATTTTAGTGTGATAGGCTTTCTGTGGATAGATTTATCACACTATTTCGTGAGATGGGCATTCTGTTCCCAGGATTCCTATTGAAAGCTGTTCCACAGTCTCAGTTGCTCTTCTATTTCTAGCAAACTTACTTATTCATCACCAGCCTACACGTGCTCATTCTTGTATTAGTATTTTTGTTTAGCTTGCATAATTAGAGGCACAGATTTTCTGTACGCAGCTGTTTATGGACTGCAGTACAGACAGACCCATGTCCCCTTGTGAGGGTGGGAATTTACCCTTGTGCACACCAGGGGCAATAGTTGGGAGTTCGCCAGAGGACAGAGCTCTGCCCTGCTGGTATCACAGCAATCGTGGACACAGATTGCATTTCAGAAGCAGTAGCAGGGGATTTAAAAAAAAAAAAAAAAAGGAAGATCATCTGAAAATATGTAAGTGAATTTGTGCTAATGTACACTAACTATTCAGTGTTGTTAGCAATTTTAGAAAATCATAGAATGTGTTAGGTTGGAAGGGACCTTTAAAGGCCATCTAGTCCCACCCCCATGCAGTGAACAGGGACATCTTCAACTAGATCAAGTTGGTCAGAGCCCCATCAAGCCTGACCTTGAATGTCTCCAGGGATGGAGCCTCCGCCACCTCTCTGGGTAACCTGCTCCAGTGTTCCACCACCTCCATAGTAAAGAACCTTTTCCTGATGTCTAATCCAAATCTAATCTATATCTCTGTTCCAGTTTAAAACCATTGCCCCTTGTCCTATTGCTACATGCCCTTGTAAGCAGTCCCTCCCCATAATTTTTCCTTTTTTCCTCTGCGAGCCTTAGTTCCTGATAGCATATGACTATAAATACATATTTTGTCAAAAAAAGCTTTCCAGCTTTCATTGTTGCAGAGGGACAGTTGAAATGTGAACCCAAAGAGCCAATGAAAAACATGAATCTATTATTTTGAATGACAACTTTGTGACTTATTCAGGGTTAGTTAACAAATTTCGTTGGTGTTGTCAATAGGCAATTCTATGAAAATGCTGAGTGAAATTGATTTTAATTTTCACAGTATCGTAAAAGCTGCCTGTGTATTTTAAAGTGCAAGAGATAAACAAAACCTGAAAAGTACAGTTTTATTCAAGAAACAATTTAAAACTGATCAGGCATCAGAGAAGAGAGATGAAAACAATGAAAAGACTGAAAATATGCCTTGTAAAAAACTGGTCAAAATGACACATCTATAAAGTTATTAAAGAGAGAGTTAAGTGATATTTTGGGGAAAAAAATAAAAAAAAAAAGATTGCTGTTAGAAGCTAGGAAGAAAAACAGATGCATTCATCAGAAGGTAGTTCAGGAATCTTCTAATCTGAAATCTGAAAGAAACTCAGATAATGAAAATAAAAGATTTAACAGAATAGATACTCTACTACTGCAAAAAGAAAATCCAGATTTGATGTTTCCTTACAAGATACTCCGTGATAAACACAAGAGAATATTGAAATAATTCCTTGTGTTATGCAGAACCTCAGACCAGATGATCCATTACACAAGGCTTCTTCTGTCTCGAGTGGCCTTCTTCTAAAAAGAGGTGTCTTCAAAAGAGTCATTAATTTTTCACTTAAGCCATTCCATGAGGTTTTAAATATAATTTTTAATCTTCCCCAAATGAAGATTCAGTCTGAGTTACTTTTAACATTTCACGCAACCCAAAAGGGTAGCGCATCTCCAAAAAGCTAATTTTCATCTCTAAACCACAGGTCCATCAGTCAGCAAGTGAATTGGAACTGACTGAAAATCCTCCTTGGCACAGAAACACAAGGGGTGAATAAAGCAAGAGGGAAAAAAAATAAAGCAAGAGAGAAAGAAAATTACCATGGAAGCTATCCTAGCCTGGGCTCCAGAGCACTCCGCTATGCCAGACCTGCTCTCTATGCTTCATTGCAATGTGTTCAAATGCTCAGTAAAATGATAGATTGATGCAGAAGAGCCAGACAAGTGCTTCTGTGGCCTAAAAGTGGTAGCCTGGCACTGAGACACATGGCAAGTAAGTTTCTCAGGGTCAGATGAAGTCCTTGGCTGATGAGGAATGGGCACTCGTGTCTCTCAAGTTCTAGGCAGTTGCCATGAACATTTAACTTGCCTTGATTTTAAGCAAAGAAGTGAGAAGCAGGCTGAGAGATCTCTTTGCTCTGTATCTGATGTCCATGACTGCTTGTGAGCACTGTAATAACGCCCATAGTTAATAATATGCAGGAAAACTGTTATAACCCCCTCATCTAGACGATAACGTGTTAAACTTGTGTTATGTTTAGAAAAAAAGTTAGAGGCTCTTTATTATGATGACAGAATTGAAACAGGAAAACAAGGAAATCAGTTTCAGAGCTACAATAGATACGTGTCTCTGCATGGTCTAACTCATACACTTAAGGAAAAGTCTCATGGGTATTACTCACCAAATGATACTTTGTAGCTTTTCAGCTGTTCTTCATGTTTCTTGGCCAATTTATAAATTCTATTGCTATAGCCTTTTAAGGCTTCCCCGTAATCTCTACAGTCGAATGGAATGATCTGGGAATCTGCCAGTTCATAAACCAGTTTGCCTCGCAACTGGGCAATGGTTAGCTGCTTCTTGAAGGTGGGGTCATAGAATTTTTCCACTAACTCAAAGGTCTCATACACGGTGTGATAAACAGGATAACTGCTGAATTTGTCTGTTTTCTGAAAAAGAACATGCAAATTTGTCAGCGCCCTGTAGTCTAGCTGCAGTTGAGGGATGTATTGATCACTTAAAGCCTATGAAGTTTTGCAGTTTCCAAACCAAAAAACAATTGTTACAAAACCCCATTTCCTGTTCTTTCCAATTTTTGTGCATTTATTTTAAGAATCTAAACAAAACCGAACCTAGGGAAGGTTGCATAAGATGAAGAGGGCAGGTTTCATTCTCTCCATCATCCACAGAGATCTGCCTTCAGTTCCAGGAGGAGAAAACAGTTTGGGCTTTTGGATAGCATAAGGCCTCAGTCAAGGCCCTTTTCATCATATAGTTATTTATGAACATAATCAATGAAGATTTGTGTATTAATGGGCCTACTAATAGTATGGTAGAATGAAATACATATCTCCAATCAAATTCTATAAATACTTTTCTGTGCACTTGACAGCCTATAGCATATAAACAGCACTGTACCATGTTTTATTTTCCAAGCATTTAGGTTTCTTGCTAAATGAAGAGATGGCACTGCTACACAAACCACTCAAAGATTCTTTGAGGCTTTTTTATTAATCACGAATAAAAGCTTTTACAAGATGACTGCTCAGCACTATCAAACTTCTTCAAGCACTCTGGAAGACTTACCCTATTTTTGGTGTAACGGACTCTCCCTGATGCAATTCCCAGTCGCTGAAAGTAAGCTTCGAAATCACTGCCTGATCCCAGTTTGTTTATCCTACATGCAGAAAAGACAGCATCCTGGTGAGAGCACTCCTTCTACAATACAGTGGTAATTTACACAAACGCAGATTTTTCAAAGAAATGGAGATCAGCTGTTTTGGAGGGCACATCAGGGACACTGGTAAGATCAGAAGGTAGAGGAGTGGCAAGCTTAACTACTCCAACTTATTTTGTTCCACCACACCAATTCAGTATCGAATATTGCTAGCAAAATATTTTACATGTAGCAATCTTGATTATGACACTGACCACATTTTTTTTAAAAAAAAGTACACATTATAAGCAAGAGGCACAAAATTCTATCAGACATCACCGCAATCTTAAAACATTAATCATCTATTTACAATCTAATATGAATTAGGCAGCAATATTTGTAAAGACAGATGTGTTTATATACTGAGCATATTCCACAGTAGAATCAAAGACTGGTAATTTCAGCGGCAGAAAGCAAATTAATATTTGTCACTTACAAGTAAATATTGCCATCTGCTGGCTACGTGTGGCAAGACAGAGGAAAAGAAAATCTAGACATAATATTCTATGTATTTTCAAATACTTATTTTTTTATATTAAATTTTAGGTTTATATATCTAGCCTGGTGATTAACTGGTGTTTCTCAGCTAAAAAAAAAAAAAAAAGAAAAACCGTTTCTTCTGTTCCAGCTAAAGTTCTTCAGTTAGTATAAATTTCTGCGAGGAACTATTTGTACCAACTGAGAAAGATCAGATCTGGTAGCTTTTGCAAAAGGATAGAAATTTGGTGAGCCTAAAGAATCTAGACATTTATCTTTACCAGCGTTTGAAAGATAGGGTAACGCATGCAGAACATTTTGATCAAATCACACAGAGGGGCAGTTTTACCCACATGAATAACACCACACTGTGCACACAATTTAACCCTGTGAGTTGCAGGCTTAAAGAGTGTTTTGGCATTTTAATACCTTCTAATATGAAGTTTTCATACCCTCAGATATAGATTTGTAATGTAATATATTTATATCCACTGTATAAAGAAAGAGTAAGTATCACAAGAGCTGTTTAATTACAGCTCTAGGCAGTTTCTTTCAATCGAGCATTTGCTTATCCTAATAATTTTGGAATTATCTTGTCTAGTAGGGTGGCAACTATATTTTGAACACTTTCTCTACCATGCTTTTTTCTGATTGCTTTCCAAATTGCTTTTCTACTAATAAAAAGCCTTTAAGCAGTGAGGTTTCATTTTACAGTAGACTTAGATGACACCCTCATTGAAAAAAAAGAATTCATAAATAGCACATCTTGAAAAAATCTGGAGAGTAGCCATGCTAAGAAATGATGAAAATATTGGGAAAGAAGAAAGCAGATTAACAACTTACCTGGGGTAACTATTATTTTCAGTTGCAGGATCTTTTTCAAGCCAGCTCTCGTAAAGAGTCTTATTTTCATAACCCTCATCAGGACTTAAAATCTAGAGAGAAAATATTACAATCTCATGGGGAGTTCCTCTCACTCGGTCGTCAAAGGAGACCTTCACAGCTATCATCTGCACCGTTCTTGACCAGCAGCAGGGAAGTACTCAGGCATCATTTACACTTGTTACACACAGTTATGGATCCCCACCATGAAAGGCATCTCACAAGCACCTGGAACCAACCACAGACAGTGGGGAAGGGCAGGTGAAAAGCTCAAGGACAGCAGCTGGAGTTCATCCACTTCTGAGCAGAGTGTAGCCTGGGGATTTCTAGGGCTTCCTGCCCGCCTGTAGCACCGTGTACGTACACACGCAACAGCACAGGCAACACTATGGGGCTCCTCCAGAAGTCACTCCACCTGCTTTCCTTTCAGGAGACAAGGGGAGAACACAGCCCTGACCCTGCGGAGGTTTGCCCCACACAGCAGCAATATTGTCTCAACAGGCTGAGCCTGAAATTTGACTGCTGCTTCTGTAGGAAGGGTACAAAGGAATTGTGGTAGAAGGAAAACCAGTCATTAATCACACTAGAGCAGTGCCAAGGGAACTCGAGCAAGACTGGAGAACGGTCGTGCAGGATCCTGAATGTACAAATGTCTCCAGCTACACTCCTAAACAATCTTTACTGGACATTTATTAAACAGTCTTTAATAGACATGGTCCTTCAAATATAAGACTGGTTATGAAGTGCAGAGGATTGAGACTTTTATTTTTTGTTCCAAGATACAAAGCATAAATATTCATGGCTAGATACATGGTCCCAGAGATTTGCTGAGACTTAAATTCTTCACTGAAAAATATACAGACTCCAAACTGAAAATCCAAAGAGTTTTGACCTCTGAGATTATGTCAACAGCTAGCAGAAAAATAACAACTTGTGAAGTAACTGCTTGGCTGCTGTCATTTTCAGGGCACTTTGGTGAAGTTCTAGGGCTAAACTGAAAGCGGCACATTAATAAGAGCAAGCTGAACTCTGACATATGGGAGGAAAAGTACTCCATGCTCTGGCAGAGATACTATTTTGACAGCCCTAGTCATGGCCAGATTTTTCATACAACGCTTAAAGCATAGTAAAGTACTATTACGTATGTATGCATGTATGTAAAACATATAAATACTACTTGCCCTGACTTAGATCCAAATCTAGAATAAGCATTATTACTACCTCAAGGGAAGACACACACTAGGTACAAATACCTAGTGAGAAGTGATGATCAGAACAGGGGAATTGGAGTTGAAGTATTGGAGATGCTGGCTGGTGGTGATCAATTGTGTAAAGCCCAGCAGGGCCAAAAAGGACTGTCAACAGCTAAATGTCCCACCTGTGTGCTGAGGACGACCCTTAAACGCAGAACACTTTGAAAGGCAACACTTCATGTACGCTGCATTTTTTTTGTGAGACCTGGCTGACTAAAAAAGAAGAAGAGCTTGGGTTGCTGGATAGCTGGATGATGGATTATTTAATGTGAACAGAAATAACTTTCTTTTGGACATGCACAGTCACTCATGCCTGCACTCATGTTCTGTCGCCTACTGGGCTTCCTGAATGAAATTCAATCCCATGTAGAAGCCTAATGTAAAGCACAGGGAACATTTTGGTCTCATTTACGCCATTTCCAAAAATTAACTCGGATTCCTGAGATGCACAGGACTTTCCACTATTCCTACTCATGAAACTGAAAACCAGGATATGCAGAGGCTTAGGAGGTCGAGGCTTTGATGTGTATGTCTAGATTCCCAGTGACATCCCAAACCAAAGGCATTGCAGTTGAAACAGCAAAACTAAGAATACAATCACTCTGTCTTAGTCCTTCTAGCCCTTGCAGAAATAATTTTTTTTTTCAGATTAGTAGAAAAGACACAACTAGCAAAGGTACACAATTGTAGTCTTAGTTATCTTTATAGCAGGTTGTCTAAATGCAGGTGAAGGGAAAAAAAAAAAGAAGAACATTAACTAGATCCCTCTCCTAAAGAGAGCTTCTCTGTTCCAGCTGGTGCTTTAGTTTCTCTCTCTCTCCTCCTAATCCAATTCACTAGGATTTTTACAGGTCTGGAGAATATAAATGGGTTTTATTCTGTGATGCTAGAAGCAGTGAACCAAGTGAAAAGTGTGCCACATTTCTACAGGCTCTATCAGTCATATGTATACATGTTTCTTTGCCAACAAAAATGACGTCCTAGTTAGAAGCTGCCCTTCAGTTGTCCATCAAAATATTTTTTTCCTTGAGACAATTACCAACAATCTCTACGAACGACGTCACAGCAAAAGAGTGTAAGTAATCTAAAGAAGTTTCACAGCCTGTGATCTATGGATCACTAGAAGTCACGGGTGGCACATCAACATGCGGATGTAAATGAAAGATGGTTTGGAAATGAAAGCCACAAATGTTGAATCATTTGAAGTTTAATGCTTTAATGGGTCCCAATCACCCTGAGAGGTGAATGCAAAGGAGACACGATCAGGCCAGCTGTAATCATGCAAATCCATACATCTGGCCTGTTACAAAACCTGCTCAGTCCTCAACATTTATCACAGTATTTCAGGGGCTCAGTGAGATATGAAGGAGATTCAGGAAGAAGAGACAGAGACAAAGTGGCAGCTAGCCAATGTGAAATTGAATAGATTGTCTTTAGCACATGAAATGGAAATTTAAAATGCAATTTATTTCCTTGAATGCTTATCACATATGGAGAATTGATCTTGCTGAAGTGTTTTATTATCTTGTTTTTATTATTCTATTCTTACTATATATTGCAAATAATATTCCACTTACATCAGTGATACATTTTGACCCTTCTAAGAATACTGAGGCCTGGACTGATGCAATGTTTTGCTACTATTTTGGTGGGATCGAGATTCTCCCAGTACAGTGATAAGATAAATCCAATATTACCAGTAAACTTTCAGTTTCACATTCTTAGAAACCCACAAAAAATAAACACTCTGATTCTGTACCTCTTTTGTCAGATTATACACGAGTCTGTAGAGAAGAGGAGTGCAGTCAACTCTTAATGTGTAGTTACCTGAAAATGAAACAAAGACATGGAAATATTCCCTTCACATACCAGGGCCATTATCTTCTTAATGGATTAAACCTTGCAGTCCTTTCTTAGACAAACTTTCTGACCTCCAGGTCAAGAATTTAGAGCTTGCCTCAGAATATATACAGAAATAGACTACCTGCTGACATTGTATATGCTACTGCACCACATTATAGTAAGCACATGGTAATGTAATTAAACCTCTCATAATTCTACAACATGCCTAAATATTCCTCACTAGTTACAAGCTCTCATCACGCAGACACTCCCTTAAACTTGCACTAAATGGAAGGCAATGCCAACATTCTACTTTCTGTAGGATGTTAATAATGCATTCAGGAGCTGTGCAGGAGGAAAGACGTATTCCCTGCAAGATGTTTTAAGAAGTCTTTCAATGCAGCTGCTGCTTCTCTTATCATCAAAAGAATACTTTCTCAGTGCTTTTGCAGACTGTATCTGAAAGATGGGTCATTTTCTGAGTAATAGACTTGCAGGACTGTCCTGAAGGGCTTGGGAAAGTGTTGATAGGGCTAGGACAGAGGTTGGACTCACTGATCTTGAAAGACTCTTCAAACCAAAACTGTTGATGATTCCAAGACATGTGGCATTTTATGTCTCAGAACGACATCTCACTCATTCAAGGAGCAACAAAAATCCAGACTAAAGCTTTTATTTATTGCCTCCTAAACCTCCCCTTTCACTACCACATTGTGGCTTCTACACTTTCCATCCTTGAGGTTTCCACATTACCCACAGGGTGTGTTGAGCTAGGTTAGGATCTCATACCATCTGTTACAGCAGTGAGACCCCCATCAGAAGGAAACTATTGCCACTTTTGAGGCAGGCAGGGGTGTAGAGTAGAGAGGTCTTCTCTACAGACTACAGCCCCCAACAGCAGCTGGGCAAACGCCTCTGCCCTCAAGTACACAACACAGCAGAGAGGGGACGAAGGATGAGAAGACGGGGGCGTAATACAACATAAACTCACAGATAACACAGTTATTAGGGTTTGCTATGGCTTTAGACCTTTGGGTTATCCTTTGCACAGTGTGTTCTCACAAGAGGATTAGACTGACAATTACAGAAAACCCCATGACGATGGGAAAATTACTAGGTAATGGTGTTTCCAAGGAGAGGCTGTATTTGAGAACTGGAAATTAAAGTACAAAAACGCTCAAAAGGGTGATCCATTATTCTCCTTTTCATTGCTAAAGGACAATGAATGGAAATAATTTGCTGCTCAAAATGTGGCAGAAGTACTGTGGAGAATATATGATGATAAACAAAATAATTGGCAGAGTACATGGACGCTATGGCTCTACAGGGGATTTGAATGCTCAGTCAGGTGAAAGATGTCCGAGATACTTAAAACAGTACACTGAATATGGTGTTCTTTTCCTTATCACGTATTTCTTTTCCAGTGGTTTTACTTTCACATCTTCTTTAATGCATAAAGCAAGTGACATGTTTGAATAATCAAGATTTAGAAGAAAATCGTTAAGGCAGCAGCATGTTGGCCGCAAACCAACTAAAAAATACGCGTTACAGACCATGCTGAGAATGTGAAGCGGTTGTAAAGCTATTATTTCATTTGTGAGATCTTCTAGGCGTGAAATCCTGCTCTACTTTTTACACAGCATGTAGGCTGCATAATTGAAGGAACAGCTCTAACCCTCCCTAAACCCCAGCTCCAACTGCGCATTTAGAAACTGGGTTTGGCTTTTCTTTCTTTCCAATCCTTCTGTGACAGACAAAATTTTCAGCTGACAGGAATAAAAAGAGTTCTTAAATATGCCTGTTGATATCCATTTTATTCACACACAGTAAGCCCAAATGAGCTGGGTTTAACATGGGAAGAGCAATGCTCTAAACTAAGGTTATGATGCAGGGCAGCTTCACAGGACAGAACTGACTATTATTTCAGCATAGACATCAGTAAATGGAGTCTTTCTGCCATAAAGCTCAGTATAATTTAAGAAGGATTTTGTGATTTAGGCCATAATGTTGAGCCCAAAATTCAAAGTCCAGTTTCTAAGCAGCATTCCTGTATGACAGATTCTTCTCATAACCCGGAGGGCATAGTAAATTGGGAAACGGTGGATCAGGCTCTCTTGTGAAACACTCTTCAGTGTTTATTCTTCTAGAAGAGCCCTGCCACAATACACGTCCCTACTTGTAGCAATGAAATAAAGGAGACCACACTGGCCCGAAGCAGCAAAATGGGTCCCACCTCCACAAAAGTCAAGCCTAAGGTCTCGACATAACTTGTCTGAAGATTGTAATAAACTTTTGTCCCAAAATACTGTAATTCCAAAGAGAAAGGAGATGGAGCTGCAGGCAGAACAAGAAGCAGTCTGTCATATAGTCAAACTGTAACTGGAAATTAAAGCTACTGTTGTTAAGAAAGAGTCTAACATTCAGTCTTGCTCAGTTCATTAGCATGAAATACTGAACTCCTCCAAAGAAGACACCCTGAAATCCGGAGTTGTGGGCTGCAGCTCAGGGATGGTGCTATTTGCAACAAGAAAGCTGCATGAGAATTGAAATTGTTCTCTCCCTCCACTTCATTCTGTATTTGCTACACTTATTCAGAATATCACATTATCTATCTTATGTTCACCAGCTCTGGACAGAATAAATACATAGAGATCTACTAAAATTTACATGGGTGAAGCAAAGTGAGTTTTAAAATAAAAGACACACCTTCTATGGAAGAATCTGTGTTGATGTAAGCAACTGCCCGTGCCTGGAGGACTCTGGCATTTTCCTGCAGTTGTAAAAGTATAATTAGTACTTCCAGTCAGTGACATTTAGTCAAGAGCGTACTAAGTGCATTGTTTTTTACAGTGTTACCTTTAAGAACCTGGTCAGGATAAGTACAATGTAGCTTACTAATTATATTAATCCTTGAGGATGGGTCAGTGATCTGGGCACATGAAATTCACTCTTACTTTCTGGAACTTAATTTGTTGTGGAAAACATTCACGAAATGTAGGTGCTGCCTGCTGTGTCACACAAGGGCGAGATGGAACAGGAAGATTACTAACAGCATTGTATCAGGGTAAATTAAGATTACACATGTTAATTCTGCACTTGCAGTGCTTTCTGAACATGTGACCATGAGGTCAGCCAGAATGTCCCCACACTTTCAGTCTCCAGTTATTCATGTGAGCTCCCGGCACAGAACGCAATTTTAACACTAAGTATTACTGTCATTTTCACGCTCTTCCATTTCCAAAAGGGAAAAATCAAAGCACTGACATTTCCTATTAAAATGAATTTGACTGACTGTCTTGAGTCAACCAAGCATTGCTTCTGTGCTAAATATATACACGCACTTGTTTAATTTTTTTGTGAACTGGTAATTACGTTTTTAACTGATACTCTAATCGGTAAGTGGTATTTTACTGTCTTCGCTTTGTGATAGATATTCTAATTAGGTTAGTAATTGTTACTTGATTCATTCAACGGATAACCCAGCTAATCACTTGTAAGTGAGGTGAACTAAAAATTGAATTGGTAATTGATAACTTCATAACAAAATTGATACCTTTAAAACAAACACTAGAGGAAATTCTGGAAAAGAACGTGAAGGGAGGGAGAAAGCCTGTATATACACACATGAGGGTTTGCATATATGCAAAAGCATATTTGCTAGGTAAAGAAATTCCTTTGTTTCTGAGCAACAGAGATTATCTATGTAACAAAAGGATGTTGCCACAGTTGCCAAGTTCTTCTGCTACCCAGAAGTCAGTGAATATCATGGGTTAATCTTCCTTAAGATTTAGTACGTGACAGATCTGGTGGCTGCAGAAAACATGAATGTAAGCTGTGAGGAATCTCTAGAGAAACTGAATCTAATTTAGGTGTAAAAGAGTAGGAATGCATGCCACCAAGTTAAAGCAAGAAAACAATAATATAAAAACATTGAGGTTCAAATATGAATTGTGCTCCTGGCGTTCTAATCCAGTACAGCTGCTGTTTCATGAAATAATGGATGATAGATTACTAGATATTAAATTATTAAAAAAAGAACATTACAGAACAGCAGTAGTAATATGTGAACAAATCAAGCATACAAAGATCTAATTTATTCATGATTTGCTCAAGAGAAACTTATCTTTTAGGTATCATTGTTTCATATTGCCCATAGTTAAAACAATAGTGTGCACAGATATACAGACAAAGAAATCACAATGGTTTATGTACAGTACATGTTTGTTACCAGTGGAGTTCAGGTAGGGTGAAACTTTAATGCTAACTCTTAAAAATCTCTCGGTAAATGATTTTTAAGATAACTGAAATTATGCTTTCTTCATCTAATATCCCATAAACCAACAGTAAGAGGCATAGAGTCCTTTACAGCTGAAAGCCAAATAGTTTATGGGAGGAAAAATTAATGAAAAGCCAAAAGAATAGAAATCTCAGCTTTGCGAACACAAAAATGAAGGAACCCCTTTAGTGTCTGGGAATTTATTTCTGGCTTTGTTCCCTCCTCTGACACGTGGCATTTTGCTACGTAATCTTGTGGTTAACTGAAATACATGCCAATAAACTAAATCAGAAAGATTAAAATATTTTATGAATTTTGAAAGCTTTATCTACATACCCAAAAATAATCTTGTAAATAAAGTTCTAACAGAAGAACAAGACCACACGTTTCTGTTAAACCATTCAGTACTAATAAATTGACATAGTTCAGCAGAAATGTGTTTCATCAAGCAATTTTCTGCCTGCTCTATTTCTAATTTAGATTTTATAAAGCAATGAAAACTGTTCTAAGACCCAGATTTCTTACCAGGGCCGAACAAATCCACTTACAGGGTTAAGAACTGAACATGCCCAACAGAGAAAGGAAGAGAGAACCCTTCAGAACGTCACTGATGAATTTCCCAATGTCCTTCTGTCAGGCAGGAATATAGTTGGGGATGCCACCACAGAATTCATCCATCATCCTGCCCCTGAAAATCTGCAATATTGGGATTTTCACATCAATCTGAAACTATTCACTCAACTACCCTTTCATTTGCCCAGGATTATGTTCCACACAAAGGGCTCGGTGTTCTTGTGGATCACAGGTCTATGGTCTGGACTTTCATTTACAGAAACTAAAGAATTTCTCTCACAGAAAGCTGGGAAAGAAACAAATCTGGGTCACACAAAATGTCACCTTCTGTAAACGAAGGGAGAGATTTCCACATAGAGATGATTAAGGGACATGAGCTTTAATCAAGCAGATATTTTATATCTTAGAAGAGTTAGTGCACTTACATTGCAAGAACATTATTTGTATAAATCAATGAGGTAATTTGTAGAAATATATGAGGAACTCACAGCACCTGAAGGAGTCTGTCGGGCTCCAGTTTTACCTTGAAGCTATTGACTGCAGCCTAGGAATAGATGCCACTGGGCACTGAAGCTGCCTGCAACAAAGTTCACAGTTTTGCTTTCTTTGCACTATTTTTTATTTACCTCAGCCCATTCTGTGGAACCCAGTAATCCAAATTCTTCTGCATCCCAGCTAGCAAAAATAATAGTTCGCTTAGGTCTCCAACCTAAAATCACATAGTTAAACTTGAAAATTCAGTGTAAAGTTAGAAATTCTAGTGAAAGATCCCTACAGTTAATTGAAATCACTTTTTAAAAAGCACTTAATTGATATAGTAGCAAAAAAGCCCCTGCAAACTCCTTAGAGGAACATATTATTGCAGAGGCATTTCTTCTTAATGTAGTATTTTCATTCCACACAACTAAGAGAGTACTATCACACTGATGTGAGACGTGAGGGAATTCAGCCAACTAAGATGCAATGTTACATACGCATCTCTTCAAAGAATTTGCATCTTTCATAATGAGAAATATGACTTTCTGTAGAGGTGAAAAGTTAAATTCAACCCAGTTTGTCAAAGCTGATGTTTTCTATATTCATCATTTTATGTCTGTAATAAGTTACCTTCCATCTTCATTTTACCAAAACTCCGTACAACCTCTTGCAGAACAGCTGCACCCGTAGTTGGGTCAATACCGCCAAACACCCAAGAGTCTCTATGACCTCCTAAAATAATATATCTGTCTGGAAACAAATACACAATATCAATCCTTAACTGTAAATGCATTTAGGTTGCCTTTATTTTCTTTGATTGCATCTTGTGTCAAACGAAATATGACAAGTGCCACAAATTAATTTCTTAAGGTAATGTGCAAATACACACTCACTCTAATGAAGTATATAAATGAAAACAAGAAATATTTTATACGTATTTTTTCATTTCAAAATCTTTTATGTGTATTGTCTGATTAAGTATCAACAATACTATCTTGAGGTCCCAAATCATCACAAGTTTTCTGAATTTTGCATTGTGTTAATTTTTGCAAAAGCAAAATGTATGAATGATATAAGGGGAAACCTACTGTAAAATGATAAGCACTATAAAAAAACTCTCATATCTATCATTCTAGCATTCCCATTCAAATATATTCTGAGGAACGACAACGAAAGAAAGTGTGATGGGAGGGACAGGACAACTATTAAAGGTTTCTCTCAGATTGCATATTATCTGTCTATCTAAAACCCTTGAAGATTCTTGTAATATAAGACCAATTTCACCAAACACAAAACAAAGAAGGAATTTAAATCATCAAGCACCTGATTCTCACCTGGTTCCACAGCTCCTCTGAGGATGCCAATGACATTGTAAATTCGTGTTATTTTATTGTTTGTATGAACATGCATTCTCACTTTTCTGAAATGAAGAACAGCACGGAGTAACCATTTCTGACTGAGAGGGCAAGAAAAGGTCAGTGTTGATAACTGGTAAGCCAGAAAGTTTGTGCTTCTGTTCCGCTTTGTGTGTTCAGCACTGATCTAAGCTGTCATGCTGTATCAGTGTGCCACTCTTTATTCCAGGTTAACCTGCTGACATAAGGATACCTTAGAAATAACTTTACGAAGCGGACCAGTCTATGAGCTTTCAAACATTCACAGAATTTGTTGAATTTTTATTTATGGAAATCAATCAGATAACTTATCAATCAGATAAGAGGAGCAAACTGAAAAGTATATACAGTAATTAAAAATACATTTACATTTTGACCAAAATTATAATTGTGGTTATACACATTTTTATTAAAAATACACTTTGGTTTTCTAGTACAAATCCATGTAATAAGATCTCTTGAGGAGAACGTCATTAGAAATATTCATCTGGGAATAAATTAAAATCTGTTCAGGACAGCAGATCTAAGTGATCAAAATTTGTCAGTCCTCCATCTTTCCCTCCCCCCTCACCAAAATCCACCTGTGAACTTTTATAAGTAAATTCAGGTATTAGGAAAGCTTAAAATAATGCAGTATTCAGCCCCTGTTAATCTGCAGAAGAAAGAAAGCGTCAACCAATGCTTTTTCTTTTTTTGCATCTGGCAAAACTCCAAGAGTTTCACATTTGAAGTTCTCTTTTCAGCAGCAAATCTGCGTAGCTGTCAAAATTGAAACCTACTCCAGGACAGCTACTGGATCTTTGCCCAGAGAATAACTGACACCAGCGCCTTGAACAAACCTATACATGTGCACTTGCCATGTATAAGTGACTTTCTACCTGGAATCAAGAGGTTCATTTTGATATGGAGTTGCTCTGAGAAAGAAGCATATGTAGGATTAGCCCATATTTACAAAAACTGTTACTCAATCAAGTCGGAAGATGTTAAAAAGTGCATTCGGAACTAATTTCCCATGTATGTGTTTTGTGGATAAATCACATTGTTTCTTTTCTCACTGTTGTTCCTCAAGACATTCCAAACAGCAGCTTAATCACGTCAAATAAGCTTTCTTATTTATTTATTCCTACTTTATTCTTTTTCAGCTAGTGTTAAAGCAGAGCAGAAAAGAATAAGGAACAATGAAGTCTTTATAAAACTATATATTCAGGCATACTTTGTTTTGCAGAAGTCAGAGCAGTGATAATGATACACCATTTTTACACACCGTTCATTGTGGGCCAACATCAGTCCTCAGAGAATAATACCTCATGTAAACTAAGAGTGGTTTTATGTAGAAAAGTAACAGAAGAGTGATCTTTTAGCTTTATCTACTGCACCTTATCAGTTATAAACGAAGACTGCTATGATGGTTCCTTGCTGCCAGTCAAATCCATGACCACCAAATGCAATTTTTCCATGGCTCAGTTTGCTGGAGAGCAACTCCCTTAGTGCTGAAGACCTGGACAGTTATATTTTGCTGCTAGAGCTGAAAAACGTAAACTGCAAACATACCATTTTGCTAATCCAACTGGTCAAAGGCCAGTTCCTCCCAAACAAATGAGTAAGACATACGTGCTTTGGGCTTTTCCGTCCTATTACTATTCAGAGTTTTCAACCACGGGGCCTGCCAGCTTTGAGGAACATTTGATGGACCCCCAAATCCCCCAAATCATGGTCACACTTCACAGCTCTACCTTCACAGGAACCCTGGGAGACTTCCAATGGACATGGTAGACATACGTACAAGAGAACTATTGAATTGTCAGTCCTTGCCCATTGGACTGGTATGAGCTAGCTGTCTTATTGTCCCCTTGGTCACCAGAAACCAAAATAAAAAAAGACCAAAATAGAAGTGAGAAGGAAGTTTAAAGTTAATTCAGCAGTATTTTAAAAAAAAAAAAGTATTAAAAAAGTCTACTTACTCCTATATAGCTATTTTGACAAGGAGCAGTGAAACAATGTCTGAACCCTAAAGGATTAAAGCTGGAATGACAGGGCTGGACCTATCTCCTCTGAATCTGTCTGTCCATTGACACTGGGGACACTCAGCCAAACGGTAGGATTTTTTTCAAATTCTAATAATTACCATCAAGTGTTGCCCACTCAGAAGGCGCAACTCCAGAATATCTCTAGATATATTGTTAAAGAGTCTTTTTCTTGTTGAGAGGTTTTTATCAATATTTTATAAATAGGCAAAGTGTTAAAACCAACCTTGTAGAAGAGCTGTCTGCAAATCCTGGCCCTATGTTATAAGACACATTAAGACTTCCCTTCCAGCTGCTGTCTGGAGCTGCAGGTCCTCCCATTGCACTGTTAAGTGAAAACCAACACAAGTGTAGTCGACCAGTAGGATAAAACTTTATATTCCCTTAACAACTACTGCACTTAAACAATGTGGGTTTACAAAATTCTCAAAAACATGCCAGAAACAGATTGCTTTGAATTTTACGCGCTTTCTGAAGCACACGGTACTACAGAAGAGCAATAAATACAAATAACAACGTAGATTTTACCATATGAGTATAAAAAATTTTGCTGCACATTTGTGAATACCAACTTCTGGTGAGGAGAACTGATGTGTACTCACCGTAATAACACTTCTGCATCATGATACCCAATGGGATGAACTGGGATTTTGGGAATCCCCACACCTTCATTAACTTTATACCTGAAAGTGTACTCTGAGAAACCAGAACAAAATGTCAAGTTTACAGTGTTCTTAGAAACTTTCACCAAACTGGAAACACTTTTGAACAGCGCAGCCACACAGTAACCACAAGCATGCATCAATTTTTTACTTTTTACATAATTTCTTAGATATTGCTTCTGGGAAATGAAACAATGACAGAACCAGAAATTCAATAGTGCATCTGCACAACTAAGAGAAGTCCCCACATTTAATGTCAGGTCACATTTGCTGTCCAGCCCTATTATTATAGCTCCTCAAAGCTGACTGTGGGATAACCAAGCTGATGTAAGACACGAAGACGGCCCCTGCATAGCCTGTTGGCAAGCTGCAGAAGATATCCACAGGTGCATTCACCAATGTTGAAGACAGACAATGACTCTGAGCCTGGCATGCACAATCTATCATGGTTTTTTTCAGTAGGCTGTTGTGTTATGCCCCTAACAATGGCCGTGCAAGCCAGTGAGTGTTCCAGAAGCGCCCCTGTATTCCCATCCCATCAGCAGACAGGTCTGGTAGGCATCTTAGTTCAGAATAACTACAAGGATAAGACAAGCACATGGTGCCAAGTTTTGAAAGACTCCAGGCTGCTGCTATTTGTACTACAGAAATGTTACTTCCTGTAAAGGGGATTTTAAGATGGTTTTCTGCTTGGAATTTAGGATCAGCAGGGAAACATACGTTCAACAAAGCTATTTCTCCCTTTTGATGTTAGACTATAGTTTAAAATGGTCCTCGTGAGAAACACAGATATTTGAAAACAGCTACAAATTCTCAGCCATTTTCTGCTGCTCCCCAGTCTGTAAACCTACACATTCCTGCTTTTCCAAGAGTTGCAAGACCGGGATCATACAAACAGATTTTCCTGAAAACTTACTTTCCCTGCCTAACTCAAAAGCAACTAGTTGAAATGACATACAAGTAGACCTTAGTCTGCAATAGAAAAACTATTTCATTTCAAGCATCTTTTTTCTTTGCATCTGTACTGAAAATAAATGAATTTCTAGTGCCACAGTAACTTTCAGCACCAGTTTATAAAGTGGTTGATGGCTCATGGTGAAGACTTTCCACTCACCTTTTGCAGGATAACCTGGTGTCAAGGGATCCCCAGTCCCATTCAGGTTTAACACATTCCCACGTTGGGCTCCTCCACCCGGAAGGTTCCAGCTGTTTGGATAGGGATCTACTCCTGGAGCACAGTAGTCAGCAGGGTCTGAATAAAGTATGATTCCTTGGGCTCCTGATAATATGGCATTTTTTACCTGTGAAATTATTCGCTTTTAAGAAAAGTCTTTTTTTCTTTTTTTTTATATTTGCAGTAGTAAATATGAAAGTTGCAATTGACTTTCATGGTCACATAGTTTTAGAAGCTGCATATGTGGAAGAGCGAAAATGACCACAGACAGCAGAAGAACAAACCACAGTGAAATGCAGTATATTCATTACTTGTGCCACACCTTTAGTCATAGCTCAAGGCCATGAAATAAAGCAGAGGACATAAAACTGAGGCACAAAAGCTGGCCACTATCCTCAGTGCCCCGCTATCATCCATTTTGCCAGCCTTGTTGTGTAAAGTCAGAAGAGTTATTCAGCCTCTGTGCATCACACTCCGTCAAATACTTATTTCTTAAAAATACTGCAGTTCTATGGGTGAAAGTACTGAAAGCCTTGGCTCTACAAACTGCTCAGTTCCCTAAACCAATCTCTTACAAGAACCGCCCAAGGAGCCTGCAGTCATCTCAGTCTCGGGAGATTAATACATTCATCTGGTTTTATTGTTGTGGAAGTTATTCTTAGAATGCAGTCACTGTGAGTACATTGCAGGCCTCCTTGTGCTCACATGTTCCAACTTACAACCCTCACTAGCTCCCGCCAGCTCTACCTTGAGCAGTGTTTGACCCACAGAGGAAAAAATAATACACAACCCTTACTTTATTTCCCCTGAAGATCTTCCCATATCTGGCAATGACAATCCTTCCTGTACAGTTAATTCCCATTTCACGCTCCAGCTTAAAAAAATCTTCGGTACGGCCATAATTCACATATACCAGATCTCCCTTCACAGAAAAGAAAAGCAGTTTCATGGCAACCGATCACTCAGTAAACAAAATATCAGTTTTCAGAAATACGCGGCTTTATTTACTGTGTATGATGTAGTTATTTTTTTTGTATTTCTACAAATGAGATCCAGTGCCCGTAAAAAGAATAGCAAAAGTGATCCATAATGTTCTCTAGGAAGCCTTGGGTCAAACTGCCGACCTTTTCATATTATCTTGCCATAAACAGCAGCCCTATAAACTGAGGCTGGAAACTTCTGTGGCAATGAAAAAATAGTGGTATTCCTTATGTGCACACACATTCACTATTACATAATTTCATTCATTTATGCAATGTAATGTCCCTGACTTGCTCCTCCATGATGAATTACCAGATTAAGTGAGGGACTTTTGTAGCCCTTGAAGACATTCGCTTAATTCAAACATCTTCCAGACTGAATTACATATTGCTGGTTCTACTCAAGACTTAAGCAAGTCCTCTTCATATGATTGAGTAATGTGAAGTAATCTGAGATGTATCCAACACTGTCCAAAAAGACAAAAGCTTTTCACTTATTATGTGATTAAGGTCTCTAGCAATTTGAGAAAGCTTTTTTGGTAATAAGGGACTTCTAACCTTTGCACAGTATGTGGCCTTGCTGTCCTTAAGTGTTCTCTTATACTAATGGTTAATTAAAATTACTACAGTAAATATATTGAGAAGTTTGAGCAAGATATCCCAGCAAGTGTTTGGCAAAATTTGACTTCAGCTAATAATACTCCTACACAATTTTTTTCTTACCTCTGGCACTCCTTGCGCTGAAAAAGCATTATATGGTGGAAGTATATCAGTAACATTTTCATATCCCTCTGGAGGGGGTTCAAACAATGATGTATTGAAAATCTGTAAGCAAACAACAAAGTCTTTGGTCAAATACTCTACCTCCATGCACAAGTTTGTACACTAAGCTTGGTTATTGCAAATGTTATGCTAGCTTCCATAAACGATTAGCAAAAAAATACAATTTTAACTAGCACATATAAGTTCAAACAAAACAAAACAAAACAAAACCAGCTAGGGATACACAGCTGAATTTTTATAACAGGATGCAGATAGATCACTTGTCAGATGATCTGAACTGCCTGAATCTAAGCAAAGAATTAGCTGAAAAGTGCCAAGAAGAGGTGACAATGAAAAGACACCAAGCTCATCCACACCATCACAGGTATTTCTGCAGTTACTCCCACCTGTATCATTACTCTTCACCTCTTTGCTAGTCACGGTTCAGGTACATGTGCTGCCTTCTATCACTATCTATTGTAACACTCCTGTTGTCTCAAGGTTCACGTCCACTCTTTTTCACGTTGTGAGATTATAGCTGAGAGTGTTATAGAATCATAGAACATTTTCAGCTGGAAGAGACCTTCAAGATCAAGTCCAATTTTTGTCCTAGTCCTACCAACACTGCTAAACCATGTTCCTAAGCACACCTACTCATCCCTCTTAAACTCCTCCAGGGACGGTGTTATGGGGTTTCTGGAAGAATTTCTCCATTCTTTCACCTCTAAGCTCACATCATCTTTAGTTTCTACTAGAATTCTTCATCCCTATTGATGCGCTATGGTGCTTCTCTAGCAGTCCCATCAACTCCCCTCATTCAGATTCCTTGTCAGTTTTCACATCTACTTCCTTATTCCTCTGTGTGTACAGAATGGAGAAGGTGACTATAGACCATAGAATCATAGAATGTTCGGGGTTGGAAGAGACCTCTAGAGATCATCTAGTCCAACCGCTCTGCCAGAGCAGGATCCCCTAGGGCAGCCACACAGGAACGCATCCAGGTGGGTTTTGAAAGTCTCCAGGGAAGGAGACTCCACACCCTCTCTGGGCAGCCTGTGCCAGGGCTCTGTCACCCTCACAGTAGAGAAGAAGTTTCTCCTCATGTTGAGGTGGAACTTCCTATGTTCTAACTTAAATCCATCATTCCTTGTTCTATTGCTGGGCACCACTGAGAAGAGATTGTCTCCTTCCTCTTGACACCCACCCCTCAGATATTTACATACATTAACAAGACCCCCCACTGTTCATTATTACTCAGGAGACGCGACAGGAAGACAGTAGGATCAGGTTCAGAGTTCAGGAAAGAGGCAGTAGTTCACAGGATGGATAGTATTTGTGTGGCATTCCCTATCACAGCACGTTGTGCAAGCAAAAATTGTACAGATGTTCAAGCAGAGATTGGATGTGTACTTGGAAGAGAGATCTAACAAAGGTCACAAACTGTATAAATACTTGGAAAGGAGGTTTAATGAAGATTGTAAAGTAGAGATTAAAGAGACTAAATGCACCACATTCAGAGAACTCCTGACCTAAAACCAGCTAAACCCTGCAAGAATTACCTTCTTCAAATACATTTCTTTGTTCTTAAACTTCCCCATGCATCTCACTTAGGGCCATTCATGGGAACAGGATGATGGTCTAGAGGTACCCTTAACTGTGTTAATCGCAGCCTGCCCACAAATCCTCTGTCTACTGCATGAGGCACTGAGATTTCAGCCACTCTGATGTTCTCCTGCACAGTCTGGAAAACCATTTCTAAAGATGAGTTCCCTTTGTGATAGATTTTTTAACGTATTGTAAAACACATGCTGGGATGAGTGGGTGGGAAAACAGAGGAAGACACTGTTCCTTTAAAGAAATCTTACATAAATATAATCATTGCAAAGATCACCTCATTCCCTTGATCATCAATTACGGAGATGTAGTTTGGCTGTGTTTCATTTGGGTATGAAAGAAGCACATCATAATGAACGAGTTCTGCTGAATCCAGTCCAAATTCCTTCCACTGGCCTTGAATTTGTTTGGCAAGAAGAAGATTCTGTTCAGTTCCTGCGAGGTGAGGCAACTTGGTAAAGGAGCTAGAATAAACCAGAAAATCACTAGTAAGCAGCAAATACAGAGAGGCACAGTAACAAACTAGGATGGGTGTGTATAGAACCTATCTTCAAGGCACATACACAGAAGGTAAGGTCTTAAAATCTGAGCTGTATAACGTGCTTGTTTATCAGAGTCTGCATCAGGAGAAGCACAAAACGTAGTCAGGGCAGAGGATCTTCCCTGAGGCCTTAAGATAAATCAGCCAAACTTTGCATAATAGAAATAGCCACATCTACACATAAACAGTGAAAATCAGTGTCAAAGACATTTATCAAAAGAATATGAACAGTATGCAAGGAGCAGAAACAAATACAGAAAAGCCACACATTCAGAAAGGAGCCCTCCAGATAATTCTGGTATCTGATCATGCGTTTGCAGATTGTTGGCATAACATGTACTAGTAAGTTCAACTTGAAAATCATTATGTCAATTTATCTGCATTTGTTCTTTTTTTTTTTTCTCTTAATCAAAAGCCTGAATAATAAAAGCTTTCTTAACAACATTTACAGTCAGATCAGATATAACACATAATGGTGATAAATAGTCAGAGACAACACCCAGCCCCCCCGGGCTACCCTACACAACTGCAATTTGTTTGGCCCACTGAACAAATGGGTGATGGGGAACGGGGAGCAGTCAGCTGGGTACTAAGCCCCAGCTTTGAATTCCCAGCAGAATACTTGTTAATGGCTGCCCCATGGATGTCAGACACCATTAATTACCTTTAATTAGTAGTAGCAAATACCATGACAGGGTTGTCCCTCTTGCCTGCCTTAAACCTGGTCACAACATCAGCCTTTTTCAACCACCAAAGATCTCTTTCAACCACCAGAACCTCTCACAGACAGCAGCCTTGCAATCGCAACATCCTGGTCTCTCATGTGAATCCCACCTGTCCTCCTGGACCTGAAGGCATCTAGATTCTCCAGCTAGACCTTCTGCTCTCTGCTGTTGTCTTTCCTATTCTTTAAACCGTGTGGGTATGCACCAAGGTCTGGAAGCAACCCCTCCTGAAGCTTATTGCCCATCTTCTTCTTGCACTTTAGTTCTCTGAGTATTTTAAGTACGATTTAATCCCTTATGTACTCTAGTTTACATACTGCATAAGCCATAAGGAAAAATATACTGAACAACACGTGATGCCTTATTTTCATTTTTTTCTCTTCCAAACAGTTTCGTCCTTTCCTGAGCTGTGATTCAACCGTAAGGTCAAAATGTCTGCATTTTCTGATACTCACAGGTTGTTTTCCTCATTTCATAAAAGCAGATATAGTAATCTGAAAAACTAAGAATATGGATCAAAATTCTCAAGTTTCCATTTTTTTAATGCTTTTAGCAAACTTCTTGGACAGTGTATTAACACAATTTTTCTGCAGTTCCTGCTTTTTATTTGAATTTAGGAAAAAAAAAGAAACCACATAGTAAGAAGCATTTGGCCCATCATCAAAGCAAGCAGACAAACCAGATATCATTAATACCCTATGGCCAAGTAGCATAACTGCAGAGCTGTATCGTGCTGCCATCAACCTCTGCATTGTCTAGACTCTCACTCAGACATAATATTTAGCAACTCTCCAATCTGCTGAGAGCAATAAATACAAAACAAGATAAGGCTTAAAAATCTAATTGATGTTAGAAACAAAACCTTTTTGGGTTTAGCATAACTGTAGAGAAACCAAATTTATCTGTAACCCTTTGATGTTTCTGATGCAGCTGCTGATTTACATCCTGAATTCCAACAGGTTACTAACTAGAGGTTATATTTGATTATTTTCTGTGTGAATATATTTGTTCCTCTGTAGAAAATATAAATGTGCTCAATAATATTTTTTTTCCTCAGTGGAATACACAGAAAAACAAGAAGATATTCCTATAACCCTAGCATTTTTGATATTTTGAAAGAGCCACGCGGATGCCCTAGGATGCAAAAAATTGTATTTAATAACAATTACATCATGCAAGACTTAACCAGCCACACACACACACACACACAGGGTGCATTGACAGGGCCCTTCATCTTCTGAAACAGAAGACAAGGTGTAATGGGATCTCAAGTACTCAGTTAACAGCACATTATCCATAGTTTTTCAATGAAATGTAATTAATAGCAATCAGCATATCCCAAATACATCAAAATCATCTCAGTCTGAGTCAAGACAAAATTATCTGATGTCACAGCTTCAGACACTTGTGAAAAACCCCCACACTTACACTGCATTAAATCAAGACTACAGAAAATCATAATAAAAAAGCACTGGCAGTAATGCTGCTTGAGGGAAGTACAATTAACAGTACGACCAGTGCAAAAAGGTAACCTGAAAAATGGGAAAGGGGGAGCAGAAGGGTTGTGAGTCTCTCCCTTTTCCTTCCCCCAGACATTCTGTACAAACCAAATATTCTGACGCATCTTAACAGCTCTGCTTTCAGAGGCTGCTCCTCGGAGATGATGTTATCACTTTCTGGCTTTTGTGACTGGTACAGTTTTTATAAAACCAGGATGCGCAGGGCTTACCGAAGGTAGTGCCTGATGTTTTCTGCTTTCATTTCAGCCACCAGTTTCTGTCGCACGTTTTGATAGACCTCTGAAGAGCCGGGGTTTTTTTCCGTCTGTTTTGTAAACCATCCTGAAACACATTTGAAAAGCTTCCTGCTTAACAAGAATCCCAGCCCTTACACATTTGAGCCCATGTGCAACCTGAAGTACAGAATAGTCTCAGTAAAATCAAGAGGATGAACCAGGCTTAGAGCACCCTCTGTCAGCTGGCTCAAGCATAGAAGCGAAGTAGAAAAGTAAGATATACTTCACTGACTGATTTGCTCAAAAAAAAAGTGGCACAATTTAAAGACCACATAATCTCTGGTAGATACAGTCCTCTTTTTAAGACAGATTCATCTTTCATTAATTTAAAACTATAGTTTATATTCTCATTTAACTGTTCGCAGTGTGCAGATTGAACTCACGATGAAATTCCCCGATTTAATTTTTACGTATCTTTAACAATATGTGGATAAGCATATTTAAGTGAAGGTCTAGGACTCAACAGCCATCCTACCAGCATTACAGTAGTTACAGGTTTGGGGAAGGGTGGGGTTAGGCTATTTATTCCTTTAATTGGTAAACAAACTAACCCCACCCTTCCTCAGATCTGACCCATGTCAGACAAAGTTTCTTCAGTAGCCATAAATCTGCAAAGAGAGAGTATGTCAAATATATGATCTTTCTTCTTTAAAAAATATCACAAAGCCGATTATAACTAGAAAATCCCAAACTGGGAAAAATGTCACAATAAAGCCAAGAACATGGGCTGTCACATCCATGATATATATATGACCTGTCAGACTTAAATGTAATTGCATTAACATTCTGAGCACAACAGCAGTACTGCATGAAGAACAAAGATCCATACTGCCCAGCGCCCTGTTTTGGAGCACGGCCAAAAGATGACATTCAGAGAAATGTATAAGAATAGCACAAGCACCAGAAATTTGCAGCTCAGGGATCTCCTAAATCAAACTAATGTGTTTTTTTAAAATATATATTTAGTAGCCCTTATGGATTTTCCTTTCATGCCTTAGGTGTGTGCTACCACACAAGTTTAAAAACGACGGGTGCAGACATGCAATTTTAGGCTTCGAATACCGCAAGTGACTGCAGAAAAGAATCTGAAGTTCCAGAAAAAGTTTGTTGTAAAGTTCATTGTACATGAAAAATTCAGCAACTCCACTCTTGGCTGTCAGTCAAAACTCCCCCTCCTCTACATTTTGCCTTTAATGTCTAAACCAGCAACTGAATAGGAGTACTTAAATAGGTCTTCAGTAAAAATCAGGAAAGACATATTAAAAAATAACCCTGGAGGTTTTGCAGTCACAGAAGTCTCAAACTCTTGCGCTAATGGCTCCTCTCTGAAACTCAGTTTCCCAGGCTCGGCTTGCGCTGCATCACACAGCCTTCATCTTCCTCACTTCCCTACACGCCAAAACCGCGGGACGAGTATTTTAAAAAGTCCCTAAAAAGCAGCAGAAGCTCCCTGAAGGGGAGTTAATCGCACCGGGGGCTGCACATCAGCCTCTGCGGAGGACAGAAGTTGCGGGCTGAGCCCCGTGTCCCGCTACTCACCCGCCAGGAAGCCCAGCAAGAAGCAGCCCAGCAGCCCGGGGCAGCCGAGCCATGTGCGGGCGGGGACCCTGCTCCTGCCCATACCCGCGCCCCGGCCGGCGGCTCTGCGGGGCAGGCTGCGAGGAGGGCAGGCGAGCAGCCGCCTTCCTCTTCCTCCTCCCTTCCCTCCTCCCGCCCATCAGCCCCAGGGCTGCCCCTGGGCTCTGCGTTTCGAAGCTGTCGTTCTGCCAGACCGGCCTTAACCCCTGGGTGATGATGATTTTCTGGGTGCAATAATAAACCACTTACGTCTCTTTGCGACAGCCCGCGAGAGAGCTGTGAGCCGCTGGACATGTATCTCTGGAACAAATGTGCATCTAGACTGTGCACCAGGCAATGCAGAAGTACAATTTTAAAGGCTATTTATTATGAGGACTTTCTGTTTTTGAAAGTTCTTGATTTAGGCAACCAGTATGAGTTCCGGTGGAAGTGGCCAAGAGATGAAATGAAGAAGGGGAAAATTTGTTTTCTCTTCACCAAGGAAGCACTGAATTGCTCCCCTTTGTAATGAGTGCTTACATCAATCCTTGGCAACTAGAGCGCCTCAGAATACAATTTAGGTTAGCCAATGGGGACTCTTCTAGACCTCATCCATTTTGCAACCGGGAAAAGTTGCACAATTATTTCCTATATTATCTAGTTTTTACATTTACAGGTTCTTAGGATCAAAATTTCCTAGTCTAATTCAGACAAATCCATCAGTATCTCGTGGGAAAGGACACGATTTCAGACCAGGGAATAGTCAAGACATTTCACAGAATCAGAAAATCGTCATATCTTGTGCAAATTTACCCCGGCCCTGCACATCATTTCTGGCTGCTGAGTTCCTCTGCATGGCCATGCAGAAGCCAAGACTGATCTTTCTGGCACAGGCAGAGGACCTGCCGATCTGAGAGCATTTATGTGGCCTATGAAGACAGACTGAGAGAGTTGGGGCTGTTCAGTCTGCAGAAAAGAAGGCTCCGAGGAGACCTTACTGTGGCCTTCCAGTATCTCAAGGGGGCTACAAGAAAGCCGGTGAGGGGCTTTTTAGGATGTTGGGTACTGATAGGACTAGAAGGAATGGATTAAAACTAGAGATGGATCGTCTCAGATTGGACATTGGGAAGAAGTTCTTCCCCATGAGGGTGGTGAGACACTGGCACAGGTTGCTCAGAGAGGGGGTGGAAGCCCCATCCCTGGAAGTTTGTAAGGCCAGGCTGGATGGGGCTCTGGGCAGCCTGATCTAGTGAGGGATGTCCCTGCCCATGGCAGGGGGATTGGAACTAGGATGATCTTTAAGGTCCCTTCCAACCCTGACAATTCTATGATTCTATGACAGGAGAGCTTTTCTGAGAGCCTGGACATGCTCTGAGTTCTCACCACTCACTCCCAAGAGCTCAAAGCAGACACATTTTGTGGCAGGGCTCCAAGTAGCAAAACTTTCTTAAATACACTATGTGGAGCTGAAAATATTCAGAAACAGCTGAACAGACTGGTTAATGTCCTAATTACTTCACCGAGGCTTTTCAGAGATTAGGGAAGAGTTACACCACTTGGGTATTCTGTACCAGTCACAGCCACTGTCATAAGCACCCGTCTGGATGTCTGTGCTCAAACGAGCACGTCCAGTTTTGTGATTTTTTTTTTTTCTGTCATTTCCCAACTGCTCCCAAGCCATCACAACTTATGAACAGCAAGGACTTTTCACACCAACATCTCACTTGACATATACGAACCAGATGGGATTCAACCTACAGAACTTACAAAGAATGAGCATATTGATGTATTATTAGCATTTATATAGCACCACAGGTGTAGGACTGGCACATAATAGACAGTAAAGTGACAAGCGCTTTTGGAGATTACTATCTAAATTAAACCTCACATGATGATAACATCAGTGGAGGATGAAGGCAAGAATAGCAACAGTGAGAAAGTATGAAATGTATTTATTTCTATGCCTACATTTTTTTAAAGTGATAAGGGCATCAGCAATGCTGAGGTCGATCAACAGCAGCAACCAAGCGACTTCTAACACTTAACATATAGTCCTAATACTATTAGTTATTAGTTGTGGTTTGTTCTTACATTCCATGGACTGACCATTGGTGGAATATATTATATTCTATTTAAATGCAAGTATAACATCCAATATAAAACTCTGCCTTGAATCACTTCACCTTCACAATAGTACAGGGGCAGGAAATAAGACAAAAAGGCTCATGGGTTGAGATAATGATGGGTACATCACTTGCTAATTGCCATCAAAGGTACAACAGACTCACCTTTGGGAAAATTAATTTTATTTATTGCAAGTTAAACCAGACTTGAGTAGTTGGAAACAAAGGCAAAAAACATCTCCCACACTGCATCCAATTTTCCAGCTGAAATTTACTTCTCCACTCCTGACTTCCCTACCCCACAGAGCTGCCATATACAACACAGGAGACCTCCTGGGATCAGACCAGAGACCTCAGGATAGCTAAATGTGCTTGGCACCTAAATTTAAGCACTTGAACTTTTCTTTACAGTGCTCAGTTCACACCAGAAAAATACCCAGTGCTATTTGGGAACTTGTGGAGTGTCTGAGACCTCTAGACTGAGCAAACCGGTACGGGGCAGCTTTTACATCACGGCTGCTCTGCTCTGGTGTAGTGGCAACTGCTCAGGTGAGACTTCTCACAACACCTAACCTGATACCGCAGAGCCTGTTTTCAGATATCTGAATCCTGCTCTCTGCGGCCACGTGTGAGCTACCTGTCCATAGGTGGAGCTGGTAGAGTTCCAAACACTACAACTGGAATTAAATTAAGTATTTGGTGCAATTTCAGATGCCTTAGCGTACCCCACCTCAGTATGCATTTCTCCCAGGTCTGGTATTCTGCCAATTTGGGCCATTTTCACGGGATATGAGGCTTTCAGATGGCCAAAGTGGCACCAGGTCAGCATGTTAAACACCTGAACTGCTCCCTAGTGTTTAGACACCACATTGATTTGTCTGCACCCTCATGCTGGGCTCCACCTCCCCCTTCCCCAGCCCTGAGAGTAAGGAGGATGCCAAGGGGAGGTGGGGCTGAGGCCAAAGAGGGTCTCTAATGTGACTGCGGCACTGGGAGACAGGCTGTCCCCACAAAGACAAGAGCAACAGCAGATGTCCCTGTTGGCCATTTTCCACACAGGCCTGAGTTATCTGTCCCACTGCGCTTGAGTGAATCTCAAGAGCAACAGCCCCTTTTCCCTGGGCAGCCGAGGGCTGGCCCCTCCACATGTCCTTGAGTACTGTCTTCAGTTTTGGGTCGCTCACTACAAGGACATTGAGGCACTAGAGTTTGTCCACAGAAGGGCAATGAAGCTGGTCAAGGGTCTAGAGAACAGGTCTTATGAGGAGCACCTGAGAGAACTGGGGTTGTTCAGCCTGGAGAAAAGGAGGCTGAGGGAAGAGCTTATCATTCTCTACAACTGCCTTTAAGGAGGTTGTAGAGTGGTGGGGATCCATCTGTTTAACCAAGTAACAAGTGGTAGAACAAGAGGAAATATCCTCAAGTTGCACCAAGGGAAGTTTAGATTGGATGTTAGGAAGAATTTCTATACTGAAAGGGTTGTCAGGCATCGGAATGTGTTGCCCAGGGCAGTGGTGGACTCACTTTCCCTGGAGATATTTAAGAGTTGTGTGGACACAGCGCTTGGGGATATGGTTTAGTCAAGGACTTGTCAGTGTTAGGTTAATGATTGGACTTGATGATCTTAAAGGTCTTTTCCAATCTGGGCAGTTCTGTGATTCTGTGACCAGCCCTTGGCACCCTCCTCCTCTCCAGTTCTACAGCAGCTCTGTTACATCAGGCAGAACGCACAGAGCAATATGGAAACACATGAGGTGCGAGCCAAGAGTCACATCCTTAAGTCAGTCTAATAAGAAAGGATGTATATGGGCTCTACACAGACCTCATTTGCTGTCAGCTGCGTAACCTGGATGTTTTGTGCTCTATCTCTGGTAATTTTCATTAGAGACCATCAAATGAAAACTTTTCACTGCCTTACTTGTTCTTAATTTTTTACTTTTGGATCCTGCCTTATGCTGCTGCTGATTATCATTTTTTTAAGTGTGGAGCTGGTAATATCAAGTGGGTGGAACAGAACAGAGATCTTGGGTGCCCTGGACTGATTGATCCATGCACTCATGGAAATGGTTGAGCAGTTTCTTTGTGTTTGCTTGGGTGTCTGATGGCTCAAACATACCAGAGCAAGAGTGGGAGTTTGACATTAAATGGCAGAGAAGTTTGTTACTCAGAAGAGTCCCAGGAGTTATGTTTCCTGCAGAAAGTGAAGTTTGCTGTAAAATAAGCTCATTCTGACTAGGTTGAGGTGCTCTAGTTATTGGCTAACTTGAACTGATCTCTTCTCTCCTAAACTTCTTCACGGCTTGTAAATGAGTGAAATATTGACTGGGAAAGAAAGAGTCAGTCTTGATAAATCCATCCTGCAAACTTACCATGTCATATTTAAATCCATCCTCTTCATCAGGCATAGAAAAGCAACAAACTTCACATATGTACTGCTTGAACAGATTACCAAGCAACCGTACAATCAACTGTTTTAAAGCATGTTGTAGCTCTACTCCAATGTTGAATAAAACCACATTCTGAAACCTCCTCTTAACAAATTGGAATGTTTGGGTTCTTTCCAGCCCCAAATTCTTGAAACATTGATTCTTCTCTCCCAGCTAAGGGATTATTTACTGCTTCTTCCATGGACATGTTGGAGCAGGTCAAGAGGAGGGCCACGAAGATGATCAGACAGATGGAGACCTCTCTGTGAGGACAGGCTGAGAGCATTGAGATTGTTCAGCCTGGAGAAGACCTTATAGCAGCCTTGTGGTACTTAAAGGGGGCTACGGGAAAGCTGGGGACAGACTTTTTAGTAGGACAAGAGGTGATGTTTTTAAACTAAAGGAGGGCAGACTGAGACTAGATGTAAGGAAGAAATGTTTTACAATGAGGGTGGTGAAACACTGGAACAGGTTTCCCAGAGAAGTGGTGGAGGCCCTTTCCCTGGAAACATTCAAGGTCGGGTTGGACAGGACTCTGAGCAACCTCATCTATTTAAAGATGTCCCTGCACATTGCAGGGGGGTTGGGATACATGAGCATTGGCGGCCCCTTCCAACCCAAATTATCCCATGAATCAGCTTGGTATGCTGTGGAGGCCAGTGTAAAAAGTGATATTACTATACAAGAATTTCTGTTGTCCCTCTGGGATCATATCTATTTTATACAGATATTTGAAATTGCTTGCTGATATATTGTGAAAGTATCCCTGAGCTATCTTATCTACGCACTTCCTGGGAAGATGAGAAAAACAGCACATAAATGCCAAATAAATACCATTCACCCAGGCAAAACAGAAGTTTTGTCTTGATAACAGAGTTTAAAGATGATGCTTGCTTCCTTTTTGGTAGGAGGAACAGGACGCAGCAATCCAGACACTTTTTAAAGAATGTGGGGAGAGAGTACAGAGCAGCTACAGCTAAGTTTTCCCAAAAAAAGGAGGGTGAATAAAACTAGCTCCTCCTACACCAGCTTCCATTCCTCTTTTTGTTTCTGCCTCTCCTTTACTTTCTCCCCTTTGCTGGTACTGCCAATTCCAAGTTATGCTGTCCTGCACTCACCATTTCCTGAGTCTTGGGACATGGCCTAAATAACCCACAATACACATCACTAAAACACAAAGCCAAAGTTATAATATCATGTCTTACAAATGCTTCTGAGAATAACTGGAACCTGAGAAAATGAGCCTGCCATGGTGAGATCTGAAGTACAGCATGTCTGGAATGCAAAGTCACATCTGTGAGGAGGTGGAAGAAGCTGCTCCAAACTAAACTTCATCTCATTCTTAGCTGTTACTGAGCATCTCAGCAGCCAAAGAGAGAGCTCAGAGCTGTTAAGACTTTTCATATCCCATAAGACTCATCTCTCTTTCAGTCATTTTCTGAACAGATCGAAACCACATCCATTGGCCACCCTGTTCTCCCACATGGGGCTTTTCCTGCTAGAACCAAGGTATTATCAGTGCGAGATGCCAAATGCAAAACTAGCATGTATTTGTGAGTTGAATGCATAATTATGCTATTCAGAAAATTAGCAAAACAAGAAACAGTACATGAAAATACATAACACACAGAACGAACGCCAGGGTTTGTAGATTGTAGCTGCTCAGCACCTGCGCCTCACAGGCTAATATCTGCCCCAAAAAAGCCCTGCTGCTGTTGTGCTGCTGGACTTATTATTTGGGCAAAGGTTGAACTTGTGGCCCAAGATACTGAAGGGTGCTGATTTGTGGGAAAGGCAGCTCTTGCAGGAAAAATGGCAAGAGGGGACTCACAGAATGTTTGGGGTTGGAAGGAACCTCTAGACATCATCTAGTCCAACCCCTCTGCCAGAGCAGGATCACCCAGGGCAGGGCACACAGGAACATGTCCAGGCAGGTTTTGAAACTCTGCAGATAAGAAGACTCCACGACGTCTCTGCGCAGCCTGTTCCAGTGCTCTGTCACCCTCACAGCAAAGAAGTTTCTCCTCATGTTGAGGTGGAACTTCCTATGTTCTAGCGTGTACACATTATTCCTTGTCAAAGGAATGCCAAACTGTAGTTTCAAATCAGTTTTCTTCTGACTGTCAGTGGTACGAACCCCCAGAACTCTCTCATGGCCTCTGCAGTCTGACTACCACAGTAGTGGCTTTTGATGCTTGGAGTTGGAGAGCCTGTTATCTTCAACTTCACGAGTCTGTTATCAGATTCCAACTAAAACAGCTTGCTGGCAGCTGACCGGTTCAGCTTGCAAACTTTGACTCTTGCACAAGAGGAATGTACCCATTGAGGCAGAGAGAGTAAAGAGCTGTGCATTGAACATAAACCAAATGATTCCTTCCAGCATAGACAAGAATTTTCTCAAGAAGACAGAGCCAACCTCTTCGGTCGTGCATGGTAGAAGGAGGAGAAACAACAGTCAAACTGAAACAAGAAGTTCTTACCAGATATAAGGAAAAGCCTTTCCATCACGAGGGCAGTGAAGCACTGGACTATGTGGCACTGAGAGGTTATGCAGTCTCTGTCCTTGGAGATTTTCAAGACTGGACTCAGTAAAACTCTGTGCAGCCTGGTCTGACCTTGGAACTCACTCTTGCTTTGAGCAGGAGTTTGGACTACAGATGTCCTGAATTCCCTTCCACCCCTATGATCCTACAACTGTCTGATATTCCTCCATTCTTTACAACCCTCTGCCCTGGGGAGCTGCTTTCCATCACGAGAAAGAAGAGAATTTGTTATGACTCCAGCTGTGAGAGTTGGCTGCTCTGCTCCACCACGATACTGCCAGCAGTCCAGCAGCGCATTCCAAACTACCCACACAAGCAGGTCCCATCTCAAAGATCTTGACTACCAGTGACTGTTTTTTCCCTGCTAACCCAGCACTTGAAGTAAGATCTGTATCAGCAGCAGCTTAATTTAGAAATTATGCTGCCAGGTCAACAGATTGTCCAGCTAAAGCAACATGGACATTCCTGGTTTCATGAAAACAAGGAGTCATGTTAATACAAGTATAGTTTCTGCCTTTTCCACACACGGGTATGCTTTCATTTCATTTGACTTAGACTCACAGTGCATAGGATGGTCATTGTATGGAGTCCTTTGGAAAATTTTGACGGCCTCCGATTTGTGATCATACGATGGGAAGTACTTTCTTCAAAAATTACCATTGCTTTTTCATTTCACCTCCAGATTCTTTAATGCACTTGCTCAAACTGGAAAGGATGCTCTCAACAATGCCACAATGCCAGCTAGGTTCCTCCCTCTGCTTACTAAATACTTCAAAAGTTCTTATTTTGTAATCAGCTCTGCTGCTGCTGTATATAAATCAATGACTTGGTGAGTTTGTCTGCAGTCAGTGTAAAAGTCAAATAGGTGTTTGCAAGGAGCTGTCTGGAATTAGGATGTTAGTTCTTCTAAGTATTAATTACAGCATATTTAGAAAATATTTACATGAAAATAGCTGCGTGAAAAACTGGCTCATGTTACATGATCAATAAACTCTGAATTCAACATAGCTGACTTTTTCCATTCCCGTTAAAAGCCGATTTTTATATTTCTTTTTACTGAATTCAACAGCCTTTCTTGGTCAGTTACTATGGAATAATATCAAAGCTTCAGAGCCAAAACAACTAATCTGGTCAATAGCACTTGGCAGGGTTAAGAGTGAATTTCAACTCACTGTAGAATTCTAGGGAAAAAAAAAGGTCTTTTCATGTTGTTTGAAGTTCCACTTTGCTGAAAGAGAATCAGCACACAAACTTTATGTAGACTTCTTTTATAAGAAAGGATTTCACACTCAGGGCTTGAGTTAGCTGATAGCCATGTCCCTGAGATACCCTGGCAGAACTAACAAAAAATACAGACGCTTAAAAAGTAGTTATTCCTGTATCTGGCTTCTCATTGTCTTCCTTTCCTTAGTAGAGGGCCTCACAGCGTACAGTTCCTTGCTCATGGGCCTGGTTCAAACAGGTTTTTGAGCTCTAAGAATCAATGGACTGGAAATATTTCTCGGTGTTGTGTCAAAGTTTGCAAGAACAGTACTTTTAACACATATTAGTTACTTATTTAACCATTGCTCCCCACTTGTTTGGTGGGCACTAGTCATCTTCACTTGCTGGCACGTGTCAGTTGTCCTGATTTTGTTCATACATGTGAAATGTGACCTTTGCTTCTTTGTATCATCCTAGTAAACGAGTAACATGAAATGACATTTCTCAGTGCACACACAACTGTATTTTCATCCTTTGCTTCTTGTTACAACTCATAATCTTAGTGACACATCTGGGAAATGGACAGTTGCATATGTATCCATGCAAATATTTTGCCATATGGCTTGGACAGCTGACTGCAAATCACACAGCTTCAATAACCAGCTACACAGGCTTTGCCCTTTGCTGTCCAGTAACACCACCAACCATTTCTGTTGGGAATTGTCTTTGAGGAGCTGAAGGCTGCAGTGGTTGTATCGAGACTTCACAGAAGACTGACAACAAGAAATGATTTAGGGAGAAGAATCTTCTTCTCAGAAGTTCTTGCAGACGAAACACTAAAATAATTTTGATAAATTTAAAAACTGATAAAGAACTTCAGAATAGGCCAAAATGTGTCTAAATGCTAGATGTTGCCACGTCTAACTTAGGGCTTGCAGCACCAGACACCTCAAAGAGACGAAGGAGCCTGAGGCACACACTGGCAAGTGCTGACAGCTTACCACAGAACACCCATCACCCTGTCCTCACTGCCACCTGCTGCCTGTCCTCCCTGCTTTCAGCAAGTCCTAGATAAAGACACAAAGATGTCTCAGGAGCTCCTGAAGAAGCTGTTGAACAGGCACAAGTTGCAGCACAGTACATCAAGGAGAACCAGAACGAGCGCTGGTTTGTCATAACAATTTTGTAAATTGTGGCAGTTTTCTGTAGTGGGAGCCATAACATCCAAGGTGATGCTGGATAAGGATCACAGTGGCTGTCTCAAGAGAACTCAGCACCAAGTATTGTACTTTGCAGAATGGAGATCAGGAAAGCCTCATGCTGACAAGTAAGTGGGGAAACACGCCACTGACAGCATAAGGCATAGCATCTTCGACCTCCAATCTGGTTGATCTGGATCAGGGCTTGGGGAAAGAGCTGGCCTGAGCCCATCTGTGAATTTTCCTCTCTCAAAAAATTAAGCAAAGCTTCATTTGATTTTAAAATCTTGCTGTCAAAGGCTGTGGGTGGCACTGAACACACATGGGTCAAAAAGCAGACCCAAACCTGGGAGAAGGCACTGGGCAGCGTGAAACCCACTTTACAGAAATATCACATGAACCATCGCTGTTACAACCAGCTTCATGGGTGATTCCTTGCTCTGGCCCAAGTTATCCTTGAATTTTCTGTGTGCAGGGGAACAGAGCCAACAGAAGAAATTCTGTCCCTATATCCTATTCCTTACAGTGATTATGGGACAGCCCACAGATTATTTTTTTTAAAGCGCACGTTGCTGCAGCTTAAGAGTGTAACTATTTCTGCATTTTGTGAGGTCCTGGGCCCTGACATTGTACATTACCTGCTAGCTATTGCCAAAAGGGACCTAATTAAATTTAAATGAAACTATGCTATGGTTAGGCTAGAGATTAAAAAATGATGTTTTCTGGGCTGAGAGAAAAAGTTGCTGAGGAAGTTTACAGGCTATTTAGGAAAAGATCTCCACAATTTTGGAGTTTGGTGCTTCAGTTTATCCTCCTTAGCAATAAAAAAGCACTTTGTATCCACCTGCCTCCCCTGCACAGTGGATTTGTGCTTCCATTCCCTTGGCTGCTGCAGAAAAAATCCTCTAGGTTAACCTGATGTTCTAAACTAACCTGGCTAATGTTGCCAGAGTGGATTATAGACTGTCATGATGAATTCTCCACTGGCAACAAGAGCAGTGGAGCTGCCAGCCTCAATAAAGCAGTTAGAGACAGCAATGCCTCCCATTAGCACAACTAGATTTGGGGGAAGTCATGTCTCCATGGTTTTACTTCAATTACTTTGATAAAAATGTGAAAGTAACTAGGCAATAACTGGGATATAAAAGCATTTTCCATTATCTGGTAAACTGGGTTACTTTATGAGAAACACCAACAGTTAAGTAAAATAATGACTTAATTACAGTAATTTCTCTGAAGGGCTTTAATGTGAAGAGAAGAAATATTTATGATTAAATGAGTTCTTACAGAAAAGAATCTACCATGACACTGAAAACCATCAGATCATGGGACAGTCTTCTAAGACATGGCCTCAGCTAAAATCACAGAATCACAGAATCACAGAATGTTAGGGATTGGAAGGGACCTCGAAAGATCATCAAGTCCAATCCCCCTGCCAGAGCAGGAATGCCTAGATAATGCTACATAGGAACGTGTCCAGGCAGGTCTTGAATGTCTCCAGAGAAGGAGACTCCACAACCTCTCTGGGCAGCCTGTGCCAGGGCTCCGTCACCCTCACTGAGAAGAAGTTTCTTCTCGAGTTTAAGCGGAACCTCTTATGTTCCAGTTTCAGCCCATTACCCCTTGTCCTATCAGTGGTTGTCACTGAGAAGAGCCTGGCTCCATCCTCGTGACACTCACCCTTTAGATATTTGTAAACATGAATGAGGTCACCCCTCAGTCTCCTCCAAACTAAAGAGCCCCAGCTCCCTCAGTCTTTCCTCATAAGGGAGATGCTCCACTCCCTTAATCATCCTAGTTGCCCTGTGCTGGACTCTCTCCAGCACTTCCCTGTCTTTCTTGAACTGAGGGGCCCAGAACTGGACACAATATTCCAGATGGGGTCTCACCAGGGCAGAGTAGAGGGGAAGGAGAACCTCTCTCAACCTACTAACCACCCCCCTTCTAATACACCCCAGGATGCCATTGGCCTTCCTGGCCACAAGGGCACAGTGCTGCCTCATGGTCATCCTGCTGTCCACCAAGACTCCCAGGTCCCTTTCCCCTACACTACTCTCTAATAAGTCATTCCCCAACTTATACTGGAACCTGGGGTTGTTCCTACCCAGATGCAAGACCCTACACTTACCCTTGTTATATTTCATTAAATTTTTCCCCGCCCAACGCTCCAGCCTGTCCAGGTCTCGCTGAATGGCAGCACAGCCTTCTGGCGTGTCAGCCACTCCTCCCAGCTTGGTGTCATCAGCAAACTTGCTGATAGTACTCTCTAGTCCCTCATCCAAGTCATCGATGAATATATTGAATAATACTGGTCCCAGTACTGACCCTTGAGGGACTCCACTGGACACAGGCCTCCAACCAGACTCCGCCCCATTGACCATGACTCTGGCAGATCACATTACACAAAATATTTTCTGTGCAAGAGGTTAGTAATCCCCCCCTGGCGGAGGGGAAGATGAAAGGACCTGATATTTTGAGTCTTCTCTGTCTGATCTCAGTCATCCCATTGTTGTCTTCTGAGCAGTCTGTCCTAAGGTAAGCTGTACACCAAAATCAGAAATACAGACTCTACAAAGAAGGTAAGAATTTGGTATCATTTCAGTCTAAAGACATAATGAATTTTCTTTGCTTCCAATTGCCTCCCTGTTAAAAATATCGTAATATGGACAAGGCACAGCACGGGTAGATTTTGGATAAAGGTCTTCATCTGAAAAGACATGTTTTGTAAGATGTCCGACAAGATGTATTGCCGTGTTTTCACTCCAGTGACATGAAGGTTTCTTGCTTAATTTTATTTGCAAACAGCTGCGAGACTTGGCACATGAAGAGAAGAACATCATGGATGAGTATTCTGGGCTGACTGCCCAAAACTTGTTATGATCATTAATACATCCCTCACACAGTATGTGACAGTTTTCTCATCTTCATACGTGATTCTTTTTTTAAAAGGAGAGCCAAAAGGGTTATCTTGGAGTATAATTTTGCAACTCCAAGGTAAATAATGAGAAGTCAATAAAAAATTAGAAACTGATAGAAACATGAAATGACTTCTGTTTCCTAATGCACTATGAGTAGTGCTATAACAATCAAGCCAGCAAAATTCAAAGCTCTCAAAATAAACCCAGTGGTTAGCAATTCTTAGAATACGAAGTTGAGAGAAAATATAAAATGTTTTCACTCGCACCTCAGAAGTTAGCTAAAAACTGAACTCTTTCAACAGAGTATATTACCTCGTTAATGTTGTTAAATGCATTCCATTTGGGTATAGTATTTGCAAAGAACAAGATTTTTTCTGATTTTTTGTTCTTTGTAATAATCCTGCTGGTCTTTTTAAATGCTCCATTTTCAAGGCTTCTACGAATTCTCATTTCTAGTCTTTGTTGACGACTATGTTGTTGATATTTATGCTACTTCTTTCAGCGTTTCTGCTGCTGCCTGCACAGTGAAGGCTGCAATGGAAATCTGCCTCTTTACTTCTTTCCAGGCTTCATGTTGATCAGCTTTGTTTTTAATATCAAAAAGGGCATCATAGATCCCTGGAAATGATTCTCCCGCATACTTGTTGTGGCTGCTTGGAGCAAAGATAACATGTCTGTAGGGAAGTTGAGGGAAAAAAAATAACAATATTCTGCATTAGAAAAATAAAGCATATTACTTTCTGAATAAAACTAATCTGTTTCTGTATTGTATGTTAAATTATTGTCACTGCAGATTTAAATACATAACATTACTGCAGCAGTAGTACCTATAATCTGTGCAGCAAGAAAATTACACAAGCTTCATTCATTATTCCATGTGAATTCCAGAACTTCGTAGTGAAGAAGACTTGAGATAAAGTTGACTGAAATATTTTCCTTTCTCTCATTTTAGATAAAATGGAAAGATGAAAAAAAGCCAACTTCTTGTCTCACAGATATACACAATCTCCAGCAGATGCAGGCACGCTCTGAGGTAGGAAAGCTGATGCTTTAACAAGAGACTGTTCTCAACAGATTTTTAATCAGAAGCCATCAGATAGACACGATTGTATCTTAAGCTCTCTTCCTACAGTTACTTTTTAGTGGAACTTTTTAGTGGAGAGATTACTGTTCTGAATTGTGCAGACAAGTAGAAGGAGTAAAAAGCTAGATTTGGTTTGACTATTCTGCCTCTCAAACAACACTTCTTGAGCTGGATGAGGGAGCTACGGTATTCATGTCACTGCTGTTAGAGTACTGATCTCTACACTGAATCTGCTAGCATGACTGCTCTGCTACAATCCACCAAACTGTAGATACTTCAATTATACTCTGTTTCCCTTTCAAATCACAGTAACTTCCTAAAGATCCTTTACCACTGAAATTGCTTGAAGTGAGTCCAGGGTCAAACTTTCAAATCTGTTTAGAAGCCCACGGAAATAGATGGGAATGTGTTCCTTGGTCTGAAAAGGTTTCCAAAAACACCTTTCCTCATGCTGTACAGTCTATATCACTGAAGTTTTCCTTAATGTTGTTTCCCTTTTCAATTTATTTGTCTTGTTTAATCTCCTGTTGCCAAGTTTAATAAAATCACTACAATTCCATCTAAAGACCTGTATTTAAAGAATTTTCATAGGGTGCTCCAGACAGAAAGTGAAAAAGAAGCCATTCTTACCTATAGAATGGCCGGCCAGGTAATCCAAGAGGATCAATGAAAGCCCTTTCTAGAAACATGAGCTGATCATTTAGTGATCTGACAGCAAGTAGGCTAAAAAGTAAACAGAGTAATATGTTAGCTACAGAGTGTTTGGCCCACTCTCATTCCATGCCCAATATACATAGCTCTGGATTTATGAAGGACAGCAGATCCAACATGCCAGACTTACAAGTGTAGCCCGCAGGACAGCCCATGTCAGTTAACCCGCACAACAGAATTATGCTGGTCTGCCCTGTGAGACAGTCTGGGTAATAACCTGAAAGTCTCTTAAAACTCTTTTTAAAGGCCAAGGAATAGTATCAAAGAAGAGAGAGGCTTTCCGATATTTTCTCTCCTGTTGCAACTTATTCCTTTATCTCCTTTTCTTTGAGACACTTAGGCAGATCATTCTCTTCTTTTGTTCAACAGTTTTCTAAAGACCCTATTTTCCACAAAGCCAGCCAGCTGCAAATTACTTCAATAAAAACACATTTATTTTTACATAAAACCACAACATCTGAGAAACAGGAACCTTGTGATGTTCGAATCATCTTTTGAATCATCCAAGAATTGTATTTTTCTGACAGCAGTTTGTAAATTCCCTAGAGCAGAGACCATCTGTGTCTGTGTGCTTTGAATAGCTTTGAGCATACTACTGATGCTTAACAAATAAAAGAACTGTGAAGATTATACTGAGTATATGTGGATTTGGTAGTTTGCATCCAAAGTAACTTATTGCAGAGCTTCAGAGGTATTCACCAATAAAAAAATGGTAAATTTTTTATCATAGTAAGCCCAGAGCGACTTTACTGTCAATTAAATTGTTTCAAGTTTCCATTGGTGTAAATGGAAACTGAAACTGCTTGGTTGAATTAATGCTTAGGTTAGACCATTCACCAATGAAACCATTTTGAAAATGTCACATACATGTCATATGTCATAAATGTCATATTTTACAGAAGAAATTACTGTTAACTCATTTATCCTGAAAGTTGCTGCCATTAAAAAGATGGCTTTTATTCTCACTGAGTCTTTCATAAGGGTAAGCATATGGCTAAATGAGATTCTTCTCCAAAAATGTAACATAAGCATATGTATATATAGAAGGAAGATTAGTTTCTCATTCTGGGCATGGCCTACAAAGAATAAATTAAGAATTAAGTCAAGTGCAAATTAAACCTTTTGCATAGGTGGTGCATGAAATTTTTTGAAAACTCATCAAAAAGCTTGCTGCAACTACAAGCATGGTACAGATTTTCTTGTCTTTTTTTCATGAAGTTGTACCAGTATTCTGAAAACAAGAGTGCTGGCAAATGAAGGCCATAAGTCAACATTTGTTCTTTAATGATAATCCAGTAATAAAATCTTAGGACATGTCTCTATTTAGAGAGAGTTACACACCTGATCTGGCTCTGCTCACGCTAACCACCACTCTAGTCACATCCATGTATCATCCTGGCACTGCTCCTCAACTAAAACCCATCAAGAATTGACATTAATTAGCATGGACACTTTTTGAAGCTACCATGGCTAGATTCCCAGGCTCTGCAGTGTCTCTGATGTCCACTAATTCAACATTTCTATACTTCTGTTTCCACATTCTTAAAGACAGCAGTCCATAAGGAGTTATAATGAAACAAACGACTGACAGACATTTGCCACCAAGGTTCGACTAAATGCCAAGTGAAATCTACGGCCTCTGAGCCCAGATGACTACATGGAGTATTCGACTGGAAGAAAAAAACATGTTAAACTTACTTATTGATATCTGTTTGCTGCAGTCTGTGGTGAAAGCTAGCAGCAACTTCTGTAAAATTCTTCACAGCTGAAAAGAGTGCATCTGGAAGAAGCAGGAAGGACATCATTAACTTCAGATACGGAAGGAAACATTTAACAAATCAAATTCCTCAAGTCAAATCTTTATCTTTCACTTTGATCAAGATCTATCAATTCTCATTGAACTAAAATCAGATTACCCCATATTCATACACTAAAAAATACCTAATTCTGTGTGAAAACGTGCCTTGGAGACAACAGAAATCAGTCTTTTTGTGACTACTGTTTATTATTTGCTACTTGGAAGAAAGTACAGCTATACCAAAAAGCAGAACAGACTCAGACTGTTCAGGTAAGTCTGAGATTTTATAAAACACAACAATCTGTGTTTTACTGGTACGTCCCTCCACACATGCAGAGTTTTGTGCAAGACTGAGAGCACGTGTCTGTGTGTGTGTGTGTGTACCTGATACTGGACAGTAGTAGCCAAGTCCTAAACTGCGTAGTACATAATGCTGCCAATAAGATAAAGGCTTTTCAGGCAGAAAGCACATTGTGAATCCCTGTAACATGAAATAAAATTCCACATGCCTGCACAAGATCCCTACTGTGGCATGGAGATGCACCATTCCTGCCTGACCAAGTCCTGAGGCAGACTTCTCATGGTGGTTGCACTGGCCATCATGTGCCCATAAACTGCAACAACAGAAGTTCTGTCCGGATATAAGAAGAATCTTTTTACCCTGAGGACATCCAAGCACTGTGGTCCAGAGAGATTTTGTAGTCTCTGTCCTTGGATGTTTTCAAGACCATATAAGATAAAGCTCTAAGCAACCTGGTCTGACCTCTGAGCTGACCCTTCCTTGGGCAGGCTGACCTAGAGACCTCCTCAGGTTCCTTCTAACCTGAATTATCCTGTGATCCTATGATCAGCATCAGACAAAGAATCATCCAACACCATCAGCTGCAAAGCAGTGTGAATTATTTTTTTTAAGGACCAAGACAAAGACAGCTTGATGCCAACACTGGTGAACTATGCACAGGTCAAAGAATATGTGACGGTAAGTGTTAGCTCTTGGCAGTGGCCAAGTCACTACACGGGCATACTGGTGAGAAAACATTTCAAATTACTGGAGGTGCAGATTTTGTTTTATTTACTGTTCATACAGAGAAAGGTAAATACCCGATCATGACTAAGACATATATTAAAATAAGGTACCGCTAGCATTAACAGAGGAGGAGTGAGATGAAAGACTGTACGTACCAAAGGACACATTGTATGTTGCCAGATCCTCTTCATAATTCCTTGACAAATTATAGATGATGTGAGCATAGTTGCTCACAGCTGATGCATAATCTCTACAGTCAAAAGGAAGCACAACGGAGTTGGCCAATTCGAACACCAGCCCTCCCCGTACCTGAGCTACTGTCAGATGATTCTTGAAAGTGGGATCATAAAACCTCTCCACAATTTCATAGGTTTCATAGACGCTGTGGTAAACTGGGTAGCTGCTATACTTTTCTACATCCTGAAACAAAAAAATCCAGACACAAATGAAGCCATTATTCAGGTGTGGATACTTCAGCTGTGCTTGAAAACCTTTGCTGTGGGATTCAAGGCACTCAAAAGTTCATTCTTTAAGGTCCCTTCCAACCCTGACAATTCTATGGTTCTATGAACTTTTGAGTGCCTTGAATCCCACGGCAAAGGTTTTCAAGCACAGCTCAAACCACCCCCGCCATGGGCAGGGACATCCCCCACTAGATCAGGCTGCCCAGAGCCCCATCCAGCCTGGCCTTAAAAACTTCCAGGGATGGGGCTTCCACCCCCTCTCTGGGCAACCTATGCCAGTGCCTCACTACCCTCATGGGGAAGAACTTCTTCCTAACATCCAGTCTGAATTGATCTTTCTCTAGTTTTAATCCAGTTTTAAGTGTAATCTAGTTTTTTAAGTGAAATCTATTTTTTTAAGTGAAATCTAGTTTTTAAGTATAATCTACTTTTTTTTTAAGTGCAATCTAGTTTTTTTAAATGTAATCTAGGTCACACTAATCCTATGTAGCTACTACAGAGTGTTGAATGAGAAGTGCTCTGTGGTGGCTCTCTTAGACACCAGCCTGTGATGAGACGAACGGTCATCTGGAGCGATCTTTCACCACTGACCCTGTACAGAGGCTAAAGAAGGTAGCTAAGAACAGACGCATAATTTCTAGTTGGCTACATAAAGGTGAGATTGCCTTTCCTCTCTTTGCTTGGATCGCAAGTCATTTCTGTCTGTGTCTTTGGCTATGCCTTTTCAGAGGAAAAGACCACATTGAACAGGCCGAGCCTTGAACATTTCTCAGCTAGTCTCATCTCACAGTATGCTCCCAGATTCAAACCCACAATTTCCATAAAACGTGAGCCATTTGGAAATCAAAGCTTCATAATTATGATTACAAGTCATCCAAAAGTAATCATAAGCCACTCATAAGACTTCATCAGCCATAGGTAATTTTGATCACATCCATTTGCCCTGAGCAAAGGTCCTTTTGCCTGACAGACACCTATTTCTACTTATTAAATATTTGTGTTGTAGCAGCACACAGGGCACTACTAACGAACTGAGACTCCACTCTGACACACTGAACTAGTCCAAAAAGCTGCCAGTCTAAATGGCTCAATTACAGGTGACAGTACTGAGGCAGTTCTAGGGGAGACAAAATTACAGACACAGACTTACCCAATTTTTACTGTAACGTGCTCTGCCTGAAGCAATGCCAAGGCGTTGAAAAAAGACTTCAAAGTCATTGCCAGAGCCCAGTTTATTTATTCTTTCAACAAGAAAGAGAAAAATGCCTTGAGTGACAATGCTTAAAGTATAAATTTATTTTGCTTCCAAGTACTGTGGCAGTTATTTATTCTGCAGCTGCAGCCACTACACAGTCTTTCCCCAGTGGACTCTCCCTGTCAATATACCATGAATTGCCTGTGACCCCCACATCACAGCCACCTCATCAGCTGCACTCTCAGAGGAGCAGAGGCATCATTCTCAGGGTCAGGGAAATCAAACTCTCCAGAGGAGAATTTAACTCACTGTCTTTAATCATTGAGAAGTCCCCATGACCCTCCTCCTGCTGAACTTCCACTATCCCAAGCTCTCAACTTAGAGAAATTACAATAGTACCAGCATGGCTCCACAGAATAAAGTCAGTCTTTGGGATTCTATAGAGAAATCCTGCCAAATTTGAAGGGCAGTGTTCTAAATGTGTGCTCACCAGACACCCGAACGTCGGGAGCCTGGAAGCAAGTGCAAGGGAAACTGCTGTGTCAGCATCTTCTGTGCCTGCTGCTGGCTTGTGCATACTGCCCTTCACTACCTACATCTCCGTAAGCTACATGAACACTTCAGTTTTCATCTGTAAAGATTCCTGTTCATGTCATAAGGGCAAGTTCACAAAACTGTTGCACAATAATCTGTTTTATGAGCTGCAATCAATAAAACTGAAATTTATATCAGCTGAGAATCACACCATTTGTTTTAGGTGCACACATTTTCAAGTGGATATTTCTTTAAAATCCAGACTCTAAAAGTTATAATAACTTTTGGTATATTGTTTATTTTCTTTAATCACTGACCTGGGGACCTCTTTATATTCTTTTGATGGATTTTTTTTATACCAGCTCTCATAAAGAGATTTTCCTTCAAACCCCTCATCAGGACTTGGTATCTAGAAAAAGTATGTTGTAAAAAAAGACAAAGGGTACAATTTTAAATGCTACCAAGCAACAAATTCACAGCCTGCCATCATGTAAAGTGTATGGCTTAGGACAATGAGTAAGTCACAGTTTTAAGTCCCTTAGCCCTTCTGCACTTCAATTTAAAATTACAAATGAACAGCGTTTTCCAAAAGAACAGTTGATTTGCTAAAAGTAGGTAATTTCAGAGGGAAGAAAACACAGAGAAAGCGAAACATTTCAAGTCAATATTTGCATTTTGATATTTCTCTACAAGATTTTTTGACATTTAGTTGAAATATTTAATACAAAAACCACTCACAAAACTGAAACTCATTGTTTCATTTTGTCAGGTAAGTTCAGTTTTGTCTTGGTTTATGTCAAAACTGTTTCTGCCTTGTTTTAGTTCACAAAAATTATTTTTATGGATACAGCAGTAACCTTAGAAGAGCAAAGCGTAAAGAACTTGGTGTTTATGTCACCATAGCTGCTACAGAGGTATACAAATCATGATCATTCTAAAGGTCATTCCAAATTACTGAGAAAGTTAAATAGTGTGGGTATTTTTTCATCCCTCCTTTTTATTGGTGAGCTGCTGAGGTTTTATTATCTTTAATCTATTAAAGATTATTAATATCTATTCTATTTCTAACACCTGTATCTACTGTCTAAGAATTACTCCACAAGAGGAATCAAAATAAAACTGATGCATTTGGGGTTTTTGATCACGAAGCTAATTGCTCACAGGACATAGTTAACAGCGTTAATCATTTTTGCCACAGGTTAACTTTGGATGGGATCACACGGGACGTGCTTCCTCATCAGCATTCTCTTCAGAGCTCAGCTACCAACAAGCGCTGGTTACACGCATTCCGCAGCTTTTGTTGCTGCTTCCAAGCTAGAAGAAGGATTATGCAACCACGTTTACTGGTATTTAGGTCAACATTTCATCGATGGCTTTGGAGCCCAAGCTGAGACTCTGCTGACCTGATTTTCTGACCAGTTTGAACACCTACATTTAGCACAGGTTACCATGGGAACTGCAGGTGATCAGCTTTACTGCACTTCAGAACAGAAATATTTTTATCCGGGCACCTAATTTTAACAGAGTTAAATTCTATTTGTTGCCTTTTGATTGCCAGAAAACGATAATACTGAATAACTGCATTTCCTTTACTTTCGTATCAGTCTAACACCAGCTTCCAAGAGATAGCAAATTATGGACTCTGGAAAAGACAGGTGTCTGAATATATATAGCAGATGAAGACAGATAGATTCTACTGTATATAGAATAGACAGAGTAGCTAAATGTACATTATATAAATGTGTATAAAACACACACAAAGGAGTCTAATCAAATGTTCACGCTTTAATACAGATGAAGAGAGAGAACGAAAGAAAATAAAACCAAACCAGAATTAAAAAGCCCTCAGTGACTCTAAGAGCCACTCAGAAAGGAAGGAACATCTTACATCTAAGATGGAGAGGCTATTTCCTGAGAAAGGTCCCTACCCCCACACTACTACGTGTGCGAGCATCGTGGTCAGAAACAATTAGTATCTAACAGGGTGCACTGAAACTGAGTGCATTGACCAATCCTGTCACAACATACTAAAAATAACACCGTAGCAAGCCTAATTTCTCCGCCTGCCTAACGGGAGTCAGATTCTCCCACTATCATGGGCACCCTAGTAGTTGGACTGGGCAGCCAGGTTTGTGCTTGTTTCTGTCCTCTGGCTCATGATATTTTTTTGTTCTTTCAAGGAATACTCTCACAAGAGGAATGGAAAAATCCCCTAATCTTGGATATCTAATAATTTAAAGGTATAAGCTTGAAATCCCTTCGCAAGTCCCAGGAAACAGCCCCAGTTACTTAGCTATTCATTGAAAAGGGGTACTGCAGTCAGAAATAAAAGAAATACCTGTGATTCTGTGATCTGACATCATGTATTATATGCAGAGCCCCAGCCAGTAAGCAAGCACTGAACATGTTGGCTAAAATTTTCAAGCATTACCTCTTTAGTCAGACTGTACACCAGCCTGTACATCAGTGGTGTGCAATCCACCCGCAGTGTGTAGTTTCCTGGAAAAAAAAGGAAAAACTATTTATTTAAAGAAGCAAGTTCTTCTCAGCTGAATCCTTGTGGCGTTATCTGTTAATAAGGAGGGACTAGAGAGCTACACTCTCTACAAGGAACAAGCTGATTCTCCCTGCAGAAGTGTTCTCCTGTGATCTTGTCAGTGCATTTGTATCAGTTAGGATGAACCACAGTCCAACTTTTGAAGCAACTCTTGAGAGTTTTTCTTACTTCACTATGCTTATTACACACATTATAAGAGGGGAAGCTGACTCTGAAAAGTTGCCATAGAACTGCTGACAGGGGCACGATACTTCTTGTCCCTCCCCATGACTTCCCAGTCAGTACCTACTGTAAAGGACTCCTTCCCTGGAGCAACAGGAACATCTGAAGGATACTTCATGAGCCTGGGTCACTGTTTCCCCCCAAACTAACGCAACAGAATTACCATATTGAATCTTTCATGGATCCCCAAACCAAAATGCCTCCCAGTCATTTGTATACACCATCGCTATTCCCATAAAACACAAGTCAAAACAATGTACCTTCGATGGAGGAATCTGCATTGATATAAGCCACTCCCCGTGCTTGCAAAACTTTGGCATTTTCCTATGAGAAAGAGAAGAGGAAGAAAATGCTGATGAACATTTTGCTCCTCCAAACTATTTGCCATCCACAGAGCTAACAGCTGTCTCAGGGAAAGAATTCATACACTGCACAGATTCTCAGTAGTTCAAAAGGAAACTTAAGAGTGCATGTGTGGGAAAGACAGTATGAGCATGTGTCTGTGTGTGTGTAAGGAAGAGAAAGGGAGGGAAAGAAGAAGTAATGCTTTTTAATGCAGATTTCTCAATGATCTGCCACTGTGCAAATTTCTCCCTGAACAACACTGATTTACCTCAGCCCACTCTGTTGATCCTAACAAGCCAAATTCTTCTGCATCCCAGCTTGCAAACATCACTGTCCTCCTTGGCCTCCAGCCTGCAATGAAAGGCCATAAAATTGTATTACAGAAATAAAGGCTGCTTGTTACATGGTAACTAATGTGAAAACAAATGTTTTTTGGGGGCTCATCTTTTATCCTGATCTGTAGGCAATTAGGTGTGTTTATGGAACTTTAACACCAATTTCTTCACTAACCTAATCTAATGGCTGGCTAATTTTACAGCAATCTCACTTCTGTTTCAATATTGTCCCAAATAATGTATTATTTTCCTTCTCTCAGCTTTAATTACAAAGAACTTCTACAATTTAAAATTCTGAACAGGAAATAATGTGCTTATGCACAAATTCTTGAAAGAAAGCTTTTCTCCTCTTTTTGCTCTGTTCAATTTAGTACACATTGTATACCAGTGTCTACGCTGGCAGAAAAGTGTGGCATGTTTACATATCTACTACTAAATTTCCTTGACCTCTCTCTCAAATGCCAGAATTCAAAACCCAAGAAATTCCGTGTAACTTGGACAGATCATTTGCAAAATAAAGATCTTTCCCTTCCAGTTCTACATTTGATTTAAACCTAGGCCAGATGGAACAGGCTCTATTATCCTGCTCTGTATCTCTGTCCAAAGTTTTCTTTGAGTCTATTGGAACCTTTTAATTTTTTGTGGCCTTTCTTTTTTAACTTTTATTTTTCCAGCTTGCATTCCAAAGACAGTTTCCCTTGATATCCAATAACTGGGAGGGAATCAGAAGAACACTAAATGTCGTCAGGTTTTAAGTGTGATCGGTAGGCAATGAGAGCTCCTCTAGCGCAGTATTTGAGTTACGTCAGAGCTTCTTTCCATGGGATGTCAAACAAGGAGACAGCATTTGCTTGGAAAGCAGCAGAAACGGTGCAGCTGAAGTTTGCTCCTATTCCAATGTAACTGGGTGTGAGGTACTTGTAACCCTTGCCTCCTACGTCTCCACAGTTCATTCTCTGCATTACGCAGACATGCTTTACTTATCCTGCGGTCCGTCTCCAAACTACAATCAAGTGCTGAGAAGGTTCTTGAAGCTGCCTTGATGAAGCCTTGATCAGTTCATCACTGCATTAATTTTACAGGACCACTGAAACATCCAGACTGACCAGTCTCAAGTACACAGTAACCAATTTTACCTACGTGTCATGTTTATTTCAGTAACCTCCATTTTGTGTTTCATTCTCCTTTGGGTGTACTTTCTCCTGAGCAGAGGTACTGTGTCTGGCTCTGGAGCTCTCAACACAAAAAGGACATGGACCTGTTGGAGCAGGTCCAGAGGAGGCCACAAAAATGATCAAAGAGCTGGAGCACCTCTCCCATGAAGACAGGCTGAGAGAGTTGGGGTTGTTCAATCTGTTCAACCTTACAGTGGCCTTCCAGTACCTGAACGGGGCCTGGAGGAAAGCTGGGGAGGGACTGTTTAGAAGGATGTGTAGCGATAGGACAAGGGGCAATGGTTTTAAACTAGAGCGGGGTAAATTTAGATTAGAATTCAGGAAAAAGTTCTTTAATATGAGGGTGGTGAAATACTGGAATAGGGTTCCCAGAGAGGTGGTGGAGGCTCCATCCCTGTAGACATTCTAGGTCAGGCTTGATCGGGCTCTGAGCAACCTGATCTAAAGACATCGCTGCTCACTGCAGGGGGGTGGGACTAGATGACATTTAAAGGTCCCTTCAAGTCTGATGCATTCTATGATTTTATGATTCTACCTCACATATACCAAGGTCAAACTGTGACTAGTTAACAGTTGCAGAGAAGCATGCTTCTCTGAGAGATCAGTGGGATACACGTGTTTAATTTTAAGCACATGCTTAAATCTCAGATAGATCAATGGGCACTGCTGAGAGCAGTGATCTTGGGGTGATTTATCCTTCCATTACATTACCTTTCATTTTCAGTTTTCCAAAGCTCCTGACAATCTCGTGAACCACAGCTGCCCCACTCTGAGGATCAATGCCACCAAATACCCACGAGTCACGGTGGCCTCCCAGGATGACATATCTGTCTAGAGAAATTAATTATGGAGGTTTACTTAGAAAAACTTTTTTTCCTGATTTTCCCAATTTTAGATGTAGGTATCAGGCAACAAAGCCTAATAATTTATAATATACATGATAGAAAGACAAAAGACATTTTAAATCTCCAAAGACATTTTTCTGCATTTTCAGCCAGTGTTTAAGAATTTGTCAAACACAATAACCTGATTCCATTAGACTTAAAACCTCTTGAAATCCATAAATAATACTTCTATTTTTAGAAATAGTGCAGCTGTCCTCTAAAGATAGAAACATCTTTCCGTATTTTACAATATTTGTATATAATTGCTGATCCACTTAGTACATCTGTACAGCACACCAACTCACAACACGAAGGTGGGCTGAATGCTGCATTTCTCTGAATATACATGTGCAGTCAACCATAAAAAAAGGGTTGTCCAAACCACGACAGAGATGTGATTGGTAAGATCGAAGTCAGACTAGACCTCCATGCTAGTGTAATATTCTTAACAGTTGTGTTTTGGGCAGCAGGGAAGTGCTGCAGTTATAAATTAAATGAAAGGCTGAAGGAGCTGGGTCTCCTTAGCTTGGAGAAGAGGAGGCTGAGGGGTGATCTCATAAATGTTTATAAATACGTCAAAGGGGAATGTCAGGAGGACGGAGCCAGGCTCTTTTCAGTGATGTCCAATGACAGGACAAGGGGCAACGCGTACAAGCTGGAACACAGGAGGTTCCACAAAAACATTGAGACATTCAAAACCCGCCTGGACGCGTTCCTGTGCGCTCTACTGTAGGTGATCCTGCTCTGGCAGGGAGGTTGGACTAGATGATCTTTAAGGTCCCTTCCAACCTTTAACATTCTGTGATTCTGTGATTAGGAAAAAACTTTATCACTGAGGGTGACAGAGCACTGGCACAGGCTGCCCAAGGAGGTTGTGGAATCTCCTTCTCTGGAGACATTCAAAACCCGCCTGGACACGTTCCTGTGCGATCGACTGTAGGTGATCCTGCTCTGGCAGGGGGGTTGGACTAGATGGTCTTTTGAAGTCCCTTCCAATCCCTGACATTCTGTGATTCTGTGATTCTGTGACATTATCATCCTCCCAGGGGTGTCTATATAGCTGAGTTTTTAGAGCATAAAATCACACTAATACAAGAGACTGCAAGACAAAAAGTGAATAGAGATGTCTTCAGATGGAATGCAAAATCTATTCCTATATTAGTAGGGAAGAATATCCATTTAAGAATATTCTTTCAGTCATCAAGTTACTTGCCTGATGACAAATATTTCTGTCTTGGTTATGAATCCCCCTTGAAAATCAGCATTTACAGTGAAAGTGCTGACATACTCTGAACCATATGATAGCTGGTGCAATAAATATTTCAACATCAATGATCATGTAGTGTGATACTGCAGACAGAACTATATTCCTCATGTCCTCCTCACAACTCTGAAGTGCATGCAGACGTCACTGTGTTGCAAATAAAGTAGAATTAAATTTGTAGAAGTAGTTAGGTTAAGGCTTTGACTGGCCAGGTAGGCCTTATGAGAATAACAAGTCTTGGGAAACAAGAAGGAGTGTGCTGAAGAAGAAGGAACAATGATCGAAGGAATCGGTAGTGCATATAGGACAAACAGAACTAGCAGAAATAACGAACAGTTGCTTAGGGATAAGAAAGGTGTATTGTATAAAAAAAAGGGGTTCTGGTGATGGGAATCAGTTAACCATTATCCTTAGGTTAGACAAGCATGAAAATTTATAAGTTTGGGGGGTGATTACCAATTGTTATATGTATGATATATGAGACTAGATGTAATTACATTAAGAAAACAAAGATGTAGAATTCTGCATGTAAGCCAAATTGTAAAAGGTATAAAAACTGAACAGAGAATGAGGGTCTTCGGAATCCTGACTTGGGGCGCTAGTCCTCAGGTTTCCCGGGCCCTGAATAAAGCACCGCATAAACTGGCACTCTGTTGGTTTGTGCCTCTGTTTACGGGCAACAACTGCACGCCTACGTTACACCAAAGACAAATGACTTCACCTGGTTCCACTGTGCCTCTGATGGTACCAATCACATTGTAAATCCTTCTCACTTCATTGTTGCTGTGAATGTGCATCTTGACCCTTCTAGTGTATTGGAAAGAAAATCCAAAGAGAAAATCCACCAGATTAGATAATAAAACATCTTGACACCTTTCAAAAGTGTGCAATATAAACTGTAAGGAAAGCACTTTGGCCAAATTTACCCTGCATTAAACCAAAATAAATCTGAAAAGATTTCACTGTACCTTTTTTTTGCATTTATACTTGTGCTACTGAGAACAGTATTTAGCCCTTGAAAGCTACGTCACTGATGTCAGTACGATTTATAGAGATAATAGGCTCAGAACTCCAAATTCAAAGGGATTTTTTGCTACCAGCTAGTTTTTAAATTTGGAAGAGTAAAATAACAAAACACATAATGTTAAACACATAAACAGTTCTAATCATCTAGAGGTTGGTGCAAATCAGAATGAAATCCAGCACAGTCAATACTAATGTGGCACCTCAAGCAGCAGAAAATGAGGCAACATGAGTTGCATCAAGACACCTTGTTTATCTACAACACAGCTGGAGATGCAACAACTCCTCCTAAAGGGTTCTTTGTATATGTTTCAGAAAGAATATTTCATGTGGAATGACTAAGACACAGGGAAAAGATCAAACAGTTCATATGAAGTCACTACAATACCTCACCCAATATTGTAACACCTGGACTTTAATCCTAAACTGTAATTACTAAATCAGTTAAAAAACAATCTGAAGCCATAAAAATTACACTGTAGTTAAAGCTTTTTTTTTCTGGAAAACTTGACTTGTAGGTTAATACTGTTTTATATAAGGCAGTAGGTAAGACCAGAAGCTGGAATCAGATGAATTTTAAAAAGACAACCAACAAATTCAGTTCTCAAAAAAATAATCAGTCTCATCAAATAGTCTGTCAAACCTAGATTCTTTAAAAATTAATCTGGTTCAAGACTAGCTGGAAACTAAAGCAATTCAGTCACATGCATCCAATCAAGATGTAAATGTACTGAAGCTTTGCACTGGAGTGCATTTCAGCCCAGGAAATGGTTGTAATCAAAGGAATGATGCAAGTAAGCCCAGCTCTTCTATCTTTGGTCAAATTTTATTTCTCTGTCTGTTTTTCTCTGATCCCAAGCAAGCTTCCCTTATGAAACAAAACTGACCTTGTAGAGTAATTTGCAGTGAAACCAGGACCAACATTGTAAGATACATTTAAATTTCCTTTCCAGCTGCTATGTGGTGATGTATGTCCTCCCATATTACTATTACGAAAAAAAAAATCATTATTAGTTACAGGCATCTTACAAAAACACCAAATACAAATGAGGAACCAGGAACCACACTTTGTTAGGTCCTACACACAAACAGACCACAGTGATAGTCTTTGTTTTAGTCAATTTATAGTACAAGCTTCCACTGGAGAATAATTTGTCTTTCTTAGCTACATTAATCCTAGTAATTAACATAGAGGATAGTCCTGGGCACTGAGATCAGCTCGCAATGGCTTGCAGCTATCCTGGAAAAGCGTTGGCCTCCAAAGGTTTTACATACAAACTGCCTCTTGTAAATGGTGCCTGGAATTTTCTAAGGCCTCAAACTGCATTTACATCTGAATTTGCACAGAGTAACTTGGACCGTTCTAACAGTTTAATGGCACAGGCCATAGTCTTCCAGTTCTTGTCCCTGGGCACTGCTTCATCTGGTAGCACAGGCAGAGTTGATGTGTTTCAAAGATGTGGAAAATGTGTGACCAGTCCAAGTCACCTTTTCTTGTTCTATTGTCAAAGGTGAGATGTGTTTTCTCAGTTAACATAACTGGAAATGCAGTGATTCCATGGACTATAATCACCCATACTTACTCACCTGTTCTAAAGGATTTATATTTTTCACATGAGCTTGTGAGAAACACATACAAAATACTTAAAACTGTGCTGGATATTCTGGTTCTTATTAGGCAAAATGTATTTATTGTAAATGAAAGCATGTCCTTTACTTCATCAAGCTTTATTTCACAGAACACTTCACCATGTCTTCAAGTCTTTGGTGTATTTTTTGTAGAAAAATATGATGGCAGGAATAATGAGAAGTTATGACTTCTCAAGTTAAAAATGAAAGCAAGGACCTGGTATTTTTAGAGGATTTAGATTTTATTCACGATTATTAAAAGCAAGTTCTAGAATTATTTACAACGTATTGAAGAGAAGTATCTAGCTACATCATATTTATACATATTAATCTGCTCTAGCACTACTAGTTGGCCATGTAAAAAACGAGGGGTTTTTAGCCTACACCTTTTATCATTATGGCCAATTACCCTTGTAACAGTGATGACTGTAATGTTTTAGAAGAAAAGGCAATTTGGAGATAGATTAGTCTGTAAAAATTAGGGAAGAAATAGGTAAAACACTAGGACAAGTATACAAAAGCACCAAATAAAGTAACATTCTGCCTCACATAAAAAACTTCAGTACTTCAGAGGAAACCTACACAGAGAACCAAGATCGAATTTACTTTTTTTTTTTGACTCAACATTCAGAGAGATGCATCAGACAGAGCAGAATGATTAGTCACGTGATTTAGATGTAAAATTCCTACACAAACACATACACAAGATTACGTTCACTTATTGCCCTAAACATTTATCCGTGGTACTGCTGCCAACCCTGGCACCTCCAGCTCTGTAACTCTACAGTTGCTACAGATGATTACTGCCACATTTTTAGGGGAATGATGCACTTGCCAACTCAAACCACATCTTTGCTTTTTCAGAAAACTTAACTGGTTTAAGACAATTATGAACTTTAACGCTGTCCTCTGGCAAGCTGGCAGCCTGTCTTCATGTCACCTGCACGTTTAGTAAGCACACTTACTTTCAAACAGGTGTCTACTAAGTCCCTGTAATACCCCCTAAGGACACTCCTCAGGGTCCTGATACTAGCTTCTAGCATCATTTCATATTCCTGCAACACAATACACCTGATGACAGAAAGCACATGCCTTCACCGAACAGAGGACAGTACGGATGTTGTCCCATCAGACAGGCATGGCAAATATCTCCCTGCACAAATGACTGCCTTCACTTGTGGTCTTTTTCACAAGATGGGCATCACACCATTCTCAAAAATTTTTGCCTTTATTTAAAAAGAGAGGCACTTTATAACTCCAGAATACTTGACTGATTGTGATATATTATGAATGATTCTTTCCAGATCGCTCGGCACATATCTAGCATGTAGTACTGGATAACATCTTTATCTCCTCCAGAGAACCTAATGACAAACAGGTACTATTTCAATAGCTACAGTATAAGCACAGTGAAAGTCTTTTCCATTTATTTTCCAATACTCACATAACTTTCAAAAAACAGTCTGCTTAAAATTCCTCATGTCTCCCATGCACTTACCGCAGTAACAACTCAGCATCATGATAGCCAATGGGATGAACTGGAATTTTTGGGAGACCCACTCCGCTGGCTTTGTCTAATCGGTAGGTGTATTCTGAAAGCAAAAAGCAGGTATTTTCGTATTTACAACTCTCAGAAGGAATCCCTGCAATTCACAGCACAGTCCTAACACTGGATTCAGGGATAATCATTTCACTTTCCTCAAAATCAGGCTGACATTTCTTCCGCGATTTCATTCCTTATGCTTTATCAACATGTTTTCAGAAGGACACTGATAAAGGTTCTCCCATAGTATCTTTGTTATTTTGTTAATTTTTTGTGTTGAAATGCTTTTCAATAGAAATATTTCTCTCCATGGGAAAGAACTTCAGTCTAAGCCACAGCGAAAGAACAAGAGTAAAAAGGGAGCCTGTAGTCTGATGCTTGAAACACTCAGATGGGTACGAAAAAAAATGCCAGTTGATAAGAGATGCAGATAAAGTCTTATACTCTGGGCTACTGAATATTCTGTTTTACTGTTTTTGTGAACAAAATGAAGTTTACGTTTTGTTCTGACAAAGCTCAAATACAAACTATATATTTTTTACCAGTGAAACCTTAATTTTCACGGTGTGTACAACATTTGATGTTTGTAAACCTGCAGGTGTGGACAAGAACAATTTTCTCCACAACATAACATCCACCACACTGCGTGGCTCTCTTAACACCCCCATACTTTCTCTCCTGCACAATTTGCAGAAGGGGCCTACTGATGTGAATCCCCAAAGCTGCCTCTTTTGAGCAGCAGACAGACCAAGAAAAAATTGAGGTTTGTTCCCCATTATTTTCTCTTCCCTTTCCTGAAACCAGATCCTTGGAGCATGACTTCTCTCGTGCCACGCACCTTTTGCAGGATAACCTGGTGTCAGAGGATCCCCCGCCCCATTCAGGTTTAACACATTCCCACGCTGAGCTCCTCCACCCGGAAGGTTCCAGCCGTTTGGATAGGGATCTACTCCTGGGGCACAGTAGTCAGCAGGGTCAGAGTACAGAATAATTCCCTTGGCACCTGCCAATTCAGCATTCTTCACCTGGAAAGCACAGCTCCAGTCTCTATCCAGTCCTTTATAGTTTGACAACAGAGTTCAAGGGGCAAAACAAAGTATTATAAATTACCGTCATTACTTCTCAGGGCCTTTTAAAGGGCCTGGCCTAAGTAAATGGCCCATAACTGTCTCATATAATAAAATTTCCTGAAAATATATACGCAGATACTAGGTTCCATAAAAAAAGTAATGAGGTTTGCTGTTGCTTTGAATTTTCTTTGGGAGATAACTGCAGTGACATGGAAAACATAATTCACAGTATTACTGCATAACCTGTATTCTGTCATTCAGATCAATATCATCCACTGACTATTGAACTACACACACCATGGAGGGAAAAAACTGTATCACAGCGATGCAACCTTATCTTTCAGTTAGTCAGGCATTTACCTTACTTATCTAAACAAACTCCTGAATTTACCTGAGGGCTCGGACTACACAGGAATATCACTACTGGAGAACTCAAAACTGTCTTTGGCTGTGAACAAGACTAACTCCAAAGAGTGTGTCTCTTAGACCTATTACAGCAGGACTGGCCTGTGTGCTGTTTTGATTCAATAAAGAGTTCTCATGTGACTTTATTATTGTGTAATACTGGTTGGTAAAGAGTGAGAGAGAGAAAATATCTGTCATTCTGACATCCTAATCTATTTTGCTACTAGATATAACAGTGACGTATAGCAACTGAGTGACAACTAATCCTCAACAGTTTTGAATTCGGGTATTTTAATTCAGAAATAACATTTTTTTTAGGAAACACAGTACCTGCCTTCATCATCTATCCTGTTTTTGCTTACCATTAGGAAGTCAGAAAACAACAGTACAGTTCTCCAGAACTTATACAGGCTACCAAATTTTTCAGTACATAAACAGTCATTAGAAATACTACCGTAAGAATGAATATTTCCCCTGTGGGTCAATGAGAAAATGTAATTTCCAAACCACAACCCCCTCTAGGTATCAGTTATCAGTGACTTTGAGGTGTTTGTATTCCATTTTAAGAAAAGATTCACAGAGAGCAATATCTTCTTTAATTTTTAAGCCTTTTCTAACCAGATAGTATCTTTTAAGAGTGGTCACACACAATTTAGGGAAAATATCATCTGACCCAGAGTATGAGTTACAGGTCACTCTTCCCTGGTGAAAATGACATGTATGCAAACCAGTGAGTTACCCACTTACAAGCACACAGAAGTTCAGCGAATAGCACATAATAAGAGCTGGCATTCCTGCAAGGAGATTCAATGTTTGACAACCTTAGGTAACTGAGAAACACAAATTACAGTCCTGCGCAAGTTAGGGTCAAATTAATTTTTGTACAAGAGCCAAATAGTCATAAAATAGATTGTCTTCTTACATCTCCACTGAAAAAATAACAGGAGTGTATGCCTGAGGTACGCACATGATTATGTTCTTTCCTCTTAGGCCATGGAAATCTGTAGAAATCCGTAGTTTAAAAATATCTGTATGATAGGGACATTGAATAAACAAATGCAGAATTTAAAATAACCTCCACATAGTTGTAGTCTCTGCCTGGTGTACAGAAACCACTACAATGAAACAGAATACATGTACCTTAAAGCACAGCTGAACCAATAGGGAAGAACAGTCTAGTTCAGAGTTAAAATGTATTACCCAAGAATGTTAGTAATATTTTGGAACAATCTATAATATGCAAAATATATCCAGAACACTTTAGGTAAGTGTCTCAGTCTCTTGAAATCCGCTGAAGGACAGCACGAGTATCATTTTCATAGGGAAGCATTACCTTATTTCCTCTGAAAATCTTCCCATATCTGGCAATAACGATCTTTCCTGTACAGTTAATTTTCATTTCACGTTCTAGCTTAAAGAAGTCTTCGGTGCGGCCATAATTCACATACACTAACTCACCCTGATAGAAAGAGGCAGAATTTGAAAGAAGAATGTCAATGAGCATGTCAAAAGGAGGATGAGATCTAGTAAGAGAACAAGCCGGGAAAAATAAGCTCTGGGACTGCGTCCACTACGAATTCTTCTATGATCATGAGACAATTAAGCAATTGACTTCTAAAGAATTTAGACTCCTACTATCCAAAACTTCCAGTCTTTGTCCAACATGGAGAACGTTAAAAAATGATTTCTGAATCACAAACTTAGAGTAAGTGCTCGGAGCACAGCACTTACTTCTCTTTGTATTCTGTTCAAGCTGTACTCAGTCTTGGACAGTTGAAGGTACTTCAGAGCCAGACACAACAGTAAATATCAACTGTATTTTATGCAGTAGACTGGATGATGCCAGTATGCTACGAAATTCTCAGGATTTGATTCCGATTCAATACAGAAGCTACAGGTTGTTAATGGTCAAAATAAATACACCTTGCACATGGATAACATAATCTTCATGATTTTGTTTCAACCGTGTTATTTAATATTCAGGGCGTGTTTCGTCTTTCTTAATGTCAGCCACCTAAAACTCATGTACATTGTCTAAGAAAGTCTTGCAGGGCACTCCAGAGCCAGTGAAGAGCTGGGAAACTTTCTGAGAACTCACCCTTTCCAGGAGAATTCACCCCAAACCTGCTCGAGAAACCTATTCTAGGTAGGAATAAATTGCCCCCCTTACACACACCTCATTGATTATACCCCAAAGACTGCCTACAAAAAGCCTCCTAGACCAGTTTGGGGAAGATGACTGCAATTTCAGACAACTAAAACTAAGTGCCAGGAAACTCGTCCTTAGTGTATTTCTCTATATTACCAGACACCTTCAGAGAGACCTTCAATCTATTTTCCCAAAGGTATAAGTTTACCTCTCTTATACTGATAAAAACTGCTGATTAGACATTCAGGTGGTCTCATACAACAGTGTGCAACATCTCCTGACAAGTCAGTGGTACAGTCATTTTGACCGGACTGGTTTCATGAGTAATCTGCTCAAGTTGTGCTTAATTCTTAAATTAAGCAAAATTAACTCAGTTAGGATAAATTAATGAAATAAAGGGGGCTGTATGTAAATAAGGTAAACAGTTTCACATGTAGTAAGATTCCGGTCCTCTCTCTTCAGAGAATAATTCATGAACAAAAAGCTTATTCTCGAGGAGGCTTTTCTGAATTTACAGAGTAGCTTTCCCTCTCAGTAAAATAAAGGGTAACCTACTGAAGTTAAGATAGTTCTTCCAGTCTATCTAGATTAAGAAAAAGGGGAATTTGGGCCTCCATTTTAAAATTATTTCTTTATAATATATTGTACAGAATACCTACGCTTGTAGGTCATTGTATTTTTTTATTACAAATACAAAAACGTTGATTTCAATAGTTTGGCTTACATAATTGCAGATCTATAATTATAACAATTAAAAGCAACCTGTGGGCTTCACATTCAGGCCCTTATTCTACAATGGAGTGCAAAAACAAGCTGAGAGTAACATTTTATGGCGAAAAACTGCTCACACCTCACAGGGTTTTTTTATACAATGTCTTTGCTTAAGTAGATCTATCACGTAAACAACAGCTCTGAACTTTAGAAAAAGCTCTTGTAACTGTATCTGATATAAAGTATATAATCCATGTTCACAGCATTTTTCCTGGTGTTGCAGAATAATTCATATTTATCTAATCTCTAGATTTCTGAAACTACAGTAAAAGATGCTTACTTGAATATTCTAGCAATATTTGATATATTGCATAGTAAATCAGTTTTCCTTAATTAAATTCCTTTATCACCGTTGAAAATTCTTCATCTTAACAGAACTAAAAAGTACATAGACGTAATAAATTTCTCATTAGAGCACTGTGACAGTTTTGTACATCATAATGTCCTAGTGATGGGATGATATTCCTCACGTTTATAGAACCACTACAAAATACAAGCTTTAAGGATGTACTGTAGAGATCTCAAGCACACTTTTTACTTGTGATCATTACTAATTAGACAGGAGTACTTCCGCAGTCACTTAAAAAGGAAATGAAGAGCAAAATTTTACTGTTATATATCATGCTAATGTTCCAAACTACTATTATTGCCTGACACAACACGACTTCACTACTTTGTCGGCTTTCTGCTAAATATTTCTATTAAAAGAAGCTTCTTCTGTTTTCATCCTACTGTTCATTGAGATTTAGTTAAAATAGACCAGACAGAAAAAGCATTTTCTGACAAGCTCTATGGTGGACCAGGATACATTCCATTTCCATCTACTGAGAATGTGAAATGAGTGGGACCACGTCTAAATCTCTAGCAGGCAAGTAGCTGCTATCCCACTCTGAAAGTATTTAAGCTTCATAACACAGTCACCACCACTTATTTTAAAAAGGAGCTGCAGGGAAAACTGATAGTGCTGGTAACCCTGAACTGTACTTCCACAACTCCCTGACTCAGCTACAAAATGTGTGAGCTGCATTCTTGGTCTCTCTCAGTATGAAGAACTTGGCCCATTTCTCCCACTCTCCAGGAAGGTGGTTTACTTGTGAGACAATAGTTAGCCTGGGATGCAGGTACTTTACAGCCTTCTCCCTTCATGAACTTGGAGCTTCATGCAGGAATTGTTCACAAAATTAATGAGCAGAAAGAGAACCTATGACCGAAGATTGCACTTGGCAAGTTCCAAATATCTCTCTCTGTCGCTTAGTTCTGTTTTTTAATACAACAGGGGGTTTTTAACATAAAATACATAAATAGCCCTGGAAGAACTCAGAAGAGCCCTGGACACACCAAGCATTCCCACTGCTAGCTAGGTACCTGGAGCTTTTGTCAAAGTATTATGCAATAAAGAGAAAATAAGCCTTGTATTTTGAAAAGACAATCTGTCTTTTAGGTATTGTTTTCCTCAGAAACAAAGTTCTTACATCTAGTTAAAATATAAACACTTTCTAAAGAAGGAAGCAGACGCTTCTTAAATTTATTATTTGTCATATCCCATCACTTACTGTAACTCTCCACAAACCAAATAGAGCAGTGAGGTTATTCTGACTTTCTTTGAGGATATCATTTTACAACACAAAGTCAGAACACACAAATTTTACCTTGCATTATGTTCCAAAACTCCCACTGCAATTCTTGAAACCCTCAAAGCTCTCATACCCTAGGGTACAGACTATCTGCCTGGTTCTCCAGCTTCCTTTGAGTATCTGAGGCAAATGAATACAGGACACATTTTGGTTTTTTGGACTTTTACAGCTTATTAATAAACTTCAGAAAACACACGACTAATACTGGACTGTGTGAGTAAAAGCAGATTTCAAAGCCAGATCCAACTTCAAAGCAGAGATTGGACTAGATGACCTCTGTCTGAATGGCACTGACAACCTGAATTTATTCTATGTATAGACAGGACAGATATCAAGAACAACAACAACAAAAGAGTTTAATCTTAGAAAATATTAATTGCAACTACTAATGATCATAGGATAGAAAATTCCTGGTACACAGGTCAGCTTTATAAAATAAAGCCCGACATCTGGTACCATCTATACTGGAAGACAGAAAGGATTACTGTGAAGCTCTGATCACAGCAACACTTTTACCACCAGCTAGAAATGCTAGCAAAAGCTATTTTCAAACACACTGTACACTGTGCAGTTATACCTGTCAGTGTGAGACTTGAGCAAGCAACATCTGGATACATAAATATAGCAGACAGGAAACAATGGTGCATAGTCACAGAAATAGCTGGAGAAGCTTGCATCAGCTGACAACATTACAGATTTATTCCCATACTTTTTAAGGAAAAGATAAAAATAAAATCAGTTCTGACTCAAACTAGGGGAAGAAATAAACATATATGTATAACTGCTCAGTTTGAACACTGCTGCACCACAAAACTCTCAAGAACATTAGAGCCACAACATCCTTCCTACTGGTGGTATGTCAGGTTTTGAACTAAAGCCTAACACTCAGGAATTTTCACACTATTCTGCATTGCTCTATGCTATTCTGTGCTATGCTGTGCTACACTACATTGATATTCTGTCTTCTCCATTTCTATTATTTCTATTTCTGTCTCTTTCTGCTTCTACTTGTATTTGTTTCTATTTCTTCTACTATTCTGCTGTGTTACCTCAGGCATTCCTTGGGCTGAAAATGCACTGTAGGGTGGCACCACATCTCTGACAGCCTCATATCCTGGAGGAGGCGGCTCGGATAATGATGTGTTGAAAATCTAGTGGGAAAGAAGAAAAGATAAAAAGCAGGCAATATGGAAAAGCAGTACTGTCTATGCAGGAACACTTCACATGCATTTGTAATTTAAAGGACTCTAGTTTTAGAACTCTAAATGAGGAGGGGACAAAACTTTAGCAAGCGCTGGGCATCCTTTTCAGTATGCAGGTTCAATGTGTGATCATGCAAATCATATCTCCATTCTACACCCAAAATCATGCTTAAATGAACACAGAGTCCCTTAACGTGGTCTCAGCACAGCATGTAAGAGCAGGTTAGACCATAACGGTAAAAACCACTTGATTTCTGTTCATCCCTGGAGCTTCTACAAGCACTAGAGTTGCTCTGTAATGAACTGATGTTAAATGCGGTTTCACATCTTAGGATCTAAGCTCTAATCTTCAAGAAACTGAATTTAGTACAATCACCAATACTGTATAATGAATCAATGCAAATAATGATGCTGAACACAGTTGCTTTCCTCTTTCTAAATAACAGAATTGTAAACCAATCAAACTAACTTTTCTTCAATAATTTTCCTTTAATCCATATTATGCTACATGAATCAGGGTATGCTACATGAATCAGGGTAATTATTAGTATTATTAGCACACACATTACCAAACAGAGATACAAAATATGAAAGCAAACTGGAACCCCTGCTTTCTGTGCGCTCTAGATCAGACCAAAGGCCACTAAGAGAACAGCGGAGTTTTCCTCCCTAGGTGTGTGAAGATTTTGTTCTTTGGTTGCAAAAACTGTTTTTTTCCGTACCTCATTTCCATGCTCATCAATTATTGAGATGTAGTTGGGCTTGGTGTCATCAGGGTAAGACAGCAAGACATCATAGTGAACCAACTGAACGGAATCCAAACCAAATTCCTTCCACTCAGCTTGGACTTGCTGTGCCAGGTGAAGATTCTTCTTTGTTCCTGCTAGGTGAGGAAGCTGTGTAAAATTGCTAGAGAAAAAGAAGCAATGAGTCAGGATGAGCCATTGCAGCTCATAATCAGAACTCCTCTTAGTCTAGCTCAAATAACCCCCTTAGAGATGACCAGATGTACCCAGGCCAAACAAGGACCCAGACTCCTCTGTATCACAGCTCTATCTTCCTCACAGTGTGGCTTAGCATGAATGACAGGATGACATCAGCTCTGGGATTTTGTCCTTGCTCTACTCCTTGTCTTCTGGGTCACCTTAAGCCAATCACTCCGATGTGCAGTGAGACTGACCTTCCTTGTGTCAAAAGAATTTGAGTACAATTACCTTTGTGTATTCAATTTAGAAATGTGCATAGTTACTCTGATCCCTACTTATAATTAGCTGTATATGCTCCTTGGACTCACCATTTGAATTAATTTTGGCACAAATACTGATTTACCTAAAAGTTCACTCTGAGTGTGTCTGTTGAAAAATGAGAGAGAGCTGGTAGTGGCTTACAAACAAGGAACAGAAAAACTCAACAGCTTCTGACTTAAAAGTCATGCAGCATGAGTAACAAGCAGTGAAAGATACCATAAATAGTGAGCTGGAAAAAAAAAAAAAATGTCCAGACCACTGAGAAAGCCCAGAGGTGAAGTGAGCTGAAAAAACTCCTCAATGAATGAGGTTGTCTTCATGATGTCCTCAGCCTGTCATATGGGCCTCAGGAGCATGTGGGGCACCAGCTGGTGTTAATGAAGGAAATGGGATCTTCGATAAGGAATGGGTATAAAATCAGGAGAAAAATTAATTCTTGAGTTCGAGTGAGAACAAAGCCATCACACAAAGCACTCCGAAAGAACTGTGCACTTGAATAGAAATTGGAACAAAACGGAACAGAACGGAACAGAACGGAACAGAACGGAACAGAATAGACTAGAATAGACTAGAATAGACTAGAATAGAATAGAATAAGGCTGATGACATTAAAGCATGTTATTAAGGGCACTGTCCAACTGCCTCTTAAACACTGACAGGCTTGGGGCATCTACCACCTCTAAGAAGCCTGTTCTAGTGTTTGACCGCTCTCCTGGTAAAGAAATGTTTCCTAACGTCTGGGCTAAAACTCCCCTGGCACAGCTCTGAACCATTCCCACATGACCTGTCACTGGATGCCAGGGAGGAGCGCTCAGCACCTCCTTCTCCACCTCCCCTCCTCAGGGAGCTGTAGAAGTCAACGAGATCACTCCTCAGCCTCCTTTACTCCAAACTAGACAAACATGGGGTCCTCAGCAGCCGAATGCTGCTGGATAAAACCATGTACCTCTGATCATGCCACCATCTAGTACCAACGCTGTATGAAAAGTCGCCGTTCCAGCGACAGTACCATTTTCTGGACAACACACTGAAGCAAGAGCACAGTTACATGCTAGAGTGAACAGCTGTTTTCTGTAGGGGTCAGCAATGTTTAAGTCTCGTGTCTTCATTAAAATTTTACTTATGCACAACATTCTCCTGTATTATATTCCCATTTAACTGAATACTCTGTTTTAATTCATTTCCTCTTCTAATCTGTTGACCTGTACTGGCAGTTCTGAGCAGTGACTAAAAACCTGCTGTATTTCATCACAGAACTGGCTGCAGGATGTTAATGAGGTAAAAAAGTTTCCTGTTGGCACAGCCACAGGGAGTTTGGAGGGCAGAAAGCAATTCTTTTACAGAGCTGTTTAACAACAGCTGACTTTGTAGGAGCCAAAACACAGGTTATGACTGTAAAAAAATCCTAAGTCTTCAGTTTTCAATGTTTATACAGTCAGGACGTGAGCGCTACGTAGTAGAGAGAATGTGTTTTCCAGCTAATTTATCTGCAATAGTTTGTTGCAAGTGCACTTAAAATTAAACCAATGGGATTGCCACAATCCTATAAACTGAAAATGTTTTTTTAGTAATTTAGTTTTGTAGCAAGACCCAATATCATGCTATTTAATCAGGCTGGGAATTTATGGCAAACCTGATTTTGTTGATTACTCCCAAAATAACTGATACTCCAACACTTTCTTTACAGACAAAGTACATTTCTACCAATAAACTGTGACTTCTGGTCTATTACCAACTGGAAGAAATACAGCTTTTAACAAATACTACACTCTCCTAAGAGAAAAATAATTTGTTTACAAGAACTCTAAAATAAACACATAATAGAACGTCAGCTTCCTTGTAAAGCCTCTAAGTTACAGAAATTAAGAAATTAATTAAAATAATTAAACTGTAATAGATTGAAAAAAAATCTATATTATCATCTTTGACTGTTTGAATTTTCAGGTACAAACGTCAGCAACTTTGCTCCTAGGATTCAATGAAAAAAACAGTATATTTAAAATCACCTAACTTAAAGGGTAGCTGAAATTAAAAAAAAATTGGAAAAAAAAGGTGGTCTTAAAAAAGACTAAAGCTTTAAGACTATTTATTGTCAACAGTTTAACGTACCATCAGACAACTAGCTGGCATCTACTATGTTTAGTTTAGCTATTCACTGTGTAGACAGAGATAAAGCTTGGAAACCCTCTTTCTTCATTAACGTGAGCACCAGCTCGGAATGGTTACAGATCGACACAAACCTTTGCTCACAGCACGACAAAGTGTGAAGGGAGAGTAGCAATATGGTATTAAGGCCTAAGCTGTAAGAAGAACTAAAAGACTCAAGTGCTAGTATGTTTTTCTTCTCTTTTACATTGATGTGCTCCATTTTCAATTTAATATAGCCACATTAAAGTTCATTCATAGAGCCTAAGTTGAAATGAATGTTTTTTCCATAAAGACCAACGTAAGATAAATGTTGTAGGCTGAAAAAGGACACATAAGAGAAAGGCTAAACCTCTACATCAATGTACAAGCATTCACCAAATGCTGAACAGGAGTTTGCCTAATTTTATTTACTGTAAGTACTGAGATTACTGACAACTGCTCCACTGTTTCCAGCACCAAGAATGAGAGCAGCAGGGATAGACAGCTTCATCAGTCACAGCTCACTGGGACACATTAGATTAATCCTACAGCTGGGAATCTGCACACCATCCCCTGCCCACTGGCAACCTTGGGCTGGTTGCTAGTTGACTCTTTTTTTCTTTTCCGGACTGATTAGTTTACACATTGCTTACTAAAGAAACTGCTTGATGTTTTCTGCTTTCATTTCAGCCATAAATGCCGCCTTCATGTCTTCATGAAGACTCACAGATGTCTTCTTTTCCGTAGGTTTTGCAAACCAGCCTGTACAACACACCAAAATTCAACAGTAAAAACACCAGAGCAATGTCCCCATGACACACACCATTCCTCCTGGCTATCACCGCAAGACTTGCACTGTGTATTTTACAGCTGTTTTTATCTCAGCACACACCAGCAGCCACATCCTACTGCAGGCTGCAGTGACGGCAGTGGCAGTCCCCAGCACAGTAACAGAACTTACTTACCTAGGTAGATATTGAGAGCAATAAAACACTATATATTTATTCATCACGGTTATTTTACTGTAGATGCCAAGGAGACTTATCTAGCTTCCTTTAGCACCAGAACATCATGCTGTCAGTCACGGCAGTCGTACCAACCACTTCAGCACAAAGGCAGCAGCTTTACAGAACCCCACAGAAACACAGACACCTTTCGTAAGGAGCAGATGTCTCATAACTCCTTCCTCACCCTCTGGTCTGTCTGTCTCTTATTCCGGAATCCTTCCCTTACCGCGCAGGCATTACCAGAGCAAGTGACGAGAGGCACACCTGTCTACAAAGCGTTTTTGGTATCTACTTTTGAGTCAGAGGCCGGACACGTCCAGCGCAGCAGCTACAGGGGAGGCGCAAATGCCGAGCCCAGGGAAAAGGCTCTTTCCCCAGGGCAGCAGAATTCAGCTGGGGCTTCCCCACTCGGGGCCTCCCCATGGATTGAACCCCAAGTAAATACCAAGGGGCATTTCAAAACAAAAGCCACTCTTTCTGTTCTCCTTCCTCCCCCAAACCGATCCTGACCCATCCCAGAACCACAGAGCAGGCAGGGAGGTGAAAGCCCTTGGGGCAGCGACCCGCCTGGGCCGAGAGGGAGGCGGGCGATTAACCTCAACGCTCTCTCAGCGACCCTGTCAGCGCTCCTCCAGCCCCGTGTTTATCTTCCCGCCTTTCTGGTTCGGGCTGGGGCGGTTTCAACCCGCTCGCTCCTTCCCCCCACCCGGCCCGGCTCCGAGCCGCCTCCGCCGGCTGGAAGGGCCGGGACAGCAACTGGACCCGCAGAGCGCGGGGCTTAGCCGGCACGGTACCGATGAGGAACCCGAGAAGGAAGAGCCCCGCCGCTGCTCCCAGGACGACGGCCCAGAAGCGGCCGCTGGCTGCCCTGGGGCCGGACGGCTCCGTGACGGCGCCCAGCGACGTCCACATCGCTCCCGGCCGCGCTACAGACGCTGCCGGCCCCGCCCGCCTCAGGGCCCCGAGTCCCGCCGCGGCCCGGCCCGCCCCGGAGGCGGGGGTGTGGGGGGGGCGCTAGTCGTTGGTCGCGGTGCTCTGGGCGGTTCCCGCCTCACCCGCGCGCTTCGACGCGCAGCCCCGGGGCCGCCCCTGAGGGCGGGAGGCGGCCGCGACCGAGCCTCGGTCCCGCTGACGCTGGGCTGGGTCCGCCGGTCCAGTGCCCCCTCCTTCTGCCTTCCCCTCTCCCTGTGTGCCCGAGGTATAAACTCCGCATTTTGTGAGATGCAAATCTTAGGCAATGTTTGGTTAGGTTTATCAAAATACCTGTGGCAACAGGGCAACAGGGCAAGTTTAGACTGGACATTAGGAAGAAATTCTTCATGGAAAGAGTGGTCAGACACTGGAACGGACTGCCTGGGGAGGTGGTTGAGTCGCCATCCCTGGATGTGTTTAAGTGTCGCTTAGATGTAGTGTTGGGTGAAATGGCTTAGGGGTGAACTTGTCCTGTACGGTTAATGGTTGGACTTGATGATCCCAAGGGTCTTTTCCAGCCTGAACTGTTCTATGATTCTATGATTCTATGAAAATGCAAGGTCCTTCACCTGGGTCGGGCCAATCCCAGGCACAAATACAAACTGGGCACAGAGTGGGTTGAGAGTAGCCCTGAAGAGAAGGATTTGGGGGTGTTGATAGACGAGACGCTCAACATGAGCCGGCAGTGTGCTCATGCAGCCCAGAAGGCCAAGCGCATCCTGGGATGTATCAGGAGAAGCGTAACCAGCAGGTCAAGAGAGGTGATTCTCCCCCTTTACTCTGCTCTTGTGAGACCCCACCTCGAATATTGTGTCCAGTTCTGGTGCCCCCACCATAAGAGGGACATAGAACTGTTGGAGCACGTTCAGAGGAGACCACAAAGATGATCCAGAGGTTGGAGCACCTCTGCTACGAGGACAGGCTACGGGAGCTGGGATTGATCAGTCTTGAAAAGAGAAGACTTCGGGGGGACCTAACAGCTGCCTTCCAATATCTGAAGGGAACCTACAGGAAGGCTGGGGAGGGACTTTTTACAAGTGTGTCCACTGATAGGACAAGGGGAAATGTGTTTAAGTTGAAGGAGAATAGATTTAGATTAGATTTTAGGAAGAAATTCTTCAGTATGAGGGTGGCAAGAGTTTGGATAAATTGCCCAGAGATGTTGTGGCTGCCCCATCCCTGGAGGTGTTCAAGGCCAGGTTGGACAGAACCTTGAGTAGCCTGATCTAGTTGAGGGGCATCCCTGCCCATGACAGGGAGGTTGGATTAGATGATCTCTAAGGTTCCTTCCAACCTGGGCCATTCTATGATTCTATGATTCTATGATCCTTTTACATATCATTTATCATGACCCAGTTTTCCTTATATTTGATTGAATACAATTTCATCAGACTATTTTATCAGTCTTCCACATTTTTGGGCAGCCTGTTCTAGTGCTTGCCCAGTCGCATGCCGAAGGACCCGTCACCATGAGACTTCTGGTTGTTTAAAGAAGATTTTATCTATCTTCTCGTCTTGCTAAATCTTTTACAAATCTCCAATATAGATAGCGAAATGAAAAAACTTGCCCAGCTCCAAGGGTTCTGTGGGTTTAAATAATTTATTTTAAAAAAAAAGGTGGAGAAATTCATGAGTTCCAAGTCTGTTATGCTATGGAACCAGTCACTAATTGAATATGAAATGTTTCTGATAGAAGTTATTGTTATGTGCTTCATGAGTGAATTAAATTAAATGTGTTGTTATAAATTATAAATAGAAGAGCAGAAAATGAAAACTAGAAGACTTTTCACCTAGAAAACTTTTCACAGAATCACAGAATCACAGAATGTTAAAGGTTGGAAGGGACCTTAGAGATCATCTAGTCCAATCCCCCTACCAGAGCAGGATCACCTACAGTAGAGCGCACAGGAACGCGTCCAGGCGGGTTTTGAATGTCTCCAGAGAAGGAGATTCCACAACCTCCCTGGGCAGCCTGTTCCAGTGCTCTGTCACCCTCACAGTAAAAAAGTTTTTCCTCATATTTTTCTGGAACCTCCTGTGTTCCAGCTTCCACCCATTGCCCCTTGTCTTGTCAGTGGACGCCGCTGAAAAGAGCCTGGCTCCGTCCTCCTGACATTCCCCCTTGACATATTTATAAACATTAATGAGGTCACCCCTCAGCCTCCTCTTCTCCAAGCTAAAGAGATCCAGCTCCTTCAGCCTTTCCTCATCAGGGAGATGCTCCACTCCCTTCACCATCTTTGTGGCTCTACGCTGGACTCTCTCAAGCAGCTCCCTGTCCTTCTTGAACTGAGGGGCCCGGAACTGGACACAATATTCCAGATGTGGCCTCACCAGGGCAGAGTAGAGGGGCAGGAGGACCTCTCTTGACCTACTTGCTACTCCCCTTCTAATACACCCCAGGATGCCATTGGCCTTCTTGGCCACGAGGGCACATTGCTGGCTCATGGTCATCCTGCTGTCCACCAGAACCCCCAGGTCCCTTTCCCCTGCACTGCTCTCCAGCAGGGCAGTCCCCAACCTATATTGGCACATGGGGTTATTTTCTCCCAAGTGCAAGACTCTACACTTGCCCTTATTGAACTTCATAAGATTTCTCCCCGCCCAGCCCTCCAGCCTGTCCAGGTCTCTCTGAATGGCTGCGCAGCCTTCTGGTGTGTCAGCCACTCCTCCCAATTTCGTATCATCAGCAAACTTGCTGACAACATTCTCTAATCCCTCATCCAGATAATTGATGAATATATTAAACAACACCGGCCCCAGCACTGACCCCTGAGGGACCCCACTACACTTTATTCTACACTTTATTCCTACACTTTATTCTACACTTTATTCCTACACTTTATTCTAGTTTCATATTTTCAAACTATTCAAAAGAGCAGCTTCATGCTTTTTACTCATGTAAGGCATGCAGATAACAAGTAGGTTTATAATTCATCATTTCTTTTCCCCTTCTATGTACTCTTCTCACTGTATTTGCAATAAATTATGTAGATAAAACTTCTCAGGGACCTAGAAGTCATACTGATTTTGATTTTGACGTCAGTGCAGTGCTTCTGAAACATCCCTTCTGCAAGGTGCCACATATGCCTATGAGTAGGAAACAAAACCTGAGCTTTCTTAACATCTTGCTCCCTATAGGTCTCTGTGTAAAGAAGTGCCACAGGAAGCACTGAACAATGACAAAAGTCAGTATAAATGGCATTTCCCTGATTTTAAGTTTTGATAGTCAAGTTTATTAGCTTTCTGTGTTGGGTTTGTGCCTTGTCCCTGTGCTGTGCACTTAGAGGTCTGTGGAGTATTTACATTGCTGTGATGATGTCCCTTCTGCTGAAGCTCTGGTGACCATCAAAACAAGCAGCAATGTCAGGGCTGCTTGCCTACCGTAATGGCTCACCCATTTTGTCCTCCTTCTCTCTTCTGATTTCCTTTTGTATCCTCTTTCCTCCTCTCCCAACTCCTAAAATTCTTCAAGGGTATCCATTCTTCTGCCCTACTGAAAATGATAATAAATTGGCTATAGCAAACACATTCTCAGGTGCCCTCTTCTGTTAACTCCCTTTCTGTCTTTAACGGTGACATTAGTTACTCTGTCAGAAATAACTATGCTCCCATCTTCTGGGGGCTTGCTAATGAAATGCTGGAACACTTTAGCTTCTACAGGAGTCATAGAGCATCAATTTGCAAAGGGAGTGTGGTTATTCAAATGGTATGGCATTTTGGAGTAGTACGTTGTAGAAGAAGGAAGAGGAAGGTGCTGTGAGCTAGCAGAAAGGCCTCTATAAGGATCTGTGCTACACGTGGAAAGACCCGAGGTCATTCTGAAGTGTAACAGACATCGTCTAAGCCCCAGTGTAGCAAGATGCAGAAGGATGAAGCAAAGTAAAGATGCCTGCACTGATTTAGCAGCTTGTCATACTGGGTGAGGGAGCTTTTGCTGCTTACTCCTGACATTGGCCTCACAAGTCAGTTCTCTCCTAGTTGTGGTGCTCGCTGGAGTGCTCATGAACTGATTCATGAGGCTTCATCAGTATGGCACAGGAGAGCATTTGCTTCTCTCAACTTCAATTTGCTGCTGTATTATGGTGTTGAATTTGCCTATGGAGGAGTTGGACAAGCTGCAGGCGTGGCAGAAGGTGATCCAGCGAGTATCTGCCCCTTCTGTAGCAGCAGAATGTTAAAATCAGCTCAAGCTGCCCTGTGTTAATGTCACCAAGAGAACGTAAATGGCCTGTTATTACCGCAAAATAAACTTCACTGTGTCTGAGCTGCCTTGAATCTTTCTATGGACTGAGAACAAGTTTTTACAGAAAGGCAATTTCTTCTGTGACTGTTTTCAGCTTTTGCTTTCCGAGAGCATTGATGTTTCACATATAACAAGCACAGATTCTTCCAGTGGTTCTTCTAGCAAAGACTGGGGTGCCAATGTGTAAAACAAAGAGAATGGAGCAGGATTAATGACGTACCCATGGAAATCCTCTCCGGCGTTAAGGCATAGTTGATATCAAAATACGTGTGTTTCTGCTTTGAGAAATCAATAAACTGCAGTTTAGTCATATTACAACTGCCTTAAGATGAGCATCCCGATCATTTTTCTTCCCTCGTAGTTTTGCTGGAGTGTTCTGAAGCCTCCTAATATCCTAGTTGTTGCATGCTACAGGAGCAAAGGATACGAATGAGGTGCGGGTTGTTTTTTTTTCCTGTGCTTATCTGCACAGATTTAAATTGTATTGCTTGTTAAATATCCCTCTTTACTGGCAGTGAGACACAGCCAATATGTATTCTTTGCATTTCACAGAATAGTGGTGTTGCTGTGGTTATCACTGTTATATGTTTTGGCATTTTTGTCCATTCCTAGCTATTAATTCTTTAAGATCTTCTGTTGCAGCTTGAAGAGATTTAGTATGTGTAGTCGGAAGCAGGGATCCATTTCAATTCTGTTGGTGAACAAGACACAGCAGCTTTAAATTTTAAAAACAAGTTAAAAATAGGCACTGCTGTGGACATGTGTGTTTGTTGTGTGATTGCATCATAACGCAAAGTATGAAGCTTATTTTTTAAAAAGTTTCCTGTTGTGAATTTCGTTTTCTCAGAAATGAGAGGCTAATAATCCTCAGTGGGATTTTTTTTTTTTTTTTTTTGGCCAGATGTAAGAAATAAATATTTGCTCCAGAAGTTTACAGTATCCGTTTCAACTTTTGTTGCATTCAGGATAATCCCGTGGTTGGAGATTTCATACTCTTTTATTTCTTTTTATTTCTTTTTATTACATGGAGAAATTAGAATCCATGGAATAGCACCATTTCTCCTGGGTAATTTGAAGCACTTTATGCAGGATACTTTTAATCCTCACTGAGTCTGAAGTACAGAATCTTTCTGATTTGTCTGAAGTCACTGTAGTAGACAGGAAGGTCTCTGATTTCTTGACCCAGTGTCCTGACCACAAGACTACAATAACTTCCCTGGATCCAAAGCCAGCAGTATTCCTTAAATCTACAAGACTTGCAGAAGTTCTTGATCTTTGCAATTTCTCTTACTGCAAAGGCAAGTTGTTTTGACAAAGCTAGCTATGCACTCTGTGCACACACAAAAAAATGTAACCAGGAAAATTCCGCTTACTGTATCATGATTTCTGCTATCAATAACAAATGAGGAGGGTTTCTCCCCCCCCCCATTCATCTGCATATTTCAAGCATTATCCTTCCTTGAAAAATATCCCAGTGGCTCAAATGAACTGTCCCTCCAACAGACACCGAAATGCATACTAGTTTTCAGTACTGTGTACAAATCTGTAGCGTTGGCCTGAACCACAGCAGTCTTTCTCTAGTCTCTTTAAAAAGAAACTGCACTGGTGTGAAATCGGAATGATACACAAGTAAATCAGACTCCTGAACTTCTTGTAATCATTATGTGAAGGACAAATTAAAGTACACTCAAGCTCCTGATAAAAAAAAAAAAAAAGCAATTGAGAGAGCAATAAAAGGATATGCAGCTGTAGAAAAAAAATATGAGCAAAGGACAGAGTTCAGATCAAAGACAGAAGCTGAAGAAAGGCAAAGAAAGAAATAAACAACTCTTTAAAATAACTCTTGTGAAAATCCTGCAGCGTAAGGGGAAAAATGCTTTCTCCTGCCCTGACCTCTAGAGAGAAGTCATCAGTTCTCTGAAACTCTATGTGAAAAGGAAGTGCTAACATCTGCTTCCTCATGTTCAGTCAGTGAATTTGATATTGTTTGAAGAAAGATTCACTTCAAGAATTCAGTCACGTTGGTTTTTCTACCCAGCAGTGTAAGGAAACCCCTCTTCTGTTGAGCCTTTTTATGCCGAAAATGCATCATTCCAGCAGAACTTGAAACAAGCACTAAACTCGATTGAAATGAGAGTCTGGCAGATTGTAGGGTGAATGAAAGTGGATCTGTGGGGTCCTTTTCGTCCCTCAGTCACTACAAGATTAATTACTTCAGTAACTGTAAATGCCTTTCCTTCTACTCTTCTTAAGAGATACCGTAATAACTCCAGCACCGCTGTGATTCAGTTAAAATTATCATCTGCCTCTCAACCTTCAAGTACAAGGCCAACAAAAGTAGTGACTCTGAGGAGACCTACCATGCCTACGTTTTTTTCTTTGTATGTGAGTAGCAGGCGTGACAGGGCAGGTCCCATTCATGTCTTAGTCTGTTTTCATTGCTGAATATCATTATCACAAAAAAGATCTCCTCGCAAGTGCTTCAGTTGCTATGCGAGATGGTGAAACCAAACTCATTTCCTGCACCTCCATAGTGGAAGACTGAAGTGGAAGGATGGTGGTAGGTACCTATGGGGATCAGTTGAGTATGTCCTGCCTCAGTCTTACACGTGACACAGAACTCAGCTCTGTCAAAGTATTTAGTGTTACAGCATTTAACTTGCAGTTTCTTGCCTGCTAGTGGTCGGTGAAATTGATGTAGACTTTAGGTTTTGTTGACCAACCATTGATGAGAACTTAGACGGTCATTCATGGATGCTAAGAAGGAGCTGCAAAAGTTGGCCGTATTCTGCATCCAAACCTGTAAATGGGATCATCTGAATGAAATTTCATTGGTTTTCTGTAGAACATATGTGACATTTCATATGCTGTGCTATTAATTTGTGTTACAGGAGCACCTACAGCCTCAGAGGGGACTGACTGGTGCTATATGCATACATGGGGCTGCCTGTGAAATATGGCACTGTAACTGCACACACCTGACTGAAGGTTTTATATATGTATTGCACCAAAAGGTCTAATAATTACTTTATCACCTGAAAAGCTTAAATGAAAGCAGTCTGACTTGCTATAGCATTTAATTTAGTCCTTGGAGAAATTGTGTTCTACGTTCTGATCCCACAGGGTGAACCCTTTAGACAGTCTTGCAAAGAGAGTTTAAAAAAGAAATGTAGCAAATAGCACCTGGTTCTTGTGTTGGAACAGGCCAAAGTTATTTGGAAAGAAGGAGAGGGACTCGTTAGCAGGGAGTGTAGTGATAGGACAAGGGGGTGACAGTTTCAGACTGAAAGAGGGTAGATTTAGATTAGATATTAGGAAGGAATTCTTTTCTGTGAGGGTTGTGAGACACTAGAACAGGTTGCCCAGAGAGGTTGTGGATGCCTCATGACTGGAAGTGTTTAAGGCCAGGTTGGATGGGACTTTGAGCAACCTGACCTAGTGGAAGATGTCCCTGCCCATGGCAGAGCAGTTGATACTAGATGATCTTTAAGGTCCCTTGCAACTATGATTCTATTTGAAAAGACAGTGTAGAATTAGGGAAGCTGGGAAGAGTGAATGGAAAACTTGTAGATTGGTGTTTTGCAAATATAAATTAAACATCCTTAAATTGCATCAGTCCTTCTTCTGATGCCCTTGGCCACCTCTAGTGTGAGCTTCCTGGACATCACAGTCACTCAACACCATCTGTTAGTGTCTAACAATATTGTCAGATTCTACAAAATCTAGTCCAGAGGCAGTGAGGGTGGCAATGTCTCTGAGGCTGCTGTTCTACCAGGCAAAGGATGAGGACCACGTGAGAATCTCTCTTCTACATGCAACTATTTAAATACTTTTTAGAGTTAGTCTGCAGAGAGTAAGTTACCTGAGGGAGGGTGAAGGAGGATGCGTAATTGAAGATTTCTGAAAGCAAAAGGTAAAAAAGAACTAAATTTCTGAGAACTTGCATATATAAGTAATGAATCTCGAAATATCTTATGCACGTTACTAACCCTGAAACAAAAGAAAACAGCGAAAATACACCCACGCTCTTTAAAAATGCTATTAAAGAGAGTTAGGAAGATTTCCCGATTTTCCTGTACTATTTACACTTGGCCACCAGATGGCAACCACAGACTGTGCTCCACTCCGAGCGGCTTTGCCTCCTACTTATTTAACTTCTACGACCCGAGACCAACGTTCGACCGAGCCACTTTGCTTTCAAGGAAGTCAGCAAAAAGAAATACAGATGTACAATGAACATCACCGGTTTGGTTTTTCTGATTTCCACTTACACTTGCCTTAGCTAAGTGCAGCATTTACAGTTTGGGAAAGTGAGGAATCAGCCTTGTGCTGAGGCCTAGTGACTAAATACCATTTATTTCCAGAAGGAATCTCTCACTGGTAGTGATTTTCTCTATATTTCCTGGATGCAAAGAAGGGCAGCAAATGGATCTCTAAAAAGAACTGGACTTTGGCCAGCCTTGAGATTAATGGTATAAAACGATTGTGGAATTTTCATTTGGTTCTTAAATAACATTTTTCTCCTTAAAAAAAACAATTTTAAAAAATAGACATTTCAAAGAAAGTTTAAATCCAAAAGAAAAACCTGCATGGATGAGTGGATGACAAGATTGTTAGAACTTCCCCAGAACTGCTTTGTAATGTAGGATGGTGCAGGAGTGTGTGTGTCTTTATGGTCAAAAAAAAAAAAAAAATCCAAACTTTTTGCATGGTTGGGGATTTAGGAAGCAGTAATGACTGGGGAATCTTGCACTTGTGTAGGCTGAGGAAATGACAAGCCAAATATCATAATTTTCTTCCGTCACCATGTGATTCAGATGAACAAAGGGAAGTTTTCCTCCTTGCTGCAGAACTACTTTTGTATGGATAAATCTAATTACTCTCCAGCACAGCATCCTTGCCATCGGTAAACTCCTGGCTCAGCAGGCTCCAGTGCAACTTGGAGGTCACTCCAGGCTGAGGGAAATCAAGCCATGTACAAGCTTAAATGGAAACTTGTATTGGAGTACTCGGATAACAGTGTCTCATAGCACAGTGTGCTCTTTAACAGGACTCTGCTGGATTGTACATCTGTAGCTGAGGTGCGGTGCCACAGGCTCTGCCCTTGCTCTGTTTCCATATTGGAAAGGTGCAGCACGGTGGTGGGATGCAGCTCGGGTCAGCCAGGTACAGCCAGCACATGAAATCAGTGAGCAGGAATGAAGCTGTGCTGATGGTCCTTGGTACACTTAGAAGGGAGCACAAAGTGAGAGCCGCTTGCATGGGGCCCTCATATTTACACCCTCTCTCTTACATTGGAGGAAACTGAAGCAGGGTGAAGTCTTGGTTCTGTGAGCAGCTATTTCAGTTTTCTTATCCTTGGTTTTGATCTGAAGACTGGTCTTCAAAAAGGACATGGCTGTGAACTTGATTCTTAAGTAGCCGCCTCTGTTTCTACCTTAAACAGCAGCCTACACTTTTGGAATGCTGCACAGATAAGAAATCACAGGCCCACTTCTTTCCTTCCCACATATTTCATTTGCTGGTAGCTTTTCTGAAAGGCTTTACCATTGACTGCTTCCTGACCTACTTTATTTCACATGGGTAGACCGGGGAGGATTTCAGCAGTTACTGTTCATTCTCTTCTGGAAAGAAAAGCTGGCAACATATTTTTGTTTTCATCTTAGGGGGGGGGAAAAAAAAAAAAAAAAAAATGTTACTTATGTCCTAAGGCAAGGTCATCATTTCCCTTCAGTAGTTTAGGTAATGTGAAAGAACACATCTATTAGATCTTTTGCTTTAAATATTAGCAGCCAGTCCTTCACTGAAATAAAAGATGCTGCATCTTTATGTTATCAGAATGTTCTGAGTCCAACATGGGTACCCCAAGTTGTTTGTGCCGATCTTTTTTCCAGTAGCAAAGATCAGGTGGTCAGTTTTGAAAAGCTAAGCTACTGTTCATTTCTATTAGAGTCTTTGAGACTTCCTAAGGTCCTTTAAACAAACAAACAAGCAAATGCGATTTCACACAGCTGAGAGTATAGAATTGACCCTCGCTGCTGTGAAACAGCATCCTTGGTGCCATCTCAAGGCATATCAAGGATAAGAGGGTCATTAGAGACAGTCAACATGGCTTCACCAAGGGGAAGTCGTGCTTGACTAACCTCATAGCCTTTTATGAGGATATAACAAGGTGGATAGATGATGGCAGAGCGGTGGATGTGGTCTACCTTGACTTCAGTAAAGCATTTGACACAGTCTCCCACAGCATCCTTGCTGCTAAACTGAGGAAGTGTGGTCTAGACTCTCGGGTAGTGAGGTGGACTGTGAACTGGCTAAGGGGAAGAAGCCAAAGAGTTTTGGTCAATGGGGCGGAGTCTGGTTGGAGGCCTGTATCCAGTGGAGTCCCTCAAGGGTCGGTACTGGGACCAGTATTATTCAATATATTCATCGATGACTTGGATGAGGGACTAGAGAGTACTATCAGCAAGTTTGCTGATGACACCAAGCTGGGAGGAGTGGCTGACACACCAGAAGGCTGTGCTGCCATTCAGCGAGACCTGGACAGGCTGGAGGGTTGGGCGGGGAAAAATTTAATGAAATATAACAAGGGTAAGTGTAGAGTCTTGCATCTGAGTAGGAACAACCCCAGGTTCCAGTATAAGTTGGGGAATGACTTATTAGAGAGCAGTGTAGGGGAAAGGGACCTGGGAGTCTTGGTGGACAGCAGGATGGCCATGAGCCAGCACTGTGCCCTTGTGGCCAGGAAGGCCAATGGCATCCTGGGGTGTATTAGAAGGGGGGTGGTTAGTAGGTCAAGAGAGGTTCTCCTTCCCCTCTACTCTGCCCTGGTGAGACCCCATCTGGAATACTGTGTCCAGTTCTGGGCCCCTCAGTTCAAGAAAGACAGGGGACTGCTGGAGAGAGTCCAGCACAGGGCAACTAGGATGATTAAGGGAGTGGAGCATCTCCCTTATGAGAAAAGACTGAAGGAGCTGGTGCTCTTTAGTTTGGAGAAGAGGAGGCTGAGGGGTAACCTCATTAATGTTTACAAATATATCAAGGGTGAGTGTCACGAGGATGGAGCCAGGCTCTTCTCAGTGACAACCACTGATAGGACAAGGGGTAATGGGCTGAAACTGGAACATAAGAGGTTCGGCTTAAACTCGAGAAGAAACTTCTTCTCAGTGAGGGTGATGGAACACTGGAACAGGCTGCCCAGGGAGATTGTGGAGTCTCCTCCTCTGGAGACATTCAAGACCTGCCTGGACACGTTCCTGTGTAGCATAATCTAGGCATTCCTGCTCTGGCAGGGGGATTGGACTTGATGATCTTTCGAGGTCTCTTCCAATCCCTAACATTCTGTGATTCTGTGATTCTGTGAAACAGTATCATAATAAAAAAATTGGTTTTCTTCAACTTTAGTATTGTACTAAAGCAATGGTAAAACCTAACCTTCTAGAATATATAATGTATAATTAATAGATTTCTAATAGCTACTGTATTATAGAATTCACTTTCAGTAGACAGATACACAAGAAAGAACAAACATGCTATATTGCTATTGCTCAAGAGGGACAAGAGGGACACAGACTACAGAGCACTGTAGGAGCTGTAAATTACTTGCCAAGGTCCTTCTTGCTGCAAAACCAGAGTTATATTATTGTTTTTAAATGATTTGCAATAGTACTGGCTGTGGAATACTTTACATTCTGAAAGCTCCTTGAGGTTGCTCAGTGCTCTGGTTAGGAGTGAGAGATTTTTTTTTGTGTGTGTGTTAAATGAGGACCTCTTGCAAACTTCTTTGCTCTTTTGCTGGGCTGTTGGGATACTTCATCAATTTGTGAATGGAATGAATCATTAGTAAGGATGATGCTGTGGTGCTCAGCCAGCGAATCCCTTTTAACAGGAGGAATGTCTGTAGACCTCACTTTGACTGTTGGTCTTTGCCTTGATCCTACTGCTCCAGGAACTGGTTGTGCAAGGACTGTACTGTTGGACCTTTTTGATGTGTTCTGTGCTGCATGGCAACAGAAGAGCTCAGTGGCTATTTTTACCAGATGTTATACATGAGGAAATTCCATCTTGCATATTTGTTGGTTTAGAATAGAAACATCTTGAACTTTTATTATTATTACAGAAGGTATGTTTATATTCCAGTGAGCGATATCGGTATTACTCCTGAGATCACATGAAAAGGGCTCTGCCTTTACATCCCCAGCAACTGTATCCTTTACAATATATGCTCTTGTATCTTTCTCTGCTTCTCATATGCCACACTGGAATGCATATTCCAAGGGAGCAAATATTATGTAACAACTGCAATAGAAACCTGTATTAAGACTTTAGAAAATCGCTAGTTATTGCCAGGATTTAATCTGAGAGAAAGCAAAAGACCTTATCTTTTTGCTGCTGTTTTTCATCTGATTTTGCAGACAGACATGAGAACCTACTTTGGGAAAATCAGTCTCTCTAGCTTGGGTGAAGGTTTATACCTGAGATTCTGCTTTTACTCTTGCTCTGACTTGCTATGTCAACTGGGAAATGATCCCCTGTGTTATTTTACGGATTCACTCTTCTGTAGAATAAAACACACTCAATTTTGTTAAATTTTCAGTTTCATTCATGTAAGTGTATAAAGCAATCCTCAAATGAAAACTCATCATGGGTTTGAGCCTGGTGAGGTTTCTGGTAGCGGGAGGAGGGCTGTGGGGGATGACTCCTGCAAAACTTCGAGAGCTTCCCCCAGCCCCAGATAAAGGTCGGACCCACATCTGGCCAGGGTCAGGCCAATCAGCGCCTCTGTGCTCAGTGATGTATTTCAGAGGAGACCCTATTGAACCAAGGCCTCTTTGTCCCTCTCTTTGTTTCGCTGTTTGTTCTTGTGTTCTCTCCTTATCTTGGTCTGTCCTGTCTTCTGTATTGGGGAGTTTTTCTGCTGGGAGGAGGGGGAGGTGAGTGGAGAACAAAGGAAGGCAGTGGGCGAGGGAAGCAGGGCAGAGCATTTCCCTGGAGCCCCCTAGTTGGTGAGATGGGAGATGATTGCCTGTGAGAGATGAACCCCTGATGAGGGGGAGAGATGATCCCCTGATCAGGGAGATGATTGCCTGTGAACCGAGAGGACCGAGGGCTGCGAGAAGATCCAGGATGTGGCAGTACATGGAGAACACGGAGAGATCATGCAGGAGTGGACCTGTGACCCCTAGTGGGATGAACTCCGGTGGAGGGAGAGGGTTGCCTCCCATGTGATGGACACCACACAGCAGCAGGAGGAGACTACAAGGAACCTTCTTCCTCAGGAAGGAAGGATTGCCATGGGCAATGAGTAATGGCCACACGGCCACCCTCCTTGCACCAATGGCAGGGAGGTGGTAGCCAGGGAGATGGGAGGGGTGTAGGGAAAGTGTATTTAAGATCAGGTTGCATTTATTTATGTATTCCTCTCACTATCCCGCTCTGAGCTAGTCTCAGAGAACAAAGGGACGAGGCAGAAACTGAGATGGGCATAGCTGAAAGAATCTGTTGAACAGCCTAGATCAACAACAGATTGGCTAATCAGATTTGGTGTCTTGAATTTCACCCCCAAACAATTTTGGGGGTAGTTTTGTTAAAGGACTGCAATGTTTTCTGTATGTTATTCCATAAACAAAGCATTGCAGTGTGCCAGGCCAATGGTCTGAAGGATGTGAGTGGTGGTGTGAGGTTAGAGAAGAGCATTGCAATCACATTACGTCGAGGAACACTGTGCTGCTATGTATACTGGTTTTCTAAGTACAGTGTATGTTTGGTTTCTAACATACCTTGGGGTACCATGACCTGTAGGCTCCTCTGTGTAAGAAACATAAGAGAATTCAGCAGGAGGTGAAAGAGTCTCAAGTCAGAATATTGGTCACTACATCATGACATGGCATCCTTTCCTTCTCCTACACAGTCCAGCCCATCCCATCTCCACCACTGCCTCACTCAGCCAAAAAAAGCTTCCCCTAGCTTCGCCCTTTTTTTCTTTCTGCCTTCATTCAGCAATATACACCAATGTGGCTTGGTTGTCTCTACGGATTGTTGCCAGGTACTCAGACATCATTCTATTTTATAAATGAGATTCTATCTTGTTTGGGGTCAGCAAATCATTACCTGGACTGTGGCAGTTGCTTTCCAGTTGCTCTGTGCTCCTGTAAAAAAAGGGGGATGGCAACTTGCTCCCTTCCTGGCCAAAATTTGTGCCATAGTATTTATAAGAGTATTTATAAGAGCTTTGAATAGCCTTACTCATTTTTCAAGTTATTCAGGCAAAAAAAACCCCAACAATATTTGACTTTTAACTCTTTGTATATTCATGTGCTATCCTTGTTGAGACAGTGTCTGAACTCTTTTAGGTACAAATAAGACTAAAGCCTGATGTCTGTGAGTCTCCTTGTTTTCTCTCCATGGAGGAATTTACAGTTGTGTATCCCACCCACTGGGTCATTAGGGCAGCGATAATATTACTGAATTTAATTTTTTTTTCACATACTGTCTTGGTAATGTGTAGCAGTATTGGAGTTTTATTTCATTAAACCTTTTTTAGTTTTGTTTTTTTTTTCTGGCAATATTATCTGGATCTGGTCCTTTACATTAAACTGTAAAATGATAAACCTGTCCTCAAACCTGCTGCTTGGTATATCTTCCATAGGAAGTTTCTGTTGACCTTTGGACATGTGATGTCATGTTTTTAGAAGACTTTTTATGATGATTTCCAGAGTAGTGGTATTTTGGTAAAAACCTTTTGAATTGAAATATTTTCAAGTAAGAGTGTGAAGACCGATGATGCTTAGTTTCTAACTCATGTCTCATTTATTTAAGTCAATCACATGGTTAGAGGTCTGTGTTCTTGCATCATGTTTGAAAAGTGTTTATAGACTTGAGTCCTGCTTGTATTGAAGTCAGTGACAAATCTTCAACTGTACTGGAAGTAAAACTACAGCTCTTTTGTTCAGAGCTAATTTTAAGACTGCTGCCAAAGCCCACAGATGACATGAAGAAATCTTAAGATGATGTGGTGATGCCACAGTATAAATTCAGGTTTTAAATTTTGTTATATGCCACGTGAATACATTTTCTGGGCTGGTTTTTAAATAAAGGTGAAATGGTTTGTTTCCTTTACAATGAAACTTTCCTGTGCAGTGTTTGCAGCCTGCAAGCTGCAGTTCTGTGTTAGGATGAGAGCCAAAAAGTGAAACTACTAAAGAACAAATGAGCAGTTCATTTGTAACAGCAATACTGCTTCAAAAGTAGAATTGTGTAATTGGAGTGAAATCAGTTTGCTCTTGACAATCAGAAGCTGGGAGTTTTTTTGTTTAATTAGGGTTCTACCTTAGGAAATTCACATTTTCCTGTAAACTGTAGTGTGGGTGGAGTTATCCTTCCCATTATTAGGGTTCCGTGGGATGTTTTTTCTAAGTTATCTAACAGGTTGATCAGACTGATAGCTTTTTTGAAGAGCAGGGCTAATGACCTTTACTCTCCAGGATTAATGTGTGTGTCTCACGAGTGGTTTAAGTTTGAAGACCCTGTCACAAAGACTCCATCATGATTAAAGCTGTCACTAACTGAAAGCCAGCTCAATCTCAAAAAGATTTTCAAAGATAATGTATCATGCTGCCAACATCCCTTTCTTGCAGGACATTTATACTTGTCATTATAGCAGCTCCCTGAAATGAATTGTCGTGGTGCTATCAGTACTTTGTGAAACTTGCAAAGATGTGGTACTTCCCTCATTTTAGAACAAGTAGTTCTAAAGAAGTTCTTACTACACTAAGTTGAATCAGTTTTTTCTTCCTTGGATGGTGGGGCACACTGATTGGGAAGAATTTAGGGATAGTAAAGTATCAGTGTTGTATCAGTCAGATTCCCGTGGATGAACTCGATTTACCTGTTTTCTGTATTTCTGCTTTCTTCTCTTGTTTTCCTTCCTTGGGTATTGAACTACACAATCGCCTCTTTATACCTCTTTTAAAGTATTTTCTGTTTACTATTCAGCGCAATTTCTGCAAAAATTAAATAGAAATTAAGGGTTGACTCAGTGCTTAAGTCTTAGTCCGTTTCAACCAGCTTCTTCATTCTGTAGTCTAACTAAATGTATTATTTTTTTGGTAACAATATTTTTAAGCCCACCTCAGTATCCGATGGTTGAGTTACATTTCTGTGCCATCGTCTGTCCTCACGCATCTCTAGCGTTCAGCTACGCACATTGACTCCACAGTGTCGGGAGACAATAAATGATGATGATTTTGTTCATGACCAAGTATCTGAGATCTGTTTTCCCTCACAGTTTCAAATAGGTACAGTCCTTTCTGCAGCAATCTCTGTCGCTGAAGGGCATATCCAGGACTTTACTGCTTATTTAAAGTAAACTGTATAATTTGAAGCAGGAATGCTGAGGCCTGTCCATCCCTTCCTGGCCTTAAAACAGGTGTAAGGGAGAGACTTCAAAACAAGAAGACTCTCTGCTGTGCGTTTGACTGATGGCATCAGACACAGTGGGTACGAAAACAGTGCCAGAATGAAAGCAGTGAGCTTATAGAAGTGCAGAGAGCAGAACTGATGATGAACTTAGATAACCTCTTATTGGATTTGAGTATCAGTGTGTGCCACGCTGTGTGCTCTTTCTGTTACTGGAGTGCCAAGGATGCTGTCTTGGTCTGTCTGTTCTTGTGGGAAAGAAAATCCATCACGGTCATTGCCCTTTTTTTCCTCTCAATGCGGCAAAAGGAGCTGGCATCGTACCCTTAGGGCACAGAGGCAGATTATGGAGCTGGTAAAGGGCTTAGGACACAAGTCATATGAGGAAGGGCTGAGGGATCCGGAGCTGTTCAGCCTAGAGAAGAGGAGATTGAGGGGAGACCTCATTGCTCTCTATAACTACCTGAAGAGAGGTTGTAGAGAGGTGAGGGTTGGTCTGTTCTCCCTAGTGGAGAACGGTAGGACAAGGGGAAATGGATTTAAATTGCACCAGGGGAGGTTCAGGTTAGATATTAGGAAGAATTTGTTTACTGAAAGGGTTGTCAGCCATTGGAACAGGCTGCCCAGGAAGATGGTTGAGTCACCGTCTGTGGAGGTGTTTAAGAGATGGGTGGATGTTCATAGAATCATAGAATTGTCAGGGTTGGAAGGGACCTTAAAAATCATTTAGTTCCAACCCCCCTGCCATGGGCAGGGACATCCTCCACTAGATCAGGCTGCCCAGAGCCCCATCCAGCCTGGCCTTAAAACCTTCCAGGGATGGGGCTTCTACCCTCTCTCTGGGCAACCTGTGCCAGTGTCTCACCACCCTCAGGGTACAGAACTTCTTCCTAACGTCCGATCTAAACTGATCCATCTCTAGCTTCAATCCATTCTCTCTACTCCTATCACTACCCAACATCCTAAAAATCCTAAATTGCATTGGTGCGAATCATTTATAAGGTTGGGACAAAGGCTAGACTCAATGATCTTCAAGGTCTCTTCCAGCTGATATTATTCTATGATTCTATGTGTACCTGGGTGAATCTTCCTCTGCAATGACAAACTGGTGGTGAGGCTGATGCTGTCAGAGAGGCTTACAGGGCTTAGAGAGCCTGGCGCAGAAATCTTGCATGCGGAGGAAGCCACCAGACTTGCTGCACTTTCACTGTCCACCACATAGGTCTTGCACAGCTGCCCTAAGGGCTATTTTGTACTGAGCCACTTTTGCATGATGAGTCTAAAACTGAAAGGATGATCCATGACTGAAAAAAAGCACTGACAAACTTACTAGCTCTTCTATCCCAAAGCATCCAGGCTGACTGAAAAAGCTCAAGAGTCACTGGAGCTCATAAGCCCCCATCCCAGGTATCTGATACGAAATGGCAAACCTGTACAAATGCATGAAGTAGTTGCTTTTCTCTTTACATTGTTCTTGGAGTTGGCCAGAAGAAATTTTTCATGCACTTCCAAACTTTCTTTGGAGGAAGATCTCAGTTCTCCCTTCAGTGTAACCATAAAAAGAGCAAGCCACTGTCATGAGGCTGTCTTTTCCCCCGCTAAGGTTTGCTTTGTGTTTTTACAGTACTTTAGACACCTTGTGAATGTACAACTTGCGGTGCTTGTCAGTTTTGCTGACAGTACTTCCACAAGCTGTATGTGTGCCTGTGTATTTCCTTATCTTGTCTTCAAAATAATACTTTATCTGTCAGCATATCCTTCTGCATTTTTGCAGAAAGCAAATTAACCCCTCTGCACCCCTTTAAAAATATCCAGAAATCATTTGCTAATGCTCACTGAAGTGCAACTGCTTTACTCCTGTATCTTAAAATAGCATTTTTAAACTCCTCTGGTTAATAGCTTCCTTAGAAAGAAACTTTCCTCTAATCAAAATAGCATTACTGAAGCTTTGCAAAAGTATGTGCCTTTTATTTCCTCCCTGGAACTCTAAAAATGTGGGTTTTTTTCTCCCTGCATATACCACCTTACAGCTAATGAAGCCCTTGGGTATTCCAGGACAGGAAAGCTAAGCAGGTTCATATTCGAAAGCTGTTCTCTGTAGCTCTAGTTAAGTGTTTATGTCCTTACCCTTTAAGAACACTGATCCAGCAGAGACTTTCAGTCGGGTTTTTAATTTGGCATACGTTCCTGTGTAATTCAAAGGCCTTATTGCACTTCCAGTTTATTTTTTATATGAGTATCGTATATATGCTCTACTCTTGTGTATCCAATGTGAAGAGGTAATCTGTCTTTCCATGGTTTTAATTAATGAAACAGCAAGAAAAAGAATCTTCCTAAGTTGGTTGCTCAGTGCTAGACACCTGCATCTGAACAAGGACCTTCAGGATTTAAGTTACCTCCCAGTGTTCTTTTTATATTTTCCAGGAGTTTCTTATGCAACAGAACTAAAATATCTTTCTTATTTTCCCTTTTCTCCTTTTTTCCTCAGAACGTAAAATCCAAGTTTGTTAACTGAAGCTATCCAAGGGGAGCTGTGCTAAGACGGGGAGAAACACAAAACATCTAAAGAAGATTAAAATACCCCTGGTAACTTGTCTTGATTACCAGCTCTCAGCCCAGAGAATTCCAAAATCTGATCTAATGTTACATTCACTTGGGTATTTTAGAAAGTGGGGAACTCAAGGGGTTTTTTCAGTTTGTCTTTAGGCAGCCTAAGTGAACCGGTAATTTCTGCAGCTGCCTCTCTCAAGTATGGGGCTTCAGCTGTCTACCCCTAACTAACAAGAAAACTGCATGATGCCATTTTAATAACTTCTGAGTATGCTGCAGAGATGTTCCAAAATCTGATAGTTCATAGAATCATAGAACAGTTTTGACTGGAAGAGACCTTCAACATCATCAAGTCCAACCTTTGTCCTAGCCCTAACAACACCACTAAACCATGTCCTTCAAGGCAACATCCACCCATCTCTTTACACTTCCAGGGACAGTGACTCAACCACCTCCCTGGGCAGCCTGTTCCAATGGCTGACAATCCTTTCAGTATGGAAATTCTGCGTAATATCCAACCTGAAACTTCCCTGGCACAAGTTAAGGCCATTTCCCCTCATCCCATCACTCGTCACTAGGGAGAAGAGACCAACCCCCACCTCTCTACAACCTCCTTTCAAGTAGCTGTAGAGACCGATGAGGTCTGCCCTCAATCTCCTCTTCTCTGGGCTGAACAGCCCCAGATCCCTCAGCCTTTCCTCATAGGACTTGTGTTCTAAACCCTTTATCAGCTTGGCAGCTGCCTCTGTGTCGTCTCCAACACCTCAAAGTCCCTCTTGTAGAGAGGGGCCCAAAACTGGACACAGCACTCAAGGTGAGGTCTCACCAAAGCCACAGGGGCATGATCACCTCCCTGCTCCTGCTGGCAAGACATTTGTTCTTAGTATGCAGGAAGCTTTATACTGGAGTCAGAGAAATTATTAGACTGCCATGTCATTTAACTGAGATATTCCTAGCCTCTTGTTTGTTGCAGAATATAACCATCTAAAGCGGTTAACCTTTACAAGAAGCAGAGATTAATCAGGCAAATCTAAATAAGAAGAAAATCACAAGTATGATGAAATGCATGTGCAAAATTAGGCTCCTAGATAAATGTTAATTAAATAATGATTTTTAAAAGGCACATGAGGAATAATTTTAATAAATGCAGAATGTTTTTTTCTTACTTTTAACACCTGTTATATTTGTGCGTATTTCTTTCATTAACACTTCTTTTCATCTTACATATACTAAACATTGTTGGCCTTTTTCCTTTATATATTGTTTGAAGTAGAAAGCAATATATGAAAGAATGCTAGACAGGCAGAGAAAAATTCATTAAAAAAAAAAGGAGAGGGAGACAAAAGATTTTAAAATGTTTTTCTTTCACAAGCTTAGAAAAAACATATTTCCATTTTCTGCAGGAGTTTCTTTGTTGAAAGCATAATTTTATAATTAATTTTTTTTACAAAATCCTTTTTACTTGCTTGAAAATGGAAGTGTTCCTAAAATAAAGTCACTATTTTTAGATAAATATATGGGAAAAGTAGAAGAGGAATAGATACCTTTGCAAGCACAGGGAAGAGAATCCTATTGTAAAAACTTTTAATTGACTCTTGGTTTGCTCTAGGCAGGAATTGCCAAAAGTTAGGACTTGAATGATTTCCTGAGCCCAATTCAGAGCACACTGGAGTCTATTAAGAGCCACAGCAGCAAGTGATAGTAGTGGAGACAGGAGAAATGAGATATAAAATCTGAAACTTAATTGAATGCCTTTGAAGCATTTCAAGTGATATTCACTACATTATAAATTGCAACACTGAATCTTGAATTAACTCTAAGGCTATACATAGACTTTCCTTATTCCACATAGGATCTGCCCTCTGCAGATGAATTTTAGGTTGTGTATTATGAAAATACGTTGAATAACTCTGGCTCAGTGGTTTCCTAAGCCAGAATCCATTACAGCCAGTGAGCATAGTCTGAAGAAGAAGTACTACTATGTTTTTGTCCTATTATTACACTCTTCTGTTTGTAGCTGTTGGGGATGAATTTCTTGACTGCAAGGACCCTTGAGGTGACCTGGTATAGTTGTTCTTAGGCAAAATAATTAATTTGCTCATAAATGAAAAATAAGGACTACACACAGTGAGGTCATAATCTTCCCTTTTTTTCAGAGGTTTTAGGGACAAGTGACATAAATTCATGTGGCTTTTGAGAAGAGAGGGAATGGCTTAGCAGGAGGATGGGTTCTACCTTTCAATTGTACTTCATGATTACAATGTCAAAAGTGAAGGAAATGTGCCAGGTAAAGGGAAACGTGTGCTATTAGAAAATGGCATAATCAGAAGTCTTTTTTTTTCCAGTCACTTGTTCCAGTGACATACATGAATAATCCAGCCACTGGGGATAATGTGATAATGGCAATGTCATTGTGGATTGCGTCTGTGCCACAGATGTCCACTGCTCATGGCCCTTCTCCATATTAGAGAACAGGGAAGATGTGTTTCAGGTGAGCTGATAATGCTCCGCCAGGCAGGAAAGCTTCATCACTTGCTGAATAAGCAGTAATATATTGATCATGCAGGAAATATCTCCTGTAGAGCTGCTTGCCCTGGAAAATCAATCCTTGACTAATTGGTGCATTTTGTAGAAGCAGAATCTACAATAAGTCTCAAACGACCTGAATTTTGTGTTTGTACTTTCATCTGGGTATCCTGGATTTTTTTACATTTGTTTTCAGCTCACTGTTTAGTATCAAAAAACAGTACTAACGCCTTTTTTGTAGATCATCAATGACTTCAAATCTTCGAAGTTTCTCAGATCTTTCCAGCATTGGGAAGAAAATGGAACTTAAGTAAGTAAACTTCCACAGTGCTTCCTCCATACCATAAGGAGCAGAGAACTGCAGGTGGCTTCCAGTGCTGAAGAGAGAGGCTGAGCATTGGGACAACTTTTATATTGTATATGGGCTGAAGCATTTTAATAAGCTATGTAAAGTACTGCAGAATACTCTCTCTTATGTAATAGAGTGTTCTTCCACCCTTCAGCGAAAATACAGTTTGACTTACATTGATGGAGCTGATGGCTGATTGTACTTTACAATCATCATTCAAGGGTCTAGAGCAAATTGTTGTCTTACTGAAATAAGTCACCAAGTGAACTAGAAACATATAATACTATTGCAGCTGTGCTCTTTTCCCAGAACTGATTCAGATGAATCTTGGCAGCTTGGGAATTTCATATCAGAAAAGTCTATAAACAGTTATTTAATCTTCTATCAATATTCTTTCTCATAAGACTTTTAGTAGAGATATATTTGAATCTTGTGCAGCAAAAAATTCTGGCAAGCAACGTAAGTATAAAAATATAATGGGCAAAACCAAAATTCTGTGGCCTGACACTAATAAAGAATGCTGAAATCAACTTAGCACACAACCCCTCCTAGATCTGATATCTATGTCGCAAAATAGAGTCACTAGCTGCAACTCCATCTATTTTCTACCCAATCAATGGAAATGTCTAGAGAGAAAAAAATGGCATGTACTGGAGAGGCTGTGATTGCATTTCAGAGCCATAGAAAAATCCATGACTTAAACATCAAACAATGAATCTTCAACTGAAATGCTTTGTGTTATCTAAAAATGTTAAAGTTGCAAGTACATCAGACGTCATAGGCAGATGTCTAAGTGTCTTCTGAAGTGGATAGAGCTGCCTGAAAAACCTCTCTGAACCCGACTTAAAGGGACGACTTGATCACAGAAAGTAGGTTTGCAAAGAAGCACAGATGAAGAAAAGGACAGCATACATGAAGGTACATGTGAAGTAGATGTACATGAAATGGATTTCTGAAAGATGCCTGTCCAGCAAATCCTTAACATCTTCTATGGTTGAGGTTCCACCAGCTTTGACAGACAACTTATTCTTGTGCTTCATTGTCCTTATTGCTAGGAAACTTTTATCTTCCAATGTTAAACAAAATCTCTACTACAATTTAAAACACTGGGTTTACTCATGGTAGGCATAGAGAGGAGTTTATTCCATTTATCTTTTTATGGGTACCTCTTACATATTTGAAAAGTCAATACACATCTCCCTAGCTTTCCCTCTCTAAAGGAAACATTTTTTTTCTTTCTTCTAGTATATATTTGTTGTCTTTTTTCTTACCCTGTTCCTCAAACTTTCTCCAGTTGATCCACATCCTTTCTGGATCGTTGTGTGGAGAATTAGGTGACTTTACATACCAGACATGTAGAGAGAGGTGTCCTGGAAGACAGACAGATGGCAGACTATAGTCTTTAGTCTGATGGAACGGAATGCTCCCAGATTCATGCATAGGGAAAATTGAAATGAGGTGAAGCTGTGCTTACAGAGTCAAACCACTGTCATTGAACTTCATCAAAATCTGACACCTCAGATAAGCATGTCAGGCATTCCTAGAGAATACATTGATTGCATTATGAATTCAATACATGTGGAGTCAAGTCCTGCTGTACCACACCCTCGTGAAGCTGAGACTTCTGTGCTTTACAAGGTATGAAGTTAAGTATGAAGAGGCTGTCATTTCTTTTGAACAGGTTGTTAGCATCAATCAGCTGGATTATTGTGCTTTGGTGCACATGACTGAGGTGCACATCCTAAGAGACAGATATCCCAGGTGGGATGACTGGTGATATACCAATTTTATCATTGGTTCCCTCACATTTGATATTTTACATGAAAGACACCACTTATTCTGAGCTCAACAGCACAGGGTTCTGCTGGAAAGTAAAAACTTTGTCTGATGCCTCCTGGAAACACCTGGCATTTGCTTGTAAGTTTACAGAAAAAAAAAAAAAAAGAAAATTATGTTGTGCTTAATAAATAAAATTGAGTCAAAAATCAATATTTATTTGACAAGGCTGAAGAGTTGGAACTGATCTATTAACTTTTCTACATTAGACTCTTTTACTGTACAATGAAGTACGTAAGATTAAAAGGCCAAGACAAACTTTATTAATTCATGGCTTTTCATGTAAAATAACTGAAGAAGACAGTTAAACACTGTTTTGCCCAGAAGAGAAGGTGTAATGGCATTCAGTATTTAGCACAACGTCTGTGAAGGGTATTTGATATATATGATGCAAACTGAGGTAGAGAGAGGAAAGGCTGGAATTGAGGTTGGACAAAAGAATCAATGCAAATTTAGAAGTACGGAGAATGGGTTAGAAGACTGCTGGAAAGGTGCTTCCTATAAGCAAGGAAATTGCCTTCGTTTATCTTCATGCCTTAGGTTCAAGAGAGTTCAGATGCATATAAAGCACCAGAAGCATCAAACATATGCTGTGACCTAGCTTTTTCACAATTTCATATTCTACCTGATTTAAAAGAAGCCAATTTAGCTTTTCTTTTTGGTCAGGAAGGTAACTGTGGCACTAGAAATAAAATATAAGGCCAAGAAGATAAGCTGTGTGCTAGTAGCCAGCTGTAATAATGCGGAACAAATAGTGGAAGAACTTTATACAGTCCAAAGGCCATTGGATTCTTATTACAATAAAGAGCAGAAAAAAAAAAAAAATTACATTTAGTTGAATACTTTTACTAGAACAATAAATGCAAAATGCCTAGGCAGACTGAAATGCACAGGTACAAAAGTGTTTTCTGTAATGGTAAGAAATCTTGGACAGAGGACCATTTGACCAGAGGTCAGGATGTCCCACCTTATATAAAAATATATAAGGATAGCTTGTTTTCTTAGCTCACCATTGTATCACGAATAAATTGGATGAGGGAAAGGCTGTGGATATTGTCTACCTAGACTTTCGAAAAGCGTTTGACACTGTTCCCCACGGAATTCTCTTGGAAAAATTGGCTGCTCATGGCTTGGATGAAGATGTGATCTTTTGGATAAAGCACTGGCTGGATGGACGGGCTCAAAGAGTGGTAGTCAATGGAGTTAAACCCAGCTGTTGGCGGGTCACAGGTGGTGTTCCTCAGGGCTCAGTGTTGAGACTGTTTCTGTTTATCATCTTTATTGATGACCTTGATAAGGACATAGAGTGTATCATCAGTACGTTTGCAGATGACACCAAGTTAGGTGGAAGTGTTGAACTGCACGAGGGCAGGGAGGCCCTACAGAGAGACTTGGATAGGCTGGATTGATGGGCCAATGTCAATGGGACGAGCTTCAACAAGGCCAAGTGCCAGATCCTGCACTTGGGCCACAACAACCCCATGCAACGCTACAGGCTTGGGGAAGTGTAGGTGGAAAGCTGCCTGGCAGAAAGGGACCTGGGGGTTCTAATCAACAAGCAGCTGAATATGAGCCAGCGGTGTGGCCAGGTAGCCAAGAAGTCCAGTGACATCCTGGCCTGTATCAGAAATAGTGTGACCAGCAGGAGTAGGGAGGTGATTGTCCCCCTGTACTCAGCACCGATGAGGCCACACCTTGAGTATTGTGTCCAATTCTGGGCACCTCAATAAGAGAGAGAGTTATCGAGGTGCTGGAGTAGTGCAGAGGAGGGCAATGAAGCTGGGGAAGGACCTGGAGAAAAAATCTTATGAAGAACAATTGAAGGAAATGGGCCTGCTTAGTTTGAAGAAGAGGAGGCTAAGGGGAGACCTCACCACTCTCGACAACTAGCTGAAAGGACATTGTAGAGAGGTTGGTGCTGGTTTCTTCTCACAAGTAATTAACAATAGAACAAGAGGAAATGGCTTCAAACTGCAACAGGGCAGGTTTAGACTGGACATTCGGAAAAAAATTTTCACAGAAAGACTAGTCAGACTTTGGAATAGGCTGCCCAGGAAGGTGGTTGAGTCACCATCCCTGGAGATGTTTAAAAGTCATTTAGATGTGGTGTTGGGGGATATGGTTTAGGGGTGAGCTTTGTAGAGTAGGGTTAATGGTTGGCCTTGATGATCCCAAGGGTCTTTTCCAACCTGAATGAATCTATGATTCTATTCTATGAATGACTGAGTGTGAAGGCCTGTCTTAATGCCCAAACTAAGACACCCTAGTCTAACTGAACTGAAGAATTTGCTCTCAAAAAACAGCTTAGTTTAGAAACGATGCAAGTCTTGGAGATGCAGTACAAAGTCAACTAGCTACAGCATGCCAGAAACCAAATACCAAGGAAGGAATCAGCTGTCTCTTAGCTGATGGAGGACCTGTGGAGATCAGTGCTACAGGCATACCATGGGTGCAAAGCTGGACTTGGAATCTAAAGAATGCCAAGGACAGGAGCCAGCAATGTGCCCTTGCTGCAAAGGGGGCAAACAGTGTTGGGTTGCATTTGGAAAAGCATTGCCAGCATGTTGAGGGAGGTTATCCTTGCCCTCTCCTCAGCACTGGTGAGGCCACATCTGGGTGCTGCGTCCAGTGCTGGGCTCCTTAGTACAAGAGGGGCATAAATATGCTGGATAGAGTCCAGCAAAGGACTGCAAATATCTGGAAATTCAGTCTGCTGAAGTCACTTTTTGAAAATCTAGCACAGGTTGAAGCAATTGTTTGTATGCAATTTGCTTTCAGGAACTACTGTAGTTCAGGGGAAAGTCAACATTCTGTAAGTTTTCTGCAGTAAAAGAAAAAAGGGATCAAGGTGTAGAAGGGACGAAATAGTGTGAAGTCATAGTTCTCTAGCTGAATGTTTGAGCAACAACAGATAGGGAAAAAAAAACCCTGTTTATGGAATATAGATTTTGGGAAAATCTATACATCTGTTGAACAGTGGTAGAGAGGAAAATAGGAAGGATGAGAAGATGAAGGTAAAATTCTAGAGGGCTGCAGGGAATTTGTTTCTGTGCAAAGCCATATGATTAAATGAGGGACAGCAAAACCATCAGAATTTCTGTTTGGGAATTAGAATTTTAACTCAAGAGTCTTTGTCAATGCTTCTGGTCCAACATGAAATTGATACTGGATATAGCAGCTCATTAAACAAACTTATTTTATTGGTAGGAATGAGGAATTCTAGTTCACTTAAGAAAATACCACAAAGATTTCAGTGAGGTTTTAGTCCATAGTTCCAGTTAAGAAAAAGGACAAGAGCACCAGACTCTGCACAGAATTAGAGGAAGTAATTTAAACACTTTTTGGCTATAAAATAGCTGATAGCCTGGAGGATGTAGGAGGTCATCCTGATGTCTGACACAATGTTAAAACAGCATCAGGAAGCATAAGAAGACATCAAAGACATTGGACAACAATTGTTTTCATAGCAGATAACTTAGAAATGGATTTGAGGCTGTCTGATCTGAGGCTTTTTAGTTGTATTCTGTGGTGAACCGTTGGCCTCTTCCAAACCTGCTAACACTGACAGGTCTGAAAGGGGCAGATCTGACTAATCTGATCTCTTGTGTTTGTACAATTTTATTACAAGCCCTTCAGAAATCAGTGGAATGCCCTTTGACTTGACCCAGCATGGATCACTAAATCAGTACTTCACTGCTGAAAGTGGAAAGGTTAATCCACGTCTTGCTTCCCCAAGAAGTTTATCCTGAAACGGTACAAAGCTTTAGAAAAAAAATGCTGGTGTATTTGTGGATTGGCAGTGTGTGGAGTTGAAAGCTGACAACATGAACTGGAAAAATAAAATTGGGTCCAGTGTCAGAAGAAAGAAAGAAGATACTTTTGCTTACAATGAGATATACGGTTGAATGGAACACAGTCCTCCATAAGCTTGCAAACTTGAGAATTTCACAGCTCACCTATTAAAGACGGTTCAGACTTTTCGAGTCTTTTTTATTATAATTCTTGGCAGTTTGTTATTCCTGCACTACTGCATGGACTGAACAAATCACTCCGTAATCTGATGTTGTATAATATTTTCAACTTTGAGGTCCACGCTCACTGTTTTTGTTCTGGGGTAGCTGTATTTTAAAAACCTTTTCATGTCTGGCAGTGCAGTGCTATTAATTTTCAGGGAAGTCTGAATGCAGGAATATAAATTATTAAACAAAGCAGTGACTTACAGCGTTAAAAGTCTAAATTCCTGTGAGAGGGAACATTGAACCAGACTGATAAGTTCCTAGAGATGATTAATGATTAGAAATTAACTCTTCAGATATCAGTTGTGTGGGAAGAACCTTGTGAGTAGCAAATCTGTAGAATTTTGCAGGGAAATTTGCCAGATGGTTGAAGAAACTGTAATGCTGCTCTTCGAGCCAAAAGCAGGTGTAGGCACAAGTGTGGTAACTCTGATGCCTTCTTTAAGTCTTAAGTAGAAAAGAAACAAATTTGTTGCTGAAGGACATGCACATTCTCAGCATGAGATTTGCCTCTTACTTTTTATCCATATTTTGCAGAGGTGCAAGTGGTGTTGGTGTTTTTCCTAAGACACTGATTGCAAGGCTGCCAGAATAGACTGCAGTAATAAAAGTTTTGCAGAGGTAAGAGTATGCGCATATCCCAAGTCGGCTGTAATTTAGATGCTTCTATACTGCTGCTTGTGGAGCTTTAATTTACTAAAAGCAGTGAATTTACATATTGTTTTATCAGTTTAGGGTTTCTGATGTTAAAATAACTGAAATTTCATTTATGTTTTCACTTCGCTCTTCCCTGCTTCCAACAACCCTTTGTTTGTTTGCTTGTTTTCTTTGTATGTTGTTCAGGGCCCTGCCTTATTTCTCTTCCTTCTTTATATTCCACTTATATGTTATGATTTCCTGGGAATCTAGGGAAGACTGATCAGCATTCACAGTCACCCCTAGACCAGCCTGTTAGAAAATGTGTTGATGAAGAATAGCTGATGAATTCCCAGCACCAGATGTTCTGCCCAACTGCTAACAGCTCCGTGAGAACTGTGCAAAAAGTATATAGCTCAGTCATCTTCATGATCTAACATCTGGTTCATTTGTAGGTGCCCTCTGCCTCAGTAGCATTATATTAAATTCTGCATACTGTATTGTAAAGGTCACTAATTTATTTTTTATCAGGCTGTGGGGAATAAAATAGCTGCTTTTGTCAGTAAATCAGTCTTCTACTAGCTGTAGAAAGAAAATGGCTGGAAATACGTTTATTTTCCTGCAGACTCCCAACTTTCCGATAAACCAGAAATTTCAAAGGCTGTTTTCTGTCTAACTAAACTCTTTGCCCTGCACAATTGTTGCAAAAAAAAAAAAAAAAAAAAAAAAAAAAAGCCAAAAGAGAAAAAAAGAAAGAAGAAAGAAAAAAAAGAAAAGAAAAAAGAAAAAAGAAAAAAGAAAAAAGAAAAAAGAAAAAAGAAAAAAGAAAAAAGAAAAAAGAAAAAAGAAAAAAGAAAAAAGAAAAAAGAAAAAAGAAAAAAGAAAAAAGAAAAAAGCCTCCAGACCCCCTGGAAATTAGATACATGGTTTTGCATTCATTATTTTTATTATTTCTGGTAATACAGTCACAAGTTGTTAATCTCTTGATTGTGAGATGTCCGGAATTCAGAAAGTTATGGTTTTGGAAGATCAGATAGTTAGCAGAATGTCAAGCTGGGACAAAATTTCCCTGCAGTGCAGTACTTTGGTATGGTGATATGATACTGCCTTGTCCTACACGGTGTTAAGGGAAGGGAACACAGTGTTGTTGTTAAAGCCCTGCTTGACTGGCACGTGCACAAGAGATTCCCACTGCTGGCAATTTAAGGCCCCTTAGATTCCAGACTTTGTGGTGCAGAGTGAAGGGTGAAGTGAAGATCCCCAAGTTTTGACATGGTGTCTTCTCAAATATTCATTTTGTCAACCAGTTCTTTTTTTTTTTTAGCTCCCTTGTTCCCATAGCTGATGCTATCTCTCTTGTATCATTAAAGAAGGGAGCTACCTTGCTGCCACTGATGGGCTGGTACCCTGGAGCTGGGCAGTGCAATGCCTTCCTGGTCCTGCAAATCAGTGGGGAGAGCAGAAGGAGCTGCTGAGTCTAAAATTGTAGCTGAGGAGCTCTCTGGCTCTCGTGGGACGTGCATTCCTACAGGTGTGGAAAGAAAGGCTTCTGTGAAGTCTAACAGAAGACCTTAGAGCCTCAAGAACAAGCTCTTCCTGCTGAGAAAGGCCGCAACTAGAACATTCCTATTGCAAGCAATCTAAACAAAAATAATTACCCTACATTGCCCTTTCTCTGAAAAAAATCTAAAATGAAGTCTGCTTCTTCATACAAGAGGCCGGATTAAATTTTTCAGCAAAAGTCTGCTGTTCATCCAGAGCCAAATTTTTCTCTTTCATGCCTCCCTTCATGTTCATAGAATCATAGAATCATAGAATCATAGAATGTTAGGGATTGGAAGGGACCTCGAAAGATCATCAAGGCCAATCCCCCTGCCAGAGCAGGAATGCCTAGATAATGCTATACAGGAACGTGTCCAGGCAGGTCTTGAATGTCTCCAGAGAAGGAGACTCCACAGCCTCTCTGGGCAGCCTGTTCCAGTGTTCCGTCACCCTCACTGAGAAGAAGTTTCTTCTCGAGTTTAAGCAGAACCTCTTATGTTCCAGTTTCAGCCCATTACCCCTTGTCCTATCAGTGGTTGTCACCGAGAAGAGCCTGGCTCCATCCTCGTGACACTCACCCTTGATATATTTGTAAACATTAATGAGGTCACCCCTCAGCCTCCTCTTCTCCAAACTAAAGAGCCCCAGCTCCTTCAGTCTTTTCTCATAAGGGAGATGCTGCACTCCCTTAATCATCCTAGTTGCCCTGTGCTGGACTCTCTCCAGCAGTTCCCTGTCTCTCTTGAACTGAGAGGCCCAGAACTGGACACAGTATTCCAGATGGGGTCTCACCAGGGCAGAGTAGAGGGGAAGGAGAACCTCTCTCGACCTACTAACCACCCCCCTTCTAATACACCCCAGGATGCCATTGGCCTTCCTGGCCACAAGGGCACAGTGCTGGCTCATGGTCATCCTGCTGTCCACCAAGACTCCCAGGTCCCTTTCCCCTACACTGCTCTCTAATAAGTCATTCCCCAACTTATACTGGAACCTGGGGTTGTTCCTACCCAGATGCAAGACTCTACATTTACCCTTGTTATATTTCATTAAATTTTTCCCCGCCCAACGCTCCAGCCTGTCCAGGTCTCGCTGGATGGCAGCACAGCCTTCTGGCGTGTCAGCCACTCCTCCCAGCTTGGTGTCATCAGCAAACTTGCTGATAGTACTCTCTAGTCCCTCATCCAAGTCATCGATGAATATATTGAATAATACTGGTCCCAGTACCGACCCTTGAGGGACTCCACTGGATACAGGCCTCCAACCAGACTCTGCCCCATTGACCACAACTCTTTGGCTTCTTCCCCTTAGCCAGTTCACAGTCCACCTCACTACCCGAGCATGAAGTAAAAACTTTTTCCAGAGATCCAGAGATCCAGACCCAAATTTTTCTCTTTCATACCTCCCTTCATGTTCATCATGAAGTAAAAACTTTTTCCAGAGATCCAGAGATCCAGACCCAAAGATTTGATGGGAACACAATGAAATTCAATTCTTACTTGTTCATCTGACAACTCACTCTGCTTTAATTTGATTTTCCCACTAATCTTCTAGATAGTAGAACACAAGGTACCTGTATGAAGGGACACACTGCTTCTTGCTGCTGAAATATGATTTTAGTAGTCTATTTATTATGGGGCTTTGTATTTCTTTTAATAGGTCTGTTCAAGTACACAGAACTACTAGAAGTACCTCAGTTTAAACACCAGCAAAATATTCCAATGAAGACTTGGGTTGGAAGTCTGATTTTGTAATTAGTTACATTGATACTATCAGGAGCTGTCTGAACCAGTTTCAACTTGGAGACCATGAATATATCTTGGAAATATGAGCCAAATTACCCTCTATGGCTGGTATAAATCTGGTGTAAATATGAGCTGCACTTGATCAGCAAGCTGATCACTGTTGACAGATATCTTGTTGATCATCTGGGTTAACAGTAAAAGAAATGTTCTGCCTACTCCTGTTCCTCACTGCGTGTCTGTTTAAGTAATTTTTGTTGATGCTGTCTCTTTATTAGCCCTGCCTGCAGTGGTGTGGTCAGAACAGCTCTGGTTGATGGCTGATCTTCAGTTCAAACACAAAATATAAGAGGCTTCTACGTAATTAAGCATTTCAGCTCTCCAGTAAATACTAAGACTGTTGAAGAGTACTTGATATTGATGGTTCATATGCAGCTGGATATATGAGATCTAGCTCTTCAGCCTCATTTAAGGCATTCTTGAGGCAGGGTTAAAGATACTCCTCCCAAATAATCAATTTAAAATGCACTGCCCTGTCTTGCTTTTAAGGCTTTTATAGACATCTTCATGGTAACGTGATGCACTTGCTACAAATGAATTCACAAACACCACAATGAAAATATAAGGCTTTCTTCTCTGCTTCCTAGCACTGGTATCAATTAGATCACAAACTCTTTTTACAAGGGAGAGGAATTTGGATGTTTGCAGTGTTAAATGCCTCCTCTTAGTAGCTTTAGAAGGAGCTGAGCTATCTAGAAACATATTTGCTAGTATTTACCTAGAGGAAAGAGAAGGTTTTAATTCTTAGAAATAATAGACAAAAGGCACAATGAAACACTTGGATAGAAAAATCCCTGAGCTGTTGCTTGGTGGTTTTTAGACAAGGAACTCAGTTGTAGTTGAGAACTATTTCTGTAGGATTTTTCTCCATTGGATATGATGCGTGTCCCCAGTTAGGCACCTTCTTCTGTCAGGTCCAGTTGTCTTGGTGTGGTTGGGGTCACAAATGGAGTTTTCTTTGTTAGTGACAGTATGACTGACTCCTATATTCTGTTTCCAGGCTGTTTCACATTCTGTGAGGAAGCCATCTGTCAATCAGGTTGTCCCTCAGCCAGGAACAGGGCTGCTACTTAGTCCACACCAGCCCCCAAGTTCTTAAAAAGGGATGTGGTGTGGAGAATCTCTGCTGTATGCTGTTGTCCCCAGAAAGCAGCTTCACAGAAAGCACAGGGATATGTTAGTGCTGAGCACTGTTAAATCCTCATCTAGAGACATGGCTTCGGTGAAATTAGGCAGCATTTCTATTTTTGCTGCATTCCACCACATGAACCTCAGTCTGCAGCAGAGAAGAGTTGGGTAGCTTAAATGTGGGAATATGAATATGAGTGCTATTGATATTTGGAGCAGGTGAGTTGTACTGTTGAGGACAGTTTACTTCGTAGCTCTTTTTCTGTCTTGGGTGAGATCAGCTGTAGGTAAGCATTCCTTTTTTTGTAGCTTTTTTTAGCACTGATTCCTGTGTACTTCAACTGCCTTGAAGAAACTTGCTCTACTGAGTTATTATAATCAAAACTGGGATAGCTGACTGAACATTGTCTTTTTTGCATCATAATGGAATATCGGTGGATGAAAAGCTGAACACTGGCTGGCAATGTGTGATTGTGGCCCAGAAGGCCAACTGTGTCCAGGGCTGCATCAAGTGTGGCCAGAAGGCCAGGGAAAGTGATTCTGCCCCTCTAGTCTGCTCTGGTGAGACTCTACCTGGAGCACTGCATCCAGCTGTGGAGCCCTCAACACAAGAAGGACATGGACCTGTTGGAGCAGGTCCAGAGGAGGCCACGAAGATGGCCAGAGGGATGGAACATTTCTCCTGTGAGGACAAGCTGAGAGAGTTGCATCTGTTCAAGCTGCGGAAGAGAAGGCTCTGGGGAGATCTTATAGTGGCCTTCCAGTGCTAAAAGGGGATTGATAAGAAAGATGGGGACAGTCGTTTTAGCGAAGTCTCTTGTTATAGGACAAGGGGTAATGGTTTTAAACTGAAAGAGGGTGATTTTAGACTAGATATAAGGCAGAAATTTTTTACATTGGGAGTGGTGAAACAGTGGCACAGGTTGCCCAGAGAAGTTGTGGATGCCCCTCCCTGGAAGTGTTCAAGGCCAGGCTGGACAGGGCTTTGAGAAGCCTGGTCTAGGGGGAGGCATCCCTGCTCATGGCAGAGGGGTTGACTAGATGATCTTTGGACGTCCCTTCCAACCCAAACCATTCTATGATTCTGTAATAATATTAGGAGGAGAGTTGTCCTGTGAATTTTGCTGAGAACAATGTGGGTTCATCTGTAAAGGTATCCTTTGTGAGTTTGTTCTCTTTCCTCAAGGTTCACTTTTATATTCTTAGTTTCTTGCCAAGAGTGTGTTTGTTCAGTTTGTGCTGCATTTCTCTTTTACATTTTGTTTTTGATATTATCAGGTTCTTTGCTAAGGGTAGGCAACCCAGTTGTGATTTGAACAATAGCATCCTACTATTTGTTTTTATTTGAACAAAATAGTTTCCATTCCCTAGAAGCCAATACTGACTGTAACTAGATTTCTTTAAGTATAATTTTCCTGAATTTTTTAGCTTCCTTATAGCTCTGCGTTACTTTTTTTTCTAATGTTAGACTTTACGGTTCATTGGATTATATTATTATTATTATTATTATAGATTTTTCTTCTTTGTTTTCCAGAGAATTTAATGATTCTAAGAACTTATGCTTTTTCATGAGCTCTTCTGACCAAGTGCTATATTCCTTTTTCTTTAAAATTTCAGTGCTATTGTGTTCTTCCTTTAATTTCTTTATTGGCTCATCAGTGAAGAATAAGCCAGACATATTTCCTCATAAAAGGGCTATCTGTTTCGTAAAGAAAGGGATTTATTTGAATTACTCCTTGTTCCTAAGTAAGTATTCATCATTTGGTTGGAGCAACAAAATCCTCATTTCTGGTATTGTTCTTAAAACACTTTTTCAGTGACAAGGAATGTAGCAGAATGGAAGACAGTATTTTAGGGTTTTATGTTGCTCTGCTGAGATCTGGGTTTCTGGTACATAAAATATTGATTCAGTCATGAATTCATTTTTCCTTTCCTGTTCTGCTTTTCTTCCTGATTTAACAGTGTGCTTGGTGATTTAGACTAAGAGGACAGATGCTCAAGTTTGAAACAAGAATCACACAAGCCTAAAAATCTTAATGGAAACACCTTGTTTCTTCAGCCATAACTTCAAGTAGCAATGCTAAAATCTGATTTCTGATGCTGCAGCCTCTCTGAGCTGAAGAAAACACATATTAATAGTTCAGACCTGCGCTAGACTGTGTATCAGCAGGGGCTGATGTGAATCAATAGCTCCCTGCCTTTCTGCATTGCCTGGATGTTTCTGAGTTGAAAGCACACAGACAATGCATGGACTACTGTGGTTCAGCAGAAGTTAGGGACGTGTTCCCTGCACATCTGTTGTGAACGTGTGTATGTTTTGAAATCTGGGCAGGAGTTTGGGGCCACCTCTGCTTTGCTCCCTGTGTGTGTCTGTGTTACTGAAGTGGATGTTAAAGGCTTTAAAGGTGTGCAGGTGTGATCCGGGAGTTCTCTTGCTCTTGCAAAGCAACTGTTTACAACAAAACTTTATGAAAATTTAATCCTCATGCATTCTCAGAAAAATAGTTGTTAAAGAACTACGCATGAGCATGGAATCAGACCCTTCCAGGTGTCTGTGATTGATGGCATTGTTATTGTCAGTATTATGTAATTTAAACTTTGGTATCTGCCTGAGTGGCCTTCTTAGAATAGCCGCTAGCCCTTGTCATTAGAAATTAGTCTGTTGCTGTTGCTAAAGAATGAAGTAAGGTTTATTGGGATCTTTGTTCTTATTTTTCGAGGCAAAAGATGGTGAAAGAGTAAAAAGGCAGGGAGCCAGTAATATTTATTGTCTGAAACCAGTATCTTTCCTGAAATAGTAGTTTCAATAAAGTTGTCATTTCTCATTTCCAGAATTCAATTTAAATAATAACACTGTGGATAAAGCTGTTCATCTGGATATTAGGCCAGTTGTCTGAGATGAGCATAAAATCTGGATACATACAAGTGCACTGCCTGATTTAGAGGATATATTTCCCATCTCCCATGTGAAAACATTCCCTTCATGGAAATGCTTCATAATTGAAAACATTGGTCTTCTGTGTATGGCATTTTTTAATTTCAGCTTCAAAAGAACTTCTCAATGCCAAGCAAGTTTCACAATTCCTGTTGTTTTGGGAGAGACAACTGAAGTATCAAACAGACAACAGGCCTTGATAAACCAGTGCAGGACATAAGACTACAGCAAATGTCTCTTAAATGTCCCTAAATATTCCTGCTATTTTCACAATTATTTTATACACTGTAATATTAGTAGGCTTTTCAGCTGGGAAAGATCTCACTGATTCAGTGATATTATTCATGAACAGGTGTGTTAGTAAAGCATATCTTTCTTTGCATGATTTCTATTACCTCCCACAGCAAGAAGGATGGAATCATAGAATCATGGAATCATAGAATCATAGAATCAGTCATAGGACGTTTCAGCTGGAAGAGACCTTCAATATCATCGAGTTCAACCTTTGTGCTAGCCCTATCAACACCACTGAACCATGTCCCTCAGCACCACATCTACCTGTCTCTTAAACACCTCCAGGGATGGTGACTCAACCACCTCCCTGGGCAGCCTGTTCCAATGCCTGATAACCCTTTCAGTAAAGAAATTCTTCCTAACATCTGATCTGAACCACCCTTGATGCAACTTAAGGCCATTTCTCCTTGTCCTATCACTCACCACCAAGCAGAACAGACCAACCCCCCTCCACGCTACAACTTCCTTTCAGGTAGCTGTAGACAGTGATAAGGTCTCCCCTCGGTCTCCTCCAGGCTAAACAGCCCCAGATCCCTCAGCCATTCCTCGTATGACACATGCTTCGAATCCTTTACCAGCTTGGTAGCCCGCCCCTGTACCCTCTCCAGCACCTCAATGTCCCTCTTGCAGTGAGGGGCCCAAAACTGGACACAGCACTCGAGGTGAGGTCTCACCAAAGCCGAGTACAAGGGCATGATCACCTCCCTGCTCCTGCTGACACCACCATTCCTGATCCAGGCCAGGATGCCATCGGCCTTCTTGGCCACCTGGGCACACTGCTGGCTCATGTTCAGTCGGCCATCTAACACCCCCAGATCCCTCTTTGCCTGGCAGCTCTCCAGCCACTCCTCCCCAAGCCTGTGTCACTGCTGGGGCTTGTTGTGGCCGAAGTGCAAGACCCAGCATTTGGCCTTATTGAATTTCATGATACTGACCTTGGCCCAGTGATCCAGCCTATCTAGATCTCTCTGCAGAACTTCCCTACCCTCAAGCAGATCGACTCTCAAGCTTTCACCCAGCTTGGTGTCATCTGCAAACTCACAGAGGGTGCACTCCATCCCTTGGTCCAAATCATTAGTAAAGATATTAAATAGAAGTGGGCCCAGTACTGAGCCCTGGGGGACACCACTCATCACTGGCAGCCAACTGGATTTAACTCCGTTGACCATAACTCTCTGGACTCGGCCATCCAACCAGTTTTTCACCCAGCAAAGCGTATGCCCATCCAAGCCAAGAGCAGTCAATTTCTCTAGGAGAATGCTGTGGTCAACAGTGTCAAATGCCGTACTAAAGTCAAGATAGACAACATTCACAACCTTCCCTTCATCCAAACAGCAGGTCACCCTGTCACAGAAGGAGATCAGATTTGTTAAACAGGACCTGCCCTTCATAAACTCATGCTGACTGGGTCTGATCACCTGGTTGTCCTGCATGTATTGCATAATGGAACTCAGGATGATCTGCTCCATCAGCTTCCCTGGGACTGAAGTCAAACTGACAGGCCTGTAATTTCCCGAATCATCCTTCCTTCCCTTCTTATAGATGCGTGTTAGATGGGCTGACTTCCAATCAGCTGGGACCTCCCTATTCTGCCAGGACTGCTGACAAATGATGGACAGTGTCTTGGTGAGAACCCCTGTCAGCTGTCTCAGGACTCTAGGATGTACCCTATCTGGCCCCATAGATTTTTGGACATCGGTGTGGAGCAGCAGGTCCCTGTCCATCTCCTCCTGGATTATGGGGGGGACATTTTGCTCCTGGCCCCTTCTCTTGGCTTGGGGGCCTGACTTCCCTCAGTACAGATGTTTCTATTACTAAAGACTGAGACAATGAAGGCATTAAACACGTCAGCCTTATCCTTACCTTTTGTCACTATATTTCCTCCTGGGTCTAGCAGGGGATAGAGGCTCTCCCTGGTCTTTCTTTTGATATTAATTATTTACAGAAATTTTTCTTACTGTCCTTTACTTTCAAAGCCAGCTTAATTTCTAGCTGTGCTTTGGACATTCTAATTATCTCCCTGCATGACCTAAGAGTATCCTTGTACTCATTATGAGTGGCCTGCCCTTTCTTCCAGAGGCCATAAACTTTCTTTTTTTTCCTGATTTTGAGCCAAATGTCCCTATTCAGCCAGGCTGATCGTCTATGCTTCCGGCTCGTCTCAGGGCACGTGGGGATGGCCTGCTCCTGTGCCTTTAAGATTTCCTCCTTAAAGAGTGTCCAGCCTTCCTGGACTCCTATACCCTTCAAAACTGACTCCTAAGGGATTCTATCAAGTAACCTCCCAAACAAATCAAAATCCACCCTTCGGAAGTCCCAAGTGGCAATTTTGTTGTCCTCCCTCCTAACATTTCTAAAAATAGAGGCCTTAGTAATTTTGTGGTTACTGTTCCCTAAACAGCCTCCAGCTACCACATTCTCCACAAGACCTTCTCTGTTCACAAAGAGGAGGTCCAGCAGGGCACCTTCCCTTGTCAGTTCACTTACCAGCTGTGTGAGGATGCTATCCCACACACATTCCCAGAAACTCCTGGATTGTTCCCTCTCTGCTGTGCTGTATTCCCAGCAGATACCTGGGAAGTCAAAGTCCCCCACAAGAACAATAACAAGTGAGTGTGAGATTTCTCTCAACTGCTTATGGAAAGCTTCATCCACCTCACTGCTTTGTTGGGAGGTCTATAGAAGGCTCCCACGGCAATAGCAGCTTTGTTGGCCCTTAACCTAATCCAAACACTCTCAACCCCATCATGACTATACTTGATTTCTGAGCTCTCATAGCATTCCCTAACACACAGGGCCACCCCACTGCCTCTCCTTCCCTGTCTACCCTCCTGAAGAGCTTATCATAGAATCATAGAATCATAGAATGTTAGGGATTGGAAGGGACCTCGAAAGATCATCAAGTCCAATCTCCCTGCCAGAGCAGGAATGCCTAGATTATGCTACACAGGAACGTGTCCAGGCAGGTCTTGAATGTCTCCAGAGAAGGAGACTCCACATCCTCTCTGGGCAGCCTGTTCCAGGGCTCCGTCACCCTCACTGAGAAGAAGTTTCTTCTCGAGTTTAAGCGGAACCTCTTATGTTCCAGTTTCAGCCCATTACCCCTTGTCCTATCAGTGGTTGTCACCGAGAAGAGCCTGGCTCCATCCTCGTGACACTCACCCTTGATATATTTGTAAACATTAATGAGGTCAATATTGCGGCACTCCAGTCATGAGAGGTATCCTATCACGTTTCTGTGATAGCCACTATGTCATAGCTTTCCTGCTGCATCATGACTTCAAGCTCTCCCTGTTTGTTGCTCATACTGTATGCATTGGTATAGTTGCACTTCAGATGAGCTAAAGATTCCAAAACCTTTTTGTGAGTGTGGGCTCCATTTCCTACCAGAGCCTTCTCAGGGGCTTTTATGATTTCGAAATATCTATCCCTTGTCTCAAATGAAGTGGCAGAGCGAGAGTCTTCGCAAGTTCACTACCCTACGAACCCTGGCATGCTTCCCTTGGGCTTCTTCCTAACAGGCCCAATTTTCTTCCATTCACCTTTCATATCTAGTTTAAAGCTCTGTCAATAAGCCCTGCTAACTGCTGCCCCAAACCCCTTTTCCCCTGCTAGGACAGGTGCAGCAGGCCAGCTGTCTCATATAGCAGCCTGTGATCAAAAAACCTAAAGCCCTGCCAGTAACACCAGTCTCAGAGCCATGAGTTGACCTGTTGTCTCTTTCTGTTAATATCCTCATTCATGATTGCCACTGAAGGGACAGATTAGAACATAACTTGTGCTCCTGATCCCTTAAGCAACTGTCCTAAGGCTCTAAAATCTCTTTTAATTTATTTTGGGCTCCTTCTACCCACTTCATCACTACCAAGCTGAAATACTAAAAAGCGGTAATAATCAGAGGGGTTTCTTAGGGTGGGAAGTTTGTCCAACACATCCCTAACCTGTGCCTCAAGGAGGCAGCAGACCTCCCTGCGAAGTGGGTCAGGACGGCATATTGGCCTCTCTTCCCCCCTCAGTAGAGAGTCACACACAACAATGACCCATCTGCTTTTCTTTTTGGAGCCAGTTGTGATGCAGGGTCTATGGTGACTCGGTCTTTCTGGCACTTCTGGCCCAGGTGAACCATCCTCCTCTCCAACAGCCAGCTCCTCTTGCAGGACCCCATACCTGTTCTGTAAGGGTAACTGGGAAGGTGGGGGAGGCCAGAAGAGGCTTTGCCTGCTTTCCCAAGCAGGGACCTGTTTTCCTTCCCTCCCTTCTCTGAGGTCCCCTCCTACTGCCTGGTGACAAGAGCGGAGAGGAGGGGATCCTCTGATCTTTGTGGGGCCTCAACCTGCTTGCTTTCTCTCAGGGAGTAGGTCCAGCAGTCAATCTCTCTCACACACTCCCTGACACTCCTCAGCCTCTCCACTTCATACTTCAGTTCTGCCACCAGATGCTTGATTTGAAGACAAAATGTATGTATGGAAGGCAGGATCCCTGGGATCTAGGTCTGACCGATGTACTTCAGTTTTTTTCTGATCAGTTATTCCTTTGCCTTGGTTTCAGCAGTTCTGATTAATAAACTCCAAACAAGGTCTGGCTGCTGTGGAGCTGAAAACAATGTAACTGTATAATCTGAAAAAGTGTTCTCATGAAGAAATTACTATTAGAGAGCAAACAATGCCAGAATTCTATTCCTAGACTTGTTGTGAGACATTGGGAAACTCAAATGTAATTACTATCCTGCCTCAGAGGGATAACTATGTGAGGATAAATATATTAAGACTTCGATGATCTGTGTTGGTAGAAATGGTTGGCCATGGAAAGTCTACATGGAATTGGATACTAACCTTTTGTCAGCTCTTGAATTTGATTAAAAAGATATCAGTGTAGAAGTCACAACTCTAATGTATTTTCCCCTTAAAAAGAAAAAGGAAACTGTACCTCATGTTTATAGATTAAATCTCAAAAATATGTTCAAAGTAGCTTGGATATTTAAATGTGAAAATCTGCCTTTTTAAATTATTTGCATTTTTTCAGTTGCATTCTTTGGAGTTGACTCATAGATGTATTTTTAATGCTTGAGTTTGGCAATCTTCTACTAGCTGAACTGTCATCCAAAGGTAAAATCAAAATAAAATTACAACTTTTAAACTAGGAGAAGAACATTTTATACAACAAAACTAGGTTAGAACTGTTCTCTTGCTAAATGGGATAAAAAGAGGGTTGGATACCACTCATTTGTGAAATTTCTTGGCAGAGTTTGAAACTACTTTTTGACGTGGTCATAAGTTAACTACTGTGGAGTTAGTCTCTAGTGGAAAGCTAGACTATTTCAATATGTGACAGAGAATTAGTTTTCTTAACCTCATTTATCTCAGCAGTTCCCCAGTCTGAGATGCATCCTGAGGATGGCCCTTTGATTTAAATAATTGCTTATTAATATGTTTGAATTAGCAAGAAAATCTGAACAGCTACTGAATTTTTGAACATAATAGACTGAATGCTAATTTTAGCTCTGACATTCGGCTTATAATATTCTCCCCTGAAAGTCAAAGCTCCTCTTTTGGGGGCTGATTTTACTATTTGGGGCAGGTAGACTCTTATTCTCCTTGGCTGGGGGATATTCTTGGAGAAATTATGCAAGAAACTATCTGGATGTGACAAAGGACAGACATGGCAGAGTTTCTGATTTCCTCCTCTAGCAGATGCTCTTCCAGTTGCTAGATGTGCTTCTGCTGTTGAGATTTTGTAGGAAGTACCTCAGCACCCTCAGAGCCGTCACCTTTCTTCAGAGGAGTAAGAGACCCCCAGGGGTGGCTGCACTTGAAGCTTAAGTGGAAGCAAAGTTAGGTCAAGGTGGAATGAATGGGGAGGATGAACTTTCTCTTCTAAGATAGCTGAACTGCAGTCCTCCAGGGATTACTGGTTTGCAGTGAGTACTGATTCAAAGCAATGGAGCCCACAGCTTATCTCCAACTTTCTGTGAAGCCACCTCTGGATTACACACTGCATAAAATATTGCAGTGTGAGTGATTATGCCCTTGTACATGTGATTTGAGTAACAAACAGAATATGATTCCAAGTTGCAGTTCCTCAGTGTCACTGTAGTCCAAAACAATTAAGAAAAAAGCAGGCTTGCATTCTTAAGTCCTGTTTATCTCCTAATGAAATGTCAAAGGTCTGGAATCTGTTAAAATGCAACTCAGCACTTGGATCATCTGCTTGGGGGAAAAAAAAACCCCTTGCGCTGTGCATGGCATGTCACTCCAAAGGACACCTCCCAGCCTCAGAACGATGAGTGAGGTTATAGTTTAGAATAGTGAGATGAAATGAAAGGGCTCTTTACCATAAGGATTGCCCACTTTTCAGATCATACTTGGTTATCAGAAAAAGGTTGTCTGGGAACATTTCTTAAACATTTCTACGAGGGAATATGGGTTTATCTCCACTCGTATGTTGCTCTTGCTTTCTGAAAGTATCTTCCTTTGAATGCAGAATTTTGTCTGTTCCCCTCAGTCTGAGAGAAGGAAGTTGTTACCTGCAATGACACAAACCTGTGTCCATGGATTCACAGTGCTGGGATCATTCCTGCCTCTCTGAAACCAAATAAGTGCAAAGGTGATGTGTGCAGGTACTGCAAAATCAACAGTGCATAAGAGCTAGATGGCTTATTGCTCTGTTAAAGAATTTTCAGCTGCTGTCTCAGAATTAGACCATTGTATACATTAAAGATCTTCTATAAGTATTTTAGAAGATCATATACATCCTTCCTACATTGTGTTTATGTAGAATAATTAAATAAAAGTACATGTTTGAATCATGTTTCGTACTGGTATACTTGAAAGGAGATTGTAGTGAGGTGGGTTTTGGTCTCTTCTCCCAAGTAGCTAATGATAGGACAAGAGGAAATGGGCTCAAGATGCACCAGGGGAGGTTTAGGTTTGATATGAGAAAATATTTCTTTACTGAAAGAGTGGTGAGGCATTAGAACAGGCTGCCCTGGGAAGTGGTGGAGTTGCCATCCCCAAAGGTGTTCAGAAAACGTGTAGATGTGACACTGCAGAATATAGTTTAGTGGTCATGGTATTATTAGGTTGACAGTTGGACATGATGATCTTAGAGGTCTTTTCTATGATTCTATGATTCCATGATATGTTTGGAAATTTATTACTCAGTTGAAAGCAATAATGAAGTCCGTGCACTACCTAAATCCTAATTAAGCCCAGCAGCATCAGACAGAAACAACCCTCTTTATTTAGGCTTTATCACTCTACAAGTACTTGACTGATTTATGCTATGGTAACTGAGGACAGAATTTGGCCACTTACCTAAGAAAAAGGAAGCTTTTCCTTAGAATGTATACATATTTTAGAACGATGGACTACAGGAAGAACAAACTAGCAACTGTGTACTAAAATTAGCTGGGATTGTGGAGCTTGACCACCTGGAATGCATTCACTGAATTTCTCTCCCCTGCAGCAAGGGAGTCCAGCAATAAGACTAAAACCACAGAACAGTGTCTCTTGGTATTGCCCTTCAATGTTGTTATTTCAGCCCTGTGTTATGGACACTCAAATAGTTCCAAGGGGAATTATTATTGTTATAATCAAAATTATCTTCTAAATTCTAATTTTTAGAAAGCTAAGCTCAGTAGGGATAACTGGATGTCTGCTCAATTTAAAGATTATAGATGAAACTACATGAACTTGGCAATATTGAATGTAGGTGATGTCCCCTGATCTTACAGCTGGATGTTGTAAAACGTCTACTTCATCTAGCATCTGTTTTCTATTATACTGAGTGTATTTTAGCTACCTAACTCTTTCTACTGTTTCCAGCTGTAAAAGTGTTGCTTTTACAAATAAAACAGTTTCAATGGGCTTGTCTCTACTAAGCAATGAATCTTGATCTCTAGAGAACTGGGAATGAGCCTTATCAACACTGAGAAAGTTTGAGTGAGTAACAGTGCTCTGCCTGTCCTCAGAATGCTGAAAAGAATTCCTTCTTTTCTGTGGACAAGGACAGCTTTCTTTAGTCCTAGGCATCTTGCTCTGCTCTCTTCTGCACCTGCTGTATTTTCCTCCTACTTGGCACTTCAACACTGCCCTTGATTTATAGCAATGTAATCCAGTGGTCCTTCTGCAAAGGACAGGGAAGTGTATAATATTCCAGTCATTATTATATATCATGACTAGTGAATGTTGTAAGGAACCATTGGACTTGACAATCTTAAAAGTCTTTTCCAACCTAAATGATTCTATGATTCTAAGAGAAATTGGGACCAAATCATATTAATGGATAAGTGTATAGTTTTTTTTTTGCACATTCTGTCCAAGTATTATGCACTGATGGTATCTTTTCAGGATATCCTGTCTCATGTCTCTGGGTGAGTTCTTGATCCATAGAGAGCAGTGACAGTTTTGTCAATTTATGTTTTTTTAGCCAGAATGTTAATGGCTTTAGAAAAATTGCTTATGGAGTTCTCTGAAGATGCCTAACATCCCATGTTTTTTATAATGTTTGTATCATGTTTACAGAGCAAGCAAGAAAGCCTCCTAATAATTCTCATGATTTCTAACTTACCTGTGTGTGGACAAACATTGTCAAAGAGATCTTTTTCTCTTGCACAAAGGGAGAATAGAATAAGGCTCTTGAGAAAACTTGGATAATGTGACAGAAACCTACTGAAATAGGAAGATATCCTCTGTTGCTGATAGTCTGCTGGTATCTTTCCTCAGTCATTAAGTCATCTGTTGACAAGGTGATGAAGAACTTTGATATTATTGCCTTTTTGGGCAGCTTAACTAACTGGGAAAATTGAATAAACTTAATTGCAAGCTAATTCACAGCAGAGAAGCAACAGAAGTAGACATCACTTCACAAATTTTATTACTTTGTTTCCAGTATCAGTTGCACTTGCATCCTGAAATTGCTGGGCTAAGACTCTTAAAATATATAATAGTATAATAAAATATGTTTGTTTGGAATCTGCACTTGTACATTATGAAGAAGGATGTACTCTGCACATCCCACATGGTAGACAATTTAAACTCTATCTCTTTGAAGCAAACAATAAAGAAAAAAAGATTTATAACTGCTCATCAAAATGCTTATGGCTGTCTTGGAAATTCCCATCTTCCCTCATTCTGCCCTCTTAGGGTTAGAGAGGAGGGAAAGCAGACATAGGCAGTGTGTCTGCCACAGATTGCTTCTATACTGTGGATTCTTTCCAGCAGAAACAGGCGCTTGCAGTGCAAACAGCACCTACCACAATGAGAAGCCTGCTCTGTCTGAAGTCTCTCAGCACCTCCACAATCCATTTAAATTCTCAAGTCCATGCCACACCCTTCTAGACTGAGGGGCTGGCCTCCTCTGTTGGATGCAACCTGGACATCACCCTTTTTTCCACAGTATGGCAAGCTAGAAAGAACTGTTCCCTAATCCAGTCCTCCTCAACCAGGGCAAACTCCTCCTTTATCTTGCCTTCCTCTGGGGTCTCAGGGGACTGAGGCTCCTGAGGACAGTCTCCAACAGTGTAGACAGAGGCAAAGAAGGCATTCAGCAACTCTGCCTTCTTTCTGTCCTCTGTCTCCAGGGCACCCACCTCATTCAACAGAGGGCCTACATTGCCTCGGGTGTTAGTTTTGTTGGCAATGTATTTGAAGAAGCCCTTTCTATTGTCCTTGACCTCCCTCACAAGGTTTAATTCCAAGGAGGCCTTAGCTTTCCTAGTTGCCTCCCTGATTCATGTCTCTGGTATAACATAGTGGAATACAGCTCATGGACAGCTCTGTTTTCTTTAAGTCTCATAACGTATGGCCTAAGGCAGTACTGCTGTTACTACACTACACAAGGATCACAGCCATAAATCACTATCAAAACAAAAAATGGATAAGCAGACATGCTTTGAGAGGTGAGCTGTTTAAAGCTGGGGCCCTTCTTAAAGTTGTCTTCCTTGAGTTACTTAAAACAGCTATTTGGCCTAAACTTCATTTTCCATAACACTGAATGCCTGACTATCATGATACACATTGACATCCCAGAGACTTAACCAAGAACTTTCTATGCAAAAAAACATTAAATAATTTCAGCTAGAAATAAGGAACCAGTGTTTCCAAGTTGGTGCTAAAGCTAATCTCTGCATTTGGTGATTCTGGCCCCATAGGGAGTGATTTGCAGCAGGCAGATAATAGAGATGAAATTAGAATTCTGTGAAGATTTGGGGAGAGCATGGATCTTTGCAGGCTAAGTACTTCCATGAATTCAGATGTACTACTTAGTTCCTGTTCTATTTTAGATCTCAGATATTTGGGTTGTATCCAGATGATTTAAACTGGAATTGTATCAACAACTGTGCTTTGATTTCCACGTCTGATTAGTAGTAGCACCTTTAAAAAAGGTCATGCCCAGCAAAGTTTCTGAAAACCTCCAGGAATAAAAGTTCTGTTGCAAATCTGTCAAAACCCATTGTGTTCCGAGTTGTAGTGAGGACTGGCTTTGATCAATGAAAGTAAAGAATAAGACAAATAGACTATTAACCATTGATAATTTCATGTGGTCTTTTTCTTGAATTCAAGATTCTGTGCTAATCCCATATCTCCACGGAGGCACAAATTAGTAAAATGATTCTGTGTTGGATTTATTCTTCCTGCTATGCTTAGGAAGATATCCATTAAAAGATACCGTTGAAATAAAAATTTTAAAAGCTTGAGTGACTGCTTGGCCACTGGATATCCCCACTCCCATTAACATAGAGATAAATATTGTTACTCAGTTTACAAATTTGCATTGTATTTTACTCTCCAGTGAAAATCATTTATATACTCGACAGATAAACCTTCTAAACATTAGTTTATCTAAATTAACTGTACCTCAGAAAGGCATAAGGATAGTTTGCTTGTCCTAAATTCTACTTCTCAGTAATCATTATATCTTTTTAATGGAACAGTCCAAGAAAAGACTGGAAAAATCTGAAAAGCTCATGTAATCAGTCACACAGATGGGCTCAGAGTATTATGCAGACAAATTACTTGCTGCATGCTCAGGTCAACAGATTGCCCATTAAGGGTAGATAATCTGATAATGATTTAGGATGCATTTGTGGGCAGAGAGGAGCAGAAGTTCTGGCCAAAGTTGTTCCCACTGAGTTGGAACAATGCCACTGGATGATAATTCATCGCCAAGAGCCCACAGAATGGAACTGCAGCTAGCTAGCTGGGTATACTACTGCAACCTACCATGCCAGAAATGGGCAGCTGTACAAAAGCCACTGCTGAATTATACTCCAAGGATGCTTTGTGCTGGCTCTCTTCCATAGCGAGAATTGTGAAGGGCATGCAGTTAAGTGCACCACATCACCCTAAAGTCAGATTTGTACTTCTTATTGCTTTTCACTTTGACCTCTATTTCTTTTTCTGCAAACTAAATATTAGCATTGATGCTGATGATGCTTGCATTCTAATCCAGGTGGCTAATTTTTGGTTATTTGATGTTAGAGACAAAATCATAGAGTCATAGAATCATCATAGAACCATAGAATAATTAAGATTGGAAAAGACCTCTAAGATCGTCATGTCCTACTGTCAACCCAATACTACCATGACTACTAAACTATATCCTGAAGGGCAACGTCTACACGTTTTGAACACCTCCAGGGAGGTCTAAACATACAAGGCACAAAACAAGGGAGCATACCACAATTTACCCTTAAAATCTACCTCCAGTTCTTACTCCAGTTCCTGACTTTAACATGATATTAATTCTTTATGTATAACACTTTGAGAAAGTAGTTGCAATGAGCTAAGTAATGAAGTCAATAAAGAACTTTACTTTGGCTCACTTTATGTTAGTAAATATGTTTATTTATGTTTTCTTATTTCATTAAGTTTTACCCCAACTGACAGAGGGATGGTGTATTTCTAACGGTTATAAGACTTTTGCACTAAATGTCCTGATTTATATATTATTATTTAATATGAATAGTTAATTAAAGTTCTCTTCCATGTTGAAACCAAATAATTAAATCTTTATCTCAGAATACTTTGCACTGGCAGTTTTGGTACCATCATGGTACCATCTGTTGGGTGATATGGTTTAGGGGTGAACTTGTAGTGTAGGGTTAATGATTGGACTCGATGATCCCAAGGGTCTCTTCCAGCCTGAACTGTTCTATGATTCTGTGGTGTTAGCTGTTGCTGGCAGCACGTGTTTATAAAGATTGCTCAAAATGAATTCGGAAGGTGTTCCCCATGCAAGTACTTTGTACTGGGGACAAAAGATTGTTCTGAAACTGCATATCCTTTTGGTAAGCTCTCCTCAAAAGGAAACAGGAAACTGCTAGACCTATTTTAATTTATACATTATGGCAGAAATGGGATGTATATTTGGGGTGTTTGAACAGGAGTTCTGAGCTGCAATAGGAAGGCTGCAGCGCTGAAATACACTAGGATTGGTAAAAGATGCTTTCTTCCATTTATTAATGACACTAAAATAGCTGAGTCTGATCAGTTTGGCCTTTTAAGACTTTTATTCTCTATACAAAATAACTAATAGTCCGTAGTTCCGAAAATTTCAAAGAGATTCAGACTTTATTTTATTATTTGTACAGCAATAACACTTTCCAATCTCTGATTAGATCAAGTTCCCTACAGACTTGATACTATACTTCCTTTTTCCCTGTTAAGCTGACAACCTAAATAAGAACAAAAAAAAAGAAAAATATTGCCTCATTGCTATAATCTGATATATTTTAGAACATTGTATATGCAAAAACATTTGAAAACCCTACAAATCAAATGGGCATTAACATCATAGTCTAGCTGGGAGAATGAAAACAATGAAATAAAGAATGAAAGTGAAAAAAGACTTGCTGCTATTCCAGGGGAATGTGACTACCGTATATAAAGATCCATTTGTCTAGACCTACTCTGGGCGTCTGGATCCTCAAAACACTGAGTGTAATAGAGATAAGAGATCTGAGCTAATGCAGCTTGTTTTGTTTCTAAGGCTGTATTCAGATTCTCGCCAGGAGAAATTAGCCCGTGTCAAGCTCTGACTTACTATGGCTAGACTGCTTCTTGCAGGTGAGCTGACTTGTTTTCTGTATGCTCCGTGGTGAAGTGCAATGTAGATGCGATGCTGAGACCACAGGAATCCTTGCCTTGAAATTTGTGCCAACATTCTTGAAAGTCTGGTCGTACAATTAAAAATTATTGGGTCGGCTGTGGTTTCTACCTGCCTGCTGAAGGGTGATGACGGACTTGATAACCAGTGTTAAATGTCTGCAACTGAGAAGTAAATTGCCTCAGTTTTATGACTAACAAGCAATAAAATGTTATGCCGCAGGAATAAGATCACTTTTGTATATATAGCCTTATCCAAGCTGTTCTTTTTCCACATTGTACTTTTATCAATATACACAACATGTTTAAGCAGAGCGTGACACAAGTGCTTATTTTTCAAAGTAGCACCTGCTTTTCTCGTTTTATAAAAAGCATTGATACTTTTTCTAAAAAAATATTATCTATAAAGGTAACAACTGCAGAGCTCTTTCTAAAGCGTGAGACAAATCAGAAAATCTGTAAGAGAGCCAGGTATGATATGCAGCCCGGAGACGCTCTTGGTAGCTTTGGGACTGGGAATTTATGACACTGAACAGTTTCACATGAATTGTTTCTCTAAAGAAATCCTATTTCTGAGAATAAGGCTGACAGAAGATGACATTTAGACTGACCTTCTGAGAAAACAAATTTTGTTTTTATTATTTTAACAAGAGCTACAGATGTTTATCTGAGCATCTGCTAAATTTACCCTGATTTTGACGTTTGACACAACAAATGAATTCTCAGTACATTAATATAAATTATTAATAGGTTTTTAAAAATAAAAGGAAGTTTTGACCCATCCTGTGTGGGCAAAGGCTGTAAACCCCTGACCTGTGCTTCATCATATTATGAAATCCAAGAAAGCATTATTGTAATGTTAATGGCATTGCCTCAGTTTAAAGTGTTAGTGCCCACAGTTAGGGGTTATTTGGTTACTTATTTCATATTGGTGAATTTGCAAATTGGGGCACCTTTCAGAAGCTGCATAAAAGCTGATCAATGGCCTGGAGAATCACGCAGATACTTGTAAACATGAGTCATTCTGGGTCAAAGTAACTTTGAGAGAGTAGCTATCATAGAGACCATGAATAAATGAATGTTAACCATTTATTTACAAAATGCGCCCATTCAAAGAGGAAGAAGTCCCTCTGATTGCAATCACAACATTCCAATCACCTTATAAATAAAATCTCAATCTAATATTGCATTAAAATGCGGTAAAGCTTCCCATACTTTATATAAAGTGATGTGTTAGCAAGATGCCTTTAGTTGTGCAGCCTTGTGAATTGCTTTATCCACAGCAAACAAGTGAAATTCAGGTGTCTTAGACATTTCTCTGTGTGGGTTCCCTTGGCTGCCCATCAACCTACGGAAAATCTCACAGGGCCCAAAGGGAGTGAGTGAACATGGCAAAACTTGGCACTAACAAAGCTAATGAAGTTTTTGCCCCCAGTTGTTCTTCTGTCCCTGCGGCACAGAGGATGGGGATGTTCATGGATTGTCTCTGTCACTCTATGTTAAAAATAAATTGGCTTCTTAATGCATGTGGCTAGTGAGTTCCCTAGCCCCTTCCACCTTACTGATGGAAGGGGCAATGAAGCTGGAAGCACTGGTCTGGTCAATTCTGTTGCTCCTGCTTTCACCTAATTAGCTGGAGTACAAAGAATAATTTATCAGAGCAGCACAGGGCTCATCCTTGTATGAGCAAACAGCTTCAGCCTTTGTCCTCCTTCACGGCTGAGACTGTAACCTTGCTAATCTTACCAGTATTGTAGCCTAGCAAGTCTGACACTGTGATTAAAATTTAGAAGCCTCTCCCATATCTTTTAAAAATTTTACTCATCCTGTATTACAAAGTGCATACTAATACGTTCAGTATTGATTTTTTGGTTGGTGGGCTTTTTTTTTTTTTTACTTTGATTTACCACTGGAAGTCTAGCGATTGTATAATTTGAAAAAGAAAAAATACATATATGCTTAAAAATCCTATAGTTTACACACAAATAAATTGAAGTTCCAAGTCATTACAGCTGCTTGGCTTATTTGTTAAGGGTAACAGCCCCTTCTTCCATTCTGTCCCAAATGAATTCTGTCTCAGATAGCAGAAACTTGTGCAATGTGCACTCAGAAAAGAACATGACCACAGGATGAGAAGGTGTAAGGACAGATCGCCAGTTCACTAGTTGATGCATTCCTGCTGAGAATCTGCTGCAGAAACAGATCAACAGCCTACTCTGTTCTTCTCTGAGAAAGACCTCTGCAAATACCTATGTGAACGGTAGCCTTACGGTACTTCTGAGTAAGGACTACACCGATTAGCTCTGCTCCTGGTTTTGCCCAGTTCAGAGCAAGGAATTCACAGCAGGTGACCAGTGGTGGAGCTCTATCTGGGTTGGGGTAGACGTACAGCATGGAAGGAAAACATACCTGCTGCAGCAGAAACATAAAGAGGATACATCCTTATGGTCACAGGAGGGCAACTGGTCAGCTTCCAGTGGACCCGAGCCCTTGCACATGTAATTGCATAACGTCCTGTGTTTGTTGCTGTGGCTGAGGTAACACTGCTGTTATTACAGGTCAGGAAATGTCCACTCCCTCTCTCCCTGCTAAAAGATGAAAGTGCTTTGTTTTGGGAGACGTTTGGCAGCTCCTCTTTTCCAAGGGATTCATGACGAATTTAGTGGGATGCTAAGTGTCTTGATTTATCCTCTGGCGTTAATTAAACCTAATTTCAAACACAGGTTTGAAGATGAGAGGGCAGATCTCTACAGGGCACATGCCTTCTTTTCAGCGTGAATGCATGTTAGCTGACATTTTGGTAATACCGCCTAGATCTGCTATTTTAAGGTGAGGCATAGAATTGTCTTTGCAATGTTGCCTGACAGGCCCTTTCAACTTATCAACTCAATGTGTCTATTCTGGAGTGAGAGCTTTGTTTTTTTTTTCTTTACGGTACTTACTGGCTGAACCTTAAAAATAAGGATTAAGGGTGGTAAAAATAGGAGATTACTCAATTATTATATAACAAATGTGACAAGTTCTAACTTCAGAGGAATTCAAAAAAGGGTGGGAACAAGCAGAAGAAAAATAAAGAATTTCAAGGAATTATAGTTTGATTCTCATCAGGCTTCTTCTTAAAGTAAGGGAGATCATAACAATGAACAATTTCTCATTTCTAAATACCACAGAATAACCAAATATAACTCTTAATTTAGAGCCAATGAAAAGGATTCAGGTGTTAGTAAGCCCGTGCAATGTAGATTTATTAATCTGATTCATCAGTACTTGTAGGAGCTACTTTGAATTTCAAGGAACAAGTAAGATCAGAGGAAGCTTGGATGAAGTAGAATTTTTTCTGCTTTGCTGTGAAAGTTTTACTTTACAAATATGATATTGGAGTATGATTATGCTTTGGACTAAAACAACTGCTGAAGCAATTTTCCTTCTAGTCCCTTCTACTAAGTCACTTTTCAATATTAACATCTAGTTTTTAACAAAATAATTTAAATAAATAAATTCTAACTTTTGAAATCATGGTCTCTTCTTTCTACCAGGCCAAAGGAAGGCTTAATGATCAGAGGATGGAAGAGAATTTTTATTTTCACTTTCCTTTACTTTGTCCCATCCTCTTTGTTGGAAAAGGAGTCATCAGTACTGAAAAAACGAGAACATGATCAGGGGAAAAAATGATCTAGCTAGAAGTTTCTTTTGAAAGAGAAAGCAATTCTTTTGCTTCATATTATATTTATTTTTCCTTAGCAATTGTCACTGGAAAAACATGGTTGAAGATTGGGCAAAATATGAAGTTTCTTTCCCTCTGAAACATGCCACTGAATTCCTCCCTTCTCCTTCACCCTTCCTCAGCTCTAGTTAACATGCAAGCTCTCTTGATGCCGTGGTGGGATAATGACGGAACGATCTAAATATTTATTAGAGACTTTAAATTTAGTCTTATACTTTCCTGTGCAACTCTTCCAGTCTCGCTTAGCAGCTGCTTGTCTCTCTGGAAAGAGCCCTGAAAGAGGTAAGCAAAGGAAAGCAGAAGTGACTTCCAGGACCACGGGGCACTAAGCAGGCATACGTGGGCTCAGTTTTGAAGCTGTTCTTGAGTTTTTTAAGAGCTCATAACTTCTGTTTCTGGAAAGAAGTCGCATTCACTGTTCCTATGCTCCTTATCTGAAAGCTGAATCATTTGTGGGGATGTCTGCTTGGACAGGAGGGAGGGTTCATGCATAAGGCTGAGATGGGACATGAGGAGCTCAGTTCTACCAGGCTGGAGGTGCCATTCCCTGCTCCACCCTGCAGCAGCTTCTTGGAAATGCGCTCCTGCTGTTCCCTGTGTGCTGGCTCCAGAGCTTGTCAGGTCTGACTGAGTTAGGTCTGCTCTATAACTCCAACAGAATTATTCATTTAATGCAGGTAGATTATTTTTTTCCTGCCCTTAGGGAGTACTATCAGCTCATGGAGCAGTCTGGAAAGCACAAGGCAGCACTCGAGCATAAAGGAGATGGGAGTCCTGACTGCTTCTTTCACCAACCCCCTAGATTTGACTAGACTAGCTGTAGCGTAACTCGTACTTTATAAATTAGCATATTCAGGCAATCACTGTTTTCTTTAAAACACAAACAGTTTTGGAAGGTGATCAATAGGAGCAGAGATGTATCAGTTAGTCCAACAGCAAAAGTAGTAATGACAAAACCGCACCTTTTCTACAGTCACCTTCGTGTCTCTCCCATGTTAATTAAGACTTCAACACTCTTACCAGTTAACTGACAGATGAGGAGATGAAGAATCTTGCCCAAGGTCACATAGCAAGGAACTAGTTTCTCCCAGGAGTCTCTGCCTTGCAACAGCGATCTTCCCTGCTGGAATTTGAGGACACAACAGTGCTGCTTAATTGAATTGGCATTCTGTGCCTCGTTCTGCTCCCTGGAAACTGCAGAAGTCTAGTATCAGTAGAGGCAAAATATTCCTGTTCTACGGTCCAGGATTTGATTTGAACCAGATGCCCTTTTCGGTCCCTCATGAAGGCTCATTCCCTTTGGGAGTAACTCCTTGGCATATCAAAGATTCTTCTGGAGGAAATGCTACTGGGCTTGGCAGGTCCCAAGAGGAAGCTAAAAAAAGGGAGAGAGAGATTGAGAGGTGACTTTTCAAAGCAGGGCCAGACTGTCTTGGGAACCTTTTCTACCCTGCAGCTGAAGCCTCCATCATCTGAAATTTGGCATCCTTGTGTGCTACTGGTGGTGTTTACTTATTTTTGATCGCTATTTTATGCTTTAAATTGCGAAACAGGGAGTACTTTGCAGTTTGTCCATGAGAAATTATTTTTTTTCCCAGGCACTGCCCAAGGAACAGGTTTGTTGTTTTGTTTTCTTTTTTAATGTGACTGTTGGCTGTCATTACTGATCTTCACTGGCGACCAGTACTCCCTCCAATCTGCACTTAGTTAACTGTGAATATATTTAATTAAAGCTGTGTCTCACAGCAGGGGAAGTATTAGCAGTCTGTAGATCATTAGTTATTTTTTTTTGTTGTTGTTGTTTTATTAGTCTTACAGTATTTTAGGACTCTCACTATTAAAATATCATGACAGCCCCATCTGCTTTCTCTTGATAGAAGCTGTAGCCAGCTGCAACATGTAGACTTTGTGCCGTCTGTGAGTTTAGAGAAAACTGTTCCCTCAATAACTTTGTCTTCATTGTAAAGCACTGCAACTGCAGTTGTGCTTCAGGTTTGTGTCACCAGATTTTGTACTTCCTCATGTAAAATACTTCAGTTACAGTAACACCTGTCAATGACTTGTGCCAGTACAGTTAACAGAGAATGGGAAAGAGGGATTATGAAACAGTGAAAAAGGCGTACAGAGATTTGGAGACACACACCAAACCCCATCAATGCTGCTGTGTAAGCCAACAAGGGGAAAAAAGTTTTCCTTGGAGATGTAATTACCTGACAGGACTTCAACTGCTTCTCACTCCCCTGCACCCCTCTCTTCCAAAACCTCTTGAGCAGTTGCCATTGGAGTCACCTGGCTGATCTACCTGCTGGTTCAAGTCATGCTTTTCCACCTGTAAATCCCAGAATCCTTCAAAACCGAAATATGCATCCCCTGTCATTACAGGCTCTGTCTATCTTCTGCTGCATTAGCAGCAAACCAGAAAACACTGTCACAATGTTTTCACCTTGTACTACCGTTGGCAAGATTTTCTTGACAGTAAGAACTTAAACCAGCCTCTACATTTACTGGGAATTTAGAAATGGCATCAAATATATCTGTAACTTTCAAAAGAAAAAGTGGCAGAAGACTGAGATGACTGTTAGAAGTTGTCATTGATTCCGATGTTTTAAAACTTTCATTTTATCTAGGTGCATTTTATCTAGATTGTTATGCATCAGGTCTCTAATAGATCACTGTTAATATAGAAGACAAGTAAGATACAGAGTGGATGTGAGCATTATGGAAATTCAAATTGGTTGAAGTGGTGCAAAAACGAAGTAAAGCTTTAACAAAACACAGCTTTGTTTTATTTGGGGACAGGCAAGTGTTGCGAATAGGAGGTTTTGTTAGACTGCTTTGGCTTAGCAGCAATTTACAGAATCATAGAATCATTAAGGCTGGAAAAGACCTCTAAGATCATCTAGTCCAACCGTCTACCCAACACCACCATAACCACTACACCATGTCCCAAAGTGCCACATCTATACATTTTTTTGAACACCTCCAGAGTGTTCAAACCTGCATTTGAACCTCCAGAGATGGTGACTCCACCACTTCCCTAGGCAGCCTCTTCCAATGCCTCACCACTCTTTTGGTAAAGATTTTTTCCCTATTATCTAATCTAAACGTCCCCTGGTGCAACCTGAGGTCATTAATTCTTGTCCTATCATTAGTAACTTGGGAGAAGAGATCAGCACCCACCTCACTACAACCTCCTTACAGGTAGCTGTAGAGAGCAATGAGGTCTCCCCTCAGCCTCCTCTTCTCCAGACTAAACAATCCCAACTCCCTCAGCTACTCTTCATAAGGCATGTTCTCTAGACTTCTCACCAGCTTCATTGTCCTATGTAATATTTATTAGTATTTTGAGATAGATCACAAAAAAATAAGCACTTAATCTGTAGCCAATTTAACAGAATTATTCAATGGAATTGGTTACAATCAAAAGAGGAACATAAAGATTCAAAAATGTCAAGGCTCACCTGAAATGTACAGCAGGGTTACACACACAGAGTTTAAAGCAAATCACACACAAGGACAAGCAGACTAACAAACAGTTCTGGATTAAGTTACGCACACACACATACACACAAACACACAGGCAGGCAACACACACAGAGGTTAACCTATGATCAAAATCTCCCTTTTTCCTTAATTACGCACTTCTGTGTGCCAGTATTCATCAGCAGACAGCTGGTGAACCTCATGAAATCGGTCAGACCTTTGAATCCTCACAAAATTTATCCTGAGAGCATCCCAGCCCGAGGGGAGATCCTGGATCACACTGCCTGCTCTGGTCCCAGAGAGGTCAAAGGGTCTCCCTTTTGGATGTCGAGATGATTAACTTTGGCCATCAATGTTGAGTCACTCTGATGTAACAGCACTTGGGACAATGCAACGGGAGATTCTCCCACAGCATTCAAAGCTTCTCTTGATGTGCCATTGAGGCTGCAGGTGGTCCAGGTGGCCAGGAAGTGCTCAACACCTAAATCGCTGTACTTGTCACCAAGATAACAGTACTTGCCATCAAGATAACAGCACAATGGGACTTATCCTGAGATGTCAGAGTGACCTTGGGGCAGCTGCACCACCACAGGGGGTCACAGTCTAATGAAAATACTAAGCTCATGTCTGAGGCTACAGGCTTGCCATCAGAGTTTTACAAATAATTGTCATGATGTTTTCATAGTGAGAGTCCTAAAACACTCTAAGGCTAAACAGTAAAAGGGGTCTTCTGGCTGCTGAATGCCTCTAGAAATAGGTGGCTAATGAGAGGGTTAAAATCAACGAATTATTCTTGCAGATACAGTATTTCCAGGCTCTTTCTCAAGTTTGTGTTGTTTATCTTTTCCCTTTCCAGGACTTCTTTTTGTAAACTCCATGCAATCCTCCCATGACTGGGAGTAAGGTAGATCATAGAATCATAAAATAATAGAAACACAGAATCATAGATTACATTGGGCAGGAAGGAACCTTTAAAGTTCGTCTAGTCCAACGTCCCTGCAGTGAACAGGGACATTTTTAACTAGATCAGGTTGTTCAGAGCTCCATCAATCCTGACCTTGAATGCTTCCAGGGATGGAGCCTCCACCACCTCTCTGGGCAACCTGTGCCAGTGTTTCACCACCCTCATGGGGAAGAACTTCAGGATATCTAGTCTAAATCTACCCTCCTCTAGCTTAAAACTGTTGCCCCTCATCCTGTTGCATCGCTTTTCAAGACCACCATGATATTCAAGTGCACTAGCAGACCTTAATTGTCCTGACTGACCTCACTTTGGGACCTGCACTCCATGCACCCTCTTTACATATCTCCAGAAGCTGTTTCAGCTCAGGCTGTGTCTTCATGCCTTACCTGATCTATACGGTATGCACACATTCCTAGCCTTTTCTCTTCTTTGGATTTTGGACCTATCTTGTTGACTTGTGTCTAGTCTTGGCTCCAACCTGTTTCTTGATGCTCTGGACCCCTCAGATACGTGCTGGACTGGATTCATCATCTTCCCTAGTCTGGGACTGCTGATGGATCCTGCTACCAGCATTCTGCTATGCTCGGACATGTGGGGCTTACACCATGTCTCTGCTGCAGCCACCTACAGCTCCCAGCTCATCCTCCCATGTGCAGCAAACCTGTCTTGCTGCTCCCTGATATGGGAAACATTTGTTTTCCTCTTTACAGAAATTCTAAGTAGGAGCTTAGGTATTACCTTACGAACAGCCAGAACTCAAGTTCCATTCAGTCAGTATCTTGATTAAACTGGTTATGGAAATTAAAATTGCCAGAACTGAAGTGGAAGCTAATCTCAAGATTCTTAGCATCTAAGGGAGAGAGTGGATGTATGGGGATAATGAGATGTATTTCATTCCAGAATTCTGATATTCTTATCGTATTAAACAAGAGTGTAATAGTGAGAATTATGGCCAAATGGTGGGGGAAGAAGGGGAGAGATGAAAGAGGGATCTTTTAAGCAATTTTTAGAGGATAAAATAGAACTTGAATATGTTAGACCTGAATAGATTATCTGAAAGACTTTACCATGAAATTTGAAGGAGAAAATCCTTTACCAGTGGGACGGGTTGTGGGAAATGAAGAAAAAGCAACATGAATTTCCCAAGAGCAAAAAATATTCAGTAAGCCAACCCCTTTCCTTGATAAGATTTTTGGGTTTTGCTAAATAAAGGAAATGTGATAAATTTCCCTTATCTGGGCTTCAGTAAAGAATTTCAAAACAACAAACACAATGCTGTGATATATTAGACAACATATTTCCACCAGAGAGAAGAAAGTATTAATGCCGCTAACCAGCTCTCTGGAAACCTGTCTCTGATTGTGGTCTTCCCAGTAAGGAGTCATAACCCAGCTTTGGTATACATCTAGGACTTCCTAAAATCATAGAATCATTTAGGTTGGAAAAGACCTTTAAGATCATCAGGTCCAACAATTAACCTAAGAACTGCCAAGTCCACCACTAAGCCATGTCCCTAAGCACCTCATCTGTGTATCTTTTAAATACCTCCAGGGGTGGTGACTCCACCACTTTCCTGGGCAGCCTGTACCAGTGCTTGACAAGACTTTAGACTACCCCAGAGAATATCCCCGTTCTGTGTATAGCTTAGTACAGCAGAGCTTAAGCAGAGAGGTCATGGTGTTGGAAAGAAACAACTGAGAAAAAGAGAAATTAAACTAAAAGATAATATTGGAACAAATTCAGGATGGATTTCAGAGAATGTAAATACAATTAAGCTGGATAACAGTAAAAAGTATCTCGGCTTCTGAAGAGTGAAGCTGTGATGATAATTCAGTAGTAACAGGAGGAGCAGAACTGAAATAAGAGTGAATTTTAAGACAGAGCTTAATCAGTTTATGAAATAAACCTCCCTGAGTGGTTCCTCACAGGTCTGAGTACACTGACTGATGAGGTTCCTCCCAGTCATGTTGTTTTTTTGCAGTGGTCTGAGCATGGATTGATTTTGACAGAGAATAAGACTATTCATCAACTCTGACAACTGTCGTTTCCACTTTATACCTATATATGGTCTATTGCTTATTACTGTGTCCTTCAACTTTTCACAGAACATTTCAGACTATTTAATCTTCCCCTGGATAATGAGAAATATTTACGTTATGCTGAATTAGCTAGTCCTGTATTATTTGTTAATGGATGACTTATGGAGACAGAGATTTTTTTCCATATTAAGTGGTGGTAAGACTGTGTCCACTGTGATTTATAGAAAGTCAAACCAATGCAAAATTGTGTTCTCTGCTCCAAATAGATGATTGTACCTATTTTCACAGATACTTATCTTGAAAAATTCTTTGCTGTCTGCCTTCATTCTAAAGTTACAACTTCTGGTGCCTTCTTGTAGCACTTGAACGATTAGAGCATCAATACAGAGCCAAGACAAAAGATTTACTAAGAGCAAAATGCTAACTGGCCCAAATGTCTCCTTTTAATACACAGGCAAAGGGAAAAAAAAGTGCACTTATAACTTGAACTTTCTTCAGGGACTAACATGAGCAATGATGAAGTGTACGGGATGGTTAAAATTTTTCAAACCACAAATGGTGTGCTAAATAGTTGCAGGTTTTTATGTTTAAGCACCTGACGTTTCTTTAAAAGAACAGGCAAAATATTTTGTTTCTTATTTACATGAAATGAATCATTTAGGAACCAGAAAACTGAAATAACTTGTTTGACACCCACACCGAGAATTAATGTCAGTGTGCTGTGGTATGCAGGGGTCTGACGGTTAAATTTTATGCTTGAAGAAGTTTTACTTATCAACAGAACTTTCTTCCTTTGAACCACTCTAAAGCAACAAACTTAAAAAGATGTTTGAGATCTCTCCATGTGCATTTTTTTGCCTGTACTTGAACTCAGTCAACAAGCTGGTGATACCACAGGAATATTGCTACTCACAGGAATATATTTCTGTTGATAAACTCTTAAAAGCAAATATAAAAATCCAGAGAGTTGCCAGGAATGGAGATATTCAATGTCCAATATTAACAAATTGAGGTTTCTTTTGCTGAAGGGAAAGCAGAGTCTTGTTCATACTCTCTTAAGCCTGAAAATGTAACAAGAAAATATTGAAGCATAGTAAAGTACCACATGAATTTCCATGAAAATGTGCATCATATGTCCAAGGCAAAACTTTTTATAAATGCTGAGGATCTTAGAGTTCTCTCAGCGATGAGAAAATGTAGCTTCGACTCCCAGGACAACTTAAGAGTTAATGACATCTTCCGGGGAGAAGAGTTATGTTCAGGTCAGTGCAAAAGTCTCCTCTGGTATGTTTGAGGGAGTAGTAGGGATGTAGAACAAGAGCATTCATGGCCACAGGGTCTGTCCGGTGGAGGAGGAGCAGTGGGGTTGGCAGCTGGAGCAGTGGGAGGAAGACAAATGAACACACCCTGCCCCAGGCACTGAAATGCCTCAGTAGGGCTCTGCCACCTCTGAACTGAGGTATTGTACCTCCTCCTGTACGAGGAGGAAGAGGTGGGAATGATGCCATGCCCACTCCTACACCTTTGTGAGGTTAGGGTGAGAGTGTAGCACCTCTCTGAAGCAACTGAGCTGCTTATGATGCAGAAATTCCTGTAAGGGTATATCAAGGTGCCTGGCACCCTGCTGCTCAGCAGTGTATAGGAAGCAACAATCTCCTTCCGATTATACAATTAACTAATTATGCTTCTCAGTAGAATTAATCATATATAAAATTCACTCATTTGTATTCAGAATTCTTGTGCCTCTATATGGTAGCTATGATTTTCCTCTATTGCAATTTGAATTATAGCAGCCTAAATCTGCTCATTTTTCCACTTCTGAACACTCCTCATCCCTTCATGTCTTTGGCACAGCTGCTGTTTCTGAAGCAAAGGCAGAAAGGGAATGCGACGTTTTCCTCCCTTTTATTATTTCTCAGAACTGCTCTATTGCCCCATTGGGAAAAATGTTTTAACAAGGCTGCATATTATGCATAAACTGTTCTCCGTTTTCTCTGGAGGAAGTCATCATGCCTTCTGCTTTATGGTCTAGAAGGTGATTCATTGTCATTACTGACCTCATGTAACGTAGAAACTTTACGTGTAACGTAAACCTCTTCTCTGTTACATGCAGCACCTCATGGCTGAAGACCAGTTTTCACTATTAGAGATGAAGATGTGCTGAACGAGGTACTTAAAATGCCCAGAAGAGAAAACCCCAGATTTGTTAGGTAATTACACAAACGTGCTGGGAATTCATTGCACAGACTTTGGATCGGGATATGCAGCTTTTACCTTCACCTTGGCTACTGTCTTGCTGCGAGCACAACCCCTTAGTGCAAGAGGAAAGATTTGGCTGCACGAGTGTCTGTGTACACTGCGAACACCACTCAGACCATTTGAAACCAAACTCAATTTCATTTGTGCTGTGGCAGTCTAGAAAGATGCCACTGAGTTTAATGAAATTGTTTTGGATTAGGCTTAAAGAAATGGCAACAGAATTTCGCTCCCAGCTTAGATTAAGTCCCTTTCATTTTGGTTTCATTTTTTAAGTGAAAGCAGATTTTTCCTTTGTTTTTCTTAGAAGAGAAATTAAAAGCAATGTCCTTGCTAAATGGCGCCTTAAGAAGACTACAGGCACTCAGGACTGAATATGTTTGCTCTAATTTGTTCATAATATTCCCTACCACAAGAAAAATATCTTGGATAATTTCTCTTACTGCTTACAGTGCATACTGGGATATATTCCCTTATGATGTTAATCGTAATTCCTCCTTAATATTTCTATGGGAGAACTAACCTTTCAGTTTCCTTTTCATTTTTACGCATTTTAAATTTCTACGGTATCCTCCTATTAATGTGGAGGAAGAGGAACTGTGTTACCTCTCTTAATGGTGAACTTGAGTTCTCCAAAGTATTGCTGGAACAGATTCATGGCCAGCTCACTTCTTACAACCAGCCGACTCAGGAAAAATAGGATGAGGTCATCTCTCTCCAGTGTCTGAACATTTTATGCTGTGCTACTGTTTTGAATACATCTTCTTTTCCCTTAGGTTCATGTGTGTGTCTCTCCAGACAGGCAAATATTTAAAAAAAAAAAAAAATCAAAAACCTCAACAAGTTGTTCTAGCAAATTAAAAACAGAGAATCTTGCCAGGAAAAAAAAAAAAAAAAGTATTAAAACTTGGTTATTCAGTCTCTGTTTATCTCAGTTGGACTGACTGATGGTTGTTTTTCATCTGCTCTTTGGCTGTTTCCTCTTCTCCAATTGGAGTTTAAAAACTTCATAAAAATATTTAAACTTCAAGTAATAGTAAAATCTAAACATCCTAAATCTTGAAGTGCAAATACTCCAGATACTTAGCTTAGTCTTCAAAATTGCTCAGAGGACAAGTTTATTAACTTGCTAAGACTGTCTCCCACAAAGCAATAATACCAGTTATGTTTAACGCATTGATAATTTTTAATTGCTTAGGGACTAGTTAAGACCCTACACTCATATGTGCGTAACCATAGCATATATTGAATGACAAAAATATTATTCTTATTTTTCTTAAACAACATACCAAATACTTGTTTTTTCCTCATTATGACCTTGGCCCAGTGCTTCTGAGCTGGGTATTATGGCTCAAAAGAAAACATAAAATGAACACTAATTCAGTTGAAGGTCAGGTCAGTTATACCAGTAGCTTTCTACAGTTTGACATGAAGTGTACCTATTAATAATTTACTTCTCAATAATCACAGAATCATAGAGTGTCAGAGGTTGGAAAGGACCTTGAAAGATCATCTAGTCCAGCCCCCCTGCCAGAGCAGGATCACCTACAGTAGGACACACAGGAACGCATCCAGGCGGGTTTTGAATGTCTCCAGAGAAGGAGACTCCACAACCTCCCTGGGCAGCCTGTGCCAGGGCTCTGTCACCCTCATGGTGAAATAGTTTTTTCTGATGTTTTTGTGCAACATCCTATGCTCCAGCTTGCATGTGTTGCCCCTTGTCCTGTCATCGGACATCACTATAATAAAGTTACAGGGAATAACAAGGAAAAAAAGGGCATAAATATATGGTGAGGAACTGTCTCCTAGAAAAGTGGTTCTGAGATAGGAGCTGAGACATGACCCATAGCAAATCAAGCGGAAACTTCAGGTGTGGTGGTGTAGCTGAACTTGGATCTACCATCACAGGAGCTTCAGCTAGAATAAAGAGATGTTGTTCTAGTCATGTGCAGAACAGAGAAGACCACTACTGCAATGTTTTTTCTAGATCTGCTTACTTTTTTCAAACAGATGTATCAAGCAATTCCTAAGCACTCTGAAAAGAAGTGAGAAATTTGAAGTTTGGTTTCAGGTGTGATAACTGAGCCTAATTTACAAACGGAAATATTGCGAAACTGATGAAGGTACCTTTTGAATATGACAACAGAAGAAAATAAATCTTTGACCTAGGAGAACAAGGTATGCCTGAGATCCCATCTCTAGAAACTGATATTGATTCAGATAAAGAATGGAGTGAAACATTGGAACAAGGATGATAATCAACTACTAAGAACTATTACCAAGGGCTGTGGAAGATTTTTTTTTATCACTTGAGACTTTAAATAAAGAAATACAGCTTTGGCATCAAGTATTTGTTCAATATACTCACTGTAGGAATTGCTGGATAAAATCCATTAACCTGTGATACTCAGAAAGCAAGGCAGGAGGACCTCAATTTATTGCTTTTAAAATGCTGACTGTTTTTTGAGAAGTAGTGGCTGTTGAAATCCTCACTCTGTTGTACAACAGGTCTAACAGAATTTCTCAGCTGAATGTCTGAAAATCATGATCGACCAACCAATGACATCTTTCTTTGGAGACTGATTTAAGTTCTCTGTCCTTCACATCAAAAGCAAGGAACGCCAATACTTCACAGTAAGTCCTAAAATAATGGAGCTAGCTGTGGAAATAGAGTGGGGAAAGACTATACAAACCCACCTAATTTAAAGAACGTGAAGATTCAAATAACAATAGCAGAGGTGCTTCCTCACAAGCACGTTGCTGGAAAAAAATGTTACAGTAATGATCTGTGGGAATCCCTGTTAACAGGGAGCGTACTGATGTGCAGTCAGTATCATAATCTACCATGTTTTTCTGAGTATGAAGTGCTTCACACCATCTTAAAGTGAGCATTATGGACATACTGAATGACAATTCTTTTATGGGATGTGAAGAAGGGAATCGTTTGCTTTCATCTTCCTGCTGTGAGTCTCATAATGCATTCATTTTTTTAAAAAAAATAATTGTCACTTGCCTTCTGCCATAGAATCACAGAATCATAGAATCATAGAATGGCCTAGGCTGGAAGGGACTTTAGAGATCATCTAATCCAACCTCCCTGTCAACTAGATCAGGCTACTCAAGGCTCTGTCCAGCCTGGCCTTGAACACCTCCAGGGAGGGGGCAGCCACAACGTCTCTCGGCAATTTATTCCAAACTCTTGCCACCATGTCCTGACTTTATTCCTGCCACTTGTGCACTGACTATTTCCTTTGCAGTGAAGATGTGATACACAGTGGGGATGACATGAAGCAGAGGGAGAGGACACCTATAGCGATATTTTACTGCAGTTGGTTGCTCCCCAAAAGTAGATGTCTTTTACCAGTAAGATTCACCTAATTTCACTTTAAATAGGGCTCAAAAATCAAAGAGTAAGTCTGATTTGTAGCAGAGCAAGAGATTCAGTTCTTGGCTATGAATTTAGAAACATCATTTCAAAAGAAAAACCCAGAAATAAGAAGGCATAAGTTGCAGAAACACGTTTGCTGATGTCTTGTCCCAGCTGACACCTGGTGCAGACTCAGACTTGCAGGTTTTTCTCTTTTCCACTGGCTCATGAGAGCTCTAAGATGGCACTAAATGCAAATGAGAATTCAGAGCAGTTCTGAGGAACTCTCATTTCTTCCTGAGATTTATTATACAATGACTTCTGTTAATTCTTTGTGAGGACAAACTCACTCTTTTGATCTGGATCCGAAATGCATTTTGAAATGAATGAGGCTTGGTTGTGTTGCTTTCTACCTCAGGATGACCCTTCTGTTATAAACTCAATTGCATTACAGTCTGGTCTGATTTTTTTCCCACCCCAATGTGATTTGCCCTGTGAAACCTTGTATGGATTCATAACAACTTATGATAACATAAATATTTATCTGTAGACTGTGATAGTCTTACAAGCCTTGACATGTCTCTGGCTTTGCAAGAAGAACCCTTATTCCAAGTTACTGATATAGAAGTCCAAGGGAGTCTTTAGGGTGGCTTCACTGGAGTGTTTCAAAGTTTTCTCCTCCTGCCTGCAACTTTTGGTCGATTTTAGGGGCCAGGCCTGATGACTCACTCTACGAACTTCTGCAGCAACCTTGTTTTTGTGTTTTCTGTGGATTCTTTGTTATGTTTGAATGTTTTACAGAATTAAACTCAACAAAATCCTGTTTAGTAAGGACAAGGACTGGGAGTTCTTCCTCTTCTTATTCCCATTTCTCATTTTTTAAAATGTTGTTTACCATTTCCCTTTGTTTTTTAGCAACTTCACATTCTTTCAGACGACCTTTCTTCTATTTGTCTTCAGATGTGGCTAAAACCAGCTCTGCTGAGAAAATTAAATCACGTCCATTTTTCTTTCTTTCCCAGTCTGTGTTTAGTTATCTTTCCTCTGTGCAATGACATGATTGGAGGCTGCCACAGTGCAGCTTCTTCCAAGCTGGCAGTAACATTTCTCTCCCCACTGTTTTCTCACTAATTATTTTTTCAGCCTCTTTCAGGACATCCCCAAAGTACCATCCTTCTTCAGCAATGTCTTTTTTTCACAGTTTGTTTCTACTTTCTGATGCTTTTTGACACTGCTCATTATTTCTAAGGCTTCCTTTTCTTTAGATTTTCTTGAGTTTCTCCTCCTGTTAGGACACACTGCACCATCACTTAGTAAATAGGTTTCTCGATGGGATTTAGCAGGTAGCTAAGTGGCTCAGTACCATCCAAAATGTTTGTAACTTAGGTCACTACATCTTTTAACAATTCCAAATCAGCTTTTCTCCATCACCTGCAGCTCTTTGATGTTACTTAAATGTGAATGCACATCTTTTCTAGTTTAGTCAACATTAAAAAAATAACAACAAACAAAGTTTTACTTTTTAATTCCAACTGCTCATTTTGTTTCATAAATTTGAGTTACAGTGTGACATTATTCTGCCATATTTTCTTGTAAATTTTTTTCTCTGGATATTCAGTACAACCTTTACATGTCACAACATTTTTTTCTTGGTTTTATTCATTAGCCCGTTAATTGGACCTATTCTGACTAAACCTGACAATTGTCATAGTTGATTATACAAATCTGTTGCACTTCTATAATTCTCATTTTTTTTTCTATGTAAACCTTTGTTCCTTACACATATTTGAATTACAGAGTCCAGAAGCAGTGTCAGGCTCTGTTGAACCAGTGCTACACAAGGTTCATCCCTTTCCAAAAGGTTATAGTACAACTGGGAGACAAACAGAGAAGCCAACAAAAGTCATTCAAGGTTGAGAAATAACTATTAGCAGAATTGGGCCTATGGCTCAGGAAAAAACCATACATTTCAGGAAGAGGGTGCATACAGGTCTTCAAAATCCTGAGTGCTTTGATAAAAATTAGTACCGAAAATTGTAAATCTAAAACAATGAACAGGAGATGTCAGATGAAACTGGTAGGTAACTGGTCTTAAGCAGGCAAAGAAAATATGTGTTCCTCCACAGTTCAGCTCTAGAATTTAACAATGGAGGTAGTGGATACGGAAAGTCTACATGTGATCTAGTGATGAACAATCAATGGAAGGGAAAAGCCCTCAGGGATTACAAAGAAGACTGACTCTCAGGAACTCCACGGACCACAAACAGTGAGATGCTCGAATATTATTCTGCAGAGGCACCCCTAAGACTCTCGCTGTTTTCTTCTGGTTTTTTTCTTAGGCATCTGACCCTGGCTGCCCTTGGAGACAGGGCAATGTATGAGTCCATTTGCCTGACCTGGAATGGATACTGCATGCTAAAGCATTTTTTTCAGGCTTTTATAACCCGAACTTGGATGCTTGGAATTCAGTAAATAATAATACAAATTACATGTCAACTTTCTGCTTAACATCGCACAGAGACTGGGCCCTCCAAGACAGTCAACTTTGAAAACTGGACCTGCTTTGAAGTGCTAGAGAGACATATCTGTTATGTTTAGTCTACAGAAACACATGTATCTGTGGGCTGGAGAGCACATAGTCCCTAAAGCAATTCCCTTGTGAACTGAATCTGCCTATATGTTGCATAGCCTGGAGAGCTATTTTGAAAAAAGTGGAGGCAAAGAAAAGATACTGGGAGTCCAAACTTTCTTTCTTCCCCAGACTGTTGTTTAACTAACTAATACTTGACATGTGCCTGGAAAGATGGCCAGAACCGCAAATTCTTTCTCAATCTGTGTGGGAAAAAATTATCTTCTTTCATCCTGTTTTGTTTATTCAGCACTGACAAGGCACAAAGATGAGGAGGGCTATTAGTCTTGTAAAGCTTGTAATGTAACAAGTGGAAAGCCAACATAACTGGAGTACAGAAGAGGGAGAAATTGAAGGATGTAGGAACTGAAGAACCTCACCCACTCAGAACCAGTAAGCGTTTTAAGGACAAACCACTCTAGTTTCTTATCTGTAAAATGAAGATATGTCATAAAGCGGCCTGCAAATTTGTGGAAGTTAGAGATGCTTATTTTCTGCAGTAATGCACACAGTACAAAAGCTCTTGAGGAAGAAGAATATTCCGTGTGTAATGCAATGTGGAGAGGTGTGAGGTCACACATGGGATGAAGAAGATTAAAAAAAAAAGACATAAAGAAATAAAAAGAAAATTCTGAACACCAGGATGGTTCATTTGCTGAGCACTCTGCATCCAAGGACCTATTTTTTAAAACAAACAAACAAACAAACAGCAAGATTTATTGAGAGTAGACACAGTCTTTTGCAAACAAAAGGGACAGCCTGATTAACACATCTTGTCCTACTGCATGTCTGGGTTAAGGTGAAAGGATGACCTGTTTGGTTGTTTTTCTGAGGGGTAGTGATTTTTTCTTATTTTTCCCCTCCTTTTTAACTCTCTTAACTAGCCAGTCGGCTGCCATATTTTTCTGAATATCTATCCTCTGTCTTCTACAAGTTTATGAGGTTTCTGAAGCTCTTCTGGACCTTGTCACACAAATGTCTGTTCCCTGGACCTGTCCCCAAATCACTCCTTTTCCTTCTGCTATGTCAGTTTGCTCAGTCTCGGTGGTTGTGGTTCTGAATGCCAAAGGTACGTGCATGGCCCTAATTACCACAGTTCCCGACCCTCCTTCTGTGCACAGCAGAGTAATTTCTCAGTTTTATTCAAGTTCAGTCATTACTTCATGCTCTTTCAGATGCATTGTTTTAACACTGGTAATTCTCCAGCATCTTAAAGGCTGTGCTTCTACACAGGCCTAGGCAAGTCTTGTTCCCGGCAGGAACTATTAGATGTTCTCACCCAAGCCATGCTCTCATCTGAAAATTTTAATGACACTTGGGCTACATCTGGTAGCTCTTCTTGAACCTCTTATTAAACTGGGAACTTTCTTAAATGCTTTTGGATATTTTTTTATTTCAAATACAGGGTAAATTGATATCTGCTTTCATTCAGTACCCTGATATCAAGAGCATACAGGCAAGATGCTGAAAGATTAATGATGAAAGCACTCCTCAGCCTCAGGGAATTAAGCTCAGCCACTGGCCTGTCAGGCAGGCTGGGCTGGAGACAGTGGCTTCCCGTGGGTGATGGTATGACACTCTGCTCTTCTACACAAAGATGGATTGTAGGGTCCCCATGTGTTGCCTGATCTAGTTGAGAGGTGTCCCTGCCCATGACAGGGAGGTTGGATTAGATGACCTCTAAGGTCCCTTCCAGCCTAGGCCATTCTATGATTCTGTAGGGCAGAAGACAGCTTTCTGCATGGAGGAGGACCTTAGTGAGCCAGTCTGGTTGACTTTCCTGGTCCACTTACTTCATCAGCAACCTCATTTCCAGTCTCTGCTCCAAAGTCTTTGATGGCTAATACATCTGACTCTAACAACAGAGTTAAAGGGTTAAAAAAACCCCAAACAACGTGTCTTATAGTCAAAATAGCTGCTTGGTTTTGAGCTGCCTTTGGCTGCTACATTGGTGAGACAAAGAACCCAGGGTATTAGTCTTACAGAAAAAAAAACCAGCACCTGTTTGTCTAGATTTCTGTCTCTGATCACATTAGGATTAGTAAAAACAGTAATTCTTCCCTGCATTACATGAGAAAGGGGATCTATCACTGATCTTCTTTTGCAGACAAGAAGGTACTGCAGCTTGTCACTGACACCAGTACTGAAATTTTTGATGTTGATTTCAAAACTGTCCTTCATATAGAAAATTCCTCTTTGTTTTTAACAATCACTGTGGTGAATTGCTCCTTTTCACTGACACATCAAACATAAAATACTCAAGCTATAAAGTACCTTGGTGGTTATTACCTCTCATTTGCCATCACAATGCAAATCACCATTAGAAGAACTGAACTCACCAGCAAACATAAACTGTGCTTTTTTCCATTTTGCCTTGCTAAAAGGAGCTTGCCTTAAAACTCTTGAAAGCCACTTCAGTGACCTCCTTCAAAGCCTTCAGTGTCGTGCTTACAAAAAACACTTGACCATGATGGTAGGCTTGAACCACCTATTATAGTTATTAATATCCTTGATATTAATCTCCTTGAGACCAGTCCATCTTCTTGTGTGTTTCTTATCTTTGGAAAAGATGGAAAGTCACAGACAAGGATGATGTTAGCCAGCAATGGTGATGATCTTAACATGAGTGGTTGCTTAGATGTATAAAAATCTTTTTCTGGCATTCTCCTGTGTATTCACTCATTGAGAATGGTTTTTTTAAGTGTGTTTTTTAAACATAAACACATGAATCTTAGTGTAAACCAGTGATGCCTTTTTACAACGATATTGCCAGACTTTTTCCGTATTATGTTAGCTTTATTTTCTCTGGAATGAAACCAACGCACAAGCAAACTTTCCAGCCCCCAGGCTAGGTTACCCTGAGGAACTGACATTTCTAGGAAGTTTGTTGCACTGTTCAGATTTACTTCATTTTAGTTTATTGGAATAACAGGAAGACAATTTTAATGTAACAAACAATGACAAACAACTCTAAAAGTTATATTACAAAATGGTTTTTGTTTCCTTTTTTTTTTTTTTTTTTAAAATATGGCACGATAAGGGCACTGGTTAGACACCAGTTTATGACTCCCTTATGTTTCTTTCGTTTATATGATTTGATAATCAAACGATGAGGACTGTCCAGCTAAACTAGAATTGCATCAATCCCACTTCAGTTCACGTCTGACACTCCTTCGAAATATCACTACCCAGGCTAGTGTAAAATAAGGCAAGTGATGGAAGGGCAACAGTTGTGATTAGCAATGTTACATAGCATCAATACTTTGTCAATTATTCTTAAGAAAGTAAATATGATATCTGTTGTGTGAACTAATTCAGAGCAGTGTTGCAACTTGCCAAGTAATTAAAAAACAAAAATCTGCAACCCCACACATGTAAGTAGTTCTTGCTGCCTTTGTTCCTGCAGAAGGAAGGTTGCATGAACAAGCACTGCTCCTCCAAATACATGGCTATTTATTTTCTTTGAACAATAGGTTTTCTAAATACCAATTCTTCATTTCTATAGCAAAGGCAAAGAACAAAGCTCAACAGGAAACCTAAATTCAAATGTTATCTTGGCATTCAATAGAGAATTGCGACTTCTATCACTTACAAGTTATATGGAACAACAGATAAACGATCAAAGTGAGAATAACAGTTTCTCTGTGGTAGGTACAGATTCTTTGTTTGATGAGAATGATTTTATTCCAAAGCATTGGGAGTTCTTTAGTTAAAAAGATAAACTGTATATATTTTTATAGCCACAGCAATCATGAAAAAAGAAATGGATGTAAAAAGTGTTTCTATTAGGTACTTTAAACTGAAAATAACAATCCTTACAAAATTGTTCGACATAAACCAAATAGATACAAATATAAAATGCTATCAGGATCTTTAAGATGCATTTTACAATTTATCATTACAATGATTTGTTTGGTTGTAGCTATAGCAGTGAGAAGTTACTTTCAGTAAATACCGGTTTGTCTTTACACATACTACACATACTGCAGAATTTTGTTAAAGAGCACTGAAGTTTAGGATTATGGCTGTACAAACAGCACCCAGATGAAGTATCAGCAGGGCTCAGTGAGTGATGCCTGGTTTTGTGTCCTGGGGGATGAGGTGACCACCCATTTGCTCAGCCCTCCCATTCAGGCAGGACTACTGCCCTCGTAGTATATCATAGAATCATAGAATAGTTTGGACTAAAAGGGACCTTTAAAGGCCATCCAGTCCAATCCCTTTGCAGTGAGCAGGGACATCTTTAACTGGATCAGGTTTCTCAGAGCCCCATCCAGCCTGACCTTGGATGTCTCCAGAGATGGAGCCTCCACCACCTCCCTGGGCAACCTGTGCCAGGGTTTCACCACCCTCATAGTAAAGAACTTTCTTCTAACATCTAGTCTAAATCTACCCTGCTCTAGTTTAAAACCATTGTCCCTCATCTTGTCACTACACACCCTTGTGAACAGTCCCTCCCCAGCTTTTCTGTAGCCCCCTTTAAGTACCAGAAGGCTGCTATAAGGTCTCCCCGGAGCCTTGTCTTATCCGGGCTGAACAGCCCCAATTCTCTCAGTCTGTCCTCCTAGGAGCGATGCTCCAGCCCAAAGCTGGAACATAGTTATGTTGGTACAGCATCTACTACTACTGTTACTATAGCATTACTTTATTGCCCATCTCAGATATTTTTTTAGAAGCAGTTAAAAGGAAGGAAAGGAAAAACCTGGTTTGCTTTTCTGCAAGATGTTTTCTCATTGGAATTTTGCATCACAGTGAAAACTATCTTCTGAATTCATTCCAAAGTGGAAATTATAAAAATTCTTGTTTTGGAAAAACATAAAGGCGTTTTTAATTTTTATAGTTACATTTAGTAATGCCTTGTTAAATTTTATCACATTTTCTTGAAACAGATCACAGCATGTCAGAACAAACACCGTGAAATTTCGTATTTCAAATTGCAACAGTCATTGAATACTAATAAAAATATCTGATTTTCAGGATCCATCTGGTTCTGCTGTTACAGCGTGGCATGTCACACAAAGGATGAACGTAAGCACCTGGTGAACTAATTTAAGGAGCAGCTGTTTTCAACACATTGTGCTAGCTAGTTAATGTGCTACTCAGCAGCAATGCGAGGAGCTGGTAGCGCAATTGCCAATTTATACTGTCTATTTGTGCTCTTCCACTTGTGGTAGAGTCAAGATACGACTTGTGCTCTTCTTCCCTTTTGCTTCCTGAATTTTGAACTATTAAGTGCACTGGATTAGAGTTTCAGTGGCACATCCATGCTCCAGCCTACCCTGGAAACAGGTGGTAGGAAAACACAGGTCTAACTTTCCTAGGACGGAGGACAAAATACATAGGTTCAATATCAGATGCCACTCTGATAAGATCTAGATGTAGCGGTCATCCTCAGTGATTCATTCAATTGTTTTCTTGCTTGCTCTGCTGCCACCATGGACTATGTTTTGGTTTCTTGGAGCAAATGAATCATCTGTTTCCAAAAGAGCCCTCCACAAAGGACCTACTTCTAAAGACGAAATCTTTACAGAGATAAATTGATCAAGTTGCTGTACATCCAGAAATTTTAGATGTCTCCTGAAGTCTTCAGTTTCCCTCAAGAATCACAGAATCACAGAATTGTTGAGGCTGGGAAAGACCTCTGAGATCATCAAGTCCAGCCAGGACAGTCTAGATGACAGGTAGCTCTGCTTGCAGAGAAACCCAGTGGGAATGTATCTGTGATTTCCTTTATCATCATGTAGCAAAATAAGGAAAGAAGCATTGAGAACAAAAGTAAGCAGCAACTAGTTCATAAAAACAATTTTCTGCTGAACTAGCTTTTTCCAATAAAAGCATTAATTCTTGTCAAATAAAATCTTATAGATCTACATACCTAAAAATGCCAGTACCTTAGTGTTCCAGCATTTGCCTTGTAGATGCTGTGGAATGTTACCCGATGAAAGACTCTGGCATTGAACTGAAAAATTTATTTCCTCTGGGAAGCAATTTAATTACAGAAAAATGTTTTTCATTTTCACAGAGAATTGCCTACATCTTGTTTGTTTATTTCTTTTTGTCTCTGATGTCAGTTTGTTACCTTTACTGGCAGGAAAATTCAAATGCATTTCATTCCTGGCAAATGTATTTCACCTTCTGCTTGTGTCTTTTAATCAAATAGGAAAATTTGCTTTGTATTAAATTAGTGAAAAATGATGCTGTTTACTGGCCATTGGATTTTAAATATCTTTATAAATCTTTCCACTCTAAACTCTTTAAAATTAATTAACTGTTTAGTTGATACTGCAATTCACATTTTTGGCTTCCAAAATAGATGATGATAGCTTAAATTCCACTGAGGGTATAAGGCAATAAAAAGAACATCCAAAAAAATATGCTCAAGAATACTTGGTATAACATTAATCATTTAAATGATTTAATTGTGTATGTGAGAGAAAAAAGTTTTGTGTTTCTTTTTAACAATTAAATAGTGAAAGTGTTTTCAGGCAACAAAATATCAAGTAAGGAGGAATTACTGCTGTAATTCTAAAACCCCAGCATAATTGAAAATAGATGTTATTCATCTATCCTAGTTTATAAAGTGTTCATAATACTTTAAACAAAAAAAAAGATGAATAATGATAGAAGAATTCTTACTTGGGGGAACATTTTTTTCAAGTTAGTTGTATCTTACATATTTTCCCTGAGATGAAAACTGGAATTACTGAAACATTAATTTTGAATGTACATGAATTGAAGAAACCATGTTATTATTATCTACACCATTCCTTTTTTTTTTTTTGATCAGTGGAACTAAACTTGCAGAAAAAAATATTTGAAGAAAGCATCCATGAAGAAACCAAGCACTTAATGATACAGTAAGTATTTGCAAAAAGTGTTTGTTCATAAAGGATCTACATTTTTATTTTCCTAGCAAGGGATCTCATAACAAAACATATTATTTTGGTACGTACTCCATGTTTATTTTCATCAGCTACAAACCTTGATACTCTTCTTCAAGGCATCTCAGCTTTTCTATTTCTTACATTTGGTTTTTTTTTTTTGTTGTTGTTGTTTTCATCTCACATGTACAAATGCACACTTTGCTCTTCTTTAACAACATGTAGCAAACTCTGCCCTGTAAGAGATTCAGCTTTGGCACACTTGCCTTTTGGAGCAGTAACGTGCTTCTTTTCTAGGGATATTTCTTTTTTAATAACCTTTGTCATTGACTGACCTCAGTAACTTCTTTTTAGTCTTCTCTTCAATGAGAGAAACGAGGGAAGTAAGTTTGGTTACAGCCCTTAGTTTCAGTGAGGCTTAACATAACCCACAGTGGCATTGTTCTCAGGGGCAAGCCTTTGGCAAACGAATTTTGGACCTGCGAGGTGACTGCAGCAAATTTTGCAGAGGCACCACATAAATAAGGAAAAAAGAGAACAGTGCTGTCATAAAATACGGTTGGGGGAAACGAAATGGTTGCGGAAATAGTTCATTTACTGCGTAGCTGAGAGGTGTGACTGCCATGCAAAAATATTTATTTCTCAGTTGTGGAGTTGGTCTCACAGAAACTCAAGACCCACCTTTGATAATGCTGTTGGTTGGTTCGGCTTAAGAGGCCTCACCAGAAACTGGTTTTCATTAATTTGAAAGCATTTGTGTAACGCTTGTGGCTCCAGAGGAATACAGAACATTAATATTAGTTCTTATTACACAACGAGGAGACCTTCAGCTTCTCTCGGAAGACTGCCTAGTAAGAAAGGGCAAAATAGTTTCAGATAGTAACTAATACTTGTCCTTTCTACCTAGATTCTATGCAAAACAATGGCATCATCTGAAAAAAAAAAGTCATAGCATCAGTTACAAGCACATCTATCAATGAAGGCACATCATAAACCTCTTGATATTCAATAACACTTAAATGTGTCACTGAACTTTAAATGCATTTAAAATTAAGGATCTCAAGCCAGCAGCATTTTGTGTCAAGGTTTGTCATAGCAGTCTCTAATAAAACTGGTTCTGCTTACACAGAATACTGAGGTGAGACCAAGGAGAAATACCAGCCATATTTTGTTCCCTAACTGACACAAATCCATGCACTTTGGTTACGTTGCTTCTCATTTATTTCTGTGCAAGACTTTGATTCAACGAAGCACTTACATATGTGCCGAAAGCCCTCACTGAGCAAAGAAATCCCTTTACTTAACGGTAAGCAAAGTTAGACTGGACTTCTTTTTTTTTTTTTCAAGTTAAACATGTGCCTAAGACTTCTGCTGGATGAGAGCCTAACTGAATAAAATAGGGGATTCAAATCTATCCCCTATAATCTTCTCCATGTTCACAGTCTTTCTTCTCTAAACTGTCTTGCTTGATAGTGTTTATCTTGTCTTAGCACTAAATGCAACATGATCCGCAGAAAGTTCCATATGTTGTGGGGCTTCATCAAACTGAACAGGGGGTGGGGACCCTCTAACACTGTAAGATTGCCTATGTAGGTCGTATTAAACAAGGAATATGAGTTAAATGTGCAGTGCAGCTAATTGCCAAATCAGAATATTATTACTTCTGCAAGAATAGTTGAATTCTGGAGTAAGGCCCCATAACTGTGACAATAACGGGCTCATTCTCAAGAAAGTTCAAGAGGATTTTGATTAAAAGAAAGAGAGAGAAACACTGTGTTCAATATTAAATTGAAAATAAAACATTGGGAAAAAATTTAGCAATTATAGCCGAAAAAGCTGCTATTAAAAATGGAAGGAGCGGTGAAGTGAGGACTGTTGGGAGTCCTGGGCAGCAGTCCTCGGTCGTTGTAATGAATTCTGGAAGGTGTGTTTGGACTGGAAGACATTGTCTGAAACCGGATCATTTAACAGTCTTCCACTTACTCTGGAAGATATTATACAGTCCTTTTTAATGTTTAGCAACTTTTTTTTTGCTCACTACTGTTCTAGCCCTTTGCTGCTCCTTGTCTAGTTTTCAGGTTAAATCTAATCATGATCAGGGTATAAATATTTATTCACACACTGGTGTTCCCCTTTATTTAAAGAGTGTTAGAGTGCTTTCCCTCATTAGCGTTTATGCTTTTACTGCCAACTCCAGTTGCTTTGTCTGACTGAATCCCACACCACCATTTCTCTCCCAGCTAATCAGGTCTCGCTCTTTCTTCATATTTGCATTACCCCTCAAGTGCAGCTCTGTGGGACAGTCAACTTCCTTGCCTTAAGCTCGTATTACTGGCCTGGCAGGTTTCAGTCACTGCTTATGTGTTTTTTGCATTTTTTTTTCTCTTTTTTTTTTCCTTTTTTTTCTTCTTCTAGTGCTTTGGAGATTTGGAGATTTTCCTATCTCTGGAAATAGCACTGCACTTCAGATTCCCTCTCTGTACAGGCAGCAAGATATATCTTGCCTAAAGGCATCTTTCACAAGGCAAATTTGTAAAGACAGAGTAATTAGGGGAGAAGTATCTGAATAGCTCTTTTTTACATTGTCATGGGAATTTCCTTCTCAAACAGAGAGACAGCAGTGGACTTCCATACAAGCAGTCTACGGGACTGATCTGAGCAAGTTTTACAATGACAAATATAACCTCAGGTTCAATAAAAGTTGGCCAAGGCACTTTTTTGAGGATTCTGAGGTGTGGCAACATGAACAAAGAATCTCTTCCTCGGGTGGGAATTTCTAGTATCTGGGATATCGGATCAAAATTCGATCACTTTTCATCTGGCTGTATCAAAAGTGCTTTCCTGATTTTACTTTTTTTTTCTTTTTTTTTTTTGATCATGGATAAAAGTCAGCTTTAGTTCTCACAGCTCCTTTGTTAGCTTCATGTCCTCCTTTGCCCTTGCCTTCCCACTTTTTTCTGTCCCGTCCCGCTAACTTTGTGGTAAGAGCGCAAACACCAGTTTGGCAGAGTTAATGTGGAAGAACGTGCCAATCTCTCATATCTGCAGTCTTGATGCTTTTAACTTTGCACTCTTCCAAGGAAAAAATTTTTCCAAGAATTGGAGAATTATGAATGTTTACTCAATGTTGATATTTATGGTGCTTGCATAAGCATGTTGTTGGATGTTGTGCTGTAGACTTCAAGAGTTTCTGTAAACTATGCTCTGTAAACTGTAAGAGCTGTAGTTTGTACTGTAAGTGTTTACAATTTTTCAGTTCACCAGGACTGACATGGTCATGATGAGCCCCTGGGAAACCTGGGTACTGTAGATTATTTGGCACTGACCTTTGGGTCTTGGCACAATGTTAGCACGCTCTACGCCACCTTGGGATGCAAGCTACTGGAGATATAAAAGAATGTTTTATTTCTTGCCTTAAATTATTACTATGCACTCTTAACCATCTCTCCTCTTCTACCTGAGATGTGACTGTGCTGATATGAAGCATTTCTTGCCCATTTTTACTTATTTCATGGTTGTTCCAAGACTCAGTTACTAATGATTCCACTAAAGCTTTGGCCTCTCTCTGAAGGATATCACTTCTTTATTAAATGCATATCACAAGGGATTGTTACTCAGTGGTACTGTGTTAGTGTGATTGCTCGATAACTTTTTTTCCACACCAGCTCCATTCAATAGCTTTTATTCATGGTCTGGAAGCATTAATAATCTTCAGTGCAACACTGCAGCTAAATTGGCAAATGCAGTAGCTTGGAATATAAGCAGAGGAGTATCCTGTAATTAATTAAGATGCCTGTACTCCTACCTATAATATTAGTGAGCCTGGTTTTGGACTGTTGTATAAAAAGAAAGGTTTCCTCTTCAGAAACTACTAAAATCCATCCAACTCTGGAAACCTTGTCTTGGAGGGAAGAATTAAGAACTAAATGCACAAGCTATTCAGTCAACCATGAAAAAGGTAAAAAGGTGACTTGGTAGTAAGTTATATGAAACTGAAAAGAGATTTCTGACGGCAGATTCATTTCTGTGTGATAGAAAAATAGATGATAATGCCAGTGTTCCCAAAATGATTTTAGTCCTGTTTGGCCTAAAAATACATTACATCCACAAAAAAAAAACCAACCCCAAAACACACAAAAAAACCAAATAAAGGAACCGTTTGTCTTGGCAGGTTGTGTTTATTTCCCTCTTCAAAGGTTTTAAACTAAGGGTAGCAATATTTTTTTTTAAACAAATTGCTCAAGCTCAAGCAGAGTTGATTGGTGAAATGCAGAAATAATTGGTTGAAAATCTATGGAATGCCAGTTTGGGAGAATATAATAGTTCCTTTAACCTCTAAAATCAATGCTCTATATGTTTTAACTCCTGTACTATTCTCAGACCTAGTCCCCACTTGTTGCAGAATCAGGGACAGGCCCATTAATTCAGTGGAAGATGCATTGAACCTAAAATCTTTTAAAAGGTACAAGATGTCGCCTGTTAACGATCTGTAGATATGTGGTTCAGTTCTGTAATAAGTGTTCAAGAGAATCTTACAAACAGTTGGAAAAATAAATATAACTGACATTTCTCTCAAATTGTCACAGAATGCACTCCAGCTGTATTTATTATACACATTTTCCCCATGTGCTATTTGCTTGCATTCTTTTGTGACAAACGATGTTGTCATGTGCTGGAGTTGTCGTGATATCTCTCTTGATCAAACGAGGAATGTGTAGGAGGTTATTTGAGGACAAAATACTGTAGGATGTCCTGTCATATTTTTGACCTTGTAGCATGGAGCTAAGCAGTGGCTGAATGTCTTGGTTTAGGGGGGAGTTTCAAGAGAAACAAACCACAGCCTACTGATGCTACCAGTGCACTCATGCCTTGCTGCCCATTTTGCTACACCTACAAGAGTCGAGGATCAGATCTCTCCTTGTCACTTGAAGTCTTTTGGCCACAGTTTTGTTTTCCTGGGAAGGTAAGGTGTGAATCTGGGCCATGCCTAATGCTCCTAGACACTGCAACAGCAGTAAATAATGCATTACCATGAATCACTGCAGCTTCATTGGAATTAATAAATTGGCTGTCACCCAAATCCTGAGAAGCATTTCACCCTAGGGAGGCCTCTGAATTCGTCAGGGAGCATACAAGAAAGGAAGTTGATCTCATGATATGCAGCAAATGTAAAGATACAGTTTCAGAAACGGCAAAAAATGACACGTGTAATGCCGTAAAAGCCATATGCCATCGCACAGGATATTGCTCACACGGCACAGATTTTAAGAGTGATATACATTTTGATCGCTATTTTACCCGTGTTGTGACTACACTCTAGAGTTATAGGAAAAATGATAAAGGCAAACAGCACGTAGCTGAAGTTTAATGAGAAAGTTTCTAAGAAAGACAAGAAGTTCATTTGTGGGGAAACCTAGTTTCTCCTGTGACTGCAGTTCTCTCCTGAACATCTTTAATTTTGAAATTTGTTCCGCATTTTTTCTTCCAATGGAAACAAAAAGTGAAGTAGCATCCCAAATCTCCTTTTCCTAGATGATCCTCTCTCTTCCTTAGATACAGGCTGTTATCACTTGGCCAGCATCCCCTTCTGATTTTCATTGACCTCTCTCTCTTGCATTCCTGGCTGCACAGTGGCTCATTTGGAGATTAGTTCCTTCCTTGACCCCAGGGAAGGACAGCGGTTAGGAAACTTTCCTGGGATGTGAATGCAATGGCCTCAGTTCTTTGAGAAAGATCCAGCTCTCCCACTGTTGGGCAAGTGCTCTAATCACTCAGCTATTATGCAGAAACTGCACTTTTCCCATTCTCTGTAATGAAACTGGCGCCAACATTTCCTTCTCCTCCCAATGAGCTCAGTGTGAAGGGTGAATACTCTGAGAAGGCATACTGGATTGACCCCGTTAGGGATGCAGGCAGAATTTAAGGGCCTGTCTGCCTAAATCTAGATTGCAACAGAGCAGATGTGATGTCTGGATGGCTCCCCAGACTGGAAGGACCCGGAGTTGTGCTCACAACATGAGCAGTCACTCCATGAATTTGCAGGATGACGATGATATGCTGAGGGATGGAGACACCTGAGAGTTTAGGTGATTTGACTCTGGATCACTCTCAGGTACATAAGCATAATTTTGGCACCAGAAATCTTCTAAGCCACATCCGTAACATTAACTACAACACCCAACAAAGTGTTGTAAAGTACCCAAATAAGCCCTGGTAGAGTAGATTTGATGGGAAGTAGGCTTGGGAGGTGAATGTGCAGTCAGGGTGATTTGCTGATGCAGTAGAAGCAACCTTACCAGAGAAAGCATGTGCTCAGTCTCTACGAGGGACTGCCTGCTGTGACTGTGCTCTGTCCAGCGGGTAGGACAAAGCACAAAGGACTGTCATAACTGGGGAATGGACGTTCATGAAGCAGAGGAGTGATGAGCTGGTGCTCAAATGATGTTTGAGAATCATGTTAGAACTTTTCTAATTACTCACATTCTAACTAGCACCCATAGCCATATCTTGCTCTTACCAATGCTCACATACATCTGGGATGGTTTAAAACAAAGAAAGAAGACAGAAAACTTCCAAGAATCCCTGGGAAGGCATGATTTAGCCACTTGTAAATTCAGCTTTTCTGTAGAGGAAGAACGCAGTTGTGTTAGTGTAGCACTGGTTTCCTCCAGCCTCTTCTTGGGACACTAGTTCAAAACCCTTGGACGTTTCCAGGGAGAAGGAAAAGGGATGTTTTCCACAAAAACACATTCCTTGCTCTGTACCTAGATATGATGCAGAATCCAATGCCGACTGCAGCGTGAGTCATGTGTTCCACATGCATTACGGTGCTTGGTAAGTGGGCAGTGAAGTCCTATCACTGCCTCATGAGTCACCAGCTTCATGTGAGTGGGCAGTCAAATCCTGCATAAGCTGATTTTTCAGACACATTTCTAAGAGTATTTTGAAGTATAACATATGGCATGGGCAAATTATTTTGGTTTTGTTTGTTCTTGCTGCGGCTTCAGCTTTGGCCGAGGCCCATGTTATTAGGCCTGATCCTACAAACTTTATTTTCTGTCATTCCAGCTTTGACACGCTTGTCTAGAGAATTTGCATCATCTGGTTCTCTGTAAGTAGCTTCCATTTCTCTTTACATTCCAACAGAAATGAGGAAGTGAATGGAAGTAGCAGACAAGATAAACAAACTGTACTATTTCTTCTGCTGTTAGAGCTCCTTTGGCATCAAACTATAGTTCTGCTGAGTCTTAAATTCAAAGTATGTATTTTCTCTTTCACTAGTTCTGCTTTTAGTGTCATTCAGTGACATAAAATAGCTGTAATCCTCTCTGCTGCTCTTTCAAAACTTCACCTGGCATCTCATATAGCTGCAGAAATCCTGCCACATTCTGAGACGGGTCTCCTACTGCAGCCAAAACACCGAGTTGCACAGAAGCCATGCCCTACTCGTGCCCTTTGCGCTTAGGGCCACACATGCGTGAGACACTCTCTCCATCTTTATATGGAACCAGAGAATGATGGTACTTAACTTCCTCCCACTTTTCTCTAGACCCTTGGCATGTAGCACATGAGGAACACCACAAATGGCAACCTTATGAGTTGTAAGGGAAAGACAGCCAGCTCAAGCTGGACTCGATGGGACTTCTTGGCATCTCTCCTTGGACTTGGCATCTCCTGGAAAAACAGCCTGGCTCTGCTGCCGGTCGTCCTTGCTGCTGCTATCTCAAGGAGCCGCCATGTGCACCACAATGCATGGTTTGGAGTGGAAGCTCCCCTGGTGACTCATGAGGGTGTTGTATTTAAAAGCTGCTAGCAACAAGGATGTTTTCAAAAGCTTTCTCTTAATATATAAAAAAATCAGTATCCGGTGCAACTCCTCCACAGAAAACAAAGAAACAACCCCAAACCAACCAACCACGAAACCCAGATCAAACATGAAAAACCACTGTATGAATTCTATGAAGACCCCTACAAAGCCCAAACTGGTTGCCAGCCGGTGCAAGGAGAGCTCGGGGCGTTTTGCGGATGCGGAGGTGCCCGCAGACCCGCACCCGGTTGCTTTGTGCGTCTCCCGGTGCCCCCCCCCCCCCTCCCCGCCCCCGGGACACCCGATGGAGCGGGATCACGCTCCCAACAGCACAGCCTGGCCCTTCCCAGCTTTCGAGGACCTCTCGCACGGCCCGACAGTAGTTTCTCGGGCAGCCCCTTTGTTTTCCCCCGAGCTGCAGTGCGCTTCCAGGCACGGCTGCTCGCCCCGCTCCCTCCTGCTTTTTTGTATCACGTTTCAGCCGGAGGGGGAGGGCGGGGGGAGGACGACTGGGACAAGGGGGAACCCCACGGACGGGATTCTCAGCGATCTTCGAAGTTGCGGGGGGCGGGGGGGATGCGAGGAACGGGCCACATCCCTCCGGGCGACCCAGAGCCCCTTCGGGGGTGGCCTCCGCTTGATCCTCCTCCGCCCTGCTGGCCCCGGGGGGCAGCGCAGGGGGTCCCGGGGGGGAGGGGGGTGTCCGGCGGCAGACAAAGGGGCAGAGCCCAGTGGCCGCTTTGGAGCCCGAGGAGCGGGCGGTTGGCCGGAGCTCGGCGGGGCCGGAGCGCTACGCCCCGGCGGCCGGAAGCCAGGGCGGGGGGTGAGGGTGGGGAGAGGGGAGGAACGGCTCAGCCCGGCTGAAAAGGAGGGCTCGCCCGCCCGTCCCCCCCCACCCCTCCCCCGGGTCCTGCCCCGCAGGCGTCCCGCACCATGGCTCCGTCCTGGAGGAGCTGGTTGGCCAATGAGGGCTGCAAACACCTCTTTCTGGTAGGGGGTTGCTCCCCTCCACACGGTGGGGAGGGGGTGCTGGGGGGCGGCCGGGGGTCGGTTCGGCTCCCGGCGGGGTGCGGCAGGTCCCGGCCGTGCTCGGGGGCGGGAGGGGGTCGGGGATGCCGGTGCCCGGGGACAGTTCGGGCGTCCCGGTCCTGCCGGGGCTCGGCACACGCTGAGCTTGGGCTTTGTTAGGTTCTCTTTGGGAAAGTTCGGGGGTGGAGAAGATGCCTCTTCTCGGAGGTCAAGTTCTTCCTGCCTTTGTCTTTGTCTCTTTGTTGCTAGATTTTAGGGGTTTGGGTTTTGGTTTTTTTTTTTCCGGAGGCTTTGAGGGCGGTAAGTAGAGGTTCGGAGCAGCGTTTTGCGTGCGGAGGGTTCCGCCAGCTCTCGGTGGTCTGTAAGTCTCAAAGGTAAAGTTTTGTGGAGCTCGGTGAAAGTGACAATTTCTCACGTAGGGGTTATTCCTCTCAATGTTTTAAAATATTTCGTGCTAAACGCCTGAAGTTTCTTTTCCCGTTGTGTTATGTTATGCTTATGAAACTGTAAGCATGAGAGTTTTATGAATGAAATCAACGCCGAGAAGTTTGCACATGTAACCCGCGCTTACCATCTCTTCTTTCTGTTTCATTTTAGTTTCTCTGGCTCTCCCTCAATGTATGGCTCTTCTGGAAAACCTTCCTGCTCTATTATCAAGGGCTGCAATATTATTATTTACATCAGATGTTAGGGGTGAGTGACCCGGACGTTGCTTTTTGCCCTGGAAATTGGGATGCTGGGAGATGGGACCGGGGAGGCAGACTGCATTTGCTAATCGAGGATGACACAAACTGCTTGTTAGATCTGTAGAGTGGGGAAAGATCAAGTAGGAAATTATTGGGATACTGCTGAGTATTACTGAGAGTAGAAAATGAGAAGAAAAAAAGCCGGTCAAGTGTGGGCCAGCTATCCTATCCTGCCCTCTCCTCTCCTCCCTCCCAGTATTTCCAGCTGCAGACAGGCTCACAGGAAAACAAACATGCTCGACAGACGTCTGGACCTCAGCTTGTTGTCAAAACGTTAGCCAAGCTCATGGATGGGTTAGGGCTAGCAACTTCCTTCTAATCTTACATATTTACTGAGGGTGTTCTTTTGCTAAGTCTTAGTTCTCTTAGGTCTTTGTCATCCTGAGCGGTCCTTGATTCTGCATAAATCGCTGTAATCTATATAAATGTTAGTTTTGTTTTGTTTTCTAATGACAAATTCTTGGAATCTGAATGGTTTGAGGAATATTTGACTACCCGGATTTAGGATGGGTAACATCCACCACCACCAAAAGAACTCGAAAAGATGATTTGGGGAAGTGAGATGCTGCTCTGTCTTGTGAAGCTATCTACAGCGATGGCATTGCAGTTGTTTGAAATTACTTTTATGTAAAGGGATAGATTAAGGGTTAACAGCTTTCGGGAAAATGCTTCAGGGTTGCTCAGAATTTGAGAATCCAGGAAGAAGTGTGTGAGTAACATGATTTGTAACACTATGTCATACTGAAGAATGGGTTTCACTGGAAAATTACCATGGGGTTAAAGCACAGATGATGCACATCTACCTGCTGTAGAGCCTCTGGGTTTTATCTCTTCTAGATCCAGGATATTTTTTTTTTTTCCCTGTGGTTGATATCATTGCCATAGCTAACCAGTTCCTTCCCATAAGCTTTTGTGAACTTCCTTGAAAGTAAGTTGACCTGATACACTTTTCTGTTTCTTTTTCTTCTTACGGCTGACTCAGATGTGTTCAAGAAATGAATCTTAGCAAAGGTAGCACAAAAAGAAAGGAGTCACACTACTTGAATCTCTCATGATGATGACTTTCTTGACAGAAAAAACCATGAACAAGTCCTTAATTTTACCATAACCTCTGATGGCTTTGCAGCCCAGTGCATCCATTTGAAAACTGTGTTTGTTCCTGGCAAAGCATGTTTGTAAAGCATGTGTTCTTGGGCCAACATGTTGGGCCAGATTGTCAGCTGGTATCAATCAGCAAAATTCCCCTCCATTCCAGAGACTCATCTGCCTTGTACCAGCTCGTCGTCTGGTCTCTTTTCGGTTTTCTTGTGCTTCAAAATGAAACTCAAAGTACAGATTCCTTGTCTCGGTCAGGAGATGAGGACCAGGAGGCCACATGTTTGAGTTTGTCTGATTCTGTTTGCAACTGTGGGGAAAGATACCAAAGAAATCTAGAGGCTTTCTAAAATGAGAAGGAAAGTTAAAGACTAAGTACTAATTAAAAAACTCTGAAAATATTAAAAACTGCAAAACATTATTGCATTTCACCATTTACAGTTTGTCTAAATATCATCCTTAGACCCCAGTTAGCGTTCTTCCTTCTCCTCAATATATTTGTATATTCATATAAATCATAGAGATTATTTTGCAAGAGTTGAGAAAATTGAACCCAATTTTAGTCTCTTCAGGAAAAAGAGTTCAAGTGTGCCCATATTACAGATGCTGTTACCTTCCATGGGCATTTGTGCTCCTTTTGGGTTCTGTATTGGCTTGTATAGCCACTGGCCCATGGGTCATTTTTATAACTAGTCTCTTCTCTGTTTCACACATGGGTGAGTGGCTTGCAGTGTCTCTGTGTGCCATTTGTTTACGTTTGAAAATGCTGCCAGTTAGATGAAAATTTTTCATTTATAATTCAACAGTTGATTTTGTTGGAATTGTTTTTTTTTGTGTTAAAAGAATGAACTGTTAACAGATACTTTCAAGGAAGTTGATTCCTTTTTCCAATCAATTAACAAGAAAATAAAAAGGCCAAAAGGAGTTGTATTTTTTGAATGAAAAAACAATTGTCTTGTTTTTCAGTGGGGTCTGCTAAGGGGTTTTTATCTTTCTTTGTATGCTACGATAGCTTGAAATCTCCTTAAGAACTTATGCACTTGCATTATCGAAAGATTTACCAAAGGTAATGGTATTGTTTACCAAGTAACAGGATGGAGAACAAGAAGAGCTGCTGTAGGAAATCAGATTGTGATACGAAATGAAATTTTGGACTGAATATCCAGAATATATTCAACCCTGCCGCATTTTCATGCCGTGTTTTTCTTTTCTGATATGAAGAAGGAGAAAGAATGAGGTTAGTCTTTCATTCAGTGGTCACCAGAGTGGTTGGCTTTCCCTTCAGCCTTCTACAGAAGGAGGCTCAGTTTTATTCTTTTCTGATTGCATCCTCTGTGACCTTGAACAAGATACGTAGCACAGGATTTTAAAATTACTTAAGTACCTAAATCCTATTCAGTCTTTCAATGACAATCTTTCTGATCCTTAATTCTATACCTGCAAAAAGGTACTAAGGGCACAGTGGAGTCCTGGAAGTGCAAAGAGAATAAGTAAGTCAAAGGCACTGATGTGCTAGCAGGAGTTTAATCAGCCTTATTCTCTGCTGCAAAACTTCATGGGTAAATTTACGTCACTGCTTCGATCAGTTTGAGTCCTGTCGATGAGACTGTGAACTATTCACTGTGGAATCTCTATCCCTGGAGGTTTAAAAAAACACTGACCAGGAATAATCCTGAGCAAACTTAGTCTGAGATTGGTGTTGAACTTGTTTAGAGCAGGAAGTTGGAGTAGAGACATCCTGAGGTCCCTTCCAACCAGAATAATTCCGTGATTATATGATTCTTGCAGTGTAAGTTCAACCAGAACCTAGTGGATGTAAACTACAGTAATTTTCCCTTCATGAACCATCCCTATGGAAACTTAATTGCTTGTAACACTGCAGATCACAGTCTTGCTGCATGAATGCATTGATTGCTGCTGTTTCAGGAACACGTGTCAGATAAAGAATATATTTTTTTTCCTAATTTAGTAAATGTTAGCTTGTGGCCTAACATTGATTAAAGAAGAGAAGCCTGGGAAACATCCAGCAGACATGGATTTCTTATAAAAGAGCACGGCAAAGAGGAAAGGAATATTCTCGTCTTTTTGTTCATGATAGTTACTGCAAGATGTAGCAGGCATGAAGTAGGGAAAGGAAGATCCGTAAATTATTTGATGCGCCTCTAAAATCTTCATTGTTGGAGGTTTAATGTCTACTCAGTTAGAGAAATTGCCCAGATGATTAGTTTCTCTGTAGACTTCAAGTTTTCTCCCTTCAGATTAGCTTGCCTGTGTTTTCTTTTTACAAGTTTGCTTACATCTAACCAACAAATTCAGTCCTAAGTTCAGTACTGGCCTTACTGTAGAATTCAGATCTTGCTTTTGAGAGCTTTAAATGAAATACCTGATTCTTGTTGCTTAAGTTCCCCATGAACAGAAAGAACATTGGCTTGTTCTGTCATGGCATAAAAGGTCTCTCTTTCCCAATTACCTCTCTAGTCCTTGCTGAAATAACTTTAATGTAGTCAAATGGATGTTAGTGCAAGAGAAAACCTTCTGGGTTTTGGACCAAAGTGAAGAAAATGCATTCTCAGAAGGATCTCTTTGGGAAAAGATTGCATGACCGAAAATTGGACTGAAAAGGAAAATGCTACCTCACTTTTTTTATGTGTGCAGTTGCTGCCTTCTTACCGTGTATCACATTTATGCCATCTTTACTCACTGCTTGGAATATGAGGTAGATGTTCTAGTAACTTGTATATTTCTCCTTGCTAGTTTATCATAATGATAGAGGTTATACTAACTGGGGCCAAATTCTGCGTTCAGTGATCCTTATGCAGCCACTTTGCACCCTGCTTCCCACACATCCAGGCAGTGGAGGGAGTTGTGTATCTTGACCCTTTATTTTCCTTAATGCAGAGCATTTTTGCTATTAAATTGTCTTGTAACCAGGCTATTTGGGATTTGTTCTTTAGAGTGTTACATGTAGAAAAAATGTTTAATAATAGATATATGTTGCTATGGAAGCCACATATATATATATGCAGGATTCCCTAATGAACTCTGGAGGCGTTAATCCACAAGGCTTTATATCCATAGTCCCCTTGAATTTGCAAGTAAATGTCTTCTTGCATTCTCTTTGCCTCATTTTAGATTTTTTTGTTTGCCATCAACCTTTTATCCTTCCTGGACAACCCACAGTTCAGCATCATTGCTGACATTATTCTCAATTATGAAAAGATGACGAACTTGTGGTTTGTACCATATAGTTCTTCTGTTTGCTTCTTTTTTTCTTCTATTTTTTTTTTCTTTCAGCTCAAGTGGCAGTAATCCTGTGATGGACGTTTATATTATTAACTTCCACCTTTGCAGAACTTTGCAAATCTCTTCTACCCTCGCATTTTTCTTCCTTACATCGTCCTATCAGCTGCTTTGGCATTGGTGGTTTTCTTTGTTTGTTTGTTTTTTGTTTTTACACTAGATCTCCAGTGAGATTTAGCAGGCCTAGGGGGAATAATTGCTATCTGTACAATTCACATCTGTCCTTCATCTTAGATTATCTGTGCTCTGTTGCTCAAAACAAGGCGTACTCTACGAAGAAAGGAGGTCAGGGCAAAAGGAGGCACAGTTTGTGTAACACAGTTTGTCCCGCCTACAAAAATAAATATTTTTAGTTGCTCTGATATTGATCTGGGGAGTTGGTTTGTGACCTGTGTCTGCAGAGCAGTGTGTGGGTTATGAGTCTTCCTTTCAAGTTTCCCTGGACCGTAGAAGACAGAAAAAGGCCTCCAGAGAGAGCATCCAGTGTGATGTCTCTGCTGTACCATGACCTGCTTAGGATTGGTACTTGTAGGTAGCGAAGTCTTGCCAAACAGAATCGCGTCACTTGGAGGTGTGAATTGATTTGTGATATTCTTCCATTTTTTGCTGTAAGGTGGGCTTAAAAGGTGGGATAGGCCAGTATTTCTCAAAGTCTTCCTGTGTTTGCTCTCCAGTATTCTTTTCAACCGTGCATTGAGTATTGGGATTCCTGTGCAAAGCAGTTGCAGGTAACGTTCAGCTCTGTGCTTGTAGCTGATGAACTTCGGGGAATGCTGTGGTACACAGTTCCTTCAGCCCTCAAATCTAATACTGAAATCATTTGCCTAACTACAGAGAAGCTCATTTCCCCTGCTTCGCTGGCAACAACACGCAGAGCAGCCAGCAACTGACTCTTTGCTTCTCGTCCTACTTTGCACGTTGTATGAGTGTAGCCAGGAGCTCATCCTGATTTCTGTGGGACTGTATGTCAGGGAATTTACATTCCCACTTTGTCTACAGAGCCCTTTTCTAATGCTTTGGGGAAGGAAAATACCGTGATTGATTTATGCTTGTCTGAAGAAAAAAAAAATCTATCCTAGTTCTTAAAATTTGAGTTTGTAGTGGGTCTGGTTCCCTACTATCCCTGCCAGATTTCATCTGTGATTTTCATTGACCCTTGGATTTTTCTATGCCTTTTTACACCTCCATGAAATGAGATAGCAGCATTCTGTGGTGCTGGGTAGGCAGAGTACAGAAGGAGGTTGTCAAATACTTGGGTTTGATAGCAGCAAAGGTGGATGAAAGAGAGTGTCCGGCAGAGATTTGGGGGGTGTTTTTCCTCTTTGATCCTACAGAAATTTCACATACTACTAACATAACACATTATTTTTTTTTTCCTTAAGAAAATGATAATCTTAGGAAGAAAAGAGGATTATATTTCTCTCATTTTTAGCTACTTAATAAGGATATATATTCCCTTCTAGAACTAGTGGGTTGCCTTGGAGCAAAAATCATCTTTTATTCTACTATTGTTTAACAATCCAACAATGCAGTATGTTAATTTGTTACTATGCCACCCAGGCAATGCGGAGGAAGTCAAGAAAGAGACCACTTGGAAACCAGTTGGAAAGAATTAGTTTCACAGGCATATTTTTAACCTTTGGCTAGATGTTAAGAGCAAACTTATTTCTCTGTTATTCTTTTGGGTCTTACATGAATGGTGTTTCTAAGCATTGCTAAATGTGCTACTTTATCATTGTTTTCAGATCGGTCATGGTCTTGTTGCAGCAAACGTTGCCCAACTTTATTTCTTCAGAGTAAAACCTTAAATGAACCAGTGATGAAAATATTTGAATCTCAGTTCCCTAGATGCGCACTGCGTATTTGAAGGTGTTTCATGCCTTTTGTCCTCCCTGCCCCACTGATAACATTGAATCAGAATCAGTGTAAGGGCATTTTTCCAGAGTAATTGCCCTATGAATGAATATTTGCTATTTCTTAAACAGTGGAATGGAGAAACACTTAAGGGTAGTAGGGTAGGTTTTTCTACTCATCAGAGCTGATTTGTATTTTTGTACCAGTTAAATAGTTTGACATGTATTACTAACAAATACAGGATTAACTCTATTCTAGACTATTCCAAACTAGACTGTTTTGTTGAAGTTTTGTAAGAGGAATAGTTATGCCTGATAAAGGACGTCTTGGATAACTGATATGATGGTTAGTTTATGTTTAAACTCAAAGACAGGAAGAATTCTTGAGAAACTAATGATAGATCATATAGGTCATATAATAGAAACTATTACACTTTTCAGATTGCTTTATTATTTGTATTGCAACTTTTTTCGTCTTTTGGTTGTTGGTCAGGAACTACAAAAATGGTTCAGCTTACTTGAATTTTGTGTAATGTCAGTTCTACGTAATTCTCGGGTGTTTGAAATCATACTCATTTAATCACTTAAATACCGTGGCACATCAGCAAGCTCTAATAAAAATGCTTATGTGCTTAATGACCATGTTCTTGAAATTGTTGCTTTTATGAGCTGTATAGCTCATTTTTAGCTTTAGAGGAATAATAGTTAATGAAAATAGAGACAGTCTTGCATATGCAAACAGCATATTATAAGACATTTCACTTGCCATTAAGCCCAATCATTTCAAGGGTATTGCCATTTTATGTGATAGTTCAAAAGCATTCGTGACGTTCTAAAGTCACTTTAAGCTACTGTGGACAAGAATAAATATATATTGTGGTTACTCACTTTTTTTTTTAAAAAAAAAGTGAATACATTGAAGTGGAAAGTGACATCAGCATGCAATAAAATCTCAGACCAGTTGCTGAGGTTGTGGCTGTTGTAGCTGGTGCTCAGTTGTGGTCTTTGCACTTGAGCTCTGGACCAGTTGGGAGAGTCCACAGTGGAGAAAATGATGTGAAGTCTGAAGAACATGACTTGTGAGGGAAAAGTAACAAGAATAATCTCTCATTGTGCATGTGAAACAGAGTGTGAAGTAACAGATGAAATAAAACCGCAAGGTTTTATGTAATTAAAAAAAAGGACTAATGGTGCATGGGAATCATAGGATGACTTGAATTGGAAGGGACCTTAAAGATCATCTAGTTCCAACCCCCCTGCCACGAGCAGGGACATCCCCACTGGAGCAGGTTGCTCAAAGCCTCATCCAGCCTGGCCTTGAATTCTTCCAGTAACGAGGCGTCCACAGCTTTTGTGGACAACCTGTTCCAGTGTCTCACCAAGGAAGAAATAGTGGAGGAGGACTGGAGAGCGGGAATGAACTGAGTGATGTGTTCATCCAGGTCTTATTTTCTCTAGCTTAATAGGCTGGAGATGCCTCTGTTGTAACGTCCCTCTCGGTGTAACTTCTGTGAGGTCCACTTCCAGGACTTTGCTGGGGGGCGTCTCATGTTGACATGTCAAGAGGAAAAGGTAGAGCACAGCACATTTTGTGGTGCCATTAATTCCTACTTCTCTTGGGCAACTTTTGAGAGGTGCCCTTAGGACTGCTTTGTTCTGGGGAAGGTGGCAGTGGCTGGTGAGGAGATCCTTAGCACTCGGGTCTACCTAAAAAATGTAAAGTAGCCGGAATAGAAATGGGATTGAAGTGGAAAGATTGCTTCAGGTAGATTGAATATCTTTACCATCTGTTTGCCTGCTGGGTTTGTGCCTAGAGGTACTGCAGAGGAGGTGAGGGACATGGGTGTTGCTGTCAGGGCAGGCAGCTGTAACTTTTTATGGTACTGAGAAGCTCCTGTCACGCCATCATGCTTCTGATCGTGCTAGAAATGAAGTCCAATTATTTTGTTTATTTGCACTGGTTTATATATTCATGCATTTCTGTGGCGTGCAGATAAGCCTGTAAGAAACCACTAATAACAGTTAGACATTTTGAAATACAAGGCTTTTCTAATAATTTTTGTAAAAAGAATATATTTCTACATAAATGAAACCTCTTTGTTTCTCTCCTTTTCCTTTCTTTTTTTTTATAAGACGTGTATATATAAGTTTCTCTGATTAGTGGGTTTTCTTTTTTTGGACTGAGAAATCACAAATATTCTATTTTTGACTTGAATGTTTCTTTTTGAAAAAGGAGTAAATCTTTAGTAGTTTTTATTAGATAATTAGTACCGGTTCAAGTAATTCACATACCTCTGCAGTATTTGAGTTATCTTACAGTGTTATAATAGTTTTTTATTAATTTCTTCAGGAGTTGAAAAACTTTGAGTTTAGAGAACATTGTAGAAAATATCGCTCCAGAAGTCTGTTGACAGACTAAAAGCATCTTTTATATAAGCTAGTGAAATGGTAATTCAACCTAATAACCAGGAGAACAATGGCATTTTGCTAACTTTTTAAAAAAGCATAAATGAATGAGAGAATGGAAGATAAAAAAGTAGAGGGTTATGACATTAATGTGTGCTTTGTTCATTTATTTGACAAGTGTTTTTGTTCTAATTATGTAAGTTCCAAATATACCAGCGAAAGCATTAATGAAATCAGATTTTGTTACAGTTCCCAGCTGTTGAGTAGTTAAGATGAAGAAAACCTACTTTCTTTAGGTCCAGATATGGCCCTGCATAGTGTGAATGGGTGAGCAGTTTGGGGACAATTCCATAACAGTCCTTGAAACAGTGTTATCATTTCAGTTAAATTGAACCAATATATTTTTACATCTTGTTTCTGGCTTATTTACTGAAAGATCATTACACTTAGGTAGTTGTTTAGTGTCTTTGTAATATTTATCTCTCTTTATTATTCCATTACGTCTGTTGAAGCTTTCAGGCAATTTCTTCGTGGATGCTTATTGTTGTCCCAGGTATGTTTTATTCCATGCGGCTTTGAGCACCGATGAGGCTATGGGTGCTTTCAGAGAAACTTGGCATTTGCTGACAATGTTGCTGACAAAATTAATTTTGAATATTTTTTTGAGACAAAGGTGAGGGCTGTTTCCCTTAGAGAACAGGCTTAGCACGCTGTGTGTAGTGTATGTGTTCCAGTACATGTGAAACGTCATGAAACTCGACTATTCTGTTGATTCAAGAGAGTAAGGGAACCGTTTGGTTTCAGAGCAAAGTAAAGGAGGTGGAATACTCACACCTGAACCATTGGAGCAAGTTTTCTCCCTGTAATCTAACTCTTGCTATGTTTGTTCAGCTAGGATTGTGTGTTAGCAGAGCTTCGGCATCTGTCCTCAATCTCAACTGCTGCCTGGTCCTTCTGCCGATGTGCCGCGTTCTCTTGGCCTTCCTGCGGGGATCTCAGAAGGTAACGACTGTCATCAGGATGCAGCTGTTGAGAAGAAGAGGGCCCTGGTCTCTGCTTAGTCTAAAAATAATTGGAAAAAATCTGTTATATCCCTTTTTATTTTACACTCTGTGCCTGCATGGTGCAAGTGTCAGACATTCAGTCTAGATTTTCATGACTCATTTGAAGACCACACCTTGGCTGGTGTTGTCTGGCTTGATTGGACTTCTGTGAGGAAGGCTTCCTCAACACATTTTTGAAGGATGGGGAGCTGCTTGCAACTGCAAGTTGTGGAACTGCAAGCAGACAAAGTCTCCTCCTTCTTTTCCAAAGATATATGTGTCTTCTCTGCTGCTTCCTGGCCGAATTTAACGGAGCGTGGCATAAGTGTCCTGCTGGAGATAATGGAACTTTATATAAGAATACCCAACCTGATATATTTGTTATCATGGAGAAAATAAAAGTTCTGGCAAAGCGAAGAGGGTTCGTTTTCTATACTGGTGTCCAATAAGCGATAGTTGAGTTTTTTTGTGATTTGTCAGTTGCTTTTACAGAAATATGGGTAACGCTTTTGAGGCACAGGCGTGTTGTCTAGATGGCTGCGACCTGTTGTGAGTTCTGTTCATCATGTGACATTACTTTTCAGATTTGATGCCTGTAGATGCTTATATGTATGCAAATGTACCTTTCCCTCCCATCCTGCTTTACTAAAGAGTAGGTAAAGCCTACAACAATTAATGCTGGAATTCCTGAATTTGAAGGCCAGAGGAGACATGCACTCTATGCACTCTACTGTGCTTGTAAGAGTGTTAAACCTAGTAAAACCTGAAGTTGCTATTATATCACCTTAGTCACTGTTAGTATTTTTTTCTTTGCTTTGTTCTGGAAGACAGATTGCTTGAATTCTTCTCTTGTTAGGTTGCCAGCAGGAAGACCAGAAGGCTGCTAGATAAAAGTAAAACTTTCCACGTGACGTGTGGTGTTACAATATGCATCTTCTCAGGTGAGATCTTACTGTGCTGAGCAGTTTGGGAAACACACTGAAGCAGCACTTTGTGGTTTTGCTAGTACAGTACATTTGGGGGTAGTCTTGCTCTGTGCTTCCTTGCCTTTAGCTGTGAATGCTTCCTTGGATATGCGTGGGTTTTGTTTTTTTTTTTTTTTTTCCTTTAAACACGTGGGCTTACATTCTAATGCTGAGCCTCTCCTTAAAATTTCAGTTTCTGAAAGGACAGGTATGTGAGATCAGGTCAAAAATGGCCCTTACAAGTGACCCTCCATTGTGTGTAAGGAATTCGAGTGAAGGAGCAGGGTGCCTGCAGGCTTATCTGCAGAAAAGGGAGCAGTGGAGGCAAATACCTAATCAGGTGAAAAAAAAATGCTCTTGGTGGACACCTTTGAATGTTGTCTCCCAGCTGAAGCACTGCAGTACAGGAGTGATCGCTGTACTGTTAAAATCTTGAAATATGTACAGCTTTCGGCTATGAATATCTGTAGCCTGATTTACTTTAGAGAAAGAATTCCTTAGTCCCTCATGCATCTCATGTAGGTGGTGTGATATTGTCGCTTGGCATCTGGGGAGCCCCTTTACTTTAGGGGAACATCTATCCTTGTTTACAGATCTCTTGTATTTTTTTTTTTCCAGTCTTACATGTTGCTGCTCATCTGGTGAATGCTCTTAACTTCTCTGAGAACTACAGTGAAGAGTTTCTGGCACTAAATGCAGCAAACTATCGTGGTGAGGTGAGCCAGCTGTCCTTTCATATTTTGCTTTTAAGAATACAATTTAAGTATATGTTATTTGTATATTCAGTTCTTTTGTGTGTTCCATTCAGTTTTGTGCTGGTTTGTGCATTTAAAACTCACCATCAGGTGGATTGCTGTGGATTTTACTTCTTTCTCCAGACAAAGCATGCATTAAATATTTTTTTGTTTAAGCCAACAGAATTCAGTCGTATTGGATTACGAGGTGGAGGATGCTGTCATCAAATCCTTTCACCTTGCACCCTGTTCTCCTGCTTCTCCTTTTCTGCTTCTCTCTGTTCTTTGGATGGGCCTGGTCGAGACCCTTGTGCTGCTGTGCAGGAGAATATATTCTGCATTTACAGTGTTTAGGATGTAGTGCCACGTGATATATACTGGTGATTTGAGGATAGCAAGATTTGAGAGTGATTTTGCATTTTTAAACTGCAGTGGGAAATGGAGTATATATGCTAAGATTGGAATTAGTTATCTGCATGAGCTGGACTGGAAACTGTTTTCTACTTACAAAATACTTGGTTTGCATGGCTCCTCCGACTGTGGTGTGGATCTCTTGCAGGCAGACCAGAGTCCTAGTCCTTCCTCCAGGTGCTTGCTTGTGCATTTGGCAGTGGGGCTATATTTGCAGATTTTAGGAGTAAGACCAGAGTCCAAGACTCTTTCCTCCTTGGGCTCCAATCAAGTTCTTTCTTGTTTATATTCATTCTAGTCTCAGCTCTCCGTTTCTTTTCTACCAGCTTCGTTAGGAAAGATTTAGAGTGACCCTATCGCAGCTGCATCCTTTCCTGGAAAAGCAGAGCTTGACTCAGCCCAGGCTCATAAGGACCAGCAACCCAGGTCTTCCACTCCCTGGGTAAATGATCTAATCACGGAGCTATTCTGTGGCAGACAGACATGCCAACACCAACTATTGTGCTGAGGTTATGGGTTGAATTCCAGTGTCTGCATGTGTTAGGAGTGGTCTTAATGGACTTAGCCTCGCCAGGGACATTAACAGGAACTTGCCTCAGGCAAGAACTTGCCAGGGTGTACATGGCAGCCTTCACTAAACAGCCCTAGGAATTTTGCAATAGAAAATGGAGATGATAAGTTTTTACTAACTCTAGGATAGAAACCTCCCGGATTGTAGATACTCCGGTAGCTCTTGAGCCTCTCTACAGTGAAGACAAAACCTCAGGAACTCGGGGAAAGTGAGGAAGTTGTGTGGTTGTGAGGTTGACAGTCTCCTCTCTTTCACATGTAATGAAGGACCCAGGAACATCTGGCCTTGTATTGTCAGCTCCTTTGTTTGCAGTCCTGCGGCACTCGAGTCCACTGCAAATCTCTTGGTACCACTGCAAATCTCTTGGTGATGTAACTGGCAGTAAAATGCTTGCAGCTTGTCTTCCATTTAAATTCAAAATCTCCCTCTTCTGTTCCCCTCTGTCCTCCCAAAGGTGTGAGGTAACCGAGTAAATTTAACCTTTCAAAAAATAATTATCTGTAAAATTATCTGGAACCCAGTTTTTCGTAACGGATCAGAATTGTCTTTATTGGGAGAATGCAAAGACTAAAGGTTTAGTTTATGTTGAATTGCAGTCAATGTAAACTGTTACCAAATACCGGCATTTATATTTAGGGATTGCTTATGCCTTCATGTGTATGAGCTTCATGTACTACTTATTATTACATTATTCATGTAGATATTGATTTTTTTTTTTCTTGTCTGTTTTTCAGGACCCGAGGAAACTGCTTTTTACTACTGGTAAGTGTTGCAAAACCAAATGGGAAAATTTGGTGCTTCTCATCATCACTCTCCAGACAAAACATTTTAGTTCTGTGTTCACATACTAGGTTTGTTGTATCTCGACTAGGTTGAGATGTGTTATTTGTGTTAATATAACCTGAGTTTGCTTATCCAATAGTCAGGAGGGAGGAGTTATATAAGCCCTGTAGTAGGATGAGCAGCATCTTCAAAGCTGTTGTTGTACAGATGAGTCAGTGGAAAATCATTGGTTTCAGACAGAGATTCTGCATAATATTAAAAGCAAATTCCTAAATGATCCGATTTCTAGAAAAAGTAACACAACACACAAAGTGGTCGTCTTGCTTCAGCTGATTTAAGAGTTGGTTTGACTTCACAGCCATCTAAACTGTTACAGGCTTCAGTGCTCATAAAGAATAAATAAGGAAAGACATTTTTGGTGCAGGAGCTTAGAAGGCAGCAATGTTTGGGTGCGGAGGGGTAGGCACAAGCCTGCGCTGTAGTGCCTTACAAGCAGGTAAAGGTCCTTTCTGAAGTCATCTGTCTTTCGCTGTTATTTAGATCAAATGCAAAACTCTCAGCCTGGTAGCTTTTGCGAAAAGATTCAAAGGAATCAGTCTGGACAGCAGCAAGTGGGGTTTTAGACCTGTCAGTCCCAATACGTTTACTAGAATTGACTTCTCCTGTGGGAAAGGGCTTTCCAAGAACCCTAGGCAAGGTTTAGGTCGCTTGAGAGTAGAGGAAGTGAGAAAGTGGTAGAAATCGAGGTACAAGTTAACTGCTCATTGGAAATAGGCTGGGTAAACGGTGCTACCAGTTTCAAATGGTGTTGAATCAATGGTGGAGGCTTGAAAGAAGGTGACTTACAGAGGGGGAAGTTCAAGATGGAGAGAGAGAATCAGAAAAAGCAGCTGGTATTATATTTAATGTCTTAGGTAAAGGTAAAGAACTTGGGATGAAGAATGAGTGTAGAGGAAGATTTTGCTGCACTGGGAGCTGTACAAATATGCAAAAAAAAGATCCTTTGCCAAACAGTTCAGAACTAGATTATTGACTGATTTTTTTAATATAGTGAAGAGAAGCAATAAGGAGTTGGAAGGATTTATAGTGTGAAGGCTTTTCAGATTGGTCCAGAAAAGAGCTTCCTTTTCTAAAGGTGTGAGGCTAACTGTGAGAGGACCAAATATTCAAGATTACGGTTAGTGGAGGAAAAGAGGGCCAGGGAGAAGAGGAGACACTAAAAATGCACTGATGAATCAGGGCAAGGTTGTATTTGTAGTTTGATGGAGAAGATAATGGAAGAACTGTTTGTAAAAGGTGACCTGTGGCTCGAGTGGCAGTATTAGGAAGTTGGATCAAGTGCTGTACTGCAGTTGGACTGGAAGTATCTGTGTCGCAGGAGGGATTTATTACATGTTACTTATCAAATGAGATTGAGAGCAGAAATGAAGAAGGAGGAAACAGAAAGAATGCACACTTTTTTACTGCAACTGCTTTTATTTGTAACCTATTATGAAAGGGCGAAATTATATTTCTTATGAAGTCAGTGACAAAAATGCCACTGATTGTAGGACCAGCATTTCTCCTAAAGTTTGTAAAACTGATGAGGGATTTGGCATGAGTCAGATTTTGGATAACGGACTTTTCAGCAAGTGGATATTGAGAAGTTTATGGAAAGAGAAGATTTGAGATTGTCTCTTCATTGTTAGAGAGTCTAAAATCGCTATCAGTTACCTAAAAATTAGCTTACTCTTACCATCTGGATGTGATTCTGTGAAGGATCACATTCCATTAATATCTGTGGTTTTGTCACTTGCATTTATAAAAGCTGGTTGAGACACTTGCACTCTGACACTAAACCAGTGCTTACTTAGCTTTGTGCTTGGTGATTGGCCTGACTGCCTTTGAAACCCAAACACGTGGCTTACAGGGTGGTTGGAGACTATGCCTAAAAAGTATCATTCTTTGAGAATGATAACCTTTTTTTTTGGTTTCGATGTAACATTTCATGGATTCTTAACTGCTGGGATGGCAATTTTGAAGATGATTTGCTCAGCACAAGTGATAACTTTCTAGTCTATCTTTAGGCTGATGGTTTACTGTACTTTATGGGCAGGATTCTACTTCAGAATGAGCTGAATCATGCTGTAGAAGCACTTGTTTCCTTTGGTTTAAAAACCCTCCAAGGATAGACTAGTTCTGATATGAGTCTGAATTTGAACACATGTCCAATCCTTAATTTTTTTTAAGCTTTCCCAAATGCTGGTGGTAGATCCCTCTCACAGACCTGGCTCTATGGGCAACAATTTTCAAGCATGATACAGTGCCATGGAGAGTAATTTCAGGCTCTTTCCCGTTCCAGAATGAAATGGGTTGGCAAACAATTGTAGTGACAGCTTGCATAGAATTTTATTTGCCTGAAATTCTGTCCCTGACCAGGTTTTTAATTGTCGTGTTCAATAGAGTTTAGAGTTTGGAGTGAAAAAGAGAAACTTATACAGTCAGTCTTCCAAATAAACAAACAGAGAATATTTTTTCTTGGTTACCTGCTTTACAGACAAATGTGAGCAAAAGATTGCAGGAAGAAAGACTAATAGGGAACTAGTGACGCATGGTGAAATGCAAGGAAGAGGGCAGTTTTCTCTCTAGATAACAAAAGCTTTTTCTTTTTTACTATCTAGTCTGTTACATGAATTGTCTTCAAAATAAATAAATACGTGCAAGAGTTTGGATCATGATTGGTATGTCTAATAACTTTTACTTTCTTGAAACATCATAGGAGGTAAGTGCACCTCTTGACAGTTAAAATATTAAGTTTTATATTCCATTTTAGTTCCAGGTCTGACTGGAGTCATTATGGTGTTAGTATTATTCCTAATGTGCACAGCTTCCACGTACGCCATCAGGTAAGTCATAATCTGATCATTATGCTGAAAAATGCTGTTTAAGTAATCATATTCTCATACTGATTAGAGGGAATGAAGAGTAAATGCAATACATAAAAATATTTAAATGAGCGTTAAATACCATTTTTCTTGCCCTATTTTATTTTTCTTTACTAGCTTGCAGGTAGATTTTGTATTCAAAGAATTTCAAAACCTGATTCAGTTGCCTTCAGAGAAAAATACTGTTGGAGGAATGTACTGAGTTAAAAATCTGGACCTTTAAAAATTCAAATAGAATTTTTTCCTGTTTGTGCAGAGGCAGTAAACTAAGCATATGGAAAGTTCTGTTTAATGCCTAAATTAAGTCCACTAGAATTAAAATAAGAAGATAATCTTCATCTGAATTATTTTCACTAATTAATTGTAACAACAAACTGTGAGAAAACGCCACCAAAAACCCCAGCAGTGAAGCAAACTGAGTCATGCTACTTAAGTAGAATGTTGCTTTCTTAAGGCTCTGCTTCTGATTGTCAGATATACTCTTTTTAATGTCAGTTATAGTTTGAAATAGCAATACAGTATTAGTTCAGAGGACTTGCTGAGAGTTCTGTTGGTTTGCTCCTCCAATGGGTTCACATTTTGCACCGACGTTACTGAATGTGTTTTATAGGACATTGGAGTGACTGGTGCATTGGAGGATGTAGCCCAACAATGTAGCCTCCTTAAGGCTTGGATTCCGCAATTGAAGCATGTAAACCCCCCCTTGATTTTTTTTTTTTTAAATACTAATCTTTGGTGAATTCAAAGACTGATTATGTAAATACATCAACTCAATTCAGATTTTAATCTTATGTCTTCAAATATTAACGATGTGAGCTACACACGTGGTTATGAACTTTGTTGAACTAATCTGTCTTTCCTGAGTAGCAATGTTACCAGGTGCTGATTCAGGAAAGTAATTCAGCAAATACCTTTATAGCCAGGTACTTGCAGGGTTGAGACCTTTGTGAGGCCCTGCAGGCTGCAGAAGTGCAGGTAAGGCTGCTGCACGAAGTGTCAGATGTGGCTGCACGTCATGTAGCCCACACAGATGGTTCTGCTCGCAAAAGAAAGCCAGTTTGGGGAAGATGGAAAAATAAAACCATTACTTCACTCCGCAGCAGCGAGCCAGAGCAAAGGCCTGTTTTCTCCCAAGAATGTGATAAATGAGAAAAAAGGAACAGCATTTATTAATAATTGGGAAAACTTAGGAAAACATATGTAGTTGCAAACATATATTTTTGGAAATACTAATTTTGGGGTTCATGCAAGATAGATTTTCATCTTTCAAAGTTACATGCTTGTTTCCTTCTTCGATCGCTCTAAGTGCAAGTGCTTTCCTGTCTTTCTGCCATCCAGCCAGCACAATGAGAAGATCATCTGCATCTCCTGGCACTCTGACAATAATTCTTACTTAGAAATTTTATGGTGGCTCCTCCCTCAGGCATATAGCTCAAGCTTGTCTTTGGTAGTGTGCTTATCTAAGGCTTCTGTGTGCATCTTTCTGTCTGTTCTGAATCTCTTTCCCTGTGGATTCTCACGTGCCTTATGATGGCTAAGCTCATGCTATAGTCTTAGGAAAATTAATTGGAAAAGTTTACTGCCTGTCAGAAACAGTGCTTTTAAAAACAGTACTTCAGAGACTCTTGGACTTCAGCTCTTTCACACTGACCTGCGTAATAATTCGTGTCTTCGTATTTTCTCCCTGAAATTTTTTGGTACATGATTATCCTGCTATTTTCTTACATTTACTTGTTCAATAAACTGTGTGAATAAGTATTAGGAGGATTGAATTAGCTGCTGGTGTTTTAAAAGAGGAGAGTGTTGTTTGAAAAATTTTCTAAATTTTTGCCATGTCATACCTGAGCATTAAATCAACATTTTTTTTCTTGAGAAATTGTTGGAACGTTTATTAGAAAATACAGTAAATCCTGTGAATAAATGCTGACATTTCTGCTAACTTACAAATTGATGTTGTTCAAGAGTATTTCCATTGAAAACAATTACTAGTGACTTTGAAAATCATGTATTTCAAGCAGCATTAAAATATAAGCTTCTCCAATGCTGTATCTTTTTTTAACCAAATATTCCATTCTTCATCATCTAAAATACCCATATCTTCCTTTTCAGAACTAACTGTAAGAGGGGTAAAACTACTTTTCCAAAACTATACTGCTTACTGTATCCCTTTAAAGAATGGCAATCTCCCCTTACATTTCTCTGTAAGTTAACTCTTGCAGGTTTTCACCTGCAAATGTCTAGAGTAGGTTAAACAAAATCAAAATCAAATACTCAACTTGACCTTAAATTTTTAGGACTTGCATTATGAAGAAATGCATTCATTCTGTGATTAATGTCTATTTTAAGCCCTAAGAAGGTAAAGAAAGTAGTAAGTGTTCTGAAGAGCTATAGAAATATATATGTAGCGGTAGGAAGACTGAGTATATTAGAATACTGTATGTGTCTGTACACAGTTTAAGAAGGATACAAGTAAGAAATATGTAATTATTAAAATGTTGGAAAATATGATTCATGGTAAGAGATTCAAGGATCTCCACCTCTGTAGTTTAAGGAGATGAAGTTGAGCGGACTTAATTGCATTGAGGGGAACTTCATACAGGTTAGGAACCAGGATTTTCTAGTAAAGGTGTCTGCAGGAATGCTAAAAGAATAAAATACTCTACTGACTGGAAGCTGGCATTTAGACATATTCAGACAAGAAGCATACAGTCCTTTTAACCAGTAATAATAATCAGCGGCTGAAAACAGCATGTCAGAAACTGGGATTGACTTTACATCTCTGAAACTGAAAAACGGGTGCATTCTAAAAAGAAGTACTCAAGATCCAACAAAAATGAGTCCAGCGTGCAGCATTTGGTTTTGTAGCAAGACGCCAAATTACACGAGAGCTCCAAGACCTGTTTCGAGTGTGGGGGTGCCTTCCCGTTCTGCTTGCACTCCCCACGCCACCGTCCTTGACTTTCATCTTCCTCATGTTCACTCCCACAACTCCTTACAGATGCTGGTGAGTGACTGCATGGAAGTACCTGCCAGGATCGTTGGAAATGATTTGAGCAGCCTGAAGGAGGGAGAAGTGTTAGGGTGGTGCTGAGAAGGGGGGGGGGATGGCAGGATGGAGTGGTGGGGGGTAGTTTCAGAGCCCCTTGCTGTCGCTGGGTTCCTTAAAGCTGCCTTTGCTCTTTATTTTGGTGACTTTCAGATTATCAAAATTATTTTTGGTGTCTTGAGAGAGAAAACAAGTTCTGTATTAACAGAAAGAAATGCAGCGTACCTGCAAGGGCAGTTAAATGTTTATGTAAAAAGCCACAGGAGGGGCAAATATGTGAAAGAAGTTAGCTGTGTCAGAGGAGTAGCTTCTTAAACTATGTTCTCAGAATTAAGGTTGTTTGTTTTTGTTTTTTTTTTTTTAATAATAGTTTTGGCTTATGAATGAGGATAGGTTTTCCGGTTTTGGAAGGAACTTTCCTACCATGCTGTGTAGTGTGAGAGGAGTGTTTGTGTGTTATCATGTAGAGTATTTTCTTAACCGTTCGGTGGTGGTTGTTTTTTGGTGACTCTTTACTCAAGAGTAACAGAAAAGAGTTCCAGATGGGTATTTTCTTTGGTCTTGGTTCTTTTTACATTACCTAACAAGTTACTGATGAAAGGAAATCTGCTTTCCCCTTCACCTTTCCTGATCCTCACAGTGGTAATGTTCTTTTTGTTCCTTCCAAGACGGTCAGTCCTAGAGCCCCACTATATGTGGCCTCCTGCCCTGAAAATTCTCCTACCTGTCTTCTTGCTGCATCCTTTCCTCCTGTATCTCCTCCCACTCCATACCCTCACAAATTTCTTTCACCTTTCCCACCAGCCCTCCTGCTGCTCTCTATGCTGCCTGCTTGTCTGTTGCACCAGTAGTGACCCACTGAACACCACAGCCCTGTGCTGGGGCAGGGAGAGCTCTAGGAGGCATTGTAAAGAGGTTGAGATTTGAGCCTGGCCACTGAAGAACTATCGAAGCTATAAGGATCTGATAGGGACTAAGTGGGACCCTATGAAAGCAGTGAAGTTGCCTGATGTAGGAGGAGTTCATCAGTTGGCTCTGTACTTCTGTGTCCTCCACCTCTCTGTCTCAGCTTTTTACTTCTGTGCCAGTCTCCTGTTCTTCTTGACACTTATTTGCTTACAAGTATGGTGTGCCTATAGGAACAGATACTGGGATTTGACTATTCCACATGGCTACATGGTGTGTAATGATGTCCTGTGTGCACAGGTCTGCTTTTAATTAGCGGTAATTCCATTTGAGTGAAACAGCATTGAACCATGGTTTATTCTTTTCAGGGTTTCAAACTATGACATCTTCTGGTATACACACAACCTTTTCTTTGTCTTCTATATGTTGCTGATGCTGCATGTTTCTGGGTAAGTAAATGGAAAACGCTGTCCCTTTTCATGAAGCACAACCAGAAAGAGCAGTTCCCTTGATTGCTGCTGCCTTTCCCCAACTTGCTTGTGCACTGTGGGCCAACTTCTTGACAAGATGCTGTCGTCTTCAGTTTTTCAACAGGTGTTTCTTTATATAAAGTCCAAACTGTAGCTTGGAGGATTGTGTATTACTGCAGCCAGCTAGCACAAACTTCTTCACTTTCAAGTTGATTTCTTATCTGTTTTACCATTCTAGTGGGAAATCAAGAAAACATAATTGTTGCCTTTCTGTCCCCTCTTACTTGGCCACTGAGAGGAGAATGTGAAGAAAAGTTGCTCATCCCTTTCTCTTTCCTCTCTACCTTCCATTTTGAGACAGTGGCCTCTCCTTAATTATCTCTTTCTCATTGCTATGATACAAAATTTGTTTTCCTTCTTGTTTTCACACCATCAGAGCAGTGTTCATGTGCCATGAAGCTGATGGTCAGGTCTGTATCAGGCACAAACAAGCTCATCTCTACCACAAGGTAAAGCAGCTTCCATGAGTTACGCTGTGTAAAAATCTGGTCCTTTGACATCTCTGAGGTTTCCTTGGTGGATGTAGGTGCAGAGATTGGCATAGGGAAGGGAAGGTGTATTTGAATGAGATTTATTTCTCTGTGTCATCAAACATCTACTGAAACATGAGGTACTGAGATGTCTGAGCAATGCTGCTTAAAGAAAACAGTGAAAGGTAATTAGGTCTAGCAAGGTCACCACCGTAGGACTATGCTGTTGAACAAAACAAACACAGCTTGAGATCTGGTGAGTTGAAATAATGAGTTCAAAACAATTGAAACTCCTGGACAGGATTCCAGTTGTCTGTGGTGCATGGCTCTTGTTCATAGCTGGGGAAGATGAACCTAACCTGTTCTTCTCATCCTGGGTAGGATGAGCTTTTGCTAAATTATTTTTGGCAGGTGTTTGTCTAACTTCTTGAAAACATCTAGAGACTGCGATCCTTGAACTTGCCTAGGCAGTCTGTTCCAGTGATTGCCTTTGGGGTATTTCTCATGTCCATTTTTTTTCCTCTCCTTCTCTGTATTATCCTTTGCCCATTGTATTCCTAATTACTTTGCTACTTCATGAAGGAAGAAATCTAGTTGGAGAGCTTTGTAAATCAAGGCTGCAGTAATACACCAAGCATTAAACAGGCATCTCCTTGTACTTAGCCTCCTTAGTATTGAATTGGGAAGTCATTCAGTGCAAATCTAAGGAACTGAGTCTCAGTTAAAAGTGGGAGAATGAGTCACGGAGAGTGGGAGTTGGTTCAAGTTTAAGATGCCTAAATGTAGGTCTCTACGTGTTTTCTACATGTCTTTCTCCCATTATAGTGTAAAGAGTTCTAATAAATACAGTCAATGGAAAGTGAAGGATGCTTCAGCTAACCTGCTGCTACAAAGATCTACATTTGAGTGAGCTGAATTCATTTCTGGGCTCCATTTGTGGTACTGAATAGAAGATCTCTTCTGAAAATAAAGGAAGCTTAGATACCCACACTTAGGTGCCCCAATGACTCCTGCTTGAAATGTTTCAGAGATTAGCAGATGCATGGTCAGTTACTCTGCAGAGCAAGGCACCTCCTGTGGCTGAACTGTGGAGGCAGATTGAGTGAGGATTTACCTGTGTTGGAGTTTTGTCTTGAGTAATTCCATTGTATTCCTGGTTTCGTGCTTTGTTTCAAACTATTATGGTCTTAGATTATCCTCTTCTTCGGGGTAGCCAAGCGCTTCGCAGCAGTATGTAAAGTGATATGATTAATGTATGATACGTTATGTTTGTTCTTTCATTCCTGTCTTGAGGGAAAGGAGAATCTTCCGGGGAATTACCCTTAAAGGCTTCTGTTGCTCTTGTGCTCCTTGCAGTGTGATTTTCACATATTTTAGCAGTTTAAAGGCCTGGTGCATATCTACATTGGTTTATCTATATTTTAAGCCAGGAATAGCAATAACAGAAAGTAGTTGATTTGAAATAAAAGCTTGATGTTTTTAGTACCCATGTAAGTAGCTATAAAACATAGAAAACATTTGGAGCCAGATCCTCAAATTATCTGAACTGGTATTACTGTGGAGTTAAATGGATTATCATAGAATGATTTGAGTTGGAAGGAACTTTCTAAGAATATCTAGTTCCAACCACCCCACCAAGGGCAGGGCCACCTCCCACTGGACCGGATTGCTCAAAGTCTCATCCAGCCTGGCCTTGAACACTCCCAAGGATAAGGCATCCAGAACTTCTCTGGGCGACCTGTTCCAGTGTTGTTCATAGGAAGGAACTTTTTCCTAATGTCTAGTCTAAACCTACCCTGCTCTAGTTTAAAACTGTTGCCCCTTGTCCTGTCACTACCTGCCCTTGTAAGCAGTCCCTCCTGAGCTTTCCTGTAGTCACCTTCAGGCACTGGAGAGCAACTACAAGGTCTCTGCAGAGCCTTCTCTTCTCCAGGCTGAACAACCCCAACTCTCTCAGCCTGTCCTTGTAGGAGAGGTGCTTCAGCCCCCTGATCATCTTTGTGGCCTCCTCTGGACCAGCTCCAACAGGTCCATGTCCTTCTTGTGTTGGAGGCTTCAGAGCTGGATGCAGAACTGCAGGTGAGGTCTCACAAGAGCAGAGTAGAGGGGCAGAGTCACCTCCCTTAACCGGAGCTGAGAATAAGGCTTCTGTGCTGTTGCTAAAGTTATCCAAGGATTTATCTTCCAAAGGGTGAGAATTCTTAAGATTCCACCCACACTTTGACTTTTAGCAGACCCCTCAAGCAGCTCACCTTGACATGAACAGTGGAAGATGAATGAGAATATAAGACCAGTGTAATTCGCTGTAAAAATGCTTAGAACCATTGACCTTTAGTTTATCCTAAAAGTCTCAAAAAATAATGACATATTTTCTAGCTATAGCCAGCAATGAATTGTGTCTATGTTTTGGGAGTGAAAAAGTCAGGGCAGAGGTTGATGCATGCCTGTGCAAATCCTGCATGCTGTGCTGCTCAGCCTGCAGGACTCTTTCACATAACTTGCCCTTTTTGTCTCTCCCATTGTTGTTTACTAAAGATGCTTGTCTTCTGCTTACTGACATCCACAGTGGGTTTTTATGTATTCAAGTATTGCATGAAATAAATATATAAGGATATGATGTAGGCTCCTTAAGAGTTGTGCAGAACTCAGCCTTTCTGGGAAGTGATCTTGGGTGTGTAAGACAACTTGCTGTTCATTGACAGCTTCAGAAATGGGAGTCATTGCAGCTGCTGTTAACAGGCAGCTTTGTCATTCCACTTTGCCACTCAGTTAGCATGTTTATAGTAGTTTAAAGCAAACTAGACATCACTGGAGGGGATGCCCATGTTTGCATTTCAGCTATTCATGTCTTGAGGAAAACCTGGAATTCTCTTTTGGGGTGCTCTGAGAAGAGAGAAGCTGTGGGAGCAGCTGGAAGGCATGCACACGAGGCTGACTGGAAAAATATCGCAAGTGCTGTGACTTAGAGCTAAATCCATGAGGCACCATAATGTTTAGGGAGCAGGGAACTAGCATAATGCTAGGGGTATCTGTCACTTTGCAAATACACGGTGACCAACAAATGCAAGCAACGGGCTTGATCGAGCAACAAGTACAGACAGAAACATGGGTGTGGGTGCCTGAACACTTCCCAAGCTGGTCCTCCCAGGGTTGGATGTGGAGTTTAGAGTGAGCAGGTTTAACTTCCAAGCTGTAGATTATTCACTGGATCATGCAGGAAGCTTGTAACTAGCTGTCAGGGCTGCATTTCAGTAGGGAAGATTGCCAGTAGCCTGTCGGAGCCCATTTCAGTTGAGAATATTGCAGATGTCCTACTTGTCTCTCTTCTTGTGGATTAGACTCTGGCACCATTGGTGCTGTGTGTGTGTATGTGTTTTGGAGTGGTGGGGAGACCGTATGTCCTTACATTTGGCTGTGTTTAAGATGAGCCTTCACTACATGGCCTAACGCTCAGAGAACACATCTTGCCAGTCAGTGGCGAGATTCCCACCAGAACTATTCAGATTCCCACCATTCCCACCCAGAACGATCCTATACAGCTGTCTTTTAGCCCTTTGTTTTCTTTAAAATATTCCTCCCTGTGGTTTTACTGTCATCAAATCCAGATTTGGAGGCAAGTAGTACTTCCGAGGAATTTTATTACTCGTATTTCTGGTTCTTCCCCATTTCCAATGATTCATTCCTGTGTTGAGATATCCCGGAGTGTCTTAGGTGTCTGCTTCTTTCTTCACAGTTTCTAGCTGCAGCTGCAAAGTTCTCAATTTATTTTACTTTAAGTTCAACTTCAGCTTAAAAACCAAGTATGGACCCCACAGAACAATCTGCAAGAAAGGTTCCTTGGTTACCATGCAGTACTTTGTTTTTTTCCTTCTATTTGACAAGATGATATTTAAAGGAGCGAATTGTACTGTTGTGTGCAAACCTGATAAATATCAAGTAGTGGGAACATTCCTGCAGTTTATGATTTGGCAACTCGGGACACTTCTGCTACAGATTGCCTTAAAAAACAGGGCTTGCTGACTGTAAGGAGGGTGAGTGAGAGCAGCCTGACTGTGATTGAACTGGAAATGTGATTATTTAATTTTTTTTCAAGGCTCCCACAGTATCTTTCCCCCTTTCAAGCAGTGTTAAGCTCGAGGCTGTTCAGTGGGAGAATGCCAAGTGAGCTGAAAACCTTAAATCTTGCCTCGAGTGATGGAGGGCTCTCTCATTGCAAAGCTCCGGTCTGACTGAAAGTCTTGAAGGCAAACAGAATACAAATTTTTACAGATGAGCCTTGTGACTGCTTTGTAAACCCCTCTCCGAATTAAGATAAGTTGCTTGGGTTTGACTGTTACTTCATTGTTTTTACTATTTTTATTTTCCTGTAGGGGAGTGCTCAAGTACCAGACCAACTTAGAGGAACACCCTCCTGGTTGCTTTAATCCTAACAAAACACTCCGACAGAATATGACAGTGCCAAAGGCTTTTGAAGAGCCGTTTCCTGACTATACTACTGAGCCTTTCCCAGAGGATTTACCAGTACCAGAACCCTTTGTACAAAATAGCTTTATGAGAATTTGTTCCGAGGAACCCAAGTTCCAGTCACACTTCCCAGAGGTCTGTATGATCCGACGTTTCAGGTATTGCAAGCCATGCCAAGTCTTTCAGTCAGCCATAACCACTAATTATTGCTTTTCCAGACCAGATGTTTTAATAATGGAAAATATTATTAAAAACTTTTCAGGCATTCAGAGATTTGGTGGGGGAAAAAACCCAATCTATATTAAACCTTGAACTGCATTACAATGTGATGCATAGAATAGGGTGGAAAGAATTTCAAGAGATTGCCTGTAATGATCTTTTTTGTATAACGTGATAAGAGATGTGTGTTGGTCTTGCTATAAATGTGACTTTAAATTACAGTGTAGCACTTCACAGCAAACATTTATCTAAGATATTCATAAACTCCCTTTGTAAGCATTGTGTGGTAGTAGTTAATTGAAATAATCAAATTCCATTTGTTCTCTTCTTTTTGCCATGCGGATGCAAGTCCTAATACTCATTTCTGGGTTGCAGTTGGTTGTGGTTTGGCTTTGTGTGGCCTGTTGTTTGCAGACAGGCTTGATTTTTATGTGGCATGGGGAAATGAGTATGATGACAGTGGGTTTAGAAAAGCTTTTTCTTTCTCTGTTTCCCATTTTTCTTTTGTGTCTTTGTTTTGTGGCAACATTTTTTTCTTCATCCAGATTTTCTCTTTTCTTTTGAAAAAGAGGAAGTCTGGGAGAACAAAATTCACAAGTCCAAGGCTCACTATTCAAGATGGTCCCATAACAGACCTCTCAGGAGTGTCTATTATTATCATTGTTTTCTATAGAAAATATATATATATATATATATATATATATATATATATAATGTCCCTTACTAGCTGCAGTGGGAACCCGTTCTGCTGTGGATAACGTGATCATAACAAAGTTGTTTAGATTTGTATTTTGTTGTGGTAGTACTCCTGAATTACAAGCATTGTTGTATGTCTGACTCCATATGACCCACAAGACATCAAACAGTCTTCTTAGGGGCTTAAGATACCTGCTTTAGGGTCATTTGTGGGAACAGAAGAGCCATGGAAAGAAATGTTCACACAGTGTTCTTCTGGCACCTTGTAACATTATTTGGGACTTTTATTCAAATTGGAAGTGATTTATGTACTTGGTGATGCCAAGCTTGAAGGGGGGAAAAAAAGCAGCTACTTGTCAGCTACTGAGGTTTTTAAGGCCAGAGGTGCTTGAGGGAGTTAAATATTCTTCTAGTTGCAACAGATGCTCGTATGTAACTTCAAAAATCAGGAAGGGAAGATGGATGAGGGTTGAGGGCATTTCAGTGCTATGGCCTAAATGGCTGAGCAGATGTGGAATTAGTAGTTGACTCTGCCATAAGCCTCTAGTAATTGACTCTTAGGATGGGATTTAGGTAAGCAGCTGCAAACGTCTCTATCTGAGGTAGTCACCCAGAGCTCCCCATATGATCACTACAGAGAAATGGGAATTGTCAGAGTAGTACTTTTCTGGCATACTCATCTTCCACAGCAGCAAATAAATCATGATTCAGAAGTGCCCGTTTCTCTCCCTTGTCTATGATTTTACGCTAGTTCTATGTAAGCATAAGCTATATAGCACAAGAATGCTTCTTTCTTAGTTTTCTGCATGTGCCCAAGATGATAAAAAGAAAGGTAGTAGTCAATACTGCAAGTTAGACAGTGTTTTCCTGTAAAGGTTAACTAGTTTTAGAGTACTCTGGTCCTGTTAGGTTTTGAAACGGTGGATCTGCTGTCATTCACTGCTGAAACCAGCTGCAGTCTAACTACACAAAAGCAGAGTAACATGGTTACAAATGAAGTCATTAGCATTTTGTTCCTGATGAGTTTTATGATTGAAATTATTTGTGACTGTGGATGATGCTGTGGGTTAGACTGATGAAACCTCCATTACACGCTTGGATTTCTGCATAAAGGGAGATGTGGGGGTTACTTGTGACCAGAACACTGCTCCACAGTAAATGGGAAATGGTGTTGTCAGCAGGAGCAGGGAGGTGATCATGCCCCTGTACTCGTCTTTGGTGAGGCCTCACCTCGAGTGCTGTGTCCAGTTTTGGGCCCCTCACTCCAAGAGGGACACTGAGGTGCTGGAGAGGACACAGAGGTGGCTACCAAGCTGGTAAAGGGCTTAGAACACAAGTCATATGAGGAAAGGCTGAGGGATCTGGGGCTGTTCAGCCTAGAGAACAGGAGATTGAGGGGAGACCTCATCGCTCTCTACAACTACTTGAAAGGAGGTTGTAGAGAGGTGGGGGTTGGTCTATTCTCCATCGTGGAGAGTGATAGGACAAGGGAAAATGGATTTAAATTGTGCCAGGGGAGGTTCAGCTTAGATATTAGGCAGAATTTCCATACTGAAAGGGTTGTCAGGCATTGGAACAGGCTGCCCAGGGAGGTGGTTGAGTCACCGTCTGTGGAGGTGTTTAAGAGACAGGTGGATGTTGCGTTGGGGGGAATCATTTAGTAGGTTGATAGGGCTGGAACAAAGGCTGGACTTCATGATTTTCTAGGTCTCTTCCAGCTGATACGATTCTATGAAATGAGGTCCTACGAGCACTCATGTAGTATTGAAACTGGAAAACATAAAATGGAAAGTTCTTGAGGTGATGTATTTTTGTGTTCCTGCAGACCTGGTTTTGGATTTCTGGACCTCTGTGCTTGTACTGTGTGGAAAGGCTGTACCGCTACATCCGCAGCAATAAACCAGTCACAATAACTTCAGTGATCAGTCATCCCTCCAATGTCCTTGAAGTAAGGATGGTGAAAGATGACTTTAAAGCGAGGCCTGGTCAGGTGAGTTAATATTCCCGCCCCCCCCAAAAAACCTCCTGTTCATGTAGCATTATCTATAGGGATTACTTTCACTGTCTATGTACTTACCCATCACTGAATGTTTGGAGCATGTATTATCTATAGTTTTATTTTCTCTGGCTGATTTTTGTTTCAGTATGTTATTCTACACTGTCCAAGAGTGTCTGCACTGGAAAGCCATCCGTTCACCCTTACAATGGTAAGAAATATGATTTTTCTCCGTACTTTCCATTTTATTTATATTTAGTAAGCAAAAAGCAAATGGTCTTCAAGGTGAAAATTCCCTTCAGAAGAGCTTATGTTTCATTTATGAGGGTACCAATGAATATGAAATACAGCAATTATTATGTATGACGGTACTCAATACATATTTAATTTTCTTCACCGTTGAGAAAATGATAATAGGAACTTTTTTCAAAATCTTCCATAAGTGAAAACCAATACTAAAGAAATAAATAAAATCCATGTGGTTTTGATCGTTGCTTCATAAAAGAGATTTCAACCATTTTTGTAGACCTTCACACAGAATGAGCACAAATTGTAATGAACTGTCTGTTGTCTTCTCTTTGCAGTGAAAAGATATTCCTGTAATTGCCTTTTCCAAAGTTAGAAACACATCAAGTTTGAAAAAGAAGTTTCTAAAATAGTCTTCTGTTTCATTTTTATATTGAGGGATTTATCAATGACTTAGTGATTTACCCTAACATTGGGCTTGTTACTTCATTGATCTATAATGGGGAAAAGACCCCCTGGACATAGCCTGGAATAAAGTGAAACTGTATGTAAGTGGACCTTTAGTTCTGCAGGAGTAGAGAGTCTTGGGAGATACTACCAAAAAGTCACAGTGCTGCACTGGCTATGGTGTTACAAAAAGCAGTCTAAGATTGAGTATTAGTGGCAGCCTTTTTCTTCCAATAAAATAAAAAAATAAAAGCTTTAGGATTGCCTGAAGCAGATATTCTTCAAGAAGATTGTGGAGATAAATATTCACATTTCGTTCTTGCCTTTGGACTGCTAAGTGATACTTTATCCTCACAGAATTGCATCTTTTGCTATGGAATAGCTGAGATGTTTTACACTGAAATTCAGAGGGGAGAGCTGGGTCCTGTCCACTTCCAGCTCTTTGGTTTTGTGTGATTTTTTTTTTTTTGGTTGGTTTAGTTTTTTTTAAATTTATTTATCTATATGTTGAACCGGGAGGCAAGTACTGTCACAGGGGAACTCTCACTCTGTATTCCACCCAAAATATATTTTGGGCAGTAAATCTGGGAGTTGATCTCCCTGAAGGGAATCTGCCTCTATATAGGTTGGTAGAGCAGTATCGGAACTTGCATAGCCTGATTTCTGCAAAATTTTCCTATCTATTCACTTCACCAGTAGAAAGCAGACATGTGTGTTACTTATCTCTTGTTAACGCCAGTAGGCAATTTGAAGGCTTTCCTCTGTGTAGTGCATGAAGATAACTAGAAACACAATGCTGAAAAATGATCTGCGTTGAGTATGATGAAACAATAGCAGTTTTTTTTTCCTTTTTTTTTTGGTACGGAATGGTTCAGTCATTTATGTATAATTTTTAGTAGTTTAGTGATTGTAAGATAAAGAACTTATACTAAGTCTCAAATTGCTCTTTACATTCATTTGACTCTAGCATAGCTATATTTGATAAAATTACAGAATAAAAGAATCATTAAAGTTGGAAGAAACCTCTTAGCTGAAGTCCAACCATCAACCCAACACTATCATGACTTGTTCTGTACCAGTGGCCATACCTTAAACATTAATCTCAAAACATCCTGTTCTTAATTTCTGACTGTCCATCTCAGTGGAAATTAAAATAGTGGTAACACTTTGCTCGTTAGGAGTGATTACACAGTATGGAAACTATGGGACCGTTAGAAGGATTTATGTTTCTTATATTAGGACACTGCTAAAACAATATTCTTAATTCCAGAAATAATGTCATCAAAGAATATTAGGCCTGGTTCAGTAGTTGTCTCTGGCAAAACTTCTTATTTGTTACGATGAGAGTTTTTTTTTCAAAAAGAGACTGCTAATGTGGACTTACTGGGTTAGATCATAGGATGAGACTGAATAAGATGCTTTGTTGAAGTCAGAGTCTTTGCATGAATTGAGAATTTCATACACTGTTTAAAATGGCATACTATAATAATGCATGTTATGAAAAATTATTTTTGCATGAAATCTTCTAAATCTAAGAGCTGTGGAAAGTAGATCTCCTGTGAGTCTGAGTTTTCTTAGTAACTCATTTATATTCAGCTAATATCCAGTATATTTCCAGTACAAAGGTCTAGTTGATGAATTACAATTTGGGGTGATTTTCCCAGTCGTGTATTAAATATGTAACATTAGAACTAGCAATTTCCACTCGCAGACAATGCATTAGATTTTAAGTATGTAATACTAGACCAGGCAGTTTCTATTCATGCTCAGTGCTTTACACTCTAAAGTATGGTGATATCCTTCAACATAACAGCATATCCTTCAAGATCACATACGTATTTTAACTGTTGCAAGATACAGAATCGTAGAAAGATGGGAGGAGTGGCCGATGTGCCAGAAGGCTGTGCTGCCATCCAACATGACCTGGACAGGCTGGAGAGTTGAGCGGAGAGAAACCTTATGAAATTCAACAAGGACAAATGTAAAGTGCTGCATCTGGGGAAGAGCAACCCCATACATCAGTATGGGTTGGAGGCTGAGCTGTTGGAGAGCAGCTCTGGGGAGAAGGACTTGGGAGTCCTGTTGGACTGCAGGCTGGCCATGAGCCAGCAGTGTGTCCTTGCAGCGAAACCAGTGGCATCCTGGGATGCATTAAGAAGAGTGTGTCCAGGAGGTTGAGGGAGGTTGTCCCGCTCCTCTACTCTGCGGTGGTGAGGCCTCGTCTGGAGTCCTGTGTCCAGTTGTGGGCTCCCCAGTTCAAGAAGGACAAGGAACTACTGGGGCGAGTCCAGCACAGGGCCAACAAGATGATGAGGGGACTGAAGCATCTACTGTATGAGGGAAGGCTAAGAGGGCTGGGTCTGTTTAGCTTGGAGAAGAGGAGGCTGAGGGGGGATCTCATCAATGGTTATAAATATCTGAAGGGCAAGTGAGAGGAAGGTGGGGCCAGACTCGTTTTTCAGTGGTGTCCAGTGACAGGACGAGGGGCAGTGGTCAGAAACAGGGAAACAGGCGGTTCAACCTAAGCATAAGGAAATATTTCTTTACTGTGAGGTTGACGGAGCCCTGGAACGGGCTGCCCAGAGAGGTTGTAGAGTCTCCATCTCTGGAGACATTCAAAACCCACCTGGATGTGTTCCTGTGTGATCTGCTCTAAGTGGTCCTGCATTGGTCAGGGGGATTGGACTAGATGATCTTCAGCAGTCCCTTCCAACCCTGAATATTCTGTGATCTTCAACTAGATCAGATTGTTCAGAGCCCCATCAAGCCTAATCTTGAATGTTTCCAGGCAAGAAATATCTTCCAGCTCTCTGGGCAACCTGTGCCAGCATTTCACCACCCTCACTGTAAAAATTTCTTCTATATATCAAGACTATATTTGCCCTTTTTTTTAGTTTGACATCATTACCCCATGTCCTGTCGCAAAAGGTCCTGCTTTTTAAGCCTGTCCCCAGGCTCTGTGTGATGTCCTGTCTAAGCTGATGAAAAATCTTTTTGTGCCTGGAGTGTGCTTAAAAGGCAAGAAGTGACCAGTTCAGGCATACCTTTAGACTCTAAATGAGGACTATTAAACAAAAGTGGAAAGGAAGAGGTGAGTCAGTGTGAAGGAGTCATGCAGATATTTTACTAGTCCCTTCATCTTTGGAGGTTGTGTATTATTTACAGTTTAGCTCAGTTTCTTACATAATGCTGACGTGGAGGAAAACACTGAGGCTGTATAAAGGGCATGAACCCACTCCCATTGCACTGGTAAAGCTCCCACAAGTTTCACTTGGAGCCAGAGGAAGCTCTGAGTTGTAACCAAATGAACATAAAGAGGTAGGCATTGTGCAGAAATGTGTGCAGTGGTGTTTATTTTCTTTTCCTTTATGTCAATTGAAAGTTTTCTTTCCCCTGCTGATGGGAGAAATGAACAGAAGTTGTCGGTGCAAGATGCGTGTGGGAGCTTGGACAAGCAGAAGTCTATGTTGCTTTGAACTCGGAGCTGCCGGTCTGGCTTCTTTGCTAAGCTGTCACCTGGCCCTGCCATGGCAGGCCTCATGTCACAGCTTCACAGAATGATTGAGATTGGGAGAGACCTCTGGAGACCATCCTGTCCAACCTGCCTGCTCAAGCAGGATCACCAAGACCCAGTTGTCCAGGACCATGTCCAGATGGCTTTCGAATATCTCAAAGGATGGAGACTCCACAATGTCTCTGGGTAACCTCTGCCAGTGCTCTGTCACCCTCTCAGTAAAAAATTTTTTACTGATGTTTAGAGGGAACGTCCTGTGTTTCAATTGGTGTCCATTGTCTCTTGTCCTACCACTGGGCACCACTGAAAAGAGCCTAGCTCCATTTTCTTTGACCCTAACTTCAGGAACTTATTATACACATTGATAAGATCCCCTTGAACCTTCTTTTCTCCAGGCTGAACAGTCCCAGCTCTCTCAGTCCTTCCTCATAGCAGAGATGCTCCAGTCCCTTAATAATCTTCTTGGCCCCTGGTTGGACTCTCACTGGTGTGTTCCTGTGCTTCTGGAAGGAGCCCAGAACTGGACAAGTTCCAAGTCCAAGAACTGGTCTATTCAAGTGCTGAATAAAGAGAAAGGAAAGTCTCCCACAACCTGCTGGCAGTTTCACTTGTGCACTCTGAAGTTTGGGCACTTGGAGATCCCAGTTTTCTGTCATGATTGATGTGGAAGGTGGCATTTGTAAACTCCGTTTTTCAAGCATGCTTCCAGTGTTTTTTATTAGCTGCTGACTTGTATTCACTAGTGTGACTCCTTGACTTTGTTAGAAGGGACCTTTAAAGGTCATCCAGTCCAACCCCCCTGCAGTGAGCAGTAACATCTTTAACTAGATCAGGGCCTTCAACGTCTCCAGGTATGGGGCTTCCACCACCTCACCGGGCAGCCTCTCCCATTGTTTCATCATCTTCATTGTAAAAAGTTTTTTCTTAATGTCAAGTCTAAGTCTACCCTCTTTCAGTTTAAAACCGTTACCCCTTGTCCTGATGCAACAGGTCCTGCCTTCTTCATTATGAACCCCATTTAAACACTGGAGGGTTACTTCAAGGTCTCCCTAGAGCCTTCTCTTCTCCAGGCTGAACAACACTCTTAACCATCTTATATTTTCCACTTGGTATTGAGTTCTCTTTCTTTTCAGACGCTTGACCACACTACTGATTATTTGCAACAGCATGAAACCATAGTACTCGCCATTTATGACTGCATGTTTCCTTTTTTTTTTTTTTGCTAATGAATGACCTCAGAACTAGATTCCATTGAGAATATATATTAGTGTCTTGCAAAAGAAGTCACTTTTTCTGCTATATATTTGGAATTTCTTGCACTGGCATGCAGTGATTGGCAGCAAGCCTTATGGAAATGGCCTTGTGTTTTACAGATGTTAAGTGCTTCAGGAGATGTGTTGAGTCCTTTCCTGTGGCCTTTGCTGAATCTACTACAGAGGCAGTGCAAGCCCAAATCTCTCACAAGCTGCAGTTAGGCAGGTTGGCTACCAACAGACTGATGTCTACTCCCAGCACCTCATAAAGCTTGGTAACCTTGTTGTTTTACTCGTGTTGATTTGCTTGTGGCAAAAGAAGGTGGGAAACAATTATGTAACTTCATGTGGAACTTAGACTGTGACGGACCTCAAAAGAAGGACAAAACCAAGAGCTGAATTATTCTAGATTTGGAGCTGGCTCAGATCTGAGATTTGGTGAAACTTCTGCTCTGCAACACACATCCACAAATGTGGGATCAAATGATCTCTTATCTCAAATTCGTGAGTTTCGGTTGTCACTAGCTGCTGTTGTGCCCCCATTCCCCCTTGGAACAGAAATCTGTGTTGCACAAAGAGGCTGTACTGTTCTGCCATTGTGATGTGAATCGAGAGCTTGCTTAAACAGCTGTCTGAATAGCTTAGAGTTTAAAATCCTTCCATGCATACATGAAACAGTGCAAACGGTTAAAAACTTCTTTCAGTGGATACCATCTCTAAGCTTGAAGTACCATCTCTGAGGAGGAAAGAAAACTTCGTTCCAATGGTACATGCTATAGTGTAGCCTTTTACAGTGGTTACTATGGAGTATAGTATAGAAGGTGTCATGATTGAATGAGTCACTTTGCAGTATCCTCTTTGCTGAAGTAGAACTGCTGATGGAAAGCCTTCATTAATTTTTGTTTTATGGCAACAGCATAGATCTCCTATTTGGAATAGTATTTTTTTTATATTTCAAGTTAAAATATTGAGTCTCAGAAGGTCTTCCTCGTTCATTTCTGACAATTGCATGTGTATAATAAATTATCTTTTCAGGTATTTTGTCACTTGACCATAACTAGGTATCTGAAGTATTACTTTAGCCCCCAAGGCATGAGACGTCGGAGGTTTATGCATTATATGCAGACACTGAGAGAAACCTCTTCTAGACTTGTCACTCTTGACAGGCAAAACAGACAGGGGAATGCTTTTGGCTGTTCCATACTTAAATAATACAAGGGCAAGAGACTCTTTCAAGAGACATTCAGGATGGGAACCAAACTTAAATCCTCTGAATCACATTATTGCATTGACTGGAGAAGGTGCTGGAGTTAGTCCCTAGGAATCCTCTCGGATGCTGTGAATGCTGGAGAGGAGGGAGTTGTTAGGAGTTTCTGGGACCTGAAGCACAGTGCACATTGTCGTTCCTGTCGAGTGATTTCAGTGACTTGACCACAATTGCTTTCTTCATTGAAGTCACTCAGGCACGTAATCCATATTGAATTTCTCTGAGATTCAGGACATCATCTTGCTGGAAGTGGTGAAGTAATAAGTCTTAGATGACTACGCTCAGGCTCTTCAGGCAGAGAAAAAGCATTGCCACATCTGTGTAGGTCAGCCTTCATTGATTGACTTGACATAGAGATTTCATTCCTTTCTCCATCGTTCCTCCTCACTCGGCACCATTGGTACTATGTTCCCTCCTGTCCTGCAGTTTCCCTTTCAGCATCCAGAATCCCTTTTGGCAACAGTTAAAAACTCAACTGTTATTAAGATAAAAGATTTAATGTGCAGCTGTTAATCTGAATTGTAAGATGTTGACCATCTGTGGAAGAAAAACGTCTAGGAAGAGTATCACCTCTTCTGCTCCTGTGAACAGTGCAACCTTAAATAGTTTGCATAAATATTCTTGTACTTTGATCATATCTATAAAGCTGTCCAGGACTGTATTTGTGGTTCCAAGAGCTTCATGCTGGTTGTTTTTTCAGATTAATAGTGTTTTAGCACTGAAGTTGTCTTTTGGTGACTTTTTCTTTCAAATTGACGCATACATGCAACCCAAGATGTTTTTGTTCATACTCAGATGTCGGTAACTTGCACAAACACTTGTTGACCTTCCTCTGCCTCTGTTTAAGATATACTCTGTATATCCACTGATTAGTAGCTTCCTGAGATATTTAATAGAGGCAGATGACATGGAAGTGGAATATATAAAGCAAAAAATAAAACCAAAATGAACCCAAAGCAAAGATCCCAGCATTCAGACTCTAGGATTTAGGAAATACCTGCCTTGTGTTTACAGGAGTGGCTGCTTCTTCAGATCCTACAACCAGTTTTGTCTCTTCATTCAGTGACTAGGTTCTAGATCTGGTAGCAGATAAGCAGAGATCAACTACCTGCAACAGGTAGTTTGAAAATTTTCTCCTGTGTTATAATGTGCTCTGACCTCCTCTACTTGGCTGCTGCATGACAAATCTGGTTTTAAGTGCCATCGAAGTCTGGTAGACTTCAATTACCAGACTGGAAGAGTCTGGTAATAAACTCCAAGAAGTTCTGCCCTTTTGCTGATTCTCCATCTTTTTGCACAGATGATTCATTTGAAGTAATCACATCGGGAGGATTTGTAGTGCATTGTCCTTCTTCCTTTCCTTCCACATACAGTTCTGTATGAGTAAGAAAAGAAGTCCAGAGGGACTTGAATTCTTTGCTCATACACAAGAACAGTAAAATCCTTACTATGTCATTTGCAGTGTGTAGCAAGTTAGCAGGCCAGTATGTGTGTGTTTTCTAAGTCAAAGCTGAGTTCTGAGGAGGGGAGATACTCATATCCACAGACAAAATCCAAGTATCTATTATTGAGGAAGAATACTTTGTCTGATTAGTATCCAAATTAAAATTTTACAAAGTAATAATTTCTGAAACCCAGACAGAGAATCTCTTAAGTTGATTAATCATCTCAGAGTAGGTGGAAGAATTACCTGAAAGAGATTTCTGGATATGCATGACAAATTACAGTACTGCAGCTAAGTGTCTCAGAGCTATTACTTATTCATATGTTTTTTACCTACAAAGTTTTTTGTTTGGTTTGGGTTTTTTTTGTAGATTACATTTTCCTCGTTACTTCCCCACCACTGTTTTAAGTCCATTTTGGTGTTCGGATTTAGGCATGGTGGGATTATGAGATGATGGCTTTGCTCTGTACATTTAAATTTTTGGGCTTGATACCTTGTCAGAAAGGTCTCAGAAAATAATATATGAGTCTAAACCTTGCAAGTAACACGGTTGTTTTGTTAGAGACAAGCTTGTCTTTAGTCCTGGATAACCCAGAATTCACCTGAATTCAGTGAGGATATTAATACTCTAGCAGTGAAGTTTTAGCTCTAAGCTTCCTTTAAGCAAGAACTTTGTACTGTGCAAGTAGCAAAACTGAAGATAATGGAGAAACACGTGTCCTGTACTGTAAACTTGGAGTAAACGATCAACAACAGGAAAAGCCTCAGGGCCAAATTCTGAAATGCTCCATTAAAAAAAATAAATTGAGAAGTTGTTGGAAGCTTGCCTAAGTAAAAAGCATGTAAGGACATCAAGAGCTAAGTTCATACTCATGGATAAATACAATAAAAACAAAATCTAACATGATGACATACTAGTAAGATTTGTTAAATGTCTTGTGCAAATTGCGATGATGCTTGTCTTTGTGAGATGATTTACGGAGGATTTAGGGAAATGCAGATATTGTGAAGTATCTTTCTGGCAAACTCAAGAAATCCCCAGAGCTTGTCTGCTCTTCATGGAAGTTGAAAAACTAGCAGCTGTTTGACAAAGAATTTAAGTAAACCAAAAATAGAAGTAGATTAATATTTCAGATGCCTTTAGTAATTCTTTAGACTTCTTTGGATTGGTTTTGGGCTTAATGGTTTGGGGGTCTGTATAAAAACCCTAAGTAAACTTCCACTGTCATTTAAACATACAAATCTGATTCTTTTGGATCAAGGGAGTGCCGAAATAGCTACTTTCACATTCACTAAATCCTGAATCCTCCTTCAGCAGAGACTTAAGGCAAGATGTCAGATCCCTCTCATTAGCAGTTGTTTGTTTTTTTTTTTTTTTTCTGCTATTAAGAAGGTAAATTTACGGTATATAACAAGCATCTACTGACTTCAGCAGAGAATCGTTTTTTCTCCCATCAGAGGTAGAGCTCCTAGGTTAGCTGCTAGCTCAGGTTGGAAGAAGGTCTGGGGAGTGCAGGAGAATGTCAGAATGAAGATATAACAAGCACGACTTTGCAGCATGAACACAGCTAACGTGTGGACAAAGTATTGGAGGAAATGAAGCGCCCTTCCTCTTGCTGTCCTAAAATTCAGATGAGCTGACTGACTGAGATCTATGCTTTCGCCTGGCAAAATACTGCGTGTGTTGATAGGGTAGTTTGAAAGGACACAGAGTTCCTCAAGGTGTTGGTGATCCAACTAGAAAACCTGTCAGTCTTTCTGTGAGTGTCTCACACCACTGGGAGTCAGTTAGCACCAGTCTGGAGATAGCCCATAGTTTCTGCTCAGGGATGATCCCCAATTCAAGAGAGACAGGGACCTACTGGAGAGAGTCCAATGGAGAGCTACAAGGATAATTAAGGGACTTGAACATCTCTCCTGTGAAGAGAGACTGAGAGAATTTGGGCTGTTTAACCTTCAAAGGAGACAGCTGAGAGGGGACCTTATTAACGTATAGAAATATCTGAGGGGGTGGGTGTCAAGGGGAAGGGGACAATATCTTCTCAGTGGTGCCCAGTAACAGAACAAGGAATAATGGGTTTAAGTTAGAACATAGGAAGTTCCACCTCAACCATGAGGAGAAGGGGGAGTGTCAGGAGGAAGGAGCCAGGCTCTTTTCAGCGATGTCCATTGACAGGACAAGGGGCAATGGGTACAAGCTGGAACATAAGAGGTTCCATAAAAATATTAGAAAAAACTTTTTCACAGTGAGGGTGACAGAGCCCTGGCACAGGCTGCCCAGGGAGGTTGTGGAGTCTCCTTCTTTGGAGGGATTCAGAACCCGCCTGGACGCATTCCCATGCGGTCTGCTGTAGGTGATCCTGCTCTGGCGGGGAGGGTGGACTAGATGATCTTTGAGGTCCCTTCCAACCTCTAACATTCTGTGATTCTTTACTGTGGGGGTGATGGAGCACTGGCACAGGCTGCCTTCCCTGGAGACTTTCAAAGACCCCCTGGATGTGTTCCTGTGTGGCTGCCCTAGGGGATCCTGCTCTGGCAGAGGGTTTGGACTAGATAATCTTTCGAGGTCCTTTCTAACCCCAAACATTCTGTGATTCTATGATGGAGAAGGACCCTTTGGTGCCATTCAGAGTCCTTCTTCATGCATGTGTCAGCTCAGCACGGTGTTGCTTTGCAACGTGTCCGCATACACTTGGAGAGGCAGCCTTGGGCAGAAACATTGCTGTCTAGACTTTGATTCCTTCAGGGACAAAGGCTTGTGTCCTGAGCATCTTGTAATATTGTGGTTTGTTGTTTTCCTACTAGCTAGCAACTTGAATTGCATAAATTATATGGGCTGAATATTGCTGGGACTGAGGCATTTTTACTACGTTACAGGGAATTGGCCTTGGTGATCCTCATCGGCTCCTTCTAACCTATGCATTCTATCAAGTGTACCGCGTCTGCTGGGGTGAAAGGGCAGTCAGTTTTTTGCCTTGGTTGGGCTGCAGAGGCGAAGAAATACTGACTGGTCTGTAGAAGCGTGTCTTCATAGCGCATCCATAGCAGCGACAGGGTAGCAGTTGGGCTATTACAGACTTACTAGAAGACAAACTTCATATTATTTATTCAACAATGTGTATATTTTATTCGACATTATATGTGTTTTATGTTTACAACTATTGGTCTGTTTATAATTTTAAGACCTCTGTTGCAGTGAAGATCTGTGTTTTCTTGTGGTCCAAGAGTGAAATCAAGGAACTTGGAAAATGAGACCTGAAAAAAAAAGAAAAAGGGGTTGTTTTGAATGCTGAGAGTAATTTAACAACCAAGACTGCAAGGAGTGAAGTAGCAAATGCTGAACTCCAGCCTCACAGGGGATTAGTGGGTGTGGGCTTGTGGTTTGTGTTACAGAAGTTAGACCCCAGATGACCAGAATGATCCTTTCTGGCACTGCAGCTGACCCGTGATGCATCCTGAGCATCCCACAGTGTTATTGACGGCAACATTATGGTGTGATTTTTTCCACTCTCTAGACTCCAGGTGTTCAGGGCTGTACAACAAGGACTGTAAGGGAATGGAAAGAGGAAGGGGAAAGTGTTTGGGATGTGTTTCTGCAGCTGGGCTCCTTGCAAGGAGTCAGCTCTGCAATGGGAGAGCTCTGGCTGAAGCAATGAGTATTCATGGCATGGTGGTCTCGCCTTGATTGTCCAGACACCCTTGATACTTAAATCATGTTCCATGGTTAGGATTTCCCCATGTTCAGAGATGTGATAATGTCTGCTGATGTCTGCCAGTTAAATTAGGATAGCTGTAAAGCCAAGTCTCTAACAGGGAAAGCTTTTAGAGAAAATCCAATCTGTAAAGTAACATGAAGCAGAAAAATAAACAGAGTTGTTTCAGAGATTCTCCTAGCCTTTGAGACAGAGTTGTGCTTATTGAAAGAGTAACTCCGCAGATTAACTTTTTGCCTCTGAAATGTGCGTGTTACGGGATTCGTTAGTTAAAGCAGGGTTAGCCCAGTGTAACAAAGTTCACCTCCTATGAGTCAGACTGAAGTCTAGCTACTATTTTTTGGCTACCTTTATATAGCATGCCTTTGTTTGTCATCACTCCTCTTCATTTTCTAATGTCAGTATGAATCATTTTAGGAATGTTTATATCAGTTCTGTATGAAACCAGACAAGCTACAGCTTACTGAGCGTCTGAGATTGACATTTTCTTGTCATTTCTCCTTTTTTTCCTCCTTTTTTTTCTCCTTTTTTTCCTCCTTTTTTTCCTCCTTTTTTTCCTCCTTTTTTTCCTCCTTTTTTTCCTCCTTTTTTTCCTCCTTTTTTTCCTCCTTTTTTTCCTCCTTTTTTTCTCCTTTTTTTCTCCTTTTTTTTCTCCTTTTTTTCTCCTTTTTTTTCTCCTTTTTTTCTCCTTTTTTTTCTCCTTTTTTTCTCCTTTTTTTTCTCCTTTTTTTCTCCTTTTTTTCTCCTTTTTTTTCTCCTTTTTTTCTCCTTTTTTTCTCCTTTTTTTTCTCCTTTTTTTTCTCCTTTTTTTCTCCTTTTTTTCTCCTTTTTTTTCTCCTTTTTTTCTCCTTTTTTTCTCCTTTTTTTCTCCTTTTTTTTCTCCTTTTTTTTCTCCTTTTTTTTCTCCTTTTTTTTCTCCTTTTTTTTCTCCTTTTTTTTCTCCTTTTTTTTCTCCTTTTTTTTCTCCTTTTTTTCTCCTTTTTTTCTCCTTTTTTTTCTCCTTTTTTTTTCTCCTTTTTTTCTCCTTTTTTTTCTCCTTTTTTTCTCCTTTTTTTCTCCTTTTTTTCTCCTTTTTTTCTCCTTTTTTTCTCCTTTTTTTCTCCTTTTTTTCTCCTTTTTTTTCTCCCTTTTTTTCTCCCTTTTTTTCTCCCTTTTTTTCTCCCTTTTTTTCTCCCTTTTTTTCTCCCTTTTTTTCTCCCTTTTTTTCTCCTTTTTTTTCTCCTTTTTTTTCTCCTTTTTTTTCTCCTTTTTTTTCTCCTTTTTTTTCTCCTTTTTTTCTCCTTTTTTTTCTCCCTTTTTTTTCTCCTTTTTTTCTCCTTTTTTTTCTCCTTTTTTTCTCCTTTTTTTTCTCCTTTTTTTTCTCCTTTTTTTCTCCTTTTTTTCTCCTTTTTTTCTCCTTTTTTTTCTCCTTTTTTTTCTCCTTTTTTTCCTCCTTTTTTTCCTCCTTTTTTTCCTCCTTTTTTTCCTCCTTTTTTTCCTCCTTTTTTTCCTCCTTTTTTCCCTCCTTTTTTCCCTCCTTTTTTCCCTCCTTTTTTCCCTCCTTTTTTCCCTCCTTTTTTCCCTCCTTTTTTCCCTCCTTTTTTCCCTCCTTTTTTTCCCTCCTTTTTTCCTCCTTTTTTTCCTCCTTTTTTTCCTCCTTTTTTTCCTCCTTTTTTTCCTCCTTTTTTTCCTCCTTTTTTTCCTCCTTTTTTTCCTCCTTTTTTTCCTCCTTTTTTCCCTCCTTTTTTCCCTCCTTTTTTCCCTCCTTTTTTTCCTCCTTTTTTTCCTCCTTTTTTTCCTCCTTTTTTTCCTCCTTTTTTTCCTCCTTTTTTTTCTCCTTTTTTTCTCCTTTTTTTTCTCCTTTTTTTTCTCCTTTTTTTTCTCCTTTTTTTTCTCCTTTTTTTCTCCTTTTTTTTCTCCTTTTTTTTCTCCTTTTTTTTCTCCTTTTTTTCCTCCTTTTTTTCCTCCTTTTTTTCCTCCTTTTTTTCCTCCTTTTTTTCCTCCTTTTTTTCCTCCTTTTTTTCCTCCTTTTTTCCCTCCTTTTTTCCCTCCTTTTTTCCCTCCTTTTTTCCCTCCTTTTTTCCCTCCTTTTTTCCCTCCTTTTTTCCCTCCTTTTTTCCCTCCTTTTTTCCCTCCTTTTTTCCCTCCTTTTTTCCCTCCTTTTTTTCCTCCTTTTTTTCCTCCTTTTTTTCCTCCTTTTTTTCCTCCTTTTTTTCCTCCTTTTTTTTCTCCTTTTTTTTCTCCTTTTTTTTCTCCTTTTTTTTCTCCTTTTTTTTCTCCTTTTTTTTCTCCTTTTTTTTCTCCTTTCCCCCCCCCCCCCCCTTTCCCCCCCCCTAGTTTTGGTATTTCCCCCCCCAATTCGACCTCTTTCACAAGCACGCTAAGTATTTAATGTGTTTTTGTTGCCCTGTGTCAGGGTTTGCCCAAGCCTGGAGCAAGGCCGGCTTGATGAAACAGGGTTCGTGGGGCAGCTGGTTGCCCCTGGCAGGCAGAGGGGTGCAGGTGGGGCGGGGGCTCAGCAGTGTTTGCAGTCCCTGCCAGGATATCTGCAAACCCGTATTAGGATCATATTGTGGCTTTTCCCCGAAAGTGAAAGCCGCCTTTGAAGGAGTTTCTCTTTATTTAAAGAAACTCTGCAATGAGCTTTTTTAGTTCACAAAGTCCGATAAAGACGAGGTTTCACTTTGTTCTTCCAGCTGTGGCACAAATCTCTTTTGTAGCTTTGGGCACGAGTCAGGCCACCTGCTACTGCCCCAGATGCAGAAAGCTGGTGTTTGCTGTCGTGCATCAGCTTGAGAGCAGTATCTCCTTGTAAGGAGCTTTATTTGCAGAGCCGCATGGGGGAACATAACTTGGGCATCCCTCTCATCTCCTTTTTTCTGGTAGCAGATATTCTGCAGTGTTATCCTGGTGCATGCATCAGCGCTTCCATGACAGTGCTGTAACCAAAACCTAACATCTCTCTAAAGAGCCTCCACAGACCTTGTGGTAGCAGTGTACAGAATTGAAAACTTTCTGGAATTTACTTTCTATTTTCTTGCTAGTCTGCTGTTCACTCACCCCAACTTCCTTTACCCCAAGGTCTAAATAGAGGGGTTTACAGTATTTCTATAGTATTTACTACTATTCAAATTATTTCAGTAGTGTTTGTCCTGTTTCTTGTTCCGGACAGGATTCTTGACTGCGAGTAAATACCAGTGGTATTAAATACTTTGGGTATTCTAAGCTGGAAGCAGAGATGCTGATAACATAGTTTTAATTTGCTGTTATGTTGTGCCCCCATATACATGTATTTCTCCACTGCTTATCGCCTCCAGCAGATTTTTTTCTACCAATATAAAGTGGGTGTAAAGTATTACCACTATGACCGAACAGAAATTAGTTCACTCACTTTGTGTTCTTATAAAAGCAAGGTGTAGGCGACAGCTGAGAATTGTGTTCACAATGTAAAACTGATAAAGTGCGTTTCAAGTATGTATTAATTTGGTAATGCATTAAACGTTAGATAATGAAATTATTAAGATTATTAAAAATCGCCATCTATGTTTTTTGTCAGCATAGAGATAAATAGTAGAGCTACAGCTACTTACTGGTGAGTGTAATTAATTTGGTGATTTGTAAGCATAAAGTTGTCCAGGGATTGTTGCAAATTCCGTGTGAGATAATTTGCATTTGTATTTCAAGTTAGCTTGAAAAAAAGGTAAAACCAGTATATGGAGTGGCTTTTTTTTCCCAAGATATAGGATAATCTGTGTTCCATAGGTTTTATCTCCATATACAATACTATTCTCACTGCTTTGAATGTGAAAATACATACAAAAATAGAATAAAAACAGGCATTGTAAAGTTGCTCACATGTGAGTAACAGCTCCAAAGAAATGTACCAACTTTTCAGTGCTCAAATAGTTTGGTTTCTCCAGGGGTGTAAATTTGCACAGCTCTATTAAATTGAACAAAATTTCTTGTTTTTCAATTATTTTTGGAGGATGGCCAAATGCTGGCAGTTAATGCGATTAGTGTAGACATTCCTACCTGTAAAATCTTTCTCTTTTTAAAGGTATAAATAGCTTGAGGTTGGAATAAGATTAACGTAGCTTCACGTAATTGTACTATCTGCCACAATTAATTTGTGTACCATAGCATTTTAGTTCAATGAGTGCACCAAATGGGGCTTATTTAACTCTACAAAATGTGGAAGGACCTACTGAAAAAATTAACACTTGTGACCTTTCATTTAATAACGTCAGATGTCCCTTCTCATTACCTTCATTGCTCTGCTCAGCACTGGTGAGATCTATCTGGAGCTCTGTGTCCAGTTCTGGGCTCCCCAGTACAAGAGAGATTTGGCTATAATGACGCACAAAGTGCTGTGGAGATAATTAAGGAACGGGCGCATCTCTTACATGAGGACACCACTTATGACTGACCGCCAACTGGATTTGGCTCCATTCACCACCACGCTCTGGGCTCGACCATCCAGCCAGTTTTTGACCCGGCAAAGAGTACACCTGTCTAAGCCGTAAGCCACCAGCTTCTCTAGCAGAATGCTGTGGGAGACCATACTGAAGGGTTTACTAGAGGTCATCTGGTTCAACGTTCTGGTGCAAGGGCTGTAGATTACGTTATCCAGGGACCTGTGAAGCTGAAGTAGCAAAGGAAGCTGCACCATTTCCCTGGCAAACTGTTCCATGGTGAAGAATATTTTTCTTATGAAATTTTCACTGAAGCACCTTGCGTCCCTGGTCTCTTGTCCTGTCATGCACGGTGGTGAAGAGAACACCTTCATCTTCTCTGCAGCTATTTTATAGACTTGGGTAATGCAAGCACGTCTCCTTTTTGATCTCTTTCTCCATCCCTTTTGTCATCTTGGTGGCCCTTTGCTGAACCATCTGCAGTCTTTCTCTGACTTAAACTGGGAGACATTCACTCCACGTAGCCCAGATGGTGGGTGTGTTTCTTCTGGTAAGATTTAGAAGCACAGTAAGTTTTTTCCAGAACTCTCTGAGAAACTCACATACACAGTTATAGGTATCAAAATAGGCCTCTTAAAGGCTAAGAAGAAATAAATCTCTTTTTTATTGGATAATTTTTCAAAGCAGTGCAGAAAGGAGTTAGTCGCAAGGGTAATATAAAGGGTAACGGGTTTGAACCTCTGCTGGCTGGAGACAAGGGGCATTCTGCCATCAACTTTAATAGAAGGAAAGAATGACAGGCAATTTTATAGAAGATGTGCTGAACTGGGATTGTGTGTAGTTGGACTAAGAAAATCACTCGGCCTCCTGTGAAACACAGAGAGCTCTAGAACAGCCCAGACTGAAAAATAAATCCTGCTAAAGTCTCTTACAGAAACCCCCAGGAGAACAGATGTTTTTGCTGCCAGTGTGCAGCTTTTTAGCTGGGACGCTGCTTACTGTTTTTTTATATGGAGAATTGCTATTGATTGTTTTTCTGGAAGACATTGTAACTAGCCACAGCAAATACTGGCCTCACCGTGTGAAGTTTGCCTGCGTCCCTCTCCTGATGTCATTTTTTTGAAGGGTCAGACTTGTTGAAATAATTCTGACTCTTAAGTTTCTGTACCAAGTTTTTGTAGGAAAACTTGAAAGATTACAAGGAATTAAATATGAGTCTGTCTAGTAATCAGTGCTCTTAATAAGAATGCTCTTCCCCTTCAGGAAAATGGAGGGGCTATCTTCTAGGTTTGCCAAGATATAGAGAATACTAACCTTTTCTTTGAAGAATATACTCACAGGCATGGTGGATGATTGAGTATTTGGTGCTGGGATTCACTACCTGGGCATCTTTTATTTAAAATGTGTATGTGTTCCTTGAATTTAAGCCCTTTCCTCAGGATTCATACTTGTCTGTAGCAATAGGAAAAAAAAAAAGACAGGAATGTCATTTGCTGGGTATTAAATTTATGATGGAACTTCGATACATTTCTTAGAACCTGTTAATGATTTATCCAAACTCAGTATTGATATCTTCTATCAAAAAGAAACTGATGATGGTGATTAAGAGAAGGAAAGTAAAGAATCTTTTCTTGAGACCGGCTTGCTTGTCCTGTTTATGTGTGAAATCATTTGGTGAACTGGCAGAACTGTCCAGAGAGTGCATTTGAAATCTTCCTTTAGCTAACAAGGAACAAAACTGAGGGAGCTCCTTAGACCTTTGACATGGCTTGATCGGAGGTTTTTGCATACCTAGTGTGGATCAGACTGTAAATGATACAGTTGCTGTGTTTTTAGTCACAAGTAAGTAGCCCCGAGGTGAGGGCATACGTGCAGGGTGAGAAAATGATGGCTGCAAAGTGTTTTTATTATGTGCCGTGCAATCTGGTGGTTTTCTTTTGCAAACTCTAAGCTCTTGTGAAGTACAGCAAGATCTCTTTTTGGAAGAAAGTGTATTTTGCATGAGAGTGATCAGCTTGAAAACATATGCCCTGACGTGCAAGAAGCAGGGATCTTTTAAATACATTGATTTGGGAGTGATGGGGCAGTTCCTGATTTGGAATTGCAAGTGTCAATTCGTACAGGAAGTATTTCTGTACTGTTGTACCCTCAGTTGGTGCCATTGCTGGGTAATGCTTTGTGAAGTGACTGTTCCAAATCACTCCCAGATGAGCCCATCCCAAACCCTCTGTGTCCAGAAGAAACTGGCTGGAGGAGGGGAGACCAGTCATGCTTGGCTTCCTAAACTGTACTGATGCTAGACTTGCTTTTCAAAGGGTATAGCTGCTGGTGTGGCTGCTCAGGAGTCACCTATTTAGACCAGGTTCTCTCTTAACAACAGTACTTTGAATGCATTTTGTATTTTTTCCTGTTCCTCAGAAGTGGTCCTTATTATATTTAATATTTTTAGTGCCCTACAGATACCAAAGCAACGTTTGGGGTCCACCTTAAAGTAATAGGAGACTGGACAGGTATGTAGAAAAACAATTCCTTTTCAGAGACAAATACCTTTACTTGAACTGTTACCCCTTCCTGGCTTCATTAGGACTGTATTTTCATTGTGGTGTATTCTCGCTAGAGATCATTCACGCTTGTTTTCCCAAAGTTGCTTTTACTACGTTCTCCGTGCAACCCCTGCTTTATTCAGGTACATTTCTTCAGATAACATGTTTTTTTTTTTTTTTCTTAAGTTACTAACAGATTTTCTGATTTGCAATGTAATAATTTCCAGTGTTTCTCCGTTTCTGCCTTTTTTTTGAATTTTTTTTTTATTTTTGGCAGCCCGCTGCCCCCGTGCAGTGCCGTGCCTCTGTGCATAGTAGTGTCTGCAGGAATGCTGAAATGTGCAGCTCCCAGATAAGAGGATTTTGATGCCAGGAGTTTGGATGGCTGCCAGGTTAATTAACGCCTATCGTACACTGAGATTACAGGTTGCTTTGATGTTCTCCCATGCTTTTCCATTGCTCCTTGAATGTCCTCCAGACCGGAGGTGTAAGCCAGGATTCCCTGCAGAGGAGAATGGCAATTTGCTGCTCCCTGTGACAGTTGTATACTCAAGTGACAGTTGTCGTTATTCCTCGGCGGCTGACTTCTTACTTAGCATATCATTTCCTTGTAAGGAAGACAAATACACAACACTGCCGTGTTCATTTCTCATGAAGAAATGTTTTTCCATGTTAATTTGTATCGGCTTGTGTGTTTGTGGAACTGAGTCAGATGAGCTGCTTGCCCTAAAAAGGAGTAGACCGATTCGAGGAGAATAAATCCAGAATATCTGTTCAACTTGTTGGTCTGGCTGCATATGTGGCTGTGAAAATTGCTGAAATTTGAATAGGCAAAGGTTGGGAGGGCAATGCTATATGTATGTATGCTCACTAATCACCCTGATTTTCTGGTTTTGCTTGAAGTATAGGATGTTGACCAAACAGAGGCATATTACAGGCCTAATTAGCCTCCGGTCTGCCCCAATATGATGGTTCTTTTGATATGAAGCATCATTCCTACGTGAGAGATAAGAGTAGACTATTGGATCGAGTGGGGTGGAGAAGTGCTAGTTAAACGAGTTTTCCAAAAGAAGTGGCATCTTTGAAGTTCTCTCATTGCCTCTGTTACATGGATTGTTCTCTATTAGCATTTAAATGTTTTTTTTTTCCAACTCAGTATCTGTTCTCAATTGAAAGGCTAGTCTGCCTAGGCAGGACTGTACGAGATTCAGGATGTTGTCACTTACGGAGATCATTTATTGTATTAGTTTTGCAGAGCAGGGATATATCTCTCCTGTAGTCAAGTGTGTTGTCGAGAAGCAGGCTGTTTACCCAACATTTTATGCCGCGTCTGTACCATGGAGCCCTGTTCTCACTCAGTCCCTTAAGCCCAACGACAACTAATGGTCTCTAATCCTCTGACTGTTTGAGGAAGGATTATTATATTTTCCACATTCCTTATAATCTTTATTGCTCTAATGGCCGCTTCTGCAGACAGGATATTGGGCTGGAGAAGTTTTTAAGCGACGTACTGTCATTTGAGCTCTTCCCATGACCTGTTCTCTCAGCTTTTATCCTATTCATTCAAATTCTCTTTTGTATCACATTTTCACATTCCTGAAAGTTTATGCCTGACACTGGAGAGAGCGAACAGTTCATTTCAGAGAACTCCATTACAAGTCTAAATTAAAAAGATGCAAGAGGAGTGCGGATACACTGTGAAATGTAGAAAAGAACTGGTTAGTCTGAGACATTTCTCCTCTTGCTGGCTTCAGCTTCTTGCTGCCTGCACCTGGGAGATGTGGTGAAGGAACAATTTCGTGCCATTAGCTGTAAGGACTTGAGGGGGAAGCACATTGCTGGCAAACCAATTCTGCCAGTTACGTTTTGGGTCAAGTTGCTGAAACAAATCTTTTGTTTTGAAAATGTAATAGAATACCTCTTGGCCTTAGTGACTTCGTTTTGCAGATTGGGAAAGCAGCTGCATGTTGAGAGAAGATAAGAGTTCATAGAATTGTCAGCTCCTGATGAGAAGTTGCTGCTAAAGGAAAATCATTTATTGCCTGTATCCTAGTGCATATCGTTTTAGATATTCAAAGAAGTGCGAGAAGCAGCTTCTGAAAAAGGCAGCTTTTTTTTTTTTTTTGCATAGGAGCAGATATTTAGTAGATTTTCATCAGTACTCTTATTTACTTTTTAAAGCAATGATGTATGAAAAAACCAGAAAAAGTAGGGAAGAGAGGAAGAAACCTCAGAAACAATGTCTCTGAGACCTTCACAAACCAAGTGGTAATCCAAACCCTTAAGTGATGTATTTTTTTCTCCACTGAAATCAAATGGTGCTATTCTGTGCTTAGAAGAGCTGAGAACCTGCCCTTCCCAGAAGCGGATTTGGATAAGGACACAATATTCCCTCCCATTGTGTAGGCAGAGGCATCCTTTAAATAAATTTCCAATAAGAATACAAGCTCTTCCATTTCTCATCTGTGTTATGGTTGTATTAGTAACTGTGTTCTGCTTAGCTTTTGTGTTCACCACAGAAAACAGGCACACAGGCACTGCTATTACTGTTAATATGCCCTCAGATGCCTGTGGAACAGATATGTTCACCTGAAATACTTCCTATGGCTCCCTTCGTAGACTTCTGATCTATGTGTGTAGTTTAGGATGAGACGAGCCTCTCCCCTTTTTCTCTTCATTGTAAAGAGAATCTAGATATATACATGACTACCTCAGAGGTAGCTAGTTTAGTTGCTTGACAATTAGTTGTGATTTTTCCCACATAAAGGTTCCTGACATGATTTTTCCATCTTTTGCCATGTGCACTGGTTATTGTGAACAGTGGGGCAGCTATTACAGACCTCCCTAAAGAATGATTTTGTGATGATGTAAATACTATCCTTGTGCTGACATGGGACTACTTGAATTGACACCTGTTGTATTAGCAAAATGCTTTGTGGCATTGCGGTGACTCGTACTGTTAACGCAGTTATTTCATCATGTTGCAGAGATGAAACCTATGGCTGTAGACCACAGCTTACTTAGCCTGTCAAGACTGAGGCACCCAATTTACGATACCTTGGAGTGAGTGATCTGTGGTGACCGCAAAGGTCAACCCTGTGGGTCGGGTTAGCCCTGTGGCTCAGTGCGGCGTCCTCTGCAACTGCCTGGCAGTGCCTGCAGTGAGATGGAGGACGGCAGCTTCATAGAATCATAGAATTGCCAGAGTTAGACAAGACCTTAAAGATCATCTAGTTCCAACCACCCTGCCATGGGCAGAGACATCCCCCACTAGATCAGGCTGCTCACAGCCCCATCCAGCCTGGCCTTAAAAACTTCCAGGGATGGGGCTTCCACCCCCTCTCTGGGCAACCTGTGCCAGTGTCTCACCACCCTCATGGCGAAGAACTTCTTCCTAACGTCCAATCTGAACTGATCCCTCTCTAGCTTCCATCCATTCCCTCTAGTCCTATCAGTACCCAACATCCTAAAAAGCCCCTCACCAGCTTTCTTGTAGCCCCCTTGAAATACTGGAAGGTCACAGTAAGGTCTGCTCGGAGCCTTCTTTTCTGCAGACTGAATGGCCCTAACTCTCTCTGTCTTCACAGAAGAGGTACTCCAGCCCTCTGATCATCCTCGTGGCCCTTCTCTGGACTTGCTGCAGCACATCCATATCTTTCTGTGCTGTGGGCTCCAGAACTGGACGCAGTACTCCAGGTGGGGTCTCAGGAGAGACCCCACCTGGTGTCCCCAATGTTCCTGCCACGACTCATGCACAGATCAGAGATGTGAGATCCGTGAGTTAGTTAATAAGCTGATCTTGGTACTAACTTTCCCTCTAAACATGTTTTTGTTCTGCTTTTCTCATACCTCTGTGGTCACCTATTTCTCCTTCAGCTTTGAAAAAACTGGTGGCTTAGTATTTACAAAAGGATTTTTTTGAAAGTTCTTTTGTCTCACTTACTGCCTAGTTTGTCCTCAGTATTGTCATTTATCAGCCTTATGCTACCTCTGTCCTTGCTGCTGCTTCAAGTACTGCTGCTTGTTTAGTTTTAAAGCTGATGTTTCATCTGGCACCTCCAGAGGGAAAATGAGAGGCCACGGGCCATGCCTTGTGTCTAACCACTTGACAACAGTGGAAAAAAAACACCAAAACACCACAGCAGTATATCAGGACAATGTGTCTCATTCACTAGACAAACTTCAGGGCGCGAGACAGAAAGTGATATTGATGATGCCGAAGTAACAGACTTGGGAACCCTTGCAGCATGTTTTTGTGGAAAAAAAATCCAGAGCACTCAGAGGTGTTAAGGTGAACTGCATGCCTTTAGGCTATAAAACATTGCTCTTCTGTTGCAGTGTGTTGCTGGTACAAATAGATGTGGGACTGTGTATAAAACATTGCTGCTGTTCTGCCCTCTACAGTAATTTTTATCTTGTAGTGACATTGTCCTACTGTGTAGTTGTGTATGATCCTAGAGATGTTGGTGAGGCCTGCCCACCCTTCTGAGCAGCGTGGTGTTTAGAATCATAGAATTGTCAGGGTTGGAAGGGACCGTAAAGATCATCTAGTTCCAACCCCCCCGCCATGGGCAGAGACATCCCCCCCCTAGATCAGGCTGCCCAGAGCCCCATCCAGCCTGGCCTTAAAAACTTCCAGGGATGGGGCTTCAACCCCCTCTGTGGGCAACCTGTGCCAGTGTCTCACCACCCTCATGGCGAAGAACTTCTTCCTAATGTCCAATCTGAACTGATCCATCTCTGGCTTTAATCCATTCCCTCAAGCCCTGTCACTACCCAACATCCTAAAAAGCCCCTCACCAGCTTTCTTGTAGCCCCCTTGAGATACTGGAAGGCCACAATAAGGTCTCCTTGGAGCCTTCTTTTCTGCAGACTGAACAACCCCAACTCTCTCAGTCTGTCTTCACAGGAGAGGTGCTTCAGCCCTCTGATCCTCCTGGTGGCCCTTCTCTGGACACGTTCCAGCACGTCCATATCTTTCTTGTGCTTTATTCTGGGGATGCCATAAGGGCACCGTAATACCACCCATTGAATCTGAGGCTTCTGTCCTATAGGTTACTGAACGTCAGCAGGAGGTCTTGATGTGTGTGGGAACTCTCCAGCCTGGAGCCAGACCAGACAGATCATGGGGTCTCGATCTGCATCACGCTAGTAAACTCTTAAGCCTTGTCAGAAAATACATTCTTTGCTTAATTATTCTTGCCACAGATGAGGATATACATGGTCACTAGGTCATTTAGGTACTGACTCCCTTATTTTGAATCTGATGTGGGGAGGTTTTGATTGGACATTGTGAAAAACTTGTTCACCAAAAGGGTGGAACAGGCTGGCCGGGCAAGTGGTGGAGTCACTGTCCCTGGAGGTATTTAAAAAGACGTGTAGATGTGGTGCTCAGGGACATGGTTTAGTGGTGGGCTTGGCACTGTGAGGTTAACACTTGGACTCGATGATCTTAAAGGTCTTCTATTTGTGAATTTTTGTCAGATATTGTCATAGTCCTTTTTCTGGAAGGTCCAGCTTTGGAGCAGGAAGTTTCAGGGAAAAAAAAACCAAAAAACAAAAAACAATTTTCAGTTAAAAACAACATTTTTCCAGAACGTGGCAAATGTACGAAAGTATGGATCTTGTTTAACTCCCTATGGACTAAAACCTGAGCCAGCAAAGAGTACACACCCCAGATTTCTTATTTTTAAACAGGGAAAAATTTTAAGGCAATTGTTTGCAATTTTGGAGGCTGACTAAGGATTTTTGTGTGCTCACCAGAAGAAAATAAACATACCTTTTTAGTGGCTCTGAAGGAAGAATGATCTAATCTTGCTGGCTGGGAGGATTTGTCAAATTGTGCAGGAGTAACTACATGACCATGTTAAGCAGCTCCTGATTTAGAGAATGCCAGAAGCATCCCAAGGCTTGCTGTGCATTGCTGCTGCTTAGCTGGAGTTTTATCAGCAGGCATAGAAGCTAGCAAAAAAGGGATATTTTATTTTCAGTTACCCCAAGGACAGTTTTAGAGCTATTAAAGTAGCCAGTACCTGCTATATTCTTAGTAGATCTGGATTCAAACAGGAGGAATGTGTGAAGCAGAAGATGTCAAGAAGAACTAGAAGATGTCAAGACTAGAAAACGAAGTCTGCCTGCAGGATGTGACAAGGTTGTCCCAGGATCAATAGAACTGCTCCTGAGTTTCTTAAAAAATATCTAGTCACTGGTGATGAACAGTCGGTCAACTTTTACTTCAAGCACTGTTTGATTTGAGCCTTTTTCATTCCATAGTAACATGTATTTTGATGTGTTTAGTTATTCCATGAGATTCTTGGCAGGGTGTAAAGGCGTTAATGATGTGGTACTGTTAGTTGTTCCAGCAAAATCAATGTGTGGTTTTGGAAGCAGAAGACAGAGATGGGATAGATGTTATTTTCCCCTGATAGATTTTATGACTAATGATGCATATAGAATCAGAATTGAGTGCTAAAAAGGTTTAATTTTGTTTATATTTATAATTCAACGGTAGTAATAAAAGTAATACTGTTACATTTACTGGGAGGTAAAAATGCCTTAACAATATAATTAGCTGAAGTATGTCGTAAGGAATACTAGTTTTATTCTTCATTGCCATTAACATTCATTAACTATTTTATTTATTACTGCAAACAAGTTCAATAAAACACAGGAGTAAGAGTATGGAGAAAAAGAAGGAGAATAGATTTAATTTACTGGCTCAATGCTGAAAGCCCTTTTCGTCTGATTAAAGGGGTGAACACATCTGACTTTTTGGCTCCAGACCTGGATTGTTTTACATTAGTTGGACTCCAGCTGACTTACTACCAAAAATGGTATAACTTGAGTCAGCTCTGACTAGAACAGTTAACAAGTTTTACCTCTACAGGGAAAAAAGATTTTTAGGTGAGAAAGTTGCCTTGAAGGAAATCTTCTCCTACTCCGAAGTCCTTTCTTCATACATCCTGTTACTTGTAAACTTCCATCTTTTTGCATATCACAGGCTCTTTTTAATCACATAATGATTATGGAAAATGACATGGCTGAATTAATTTATTCTTAGCCTTTGATATAATGTGCACAGGATCTGTGGATGTTACTGTAGTTAAGAACTGATGCAAGAATACAAAGTTGAAGGATTCCTTGTCGTGCCTCGGGTGTTCTAAGTTCATTTATGAACTACAGGAATGAAACCTGTGAAGCCCGTTAACATATAGAGGCTGATGGGTTCTAAATGAATGAAGTGAAACAAAGCAAAAAGCTGCTCTCTACTTTGAAAATAAAGTCATAAGATAGAAAAGCTCTAGGGCGTGTATTTGAGTGGACTGCCAGACAAATTTCTGGTTTTCTAATCACTATTTATATGATGTGTTTGCCTATTTAAGAAGACGAATTTGCTGTTCTGGAGTTGCCTGTGTTTCACCATTTTTCTGTTAATCTTTGCTTAGGGATGATTAGGGAAGTCCCATTCTTGTGGTGTTTTCTGTGCAGAGGCTGCTTCAGGCAATGAATGTACAAAATGTGGCCAGACTTTCTAATTCCTTTGTGTTCCTTTAACAAGCTCAGATGTGTAATGGTTTCTAGAGAAATGGGAGAGTTCATTTTTGGCCAGTTCTTCATGCATGCCTGCACTTCCCTGGGGGCAATAGTGGACTCCCCTATAGCCACTCTGGATTTGCTGAAGAATCCCTACCAAACATCTTCTTGTTTTGTTCCCAATTCATTGAAACTTCTCCCTCGGGGACAAAAAAAACCAAACCAACAAACAAAAAAACCAACCAACCAAAAAGAAAAACCACCCCAAAACCCACCACCAAGACGCACTTAAGACTTGGAATTATGAGTTACCACAGTTTAACTAGTTAAAGTATCTTAAAGGTAGATTTGAAAGGTTTCTTTTTGGGATCCTTTTCTGAAGACTGTCAAAATGCTGTAGTTAATTAGGAAAAATAGATTTCAATTGTTAAAAAAAAAAAAAAAGAAAAAGGAAGAACTTCATAGGAACTGTTAATATTTATAAACTTTATGATCAGAAAAGACACTTATTATCTTCATGTGCTCCCAACTCCCACATGATGCTTTAGAATTTCTTAGAGTAATTTTTGTACTGAAGTTAGCATAAGCCAAAACCAAAACTCGGGGTTGAGTAATCTGCAGATTTTTCAGCTTCAACCTTTGACTGTCCGTGGGCTTTTCTTGTGCTGTTTGTGAAAATGAGGCTCAACTTTGTAATAATATCCTAATTTAGTGTTGTTTTCCTGGTGGATTTTTTTTCCCCCCTTTCCTCCTTCACTTCAGGGCAAGAACCACCACTTGAAAATGTGTGTACATTTTACTTGTTGCCTCTTTGTGTGCAAATACGTAGAGAAAATAAGCATAACACCTTTGAACCTTCGATTTGGTTGATCTGTTGTACTATGTTTAAGCTTTGAGACCTTTCATTTTTCTGGCTCCTTGCTTTCTGCACCCTCTCCACTTCTAATGCTCCCTTTAAAACCAGAAGTGAGCTTGCTTTTCCGTAGAGGGTATCATCATTGGTTTGGATTGTGGTATAATTTAAAGTTCAGCTCTCTTTTGCCACGAAGACCATGAGCAGTGGTGGTTGCAGAGCTATTCAGAAGACTACCTACCTTCTGTTGCTCCTTATTCCTTGGTCTCTCCTATCTGTCTGCTTTTTTTTCTACAGGTACCTTGTGTAAGCTTGGATCAGAAGGGAGAGGGTCCCTCACTTGGTCAGAATTTGTTCTGTGCTCAGCAGTTAACTCTGTGGGAGTTAATTAAAACTCCCATAACATTGCAAATGTTACCGTGGTCAAATAACATGACCAGATGACATTTTCACCCTATTTACCCAGCAAATATTATTTAGTTCCTTGTTTGCATGATATCAGTGTTGAAGCTCTAGTTAGGATATCCCATCTCTCTTACTGCATTATTTTTTTCTCCTTCATTCTCTAAGTATATTTACCCCGCGTTTCACCACCTGCGTGTCCTCATCCTAAGCTTCAGACTTCCTTGAAACAGCAACTGTTCCAAAATCTCTTTCTATTCAGTTAAAGTCATTGTTGACCTTGTTCACCTCAAATACTGGCATCAGTTCCCTGCAGACCCTTGCAACCCAGCTTTGCATTCATGTGCCACACACACCTTCCTGTTGCTCCATCCAGTCTTTTGACTCTTGACTTTTGTATGTGCATTGTTTTGCTAGTGCATCAAGCACTAACTGGAGAATTTGGCTTTCATCTTAAGGAAATATAGCCAGTCTGTGATCCGACAATTTTTGAAGGGCATCTTGAGCCACAGCTCTTCTCTGCCCTGGTCCTGCCCTAGAGGTCTGTCCCATGAAATCATAAATGCTACTAACAAAAATCTGCCACCAACCTACTGTGTGGTTATCAAGTGCAAAAATAGATTTCTTGTGGAGAAAAAAAATGGATATGTGACAGCTGCAAATGTGTTACTTCTTCCTTTAAACAGGCAAAGCAAACCAAGCCTCAGAACTTGCACTTAAAGTACCATGTTGTGACAATGGACCAGCAGCAACAGGTTTCCACAACTTGGCAAAATAGATATTTTGGGATCTACTGGAAACAGAAAAGTTTATTTTAAACTGTTTATGACTATACCTTTTATGCAAACTTAAACCACACATGAAAGTACATGCTGTTCACAGCTCTGCACTGGACCACGAACCCCAGTGCAGAACACAGATGTGGGGACAAGTTCCTCATGGGAATGGAGTCGGTCTCCCAGTGCAATCCATTTTTTAGTATAAAGGCATCCTTTTGTGGGTGCTGGTATGCTAAATTAGTTTGTATTCTTTTCTTTTTACCAGGCTTTGAAATTTCAAAAGGCAGTGAGGCAGAAAAGCTTTGACTATAAAAATTTTTAAGATGCTGCAAGGTAAATTAATTGCTAGCGCGTCCGAATTTTGAGTAAAATTTGAAATGGCGCTTGCTACGTGCTGGACGTGGCACTTCTTAACGAGACAAATGACTCCAATTATCTCAGTATTAACTAAAGGGCTGTGAGGAGAAACGTTAGGAGGGAATTCATCGTCTGGAAATCGCTTTTTGAGATGTGAAGGGGATTGCAGCCTTGCCCGTTGCAGCCCGCGGAGCAGAGTGTGGTATGAAGTGCAGCAGCTGATGGGCAGGGTGCAGCGGGTATTTTCTTTCACTCACATTATAACCCACATTTTTACAGCTCAGGCGTGTTCTTGTTCTTTGTTTTTCTTCTTTATTTAAAGTGCTTTTTTTTTCTGCTGGGAATGAGGATAGAGTGACAAAAAGGATATCGTGATATGTGTTTATGTGGTTTGTGACATTCGTAGCAGATTAGGCCAAAGTACACTGTAGTGAAATAATATTCCGTGAGAGGCAAGTTTTGTAGGGAGAAGTAATATCTTTCATAAGACCAGCCGAAATAGCCGGAAAAAAAACAGGTTGCCTTTCAGGCATGCAGTGCCTTCAGCAGGTTTGATGAAGAGGCGGCAAAGTCAAAGCAAAGAGCAGGGAATGAAATAACATTTGTCAGGGAAAGAAATAACAAAATAACATGCTTTTTTAAAGCAAATTTTTCCTTAAGAAATACAAGCAATGAAATTGCCTAGTGAAGGAATAAAAGATACCCCTCCCCCCCCCCTTTAAATAAAGTTGATTTGCTTTTTCCATAAGAAGTATTAACTGTTTCTCAAAAAAAAATAAAATACTCGATCAAAATTTCTGCCTGAAAGCCAAAAATATCACTTGTAAATGCTCTCCCCAGTGCCTCTTAGGATTTGTATGTCTCCAGCTTTCTTTATCTTCTCCTGGCTGGGCTCCCAGTTCAGGGTATATTTGCTGTAAAGTGCTGTGGTCTCACTCTCTCCTGGAGAAAGAAAGTCCTTGCATCATGGCAGATACACTCTGGCTGGCAGCTCTAACTGGGGAAAGAGCCAGGCATGTGAGACAACTCCCCTGGGACTTGCATGAAGGGCTGAATTTTAAAGGTATGTGCCTACACACATCCCTAAACTTTCATCATTTGTGTGGGTTTTTTTACATTTTAATGATTTTTTGTTTCTCTTTGAATCTCAGTATCTTGCACTCAATATCTCTACTCTGCCCTGGTGAGACCACACCTGGAATACTTTGTCCAGTTTTGGGCTCCCCAGTTCAAGAGAGATAGGGACCTACTGGAGAGAGTCCAATAGAGAGCTACGAGGACGATGAAGGGACTTGAACATCTTTCCTGTGAAGAGAGACTGAGAGAACTGGGGCTGTTTAGCCTTGAAAGGAGACGGCTGAGAGGGGACCTTATCAACATAGACAAATATCTGAGGGGTGGGGGGTCAAGGGGAAAGGGACGATCTCTTCTCAGTGGTGCCCAGTAATAGAACAAGGAATAATGGGTTTAAGTTAGAACATAGGAAGTTCCACCTCAACATGAGGGAAAAACTTTTTTACTGTGAGGGTTCCGGAGCCCTGGCACACGGTGCCCAAAGAGGTTGTGGAGTCTCCTTCTCTGGAGACTTTCAAGACCCGCCTGAACACGTTCCTGTGTGGCTGCCCTAGGGGATCCTGCTCTGGCAGGTGGGTTGGACTGGATGATCTCTAGAGGTCTCTTCCAACCCCAAACGTTCTATGATGCTATAAACAACATTTTCACTGAAAATGTTTGAATGTCCGTGGAGAGTAAAATTTGGACAAGGCTTTATGCAAAGTATCACTGTTTTGTTTTTAGTGGTTTGAAGGGACCCTGTTATGTATGTAGAAGCTGATAAACAGTGGATGACTCCTTGGCTTTGGGACTTACCTGGAACCAGAAAATGATACATTTTGCTGTAGTAAATACCATGACCATGAGTAAGAGAGAGTGCTTCTCTTTTGGGAGAGAGCCTGGAAGGGCTATGGATCCAAACAGGCACATTTGTGATTTTATGTGTTTTGAACAAGGAGGGAACTCAGTGAAGAATGGCATTTACCGAGGGCAGTTGACACATTTTGGTGTTGAAGGGGAATTTTGGGGAGAGGAGGAGTTTTGGAGATTATTGACTATTTTGAGTTTTGCTGAAGTGGCTGCTGTGATGATTTTACTGTACTGCCGACAATAACCAGCACACCCACAGCCTCCAAGAACCCTCCTCTTGTTACGTGAAATGAAAATAAATCAGTGGGCAGTTGTTGCTGTTCATTGCGATAAGCAGTTTTAAGGACTATCTTTCCCCGTAAATTTAACGTATTCCCTTAGTCACTAAGCACATTGCAAGTGCCATTTCCTCAAGGAAAATGCCACAGGCACCCACGCACATTTTCATAGATGAAGCTGTGATGCTTTGGTGTATTTCGCCAAGTGGCTGGTGGCAGCCTGACAGCACGGGGCTTTCCCTCAAGGATTTCACGTACACTCTGTCAGCTGAGTGTCTCCTGAGCTTAGCCATGATGGGTTTGAAAAAGGCAAAATTCATAATTAAAGGAAGACATTTTTATAATTTCTGTTATTTGATGTTTGCATTTTTTTAAATGGGTTGAGGGGATTATGCTAATTGTGCCCCATTATTAACAAGCATGACAAATGAAATTTCTTCAGTGCAGGTTCCAAATAAAGCAGCATTTCATCAATCCAAAAATTTGTTTAGAAATAGTATTTCTTCAAAAGTCTCCCATACTTCTCAACACATATGTACTAGCATGTGCCATTTGTGCATGAAGAGGTTTTTATCATTAACGCGCTGGTTTGTGTTGCTGAATTTGTGCTGGTAACGTCGAGGCATTCCTATATGCCAGGTTGTGATTGGTAACTAAAAGAATCAAAAGATGGAGATCTAGTGGCAGCTTGTAGCTGGCAAAGCACAAGAAACTGTCAAAGCACAAGAACTGGCAAAAATGTCTTTTTCAGAAAAGTACAGGCCAAACCGTTTCCTCACAATGAAGTGAGGAACTGTGTGATCTAAATCATGTTAAACCACTGGTTCTTTGTTCCTGAAAATAGTTAGCAATGTAGTATTACATGGTAACATCTTCAAGCTTTTCTCTCCCATTCAAGGCTGGGAAAGCTTTCTCTGTTGACCCGAGTAGTTAACAGACTTTCTGTCGTGTAAAAACATATCTGTTTAGTATTTCATTACATTCATAACATTGTGGTAGTTGAAAGGTGAAGATGACAATCTACGAGAAAATTTTGCAGCATGTTGTAAGGACAGTTTACAGAAGAGCTAGTGCTATGTCAGCATATATATGTATTTTTAAGAGATTATTAACAGTAAATTAAAACTACCCAGATATGTTCTATGCAGTAGTTTATATTCAGGGAGTGGGCTAGCTTAAGTTCTCAAAAATGACTTGTCTAGTTCAGATGTAAGAAGAAATAAGACAATGGCTCACAACAGGGTGAAATTAAACCAAATTTTTGATACATCTTCTGATACACTTGTGTGCATTATGTTTTATCATCTATCAAGAAAAAGAAAAAAACAATATCTGATGGCTCATTTCATTTGCCAGTCACTCAAATGATATCCTGTTAAGGTTTTGATATTGCCCTTTGAGAGATGTTGTAAGAAATGGAGTCTCGGATGTGATTAGATCTTTGGAAAAAATGTACATTTCTTCCCAGTGGGTCATTCCCAGTTGACTAGCAACATTTATATAGAAAATAGGATCCAGCTGAGCTCTGATCGCTTTATCCTGTGTCATGCTTCAGTGCAACTGGTGCTGGGAGTACTTTTAGGGAAGAACTTGTATGTGTTCTCTCAAAGACACAGGCAGCTGAAAACACAGGAGAAATTAGTTTTATATATAAACGAAGTTCCATAATATCCTGTTTCTTCTTTTGTTTCTTATTTGGAGCCTTGTTAGTGTTATTTCTGCCATTTTAGTTTAGCTATGTGGTGACTGGATGGGTGTTTCCCCACAGAGTGTATGTTTAGTCCCAGCACCATCTCGGTATTCAGTGTATTTCCTCTTAGCCTGGCCCTCAGCACAGACCTGGGAGAACAACTTAGCACCTTCAGTGTAGGTATTCACACAGTTTAGGGGTGTGGAAGTCACAGTTAAGGTTAATGGCCTTACTAACATCAGTTAAGCCTCTGTGATTAGTAGCATAGTTCACAACAGCAGCTGGAGGGAGGAAGGCTGGGCAGTGTCGCCCATACCTTACATTGCAGGGAGTGCAGTTTTATCCAAAGGTGGCAGTCAATGGAAAACAGGAGAAAATACTGATATTCTTGTTTGTTTGTTCCCTCCCCCCTCCATGAGGAGACCTGTTGATTATATGAGTTAGTGAAATTTTGGGTGGCTTTTAAGAAAGCAGTTGGCACGAAGAACTAGGATATACTTAGCAGTGATCATAGAATCGTAGAATTGGTCAGGATGGAAAAGACTTTTAAGATCATCGAGCCTGTTAAGCTAGCAATGGCAGGTCCACCACTAAACCATATCCCTAAGCACCACATCTGCACATTTTTTAAATACCTCCAGGGATGGTGACTCAACTGTTTCCCTCTGCAGCCTGTTCCAGTACTTAACAACCTTTTCCATGAAGAAATCCTTCCTAATGTCCAAGCTAAACCTCTACTGTCACAACTTGAGCCCATTGTCCTATCACTTGTTACTTGGAGATCGACCCCCACCTCTCTACAACCTCTTTTCAGGGAGTTCTAGAGACTGATAAGGTGTCCCCTCAATCTCCTTTTCTCTAGGCTGAACAACCCAAGTTCCCTCCCCATAAGACTTGTTCTCCAGACCCTTCACCAGCTTCATTGCCTTTTGTTGAACATGCTCTAGCACCTCGTTGTCTTTCTTATTGTGAGGGGCCCAAAACTGAAAACAGGGTTCAAGCTGCAGCCTCATCACTGCTGAGTCCAGACGCGCGATCGTTTCCCGACTCCTGCTGGCCACACTGTTCCTGACACAGGCCAGGATGCCATTGGCCTTTTTGACCACCTGGGCACACTGCTGGCTCATGTTCTGCTGACTGTCGACACTGAAAGAATGAGTGGGTATAACCTGACTGTTCCTGGTGCCTGCCAGTGTCAGAACTTCTGACCATCTAATACAGTCAGAAAGACACTTATTCAATCATAAGATAATGAGTCTTCCTATAGTAGATGAGAGACACGTGGAATTCCTTGTCAGATGATGTAGGATAGGTTAGAAGTTTTACATGGCAGTCTGGGCAACTATTTCAAAGAGAAGTCGAGGGATTTCTTAATAGTGAATTTCCTGAGCTTAAGGTGGTTTCTCTGAGATAGAAACAGTTGGAGGCTGGGGAGGTGACAGCAGGAGGATCTTGCCCTGTACTGGTTCTTTCACAGATGCCTGCGTGTGTGTAGCAAGGTATTAGGGTAGGAGAGCCCTTGGTGTGACTCAGTACAGCCTCACCAGTTGTGCCTTTGCTTGGCTTTTAGGAGTTGTACCCTCTGGAGCTTTGCAGTGCTGGATAGTGATGCAGTAATTGCACAGCTGGGTAGTAGCTCCATTTCAGTGTTAAAATCCTTTGTAGCTTTTGAAATGCTGAGCTTTCTCTAATTTCTGTATCAGATCACAAGACACAAAGAGAGAACCAGTTGAATCCCTCCCCCGGCATAATTTGAGTCTCCTTTTGTGAGTGTAAGGACTTTTGGATTGAATGTCACAACTTTACCTTAAAGCCAAAAAGGAATATACTGATGCCTCATCATTTCTTCGGGCATGTTGTGAATGAGGACGGTGCACCACTAGAAGAAAATGCTGCTTGAGCCTCCCTGCATTTGCTTGTGGAGAGTTCAAACAACAAAATAAGTTTCTTCATGACCAAAGGGAGTAATGATAGAACTCGGTGTTTAAAAGAATCTGAATAAATAACATTTACTTCAGGGCATGTATTTTTAAATATTTTTTTAAAGTTACCATTTTGCATTGTTTCTAAACTGTTTTACGGTTGCACTTTGTGTCAAGTTGTTGAACACACTCCACCATCACAACAGAAATAATCTTCAAGTACGGAAGGGAAAAAAGGCTTCTTGGCTAAAACATTGATTTTGAGCTCTGCCAGGGAGTTGCTGTATAACCTACAGAAGAATTTCTAACTTGGTATTGAGCACCAACACTGACAAACTTTGGGGTCATGTCCACTTCTCTTCATGGGCTGTCTGGGGATCCAGAGTCTGGCAACGTAGCTAATAGGCAGCCTGGGTCAGTCACTGCTGTCTTGTCGAGTTAGACATATGAAATGCGGTCTAAATAGGATCCTCAGCATCTCTCTTCCCTGTTTTGAAACAAATTAAGTGGTTGCCTTTTTCTTCCCATCGTTCATCTTCCAACTTTTTAAGGTTCCTTGGACAAGAGCTGCCTTTTACCCTGTTTCTTCATTGGCCAGTACGTGGGTACACACACATAAGTCATGCAATATGTGTCATTATAGTGTAAATGAGGGAGGTCTAGTTAGAAATAAATCTGTCCAAACTAATTTTGACGTAGTAGGTGGGACATTTTAAAGACATAAGAAAGCACCTAGAGTTTCAGCAGGGAAAGGATGTGCTGGTGCCAGAATCAGAGAGGAGAATGATTTCCAGCTGGTAAGCACACAAAGGAGCTGACTACTTTTTAGAAAGCAAATTCAGGTTAGGAGGGAAAGGGTGTACGGGGCCTTTCTTCAAAGAAAGGAAAACTATTCTGCAGGTCCACAGTGACTGGAAGGTTCATTGCTGACCTGTATATAATTAGTTGATTTCCTTATTTTCTTCCCCCTGCTTAAATAAACTAAAATCCTACAAAAGAAAATGTTAAACAGAAGGGTGATCACTGTTTATTCAGCTAGCTTAGAAAATGTAGAGACCAGTTGCCTTTCTGTAAAAACTTCTCTATTTCCCTTAAATAAATATAAACAGCAATTTCTTAATGTAATTTTTAACTTCATGGGGTTTTATAATATTTTAAATCTTCTTCTTTTAGTAGTTCTTTAAATGGCGAGCTCTAATTAGTCTTTCAGAAGACTGATTAGGAACAAAGGGAATTGTGGTGAAAAACCAGCAGAACTTAACTCCATGAGGTTTAATGTACTGAGAATCACGGTAGTTCAAGCTGGTCAAAAATCCTGTCTCTTTGTATCAGCAAAACAAGAGTGTTTCAGGGTAATTCTAAGGCTTCTTACCATGCAATCATTGTGGAACCTTTAGCTCATCAGCATTACCTCATCATTTTTTTCTTTCCTCCCCTTTTAATTTGATGGAGGATATTTGTAGCACTGACTCTTCAACAGGAGAGAAATGACACTTCCTTAACTTCAGAAACTTTGGTCATTAATAAGCCACAGGTCAAACTAAAATATCGGGCATTTCACTTTTATGCCATCTTCTTGGTCATCATAGATTTATAGCCCTTAACTGGCAAGGACTTCTTCCTACATGTCTTTTATTTTTTACAAGGCACTTGGGAGCTACTTACAATTTCCAAATTCAGAAAACGGGTCAGATTAGTGAGTCTCATATCCTTTTAAACGCTACTGACAGTTTTAAGAAAGCTGGCTTAATTTTATTTTCTTTAAATAAAGGATTGCAAGGTGCTGAGGAAACTATTCCTGACAGGGAAGGTGCTCCAGACCACTCTGCATTTTGCATAAAACCAGGCAGATGTTTTTCAGTTTGAAATTACAGGGCTTGCAAGTGTCCATGTGGTGAAAGATGGGGCTGAGATTTGTGTCTCAATGAATGCACAAGTGCTACAGGTAATTACAGAAACACAACAGCAAAATGTCCAAATGCATGGAAGTGTCACGATGGAGAGACCTCTTGGAAAACAGGTGGCTTTCTAGACCACAGTGTTCTGTACTTTATAACTGAGGAGGCTACTCTGTTCTCCCATTCTCTGGTTGTTTTCTAATCACATTTCTGTTTATTCTCATGAACGTAGATTTAAAAAAAAAAAAAACATAAATGATATAAAAAATCCTTATCCCATAAAAAGCAATTACCATCAGTTTTGCAGTGTTCTTAATTGACTGCATGCAGTTCAGCCTGGGTTTATTAGAGGTTCAGAGTGGTCTGAAGCTCATGGGTAGAGAGCAGTTGGGATAAACAGAACAATAATGTCTTGAGACTTCAGTTGTGTAATTCTTTGGCCTCCTGGGCACAGACCCATCAAACTGAAGGAGCAGGAATTGGATTTTTCAAGACCTTTGAAATTCAGTGAAGTAAATTCACTGTTACTGTCTGTATTTTCGAGGAAGAACGAGCAAACAAAGAACCACAAGACCTGAATTTTGAAGCCAAATGTGGCACAACTTCAGTGTGTGACTTTTACCATCATTTTTGAAGTGCTAAAGCAATACGAGCTTCAGGGATGTGACAGCTTCAAAAACCAGGGCCAGTGCTCCCTGTGCCATAGTGTCTCTGTCTACAGAATGTGAATAATGTGTTTTAATTCACAGGGACTTTCTCTACAAATTATTTTTCTTTGCTTTGCCAGCCCCAGATTTTAAAATATACCATAAAATTTCCCTTTGTCTCTCTTTCCTCCTCTCCAGTAGTGTATCCTGGTTGAAAAGGAAACCTTGTCATGTAACTGGTTTCATTTGGCTTCAGACCATATGCCCATTCTTGCTCACCTTTTTCTGGCATTACCATTCACACAACATACTGAGCACAACCTCTTTCTGCTTGGGAACAGCAGTGACATGTATCTTAGTATTTCAGAGGGAAAATTTTCCTTGAAATGCATCCTTCTCTCCTTGTAAATTGGTAACTAATTTGTCATAGCAGGTGACGTTAGCGGGTGTTTGTAGCGAGATTCCAATAGCTGCCTTGTGAATATGTTGATCTGGAAGGGGGAAGGGGAACATAGGGTGGAAAAGAGGGAAAAAGAATGAGATAAGAGATGGGGAAGAGAGGTTTATGTAAGAGGACAGATTAAATCTCTAAAGCTTTCAATGGCAAACTTTCTCTTATCCTTTATAGTCTACAACGTTCCCGATTTAGAAGGACAAGGCATAGAATTGTGTTATTATATCCAGCCTTTAGGCATCACAGGTAACTGTGCTACACATTTGGCTAAACATATATGTTCCCAGTGAGACTTCCTGAATTTGACTGAGGACTTCTCACTGATCAAGGATTTGGAAGGAACTGTATACTCAGAGTGAAAGCCATGAGGAAGTCAGAGACACTCAGAATGTTGATAAGTGGGAGCACAGGATGTGACTGTGCAACTGTTCTTGATGTCTGTGAGAACATTGTCCTGTGGGCAGGCTTACGGGAGGGTCAGTGAGACGATGTCTGCAGTGTCACCCTCAGCAGAGTGACAAAGTAATCAACGCCATAAGGGATCTCAGAACAATGTGGAAAATTGTTGGGAGATAGCTCATACAGACTTAATCTAATACAGCTTGCGTGGATGGAATGAGGGACAGAGAAAATAATTGCAGATTTTAAGAAGTAAGCCCTATACACTTTGAGAAGTAAATGTTACTTGTATTTTCTTAACAAACCAGACCAAAGCATCACATTTTAGGTGCTAAACTGTAGGAAGTGATGGAAGAGACTGAATTTTGGAAGATGTTTCTCTTAAATGATCCAAGTAATGTTAATTACAATAATTATGATTAATGATAATTGAGGTCCGTGACTTGGTTTAGTTCTCTTGATCAACTGCTGATTGCAGATCAAAATAATGTAAAAACACCCTTATTATTAGTTTCATTAGTTCTCAAGTCTTTCTTTTGTTATTGTAGCATGGATTAGAAGAAAATATTTTTTTTTAAAAAAATAAATTCCCCCCCCCCTTGAAAAGTATCATTGTGGTTTTTTTCTTGCAAATTGAAAAGACCTCTCTTGTCAAGTGTCAGGCCCCTGATACTCACTTTTGTGAGAGCAGCAAAAGTACCTGTGTTCTATCAGTAGTTGCCGTCTCCCTCATCACCTTGCTGGATAGTCCTTAAAGGCAATAGTGTCATTTGCACCAGTGTGACTTTTGTACTGCGCACACGTATGTGTAATCTGAGAATATATCAGAGACCTGAAGGGTGAAGCATGTACAGAATGGTCCTATGGGACAAATTAATCCTGAAGGCTTCTGTTCAGTGTGCCATTACTCTTCAGAGGATTTACAGGACGCGGAGGCTACATGTGCTGGAGGAAGTTGTAGGATGTATTTGAGATGAGGTGGAATGCTACCATATAGCATAAGTGTTGCCATGGAAAAGCAAGTAAAGTCATACAGGGAAAAGAAAATACATCTGCCTGGGAAATTTGCCATAGCGTGGGGAAAAAAACAAAAGTTGACTTTAACTAAAACAAGATCCAGCAGGGAAGCTGTTTAGGCCAATTTCAGATGCCATAACTTGGCTGCCTTTACTCCAGTACTGGCAGGTCCTGTCACATTACTGTTGAGAATATTTTCAAGATTGCGGCTTGTTGAATTGAGTCCTGGAGTGTGGCCAGGTGGCCTGGGTCAGTGGGAAAGGGCAGAAGCACAAGAAAAAGAGTCACGGAGTAGGAGATAGAGATGGAATATGGCTCTCTGTCTGGGTGCTGGGTGTTGAGTCATAGGCTGGACTTGACGATCTCAGAGGTCTTTTCCAGCCTCAACAATTCTGTGATTCTGCTCTCCATCTCAGGCAGAACAATGGAGTGGGACATACCTGCACCCTTGACAAGATGTATTTTATCTTTCCTGGAGAGTCACAGGCTCTTTGCAAGGTCTGCCAAACCAGCCTCGCTCACACATCGTGTGGTGGTGTGCAGTACTGAACTGAAGACAAGCGTATCTGCCCGTGCTTTGTGTTGCTGTTGCACCTGGTTATAGGTCCTGAAAAAGAAATACATCAAATGACTCAAAACTCAAATCCTTAATCACGATGACTTGCACTATGTTCTGGAGGTCAAAACCCTGAAGTCATGGGAGGAAGCGCTATTGTTCAGTGTTCTCCGCTTAAAACTTGGTCTCATTCCTCAACCAGGCACACACCAAGGCTGCTGTTCTTACAAAGCCTTTTATAAATGGTTCCTACAAACTCACCAGCAGCTTGAGTTGTGTTGGGAGATTGCTGAGTTAGTGGTGGAAGTTAATATCCTCTCTCTGAAACATACATCTGGGTATTTTGCACCACTGAAAGCTTCCTGAAGTCTTTCAGTTGTGTCCAGTGGATTTTGAAGACCACAGCATGTCATTTTTAAGGATGAGAGGGCATGCCTGTGCACAGCATATTGCCATGAACCAGAGGACTGGGAAGAAAGCAAATCTCTGCATCTTCCTTAAATTGAAAGAAGTCAAGAAGTAGTTGTAGTGACAGAATTTTTGTGAAACCAGTAAGCAGGCTTTTCCCTGAAAGATGCTAATTTTCGCTTCCATCCTTACAGCATTGTATTTAGTGTTGGTGGCCATATATAATCTCTGTGCTAGTTAGGTAAAGGGACAGTTGATTCACATTTTGAAGATGTGGTAAGAAATTTGGAGGTAGAAGTGCTTGTTTCTTGCAAATTTGAATCTGAAAAGGTGTAGAAATAAAGGAACAAAGATACTGAGTATCAGCCCTTGTTTCTTCACTGGCAGATGCTGGTTTCTTATTAAAGATGTTTGCAGTACATCGTACCCAGGTGATGAAAGACTAGGTCAAACTGAGACAAATGACCTTTAAAACTGAGACCTTAACGAGAGAGTTTCTCTTCTGAGTTTATTATGCTTTCTTACTTTATGAAGTATGGGTTTGGTTTTTGTGGGGTTTTTTGATTTTTTTTCTGTTTTAGAGGCTACATAACAGAATTGTATCCACATTAGTGGAGTTTAGTTATGATGACATAAAACTGAATGTTAAGAAGGCCATCATATACTAACCTGTAAAAAGTAAGAAAGCTGCTATGTTTCCTTTTTGGAACTTGGAGACTGAGATGTTTTCTCCACTGATTTTCTGTCCATTGTTTTCATAGAGTAGTTTGGATGGGAAGGGACCTTTAAAGGTCATCTAGTCCAAGCCCCTGCAATGAGCAGGGTCATCTTCAACTAGATCAGGTTGCTCAGAGCCCCATCCAACCTGGCCTTGAATGTTGCCAGAGATGGGGCATCTACCACCTCTCTGGGCAACCTGTTCCAGTGTTTCACCACCCTGATTGTAAAGATTTTCTTCCTTATAACTAGTGTGAATCTACTCTCTTTTAGTTTAAAACCTTTACTCCCATTTCCTTATATGTAAACCCTGTGTTAGAGGGCATTTTGAGATACATAGGGATATAGGGAGAGGAGAGACTGCACTTATCCTCAAGTTCAGTTCCCAGAATGAAAAACTTGCGTGGAAGAGGTAGGTAGTTTAGAGAAACCCGTAGTACAGCTACTACACACAGCACAGTCTATAAAATGTCGTTTGGCAAATGAAGCATAAAACCTGTAGCTGAGGACTTCAAGCCACAGTTATATTTCAGGAAGAGTAGGAGATGAGAAGGTGGAAGGGGTATCACCAGTGTCCTTGGTTTCAGTGCCACTGGAGGACTGTTTAAAAGTTGCAGGTGATGGAAGGAAAGAAGTAAATGGAACATGTCCTGTGCTATGGAGAGCTGTGGGGTGTGCTAAGGGGATTTGGCCTGTGTGGGAAATTCCCTTTTGTCCTTGAATATGTGTTTCAAGTGAATTTTGAGGAGGTTCCCATCTTCCGGGAACTGAGAAATTGATGCTGATAGAAGCTCCTACAGATCCTGCTTACATGCAATACGTAAGTATTGCATCTAACCACCTCTGCAGAAAGGCATCAGAGAAAGGCAGCTACACAAAACACAACCACCCCTTCACTTGGTATTCATTGGAGCTAAGTTACAAACGCCTTACCTCCTTACCTACTGGAGATGATCCTGTAATGCAGCTTTTTTAATATATAGTAGTCAATGAAAAGCAATCCAGCCTTCCAACTGTCCTTGAAAATACTAATGAATCATTTATGCAAAGACTGTAATTTAATTTAGTTTAATTTAGATTAATTAATTAATCTGTGTTTGTTTAGACTTCTGTGATGCTTGAGTGATTGGTGAATTGTTAGTTGCTCCTCCTTTCTGTTTAGACTAAGCTCCTGAAGGCAGGAACTGTTTATGGCTGTCTGTCTAAGATACCCAGAAGACCTGCATGCAGACCTCAGCAACTTGGAAGCACTACTAGAATTCAGTATTAGATGTAGAAAGTGACATTTTAAAATATTATTATAAGGACTGACAGGAAGCAGTGATTTCTAGTCTTAGCAGCAATTTTGTATGAGTGTTTAGCTTTTATTCCTTATGCACTTACCTTTGTCCTCTGGTAAATATTGCTGGAGAGGAGAATTCACTGGTACTACTGCTTGCTTGCTTGTGGCCTGAACTTATAATGCAGAGTCACAGTCTGGGTTTTTTTTTTCCTTTTCTTCTTTTTTTCCTTTGTCCTGACAGAAAGATTTCGGGATTTACTGCTTCTACATTCAAATCAAGATACAGAGATTCTGCCCATCTTTCAGCAGAGGCGCTATCCCAAGTAAGTAAGATTGTCTTCTTGGGAGAAATGAAATCTTTTTATCTATTTGGAGTACTGTTTATCTATTAGAGTACTGCAGCCAGTTCCGGAGCCTCTACTACAAGAAAGATATGAACTTGCTGGAACGCATCCAGAGAAGGGCCACAAGGATGATCAGAGGGCTGGAGCCCCTCTCCTATGAAGACAGACTGAGAGAGTTGGGGTTGTTCAGTCTGCAGAAAAGAAGGCTCCAAGGAGACCTTATTGTGGCCTTCCAGTATCTCAAGGGGGCTACAAGAAAGCTGGTGAGGGGCTTTTTAGGATGTCGGGTAGTGGCAGGACTAGAGGGAATGGATTGAAGCTAGAGATGGATCAGTTCAGATTGGATGTTAGGAGGAAGTTCTTCCACATGAGAGAGGTGAGACACTGGCACAGGTTGTCCAGAGGGGGGGTGGAAGCCCCATCCCTGGAAGTTTTTAAGGCCAGGCTGGATGGAGCTTTGAGCAGCCTGATCTGGTGGGCGATGTCCCTGCCCATGGCGGGGGGATTGGAACTAGATGATCTTTAGGGTCCCTTCCAACCCTGGCAATTCTATGATTCTATTTGCAGCGAGGGAGAGTGAAGCATTTATAGCACTGGACATGCTTGTGATGCGATGTCCTAAGGCAGAGCTGTCAGGGACCCACTCTTACAGTGAGCTTTGCAGACTTTCAGCAGTATGGAGAGAAGCAGACATGCTTTAAGCGTGCCCAGCTGTCAGCGGGACCAAGGTGGTGGAGAGAGGACGTTGAGTTGCCTGGATCAGTGTCTGGTGGAGCTTTGTTTCACTCGTCACGGTGTTGACATAGGCACAAGTTTTGTCGGGTAATCCCCACTCTTGTCTTGTGGGATTCCACCATTTTATGGTGACACATTCCCTTGGATTTTAACAGTCTGTCCTCTGGAAGCCTGCAAGCACTAGGAAACATTTTTTCTGCCCGTTTTAGTGATATATGTACAGGGAAACCGAAAGAATAGCGTTGCATGTTTAGGAGAACTTGCAGGTATTGAATATCATGGACAAAATCTCTTCTTCTCACAGATGATGTACCTGAATGAAACCATAAATCTTCCTTGTTATTATATTGTTTAAAGGAAACAGTTACTTTCAGCTAAGTCTTGCAAAGAGACAGTGACATTTACTACGACCATAATGAGCAAGTCATGAAGACGAGTGCAGCCTGGAGAGGGGAAGGAGAAGGAAGAAAGAATGTCTGGAGCCAACTCAGCAATGATGATGAAAATAAGCAAAGTGATTTATTTTAGTCGTTATTGTTAGCAGTTTCCTGAAATATGTAAGAAGCCAGTGGAGCTAAGTGTTAAATACAGCTCTCAAAATCCACTAATATGATGTTTTTTAAGAGCAGGCAACAAATAGAGGAGCTGAATGCTGAAAACAAGTCACATCCTCACTGTGAATGTGTGAAAATACAAGTACTCAAATCCTGATTCTGAACATGGTGAAATTTTGCATCAAGTTCAGGGAAGACAGGGTTTTATCACTCTGAATTTATTGTTCATATTATGCATTATCACTTTTACTGGAGTACTATGGAGGTATAGTACATGAAGCTGTGGGAGGCACCTTGTGTGGATGGACGGGTCTATTTGTTTCACTAGGACTTCCATGAATCATTAGTTTTCTCGTCACCCTTTGGAGCACTGGAAAGATTATTTTTCCATGGCAGTAGAATGCTTCGCTTGGCTTAGATGTTTTCACTTATAGTATGGATGCTGTCAGGCTGATCTGAAAAACTAGCTTCGCATCATTTCCCAAAGAACAGTTTTATTTCTATAGAAATCATTCCTAAGGTGTCTGACTTTCCATTTCTTTACATTCGGTTTATTACTGGCATTCTTGGGATGCATCCACGGGTGCTGAGGGAGCTGGCTGATGTCATTGCTAGACCATTCTCCACCATCTTTGCCAAGTCTTGGGAGACGGGAGAGGTGCCTGAGGACTGGAGGGAAGCAAATGTCACTCCAGTCTTCAAAAAGGGCAAGAAGGAGGACCCAGGAAACTATAGACTGGTCAGCCTCACCTCCATCCCTGGGAAAGTGATGGAACGACTTATCCTTGGTGCCATCTCAAGGCATATCAAGGATAAGAGGGTCATTAGAGACAGTCAACATGGCTTCACCAAAGGGAAGTCGTGCTTGACTAACCTCATAACCTTTTATGAGGATATAACAAGGTGGATAGATGATGGCAGAGCGGTGGATGTGGTCTACCTTGACTTCAGTAAAGCATTTGACACAGTCTCCCACAGCATCCTTGCTGCTAAACTGCAGAAGTGTGGTCTAGACTCTCGGGTAGTGAGGTGGACTGTGAACTGGCTAAGGGGAAGAAGCCAAAGAGTTGTGGTCAATGGGGCGGAGTCTGGTTGGAGACCTGTATCCAGTGGAGTGCCTCAAGGGTTGGTACTGGGACCAGTATTATTCAATATATTCATCGATGACTTGGATGAGGGACTAGAGAGTACTATCAGCAAGTTTGCTGATGACACCAAGCTGGGAGGAGTGGCTGACACACCAGAAGGCTGTGCTGCCATCCAGCGAGACCTGGACAGGCTGGAGGGTTGGGCGGGGAAAAATTTAATGAAATATAACAAGGGTAAATGTAGGGTCTTGCATCTGGGTAGGAACAACCCCAGGTTCCAGTATAAGTTGGGGAATGACTTATTAGAGAGTAGTGTAGGGGAAAGGGACCTGGGAGTCTTGGTGGACAGCAGGATGACCATGAGCCAGCACTGTGCCCTTGTGGCCAGGAAGGCCAATGGCATCCTGGGGTGTATTAGAAGGGGGGTGGTTAGTAGGTCGAGAGAGGTTCTCCTTCCCCTCTACTCTGCCCTGGTGAGACCCCATCTGGAATACTGTGTCCAGTTCTGGGCCCCTCAGTTCAAGAAAGACAGGGAAGTGCTGGAGAGAGTCCAGCACAGGGCAACTAGGATGATGAAGGGAGTGGAGCATCTCCCTTATGAGAGAAGACTGAAGGAGCTGGGGCTCTTTAGTTTGGAGAAGAGGAGGCTGAGGGGTGACCTCATTAATGTTTACAAATATATCAAGGGTGAGTGTCACGAGGATGGAGCCAGGCTCTTCTCGGTGACAACCACTGATAGGACAAGGGGTAATGGGCTGAAACTGGAACATAAGAGGTTCCGCTTAAACTCGAGAAGAAACTTCTTCTCAGTGAGGGTGACGGAGCCCTGGAACAGGCTGCCCAGAGAGGTTGTGGAGTCTCCTTCTCTGGAGGCATTCAAGACCTGCCTGGACACGTTCCTGTGTAGCATAGTCTAGGCATTCCTGCTCTGGCAGGGGGATTGGACTTGATGATCTTTCGAGGTCCCTTCCAATCCCTAACATTCTATGATTCTATGATTCTTGACAAGTACAGTCTACTAGGAATGTTACACACTGTCAGATTTATGAGTGAGTAAGTGCCTGTTGTCTTCTTCTCAATGGATGCTTCTTCAGCTCTTTGAAGAACATACAACAAATAGCTTGTAGTATGGAGCTCTGTTGCTATTTGAAGTTACAGTGGCCTTTCATCACAACATGATACATGTTTTCAGTCACATTACTTGGTAAGATTGACCAGTAGAACAGGGAAGTGGTGAAGCCACACCTTGAGTCCTTTGTCCAGTTTTAGCCCCCTCACTCCCAAGACACTGAGGTGCTGGAGCATTTCCAAAGAAGGGCAATGAAGCCAGTGAAGGGTCTAGAGCACAAGTCTTCTGAGGAGTGGCGAAGGGAACTGAGGTTATTTAGCCTGAAGAAAAGGAGGCTGAGGGGAGACCTTATTGCGCTCTACAACTTTCTGAAAGGGAGTTGTAGAGAGATGGGGACTGGTCTCTTCGACCAAGTAGCAAGCGAGAGGGCAAGAGGAAATGGCCTCAGGCTGCACCAAGGGAAGTTTAGGTTGGATATTAGGAAGAATGCCTTTACTGAAATGTTTGGAATGGGTTGCCCAGGGCAGTGGTGGAGTCCCTATCCCTGGAAGTATTTAAGAGTCATGTAGAAATAGTGCCTAGGGATGTGGTTTAGTCGAGAACTTGTCAGTGTTAGCTTAATGGTTGGACTTGGTGATCTTGAAGGTCTTTTCCAATCTGGGCAATTCTGTGATATACATAATCAACCCAACTTGGGCACCTGTCAGAAAGAGAAGTTTGCATATATACTTAAAAGCAATAGATTCCTATTTATACCATCATCAATTGATGCAAATTTCCTTGCTTGTTACAAGAATTTATCGCTTATTGTAGTTGCTTTAGAAACTGGTTGAAGACTATTGATGTGTCCTAATTTCCTAAGGGGTTGTCTTTCAATTGAATTACTGGTGGTGTTCAGCAAGGTAGAAATAATGTTCATAATATATTTTGTCTTACCACCATGTCTTTTTTTTCCCTTCCCTGTGCCCATATTCATTGAAAGGTCAGTTAACAGAAAGAAATGAAGGTAATGAGCAGAGAGATCTCATATATCAGCATCCCGTCATTGACTTCAGCTGAGATGTGGCTGGTTGTACTACTTAAGGATCTGAGCAGTAAGGTCGTATTAATGAGATGTTGTCATGGGGGACAAGCTGGAACTTGTAATGCTTAAGAAAATCCTAAGAATATGGAAGGTTAAAAATAGAAGAGAGATTTTAGTAATGACTTAGCTGAATAGCTCGACTAATCAGGGCTCAGTAGGTAGAAAGTTTGCATGTAGGTAGAAAGAGTGTGCATGTATTTAAGAGACATATCTCCAAAGGAAGGAGATTGAATAGGAAGATGTTCAGCATCTCTCAGGATATTCAAAGTCATAGTAATAAATACTAAAGGCTAAATGAGCAAACTGTAATCCATCATTTTTTGAAAGAAATAGAAACCTTGATGTTCTGGCAGGAATTATGTTCTTTTACATTTATTATATTAAGACCTGAACTCTTTCCCAGGGAACAGCAGTATAATTTTGGGCACGTGTTTGTTCTCGGAGATGTCTGTGCACTGGAGTGGCTGGAACTTTTCTGGACTATGCATATACTTCGTTCTGGGTTTGCAGGGGAAAATGTGTCAAGGAAACAAGTTTTGCACTCCTGGTTGATCAAGGTTAAAATGCAGGATCTTTTTATGGTCCTTGTGTTTACCTGAGTTTATTCTGCTGGTCTTGGCTTAGCCAAGGAGCAAATACCTCCTCTGGCACATGGAGCGGATTACAGAGAGGCCTGAATTTACAAAGATTAAGGCTTGCAGAACTGCACAGGACATCACCTTGATTTCCTTGTCTTTCCACTCTGTGTCCACATGTAGCATGACATCACGAGCACTGGTTCTCACCTTGGCCTGTGTGCTCAGGTGCCGTACTGGGCCAACACATCGGCGCAGAGTCCATCCAGTCAGTCCAGCCTGCAGTATGAGTCCTCTCACTTTTCATTATGAGGTTGCAGAGCAGGAGGAGTTTGGCTTTGTCTTACGCTTCAGTCATATGACAACGGTACTGTCTTGGAAAAATTAGAATTATTGGGGAATATGGAAGGAATATGGAAGGAATACGGAATTGTGTTCTCTCATGAATGCCTACAGTCGAGTTTCTTATTGAAACATATTGCACTGCCTGTAGTTACAGGTTACTGAGCTACCAAGACCGGTCTAATTGAGGCAGGTCTCTTTGATACCTCAAGTGACTGTCAGAGGATGAAATGCACGGTTCAGAAATCAGATGTCACTAGACCTCCCTCATCCATCTCATCAGGAAACCCACCCATCCACAGAGAGAAATGTTTTGAGGAGAAAATGTGTCTCCTAGCTGACGTGAAACCATCACCATGTCCGTGAGGGTTCGCATTCCTGAAACTAAGAATAAACCTGCAGCTGTGGGCAGCCAAATGGGCTGGGGTGCGTAGCTGCCTTCGAGTTCCCCGCCTGGGATGAGCCTCTGCACGCAAACGAAATCACAGACATACTTGTGGCTTGTTCCTTCGCTCCTTTGCTCCTTGAGCATGCTGAAGTCACCGAGGTGAGTTAGGCCAGCATGATCAGGCCTGTCAACAAACTTAACTTGTTGCAATTAGTCTTATCACAACTCATTACTTTGACAGTGAGCATTAGGGCTCCTATATCTCATAAAAAACCTCCTCAGAGTTTCACTCTCTGCAGGAATTACCCTCATATTGCTGTCAGGTTCATGCTTTCCTCGGTTGCCCACTTCACTGATGACATTCCTGACGCTTTACCATGCAGATTCACTCATAAAATGCAAGAACTGCTGAAGTGCTCACAGAGGCTCCTGAAACAGACACTATTATGCTCATTAATTGAGCCGTAGGGTCCGGGATGTGACAGGGTGGTTGGTGCTAACAGCTCTGTCCCACCGGGGTCTCTTGATCTTTTCCTGCTGCTGACTCCACTTGGCTCCTGACCGCCCACGCCGTGTTCGTGCAGCTGCCTTGTACCACCAGAGGAGTGTCTCCTGTAGCTGGGCCTGATAATGTCAAAAGAAAAAACCACACAACAACAACAACAAAAGAACAGAATGATAAAGGAAGTGATCAAAGAAGCGCGAGAGTGGGGAGTTTGGTTGGTGAGTGAAAAAGGCAGGAAAGAGGCTGACATTGCACAGAACAGCACTTGAGAGGAATGCAGCAGAAGTGCTGCTGGTGCTACAGCTTTTTTAGCAAATTTTCCTGTATACAAGTGACTTGACAGTTCAGCTGTACTTTATATTTTCAAGGCATTGCTGAAATCCTCAAATATATGTGAGGTTTTTAGAGGGATTATTTGCTGCTTTTTTTTTCCCCCTTCCAAATTATTTGCAGTCTTCATTCTTATCTTCTGTGGGTTTGGTGGAGAAGTTCTTGGATGAATCACAGGTTTTAAGAACAGAAGGAGCTGTTATGTTCCAGCTAATTTGAGGCCCTTCTTAACATAAGCCATAGAGCATTACCCGATAATCCCTGCAGCAAGCTTCTGGTTCAACTGGAGCATGAATTTAGAAAGGCATTCAGCGTTTAAATTGAGATGTTAAAAACTGAAAAATTCACAAGATCAGATTGTTTCAATTGTCAATTACTTCATGTATGAATAACATTCATTACTTTAACTTCAGTTTCCAGTCTCTGCTATCTCACTAATAGCATTTTCTGCTAAACAAGAAAGTCTTGTACCATCTGAAATGACACCTCCATACAAAAGGTTGGAGGTCATTAAAAAACTTAACGCTTCTCTTGGACAAGATAAGTAAATAAATCTTTCTTTTAGTGTAAGACTTACTTAAAAGATGTCTCTCCAGTAGTTTTAAATTTTTTTTTCTTTTTAAAACTCTTCCAAAGTTCCCTTCCCTTCCCTTCCCTTCCCTTCCCTTCCCTTCCCTTCCCTTCCCTTCCCTTCCCTTCCCTTCCCTTCCCTTCCCTTCCCTTCCCTTCCCTTCCCTTCCCTTCCCTTCCCTTCCCTTCCTTCCCTTCCCTTCCCTTCCCTTCCCTTCCCTTCCCTTCCCCCTTCCCCCTTCCCCCTTCCCCCTTCCCCCTTCCCCCTTCCCCCTTCCCCCTTCCCCCTTCCCCCTTCCCCCTTCCCCCTTCCCCTTCCCCCTTCCCCCTTCCCCCTTCCCCCTTCCCCCTCCCCTTCCCCCTTCCCCCTTCCCCCTTCCCCCTTCCCCCTTCCCTTCCCTCTTCCCTTTCCTTCAAATAAAAAGCACAAAACCCACGAATTAGAACCTAGCATGTGTAATGAAATAACAGTATACCAAACACATTGATTTTCCATCAGTCATAATCTTAGAAACCTTTCTTTGGCTTATATTGTTAGTAAATTAAGGTTGACTTCTTGCATAAGCATGAAAATACTGGTCATTTTTATGTCACAAAAAAACAGAAAATACAGGATCATGATTTTTGTGTGTATATGTATCTTCAAATGCGTATTTTTGAAGGTCATCTTTGAAAAGCTGCTGAAAGTTTCAGCTCAAAGAAAGCCAAACGTTGTTACTCAATTCTCATCATGGAGTAGTCTAGACAAATAGGCAGCAGAAAGTTAGGCGGCCCTAAACCATTGTGCCGTTTGGTTCCCCCTTGCTACTCATTGTAGTGATGATGGATCTGTAGTGGATCCCTGCCAGTTGACTACATCTTGAGCCCCCAGCCAAGAAACTGATAATATTTCATAAATAATACCCAGGGAACAAAGCTTGTATCTTATTTGTAACTGTCTCGAGAACATTTTTCTTTTTAGAGGAAAGTAGTTTGTGTCTAGCTAGAGAAAGCAGAGAGCTGTGGCTTCTGGAAGTGACGATGCTCAGACTGCATCTACTGAGATTCCCCCAGAATCCCAGATTTAAGCACGCACGAGAGCAGCCAGCAGGATCGTGGCCTAGAAACCCAATTCAGTTTGCATTAGAAACACAGGCAAAATCTTCCTTGGTGTTCAACAAGGGGAAAAATCATGACCTATGTGTTCGTCACACGGCCTTCATTGTAAAGGCAGAGATTTTTAATTTGAAAAAGAGGTGGAGAACTTTCACAGAGTGTTTTTCTATTAAAGGCTCTGTGTGAAGTGCCTTACAAAAGATATTCCCTTGTTAAGAAGGAGAAGCTGAGGCATGGGGCTCTGATGTGAGTTGCCAGTGTCACCCAGGAACAATTCTCCTGGGGACAAAACCAGAAATAGAAATCAGGTCTTCTGCAACCCTTTCAGCTGTGTGCAGTTGGCTCTCTGGTCTAAAAAAACATCCATCCTGTTTTCCCCTGCAACAACACGTGGCCTGCCCATATTGCTGCAATCAGATGGGAAAGTGCCAAGCGAAGGAGCCTTTCAAAAGTGCCCACACAAGCACTTTAAATGCTTTGTGTAGCAATGTACATTAAGCATGAAAATTACTGGTTTTGAAGCACTCCAAGATGTGTTTCAAAACGCAGGCTAGAAGTTAGCTATCTCACCAGCAGCACTGAACTCTCAGAAACCCTGAATCTCAGAGAATTTTGATTACATGATAAAAAATGAGCTACCTGCTTACAGAATCTTTAATGACATTTAAAAGAAACTCAAGCTATTTATAAAGAATGTTTGTAGGGTTTTTTTTAGTGGTTAGGGATTTTGTCTCTTACATTACTTTCTTTTTTTCACGTGACTTGCAGTCATATTGGTTTATCCTGTAGAGTTTGCAGACGGGTGCGGGGTTGAACTCCATGACAATAAAACTTCTACTATAAGTGCATTTTCCCGTCATTTGGGATTTTTAACCAAATGGTAAGAACAACAGTGGCAATGGGGTAAAGGCTGGTAGCTGCTTATAAAAAACAACAACCATGTTACAGATATAATCATGTCAATAGAAATGCAAATATCACATCTAAATTTTTTTGACACCATAAAGAAGATGGGAGGAAATAAGTCAGAAATTCATACTGTGCATTACATCTTTGGGTTCAGGTCTGACAAAGACTTGTGTGGGTGCATCCACATAATATTGGACAAGACCAAGTCAGTATCTTGAAATATTTAGGACTGCGCATTCACAGAATCACAGAATGTTAGGGGTTGGAAGGAACCTCGAAAGATCATCCAGTCCAAACTCAAATGTGGCTCATAAATTCCTCGAAACAGAGGCTATATTTGTTTGGACTGTCAGTACAATGCCCCAGTAATTTCTCTTGCCAAATAAAGACAGTTTTGTTCTGTTTCCAAAGGCCTCAAGTTCAAGGTCCGACAACACAGAGTGAACCAGTCCCCTTAAAGTCAAGGGGAGTTTTGCTGCTGACTTCAGCAGAGCTCAGACCTGAAATCTAACCAACTTTAAAGAGACAAGTACAAATCTTTCAGATGTAACGAGATGTGGGGAAAAACCTGTATCCTCTGAGAGATGTGTGCAGCAACATACATGCAAAATCAAAGCTCCATGTGCATATATATTCTCTTTTAAGTACCAAGCAACCTAGAGTGCAAGTTTAGCTTAGTTCTTTTTATCATATCCTTGAGTTGCGACTCATTAGCAGTCATGAACTGTTTTATGCAAGACATTGCAATGCTCCCAATTGAGAATGGGAAAGGGCTGACTGAAAATAAAAGATGCCTAAACCTTTCAAAATATTTGGGAGATGAAGTCATTGCTTTGTTCAAAGTGAATGGTATAAGACAAAACATTACAGCTGTTTTTCATTCTGCTATTTGGGAGCATGAGCATGGTTCTTGATAAAGCCTATTGATTTAATGGATACATACCTGCCTACTACTGAGCAGCAGTGTGAGACTGTGGGGAATCATCTGCCACGAGATGTCTTGAAGGATGTTTTTTTAAACAGCTCAAACAGGAGTTGCAGTACGTTGATAGAGAAATTATTAGTGAAGTTCTTTGATTCATTATGCAAGAGAGAGTCAGAGTGATCCCTTCTGGCCTTATATCCAGTTTTATCACTGGATATTATTATTATTATTTTTAAAAATAATGGCTTATATTAGTTTAAAAAATAGCTTCACAATTACCATAGTTACAGGAATCCAAGCACCAGCCTCTCAAAAAACAAGTGCTAAGGAGTTGTGGTTGTTGACAGTAGTGACTTCCTCCTCAGCATCATTCATTCATTGCTGCACCTGCACATCAACAGTTTAATTTTTGGCCCCATGCTTTCAGTGAGGGACTGTGGAGGCTGTTTTCTTTCATAGAACCTATTAAAGGAGGCAGCATCTTTTGTTGATTCTGTTAGTAAGTCTTGGTGAAAAAGGGAGAAAAGAAAGATTCCAGCTATAATAAAAGGGAAAATGGACCATACTGTGTGAAGGAAACATGTGGAAGAAACTGGGAGGGGAAAAGGAGTTGCTTACCACGTTGTTCTTTATATTTCATATAAGACATAAGCAAGAACTGTATTTCCTGGTCTCTAGGGAGGGCAGAAATGTAACAGCACTGATTGCTGTTCTGGCCCTTTCTCAAACTCGTTTTGAAGAAGAAGGTAAACTGTTAGGGAAGCGTCTCAGCTGTACCACAAGTCTCTCTTTATGCTGTTCAGTACTGCAGAAAACATCATACACTGCTGCTGGCCCTGGGGTAGCAGAGCAAGTGTATACTCTGTGTAAGAGCAGAGGGGAGCATGAACCTTCAAGCCAAGGGAGACATGATGTTCCAGTTCTTAATAAAATGGGCAAGGATGGCTATTTTTCATTAGAATACGAGCCTAGATTTCGGTTTTGGCAGCCTTTTGGTGAGTGGCACTAGTGGAGCAGTTTAATTCTGAGTGCCAGGCTCTTTAGCATATGTGAGAGAGACACTTCACATTTCTTTTTCATGCAACAAGTTGGGCTCTAAGCTCTTGGTGATAATCAGGGCAGCCAAGAGGCCCATGCTGAGCTAACAGCTGCCCCTGTCTCTTTTGAGAAATGCATAGGAGATCTGGGCTGTGGGATGCCAGCTGGACCACCCTGAATTGAGCATCCCCAAGTAAACATATACATCAACACTATTTCATGGAGGAAGATGTCTCAGCTTCTAGGCTAGAGCTTAGATCAGAAGTACCTATCGCATCTTAAAAACTGGCAGTGGTAGAAAATCCATCTCATCCTGTGATGTGTTATTGCAGATGTTAATTTTCCTCAGTTGTGGGGACGGGAGTTGACTGCTGGGAGATTGTGCCCAGTAGGCCAAGCCTAGCCCTAAGGAAAGTTCTTCTATGACCACGTCAAGTGGTTTATAAGAACCACAAGTGCTTTTGAATGGCCAGACAGCTAACAGCTGGAAAACATTGTTAGCAGCTGCAGAACAGCAACAGCCCATGGTATTAGCTGCCAAATCCTTTCCGAGTGTTGCCTAATCAGCTGTCTGCGGCTGTTCATCATCAGAGTTGGAGACTGAAGTTGATAAATCCTAACACAAAAGCTGTTTGAATAGAAGATATGTACTGAGTTGTTGGATGGTGATGTTAAATTGGGTGATATTCAGAATTCCTAGTTGTTGGGTTTTAATAGAAAAAAAATCGTAAGTTACAGATTTGTCAGAATATTGCCAGTCTAAGCAGCTGCACCTAAAGTGAGGCAGTACATGTGTTGAGTATGGTGACTAACAATGCTTTTCTTCGATATCATGAATGTAGAGACATTTTTTCTTCTCCGAAAGCAATGAGAGAAGCTGTGCTATAGCCACCAACTAGAAAATAAGATACTGAAATAATTTTCTTTAGAGCCTAATAACTTTCGTGTAACACATTGGTTTTTTTGGCTTAATTATCCATTGCTGTCAAGGTATCTTTGTAATACGAGGTTTAAATTAAGTTTGTATGTGGTTGAAAATCATTTAGAACCAAACTGCAAGGAACTTCCTTTATTCCTTTGGGAGCTTGTATAAGGCAAAACTGATGCATACTCCAAAAAAACCACATGGGAGCAGGGTCAGTCCTTCTACCCTCCACTTGACCGGTATGGAAACAATAACCTCCGCTACAACCTATACAGTTGTCAGTGTAGTTGCACTCTATATCCTCTCTGGTTTCAAAAAGTCCTCAAAAGATTCTAACTAAAGCCAAAGGCCTGAACACATCTGACGACCTGGATCTTGTTTTCCTCTGCATGGTGAATTGTGATGTTACTTAAGGATAGTATATCCTTGTATTTCCCTTCACTCTATATCACATCTTTAAGGCTTACAGTAGTTTTTTAGATACACTACTGTTGGTGATTTCTGATATTGGAATGTGCAAGGTGTAATTGCTTCCTCTTTCAGACAAATCACCCTAAAGGGTTGAATTTCTGTATTATATTGAAAGCCTTAAAATAGATTAAATTTTCCTTTTTAACATGGACAGCCAAAGCTTCCTAAACAATATTTGAAATGTGGGCATTTATTTCCAGTGTTTTCTCCAAAACAAAGGTATTTGCATCCCTTCTCAAAAGACTTTGAAAGCTATTTGTAGTTTATTTTTTGTGCCATGCTTTTTATGTTGTGAGGGAAAATAAAGCCATAGAAGCGGTCAGTGAATATTCTTCCATCACATGGTACTGTTATTACTAGAGCAAGTCCAAAGAAATGGTGGCAGAACTGTGTGAGAGATTTTCTTGTACTTCAGTAAACCCCAAATGTATTTTCAACTTGGATGAGGCAAATCATATGGGTGTAATGTTATCTTGTGAAGGTAGTCCTAAACCTGATGTTCTGGGGCTTTGGGCACTGTGAAGATGAAACTCTGTGATCTTTATAATATACCAAGTGTATCTCCTGCTACTGCAGTTTTCAAGGGAAGCAGATCTAGGATTCCAGCTAATCCCTCCATCAGTAAGAGATTGAAGTGCGTTGGAGAGATCCCACTCACTTTGCTCAAAGCTAGGAAACAAGCACTTTGTTTAAGTTGGTATAACATAAATTCAGGCAGCGTTGTGAACCGAACTCAGACTTTCCATAATTTTTTAGTATAAGCTGCAAGAAAGACTAGGAAGTACCAAAATCCATCAGTTAGGATGATACAGTTGGCAATTTCAGTGGCTGTGCCAGTGTTTCTGAGTGGGAAGGGCAGGAGCTGCTGTCCTGGAGGATCACAGCTGATCAGAATAGTGTAAAAGTCATTGGTTACATATTTCAGTTATGTCCAAGTCAAATGCTGTGCTGCTTTCCATCCAGAGAGAGCAAACTTTCTGTGAAGGGCAATCATTACATGCCAGCCTCTCCGTCAGCCCTGGTTTGTTTCAAGGAGACAGCATGAAGTTTTGCTTCAGCTCACATATGTCAAACTTGCTGGTGAACTGAAGAAAAAGAAAAAACTCTAAGCTTGATTTCTGAACGCCTTGAAAGGGAGCAGTGATGCTGAATATTGTGTGGTCTGAGCAGGGGGAGTGGAGAGGGAAAGGGCAAAGGAAGGAAGAAAAGGCGGATGTAGCTTTCTGTTCTGTGCACAGTCCACACATTACATGGAGATACCTTAATTCAGAAGAGCAGGTTTACCTCATGGGATTGGCAGAGTAAAATATTATGAGCTTGTTCATCTGCATAAGGCTCTGATTGTAATGAGAGCCTCTGGGCACTGCTGTTCTGTGGCAGGATGGTGTTGATGGACAACTTGAGCTCCTTCTGGTGTTGAGCAGGAGGGTTTAAGGATTGTCTTGCTGATTTGCAGATTGCTGTGTCCCCCAGAGAAAACAGGCTGTGAATATAGGAGTCTCCAAGGCTTCTATCACCCATGGTGCCACTAGCATGGGCTTGAGCATCTAGTTCCAAGCTCTAAGTGCAGCAGAAGGACTGTCCCCTGGGGCTCAGCCCCTGCTTCCCTCTTTCAGAGTCAGCACAAGCAGCGCTTCTGAGATGGGGAATTTCTCTAGCTTTCACTGCCCCATCTGTGGCAGTGCTTTGCTGTTTGAATGCATTTTTGTGTATGTGTATCTATTTGTATTTTGCCTTCATGTTATTAGATGGCAGTAACTAGCTGTACAGTAGCTGATAGTTATCTTTTCTTGTAGTTCAAATTTGCACTACAGTTAAGGAATCCACTTCAAGGGATTGGTGCAAACAGTGGTTATCAAGATTTGAGCTGGCTCTCTTAAGTCATTTGATAGCAAAATAGAGCAGGTTGGCTGCAAGCAACTCTAAACAGCATCACTGGAGCTTAAGAAATCCATTTATCTCTGCATTGGCTGTGCCAGCTGTACATGGTCAGATGAACCCCCTTCACTGAATTAACTTTGTTGACAGTTCTTTAGCGCTGCACTCAGATTCTGGGACCAGTGAATAGCATCTGCACCGTGTGGAAATGTTTTGGCAATTAAGAGACAATTAAATTTGGCTCATTCCCCTGTCCCATCCTTCTTATGATGTCCAAGGAGAAGACTCATGACTGAAATATTTAACGTCTATTAAAAAACAAAAGGGTGTCTTGATTTTGCTGAGTCTGGGCTCTGTTTTTCTCTTCACTGAATGTGCCTTAGAGAATGAAAGTTCAAGGGACATTGCACCATAAAATTTGTCCACAGAAACAAATATATCAAAAGCACTTTTAAATCATGTATGGTTTTATTATCATTGGGTCACCGGTGGTGAAAAAAACAACTGTGCACTCAAGTATTTGAACACTGTCATGTAAGGTTAACCAAACTAATGAAACAGAATTAACAAGGAAATAACAGGTCTGGTGCCATGATCTGCAGCCATATTTACCCTTTCTTCTTTGTCTTAGCAAGTCTTCTCTAATGAGAGATGAAGCTATCGTTTACCCTTTTTTAAACAGTGTATCAGTCAGGTCTGCAGATAAAAACCATCAGCTGGACAGATGGAAACCGTAAAACAGTGAAGCTCTGGAAACACTTCTTTATTCTCCTTTCTTACTTTTTATTTGCTAATTAAGAACTGTGATCCGTATATTGATGGGGTTTATGACTGCCATTATAGATGTTTGTATGAGCCTCAAACTCTTAAAGAACTCATTGTTGCAATGTTCCTCTCTGTTTGAGAAATATAACTATTCCTGTCTAACAGATGATGTCTAATAGGTGCTGTCACATAATATCAAACTGACTTGGCCAAGTTCTCCTAAGGAATATATGGCAGAGGGTGGGCTGGATCCCACCACAGCGCCCAAGCTGCTCCATTCACCTTCCTCTTTATAACCCCAAGGGGAAAAGTTCCTTTTGGTTAGGGACCTTTGGGCACTTCCACAGTAGATGTGGCTATAATAACATTAGAAACATATTGTGGTGCTTTAGCAAATAAATAGTTGATGAATGCAGCCATCAGGAGGAACATAAATGCAGTTTTCTCAATCTTAGAAAGGAGCAACTGGAAAGTATTCACCTGTCAGTCCGATTTTTACTTTATAATTTGTTTAAATTACAATTGTTAAGGGAGCCCTGAAACAGAAAAAAAAGTAAATGCTATGCAGAACACCTAAACCCCTGATCACAGCTGATGGATACAAAGTGAGCTCTTCAAAGAAATGACATTTGATAGATAACACACGGAACCTAGAGCACTGGGATTTTATCCGTGATGTACTGCCCATGGTCTCGTATATTTACTTGTATAGGGGTCTTCTGCTTGGTAATGTATCTTTCAGTCCTGCAGAGCTAAATCCTGATACCATGAAATTCAGTAGCATTTTTGCTCATTTGTTTTGTTCTGGAATCAGGTGGGTTGGATTTTGAGGTTTTTGGTATTTTTTTTTTTGGGGGGGGGGGGGGGGGTTGGTTTTTTGTTTGTTTTTTGATGTGTTTTTTTCGCTATAGAGAGTTTAGCAAAGTATTGTCTAAATAAGAGTACAGCACAGTATGTTAAAAAAAAAAAGAAAAAGTGAGTGCTGACAGGTGGCAAACAGAAGAAGTTCTTAAGCAGACAGATTTAAAAGGGGTGAGGTATCAAATGTGCATCAAATTCATCTTGGGACTTGTTCTTTTCAATATATCAAATAATGAATGACAAGAAGGGAAATGTAAACACCAAATTAATTAAATCCTCGGATGATATTGGACATGGGAGGATAGTATATTTCAGAGCAGATGGATTGGAATTTCTGAATGATCTGGCAAATTTTAGGAGGTGGGTGGAAGAAAAGGGAGATGAGTTGGAAGAGGCAGAAATGTCAGACATTTCACCAAGAGAGAAATCATCATGATCAAAGAAGAAGCAGTGACACGGAGTGGGGAGGATGTTAGGATCACACTTTGCCCTTTATAACAGCCTTTTGTCTGCATGTATCAGAGTTTCAAACCTACTAAATTAAGCATTCCTGATCTTGTGGAGAGGAGGTCTGAGAAGGTGTTACTACTTGTTTTCACCAAAAGGAAGAATATAGCTGAGGACGTAAGTGACAATCTGGAAATGACAGTGGATCAGCATGAGGGAGATGGGATTTAAAAGCCAGACTTCTCTTCCTCTCTGACTAATCAAAAACTGGCATTTGAGGTCATACGTGAGGCAGAGTCCTGTGATCTGCGTTTCACAATGGCTGCAAACATGATGGGGATCAGCTTGACCAGTGTGGAGCTTCAGGACACATTTTAGGCAGGAAGTCTCATGAGACTTGCTGTGTCTCTCAGAAAAGACAAGACCACTCACACCCAGTGGGGTTTCTCTGTCTGTAGCAACTTCAGGGGGCCTGGTCAACAGGAACTGGTATTGAACCTACAGGAAAGCTCCTTTGGCTTAGACCCTGACTCCGTGCCTGAGGTATTCTGCTGTGATGTCCAGCCTCTGTTCTCTTATAGTCACCTTGCCCTGCAGCAGTGTTTCACATCTAGGGGGTTGTAACCTTCAGGATCTTTATCAAAAGTAAAGGTGGGAAGGGTTATGAGAGGAATTATGTGTTTAAACACTAGTCCCCTCTGTCTTTCACCAAGTCACTTGCTCATCTGTCTTGTTTGGGGTCACCTCTCTCAGCTTCTTAAAACCCGTAGAAATGCTAAAAATAAGACTTTCTGTTATCATGGACACTCTTAAAGCACATAGAAAGGTAAAAACTTGAAGGAATTAAAAAATTCGAGGAGTGAAAAATTCTTTATTTCTAATAACTCGAGAGGCCAGAGGGTCAGAGGCATCTTTATATTTCTAGAAATGTAGTAATAATGACACTACCTCCTATGAATAATGATGCCATTATATAGAGCCTTAGCAGGACTGAAATTGGAACACTGCAGACAATAATGGGATGCTCACTCTAAAAAATAGAACTTGAAATAAGAAGTTGGAGCATATTCAGAGAAAAACAATGAAGAGGTCAAGATGGTCAGGGCTGCACTGAGCTCATCTATGATGTAATGCAGTAAGTTCTCTGGTAGCTTGCTAAGCTTCTGCCTGCGAATCTATGTGCAGGCTCATCGATCGGCTTATGTTGACTTCAGAAATTACTTCTTCAAGCTGGGTGATCTCATCCATCTGCCATTTTACTGTAAGTGTGTATGGTTGACTCTAGCATTCGGCAGGTATTCTTGCTTTTCAGTTTGGACTTTTCAGTTTTCTATATCCCTTGCCAGATAAGAGACTGTCTACCTAAGGAAATTAGCCTGTCTGACCATCACTGAACATCTGGAAGCCATCTGAAGTTACCTTATCATTATCTTGCAGACCTCACTCCTGAACTGTCAGAGTAGTATTTAGAGAATTTCTTTCTAGGCTTCCTGGCAGCTAAGTTCAAGCAAAGATGTTTTACAGACCCCCAAACCAGTAATAACTTGCTTCATGAAGCTGCCCCGAGGGAAACCTACTCCTATAGGCATGTTCACTGGCCTGTATAGGATGTGAGGCTCATGGAGAGCATCTTCCCTTAAAGGAAGTGTTCCAGAGAAAAGATGGGCTTGTAACTGGACTAAATCACTTTGCTTAACCAACGTATACCCTTAGACGGGAAAGAGTCAACATTGAGACATGGCAATTTTTTCTTGGGGTTTATTACATTTTAGGTGGCTTATTTGTGCTTAAGTTAACTAGATAGTGAGGATCCCGTTTTATTGTGGGATTTACTACTTTGTTCCAACTTCAGAATTGGTTGTGAGATTTGTCCTTCATTTTTTCTTCCTACTCTCCTCGTTTTGAATTCTTCACCTCTACTTAATCTAGTCCAAAGAGCCTGAGTGAGTTGCCTTTGGAGGGGAGCGTAACGTGCCTGGCCTTGTCTTCAGATTGATCTGCTGCCAGCTATGTCTTCCAGCACTCTAATCAGCTACTTCTCCCCTTTTGTTTCTGAACATACCTAGCTGGGATTTTAATTTCTGCACTTGCCATCCTTGGGATCTGTCAGCAGGTGCTACCTTTTCTTTCTCCAGCTCTAAGACATATTTGAGCTTGACTGGGAAAGCCTGCTAGCAGGATGTCTAATTAGAATGGTCTTCTTTTTCCCCCAGCCTACTCTATAAAAAAAAAAAGTATTTTGATCTTTGATATTATATGCCCCCAAGTATATTTTTAAGTGCAAAGCAGCTGCCGGGGGAGTGGAGGACAGGACTAAGTCTCATGTGTGTACTAAATGTCAGAATTTTCTGAGTCCCATGCAGACTTTTCACCTAACCTGAAAGTACCCACATCCTGGGTGAGGGAACTGCATTAGACCTCCAGTTAATATGCAAAAATTAGAACCGGCATCTGAAATCTACAATCCAGTTGCAAGCCTGGAGGAGGCTGAGGTGAGACCTCACTCTATAACTACCTGAAAGGAGGTTGTAGCAGGGTGGGCGTCAGTCTCTTCTCCTATGTAACAAAATATAGGACAAGAGGAAATGACCTCAGGTTGTGCTAGAGGAGGTTTAGATTGGATATAAGGAAACATTTCTTCACAGTAAAGGTTGTCAAGTGTTGGGACAGGCTGCCCAGGGAAGCAGTTGAGTCACCATCGCTGGAGGAACTGGAAAGACGTGTGGATATGGTGTTTAGAGACATGATTTACTGATGGATTTGGCAGCGCTAGCTTAACAGTTGGACTTGATGAACTTAAAGGTCTTATCCAACCTAAACCGTTCTACCATTCTCTGACCATCAGCATGCATCAATATGCTTCAGTTGCTTCAGGTATTCCCTAGTGCCCTGAGATACTAATGCTGCAGGTATTTAGACTGACATGGGGGCATGGGTTATCCTGTTTCCCTGAGTATGATCTGCCAAGTGAGGAAGAAACTCTGTTAGTATCATAAGTGCTTGAGAGAAGGACCCATGCCATCTGCTAGATGACAGCTCTGAGATGGCCACCAAAGGGAAAAGTATAGGCAGGAGAAAGCTTCCTGTAAATACTGAAAGAGACCAAAGGTCAAGTATGTTAGTGGATTGCACTCAAGCTGAAATTCTCTTTGCAGTGAGATGAGCAGATAGTTACTGTGCCAGTGAATGAGTTGTGGAGAAACATGGCCTTTCAACCTAATTGTGGTTGCTGGTCCGCAGCATCTTATCACTTAATGATGTAACAACGTAAAAGATGGGTTACAATAGGTGATGCAGTCATTACAGATAGTCTGTATTTTACTTATTAGCTGAGGCAAAATTGGTAGAAGACAAATCTACAGAGAAGTGAGGCACTTCACAAAATAGATACTGTAATTGGTAAGGAAGTAAATGGAAAATTGTATTTCTTATTATAATAAATTAAAGTGTGGTGATCTTGAATCAAAAGAATACATTCTGGAAACATTTTGTAAAAATGACAGTAAAAAGGCTGCCATGGAGAAGAATTAATACAACATTAATTAAGAATATTGACACAAGAATTTGGTACAAAAAGTACATGTACTTTCAGAGAGCAAAGTTGTCTGAATACATCATTGTACTTGATTGTAGTTCTCATAGCAGTTTTACAGACCTTTTTAGTGAAGTAAGTGAATGGTCTAAACTGTTGTTTCTCTCCTGTGATAGTCAGTAATGAGTAATAAGAAATATGTGTTCTTCATAATTATTTTGGGCAATATGTAGACTTTTTTATTCATTTTTGAAGAAAATGAGCTTGGTCTGAGAGATGGAGCCTTGCTTACAAGGATGTCTGTCAGTTGTACAAGTTATGAGGTTCTTTTCTCCTCCTCTGCCATCCTCCTCACTCTTCTTTTACAAGTTCAGCTCCCCAAAGGTAGTCGTACAACTTTTGCTGCTGTGATGTTCCAGTGCAGTCCAGGGAGACCTTCTTCTCCTTGAAGCTCATAGAAAACCATGGGCCTCAGTTCAAGGTTTACAGAGGGAGTCTTATCTATGAAAATGCAGGTGTCTGCTTTGGTTTTCCACTTTCTTACCCTTGTTCACATTATATAGGGGCTTGAATATCTACATTTTTATAATTACATGTTTCACTAATTGATAAAGGAAGCAACTTTGGTAGAAGACAGAAGGAAGCTTCTAACATATTGTAAGAATAAGTTTGAAATTGAAAAGAAAAATTTGAATAATCGATCAGCAGTTAAACTCAAGCTGTAAAAACAAAGGAGACAATGCCTAATGAAATATGAATTTGAATCATAACACTTTGCAATCTTGTGCAAAATAGTATATAAAGTTAATTGGACCCACTGGGTTCTGCAAGCTTACTTGGCTAAGAGGCTGCCGTTTTCTTTAATGAAAGGACCATCCTTACAATGTCAGGAGAACACATGGGAATCTCTGATCTCACATGCCAGATGTCACATTTTGTTACACTTTTAAACCTTGAAAGCCATTGCAGTTTTGGAAATACAAACAAACCAAGGATGATGTGCTTTGTTCAGTGGTGGTTCTTCATCTGTAAAAGGCTGTTGGTACTGAAATGCTGTCAAGAATTACAAGCCCCCTGGAAAAATAGCATCAGAATGTACCCTTATTAACTGAGGTTTATATAATGACATGAAATGACTTCCAGGGATGGATGCTTCATCCCTGGAAGGGTTCAAGGCCAGACTGGAGCACTGAGCAACCTAATCTAGTGGGAGAGGAGTCCCTACCGTGGCAGGGAGTTTGGAACTAGGTGATCTTTGAGGTTCCTTCCAACCCAAATAATTCTATGAGTCTATGAGTCTGTGTAGACTTCAAAAGATGAAGCGGATGTCTTGATTTTTGCTGCAGAAAATATTAGAACAACTTTGATAGTAAATGCAGTTTCTTTGAAAGATTAGATCATGTAATTTGTTGCAGCTAGGTTTTTACTGAAGACTGTGAGTTGAGCCTTGGACTCCAAAGTGGTCTGTAACACTTCTGTAGTCAGTTTTCCCTTCTGCAAGCCTAAAGTATGAAAGATTGCCTCTAATTTAAGTTTTAGAATTCAGTGGTTTCCAGTAATTATTCACTTACCTGTATTATCCTAGTGCTCTGGAGAAGCAGTCGTGTGTCAGGGAACCATCTTGGTACACAGTCAAAGAGGAGCAGAGTGATTATCCTGGCAAAGTCAACTAAAAGTAAGAGGAGACAACAGACAAATGCAATCAGACAGCAAAATTTGGGAGAACAGTGAGACAGTACTGGGCCAGAATATGACTGAGCTGTGATGAGCCCCTTGTCCGCAGCCCAACTGCTGTCACCTTTTGGTTTATTGGTTTTTTTAGATATTAGAGGAAAGAGGAGTCTTAAGAAGGAATTTGAAGGGAAATAATGAAATAGCTCTGCAGATGTTCACAGAGATTTCCTCCCAGGCATGAAGGGCAGTGTGGGAGGAACATGAAGGCGCTTGTTTGAATATTTATCACGTGGGGGTGGAGGCTGGTATTGTGGGTTATCAGAAGGGGGTGTAGCATCCCTCTGGTGCATAAGAGTTAGAGCAGCAGAAGAGCATAACGAGGCTCTATCAGCCGTCAGACGGCTCCTTGGAGTTCTCAGGCTGCATCCATCATGACAGTACTGAGCTGTGGTTTTGGTAGGACAAGTTAAAGAGAAGAACGAGTGTGGCGGAAAGGTGGTTTAGTTCATTTTGTAGTGCTTTTGGAGAAATTTATCCAAAATCTTTTGAAGTAAGTGACATGAACTTTTCGTAGGGAATCAGGGAAGGGATTCAGCTCCAGCTGAAAACATCTAAATGTACATGTCTGTGTGTGAAGTAGATATGTAAGTTCCAGTGGTTGGTTAGCTCAGTGGGTTGGAGCGTGGTGCTAATAACACCAAGGTTACGGTTCGATCCCTGTTTGGTCCCCAAGTGTTGCCTGATCTAGTTGAGAGGCGTCCCTGCCCATGACAAGGAGGTTGGAATAAATGATCTCTAAGGTCCCTTCCAGCCTAGGCCATTCTACGATTCTATAACATCTAGATCTGTTTCAGGTGCCTCAGACTGGGTGTCTAGTGCCACTTCAGTCCTTCTTGGTCTTCAGCTGCTGTTCCAGAGGGACACTGGTCTCTAAGGTCCTGTTTAATTGAGTCAGCACAATTAATAGACAGGAATTCATCACATCCTGAATCTCTCTCTAGGCTCCACTAATGCTGTTAACTGTATCAGGAATTTACTCAGTACGCTCACACAAAAATACCTACACCCAGGTCCTAGTAACAAACTGAATACTGTTCCAAGGATATAAAATCTCATATTGCTGGGTGAAATCCTTACTGTGTTGACATTGGTAAGAGTTTCACCACAAACTTCAGTCAGATTAGGACTTCACTTTCTCTGCTCTATGCAGTATTTTGTATCCAAGCTTTTTATTCAGTTTACAAAGGCTGTTACTTCTTTAATTAAAATTTCCTACAAGCTCTTGGATTAACTTCCCTATCCATCTGTTATTCCACTGATATCCAAGATAATGTGTCCCAGTAGCTCCCAAAGAGCCTGGAAAAAATGTAATATCAACATTTACAGTTGGTTAGTGAAGTACAATATAAGCATTAACATTTCCTAAGGCCATCTACACCCTGAGGTGAAGCACAGCACTGAGATCCAAGTCCTTCAGAGGTGTGAGCAGGTGACTCCACACATCACTGTGTAGTTCCTTATGATAAATAATAGCTTGGATCTCAAAAGCAGTACAGCAGACTGTGTCCCTGAGACAGTGTCCCTTGGTTTAGGGACAACCCCATGTCAGTGCAGTTACATTGCCCTGTGCTGAAACAAGCTGTGCTGGTGGTTGCTGGGATATCTCTGTGCTACTGTACTGTAGAATATAAGTTGCCATTTTCTGTGATATAATCTGTTTTAAGGAGTTTTCTTTCTAATTTTGAGCTAAGAAATTGTGCCAGAATAACTGAGAGCACTCCTAAGACTGGAAATGAATACATGTGAAGAGAACAACTCATTATTTGGATATGTTTGCCGGAAGGGAAAATTTCTAAACTTTTAGTAAAATTCCCTTCCCTTCCTTCATGTTAATTAAATTAAAGCTGGGGGTACAGGAGATGATAGCATGATAGTGTGATGTATCTGGGGCACAACTCAAGAAAAAAAAAAGTCATCTTAGCCCCCCTTGGCTTGTCTGTCTTTTTATTGACTACTATGGGATATCATTTGCAGTAATGAACTGCTTTTATGCAAAACTTTTCAGTACTACCAAATGAAAGGAGGAACATGTTGACAGGAAGCAAAAGTTGCATAATCTCTGCAAAAGTCTGTGACTGAATCGCTGCTCTGTTCATCACTGGGCTGTTTGATACAGCATCAAGAGGTTTCTTTCTTTCACTGACTTGAATAAAAGAAGACATCGAGGCATCAGAGCCACGTTTCCTCTAGCTATAAATTATTCCTGTGATAAAATGGGATATTTATGACATCCAACAAAATCTTCTAGGGCGATCGTGTTATCCTTGGAATCAGTCTTTTCAGGCAGTCCTGTGGAGTGGGTTAACACAGTAGCAATATTTCTCCAACTTTTTCCCCATTTCTCTTTCTCACACTTGGAAATGGTGACTTCTGGCTGTTCTATGCTGGACCACATGCAGGCACAGCAGGAGACTCTTGGCTTCTCTGACTGCATTTGCTGTCCAAACAACTGCTCCTCGCTCCCTCAGAGGAAGACACAGTGGGCACATAGAAATATTTTATAGGCCAGATGGGGCTAATGGGCCACAAACTGGAGCAATCTGACCAAAATACGTATTTAATTGAAGGTTGTTTCTTGAATTTCTGGTGTGGAATTATGGATCGTGCTTGACTAGCTTGCAGTGACCAGCTCTAGTTTTGCATGTTTCAGTTCCTGATCATGACAGTGGCATTCAGTGACACTTAGACCTTATAGGAATCGTCCCTTATGAGATCAGTCACACATACATACGTCATCTACTCCTCAGGTACTCCTCAGCTACCCCTCCGGCTTAAGTGCAGTTCTGCTAAGTGACATCCCTACAGTGTATGACTATTGTCACATGCACGGTGGTAATTACTGGAAGAATCTCCTTTACTAGTTTGCTTTTGTTTTGTTTGCTTGTGGTTTTCCCCCAAAATGTTGGCTTTAAGTCTGTGTATCCAAATGGAAGTTGGTACTGCTTGTGAAAAATTCAAGGAATTTCCCTCAGGCCTGTACTTATGCCCTTCATGCCTTTAGGGGCAATTCTCCAGATTTCACCAGCTAGGCAAGACCTGGGAAGGGTAACATATGTGTAAAAAGTATGCCAGGAATGACAGTGGACTTCAGTTGCTGGACTTTGTTATCCAGTATTTTTTTTTTCTTTTTGCCCTGCAGTAATACTCTGAAATTAGATCTCCATTGAGGTATCCATCTGAGACCCATAACATTTGCAGACTTCCTTCAAAATGTGCCCTGGACCAGATTCATTTCGGAGTTATGACCTGCTTCTCTACATTTTCCCTGTTGCTTATTTAAATAAGAGACTCTTCTTTACCACCTCAGTGCAATGTTTAGAAAATCTCTTAAAGCAACTGCTGTTGCATTCTGCACTGACGGTGGTATCATTTCATTAGGGGAAAATAAACCCTTGTTAAGCAAATGGGTTATAAAGTGCAGGAAGCATTTCATGAGAACATACTTAAAGTTCTGATTATATTGTATACAAATATCTGGTTAAGTTTTTCTTGGACTCATTATGCAAAAGAATTTATCTGTCCTAAGTAAGGAGTGAATTTGTTTTTCTACTATTCTCATCATACTGGAACTAACAAGAAAATGATGTTGAAAAGCTTTGAGATTATCCAAAAGAACATTTGTTGAATACTGTAGTGACTTGAAAATACAAAGACAGAAATAAAAATAAATATATTTAAGTTGAAGATTGCTTAGTTATGTGTATCAGTGATGAATCTTGGTTACCTAAAAACACCTACTGCCAGCACTTTCAGTGCCTTCTGATAATGGCTGTGGCTGGCCCAGTATCTTCTCCCTTTCTCTCCTGGTAGGACACCAAGATCTCAGAAAGGAGTTTATAAGACAGGGCATAGTTAAGGATCAGCCTGTTTGCCTCCAAATCTATCAGAAAGTAGGTACTTAATGTGTGTTTAGATAAAACACTGGAGAAGAGGGAGCCTGACATATGAGACATCAAGATGTCAGCAATAGCAGAGGTCTGGAAGAAATTTCCTAGAAAGGACCATGTTGGCCAAAGGCACCCAGACAAGATGTTGTCTTGACTGGTAAGATGCCAAAGGTCAGACCACAAAACTAGAAGAAATGAGAGCAGACTGAGATCTTAAGTTATGGCTAAGATCCAGCCCTCAAAAGGAAAGAATCAGATGAGGGTTGGAAGACTTTGTCTGGGAAAAGAGACGAGTCCTCTGTCTTTAATTCTCTGGCTGATGTTGTAAAGGAGAAGCTTATGCCCTTTCCTTAGACACAGAGTATTGTGTAATAGTACCAGTATGTGTGTGTACAAAAGTATGTTGGAGCTTTTTTGTGGACTCAGTCCAAAGGTCGATCTCAGTCTAGCTGTCAGCACTGAGCTGCTGATCGCAGGGCTGGTCCCACCACACTTTGCTGTATTTACCAGTCACCCAAAATGTAGTCATCCAGTGAGCCACTCATACATGGGAGGGACCTTGACTAAATACACCATTCAAGTTCTCTTTATAATAGTTAAAGGCTATAATGGAAATAAGATATGTGGTTGGTATTCCATAGGTAGAATAAGTAGAATATGGGGCACGTAAATTTTACTAGAGATCTTACAACCCATAAATTTCGAGCTATTTGTGGATGACCTTGATCAGACTTCCAGCAGTGTAGGAAAATCTTGGAGGTCAAACTTTTGAAGATACCTAAAAGCCCATGTTTAAATTACAGTCAAGTGACTTTCCAGCAGTATCTAAAATATTCAAAATCGCTTGGAAATGGGACACAGTCTTCTAAATCATCTTTAAAAATGTGGACAAAACTGTTATAATAATGAGAGGCATGAGTCAAAGGGCTACAGCTCAGAGATTTTTCTCCCTCTTCAGATATCCTGTATGACTGAGATATATCACATTCCCAAGGATCTGGACATGAAGTGAAGGGGTAGACATGTTGATTTGTTCCTCTTGCACATTGCAGGAAGGGTATGTGTCACCTCTTATTTATTCCCTGGGAGCACTTTAAAAGTATTTTGAGAAGCCAGGAAAAGCAGATTTTTTTAACCCTTTGTCCATCTCAGCTGTTTCTGATGTTCACAAGATGAAGCTCCTAGGCAAGCCTAGCCAAATGCTTCTTTTTCCTCTGTATGACCTGACAAGTTGTTACTGTTTCCAGCACACCACTTTCTTTACCCTCTAGTACCAGAAAAAAAGAGCAGTTATAGTTTAGTCACCTTCACTTGTTTGACTAAAAACCAGCTTGTATAATCATGGAATGTTCCAAGAGATTTTATATAACAGGTTTTGATATCACCTGTGCATTGGTTTCTCTCCACATAAAGCTTCCCAGGAAAAAGACCCGTTCTGCATCCCAAGATTAACAAAAAATTGAAACTAAATCTCTGGAGGGCTTTAATTCCAGCTCGCTTTTCTTTTCCTCATTCTGATTTTAGCAGCTTTCTCTAAAAATGTTCCTTTTGTTTTTTCTGCAGACTGTATGTGGATGGACCTTTTGGAAGTCCCTTTGAGGAGTCCCTGAACTACGAGGTCAGCCTCTGCGTGGCTGGAGGTATTGGAGTAACACCGTTTGCATCAGTACTCAACACACTGCTGTAAGTGAGCTTAACCCTTCAAAAGCCATTTCCCCTCAATTTACCACAGTGGTGCATGTCAGACAGACTTTCAGAGCATTTAAAAAGTAACATAAAAGAATGATTCCTTGGAGAGAGGTAGAGGACTGGGATGTCCCCTGAAGAGAATAAATATTCTCATACAGGCTTTGTAACCCATAGGGTTGGGGCAAAGTTGTGCCAATAATGCACCTGAACTGGGACAGTGTCACTGGCCTTTATATCCTGTCACCAGTGTAGCCTGTGATTAATGTTGTCACAGCCCTTCATCGAGACTTGTTCCTTTAGTCCCAGCTTAGTGGCTGTGCACTATGAAAGTGGATTTTTGAGAGTCAGGAGGTTGTGGCAGTCTTTCTGCTGGAAATGCAGGGCCAGCTCTCCTGCTCTGAGTTCAGTAAATGTGTAAGCTTCAGGCTTTAAAGGAAAGGAATCAGCTTGGATCCACATAATATTTATACCTGAACTCCATTGGAAAAGATTAAATTTTAAGTACGCCTTTTTTTAAATAGATTTAAAGCCTTTGACATTCTGTCTTTCACCTCTTGTTTCTCTGTCATATTGACAACATTGTTCCTATCAAATCTTATGCTGTATGAAATAGTCTTGCATTTATTTATTTTTGTTTGTTTGTTTATTTATTGCTAGAGTATTGGCTAAGGCACAGCTCCTGTGTCATAGGGACTGTATAAACAGGTAACCAAAGCAGCAAACCTTCCCTGAAGTCTGGAAAGACTAGCCAGCTTTTGGAGGCTGTTACAATGCACAATTGAAGCATTTGTTCTAAGAAGAACATGCCAATGGCCAGCTCTAACTCCAAAGTGAAGTTAAAGCCTAGGATTTAGACACTATGCACCTTCTGTCCTTGGCCTCAGCTGGACCTGACAGTGCTGAGTGTCTCTGAAAATTGCCAACCCCACCTGTCTCATAGTACCAGAGCTCTCAGAATCACAGAGTGTTCAGGATTGGAAGGGACCTTGAAAGATCATCTAGTCCAACCCCTCTGCAGGATCACCTACAGTAGGTCACACAGAAATGTGTCCAGACAGGTTTTGAATGTCTCCAGAGAAGGAGACTCCACAACCTCTCTGAGCAGCCTGTTCCAGTGCTCTGTCACCCTCACAATGAAAAAGCTTTTTATAGTGTTTTTTGTGGAACCTCTTGTGTTCTAGCTTGCATCCATTGCCTCTCAAAGACCATCTGGACTCCCTCATTTTCTTTTCTGAGAGCGTGCATCAGTACACCCAAAATGGAAGTCTGGGGCCCAGGTGGATAAGATGACCATTTTCCTTGTGATGGATCATAATTGACAGCATTTAGCAAAAATGCTGCAGAACATAATGATAAGCCAGGAGCAAGTAATGAGATGTTTGCCTCTACTAGTGTCATATCACAGAATCATAGAACCATAGAATGTTTTGGGTTGGAAGGAACCTTAAAGACCAACTCCTCTACCATGGGCAGGGACACCTTCCACTAGATCCAACCTGTCTTTGAACACTTCCAAATAGTGTCTCACCACCCTCATAATGAAGAACTTCCATACGTCTCTTCTAATCTACGCTATTAGATTTAGACTAGATCAGAAAGAAGTTCTTTACTATGAGGGTGGTGAAATATAGGAACAGGTTACCCAGAGAGGTGGTGAAGCGTGCATTCCTGAAGACATTCAGGGTGAGGCTTGATGGAGCTCTGAGCAGGCTGGTCTGGTTAAAGATGTCCCTGCTCAGTGCAGGGCGGTCAGACTAGATGGCCTTTGAAAGTCCTTTCTAGCTCAACTCATTCTATGATTCTGTGATTTTATTTCAGTTTAAAACCATTACCCCTTGTCCTGTCACGACATGTCCTTGTAAATGGTCCTTCTCCAGCTTCCTTATATCTTCCCCCGCATTAGGTACTGGAAACCTCTGGTTATCAGAGGCTGTAGGAACTTGCGCAGACATTGCCATAGAAGGATAGTGAAGTTGCAACGTCCATTTATCTGAATAAAGCCATAAATTGGCTTCCAAGCAACCAATCCCATAACCTGCCTTTGTAGCCAATCTTCCCCCTTGTACAACTGTACAACATACAGAGGAACCATTCTGCGATTCTGGGAGAAAAGTAACAGTCTTAACCTGCTTACCTTTGCAGTGTTTAAACATCAACAAAACACTGGTGTAATGGATGATCTGCCTATTTTCTTTGCCTTGGCTTAGTAGCAGAAATTGGCAGGTGGGAACATGCAAAGTGCTGTACAATGCCAGGGCTGCAGAGCAGCGGGGCCAGTCCTGTTGTGTCAAGGACACGCAGGTCAGGAGAAGATCAGAAGCCTGACGATGCGGTCATTCATTTCCTGCTCAGTTGTGTTCCTCTTTTATGTACACATTTTAATTCCTGCTCCTGCCTTTCCTCCCACTTAACTGTTGAACCCTATGCTCTGCTTTGAAGCAAAAATATAACTTACGTTAAGGCAAACTAGCAGCTTTCACGCAGAAGGGTTTGCAAATGGTACTTATTATTATGGGTAGTGGTAACAGAGAAGCACACAAGAAGTGTTATATACGTGTGGATTTGGTTGTAATGAGGAATTGCACCTTTATTGCATACTGGATCCTGCTGGAGGCAGACCTAAGCATATGTGTCTGAGGTACTGTTTTAAATCTATTCTTGACTTGGTTTAAGAAGTCTTCCAGTCCAGCCTCTTTGTCCAGCTGCAATGTTTCATCACCGGGAGTGATGTTTTGTTACTGAACTGCAGCATTTCAATACACAATGCCATGTGTTTTTCCCTTCTTTCCCCCTTTTTTTTTATGGTGAAAGGCACTTATTTTCTTTGTTACTGCTGCTCAGTTATCTTGTCACATCTGACCAGACTGTAACCCTTCCTAAGGGCTTGTCTGAGTGTAGGCAGAAAAAGATGGAGGAAATCCTGTTCTGCAGGTCAACAATTTTGCCATGATTTAACCCCAGTTGGCAGCTAAGCACCACGCAGCCACTTGCTCATTCCACTGGCCGCACCCGGTGGGATTGGGAGGAAAATCAGAGGAAAAAAGAAATTAAAACTCATGGGTTGAGATAAGAACAATTGAATAAATGAAATAGAATACAACAATAACAAGAATAATACTTGTAATGAGAAGGAGGATAACAAAGAGAGAGAGAAACCCCAAGAAGGAAAAGTGATGTGCAGTGGAGTTGCTCATCACCCGCAGACTGAGTCCTATTCAGTCCCTGAGCGGTGATCTGCCCCTCCCAGCCAATCCCCACCAGTTTGTATACTGGTCGTGATGCCTTATGATATGGAATATTCTTTTGATTAATTCAGGTCAGCTATCCTGGCCGTACTCCCTTCCAGCTTTTTCTGCACCTGCTTGCTGGCAGAGAGTGGGAAACTGAAAAATCCTCAACTGAGGCTGAGCATTACTGAGCAGCAACTAAAACATCAGTGTGTTATCGACATTATTCTCATACTAAATCCAAAATAAAACGTTGTACCAGATACTAGGAAGAAAATTAACTCTGTCCCAGCCAAAACCGAGACAAGTTTATAAATACAAAAGCTGAAATCAGGACTTGAAAGACACTGTACTCCCTGCCTTAAAGCCCTTTTTATTTTTCTCTCTGTGAGGATTTATATGAAAGGTGAGGTCTCAGCCTCTACATGCAGCTGGGAATGTCTCCATCCTTGATCCTCGGGCTTACATTAGAGGTATGGGGAGGTAAGACGGTGGTTGGAGCCATCCCTTACATAGATTTATGTGAAAAGTGTTTTAGGAGGAGAAGGAGGAAACGATCTTTGCACTGACCATTTCGGTGATCAGAACAATAGAAAACAGCATTGGCCAGCTAGGAAGAAATTTGTTCTTTATTGGAACTCTTAAATGATCAGGATTTTTTTCACTTCTGTTTTCTTGCCCTGCTCATTCCAATCCTTCCTTTGTGCTGCATTTGTGCTTTATTTGAATTAGAAATCTGACATGAGAGTCCCGTTTTTCTCAGTGCAATGCCAGAACCTGCCCATGACTGCACTTTACCCACCAGCATTTTCTGAGGCCTGTAATACATCACGCAGTTCCCTAATGCAATGGAGCTCTGATTTGATTTCATCTTTGTGATCTTGCTACAGTATTAATTATAATCAACCAGGGCCTTTCACATATAAAGGCTGAATTAAGTCCTGACGTTATTGCATTTGTCAATATTTTCCTGCTACGGGTCACTTTATAAACCTAATAAAGAATTGACATAATAAGCCTGAACTTAGAATATCTGTTTGGCTTTGAAATAGAAGTTTGATAATGATGCATGAATCCATATTCGCTGCCCAAATTATCTGTATAGTTGGCAGCTTCCTAATATGGAAACAGTATCTGTGAAGGGTGTTAGCTCTATGCTGGAGATGTGATATTCTCAGGATCATCCTAATAGGCTGTGTTGGTCATTTCAGTGTCTGATGTATTGTAGTATGAAGAACAACTTGGCAGTTAGCTTCTAATGGAAATTCGCATTTCCACTAATGTGTATGAAACATCTTAATTAGTGTTTCCTTTTGAAAGGATAATTTTTAAGTACCCAAATATTTTATTTTTAAGTGACGGCTGGAAATGCTACAAACTCAGAAGACTCTACTTCATTTGGGTGTGTAGGGACATCGAATCTTTCCGCTGGTTTGCTGATCTGCTCTGTATGTTGCATAACAAGGTAAGGGGTGTTGCTTGGAGGGATACTGACAACTTACTAAATGCAAGGTATGTCACGCTATCCTGAAAGGCAGGCTTGCTCAAAACAAGCAAGCCCAAACAGTATGTCTACTTGGCCTACCTGAACCAGCCTTCATTTATTCTTGGAGGTGCACAAAACAGTTTGGCACCAGTATTTCATTGCACAGTGTTGCCGTGTACCAGGAGTCTGGACAGTTGTCTGTGAAATGTATGAGGTGGAAGAAGAACATGCAGGTTGGGGACCCTCACTGGGAGGGGAGTTTTACAATTTCAAGTGGATTTTAAGAGCACTGTAGCTTCTTATAATATTTTGTACACAGCATGGTGTGCAACATTCTGGAGTTCACAAAGGGTTGCAAGCATGTCTTCTTCATTAAAAGTTTGCTTGACTGGTACTGAAACCAATGCCTCTCAGCATAATAGACACAAGTGACTTTTTACTTACTTTAAGAGAAGAGATATTATTTCACTAGCTGTTTTTATCATCCTCCCAGCTTTGGCAGGAGAATCGACCAGACTATATAAATATCCAGCTGTACCTCAGTCAAACAGATGGAATACAGGTATGTGGCTAAATGCTGTTTGTAAACTGAACTAGACCTTGGGGTAGTAGATAATGCAAACTGTCGGTCAAAGACGAAAGGGAATTACTGCAGATGGTAAAAAAACAGGAAATAAGGCCATAAACTCAAATGACTGGTTCATTACTAGGGCAAGAGAGCAAGTCCATCCCCAGAGCATTAAGAGAACCTAGTCTAGTAGCCTTGATTAGATATAGGCAGAAATACATATCTTCCTTTTCTAGGAAAGAGGTCCTTCCAGGCCAGGCCACGGACCAGACAGTTGGCTCTGTTCGATGGGAAGACTGCATCATTTCTGGCCAAGAACCAAAACAGAATAGTTCTAGGACCTTGCAAGTTCAAATCTTCTTTTCAAATAAATATTTTGAGAGAGACTGTTTTTAAAAGCTTTGGATTTCTTTGCCTCAAATACAGACAAAAGTTAAAAATTTCTTGATGTGTGAGACTGGAAATTGTACCCAAGTGCCAATTGTCATGTATTACCAACCTCAAAGCTGGGCTAATTCCCCAGCTCTTGGCATTTCCCATAGCTGTTTACGCTTACGATCTTTATTTTACATGATTTAGCACATGAGCCTAGGCCTGATTCTTTACCCTGCTGCATCTGGAAGCTTTCCATTGACTGCAGCAGGCCCATAACCAAGCCTGACAATTATTACAAAACACGAAATGCAGTGAGAAACCATGCACAAAGGATTTTGATCTGCCTGGTACCAGGTGGAGATAGCATAACATTCACAGCTCTGGTACGAACGCTATCCAATAGTCTAAATGATGTGATGGCTGCAGCAATTATGAACAGTGCTCCGCAAATTTGATGCCTGGATGACATATGTCGGTTGAAATGGAGTGCTTGAAAATACCTAACTGATGAACCTGGGCCGTAATTGTTAGGTTAAAATTAAAACTCAAAGCAGAACTGCATTGCAGTGACACAGCAAGTTTGTGACAACAGACAACTCAAAGCAAGTTTTCTAATGTAGGGTGTCAAGCAGCTCCTGAGTTTATTTAAGCGAACTTTAAGTCTTTCTTCAAAGTCACTTTTCTTTTGTGCCTGTTGAGCAAAGCTGGCATGAACCACAACACTGCTCATGATTTCCCAAGGGGGAGTTAAACTCAACTCTCTGTTGCCCATACAGCCGATCTGGTCACTGATGTTAGTCCCAAGTGCTGGCTGCTACCAGAATTAGGGCAGTTTGGCTTCTTGCTCACATTGCTCAGAAGTCACATCCTCATGTGACAACAGGGAGCTAAACCCATCCTTTGGCAAGTGCCTCTTGAATATAAAAGGCCAGTGGAGTGTAGCCAAGACTCGGTGTTTGCATTGGTGTGAGCAGTGTTTTGGGTTGTGCAGCAGTGCTTAGGTAAGATGGAACTTCTCTCTGCCTTTCCATTGGGACAGAAAGACAAGGAAGGGTCATGCCCTGCCATGGAAGCGCGTTAGACCTTATCAAAATGCTGGTGAGTTAGCACTGCTGGAATGGCTCGGGACCCATCCGGGGAGCAGTTCTGGCTGCTTTCTGCTGTTTCGGCAGTTCAAAACATCTGGCAAACTGCTCTCGCGGAGAAATGTAAGATTTCCCTTGTTACTTTTTTAGACCTAGTCATCTTAACAGTTACTAATACAAAGTTAAAAGGACTTCAGGCAGAAATATGATTTTTACATCAACAGTGTTTCTTCTGTCTTAGCATTAAAAGCCAATGAGGGAATGAATAATAGAAGTATAGTTATTGTTTTATGGCTTAAATAAATTGGTTTAAAAATAATAGGGAGATTAATGAGCAGCTGCATGAGGAACACTGTACAACGAACACCAAGGAGAGACATTCAAAAGGCAGTGAGCAAAGGTTTTGGTGCATGAAATGGCTGCGGTTTTAATCACAATTGTCTGATACTTGTGCTCGGCAATACGGTAGGTCGGCCAGTGTCAGAAATGGGAGCCTTGGGTCGTATGAGGCAATTTACGAATCAGGCAGAATGGAATTTTTTGTTTCTTGCAGAAAATAATTGGTGAAAAATATCAAGCTTTAAACTCAAGGCTTTTGATTGGACGACCCCGGTGGAAACTCCTTTTTGATGAAATAGCAAAGTGTAACAGGCGGTAAGTACCAGTCTGCTTGAAGGATGCCACAGTTTGAAAGCTTGAGTTATTATCTTTTTCTATGTTGGTATGAAAATATTTTTGGGTTTTATCTTTTGAGTGTAATGTTTAAAATGCTGATGTTGAAATCAGCTAATATTTTGCAGTGAGAGATAGCCTGTACAAACTGAAACATTTTTTTTTTTTTTTACATTCAGAACTGTTCATCTTTTCATGCAGCTAGGAAGTTCAGTGGCCCAGAAAATAAAAGTGATAGATTTCCATCTCACTGCACAGAGATTGCATATGTTTTTGTCCGTGGCAGTATCTTGCTTGCAACATATGCTGGTTTTGTATATAAAGTTGCATTTCTTTTAAATTGTTGGCATCTCCTATAATTTTCATGATTTATAGTGCTGGTTTACAAACAAAATGTACAAGGAAGAATCTGACTTTCCTGTATTGTTTTTATTCAGGGGGTGTACTGTCTTTGGAGATTCCCAGTGCTCTTTAAAACCTGGCAATGCCTTTTTACTATGCTAGGCAAACATAATATGGTCTGAAACAAGAGTTGTAAACCAGAGAAGACATCAGTTAGACTATGGAATGTCTATCCAGATCCAGCTTTGTTGGTTGAGTATTTTATTTCCTCGCTGGCAATTTTCTACCTCAAAAGGTGATCTGGTAGAATCTTTCCTAATCCACTTCTGGCAAAGTCCATGGGGTGGGAGCAAACGACTCTCAGTAGCTGTTGATATTAATCCGAGGGCACCAGGTTGAGAGCTATTCTCATGTTCACCCACAGAACTTTCCCCTCTAGAACTTTTTGTCCTCTGTTGCACTTGCAAAGTGAAATCTGCCCATGGCTTGATGACTCTTCTCTTCTGAGTCTGGATACAGCCAAGAGACGCTGAGCCCTGGCACTTGGGAAATATTGAGTGCCTCCGTGTGTTACTGTTGGCACGTCTAAGCTGCTGACAGTATGTGTCTTGGGTTCAGGTCCTAGAAAATGTTCTGATCATCTTCCCTTGCCAGGATGCCCCAAAGGCTGCGACGGAGGGACATCCCGAGTAGGATTCTCACGCTGTGGAAACAAGGGTCACTTAGAGAAGGGTTTTGTAGTAAGGGAGTTTTGCGGTAAAGAACCATGGGATAGAAAGGGAAATAGAGACATCAGGGAAGGAAGCTGACTTTCTGGCTTGTAGTCCTCTGCATAGAGGACTGTTCAACTTTTATGCTCCTTTCTAATATATTTTTTTTGTTTAACTGTGAATACAGTTTTAAAATATGAAAATAATGAGGTTTCTTCCACTTCCTTGCAAGGCTGTAAGTGCGCATAATATGGGTGAAGCTATTAGTGGGAGTCGTACTTGCTTTTTCTTTTGTGCTTTCCATCGCATTACTCCTGATTAGACTTCAAGTACCATTTCCTCTGCATTTTCACATCAGGTCTTTAAATTGGGCCACCATTTCCGAGCAAGGTGTCTTTTAGTACCCAGCTAATGTTCTGATTCTTTGATTATCCTGCAGCTTGCTAAGATGTAGGCTTCCTCACCCTTTGTTACCCCTTTGTCAGGGTTCATAGATACAGATCTGTATTTGGACTATACGATCTTCAGAGGTCCCTTCCAACCCTACCACTCTGTGATTCTGTGATTTATAGACGTAGTTACATGTAACATGACAGACAGTAGTTTCAGCCTGTAACTCAGCTATCTCACAGAAACTTACGTGTTGGAGGTGAATATTCTCCCTATTTCCATGGATGAGATGGGAACTTCAGTTTTTCTCTGTAGTCCAATTTCTTGATCTTCTAAGTTTATTTCCGTTCTTATTTCTGTGTAACTTTGCACCTAAATGACCCTGCTGCAATACAGAGACAGAAAAATCCAAAACCCAAAAGAAAACAGGGCAACCAAGTTATTTCCAACATCTGGTGCCAGTGTTCAGGCTTTCACGTGTATTTGCAATCATCCCCTTGGGCTTGTTTATGGGCAGCCAAGATATTTTCCACGTTTTATCTTGTGATTTTAGTAAAAGCTGTGCATAAATAAACACGCAGCTGGCAAAGCTCTCATCAGTTTAGCCATCTGGTTGGTTTGTGGTTTGTGAATTGTTGCTGTTGTTGCTGTTTGGGTCCCAAATAAGCAAAGAGCATTTAAAGCGTCTGAGCTTTGCCAGACCTTCAGAGCGTGACATGGGACAACCCAGCATCAGGTTCCTGATTCTTTTCTCCTGAAAGAAGAGGAGCAGACGCTTGCCATCTACTGTTGATATTTTATATGACACTCGCAGTCCAATGATGTGCATCGGGACAGTTTATATAGTAAATTACTGGGCTTGGTTTTCATGCTCTCTTTTTTGGGATGGGGGAGCAGCCTTATTCCTATTCAGCTGTGTCCTAGATGAAAAGCTTACACCATGCCTTGTCTGCCACACTTTCTGAGCTTTGCTTGGATCGACTGGATGCGTGCTTTTTTCCAAATGGTGACTGACCTAGAAAAAGACATGAGCATCTGTAGGAAAGAAGGGCATGGGGCACCATGACACACTTCTCATGCACTCTAAAGGAGAAACCTCTCTCTAGGAATGAATGTGGGATTTAAAACTGGAACATTTCAAGTCCTGATTCTGTCCTCTCTAGGTAGTAAAGTATTTCACCTCTCCCTCACCTCCTGCGGTTCATAAATGGATGTAATAATACATGCTGACCTACTCATCCCGTAGGAACAGTGTTTTTTGCTTAGCACTCTGAACGGGCGAAATCCTCTATTAATGTTTATAATTCTTACAAAGAATGGCCTAATTGTAACCATGTTTATGATATTTATAAAGATTTTCAGACCTAGCACTGTCTCACTGCTTGTTTTCACCTGAGCCACAAAATAGACCCAAAGAAGTGATATAGAGTTAAAGCCCATCTCAGGGTAGTAGTCCAGCTCAGGGTAGTAGCATGCTGTGCCGTGTAGTAGCTGCTTGTGTCACAGGACGGGAGCCAAGTGAGGTGGGGAAGAAGGTCTCTGGGGCCTGGGAAGAGGGGGGCATAAGTGGGGGACGACATGAACCTTAGGAGGCAAGTGGTACGTGGAGCGGTGTCCAGAAGAGATGCTTATGGTGGGTATCCAGGGAAGGGAGTCGGAGAACCTCTGTCTTGTGACGTGGGGCAGTGGCTCAGCTGGTTTTCAGGAGACCTCCTTGCCAAATGATTGGGCAATTCATTTAACCTTTCTGCGATTCTGTTTGCTAGCCAAAAATTCTGTGTACCTTGGAAGGACATTGCTGGGATGGGAATACATTAGCAGTATGTGCTGCTCAGGCATGTCTGTGCTTGGGGAGCTATATATAGGTAATGAAAGGAAGAGGGACAGACAAACTCTTTGGGGTTTATTTATCAGTTGTTTGTACTAATTAGACTAATGAAAAAACCCGCAGCAACATTAATTCTCTCAGTTAAATACACAGTATAAGACAGATTCTTGCTGGCAGCTCATGCACCCTTTTTCTCCACTGTGCACAGATTAGAGGGTGTTTAGAGTCTGCAAGTGCTGAGGAATCTTATTTGAGAGCAGCGGGCAATAGCACTCTCGTTATTGCTGCAAATCCAGCCACCAAGACGACACTCCTTGCGGTTTAAAGGATTACTGCCAGGATGGGAAAGTTTAATGGATATACATAGAATGACCAAAGTGCGAGTTACGAATGTTTGTTGTGATGTGAGAGATGATGTAATTGAAAGCGGTTAAAGTCAGCGTCGTAAGGTACCTGCACGAGGACACCATTGCAGTTACCTGCATAACTTTCTGATGCTTTTTGATACTCAAGTCCTCAGCTGTACCACACCAGTTTTGCTGTGCATTGCTTCAGTGTGGAGGACCACGCTGCTGCTGCCTAGCATTAGGCACATACACTTGTCGGTATGCATCAAATATTTCTTCTTCTATGTGTGAATTACCCAACACATACACAGGCAGCTTTAAACTGTCCATTTGATTATCTTGCATTCACTAAAATATTTCATATTCTGTGGTCACTTGGATAAAATACTGAAATGGTCTTGGAGGCAGGGGCCAGAACTCAAGTCTCCAGGCTCTTGGTGAGTGCTGTAGATCACAGTAGTTAGAGCCATGTGCCCTCTTGCATCTTCTCTCTCTCAGTAAATCTTTAAGACTGTTCTCTGGCACAATTTCATCAGGGAAATGAAGAATATTTTTTTTTTTCATGATATAGAAGAGGCAGCACAGCATCCTCTTTCCCTGCTCTTTCTCTTCTCATCTTTCAAAAAAAGGGAGATGATGAATATCATGAGTGGTTCAGTCCCACTGGTGTGGATGTGCTCTGTTTTGAGGCTGGCTACTGTTCGAAGCCCTTAGATGCTGCGTGACTGTGAGTGTGACTGACAGCCTGTGTTTAAAGTGTCCAGAGAGCAAAGAGCTGTTGTTGGTGGAGTGACGTGAAAAAGTTGGGTTAACTAATGAGCCCAGGCTGATAGCTGTGGATAGTGAACAAGGATCATATCCTGTGTTTGGCTTTTCATAAGACTTTCTGATATAGCTGTTGAAGGCAAGATTGCATGCTAATATGAAACTAAAGCAGCAAAATTATTCTACTCTGCCAGAAATAATCACGGGTCGGTAGTGCTCTATTTTCATTAGTGTAATGGATCACAGTTAGTGACTAGATCTCCTACTGGTGTAAATCACGAGTTACACTAACGAAGTCATTACGGTGAGACATATTTTTAATGAAAAAGTTATTAATCAAGGAAAAAATTAACAGTGGGAAGTAGCAATTTTTCATCACTTAGTGTATTCAGATTAAGATAAGACACTTTTTTATAAGAGTTGTCTTAGTCAGATAAGTAATAGGGCTTCTTGTGAGGACACTTGGAGAGATCTGGTGGCATCAGTAGTACTAACTACATGATATAGTGACCTGTTCTCACCTTAAAATCTATGTATAATTGGGTTATGTACAATACAGCAAGGCAGAATCCAATTCTGTCCGTTGTTAGAAGTTACTGTTTATTTGAAATGTCATACCTTTTTCTCTCTCTCTCTCTCTTTTTTTTTTTTTTTTTTTAACAGGAAGACCATTGGAGTCTTCTGTTGTGGACCAAACAAAATCTCTAAGACTCTTCATAAACTGAGCAACAGCAGCAACTCTTTTGGGACAAGATTTGAATATAATAAAGAATCCTTCAGCTGAAAATCTGTTGGACTGGCAAGGCTCTCTGGAAGATATAAGTGCAATTTTTTGTTTGTACAACTTAAAATTTCAGCTGTGGTTTAAACAGACAGAAATGTACCAAAGAATAGCACAGATTTTCTTATTTATGATTATTTAAGACTTCGGAAAATGATGGATGCAGCAGTATACCAACAAATAATAAGTGCTTATGCTCAAACCCAACTGCGCTCACACGATATTCCTGGCATCAATGATTCTTTGGAGTTGTTTCTGTTAATTAAAAAGTACAGAAGCTTTAAGAGCTGGCAGAAGAAAAATCTATGGAATGTTTTAACTTCTTCCACTTCAGTCCTTTGAAGCTGGATGAGTAAAACAAACCCCAGGTTAATCCAAATGACTAAACACAGTGTATTACAAATACAATTGCTTTTGTTGGTATACAGATCTCATTGGCTTTAGGTTGGAAGCACTCCGTATTAAAGATTTTATACATTGCAGAATTGGGAGTCTGTATTTGAAATATAGTGTTACTCTTGCTAGTCTGCTTCAGTAATGGGTGTTGATACTCCCACCCTGAATGGAAGATAGGGTGGAATATGGGGAAAGATGTAAGTTAACCCATGGAAAAGTGAGCACGACTGTGTAACACGCACCTGTGGGCAGATGCTGCCATGATGTAAATCACAGCCTTTTGGCAACTGAACAGCTGTACGTGGAGCACTCTCTGTCTTGCATTGATTCAACATTCAGTGAGTTTGCAAAATAAGTGTGATTTATGCAGCCAGAAAGATGGAGCAAGAATAGCGATTAACGGGAGCAGACAAGGTGTGATGTTTTATTGTACCACACGCTTGGCATGGAAGTTGCACTCACGCTGCACTCACTTGCCCTGAATGTCAAATACTTCCAGCATTCAGATGCTCTTACTGATGATTTTACAATGCAGCAGGTCGAAATCCAGTTTTAGAGGTCCCAGAGTGTGTCTGGTCAGCTGTGATCCCTTGAGTCCAGATCCCTTGATCCTCCAGAGTGCCTGGAGTCAGTTTGGTTGCACTGATGTCACTGAAAGCAGGATCAGCCCAGATGTGCAGCAGAGCAAGAGCGAAGCCCTCATTGCTGTGGCTCCTTTCGTCATGTGTGCAGATAGAAAGCTTGCAGAAGCTGCAGCATAGTTTCAGTATATTCCAGGGGGGAGAATCTGAAACATCCAAATTTAAGCTCTTCTTCTCCTCCCCACAGCTGTTTTTCACTCTGAGCAGAGTTGCCATTGAAGGGCTAGAGGTTGAAACAGGCACTTTATAACTTTTTGTTTCTGAGGAACAACTTTTTTTTTCCCTCCATCCAATAGCCTAGACATCTGCCTTTATTTTTCTTTACCCCATTTTCCTTATTTTGCTGGGAAGAGGGCATTTAAGCAGGAATCAGAGACTTCACAGGCATAAATTGGCATCAGTCTAGTTCATCTTAATAGAGCAGCATCACCTTACACATGCTGAAAACCTGCCCTTTAATCTCCAGAAGAAGCTTGGGAACAATACTCTGTAGTGTGTGCAGGCATAAGATGGTTCAACATCTCTCATGCCTCTGGTTCTCCTGTACTTAGCACAGTGCATTTGAGTTGGTTTGCATCTTGCCAATGAAGACTTTTTTTTACTGAAGTAGGAAAGTCACTTAATTTTCACCTCGCAATGGAAACTGTGCAGAGGCCTACAAGTGTCAGTATCAGTGTTTGGAAGGAAGCATTTTTCTAGTAGGTGGTGTATAGGGATGTGGTATGTTTAACTAGTGATAATGATTTTGTTCTTTGCCTTGGCAGCTTCTGCTCAGGAGTTGCTGTCAGTGGAACAGTGGGATGGACATACAGCAGTGAAGCCACATGAGAACATGTTCCCTAGTGTTTGGTCATTTCACTGCTCTGGCTCTGCCCAATTTGAAATTCAGGGGAAAGGAAAGAACCAGAGATGGGCATGTTCCTACTGATGAGAATTCTCAAAGTAGCCTAGGGGAGAGAAGCCAAAATAGAATTGCAGTGTGAGATGGGAGTCTACAGTGCAGCTACTGATTTTAATTGTTATTTTTTTTGAGGCTGGAAGAATCATTATTTCCCCATTGGTTCTCATTCATCCATCACTGTAAAACTGGAGGTATGGAGCAAAGGATTAGATCCTTTTTGATCAGCAAGATTTATTTCTAATACTGCCTGCATGGGTTTCATAATAAGCATAATACTGACGGCAAAATGCATAGATATTGCTGATACTGCAAGCTTTTTCATTTGCTGGCAGTTAGCTTAAAGCATCATTGAAATCATGACTGCATATATTAACCGCAACCAGACAGTGATGTTTTTCCTCTTGTTTCAAAATCTAGCATCTAATGTTTTTTATATACAATTTAGAGTCATCTAATCACAGTGTTGTTTGTCGTTTCACATCTCTTCTCTGATGCATACTGGTCCCGTTACCACATAATGAGCAGTTAGCGTTGTCTGTGCTAAAACAGATTATGTTTTCTGGCTCAGCTCCTATATAGGTAGCCCTTTATAATTAAAACAGCAATACTAACGCTGCGCTCTTGTTCTGCATTGTAGCAGGAGCTGATGCTGCGTGGAGACATGTTAAATGCCTGTTGTTACATCAGGCAGTGCTGTTGGAGGAAGATATAAGCAGAGGCAGGGTCTCCTCTTTCTGCCTTTGTCCTGTACCAACCTCAGCTGACCCACTTGTAAAACAGGCTTGGGACTGTGAACCTTTCTGAAGTGTTGTGAGGCTTAATTAATGTTTTGGGATCGCTTCAGTGCACCTGCAGTGAAAAGATCTGTCTAACCGCTATGAAACTCTATTTGTGTTTTATTTTGTGTAAACCTTTCTGTTGCTGATAGGAGTAATTGCTACACCAGGTGAGGATGAGTTTGGGGAAAGGTCAAAAGCTCCAGTTGCCTTTTTCCTTTTCTTTGACAGAATAACAGAATGTCAGGGGTTGGAAGGGACCTCGAAAGATCATCTAGTCCAACCCCCCTGCCAGAGCAGGATCACCCACAGCAGGTCACACAGGAACGCGTCCAGGTGGGTTTTGAATGTCTCCAAAGAAGGAGACTCCACAACCTCCCTGGGCAGCCTGTGCCAGTGCTCTGTCACCCTCACAGTGAAAAAGTTTTTTCTAATATTTTTGTGGAACCTCCTGTGTTCCAACTTGTACCCATTGCCCTGTGTCCTGTCATTGGACATCGCTGAAAAGAGCCTGGCTCCATCCTCCTGACATTCCCCCTTTACATATTTATAAACATTAATGAGGTCACCCCTCAGCCTCCTCTGCTCCAAGCTAAAGAGACCCAGCTCCTTCAGCCTTTCCTCATCAGGGAGATGCTCCACTCCCTTCATCATCTTTGTGGCTCTGCGCTGGACTCTCTCCAGCAGTTCCCTGTCTCTCTTGAACTGAGGGGCCCAGAACTGGACACAATATTCCAGATGCGGCCTCACCAGGGCAGAGCAGAGGAGCAGGAGGACCTCTCTCGACCTACTTGCTACTCCCCTTCTAATACACCCCAGGATGCCATTGGCCTTCTTGGCCACGAGGGCACAGTGCTGGCTCATGGCCATCCTGCTGTCCACTAGAACCCCCAGGTCCCGTTCCCCTGCGCTGCTCTCCAGCAGGGCAGTCCCCAACCTATACTGGCACATGGGGTAATTCTTTCCCAAGTGCAAAACTCTACACTTGCCCTTGTTGAACCGCGTAAGATTTCTCCCTGCCCAGCCCTCCAGCCTGTCCAGGTCTCTCTCAATGGCAGCACAGCCTTCGGATGTGTCAACCGCTCCTCCCAGTTTTGTGTCATCAGCAAACTTGTTTTTTAGATATGCTTTTTAGAGAAGCAAAAAGTTAAAGGGTTATTGACCGTGACTTTTTTTGGAAGTAGCCGGTGTTACAGTAAACACAGTCTTTCTACAGACTGCATTGTCCTTGCTGCTTCTGAGTATGTCTGCAGCTTTCACAATTGAGCAAAGCCCTCTTTTAAATTCTATAACTTTTTTGTATGTAAACCAGGCATACATGATAATATAACTACAGATCAACCGGATCTATGTAATTGAATCTGTACATTTTGAGCTGAATCCTGTAAGTGGGTCTTTTTCTAAGAGTCCTTCTGATTGACCCAAGAAATCCTATTCCCATAGCACTGAGATTACTCTTGTTAGTAAACATTCACTGCTGTAGCAAATAATTGCAGACATGAGCTGTGATGGAGCATGGGAAGGCCTGATGAGGAGCAACCTTCTCATCTGAAGTCTGCAGGACAGCCTGTCCCTCCGTAGCAATTATTCCAGCTGTGAGTTTGGAGTAACACTTTCCTATTTCAGCACATACGGTAGGAGTAGCATGTGAGCTCTTTCTTGGTCTTTGTCTGCTCTTCTAGGAGACAGGACTGAAAGGATTATGTGAGATCACAGCATACAACCTTGGACCTGTGCCATGGAGAGGACACCAGTAGGTACCACAGATGCCCAGCTCATAACTGCACTGCTCAGGGGACAAAGTTTAAGCCAAATTCATTTTTCTACAAAATGCTGATTGTTTTGCCACAGCAGACTAGATGGCAGTTGCTGTAAAGTGAAAAGAGATGAATCCTCTCTCTGTTTGAAGACTCCTGCCCACACATGCCTGATGTAAAGACCTGTATCTCTGCGCACATTGGGCTTCCGCTGCCTCCCAGTCGCAGGCTTACTCCCTCAGCACCGAATGCGCATCATTTTCTTCAGCTGCAGATCTTCACCAGTCTTGTTAGCAAATGTGCCTTGCAGGTGAGAGAAGTGCTACATATACTTGCATCCTTGCACAGTCTGATATAAGCGCAGAGTAACCTGTGAGCACCCTTTGCAGCCAGTGCAAGCAAGTGTAGAGTAGTCCCTTTGAATCATGGAATCATAGAATGGTTGAGGTTGGAAGGGACCTTGAAGATCATCTAGTTCCAACCCCCCTGCTATGGGCAGGGAAACCTCTCTCTCACTAGATCAGGTTGCTCAAAGCCCCATCCAGTCCAGCCTTGAACACCTCCAGGGATGAAGCATCCACAACTTCCTTGGGCAACCTGTTCCAGCGCTTCACCACCCTCATGGTGAAGAATTTCTTCCTACTGTCTAACCTAAATCTACCGTCTTGCAGTTTCAGGCCGTTTCCCCTTGTCCTATCACTACAAGCCCTGGTAAAAAGCCCTTCTCCAGCTTTCCTGTAGGCCGTTTTCATGCATTGGAAGGCTGCTATTAGGTCACCCTCGAGCCTTCTCTTCTCTAAGCTGAATAACCCCAGCTCCCTCAGCCTGTCCTCATAGCAGAGGTGCTTCAGCCTTCTAATCACCTTCGTGGCCCTCCTCTTGGGGGGGGCTCCCCAAGATCCAGCAGATCCATGTAGTTTTTGTACTGTGAGATCGAGAACTGGATGCAGTACTCCAGGTGAGACCTCACCAGAGCAGAGTAGAAGGGGAGAATCACCTCCCTCAACCTGCTGGTCATAGCCCCGGACATGTTTGCTCTTTGGGCTGCAGGTGCCCACTGCCGGCTCACACTGAACCTCTCATCAACTAACACACTCAAGTTCTTCTCCTCAGGGCTGCTCCCAATCTGCTCTCTGCCCAGCCTGTATTTGTGCTTGGGACTGCCTTGACCCAGGTGCAGGGTGCTCCTACTGCTTCTGGCACATGGGTTAGAAAGCGATTTGGAGGTGGCTGAGAAGGGGCAGATAATACGAGGGGCAGATCCACTGTCTTGGGAACAGCAATTCAGCTGTAAGAGCCTAACAGAGCAGAGAAGTAACAGTTCGGTAAGAGAACCAGGGGGAATGGGTTCAAGTTGCAACAGGGCAAGTTTAGACTGGACATTGGGAAGAAATTCTTCATGGAAAGAGTGGTAAGGCACTGGAACAGACTGCCTAGGGAGGTGGTTGAGTCGCCATCCCTGGATGTGTTTAAGTGTCGCTTAGATGTGGTGTTGGGTGATATGGTTTAGGGGTGAACTTGTAGTGTAGGGTTAATGGTTGTAGTGTAGGGTTAATGGTTGGACTTGATGATCCCAGGGGTCTTTTCCAACCTGAACTGTTCTATGATTCTGTGATTCTATGATTTGCTTTTAGAATGGCAGCCTAAGAGAAGAGCCTCTATTCAACACTAACACCAGGTTATAGTTTCAAACTATAAGACATTGCTTGGAGAACTTGGTGGGAGGCTAACTAGTCATTGCCTATAGCAGTTGCTGCATAAGTCAGAGAAGAGACAGAGTTATTAAAATGCAATGTTTACTTGTTTAGAAAATAAAAGGGCTTCTAGGGAGATTAATTTTCACTTCAGCCTGGCAGTCATTTCATAAACATGCCAGTGTGATTTAAGACAAGCTGGATCTGTTCTTCTCTGGGTTATGGATCAGATTTGTCTGCACATTCTCCACCCCTCACAAATAAAACCTTTTTTTTTTGTTTTAACAAAGAGGATTTAACAGCAAGGTTTAATCAAAATGCCACTGGTCCCTGTGCTGAACTGAGCTTTTCTGCAATGAGTGCACATTTTTCAGGGGTATATCTATATAATAACAGCTGATGACTCAACTGTGAACAGTGATTTGGGGTTTTGTATTGTCTCTGCTGCTGGTCTGTTTCATTAAGGCAACTATAGTGCTGCACTGGTGAAGCGCACAGAGCTGAAATGAGACTTTTTTTTCATAAAGGGTTTGATATTTTAGTGCCTGTACTAAGTATAGTAAATCCCAGAAACTCTGGAATTTCCTCTGTAGGTACAGTAGATTAATTAGCCAGCATTGTTTTGGGGTTTAACCCAGAGTTCTTTGCCATTCTGACATGTATAATGAGTGCTACTGCACAAAGGTTTTGAGCAACAAATGCTGCTCCTTAAAGGACTGGGTGGGTATTTGTGAAGGTTTAGTATCCTGCTAGTTGTGTCACCCACATTATAAGAAGAATGGGGTCTGTTTTGGTACTGTAGAATGCTATGCACTTGCTCTGAGGTTATGAATGGCTTCAAATATGCAGTGGATGCTCAAGCTTTGCAGCTCTAGAAGGACCATATTTGTAAGTGCAGCTTCTGGTGCTGTACTAGCAGCAGTGGATCTGTGCCATTATTGCAGGGGCACAGAGAGAAAGCTGGAGAAAGCCATCCATTCCAGTTGCAGATTGCCTCTTAACAAAGCCCTTGGTTTTCTGAGGATGTCAGACCTTGCAAAAAATACTTACATGCTGTCCGCTTCTTCCTGGCAAAGTCTCCACTCCACAGTTCAAAATCTGCACTGTCGTCCTAATGGTCTGTGCTGTTACACCAGGAGGGGGAAGCCAAGAGTAGCTCCTGAAGCTTCAGGTAAACTGCTGTCAACTGAGGAGCAAGCCAAGGAGGGCAGGAGAGCGTGATAAATGCCAGCAATGAACAGGATGAAATATTTTGAACCTGAGAGCAAAGGGGAAGGAGTGAGACATTTTTCCTGGCTCCTAGCAATTACAAGCAATCCCTATTGTCTGGATGTGGATGCAAATCCTCCCAGGGATGTGAGAACTAATTTATGTGAAGAAATTGCCTTTCTATGCACAACTTAGTGCTAGAAGCATGTAAGAAAATGAGTGTGTTTTAGTAAGCACCTTGGAAATCATCAATTTGTTTAAAATAAATCCACCATTGACTCTTTCTCGTTAACCTGTTTCAAAAAAAAAAACCCATCTATTTCTGTTTTGCAACTTTGGGGTTGAAAATGGCTTTACCTGTTAACTCCTCTTCAGCAAAATACTGGACCATATAGTTCTCTGTGCTAGCTGTAAGGAGCTTTGACAGTTGGCTAAATAAATTCTGTGTTCGTTGCTGCTGACCCTAGGTAAGGACAGCCTTGAGGATGAGAAGCAGTGTTACATAAATGTCTAGTGTACATAGCAACACTGAGAAGAGAGACGCTGCTGCATTGCTTTTGGTGCACCAGTCCCACATTAAAATTCTGTCATTGCAAGGTCGTGTTGCTCATCTCATACTCTGCAACCCTGGAGAAGAAATTTGGGTGAGAGGCGGGAGAGGAAAAACAAAAACTTCCTCCTTGTGCTGTAACGAATAATATATTCATTGAGAACAGGGCATTTCTTTTAATTTCCGAAGAGTGTGTCATTTCTTTTTTGGGGATAACGAATTTTCTTCTGGTGCTGTGTAGTGGTGTTCGCATGTCAGAAACGTAACACAGTAATAACGGGTTGCTTCTGAATTGAATAAATAACACCTCTGAGCCTTTTCTTCTCCCTTTAGTAATCCGAGAGAAATGCAAGATACTAGAGAGCATATAGAGTGGACTGTGTCCTGAGCTGCACTCAGTGCAGCCTGGTTAGGAATGCTGCACAGAAACTCAGCAAGCTGTTGGGAAGAGACGAGGCGTAAGGCAGAGGAAAACAACTGTTTTAAGGAGAAACACAGCAGTGATACATGATCTGTAGTCAGAAGCAGGCCATGCCACAGCATTTGCCATCACATCTTTGAGCGGTGCTGAGTCAGAGCCTGTCCTAAGGGTACGCTTTGGCACCAAGGAAAGTCAAGGGCTCTCAGAGTGAGTCTGCAGTGTGAGATGCAAGCAGGATTAAAAGCAGGCAGATGAGCTACCTGTGTGTACCATCCAGCTTGGAGCTCAGACCTGTCGTAGCTGAAGGTGAATGACGTAGACAATGAGCTGACCTGACTCTGAGTGCAGTCTCGGTTGTGTGGTTTGCTGAGCGTATGGACATGCGTTTTGTATTTCTGTAGCTTTGTAGAAGCATGTTGTTTGGGGGCTGGGGAGCAGGGTGTGTTGTTGTACCTCACCTGTGGCATTATGATTTTTGATTGCTTAAGCACTTGTAACTGTTTGATACATGCTTTTTGAGAAAAACATTACGTCCCTAGGCAGAGCTTAAAAATGTGGCCGAGATGCAACTTGGCAAAGGGCCTCCACCAGCATCATTGTCTGTTGGAGCTGGATGTATTGGTACTTTCATCAGTCTCAGTCTCCTCCTTCTCCATGGAAGATTAGTGAGAGCTGAACTTTCAGATCCATCTCTTCCTCTCTGCATACCCTCAGCCATCATCTAGAGATGTGCTCCAGCCTTTAGATCATTCGAAAAATCCTCATCCATGTGTCACATAGTCCTCCCTTTGTGCTCTTCCTCCTGCCATAGCACATGTTGTGTCAAGAGGCCTCTCTCACCCTCTGCTTCCTTTAACTTAGGAGGACACCACTTTGTGAAATGCAGAGGTCCTCAATTTTAACCATAACATACACTAGCCTTTATAGTGCTCCTAATGTACACAAACCAATGAGGATCTTGTAGTCACTTTGATTAGCCTTAGGAAAGTGATGGTTGCAACATCCTAGCCCTGGAGATGCTTTTTAGAAGAGAGGAGGGGAAGCAACATAAGGACAGCTGTGTAGAAGACAGGGAAAACTCATAATAGCAATGATTATGTCATCTTCTGAATGAGAATCAGGAAATCAGTTTTATGAAAGTCACATTGTGACCACCACTGAAGTTAAGTCATGTTTCTGCTTTCTCACATAGGCATTTCAGGACAGTGGGCAGTGATGGAAAGAGTTGCCTTTTTCAATTACATTCTTTATTTCCATACAGCCCTCAGTTTATCAACTGTGTATAAATTCGTCCTTTCAATGATTAAATATTTCCTTGCCTCGTTTCTTTGCTTCAGGGAGCTTGAGAGCTCATTGTTTATAAAGGGAAAAGAGAAGGATTGTGCTGTTAAGCAGATAACTCCCAACACATATGTTCTGCTCAGCATCTTTGAGGAGACACTGATGCTGCTGTGACTGCAGAAGGGCAGAGCTTTCACCAAGATTCGAATGTCACCAAAACCCTCTTCCAGGACTCATGTCAATGAAGCTCTTGGTTTATTAATTAGCTTTTTTTCTGAAAGAAGTAGCCTTAACCCCTATGTGCCTTAATCCCACTGAGTTTTCCTCTCCTTGTGTTCTTTCTAATCATTTGCAAGAGCAAATTTGATGAAGCATGTTTGAGTAAGAATTGGTTCCCTTGGTCTGTGATAGTTGAGGAGAAAAATAATAATTGTGACATTTTTCCTCAAACTGATGTCCAAAAAAGGTATTTTTGGACTGGACTGGGCCAGCTGTATTAGTTTCGTAATGTGTCTATGCATGGTTTTTTTTTCACATTCTGTGGCTTTACAGTGTTAATATAAATATATTTTCGTTTCAGAACAAAAAAGCAGAGCAACAAAACCCAAACATCTTTTTACGCTGGAAATCTTAGCATGTCCAAAGACTGTCTTTTTTAAAATAAAAAAAAATACTGCCGAGATGCCTAGAAGGAGAGTAGAAACCAGCTAGGAAAAAAAACTATTATTTTCTAATGGCAAAGCATACTTTGTTTTTTTCTTTTTTTTTTTTCTTTTCCAACCTTTATTAGTGAAAAGTACTATTGAAACTAAGCAGCACAACCACAGTCTGAGCTTCGACAAGCGAATATCTTCCTTTTAAAGGAGAGCATCTCTAGGATCATGTCTACACTTTCATCTGAACCTTCAAGGCAATGTCTGCTGCAGATCTAGACTTAGGTTGGTCCATAACTTGAGCCTGAGGCTGAGCCGGCTGGTGGGGGCTCAACAGACTCTTGGGCACACGCCAGCCCTCCCATGAAAGAGTGTGTCTGCTGAGCGTGTTGGGCATTTAAACCACCACTTGTTATCTCACAGTGGTTTCTGAGGTGATGAAGATACCGTGTTAGGAATTCTCTTGGAAAGGAAGAAGACAAACGACCCTTTTTTATCTCACTTTGGATAGTTATTTGGGTCTCAGAAGCCATGTGAGAGTTTGACATTGTAAATGTCCAAGCACTGAGCACACTGGTGTGAGCGTGGTTATCCTGAAAAGACCTTAGCCTGTGATCCTCCCTAGTCAAAGGATTTGATTGAACCAGCGTGCCATGCAGATAGAAAATAATTAATCAAAATCCAGTCTCAGGAAGGAAGATATAGACCCCAGATGAAATTGTTCAGAAAAAAATTGTAAAAAGCAATAAACTAAGTTCAACTTTCCAATTTTTCTTTTAGGAAAAAAGCTGTGGAAATATTTCCAGTACCATGTATAGTGTGATAAAATGAATTCGCTGTCTGTAGTTGCAGGTCTTGACTTTTTCCCTACTAACCACATTCTTCCCTCACTCTTTCCTGTCCCAAAAGAAAGAGGCCAAAAAATTTGTTCTGAATTTCCAATTTTGTAGTTATGTATTTTTTCCACTAAAGCTAAAATAAAAATAATGTATTAAAAAGGAAGGCGGCATTTACTTTTTCTCTACAATGTGCAAGATAACCATTTTGGAAAGTACTAGCATAAATGTCCACAATTTTGAGTACTCGATGTTCTTTTCAGAGAGTCCTGTTTACCTTAATGTAATTTCAATCTGCTCTTATGTTTTTATAGATCAGGATGTGGTACAATTCTTTGAAGAGAAATGTCTGCTTAGTTTCCAAATGGAACAGAAAGCAAAATTTGGTCCTCAACTTTGATTTTTAATTCTTTCCCCCAGGCTTGACTTTAAGAAAAAGAATAGTACTTAGTGGGTTTGTGCCCATAACAAGTCATACTCTTGTCATATGAAACAGTCTGTTCTGTAGCTTCAGCTTGCTGCCCCCCAACACAGCAGAGGAACTATATTTCACTGGCTGGCAGGATTTAAATAGGTCACTATTGTAACTGCATACCTTGTAAACCTTCAAAGAGTAAGCAGTAAGCTTTTCAATTTTGCTAGTTCCCATCAAATGAAACAAAGCTTTTGCCACTTAGCTGTATGCTGAGACAGAGCTGGAAAATGAATGATAAAAAACCTTCAAGTTGTTTTTTCCTTCCTTCCTTTTCCTGAGTACTTTGGTGGTTTTTTTTCTTCTTTTCCTTAGTCATGTGCAGAAAATTTTCCCCATAGTGTCCCTTTTTTAGTTATACAGTGTTGTGAGGGGAAGTGAAAACCATTGACTAAAAGAAGGATCATGTAGGTAAAATCCTGGACTTTATCCCATGGTCTTACAGAGTTTCCCTATCAACCAGTAACTCTGCTTAGGATTTTCAGAGTAATATGAAGAATTCAAGTTCACTGAGGTTTTTATACCTTCATGTAGTCTTTCATTTCAAATTTGTTGAGTTGAATTGCAAAATCCTGGTTGCAGCATGGAAAGGATGCTTCTTTCCAAAAGTACTAGACTGAATTAGCCATTTTATATTAATGGCAATCCTGACAAGTAAAATATTTGGCTGCTGAGTTCTGTTGCTGTTCGGATGTTATTTTTACACTCTGTCATATTAACAGGATGCCCTAATGTGAGTTTATGTCTCTTGCTGTATTTGGCAAAGCACCATACATTTATTCAACGTGTAATTATGGCACTGTACTCTCAAGGTATTTACTTTGCAGGAAGCTTCATGACTTTGGAATAAACAACCTTTCCAAGAGCGAGCAAAACATGGTTGAGTTTCTGTTTGTGACCTGGTTTTAATTAATCCTTTAATCATGGAAGCTTTGGGGTGTGTGTGTGCATGTGTGTATGTATTAGTGCTGGCAGAGGAGGCTGGGATTTCGTTGCATAAAGATTCTAGTACTGTTTGAGATCATAGAATCATAGAACAGTTCAGGCTGGAAAAGACCTTGGGATCATCAAGTCCAACCATTAACCCTACACTACAAGTTCACCCCTAAACTATATCACCCAACACCACATCTAAGCAACACTTAAACACATCCAGGGATGGCGACTCAACCACCTCTCTAGGCAGTCTATTTTAGTGTCTGACCACTCTTTCCGTGAAGAATTTCTTCCTAATGTCCAGTCTAAACTTGCCCTGTTGCAACTTGAACCCATTCCCCCTGGTTCTGTCCCTAATGACCTGTGAGAAGAGACCAGCACCAACCTCTCTCCAATGTCCTTTCAAGTAATTGTAGAGCATGATGAGGTCCCCCCTCAGCCTCCTCTTCCTTAAACTAAACAGTCCCAGCTCCCTCAATCGCTCCTCATAAGGTCTATTCTCCAGGGCCTTCACCAGCTTTGTTGCCCTCTTCTGCACTCGCTCCAACACCTCAATATCTCTCCTATTCTGAGGTGCCCAAAACTGAACACAATAGTCAAGGTGCAGCCTCACCAGTGCTGAGTACAGGGGGACAATCACCTCCCTACTCCTGCTGGTCACACAATTTCTAATACAAGCCAGGATGCTGTTGGCCTTCTTGGCCACCTGGGCACACTGCTGGCTCATATTCAGCCGGTTGTCGATCAGAACGCCCAGGTCCTTTTCCGCCAGACAGCCTTCCAGCCACCCTTCCCCAAGCCTGTAGCATTGCATGGGGTTGCCGTGACCAAAATGCAGGACTCTGCACTTTGCTCTGTTGAAATACATGCAGGTGGCCTGGGCCCATCGATCCAGTCTGTCCCTCTGTAGAGCCTTTCTACCCTTCAGCAGATCGACACTCCCTCCCAGTGTTCCTTTAGATGCCCTTAACTAGCAGAAACATCCACACAGGGTTGGCAGATATGCTGTAGGAGACCCAGGACCCTCTGGAACTATAACAGGAAGCCAGGTAGGATATGCCAAGAACCGAAATTGTACCCTTGTTTAGCCACCCAGAGTAATTTTCTGCCTTAAAATTGCTTTCTTCATGTGCCACCTTTTGAAATTTCTGACAAATCCAACAAAAAACAGTACCTGCCTGGCCCTCACCCACCAAAATCAATGTTGAACACAGTTCACACCAATACCAGAAGTGTGTAGAAATCCTTCCCGCTTCAGATGAGCATTTCACAGCCTGACTGTGTGAAACATAATCTGGGCATTTGCTTAAATCCGCTCAATCTGGTAAAGCATTTCACAGTGGGTTTTATTTAAAGTACCATCTCAGATCATATTGCTTTTGATAGCTCTTAATGGAGAGCTGATATTCGGTAATATCTTCAATACACTGCTGATTCTACAGCAAATCTGAAACAATTATTTTAAAATTTATAATCCACTTCCCAGTAATCACAGAATCACAGTATTATTGGAGTTGGAAGGGACCTCTAGAGATCGTCTAGTCCAACTCCCTTTACTTAAACAAGATTGCCCAGAGCACATCACGCAGCTTTGTTACATCCAGGTGAGTTTTGAAAGTCTCCAAAGGTCGAAACTCCACAACCTCGCTGGATGGCCTGTTCCAGTGCTCTGTCTCCCTCACAGTAAAGAAATTCCTCCTCATATTTAAATGAAACCTCCTGTGTTCCAGCTTGAGCCCATTGCCCCTTGTCCTGTCACTGGGCACTACTGAAAAGGCTCCATCCTCCCTGCACCCACCGTTTAGATATTTATAGACATTGATAAGGTCTTCTCTCAGCGTTCTCCAGGCTAAATAGTCCAAGTTCTCTCAACCCTTCTTTGTAAGAGGATGCTCCAGTCCCCCAAATATCTTTGTTCCTCTCCACAGGACTCTCTCCCGTAGTTCCCTGTCTCATTTGAACTGAGGACCCCAGAACTGGACACTGTTCCAGGTGTGGTTACAGCAGGGCAGAATAGAGGGGGGGGATCACTTCCCTTGACCTAGTGGCCGCACATGTGGTTGAGGTCTTTCTGGTATACAGAGGACCAGAGCACCCTCTCGAACTTTCTGCAGGACATTGAATGTCATAGAATCATAGAATGGTTTGGATTGGAATGGACCTTGAAGTTCATCTAGTGCCACCCCCCTCCAGTGGTCAGAGACACCTTCCACTAGACCAGGTTGCTCAAAGTCTCGTCCAACCTGCCCTTGAACACTGCCAGGGAGGGGGCACCCACAACTTCTTTAGGCAATCTATGCCAGTATCTCACCACCCTCACGGGAAAGAATGTCTTCCTAAATCCACCCTCTTTCAGTTTACAGCCATTACCCCTTGTCCTATCACTACACTCCCCGATAAAGAGTCTCTCCCCTTCTTTCCTATAGGCCCCCTTTTAAGTACTTGGCAGACCACTGTAAGGTCTCCCCAGAACCTTCTCCAGGCTGAACAATACCAACTTTCTTAGCCTGTCCTAACAGGGGCGGTGCTCCAAACTCCTGATCATCTTTGTGGCCATCCTCTGGACCAACTCCAACAGGTCTATGTCCTTTTTGTTTTGGGGACCCCAGAGCTGAACAGAACATTACCGGTGGAGTCTCACGAGAGCAAAGCGGAGGGGCAGAATCACCTCCCTTGACCTGCCGGCCACGCTTCTCTTGATGCAGCCCAGGATGCGATTGGCTTTCCGGGCTGCAAGCATGCATTGCTGGGTCATATTCAATTTTTTAATTTGGCAGAGTTGTGGGTTTGTTTTAGGAAAATGACATGTGAAATAAGGATTAATAAAAGTGTGCAGACTTCCCTGATATTTTTTAGAATTGCTGTCAAAAGTTCTGGTTGATTATTTTTGAGATGTAAGGATACACAGACTGCATAAATTAATATCAAAGTCCTAGTTTTGCTTTCTCTTTCTGGAGTGGTGTTGATATAATGACGGCAAAAGGCACCATCCCTCGGGAATGAGGAGTTTAACTGTAGCAGGAGGAAAAAAAACCCAAACAAACAATAAACCAACACCTCTATGTTCCTTCTCGTTTATTTTCTCTTGTTAGGTTAAAACATGTAGAGAAAGTTAACTTCTCCACTGGAGAGACGTTCCTGAGCTGTGGAAGTGTAAAAGGCATTTATTTACAATTAGCACAGGGTCAGTGACACGCTAGGCAGAACCACCAGAAGAAAAAAATGATACTTTCAAAAATTATTATGTTTTTTTTCATTAAGAAGAATATCCTTTCCCACTCACCTTCCCCTGGCCAAACAATGAGGTTTGGCAAAATGTGTTTTGACTTGTGAACTTCGATTTATTTTTGTCTGATATTTGAGAGGTTTTCTGGGAAAAGATGTGTTTCAGAAATGCATTGGATCAAGAGGGAAATCTTACTGTTCACAAGAAGAGTAGGGGAAGAAGAACACAAAAAATTGACAAAACCTGGCTGAAAATCCTGAAGCAAATAAGAAACTCCCCTTAAACTATGCAGCAAGATAATAAGTATTGCAGTCTGCTGCTTTCCTATCAGAAGAGAAAATCTGTGCTTTCCCCTCCCCACTTCAGCGCTATATAGGAATCATTGATCATTATAAATTCTTGATAATAAGGTGAACAGGAGGGTGGGCAATGGCAGGTGAAGACTGCTCCCGCAAACAGATGAGCCTTTCTAGTGAGACCAACAGCAGTCGTGGGCTGAGCAGCAGCTGTTTGCCTGATCCAGGCACCAACCTCTCATGAATTTCAGTTATTTAATGAACCCAATCTCCTTAAGTAAATGAACACCTTTCCCACATAACTGGGGGGGAAATGTGAAAACCTTTGAAGATCTCCAGGGAGATCTGATTCACCTGACTTGGATTTTTGCATTTCAAAAATCTGTTTCAAAAGCTCCTTTTCCCCTCCATTGCTCTTGTAGCAGTGAGGAACATATTTATTTGAAGAATCCAGCACGTTATGGGCTGCAAATGTGATACCAGTTAGATATGAACTGACTCCCCTCTCCCAGAATATCTCAGCTGGAGAGCCACATGAAAAAGCAGCATGTGTTGAGACTATCTGAGGAGCACACAAAGGTGATTTCTTACCCATTCTTGATTCTGAAGGCTGGGGTAAAATTGGGGTTGGTACCCCATTGCTGGTCCCACCAACCTCCTGAAAGCTGGGGAGCAGCCATGCAATCAGAGCCTTGTTCACTGCAGGGAACTTGATGCTTAGCCTTAAATGTGTCCTAAAGCACATTATTACAGCTGTGTGGATGTTATAGGAGGGCCAGAGAGGGGCACGTTGGAATAATTTCTAATCAATGCGACTTGGATTGTTTCTTTCGAAAACCCATAATCGTTTTTGTATGCAAGATGGCATAAAATAATCTGCACTTCTCATCTGTTTCCCTTTTCCAACTCCTCCCAAATTTAATTCTCGTGAATTTAATAGCTTCATGATTTATCGTTACTCTTTCTGCTGTCTTGTTTAGCATATGCGTAAGCATTAGGCTGAGTCTGATAACAGTGCACTTTTTCATCTGAAATTATGCATTGTGGACTGGTGACTGATGGTCCGAATAACCAATAACTTGTCCTGTCTCCCTTTCCAAAACAGTTCCTCTCGTTTTCTTGAAAATTAATGTCATTAGCCCAAAGTTTCTGATCTTTCTACAGATGACTTTTCCAAATGAGCCTTCCTGTAACTTTTTACAGTAGTATGTCTCCTTGCAAGAGAAGCTTAATTATGGTGACTGCAGTGATTCCTCAGTCTGTCATCTGTACCCAGACCACTGAATACAATTTCTGAAGTGACAGGCTCCCTGCAAATATCCATGTTTGGTGCTCTAGAGTGCCATGGCTCCTAAGATGTGACAAAAGGCCATGATGTCTAAGCCTTGGTGTCTAGACTTGTAGATTTAAGCATATTTGTTCGACTGAAAGGGAAAAAGTCTTTCTGATTAGGAGTGATCCGATTTTGCAAAGTGACAAGCAGTTTCTCGGGTAGCAGTAGGGAAGACAGAAATGCCTCATTTTCATTTAGGCTCTCAAGTGAGAGTTGTCAAGATCCTGATTCTCCCTGAATGTTAATAGGGAGTTAGCGCTTTGAAAGTCAACACTCTGGATTAAATAATTGGGACCACAGACCTTAGAATTAAAGACTAAAATGAGTTTTAAAGTAATATCTCAAGTTCATGATGGTGTGAAAGAGGAAATGAAGCCTGGATTCTCTGGTGGTTTGTATTTTCCATGGTCACTGTGTCACAGTGTAAACAAATTGCTGCTGTTCTGACTTGACAGATCATATATTCACTTATTCTTTATATACATGTTTGTAATGTCATCCAGATGAAAGCAGAGCTATAAAAAGTCCTTATGGGGCTCATCTGCCTACATATACACACAGGATATGCAACTTGTAGTAAGAATATAGTACTATAGCACTTCTGTTGCCATCAGTATATATATTGTGCCAATGACTGTAGCTCTGTCACTCTGGGATGTGTGTTTTGCTTCAGATAAAAAAATAAGACATATTTTCTCATAATTACACCAATAAATCATTCTGTACACAGACACTGTCATGATCTTAGTCATCTGATATTTTTCTAATCGTGTGTATTTCATTCTATACAGCCAGGTCATCTGACAATTAAATCAGTCTATAGTAATTTAGCAGAGCACCGTTAATGGACCAGTATTTTCCACCCTGCCAATCTCCCAGTAAATTTATGAGGAGACAGTTCAGGCCTTCAAGTTCTTATTAGCAGATCTTCCTGACACGTTCAGCTCTGTGACAAAATATGCAGCGCATTTTTGTGATGTTCTTGTCTTTGCATGAAGGGGTCACATTGCAAAGAGCTTAAGCTTTTAGCACTTCTCCCAGAAATATATTTTCTTCCGTGGTACACAGGGACTATTCATTTGCAGTGACTTGCACGAAGAAATGAAGATGAGTAAGCATTAATGTTGTAGAAAAGCTCATCAGCAGCAGTTATGGGTGGGGAAAAGCAGAATCTGATTACAAGGAAGGTTATATCGGTATGCAAGGCCAGGAATGCCTGATGCATAGCTCTGCCCTGTGAGTTAAGAGGCTCTGCAGACTACTTTCCTTAATTCATATTTATGTCACTGTTGCCAAAAATGCTTGGAAAGATGTACAGCAGTTCGAAAAAGTAGCACAGTGAAATGGTTGTGCTTAAAATTTCCAAGAAGCAATTCAAACCAGAAACATTTTAACATTGTTATGATCATGGCAAAATGTGTGAAAATTAGTCCAAAATATTTGATGGACCTGAAAATATCTTATTTGCTTATTATTACCAGAGAATGTTTCTTTTTCTAGAAAACAATGAGGAAAAATGGGGAAGTGGTTTTATACTTCCAAGTTCCTTTAAAACCCGTAGGACACACTCAGCAGCAGTGTAGGTACTACCCATGTAGGCTCTTTTGCCTCAATCCTGCAGGACAGTCCCACCACTGAGCCCTTCAGGATCCTTTTTCCTGATGGATAAAACAATGCAGTGGTGGGTGACAGGAGGGGGAAGTCATGCAAGGCTGAATTGAGCTGCATGAAGGAGGACGGTCCAAAGTGCTGAGCCACAGTTAGGGTCCAGAATTTATGTTTATTGCTGAGCTCTTGTTTCAAAGGGGATTTTGTCTGTATGTAGGGGAAGAACTAGTTTTTTCTGCATATTTTATCAATCCAGAAAGTTTCCAGAACTTTTTGACACTGTGTGAGTTCTGTGTGCCTGAAGCCCTCAGGAGAAGGAGGTAACAGGCAGGCTCCTGGGGAAGTGTCTGTATGTAAAATGGAGCATCAGAAAGCCTAATGGATGCAAGATGGACATGCAGAAATAAGTTGGTTTTCTATAGTTATAATAGCTACTTCATATCTTATTCAGAGCTTATTACAGAAATTACAGTAAAAGGCCATTTTTAATGACAAGGTCTTACTGCTGCCAATTTTCAGCTCTCTATGGAGGCTGATTCAAAATGACTTGCATCCCTACACACATGTGTATACACAGATGGTGAATTACAGATTTAACTCAGTGGAGAAGACAGGTGCTAAAAATACAAATTTGGGGAGAATGTGGGAGGGAGAACAGAATGAAAAAGACTGACAGCTGCTCATTGTCCTGCCTTGACTAAATGTGACTCTTAACAGTCTGGGGAAAAAAGAGGCCAGGCTAGAAAATGAAAGATTTCATAGAGGTAACAGTCTCCTGAGTACCTTGTAATGAACCTGCCAGGTATCCTGTAGAAGGTTTCTGAACATAAGCCATTTGGTATGTTTGTTTCATTATGTGAAACAACATGGTGCTGACACTGCAAATACATCCCTGGATGCTGGAGCTGGTGGGATCCTCATCTAACAAGTACTTTCAGACAAGCCACTGGGGTCAAGGTTTTTGTAGTCGCATGGTCTGCGTTTGCAGGATCTAGATTTTGTGGCAACAAGCTCTGGGATGCCCCATTTTCAGCATTGATCCTTTCAAAGTGAACTCCCCAAACCTAAGCCAACTGTCCAGTGCCAGCAGGAAGCTTCTTGTTTTGAGTCACCTTGGCCAGACAGAGGAAAAGGTGAAGGCAGGGTTGCATATAACCTCTGTCCACTCTGATTCAGTGAGATCACGTGGCAAGCACAGCCTCATGGTGTTGTATTATTCCCAACTAAAAAAATTCAGGGGCTCCAGTTCCTGTCTCAGGGAAGCATCTGTGGAGAAAAGAGGTCTTTCAGCACTTAAACTCCTGTCTGACCACAGGAGTAGGCACAACCTGGAACATGACCCTGAGAGGAAAAATGATGTACCATTGCATTTGTAGCCTGCAGGCAGAAAGCACAAAGTCTCTTGCCAATGCCATGGTGTTAAAAGAGTTCTCTCCCTCCTTATTATCCATCCAAATACTAGGTGGCTGGTCCAAGCTAGCATGCATAGTCCCCAAAAAGTCAATGGGAAGAATTAGGCATGTCCACAGGACAATTACTCCTGTCTCAGAATAGTAGCTTTAATATTGGTGCAGTCAATCCTCATCTGACAGCAAAGTTCACTTCCCACTCTGGAGAAAACTAAAGTGCTTGCTCAGGAAAAAGATCGGTTGGGTCAGAAACACTTGTGAAGATTTTTAACTCCAGACTACCATCAGGACAGTGGCCTAAGCAGAAGCACCACAATGATGGAGAGAACTGACATGTCACTTCTATCAATTTTGTGATCAATATACTAAGATTAATATACACTGTACTATTTATCCCCTGCCAGAGATCATGCTGACTGTTTGAAACAGTGTGTTCTTTATTCCTTCTCAAAGCAGACATGCTTTCCAGGTCATATGGTGAGTGGGAATTAAAGGGGAAAAATGCTTGGGGGTATGCCTACAAGTATGAAGCGGATGCAAATTCCCTTTTATCAGTTTGAGCTAGGTTGAGTTCTCTGTGATGAAACTTCTGGGGGAGGAAAACAGGCTGTTAAATGCAGCACTGAAGAAAAGGGAAATATCTTGCCTGGGATTTCGTAAATGATCTGAGTAGGGCGTAGAGAGACATTCACTAATAGGTCATGCATTTGGTCACAAGGTATGAATTATGCATTCCATGCTTCTGGGGAAGAAGAAATGATCAAAAGCTTGTTAAAAATAGGATTTAGAATACCTGATGAGCCAGAGCTCCCCCTTCATCCTTCCATGAACAGTGAGTCACCATGGCCAACACAGGGAAGGCCTAAGGAAACTGATGATGATCTTCTGTGGAGAAGACACAGCTGAGGAGTTGAATTAGAAATGTCATGTTGGCCATGTGCTTTACAAGGAGGTGACATTTGGTGGACATTACTTTGACCAATGTGAAAATGAAACACCATCACCATGGAATATTGCAAAGGCTGAGATAAACTTGCTTAATATAGGTAGGATTTTTCTATCAGAACAACTTTTCAAAGGATAGCGTCTCTTCACCGACACTGAAATATTTTGCAGAAAGCCCCTGGGACCGTGTGGGATTGCCACTCTCCCCCTCTAGATTGAACAGGTCTTTATATCTTAAGTCCACTGTGGCTGCCACCATCTTGAGTAGCCTGATCTAGTTGAGAGGTGTCCCTGCCCATGACAGGGAGGTTGGATTAGATGATCTCTAAGGTCCCTTCCAGCCTAGACCATTCCATGATTCTATGATTCTATGATCTGTATATTCCCATCTCTCTCTCCATCTGCCCAGTAGAGCTGAGTGGGAGCAGGGGGTCTGGGATTCCCAGGAAAATGTGCAACTTTGACATCTGAGAACAGTTATGGAATAAAAAGCAATTTTTATTTTTTATTTTTTAATTTTAAATCCACCCTTTTCTGTCCCCAAAGATTTCCCTTTCAAAGTTCTTCTGTTACCTTTTTCATATTTGTTTGGAATGATTTTGTAGAATAAGAATTCACCCATAATAACTTTAAATATTTTAGATGAACCATAGTTACTGAGCACAACAAGCAAGGTTTTTAGAAGAATCACTGAGCACCAGAAGGTGTTTGTCACTGCTGTCAGAGGGTTTTTTTCCTCACATTTTAACTTGTTGAAGTAGTACAGAGGAATTAAACATATAGCTACTAGTTGTAGAATTTGAGTGGAGTCTTCAAGTAGACTGCATAAAAATTTGTGTTTATCTGTATCTGAAACCAATCAACATTTATGAAGTCAAAATTTAAATATGGGTGGGTTTCCTCTGGAGCTAGTATTTATTTTTACCGATAGAATATTCTGGTTTAAATAAAATACAAATTAAATGATTGAACTGATCACTTGAAATACTATCCTAATTCCTTTTTTCCTGCCTATGCCCCAGTGCCCAGAAACCTTTAAAATCCCAGGCATTGTATTTCTTTTTAATACTTTCTGAGATACTGGAGAGCTTTCATGTACTGGTATCTAAGAAGCCATAGGCAAAAAGACAACTCCTTTGGTTTTGAGACCATAGTCTTTCACATGTGAGAACAATTTAATCCAGGAAAAGGCCTGTGCTTTTCTGAGCTGGAGGCAATTTTAGTCAATGTCTTCCCTGATCAGGGCAACAGACCAGATCAGTAGACACTGGCCAGTCACTTAGCTCCTAGGGATGGGATGGAGTTGGATTGGAGGGTGTAGAACTTTCCTTCTATTACTAGTGGAATACACTGCTATTTTTATTCCCACCTTCCATTTTGCCTCGTTTAATGACTTAGTTTTCAGTCAAGGATAGTCGGGAGACTGCAAATGTCATTGTATGCTCCTTGAAAGTAAGATTTCCACATCAGGGGAGCGATATTAACACTTTGATGTGAAAAGTCACAGAAGGATACCTCCTAAATAAACATCTGCTCTAGGTGGACCCGTCTCAATGGACACACCAGCCCCTTACAGTTGTGTCTCTTCTGCTCTGTAAAGAGCTGTAATTTCTGTAGGTCAGAGGACAATTCCAGTGCAACTGCCCTGAAATAGAAATGAATCCGTGGAGCTGGGCAATTGAAGACTGTCAGAGCGAAAATTGTTTACATGGGAGGTCCCGTGCCATTTACTGACTAGGAAAAATGGCTCAGACCAATGGCCAAAGTATGTTTCCCCCATTTTCAAATGATGCAGTATCATCCCTTCCTTCCCACTGACCATCCCTTCCTCGGCCTTCCCACAGCCCCCTGAACCTGCTCACATGTGGCTCCTTGCAGTCTTCAAGGTGCCCTTGTCGGGAGTTCCCAAAGCTGACGTCATCACTTTAACCACAAACTATCATGAATACCTGAAATAAACACCGATGTCAGCATCGCCACTGGTGCAGCAGGTCTCTCCAGCACCAAAGGCATGGTCCTTGCCACGTTCTCTTAATTTTTTAAAAGAAGAGCAAAAAGTGATGGGAATCCTCTGAACCAGACTAACAGTATAGATCATTTTGGGTCAGATATGAATTTATGCTTTTGGCTGGAGATGGGCTTTGGAACTATGAAAAGCCAGTTAGAGTCACCATCCAAAAAAAAAAAAGGAGTGATTCTTTTTGGTTAAGGCTTGTCACATAAACAGATACCTTGTGTATTGAATTTGTGTGGCAAGGTTTTGGTATTAGAGGGGCGACAATAGTGGCTTCTGTGAGAAACTGCTAGAAATTCCCCCCATGCCTGATAGAGCCAACACCAGCCGTCTCCAAGATGGACCTGTCACTGGCCAAACCTATCAGTGATGGTGGCAGCTCCACTGCAATAACATATTTAAGAAGGAAAAAACCCAAACTGTGCAACAGCAACCAGAGAAAGAAGTGAGAATATGTGAGATAAACAAATCTGCAGGACCCAAGGTCAGTGAAGAAAGGGGGAAGATGTGCTCCAGGCACCAGAGCAGAGAGTCCCCTGAGTTGTGGTGAAGGCCATGGTGAGGCAGGCTGTCTTCCTGCAGTCCATGGAGGTGATGGGGGTGTAGATGTCCACCTGCAGCCCCTGGAGGACCCCACACCAGAGCAGATGGATGCTGGAAGAAGCCTGTGACCCTGTGTACTGGGTTCAGCTAGGATAGGGTTAATTCTCAGTAAAGGAGCTATCTGGGCATAGGGGGTCGCTAGTCAAAGGGATATTCGACACCATCGTGATGTCATGCTCGGGGTATATATATATGGAGCGGTCGGGGTGGGGGCTCGCGCTCTTTCCCGGTTTCCGGTGCGGTCGGGAGGTGAGCTCCGCGTTACATGTTACTCGCGTTATATCTGGTTAAACGTTACTGTTATTTCACTGTTATTGTTACCATTTTATGTTCACCATTAAACTGTTTTTATCTCAACCTCTGGAGGCCTTTGCCTGTGCTCCTTTCGGGCTCTTCCCCTCACTCTCGGTAGGGGGGGGGGCGGGGGGAAGAAGCGACCCCGTGGTTCCTTTGTTTCCTTCCCGCCGGTAACTCGGCTCGAACCACAAACCCTGTGGGAAGCCCACACTGGAGCAGGCTCCTGGCAGGACCCATGGACCTATGGAGAGAGGAGTCCATGTCAGAGCAGCTTTGCTGGCAGGACCTGTGACCTTGCAAGGGACCCATGCTGGAGCAGTCTGCTCCTGCAGGACTGCACACCATAGAAAGGACCCACACTGAAGAAGTTTGTGAAGAGCTGCAGCACATGGGGAAGACCCACATTGGAGAATTTCATGGAGGACTGTCTTAAATGGGAGGGACCCTATGCTGGAGCAGGCGAAGAGTGTGAGGAGTCCTCCTCCTGAGGAGGAAGGAGCAGAAGAAACAATGGGTAATGAATGGACTAAAAGTCCCGTTCCCCATCCCCCTGCACCACTTGTGGAGAGATGGTAGAGAAATCAGAAGTGAAGTTGAGCCTGAGAAGGGTGGGGAGAAGGTGTTTTAAAATCTAGTTTTTAATTCTCATTATCCTGCTCAGACTTCTGTTTGGGAATAAATTGAGTTAATGTCCCCCAGGTCAAGCCTGTTTTGTCCATGACAGTAATTGCTGAGTGATTTCCCTGTCCTTATCTTGACCCATGAACCTTCCATTCTATTTTCTCTCCCTTGTCCTGCTGAGGAAGGGAGTGATAGCGTAGCTTTGGTGGACACCTGGCCTCCAGCCAAGGTCAACCCACCACAATTCATTTTGTTTTGTAATGGTTAAATCAAACTAAACAGGGATAAGAAGAGTAGGCAAATTTTCATTTACTAAAAACCTCTCAGCTCCCCAGATGAATACAAGATAGTGTAGAAGATCATTACCTGGACCATCTGAGACAAGTGAGAAGTGGTTCCTGTGAGCCTGTTTTTTTTGTTGCTGATGGCAGTCACAGAATCACAGAATCACACAGAATCACAGAATGTTAGGGATTGGAAGGGACCTCGAAAGACCATAAAGTCCAATCCCCCTGCCAGAGCAGGAATGCCTAGATTATGCTACATAGGAACGTGTCCAGGCAGGTCTTGAATGTCTCCAGAGAAGGAGACTCCACAACCTCCCTGGGCAGCCTGTTCCAGGGCTCCGTCACCCTCACTGAGAAGAAGTTTCTTCTCGAGTTTAAGCGGAACCTCTTATGTTCCAGTTTCAGCCCATTACCCCTTGTCCTATCAGTGGTTGTCACCGAGAAGAGCCTGGCTCCATCCTCGTGACACTCACCCTTGATATATTTGTAAACATTAATGAGGTCACCCCTCAGCCTCCTCTTCTCCAAACTAAAGAGCCCCAGCTCCCTCAGTCTTTTCTCATAAGGGAGATGCTCCACTCCCTTCATCATCCTAGTTGCCCTGTGCTGGACTCTCTCCAGCAGTTCCCTGTCTCTCTTGAACTGAGGGGCCCAGAACTGGACACAATATTCCAGAAGGGGTCTCACCAGGGCAGAGTAGAGGGGAAGGAGAACCTCTCTCAACCTACTAACCACCCCCCTTCTAATACACCCCAGGATGCCATTGGCCTTCCTGGCCACAAGGGCACAGTGCTGGCTCATGGTCATCCTGCTGTCCACCAAGACTCCCAGGTCCCTTTCCCCTACACTACTCTCTAATAAGTCATTCCCCAACTTATACTGGAACCTGGGGTTGTTCCTACCCAGATGCAAGACTCTACATTTACCCTTGTTATGTTTAATTAAATTTTTCCCTGCCCAACTCTCCAGCCTGTCCAGGTCTCGCTGAATGGCAGCACAGCCTGCTGGTGTGTCAGCCACTCCTCCCAGCTTGGTGTCATCAGCAAACTTGCTGATAGTACTCTCTAGTCCCTCATCCAAGTCATCGATGAATATATTGAATAATACTGGTCCCAGTACCGACCCTTGAGGGACTCCACTGGATACAGGCCTCCAACCAGACTCCGACCCATTGACCACAACTCTTTGGCTTCTTCCCCTTAGCCAGTTCGCAGTCCACCTCACTACCCGAGAGTCTAGACCACACTTAGCAGCAAGGATGCTGTGGGAGACTGTGTCAAATGCTTTACTGAAGTCAAGGTAGACCACATCCACCGCTCTGCCATCATCTATCCACTTTGTTATATCCTCATAAAAGGCTATGAGGTTAGTCAAGCACGACTTCCCCTTGGTGAAGCCATGTTGACTGTCTCTAATGACCCTCTTATCCTTGATATGCCTTGAGATGGCACCAAGGATAAGTCGTTCCATCACTTTCCCAGGGATGGAGGTGAGGCTGACCAGTCTATAGTTTCCTGGGTCCTCCTTCTTGCCCTTTTTGAAGACTGGAGTGACATTTGCTTCCCTCCAGTCCTCAGGCACCTCTCCCGTCTCCCAAGACTTGGGAAAGATGATGGAGAGTGGTCTAGCAATGACATCAGCCAGCTCCCTCAGCACCCGTGGATGCATCCCGTCTGGACCCATGGATTTATGGATGTCCCTAACCCAATCCTCATTGACTAAAGCAAACTCCTCCACTGCCCTGACTTCCTCTGGGGCCTCAGGGGAACGGGACTCCTCAGGACAGCCTCCGGCAGAGTAGACAGAGGCGAAGAAGGCATTCAGTAACTCTGCCTTCTCTGTATCTTCTGTCACCAAGGCACCCACCTCATTCATCAGTGGGCCTACATTGCTTCTGGTGTTAGTTTTATCTGCCACGTATTTGAAAAAACTCTTCCTGTTGTCCTTGACCCCTCTCGCCAGGTTCAATTCAAGGGAGGCCTTTGCTTTCCTAGTTGCCTCCCTACACCCTCGGACAACAGCCTTATATTCTTTCCAAGTGGCCAGCCCTGCCTTCCAAGATCTGTAAATTCTCCTCTTGCACTTGAGCTTACCCAGCAGATCCCTGTTTAGCCACGCAGGTCTCCTGGCTCCCTTCCTTGACTTCCTACGTGTCGGGATGCTCTGATCTTGAGCACGGTAGAAGCAGTCCCTGAACGCTAACCAACTGTCTTGGGCCCCTTTACCTTCAAACAGCCTTGCCCATGGGATTTTCTTGAGTAATTGCTTGAAAAATCCAAAGTTTGCCTTGGCAAAGTCCAGGGTTGAAATTCTGCTTGCTGTTTTGTTTCTGCTACATGAGATCCTGAACTCCACCATTTCATGGTCACTGCAGCCAAGGCAGCCCTCAACCTTTACTGCTTCAACCAGATCCTCCTTGTTAGTGAGGATGAGGTCCAGCAGTGCTCCTCTCCTAGTCGGCTCCTCCACCATTTGCGTCAGAAAATTATCATCGATGCACTGGAGGAACCTCCTGGACTGTGGCTGGCTGGCTGAGTTGTCCTTCCAGCAAATATCAGGGAAGTTAAAATCCCCCACGACAACCAGGGCCTGTGATTGTGAGACCGCTCTCAGCTGCCTGTAGAAGGCCTCATCAACTTCCTCACCCTGATCTGGTGGCCTGTAATAGACACCCACAACAGTATCTCTCCTGCCAGCCTGCCCCTTAATTCTAACCCATACACTCTCAACTTGCTCCTCATCCATGCCTGGATGGTGTTCAAGACATTGTAGTTGCTCTTTCACGTAAAGAGCGACTCCACCACCTCGCCTGGCTGGCCTGTCTTTCCTGAAAAGGACATAGCCACCCATGACCACATTCCAGTCATGTGAGCTGTCCCACCATGTCTCTGTAATTGCCACCAGATCATAATCTCCTGCCCGAACCCAGGTTTCTAGCTCCTCCTGCTTATTCCCCATGCTGCGTGCTTTGGTGTATAAGCATTTCAGGGAGCAAGCTGAGCACACTGATCTCACCCTAGGGGGATGGGAGGCCACCCGGTCCTCATAATTTCTAGAGCGCTGCCCCGCTGCAATCCCAGCTATAACCCCATCCCCCTTCACATCTAGTTTGAAGAACGCTCTATGAGTCCCACCAGCTCGTGACCAAGGATCCTTTTTTCCCGTTGTGTAATTTGAACCCCAGCTTGTTTCAGTAGATCAGGTGCCCTGTAGACCTCACAGAAGCTGAAGGGAAAACATTTCTATCCTATTAAAAAAAAAGTCTCTATGTATCATTCACTTTGCTGAGAGACACTACATATTTTACTCACTAAACTAAAGGCACTTTCTGCTCTTATAGTCAAACACAGAGTGAATGTAGCACCAAGGGTGCGCTCAGGCACTTCTCCCTAAATCCATGCACCAATCACATGGGTTGAACTTCGAGATTGAAGCCCACAGTTCTAAAAGAGCAAAAAGAAGAGCAGAAAACTGTACATTAAAGACACCAACACAAGAGCTGATCTGGGTTTTTAGGAGCATTATTTAATCAAGCTTAGGAAATACATGGTGTTCTTTGGGTGTGTGGTAATTTATGCTGGATCTGGGAGATTTTTGTAGGAGTGGATCAGGTAAGGTACTACAACACTGGAGGTTACAAGAGGCATGAGGAGCAAGACTGTCCAGCCTGCTTATGCAGCATACCTCAACAAAGTATTTGTAAACATGAATCAAACACTGCATGTTTGATTAGCACCCTAACAACATCACCAAGATACTGGAGGCCTCTAGAAATTGGACTGGTACGATATATTGTTGTAATCTTCACTTTCTACAAGTAATGGTTGAATCTCTGAAGAAGTTCCTCTTCTCTTCTTCCGGCAGGAGAGAATGAGCCCTGTGAGCACAGCGGTGACTATGCCTCCAATCACAGCTGCTCCGACCAACCAACCCCAGATCTCACGGGCTCGCTCAAGGTAGGGCATTAAAAAATCCTGGAAAGAATCAAGTGCTGGAACAAAGAAAATAAAAGGAGAGAAAAATAAACGTCCTTTTACATGATACACTGTACTGTCAGTTTACAGAGGTTGTATAATGGATAATAATGGAAGGCTGACTGAAAAAAAAGAAACTATATTGGTAAAAATTGTCTGCAGGTCATAAATGGTTTTAAAAAAAATCTCTTCACTATTTAGTCTGTTTCTCAGTCTTCATAGTAGAGGCAGGAGCCGTGCTCTTTATGATTTTGTCAAAACTGTGAGGCTACAACCCAAGAAGTTTCATACAGTAAGGCCAAAGATCCTGCTAGTTCAGCATCCTCTTGGTAACAATAACTGAAGCGGAGCACTAGGAAAAGTTTAAGTACAAGTCAAGCCCATTATGATCCCTTCACAAAATACTTACCCAACCTCCAACAACTTACAGCTCAGAGATTTCCTGAACCAGATGTGGTGTCATTGTATATAATATTTACTGGAGAATTTTTTTCCCTTCCATCAGTTTTTTAGTGGCTCTTTGAACTTTTTTCTCAGTTTCTTGCAGCAAGCTGATCCTTGCCTTAACTACATGTTGGGTGAAAAGTTAAGAGCTTCCTTTCACTGATTTAGAACCTGCCACCTGCTTCTTTCATTTGATAGTTCTCATGTGGGGAGAGATACTGTAGACTATTCTCTGGTCACTGGGGCAGCTTCTGCCTGAGTAGATAATCGGTTGCCTTCTTTGTTGGAAGGTAACCTCTTCACAATGCGCCCAACAGCCTGGGCCTTGAATTTGAGAAATGAGAATACCTGTCTCCTTGGGCCAAGGAGGGTTTGGAGTCCACATCTCCCAATTACAAGCTGTAGTTATTATTACTCTCTGTAATTACTAGCTATTAGTGGGGGGAAAAGGTACCTCTCTGGACAACTTCTGTGTGTCCTCTTGTGGTGGTTTATTTTTGAATAATGTTTTTGCACCTGGAGTAATTTAGATGTACTCAACCATATTTAGTGTGATATACCCCCCACAAAGGCTATAAGTGTCTGCCTGGCATCTTGCGTTTTCACTGGTGCTGAGAAAAGTAATCTCAGCTACCTTCTCAGATCATGGTGTTTCTGAGCATATGCTGCTATGTGCACTGTGCTCTGAGAAGATGTTTTCAGTCTGCAGCACCTTTGAGGTTAAAGTATCCTTCACGCTTGATGTCTGAATCACTTTCTGAGATGTAATTCCAATTTAGGCTGAGTTTAGACTGAATGTATTTTGTTTGTCCCTACAACTCAGCTTCACGTTGGGGAATGTTTGGTTGCTATTTCTCTGGTCCTTGCTTCCCAGTTAGTTCAACTTTGTATTCTGATTGTGTTTGCAAGAACTTGCGTGTTCAGTCTTCTACTTCTGACCTCATTAAACATATAAATGCTATATAACACTAAGAATTACAAAAAAAAATAGGTTCTTGATGTTTCAGAGTGAACTCCACAAACCTCTGGGTATGAGGAACATTATCTCTTTAATCCTTCATTTTTCATCTGTCGAATGAGGATAGTACCATTCACTGATTCCTTTGTAATGTGAATATAAATTAATATTTCTTCAGGACTCATCTGCTATCGTTACTGACACCAAAGAAAAGTGTTAGAGGAAGCATCTTCAGGAAAGCATTTTAAAAGTGTGCAATAAATCATACTTTAGGCTACATACTGCTTAACTGAGAAAATGAAAATCAAAAGTGAAAAGAATTGGACTTCTGGTTCTTAATGAATGCTGTCTGTGCTGTGTAGAGAATGAGGTGGGGGTCTGGGAAACAACAGCATGCAATTAAAAACATGCATACATGTAGAGGTGGAGGGTGAATTACAGATATATAGACAGCTTTAATGCTGGCATTTTTTAACTTTGTGTACTTGACTTTGCAACTTCAATTTTTTTTAACTCAGCTCTTTTACGCTTATATTGCAAATGTCTAAACTGGAAACAATCTGGCTTTTTAAACTGGAGTATGCATATGATAAAAGCAAACTGATACATAATAGGAATGTGATACTGTTTTAGTAATAAATTCTCTCCCTTGCAGGATTTATCTGGGATATGAAGGTTTTCCAAGCCACACCTTACATTCGTACTTTGTCCTTGAACCATCTTTCCCCTACATCAACATTACTTGAAAGTCTGAGCTATTTTCTTCCTAGTGAAACATAACAGGACTTTGAGATGATGAGATGTCGCATTTCGCAGCAACCTCTTTCTGAAGGGGTTAATCTATTTTATTATATCCTGATAATCAGTCAAACATGCTCTTCTCTTGCTTTCAGCCTCAGTCTGTAGAGTTTCTGTAATTAGTGCAAAATCAAGAGCCACCTCCTGGCATCTACTGCCTGTTTCTTTTTGCCACACAAAAGGCATTTGGCATCACTATCATAAAGTTGTCATGGCAACTGTTGGGTGGCAGAGGCTGGAGCCTCCCAGGACACCCTATAATCTGCTAATCTGTGACGCTAACACAACAGAACACCTACGGCTGGACTGGCTGCCCAGCCAAAATCATGAAAACTTGGATTTCAAATATTCCATTACCATAATTCTTTAATCTCTAACTGTGCAAGGCTCAAGTGTGCAACAACTGTGCTGATGACAGTCTGGGAAACATGTCAATGGAGTTGAGGGGCTAGGGGGACAATGGCAAAGATGACACATAGCTGCTTTGTGGGAGACATTAACCAATGCCAATTCCATTCCTTTCACATCAGTGTTTAGAATTAAATGATAAGCCTCTCTGGTAGCTGCCATGAACAGCAATTAAAACTGCCCTTTCAGGCAATAGGTTCATGACAAATCAAGAGGAAACAAGGTCGGGATGGTATCTGATATCTACCCTCTGATTAGTGATTAATACCAATAATAACTCCTCATCTTGCTCTTTCTGATAGGAAAATAGCAGTGATTAACCTCAGCCATGGTCTTAGCACTCAGTTCTTGACATACTCTTTCTTCTCAAAGAGAGTGTTTTCTCTAGGTAACAGCAACAAATCATATCTTACTCTTAATACATCAGATCATTCTTTTTTAATATGATTTAAAAATATCAGACAGTCCCTTTTGTGTGGGTTGCTGAATGTCACTGAGAGGATAACAGCGTAATTTTAAGGTGAAGCAATGTATCCCTCTTCATTTAGGGTAATAATGTGGACTTTCCATGATAATTGAAGAACAAACATGCTATGACCAATTTATTACTACTGGGCATCTTTTTGTGATAATATCAACCTACATTACTGACACAATGGATCCCAAGGACGTAAAGAAACACCTTAATACTTATTTTTTTTTGAAAGAATATACATGTGTTTAAGATATTCTTCCTGTGTAAACCACAGGATGGCAAAGTTTTTCCAGGGTTAATTCCACAAATTAGAAATAAAAACTCTGACCAGCCAAGAAATAAACAAAACAAATTTCCTATCATTTATTATCGCCATGTGCCCCACTGAGATGTTTGCAGTCTTGCTATTCCATCTGACATACTTTTCTGCTCCTAGACATCAGCAGTTAATGGTCATTAAGTTTTAAAGCAAACCTTGAGGCAGCACAAATGTGTCTTTTTAGATCAAGCTTGCAATTTTTTTCTTATCCTGGTGAACAAGTTCTTTCTATTTGGTTTCTGCCATTTCTTGTACGTGCATGGTTCACTGATTGTGTCCCTCTGGGTAGTCAAAAGAAATACCAGCGAGACTTCCACAATCAAAACTAAAAAGATGAGCTAGGACAGATTCAAGTTACGGAGTTCCTCAGTCTGTCTTAAGGAAGCGTCACTTGTCTCTGCAGTGATGAAAAGTCCATGTTTCCCACAAAATTCACCCAAGTATCCTCGAAGTTTCTCTGGTTGTTACTTCTGCACAGTAACATTGCTGTGGAGTCCTGCCCATGTGCTGGCAAGGATGGTGCATCCACAGAGTGGATTACTTGCAAAAAATCGATTACTTTGAAGGACTGAGAGGAGATAAATCAAATATTCCTGGGTGTATTTATAGAGCGATACTGTTTACTTTTTCTTTGACAACTTCAGTTGTACTTCATAATGACTCTTTCATAGTTTGCTTATATAAATTTCCCAAAAAAGGCTTAAAATCTGGCTATAGGATACCTGATATCACCATACTATATGCAACTAGGGTGTTAATAACTCACCCAAAGATAGCTTCCTACAAAAAACAACCCATTTTTTAAAATCCACATTTCTGTTCCTCCATTAAGCATCATTATATAACTGTCAAAATATCTGCTCATGCTCTTCTTTCTGAGCAATAGATTTCTGCATCCTGTTTTCTTTGTTTGTCTCCTGTTTTAATTAACCCTAATCTATACCTCCTTATCACTGCCTGAAGAAAACCCAGGGACAAAAATGCTGTCTCCTCATCTTTTATTTAATTCATAAATGTAAGTCACTTTCCAAGGGTCCATTTCTGAAGTACTGCCACCTTTCATTGCTTTCTATTGTCCCAGCATGCATGTTTTATTATGCATGTCACTATTTTATCACGGGCTTTTACATGCCTAACATCACCTGTTCACATTATGGCCACCAGTGTGTACTCCTGAATTTGGAGACTCAGCAGAGCCCCCTCCATATCTGCCAGCCACCACATTTTCTACTAGCCTGCTGTGATTTTGCAACCAACATGCTGAAGAGTTGGAAAGAGAAATGAGCTTTAGTCAGACCCAGGATCTGAGCTCTCCTGCAACACAGGCACATCACAACTCTCTTATCCCTTGCTTTGCCCTGGGTATCAAAGATCCTTAGCTAAGTTGTCCAAAAATTGCAACTGGTGGTTAGAATCCTGGATTTATAATTGGCTAGCTACCTGCTTTTTAAAAAAAACAGAAGAAAAAAGTGAATCACCCAGCTACACGTCATCAAATTGTTCCCACTGAGAGAAGGATATTTTCTGGGAAAAAGTCAAAGCTGTGTCTATGGATTTATCCGTTCCTATTTCTGGAATTAAAAAAACATAGAAAAGACTTAGTCCAGGCCCTGAAATGTAAGTGCTCAGAATAGCTCTTGCCATAGAACATTGTTGCGACATCTATTACTAGGTGGTGCCATTAGTCTTCCAAATCTTTTCCATTGATGCTAACAAATGTTCTTTTCAGTAAGCCATGCAGGCTGTGGTGGTTTTACAGTTCGTGGTGCTCATGTCAAGGAAAGCTGGGTGTCTGCTACAGTTTCTGCTCAGATCAGCTCCCAATAACTAGTCTCTGCCATGTGTCTTTGATTCCTGAGGGATGGTTTTACACACACACACTGGGACCTCTTCTGCTTCAGCGCTGTCGTATGTATCAAAATAAATGAAGCTACAATTAAAATAACCATATACTGTCACACACTGATTTGTTTTTCAGAGGAAAGCAAGGCTCCAGGTATCAGCTTTTCCTCCAGGGAGCAGCAACAACATAATTTAGCATTAAAATGCCATTTTGTCGTTAGATTCTTTCGAAGTTTTATTTCTTGTAACCAGCCTCATCGTGCTCTGTGTAGTACTGCTTCATCTCTACCAAGTTGCTGGTGCTGTAACTCAGAAGTGCTGCCCTTAATGCTTTCTTCCAGATCATTCTTTTAAAAGCAAACAAGACCTGGCTTGTGTGCTTATCGCTCACTCTGTCTTCTTCTGCCTTTTCTCCTCCTTCTCATTTGGAAGATCTGCAGAAATACTACCTCTTTCTGACCACCCAGATCTTCACTGTTATGATTTTTTTTTCCTTTGTAACTTTTTCCTATTTGTCTAGTAACTCCTGCCTGCCAAGCACAGAATTCATCTTCTCCCTTGACTACATGGGAGCTTTCACGGAGGGTCAGCAGGTTCTCCTGCTTCAGTCTCTCTACCAAGAAGTTCCCGTTTACTCCTGTGTTCCTCTGAACAGGACTCCAGCTTTCCTATCTGGAGAGAAGTCTGAGTTTAGAGTACTGAGAAAAGTCTGCATCTGCATTTTCAGATTCCAGCCATTTTCCATTTGTTACCCTTCCCTTTGGATAAGAAACAGCTCAAGCTTTCTTCTTAGTGAGATTAACAAGGGGTTGAGTGACATCTGAGGATTATCTGGGCTTTCTAAATGAGGTTGAATTTCACTCTTTGTGTTGATCTTTCAAAATAATTAAGGAACTACTTTCCTTACCTCTGTGTTAAGAATGTGGGTGGAATTTAATAAGAATTTCATTTTCTGAGGACTGTGTACTGCCCCAGGAAAAGAGAAGAGACCAGGAGGCAACAGAAACAAATTTTTAATGGTAAATAGTTTACAAGTTGCTTCCTTTCGCAGTACCAATTCAGGACTTGGTATTTCTGAAAATCATGGTATTTAGTACTATTTTTAGTGATGCAATTCTAAAAATAATGTGGTTTTAAGAAACTAGTGGCTTTAATTAAAACTATGTAAATATTTCTGGTCTTGATCAGGAATTAAATTATGGCAACATAAATAAAAAGACAAAAATGCTACTATTAAAACCAAGATATTAATTTTAGTACTATATTTGAAGCATTTATTAGACTATTTTCTGCCTGAATATTTGGGGTTGACCAAATTGTTTATTACATATTATGGAATTCTGTCTTCTGGTTGTAGCACTAAAACGGCTTTAACAGTTATACAGGAGAATTGCAGATTAAAATTGTCAAAACCACATTTTCTGGATGACTGTGAATTAAGCTAGATTTCACTGAGAAGTGAATGAACAAGTTAAGTGCATAACTGGACAGTTAATCAAGTATGCAGAAACTGTACACTCCCATTAGTAAGCAAGCTCTGTCGGAAATGCAGGGTTGCCCTGAGAACTGATATTTTTTTGATAAAGACAAAAAGCAAGCTATGAGAATACCAGCATCACTAAAACCTCCCTGGTGCTTTTGCTATATAGTTATTGGACGTTTAGTTTCTAATTACTTTTTAACTGAAGAACTGTGTTCACACAAAGTTTTCTGTCTCAAACAGACAAAACAAATGTGCCCAGTAACCTCCCTGTTCAGTGGTGAGTATTTTGCAAGGATTACTGCATCCCACATCCCTGGGAGCTTTTGGTGATGGTGAATGTAAAACATGTCTCATCATTCCAGTGGCCGTTTTATAATGGATCGAGCCAAGACATCCGAGCTGTTCTTAGTTCCAGGCAACATATTTTTAATAGAATTTAACCCTTCCCTTAGACAGTAAGGATATCCATACTACTCAGGTGATGTTATGAGCTTCACTACTTTGAGCATGAGACCTGACCTACCTGAGGTTCCCCAGCAGCTATAGCCCCAAGGGCCTCTGTCGTCCCTGTGCGTGAGGATAGGAAAGAGGTCCAGACCCAAACAACCTCTGAACAACAATACAAGTCAAAACCATCACTAAACAGTGCAAAATTAATTTACTTTGTTGAAATGAGCATTATGAATGATCCTGTTGAGGTTTGTAAGAATAACCATAGGGCAAGCACAAAGTCATAGAGTCATAGGATAGTTTGAGTTGGAAGGGACCTTAGAGATCCTCTAGTTCCAACCCCCCTGCCGTGGGCAGGGACGCCTTCCACTAGACCAGCTTGCTCAAAGCCTCATCCAAGTCAATGGATCACTGCTTTAAGTGCTGCACAGACCTTTTGCTGGCCTTTGGTACCAGGGTGAATTTTGCTCTGGATATTTAAGAGACCAAATTACATCTGTAAACCAGAAAGACAGCTTTGCCTTTCTCCTCCTTTAAACCATGTTCAGAAATCAGAAAATCCCACTGGATCGCAGTTGTATTGCACTGATAAAGCTGAGCTGAACAAAGAGCAGATTTAAAATCCAGCACTTTTTCTCCCCAGTTCTGATCATGAGCTGTTCATTTGGGTCAGCTTCTGCTCTTAGTAGGCTAGAACCATAGAGTCATTGAGGTTGGAAAAAACCTCTAAGATCATGAAATTCAACTGTCAACTCAACACTACCATGACCATTAAACAATGTCCTGAAGTGCTACATGTACACAGTTTTTGAACACCTCTGGAAATGGTGACTCCACCACTTCCCTGGGCAGCCTGTTCCAATGCTTCACCACCCTTTCAGTGAATACATTTTCCTAATATCCAATCTAAACCTCCCTTGGTGTAATTTCAGCCCCCTTCCTCTCACCCTGTTCCTAGTTATTTGGAAGAAGGGACCAACAGCCATCTCGCTACAACCTCCTTTCAGGTAGTTTTAAAGAGGAATAAGGTCTTCCCTGAGCCTCCTCCAGACTAAACAATCACAGTTCTCTCAGCCACTTCTCATAAGATATGCACTTCAGACTCCTCAAATGGTATCTAGGATAGATAACATTAATATTAGTGACTGATTTTTGGCTGGAGCTTTTCTTATGGTATCATGCTGACTCTACATCAGACCTGAAATGTGGAAACAAACAGGTACATTTTGGGACTATGTTCAGGGAAAAATCTGGAATAAAAGCATTAATATTTTCTCATTTTACAGACATATTCCAGGTTATAGGCAACAAATCTGACATTTATCCAAAATTGTAATGTTACCTGGTTCTTGAAGATACTCATAGTCATATCCCAGCTCTCTTGAGAGTTTAAAAAATTCTCCATTTCTGTAAAGGGGGATAAAGGGGACCATGTAATTTTCTCGATTGTGACCGATGGGTGCATTGGCAGCTGGGTAAACTTCTAGCATGGGCCTGTGTCTTCTTAACCATCGCTCAAAAATACTGTAAAAGAAAAAACATGTCAATTAGTGGTGAAAATTGGCAGAATTTTTCTTCCTGAAGATTAAAGAAAAGTGTTTATGCTTTTTTTTTGTGAACCTTGGGGACACAGTGACATGTCATGACTTGTGTCCATGTGCATGTAAAGTTTTCCAAACCATTTGGGGCTAGCTACTTTAGTGCTGAGTTTCTATGCAAGCCTACAATAGGCCGAATATGCTTTTAAATTCCACAAATGTAATTCACCGGCTCCCTGTGACCTGACTGCAATTTCTGCTCAGTAATTCACATGGTTGTGAGGGATAGGGAGAAAAGGATTAAAGATCTCGGTCCTTCCTTTGCACTCTCAGAAACATTTGTGGGTGGTTTTGGATGGTCTTGTTGCCAGCTGCTCAGCCCTGTTCCCCTTCCTTCAGTTTCTCTTCACTGTTACCAGGGGTTTTCACACTTGCATTAAAATATGGCTACACCATAGTTGATTCGACATCACCGAGGAAATATCTAAGCAGCCTCTGGTTACTAAAGCCTTGTCATATAAACCCAGTATGAGCTGTTACCCACTCCTGGATATGCCAGGTTGGAATAGGGAAGGTGGGAAGATGCTGTAAGAGCAGCTGGGGCAGGTATCTCATGCGTGAAGAAAGAGGACCCCATGCTCAATTAAAAGATATTGGTAGGAGAAGTTTATCAGCATCAAGCTCGGGGAAGGATCACTGTATTCATTCACCAGTTATAAGGGATGGAAATGGTCTGAAAAGACCTGTAGATTGTACTTTAATTGGTTCAACAATTGCTCCTCGCTGACTCTACTGACTGGAGTACTCAGACTTTCTCCCCACCATCTTCTAATTAATAACCATCTGTTCAGAGACTCAAGTTGTCTCAGAAACACAGACTCTAAATGCAAGTGCAGAATCTCTGCAGCGCATCCAGGGATTCTGCTGATGGAATTTTACCTCCTGTCTTTGGATAGAAATGTTGAGAAACACTCTTCTTACCCCACCAAATTAAAGCCCTCTCACATTCATCAAAACAGAGGTTGGGCAAAAGCCTTGGTTCTTTTTCTAGGATCATAAGATTTAATATATGAAAACATCACTATGTTCATACACCTTGTCAACCATTAACAATGCAGGTATTAATCTTGATTAAAATCTTCATTTGTGGCTCTTATCTTCAGTTAATTTCATCAGTCCTGTCTAGAAAAACTCTTGTCAGAATAATAATGTTCAGCTGAAGCTTTCAGATGGATAAATTTAAACAATGGTATCAAGGCTTCAGCTGCAGTTGTCACAAGAACATTTGAATAGAAATTCTAATCAGATTACATCTCTGGAAAATGGCATAGAGTAATTCCTTAATCATTAAAAAAGACATAGAATATAAAGGAAACCAGGACATTAGTTTCTCTTGAAGGAGTTAGGGGTATGTGTTTGACTTCAACCCTTTGCTTGCCTGGCTTTTACTTGTGTCTTGTGCAAGGCGTCTTGACTGTCCCTGCTGTGTTTTCCTCGCAGTTGTAGATGGGAGCTGAGACAGCTCTTTTCTGCAGCACAGGGCTGTGAGAGGTACAGAGATTCTTTGGTTATGGGGACATGGTAATATTTTAAGATGAATGCAGAGATAGGACTCAGATCAGGCATTTCAAATCTGGTGATGGTCCACGCCCTAGTATTGAAACGCTCAATCTGAGGTACTTCTTGGGGCTTGTTCCTTGGAAAATGCTGAGCAGCCACATTCTGAAAAACTGGAGGGCTGATGAGCACAAGGTTCAGAGCAAGAAGTCGTCTTTCACCTGAAATAACTTCTTATGACACACCCTGAAATCCTCTCTGAATGACTTAAATGTTGTCATTTCGCAAGCAGTTTCAAGAAGAATCCTTAGGCCAGTAATCTTTCAAGCAGAATGTAAATGCAAAGCATTTCCATGGAAATGAACATACACACTTTTGGATTCCTTCATTTGCAGTGTGGTTCCCACATCAGGTATCAAGCTTTCGTAGCAGTAGCAGGAGCATTGAATTGTCTGCCCCTGCAGCTGATCTTTGGATTTAGACACAATTGTATGCCTGTAATTACTCATGAGTTATGCTGATGCAGAAGATACGGTGCACAATTCATTGAGTTGTTTATGAACAGTCCTCTCCTTTAGCCAGCATAAAATGATATAGGGTTTACTGAAGGCTGTTTCATCTAACATATCTGTATGCCACTGCAGAAATCTCAGAAACATCCGTTAAGGTTCTAAGAGTCAATTTTCCGTTACTCCCTTTAGAATAGCTGGCTCTGTGCATTTATTTTGCTCATTTTTTTTCTTTCTTTCTTTTGACACTTTGAAAGATTAGGATCATATTCTGCTTGCTAATAAAGCAACTGGGTGAAGTCGCATTTATTCTGTCCACTTAAAGTCTTGTTCCCAGCTTGTTCAGTAAGACAGGCTCACAGCACTATTCTTTCTTGGCAAGATAATGCATGATACTCTGTATTTTCGAGAGGATCTTCATGTTTATCTACTTTTGCCTGAGAAAACTGACAAATTTAATGTATCAGCAGTTTTGTTATTTTTTTAAAAAAAAACACATCTGTTTGTATTCTCCTTTTAATAAGAGTGGCACTGCCATTTTGCTCCCTTACTCATAGTCTGTAAGAAACAGTATGAAAGAAAGAATCTTATTCTTGCCTTTCAATAACGATTTCCCAGCTGACTGGAAAAAGAAACCTTCCAGGTGCATCCATCTGGAGAGAAAATCCATGGAGAGGGTACAACTTAAGCTACATCTCTGTTGTGAAGTACAAGTAGTTCTTGTTGGCCATCTTAAGCCATTTCATATCAGGAGTTACATTTTATGACTCCCCACAGAGGCTTTGAACCACCTTCACACATTTTTAAAGAAAAGTGAAATCCTGAACTAGCCTGTGGCTGTTGCTATTAACCAAGTAGAGACACTGGCACAGTGTTCCCATCCTTGGGGACTTGTCTTAGCTGAAAAGACTTGGGCCGAAAAAAAGCAATATATCTGGAGAAAATAGTCTTCTGTCTTTTGTTTCAGAGTACTGTGACTACTGAGCTACATATTGTAGGATATTTTTTTTTCCTCAGATAAGGGACTTTCTCCCTCCTTGGCTACATTTAAGACAGTTCACATCAAATGAGTTCTCCTTCATGCAGTGCTACCCTTTCCTGTAGATAAAGAGAACACATCTGAACAACCATAGTGGACCATCTGACAATTCTTTCACACGCCTTGGTCTGCAGAAACCATTGCTTTATCTGATAATAGGCATGTGGTTTCTGTGACAGTACTTTCATCATCAGATGCTGATCTACTTACCCTTGCTAGGAGTTTTGCTTTTTGTCCCTTAAATGGAGCTATGTTGCAAGTTATTTCCTATAGCACCTTGAAAATATATACTTGTTTTCTACGCTACGCTCATTAGCTGCATACTTGGGAGAGCTTAGAGCTGCAGAATTAAATCTACATGCAGAGAGACAACATGCTGATGCAATTAGAGAGTCCCTTTGTGGGGTCACAAGTTCCTGGTAGAAAAGTCGGGTTCACGGCAGACCCAAACTCCCTAGAGTTGTTGGTTATCTTGACAAACCACCACTACTATGTTCTCTTCATAGGAACCGCTGCGTTCTCCCCTGCCTCTGAGAGCCTAACAAAGCAGGACTGTGAACTAAATGTCATCTGAATGGCCATTTTCTTCCATGTCACCTCCCCTTCTTGATATAATCAGACTAAAGACAGCAAAAAGAGCTAAAGAGTCAGGTCAGAGCTCTGTGATAGCCACTGTATTTCTTCAGTGCAGACAGAAGTACTGTGCAGTGAGAGAGAAATCTGTCTGACTCCTACAGCAGTCCAGTGGGTTACTTTTTTTCCTGAACATGTAGACAAAGAGGTCAAGCAGATAATTAGTTATTTGTGTAGGCAGGAGTGATATTTCCCAGAGACTGAGACTTTTTTAGTATTGCAATCCCAGCTAGAGCGGAGTCACTTGGGAGATGTTGGAAGTGCTGAAGAGAGCAGATGGGATGTGAGCACGATGGGGAAGACAAGGCAGGATAAAGGAAAGAAGGAAAAAGCTAATCAAAAGTCACTGGGAATTTTAGTTAGAAATAGGAAATGGGAAGAACCTAATCTAGGATCTAGCAGGAATAAACCATAAATTCTCCAGGGTGACAACTCTTGCCTAGAAGGGTCATGGGCAATCAGGACTTAAGAAATAGAAATTTAAAACATGGAAATAAACTAAATGAAATAGTGATTAGTCTCCTGATAGCCCTAATGTCCTTTGCATTTCTTCAGCAGCAAGCAAAAGTGACTTGGAAGAGGTAGCTTTTATTTAAAGGCCTTAGACAGATTGAAAAATAATTATATCTTGATTAGAGTGAAGACTGTTTCCATCTGGAAGGCTTCTTATTTCACCTGAAGAAATCAAAGCGCCCAAAATGCATGTCCCAAATAAGAGGCTAAGGAATAGGAGAATAATTTGAAAGGAATAGGAGAATAATTTGAATTTTAAAAGATGCCCTGTCTCACACATAGAGCTCAAAGAGGCTCATTCACTCTGTATTGCACTTCCACAGTAGAAAATATTTTGTAGTGGGTGTGTTATTAAAGTAAATATTGTAAGTTTTAAAATTACTAGATTATGATGATCAGCAGTCCATGAAAATATTATTTTTGTGGTAAGAAATAGAATTTCAGTATTGTAGAATGGACTAGATTTAGACAAATTTAGGCTATAATAAAGGTCAGTGTTTGTATTTAAACATTAGAAAAACTGATAGAGGAAAATGATAAATTCACTATCACTTACAGCCTCTGACATGCTTGGTACAGAAATAACTAAAGGAGGTTATCCGGTCAGGGTTCCCAAAAAGCAATAAAGGCAAACAATATTATTCCTGCATATGAGAGAAGTTTTAGAAAGTGTTAGAGGCCCTATTTTCTTTCAGAGAAAATGGGCACAAAGTAAAAATGGTTTGCCTAAGTTCATAATAGACATGCTGCGCTGGAATGAAACCTCATCTAGGGGACCAACTGGTGCCTATGAGACCTTGATACCTCTCAGAGTCAGGTTATACCATTGCAAAACATGGACCCTCAAATTTATTTTTTTCTTTTGCTTTATACCTGTATACAGATCTCTTTAATCGTTAATGAGCTTAATACTTTTGTGTTCCAGTATTGATGTCTAAAGAGCTGATATGTGGTAAAAAGCAATAAAGACTCCCACCTGTTGGTGCTTTGGTAGCTTAAATTTTCATTCAAGGGAAATACACTTTGCTTTCACAAAGACTTTTAGTGTGGTAAGGTGCTTTTACAGAGAAAATTAAAGCCATCTATAAAAGACATGGATATATTACTTCCATTTAATTACATACAAATAGACCTGAATATTTTCCTTGTTCTGCTCCATATATACTAGATTATACAAAGTGAAATGAAATGAGCCTTAGTGGAAAATTAATTTGAAATAAAAAAAGCAACCACCTTGGTTTAAAGAGTGTGGGGGGGAAATAAAATTGATTTGAGGATGATTAAAAAAAGTCCACCAATATATATTTCTGAATTCATATAATTCTATGAATAATATATGCAATGGGATTATAGCTAATGAAAGGATGAGTCAAGAAATAAATGGGTTTATATCGCCAGTGGGAAATATCAAGCAGAATATAAGAGCACTGCTGTATATAGGCTGTGTAACTTCATACTGTCCCTGATAGTATTGTGCACTCTGAAAAATGATGCTGCTAAAAGGAAGGAAATCTTAAAACCTAGAAAAAGCAGAGTAAAACAGTAAGACCTTTTTTATCATTTTGAAAAACATCTCTTCTAAGAATCATTTCCCAACAGTGTGCCTCCACGGTTGTGAGCAGATTAATCAACTGCAGTTTAGAAGAAATCAGATCTTAAATATCTGTTGTCAAAGATTTCCCTGTATTGAACCACTGCAGACACACTGACACATAGAGTAAACCTAACTGGCCCTTCAGGATGGTTTTCAAGAAGTTCAATCTAGTGTGTTTTACCTTCCAATTAAGGACAGCTCAGAAAGGGAAAGGGGAAAAAAAAAGCATTCAGTACCTCTGCATGAATTCCTCTGCCGTGCAACCAGGAACACGTGTGACACCACAGGTGTTCCCAGTGGGAGGAATACAGTCCCCTTATGGTGAAGGTTCATAGAGTCATAGAACATAGAATCATAGAACAGTTCAGGTTGGAAAAGACCCTTGTGATCATCGAGTCCAACCATTAACCGTACACTACAAGTTCACCCCTAAACCATGTCACCCAACACCACAGCTATGAGATACTTAAACACATCCAGGGATTGCGACTCAACCACCTCCCTAGGCAGTCTGTTCCAGTGTCTGACCACCCTTTCTGTGAAGGATTTCTTCCTGACGTCCAGCCTAAACCTACCCTGTTGCAACTTGAAACCATTCCCCCTGGCTCTGTCCCTAACTACCTGTGAGAAAAGACCAGCACCAACCTCTCTACAATGGTCACTCATGTATCACTACAGAAGGCACAGCCCTACTTTCCTCCTGCTCCTACCTACTTGTCCTCACTTTTCTTGTAAGCATTTACACAACCATGCCATAACCAGGATTAAGGAACTGTTTTGGGTTAAAACCAAATATCTCATTTAGTTTCATCTGGAATAGCTGAGGTGAGATAAAATCATGGACCTGATTCATTGTTCTTTTGCATGATGGCCAGTAGCAGCACAAGGAAGGAACAGAGGTGAGCACCTCCGGTAATACTAATTAGTGAGCAAGACTCACTCTACTTTTTAATCTAAGTGCCAAGTTAAACTGACTTGAAGCAACAGTGAAACTGCGCCTTTCTCAGTAGCCTGATAAATCCATGCCTCACCTAAGCCTACACACAGTACTAATGGTTCATCTGCTAGATGGAAATTTAGTAAGCCACTATTAACTTTATTGCATGCAAATCTGAAGCCACGTCACCAGCTGGGACAGATTTGACACAGAGACTTTTATTCCTCATCTACATTGTGAGACTGAGGCTGACTATGGCAGAAGGAAGGTGGAGCATTGTTGCTTAGCGCTCGTGCAAACAATTTATTTCAGTATCATGAGATCTGGCATCCTGTAGAAGAAATCTGACAAGCAATATGTATTTGAATTTGGAAAGAAAGGGAAAAGGAAACAACTTGAGGAAAGCTGAAATGGCAGTGCAAGGACTGTGGTTACACAGTAGTCATCACTTCAAAAGTTGGCACTGATCAGCTGGTATTACAAAGCCACCTCAGGTAATTCACATCCCAAGCTTTTGGGAGAAACATCGGTCCTGGAAGACCTGCTGATGCTGAGGCTGTAAAGTCAAGGCACTGTACTGTTTGCCAATGTATGCAGTTATATTGCAGTGTCCTTTTTTTCCCTTTTTTTTTAAGTTGGTTAAAGACACTACAGTGACTCTCAGGCAGGCCGTAAACAAATCACACTGGTCACAATGCAAGATCTGATTAAAATCTAAGAGGCTGCCCTCAATTACTGTGAGAAACCCATCCATGGCCTCTGAGGATATGTCTCCCCCATTGCTGAATCACTGCTGGGGCTTGCCTGGGATTACAGTGCTCTGTCTATGTCTAGTCCCAGCTTCTGGGGAACATCCAGGCCTCTGTCATCCCTTCCAAGATGCACCACCCTTTGGGACAATGCCTCTTCCACAAACCTTGCAGTACCACTATCACATTACTGGACCAGTTATACTGGAGAGACCTGTTTAGCATCATAGAATAGTTTTGATTGGAAGAGACCTTCAAGATCATTGAGTCCAGCCTTTGCCCTAGCCCTATCAACAGCACTAAACCGTGTCCCTCAGCACAACACCTACTTGTTTCCTCCTCTCTCACCTCCAGGGATGGTAATTCAACCATCTTCTGGTACAGGCTGTTCCAATTCCTGACAACCCTTTCAGTAAAGAAATTATTCCTAATATCCAAACTGAACCTCCTCTGGTGCAATTAAAGGCCATTTCCCTTTATACTGTCACTTGCTACTAGGGAGAACGGACCAACCCCCATCTCGCTACAACCTCCTTTCAGGTAGTTCTATGTTCCTACATGCAATGCATGTGTGTGTGTGTCTTGGAGTGAGGCAACTGGGAGATCACGGGACCCAGGGGCAGTCTATGGGTAGACTGGGTGTTTAGGTCAGTTACCAGGGAATCCAGACTGTGTATGTATACATCTATATATATGAATAGACCACCTGCAACACCGAGGGGCAATGTGCAGGTAACGTGAAGATCCTTACTTGTCCACACAGATTGATGTTGGCTGCAGGCTGCCTCCTGAAGGACCAGCCTGGGTATGAGGCATAATAACGTGCACCATGCTGACACTCTCATATCCACCAGAGGTGGGGAGCCATGTGGCACCTGAAGATCTTGGCACTGCTCTGCCTTTTCATCCCACTAGAAGCATCTGTATTCCCTTCCATCTCTTTTGTTCTCATTTATGGCACTGCACAAACTGGGTGCTTGGAAAGTGTCAGACAAAGGAAGCAAGTGGGAAGGAGATAGTAAAGGTATAGTCCCACACAATCAATCCCATCCAAGAGACAACCAATACCACTTTCTTTGTCTATGTCCCACTTTGTTGAAAGCTTCAAGATTACTGTAGCTGCTGAGGTTGTAAGATATTTTTAATATTCCCTCTACCAATATGATTCACAGCAGTTTCCCCCCTTATTTTTAAAATGCCCCCAACATCTCTGTAGGATTAGGAAAAGCATTTCCAGATGAAACTGTTTATGTCAAACAATTTCAGTATCCTTAGCCATTGGAGAAATTGTAGTTGGATCTTTCATTGCTGTTTAACGTGCTGCTGGTGGTGGAGGACTAAAAGCTGCTCCTCTCTCAGAGCTGCTAAAGTTCTGCATTTCTCTTCCCCATTTGCTGTGCCAATTCTCTTGAGTCACACTTCAAAATGCTTATCTCTTCCCAGGAAACCCATATAGCTACTTGGGGCTTCAACCCATTGCAAATAAGTCTGAGGCACAGCTCCTGCACCACAAAACCTAATGTACTGGGCAGCCCTGTAAGCCACTTTCCCAGTCAATGAACCTCACAGAAATGGGATGGAAAGACCCAAGTGCTGAGTCTAACTTATGTTTGATCAGTTGCTGATGGACCATGATATAAAGACCTTTATTCCTACTAGAGAAGGAGATAGTAGAGATGCTGAACACGACACATCCCTCATGACACTAAAGGTAGGAGCTGAGTGTTGGAAAGAAGCTAAGAATCTGTGCAGAGGAATGTCGGTATTTTCTAGTGTAGGACTAGGTAGTGCCTCATTGTAACTCAGTTATGAACAAAGCAAGGTAACTCCTGCGGAAACATGTTCTACACCTCTGCTGGAAAGAAATGATGACCTTAGGGATCAGCTTCAGTCAGATATCTGATATAAACTCTATCACTTTTCTTAGTCGAGCCAGTCTCTGTTTTACATCAATGAAGGTCGGCAATGACTCTTCTTGGGTGCTGGAAAGAGATTCTTGTTCCTTAGAACACCTGCCATCATGTGTGTTGTTTCACCACTTGCTGTTAAACCAGGGCAATTTTTGACTAGAAATATTTGTTTCTCATTCAGATTTTTATCTCCAATGCTGTCCAACAGTGCAAAACTCGAGATATAGATGAGACATGACATCCCTTGTACTTTGTAAATAGAGAAATACAGATGCAACCATGTGTTGCATGGGAAAAAACCAAACCCCAAACCAGAAAACCCCATTCTGCTGGAGTGTATATCCTGTGTCAACTTTCTCAGGTTCATCCTTGCCACAGTTTGCAGTTAACAGAAAGACGTCACTTGGGGTAAGAGATAGTACAAATGCCAACTGCTCCAAAGTTTAATAACTAGTTTTCTCTGAAGAGAAAGATAACGAGCAGATTAAAAGGGTCTGCTGTGGAGGTAGCTGGACTGACTCTATGTAACCCACCCCTGTGCTCTGTAATTCAGCTCTTTTCAGACTGTAAGATTGTCATTATTGAGGTTCACAGGGGCATGTAATATATAAATCACATCTACGGTAGCAAAGTGATAATTTCTTTTGATGAATAGAAGGTAGCTACACGTGGGTGAGAAAAGCACCATGTTTTCCTGTGTTTTTTTACAATTTGAACAATTGCACCAGCTATTACTGCAGAAGTGCTGCAGGAAGGAAATTCAATGCTATGCCAGCTGTCTGCATCAGAGCTTGTCTTGATCGCTGTGTCACAGAGAGAGCTTTCTCCTCCTCCAGCATTAAGAGAATAGGTGAAGACTAACCATGTGTTTTTTGCCAAGTTTCAGGGCAAAGTAACCTTTCCTTTCAAAAACAGCTAATCGCTTGCATAATATGTAGCGTACAAATTGATTCATTCTCTAACTGCGTTGGCTGAACTAAAATCTCTCAGTAAGAGTGTTATAAAATGTGAGCTTTAAATGGGACTATTTTAACGGAACCTCCTATATTATTGATTTTTAAGAGCAGAATGGGTCATTACAAACATCTAGCCTGAATAATGACATGGCAAGTGAGATTGCCAACTACTGTATTTCACATATAATCCAGAAGATCTCTGTTTAACCTTTCTCTTGCCATTCCCCTAAAACAAGGTGGGTCAGTATGCTTAATCAATGAGAATATTTATTTCCAGAGTCTGTTCCTTGTCCTTATTTCTCTCTGTCTCTGACACTGCATAGTCTATCTGTGGATTGCCAGAGGACTTATTTAAGTATAGGGGTTACTTTAGATGCAGATGCAACCCTTGTTTGCCCAATGGACAAAATAGGGAGATCTGGAGAAAGTTGTTCTAAATCTATAATCCTTTGTTTTTACTTCTGGACACTGCTCTAGTCATGGTACAGGTTAGATGAATCTTTGATGGGATCTTCCAAGGCTGTTTCTGTATCCCTTTTAGGTGTTTTGCGATTGCAGTAGCAGGAGCTGCCGAGGCTTACTGAAACAGATGTTAAAGTCCAGCTCTGATACCTTCGTGTATGATTTGCCTTTCAACCCCAGACAAAGCAATTTCGAAGGAGAGATACTGGGGAGCTGTGTTTCTCAGCAACACCCCAACCTTCCCACTTACACTATGTTTTCCATGGATATACTTATACGGTATTTTGCAGTAGATGTGAACTCACTCTACCCACATACCGAGCCCACTTTGAGTGAGTCAGCTTCATCAAACCAGCTGAGTAGCTCTAGTTAGCATGCTGCTAAACCTGAGAGGTTAAGAGGGGAAGGTTAGCAGCTTTGGTTCAATGCAAACCCAGGGCTTGTGGTAACAGAGGGAGTGTGTGTCCTCCTGCACATCTGTGCACAACCTCAAGGGGAAACAAAGCTAAGACAAATCTTTCCCTACTTTCATTTCTAAAAATTTCCATGCTCAAGTTTCCCACTCCTTCAGTACTGATCTGCCCTGCATTTCATACTTGTTGAAGGAGTTTGTATGTGCCAATAAAGTTTGTGACCAAAGTAATTCCTGGCCCACACTCACACGAAATGCACTGCCGGAGAGCAGTTTTCTCCTGATAAAACAGAATTGGTTTCTGTGACATAGTGGCTTCCAGCACAGCAGCTGCTGGTAGCGAGGTGATTTTTTTAAGCATCAGAGAAGGGTAAGAGCTAGGTTACCTTGCTGCCATGCTGTGAAGCCTGCTGGTGAGACCTAGCTGTTCATGCTGCTCAAGGCTGTTTTCCCAGCAGGAGTTATGTGATACACATGAGGCAGAGAGAAGAGATCTGTTAGGCAACTGCCACCCAGGATGCATTGCAAAAATGTGATTAATTCCTCTAAGAGCTTTGGATGTGTGGAGAGAATTTTCCCAGGCTCAGTCTTATCACATACACAAACAACGGGTCAGTTATATGAGGTTTAAAAAAACCAAGTGCCAGCTTCTGCACTTGGATCACAACAACCCAAGGTAACACTACAGGCTTGGGGAGGAGTGGCTGGAAAGATGCCTAGCAGAAGAGGATCTGGGGGTGCTGGTGGGCAGCCAGCTGAAGATGTGTGTGCTGGGGTGGCCAAGAAGGCCAACATCATCCTGGTCTGTATCACAAACAGTGTGGCCAGCAGGAGTAGGGAAGTAATCTTGCCCCTGTACTCGGCACTGGCCAGGCTGACCCTTGAGTACTCGGTTCAGTTTGTGCCCCTCACTCCAAGAGGAACATTATCATAGAATCATAGAATCATAGAACAGTTCAGGTTGGAAACGACCCTTGGGATCATCAAGTCCAACCATTAACCCTACACTACAACCACTAATCCTACACTATAACCATTAACCCTACACTACAAATTCACCCCTAAACCATATCACCCAACACCACATCTAAGCAACACTTAAACAAATCCAGGGATGGCGATTCAACCACCTCCCTAGGCAGTCTGTTCCAGTGGCTGACCACTCTTTCCGTGAAGAATTTCTTCCTAATGTCCAGTTCTTCCTAATGCCCAATTGAGTTGCTGGGCCTTGTTCAGAGAAGGCCAATGAAGCTGGTGAAAGGTCTGGAGATAATGTTGTCTAAGAAGTGGCTGAGGCAGCTGTGGCTGTTCAGCCTGGAGAAAAGGAGGCTGGAGGGAGACCTTACCTCCTTCCGTAACTACCTGAAAGGAGGTCATAGTGAGGTGAGTGTTGTCTCTTCTTCCAATAAATAAGCAATAGGATGAGAGGAAATAGCCTCAAGTTGCAAAGAGGAAGTTTATATTGGATATCAGGAAAATTGTATTAACGGAAAGAATGATGAAGCATTGGAACAGGATTCCCAGGGAAGTGGTGGAGTCACAATCCGTGGAGGTGTTCAAAAAATGTGTAGACATGGCACTTTGGGACATGGTTTAGTGGTGGACTTGGCATTGCTAGGTTAATGGTTGGACTCAGTGATTCTAAGATGATTCTAAAATGATTCTATGATTCTGTAATAAAAATAAGTATCCCGAGTGGACTCATCCGATCAAAAAATAAAAGGTGCCTCTGCAGAGATGTTTGCAGCTGAGCTGTTCACCAGCCAGTGACTCTCTGACTATAGTCTTTACTGACTATAAGTGGGGCTCAAAAGGAGATGGCTTCTTTGTAGCGTGAAAGGAATGTAGGTTAGCCAATGCTGAAGGTGTGTTTCCTTAAAGGGAGGAACCAGCAGTTCTGGCAACTGTGTCTCTGGTGCAGACCTACATCATCTTGATGACTAGTTAAGGTGTAAGCAGGTCACCAGCTCCAACGCTGATGCTCTCATCCAGTCAGGTGCCAGTGGACAAGAGAGCTCCCTGGGACAGGAAGACTAAGGTCTAAGGGAATCTCCTACATGGAGCTCCTCACTGTTCACAGCCCTAGAGATAAAATAGTTCATGTTTTTTTTTTTTTTTGCGTATTGTGCTAGTACTCCATGTCGATCATATTTAAGTGTTTCTCCATCTGTTCTTGGCTTATTGCTGCCTTCTTTGTCTGCTTCTCAAATGTTTGGTTTTTTTTTTTTCCCCCTTTCGTCTAACTTACATGAATTCAGTCCCACTGAAACCCTACAGCCCCCACTGATACTGTCCCACTCCTCCCACCTCTGTCAATAACTCTTTATAAACCAGATGTCTAACTTGAAAAGGCAACCTAAAGGTTATGGACGTGCATCCTGAGTAAGAAATGACCATCACACCAACTTGATTCCAGAAGATTTTGATCAGCTGCCAGATATCAAAAGATACATTAGCAAAATGCAAAAGATAAAGTAGTATGAGGTAAATTAAAAAGAGAAGAATTAGTATTTAAAAAGTAATATTTATGAAGTAAAGTAATATTTGAGAACTTTGTGAGTTCTCCTGCTCCACACCATCATCTTGGCTCGGTTCTGAAAATGGTGCAAACCACCTAGGTCAGGAGTAAATCCCAGGGGCTTCATTCACAAAAGCTGCACCTACTTACCCCTGGGAAAAGTAGTAGCTCAGTGATGTTCATGTTTTCACTGAGTGGAATGACTTCAAAGGCATTTTACCTTCATGCAAGGGATAATTATGGAGATGACTTCACCTCATACACTTCCTTTGCTCAGGAACTTGAGACCATGCAATACTGGACAGAGACTGTGAGATCCTGAGCTGAAACGATGCAGAGACACTGCGAGTTTACTCTTACTGAGAGAGGAGGTATATTACTAATGGCAGCCTCTTGACCTGCCTTTGTCTAAAAGATTTCATGTGGCTCCAAGCCACGGTTCATTCAGCTCTGGGAAAAAAAATGACTGTGCCATAATTTTTTTGCAAACATGCCTCAGAAAGTAATAAGAGTCTTGCTGTGCCCATATCAAGGAAGAAGGTGAATCATATGCTTAGCATTTATGCAGTGATTTCTCCACTTTTACACTGCTTTATTATTAGCTGATATATTATTGTGTTACAATCTCCATCTCAGCTATGCTTAAGTCACTTGTTTTGGTGTCTTTATGTTTCCATATAATAAATGGGGAAAATAATTTCCTGGCCTCATGCTTTGTCTGTGCTGTCTCCCACTGGAGACAATTCACGGTAAGGAATGACTCTTATTTCATGTATTAAACAAGTCTGAAAACCTAGTATTGCTTTACAAGAATTTCTAATGATTCTTTTTGAGGGCTTTTAGTCTAAATGTTCCAAATTCTTGAATCAAATAGTTTTTAACTGCTAAAAAAAGTTCTTGTTTCCTGTCAACATTTCAAAACAAGAGAACAATTTGGCTTTTCTCATGCCACTTTTTGTTTAAAAAAACCTGAGTTGACATTTAAGAGAAAACGAAAGTGTTCTGTTTCAAAAACAGAGGAAAAGTAAGAAGCTTTTATTTTGACATCTCCTGGGAGTGAAAATCAAATCTCCTCTTGTTAAAGTATTTCCCAACAAAATCACTTTTGGCATAATGCTAACTTTTTTTTATTATTATTTTTTTATTTAAGTGGAAGAAGGGACTGGCATGAAACTGTGTGTCTTGAGTCCAGAGGGACTGAAAGAGTCTGTAAAGATGCCTTAGGGAATGGGGTGTTGCTGGCATGCAAATCAGAAAGTGTAGGTATTGGGTTCCAATCCATTTTTGAACAGATTGCTCCGTATATGCTTTTCAGTTTAACACTTTACTGATAAGCAATGTGATAAGGAACATTTTATTGCTAGATCCTCAGATAAGCCAGAGTCTGGCATTTCCTAAATCTCCCAGCTCCAGCCTGCCACTGAAGCAGAAGAGGTTATTTTAGCATCCTGCAGAGGAGTCTATGACAGCTGATGCTGCTGAACAGCACAGAGACATTTGCCTTGGTTAGGCAGAATTTGTGGCATTTTCATTGGGCTCTGAAGCTGATGTAGGAGAGTTTCTTCTGCACCCTCTTGGAAGTGTGCATGTATGTAAGTGGCTGTAAATGAGTGTCGTCATTCCCAATGTGGCTTTATGCTTGGATTACTTTTAGCAAAATGCATGTATACATACGTAAATACACATGTATCTCTGAAGACTTTGTCTCTTTGATGCAAGAATTTAGTCCTGTGTGATAGCATGCAAAGCAACAAGATCAATGTAAGGATGTCCAGCTGTCTCTTGTCATTGCCATTTCACATGACTGAAAATAAAGCAATTGCTGTCTCCTGTTGCTCACATTGCTTTGATACCTGAAAGCCGTAGTCAGAGGCTAAGAATACACCAGGCACTGCACAGATCAGTGCACTTAGACAGTCCCTTAATGACAGAGCTTTTCGTATACACATAGGGCAAGGGACAACAGATGGGAGGCGAATGAGGAAACCACATAGTGGGACTGCAAAGATCCTCTCACTAAGCGAAGGTTTCACCTTACTAATGTCTGAGCTCTTCTGCAAGTGTCACGTCAAAGAGAAGAACAGTGAATCTGTGGATGTGTAGGGTGAGAAATGTCCAATCAGGAGAAGTATGGAGAGATTGATTTCTCTGAATGCTAAACAGATGTACAGTAGAGATTGATGTAATGAACTTACTGGAGGGGTAAGTGAGTTCCTTAAAAATGAACATGGAATTATTTGGGGATGGGCAGTGAAGGGCCTTAAAAATAGAGACCAACAGTTCATCTGATGTGACAGAGAAGAAAAAAATGGTAGGAAGGTATGAACAGAGAGAAACAGCTGGGCAGAGCATTGGGTTAGTACAACGATGGCTGCAACAGCATACTGAGCTGTTCAGTTAATTGAGGAAGCTGGAGAAAAACACCCTGTAGTGGTGTCATCACTAGAATTGACAATCTGGGTCTAGTTGTACAAATAGTCTAACAAGACTGGACTTTAAAGATGCAAGAGATTGAAATCACACACCATATCATGTGTCTCTAGAAAATCAGTTCTAAATTGCTTGTTCTAAAATCAAAGCCTTTGAAACTGATCCACGTTATTGTAATAAACCCCATCCACCACTGCAGAACTTAGAAATAGAATGAAAACTGAGGACCTATCATTGTAAAAGTACAAAGTAGCATCGAGATCTTCAAGAGCAAATTATTTTCCCCCTTGCTATTTAGTTTTTCTTGCATTTTGCAAGAGGAATTGTTGAAGTGGGATGTAGAAGTCAGGGAGAGGTACAGAGCAACTGAGAAGAAAGATGGAAGAAACATTTAAAGGATGGAAATGCAGGGAGAGCAGATGAAAATATTATATGGCTATAGGGGTCAAGGGTCTGAAAGAGTCAGCACAGAGGAAAGAATTCCTTTTCAGAGCACAGAAAACACCCTTGTGAGCTCAAGTGGGACTGTGGGCCCCTGCTCTCATAGCTTGTGCAGCTGCTCCTTCCAGCTTGAGTGGGTTGACTCCTCCCTTGTTACTCCCTTGTGCTGACAGCAGAGCATATCTGAATAGCAAAGAGATTTGCAATTAAGAGAAATGCTTCAGAGAGCTAAAAAAGCTCTCATTTTTGCTGAATATATATTTTTGCTACATCTTTTTTTTTTCTTTTATTTTTTAGCCCTTCAATTACCAGCTAATATTTTTCAGTGTAGTCACCTTTTTTTTATCAAGCACTGAGGTTTGATCCCTAGGGCTTTTAGCAAATAAGAAGGCAAAGGAACCTGATTTATCATTGTTAAGAAAGCTGTTGCCTGGGTACCTTCATACTTCTGCTCTGCTGAAAGGGAATGACCTAAAAAACCAGGGAGGTGTTTGTACAGTCCTTCCCAACCCAACCATTCTATGATTCTATGATTCTATGATTCTGTGATTTGATTGTACCCGAGAGATTTCAACTCCACCTCTACTCTGTCCATCCTTCTCTCATTTTGTGCATCAGGTAAGGGTAGGAAAGGCTGGAGGGCAGCAGATGGGAGGCTGACTGTTGCTCAGTTTGGAAAGCAGCTCCTAACATTTGGCTCACACCTGTCAGCAGACTCCGTATACACTTGTTTATCCTCCTCTGTACCATATGTTTCTATGTAAAATCAGTTCCAATGATCTATTGCCTTACTTCTATCACTCCTATTATGGTTGCAACTGAGCATTTCACAGTCGTTAATGCATTTACCCTGACAGCATCCCTGTTGCGTAGGCATCTAATATCACCCACTTTACAGATGGGCTAGCTGAAGCTCAGATCAGCGGCTCCTCAAAAGTCTTGTTGAAATCAATGGGAAGCAAAGGCATCTCCTGGAGATGTGAGTTTGGGATAGCAAACTACATGCTCAGTTTCCATCAAGGAATTTGCAGTGGAATGAGGAGTCCCTCTTCTAGGTCCTACATGGATGCTCAAAATGCTTGATAGTTCTTGATTTTTTGAGACAGAGTTGTTCCTTGCCTTTGAAAGATCCAGGAGACCTGTGTTTGCTGGTGTCTGGTCTTTAACACCCTTTGCCAGTAATCCCCTTCTCACAACTCTCCATGTCACAGAACCACAGAATTTTAGGGGTTGGAAGGGATCTCGAAAGATCATCTAGACCAAACCCCCTGCCAGAGCAGGATCACTAGAGTAGGTCACACAGGATCGTGTCCAAGAAGGCCAATGGCATCCTGGAGTATATCAGAAGGGGTTGTGTCTAGTGGGTCGAGAAAGGTTGTTTTCCCCCTCTACTCTGCCACATCTGGAATATTGTGTCCAGTTCTGGGTCCCTCAGCTCAAGAGAGACAGGGAACTGCTTGAGAGAGTCCAGCGCAGAGCCACAAAGATGATGAAGGGAGTGGAGCATCTCTCTCATGAGGAAAGGCTGAAGGAGCTGGGTCTCTTTAGCTTGGAGAAGAGGAGGCTGAAGGGTGTTCTCATTAACGTGTATGAATATGTAAAGGATGAGTGTCAGGAGGACAGAGCCAGGCTCTTCTCAGTGAAGGCCTGGAAAACATGCTGTCCTTGGCAGAAGATACAGTTAAAAAAGATAACTAAAATCCCATTGGCCCAATGTAGTGATAAAAATTAGCCCAAAAATGTTCTGCCCAAATAAGAAAACTTGATAAGGATCAAAAAAAAAATACTTCTGATGCTGTTTCTCCCATTTCTTCTATTCTTTGTATTCTTGCTTGCCTCTCAGAAAATAACTTATGTGCAGCCCTTCAGATTTAAAGTCTATGTAGGAGAGGAACAGGGTTTTTTAAAATGTACTGTGCGTACCTATCAGTCACCTACTTATTAATTATAACTAAAAGCATGATTAATCTGTCATGGATAAGGCTTCTAAGTAACCCTAATCATGCTAATGCAATTCTGACACTTACACAAAAAGGAGCATTATTATCGGTTTTCACATCCGTGTGTACTGAAGCCCACAGACACAGCAGCTGCAGAACACCAGTAAAATTTTTTCTGCCACAGACAGGATAAGGTTGCATCATGAGTATCTGTATTGCCTCCACAGTGCCTGTGCAGTGATTTATTTCCTCAACACTAGTAAGATTTAACAATATTATCATTTGAAAAATAATTTTGCCTTATAAAATGGATAGCAATTACAGTCATGAAAAGTGTTTCCAGGGGCTCATAATGACTATGACTAAAATTTCTCTGTGGGAGTGGCCAGCACAAAGACCAAGGTGCTACTTAAGCCCTGGAGTTAAGTGATGTGTAGATCTTAACGCGTGTGAATTTCTAAGGAAAACAATTCTTCTGATATTGCAGACAATAATTCCTTCCATTCCGTGTTCTTTTTCTCTGAATATTCAGTTGATCCATTTTTTTAGTAGTCTAAATGTTGGAAAATTAATTTCCAGGTGCCAAACTCAAAATATGCGATCACGCCTGAAACCCTTGTGCATGCATCCTGTCAAGCAATCAATGGGTAGGTATGTTAAAACACAGCTAAGTGATACTGTTTAACTTTTCAAATCTTCTGAAGAAAAGTTTTTCACAAGGAAGAAATTAAAAACTGACACCTCCAGAAGGCTAATTATACCCCATGGTATTAGGAGCAGAAGAAGTGTGGGTCACCCTTTGAAGGAACCTTTCTACTGATGCCTGGGTGACCTGCTTAGACTTGATGTTCTGTTTCTACATGGGTAAAGCACAAATAATACAACCATTAGGCTCATTAAACATGTCAGCTGAGGAGAAAAAGCCCAGTTTCAAATTCGTCTTTTTACACCTACTAGCTTTTTGGTTGAATAAAATGATTTTTTATATAAGAGTTTTGGTGTGAACTGCCTGAAAATGAAGAACGCTGCAAGATAATATCTGCAAGATGTAATCTGCATCTTTCGTGTGCTGCATGACAAGAAACCATTTTGGTTTTCATCCAGATAAACACCTTGCTGCATGAAGGCAAGGTCTCAGTCGATTGGTTTCTGAGCATACAATTTATGAAAGAGCTCTAAAAATCTGCACTCAATAATAGTTTTTTGTTCTAAGCATTGCAGTAGCCAAGTTATGGTCAGTGCGTGGTTGGAAACTAGAAGAAGATTGGTAAAAATATATAAACTGCCCCATAACAAGTGTTGTTTGGGTGGTTTTTGCAGTCCTTCACTCAGCTAGCTTTCTTTTTTATTGCTCTTTAATCTGCACAGTTTGGTGTAATGCAGTCCACAGGAAACTGTTTGTAGCCATTCACATGTATTATAGTGACACAGAAATTTTTAAAGTTACCGTTAAATCTTGGAATTCTGTCCTTAATGTAGTAATGTCACTTTTTTTCCTGCAAAACTGCTCCCCTACCCTTTCTTATTAATAATCATTATATTCTTCTGTTTGCTTTCCTTTCATTCTGCACAGCTGCACTCTTCTCTTTCATCAAGAGACAGTCATAATTTTGTTTGTCACACTGAAATACAGATTTTTTTCTTCTTTATTTATGAATAACGTGCTTGGATTTTCCCTACAGAATAGAAATTAAAACAGCACTGACATTTAGAATCTAAAGGAATTGCTCCAAGTGATTATAGTTGTGTTAAAATGAGTCACACACTTTTGGTCTGCACTTCCTGACATACACATCCACATATATTAATCACTATGACATCACTGAAGAATTATTTTTACCTTGTTAATAAAAGCTGAATGCATTTGTCAGCTTTTCAAATTATATTTAATCCAGTGAACACACAGACAGGTTAGGAAAGACACTTGCTCTCAAATAACAGCAGAGCTCAGTTGTACATGTTTGAAAATGCTGTGCGTGCAAAGGCACATAAAATGTTTGCAGGTTTGAAATGTGGCTGAATAGCACGCTGTAAAACCACAAAAAAAAAGTTAGGTTTACTAAGAAGAATTAAACTCACCTGTCAACAAATGCATGGTGTAGTACAAAGATAGGATCATTTGCAGAGCCTTGTACTTGGGACATGGAGCCGTTCATGTAGATGTGAAGTGCATTATGCAACCCGCTTTGAGATCCGTTTGCTATTGCAGTCTGTGGATCAGCAAAGCCTGTATATTCGAGAGAAAGCCAAACGCTGGTATGACAATGTGTATAATTCTTTTTCCAGTGAGACTGAAGATCAAAGCATCTACTTTCACTCCATTTACGTTCAGCTGTTTAGACAAGAGCTTAAGAAAACACGTAAAGGAGTGCTAATACATTTCAAAGGCAGAGCAAAGATGAAATTAGAATAAGCTAAATTAAAACTCCTGCCATGTAGCTAATGCAGCATGTCAGCAAATGTACTGCTTAATTGCTTTATATTTTTAAATTTCTTTGTCCATCGCGTCTGGCTGTTAAAAGATGACGTGATGTAAACTCTGCAAGCATTTACGTGTGTGCATTTATACATGTTGAGAAAATTTATTCATTTTATCTTCCTTTTTGATATCTATATTTACAGTTTCCTCAGATAAAACAAGCTATCATAGAATCAATCATTTAACACTGTTTGTCTCTATAGAACACATTTTTTTTTTAATTGATAGGAACCAACGCAATGCAAACTATAATTTTTACAAGAGGATTTGGAAAATAATCAATAATCCTCCACAGTAAGCCTTGTAGGAAGAAGGTTTGTGGATTGCTGTTATTTTGGAGGGCACTTAAAATGTGGGCTTTGAGAGGAGGTCACACAGACCAACCTCCAGACAGGAAATACTGGAAGATGAGTCTCCATCAGGTTTGGGTTTTTTTTTTGTAGCCTGTCCATGCCTCAGCTCTGATGTTGGTAGTCCTTCTCAGCATCCTGACAGTCAAGCTTCCTCCCTACTCACAAGGACTCCTAGTAAAGTCAGCTCAACCTTCTGATCCTGGGATTTTCCAGGAAAATAAAAACAGAAACTTATGTTATCATTCCAATTCTCTCTCTTTGGTTTTGTTCCTGAAGATGTCTTTTTCTCACAACTTCTGTAAGCTGTAGGATGAGGAAGTGTAGTGGAGACCTATTAAAACATCTTTACAATTTAATAATGAAATTAAAAAAGCTGTGAACAATGTGCTTATTGTGCTGATATTTGGTGTTTTCCAAATGTTGTTGTTGTTTACCTGGTATGCAAGGTGGGGAGAAAAAAAGTCTTAGTTCTTCTCTTTGGGAAATGCCTCCTGCACTTTGAACACTTGCTTGTTTAGCTATTTGGACCAAGAACTAGCATCTGAATAAGGATCAGCAATATACTTTTGGAGTGAGTCTCTCAACAGTCCTTCTGTTTCATTCTGTGGCTCACACCGTAGGGCAGTTTCTGACTTTTCAAGCCAGACTCCTCTTGGAGGGAGTCTAAAACATGCCAACCATCAGTGGGTGTTCACTTCATGGGACTGAACTAGAGACTGAAAGAACTCGTTCCTTGTCAAAACTCTCATGTATAATATGATAGTAACAGTACCTATTGTTTTGCTCTTTGGATTTGCTCTTCTTCGAGTCACATAGAGTGTGACACAATTGAGATGTGGTTAGAGATGCCTTATGAGTGGAGTCAGAATCTGTAAACTTGGAAACTTGAGATTTAGACCCATTGGGACTCTGATCTTCGGTGTGGAATGATTGCATGGCTTTTTCACTCTAAATTCCTCCATTGGTCTTTGTCTTGTCTGTTAAACTCTTCAAAAAAAGAGACAGGCATCTGGCATAAACTCACTGATAATTATAATAAGGATCAAATCATAGCTGTGAAACCTAGGAACTGATAGATATATCATAAAAAAACATCCACCTTTCTGATTGTAATAGTATGAGAAAAAATTGTGAAAAATTCAAGGGAAGTCAAAGTGGAATTCCTCTTCCTCCACCTGCCTTGCCCTACACTGTGTCTTCCTCTCCCATGCATTAACTGCACCTTGTCAGTCCTTCTGTGAACTAATTTAACTCACTAGTCTGGCAGTAGACTCCTCTGCAGTGTGGGATGTCAGTTTTTTCCCAGGCTACTGAAATACAGTATCTCACGTAAGGGTATGATGAGGACCAATGTTGGTACCAAAAAAGGAGGGAGAGCAACTGACTGTTGGATGGGGGATATTGCATAGAGAAGCAGCATGGTCCCTGATGGCAGTGAGCTGTTAAATCGTCCAACCAGTATAGGAAGCTGGAGTATTCAGACATCCTTTTAAATCCTCGTTTAATTATGGTGCATTAGAAATTGCCATTAGGGCATACATCACTGAATTGAATGGAAGTTTTACCAGTAATTTCAGTGAGAGGAAAAATCAGATTTTTAGGAGATTGTAAACCTGATTTTGCTCCTACTCGTAACACTGTAAATCAGCAGCAGTGGTTCAGTGAGTTTAAAGTAGCTTTGCTGCAACCAGGCCAGATTAAATCAGACAGGGATTTAGCCCAAGGTTTATAATAGAAGGAGCTAATGATGCCACTCAAAATTAAGGTTTATTGCAGTTTTTAGGGTGATATATAAGTCATTCTTACTGAACATGCAGTTGAGTCAAATATATGTCTTTTAACAGAGTATTTAATTATATTAATTGCAGACTTTACAGCGTAATAACGGAGACCAGAGAAGTCTACGTACAATCAGTGAAGTGCACAGCTTTATATGCTGAAATCAGGTAGTGATTTACTCAACTGCTTATCCACCACTGACTGAAGTTCTGTAAGTACAATTAGCAGAGGATTTTTAGAGCTCAGAGAGCATTAGCAGAATTCATGGCTGCAGGAATGGAGGAACTATTCCAACAATCCTATCTCCTCTGATTATTTTAGAGGACTGCTTAACATCTATGGCATTTCTAACATTATTGAGCTATTCATAACAGTATTGCAGGTGTTTTTTGACTGTATAACTGTTTTTCTTACAAAGCAACTTTTAGTTTTGTATGACTTCTTAGGCCAGTGGTTAGGACAGCTGAGACTTAAAAGGTTAAATTGCATGTTGCATAAATTGTATGTTGCATATTAAAGGGGTGGGGTGCACCCTCAGTAAGTTTCCAAATGACACCAAGTTGGATGGGAGTGTTGATCTGCTGGAGGGTAGAAACACTCTTCAGAGGGACCTGAACAGGCTGGTTTGATGAGCCGAGGACAACTGTATGAAGTTCAACAAGGCCAAGTGCCAGGTCCTGCACTTGGGTCATGACAATCCCCAGCAGTGCTACAGGCTTGGGGAGGAGTGGCTGGGGAGCTGCCAGACAAGGAGCGATCTGAGGGTGCTGGTTGACAGTCAGCTGAAGATGAGCCAGCAGGGTGCATAGGTGGCCAAGAAAGCCAACGGCATCCTGGCCTGTATATGAAATAATGTGGCCAACAGGAGCAGGGAAATGACTGTCCCCCTGTACTCAGCACTGGTGAAGCTGACTGTTAAGTACTGTGTTCAGTTTTGGCATCCTCAATATAAGAAAGACACTGAGGTGTTGTACCATTTCCAAAGAAGGACAATGAAGTTGGTGAAGGGAGTTGAGAACAAGTCATATGAGGAGCAGCTGAGGCAACTGGAGTTGTTTAGCCTGGAGAAAAGGACGCTGAAGAGAGTCCTTATTGCTCTCTTCAACTACCTGAAAGGAGGTCATAGAGAAGTGTGGGCTGATGTCTTCTCCCAAGTAACAAGCAATAGGACAAGAGGAAATGGGCTCCAGTTGTGCCAGAGGAAGTTTAGATTGGATATTAGGAGAAATTTCCTCACTGAAAGGGTTGTCAAGAACTGGAACAGGCTGCCCAGGGAAGTGGTTGAGTCATCATCCCTGAAAGTATTTAAAAGATGTGAAGATGTGGTGCTTAGGGACATAGTTCGGCAGTGGACCTGGCATTGCCAGGTAAACGGTTGGACTTGATGATCTTAAAGGTCTTTTCCAACTTAAACGGTTCTGTCATTCTATGTCTGAGTCCAACTGGCTGATACACTTAGCCCCACTCTCCTTGGAGATGGTTTTTTCTTTAAAAAAGATGTCATATTTTAAAGAAGTTCAAGTCAGACAGATTCATCTACTTTTAAATGGGAAGTTATAGATATGTGAATTTTAAGGCTGTATCCTTGCTGGTCTTTGAATTTCATGATGTTCTTCTGGCTTATGTTTGAGGAGTTTTTCAGCCATTGGCAATTTCACAGGAAATTTTTCAGGATTAAATTTTACATATTTTTTCAAGCAATATTTTTACTGTAAATGCTCTAAAGTGAGGTAGCTACAAGTTCTGCAGAATTGGGCCTAGGGAGATGTAGTAAATGAAAGTTTGTGATCATCTAGTTTAGACCATGTCACCATTTAGGTTTTTTTTCTTAAAATGTCTCTTGTAGAGCTTCTCTGTGGTCTGGGCTGAATAATATTTTTAGTTCTCTAGTAATGATTCTCTGCAACTTGACAGCACTTTCTCCATGTGAACTCAGAATCTGAGGCTCGAGCTGGGTGAGGAATATTGGCTGTAGGCTAAAACTCTTTTAATTAGAAGTATTCTGTGGGCCAACATCATTTTGAGAAGCCATTTTTCGTTCGCTATAGGGATCACAGTGAAAATACATGGAAAAATTTTCCAGGTGAAAATCTCTCATTATTTCAGTAAAAAAAGGAAAATGTCCTATTAAAGTGAAACTACATTTTTAAATGTTTAATGTTTTATTCCATTATTTCATGACAGAACAGCAGTAATAGTACGTAACTGTGACAGACAGTGAAGTGCTATGACATGGCTTGATTTGATACCATGTATCATGAGTTAATTCATGAATAATAGAAGTGATATAGAGTTTAAGAATTTTTAAAAAAAGTTCTTTTGTCACTTTGTGCAGTACTTTGAAGGCACTGATTTTCATTTGAATTTGCCATGAATAAAATAATTTCAAATATGGGATTTGCTCATACAGAAAAAGAAATTCTAACTGTTTCTGACATCTCTTCTTCTTGGGAGGTAGCATTCAAGGTGTCACACCAAAACCCAAAGAAGAAACCCAATCATTTAATTTGCAGTCACCTAATCCACTTGTGATTTCACCTGATGCTTGTAAAGTAGACTGATTTTCTGTTCTCTTCTTGTGTCCATGAAGTGTCCAATGAATTCAACAGTGTTCACTAGGCAGGGCCAAGAATCAATAAATCCTATTTAAAATAATTGTTTCCACCTTAAAGGGCAACGTGCAAACTGCTTATAACTTGTTTTCCAGTCAAAGCAGAAACTGGCCTGTCCCAGGGTGACAGAGGAACCTATGTGCTCAGCTTCAGGGACTTTATTGAACATTGTTGACCTTTTGTTGTTTATGACTGTTGTGGTTACTTTTCAGTGACATAGTTTCTGCCTATAGCAGCATTTTCTGTTAGTCAAACACAGACTCAGCCTGCATTGTTGACATCTGTATAGCAATGATGCCGTTACTTACTCCTTTGAAGGGTAAAAATGTGTTCTTTGTTCCACTGCAGTTAAGTGCTAAAGAGGATAAAAATTTAGCCAGAAGGGGCTCTCCTACGTGACCAGTTCTTCTAAGTGATCACAAGTGGTTTTCATTAGAGAAATAAAGCTGAGGAGTAAATCTCACATTAGTGTAAATCGGTAGCCACTCAATTACTATCATTGGCTTGGTTCTGGTCATCTTTTGTAAATCTAGAGTAACTTCAATAAAGTCAATGGTCTTACTTTGGGTTTGCTTTGGATCTAAAAGAGATTAGAATTTGACCTTAGGTATAATGGAATAGACTTGTATAAACAAGTAAAGAAGTATTGAAAAGCTTTTTACTTTGGAAGAGAAGCAAATGTTAGGAACTATGGAGTTAGCAGGTTTGTAAGAATGCCATCACGCAGAAATGGGCACTGGCACAGTAAATGCAAGCTGACAATTTAAATGGCATCTGTACACAACAAAAATCTAAGCAGGCTATTTGTAAGAAAGGAACTAACAGAGTATGGGCTTGTTTTGCTGGAAAAACTTGCTTTAAATCTTTCCTCCATCTTTTTCAACATTAGCCCTGTGTTCTTGGCATTACATTGCTGTTCACTATCTTGTTAGCTAAGTAAGTTAGTTGACAGAAATGTTTATGGTCCTGTGGTGTGAGGCTGAGTGTTGAAATAAGTTGGGTTAAAAGATAAAATATCTTAAAAGAAAAAAATAAGTGGTCTCAGAACAGTACTGTGTCTGATGGAATAAGCTTCATCTCCATAGTCATATAGATAAATGCCTACTGAATCACATCTGGCTTGTATTCCGACAGACTCATCACCAAAAAAGCCCTGTATCGTGGAATGCTGGGGACAGTTTCCCTGTAGTGATCTCTGGCTCTAATGAAACAGCATTCCAGAAAGAAAGGTAACATCACCCTTCTGACATTTACTCTCTCCCATATCAAGACTTAGGTGCTGCAGGTCTCCTTTTGCTGGGCTATAAAAGTTAGATGACAGTATAGGACCTGGTAATTGCACTGGGGGTTGGACGTGCAAAACATGGTAACTTTTTTAGCAGGATTTCCCCTAGAATAGAGGGGATCTAATGTAGGGTTGTTTTGCTTTTTTAGTTTCATGTCTGCAGGAGGGGACATTCATTGCCTCAGTCTTACCCTACTGAGTTTTTCCTTGCTGAGCTACAGCTTGCCAGGCCCTCTCCACATGGATCTTTGTGTTTGCAAAGGTCTGCCTTCACTACCAGGAGAAGAGAAGGTGCTCAGTCTCTCTTCTTCCCTTTTAGAATCACATAGGAGGGATCCTACAGGTGCTCTGAAAAGGCTAAGGAGCATATCAGGAGGGCACATCTGGATGGGCTGATAAAAGAGGCACGCTTTGCCCCTACACTGAACTAACTGGATGCACCTAGAAGCCATGCAGCACTATGATCAAGATAACATACACTCTCTCTGTGGCTAGCAAAGCTGTATGGCTTCTGGATCATATCTGACTTGTGTACATCCTTAAGAACATGTAGTATTTTTCCCAGACTGTAAGAACGATCTAAATCCCATGAAAGTCATCAGCATCAGTTGGTGGCAACCTTGACATGCCTCGTGTAGGACTTGGAGCCTTCCAAATGACCACGGTGGTGAGCTAGAGCTTTGTAACCTTCAGTTATGAGAAAGATGAACACTCTTCAGCTTTTGAAGAGCTGTTATACAGAACAGAAGAACTCACTTAGAGGAAAATTTGATCCAGAAGAGCTCTTTTCAGATGCAGTGACATTGCCATTATTCGGGTTAAAGCATGACCCTCTTCAAGTGTGACTGGCAGATGACACTGTGATATTAATGAAGACCAGCCATGACTGTTTTTGCTAGCTATGAAATTAATGTGACAAAGAGACAGCAACAGAGAATAGATTTGATAGATTAATCAGACAAAATACCAATTCTGATTTGAGAGTCTAAACAGCTTCTTCCAGAGTCTTTGAGCACTGTAGGTGTTTTCCTGATCATTGTGTATTTCTGTAGAACATCTATATTGTTGCCTTTTTTTCAAATTGCTGCTGTTGAGAAAATGTATCCATTTTAATCAAAGGTGTGTATTTGATCTATGACTGTGTTTAGCCGCCTATTTAGACTGTTTACATTTACCCCAAAAAAGCAACCTTTGCTCTTCTTTTTTTTTTTTTCAGCAATTTTGTCATGATACTGGAATTTAGACTTTGTAAGTGAGCAATCCATTTTGACTGCTTCTCAGTAAGCCCACATGCAGCTCCATGTAAGCTCCACACACCGTACCTTTGCTTTTGTTTACAACACTGGCAGCCTGATGGTAGACTGTCATTATTTCATGATGTGTTTACTCGAGTTCCCTTTTCTCTACTCTTCCTATTCCATCATTTGTATCTATTCACGTACTTTATGGAGAAAAATACAAGCAAACCTCTACTCCATTATGTTACCTTTCTCTTTCCCATGATCCATGTGGTTTCAGTTTTTAAAGATAGAAAGCACAGCTATGTCCAGAACTGGAGCAGATTCATGTCTGTTGGCTTCAACGAATTCCACACTTCGGATTGGTTTTAGAGCAGAAACTGGTTCACTTTTTTCTTTTTCTTTTTCTTTTTCTTTTTCTTTTTCTTTTTCTTTTTCTTTTTCTTTTTCTTTTTCTTTTTCTTTTTCTTTTTCTTTTTCTTTTTCTTTGTCTTTTTCTTTTTCTTTTTCTTTTTTCTTTTTCTTTGTCTTTTTCTTTTTCTTTTTCTTTTTCTTTTTCTTTTTCTTTTTCTTTTTCTTTTTCTTTTTCTTTTTCTTTTTCTTTTTCTTTTCTTTTTCTTTTTCTTTATTTTTTATTTCCCTTTTTCTTTTTTCTTTTCCTGTTCCTTTTCCTTTTCCTTTTCCTTTTCTTTCTTTTTCTTTTCCTTTTTTTTTTTTTCTTTTCCTTTTTTTTTCTTTTTCTTTTTTTCCCTTTCTTGAGAAAGATTTATGGCCTTCCACTTTGTATTAAGACTAATACTAAATACATTATAAGCTTTGCTTTCCTATCCTCAAACCAACTCCTATATTGCATTGTTTTGGTGCTTGTACAGTTTCTCGCAAGCAAAAATCTCTCAGACATCAAAAATAGATTATATTTGATTCAGCTGATATATGATACTGTAGAAACATTTATTGATAAATATATAATTTGTTATCTTTGTTTATTAGCAATTTAGCAAGATTCAAAAGTGGTTGACTAGACATATGATTAAGACTAACTATTCCTTTTAGCAAAGAACTCATTTCCTGGCAAATTAGGAACATTCAAAAAAGGCTGGATAGTTAGATAATCAAGATAAATAACTAAATTCTTTTAGAAATTATACTAAGGGTCATTTCTGAGATATGATGTAACCCCTAATATTTAGAGTTTGGGGAAAAGTCTACTGTGGTGTTCATAGTGGCAGGATGGAGACATACCAAGCGGTAGAATCCTCTTTCACCTTTGGTGTTGTCCAGCCTGGCCTCTGGAAGACAGTGGATTCCAGGGCAAACCTGCACCTCATCTGGACATGGTTATGCTCACGTATAACTAGAGTATTAGCTGAACTGCTTTTATGCAGTGCTACATCTCTTTTCTGTGTCTGGTGCTGACTTTAGCAGGAGACAATATCTCCTGACGGATGGATTTAGGGTCTGATCTAATTTCTTACCAAAAGCCTTTAATGTGGTTCTTTCCATCTGTTGCTATTCCAGGAGAAAGCATAACTTTTTCTTTCTTTTTAAGTGGTACTTCAGAGAATAAGCCCAAACTGCCCAGAGAGAATCAATTTACAGATGGAATTGGCATAATAGAATAAAACTTGTTACCTTCCAGAGTGTTTCGGAAGCTGTAATTGGCCGTTTTATCCATGGATCCAGATTCATACTGAGTCAGTGACAGGCAAAATTCAACTTCAGCTGAGGATGGGAGCCTTGGGGTCCTTGATTTATCGTTGTTCCCAGGATTTCGCAGTAATGGCCCCTCACTTGTGGCATTGCATAAAGCCTGTTGGCTGTTGTACTCTTCAGACCGAGTACAAATTACCTGTATAAAACACCTTCTATTACCAGAGTTGCAATTGTAAAAAATAAAAGCAAACAAAAGAGGTACTTGACTATTATTTTTTTAAAGGAGCAAAGAATTCTTTCCATTATGTAAATTTACGATAAGAATATTTATTTGTTTTTAAATTTTCTATGTATGATTTAATATAAGCTGGGCTATTTCATAGAAGACACCCCTCTACTACAGTACACATCTTTATATAGTGCACTAGCCGGTATCTGAAACTACCCATGTGGATCAAGACATCACTTCTCATTTATGCCTTTGAAAACTCACTGAGGCTAAATTCAGTGTTACCTACCAATGCAGTAGGACACAGAGTTAAATTTACCGCTGCACTTGCTAAATGGAGGCTTTGGGGCTTCAGCAGACTACTGAACAAAGCCATAATCACATGTTTTTTTTCCCTACACTGAAGGAGGGGTAATTGTTGACTTGGAATATGAAAAAATAATCTTTTATTCTGAAAATATCTGTCTGTGCTTTGTCAGACTATATAAATGCTTAGTTTCATTATGTCATGATGATGATATATGTACAAAATGGGGAAAGCTGCTACTCTGCTTCCCAGGAATACTGTACGGATGGACATGTATCATCAACTGAGATATCGTAGTGATGAGTATTGGGAAAGGACCTTAGAGAGATGGATACAGATAGTAAATGCTGTCAGAATCCAACATCATTTATATAAATGTTCTGATTTCACTGGCAAACACCAGCAAGGTTTGGACTCGATGATCCCAAGGGTCTTTTCCAGCCTGAACTGTTCTATGATTCCATGATTCTATGAAATGGGTTTAAGTTGAAGGAGAATAGATTTAGACCAGATTTTGGGAAGAAATTCTTCAGTACGAGGGTGGCAAGACTTTGGAATAAATTGCCCAGAGATGTTGTGGCTGCCCCCTCCCTGGAGGTGTTCAAGGCCAAGTTGGACAGAGCCTTGAGTAGCTTGATCTAGTTGAGAGGCGTCCCTGCCCATGACAGGGAGTGTGGATTAGATGATCTCTAAGGTCCCTTCTGAATTAGGCCATTCTATGATTCTATGAATAAGTCATTTTTGTCCAGATGATCTGTTGAAGCTGCCAGTCTGATTTGAGACTGATGGAAGAATGAGGTAGTTCAATGCAATTTCAAATGATAGCTTCCTTCACATTTGCCATTGGTTGAAAGTGCCCACACAGGTCATGTCACTAAGGTGCTGCTAAATATCTTTTCAAATCACGGTAACTTATTTGTTACCTAAGGATGTAGGTCTTCTGATGATCATGAGCTTTTATTGCAGCTCTCACTGCATCTCCTGCTTGGCCAGAGAAGAGACCAGGGAGGATTTTTTTTTTCGTATTCTGGTACAATAAACCTACAGGGAGTTAGTATAAGCACTAACTCGTATTTCTACTTTATATTCAGGAACTTGCCTGACATGGAGTCGGGATGGAGGATGGAGAAAAATCTAATGACACAATGACAAACAGAAGATCCAGCTAGAGGGCTTGGTGGGAGTCTATGGTGGTACAGTTGATGGATCTATGAAAATGAAACAGAGCAACAGTGGCTCAAAACTTCCAGAAGTCATTTTGTATGCCTTTCAGGTGAGGTTCAAGCTCTGAAGCAAAATGGCTGTCTATCGTTTGGTTGGGTTGTTTTTTTCTGAAAACTCCTCCAAAACACACAAAACTCCAAATTGCCTTAGATCCCTTCAAAATATAGGATTCTGTGGTAATCAGCATGGTTAATGAGAACTTTGTGTGGAGAAAGAACAGGTCTCAGTATTGAGTGAGAGTTCATGGGGAGAAAACACATGACACTGAAACCTCCAGGCTTCTTTCATCCTGGAGGTGTATTTCTAGTTCATGGACTGGAACAATGAACAATAAGGCAAGTGAAAGCAATCATTTCTGCTGTGAATGGGATGGAAGAACAAAAGATTCTCTGTTAGTGAAGGAATCGAGGGGGAATCCAGTATACAGCAGTAGCTGTGTACAATTTGTCAGATTGAAGCAATGCTTTAGGACAATCTCTACAGTCAATAGAGGCATCTCCTGAGCATGATCCAGCCCTCCTAAGCCAGACATCTGGTAGGTGAAATGTACTTCCCTCTAAGGGTGCCTGACTCTCTCCATTGACTAAGTCAATGAAAGAAAATTTGTGAAAAAATCAATGAGGAAACTGTCTCCAGTCTGCAGTTTGCGAGTGAAGCAAAATTAAGGGTGTTCAACTTAGTGCTCTGCTTCTGCATTAGGATCGTATGAGTCATACCCTGGAGGCACGGATGTGCCTCTGAAGTCACTAAAGACAGAGCCAAAGGCAAGATGCTTTGCTACCTAACTAACTTTTGAATGAATGGAAGCAGATGAGATAAATCCTTTTCTAAGTGATTTGACCACAGATTCACAGAAACTGTATAACAGAGATGGTGATATAACCTTGATTTCTTAAGAATCTGGAGTTCTTAAATGATAAGTTTTCTATGAATACGAATCTAACAAATAAAATATTGTCTTTTTTTTTTTTTTTTTTTTTGAGGAGATAGGAAAACTTGTCAGAGAAATTTATCCTTACAGACTGCTCTATTAACTGAAATCTGCCCTGGTCTGTTAGAACCACCAAGGTGCCCTTGAAGGCTCTAGGTAGTTGTCCAGCAGAGAGTTTCATGTGCACATTCTCCCCAGGAGCTCAACGAGTAGGTCAGCATTGTGCCTCTAAGAAGTCTCTTCCAAGAATCCTCACTGAGAAGACAGAGGTAGCGACAGGGAGACACCTATGGGTGTCACCACAAAGCCCAGCTACAGTGCTGTTTTTTGTGTTACTGAGAGAGTTTGTTCCCATTAGAAGGAAAACAGGGAGATGACTCAGGCTGAGGGAGATACTCTATTAATGTCTTTGTTTAGAAAGAATGCACAGACCTGTGTCCCTAGAAGAGCACTAGTGACAAAGGCAAGTGTATCTTGGCTGGTGGAGCTCAACCCAGGTGGAGCACTCAGCACAGAGACTACAGGCATGTGAATTTTCTGTTTATCTCTGTTTCCTATGGGCCTTATCTAGGTCTATGTCTTCTGGCTTCTCTGCCCTGTCATCTCCTATCTTTTCATCCCATCCCCACTGCCCTGGATATATATCCCCATTATGTCTGAAAGAGGAATCACATGCCACCTTTCAATATTGCCTTTTCAGATATTCAGACAGGGAGGCTTCAAGCATGAGCTCAAACACATTTAAACAAAGAAACGTTTTCCCTTCATTCTGTTTATTCATTTCAGTGGAATTTAATACAACTGTTAATATTATGAGGCTTATAATGGTTAGAGTGTTGTTTTTTTTTCCCATTTATGTCTCAGTGTACTGCCTTTCTAACCAAATCCATCCTAGAGGCCAGATGTTAGAAGATGTGGTAATTCATGGTCAAGAAACAACAAAAGGGGTAGGAATGAAAATGTTCATTTGTGACCTTCTGCTATTTGTTCTGAGCTGAAAATTAGAGTCTGGCTGTAAAATTAGCCTGTATGCTTTTCTAGAAACATTTAACTTAGTTAATATAAATTATGGGTCTATCTTGAAACTATAATTTGCCATTTTATTAGTCATGTGATATGTAAGTGGTAACAGAACATAGGTCAGTTAAATGGCTCTTTTTGGATATATAATCTGCATAACGCACAGACAAAATGGGTCACATCATTGCCTTCTTTTCATTCCGCAAGAGGGCTTTCTGCTAGAAACATGCTGTTTTAACACGATTTTTTTGTTGACATTCAGAATAGTCCTGACCAAATTTCTCAGTTCACCCTAGATGAAGCTTCATATTCAAACTGCACCGAGTGCCTGCTTTCCTGCATGTGTAAATTCACCGGCTTCAGGAAAATTGTTAGGAAGATACTCTGAGGAAAAGATTATGTAAGTAGTTAGCAGAGCAAATGCCAGTAGATGGCAGTCCAGAATATGCAGCCATGTAGCACACAGCAAAAGAAAAAAAAATCCCTCAGTGCACTGCAGTTGAGATCTTTAGCACAGCAATTGTAGCATTTCTTAGAAAACAGACTGTGGATGTGCAGAAGCGTTGCTGCTGTCTCACACCTTTTTTTGGGGATGGGAAACCCTTTTGTCTTTTAGTTTGCAACTGCTTGTACAGGCCAGCCTCTTGTGCCTAAAAAAAGTGAATTACATTACGGGAGTCTTCAGCAGCATTTAGTCCTTAGTCTGCTATTTTTAAATTTAAAGCTTTGCAGGTTTTGTTGACAAATTCTTTAGGGTTACTTTGGATTTTATCAGATCTGTGCTCATAGGGACATGCAATATGTGTATTATATACCCGAACACCTGGGAAGAGATGATGAATAATTTTCTACAGTTTTGAAATAGCTACTGGGTTACAAAGTGGTCTGAATTGCCTTGGTTTTCTGGGGAAGACAGCCACTCTTAGGATTAAGCTGCATCTTTGCTTCTTTTAGATTTGGTCGCTTGTTCTGCTTCTCTTCTGAGCTCACCAAGCAGGAGTCTGCCCCCATCCAGAAATAATATCAGCATGTTTTCATAATGTTATGCTCCAGGTTAATATAACTTAATGGAACCACTTCAAGCTACAGGCAGAGCAGCCACATGATTTGCTTGTCTGTGGTGTCCATCCTGGAGCTCCCAAGGGTGTGATGTGGGCACTTCAGGACACAACCCCTTGTCTCTGTCCTACATGAAGTCCAGACTCCTGAACTGGAGCCTCGTGTCCTGTTCTGTGGCAAAAGAGATTTTGCACTGATTCGTTGCCTTTCTCTGTCTTTCTCCACTTACTCTCACATCCTTGCTCAGGAATGGCATTAAAGTACAGCCCTCACACTGGATTTAAAACATTTGGCAACTGCGAAGTGGTTTAATTTTTACTTTTTTTTTAGGCCGCATTAGACATAATTTAAACCTTGTTAAAGTGACATCCAGAAGCCATTTACTCATGAAACAGGGAAAAAGCAGAGAAATCCTCAAATGACCAGTAACAAAGCAAACTATACTTTGGGAGCTTGCTTCTATAGGTGGAATGTTAAAAAGTGCTGTATCTGTAGCAGACAGAAATTTTTTTAAGAGACTGTGTATATTTGTGTCTGGTTCTTCATGTACTTCTGAATATTAGCAGGAATGGAAAGATAAACCAGAGAAGACTGAATGAAAGGAAGAAAATTTGGAAAGCAAAGCTTCAAAGAAATTCTAAGATTTACATCTTTGTGCAAGAATAAGGTCATTAATTATCTTTCTGACCTGTACAGTGTGTGCATTAACTGGAGAAGCTGTGAAACTCAAGCTAAAAAGAGATGAGACAAAAATGAAGTGACAGCACTGAAACAAACCCGAGGCCCTGAAGGTATTTTCTCCTCCTTCGGTAAAAGCTGGCTGGGTTTCATCTCTTTGTTCAGAGGTAGCTCAGAGCTGGGGGGTAACTTATACCTCATTCAGCACCTCAAAATGGTGCTAGGGTGTAGGACAGAGTAGGAAGCTCTGTTATCAATTACTGCTGAAATATTCATTAACATTTTCTGGTTTGGCAGACCATGATGCCCTGCTCTCTGGCTGTCTCTGAGTCACACTGTTAGCATTGCTGCCTCCGTGTCTATATACATCTGCAAAAAGACATCCATTTCTACAGTTGGCTTATTTTACTGGTGATTTGTTAACAAAAGCCAATTTTTGTCTGTTAATGCACACACCTCTGAAGAGGTTTAGCTTTTACACTACACACCTGAGCAAGCATGGCTATATGCTAGAGAACAGCCAAGAAACAACAGGCCAAACTGCTGTCACCCACTTGTGATCCCACGGAAGAAGGAGAATTACTTTGTGATTATAGTACCATAAAGGGACTGAGAGTACCCAAGTGGCTGTTCCTGCTGTGTACATGTCACAGTTCCCTCAGGCTGTGGAATTGAGGTGTGGCGTGAGAAGACATCTCTTTGTAACAGGAAATGTTTCAAATTTATAATCCATGTAAGCATATCATAAGGAGACCAATCTTGATAAACTCTTATTTTTTAGTTACTTACTCAATTTGAGCTGTTGTTTATTAATTTACCAGCCTGCAGCTGGCACCAAAACCTATTAAGATGTAATAAAAATTAATTGAATTTATAAGATACTCAAGCATCCAGCAAGCAGATGTATGCAAGATTTTAGCTGATTTAAGAATCAAAAAGTGTTGACTTCTGGCGTTTGTATTTTTGAAAATTTCCTGCACTTTTTTAGAGGTAGACATAAAATCGTGCTTCAAATGATCCCCTCAGACTATTCAGCTACCAATACAGCTCCCTGATAAACTCTGTTTAGAAATAAATAACTGTGCCTGAATAGCTAAATTTTGTATTTCTTATGAGGACATATTTTCCAGTAATGGATCTAAAGTACTGCCATTATTAGTTCAGGAGCATTATATCCATTTTCTATTTGTCTAACCTGTTTCGCTTTTCTAGTAGTTTTGTGTTTATGTAAGTGGTTCTGCAGGGTCATACAGAATGAAGTGCCAAGGGAAATTCTCGGTGCTTGCAAATAAGAGTTGGATGCAGGCTTATACCAGCACATCTGAAAGAAGACAGCTCTCCACATTATACAGTTCTCTGAAGTCAGTCTTCTTTCAGGAAAAACAAAATACCAGGGGCTAAAGTTGGTGGTGTAGCCTGCTTGCCACAATGGCAAACCTAAACCAGCACTTACATTCTTTCACTTTATTTTCTTCATCACCTGTCTAGCACACTGTGGGGATCCCCAAATTCTATCTTTAACTACCAGCAGGAAGATCCTACTTTTTACATCTTTGTAACTTCACTGACTTCAGTTATTTCTCCAAATTCATTCTGTTGCAGAGGAGAGCAGAATTTCACCTAGTACCATTTAAGTGAGCCATAAAAATTACTTTTTTAGCCAATCCATGATCTTGAATAAATATAGAAATGGGCACTAAACCAAAAAAAAAACCCTCAAAAGGTCATGGAAGATCTCCATTTCCCGTATAGCTTTCCGTTAAGTCGACATGGAATTGCAAAATTTGGTAAAGCATTAATAGATGTCACGTGGTCCTAATTCTGAATGCAACACTTGAATCATCACAACCAAATAACTGAAAACATGAGAAAATCTTTCCCACCTACCCTAAAACATGAGCCAAGCGAAGAAATAAAACCACTAAAGATTACTGACAGTCTTGCTGGTAAAAACAGAGGCAGGAATCAGAAGTGCTACTTAGATGATAAACATGAGAAAAACGTGGACAGATAATTCACTGAGCTAAGTGGTAACAGCAGTATGCTGAAGAAAAAGTAAGGCGAAAGCAAGAATTTCAGCATGTATTCATGAGTATCCACGTTGCCATGGCAACTTCTCAATGGAACAAAGTATTTTCTCCTTTCTTTAGGAATAAAAAAAAAAGAGAGATGCTGGACTGCAAATAGGCACTCTACCTTTTTTAAATAAATCTGTAGCCGTTTCTGAACATAGCAGGCATTGTTTTGTTGTGCTTGGAAAAGAGACTTCAAATTCTAAAAAGGACATCATATTATACCTGCGTTATTCAAAAGATTTCTCTTGCCCTCTTTTTATTTTGAATGCTTATTAAAAGCCTAAATTCCTTTACATTTCTGGATTGTCCTTTTTTTTTTTTTTTTCCCCCTTTTTCTGTTTAGCTGCAGAGCTTAGATAATCGGTGCATTCTGCAGCAGATCTGTGTCTGTTTTCCAGTTCATGCTAAGGCTATTTTTGTTCCCTTTTGATTTCCTGGAGTGCGATACTGATCTCTTACTTTGTGATACTTCAAGGAACTGTTTTGACCATTACTTCATTGTAAGCAATTGTTCAAATTTGGTTTCACAGCTAATAAAGAATTGTCACTTTGTGTTGTATCTTCATCCCAAATTCACTGACTGGAAATGCAGACCTGTTCAATCTCTTTCACTCTTTCTCTAGACAAAACAGAGATACACATGGATAGAAAACATTAAAGGGAAATAAAACCCTTTAACAGTAAAGTTACTTTAGTCCTATTTTGGAAATTTTGATAAAAACATTTCCAGAGGTGGCTGAAAAATACAAGTGATAAGCACCCATTTTCAGAAATTAGATGGAAAACTTCAGCAAAGGACTGAAGTGTTTTTACATACAAACACTGACACTGAATATGTTTAAAACAAAGCACAGTTTTATTGTTGCACCTATTGAAGTTATAATATCTGCTAGAGGAACTTGCTTTGTTAAAAAAAAAGAGTCTATTTTCAGAATATATTTGTGGGAACTGACCTTAAATGACATGTTATAAACTTAACTGTTTCTCAAATGTATTAATCACTACTCATAAAGTCTCTGGATGGAAAAATTTTAAGAATCTGGGAATGACTAATAGTACCTTTGAAAAAATGAGCTAATCATAACTATCTGATCCCTCCAGGTCTTTAAGAAAGTTCTGCTAGCAACTTGCTGATTCCTTTACACTACCTGCCTCCTACTACTTCGGTTATCTCACCCAATATATTGTATTGATAACTCCACTTGACAAATGTAACCAGTGCAATTCTAATTTCACTTAATCCAATTCAACACTTATGACATTTTCATATAACTCTTCATCTCACTGCAGAGCAGCATCAGATCCTCTCCAGTCTGGTAATGCAGTCTACCTAAGTTAGTAAACTTCATTCAGATTCATACTGTTAGAAATAAGCAGAATCTCAGAAAACGGGATGAAAACACACACTTGTAGCTATATCTGTTTTATGACGATGCCTGCACTGGTGAATTAGATGTTGCCGGGAAATTTCCTGGACACCGAGGCCAAATGACATGAAATAATCCATGTGTATGCCAGAAAAAACATCTTAGACTCCCAAACCGGGCGGCTATGTGCAATCATTCTCCTGGGAATGATCTGTGAAAAGTACCTTTTTGAGAGAGAACTAATAAATATAGTCAAAACATATGCCAACGAGTGTCCTAAAACAGGTCTGTTACAGTATATGAGAATGTTTTAATTTGCAGGTATATACACAGCCTACGTTTTTGTGAGGACACAAATCAAAACTAAATACAGGATAACCAGCCTTGTTAGTTGCTGTTTTGTAATACCAGAATATCAGACAGCTGCTGGAGCTTGTGTCTCTTTCACTTTCCATTAAATCACTAAAAATGCCCAACCTTCATTTAGGCTGTTGCTACAGAAATAAATAGAACAAAGATGGATTTACACCAACATAATCATAGACTTGAGCGCCAGAAGGGACTGTTGCTATTGTCATGATGAAGTGTGTCTATGGAAGCCAATAGACCTTTGTCACTCTATTTTAGGCGATGTGGCAGTAATGAGCAAGAGACAAAAAATCTTCTAGAAGCAGTCAGTATTAGAGCAGCACAGTATAGCTTATCTATATGAGAACATATCACTCATGTAAATATAAAAATTTACCTTGGTTTAATTTGCAGTGCTTTTTAGTGATAGGAATAGCTATTCAGTTTACTTCTTAGCTCCTTTGAGCAACAGAGATTATTCTTATGTACCTTTTGAACTACTAATGTGGATTACACAGCTGGTTCTTCTACACTCTAAAGATTTATTTTCTCTGTTTGTTTTTAATTTGAAAGTAGACAAGCTTAATTTGATAGTTTTTAACTCTTGGATGGAAGAATGCACTGGGAGACAGGGCCTCTGAAAACTCTTTGCTTCTATTTCCAACATTTAGTCACCGACTGTCTCACACCGGTTGTGTGCTAGGAATTTGTACACATAAATCTTGCTTTTTCCCACCTGACTGCTTCAACAGACTCAAGCTAGCTGAGCCCGCTTAAGGCCATGTCTAGACAAAAAGGTGTAACATTTCTCCTTCCACCTTAACTTTAGGTTCTCAATCAAGCAGCCTAAGTTCTACAGTCAGAGACAGGAGAGACAAAGAGAAAAGTGAACAGCTCAAAATGAAGATTAGATCCACATAAAAACTGATTTACTCTTTGGTAGACCTTACTTTCTCTCCACGAACTGCTAAGGGAATGCAACGTGGCTAAGCTCCCAGTTTGTGCACCTCACCCAAGTGTCTACAGTCAAGTAGGATAATTCTGGCACAATCACCCTTTCCCTTCCCCTTGCCCTTGGACTGTCCTTACCTGCCATGAGGAGAAAAACGATGCTGGGCTGAGTAAATTAGGGTTGGTGGGATGTCTGCCACCCATGTATTCATCAGTGCAGATTGTACAGTCCTCTGCATCTCGCCAGTCCCAGTAAGGGATGGTGAAGTTCTCATCACCTGTTATCTTCTGGATCTGACGTTCCCACATCAGCAGAAAGACCCGATGCCAAGGCAAAAACCCAGGGGCTTCATGGGCAAAATCAATGTCCCTCCACACACTGGATCCACCTAAGAGTGTGTCTCGAGAGGCATAATAATGCATCCACACAAAGAGGTCATACACATTGATGTTTCCGAACATGGGGTTGGAGCCATTGTTCATCTGGGTATACGTGCCAGTAGCAATAACATAGTCCTGGCTAAGGGTATTCTTTGCCAAGTTGAGGTAGGCAAGAAATTTGTCTTTCTCACTGGTGGTGAGCTGGAAGATGTTTCTTCTCGTTCTCAATCTTCTTTCAGTGCAATTGACGCCTGAGAAACCAAACCTGCATTCCCCACAGTTGAATCCTATGAAGTTGCCTTCGCATCTACACGTCCGGTTGTAAAATACAGAGGGCCAGTCCTCTCTGTCATCCACTCCTGAGAAAGGGAACTGTGGTCCCAGCGGTGCCAGAGAGAGAAGGATGTTCTGGCAAGACCCTCTGCCGGAAAGCTCCCCACAGGGGGACCCATCTCCATCCCAAGGGGGACAGCACTCCTTCCTCAGCAAGCTCTGCCTGTTTGCACAGGCTCTGGGAAACTGCCCGGTGGAAGGCTGAAGGAGGACTAGCAGAAACCCCATGGCAAACAGTGACATCCTCACAGAGCAGCGGGAGAGCAGCGGCGTTACGCTTCAGTGCATGGAGTGCTCTCTCTGACCCCTCCAAAGTCCTGAGTGTGAAAGAAATTCCACCCTTCCACCAGGAATGCTTCACTGCTGACTTCCGCTATGGAGAACCCTCCAATGTCCTTCCCCATTCCCACCCTGGACGCGTTTACAGACAAAATACACTTCAGGGTTAATCTGATTATCACATGTTCTGGATGAAAGCCAAGTGACTTTTTTCCCCCCACCCCCTGCAGATTTGAAAATACAGGCATTTATTATAAACTTTCATCTTCTGCCTAGCACATGATTACTTTCCTCTGGCAATTGGAGAGGAAGTAAAATTAAAATTTGGACACAGAAGCAATTATCAGCTCTTCAAATTCCTTGTGTGATTATATGTTTTAAATTAAATGGTTATTTAAAAAAAGAGCCAGAAGAATCTGATCAGTTAAATAAGCACATTGAATCAAAAAATGAGAAAATAAACAATTTGGGGGCAGACTATTTTTTTTTAAGGGGAAGCAAACATAAAATGTGGTCAGATTAAGTGTGAATATAGGGTAGAACCAGAATGGATTGGCCTAACATTTTATATTTCATTGTAAGCCACATAGGGCAAAGTAACTTCCCAAGGGAAGTGATAAACTTTTCAGAAAAAAAAAAAAGGTTTTGTCCCCCTAGAATTCACAGTGCTTTGACAGCTAATGACACACCAAAATCTGCTCCCAAATCTTCTCTGCAGTTTTCTGGGTAATACAAACAATCTGCCAATAGCCTTTTAGAAACCACTTTAAGCAGCTGTGTCTGGAAAACAAATTTTGAATCTTGTTTTTCTCCCATCAAGCAGTTTTCAGACATCATACCTGTATTCACTTCCCAGTATGTTACTGGGCAGTCTGCAGACCACCCACCTTTCTTATACATTAGCCTGATCAGAGCTAACAACACTGCATGGATGGCACTAGAAGTTATACATTCCGCGAAGTTGCCCCTTGGAGCAAAGGGACAGCTGATATTTTACTGCTGGGCAGAATGAACACGAATTATCCACAGTTTTCTTCAGCTACTACTGTTACTACTACGAGTGGTTTTGTTGGCTTCATTATTTTATTAAAAGCCTTGTGAATTATTTCCTTACGCTTAGGGAGAATCTCAGCAGGGCAGGAACAATGTAGGGGCAAACAAAGTGAGAACTTTGCTGGGAAACATTGCCTTTTGCTGGGATCAGCAGGTCATCACATGACTGTGCTGAGGAGCACGAGGTGCTTTAATCCTGTTGGCTTCTACGCCTCAGGTATTCCAAGAGATTATCCCCAAGTCCCGCTGCCAGAGAGTCTGTGATGGGGGAGCCTGGAGCAAGAAGGGCGAAGGAAAAGGAGCTACTTTTTTGAAAAATATTTCAAAGAACAGGCTGATGTTCATTATTGTTTGACTGATTCCCCTGGTTTCAGTGTTAGGCTTGTAAAACAGATTTCATTGTAGGAATGTTACTTGTTTGATTTATTTTATTTTCTCTGTGCCTGTCTGTTTGGGAAAGCTTTGTAATTTATTTTGTTTACCATTCCCTCCATGGAGGTTAGTGTTGAACTACTATATGTGAGCAGAGATCCATCTCTGAGGATAACATTTTTTAGTAATTTTTTTGATTTTCATTGAAAAGCTATGGGAATGGGGGAAAGGCTTGAAGGAGAACCTCAGAGCAAACCAGAAAAGCCCTTAAAAATGTATTTAGGCAGACAGTCATGCACATAAATACATTCAATATCTTATTTTTATATTCAAATAAGATATTCAGTGTTAAAAAATAAGAATCTGAGCCTTCACAGTTGTCATATGACAAGTTTCTAAAGTGGCTGGTTAACAGAGGAATCCCCTGTGAAACACTATGAATGAGAAACTCTGAATGAGGAATGAGACTGAGGAGCAGCACATGCCCTTCTTGAACTACTATTGAGGAGATTCCTGTCTCGATAACTGTCCATGATTCAGATAGTAGTTCGGAAATAAAACGTTCCATTTATCAAATGCCATACACATTAAACAAGTAAGAAACTAAGTGTTCCTATTCCCATGCATTTCTGTACAGTCCCCAAAACATGAGACAGTCACACATTATGTACTGCACCTGGGCAAAACTCTCTTCACCAAAAAAGCCTCATGGGACTCTCCATCTCTCTTGTGCTTTAACCCCTCAGTCTTTATTTCGTTGTTCACCTAACAAAGCCATCATATCTGCACGATGTTTGTGCATGAGTTGAAATCAGTCTATTTGACTGAGAACTCTCACCTGAGTTCTGCCAGTGGATTGGCATTATCTTGCCATATGCTCTGAGAGACCCATTTCTCATACCTGGGTCCCCACTTTTGAGTATGGGTCAAGACTTTTTAATTTGTTGTACACAAATGCTATCTGGACCATAGCATGGCTAAGGCACACCATTTTCCTTATCCAAGAACTTGAAAGACAGAGGTGGCCATAACTAACTTTACTTGATTCCAAAATACAAATGACCAGGAATCACTTAGCAGCTGGGTCTTGTAGAGATGACCTTCAAAACAAAGTAGCTTAGTACTCTGCCTCATGTCCCTAAATTTTAACTACACCTCAAAGTTTGCAGTTGGATCAGTTAAGTTATTGAGTTTGGTCTAGTCGAGTAGCAGAATAACAAACCTAACTTGTATTTTCACTACAGCATCCTTAAGTGCTTTATAACAATGTCAATAATTACTGGAAGGAAAGCCCCCAGACAGAGGGTAGTTAGATGTCATCCCGAAGTTCATGTGCCAGCTTGCTTGCAGTATTAGGATTACATTTTCAGCACTATGTTGCAATGTTAAATGAAACTTCATATAGAAATGGCCTTCGGTTTTTGATTTGGTTATAGACAATGAAAAGGAAGAATCCAGATTAAAACCGATGGCTTTGAATGGGGGCTCATGCTACCTCATAAAAATAGCTCTTGATGTTCTCAGATCTGGCTGACCTGGTGATCTTCAAAAGATCACCATGGAGTCACAGACTTGTCAGAGTTAGAAGAGATTTCTAGAGATCATCTATTCCAATCACCCCCCACCCCGCATAAAGCAGGATTGCCTAGGGCACATCACACAGGATTGTACCCAGGCGGGTTTTGAAAGTCTCCAGACAGAGACTCCACAACTGCCCTGGGCAGCCTGTTCCAGTGCTCAGTCACCCTCACAGTAAAGAAGATTTTCTCATATTTAGGTGAAACTTCCTGTGTTTCATCTGGTTCCTGTCGCCCCTTTCATGTCTTCATTTCTGAAGATGTCACGGGAAATTTCAGTTATGGGGTGCTGGTGCTGAAGCTATCAAAGTTTCAAGTAAGACTAGTGGGTTTTAAAAAATTCTGATAGCTGGATGACACCATGAAGAAAGTGTTTCTCAGTATTGCTTGTTAACACTTTTTAGGAATTGTCTGGGTGTTTTAAAGCCCAGTTGTCTATGCTGAGTAAGGAAAGAATGAAATCAGGAATGGGGAAGTGGAAAATAATTTTTAAGTGTATGTAATCTAAAAGCCAAGTGTGAAACTGTGAAGAAACAAAGGATAGATAGAAAAAGTTGGTGTCACTCAATTCCAGTGGAAAGAAAAACCGCCAGGAGAAAAAGAGAAAAAAAACCCGACATAATTATTTGAGATGGATAAGAACCTTTTGATAATGAGAGATCACTGACAAATTAAAGGAAAGATATTCTATTAACCAGCTAGGGAATTCGCTCTCACAAACCAGTAGGCTCAGATTGTACTCTCCGATCCTTACCTGTTACTTGCTGTTCAGCATCAGAGTCCTCACGCACTGAACAAGGCACATGGTTTCAGATGTTTTCCTGAGCTCCTGCTGAGCTCATGTTTTGTGTAGCAGAAGGACAAAACATCGTTGTTATTCCTTGCCCCATGGCCCATGTGCCAGACGGAGCTAGCAGACTCCTCAGTGTTTTACCAGTGAGCCAAAGCTGGCTCCTGGCCCCCAGGAGAAGCAGGACAATGACACGTCTTAGGTACTATGTCGTGGTCAAAAACAGAATAAAAACTCAATCTCCTTGTTACTGATAAATGGAGAGGGGAAGTTTTCTTAAGAAGAGTCCAGCTTATTGTTAAGAGACATGAAGCAGCTAGGTATTAAAACATTACACAAGAAAGTAAATATTCAACTTCTATTTATAATCAACTTTTTAACCTTAGGTGGAAAAAAAAAATCAACTTTCCATTTAGAAAGTAAGAATTTCATGAAATTCACTCCTACTAATCAAAGCTCTTTACTAAGAAGCAAACTAGAAATTCCCACACCTTTTTTAGCCTGAGACAAAGACCTCCACACGTTTTGGTATGATTTTGAAGACAAGGCTTAAACATTTTGAATGTATGAAAGGAGGACAAACCCAGTCTCAGAAATGCTTCTGAATGTTGTAACCAACTTTTAACTTGGGACCAGCATACCTAATACACAATCTGCTCAGCTGATGGTCTGATAGATATAACCGTGGGCATATTCAGCCATGAGTGTGATATTTGGCCCCTAATTTGTAATTCAGTGCAACGTTCAACTGAACTTGGCTTATGCAGTAATTTAAAACACTCCTGTCACCCCAGACAGCCTTAGCCTTGAACTCTTGCAGAAAGAATTCACAAGTGTAGTTGATTTCTCAGGCTCAAGTTGTGTTATCACGGTTATGAAGTGCAATCTTTGCACTAACGGAGCAGCCCCCTTTCTAATGTGACTGGTCCGTGCATGAATCTCCAGTCTCAAGACTATTGAATCAGGCAGAGAACACAAGGGTAGTGCTGTTGTTTTGTGAATTTTACAGTGCATGCAAAGAAGAGGAATTCTTGTTCTAACAAAAAACATAAAGGTGTGGACAGATGATATTTGATAGGTCACACAGCGTGCTGGCACAAAGTTAATCTATCCATTTTAACAACATTGAACCAGAGAGTGTTACTGGATCAGTGTTTTTATTATGCGGCCATGTTATTTTTTATCTGATACTGGAAGCCCTAGAGACAGACTTAGTGGACCAGAAAATAGATATTCAAACTGGTCTGGAAACATAGGCAAAATTTTATGGGGAACATCTAGGAGTAAGAAAAAAAAATCATAGATCTGCAGTCCAAAGCAAGGGAGAAGAGGTGCTGGAGCTATGAAATCGATAAAAGCACAGAAACAGCAACAAGGCAAAAAACAGTTTTCCCCTGTTGTACACTGGAGATGGTATGAAAGTGGTTACTAACCTGTCAATCTATATGATTGGGTTTTTGCTGTAGGCAACACAAAACTCATCTGATATCTATCAGTCTTTACGACAGGACAGCATCTAAAAGGATACTGAAGCAATATTTTCTACAGTTTTGCTGTACTCTGTTAACACTTGACCTCTGGTTTCAGCTCTTTGCTGAAAGGCAGCCTGGCTTCTGGCTTTTGGGAGCGTGCTGGGCAGAGTGGAAATTTTGGTAAGTGGGTCTGAATGCTTTCCTATCAGCTTTCAGAGGAAAAGTATTAAACTTTTTTTTTTTTTTGCTGCTGTGTGGCTCATATGGGAGTTTGGCCTTGATAGCAGGCTAGGGCACAGGTTTGGCTGGGTGGATAATAGTGTGCTGGTTAGGAAATCCCTGTGTCATCTAAGAGCTCGCTGTGGCTGAAAGCAGAGGAAGATTTTCAGCAGCCTACAAGGAAACTATTCACATTTTTTACTGGGTTAATTTTCTGCTTATTTTCTGAGAGGAACTGGCCTGCTGAAAGGTCAGACTGTAACTCAGGCAAAACTAGGAGTGAAAACAACAGGAGGAGAGGCAAGGCCAGTCTTTGTTCCATTGGAGGTCTCCTGGACTGACTCACCTTTTTTGTAAAGCTGCAAATCCTTTGCCCTGTGGCAGATACACCACAGCTGTGTCTCAATGAGCTTCAGAATCTTACTCTTGCAGCTAAAAATCTTTAATCTTCCTCCTCAGAGGAGTCTCCTCTGATTAACTTAACTCTCCGCAGGTTGTCTGGAAGGGAACCTTCCTCCTGGGCTGCCCACTGTGCTTGGATCCTCTTCAGAAACAACTGTAAGTGCCTCCAGGCCCTTCTTGCAGACTCGTCCTGCTCCATTTATCCAGCTCTACAGAGATACAGAAGAAAAATAAAACCTCTTAGTAGCTGCCTGTTGATTTTTGTCTTTGTGTGCACGCTTTGGAAAACATGATCAAATGGTGTATTAAAACCACAAGAGTGATATTTAAGACAGAGTGGGTCTCAGCAGCTCTTGGTGGTAAGGCAAACATGGCTTTGCAGTGTCAAAAACTAGTTTGGAAAAGGAATGACAGAATTAATTAGGACAGATATGTGTAGACAGACAGCTGGGACCCTCTGAGCCTGAGGTCACCTCATATAACCTCTTCTGAGCAGCGAGCAGTGGGCTTCCACGAAACCTTGCTTTTGCATGTAGATAGGAGGGGGACACATGGATCAGGTAAGCAGTTCACATGCACATTTTTCTTTTATGTTCAAGCACGTGTTATTTTAACCATAAATTCGTCTTTTTAACATACTACCAAAAATTATTTAAACATATCAAAATGGTGAGGAGAATGCTACAATTGTTAATAGTTAATCAAAACTCTGTGGATGGGAAAAAAAAACAGCTGATATTTTCATATATGTATAGGATATATTTTGAAATTAAGAAGGTACCAAAAATGTGATTAAATGCTTCTAGTTCTACTGGAAAAAAAATAAGTACAGAAGAAATTAATCATTCACACTTTTTACTTTACATTCAGACTTTTTACTTTTAATACTGTCCTAACCCACAGGAAACTTTAGCTCCTTTGGGTTTGAAAAGCATCTTGGCTGGCCAGACTATCAGATGCCTCAGAGAACCCCTTAAACATCATGACTTTTTAACGCTAATGGGTTCTTCAGGTCTGCACCTCTTGCTTTGACTGAACTCTCCTTATCTTGGTAACTCTGGTAGAAGGAGCAAATCAGATAAAACCACGCTGCCAGAGACTTCAATGTACGGACTTTTTCCATCAGACAAAATGGGAGAAGGACAGTTGTGGAAAGCAAATGTTTCCCTAATCTCCCAGGCTGCAACCTGCATATCTGGTTATTGTTACAAGATTTTCAAGCAAGGGCCTCTCATTCTGCAATGGGCAAGAAAGAGATGACCTGCAAGTCCAGCGTGCCTACAGGAGAACGACACGTGTCTTCCCTCTGCTTCCCCTGCTCTGCAGAGGGGAGAAGATGATGAGGTTCTTCAGTCCCCGATCATTGCAGGAAGAAAACGCAGATAATAAAGTAGGCAATTATAATAGCTACACTCACATTTCTATTAATTTAAACCTCTCTACAGCTTATGAAAGATAAGGGAAAAAGACATACATTGTTTAGAATTCAAAAAATCTTATTAACCTTCCATAACTGTCTGACAATAGTCAAAGGCCCAGCAACACAAAAGACTCAAATATTAGATATGGTCTCTGATTCTCCCCACCTTCCAAATAATGACTGTAATGAAGAATAAAATTGTACTGAATTTAGCTTTCTATGTGGAGCTTCACTAATTAATCCACAGCTAAATAAATATATAAATAAGACCTTGACATTCAACTTCAATAGCGGATCGGAAACTCAGTTTCTCACACTGCAAACTCTCTGGATAAAGAAAAAGATGTCTTGATAAGACATTAAGCATCTGGGAAAATAGGGAAAAAAATTCTTCTAAAGCAATGTGTAATGTTTCTGACAATAGCTGACAGTTCTGAGTAACACTGAGAAGGTGTATTACAAGTGAATTTTCTCCTTATATTTTGCCATTAGGATGCAGTATATTTGAAACAAGCAAAAAGAGATTGTTCTTCCTAGGAGTCATAGCTAAGTTCTTAGTTCCCTTGTGGCTGAAAATTTTTATAGGTTCAAAAACTGACCAAATAAATTCAGGAAGAAAAAATTACCAAGGCCTGTTCAGTATGAGCACACCATCTCTGGCTCCAGAAGTGTCTAAACACTAAATTGCTTGAGGGTGGGAGATCCCTCCAGCAAAATACCTCTACAGATGTGTTCTGTTCCTTGACCTGCAGTGCATCTAACTGGTCTGTTGTGGGAGTAGAATACTGGACAGCACGATCCTTTGGTTTGACCATTCCTGTGACAAAAGCAGATTAAATATTTCTCCACTGCATCCAGTGACATGTTCAACACTGATGTCACCAGGCAGTCCCCAGTCTTTACTGCAGAGCATGCAAATATTACACCAAGTATTTTCTTGCTATTTGACATCAAGGACCCCAGAGTAATTAGAAACGAGAATGAAAAAAGATTTGAGGTTTATTTTGCAAGTTAAAAAATAGGCGTGTTTTCAACTTCTCAGAAGAAAAAGTAAACAGTTATGTTAAAAAAAAAAAAGTGTCCAACAAAATAAATTTCTTCAGGGTTGTTTACATGGATACTGCAAATATTATCTGCGCATCATTTGTCATTGGAGAGCTCATGTACCTAGAAAGACACTTGGAAAAAATGAATGGCCAAGTAAGCTCCTAGAAGTCCTTTCTTTTCCCCAAGATAGAAGACATGCATTTAGAAGATAGTAAAAATAAGTAGGTTGAAAAGCAAATGTGTGGTTGTACAGAGCAGTAAGACAAATTAAAGAGGTTTATTATTGTATATGTCATATATGTTATGTTTATACTTTATTTATATAAAATTTATTATTACTATTTAAAGGAAGAAACTAATTTAGTATTTCTGACATATGTGCAAGAGATTCTTGCGACTAGAATGTTTAAATTAACCTTAAATTACTCCTAGTCACATGGGATGGACTTGGCCTAAGCAATTTTTCATTAAAATCTTTTTGTGGAAGTATGGTTTCCTCAGAAAAACCAAATCTGGTAAAGTGTTGGAAGTCCTGAGGGGAAAAGGCTAATTTCAGAAAGTGTGAAGGACTGACTGAGTTCTGAGAGCAGTGATTTGTCAGATTACATGGGAAGTGGGAGAAACAAAGACTTCAAAGTGAATTCCCAAAGGGAACTTTATACCATTTTTTACAAAGAACACATAAAAATACTAAAAGCCTTCATGCCTATGCCAGGATCTTTTTTGTCACCCACTTGCTCATCTCCAGAGGCAATAAGCACAATGTGCCTATCTCCCTACAAGAAAATGTTATCTACATTATAAATACACAGGTGCTGTTTTGTGTGTGTTTTTGCTGACTGGTTAAGGGAAACAAGCTCATACAAAGTGGTGTTTTATAGCAAAAGAATATTATTTCAGTGACAGTGAAATTTTAGTGGTTTGCACTAATGCAAAGCTGAACATTTAGAGAGATTTTGACTGACACACCGGAACTAATGAATTATAACACTTTTAAAATAAATTCAGCGTCAGACATGGAAATGGATTTGCTAGAAGAAGCTTTCTTTACGTTAGTCAATTTTAATGTGATCTAGTATTAAATATAGACCAGTTTATTTTGAACTTGGTCTTCCACTCACAGCAAACATTAGGTAAAATGCTTTTAAACACGTAGAAAATGCAGAAAAATATTGTTCATCCTGATAGTATATGCCTGCCAGCACACCAAAAATGGCTTCATCACTAAGGAGCAGTGAGGACAGCACGAGAGAAGTACTGAAAGTGGGTCATAGTATGAAAATTACTGACAATGTGCATACAGTTAGTCTTAATTGCCCCTTAAACCCAAAATGAGCAAATAACAACGAAGAGAGGGTTAGACTTCAACCCCTTCAACTCCTCTCTAGAGGAGTCTGTGTTTTGAGAGATTTATGATTATCCTGCACATCGTGCTTAAAACCAAACACTGCCTCATTGCCACACGCTGATATCAGATTCCCCCATGGAAGAGATACAATGCTCAGAAATTCCTAAAAACATTTGCCTGTAGCTTTTCTGTATGGAGTGATGTCTCATGTTTTCTAGGTCTGATATTTTCGGATCTCCTGGAACTAGAAGTAAGTGTCAGTTCTGCTCTAGTTTTCGGAATGTCTTCATTTCATGGGGGCAAAGCTCCTGTTTTATCTTTCAGTACTTGAAAAATGTTAGACTTCAGTCTTACTATTTGGGTAACTGATGTTTTGCAGTGGAGCTACTTCTATAGATTATTTTTTATTTCTTGATTTTTTTCCTTCTCATATGCCTTGCATGATAGAAGATTAATGGATAGCATTCAACTACTCAAAGAAGCATGTCAGTTCTGCAGCATGTAGCCTTCTTGATATGGGTTATTAGGGGAGTAAAGGGACATATCCTTCCTTCTTTTCACTAAACATGTCCCATGCACCGTGCAAGCTCCCACCCCTGGGAGGTAAGCAGTAACAGCTGTGAGGTGACAGCACAGCTCCCTCGCTCTCACTGCAGCTGCTTTCTTCATGATCAGTATCGCTTACTCAGGTTGTGAAATTGCTACTAGAAAAGGTCAGTGCCATGGGGAAAACCTCACAGCTCCTTCATTTTAAAGACTAAAGTGGCAATACAGTCTCTATAATCTGACCTTTTCCCTAATGCAGGCCATGACCCCTTGATTACTATGGCACGCTTAGTAGTTTGGGGTTGAGCTCTGCTAGCCTTTTCACTCCAATGTCAAACCAGTTTACACCTCTAAAACACTCTGATTAGCTGTGGTGGAATTGGGCCAAAGTTAATTCTTATAAATTTGTAGTAGTTAAAAAACTCACTGGAAGAGTACCTGTTTGATTCATGAAATATGCCTAGTAGTCTACAACACACCCTGAGTCCATTGCAGTGAGTATCTACTGAATCTTGGTAACCCAAATTCTTCCGGTTTTGGCCACAGTTTGTATTAGTTACATTATTAATAGACTGATTTACATGGACAGGACAAAGAAAAGCTAGTAATCATCAACTGATTTCCAGGCATGCCACATTTTTAAACTGTCTTAATACTTTATGTCACCTAGAGAAGTCAAATGCTCAATATATTGGTATGACATATAATTAGGCATTTTGCCTTTGTTCACAGGTAAAGAAAATGAGGTTGAGAGAGATAAAGAGGCCACAAAAAGTCTATTTTTACTGTGCATGAGAATTTGCAGCAAAACTAAAAACAATAAAAATAATTTTCATGACGATAAAGCAGAAGAGAACTAATGGAAGTATTATCTTCAGTTTCTCTATCTCCTCAGTTTGGCTTGAGAGTTAAAAAAAGTTCATGTCATATTTGAACTTTCCACATTTTCAGCAAGTATGTCTTACTCCTTATTCATTCAATAAATCGTCTTTGCCCTATGTACAAGAAAAGCATTTGCCTTCGCTGATGGATTAAACTATGATGAAGAAAATACCTTCCAAGGAATAGGTTACAGATAAACCTAATTGTTGTCAATGTCACCTTATATGTTGAAATCTTCTGATCAAATATAACTACCTGAATCTGAGCCACTTATCTGAACTGATTTACAGGAGAAAAGTTACTGGAGAGAGAAGTTGCTGAAGGATCCTCCCCTTCCACTCAGCACTGGTGGGGTCACACCCAGACAACCGTGTCCACTTCTGGGCTTCTCGTTACAAGAGAGACATGGACATACTGGAGAGAGTTCATCAAAGGGTCGAGAAGATGATTAAGGGACTGGAGCCTCTCTCCTATGAAGAAAGACTGAGTGAGCTGGAACTGCTAAGTATGGAGAAAAGAAGGCTTGGGGAGGATCTCACCAATGTATGTAAATACCTGCAGGAAGTGTGCAAAGAATATGGAGCCCAATTCTTTTTAGTGGAGACCGGAGCCTGGATAAGAAGCAGTGAGCACAAACTGAAACACAGATTTCCCCTGAAACATCAGGAAACAGTTTTTTTAACGTAAAGATGACTGAGCACTGGCACAAGTTGCCCAGGGAGGTTGTGGAGTTCTGTGTAGAACATGGTCCGGGGCTACTGGCTCTAGGTGGCCCTGCTTGAGAGGAGGGGTTGGAGCAGATGACCTCCAGAGGCCCCTTCCAACCTCAACTGTTCTATGATTCTGTGATTTTTGTGGTGATTTTGTGAAGCAGAAAATTTTAGGATGTAAATTACCTCATCCTAAAGCAAAGCAATTACCTAAAATAGTCTAAATGAAGCACTTACTCCTTTCAATTTATTATCATGGGAGTTTACTCATCTGTACAATATCTATGTTGTAGATATCTAAAAGTTGGTGAGATGTGGCTGGTACTGGATTTTTTTTATCTTAAGTATTCAAGTCTTTTGTGTTTGACAGTTGATGAATTGCATCTTTATTTATTCTTTTATGTATAGGTTAAACACACAGATATTGACTTGTGGCTGAAAAACAGTGGGATACTTGCTACTCTGCTCCCTGCCAATAGTGGAACAGTGCATATCACATGCAGAGCTTAATATAGCAGATGTGATAGATGAGTAATTACAAACGAATGAAATTCCAAGTGGTTCTCCCTGACTTCATTTGTCCAGACCTCAGCTACAAACAGTAGGCTTCCTTCAGAGGGAATGCCAGAAGCTCATGAGTGCAGTTATTTTACCCTACATCAGCCGACCAAGGTGGTCCAGCTGAATCACTTTCAGAAAGCACAAATTCCTCTTCATTACTACAATGAAAATACAAAATGGTCAGCCCAGACTCAGGCACCTCAAGCAGGGTGAGGTGTAAGAAGGGTGGTTTTAACCTTGCATCTAACTGTGCTTCGCCTTCCCAGAGTAAGCTGGAGCATTCCTTGAACCCTGCAAAGATGTCATTTGCTGCCCACCAATATGGCACTGGTTTGTATTCAGCTCACTGACGCATTTTCCTGTTTCTTAACAGCAACGGAAATAAAAACAGCCCTGAATGAGGTGCCGATTGAGTTGCCAAAGACAGTATCAGTTGTTTTGTAATCTTTATTATATTTCTAGACAACTTTCTGAAATAGAAGCAATATTAAGAGATACGTAACCTTCCCTTCTAACAGTGAACACTATATTTTCTACAAATGGAAAGAACTGCTCCATGTTGCCAGATATATAAGCCAATATGTGACATGGACCATTTCTCTGTTTTTAGAAAAATATCAATGAAGATGTAAAGCACAATGATCTAAAATGAAATATCCAGTTTCGACTAAAGAAGTCTATACATATGTTGACTTTGGAGTGCAATTGCTATGGAAACAACAAACAAAGAGATATCTCAGAGCATGCCAAGATGAAATTCATGCCTGGACTAATTTCAAGTCTTTTCCTCGCTGAGAATTACAGTTGAAGGTTTTCAGGCTGAAAAGTCTTCCAACACATTATTTTCATTCCTCAGCTTCTCCCCCTTCCTTTTTGACAACAAGGCATGAATAACTCAAATCTTTTTCTTAAAGGCTAATACATTTGAATGCCCAAAATTTTGGGTTATCTACTTGTAACAACATATTTCACTTGCAAAAATTACCAGGTAAAATTAGCACTGTGGAAGGTATGCATCTGAGTATGCCACTCCAGGTTTTTACAATCAAGGGACAATTTTAGTTGTGATCCGTAATATCTTTTCAGACATTTATCTCAGAATTATCTGAATTGCACTCGATGATCTTTTTCAACCTAAACGATTCTATGATTCTATAAGCACCTATTTCTTACCATTGAAATGAAGTTTGATGCACATTTATATTTGTGTATATATAAATATATTAACTATATCATTATATATTATCTCACATATATTAGGCACATATACAGAACAATCTGTAGTTCTCAAATCATTTCCCCATTAACAAACAGCCCACTTTAAAAAGGATTGTGAAAGATGAAGAAAAAATCTTGAGAAGCTTGGAAACTAAGTAGTATTTTGATAAATAATGAAAATGTATTTTTTTTCAGAGAGTTTGTTTCATTTATTGATCAACTTGATGGTGTGTTTTAGGCTTTTTACTAACCAAAATGTTTTTTCTAGTTACTGGAAATCCATGTTTGCAAATGTGTCTTTGGCAGAAAAAAAATATGTCACCAAAATTTCAAATTTTAATGCAGTAAAATTATATTTTGCAAGATGATACTGGAAGAAAGTATTAAATCTTGCAAGATACAGAATAAGTCATACTGGTCTGCATAAAAATTGTCTAAATTAAAATAGGTGAAAAAGATGTGTAGTGATACAGAATAAGACATACCATTCTTCATAAAAATTGTCTAAATTAAAATAGGTGAAAAAGATATGTAGTCATAATTTAAAAAAATAAGGTTTTTTGCTAAGAACCAAAGATTAATCAGGAATTTTAAGAAGGACTTTGTAGCTGCTGTATTCTTCTCCGGGATGTAGGAGTTGGAATAATAGCTGTATTGCCACTTTAATATCTATTAAAGTTTGGGGTTTAGTAATAATAATAATAGTAATAATAATATTCTTCAGTATAGGTTTCTTCTGCTATTTCCAATGTGGAAAAAATCAATGGAGCATTTTCTCACCAAGAAAATCTAAAGCTGTCATTACATTCTGGGTTTACCACATGATTTATTCAAAGGCTTTAGTCCTTTTCTTTTATTTAAGTTTATTTAAAGTTAGCCTGAAATGCCATTTTAAAATGAAAAATCAATGTATTTTATGAAATTTGCTCAAAGTAAATCTTCATCTGCCTTATTTTGCTCTTATGCTTTTAACTGAAATAAAGTTGAACTTACTTCAAATCTGTATTAATTAATGAAAAAAAATGGCTTTCTTTTAAATATCTGTTCAAAGATCTGAAGACACACAATCTGGCTTCAGAACAAACACACACGCACAGAGGAAAACTGATTTGTATAAAATATTTTATAAATTGCTAAATTTCCAATTAAAGTGGCTTTATTTTGACAATATCTTGCAATGTTTGTTTTTAAAATATAAAGGCTTTGTGTAACCTCATGGAAAACAAAAGGTGAATTTAATTAACAATCAAGTTTTATCTGACAGATACAACTTCTTTTGGGAATTAAGATGCATAAATTTAGGTACCCATGGAGGTGTCACAGGTGGGTTAGGGACTTAGAGTTCAGCTCTCTAGAGATAGTTTAAACAGTTTTCAGATGGAGAGGACTAGCAAATACACCTTCTAAAAAGGCAGCTGGAAACATGGTGAAATAGCTTCAGGCATCTCAGCTGGCTCTATATGCCATTTACCTGAGCAACTGAATGGGGCTCTAGGAATCTACTTGTAGGATTCATCTCCAGATGCCGCCAGATATGTTGACCAGGACAGGGCTTCAGCCACTGAAATGTAGGCACTTAGTGACTTTTGAGTCTTGAGGATAGCCCAACAGTGTCTCACCTTAGAATCTAAAAAAGTGCAAGTCTCCCTGACCTCCCATGATGTTTTGCCAGCCCAGTTCAGTCTCACATATCCCACTGTATCCCAGATGACAGCAGATATCCATATTTAGACAAGTGCCCTACATCTCCACAGAAGAAGTTTAGACATCCAGTTGCTGTGTCAAAACCTCTGTAGTGATCCCTAAATGAGGGAACCCTGAGCTGAAACAGAGTTTTTCTGGATTAGCTGGAGCACCTCTGTTATGAGGACAGGCTGCGGGAGATGGGATTGTTCAGTGTGGAGAAGAGGAGACTCCAGAGGGACCTTATAATTGCCTTCCAGTACCTGAAGGGAACTTACAGGAAGGCTGGAGAGGGACATTTAACAAGAGTGTCCACTGATAGGACAAGGGGAAATGGTTTTAAACTGAAGGAGAATAGGTTTAGATTGGGTATTGGGAAGAAATTATTCAGTACAAGGGTGACAAGACTCTGGAATAGATTTCCCAGAGAAGTTATGGATGTCCCCTCCCTGAAGATGATCAAGGTCAGGTTGGATGAAATGTTAAGCAATCTGGTCTAGTTGAGACGCATTTCTGCTCATGGCAGGAGGGTTGGATTAGATGATCTCTAAGGTTCTTTCTAACCTAAGCCATCCTATGAGTCTATGATTCTGTGAAGTTCTTTGTCACTTTTATGTAATCAGTCACAAAACCAAGCAGTGTTTGTAAATAGTGAAAATTACACTCAGTATTCAAAATGTGTTTGGAAGTATGTTATGAAGACTACATAGGTCAAATATCAAGTTTACATGTGCATCGCACTGGGGTCGAGCTTCATGAAAGTGTGGTTCACGGCAGAGTTTGAAAACTGTTAAGGAAATGTTGCAACCTGAATTTAGTTGCCTGTGTGGCTTTGGAGCATCATTGTGAGCAATAAGCACCACCATTTGTGAACACACACTTCCCTCTGCATGACCATGTCCTCCATGCTTTTAGTTTGTGCTCCACAGGAGGACCCCCTTGGGTGAGATGAATGTGCACGCACCTAGTGTTATGTCTAAGGCACCGCAAATTTAAACCTGTGCTGTGTCTTCAGAGCCCTACAAAATAGAATTAACTCATTGGGAAGCCAGGCTGTTCTTATTTTTGACAATGGTCTTATTATTTTATCCTGCTAATCTGATTTTCAAAGATTTATACATTAATTTTTCATGCATTAATCCCTGAATCTATGCTTGGAAAGCCCATGCTATAAATACTACATGGCTAATGCACATGCCAGTGGCAGACAAAATTTACAAGAAACAGACAAACCTCAGAATGATGATTTCATTATATCACCCTTATAAATCTTCCCAGCTGTTCTGACAATTTAATTACAAAGTGACACTTTCAGTCTCACAGTATTGTGACCTGTGTAATAGATCATTTCACCTAATACATGTTATGAGTCTGGCTACTGTAGAGGAGCCATTTTACAATCCTTCTCCCTTACAGAGGCAGAAACTCAACAAGAGATTAAATATTATAACTATAAAACTCAATAGGAAACTGAATGTATTGCAGCATGTGTGCATGCAAAATATGTGGTGTCTTCCACATCCTCCCCCTTCCCAGCATCCCATGCAAGCTTCTCTATGGAGTACAGGTATGAGCTGAAAAGCTTGGAGACAAGGAGCAGGTGGACAGTTCTGAAGCTTTTGTACCCAAAAAGCAATAGTATCTGAAAACGGCAGGTAAAGAACAGAAGCTCCAGAATAACCCTGCTGAGTAATGTGGATACAAGGGACTAGGCAGACAATCTGAGTCAGGAATAAAGAATGCATGACTTGCTTTCAGTCTGACACGGTCTTAACATAATCACAATTGAAAAAAAAAAAAAAAGCTGGAGGGATAGCACCGTTTACTGTAAACAGTGACTTCAGGATGTCAGGATGAAAATGAACAAATACCAGTAATTATAGGAGTAAATGCAGTCCTAGGTTGGGACTTCTGGGGTCTGCTCTTCACTTTGACACATACAGAAATTTAGAGTAATGCTAATAAAGGCTGCAGAGACAGACATTTTAGTTGCAATCCATGACATACACCTATATTTCTTCAAATTTGCTTGTGGAACTCTAGTTATTAATCCTATATCCATCATAAGAACTTGTTATTATCCAAGTGAAAACACCCATCTTTTATCTTCACTTTGCGGTGTCGTTCGTTAGAGACTGAAGCAACAGGCTTACAAGCAACCAAGCTGCACAGTCTCTGAAGAGGTGTTTGCAAAAATAGGTGTTTCAGAGGAAGGTCAAGCTGTTTTCAATGGACAGAACCTCCGAAAGTAATGGCTTAGTTATGAGAAATATTCTGCTTTCTTACCACTCAATCCTTGTTTTGGCTTCATCTTGCTACATTCTCTTTGCTGATTTCAGCTTTGTTGTTATCATCAAACTTTAAAGGCATTTGGCTAAGTCAGAAAAATGAATGTTGCAATTAACATTGATTTGTGTGCATTCTCCTCTGTAAAGATGAAATAATTTCACAGATGTCTCAGGACATGGAATTTTTAGATGATCATTTTAACCTCAGTTTACCAAGCCGTAGTTGATTAGCTATGCAACTTTATCAAGCTGGAATAGATCTATCCACTGATTTGCTCCAAACTAGAAGTGGTCCTCTCCTCATATAAACATTTCTTTAAGTTATTAATTCTATTAGCCCACATCTTGGTTATAGGGTTAACATTGTGTGGCACAACGTGGCATCCAAAATTTATGAGCAACTCAAATTTAGACAGTCATGATTTTAATTTCTAGGTAGCTGATTTTTTCTTTGTTTTTAATTTGCAAAATTTGAAAGGAAAAATAATATTATGGCCTTTGGCCATCAGTTTTACTTTTTGCTTATCTACTTATTTTCCTTATTGAAAGGCTCATCTTAATGATGACCTTAAAAATGTCTGCACATTCTGAAATCAGCTCCGTATGGACACACCATATGTGCACACTGAGTGTCACTATAATAAACTATGGTTAGCATTTCTTATTTCTGCTGTAGAAACATACATGTGATCCCAACCATGAACTCTCCTGTGCCAGGCACTGTAGAGAAGAAAACCTTACTCTTACTGCAGGGAGATGGACCGTCACAGCACAGGTAAGATGAAAGCTACAAACCATAGTGGTGACAGACTAGATTGCTAAATGGTACATGTAGGTATTTCTCTCTCAGATTTAACAAAACCATCATGTTTCTATGACTCCATTTAATGTGAAGCCTTCTAGAAGAGGTCATTCTAATCTCCTCTCTGTGTATAAATCATGAGTGATCTTTGTATCTGTCTACAAAGTTGCATATATGTGTGTTAAGATTAGAATGAGACAACGTTTTCCACTCTGGGTTTGTCTACAGAGGGAGGGACCTGTGAAATAAGGTATAAAATGAACATACAATGCATTAATAATCTTGTGGGAGCTCATTCATTTTTGAAATTGGAGTTAATCACTCTTTTGTTACTATGCAGTCAACATGTCCATGTAGAGGGGCAGTGTGAAATAGCTATTTCTGCATAAATGTATGTCTCGTATTTCTTTGCAGACATTCCCCTTTTAGAAAAATCTTGTGCGATGACACGAGAATCAAATCAAACATTTATTTTTCCAAAAAGCTACATTTTCATGGCAAACATTTACATCTAACAGATGGAATGAATGATGCTGATCCACAAGAGAAAGGTAAGGACATACTTGTCTGTTTTAGGAGTATTACAGAGGTGGATCTTCAGGGACAAGGGTAAAAAAGAGGGAAAGGCAATTGTACGTACATAGTTTGTGATCAGCAAAGACGCACAAGATTTCACAATCAAGCTCTTTCTAAGTAGGTCACAACTACATTGTAAGCTGCTTTCATAAAAAACAATGTTGGGTAAAAGTCTGGAAACTGAAGACTAAAAATAAGATGCAAAATCTTGAGAGTTATGATAATGCCCCATTAAGCTATTTATCTAGGACTGAGGTGGATTTTCTATTATTTAAAATCTTTAAATCAAATTTGGAAGGCTTTCAGGAAGACATACTCTTGCTTAATCAAAAGTTATGGGCTTTACTTACAGAATTTCAGGGTGAGAGTCTCTGACCTGCACTGTGCAAGCAGTCAGGCTGGACAATCATAATGGTTCCTTCTGGCCTTAAAAACTATCAATTTATTAAACAATCCACTCTAATGCTGTAATGCAGAGGCAATTTATATCAAGATCCGAAGAGCACTTAAATTAATTGTTTCATTAAAACCCTTTGAATGCTTTTACATCTTGATGCACGCTGTTTCTGGGTCCCTCACAGATTTTATTACATGTTCAACCCCAAAGTACCTGTTACAATTGCCTGGCCTGACTTGTGCTTTGTGCCGGCCGTAGCAGAGTGTTCCTGAGGAATTCATGCAGTGAGGAGCCCTGACATCACGTCTAGTGCCTGTGGGTGGTTCTCTGGCTACTGCTGGGAGGTGCTTCCCAGCGACTCTGCTCATTACTCTTGTTGGCATCATGAGGAATGAGCTCAGTGCTGTGTGGGAGCATATCTCAGATCTTTCGTACACCTACAGCCTCATGCCAAAAATAAGATGCAATCATTTGTTTCCTAGGTGATAACTGCACTGAACATGCGCAGTCCTTGCTGCCTCTAAAATGGTAAAGAATGTTATCAGCCTTTCTTGTAGTGCTTTTGAGGCAATGTATCAAACAGCTTTTACGGCAGAACAAACGACTTGCTGATTATGTACACGTGGGGAACAAAATATATTGAGGTTTGCGGCTCAGAACGGGTTCTGCGCAGGAGTAGTTTTATTCTGTTTGCTTTTTCTGTGGTAAAACATAAGCAAAGAGGTAGCAAGAAATATCGGTTCCAAGGCTTCTAATTACTAAAAGACCTTTTAGATGTTCTTTCTTGATAGCCTGTCTGAAGCTCTATTTCTATGAAGGTGCAGAAATTCTAGTTCCAAACTTCTTTTCTAATGCAGAGATCGAAAGCTCATCAAACCAGTGTACCCTCCAAGTGTGTCTCTGATCTCTGAAGTATCAGAATGCCAAAAATCCATCAAGATATTTGCTTTACACTACTGTCCTTAGCAGAAAACACTAAACGGTAATACAAGAAGCATAAAGAGAATTTTACTATTCTGCTAGGTTTTTAAAATTAATTTATTAATTTACAATATTCCAAATGCCTGTAAGTTTCACAAAGTTTCTGAATTCTTGAAATGCTTTGTTTTGTTTATTAACTTGCGCTTAAGTTTTGTTTATGCTATCTATACAAGCTTTTATTTAAAAATATAGTATTTTACTGGAAAGTCCACTAAAACTTTTTGTTGTCAGAAATTCTTTATCTCTTTCACATTGTGTCCAGTGAAGAGCCAATCAATGATGACTCTTTGAGTTCTACATCAGTTAAGACAAAAATTTAAGTAAAATTAATGAAATCCTTTTTTTTTTTCCTGAGTAATCCTAAACCATTGTGGCCAAAACTGATGGGTTTTCAATACACAGGCATTTTTATAGTTTTAATTCAGCAAGATGAAGTTTGCTAATTTGATTTATGGATATTTTTATCCTAATGATAAGCAAGAATCTAATTCCAAAGTTTCATTCTCTCTTGTCTAGCTGGTCTCTAGGCTAAGACAAAGATTGGAGTGACCTTTGTCTTATGCCATTGATTGATAAAGTGAGGTGGAATTCTCAGTTCCATGAATGGAGCATGTGTTAAAAGTTTCTTCTTCTTGATGTCCAAGGTATGGACCATTATCTACACTTGCCGCATCTCATGGATGTATAGGTGTGGTCTGGATGATCAGGTAATGAAGTGAATTTTGAACTGGTTGAAGGAAAGAAGTCAGAGTTGTAGTCGATGGACAGAGTCTAGTTTGAGACCTGTATATAGTGGAGTCCCTCAGGGGTTGGTACTGGGACCAGTACTATTCAATATATTCATCAGTGAGGGAACAGAGAGCACTGTCAGCAAGTTTGCTGATGGTACGAAATTGGGAGGAGTGGTTGACACACCAGAAGGCTGAGCAGCCATTCAGAGAGACCTGGACAGGCTGGAGGGCTGGGCGGAGAGAAATCTTATGAAGTTCAACAAGGGCAAGTGTAGAGTTTTGCACCGGGGAGAGAACAGCCCCAAGTACCAGTACAGGTTGGGGATGGCCCTGCTGGAGAACAGCGCAGGGGAAAGGGACCTGGGGGTCCTGGCTGACAGCAGGATGACCACGAGCCAGCAATGTGCCCTCGTGACCAAGAAGGCCAATGGCATCCTAGGGTGTATTAGAAGGGGAGTAGTAAGTAGGTCAAGAGAGGTCCTCCTGCCCCTCTACTCTGCCCTGGTGAGGCCACATCTGGAATATTGTGTCCAGTTCTGGGCCCCTCAGTTCAAGAAGGACAGGGAGCTGCTTGAGAGAGTCCAGCGCAGAGCCACAAAGATGATGGAGTGGAGTATCTCCCTTATGAGGAAAGGCTGAAGGAGCTGGGTCTCTTTAGTTTAGAGGAGACTGAAGGGGGACTTCATTAATGTTTATAAATATGTCAAGGGTGAGTGTCAGGAAGACGGAGCCAGGCTCTTCTCACTGATGTCCACTGACAAGACAAGGGGCAATGGGTGCAGGCTGGAGCACAGGAGATTCCAAGAAAAATATTAGGAAAAACTTTTTCACTGTGAGGGTGACAGAGCCCTGGAACAGGCTGCCCAGAGAGGTTGAATATCTCCTTCTTTGAAGATATTCAAAACCCTCCTGGATATATTCCTGTGTGACCTACTGTAGGTGATGTGCTCTGGCAGGGGGGCTGGACTAGAGGATCTTTCAAGGTCCCTTCCAACCCCTGACATACTATGATTCCGTGTGTATGAGGAAGAGTTTTTCTGAGAGTCCATCTGAACATTCTGCATGTCATACTTTCTGTTTTAAACTCCATCACATACTCCCTCACAAAAAGAACACACACTCCCTCAAAAAAACCCAAATTGGAATAGTGACTGTTCATCCTCTCATCTTCTTTTTCTACTTGAATCAAAATCCTGATTATTTTAACAGGTTCAAGAGGAGGTCACACAGCAAGATGATTATCTGCGGAGCCTCTGAATGGTAGCAAACCCATAAAACTTAATTTACATGGACAGTTGTGATATTAAAACCCTGGAGGACAAGTTTACCAGACTGCAACAGAGCAAAGTTCTCTGTCTTGGAGGGTATGATTTTTGAAAACAAAACATAGTTTGTTAAATTCCTTTTTGTTATTGCATCTTGGTATAAACTGAGCTGTAGAAACAATAATGAATTTTTATCACAAAAGCCCAATGTGAGGTGTGATGAATACTGCCTATCACACCAATTGATCTGATAGTGGGCTTAGGCATTAAGCTGAATTGTAAGGACAAAGTCTTGAATATTTTGATGGCTAAGGCAATTTTTGTGATTTTCCTAATGTTATTTAAAAATTCTTTTATTTGTTCCAGAAACAATCCTTGAATAATTTTCTTCTAGATACAGAAATAATTTGTTTTAAATCAACACAAACAACAAACACCTTTGGAAAGATGTGATTGCAAAGAAAGTATGGCAACATACATTCTCTAAATCTTCTTTAAATTAGCAAATCATCACCAAATTGAATTCACTCTCTGCAGTTGCTTCCACATGTAACTCCTGTTCCTTGGATTAATTTCATGACTGGAATTATTAAGGGTATGTCTGGAGAATTCATAGGTGTCCTCTTGCTGCTGAAAGAATAATTTTAGTAGTGTCAGTATCAAAGATAGACTGCAAATGTTTTTTGTCCAAAACTGAAAAAAAAACCCCAATATGTAGGCTGATATGTCTTGTGTAATGGGTTCATTGTATCTTCATTGTATCTTCATTGTATCAGCAAAGCTCTTACATCCTTGGTTTCAAATATGTTAAACTCCATGTAAGAAAAATCTTGTTGCTTGAAATTGTGCTACGGAAGGTTTAGATTAGATATTAGGAAAAATTTCTTTACTGAAGGAGTGGTGAAGCATTGAAACAGAGAAGTGGTGAAGTCACCATCCCTGGAGGTGTTCCAAAAAAGCATAGACATGGCACTTTGGGACATGGTTTAGTGGTCATGGTAGTGTTGGGATGACATCTGGACATGATGATCTTAGAGATCTTTTTCCAATCTTAGTGATTCTATGTTTCTATGATTTATATACAAAACAACAGTCTCAAGAAATTGGAAGTAGTACGCTTGTTTCTCAAATTCTAACAGACTGAAGCTCCTTACCGGGAAAATACGGGCATTGCCTCAGCAGGGAACTTCTGCTCGAACATGATCATAACAAACTAATTGACCATAATATCACAGAATCACAGAATCGCAAAATCACAGAATGTTAGAGCTTGGAAAGGACCTCTAGAGATTATCTAGTCCAACCCCTATGAGAGTTTCATTTCTGTCACTCCATTGTAATTAATAGACCAGTTGACAAAACAATGTTTTGGGGCCACTTCACCCAGTTCATATATGAACTTTGCCTTGGTGAGTGAGAGTTGCAGGTTGTTTGTTTTCTTCCTGAACTGCACAAGTTTTATCTCTGCGTGAACCAATATCTCTTTGCTCTTCTTGCAGTAACATATACATAGACACTACTACAATATTTGCATCACACATAATCACTTGTCTTCTTTTATGTCAGGTCTCCAGACAGTGGAAAGATTAAGTTGTTTCTCTTTCTTAGATCTTGCCTTTTGCTTCATGTTGTTTTCATTTATGCTCTTTATTCAGTAGGTACTGGCTCAGAACCAACTGAGAAACCAGGTACCTATTTACGAATACAATTTTTTCTGTCTTAACGCAGGCTTTGGATATTATATGGTTTTAAGAAGGCCTTTGTTCCTCACACTCCAACTTAACATCAGGTAACTATGGAATGGCAGATTTTAACTACTTCCTTTTAACTTTTTGTGGTTTTTCTTAAAAGAAAACACCATCTTTAAGAAAAGTCTGGGAAGAAGGGAAGGTAAACATTTGGCCTTCTCTAGAGACCTGCTAGAATCATGGAGATCTACTAGAATCATGAAGATCTACTAGAATCATGGAGACCTATCAGAAACGTGGAGAAGTTACTGCAGTTTTCTAATACCAGCTCAGGACCTCTGTACTGGTACTGTCAGCTGAAAAAGAGAAACTGGTATTTTTCTTACCAAAAGACAGGTTGAGCAAGAAGGTTTTTATTGTTCCTTTATTCGTTCTTTATCCTTCTTTACTTCTACTGCTCTCAGAGATGATGGAAATGCTCATCCATCAGGCCTCCTGTAGAGACACAATTCCAACCCAATTTTTTTTTCCACTTGTTTTTTTGATCCTATTTAAGTGTGAAGTTATCTCTCAGAACTTCTTGGGGCCATAGCGGGATTTTTCACATCGCTTCTTAAGGTCAGAATTCGTACTGGGAATCTAAGTGGGGCCACACTGTGATAAGGGTTTCTGTCAGCTCAATGCTGTGGGAGTAGCTGCATTAGAAATATGTACAATAGGATAGGTTTGACAAATGAATAGCGCATAATGTTCTTGAGCATACCATGTCTCTGAGCTGCTTTAACGCACAGCTTAATGTTTAAGCACAGAAAAAGTGAAGAAATAAAAGTTTAAACTCTGTATTCAGCTAGTGGCACATACTGAGGAAAAAGCAGAGAGTTGTTCCCCTCACTCTCCAAGAAGTTTATGCTTGCGTCTTAACGATTACTTAACCAGACAGTTTTCCTTTTTAATGAAAACCATGTCATGTGTTCATTCCACCTAACTGTAAAAGTTCATAGGGTATGTATCTGCTCCTCAATTGGGTAGTCTTGCTTGGTCAATCTTAAGGTACATTCACTTCATGCCTTCTTTGGGATGACACTAATTTCATCACCCAAGCACTAGTTCCTCTTCGCTGATTGTGAAGGGAGTATAGATAACCAGAGGTGGATATCACATTTCAAGACTCTATCTGTGATAAGGACAGTTCTGTTCCTAAGCTGTTCATGCTCGCATGTTCCTGGAAATAAATGTGATCCATCAGCAATGAGATTGTTGAGCCAGCCCACTACCATGACACAACTCATTTGACTTTGAATAAAGAAGCCAGAAGAGATATTGGGAAAGCGTCATTGAATATGACTGTTCAACTGTGGTTTTGTCTTAATAAGCTGGACCTAGGCATCAAGTGTCATATGGCATTGGAAAACCAAGCTGCTTTTCTTTCAGTTGTATTTTCAGTGGGCATAGGTAGCCAAAGGGAAGAAAAATATCTTTTCATATAAGGAAGCATTGGCTGTTATAAGAAACATGCAGTTTGACAGAGCAAACTTCTTGAGTGTTTGTGTAGATAGGTTTACCTGAGGGAAAAAGGGAGCAATATGTAAGTGAAGAGAACTGCATTTGATATTTAACTATAGTTCAAAGTGATTTATATACTCATTTTCTTCATCAACCTTTTCCATTTCTGAAACTAAAAACCCCACATTTCAAATACTCAAAAGCTGGCTCACTGCTTGAACTCATGCCAATAAAAAACTGAGGTGCACCTGCTTCTGCAACAGGCTGTGCAAAAACTTGATTTGACAGATGCTGTAAATTTGTGAACAATCTCCATTCTCATTGTTGGATCTTGAAAGTAGTCATCTTCAAAATAAAAAGACTTTTTTGTTCACCTAGTGTTCCTATGGTAACTACTATAATTGTTTACCTAGAAAAGCAATATTGAGAACTTTGAAGCTATATACCAAACATAACACCTTTTGATTACTGTTGCATTAGTTCTCTTGTTTTTTTCTCTTTTTCATGTCCTACAGAAAGAGGAGAGACTGAAATTATTTTGTCTTTGTGATGCGTGCCACTTTTACAGGTTTTCTTTCCCACTTGATGTTTTGTGCAGAAAGAGTTACAAGCAAAGAGACAGAGCTGCCTCCAAGTCACCTTCTGTGACAGGTTATCTGCCAAGCAGCCACGTGCTGATCTGAGTTTGTGTTACTGCTGGAGAAAGGTTGTTCTGTGCTACGTGTGTCCCAGTCTTTTGCCAGCCTCCTTTTTTTCATGGAGAGACTCGGAATCAGATCACAGTGTCAGCAGGAGGAATTAACTGGCCAAGAATAGCCAGAAATAACAGACTTTCAGCTGAAACTGTCCAGCAGTGACTAGTGTGTAACATCACAGTGACGTTTGGCCACTTCCGCTTGGAGGACAGAGATCTGCTCAGGTGAAATGCATCTTGTTTATATTCTATTCTGTTTGTTTCCATGCAGGGTAGTTCTGAGGTTGACCCTCCAATCAAGGGGCAGTTCTCCATGATGGAAATGAAATGGATTTGTAAGAATATTTTATACCTCTGATCTTAATATTTCTTCTTAGAGCAAGGTCTTGATCCTGAAATGAGTAAAGTCAGAATCATAAAATAGTTTAGGTTGGAAGGATTGCTAAAAATCATCTAGTTCCAACCCCCCCTGCCATGAGCAGGAACATCTTCCACTAGATCAGGTCGCTTAAAGCCTTGTCCAACTCAGCCTTGAATATTTCCAAGAAGGGGACATGCACAACTTCTTCAAAAGTTCCCTTGGAAAAATCTGTTTCAGAGCCATGAACTTTTCTGTCATGTATTCACATGAATCAATGGCAGTGTGTACTGGGTTCAGCTAGGATAGGGTTAATTTTAAATAGGGGGAGGGGCTAGTCGGAAGTTGCTGAACCAAACTCATCGCAAGTCAAAGGAATATTCGATACCATCGTGATGTCATTCTCGGGGTATATATATAGGGGGCCGGTGGGGGGCCGGGCTCTCTCGCTTTCCGGCTCCGCTGGCTTTTCTCCAGTTGGTGAGATCCGCGTTACATGTTACTCGCGTTATATCTGGTTAAACGTTACTGTTATTTCACTGTTATCGTTACCATTTATGTTCACCATTAAAACAAACTGTTTTTTATCTCAACCCTACGAGCCTCCGCCTCCTGCTCTCTCCGGGCTCTTCCCCTCACTCCCGGCAGGGGTGAGCGAGTGAGAGAGCGACCACGTGGTTCTTTGTCTCTCCCAGCTGGTCACTCGGCTTAAACCACAACATCTTTGGCGCCCAACGTGGGGCACGAGGGGTTTGAGATAACAGCAGATTTAACAAAGGGGTGTTCAAAACATAATTTTGTTAGATTGATTTTGCACATTAGTCAAGTAGTTGGTGGTCATAATGTTTATTTATTTATTTACACTGTGGCATTGGCTGAATCCTTATGTATCCTATATATTTACTGCGATATTATTTATCAACTGTGGAAAAGGGATCAAAAGTATGATTTTTTTGTATGGGGTGCTGACAGCTTATAATATGATTGTATCACTGGCCATGAGGGTAAGCTGGTATTTGTATCAGGCGCTATTGTCATTCCCATGCCTTGGGCGCCTCCTCTCTGGATTCATTAGTACCGAACCTATGGGGGAAACGGAGGAGAATATTCTCTCCCGTTTGTCCTTCAAACTGATCACAACAGTTTTTGAAAACTTTGAATATTCCTGGAATACCCAATGCAGCATGGTTCTCGTCCTGTGTCTCCTGGTTTTCGTCCTGTGTCTCCTGAATGTGTGCCAGATCTTGCTTGGGGTCACACCAAAACTTTCTAAGGATATCACCCAGAGACCTGTCCTGAAGCCAGATAACTATGAGTGGCAAGGTGTGTGGGAGAAGATCGGCAAGCTCCTAGGACAATGGTCATCTCCAGTGTTTTGGAATTTCAGTCCTGAACATATACAGAATCCTAGGAAACTAGCAGAGTATTTGGAGAAAGTATGTTGTCAGCCTGGCCACTCCAAAGAAGCCCAAATCACTGCTGTGTGCTGGGGCCTAGCCCATGCCTACCGAGCCATTTTCAATGTCACCCAAGTTGTGGTTTAAGCCGGGTGACCGGCTGGGAGAGACAAAGAACCACGTGGTCGCTCTCTCACTCGCTCACCCCTGCCGGGAGTGAGGGGAAGAGCCCGGAGAGAGCAGGAGGCGGAGGCTCGTAGGGTTGAGATAAAAAACAGTTTGTTTTAATGGTGAACATAAATGGTAACGATAACAGTGAAATAACAGTAACGTTTAACCAGATATAACGCGAGTAACATGTAACGCGGATCTCACCAACTGGAGAAAAGCCAGCGGAGCCGGAAAGCGAGAGAGCCCGGCCCCCCACCGGCCCCCTATATATATACCCCGAGCATGACATCACAAGCATGACATCACGAGCATGACATCACGATGGTATCGAATATCCCTTTGACTTGCATATCCCTTTGACTTGCGATGAGTTTGGTTCAGCAACTTCCGACTAGCCCCTCCCCCTATTTAAAATTAACCCTATCCTAGCTGAACCCAGTACACAGTGGCACAGATCTAATCACACAATCATAGAATTCTGAATAAATGGTGACAGAGATCTGATCTCACATTGAGTATATTTGGGGACTTCATGAGATAAATATTCCCGTTCCCATGGCCTCCCTGATGTTCAGCAGAAGATACCAGTCTGGGATGCAGATATAAGCCAGAGTGAGTTCAAATCCCAAAAAGAACCTACCAGTTAAGTTTTACACAGTCAATACTAAACTCTCACTGCAGAAAGAAGAGAGTGTATCACACAGTAGCATAATTGGAGGTTTCATTTTTCAGCCTTCATTAGAAGTACTCCCCCACTCAGATCAGAACTCGCTGAGTAGAAATAGGAGTACCAGCATCAGATTTTGAATGATATGAGAGTGCTAAACCACCTTCCCCAACACAGAAATAAATAGTCTCAGGAAGTTATGGGATTTCCTGAGAAGCTTACTGTTACTGAATTTTTTATTTTTTTGAGGTACTAATGCATTTCTGCAAATTTCAATAGGGAGGTCTCTCTATACCCCAAGCTTTCCTTTCAAGGTATGTATGTTGATTGTATTTAACTGAGTTACTCACATGTCAGCTTTGAGTCTCCTGTTGAGTCTACTGGAATTCTTTGGTGGAAAATAGTGATGGAAGTTGTGTAGAAGATAGCTGGACATAAAATACATACATACTTAAAGATATTAGAAATAACAGAGGAAACAAGAATAAATTACATAAATGTCTTTTATTACTTTTACAAAATTGAAAATGGTTTATAACAATTGAAATAACATCATTGTGACCTTGAATAAAGGGAATAAAACCTTTATTCAAAAAATTTACTCAGAGTTACTGATCCTGAATGCTCCTGCTATTATGAATCTGTGTTGCACTGATGCAAAAGCTCTATTTACTTGTCTTGGTAGCATGGCCACTTTAGACATGAAATTCACTCTCTGGAAAGAGCAAAGAAGGACTTACAAGGAGGACACAGACAACAATTTCCTAGAGTGAATTCAACCATGTTGTGTTAGTTTTTATTCAGACATCCTGCAAACTATTTTCATTCTCCTAAAACATTTTTTGTGGGCAAACCTGTATGATGCACCCCATTACTCACATAAATCTCCATAGATGTGTATGAGTTTGTGTTCATCCTTTATACCCTTCCTACAAGTGTCCTCTTCAGAGCTCTATATTCTATCATTGTTTCTCATCTCCTGCTTTCCAGTGATGAAGGGCTAATGGGCACCTCCAGTCATAGATTTTAAATCTAAATTTAAGGTAGGAATCCTTACTCAGGGACTGCTTATTGCTGACTGAGTTTCATGGTTAGGTTCAGTTTGGGATTTCTGAGTTTTCCCAGCTACAAAGAGTTGGGTCACTTCCTTGCATAGAACTAGAACAGTTTCAGAAACGTTGGGCATTCAGTGCCTCCTTTACACTCTTGCACAACCAAGAGTCAAAAATTAGTCATAAATTCCTTAAAAGCAGACTGGTATAATATAGATACTCCTATGAGGAGCAGGTACACTTTGGAATCCACAGGGAGAAGTGGGTACATCATAATGTCTCTTTCTTTGTCATCCTAAACAAAATGTTTAAGATGGATGAAATTAATTGCATCCTACAAAAGACAATTTCCCTGTATTCACTCTGAAAAGAACATGTCTATAAAATAGACATATGAAGTCAGGCCCTTGCATTCCTCGAGGCTGGAAGGACAATACCAACTAAGGATTCTGGGAGTAGCACCTGTATTATACCCTAACAGGTTATTATCTGCTTTTAAATTGTATTGCATTGAACTGTATTGAACCTCTTTAGTCTCCTTCTGCATAACAGACTTGGCATTAGGATACTTGCTTGGGAAACAAAAAAATTGTCTTGATTTTAATTATGTCATGAACTATAAGCACACTAGATTGTTCCTACCTTCCTCCATCTCGTTCATCTTGTCTAGTAAGGAGTAAAGTTTGTTGCACACATATAGATGTATATGAAAGCAAACACGATACCCATTTTTTTTTTTGATATTGACTTATAAATGACTTTGTAAGAAAGTAGGCAATTGGCTCATCTTGGCCGAAACAGTATCCCCTTCATATCCCCACTGTGTCTTGATTGTGCTGCCAGTGTCCCACACAGTTTATTCATTCTGGAACTGAGGTGAACCCAAATTAGTATTCCCTTAGCTTCATTATTTTCAGTCTTAAAGTGACAGAGTTGTTAGCATTCTCTTTGGAGAGAGCTTTGCATGAGTTCCTCAGAGTGCGGAGATTCAAGACATGTTCTGCCTTGCCCAATGTGTTAGTATCTATAGATGCTACTGCCACAGAAGCAATGAGTGCTACCAGTAGTACACCTATAAAATGTAGTTATTATGTCTCCTTGTTCAGGTATTGGTTTATTTATTTTGTACTAGCACTTTTGCAAACAGGTATAGGAAGTTTTCTCGTTTATTTTCAAAAAAGTGTCAAAATAGGAGGGGAAATTTCCTGGTAGAGGAAAAATAGTCTACCATCAGTGGAGAAGACAGTAACTAATTTTTATGGGATCTGCAAAATGGTTGTGAATGGTGGGAAGGGAGGAGGGGAGAAAGGAGGAGGAAAAAAGGAAAGGAAAAGAGCCTTATATATATGTATTTATTGGGACTCTGTTTAAAAGGTCTGTGAGAGACATGCCATGGACACTCCCACCCATTCTGTTTGCCTCCTTTAATCTTTGATCCAGCTGCTCCAAACATCTGGCACAGTGAACTCTGACTCTGGACTTTGATTCACGGGGAGTCCATGGGAATGCGTGTGTAGGAGCTGCTTTGAATCTGCCATCACTGCATCCACACAACTCTGTGTGTCCTGCTTGTGCAGGGATCATCTCCTGCATCTGCTGCGGGCCACCCACCATCCTGCCAGTTAGCTGGGTGTCTCTGTTGCCAGTGGCTACTTTCTGCCTCCCTCACTACACACCCAATCCCTTGAGAAGGCAGAGAACTGTTGTGACAGCCTGAAAAGTGACACTTCCACTCTCCTCAGATTCCTCTGACATTGCTTCCTTCCAGGGACCCTGTGCACAGTAATACCACTTTGCCTTCAGTGTCACTTTTCCCTCTACAGACAGACCCCTCCTCTTCTTCTTCCTATCTGTGCTTTATGTACACATCTGTCCCCTCTCCTGGTGGGCCTTCCCCTCTCATGTAACCTATCTTTAACCCTTCAAGCACCAGTCCAGAAGATCCTGGAGCTGAGAAGAGGTAACAGAGTCACACACACTCACAGTGGTCTCTGCTTTAGATATTGGCCTCTGCCAGGGCTCCAGTGACTGCAGGAGCCAGGAGAGCTGGGGAAGAATGTGAAGCATGTGCCAGCTGATGGGCTCCCAGCCAATCACAGGTTGGGACTGAAGGAGTCTGTGAAGGAGAAAGAGGCCAGGCTCCACAACTAGTAGGGACATATGGGATCCCCATCCTTCACCTTTGGGATGAAAGGAGCAGTCAAGCTGGTAATCTGGTGGAAAAGAGACAGCAGTAAAGAAGCAGTCAAACTGGTAATCTGGTGGAAAAGAGACAGCAGTAAAAACATCACAGGGGATTAAGAGCATGGATGGAGCTGTAGAAAGACTGTCCCTCTTCCTCTTTTTCCCCAGCAACTTTATCAGTTACCTCAGATGGGCAGGAGTGTGGAGGACATGAGGCAGGTTGGATATGGCAATATAGTCACTCTGGGAGAGTCACATCAAGTAGCGGCCAGGATTTGGGTCATTCAGTAGTTGTTTAAAAAAAAAAAAAAGACATAATATTTTAAGCAGCAACCTAAAGAGGGGGGAACCAGCAGGGACTGCCAAGCTGTGGAGCAGCAGCAGAGAAGGTCTGTTAATTCTCGAAAATGGATGCGCAAGCTAATCCTCCCCTGCAAATACAGCCTGGTAAATGGTCGGACCCAGCAGCCTTTTAAATGCCAGATCAGCTCTCACTTAAATGGCATTTTGGTTTATTATTTATTTATTTATTTATTTACTAAGAATAGCTTTGAATAAAGAGATGATCTCTGTCTGGCGTTGTGTTGCGATGGTTCTGCTTTTGTTGCTGCTGCAGTAGGTGTGTGGGGAGGTGTTGATTTTGTTAGAACTCAGGCTACCTAGGACCCCTCCCACCCACACACATGTACCCACACACCCACATCCTCACACCCCATGCCTAGAGCTGTCGTGCCCAACCCTGACAGGGGTTTCGGCCTACCCTGGATGGAAAAATTGTTCGGTGTGGCCAGCAGGAGAGGACCAGGATGTCTGAGTGTAAATGAAAGCAGTAGTCTGGATGTGTAGGGCTGAGCTTTGAGAGAGAGGAGGAGAGAGGAAGGGGAGGGAGGGCGAAGGTTTTGGGAGGATGTAGTGATGCTGGAGGAGAAGGTAAAGCCTTGACAGGTTTAGGAAAGGAAGGGTTTTCTTGAGGGAAGTTAGATGGGTGGGCAGGAGGTAGTTAGTGAGAGAAAGAGGTGTTGTGGGATTTGTGAGGTGGTGGAGAAGCAGAAGGACCGGAGGGTACTGAGCTTGTGGGTGGAAGGCAAAGAAGCAACTTGCCTTTGTGTCTGCAGTAACGGTCCAGGGATGCCACTGTGAAGCCAGGGGGGCTGGCAGGGGACTGCAGCGCCTGTGGGTCCAGGGACGGGGGCAGAAGGGAGGGAGCTGGGCAGGAAGGGGTGAGCTGCAGGTGACATCCGCCGTGGGGAGAAGCGGGGGGCCGGCACAGGCAGGGGCAGCCCGGGGCAGGGTGAGGAGCTGAGGGACACATTCCGCCGGCGGGGCCGGCAGCCGGGGCTGCCCTTGGCAGGAGCATCGCTCCTCGTCTCCCCGTGCCCGGCGCTGTCGCCCTGAAGCCAAGGGAAGGGGCGAGGTCTCGAGAGGACAACCTGTCCTTCTGGTGTCAAACAGTCCCTCCTTTCTGCTTCGTATCGCTGTCTCTGTGTGTGTGTGTGTGTGTGTGTGGGGGGGGGGGGGTGGTCGCTGCTTTCGCATCCCCCTTTCTCCCGTTGCCTGGGAGCAGCAGGCAGAGCTCAGGACTGGCAGGCTGCTTGGTTTCCTAGAGGGATCTATGCCACTTGGTGGCACTAAAAAGTTGAGCTGAAGCACTGTGCTCTCGGTGCAAAGGACCCCCCTGGCCCCCCCAGCCCCGGAACCGAAGGTGAGACAGCAAAGCGCCCAGGCTTGCGGGGGGACGGGGAAACTTTGGCGGAGCCAGTTCGCCGCCGGGACCGCAGGGGTAAATTCTTCCTGCGACTAGGTTTTAAACAGACCTTCCCGAAGCAGCAATCGCTTGCTTTTTTTTTTTTTTTTTTTCTTGGTTTTTTTTTTTTTCCCTTTCTCCCTTCTCTTTTTTTCTCCGAATGATGCTGTTCTGAACCGATCACCACTTTCTCACTTGCTGGAGGATAGTAAGGGAGGGAGGTGTCGGTTTATAGGGGGACTTTGCAACCTTCAGAGCATCTGGAGAGATTTCCTCGCAGGGCAGAATGTAGGGTTAGCGCCTTATAAATGCAGAGAGGTTACTGCCGTGTGAGAAGGGGTGAAGGTGTTTAAGCAGGTGGGTCAAACTGCAGCAAGTGTTTAGGAAGACCAAGACTGTGGTGCCAGAGACCAAAGACCCAGACCCATCTGTTGTTTCGTCGTTTGTTTGTTTATTCCTCCTCTTCACGCCTTCCCTCCCCGCCTCCCCTCCCCCTTTGTCGCCCCCCCTCTCCCCCGCTTGGATCCAGGGACCATTCACGCCTCTTGCAAATGAGACTTGGGCGATGCTGAGAGAACAGCGTGTTGCATGGCGTGTGTGTATGTGCATGCATTCGCGGGGGTAGGATACTTGCTCCTCAGCATTTGCCTGTGATCAGAAGAAAACAGGATGTGCCCATAGCTGGAGGAGTGACAATGCTAGCCGAGTGGGGCTCACCTGCTGGTGATCTTTGCAGAGGCATTTGAGGATTATTCAGCTCCAGAAGGTCTGTGTGAGGAACGCTATCTCTGCCGTGGCTGAAAATAGAAGGTGTCTAACCTTACCAATCTTGATTATTTCCACTGAAAGGATCGCTTTGCCACCGTGGGAAGTAGGAATTGCTGCCACCGACAAGGTAATGTTGCAGGATGGGAGAGGGAATTTACGTGCCCTGGGTTGCGGACAGAAACCCTGTGGATGCAGGAGGAACTCTTTCCCCTCCCTCCCTCCTGCTTTTGCTCTGTGCCCCAGTTGTCGGAGGACAAGCATGGCTCCCAGGGGTCCGGCAAACCAGTCCGTGGGGTGCACCTCCAGGGGCTACTGGAGCATCGGTGGGTCAGGGTGCTGGAGAGCAGCATGCACTGATCTCTCCCCAGGAGGAGGATATATGTGGGGCTGGGGAGAACTGGGTTACTGCAATACCTGAGCTCAGTGATGTGCATGATACAGCCCTTCCAGTCACCACTGAGGATTTGTCTTGCCAGGAGAGGATGATGGAAAGGGGGATGTATTGGTTTTCCAGAGACAGGCAGGCTTAGCTCAGCCATAGACTTTTCTGTGTGACCTTGGGACAAATCACTTTGGCTCTGCTTGGCGAGTCCCGTCTGTTCCTCATTTAATAATCGGAGCTAATGTCTCTGCATGTAAAAATAATTCATTAAGGGTCGAGAGGGACAGCGATACCACTAGCCGAGCACGGAGACAGAGGTCTGAGAACCAGTGCATGTGCACACATACATATCTGTATGCACAACCACTTAGCTGTAGCAGCGCAGGTAGCTGTGCTGCAAGTTAACCTTGTCCGATAGTTTCACGTAAGACCCAGCTCTGTGTGTTTAATTTATTCATAAAAAAATAAAATAAAACGTGGCCTGACGTCACAAATGTGACCACCACGGCAATTTTTACCACTGGTGGGGTTTTAGTTTGTCTATTTATTTATTTTTATTTTAGTTTGGTTCTTCCTCCTCTTTTTTTTTTTCCCCTCAACCTGCCCAGGAGGCGAGGGCCGGCGTCGGGCGGTGATCAGCACCAGGGACAGCGTCCGCCCCGCCGCTGTCCTGCACGCCGCGGCCGCGACGCTGCCGCCGCCCCGCACCCGGGGGGATCGCTGGGGCCGGTGGGGGTGACCGACTGCAGGGGGACGCCTGACGATTCTTTCCTTCTAGTCTTGAGGACAGAGCTGGGAGACTATCTCGAAAACGGAGTGGCAGGGGATCGCCTTGAAAACACCGCTCTAAACAATCCTGAGAGCGAAAGATAGATAGTCAGGTTCTTTCACTTCTCTACTACCTTTTACTATTTCTACTACTACTACTATTATTATTATTATTATTATCATAATTACCGTGTTCCTAAACATTTCCATTACATAGTTATATTTTGCGCATTTTCAAATACTTGAACTACATGCTAATATTTATGCTATGTTTATTGAGGGTTAATCATTATTTCAAATGATCAGCGAGTATCTTTTGGGTTTCTATACAAGTTCCTTGTAATTTTATTTGCAAACATGTTTATGGCCCTTCTGGTACGGTGGTGGTACTGGAATGCCACTGTAACACCACTCTTGTTATGATTTGCTAAAAAATTATTTTTGGGATTGTTGGTGCTTTTTCTTGATCAACTCCTCTGGATCACACAGATGTGTTAATTAATAAAATATGTAGGATTACAGCCGAGATTACACTGGACCTTTTAGTTCCTGCATCGTGTGGTATAACATGTTTTTGGTAATAGCAGCAATATGTAGTATATTTAGTGAAATTGCAGAGATCATTGCAAGTTTTGCTGGAAAGCACCTACATATTAAAACCAAAACTGTTTCACCAACCAGAAAGCATTTGTGTGTGGGCATAATATGGGTAAGAACTTCCTGTGATTGCTAAGGATCTTGCTAAATAACTATGGCATTCTATGCCGATTATCTATGAAGGCATGAGATCAGCACATTAGTCTGTTATTTTCAGTGGCTGTTCTGGCCAAATGGTTAAAATTCTTTCATGTTGTTTAGTTTCTTCCTATTTCTAAGTGAAATTACAGAAAATTGCTTCATAGTTTCTCCTGTTGTATAAGACCGTTTCCTTTGTCAAAGGTCTTGATCCAATGCCCACTAGAATTCACAGAGCCGATAATGCAATGACTAATATTTGTTTGATCTTTTTGATTCTTTTGGTGTTTCTTTTTTTTTTTGTTTGTTTGTGAGTGGAAAATTTAAACAACAGTAGAAATCTCAAAACAGAACACTGTGCTCTCATTTAATGATTTTCAACTAAGGACCATTTGAGTGCATCAGGTTTTTTGTGACCAAAGTGGATTACTGCCAAGGAGTGGGTGTGTGGGACCTCCTGCAAACTGAGCCTCTCCACAGCACTGGGACATAGATTGCCAGAATAACTTGAACCTAATCCTTGGAATTTACAAGCCACTAGCCAGCAGAACTGAGCAAAAACTTAACATCCTGAAGTGACACCTTTTCCTCACAATGGTACCCAGTGAGATGAGCTGAGATGTCTCTTTCTTATGCAACTATTTTTCTAAGGCAGTTCAATCTTTTGCTCTCTAAAGACCTTCACTGAGAAATAATAGGCAGGGCTGACTCTAGACCAGTAGTTCTGTTGCTACTTGCTAAGGTTTTCTCTTCTCTGGTGATGAAACTTAGGTTAGTTCCTTGGGATATACTGATTTCATCCATATCTGTATCAACATATATTCTCCCATATCTGATGGCACTGAATTGATTGTGCTATGTACTGTAAATGAATACCTGGAAAACATTTAATCAGAAGTTACATGGTTCTAAGCTATACAAGCATAACATCTGAGTAAAATTTGTCACTAAAAATCAGTGAATTTTGGGACCCTAATTTTTTGTGATTACTCTGATACTGAAAATCCTTCAAAGAGACCTTAAACTTTAGATAAGTTTTTACAAATATTTGACCAATAGCAATTTTCAAGTGCTCAATATTGAGCATATTCCTAAGCGCTTTCCTCGGTTGGACCATAAATTCTCATTCCATCACAGCACTTTTCTGTGATTCAGTAAACATTTTATTTTTATTATTTAAATCTGCCTGAAGATTTAGAGACTATGAAAGAGCAGACTGTAAACTTAGAAAATTGTAAAAATGAAGAAACCTGAATGAAAGTGTTGTGCTTTCTCTCTTTTAAAATTTTTGTTCCACTGATACAAAACTGGCTAAATTCAAAACTTCCCTTTACTGATTTTGTGTTATGCCTACTAGAAACCATACAGCCAAGAGAATTCAGATTGCAGAAAAGACAGATCCTTCACCCGGGAGTCACTAGTGGGCGCTGCTATAATAATATAAGTACCAGTGAAAGGATTTTAGTCTTAAGGTTTAAGCAGAGTTAATACACCTGTGACAGTCAAAGCCCTTCAGAAAAGCCAAACGTGTATATATGCTCAACCACGTACTTCGTGGAAAATCAGCCCTTTGTGAATTGCTGCTTATAGTTTGACTTTTGATCAAGATTCAATTAATGCTGTTTGATATTAGGGATCCTTTTGTCCCTTTTGGTCTCTAAGACTCTAAATACAGAAGGATTTGCATTTGAGGTTGAACTAAATAATTTTAAGAATTGCACTGATGTTTCATGGAATATTACAGATGCTCATTTTCTACTCAGTTAAACCTCAACATGAAGTAGCTGGAACTCTGCCCTAAAGGAACAGCTGAGAATTTCTCCTGACAGAGACTGACATGAAGTTTTTACTGCCAGGAAGAGCAGAGGTTATAGGAACACAAGTGTTTCAGATCTGTCTCTTCAGTCATGTGGATAACCCTTAAATTTTTGTCTAGGGCAAGACTGACGAAGGACAACGAAGCAGAACTTCCTCTGTGCTTTAGCACTTCTGCGGTTTCTCCAAATGTGGAGACAGAGCACCAGAAAACTGAGACCAAAGTGTCTGTCATCTGTTGTTAAAACATGAGACTTCAGGATTATTTTATAATTAGATCCATAGCTGAAATAAGCTAGGAACCTTGATACAGCAGTAATTAAGTGCCCGGTTTCATTTTGCCTATGTTGCAGTAAATTAGGAGAAACTCCCTTGACGCTGAAGAAATTGAACAGTGTGAAAAGTAAATTTGACCCTAAGTGCTGTGCATGTTATTTGCTTGTCCATCAATGAAAACAAGTAAATGTAGATAAATTATTAATCAGGAAACCATTCCCATTACTGTATGCATGCATTCAAGAGTTCACTGTCTTTGATGCTGCTGATACCTCTGTTCTCAGTCTGAAGGCCATAGCGTGTCGAACTCCCTTTAGGGTTATCTCTAACAATTTAAACTGGAGTTATATTTAAGCTTATGAAATTTTGCTTAATTTTATTTCAGTACTCATCCTACTTGTAATAATAAGCTTCCTGTAGTAGGAAAGAGTGGTGATCAAAATGTGGAATGACTTGTATGTGATTCTCTCGGGATGGAAGAGCAGTAAAATTGTATATTTGAACAGTTCCCTTGGCCATCTTCTCCTCAGGAAGATGTTCTCCAGGAAATGTAATTAGTGTGCTTAGTCTATCTCTGCTCAGCCATTTTGGCCTAAAATGGGATGTGTTGCTTGATTACACTCCATCATCTTCACATGGCATAGCCAGCTGTATCCAGTGGAAGGATGACAGACAACAAGCACAAATTGAAATACAGAAAATTCTTTTAAAACTTAAAAAAAGAATCCTTTTAACTGTGATTGTGTCAAACACTAGAAAAGCTTGTGGAATCTCCACCGTCAGAGATACTTAAAATGTGACTGGACATCATCATCATGAAGCTGAGAAATCTGCTTTAGCTGAACTTGCTTTAAACACGGTGTATGGACCAGACAGCTTCCTGAGGTGCCTTTCCACCTCCACCATTCTATGATTTTTACATTTGTCAGAGCAAGAGAAAGTCCATATAATCAGATGTCTATTACACAAATACAAATCCACTTAAGTTTAACGAGCTTACATAGCCATGTCAATATAAATTCCAAGTTGTTTCACTTTATCATGAAAGCCACAGAAAGCACTGACTTCAGAGGCTTTGGATATGAATCCTAAACCTAATACTATAAAACATAAACAGTTTTCTTGGAGTAAATAGAAACATCTTTGTAAATCTCAAGTAAATTGACTTTCAATTGAGTACAATGGAGCATGTGAAGAAAGGCCATAAAAATGGCCTTGCTGCCCTCTCTTTCTCATATATTCTGTACATAAATTACTAAATCCATAGACTTAAGACCAAGAACAGTATTACTCAACTTGGCCATAAATGTGACCGATGTGTATTTTAGAATTAAAATGGTGGATGGGGTTTGGATTATTTTTTTTGGTGTCACAAGCTCATCCCAATCCTCCAAACTCTCTCTATTTGCATGTATGCAGCTGCACAGGCTTCTAGGTTATAAAAAGGAATCTAATTGCATATCCAGTGACAGTTTGAGGCAGAGCTGGCATTTGACTAGATATACTCGTGCTTTGTACATGTAGCCTTAATTTGAGAAGCTCAGAAAAGTAAGCATCCGTGGTTTTAAATAACAGAGTACTATTTCTGTTCAAATGTTAATAAGTCAGTAATTAATTAAAGTTGAGTTTTTTTTAAGTGATAATACATTCTGTTAATTAGAGGTATAGGGACTTAATAGCTGTGATATTGTACAAAAATATCCACTGTCATTCATGCTTTGGATTGTTTGCAAATTATATGGTACAGTCTTCAGAGTCACGGAACAAACAATTGAAAGACATAAGCAGTAATGATATTCTGTAATTAGATATTAATTACCCTGAATTGAACTGCAGTTATTCCTTAGTGACAAAGGGCTGCAGTATCGTTAAGCAAACTCTTCACAGCCTAAAGGAAAAAAATATCTTCTTGAAGTGTTCTACAGTTGTCTGAAACTTATTGAAGTGTTGACACTCAGTGTTACTAAAAATTAGTATTACACGAACTTGTTAATATTGCAATTAATATTACAAAACCATTTCTATTCAACATTTTATCTTTTTAAGCATTTGAATTTCACTGAAACTATGACATTATTTCCTCTGTGTAGATACTTTAAAATTTACAGATATCTAGGTAAAATAATGAATAAAAAAGACTAACTTTAAGCAGAAAAGTGTTTTTAGGTTTACCTGTCTCATCTTCAGAATCGGGAACATTTTCACTGTGACACTGTGCTGAATGACCTAGCTGTAAGGTGTAAATTCAATATTTAAATACTGCTACGTTTTCAGCCTGGAAGAAACAGAGGTAAATTTCCTATAGATCATAGAACAGTTTGAGTTAAAAGGGACCTTAGAGATCATCTCATCCTAACACCCCCACCACGGGCACCGATTCCTTCCACTCGATCAGATTGCTGAAAGCTGCATCTGACCTAAATGGCAAGGGTTTCCTTCTCTTTACAACATTTGACTATTGTTAAAGTAATTGTTAAAGAATTAGAAATGATTGGTGGGTCTGAAATGTATGGAGATTTAAAAAAATTTTTTTACATCAGAAGATTTATGCCAATAAAACTGAGATCAGACTCCTCAGAATTTTGCAGTTGTTTTGTAATAATGAAACTGGGCATGTGGTTCACTAAATAGCTCTCAATCATGCTGGATTTAAGTGTGTGGGTTTTTTTCTGTACTATCAATGGATTCACTGGCAGGTGTAGAGCAATAGATGACACTTTAATGTGCTCAGGGATCAAGACCTGGACAAACTATAGTTTCAGCACTATGTTTAAAAGCAGAAGCATCCTGCTGCAAATCCACTGCTGGCTGCACAACATTTTAAAGTACATTTTCAAGTTCCTTTAACCACAGCCCAAGATAGGAATTGTTTGCTGAATTTTTTATTTTTATTCTTTTTTATTTTTCATAGACAAAAAATCTGAGTATACATTGAGTTGCAGATGATCAGCAAACATAGCAGATCAAATATTTTAGGCACTAAGCATGCACATAGTCTCTGTGCTGGCTTCTTTCTAGCAATGAAATCTGTGTAGTTGTCTATAATACCAAAATTTGTCAGACTGCTTATTGGTAATCTTTTATTTAAGTACATAAAAAGATGAAAAGGATTTCACTGCTCTACTGTTTTAGAATTCCTATTCCTCTGCTAAAACACTCACTGCTTAAAATAAATGTAAATATTAATACCAAAATCAGTTTTCTTGATACTAACTTATTTTAAAACTTATTTTGTTCCATGCTGCATTTTGAAAAGAAAAAACAGATGTACAGATTTAAAGAACGAGATTCTGATTTCCTTAGAATATTTTAAGAACAGCTCTGTCCACAGCAGTTTCCTACTGTTATAATTGGTAACATAGTACAGCCCAAGGTACATTAGTGTGACATATACATTTGTGATATAGAAGATGCTTAAAAGTAAAGGGAGTTGGTTTTGAAGACACATATTAGAAATGGCAGCATCTTTCTTTTATGGAATTAAATACTTGTCTTGTCTTTTGTGCACTCAAAAATGTTTCCCAAAAGAATTTCTAAACACGAGTGTCAAAGAGGAAGACACTAGTTTATACCTGCAGGAGGACAAGCCTAAAATTGTGAAACACTGAAGTTTTCCGGCTTGAAAATGACAGAAGCAAGTATATATAGGAGACAGCGTATTACAGTCATTGACAGCAGTAGGAATAGGTGTGATTTTAGAACAATTGCAAAGTCGACTTTATGGCTAATTTTAAAGCTCTTTCTCTTGTTTATTCATTTTTGAAGGTTATGAGAATTATGATCACATGTACAGCTCTGCATAGCTGTCCACTCGGAGATGATGGCGACTCCATAGAGAATACTCGCAAACTCCTGGTTAACCATCAGCATAGAGCTCCTTTTATCCAAAAGTTTTGATAACTGCTTTTCACCAGCTCTCCAATTCTGCTCCATCATGTTGTCTCTACCAGCCTAAACTACTTCCTAAAATGGTCCTTTTGCTGTTCCTTGCAATCCTGTTATTGAGGGAAGATGTCTGTGGGAACTTTGGGCTTTTGGTTTCAGCACAGGCTAATGAAAGAAGAGTTGTTGCGCACATGCCTGGTGATATTATCATTGGAGCTCTTTTCTCTGTCCATCATCAACCAACTGTTGACAAGGTTCATGAGAGGAAATGTGGAGAGGTAAGAGAGCAGTATGGCATTCAGAGAGTGGAGGCAATGCTACATACCCTTGACAGAATTAATCTGGACCCCACATTGTTGCCAAATATAACGCTCGGATGCGAAATAAGGGACTCCTGCTGGCACTCTGCTGTGGCTCTGGAGCAGAGCATTGAGTTCATAAGGGACTCTCTTATTTCATCAGAAGAAGAGGAAGGGATGGTGAAGTGTGTGGATGGATCATCATCGTCTTTCCGCTCCAAGAAACCTATTGTTGGTGTCATTGGACCTGGCTCTAGCTCAGTTGCTATCCAGGTCCAGAACTTGTTGCAGCTTTTCAATATACCTCAGATTGCTTATTCTGCCACAAGCATGACCCTAAGTGACAAAACTCTGTTCAAATATTTTATGAGAGTTGTGCCATCTGATGCTCAGCAAGCACGGGCTATGGTGGACATTGTCAAGCGCTATAACTGGACCTATGTTTCTGCTGTACATACCGAAGGTAAGAGGTTGGGTTTGTTTTTTTTTTCAAATATAAGAATGCATTCAGACTACTTTCATGTTGCCTAATAGATAGATGATGAAAGTTTGATATTACTGCTTTTTTTGCCAATCAGATGTCAGCAAGATAGGCTTTTACTTTACTTAATAATAACATCACATTCTCCATGAGGCCGAGGTAGCATCATCCTGGTAACAATTGAAAGCAAAGTTTGAAATATGGGATTTTGGGTGCCCTAGGGCCACTTGTTGCTAAATGTGTTTTCTCTGGATTCTCTTAAATGACCTTAATTTAACTTAGTCAACATTTATTTATTTTTCTTTATTTAGCAGGCAGTATATTTATGTGGAATAATCATTTTTACTATATTCGTGTCAATGGATAATGAGAAAGTGTCTGCTCTTCTCAGTGCAAAATAGAGATAAATCATCATTTGAAACTGTAGCTGAGTCAGGATGTTCTCCTGCTTAATGTCTGAACCACAGAGGCACGAATACTAGAAAACATGCAATTCTGGCTAATATCTGAGTACAAACTCCATGAAAACAGAATTGTTCCTATCCTTTTTATCGTTTTAAATGGAACATTTCTTGTCCTGCAATTGACTATTAGCTGTTATTTTGGAAGCGAACAATGGAAATCTTCTTGAATCTTCTTCACACGTTTATGCTCCATCAGGTATCCAGAAAATCAGAACTGTGTGCTAAATTGTTTTCCTCTTTTTATTAGTTTAAGTTATAGTTTAAGCTTTTACCTAGTGTTCACAAGAGTATATGATTAAAGAGAAAAGCTATAGAAAAACTTAACTGATTTCGTTATTCCTTGTGTTGATAGAGTGGAGTGGGTTCATCTTGCTATAAGTGATTAGAATTTTATGTTGCCTTAAGAGCAGATTTCATCAGCCCCTGTCTAATGACACCACCACTTAATGAGTTTTCTGGAATTTGATTTGCTGATGGGTTTTAGGATCTCACCAGCTCACTTCTGTTCAAACAGACAAATGCTGAATGAAAGGTTCAGAATATGATCTGGGAATGAAAAATATTATTAAGAGATTGAGTAGTGGTAGCGACATTGCTGAACAGCAGCAGATGATGCTGGCTTTATTACAACCAATGGAAAGCAGATTGTCCTTCCCACACACTAAGTATGCTTCCCTGGCAGACTTTCTACTATTCAAAGCCCTTTTTTTTTGGGAGATGCTTGTCCAATGCTAGTATGTAGAGATCTTTTTCCTCCTACAGATATGTAGAAAGCTTGTTCTGCAGTATTAAAAAGAAAAAAAAAAAGAAAAGAAAAACGTTAGAACTTCCATGCAGATTGTTGCAATAATGTTTCCATCAAGATAATGAAAGCTGGTAAATAACTGCAGCTTCTTTTGTGAGGGGATTGCATGAATATATTAGCAGTTTAATGTAACAGTGTATAAATCACTCTAAGTCACATCGTGTAGTGAAGATATTCTTTGCCAGCTGATGCCTTTGGCATGGCTTGGTGCGCAGCTTTTGCTTCACAAATATGTAGGAATAACATCATTGTCAAAAATAATGCCACGGATGCATCACATTAGCATAAGGTTTTATATCCTGACTACTTTTGATGACTCGTGTAATTTTTGCTATGAATAATTTTTTACACCTCTGCTTACTGAGAAGGGATGCTTATATATTCAGTGTGGGAATTGTCAAGCTTATACCAAGGTCTAATTCTGCACAAAGTGAAAATACCGACTTCTACTACTTCCCGTGGACACTGGAGCAGATGGTAACATATGGCATGTTAGTCTTATGGCAGAAAAACTTTTTACTGTGCTTTGGAAAGAAGAGAATAGGGACACAGGGGATGAAGCTGGAGACAGTCGCTATGGGCAAGACAAGGGTAGCAAATGACAGTGGAGTGGAGTGTGAAGAAGAAATGATGAATGATGTATCTAGTACAATATGTGCCTATTTTGGCTGGTATTAAAGTGGATGAGATAGATGGTGTGTTGTTAGTACCTGAGGCCTCATATCTTTCATAGCATATTTACAGCAATATGACTTTGGACTTCAGTGAATGAATGTTAAATTTGGGTACTGGGAAGCTTATGAGATCCTACCATCTATTTGCATAGTCTGGTCATGTTGATGACCAGTTAAATAATATCACACTAATTTTTTCTAACAATAGAACCAATAGCATTTATAATGGGATAGAAAAATATGAACAGGTCAAGACATTTCTTTGAAATACGTCAATGTTCTGAGCATTTTTGAAAGATTATGACAGATGTTATCCCTCCCAGTAGTGGAAGTATATTTTAAAAGGATGTTGAAAATCTTATAAATGAATGTTAAAGAAAAGGAATTGAATAAACCAGCAAAAGAGATATTATTCATTTATATTATTTTAAATTTTGTTTTAATTTTTGATTTTACTATAGTGTCTATTTACTTGTAAACATTCTGAATATGCCCCTCTACTCAATGTCCTATATTATTATTTCAAAATAGGAAAAAAGTACTGAATCTTCTGCTTGCAATTTTTATTGACTTAGGATCTTGCCTACCAATTGAGAGTGGTTCTTCTTTCAACACCTTCAGTAATTCTGTCTGTCTACATTCATTATCTTTAGCTAAATCTTCATGCATTAACCAGACTATTCTGAAATACGATCTCTAGTTTCTGGGAAGAATTTTGAAGGAGAGGGTGTGTCCTCTCTTTCAAAGCTGGACAGTGCAGAAAAAGCTTGGTTATTTCATTGTTTTGGTAGTTCCATAAGAAGGTAAAATTATTTGTCTAGGGTAAGAAAAGCCTGACATAAGTCAGTTGCTTCATAGTAAAAACTTTTATTTGAATCTTTCCTTCTGCACTTACTAGTTGTCTGTGTCTTCAATAGATTAATATTTCGAGAGGGTGATCTGAAGTTATGTTGTTTCAGATTTAAAATATATAAAAATTTGGAGAGGTTCTTGTAAGCTTTGCTTCTTTCACAGTTAGCGTGACGCTTTAATCTAGGTCACATCTCCAGATGTACCAGTAACCTCTAAGAGTAAATCATTTTCCTAAGAACTAGAATGTAGCAAACACTGTTGTCAGTGGAGCTCTTATTTTAAGGAGAAAGCCTCAGCAATCCAATTAACAGGAAATATGAGTAACAAATGAAGGATATTTCCACTTACTGCAGTGTATTTTACATATGTCAGTCAGAAACCTTTGCAAGTTTTAGATACTCTTAGGTTTTAACTCCCCTTGCTCAGCTCTGTCAGAAATTATATGTGCAGCTGGCATCATTACTTTCCTCCACTTCCCAACTCTTCTTTTCGTTTAATGACTTGTGGGGCTTTATTCTGAATCAATCTGACTGAAACTTTTCCACCCGCCGTCAGGACACCTTTTAAAAAAGCCTCATCAGTTCTGCAGTCCAGGTCACACGGTAGTTCCGTGAACAGATATTGTAGCACTGTGTAGCAGGGAGCAGGCAAAGAGGGAAACTATGACAGGAAATTCCTTGTACTGAGGATCTACCACTTAAAACCTGAAGCAAGTGCCTTCAGCTTTATGGATTGCTATAACAGGTATACAGGGTGTGCTGGAGAATATTTCATCTGAATTTTGCATACTGATCTAATTCTTTCAGCTGACCTTACAGAAGTTTTCTTCCTCCACTGTTATAGGAGCAGAGCTTAAGCAAACTTTACTCAAAATTAAGCCAACTTTTACTTCTTAATCCAACTTCTCAGACAGACAACAAGTCACGAGTGCAGCTGAGAGCTCAGTCTGGGCCTCTCTCCAAAATAAAGTAGATCAGCAGGGAGAAGCCCTCTGATTTAGTCACAGTTTCTCAGAATGTATTAAGGATCTTTTCTAGATTTATGTCATTGCTGTCCACTTACAAGGAAACCAAAGTATGTAGAAGGGTTTAGAGAGGAAAATTTGTGCCTGTGTTTGGATTTTGGGTAGTGTTGGTTGGCATGCACATGAGCTATGCAGCTCAAACACCCCTGGCATTTTGTCCTGGTCTTTTCTTTGTTAACCACTTCACACCACAACTGATTGGAAATGGTTGAGGAAACCAGAGAGAAGCTGACTGTCTGCCACCAGAGACAAAAACTGTCTGTTTGCCTTATTTCCCCAAATGAAAGCATTCCCTGGGCTTTTTGAAAGATCAGAGAAAAACATATACATTTTTCTCTTCTTCCATCATTGCGCTTTGAAGGCCTCATTGGAAGCCCATTTGAAGTCAATACATCCCCGTTGACCAGACTGGCATTTGGATCAGGCATTCCTAGCCAGAAGGACACCCCCTGGGAGCCTTTGTTTAAAATTTGCCTGGAGCCAAATGAATTAACAATTTGGAAAGCAATTTTCATTGCCATTGGAAGCCATTTATTTTGCCACTCTGAATGGAGTGAAGGGGTGATGTGTACTGGAAAAACAGAACTGCACAGGGATGCAATTGAAGCACAATAGGCCAAACTTGTTGGGAGTGTCACGGGATGAATTTCATTCCATTATGTAAAAGGTGTGATTTACTTTTGAACAAAGCCTTGGGAAAGAAACCACATTGTCATCATTTTCTTTAGACAGCTCAGTAGGTAAACATTGGATCAAAATCATCCTCACAGTTCTCCCAGTTTAATATAACTTTCATCCATTTAAATTTATCCTAAGTGCATATAAAGAAGTGGTTCACGTTCATTTTCTTAGGATGTACCCAGGCAAGCATAATAAGAGGATTTTTTTTTTTTTTTTTTCTTTTCTGCAGATAAGGGTAATTTCACACACTTCTTTTCATATTTGTTCAGATGTGCCTGGTTACAAGACTATTCTTGCCTACATCCTTTGCTACCAAGTAAAGAACAAAATGAAAATTAGTCACAGCCTGTGAGACTAGGATGAAGAAATGAATGAAAGATCTGCAACAAGTTGACCTTAAACCTGCTTAGAGCATATTGTACTTACATGACATTGCAGAGATTTTCTTTCAGACTCTGTTTTTTTCTCCTTTAGACATAAAAACTGTATCACAGTCTGAAATATTATTTGCTTTTCAAAGAATAACATGATGGAAAATTACATTCATTTTATTTTATACATAGGTGAAATTTTTTCATTTTTTACATGCAGAAAAACCCCACATAGAAATAATGTACCAAAAAAAAGTCATTGTTAGTCCATGACAATATTTTCAACTTCAAAGCAAATTTATTTCAAAATATCTGCTTTTAAAATGGGCTTCCAATGAGGTCTTCAAAATGTCTTGTCCAAAGACTGGAGAATGTTCTATTTCAACAACGCTTTATTTTTGCCCTTGGGCAAAATATTTACTTCTGTGCTGATTTTTTTTAAATTACTTTTTATTTTTTGGAGACTTTTAAGCTGTTTCAAACATAAATGTTTAAATCAGGATATATGATAGGCTCTCAATCACATAGACCTCATAACAGAAATTGAAAACACCTCTCATCTGAAAGAAAATATGGGAAAGGGAAAATCCAGTTCCAGTTCTATTCTGCTGAGGAATTTACTCATTTTTATCCAACATTGACATCTTTAACAGGGGTGGCTTTTTCTCGCCTGATTTCAAATATTTGCCCTGACATCACAATTATGAAAAGTGAGTAAATGTTATCAATCAGCTGGGAATACTGAGATAGAAAACTGAAGTACCATCAGGTTAATGTTTGCTTTGTTTTGCGGTGATTGATTAACCGGAGAGTGCTTTAACACTGCTGGCAGACTGCTCAGGCCAGACATACACGTGGTGAAGTATCTTGACTGACAGAAAAATGAAAAACTAAAGGTATACTCTAGAGCATAACGGAGATGAAGGTTGTTGGGGAAACACCACGAGATACCACAGGGAAGGAGAGCAAGGAGGTGCACTATTCTAAAGGGTTTTTTTTTCTTAAATCACTTTGAAAGGAATAGTATAGAGTGGACACAGCTAAAACCAGGACATCGGATTTTCGAAATGTCATTTTACTTCTTTTCTTCAGGGGCTAAGTGTTTGAATGTGACTTTTTTCCTCACTTAGACTCCATAGCTACTCAACGAAAGTTGCAATGTATTGAAACTTGATTTCATTGAGAAGGGACACGGGAGTCCAGCATTTTTCAGCTTCATTTTAAAATCGTCTTTCACCTTAATCCTGCAAATTACACAGTTCTTGTCCCCATCCCCAGGGTGCACCTCTTCGATCAGAGAGGGATCTATCAGGCTGATGAGATTGGGAAATCTTTCAGGAATCAAGTATTCACTGCACAAGTATTCACTCCTGGGTCAGATCAGTTTTATGAAAGATGGTCCTTCTAATATATGCTGTCAGATGACCATGGGTTGTGACAGTGGTTAATTTGTCTATATTCCACAGTGATATTTTGTGTTTGGGATTAAAGAACGCATGCTATAGATCTGGCTGGAAAATAGATATTCCGTACAATTTAAAAAAAGAGAAATGTTACTGAAGTATTTCTTACCTCAAGTCAGAACTGAAAGCCAAAATAACAACATTTTCTAGTGAGTGAAACCTATGATAAAACTCAGAAGACAGTCAAAATAAACTACTTGTCTTGTGGTTATATTAAATGAGTTGGTAAAAGGCAACTTTATGAATCACATGGAAACTTCATTCAAAAAGGTGTAAACTTTTTAAAATTTTGCACAAATATTAATGTTCTTTAACAGTTTGATAAAAATGTGTTTTAGGGAAGAGCTGGAAGGTTCCTCCCATCTCATTTTATTTGATGTGTCCTCTATACCATGACTCTGGTACACAAATTAAACATTTTTTGATAACACTGATATCTCAGTAATCTAATAGTTTGGATACACTGATACCTCAGTAATCTAATAGTTAAGCGGGGGCTGATGAACAAGGTCCCATTATTCATTATTTGTGATGATTTGTGGTATTTCTGCATCTACTATATTTTTTTCTTTCTTTCTTGAAACCACCAATTATTCTTTTTCCATGAATATTACTTAGTGATAGGAAATTTAAATCGTGAATTTGTGAAGTAATTTTTCCTAGATTTCAAGATCAAAAGCACAGTTACTACACTTCACTATATGAAAAAATCTTCAAAACATTATTTCATATTCCCTGATATACCTCCTGTCATAGAGAATTCAGGAGAGATCAGGAGCTGGAAAGAATGGAAGAGAGAGAAAAAAAAGCTACCCAACATCACTGGGGGGACTAGATTGTGAACCCACTTTCCTGAATGCTAGTTTAAGACCCCAGGCATGGGAAGACTTCACCAGACAATAGAATTTAATTTCCTTCATAAACAAGGAAAAGGAAGGTGCCTTGCACTTGTCAGTACATTTATGCATCAAAAACACATTGTAGGCAGCTTAATAGTGCAGGAGTTAAATCAATGTTATTTCAAAACTGGAAAGTACCTGTATAGTTATGGAGCAGAATAGATATTTACATTGGTCCATACATGAAGGGCTGCTTCTTGTAGTTACAAGAGAGTTGACTTGTGATTTCTCTGAAAGGTAAGAAAGGCAAAAGGCCTGTGCGGGGTCTTTTAAACTTCTCAGTTTTCCTGAGGCTATTCTGACTAGCTGACTCTTGAATCATACAGGAGATCGTGAACTTGGACGTGAATAAAAAATTACAGATTTTGCTTCAATTTAATTTGGAAGCCACTAGTCAGAGGGTAACATTGCATCTACCTTACTAAAATTCAGTTGCAGGCTCCTGATGATGTGGAGGTGTACCATGCTATAATGCAGATTATTACACATAAATTCATTGTATGTGTATATATTAAAGAATTGGGAAGGTAATTAACAGTACAGTTGCCATCTACTTTGACAATGGAATGTTGAGATAATCCCATTTGTAAATCACATCTTTTTTTTAACCTAACATCATTTAACTCAACATTCTAAACTCATTGACTAGAAAAATAAAACACAAAAACCCCACAAACACACAGTTAAGACTGCCTCTAAGTGAGAGCTTTGATTGCTTGATTTACTTCTATTTTTTTTCTGCAAGTGTCTGGCAACATTTATGATTGTCCAAATACATGGTCTGGGTGATATATGAGGAAGCCTCCATATAAAATCAATTACCTTGTCAAAGGGCGGACAAACAATACATAGGGAAAGGCTATTGCTCAAAGTGCAATACGTACTAGACAAGTTGCAAAGGTAATAACTGGGGTGGCTGGTAAATCAGCACACTGAATGAATCCCATGGCCAAAATCCAACTTAATTGTTGAGAACAGTAGAAAGATGAGGAATATTATCAGTTCCTCAGTCTGTTGTGATCCAACTAAATGCTTCTTATTTGTCCTTAACTAAAGTTTGATTTTATTTTTCACCTTTTCTTCCTCAGGTAGATTTTTTTAACTTCCTAGATAATGTTATGGCCACTAGGAAGAATACAAATAGAGGTACTGCTGAAAGAAGGATGCAACATGCTGTTTCAGACTGCATAAAGCTTTAGGCAAGTATTTAAAAACAACAGCTGATCTAGCATGGCAGAGCCACAGAACACATTCACCTTTCCCTATTTTGGAATTACAGAAGTCTATTCTCCATACCTTAACTTTGTTGTGTCACTAGGTAGTAAAATGACAAGTAGTCATTGGTAGTTATTCCTTGGGCTAGAACTTAGTGTTTATGGAGGTACACATAGAGTGTCTTCACTTAAGAACTTCATGTAGAGGCAGAGTTGATTTCATCATTGAGTAGTCAGTTCGAACTGTGAATTATCTGTTCTTCAAGTGGAACAACCGACTGTATTGCTCTGACCTATAGTCCCTTTACCTTCATATGCTCTCAGAACTTCTCTTACCAGGCCTTATTCTAATCTTTTTTTTTTGGCTAAACAAGCATCACCTCTGTAAATTGCGTTTTCCAGAGACTGTTATTCTTATGGATCTTGTATAAACCTTTCCAATTTTGACAAATACTTTTTTAAGAGCATGCACCCCTATTTTTTTTGCTCCTTTTTTGGGGGGGGGATTGGTATGCCACTTACTTCTTCAACTTGCAGTCAGGTAGGAGAATGTTTTCCATAGATAAGCATACAAGTTGCTATTTCTTACCTTATCAGCAAAACAATAGAGTAGTGGTCTATAAACTTTATTGTTTATTTTTTCCCTGTCACAATTATCTGCCTCCAACTTGTCATAACTCATCTTCTGCCCATGTGATTTACTACCTCACCTTCCTCAATGTTTGATGTTTGTTTTTTCTCTTCTCTTCTCTTCTCTTCTCTTCTCTTCTCTTCTCTTCTCTTCTCTTCTCTTCTCTTCTCTTCTCTTCTCTTCTCTTCTCTTCTCTTCTCTTCTCTTCTCTTCTCTTCTCTTCTCTTCTCTTCTCTTCTCTTCTCTTCTCTTCTCTTCTCTCTCTCTCTCCTCTCCTCTCCTCTCCTCTCCTCTCCTCTCCTCTCCTCTCCTCTCCTCTCCTCTCCTCTCCTCTCCTCTCCTCTCCTCTCCTCTCCTCTCCTCTCCTCTCCTCTCCTCTCCTCTCCTCTCCTCTCCTCTTTCTACCATCTATTTTTCCGGTTACATTGTCTCCTTGCTTGTCCTCCTTGGTAAGGTTTAATTTCTTTTTCCATCTTATTCCTCCCCTTCTTATGAAAGAAAGAACACAAAACAATTTCAGAGAGATAATTGTATGAATAAGATAGGATACACTGATTTGGATATCTCTAAAACTTTTGGGTTTTGTTATTGTGGCTATTAACCAACACAAACAGAGACCTATTTTTAAATTTTTTTTACCTGAACAATCCAGACTTAGGCCGAGTGTCTTCTAAAAGTTTAGGTTGTAAGATCTAATAAATTCTAACTAGAATTTATTTTGTTTTAAAGCCTTGAGTATCACAGTTGTACAATTTGTAGATTTGGCAAGCAAAATCTTGAAGGTGAAAGATAAGATGAAATTTTTCCTCTATTTTACATTCATCAGTTTCAACAATCTTCACAATCAACATCATTCTCAATTGTATTAGAACAGGGTTTGTGGTCAAAAATATCTGTTGCATTTGGAGAACCATACATCATGTCCCAAACCTTTTGTCCACCAGGTTGTCTCAGAGATGGTCTTTGTAAGCAAGATGAGGATGTAATCAAGGAGCATGCTGGTAATGCTCTTGAGGGTGTTCCCTGCCTTGCAGAAGGTATTGTATATGGCTGTGATCTCTGAGCTGTGCTGAACAGGCAGCAGAGATTCATCCTGACAGGGAGTGAGTCTGTACTTAGGCACAGAAGAAGAGAAAAAGCCAGAAGTTTGGAAAGGGATCTTCTACCTTCTGTTGATGAAGGATAAATAGTGAAGTACAGCTCTTTTCCCACTTCCATGCTGTCTTTGCAGCTGAGAGAATTTTATTGTAGGTTTCCAAAGAAGTCCAGGGAGGAAAATTAGAAAAATCCTGCAGGTGATACAAATGTGGCTTTATGACTAGAAGGGAATTTAAGGATGCGTTTGATAGGTAAGTAGTTCTTCCTTTTTCTTTCATCTTTACCATTAAAAAAATACAGACTTCAAGTTCTTTTCACATTTAAAGAAGCTTTCTAAAAGTTTAGGATATGTGCCTAAAATGAGAATACAAGACAGGATATATTATGTTTCCAGTATGAGTTTCTCATATGTCTTCAGTCATAGTTATATACATAAAGGGCTTCTTCAGTTTTTTCCTTTTGACAGTGCTGGGGGATGTGAAGTTACCTTGCTCATTTTCATGCATATGTAAAAAGACAGGCAATTTATCTGATCTATTTCTTTCCCTAAAGGGAATGTATGAGACTAGCTCAAATTTAAGGAGTCTAAAAAAATGTTGAAGTTGTATCAGATACTCTCTTTTTCTGACTTGCATCTCTCCCTTGAAAGCCCACTGTATGGGGTATTTAGATAACTCAACTTTTTTTTTTTTTTTTGGCTCCTCCATGCTTACTGGAAAGAAAGGGATATGTAGATGATGAATGTTGTACTGGATATGGGGCTGAAGGTTTAGCTCACTCAGAGTTTCTATGCAGATATTTTTTTTTTCCTCCCCAAATCCGAAGGCATTTATGCAAATGCATAAATGTCAGACTGCTTAAGTAGCTCAGAGTGAAGCATCTGGTACAGCATGCATTCAGAGATCTCAACCTCACGGATTTTATATAGAAATTGGACTTATGTAATGACTGGAACAAGCTAGGAATATACTCCTTCTGGTAAACCACCCAAGATTCAACCAAGGAGTGTAAGCTTTATAATTACAACAACTTTCTGCTATAGGATTTTATTGAAAAAGTGAAGGTAACTTGACCTGTAGACTTACAAATTTCCCTTTTCCTCCACCGTTCCCTATTTGCTTGTTTCTTCAATTGTGAAACCTTCCTCCCCCTCCCTCTTTCTCTGGCCTCTTGCCTGTTAACTAAAACTGTCTGAATCATCCAGGCTAACATAGCCTTTTTCTTTTCCTGCTCCCAGGCTGACTTTATTATAACTTTATGCATTATTCATGTGTATTCAACCAATGTTTTTTGCAGACAGATTCTGCTATATCAACTGTCCACAGGCTATTCGGGCAAGGCTGGAGGTACCTTTAGGCACCACTCTGTGGGAGGAGTGACATGTACATGATGCTGACCCAGGAGTCAAGGTGCTGAGAAGCCTCCCAGTCAGGCATGGTTGCTTATGACCATGTCAGGCCAATGCTGAATACTCTCCATCCTTGTGCAATGGCATGTCTGTCACAATAAACTGTGCAATAAGATGGAAAACTATTGTGTTTTCAAATCCGTGCTGTGGGTTGGAAACGTAATACTACCTCTTCTTCTAGCCTCATTCAACTGCTCTGGTCAGCAGTGGGAGTCAAATCAGCAGAACTGGAAAATTTGGCATGAGAATATTGAGTGTGGAGAGCAGGACAATGCAATGGCTATTGGAGTAGGGTGTTTAAGATTATTTACGTGGAAGTGAGAGATCGAGTTCTGTGGTCTCCTGGACTAGCCAATGTGGCCCCAATGAAACTGTAGAGATCATGCTAATGCTTTATGGTGGAGAGGCTGGTTCAGATATATTAAGGTTGTATCAGGCTGTACCATTACAGTACTGTGCTCAGATTGATCAGTCCGTTGGGAAGCACAGCATAGGACATGACACTGTGCTGCTGAGGATGTCAGCTAGCAGCTCAGCACAACAGGCTAGATCAGAACTGCATTAGGGATGCCTTCAGCCACTTCTGTAGCCTGCTGTGGACATGCCTCCAGCCATATGCAAGGGAGCCTGCTTAATGATTTTATAACAGTTTGGCATTTTGTAGGCTGAGAATTGGCACACATGGGTGTCTTTGAAGCATTTGCTCTAAACACCCACATTTCAAGTGCCTGATGGAAGTGTTGTGAGGATCAATACTTTGGAAAGTAAGGGACACTCAGAAGCTACTGGCAATGTAGGACAGAGAAGCTCATGGATATGTACGTTGTGTATATGTTCTGTTATCAACCTTGTATGGGTTTTTGCCCTTAGGGAAAGTACTCAGAAACATTGAGAAAAAATGCCTTGATTGACATACTTCCCCTAGAAAGGTAGAAAGACAAAGGACACTGGAAGCCTGGAAAACTGAGAGTGTGAAGGCTGATTCCTATTTCTCTTTTACACATAAGCTTAGCTTTTAACTGATTTTGTTTTTTCTACTCTTGAACAGTTGGTAGAGTGGGTGTTATATCCAACACCTCTGTGTGACAAATCTCAGCCTACAAAATACTGACATGTTACGTTTCATTAACCATATGGGACCTAATTATGCTGCCAGCTAAAATACAGGTGCAAGTTCCAAAGGATCCGTTTGCTAGATGTGCATGGGCCCTATAGAACCTTACAGTATGTTTGCCTACACAAATCAAGGAGTTCATTCGACACTTGCATCGCACATGACTTCATCGAGATGTGTAGAGACTAAACTTTAATATATAACTGAAATAAAAGAGAGAAAGTTTTGGGGCTAAAGGAACAGTGTCAGTGTGTACATAAACATAAATGAAAAAATATTGTCAAAGTCTTCCCAGAGAGTAACATTTTACTGTCATGTCCATGAAGAAAACTGGTCAAAGGCAGCCAGAGTCCTTAAAGCAGTGGAGCATTGCCATTTTCTGCCTACAGACAATCTGGAACAAGGCGGCCCAGATTTGGCAGTGCTCTCCCTGCTGTGCCTGTCTCACTGGGATGTCAGTTCAAAGACACGAGTGCTACATAATGCTGCTTGCAGTAATTTCATCATGGATTATTTTATCAGGTGGGCTGTGAGCGGATGGAGTGAATTTTGCACGGATCGGATATGAGTGCCAAGAGGACTCTTAGCAAGAAGGGTGGAAGTGGAATATCAAAGGTCTAGGTGAAGGAGAAAAACAAGAGAACAGAATTAAGAGAACCAAAGTGCAGGAACAGCAGTAGTGTTTAAGATGAAGGGTTTAACTGATACAATTTCTAGATCTGAGTATTTAATACACCTTAGATCCTGTCCAGAACGTGCCATCTACAGGCTCTGAAATGCTTCATAAATTAAGTGTAATTTTAGTGGTAAGGAGCCAAAGGACTGACAGCTGGTATGCTGTGACAGAGGCCAACAAGGCCCCTGTCTTGTATCCCAGACCTCTGGTCTCCCTTGCATGAGGTTGATGATTCATGGCTGATGGTCACAAACCTGTTACTATATGGGAAGTGTCACACTGGGTCCTTCCACTGTAATTTGTGTAAATTTGATGGGGAGTACAAGGCCTGAAGTTGCTCTTCAGATCAGAAGTGAGAATGCAGCAAGGTGCTCTCAGGGGACTAAATATTTCTGCAGACATTGCTAAATTTTAGGCAAAAGCAAGACGTGGAATACAGCAATAACTAAAACGGTGTTTGCATTTATAAGCGGTTGATTTGTCCTAAATATGTCAAGCAGAAATGACTGAATTTTGCTTTGTAAAATGGCTCTTCAAATCAATCATGTTAATAACTTCCATAAGCTGATAGTTTCTCTCTGGCTAGATAAATATTTCACTTCATATGATCGTGGTAAAGGTGCTACTAGCTTCATTACATAAGCAAGAAATGAATAATTACTTCACAGTTTTGTAAAGGAGTTTGTAAAAAAGTCATAACTGGAACTATGACAGCATTTGAGAGATTGTTGTGTGTGTTCTTTGCATTAGTATAAAAAATATTTTTATAACATTTTACTTTTTTTTTTTTTTCCGTAGTAACCCAATAAACATTTTATAGGAAAAGAGGAAGATTTGATTGGGGGTTTTTTTGAATGAAAGATGTTTTACAAAATTGGAAGTATGTGTGCTTGCACACTGTAATTTCTATTGGTGGAATTTTCTATAGTGCTATCACCTACACACACCACCTCTGGACAGCCATGGGTTAGAGTTCATATGCCCAACAGCTCTTTTTGCTCTCCTCTAAAAACAGCAACGGTGACATTTACAGTGAAACTATTTTTTTAATCTGCATGGGTGTGTGAGAAGATGCTCTGACTTCAAAGATCTTCATTTTGCCTGGCATGCAAAATTTACTGAATAAATAATAAGACTGATTGCTTTGGGTTTAAATGTAATCTAAAAAGTATTTAGGGCAACATACCAAGTATTTATGTGTCTCAGGGAGTTGTTCAGATTGTGAATATGTGAATATGATCTTTTTATTGGCTTTGCTTGAAATGTTTTAATCTGTAAACCATTGCATTATTCTGAAGTCCACAGAGAGGTTTTTTCCTCAATATAATCTTTGCAACTGAAAAGTCTCACAAAAGTTACCAAGTGACACTTTCTGATAGGAAAGATTTCATAGTAGGAAAGGATATTTGCTACCTTCTTTCAATTTACACTTTGCTTTAAGGTGATGAACAGGAAGGCCAGCCAAGTGAGGATGTGGACGATGGGCAATCTGCACCAGAGGTGTCTCACCAGTCAACTAAGCCCACTGCCCATATCACAACCACACCCATAAGGAAAAAAAGGTTATAATAGTAGATGACTCACTTCTGGGTGGAACTGAGTGCCCAATATGTCTGGTAGTCCCTCAGCATCTGTCTGCGACAAGCTGTGGGATGACACACCAGGATTAGAGAGAGAGGGTGCTACTAAGGGCCTTCAACTGCTTACTCTGAGGTGAGCTGGGGACACAACAGCACAAAGTCTTATAGAGATGACCTAGGAGCTCCTGAGATAATATGAGCCAATGGGGAAACACCCAAAGAACACCTCAAGGGAATTAAGGTGACATAAATGACAACCAAGTTAAAGTGCCTCTACACGAACGCATGCAGTATGAGCAACAAACAGGAGGAGTTAGAAATCTGTGTGCGATTACGATCTGGTGGCAAATACAGAGACATGGTGGGACAGCTCACATGACTGGAATGTGGTTATGGACGGCTAGGTCGTTTTTAGGAAAGACAGACCAACAAGGTGAGGTGGTGGAGTTGCTCTTTACATGAGAGAGCAACTGGAATGTATTGAGTTCTGTCCAGCGGAGGATGAGGAGCGAGTTGAGAGTTTGTGGGTGAGAATTAAGGGACAGTCTAACATGGGTGATACTGTGGTGGGTGTCTATTACAGATCACCTGATGAGGATGAGAAAGTTGATGAGGCCTTCTACAGGCAGCTGACAGCAGCCTCGCAATCAGAGGCCTTGGTTCTTATAGGGGATTTTAACTAGAGCCAGGATTTTTACTAGAACCTGGAGACCTGCATGGTTAACCAGGGATCTGCTGGGCAAAATCAGGTGGGAGAGTATATAGATCATGGAAGGAGGGGCTGGCCACTTGGGTGGAATATAAGACTGTTGTCAGAGGATGTAGGGAGGCAATTAGGAAAGCTAAGGCCTCCTTGGAATCAAATCTTGCAGGGGACGTCAAGGACAACAGAAAGGGCTTCTTCAAATACATTGCTGACAAAACTAACACCAAAGGCAATGTAGGCCCTCTTGTGAATGAGGTGGGTGCCCTGGAGACAGAGGACAGAAAGAAGGCAGAGTTACTGAATGCCTTCTTTGCCTCTGTCTACACTGTTGGAGACCATCCTCAGGAGCCCCAGTCCCCTGAGACCCCAGAGGAAGGCAAGATAAAGGAGGAGTTTGCCCTGGTTGAGGACGACTGGGTTAGGGATCACTTTGCACACTTAAACATCCATAAATCCATGGGCCCTGATGGCATGCACCCACGGGTGTTGAGGGAGCTGGCGGAGGTCATTGCTAGGCCACTCTCCATCGTCTTTGGTAAGTCGTGGGCAACAGAAGAGTGCCTGAGTACTGGAGGAGAGTGAATGTCACTCCAGTCTTCAAAAAGGGCAAGAAGGAGGATCCAGGTAGCTATGGACTGGTCAGCCTCACCTCCATCCCTGGAAAGGTGATGGAACAACTTATCTTCAGAGCAGTCTCTGGACATATCAAGGATAAGAGGGTCATTAGGGGTAGTCAACATGGTTTTGCCAAGGAGAAGTCATGTTTGACCAACCTGATAGCCTTTTATGAGGACATAAGCGGGTGGATAGATGATTGCCGTGCAGTGGACGTGGTTTATCTGGATTTCAGTAAAGCATTTGACACCATCTCCCACAGAATCCTTGTAACTAAACTGAGGAAGTGTGGTCTGGGTGATCGGGTAGTGAGATGGATTGTGAACTAGTTGAAGCGAAGAAGTCGGGGAGTTGTGGTCAATGGAGAGAGTCTAGTTGGAGGCCTGTATCTAGTGGAGTCCCTCCAGGGTCAGTGCTGGGACCAGTACTATTCAATATATTCATCAATGACCTGGATGAGGGAACTGAGAGCACTGTCAGTAAGTTTGCCGATGACACGAAACTGGGAGGAGTGGCTGACACACCAGAAGGTTGTGCTGCCATTCAGCGAGACCTACACAGGCTGAAGAGTGACAGAGAGACTTCACTGTAATGTTCTAGCTAGAAATATAGACTTCACCAGAAGGTTCAAACTATCAGTTTATTAGAGCTACACTTACAGGTCTAATATGTCACAATGAAGGTTTTATGGATACAATGGAAGAATACACTAATGCAATTAGAAGAAGAAAAAACACAACAGTACCCAAGATACACTATTACAGAACTCAAGTGATTCCCAGGAAAAATGTACGTTTAAGAAGTGCACAAGTTAGTAACAATAGCAATCCTAAAGTATGTCACACATATCTTAGACCTTACCCTCTTTCAGATAAGGGTTCTCAATCCCAGGGAAAATGTCCTTATCTGACATCCTGAATAAGGGGGGGAAGAATCTCCTACAGTCCCACTGTATGGTTGGAAAAGATTCTCTCCTCCAAATTCTGCCCAAAGTCTTACAGTTTTTATACTGTAAGGATGGGATATGGGGGGCAGAGTAATATCTGAGGGGACTTGGACTATCTGGAATGTTTATCTTTGGTTTTATGATGAGATTTCCCCTTATCTCTCCTGGGCGCTCCCTACTAAGTGTGTGATGACTAGCACATCAGTGGCTCAGCCCAGTTAACATATCTTGATACTTAGCCAGGTTAACATATTTCGCACATACATGATTTGCTCAGCAGAATTTAACACATCTCAAGACTAGACAGTGGTTGAATATGAGACTCAGGACAAAATGTTTGTTATCTCAGGTTTGGTTCTATTCAGGTTTCAGTCCTTTGTCTGTTGTTTCATTCTGGGGTGACTAAGGGCTGGGTCATTTTTTAACAAACCCCCCTTGGGTCATCACAGTAAAGGGTCTGTTAAGGCAAGACAAAGCTGTGAATTAATGCCTCCCTGGATCTCGACTTTGTTCTCTGAAACCTGTTCTGTGTGTATCCACACAGTTGGGCAGGTCGAAATTTTATTAAATACCACAAGGGCAAGTGTAGAGTTTTGCACCTGGGAAAGAACAACCCCAAGCACCAGTATAGGTTGGGGACTGACCTGTTGGAGAGTATCAGGGTTTGTATTAGAGGAGCTGTATTAGAAGGGCTGTATTAGTAGGGCACCAGCTGTATTAGCTGGTGTTCCTGTAGGTTATTTAAGTCTGTTACAAAAATAAATTCTGTTCCAAAATAGTGGCACATGCAGTCTTCACTTACTTTGCTGTTAAAACTGAGTCCTCTTCTTTCTTTGACTGTTTTATTTCTTTAGTCCAGACAGTCCAATGAAATTGGAAAAAGAAGAGATGGCAGTTTCAATCCATCACATACTCTGCAGGGTTCTGGTTCAGCAAGTGCTCTGACGACTTTTTGCTATTTTTGGTCTGAACAGTTCAACTGGTTAAGAAGAAGCAAATAAAAATATCCTTTGCTGATAGACAGTAGACTTCTGAATGCATGTTTGACAAGTTTTATCTACTAGAACAAGAGTAATGCTGATGAAGGAATTGCCTGCTTGCCTTAATTATATCTTTCATCAGGGACTCTTACTCTGTATGGCAATCAGTTTATTCATTTTCTCTCTTGCAATAGTTTTCTCTGAGAGAAACCCATTCGGTCTTGGCTGAAGCAGAAGCAACTATAAAACCAGCACCTTGGAATAAACTTGCTTTTGGAGATCTCTGATGGGTAGCAAAATGCTTGGTTTACAAATTTGTGTTGTTGATGTGAGAAATGGTACTTGTTGTATACTGGTAGCTCAAAATTGTATTTGAAAATTGTAAGCACCCACATGGAACTTCGGACACTACTGCAGTTCTGGTGTCAAAACCTTATATTTCTCATATTTCTAAGAATAATTTTATCATTTTTGAAATAGATGAACCTGAAACTGTTTGGGGCAGGGAATGGAATCTCACTGGGCATGTGTAGTTCTCAAAATAAGAAAGACCAAAGGCCAAGCTTAAACATTGCACTTTCTAACTGTTAACTCACAACCTGTTTCTCTTCTGGACCATTGCAATGATCCCTATACAAGGCCAATTTTCTATAAAGAGTAGTGGAACTAAGCAGTGGATGCAAACAAATCTACTACTTGTCCTTTAATTGTCCCTTGTTCAGTCTTCCATCGTGCAGAAGCACTTGTGTGAACATAAAGAGGCAGCATATGCCTTATAATCTTTACAGTACTAAATGTCATGTAGCTCTGAATTTTCAGTTGCTATATCTGAAGAATCTTGACTTGCTTGTTCTTGAAAAGCTGGTAGGATCTGATCATACCAGACCTGCCTATTTTGAATACTTCATGATTCATACTGTTTCCAACTGTGCCTGGGAATTCATTAGGACAGTTCTATCTGATACAGGCAAAAATGATTCCAGAGACTATTTTAGCATTTTATTGCTGTAGAGAATCCTGCTTCAGTACCAAGGAGTGTTCTCTGGTGCTGCTTTAATATCATAATAACAATGTTAACTTTGTTTCCTGATAAATACCTTTCCTAACCTGCAGGCATGTATTAAAGAAAGCAGTTATGAATACAAGCACACACACAGATTTTCACTTCACTCAGATTTTTCCATAGCCCTTTTTTTTCCAACAAACTTAATTTCTTTGCAGCTCTCTACAACTTGTTGAGATATTTAATAGCTGAAAATGTTTTATTGTTAAATGTGCTTTGTTTTATTGGAGTGAATAATGAGACACTAAAAAATGATTACTGTGAGCTTAGTCAGTTTTAATTAAATGAATATATTTTCTAAAAAACACTATAGCTTAGTGAAAGGATATTCATTTCAAAAAAAAACAGGTATTTGAGAAATTAAGAAAGATAATGAAATATATAAATAAAACTACTCAGGACCAGTCAGTCAAATATAAAGCAGAACTAAGGCAAAGATTGTTTTCTTATCCAAAGTTTTTATTACAGTTAATGATATCTACTGGAATGGGAATTACTAGGAATGATTTTCCCATTGGGAATAGAGGGAAGAGCTCAAAGATCCTTCAGAAATATTTTAAAAATGTGTCACTGACATGCAAAATAGTAATAAAGCAAAAATTATAAAAGTCAGGATGTGTTAAATCTCACAAAGTAAACAAAATCAGATTGCTAAAGTCTACCATTGCTGTGTGCAAAATTATGAAGAAGAATAAGAACAGATTGAGTTAAAATTAAAAGTAATTCATGCTTGGCTTGAAGCCAAAACAAACATTGCTTGGCACAGAATTGGTGGAAAAGATGGCTCTATTTCGTTTTTCTTTAAACAGCTAGCTAAATTGCCCCAGAGCCCCTATCCACTCCACGGAGAGTCACTTCCAAGGGGTGACTCAGTCTGCCATATTATTTAGGCTTTTCATTAGTGATCTTGGATGTTTTCCTAACTCAGGTACTTTAGATAAGTATTTAAAATTACGTGTGCTGAATAATAGTCTTCACAAAGATGAAGACTGAGATTACAAAGGTAAAGGCAAGTTGATTGGAGGACAGGAGAATGTGGAAGAGGAAGTGACCCCAGCTGAAGTGGAAGAAAATCTGTAGTAGAATTAAAGGGAATGTTGGATAATTTTGGTCCCAGAGGATTAAGACTAGTTATCTGTGAAATCATAAATTTAGCAGTAAGGTCTTTTTCAGAGGGACTTTTAGACCACCTTTCTGGGGCTCTTCAAACGTTGTTTCAGTGGTGGCAATGTAATAGTGGAGAATAGTATAGAATGTGGATATGCATTAACGCATGTTCGTATGGATGGAATGATCTCATTACCCACAGATCCTATCTCTGTAGTATGTTTGCTTTAAAATACACTTTGAAGAAAAGGATACAGAAATGTTAGGAACCCAGATTTTTTTTTATATTTTTTCATGAGGTTATTGGGGGGTTTTGATTTTTTTTCTCCCTAAAGAGAGAAAACGTGATTTGGATTTCCTCTGTTCAGGCTTGTTAAGTGATGATACAGTGCCACAGAGGAAATTAGTTAGGTGTTTGGGTTTCCTAGTAGCTTAAAATGCTTCCGTGAAACTGAGGTGGGCGAGAAACTGGGTAACATGGAAAAATAAGGTATGACATTATGTAAAGTCCTTCACAGAGATTTTCAGTGATCAACACTAGGACTAGTTTCATATAATACTCTTTCCTGTCTTTAGGTATCCAACCTAAATAGCCCAATCCAAGAGCATAGTCATCCTAACCTTTGTCTGTAAATCAGTAAGAAATTCTGACACCTGCTAAAGGAGAGTCAAGTTTTCAGGTGTCTTCCAGAGTAGTTCTGAAGTGTGTAATGATCTCTATTGACTAAGAATGAAGCTCAGAGTGATGAAATTCCTGTCTCACCTGGCACAAACAAAACAAAACCACCCTCTTCCTTTAACAGTTAACTTTAAATAAATCTGCGTTATGAGAATCTGACTTATGTATCTACAGACACTACCATCAGACTGGTGCAGAGTAGGATTGTTCCATTGTGACCCTCTCATGAAATCAAACTAGAGCTTTTACAAGCATTGTAGCAACATCAAAGGTTTTTGTATCAGGACTACTGCATGTACATTTGGAAACCTGTAGAGCATAAATGTGTAGGCATTCATATGTGTGTATAATCTCACTCTCTAACTATGTGGCATGACTGTGTAGTTGCTCAAGGTCCATATTCTTAGATGAAAGATAGCATTATCAGTGATTGTACCAGCAGCTGTACTTAAGATTTCTGCCACCTTCGTATATGTTGCAATGATTCAGTACTGGTGATTTGATTTTTTTTCTTCCCCTGACAAATGCAGTCAGACAGCACAGAGTATTTCACTGTGTCAAGAGATCTAAAGTGGATTCTGGCTTGAATAACTGCTGTTCACAGAAAAGCAAAGATGTGTTCAGATTTATCTAAGATGAGTAGATTTAAATAATCCAGTAGCTGCAATCTAATTGACTCTTATGAGTAAGAAGGGAGCACATATTTTTAATGTCCCACATATTCATATGTCTGTATTAATAAATAAATATTCACATATCTTTTGTGTGAAAGGAATCTGTTCCAAAGCTCAAAGAAATTGCATGGGACTCTTTATTACATCCAAATGCAAATATACAAAAGGAGGTAAATGTTTATAAGGAAAAGGAAGTGGAGAGGAAGTAATGATGTATGTTCTGTCTGGTTCTCCTCTCCCCCAACTGCTCCTACTGTCCAGTTTTACAAATGTGGGGGCAGAGCTTCCTCTTTCCTAGTTTATCAAGTATCTGTGTGAAGGGAAGAATAAAAACAGATTTCATCCCACCCATGAGCAGACCCTCTGCTCAAATGAACAATGTAGAGAATATGTTAAAGATTCTTTCCTGTGTACTGCAGAAGATGATTTCTTTACCTGCTCATCCTAAAACAGGTTTATGTGTTGTGAGTTGGTCCCTAGATTTAAATGCCAGAAAAAAACATCTGCTCAGACACTCAGACCTTTTGCATAACACAGGTGGTGGAATTTTACCCAGTAAATCAAGCAGCGGAAGATATCTTTCTTGTCTTTAATGTGAGTGTTATGAACCATGAACTTGTGACTAAACCAGTGTATATCTTATTGAAAGACATTTGGTATAAGTGTAAGGACTCCAGGAGATGATTAATCAGCTACATCCTTTAATTATGTTGCAACAGTTAATTACTCTTGCTGTTAAAAATTGTCTTGCTTCCAGTCTGAATGTGTCTGTCTCCATGGAGACATTCTTCTATGGAAAGAATAGGGCACCGTGACCTCGCTTTTCATAGAGATTTCTGTTTGTTGTCTTTCTTAATAGATTGCGTGTCTTAATCTCAGGCTACAATTGTCCTAACTGATGGATGCATCCTGATAGCTTGATGTAAATACAGAGCCCCTCTCATCAATGCCAAAAAATGTACTTTAGATTTCCATGAATACGAGGCATATCAAAATCTGTCTTTCACAATTAACATGCTGCTTTTCAGCTAGAAGAAATCCTTGTCTATAAAATGTATTCCAGTTTGGCTTCTTCTGAACCAACTTAGTGAAGTTTCCAGTTTTGATTTCCGTTCAACTTGACTGTCACCCTCAGTGAGGGGCAAGTGTACTTACTTGTATCATAGATTTCACCTTCATAAAGACATATTAAAAAAAAAATAAATTTCTCAGGGAGAGTCTTGCCTTTTACTGATACCACCCCGATTTTATTATGCTGTGATGTCAGGGAGCAGTTACTCAAGAGTCAGTACTGATGACTTGAGGAACCTGCTGAAAGTAGAGACTGATCCCTTTGTTTTATTAAGTTGTTTCCTGCAGGTGATTTCTTTGCATCACTTACTCAAGGTTTTAAAATCTGGAATTCTGAGCCAAAGGCCACTCAAGGCAGTCCATGACACACACCAGCCTTCTTGTTCATTGTCAGTAGCTCCTAAACACACACTTACACTCCGCTCAAGCCCAGATCATTTACTTTTTGTGATTCAGGACCTAAGAGTTCTGACATATGTCTATCTCTGATCAAAATTGACCAAAACAATCAGCAAAACCAGTCAAAACAGTCCAAAACAGTCAGCAGGAGCAGGGAGGTGATCATGCCCCTGTCCTTGGCTTTGGTGAGGCTGCACCTTGAGTACTGCGTTCAGTTTTGGGACCCTCACTACAAGAGGGACATTGAGGTGCTGGAGAAGGTACAGAGTTGGGCTGCCAAGCTGGTAAAGGGCTTAGAACAGAAGTCGTATGAGGAAAGGCTGAGGGATCTGGGGCTGTTCAGCCTAGAGAAGAGGAGACTGAGGGGACACCTCATTGCTGTCTACAACTACCTGAAGGGAGGTTGTAGAGAGGTGGGGGTTGGTCTGTTCTCCCTAGTGGAGAGTGATAGGATGAGGGGAAATGGATTTAAATTGCACCAGAGGGGGTTCAGGTTAGATATTAGGAAGAATTTCTCTACTGAAAGCCTTTGGAACAGGCTGCCCAGAGAAGTAGTTGAGTCACCGTCCCTGGAGGTGTTTAAGAGACGGGTGGTTGTTGCATTGTTTAGCTGGTTGATAGGGCTGGGACAAAGGCTGGACTCGATGATCTCCAAGGTCTCTTCCAGCTGATATGATTCTACGATTCTAAAGTTCTATTTTACTCTGCACACATTTTTTTCTTTATGAGATCTTCTAAACATACCAGAATAGTGAAAAAATGTAATTAGTGCATCAAAAACTTAATTTTACTGACATGGGTTGCACTAGATAACATTGATTACAGAATTATAAAATCATGGAATAGGTAAGGTTGAAAAACACCAAAAGATCATTGAGTCCAACTATTAACTTAGTGATGCCAAGTCTACCACTAGACTGTGTTCCTAAGCACCACATCTACATGTCTGTCAAATACTTGCAGGGATGGTGAATCCAACACTTCTCTGGGCAGCCTGATCCAATATTTAACAACCCTTTTGGTGCAGATATTTTTCCCAATCCTCAGTGTAAACCTCCCCTGGCACAACTTGAGCCCATTTCCTCTCATTTTGTCAGTAGCTGCTAGGTAGAAGACACTGACCCTCACCTTGCTACAACGTCCTTTCAGGCAGTTGCAGAGAGTGATAAGGTCTTCTTTCAGCCTCCTTTTTTGCAGGCTAAACAATCCCAGCTGTTCCTCGGAAGATATGTTCTCCAGACTCTTCACCAGCTTTGTTGCCCTTCTCTGGACATGCTCCTGTGCCTCAATGTCTTGTCATGAGATGTTTAAAACTGGACACAGTACTCAAGGTGTGGCCTCACCAGGGTTAAGAACAGGTGGACAATCACTTCCCTGCTCCTGCTGACCACATTATTCCTGATACAGGCCAGGATGCCGTTGGCTTTCTTGGCCACCTGGACACACTGCTGGCTCACGTTCAGCCAGCTGTTGATCAACACATCCAGATCCTTTTCCACCAGGACAGCTTTCCAGCCACTCTTCCCCAAGCCTGTTGTGCTGCCTAGGGTTGTTGTGACCCAAGGGCAGGAACCGGCACTTGGCTTTGTTAAACCTCATACACTTGGCCTTGGCTCATCTATCCATCCTGCTCAGGTCACTCTGAAGAGCCTTCCTACGCTCAGGCAGATAAACACTCCTGCCTAGCTCCATGTCTTCTGCAAATTGACTGAGAGTGCACTCACTCTCTCATCCAGATCATTGATAAAGATATTAAACAAAACTGTCCCCAGTCCTGAGCCCTGAGAAACACCACTTGTTGTCAGACACCAGCTGGGTTTAACTCAGTTCACCATCACTTTTTGTGCACAGCCATCCAACCAGTTTTTCACACAGTGAAGAGTACGTGGATCTAAACCATGAGCAGCCAGTTTCTCCAGGAGAATGCTGTGGGAAATGGTGTCAAAGGTTTTGCTAAGGTCCAGGTAGACAACATCCACAACCTCTCCCTCATCCACTAAGATGGTCACCTCATCACGCGGGACTGTCAACCAGGCTCCTGAACAGGCCAAATCTACCCTCCAGAAGTCCACGGTAGCAGTTCTGCTGACCCCACTCCTTAGGTCTCTGAGAATCAAAAACTCTATCATTTCATGATCATGATGTCCAAGATGGCCTCCAACCATCATGTCACCCACAAGTCCTTCTCTGTTAACAAAAAAACAGGTCAAGTGAGGCACCTTCCCTAGTTGTCCCCCTCACCAGATATGTCAGGAAGTTATCTTCCACACACTCCAGGAACCTCCTGGATTATTTCCTTTCTGCTATGTTGTATTTCCAGCAGACATCTGGTGAATGGAAGTCCCCCATGAAAACAAGGCTTAGCAGTAGTGACACTTCTCCCAGCCACTCGTAGAAGCTGTTGAGCAGTTGACTGTAACCCACAGAAGTCCTTAGTGAAAGAGATGTTCAGAACCAGTAAGATGTTCTTACTTAAACACCATCTAATCTCTACACGAGGAGGAGACCTTAAAATCATGAGCATGGTTATAGAATCCTGTGCTGGAAAAGGTATGGAGTGGTTTTACTTTATTATGCTCTCCAGCTTCATCTCACCTCGTTCCATGTTTTCTCTTCAAGGAGATAAGGGGGTTAATATTGACTCACATATGCAACACCCAGGGAATTTGTGAATTGGAGGGGGAGGAAGGAGAATCTATGTTGACTTCTACTGCCTGTGTTCATATAACATCTTAATTTACTAATGATTTCAAAGGCATTTAGTAAAATATCACACCTTGCTAAATCTAAATAAGTTGATCTGGAAATTGGTCAACTTTTAACAAGAGAAGTTTTAAAAATTATCAGTCATAATGAGATGCCAACAGAAACTGGAATAGCTCACAGTATGTAAATGAAGGTCTGTTTGTTCCAGGTTGTCATGTCTGATAGTGTCTCACAGCTTGTGTTTCAAGGGAATCTTTTGGTTGAATAATCTGCTACCCTTACTGATCTTCCTCTGGTTTCTAAGTGGTAGAAATGATCGGATGCCAAAGTGTACTTGGGCACAGCATGCATGCAAAGATGGGGTGGAAAAGCTCATGTCCTGAACCATGCCCTGAAAGAACTGGGGTTCCTTTCAGTCTATTGGTTCATCAGATAATTCTCTACTTGATTTAATGCCTTTGGATTTCTGTACATTATGATCATTCTGACTGTTAGTTCTCCATACAGACATTTGGCCTTTGACTTAAACTTGTGAAATTCTTGACCCTGGTGTCTGAAATAATAAATATGGCATGGAAGTCTTCCCTACATTTGCATAAGGCTTTAGGAAAGTATGAACACAAGGAAGTCAGGAGGACTTACACTGATCCTTAAGACTAGATATATAGGACTTAAGATTCACAGGTTAGATTGTTTTAACAGCAGTGGGGGTGAATGATGAGCCTGAGGAGGAGGTTGGGCTCAGTGAAACTATCCCTGCTGAAAATAGGAGTGGTGAACTAGGGCTTTGAGCAGTGTTACAGGACAAAGTGGGATCATCAAAATGTATTTGTTTGGGTTTGGTTTGGTTTGTTTTTTTTTATGGTTGGATGCTTTTCTCTTTCCAGCACTGAGATTGTAAATGAAGTTACTTTGTGAGCCCTGGAACTCAAGAGATCTGATTTCCTCTCCACGTTTTTGTTTTTCCTTTAACTCCTCCATCTTACTAGCCATGGTTTCGCACCCAACCAGGTGTCAGCTGGTTCCTCTATGCAGGCAAGAAGCAACACATGGAGTGTTATCAGCAGGCAGCAGAAAAGGGCTGAGCTCTGCCTCCATTTCCCTCGGCAGAGGCAGTGATTTGGGAAACTCTCCTCTACCTTGACATCAATTTTTGTTTCATGAAATTTATGGGGACATGTAGAGTCTTTATGACTCTTTTTTTTTTCCTTTACGACTATTTTTTTTTTGTTGTTTGTTTCTGATGTAGCTGAAATTGACCAAGAGAAGCAGTTTGGCAAATACACTATATCTTCTGAAAAAAAGCAAGCTACAAATATTAGGAAGTCTTTGTCAGAAGCGAATAAAGAGAAAAAAAGCTATCTCTTCAGAAAAAAAAGTAAATTTAATTTTGAACTTCAAGGATATGTACTTTGAAAGTGATGCTACAGATGGAGAAAACAGGCTTAAACTCTTTCACTAGTTAGATTTATTTAATAGTAGTGTAGCCTTTAAGCCTTAATTATGTTTCATTTTTATGGTCACCTAGTATCACCTCTGGGTACCTATAAGACAAATCTTTCTGTTCATAATATCTGCATCAAGTCATACATTTTGTTATCAAATAAAGCAAAATTGCTCACAGGAAAAAGGCAACAAACATTTATGTGACTTTTCATAACTCATAAAATAAATGTGTGTTAATAAATAAAGCATTGCAACGCTGAAAGATGTTTTTGTTTCTTGAACAGATACAAATGTCACTGGGAAAATTATTGATTTATAGGATTATATTGTATTTTGTTGAAGTGCTTCAGAAATTAACAATATAAAAGACATCTTTTTTATTAAAAATGTATTTAAAAATGTTATTGGGTGCTTTTTGTTGTAAATAAAAGGACCTGTCAGGCTAAGACTTACAAAGATATGCCACAACTTCTCCTTGGGTCTACCTATTCCACTCTTTATTTGGTCTCATGGTGAAGAATATTTTTTTTGTGTGTGTGTGTTTACAGATGGAATTTCCCCTGAAACAGCTTGTTCCTCTTTCTTCTTCTCCCATCACATGGATTGCTGTGACAAGAGCACTGTCATCTACTCTGTAATGACCACTTAGGTTCTAGAAGACAGTGATTAGATCCCTCTGAGCTATTTCATCTCTTGACTGAATAAACACAGTTCTTTCAACCTTTCTTCACATATCACGTTCTTCAACTTTCAACCATCTTGGTAGTACTCTGGCAAATGTGCTCCAATTTTTCGTGTTTTTTTTTTTTTTTTTCCCCTGAACCGGGGGGTGCCAACATTGTGTACTTTCAACAAGATGTCCTTTATCTCTGATGCCATCTCCCTGCACCTTTTTTTTGGACATGAAAATGCTACTTAAATTTGAACACCAGGAGGGGAAAAGATTGATCTGCCTTTCCTCCCTTTTCTCCCTTTCCTCTATTCCTATCTTTCTCTACTTAAATATTTTAGGGTCTGTTTTCATTTGTATTTTATATCATGCTCCATGAAGACTAGTTGTATAAAATACAAAGCAAAGTGAATTTTACCTTATTTCTACTAATTTATCTTTAGGATCATTTTGTTTAACAGTTATCAGTGTACTCATTTTTGTAAGCAGAAGAGATGAGTTGCCTATTGTTTCTTTTCCCACTTAGTGTAGCAACTCAGAAAAGCAGATTAATATCTTTGCACTCATATGCATGATGAATTTCTCAGAAGGTGCAGAATTACTGAATGGTGTTGTAACAAGTCATAGTCTCAACCACTCATCAATAAAGTATGCTGGCTTGTATGTTTTCATTGTTCATGTACACTGTGTTTTGTAACAAAATTGTATGTCAGGGATAGTTCCAGTGTTTACTGAGTCAGCGTAACAGATTCTTTCAGCCTCTAGTTCTCTCTAGAAAGAGCTTGGACACAGCTCTTCGCAGTATGATTGCTCGTAGAGACAAGAAAAGGTAAAAGCTCATGTTTGGTTTAATGCTGTTAAGGAAACAGAGCATGGAGTTTTAGAATAAACCTCTTTCATCTTTTCTGCTTTTCCTTACATTGCACATCCAATGTGTTTGCCAGGGTGACAGGCAACATCTTTCCAGACAGGGTGAAGGTGACAAATTAAACCTCCCTCTAACCCCCAGTTTCCATGTTCCAGGGTTCAAAGTGACTGCAGTACAGGAAAGGAAGAGTGATGGTGTTGACATGTCACAGTAGAGCAGATTAGAAGCCCTACCCAAATATCACCAGGAAGCATCCGCAAGCTTTGTATTTGTCCTCTGTCCTGACTATACTGTCACTGTGATGTTGTGTTAAAGTCAGTACAAACCTCATACAACATTCCAGAGAATGTCAGAAATTTCTCTTAAGACAAATATACCTTCCTTTTCAAGCAGGGATTGATTTAGGTAGTTGTGTGACCTGGCTGTGTTCTGTGTGAAGCAACCATTTCTCTTGCTGGCCTCTGGAGTACGCTGCTTTTCATGTGTTCACCCATTAGTGACTGAAATGGTGGAGTGACATCTGATGACGTTTGGATGACAGCAAAGATCACAAAGATTAAAGATGACCTTTTAAAACACTCTGTGAACAAGATGTGTACCCATGGGTTAGTTCTAAAAGGGACCAAGACCTTTCAACATCTGTGACGTCCCTGAGATCGAACTGAGCAAGGCTCTCTTCTTTACAACAAGCGCTCGACACTGGCCAGACACTGCCCAAGGCAGGGCTTCCCCATCGTTTCTGTACACACCTACTGGCTCCTGGTGTGTAGACAAAGCTGATGTGTCTAGAAAAATGCAATATAAAAAAGAAAACCACTTAATTTTTCTGAGAATTCAGAAATTTGAGTCAGGTAGAATTTGGAAAATATTCAGACACCCTTAAAACTAACTGTATTCTTATTTGTTAAAATGGATTGTATGCACCCTTCAAGTTCTCAAGCACAGTAAACTCTCTTTCTTCATGACTCTGTTGGAAGAGACTCTGTACCTTGAAATCAGCATGGTGATTTGCTTCTGACTGTGCTGTGATATTCTACATCAGACTTCTGCCTTAAATAAGGTCAAAAAAAAAAACCCGTGCCCTGTGCCAACACTTGACATATGAATACAAGACTCCTGTCAGTGCAGATGCCAGTCCCAGCTGCATAGCTCAGATGTTCTTGCTGATGGATGCCAAGTGGTGTAGTGGAACAACATAGAAATTGAGAACCTGCATATATGAATTAAGTAATGATGAATGGAACCAGTCCCATAGAGCTTCCACTTTCTTCTGGATGACTTATTCATTTACATTTAAACAATGTTTAGAGTTTAGCTGAGTCTTTGACACCTTCTCAATTTAAGGACCTTCTTACTGTCCCGAATGTTGTCATGTGGACTGTTAGGAGTATCCTTCTGAGTAGTCATACCACTCAGGTCTTTATCAACCCCATCCAATTTTCAGTTCCCACAGCAGCAATTCCCCTGCCTCCCAGCTGGGTACTGGAGGAACTGGTACCTAGTTTCCACTGCATGTGGTGAAAAGTTGCCTGTTTGCCTCTAGGACAGCACTATCAGGTATCAGTTCACAGTGCTACAAGTTGGGATGGGAGAGTCAGACATTCCTCATTACTTGCTGCCCTGCATTACTGATGCTGAATATCATCAGAACGTTAACATAATTTTGCTCTGCTCCAGCTTGCTGGCACCAGCCAGTATAACATCAGCAGTGACTGCTGTATCAGTCAGGCTTCGCTTCTTTTTTCCTTTTAAGTTTAGTGATTAACCCCACTTCTGCTTATGAATGCCCACACTTTGATCGCTGGAGTACTGGTCTGACATTCAACAGGCACTCAAACACCCAGCACTGAACTCATGTGATAAACTGTGCAATATTGGGCACTGCTGGGTGTTTCCAGGTAGTGGAAAATGGCTTTATTTAATTGTGGGGCTGTTGGGAAAACTCCTACTCAACTCAGGGAGCTTTGGAGAGCCTCTAGCATCTCCCTTAAGCTGACGTTTATCATGCATGACACCGGCATGCTATCCATGCACTTTACACATTTTTTTTTTTAGTGGGTAGGGTTCAGTTACGTAGTTAGAATTTAAAACTGCAAAACAGAAGCTGGAAGACTGGGGAGGGGAAAAAAATGAGATCTGAAAAACCTGGAAAACTTCCACTGACACAGGACCAGCTGAGATGAAATCTCCAGCAGCAGGGACGGATGGCGAGTGCAACACTGCCATCTCTTGAGTACCCTCTGCAAGATCTGGTTTTCCACAGATTTCTTTTATTCAACAGAGTCCAGCTGGGGCTGCAGCTCCACCACACACATTCCCACATGCCATCCCCACATGCAGGATACTGCAGCCTCTCTCTCCAAGGCTTCAATCTAATTGATGTCCAGACATGCTGGGAGAGGGAAACAAACCACAAAAAGGCAGCCAGGAAACAGGAGGGCGCTGATGGTAGCCTGGTTGCAGTGTTATATGAAACAAGGTTTGTTTCTCAAATTCTTTTTCGTAGGTTTAAAGTTTTAGAGCATTCAAGGGTGAGAAGAGCATTAGATCATCTAGTCTGGATGTCTGCCTATTGCAGTGTGTTCAGGGTTCAGGGATTTTTTTATTTTTTTTTTTGCACTGGGCCTTGGAGCTTGTTATCAGCTACAGAGGAGCTTCTAGAAAGGTGTTAGAGGCTGAACTGAAAAAAGAACAGATTGAGAATCTCTTGGTGGTTTGAGTTACCCTCATTCTTAGAAATGCATGTGTAATCTGCAGTTGGAGTATGTCCAGCTACGATTCACAGCTACTGCCTCCTTATTCCTAAAGACACAAGTACCTGGTATTTTTGCCTCTGTGAAAATATTTCACATTACAACCATTTCCAATCTACCTTTTGAAAACTGATCATGCATTTCAGAGGAAAAATAAACAAAGGAAAAATAAATAAAACTGAACAACAGATCTCCCATGCTATTGCACCCACCTTACTGCATAGTTTCTGACACATCCATTTTTAAGATTGATATTTTTCAAAAAGTTACTTTCTGTCCTCTGTCACATACTATGATCATAGTAAAATAGTTATCATGACGATATTTAAAATCCTGATGTATGAATTTAGCAATCTCTGGAAGGAATGTCTTACTTTGATACATCAGAATGATTCCTTAGGCTCTCTGCAGAATCAGAAGCAGACTCTTAAAATAACCTTTGAGTTTTTAACAGCTGGAAAAAATCCTTTTAAAAATGAAGCAAAACTTAAAAACCCTGGCACTCTGGCAAACAACTGAAAATCTTCCTGGAACACTCACGCTGAGATACTCCCTCTTTCTCCACAAGAACAGAGCTTCCACTTCGGACAATATCGTGTTACCTCATGTAAAACTAACACCACAATTTCACTTTTTGATACAAATGAATGGACTAAATAATCTTTCAGACTTCTTTAGCCTCAATTTGTCCTCATGTAAATAGATTAAGGCTGTATGCAAAAGAAAAATCACATAGGATAAATTAATTCCATTTTATATTGTTTGGGAGGCTTGAGGGAAAAAATCAAAATAAACTTCTCAGTGAACTGAATTGTCACTCTTTAATTCCCAAATCCTTTTTGTCTCCCAAATCTCATAACTCATTATTTCTTGCATCATAACAATTCAACTCACACTTCTTTAAAACCTGATCTGGAACAACTTTATTCCTAATCTTTAACAACAAAATGACAATTACGTTTCCATTCTACACATCACAAATGTGTGCTTGGTGATGTTGTTCGAACGTCATCCAGTGAGAGGAAAAAAACCAAACAACTTTGCTTGCAGTTCAGATTTTTCTTGGGTTTTCTGAAATGCGCTTCGTAACGATTTTAGAATGTAGGATCTCTGCTTTGTGCAGAATTATTTCATACTTTATTCTTCCAATCCATCAATCATAGACTGGTTTGGGTTGTAAGGTACCTGCAAGATCATCTAGTTCCAACCCCTGCACCATGGGCAGGGACATCTCTTACTAGACCAAGTTGCTCAAAGACCCATCCAACTCGGCCTTGAACCCTTCCAAGAAGGGGGCATCCAGAACCTCTCCAGGAAACCTGTGCCCGTGCCTCACCACCCTAACAGAAAAGATTTTCTTCCTAATATCTAATCTAAATCTGCTCTCAGTTTGAAACTGTTACCCCTTGTTTTACCCTGACACTCCCTGACAGAATCCCTCCTCATTTTTCCTGTAGCCCACTTTAATTACTAGAAGTCACCTATAAGATTTTCCCAGAGCCTTCTCTTCTCCAGGTTGAACAACCCCAACTTTCTCAGGCTATCCTTATAAGAGAGGTCCTCCAGCCCTCCAATCATTTTCCTGGACCTCCTCTGTACCTGATCCAACAGATTCATGTCTTTCTTACGTTGGTGGTCCTGGTACTAAAAGTGGGGTCTCATGAGAGCAGAGGAGTGGATTTACCAAATACGCAATTGCCAACATTTCTTCTAGAAAGTTAAGAAAAAAAATCACCTGTAGGTAGCCAATTTCTTAAATAGTTATTCAAAACATATAAAAAATCCCCCACTTTAAGAAACACAAAACACACAGGTGTCTTGGAATGCAAATTCCTGCAAGGTGCTCTCTAGGGAGTAGGTAAGTTAAATAAACCTGTTCTGTAGAGGAATTTCTTGTGGAGCAGAGGTGCGGTATAACTTTAAAAGTGTGGACAACCCAGCGTAGGCCTAAACAGAGGCTCTGTCCTTGAAGCTGCCTTGGAACACAGGGAGGAGGAGGTTTTATCTGTTTTGTGAGAGCTTTGCGAGATGCTTGGCGGGAGGTGCTGGCCCCGGGGGGAGAAGAGGGGGTGATAGCCGCTTGCATAGTGGAATGGCACTGCCCAATAAAACGCTGGCGCGTGTAAACCTGTAACCGACCAACTCTGTGAAGGGGCAGGCGCGGGGACACTGCTGAACTGTATATATTGAGCTGTCCGGAGCAATAAAGGGAAGACGATCTGTAGCCATATTGGTGTGATGATCGTTAACTTGGCCGGCTCTCCGAAGGGACCCTCTTCATCTGGCGCCTGAACAAGGGACCCTCTATGGACGCTTAAATGCGGATTGCTTAAATGCGGGAAGACTCCGAAGCATCGGACGTGAGCCGATTTGGGAGCCGGAGAGCTGGAGGCAGGAGAGTTCCGAGTGTGACCAAAAGGGCACCGGAGACCAGAGCTTGAGCAGCCGATCAAGCCCCTGCCAAGGTAAGACCGCGATGGAAACGGACGCGGCAACTCGCCTCCTTAGTATACTCTCTAAGAGAGGAGAAAAAGTAAAGGAGCGAGACGTATTAGCCCCATGGGCTCGGAAACTGGAGAAAATGGACGACCCGCCATTAATCTTCAGTTCCACGGAATGGCGTGAAGTAGGAGACTTTTTGTGGGACTGTACTCTAGAGGGAGGAAAAGAAGGAAAGGAAGCAAAAGAACTAGGAACAGTTTGGAAAACTGTAATACGCACTCTAGAAATCATGCAAGCAGAAAAGAAAGTTGCTGCGGCAGCGATCGAAGCGTTGGGGGGAGGGCAGGAAAGGAAAAGGGTAAAGGGAGAAACTCCCTGCTTGTCCGGACTGGGTGGAAGAAAAAAAAAAAAAAAAAAAAAAAAAAAAAAAAGGAGAAACTGCACTGCATTGCCGAATTAAGACTTTTGTCCTTGAGCTGAGCTCTTTTCTGAACAAGTGCATAACTCTTGCTTGCTAATTATGAAAAGAGACCCTGACCAGCCAGGTACAGCTCATGTTGAGAGCTTGTCCGTGAGAATGAAGATAAGACGCTTCTTGTACACCAGATGTGCATGGGAGTGAACGGGAGAGTACGATCAAAACAGACCTGGGAAATTCTGCTCTCCCTGTGTGATAACAGCGTGACTGAAGTAATACTTGAGCTAATAAGAAAAAAAAAAAAAAAAAAAAAAAGGAGGGGGGGGAAGAAGGAAGATCAGGATGAACCCCTGAAAGAGATGCTGAACAAACTCGCTGAATTATCAACTAGACAGCAAGAAATAGAAGAAACCCTTAAACCAGTTCAGCTCCCCCATTACCATCAGCTCCCTCACTCAAGCCTGATTTTCAAGCTTGAACCATAAAGGATCCTTTGCAATAGCGATGGAGCGGTGTCATCAGAGACGCTATAACAGAGGGAGATTGGGAAGCAGCCAGTTCGATTGCGTGTCCTGTTATTATTAATAACGGACAAGGGACCTGGGAACCGCATGATCCTGCATGATGCGGCTGCGCAGCATCCTGTCACTTCAACAGCGCAGCAGCAACACGACCGTGCACTGGGCCTGCCTGTTGAAACCCTTGTTTCGCCCAGTGACGTGATGGGACCCTGAGGTACTGATTACCAACGACGATATGGATTGGACTGGCAGAAGATGCTTATGGCTGATGGCAGAGCAATTATGGGAAAATGTGACTGTTCTCAATGTTACCTGTTGTATTAATATGTATCCTCTTTGTGTGACTAACAATGAAGCTTATATTGGTTGTGTAATCAAAGCCACATAGTAGGTGTTAAGGTTTATGTACTAACCAGCAGAGTGATCTTTCTTTAGCTAAAAGCAAGGCAGGGAAACCAGCTGCCTTTTGCTTTGTTAGAAGTGTGTGATTAAGGATCAAAGTACGATTTAGGGTGATGGGTGTGAGAACTTTGACAGGATGAATTAAGAGTTTAGTTAAGACATTTTTGGTTATTGCAGTTTTAATTGTTATAGGCTTAGTTATGTTTAGTTGTTTGATAAATATAATCAAGAAAATGATAAGCAAGCTAGCGGATGAAGCCTGGGTTGTCCAAAAAGAAAAAGGGGGATATGTAGAGGAATTTCTTGTGGAGCAGAGGTGCGGTATAACTTTAAAAGTGTGGACAACCCAGCGTAGGCCTAAACAGAGGCTCTGTCCTTGAAGCTGCCTTGGAACACAGGGAGGAGGAGGTTTTATCTGTTTTGTGAGAGCTTTGCGAGATGCTTGGTGGGAGGTGCTGGCCCCGGGGGGAGAAGAGGGGGTGATAGCCGCTTGCATAGTGGAATGGCACTACCCAATAAAACGCTGGCGCGTGTAAACCTGTAACCGACCAACTCTGTGAAGGGGCAGGCGCGGGGACACTGCTGAACTGTATATATTGAGCTGTCCGGAGCAATAAAGGGAAGACGATCTGTAGCCATATTGGTGTGATGATCGTTAACTTGGCCGGCTCTCCGAAGGGACCCTCTTCACTGTTCTTTGTATTTTCTTTATTTGGATCCATATTTTCTATTTAAATATTTGCAGCTTCTTTTCGATATATGGATTTTTCGTTCTGCCACCTGCCTATAAGAGCAAAGAGACTTAAAATTCCAGGCTCCTGAGTAATTTCCTCTAAGTTTTACATCCCTCCAGTTACAGCAGCATGTCCATATTCATGCACTTGACAAGCATGGTACCATCTAAAGTTGTAAACACTTGTACTAATTTGTCTGAGCTGATGACAAATTTTAGTATGACTCACAAATCTTCAGTAGTATCTTCACTCATCTTTTATATCTATCCATTCATTGTAAGGGTAAAAAGTGAATGGATTTGATAACATGCTGAACATTAATTTTTGTAAGATAAAAAAAAAAGAAACTTTAAGAAAGAGCAAACTCATTAAATCTGTAAGCTGTTTTTTGATAAGAAAAATCCAACTGTTCTTTGAGGAGTTTGTTCTTTCCTCTCACAAAAGCAGTATCAAATGGCCAAACACAAGATACATCATATGTTGTATTGGAAAAATAACGAGAACAAGGGACAATTGCTGTAGTCTAATGTTCTGCACCAAAATTCTCTTTGTAGTGTAGCTCTAGAACATAAAACTCTGGTGTCTATATGGACAACAGTGGTACTTCCTTTCCCTATAGTGCAGCCAAAGGGATGCTGAAGGCATGATGAGCTGCAGTTCAATTTCATGGCAGGGTGAACAGTCATTATTGTGTCAAATTGTGCATGTTCTGATGTTCAACCTGAGGAAGTGTAGTTCAGCTGATGTTGCTGGTCAGAATTCTTGGTGGTCTTACCCGAGTGGTGGGACTGATAGAGTCACAGCAGTTCTATTTGTAGAGGAAGACAGTTGTTACTGAAGACCAGATGCTAACACTGTAAATGTCAACTTTGGTTTTGTTTTCCGGTTTTGTTTTTGTTGTGGGTGGTTTTATTTTAGAAAACTTAGGAATAGCTGTCCTTTAGTCCTGGAGAGTTAATTCGTTTTTGTGCCAGTGTACAATGAGTGTGCTTTTGGAGCGTGCCTTCCAGTTTAGTTTCAATCAAAACGAACGTAGCTGTCATGCTCTCTAAGCATATCACCATGCAAACCAGACCACAATAAAAGGGGAAAATTGGGAGATTTACGTCAGAAGTGCACTTCTAGTTGGAACTAAATGCAGATGGACCCATTATTTGCTGAAGATATACATGCTACAGAATTAAGAAACACTCAGTTGATTTTGTACTTATTAGAGTTGTTATTCAGAGATCAGAAAATGAGAACCCTGGATTTCTTTTATAAGCCGTCAGGCCGATATCTATTCAGGTGACTTTGATAAACCAGCTTGACAAGGGATGTGTGTAAGGATGTGAGAGCAGTACAGAATAAATATCAGTGAATTTCTTGGCCTTGTACCCAGACTGCTCTCCTCCTGTTGGTCTTTTTCTCTAAGGTTCAGCAGATGTTTAGCACAGCAGGACAGATGTGTGTGTGCAAGAGAACTTCCGTCAGTAGATATTCAGCCAAAAAATGTCCCAGGGAAGTGGTGATATATGGTCTCTGATCAGTACAATTTGAGTTTGCTCTGTGATGCATTATCAAATGGTGGAATATATTTATGTGGCTGACTGAAAAGTCAGCTTTAAGTTCTGTTGCATATTCTACTTTCTTTCAGTTTCAGTACATGAAGGTTATACTGATGAAACACTCTTGAATGTTTTCAGGGATGGGACATCTACAACCTCTCTAGGCCACCTGTTTCAGTGTTTTAATATCCTCATTGTAAATAGTTTCTTCCTTATATCCAGTCTGAATCAACCATCTTTTAGTTTAAAACCATTGCCTCTTGACCTATTGCTACAGGCACTGTTAAAAAGTCTGTGCCCATTGTTCTTACAAGCCTCCCTTAAGTATTGAAAGGCCTCAGTAATGTTTTCCCAGAGCCTTCTCTTCTCCAGGCTGAACAACCCCAATTCAACCTTTCCATCCCTCTGGACATTTTTTTAAGTCACATAAGGAAGCCACAAAGATAGACATAGACTAGGTCTAAGAGCAAGGATTTGCTTGCCTATTATTGCGTTATATTGTGTAAAATCTATGTGCTGCACCACAGGGAAAGTTCATATGAGCTACATCCTCCTCAGCTACCCTTTATTATCCTAGTAAAACCATGCTTCTGTCCTCTCCAGATATACAACTTCTTGATATTAGTCAAGTGTAGTTCATTCTCATTTGGCAGAATATTTGCTGAACATTTGGCATGTCAAAAGAAATGGAAAAATATACTCTCCCAAGGTTACTTTTGGTAATTTTGCCAAGTGCAGATTCAATGAATGAAGAGAATGCAATCTTCTGGTCACAGGTCATATCTTAAGGCCTTTCCAGTTTTCTTTATTAAGTCCCTATTTGCAAACTCTCATTAATTTAAGCACAGCTTGTCAAAACCAGTTAAAAAAACATAGTGTAGGCGTGTGGTCAGTTACCATCCAAGTATGGTGCTTATGACTGTTTCTGTCCTCCTTACAACTGCCAGTTATTTTATGCTGCTTCTTCAAAAGATGCCTTACATTATCTTGCCTCTCTGGGCTCTGTTCTTATATCTCTGGCTTGTATATGATGAAGGGGAAAATCAGAATGAAGATCTTAATATGATAGGGTGGAAAAAATAATTTCACTGTTGGAAAACTGAATTGCTCCTGAACACAATCTGTGTATTGAAGTTTCCAAAGTAACAAAGGAAAGCTATTAAATAAATAAATGATTACGAGCATTGCTTTTAATGGACAATTAAACCGTTATTTTAATTAGGTTCAGGAGATTAACTGAACCAAGTTTATTAGAAGCCGTGAGCGATTTTGGGATGGCTGAGAGAGAGGAGTGGGGTTGGTAACTTAGGAAGAAAAGGTGGGAAAAGCAAGAACATTATTTGCCCCAAAGCATAAAAAAAACTTCCCTGGTACAAAATCTTTGAAAGTATTGATCAGCAATGGTGATGTATTTTTCTCAAAACCTGCATTAGAGAATCCTCACTTTGGAGCCCTGTATCCTGAAACACCCCTCAGACTGAACCTAATAAAGCAGGAGGGATTTGCCAGGTAAGATATACATCTACATTGTTAGTGTCTTCCCCTGAGAAGGCCATGATTGGATGTCTACTGTTACTTGAGAAACATAGGCACTTCAAGCATGATATTTATTCTATCCGAAAGTAGACATCTCAATGACATCAATGAATCTTGCAGTAAAAACTCCTAATTTTTCCCCACTAACCTTAGAGGAAGCCTGGGGTGACAACTGTGGCTATAGTGACAGTTATGGAAAGCCAGGTCATTGTGCGCATGTATTTCAATAATCCATTTGACTTCTTGAAAAAAAGGTAAACAGCAGTAGAAAAGTTGTCATTTCCATACCTGTTCCTCCTCATTGAAGAGACTTGTTTGTCTGGAACTCATTTTGAGTTGCAAGTTCAATTTTCCTTGCCTGTTTATCATCTTTGCCTCTCTTGGCTTCACATTAAAGCATTACAAGTGCCAAATAGAAGGGAAAAATCACTTCCTTTGATGAGTATACTTTTGTTCATGAAGCCCAGGATGTGATTAGTTTCCATCACTGCAAGATCACACTTGATATTTAACTCCTTGTTCACCTGGACCCTCAGATCTCTTTCCTGAAGAGCTACTGCCCAGCCAATCAGTCCCCAGCCTTTATTGGGATATATGATATCTAATAATTTGTCCTATTAAACTACTAGCAAACTCCCTAACCTGGTCAAATGAAAAGAAAGTGTTACAGGGCATGTTTGAGAAGTCAGGATAAGCAGCCAGACCATGGCCACCTTGGTTTGGAAGGTAAAACACAGGGATGAAAGCTGCTCTGACAATTTGCCTGGTGAGAAATAATTGTCCAGGGCACAACTGGTCCTAATATCAACATGAGCCTGGGTTACCTTCCAGTTCTGGGAGTCTGTGGCCCTAATCTTGGTTTCCTCACTTTACCCTCTGTCATTTTCTACCCTTCTCCTTCCTCAGTATAGCTGATCCCAGTTGACTGCTGATTTACTCATTGCTTTGCCTCTGAGCCTTCTTTGTAGAACAAATTGAAGCACTCAAAGAGTTGTGGTTAACAACTTTGTAAGACACAGGGACAGTGGCATCGAGTGCATTCTGAGCAAGTTTGACGATGACACAAAGTTGTGTGGTGCAGTTGACATGCTGGAGGGAAGGGATGCCATCCAGAAGGATCTTGACAGGTTTGAGAAGTGGGTCCAGGCCAACATCATGAAGTTTAACAAGGCCAAATGTAAGGTCCTGCACCTGGGTCAAGGCAATTCCAAGCACAAACACAGGCTGGGAAATGAGTGGATTGAAAGCAGTCCTGGGGAGAAGGATCTGGGCTTGTTGGTGGATGATAAGATCAACATGAGCCAACAATGTGCCCTCGTGGCCCAGAAAGCCAACCGTGTCCTGGAATGCATCAAGAGATGTGTGACCAGTAGGTCAAGGGAGGTAATTCTACTCTTCTATCTATTCTGCCCTTGTGAGACCCCACCTGGAATACTGTGTCCAGCTCTGGAGCCCCCAACACAGCAAAGACATGGAGCTGTTGGAGCGAGTCCAGAGGAGGGCTACCAAGATGGTCGGAGGGCTGGAGCACTTCTCCTATGAGGACAGGCTGAGAGAGTTAGGCTTGTTCAGCCTGGAAAAGAGAAGGTTCTGGGAAGACCTTATAGCAGCCTTCCAGTACCTGAAGGGGGCCTACAAGAAGGCTGGGGAGGGACTTCTTATAAGGGCCTGCAGTGATAGGACGAGGAGTAATGGGTGGAAGCTGGAAGAGCTTAGGTTTAGACTAGATATAAGGAAGTTCTTTACCCTGAGAGTGGTGAGGCACTGGAACAGGTTGCCCAGGGAGGTTGTGGATGCTCCATTCCTGGAAGTGTTCAAGGCCAGGTTGGATGGAGCACTGAGCAACCTGATGTATTGGGAGATGTCCCTGCTACGGCAGGGGTGTGGGAACTAGACGATCTTTGAGGTTCCTTCAAACCCAAATCATTCTATGACTCTATGATTTTATGATTCTATGATTCTATAAAGTTCATAACAGGTGCTGACATCAATCCCATCTGTAATACAAAGATTCAGGATAAGAAACAATAGATCCCAGTTTTAAGAGCAGTTACATTTCTGTCTCCAGTTAGCACTTAGATCGAGACAAAATGGATGCTTTAGAAATAGATAAGACAGTTCAATGAAGGTTACCTGACACACTTGCAAAATAAAACTTTGATTTAGTTTAGAATTTTCAACAACTCTAAGGATTCAGGTTCTCCACTCCCACTGAATTTCAAAGATACTGATTTCCCTGATTCTTTATACCCTTTTTATAAACTCCTAGCCTCTATCTCTATTTTGTATATTTTCCTGTGTCAAATATTGTTCCCTTTCTGCTTTTATGTCTGGCTCATAAGGAAAGGATTCAATTTCAACTTAGTTAAAAAGAACTCAATTTTCACCTTTCAGTTCCACAAAGATTTGCAATTTTTGTTCTTTCCTTTGTAATTTTTTTCAGCTAGACTTATCCAAACAGAATGTGTTGCAGAGATAGAAATACACACCTTTGTGACACTTCCAGAATCTCATATTTGGTGAAACTTACCTAGATTACAGTCATCAAAACTAGTGAAAAATACATATTTTTGACTGAATTACAACAAGGTGAGAAAATCAGCTTTAATGGCTTATTATCTCTGTGTACATTTTCCAGTTACTCTTAATTCCGTGAGTTAGGCATGCAGAATTTTAATGAAAGACTCCACATGTATAATTTTAAAACCTGCATTTCCTGCCGTTGCATTGGCAATTTAATCATCAATTTCTAACTTACGTGAGGAAACATTTTTTTCCCACTAATCTAGCCCCTAGAAGACATCTTGTTCTCCTGTGTGTAGCAGTTAGACTTGCAGCATATGGAATGTCTGAGAATTGAGATGTGTATGTGCAGTGGAGATCATATTGCAAATCTGCAGGAAACGAGCTTTAAGTACTGCCTTTTCTCAGCCTCGCTACTCTCAGCCTCATCATGAGCTTGGATCTCTCCTACAGCAGGAATTATGTAACAATTTTAATTTTCTGTCTGGACTTGGATGTCTGTCTTTATGTCAATCTGATCTTTTCAACAACACATTGATTATCTCCTATGAATGTATTTTCTCCAACGCTTCAAAAATTTGTTGGTAAATAAATTACTTTGTAAAAGGTGATTTGAGTCCACTACACTAAGATACGGAATTTTATCATGCGTTACTAATACTTTCTCTCAGATACTTTTTGGTACATCATAGAGAAAAACCCTGTGTCACAAAGACAGTTGGATCCATCTTTCCTTCCACCTCCCCACCCCCAGTCTCTCTGGTTACATCTGTGTCACTAGACAAAACCACCCAGGAACCAGAGGCCCATTGGCATGATATTGTTTGTACACCTACATCTAAATTCTTATTCTACAGGATACTACACACAACTGTATACTGGAAATAGCCTTTGGCCATGCTCGTCCCTGAGCCACAGCCACACATTATTTAAACAGAATTAGTTGATCTGGACAGAAACTTGATTGGGACGATGATAATGATTAAATAACATTGATGAATATTTTCTGAGCTGCTGTTCATATCCATGTCCTGAATCTGTCTATTTAGATAATAGATATTTAACCTTGATTTGCTTTTAAAAGTTGTAATCCTTCTGCTTTTTCCCCTCTTGACTGCAATCAGACATTTTTTCCCTGTTACTACGATGGGTCTAGAGTACTGCAGCTCTAAGTTAATGCAACACCATACAGCTCTTATTAAAGTGCAGTGTCAAGTAAAGCTGTATGAACTTTATCCGGACTCAGTCTTAGAAAGTTAGCTTATCCTGTTTCAAGTGTTCTTTCTAGCTCTGCTCTCCATGAGCTTAGTCATTGTGGTGTTGGGCTCTGTTGTTTGGTTCAAAGCCATCCTGTATCATTGCTACTTCTTGGTAGTTCTGGTAATTTCCTTCATGAACAGCTTCAGTGAAGAATTAAGTTCAAAGAGCCTTCTTAAGCCAAAATACTTCTATCAATTAAAATGCAACACTTAGGGGCAAAAAGTAACACATGATCTACGGACCAAGCCAACTGATTTTCTGGCCATCCTCAAATGTCCAGGATATCTGCCTGAAATGCTCCTCACTTTTAGTCTAGACATCATTTCTCTTTTATTTGGCTTTGCTGGTTGAGAGACCATTTGGCAAGCTAGTCTGAAGGTCAAGTCGGTCTCCTGAGAGCCTTTGGTTCTGCAGTCCTGAAGCACCTTACCTTCTCAGCAGTTCTCCTAGATCATGACTTTATCTTCCAAGTTGTCGCCATAATTTTCTTGATATTTCTTCAAATAGATAGTAAATAACTCAGTGTTTAATGCAGTGTGCTCACACCACCAAATATGAAGATATCTGAGAAAACTATTTAAGGCTGCCCTTCTAGATTTGAGACAAACTGACCAAGACATTAGATCTGTGGCACTGCATTGCTCATTATGTATCTCCCCCTCACAACTAACAGCTCAGAACAACCACCAAGAAAATGGGGGTTTATATTCCCATCACATTCTTATGTAACCTTCATATAGGGTAGCGTCTTCACTAGGAAGGTTAATTAAATACTTCTTTTCAGGTCATATGTTCACTAAGTTTGTATTAAAACCACAAGCTTTATGCTCTAAAAACCAGCCCATGTTTTTTAATTTCAATTTGGTTTACACTAAAAAAAAAATCATCTAGTTCCTATCTCACGGTTAGAATGAAGAGGTTTATTGCTGATTTCAGTAGGGAAGAATAAGATCTTTTCAGTGTACAGACTAGAGGGGTGTAATATGGATATTCGCCATAGATTTCTTTATGTTGGCAGGTTAAAAATAACATTAAGAATTTATCATCCCCCTTTCCATCTCCAATTAAGGTAACAAACATGAATAAATAAATCTAATTATAAGATTTTATTGAGAAAATAATTGTATCAAATACAGTCTAATGGTTTGGACACTAGCTTGTAAATGAACTTATACAGAATCATGAAATCATTTAGGTTGGAAAAGACATTTAAGATCATTGAGTCCAACAATTCACCTAGCAATGCCAGGTCCCCGGGTACCTCATCTACACATCTTTTAAATACCTTCAGGGATGGGGACTCCATCGCTTTCCTGGGTAGCCTGTTCCAACGCTTGATCACACTTCTGGTGAAAATTTTTTTCTAATCTCCATTCTAAACCTCTCCTGGCACAACTTAAGGCTGTTTCCTCTTACTCTATCACTTATTACTTGAGAGAAGAGATGAACCACGACCTTGCTACAACCTCCTTTCAGGTAGTTGCAGAGAGTGACAAGGTCTCACCTGAGCCTTCTTTTCTCCAGACTTTTTTCCAGCCTCTAGTTCTCCAGAAATCCTAATTCTCTCAACTGCTCCCCATAAGACTTGTTCTCAAGACTCTTCAGCATCTTTGCTGCCCTTCTCTGAATACACTCTAGCACCTCAATATCTTTCTTATCATGAGGAGCCCAAAACTGAACACAGGATTCGGTGTGTTTCCTCACCACATGTTGATATGTAAGCACATTGCTGCCCCAGTGAATGAAAATTTAAAATTTCTCAGTCTTAACACCATTTTAACACTGTTACATGTAGCGAAATCTTGTGATATTATGCAAATGGACTTTGCATAAATAACTTAGATAAAACAAATGGAGAATGTTCATTTTGATTAAAATTTTGGGTGATTTTCTGTTAAAAAAGATATTAATATGTAACTATCATGTGTTCTATAAATCACTCTCTGCTCAAGCGAAGAATTATGTAAAAAGGAATTAAAATGTTTGATAAACAGCTTGTATGCTACTAGGGATGCTTCACTGTGAAAAGGTAACATGTTTGAATCCAACAGAAAAAAAACACAGATGTCCTCATGTTGGTAATGAACCCAAACAGATTGTAATTAGTATTTATAGCCTTTCATTTATATGTATACTGACTAAACATTGAATATACAAAAATACTAATATAAGCTCTAATAATGCAGTTACCTAAATATCTTCACCTACGTGAGTTGTACTTTCAGGAAAGGGTATAAAAGCCCATTGTTACCATGAGTCAAGCAGATTATACATCATTAACACTGTTTAAACTTTTTCTTTGTATCTTTGTACAGTGGACAATCAATTTTAAAATTTTAGTCCATCATTTTCACCTTGTCTTTACAGTCATAGTAATATTTAATAACAGTTGCAAGACCAGAGGAAAAAAATAACTGCGTCAAATGCAAATTCTGAGTAAAGCAGGAAAAAATAGCTGCAAGAAAAAGAGCTAACTTATTTTTATCCAGTCAACAAACGCTTTGAAGTCAAAAGCCTTTCAAGTTAAAAAGCTTAGTATAGACAACCCATTGAAAACCAGGATTCTGCCTGGTGTAAACAAGTTCAGAATCTTTAAAGGTAATGGTTATTGGTGTTTTTGTTTTGCTTTGATATTGTGACACAGACTCTGAGGTCGAAGATCTGGCTGCGTTTTCCCAATAGAGTGAGATTTTTAGAAAAGGAAAACTCAGATTCTGGCCAACCTGCTTAACATTGCACCTTGAGTAGCAGTAACTCTGACTATGGGAATTATTTTCTGTCAGAATGAAAAAAAGTAGTATCAGTTCAATTTGTCCCTAATACATGAAAAGAGTTATTCGAAGACTTTAAATTTTAATGATTTTGTTGCTTCCTTCAGACACTTGTTGAAGTTGCTAATCACATTTAGTATTAAGAGCACACATCTTATTTCCAATTTAAAATTTGGTAACAATACTGAGATACATTAGAGCTTGCCAGGCACGTGAGAGCTGATGGATATGACCTCTAACATCATGGTGTATCCTTGGTCCTAATTTTGAACTGCTGAAGTCACATTTTGTTGATAGCTTTTGTATCCCAGTATACAAATTTTCCCCTTGTGTAATCTATATAGCTTAGATGCTTCAATCAGAATTCTTAAAAATGCCTACGTTTACAAAACCTTTTTGGTTTCCAGGTCTTTTTAGTTCTATCTTCAAATGAGATCAAGCTGGGAATTATCTTTATGTGCAAGGAAATTTCCACTGATGAGTTAAGGGAATAAAGATAGTACTAATTGCTTGCATAATACTAAAATATCTGGAAAGTACATGAAGGCTCAGGCTGTTAATTAAGATAAATTGTGAAAATAGTCATACAGTCTATAATTTCCATGTAGATTTTAAAAGCAAGAAAATTATCTTTGTGAAGGAGAAATATATGATAATAAATGAACCTGAGAATCTGATTCTGTTCTGATAATTCCAAATCATCTGCTAGTGGGACGTATGTTTTGGATTCTCGGACTTCCTTCTGTCCCCAGTATCATGTCTCTATGTTTTCCACACAAACAGTGATGGTCACTTCTAGAGAGTGATTCAGAAAACCTACCACGAGCAAAAAATATGTTAAAACTCTGGGTATTTTTTCAGGAATCTACAATTTTTCAAACATATGTTTATAAACTCAAATTACATATATCTGGGTTGTTTGTATCTTACTTTTACTTATATTTTACTCATGAGTAGAAGGTACTCAGTGTCCTCAGACTGATTGTTAGGAAGCGTCAACTGTGATTAGTGTTGCTTTTGTGTGTTTAATAAACAAATGCTGAAAAAATAGGTAATAAAAACAGGATCAGAAAAATCCACATGTGATAAAGTCTAGTGCCTTGCATTTTTTCCTGGCTCTGTTATTGCTTTCTTAACATTGATTTATCTCATCTGTTCTTCAGTTTCTCTAGGAATAAAGCTTCAACCACCTCTTTTGAAAATCTATTCCACTGACAAGCTGTTATCACTAGGATACTTTTCAGTGCTTATACAATTGTCAAAGCTTCCCTAAGACTGGTATTTCACCAATATGTTGCAATGACTGCTGACGAGACAGGGTTGTACAAATCCCGCTGGGATTAGGGAGTTGCATCACTAGATGGTAAGAAAAAAAATATATAAAAAATCCTGCATCCCTAGTTAAGCCTCACATGGTTTAATGTAGATCTCATTCCATTCTAAGCACACTTGAATGCCCACTGGTGTACAAATATGTACTCTTCTAACTGATATGCATTTATGCAGCTATTTCATCTGAGAGTCTCCAAGCGGTTCAGAAATTAAGCCTGACGGCATGCCTCTAAGACAGGTAGAAATGGTGCTGCTTTCCATGTACAGATGTGAAAGAGAAAGCAGCGCATAAGGTAAGGGAACAATTTCACTAAGCTAAAAGAGATTTCAAGTGAGGTTGCTGAGCTCACTGGGTCTGCTCTCGTCTGTTGCCACAGGGACACCAAGGAGGTAGATGTGGTGACCCTCATCCTTCCCTTACAGAGGCAACAGAATTGTGATTCAGGCTCAGACATGCATGTCCTGTGCCTCCTTAGGCCAGCTTCTGTCTCTGGGCCTATCTTCTCCTTGCTGCTCTTCCTTGTCTGCTGAGTAAGGTTACAGCTCCCCAGTCTTGTCATATACAAATTCACATCTTCAGGGTTGTTCTAGGCCTCTCATCTCTAGTATCATTTAGTATTTTCATACCCAGTATTTCTAAGCTCTAGCCCTTGTACTATGCCTGGTCCCCTATTTCCATCATATCCAATCTCACCCAAGCACTGTTCCAATATCTCAGTTCCCATTTAACATTTTCCATGTCCTCCATATCCCGATAGTATCATCTCATCCTTCCCACCTTAGTACTCACTGTGATCAGATCATATAATTCCACCATCCTTCCCCATTCTTCACTCTCCACAGCACAGTTATTTTCCTATTCAGAGATTCCATTATTCCACATAACCACAGCTGACCTCGTTAAAGACGTTCCTGCTTACTGCAGGGGAAGTTGGACTAGGTATCCTTTAAAGGTTTCTTCCAACTCAATGCATTCTATGATTCTGTCAGTGACCATCACAACAACATCATACCCCTTTAACTGCACTAGAAGCCTTATCTAACTGTAGTAACACCACAGCCATTCAAATGTGTTATAATAGTTGCAAGACTGTCCTGGTCAATCCCAAGTTATCTGTAATGATTGTGTCCGCTCTCACTTCATCATTTTCGCTGCCAAAACCTCTCAGCACCATCTCTGTCACTTTTTTTCAGCTTTCTTCACTCCGAGGAACACACGTGGAATACTCTCTCAACAGTAATTTACACAGAAATCATGATTATTGTCTATCTATAATTTAAAGATTATTGGCAATGTTGCATAGCAAATATGTGCACTTTAAAAATGCCTGTTACAGCTGTCTGTTTTGAGAGGTGAATATACACCATTCAAAGACACAAGCTGAGGAATTCACTGGTTATTACACAGAAAACTGAGTTCCCTGGATCACAGATTACCACTGCTGGAAAATTGATGATAGTACATTAGTGGATATTTTTTTAAAGGAAAAACAATATTTTGTCTTCAGCTGAAAGCAAAGGGAGAATCTCTTACCATCATGGTATGTTTTCTACTTTTCTAGTGTATTCATCTTTTGGCTACCGAAGGTGAAAAGCTATAGATGGATGGATGGATAAATGCATGTTCTTAGCCAGTGTATCTGAATGACTATATATTTCAAGATGTTAAAAAACATTTAAAAATGAATATTCAGTGCACACGCTATTGATATTCAAATGTATACCTTTTAGATATTTAGATCTGTAGATCTGCATCATTGAATTATCAATTAAATGGTTACTGTCCATTTATCCACTTGAAAGAAGAGCCAAAATGAGTTGAGAAACTGGATGTTTTCTTTATTTAGATTAGAATGTTTGTGTCTCCAAGTAAGCTACAGGGGAAATCATACTTTATGAACTAGATTGCTGGGCACTGACGGCCAAAAATACTTGACTAAAGAATTAAGGGAGTTTAGATGAAGGGGTTTTGGTCCACAATTGAAGAGCTGTACAGTGGGCTTGTCTCTTACATTATAAGTCCTTTGTGTGACATCCTGTGGGTAGTCCACGGTGTACTGATTAAATTTATGCAGAAACCTTGATGTGGAACAGAAAGAAGAAGCTGTCATTGTGTTTTGCCATAAAAGATTGTATTACTGGAAGAAGTAGTGCTCTCATATATTGGCAATACAGGGAAATTCTGCAGCCAAGCTCCTGGTGAGCTCAGTGGCAACTTTGCTAAGTGCCAGCTGAGAAATGCAGTTGCATGCTGTCTCGCTAACAAATACGTACTTATGAAATAAGGAAATCAATCACTATAGCAACTTTTGTTTTATCCCCTGAGGGTTTGTTTTTGTACAGGGATAAAACCACCATAGAATTCATGCTTCTCTTGACGTATCTATGTGTTCCCATTTGTCCCACCCCTGACCATGTGAGGAGAATGAACTTCATGACTGCTGAGCCAAGAATCCTTTGGGGGGGGGGGGGGGGACATCACAAATGAGCTATTCACAGCCAATAGGTCCTGTGATAAGCTTTAAAATCTATGAGTGCTTATTCCCCTTTTTGTTGAAACCGGTGGTGAACATCCTTTTGATGTCAGTGACACAATGAGAGCCCCAAGCGCTGTACACGAACCATGTCGTATGGAAAGCTGGAGACCTGAAGAACAACAGGGAGGAAAAGAAGAAAGAAGTTATTTCATGTTCAGAATCGAATATCTTTCCTTAAGCCTCAATAAAACTTGTTCGTATTGCAGAATTGCTGCCCAGATGAAAAGAATAAATTATTTTCTTTGATCCCTGTTTTTGAATCCTTGACACAGCTAATCCAAATCTGCTACCAGTCTGTTCACTGACTGCTGCCCAGAATTTATTTTTTGAGATTTTGCATACCTAGAAGTACCTGTCAACTAACCTGTCTGAGTTCCTGCTGGCCTTCGTTTTGGCCTGTTCATCATCTCCCTCTGGCATGGCAATAAAACAGGAGGAGAACTGGGACACAGCATTTTGTTGTGACGCTTTGTGTGCAGTTCCCTTTCACTGGAGCTAGGGTGGTTGCCAGATGTAGCTGGCAGCAACCCTGTGCAGGCACAGCTTTTGTGATCGAAAGATACATCCATGGTGATTTCCCTCTATGTCTGAAAGAGTGTTTTGGAAGAGACAGGAGAAAAAGAAGCAGATATCGAGGACAGGGTTCAGCTGCTTAAACAGGGTTCTGTTTGCTACTGAGGCATCCTAGGACATGCAATGCAACTTCATGGGACACACAGATATTTTGCAGGAGCTATAGGGGACTCTCTCCACTCTAAAGCACTAATGGCTAAGCTGGATACTGTCTTCACCTTAACATTGTATTATGGGCAAAAGGGAGACGTAGCTGATAACCAGAGCCTCAAACTCAGTATTGATCTAACTGAAGTGTCAGCTGATGTTCATTGAGAAGAAACTCTGTGTGTTCATGTGTTTGTGTATATGTGGGGTGTCCTACCGTAACGTATCACAGTCCCCGTTCTTCACCAGTAACAGTACGACAGCAATTGCAGGGATTTCCTCTCTCACTTTTTTTCCAGTTTTGCATTTGATTCAGGTTTTTATATGTTTTTAACACAATCTGCCTACTAGCTTTTTCCTCACTGAATTGCAGCTCCATATCATACTTACTTTTTTGGTTTTTGTTATCACTGAAACTAGTTTTACTTAACCCATAAGGCTGTACTCACTCAAGGACAAGTAGTTGCCCACTGTGTTCATATTTTTATTTTAGGGTGATAGTTCCTTCTACACAGGAAAGCTGATTGTTTCTACTATTAACTGACACTAGGGGTTACACAACACAATTTAGAAAGCCAGAGTAAAACTGAAACACATTTAGGCAATTGACAACTGATGACTACACCACTGCTATCACAGTTAAGACAAGCTAAAATCAGCTCAAGCCAAGGCAAGACCCTACACTGTCAGGCTGATATAAAAAAGACTGTGGCCTTTAACCAGTAATGAAAAATTTATATGTGCCTGACTACAATTTCACAGCTACCAACATAATACTGAGTCTCTGTTCAGGCAAATTCATCGTTCTCCATTAAGGAAATTGGCCCACCTGATTACTGAGAAGACATGACCATCTCACTCATGACAGGCAATCCAGCTTCTCTTTGCACTCCAGACTACTGTGGGGAAGACAACGTTCTAGGGAAGGCACAGAAATGTTTGGATTAGTGTGTTTTCTTTATAAATCTTACATACACCTCAGTTTGTTAGTCTGATATCACCCCGCCTGGATTCATACAGCTAGGTAAAAAGGACTGTCGAGACCAAGCAAGCACAGCAAGAAACCAGCAGGACTACAGAGCATGCTTTTAAACAAATAGCCATGGAGGTGACTGAACCTTACACTGTTGATGATGCCTGAGAAGAGAAGGAGTGCTTGTCTTTGGAGAGGGAAGGAAGGGAAAGGTGCCAAATCCTGTCCAGCAGTTGAGGAACAGGTTGTGAATCATAGAATGGCCTGGGCTGGAAGGGACCTCAGAGATCATTTTAATCCAACCTCCCTGTTGTGGACAGCGACGCCACCTCTCGACTAGGTCAGGCAACATGTGAGAACCGAACGGGAATCGAACCCGCAACCTCTGGTGTTTCAAGCACCACGCTCAACCCACTGAGCTAAACCGGCCCTCAGGTTGTGAAGATCTGCAGTTCACAAATAGCTGTTAAAATTATAGGTAAATGGAAGATCCGAAGACTAAATCAGATCACTAAAAGCCTAGAGGTTAAAAAATTCATAAAGCATAAGTGTCAGTTTTTCCTCTGAGTGTATATTCATTTCAGCATTTTCCTCTGAGTGCATATTCCTTTCAGCATTATGATTCTGCTTTCATTCTGGAGAAACAGTCTCTATCACTGTACACTATCTTCATCCACAAATCTCAGAAAGGAAATTTTGTGGGTGCCAGGCCATGCTGGTCGAGTCTTACACCTGATCGATCAACAAATGTCTTTGCTGAAGTTAGTGGCTTGTTGGAGACAGTGATTGAACTGTGTGAGCCTGTGAATAAGGAGGACCAGATGTAGAGAGAGGTCCCTTAACTGTTGTGTCTCAAAATGCAGCTCTAGTTAAAGGCTTAAATAAAAACATGGTGGTTTCTCTACCATCTTCTCTGACTTCTACCCTGGAAATACTACCAAGATCTTCACACAGTCTATTTTTTTTTCCTTTGTCTTGAAGACATCTTTATATTTAATTTGGCTTGTATTAATATTTAACAGATCTTAACTAAAACCACAATCAAAAACTCTGTTGAGTATCTTTAGTTTGAGAAAATCTAAATGAAGGAAAAAAAGTATTCAATTAAATGAACCAGTTTATCTATTATCTTGCACTGCAGAAACATAACCTCTCATTTTCAAACTGCCAGCATTTTGTTCTTGAATTGAAAGCCTGTTCAGGAAAACAGAATTGTCTTCTGTAATATTGCCATTTCCATGTTCAGGAACTGGTTATAATACTTCTTTAAACATTTCAAATTAAGCACTGATTAGTGTGAAAAGTCCACTATCTGTATTGGAAGTGAATAACATTGCATGGAGGATTTGAGATTTAATTTCTATGGCAACAAGCATTGGAAAAATGCTTTGCTTTAGGATACAAAAACCTTGGCAGTTGACTTGTTTAAATATTATTACTAATTCTGTATTTTTGAAAGAAATGCATCATATCTGAAGATCTGAAAATACTGCTATTCTGGAAAGAAAGTAGCAGCACTGATCTTCAGGCATAAGATGATTGTTTCTTCAAGGCAACACAGGACATAGCTGGCTCTCTCAGGAGAACAGAAATGTTGGACCTCCCCAGTGCCACTATTCCATGCTTTATTCAGGCCAAATAATGCATGAATGTTTTGGAACTAGTTAAATAAATAAGCATGAATACACAAATATTCTGTTGGTGATGTTCTGAAGGCTTTGCACAATCACCTTGAAAGTAGAGGATAGTTTAGGGAAAAGCTTCTTTCCTTAGACTCTTATATTGTTGTGGAAATGAGGTTATTTTATCAGTGGACATCTTTCAGTCCTTGTCTACTCGTTGTACTGCTCCATCAGTCTTTGAAAGTTCAAGTCCTGACAGTCAAAAAATTGTCACAGCTAATTTTCTTGATCCCTGAATGACGTTCTACTGCCTTCAATCAATCATGAATAAGCATAAAATCTACTAGCATTTGTGACGAAAAAAATGAGTGCCCTTACCAGCCCTATGTACAACCCTGATGCATACCTTGAAATTGTAATAGATTTAAGGACCTCTGCACTAAGGAGCTGTACACTAAAGTAATAGTTTGTGTGCCCTTTTCCTCCCCTACAGGCAATCCAGGTCTTTTAGCCCAACTATTCCAAACCTGCCAGGCTTCTTCAAATAATTTAATCAATATTCATTTATTTGCTTGCTGGTCTTTCAGGTAAACTTTACCTGTGCTTTCTAGTTTGTCTGTGTCTACTTGACTAAGAATCTTTATGTTCCAAAAGGGTCCATAATTTTCCCTACAAATCACATGAATTCAGGGCATGAGACTTTAAGAAACAAACAAACAAAAACCTAAGCTCTAATTTGTATTAAATTGTAAGAGTTGTTAGCACTGTGATCCAGGAAGAATTTATTTCTACCCTGTTACTGCACGTCTGTGACAGTGGTAAACAAGGGTTCTTATGGTACCCTGCTGTTGGAGTTAGATTGACAGAAAACCTACTGTTGATATTAACCTCAAGCCTGTAGAAAGGAATAGGTTTATGAAAGGAGTTCTGTCAAAGCATATTTTATTAAAAATATGATTAGTATCAGCTGCTAATAGGAGAGGGATGGTGTGAAAAAAACATTACTTATGGTACCAAATCTATTTGCACTTATTTAGAAGTGTTACTGTAGTAAGTGACTTAGAAACAGGCAGAGAATTTAATGCTGAGCCTTCAGCTTTCCTTGGAAATAAATAAGAATACATTTAAAATGGGAAAACACCTCCAAAACACAAAGTGGAGAGGAAAAATTAATGAGTGGCATTCATCCTGTTTTCCCTTCTGAAGAAGCACTTTCTTAAAAAAAAAAATTCTCTTAGTATAACAAGGCACTTTCTTAGCATAGTGAAGCAAAGACCTCTAAATAAAATTTAGCATTCAAATCCTGTTTGTGGGCTTTTTTTTTGGTCTTCTTTTAAAAGAACTTGGATTAGTTTAAAAAGCTTTCTTATCAGTGTTGTATCTCAATCCCAGTGTTCAGCTGATCTTAAGAAATGGTGTCCCTGAGAACATTCAACAAATCTGAATAATTATCATGTTAAGAAATAACAATACGATTCATTATTTTGATCAGATTAATGTTTAATATAGAAATTTGCACATTTAATATGTCAGCAATTCTTACGCCTTTTTTTGAGGATGCACATATTAACTAGCCCTGCTTTAATCTCTATGTTCCTTAAAATAAGTTTTATCAATAAGATTCAAAGGTTGAGATAAGAGGAAGTAAAGTGATGTTCGAGACATGCAGTATTTTCTAGAGATAAAAGTAGAACTCATAACGGCCACTGCTAACAGATTCTATTACTATAGAAGTCAGACACCATTTCACAAAGCCTTCTGTCATCAATTACTGAACAAGGAAGCACAATCCTAAGAAAATTTCAAGTGTAAGTGGAATTGGAATAACCATACATTATAGGATTTGGTTGAGGACTTCTTGCCTCTTCTGGACTGAGATCCTGTTTATATTTTTCAGTAGAAAAGTAAGTGCCCATGCTGATTCCAAAAACCTATGCCCTGTTTTGTGAAAGATCAGGTCCAGATGCTCTCTTAGCCCTTTAAATAGCCTATAAGCTCTCTGGTCATCCCTGTCTGTGTGACTCATGTGTTTGCACTACCATTCCATACACATGGAGTGTGATGCAGTTTTTAGCACTTCCTTTGCTATCTTTGTCATTGAGGAACATGAGCACTTCAGTGCAATGAACTCATCTGTTGGTTATATAATCTGATGCAATATTCTTTGAATCTCAGACTCTGTATATTATAAAAGTAAATCCTTCATTGTATCTAGAAATTCTAATCAGATTACGTCAAAGATCAAGAAGACCCTATCACATCAAATTTATCGTTAAGTCCATGTTTGTCTCTGGTGAGACATGTTTGACTATGGTAAGAACATGTTTGACTACGGTGAGAACATGTTTGGCTATGGTGAGAACATTTCCTGGCACATGACATCTTGTGAACCATGCCTGCCTGGAACACTATTGCCTAATGTGAAAAAATCCATGTGAAGGAAAGTGGTTAGAGTTAAATGATATAGTCAACAGTAGACCCATGCCTGAGTGCATGCCTTAACCCTATTTTGTTTACTGGTATAGAGGAGCTGGACTGAAAGGTGCTAAGGGAGATGAAACAGTGCTTAAATGCAGAAATTTGTGAAAGAAGTTGAAGAATTACAAGGCATATTTTCTAGAGAGACACTTCCAGACATTAAGCCCCCCCCAGAACAATAAAGCCCTCAGAGAACCAAAAAGCGGGAAATAAAAACTTCTGATTTCACAATGACAGTGATCAAACACCAGAACAGATTGCACAGAAAGATTGTAGAATCTCCAACCATGATGATATTTAAAGATTGACCAAAAAAGATTCTTCCAATCCAAGTCTGATTGGGACATTCAACCTTGTGATCTCCAGACGTCCCTTCTAGCCTCATTTATCCTCTAATTCTGTGAAACAAGGACTGTTATTACTGGTGGAACAAAGCTAAGGCTCTTTTAATTGGTTCCAAAATCCAAAAACAGGAGTTGAGACACCTATAAATGTCCTCCAGATCCCACCTCCCAGCACCACAGGTACAATGCAGAGGACCATCTCTGTGATGACTTTGTGGCAACTGAGACAATCAGCTCAGCCTTGCCAAATAACTCATAAAACAAGGCAGTTTGTGCAATGGTAGCAACTGCTGACAGCAAATCACAGTGTGGAAAAATGCGTGTGTGTAGTTTCTCTACAAACAACTGAGTCATGAGTGTGGCTTTTATGACTGGTGCAGGATGTTAATTTTTCTGCCTTAATCAGGTCCCTGTGCTTTCTGCATCCTGCTGATGTGCTCTTCTCTGATCCACCATCCAGTGTGGCTGGCTTTCGCTGTACTTACATTGTGTAAGTCCTTTGGTGACAGTCCCTTCACTGAATTTATGGCAGCACACGCTGTGGGACGCATTCAAAGATGCTTCTGAAACCGTGTGTCTGCCTCTTACACAAAATGCCACCTCTCATTTGATGTGTTAACATCAGAATCTAATACTGTTTTAATTAAAATCACTCGAGTTCATAATCACAGATCCTGATTCTAACGAAGGAAGGAGAGTAATGATAGTCATTTAAATACAGTTATTCCATTCAGTATAAATACATGGAATGCATGAACTTTTCTTAATACAAATGCTAGTTATGTTCGGGCTAATTAGAAGAAATGAATATTAAAATCTCTTGCAAGTGAGCTGAAAAAAAGAATTTTCACAGTTTTTTTTTTTTTTTTTCTTAGAACACTAAAGGACAGGTTAGCATTCTTCTGGAGCTCTTGAAGACTAACGAAAAGTAGAGTCTGTTCTGTTTGTTTACTGAAGGTTTAAATAAGCTTGAGCCACATTGACATTAAATGGATATTGATGACTGTCTCTGTGACCCTGAATCAGGAAAGTGTATTTCTCAGCTCCGTTATAGATGAAGAGATATAGGCATTAATTAAATGTTTTGGAGAATTGGGATTTAATAACATAATTACTTTAAGCTATAAAGTCCTGATTCATTTGAGTGCTTAAGCAGAGGGTTTTTTTTTTTTTAAAAGTAAGCTTCTAGGAGAGTAAAAATCTCATTATTTTATGTGTCTCCTGCTAAGAAGAGGTGAAAATATGATCAGAGAACACTGTTTCATCTAGAAAATGTATTCCTTCCAAATGAAGTTACCATCTCTGGATCTAGAGATCTGAGACCTTGATAAATATTTTAGGATTAAAGAAGAAAATTTACCATGCAGACTATGATCTGTATTATTAGCATCCTGCTGTCTGACCTAAATTGAGCAGCAAGAAGAATGCAGATTGGCAACAGACCTCGAAACTTCCTAGCTTAACTGTGCCCTGCCACATGGAATTTACTGTATATAACTCGTATACAAAGCTGTAAGTCAAAATCCTTTCAAAAGGTGTTTTGATAAACAGGCTTAGTGTATTTTAGAATTAAAAGCAAGAGCTATCAGGCTGGACTATTTCTTTTGCTTTTTTTTGGTCTTGATTTCTATAACTCTTCCCTGAAGCATTCTCTAGTACACACAGACCAGAAGGCACTTGGTTATGATAAATACATAATGTATTCCCTACTGAAGCTATTGGTCCCACACAAAATGAATAAGATCTGTACTTTCTTATGTTAAAGTATAATTTTCTTATGTCTTTGTCTCAATTGCCAATGGTATTATACAGAAAATAAATGGTACTAGAGCCTCAGATAACTACTAAAATGGTCATATAAAGAATAATGACATATAAAAATAGTATGAATTCCTTTAATAAGATCCATTCAATGAACAAGGACTTGTGGACTATATTACCTACTAACAGAAGCCTGTTGACAACAACTTAGAAACTCAGATGAAAGAAAATGTGATTTCAACTTTGAGTGATAGCACTGAACTGTTTAAACATAATTGCCTATCAGATGATGTGCAGAGCAGGTCTGATTTTTCTTCGCAAGAGTGAATATTTTAAAGTATTAATGATATCCCACACAACTTCATTTGCAGCTGACACTTCTCAGATATGTGGGGATTTCTGGCATTTTCTTGTCCATGTCCTCTTGAATCATGAATGCTCAGTTCTGCTGTGACGCATACAGGATGGCATCCTTTGTAAGGATAGCAGGTAGCTGGGTCCAAAGTCCTTTAAGGACAACATGATCCTAGTTTGGTGACATGGGAGCATAGATATGCCCCGTAAGTTCTCTGTTCCTCACCTTCATAAAATCAATGATACTGTCTCCAGCGTGCTGACCCCGGGCTTTGAGATTTCAGCCTAGATTTCTTCTTTACTCTTCCAAGGTGTTTCTTTACTCTTCCAACGTGTTAAACTGTGTCTTGTTAACAGTGGCAAACCAGCAGGGTCATGTAACCACTAGACCTCTTTGTCTAATGACTGGGAGTAGTTTCCACCCCTTGGTACCTGCATGGGTCAGGCAGACCTTCTGGGATATGTAAAGAGGATTATGTTCAGTCGCCTGTGTGGGGCTGGCAGTAATATCAGAGGACAATTATAATAATTTCTGGCCTTAAAGACCTCTGAGTTCTCCTGGTTCTGTGCCTCCCAGTCTCACACTCATGGGGTATTGAGGGAGATGCTCCCTGAGCGTTCCCTTTTGCTCAACATCCTCTGCAGAGGTTGCATGGGACATTTAAAGTCAGCAGAATATTCCTCTGTTAATTTAGAACTTGGTAAAAACCAGATTTGCTAATACTCCCTGCTCAGTTATTCAGCCACCAATGTTTTTGTGACCAGGGAGATTGAATAGTAGTGACAAGTTATTAGTGTGCAGCTACTGTGTTTATTGTGCTTCTGCAACCACCCAGCAGAGAGAGAAACTGAATTTCAGTGTGTGCACAAAAAACCCAGTGGAAATGTCATGATTTTGCTTCTGCACTCAGTAACCCAGAAGAAACCTAGAGGAAATCTTATCTGAGTGAAATAGAAATGGAGCGATGCCATAGAGGTCCAACAATAATCTACATTAAACTTTTGTGTGCTTGGTAGAGGAATTTTCATTTAATTAGATTGAGTGTTTTTAAACTGTAATGTAAAAAGCAAAAGAACTTAAAGACCTGAAATTTGTCAGGAAAATCACATAGGTTGGTGAGGAGTGAAAGATCTCTGTCACCATAAGACAGTGAATAAAAAAAAATAATTTCACCTTGTATTTTCACTCTTCTATTACTGGAATGGAGTAAGGTTTCATTATACTCATTCCTACAGCCCTGAGATCTTTAAACTTACACCTTACTGCAGAAATCTCAATAGTGTAAGATGCTAATGAGTTTGTAAGTCTTTTCTTTGTTCTGCTTATAAACAGTGTAGAAAAAACCTGAGTTAATGATCTTCATGAAATTACTGCATTGAAGGAATTCTTTGTATGCTTGGAGCACAGCAGATTTTACTTGCTAACACCTATTCCTGATGATTCATAGGGAAAAACCTGCCAGGAGTGCTCATTTACTCTCCAGGAACACTTCTATAATAACAGATGTTTTAATGCGTTTTTAATACGGGTTTAAAATACTGGTCTCCAGGAACAGGGTGACCTGACTGTCATCTGTCATATCCTTTTCCCTTCTAAATTTCTTCCTCTTCACCATTCTCATCCGCCCTGTAAAAAACAGCTCATCCCTGTTTGTTCTCTTCAATTTTGCCCTGATTTGGCTGACTTAGTACCCTTATGTGATGTTTATGACATTGCTGCTCTGGTAATCTCCACCTTGGTCAGAAGTACAGTTAAGCTAGGACCTCCTTCTCTATCTATAAAGTCTCTCATTTCTACCACTTCATAAAATCATAGAACCGTGAAATGGTTTGTTTTGGAACTGACCTTAAAGATCATCCAGTTCCAATTCCCCTGCCATGGGCAGGGACATTTTCCACTAGACCAGGTTGCTCAAAGCTCTGTCCAACCTGGCCTTGAACACTTCCAGGGAGGGGACACCCATAACTTCTCTGGGTAACCTGTTCCAGTGTCTTACCACCCTCACAGAAAAGAATTTCTTCCTAATACCTGATCTCTTTCAGTTTAAAACCGTTACCCGTCATCCTATCCCTACACTCCCTTATAAAGAGTCCCTCCTCTCCAACTTTCCTGTTGCTGTGTGTAAGCACTGAAACGACACTATAATGTCTCCCTGGAGCCTTTTCTTCTCCAGGCTGAACAACTCCAGCTCTCTCAGCCTGTCCTCACAGGGAAGGTGTTCCAACTCTCTGATCACCATCATGGCCTCGTCTGGATGTGCTCCAACAGGTTTATGTCCTTCTTATTCTGTGATCCCCAGAGCCGAGTGTTGCCATCTCATTAGTATAATCACAAAAGTCAGAGTTAATCTGCATAGGTGTTATTAACATTTTCCCACCTGTAACACCATGAAATACTTTATCAGAGTAGCAACAGATCACAGCTGCACACGTCTTAGCAATCACAGTGGACCAAGATTGTGAAAAAAAAAAAAAGGAAATTCTGTTTCCAGCTTGGGTTTAGCCAATTGATCTCTCTACAGCTTCAAGTGCATATCAAAACAGTGGCTTCTCTACCGTTATAAACTTCCAATCCTTAGGAAAATCTGGAATGTTATAAAGAAATAAGGGTGTTCTAATCTGAGAAAGTTTCTTATGGCCCTTGTAGTGTAAAAAAACTGCTTCCAGGGACAGTTCAGGGTAAACATACACAAAGGCAAGTTTAATTTTCTCTAGCTATCACCCTTCTCTGGGAAAGATTTTAACATTTTAAAAATTCTAATTTTTTTTTTAATTTCTTTTTTAAAAAATATATTTTATTTTTTATATCTCAAAGTATCTTAATGCTGGAAATGGGAAACATCTAGAGATACTAATTAAGGATATAGAGTGATATTTTGCAGAATATTTCTCCCATATGTGAAGAATCTTAAGATCAACTTTTCAGCTGCATCTTCAACAAAAGAAGAAAAACTATTGCTTCTTGGATATAGAATCATAGAACAATTTGTGTTGGAAGGGACCTCAAAGATCATCTTTTTCCAACCTCCCTGCCATGGCAGGGACACCCCCCACTAGATCAAGTTGCTCAATGCTCGATCCAGCTTGGCCTTAAACAATTCCAGGGATGGAGGCTAGGCTGGATGGAGCATTGAGCAACCTGATACATCAGGTTGAAAGGCCCTACCTGACTCTAATACTTTAAGGATAATATAGATAATCCATGTGCAGTCAGGAAGAGAAAATGATCTGCAAAAATGAACATAGAGACAGATTTAGGAGGCTCTTGCTCCTCCAAGAAGGAGCTAGTGAAGGCCCTAAGCTTTACAAGGTACTTCCTCAAGCTATCGAGGTCAACCCTCTGTGGGAGGAGTGTTTTTTTTAGGGAGCTTTGGCAGCTACCCGAAATGGGAAGGTATCAGCCTACAGACGCTAAAGTTGGCTAGTTTCAGAAAAATAGGGTTGCCCAGAAGATAGCTGACAGAAATCTCTATTGTCAAGCAAAATCAGAAAGGGAAGTGAGGCAGAGAGTCCTGTTGTTTCCGTACAAAATGTGGTTGAAACAGTCTATCCGCAGATTATTCAAATTCTTTATATTTTGACATTAAAAAAAAGTCCAAATAATCTTACTTGGTGCTCATAACTTTTTTTTTTGCTAATTCACTTCAAAAGTATGGAACTTTTATTTTGTTATTGTTTTCTAATACAATGTCTTGGCATTATTTTGGTTGGTTGGTAGGTTGGTTTTGGTTTCGGTTTGTTGTTTGGGGTTTTTTTTTGATGGTGGTAGTGTGATACAATCAGCAGCACAAACTTTTAGTCTAAGCCTCTTTTTCTTCAGTATTTTATAATGAATTTAATATTTTAAAGAATAAGGACAGAAAAAAAGGGAAAAGAAGTACAAGGTTAGCCACTGAATGGAATACAATAAATTGTTTGTGGCTAATCACAATATTGATTTTTAACATTGTGCACCGTCAACATAGAAGAGAGAAAAAGAGAAAGGGGTTACTTAGTTATTCAGGAATTCTAGTCATAATCTTCCACAATACATATAAACAGTGGTATCTTGGAAGGGAGACTTGTATTTGTTAAGTAATAATGGATCAGAGATTGCTAAACTATCGTTACTGTTTGTGAAAACAATAATGACAAAATAGAACAACGGTTTATTCCTCTGAATTAGAATTTCGGATTAAAAATAGAAGCTGCCAAACAGATACAAATGGGGGATGCAGAGATTTGAGAAGATATTCACAAAGTTCCAATGTTTGTATAACATTTTGATTAGTTTGAAGTAGCTTGGAGCAACTCTACTAAACCCTTACAAGTGTCTGGATGTTTATTAAATAAAGTTACACTGCAGAGTTTAATTCACTTGCTGAAAAATACATGGGCAGTAAGGTGTCCATGGGACAGCAATGTGCCTTTGTGGCCAAGAGGGCCAATGGGATCCTGGGGGGCATTAAGAAAAGTGTGTCCAGTAGGTCTAGGGAGGTTCTCCTCCCTCTCTACTCTGCCCTGGTGAGACCACACCTGGAACATTGTGCCCAGTTTTGGGCTCCCCAATTCAAGAGAGACAGGGACCTACTGGAGAGAGTCCAGCGGAGAGCTACGAGGATGATTAAGGAACTTGAACATCTCTTCTAGGAAGAGAGACTGAGAGAACTGGTGGTCTTGAAAGGAGACAGCTGAGAGGAAGAGGACAATCTCTTCTAAGTGGTGACCAGCAACAGAACAAGAAATAAAGGGTTTAAGTTAGAACATAGGAAGCGCCACCTCAGCATGAGGAGAAACTTCTTCACTGTGAGGGTGACGGAGCCCGGGCACAGGCTGCCCAGAGAGGTTGTGGAGTCTCCATCTCGGCGACTTTCAAACCCTGCCTGGATGCATTCCTGTGTGACTGCCCTAGGGAATCCTGCTCTGGCAGTGGGCTTGGACTAGACGATCTTTCGAGGTCTCTTCCAATCCGGAACATTCTAGATTCTATGATTCTAACTTGGTGTGGGTTAAAGTGCCTGAAAATTGTGTTGTTTTCTTTTTTTCTCCTTAGGACAAAAGATTATCAGTTAGTTTTTGTGACTGATTGTTGGGAAACAATCAAAGTGCAGTTTGTATTCTTGGGTTATAACTTTTTTTGCTGATGAACTTGGTATTTGTGATTCAAACTGTGTCTCAAAGAAGATAACATTAATTAGTAATGATTTCTAATCACTATGAGTACCAATGTTACAAATAAAGCATTAAAATAAATTTTTATGAGATTACCAACTACGATTTGCAATGTCTGCACAACCTTTACCTTTTTTTGGAAGAAAACAATAAAAATTGTATTGAGACAATTAAGTAAAGTTGGCTTTTAAATAGGGTTCTTTGATCCAATTAAAACTCTTATGGTATAGCAAGCAGTCTACTTCAGGACAAAGGTTAAAGTTTTCCATGTCTTCTAACAAAAAGGAAATGCAGGTTTCCTTACAGTTTTTTTAGTCTTGGAACGACTAATAGGTTTTGTCAATGAACATGACCAAGGATTTTGTGATAAATGAACAGTTTGTAACAACAGCTCTAATGGGCTCTACAAAGACTTGTTATTTCAGGATTAGATGAAGTGAACAGCATACAACGGTCACTTTTTGGACTGACACAGATAAGAACGGCTTCCCTAACTAGAAGCCTGAGTTAAAGAATTCTGTCTGGATTGATCTGCAGTGCAGACAGAAAAAAGCTTCCTTTTCTAGACTGAGAAGAACAGAGAGTGTGACACATTTATCAAATAGTTATAGCCTTCTCTCAAACTATTTCCATCTGGTGCTTCTTAGAACTGAGGCAGGTTCTGTGAATTGAAAGAAAAGGGGAAAGGGGCAAGAGGAATAAGGAAAAAAATAAAAATTAAAAGAAAGGAAAAGAGAAAGAGAAAAAGAAAGCAAAAGTAGGGAAAAGGGAAAGGGGAAGATGTTTCAGTTCCCCCACACCCCTGTGAGGTGGTAGCTAGAACTGAAAGGGTAAAAGTGTAGAAAACACGTGGGTTAAGATAAAAACAGTTTGCATTGGGATTACATGACAAGGTTTTGGTAGCAGGGGTCTACAGGGGCAGATTCTGTGAGGAACTGCTAGAAGCTTCCCCCACATTCAGTAGTGTCAATGCCAGTCAGCTCCAAGAAGGACCTGCTGCTGGTGAAGGCAGAGCCCATCAGCAACACCTGTGATAACTTATTTAAAAGGGAGATAAAGAAAACTGGATAACTGCAGCTGAAGGAAGGAGTGAGAATATGGGAGATAAACAGCTCGTCAGACACCAAAGTCAGTGAAGGGGGAGGAGGTGCTCCAGGTGCTGGAGCGGAGATTCCCCTGCAGCCCACAGTGAAGACTATGGTGAGGCAGGCTGTGTCACTACAGTCCATGGAGGTCCATGGTGGAGCAGATATCCCCTGCAGCCCATGGAGGACCCTGTGCTGGAGCAGGTGGATGCCTGAAGAAGGCTATGACCTTCTGAAGAGCCTACGTTGGAGCAGACTCCTGGCAGGACCTGTGTCTTCATGGAGAGAGGAGGTCACATTGGAGCAGGTTTGCTGGCAGGACTTGTGACCCCACAGGAGATCTATGCTGGAGCAGTCTGCTCCTGAAGGACTGCAGCCCACGGAAAGGACTTGCACTGCAGAAGTGCATGAAGAAAGGAAAGGAGAAGGGAAAGGGAAAGGGAAAAAAGGGAAAGGGAAAGGGAAAAAAGGGAAAGGGAAAGGGAAAGGGAAAGGGAAAGGGAAAGGGAAAAGCAAGACGAGGGAGTATTTCTATACAACACTACAGTAATACATGAAATTCATAATACAGTCTGTTTCTTTCCATCTATTTACATCTTTTTTAATTTTCTGTTGATTGTTATGGGAAAGCAGGAAGAGAGAGATGTCAGTTTGAACAATAGATTTTAAAATCTGTGTACAGTTGTTTATTCTTCATTGGGGGTTTTTGCATCCAACTGGAACATGATATTTAAATACAATTGAAGAAACACATGCACCTTTTTCAACACATTCTCAATTAACATAGTACAATAATTCCCTTCAAGAACTGCCCTAGTCTCCTCTGCTATTTGAAGAAGAAGACATGCATTATTGGGTCAGATGCTTCCATGAGACTGTCAAAAGAAAATTTAGACTGCAGGTTTGAGGACTAAATGCAAATGACCCCTGTGAAAGTGAGTTGTGAAACATGTCTCAATTACTCCTTTCAAAGCTAAATTTGTGCCCAAATATAATTAATTTAAATTATTTTTAAGGGAACTTGTCAGACAGCTAATAACATCATAACTTACAAATACTGGTGCAGAACATAAAATCAGCTTAGAAGTCAAATATATTTCTGGGGAGATTTAGAAATGTATACTTGTGTGGCGGTGTCAGACACTAGCTTGCTTACTTCTAAAAGATTCCATTTCAGTGATGAAATCTCCCATTCTAGGTATATTCTTCATAGGATATCAAAAGACGTAAAGGGTTTTCCAAACCCTTTCCTGAAAGGGAAAAGATTGGAGAGGGCTATTTTTAAAGTCCTTTTTTTTTTTTTCCTCATGTTCCATCAACCTATAGCCATGGAAGAGGTGCCTCTGTGATCTGAGATTCAGTGTGAAGCCACTTTAGGACTTTAGGCTCTGCTTCTTAGGGAATGTGGAAGTGTGAGGATTTCTCAAATCCATTTTCTGGTGTCCCAGTGAAGAGAACTCTCATACAGAAAGAGGAATGGTTCACAGTGGCCTTTGACTTGAAAGGGTTAAAACTTTCCATGTGGCAGGAAGTCACCCTAAGCTACTGGCAGCAAAATATACGGTCCTCTTCATCTGTCTTGTCAAAGTTGGGCTGCTGAGGAGCCAGAAAGATGTTAAAGTCCCGAGAACAAGAGGACATTTAGTTCTTCATACAAATATTTAAGATGTTTTCTGTTCCTTATTTAACTTCTGCTTTTCTTATAAAGACCATCCAGTAAAAGTTACCTAGTTAGTCCTAAAAGTAATAAGATATGTATCCAACCAATCAGAAACACAAACTTGTCATTTCTTGCCTTTTTTTCATCCAGTTCAAGGACTTCTTAGCTGCAATGCAATATCCTTTAAACAGAAATAAGTTCCCCTTCAAGCTTTTGGTAACATTTGTCACATCTACATTTCTTACTTTCATTACATATTGAACTTTTCATAAATGAGTGAGATTTGTAAATAGTATCCAATGGTCCAAGGCTTCTTCCATAGATGCACCCAAACCACCTCAAATATTTTTTTTAAAAATCATGTTATTTCACTGAAAGCCATAACAGAAATGAGCACTTCGGAGAAAAAAATTCCCAATGTTGTTAATTCTCTCAGTTACAGAGAGCCAGTCAGAATGCACCTAGATTCCACATATCCTTAGGAAGAAAAAAGTCATGTGTTTTAGGGTACTCAGATGGCCACAGCATTGAAAACAATGGGGCTGCTATCCACAACGTTCGTGCTTTAAGTATTGTGCAAGAGTGTGTGGATCTTTGTCCACCCACTACTGAGCTTTTATTGAGTCTTTTGGTCTTTTCCAGTTATGTATAGGTTTATTCTCTGAGCTCTCAAGGCCTTCATTCAACCCAACAGCTGAGAAAGGATCATGAACGACTACCATGAGGGTGTTCTCTTGTACTGTTGTTTGTGGAACAGGAAAGTGAAGCAATATTTGCAAGAGTAAACATTTACCCACAACATTGCTCTGTTGATATGTAGAATATTTTTGTGAGCACTTTAAGACTGATTGAAAAAGGTAAAGAAAAATGTAAAGAAAAAGCTTTCTTCAAGTTTTCTAAAAGAAATCTTTAAAGAGCTAATATTGTGAGACTCAGACTGGGCAACAGTATACTAGGAAAATCATAGTTACATGAACCCAGAAATACTTGGAGCAAACACTAAAATATGTGGACATAACAATGAACAATTGGGGTTTTTTAAAAGAAACCCCAAAACATACAGTTGAATTATTTGCAGAAATGTAACTAAATTACTTATGCTGACGAATCATTCATAATAAACATTTTGAGTCATCCTAAAAAGTTCTCCTTGATTTGTGTAAAGATTATTATTGCTTATTGCACTGCATACTCTCACTATAAATAGATTTAAACACAAGAATATATATCCATTAATTTTCAAATTACTATCTTCATGTAGCTATCAAAGACCAGAGATTTTTTTTAACTGAAAAACTTGTGTATCATCTTTACTCAAACCACCATACCTTGCTTCTATTTACAAACCAAATTAATCCAGACAGCTGTGACTTCTGCCCATGTTTTGGTTTTGTGTACAAATGAATAAAGATGGATTTACTCAGTTCTGGTGTTTGCAAGTTATTTAAATGTAATTATCATTAGATCTTTAGATATATATTAGATGAATATATTTTTCTAGTACTCTAATATCTATTTTCAGCTCCCAACATTTCTCTGCTAACATCTTCCTTAATGTGACTTATTAACATACTCTGTTTATCTGACCGTAAAGAGTGAACATGACTGTACAATTAGAGAAAGCTTTGCCCTGCTCAGGGCACAGTAGAATCAGTTCCCATTTATTGAGTCCTGAATGCTTTTTGGCGTTTTTTGGTGTAAGAAGGAGTTGTGAAACTAAAGTACTCCCATGGAAAGGATGGGGGTTCTCAGGGAAGTGCCCATTGAAAAGTTTTCTTCGTTCCTGCAGGGCAAGGATTCAGCATCGACTTGAACCTTCAACTTCTTGGACTTTCTCGGTCATTACTAGCGTGTTTGTAGCCAGACAAATAACACATGCTTCAGGCTGTGGACACTGATTACTGTAAGCAGCAGTCCAGTGGTGAATAAACAACTCTCCAATGGCCTTTGAGGTGTCAGCAATTCACACTGCAAGGACTCTAAATCTGTTACTAGCAATGACATAGAATCAGTCAGCTCAACAGTCTTTTCTCAGACCTTGGTCTCAAAACCTTTGTCCCTGGGATTAAGACTCACAAGCTCTTCGGGCATAGAAGGACACTCACTCAAACCCCTCTATTACTTCCAAGTCTGGCACTTTTGCAACTGCCCTATCTGACATTGTTGACTCTTGTGGAAGCCCATTAAAACTGTTCTCCAAACAAAGGGTGAAATGGTTGGGTTTGTGGCCACTTCTCTATTAGGAAGACTGTAGGAGCTACTTAATTCTGTTTCCTTACCCCCTTACCTGCCAGAACCCATGGGAGATAGCTTCTCAGCTTTAAAATATTTAAAAATTCTTTGGCTCTCATTGTTGATACATCACATGGAAAATTCTCTTTACATTTGCTGTGTCCTTCCCCTGTGACCTGTATTACTGCATATTTTTCTCATAAAATAAAGACATTACAGGCATTAATGTTTACCATTTGCCAGATACTTAGTGTCATCACCAGTACAATTATTCTTATTCCTTTTTATTGGAAAAGCTCACAGATAAATTACTTTAGAAATGTATTAAGCTACCATTTATCTGAAAGGCAGAAGAACAGAAATGTTAACTAAAAGAAAAGTTAACAAAACCAGATTTACTTCAACAGTTTGTCATACAAATGTTTTTTCAATGCAGTTTTAAGAAACAGATATGCCAGCTGTCTCAGGTTTGACATTGATGGTTTATTTCATATTACAGTTCTTCTGTTTGGAAAGACATTCTGACCAAAGTAATTTAGTAACTGTCTCTTTTTCTGCTTAAGTTCACATCCCTTGTTCTTGTCTATGGCATTGGCTCAACTAGCCTTGTAACAATTACTTTTCACTTTGCAGTTCTGTATATCAAAAATTATAAGGTAAAACTACTGATCTATCGTGTTGGTTTTGACTGTATAGTTCTTTGTGTTGCATCTGCCATCAATTGCCTTAACTGATGCTGATGGTTTGCAGGGTCTGGAACTGGCTAATAATGATGTTCCATCTGATGGATAGTAGTTGTAACATCGCAGCTGACAAAACCAGCAGTTTGTGGGGAAATAATGTAGGTTGTTAGAGTAAGAAGATGTTTTATGTCAGGCTCCGAGCTGTATCCTGCTGTTAGCAGCAGTGATGTTGCAACTAAACAAACTCCAGGATGGTAAAGCAGATTATTATGAGTTTGGTCACTGGTAACACATCTGCCAAACATTTTATAGCTTTGTGATCTTTATCCAAACATTTTAAGGTGCTTAGTTGCATGTTTAGCTTGCAGATAATGCTAACATTGTTGAGATTTAGCATAGTGAAATCAGTGTCTTGGGAGCCATATGCACTATGAAATGTTTTGATTAGGATAAAAATGGGGCAATTTTTCCCCACGTGCACAACTTTGCCGACATGTAGGGCAGAGGCAGTAACAAATCCTCTACTTTGCAAATATCTGCTCCAAGAGGTTTCACAGGATATCAGCAGGGAGATCCCATGACTTACGTCTCTTCGGTTCCCTCACTGTGTTCGACCTATCTTCCATGTCTTCCAGAGTGTTTGGACTAAATCTGTTTAAATTATTTTAATTTTTTAAAAAAATTAAATTTTTCAGCATTGCCTTTACCGTCAGAAAGTTTTTCTAGAACAAAATCTGATCTCAGAAATCATAACATTCACTACTTCTGCACAAACACATGGTAAATCTGGTGCATTTCCAAGAATGAATCTATTCAGAGGAAACTTTTCTGCTTCTCCTAGCAATGTCCTATGTCCTCAGAAGAAAGTGATCCAAACTTACCTGACTGTCCCATCAGGTACAGGGTTGTGAGGTCACATAATGCAAGTTTGCCACATAAAACAGCATTATGCTTCCAAACACAGACCACACTTACCCGCAGCAATCAGATATGACTGATTATTTTAGGAACAAATTCTGAATAGAGTAGTACTTACAAAAGTTTTCTTTACATCAAGCCTTTCAAAGTTCCATACTCATATATGAAAATGCTGCTTGTATACAGATTTTTCCTGGTTTTGTTGACATCACCCTATCACTGTTTAAACTAGAAAAACATGAAGTCCTCTGAGCAAAGTGGGAAAAAATCTGTCAACAGCCACCATCTGCCATTTATGTATTGTACTGTCTTTGATTATGGAAATGCTCACTTAACTGTCAATTGCCTGACATGAAGTAACCCAAAATTTATTTGGTTTATTTAAAAGCTGCATGCTATTCTCTCTGATGTCCTAAAATTCAGTACTGGTGGTAATGTTAATGTGTATAATGCCAGTCTTTATTACCCTCATTGTAATTTCCCAAACAAGAATCTTAAATCTGCTAGCTTAAATACAATGAATTGAATTAGTTCATTTTAGAAAACAAAAAGCCCATCAGATGTGCTTTAAGTGAACATTCAGCAAACCTGATCACCGTTTATAAATTGAGGCTTTGTTTTCACTGTGGACTCTTGTACTATGTATCTATGATCTTGTATTAATAGATAAATTAACAGTAAATTAACAGATATGGAGGAAAATGAAAGTTTTACTGAACTTCTAAATACACTTTACCTAGTCGAGTTCTTTTGTTTATATGTAAATAGTATATTTTTTAACTGTTTATTTGGTTTGCACACAGCAAAGAAACGAATAATGGTTTCATTTAAAGCTAGAGTACCTATGTTTCTACGAATTGTTATCACATTGTCATATAACTTTCTGCAGAAACTGAAGTAAAGACAGAGAACTTAAAATAATACCAAAGTATTCCATTTCAGAAGGGTAAATTAAATATTTGTGTCTTTCACAGGAATTATCATGGTTTATGGTTAGCATATCACATTGCTATGCTGAAGGTTTCAGCAAAATCTGTAAATGCCACAGCACAGAACTTTTCTTAATACAAATGTGATTTCAGGAACTTTGACCTGCCTAATCTTTTCTAATTATCCAAGCTATTTCTGGGACTGTCAACAAAGAAGTACTTAGAAATCAGCATCACAATAAGGATTTTGTCTTGAAGTAATATTGAAATGTTTCACACCAGCAGACAGGATCTGAGAGAACAAGGCAAATTGAAGAATTCACCATCAGATCTTTCTTATTCTTAGAGGACATTCAAGCAGAAAGTGTGATTTCTTCAAACAGTTGTTCTGTCCTACCTCACTCAAAATTTTTTTCCTTGATCCTTCTGTTTGGTTCCCTGCACAGATTGATTACAAACCATTTGCTGTGAACACTCACCATTGAAAATTGAAGACGTTTCAGCTCGTTGTGGTTTACTGGGGATGATGGGCTGAGGTAGCTTTACTCCTCTCCCCCTCCCACTGTAGTGTCTGCTCCCAAAGCACACAAAGGTATTTGAGATGCACAATTTTTATCCCTTCTCTCATTCTGCTTGGGACTGTGTGTCTCACAAAAGATGTAAAAGGAATCGTATAGTTCATACTCAGCAGACGGGAAGAGAGAAAACTTCATGTTTCTTCTCAGATGAGCAACTTGAAGAATACTAGGAAAGTTTCCTCTCTTAATCTTGCAGCAGGCCTCATTCCTAATCAGAGTAATAGTAGAAATAGGTTATTATTAGATTTATCAGCAAGATTAAGTTTATTTTGCTCTAGTCAGGTACAAACAAACATAATTATGTATGCAACTGAAGTTAACTGAAAAGGTTTTTAACAGTTAGGATGACATATAGCTTATATAGACTTTTCATTCACTTATTGTTTAGAGCGTAAATAAGTCCTGGACAGAATGGTTGACGTCTTTCTTTTTTGTTTTGTTTTGTTTGTTTTTACTTTGTCTTGGTTGTTCAGTGTGTTTATTTATTTTTTTTCAACTACATATGCCCTACATGTTCTTCTTCAGGGCATAGGGACAATGTAAAAGAGCAGAGAAAAGGAGTGCTCTGATATTGGGTTGAATGAAATACCTCTTGAAAAATGTGTTTGTTTTTTCCATAAAAAAAACTTTTTGAGAAAAATAAAATACAATCATAAGATGTAAGTCCTGGGTTTTTGTATAGCTTTACCTGTTTTACAGAATTTGAATGACATGTCAACAGTAATAGAGCAAAATGACATGTCAAGTCACTTCAGAATATGATCACTCGTAATACTCTTCACAAATACCATTCTTACAAATTCTCAAGAGATTTTGATTTTGGGCACAATATGCATGTCATTGCAAAATCTGATATAAAATGATGCATCATTTTGCTTTACTATTATTTACACACTCTGAGATGACATGAAAAAATGACGACATAAGTCCATGCCAGGACCACATCTTAAACATTATGTTTCATTTGAAGCATTTATTTCGAAGTAACTGATTTTGAAAAACCTTCAAAATTTTCATTTTGCAGTAAGTTCTGAACTTTCTATTTCCATTTCAGTCTGAAAAGTGTTAAAATGTTTAGTTACTGTTTTTTTTTTCAATTGACTACCTAAATGTTAGCCATATCTTTCTGTTACAATCTCTGGGTTTCACAAGTAAATCCTTTACTGAAGCAATAATTTTCTTCCACATTTCCAGATATCTCTTACATTGATTTAATATGATCAAACCATTTTAGAATCTGATAATTTCTCATTTAAACTTTGTTATGAACCTGAAAAACCTCGAGATCTTAATAACAGGTGGTATAGAGTTTAATAACGATAGTTTATATTTACATTGTTATTTCTACTTATTTGTGTGCTGATGGCAGTGTATGCACCTGCAGATTATTCTGAGTTCTGCATAAAATTAAAGGAAATTATGTGACCCTCACAGAAACTAGAAGTTGTTTCCAAAAACAGGAGAATGATAAGAAGCAAGAATGCCAGAAGTCTATGGAAGTTAGAACTGACCTTTTCTCTGATGAGCTGGTTAGCTTTTTTGTTTTATGACAATCACAAAGAAGCAGGAGTAACAAAATATATAGTTTTTTGCTTCATAACATTTTACTTTATAACATTTTGCTTCATAATATGAAAATATGACTGCAAATTGAAGTGTGAAAGTAATAATCTCATTTTCTATTCAAGGTGAATATTTGGTTCTGCTGTTCTGTGGTTTTTCGAGGGCCGGTTTAGCTCACTCGGTTGAGCGTGGTGCTGAAACACCTAAGTTCGTGGGTTCGATTCCCGTTCGGTCTTCATGTGTTGCCTGATCCAGTTGAGAGGCATTCCCGCCCATGACAGGGAGGTTGGATTAAATGATCTCTAAGGTCCCTTCCAGCCTAGGTCATTCTATGATTCATTCTATGCAAGGATTGTCCCAGCTGGAGAAAAGGTTAATGCAGATTTTTTTAAAAAAAAAAAAACCGACAAAAACAACACTAAATGTTTCCTATACCCTGGAATGTTATTACTTCCTTGACATTCCAACTGGACCACATTGTTTTTATTTTAAAGATCTGTACAGTATATCTTTCCTGAAAGACAATCCACGTAATTACAATTGCCAAGCAGTAGATCAGTAGGGATCGTGTGGTGGTTTTAGTCTTTTTTCAGTTTTGGTCTAAATTTTTAAAATTATTATCTTGAAACAAGAAAAACATAGTCAAAATATCTCCAGATCACTTCACCACAACTATCACTTTTATGATTCCTTCTCTTCCACTCACTGATTTTTTTCTGAATATGAATCTGCACATCTCTATTGGCAACATGGACATTGAGATTGAGCGCACCCTTGGCAGATTTGCTGATGGCATCAAGCTGTTTGGTGCAGTTGACACACTGGAGGGAAGGGATATCATCCAGAGGGACATGGACAAGCTGGCCTATGCAAACCTCATGAAGTTCAACAAGGCCAAGTACAAGGTCCTACACTGGGTTAGGGCAATCCCAAGCACAGATACAGGCTGGGCAATGAATGAATTGAGAACAGCCCTGCAGAGATGGACTTGGAGTGTTGGTGGAGAAAAAACTGACCACAAGTCAGCAATCTGTGCTTGTAGCCTAGAAAGCCAATCACATCCTGGGCTGCATCAAGAGAAGTTTGGTCTGCAGGTCAAGGGAGGTCATTCATCCCATCTACTCTGCTCTCATGAGATCTCAGCTGCAGTACTGTGTTCAGCCTCAGTGTTCCCAGTGCAAGAAAGACATGGGCCTACTGAAGCATGTCCAGATGAGACCACAAAGATGATTGAGAGTTGGAGCATGAACACTACGAGTACAGGCTGAGAGAGTGGATGTTGTTCAACCTGGAGAAGAAAAGCTTCGGGGAGACCTTATAATAGCCTTCCAGTACTTAAAGGGGATTACAGGAAAGCTGGAGAAGAATGCTTGATCAGGCAGTGTAGTGATAGGACAAGAGTTAAAGTTTTCAAACTGAAAGAAGCGGGATTTAAATTAGAAATTAGGAAAAAATTCTTTTCTGTGAGGGTGATGAGACAGTGACACAAGTTGTCCAGAGAAGCTGTGGATGCCCCCTCCCTGGAAGTGTTCAAGGCCAGGATGGATGGAGCCTTGAGCAACCTGGTCTAGCGGAAGGTGTCCATGCCCATAGCAGGGGAGTTGGAACTGGATGATCTTTAAGGTTCCTTCCAATCCAAACCATTACATGATTCTATGATTTTACTTTAGGACAAAGAGTTTTCAGAAGATGTTCAACTCAGCCTAAGAATTTCACTGATTTCCCTCATGCATCAGCTAAATTGCACCTGAATTTGTGAGCTGAAGACATCCATAGTTGGTTGATTCAGCTATTCTCTTGTTTTGTACGTTGATCAGCCTAGTCATAGAGAAACTCTTGCTTCCAGTTACAAGTTTATATAATAAATAGGCATTTAATACCTGATGGTTTCATTCCCTCAGAAAAGCATGATCCCATTGCCAGCATGTAGGCTAGGTCAAGACAGAAATCCATTCCCATGTGGTATACTATTACACTAATCCACCCTATAGATAAAAGTCTCTTACTCCTGAGAAAATCTTCCTAATGTCCCCACATCTTATTAACATCCACCACTCTATTATGCATCATAATCAAGTTATCCTGTTCTTATTTCTCACAAACTAAAGAGATTAAGTTTCGTTAATTTGGAATACAAGGGATTCTTTAAAACACTTGAAAATGTCCTGTGGGCTTTTACCCACCATTTGCAAAAAAGGATGGGAATACTGGGATATTTCATGATGTAGAAATGAATTGTCCATCTCTTTTAAGACTGAAGTGAGAGGTATATGAATGTCCTGATATTGCTTTGGATATAACAGGGAAGTTTCATCCTACTGGAAGATTTTCTTCCTAATGGTGACCACACAGTAGATTCATCCAACTTTCTCCAGTTTTTCCTGCATTGTCACTTATGAGAAAGTTTTAATTTGTACTTAATCTGCAATGACCCACATTTTACGATCTTTATGGACTAAGAATGGCGCTTATGGAAGTTGGAAATCTTCATATCTGTGGAATAAACCTTAAACTGCGGTGAAGATGAGACTACAAATTCAAATTGCTCATTGAACCTGGCTGAGAACCAAGAGAATCAGACCAGTTACAGCCCAAGGCTTTCAAAATAACCCTAGACACAAGATGACATCCTGCATTACATCTCTGGCTAACTAGGTTCTCTATCAAGTGATTTGCTAGTCACCTTTAAACCCACAAAGTCAAGAAATTTCCAAACTAAAACTCAAGCTCCATTGCTTAATTATTCTTACAATGTCAACATAATATTGTATGTATGATGGTTATCCTGCTGGTGGAGATGTTTGTAGTATTGATATATAATGAGATCAGGTAAGGATAACATGTCAACCATAAATCCTAATTTACCTGATTCTCTCAGCCTGAGTCAGGCCACAGTATGGGCATTTATTTCAGTTTGAATCCCTTATTATCTGCCATGGGTACGTAGTGTCACTGTAGGTGAAGGGGGCTCAAAACCAACATTAAAGAGAACATGACCATTTTGAGAAATGTCTTTAATTTTGTAGTTTTAGAGTCACTGAACTTCTCTCTCTGAGCTTGAGAAAGTCCTTTCTTTCTTGGACCAGGGCGTATTTGTACCACAAGTCATGCCTCGCTGAGTGCCTCTCTTACATAACCCTAATTTGAAAGCTGGTAGCAAGTGCTCTCTGTTCACCTTCTTCAATCCTTCTAACACAAGAAAAAATTGGCCCTCACAGCTAGAGCAAATAAGGTCAGGTGAAGCTTGCTGCTGACTCACATGAGATATTCTGCTGTAAAAACACATTTTCTCCACAAGTCAAATGTGCAACCTGAAGTTTGGTCAGTTTTATTAAACTAATTGTTTACACTCTCCTGCCTGTGTAAGTTTGAGATTAATATTTTTTACACTAGAAAAATGTTCTTACAGAATGCTGATTGACTGACAATACTGGAGAACAAAAAAAAGTTATATAAAAACAGAATAGATACAATATGCAAAAGTCAATGATTATCCCTCTCAGAATACATCAGCTTTGAGTGTGAGCAAGAGGAAACCATTTACAAGAGCAAGATCATAGTATTTGATTTTTTTCAGTCTTTTGCCTGAAGCTGTTAACATGTATGTATACAAACGACAGGCCAAATGTAGTGGTGACATCTGAGAATGACTTGTCCTCAATGAAACTATGTCTTTAAGGGAGCCCAACAGACTTACCAAATGGTAGTGACTATGAGTTGCACCTGAAATTCACGTCTGGCTTCCCAAGAGGAACAAAAGACTTTGATTTCTTTTGCTTTCCACAGTATTAGAATATTAAAGAAAAAGAAAAAATAGGCAAAGCAATAGGCAAACTTTGTAGTCTGTACAAGAAGATAAAAATCAATCTCCTCTTTTCTGATTCTTACTCCTCTTCTGTTCCTAGACATACAACCTCACATTTGGTTATATTCAAGCAATTCTCTAGTTTATGTCCAACCTGCTGAATCATCTAGGATGTTCCAAAACTTTGACCTATTTTTGTTTTTATTTTGCAGTTTGTCTGTCTTCATGCTGGTTTTGGAATTGATTAGCACATCTTAATTTTTCTCCATGCCTTTAATAGGAAAGTTAAATGCCAAAAGGCCCAGGATTACTCCCTGCAGGACCTGGCTACATTACATTCATTAATTTCCCTTTTACATGGTTTAGAAACTATCAGTCAATTTTAATGTGATGTTTAATTTCTTTAAAATACTTATTTTCTCATGTTTCTTAATTAAAATAATGTCAATTACTAGGTTAAAATGAAGCTTATCAATACTATTAACTTTATAAAAAAACCTAATTTAATTTTTTTAATCATGATGTTTTGATAACACCAATTTTTCATAACCCATTAATGATGTTACAAAATTGATTTCAGCTGGTTATATTTCATATTTTCTTTGGTTAGGACTTATAGAAATAGATACAACTATCCTACCATCTTAATATTGACCCAGCGAAACATTGCTGGGTTGAAAATAGACTGTATGAGAAAGTATTTGGAAACAGACAAAAGGTGAAATCCTGAAATGTTCTTCAGCTGCAACAGGTAGAGTGAGCAGTTCCTTTCACCTCTTAGAAAACAAGATCTGCTACTGAAAACAAAATTAAAGTCTATAAATTTTTATGCTATTGTTATGAATCCCAGAAGAACCTGTAATTGTCTCTACATAATAATTGGATTTTGAAAGAGGGATTTTAATGAGAACTTTTAACTCAAGTTTTCAAGGTTTTCACATTGTTTGATCCATTGATTGTGTATTTTAGTGTTAAAGGAGTTTATTTCATGCTTGCTTAAATCACCCTACTTTTTACTATTTCTCATGTCATGGATATAATATTTGTCAAAAGCTGTCCTATTTTAAATACATATCCTAATTGTTCATTTTCTGTAAATGACAGACTTACAGAAGAGAAATATCCCATTCTAACTCAGGTATTCATGACATATTTCTTTCAGCATTAAATATTCTACTTACATCTGGGAAAGATTAAGGTGTCCAAACAATTCCATGCTGGACCCCCTGGATACCTCAGAAAAGCTGATCACAATGTCCATTTTGTGTCCAAGTAAGGGATGAATTCCAACCTGTCATAAATGTTCTCATCTCAGGGGAAAAGATTGTCATTTCAAAGACAAAAATCTACAGGCCAGAAACTAAAACAAGTAAGAATCAGAAAAAGATAAAACAACCGTGCATTGACAGTTGATATTCTTCTGACACTTTATGAATTGAAATTTTTGGCCTAAGTTGATTTTTTTGTTGTTGTTTTTTTGACATTTCAGTGCTTAATTCTTTTTAAGGGTAAGAGGAAATGATGAATTAACTAATCTTAGCTATGACAAAAAGTCTTTCTTTTTCTTAGCTCCTACAGACACTACTTCATTGCTTGTTGCAATTTATACATATTCCCAATTTATGAACAATTCTCCAAGTTATTAATTTCCCTTTTTAAGGAAACTTTTTAAAAGTTTGACGAGAATGCAATTTGCTGGTGGATATTAATTTTTTTTTAAAAAAAAAAAGTCCTCTACAATAGTTTAGTTCCAGATTAAGACACTGCGATATATCTACATGCAATACCTACATTGAAATGTACCTATATAATCATCAGAGATGAAGTCTAGAGGCTAGTCATCTCGACAGAAAGTAGGCACCAGGTTTCATACAGTCGTCCCAGATGTGCTCCAGTTGCCAGTCCCAAAGACTATGTATATCCTGCATGACTTGAATCATATTTACTAGGCCTGCTTTTAAGTCTCAATAGTTCTAGTTCCTTAGATAAAGACAGGTCCCTACTGAGCTGAGGTCCTACTTGCTGAAACACCAAAGCACACATGTATGCAACCCAATGTAGATGTCTAAACTGGGGTGTCTTGACTGACTGTCTCTGAACTGGGCCTTGCCCTTGCTGTCACTAAGGTCTCATCTACGCTGTGAAGTTACCATGATCCAGAGTCCATCCCTAAAACTCTGGATCTCGTATGTGTCCCACCATGTGTTGTCTGCTACTCTCCAAGGCAGCTGGGATGCTGGGGTCAGTTTGCTCCGGGGAACAAGTTACCTCTACCCTAGGCAGTCTTCCACACTACCCCAATGGATCTTGTGCTGCAAAGCATTGAGTTATGCTGTTATCCTTCTTCAGGCTGTAGATAAACATCCTCAGCATCATGCTGTACAAACACCACTGTGACATGGGTATGCGAGGCTTAGAGAAGACACTGCTGTGCATTGTGGGCACAGGGACTGGGATTCAGTTGCCCAATTCTAAATATTCAGTATTACTTTATGTGTTGACAGATATTTCACCTTGCCTTCAGCTGCTGTTCCAGAAGGATATGGGTTTCCTGTAAAGCTTGTGTCAGTCATACCAACTCTGTGCAGATGGCTTGGATACATTAGGACATTTAAATGGCATTGGGAGCCACTAATCAATTTTTGCAGTCATTGTTTTTAATAATACAGGCATAATTTTATCACATAGTTCATAACGATAATGATAATATTGGCACATTTTCTTTTAAATGTCCCAAGTCCTTCCATTGCACAAATTGAGGAAAAATTCGTATTTCAAAAGTGAAATGAAAATTCTGCCATTTGTTTGCAGGAAACAAGATGGAAATGTCAGCCAAGTACATCCTAGATTCTGAGGACCAGAAGGCAAATAAGTAGAACCCCACATACACTAATGATAGCTGATACAATTTTTGACCAAATTCATTCTTTTTTTAATTTTGGTAGACAGTACACATGGGATTCTTGCTATTTTTGTATATTTATATTTGATGATATTACATTTATTCAAAGCAAGTTAGCGACAGCCTCTTTCCTTAGGGGAAAGATCCAACCATCAATGCATTGTGGGAAAAATTCACTAATTAACAAGTTGTGGAAAGACTGCAGAAAGAGAGAATATCTTAGGACATGGAAGCTTTGGAACAGCTTTGATTGGCAAAACACCATCTGACATCAATGTTCCTCTGTATGAGACAAAAAGTCACTTGTAAACAAACTTTGAGACATTAGTGATGACATTTGAGAGATGAAATCTGAAAACCTGTCCTGGTGAAACCGACACAGAATAAATGATTCCCAGTGAGTCAGAAAAGAATTCAGAGCTCTAAAGAAATGAGTCAGAAACTAAATATACTGAGTAGGCTAAAGGCATGAAAAAAAAATAACTTTAGCAGTAGAAGGAAGCTGCAGGAAACTCAACCTAATTCAGTCAGTGGCTAATATGATCAAAATCTGTGAAATAAATCGTTTGTATTAAATATAGCAAGAGGTATTTTGAACACTTTGAGAAAAATCGAATTGAATAATCTATTTGCTGGCAATAGAAATTAAGACTTTGATGAGAAAGGCGAGAATTCCAAGTTAAGGAAGGGAAAAAAAGTAAACAAACAGAAGGCCAGATACAGAATAATCACCAAGAAATAGTGGAATTCGCATTGCTCCCGTGCTGCACAGAGCTTGCAGCTGCAGCCTGGAGTCCATGGGCAGTCTGCAGTCTGGAGGGCCTGGAGACCTATGCCATTGCTCTGTCACTGAGCACTTCCAGGTGCTCTGCTTACTATGTTATTCATCTGTATAATTACCTCAGCTGTTAATATAAACGTGGCACACTAATAAAATACCTTTTCCCGTCACTGAATCCTCAGACTAGTGTTTCATGACAGTCAGCAATTTAAAAGCTATACATAAACATCTAGGGCATGAGTCACCACGATTTGCCCCCCATTTAGTCATTAACACTTAGGAAAACTGCACATAAAATGGAAGTTAACTCTAAATAGAAAGCATTTTATATCACTCTTTTCTCTGTTTTAAATTATACTATCAGGCTGAGGAGATTTGCACCTTCAAAATGGAGTTGCAGATGAGATCATACTGGACATTTTACAGCAAATTCTCTGCTGGCTTCACTCTCTGTCTCTTCTGCCAATATGAGGTTCTCGGAGAAGTATACTTACAAGAAATTAAATATTTCCTTATACTGAATGCATAAGTGTGGAAGAGGAGGGAAATGTAGCTTGTTTTATTTGCTAGAGGGTGTGCAAAAAATACAGAGGTTAAAGGCAGAAAAGTAGGTGGTGATGTCTGGGCTCATTATGCATACTTATATTTGTATAGACAGTCTAAGAACAAAAGAACAGGATGGAAATGTAGATACAAAAACATTAGCTGAAGTGAGTAATACTCGGGATAATAGAAAAGAAGCTATATTTGGGAGACTGTCAGTTGAACACCTTTGCAACTCTTATCTGAGGACAGATTCCTGTTGTGTCCAAAGAAGAGGTTCTAAATAATTCAGTGTTATTGTTTCCATTCTTGCCATAGATAGTAGCAAGGAAAGTAAAAGAGGAAAAAAAGTTTAATTAGGCTTTTTGTCAGTTTTGTGGTTCTGTGGTTCAAAATAGCAGTCTAACTTCTCAAATTTACATAGAGAAAATTCTTCTCAGTTAGGATAATATGTGCCACTCTCCTCATATCCTTCCACTGCAAAATATGTAAACAGTAACTCAGAACATTCTCAGTGGAAGGTAACTTAAAATTGATTGAGGATACTTTTCCTTCATATGTAGAAAGTTGAGAATTGGTCAGCCACCATGAATATGATCTTTTCTATCCCACAGATTACTCTTACATGGAAGCAAGGTCAAAGTTGTGTCTTGACAGAATCAGGAAGAATTTGTAAGAATTCTTTATTTCACAGAGGAAAAATAGCACATATACTCCTAGTAAAAAAATAAACCACATATGAAACAGGAACAATGAAATGTTTAAATGGTATTGAATATCCTGGAAAATTTATCAAAGAGTAATGAGATGATGGAGACATGGTCATATCATTTACTTCAAGTAATAAAGGAGGAATTATAAAGTCTGATCTTATAGGTATCTAGTTCTATGAAATTATTCAAAGCACTTGAGCTAAGACTACATAGATGATGCTCCTTTTTGATAGCGAGGTAGTGCTAGTCCTTAAGAGGTTTATTCAGAGATACTACACACTTCTCAGGAAACTACCTGAGTCTGCCTGTGGAATATTGAGTCCAGGAATATCTGAGTAAGATTCAGAGGAGACATCTGTTTTTCTGCACTCTTTATGCTAGGTAATTACCAGCTGGAAAATAAAAGGGAAAGAAAGGTCCACTCACAATATAAGAGGTTGGTCCAGGGATAACTGTGTCTCCTAAGAGGTCATCACTAGAGAAAGGAATAGAAACTTAGAAACAGCATTGTTTGTTTGGTCTTTTGCAAGCCAACTCTCATGTCTTGCCTAGAGAAGAGAATGTTTCCAACCATAACAACATATGGAATCATAGAATCATGGAATCATAGAATAATAAAATGGTTTGCGTTGGAAGAGATCTTAAAGGTCTTCTAGTTCCAACTCTCCTGCTATGGCAGGGACACCTCCACTAGACCATGTTGCTCAAAGTCCCATCCAGCCTGGCCTTGAACACTTCCAGGGAGGGGCATGCACAGCTTCTCTGGGAAACCTGTGCCAGTGTCTCACCACTGTCATAGAAAAAGAATTTTTTCCTAATATCTAATCTAAATCTAGCTTCTTCCAGTTTGAAAACTTTTCCCTGATCAACAGTTCCTCCCCAGCTTTCCTGTAGCCCTCTTAAATACTGGAAGGTCATTATAAGGTCTCCCTGGAGCCTTTTCTGCACCAACTCTCTCAGCCTGTACTCCTAGGGTTCATGCTCCAATCCCTGATCATCTTTGTGATTTCCTCTGGACACACTCCAGCAGGTCCATGTACTTTCTATGTCGAGATCCCCAGAGCAGAATGCAATACTGCAGGTGAGGTCCCATGAGAGCAAAGTAGAGAAGGGTGAACCACCTCCCTCAACCTGCAGGCCATGCTTCGCTTGATGCAGTACACTATAAGACTGGCTTTCTGGGCTACAAGCTCACAGTATTGGCTCATGTTCAGTTTTTTATCCACCAACACCCTTAAGTCCATCTCTGCAAGGCTGCTCCCAATTCACTTGTTGCCCAGCCTGTATTAGTACTTGAGATTGCCCCAACTTGAGATTGCAGGATCTTGCACTTGGCCTTGTTGAACTTAATGAAGTTTGCACAAGTCCGCCTTTCATACCTGTCAGGATCCCTCTGGATGGTGCCCCTTCCCTCCAGTGTGCCACATTTTCTCCAGCCAGCACTAAATGTCTCCTTTAAAGTGAGGTGGATTTTGCCTTAACAGTGCCTGTATCACTCCACCATGAAGAGACACCATATGACAGTCTGTATTTGATCAGTTGAGTTCCATCTAGTGTTAATTTATTTTATCTGATGTAATTTGCTCTTCACCACCATGTTTCTAAGTCTTAACTTCATTAACATTATAGAAGTCATGGTGCCAAAAGTATAGACTCTTCAGCGAGACATTTTGAGCGTAAGTGAAATGTGTGTGAGAACTAATGAACGTTAACAAGCTTCACAGTTTAAAAGAAATTATTTTTTAAGACGTAGTTATATGAGTTAAATTATTAAGATACCTCCTAGGTTTATCACGCCTTCCATCACTGATCCTTAGAGTTAACATTAGTGATAATAATAGATAATGGCAATAATACCTAGCAATTAATGGTGACCTTTTTTCCTGAAGATCAAATATAAATTAAACTTCCCAATCTTCTTGTGAAGTCATATACCCATTTACATCAATGGTCAATATATTGTGTGCTTTTATTACCATTTACAACATTCTTACTTTCCCTACTTTTGAATTACAATCCCTTTTTACATCTTCATTTAAATTACATTTTAAGCTTTTGAGAACGTAATTACCTTTTCCTTTAGATTTTTCTTTGGCAAGTACTGCATTGCAGGACACTGCCATAATATTAATGATCCTGGGGCCTTACTAAATTATCACAAAGCTGTCAATAGTGGAGTATAAAAACCAAGCAGTTAAGAATTCAGCCAACCTACCTGGATTTTATAGGATATTTCAAGAAAGCTCCACATAAGCTGCAGGTGGATCCTCCTGAATGCACTTGTTTCTCTACTGAAAGTCATTCTCCGTCATCCTTCTGATCTCCCACCAGCATGTGGTGATGGATAAATGTAGTGAAGTGCTAGATCCCAAAATACCTTACAGAAATGACACCTTACTGGAGGTATCATGATTGTTACACAGTTTGAAATGCAAGGGGCTGCATATAACTATTTGGAATGAACATTAGTAAATTTCACTAGACACATTTATCATTTTAACTATAAATCTTATCACAAGCCATTTTCTTTCACCTAGACAGACAATATTTCTTTTATACTTTCTTCCTGCTCTCAATGTCTTAAATATACTTCCAAGGATCAAGACTTCTGGCAAGAATAAGGCAAAAGGAACTTGCAACTGATATCATAACAACACATCTTACTCATTTGATATGAAATGGCTATAAAGTACTTATGTTCTGACTGGGAAGCATGCATTCTGCAGTTCCATTCCAAAATCACATTTCATACTACATGAAGATCTAAACTTAAAACTTGGGCTTGAAATACTCTATGTTGAGACATGTTTCATATTCAAGTCCAAGATTAGATGGTAAAATATGGTCTCTAGTGATGTAATAGGTCAAACCAAGCTTAATTAAAAGTGAGTGTTCTGCTTTGCTCTTCTCCAATCTGGTATTTAAATGTAGATGCTGTCTTCTGTGCTATCACATACCCCGTGACATCAAAACACTGTATACAGTGATGAAACTGAACCTGCTAAATATGTATTGGTGACCTTTCTGTACTGTTCTTTTTGAAAGCTCATCAATGAGGTTGAAAATTTAAGGCTCACAACACAAAGGTCACCCATCAGTTACTTACGTTTGGGGGAGAATTTGGTCTGGAATTAAAAATGTATTCATTACCTGGTCTGTGTTTCGAGAAGCCACTTTTTCACTAAGATAAATGTCCGGAAGATGCACTACTCATGAAAAGTAAGTGATCAGAGTAAAGGTAAAGGTTTATCTCAAACAAATCAACATGAATAAAAGACTGAATACCCAGTGAACAGTCTAATAGACCTGTGCTGTAATCATCGGATGGTTGGCACATCCATTTCTCCAGATTTCCTTTAGCAGTTACCTTGCACCACTCGTTTTTCAGACTTGGCACTATGGTCATTACTGGTGTTGTCATGCTGAACGTAGGAATAGTGTGTCTAAAAACAAAAGTTTAGAAACTAAACTTTCCTACAAAGTGTCCCACATTCTCATTCACCACTCTTCATCTTTGTGACTAATCTTTTGTGAGCATTCTGTTCCAGTTCCCTTCATTTTCCTAACAATTACCCTCAAATATGGCTTTGTTGCCAGTATTCTGTGTTACCTCTGATGTATTCTTTGCAAGTAGCTATATTACAGACATATGAAAATCAGTTCCAAATTACAAACTGCACAGCAGTGTTCCTTTTTCTCTTGGTTATAAACCACGAAGAGTCAAGTGAATCAAAAACATGTCTGCTCAATGTTTTTATTTGGAAAAAGAAAGGTCTTTAATTATTCCAAATAATTTAGTTTAATCAAATGAACTTTACTCTTAAATTGTGTATTTTGGAAGGCAGCAACTGATATTTTCATATCTTGGCAAAGACTAACTACAAATACATTGAATGGCTGGTTGAATAACAATATGATTCAACTGATACTTTGCAGATGAGTATTTGTGACCTGGGAGAACCTTGAATATTTGTTTCTTGCAGTAAAGCTTTCTTGTTGATTGCTATTTATTAGCTGTAGTACAGTGCTACTCAGCTCTTTCATAGAGATGAGGATTTGCTGTGCTATGTGCCACAATGAAGAAATGTACTCTGAGTTAATTTGGAACAAGTACCTAACAAACAACAGAAGTGGACAAGAAGAGGATAAGAATGTGAAACTGTAACATTATGTACATAGAAGGTTATTACAGTTGTCACACCAATTTTTTTTGATAAATATTATGTTATTTAAGATGAGGACAATAGTTGACTGATTTACTGAAGATGTAGCAGAAGAGCTCAAATTATACAAAACAACTAAGCACTTGGGTAGTTCAGTGATATCAATGAAACCAACAATTCACATGAATAACAAAAACTGAATTTTCTTTTTGAAGGATTTTTTACAATTTTTGCACTTATTTTCATTCTAAAAGAGAATGAAGGTTTGGCTTTTATTTTTTTTTCTAAAAGACATAATTAAAAAAATAATTTATTTTGAATTAGAAATGTTCATACTGTAGACACTTTGTTCTGTGTTATAGTAGAATGTAGTAATTTTTATAACTTTACATTTCAAAGTGAACATTGAAATTCCATTTAAAAATGCAGGAATGACTGTTTTGATTAGATCAAAATGCTCTGGTTTTAATTTTTTCAAATATAATTTCAAAAATGGTAATTCTCTAATGTGATGTTTTCTGTCAAGCCCAATGAAGACGACTCTGTGGTAGGTATCGTGAATGCGTGAAGGTTTTGGAAATTTGACTCCAGGCAAGGAAATCATTGTTAATCTTTTCACCATTAGGGCATGGATTGGCAAACATACACGTTTAACTTGTGTAAGAATCCCTGATAAAGAGAGTGGAACCACTCATACATCTTGTTTCCGCAGCTTATTCTTGATGTGGCCAATGTTGCTACAACAGGCAGTAGTGAGTTAAATAAAATGAGTTGGACGTGCATGGTCATAGACATAAATAGCAGCAACACCTTGAATAGGGTATAAAAATAACTGCAATAGACCAGACAAATGCCTATTTTGACTTGTATTCTCACTCTGAGTGTGGTCAGATATTTATAGAAAGAACATGAATGCTCTTCCATGACAAAGAAAGTTCTTTTTCACATACTTTCTCAGCTTCTGGCAAAGTTCATCATAGGACCTCGCAGTCCTGCAGTTATAGCTGCCTCTTTTTTGTCATCCAGTATTTTTCTTCCATTATTTTTTCTAATTTCTTCCATTATTGAGTTACATGATGTGCTGAGTTGTCCTTGACTAGCTGTCAGGTGTCCACCAAGACATCTGCAGGTTCCCACCAAAAACCACACAGGCTGCTCCAGTGTGGATCTGCCACATGGTCACACATCCTGGCAGAAAACTTAGTCCTCCATAGAATCATGGAATCATAGAATGTTAGGAGTCAGAAGGGACCTGTAGAGATCATCTAGTGCAACCCCCCTGCCAGAGCAGGATCCCCCAGGGCAACCACACAGGAATGCATCCAGGCAGGTTTTGAAGGTCTCCAGAGAAGGAGACTCCACAGTCTCTCTGGGCAGCCTGTGCCAGGGCTCTGTCACCCTCACAGCAAAGAAGTTTCTCCTCATGTTGAGGTGGAGCTTCCTGTATTCTAAATTCTTTATTTCTTGTTCTGTTGCTGGGCACCACTGAGAAGAGATTGTCCCCTTCCTCTTGACACTCACCCCTCAGATATTTCTATACGTTAATAAGGTCCCCTCTCAGCTGTCTGCTTTCAAGGTTAAACAGCCCCAGTTCTCTCACTCTCTCTTCATAAGAGAGATGTTGAAGTCTGTTAATCATCCTTGTAGCTCTCCGTTGGACTTTCTCCAGTAGGTCCCCGTCTTTCTCTCCCTGGGCTCCTCTTCACAGACCACAGGCCCTGCCAAGAGCTTGCTCCAGCATGGACTTTCCCTAGGGTTACGGCCTCCATCAGGAATCAACCTGCTCCAGTGTGGGGTCCTCCAATGGGCTGCAGGTCAACATCTACACCTCCAGCACCTCCATGGCAGGAGAAACAGTCTGCCTCAGCACGGTCTTCAGCATGGGCTGTGGGGAATTGAAGAGGGTCCTGTCGGAGAGCCGGTCAAGACAACGACAAATCCCACCGATATGGCTACAAGTAGTTCTCCCTTTATTGCTCCGGACAGCTCAGTATATACAGTTAAGAAGTGTCCCCGCGCCTGCCCCTTAACAGAGTTGGTCAGTTACAGGTTTACATGTGCCAGCGTTTTATTGGGTAGTCCCATTCCACTATGCAAGCGGCTCTCGCCCCACCTTCTCCCCCCGGCAAGGCTCTTCACAAAACAGATAAAACCTCCTCCTCCCTGTGTTCCAAGGCAGCTTCAAGGACAGAGCCTTTGTTTAGGCCTAAGCTGGGTTGTCCACATCTTTAAAGTAATACCACGCCTCTGCTCCACAAGAAATTCCTCTACAGGGAATCTCTGTTCTGGCACCTGCAGCAGCTCCTCCTCCTCCTTTATTGACCTCAGTATCTGCAGAAGTGTTACTCTCATGTATTCTCACTCCTCTCTTCCACTGCAGTTCCACAGCACTTTTTTCCCTCCTTCTTAAATATGTTATCCCAGAGGCACTCCTGGGATAGGCTGATGGGCTCTGCCTTGGCCAGCAGCAGGTCCTTCTTGGAGCTGGCTGGCATTGGCCCTATCAAATGTGGGGGAAGCTTCTAGCATCTTCTCACAGAAACTACCCCTGTAGCCTCCCTGCTACCAAAACCTTGCTACATAAACACAATATGCTTTAAGACTAAAACACTCTTTGCTGGAGTTTTGCTGTCTATGGCATTTCTGCTCTTAAAAAAAGAGAATTATTCTATTCGAGATTAATATTCAGACACTTCCGTATTTCTCTTTCTTCCATTTTCTACAGCGATATGAAGATATGCATTGTATTTTCATCTTCTACAAAACTGCTTCCTTTCTTCACTTTTCAACTGATTTTCTCAGGAAGTGTAAATGGTAAAAACCAAGTCAAATAAACCCTGTCAAAGCCAGAATTGATGTTTACTGAACCCAGAGAAGAACAGCATTGATATTATATTGTAGAATAGTTTTATTTTCCTTCAGAGAAGATATTAAATATTTTGCGGTGAGAAGATTCTGAGATTAAATGAAGCTATGATATGAAAATTCCATATTTATTCATTCCAGCATGATGCGTTTGAGTGACATAATGTGTACCATTAACAGGAGCATTTGAGCTATAAATAATGTCTTCAAAGTATTTTTTTTATTAAAATCCCTCACTGAATTAATTATATGTAGTTGAACATGAAAGAAAAAAACGGAAATCCCTTTAAAAAGAAAAAAAAAAACCAAGAAAACCCTCTTTTATACAGGAAGATATAGGAAGTCCATTTACTCTATTTGATATGTGACATTTTATATATTGCTACAATACTTTAGTTTCAATAACCCCAAAACAGTGATGGGTTCTCATTAAAGTAGTTCATAAATATTGAAGTGTACAATCTTCATCCAGACCTGTTGATTCTCAGTTCTTGCAGAGGCTTGTTGCCAAGAGAGAAAGATTTCTGTGGAGGCCAATGTATTATGCTAAGACTGGTTGCATAACATTTTCAGTCAATAAATTGATACATTTCAGAAGGAGACAATAAAAAATATTTTCTAGGATGATGTCAAGCTGCTTTTTGCAGAAGCTGGGAGTATCAGGTAGACACTTGGTCAGAATTTTTATGGAGCAGAGGAAGGGGAAGAAACGCAAGTTCCTTCTGTCAGCTGTGGTGGTGTCAGTGGATACGACCATCACTCAGATCTACAGCATGGGAGAGGGACTAGCACTGGAGTGAGACATCAGCAGTATAGGAAGAATAGCCCAACATCTTAATTTAAAGGAGTTTTGGCCCTCAGACTTCTCCATTTCGCTATGTCTCTGGAGGTGTGTCTGAGGTAGATAATTTTGGTAACTAAGTTTTGAGCCCCTTAGTGCACAGAATGAAGTAGAAAGCAAACTGTGAAAGGGTTCCTGTGACATCCCTTGGTCTGACTGGTGTGACTCATTTTGTGGCTGACCCTGAATGGTGTTTTCTCTTCAGTGCAATCAGAGATAACACTGATTGTTTCTGGAATGATGTGATATTACTTTAATAACAGTCTTGGTTGGTTTTTGTGTTTGTTTGTTTTTTTCCTGAGAAGTATGGTTTAAAGGTAAACAAAATAATTTGAGAACTCAACTTGAAGTTGACAAATAGAAGGAGAAAGGTAAAACCAAGCTGGTTCTTTTCTGTGAGATTTTTTTTTTTCTATTTAGGAAGAAGCCTAATACGAACATTTCTGTCACGGCATCTAAATAAATGCATAGTACAGTTACGTAAATCTGTCTACTTCTCTTACTACATGATAAAATTACACCAGATTGCCTTTTCTCAGAAGCTACTCAGGACTGATTTGTTAGAACCAAAACTGTTAGAAGATCTGAATTTCTGTCCTATGATAAAATTTGGGGTTATTAGGAATAAAGAAATCATAGGGAAAAAAATAGGGGGGAAAAAACTCTATAGAAAAATATGTTTCAAAATATATTTTTTCACAGGAAATAAATCTTAAAAAATGTAGAACAGATGTAAATTATGCCTTTTCAGCTACCATCATAGCAGGATCTTGTCCAACTCATTTGCTTTGGTGCAGACTCCCAGAAGAGGATGGAAAATATGAGAAAAATTAAATTTTTGTAAGTGGGATCTTTCTTCCCAACAGTCTCTCTGACAGAAACCTACTTTGTAATCTGTATTTTTCACTATATCAAGACTGTATCTATGTTATATCCTAACAGATAAGAGCGCTTTAGTCAGTCACTATACAGACCTTCTCATGGGTTGACCATGGCTGGAGGAAAAGTGCCCACCAAAACTGTTCTGTCACTCCCCTCCTCAGCTGGACAGGGGAGAAAAAATATAAGAAAGGCCTCATGGGTTGAGATAAAGACAAGAAGAGATAAATCACTAATCACCTTCATGGGCAAAACAGACTTGACCTGGGGAAAATTAATTTAATTTCTTACCAGTCAAATCAGAGTAAGGTAACGAGAAACATAACCACATCTTAAAAAGTACTTCCCTCCATCCTTTCCTTCTTCCTGAACTTAGCTTCACTCCTGATTTCTCTGCCTACTCCACCACAACAGCACAGAAAGATGGGTAATAGGAGTTGTGGTCTGTTCATCATATGTTGTCTCTGCTGCTCTTTCCTCCTCATGGAGAGGACTCCTCACACTCTTCCTGTGGTCCAGAGTAGGGGCACTCCCATGGAGTCACAGCCACGTTCAGGTGCATCCACTTGCTCCAACATGTGGTCGTCTACAGGATGCTGGTGGATATCTGGACCTCCATTGGATGTAGAGACACAGCATGCCTTACCATAGTCTTCACCACAGGCTTCAGGGGAATCTTTTCTCCAGCACCTGGAACACCTCCTCCCCTTCTTTCTTCACTGACTTTGGGGTCGTATTCTCACTCCTCTCTCCCGATGCAATACCACAGCATTTTTTTCCCCCTTCTTAAATATGTTATGGCAGAGGTGCTACCACCACTGCTTACGGGCTCAGCCTTGACCAATGGTGGGTCCATCGTCGAGCTGGTTGGAATTGGCTCTATTGGACATAGGGGAAGCTTCCAGTAGCTTCTCACAGAAACCACCTCTGTAGCGCCCACCGCTACCAAAATCTGGTCACACAAAGACAGTACACTTTCTTACACAAATCTTGGTAGGTATGATGTAAACAATAAAATTTGATTCTTCACCTTCAAAATTAAGTGTATGAACCTGGAAGAGTTTTAAAATCAGAGTAAGCAAAATTAATGTTTCATTTTAAGGAAGAAAATGTTGATGTTAAAGCCAGCTTATATCATAATTTATATTACCAAGTTGTCTTGGCAGCCCTAGAGACAAGATTATAGTTTTGGGATGACCATGTAAGTTAATTCTAACAGGAAAGGTTTCCCAGCTTTTTGCCAGCACATATAGAAGAGGACATATGTTTCATTCTCTGTTTCTGTCACATAAATGCACTACCACTCTGCATTCAAAGTCCTAAATGTGGGAGCAGGAAGAAATATGTAACTGTTAGGAAGAAGGTGGTAGGTGGTCTTTACATTAAGATGTCTCCTCAGTTTATTGCCATCATTTTTGTTTTTTGATGTTGACATGCCTATTCGTATGCTTATCTATGCTCCTCCACTTAGGTTTTGCTAATTTTTTATGTTCTGCATGTTTGAAAATCTCATGAGCCTTTTCAGATGTCATCCATCCTATCCCACATACCATTGCTCTGTTAAGCAAATTTTATCCCGTTATAAGGGTTTATATTTCCAGTCAATCCCATGGCCATCTGTATCTCCTTCTGACTGTTGCCATCTGTTCCAGCTTCTGATCAATTACCTTCCTCACTCTCAGGAGTCTATAAATCACACAGAAACTAGGCTATGTGGCCTTATTTGTGTTTACTAATAGGAAAACATCCAATGTCCTCTCCCAAAAGAAGACTTTAAAATTGCTTGCATGGCAAATATTTCTGCAAAATTTCCTTGTGTGGAGATTTAAAACTTTAAGTCTCTCAATAAATGGTTTTTTTTGAAACAAAAACTGGAAATGAAGGGAAAGTAAATTAAGGTATACAAAATATTTCAGCCTTTTCTGTCTTGAATATACATCTGAGAGTGCACTTTGACAGCAGTCAAGAGGTTTAGTTAGTTTGACAAAAGTTTATGATTTGGAAAATTTCTTATGACTCCTAATAAAATGAAACTCTATTTAGTTATGTTTTTTTCAGGAATTACAAGTTTGGGAGAAATTCACCTTAAATAACCCTCTCGTCTGTCTGAAAAATGGCAATCTCTCTGTAAAGAATATTAAAAACCAATCATAATTGTGCTTTTGAAATATTTTTGTAAATGTGTGATCAGTTCAGGTCAGTTATTCGTGGGATCGTATCACTCTTTCCTTAAATGTGTTTTGACATCTGTCAGTTCATGCAACTTGTCACAAATCCTAACAAGTTGCACCAATTATATCCCAAATTATATTTACAACCTCCCCTCCCCCTCAAAAAATATGTGCTGGAAGGATATTTTTGTGCTCTTTTACTTGTACAATTCAGTGAAGATACAAGCACACTTGATTTGTGTTGGTTTCAGAAGCAGAAAATGGTTAAACATCTTGAAACTTGACATCACTTTGCCTTAATTCTTTAGCAAACATTTTCACCACTTGTTTTCTTAACTCAGTTAATGTTCACAAGTAGCTCCAGAGTAGAAAGTGGGCTACGTTTTCAAATTGATAGGTTTCCATAAATGATTAGTCAGATGGTATTGAAATGCTCTGGTCCTTCTTCCTATAAAAAAGTAAAAAAAATAGTTGAATTAAGAATTTAATTCAATTATCCATCATCAGACTCACATTGTGGCTGAAGAATATATTTGTTGGTTGCATAATGAAAGTTAGAGATGATGTTCTGTTTGCTTACACTGTGAATGTGTCGTATATATGACAGCCTTTCGCACATCAGGCTCCTTGCTATAGGAGCTGTGCAAACACAGAGGTAAAAGATAGGTTTGCTCTAAAGGCTGTATGATGTCAAAGTCTAGTATGCGTGATTTAAATGTCCAAAATGGGGACAAAGGGCCTGAAATTTTGAACAGCTGGCCTGATATTCTCCTACTTGAAAGAAACAGCAAACCAATCCTACACGCTATGCTTTTATTCACTCAAAGAAAGAGTCAAGGTCCTCTGAAATGCTGAAACAAGTTATCCAGTCTGTGTTTTTCAGTCATCCTTTTTTTAATGTGGACTCAACAGAGAAAGTGGATGTCTCTGGAGCCAATGTAGGAGCTCCCTGTTCCACTAAAAGTACAAGTCAACATAGCACGTGTTTTCCCGTTGTTTGCTTAGTACCTTAGCAACAGTTCTAGGATCTACTCAAATCTCACTAAATATGTCCTTGTCTCCTAGTCAGTCAGCACTTTTCCCTACTTTTTTGAGGTGGATAGACAAGAGTTAATAGACACCAAGAAGAGCAGAGGGTACTTCTCTCAATAGCAGTGAGGTTTCCAGGTGAGGGTAGATGAGGTTTTCCTTCCCAAACAACTGGTTTTACGTTACAATTGAAATATGAAACATGCACATAGAAGGAAAATTGTACTTCACAACATGACAGGCAATGCTTTATTCTCACCACTCCAATGATCAAATCATTATTCAGCTTTCATTATTGAGAAGTTTAAAGAGAACAATGGAACAAACTTGAAGATATCTATGAAGCACTTCTCCCAGGTGTGACAGAGTACACAGAAATGCCTGTTTAAAAATGCAACAAGCAGGTGAAAGAGATTGACATCACAGGCTGATCGGAAGTGAAATTCACGTTTCAGGATGCAGTGAGAGGTGATAGAGTAAGTGAGGAGAAGCTGGTAACAGCCTTGGGAGGGAAAACAACTGGTAGTGAAAATAAGTACTTTGGCAGGGAACCAATGGAAAGATGTACTTAAGTATATCTTTAACTGAAAAAAAAATAATCCAACTGACTTTAATTGTCTGAATTGAGTATTGTTAATTTGGAGCTACAAGGAGGTACCTGGAATACCCTAGATTGTTGAGGGGATGAAATAATTTTAAAAAAAAAAAAAAAAAAAAAGAGAACATGTTGATTCTTTTTAATTTTTAGAGTTACTTACTGAACATGTATTAGTGTTTGAAAGATGTATTTCCAAATTCTACTGCAGAATTTATTTTATTGCACTACTAAAAGGCTAGCTGTCCTTACAGAATCTCTTTGTATATGATAGACAGGAAAGGACTCTTACTGGAAAATGTCAGCCTTTCTAAATCATTGTGATGCCAGAGAAGAAGAGATACATTTAACTATGATAGATATATGTCTGCATTAATAACCAGCATCTTTGCTGAGAAGACTCCCTTGAGGATGCTCTGTCCACATCAATGAAACACGCTTCGACTAAGATGTATTATCTTGGCAGCTGTTCTGAAGTGAAACTCACAAAATCCGAGATGCTGATGTCTGCCAATACATATCAACAAATAAGAGAATAAAGGGATATGCAACCACAAAAGCTGAGCTCAAACAACAGAGATTTGACAGACCCAGTAATGCAAGACAGCTCATTCAGTGTCAACACTAAAAAGACCGTTCTGAATTTACTTTGTAGTCTGTTATTTTAGATCTTTGACTCCTGAGGAGGTCAGTGATTAGTAAGGTCTATAATGACTGGATAATCTAGACTTTTATATTCCAGCATTGATTGTCTTTTTCATTGAGTGGTTTTATAAGACCTTGAACAAATTTATTTATCTGGATCTCTGTAGTATGTACATGACAGTTTTAGACCTTAACTACTTTACAGGTTTTTAAAGATGTAGTGAATACCTAAATGCTTTTATAGCTTTAAATACAAATCATCATACCTGTTACTTGTAGCTATTACATGTTACTTGTAGCTATTACTGATGAAACTCACATTTTATGATTCACAGAATCACAGAATCACAGAATCACAGAATCACAGAATGTTAGGGATTGGAAGGGACCTCGAAAGATCATCAAGTCCAATCCCCCTGCCAGAGCAGGAATGCCTAGATTATGCTACACAGGAACGTGTCCAGGCAGGTCTTGAATGTCTCCAGAGAAGGAGACTCCACAACCTCTCTGTGTAGCCTGTTCCAGTGTTCCGTCACCCTCACTGAGAAGAAATTTCTTCTCGAGTTTAAGCGGAACCTCTTATGTTCCAGTTTCAGTCCATTACCCCTTGTCCTATCAGTGGTTGTCACCGAGAAGAGCCTGGCTCCATCCTCGTGACACTCACCCTTGATATATTTGTAAACATTAATGAGGTCACCCCTCAGTCTCCTCTTCTCCAAACTAAAGAGCCCCAACTCCCTCAGCCTTTCCTCATAAGGGAGATGCTCCACTCCCTTAATCATCCTAGTTGGCCTGTGCTGGACTCTCTCCAGCAGTTCCCTGTCTTTCTTGAACTGAGGGGCCCAGAACTGGACACAGTATTCCAGATGGGGTCTCACTAGGGCAGAGTAGAGCTCTTTTCATCAAGAGTTAGCTCTTTTCATTTTTTTTTTATTGTGGACAACCATGAATTCATGAAGATCAAAGTGAGCCTTGGGAAAGGGAGAAGGCAGGACATGTTCTGCTTGTGTCATAGTACAGAAGAGCCCTCAGAGTATAATCAGTGACCTGGTCAACATTAATGTACAGTGATCTCATAAATTCCCAGTAGTCCCCACACAATAGTGTAATAAACTCTGTGTTTGACAGATTTCCAATATGAAATTAATGAAGAGACCAAGATAAATACAGGTGTATTATTTATAATTACAGAGGACTCTTTACCCAAAGCAGTATTCAGACTTTCTAAGTGAAATTTTAGCTTGTATTTTCATGTTAAACCCAATGATGCTGCTTGAAGAAAATCCTAGTTTTTCTGCCGCGGTTTGCCAGTTGAAAGCCAGGAAAATATTCCATAATTGTATTTATGTTCTTTACAGATATTAGTTACCTCTGGTACTTGTGGTTTTGTTAATCATTTTAGAGTGCTCTGACATGTTCAGATTAAATCACAGGATTACATTAAAAGTATAATAAACTTGAATTTTACAAAGTATAATCGTATGTTGAAAGATGACAATGATTTTTAAAACTGGTTTGTATACAAGATGAGTCTATCTATGACTTTTGACCGCTTCTTTTCAGTTTTCTGTTAAATCTGGCAATTTCTCATTTCACATCCAGTATTTTCTCATGGTCTATTCAGTCAGCTAAACCCCAGATTATTCAGTGATTTGCATACTGTAAAACAGTGAAAACGCAGAATTTAAAAGAAAGCAAATATAGAGAATTGAAGGTAATGTATAAGGAAAAATATTTAGCTAGCTAAAATTTTAAGAAAAGTATTATTTGAATTACTACAAATGAGTGCATTACAACTATGTGATGAACTGTTCAGCTGTCTTCCAACTGGTGTGTTAACTGACCACAACGTAATTCTGTTCTTGTAGTGGAGTAAGTAAACAAATCAGGGCATTAAGCAACACAAAATAGTGTCTATTTCTCATTAAGGAGTTTTGTTTCAGTTAGGTATCTAAGGATAAATAGAATCAGAATGGTTTGGGTTGGAAGGGACCTTCAAAGGTTGTCTAGTTCCAAGCTCCCTGCCAAGGGCAGGTATGCCTTCCACTAGATCAGGATGCTCAAAGCCCTGTCCAACCTGACCTTGAACACTTTCAGGGAGGGGGCATTCACAACTTCCCTGGGCAACCTGTGCCAGTGTCTCACTCTCCTCATCATAAAAAAAAATTTCTTCCTTATGTTCAATCTAAACCTTTTCTCTTTCAGTTTAAAACTGTTGACCTTCATTCTGTAACTAGAGTCCCTGGTAAAATGTTTCTCTCCATCTTTCATATAAGTCCCCTTTATATAATGAAAGGCCACAATAAAGTTTTCCCAGAGCCTCTTGTTCTCTAGGTTGAACGATACCAACTCTCTCAGCCTTTCTGTGGTTATTGCCAAATACTACAAAATGTTTATTAGTTATTTAAGAAAAGCTTTCCTGTTTTCATCAAACTAAGTAGGTTTACAGATATATTAATTTTCTCTTAAAGGTAGATATTGCTCCAAGAGGATACTGTTAAAGAGGCGAAGGACAATTGCCCTCTTTCTACCTCGCATCTATGACTCATTCTCCCAAAAACTTTAATATAGAGTTTTATCATTAACATGATACAACAGAGGCTCAACTGCTCCAAAACAACTTTTTGTTTTCACTGATAATTAAGGAAGGAAGATATTTCACTAGGATTAATTTTGTGTGTAACTCAGACCAAATCTCAGGACAAAAACTTAATGTGAAGAGTTCTGCCTAGAAGGTTACTTTCAAATAGTCTCTATGCTCAGGCAATGGTTTTCTCCTCCCAAAGCAAGTACAGAGTTAGAGAGTTTGTACTGAAGTGTATGTTTTCAGCAATTCCTGTTAGATTAGCCCTTAGGCTGTTCCTCAGGCATTTATATTTTTTCCTCTGTGTTATTGCAAAACAGCTTAGTTTCATATGCATTATATGGTTGATGGATTAATTATTTAAGGCTTATTGTAATTGATGTTTTGCAACAGCCCTTGAGGACCATCCGTGTCTCACCTGAATAATGAGCAGAAATTAAGCAGTGATTATCTTCAATTTTCTGAAACCATAATGCCAACCTTTACTTTTCATGGTCTTATGTGATGAGAATAACTACACGCCCTCCATTTTTGCCTAACTCCAACTTCTCTGATGCATATTAATGACCAGACCTTTACTTCATACAAAGACATGGGGCAGCAGAGTTGGAGAGGAAAGGGTTTCCTGTTTGATCAGCTATTCACATAGCACTTCATACCTGCCAAAAATACAAAATACTATGCTGCATTGGCCTTGATGCTACATTTATATAGCTTGTGTACCTGATAATTTTCAAAGATTTCTCTGATTTCCAGTAAAGCACTGACAGACAACTGATCAGAGTGAAGACCCGTGAAGCAACAGACTGTGACAGTTTCTGTGCTCTGTCAATAACGTAAAGAGAGTTTGGAGGATTTACTTAATCGCATTGTGTCTGAGGTTCCAAAGCACTGAGCATAAGGAAAAATTAACATTTATTTTTAACTAGCACTTAGAGATCCTTGGGTGACTCATTCAATAAAAATGAAAGTTATTACTACTAATTATTATAAATTTGGGGAAATAGATCTAGTATTGTTTTCTTAATGGTTTAATTAGTTCAGTTCCCATGTTTCTGAGTGTTAATTTTTGTCTCTATCAGCTTGAGTTATTCTTGTTTCATTTCAAGAAGATTCTAATTTTATTCTGATAATTTTACTCAGCTTTATTGAGTTTCCTTCTGGAGTTCTGTTGATGCTCATAGCAGAGTCAGTAAGGACCAAAGGCTCTTGAGGAACATTAAATAAATGGAGTTGGACGAAAACCCCACTAGTTTTTCAACCTGAAAAAAGGACTCAAGTTCTCATGGGATTAATTGTGTTTATAGTCTACTCAGAATGAAAATGAACTTTTTTATGGCACACAGAAGTGATAGTTTGGAGAGCAGCAGCTCCATTCCTCTGTGTGGACTAGACTCTGAAAGCTGCATTATTTAGATTTAGAATTGCTACCTAGTGTTAAGGTAGAGAATAAAACTTGGAGTTCAAATCAAGGAGAGGAGGAGAGACAGGAAGAGCAAGACACTGTGTGATGTTTTCAGATGTGAGATTCATCTAACCAAACATCTACAATATAAATGTCTAAAGTTGTAAGAGACAAATCCAAGTTCAGCAAGTTACAAAGGTATTGTTATTTCTGGTACTGCAGGAAGCTGGTGAGCCTGGTTGTCTGAAGGCACCTTGCCCAGGCACTAAACAAAGTGTACTATTTGCCTTTGGACAAATATTTCAGCCGTGCTCTGTTCCTTTACCTTCCAGCATCAGGATAGATGATGGCAGAGCGGTGGATGTGGTCTACCTTGACTTCAGTAAAGCATTTGACACAGTCTCCCACAGCATCCTTGCTGCTAAACTGAGGAAGTGTGGTCTAGACTCTCGGGTAGTGAAGTGGACTGTGAACTGGCTAAGGGGAAGAAGACAAAGAGTTGTGGTCAATGGGGCGGAGTCTGGTTGGAGACCTGTATCCAGTGGAGTCCCTCAAGGGTCGGTACTGGGACCAGTATTATTCAATATATTCATCGATGACTTGGATGAGGGACTAGAGAGTACTATCAGCAAGTTTGCTGATGACACCAAGCTGGGAGGAGTGGCTGACACACCAGAAGGCTGTGCTGCCATCCAGTGAGACCTGGACAGGCTGGAGGGTTGGGCGGGGAAAAATTTAATGAAATATAACAAGGGTAAATGTAGAGTCTTGCATCTGGGTAGGAACAACCCCACGTTCCAGTATAAGTTGGGGAATGACTTATTAGAGAGTAGTGTAGGGGAAAGGGACTTGGGAGTCTTGGTGGACAGCAGGATGACCATGAGCCAGCACTGTGCCCTTGTGGCCAGGAAGGCCAATGGCATCCTGGGGTGTATTAGAAGAGGGGTTGTTAGTAGGTCAAGAGAGGTTCTCCTTGCCCTCTACTCTGCCCTGGTGAGACCCCATCTGGAATATTGTGTCCAGTTCTGGGCCCCTCAGTTCAAGAAAGACAGGGAACTGCTGGAGAGAGTCCAGCACAGGGCAACTAGGATGATGAAGGGAGTGGAGCATCTCCCTTATGAGAAAAGACTGAGGGAGCTGGGGCTCTTTAGTTTGGAGAAGAGGAGACTGAGGGGTGACCATTATTGTTTACAAATATATCAAGGGTGAGTGTCACGAGGATGGAGCCAGGCTCTTCTCGGTGACAACCACTGATAGGACAAGGGGTAATGGGCTGAAACTGGAACATAAGAGGTTCTGCTTAAACTCGAGAAGAAACTTCTTCTCAGTGAGGGTGACGGAACACTGGAACGGGCTGCCCAGAGAGGTTGTGGAGTCTCCTTCTCTGGAGACATTCAAGACCTGCCTGGACACGTTCCTGTGTGGCATAATCTAGGCATTCCTGCTTTGGCAGGGGGATTGGACTTGATGATCTTTCGAGGTCCCTTCCAATCCCTAACATTCTATGATTCTATGATTCTATGATCAGAGGGAGTAACTAACTATTCCAGCAACTGTGGCCAACTTCTTCCACTTACATTACCTGGCTTCCATGTATTTAAACTCTTGGCAAACACTGTGGAACACAAAAAGTTCAGCAATTTCCCTGAGTTTCTCAAGGTGTCCATAGCAGTACTTGGAACTAAGCAAAAATCAGATACAGTCCATAACCACAGTAATATCAATTCCTCCCCCGACTTCATAGAAGACATAGTCAGAGGTACAGTTTTATTTTGTATGTGGGGAGCAGAAGGTCCCTTGGGAGAAAGTGGTTTTTTTAAGTTTAAGAAATTTAGGGGATAAGTAGGGTTGTCTGAGGAATAAAAGATTACGGAAGGCAAGTTTCTGAAGAGAAGATTGGATGAAAAATAAAATGAAGATACAAGAATGTTCACCTTTGGTAGCAATGCCACTGGATATCCTTCATTACTATGTCTTCTATCTGGTTATAAGTAATAAATTTTAAACTGAGTGGTGAAAGTAAGCATGACAGTTATTAAGTAATAGTACAACACACTGCTTACACAGAATGGCAGCACATTTTCAAGGCAGCAACTGCATTTTATTTTGCTTTTCAATCCACCCACTGGCACACTGTGGCCTTAGTCTTTTGTATTTTCAGGGTGAATTCTGCAACAGAAATTCTGACTTCTATGAAAAACATTAATATATTGCTCTTATTATTTTATCTCTCATCTCTCACAGGTTTTCATTTTTTTTCTAATTGCTTCATCTTCCTGTTCCTTTATAATTTGAACACTTTGAGACTGAAAATGTCTTTCATTTGTATTCACAGCAATTAGGACAATGGACCATGATCTTTTGATCCTGGCTTCTGTGCATTACAGTGAAGCAGCCGTGAATGACAACAAAGAGTCAGTGGTGTCACTTTGGGTTCTCTGAACACTAATCAAGTTCCAGTTGCAACAGATGACACTGACCACACTTTCCACAGACACAATGAAAAATTTTGCTCAAAGCTCTAAAATCTTAGTTTGTCCCTTTGTTATTCACCTGCTAATTAGTCGAGTATTTTCTGCAGTAGTTTCAAATGCTGGAGGCACTTTGCTATCTCATCATCTCATCTTCAAGTGACGGTGTATTTTAGCAGACACCCTCCTGGTTATTACCTGAGCATCAGGTTAGTGGCATGATTTTAAGCCTTAGATCTTACTATTAAATTGATTTTATTAAACATTAGAGAAAGCAATAATTCCTTGTACTTCTGCTGCTCTCAAAGAGAATCCTGAGGAATTTGCTTTAACTAAAAGCAGATAACTAATTTTGTGGAAATAAAACAATCCTCTGCTTCCATTACGAAAGATGATAACAAGCTGATCACAGTACGTCCTTTTCTCTTTGAAAACTTCAGGTGCTGTAAATCAGCTTGGAAAGTTGGGAAAGTTTAAATATATTATCTTTCAAAAAAGAGAGAGGATGCTGAAAAAAATGAGACTTTTCAGAACAGACCATTGTCACATAATAATGTATTGCAGGTTAAAGAGGGATAACAAAAATATTAGTGGATACCCAAATAAATCTTATAAAGCACGTAGTCCACTGGTGAAAAAAAAAAAGCAGAATTTTATTTTTTTCTCTCGTACCCCACAAAATTTTGTTTTCAGAATTTCAGTAGGGATTTTCTGCCTTAACTGCTTATAGAGGAAATCAACATAACATTGTTGAGATGTATGCAGGAACCATACCCAAAAGCAAAACCAGTATCATTAATACTGCAATATATAGCAATAATAGGCTGACAAACATGCATGAGTTCACTCACACATGAATGCACATAGGGACGCACTTGATAATTTGGAGTCCAGCAGGCATCACTGCAGAAGTTTTCCACCTGCCAGCCTTGTTAATGTTATTTTTACTTATGAACCTAATTCATACAACTTATTGCAGCCTTTGGTTAAAATTACCCATATTATTCATGTACTTTTCAGAATTACAAATCATTTCACATACCATGGGGACGGGAAGATATGCAAAGCAACTCTTCCTATACACAACAACAATGCCTGGTATAAATCTACTGAAATGTATTTGTTGGAGAATTAAAGTTGTTTACTTATAACAAATTGGAAATCTGTGGTGCAGAAATATTATGCATAACTTTGTAAATCAGATTAACTGGTGTTCCTTCTTTCATACAATAAATTCCATAGGGAGCATCTGTTCAAGGCAGTGCCTGATGACCTGGCACCAGATCAGAAAGCTTGCTGCTTTCTGCACTAATTATGGAATCTGGTCCAATTGGGAGCATCATCACTTAAACTCAAATCTATTTTACACTGAGATTAACATGTTGCGATACCTGCTCATTGTGGTCCATTAGTCCTTGTACCATTTGAGCAGTCAGCTGTGGTGTGTTCAGTGGCTTGGTTTGCTCAGTTTAAAATACAGATACATTTTGTAACATTGACATTCAACACTGTTGTGGCCTTTTTAAAGCAAACAAACAGTTACAGTCAATGAGGCAATTAGAAATGCAAAGAGATCTGAAAAATCAGAGAAGTTCGTCGCAACAACTGACCCCTTTTTAACTAGTATTTTTTTGAATTTGACAAGAGAAATACTCATTTATTATGAAGACAGTGTAAAAGCTGCTGGAGAAACATCTGTTTAAGACTGAGGATGAAAAACTGTGGGGGAAAACTACAAGGGAAGTCAAAGGAGTCTTCATGTCCTCAAATAGGACTGGAAAATGAGCTTGAGATGTAACTGACTCCAGGGATGGGTGCTGGATGAAATTATCTTATGCACCTCAAGCATGAAGATGCTTCTTTCTTGGCCTGTATGATGAAGGTTTTTCCAAATTGTATAACATAATCTAGAAGTGGTTTTGTAATTATGGTGTCACTTGAAGGGAGAAATGTTTAACTGAGTCTTAGGATTGGGACATATGGATGTCAGGGACTATGAATGCATAAGGGACATAAATCATGGTTAAAAAATAACATTGCTATTTATTGGAGTTTTTCAGGGACAGCAAAATCTAGGTAAGTTTTAAATTTTTATAGTAACTGTGATAATACTTAACAAAATAAAAGGAAAAAAAAGTCCTTTTAATCATAGAAACAGAATGGCTTGAATTAGAATGAACCTTGAAGATCATCTAGTTCCAAGCCCCCCTACCATGGGCAGGGACACCACTCATTAGACCAGGTTGCTCAAAGCCTCATTCAGCCTGACCTTTAATACTTCTAGGAATGAGGCATCCACAACTTCTCTGGGCAATCCATTCCAGTGTCTCACCACACTTATAGAATCATCATCAGCGTAGAATGTGTTGGACTGGAAGGGACTTCCAAAGGCCATCTAGTCCAACCCCCCTGTAGTGAGCAGGGACACCTTTGACTGGATCAGGTTGCTCAGAGACCCATTCTTATATTTTAAACAAATAGTTTACAAAGAATTCCAATTATTTTAAAGCTATTCAGAAAAGTCTACTTGCCACTGGCAATTCTCAATTGACTTCTAGTTTGAAGGTATGTTTTTCCTTTGTCTTACACTGATCAAAATTTGATTAATAACAGTTTTGGCTGTAACTTTAATAGTGAAAGGTGTACCACCTACTCCATAATAAATCTAGTAAATCTTCATAGCAGGTATTGGGCCATCTAAAGCAGTCTATTACCTATCATTTACAAAATATCCTTAGAAAGATCTTTTTTTTTTTTTTTCTGGTTATTTTCCCTGAATGCACAGTCGACCAGTGGAACTAAGAAGGCTCACAGAAACATGGGAGGAGAGGCTTCCCAAAATAAGCAAAAAATCTCTAAATAACCCAATTCTTTCACTGGAACCTAATCATCTAAAATTTCCTAAACCTAGTATTGGATTTGTTCTCTGGCTCAGTTTCCTCCCCTTAATTGGGAGACTAAATCATTTCCTTGATTAAGCTCTCACTTAGAGCTGGAAATTTATTTTTAAGAGTGAGAAACAATCTTTTTCTGATCCAAAAATATGTTGCATATTTGGTCCAAAAATACACTGCAAATCAAGAAGCTTTCCCCTGTGAGGAGAGGGAAGGATGATTTTCTTGGAATTAGACTAACAAATGAGAAAGGCAGAGGTATTCCCATTTTAGTCAGTAGTTCATTGGTTAAGGTACTCAACTGTCAAGCAGATGATATGGGCTTTGGTCCCCTCTTCTCTTTCCAAGCAGGTGTAAACCCAGAATAATTTATCATGTAAGAGAATTACTTGACTGCAGTGTGGGAAGCTCTGAGTTGTGGTGCACTAAAACTCATTTACTGATGGTGTTTCATTTTGTAAGGAGCAGAACCCTCTTTGATTCCCAAGGAATAAACACAATCTAAAGACTTAATTCCCCTTGTGTGTTGAAAAACAGTTTTATAGGAGGTCTTGGGGGTACTGGTGGGTGAAAAGCTGGACATCTTTTTTAAGGGCTCTAATGAAAGAATATTACTGCAGTTTGGGGATTAAAGGTCTAATAAATAGCTTTTTTTCTCTTTGCTTTTTTTTTTCCCAGAAGAAGGACATTCATAAAAATTGAACTTTCTTGCAAACAGTTTGAGACAACAGAAATCACATTTTTATCCACAGTATAAGCTAACAATTAAAAAAAAAATCAATGAAACAAATACAGATGTACATGTTTCTTGTTCACTTAATCATAGCTCGTTGCAAAAATACGGATTTTTTTTCTTCCTGGTTCTCTACTGTCTTTCTTATTATCCTTCCATGAAGTCTAGAATTTTTAGTTTAAGTATGACAGGTTGGGCCTATTTTTTTTCCCGAATTTCTAGCCAGGTCAACAGTATCTTCAGAGAACTTTACAGTGATTCTGTATCCTGGTAGGCATCCTCAACAATGTCCAGTTTAAAGCAATTTGCAAGTCTCATTAACATTGTTTACTCCCTCTTCAGATCATTAAGGAAGAAGCTAAATATGATAGATGACAGTGTTAAGCACACAAGACCATCCTCTTTGCACTTGAGCATCTCAGAGTCAAGAAAAGTTTCAAGTCCTCTGATCATTTTGCCATCTGCTCTTTGGCCAAAAGGCTTCTACTTCATGTCCTCCCAGGAGAGCTCAATACTCTAAGATAACTGCATATATTTTTGAATATCCCCCCCCTGGACAAAACCTATCTGCAGTGTTGTTATCTGTAAGCATTCTGCTAATGTTTTTCTGCCCAACAACTAGGAAAAAACAGCAGTACATAAAGTAACAGTAGTGCCCAAAACACACTTCCTTTGACTGTCAATGGCATCCTTGAAATCATGCCCAATAAAGGGCACTGGCCAGGGAGATCCAGCTAAATGAGCACAAACTGCTCTTCCTGAATACTCTGAACACTCATTAATCTGTCATGTCAAGTGCCAACACTGATCTTGCAAATGCTGAGACTTGCGATGTCATGTCACCTATACGACAGTGTGGTGGGTTGACCCTGGCCGGCCGCCAGGTACCCACACAGCCACTCACTCACTCCCCCCTTCACTACTGAACAGGGGGAGAAAATATCTCCAAGGGCTCAGGGTTTGAGATAAGGACAGGGAGATCACCCTCATTTACCGTCCCAGGCAAAACAGACTCAGTTTGGGGGAAATTAGGTACATTTATTAAAAGAACTAATCAGAGAGGAGTAGTGAGAAGTGAGAAAGAAACAAATCTTAAACAGAACACCTTCCCCCCATCCCTCCCTTCTTCCCGGGCTTAACATCAATCCCGGTTTCTCCACCTCCTCCCCCTGAGCGGCACAGGGGGACAGGGAATGGGGGTTACGGTCAGTTCATCCGACGTTGATTCCACCGCTTCTTCACTCCGGGGGAGGACTCTTCACTCTTCCCCAGGGCCATTGTGGGGTCCCTCTCACGGGAGACAAGTTTCACGCTCTCTTCTCCGCGTGAGTCGTCCCACGAAGGGCAATTCATCACAAACTGCCCAACGGGAGACACCTCACGAGGGGCAGCCCACCCCTCGTGAGTCTGAGGCGCAGTCCTTCGGGGGAAACTGCTCCAGCGTGAGCCACCCGCAGCGTCCCAAAAGTCCCACCGGCCAACCTGCTCCAGCGTGGGCATTCCTCTCTTCCACGGGCTACAGGTTCCGGCAGCGACTTGCTCTGATGCGGGCTGCCCACGGGCTATAGTCCCCTTTCAGGCATCCACCCACACGGCGTGGAGTCCTCGGTGGACATCTACGCGGTGATCCTCACGGTAGACTTCTGCACCTCGCCCATGGGCTGCAGGGGGACAACCCGCTTCACCATGGTCTTCACCATGGACCCGGGGGACTCCTTCTGCTCCGGCGCCTGGAGCTCATCCTCCCCCCCCTCCTCCTTCACTGACCTTGGTGTCTGCACAGATCCTCACTCCTCCATCTCTGTGCCAGCTGTTATGGCGCAGTTCTTTTTCCCGTTCTTAAATATGTTTTTCACAGAGGCGTTCCTCGGCTATCACTTTACTGACAGGCTCAGCCTTGGCCAGCGGCGGGTCCCTCTTTGAAGTCGGCTGGCATTGGCTCTATCAATCTTGGGGAGCTTCTCTCAGCTTCTTACAGAAGCCACCCTGCAGCTCCCCCCCCGCCGCCGAAATCTGGCCAGGTCAAACCAAAACAGACAGGATCAGTTCCTTTTTGCTCCATTCCTGCCCCCAAGGCTGACATGCAGGTTATGGAGAACCTTCTTGAAGAAAACATAATTGTTCATGAAAATTATGGCATCACTCCTAAACTTGCTAAAAGTAAGTGTTCCAAAAGCAAATGAAGAGACATCAAGTTAACACTCCTGTTGTTTTACTGATGGGACAGTGTAATATGTAGTGTCAAGGAGGAATGTCTTAATAATCATTTTATAGCCATGTGAAACTGCCTGACCGCTTCAGTTTACGCCCAGATACATTAATTTGCCAGCTTGTTTCATTGCTTGAAGGTAGATTGTTGGGATTGTCTTCAATACTGTTTTGTTTTCAGAAGATGAGTGCGCTATAGAAAAGTTTTCCTACTCTGATACCAGATAAGTCAATTAGATACCATAGATTTAATATCATATATTTAATAAAGATTTAATAAAGCTAAAAGATGTCAGGAATTTGAGTTTAAATTTATCCCCAAATGATTATCTATTCTAGAATTTCTGTAATTTTTCCAGTTTATTTTTCATTTTTTTTGTGTCGTGGATTACATAGTCACACACACAGCCCTCCCCCCTCAAAAAAAAAAAAAAAGAAGCAGAAAAGAGAGAAATGGAGTCTAGGCACTGATATTGTTGTAGGCAGAGAACCACAGATTTAAATAAGGTCCTAAACTGACAAAAAATAATAGAAACCAAACTACCTTCATCTACAGCTCTTGTCTTGCAGAAAGATTTCAGACTAGATACAGTAAGGAATGTATCTATCTCAGAAGCATATATCCCAGAGTCTGTATTTTTAAGTTATTGACACTTGTTATGGGTTACTCAGTTTTGTGTTTTGTACCCAAGCTCTCTGTCTAATATCTGACTAAAGCAAGATACTTCAACATGTGGTTCAGAAAATGTCTCTGCTAAGAATGCACAAGAACACAAGGCAGATACAGACCACAATGTCTTTAAGTACTACTGGTCACTTTGGTTTCCCAGTGTGAACCTTATCTTTATAATAGACTTTTATTTTCTCTTAAGACATAGGTAGAGAAGGAGGCTAACTTTTTTATGTCATAGCCTAGTAGCTCCAATATGCTCCCAGGATATACTGAAAATTTAGGTCTCATTCCCTCCCTAGCCTAACTGTGTTCAAACTCATATTCTTCATTTTCAAAAAAATTGCCATACTTACCACTGTATAATCTATTTTTCCTGGAAAGAGGATGAAGAAGACTTAATACAAAAGACGGGAGACCACAGTTTACCCACCCTTTTAAAACGATCTTCCTGGTCAAAAATTAATTCAGGATGTGTGACCCATTTGACGTAGAGACATCTCATACATACTTGCTTAAGGACTTTAGTATGGCATTTTGTTCAAGTACCTAAATGCTGTCTGTTATACTCTAACTCATGCTAGAATAAGTAAAGTAGAATTCAGAAATTACAGAAATTTCTAGAGATTACAAAAGGATAAATTCTCAAAACATCTGGATTGTCCAGCTTGCTGAATTGATTGAAACGGTACTGAAGGCTTTATTGGTTCTCCTGGAGAAATTTGGCATGTATATAAGGTTCCAACAAACTGAAACGAGGTAGCATTATCCATCGTGAAAAAGAAAGTGAAGAAATTTCTCAGCTGACCTAATTTCACTTCTGCAACAAATAAACAATTTTTCACACGAAATGGACAATTTCCTTCCGGGATCATAAAGAAAATAAACATAAAAAAAAATCATAAAAAAAAAAAACCAATATGTATTCCTGGAAAACAACACATGAGCATTCTCATAAGCACACTGCAAAGATATGAACTAGACTTACCTGTGTTAGGTGTGCAAAAAACTTTATTCAAACTATATTTCTCACTTGTTATCTTTCTAACAGGAGAGAGAGCTCAGTAGTGATCTGCCCTGAATATATTTTTAATTGATACTTCCAACACTTATTTGAATTTTAATAAATAGAGTGTGTGAATTAAATCTGTGAACAGTGCCATGCTGTATGAACCTACTCCTAGAGAAGAATAATCTGTTGTTTAAATACTGGATGTGGAATGTTTGACTGAGAAACAGTTCTGCAGAAAAGACCTAGAAGATCAAAATGGATCACAAATCTTTCAATTCTAACTTGCTCAGGCAAAGCAAGAGATAGGAAAGTACCATGTCTTCACAAAAATTGCATATCCTCCTGGATGGACAACATGAATTAATAGAAGATCCACCACAAGAAAAAAGAAATATGAAGAGAAGTGTAGAAAGCAAGATCATCGTATTAAAACTGGATTTGCTTAGTCTTCAAAGAGAGAAACAAAATTAAGTAGACACATTGTGGTTGTCTTCAAAACTTCAGAAAATATCAGTCTGACAAGCTATTATGATATTTGATACGACAAGATACAACAGGCTTAAATCTAAAGAGAGCATAGAAGAACAGGTTAAGAACTAGGGAAGGAAACATATGAAAGGACCAGTTTGGGCTTGGGACAAATTGTCCAAGGTAGCCATGAAATCTCCTCCACTGTAAAGAGTTTCTAAACCAAAAATTGTCCTGTAATTATTTATTCCTTTGCCCTAAGGCAATTTAGTCTGAAATTAAGGAGATTATATTCTTGTCTTTAACCCTGGTTTATTACTATCTTTGACAATACCTTCTGAAGTTACTATTCAAAATCCACCTGTATCCCTAACATATTCAAATGCATTCTTCAAATATTCTTCTAAGATTCAATCTTTGTTATCCACCAAGAGGAACAATTATCCGTCCTGTTCCTAGAACAAGACTATCTCCAAGAAAGTAGGTAGTCACAGAGTAGACATCTTCTTATTGTACACGTGATACTTCAAGAATGATTAATATGCTCCAAGAAACTTCATATTATCCCCTTCAAAATCTTTTGACAAGCACTCCTGGGAAATGCAGTCATAGATCTGCCTTCCAGATACTATTCTAAATATTCATGGGTTCCTGATAGACCCACTCTTGTCCCAGATGAATGTACTGAATATGAATGCACACAATCAATTAAAGTGAAATTAAGGTACTCTCCTTGGAGTAGCCTTGTCATCATCTAAATTACCGTGGGAAATATTAGGTGTTATTATCAAAACCAGTGTAAGACATACAGAGTGATTGTTGTTATAGTTAAGACAATGTGGTGTAATGTTGAAACTAAGTATGTGTGAGTTTTGTGAGCCAAAACTAACAGGTTTAATTCAGTCCATTCAACATAAATGTGGCCCTCATTACTGCAGTTATCTGAGTTTCAATCTAAAATACATATGTTCTTACACCACAACAGACAGGAACATGTTTATACCTCTGTTTTGCATATGACGAGATAGGTCAGAAAGAGAAACACATCAGAAAACTATAAAGATTAATTGAAGGCTTTCAGAGTCTATCTAATCCCTGAATTATGCTGGATGACTTCTTGTAGTGCTTATCTACTGTAGTAGCAAAACAGCAGAGTATTTTAGAAAGAGAAATTGCAAACCATAGTGGAGTCAAGAATGAATACTTCATGAAGGTATGTTCCATGTTGTCAATACACAGAAGTGTGACGTTCACTTGTAGAAGAATCAAACTCTTTTGAGAAATATAATAATTAATATCCTAAACCAGAAAGGGGACTGGCTCCAAATACTGGAGGAGAAACCCCAGGCAGCTTCATTCCTTGGGGATTCACTACACCCACAGTGAAGGATACAGGATCACAGATTGAAGTGTTCCCACTGCAAAGCTCCCGCCTTTCCGACATAGCATTTTTTTCCTGAAAGGAACAGCCTCCAGTCCAATACTGTCGGTCTCATGCGTCCTCATTTCTATCTGAAAACCAATCAAAAAACTAGAAGTGTAACACTAAATGACAATGAAAGAAAAGTTAGAATATCCCTGGAGTCTACCAGGAACTGTGCTTTCATTAACGACTTCATTTTGAAATGAAATCATGAAATTATACAGAAATATCTAGGCAAAATGTCTTAGAATCAAGTAGATAGAAAAAGCTATTTCACAAACAGAAAGTACAGAAAATTCTTAATCTCACCAGTCTGAAAACAAGGAGAGCATTCAGAGACGACAACATCTTTCTGCAAAAGCTATCAAGTTTAAACTCCTTTAGCAGACATTATCACCAACGAGAACTTCAAACGTTGCTCAGTGGCCAAGGCCACAAAGCTGCAGAGGTGCCAGTTAGCAAGATGGATCAAAGGGAGTGTTCTGAAAAGGCTCTTTCCAGACTGTTCTCTTTTCTCACAGAACAGCAATGTTTAAATGAGTCTTTTAAAGTTATGAAGTAAAAATTTAAAAATAAACATAAGTGAGGTGCATTAAACTGTGAAACTAGGTCATCATTTTCTTAAGAGGAATGAATTTAGTATTTTGAAGTAGCCAGGAGAAGATGAGAAAGATAAGAGAAACTTCAGTATCAAAGTGATACTTCTGAGCTCTCTTAGATGAGGAGATAATGAACAGATACATTAATTTAATTAAGTACAGTTATGTTTAGTCTATATTGTATGCTGTGTCACTAAAATAAATTAAAAAATAGTTATTTAAATAAAGACCTTAGGAACAGAGCTGTTCTAAATACTTTTGAATGAAAACTTCTGGTCAAAACATACCTAGAAGCCAAAATTAAAAAAAAGGTTAATTAATTTCTTAAATAAAGCTGTTGAACTTATTCTTAAATTTTGAAATACTTAATAATTTTCTAAAAGAACTAATTCTCTGATTCAAAATTTCATTTATTTTACATTATAGGAGGTAATATGAGGTTTATATGAAATTATAAAATGGTCAATATCTAAATTAAATATTATAAGGTAATTTTGATAAATTATGTCAATCAGAATAAACTGAAATTCATCGATGACTTGGATGAGGGACTAGAGAGTACTATCAGCAAATTTGCTGATGACACCAAGCTGGGAGGAGTGGCTGACACACCAGAAGGCTGTGCTGCCATCCAGCGAGACCTGGACAGGCTGGAGCGTTGGGCGGGGAAAAATTTAATGAAATATAACAAGGGTAAGTGTAGGGTCTTGCATCTGGGTAGGAACAACCCCAGGTTCCAGTATAAGTTGGGGAATGACTTATTAGAGAGTAGTGTAGGGGAAAGGGACCTGGGAGTCTTGGTGGGCAGCAGGATGACCATGAGCCAGCACTGTGCCCTTGTGGCCAGGAAGGCCAATGGCATCCTGGGGTGTATTAGAAGGGAGGTGGTTAGTAGGTCGAGAGAGGTTCTCCTTCCCCTCTACTCTGCCCTGGTGAGACCCCATCTGGAATACTGTGTCCAGTTCTGGGCCCCTCAGTTCAAGAAAGACAGGGAACTGCTGGAGAGAGTCCAGCACAGGGCAACTAGGATGATGAAGGGAGTGGAGTATCTCCCTTATGAGGAAAGACTGAAGGAGCTGGTGCTCTTTAGTTTGGAGAAGAGGATGCTGAGGGGTGACCTCATTAATGTTTACAAATATATCAAGGGTGAGTGTCACGAGGATGGAGCCAGGCTCTTCTCGGTGACAACCACTGATAGGACAAGGGGTAATGGGCTGAAACTGGAACATAAGAGGTTCCGCTTAAACTCGAGAAGAAACTTCTTCTCAGTGAGGGTGACGGAGCCCTGGAACAGGCTGCCCAGAGAGGTTGTGGAGTCTCCTTCTCTGGAGACGTTCAAGACCTGCCTGGACACGTTCCTGTGTGACATAGTCTAGGCATTCCTGCTCTGGCAGGGGGATTGAACTTGATGATCTTTCGAGGTCCCTTCCAATCCCTAACATTCTATGATTCTATGATTCTATGATTCTATGAAATTTAGGAGGATTAGAAGTGGAGATTTTTGATTAGCTAATATTTTTGTGATTATGAAAATATTTCTTGTTCTCAGTTGTAAAACCCTGAAAATCCCAAAACTGTTCACAGAAAAGGAACTTAGGTTTATAACCAGTATGTCGTAATGCTTCTTCTCAAATCATAGTATCTTCAACTGGCAAGTCACTATGGATATACAGCAATCCTTTCAAGTCTGAGTTTTATGAACACGTAACAATAGATGAATGCTCTTTGAAGAGCTATCAGTTTGAATAGAAAAGATGACCATCCAAGGAAATAGACAAATGAGTTCTCCAAAATCATATAGATCGTTAAGAATAAAGCTCTAACTGCAATCATCAGTGGTTTATGTCTTCCAGCAGTTAGATAACGCCCTTTGAATCACTTTGATATTGTCTGTGCTTAGGGAAGGCAGGTACAGCAATTTTACTTACGGACTATGTAGTATTCTTAAGTTAACCATGGAGGATGACCCGAGTAACTACAGACCGGTCAGTCTCACCTCCATCCCTGGAAAGGTGATGGAACATCTTATCCTTGGCACTGTCTCTAGGCATATCAATGATAAGAATGTTATTAGGAGCAGTCAGCATGGCTTTGCCAAGGGGAAGTCATGTTTGACCAACCTGATAGCCTTTTACGAAGACATAACCAGATGAATGGATGGTGGCCGTGCAGTGGATGTGGTCTATCTGGACATCAGCAAGGCCTTTGACACCATCTCCCACAGCATCCTCATAGGTAAACTGAGGAAGTGTGGTCTGGATGACCAAGTAGTGAGGTGGGTTGCTAATTGGTTGAAGGGAAGAAGTCAGAGAGTTGTGGTCAATGGGGCAGAGTCTAGTTGGAGACCTGTGTCTAGTGGGGTCCCTCAGGGGTCAGTGCTTGGGCCGGTGCTGTTCAATATATTCATCAATGACCTGGACGAGGGATTAGAGAATGTTGTTCAGCAAGTTTGCTGATGACAGAAACTGGGAGGAGTGGTTGACACATCAGCAGGCTGTGCTGCCATTCAGAGAGACCTGGACAGGCTGGAGGGCTGGGTGGGGAGAAATCTTATGCGGTTCAACAAGGGCAAGTGTAGAGTTTTGCACTTGGGAAAGAATAACCCCATGTGCCAATATAGGTTGGGGACTGATCTGCTGGAGAGCAGCGCAGGGGAAAGGGACCTGGGGGTTCTAGTGGACAGCAGGATGACCATGAGTCAGCAATGTGCCCTCATGGCCAAGAAGGCCAATGGCATCCTGGGGTGTGTTAGAAGGGGAGTATCAAGTAGGTCAAGAGAGGTCCTCCTGCCCCTCTACTCTCCCCTGGTGAGGCCACATCTGGAATATTGTGTCCAGTTCTGGGCCCCTCAGTTCAAGAAGGACAGGGAGCTGCTTGAGAGAGTCCAGTGTAGAACCACAAAGATGATGAAGGGAGTGGAACATCTCCCTGATGAGGAAAGGCTGAAGGAGCTGGGTCTCTTTAGTTTGGAGAAGAGGAGGCTGAGGGGCGACCTCATTAATGTTTATAAATATGTAAAGGGGGAGTGTCAGGAGGACGGAGCCAGGCTCTTTTCAGCGGCGTCCATTGACAGGACAAGGGGCAATGGGTGGAAGCTGGAACATAGGAGATTGCATAAAAATATTAGAAAAAACTTTTCCACTGTGAGGGTGACAGAGCCCTGGCACAGGCTGCCCAGGGAGGTTGTGGAGTCTCCTTCTTTGGAGGGATTCTAAACCCGCCTGGACGCATTCCTGTTGCGCTCTGCTGTAGGTCATCCTGCTCTGGCAGGGGGTTGGACTAGATGATCTTTGAGGTCCCTTCCAACCTCTAACATTCTGTGATTCTGTGATTCTAATGTTTCCATTTGGGAAACTATTCTACACCCCCATACCCTTGACTTTCAGGAAGATCATCCTGGTAACCAACTAACACATCGCCTTTCATAGATATCTCCTATTACTCCCACATGCATTTTAAAAATTGTATCTATTAGATTTTGTTTAGGTGTTTCTGGCAAAGTTCATCCTATCAATGTCGATAAAAGCTACTAAAAATTAAGCTCTAGATTTCCTGTATTGCTTGAAAAACATCTTTTGATAGTTTCTAAACCGACTTGCCTTCTTTTCTGAGGCTCTGATACAGTGTAGAATATTGTTCTCTGTTTTGCTCTTTGTAAAAATGATGGCAGCACTTCTGCTTAAATAAATAAGCTTTGTGATAGGTAGGATTATTACCTGTGAAATGAATGACGTAATGCATTTTTTCTATATCACTTGAGCTTCCTCTTCTTTTACTATGTGAATTTTCATCATATTCTGCCTGAAGCAATTCAGTATCCCAAATCTCTCCTAAAGGTTGATTCTCACCTATGTTCACCAAAGTTCTCTTATAAACCAAACAATTACATGATAAGCATTTGCATGTGCAGTTATGTGCAGTTAATGACAAAAAAGCTCTTGTGTTCAAAGAAAAATGTGTGACACCCCCCAAAATCCTTGAGCAGCAGAAAATCTAGTTTGTTATTCCATATGGATTTTTTATCTTACATTGACAGCCTTTAGTGGGATAGAGCAGATGTCAGTGTATTTTGTTTATTATTTGAAGATTAAAACCTTGCTGGTTTGCTGTGTAATGCAGACAAGATCTTAACAGTTTGTGTTCATACAGTTTAATTGCCTCAATTGCTGGGCAGGAGAAACAGGAAGAGCAACCTATGGTATGCCTGACCCTTTTCTATCAAATTGAAATATTATTATATACTGTACTATATTAAGCTTCATCTAGGAAAAAAAAAAAAAAAGCACAATCTGTTCTTTTTAAGGTTCTTAATAGTTTCATAATTGATTAATTGGAAGTGGAACTAACAGATAGTTACAGTTACACTGTAGGTGGGGATGTATATGCTTGAGTTTTGAACAAAATTCCAACTCTGAAGGATGGACAAATCTTTTGCATGATGATGTAATCCTTTCTTTTTTTTTTTTTTTTTTCGTTTAAACATGCAGAGACATATGGGATCAGCTTTTGAACTGGGCTTAGGGCCAGACATTCAGGTAGGCAACATGCAGGATTCAGGCTGGCATTTAAAAAGAACCCAACTGCCAGTGGTTGCCACGAGTATAGGACATATCCTCAAAAGCCATCAGCAGCTACCAGCTCTGATTACACCACTGACAGACTAACTTTCAAAAGGAGATGAATATCCACTAAAAGAAACAGTCTCCCACAGCATCCTTGCTGCTAAACTGAGGAAGTGTGGTCTAGACTCTCGGGTAGTGAGGTGGACTGTGAACTGGCTGAGGGGAAGAAGCCAAAGAGTTTTGGTCAATGGGGCAGAGTCTGGTTGGAGTCCTGTATCCAGTGGACTGCCTCAAGGGTCGGTACTGGGACCAGTATTATTCAATATATTCATCGATGACTTGGATGAGGGACTAGAGAGTGCTATCAGCAAGTTTGCTGATGACACCAAGCTGGGAGGAGTGGCTGACACACCAGAAGGCTGTGCTGCCATTCAGCGAGACCTGGACAGGCTGGAGGGTTGGGCGGGGAAAAATTTAATGAAATATAACAAGGGTAAGTGTAGAGTCTTGCATCTGAGTAGGAACAACCCCAGGTTCCAGTATAAGTTGGGGAATGACTTATTAGAGAGCAGTGTAGGGGAAAGGGACCTGGGAGTCTTGGTGGACAGCAGGATGACCATGAGCCAGCACTGTGCCCTTGTGGCCAGGAAGGCCAATGGCATCCTGGGGTGTATTAGAAGGGGGGTGGTTAGTAGGTCGAGAGAGGTTCTCCTTCCCCTCTACTCTGCCCTGGTGAGACCCCATCTGGAATACTGTGTCCAGTTCTGGGCCCCTCAGTTCAAGAAAGACAGGGAACTGCTGGAGAGAGTCCAGCACAGGGCAACTAGGATGATGAAGGGAGTGGAGCATCTCCCTTATGAGAAAAGACTGAGGGAGCTGGTGCTCTTTAGTTTGGAGAAGAGGATGCTGAGGGGTGACCTCATTAATGTTTACAAATATATCAAGGGTGAGTGTCACGAGGATGGAGCCAGGCTCTTCTCGGTGACAACCACTGATAGGACAAGGGGTAATGGGCTGAAACTGGAACATAAGAGGTTCCGCTTAAACTCGAGAAGAAACTTCTTCTCAGTGAGGGTGACGGAGCCCTGGAACAGGCTGCCCAGAGAGGTTGTGGAGTCTCCTTCTCTGGAGACGTTCAAGACCTGCCTGGACACGTTCCTGTGTGACATAGTCTAGGCATTCCTGCTCTGGCAGGGGGATTGGACTTGATGATCTTTCGAGGTCCCTTCCAATCCCTAACATTCTATGATTCTATGATTCTATGATACTTCTCCTCCAAACGCTGAAGTGGAGATAGAGTTTGGTGGGGGAGGAAAAATGAATTATAAATTGACCATACTTTGGCTCCAGCTTGTGTTGTTTGCTGAGTCTTTCTGCTGAACTGGAACTAATCAAGCAAAAGTAATTCTGTTTAACGTTTCCTTAGGATTTCTTTAAACTTAGAAGTGGAAACAAAATAGCTACGTGGTTGAATTGCCAGCATGTAGGCAGCTTCCATCACAGGGAACTCACAGAAAACATTGCTTTCATTCCAGCATAACAGTTCTGAATTAATATGCACTTGGAAATGGAACTACAAACTTCTTCTTAGTCAGGCCACATAAGTCCACACCTTGTACATCTATGTGTCCAAGTCCAGAAGTGCCATAGACCTGTTTGAAGAGTGGGAGCTGCCCTGCCAGTGGAAACTTGCTCTTGCTGTGGCAGTTGTAGTAGTACTGCTATGGAAATGTCACAGTTCAAGAGCCATGAGGAGTACAGTTCTAAACAGAAAGCTTGTTGATATGCTTCCACTGTGATCCTCACGCTTCATTTTTAAAGGAATAATGTAATGTAACTTATTCAGTTTCCCACTCCCATCAGTGCCTCATGTATATCTTCATGCACAGGTTTTCCACAGAAAGAAAGATAGCTCAGAGGAAATTCCTCATCCTAATATGTGGTGTATTGGAGTTTAGCAGAAACAATTTTCTTTTCCCATCAAGGAGTGTTCATTATCCCCACAGTATAGTTCAGATTAAACATACATATCTCATCAAACCTCTTGCACAACAGAGGAATTCACTATGAATAATTAATGAAGTAGAGTTTAATCAGCAATGATCATGACAAGAACTCCACTGGTCTATTTCTGTGAGCATCCAGAAGCAAAGCTACCTTCTCTTTTCATCAAAGCTCCCTTGAGCTCATGCCATACAGCTACAGTTTTCCCACTTGTAGGACTCAGTCACTCTCAGATGTGGACTGCCAGGATATTTTTCTTCCAAATGTTAAGCACGTAACACTTTGTAAGTAGCCTTAGTAGTTCAATACGTTTCCTCACATTTTGGATGACACATCACTTTCTGTGCGGTTTCATAAAATCTTCCTGTCTGGACACACGATGAAACCACGGCATCTGTGTCAGACCAACATTTATGTGACTGGAAAAGAGTCAAAGCATTTTGTGTTCATGGCAAGACCTACTATTTTTCAGCACTGTAATTAAACCTATTCTCAGCTTTATAGCAAGCCTCAGGGTAACAGTTTGTGTGTTTATAACACTTTCAAACAAAAAGTGTTATATCTGGAACAATCCTATAAGTGAATTAGACCTCGTCATGAATTTTCCATTAAGTTTTTTGACAGAAAATGAAGTCCTCAGAATTTCCATCTCTTTGATATATACTATGGATCAGCTTTTCCTGAAACTTCCAGTTTCTATGACAAAGTTTAATATGATTTTTTCCTTTGTATTTCCTCTTAGGACAAATGAAAGAGAACATTTAATGTTGATCCAGATTGGTGTGAATGAAAATAATTTCAAACATCATAGTAGTGTACTTCCTGTCAAAGACCTTGATTTCAGTTTAGATGACCACAGGGTCTGGTGGGAGGTGTATAGAGCTGACCCTCATTTTTCCTTCAGACCGATTTCTGAGGCTTTAATACATCTTTGATGAGACAGCACATTTTTGACCTTTAGCTGAACTGTTCCAGGGTCTCATGGGAACCACTTGATGCTCATGTATCACAGGAAACATAGTTTGCCCTAGGAGAATGTCACGTGAGGAAGCACTAGACACCTGATTTACAACTCCCAGGAAGCACTGCAATAAATGAGTTTTAAAATTCTATGACACTTTTTCCAGACACAATTTGCATAGTAATGGCTTTTCCATCAAAGTTGATCACAGCAGGGAGGAAAATAAAAGTCATATTAGCTAAGGAGATCTGCATTCAGGCTGCTGTTCTGGTTGGGTACCATTTGGAAATTTCAAGGTCTCAGTGATTCATTCCTGATGTGAAATGAAGGTAATGGTCTCTCTTCTGCTCTTTGTCTCTTTGGCTATTCAGATGGTAAGTTCTTCAAACTGGAGACAGTGACTTTCGCATTCATGTACAGTGCTGATCCTAATACAACCTCTATGGCACCAGAGCGACAGGGACAATTTCTCAGTCTGAATGCTTGGTGGCTCCAACATCCAAGGTCACAAAACCAGATGACTGCCCAAATCCGGTTGTCTGGTTCTCATTGCTTCACATGCATTTTCCCTGTTAGTTTTCTCATACGCTTGGAGTTATGCTGGTGAAAGAAAACACTTTCTGTACACATTTTTCGATTTACAAACTAACAGAAATAATTGAAGGATCAGCAGTTCCTTGCAACAGTATTATTTTAACAATCGCAGACTTATTATTTTAATGATTGTGTTTCCGTGGAATATTATGAGGGGCTAAGGCAACATATTGGAGAAAGACTTCCTGCCTCAGAGGCCTTCTTATTCAAATAAGACGTGAAACAGATTTAGATGGACAGATGGAGGAGCACAGGGAATCAGAGTAACAGTCCTGGTCAGGTTGGTTGTCAGTGGTTTCAGTATATCCACTGTTTAGAGACTGTGACTTTTATGTAGGTCTGGCAATAATGAATTTTTCATGGTGAGACAGAATAAATAACAATAAATATAACTATCTGTTAGTATTTATTATCAGTTTATTCCACAGGGGAAGAATAGAAAGAAAATACAGTGTATTTCTTGTGACTTGGTAGAAATTTAATGAAAAAAAAAGGTAGAAGTATGATTAGTCCATCTGTGACCCTGTGATCTCTGTAATGCCAGTTCTCAGTATTGCCACCCATTCTCCCAAATCACCAAAAGGTCTTCCTTTTTAGGATAAGTTTTAACTTTTTAGTGTAATTAAAAATATTGCTTTTCAGATTGCATTGTGAACAAAGTCATGTTGTTATGAGTCATTGTTTTGTTTTGCTTATATTTAAAATATTTATTCTGAACATATATTTTTAGATTTTCTGAAATAAAACCCAGAGCATATGACCATAGTCAACTTTAGAGAATTAGAAGAGACTGTGCAATGTGTACACTGTTGTAGACGTTTGGGACCAGATCCTCAGAGGTACTGAGGTACCTAACAGCCTTTGATTTCAACAGAGAAGCAAAAGTGGGATTTCTGTGAAAATATGTTAATCTTTACTTGAAAAAAAGGATTAATAAATCAAAATATTAATGTTAGTTTGTTGAGATTGGTACACTGATCTCTATGCAGATATGTTACGTATTCTTTAAAATAGTTGCTGTTTCCAAAGCAAGAAAACCTTCTGAAAATTTAACATATGCATATGTTTCTCTTTGTATTTAGGAAACTATGGTGAAAGTGGAATGGAAGCTTTCAAAGATATGGCGGCCAAGGAAGGGATCTGCATTGCGCATTCCTACAAGATCTACAGCAACGCTGGTGAACAGAGCTTTGACAAGCTGCTGCGAAAGCTTCGGAGCCACCTGCCCAAGGCAAGAGTGGTTGCCTGCTTCTGTGAAGGCATGACTGTGAGAGGGCTCTTAATGGCTATGAGGCGCCTGGGACTCGCTGGAGAATTTTTGCTGCTGGGCAGGTGAGTAAGCCAGCCTTTTTTACTCAGTTGGGCAAAAAAAATAAGACAGCCCAGTCAAGCATATGTAAAACACATTCTCATGGTCTCCCCTATACATGAACGCATCTAAGAGATAGAAAGTGACGTCGGCCGTGTCTCAGTGGTGCATACTCTACAAAGACATACATCATTCTCATGACATGCCAGGCAAACACAAGTCTGCTTGGACAGTCTGAACAGCAGGGTGTAAGGGAAGGCTGACACGCAAACATTTGATCTATGTCACGCATTTTTGTTCACTGCAGTTTAAAATGCATCATGTCCATTGTGACAGAGAGACACTTTGCTGTAAGGTTCAAACCAGTAATTTATTTGAACTTCACTCACAGGTCCAATATGTCACTAGTGCAGGTTTTATGGATAGAATGGAAGAATGTTCTACTACAATTTAAAAAGTAATACACAGAATATGCTACCACAAAACTAAGGGATTCCTACAAATGCACTAGTACAAATTAAAAGCACGCTAGTTATTAATACCTTAAGCATAGTCTTGAAACATGCCAAATACCACATGTGAATTTCTTAATTGTTTACCCTATCTCCGGTAAGAGTTCTCAATCCCAAGAGAAAATATCTTCATTCAACATCTCAGACAAGGGGAGAGAGGATCTCCTACAGTCTAGCTGTATTGTTGGAAAAACTTCTCCCTCTTCTACTTAAAATTTTACAGTTTTTCCCCTGTAAGGATGGAAGGGGCGGGGGAGGGAGGGGGGGAGGAAACAGAGGTATGCCTGAGAAGGCTACACTATCTATAACATTTATCTTTGGTGGTGATGGGATTTCACCTTATCTTTTCATGGGCAGGATTTGTGTCTGAGCACCCTACTTGCTTGCTAATTTTGCCATGTCTAGCACACAAATGGTTTACTAAGCCAAATTAAAATATCTCAAGGTTAGTGGTGGAAATGAGACTCAGGACAAAGTGTTTGCTATTTGGGTTTGGGTTCCAATCAGGTTTCAGTCCTTTGCTATTTAATAATTTTGGTAAACTCAAGGCTGAGTCATTTTTTATAGCACAGATAAAGATTTATCAAGGCAAGACAGAGTTAAGTTGAATTAACACCTCCTTACATTTAGCCTTTATTCATCAAAATGTGTTCCGTGAGTATCCACACACCCATATGCATTCTGAATCTATGCCTTATTTGAATAACACTGTGTTAGGAATTGCTGTCCTGGTCCCAAGGTGGACCTGAAACAGATCTTCCCAAAACGGTTTCTCAACCATCACCTTTTCTTCCTGAATCAATGTGCTGTCATGTTCCTATTGTCCTAAAGACAATGTGTAGGTGATCCTTTCTCTTAGCTCAATAATAGCAGTGGTATCTTCCCTAAGCACAAAAGGGAGAAAGGAAAACTTACTCGATGTGCTCACCCAACAGGGAAAGACCCTGGGGCAGTAAGAAGAAAAGTAAAAGATACTCACACAAACCTAATGGGATCTTCGTATTTGTCACATGTTGAACAAATGGTCCCTAAATGAGATGAGAAAAATTGTGTATTGACCACAAAATGGAGCATACCAGGAATCAGCTAACACAGTCTGCTGCCTTCGCAGTGCATTACCAGTGCGTTAGCAGAAGGATGACCTGATGCTTTCCCAAGCATGAACTCTACAGGGACTGCAGCTCTGCTCAGCTGTCTTGGATGCTGGAAGGCTGAGACTGTCCTACTGATAGGACATGAGCCTCTCTTCCCAGTGTGCCCTTCCCCAATCAGGCAACAATAGGGACACCTGCCTCTGCCTGGACTCCTGCCTCTGCCTGTACTCCCACGCATAAGCCTACATTTTTGGAATTTTAGATGTGAACTTCTTAATTATTTCTCTGTCTTATGGAAACAGTGCCCGTCCTCCCTTTCAGATATATTTTATCTATAGGCTCTCCCATGGGTTATCTGGGTCCTTTTCTGGACTGACACCCAAAGGGACGACAGTCCTCAGGGTATGACTTACTTAAGTATATTTAGATGTCTACAATTTAGACTCTTCCACGTGGGCTAGCCATCAGGCTTCTCTCTACAGTTAATGCTGAAAACCAGGGCCCTAAGTCCCTTGTTTGTAAAGCAGACATTTCAAGTAGCTCATAGAAATTATGTTCTAGGAAAGGGTTTGTACAAACTGTCTGGATGAATAGCTTTGGTTGAAAATCCTGCTTGCCAGTTGTTTAGGGAGAAGTGAAGAAAATGTCACCTTCACCATCTCTAGATGAATCTGGTGTCACATGGCTTTTACTGTCTTTTTTTTATCTTAAACACATGGAGTTGACAATTCTCTGCATCAGCACTCAAATTCAGGAGTATGCAAACATCATTTTCAAAAATCATATTGGTCCTTAAGTTCTCCAGACTCCAAACCATACCTAATATTGTATGGGATTTGTTTATGTAAGGCAATGCTAAATTTAGTGCTTTCTATGAATAAGAATTTCAGCAACTGGTTATTCTGAATAAGAATGGAGCAATACAGCTTAGCTGCTTCTTGCTTTTTTTTTCAGAGAAAAGTACCTGTTACTAGCTGCAGTGGGAATTATCATGCCTAATTATAAGAACATTGTAATTCAGTATATGACTTCCATTCAATAAATTGAAAGTGATAGCTTCTCTCAGAAGTCTAAACTGTAAATATTTGAAGTTGAAACAAAAATCCTTAATTCTACAAGACCAATGGACTTACGTTCAAGCCTGTGGCAGTACTGCACAATTTATTTGTGAAAAATGTAACATGAACTGCAAGTATTTACAGAGAAAGAAGAGAAGTGTAGAGATTTTTTTCCTATTATTTCTATTCGTTAACAGAGATTCCAAGGGAATGGCTGAGAAGTGGCTACTCACATATAGGTTAACCTGTGCTCAGAATATAGCTGCTGGGGATAGTTGTAAACTAATTGCACTCACCTTCATCTAACCCATTTCTATGGCTGCATCAGGCAGCTGTGGACAGCTGGAGTGATGTAGTCTCTCTACCTATGGCTCACACTTCAGAGAAACCAAGGATCAAGGAGCCTCCCATCTCCTTTCAACAGGTTTTTTTTTTCAGATTTGGTACTAAAACCAGCTATAAGCCATAAATAAAAAAACTGATTTTGCCTGCTGAGGACTTTTGTTTGGCTTTGAGTCACCCTTAGGCAGGAGAGTGAACTGTTTTATGTCCCTGCAGTGTAGCAAGACTCATGTGCAGAGTGTGGGATGTTGTAGAGTGATTATGTTCCACAGAAATATTCATTCTTACAAAAATGTTCCCATTCTGCTATGGGATAATCTTTAGGTATAACAGCCAAGGGTAAACAAAACAGAACAGAAAGCAGGGAAGTTGCAGGACGGTTTCTTGATGTATTGTCCATTGACAATCTGAGTTCCTGTAAGAGATTTAAGGCTTCATTTTCCAGAAACTTGGTGTGCTGTGTGCTCCTTGGGTTTCATCTGTTTGGCTCTGCTGGCTACAAATATTTAACTGTTGGTCCAGAGCAAGGCCTGTTGGTTCATTCTGTGGAGAACAGACTAAGGCATTGACTTGGAACGGATGTGACACTAGGACAGACCCAAATCTTAAAAGCAGACTATGTTAGAGATTTCTTTGTGCACCATTTATATAGGGGAAAGAGGCATCTAGTAAGATTTTGCAAAGAACAAACAGTTCAGGGCACTCAAAGGGGAAAGAGCTACATGCCAAATAAAAGCAAGCTCTTGCAGATAATTTCTTTTGTGAAGCTACACAGGAAAATGATCTGAGATAAAATTTATATTTTTATTCATGTTCCGATCCTGCATTTGTTCTGGGAAGCCCGCTCAGCTGAGAAGGTTGTAAAAGGACACTCCAAGTGTAGGGCGAGTGTTTGACACTGAAATGCAATGGGCTTACATGGAAAATTTCATCTACTTAATTGATGTTTATTTGTTACTCTACAAATGTATTTTGTTTTCTCTTTGTTCTGTGAAATGGAGAATTATTCCATTTTATTTCCGAATTCACAGAAAGACTCCCAGAAATCCGAAATCCACAGAGTGTGGGAAACCATAAGAAATCAGCATTTCCACTTCCTCTTTGCTTTTTTTTTATTTCTGATTTGGGCTTACCCCTATTATTTCCAGTCTGAAGACCTGAAAAAAATACTGAGATTTTTGGAAGCTGTGGATTTCTTATGGCACTTGTTTTATGCTCAGATAAACAGAAAATGGAGTGTCCAGGGAGAGTGCGTATCAAATAAATCACTCCTTAGAGCCCCAAGGGGAGGAGAAAAGATATCCTTCAATAAACACTCCACTCTTGATGTACTATGCAGTTCCTGAAATTGCATTGCCTGCCCATGACAGAGATGAAAAATGGCAAGTCATTAGTGACTGTAGCATTCCAGAGCTTTTTGATTCATGGAAAACACTTTAAATGCTCAGTAAATATTTACCCAATGCACCCTGAGGAGTTGGACTTAACCTCAAATAAAAAGGTGAGTGTCCTGACTTTCAAATCTGAAAAAAATGTTAATTTAACCTAACTGTTATTCAATTTAATTGAGATATGGACACCAGACTTCATCTGTCTTTCCTTATTGCTTCTGTCATCCACAGGTCATATGCCAGGAGATATCATTGTAGATAAAATTCATTAGAGAAAAAATAATACATTCACATACCAGAATAACTTTGGAACATATTTCAGAAAGAAACACGGAGCCTTAATTGTGTAGATAAAACCAAATTTCTTGTAGGTGATTTTCAGCTGATCCTCATTTTATGTAAAAGTCAGCCCCAATAACTGATCTTTTCATTCATATTGTGCATACACCTTCTTATCTTGACTACTGGTTTCTGAAGTTTAGACAAAACCTCTGTGATAATTCTCTCCAGTGATAATTTTATCTGACACCTTTCATCTGCAAGGATTCCAAAACATCTCTCGGCATGACTAAATATTTTAGTTCCAGGTCACATGATTTTTAAATAATACAATAGAAACTATTAACCACAACTGAAATTACGTAAAATTGACTATGACTGTCCTAAATAAAATGGGTTCAGAGAACAGCATCACAGTAGTGGATAATTTTCTTCTTTTTGCTCTTACTGGCGTTACTTTTTCTTACAGCAACTAACACTTTTGAGATGGGACTTGTACATGGTGATTCCAGCCCAGGCCATTCTATTCTATGACGGTAGTACTGTCAGGGATTGTTACCAAGAGGCAGTTTGTACACAGATACTCTGCTTTGGGATAAAAAAAATGTTAAAATATATGGATGCAGGCCTTGCATACCTTTTACCTCCAGAGAGGCGAACTGTCTCTGGGCTGTTTTATTTAACAGTATAAAATTAGTTATTGTACAAACCTACTGAGCAAAAGATAGAAATTTTGCAAACAATTTGTGATACCAAATGCATGGCAGTAGGACTTTTACTACTTTAAGGAAAGAAGAGAAAGGAGAAGGCAGAAGAGAGACATGTAGAGATAAAATGTCTTAACATCTCCAGCTTTCAAATGGCATTCCAGAGGCAGTATTTATGCGTAAGGAATTACTGGGACTTCCATATGCTTCATGTTCAAGTATGTTTATTGTATGTCAGATTCATTCTGGTATTAACTGCCTTATTTCAGTAAAGAGAAGTTAATTAAGATTATCTGGACTTACTTTATGTATAAAATCACAAAATTAAACACAGCCAGTAAAAAAAATCTGGCAGAGATGGAAATGTTTCATTACACTCCAGTACAGCAGAAATATGGTCAGAATTTATCAGTCTGATTTAATCTCCACATGGCTCTTAGATACTTATTCAGTCAAGGGTTTACACAAATAATATCGAATTGTATCTTAGTAACAATATCTGCAGCAAAGGGATGGGAAATCTAGAACTACAGGACATCCCACAGAACTTCCATGTTTCTTTGGAGTACAACCAGGACTTGATGGCTACATCCTTAAACGTCCTTCCGAAGATTAAGGACCACATCCTGCATTTTCAGAATTTACTTTATTCTGTGATATGCAGAAAGCTCTGCCTTGGAAGTAGGGAGATGATCATGCCGCTCTCCTCGGCTTTGATGAGGCCTCACCTCGAGTACTGCATTCAGTTTTGAGTCCCTCACTACAAGAGGGACATTGAGGTGCTGGAGAGGGTACAGAGTTGGGCTGCCAAGCTGGTAAAGGGCTTAGAACAGAAGTCGTATGAGGAAAGGCTGAGGGATCTGGGGCTGTTCAGCCTAGAGAAGAGGAGATTGAGGGGAGACCTCATCGCTCTCTACAACTACCTGAAGGGAGGTTGTAGCGAAGTGGGGGTTGGTCTGTTCTCACTAATGGTGAGCGACAAGACAAGGGGAAGTGGATTTAAATTGCGCCAGGGGAGATTCAGGTTAGATATTAGGAAGAATTTCTTTACTGAAAGGGTTGTCAGCCATTGGAACAGGCTACCCAGGGAGGTGGTTGAGTCACCATCCCCGGACGTGCTTAAGAGATGGGTGGATGTTGCTCTGGGTGACATAGTTTAGTAGGTTGATAGGGCTGGGACAAAGGCTGGACTAGATGATCTTCAAGGTCTCTTCCAACTGAAACTATTCTATGATTCTTGGATTCTATGATTCTATGATAAGGGCATGCCTCTTGAGCGTGCCATCCTTGGCAGAGCACGTCCAGCTGAAGGTGAATAAAGGAAGGACACCAGTTATAGCAGTGTTATCATCACAAGCAATTCAAATGAGACTTGGCAAGAGGACGGAAGACCCAGTGAAGCAGTGCCCATCCTTCTCAGAGCATCACACATCTCTAACTTTCACAAATCACTTCTCCTAATAAAAGATACCTGCTTCACTCCTGGAGGAAATTGTTATTGATTCTGATTCTCACAGATGTTGCAGCAAAAAGAGCTAAGTTGAAGGTGAGTAGTAGAGATGAGGATAAGGAGGGAGAATAAAATGTGGAGGACCATTAGCTCCAGGAAGTCCCCAAAGAAATTTGGCTGATAAGACAATCAGTAGCATATGAAGAAAATCTAGTAAGCAACCAAAAAAGGCAACTATTGGTGAAGGAAGATTAAAGCAAGATAGATGATCTGAGGGAAACGAATTCTTGTGTGAGACTTGTAAAATTGTCTGTTGGATGAAAAAAGTTCTCACTGCAGAGGATGTAATAATTTCCATTCTGAAAGTATGCTGTGTGGTGTGCGTTAACATGCCTTTTGTGTGTGTTTGTACAAGCCCAGCTGGCAGCGAGGTTCTTGTAAAATAAATAAGGGTATGAAATTTTGCAGACCTGAAATGTGCTCTAAATTCATTTTCGGTTATTTCTACTGCTTCAGGGAAAAATTAATCAGCCGAAATTTTTCTATCTACAATAGTTCTAAGTGGATAACTTTTGACAAAAGTGTGGAAGCTAAACGTAATATAAGTGTTCAGATCTCTTCTCCAGGGACAAAATAAGCAGGTGTAAAATACTTTCAGAGAACAATCATGAAACCTCAGCCTCTATGAAGAGTCTGTTCCCTTTTTTAGAAGCCTGCTACAGCCTCACTCAAATGCTGTTTTCTCTGAGGCAACTGTCTGCTGCCCACTTATTTATTTATCTCTCAGTTCTCTTGTTCAGGAATCAATGTGTAGCCCAAGGAAGCAGCTATCATATTATACCTAGCAATTAAATGCACCGCAATTAGCAGCATTAAGTCAGAATCTTTATTGCCACCCAAAAGACAAAAACCAGTAAAACAAAGGTTTGCTTTTCTAGAGTTGTCAAAGAGATTAGTGAAGTGAAATCTGCCTTCCCTCCTCTATCCAAACAATGTCCTCAGAGGTAAAGCAGACTAGAGGGGAAAGAATCACTTAGTTTTGAAAAGGAACTTTGTGGTCTCTATTTATCTGGCAGTCTTGTAGGTCAGAGACCCTCAAGGTGAGCAATAGTAGTCTCCAGCTGTGTCCTGCTGCAGATGGAAGCAGTAGAATGGCTGTCCAACACTGTTTGTGTCATAACTGAAAGGAGTAGCATTTTCTTTCAGTTGTATGAACCACAAAAGATTAACATATGTAAGGACCCCAAAGCTATGCTTGAGGATTTTGAGGAGACGAGTGAGGCAAACATCTGCATTAAAAGCAAATCAATCAACTCAATTTTCTTCTTTTCTTTCTTTAAAATAATCTTTTTTTTTTTTTTTTTTTTTTTTTTTTTTGCATCAGTGTGATGTTTTTCTAATAAACATTGCATCTTGCAGTCAAATTTCACAGTCACCAATATCAGTGGAGGTAGTGGCGGACAGAAGTAAGCTCTAAGCATGTTTGGAAGAATGCCCTCATCTTTCCCTTGCAGGAATGCTGTGCCTTCTCTGGAATGTGTGTGGGTGTGACATGCTGTCAAGCAAACAGAGAACTTCCCAGTGTGCATACTGGCAACTGACCACACCTTCTATATATGTCAATAAGAGATGTGTATGTCTCTGGGAGGAAATTCAGGTCCTACACATCTGAAAACATAACGTTAGAAAATAAACATGGCTATATCAGGCCAGATTCGAATCAATACATTATTTCTGGAAGTGGCCAACAACAAATGATTGGCAAAAAAGTGACACCAGGCCAGGATGGAGAAAAGGTGTCCTGGAGCATTCTGGAGCATATACGACTGATATGCAGTTTGAGAATCTCCTAAATCAAAGTTGGGGCCTTTGTAAGGGAGGACCTTTTTCAGTGCAGTGGTGTGAGTAAAAAAAGTACAGACTCTGGTAGGTAATGAATGTAGAACTTAGTCCTAGGAGATATGAACTTTAATACTAGTATTAACATTGTATTTATTAGTGATTTTGTATGTGTCGTTGCATTTATATGTCTTCGCTTTTTCTCTATAAGTATCTTCCATGACTACTTTAAAGAGTGAGCAACTCAGGTGAGACACTGTATTTTACTATGTACCTATGTCACACCTTGGGCTACAAGGTTCCAAGATCTTTTGATTACTCAAGCACTACCTAAAGCAACACAACTACAGTGAGCTCAGTAGGCAGTTTTGCTCAACAGGAAGCTAACACTTAGTTGACATTGGCAATGAATCTATCTTTCTCATGACGTGACAAATCGTGAGTGTGTCAAATTATTTACTTCCTGAAGGATCTGATCTTTTTTATCTAATACTGTCAATAACTAATGAAGGAGGGTAGCTTGGTCAGTCAGTACACTTGAGTAGAGTTGTGCCTTATCACTATAGAAAATGGCAGTGGCTAGGAATACAGGATGTCATTAAAGTCTTTCATTCCGCACTGCATAATTCCTACCTAATTCATGTGCTTAATCCATCTTCAGATGGATACACTTAAAATCTTTCACAAATAAAAGTTCTGCAGCCTCATCAGGCAACAGTTTCCTATGCTTAGCTACTCCTTAAACTCTTCCTAATGCCTAACCTACCTTTTTAAACTGTTTTTTAAGCCCATTACTGCTTGTCCTGTACCTGTGAACAAAGGAATCTGTTAACTCCCTGTCTTTCTAAAACTACTATTTATATATCTGAAGATTTATGCTTACCCACAATTGGTTTTGACAATTTTTAGTATGAAAGGAAAATGTGTTTTACGCTTTGGAATAACAAGAGATTTCTATTCTCCCAACGGAAATAAGACATGGGGAAAAACACAGAAAAAGAGGTGGCCAAGAAAATCCTGGAGCATTATATAAGATTTATTTTCATTGCAAAAGGACGAATCCATGAGATGACATACACAGCTGAAAAATAGACAGTGAGGCAATCTCAGAGACAGCTCCATATCACCAGCAGACCTGTACTTGTAGTTCTGAATGAAAACAAATCAGTGCTGAGAAATTTTGTCCCTTTGTGGGTTCATCACTGTTCTCCTACAAGAAGTACACACCTCTGATTTTACTTTTGACTTGAAAGCTCTATGGTATCAAAGAGCGTATTAAAACTCAGGTTGGGAGAACTCTATGGGTGGCTCACTTGAGATTGTTCTCTCCAGTTACATCTTCTGAGAGTGACAGGCAATTTCCACAGAGAATTTTCTGAGGTGAGTCTATTCTAAGGACAAAGATCTTCCAAGTCTAAGAGAAGAAATTAAAAATACTCTTGGAACAATGAAAATATTTTCTTTTTAAACTTGTGAAAAGATGAAATACTTTCTTCTTAAAAACAAGAATTCTAGACTTGAAAAGAAATTAAGATCTTAAATTCCAGTATTTTTATCCCACCACTCTGTGTAGGTTGCATGATAAAAGGCAACTATTTAAAACATTAAAACTAAGTCTGAAAAAGTGATTCAGTATATATTCCTAGAGAGATTTAAAAGTAGTCAGAACAAGAGGAAAGTTAGTATTATGCTTGAGATATTCTGGTTTTTAGAACACATATAGCCTTTTGGTTAATGAAGTTAAGTGATCCTAAAATGATCTCCACTAAATGTTTGGCATGTTTGTCTAAAAAAACCCCAAACCTATTTCTACTCCTTTAAAATTAACATTGTGAAAAATAGAAATTTGTTGGAAGGTACTGATTAGTGGGTGAGATCTGTTTCCTTTCTATGATCTTTCTCTTTAGTATGTGGGCATGTTATTTTCCATGACTTCTTTTTTTTTCCACTTTCTTTTTATCTGCATCATCCTAGTGTCTGCACCTAGGAATAGTGACTCAGTAGATACACACACCTCCCCCCACAGGAATGTCTGGATATGGAGAAGTCATTTACAAGAGAAGAAGACCCAAGGGTTTGTAGCCCCGTGTTACCACCTCCTGGCAAAAAGCATCTGCTCCAGATCACATGGCCCAGGAACAGTCTCTTTTCTTGGCAAATCTGCCATCAATTCTGTTCGCATCATACTTGCTGAGGCCCTTTGTGTAGATAAACAGGAGTAAAGTGTGTGGCTGATAAAGGGAAGCGAGTACTGGACCCCTAGGACAGTATTCAGTCAGTTGTCCCGGTTTTGCGGCTGTTGTGACATGTTTTTCAGTTAGAGAAGGGAAGTGGGAATTAGAAAGGCAGAGAGATGCTTTCTCTAATGTCACATTTGAGATGATTTAGGAGTACTTAAAACACCCAGAAGATCTAAACATAAAAACATTACCCGCGCAGCAGACGTTTATACTGAGGAACCCATCTCACTAACACTGCTGAGTGATTATGGAAGAATCTTACCCAGAGTAATGAAAACTTCTGATTTGTAAACTGGTGATGTAATTCATTTTTCTATCACTCTATTAAAAAGACGAAGTAGCACACATAGCAGCACATTCCCCCCTCACTATGGCTGAATTGATAGTTTGTAGTGAAGCTGTTGTGTCTCCAGAGGTTAAGGCTGAAGGCAACTGATAACGTGGATGAAATACCAAAACTCTCTAAACCTCATTCTGGTGGAATTCAGTTCACTACTACTACATTATAAATCTTGGCAAGAAAATACTGCTTTCAGGAAGAGCAGATAAAAAGGCCATGTACTATTTCAAGGAATAAGGACCAAGCTGAATTCTGTTGATCTTTTTCCTATGTATTAGAAACACTGTAATGACAAAGTGGATTAAATGAAGAGCATTTTAATTAGGAAGGCAAAGTTAATAAAATAAAATCTATATTTACTGAGGGGCCATATCCTTCAACCTTTATTCTCTTTGATTAGTAACATTGAAGTGAAGACTATCTGAGTCATAATGAGTAAGTCACCCCTCTCCTGGGAAAATGTATAGTTATAAAACATGGTGATTTAATGCATTTTAACTAGTATGCTGTTAAACATTCTTTGTCTTCAAGTGCTGATATGCACAAATCAATGTTAATCTTGGATGATGACTCTCTTTAACCATGATTGACTGGGCTGATTTTTAATATTGTTCTACTGATGCATATTAAAAGGAAAATTATTTCTTGCATGCTAGCAGTTAAAATAAAGTAAGTTGTTTCTGCTTGAATCATTTTCCAACCTCTGCACATGTTCAAAGGTTTTAGGGTTTGGATGGATTAGTTCACTTCTTGTGGCCAAATGTGCATCACCTGGAGGTTGTCTGAGTAAAAAAAAGTGCATGTTAACCACCCAAAACCTGATTTAACTGAACATTTCTGACATGATGAAAATTGTAGTGTAATGCACAGTCAGCTGAGCAATATCTTGAGGAGGATGACTGTCGCAAAGCACAGGACTTGATATTAGCTCTACTTTTAATAGAGGTTTGGGGTGATGGGGGTATAAGAAAAAGTAATGTACTAAAACATGTTATTTGGTTTGAATACAGATATTTATACAAATATCTGGAAACTCCTGCATAGAAATGAATGTCCAGGAACAAAAACACTAACTGCAGGTTGTTTGTCTGGTTTTGTCCATAGATGATTACTTGAAAACACCTTGTGTGGAAGGAGAGTAATGAATACATAGTGGCTTCTTTTCTCTTTGAAAACAAAAATCAAAGGCAGATTAGTTGAAACTTTTGAGAGGGTTTATGTATATTTTTTCTTTTACTATGAAATATATAACTGATATTTCATAGCAATAATAAGCAAATAAATAGCTTAATTACTTATGCAAAAATTGGTATGTCAGAAATCTAATTACTTCTTGCTGCTCCATAAGTCCTTGTCAGGGGGGATCTCCAAGTACAACATCTTGGGTAAAGGTAATTAGTGTTTTCTAATCATCTCTCTCCATTATTTTACACTCCATTGAACTTAATATGCCAATTTCAGTTACTGGCAGCCAGAAGCTCCGTGACAGTTCGCTATTTCATTCCTGTTGTGCTCTTGTAGTCAGAAGACTAAACGATTTGTACTCTACAAAGCATTAACTTCCTTCTCCTAGTGTAAAACAGTAAGGCCAAAGAAGCACCCAGGCAACAGCAGCAATAGTGAACAGCAGCAGGAACCACAGAGCCTGTGTTTTGGTCAACTGCAGTAATTCAGTTGGGAGGTGCAGAAAGTGATACTCACATGAAGGCAGTCAAGGTGTTTCCAACTGACCAGTTGAAACCACACAGGTTTCTTCTGAGCTCTCCTCTGAAGCACCTCTCAAGGCGAGCATATAGATCCCAGGCAGGGAAATGACTGCGGTTTTTCGAGGCTTTCTTATAGTAGGTGATACTTGACTGTCGCATTTCTCAAAGAGTGAAGCCCATTTTGAGTTCAGGATATACAAAAAGTGCATGTTAAACACCCAAAAACTGATCTTACCTGAGCGTTTCTGACCTCACCTGCAGTATTGTGTTCAGCTATGGAGCATCCGACACAAAAAGGACATGGACCTGTTGGAGCAGGTTCAAAGGAGGACCACAAACATGATTAAGGGGACAGAGAGCATCCCATATGAGGACAGATCAAGAGAGTTGTGGCTGTTCAGCCTAAAGAAGACAGGCCATCAGATCTGATAGTGACTTTCCAGTACTTACAGAGGGCCTACAGGAAAGAAGAGGAGGGACTCTTTATCAGGGAGTGCAGTGACAGGACAAGGAATAATGGTTTCAAAGTGAAAGAGGGTAGTATTGGATTACATGTAAGGAAAAAGTTCACTTTAAAGGTGGTGAGACACTGGAACAGGCTGCCTAGAGAAGTTGTGGATGCCTCATCCCTGGAAGTATTCAAGGCCAGGTTGGACATTTTATAGCACTGATGGAGGTAAGCAAGATTCATCTCACTTAAGGTCAGTGCTAAATTGGTCTGAGCTCATTTAATTAGTCAGTGGAGAGGTACAGGCATGTACACAGGGCGCTTCAGACCTTAGGTCAGTTAAATAATTTTCTGCTCTCCCCAGTAAAAGAGATTTGGGATGAATACATCCAAACATCTGTTCTGTGCTGAAAGCCTGGGAAGATAAACCTTGAGCAATGTATCCCACTCTCAGACAGTATGTTGGCATCTCAGGAAAGCAGAGGTGTCGTTCTTCAGGTGGGGCAGCAGAAGAGTGGTGTTGCCTCGTGTTCAGGTTTAATGGACACTCATTCTTTAACAGTGGGAGAGGTCTATGGAGGGAGTCTACTCAAGGGCAGGAATTTATTCCTGCTCAGGAAAGAAAAACCTTCACACTGAATTTTTTTTTTTTTTCCAGAAAAAGTACAGTAAATTCACATTCTTGCATACTTCTGCACCCTCTCAGAGGCAGGTTCTGGCATATTCTACTGCTTTCTGCTTTGAAAATGAGCTATCAGACAGATGTGCCAAGGGACAGCTGAGTTTATTGAAGAGAGACTGAATGTTTCCCCACTGGATCTGAGGAATTAAGTGCCTGAAAATCCTTTCAGCTTTAGGAATATCCAGCCAGGCCCATCCTAGAGGGCGCAAACTTCAGAAGTTTGAATCAGTTCCTATTTGTGCATCTTTGAAGAGAAATTTCAAGGAAAACTTTGATTTCTGGCCTTGATTTCAGCCCCATTGATCCTGTCTGGGGATGTCATATTCTGGCATATCTGCTAGGTTAGGTTGCTGAGAGTTCTCAGACACAGATCCGGGTGAATCTGGATATATAAAATTACAGAAGAGTTTCTAAGGTTGCTCTCTGTTCCCTGTATGTAGTGGCTTTAAGATGACTCTCTCCTGCATGGCTTTTAAGGCAGAACCTACAGTCTCATGTGATGCTACCATTTCTAGCACTTTGCATGCTTATAGCAAGTGAGTTTCTAATATCAGAAGGGGCCAAGTGACTTTTAAGATCTTGCAGATTATCTGCAAGTTTTTTTTTTTACTTTGATGTTGGAAGAGTTTGCTTTTTTACTCTTTGTTTTTCATGGGCATTACCCTCCTTTCTTGTGATTTGATTAACTATTGTTGTATCATACTAAGAATGTAGTTAGAATCATAGAATCATAGAATCAACAGTAATAAGTAATCTTTATGAATAAAGCTTCTGTCCATGAGTATTTCAGGGAGAGATTATTTCTGCAAAGACTTTTTACCTTGGCAGCTCACTACAGCAGCAACATGCTTCCTGCCAAGATCCACAAAAAGTCTCACTCTCCTTTGAATATTCTCCCCTGTGATCCTCCTAAAATCATGGCAATGGCTAGCATACTAAAAGCATCAGCTAACATGTTACCTCATGATAATAATTATTTTTTTTCTCTTATATTAATGTAATTTTATGTCGCTTTTTATTCTCATGTCTGACTTTATGTCTGAGGACTTTTATGTGGTCTGTGCCTGCAGGGGTCTTAACACACCAGACTCTTAGATTGTGTCTGCGATTCTTAAGTTCTAACATAATATTGATGATAGATTCTATTCACTGCTCCTAATTAAGAAGTTTTCCAACCGTTGGTTTCAGGCATTAAAATACTTTAGTCTACTTTCTGCCTAAGCCTTTTACGGGTGAATTGTCTCACGTGCTTAAGACACAGACAGTTTGAGCATTCAGGAGAAAACAAGTAAAAAATCACTTAAACTAGGTACTGTTCTCAGCCAATCCTCACATAAACAATTTCTAAATTCAGAGATGCTGTGGAAATCACAAGACAGAGTTTGCCTTTTATTTCGGAGTTAGCTTCTTAATTGGCTATCAGATCTTGGACAAAATTGTTCCAACAGTCTTTTGTATTTAATTAAGATATAGTAAAACATTTTCTAAATTAAATTTTGTATCCTAGTGGATATGGTTATTGAAAAAAATAAATTGAATGGGAACAAGTATCTTAATAAAGGATTTTCTTCCATATTTCCATATTTCTTCCATATTTCCATATTTCTTCCATATTCTGTGCTTGGGTTAATGTTCATGAAGGAAACTTTTCTGGAGCTTTGAATTATCTTTATCTCGAACTAATTGTTTTGTAAACAAATGTAAACCTGACTTTGTTGTATTAGCTTTGCTCTTTACCTAAAATTAGTCTTCTGAAATTAAAAATTATTGTTTGTAAGATAGTCACAAGATTTTACATCATCCATTGAACTTGCCTCTCTTATGTAACATGCTCTTCAAGTGCTAGGTTAGAGAGACTAACAAACTACTATGCATTAGAGTTTTGTGCCTGTGTTACTGACTGTATAAGAGGAATTTATCATTCAGTAATTCACATTTCAATTTCAATGTTCTAAAAAACACGTTGATCATAGAATCATAGAATCATAGAATGTTAGGGATTGGAAGGGACCTTGAAAGATCATCAAGTCCAATCCCCCTGCCAGAGCAGGAATGCCTAGACTATGCCACACAGGAACGTGTCCAGGCAGGTCTTGAATGTCTCCAGAGAAGGAGACTCCACAGCCTCTCTGGGCAGCCTGTTCCAGGGCTCCGTCACCCTCACTGAGAAGAAGTTTCTTCTCGAGTTTAAGCGGAACCTCTTATGTTCCAGTTTCAGCCCATTACCCCTTGTCCTATCAGTGGTTGTCACCGAGAAGAGCCTGGCTCCATCCTCGTGACACTCACCCTTGATATATTTGTAAACATTAATGAGGTCACCCCTCAGCCTCCTCTTCTCCAAACTAAAGAGCACCAGCTCCTTCAGTCTTTTCTCATAAGGGAGATGCTCCACTCCCTTCATCATCCTAGTTGCCCTGTGCTGGACTCTCTCCAGCAGTTCCCTGTCTTTCTTGAACTGAGGGGCCCAGAACTGGACACAGTATTCCAGATGGGGTCTCACCAGGGCAGAGTAGAGGGGAAGGAGAACCTCTCTCAACCTACTAACCACCCCCCTTCTAATACACCCCAGGATGCCATTGGCCTTCCTGGCCACAAGGGCACACTGCTGGCTCATGGTCATCCTGCTGTCCACCAAGACTCCCAGGTCCCTTTCCCCTACACTACTCTCTAATAAGTCATTCCCCAACTTATACTGGAACCTGGGGTTGTTCCTACCCAGATGCAAGACCCTACATTTACCCTTGTTGTATTTCATTAAATTTTTCCCCGCCCAACGTTGATGTTACACATCTCTGTCAGTGTTGAACATCATTTAGGTTACTATTTTGAAAAAACTAACGTTATTCACACTGTTCATTATTGGACCTTTGGTAACAGCTGGACTGTGATTTTTTACTGTTTTGCCTCCATCCAGCTTTATGTTCAGAAACACTGACTCAGTGATTATTAAATATATGCTATACAATGATGTGTATAATGAAACCATTCCTTATACTTGTGGAGTGAAAATTTAACCTGAAACACTGTTTTCAAAAATTTCACAGCTCTAATTTGAAGGCTGGAGACCTCCATAAACTCTTCTTTCTTACTTAAAAAGCTAGCACTCAATTAATTTTGTGAATTTCAGTGAATTTGGGGATGCGGAACAAAAGTAGTGTGGAGTGGAAAAAGACTGAAAATAACCAATATGTACTACAACAAAGTAGATTCATAAGTGCAACTACATAATAAATTCTTGTATGTGGATGTTGATTATACACCTTTCCTCATAACATCAAGATGTTGTAAGGATTGTGCACATTGTTTACAACCTGTGCTTCAGGAAGTCCACAGAAGGTCATTGCAATCAATAAATTCACATTTGTTATGCGTGCTTTTATCAACCTGTCCCCCTGATATCCGAATGTTAATGTGAATCAATATTAATAAATCTATATGCTTATGTAAAATGTTCAAAGGAAATTCTGATTTTTCTGTATAAGCATCTTTCGTTTCATCCATTAAAATTGTTGGAGAAAATCCCGTAGAATTTAACAAGATAATCAGAATGTAAGGTAATATTTCTGAATTGTATTCCACAAAAAAAAAAAAAAAGATCCAGAACTCTTTCTACCTGATCTGCTAAAATGTAATTAAAACCAGTCAAACTGTGGTAAGCGTCTTAATAGCAAAAACAACCTGCAAAGTCTTCTCTAACTGTCCTATGTGATTTGCTTGAAACACGCTTGAAGGGTCACTTGCAGTAATAATTAGGACTTTCTAGAATAAAAAAAAATAGCATAGAAAAGATCCACATAAGTTCCATGCTTAGATTTTATAAGAAACTTGTATTTGAAATATCTTTCCAATACTCACACTCAATGGTTTTTATTTGTTTGTTTGTTTTACAAAATATCAGTAATTGTTTTAAATCAAATCAGAAAAAAATAAACTGAACTTTTCATGCCACATCAATAGTTTAGAAGTACCGGAACCTGTTGTTGGAATACTCGTCTCCTGTTAGAAAGTTTTTGAGTTATGATGAGACATGAAATTTCACATATAGGAAGACCCTGGACTGTGGATCCTAAGGGATAAGCTTTATTGGAATAACCAGATATTTGGTCTAATAATTATAAATGTGTTTTGGTTTGGGTTTTGGTTTGGGTTTTTTTTCATTTTTTAGTCCTAGTAACAATGTTATTCTTGGATACCCAAGCCATATATGTGTTGTAGACTTTTTCTCACTTTTGACATTTTTCCTTTGATTTTGTGTTTATGTGCACCACCTCTTTGATGACTTCACTGTCCTGTAAGAACAATGAGCAAAGTAATTGGGTATTATCATGGAAATCTGTGTCAGCTGATAAATAAGCACTTTATGAATGAATATATCATGATGACACTAATTTAAAAACAAGCTCTTTAAAATTGTGCATTTTGCTATGGCAGCTGAATTGCTGGCATGCCAAGGAGCTCACAACACAGAGAAGCTTCGAGTAGGCTGAAAAGCCCCATGAAGGAGAATCACTAGGTTAAAAATACCAAAGTGTTTTATGCAAGCATGATGTATCATTGTAAGGAAGATGAAGTATTTGTTCTGAACTGCAACTCTTGGCTGGCTGGCTGTTTTGCAGAAACATTGAGATATTAGTGGGAATGGAAAAGTTCCTGGATATTACATACACTGGATTTTTTTTTCGTGCCGTAGTCTCCCACTCCTTGAACCTGTAAGCATTTTTCAGATGCCTCAGGTGTAATCTTTTCCTGTGAGAGACCATGTCTGATGTGTTCGGTCCTGGGACAGCTGAGATGGCAGGGCAGTGCCGCCTGAACATCTGGTGGGGCACATGGGTTCATTGACTCTGAAATTATTACATTATGGGTATGCTCTTATCTATGATAAAACCATGATTTCCATCCAGTCTTATTCACAGATCTCTTTTCCTGGGGAGGGAAAATAAGATGATGATCCCTGAATAGGCTTTCAAGACCTGTATGAGCCAACAACTATGAAAGATACAGTAGGTAGCGTTCATGACGCTTGTTTAACACTTGGGTTGGAAATCACAGAATCACAGAGTGTTAGGGGTTGGAAAGGACCTCAAAAGATCATCTAGTCCAAACCCCCTGCCAGAGCAGGATCACCTACAGCAGGTCACACAGGAACACGTCCAGGCGGGTTTTGAATGTCTCCAGAGAAGGAGACTCCACAACATCTCTGGGCAGCCTGTGCCAGTGCTCTGTCACCCTCACAGTGAAAAGTTTTTTCTAATGTTTTTGTGGAACCTCCTATGCTCCAGCCTGCATATGTTGCCCCTTTTCCTATCATTGGACATCACTGAGAAGAGCCTGGCTTTGTCCTCCTGACACTCACCCTTTACATATTTATAAACATTAATGAGATCACCTCTCAGTCTCCTCTTATGGCTCCTGCTATAAATCATCCCCTTTGTTGTCTATAAAGGAAAACCAGTCAATTAGCTTAATCAGCTAATGTTAGACTCTGATACTGGATGTTTTGAATAACCTTCAGAGATTCAAATACCTTTAATAAAGGGAAAATGTATTTTCATTCGTTAACTGAAACGCATTGCTGCATTTTACTTCCTTGATAGGTGAAACCTGTATTACGTTATTACAAATTGCACTGATCCCCTAGGAAGTCACTTGTTCCTGTTCATATGGAAAGTCTGTGATAATACTAAAAACCAAGCCTAGACTTTACATATCTTAAAAAGAAACATGTACTTTTTTTTTTTTTTTTCTGCACAATAAATGTCTTTTCAGTGTCCAAATTCTATAAGTAAAGCAGCTGTCCTTTATGCATATGGATTCCCCAGATGACATTTGGGTGTTTAAAATCAATAATAAATAAAATAACACTTAAGATTTGTTATGTATGTGACATTTTCTCTAACTGCAAAAGAATCCAAGGCATTTTCATTTTCTTATGCCTTGAAAATTCTCAATCAAATAATTTTGGCCTTCTTCGATCTGACAGAAATGTCAGGCTTTGGGTTTTGTTCTTCATTCTAGAATTAATGGCAATAGATCTACAATTACTTGCAAAGCATTTATCATAGTAGCTAGTAAGAAAACACTATTCCTGTTATTTAGATAGATGATATGTGAAACTTAAAGTGTGAATTCAGTTCATGTGGACAAAGATAATAAGATATGTATATGTTTATTTAAATAGGACATCTTTTTCTTTTCAAAAGCAGTGGAGAAAAATCAAAGAAAAATGTAGTGGGAAGATCAAATGTTACATGCCAATATATAGGCAGATTAACTTGCTGCTGCTCATTCTCTGAATAATGATGGATAATGGATTCGATTATTTAAAGATAAATGTAATGTGATGAAAAATGGAACTAGTGGATAAGAACTAGAGAAAAATTGTGTCTGAAAATTGAGGAAGTTATAGTATAATAATATACTGGAAGACAGAGGGAAAAACTGATACACCAAGAAGTGTGTAAACACTCATAAACTGAATGTAAAGGAAAAATGAAAGATAGAAGGTACAGAAGAGAGATGTTGTTAAGGAACAAAGACAACTACTGTGATAATGAACTAGATCACTCTCTACTTGGAAAAATTTTCTTTAGCAGGAACTGAAATCTTCTTTAAGTCCCCTGGGCCATTCCCACCATTCCAGTTCCATGAAGGAAATATATTGAGGACTAACAAATAAAGGAAAGATTTTGTTCATCTATAGGATAACCCCAAACAATTATACTAATTGAACTGGTCGCTCAAAGTGCTTTCTGCCAGCTCAGAATGAATCTGAAGAGAGAATTTCTTCTGCACTTTCAATGTGTCACTAATGATCTTACAAATACAAGGTATTAAAAATTCAACATCAAGTACTACCCCAAAAATAATCTAACACCACTTCATTATTTATCAGTCATTTTTCTCCTATAGCTTCCAGAAAATAAATAATTGTGAATGCTCCTAAAAATCTTAATTGGTGGTAAGCAGTAATCCTTATGTCAAGAGAAACAAACATTTTAACTCAAAGACAAAAGGAGACGTTTTTGGGATAGAGTTTCCACTTGTGCAAGCATGAGAGTGTTAATTAGGTACTGCCGAAACAATTCCCAGACACCTCTCATCACATGAATATTGTAGAAATGTGATTTTAAACCCATCCATAGGACTTGAAACAGGTCCAGGCAAAGCTATTGCTTTTAAGATGCCATATTTGTATTCATGGTGAGCCAATAACACATTCTGTTTGATGCCAATGGAATGTTTCACAGCTCAACTTGTGATTATTTAAGTAGCAATATAGAAAAGCGGAAACACCAGTTGGCTTTTTAACTACTGTCATTTCATATGAGATTTCAATAGGAAGCAGAGACAGCTGGAAATGATTTTGCGAGATCTCCTCCATTGTATTTCATTATCACCTAGTGGCACACAAAAAATCGTGACTCTTGTACTTTGTGGAAATTTTGCATACAGAAATTGGGCAGTGTAAGCATGCCTGTGACCTTGAAATTGAATGATTTCAAGATTTTCCAAAAGCTTCAGAGATGATCCTTCATTAGCTATGCAGTTTTGGGGGTGCTTTTGTGGCCACTTGGCATGTGTTCAGGTTTAAAATCTGGCATTATTAAACTTGAGCTCTGTAAGTGTCAACAGACTACAGTTTTGGACAAGACTTTTTAAAAGTTATACATAGGAGCTGGATCAATTATTTTACTAAAGCTCTAGTATAAGTTAAGGTGAACAGACTTACAGGTTAAGAGAAAAGCATTCAGTTGACACATTGAAAGAATATTACATGTATGTTACATAGATTAGAACTGTTTTACTTCAGTAAAAATGTATCTCTGATTCTTGGAAAAGGTCTGAAAGTACACTGAGAATATCTTGGGCTGGACTCCTTTTACTGACCCAAGCTGGTAAATCTGTGATTCTGTGGTAAATTAGTTCTTCTCTATGGAAAATGGAAAGAGATAGACATTTCTGGAGGACAATTCATGCTTCTCTAGAGTAGCCTCCCGTCTTCCTGTCAGTTAGGGAAGGAATCAAAAAAACCAGTTACAGATGTTGCATCTTACTCTCTGGCCCATAGCTGCCACTGCAAAAGAGTATAGGTGTCCTTTCAGACCTGTTTTGTATCTACTAGCCTTTTTCAGAAGTCTTGTATGCTGTAAGGTGAGGTAGAGACCTGTATACAGGCTACAGAATCAAATTCCAGTTGATGTGATTTGACTAGATAAACAACTTGCAGGTCATTTAAAGTTCAGAAGCTAATCTCATCCCTATTGTTTTGAAAATATCACTCTCCCTCTTTTTCCCTCAAAGGACTTACAGATTTCCGATATTCAGGGAAGAAGAAGTAAAACTTAGCACTACTTGATAGAAGTGCAGTGTCGGCTTCATGATCAAAGAGATAAATTCAGAGATTTCTTTTTCCTGAATGTTATATAAAACATATACTAAAATAAAAACTGCGTGGTCCCAAGTACGTAGGAATGTTCAAAGCATAGTAGAAAAAGAATGCAGAAGAAGCTTCATATAGCAGAGTCATCATCTACCTTAGTAATACGTCTTTTTTTAGTACATTTTTGTGGTTTTCCAGGGTGGATCTGTTTATGGAGCATTTGGGGACTGAATCTTGGGCTAGATATTTGATTAATATGAACAGCATGGGTATTAGTTTGCCAAGAGTCTCAGAAAGAGAGTAGGCAAGCACTTAAATCATAATATATTGAATAAATATGTTTCCACATGGCTGCATACGTCTCAATGGCTTTAATTCAAAAAGTAAGTTTTGTTTTACATGAAACAAGCAGTAAAATATTTATATATATTTGTTTCTTGTCTAAGGAAGTAGTCATCAGGTATATTCATCATTGAGTGTGGCCAAGTCTGTATTTTCCAAAAGTTTTTGACAGATGAGACTATTCACATACAACACTTACTCTGCCTTTTCATGCTTCAGTCTATAGTCCAAGTAGTTATTAGAAAGTATTTCATGCATGTGACAATTTTTGCAAAAGCTTGTGTGTGCGTGTGGGCTTGGGGAGTTACACGTAATATTTTGAACATATTCAGCTACTGGTTTCTAAACATTTACATGCTTTAAACCAAATTTTTGACACTCATCTCCATTTTTGAAATTTCAACACAGACCTTGAAAAATGTTATACATATGCCTCATTTTAATTGTAGATACGATGTGAGGGATTCTTAGGCTGAGTCTGAGGTTTTAAGCAACAATGAGTGAAGTTTTTAGCTTGCTGGACTGTCACCTGTCTAAGCGGCCAATTTCCATCACTGAGTACAGCCAGGGCAGGTAAATCTCAACATCTGGCTCTGCCAGCTTGACCCGTTCCTGAGCACAAGCAGTCCACACAGGCAGCCACAGCTTGACAGAGCCCTTTGTTTTGTTGAGACAGTGCTGCAGTCATTCAATGAACAGTGAGTGCCCAACGTCTTCGTGAGATCTTACTACACATTTTTTAAATACGTACATGAAAAGAACGATGTAATGTTAATTAATAAGCAAGCAAACAAACAAAAAATGCAGCCAGGTGGTATGTCTGAGAGCTTTCCAAGACATGCCCATCAGAAACCATCTGCTCAGTGTCTAATCACAGGCTAGCTACCTCCAGCACTTCCCTGTTCTTTTTATTAGACCTGTTTATTTCAAATATTTTATAACAGGAATAGGCACGTTTACTAGTCCTGGAGTAAAAAATCTTTGGAGAGTGGTAGGGAGCCTTCATACTTGTTTATGATCCAGAGTAGATTTTCATGTGCAGTTGCTGTGGCTCCAGGTACTTCAGTGACTTTCACCTGTATTACATAAAACATTTTTTAAAGGTGTTTTTTTCACTGATGTCACAACGTGTGAGTGACACACAGGGCATAGGACAACAAAATCGTCAAAATTCACAGAACATGCATAAATCATCAGGGCCCAAAGTGATAATTCTCCTCCTGCCTACACCTCTTTTAAGGGTGCAATATCCAACTCCTGATCTACAGTGACACTATTTGCTTCATTCTTATGTCACTTCAGATCTTCTTTTTGCACCCTGTTCTGTAACACAGAGACTGCGGAAGTCAGACAGACAACGGTTTTGGGGTGTGTGATGTGTTTTAGGCATGATGCACAACACTTTGTGTAGTCAAGTGCCACCCTCATCAACTGCAACAGAGAAGAAACAAGTGATGTATGACTTAAAATGAAATGCCATGTAGGGATGCCATCCATGCTCAGTTGCATGCCCAGCAAAGGTAAGCTTTCTTAAAGAAGCTGAGAGCCTGCTCCAATATCTTGTTTAATCAACAGTGCATCTTTTTTTTCGCCCCACCATTCCCTAAATTACTAGTGTTATGTTACTCCAGGGAGCCCTTGAGGTTTCTTGGTCCCTCTATTTCAGATAACTGCATTTCTATGGATATTTTCATGTCTTAAATGACAGAGGGATTTCCATTGTTTCGCCATCTCATTACCTAGCTATTTCTCCCTCAATGTCTCTGCTTATAAGGTGAAATGTTTCAGACAATCTTGTCTGAATCTCTGGCAACAACAATTGTAGCCTTGCAGGCTGTGAGATGCAGACATGTCCTGAATCCAGCTGTGATGTGTCGTGACTCAACAGTTCAAGTGGGTACCAGCCCTCTTCCAGTCACGTCAGCCCCAGCAGCTGTAGTTTAGGGCAAACACATCCCCAAGGCAATTTGCATGCATAATTTGCACTAGCACAGAGTCTGTGTAGGGTGCAGGTGACTCTAAGCCTCATGACCTATGCAATTTGCTCAAAAAAAGGCTTAGGAAAATAGTTAACTACCTCAGAATATAATCATACATTTGTGTTACTAAGTAACAAATGCTGCCGTTATATCATTTAAATTTACATAATGATTAATCTCCACCTACACCAGATGAAATACAGTAAGTCATAAATTAACCTAAAGAAACTAAAGGGTAGAAGCAACAGCTTAGATATTTAAATACATGGCAAAAGATTAGCTTACACTTAAAAAGAATGGCCTTCATCTCATAGTCAGGGAGGACTGAGCTTTCATTAGCCTTCGCTGGTTCTACAACCCCCTCAGATAGTTCTGAGGGGGAACCTGAAACCTGAATTTACTTAGTAGAAGTTTTTAGAAGGTTGAGATTTGTTTTTTTCTATAGCTTTAGTAACCTTCACACATAAAATATTTAATGTGAGGCAGAAGTGGAAGTTTCTTCTCTATTTCATTCTGCCTGAAGAAATCACAACAATTTGCCTAAAGACAAGTAAGCCTAACCATAATAAACAGTCATACAATCTTCAAACTTTACTGACAGCAGCAGCAGCAAATGATTCTTTCATATGTAAGTGTACAGGTATATTTAAATCTCACTTTTACATATCTTTACAAGTGAAAATTGCTGATTTTGTCACTCAGCACATTAAAAGCACTGAATGTTACCCCAAACCATCTGCAACTGATCCTTCCATGCAAGCAGTATGAATTTGACTATGGGTCAAAATTAACCATTCCTGATTAAAAAAGATAGGGTTTATTAACTCTGCAGCAGCACCGCATGATTTCACCTACAGTGTTTTGGGGATCCAGACTATTATCTGCCCAATATTGCATTTTGTAATGGAGTAGACTGAGCTTGAGCTGCCAATACCCAGAGACTGTCATTCAGTGGCATCCGGTGGTTGAAAGGGCAAATGAATCCAATTACTGTGGGTAATGCTAAGCCACAGAAAATATTGCTGGCTTCAAAGCTAACAAGAAGTTTCCAAAAATCATCTCTCAAAAGAAGAGCACTTAGGGAAAAAAAAGAAGAATGAACTTTTTTCTTACACTACACTTGGGTAAATGGCACAGGGAAAGAAACTGAATTTGTCCTATTCACCCATGTTCATTACCAGAACTGGTATATATTTGATGGGAGAGAGGATGTTTATGCAAATTGAAGTAGAAGTGAGGATGAATGGTCACCAAAAAGAGCAAGTGAAAAACATGCAGACTAATGCAAGTTTTCTGAGCCAGGTTGTAGAGTACCTAGGAGGAGGTGAAACAAGACATTATAGGAATAACACCATAGCCATGGGCAGACACTACAGAAATGACATGGTAACGTAGTCTATCATGGTATAGAGCACTGTTGCTCCTGGGCATGATGTTTAGGAAGGTAGAAACACAAATTATTGTCAGTGAGTCACACCACAAATTAAAGATATGATAGACTTCATAGAGATAAGAAAGGAGATAAAGTGTAAAATAAACTCTGTTTATGTTGAAACAACCTTGGAGTGGTTGAAGAGGTTTAGCTAATTAAGTGCTGGGTATCAGCTGTACTTGGAAACAGAAATATGCATTACCACAGTTTGGGTCCTACTGGGAAATTTCACCTTCCTGGAAGCAGAATGGAGAACAAATGTAAACAGCAAAGATGAGAGTCTCCTGTTCTTGAAAGCATTAGCCAGGAGACTGTAGCTTGGCCAAGAAAATGTATAGTACTTTAGATCTGTAATCAGTAAACAAGGGGGATGCTAAGGAAGACAGTTTTCTATAACTACTATAAATTTTCTACAACTTGTTTACTGGCATCATGTCTAAAATAATATACCTAAGAGTCTTAGATAAAGTGGCTGAAAATGACACAGACCTGTGTCTCCAGATATGTAGAGAGGTGTTTTGGGTCTAACAGTACTATCCAACAATTCAAAAGCAGAGATTTAATAATGAGTGGACAAGAGGAATGAACAAGAGAGATTAGGTCTTTGGCATCTCTAAGACCTAGGGAATAAAGCAAAAAAAATCTGTAAAAGTAATAGAGCAATTGAAAAAAATCAATGAAATTTTCTTCCATGATATAAAGCAAAAGAAAGGAAATAAGGAGTTAAGGATGTGAAGCTGCTATGCAACAATGACTACTGACAACCTAGCTATGGTCCAAGAGCTGAATACATACTTCTCTCTCTCATTTCAGTAAGGATAATATTGCCAAACATGAGGAAAAGGAGACATCCGTTGGTTTAGAGGATGTGGAAATGGAATTCAACTATTTGAGGTGGAAATAAAAATTAGGATGTATCTTAATCTCTTTAAAATTGTCCTTAGCACTACATCAGGACTAGATTCTCCTGCCTTGATTATAGTGGCTGTTAGTGCAAAAGTTAGCATACTGCTGAGTGATCAGAGTGAAATTTTCAGAGCACATGAAACTGCACCTGAACATGCTTAATGGATTAACAAATAGCTGGATGTGTCAGGAGAGGCTTCTTTGTGTTCTCATAGAGCAGTCATATGGACCAACTGAAGGTAGAGAGCGGCAGAGGATACTCTTTCAGCTTGATTGAGATGTAGCCAATGCACCCAATGATGCAGACTGGCAGTTTTCCATCCCAGCATGTTGCTGACATGGGTAAACAAAATTGTGAAGGTAGTAGCAAGGCTTAAATGAAATGCCATATTTAAGAATGGGAATGTTGTCACATCCCATCCAGGAGCAGGGGGCAGGTGACTTAGATTCATAATACTCCAACAGAGAGGACAACGGTGAGACAAGTCTCAAGGCCCATACACAACCGTTTGTTAGTTTGTCACAGTGTATAGTTTGGACTTACGGTTATCGGCTTTAGTTACAAGACACATTAGGGTAGGCAATACACTGTGACTTAATGATAACCAGAAAAAGACTGACTATACAACAAATCACAGAATCACAGAATCACAGAATGTTAAACAAATGGCAGCAAGCTGTATGTTACTTAATGACAACAAGGAAAAAGGACATACAACAACTTCTAACAGGCAGTATTATACTTCTGATTACAAGACAGAAACTAAGTATGAACTAAGCAAGCAGTATGATGGGCCTTGCATTACTCAATGAGAAAGGGCAAGGAGAAAGGAGGGGTGAGGGGGGAGATAGAGTAGGGGGAAGAAAGACAGAGATTACCAGTCCAGGTTCCTGCGTTGGTACAGCCAACGAGGGTTCAAGGATGCCATCATCTTTTCTTCTCCTCCTGCACTTTTCTTCTTGGTGTCTTCGCCTCAGTCTATACGCTGCTTCTCTTATTCTTCTGTCTGCTTTCTTCTGTCTCTTGCTTCTAACCAACTTCTTGTGTCTAATGTCTCTCATTTACACACAGTTTTCTGCAGTGTGTCAGGTAGGGGATCAAAGCACTTCATTGTTTTTGATAATCCTCATTAACATGTGTGATTGTCCTGTCTCCATGTGAGAGGTGCTACAAGACAAGGCCATCCTGCCTCCACAGGGTTTCCTGATCTCATGCATATATTAGGCATGGGGGCTGTTTGAGGCATCCCTTATCAGACCCTCTCTACTACATTCCCTTTGGCACTTATCACTTTGCCACACAGGACCAGAAACTGGTCTTGTTTTTGACCAAGTTGGGAGTTTGTAAAATTCCAAGAAATGTTTAATGAAAAATTCACACATCTGTCCACTACAGATGTCCTACAGATAAAAAGACTTTCAGGTTTTGCTCCAAAGTATAGAGAGATAAACAGAAAATGGCAAAAAACTGCATGAAATGTAACATACTCACCAAAGGTAGATCACACAGGAGTTAGCTGGTAACTTTCTTTTCAGAACCAAATAATTCTTTGGCAAAAGTGAACGCATTCCATCCATCACCTGAGTTTCTGTAAGGTAGATTGATAATGCCAGTGAAAAAAATGTTAGCTGAAATTAAATGAAGTGTAAACATTTCTTAAAATAAAAAAAAAAAAAAGTCAAGACTTCATGACTACTAGTTTTGTTGAAAGATAAAATATTGCAATAGAGGAAAGATAAAGACATATCTTGGGGCCAAGTTTATTTTCAGAGGAGTACATGGCACTGAGAATAAAAGCACTGATGAAAGCTACTGATATGTCAATATTGAGATGCTCTGCCAAACCAAATAAAAATCAAAAAATTGGATGAGAGACAAAGGAGGATGTAGTAATCCAAATGGGAAAATGTAATGCTACAATGTTCAAAAGTGTGCATCACCACACCACTAAATTTTCAGATGGTTTGCCTGAGGTGAGATTCTTCAATGAAAAGACATCACTGTAAGCGTTCAGTTAATGAGAAATATCATAAACACATGAACATAGTAATTCATCATAGAAGACTGTGTTCTTTGACCGTGCTCTGCTCATCTTAAAATGAACTGATGTTCCTAGCAAGAAACAGGTAATCTTGCTCCCACATACAGAGCCACCGTCTAAGGTACAGCTGAGACAAGATACTTGCATAGATAGATGAGAATTTTTGTTCTGATTGTTCCTACAGTCTCATCTGGAAAGCTTTATAGTGTCCTCTATGTTTATTAAAAAAAAAAAAAAGGCAACTAGAATATGCATCGAAAACTGCTATAAGTTTGAGGAAATAAAAGACCATTTCAGGAAACTTTAACAGTGAAAGCTTGTTCAGTATGGCACAGTGAAGGAAGAAAAATGCTATATTTCTTCTCACTAAATTCAGTGTGTCAGACTAAATACAATATAACAGTAAAAGTTGAAGAGGGAGAACTATTCCTTAAGAAAAACAATACCCAGCAATGGGTCCTTGGGCAAAGAAATCCAACAGCCTCCTGGATGTCGTTAGGAAGAGCACTGCCAGCAGGTTGAGGGAGGTGATTCTCTTCCTCAGGACTGGTGACAGCGAACTGGAGTTTTGTGTCCAGTGCAGGGATCTCCTGCAAGACTGGTCTTAGTGAGCCAAGACTCTCCAGTCATATGTTTCTACCAGGATTTTAGGGAGGCTGCTGAGCAGTGAGTGAGTCACAGACTTGCCATGAACATTTGTATTTCTAAGTCTTCTAAATTGCTTTTTTTGCAACTCACCAGGAGCAAGTCAAAGATCCAGTAAATGTTTACTCAAGTACATTTCTAGCACAGTTACAAAGGCTTTGATTTCATAAGAACTGGGGGATGGTGATAGTTTTATGTTCATCTTAAGTATCCCACGAGAAGCAGCTGCATGAACTACTGCCTTTCATGGAGAACATGATTAACACTCACAAACACTTTAAGGACAGAAGCCAGTAACCATTACTCTGCTGTTTCTACCACACTTAGTGTGAGAAAATAAAGGCATTCTGCCAAGCAATCCAAGGACAAAAGCAGCTCAAAGACTGCTCAAGAGATCCAATAAGGATATTAAAAAGTTTGAAGAGGAAGGGATCTTTGACACGGAAGAACCTCAAGCAGAAGTGGGCAGGCTTCACAGTGGATAAGAATAAATCTGACTCATTAGTTAAGTTGTATTGACTAAACTCATAATAGCAACACTATCATACTTTACAGTATCCTTTTGACATTGACAGGGTTTGCCTTTAACAGGTGCAATCATTTAAAGTCAATAATACATAACTATCTAATTAACATTTCAGTCTTCTAAAGTTCCTCTCCTCCCTGCGCAATGAATGAAATCATTCTCCCTAAAGCACATTTGTCATTGCTACTGGATATGACTGCCCTTCCCTACAAAAGGATATCTTGTCATATACCCAGAACCACTATATTCAAGTTCATCTTTATATTGACGTGTCATACTCAAACTTGTCTGCCCACGTTCCCTGCACTGACGCATCACCAAACTAAGAGCATGTGGATCTTCTCTGCAACCTCAGATACTCTTCTAGTGTAGAATGAGACAAGGTGATAAAGTCTTAGCATTTGGGAGATTTAAAATTAGATAAGATGAAGTAGGAGAAAAATGAAAGTTGGGAGTACCAAGTCAAATTGGATGACCTCTAATTACATCAGCAAAAATACAAAAAACAATTGAACACTGGAATAAGAACGGAAAAGATGATTACAGGAAATATTTGGTGACATTTTTCACACTTTTCACACTTTTCACTTTTCAAAGATTTGAAAAGAACTAAAAGAATATTTTTTCTTTTGTATTTTGGAGTAATGCAAAGTACTATTAATTCAGTCATCTAGAAACTTAGTAAAAGTTTTCTGTGTAGGTATTGTATTATTGTTCAGGAATTCATCTCTGGTTTTGTGTTTTCTGTAAAGATTGTCTATAGTATAATTTCTCATGATCAATGAAAAAAAAAAAAGAAAACCAAGTAAAATGAAGGCATGAAATAAAGCATTATATTCAGCCCATTAAAGATAGGTGTTTGACAGTTTTTAGACACCAACATATATAATACGTAAGACTTCAAATTTAAAGCATATGTGTTGACCAATCAGACCTGTAACTAGAGACAGGAAAGTCAGAATGTTAAATTTACAATGTCTGGCATTTTTCAAAATTGTTCACACCCAAGATCTTCCCTTGTAATCATCCAGCTAAATTCAATCATCCAAATTGTTAAATTATCCAGAGTAGAATAAAGAAGTCTAAATAAAAGGTTTTGTTTTATATAGAATGAATCCACAATCCCTCTCACTGGTAACTTTTTCAAAGACTAAAAATTAATGAAGTTTTTTATTGTCTTATCTTTCACTCTGAAACTCTTTCACAATGTTTAAAAATCTAACTGTAAATTTAACTGAAAGGTTTGTACTGATTTCAACTGCTATATGAAAAAACAACCCTACTGCTTTTCACAAACCTTGTTCTTTCTCTTGGTTACTAAATAATTAATTTATTTTTTTCTGTGTCCGCTCCTTCTGTATTATACTGTCTACACTATCTTTTCTATTTGCTATGTATTGTTTATATATTGTCATAAAGGTAGAGTTCATCATCAGAAAAGTAAGTGTGACAACTTACTAAAACAATTCCTCAGGAACAAAACCTTCCCATTACGAACAGAAGATCCTGTTACCAAAGGTTTTCAGTTTGTTAACAAGTCAAATTTTAAAGCCTATTCTCATCAAGCTGTTCTTAAAGCCTGTCCTCATCAAGACCCTGTTCTATAATTTAAGTAGCATCTCTGTGATCTCTGTAGAGTAGTAGACCATAACGGTAGGATTTATCTCACTTTACCTACATGTTGTCTCTCTTGCATTATAATATGGGCATTTAGTCTCTCTACAGTTCTGGAGGTAGATGAGTTGCACTCAGGACAAACAGGATTAAATGTCTGTCTTGTGAGAGGTTGATTCACTCATCTCCATTAATATTGTTGCTAACTTTTAAGTAGTTTAAATAAAGTAAGATGATGCCATCTTAAATGGTTAGAAACTTCTGAAGATACTATCTTTTACTTAGAAGCACCTCCCTTTAATCACTCATTTCCAAGTGATTAAAATATTTAGAGATACAAGAAAGTATTAATCAGGTTTCAAAATTTAGGATACCTATCTCCTGCTAGCTTGCCAGCACAATATTTCACCAGACCCTCACTAAGTTCCTACCTGCCTTGTGGTCTCACTTTTCTAGTGTTGTAAGTCTTCAAAATAATAGAATTATAGAATACACTGGGTTGGAAGGGACATTTAAAGGTCTTGTCTAACCCCCCTGCATGAGCAGGGACATCTTTAAGTATATCAGGTTGCTCAGAGCCCCATCCAGCCTGACCTTGAAAGTCTCTAGAGAAGGAGCCTCCACCACTTTTCTGGGCAACGCGTGCCGGTCTTTCACCACCCTCATAGTAAAGAACTTCTTCCTAATATCTAATCTAAATCTATCCTGCTCTAATTTAAAACCATTGTGCCTCATCCTACTGCTACACACTTATGAACAGCCCCTCCCCAGCTTTCCTTCAGGTACTGGAAGGCCTCTGTAAGGTCTCTTCTGAGTCTTCTCCTGGCTGAACAGCTCCAAATCTCTCAGCCTGGAAGAGGTGCTCCAGCCCTTTGATCATTTTTGTGACCTCCTCTGGACCCATTCCAACAGATCCACATCCTTCTTGTGTTGAGGGCTCCAGAGCTGGACACAGCACTCCACATGAGGACTCAAGCCTCATTGTTCTGGAAAACTTCTAAATACGTCCTGATATCCGATATACACAGTCCCTTCCTTTTCACCTTGTAACTTGCAGCCTGGTTGCAGTTTGCTAAATAAACAAAGAAGTAGCACAGAGTTCTAGCCACAAAGATAAGTCAAACAAGAAACTGAAAACATATGGTATGGTTTCTTTTAAGAAGAATTTCTGTTCTAAATTATTTTCAGCAGTAAAGAAGCATTTTCTTTTTTAAAAAAAATTATTATAATTGAAAATTTAGAACTAAATTGAGTGAAAGTCCTCAAAAAATACCTCTTTGAGTTTTCAGAGAATGCTAAGCACTCATCTTCTGAGACAGACATCATTATGTGGTCTCAGGATGGTTGTCGAGGATCACCACAAGCACCCTGTATTTTCCATCCGTTCTGAGTCAAAAGATTCTGATTTGGATGGATCAGTATCAACAGTTATCGTCATCAGAGACATAGGGTAACATTGCAACTGCTGCGTTGCAGTAAACATTTCATTTGCAGCAAAGTTGCCCATATCAGACCGTCTTAAATTGACACCTTCTATAATATTCGTAAATCAAAAAAGCCAAGTGAATAGGAGCATAAAACCAACCTCATAAGCAGATACGAGTGTAGGAAAACAGGATACCATCTGCGAGCATCAAATATAGCTGTCACTAGTGAAACCAAGAACAGTCCTAATTTGCATGTATGTTAAGATGCTATAACAACACACCTTCAGTTCCTGGAAGAATTGTTAGACACATCTATTACAACCAACTACTGAAGATAATTCATAAAGAAAACCCAAAATCTATTTGGTCTTTTTCAGTGGTGTAGCAATTTTCACTTCAGACTAGAGAATGACACCTTTACTGATCAGTGTCTGCCACATCACAGTGCTGTGCCCATTCCAGTTTGATCCTCATTGCACGTTTCTATGTCATATTCTCCACAGAGGAGCACAGGAGGTGAATATGAAGGGTGAGATGTAACTCCGCAATTTCTCATCCTGGCTGTGCTTTTTTTTTTTCTGCAATGTAAAGACCTTTCATGCAGTCTTCTGTCAGAAATAAACTGCAGATACAAACCTGTATGGACATTCAGCTCTGTGCTGCAGAATCTTTGGGACCTTTTCCTCAAAAAATTTTATTAATTTGTTGCTCTTCCCTTCCTCCCTCCCATTCACGTCTGTGTTACAGAACAGTATCACCTCATAGAGTATAAGACCCTAGCAAATCTATCACAGCTTTGACTTCTCCCTTAGCCACGAATGACGGAAGGTCTCTATAGTGAAGCCCTTCCTCAAGCAAAGATGAATTCTGTATTTGTTAGCACTTGAATTCCACAGTGAAGAAGACCGAGGGAATCACACAGGAATCTCTGATTTGAATCACTGAAATACATAACAACAAGGATTTTCTCACCCTACTCTGCTAGAGCGATAAACCAGGAATTATCCATATTTTTAGTAAAGGGAAACAAGCTTACTGGGAAATAAGCACAGGTACTTCTTAGAGTTTTGGAAGACCTTGTGGAAGGAACTGATTTGAGTCCACCAGAAACCACAGAATCACAGAATCATAGAATGTTAGGGATTGGAAGGGACCTCGAAAGATCATCAAGTCCAATCCCCCTGCCAGAGCAGGAGCGCCTAGATAATGCTACATAGGAACGTGTCCACGCGGGTCTTGAATGTCTCCAGAGAAGGAGACTCCATCAACTGCACTCTTGTCATATAGGAAAGCTCACTGCAGGTTGAAAGAGCATTTTAAAGAGGAAGATTTTCTGTGATTTTTGTTCTGACGATTTCATAAGGAATTTCTCTACAGTCAGCATAAGCTCACATTCTGGTGGGTTTGGAATGGACCATGTATTTCCAAAAAAGAAACTTCTCTATCAGAGCTGGATTTCAGTGTCATGAAGTGGATGTCAGGGTTTGAGTTTGAAACAAATCCTCTTGAGAGCCCTTTAAGCAAAGCTGAATTTATTCAAAAAAGTGGTATTTCAGAATAATTATCTTTTCCTAAAACTGTCATTGGGATTTTTGCTGCCATCAAGGTAAAATCATCACATCTTTAAAACACATTTTAACACATAGTGATGCCATCTTGGCTTTTTTTCTTCTTTTTTTTTTTTTGATATCTCAGGAGTTACCAATGAATTCCTTAAATATTGAAGTGTCATGAGCTAGGTGTTCTCAACAGCTACAATAACACATGTCAATAAAGATCTCTGAAGAAGAGTGCAACGTATTTCAGTTTTCTCCTGGTCAGTTTTGGCCCTTCATAGTTCTTTTATTTGGGAAGAAAATAAAAGAGAAAAAAGAGAAGCTAATCCTTGAGAAGATAATCCTTTGAAACATCAGAAACTACTGCCCTATGGTAGTAACTGCAGTTGTTTTTGAAGAGAAAATATAGTGCCTTTTCTTCTGGTTTTGCACTTGAAATAAATGCAGGCCTCATTCCATACATCATAAAAAAAATAAATAGTGTGAGTATGGGCACCAGAATGCAGACTTATCCTTTGGTACTTCATTAAAAATCATACAAAAAGACAGATGTAAAAGAAACAACCACAAGCTGGAATAGAAAGAGCTGTATGCCACTAGAAAACAGGTTGGATACGTAGACTAGTTTGTTGCTTTTTCTTGTTGCTGTACAAGTACTGCCAATGCCAACAGCAATAACAACAATTTACATGTGTATAATAACCCTTATTACAAAACACATGGCAAATCAGGGCAAATGATGCTTTTGGCTATATGGCTTAGTAAATGCACAGATGCTTCTACTCCAGTATTGCACGAATGCCATGAAGAGCAATTTTATCTCTCTTTTCACAAGGAGCAAAGAATGATAAGAAGTAGCCGCCTTCTGACTGGGATGGAAAAGTAGCGTAAAAATATAGAGCAGGGAACATATATTTTTCTCAGGACTTAAAGAAACCATTTGAAAAATCTTAGACAGAAGTTGTACCTCAGAAAATGTGTTGCATCTCTGAAGAGGCTATAGCAGAGAGCTGACATTTGTTGCTTGCAACAGCTCCTTCCTCAATGACTTGCACCACAAAGCTAGCAGTGCAACCTTCTCCAAAGACTGAATGGTACAAGCATACTGAGAGTTTCTGAAGGAAAAAGACAGCAGTATGATAACAACATAAGCGTTAATTGAGCCAACCACCTGCTAAAATGTAGTGAAGACAAACTTCAGAGGCATTAAAACCTCACCTTGTGTTATTCAAGAGCTTTCCCTTGTAAATCATTCTGAATCAGCAGATTTTCTGGATGTCCTTTCCTATCCAAGCACCAAGCACTTCAAATGTTTTCACTGACTGACTGAAGACTTGCTTCTTGTAAGAAGTTTTCCAATTTCAATTTCTTTTTATCTTTTCACACTGTGATGATCCCCAAGCCAAATGCATTTTCTTGTGAAAATGGAATGTATGTCCAGCTGAGAAATTCCAGATCAAAACACTGACTGCTTTAATATGGGAAAAACTCCAAGCCTTGAAGACCAATGTTCTCAGGTAGTGGTTCAGAGTAGGCATTTTCTATACCAGATGTTTCTAGAACTGGAAGAGATAGGTCCTCTCTCTGTCTTAGGACAATACTAATCACCACTGTGTAGTCACAGAGTACAGCTTTATGTACCATACCTTCATAAAAATACTGCCAAAACAAAATGTTTGTTCTGGATGTTCTGGAGCTTTCTAAAATTAAGATAAGAAAACAGTACAGTGAAGACTCACCCTTCAATTCACTTGAAGATATGACTCTTCGTGTTATTACACCAATTTAGTGTTACGATAACTTGAAATCAACAGATATGTGAGAATCACATGAATCATGTTTCAGACAAGAAAATTTAGCAGAATGTTATAGCTCTAATAGTAAATAGGGTAAGGATTCATGAAAATGAGAAACTTAGATCATCAGAAAACACAGTGATGTGACCCAGGAAAAACCCAGAGTTCACTAGCTCCCTTTCAAATTCTTACTTTTTAATAAGCCTAACAGCATCCTACGGTGACAGTGACTTGTTCATGCATTTAAGTTTGCCTCTAAATGGCTTGTGAGAGTGTGATTCTATTGACTTAGTTACAGTCATTTAACGGTGGTCATGTAGTTTTTATTGATCCACACCTGGAGCAAAGCAACATCTTTGCTTTCTCTCAGAAAGCAGATATCTATGGCCTGGAGTTATCTCACATAAATGGAGCATTAAATGACATGTTTAAATTGGAAGTGTTATTATTTAAATATCTTCTGTAAAGGACTCATCTTGATGAGAAAAACAATAGTCACGTCTTAGACATCCTTGCACGGAGCACAGAGAGGTCCCAGGAACAAGCACCGTCTATGCTGATGTCCTGGTTTGAGAGCACTAGTATAAAAGTTTTCTTGGGTTGCCTGGCAGATGTGGTGGTCACAGGGGAGGAGGGGGGCAGCTGTGCCTATGGGCAGGAGAGGATGTGTCAGGTGTCGTGAAGACAGTGGAGAAGAGCGCTCCCATGTTTCTAAAGATGACAAATTCACGCACATGCCTAAATTAAATTTATTAATAAACAGAAGTGCCTCCAAAATTAAAGGTTCGGGTATCAATTGGAAAAGAGTTAACTACACTACACCCACCCTAACCAAAGAGTAATGATCCGGATCCTGATACGCTCACCTTATAAAAGATGAGGAGTCTCAATGTCGAGAATGGTACGCTCACCTTACACAGGTGAGGAGTCTCAACTCCAGGGACAAAAGTCTTTAGGCGGCATCCCACCTAAGGGGGGAGATTGAGTACCCCTGCCTGCAGAGCCAGCTGCCACGAGGGAACTCCCACAAGATGGCTGCCAGCACCCCATTTTAAAGCCTCAGTCGAGTTGACTGTGGTCAATGAAGCCATATTGGCCTCTTATTGGCTGCCAGCCAACTTCCTGGGAGTGCCCCTCAGGGTGATGGGTCATTTCTGAGCCAGCCCAGGTTTCCAGAAAATTCTCTGAAATCTGCCTAGCAACTGCTGACTCACAGAGGGGGGGCACTCCCGACCAATGGGGGAAGGATGCACCTGCCACATCAGGTGACCCAAACAGACCAATCATAGTGTTCTTTCCCATGATGCTCAGTATAAAAGGGTCCCTAAGAAGAGTTCTGGGAGTTTTAGTGTTTGCGTTTTTGGAAGGATTGTCATCAGCTGTTTTTCATCTCTCTGTGTTGCTGCCTTCTGTTTTTGCACTGCAGGTGAGCACTGTTAGATGGGACAGGCTGTTTTTTCCTGCCTCCCAGATGGGAGCAGCGCAGCTGCTCCAAGGCTTCCTTTTCTGGGTTCTTAGTACTATCATTGGGACTCGGCTTGGGTGCTCCCATCTGCTGCCAAATCCAGCCTGAGACTTTTCTGCTAGGGGCGTATTTGCGATCCAGAAGGTGTGGGTTCTGTATTATTTTCTTTCATCTTTGAATGTATTTACATATACTTGTATATAGCTCAACATCTTCATTGTTATAATTAGTCTTATTTCCTATTTCATTAAACTCGTTCAAGGTTTTATTTTTCTAACCTCAAAATCTTTCTCCCTAGTTCCCCTGTTATTATTCCATGGGTGAGTGGGGTAATCACAGAGAATATCTGTCAGAGTTTGGTGGCTTGCCCAGCCCTAAATGTCGGCATCCCAGATGTGGCTAATTTGTATCCTGGTCGTCAAAGATGGGAAAGTGTCTAATGTTATGTTATTTACCCATGTAGATATAGTCATATAGAGGTACCATATAATAACAAGCTGTTAGAGAGACTCTTTGTGACCCTCCAGTTTCTCTGTCATGATATTGGAGAAGATACTCGTCTTGTGGAAACCACTCCTTAGTTGGACTCAGCTGAGAAAAGTCCCGCTGCAAAATCTTAGCACAGTGAACAAGACTGAAGAATGTGCATCAGCCACAGAGGTGAATAAAACATAATACAGAATGAAATAATAAGATGCCAAAAATTTATTTTACTCGTTTCTTTCCCTGCAACTCTGTGATTTACAGCTAAGACCCACCACTCACTCACATACTGCTACGTTCATGTGCATTCGGACTAGCATTCAAAAGTATCTTGGAAATCTTATAAATATAAACTGACAATAAGATTTTCAGGCTAAGCCAGAGTAGTGATCTTGAAACCAGGCAGTAAGGCTGAAATAGGTTTAGAGTTCAAATAAATTGTACTAAAATATAAATCACCAATTACCCTGCTTTGAGTGAATGTTAATACCAGCAAGATTTTCTTTTTCTTTTGTTTTTTTTTTTTAAATAAAGGAAAATTCCTATCTTTTATAACCTTGCTTCCTAGCAGAGTTGTAAAGCAGAACTCATTTAAGATAGATAAGTCTAGATGTATACCAGTAATTGTTCAGTAATTAGAATTCATCACTAGATTTAATACTGGTTACATAGAAATAGATACCACCTTCAGCTGAGCTTATGACATTTTTAAGGAGTCCCAGTGCCAGCTTCAGAAAGTGCTCAGCATGGGCAGACCTATAGGACACAATCTGCATTAATTCTCACAAAGGTCCATGAACGTACGGTGCAGGAATACATTAACAGGAGGCGAACATCTTGTCCTCTTTCACTGCCTACATTGCCACTTCGAACACTAAGGAACTACCAATTATTTTAATTACCTTCTCTCTGCTAACAATAGTGCTTGACTTCATAGATTTTTTAGGATCTTTTCTCTGCAAGACAGATACTTTGTAAATGGAGATACTAATCCAGGACATATTCTGGCATTTTTACTCACATCAAGTAGTAAATTGCTTTGCAAGTAGTTCTGCTAATTATCATGGAGAAAGGTTGTTAGCAGCAACAGGAGACATTTGAGGTCTCTTCTGTGAATTATCAAGGCAGAAGGTAGAACTTCAGGAGAAATGTACAAAAATTTACTTTTAAAAAAATATCTTTCGATGAAGGTCATTATTCAAATACTTCACCTATTTGAAAAAGTCATTTGAGCACAATACTTCTTCTGCTGGGAAGGAGAATCAGGCTTGTAAGAGCTGCTCAGGTGTGAGGAAATAAAAGTAAAAAATGGACTTCAGTCTTTGTTGCTGTTAACATGGTAGTATTTATCTAGTATATTTGAATACATAAGAAATCAAATGCTGGTTTCCTGATTAATTCTTTTGCTTGTTTGGTGCATACATTAGAAAAACAAGCTTCTTAGTATAAAAAAAGAACAACAAAACTGTGGAGTGAGCTGCCCGAAGTGTGAATGTTGTGGGTCTTACAAGGGGTTGAATTCTTTGTTCTGAGGGGGCTTTTGAGGAACTTTTAGATGAAGACCTTGTTGTTGTCACCACCACTAGACTCCATATTTTCTCCATATCATGGCCTATAAATATAAATCTTCAGGCTTCAGCCTCTATATCTTGATGAAATTGATGTAAATGATAAAATGTCCAAGGCTACATGCAGCAAAATCATCTTCATGCCTTGTTAACCTTGGGGAGTTATAGCAATGATCTTCTATATTACTGCGATCTGCTACACACTGTTAAACCAAGAATATAGGTCTAAGGTAGCTGTAGGTTCCTTATCCTTCTCCAGGAAACAGCAAAGAAGTTAAAACCTGATTTTCCTTAGGAGCAGAACATGCTCATCATGTTAGCAAAAAGCAAGAACTAGAGAGGGAATAATTGAGAATGCTGAAGGTTATAAGAAACTCGGGATAGAGTGAAGATAGGGACAGAAAACTGTTCTTTTAATATTAAAAAAACTGTGATAAAATAGGCGTCTCGTGCACATATGCACACTCATTCTGATTTTGATGGATGTCCTTGATTAACTACTTTTCAGTGAAAAGCTTATGACTTCGATTTTTCCTAGCTTAGCTTGATGAGGCTTTGAATTTGGGACTTTGTTTCAGTTCGTATATACTTGGAATCAATTTGGAAATTAACGCTCTGGTTCCATATTTTGACTGCAAATATCCCTGGAGTACAAAATGGTTCAGAACTCATATTTTAGTCATAAAATCACAGAATCCAAGAATCGTTTGGGATGGAAGGGTCCTTTAAACGTCATCTAGTCCAACACCCATTCAGTGAGCAGGGACATCTTTAACTAGATATCCCTGTCCATTGATAAGTAGATGATTATTAAAGATTGTCAAAAATCTGTTACTGTCTTCTGGGGAACGCTAATGTCGCAAGAAGATTTTTGACACTGAAATTGAGATAGGAGAACAAAATACCACACTCTTTGATAGAACAAGTAGATGACGAAAAGGCCAATTTGGAAACACTGAGAAGGCCATGTATACAGAGACCTTAGTGCTTATTAATTTAGTACTTATTAATCCCATCTACATGTCAGGAGAGCCGTAATGATACAGCTGGTTTTGTGAATTCATCTTGCTTTAATCTGAATCACATCATAGTTAAGGGACTTGAACATCTCTCCTATGAAGAGAGACTGAGAGAACTGAGGCTGTTTAGCCTTGACAGGAGACAGCTGAGAGGGGACATTATTAACATATATAAATATCTGAGGGCTGGAGGTCAAGAGGAAGGAGACAATCTCTTCTCAGTGGTGCCCAGTAACAGAACAAGAAATAATGGGTTTAAGTTGGAACATAGGAAGTTCCACCTCAACATGAAGAGAAACTTCTTTACTGTGAGGGTGACAGAGCCCTGGCACAGGCTGCCCAGGGAGGTTGTGGAGTCTCCTTCCCTGGAGACTTTCAAAACTCACCTGGATGCATTCCTGTGTGGCTGCCCTAGGGGATCCTGCTCTGACAGGGGGGTTGATCTAGAAGATCTCTAGAGGTCCCTTCCAACCCTGAATATTCTATGATTCTATGATAGTTAAGCCAGGAATTTCTAAGTCAGGACTAGTAAAGATTTGCTTCACCTCTGGGATGGAAGCAGACAGAAAATGTTAATAGGTAAGAAATAAACATCCTTATACCATATGTAACAGACCTCTTTCAAGGACAACTTTTCAGTAAGAACAACACCTACCTTAATTTGTGCAAAGCATTTAACACTGACCCACACAGCATCCTTGTCTTTAAATTGGAGACACATGGATCTGATGGATAAATCACTTGGTGGATAAGGAGTTGACTGTATGGTCACACTTGAAGAGTTATGGTCAACAACTTCATGTCCAGGTGAAGACGAGTGATGAGTGGTGTTCCTCAGGGTTCAGTATTGGGGACAAGTGTTGTTTAACATCTTTGTTGGTGATGTGGACAATCAGATCAAGTGCATCCTCAGCAAGTTTGCTGATTACACGAAGCTGTGTGGTGCAGTCAACACACATTGTTGGGAAGGAGTGCCATCCAGAGGGACCTGGACAGGCTTGTGAGGCAGACCTGTGCCATCTCATGAAGTTCAACAAGGTCAAGTGCAAGGTCCTGCACATAGGTTGGGGCAATCCCGAACACCAACTCAGTGGAGAATGAATTAAGAGCAGCCTTGTGGAGAAGGACTTGGAGGTGTTGATTGATGAGAAGCTCAATATAACCTGGCAATGTGTCTCTGAATCTCAGAAAGCCAATCATATCCCAGGGTGCATCAAAATAAGCGTGGTTATCAAATCAAGAAAGGTAATTCTCTCCTCCTGCTCTGCTCTGATGACACCTTGCCTGGAGTACTGTGTCCAGCTCTGGAGTCATCAGCATAAGAAGTGCATGGACCTGCTGGACCAGGTCCTGAGGAGGGCCACAAAGATGATCAGAGGGCTGGAGCACTTTTTCTAGGAAGATAGGCTGAGAGAAAAACTGTTCTTTAATAGGCCTCTTATTTTTAAGTCACGTAATTTTTATATCTGTGAAGGAGCTATACATATACATATATAGATACATCACAATACGAGTGAACAATTGACTGAAGGATTGACCTCAGAGAGTTGTTGTAAGTAGGGTGACATTTGATTGGTAGCCAGTTATTAGTATTGTGCCCGAGGGCTCTATTTTAAGGGCCAATTCTCTTTGATGTTTTAATGAATCTTTTGTACACAGGAGTTGAATGCACACTAAGTTTGCCACTGATACAAGTTAGGAGGAACCATTGACTTCCTTGAGCTTAGAGAGATCTTGATAGCGCTGGGCAATCACCAACTACATGAAATTTAACAAGTACTGGATTCTGCACCTGGAATGGTTTAACCCTGGATATCACAGAATCACAGAATCACAGAATGTTAGGGGTTGGAAGGGACCCCAAAAGATCATCTAGTCCAACCCCCCTGCCGGAGCAGGATCACCGACAGCAGAGCGCACAGGAACGCGTCCAGGTGGGTTTTGAATGTCTCCAGAGAAGGAGACTCCAGAACCTCCCTGGGCAGCCTGTTCCCAGGGTGAGAGACAAGCAGATGGAGAGCAGCCCTGCAATGAGGACTCTTGGAGATTTGGTTGGTGGTAAACTCAATATGAGTCAACAATGTGTTGTGGTGGCCAAAAGGGCCAAATATATCCGAGGATGCATTAAGCACAATATACTAACCGTCCAGAAGTCATTGTCTACCATACTCAGAGTGGTGCAGCCTCACTTTGAGAATGGTGTGAAAATTTTTTGGGCTCCAAAATATAAGAGATACAAATACTAGAAAGTGTCCAAAGAAAGACAACAAAGATGGTGAAAGGACTAGTGGTCATGAATTAGGAGTGGCTGAGGACACTAGGTTTGTTCAGCTTAAATGAGAGGAGGTTTTCTGAGGAGTGACCTCATTGCTGTCCCCAGCTTTCTCATGAGGGGGAGCTCATAGGGAGGTGCTGATCTCTTCTCTCTGATGTCAACTGGTAGGACATGAGGGAATAGTTTAAAGGTTCATCAAGGGAAGTTCATATTGGACATTAGGTGAAAGTTCTTCAATGTAAGTATAGCTAGGTATCACTAAACTCAGGGTATGATATTGCCTGTTTAAAATAACCTTATTTCCATGTACATGAAGTTAAATTGTGATATAATGTTACCTATAGTCAACCTTATATCAGTGTTTTAAAGGCAAAGCTACTCATAAACAATTTTAAAATGAAAACAGCTGAATTGACCCATCACAGTTTATTACTCGGGTGGTTAGTAATAACCATTCTTTCTCCATCTCAGAGACAAATTATTGTAATTTCCATCTGCCCTGAATACTTCTGGTTCATCTGGCTTTTGCTTTTTCAAATCTATTTTTTCCCCTGTATTCAAAGAAAACTAGTGAACTTGCAGATTTAGGCAGCACTGCATGAGAGTTAAGGGAAGATTAGATGTAGCTAGGCAGAGGATGGTCTGTTCTCCCTAATAGTAAGTGATAGGCCAAGGGGAAATGGGCTTAAGTTGTACTAGGAGAGGTCCAGGTTGGACACTAGGAAGAATTTCTTTACTGAAAGGGTTGTCAGACATTGGAACAGGCTGCCCAGGGAGGTGGTTGAGTCTCCATCCCTGAAGTTATTTAAGAGACAGGTAGATGTTGTGCTGAGGGACGTGGTTCAGTGTTGTTGGTAGGGCTAGGACGAAGGTTGGACTCAATGATCTTGAAGGTCTCTTCCAGCCAAAAATGTTCTATGATTCTGTGTCATTGTTCTGCTTTTATGAAAGCTTTCCTTGGGATATCATTGAATAGTAACATATAAAGCACTATTTCCCTGGGCAACTGTATACTCCATTAAAAATTTTAACACACGCGCCTTATACTTGCAACCCAAACTTTCCAGGAAAGCAGTACAAAGAAACAATTTTAAAATGTCATTTTTGGAAAAACAGAAGTCATCCTGATCTGTAAAACTGATGGAAAAAAGATTCTTGTGTGGTTTGATATTTTTTCGTGACATATCTGCTCCTGGGCAGGAATAGTAGGAGCTCTTTCATTGTTGTTTCTTTGGATTTTTCTTACACATGCTGTAGTACTACTTGAGTTGCCCTCTTTTGAGGACAGGTTGAAAGAGTTGGGGTTGTTCAACCTGGAGAACAGAAGTCTTCAAGACCTTATAGTGGTCTTTCAGTACTTAAAGGGGGCCTACAGGAAGAAAGGGGACTTTTTACAAGGGCATGTAACAATAGGTCAAGGGGCAATGTTTTTAAACTGAAAGAGGATAGATTTAGATTGGACAGAGTAGATTTTGGAATAAATTCTTTCCTGTGTGGGTGCTGGGACACTGGAACAGGTTGTGCAGAGAAGATGTGGATGCCTGGAAGTGCTCAAGGCCAGCTTGGACAGGGCTTTGACCAACTTGGTCTAGTGGGAGTTTTCCTTGCCTCTGGCAGGGGTGTTTGGAACTAGACGATCTTGGAAGGTCCCTTCCAACCCAAACCATTCTATGATTCTATGATTCTGGGATTCTAGACTACCAAACTGTTGTTTTCCCTATGAGCATCACCAGGTTTCATGATGGAAAGGAGCATGTTTCAATATAAAAAAAAAAGAGGCAAAAACTGACACTTACTGAGAGACTCTGCAAAGATCTCAATGTCTGGACACCGAAGGAATTATATAAATATATACATATCTCCAAATCAGCTATGAAATGGATAAACTAAGTGATGAAAATATATGCCATCATGTTCTCAAGAGTCATGTTTAGAGAGTTTACGGATGTCATCAGAAGGCCCAGAGTTCTAAATTTAGAAGCTGGAGTCACTTCTTAAGTTGTAGGATGTCCCTGTGCTGTGACACATCTGAGACTTGGGCAAGAGTCACTTAAGAATGAAAGAGATGGAAACAAATGAATGGAAGACACGGTTAATATGTAGGGAAAAAAAGAGTGTAATGCAGCAGATTCATTGATATAGCTTTAGTTAAGTAATGTCTTTTTATATACACCAACCATTATAAATGTCTTACTTCATACAAGTAAGTGTGTAGGAGTGTTTACAGAATAAAATAGAAACGCCTTGTGCACTGCTGATGTAGACTAACAGCTTTGTTTTCTCTTTGAAAAAAATCTAGTCATTCTTACCATTATTCTGTCTTTTATGAGATGATAGCTAAAGAAATGGATTCATTTTTGGAACCCTGGAAAAACAGATGATTGGAGTTATATAAGTAATTCTCTAAATGAGCAGTTTCCTTAGAACAAGAACATGATGACATCAGATATGAACCTTCTATCTGAAAAATGAGAGTTAGGTACACGGTCCCTAGCCTTTGATTTATCTGTGAAAAGAACATCTGGAACCAAGTAATACTTTAGAAGACAAAACAAATAAGAACCTGGTTTTGAAAGTTTTTTGAGCGCTATAATCTACAGGCTTTTAGAAAGCACCTGAAAATCACCACTGTACAGCAAGTTGTAGTTGTTGAATGACTTTCCGGATAATTTAAAGCGAAGTGTTAAATCATGGGCTTGTTGACACACCATTAAAAAAAATTGCACTGTGGAAAGTTACAGAAAAAGATAATAGTGGCTTCTTCCTTTTAATGTGTGAATTTGGGGCAGAAAGGGATGGGTTTGTCTTCAGGAATCAGTAGGCAGAAAAGAATTTTCTTTCTACAGCAGGATTTCTTTGAGAAAAAGCATTTAAACTCTGCACATATCTATACATGAGTGATTTTTGTGTAGATTTGTGTAGAGACAACAATTATCTCCTTTTTTTGTGTTGCCAGGGTGCAGGGGACCTGGCAGTTGTAGGTTATGTTGCACTTTGGGGTAGCACAAAAGCTTTATTCAGGTGATCTCTGCAACACAAATAACAAAATGCCATACATTTTCTGTGTGCTGCCCTCATTCCTGCATTAGCAGTGACGACCTTTAACCAGTCTCAGCAAGAAAATGTTTGTGAATGAGGGGATGAAGGGCAGTCACCCTGCCTCCACCATCCTTGCTCTCTTCACCATTCTCACACAGCTTCTCACAGCAACTGAGGCACAGAGAGAGAAGCAAATGGGGAATGGGACAGGCACACAGCTGTCAGAGTTATGAGTTTCAGTTATGATGGCTGTAAGACTAGGTATTTCTTATACAACCTACAAGATTGTCCCTCTTCATAACTAATATAATGGTAAAGATTTGGGATTGTTGCCAAAGGCTTTAGCAGAACCACTGACTGTTGTCTTTCTGGAAGACAGGGTATGTGTGGTTATCGATGTAGAAAATTCAAGGTAAACTCAGGTGCTTTCATCTTTATAAAACATTGTTACCATGAATGACAGACTCACCAAAATAAATCAAGATCTTGAAACTTTTGTAAGTGGATGTCATGGGTAGATTCATCTTCTCTGCCTTAGAAATGGGATGGCTTCAGCTAGTCCCCTTAGACCAGATGTAGGCTATCATTGCCTATTTTAGTGAAATTGTTCCCAGCAGGTTTTTTAGGGTTCTTATGATTGGATACATATCTCTTTCTGTCCAATGACTAGTAAGGAAGTCATTAACGAGACATCAACATCTGCTTTTTGGACATTTACTTGCCATGTTAAGCCTAACAACCTTTTCTTTGGATGTACCTATGCTGATGTCCTTGGGACCATAACTTGCATGAACAATGCCTAACAAAGTCAGACACAAAATTAAACACTAGAGACAATTGTCTCCAATGGTATAAATCAGCACCATTTCAATGATATTGATGGGACAATATCACAGCTCCAAACTGCAGTAACATTGCTTTGTATAATGCAGCAAATATTAAATATATTATGGGAAAAAAGTTTATATTTGCCTTGTGTCTAATAAAACAGGTTTCAAATTAAGTCAATAATTTTATGGCATAAATATTTGTCCACTAGAAGATTGAATTAGACTGGAAATGCATATTGTATAATGTAAGCTCACAAATTGCTATCACATAATACAAGGTCTGCCAATTAGAGTTTTGCAATTCATGAGCTCATGATTTTATCTAGCAGTAAGTCATCCAGACCCCAGGTTTATGTGCAAATGTGTAAGTGTTTATTGTAAATGTCCAGGACATCCTCAAAGACCTAGAATATGTGACACAGGATTTACTGATTCTTGCTGAAGCAGCAGTTGGAAGAAGGATGGGATACCCTCAGGCTTCTCTAATAGAACTAGACACTTATAATTAGGCTAATTAATCCTGCCTTGTGGATGTTTATTTATGGAAATATGAAAGAAAAGTTATTGAGTTTCAGGGCACTACTTTACTTCATATACCTCCTAGACTATCAGCATTATCCTCTAGCCTTTCCAAACATCAACAGTAACCTACATGCAAAAAGTCTGCTTCTCTGACTACCATGTGCAAAGCATAACTAAATCGCTGGCAAGAATTATTCCAACTACTAAAGTAGTAAATACTGGTTGTACTATAAAATCAGCGTGACCCAATTTCCCTTTCTGATGTAATGATGATGCACTGGGGTTTTTTTTTGTGTGAAACAATCCCAGGATTATGCCTACTGCAATGCAGGTGCCGGAACATTCATATTTGATATGCAAAAATAGAAGATTGAGTTTTCAATCTGAATCAACAAAAGGGACTTGAATCACAGTGTCTTACATCTGAAGATGATGCCCTTAACATTGGTTATGTTAAGACAAAAAAAAAAAAGTTCTCTTTGTCTCTAAATTGAGCACTGGAAGCTGACCAGTCTTTCCTGTTGAAACTGAGAAAGTAAGATACTTCCCAAAAAATGTCTGATTGTGATGAATCACCTAAGTAATTTTCCTGTAAAATTATGAAGCACCTTATCCTTGTGTATCAAATGAGTTGATTACCTTGGTAGGTCATCTCGTTTTCTGTACTGATATTTTCTGCTCCCTCTGAGTCAAATGATAAGGATAACCAGTGACCAGTCTCCCAAGGGTTAAAAAAGGATTCTGAATTATTAAAAATTCCTACCAGTCAGTCACTAGGAAGTGTTGCTCGCAAGACGCATTTGAGTCTTTCAGATGAGTATAGTCATCAGGCTAGCCAACATTTCGTTTATCTGTTTGCTTTCCTTGTAGTTCTTTCAAAGTGAAATCGGTGCATTGACACGAGACCTTTATATTCAGGTTCTATAATAGTTGCTTACCAGCCAACACACAAATAAAGGGTCATAAAATTATGTTATCTTTATTCTTACAAGGTTACATACTTCCTGCTATCACACAACACCCTTTTCTATGAACATTCTTAAATTATCAAATAGCTATAATTGATATGGATATTAATGCATAGGTACAAAAATACAGAACACTTTAAATAACAGACAGAAATGTGCAAATTATTAGAACATATATAAATACCTAAAGCAAATAAACAATAATAGAAAAAGATGCTTCAAGAAACCTAAGCAAAGTTTAAAACCATGTTTCAGTTAGAAATATCCTTTAACGGTAAACTTACGACCAGTTGCCAAAAGATAACTATTTTACAGTCGTATATTTTCATATTGTCGTGGGTTGACCCTGGCCAGCCGCCAGGTACCCACACAGCCGCTCACTCACCCCCCCCCCCCTTCACTGCTGAACAGGGGGAGAAAATATTTCCAAGGGTTCAGGGTTTGAGATAAGGACAGGGAGATCACTCTCATTTACCGTCCCGGGCAAAACAGACTCAGTTTTGGGGGAATTAGGTACATTTATTAAGAGAACTAATCAGAGAGGAGTAGTGAGAAGTGAGAAAGAACAAACAGATCTTAAACAGAACACCTTCCCCCCATCCCTCCCTTCTTCCCGGGCTTAACATCAATCCTGGTTTCTCCACCTCCTCCCCCCGAGCGGCGCAGGGGGACAGGGAATGGGGGTTGCGGTCAGTTCATCCGACGTTGGTTTCACCGCTTCTTCACTCCGGGCGAGGACTCTGCACTCTTCCCCAGGGCCATTGTGGGGTCCCTCTCACGGGAGACAAGTTTCACGCTCTCTTCTCCGCGTGAGTCGTCCCACGAAGGGCAATTCATCACAAACTGCCCAACGGGAGACACCTCATGAGGGGCAACCCACCCCTCGTGAGTCTGAGGCGCAGTCCTTCAGGGGAAACTGCTCCAGCATGAGCCACCCGCAGCGTCCCAAAAGCCCCACCGGCCAACCTGCTCCAGCGTGGGCATTCCTCTCTTCCACGGGTTACAGGTCCCGGTAGCGACTTGCTCTGATGCGGGCTTCCCACGGGCTACAGTCCCCTTTCAGGCATCCACCCACACGGCGTGGAGTCCTCGGTGGACATCTACGCGGTGATCCTCACGGTGGACATCTGCACCTCGCCCATGGGCTGCAGGGGGACAACCCGCTTCACCATGGTCTTCACCACGGACCCGGGGGATTCATTCTGCTCCGGCGCCTGGAGCTCATCCTCCCCCCCCTCCTTCTTCACTGACCTTGGTTTCTGCACAGATTCTCACTCCTCCATCTCTGTGCCAGCTGTTAATGGCGCAGTTCTTTTTCCCGTTCTTAAATATGTTTTTCACAGAGGCGTTCCTCTGCTATCACCTTACTGATAGGCTCAGCCTTGGCCAGCGCTGGGTCCCTCTTTGTAGCCGGCTGGCATTGGCTCTATCAATCTTGGGGAGCTTCTAGCAGCTTCTTACAGAAGCCACCCTGCAGCTCCCCCCCCCCGCCGCTGAAATCTGGCCAGGCCAAACCAAAACACATATCTTGCATAAGTGCTGTTTGCTTTCACTTTGCTCTGGAAGCAACATGTCAGGACAATATTGGTAAATTGACAGGAATAACAATATCACAGTTAATTACATTTGTAGATCTCAGATGTAAATCAAAGGAAATGCACAAACAAAATCAATTGCTGTGCAGTAGCAGCAAATGATTTTAAAGGAGAAATAGCACACACTAGACACAAAGAGATGTCAAAGACACTAAGCAAATATACAGATTTCTGAGAAATAATAGTTTACAGTTCTGATAAGCAGGGGTGTTTTCATAATAGCACCCAGTAAAAACAATCCGAGAGAGAAATGTGATTTAAAATTGACGGTCTCCTTTGAACACTGCAGCTCAAAGCATGAAATCTGTGTAACCCTGCGCCCACTCTGTTTCGATATGACATCCAGCTGGGCTAAGCTTTCTCTGAGTGAGCTGTTCTCATAATCCACTCAAATCAGTACAGTCATTAAAAAAATGGGGATTATTAACATCTACTGCAAAATGATGCAGCTCTGCAGCTTCTAGATTATCTTTTTTATTTCAAATACAGATTCTGCTGGTTAATCAGTAACTGCAGTAACTGTAGGATACCCAATATTTGAAATGTAAGAATTTACAATGCTGTGATGTTGTGATGACCTTGCACTAAGGAGCTTCTATCCTTTGTGAGGGGGAAAAGAGGTGCATTGTATGAAGGTATGTAGAGAAAAGGAAGAGATGTTTCCAAAGTGTCCATGGCTGTTTTGGTTTGGCCTGGCTGGATTTTGGCAGCGGGGGGGAGGGGGGAGCTCCAGGGTGGCTTCTACAAGAAGCTGCTAGAAGCTCCCCAAGTTTGATAGAGCCAATGCCAACCGGCTCCAAAGAGGGACCCGCCGCTCGCCAAGGCTGAGCCTATCAGTGAGGTGATAGCCGAGGAACGCCTCTGTGAAAAACATATTTAAGAACGGGGAAAAAAGAACTGCAGGGAAAAAGAGCTGGCACAGAGATGGAGGAGTGAGAATACATGAAGACAGCAAGGTTAGAGAAGAAGGAGAGGGGGGAGGATGAGCTCCAGGTGCCGGAGGAGAGTCCCCTGGGTCTGTGGTGAAGACCATGGTGAAGCGAGTTGTCCCCCTGCAGCCCATGGGCAGGGTGTAGAGGTACTTGTCCAAACATAAATATTCTTTTCATTTCCTTAACCATAAGCCTTAGTGTGTTGGCTTAATTTGTCAAATTGAACAGATTTGAGGAATCTATTGAATTGTTGCTTTTACTTGATTTTTCCTGGTTGATGGAACATGTACTACAATCAGCATAATATTCCTGGCAACTAAGTTTTAATCTCAACAATTCAATAGATGATTTCAGTCAAGCATCAGTTTATCAGTTTAGGTCTATAATACATTTCCATTAAAAAAATGTAGAAATACAATTATCATTTGGAAAACAATATCAGAATTCTACTACTTTTCTGGTATTGTTCTTTCCCTTGTTTGTATTAAACAAGGTCAACTGAGCATACTTACAGTCATTTACATTTACATTATAAGCATTATGTTTTCATTTTCCTCAGACCATTTCTATTTTTGGAAATGCCCATTGACCAGATACTTGCTTTAGCTGGTATGTTCTGTCTGTGACAACTGGGTATCAATTGCTGGCAAGACATATAGTACAACCTCAATCCGTTTTTCTCAAAAGGAATGAGAAAGTAATGAGGTGTGTCATCATAAAAGTGAATTGTATTTCAGTGTTACACAGCTTGCGGTATCGAGCTTTGATCGTCCTCTTGCCCACTGATTTGCCAGCCTGCTCTTTGTATCCAATTTGGTGGTAACGGAACAATGGAGCAACGGTGAGCATTGCATTGCACTCCCTTTTAAGAGATTTTGTGGACTACTCGCAGCAGGAGAGGACATTAATCCAATCAAAACGAAACAGCGTGCTTCTGATTTCATACCACTTTATTGTCATGAAATAACCTCTGCTTCCCATTGCTGTGAGAAGACAAGAAATGTGTGTTTAATAAATATGTACCCTCTGACAAAGAGAACTTCTTTTTATGCAGAATAAGCAACAGGATCAATTCTTACTTTTTTATTACTGTCTTTTGTTTCAACTCATTAGAAATATCTATACAGTTTTTGATAGAGAACTGAATCGGTGGTCATGGTCCACAGGTCTCCCATTTAGTATATACCGGGCAACTACACCTAACTCCTTATTCATCCTGAAGGTATATTAAGCCTTCATTTATGCTCCAATTTATAAATTAACATGCTTGTTCTCCACTATGCCTATGATGATACTTTCCACAGGTGTTACACAGAAAGTGAATCCGAGTTTAAGAGTCTGATCCAGGGGAAAAACAAATTAATTGGTAGCACAGGCAGTCAATGCCCATCTGAAACCACTAGCCCAATCAGCAGCTTTGGCCAGCTAGCCCACTAGTCTAAGGGTGGAAATGCTAGGTCTACATCTATGATTGAGTAGACCAGGCTTCACACATCTGTGTCTGCTTCATTTTGAAGCAATGCTTAGGCCAGCCTGTTCTGTGACTGTGGTGGTTATAAAATTCAAGATGTAAAAGTCTGGGCAAAACGCATGTTTCCCCAGATAGACTGGTCTGATGGGAACTAGTACCTCTCAGAAAACAAGGTTGGCAATAACACCAAGCTGGAGGCAACCTCTCCAAAACAGAGGTCTGGGAGACAGCACTAGTCAAAGGCAAAGGCAGCTCTGAAGGTAGTGACCAGCTATGTTGGACTGTACAGAAAATGGATGTAGGGGAGTATGCTATAAGGAGAAGGAGAATGAGAAAGAGAAGGTTCTTCAAAAAGAACATGCGGAGATATCCGTCTTATTTCATGTGTACTCTTTCTCGGAGAAAAGACTGCAGAACTCCACACAATACAGGGCTATGTTGTAGTCAGGTTGTAGTCATAGAATCATAGAATACTTTGGGTTGGAAGGGACCTTGGCCTTAAGGGATCATCAGTTCCAACCCCCCTGCCATGGGGAGGTTAGAACATATATAACATATATAACTATAACATGCATCTGTGATAGTCACTAAAACAGACTAGATAAAGAGCAGTATAATTGAGCTACAGTCTTCCCTGAGCACTAAGGAGTGCAATGAAGATGAACTTCAGATTGCATGAGTCTCACAAATCTATACCAGAGCTGTTAAGTGATGATCCAACTGTTAAGGGTGATCCAACCTCTCAAGGATGATCCAGCCTCTTCAGGGTGATCCAACCTGGTTGTGCAAAGGGAAATTAGCAAAGTTCCCTACATGTTCCAGCAATCCTTTCTTTTTTTGGATTGTTTACAGTGTTCCTCTCCCTATGATTTGCAAAATTTCCCATTGAGTGGCTATTGAGTTAAAATCCACGTAGAAGCGTTTATTGCATACTCTCTTTAACCTCCACATGTTGTATGGGAGTTATTCTTATTTCTTCTAATTTAACACCCATTTCTGCAGTACAGCAGCCCCTTCCACCCATGCAGAGTTTCATTTAAGTCGATAGAAATGTGTCAGTATAAAGGTCTGTGATAACAGATTGCAGTGCAAAATCAAGACATGATTATATACCATATTAGTTTATGCAATATAGAAGAATAGAGAAGATTTGAAGAATGTCCCTGTTGGAAATGAAAGATCAAAAATGCACCACTGAGCTTAATTTTTTTTTCTTAAATTGGGTAGCAGACATTTGGCACATGAAACAACCTTATAGCAAAGCTTTTATAAAATATTTTAGACCTCTGAAACTAAAAACTATGTTCTTTTTAATGCTGTTAAGAAGAAGCAAAATTCAAAGGCTAACAAGTTGTAATTGCTTTTTGAAAAGAAGGTTGCCTAAAGTGAAGGTTATTTTGGTCCATTTATAGTGTGTACTGCATTTTCTAGCTAAGTTATAGAAAATTATATGCCATGATTTTCTTGGTGCCTTTAACTAGCTTTACGTGACTCTCACAGTTCATCTTTGATATTTTCTTCCATTGTGTCAATTGTATTAAATTTACAAAAATGTTGTTCCCAAACAGCCCAGATTTCTGATAATTAACTTTCTGCAGAGACTAAAGATGAGCAGGCTATCCTTTTTGGTGCAAAGCTCTTCAGAGGACTAACCTTCTCTATTATCTTTGTCTCTGCTACTTACAATACTGAATAAAGGTTGTTCTTTGAGGTTAGTCTTGAGGGAGCACAGACGAATTTATTACAACCAGCATCATGGAACAAAGAAGAAATGGAATGAGTGTTTTTCTACTTTATAATAAAAAATAATTGGAAAGTAGGTCAAGTTCTCCTGATTTAATGCATTCAAATCTTTGCTTAATTCCTGGGAAGTGTGTGGAAAACAAAAGAAAAGTGGAAATTGTTTCAACATTTTCTCACTCTTGAATAAAATCACATAACCCATAACATGCTTAAAAAGCATATATTAAAAATCAGCTTTGATTAATCTACACTTAATTGTAATGTCAATGCTTTGCAAAAGAGAATGAGATCCTTTATATTTGGAAACAACTACAGACAAATATTATCATTAGGAAGCATCTTCATTATAGGGAAGAACATGAAATATTATTCATTTTAGCCTTTCTCCTCTGAACCTGAAGTTTTATTCTGTTGTCAGTACTTACATCATCCCTGGCATGTTTTTCAAAAAATGTGAAAAAAAGGAAATGTAAATAACATCAAAATCTTAACTTTATCTAATATTATTTTTAAAGTAAGAATAATACACCAATATAATGCCCTGGCTACCATAAGAAAAAGTCAGGTAATAACACTTAGAGCTACAGGGTAGTGACAGAGTTTGGAACCAAGTTTGCTGCCTGAATAGTCAACCAAAACATTACGTAAGAGTACTGAGAAGCAGCAAAGATATCTGAGCCCAAAATGATGCAATAAAAAAGGATGCGACAAATTCAGGAGAGGTAATCTCGTTGGTTGAATGCAGTAGGTCAAATACAACCTCTGGTTCAGGGAGCTGCGAGATAGCCAGTAGCAGAAAAATGAATATAACCTAACAATGGAAAGATAAGTGCGTAATTATAGCCAGTTCTGGCAAGCATCAGAGGCAGCACACGGATCCCTGTATAATTTTGGTCTGACCCACTGTGTTAGTGCTTATGGTTTTAGACATTTACTCTCCTTCCTTTCTTAAGCATAGCCTGATTTTTCTTCAAAGTTGGAACATTTTTTCTACTTATTAGTATGCGGACAGGCACTCTGAATATGGGAACTTTAGAGTCAAAGTAAAATATTTTCTGTGTTCACTTCTTGCCAACAGCCATAATGCTTTTCCAGTTCAAGTTGAGCTATTTTATTGATGTTCTAGTGTCTATGTGCTGGGAATAAACACAAAGCACAAGGCTTATTTCTGTGTCCTTGGAATTCTTTGCTTCTGTGAGCAAAGACAGAATTGCAGGAGACAGAACCTACATACCTATATTTGATGGACATGTGTGGTACAGGTTAGTATCCCATACTGGGTATTGGATGAACACAAATCTACATACACAGAGACACCCAGATATGCTGAAAGACTTACAGTGCCTGATGGGAATGAATAGGGTTATGCTCAGGGCTTATTTTAGTCTCACCTAAAAAAATATCCAGCAATGCTGGGAGATGCTCTGCAGCTCCAAGTTTTCTATCACATCTTTTATCAAACTGATTTGCTTTGCCTAGATTGCTCGATATTTTTTATGAGGCTGCTTCGAGACTTGGGGAGAAGGGTGGAAGGAAGCTGAAGTGTCTTTATCTGGTTCATGTCTTCCAGTTTTTATCAGTCTCATGTGACAGAGAGAGTTCATTTGCGAGCCTTTCCCAGTAAGGTGGGAAGGTTAGGATGAGAACAGCAGTCAGACAGAGAAGTCCAAAGCTAACAAGACAGAAGTGGTTCTAGAGGCTTAAGGGAAATTGCTGAAGGACATAGCTGACTTACATTTCAATCTTTAGCTGAGGCTCTTTTCATCAGCAGTCACAGCTTGGGTGTCAAATTCACAGCTCCTATACTAAAAAATATAAGGAAATGCATTGGCTTTTTATATACTACTGTCTGGCCACTGTTCTTGTGCCTTCTTCTGCCCAGCTTAACCCTAAATATTGCTAAGTTTTTCTTACCTCTAGACTGAATTATTTCAGCTCATGATACACTGCATACTTCTAATCTCAAAACCATTCAGAAGCCTTCTGCAGACTTCTGCAGCCTATTTGACAGCTCCAGCACTGCCTCAGCAGCCTGAAGTCTCTAGTCTGCTTCTTGGTCCATCTCCTACTACTACATTGGGGTCAACTTAAGAACTTGAGAGTGCAATGGCTAGTAAGCCAATGTCTTCTGCTATGCTCTGAAGGCTCCTGAACTCTATTCTTACTTCACACTCTGTCTTTACTCCTGAGTCATATAGTTTTTTTAATGCATCTACCTCCATTATTCACTGAATCACTGCGTCAGAGAAGGTTTGAGTTTCGAAGGAACCTCTAGATGTCATCTGCTCCAACTTTCCTGCTCAAGCAGGGCCACATAGAGCCAGTAGTCCAGGACCATGTTCAGATGACTTCAATATCTTCAAAGATGGAGACTACACAATCTCCCCGAGCAACCAGGAGGTTGCATGTCCTGTGTTTCAGTTTCTGCCCACTGACACTGGTATTGACACTGGGCATGACTGAAAGAGCCTGGCTCCATCTGCTTTGCACCCTCCCTTCGGGTATTTGTATACATTCATAAAATCCCCCCCGAGCCTTCCCTTCTTCAGGCTGAACAGTCCAAGCTCTCTCAGCTTTTCCTCATAGTAGTCCCTTATTCACCTCTGTGGGCCTTCACTGGATTTTCTCTGGTATATCTATAACTCTCTTGTACTGGGGAGCTCAGAGCTGGACACAGTACTCCGAGTGTGGCCTCAGCTCTGCTGTGTATAGAGGAAGGATCATCTCCCTCAATCTCCTGGGAATACTTTGTCTAATGCAGCCAGAGATACTATTAGCTTTCTGTAACACAAGGGCCCATTGCTGACTGATGTTCAACCTGGTGTCCACCACGAACCCCAAGCAGCCAAGCAGGGAAAACTTCCTAGTCAAATTCTTCATTCCTTTTAGTTTGTGAAGTCACAGGCCTTCTAAAGTTGTTTTACTAACTCATTTCTTGCTAATATGACCATCACAATTATTTCTTTGATTTTGCCACTACTGTCTACTGAACAGTTGGACTTGATGATCCTAAATGTTTTATCCAATTGCAAGAATTCTATGATTCTATGACAATCAGTATTATTGGAGAAAGTCTGAAGTATTCAAGTAGAGCTAATCACAGAATCATAGAATGGCGTAGGCTGGAAGGGATCTTAGAGATCATCTAATCCAACCTCCCTGTCACGGGCAGGGACACCTCTCAACTAGATCAGGCTACTCAAGGCTCTGTCCAACCTTGTCTTGAACATCTCCAGGCATCCACAATGCCTCTGGGCAATTTATTCCAAAGTCTTGCCACCCTCGTACTGAAGAATTTCTTCCTATAACCCAATCTAAATCTATTCTTCTTCAACTTAAACCCATTTCCCCTTGTCCTATCAGTGGACACTCATGTAAAAAGTCCCTTCCCAGCCTTCATTTAGGTTCCCTTCAGGTATTGGAGTGCTTAAAAACAATAACCTACAGTTTGTAATGACAAAATTTAAAATCAGTATTTCTATAACTCATCTTGAGTCATCGAAAGCCTGTAGTATGGTGTGCTACATGAAGCAACAATTCAAGACCGATAACTCACAGGTGTTTGAGTCCCTGCAGTTTCACTGTGTTTGTCTTTTTAAAACACAGAAACTAGACAAAAAATATAGAACTGTCAAAAATATATTATTAGATTTTTTCCAGTATCCTTAGAAATTGTACTAAAACATCAAAAATATTTGTCACATGTAAATAAAACCAGAAATATGAGATTTTATATGTATATATTACATGAGGATTAGGAATTATAATACAAATCTAAAATTCATTGCATAACTTTTTATTGTATCCCTAAAACTTATTTTACTAAGGGGTAAATTTGCAAGCACGTACAGTTACATTCATATCTGTTTCAGTCAAAACAATCCAAAGGCCCAGCAAAGCAGGTTTGAACATAGGTAAATTCAGATGTCAAGAAGGGAGAAAAATATCATGGCTAATCTGCTGATCAGAAGGGAGACTTATTGTTTATGAAACTCAGCTACCACTGTGAGTTTTTCTCAGTGGTTTTTCTCTGAGTTTGTTTTCAACTGAGTTCTTTCTGCAGGTAAATTTACTTTATCAATGAATTGAGAAAATAAGAGGAGGTTATTTAAAAAAATCTCATTTTGTAGAATGTCAATCAATTTAATAAGTTTTTTTTTTTTAAAAAAGTATGAATTCACTGTTCAAGGAGAATTCAATATAGATCTTTCAGTACATGTGCTGTTTCCAATAACTAGTATAGAGCAGCATGCATAAACTTGCTATTTTAGGAATATATATCATGTTCAATTTACAATGAACTTGCTGGCATAATAACGGAAGAAAGTGATATATGAAACCTGGTTGTGCAGCTCAGCTGACTCTGCTCTGAGGGTAGCAGGAAGATATCAGAGAGCAATTCTCACTTGGAATCCATTCAGAATGGAACTGCTGAATCCTTTCATCTAATCCAGATGAAACTCAATTACAAGAAGTGACATTATACAACATAATAAAAGTAGTGTCAGCTCCAAATCCATGAAGGCTTGTTGACACAGAGAATGAGTCAAACTGATGGGACCATATGGTGAGAAGGAGTGTGTGAACAAGCCTCCTTTTCTTCCATCCAGAGAAGTTTGTGGCAGCATTCTTGACTGAAATGCGTCTCATACCCTTTAAATCCATCCCTGCAGTTCCACGCAGACAAAATGAATGATGGTGAGCAAAAGAAAGTCTTCTACCAAGGGAGGTCCTCAACATAGCTCTGTCACATCTAGGTACAGCTCAAGCTTGCTAACACTGAGCAGTAATGAAATAAATTGTGAAATAAAGAATTTTAGAATGCCACCAGTTTTAAAACACCCATTGGTGAAACGGCCACAAATTCAAAGTCTAAACAGCAGATACTTCTGAAGCGGATTGCAATCTTTTTATTGACTTCTGCTGGATCCGAAGAAGCTTCAGAGAAGAGTCAGGTCACCTGGAATACATTCTTTTCCTCCAGTCAGATAAATGCTGACATTCAAATAGTTCTTATTCTGCTACACTCCTGGTTTCACAGAGATTTATTCAAATTGGTATATGAGATGCCTTTTAAGTACAAAATGAAAATCATGTATTACAGGAAGGCTAGATGAAATCATTTTGTTGAATTGACAAACTGGAAGAAGTTTGAATTGATGGGATGAGAGAGACATAAAAGGAAAAAAATAAAAATTGTAAGAAAGGGAAAGAACATTAAGGTTCTAGAGCAGCCTTCCAGACAAGAACAATGAGAAAAATTAGGTAGTGTAGGGATAGAGCCTGTGTCATAGAATCACAGAACCATAGAACCATAGAATCATAGAATCATAGAATGGCCTAAATTGGAAGGGACCTTAGAGATCATCTAATCCAACCTCCCTGTCAGGACTACAGAAAGCTGTTGACCATGAAAAAAGACAACTGAATATGACAGCTCAGAAGGTGCTTTACTGTGTGCTTGCACTGGTTAAGAATCTGTTTAAGGACACTGAGTTTAACACCAATCCATCATTGCCCTCACTGCTATATGATTACCATACTTCCAGGAGTGATTTTAGCCAGAACCCAGCAGCACTTTTCTGGACAGTAGCATAGTTTGAGAAACAACAGATGACATAAATTGTTCTTAGCAGGCAATGTGGATGAGATCGCCTTGCCAAGGGGAGGGAGAGAAAGAACAGACTCAGTCATGGGCAGATTTCACAGTACCGTTTGTCAGCAGCGCCAGGGAATGACCCCATAGTGCTTTAGAAGAAAAAATGAATCCTTAAATGTTTGTGTTCCTGGTAACTTAGCTAAGTATTGTGCCCAAACTGGAGATTTTCAAGTAGTGGACTAGGTTTTGGAGGCTGTATATAGCCAATCATGGCATTGCAAAGGGATCTCCAAAGCACCAGTAACAGTGACCAGCTGATGGTGCTAAGCCCGTCTACACAATAATGTGTTTATAATTATTTACGAAAATAATCTTTTTTTTCTTATTTTCTCATAAACCCCCTAAACCAGTCATTATATTCCTCCCAGGGATCTTGCCAGAGAGACTAGAATTCAGTTGGTTTGTTCTCAGTCCTCTTACTCCAAGATGCAGATTATCTAATGTAAGTTAGAAGCATTTGGTCCTCTTCCAGGCTGCATTTAAATACATTGGTGAATCTTTTATTCAGGACAACTCTTGTTAGCCCGTAAATTTACACACACAAAATCTCCATATGGCCTTCCGTGTGCATAATAATAGACTGACGAGCTTACTGTAGAGTAATTCCAATTAGTTGTTTCACAATTATAGTGTCTATCTTTTATGGACAAATCATAGAATCATAGAATGTTAGGGATTGGAAGGGACCTCGAAAGATCATCAAGTCCAATCCCCCTGCCAGAGCAGGAATGCCTAGATTATGCTACACAGGAACGTGTCCAGGCAGGTCTTGAATGTCTCCAGAGAAGGAGACTCCACAACCTCTCTGGGCAGCCTGTTCCAGTGTTCCGTCACCCTCACTGAGAAGAAGTTTCTTCTCAAGTTTAAGCGGAACCTCTTATGTTCCAGTTTCAGCCCATTACCCCTTGTCCTATCAGTGGTTGTCACCGAGAAGAGCCTGGCTCCATCCTCGTGACACTCACCCTTGATATATTTGTAAACATTAATGAGGTCACCCCTCAGTCTCCTCCTCTCCAAACTAAAGAGCCCCAGCTCCCTCAGTCTTTTCTCATAAGGGAGATGCTCCACTCCCTTAATCATCCTAGTTGCCCTGTGCTGGACTCTCTCCAGCACTTCCCTGTCTTTCTTGAACTGAGGGGCCCAGAACTGGACACAGTATTCCAGATCTTTCCATGTAGTTAGTTTTCAGTTGTGGTTTTGTTTTGCTTTCTTAACTATTATTTTTTTTTCTATACTGAGCAAAAGTTTCAGTTGCTGCAGTTTTATTTTAAGGGTTAAAGAATGTTACCTGAGAATAACTTGATTTGCGCAGTTCGCAGTATTCTTTATTTTACAGATTGTGTTCAAAATATTCTTTGTTAAACTGTATAAAATATCCAATAACTATAAGAGGAATCAAGTTCAACTGAATGCAGATAGAATTTGGAGTATAAGTTACTTGGTATTTACTCAAACTGTCATGTTAATGCTTTAAATAGGTGCATCTTTTATAAGATTTTGATTTGGCAAATGGTTTATCAGCATTTTATTTTTAAATAAAATTTTTTTTCAAAATTTCTAAAGTTAAAGTTGATATGTTGCAACAGAAGACTGATGGGAAGCTAAATCTGGGTTCTAAGGACAGCAACAAAAGACTCCTTTTCTATGTTAAAAAGCAGAAAGCTGAGCTACAGAGTACCTTCTACTTTCTTACAGCTACCTTCAGGACTATTCTCTAACCCTCCTGTATAATTCAGTGTTACCTGAACAGATCCATACCATAAATAAATTAGGTCTGATTCCTGAGTCAGAAAAAGGGAGACAAGCTGACTACATGGTGAGTTTAAGTAAAATCAGAATTACACTCAAGTAGGTGATGCTGCAAAAATAGTGATGCCTGTTCTTTGGTCTTTTAATCATAGAATCATAGAATGGCCTAAGCTGGAAGGGACCTTAGAGATCATCTAATCCAACTTCCCTGTCACGGGCAGGGACGCCTCTCAACTAGATCAGGCTAGTCAAGGCTCTGTCCAACCTGGCCTTGAACACTTCCAGGCAGAGGGCAGCCACAACGTCTCCGGGCAATTTATTCCAAAGTCCATGCAGTGCACCAGAATGGCCACTGTCATGTAGCTGAGCTACAGGAAGGACTTTTACCAAACTCAGCTGCATTCATCCATTTTCATAATTTCTACTTCTTTGTACAGACTTTCTTACTCAGCAGTCTCTTCAAAAATGTTCCTAAGTTGGACACCTGAAACACCACTATGTGGAGAGGGATTTCATAGACATAATAGCAATCTAGTATTATACTCCATTCTGACACAGCATATCAAAAAGCCTCTGCAATAATTTCCTCATATTTTCAAAAATCTTCTCTCCTTCTGCCATAAAGTTTGAGACAAGTGCTTTATTTTTATTCACCAGTTGTGTAGCACTTAGCCACAGCCCTGGTCCATTGTAGAAATTCTTGGACACTGCCACCAAGCAAGTAACAGGGATTTGGGGACTGCACTCAGGCTAGCAGTGTCTTCCACCAGTTCACAGAATTGCTGGTTTGACCCAGTCACTGCTCTATGTCTCTAAAGATGCTGTCTGCTAACCTACTGAACCATACAATTAAGTTTTACGTCATATTTCACACATGAGTGTCCAGTGATAGGAAAAGGGGTACTACATTTAAATTGAAGGAGAATGGATTTAGACTGGATCTTAGGAAGAAATTCTTCAGTGTGAGGGTGGCAAGAACCTGGAATAGATTGCCCAGAGAGGTTGTGGATGCTCCCTCACTGGAGATGTTCAAGGCCAAGTTGGATGAAACCTTGAGCAATGTGGTCTAGTTGACAGGCATCCCTGCCCATGGCAGGGAGGTCAGATTAGATGATCTCTAAGATCCCTTCCTCCCATTCTAGCCATTCTACGATTTTATGATTCTATGTTTCATTACTTACATTGAGCTGTGATGTTTTTCTTTTCTTTTTCCATGATTCTGAGTAGGAACCCATTTTACCTTTGTTGTCTTTTGTCCAAAGCATGAGTGACATGCCTCCATCTCAGTATAATCCTTACCATGCTCACTACATGATGAGTTCTCCTTGAGAAGGATGTCTTTTATGTAGCGTGCTGTTTCTGTTTCCCATTTTTGGCTCTTGTTACTTAATTTGTAGTGGGAGTTTAGGTAGCCTTGTTTTGGAATGGACTGTTCTTGGAGTATGTGACACTGATTAGGATCAGCACTGTTCTTTTTTCATCCTGATACTTCCGTAACAATCAACTTTCGGCGCCATCCTTACCCTAGTACTTCCAGCAACTCATGCTGTCACCACTCACTTCTGAGTGTCTGCCCAGGCTTTGTAGTCAGTGCCTACAGTAAATGAGATGTTCCTTAAAACCGCTGCTTACCACACAGCCCTAAAACCTTGCTTCCAGGCAGAGGCTGCAAATTCAATAATTGAATTGGGATAGAATCTTAAGTTTCTACGTCATGTCACTGTGCACAGAAGATTAAAGAAATCTAAGTAAAAATCACAGGTTCTATAAAAGTTATTTTGCTTGTCTTACAGCAGGTGTTTACCTGCTACTATATTTCACAGGTCTGGTTAACGTCACAGGCTCATTCACATGTAAGGTGACATCCTCAGCAGTAAAATTAATGAGCTTCCTGTTAGGTTGCCTTGGGTTTAAATCCAGGTTTCCTCAGGTTTGAGAATTAGCTGAGTTAAACCTAACGATAAGTACGTTTCATACTGCCGTTTTCGGAAATGTTGAGTGAAGTGGAAGTGAACTGAGTGAAAGGACTGCAGATCATACTAGCTATTCAAATTTCCTGGTTGCACAGCTCCAAGCTAAGCACTAGTTTCAGCTCTATTCTTGCTTCCTAGCCACAACTGTTTACTTAGTAATGCATTTATTTTTTTGCAGTAGTTGATCTTATTTCTTTTTCATTGCTCACTGTGTTCCTCCATATGGCCAAAATGGAAGACAGAACAGAGCTGGTATGATGGTTTTATGTTGACTACAGATTGCTTCTCACAGGAGGAATCCTGTCAGGTTTGATTAAATCAGTTAATTAAGCTGTGTATGAAAAACTACTAAATACCAACACAGTAGAATGGACAAGCCCAGTATAAGAGTGAATTGGAGACTTAAGTTATGATCATCCTTATCTATATAGAGAGTGGAAAGTGATACTCTCTTCATTATGCCTATTCTGGTCATGTCCTATTGCACAATGGTTCCAGTGACTTCAAACCAGCTGAAGTGTTTCACGTCTCAGGGGGTTGTAAGCAAAGTTATCCACTTGCTGCTCACCTTGCTGTCCTCCACATACTGCCTGACCACTGACCTGAGACGTGAGAGATGTCCATGTTTGGGTCATTAGTCTATTCAAGGACATATTGTTCATGATATCTCATGCCCAAATGGGGATTTGCAAGCTGGACATTCAGGTGTCTCAACGGGTGTAATTAGGGAACATGTCATAGGACACTTAACAGTTACAGGATTTGTCCTCAAAAAAGCAATCACCATTACCACTTTTGTCGAGTCAGGTAGGCAGAGACAGTACTTACCTTTCGTGTCAGAACTTAATGTCTGCAGCAGCTGACCGAGAGAAACTTTGACCACTTTAATTCTGGGCTCTCCATGGTCCAAAGGAGATTGGACTTTTGCTTCTCAAGAAAACATCCTTAAACCCAAGATGGATTTGAAAAAGATGTTAAGAGTATTTCATCACACCTCCTTCATCCAGTCTGGCGCACATGCTGGAAAGCAGGCTGAACTGAGGTGAGGAAAGAATATTAAACCCTCAATGAAATGGTTCCCGAATAGCACACACAGGGATGTTGCCTGGATTTTGTCTCTACTTACAGGATTGAAACTGTAGATGGTGTGATATAGTAATTATACAAAATATGAAAGTATGGACCAGACGTTTTCTTACTTTATAGTGAGTGATTCTTCATAAAGTTCCTCTCTGGATCTGCTTCTAGTCACACGAAATAAGGCAAGAGCAAAACTAACTTAGACAGAAAAGCAGAAATTAAAGATATTTGTGAATTTCTCTCATAGAAGGCTGAAGTCCCACTGTTCAACACTGTAGGCAGCTATTAATTATTTCATGCCTCAGAGACTACAGTCATGAACTGACACTTCAGTTTACCCTACAACGAAACACAAACGAATCTGTCTGTCTTTTAAGAGACAGGGGAGAAAATTATGTCTGTCACAAAGATCTTTTGCTAAAATGAGACAGACTTTTACTGCCTTATATCTATTCCAATGGATGTGAGGTCTACGTACTTCAGTCTAGATCGCTTTTACCTTTTTGTTAGATTAAAAAGTAAATGTACTTCTGCTATTTTTTTTTCATTTAAGTTCTCAAAACACATTGCTGTATGCAGAAGATACATTATTCAGGTTCACCTAGTGGTTTGCACTGTCCATCACTCTCTCCAGTTACAGCAAATGTTTCAGAGGATGGAATAAATTTAACTTTTTTTTTTTTATTTATAAAATACTAGGACAAGAAATTTAGTTTGCATGCTCTGAATCAAGTTATAATAAAGTGGCAGTTCTAATTACCTTTCAATTTAAAACAGATTAATGGAAGTACAATTGATTTATAAAAAAAATATCTAAATCAAATCCACAGGACTTTTGCAGCTTCTTCTCATGAATCAACAGCTTACACAGCACACCTGTACATCAGTAGAAATCTTTGTCTTTCAGGAATCAATATTCAAAAAAACCTAAAAAGAACATCTGCTCCATTATAAATTCTCAAGTCCAAGGAGTTCTCAAATCTGATGAATGTTCAGCATCACTGAGAGCTCCAATTTAAAAGTCTGGGCTTCTTAATGTGCTACTGGATCAAGAAAACATCAAGGAATGATACAACAAAATGCATCACACAAAACCAGACATGTCTGGCTGAGAAAGGGCACTGGATCAGAAAGGTGGCACCAGATCAAAGAGATGGCATGATGGCACCATGCTGTTTCATGGCAGAATAAATAGATAATGCAAAAGCAATAATTGTTAGTAAAAGACAGGATGTTAGAGGAAGGTGAAACAAAAGTGATAGTCACTTGAAGGATGTCCAGTGACCATCGTTAGATATCCAAACCCTCTATTTGTTGAACACACACAGACACACACAGACACAGACACAGACACAGACACACACACACACACATATTTACTAATATAAATAGAACTTCTGTAATGCTCTCTTTTAGATTAGGAGTTGGCACCACTGCTACCCCTCTGCTAGAATGTTTTGCTGTTGTCATTTGGCTGTCACAAACAACCTAGAGAATAAAGTAAAAGAAAAATGATCCCTCTCTCATAGAACTAACTGCAGTAATTTTCTTATACTTTCACTGTAAATACACACTGTTTTCTTCCTTTTTCTATTGTTTTCTGTGGTTGCAGCCCCCAGTTATTGCTTCTTTCCTATCTTCATTTATGCTACATATGCCGTTAAATACCACGTTGGGTGATCCTTGAGCTATATTTTTTCCATTTGGCCCTACAGATGAACTATTGCTCTGTTATTAAATTCACTTTTGTGTGTGTGCTTTTACAGCCAAGACGTCCTTCCCTGCAGAAATACTTTGAAGATCAGCAAACCCTAAATTAAAATGAAAAGAGAATTCCCTACTGTCTTTCTGTGAGCCACTGGCAGTGCTGTGCTTTGTGCCAAAGCACAGACCTAGGAGCATGAAATGTTGTTGATCGTATTAGTTTGTTTGGCTGGATAAAAACTATATCTTACAATGTTAATTTTGTTCAGCAAATGATCCAAGTTTTTGCTGCCAAGCACAGTCCCATGAAAGTGTCCCAGGACAGTTGACAGCAATCTGCTGGAAAACACCAAGAAAACCATGAACAGAAGAGAACTAAAATAAAACCCCCCGTTCATTCCAGATAGCCTCTGTCTTTTTCCCATCACACTCACTGTGTTCAAATATTTATGCTTTATTGGTTGGCAGAACTTTCTTTACAAGGTAACTGCTAATGTTTTTTTTGGTTTTGTTTGGTTTGGTTTGGTTTGGTTTGGTTTGGTTTGGTTTGGTTTGGTTTGGTTTGGTTTGGTTTTGTTTGGTTTTGTTTTGTTTTGTTGGAGAATATTGATGCTACAGCAGAACTAGGTACAGCTTTCTAACATGGAAATTGTGTACATGCAGTGTTACGGATCAATAATTCCCAATTTTAATAAGCCAAATTTCATAAGATCAGCCAGAATAGATCCTTTGAGAGAGCGTGCACAAGGAGTATTTATTAGTTTGTGTTGTGACCACGTGTTGGGCTCATACCTCATGCTTTGGGAACCATTGCCCTAGATTAGGAAAATAACATCTATTCATGTATTTTCATGAGGATATTTTATTCCATCTTTATTATAATGGTTCATCATATTAACATACTCTTCATTTTTGTAATTTAAAAGCAATAAAAAGCTTTGGCACTTTTAAATGCACTTGGGTATGAATATTTGACACTTTTTTTCTCATGAATTTCAGAGGATTAAGCTGGATTTTTTCTATAAATTGAATTTCTGTGAATTGTAGTTATATTTTTGTTTTTGAGGAATCATTTATTTGACTTGTGTGGGTTTTTAATTCTTATTGCCTGATTATTCCTTTCTCACATAGGTACACTGATTTCAGATTAGCACCAAACTATTTCAAAATCTGTTTTATCTGTTTAAATTTGCTGTGACTAATGTAGGCACCTTAGATAAGGTAGAGCTTATATTTTAGAAGTCTTACTGAGTTGGGCAATCCTCACTTAGACTAAATGCTAAATTTTCCTTTATAAACCTTTTGGTAAACCTCTTGAGGACAGTGTGGGACATAAAAGATCAAAATGTAAGAAATCTTCATCTGTGTCAGATCCCAGCTGCCGAGGCTATTTTGAAAAGAGTTTCTGCTAGAAAATGACTTCTGATTTCTTTTTTTCCCGAAGGCACTGATTAAGGCAGTTTTGTCTTTTCACCTCCACACATCTCTTCTTCATCTTTAGTTTTTATGAGTTATTCAAGTGGTTAAAACACTTATAAAATTACAGTTGAATATGTAAGTATAGATGTGCAAAAAATACAGACAAGCATGAGTCTTGGTTTCTTAGCCCACAAAAACTTCATGCTTAAGCTCTCAAATCCTAAATGTACTCTAATCATCACTATCACTAATTATTGTCCTCATTAAAGATATGGAATATAGCATCCCACTAAAACTAATTAGAATCTGATTCTTCCAAATCTACATAAGACTGGATAGTCCACACCATAGCAGAGATTTTAAGAACGTCAGCTCAGACTAAAAACCTCAAATGTCACAAAATAGGGTAATAAGGTAATCTTATTTTAGCATCAAGGAGTATTGGCAAGTTTCAAAACTTGACAGCTGTGATATTATCAACACAAGTTGTTTTATTTTTGCTTCATTGGAGTTATAGTTCACAACCCTTGTTACACTAATGCCATGTGGGTAGGCAGACAGTTGTAACACCCTAGACTGTTCCAGCCTTACAGATACTCTGATTTATTGTCACACACAGAGTTAAAAAAAAAAAATAAATATTTTTGTAATCTGTAGGAGGATGACTGTCTTCTTGCGACATCGTTGGCCTGAACATTAGCATCTGTGTGATGCCTGTTCCAACCTCATTTGTGATCACACTTCGTAATTGATAGTATTATTAGCATTAGGGTATTTCCTCACAAATTATAAAACCTTTCCCACTCAATCCGTGTAAACACTGTGGAGGACTTGAAGTAAAACTCTTTTTTTTTTGCATATCACTAGGCTCTTTCTTAGAATATTCTGTATCTGCAGTCTTTTTAAATATCGACATTTTAAATGTCGATCAAGGTGGACAGCTGTGATGCTTTTTCTCTTTTTTTTTCTTTTTCTTTTTCTAACATTACTTCACTTCCTCCGCTCCTTTTAAGTCCCTAAAAATATTAGTATTGACTTCTGTGAGAGCAGAGTTGGTCTATATGGAGCATTTCTGAAAAGTTCGTGTGCACTTGCTTTGAGAAGGTCAAGTAAGTCCATTGATTTACTGTTGTTAGGTACTTCTGAAGACTCCAAGTGATTTAGCATTACTTCATGGCAGAAAAGATGCGTAAGCAAAACAAGCCCTTGTAATAGGTTCCTTTTTTTCCCCCTTAGCATAATTCTATTTAAGATAGGGATTCTACCAGCCTATTATCACAACTTTTACATGACAGAACTCCGCTGAGCAAAGCTGCTGTTGAGATTTGCTATCATGACCAAAAGTTCCCATAGCCCTTATTTGGATTTGTTCTAGAAAATCACTTAGGCACTAATTTTACTCTTTTTCATAGCCATTTCTCACCTTACTTTTTCTCATGCTTCTCGTAGTTAGGAAAGGAAGTCTATGCCCTCAAAGAATACTTCTTTTATGTCAGTGAAACACAAGAATACTTCTTGATGTTCTTATTCAAGAGAGCATGTTCAACATTCAACATGGCTTCATTTTTTTCTTGAATATTCCCTTTTATATTTATATTTTTCTAGTTGTAATCTGTTGCTTGGCAACATGGATACGGGTTCGGCACATTATACTGTGTCTAGATTTGAAAGATTATTTTTTTCTTTTGACAAACAGATTTGATTTCCTGCATCTTTGTAATGCTACAGAAATCTTCCCATAAACTTGTGTGAAGTATCTAAAATATTCTAGGCATTGAAAAAATATTAGGGAACTAAATTATGCAACTAACGAAAAACTAACATATAAAAAAATCAAAGCATATATGTAGAGACTTTGTTGCTCTTACTTCATGCTGACCAATATCAATCAAATTTCTGAAGTGTGTACTCTCTATCTATAAAATGTGAAAGTAATTTTCCAGTACCTGGAATATTCAGATTAAGGTTACTTTCAAATACACTCAAAAAATAAATTCATTTATCTACACTCAATAATAAACAATGTTTGTGTTCCCATTAAGCTAGTGATAAATAGTTGAAATCATTAAGAGTCTCGCCTTTGACTTTAGTATGAACTCTGAGTGAAAGGATATTAAATGGAAATGTGTATATAACATTTTAAAGAAGGAATATATCCCTACAATTATTTTTCAATTTACAGAGGAATAGCTAGAAAATAAATTAGCATACATGGGCCACATAATTTACCTTTTTAGTTGGAGACCTGTAAATTATCCAGCTGTCACAGAGAAAGGCCTTGTTATGTATTAACTGATAAATCATGATAGGTCATGCTCTATTATCGTAAGTTATCATTGAGTTAGAACATCAAAGGCCTAGATACAACAAGGAAAGTAATAAAAAACTCCAGTGGGAATCATATTACCTTGCCCTATGTCTTGCATATCACTTTGAAATGTTAACAAGGTACTTCTCAAATGTCAGTTATCAAAAAACTTATGTGAAATATGATTGCAAGACACAAGAATGTATACTTCCTGGAGTTATAATCTCTTTACAAAAACAATCAGGATTGTAATCTGGAATATGATTTGAAATAAATTTTTTGAAAGATCTCATTAAATAACAACAAGCTATTTTATTATTGTACTATACAATAGATATTTAAGTTTTCTAGATAAACCCTACATACTATTAGGGCACAAGCAGGCCATTAACACTAATTTCTTTTAAAGGTCTTTTCTATCAGATTCATAGCCAAAAAATCCACCCCAAACAGTATCTCAGTATTTCCAGAAGACTCTGTAGTTTCTGTGATAGACCTGTGCTTGCAGAGACAGACATAGAGGTGTTGATAAATTTCACATGTATTGTTCATTAGTGGTAACCATAGACACAGCTCTGAAATCTAAAGCCTGATTATGATGTCTTAAGGGCTTTGCATAAGTATAAGCATTGTTTTCAATAGTTTCACCCAAAGTAGGTTAAGAGTCCTATCCTAATCCTCTCTTCTTTGTAGACTTACAGTTAGATACAGATAATGTGTTAAATGACACATTTTTACTTAAAGCGTGATCAGCTTCACATTTTTATGCTATTTTTCTCTCAAGTGTACTCTGGATTACATTAGTTTTCAACTTTCTACATTGGCTACTTGTATTGCTAAGCAAATTTCTTATGCGGAAGACAATTACACACCTAGGGCGTAGATCACCCCTGGGTGTCATTCTTATTTTCGTTAAAGCCCGTCTCTGCCGACTCAGTACAATAAAGGAGCCATAAAAGTGCTGTTCAATGAGAATCAGGCCCACTTGAGCAGAGAAACTAAGCAAAATGTAATGGTCCTGATCTAATGGGTTCTTCTGGTCTTCGTATCTGTGAATTCTCTCACATTATTTTAAATTTCCTCCCCCTCATGGGTCATTGCAGCTTGAAGAAATCTCAGCAATATTTATGCTGAGAGAGGTTAAGGTGTTTTTTTACGACAAACTGAAACACCAAGAGATGGTAAAGAAGCCACTGTCTGCACAATTTTTAAGATTTCCTGTACTCCTTTGTTTTGAAAGTGGTTTAGAAAAAAATTGTTACTATTTGCATTATAAATTGCAATGATCCCTTATGCCCAAAGATCACTTCAGATTAGACTTCTATTGCTCCATGTTACTGACATATATCCTCATCTGTTAAAGTGGTAGAATGTGTAAGCTGGTGTTTGCTAGATTCATTGAAATTCTGCTTTGGGTCTTGGCTGAATAAAAGAATGTTTTACTGAACACCATCAGGGAGAAAGTGCTGGGTTTGGCAAGTTTTTCAGTTGAGTATAGTAAAGCAAGCTCTGTGTATTTATGATACTAAAGTGAGTTTATAAGAACAATGGGGGCAACCTTTTCAGTAAGGCCTGTTGCAATAGGACAAGGGGATATGGTTTTAAGCTAAAAGAGAGAAGATTTAGGCTAGGTATAAGGAAGAAATTTTTTTTACAATGAGGATGGTGAAACACTGTATCAGGTTGCTCTGAGAGGGGTTAGAAGCCCCTGCCTTGGAAACATTCAAGGTCAGTTTGGACAGGACCCTGAGCAACCTGATCTAGTTGAAGATGTCCCTGCTCACCGCAGAGGGGTTGGACTAGGTGAACCTTAAGGGTCTTTTCCAACCCAAAACCTTCTGTGATTTTATGATTTTATGTTTGTGCGGATGTCAACACAGAAATCAAGGCTTTGTCTCACAGTAGGAATTAGGGTCACTTACTTAAAATATCTAACTGGAAGCATTGGACAACTCAAGTAGTTGATGTAAAATGAGTCAAGTGTATAGACATGCGTCCTTTTTTTTGAAAACTATGCCTCTGAATCTGTGATATGAGAAATACAAGCTGCTTCAGTAAGAGAAATATAGCAAAGAAAATCACTCTTCATTCTCACATTACTTTGTGCCACCAAGATGTAAATGTATTCATGTGTAGACCTGCTCTGAGTCTCATAAGAGATTTGTGATTTGCTGCAGCAAAGAGTCTTTTAGCTCAGACTTCTCAAATCTTGTTATGTATAGATTATAGGGCTCTGTCATTTCAGCACGTTTACAATGGCACACTGTTTTCAAGAGGAAGCTGGCTTTGAATGTTGTAGAGCAAGTGATGAAACGGTCAGGTTGCAAGGTCTTTGACACAATTTCTGTCTTCTGATGACAACGAACCTTTCTAGTGATGTTCCTTCTCTGATAACCATTAAAGCGCGTGTCTACTTCCTCAAACGGTCCACGGAAAGAACTTTATGTTTATAGTCTATGACACTTGAATTATTCTGAGCTGAGTTTTAGAAGATGAAGGGCTTATAAAGCTGTTCTGTAATTCAGTTCTGTGGATATCCACAGGTAATACCAACTTGAGTGCAAGGGATGAGCTAGCTATCACCCCTTATATTGTCTGAAGGCAGGCACTGAATTAATTAGAGAGATATGTCTTGATATGAGCACAGAGCTAGGCAGGCAGTCCTGACTGATGTCAGTGGCAAAGCTTCAGCTGATTTCAGCAGGGGGAAAATTTCAGCATATTTAAGCCTGCTTGGGTCATTAATCTAGGCCTGACTTGGTTCTTTTTGCAATATTTGGCTCAGTTTGCTGAACAGGATGTTAAAAAAGTATTGAAATTATTGATTCCCTAGGGGACTGTGAATATTAATATCTTTGAATTTTTGATTAATTAAATGTGTTCTAATTATTTCAATTATCTTTTTGATTTAATCTTTTTTTGAAAACCTCTGTGTGACATCTGTCATTTTAAAACCTTTGCACACACAGAAATTGCTATCTATTGTATTACTAAAAATTTTATTTTAGTCTCTCTAGATTTACTGTAGAACATACACAGAAGTCTGGAGATTTAAGACTTGTAGAAAAGTAAGAGTCTGCTTAACTCTGTGCTATTAGACCAATGGAACCTTTCTAGGTATGTATAGTTTTAAAATAAGGGCTAAAAATACAAATAGTATCGTTACTACATTATCCTCAAGGTTTTATTCCATGTTCAAATTGTTTGTGTATGAGGACAACATTCAGATTCACCCCAAAGCTTCTCTCTAGTCATAAACAGATAGATTTTCCCCCAAGTAGCAAGGTTTACTATTAATATGCCTATTATTATTAGAAGTAACTGCTGAAAGATTACATGTATTTATGCTTCTTTAATTTGGTGTTGCCTGACTTTTAAACTCACTTTGCTTAATGTTTGCACCCCCTTAGAATACCTAGATATGTTCATATATACTGTTTAACTCATAGTTTCCATATTTTGTACATCTAAAGTATAAGTATATTATTTATGATTAAAAGTATTCTTCTACAGAAAAAATAAGATGCAACACTTGGAGTTTTATTTTGAATTATATTTCATAGTGCTATAGTAGGATTAATAATTTCACAAATATATACAAAAACCCCATATATCTGGTAGACAGACGAGATTTTGTATTACATGCTATGTTTTCAGGCTAAAAATGCTGTAAATATATACTCACAGGAAATAAATACATATTTATGCCTACATATATATAACTATACATATATGTGTATAGATGTTTGTGTATTACACTTTCTGTCAAGTAAGAGATTTTACTTAATTTTTTTTTCACCTATTTCTGAAACGTTGTTAAAATAGTAAGGCCATATCAGTCATCTGTTCATTCACACGACTGTGATTGAACTTATAAAGATTGTCGTTGCATATCCATAAAAGCAGTGCCTGGATGCCTAATGAAGAATCATTCCATTTCTGTCAGCCCCATTAAATCATTGACAGAAGATAATTCTGATTCAGACAAAGTTGTTGTTTTTTATTTTTTTCCTGACTGACTTGATATAATAAAAAATCCTGTCAATCAAAGCAGGTAAAATTAATTGTGAGAAGATAAATAACATAGGCTTATATTTAATGTGTTGCCATAGAACAAAAGGAGGATCTTCGTACATTTAGATTATCCCAGAGAGGTTGCCGTTTCAGGTGCTCGGGATGCACAGAAAAAAAGCTTTGTGACAGTGTTTCAAGACAATAGGTTTTTGTTTACCATTTCTGTCGTGACCTGATTTGTTTACATTACTACTTTTTGGTATTTGGTATAGGTCTAGTAGGTAAAAAACACAGCATGCATGGTACATGTTTGTGCCTGAGAAGCTGTACTGAAATGAGGCATTCTGTGGAAGACAAAAATCTAGTATTTTCACAGGAAAAATACATATTTGTTCTAAGTGTTTTAGAGATGAATTATTTTTTTTCTTTCCTGTTTTTCTGCTGTTGCTGACATTATGCAATGTGGTTTTTTAGACTGTTATTATGAGAAGTTTGCAGTTTGAGGAGCTTAGAGTGAATTATAAATATGAGTCAGCAACATTAATATTGTTAAAAAGAAAAGCTGCTGTCATATTTGGAAAACATCCTTTAAGGATGTGAAGCAGTCTTTCTACTCTCCAACAAAGCAGTGATGGAAGCAGTTCTCATGTCTGATGGCCAGTTCCCAAATAATTTCCAAGTTTTCCTACAGCACACACACCTGTCTTTGTTTTTACTCACTTTTTTGGCAGTCCCTGTCTCATGTGAAACCTGAAAAAAAATACTTTCTGCTCCTCTTTTTTGATCATGTTGTCGTGAAAAGAAACTTTTCATCAAGTTTTGTTTCCCTTTATTGAAGGTTTAGCAGTTCCTCCTGGAAGCTATAGGGAGAAGAGCAGGGACATTGTGGGAACTGCCTGAGGATTTCCATGTGGAAAAGTGGCCAATCACAAGAGGTTTCCCAGGTCAGGATGGGATGTCCCTATGTCTGTATGGATCACAACAGGACAGATCATCACTGCCCTCTCATCTTCAGTCCACGGAGCTCTCATTTTGGTGCTCACGGGTAGCTGCATCCAGGTCACATCCTTGTCACTGTTTATCAGTGCTTTGAGAGCATCCTAAGGAAGCGCTGAGTCTGCAGAGACAAGGACCAGCACTCTCAGGAAGAATGAGACCCAGAATGACAGCAAGTTTGGAAAACAGCTCTGAAAAGGAAAATTGGAAAGAACTGGGTTTATTTAGTCTAGACAAACCTGAAAGTCTATGCAAATAGTTGCTCTAAAATGAAGGCAGTAAAAAGTGAACGACTTAAATTGTAGCACAGATTTACATTATATCACAGGAAAAACAACTTCAAGACCTTATGAAGTTGTTAACGGATTTAAAATGCCTTTCTTCCTGTGATATGTAAAATATTTACCTTCTCCTTCTGATGATATGTAAAAAATTTACCTTCTCCTCACTAATGAATTAAGTGAGTATCAAAAGAGCATACAGCACTAGTTGAATATTCTTGGTGTTTTAAGGTGTAACACCCCATCAAATTTCTTCTCAGTTGAGGAGACAACCCCTACAATTTATATGTATGGATAGGGCTTTCCTCAGTCCAATTAGCTGTGAGAGCTTGCAAGCATGAAGAAGGGGCATCACACATCGGAAGCTGTAATTTATTATAGTCTGGTCTGCAGTCAGGCTGAATAATTTTGCATCTCTGAACTCCAGATGCAAGCAGCTGCAAAAGTCTCTGTTTTCATGCAAATTAGGTGTTGCTATAGACTACCAGTCTCTGAAGCTGCCATCATCTTTCTCAGTTTGGAGAAGTTTGGGTACTCTGCAAGTAATTAGTACCAGTAATCCCCTGTGCAAGATATCTGTAAATTGAATGCACAGCTACTTTTTCTGGGTATCTTCCTGTAGACAACAGTGTGTCATACTGCCTAAAAATAATCAGTTCATTTCTTCCCTTTGAATTACCCTTAAGTTCATTTATCTTTATAATATGCATGGAAAGGAATACAAAGACAAGGAATTGCAATCTAAAAAAAGCCAGGCAGCAAGACAAGAATTTCTTGCATACACAGTTATTATAAAATGAACTCATGTAAATACAGCAATTTGCAGCTGCTCACCAAAAGCAATTCCACAACCCCCTCCAGATGCTAACCAAATAAATTCACCTTTGCAAGACTGGTAGTGCTTTGCAGAAGAGAGCATGGACTTTTAATATTTTTACAGCTTTTAGGACATACAGAGAAAACAACATTGAAAGAGCAGAAAAATACAATGAAAGGAAACTTAAACACATTCACTCAGTCAACAAACTCCTACACAGGTGGAGAAAAATTCTCAAATATGTTCTCAAAAGCTACCGGTCAGATTTTTGGCAGGAAAGTGATTACACGTGGGCAGAACAGCAGCTTCCATCATCATTATGTGGCCTGCAAACAGATTTTTGCATAACAAAAAAAGACCAGTCTACAGCCTAATGAATGTACTCATTAACTGTAATAGCTTTAGCTACAGATTGAAAAGGGAGGGAGTTCAGAGAAAAAGAAATCAGCCCAACTGATCCCAAGATACTGCTGCATTTTCAGTTTAGAATATAAGTGGAACTGTTTACAAAAAGGGGGGGGGAGTCTATTTTTGTTGTACACATGTATCTCTGCATTTTGTCTAATCTTAGAAACAGTGGTTTAGAAATGAATACTGAATATTCCAGGCACTTTTCACAGAGATCTCAAAGCTGCACTCTCCAGCTCACTGTTACTGACCCAACACATTTCACTGACCAAGGCTTGTCCAGAGCCAATAACTGAAAAGTTGCTTTTGGTAAACTGAGTTACTTAATGGACCAAACTATTAGACGTGTCTCTATCTTTCTATGCTGTGTCCCTTTGGTGTAAAAAGACTTCTTATTAGCTGTAGAGACAACATGTACCCTGGTGAGGAGATGTTGCAGGGACATCCCTTCCAGCTGGCAGTCTGGATGTCCACCTACCCAGTTGCAGCCGGTTTACTATTAGTCCTGCTGCTTTCTCCCACCCGGGACTGGAAGTCACTCCAACATCCTAGGCAAGGAAAGTCAAATGGTATCAAAGGTTGGAATCAGGCAGTATCAAAAGGATCCTTAGCTCCTTGAACCTTATGACACCTTAGTGAGGTTTGGGTGTTTCAGAGGCAATATGTGCCATTTTACCTTAAAAAATAAATGAAAAAAAATCTCTGAGTTATTTTAGTGAACTAGAGGATAAAACTGTTCAAATAATTCTAATCAAAACACTGGAACAGGCTGCCCAGGGCAGTTGTAGAGTTTCTTTCTCTGGGCACTTTTAAAACCTGCCTGGATGCAATCCTGTGTAATGTGTTCTAGACAATTCTGCTTTAGAGGGGGGATTCAACCAGATGATATCCAGAGGTCCTTTCTAACTCGACTCTATGATTCTGTGATTCTGTAATATATAACAAAGAATTTACTTTGGGTAGGTCAGCTGGCTCTGTATGGAATGCATTATGACGTGAAGAAATTTGTGTGCACTTTGAGAAAGACCAGTTTAAAATAACCACATTTTCACTTGATTTCATTTGATGATAAATAGTAAAATTTATCATCATTTGGTTTTTAAACAATCCAGTAAATTCTTAATACCATATACCCTTTAAGGAGGATGGTTTCACATTTGAACATACCAGGTGTACAGAAGGCAGAAAACGTGCTCTAGAGCTTTCTCCATAAAAATTGTTACTTTGACAGTACGCACCCGATAATACCTGATCCATCTTCACAGTACATACTTAATACCTTGATCCGTGATTAAATGTTTAAGTGAGTAGCTAATAAAAATCTCCCTACTGGCCAAAAAGTCATACTAGCAATTCAGTGTTGATTAACTTATTATTACAATAAAATTAAAACAAGTTTATGATCAAATTTTCATAGAATACGGTGACTGAAAAGGGTTGCTGTAGTTTTGGCGACTGCTAATTTGCACAGTATCACCTGGTTGCCCCCACCTCTTTTACTACCCAACATATGCACTTGCTAACTTTTGAAGTGGATTACAATAAATACTCTTGAAATCATGGATTGTGTATATTTCTCCATGTACTTGACTCTCAGAACAATAAAGTTTCAATTCTGATTCATACTGTCAGGATGCTCAATGGAAAGAAAACAAAAATGTAATAGTCAATGGCGTTGTTCAGGAATACTTAAATTTGAAGCTGTCCTTGAAGGATATTGTGGTACTGAATGAAAAAATAATCAATTATAATATCTTTTTAATCCCTTTAACAGCACAGGACTTTCTTCTTTGATTTTTTTTTTAGTCTAGCTCTACTTCAAAAATTGAAGATTTTCCCTAACTCCTTGGAAGGCTTTTCAAGAATTTGAAAATAATGACTGTAATCAACATTATAAAGAAAAATCTGAACCCTATAGATGAGATTTAAGAAATATCATAAAGAGTATAAAAGACTTGAAACATTTAAAAATACAAACTGCATTCTTCTAGTGTATTAAAACCCACATTCTTTTAGTGAATAGGCATGTTAACTTGGGCAATTGCGCTAAGTTGTTCACATCCAATGTCTTATCATTGACCAATTGGTATTAGAGTTTCAGTTTCCAGGACTGAGGTGATTTGAACCACAACGGTAACAGATCTGGTCTATAGGGTAAATAATACAGAATTACCTCTACAGATATTCAAAACAGGGTGAGTGACCTTAAGCTGCCAAATCCGTATTTACTCCAGACTGTTGTCTAAAATTGCCTAAGCTAGAAAACATAGAATTTTTTTTCTGTTTTAAAAACACAAAAATTATCTTAATTATACTGACAGATACATGGGGAATGCATCTAAAATTCTAAAGAAAAAAAAAAAAAGACATAAATCAGTATCATTTTCATGTCGAGTAATATTGATAAGACCGAAAATTTTTTAAGTAACAGAAACAATCATTTCCAGCTCAGAGAAAAAAATGCCTTTTCATTTAAAGTTTCTTGTCTGTATAAAATGTTAGCTAGCTCTAAGGAGGAGAATTTCTCTCCCTTCTTTTGCCCTGTGCATAGAGAAGTGGTTTTCCACATGGTTCATTTTGGTACTTCGTCTCTGGAATGGGGACCCTGGTTCTGTTGGACACAGGTGTGTGACCCACCTGACACCATGTGCTCCCACCTGCATTGTTGGGATTAGCTGTGTGTACAGTTAAACACACCATTAATCCTAAATCAATTTCTGTTGTTTGTTGATGCTTCCAATAGTTACTGCGGAGAGAGAAAAAATACAGTAATGAGAAAAGAAATAAGGTAGACCATCATAAGAATCTGGAAGAACTGGGAATGAGGGGCATTATTTTAACTTTCTTTGTATTCTTTCTCTAACGCACTCTGTTTTACATAACCATAATTTTCCAGACTTAAGCTAAACCACACCATAAGCTTACACAAATACAGGGTAGAGTGGGTGTCAAGAAGTTGGGTAACTTAGTGTCCTCCTTTTGCCAAGGCAAGGTCATTTATATGTAATTTATATCATCTTTGCGATGTTGTGGGAAACAGGAGAGGTGCCTGAGGACTGGAGGAAGACAAATGTCACTCCAGTCTTCAAAAAAGGCAAGAAGGAAGACCCGGGTAACTACAGACACGCTCAGTCTCACCTCCATCCCTGGAAAGGTGATGCAATAACTTACCCTCAGCACTGTCTCTAGGCATACCAAGGATAAGAGGGTCATTAGGAGCAGTCAGCATGGCTTTACCAAGGAGAATCATAGAATCATAGAATCATAGAATGTTAGGGATTGGAAGGGACCTCGAAAGATCATCAAGTCCAATCCCCCTGCCAGAGCAGGAATCCCTAGATAATGCTACACAGGAACGTGTCCAGGCAGGTCTTGAATGTCTCCAGAGAAGGAGACTCCACAACCTCTCTGGGCAGCCTGTTCCAGTATTCTGTCACCAGCCAGGGCAGAGTAGAGGGGAAGGAGAACCTCTCTTGACCTACTAACCACCCCTCTTCTAATACACCCCAGGATGCCATTGGCCTTCCTGGCCACAAGGGCACACTGCTGGCTCATGGTCATCCTGCTGTCCACCAAGACTCCCAGGTCCCTTTCCCCTACACTACTCTCTACTCTGCCCTGGTGAGACCCCATCTGGAATATTGTGTCCAGTTCTGGGCCCCTCAGTTCAAGAAAGACAGGGAACTGCTGGAGAGAGTCCAGCACAGGGCAACTAGGATGATTAAGGGAGTGGAGCATCTCCCTTATGAGAAAAGACTGAGGGAGCTGGGGCTCTTTAGTTTGGAGAAGAGGAGGCTGAGGGATGACCTCATTAATGTTTACAAATATATCAAGGGTGAGTGTCACAAGGATGGAGCCAGGCTCTTCTCGGTGACAACCACTGATAGGACAAGGGGTAATGGGCTGAAACTGGAACATAAGAGGTTCCGCTTAAACTCGAGAAGAAACTTCTTCTCAGTGAGGGTGACGGAACCCTGGAACAGGCTGCCCAGGGAGGTTGTGGAGTCTCCTTCTCTGGAGACATTCAAGACCTGCCTGGACACGTTCCTGTGTAGCATAATCTAGGCATTCCTGCTCTGGCAGGGGGATTGGACTTGATGATCTTTCGAGGTCCCTTCCAATCCCTAACATTCTATGATTCTATGATTCTATGATAAGTCATTCCCCAACTTATACTGGAACCCGAGGTTGTTCCTACCCAGATGCAAGACCCTACATTTACCCTTGTTATATTTCATTAAATTTTTCCCTGCCCAACGCTCCAGCCTGTCCAGGTCTCACTGTATGGCAGCACAGCCTTCTGGTGTGTCAGCCACTCCTCCCAGCTTGGTGTCATCAGCAAACTTGCTGATAGTACTCTCTAGTCCCTCATTCAAGTCATCGATGAATATATTGAATAATACTGGTCCCAGTACCAACCCTTGAGGGACTCCACTGGATACAGGCCTCCAACCAGACTCTGCCCCATTGACCACGACTCTTTGGCTTCTTCCCCTTAGAAGTCATATTTGACCAAGCTAATAGCCTTTTATGAGGACATAAGCGGGCAGATAGATGACGGCTGTGCAATGGACGTGGTTTATCTGAATTTCAGCAAAGCATTTGACACCATCTCCCACAGGTTCCTTTCAGCTGAACTGAGGAAATGTGTTCTGTATGATCAGGTAGTGAGGTGGATTGTGAACTGGTTGAAGGGAAGAAGTCAGAGAGTAGTGGTCAATGGGGCAGAGTCTAGTTGGAGATCTGTATCTAGTGGAGTCCCTCAGGGGTTGGTACTGGGACCAGTACTATTCAATATATTCATCAATGACCTGGATGAGGGAACAGAGAGCAAGCTGGTTGACAACACAAAACTGGGAGGAGTGGCTGACACACCAGAAGGCTGTGCTACCATTAAGAGAGACCTGGACAGGCTGGAGAGTGGGGCAGGAAATCACTTGATGAAATACAACAAGAGAAAGTGTAGAGTATTGCATCTGGGAAAGAGCAACTCCATGTACCAGTGTAGACTGGGGACTGACCTGTTGGACAGAAGTGTAGGAAAACGGGTCCTGAGGGTTCTGGTGGACAGCAGATGTGTCCTCGTGGCCAAGAAGACCAATGGCATCCTGGGGTGGATTAGAAGGAGGGTGGCTAGTAGGTTCTCCTCCCCCTCTACTTTTCCCTGCTGAGGCCACATCTGGAATATTGTGTCCAGCTCTGGGCCCCTCAGTTCAAGAGGGACAGGGAACTGCTTGAGAGAGTCCAGCGCAGAGCCACAAAGATGATTAAGGGAGCGGAACATCTCCCTGATGAGGAGGGGCTGAAGGAGCTGGGTCTCTTCAGCTTCAAGCAGAGGAGACTGAGGGGTGACCTCGTTAATGTTTATAAATATGTCAAGGGGGAGTGTCAGGAGGACGGAGACAGGCTCTTCTCAGTGATGTTCAATGATAGGACAAGGGGCAATGGGTGCAAGCAGGAGCATAGGAGGTTCTACAAAAGCATTAGGAAAAACCTTCACTGTGATAGTCACAGAGCACTGGCACAGGCTGCCCAGGGAGGTTGTGGAGTCTCCTTCTCTGGAGACATTCAAAACTCTCCTGGATGTGTTCCTGGGTGACCTACTCTGGGTGATCCTGCTCTGCCAGGGGGGTTGGACTAGATGATCTCTAGAGGTCCCTTCCAACCCCTAACTGTGGGGGACGGCAGCTGGACTGCTGAGAACCTGGCATTGGTTGAAGACATTGACCTTGACAAATTCCCAGTGTACCCTTGAGATGGGTACTTGTGCGTACTGAGTTTGGACACGTTTGTGGAACCTTCTCCCTCAAGATCTGGAGGGATGAACCCAGCCAGAAGCTGTTCAGTGTTAACCAATTAGAACTTGAACAACAAGTGTTTAACCTATAAGCAAAGGCCATGCTACCTTCTTCTACTACCTTCGACTATGTATAAAAGGCACATCCTTTGTATAATAAAGAAGCCATTTTTGAGCCACTTTGATCACCACTCAGACGTGTCGTGTCCGTCTCTACAATGACACTTAACATTCTGTGATTGTGTGGTTGTGTAATTCTGTGATAATAATCCTATTACAATCTTTTTGCTGCTGCTTTTTATGTACCTGAAGACCACTATCACATCTCTCCTTTGATATTGTGTTTGGTTCTTTAGGCTATAAATCTTTAGCTAATTCAATCAATCCTCTTTTCTAGATCACCTTCCCACTTTTTGGTTGGCCTTTTACCTCTGTCACTAATCACTACCTCTTCCTTTTGTGAAGTTTCATACTGAAAGATCTCTTGAATTTGTCTTGGTAACTTTCTCCCTGTAGTGAACTGCAGACCAACACTTCCTGTGCTCTTCCTCTCATGGTAAAGTGGTTAGAGAATTGCTCTCTGTTATTTCTGATGTCTCTTGTGTGTTGCAGCTTGTTTTGTGCCTTGACTTTTCTCATTTTATCACTATCTAATGTTTTTCTTTCTCATTGATCCTTGAAAATCTGTGCTTGCTTCTGCTTTTCATATATTTCCATCTTTGAGGCAGGTATACTAATGTCTTACTGTATTTCCTATCATTCCTCTGCATGTCACTTTTTAATTAAGTACTTTTTAATTCTTCAGTTCTTCTGACATTTCTCATGAGATCTAGCCTTAACATTTCCTGGGCTTATTGAAGTCTGCTTTTTTCCTTCTTTGCTCTTTTAAAAGTCTTTACTCTTAACCTTCTCAAGCAGTCCCCACCTACTGATTAAACACCTACAGAAGAGCCTCCACTCCTTTGTCACTCAGTACAGCCTGTTTCCAAGCAATGTCACCTAGATTTTCCAAGAACCTGATAGACAAACTACTGCATTCTTCTGCTAGTTCCCATTATCAATATGTCCTGTGCTTTGGAGCATGTTCCCATAGTGGCTCACAAAAAGCTTTCTCCACATCACCTTCCAGATCTGGTGACGTTAATCAGACATTTATCATGGGAGGGACCATATAGTTGTCACCTGTAAGCATGAAGAGTAATCGATAGAGCTAATTTCTTGCATGTTATGCATCTCTGAACATGTGAACGAAACCCTGAGGCATGAGGCAACATCTCCTTCCTACTCTATTTCCCTGCTTTTCCTAAACCAAATAAGCCTTTTTTTATATATTATCTGCTTATTTATGTGTGCCTAATGATCTCTTCTGAGCAACTGTCTCTCATGAATCTTACCATGATATTAAGGTTTCCATGTTCTCTTATCTAGCTTAAGCTGGTAGCAGTTATCGTCCTTTGTCCTATGTATGGTGATGTACAACTCTAATCATTTGTTGGTCCTGCAGAAGGTGTCAGTCAGCTCTGCAAATCCCTGTTATCCCTGATAAGCTGATTGACATCAATAGAATACTCCATGCTGTTGGTTGTCATGCTACTTATCAAGTAGATGTTGAACGCTCTTGGGACAATGTCTGTCTTGTCTTTTTGAAGAGGTTTTGTGGAATTAAAAGCTTAGGTCATTGTTGACAGAGATTGACTAACTTAGCCTTTTTTGTAAATGTTTTTCAAGAGGGCTAGCAATTTCTTGACTGCACCGCATGAGCCCAAATCAGTCAACACCATCATGTATATTTAATAGTCTTTATATTCATTGAACATCTTTCTGGTGACCTCTTCATAATGCCTCAGGCATGAGCTTGCTCCTGTGCTCCTCTTCACCTGAATATTCTCCTTTCTTTATGGCGATTCTTTCCAGAAGACAGAAAAAAACTTCATTCAAATAGGTGGAGATTTCTTTAGAACAGATGCAGTCCTGCATTTTCTTTTTCTTGAGTAGCAAGTACTTTATTATCAAAGATTGTTTTTTCCTTCCCCCCACAATCCCTGCAGGGGACTGAAGTGGACTGAAGTTGGCACAGCAGTGCATCCCATCTGAGGAAGTTCTTGTTGGTGCTGGCTGTTTCACGTGGAAGATGGGAAAAGACAAAACACAGAAAATCCAGGAAGCCACATTCAAGTTTCTCACATTTTACCACAACAAACATAATTCTAAACCATCTGCACCTCTACCTTCTATGTACATACAGTATAACAATATGTACTGCTCCTATTGTGACAGTCTTATTTGTTTGGATATGCTCAGCTGGAGGAATCTGAAGGCTTGTTCCCTACCATTAGTATCCAGGGATGTTGGCGAAGATATGAGCAGTGTGCTCATGATCTGTGACCACAGCTCTGCAAGCCAGTCATTTAAACAGGGTCTTGTTTGCCTCTACTTCTCCATTTAGATGTTTAAAAGTAATCGTATGTACAGTAATGATGTAAACCACTGAATTATTTTACTGTGTTTCTATTTTTTCATTGGTATATTTATTCATTAACAAATTTTGTAAATATTATTGGCTCTGCTTTGTCATTTCTTGGAGCCTTTCTGTGATAAAAACTATGTTGTGATTTACTGGCAATGAACTAAACAGACCTTTAACAAAGGAGACAAAGTCTTCCCCTCTGTTTGCTGAAGGATATTTTTTTCACTGAAATTTCCATCATCCTGGCACATCCTTAAGAAAATGGTAGCTGGGAAAATGTACAAATGCCAATAAGATCTGATAACAGATAAATAACATTATGATAATGGCCCTCTTATTTCAAGTTCATCTCTTGCTAGTACTGCAACAATAAAAGGTACATTTTTTTTTTCCTTCCATGATTCCTTATTTTCTTTGGTGTACAAGAAACTTCTTGAATGGTGTATCTTTTATTTTTTTATTTTTTAGAAACATCATTAACAATGATATATTTTTTTTCTGATACACTATGGTTATTACCCTGTATCATATCACCAGCCTTTAAGGAAAATGTACCAGATATTATTCTAATGGCCAAGAATATAAACACAAAAGAACTGCATGAAGGTAAAACACATCAAGGTCCTGACAGACAGTTCCTCACTGTGTTGAATGTGAGTGTGATATTGAGGGCATCTGCACATGTCACGGTCCTCTTACCTTGTTGACAGCTTTTTCCCCTGGCAAGCTGATGAATGAGATATATGAATTACTGCATACACCTGACCGGTATCTCAGCAAGGGCCTTTTGGTGCTGCAACTACTGCTTTCATTCACAGCAAGATTTCTTCACATGTAACTTGATCTTTGAGTCTTGTTGGATCATTTTAAGCACGTTCACTTAGAGGTTAAAAAGCGAAACCATCTATTTCTAATAATCGGAATCATCTAGTCAGGATAAAATTGGAAAACACAATGTCCATGCACAGGAGATAAAAACAACTTGTGTAGTGATCTCTTAGGGTATCCACGTCCCGTGCAATCTGTTTGAACACTTTAATTATCATTACTGGGAGACTATTCACCTGCATTATTTTGCTACCTTTGAGGAAGCTGTTCTTAACCACTTGCTTAGCTGACTATGCTATACACCTCACTCCTAACGTAAAGAACCATTCCTCTCACCAGCACAGTCCGGCACTGTGTTAGTGGTAACCCGTGCTCCTCACCACTTCGGTGGGTGAGAGTGGACATTAGACTGAACTTCATCAGGAGCTCCTTGTCACAGCCAATTTCTGGTGCCAGAGCATCTTCCTTCATTTGAACCAGTAGATTTCAGTGACAAGTAATACAATTTTGAACCTCTCACAATGTAACCACCAATAAAGTACAATGATATCTCCAGCTGCTATAGCAAAATTTAGCCATTAGGAGAAGGTCTAAGGAGGGACAGGCAGGACTATGAAAGCAAGCTGGTGTTTCCCTCTCTGTCCCCTTCTCCCTCATCTGCACACCTCTTACCGAGTACAGAGGATGTTACATGTCTAATATCCCAAATACATCTATATTGTCCTGTCATGGACATCCCATAAGTGTTGTTACTTTCCTGTGAGTGTAGAATTTAAATAACTCACACTATCAGTGCTTTTTTATATTCATGCAAGCCTGTTTTCCTGCTCCACTTTCACAGGCCTTTAGATATTAATTTAGCATTTGCTTTGCCACCTTGTCTGTCTGAGGCTTTGTTATCTGTATGTTGCTGTCTCTACAATACATTCTTTGAGTACATCTTTTATATAATGCTCCTAAAAGACTTTTGCCCAAGAAGTTATGCTGAAATACTTATTTGAATGCAAAGCAGCCCTATTGAATTAAGAAGTCCTTCTGCAGAAAAGTTGAGAAGAAGGATTATGTAATATGGAATTGTTATTTCTATCTTTTTTTAATAATTTAAATTTATAAAGTTGTGTCTTTCTTGTAAATCTTCTTACAAGGGGTAACTATTCATAAAGTAATGCTGTAAATTTTATAGCACTCTGCTATATATATGTTATATATATATATATATGTTATATATATATATGGATGTTCCTCCGAAACATGATAAAGAAATTAATTACAAGTGAAAAGTTTTTTTCTATGTTGTTTGAGACAATTCATAAATCCAGGATACTGACAGCACAACTCTAATTCTCTGCAGTTCTAAAAAAAATTCTTAAAAAAATTTTAAAATGCACTACAGAAAATCTATCACTTTCTGCATTCATAAAACCTGTTAGACTTTATGAGGATGGATAAAACTACTTAAAAACTTGCCAAAGACAAAGATGAATGTTTCAAAGAAAAGGTTAAATTGCTCATAAATTTAAAATACCTTCTGCGACTTTTATCACAAAACAACCTAGAAATGGTTCTAACTCTTTGTCCAGCAAATAGTCCTGGTAGAAGGAGGGGAGAATTTGCCTGTACCGAGCCTCCTGAGTGAGGCTGTGAACATCAACATTGTATTCATCCCCAGCTGGATTTAAGCTTGAAGGTAAATTTTCCAAGTGCTGGATTTGAGATAAACATCGTGCTCAACTTTCTCTTTTCATGAATGTATATTTTACTCTTTTGTGCTGAGTAAATTAGTTCACTTTAAATGTGAAGCATGTTTAATAGTCCTTTCATTTTTATTCCAGACATTGTATATTTGTTTTGCCCCCAGTTTATTGACATTGCAGCTGTCCTAGTAAGACATAGTCAAGAGTCCAGGCTTCAGTGAAAACAGCACCTTGTGCAGAAGGAGTCACTGACCAAGTTTTGACTTCTGTACTAGGTGAGGACAGCAGAATCCCTGTGTACAAAATATGCTGAGGACCCAGTGACTGCAGCAGGATTTATGAGGCTCTGCAGTATAGGAACAAGGTTTAAAACAAGCAGAGACTGATCAAAATAGACCAACAGAACCGTACAGATAAAGGTCACTTACATCAGTTACACTAAGACTAACTTGAAACAGTTAGGGCTAGCTTTAAACAGCTCATGAAATTTTAAAATAAGACAAATTAAGCTTATTTTACATCCTTAGTTATTCAGCTTTGAGGATTTAAAGGTGCTCTCTGCAACCATTATTGCCAATGCCTTTTTAGAGGGAAAGAAAATCCAGTCTGAGATTCTCCTACAGTACTGTAACATCTGATGCTGTTGAAAAACTGAAATATCATGTTCATGATAAACCAGCAGAAATCTGCAATGGTCTAATGGGATATGTACATTTTCAGTGGAGTTGAGTGAAACTTTGTAAATGTCATTATTTCCTAGAAAATCCCCTGTGAAAGCAGGGAGAAAGGAATTACCCTGAGAAGTTTGTGACATTTTGTTTGAGTTTTCAGTCACTTCTAGCTATTTCTGGTCAGAATATTGCAAACAGAAAGGGCAACAGAAGCAGATTAATAATCTGTGTGCAGTACAGTGTCACACAGCTCCATGATGTTCCAGCCACGAGCAAGAAAGGAAGAGGAGCAACACATGGATCTGCATGATGCTCTGCTCAGCTTCATTAGTCATGTCTGCAGAGATGATTTATTGTTTCAGATGCAATGCCATACTGTCTGCCATACTGAGCATCTGAGCCCTGAGCTGGTGTTTCTGCTGGAGCAGTGTCAGAGCATTCAAAATCTGCTTCTGGCTCTTTTGTCATGCTCCATTGTGCAGTACAGCCACGGCCAGCAACACAGTCCTGTCCTTTGCACTCTAAGGGGTCCTGTCCCCAAGGTCACTTCCTTTTAGGTAATGGTAGTGGTAACTCAGTGTTAGTAAAACATTGAATCTGAGATTTTTTTCTCCCCAGAACTCAGTGAAGTTTAGCATGATGCAGAAATGTGCTTACACATGGTAGATTTCAAAATCTGTAACTTTTAATGTTGTTTCAGTTACCTGAAGTGGAAGATGAAGAACATATAATCTAAGTAGGAGGTTCCAATAGCAAGTAAATGTAATTTGAATTATTTTACTAGAAGTATTACAGGTGCTTTACTAAACTCCACTCAGAATCACAGATGTAGGTGTGTGCTCTTAGGCTCCAAGTTTCATTTTTAAGAAAACTTTTTTCTTATTCCTTTGAATGGTTAATGTTGTCTCTTTCATTTATCCCCTCAGTGATGGCTGGGCAGACAGGTATGATGTGACAGAAGGGTATCAGCGTGAAGCTGTCGGTGGAATAACGATCAAGCTCCAGTCTCCCGATGTGAAATGGTTTGATGATTACTACTTACAGCTTCGTCCAGAAACCAATCATCGAAATCCATGGTTTCAGGAATTCTGGCAGCACAGGTTCCAGTGCCGGTTGGAAGGGTTTCCTCAAGAGAACCCCAAATACAACAAGACTTGCACAAGTAAGTGAATTTATTACTTCTACTGTATAAACCAGAGTGACTGAAGCTATGGTGTAAACAGCTCATGCTGGACTGGTACAGCCCAGACTGGTGGAAGTAAAGAGGCTGGAACTGCAATCCTTGCTCTTTCTAAAATGCTGACAACCACAATTTTAAAAGTATTCAGATTTCCAAAGAAACAAATGGTGCCTCCATGCCTAACTCCTCTCTATATTTGAAAAACCTGATGCTACTCTACCTCCATAGCATCTAAACACTTTTAAAAATGTTGTAATACGAAATTCAATGCTTCTTTTTCTGAAAGAGGACTCATCGTATTGCTTTAACTCACAGAAGCAATGAGAGAGTTAATATGCTAAAAGTTATCTGAAGCCCATATGGTAACGACGATTATTTGTGTACTTCAGATAGAAGACTAGCTGGTTTGAAACATTTCATTAGGTTTTCTTTCAGCCATGAGTCATTTCAGGAAATGCCATTTTGAGCTGATCATTTTCATTAAATTGTACTGATTTTAGCAAAAACTGCCACAACATTTTGCCATTTTTGCAAAACTGTGGCTTTTTTTTTTTTCCCCAGAAAGATGTGGTGCATTTTTCTGGATTTTTTTTTAATTACTTCTGTTAATTGCTCTTTATTTCATGAGCTACCAAGCAGTACTAAGATAATGGGCATCCTGCTGGTGCAGGGGCATAAGGTGGTGCTGTGCTAGGCATTAGCCCAACCTCAGCTTTAAGCCCCATGGGACCCTCCTTCATAGAAAGGTCAGTATCTCCCACACACCCATGAGACCAAGAAATGGCTTTAAGGATCAACATCTTAGATTTACACAACATAGACTCCCATCTAAGTCCCACTTAACAGTCATAAGTTTTTTTTTTGATTTGGACAATGTCTTAGAGAAGATTGTGGTGGAAATAGAATGTAGAAATCCTGACATCTCAGTTCACACCTTCAACATTCAGTTGACTTTTCTCTATTATTTTTCTTCTGCTACCCTTTAAACACAGCCTGACACAGGTTTTCTTTGTACTATTGACAGGTACTGCATATTGAGAAGTAAACTTTATTGATTTTCCCATGATAATGTAGATCTCTTTCCTGCCACGTCAGTAGAGTGGGCATGGCTGGATACGGGCTAATAAAGACCTGTTTTCTACCACTTTGCTCTATTATCAATGACATTTCAACTTGATGTTTTCTGGATTTATTTTTTTTTTTATTTACTTTTTATCAGTGCCAAGAATCTAATTTCTGGTTTATATGAAAGATCAGGAACTGTGAAATGTAGGTACCTACAGAGTCTTTTACAGTGACTGAAATACATTTCATCATCACAAAAAGAAACATCTTGGGGGTGCAGGGAGATGTTATTTTAGACAGGAAGTCATCCAGTCGTGGATATGAAACAACTTAATCATAAAGCTTGAATAGCTCAGTTTGAACAGCAAGGTTTCCCACAAAGAGATCCTGAACGAGCCACAGCTCAAGCAGATTCCTAAAGCCTAGGAACGTCAAACACACAAAGAATGGGAAAGAATAACCCCATGTGCCAGTATAGATTGGGAACTGCCCTGCTGGAGAGACGTGTAGGAGAAAGGGACCTGGGGGTTCTAGTGGACAGCAGGATGACCATGAGCCAGCAATGTGCCCTCATGGCCAAGAAGGCCAATGGTATCCTGGGGTGTATTAGAAGGGGAGTAGCAAGTAGGTCAAGACAGGTCCTCCTGCCCCTCTACTCTGCCCTGGTGAGGCCGCATCTGGAATATTGTGTCCAGTTCTGGGCCCCTCAGTTCAAGAAGGGCAGGGAACTACTGGAGAGAGTCCAGCACAGAGCTACAAAGATGGTGAAGGGAGTGGAACATCACCCTGATGAGGAAAGGCTGAAGGAGCTGGGTCTCTTTAGCTTGGAGGAGGCTGAGGGGTGACCTCATTAATGTTTATAAATATGTCAAGGGTGAGTGTTAGGAGTATGGAGCCAGGCTCTTTTCAGTGATGTCTGATGACAGGACAAGGGACAATGGGTGGAAGCTGGAACATAGGAGGTTCCACAAAAACATTAGAAAAAGCTTTTTCACTGTGAGGGTGACAGAGCCCTGGCACAGGCTGCCCAGTGAGGTTGTGGAGTCTCCTTCTCTGGAGACGTTCAGAACCTGCCTGGACGCGTTCCTGTGCGCTCTGCTGTAGGTGATCCTGCTCTGGCAGGGGGTTGGACTAGATGATCTTTTGAGGTCCGTTCCAACCCTTGACATTCTGTGATTCTCTGAATCACATCTGCTGATTTGCAAGTCATAAACAGAGAAAAGGACTAATTTCCCAAATAGATTGGTCTAATTAGTTTTTCTTCATCTTTATTGTCACATTCAGTGCTAGGCCATGATGGCTGTAGTAAAAGAATGAAAACCAGATTATAATAGCTTTAATTTCTTCTTGTTGCTGTAGGGCAGAAAATGTTAACTTAGATATGGAGTCCCCCAAATTAACAACAATACGCACAGCAATCTATTAAAACTGCTCATTTAATCAGAGTTTTCACACAGGAAGTTGTTAGACATCACCTTACTCAGTTTTATAGTTCTGATATTGATTTAGATCATCTGTCAAAATTCATGTAAAGAAAATTCAAAGGTTAGACAAAAAGATGAAATGCAGATTTACTTACTGACAATTTTGTTGTGTCATAAATGGTAGGAAATCTATGCTCTTTTTCTCACAGTAGCCCCCAAATTAGACAAAGGTGTTATGATAAAGAAGTATGGAAGTTAGACAAGTTTGTGGATTTACCAGAAGGAAAAACACAAACGTACTCTCTGAGAATTGCAGGGGTGCGAGATTTTGATGTTAGGAGTTTAACCTCAACATTAACATGAATTTTTGAGACTGTTATATAGTCTTTGTTTCTACTTCATTTGCTATCTTCCACAGGACTTTGAAAATCTTTTTATATTGATTCCCACATTTGTATTTGGGTTCTTAACTTTAAGCACTCAAAGATCTGAGTGCTAAATTCCCTCAGTTCAGACTTCACAATTGTAAAGATGACATTTGTTGTTGATGGTCACAAGCATTTCATAGACTGTCCTAACAGTTTATGCACAATGATGAATACATTAGTGCTGCTTTAGATTTATCCTGAAAACAGGACTGTGCCCTTTAGTTTATCTAACTGAATACATACTACAGCAGCCACATAAAAAAATCCCAAACAAACAAAAAGAGACTCTAAAGGTGTTTCTCGGGATTCCAATCAAAGAAATTTAGCTTATTGAGAAATGATGGAAAGAAAAAAAAAAATCTATTTTTGCACCGAAAACCAGGCCATTCCTTTCTTCTTGGAATAATGATAAAAAGGTAAAAATGAGGCTATTTGGTGTTGATAGATGAGGTCATTATTAAATGAAGGTCTCTGTGTAGGAAGTGATAATCATTACTTTAGTGGAAAAAAAATTAACTAATCTCCACAACCTGGTTTTAATATCATGAAAAAATAAATGGTGATTAACAGTATAAACAACTTATTGAAACAGTAAGAAAATAAGTGCAAGGACATAAGGTTGAAATTAGAAAATTGACTTCACTTATGTCCCAGGTATAAATATAATTGCTTAAAGTTTCATGTTTACTTTGCTGATCCTTACCTTGTGAAATGGTAGGCTACATTTACCTTCATGACAGAAAATACACAAAGTAATAAATCAGTGAAGCCAGCTACATGTGAGGATTTTTTTCATTTTTTTAATATAATCTACCCATAAACAGTGTTATCAGGTATTATTATGAAATGAAGACATGGTTTAGTAAGATATGAAGTATATAACTGTGAAATAGAGCAAATACAGAGAATCCAAAAAACAATTCAAAATATTTTTTCTTCATTCGTTTCTATCAGGTACTAAAAAGTCTTCATCCCTTCACATACACTTAGTTGGCACTGAGATGAAAATTTTAGCATCACTTTTCAATTTGCAGATCTGAACATGCTTACTTAATCCAAATGGGCATCACTGCTATTGCTAAGTACATTGATTTTCTGCCCAGCTGGAGCACTAGAGTGTAGTGAGAAGTTTGCAGACTTATCTGACTTGATTTTCAGTATAATCAGTTCCATGTCACAGGAGAGCTACTACAAGCCACCTCCTAACACCAAAAGTCAGAGCAAAGAATTTAAAATGCATCTTTGAAATGAGACATGCAATGGCCTCTGGACACTAGGGATTTTGCATGTATTTCATCCGGCTTCCCTTCTGGCCCCTGCCAGATTTTTTCTGTGTTATCTAAAACCACAGTTCAGTAAAATTTGTAAATAGGAGTGCAAGTTGATTCAGATGAGTAAATTCACTCAATAACCATCTTCATGTCATAAAAGCCTAAACCAGTCCTCTGGTATTGATTGTCTTTGGACCTTTGAAGACTAGGTGTGTATATGCTTGCTTTTTACACAAAACCATCTCCTTTTTCTTCCTAGTGAGGGTGTTTCCCAAATGCATCTTATTACAGAACAGAAACAAAACCCAACGCAAGCAAAGTGTGTTGTGAAACTCTGGCTCAACTGATCTTGAGGCACTGCAGCAGACTGCCCAGGGAGGTAGTTGAGTGACCATCCCTGAAGATGTTTAAAGATGTTGTGCTCAGGGACATGGTTTAGCTCATGACTTGGTAGGGCTGGGTCAATGCTCAGACTCAGTGATCCTATATGTCTTTTCCAACCAAAGCTTTTTTTTGATTTTATGATTCCATGATGGAAAACATCAAATCTTCAAAGCCATCAGGAGCAGAAGCATATTTATTACATTTGCTAGTCTATTAAATGGATTCTTTTACCTCTGCTGTTAAATGATCTAATTTCTTCTCACGCTGTGTAAAAAGCAGAGGCATGGATGGAATTGCACTTTTAAGGTTACTTAAACACAGAGCAAAACCAGAATACATATCCCAAGTATCTGTGATCTTAGTGTAAGACAAGAAAGAGCACATAAATAGAGGCTGATGCTGACGAAGCAGTGCAACATCTTAGTTTGACTGTCAGAGGTTACAGACTTCAGAAAAAAATGGTATTTTCACATGAAGGAACAATAGAAACAAGAATCTGACAGAAGGTGACGAGGCACATGTGTAGGTATTTACAGCAGGGTCCTGACAGTAGGTACTGTGTTTCAAAGAAGTGAGGGAGAGAAAACAGAAACTAAAATGATGGAGGCTGGGTAAGCACAGACAAAGATCAACCACAGCCAGGGCACAGAGGGCACTGAAAGTGTAGAAAGTACTTTTGTCTGGCATGCTTGGGAGCAAGGAGCCAGTGGCAAGGTTTATAGGGCAGAACATACTCAAAATGATGAACAGGGATAGTGAGATTTACAGTAGTATTTTGTAGGGGTCTTAGCAGGATGAAGAAATCCGAATAACTCATTAACGATTTAACCATGCACCTTCTCTGAGACAAAAACACTTTTTCCGAGGGTGCTGATATTGAGCGAGATGGATGCCCAAAATATTGCCAACAGGATTAAGAGTGAAAAAGTTTATTTGCAGAAAGGGAGATTAGGGAAATTTGGGATAAATATGAGAAAACTTTTGCAGCTCAAGGTAGAGAAGGACACATAAAACGTAAATGTAAAAAATTATCTACCTATTTGCTGAATCTTATCCAGCTCCAGCTACTTTTAATGAAGTCAAAAGGACCCACAGAAAGTCCCCGAGTTTCAGCTGCACAAGAATTTCGTTTAACAAATGGCTCTTTTGGGTTTCCAGATAGAATTAAGGAATAAAACATGACTGTCTAGTCTTTCCACTGCAACATGCTAATAATCTATGTAAGCTCGAATGCCAAAGCTGGCTGAACCAGAAACCAGTCAACAAAATAAATAGGTATGACCAAAACAAAAGCGTGTTTTTCATATTTTAAGGTATGCATCACATTTAAACCTCAGATTCCCCCAGATTAGTATGCCTACATTTTCATTTCTATATTGCAATGAAAACAAAACAAATTAAGAAAAAAATCATTTTTATTTTTTAAATAGTGAATTAAAGGGCATTTTAATTCTCCTGAATAGAACCTGCCTGTCACTCAGCTTGATACTTGATATATTATGTCTCATGCCTGAGCCCTGGCAAGCTGAAGGATGGTCCAACCCTCACTTCTGTGGCCCACATTTCAGATCTGGAGCTTGAATACAGTTTAGCACTACTTTTACAGTGATGCTGGGTCAGGTCCAGAAATTTTCAAAGGCAGATCAGCTGTAAGGCATAGATCCAGATCTGAATTTTCTAGAAGCCTGATAAAATCTGAGCCAGGAACCTACACAGACATGTCACTATTTTTTTTTTTTAACTCACTTAAAGAAAGAAGCAGCGTGGCACTAAGAAGTGCTATATGCTCTGTTATACCTATTTGAAAGACTTTTTGATATACCTACATCCTGATTTTAACATGGCAGTAACTCAAACCTTTGAATAACTGCAGCCTTCTCACTGCTGTTATGGAATTCAACAAAATCCTACAAAATCTGAATGCAAAGCTGCATCTATTTCTCGTTCACTTCATGCTCCCTGCCTTCCTTCATCCATACATTAAATATATATGATAATGTACCATGCTGCTGTGGTTTTATTCTTTATATTATAATTCCTTTTCTCCTGCCTTTCTGAATCTTGAAAGCTATCTGGAAGAGATTAATACCATTGTACAGGCAGACCATGTCTCTTAAGAATAAAAGTAAACTTTAATTAAATGTATTCAGATAATATACACTCCATATTAGATGTATGAATTTGAGTAGCTCCTGTTATTCTTTTCTCCCAGTAGTTCAACTTCCTATATAGATTCAAATACTTCATATAAGCATGTTTGTAAGTACAGAAAGTTTTGTGCCAGCATTTAATGTGCTTTTGCATCTGTAGAAGTTGTGTTTCACTGTAATTTATGATCAAAGAAATTTAATTCTGTAGATGGCAAAAGGATAGTGATGTTGTTACGAAAATGATGTGAAGAAATAGACACCTATTTACTTACCTCCTCTTAGGACTTCCTGTCACTGTTAGTCTTTTTGCTGATTTTACTGAGTCTGAGAAGAGAAGCCAGTCTTCCACTGGTTTGTAGGCACCTAGTTTGCAGGTCAACCTCTAGCACTGGTTTGCAGGTCAACCTCTAGTGAAATTTTCTGAGAGCTCTGAACATGCCTTGGTCACATAGATGTAAAAAGGTGTAAAACACCAAAGTCAACTAAGCACTTGGAAAAAATCTTTTGAAAGTCTTCTCTGTGTTTTGACTTTTGCAAGTCCTGCTCTGTGTTTTAGGACACTGAATTTGGTCCCTAAGTCATTCTCGAACGTAATATTCTAGCAATAATCCTCACATAACATGTAACAGGGCTAGTGTTGCCTCTCAGTTGTGAAAAGGGGAAGTCAGAATTGGTCAAAACATTTGGCAAGTGGATTGCACTGGAAGATATTTGCTTGTCAAATACGAGAAATGTTCCACAGCAGCATGTTGCTTTGGTGACACACTTTGAAAGAAAAGCAGTGAAATGAGTAATTTTTTGTTTTCTTATTTCAGTAACACTAAAGTGTTTTGTTTCAAGTCTATAATTTTCTTTTGCATTATTTCAGTGCTATGCTGGTCTTTGTTTCAGCATCAAAATGACATTTTCCAGTGATGCTAAATCTCTCTTTTTTTTATTCCTCAGAACTTCCTTTTCAGAAAAGACAAAATCCAATCTTGAGTTTTTCTACTCATTTTGAATGGAAAAGGATATTTGAACTACATGAAGTTTCCCATAGAACAGGAAATAACTCTGTTCTTCAGTGCAAGAGCTTGTAAGAAATCAAATTAGGAAAATGAATAAATAAATAAACAATTACACTTGATTTTTAGCAGAAAAATACACCTGGAACCTTACAAATAAGAGGGAACTGAAAGTTATTTTCTTTTTTCACATTGCTTTAACAGAAATCTATGATGACACATTTTGGGAACAGGTTCCAGAATACCTCTTTTTTTGTATCTTTAAACAGTGATAATTAAACTAGATATGAACACTATCCTTTACCTTGGATCATACAGACAGCCTTTATTTTATAAGACACCATTCATTTCTTCACTGAAGAGCCACATATTTCTGGGATGACCAACTTGGTGGCACATGATCCAGACCACACAGATCCAGGGGAGGTTACTGAAGTGTTCCCAAGGAGCACAACTGTGACAGTACAAACCCGTGACAGACCTAAGTCACACATCATATTCTGCAGCAGACAGGCACTACCACGTCTTTGTTGCAAAGATTAGCCAGTTGTCCTGACTTTTTTTTTTTTTTTCAGATATTCACTAAAACAAAAGAAAAAAAAAAGGAAAAAAAAAATGTTTCCTGGTGGTCTTGAACTTCATGTACTGCCAGCAGAAAGTGAATGTGGGACATATTTTCTAGCAAAACTAGAACTCATCTCTATCAGTCTCTTGTCCTTCAAAACAAAGACCGTCACAAAGAATCAATTAAGTCTTTAATGACATATATATGGAAACTATAGAGAAATTAATTTGTGAATTAGTGATGGGAAAACATTATGAGATGGATTCTGTAGGTTATATTTCCACTTTCCTCTGTGATGTCCCCTAGGATTTCAGTACAAACAACTTTTTGATCACTGAGACATTTTCTAATAAATAAAAAAAAAAGGTAATACTACCAATTTCCCATTATTGCAACATTAAACTCATTCCATAAAAAACAAACCTCTCTATACTTCAGAAAAAAAATATTCTCCCATATTTGATTCTGTCTCCTCAGAGAATGAAGTAATAAGGATGCTGCCTGAAATGTACAGTATTTTTTACTCTTTTAACCTTTCTCCATCCCTTAAAATTCACAGAATTGCCCACATTGGAAAAGACCTTTAAGACCACCAAGTCCAATAATTAAGCTAACACTGACAACTCCCAGACTAAACTATATCCCTAAGTACTATGTCTACCCACTCTTAAGTATCTCCAAGGAGAAGACTCCACCATTACCCATTTCAATGCCTGATAACCCTTTAAATAAATAAATTCTTCCAATATCCAACCTAAACTTCGCCTGGTGCAATTTGAGGCCATTTCCTCTTGTCCTATCACAGACTGATCCCCACGTCTCTACAATCACCTTTAAGGTAGGTGGAGAGAGCAATAACGTCTCCCTTCAGCCTCCTTTTCTCCAAGCTAAACAATCCATTCTCCAGGCTAAAAAAACCCTCACATTCAAAATATTCTTTGGAAAAGTTAGAAAGCAGAAGACATATATCGAACTATGGTAATTTTTCACACTTTAGCATCCCTGCTTGATGAGGCTTTGTAATGTCACCAGCTGGCAAACAGAAAAAAAAAAAAATGTATTTCATCTCCCTTGAGGGTAAAAAGTGTGGGAAAGTATAGGAACGACAGCTTTTACACCAAAAAAAAATAATCAAAAATCAGTGAAATAATGAATCTCATCGAAGAATGTTTTCTGCTTGTTTGTATGCAAAGTACTGGAAACAAGAGTAAAATTTCAGAGCTTCCTGCAAGAGTCGGTTTGTTTTTTCCGTATCGGGGGCGGGAGGTGGGTCTCGGGAAGGTTCTTTCCCCCGGTCTCCGGCGGCAGCTCCGGTGCCGCCCCCGCCAGGTGGAGCCACCTCCCCGGCACCGGCCCGGCCAAGGACCGGCTGCTTCGCACCGGGGCTGTCCAGCTCCCGTTAAGTGTTTTCTTGAATTGGTGCCCACCAGCGCTCCAAATTGCTTTTAAATAGATCCAAAGAAAGAAACCGCTGCCAGTTGGGATCGCATTTCTTGGTGGAAGGACGTGTTTCTCTTTCCGTCAGCAACACGTTTGCATTTTGGAGAAGTGACAACAGAAAAGAGCAAATTTGGCCGAGGAGACCAAGGCTGGGCAGTCTCCGCAGTTGCTCATGGGTTCAAGGGTGCTGTCAGGGCCATTCCTGCACAGCTCCTCGGGATCTTGCTAATGGGCTGCCTGCCCAGGGTTAGGGCAGGATCAGCCACTGGACTCTGACAGATGCTCCTAACCCTTCTCCCCCACCAAACAGGAAGGGAAAGGGAATGAGGCAGAGAGACTTACGGATTGGAAAAGAAAACTAAACAGCTTTAATAAAACAGTAATTAAAAAAAATAATTTACGTACATATACAAAACCGATATGGAACCCAGCTCCCTGCCCCGATGAATTCCCACTGATGCTGCAGAGCAGGTGGCATCAGAGAAGCCCCAGGCTCAGCGGCAGAGGGGAACTGGACACAAGAGCTGGATTTGGGAACTCAGGATCGGAATCAATGGCAAAAGATCAGATGGAGCCCTCCTCAGACACAGACTATTGAAGAAGAGATCTTAATCCTCATGATTCCTCAGTTTTATATTAAATATGACGTATATGGAATGGAATACTCTTGTTGGTCAGCTGTCTGTTACTCACTGGAGGTGCAACCTTTTACTTCCTTATGACTCCTTTTACTTCTCGGCATCCTCAGCATGGCACAGTGACCTTGGCCACTGTAGGAATAAGTACAAGCAAGAGCCTTTCTGCATACAGATCCCAGGCAGTAACTGTAAACATCCGGCATTATCCTTTCTGTTAGCAGGCACTGTCTGCAAAAACATGCTGCTGACTTCAGAAAGTGCAGTCTCTCAGAGGAGACGGAGCTGAAAAGTAAAATCACTGAACATAATTGGTTCTGTTTAGCTGAAACCAAGACACTGTGTCAGCTCAGGCTCCACAGCTGTGGTGGGTACATACCTGCGCTTGCTCTTTGCATGGTCTCAAGCCTTGTTTCACGAGGTGCTGCTGAGCAGAGCTGTGTGTGATCGTCCTGCACAGCCCATATTTATCCTCTGCTGTCATATTGCTGGAGTGTCCAAAACCAGGTCACTCCCAGCAGTGAGGGAGGAAGAGGTGCAGGTTACAATGCTCTGAGTTTATACCATTCTCAAACTGGTCTTTGCCTTTGGTATGGTTATTATCCTAGGATAAAGCTGTGAACATACAGATGAATCATAGAATCATAGAATATCTTAGGTTGGAAGGGACCTTAGAGATGATCTAATCCAACCTTCCTGCCATCCAGATGCAATCCAGATGTACAGCATACATACTTAGGCAGAAAAAAGTATGGGTATTAGCCACCTACTCTAGTGTCAGTAAATTCCTAAGCCAATATTTAATGCATTTAACCATTTTGCAAAGGCTCACCTGAACCCTGTATATATAGCGTACTAAGTGATCTATACAATAGGTATTTACATACTTGTACTTCCCATGAAATACAGGATCATTTTACTTTCGGTTCAGAGATACCATGATAACACATAAAATCTCCAGCCAATAACAAATCCATTGCATTAAGCAGAGGAAAACCAGGAAGACAATCAGAAGTAGTCCTCTTCTTCAGGAATATTTAGTCTAAAGAAAGACATTAGATAAAAAGTGGTAGAAAGGAAATTTTATTAGATAGGAAACTGAAGGATAGATGGGCTACTTGATTTGCCAAAGAAGGGACAGGATTGGCCTAAGTAATAGTTTGTAGACAGAAATGGCTATGTGATTTCAAATCTGGAACTGCTTCATGTCTCCCAGCTTGGAAAATAAGCTCTTATTTACTCATCAAAATTACTTGGCCAAGAAAGATAAGGGGATAAACAGAACGGAATTGAAGAATCTGTACAGATGCTCTAGAAGCTGAGATTCCCTCAATTCTCAGAGAATTCCATCACTTGTGATTGCAGGTACTGTCCCACTTTCCTCATTAGGTAGGAGTTGATTCACCCCGCATTCTTCCATTACCTTGTACATCTTAATTGCAGGAGGCAGATTTTTTTTAGTTCTGCAGTGATTATCATGATACAGTGCTAATATTTATTCATTCTGAGGTACTGCAGTGCAGATTACTTTGTATAATCATTTGGACATAAACATCAAATTCAGCACAGATTCATAAATAGGTTGCTATTACTCCAGAAAAACTGTTTGTGGGAAAATGAGCTACATCCTGAAAAAAATTGCTCAGTACTACCCCCAAAAATGTACTTAAGCTTGTAAAAAATGCAATAAAAATCAACTAGAGACCTAGGAAATGAAGCTTTGTACCTGGCTCACACATATTGTCACCTCTGTACCTCCGACTCCTGCTATCTGCAGCTCCTGGGAATGATACTGCATTAAAGCAAAACAGTTTTATTTCCATCTTTGCAAATTTTTCTCATATGAGAATGTATCCCTCCAACCCATGACGACCTTGTGCCAGAAAACGTTCTTGACTGAAGACAACACTCACGGATGAATCTAAGAATGTGTGTTCAAGTTCCAACAAGAAAAATAGGCACTAACACTTAAGTGAACAATGTTCACTAAATCATATTTCTTGCGGAGATAGACTTAAAATATTTTTATTTATTTTTGCTTTTTCCTGACTACCTTTAACCTAGTGCATTCAATCTTCCCTTAAAACCATCATTGACATAGGTAGGGTTACTTACATGCTTCAGGTCTGACATGCCTGAGCACTTTGTGAAATGGGTTGAAAATCACTTTCAGGCTTAAGTATTTTTTTTAATACTGGCATTTTTTAAGACCATATTGTGGTATATTAAAGAGCAAAAATTTTCTTTTGTATCAGTTTTTGAGATGTTCCCCTTAACTACAGAGTCTTGGGGTACTGTAAAACAACAGTTAGACTTGGCAGATTGGATTTGCCCCTCTATAGAAAAGTGAGGGAGTTAAAATCTCAGGGAAATATTTTCTCCAGCTGCAGGAAGCATTTTCAAATTGCCTCACCACTCCATTGACAATTGCCAGCAGCTTCTATGAAGAGCTAAGCAGCCTCGTTACAAATCATCAGGTGAACTGAATGATGTTCAATGTTTGAAGTCAGAATAATAATTCCATAAAATTGGAGCACAAAGCCTCGTGGAGACTACTCCTGTAAGAAATGAGTTATTACATTTTTAGGCAATCATATGTAATAAAGCAGCTGAAATACTGTTTCATAATAAATACTATTGCAGATGCAAATCTGATTCTTTCTAATGGCTACTATAATTAACTGCATGGCTTGTGAGCTGTTAATTTTGGGGATGAATAATTGGTTAAACCATGTTTTGTGTGTTGCAATGTAAAACACTTGTTCAATTTTCCACTTAATTTCAATTAAAATGGGTTTTACATGTACTCCACTGTTACACATTTTATGCCTATTATTTTTAATTAGGAAAAAGTAATACCTTGATAGAACAGAGCAAATGAACAACACTGTGTGTTGTTCCCAAGGTTTTTTTTCTATTACAGATATTTCAAGCTCATATCATTCAACTATTCAAAAATGTTAATCACTGTTCCTGAAGAACTGGGAGTGCCAGCTCCTGCACAAAACAGAAGGGAAAAAGGAATCTCTCAGTCCCCTCATTCGTTTATTGACCTCTATAAAATGATTTTCAGTTTGAACTATGTATCTTTGCTAACCTTCCTCATGTTTTCAGTACTCCAAAATGTTTTCGTGATTAGAACTGTGTGATGATGTCCTTGTTCACCACTGAAAAGGTGAGCTGGTAGGTGCACCTGTTTTATAATGGGATCGATCACCAACTAGAGACTTACTCATCCCCACCAAAGGTGCCTGGACATCAGACTGGATGCTTGTCTTCTGGATGGATAATGTTAAACTAGATGAGCGCTACCCTTAGAGTCATATACTAGTCTTCTATTTCTGCATTTCTATTTTATATTTTCTATATTTCTTTCAGGAAAAATGTTGTCTGTGCATCAATCTTTTGTGATGTAAATTTCTTCTCACATTATGCAGCTTAGATGGGCAGGTGTAAGTTCCATCCCTGCCACCTGCCAATGCCTCTATAGGAGGCAGCTACTCACAGAGGGGACACAGACGGTTATTTGCATTCCCTTTGCTCCTGGCTGCCCACACACAGGATTCACCAGCTCCTGTGGATTGCTGCTTGCCTGATAAAAGGAGAACAAATGTTCTAGTCTCAGAGGTCTTTGTCTTCCCTCCAGAGCCAAATCTTTCCAGGTGTCTGACAAATTCCCAGCAGTATTAATGCAGTTGCTTTCTCTCTGACTCTTTTCACTTCCCCAGTATTAAAAACCCGGTGGTGGAGTGCAGCTGGCAGCTTTGCTGGTGACATATGAGGCACAAAACCTCCAGCTTACTCTTCTTTGGCTGGGCTGGTGCTGCCAACAGAGTGAATCTGTGTCATTAATAATGCTGGGCTATATATATATAAAAAAAAAGGCCTTCAGGGTGCTGCTGAATGAATTTTTATCGTGCATTTCACAGAAGCTTAAATAGAATTTCTAAATCGAGATGTTATGTTATTTTATGTTTTAAAAGCAAACAAAGGAAGGTTAACCTATTCCAGCTAAACAGCCATTCCCTAACCCACATCATCAAACCCTTTTCAGATGTTTTATTGCACTCATCTGCATTGCATCATTGTCCTCCTATTATAAATAGAGAGGAGCAAGAGACAGAACTAGGAGAGTTAGTGTAGGAACTTTTGGTAAAGGAATCTGTCTGTTTGCACAAGATTGGTTCTATGTCTCTCAAATAAATCTGTTGTCTGTAAGGTCACTAACCAATAGACCCCATGTTAGCGTTTACACCTCAACAAAAGATTTCTGAGGATTTTGAGAGATTTCTGCAGGCAGGGAGAAGTTCTTGGATTCCCCAAAACATTATATAACTATTGATGGCGCATGCCTTAAAAACACATGGAAGAGAAGTAGTTCAAAACCAATGTATGTGATGTGTGGAGCTGCACAGAGAAAGGCATCAGCTGGATAATAAAATATTTAAGGGTATCCTCTTCTCTTATTCTTTTTTCTTTCTTTTTCTTTTTTTTTTAACAGGGTCAGTGTTAGACCATGTTAGACCAGTAAGAGCATATGGTATGAGCAGTTTCAAACACATAAAAAGAATTTCCACCATTAATAACCAACCCACCAAGAGATGTCTGAGGAGCTGATCGTGTTTCAGCCCCATGCACTAACCACCCTCTTTTCAATGCTCCCTGGCAGGCCAGATGACTCTGAGGACGCAGCACGTTCAGGACTCCAAGATGGGCTTTGTAATCAATGCAATATACTCGATGGCGTATGGCCTCCACAACATGCAGATGTCACTGTGCCCAGGCTACGTGGGCCTCTGTGATGCCATGAAGCCCATAGATGGTCGGAAACTCCTGGAATCGCTCATGAAGACTAACTTTACCGGGGTCTCTGGGGACATGATCTTGTTTGACGAGAATGGAGACTCACCAGGACGGTAATATTTGTCAAACTGTTTAGTGCCAGACATGTTAACTGTACATAGTAGATGCACGCAGACTTGATGTCAGAGCTAAGATCTTATACTTCTATTTTCACATTTTCTGACTTTCTGTGCCTGTTTTCCAGAATAACTTTTTCTTTTCTTTTTCTTTCTCTTTTTTTAATGTGCATTAATGTTAAAGACGTGAACTTTCAGGCATATAATCTGCCTGCATGAATTTGCATTTTTATCTGTACTATTTAAAGGTGTTACTTCTCTCTACAAACCATCAGACCCTCAGTTTTATGTTCATAGACCATGATGGTCACCATAGCATTACTCTCTCTCTCTTTGAGTGCTTAGAAGTATGTGTTTGATTGAGTGATAAGCAATCATAGCAAATATAGTTCTATTATTAAAAAAGGTAAAGCAATATCAGAAATATAGTACTGATCTGTCTGGGAATTTTTCTTCCATCAGAATTATTAAAAATCTGCTTCCATATCGTCCACATAAAGCCTTTCCATTTGCATAACTGACTGAGCTATTAGTTCATATAATGCTGTCATAAGCCAAATTGAATTTAAACAAAGCCTCTTTTGCTGACAACTTACAACTTACATACATACATCTATGAAATCTAAACCAAGTTTTTCTTTTTCTATTACATATGTTCAGTATTCATAGAAATGCACATTAGAAAGAGTAATGAAGTTTTTTCTGGATTTCTGCCTGCTGAACTCTCAGAACAGCAAGTGTGATAGCATTCAAAGTATATTTTTTCCCCTATATTTCACTGGGTGGATTCCTGCCTCATTCACTACTTTTGCTCCAGTTTGACTGATGCAGCCCTTTCTGTTTACATTATTTTGAAGTTTTTAACCATCTTTGTGATGGCACCATATAAACAAATAACTAGAAGGAAAATTGTTCATCCTGTACAATCATTTATATTTTGTTTTCTTCCCACCAATATGAACTGAAAGGAAAGCAGTAACTTCCTAGTAGAGATGGGTAGGAAAAGGTAAATCCATCAATCCAAAGATTTTGACATTGACAAAAATTTCTGCAATTTCAGAACTGATTTTTATCCATTTTATTCAAAAATTATTTTCAGCCCTGTTTTTGTGAGCAAGCCTGTCTTCCTCTAAATATTTCTCTTTTTGCAAATAAGTGAATTCCAGAGAAAAGTGGTCAGTCTATTTCTGACCAAATAATTTTTAAAAGACTTCTCCCAAACTTTTATCAAAGGATCCGTTTTTGGGTTTAATGGTGCTCAGGTGCAGTGAAATGCATTCTAGCTTATTCCTATCTGGTTTACTCATCTTGCCAGGAAATTGAACAATGAAGACCGCCACAAAGAAACGATATATGGCATGACAGAATCTAAATATTGCAGACACCTTCAGCTTTACCTTTTCCTCATCTTGGCATGCTTAACGATAATGATTTAATTCCATTTGTTGCAAGGAATTTAATTGAATATCTTGGATCTTTTAAAATTCAATTCTAAGAAAGAGGATGAAGGAATTATATCATGTGCAGTCATTTACTCAGTCACAGTGGGACATTATTGTTTCACTCAAGAGAATGGGGACGCTGTGTTGATGGTGAAACTCAGGGTAACTGTGATTCTGTGATTGTAACACAAATTCAAGGAATTCTCACTGGACTTGTGAGAGATACAGTTGTGTTCTGTCTACTCAGATTAAAAACTATCCCAAAGTCTGTTTACTTTTGAAACATAGTTCTTTGTTCCTTCTCCTAGAACAGTCACATCATTAAATCCAGTCTATGTGCCTAAATTAACCAACATTGAATCAAAATTTACTTTTTCATGAAAAAAAAATAGGCTTTATAGGAAGTGCCACCTCTAACACCCAGATTTTGAGTAGTTCATAGTCTTTTAATCACTGTCAAACACTATTTGCAACAGCTGGGACATGCTGAAGTCATACTGGAACAACTCATCGCCTCTGTTTGCTTTCATTGATGGCTACATCTTCAGTCTGTAAAATGGAAATTTAAATCCTTGCAGCTGTACTGTGGTGGTGGTGTTAAGCAGCAGAACATAAAAAGCCTTTCTGACCTAGATAGCTCGGGAATTTGATGTATAGCAAAAGGGTTTTGGTATTATACAACAGATGATTAATCCCACAAGATGCTTTGAATCCTGGCCCTATTCCAAAGTCCTTTATGTGTATGTTGAGCTTTAAGCAGATAGTCTACTGGAGGGCTTGTTTTAGGTGAAACAGAAGACATGAAAAAAAAGCAAATGAGTGTGGAAGGAACAGCCATTATTTCTCAGGAAGATAACATTTATCTGTATACACTATTGAAAATACAAAGAAGAAATTGAGAAGGAAAGAAAAAGAAGGAAAAATCCAGGATGCTGATGTTTCAGCTGTGCTGCCAGTTGAGTATGGATTCTCAGCAACTTCATGGCACTTTTGTTTTGAAACAAGGGTTTGCACTATGATTAGGGCACTGCTGGAAATTTGCTATTGTACCATCTGGCCTCTCCTATCCTAAAGTGACAAACTGTCCCTGTGGTATTTCAAGGAAGCTCCAGGGAACCAGTGACTCATGAAACTCTACTATAGCAATGGAGTTACTGAGTCTGACTATTGCTACCAGTTCACCAATGCTGGTCTCTGCAGAGAAGAGAGACACCACATACCGAGACAATAGTTTATTGTTAAGTTTCTTGCCAGTATTCCCCTTGAGACGTATGCATGCAACTACTACTGAAGGGAAAATTGGTTTAGGTCCTGTGGCTGGTAAAGCATTGGCAGTACTTTGCTCATCTGCCCGTGAAACTATGAACTGACAGCTTTAACAAAGCAATACTCAGAGAAGTGTTACAATGTCCTGACAATACTAAATAAAAACCCCACAGTGGCTTCTGGGCTAACTTTTTGGTTAGTCTGTTTAATCTTTGAACAGACCGTTACTCTGCCTGAGAATCTCAGAAAATAACTTGCTTTATAACCATGCATAAAAACTTGTTTATTCAGGTTTGAGCATGTTATCTGGATCCAATTCTTTTGTGTCAGCCTGGCATTTTGCTGAGGTCATTCCAAAATCCAGGAATATCATATTTTTTTCTTCCTAGTTGTATCGTTGCTCATTTCTTCTTCTTCTTTTGGAAAGACTCAAGAAAATATGATACGGATAATATTATATTGCCTATGCAATAAGCTTCTACTTTAATTTTGTTTCATAGGTTGCTTGCAGTCCTGATCTTGACCTGTGTGTGATGTGGCATTGAGTCCCTGCCATGGTTTCCCCACTGTGACAGCTAGACTTTGTTTCCTGACGCAATGCATCCTAAGATCTATGAATGCAGAATATTATAAAATAGTTCTACTGTGAACTTCTTTATGTCAGCATGGAAAAATATTCATAATAGATATAGTATGGCTACTACTTGACAATATTAAAAGGATTTCCTCAAATCTTAAGAGAGAGACTTGGTTATCTTAGTTAAGAGGTTGATATATTGAGCTGGTTTTTTTACTAATCTGTACATTGGACTTCATAAAACACATTCTGACAGTATCACTCTTAATCCAACCCTGTCCATATGCTTTCCCTTGGGGACTAATTTTGTGCCTGCTGCCAGGTAGAAGCCATCTTCTCATCTGTTAACCTGTTAGGTTTTCTAAACGTGATTCTGGTAATCTTCTCAGTCTGTATCAGTGAATTTCATGTTGCTTAGTCAGATTACTGCAAAATCCACTAAGGAGAAGGTCAAGAAATGCATGACATCATTACTTCAGAAGCTGCCCAACTTTCCAAGCATGACTTACAAATAAGGGCTGAAAGAACTGGCCTGTGAGGCAAAAAGGTGGCCCTGGTGTTCAGCATACCAGGAGGAGGCTAGTGAGTCTTACATAGCTTCACAGACTTTCTGTAAGACTTTGTGGGAGGTAAAAATAAAGTAGGAGAATGAGGAACATGAACCAAAAAATTCCGATCAGCTCCAGCTCAGCTCTTAACACTTCTGTTCCAGGATAATGAGGCAATCTGACCCAAAAGCAGCCTAAGCCTGAGGCATGAATACTGCTTCTCTTCCATACCATATTGTACAAGGAATGAAATGTGTTCTATTCACTGAGGAATTATATAAAAATGAAGGGGGGTGTATGGATGGGAAAGAATAGCATTTAATACTCCAACGCTGTAGAGGAAAAAGGCCCCCAAAAGGCAAGTCTCAACTTCATTCTACAAATGCTGGGACTACAAGGTGCCTCTTGATAAGATGTTCCTGAAACCTCCAACAAGTCCCAGAGTCCTGGAGCCTGTGCCTCAAAAATGATGTCTGATTCCTCTCTGGGTGACACATCAAATTGCATCTTGCAGTCTTACAGCATGGGAAGTTTCCTCTGATCCCACAGTCTTAGGTTGCTTCTGCCGCAGTTTAGGAGCTAAGCAGTCTTCAGGCTTCCTCTCTCAGGAGTTGAATAAGCATTAGCAGACACTGAGGAGCTAGATTTCTCTGTGTTTGCTACAGAGGGAGCCTAGGACAGCCAGGGTTCCCTATGCCATTGGCTTCATGCTGAAGGTTGCACAGGATGAATCCTGTCTGGATCATTTCACTGTTTTCCTTAAGTAAATACAGTACCTCTCAAAATCTCAGTCAGTTAACCTCCAAGTGTCCAGAGAACTTTCATAGTGATAGAAGAAAACAACTTAAAATACAAGAGAAAACAAGGATTATGATATTAAAAAATACTGGCAAAGATTCAAGGGCAACCATAATGATTGAAATTTTGCCTTCTTTCTTTCAAGAAGATTGATTTTGACTATATAGTGTTCCTTTATGTTGAAACATTTCATGTGGTTCTCCTCAACTCAGCTATATTTCCTTTTTCTGTTTCCAAAGATACGAAATCATGAATTTTAAGAAAATGGGGAAGGACTACTTTGATTATATCAATGTTGGCAGCTGGGACAACGGTGAGCTGAAAATGGATGATGATGAAATATGGTCAGAGAAAAATAATATCATCAGATCTGTGTGCAGTGAACCCTGTGAAAAAGGCCAGATTAAGGTAAATATATTCTCCATTTACTTCAGTAATACGGAATGCATCACTTTGAAATTTGAAAGCATTGTTTTTCTTGATTCTTACACTGAGATTATGCCACACCTTAATAAAAATGTACAGACTTATGTATTTAATTCTTATTTTTAACATAGTGATCTCACAATTTTCATAAGTTGCCATTTTTTTGTACTTCTGTATCAGTGAACTACTGTCTTTTTTATACTTATATTCCAAATGCTTTAGAACAGATATTGTTTCGTTGTTTGGGGTTTTTTTTCTGCATATTTTACAACATTTCATTCAGTGGACTGCAAATCCCTGACTGGGACTTGCCAGCAAAATTGCAGGTAAATTATAGAACTATAGAATGGTTTGAGTTGGAAGGGGCCTTAAAGATCATCTAGTTCCAAACCCTCTGCCGTGGGCAGGGACACCTCCCATTAGATCAGATTGCTCAAAGCCCCGTCCAGCCTGGCTTGAACACTTCCAGGGAGGGGGCATCCACAGCGTCTCTGGGCAACCTGTGCCAGTGCCTCATCAACGTCACAGTAAAGAATTTCTTCCTTCTTTTCTAAATCTATACTAATCCAGTTTGAAACCATTACCCTTTGTACTATCCCTACACTCCCTGATGAAGAGTCCCTCCTCTTATTTTCTGTAAGCTCTCTCTAAGTACTGGAAGGCTGCTATAATATCCCCTTGGAATTATAATTAATAATTGCTACTACGTCAGTGCTAGACATAGACACCTAGACTGGAATGTCATTACTCAGACTTTAAGTCTGTGGTATCATCAGAGAACATTGATAACTACCACTACTTAGAACTTCAGAAAATGTAGGTAACATTTTTTTTAGTCATACCTAGTTTACTCCTTCATTTCTCAGGTTTTTGAATTTTTCTTCCGCCCCTTCCATGTTGAAGTAAATAAGAAAGGTTGATGAATCTGTTGTATATTAATTGTACTCTGTTATCCTTCAGCATCCCATTACTGCAGAACAGTTAATATATTACAAGTCTAACTTGCAGTCATTTATACAAAAAGCCTGTGGACTGAGGGGATGGGCATGGACAACAGAGTGGCTCAGACTGAAGAAAAAACAGCTATAATTCCTGATGTCTCACTGGAAGCTGGATCACTTTTCTCCTGTGTTTACATGGCATGCCTGCAAAACTGGGAAGCAGCTACAGTGAGGGACTGATGGGAGGCTGACCGTGCTCTGCAACACAAAGTAAATCTCTTCAGTCTGAGTTTTCCAGAGTTTTAGAACATAGTCACTGTGTTTTATTCACTAACTGGTCTTTGGCAGAGTTGGTAAGTGGGTCTCATCAGGCCAAATGTATATATCTTCGGTGTAGGTATATACAGTTATACCACTTTTCTGAACTTTCATTATAGTCAATGGAAATAATATAATATTCCAGGTCAGGAGTCATCTCAGCCCTATGTAGACTTTGAAAACAGTTAAGATGAATATTGTTGTAGAAACACTTTTTTCTCTTTGCTGATGGTGAAAGGCACTCAGCCAGGAGAGTTAGTTCAGATGAGAACATACTTTCTGCAGACACATAAAGGAAGGTGGGATGAATTCCCACAGTAACTGGACAGGGGTCTGATGTCAGCCTGCTCCAGGCACGAAGTCACAATTGTGAGAGGACAGAGATGGACAAACAGATAACCTCAGAACTGGGCAACTCTGAGTTCCTTTGTGATCTGCTGCAGCAACATAGGCAATAGGAAGTATCTTGTGATCTTCATTAACAGTGTCTCCTTCCACCTTCTGCCCATACTCTCAAGAATTCTCCCAAGAGGATTCTTCACTATGAAGCCAATTCATCATGCACTTAGACATATGCTTGAAGTCGAGTGTCTCAAATGTTCTTTATGCTCCTCATGAGTTACTGATTATAAATCTCAGAGTTTACTTCTTAGTCTTTTATCATCTTCATGGTCTTCACAGGTGATAGAGAGAGCTTGGTGCTCCATGGCTTTCCTGAAGAATTCTGTGGGACTGAGTTACTGTGCAAGAATTTGAAACATTCAGTGTAATGATATCCAACACTCAGCAACACTTGGTACATTCATATGGAGGACTTGATTACATGCAAACACAACTCAGCTCTGTACATTTGAAATAGTGCAGACATATGATTATTTGTATAAACGTGAGTTCAAAAGATTGCCCAGATGGCAAGGAGAAGGGAGGATATATTTTGCTTTAAAGAAAATTACTGTTGTTAATAGGGATAGAAAAGACTGCTTTGCAGTTGAGACAACAAACAGTTCAAGAAATTAAAAATAAAATAATGAAGAAATAGCTGACTAACCAATTTAATACAAAAAAAAAAAAAAAGTCTGACCTGATTCTGAGTAGTAAAGAACAATTATTTTGATTCCTAGAGAAGGATATATAATCCTTCTCTCGATTAAATTCCAGTTAGTGCTAGATAAGAAATGCTCAGTGTACCATGTTTCTGAGAGATTTGCCAAATTTCAAGTATGTTATAGATGTTAATTTGGTGAAAACTTAACAGAAAAGTGTAAAATTTGTTTTGATAAAAAGTTCAAGTGTTTTGGTAATAAAATATCACTTCTATTTTGCCACTTCATTTTGATTTTTTTTATACACTGTAAAATTATGGATTTTTATAATGAATCAGGTTTACCAAAATATGTGTCTAAAAAATAGTACAAGTTTTCTAAGAATGAATTTTCCCAGACAGAAGAAATTTTGTAATTTTTCAAATTTTTGTTCTAGTTCAAAATGACAGAAATCCCAAGGTATGAATTCTTCTAGAGAACAAATTTCTGGTTTGCACATAGTTCTAGTCTCAACACTTGCAGAGCAAATCACTTATGCTCGCATGGTTTCTTTGGCAGTTTATATATTCAAGTGTTAATTTTTTTTCTTTCCATAGTGCAGAATTTTAATAACAAATCCAAAAATTAAGGTTTTCAAGTCCCCATATTGCTTTTTTCACTGCGGCATTATGAAGAGCAACACAGTTCTTTTTCGATTATACTCCTTTACATTTCATTTATTAAAACTGCAATAAAGACATTTTGTTTTGAAGCCATCTTCTAAATTCATCATTGCAAAAGGTACTTAAGTCAATCTACTTATGTTATCATTGAGAGTTTAATAACCATTTATAAATTTTTTGAGAAGGGCAGAGAAACTGGGAATATATTATTTCAAGAGAAAGACATATTGACAAGAAGCACAGATGTTTGCAGTGACAGAGATGATAAATAAGGATCTTGAAAAATCTGCATCTCAACCATGATCATGCAATAACGTTTGGCAGGAAATTATAATAGGAGAAATCAGGTCAGATGCTAAAATGGATAAAGATAATATTCTCATACTTAAATATTAATTAGAAATTCAGTAATTAAATAATTCTGGAAAAGGCAGGTTCAGTGTGATGTCTGGAAAAGACCAGTTTTAACAAATCACTCACAATTATATGAAAAATAAGCATGCAGAAATCTTTGATTAATGAAGCCTTAGGGAAATAGTGCTGTTGACATGTTTCCCTGTATGGACCACAGTGGAATTATAGGCTCTGATCTGGCTTCTGTAGGCACAATGCCATCTACGAAATTTTGAGTTTTGCTAAGTCTAAGAGGGAAAAAAAATTATTGTAATTCTATATCTCCACTTATATTTCTGTGAGGTGGATGATACATGATGGGAGAATTGAGCACCTGTATAATATTTTATATAAGCAAACACATTATGAAAAGGAGTTTCCTTTAAAATAAAGTTAAAAAAACTCTCCTGTATCAAAAAATAAGATATTAAAAATTAAATTAGCAACTGGGACAGCATGCATGTATGGTACTAAATCTAAGTGTCGATTTTTGTTTCAGGTTATCCGTAAAGGAGAAGTGAGTTGCTGTTGGACGTGCACTCCTTGTAAAGAGAACGAATATGTGTCTGATGAATACACATGCAAAGCCTGCCAGCTCGGCTCCTGGCCCAATGACGACCTCACAGGTAAATGAGTTGTGACTGTGCTTATGTTGTCAATGAAATTGTTCTCTGCTGAGCTGAAGAAACAGATGCCAGACACAAGTGAGTATGTGGACTGTGAACCCAGTGATAAAGCTGAAATTTGAACGGAGGTTGCTATTTGTCTTCTGTCCTCAACCTCATCCAGGGATCGTCAGTGTAATTCAGCTGTTTTCTAAAGACATGAGTTAATAGATCTAGAAATAAAAAAAAAATAGTCCTGGTTTTGTATTCAAACATGTCCTAACATCTGGCTGGTGGCACAGATCTTGTCCATCCCCAAACAAGGAGAGAAATTAAGTTCTTGTCAGAGGAATTATTAAGGGAGGTCAAATTTTAGAGTTTTATTTTCTTTCCAAACACGTCCAGAAGAGTCATGCAATACTTTCATTTTAATCTGAAAGACTTACTAACTAGATGCCGTAGTTGCTACTGATAAATACATGTGTGCTTCAAATAGACTTAGGTTTGCATTAGTCCTTTTTTCACCAGAGTCTGCTAGAATTCAAATTCTCTGCTGGGTTCAAATTCTCCAAGCCATGGCATAGTTGTCTGTGCTCTTTTAGAATACCAATTCGGGTACTTTAGAGATAAATTACTCCAAAATGTGTATCCTACAGCCTCTTTTCCTATGACTAATAAACAGAATTCAAGTAGTCAGCACACATAGTACTTCAAAACACTCTTCAGGGATCAGGTTCTCATTATGCCAGACTCTGTATAGACAAGGGGAGAACAGAGGTTTTTTCAAGAGTTGTTCACAGACTTGGTTTGCATATAATTTCTATGAATGAGGGTAGAAGTCTTTAAGGTGGAAGAGAGGGAAGACAAAGGGAAAAACACTTTCCTGGATGAATTTATATAAGTGGAAGAATGTCAGGCAATGCTTGGCCTATAGATAGGTTTTTATATATAAAATTAGTAATTTCCCAGTAAGGAATGTTGCATTGCTGCAATATATGAGCTAGGTTGCCTAATTGTTGCAAAAATATAGTTTAGCCACCACACCAGACTGGTCAGTTTATGAAGGTAAACTAATGCAAACGGTCAGCTTTTCAGCTGAAAAAGAGCTGACAAGTTAGTCAGGAGGCAATTTGCTCCAAGGGCATCATCAAATCAACAGAGGATCCACTCCTGAAACACCAGTGGCGGGAATGGCCCATTGACCTGGGGAATCACAGAATCATAAAATCATTTAAGTTGGAAAAGACATCTGAGATCGAGTCAAACCATTAACCTAGCAATGACAGGACCAGGACTAAACCATGTCCCTAACAACTCATCTACACCAAGGTTTAGACCTGGAGGTCTTTTAATACATCCAGGGATGGTTTCTCAGCCACTTCACTGGGCAGACTGTTCCAATGCCTGACAATCCTTTCAGCGAAGAAATTTTCCTGATAACCAACCTAAATCTCCCCTGGTGTAATTTGAGGCCATTTCTTCTCCAAGTTTGGGTAATTCAGTGCAAGACCCCTGTGTAAGGTAAAGCAGAGTGAACAGCTACCAGGTTGGCCTTTGGGTTCTGCGCTTTGAGCTGGTTCCCCAGGGCATGCAGATGTCCATGCCTCAGGCAAGGCATCAGTTTGGGCTTCTGGGATGATTTACCCTCTACAGGTCTTGCTTTACCCTCAGGATAGAAGAGCAGAATGAGGTGGTACCTCGAAAGTTCTGGGCCCCTCAGTTCAAGAAAGACAGGGAACTGCTGGAGAGAGTCCAGCACAGGGCAACTAGGATGATTAAGGGAGTGGAGCATCTCCCTTATGAGAAAAGACTGAGGGAGCTGGGGCTCTTTAGTTTGGAGAAGAGGAGACTGAGGGGTGACCTCATTAATGTTTACAAATATATCAAGGGTGAGTGTCACAAGGATGGAGCCAGGCTCTTCTCGGTGACAACCACTGATAGGACAAGGGGTAATGGGCTGAAACTGGAACATAAGAGGTTCCGCTTAAACTCGAGAAGAAACTTCTTCTCAGTGAGGGTGACGGAACACTGGAACAGGCTGCCCAGGGAGGTTGTGGAGTCTCCTTCTCTGGAGACATTCAAGACCTGCCTGGACACGTTCCTGTGTAGCATAATCTAGGCATTCCTGGTCTGGCAGGGGGATTGGACTTGATGATCTTTCGAGGTCCCTTCCAATCCCTAACATTCTATGATTCTATGATTCTATGAAAGCTCTTGTAGGATAAGTCAATGGTTTCTCACCCAGCTCTGATTGTTTTAAAGGATTGTTTTACAGCTGTATTTTTAACCATAGAATCATAGAATTGTAAAACGATTTGGGTTGGAAAAGACCTCAAAGATCATCTAGTTCCAGTCATAGGAGCCATCCCACCAGATCTCCGTGATGCCTACAACATCATAACCTTGTAGATACGCACACATCTCTAACTCATCTTGTTTGGTTTAGTCAAGCCAACTGCTTTGAACTGCTAGATTTTGCAAACCATTCATCTGGCTTTAGACATGCATTTTAAGCCTTCATGGGCACCAAAGTCACTACGCACACAAAACAACCACTCAGCATCGGTGCCAAGCAGTATTCCTCAGAAGATCTAATCCTTGTTCTTCAGCCAGGCACAAATTCAGCAGACACTACTTGGAAACTCAGTCCTTGACCCCCATGAGTACAGCCGATATGATATGTTCTGGTAAAAGGACACCCATCACCATAGCTTCACAGCTGTGTAGTTTCCACCTCACTTACCGTGCACATAATGGTTGGATTTTATCTTTTTCAGCTTTGTATCAAAACCAGATTTTAAGTCTACTCACAGCTTATCCATATCATGTATTGACCTGTGGTTTTAATGATTACATTTATAGTCTCAACTTTTGTAGCCTGTAAAAAATTGCCTCTCAGTCTTGTTTACAACATAAGATTTAGTAATAAGTGTGAATTAAAAGTAGGGAGAGGGAGATGTATTTTGTATTCTGGCAAGAAAACTTCCCTTCAGTTTTGTAAAGCATACACCAATCTCCTTGAAATGTCCCTACATCTGATACTGCAGTAATCTATCTCTCTGCTGCTTGATAAAGCCGTGTCTTAGGTAATGTCATCTCCACAAGGCTACATATATAAAAAGCTCCTTGAAATGAGTCTTCCTTGCATGATCACCTTCAGATGAGAGTCCTGTAAATATATCAGTCGTGCACCTAAGAAGGCTTTCGATGTGGAGCTGCACCTCACTGTTTGCCAGAGATCTGAACTTGGATAAATACATTTCTGGAATCCTTTCTTGGTTCTCACAACAAAACATTGCTCCATCTTTCTTACACTCAATGACCAGCATCAGTTTTGTGTCACAAACTTCTCTATATAAAATGTGCAATTACAGGAATGTTGCTCACAGAAAGGAAGAGAGATTAATGTTTTTATGCAGTCACCTGTGGGATATCAGAATTCAGATGCAGGAGGAAAGGCAGAAGGAAGGCAACATGTATAGGAAAATGAAGTTATTTTCAGAACAGAAAAAGACGTTGGAGTTCTGAAGTACAGAAAGTACAGGAATTCCAAAGGTAGTAGGAAGGTCAGGTGGGAGGAAGAGTTCTTCTTGATTAAATCACTTACTGGAAAGTATCTCCATCTAAAAGTGAACCTGACGTGAGAAAGGGAATGTTTAGCTGCCTGTATTTTATTTCCTCAGAAATTGCCATCTTAATGAAATTATTTTTTTTCACTAACTTGATCAGAATGGCTTTTTGATTCTCCAAAACCTCAAGTGACTTTGAGGGCATAGCCTTCTGCATTCAAAAGGGAGTTTTGGAAAGACCAGATAATTTTTGTTCTGCATCTCAGATATTTTTCAGTGGATATAGGAGCATCTTGGTCCAGTCGTCACTAGCGTTTAAGGACACTTTTGAGGTGGGAAAGAGGCAATTAGTTCCCTTTCTGTGATTCAGGGACAGCATGCAACAGTAACAGAAGTAAAGTTCTGTCTAGTGATTCGGGCACTGCAAGGAAAACAGATGATATTAGTTTTGGTGACACCTGGATTATCTTCAGGCTGTATTGACATTTTTCTCATTCCCCGTGTACTCCAAATATGCTGCCTATTTGTTTTTCTTAATTGAATTCCCATGAAAATAGAAGCTGAAACATTTTACAGCTCTTGAAATGTTTTCTTTGCTGTAGGCTAAATATCAGAAACACAGGTTTAGATTAGATATCAGGAAGAAAGTCTTTGCTATGAGGGTGGTGAAATACTGGAACAGGTTGCCCAGAGAGGTGGTGGAGGCCCCATACTTGGAGACATTCAAGGTCAGGCTCGATGGGGCTCTGAGCAAGCTGATCTAAATATGTCCCTGCTCACCGCAGGGACGTTGGACTAGATGACCTTTAGAGGTCCCTTCCAGCCCAACACATTCTGTGGTTCTATGATTCTGTGATTTTTCACTATAGTTACAAAAATGCTTTCACCAGATTAAATACAGCAGAGCCAGGATGGTAGTCCTGTGATTTTGTCTGCCTCTCTGAAAGTGCCAGATAAAAGCTGGATTATCCAAACAATGCTTGAATGGAAAGGATTGAGAAAGTCCACCTCTAAGTGAGACAGCAGCCATTTCAAAGAGCTCTGACAATACTGGTGCTGTACCTGGTTTGGCCGGTACCAATCTGGATTCCTCTCTGAGAAGTGAGGACTCCTGTTTTCCTCACCCTGAGGGCATGGCCTATACTGTCAGCAAGACCTGCAGGGAACAGACAGTGCTAGGAGCTGCTGTCTTGGCTCCAAGCACTGTTTGGGGCAGCCAAGGGTCATGGCTGTGGCAAGGGACCAAGGTCAAGGACACCTGCAAGGCCAAGGGCACAGGTGATGCTCAGCAGCAAATCTCAGTGGATTTTCACAGAAGAGCTCATCTGGCTCTTCCTGCAGTGTGACGATTTGGGCTGTGGCAGAACCCACAGGGGTCTGAGGCTCAGCTGTCTTTTAAAACTGGATCCTGCACCCCCTGCCCCTAAGGAAAAAAATCATTCATCTCTTGCCTGGAATATTTTCAGACAGTAACTGCTTGTTGCTACCAAAATGCTTTCTTGCATTGGTGCTTGCAATAAAGTTACAGACATTGGTAATTTCAGCAATTATCTGACAGTTGTGAGCATGAGGTGGAACACAATTTAGCCTGTGCTGACACTGATTTCGCTGCTGAAACTTTACTAGGATTTTGCTTTTGACCATAAGTGGCAAGGCTGTAATTCAGATCGTGTATAGAAGGACGCAATTTTTATCTGGTTTGTTTTAGCATTACAAATGCACATCAGCAGAGATAATGTCCAATTTTCACCCTGACTTTCTGTCTCCTGTATTGCTCTTTCTTTTTTATTTCTTATTCCAAATGAAATGTAACCATTTCCACAAGTTACTCTCACATCAGCTTCTTGGAGAGAGCAGAAGAAAATGAGTTAAGGGTAGATATACTACGACCAGGATTTCTGGCTGTCATTTTCAGCCCTCTCTTGTTGATGGGTTTGTGAGCTTTTCCTCCCTCAATTACTTGTTCTAGGTAAGGTGTGGACTTTAACTTCCAGTCCATTTACCACACAAGTCTCTGGCATAAGCCACACAGTGCTTAAGGCTCAAGTGGGCTGGTTCAAGAAAGCTGATCTCAGTGAACAGGTCTTGGGGGTGCTCCTGGGCTGGATGAATGCAGATTTGCCAACAGAGCCGAAAGGATCCACTTCTAATTACATTATGGAAAGTTTGCTGAACACAACGTATTCTTAATAAAACATTTACAACACTCAGAGACAACATTTTTTAGTGAAACTTAAATCAAAACATTAGAGCTAACATAAGGATGGATCTGCTTGCTGCAATTCATCAGTTGCTCCAGTAATTCTGCACATTTGTGTAATTAAGGAATCATTCCTCATGTGGTCACAGTAACTTTAATGTATTATTCTAAGATTTGTGTTCTCACCTTTTACTATAATGCACAGCTAAATCAGTATATTTGAGTTACAATGGACTTAGGCTCCTGATCTACAGATGCCCTTCTCCTATCTTTTGGGATTATAAGTAGGGAAACTTTCAGAAGCATTAATATAAAACATCTAGCAACATAACATCAATACACTTTGGATAATGCATCCCAAATCCTATGAGGAAACTCTTACTCACAGCTAAGGTGTGGCTATATTATTGTTTAGTTTCCAGCCTTGCTGTTTGAACTTCTATCCTTGGAAAGGTCTGTGAAAAGTTACCAGGAAAACCAAGTCTTCTGTCAATGCGTTGAATTCACTGCCCAGGATGCCAAGCCCCACTGAAAAATATTTAGGACTTAGTAAACCTGCAGTAATTTTCTGCCGGTTTAGTCTCCGTGTGCAGACTCAGTGAGCTTTACCTTATGATGTTGACTTAAGGGACTTCGCTGAATTCCCTTCACCTTCCAGAGTGCATCCAATTCACAAGCATAAGTCTGTCGTGTTTACCTCTGGAACTAGTTTAATTATATATTTTATATTGCCTACCATGAAAGGGATTTTCAGTGCTAAGCTGATACAGTTTTATGGATGCTGAAGGCATGATAGGGTCTCTCAGGTGTGAAGGCTATAACAACAAATTAAAACAGTGTCAAGATCAAATCCCCAGAAAATATGAACTATAATACAGTGCTTCATATCTGTGAACTCTTCTCCCAGATAAACTAATTTTAACACAATATGAAAAATCAGAAATAAGTGACAAATTTACCTCTACAGAGAAAGTGTGGGGTACAAATGCACCTATGGCAGTGGCCAAGTTTTCAAGAGTTACTCCTCTCCTTGTTTATGGTACAGTTTGGCCTATCCCTATCAGATGTTTTCTCAAAACAGAAGATCCTTATACCTTTTTCAGAAGGTCCTTATACACCTTCATCTTTAATTTATTGGTGATTTTTGATGCTTCTTTCAGAAAACCTTTCCCCAACATGTCAAATGGAACCCTAATTCTTTATATCTGTGTGTTTTGCTATGCATATGTGTATCTAGTATCTCACTCCCACTGACTACGTTTCTGGACAGAAGAACCGAGGCAGTTTTTTATCAATTTTACTGGGGCTCTGGTCCCAGAAGCAGTGCGCTCTTGAGCCCGGAGTAGAACAACTCCACACCTCCTCCAAACTGGACTGGTTCCTAACAGCCTTTCCACAAGCCAAATATTGCCTCAGCACACTGCAGGGACCAGAAGACAAGGCTGCTGGCTCTGTTCCACCTGGAGTTTACAAGCCAGACAGGAGAGATGACTTTCCAGGCGCTTGGAGATGTTGATGAAGTGTAAGAGGTGGGCTGTGAGGCAGGATCTTGTCCAAATGGCCATTGAGCATACACCTGTTTTGAGAATAGGAACAAATTCTTCTTGTGTTACCATTTTTCAGCTTTCACCTTGGTATAATCCTGGCCATCAGCCTAACCTGAACACTCACAATCCTGTTTTCCCTTTTTTTTTTTCACTTGATCTAGCTGTCCCTCACTGCAAAGTACCATTGTCAGAAACCATTAGCTGCAAAGCGATGATATGAAAACCTCACCTATCATTGCTTTATGAAGACTATCCAGTCCTTAAATATTAATTTAGGAATAAATCATTGCACAGTTTAGCATTCTCCTTGTAACGTATACCCAGTGACAGGGGAAGAAATGGAATAAGTTTTCAAGTATTTTCTCAGATATTTTACTAAAAAAATGTAAAAAGATTAATAAAGCAAGCAAGGCATGAAATAGTCTGAAACTAATGAGAAATGCTTAGTTGTAAATTACTTCTGCTGCAACATTAGAAACTCAAGAAAAATTCAGCCCCCATATCATTGTCTGCATAAAAAGGACAGCTGTTGGATAAAGACCTTATGTCTTCAAGTTTCCCATCCAAGAATATATAGTAATATTAGAAACTGGTAACAATTTGTTTCCCCAAAATATTAATTAAACCTTGGTAAAAGCAGAAATAGATTTAGAGGTCACTTACTCATAAAACTTCCTGAGGAAGAGCCTACATTGGGATATCTAGACACACCAGTGTATGTTTTCTGGTTTTCACTCTCCTTCCACTGCTCTCACTGGTATAATATGATGATTTTAATGTTGTGATTCATGTGCTACATTAATCTTGATGAAGTCGGAATGAATGTTAGTATTTCCCTCACAATGAGTATTTAAACCCTTTAAAAACGAGTCAAACATAACGTCAGCTAATGCTGTGAGAGTGTTTCATAAGAAGCTAAATGGCTTTGTTACATTAAGACATGGCAATATTTTATTATTGCAACAGAAAACTTTACACACCAAAGCAGTTAAAATAGGGATGGAAAAAAATAATCGACATTTCATAACAAAGAGGACAATTCTGTTGCAAATTTATGTCATTTAACTGCACTAATGTCAAGGTCTTGTTGACCCTAAACCTGCTGTTTTTTCTGTTTTCTGCAAGAGTGCAGAACTATCTGCCTTGTACCTTTGCCAAACAAACTAGTGAATATACCACCTTATTGTAGGTATTATATTTTTGATAATATTGTGTAGAGATATAGAATACAGAAATACTGGGAGAAGAGAGGAGCTAAACCTAATATCTACCCATACAATTTTATCAAATGATTTTTACTACCAAGAATGTCAGTGGCCGTCTGGGAAAAACTTTAAGCCCCTCTTGAAATAAAAGAAAAAGGCAAAAATAGATCTTGCATGATGAAATTCACAAATTATAGTCCTTATGTCTACATTTACTCCTGATCATCAAGTCATTGAGGTCCCAGGTTCCCTAATTAATTGGAATTGCTTGGCATCCAGATGCCCATCAGACAGTGCTAATTACTGTCACTGCTGAAAATGCAGATGTGAGCAACTGGTGCCCCATACTCACAGGATGAAGTTTCTTGCGATGGCCCACCCTTTCCGTCTGACCTATCCAGAAGACATCAACCTGATTGCAACAATCCTGAGTTCTGAAGCCATTTAAACTTTGCAATCAATGCTACTCAAGCTTAATAATATTAATAGGGGAAATAAAATCTTTTAGTTGCATTTCCTTCACTCCATTGTCTCCTTCCAGCTGTCCTGCCCTAGCTGGAAGGGCCAGAGTGACTACTACTGTCAAAAAGTTGCACTCCAGACAATCAAGGTCTTCCCCCCTTATTCCTATGATATTGGGTTTACCTGAAATGGAGTTCATTTTCCCCATAGCATCTCCCATAGTGCTGCCTTTTGTAGTGGTAGTTAGAAAGGTGCTGGTAACACATCAGTGTTTTGGCTACTGCTGAGCAGTGCTCACACAGCACTAAGGTTGTCTTTCCAGCTTTCCACCCTCACCAGTAGACTGGAGGTAGGCAAGATCTTGGAAGAGGACACAGCCTGGACAGCTGACTCCAACTGACCAAAGGGATATTCCATACCATAGGATGTCTGCTCTATAATAAAAACTAAGGGAAAGGAGAAGGAGGGGACTCATTCATTACGACAACATTAGTCTTCTGGAGCAACTGCTATACCTACTGAAGCTCTGCTTCCAAATATGTGGCTGGACATTTCCTACTCATGGGAAGTGGAGAATAAATCTTTTGTTTTCCTTTGCTTCCACACACAGCCTTTGATTTTTTGAAATGTCCTTTCTTTTGATCCATGAGGGTTTTTTTCCATATTATTTTCTCCTCATCCTGTCTTGATGAGGAAAGGGAGTGATAGAGCAGGTTGGTGGTCACCTGGCATCCAGCCAAGATCAACCCACCACACCTCTCCAGGATTTACCTTGCAAAAAGAAAGGAGCAATGGAAGTGGGATGCCAGCAGCAATTTTTCTGTCAGCTTTTACTCCTGTCCATTGATCTGCACACTGTGGAGTGAAGTTTCTTTGACTTTTTATGACCTGCATAACATAGAATGACTTTTTACATCCTATACATAGACTGAAAAGCAATTGCCCTTAGATGGATTGTACTGTTAATTCAGCTTTGATACTAATTTATTGAATTCAGTTTGATTTCACAAGTTAGATGAGATTTTAATTCTTCAGAAATCTCAAAAGGATGAATGGCAGATAAAGAAGTGAGCAATGTGTGCCGTCCCAAATTACCCATCATCTGCAACTCTGATTCTAACAACAATTTCTTAGAAAAAAAGGTAACATATCTGAGAAAGAAGCTCTTTCTTTTTCTTGACAGTTAGAATCTGTAAAATTCCCCTCCATAATCATTGAACAAGTACCAGTATCCTTCAGAATGTATAATATAATTAGTAGGATTGACATCTGGTCCTTTAAGTGCGTATACTGTGTAGACAACTCTGAAACATTTCACAGGAAGGTAATGCAACTTGATTCTGAAATTAGTTCATAAGTTAATATATTTAAAAGACTTTAAAAGGAAAATTCCACTGTGAGAGATGACTTATCTTAATCAGTTTGGCCATTTTTTCAGTCATCATGTTATATTCCAGATAAAGAGTATTACTGAAATAAGCTGTCACTGAAATGTATTTATTGTGCCATTATATTAAGGTAATCTTCACCTACACTCATTATAATGGAACCTACCTGAAAGACAAAAAAGAAGAGAAATATCAGCAAAACCTGTAACTATATCGTTAAAGAATCTTACTTCTACATACTTCTGTTTACCTTCTTTCTTTCTTTTTCTGTAGGTTGCGACCTCATCCCAGTCCAGTATCTCCGATGGGGTGATCCTGAACCAATTGCAGCAGTTGTTTTTGCATGTCTGGGTCTGCTGGCCACCTTGTTTGTTACAGCTATATTCATAATGTACCGTGATACTCCAGTGGTCAAATCATCCAGCCGAGAACTTTGCTACATCATTCTAGCTGGCATCTGCTTGGGTTATTTGTGCACTTTCTGTCTCATCGCGAAACCTCAACAGATTTACTGTTACCTTCAAAGAATTGGCATCGGCCTCTCCCCAGCTATGAGTTATTCTGCTCTAGTAACTAAAACCAACCGCATTGCAAGGATCCTGGCTGGAAGCAAGAAGAAAATTTGTACAAAGAAACCTAGGTTCATGAGTGCCTGCGCCCAACTGGTTATTGCATTTATATTGATATGTATCCAATTAGGCATAATTGTTGCCCTCTTTATAATGGAGCCACCAGATATAATGCATGATTACCCAAGCATCCGAGAGGTCTACCTGATTTGCAACACCACCAACTTGGGTGTGGTAACTCCGCTTGGATATAATGGATTATTAATTTTGAGTTGCACCTTTTACGCATTTAAGACAAGAAATGTCCCAGCTAATTTCAACGAAGCAAAGTATATTGCATTTACAATGTATACCACCTGCATCATTTGGCTGGCCTTTGTGCCAATATATTTCGGAAGCAACTACAAGATAATCACCATGTGTTTCTCCGTGAGTCTGAGTGCCACGGTGGCCCTCGGCTGCATGTTTGTGCCCAAGGTCTATATCATCCTTGCTAAGCCTGAAAGGAACGTACGCAGCGCATTCACCACGTCGACTGTGGTCCGCATGCACGTAGGGGATGGAAAGTCATCTTCAGCTGCAAGCCGCTCCAGCAGCCTGGTGAACCTGTGGAAAAGACGAGGATCATCTGGTGAAACCCTTAGGTAATGTTTGCTAATGTGGGAGTGTGGGGAAACAATTATGATCTTCTCAGAGTTACTAAGAGTGGAAGGACAAGGGGAAATGTATTAATGCCCTTTGCCTCTGCACTGGGAGAGGAGTGAGTCCTCTGTCCCACATCTGGGTTTGATTTAGACAAAACGATGTACAAAAACGGGACAGAGTGATGGGCAAACAGTTGCAAGTCTGGAAGTACTCACTGTGAACACAGTACACTTGAGGTAGGGAGGGAAACAAGATACTAGGAGGAAAAAATAATAGAACAAGAAATATACCTCATTGCCTTGTACTGAATGTACCCATTTACAATCTCTATCCCTTAAATAAATTGCATAGTGTCTGTATTTTTCCTCTAGTCACAGCAGTAAGACAACAGAGTTGTTGCTAGTGCAATTGAGGTGAAGTAATAAAACACAAGGTGAAGTACTAAAATACACGTGGCATCGTAAGCAGCCACTTTCAGGCATCTGAGAATTTGTTTCGTATGACTCTTCTGTTATACTTTTAATCTCCTGTTCTCTTGATTTTCCTTTCCTGTATTATCTTTTCCTACTTTCTTTCTTTTTTGTCCTCACCTCTCTTCTTTAACTTTCTTGACACCTTTTCTGTATTCATACGCCTAACTCCATCAAATTCGGATGCTCACGGGCCCTGCTCTTGTTATTGAATAGATACTCCCTTGCGAGACATTTCTTTGTTTCTTCCCAAAGAATTATTTCAATTCAGTGACTATGAACACAACTTGCATGTCCAGTGTATAAAAATGACTGTAAACAAACACTACAGAGAAAGGAGAGCTCTGGAGTGGAAATACTGTCCTGTTTCATAGACAGAGTGTATAGAAGCACATCCAGCCCAGTGGTTCATTCTAATCTTTTGATCCCTTTCACTTGTCGTATGAGTGCTATGGGTTATTTAACTGCTGGCATAAACAGAATTCTGCCTATATGAAAGTGCAGGGAAACAGTTTTGTCATCCCTCAGCTATATACGTCTAGCCTGGAAGTGAAAAGTTAGCTAGACTTTTCTCCTCAAAGAAACACACGTGGATTTTAGGATTGGCAATACGAATATTTTCAGACATGCCATTGTTCAAAACTGGAGTTGACATAGAACAAGGGCAATTTGTGCTTCCATTTTTGTGTGAAGCAGAATTTAGACTTAAGGGAGGATTTTATTAATAATACCTGCAGGACAGATTATGCCAAAGTGATGATTTGTTTCTCTCAGGTTATTAATAATGCTTCACTTTCAATGATTTTGAATTGGTACAGAAATGGCCAGTCTGTTACAAGACATTTTGTACATATGGCCAGTTAATGATGGCATCTTCCAGTCCCTTTCCAGGTGAAGGGCAGGATGATATTTTAAAATGATAAATCTTTTATCAGAGTAAGTGATGGTTACCTGAAATGTTCTTTTCCACAACTTCTGTCGGTATGCCTGAATGACCTGAGGTACTTGGGTTAGAAGCTCTATAACAGTTTCCGGACCATTCTTCATAATATGTCCTAAATAGGAGGGCATTCTTCCTCTTCAAGATCATTATTATTTTCCCTCACTTTTACTGCCAAGATGATTTGCATCTCACAATGTTTTTTCTCAACAAGATGAAGTTATAGATGATGGGAAGATCTTGGGCTTGAGAAGGATTTGTTTGTCATCATTTGGGCCCGGTGTTGAAAGATTTTGCTCTAAAGTCTTTGTTTTGTTCTGAAAAGTAAGGAGTGCACCCTGCTATTAAATATCCTAAAAGACAAGGTGTATTGTCTTCTTTTTGAGGAGTGTTTCAATTTCTTTACATACCTCAATGTGTAGATAACACCTGTGGTAGAAGGTTATTAGCAGGATGTAATAGATCATCATCAACACTGACTTCTTTTTCCACATCACTGTCTTGTAAACGTCCTCAATTCTGAAGAGCATTGAGAGTGCCCAATATGCGTGTGTAGGAATGAAAAAGGCATCACAAAGCTGCCTAGATATAAAGAATTAGCACATTTCACCTGAAACTTGGAGAAAATCTTTTATGTGTTTAGCAACGCATAAAACTTCAATAAAGAAGACACTCCTAATGCGTGTGTCTGAGTCCTCAGATGGTTGAACTGTGATGATGCCATTTTGCTTAGCAGTGCTCAGTCAGTGTGTGGCTGAAGAGTCTGGGAATCCAAGAGCAAATTGATTCTGTTGATCATGAGAAATTCTCTCTAATCAACGCTTATTTTGTTGCGTGAAAGAAAACAAAACAGAGTTCTGAAATGTGCTGTGTAAATTTAAAACACTGCTCAGGACTTCACCTATGTCTTATATCATCTTCAAGAAAGAGCAGAAAAACATTCTCCGCTTTAATTCTGTTTACTGTAGAGCAGGAACAAATAGACCCCAACCATTTTACTTCATATTCAAACATTCCTTAAAAAAAATCTTGATGCACAAAGTAATATGTTTCCAAGTATTATTCAGTACAATGCTCAAAAGCTTGTTGGGGTAGTTATTTAAGTAAACACTCAAGTATTCAGAATCAAAGGAAATATGCACTAGAGATACATGTCATTACTTGAATAGCTCAGAGGGATTTTGCTTAAAAGAGAGTGAGTCACTGCTGAATTTTAAAGAAACATGCTATTTAAGTCACCAGTGCGTAGAGGGGCCCCTATCATTATTATTTTGTTTCTGACACTAATTTATAGCACAGTGTAGTATTGCATCAAATCATTGTCAAACAGATAATGCCAATGCTCAATTCAGAGCTTTCACATCAGCTGCAAAATGACAGATAACAAGACTGCTTTTGCCTAAATAAAGCAATGCATCTGTCAGAGTCCTAAATGACTTTTTGCACGGGGTGTTCTTCAATTAAGAAAACGCGGGTAAACTGTGGATACGTGTTGGAATGAGTCTTCATGTACTGAAATTTGTAGAAGGAGAGAGGAAAACTATTCATTACCTAATGAAATGAAAACCATCTCGTGATTCAGCAGTACTCACCAAAATATATTCTACCCTCATTTAGATGCAAGGCTAAGGAACCAGACATAATCAGAAGCAACCTCACAAAGAAAAATGCAGAACACTACCTAGCTGGAGCCAAAGCCACACAACCTGTGTAGAGAGGCATTTGGCTGGACCTTCTTCCAGTTATCTTACATGTTAATTTCATAGGGAGTAGGAAGGACATAAATAAGTTGAGCAAATCTTACCCTAAGCTTCCAGGAACAATTAGTATATATGCTATGTAGTCCATTTGCCAATGTCCAAAGTACAGGCATAATTTATCCTCTCCTCATCCTCAAATAACTGTATCCCAGTTAAGATAAGGACTGCATATTTTTTCTACAAGAGCTGCTGCTATGATATTTCTAGCCAGGACTGCACACCAAAAGGTCTCAGTCCTACCAACATTTTCTCTATGCCCTTTAAATTTCTCCCAGATCTTCACAGTGCAGCCAATGCTCCAGCTCTCTGTTTCTCCTCTGTTGATTGTAGTGGCTCCGGTGGTTCCTGCCCTCAGCTGCTCTTTTTGAAGGTCCCCAACCAACCTTCAAAGTTTCTAAGTTGCTTTGGTAGCAAATTCCGCACTGTTCCAGCCTGTATCATGTCATGGGAAAATCAAGAGGAACATGGCATCCTTCTATAAGATCAAGCTGTGACCTAGATGCAAACAGCAGAGGTGTTCTGGCAATGAGGTGGGAACTTCTGAAAGAGCGAGGTCAGAAAACACCATTGCAATCCCAGAAAGAGGCTCTCTGTCTGGAGATTAGAGGTTTATTTCATATGCATTCCCCTTCATTTATTTTTGTAGTGGCAGTGAGAGGCAGAAGAAAGGAATTAGGCAGCTAAAGTGGTTTTTAACTGCCAGTTGGCCATTTTCCTTGATGATGCAAGACTCATTTAGGCTTCTTCTAACACATTCTCAAAAGGCAGAAGCTGGTAGGTGCCCTACACAAGCCAAAAAGGTCTCCCCTGAAACAATACAAGACAGATTAACATCTTCTGAATGAGTTAGGTTCACTGAAAGTAACTATTCATTTAAGCAAAAGGACTGATCAGCACTTTGAATCTGTTGCCCAGGCAGGTAGATATGATCACTCAACAGGAAAGAACGATCACCACACCAGCAAAGTCAGATAATACCGGTCATATTCAAGATACATTAGATGTTTGCAGTACTGTGCATAATTCCTCTGTACAGATGTGAACAGAACAATTCCAGAAAACAGAAGAAAGATGCGCATTGATTTCTGCACCTTATCGTAGACGCTTATCCACAGCAACTCACAAATCTTCCTGAGATTAAAGCTTTATAGTCCTGTGTGGTGGTGATGTTTCATTCCACCTGGATTTACTGTGTGATTCAGTATTTCCTAAATAATTACACATAAACTGTGGGTGTCAAAATAAATTAATTACTCATTTGTGTTACAATGTATTATCTTGTCCTTTTAAGAAATTTGCCTGCCACTGTGTGACTGCAGAGCTGGGCGTTGTTCTGCACACATCTGCAGAACTGACAGGACTGACAGGAGTGGAGATCCCCTGCTCCAGGGAGCCAACAATCACTCTCATGTGAACTGCAGGATTTTTACTGCATAAATCACTATTACTTGTTTTATCTTACTCAGCTTAGACAAAGGTGCTCACATACCCACCTAAGAATTAGGTGCCATTGGAACCACTCTTTCCTCCTCTCAAGTGCTACACTGGGACAAAAACAGCAGCTTGAGACAAGAAGTGCCTGCCTTGCACAGGCTTCAGAAAAAATCTTCAAACGATCAGGCTCATGTGCTGTTAAATGACATCCCCTGTCTCCTGTGAGGAAGACATGATAACCAAGGTAGATTTTTCCACTGGACTGGATTCAGCCCTGGACCACGGGTGGCTATGATTAGTGTTTGAATCAGACAGTCCCAAACTGTGCCATAATGAAACATTTTGGAAACAAGTGTTTACCATCACACTATGGGCTCTGTTTTCTGCAAGGAACAGCTTGTTTTCTCCCCTATCTGTTCTCTCTCCCCTCTTTTTATCTGTTTCATTATAGTTCAAACAGGAGCTATTTTGATCCACAAAATAAGAAAAATACGCTTGAATCAGACTAGAAGCTGTCATTCACGGTTTAAAAATATTGCAGTCTAAATATTATATCATACATCAGCACGTCACATCTCAAGCATCAAAACCTCGAAACAAGTTTTTCAGAAGGTTGAATTGAAATTTCTCAAAAAAAAGCCCACCTTTTTTCCCTCAGGAAATTTTCAAACATTTCTTCTTATTCTGAATCTGATTGAAATCACTGAAAGCACTGAAAAGACATGTGAACTGAAAATTTCAGTCTTGAATTTGAGTTGTTGCAACTTCTTCAAGGTCTGACTATTGCTGTGTTGCTTTGGTAGGAAAAGCCCTGGGAAGACATTGAATTTCCAGATAAATGGGAATCCCCATCAGAATTAAACCTCTGCCACTGTTATACACATTGTACCAAGGGTCTTCAAAATGCAGTTCGTGCAATTCCTACTGCCTACATACCAAATTTTGCCTGGTTGAAAGCCACAGCCATGAAAAAGTGGATAGATTTGAAGTCATGGTCATGAAGCCATGATCAAATGCTTATAGAATACGTGTGTTTGTTACCAGCATGAGCATTTCAGATGGAAATGTGTGACATTAAAATTTCCTGTGCCTCAGGAAGGTAAATTTCCCAGGAGATGAAACAGGGCTGGTTTGACATGGAGCTTCCAGTCATCTAAAGAAGAAGGAGGACATGAAAACCTTAGGGAGTTTTGTGGAAAGCTGAAGCAGGCTCACATTCCTCACGTGTACACCCATTGAGAAACACACTGATCGTGAGTTTCTACCACATATTCTACAGGGACACATTTCTTATAGTGCAACTGCCAATTTTGTCTTCATTTGTATGCAACTTGAACAATTTCTTTGACACATTTTGAACGATGATAAAAGAACACTATCCTTCTCTTCCAAAATAATGTGAAAACCTTTTTACTTACCAGACTTTGTCAGGACATGGGGTATAGGTTCATACTATAACTTTCACAACCAAAGGGCTGAGATACTTCTGCTGACCTGCCTGGTCAAACAGTACTCCAGGACTAACACTCCATCAGGCCCATTGCCTGGCAAAACACAGCTTTCCCAGTCTGTAGAATAACAGTCACAGACTTCATTAAAAAATCATTGGTTCTGCAGGTTTTGCAGATAGTTGCATGGACTGAGTCACAGAAACACGAAGGTGAATATAGAAGAGGCTGTATCCTCATGATACTGAGCTCAAGACTGTGTATGGCCTCTCGTGCGGAGCTGTATCAGCAGCCTGTCAGTTCTGCCAGAATGGATTTCTTTCTAGCTGGAGCCTGATGGAGCCACTCTGCTTGTATAATATAAACACTGATTGGAAAAAGCAGAGAGTTACTTTCCAGCCTGCTGAAAAGAATAATGATTTTTAATGTTGGACAAAGGCAGAGGAGAGATTCCAACCCAGTTCTCTTGTACTTCTCATTCATCAGGCTTTTATATTATATTAGCTTTACACTAAAAGACCTTTGCAATTCTGGTTTTCTTTCACTAAAAAAAAAAAAAAAAGGGACATTATTTGAAATCCTGATGTTTTACAGAATAGGCAAATTTTTGGTGACTTCTAGTTTTTTTAATCAACTCTTATGTGTATGAAGAACTGACCAGGAGATTATTGAAGAATGTGAATCAGGAGAGGTAATACTTAAGAAGTTATGCTATAGAAATGAGTAGCACCATTCCTGAACTGTAGCAGTGACCAGCTTTTAGCCATTGCTTATAAATCCCAGTGAAAGCTGAAAAATTCAAGTGCTGCACAAAACAGGACCAGAGGTTACTGTGAGGCAAAAAAATGTCACTGAGACATCTTCATGTACCAAAAAACAAGTTAACTTCTACAGATGCCATCTAAGGGTACCACCGACTACAAATTGTGTGAAAGTGCTTAGATAGCTTTGTCATATGAACTGATGGCAAAAAAAGTGAGGGGTAAGCTTCTTACATGACATAATGTCATTGTAGCAGGTAACAATTTACATGAGGGGAAGGTTTGGCTCAATGAGTGTGGTTCTTACTTAAAATAACCCAAAATCTAGCCACAGCAATACAAGATATTGTTTCCTTCATTCTAGAAAGGAATTTTGATGCATGCAGGAAGAAAAAATATTTAACTCCAGAGGAAGTCATTATCTTTTTGACTGATTATTCTGCATTTATTAAGGAATCAGTTCCCAAATGGATCATTTAGAGCTATTTTAATCTAATATGCTACAAAAATTTAGATTGAGAGATTATTGAATGGTTTGAGTCCTGCATTTTTCCCTCAATAATTTAGTATTCGTGTCTTTTTGGACAAGCTTGATATTGTGATTAATAAAATTTAAATATTGTGAAATGACTGAAGAGTATTTTATGGAACTCAGTGAAAGGTAGTAGGTCTGAAGGGTTTTGATAAAATGCCACTGAAATATTCAATCTATATAATGAGCTTATATTCTTGAATACCCTGAATACAATGATTTTTTAATTTGTGTACAGTACTAGAGTTGTTTTGAATTTTCCTCTCAAATTTAATTAAAATACTGATGCAGGTGATTCTGGTCTACCAGGGTGATTGAAAGACATGATTTTCAGAGGTCCCTTACAACCCCTACCATCCTGTGATTCTGTGTAATTTTTTGGCTGCATTAACTCAGCACTGAGCCTGATTTTTGGAAATATTTGTGCTATTAAGACAGTGTCCCCATCATTTTGAACTAAGTATCATAGCTGAACTGCACCAATTAAATTATGTTGCAAACAGATCCCTGTCTACTGTTACAGAAATATGCATTACAACAAAATAAAAGGAGGAACAGTGGAGATGGGAACACTCCGATATTTTTTTTTTTTTAGGGGAAGAAAGAGCTGGTGGGGAGGTGTCTATTTTTTAACATCAGCATCTACCCTTTTTCATCTTCAAGCCTGTCTCCCAGAATTCTGGTGACAAATAGATACTATAGTATATCAATATTATGCTTATCAGTCATGCTGAAAAGCACCCAGGCAATCCACGCAGACATTCTCATGCTCATTAGCATACAGGATATAGATCCTGTTGAAACTACCATCTGACCTAGGACAAAGGTTGGTCTCGATGATTTTGAAGGTCTCTTCCATTCAAAACTGTTCTATGATTCTATGATTCTGTGACCTGAGGACACATTTTTCTACCAAAGGAATTTCTGGCTCTTTCCAGAGCAACCTTTGACATGAACTGGCATTGAAATTAACTTAACAAACAGCAGACTAGGACATCCACTTACCTTCCAAGGCTCAAACAAGACATAAGTGAGTCTGACACTATGGAAATAACTGTATAAATTATAAAGAATGGTGATTGTACTTGAATACTGAATATTGATGCAGACTAGTAGAGGAGCTGGAATTTCAGCTGACTTAGAACTCCAATTGGATACAGATTTTTTTTAATAACTGTGACTGAAATTCAAGGCAGGTGTCTTAAAATATATAAATACAAAACTCTCTTAATTTCCTGTAGTTTCAGTTATAACATTATATATTGCAGTGGCTATCCACTTTGGTGCCAGTTAATGACTTATAACACAATTATACATTGCAAAAAAAAAAATTTCCACCCCACTTTCCAATAATGAGGTAGCAGGGAGAAAAAGTGATAGAAATCTAATAAACAAGCTCTGAAGATGCAAACTATTGGAAAATAAAATAGTATTAATATATTAAATATGAAGCATAGCATAAAAATTCCTATTAAAAGCATTGGAAAAGAGAAATTTCTTTCTTATGAAATTGAAAAATGTCATGTTAAACTCAATGCCAAGGTAACGAATTACAGAGCAGTTCCCTGTCCATCCATTTCACAAACCTATACAAGTTTCTAACATTTAAAATGCTTCAGAGAAAATGTGGTTTAGCTTCCTTTTCAATATAATGAAGGAAATAATGAATAAAGTAATGAGACCTTCCCGTGTCATCTTTAATCACACATACCTGAAGAGGAGAGGACAGACATTCAGCATAGAGAATAGAATGGGTAGAACAAGAAATTTTGTGTAAATCAGATCCTAATGTACAGAAATCCTACACTATGGTTTGTGCAACATTTTAGAAATACATTTTCTGGAAGAAGTTAAATAAACATACTGCTAATATTTTGCTATCAGTCTAACCTTCCCTTGAGCCAGTAGAATGTTTTATATGCCATTCTATCAGAAAATATCACTTTAATTCAACAACTGCAATTAAATATGACTGCTTAATTAGAATAAGCTGTAAAAAAAAAAAAAGAAAAATATGAGATTATTCTGCACTTGAAAAAAAATAAATTGTGAGTTTGGCTTTGAAGCAATTTTGCTTGCTGAAATTCTGCTATTAAGCAAACAATGTTTATATGTTGATTTTCTTTGAAGGAACAAGAAGTGCCATGCTTAGTAGTATATAATTTATTTCAGCCATTAAATAAATTGGAAAGTGTCACACAATAATCTGAAACCCCTTTAAAAGTATTCAGTACAGCATGAGGTGATGTCAAGATAGCATGACCAATCTCACAGAAATGATTTTCAAGAACACAGTATGTTTGTGGCTCAAAGCAACCCCTGCATTAACAACATTAAACATCTTTCATAACCCGTTCTTTATCATTCATACAGAAATCTTCACACATATATATTCCCACCTAGTTTAAGGCCAGTCTTAACTCTGCTGCTACAAAATACAAGTTCTTCATCATTCCTTATCATCAAGACCTAGTAATACTGCGGGTGAAAAATACTACTTGTATGTAAGATCTGGCAAATAAAATATAAAACTGGGTCTCAAAAGGTAGGTGCTTTGTAACATTCAGCAGTCTGTCTAAGTTCCAGGCATAAACACATTGAAAAGTCTCTGTAAGAATAATGGAAAGCAAAAAGACAAAATTTCATCAATGCAATGTAAACTTTTCCAAATCTCCTCTCCTCTCCTCTCCTCTCCTCTCCTCTCCTCTCCTCTCCTCTCCTCTCCTCTCCTCTCCTCTCCTCTCCTCTCCTCTCCTCTCCTCTCCTCTCCTCTCCTCTCCTCTCCCTTCTCGTTTATTCCAAAATATTCAAAATGAGAGGTTTGGAGTCGAAATACTAGATATTGCCTGCTTTGATTGTTGTTAACTTGTGGTATAAAGCTTGACTCAGAAAGAGTTTTAGACGTGTAATATCATTTTCCGTATCTCAGACCAAAAATTGGAATCCCATTAGCTAACAAAGATCTTAGGAATTAATCACGGCAATGCTGAGCTTAAGTCCCCAACACATGATTAGTCATTGCCCTGCAATGAGATTTGGCTGTACAATCTCTCTCTTCTGAAGTATTTCTCTGGAAACATCACTTTTTTCCACTTTTGGAAGGTACAGTTTCATCAGGGCATTATTCCTGCTTTGATTAGAGGTAATCTGTTCCTCTTGGGTTACCAGTGCCAAGAACACATTTGGTGCTCATTGATTAGTAACATTACTGCATGGTGGTATGACGTTGCATTCAAAATACGGGTTGATGACAGGACTCCATCTCCCGTGCAGCAAATTACCTCTGCTTTGCATTTCATAAAAAAAAATTGCAGAGTTATCCTGAGATATCTTTTAATTAATTAAACTTCTTGCTGAAAAAAAGAGAGGGAAAAAAAAAGTCTAATGTCTAAGAGTAAAAGCCAGTTTCTAATTGCTGGGATTTTTTTCTCAGAGGATAGATTATCTGAAAAAAACTTCTTTTCACTATTGCAAGCACTTGACTTTTTTGGTAGTCTTTCTCAACCCCTGTAGTGTGTATAATTCAACAGAATAGGTGTACTACCCACATTCTACCCATATACTATTTTTCAAGTATTTGATTAAGGTTTTGGCCAAACCATGTAGATATGTGTGCTATGACACATCTTCTAGGTCCAGCCTGACAACATATTTTGGGTAGGGGATATGCTACCATATGGAATGAGCTGCTTGGTCAAGGCATCCAAGACTTTCTGCATGGAAACGAGGAGAGAGCAGGGGCAGGAGAGACCATGAGCACACCTGAGTCTCACCCTAACATGAAGTCAGGACTACCAGGATAGCAATACCTGCTTCTAAAGCATAGACACGGTCTAATAAAGTCCATATCTAAGGACTCTGAGCCCTTGAAGTGTCCTCACCTTCACTGTGAAAAAAGCAAACAAACAAACAAAAAAGTAAAAAAAAAAAAAGAGTAGGTATGTACACATTAAAACTTTTTTCTACGGCACTGTAGTGGATGACTACTGGTCTCATTCAGGATGATGATCCCTCTGTTTTCCCTTTATTTCCCATAGCATCCATTAATTTTGGTCTACAAGACAAGTTTTGTTGGAAGGCAAAGAAGGAAAACATCTAAAAGTCCTTAAAACTCGAGCGGCCATACTGCTGTTTCCTGCCATGTCCATCGAGTTCACTAGTGAAGGCAGTACAGACACAGTTTCTCTGAGCCCAGGAGAAAGTTTCCTTCTCTCTCCTGATCGCTTCTGGGAGTACACAGCACTGTTGTCAAGAACTAAGTGATGAGACAAAGTATTTGGTAAATGGATAAGTGGTAATTACTGGGAATTCCTTCCCAATATCCTATCACTTATCAAGACTTATAAAATATTTTACTATGTGTCATTAAGCATTTTACTTAAGCCACCTCACCCTTGTGCGAAAAAATGACACAGCCCATAATGCTGCACACAAAGATTCCAAAGAAACACTGAAAATGACATAAAATCTTTTCAATCCTTCCACAGAATTTAGTAGCTACCACTCTGCACAGAAGCAAAGTCTTCTCTCTCTTTTCTAATGAATACATAGTTCTGGAACTGACAATGAGAAAAGAAATCTATTCTTGCAAACATTGCTCACACGGTAGTGTTTTACGCCTCCTCCATACACCAGCTGAAATACCAAATTAATTTTCATGTTAGCAATTTTTATGGCAACTGCAAAGAAATGTTTGAGGCATTTTTTTCTTTTTTCCCATCAGATTGAATCTTTTAAAGCAATCCTTTGTTTTGACAACAATGAAGGGGATATTTTTCAAATTAAAGACATTCTGAGGCAAAATCATGTCCTTTATCTGCTCTGAAAGCTGAAAACCCTTTTAACACAGAGCCTCTGGTGTGCTTTTCCAGAATGGCCACCCAAAAACCTTTGCAGCTTCCATGCACTAGTTAGATGCACTTTCCACATTAGAAAGGTTGATTAGAGTTTGGCCACTGTTTTCATAATTACATGAATATTTAGCACTGAATGGATGGCAGTGGAGCCGTTACTGTGGGTCAAGGCTTTCAGACACTCTTTGACAACATACTATTTCTGATGGTGTAATTTGCTCTTGAGTGGATGGAAAAACTTGAGACATTCATAGTAGTCTCTCTGCTGACTTTCACAGCAGTGAAACTTACACTAGTGACTGGGGAATGAATGATTTGGGAGAGTTCTTCAGAATGGAATGGCCAAGTACCTCTTGTTTCCTTCTGTTGGCAACTTTAGTATTCAGCTTATTGCGAGCATTTGCAGTCTCCAAATTCCTTCTCTCAGTCTTGACTTTCTCCTTTTGTCTTGTTGGGCACACAGGATCTTTTTTGGTTATTGGGCCTCAATGTAACTTAGTTTCCTTCCTGTTCTTTCTAAACGCTACTTTCTTTGCTGTCTTGCACCTTTACTCCAACTTTACTTCCTTTTCTCTCCTGTGATATTTCTACATGTTCTTTTCTCTTTGCTCCTTCTCCCTGGCTACCCTAACTGAATTTGTATGATCCAGTTTGACTTCCTTTGAATTTTCAGTGAATTTATCTACTCTCTAAGCCCCTCCACTTTTTCCTCTGCTCTAGGAATCGCCTTCCATTTAACATCTATGTGTCCTGCACGAGCTTCATGCCTCTTTGGAAGCACTGCGTATACTACACTTGGGATTGTTTTAAAAACCTTGGTAGCCAGTCTGCAAAGCTCCTGTTCCTCCTTTCAGTAAGGCTGGTAAATGGAAGGACTTCTCTGCACTGAGCACACCTCATTTCACTGTCTCCGGTTCACTTTCAGATTCACAAAGATTCTTTCTCAGTTATTCATGTGATATACACCTGCTTCTGAGGATCTACCACAACTGCATCCAAAATTTAGCCTCATTTTGTGTGTACTCAGGTTATTTCTCTTTTACAGGGTTGTTCTCTTCAAGATACCTTTTCCTATATAGATCAGGTTAATGAACAAGCAATAAATAGTTTATACCATAATGTTAGCAGTGCTAAAATGTACAAGCTTCCCCACAGAAGTGTGTTAAATACCTACAGCACAGATTATGGCATGTGCGAATGAGTTATCACAAACTATTTGAGAAGACATCTGCAGGCATTTTGCCCCAGTTTCAACAGAACATTTAGATAGGTGTTTCAACACTTAGTGAAGAATTAGTACAATTAAAACGAAATTCACCACTGGGAAGAGAGCCAGCATAAGACCTCTTCAGTGCTCACATATCTGTTAAGATGACCAGGTTTTATCCTGGTATCCTACCAAGGGATTAATTAGATCCTCAGGTATTAAACTGTTTATCCAAGTGAATTTTTCATCCAGGTGCAAGGTATGGTATTTAAAACACTCAAGTTACTGCATTGCACTCTGGGACTGGGGTGGATTTCACCCGATTTTATGTTTACATCTCTGCAAGTCTCTGCAGTTCTCATACTGCTAATGGAGAGAGGAAGCCCATTCACAACATGGACTGTGAGCTCACCCAAATTTCATCCAACCACCTACGGTGGTAATTGTTTTGACAAGCAGAGCAACGAGTCAATTGTTACAGAGATGGAGGATCAGACAAAAAAAAAAAAAATTAGGAGTGAGAACATGGCCACCAGCTGATTTCTCACTGACCCTTAATTTAAGTGTTGTTTCCTTTAAATTGTTTAGCTAAACATTCTGTTCTAATTTCAAACACAAAAAGATTAGCATGCTATTTATTCTGTAGATTTTTTTTAGCTCTTCCTATACATATAGATATATAAAATATATATTAAAAGAAATGAAATGGGGAGAACCTCACCTGCATAGCCCTGTTTGCTTTAGACAGATCTGGGGTTTATGCAGTTTTCCCACTGCTCCCATGGCTGCTTTGCACTATAACCCACTGCTGCCACGGTAGCATTCAGGTGCATGGTCCTTTGCACAGCAGCTGTCACAGAAAGCTGAGCACACAATCACTTCTTTTTGTTTGCTCCTGTTGTTGTCGTGATTTATTAGGTACAAAGGCAGGAGACTGGCCCCGCCCAAGTCGGAAATAGAGTGTTTCACCCCAAAAGGGAGTATGGGGAATGGTGGGAGAGCTACAATGACCAGGTAAGCAAACAGCAAGTGGCCTTAGGGCAGTGTGATATGTCTGTGAACAAGAGGAGCAGCCCTGGGGCAATGCCAGGCCAGATCCTCTGTCTGTAATTCCTGTGCATCCCATATAGCATGTTTAGAAAAAGAAAAAGAAAAAAGAAAACACATGGCCACTGCTGATTTCTGTGTTCCATCTGACTGCCAAAAAAACCCTGCCCCATGTTCATTCGAGTGATCCGAACCACGTGTCCTGTGTGATGTTGTCTACTATGGTGCTTTGGGGAGGAGAACCCTTACACCCAACTCATTAAGCCAGCAGAGCAGATGAAGAGAGACAGCGTTCATACATGGAGCAAGCAGCTCCAGAACTCCTCTGGAATGGTGGTTCTGCTACATAATAGACATCATATTAGGTTTAATCAAAAGAGATCTTAAAAAGAGCAAAGGAAAACTGATTGATGAAAACATTGTCAATATGAAAATCTGGTTCTTCTCGATCAAAATGTATTGCAGACAGTTCTGAGTTTTACAGTGGTTTTAAGGAAAGGTTTCAAACAGAGTTCAGAACATCTTCATAACTTTCTCCATTTAATTTTATATATTCACATTCAAGTGTGTTTTGGCCATTATATATTGCATGACATTATGCACTAGTGTTACAATTTTAATAAGTATCAAATGCTACACATTTTTGGTGCTACTGGGATGAACTGTTTCAATATGGCCATTTTGATGGTTTTATATTGAAATATTTCAAACTTTAATTCTGTGAAATACTTGGATATTTCAGCTATACATCTCATTTTGAGTCCAGTCAGATTTCAAAAATATTGATCTCGCACAGGACAGAAAATCCATTTCTCCAGACATCTCCATTAATAAATGAATAAGCCACATATGTCTCAGATGGTCATACATCTTTCATGAAGCAACACTCTTAATAAGCATTGTATCATTGTGTCCCGTTCTACTACAATTTAAAAGCATTTTGTTTACCATTTATTAAAAGATCTACCCATTCCAGCTCCTGTAAGGTATTTATAAATGTAACCTTAGAGCACAGAATGAACAAATTATACCTGTAATTTTCCCAAGTGTTACCTCACAGGTAAATTTTATAATTGCAGGAGGGTGTTCAGTGAAACACTTGCACAGCATTGTGTTCCCCATGGGTACAACGATACCAGCTCATGTACCTAAGGCTATCGACTATAATACCACATAGCACACATCTGGGGAGTTCCTGCTACCTAAGGAACATCAGGAACACTCATCACCAAGTGTTGTACAAAATGTATATATGCCTGTTACCTTTTGTCATCTGGGGTTCTGTTTCTTGTCTGTGTAGTGTCTGGATTTTACTTTATTTTTTTCCTACATTGCATTGCCTTCAGTGATATTTATTTTTCATTTAAAATCTATCTGGAGTCACTCTGTAAGAGAGTTTTGAAGAGAAGTACATGTGAATGTCAAACAACTGTATTTTATTGTACAGTATTCACCTCTGTTTTACCTGGCCATATATATATACACTTGAAAAACTTCTTTTTTATATTTTATTTCTTCACAGTGAAGAATCTGTTTGCATTCCAGACTGTAATCGATCTGAGTCAAGTAGAGAGGAGAAAAAGGTTCCTGTTAAAGAGGATTCCCTAACAGTCAAAAAGACTGGAAACTGTGTCAGTCTAATAGTTCCACAGCAAGACTGTCAGCTGCAAGACCTCCTCAAACAGTTAAGAACTCCTGCTGCTTAACAGAGAGTGCAAGTGCATTTGATGGCTGTGTTTTGTTGTCTCCAGCCACACTGTCCTGGCCAGCAGTCCTTGTCAAATTTTGTGAGCTAACTAGAGTTTCCACTGAACAGCCTGGGAACCTCCCACAGAGAATGCAGATCTTGCAGAAAGGAATGTAGGTGACATTCCCCTGTCTTAGAAAGCATCAGACCAGTGCTAGAAGTCACTGGGATGAAGTGCAGATGGAGAAAGGGACCTGACTGTGAACAGTGAAAAAAATCTCATCATGGCACAGGGTAAAGAGATTCCATGATACCGACCAAATCTCACACCCTTCCATTCGAAAAAATGGTGTGCAACTTCATACTGGGCAGTATTGTCCAGTTTATGTTCTCAAATCCCTCGTGCAATATTATTCTTGAGTTCCAGCCCTAGCGTGGATATTCTTCACGTCAGGGCCTAACTGACTCTGTATATCAGTTTTACAAATAGCTTTTCAAAATGAAAAGTGACATAAAAATGTCAGTAATGGGTACACTGTATTATGTTTTATAAGGCTATTTCTGATTAAAAGAAGTTACTATATCCTGCATCACCTGTGAGCATCATTCACATACATCTTATAAAATCAGTTATGGAATGGAATGTTTTATGAGGTTTTCATGAGGCAGGCATCACAAATTTTAGGGGTTTGGTTTTTTTTTTTTCATTTCTTGCATCATATTTGCATTTCTGATTTCATTAAATGCAACAAATAAGAAACTGCTTAATAATTCACAAGAGCAATTTTCCTGCTGGTAGATCCCATGTGCATAATTAATTCTGTATTTATCAGGCGTGCTGAACACCTGAAATTCCTCCAAAAGTATGCTCTTTGCAGAGAATAGAATTCAAAACAGCCTTTAACTCTAGAGATAAATTCTTCTTTTCCTTCATTTTTTTTTCCTTGTGCACTGCTTATGCTTCTGATTTCAGGGTCAGATAAGCTGATGGTTCCTATTTTTCCCAATTTCCATCTCATATGCTTAGAAAATTATCAATTAAAAAAAAAAAAAGGAAAAAAAATATTGACTAAGCAATGTTGAAAGCATCTTAAAGCATTGGGAAGCAGAACCCACAGTTCAAGAGGTGGCATCGTTCTCTATCCATCCTGTGAACTGGATATACCCAAATTAGAAGAGATACGCTTAGAGATGTTTGAAGTGACATTTTTTGGATGAGAAGCAAAACCCAGTGCTAGTTGCCTTAATTAACAGTTGCAATGAGGTCACAGTAATACAGGAAATAAGTTACATCTGGTATCAAAAGAATTTTTGCATTTTGAATCATGATAATAGGTGTCCTAGAAATGTTTCGTTCAGATACCGGAGGCTTCATTTCCCATTCTGATCAGACTTGCTGCTGAAATCGCTGCCAGCATTAGTGTCGCTGGGGGCTGTGCTGGGAGGTCATTGGAATTCTGTCCACCAGCTCCCTCTCACTTTGGAGATTCTTTTATCCTTATACATTAAAGTCATTCATATAAATGTCAGCTGTGATTTTCATGAGGAAAGAAGGTATCAACAGAGTGCAGTTCCTGGCGTAATACAAATAAATGCCCTTGCTGTGGTTAACAGGACACAACTCCGAAAAGTAATTGCAAAATATGTTCTTTGCTTCTAGAACTTGGGACCGGACAAAATCAGTTTTTGCCTTGTATCATTCCTCTTTTGTGTTATGTTGTTATTTATCTTCATAGAACAAGCAACACAAGAATAATTTAAGCTAAATGACTTGAGTGATATACCACTAGCAGGTTCTTTGTCACTGACAGAATTGGCTTTCACCCAGGGAAACAATTATATAAGCATGTAGAGGTTTCCTTAAAAGCTGTTTAAAATGAGAGGAATAGCAACAACATAAATCAGTGGAGTGGTAGAACTGGCATAGTTTAGATATCTCAGGGTTCTGCATCCAGTTTTAACCAGATATCCAGTTCATCCTAGAGTCCCAGGAGAAACTATGACTTCTTCCTACAGGTATACTGGAGTTTGCCACTTCAGCTACTAATTTCTTTTCAGTGTTCTTAGCATGTTGCAAGGCACTGAATTCTCCCAAGGATGAAGAACCTGGATCACTACAAGCAAAATGTATATTGATCTGAGACTGGCCCAAGTGACAACACTAGAAAACCAAAATACACCTGTGCCCATTCTTGCATGCATCACAGTCCCACACATAGATCATGCCTTGTGAAGAGTCATTTTTAATTAAATCTACATAAATCCTTTAATAAGGTTTCAGTAGAGGACACTAAAAGGACAACAGCTTCTTACTACTTATTTTCAATAATAGAAAGTTCTTCTTGGAAGAATGTTGTGTGGACTAAGTTAAGTACAGAAGTTTGTCCTGCTTACCACCGCCAGCTGATTCTGTGGATAAGACAGAAAGACCTCCTTTAAACAGAAAAGACTGTCCTTAAGAATGAGGCCTGGTGTGCACAATGTCAGAGCAATAACTTAATTATGCCAGCTTCTCAAGAAACAAGATATTGCTTCAAGTTCGAATGCAACTCTCTACCTCAGCCATTAAAACATCTAAGCATGACCTTGCTGCCATTTTTAGCTCAATAAAATCTAGATCAGTGTTTTGAAGTATGACTTTCATGCATAGACTCCTAAATTACAGAATTTGAAATCATTCCTTATTATATTCATGTGAAGACATGTTGCAAACAGATGACAGAAGTCTCCATCAAGTTACTGTCCAATACTTGTTTTCAGCTGTATCATTTCAAATCTGGAACCAGATATTGATACTGATATGTGATAGAGAACAAAAATTTCCTTAAATTTTTGTATTAATCTCTGTTGATTCTCCTTGTATTCCAGTTTCCGCTGGTGAATAATACTTTTTAGATATGCATTCCAAGTTTCTCAGAAAATAATAAATTCCGTAATTTTAAAGTGATTTTCCTCTTTCATTTAAAGATATTAATAAGAGAATAAGTGACTTATTTTAAAATTACATATTCTTTCAGTAACTGTCCCTATACTAGTCCCCAAGCACTCACCACCAGAATTAATTTTAGCAACTTCAGGTAATTAATGAGAGCAGCACCCCTTTAAAATATGAGAGTGTTCACCTGCTGTGACTGTCAATTCCTCTACCCATTTTTTATTTCTTTGGCATTTTGAGGGACTTTACAGAAGACATTTGCTTTAATAACATCTAGCCAAAGAAACTCTGGTGGTGGAGTTATGCACCATCTCATAGCTAATCATACCACAGATCAAGTAATGCTGAAACAGAAATTCTGCTATCACAACCAAAAAAAAGGTTTTATTGTAGACAGTAAAAAACCCCCAAACCTAAAGATGTAAGGGGAGGGGAACACTTTGCTTAACACCTAAGTGACTAAAAAGCAGTTAATATCTTTTCTGAATACAAAGCAGAGTTCTAAAGGAAAAACTTAAGTGACTCTAAAAAGATTAAGTAAGGCAAGAAAATGAGAAGCAATACTAATTGCTATTCTATCAGCAAGTGGACAGCTGTAGAGAAATTATTTGAAATATCAGAGGCTTCAAAAGCTCGCTCATCTATACACTTTCATTTCTTGTACATATTGTATCATGGCAGGTCTAGCACGCTGGGAAAAAGCCTAGTTATCAAAATCAAAGCAGCTTTTAGTAAAGGGACTGGAGAAACAATTAGTATGACTGGTTCTATGGAAATCCCTCTTGTACATAAAGTTGAACCTAATTAACCTACAGTGAAAGAAATAAAAAATGTGCTATGCAAAAGGCTTTGTTTTACCAAAACCAAAGTATGTTGCTAACGTTTTGGGTTGGAAATTATGTCACTGATTGGAGTCTGCTTGTCCACAGATATGACCCATACTTTGCTCTGCTCTATTCAGTGCAATGTGCCAGAGAAAACAGAGTGGGGTAGAAAAATGTGTATTCAGTCAAACTTAGTAGAAGCATTCCTTTGAGAGCTCAAAAGTGTAATTCTTTAGTTCTCACCTGAGGGAGCCAAAATCTGTTTGCAGGAAAACTCTGAAATTTTAATGATCTAAAGTTTCTCAGCACCAAAGGGTCATGGCAGAGCTGGGAATAAATGTAGATGATGCCATTAGTAGACATCATCGCCTATGCCTCTTATCTATTTTTATTCCTCTGTTTTTAGTGGCTTTCAGTCAACTTGCAATATGCAGTTAAAGCAGGATCTTAAAGTACTATCACTGCAATTTGCCCATAACCCAGCTTCATACTGATGTTAGAAAACAAGCAGTGCTCCTTTCAGAGAGGTGATAAATGATTGCACACCTCAGTTCAGTGTTGACTCGTGTAGGTGAAGCATAATAAAGTGAATGATACATTTCTGAGATAACAATTCTAATCATTGCTGAGCAGAGTACAAGGATTTAACTATAGGGTTCAGTCCTTACTGATAAATTGCTGCTTGCTTCCTATTCAGCCTTTTATATCAAGGAATTTGCAATGAATAATGCTAAAGTATCTCAGAGTTTTGCAAAAAATGTACACCAGTCACTGGGTCTCCTTTAGGGCCCTAGGATCTTCATGAGAGCCACACACAGAGTTCAATTACTCCTAGGCACAGTGCAAAGTTAATAAAAAAAGTGCATCAGCCAAGACTGACCTGAAACCAAACTGGGATTCAGGGAGGTCTGTGACAGTTGTTTCACTAAAGATTTAACTGTCAGCTGCTCTTGCCAATGGCTAGACACATCCCCAGATTTCATCCTTATCCTTTCCCCAGGCTTCTCAGCCTCCTATTCCATCCTTAATAATTGTCTCCTGAACAGTGACCAGGGAGGGAGTGACATGTTCCCTTCATGACCTCTTACAGTCTGACCTTCAGTGAACTGAAAACGTCTACATGCCTTTAGTGCTCGTGTTCACACTTAAGACCGTAGGGTTTGAACACCTCTACTAAGCCAGTGCTTGAAGTCAGAAGGGATGCTAGAACATGCCTCTTTCTTTGGGTAGGCATTTTTATTTGTATTGGCTAATCCTTCAAGTTAATGTCATTTATTCCACCTTCCTGGAAGGCAGGTCTGTCACAGATCCCTCTGAGATCTGAACTTAGTAGAAGTTAAGAGACCCCATCAGGGAGGACATCCAGGACTTGAACTAGACCCTCTCTTTCTGCCAGATCAAAATTACAAGTGCTGGGTCACCCGGCCTCCTGGTCCAGCTCAAACTCGGCAGGAGCTGGGGGGAGATCTCATGGTTATCCTATGAGAACTAGAAGCAAGACCTCACCTACTGAAGGATCCAAACCTGGCTCCTGTTCCTGGCACCGAGCTCTCACTGAGCTCAAGACTCAGCAAGACCAAGGAGCCAGGACTCTCAAACAGCTCTCAGTTCCCACCAAGTATGTGTTCTATTGAGTGGAGCACGCAACCTGCAGAGGCTACCGATTTCCTCTGGAAGACATTAGTGTTAGCTCCTGCTCAGCTCAGAATTGCGTCCACAGATATTCAAAGAGTCAGAGTGATCAGCACTGCAGGTTCAAATCTGCTTTTTCTTCTTGCTCTGACTGAGGTACAGCAAAAGGAAAAGATTGTCTGAACAGCATGTTACAAGCCACCAGCTGTTCTGCTTGGCATTCTGAGGCTAGGTGTGTAACAGTTGACTTCAGGATTCAGATAATGTCCCGGTGATCACTACAGCAAAGGGGTGAGCCTTTATATACTTACAAAGACCACCTCCCAGTCTAGACTGTTTTACATTGCATTTGTCTACTGGATTCTGTCATGCTGCTTTTGAAGAGGAAAGCTGTGGGCATATGTTGTGTTACATGATCCATCGTAATTCTGTGTAATGTAACCGTGGATGCGAACCCACGAGAAGGTTTTGTTTACACTCCGCACATGACTATTTTTTTTTATATGACTGGTATAGCTATTAAACTGGTAGTGTGTGGCAAGCCTCCACATGAAGGTTGGTTTAAAGTCATCTGTGTTTAGTAAACTACGTGTCTTGCAGACTGTGACACTGCAGGCTAATGCGTGAGTGTATCTATTTCAGGCTTAAAAAGCAAACAAACAACAAATTGGTGAAACTCTGCCAGGGTCTCCAATGTGATTGTATTTCCAAAAATCCTGAATGGCTGTAGCAAATATTTTGGAAACTGAAGTGAATTATTTAAAGTTCTGTTGCATTTTATATATTTAAATCATGTTTATTTGTATGTGGATACTATGTTTTCCCGTTGACATCATTTCAGAGTCATTGTCTGTTTCAGCTAAAATATATTTCTAATGGTCTTTCTTAATCCCAAGAACTATAGGTTAATGTATGTATAAACACTAGCTCATCAGCCTAAGGAAGATGTAAAAGGAAAGGAATGGTTTCATACTGTGTGTTTGTAAGTGCCACAGCTGGCTTTTCTTAGGTAGCAAGAGGAGAAAAATAAGCAAGTTTGATAAAGAGCAGGTAAGAGAAATTACCCTAAGAGGACTCATTTTGCTGGAGAGTGGAGCAAAATGCTGTCTCCAAAGTCAGGTCATCATGAGGAGCTGCTTGTATAGCTTGTCTGTTATTTCTTTCCTTCTAGCTGTTATTTCTTTCATCCTCTGAGTTGGCCTGCAATTAAAAGTATTTTTTTTGAAGCTAGTGTTAGCTAACTTACCATGTACCTCAGCGAAAAAGAGTTAGCCCATCAGAAGTATCTCTCTATTCACAACCAGTATAGCCCGTTTCTGAATATTGCTCCAGTACTTCCAAGTACTGGTGGAGTCACCACCCCGGAGAAGTTAAAAAAAACTGTAGACGGGGAACTTCAGGAAATGGTTTAGTGGTCATGGTAGTGTTGGGTTGACGGTTGGACTTGATGATCTTAGAGGTCTTTTCCAACCTTAATAACTCTATGATTCTATTCTATAAATTCTTTTCACAGCCATAATAGACTATGATTCTCCATCTCCCAGCCTACACTGCCTGCTCCATACCAGGAACTTAGGCCCCACACCCTACACTAATATTCTTACCACTGAATGGTCCCAGGCCAGCCTACATACCTGACCCCTGCAACCCAGCCAGTCTAGGTCTCCCATCTATTCTCTTTAAGCATTTCCTTCTTCCTCACTCCACCATGCATCTCTCAGTCCTACAGCCCCTCTTCCTGACACCAATCTGACAGAAAAGAAGCCATCAAGTTGCTTCCTTCCCCAAGACAGACACTGCCTGTGTCTTAAGGACAGCAACAGAAGGGTCATCAGTGGCCATACACTAGCACAGAGGAGGTCATGGCTGGGTGCACAGATGGCCTTTGAAATGAGCTGGCACACTCCGATTGTTTTCCTAGAACATATAGGTATAAATGACAGATATAGATCTATTGCAATAGATAAATATAGATATCGATATCAATACAGATACAGACAGAGATATAAATACAGATACAGAAGTAGCTATAGATGAAATACAAGATATAAACATAGATGAAATTGTAGTCAGTTAATGCAAGCTCTGGGATACCACATACCCATGGCATAGGTACAGTGATTGCATTTTTAACTTTGATGCAAGTTACCATCTCATCTCATTTCTGTTTGCAGCTCTAATGGGAAGTCAGTTTCCTGGGCCCAGAATGAGAAAAGCAGCAGAGGAGCACACCTTTGGCAGCGGTTGTCAGTCCACATCAACAAGAAAGAGAACCCCAATCAAACCGCAGTGATCAAGCCTTTTTCTAAAAGCACAGATAGTAGCCGACATAGTAGCAGCGCTACATTTCCTGAGGCCAGTGCCAAAACGCTTTACGATGTTTCAGAAGCAGAAGAGCAATACCCAGCTCAGTACCGGCCGCAGACTCCTTCACCTATCAGCACCTTGAGCCACAGAACTGCCTCCGTTAGCCGAACAGAAGACGATGCCCCTACCTTCCAGTCAGAGCCTCCTCAGCGAAGTAGCTCCTCTCAAGGCTCCCTCATGGAGCAGATCAGTAGCGTGGTTACTCGCTTTACAGCCAATATCAGCGAGCTGAACAATATGATGCTTTCAACAGCCTCTCCAGGGGCAATGGTGACCACTCCTCTCTGCTCTTCATACCTGATTCCACGGGAAATCCAGCTTCCTACAACAATGACCACGTTTGCAGAGATCCAACCGCTTCCTGCCATTGAAGTCAACGGCGCTTCGCAGTCAGATAGGAAACCTTCGAATGGCAGCGTCAAAGAAGGTACTTCAGAGACCCCATCAGCCAAGCAAGACCTTGAGGAGTTGGTAGCTTTAACTCCTCCTTCTCCTTTTAGAGACTCCATCGATTCTGGAAGTGCATCCCCCAGCTCTCCGGTCTCTGAATCAGCTCTCTGTATCCCATCATCCCCAAAGTATGACACGCTCCTCATCAGAGATTATACTCAAAGTTCTTCTTCGCTGTGAATGTAGTTCAAGACAATGTTGGATTTCAATGACTACAAGCAAGTAGTGAGGGGACAGCCAAGCCTTCAAGATCTCCAGTGTTTACACAGATAGAGTGAGAGGCGTCGGGTCATCTTGTGAGAAACGGAGAGGAAGAAGAGGAATTACTTGAGAAGTGGAAACATCAGATTAACAACAGTTTATGTTGTTTTAAAGACAAAACGACTCTTGGCAGATTATCGTGGCCTTAAAAAAACATGGGCTTTTCAGAAACACTGAATCTATTTTTGAGGGCTTATAAGGAGTCTGTTAAATCAGTTACATACCAAGTGCTTTGCTTTAGTATTACAATGAACTGTGTGTACAATATACAGGACAGGGGAGAAACTAGATTGTAAACAACTGTACAATGATTTGTTTGTTTACTCGGATTCCTTACCCAGAAGTGAACCTTGATCTTTTATCAAGAATAGAAGACCAAACATTGAATGTACATTTTCTAACAGACTCAAATCTGGGACCAACCTGTCAAGCTTTCTTTCTTTCTTTTTTTTTTCTATGAAGATCTCAAAAAGCAGTAATGTATGTTCAATAACTACCAAACTTTTTGCTGAAGCGTATTGTGTCCGTGATACGTTACACGTGGATAACACTAAACTGAGGCTTTGCAGTGAGTGACTGCAATATGGAGGGCTTTACAACTGACTTCTCAAGCTACACATTTGTTTAAGAAATTCTCTTCTATCAATATCAATAATTCAATTTGTTAACATTGGATTCACCTTCACAGCAACAAAACCCAAGGAAGATTTCCTGACTATTTCACCATGTTGCCAACTAATAATGAAGTAGCAAAAAATATTTTCTGGAGTACTGTTTTGTAATTCCCTTATCAGGGCAAGCTGTTGAGGTGAATATTCTCTTTCTAGCAGCACTACCAAGCTATATTACAGCTGCACTCCCCACTGAAATTAACATATTTTTATGGATGTTCTTATGTTAACATTACCAGTTAAAATATTTATTCGGGTTCCCATAGTCTTTACTTGTGTGGAACAGGTAAACACTCTAAGGATTTTTCTCCATATTTTGAATGACAGAATTCTAGGAGACCAATCTGGATTATGATGGATGTTAACTGTCAGAGGAAAGGTTGTCATAATCACAATTCATATCCTGAGTGGGAAAAAAACCCTGAGTCAAAATCTGTTTAGCTGTGATTTAGTTACTCTTTAATAAGCAACAATTTTAACTTTATTTAGCTGCTGATGCCTTGCAGCTATGAACTATGAAAAAAAAATAATTAAAAAAAATACTTTCAAAGCAATACAGAGCAAAGGTTAAAACAGAAAAGGTCTAATGAGATATGAACCAACAGAGTCTCTCGTTGTTTCTTAGCAACTCACAGAAGAAGCAAGAGAATTCCTCATATTTCTTTCCTATATCGAGGTAGTACACTTCAGTGTGCTTCATATCATCACAGCACTTTTTTAATACAGGCAGGGAAGAGTTTTAAAGTTTGAATAGAAGCTAAGTAATTTTTGATAGGTGTAGTTACATAGAACTTGAAAGTCAGGCGCTAAACGCACACTGTATTGGCTCTCTCCTTCATGACACAGCTGTCCTAAGGTGCCAAACTTTTATGAGTTTGTTTAATTTTATTTAAGGATAGTGTGAAGTGGTGAGCAATGTACTTCAATTAGAAGTTGAGTTGATGTAGCCTTATTTAGAAGACAGCCTCATGGAAGTGAGCCTTGAAATAAGGCTGCTATGTTTCATTTTCAAAACCTTTAAATCTTACTTCTTCAAAGACAACAAATATTTTGTAATCAAACTTCATGCCCCCTTTCCCTCCCCTGTGTCCAGAATAATAAATAATTGATCAAACAAACAAACAAAAAAAACAGATGAAAGCACATTCACATACTTTAGCAAATAGCATTTTCTATTCCTTTAGGAAGTTTGTTTCACTATTATGTGCTGCACTCCAAATTGCTGCTCAACAGCATTAAACAAAAAAAAAGTAATAGCTGACTGAATCCAGGCTAGCAGCTTGCGAAGATACTCTAGTGACTCTGTCCACCCTGCGCAAGGCAGTCTATTCAACAGCAGTCTATGGGCATGCTTATTCTGCCAGGCACAGTCCTTTACTAGCTATGCCTAAACGTAGTTCTTGCCTCCTCACACAACTGGTTAGCACAGACTCAGTTGTGTGTAGATGTACTGTTTCCAGACCAGAGCCTGGTTTTCCCCTCCTGGATCACAGTACCAGCATGTCTCATCATTCCCTAGCTACCCACGTCTTTAGGAGAAAGCATCTTCTTTCACAGGTCACAACCACATTTGAGGGAAAGGCATGTCCAATTCATCTATGACATGAACATTCTAGACCACTTAAATGTTTTTCAGTGAAGACTTATATGATATGTTTCCCCATCAGTGCAATATTATTTAACACACACACACAGTGTACTGAGACAGTAAATGTGAATTTCAAAGGGATTCTATCACTTTCTGTTCTCTTACATTTTACATTTTCGACCGATGACTTACTAGAACTTTCTCCCCCTTGATCTTCCCCTGGCCTGTTAGGTTCCCACTTCTGCAGTCTTTTCCAGTGTTGGTGGACACTTAACACTAGTTTATTCCTGCTAAAATCTGTGGACTTCACTGCACTATGAAATAATAAACAGTGGAAATTTGGATTATACAGACAGACATAAAAATCTTTTATTAAAATTAGTAAAAAGGAGTGAGAAATGGCAACTGTCAAACCATCACTCAGCATGACTATACCTCTTCTGCTCTCAAATTGCAATTCTGAACAATCCTGGCCATAGCTATTGCTCAGAGCTTCTTGACATTTTTCACAAATTTTGCCAAGATTTTATAAGTATGCACATACACGCATGCGCACACAAACAAACTCCTCAATCTAACACTGAATATATTTTAAGAGGCTAAAACCCTAATGTTACACAACCCTAATTTTAAACTCTTTTGCTCACTCTGGGAGGAGTCATGCATCTTTTGCTTATCCATTAGTCACAGCAGAAATTTTAATTGCACAGGGAATCAAGAAGGATGGACCCTGCTGAGATTGTACCTCCCTGTTGTGAGTCCATCTTTAATGAAAGATAAGTCAGGTTTAGTGGCATTTAAAGAAGGCAGAGTCCATTTTATTTGTATAGACTGGGATGCAACAATGTCATCTTGTATGGATTTCAACAAAGGGGAAAAAAAAGGAAAAGTTTATTTCAGGACAAAGATAACAATTACATGATGACTGCAGTAGTAATTCAAAGCAGCCCAGTGGGAGATTTGCAAGACCGTGAAGTCCTTTAATAGAAGCCAGTGGGTCTGACACAAGAAAAAAGAAAATTATGACTGACAGACATTATGAATTCATTATGCTGTTTGTATGCTAGTCTCTCTACATTAAGATATAATGGTAGGATTTTTCAGACATAAAAGCAAAGGTTACAATCATGAACACATTTCCAATCTAACTAAAGAATGTGCAAGTACCAACTCAATGGCTTGAATTTGCCTTCCAGTTTAGTGCTGCTGCCAGAAAGGGAATTAAAGGGTTGAAAGCTCACTCAGTTGAGCGTGGTGCTGAAACACCAAAGGTCGCGGGTTTGGTTCCCCGTTCAGTCCCTATGTGTTGCCTGATCTAGTTGAGAGGCGTCCCTGACCATGACAGGGAGGTTGGATTAAATGATCTCTAAGGTCCCTTCCAGCCTAGGCCATTCTATGATTCTATGATCAAACTATTGGCATTCTTGATCACAGGGACCTCAGAAAATTACTTTTTTCTTTTGTGCTTGAGGCCAACTCTTACGAGTGAAGGTGCAACCACCTCTGGAATATGTGCTTTTGAAACACAGTGCATCACTCTGGCAGGCCAGTTGGGAAGAAGTATTAGCAATACTGAAGAAGAACTGTATTTTTTAATTGGCCCTGAAGAATAATTGCATGACTTTGGATATGTGCTTCCTTGTACTTTTGTCTGAACATTTGGTGCCTAGACTCATACAGATACCTTAGACTAGAGATTTTTAGGCTACGGTCCACAAAGCACTTGCTGATATTTCATGGGAGCCTCACTGATCACAAAGTGCTGGTTTCTTCCATTGATTTCTAGCTACAAAAGCAAATTAAAAGCTAAATGCTAATTAAAAACTAATGGTTAAAAGTTTTAAAAGGAAAAAAAAAAAAAAATGTTATCTTGCTTTGATGTCTGTCCAGTTGCTGTGTTTGAAGAAGGAAAACTTTGTGATCAAATCTGGGAGAATAAGAGCTCCAAAGAGAGTAAGTGGGAAGGCCAATATGTGATTCAGACTCCAGGCAATAATGGAGTTCACCTGGAGAAGTTTTCATTAGAGACACCAAGATCAGCCTGAAAGACAGCATAGCTGTGAGTGTAAATTCTGTAAAGTGAGAAACTTTGCTATTCTCCATAATATATCATTTATGAGGTGAAAGAAAAAAAAAAAACAAACATGAAAGCAGCAGAGAGCATACAAAAAAATGTTGTATACTCAAGGAAATCAGAGCACTATGCTCAGGATTGATAATGTGACCCTGATTTTTTATTTTGTTGGAGACCAGTGTCAGGGATGACCCAGAAAAGGACTTTGGAGCCTGTAACTAGGATTCCAGCAGAATTTAACACCTACATTTCAAATTCACTTTTAAAATCACTATTCAACTGCTGCATTATTCATCACTGTATGTCTGTGTATGCTCAGAACTGCCCTGATCTTGACACATCTAAGGATCTTTTTACCTAACTCATACTAAAAACCATCAAGGATTCAGAAAACAGCAGTTCCAAGGTTAAATCCCTGTATATCTCATGAGTGAGTACACAGAATGCACAGCACACAGACCAACAGGGTCATAATCCCTACAAAATGGAGTAGAAACCACCCTTTGTTTTAGGGCTGTGGGTCTGGTTATGCCATCAGTTTTATAGTAGCCCCAAGGTTAGAGCAGTCAAGCTAAAGACAAGAGACTTAAATTCAGACCCTCCCATTTCCAGGGGTGATTGAAATCTTTCTCTAGGTCGGGAAGTGCTTTAACGACTCAGTGTTGAGGTATCCTCTGCTCATCAGACTAAAGGAACCTCACAAGACAGAAACAAATTCATATTTCCAGAGGAGAAAAGAAATAGCTATTCTGCACCCTGATAGGACATACACTTGATACAATTGGGGATGGTATGTGACCATTTAGTATAAAATACTTTAAAAATCTCAGGAGCAGTAACCAGGTGAGTATTTTAATTACAAGGAAGTGTAGAAAACATATTTTCCTGTGCTATGTGTTGGCTTAAAATACTTTAAATACTTCCCTGAAAAGTGCTTTAGTGACAGGAGAGAAGGAAGTGTCCTTTCTTACCTCTGTGTCTGCAACCATCTTGTCTTCCACCTGAAGTTCTCAGACCCCTCCAAGGAAAGCAGGGTCTGAGTCTTCTTGGATAGATGAAGGAATTAGACTTGGGGTTCCTGCTTCTCTGAGACTGCAGAAAAAAAAAAAAAAAAAGGACTAATTTAATTTTCCTCCAGCCATCTTTTACAAATTTCTGAAACAGAAACTATAGCCAAGTCTAGAAATGAGTCCCAGTTGAAAATTAATATTTTCTGTGCACTGCATTTTCATAGCAGCACAAATAAAAGACATCTGTTTTCTGTTGCATTGCTTTCCTGGGCATCTGACTCTTCTCACAAACTTCACAGTAAGGTTAGACATTTAACAAATGGTTCCAGCCTCCACACCAGAGCCAAATAGTATGAAAAAACACTGCATAAGTGCTGAAGTCCTTTACTGGCATTGACCCTTAACCTACTGAGGTCAATGGAATCACTCCACATTAATACCCATGTAGAGAAAATCAAATTTTGATAGTGGCCAATCAAGTTGAGATCTTGGATATTGGCATCAGCAGAGAATATAACAACAGGATATTCTTACCACTTTCTTTTGAATCAAACAGCAGTTGTATTTTCGTAGGATCATTCCTGAAGCAAATTGCTTGGCTTGGTGAACAGTACCTTCCCACCATTATTCTTTATCATTTCTTCTCTAGCAGGTATCTCAATGGGAAAATCATACTTTTTAACTAAATGTATTAAGGGATGTGGAAGAACATGTCCAAAAAAAAGAAATAGGTCACAGTTTTCTGGCAGATTCATGAATCTCATAAAAGGAAGTCAATACTCTCCATGAACAAGAAAATCATTCATCTGCTCCCATATCAGTGTGCACTGCACGTATTAAAGACTTTAGCTGAATTATCTGAATTCATGTTTTTTTCTAAGGTTTATCATTATACCTTCTGTTCAAATCCCTGCAATTGTTGCTTACAATTTTATACTGTGAAAAGGAAAAAAGATACAGACCAGTGAAGCATAAAGGTAAGTGAAAAATTCATCTAGGTGATGAATTGGTGTATATGGCTGTCTCATCTGAGTAATTACAGTACAAACAAACAATAATCATTAAGTCACTTCGATATGCCAAATGAGAACAAATATACTATGTATATTACATGTACTAATAGGATTATATGGCAGCTGCTGGTGGTATTTGTAACTAGAAATCTATATAGAATATAGATGTTTTAGAGAGACGGTGCCAATTCTAAAAGATTTGTGTGGGCTACAAGTGCTTGTAATTATTTTTCTTAATTTGCTAATAACTTATGAACAACCGGTTTCAAACATTCTGTGAGCATTTGTTCTTTTTTATGTTGTTGCTGCTTATACTATTAAAAATAGAGAATGTAAAGTTATTATTTTGATGTGAACTGAAAATGATTTTTCATAAAATTTAACATTTTTATCAGCATTGATTTTGCTTTCTACCTGTACAAATGTAATTTATTTTAGCATTGAAAATACATTTGCTTGTTTCTCAATTGTCTACATCATGTTATAGTTGGTGTTTATGTAGAGTCAGGTACTTTTTGAACAGTATTAAAAAAATTCTGTGATATGACCAAAAACTGGAGTTTATTTATTTTTCAATACTTACAGCTATGGTCTCAGTGCATTTTTTCGCAAAGTGTATTTATACACAAACTTTTCAATGATAATCTTTCTCTCAGTTGTTTGAAAGGATTAACTTTACATTCATAAATAATAGTTACATATCACTCTACTATGATTTCATCTTTCTCTTCTGAAACAAACACAATTTCGTTAATGAGGCATGTATAGATTTTCAGATTGAGACAAAACAGTATAATAATCTAGTCTCAAACAACAGAAAACTTGAACTGAAAGCTGTTCAACTGAGAATTCATTTATCAATGCATTATTTTTATAGCTGTTGTAAGAAACCACATTACTCCTACAACTACATCTGATAAAATTTTCTATAGCCCTTAATAATTTGGTTTCTAGTACTCCGCTGTTGTCACCACTAGAAATCAACGTCTTTCCTCAAATCTGGCTACATTCTGTTTCCAGCCAGTAGACTTTATTTCACTTTACCTGCTAAATGGAGACCAAAAGAAACAATACCAAAAAAACCCAGCCAATAGAAAGAAAATAAAAGCAAAACAACAATCAACCCACAAACAAACCAACAACATATCCCCCAAACCCCCCAACTTTACTATTTAGAAATCCTCTCTATCCCATTCTAAAATTTAGACTGGCATGAATCTGGAATAATTGCACTGCACCCAGCAAAATCAGAATGTGAACTGAAGCCCTCACGTAAAAGATTATCATGCACCTTGTTTTCTAAATGCATGTCCAGAGAGATTGATGATTTGCTTTATTTGCCATTGAAGAATTAAGGGGAATAAATTCATAACACAATGGCAGGTAAAGTGCCCATGTTCAGTTAAAAACAATGTCAATTCACCTAGTGTCTTTGAACCACCTAAAAGTCCACACCCCAAAGAAAACTCTCTCAGTACAGAATTCCATGCAGTTGCTTCGGTGAAATACACTGCTTTAGGTGAAGAAGGTACATTGCACTTTGGAGGCAAGGATTTTGCTACACTGCAGAATATTTTTTAAAGTATTTTCTGGAACATTGAATCTAATTTTTTTTTGTTTGCTAGAAAAATCAATTTATCCCATGCTTCATCACCACATCTCAGCTGTGTTTCTTCTGAGCTTCTATTATCACTGCAGTATGATGACCTTCAGAAACTAATAAACTAATAAATCCCATCCCAGATTTAATCATGAATTACTGTTTACATAAAAGGAAGGGCTATGACTCCATTATATGCCTTCAAAAATATCAGGGAACTTAGTGGTGAGAAAAGCAAAAGCTCAGTTTCTTGGAAAGTTTGGAGTCTAATTTCACTACCTGCCTGGAGTATGACCTTTCTTTCAATTTTGGGCCAAAAATACCATCTGATACCAGGGAAGCCTTTCTGCCAGTGCTGCTATGTTTCTACCAAAAAAAAAAAAAAATATATATATATATTAAAAAAACCCCACTGTTTTCAGTGTGGAAGGCTGTTATTTCAAAAAGCTCCTCCTGATCGTATTCATCCTATTTCAGTTGTGTAGGTCATGAAGCAGCAATAGGCAAAAAGTGTCCTTAAGGGAGGCAGAACATGACAAGGGTAGATGAGCAATGTCATGGCTCCCATAGGCCTTATTCAGCTGAACTAACATGTGGGCTGGGTGCTCCTTTCCTTCTCCCATCCTCCTTCTGCTCACAACAGGAACGAATAAACCTTGGGATCAAGGCTGGAGTTTTAAGAACTGCAATCTGCCTTTGTGTCTGTTTGGGGGGTGTTTAACAACTTGTTTTCCTATGATAGGAGTTTAAGAATGAATCGCATGAAACACTTGTGGCAAAAGAATTAAACTAGGGTTTTTTTTCACATATACAGAGATATTTGTGATTAATTTACGTTTTTTTCAGGAAGGTTCAGCTTAAAATCATAATGTTCCTTTATTTGTCTCTCTGGTTGTAAACCAATTCTCACAATTTAGTCAATTTTTTTTTAGGGTTGACACAAAGCAACCAGAATTCTTGTTCACTATGATTTTGAAACAGGGATTCAGACATAATTTACCACATTTAACTCCTTTCCAAAAGTCAGCAAGTGAAAAGCTCCTCTGATAAGTGTTGCCTGGACTTTCCCATCATATGTTGGGAACATATTTTTGTTCACATGTATATGAAAAGAATGACACTTCAGCTTTATTCTTGTTTGATAAGGAAATAGTAGGCTTGAGTGTCTGTGCCAAAATTTACACAGTGCGCTATATACACTGTGGGGTGATGCTTGGCCACTGTGAGAGCAATTCCCAGTAGCTGTGTCTCCTCTACTGAGCACCCTCTGCCTGAGCCACTCCTGAGGCACTCCAGATCTTCAATTATGAATGCACTTAAATGTGTGTAAGCAACAAGGATGTCAGCATAACAATCCCTTTAGACTCACATTTAACTAATTGTGTAGATACATCACTGATAACTCGAGAGAGGAAGATGAAAAGAGGACATGGACACCTCAAAATATCAGTCTAAGGCTGAAAGGACAAGATTGGCTTCCAAGGACAAAAAACCACCACAGGGTGTTCACAAACTAAGGTGTCAATGACAAGCTTAGAAACGAAATGCCAGCAAGGCAAAATATGACGTGTCCTGCAGCTATGTAGAAAGAATAAAAGTAACATATGGAATATTGAGATAAATTGACTAAGACAGATAAAGAAAAGGCCACCAAAACCAAAAATTCAAGACTGTGTTAGAAGTACTTGCTAAGATATTACTAGAAGACTATCATGGGTTGACCCTGGCCAGTCGCCAGGTACCCACACAGCCACTCTCTCACTCCCCCTTCACGGCTAGACAGGGGGAGAAAATATTTCCAAAGGGTTCAGGGTTTGAGATAAGGACAGGGAGATCACCCTCATTTACCATCCTGGGAAAAACAGACTCAGTTTTGGGGAAATTAGGTACATTTATTAAGAGAACTGATCAGAGAGGAGTAGTGAGAAGTGAGAAAGAGCAAACAGATCTTAAACAGAACACCTTCCCCCCATCCCTCCCTTCTTCCCGGGCTTAACATCAATCCCGGTTTCTCCACCTCCTCCCCCCGAGCGGCGCAGGGGGACAGGGAATGGGGGTAACAGTCAGTTCATCCGACGTTGGTTCCACCGCTTCTTCATTCCGGGGGAGGACTTTTCACTCTTCCCCAGGCCATTGTGGGGTCCCTCTCAGGGGAGACAAGCTTCACGCTCTCTTCTCCACATGAGTCGTCCCACGAAGGGCAATTCATCACAAACTGCCCAACGCGAGACACCTCACGAGGGGCAGCCCACCCCTCGTGAGTCTGAGGCGCAGTCCTTCAGGGGAAACTGCTCCAGCGTGAGTCCCCTGCAGCGTCCCAAAAGTCCCACCGGCCAACCTGCTCCAGCGTGGGCATTCCTCTCTTCCACGGGCTACAGGTTCCGGCAGTGACTTGCTCTGATGCGGGCTTCCCACGGGCTACAGTCCCCTTTCAGGCATCCACCCACACAGCGTGGAGTCCTCAGTGGACATCTACGCAGTGATCCTCACGGTGGACATCTGCACCTCGCCCATGGGCTGCAGGGGGACAACCCGCTTCACCATGGTCTTCACCACAGACCCAGGGGACTCTCTCTGCTCCGGGGCCTGGAGCTCATACTGCCCCCCTCTCCTTCTTCACTGACCTTAGTGTCTGCACAGATTCTCACTCCTCCATCTCTGTGCCAGCTGTTAGTGGCGCAGTTCTTTTCCCCGTTCTTAAATATGTTTTTCACAGAGGCGTTCCTCGGCTATCACTTTACTGATAGGCTCAGCCTTGGCCAGCGGCGGGTCCCTCTTTGGAGCCGGCTGGCATTGGCTCTATCAAACTTGGGGAGCTTCTAGCAGCTTCTTGCAGAAGCCACCCTGCATCTCCCCCCACCGCCCCCGCCGCCAAAATCCAGCCAGGTCAAACCAAAAGAGAGATTAAGCACGAGACTATGAATTTAGGAAGCATCTAAACAGGCCGACTCAACTCTAGAGGTTCACCTGAAGGCAGACAGGTCAAAAGCACTAAGTATGACTTGCCATGAAGCAAACTGTGGATGGGAAAGCATTAAAGAGCAGGAGAGAAATCCTACAATGATCTTAATAAGATCACTGGATTTCCATGCCTGTGTCATACTGAAATCCTGCCATAAGCTATAAATTGTGTGAGATGCCAATATTTCCTTCCAGATTAACTTGTCTCATTTCCTCTTCTGAGTCTTTTTCTTTGTTATTTTCTGATCAGAAAGATGATGGGCAGTTCGAAAATCTGCCATCAAGTTAGTGCAACAAAGATGACAACACGAAGACTTGACACATTCTTCTTTGGGTGGACAAGGCTGGCAACTATTGCCCATGTATGAATATCAAATGTCAGAAAGTCTTCAGCCAAACAGCAGGTTTCACCAAGCACTTAAAGTGATGTAACAGAGTGCCTTGGCTTGTGCCACTTACGGTTTATCCCAGATGCCTTCGAGATAGCCCTGGAGGCATGGAATGATAACTTTATTAGGTTACAAAATGCCAAGCTTCTTCGTTGCACTGCTGCTCTGATAGCAAACAGCATCTGTTCAGGCTGGGGAAAAGCACAACGATAGTCCAAAGATAACAAGACGTGTAACTCTCCATCAAATTAAAAAACCCCTAACCACAGATGAATATCCACAGTTGAACACAGCTACAGAGAAATTATGTCTGCTGGAAATAGCCACAGACATAAAGAGGAGCTCACCGGGCAATGACAGCTTGAAGTCAGTCTAAAAGGTGCACATTTTTTGTACCCCATGGCAAAACTTTTTAAAATAGGCAGAATGCCAAAGGAAGGAAAGAAATCATACAGCATTGCATAGAAAAACCCAACCCTGCTATGATGGATTACATGAAAACATAGGAATAATCTCCTGCTCTATTATTCCTCAGTTATCTACTGATGATTGATCATGGGACAGCGAGATTTTAGTTCCTTCATTATCCTTTCACTACACTGAGCAGGCAACAAATGCACAACATGCTAACTGACAGGGGATGCTCAATCATCTCATACTGCATTGACAGCAAACTAGTTTGGGAGACACAAGCAATGAGTCAACACTGGCTGCAGGGGAACATAGAGCCAACTGACTGAAACAAAACACTGTATATGTTTTACCAAACAATAAAATAAAATAAAATAATAAAATTAAAAAATAAAATAAATCATAGAATCATACTTAGATTACAGCAATATCAAACCTGAATGACTTCTCTGAAAATATTGGTGATAAGTGGGAATGAGACTTAAGAGTGTCTAACAGATCCAAGTTTGAGGCTGTGTCATTCTTGCTGTAAGTTTTTTTTCTTAAAATGTTTCCATAACAGAAGTTTGCCAGAGAATGTGCAGCTTTTGTTAATTAGTATTTATTGTTCTCCCAGATTCCAAATTTGAAAATTTTCAATAAATTCTTAGTTTTGAATTTTTCTTGAAAAGCTGTCTACAAAAAACAGTGCACCTGAATCCCATAGAAATATCCCGAAGCCTTTTACTTCTGTTATTTGAATAAATCTTTGGTAAGTTTGTATTATACTGCCAATGCTGCATATTTTTCACTGAAACTAAAACCTGGAAAACCGAATCTCAGTTCTCATTAAGCCGATGGGAATTCAGCCATATAACTACTTGACCAGTAAGTATGTTTGAAGTTTATTGTTAACCCTCTTTGTGTTGGAGCTGATAGTTGTCCATATGCATCAGCAGGGTATGTAACTGCTGAAAGGGGACAATTTACTGCATGTTCACAGAAATAAAGCTCCTGACTAGAGCTGGACATCCTCCCGAAAACCTGTTTCATTCTGCGCCAGTTGCACAGAGTTACTAAGTCAGTTGGCCATGGTCACCCAAATCCATGCATGTTGATGGCCTAATGCAACTGTGTGTGGTAAAATGTACTCATTCAAACCTTCTCCCCTGAACATTAAGATATAGAATTTTTGCCTCAATTTTGCACAAGCTTAAAGCATACACGTAATCTGTTATACATCAGCCAAAATACGACAACTCAGCAAACTGAGCAGCACATGACAACACCACAAAAACCAAAACAAACAAATTGCCTTCTTCCCCTTATTCCCTCTAACCAAACAAAACTGTCTTTAAATATTCAACATTATGGAAAGTCAAAAAAACATATTCACAAAGAGGAATCAAGTTCCAAATTAACAGGTTTGCTAAAAAGAAGAGAATTTTAGTCTGCTGTAAAACATGTGGGGAAAGTATGAATAAATAAAATGCAGTATGTAACTTAGAATCATAGAATGGTTAAGATTAGAAGGCACCTTGAAGATCATCTAGTTTCAAGTCCCCTGCTGTGGACAGGGACACCTCCCTCCCACTAGAGCACGTTGCTCAAAGCCCCATCCAACCTGGCCTTGAACACTTCCAGGGATGGGGCATCCACAACACCCTTGGGCAACCTGTTCCAGTGCTTCACCACTCTCATGGTGAAGAACTTTTTAATTATATCTAAGCTAAATCTACCCTCTTGCAGTTTCAGGCCATTGCCCCTTGTCCTATCACTACAGGCTCTTGTAAAAAGCCCTTCACTAGCTGGACACAGTACTCTAGACGTAGAGCAGAGTAGAGGGGGAGAATTACCCCCCATCACCCTGCTGGTCACACGGTTCACTTTTTGGGCTGCAAGTGCACACTGTCGGCTCACGTTGAGCCTCTCGTCAATAACACACCCAAGTCCTTCTCCTCAGGGCTGCTCCAAATCTGATCTCTGCTCAGTCTGTATTTGTGCTTGTAATTGCCTCGACCCAGGTGCAGGACCTTACACTTGGCCTTGCTGAACTTCATGACGTTGGCCTGGGCCCACCTCTCAAGCTTGTTAAGGTCCCTCTGGATGGCGTCCCTTCCCTCCAGCATGTCAACCACTCTACAGATTTTGGTGTCATCGGCAAACCTGTTGAGGGTGCACTCTATGCTACTCTCCATGTCGCCAACAAAGATATTAAACCACACTGGTCCCAGTACTGATCCTCATGGGACACAACTCGCCACTGGTCTCCACTTGGACATTGAGCTGTTGATCGCAACTCCTTGAGTGTGACCATCTAGCTAATTGCTTATCCATCAAGTGGCCCATCCATCAAACCCATATCCTTCCAATTAAGAAACCAAGATGTCATGTGAGACAGTGTCAAAGTCCAGGTAGATTACATCAGTTGAACTTCCCTTATCCACTGGTACACTTCTGCTCCCTTATTAACTGTTCCCTTATCAACTTCTGCATTTCTAATTCCATTAGCTGTGTTTCCACTTTTAAAAATTATAATAAAACTTTGTTTTGCACTGATATAGTTAGCATTGCAAAATCCGTGTGAAGACAAGACAGTGATAGCTTTTTATGCAGCACAGCAAACTGAGGTCAATCCATGGGGGTTAATTTAAGGATGACCCTGAACATACCCTGTGACCTACCCCTCATACCTTGCACTCGGTGGGATTTAGTTAATTATCTCTAAGATTTATAAAAAGACAAAGTCCTGTTCTGTTATGGAAGAATTTAATGGTCAGTTTAAAAGGTCTGAAACCCTCTCATCCATCCTACTTCCTCAGCACCACTTCATTCAGCCTAGGCTCTGCAGGCAAATATTTTGATCCAGTGCGATAGATCTTACAGCTGGAAACTTATGAAGAGGGTCCCTTCGGAGAGTCGGCCAAGTTAACAATCATCACACCAATATGGCTACAGATCGTCCTCTCTTTATTGCTCCGGACAGCTCAATATATACAGTTCAGCAGTGTCCCCGCGCCTGCCCCTTCACAGAGTTGGTCGGTTACAGGTTTACACGCGCCAGCGTTTTATTGGGTAGTGCCATTCCACTATGCAAGCGGCTATCACCCCCTCTTCTCCCCCCGGGGCCAGCACCTCCCACCAAGCATCTCGCAAAGCTCTCACAAAACAGATAAAACCTCCTCCTCCCTGTGTTCCAAGGCAGCTTCAAGGACAGAGCCTCTGTTTAGGCCTACGCTGGGTTGTCCACACTTTTAAAGTTATACCGCACCTCTGCTCCACAAGAAATTCCTCTACAAACTTAGCTTTACCATTTCTACACTTCCCATCTCAGCTTCCACTTGGTTAAAGTATTTGCAGAAAAAGCCTGCAAAGAAAAATATCTTCACAAAGCTCTTCATGATGGTTTTATTTCAAAATAGGTTTATTTAAGTACTGTTTTTCTTCTGCCTAGCACACCCCTACTTCCTAGTGTCAGAAATCCCTTTGGTGGAGCAAGAATGGTGCTGGCTGTCAGCTCTGTGGATTTTACTGTCTTGTCACATCAGAGATAATCCTATTATTTCTTCCTTGAACTCACTTCATAAGGATAAAGAAAATGAAAAGCTATAAACCAAGAGACAGAAAAATGAAATAAAACCCACAACATATAATGGAGCAGAGAGAGCTGTAAGTATCAGGAAATTTTCAGGTGATACATTTCCTTTCAATTCCTTTTTATACCTTATTACTTGGCTTGGATGATCCCTAGCTTCAGCAACTGCTCTCTGTGTTTGAATCAAACCTCTAATGAGATACTATAACATAAGCAATTTTCCAAAAATCCTCTACAAAGTCTATACAGAACAAAGAATTGAATTACTCCCCATTTCCAGCCAACACCCTTAACATATCCTGTCTTCTCTCACCCCAATAAATCAATAACACTTTGGCTTTTCTTGGCTGCTTGGAGCCAGCTAAAAATTATCACTGAATGTGCCACTGAAGGATCTGTTTTTTTCCCAATATGCGTTTCTAGAGATGGCCATTTAAACTTGGCAAAGGAATACAGCTAAAGTCCTCCAAGAAACGCTATGTCATGACCAGCAGCTATTATATCCCCCTTTCATCTCCTTTATGCACTCCTTCCCACAAATGTTTGTTATGCTAGTCCTTCTTTTGTGCTCTGGAAATATTATGGTTTGTTATGGAGAGGATAGATTCGAGTTGATTGGTTTTGTACGTGTACTGGAAATACTGCTATGACCTCTTCACAACTGAATAAATACTCTGGTCTTAATGCAAACATATATATGGATAGTTGCACCCTGGCAGCTACCCTGTTTATCCATGTCATTATTCATTTATTTACTTTTATTATGTCTCACACAAATGGTAAAAAAACCCAAAGAGAGGAAATCAAGCTTTCAAAAACTTTGTATATTTGCCTTCACTTGTATCATGCTCAGAATTATTCACCTCAGAAGACATCTGCTCCTTAAAGTCACTGCTAAGTGTGAGATGTTTTTCAGAGTGAATTGGAAGTACTCCTGCAAAATATCATGTTGTGCACTTTTAAAAAATTTTTTTACCCAGCATCTGTGAAATTATTATTGCAGACATAGACTGCTTTAAGAAGTGGTGCCCCTTTTAAATTGCATCAGCAATATTGAGTTAATGGGCCATGTTTCATCAGAGTGGGTGGGTGGTGAACCACACAGAACTATTTAGCATTCAGGGAGCCTTTTCTTTCCATCTTGTCTGAAGCTGTTACCTAAGCCTCTGCAGTTATCAAGCAGCAAGTGCTACTGTAACCTGTTTAGCTTACCCCTTTGGTAGCAGGGGATAACTCTGCAGTCAGAGCAATGTAACGACAGCAGATTACACCACTGTTCTCCACATAGCTGGCAGTGCAACAGAATGGGCATAAGAAATGAAATAAAATTTTAAAAATAAAGGACTGCTGAGAAGGAAACCTCCTCTTCTGGAGAAATACAAGGTGCAATGCTGTTTTGTTGATATGCTTTGATCTCATCCATGACAGTTATCAGGCAGATAATGGACTGAGTTCATAACTAGAGCAACTGGCATAAAGTACCACTAGATTCACCAGACGTGCATTGATTTACACCAGCTGGGTCATGGACAAAGAAGCGAGCTCAATTTTGTTAACACCTCTAGTGAAAGCTAGCTTGGCTTTCATTTCCTTTAAGCCAACTTGACTGAAAAGACTGTAAAACTTAAATAGGAAAGTCAGGAGGAGAAATAGAAAGCTCACGGCAGGGAAGGGATATGTCCACTACCATGAAGCATGGCCATATTTAGCACTGAGACTCCACGCTGCTAGCAGCATTAAGGTGCTGCTGTGTCTGAGAAAGCTTTAAAGCACCCAGCCCTAGGACTCGTAGCAGTTTGCCAGAGGTACCACAGGATCCACCCATGACCTTAGGAAACACTTGAGCATGAGCTTACGCCATGTTTTTCATTCCCACAGCTCGTCTGGTCTTGAAAACTGCCCTGGGTGGGCTAATGCTAGGACAGATGTACCTGCACCTCGCCGCAGGTAAAGTGGTTGATGGTGCCAAGAACTGCAGACATACAACTCAGGAACTCAGTTCAGTGGGCTCTACCTCCCCTTGACAGCATAAAAACCTGATGGCTGAGTAGCTTTAAAAATTGATTTGTGATTACCTTGGTGATTTCCTGTCTTTTCTGCATCCAGACTGGTTCATCTGAAGGACATTCTCCCCCACTTATCAAAACAAGATACCTGGAGACCAGTACTCAGCTCCTCTCCTAATCACAGCAGCAAATACTGTGTCATGAGACTGTTCTCTAACCTGCTGTATCTTCAGTTGTAAACAGAATAATCCAAAAAAACTGCACAATACAAGTAATCCAAAATTTTTCAGTTGAAGATTTTTCCATGTCACTGCTTTTCCCTGGAACAACAGAATGACATAAATTCATCCATGACAATGTGTTATCTCACATCTTACTACCTCCATCTGCTGTTTTGCACATGTACTATCACTTTCACCTTCTAAGCCTGAAAAAAAGCAATTGTGTTTTGACAAATAACATGGATGGGATCCCAGATCTCTAATAACAATGGATATTAAAACTAACAGAGAAATTGAAAGAGCCACATTTAATTGCCTTGGCATTTCTGAGAGTTTCCAGAAGTTAGTACTTCATCGTCAGGCAATCTATGCACCCCATCACAGTCCCTGTTACTTCAGATGTTTTTCTTAGCTTTGGAAAACACCCTGTGATTCATGAAAGAAGCAGAATATGCTGGCTCACAAACATATTTTTATTTAGGTGCTGGAAACCACATGGTGACCTGCCAGTAAATTTGATAGAAGTTAGTGTTCAAATATTGTATCTCATTTAAGATAAAATATTTTTTTTGCAATATGTTTTTTTTCTGAAACTATTGCATATATTGTATGAAATTCATCCAGTTTTGATAAACAAAAGACACTAGTTGAGGGTCAAGCCATCCTGAAGCCTCTATTCTTACAAAATTTTTCTGGTTCCTTGAAATTAATGCTTTACATGTGAGAAGTGTTTCCTTATGTCATGACAGTAATATTTCTGTATAGCAGAGAGAGTTGTTTCTGTCCATTAAACAAGAAAACATTTGTAGCAGAACTCTAGTTCTGACTTTTTTTTTCATACCATTAAACAGAATGCAATTCTTCAGTTCAGCTACCAGGCAGCTAACAATTTTCGCAACAGTCATCGAAATTATTCACAGAGAGGAGGAAATCTAGTGGAGATGTCAGATGGCCATTGCTTATTTAATGCCTTGCTTGCAAATGAGAAAATATAAAACAATTGAAAAAAAATGCAAAAATTTGTAGTGATCTGTTACATAGTATATGATGTCATGAAGTAATTCATAGGTGTTAGAAGAATCAGGAATGTAACTGCCTGAGGATTTAAATTAAAGGAAGAGGGACAAGTAACATGTTCTCTTGGGTTAATTCTGTTTCACTGAGACTATATTTTGAACATAATCAATAGCAAGAAACACTGGTGTTCCTTGGAGCTCCAGAAGAGTGATGAAAAAGAATCAGGTTATAAAGCACTCCAGCTTGATGCTTTAGAAGAGAGATTTTCACGAACATTGATTTTTGGAGACTTATTTGTTAAAAGTTATGCAAAAGCACTTGGCTTTGGCAAGATCAGCTAAACAAGCACTGGTCCATCATATAGATCTCTAACTTCGTAAAACTCATTCAAATGAAAAAATCAACAGTAAGTGACATAATGAATCCTCTGTAGAAAAATACCAGTTTCAAGGAAAGTTCACAATCTTAAATTCTAAATCTTCCTGAGTTTATTTCCAAATATGGAATGATTGTGTATCTACCTTCCTTGCAAGGCATTAGAAAGGTGTCTGGAAAACACACTGAAGATGCAAACATTTTAATAAGCACTAAATATATCATTGCCAATAATAAGAAATACAGCTTTTACATATGTCATATTATACACATAAAGGACAATATCCCTGAGAATACAATTGTGTAATGGCTATTATTTTACTATTCTGTCACTGTTATAGGTAACTTGACACAGAATCCAGCATTTTAAGGCCGCTTCAGATGACTGTCTGACTATACACTAGAACTTTCAGAATGATACAAGTGAAATAATTTTTCTCAGATTTTCTTACATTGGGAATGGCAACTCATTTGAAGAAGACCCATTGTCATTGTTAAAACAATTCACCCAGCTAACAGTTCTGGTGAAGTAATCAATAGTCCTCAGAAAATGTTACTTTCACAGACTCTGAAATACAAGTTTGTCAGGGAAAAATAATATGTAGTTATCATAAATTCTTAACAATATGGAGTAAGATCCTTTCTCATTCGTCAGCTGAGATCTATTTTGTCTTAATCCTCTACTGGTAAAGACAGAACACCTTGTGATCTTGGTGTCTGTCATATTCCACAGCAAGAATGGGTCTCAGAACATGTTAAAATTAGTCTGTAGTCTGGTTTAATTGATCTTTATTTATTTGAGTTGGAAATTCAAACATTTAAAACAAACTACAATGATTGTAAGTGATTTATATACAGTTGCTAACTCATTATGGAACTGAGAACAGCTCTCCTGCTTCACTGGATCCTCCAATTAGTAGAAATGATTGATGGTTGCTGGTGGATAATTCTGAGCAAGTCCCTCCAGTTCTCTATGTAGAAACAAGAAAAAAAAGTTCATATTTATTGAAATGAGGAAAAAAAAGTGAGGTTGCCAGCAATAAACCTGAGGATGGTCTCCTTCATACCTCTGTCTTTTCTTTTTTTCATCAGTATGAAGGGTAAATTATTACTACAGTGTTGTGTGAGCTGGTTCTCCAGTGTTACTCAAAGAAGAAAGATGGTCCAAAGCATTGACAATAATTAACATTTACTGTGAGAGATTCTCTTCATGTCCAACCTAAGTTGGTGAGCAAAAGATGGTATGATCTTTTAGTTTGCAGAACTCAGTGAAATATTTCCAAGCAGTTCTCCAACGATTTTTCACAAAATCCTCTCAGCAGCTGCCACCAGACTATATGAATCCTGAAGGTGAGAGATGGGTTTGGAAGCTCAGATAGCTGGGGTTTAGTCCTTCCTGATTTCATGTACAAGAGTGAGCAAGACTCACAAAGCCTGACTCTCCAAAAGTAATGACTGCACTTAGTTTTCTCTATGCTTTGAATATTCTCTGGCTTTTCTTTAAGCCCTACCAAACCCAAAGCCATGGAGCTAGGCATTTTGTTCCTGTGAGGGGGTTGCTCACCTCCTGCTATGCACAGTCATAATTTTAAACTACAATCAACTCCTGCACTGAAGTATTTCCAGAGAAGCCAAAGCATCATGTTCATTGTTTGGTCTTGCATTTACTTTGAAATGTTTTCAGCTTTTGTTTCTGTCTGTGTTTGTCTATTTTTGTGTCTCTGGCAGAAAAAAAGGTCATTTCTAAACTCACCAAGAGAACCACTTTCAAAATGTTCATTTGGTGGTTTTGGTGAAGTTTCTTTTGTCTTCTTTCCTTTTTTTCTTTTTAAAATGTATAGCCTGCCATATTTAAAAATATCCAATAGTTAAAATAGCAGTATAAGCTGACAGTAAATTACACGGATAGATACTACTGTGCACTGATGAAACCCTACACAGAAGAAAACACTCTCCTGGAAATTTATATTAGAGACAAGGATTTTTGTTCTTGATTTAGACTGTATGTCTCATTCTAAAAGTACGGAATAATACAAACACAAAATTTAAAAAAAAAAAAAAGAGAGAAAGGAAAGGCAGAAAAAAACAACAATCATCACTTCAATTCTGAATGTGGAAAAACCAAAGGAAAATGTGACCTCATTCCTGAGTCTGTAAGTGTAAGGATGCTGTGAGTGTAGTCTTTATTAAACATCCAATAAAATAATTAACAGATAGTTCACTTAACACACTGTAGATACACAGTGTGGGCACAGCATTTACATGACCTGGTATTGGTGGACCCTCTACAGGACCACCTATTTCAGACTTGAAGTGGAGAATCTTTCCTTTTCAGTGTCATTCTCACTGAAGTAATGAAGCTTTTCCTCTCCTGTGGCTGAGTGTTGATGGCAATCTTCAGAGATCTGGAGTAAGGATGTGTCTGTACTCCCTGGTTCTGGGAAACTTGTTGCCCTGGAAGAATACTAACTTGCTCTAGTGCTCTCTTCCAGGATTCCCTTTGAACTTTTAAATGGTTGCTAGGAAGCCACAGTTCAACTAGCAACTAATGTAAGTTATTCCTGTAACAGAGCTAATGTAAAGCAACTCAAGTACAAGCTAAGATAACTTTCATTGTGAGTCTTCTTTGATCTAAACTGTTTAAAGACATACTTGCTTGCCCCTTGCATTCTCCTTCTCCATTTAGGGAGATGTGCAGGAGAACTCAATGGTGTTTTTCTAGTCTTTCTCTGTCCCCCTCCAAGATCTTTTCTTCCTGTGGAAAAAGATAACAGTTTGTTCCAAGTAATCATCTATATATGTAATCAATGCTTAAATAAACTCTACAGCAATTACCACTTCCTGAAGTGAGAATGAATCAGAGTTTTTGACCTTCTGTCAGAAGATATTTGAAGTCATTGTATTGTGCCAACAAATCTTTTCATTGCCAGAGTGATGAGAACAAGAAGAATGTGTGCTGAACATGTACTAGATGAATGCAGTACATCTTCATTACAGAAAACTGCCAAGTGTCAGTTCTGGAGTACATGATTAAGCTGATGAGCTTTTCTGAATTAGCTATTTATTATTTTATTCTAGCAAAGATTTGTAGTAATAGACATCTGAAATAAAAAGAGTAACACAGAAAAAGCACAGTGGATATAGCCGAGAAGTCAAAATTTCTCGTAATCAGTATCTGCACCATTGCATACACGATACACTAGATAAAATACATGATATGATGCATAATATCGTGTTTGTTAAAAAGTGGTGCTGCTAGTGAGGATTCCTTTCAAACCATGTATAAACTTTCTAGTACTTCCTGCAGATTACTCCCTGTTGTAGTCCATCTCCTCCTCAAAATTCATGAGACCATTGCCTTTTCTAATGTTTTGGTTGATTCATTAGCAGAGCAAGCAGTTCTTAAGACCAGGAGTCACTAAGACAAACCCCATCAAAGGCACGTGCCTTAACTGTGCTTCCTAATCCTTTTTAACACTCAAAGCTCTTCAGTTACACTGTTAGTCTTCTTTATATGGCTCTTTCTTTCCAACACGCTGTTGAAATCCTGGTCTCCTTCCACCTCTTGGTCAATATTCTGATTGAGAAAATTGAAAGTCTATCTTCAAATAGAAATAACTATCTTCAGTGTTGTCTCTACTGTTGCCTGTTTTGCTTCTAATTCATCTGCTGTGCATCCCACAGTATTTGGATGGCTGCTCTCATTTTGTGTTTTTATTTGATGTCATTCCCAGTGCACAGGGATTCCAACTCTCCTTGGCAGCAATAGACTGTCCATCATGTGAAGGAGACAACCACAGAATTAGTTTTTGTGTTTTCTAATCCAAGAGATGAGTCAACACTGTCTCTTCATTCCTGTCAGTACTGCTGTTGCCATCAGGCACTTTACTATCAATGCCATTTTCATGTTGTTTTGTGAGCCCACAGAACAGGACGTCTTGTGCTCATATTCCCATGTGGTGTTGAACTGTTTGAAGTTAGTGGCAGGTTCTGTGACTCAGTACTTCGTTAAGATGGATTGGTAGGATATGCTTGTTCTTGATTGCTTTGTGTGCCTTCAGTTTCTGATGCCAGCTACAATCCACAGCAATATGTCTTTTCTCATGTTAAAAATACTACCATTAAAAATCTCAGCACTCAAGATTTTCTTTAGGTGAGGGTGTTCCTAGGTTTATATTGACCACCTCTGCAATGAAGATGAGATCCAAAGTCCTTCTCACCCAGCTATTCCTGTTCAAAGATTTCTGGAGGAATAGGAAGTTTATATCACTTAATACACCATGTGACTTTTATCCTGGGTAAATCTAGTGGAACTTCTTTAGTCATTCATGATAATCAGTAGCTGCTTCCATATTGTGTGTTAATTGTTCTTCAACCAGAGCAGCTAACCTGGTCAGTGTTACGCTGCTATTCTGCTCGGTGCTAAATTCAACAAGTGCATTGTGATCTCTTTGCAACCTTCAAGCTTCTCTCCAGATTAAAGGAATTGTGAGTGAGCTCAGAGACAGTCTGTGGAGTTTTAACTTTTGGTTGGTCTCTGAATTTCCTCTCTGAAGCACGTTATATTAAAACTTTGACCAAGTTCACTATGACTTGTGTTCCTGTTCTCCCACACCAACACTTTACTTAGACTGACTAAGGAGCTGAGTTTGGCACTTTATGGTACTCCTCCATTTCAGCTTCTGTGAACTCCAAAGAACAATGTTTATCAGTTGTGCCCTCTGTATCTTTTACTAACAGCTTCAGACTGCTTGTGTTTTATATGTCCTTGTCCACATTTTCATTAGTCTAAAATCGCCTTTTATCATTTTTGTAGGTTTATATTATAGCTAGCTGTACCATCTATCAGGCAACAAATTGCTCTTTAATGTAAAAACAGATCATAAAATGCATCATCCTTCTTCTTCAGTGCAGAGGGAACATTGGGATATGTCAGGTTTCTTGCTGGAAGTGCTGTCCTCATATTGCTTAGTGCAGAAAGCGAGGTTCTCTCTCTTCCTTTCCTTTCCTTTCCTTTCCTTTCCTTTCCTTTCCTTTCCTTTCCTTTCCTTTCCTTTCCTTTCCTTTCCTTTCCTTTCCTTTCCTTTCCTTTCCTTTCCTTTCCTTTCCTTTCCTTTCCTTTCCTTTCCTTTCCTTTCCTTTCCTTTCCTTTCCTTTCCTTTCCTTTCCTTTCCTTTCCTTTCCTTTCCTTTCCTTTCCTTTCCTTTCCTTTCCTTTCCTTTCCTTTCCTTTCCTTTCCTTTCCTTGCCTTGCCTTTCCTTTCCTTTCCTTGCCTTGCCTTTCCTTGCCTTGCCTTGCCTTGCCTTGCCTTGCCTTGCCTTGCCTTGCCTTGCCTTGCCTTGCCTTGCCTTGCCTTGCCTTGCCTTTCCTTGCCTTGCCTTGCCTTGCCTTTCCTTGCCTTGCCTTTCCTTGTCTTTCCTTGCCTTTCCTTGCCTTTCCTTGCCTTTCCTTGCCTTTCCTTGCCTTTCCTTGCCTTTCCTTCCCTTTCTTTCATTTCTTTCTTTCTTTCTTTCCTCTCTAAGGAGAGAGGTTGCAACAGTCATCAGTCACCTTTTTTGGCTCTTCTTCTTATATGTTCTTTACAGCAGAATGTCATTCATCCATCATTCTTCTTCAATGAAACAAAAAAAATCTAACTCAAACTTCCTTTATAAGGATGACACAGGTTAGGTACTCGTTTTTTTTTTTTCACCTTTGAGCTGCAAATCCAGAATCTTCAGAAAGCTGAATACCTTTAAATAATTTTCTTAGTCCATTTGCAGTTTTTTCTTTTTGCCTTCAAATCATAATTTATCAGGTTCCAGATGCATAAGTACACACATACACACTAACATGTGGACTCCAAGTATATAAAATAGAATTGAATCTTTAGCCAGAAATCTGTTTTTGTAGACAGTTAAATTCAGCCAATGTTCCAGCCATGCCCAAGCAGATTAACTACCTGGTGTCCTCTCTAATGTGTTTCTTTCTTCACTTTAGGTGTTTCTTTATAAGTTCTGTAGAGATCACAGCACCTTGCCTCGGTACCTGAGGCCTTTCCACAGCAAAGGCTTCTGTTTGCATAAGAATTTGTGATTAAGTAGTGACCAAATCTCCACCATACTAGAAAAAATTCTCATTAGAGAACTAAAAAAAAGGGATTAGAACCTAGCTCTTCAGGAATATTCTTACTTAACTTAGTCAGGACCTGAATCTGCATGTGCCATAAGGTACTGCCATCTGCCCAATTATCTCATCCTAGGAATCTACAAAGATATCAGTGACAAATAAAAAATAACAATTTTTAGGAATGTTCTAGAAATCTGAATTCAGGTAAGAACTGTCAGCAATACAGGCAGAATATTCTTTTCTACTGAGCTGTGGTATTTTATGGTTGCTGAAATATCAATTATAAAAAGAAAAGGTGATGTGTTTTCATTTTTTCTTGAGTTAAATGTTTAAATATCTTGCTCTTTTGAAATGAATGCATCTTTAAGGATAGTGCATATGTAACAATACATAACTTATGGCCAGCATGGCAGGAAAACTGTAAGGACTTTGAGCTGCACATGGACAGTCACAGCATGGGGTGCTCTTGGCAGTTACCTGACAATCCTTCCTATGGACTGTCTGTTGGAACAAGGCAGCTAAAAGCTTAGCAGAGCCAGGTCAGGAAAAGTAATTTTCAAAATGTCTGCCTAAAAAAATGCTATTACACTCTATTTCTTGGCTTTAATTAAGATTATAAATTACTATAATAGTCAATACTGATGACAATGATTGCACAACATTTTTTTTTCAAGGTAAATAATTAAATTACAAAAGTAAGTCCATGTAAGTTGCAGTCCAGATAATAGCAAGGCAATCTAAACCCTCAGGGGTGACTGCCTCGGTGGTTTGGACCATTTAAAGCTGTTATGGTTACAAGTAACTGAGACAGTGTAGAACTACTCAGATCATCAGGCAGTTAATATTTTTCAGTATCAATTCTGATAAAAAAATTACAAAATGTACTGTGGTATCAACAGTGCCTTGAGATTTATATCAAAAATGACCTATAAAAACTTGAAAGGTAATCATAAACATTTGCAAGAATCCACAGAAAAACAGAATTGTATGTCTATGAAATATTCCAGGATAAATGTGAAATATGCATACTTGATGTTTGGACCATGGTCTAGAGGAACCTACTGAGTATGTGCTCTCAAAACCAAGAATGAGTTAAATGTCCTCTCTGAACAATCAACCTGCAAAAAAAATCTTTTCAAAAGTCTACAGAATTCAAGATCCTGTCACAGAATCACAGAATCACAGAATGTTAAAGGTTGGAAGGGACCTTAAAGATCATCTAGTCCAACCCCCCTGCCAGAGCAGGATCACCTACACTAGAGCGCACAGGAACGCGTCCAGGCGGGTTTTGAATGTCTCAAGAGAAGGAGATTCCACAACCTCCCTGGGCAGCCTGTTCCAGTGCTCGGTCACCCTCACAGTAAAAAAGTTTTTCCTCATATTTTTCTGGAACCTCCTGTGTTCCAGCTTCCACCCATTGCCCCTTGTCCTGTCAGTGGACGCCGCTGAAAAGAGCCTGGCTCCGTCCTCCTGACATTCCCCCTTGACATATTTATAAACATTAATGAGGTCACCCCTCAGCCTCCTCTTCTCCAAGCTACAATGCAACTAGTAATTACAATACCAGAATCAGAAATGACTCCTGCTACAAGAGAGAGTGTGCTGTGTATACTACTATCCATATAACACTCTTGTGAACATTATCTATTGCAGGACAGCTGATGTCTGATATACTGGAAAGACGACTCGTTAGTTTTTATATGGAAGACAGATTTCTGCAGCAGACAGAAACGCATTAGGTATTACAGTTTCTTTCATCTTTTTGTATTAATGTACTCCACTCTTGGCTATTCTTGAATAATATATTCCATATCTGCCATACCTTTATTGTAATGAACAAATTTTCTGTAATGCTGACCTATTATAACAGACACGAGATGCAATCTCATGCACTTATGCAATATTTAAACGAATTTATTCAAATTGGTAAAACCTTTTCTTTAGTTCCTCCAAATAATGAACTATTAAATGTTATATTGACAAAAACATAGACTCTTCTATACTAATGTATTCCACTCTCAGTCTGCAGGGTGAGAACATTTTCATAGCATTTCTTTGCAGATTAATTGATCTAACTGCAGTGAGGGCTATTATCATTCCTCTGCCAGAGCTGAATTCTCCTGCTAATGATGCTGCAATCGGTGCAATTGTGCTGCAGTGTGAACAGCACAGAAGATCGTGTTTATGATGAGGCGGCCCCAAATTTAGTAAGACCGCTGTAGACAGAGGAAAAAAGAAGCAGCAAGATGTAAGATAAAGATCCAAATGTATAGAGATCATCTCTGTTGATGAAGACTGTCTGATGTCTTTCTGTCAACAAAGCATCATCTCTAGGGTGCCACTTAGACTTTCATCTGCAGCATCCCTGCTGTAGATGCTGTTAGTCAGCCCTGCAAGGAGACATCTTGATGCTGGTAGTTTGATCCCATGAACTGCAGAGGGGTGGGCAGAGGTGTAAATGGAGAGATTATTTCCCATATTGTCAATCTCAGATGAAAACTATTCCTTTATAGGATCAGAACTCTGTGCCAGTGATTTGGATCAAGTCTCCATAGACTAATACTTTATCCTTTTCTCCCTGTTGTCCTGGTTATGGATGCAGCATGGTGGTGTTCTACATCAGTAAAACATTAAGGATATATGCATGATTAAATCATATTTAATGTAAGGGAGAAGATAATTTCACTTACCTTTATAAAAGCTATAGGTGTCATTTCATTTAAACTCCACAGATAGTCAGTGTAGAGACAACTACTTTCAAGAGGAAATTCATTGTCTCACCTTAGACACTTAGATCAGGACAGAAAAAAGCTATTGTCCAGCGATGACTCCCTCTCTATCTTTCCATGCAACAGAGAAAATACAGGACTAGCATGGACTAAAGGCTCATCTTAAGACACATACAATTAAGTGAACAGCATGACACTGTTGCCTACAGCATTTAACACTGTCAACCACAGCATTCTCCTAGAGAAATTGACTGCTCTTGGTTTGGATGGGCATACGCTTTGCTGGGTAAAAATCTGGTTAGACACCCGAGTCCAAAGAGTCATGGTCGATGGAGTTAAATCCAGTTGGCAGCTGGTCACGAGCGGTGTCCCCCAAGGCTCTTACTGGGCTCAGTCCTGTTTAACATTTTCATCAACGATCTGGACAAGGCGATAGAGTGCACCCTTAGGAATTTTGCAGATGACACCAAGCTGGGTGGAAGTGTCGATCTGCCAGAGGGTAGAGAGGCTTTCCAGAGGGATCTAGATAGGTTGGATCGCTGGGCCAAGGCCAGTGCCATGAGTTTCAATAGGTCAATTTATTCAATATATTAATTGATGACTTGGATGAGGGACTAGAGAGTACTATCAGCAAGTTTGCTGATGACACCAAGTTGGGAGGAGTGGCTGACACACCAGAAGGCTGTGCTGCCATTCAACGAGACCTGGACAGGCTGGAGCGTTGGGCGGGGAAAAATTTAATGAAATATAACAAGGGTAAGTGTAGGGTCTTGCATCTGGGTAGGAACAACCCCAGGTTCCAGTATAAGTTGGGGAATGACTTATTAGAGAGTAGTGTAGGGGAAAGGGACCTGGGAGTCTTGGTGGACAGCAGGATGACCATGAGCCAGCACTGTGCCCTTGTGGCCAGGAAGGCCAATGGCATCCTGGGGTGTATTAGAAGAGGGGTGGTTAGTAGGTCGAGAGGTTCTCCTTCCCCTCTACTCTGCCCTGGTGAGACCCCATCTGGAATATTGTGTCCAGTTCTGGGCCCCTCAGTTCAAGAAAGACAGGGAACTGCTGGAGAGAGTCCAGCACAGGGCAACTAGGATGATTAAGGGAGTGGAGCATCTCCCTTATGAGGAAAGGCTGAGGGAGCTGGGGCTCTTTAGTTTGCAGAAGAGGAGACTGAGGGGTGACCTCATTAATGTTTACAAATATGTCAAGGGTGAGTGTCACGAGGATGGAGCCAGGCTCTTCTCGGTGACAACCACTGATAGGACAAGGGGTAATGGGCTGAAATTGGAACATAAGAGGTTCTGCTTAAACTCAAGAAGAAACTTCTTCTCAGTGAGGGTGACAGAACACTGGAACAGGCTGCCCAGAGAGGTTGTGGAGTCTCCTTCTCTGGAGACATTCAAGACCTGCCTGGACACGTTCCTGTGTAGCATAATCTAGGCATTCCTGCTCTGGCAGGGGGATTGGACTTGATGATCTTTCGAGGTCCCTTCCAATCCCTAACATTCTATGATTCTATGATTCTATGAATCTGTGAAATGCCAGGCCCTGCACTTTGGCCACAACAACCCCCAGCAGTGCCACAGGTTTGGGGAGGAGTGGCTGGAGAGCTGCCAGGCAGAGAGGGACCTGAGGGTGTTAACAGACGGCTGACTGAACATGAGCCAGCAGTGTGCCCAGGTGGCCAAGAAGGCCAACGGCATCCTGGCCTGGATCAGGACTGGTGTGGTCAGCAGGAGCAGGGAGGTGATCATGCCCCTGTACTTGGCTTTGGTGAGGCCTCACCTCGAGTGCTGTGTCCAGTTTTGGGTCCCTCACTACAAGAGGGACATTGAGGTGCTGGAGAGGGTACGGAGTTGGGCTACCAAGCTGGTAAAGGATTTGGAGCATGTGTCATATGAGGAATGGCTGAGGGATCTGGGGCTGTTTAGCCTGGAGAAGAGGAGGCTGAGGTGAGACCTTATTGCTCTCTACAACTACCTGAAAGGAGGTTGTAGCAAGATGGGGGTTGGTCTGGTTTCCCTAGTGGTGAGTGATAGGACAAGGAGAAATGGCCTCAAGTTGCACCAGGGAAGGCTCACGTTGGATATTAGGATATATTAGGATATATTCTTTACTGAAAGGATTGTCCAGCATTGGAACAGACTGTCCGGGGAGGTAGTTGATTTGCCATCCCTAGAGGTGTTTAAGAGACGGGTAGATGTTGTGCTGAGGGATGTGGTTTAGTAGTGTTGATAGGGCTAGGACAAAGGTTGGACTCAATGATCTTGAAGGTCTTTTCCAACCAAAATCGTTCTATGATTCTATGATGATTCTATGATTACTTTTACAGTAAGTTTTCAGTGGGAGGTAATATGGCTTTTCTCGAAATCAAATTACTTTCTGACATTAGTATCTATGGGAATGGAACTGACAGCATATAAATCTGACTGCAATTCTGAGTCCATTTAATTGTTAATTAGAAAGACTCAGTATTTTGCAGAGGAAAAAGAAATAATTCAGGTGACTGAACTAACTGGCTCAATTTACAAAGAGAGAGCAGTGGATGTTGTTTACATTGAGTTTATCAGTTGTGTCTCCCATAACATAAACAAACTAATGAATTAAGGACTACATAAACAGTGAGGTGGATTGGAAATTGGCTGAAAGGCTGGAATCAAAAGGTTGTGATCAACAACACCAAGTTCAGCTGGAGATCGGTCACTAGCGGTGTACCCCAGAGGTCCATACTCAGGTTAACAATGCCTAAACACATTCATTCAGGATTTCAGTGATGGGACAGGCTGTACCTTCAGGAGTTCTGTAGGCAATACAAAACTGTGATGAGTGGTTGATTTACCAAAGGGTTGTGCTGCCATTCAGAGAGACCTTTTAGGCTGCAGTATCGGGCCAAGAAGAACCTCATGAAGTCAGAAGAAAGGCAACCATCAAAACTTGTTCTTGGTAAGAAATAATCCCAGGCACCGGGGAAAGCTGTGATTGACAGCTGGAAATCAGCGACTGATAGCTGGAAATCAGCTTTGCAGAAAAGATCTGGGGAGTCCTGGTGGACACCGACTTGAACATAAGCCGACAATGATCCCTTGCAGCAAAATAAGTTAGCCACCTCCTGGGCTGAATTAGGTAGAGTGTCACCAGCAGGCCAAGGGAGGGTTTTTTTGAACAAATTTCTAAATGCTCTTGCAGACACTGAGCAGCCAAGTGTGAACAATTTGGCTTGTGTGGTTCTTGTACACTATTTAACTCTACACTGGAGTCATAGAATCATAGAATCATAGAATCATAGAACCATAGAATCACAAAATTACAGAATCATAGAATTATAAAACAGCGAGTTGGAAGGGACCTCAAAGATCATCTGATCCAATTTTTCTTGGGAAAACAACTGTCTAGGTAAGACACCCTACCACCCTATCCGTCTCCCCTAAGCCTTCTTTTCTCAAGGCTGAACAAACCAAATTTTCTCAGCCTTTCCTCATCTGAGAGGCTTCCCAGCCCTCTGATTATCTCTGTAGCCCTTCTCTGGACTCTATCCTGCCTGCCCACATCTTTTTCATATAGCAGGAGCCTGTACAATTTAACACAGTATTCCAGGTGTAGCCTAACACGCACTGAGTAGAGTTCAATAATACCTTCTTATCCCTGTTGTACACTAATGACTGTATCATTTGTACACTCTCTTAGTCTGCCTTAAAGCCTGAGGTATGCTAAAATGTTCTTTGTACTGAATGATTCATCTCAGATTTAGCACTCCTTTTTCCTTCAGAAGCTTCCCTAAAATCTTCTCCATAACATCTTGCTCTTTGTCATAAAAAAGGTTTTTAAAAGTCCTTCTGGGACTCCAGGTTATGAGCTGTATATACTTTCCTACCCGTGTCTTTGTTCTTTATATATTATAGATGTCATGCTAACAATTTTTCTCATACCTTGATCACCTTTTTTAACCACATATGCTCTTTTGAGTTGTAGAGGATTTTACGGCTCCAGTTCACTTTGGAACTCACCCCTTCAGGAAGTCAATGAGGATGGATATCTCTTGGAGACCAATTATTTTAGCAGCAATTATTCTCACTCTGAGTTTGATTTGATAGAGAAACCACTTTATTTTCTACACATTTCTACTGTCTAGGCGGCTTACTGAAACTTCTCCAAAACTCCTTTTTCCTTTGTGTTCATTAGATCTCAGCAGTATATCCAAATAGTTCTCTATTTTTCATTACCTGAAAGACTAGAAGTTTGTCTTTAGCCTTTACAACTGTCTTTGCTTATAATTCGCAGCAACTGCAGCCAGGTGCAGTGAAGGGGAGTGGCTGTGCTGCATCATTGCCTGCTCCAGTGTCTGAGCCACTGGCTCTTCTTTGATGAAGGAAGAAGCAGTGAGTATTCTTCACAGATAAATTATGTGGAGAAAAACCACAGTGTTTTTGGGTCTACTAAGAATTTTGTTAATGAGGTACCACAGAATTTCGCCCCCTATTGCCTAAACTGTTTTGTTTCTTTGAAGTTATTTTACAGAGCAGCTCCAAACATCTGGAGCCTTTCAGTTCTAACAACATTTCCCTCAGTGACAGACTTAGGAGTAGCTCATCAAGCATAATGATGACAGGATGAGTTAAAATATAGTGTTAATGTCTCTTCTGAGCTGCTAATGTCTGTTTTGTAGCTGATGAATTCCCTGGGCTAAATTACACCCTTGGACAGGAAATGGCTATTGAAAAAAACAATGGGAGTTTGACATGGTCATCAAGGGATGATAAGAAGCCCTCAGGGAAAACAATATAAACATATTGTCTGTTCTACTAGTCAATCCAACTAATCAAGAAATCAGAATGTGATAGAAAAATATTGATGGTGAACAGATGCATTTGTTGAATGATTATTGCAAGTCTGGTTTTTAAAGCTAACATATACAGTAGAGCACTCAATATATTCCCATGAACTTTAGAAGTCTAATTAAGTACTATTATAAATTCTCTGTAAAGCACTAGAAGCGTGGCAAGCATTTTGCTAAAGGTCACGTCTACACATGAAACAGTTTGTACCTAACTTGGCTGAAATACAAGTAATACACCAATCTCGTTGGCACATTGCATTCTTCCCACTTGTTATGTCCACATGTTTTTCATCTTATGTAGTAAATTCTTCTGAGTACTACCAAAGTAGCTGTGATTCTTTAAGCCCTGGACATCATAGGTGAGAACGACTTATTTTAAGTATTTGTGGTTAAAGACAGTCACACCAAAGTCCACACCTATTCAACACATTCAACAGAACTGGGTACATAGTTCTACTAGACAACTGGAAGTTGAGACACATTAAAATTAAAGCCCATAATGAGCATGAACTTGACACTAATATACAGATGGTCTGCTTGGTCTCACATTTAGGCTGATGAGAACTCTAAGCAAGCATCGAGTATCGTATCACTCATATTTCAGTGCTTGAAGAGAGGTGCTTAAGATAACTTACCTATGTTAGAAAACCCTGGGACAAAGCTAAAATTCTGCCCATGTCCATCAAAGAGGGCTTTTTGTTTTACAGTTTCTGATGTCTCCTTGCTTTGCACCATGATGTTTCAAATCTGAATAGGCCATCAACTTCAGAATTCTTGCAAAAGAGTGAGATTCATTTCCTTGAGCTGTCATAGATCAAATAAATTTGTCACAAATCGTCATTATCCTTCATATTTAATTGATTTATTGACAAGATATCTACCCCTCAAGATAACCTTTAATCAATTCATTCCAATTCTGTATTTTCCTTTAAAAATAAGTATATTTAGAAGTACAGTCTAAAGAGAAAATTGAAAAATATTTGTCTGTGGTTGAAGCATGAATCACTGGGAAGAAAACACCTTGTATTTCTTCCTCCCATTGCAACATGTCAGTATCCATGTGGACTGTGGACTTGACATATAAAAGCCCATCTTGCTTTTATAAATTGAGTTGAATGGAAGTGATTGCTGTTGATGTCTGTTTTGCTCAACAGTGTATGAGCTATAGGATTCAACAAAAATATCTATCAAAGATAGCTGGAGCATTCTGAACACCTGTGTCCCAGGCTGGTGCTATAGCTGTTGATGTGAATTAGGAGCATCTTCACAAGGTTTTCTTTCATGTCTTTGAAACCAATTTTACAGTAAAGTAAATCTGGCCTGTGTGCTGGTAACACACTGCACTGATAGTGAAAATGTATTTTATATGTCAAAAGCTGGATCCAATAATGAGTTGATGCTTAGAGTTCAGTCATAGCTACTTCCTCAAGGCTGAGAAATAAATTTCTCAAGCCAGCAACAATCCACAAGTTCTGTTCTTTCTCCAAAGAGTCCAAGGGCACAGGGAGTCTCTGAAAGGTACTACCTCACTGTATGCAGGATGCAGTAAAAAATTAGTTCCACATCTCACCATGAAGACAATGCTGGAGTAATCCTAACAGTCTTAGAAGAGAAATTAGCGAGGTGTCACATTTTAGAAAACAGTGGTGATAAACAGGCACTTCTGTACATAAAAGTCTCTTCAACTAATGTTATAATAGCTTGTTTCTGCACTTTTGCAAGAGGCACACTTAAGAACTTCGGTGAAATAAACCTGTGGAGAATAAATACTTGATATATAATCTCACTGATGTCACTTGCTTTAGCAATAGGCTTTTTTCTTTAAGAAACCAAAGGGCAAGATACTGTCTTGGAGAGCAACTGGCTTAGGATAGAAGCATTGTGTTCTTGTAAGATCTATCTGTGGTCTTCCACATTTCCTCTGTGCTTTTCTTTAGCTATCTTACAGTCAGACTCAAACCTGAATATTCCAGAAAAGAAAAAAAAAAAAAAAAGAAGAAATGAGCACTACATATTGAGATAGACCATTGAACTAAAGCATTTCATCTCACACTGAGATCCTTTAATTCATTTTGCTCTTCTTCCAGTTGCTCTCTTATTGTCATGAGAGCTCATCTACTTTGTAGCACAGTCAATTTCCTAAATCCTGGTGACTTACAGCAGTTGTTTGTGGGATCAGATCTAGCCCAAGTATGTGAAACTGCAGACCCTCCTGACAAAACATATTTTCTCAGAATCACAGCCAGACTTTGAAGAATGGGTAGAATCAAACATTGAATTTTAGATATCTGAGGTTTTAGTAAACTACTTTTTAAGGAACTCAAAATGGAGTCAGTGCCTACTCAGTTCCAGAAAACAAGGTGAATAATCCAAGCACCTTGGGCCTTACACTCCCTGGTGTAATATAAAATCCATATGCAATGGGAGCTGCCCTTTGACAGTAGTCTTAGTTCTCACCTCTTCTTTTTTTTAGGCTCACATGTTCGCTTTAGAATTGGACAAGACTACTTGTCTTATTCACCAGCTAGTGAAGTTGATAAAAATCTCATGTACAGAACTGAAAGTGTGTTCATGAAGAATACTAAAAGAGATTTTAACAAGAAGATAGAGTAGACTACAAGACAAGGTACAGGGTTTGGACGAAGGTATTAACCAGCCTTTTGCTTATTCATCAAAAGCTCCTTTTATTCACCCTTCTCCCAAGATTGTTCTTTCCCAGATCATAATAGAATCACAGAATGGGTTGGGTTGGAAGGGACCTTAAAGATAGTCTAGTTCCAACCTCCCTGCCTTGGGCAGGGAAACCTTCCACTAGACCAGGTTGCTCAAAGCCCCGCCCAGCCTGGCCTTGAACACTTCTGAGGAGGAAATCTTTTGCTGGCCTTATAGCATCCCAAATAAACAACCCTGACAGTTACTTTTCCCTCTTGGTCCCACTTTTGCTACCTTTGCATCCAAACTCAGTATTTCTGATGCTGTTATCTCAATCATCTTAGGCACACCACGTGTTGCTGAAGTGTCTTCTCGGCCCATCTCACCTCACTTTCCCAGACGTCTCCAGTGCTCGTCTCCAAGTGTCAGTGTGGTCTGGCTGTTTCTCATACAATTCCCCTTCAAATATCTGTAAAATGAGCCCATCCCTCACAGTGTCATCCATGACTTTTGTCACCTTCTCACCCTGTAAGTTGCCACATCCAGCTGTTTCTCATGGTCTGATCAGCTACTTAAGTCTCAGGCTAGGGCCTGCATCAGCCTGCTCATTTCACCAGGGACATTTTTATTGATGAAAAGTCAGCTTTGAGGATTAATTTTCCCAATATCTATAACCATTTTTTTTTGACAAAAATTATTCTGGAGGCAAATTTCTGAAGAAAGTATTATTGTATATCCTTGACACATACAGGTTAAATGACTATAGTAAGGGTAATATTCATTTCACTTAAATTTGAATACTCAGAAATAAATCATCTAAGCGGTCTAAATCCAGGTGAACGCTGCAAATTCTTCACAGATATTGAAGAAAAATGGACAATCCTAATTTGATCCCATTCTATCATCAGCGCCTCAAGACACATTTACTAGACCTCTGAAATGAGCTCACCTCGACCTTTTATATAGGTGATCTTGGGTGCAGTGAATTCAACCCTAAAAGCATTCAGGAGTGCTTAGTAATCTTAATCACTGTAAATATTAAGAGGTAATTTTCTGTTTACTAGTTTTTTGAGTTAAATGATTCATCATCTAGATTTAATTGCTGTTTCAGGTTTGAAAGACCCTCCCAAAGTGTTTCTCAAATTCTTTGCTTTGCAAGAATAATTTGGTAGAAATCTTGAGCACTCATGCTGCTTGCACAGCAGGATCCTTGTGGCGCTTGGTTTAGAGAGAGGAATTGCATTTCAAGATTAAAATGAATCCACTGAAATGAATCCATCAGTTACAGCAACAGCATGGTAACCATGCTTGATAAGAAATGCTTCATGCAGAGTTTGCAGATAGTATACAAGGTGACTGTGAATAATTTGATCTGGACACATGAAACAAAAATAGCAGATCTGCCTGTAGCCAAACTTCTATCTTGTGAAGTTACTTCTTCCCAAGTGAGCTGTGACCCTCCAGGGTAAGCAGATTGTAATCAAAGTGACTAGAGACTAAAGACATTAGAGGGATGTTCAGGAAAGATGAAAAGTCAGCCAAATAATTATAGCTGTGAGCACTTTTGATCACTATGTGATCAAAATTATATATTCAAAAAGCCAGAAACTTGGCCATTGAGTCCCTTCTTGCAGTTTTTATCCTGACATTTATAAAGTGCTTCTTAACTAAGACTTATTCTGATTACTTTTATATTCTAGAATTGTTATTTTCCTTAATAATAAAATGTATTTTATATAATATATATAGTAGCACTTAATTTATGTACTTCAGTGATTCAGAAATTTATTTTGTGGAAAAAAATTTTGGCATTAGAAATTCTGTGTTTTAAGAATATCAGCATTTCTTTCAGAACAGAAGTCCTTCCATGTTCAGGATTCATAACATGAATGTTTTGCTTAGCTTCAATTGCTATGATAAGCTTGGTCCAGCTGTCCTGAGTGACAAAAGCAGCTCATAAATACAGGTCAGATGAAGGAAAAATACATAAAGCCAGAAAGAGCTTTCAACAAGTTTCTTACACCAAAAGTCACAGAATTTTCTCTTTTTTTTTTTTCCAGCCCAGCATCTTTGAAGAGTTTCCAAATGAATTCCCAAGTCAGACTGTCTCCCCAGTAAAGCAAACTCTGCCTGAAACACAATTCACCTCCCAAAGATTATGATGATGCAGTTTTCACATTCTAAAAGAGGACTCTTTTTTTTTTTTTCTGACACTGCAGTATCTCTCAGACAATAAACCAACACATTCAACCTGCAAATTGAACAAAACCAGAGGTGGGATATACGGCGAAAAGCAAAACAGGTCCAAGTTCAAACCTGGGTAAGAAAGTCTTTCAGCAGAGATATGCACAAACTTGATGCGGGGGGAAGGCGTTGTCTGGGGTTTTTCTTTACTATACGGTCTGTGCATCTGTCTTTAGGACCATCAGGCAAATGTGAACAAGACTTATCTCTGGGCCACAATATATGAATGTAAAATATACAGAGCTGGAAGGTAAATCTGTACTTCTTTCAAAACAGACAAATTCCTACTCAGGATTTGTGGATAAGTATTTCCTCTAGCCAATTGTACCCATCTCCTGGTCCTTTTCCAGCTCATACTAAAGATTTTTATTTGAAGAGACAAAAAAATCCCACTTTAAGCAAAAGACTTTTGGTTGGTTCTAAGCAAAATTAACTATTTTGTGAGCCACAGCTTCACAGCATCACAATTAATCAGCAATTATTCCCTTATCTTACAGCTGGGACTTTGAAGCAATGCCCAGCAAGATTTGAAAGGAAGACAGGAATCAATCCACAAGATCCTAGTGTTCAATCACTGTGTTACTTCCTTGATCTAGCCACTCAGCAATTTTTAAATGTTCAGGAAGATAGGATTTGTGCACGGTGTGGTTCTGCTGATGCTATTCTCATCTGGTTCCCTATTCTCTTCTCATCTGGCATCCTCTGCTACAAATACTAGGTGAGATTGTCTCATCAATAGGATAAATACTATCCTGGTTGAGTGAGCTACAAATCTAGGATGAACTGCAAACTCTTTCATCCTGAATTGAACTCTGAATCACCTGTACCTTTAGTGTTGAGAAAAACAGGTGGATACATTTTACAACTGATTTTTACTAATGTGTTTTGCACTGTTAAGCACATAGCGAATGTGTTTATTTTGTAAATAATTTTTTGTTGGGGCTTTCCTGAGAGTGATGTGTTTTAATTGGTGGGGTTTCGTTTGGTTGGGCTGGTTGGTTTGGGGTGTTTTTTAAGTTCTGAATATGCAAGACTTTAAATGCATCCTAGAATAAAAAATACCAGCTTCTAGGCATTGGACTCAAGAAAAATGAAGCAAGTGAAGTGGGAAGAACTATTTTTAAAAGTCAACAAGAAGAAGAGGGCTAATTGGGCCTCTAGGGAGGGTCAAAGGTAAATTAATCTTTAGAAATGAGACTCTGATGCAAAGTCATGAAGCTGCCTGACATCAGACGATAAGATTTTAGCTGCATTTTGTCCTTTTAGGGCAAACATTTAGAACCGTCAAAAACACGTGATGGAAACTGTTAAGAAAAGAAACATGACTGAACAATAAGATCACTTAAAACCACTGATTAGGACTTCTCTTGTTTTTTTCACTGTGTGTCACTTCTCTGTTCCTCTTGTCTTTGAATTGCAGTTGCAGGTCATGTGAAGACAGCTGTCAGACTCCTGTTATCAGATAACCGGAACAGCCTCAGGCTTCAAAGCGAGGAAACTCCTTCTATTGATTCACATTTCTTCACAAAATACCGGTAGGATAATTTTGTATCAGCAGGCTCTGAGTGGTTTCTGTGCACCCCATCACTAATATCACAGTGTTACTAGGTACTGCATGTCTTTCAGAGACCAAATCACAACTTAAAAAAAAAGAAAAAAAAATAATCCATCAAAACCAAGGTTTTGGGTTGATTTAGCAGAGGTATTTCTGTGTGGAGTGTTTTGCTGCCTGGTCCAGCAGCAGCAAAGTCAATAATCATGAAACCAGGACTTCAGGGGTGGTCTTTGCTATTCATGGCTTTATGACACAGTTGCTGTATCACTTCTGCATTGCCCACACAAGCTGTTAAAGTGCCTTTGGCCCCTTCCTTCCTTATCTTGGCTAACTAGTACCATATTTAAGCATTAAAAAGGAACATCCTAGAAATCCCCTTGGAATAACCCCTGAAGTAGCTCTGATGGGTGGAAATTTATTTGTATTTATTTATTAGCACCATTCATAGAGTTCCATGAGAAGTAAAAAAAAATTCCTTGGTGTAGCATTTTGCAAATGCTATGGCATCCATCCCACCCAGCTTTAAGCACCTAAGAGTACATCTGTGATGTCAAACAGAGAGTACTAAAAAGCACGTTGAAGCACTGAACCTATGTGGTTAGCACTGATGGTTAGCTTTCTCTTCCTGTTTTGGGTTTTTTTTTTTACTGTTCTAATTAGCTCTCCCCGTGAAACATCTGCAACAGAGAAGGCCAACTCCAAACACTGTGAAAATGAATTAGTAACTGACAACTGATTTAGCAGTACAGACAGTTTAATTTATGCACTCAAGTTAGGCACAGGGCCACCCATTTTAACTGTAGCCAATAACAACCTCTGCATTCTAGTATCTGAGTTACTATGGGATGGTTTCTTCTCTACTGACAAAAGGTAGGAACGTACTTTACCTTGTTCAAGCGCAAAGACCTGTAGCTTCCTGCAATCTGGCATTAAACATTTCGCTAATGGATGTTGATCAAAATCATAGGCAGCAAAGTCCCTAGAGTGGACACGCAACCAGCTGCCAGCAGTGTTACAAATTTTGTGTCTTATGATAAGCATAAGAATGAAGTTCTTCCATCTAAGCATGTGAGTGGAACCAGTGCAAGGGACAGTACAAAACACTTGCAAAATTTCTGGGAAATCACGTAAGAGAGATGCTTTCTGCCTGAAGGCAGTGCACTGCCTGTCAGCACTGTTCAGGAGGAAGTGGTTGCTGTCTGCTGTTCTCAGAGCTGTGAATCAAGAGTTAAACATCCTCTGGAAGTCACAAGGCATTAAGCTGTGGTTTGAATGCCTCAGCTCAGAGATCTTTTCTGAATCCTGGCTGCTAGTTAGCTAACTGCCTTTGCCTATTTCAAAGTCATTTGACTTGAGGAGTAATATTTGATTTAATTATAATCTATTGATGGCAAATGCAGGGTTTGTAGGATGCAGGCATCACCTTCTTTTTAATGTTCTTTTTTTTGAACAAAAACTGCAAAGCTATCTGAAAAAGAAACACCAAGCTATTTATTATATTTGCTTTCTGGTTGCAATTACCTTGCCTCTTTTCCCAGTTCACTACTAAACCCTCATTTTGCAAAACTACTTTAATAAACCTCTGCTTTTTATTTCCTACTTAAAGATTACCCCTTGTTCCTTTCTCCAGACTCTGTTATTACACCACAATGATCATCAGTGTGCAGGAAGGCAGTTGTCAGGTTCCAAGAAATATTTTACTTGCAGCTAGACTTGTGTATATGCATGAAGCATTGGTGAATGAATAAATTTCTTTATCTTTCATTAATGCAGTCAGAAAACAGCTGAAAATGTTGGAAAAACAAGTAGGCAACAGCTCAGGAAAATTTATCAGCCGTACTGGACAGAGCTGGCCAGTAGAAGTGCCATGAATGTATCTATCTTGGCCCCTTGACTCTCACTATAAATACTAGGTTTTGTATCTGGGAAGTACAGGTAATGCGCCGGACTGCTACGGGATAACTATGCTTTTGATAAATTAATACAAACCTCTGGAGAAGATTTTGAATCTCAAAATATATGATCTAGAAGATTTCACATTCCCTTATCATTTTTGCCTGTTTGGGACCACCTACGAGAACATCTCTTCTTGATAATTACTCTTGTTTCTCCACCAGTTAATTCCATGGTTAAAGCACTGCCCAGCTCCACAGATGGTGAACTTGTGTGCTTTATATATGAGTTGTACAAAGTCACATGTGGAGTTTGTGGCTTAGTGAGACTTCCTTCTTCCATTACTCGCTTCCTCCACCCATCCAAATTAGGTGACTTCACTACATATGAAGTTACCATGGAAGCTGTGCTCTGCTAAACACATCTCTCTGCCAGGTGTGTAAGTCTTACTAATGTGAAGAAAAATTTTATGAGCACTTCAAAGGAGCAAGACATCCCCTGAGGTTTTATCTCCAGCTTGTTTTCCAAAATGCAAATGACTCTGTGTTTCACTGCTGCACGTTTTATCTGGAAACTAGATCATTTGTCATTAATGACTTGGCTGGCAGCTCATTCTTTAGAAAAAAATCCCACATATGTTCATTTTCCTTTTTTGAAATAAACTCAGTGAAATATATTTAAAGTGAAAACAGTCTTGCCTGTGTCTACCCTGGGACAAATGGTGCATGTTCTTAGTACCCCAGAAGTCAGCAAGACCCATAACTGGTGATCTGACTCCATCTCCATGAGGCAGAGATCCAGTAGCAAAAAGGACACTGAGACCTACTCAGCAAGGTCCATGAACTGTACAATCACGTTGTCCTCTGACTCTTCCAAAATTAAGAAGGCAGTAAATTAGCCAGGTAGCAGCAGGAAATTTCACACTTAACTGTTTGCACCAGATATGTAATACCTGTGTTGTCTTTTGCTTCTGCTTTTGAGCAATAGGAATGTAAAATCTCAGTGGATTGATGTTTCATATTCTTTCTGTACTGGTGAAAGGAAAAAGCACAGAAGCATAGAATGTTAGGGATTGGAAGGGACCTCGAAAGATCATCAAGCATCTAGACCAAGAGATTTTTACATAACAAGCGATACTTTTCCCTGTAAAATAAAAAACACTGTACCAAAACCAAACATTCACTGTTAACGTTTGTGACAGAGGAAGGGGAATGATGAGAAAGAGGAATAACAATTCAGGGAAGAGGTAATTATATGCTTTCACGTATTACCAGAAAGTGTTCAGATGCTCTAACATAAATAGCCCAGATTCTTCTTTGTGTGCTTTAAGTCTAAGTTTGTATTCTATCAAATATCCTGCCAAAATTCAGTCTAAGTAGAAAACCTTTTGGCAAGATTGCATGAAATCAATTCAGAGATTCTTAGAATTAATTTGTTTAAGAATGTTTAATTTTTTCTGTGTACAAAAAGAAAAAGCTTTCAGGACAAGTCCTCATAGTGAGATCTTTTACTCTGTGGTAATGAGTGATTTCAAGCCGTTGTGCTTCCACCCACACACACCATAAATGTTACCTTCAGGTTAATTTAACAGACTTTGTCCAGCCTAGCTGCTGGGTAATGACAGTTGCTTCTCACAAGCCAAGAACACTAAAGAAGTGGGTGTTAAGGGATGAACTGTTGCTTAGTCCCTTTCAGCAGCAGCTCTCTCCACAGTCAGATGGTGGTATTTTAAACTCCATGCACTTGGCTTTGCCTGAGACTGTGCTCTGTTTTAGTGTTGTATGTGCCAGGCTTTTCTCACAAAGGAGGGAGCGACACGACAGCCCAGGTCAGGCAGGGAGGACACCTCTTCAGCTGGAGCCCACAAGCCATGGGGAATCCTCTTCTCACATAAACACCAGTGTGTTTCTCAAGGGCTGCCCAGCAATTTGCTTGGAAAACTCAGGAACTCGGGTATCAAGTATCATTCAGTATCACTTCAGCATTTTTTAGTGCTACAGTTTCTTAGGGAGAAAAAATTGCATAGCATTCTTATTGACTGCTTTAAGAAAACAAACCTATCATAGGCACCCCGTGGCTGAGTAGGAGAGTTATATCAAACGTTAAACATGAGAAGGACGTAGACCTGTTGGATCGAGGAGGGCCACAAAAGTGAACAGAGGGCTGGAGCACCTCTCCTACCAAGACAAGCTGATGGAGTAGGGGCTGTTCAGCATAGAGAAGAGAAAGCTCTGGGAAGACCTTATAGCATCCTTCCAGTGCTTAAAGGGGGCCTACAGGAAAGAAGGGGAGAGACTTTTTACACATGCATGCAGTGATAGGACAAAGGGCAGTGGTTTCAAACTGAAAGATGATAGGTTTAGACTATATGTAAGGAAGAAGATCTTCACTGTGAAGGTGGTGAGACATTGGCACAGGTTACCCAGAGGCATTATGGATGTCCCATCCCCGAAAGTGTTCAAAGCCAGGCTGGACAAGGCTTTGAGCAACTGGGTCTAGTGGAAGGTGTCTCTGCCCGTGGCAGGGGAGTTGGAATCAGATGATCCCTAAGGCCCCTTCTGACCCAAATTATTCTATGATTAAATCCATGGTAACATGCTTGGGTTCGCATCTGTCTGAAAGCTTTAAACTAATCCCAAAGGCTGATGAGCTGCAAATTTCAATATGCACTTGGATTGTCTGAGCATCATGGTTGATGTCACGAATATGGGCCTATAGCCACTCTCCCAGATGCTAGTGGCAAAATCTTTTACCTTGGGCAACCCACTCCTGCCCCTCCAGCCTCAGCCTGAGCTCATATATTGGGCTGTGGTCTAGTAAGGCTGCACTGCTGTGTATCTTGCAACGCTCTGTGCTGCCAGCTCAGCTGAGACAGCAACATTAATATCAGTGAGATCTGCCAGAGCCCTAAATTATACCTTCTTACTTTCTTCTCCCACCTTTTTGTCCCAAATGCCTTTTTATGGAATGAGGTATCTGTGTACATCAGTTTGCCTGTAGCCTCCAGATTCTGTCAAGATATCAATCAATCTTCAAACTGCTGGTCTGTCTTGTTCTGCTCTTGTGGCATTTCCTGTTTTTCCTCATCTTGTGCCTCATGAAACCACTCAGACCTTGACTTTATACCTCTCCCCTGGACAGATGTAGTAAGGTCTCTGCATGGGCAACTTAGGCAGGAGATAAAACATAGCCACCACCTCAAAACCTCAGCTATAAGCTAACAGCCAGCTAAATTATAGATGACCAGTAAAGGAGTTGATCTAGTGTTGATAACACATTTCCATGTCTTCTGATTTTGTTTTTTCATGCTTGCTTAAAAACAAAGCTCAGAACAAAACCAGCTGCTGCAAAATAAGTCAAGTGAAAACGCTGAGTTGAATGTCATTCTGGAGAATGCAAATTAAATACATTGTGAAACTAGCTATGACAAAAGTCCCTGGTTTGCAATATGCTTGTTTTTCAATCAGTATGTGTCCAAGTGGTTAACAAGCTATTTTATGATCTTCCCAAAATGAAGGCAAGTACTGGGCTTTACAGATTTAACTTTGAATGTTAATAACGAAAAAATCCCTCCAGTTACTAGGTAAGGAGTAATCACAGTAAAAGCAACCCTGACTTCTTAAATATTCTAATATTTCACACACATGTATGCAACATATTTTTGGGTATGCTAAACTTCATTTTGCAGTTGGATTTTATATCATTGCACACTCAGGAATGGAAGCTCTTTGCTTGCAGCATTCAGTCTGTGTTCAGCAGTTCTTCTGTGGCCAGGGAGGTAATTACTCAGAAGAGAAGTGAGAAAGGTTGTGAACTCAGGAGATATAGAAACAAGTAGCAGAGCGAGAATGAGTGTGAAGAGCAATGAATGGGCACTTCACACTGGGAAAGAGAAAGTTAAACTCTTCTGAGTCCTTTTGCAGGTAAGCAAAGGGCAATATGATCACTTGACACTTGTTTGACATTTCTTTGGACACAAGTGTCATTTATTTTTGTAAAATTAAGCACACAGCCATATTCACTCCCTTCTGCTACAAATGAGCCTTTGGAGAGTTCAGATCAGGAACTGCATTTTTCTTCTCCTGTGAATGGGGGAGGACAATCGTGTAGCAGAAATATCACCCTCGAGCTGGGGGAGATTCCATCCCTGTTTGCAAAACTGCTGCAGGTTCATAGTTGCTGACACTGCTAATCTCAGCTCAAACCTCCCAGATGGAGCTTCTCTGTTCTTATTACAACTATATCACATGGAGGTTTAACCTTTCCTCTCTCAGATGCACAAAACTGCTAGCACTTGCTGTTACACAGCAAATCCTGGCAGTACGGACCCTACAACCTCAACTCCACCCCAGGGCCTCAGGCCACCCAAATAGCAAGGCAGTACACACAAGGTAATCCCACCAGCCTGACAGGACACACCAGAACACGGAGGTGTTTGTGCTCACCTTCCCCCTCCCCTCCCCTCCCCTCACCTCCTCACAACTGCAGACCACTGTACTTCAGCTGAACTGACTTATCCAGAACAAGCCCAGCTACATCCATCTGCAAAGCTGCTTCAGGAGCCAGCTGCTCAGAAAAGGAAGAGGCCAGTGCCAGCTGCCTCTCAGGGTGCCTGCTGGCTTCATTCCCAACACTGGAAGAAGCTCTCTCCTGCCCATGAGACCCCACCAGTGAAGGAGGGCTGATTGATTTCCATATCCTCAGGCTATTTCAGGACCGTTTATAACTTATAAGACCTCTCACGGTCTCTTTCTGCATCCAACCTGCCCCCGTACCACAGATATGCAGTAAAGAGATGACTGCAGTTCCAAATCAGGCAAGCATCATACACCCCATCCATTTGTTGTGGGCTAAATAATAGTTTCATTGCAGAAAGATGCTGGGCTTTCCCTGTGGTGTCATCAAGAAAACAGAGCAAATATCTCCACAAGGGTGCACGGCATGAGGATGCCAGACAGCAGGAGGCATTCAAGCTGAATATTAGGCAAAGTTTTTTTCACCATGAGGACAGCCAGGCAGTAGGGCAGGGCCTCAGAGAGTTTCTGTATTCTCTGTCCTTCCAGGATTTAAAGACCCAGCTGGGTTAAGCCCTGAGTAGCCTGACCTCGTTCAGAGCTAATCCTGCTTTGGCCAGGTTGTTGGAGTTAAGATACACAAAGTCCTTCCCAACCTGAAGCATCCCATGATCCTACACACTTTGGACCTCTTGTTTTCCAAAGGGATAAAAGTCCCCAAGTGCTGTTAATCAAAGCCTGTGCTCTTTCTGCTCCATGCTGTTGCTCAGAAAGATGAGCTTGCCTGAGTAGAGATTTGGTCTCCCACTCCTGCGTGACCCTATTGTCAAAGAAGTTTCTCTCTACCTGAAGAATGCTCGTGAAGCAGAAAGCAGATTAAGTCTCTGCTAAGATTTCTTTTGTCCAATATATTTGGGAAGTAAGAAACAACAAGGAGAAGTCAACCTAGTCCAAGCCTTCCCAAATTCTACAGCCAGTGTCTTCAGCAGAAGAGAGCAGAAGGTTTCAAAGGATAGAAAGAGGGGGAGCACAACCTCTCCTTGCTTTCTGTGTTTCTCTAGAAAGACTCACTGTTCTCACAGGTAGCAGGGGCTTTTGGCCACAACTGCAAGAAGCACAGATGCATCCTCATGCATATGAGAATGCCAGTATCATTCTAAGGTGGTGAACTTACATATGTTTAGGAAGTATGTGTGTTCTCTGTGCTTATCCCATGTAGTGGCTTGTGACTGCTGTCGAGCAGAAGGAGTCCAAGATGGTGACAACACTTCAGGCTGTATGTCCCACAGCTCTGGCGTAACAAGTACCTTCTGTTTTATGTGAAGCACTGTTATGTTGGTACCTCCTTGGATAGGTGTTGATACTGCAGGTACTAAGGAGTATTTATACACGTCAGAGACAAGAGATTTTCTCTCAGTCTGAGGATTGTGAGCTTTATTCCAAATTATACCAAAATCTGAAAGTGTCCTTTCAAAAGGCATTCAGGAACACAAAAGAAAGCTGTTTTCATGTGCTTCACGCAGGCTTTTTCAGCAATATCACGGACTACCTGGGGAGAATGACTGATGCCTTACAACTTCAATGACCAGGAAACCAGAGGGGGATTTTGATGCAGACAATGCAAAGTCAGAAATGATGTTCACATCATTTAAGCAAAACTTGGTTCCATCAGTACTTAAAACCAAAATTCCCATGCTTTGTAAATTAGCATCAGTGTTCAGTAAGGGACCTTTTCCACTGTTGCACTTGTCTGTGCCAAAATCAGTTGTGGCCTTGTAATTACCATACTGAAGTCATCATCATTCTGGGTAACTATGAATCAAGTGATATTCGATGCAAGCCTGGAAGGTGTTCTCTCCAGTGTCTTTCTCATGTTTCTGTGATGGTAATTACTTTATGATTGCACGAATGAATTCTGGGATTTTTAACTTCTCATGCAAAGTGTTTGTGTGAGGCAGGCTGAGAAGATGGATTTATACTGTCTCTTAAAGTGACGGGCCAGACCCTGCTCCTGCTTGCAGCTTCATCCATCTGTTTATACTCATGTAAAATGGAGTTTGGACACAAAGATAACATACTGGGGTGTGGCTCAGTGTTTCAGGGCTCATTCCTCTCCTTCCATCTCAACACTGCTGTTTGAGAAACTAGGGCTAGTGTAAATAATTGTAACCTCCCTACAAGAGTATCATTGTGCAGATCTCCAGAGGACATTGAGCGGTTTCCACTGTGTCAAGCCACACAAAGTCTCTACTGAATGTTATCACTATGCGAATATCAAGTCTGCAGGGCAAATGCTGGAGAAAATGTGGATTTTCAGTCTTACAGGAGACTCCTTTTTGCAAACTTACATGAGGTTATCCAACAAACCAAACGCATTAAATAACATGTTGTTAGTAGTGCAGGGCTATGTAGGACTTCTAGGACTCTACTGGGGTAGGTCCTGTATGAAAACAAAACAGACAACTCCTAAACAGATGCTCTGTCCCCCTGTGATTATCCATGTGCCAGACAATACAATAACTAGAGACAATAGATGGGGAGTACAAAGAAAGACATAGTGAGAAAGTAGCCCTCAGCTTCTTACCTGAAGTGGTGTGAAGCAATCCTAAGGCAAATGTAAGTCAGCCCTGCAATTCTGTAATAGGTCTCATATAGCTTCCAATAAAGTAAAAATTGCTTGCAAGAGGGACCAACCTGAGGAGAATCAGGGTAGAAATAAGGGGAAAACTGAGAACAGCAAGATGGAAAAAAAAAACAACAAAAAACTCCAACCAAACCAGAAAAAAATACACTGTGCAGAAAAGGGAGAAAAAATAGAGATGGTAGTTTTATAATTTTTAAGGCTCAGACCATGCTATGACATGTGAATCCAGCTAGTGGTAGAAAATTACACATAAAAATGAATTTTTGCCTTTGTTTCTAAAAATGCAAATGCAAAAAAGGCAGATGTCTGGTTCAGCATGGATGGTACACCTGTTTTGTGGTGATTAAGATGTATCTGCTGCACTGCAGATAAGTGAGGGTTCATGGCATGTCCCCCTACATTCAACAGCATACCCCTTCCACCTGTGCGAACTCGCTTACACTTGACATGAGTAGGAAAAGAGGCTCAAATTTGGAGTCCTGGAGCGTCCTCTGCTCCATTGTCCATTAGTCCTATCCTCTCCTGACTAATTAACCGTGCTGATTTTAACAGACAGGCTTTTCGTGCCTGTGTCCTGTATTTTGTGCTTCTGACAACTTCAGTCAGAGCAAACCACCTTTGCCTGCTCTTAGTTATCTTCAGCCACACAATGCAGAGTATCACAATTCAGACTATCACAAGACAACTCATTCTTGTAATTTTGCATTTGAAAGAAGCCAAAGCCTCCGTATCCATGCAGATATGTTCAAAATATTGTGTATTTGCATGCTGATGTTCCAAAGACTGCTGAGGCACAATTTCAGAGCATTGTCATGTTTTGAGGCATCCCAAAATACGTGGCAATTCATTTTGAGCATATTGGACATAACATTTTTGTTAATAGTATTTTAGAAAAATACGTTTGGAAATTATGGGAAGATTCCTTTTTTTTCCTGAGACAAATGAATATGCACTGAATGGCTTGATGCAAGTTTCTCAAAGGTATTCATAGCTAAAAGTCTCGTGTTTAAAGATGAGAGACTCAACTAACTCAGTAGCTTTGTAGATTAAAAACAAATGCAGCAGCTTCTGACACTCAATTTATTCTATTAAAGCCAATGCTAGCTGAGTTAAGACTTTCTCTGAAGAGAAACTTTGGTCTCTTTAAAGAGAGAATATGATCAGCTATTGAATAACACAACTGAACAATCCAGTGTGGTTATTTTCTTACTTTAGCATCAATCAGAAAATAAGAAGTTTTATACCTGGTGGCACATGTTAGTATGATTCTTCATGTTCCCACCGTGGCTTCTTCAAAGGACAATTCAAAACAGGAGTCTAAACGAGGCTGTTCTTGCAGAATAGTAGGACTGGAGATGTGCCTCTGGGTCTCTGAGCCCAGTCTGGGCTGTAGCAGCCATGGCACCCTGTAATCCTTCACTCTGCTCCACCCTAAGCGCAATCTCAGTTTTCTACCTTTCTTTGGGATAACCCAGCTGCTTCCATGTTAGGAGCCTTCTTCTGATTTCCAGGCTAAATTCTGACCCGGCCAGTATGTGCCCACCTGCTGTTCTGCCAGTAGCCTTTTGGCTTCAGGTTACGCACGTCCTCATCTCTGGTGTCACCTCCCCCAGTGCATTAATACCCATCAACACCATGTCCTGCATTTCACAATTGCCTGGATGCAAGGAGTGAATGGCAGAGCAGATAATATACTTCATTATCTCCTTTAAATGGAGACAACGAAAGTGCACTTGCAAAACCTGTGATTTGGATGGAAGTCTGATTGCATCTGTGTCCCAAAAGAGCTGAGGAACTGCCTCAGATAAAAAAGCTTTTTATTTTCATATGTAAAACAAGGTGAAAGAGATAGAGTCCAAGACAGGCTCCAATATTTTTTTTTGTGGCCCTGGTGTCGAAGGAGTAAAATCCAATTAGAGACTGAAGTTGGTGATAAACAGGAAGGCAATTACAGAGAGTTTTCTGGGAGAAGGCATTACATTTTTTTTCCTGCCAGCCTTCAGGTTTGATGGAAAAATGGAACATTTTGGGTTGGCAGCATTTCAGAAAAAGTCCTACAAACTGACAATTTCGTGACACACTTTAAAATGCATCACTCGTGTAACCCACAAGGCAGCTTGGAGTAACAAGTGAAGAAATAAATGAAAAAAAAAAAAAGAAAGAAAGAAAGAAAAAGCATCCAGTGTTTGTTTTCAAAACTCAGGGTGGAAAAGCCATAATGAATATTTGGCATATGCACATGGTTATTTGGTACACACAGAGTTTAACTGGCATTTGGCTTTGAGATCACACCACACAGCCTCATATGTGTATTCATCCTGTGCAGCCCCATTTTAAAACTAGGCAGGACCTCAGCTGAGTTGTAAGTAGTAATGATAGAAAGGATGTCCTCTAAGCACTTAAAATTGCAAATATCCTTTGTTTTTTCATTCTTTCTCAAATAGGATCATACATGGTATAGTACTGGAGGGTTTCTCATGGACTGCAGGCAGCAATACACCAATAAACAGAGAGGTTTTGGCGTTGTGAGTGGGAGCTTACATCATTCAGTGTCGGTTGAGAAGTTCATAAAGCACAGGGACAACTTAGGGGTGCCTTCAGTTCACCAGCTCCTACCAGGCAGTAACGTTCTGTGGTACACTGGAAACACCTTTCTACCTGCCAAGTAAATGTGCTCCAGAGACCACAGCACTCTGAACGTCTCTCAGAATCATAGAATCATAAAATTGTCAGGGTTGGAAGGGACATCAAAGATCATCTACTTCCAATCCCCCCGCCATGGGCAGGGACATCCCCCACTAGATCAGGCTGCCCAGAGCCCCATCCAGCCTGGACTTAAAAACTCCCAGGGATGGGGCTTCCACCCCCTCTCTGGGCAACCTGTGCCAGTGTCTCACCACCCTCATGGGGAAGAACTTCTTCCTAATGTCCAATCTGAACCGATCCATCTCTAGCTTCAATCCATTCTCTCTAGTCCTATCACTACCTGACATCCTAAAAAGCCCCTCACCAGCTTTCTTGTAGCCCCCTTGAGATACTGGAAGGCCACAATAAGGTCTCCTCGGAGCCTTCTTTTCTGCAGACTGAACAACAACAACTCTCTCAGTCTGTCTTTGTAGGAGTGGGGCTCCAGCCCTCTGATCATCCTTGTGGCCCTTCTCTGGACACGTTCCAGCATGTCCATATCTTTCTTGTAGTTGTCACTAATTTCTGAGGGAGTTCATCCAGGCAGGGGAAGCACCAGTAACAGACTTTTAGATGACTGAAGCTCCCAGATGTCACACTGGTGCATGCATAGAGGACCTGTGTGCAATGACCAGACTTCCCATCCCTGTGATTGAGTGACTCAACACTATGGCATAAATCTGATTTGGTTTTGCAATAGGCAGCAGAGCACCTCTCAAGAGCTGCAACATAAATCTCACCTCAGAAAAGCACTGAATGGATGATCTTTTCGCCTGGAATAGGCAGAACCTTGTGCAAACAAGTGCTTTTAGGAAACTGCCGACTTGCACTTCAGAATAAGAAAACATGCCAGTAGCCCAGGAGAAGTGGGTTAGATAATGAATTAATAAATCCTGTTATGGAGTGCAGTTCAGCACTGCAACAAATCCACTGCTGTGACTGTAGTGAAAGAGATGTTGCTGTTCCCCTCCTCCAGCTCCCTCCTGCTTCTCTCCTGCCTTCTATCAGGCCCAGGAACTACCTAGGCACAGGTTCAGTGAGTTGATGCAGTGGAAACATATTCCTTTTTGAGAGGGCATGTTACGATTTTTTTTCCTGATCACCTTGCTCACCTGTGACTGCTCAACCTCTGGCTTTGATGCCACAAACACCAGGATGCAAACAAACAGGAGGAAAGGGAAACGAGTTATCATTTTCACTGTTTACCTATTTGAAAGTTGTCTGCAAAGCCTAAATATAGTGGATTTTCTTGAAGGTTTTTTTTCTGATTGTATTTTTTTCAACATGACACAACTGTATTGTTATCAGGATTTCTACTTTTCATGGCCACCCAACTTCCTACCTGACCTGTGTATTGTAACATCAACTTGCAGCACACTAGATTAATTTAAATTCTCTTTTTTTTTTTTTTCCCCCAGTTCCTAACAGTGGAAATAATAGTATTTGCCCGTTGGGTTGTGTAGACAATTATTTCAAGTTTGTAAAACCCTTTACCTTCTGAAGATCAAAATGCCTATATTCTATGATTCTATGATTCTTTCATTGTATCACATGGCTGGAGGGTCCTCCAGGAGGTCACCATTCACTCAGTACCAGCTTATGTCCTTCAGCACAAGCTGGACGCACATTGTGGAGATGTTTCTGGACTCTGCAGCTCAGCCATTTCTTTCTGGGAATGGTGACACCAAACTGGACCCAATCATCCAGCTGACACCTCTTTGATGCTGCAGTATTCTACAGATTTAAATATCTGAAAGCAGAAGATTTTTAAGTCAAGCTTCTCTATATTAAAATGTACTGAGCTGCCGGCAGTTTTGAAGATAGTGGGATTTTAATTTTTCTTTTAATTACAGCAATATTTCCTGTTATTCCTCCCTAATTGGAACATTAGCAGGATATTTTAATAGTGTCTTTATCAATATGGAGTTAGCATTGTTATTTTAACAGTCATTATATTAACCCAGGAAGCCTCCACCCAAATTTCCTAACTTTCTCAATAGGAGTGCAAATTCAACACAATTTAAATTTAAGGCATGTTCTTCCAGGAACAAAGTATTTATATTTGTACACACACACACACAGGCTACACTATTCTGTGTATCAGCTTTCAAAAAAGTTGGCAGAAAAAATAAGCCATCAGTGGACAAAAGCCAGGCAAACTAACTGAAAGGTGATATTTATATTTGACTTATGGGATCGAATTCCACTATGATTTCTGACCTTGCAGTGTGCTGTAGAAAAAAAAAAAAAGCCTCCACTCATGTCCTTCACATTTTGTGAGCTTCAGCAGCAATTGCAACAAACAGGGTTTCTCTCTCCCTGCCTGCAGCTATTCCCAACCCCGGGCTTCAGCAAGATGGTCTTCCAGAAGGACCAACATGACTTTTTTGGAGACATGCTAAAGATCAGCTTGATGAATTGATCTGAATTAAAGATATCCTACCGTTGCCCTTTTTCCCCCTTTATCTGCAGCTGTTTTATTCAGCTGTATCATTTTCCCAGCGCATCTCACTATGCTGCACTGCAGACAGGTGTGTTAGTGTACCCAGGAGGAATGATACCCTCGGTTCAGAAAATCCACCGGATCATTAAACTTCAGGTTCAGACTATGCTTAATACTCTAATAATGCTATAATACTATTTATTATTGCTATGGTTATTATTATTATTTCAGCCTTGGACAGCGGTAGCGCTTTAGAAAGCTGCCTTTTTGCCCACTAGAAGCAACAAAGAAAATCATAACACTGAAAGAATTTGAGGAAATACAGCGGCCATTTCTAAAAAAGAATAATTTAAATAGAATTCTTCCACATTGCTTTTGTTTATTATCAGTTCCTACATTGAAATAAATAAAATACGGCTAAGCTGTACATATACACTTGAGGAACCATCCTGCTTGTTCTGTTCACAGAATTACTTCCCATAATTGCTAGCAACTGGTTGAGTTGTTCTGTATAGCAAGTGTCGTCCCCTAAAAAACACCAGGTTTATAGGTGCAACAAATGAATACATATTACCTGCCCTCCTCCTAAAACCTCCAGAAGCAAGGCTCCGCAGTTTCACTGCGAAGTAAACAGGATGAGTTCAATCACGCATAAAAGCATATAGTACTAAGCTGGCTTAAGTACCTTGCAGTAAAAAAAATGGTCAATTTTTATAGTAAGGTAATGATCACCCATGAATTAATACTCTGAAAAATATGTCTTTGAGTACAGCTCTCCATTTTTTAAAGGCACATAACTAGGGCATTGCTCTTGCAGAGAGCCATCTGCAAAACCACCAAAAAATGGCTCAGAAAGGAGTTAATTTCAGAGCCTACACAGGACGATAAAAGCGCTCGTATTCTTGCACCATTCCAAAACAGGCAAAGGAAAAGGCAGTCCTCAGTTATGCCTAGGTTCTGTATTTTTTAAAATTAGTTCCATTATACTGTGCTAACAGCTTCATCAGCAGTAGGGGTGATGAAACATCGATAAAAGTGCAGCAGGATTTGTAAGGAGATACTTTTTTTATGAGATGCATCTGAAATAGGTGCATAGCTTTTGTGTACAATGACCATTTTTTTTTTTTTTTGAGTTCACTTTTCCCTAAAATTAGCTTTTTGTGAAGCACTCCAGGCACCTAATCTTTGTGTTGTCTCTTTTAAAGTTGCGAAAGGCTCATTAGCACTCAGGTCATGGTTAGCTCTCAGACTGGGGAACTGACCTGACTGAGTAACAACCACTCCTGGGGTTTTTTGCTCCCACGATTATTTTCATCCAGATCATTTTCTCACATCACTTCACCATGCAGTCACACACCACATCGACTTGTACAGGCAGTGCAACACTGGACCCTTTGCTGAGCTGCTTCAGCTTCTGCTGAGTCGCTTCTGCTAACCTGTCAGAAAGCTATTCACTTTCCCAAGAATTTTGACTGTTTATTTCTGAGGCGTTTTCATGATTGTGACTTCAATTACCTTACAAAAGAGACCTGTGCACACTATAGCTATCAGGGGGCTATTAATCCAATCACTCCCCTCGGGCACAACAAGCCACCACATTAATTTGGCCCCTCCCTGTGTGTCTTTGGCTCTCAGCCTGAAGAGCTTTGTAAAACACTGACAAAACACAGTTTAGGGAGGTTTTATAAGAGATTTGATAATAAGGGAAGTCTGTCACCAAACACAGATGTCCCATGTGTCTCACACACATAGTGGTGCTAATTTAAGGCTGTATTTTACTGAAAAACCCAGGTAGGTCAGTGCCTATGAGACAGGGAGCTGGTGGGTTTTTTTTTTGTTGTTTTGTTTTGTTTTTCCCCTTGGAAATAATTAATTCAAAGTTACTATGGGAGACAAGTCATGGGGAGTTTTTGCCTTGCTTAAAGAGGCAAAACAATCCACAGTTCATTGGAGTGAACTCCACAAGCCAGACTGAAACCACCTCTGTCTGGTCTCAGCGATGATTTTACATGTCCATTATGTAAAATACACCTTATTTGAAATAATCTATTGTGATTCCAGGGCAATTAAAGAGAGTGCTATATGTTTTTGTGCAATGACAGCCTGCAGTTACTACAGATCGAAACTGAAAATTGAGGCTCAAATCACAGCAAAATGCAAAGAGGCAGTATTGCCCAACCGGTGTCACAGGGACGAGATGAAGATACCACCGACTTTCTCTTCTCCTGCATATAAAACATGAACTATAACACAGACATTTTCCTAAGGTCACTGGGAACATTTAGGGTTGCTTTTGGAAAGCGTGGAGCCAAAAAAACCCAATCTTACTGGTAAAGGAGACAGGATGATGCTGTGTAGCCACACACATGTAATTAGGCAGGATCAGGAGTGGCAAGGCACATGTACATGTACAACAAATCCAGAAAAATGTAGGTACCTTTGGAAAGAAAAAACCTATAGCTTCTTATTTTAATGTTGGTCAACACAGGCTTAGTGAACTGAAACAGCATTTATTTTTTTTGTCTGTAACACAAAGGAGATTCTGCTTTTCCTACCAAGTCACTGCTTCAGGATCTTTAAGATACTGCTGCAAAACAAATGTAATATGTTTTATCTCTTTGTCAGCTTGAGCAAGAGCGTATATTAGCTTGTTGCTGTAAAAATCAGCAACAAAATATCAAATTAATCCTTCTAGGAAAGGTTGAGAAGACCTCATAAAAGCAAAGTGATGGTGATAAGGTATTTCTTTAAACAGTTAAATTTTAGTGAGATAATTCCTAATCTCCTGATTTAAATGAATACAAACCTAGTTTAGCTCATAAGTGAGTTAAAGCTGAACTGCTGAAATCAGCAATGAGTATCTAGATGCAGATTTATATCAGTTTAACAAAATTATTTTAAATTTATATGCACAGCTAAGCTAGTGCATTGCTTTCACAGCCAACAGGGTGTGAAAACTTTTCCCTGAAACTTTTCCCTGAAACTTCCCCCAGCTTTTCCCCTGAAAGCAGTTATTTTTTTTACATAACTTTTTTTAATTAAGTGTATATTGGTAAATCTTGATAGCACATATAACTTTGAGGATGTGAAAGCACATTTTGAATCCAGAGAGACAGTGGAACAAGCACCACTTCCCTGCACACCCAGCTATGCACTGGGCTGCCCTCAGAGGCTCACGGTTTAGTGGAGACATCTCTACCCTCCTACAACACGTGTCCCTTGCAAACAGTTTGGTTGTTGGCCATCCAAGATTTTGCACATCACTAAAGCTTCCATCTTTAGGGTGAATTTTCTGCAGTTTTTGCTGATTGCTGCTGTGTACAAAGGGCCTCCAAGGGGGCACAGGTTTTCGGGGTCCACACCCCATGCAGGATGGACGCCACATGGTTTCTCGGTCGCGATGTGTTGCTGCTGTGGAAACTCTGAGTCACTCTGTGCTGCTAAATGTGTGGTGGATGAGATTCCCCATCCTCCACAGCTGCAAGGCGCTTGGCTTGAAGTAACAGCAACCCCGCAGGCGTGCCCCTCTGTGGGGGTCTTCTAGGGAGGAGGCCTGGGGTTGAGTAGTGGGGCAGGCTCAGATGGGCAGGAGGCTGCATTTTGGGGAGGAGGGATGCCCTTTGGCGAGGAAGACTCCCTCTGGAACACAGGATATCCCCAATTCAAGAGAGACATGGACTTACTAGAGGGAGTCCAACGGAGAGCTACGAGGATGATTAAGGGACTTGGACATCTCTCCTACGACGAGAGACTGAGAGAACTGGGGCTGTTTAGCCTTCAAAGAAGATGGCTGAGAGGGGAACTTATTAACATATAGAAATATCTGAGGGGTGGGTGTCAAGGCAAAGGAGACAATCTCTTCTTAGTGGTGCTCAGTAATAGAACAAGGAATAATGAATAACAAGGAATAATTTAGGTTAGGACATAGGAAGTTCCACCTCAACCATGAGGAAAAATTTCTTTACTATGATGGTGACAGGCTGCCTGGAGAGGGTGTGGAGTTTCCTTCTCCGGAGACTTTCAAAACCCCCCTGGACGTGTTCCTGTGTGGCTGCCCTAGGGGATCCTGCTCTGGCAGCGGGGTTGGCCGAGATGATCTTTGAGGTCCCTTCCAACCCCGAACATTCTATGATTCTATGTGTTGGGGTGGGGGATGCCTTTTAGTGAGGAGGATGTCCTTCAGGAGGAGTGTGCCTACTGCAGGAGAAAATGCCCTTTGGGAAGAAGACCCTTTGGGGAGGAGGACGCCTTTTGGGGTGGGGGATGCCTTTCGGTGAGCAGGATGCGCTCTGCCGGGCAGGAACCCCTTTGGGGAGGTGGGTGCCCTTTTGCAGGACAGGACGACCTTTAGGAAGGACACCTTTCGGAGAGGACGACATCCTTAGAGCTGGTGAGGGGCCACGTCCTTGTCACGGCCCTCACGGGGCGGCCATCACCTTCTACAGCGGGCAGCGCGCCGCACCACTGTGAGGACAGACACAGAGACACACCCCGGCCTTCCCCCCGGCCTCACGCCCCTCAGCCCAGCCCATGCCCCGCAGCGCTGGCAGGCGCGGAGGCCCGGCCCCTCCAGGAGCGGCGCGGCCGTCCCGGGGCGGTCCCGGGCCCGGGGGGGCGGGCAGGCGGCGACCGGGCGCATTTCGGCGGTAGCAGGCGGCGGCAGCAGCGCTATGGCGGGGCGGGCGCTGTGGGCCGCGGGGCTGGTGCTGCTGGCAGCACTGCCCGCGGCGGTGCGGGCCGACACGCCGGCCAACTGCTCCTTCGCCGACCTGCTGGGCGCCTGGGAGCTCCGCGTCTGGCGGGGCGGCGGCGGCCGCTACAGCAACTGCTCCCAGGCCGGTGAGAGCGCGGCGGCCCGGCCCCTTTCCCCTCCTTCCCCCTGGATCGGTCCGGCCTCGTTGAGGAGCGGGGGGGGGGGGGGGGGGGGGGTGTCTATGCGAGCCCGAGGGAGGAGTGGGGCGGGTTGGGGGGAGCGGCTGCTCCGCGCCGTGAGGCCCTAAAACCGAAGCGGGCGGCGGGAAAGCGGGAGCCGGGCGGAACCGCGCTGCCGCCTTCCCTGGGGGCTCCCCGCCGGCTCTAAGGCCAAAAAGGAAAATGGCTAATTTGAATTAATAGGCGTGAGGCACTCGCGTTAGTCTGGCTTCGGGCGAGCACTGCGGGAGCGCTGTTACTCCCGCCTCAGGTTGTTGTGTTTCTTTCGATTTGGACTCGTCTAGGCCTCTGCGTGAGCACCGCCGGGCCAGGCCGGTTCGCTTCTTCTTTCCTCAGCCCACAGGTGCCTTCCCTGAGCCCGGCCGGACCTGAAAAGGGGGTTCAGCTGCTGGGGGTCACCTCGGCGGCTCCTCCCGGGTGGCTGGGAGAGCTGGCTCTGCTCTGGGAGCCTCACAGCATCCCGAGAGATAGCAGTGCTGCTTCCCTTGAGGGGATAAACACTAGTAGGGAGTTATTTAATTATTGTATGCCAGTATCATAGAATCATAGTTTCAGCTGGAAGAGACCTAGGAGATCATTGAGTCTAGCCTTTGTCCCAGCCCTATCAACCAGCTAAACGATTCCCCCCAGCGCAACATCCTCCTGTCTCTTAAACACCTCCAGGGATGGTGACTCAGCCACCTCCCTGGGCAGCCTGTTCCAATGGCTGACAACCCTTTCAATACAGAAATTCCTCCTAATATCTAACCTGAACCTCCCCTGGGGCAATTTGGATCCATTTCCCCTCGTCCTATCACTGAAAAATAAATAGCAGATGCTTCACGTGTTTAAAAATTATCTACTTTTTGATCAGATGAGGCGAGTGGTGGTGGAAGCGGTGAGATGAGTGGTGGCGGGAGCACAGGTGTGAAGGAGCGTTTGGTGGCTGATACTTCATCCCAGATGTTTTAGGGGAAGATGTGTCATTCGCAGACACAGTGCTGGAGCGACAAGGTGCTGGAGCGACAGCATCTTGGGTCATGTGTGGCAAGTTATGTTTAAATAAGCTGATGTCTCCCAGTAGCAGCTGTTTGGTGCTTCTGCTAATTAAATGTGCAAATACTGTCTAGCAGTGGAAAAAATGAGCACGTAGGCCCACTGACAGGTAATTGAAGTCCCTGAAGTGTGCTTGCTTGGTGCCTTTTTGCAGAAGACTGTATTCAACAAGTGTATTGTAGCATCTTCTGGAATAAAATAAATGTTATGACATTCTTTGTAGTAATTTTTTATTTTTATGTCTTCCATGTTTGTATTTCTTGCAGGGCCTGTGGAGAAAAAAGTGCTTGTGAATCTTCAGAAGTTAGATGTGGCTCAGGATAGTCTGGGCAACTACGGTTTCTTCACTTTGATTTACAATCAAGGCTTTGAAATTGTGTTGAATAACTACAAGTGGTTTGCGTTTTTTAAGGTGAGTTAACTTGGTGTGTTCTGCATCACTGACAGTTGCTGGGGTGGCCTGTAGCTAGGCTTCTCTTTAGCCCCTGAGTGTCACTGTGGGGCAGTTGCGATGCTTGGTTATCTCTGGCTCTAAGGTTTACTTTGATTACCAGATACAGGATTTTTTTTTAATGTAAAGAAACTTTATCAGTGGCTGGGTAGGGAGCAGAGGGAGGGAAGAGATATTTATATTCTGCATGGAACATTATGTGGAAAATCTGTTGCAGATGCTACTGCTTTCCCTTGTGGTTGTGCTTAAAGCAATTGAAGGCCTTCATGAAGCTAACTCTCCTGGTAGCCTGGAATTTTTTTTTTTTAAATTTTTTTTTCCTGACAGCATGGACTCAAGCAAAATAGCAAATGTCATCACTTTTATCTTTCCTTAAAAATGTTTTCAGGCATTAAAACTTCAGAAAGGCCATCTGCTCTCCTTGTTGCAGGATTTCTAGGATCTTTAAATTTTGTTCCAGAATACTGCTTTAGTATTTAAGGAACCTGTCTGCTGCCTCTAATTGTTCTTTTGGAGTAATCCTGTTATTTTCAGTCCCTGTTAATGACTTCAGATTAAGCCGGAAACAGTGCTGGTAGGCAGGGGGTAGACAGGAGAAAACCCTCTTGCTCAGGAGCACTCCCTTGTCTCTCCTGATGAGTGGCATTATAAAGCTGGAGGGTGGATTGAAGCATTTTCTGCAGAATGACTTTGCTACCTGGGAGACAGATGGTTTGTGCAGCAAGACTGCTCAGCTGGTGAGTGCAGCCCTAGGCAGGAGCAGTGAACACGTTTCTTGGTTGTTTCAGGAAGTACGATCTTCTGTCTGGCTATCAGATGAGATGACAGTAAACACCCGGGCATTGTGCAAGCATAAAATCTCTGAACTTTGGCTGGCAGTAAGGAGGGTGAAGAAAAGACACTTCCTTTAAAATATCTTTCTGGAAGCCATGCAGTTGGTTTATTTCACAGCAGCTATTTTCAAGTCAGTGTTCTCAGATGTTAACAAACGTGATAAGCTCTTCCAGGACAACTCTATTCCTTGCTGGATGGAATATCTCTTCTATGAGGAGAGACTGAGAAAACTGGGGCTGTTTTAGCCTTGAAAGGAGACGGCTGAGAGGTGACCTTATTGATGTATAGAAATATCTGAGGAGTAGGTGTCAAGGGGAAGGAGACAGTCTCTTCTCAGTGGTGCCCAGTAATAGAACAAGAAGTAATGGGTTTAAGTTAGAACATAGGAAGTTCCACCTCAACCATGAGGAGAAACTTCTCTACTGTGGGAGTGACGGAGCACTGGAACGAGCTGCCCAGAGAGGTTGTGGAGTCTCCTTCTCTGGAGACTTTCAAAACCCGCCTGGATGCGTTCCTGTGCGACCTACTCAGGGTGACCCTGCTCTGGCAGGGGGGTTGGACTAGATAATCTGTTGAGGTCTGTTCCAACCTCTGACATTCGATGATTCTGTGATTCTATAGTGTATGAGGCTCCAATTTAACTGCAGCTTCCTCCATGGTGATTAGAGCTCACTTAAGGAAAAGGACCTTGTAGGTTGATTTACAAGAGTAATGGTGAAGTTGTTTACATGCTCTTTGTTGTGGGTTGGCCCCAGTAGGCAGCTAAGCACCAGGCTGCTACTTGTTCATCCCCCCTGCAGCGGGATGGGGGAGAGAATCAGGAGGGTAAAAGTGAGCAAACTTGGGGCTTGGGATAAAGGCACTTAAATAGATAAAGCAAAAACTGCATACACAAGCAAAGCAAAATAAGGAATTCATTCACTGCTTGCCATGAGCAGGCAGGTGGTTAGCAATTTTGAGGAAAGCGGGCCTTCATCATGTATAACCCTTATTTAGGAGGACAGATGCCATAGCTCTGAATGTCACCCTTTTCTCCTTCAGCTTTTATTGCTGAGCATGATGTTGTGTGGTATGGAATATCCTTTTGGTCAGGTGGGGTCAGCTGTTCCAGCTGTATTTCCTCTCAATTTCTCACCCACCCTCAGCCTACTCACTGGTCAGGTGGGATGAAGAGGAGAAGGAAAGGCCTTGAGTCCATGTAAGCACTGCTCAGCTGTAACGAAAACATCTCTTTGGTTATCAATGCTGTTTTCATCCTGAATCCAAAACGTGGCACTATTATGAGCTACTATAAATAAAATTGTCTTCTAAAAGTAGTGCACTTTTGTAAGTGTAAATTTTTAAAATAAGAATCAGTCTGCATAATACAGGGTCTTATACTTCAGCAAAAGCAAAGTGTGTGAGAGAAACATTAACATCCTCTCATCTGTGTAAGGTGGTGACACTAAATTACTGTGATAGGCAATCTTCATAGGTTTGGTAGGTGGTACAGGAAAAAATACAGACTTGAACTGGGCAGGATTACTCTGAAACTTCTCAGGCAGAAACACCTCTGTCAGCTTCCCTACAGTGGGAGAGCCTGCCTCAAAAGTGTCAGGAATCGCTACCTCCCTGAGGGCAGCAGAACACTGGGTGTTATAATACTGTCCATGAACTCAGGCTTGAGGTGTCATCTGTGGCGGGTGGAGTTCAGCAGTTGTTGCTGGCTGGGATGGACTCCTCTGAGGAGAATGGAGTTGAACTACTGAGAATCCTTAGACTGATATTTTACACTGAAATGGAGAGTTGCTTTACAAGCCAGAGAGGTGAGGAGTTGAAACAAGTATTGATTATCAACTAATTCTTGAATGTGAGGAATTTAGCAATACGAACAGTGAGTGGCCTGTTCTGGAATGTAAGTGGAGCTGCTGGGTCCCAACGTGAAGACGGTTGAGAGTTGCTGAAGAGGGTCTACTTTTGCTGTCTGCACCTTGTGAAATACATTGTGGAAAATGAGCACCAAGTGATTGGTAACCATTGCTCTTGTGCATTTTTCTGTTCTTATGAAAACATAGATGCATTGATTTGCAAGAGTACTCTTAAACATACCAAAACTATCTTAGAATCGTAGAATCATAGAATGGCCTAGGCTGGAAAGGACCTTAGAGATCATTTAATCCAACCTCCCTGTCATGGGCAGGGACACCACTCAACTAGATCAGGCAACACATGGGGACTGAAAGGGGAATCTTGTAGAATAATTTAGGCTGGAGGGAACTTCCGGAGGTCATCTGATCCCACTTGCTGCTCAAAACAAAAGTCATATATACACCTGAGCAGTAGCATTGCATAATAGCTTGCATTTCATGGTCATGAATGTGTTTTAGCCCTTAGGAGGCAAATGGATGATTAATTGTTGGATTTACGGTTGCTTTTGGTATTGAGAAATAGCAGGCTTATTTGGCTTGTTCAGTAGTAGGGAATCCATCAGCAAGACATGCTTGAATTAAAGGCTTCTTTCCTTATAGAGAGGAATAAAGCCCAGTTCAGTTACCCTCTCTAATTTTACTGCTGTAAAGAAAACAACACGTTACCAAGATGTGAGTATAGTGGCTGAGAAGCGTGAGGAAATAACACAGCACTTAGTAAATGTGCAGACAGCTGCAGACACCTAGTTGACTTTGTTAGGCAACAACTTGCAATACTGTCTATCTGCAAAACTGTTATTTCGCAACTGTCGATGGGGACTGGGGGCAAAGAAATGTCTCCTTATGAGCTACTTCACCTTGTGATGTACTTAGATATGTGTATCTGTTTACTTTAATGCAACAGTAAATGTTGCATTACCTATGAAATAGAAATACAAAACATCTAGTATAAACTAAAAGTGTGATTTCTTCTGTCAAATATAGCTGACACTCTTTTAGGACCTATTCCATCACCTTTGGTAAAGCTTCTAGGGGACATGTAATAGATTCTGCTCAGTGCATGCTCCAGCGGTTTTTGAAGAATGATTGCCTATTGTTTAAAATGTTCCCGAAAGTAATGTAAACATGGCAGGCTTTGTTTGTTTGATGTTGGTCACAATGTAGAAGTCTTTGGAGTAAAATAGGGTAAACTAGAATGCTAATTGGTGAGAGCCTTCTTCCCTGGAAGTGCAGCAAGAGGAAAGCATAAAAGTAGTCTCATAGAACCTTGCTTGATTGCTGTTGAGAATGTGGAAGCTCATTAGACAAAGTCCCTTGGGAATTCATGGAAAGGAAGAATTATCTTTGGCAGCTTTTCGGCAAGAAGGTACAGAACTAATATGTTTAATGTGGAGCAATTTGCTATTATTTTCACTACTTGGTAAAGTTACTTGGTTCCACTCTGAAATAACCTTCCCGTGTGAGCACTGTTCTGGAGTTACCACTCGATTGTGGACTTTTTGGTTCATGGAGCTGCTTGTGGTGGTGGAGCAGCTGTAACACAGAAAGCATTGCACATCTCCTTCCATGGTTGTGAGTTTGGGCTTGTCAGGAAAGTATTCCTTGATTAAGCCACTCATAAATTTCAAGTTCTGTTTACATTACACTGAAGTTAAATTATTTGGCTAAAACCTTATCATGATGACAAAGCTTATGATAAAGCATCCTGATTTACTTGCTGTGATGCTTCAACGCTTTCCTCATATTGTGCTGTTGAGCAGAGAGGATGGAGTTGCTAGACAAAATGAGCAGCAGTATTTAAGCCAATATAGTGCTTAAAATAATTCAAGCTTAGAAGTGCAACTGGTGCTACTTAAGCTTCCAATGTATTTTTGCTTAATGTTAAAGAATGAAGCTACCAATTACTAACAAGAACTGTCGAAATAGTGGCTTTATTTGGAACCACTGTGTGGATAAAGGCACTGCCTGTTTGATGATGCTGCTGCATGTTTTAGTGGATTTTTAATGCCTTTTGTTCCTGTTGCGGACTAAACAGATGCCCACTAAAATTTTTGTAGAGCCTCACTGCCTTTACAAGTTGTTTGTTCTTTCACCTAGCGACTGTGGGGAAATTACTTTCCACATCGAAGGAGTGGATATGTAAGCTTGTCAATGTATTTTTTCTTCAGTTTGCTTTAGTAGTTTAAGTAAAGAAGCCCTAACAGTGTGTTATTCCTATCTATTGTTGTACGTAGACTTACCGCTCAAGGCTGGCTGAGTTAAGTGGGGCATCCTGTCGCATTCTTGCATTCTGCTTCTCACAAGTCTGTAGTAACTGCCTGGTGTTTGTGGTACAAAATAACTTGTTTGTTTTACAGGAATGCCTGTTTCTTATTTAATGTGTGTGACTGAAACATCCCTAGACTAAACTTGGTTGTGAAGTTAGCACACTTTCTTCACAGAAACTTGAGACTGTGCTTCTGCAGGACTGTAGGGCTATGCAAGATACAAGGCTTTAAAAGCCCTTTTTTTTTTTTTTTCCCAGAGGATGGCAAAAGAAATAAGAACCCCATAACATAAAAAGCTAGACTGAGGCGAAAGGAATGTTGAGGCTAACTTGTTTCAATTACTTGATAACTTTTTAGTATGTATTTAATGTTAGGACTAGCACTTTGAAGGGAAACAGCCTTGAAAGAGTCTCACTGTTCATCCCTGAAGCTAAGTGGTGCTACTTCTGGCTTTTGAGGTGTCCTCTAGCAAAAACCAGAAGTCTGGTTATTTTTTCATACTAAAACATTAGCACTACTTCAGCAAAAAAAAAAAAAAAATAAAAAAATTATGAAGTGTTCCAGTACTCAAGTTACTGATCTTTTCCAGAGTGACTTGGTGACATCTTTGTCACATCTTTTCCTCACTTCTTCAATGCTTCCAAATTTGGTTAAAACCAAGGACTTCTGTTCTGCATTAACCAGCCTAGATCAGTGACAGTAGTTAATGTTTAATTTTCAGAATATTAAAAAACTGAATTCATTTTATTTCATGTTACTAAAATGACTTGCTAATGCTATTTAAACATCCTGCAAATCAATCGGAAATTATTTTCTGATCTGTGTTAGTTGAGCTTACTTAACTGGCAGTGTGCAGCTGCTGCTTCCCTGAAATGTATATCTGAAAGCATAAATCTCTGAATTGCAGAATGTTCCCTAGAAGAAAGGAAAAGCATCTGTAATTGGTACTTGCTTGCGTTTTGTATTGGGTAGTAGTCATTTGTTTTGATAATATCTTCTGTATTTCTGTACAGTAAGGCTTCTGCAAGACTACAATCCTGTGCTAATTAAGAATGTGCTTCCCATATTAAAGTGCATGGACACACTTGTAAAGTCGATGACAAATCAGTGGTGGGTCTTTTCACCAGGCTTAATGTATAGGGTAGTACTGTGTCCTGGAACTCGAGTTGGCTTATTGCCTGAACATGGCTTAAATTGAGAAAAAACGGATGTAATAGAGGATGGGATGGCAGCCGGTGTATGTAGCACTGCAGAATCCTTGTTAAAGTGTTATGTCCAATAACTTCTCCATCCTCTCTTGCTTAGAAACGTAAAGCTTTAAACAATTATATTTTTTTACCAGGACTAGAATTGAATGTGCAGTTAGATTATGCCATGATGACAAACACAGGAAAGACTTTACTAAAAATATGCTGTACTGAAAAACTAACTTAGGTTCAGGTGTCTTAATAGGAAACTCTAAATTTAGGTGCATGAAGCCTTTTAAGGCTAATGTTGGAGTTGCTTGGCTGAAATCTGGCATTAAGCAAAATCACGAGTTGTCAAACGTGAGAAAAATATGCCTTTGAAATAGAATTAAAGCTTAATGTTTTAAAAATCTCAGAATTTGAATGAGGAGTACACTTTTGGTGCCTTGTTCCAGATTGATCGAATCACTGGATGGAGTTAACGCTGCAGATGTGGGCACTGGCTGATGAAATTGTGACATGTCATGGCTGCACTGGTCTCGTATTAATAATGAAAACCATCCTCTTAGGTTTACAGAGGAAATGCACACAGCAGTTTCCCAGCAGTTGCTGGTGGTCACAGCTGTGTGGCTGTTGTCCTCCTTGAAGGACACTGTTCTGTGATGGGGTCTGCAGATGTGCTGGGTGCTGTGCCCACAGCTTCGTCTGAGTCTGGCGATGTAATTTGCATCCACCTGGGTCAGCAGTTGTTCATGCAGTGGTGCGACGCCTCTGTATGACTGTTAGTGGGGCAGGCACGCTCATAGGAGGTCCTCTGAAACCGGTACAGTCAGATTTGCTGGATATAGTCTGTCAGAGTCCTCTGTTTGCAGAAAGAAATGCTGTCTGTGGTTCTAGCAATGAAATACTGATTTGGCGGCTTACCTTCTGGTAGTAAGCGGTGGGTGTCATTGTCGTGACACTGATAACTTCTCTCTCTCATTTTAGTTCTTCTAACCTGGCCCACTGGGGAGTTAGCGAAGTTGTAGAAATAAAGCGTACATATTTGTTTGGGGTTTTTTTTTTAAAGGTTTCTTTGCCACTTCTTTACATTAGTGGTTCTTAATTAAAAGTTGGAGGGAGGGAAGCAAATTGGGACCTTATGCATATATTTTAATTTTCTAGCTGAAAATGGCTTTTGGAGTTCAAACTTTTCTATATCCAGATGTCATTGATGAGCTGTGATCTTAAAGTCTCCATGTTCTTTTTTAAAGCGAGTTCACTAGTACCTTACAGACTGCCAGTCTACAAAAAGTAGTTACAGAGGACTTGAATTCCTTAATTTTAGGCTTCTACACAGCTTGTCTGAAATTAGCTTTTGTCTCTTGCTTATCTTGAAGCATTGCCACTGACTGTCCCCTCACCTCCTTCCTAGTTTTGCTGATATATTTTGAACTTGAAAAAACAGCATTAGAAATTTGCTGAATTCACTTTCTTGAAACATAAGTTGCACAAATAATATTTGATACTATTCTGGTTATCAATCTACGTCTTAAAACCAAACCAAAACAAACCTAAGAAACATTTACTCTCCAGAAAAAGAAGAGGGATTTCTAGGAGAGAAAGAAAAAAGAAAACCTTTTCCTCGAGTAATCTTCCAGTATTCAGACTGAGGGCCTATACTTAACAAGAATGGTTGTGCTTGGTATTATTTTTATCTGTGGCAGGTTTCAGATATAAAAGACAGGTAGGTATTAATTTGCACAAATAAAGTGCTCTCACAGTAACTTACTAATGTAAAGTCAGTGACTTGTTCCTTTTGGTGATGTCTGGGTTTCTAGCAGTGCTGTTGTGAAGAGGGTGCTTCTTAAAAGTCATCTCTGGACCTTGCCCTTAGTATTCTGTCAAGTGTACTTATTTCCCGTGTTGCACAATCTTGCACAGTAAGATAGGATGAATAGAACAAGGCAACAGCTCGGGCTTCTAGTGCCCCCAACCTGCTCTGGTCAGCAGATGTGCTTGCCTTGCTAGACAAGCAAGGATGTAGATCTGCTGCCTCTGCAACCTCCAAAGTAGGAATAAAGCAAATTCCCATTGTTCTGTTACAATCAGAGGATTACCCTTTAATTTTACCCCTCTGATTGATAGGCTTAATTATTTCATTGCATGTTCTTCAGGTTTCCCCACAGAGCCATGGCATGGTCACAAAACTCCCAGTCTCTGTTTACTTTATTTTCCATCCTGAGGCATTTCCATCACTGTGAACCACTGCCTTCTTGACTGAAGAGTCTGAGAAAACATTTTGCTGAAAAATACCTACAAAATCCCTGTACTATTTCATATGTGCAACTCAAATGGGGTGGCATTTAATAAAGTATTCTTGGCCTGGGAAACATGTGTAGAGGAATTTCTTGTGGAGCAGAGGCACGGTATAACTTTAAAAGTGTGGACAACCCAGCGTAGGCCTAAACAGAGGCTCTGTCCCTGAAGCTACCTTGGAACACAGGGAGGAGGAGGTTTTATCTGTTTTGTGAGAGCTTTGCGAGATGCTTGGCGGGAGGTGCTGGCCCCGGGGGGAGAAGGAGGGGTGATAGCCGCTTGCATAGTGGCATGGCACTACCCAATAAAACGCTGGCGCGTGTAAACCTGTAACTGACCAACTCTGTTAAGGGGCAGGCGCGGGGACACTGCTGAACTGTATATATTGAGCTGTCCGGAGCAATAAAGAGAGGACTATCTGTAGCCATATTGGTGTGATGATCGTTAACTTGGCCGGCTCTCCGAAGGGACCCTCTAGAAACATGAGTTTTGTTTAAACCATTTATGTGATAAGAAGCATCAAGTTAAAGCTCTTGTGATATGGAGTTTTCAGGCTCCTGTGTAGCTTAATACAAAACAGACTTTAACCTTGAGAGATGGGTAAAGACAGTTTGGGGTTTGGTTTCTTTTTAGTGCTGTTGTTTCTTTTTTTTCCCTGGGACATTTTGCTGTCACAATTGCTAATCCAGGAAACTTACGCAGCTGGGCAAAGTTGTTGTATGAAGACACATTTTATTGAACAGATTAATTTATTACTCTTCTTGAGTGGTTAGAAGGCGACTTGTGTAGCTGAATAGGGCAGATGAAGATCAGTTTCTTTGATCCACTCGACCTTTTCTTCATGCTTTCTTGTTCTGAAATCAAACATGATGCTGGTTGATCTGGAACATGTGTTTGGTTACTTCCTCTGAAGCACAGGCAAGCAGCAGCGCAGTGGGTAGGCACTACTGTCATGCCAACAAATGCATCTACTCAACACAAGCATAACCTCTTCACCTTACAGTACAAAAAGGAAGGCCAGAATGTAACCAGCTACTGTAACGAGACTCTACCGGGATGGGTGCATGATGTACTTGGCCACAATTGGGCTTGTTTCAGCGGACAGAAGATTTCTTCATCTCCCTCAGATGTTCGCATTAACAAACTACCTCTCCAGAAGCCTGGGGGAAGGTAAGCAACAGATAAGTGACCTTTTACTGGAACAAAGTGTTGGATAACTGTGCTTCAGGTTTCAGCTAAAACCATATGGACCAATTCCACTACCAAGGGCAAAGTTCGTGCCAGTGATAATTTTGGGAACAGACTTGAATGCAGAAAACCAGAGAAAGGTGGGCCTGTCACACAGTGTTTCCTTCAGTCTGTGGTGAAGCCCCGTTACAAAACTGGCACATCTGCAGAAGGTGATTGTATCCTTTCAGATAGTCTGTCTCATTTCAGAAACCTCACCTTGATCCAATAATCACGTTTCTTTATCACTGCTTACCAGAAGACATTTCCAGAGTTAGTCTTTTCTATACTCAGTTTAGAGAAAACCTTTATTTTTCAATCCCAGTCCCTTTCTTATTTTATTTGGTTGCTTTTGTTTGCAGACTTTCAAGCAGACGTTATGTGCACAACTTGGACTTCCTAAACGCTATCAATACTCACCAGAAGTCCTGGAGAGCAACAAGATATAAGGAGTACGAGCAGTTTTCCCTGGAGGAGCTAACTAGAAGAGCTGGGGGTCTCTATTCCAGAGCTCCAAGGTACTAAGATCTTCTGTTTTGCCATAAACCCCCACTGCTGCAAAGAATCTGCTTGTATTTTTCCTGGCTCTTCCTAGCTGTGTTTTGGCTTGTAGTTCAGATGTTTAATAAAGTTTCAAGGCCTTCCAGCTCATTTTCATGGAGTGCCAACATATTTCTTCATTTGAATGATTATTCTGAGCATCTGTTATCTCAAACACTTGAGACAAATAGGGTCATCTACTCTTTATTCTTGCCCAGGAACTTGCTGCTGAGTTCCTATGTGCAGAGAAGAAGTGGGGACAGTTGCAGTTGTCATCTCGCTCCCCTATCTACCTATCAACTGCTTGCCATAGTCAGGAATTTCTGCTTGACTGTCTTTCTGATTCTTCTAGTTCATAATTGCAATTAAAAAGCAGTGAGATACGTGCTGCTGTTAAACATGAATAATAAAGATTTTCCAAGGGAATTCCCCGGTTACTTTGATAATTTGCTGTGCCTGCAACCAGGATCCTCTAACCTATGCTACTCCTGTAGAGTATCTCAGTGAGGAAGCACAAAGTAGCTCTGAGAGCGCCTTCAGGGTCTTGCAGGTCACATGGCAGAGAGTGGAAATGGGGATATAGGTGCATAAATACGCTCATCCATATGAATTTGAGAGCTAGAGTTCTTTGAAGATTTCTTTCTTTACAGCTGTTTTACCTTCTTTGTATTTTTGCTTTTTCCACTCTGATGCTGTTGTGGGTAGGAATGCTATTACCTTTCCAGCCAGTGACAACTGCATGCTTGCAGAAGAAAGTCCTACTGTACAATAAAACTTCTGATTTGCATGGGAGTGTCCTGCACGTTATCATGGTTTCATCCTACAGACTGATATCACCTTGTAGACTTAAATTCAGTAACCTATTTGGAAGCTCTGTTGTACCATGTAGTGCCGTGACAGTATTTTGGTGGCCCTCAGGCTTTCAGCACAGGCTCCAGTGTCTGTTGTTTGGGAGTGGCACTTGATGGCATGACTTAGAATCATAGAATCAGTTGGGTTGGAAAAGACCTGAGAGATCATCAAGTCCAACCCTTGGTCCAACTCCAGTCCGTTTACTATATCATGGCACTAAGTGCCATGTCCAATCTCAGTTTAAAAACCTCCAGGGACGGTGAATCCACCACCTCCCTGGGCAGGCCATTCCAATGCCTGACCACTCCCTCTGTAAAGAATTTCTTTCTAATATCCAGCCTAAATTTTCTGGCACAAGCATCACATGCTGTGAAACCTGAATGTGGGAAGCTCTTGGTTTGCTAATATGTGAGCATCACTTGGCTGCGAGTGGTAGATGAGGACAAGTCATATTCAATACTCCTTCAGTAGTCACACTAAGAACTTGCTCCAGAGAAATCTCTGGGGCAAGTGGGACTGCAGTTATTGAAGTGTTGGTGTAAGCCATGTCTGGGTCTACAGTTAAACAGTCTGTAGCCGCTGTTGGTGTGTGCTGCCAGGGTGAGGTGTGTTTGCAGCCAGTTACTCTACACACCTCTTGATGGCAGAGCTGTAAAATTGACTATAGCAACACAGGTCTGTAACAGCTGTGAGTTACCTCAGCACTGCATATTGGTTCAAAAGTGTTTGACCTCACCGGCTTGTGGATAGTTCATAATATAGTTTCCTCAGGGAGGGATTTGAGTAGGTCTTGCATCCTGCTGAAACTAATCCCTTGAGATTGACACCCACTCATTTTAGGTGGAGACTATTTCAGATTGCTTAGCATGAAGTAAGTGCAACTAGTAAAAAAATAGAAGATGACAACTGAGTGTTGTATGATTGTTTTCTTGCCTAGAGTGATATGTTGCTCAGAAGCCTTTTCTCCTCTTTAGACCAAAGCCTGCATCTCTGACATCTGAGTTACTCAAACAAGTTTCAAGCTTGCCAGAATCCTGGGACTGGAGAAATGTGAACGGTGTCAATTATGTCAGCCCCGTTCGGAATCAAGGTAAAAAACGAAATAGAATCAGAACTCGTAATGAAGTGCTCTAGAGTTCTTGTGACGTACTTTGTAATTTGCTGTTAACGAGAAGCTTGTGTCTAGTGTCTTGCGGTTGACAGATTGCACCTTTGCTATGAATAACCTGTGGAAAGTGGATGGAGTCCTGGCTGACAACACAGTGTCAGAATAGGTGGTGGTGCTGCCTTATCCAAACACCGATGTCTCTTGCTGGAGTGAAAGCCAATTACCACAGTGCCCCGCATAAAGACAGCTGTCAAATTTTGTCCAAACAGTCTCAGTCATGGTTTTCTGCATGCTGACAGAACTGATGTACATTTAATTCTTTCCCTAATCTCCACTGATGGCAAATTATCATGCAGCTTTAATGAATAAAGCCATGAAGATTGTTTATTCTGCCTCCAAATCTTGTCACCCCAGTAACTTTAGGGGTTACTTAAATGGCTAGTTGCAAGAAGAGGTGTCAGTCACTCTGAAGAATGTGGACACTGATAAATATAGAATATTTGTAAAAACTTTTTTCCTTTGCCTCTGTGAGAGGGAAGTATTTAGGTCAAAGTAGACTTGAAAGGATACTGTTCTGGTATATGTTTAGTTTACAGGGAGTGCTTTTATAGCAGTGCGGTGTGAGATACCTGAATTAGATAGTTGTGTACTGGAGGCTGAGGGAGTACTTGGTTAATGTATCCCTTTCTTGCTCCACCGTTTCTAAATAAACTTGAATCTACTTGTAGCTATCTGATGGTGGCTTTAAGGGAAAGGGAATGTAACACTAGCATGGTGAGGAGGGGCTGACTTATATCACTGGTCCCTCAGTGGTGGCTTAGTTCTTCTGCCAGATTCAGCCAGTTGCACTCCTGGTAGCAGAAGCAACATAGGAAGACCTGTGGGAGTTCTAGCTCACAAGCTGACACATGGCATCACTGAAAGGTGGCAGCAGAAAATGATACAGTCCTGCATAGGTGTGAGTCCTGTACTTTCTCCTGGAGTGAATTGCAGATATCCCAAGGGCTCTTCTCTGTTCCAAACAGTTGAACACTCTGTCCCAGACTTGCCCTTTTTCCATTGCGTTACTTCAAAGTTTCTGCATATGAGAACTAGTCTGTTGCTTCCCGTAATAAAGCTGCCCACACTTTTCTTCCAGTGTGAGAATCCATGCTGAGTATGCTAAATGTCTGTGGAATATGCATTCTGCTCCATTAAGTAAGAATTTTAGCTTCCACGATTTTGAAAAAAACCCAGAGCGACACAAAGCAAAATCTCCAAAAGATGACCTTGTGCAAAATAGTGTTGACATACAAGTTAAGTCTTGATAATGGTAGCTTGTAGGATTTTCTGAGGCACTAGATATCAGTGCTTCATTAAAATGATGATATTAGCAAGTCTTAGTTGTATATTGTTAAGATTATTAGATGGCTAATTAGAAAATGCTATGGGGGAGAAGGCTACAAGCAGTAACAGCAAGTTATCTGGCACATACAGAGAGAGTTGCATGAATTACAAGATTGTGATTTCCCAGCTCTCACATGCTTGTAGAGTTACTACTCTTGACCTATGGAGAAAAAAAACAGAGCGTCTGAAGTGGACAAGAATTAAAAGGGAAATATGCTTTCTCTGTAGAATACCTGCTTGAGACATGGCACGATTCATGCAACTGCAGTCACCACATTGGACTGCAGTATTTACTGCCAGCATGTTAGCATCCCTGCTAGCATTTTCTGTACTTTTCTGTACTCAAGAAAGAAAAGATTGGATTGTTTATAGAGCAGTAACTGCATCTTTGATGCATGAGATGTGTTTTCTTTGAAGATAGCCCTGTAGTTGCTTGTTACCAACTTTCCAGGGAGGAGAAGAGAGGAACCTACAGATTTTGTTAACCCTAGAGTACGGATCCGATTTAGTGCTGACTTCTTTCTACAGGCTTCTTCTTTAGATCAAAGTAGATGAAAAGCCTGGTCAGCTGATTCTTAGCTAAATGTCTTGCATCTTCTCCTTACTGCTTATAATGTAACAGCCCTTTGCAGTAGAGTGAGTGGAATCTGATGTGGCTGAAGCTTTAATTGACTCTGGAAAAAAATTTGTGCCATGTATCACAAGAAACACTACTCTTGTGGCTGTGTCAACTCTGTCGATACAGACGTGCTTGTCGTGCTACGGGCCTCACAAATACAACTGTGGTAGCAGGAAAGAAATATAGCAACCACCTCAACAGAGCTCAGACTAAAATGGTTGCATTAATTGTGTTTTCCGCATTTTTGCACACAGAGTGCAACAAAGTGTTCTATACCCTGGCCCATCTCAGATGCTGTGACTGTACAGTGAGTGGGAGGCACCTTTCACTGCTTCTGTTGGCCATGCTGGGCAAAGACTGTTCATGTTCAGGCTAATTTTTGCCCCTTCTCTTCAGAAATACGTCTGAGTGAAGGTGCAATTTCAAAAAGTCCTTGCTTTTGTAATAGCTCTGCTTTTATACACCTACACAGTTCAGGAGAAGTATTTTGTTTTGTTCCTCAAGCCTCCCTTCTTTTCATAGCTCTGCAATATTTGACTTCCCTACTGTCCGGAAACAAAAGGAAATTGGGCACCTTGGTGACAATCGGTAGATAAAATAGGACCTCATCCAAGTAATTGTCCTTCCCTGTGATGCTTGTCACTCCACTTAAAAGGGTTTTAATGTGTTAAAGGAAGTTCCTAGGGAGTGAACAGGCCTTTAAAGCTAGAAGCAATACTAAATTTTGATGAAAAAGTAAGAAGTCTTAACTCTTTGCCAAGAAACAGAAATGAAATGAAGGTGCTTCTGAAAAGCCAGTGTAAAAATTACGTGCCCTTGGTAAGTAATGGGAGCTGGGATGAATCCACTATGTCAAACCTGTTTATTTATACCACTGCGTGCTCAAGAGTCAGTTATTTTAGAAGTAGCTCTAGAGGTGGAATATTTTCTTTTTCAGCTGGAAATTACAGCATTAAATTCATTGATAGTTTGAAATAATATAGAACAATATTGTCAGTATTCACTTAAAATAGTTCATTGCCCCTTAGCGTATGTGCATCATAAAGGGTTATAGTCTGAGGCTGTAGGTCATGAGCCTTCTTAGTCCTGCTAGTGTCATCCCTGTAGGTTCATTCTGAAGGAATAGCATCGCTCTTAAATGATAGTGCTGAAAGCCACTGAAGAACAATATATTGTCTCTTATTGAAGAAGCTCGATGTTCCTTGAAAAGTTGTTAGAATTGTTTTTCGGATTGCATGCTTAAAAGCCAGGTGTGTATTTAAAGCTTTTGCTCTGTCAGTGTTCAGTCAAGTTCTAATCATTGTCTGGTAGATTCTGACTCTTTTCAGTGGGCTCTAGCAGTAGTTACACCGGAATACAGGTGACTTCCCTTGTTTAAGTTGCTGACTGCTCTTTGTGGTTCCTTTTTTCTTCAGGCTCATGTGGCAGCTGTTATGCATTTGCCTCCATGGGTATGCTGGAAGCAAGAATACGCATCCTCACAAACAACACTCAGAAACCGATCTTCAGTCCCCAGCAGGTTGTGTCTTGCAGCCAATATTCTCAGGGTAAGTACATTGGTGTATATAATCTTCAATAACAATAATGCTGCAGAAGTAGGCTGTATGTTAACAACTTCCATGCCTTCCCCATCACCCATGATTTAGTTTTTTTGTAAAATATCTGGTAGGTTGCACTTTATAGTAGGGGTTTTTTGAGGGTTGGTTTTTTTTAAAGATTGTAGAGAATATTTCAGAATTGTAAGGCCACCTTACTGTAGAGATGGAATTAAAGCAGGAGTAGGTGGCCTCATGCTCAGGATGTTACTGGGTTTTAGGTAGATCAACCTGCAAGATGACGAATATTTAAGGAGCAGGGCTAAAAATACAGCTAAGTTGCAATACATCCGTAGAAAGAGTGGAACTAAATATCCTTCCAAGAGGCATATTCAGAGGGAGTAGGAGCATACAGAGAGGGAGAGATGAGCAAAAGCAATGACTAAAGCTTTCTAAAGGACAGTAACCGTGTTCAGATAGATCTTCTCACTGCATGTAACTGGTGGCTCTTCCTGAAGTGTCAGGAGCAATTGGATGTGCAGGTGGTCTGTGCATTAGTGTTTCCTGAATAGCCCTTGTCGATGTTAATTTTGTCTTGTGTGTTTCAGGGAGCTAGCTATAGCTAACTGGAATATTAGAATTATCTGAGTTACTGTAGTTTGAGTTCAACACTGTTATCTCAAAGTACTCCACAAGATTTAAGTAGGGGAATCTCCGACCTCAAATAACTTTCCAAGGGAATAAGCAGATCTTTTTGTTTGTTTGTTTAGGTTGCGATGGTGGCTTCCCATACCTCATTGCTGGGAAGTATGTCCAAGACTTTGGTGTGGTAGAAGAGGACTGTTTCCCTTACACGGCTCTGGATTCTCCGTGCACTTTCAAGCGCAGCTGTTACCACTACTACACTTCTGAGTACCACTATGTTGGTGGTTTCTATGGAGCCTGTAATGAAGCCCTAATGAAACTTGAGCTTGTTCTGCATGGGCCAATGGCTGTTGCCTTTGAAGTTTATAATGATTTCATGCTTTATAAAGAGGGGATCTACCATCACACTGGGCTGCAGGATGCCTTCAATCCTTTCGAATTGACGAATCATGCTGTTTTGCTAGTAGGCTATGGTACAGACCCAGAAAATGGTGAGAAATTCTGGATTGTGAAGAACAGCTGGGGCACCTCATGGGGAGAAGATGGATACTTCAGAATCCGCCGTGGCACTGATGAATGTGCAATTGAAAGCATTGCAGTGGCTGCAACTCCTATTCCAAAATTATAGAAACAGAAGTCTTCATCCAGTGCCTTGTCCCCAGCTGTAAGAAATACTAATTGTTAGAAACTGCAGGTAACACCTGACCCTGAGCTTGAAAAGAGAAACTTTAATGAAATGCTCTGGAACAGGGTAAGCCAGTTTCCCTAAATGAGAGGTTGAACACTGTTAGCTCTGCTCTGTGCACTGAAGGCTTCCTCGGAAGTCTGACAGTAAGTGGTGATAGTTAATCATTGCTGGATATACATCTTCAGTCACCAGTTGCATTTTCTTTTGTGAGCAGTCTTGAACTTCAGATATCCGAGGGAAGCATCGGTTATGATAATCTGTATTTACTCTGAAAGGACACTGTAGTGCCTTACTTCTCAGAAATCAGGAAGTCACTGCAATTCAGAACGTGAGTGTGTGTTGGGGAGGGAATGGGCAATTACACTGATTTAAAAGGAAATTTTAAAGCTTTAAGTGTTGTGCAAAAATTGCATGTCAAACCCTTATGATAGTGAAAATCACTTCTACATTTCAGGCTGTTACTAAATGTTCTGGTTCTGGATTTTATTGCCGTGCTTTGCAATTGATCATACTGGAGTTCAATAAAAATTACCCCACTCCTATAGGAGTTTTTACATGTGGAAGTAGTTGGTTCTTTTTTTCAGTGACCTGTCTTGAGTTTTGAACTTCCTGTCAAGAACTTTTTACTGCAGCAGGATCTAAACTGGTGTGGAAGGGGGGATGAGAAGGGAGAGGAACTAGGAATTATCCATCTGAGGCCAGGATGCTCGCAGCAGCGTCAGGAAAGGTTGTCCAGGAGTCCAGTAGTCCTTGCTGTGAATATGGGGCAACTCACAGAGTAAATGGGCTAATTCCCTAGTAATCCTGCTTAAATCCTCTCTTAAAACTCTTGCCCTATTCCTCTCAAATATAGAAGGTAGAAAAATAGAGTTGAGAAGGGGATTGCAAAACTTGGAATTAACATTTCTTTTGAGATGAAACTCAGCAGCAACATGGTGCTTGGTTAATGCATCACTGGTCGTCATTGTTCTTCACATCAGTAAACAGGAGTGGCTTAGAGGTGAGTCCCAGTTTCATGGGTAGAGTATGACCACTTTGGTAATCTTCTGTTAAAATAATGTGACCAAAGTAGTTAGTATTGTCATGTACAAAATACAATTTTATGGATTATTTTTGAGGGTTTTTGAGGGAAGATTTATAAAATGCAGAAAAGTGTAACAGTTGTCCATAATAAAAAATATCCCATTTAACTTTCAAGGGAGTACTCTCTTTTATTTCAACAGCACAAGTGCACAAGAGTTACTTGACTAGTTTGCCTGAATTCAGGGGCAAGGGAAGGATAGCTTCATGGTTTTGGCTTTCTTTGAACCCCCTGCCAAAACACTATTCAAGCCACATTTGGAAATGTAGACCTTGTGCTTTGACAGAATTTGAATAAGAACCTCTGGAATAGCTTATATTGTTTATTGGGTTGTTTTAGCTGAGGGAACTGGGGGAAGAAGAGCAGGGTGCTTGTTCCTACCCACTTGGTGTTACTGCAAAACCAAGTGTCCTGTGAGGACTTAACCCCTTGGTAGCAGCTGCAGTATGTCACAGAGATGTGCAATTTTCCCACACACCCCTATACCTCTTTGCCTAAAATATGCAACCAAGCACCCACCTTTTCTCCTGCGCTTGTGCTCTTCCCCTTTCTTCTCCCACAATGGTGTTTTTTCCCTGGGGAAAATGTTACTGGGTGGGAGAAGCGATGCTGCTTTCCCCTGACACTGTGTGTGTGGTTTGTCTGCCGTATTATCAGGCATAATAATGATGTGATGGTTCATGTGCTGATAACAACTCTCAGTAGGTCACCTACTACCCTTTTCCCAGGCATTAATTTGTATTATAGTAATAAAACCGAAGCAGAACATTGCTTGAGACAGTCAAGGATGGAAGTAATTTTTGCCTGTGCTTTCATTTTGGAAGACAAGATGATGTTGGCTCCACTGCAGTGCCAGCAGCAAGCTTCCTGCTATGCTGATATTGCAGCTGCACAGCTGGACCTAACTTGGATGACAGCTTTTCTACACAGAAGCATCCCATGTTGACACCAGTATAAACTCCGGAGGTGCAGAAGCTGGTTGTTGTTGTGTAGGTGATCTGCAGGCTTGTCCTGCCACCCATTAGTGCCTGTGGTTTCACTACACACATACAATGCATTTTGAATATCCCATTCATTTGGAAGTGGTGGTTCTTAATAAGCAGGTGTTTCCATGAAGTTTTGGCTTTGAATAGGTGTGCTAGGTTCTTGGATTTCTTCTGTAGCACTTGAGAGTAGCTTGAGAAAGGGATGTCAAAACTAAGTATTTCTTAATATTTGTACTATCTTTCAGCATTAGGAAATAGAACCATTATCATCAAACTGCTGCTGATACTTGTGGCATATAAAAATACCTGCTATTCACCATGTCTCATATCACAGAATTGCCCAGATTGGAAAAGACCTCTAAGACCTCTTAGAGAGTAGTGTAGGGGAAAGGGACCTGGGAGTCTTGGTCGACAGCAGGATGACCATGAGCCAGCAGTGTGCCCTTGTGGCCAGGAAGGCCAATGGCATCCTGGGGTGTATTAGAAGGGGGGTGGTTAGTAGGTCAAGAGAGGTTCTTCTTCCCCTCTACTCTGCCCTGGTGAGACCCCATCTGGAATACTGTGTCCAGTTCTGGGCCCCTCAGTTCAAGAAAGACAGGGAACTGCTGGAGAGAGTCCAGCACAGGGCAACTAGGATGATTAAGGGAGTGGAGCATCTCCCTTATGAGAAAAGACTGAAGGAGCTGGGGCTCTTTAGTTTGGAGAAGAGGAGGCTGAGGGGTGACCTCATTAATGTTTACAAATATATCAAGGGTGAGTGTCACGAGGATGGAGCCAGGCTCTTCTCGGTGACAACCACTGATAGGACAAGGGGTAATGGGCTGAAACTGGAACATAAGAGGTTCCGCTTAAACTCGAGAAGAAACTTCTTCTCAGTGAGGGTGACGGAGCCCTGGAACAGGCTGCCCAGAGAGGTTGTGGAGTCTCCTTCTCTGGAGACATTCAAGACCTGCCTGGACACGTTCCTGTGTGGCATAGTCTAGGCATTCCTGCTCTGGCAGGGGGATTGGACTTGATGATCTTCCGAGGTCCCTTCCAATCCCTAACATTCTATGATTCTATGATTCTATGATCATAAGAGTCCAGTCGTTAACCTAATGCCGACAAGTCCTTGACTAAGCCATATCCCAAAGCACTGTGTCTACCACATTAGCTACAGGTGTTTTGAATAAGATTGTATGTTATTTTCTTAGAAATTCCTGTGTCTGTCACCACTTGTGTGTGGCAGCTGCACTGGAGCTAATGTGAGAATGGGAGGGTTCTCAGAGTGGTCTGTCACCACCACTGCCCCCAGCAACTGTCACCAGACAGAGTGTTTGCCTCTGGCAAACTGTGGTATGGGAATGTCCCCGTTCTCTGTATTCAGAGTTGCACAGAGAAATGTCAGTCAGCCTGACGGAGCTAGCATGTAGCCAGCACGACGTATTTGGAATCTCATTTGGGAGTGTGGACCAAATATAGAAAGTACATTCAGAAGCCATAGGCTGAAGACCAGCCAGAGTGTTGCCTTCCTGCAGGCCAAACAGGATGCAACTGCAGGAGTTGGTAAACTTCAGAAACGAGGAGGTACTGCTCCACTTTGTGGTGGTACAGGCTGTGACACAGCTTCCCCCTCTGGTATCCTTCCAGCTCCTCAGGTGTTGAGGAGCAGATCTAAGCTTGGCTGTAACTACTTGCCACAAAACAGACAGTGGGGAGATGTGAGTCTCTGCAACTTAATTCACGGTTTTTTTAGGCTATGGTTTGTTTATATGTCTTCTACCTATAAATTATGTGTTATCTGGAGTAGCTTCAAATGGGAAACAAGCTGTCGCTTGGGAGAATAATTACAGGTTTGGCAAATGTGCCTTGCAATGTACAATAGGGACCCGAAGTATTTAACTTACCAAGGAAGGTTAATGGGTAATGTCATGGCTGATAAATACTTACAGCGGAAACAGAGCTGATCATCTGCCCAACAGGGATATTAAAAGTTCAGTGTTTTGAAAATTAATACTTAAAAAGGACAAATAAGCTGTAGCTGTTTAACGATGAGCGTAATAAAACCTTAAAATCTGTCCAGAGCTGTGGTGGAGTCTCCGTCACTGGAGTCCAGTGATTTTCTGTTTTGAGCACTTCCTCTGGCACGAGAATTGGGTGGGAGCCAGGGTGTCTTGTGTGAGGAGAAGGTGTCAAGGAGTGCAGCTCAAACAAGCTGAGGTCTCTCTGCTGGTTGCTATGGCTGCTGGACGTGTTGTGGGCTGTAGCAGTGTCTGAGCCTGTGTGTATGTGTATGTTTAGGTTTCCAAAGAAATAAGAAGCATTTAATGGCAGCTGGGGAGTTAATGATGGCAAGGCTCAGTACATTAACAAAGCATCAATTTTTATCAGTTTCCTCTGAATGACAAGTGGGGCAAGAGGAGGAGAAGTCTCAGCCTTTCTGTACAGGGTACGGAGAAGCAGGCATGTGCACATGCAGAATTTTTCTCTATCTGTGAAGAGGAAAGACACTGGCATGTATTTCTGCCAATTATTCCTGATCGCTTCACTTGGATCAGCTGACTTGATCCTGCAGATGCCATTTAACATGAGATGTACAAGCTAAATTAATGTCTCTCATCTCACTAGGCTGATAATTTAGCTCTTTCTTCACCAAGCATATTTTGCTTTTTGCACTTTAATATATATATATGTATGTTTATACTTGAATTGATTCCTGGGATCTTTGACTTACCTCATTAAATAGAGAATATTTCTAAGGGCTGTGTAGAAGGGCTGGTACCACTTTAGCGATATGACAGGTGATTCCTGTCATAAGCACCAAAGATATTAGAAGTGATGTGTTTTCCCTGGGAGGATTTCAGAAGTTTGGAAAACATTGTGCATTCTTAAATGTCCAGCAATTCCAGCCCTGATGCTCTGCATGTAAGATGAGAAAATTTTCCGAATATTAACTGTACGGAATACTTATGATTATATTTAACAAGGGAAATATAATATAAACAGTATGTGGATTTTTTAAAACCTCATTAATTACCTTTTCATAGAATCATAGAAAGTTTTGGGCTGCAGGAGGACTTTTAAAAGGTTACCTAGCCCAAACCCCTGCAATGAGCTGAGACAGTTTCAACTAGATAGGTTGCTTAGAGCCCCATTCAACCTGACTTTGATTGTTTCCACGGATGGGGCATCTACCATCTCTCTGGGCAACCTGTTCCAGTGTTTCACTACCCTCATTGTAATAAATTTTGTTCATCTATCTAGTCTAAATCTATCCTCTTTTAGTGTAGAACCATTACTCCTTGACCTTTTGCAACAGGCCCCCTTTAAGAACTGAAAGGCCACAGTAAGGTCTAGAGCCTTTTCTTCTGCAGGCTGAGTGACCCCAACACTCTCAGCCTTTCTTCATAGCAGAGGTGCTCCAGCCCTCTGATCATCTTCATGATAGGATGAGGGGAAGTGGATTTAACTTACGCCAGAGGAGGTTCAGGTTAGATATTAGGAGGAATTTCTGTATTGAAAGGGTTGTCAGCCATTGGAACAGGCTGCCCAGGGAGGTGGTTGAGTCACCGTCCCTGGAGGTGTTTAACAGACAGGTGGATGTTGCGCTGGGGGGAATTGTTTAGTAAGTTGATAGGGCTGGGACAAAGGCTGGACTTGATGACCTTCTAGGTCTCTTCCAGCTGATACGATTCTATGATTCTATGACCTCCTCTGGACCTGCTTGAGCAGGCCCATGTCTTTGTTGTTCTGAGGGCTCCAGACCAGAGTAATGGGGCAAAATACTTCCCTCGACCTGCTGGTCACACTCCCTTTGGTGCAGCCCAGAATACAATTGGCTTCCTGGGCTGCAAGTCCACGTTGCTGGCTCATGTCCAATTATTCATCCACCAGTAACCCTAAGTCCTCTGTCCCTCTCATCTGCTCTCAACCCCTTTATCCCCCAGCGTGCATGAATACTGGGTATTGCCCTGACCCAGGTACAGGACCTTGCACTTGACCTTGTTTAACCTCATGAGATTCACATGGGCCCATTTCTCCAGCTTTTCCAGGTCCCTCTGGGTGACAACCCATCCCTCAGATAAGTCAACTGCACCACTCAGCTAGATGTCATCTTCAAACTTGCTGAGGGTGCACTCAATCCTGGTGAACATGTCATTGAAGATATGAAGCAGTATTGGTTCTACTACAAACCCATGAAAGACACCACTTGTCACAAATCTCCATGTGGACATCGAGCCGTTGATCACTGCCCTCCAACCAATTCCTCATCCACTGAAGAGTCCACCCATCAAATCCATGTCTCTCCAATTTAGAGAGAAAAATGGGGAGACTGTGTCAAAGACATTACAGAACTCCTCTCATTAGCATTGACGAAAGAAACTAGAGTATTTCAGAAGACAAATTTTCCTGAAAGCAGACATGTCGTGACCTCTGTGAGGCTGTTACTTCTTCACCTGGAAGCTGGGATACCTAAAGCAACAGGGTCTTGACTTCAGGCTCACTACTCTGCTCTTGGACCGACTGTGCCATTTCTTGCTCCCAGCCCCACTTGTGCATCACGGTTCTAGTAAATCTCTTGAGCCCACTTGAAAACCTGATCCTATTTTGGGACTCTCTCAAGTCACTCTGTTAGTGTTTAGGCATAAATAGGAATACTCCAAAAGCTCAACATTTGCAGATTGGGTGACTAAGTCTGCAGTCTGTACTGTCCTGTCACTTTGCACAAAGATTTCCTTCTAAATCTCATACATTAATAAGGCTGCTGAGGCTGTGAATTTTGTCACTCAGCTGCATTTCTACCTCCTTTCCTGAAGCCCTCTATTAACCCTGGGATTATGTGCACAGGTTTAAATTTCAGCAGGATAATAACTGCAGGAAGCTGCAGACAGTTTGGGGGAGGAATCAATTACAAAAAAAATTACTAAAAGGCCAAATCAAATACATAAAATTCAGCAGCGGGATGATAAAATATAAGCAATGCAATGATTCTTTTCACAAAAAAATGTCTAATTTCCATGTGTGCTGCCCTGAGGAAAGCAGTAGAAATAGGGTCATTGCATCTTCCTGTTTGCTGGGGTCTGTTTTTTCAGCTGTAACATTGAGAGGGTGATTTTTCTTTTTTAATTAAAGAGGTTGGCAAAACAGAACTTCATGTTAGCTCTGTCTTACCCATTAGGATTGTAGGGGTTTGTAATAGCAGCAATAAAATTACTCCAAATGGAAAATGAATGGGATCATCTGGGTGTGGAAGAAGCAGGAGGGATGGCAGGAGATGGGCTGTAGGAAAGGCCAGTGCTGATGGCACCTGGGTTGGCAGCATATTAAATTCCTAGCACATGTGCATGAAGTCCATCAGAACATGTAGAAGAGGTAGCAAAATGTAATCTAAAGCAGGGGAAATCCTAAACCAAGGAGAAATATTAAAAAAAAAAAAAAAGAAAGGACTGGTCACCTACCTATGCCATTAAGAGGTGATGTCTAGAAGGAAAGGACAGACCCTTTTCAGCAGCTTCCAGGTAAAAAGACTACACACTTTAATAAGCAAATCTTAATGCTTCACAGAAGCAGGACAGAATGGAGAGGCCAAATCACATGGATCCTAACCTTTTTCAGATCCAAAACAGTACAAGAAAGACCCTTTTAAAACCAGCACTTGAAAGCTAACCTGAGGAGGAGGAGATGATGGGGGCTGGGTAGCCAGCATCCCTTTTCCTTCCTGTTGCTGCAAGGAAACATGGCTAAAGCACTGGGGCACACATGGGCATAGGCAAACAGGCTATTTGAACACAGAGCATGACACCTGTAAGAAGACACCTGTGAGAAAGTAGTTGTATGTTTTAAAATTACTTTCCCCTTCTATGGGTCTTGCATTGAGTTTTGCCACGCTGCTGCTAGAAAGAAGTGATGTTAATTACTACCAAATCTCTGGCTTAAGAGTTCAACTACAGGTCTCTAAGCACAGTTCCCTTTCCCAGCATTAATTTGTGTGGTGTTTTGGACCTATGAACAATCACGTATGGCAAAGCTCATGTTTACCTTCTAATTTGTTTATGCCCTTCCCTACAATCACACTTCCACAAAGAAAAGAAGTGTTGACTCTGCCATGATAGGTAATGGTCCTCTTACCTGTGTTATGGATCAGGTAAAAATTATAGCTGGGATCCTGTTTCCCTGTGGAAAGGGCAGCTGTCTCATTGATAAAATGCCTTCCAGAATGGGTAGTTTGTTATTCTTGTTTTGGTTTGGGGTTTTTTTGGTTCAAAAAGAATGCTAAAACCAGCATAAAAGTGGTCCAAAAGTGTTAAAAGCTACCCCATTTTGGCATTTGTGAATTGCTTGGTATTTTTTTTCTTATTTTGTAATGTAATTTTGTAAAAGCTGCAAGGAGGGAAGATTCGAGAGAAATATAAAGTTTCAGGTGCTGAGCAACATATCCTGGCATTCCTTTTGTATCTATAAAAGTAATATATCGTGTGTATGTATATATTCAGAAACAGGAAAAAACTTTTTTCGCCCTTTATTTACAGTTCAGGACACAGCCAAATGTCCCAGCCTGGAAACCCTTCACCAGATGGACTGAGATCCACACAGTGTTGCCTGTCCTCCTTATCTCTAATGTTTGCTTGTCTTCCCTGTTGAGATAAGGCTTCCAGGACCACCTGGAAGGACCAGGCCTGGTCACCATCCAGAGTTTGAGCAGCGTTCAGTATGCAAGAGCCTTTCTTGCTGAGCCCTGAAGTGCTATGCCAAGAGTGGGCTAAATAACGAGTAGAAGGTGGAAAGAGATTAACCCCAGTGCTATCTTTATAAACACTTTTGTTGTGTCTTACTCTCTTTTCACAGTCTTGTCTGTGGGCAACAGGAAGAAAAGTGGCCTCCCATCTGCTCATTTAGGTTCAGGTGGTTCCTTCTGGAAGGACACTTGAGTTGCTCCTTCCCTGGAGCATGAGTGAGGGTGGTGGGCAAGGGGAGACCTCTGGAAAGAGAAGCAGCAAAGGGAGAGCCTAGAGGATGAGAGGGGAGCTGAGCAAAAGGGTAAAAGTACACCCTGGCCGCAGAAAGGACAGCTAGGAAAGGTCTCTTGGTGCCCTAAGGAGTCTGTAGAGGTTGCTGGGAGTGGGGAAGGCTTGAAAAGTTGCTTTGAGAAAGATTAAAGGGATGTAAACCTGTGCTGCAAAGAGACGGTGGGCATATTTTCATCTCTGAATTCCCAAACCCATGGCTTTGCTCTAAATCCTGTTGTACTAAACCCTACCTTTAACACTCCAGTTCCTTTTGGTGGGCTGAGAAAAGGTGCAGTCACATTGACTGATGTGGCCAGCACAGGAGTCCTGGCCCATATATAGGTCAGCTCAGTGCCTGGTCCTGGTTTTGGAGGAACAAGCAGACATACCTGTTCCACTGAGCCATTGCATGTCTGAAAACAGAGTTTTTGGGGGCAAGAACTCTGATGTAGCCTTGCTGCAACATTATCACCACATGAAGTCAGCAGAAGACTTCAGTCAGAACTGTGGGGCAAGGAGACTTTAGACCTGGGGTAACACTATATTTTTTGGTTATATTAATGAAAAATGAGATACTAGTTCTGGGCTTTGCTATGTTATTAATAAAAGCTGCTGTAACTGGGGACAGTATGGACATACAGTCAGGTTTAGCGCCTCATGCAAGTGAAACACTGTGGCAAGACACATGACAGGGAGGTTGGAATAAAAATGATCTCTAAGGTCCCTTCCAGCCTAGGCCATTCTATGATTCTATGATATATAATGTGTTATTTTTCAATTATTATTAACAATAGTCACTAATATATTCCTGTGTAAAAATGAGAAAAATCATTGTGCTTTCTTAGGAAGAAAAAGAATAAAAAAAGCTTTTTTCCCCAAAAAAACGCCAACCCTCATCTCTGCAGGTATAAAGCAATTCCTTTCTTTCTTGACTTTTCTCTCGAAGGGAACAATAATAATGCTTCAGTTGCTTGTGTGAATGGCAGCGTGATGTATCCCCAAAAGGTAATACGTATGCAGTTCAATACCTCTCTGCCTCTCTGCAATCAGGAACACGGGAGAGGTTGCTGCTTATTTAGAAATTCTCTAAACTGGGTCATTACTCATGTTGCATTTCACTTGCATGTTTTGCTCGTACATTTAAATACTGAGGGCTGCGCTGTGATAAGTTAAGCACTAGTAAGGACTGGGTACCACTGTGTCTGTCTGTGATTCCGAATCTTGAATAACCATGGAAAACTCTTCAATAAGCTAGAGTGAATTTCTGCAAATAATGAATTGTCTCTGGAAGAGAGAAAACACAGTGGAAGCTCAGGAAATCACCTATAATTTTCAAGCATTTTATTCTTGGGCAGATAAACGTTACTTACAGTGAGCAAATCCTGGCCCCCTGAGCAATGTCACTGATTTCAGTGCAACTCTTCAGGCCACAAAATACCAGTCTCTACCCTCTGGTTTTGGGTAGACACTCACAGACAGCAGACTTACTAAGCATCCCAGACAGATGTTGAAAATTGCCATCAGCACTGGGTATTTTGCACGACTACTTCTGTGCCTTTTGCAGCTGTTCTCAAGATTAAGTGGTTTTGTTGGTTGTGGGGTTTTTATTTACTTATTTGAGAGTGGTTTGTTGGTATTTACAATGATTTTCATAAGTCTCTCAGCCTTTTTTTCTACTTCTGAGTAGGACTTGGTTTGGATCAATACTTTCCTTATAAAAACTGTCAGAGGGCCTCAGGAAAAAGAACCTAATGACACTGTTCATCCCAGACTATTGCATGGTGGCCGAGCATGCTCAAGACACCACAGGAGTGACCTTCCCCCCATATGGATTATTCTGAGATTTGGAAAACTCTCCATACCTTCCCAACAGCACTTCTGCTCTTGCAAACTTGTTTTGGCTGTCAAGGCAACATCACTCCTGTCATGGGTGAGGCAACTTTGATGGCCTCCGGTTTCTATGTAATGCATCCAGTGCTAGATGTAGAGTTTTATCAAGCTAGCTGAAGTCCCTGCTCACTTTCCCACAGCTCACCTATGCTGCTTATATCAGAATTTGTGGCTGAGATGACACATGGGGATGTCAGCTTTCCTTTTTATCGCCTGAGTCCCAAGCGGGTATTTAATTTTCTCCAAAAATAAAGACACTCTTGGACTGAACAAAAGCCTTGATACATGAGTGCTTTGGGATGTGGTCTGTTGGCTGTTGAAAGGTTTAGAAATCCTGTTTGTACCCTGCTGTAGAGGGACACTAGAGTGAGAAGCACAGGTAGAAATAGCAGAGAAAGGGGGCTGTGGCAGACGTAACAGCAGGTGATTCCTTACCATCTTGGCATGTGCTATTTACCAATAAAGACTTTTTTTTGCACAGATAAACTGCCTGGTATACCGCAGTGTTTTAGAGCCCCCACACTACTTCACAGCTCACCTTCATGCCCATGAACAGAAATCTCATAATTAAGCATCTCCTTGTGCATGGCTGCTTTCAGGCTCTTCAGATGCAGAATATACTGACAATGAAGTATGAATGTGACTCGACTGCAACAGGAGCTAATCTATAAACCCATTGCATCAATAATCTGATTAATCCAGCACATCGGTCAGCTATTAGAAGCCTCTGAGCTCTTCTGAGATACCCAGAAGCCTTAAATTTCTCCAACTTGGCAAGGTACTGTGGATACTTCTTGTCTTCCATGAAATAGTCAGGACCATGTAGGATCTGGCTCTCTGGGTATTCATTATTTCACACCAAACATTATTATATTGTCTATTCTAGTACAGTAAAGCTCTTGGGAGCTTTGCTGTGCATACCATCCCCTTTGAGACATTTACAGCAGGAGACAAATGAGGCAAAGAGGATTGCAGCTGACAGTGCTGTATGAATAAATCACTTGATTTCTCATGTAATGGGCAACTACTGTAAGGCTCCTAATCCATAATGACCTAAATAACTTAGACGAAGCTGCTCCACAAACTGATTTTCCTCCTGAATGTCTTTTATCATAAATATTCTTACCTATAATAGCCCTCCTCAGACATCTGGAAGAAGCCTCAGGTTTTCAGGTTCTGGTCTTCATGCGGGACTTCAGTCACGCTGTTATCTGCTGCACAGCAGGACACAAGCAACTCGGGAGGTTTCTGGAGTGCATTGATGGTAACTTGCTGACACAGGTGATTGAGGAGCTGATGAGGGAAGATACCAAGCTGAACCTCATACTTACAAAGCATGAAGAACTGTATGAGGATGTGAAAACTGGGGGCAGCCTGGCTGCAGTGACCATGAGAGGGTGGAGTTCAGGATCCTGACAGGAGGAAAAAAAAAGCAAAAGGTTGCAAGCCTTGACTTCAGAAGACAGACTTCAGCCTGTTCAGGAGACTGCTTGGAAGAATCCTCTGTGAGGCCCTGAACAGAAGAGGGGTAAATGAGAGCTGACTGGTTTTCAAGAATCACTCCTCCAAGCTCAAGAATGGTCCATCCCCACGTGCAGGAAATCAAACAGAGGCAGCAGGAGGCCTGCATGGGTGAAAAAGAAGCTTCTGATGAAAATCAAACATGAACAAGAAACATACAAGATGTGGAAGCAGGGACAGGTGACCAGGACTCACTGTCAGAGCCTGCAGGGATGCCCCCTTTAATGCCAAGGGGCACTTACGTAAGTGATAATTGTGAGACCACTCTTGATTATCTTTGGAGGTCGTGGTGAGCAGGAGAGTTTCCTGAGGACTGAAAGAAAGCAAATGTCACTGCTATTTTCAAGAAGAACAAGAAGGAGAATCCAGGGAACTATGGCCTGTAAGCATCACCTCGATCCCAGGAAAAGTGATGGAGCAGTTCCTCCTGGAGGCCGTTTTGTAAAATAGGAAGCACAAGAAGGTGATTTGGAGTAGTTGTAATAGATTTATGAAGTGGAAATTATGCCTGACCAAATGGATAGCTGCCTATCATAAAATGACTGGGTGTGGATAAGGGGAGAACAGTGGATGATGTGCAAGGCTTTTGACACTGTCTCCTACAATATCTTCACAGACAATTTGATGAAGTATGGGTTAGATGAATCAACAGTGAGGTAGGTTGAGTACTAGCTGAACTACCAGGCTCGAAGGGTTGGCATCAGCTTCACAAAGCCTAGCTGGAGGCCAGTGACTACAAGTGTATCCCAGACATCACTACTGGGGCCAGTACTGTTCAACATCTCCATTAATGACCTAGACAAGAGGACAGGCTTCACCCTCAGCAAGTTCGTAGATGATATGAGGTGACTGATACACCAGATGGGTGTGCTGCCATTCAGGGGGACTTTGGCAGACTGAAGAATTGGGCAGAGATGCATCTCATGAAGTTCAACAAGGGGAAGGGCCAAATCCTGTAGCTGGAGAGGTATAAACCGGAGCATCAGTGCAGTCTGGGGACCAGCCGGCTGGAAAGAGCTTTGCAGAAAAGGACCTGGGAGTCATAATGGAGAAGAAGTTGCACCTGAGCCTTGCAGAAAAGGTGGCCAACATCCTTCTGGACTGCACTAGGCAGAGCATCATCAACAGGTTGAAGGAGGTGGTCCTTCACCTCTAACTAGCATGGTAAGATACACCTGGAGTGTTGTGTCCAACACTGGACTCCCCAGTATGAGAGAGGCCTGAGTCCAGCACAGGACCACAAAGATGCCTATGAGTTTGGGGCATCAAGGGGAGAATGTGAGAGCTCATGGGGGTCTTATCAATGTGTATAAGTGTCTGATGGAGTGAGTAAACAAGGCAGGCAAAAATGGAAATTCTATTTAAACACAAGCTAAAAGCTTTCTACTGTGTGTATCGTCAAACACTGGAACAAGTTGCCAATAGATATTGTGAAGTCTCCATCTCTGAAGACAGTCAAAACTGAACTGTTCATGGCTGGGCAGCCATGGTCGGACTCGATGACCTTAAAAGTCTTCTCCAACCTAAACGATTTTATGATTCTGTGATTCTATAGCCAAGAGGCACCTGCTTTCACTGACTCTGCTTTGAGCAGGCATATTGGAATTGGTGACCTCGTACCTTCTCACACCAATGATTCTGTGATATTTTAAATTACAGCAAATATAATTTACATACTATATTTCTGATGAACTTTTATCAGGGAAATGGAATATCTTTTGTCATTTTGTTTCATGGTTTAAATTTGCAGTTTTGGGATCCAATCCTCAATAAAAATTATTTAAGCCAATGCATATTATTTTAGGACCTATTCTTCTAAAAGCTCCTACACATAAAGTCAATGCTGCTTGATGAGCGCCATTAGATTGATAAGCTCCAAGAATCAGACTTAAATATACATGAATCAGACAGAAATTTTGCTGATGTGATTCAGCCCTGGTTGTAAAGATTTTTCTCTGTGGAGGACAAGGTAGAGCAGACTAAGCTCCTGCTCTCCTGGGAGGACTTAATACAGACAGGAAACTTTCTAGCTTAATTTAGACATACCTATCTGTAGCACTGTAACCTGTCGATCCTCACAAGTAATTCCCAGTACCTGAAGAGGGTTCTGCAATGAGTGTGATGGTTCAGTCTGCAACCTCAGCGAGTGCTCTTCCACTTCATTTATTAAATCTGAGACACAACAACATTCATTTGGAGCGGGTGCCTTTCAGACTAATTCTGTGGTGTATGATGCTTTCACTGCTATCTGGCCTCAGGAACAAGCCATTTTACTTTTCCTAGAGTATTACTGACACCCTGTTATTAGATTTTACCCATGGCAGGCATTTTGGCCCTTCCCCTTATTGCTTTTTGAGTTGCACTGTGTCCATGTATTCCCAGGTGACTGCTCAAATGCACTTGGTGTAAAATGCACAGCAATCCATCTAAGATTTCGCTGCAGGTTCCCAAGGATAGACCTTAACTTCAATTTTATTAGGCTGTGTGGATCTATATAAAAATACTAATAACAAAAAATCAGCCTTAAGAAAGGGAATTACATTAAATTATTATTATTTTTGGAGTCTGATGGAATAGAAGCAAGTGTTTGCACTGGAACACTGACTGTGCTCATACAGGTCACTAAAAACACCTGAGATGCCCTGAGGCATCTGTACAGGACTGGTGGATATGGAAGGAATATTGGAATGTGCCAGAAGTTGACAAGCTTTATCAGACTAAGGGTTTGTAATTGTGAGAGAGCCACAAACTCTCACACTTTAAATACTATTATTCATGCACCATGGAGCTGTTAAAATTTGGAATTTCTTTCCCTGAATTCTTACTATTCCTCTGCCCTGAATCTAATTGTGCCTTTAGGTCTGATCTCCTGGGATCTCTAACCCAATTGTGCCCTCAACCACTAATTTGTGCGTAAGACTTTATAACTGGGCTGTGATTGTAAAGTTTTAGCTGTTTTGAAAAATGTAGTTCCAGACACTGCCATAGAATATTCCTGCCATCCAGGCCTTGTTTTATTAGACAGCTGGACCATAACTCCCCAGAGGTAACACCTGGACATGCTCATTAAATCCATATTGTTACATTATCGACAGAGTGCTTCCAGCCATGTAGACTGAACTTTTAATGAGTAAGAATAATTAAATGTAGAACAGAAACATGACATCTGACCATAAAAGCTAATCAGTACTTCTATTGGTTGCCTAAACATTTGTTTAAATATTCCTTTACGGACCTTTCCTGATAAAGTGTATTTTCTGCCAAGTTAATTATAAATTAAGAAGATCATAATTTAATCAAAGGAGAGCTCTAGCCATATTTGACAAGTCAATAACCCATTCCACTATCCGTATGTTTGAGGAGTCGGTAGTAATTTTTAACTGAATCTCTTAATCACGAGAACCTTTGAAATGGAAGAAGACAAATTCCTAACTAATTCTTTCTAGTCTAAAAATAAAATTGGGGGAAATGCATCATTTTGTTAAAACAATGTATTTCCCTGTAAGAAGTTATTCCAGCAATGATTGACCATTCCCATAATGAACTCAGTTAATATACTATGACTGAAATGAGGAAGACAATATATTAATAAGTGAATAGTCTTCTGTGTAGCTAGCAACTTAGTATTTATTCCATACCCCAGGATTAATTGGGATACAGGAGTCTGGCAAAAAACCTGTAGAGAATGTCAGCTTTTGTATTTTTTTTTTAAGCAGGATGTAAAATAATTTTCTAATCTATCACATTAATTTGTGTGTGTATATGCATCTATGTGCATACACAGACAGATGTATATTTAGCATTTCTAGATCATGGTGTCATTTATATTATACCATATTCACTAAATTCAAGATGGTGGCATAGGCCAATCTCTTCAAGACTCCAAGTTACCAGGTGTAACATTAATAGCTGTGGTATAAAAACGCTTGGTAACTAGATGGTAATCCTTTAAGTACATACATTTCTAATGATCTGAGTGTGTTTCCTTGGACAAAAACTATTACCCTGAAGTTTCAATAGCTCAGACAACATTGTAAATTTTATAAGGTGGGTTGGTAACAACTGTGGTGCTCAGTTAGATTTGATGTCCTTTTCTGTGGTATATGCCATGCAAAGAGGAGTGATATAACCCAGGATGCAGTTACGCTGTCCTTGATACCTTGATACGTAATTGCATCTTCAATTTTATCACTTCTCTCAGAGAAAAAGATCTCTACTACTGACAGAGAAATAGTGAGAAATTAATGAAAATCACCACTGTAAAATGAGTTTCACCTTTATGCTGAAGCCAACACAGCCTGTAATGCCTTAATTTAATGGAATTTTCTTCAAAGCTATTATTTGCAATGGAGATGTGTAGAGTTTGTATCAATTCCTGAGAATCAAAACAGTGTTAATATGTTCTATTAATGTTAGTATAGGTATTAAAAAAGAGATACCAGAGAATTGGGTGACACTACCGTGGCAATTAACATAGTGCATCGGCAGGGAACACAAGATTAAAACAGCATAAATATACTTAATATCATGTGGGATTTTAATTATTATTTACATTGATTTAATAAAGGTTAAAATCTATGTGTATCTTCTCCACGGACACCCCAGAGAAAACACAGACAGCCAAAATATAAACAGAGAAATATCAACTAAATTGTTAGCATGTTTACATGTTCTTTTTGCCTGGATATTGCTGAAGGACCTGAAGCAGCAGAGCAAGGGCTCGGAGCCATCATCTGGTTCTCCCAGCTTAGCAAGTTACTCCATGTCAGCTGAGCCTTGCTGACTACCTACCTGTGGCTGCAAATGCAAGCTAATATGTTTACATCAACTGCCCTTAGCTGTGGTCTCAGCTGAGACAAATCGCAGTGCATCAGCTCCAGGCCATGTGCTTCCCTGGACACCTCTGCCTGAGCAAAATCTTTGAGTCACAGTAACCTGGACGTGTGCCCAAAGGGATCAGCTGGCATCCTCAAACGAGTCTTGCAAAGATCACTTAAGACATGACCAACCCAAATTATCTGCCTTTCTGCATGACAGTGCTTACTATCGCTGCAACAGAGCTTCAAATAAGCAGTACATCTACACCTGAAGCAAAACCAGTACAGACACATAGTCAGGACTTGGGAATAGACCTCCAAAAATGTGAAGCAAGGCAGGACCGAGGGACTTCTTCCTCAAGAGCATTCAGCAGATGGTGTCTATGAAAGCTAATTCACCATAGAGTTAGGATTAAAGCTAGAGATGGATCGGTTCAGATTGGGCGTTAGGAAGAGGGTGGTGAGACACTGGCACAGGTTGCCCAGAGAGGGGGTGGAAGCCCCATCTCTGGAAGTTTTTAAGGCCAGGCTGGATGGGGCTCTGGGCAGCCTGATCTAGTGGGAGATGTCCCTGCCCATGGCAGGAGGGCTGGAAGTAGATGATCTTTCATGCCCCTTTCAACCCTGACAATTCTATGATTCTATGATTCTATATATGTGTACAGCTTTCACTCAGCAAGATGCTTCAGTTCATGCTTTACTTCAGCTCAGCAAATCCTCCTTCTAAAAGCAACAAAGCCTCCAACATGCTCAGCCCAGATCTGAACACCTCATTGAACACCTCTCTTGTGGCCCTACCATCATACCAGAGTGACCTTCATTAAGCCTATGAGGAGCTCATTGTACCAGGGTGCTGCTGGGGCCAAGAATTTAGCCAGGTTCAAAGAAGAATTGGAAACTTAAACAGTAACACGATTATCCAGAACTATTATAGCTAATGCTAACAAAAACTTTGGAAGAAACTTTAGTAAAGCCTCATGCTTTTGGGTGTAGGCCAATCTCTAACTAATAGCCTAAGACCAGAAGGATAAGAACCAGATATAATTTCAACCTCATGTAAAACATCAGTTTTGTCATTTCCTCAATTGCTAAACCCTCTTTGCCTGTTCTTTCCTTAACCTCTAAAATGGGAAACATTCAAGTTTAGGGAGAAATTGTGAGTGTTTAGAAGTGGTTGTGTGTTGGATTCCCTCTGAAAACAGCAGTGCTGCCAAGGTAAGGTTCCCAGACTGCACGCTGCCAGTAGCAACAATAAGGAGGTTGAATCATGCAAAGATAGTAATTGATTGAGGTCAACTGATTTACTTCTCAGATTGTAGTCTTTTATGAAACCTTTGCTAACAAGGCTAAGCCCTTTAAACTTTTCTCTCCAAACAGAAAGATACAAATGACAGCTTGCTTTTGGAAAGAGAATTTGTCTTACTGAAAAAAGTCCTCTTACTGAAAATAAAAAGTTTCAAGGAAAACAAGACGTTTTTCTCCTCCACTTACCCATTTTTACTTTGTGTTTCTGTATATGCACAAACTTTGAGTTTAGAAACTGATTATAAAAGATTGCATAACATGAGTGTTCTGAATTCTTTGTCTACTAAACTCCAGCTTTTTGGAGAGATGACAAAACTCTACTGCCATTTCAGTGCACATTTGGATAAGAACTCCATCAAGTAGTATTTCAATAAGTGTAAAATATGTTTTCATTTTAGTAAGGTCATCAATAAATGAAATTATTATTGTTATCATTAATGGGTGAGTTTCAGACAATACTACAGACAATTCTGGGGTTTTGCTATCAAAGTTGTAAAAAGAGTCAAATACCTCTAGGCAGTGGTTGAGGTCTCCAGCTAAACTGCCTAGCTGAAACTGTTGCTGTGCTCTTCGTTTAAAACATATAGTCAATCATGTCAGTGGAGTTATTTACTCAAATATGTTCAATTGTTTGCAAGTTCAATATCACTTATTTTGGAAAACAGAGTACCATTAAGACAGTGGCATTCATATTCCTTAATGCTGCTATGCTCTCATAACTTCTGATTATTGGAGTCATGGGATAAATCTGAATTTTCCGCATTTTAGTGCCCAGTTGTATGAAGAAACAAAGCATAAGCTGTGTGCTGCATTCAGCAGAGGTGAGTCTGCTCATAGGTATAGACAGATAATCACAACTATGTTAATGAAATTTAAATACTTGTGTCTGTTATAATTACATTCATACAGCCCTCTTAGTGTGCTTCATATTGCTCTGCCACTTCTAGTGATATAACTACGCTCACACTGATTTTCATTGATTAAAACCCAATCACATCCAAAGTTAGTCACAGTGGTTTAATTTTTGCACTTTAATGGAGGCACGAAACCTCAGAAAGACAATTTCTGTTTCTTTTTTTGCAGTGTCTGGCATTTTAAAGATGTCTGGAAACAAGCATAGGGCAGTAAATTAACACCAAGAAGATGTGATTCAAAAAAAATGTATGTAAAACCAGTGCACAACAGAAACGCTGATCTTCCAGTGAGGAGGGAAGCAAGGAACAGGGCTGTTGCATGAATTTTCCTGCAAAGTCTTTAGTAGCCAGACTAATCCCAGACACACCTCGTGCTGACCTTTACACACAGACGCACAAAACTTTCTGGGAGACTTTCTATCCCCAGTCCCTTGCTTACTTCATCTCCCAGCAGGGCTACCGGCTGGACCCGGCGATCCTGCTTCCGTACAAAGGGAAGGAGCCTCCACCTACCTTCTGTCCTTCCCTCCCCGGTTCCTCACTCCCTCTCTCCCCCTCGGGCTGGCAGGATTCCTCGGGCAGAGCATGCAATCAGTTCGCAGGGAGCAGCCGCAGCCACAGGAAAGATGCAGAAGCACAATCAGAAGGAGCACCTCTACAAGCTGCTGGTGATCGGGGACCTGGGAGTAGGCAAAACCAGCATCATCAAACGTTATGTCCACCAGAACTTCTCCCCCCACTACCGGGCCACCATTGGGGTGGACTTTGCCTTGAAGGTGCTGAGCTGGGATGCTGAGACTGTGGTACGGCTGCAGCTCTGGGATATTGCGGGTGAGTACGGAGGAGAACCCTTTGCTCCAAAACCTGTCCAGGGACAAGGCAAAATACAGACCCAAAGTCATTTGTACTAATCTTTAAGTTGGAAACTACCAGTGCCTGGGTGGTGAGAGAGGGGAGACTGAGAGAAAACTCTAATGGCAGATTGGCATTTTGGAGTTTCCCTAAAGCCAGCAGAACCTCAAACAAGGAGTGTCAGGGATGAATCACCTGCCCTGCCTGGTTTTTCTCCTATCCCTCAGATGTGTTCCCTCAGGAACACGGGCACCTCTCTCCAAGTGCCCCGGCTCATCCCCCGCAGCTGCTGATCTACAGCTTCCCTCATGAGACTAACAGATCGCCAGGATGAGAGGGAGAGTAACACGAATTTCCTGTTACATGTGTTTAATTTGGTGAAAGAGATGAGGGATTCAGTAAGACAGTTAAAATTATTTTTATTGCTTAAAAAATACGGAAAAAGTACCACTGAGTTACTTTATCAAAATTCCTTCCTTCTTCCTTTCCTTCCTCTCTTTCCTGCCTTCCTTCCTTTAGCCCAATGAAATGTAAACAACTTCTGACATGGTTTGGAAAGAGAAGTGTTTCTATTTGGCAATAATCCTGGTTGTTAAAAATATATTTACTCATGTTTACTTGTCCTTAGCCCAACACCAAGAAAAAGAGCTCATTTACTCTGTGTGAGGAGAGAAAGAATAAAGATGTCCACCTATACTTGCATGCTTACATAATTAAAAGTCAGAGGATTTGAAATTGCTGCTGTCAGTGCTTTGGATTTTTGTATTTGTCTTCAAATTGAAACTACAACTTTTTTTTTTTCCCCCTACCTCATTACTAGGATTTAATAATTTTTATTCAGTCCACAAAATAAAAGTTTATCTTGATGGCATATTTCACATGCTATCAGTAATCATTTTTCATTTATTGTATGTAGGAATACAGGTACAGCTACAAGCCAACATCTTGCAACAAAAAGGAGGGTGTTTTAAAAAATCAATTAAATTAAGAAGTTACATTTGTTAAGTACGGGATAGAGGTGAAAATTATATCAGCTGTTAGGCAACTGTGCCAGCCTCTGACCTGAGCTGTGGGTTCAGTGATCTAGTCTGGAACGGCACAGAGCAAAACTAGTGAAATGAGAAAATTCTTGACATTCTTCTCAGAGGAGGGAGTGCCTTTCTGCTACACTTAGCTGTCTCATGTCTGAGCTCTGAATTTGGCACCAAGGTGCTGAGACTTATGCAACAACGCTGCTTTATGCAAAACATGCATAACCACAGCTTTTTTGCACATCATTATAGTTTTGTGGGCTTATGATATTAAATACATGTATGCTCAGTTTTCTTTATTAAAAGTCAGAATAATGGGGAAAACATTGCTTTTATTGCTCACCAGTGACCAATCGTAACAATAAATACACATCCAGCAAAACCTTTCTGCACGAGAAAAAGCATTTAATAGTAAATTCTGAATGCAACAGGGACTTAAGGAATGTATTTTGCATGCCTTGTTTCAGAGATTTATTACACTACTAATCATGTGCTGGCAGATCATATGATGTAGCTTTCAGTCAGACTGCAGAAGCAATTACACCCAGTTGTAGTACTGAATGACTAGCATGCTTTCTGAGTTATCACACATGACAGAGAGAATTACAGCATAGTACTAAATTTCATATGAATTGCTCAATTCAGAGCATCTCTGTGAAGGTCAAGACAGTGGCTGGTAATAAAAAAAGAGTTGCTGTCTCAGTTTTAATGACTTCTGTGTGAGGAGCTTTAGCCGTTGATGGCTGTACATAGAAAATAAGTTCTATAAGCAATGCACTGAATTCAGATCAGTTTGGTGCTGGCCTAGAAGTCATCACGAATAAGGTGTCCGGCCAATGAGTAAAAAAGTTGTTTAAAGATGAAAGCAAAGTAAAACTGATTAGAAATATGTAGGGAACGGAAGTGTTCTATCCTGGCTGTGACTGGTCATATGTCACCACTTGCAAAACAGAAATATGCAAGGATAAGAACAAGGAAAATAAAATCTCTGGTCTCAGAACACCCTCTCTCTTTTGGCAGAATCTCTGTTATTAAGTCACGCTTATCTTTGGAGTTAAAGCAATAAATTTTCAGTCTCTAATGAAGCTGAAGGATGTTGGCTTAGCATTTAAGACATCCTGAATTGAAGCAAATGCTGCAAATATATCAATATATGTACATATATGTATATGTGTGTGTATATATATGTTTATATCAGGTATAATTTTAGCTCTTACATCTTCTTCTCCCCCTCTAATTATACTGTCAGTGAACTTACTACTAAGTGTAATATATACTGTTCCTTGCACTTCACCGTGTGGGTCAGTGGGTAGTAAATTGTTTAACAGTCTATAAATAATTTTCTCAAAAATGTTTTGACTAAACATAGTATCAAGCTTATCTACATTATTAGTAGGATTTACACATGTGGTGACTTCATGGGAGAAGTGACATACTTCAGCCGTCCTAGGACCAAGCAGTTCACCCTAGTTTACCCTTACAGACTTAATACAGAAAAGCAAATTTGTTTCATCTGGTGCCATCTCATTTCATAGTTAAATGTAGTTTATTCCTATAACATCTTTTTTTTTTCTGTATTCTTTAATTTGATAAACAAAGCTATAAAAAGATCTAATAGCTAAATGCTGAAACTGTGTTTATTTAGATGAGAGAAAAATGCCGAACAATAAGGATAACTAAGCATTAAAAAAATTAATTCATGGATTTGTTAGATTATGCATTACAAATTAATACATGAAGACTTGGGATTTTTTAAACGGATAATATATTCCTGGAGCTATGGGTGTTAGACATGAATAATTGGACAAAACATGTTGTTATGATGTTATGATATCTGTAACAACACACTGGCATTAAAAGTTATGAATTTATGTCTGAGTCAGTGAAGTGACTAAGTTTCAAGCGACTAAACTTTCACTGTTGTGCTTGGGAGGAGATATACATAGTAAAAATCTCCTTGTCTTTAATCTCCTCACAACAATTCCATTTTATTTCGTTAAATGTCCCAAATTCTCAGTTTCGGTGTTCATGCCCCTATTAAAATGTTCTGTCACTTCTACTGCTGTGTAATACATCTCCAAACCTTGCTCCTCGGCCAAGTTTTTTTGTATCACAGGATCACAGAATCAGAGAATGTTAGAGGTTGGAAGGGACCTCAAAGATGATCTAGTCCAACCCCCCTGCCAGAGCAGGATCACCTACACTAGAGCGCACAGGAACGCGTCCAGGCAGGTTTTGAATGTCTCCAAAGAAGGAGACTCCACAACCTCCCTGGGCAGCCTGTTCCAGTGCTCGGTCACCCTCACAGTAAAAAAGTTTTTCCTCATATTTTTCTGGAACCTCCTGTGTTCCAGCTTCCACCCATTGCCCCCTGTCCTGTCAGTGGATGCTGCTGAAAAGAGCCTGGCTCCATCCTCCTGACACTCCCCCTTGACATATTTATAAACATTAATGAGGTCACCCCTCAGCCTCCTCTTCTCCAAGCTAAAGAGACCCAGCTCCTTCAGCCTTTCCTCATAAGGGAGATGCTCCACTCCCTTCACCATCTTTGTGGCTCTGCGCTGGACTCTCTCAAGCAGTTCCCTGTCCTTCTTGAACTGAGGGGCCCAGAACTGGACACAATATTCCAGATGTGGCCTCACCAGGGCAGAGTAGAGGGGCAGGAGGACCTCTCTTGACCTACTTGCTACTCCCCTTCTAATACACCCCAGCATGCCATTGGCCTTCTTGGCCACGAGTGCACATTGCTGGCTCATGGCCATCCTGCTGTCCACTAGAACCCCCAGGTCCCTTTCCCCTGCACTGCTCTCCAGCAGGGCAGTCCCCAACCTACACTGGCACATGGGGTTATTTTTTCCCAAGTGCAAAACTCTACACTTGCCCTTGTCGAACTTCATAAGATTTCTCCCCGCCCAGCCCTCCAGCCTGTCTAGGCCTCTCTGAATGGCTGCACAGCCTTCTGGTGTGTCAACCACTCGTCCCAATTTCGTATCATCAGCAAACTTGCTGACAACATTCTCTAATCCCTCGTCCAGGTCATTGATGGATATATTGAACAGCACTGGTCCCTGCACTGACCCCTGAGGGACCCCACTAGACACAGGCATCCAGCCAGACTCTGCCCCATTGACCACAACTCTCTGACTTCTTCCCTTCAACCAATTAGTGACCCACCTCACTACTTGGTCATCCAGGCCACACTTCCTCAGTTTACCTATGAGGATGCTGTGGGAGACGGTAGTTTCCTTATCTTTTCTGCTGCCTCTGTATGACCACCCTTTAAACCCTTTAAAAGAAACTCTTAATCGTATTTTACACCAGGCTACTGTGGTGGAGGTGGCCCTGCAGATGCGGGCTGAGACTGATCTTGAAGAAACCAACTATTGCAGACAGTGGTTCCTGGTGTACCTACTATTCGCTTCTCTGCAAGGCTACTGTCAGTGCTACTGTCTGCATTTCATGTCTACACAGCCCCCAGATTTCTCTGAAAACCAGCTTTAGCTGCAGATTTACAGCAGACAGCAGTTCTGTGAGTGCAGTGGAGGGCAGATAGCGGCATTTCAGAGCCTTCACCGTCCCCTGCTACTTTTTCACAGCTGGATCAGCATCACCGTTACACCTCCTGCTGCGTACGTGTGGGCTGGATTATTCATTGCTACCAAAAATCTGTTGGTTTACTTTTACAAGGCTGGTGCTCATCTCGCAAAGGGTTGAACTGATGCACTGGAAACATCCATCAATGCAAAAGAACATATTCTTTCCCTTTCCCTGCAAATTTCACCTTTGGGAACAGCAGTCTTTGCACAGATATAGGGAAATGTCTCTGCAGTTACAACTTTTAAAAAAAAAAAAACTTTGAAAAGTTTTTAAGCCTGTTAAGCCCCCGAAGGAGTAAACAGACTGTTCAGTAATTCCAGGCACAGCACATCCTCAGTGGTTTAGGTATTTAGTGGCTGCTAAGCATTGCAGTACATATGCATAAATAAGATAGTCATGGTGATTTCTAGGCTAAGTTACCTTGAAATTACTGTTCTGCAAAGATAACTAAGTCCCTGGCTGTGGTGGTTTTATTCCAGTACAGATTTGTGGTGGGATCCATGGACCTGATCCTGGTGACACCCTGCTTTTCCATGTTCTGGGGTGGCGAACAACACCTCAAGGCTTGCTTAAATTTCAATCCATAAAGACAATGACTTGAATTCAAGGCTGAAAATTCTGAAAGTCATTTTGAAATAAAAGGTAATAAAATGTTTAAATCTTTCTCACATTTTTCAGCTTTTCAGTGTTGGCTAAAGGCCCTCTGGAAAGCATGGTAATTCCTAGAGGTTTTACATCTCAGGATGAGAGATGGTGGCAAGAAGTAAAAGCCATTGTTAAACTGGGCATTAGGCAGTTTTAATCAATTTTTATCTTGCACTATATTTGTGATACTGTGGGTAAGATGGTGGAAATTATCTGAGTTTTAGCACTTTATCATTAGTTTTTATGAGTTTATCAGAGTTGATGGTGGCTGGCACGAGTTGTAGATTTCTAAACAAGTCATACTGGCAAATTTATGTGGAGTGCATTTTTACGAACTACGAAAATACAGCTGTTGATTACTTTAAGCCCACGAAATGGTACCTTTCCCTGCTGCAGAAGTGCCACTGAGATTAGGATAAATGTGCAGGCAGGTGCCATTTAGACAGGGACTCACTCCTTCCCTTTAATGGAAATCTTGTTGCTTTGGTCTCACTGGGTTCACTTCAAAGTGGGGTAGGATTCATCTGGCTTAACAATTAGACGTCTTGTACTGAGGCCTCTGAGTATAAGCTATTCACCCTGGGCTTGCTGAGTATAAACTACTCACCCAGGGAACTGAGGATAGAGATTAAACATCTCCATACTGAAGCTTACGTGACCATTCTCAAATGTCCATCCTTTCTGAGGAGATGCCCTTTCTTCACAGTCTCTGACTACAAAGTCCAATTGATTTTTTGGAACCTAAATAAGGGCTGATGAATCCCAACATAAAGCACCATCTCAGTGAGCAAAGGCCATCAGACTGGTGGGATTTGATGTCAAATGCCAGTGGCCTTGCAAGGATGCAGTGAAGTACAATGGGCCAGATCAAACAAACATTTCACAAGTTTCTGACCCTTCCAGTGAGAAACAATACCCATGTTCCCCAGTCCCTCTTGCAATAAAACAGATTCTAATGTTCAAGGCTGCCTGTGAGATACCACTGGATAGCTAATAGTTGATCTATTTTCTAGCCTAATTACTGCCTAAGCTATTGTTTTGCTGAAAACCCACGGCCAGATTCTGAAACCTTTAATACATCAAACAGTGCCTGTACTCATGGATAATTCTGCCAACTGAAAAAGTTCTGGGAATCTCAGCTAGTAAGACAGGTATTTGTTCACATAAGGGAGAACCTTTGGAAAAAGTAGTCCTCCTGGATCCTTAGACACAATGTTTAGGCCTCCAAGCACAATGCAAACACCAGAGATCACTTTTTTTCACAATGTAAATTAAACAAAAGTAAAACCATTATGCAAATTACATAAAACTAGAAGTCTGTGGTTTACAAACCACCTCTTTTTCCTTTAAAAGTTGCATAATGTCTTCATGCCAAGCATGTTCATATATTAATAGCAACTGATGGGGAAAAAGACCACTTCAGAAAGGATTTAAGCACTTAATTGAGCAGCTCCATTCTTTTTCTTTGAAGTGGCTGATAATGGAAATTGATGAGCTCTGTCTTCCTGAATAAAACTGCTTTTACAAACGTAGTGGCTTTTCTGTGCAGTGAAAAATACAGGTATCTGCAAAAGTAGCTGGAAGCAGGAGCAGGAATCAGTGTGATACCATTTGTCACAAATTTTTGTGCCACTATTATCCAGAAAGTCATATTGTACAAGCCTTTTGTTCCTCTAATAAATTTTTATGTTTGTGATAAATTATTTTATGTGGCAAATAATAGTTTAGTTCATGTTCTATGACAACATGTCCCACCCGTCTTAGTGATCTATGTCCCAATAAATGTAAGGCCCAAGTTGAACTGTTCTTAGGTCATCTACATCCCATCTACAGTGAAAGCATCTCAAGAACTTTGCATGAGAAGTATAAAGTATCACCGACACACAGTTATGTGTCGAAAACTGATTGTGTTGCTGCTTGTCTCACTGCTAAGTTTCTAGTCAGACCTTGACTTTTGCTTGAAGGCACCTTCTTGCAGACAAGGAGAAATTGCTCAACAAGGAGATTATTGAATAGCACATGATTTAGCCATTCACCTGATTAGCCCACTGATAGCAATCATAAGACATTTTAATAAAACATTGCCATAAGAAATTTTCAGTATGACCTCATATTTCCCAGAAATGATACATTTCTATCTTGCTTTATCAATGGGACACAGTGTTTGTTTAAGGTAAAAAAAATCTAACAGGAATTTGGGCAAGACAGACATCCACTTTTGGTTTCTGTATCATGTGAATGATTTCCTCCTTGCTGGAACACTACTTTGTAAAAACAAAGATAAACACCACAAGTAGATGGTCTTGATCCCATAAGTGTGTTCAGTGCTCTTTCCATTAAATGAAACTATATGATCTAGTGGTCCAATAATGAGCACTCTTCAGTTCTCAACCCAGCCTTACATCTGACAGCACAATTTCCATCAGATAAAATTTCCACAGGTAATTTTCCTAGGGTGGGAGGCAGATTGCCAATCTTCTTCTCTTCTGAATCTGCTCAAAATTATGCACACTGAGAAAATAAGGCTAGAAAGAGGTTTCCATTGAATGCTGTCTGTTTTCGTAGCACCTTTTCTCAGTTATGGAAGGGTATGGTTAAATACAAGAGTTGTCTTACTTAAAGACTGCTGTTATCATGAGATGTTTCAGGAGCTCATAATTCTTTTTCAGACCACAGCTCAGCAGTAGACATCCATGGAAATTCTATTTCCTTACTTCAAGAAAAAATTCTGTCTTATTTTTTTTCAAAGCTCACATGAAAACAGCACATATATTAATGAATCCACAACTGATCAATATACCACATCTCGACGTCAAGTATGTTAATCTTTACAGTGTTAATCATATAAAATGATAGATATTTACAAATGTCAGTTTGACTGTAATAATATATTGTTAGCTCTCGAAACTACTGTAAATAACTTCCCAGAAAACACTCTGAATTCAGCAAATAACACCATAAATATATATAATATATTTATTATATTTAATATTATATTTAATTTAATATTATATTTAATTATATTTATTATATATATAAAAAATATAATATATATATAATATATATAATAAATATAATTCAGCAAATAACACCATAAATCTGAACAGATCCAGTGTGAAATGTCTCCTCCCAGATCTTTTCACTGAAGCAATACAGCTCTTTGTATTGCTGCTGCTGTGCTATTTCTTAGAACACTTTTGATGTTTGAAAGGCTTTAAATTCACCATCCTCATCTCTGTGTTTTAGTTTGCCAGTAAAAGTAAATTCTTAATGGCTCTAATAGCTCATATGTCTCCAGAGCTTAGCTATGTTACTGTTAATTATTATCACTTGCAGAAGAATATGCAGGATCCTCTTTATGCATGAGCAGGTCAGTTGTGTTAGATGTTTCCCACAAAATACTATAGTATCAAGGAGCTTCCAGGGTTTCTGTGACTCCCGTTTAAAGTCCTATAACATACACCACGACCCTTCGTGCTGTCCTCAAACCTAGAATTCTGACAGCTTAATAAGACTGTACACTAAAGTTCAAGCTTGTCATAAAGTTATTAAATTTCCTTGCATGCTTTCTTTAAAACTCCTTTTTCATGCTATACACTCTTGCTTTTTCATACAAATGAGCCTGGCATGGTACTTATTTATTATTTAGGGAAAGAGTAACTTTCCAGACACTTATAAAAATAAGTCCTACCTTCAGAATGTTCTTGTAGAAAACCTGCTGTATGAAATATTGTCCTAGATTGGAAGCAGTGATTTTTACAAGGTGGTGTTTTTTTTTTTTTCCCCTCCTACTTTCTTCATCACAGGTCAGGAAAGATTTGGAAACATGACCAGGGTGTATTACAGAGAGGCTATGGGGGCATTTATTGTCTTTGATGTTACAAGACCTGCAACGTTTGAAGCAGTGACAAAATGGAAAGAGGATTTGGACTCTAAGTTGGTTCTTCCAAATGGCAAACCTGTGCCAACAGTCCTCTTAGCAAACAAATGCGACCAGGGAATAGATGTTCTTATGAACAACGGCATCAAGATGGATCAGTTCTGCAAAGAGAATGGGTTTGTGGGCTGGTTTGAAACATCAGCCAAGGTAATGTTTCCATTTCTTTTTAAATGTTTCTCTAAGTAGGGAGAAATCGGTTCCTAAAATAGCTCACTTGGTCAAAATGTGTACCTTGCAATGCTTCTCTCTTGGAGGAATTAATTAAAGGTAAATTTGTAAATGAATACATTTCTGTTTCCTTTGACCTTTTACTGCAGAGCAAATTACATGCAACGTTCTGAAATGCAGTTGCTTTTATACAACAGGGCAGCAGTAAAATATGTAACTGGTCAAGAACTTAGTGTAACAGCCTGGGGGAGAAGATGGCCTTTGGGAGCGCACAAAAGCTACCTTTTATGAATTATATGAGGACTTTTTTTCATAATTCTTAACAGTGAATATTATCTCTAAATATTCATAAAACCACTTTGCCTGAGAAAAGCTGATTTGAGACAATAACTTTATTGTGTGAGATTCCAGAAAAAAAGTCAGTGCTTGTACAATGCTTTTTGTTATAAACTCTCATTCCCAAAAGCCTGTTCAAAAAAAAAAAATCACATACCTGCAGAAGAAGGAAAGATCTGTGGTCAAAGTGCTTAATGAGCTGCTCTGAGGTTCAGTTCCTTGCTTTGGTACAGATTTCCTGGGTGCCTATAGAAAACCAGAGATAAAAATCAGAAAGAGCACTGAGATTTTCAGAGTATAAAGGCCCAAAATGCAGTGGTCCTGTATATTAATTTGGAATTTCTCAGACAATCTCAATGCGTGCAAGATTCAGAGAGCTAGCATGTGACAAAATATCAATGAATATTGTGATTATTGTATTCTGTGATTATGAAAGCTGGTGTCATCATTAACAGCTCTGGGGAACATCTGGATGTTTTAAATGTGAAGAGTTTGGCTCTGCTTTGACCTAGGTTGTTAGCAGACTGAAAAACAGAATGCTACCTGCAATCGTTTAGTTTCTTTTAAGCACTTTGTGAATGTTACTTATGAACTTTTGAAGTATTTTGGAGTATTTTATAATATTTTGCTTTTGTGGTCTTGACTCCTTTTTTAAGCATTAATATTTTAAAAGGTCTCAATTGTAATCAGTAGAAGTAACAGCAGGATTGCCTCAAGCACTTGCATGAACTCCAGGCTGAGACCGTGGCCTTTCAGGACTTGAAGGGGGGTTATGAGTAAAATGGAACAGCAGGGCCTGTTGTGACAGAACAAGAGGCAATGGTTTTAAACTCAGAAAGGGTAGAATTAGACTAGACAGAAGGAAGAAATATTTTACAGTGAGGGTAGTGAAACACTGAAAAAGAGAGGTGGTAGATCCCTCATACCTGGAAACATTCAAGGTCAGGTTGGACAGGACTCTGAGCAATCTGATCTAGTTAAAGATGTCCCTGCTCACTGCAGGGGGGTTAGACAAGACAACCTTTAAAGGTGTCTTCCAACCCCAACTATTCCATGATTCTATGTCTTTGTGGTCAGTGTCTTTGTTTTCCTACTGAATTGGTCTCAAAACTAGTCACCGTATCTTCAAAACGACATTTTTAGGAGGACATTTTGATCTATGTCAGTGTGTAAATTGTTTTGCTCTACAAACAGGATACTTCCAATTCCTGCATGTGCAGGACCTGATTTGAACTCAGGTCTCTGGTTCTCTGCTGATTTGTGCTAGGCGAGGCCACGAGAATCCAGTATTCCTCTCTAAATAACTCAGATTTTACTATAGACAGTGTCTAATTCTGGTTTAAGGAAGAGGCTAAGATCTCCTACATCAGTTTCTTCATGATACTTATGGCAGAAAGCTAATAATTCCAGAAATAAAAACAAAACCAAAAACCGAAGACAGAGAGTGAAGCATTTGGAATGGCAGCTGTTAGGGGATTATTACAAATTATTGCAAACTAAAGTTATTTGTAGAAATACTCTGGCCCTTCCCAATATTCTGTTAAGTGTCTAACTGTCTTTCAGGCCACAAATAACATGAAATACCTGGTTGTAAATATTTGGGATCCAGATCACCGGTGGTGTGCAACACTGTATGTGGCTGGTTTTTTTCAGAATTACTTTTCCTTCATTTCTGACATGTACGTGAGTCTATGTTTCTGGGGGACAAGAACGAATTCACTGAAAACTGAGGCCTGAGGTCAAAGCCACCACAAAAATCATGTGAAGAGAAATGAATAACAAATTGTTTTAAAATGCATGCATCTAAAGAGTTTCAAAAAGAGTGAGAGGGAACAGGATGGACGATTGTTTAAAAGACAAGTGTCATGGTTTCATTACTCTAGGTTTAGATTAGCAGAGTCATGCAGCTGGTCACTTCTCTTTGGCCTATGAGAAAGGAGTCTGTACCATGAATTCCCCACATCAGTCCTCAGCAAGCAACTGTCCACCTCTTAAAAAGAACAAGCAAATTTATTGTGCCAAGAGCCATTTCAGGTCAGGGGAGAGGATGAATGTACAGACAATTTCAAAGGTCACAGAGAGGTTTTACAGTGATGATGGAGCCACTCTTGGGCAGAACTATGGAAGTATAAAGGGCATGTAAACTTTAAAACGTCACAACAGGAAATGTTTTCCAAGTTTTTCTAAGCCACATGGAATGAAGATTTTGAGTTTTTTTTTTAAATAAAGGACATATCTAGATTCTTCTTACTTTAACTCAGAAACCCAAGCAGTCCTCAGGTGACAAGTGCAGTCATGTAGGAACAGAAGGAAATCCATCTCTGACAAGACTTGTCTTCAAAAGCCACAGTGAGAGCTGAGGATACTCTATAGTGCTATAGACTAAAGTCTAGGATCTGTTATTCTGCAATCCTCATTCCTGATTTCCACCTGAATTGGACGCTCCTGACGTTAAAATGATGCAATGAAGAATAATTTCACTAAAGATGATAGAATCACAGTGTTTAGACTAAGTTAGACCAGAACACTTTCCCCACTTGGCATAAGTTCTGAACTAAAACCTACACATTTTTTTCTAAACAGAAGTTATTATTACTGCTATTTTAAAGTACTGGATGTTACATGTACCTGGTGTTCATTCAGCCTAAAGCATATTAAATAATTGAACTCAGGTCTGGGGAAAATAAAAACCTAGCTATGTTTGCTATAGAGAATAGAAAATCTTTTCTGAAGCAGAGTAACACTGACAGAGAAGTCATCATATTGCAGCTAGCAGTTTTAGCAGTTCAAATAAGCAATAACTTTTTTTGCAGTATCCTGAAGTAATTAGATCTCTAGAGGTTTTCTGGAGATGTGCTTGGAAATGCTATAGCCTTCAGAGCAAACTGAACATGATTTATGCATTTTGGACAAACAAAGGTGATTGCTTTGAAAAATACATCTTTTAGTTGTCGTTGCCTTGCAGAGAGTAGCATGCTATATATGTACCTTCCATATCTCAAGGTGTCAATGGTTTTAAATTTTTGTCTCTAGAACCAGCAGTTTACACCAAAAAACACCACTATATTATTCCCCCGTGCTGTTTTTCTTAAGTTAACAATGTCAGTGTAAAACTTTTGAGCCATCTAATGCATTTTCATGTGTTAGTTTTGATTCTTACATTAATCTAAAGGAAATATTCAGCCTGTTCCAATCTTCTGCTCCACACAGAGAGAAGAATTTGTTCTGATAGTTTGCCATGTAAGAAGGGCCTTGCTGGGCAACAGCACAGTGCAGTATAGTCACAAGTTATAGATATCACCACATATCCAGAGGATATATGAGGTCTTTTCCAACCTTAAGGATTCTATGATTCTATGATTCTATGCCTATTTACTTTGCTCATACTGGTTCCAGTCTGAAAGGCATGTCCCCAGACAGTTGTGAAATAACCCTTAATGGTAAATTCTTTAATAAATGTCATGACCACAAGTATTGTGAAAGATGCATTTTTACAAAAAGGAAGCAAATTTCTTCTTCCTGTCACACACTTAATTATCCAGCACGTGGTCAGAATAGTTGAGAGCTCCACTCACCATCATTCCTAGTTCAAAGAGGTGTGCTTTTGACTTGGATTAGGAAAGTAGCAATTTCAAGCTTATTATCCCTTTATGAAATGGAACTAATGAAAATGGAACTTCTGCATCAAATCAGACAGATCAGGTAAAACTAAATGTGCTTGAAAATACCTACTTCAGAAATAACTTGAAATACCTTATGACTGAACATAGCAGTGCTGTGATTATGGCTAAGATGAAGGGAGTGGAGCATCTCCCTTATGAGAAAAGACTGAAGGAGCTGGGGCTCTTTAGTTTGCAGAAGAGGAGGCTGAGGGGTGACCTCATTAATGTTTACAAATATATCAAGGGTGAGTGTCACGAGGATGGAGCCAGGCTCTTCTCGGTGACAACCACTGATAGGACAAGGGGTAATGGGCTGAAACTGGAACATAAGAGGTTCCGCTTAAACTCGAGAAGAAACTTCTTCTCAGTGAGGGTGACGGAGCCCTGGAACAGGCTGCCCAGAGAGGTTGTGGAGTCTCCTTCTCTGGAGACATTCAAGACCTGCCTGGACACGTTCCTGTGTGGCATAGTCTAGGCGTTCCTGCTCTGGCAGGGGGATTGGACTTGATGATCTTTCGAGGTCCCTTCCAATCCCTAACATTCTATGATTCTATGATTCTATGATTCCCCTGCTGTAATACTGATGCCAACAATACCAAAGTAGGTGAAAAGACATTCACTTTTTGTCCAGATTTCCCAGAAGGGCTGGTAGCTGTGCTTTTCTGATCCTTGCCAGGTTAAGCACACAGCTCCTTGTTTGCTGAGGATTATGGCCTGGAGACTAAATGAGCACTGAGTCTCTGGGCTATTTAGACCAGGAAAAAGCTACAGAATCTTTCCTCCTCTTGGAAACATGGATAGTAAAGTGTCCTTTCTCCAGCTTTTGTCTGACAGGCAGTCCACAGTATGCCATGGTGTTCAGATGCTGGACTAGGAATCAGGAGTCCTCTTTGCCAATGACCTACCAAGTGCACTTCATAAAGTCACTCTCTCCTCTTCTTCCACAAAGCAAGGACAGTGATTCTGCGCATCTTACCAGTGAGCTCTGTGAACAAATCAAGCTCTACAAGCCCTTGTTTAAATCACAAATTATTCAGTTCTGACTGGACAATTATTATGAAAGTTTAAAAAAGCAAGCTATAAGGTAGACTTGCAGAGGAACGGGATATGTGGTTTTGATTTCTGTAAAGAAAAATGAGGTTTGGATATATATTTGAATTAGGCTGACACACTACAGCTAATCTGCTGATCTAGTAATTGAAACCAAAGCAATCCATTTGAGACTGCCAGAACCAGTTAGGGATCTGTGTTTCCCTACATTATCTTTTTAATTTACTCAAAAAAAAAAAAAAAGTCTAACCAATCTCACTGCATGAAGCCTTAGAAAATATTTCAGCTGCTGCCATAAACCAAAAAATGAAGGTGACACCTAAAGCAGAAGCTCTCAGTTCATATCTGCAGAATCCTCTGCAGAGTTTGTTTCCTGTAACTAAAAGAAGAGAGTTGACTCAGGCTGTTCTAAAGGTATTAGAGCTGTCCTATAGCTCTTTGAATAACTTTTACAAAATGCATTATTTTGTGCCAGCCAAAAGCTGGAAATTCACAGAATTTCCAACCTCACAGAACTGTTGAGGTTGGAAGGTCATCTAGTCAAACAGTTTTGTTGCAGACTATGCAACTGGCTATAAGAATCCCGTCACAGAATTCGTCTTGTTCTGCCATTCACATTCAGTGAATTTCATGGTCCTGTATCTGGACAGGTTTTAACTTGTATGGCTATGTTTTCCTGGAAACCCAGCCAGAGCAATACAGCACAACATCTTAATAAGGCTCTGCTGTTCGTGGTTTCCAAGGGAGTTCTGCTGAGGGAGCGCATGGAGCTATTCCCTCAGATTGCGTGCTCCAGGGATTTATTGGTTAAAACATTTTGAAAGTCGTTTTCCTGCTCCTGGATTTTAGTGCATGGTAGAGATAAAATGTGGAAGTGATGTGATTCTCACTAGGTTCCCATCTAACACCTGAATATTTCAGAATCTGTAAATGTTTACTTAAGGGAAGCTGATTTTCTTAGTAGAGTCTAAGGTGACATCTCTAAGCAGTGTCTGGCTTAGACCAGAGGTTGCTGTGCCTGGACACACCTTGCTCTTCACCTGACTTTCAAAGCAAGACTCAGATTCAGTCAGAGACAGAAACTGCCCAAATGCAGAAAGGGAGCAGTTTCATACTGGAGAACAATCAGACAGACAAATCTAAGACATCTGCATGGCAAAGAAAGGGAAGTTTCATCTGTAATTGAGACAGGCTCATAAAAATAGCACAACCCTTTTTAATTCTAAAGAGCTAGAAGCTAGTCTAGTCTGAGGGGATTTATTTCATATATTAAAATGGAATGCTCTAAATGTTAATGTTCTGCATCTGCATTAGAGATGACAGCTAAGGGGGGTAAGCAATCCAGAATGCAAAGAAGCTTGCTGAGCTTGTGTACTTCTTTGAGACTCATTCAATAAAGTATTTATTTTTCCTTCAGTTAATTGTTGCGTTACAAGACTGTGACATTATCTCCCACAGCAATAGATTCAAAGGTTTTAAATCATGCAACTCTCCTTCCCTGCCCTGAGATGCTATCCTTTACATAAAACTGCCCTTTGAGAAGGTATATTTGAAGGAGATCAATCCACAAAGCAAACTGTAATTTCATTTGTGTCTTCCATTTGTTCCTTACTGGCTTTCAGAGATCACTCAGAGTTATTTCCTCTGCCTTGCTTTGTTTGATAATAGAATAAAGAGTAGCATACGCTGATTTTCACGTTTGCATTCCTTCTTGATGGGTCAAGAGAAAGACTGACTCAAGTAGTAAGACGACATCACAGGAGCTGGGTCCAGGTCTTTGGCAGACATTGGTGGCCTGATGCAGGGTAAATCACTTAGGGCTGGATTCACAACTTAGTTCTTGCATCACTGACTGTGATAGTGTCTTTCAGGTGCTGGGGCTTACTGAGGCACAAAAGTGACAGAAATAGATTAGGCACCTAAGGGGACAGGGCAAGGGGAGAAACCCTTGAAAGGGTTTCATAAAAGATAGCATGTTAAATCAAGATGTCAATGTCAGAAGAATAACAAAATCAGGAAGAGAGGACTGATAGCAACAAAGGAATCATAATATGGGTAAAATCCTTCTTTTACAGTCCTGCAGTAAAAACACTCCCACAAGCCCTGGGAAAGAAAGATGCTGTGTTCCTATCTTACCACAGAATCACAGAATGCCAGGGGTTAGGAGGGACCTCTAAAGATCATCTAGCCCAACACCCCTGCCAAAACAGGATCACCTACAGTAGGTCACACAGGGACACATCCATGAGAAGACTTCAGACTATGCCATCTCCCACTTTCCAAATGGTTTCAGGCAGTTTCCTCTGTTTTGGGCTCAGCTATTTCTTCATTTTATAAATAGCCTAGCAGCACCTCCCTGTCACAGAAAGATACTGTGTAGATAAACACATCAGTGTTGTACAGTTCTCAGTAACAGCAGCCTTAAAAGTACTATAGGTAGATAGACCTTCCCCTATGGTTGGATGACTTGAGGTAAAAATGACCTCAGAAGAGGTTGGAGAACAAGTTACAGTATGACAGTTACATCTAGTACCATTCCAGAGCTAGATAACCCCTGATAATCTTGATGTTCAGAAGTGGCTCCATCAAGACACAGAGTAGGTCCCTAAGTATGACCTAGAAATTTTTCTCAGAACATGAAAAAAATTAGTAAAAAAAAAGAGGAGGAGAGGAGAGGAGAGGAGAGGAGAGGAGAGGAGAGGAGAGGAGAGGAGAGGAGAGGAGAGGAGAGGAGAGGAGAGGAGAGGAGAGGAGAGGAGAGGAGAGGAGAGGAGAGGATCACAGTATGTTAGGGGTTGGAAGGGACCTCAAAAGATCATCTAGTCCAATCCCCCTGCCAGAGCAGGATCAGCTAGAGTAGGTCACACAGGAATATATCCAGGCAAGGCAAAGAAAGAAGGCCAAGTGAGGCAAGGAAAGGAAGAGTAAGGAAAGACAAGAAAGGAAAAGAAAGGAGAAAGAAAAAAAAGTATAAACTGCAGCAATCATCACAATTCATGTGGTGATTCGTGTAGAACAAAGCCATAAGTGAGATCACAGTTAAAACATTTCAGCACAGAGACCCACTGAAACACATAATTTCATTCTGTTGTGTCACCTAGATTTTCTTTCTTTTAATAATTTTATTTTTAGGCATAATTGGGGCCATTTCCATTTTTCAGTACAATTAGTAGAGTGTCTGTGATAATTCCCCTCTATCCAACCTTATGCTCTGGTTTTTGGTTTCTTTGTATTTGTTGTGTGGAATTTCACCTCCTCCTTGTTCTCTGTCCACCCCTAGATTGCCTTTCAACACCTCCTGCTCTCTAAAATCACTGAGTCTCTGGGTGTCTGTGTTTGGATAGCAGATCACCTTCTATTGTCTGCAGCTGCTGCGCTGCCTAGCAGAGTATTGATTTTGCTTTTGCAAAACACTCTGTAGGAGAAGAGGTGCAGAAATCAATATTTCATTAGAATACAGCAATGTCTGATTCACAGACCTAGGACACAGACTAGACACCATAGGATTAGGGTTGTAACAAAAGGCAATAGCAGCATCAGAAAGAGAAGCGGTCAGGACATAGAGCTGGGACAGCAGGAGCTGCTTTGTTGGCATGAGCACAGGTTCCTTGTAGCAAGTCACTTAACGTGTCATTTGTCATCTGTACCATGTAACAGTTGTCATCTGAACCATGGGAGAAGGTTGGAGCTAGACATAAGCTCAAAACCAGCTGTGCCATCTGCTGGGGTCACCCTTCCTCTCTTGCTCTCCTTGTACCCCAGCAGAAATTTTCATCCGTACAACTCAGTTCATATAAATGTTCAGGATGCAAAAAAGCCTCTCTGATCCAATGGATAGGGCTTTTTATTCCTTTCCTCTCACAGAGAAAAAAAAAAAAAGTAGTAGAATTTTAATTGCATGGGTGCAAATGTCCCTGCTCATTGCAGGGGGGTTGGACTAGATGACCTTTAAAGGTGCTTCCGTCGCAAGACATTCTACAATTCTGTGGTTCTATTCTAAATACTTTAAATACTGAATCCTCACAAATCAGCACAATTTATACGAAGAAATAAGAGCTTAGTCATAAAAAGTTCAGCAGGTGCATTGAAGGGATGGTGCCCTGGCAGAGAAGAAGGTGGAGATGGACTGAAAGCAGAGGCCTTGTCAGGTGGAATGGCCAGAGTTGGGGAGGATCGCTGTCTGTATCTAATCACACTTCACAGATAAGCAGTAGGATCTGGACAGACATCTACCAGGTAAACAGCAAATTCAATCTAAGATGCAATTAAAAATGTAATAAGGAATATGAGTTAAAATTGGTAAATAATTTAATTAAAAAGGAGAAAGAACAACACAAACAAAAAAGAGAGAAGCTTTTAATTTTCATATTCCCAAACCTAGTTATTTTGACTTTTTATACCCAAACAATACTTGCATGTTCAAATTTGTCTTTCTTCCCTCCGAAAAAGCTGTAGGGCTTTAAAAAGAGGTTTAATAATAAAAATTAACTTTACTTTGAGTACTGGCTGAAGGAAAAAAACATTATGTTTTCCTTCTGAATTTCTAGGCTTGGATCTGGTACATGGACTTCCATATATCACCAATGGGGATGAGGGATGTCCACCTATACCCATTTTCTGCTTTTGTGGGCTTGAGTTCCTTCCCCCTTTCCCACTCTTACAAAAGGCTGATCTTAAATTTCTGAGAAAGTATCGTAGAATCATAGAATGGCCTAATTCAGAAGGGACCTTAGAGATCATCCGCAGCATGGGGAATAAGCAGGAGGAGCTAGAAACCTGGGTTCGGGCAGGAGATTATGATCTGGTGGCAATTACAGAGACATGGTGGGACAGCTCACATGACTGGAATGTGGTCATGGGTGGCTATGTCCTTTTCAGGAAAGACAGGCCAGCCAGGCGAGGTGGTGGAGTTGCTCTTTACGTGAAAGAGCAACTACAATGTCTTGAATACCATCCAGGCATGGATGAGGAGCAAGTTGAGAGGGTATGGGTTAGAATTAAGGGGCAGGCTGGCAGGAGAGATACTGTTGTGGGTGTCTATTACAGGCCACCAGATCAGGGTGAGGAAGTTGATGAGGCCTTCTACAGGCAGCTGAGAGCGGTCTCACAATCACAGGCCCTGGTTGTCGTGGGGGATTTTAACTTCCCTGATATTTGCTGGAAGGACAACTCAGCCAGCCAGCCACAGTCCAGGAGGTTCCTCCAGTGCATCGATGATAATTTTCTGATGCAAATGGTGGAGGAGCCGACTAGGAGAGGAGCACTGCTGGACCTCATCCTCGCTAACAAGGAGGATCTGATTGAAGCAGTAAAGGTTGAGGGCTGCCTTGGCTGCAGTGACCATGAAATGGTGGAGTTCAGGATCTCATGTAGCAGAAACAAAATAGCAAGCAGAATTGCAACCCTGGACTTTGCCAAGGCAAACTTTGGATTTTTCAAGCAATTACTCGAGAAAATCCCATGGGCAAGGCTGTTTGAAGGTAAAGGGGCCCAAGACGGTTGGTTAGCGTTCAGGGACTGCTTCTACCGTGCTCAAGATCAGAGCATCCCGACACGTAGGAAGTCAAGGAAGGGAGCCAGGAGACCTGCGTGGCTAAACAGGGATCTGCTGCGTAAGCTCAAGGGCAAGAGGAGAATTTACAGATCTTGGAAGGCAGGGCTGGCCACTTGGGAAGAATATAAGGCTGTTGTCCGAGTGTGTAGGGAGGCAACTAGGAAAGTAAAGACCTCCCTAGAATTGAACCTGGCGAGAGGGGTCAAGGACAACAGGAAGAGCTTTTTCAAATACGTGGCAGATAAAACTAACACCAGAGGCAATGTAGGCCCACTGATGAATGAGGTGGGTGCCTTGGTGACAGATGATACAGAGAAGGCAGAGTTACTGAATGCCTTCTTTGCCTCTGTCTACTCTGCCGGAGGCTGTCCTGAGGAGCCCCATTCCCCTGAGGCCCCAGAGGAAGTCAGGGCAGTGGAGGAGTATGCTTTAGTCGATGAGGACTGGATTAGGGACCAATTAAGCAATCTGGATATCCATAAATCCATGGGTCCAGACGGGATGCATCCACGGGTGCTGAGGGAGCTGGCTGATGTCATTGCTAGACCACTCTCCATCATCTTTCCCAAGTCTTGGGAGACGGGAGAGGTGCCTGAGGACTGGAGGGAAGCAAATGTCACTCCAGTCTTCAAAAAGGGCAAGAAGGAGGACCCGGGTAACTATAGACCGGTCAGCCTCACCTCCATCCCTGGGAAAGTGATGGAACGACTTATCCTTGGTGCCATCTCAAGGCATATCAGGGATAAGAGGGTCATTAGAGACAGTCAACATGGCTTCACCAAAGGGAAGTCGTGCTTGACTAACGCCATAGCCTTTTATGAGGATATAACAAGGTGGATAGATGATGGCCGAGCGGTGGATATGGTCTACCTTGACTTCAGTAAAGCATTTGACACAGTCTCCTACAGCATCCTTGCTGCTAAACTGCAGAAGTGTGGTCTAGACTCTCGGGTAGTGAGGTGGACTGTGAACTGGCTGAGGGGAAGAAGCCAAAGAGTTTTGGTCAATGGGGCAGAGTCTGGTTGGAGACCTGTATCCAGTGGAGTGCCTCAAGGGTCGGTACTGGGACCAGTATTATTCAATATATTCATCGATGACTTGGATGAGGGACTAGAGAGTACTATCAGCAAATTTGCTGATGACACCAAGCTGGGAGGAGTGGCTGACACACCAGAAGGCTGTGCTGCCATCCAGCGAGACCTGGACAGGCTGGAGCGTTGGGCAGGGAAAAATTTAATGAAATATAACAAGGGTAAGTGTAGGGTCTTGCATCTGGGTAGGAACAACCCCAGGTTCCAGTATAAGTTGGGGAATGACTTATTAGAGAGTAGTGTAGGGGAAAGGGACCTGGGAGTCTTGGTGGACAGCAGGATGACCATGAGCCAGCACTGTGCCCTTGTGGCCAGGAAGGCCAATGGCATCCTGGGGTGTATTAGAAGGGGGGTGGTTAGTAGGTCAAGAGAGGTTCTCCTTCCCCTCTACTCTGCCCTGGTGAGACCCCATCTGGAATACTGTGTCCAGTTCTGGGCCCCTCAGTTCAAGAAAGACAGGGAACTGCTGGAGAGAGTCCAGCACAGGGCAACTAGGATGATTAAGGGAGTGGAGCATCTCCCTTATGAGAAAAGACTGAAGGAGCTGGGGCTCTTTAGTTTGCAGAAGAGGAGGCTGAGGGGTGACCTCATTAATGTTTACAAATATATCAAGGGTGAGTGTCACGAGGATGGAGCCAGGCTCTTCTCGGTGACAACCACTGATAGGACAAGGGGTAATGGGCTGAAACTGGAACATAAGAGGTTCCGCTTAAACTCGAGAAGAAACTTCTTCTCAGTGAGGGTGACGGAGCCCTGGAACAGGCTGCCCAGAGAGGTTGTGGAGTCTCCTTCTCTGGAGACATTCAAGACCTGCCTGGACACGTTCCTGTGTGGCATAGTCTAGGCATTCCTGCTCTGGCAGGGGGATTGGACTTGATGATCTTTCGAGGTCCCTTCCAATCCCTAACATTCTATGATTCTATGATTCATTCTATGATCATCTAATCCAAACTCCCTGTCATGGGCAGGGACGCCTCTCGACTAGATCAGGCTACTCAAGGCTCTGTCCAGCCTGGCCTTGAACACCTCCAGGGAGGGGGCAGCCACAACATCTCTGGGCAATTTATTCCAAAGTCTTGCCACCCTCGGACTGAAGAATTTCTGCCTAAGATCTAATCTAAAGCTATTCTCCTTCAACTTAAAACCATTTCCCCTTGTCCTATCCTCTTGTAAAAAGTCCCTCCCCAGCCTTTCTGTAGGATCCCTTCAGGTATTGGAAGGCAGCTATTAGGTCCCCCCAAAGTCTTCTCTTTTCAAGACTGAACAATCCCAGCTCCCGCAGCCTGTCCTCGTAGCAGAGGTGCTCCAGCCCCTGGATCATCTTTGTGGCCCTCCTCTGAGCGTGCTCCAACAGTTCTATGTCCCTCTTATGGTGGGGGCACCAGAACTGGACGCAGTATTTGAGGTGGGGTCTCACAAGAGCAGAATAAAGGGAGAGAATCACCTCTCTTGACCTGCTGGCTACACTTCTCCTGATACATCCCAAGATGCGCTTGGCCTTCTGAGATGCATGAGCGCACTGCTGGCTCATGTTGAGCTTCTCATCTATCAACACCCCCAAATCCTTCTCTTCAGGGCTACTCTCAACCCACTCTGTGCCCAGTTTGTATTTGTGCCTAGGACTGGACCAACCCAGGTGAAGGACCTTGCATTTTGACTTGTTGAAGCTCATGCAGTTTGCACTGGCCCATTTCTCAAGCCTATCAAGGTCCCTCTGGATGGCACCTCTTCCCTCAAGTGAGTCCACGGCACCACACAGCTTGCTGTCGTCGGCAAACTTGCTGAGGGTGCACTCAATGCCGTCGTCCATGTCGCTGACCAAGATGTTGAACAGCACTGCACCCAGAACAGATCCCTGAGGAACACCGCTTGTCACTGGTCTCCATGTGGACATCGAGCCGTTGACCACAACCCTTTGAGTGTGACCATCCAGCCAGTTCTTTATCCACTGAGTGGTCCATCTATCAAATCCGTGTGTCTCCATTTTAGAGACAAGGATGTCATGTGGGACAGTGACAAATGCCTTACACAGGTCCAGGAAAATGACATCTGTCGCTTTTCCTATGTCAATCAGTGCTGTAGCTTTGTCATAGAAGGTCACTAAACTAGTCAGGCATGACTTGCCCTTAGTGAAACCATGCTGGCTGTCACCAATCACTTCATTGTTTTCGTGTGCCTTAGTACAGCTACCAAGAGAATCTGTTTCACAATTTTACCTGCCACAGAGGTAAGGCTGACTGGTCTGTAGTTCCCTGGGTTATCTTTGGTCCCTTTTTTAAATATGCGGGTTATGTTCCCCCTTTTCCAATCTGCAGGAACCTCACCAGACTGCCATGACTCCTCAAATATGACGGCTAGTGGCATAGCAACTTCAGCTGCCAGTTCCTTCAGGACCTGTAGATGTATCTCATCAAGTCCCGTGGACTTGTGCACCTTCAGGTTCTCTAGGTGTTCCTGGACCTGATCTGCTCCTACCCTGGGTGGTTCTTCACTCTCCCAGACCCAGCCAACACCCTCTGTGATATGGGTGGTGTGGTTCGAGTGGTTGCCAGTGAAGACTGAGGCAAAAAGTTGTTGAATACTTCAGCCTTCTCCATGTCCTCAGTAACCAGGTCACCTGTATCATTCTGGAGAGGCCCCACAATTCTCTCTCCTTTTTCTTTTTTCTCTCACATACCTGTAAAATCCTTTTCTGTTATTTCTAATATCATCGGCCAGATTTGACTCTGTCAGGGCCTTAGCTTTTCTAACCTGGTCTCTGATTACACGAGCAACTTCCTTGTAATCATCCCAGGTTACCAGTCCCTGCTTCCATGCTTTGTGTGTTCCCCTTTTGTATTTGATTTTAGCCAGGAGTTATTTTTTTATCCATATGGGTCTCCTGGTGTTTTTGCCCGATTTCTTCCTTTTAGGGATGCAATGCCTTTGAGTTTGGAGGAGATGATCCTTGAAAGTCAACCAGCTTTCTTGGGCTTCCAGTCCCTCCAGGGCTTTATCCCATGGCACACTAACAAGGAGGTTCCTAAAGAGGTGAAAGTCAGCTCTTCTGAAGTCAAGGGTTTCATGCTTGCTGAGCTTTCCCTTCTTAGCTGCCCTTAGGATCTAAAACTCCACCATCTCACGGTCACTGCAGCCAAGGCTACCCACGAGTTTAACATTACCCACCAGCCCTTCCCTGTTGACAAGAACGGGGTCTAACATGGCACTTCTCCTCTCTGATGATAACTTCTCCTCACTTGGAGAAGTTATCATCAATGCATTCCAGGAATCTCCCAGATTGCTTGTTCCCTGTCGTGTTGTTTTTCCAACTGATGTCGGGGTGGTTAAAATCCCCCATGAGGACCAGGACTTGTGAACAAGCAGCAATTCCTATCTGCTTATGAAGGGCCTCGTTCACTTGGTCCTCCTGATTGGGTGGTCTGTAGCACACCCCCACTGTAAAGTCTCCTACCCTTCTTTTCACCTTGGCCCACAGGCACTCACTTGCCAGGTGGAGCTCCATGCATTCTGCCCATTCATTAACATAAAGTGCAACACCCTTGTTTCCCCTGCCTGTCCTTCCTGAACAGTTTATACCCTTCTAGTCCAACACATCAATCACAGGCGTCATTCCACCATGTCTCTGTGATGCCGATCAGGTCGTAGCACTGCAGATTCACGAGCATCTCCAGCTCCTTTTGTTTATTGCCCAAGCTGCGGGCATTCATATAAAGGTATTTGAGTTGGGCCCCTGATAAATTACCTGGAGCCCCCAATGAAGTACAGTTGTGCTTCAGTTGTGCTAGTGGTTCTGTTTCTGACGTTGCTATGCCTATCCCACGGTCATCTACTTTTGATCCGGCTACCACCCCTTCCCCCTTCATATCTAGTTTAAAGAACTCTCTGTCAGTCCTGCCAGCTCATGACCCAGGATCCTTTTTCCCCTTCGAGTCATCTGAACCCCATCTGATTTTAGTAGAGCAGGTGCTGTGTAGATCTCTCCATGGTTAAAAAATCCAAAGCTAGACTGTTGGCACCGCCCTTTTAGCCAAGTATTAATCTGTTGCAATTTCTTGAACCTTCCAGTATTCATCCTTGTAATTGAAGGAATGGAGGCAAATACAATCTGTGCACCTGATCCTTCTAGCATCCTCCCCCATGCCCTGAAGTCCCTTTTGATTGCTTCTGGTCATCTCTCCACTATCTCATCATTACCGATCTGCATAACCAGAAGAGGTTAATAATCAGAGGGCTTTACCAGACCTGGGAGCTTCTTAATAAGAATCTTAACCTGAGCCCCAGGGAGGCAGCGGACTTCCCTGTGGGTCGGATCCGGGCGGCAGACAGGGCCCTCTGTTCCTCTCAGAAGGGAATCTCCCACAACAATTACCTTCCTTTTCTTCTTGGACAGAGAAGTCCTAATGCATGTGGCTGACTGACTCACCCTAGACAGCCCCATGGATGAACCTCCACCTGTCTCTTCCTTTACCTGGCTCTCATTGTCTAGAGCCCCACACCTGTTTTGCAAGGGCAACCAGGTAGGTGAGGGAGGCCGGGCAGGGATTTTCCTTCCTCTCCTGGCAGGCACCTGCTTCCACTCCTTCCCATCATCTAAGTCCCCTCCTTTTGCCTGAGGGCCAGAGGGGAGGGGATTTTCTGCTTCTTGTGGAGCTTGCTGCTCATGATTCAGGAAGTGGCTCCACCAATCTATCTCTCTCTCAGACTCCCTGATACTCCTCAGCCTTTCTACTTCATCCTTCAGCTCAGCCACCAGGCTGAGCAGATCGTTCACCTGGTCACATCTGACACAGGTGTCATCTCTGCTACCCTCCATTGGAAGTGCCAGGCTCTGGCACTCTCTGCAGCCAGAGGACTCGATACCTGCATGTTTGCCTCTGCCTGGGCAGATTTACTAGCAACAGCCTTTCGCCGAGTAGTGACCATGGCTGGATCTCCACAAGCAACTGACACCTTATGACTTGAGGGTCGGCTGGGAGGGGTTCACTAGGCCACTGACCACTTAGAGGGATTGTGCTTACCTTGTGCACTGGCAGAGGATCAGCACGCTGCTCTATGAGCTGCAGCACCCCCCGGGGCACACACAAGCGCTGTTTAATCGCTCTGGTCTCAGTGGGCAGCCACTAGTTGCTATCCTCCCAGAGGCTTCTTATACCTGTGGCCTGTTCAATGAAGGGTGGCGCTGGCTCTGCCCAGGCCCTTTCAGCAGCCCACCCACCAGTCCTCAGCACCATCAAGGGCTTTTCCCACCTCAAAAACCCACCCAAAATAGCTATTTGTTGGTTGGTTTTGCTGTGGGTCCCTTCCCCAGCGCAGACTTACCTGCCCTGAAGTCGATCTCCACAGAAAGAGGGTTTCTGTTAGTACATCTGGACATTAATCAACTTGAGCAAACCTTATATAGTCCCTAGGACATTATTTAAAAAATACATGCCACCCCAAGAGAGAAGCAGCACGTGGGTAAATGAAATGCGCATCAAAGTCCATCAGTAAAGGAAAACACAGTGAAGAAGATTTTGAGGTGTGTGGTTTTGTGCATTTAACAATCCTCTTTTGTCTTCGGCTTCCAAAGCACTACTGAAAGATATTTTTCATTGTCTATTTTTTCTAATAAAATTTCACAGTGTTCTGAAAAGGACTTTTGGTGCATGCTTGAGGAATTTGCTTGTCTGGTCTGAGAGAGCCATGTGACACAATAACATTTTGACATCTCAGTACAGAGCTGATTCCCAGCTCTGTATTATCTTCTAGGGGTTAGGATGTAAATGACCTGTCTAAAGATTTGGCTTTTTACAACCAACTGATATTCTTCACAGGTCAAAGATCAAATATTTAAGTTTACTCATGTAGTTGAAAAAATGTGGGAAATCTTGGCAGTAATTAACATTTTCAGTTAGATCCCCACGTCTCAGCTCTTTATTGTGGGGCAAAGGGATGGAAAATGTAGTTTGGGGAGCTTTGCCGTTGATTTCAAGGGGATTGGAATACGTTACTTCAGTTTTTGATCTTCATATAGTTGCACCATCTCTACAGAAACACACACGTGTTCTTCAGTTTCTTTTTTTAATAGCCTGACATCATACTTAAACATCTCGTCTGACTTTTCTTGAACATACACAGGAAAAAAAGTAAAAATTGCCATGTTAAATTTTACAGGTTATTTTATTAATGATGCTGAACTGATGCTGAGCATTTACCAAAGGTAGAGTTAATGGCCATGGCAGGAGGAAGAAGATGATCTTTACAGTCCTTTCCAACCCCAATCATTCTAAGACTCCATGATTCTATGATTCATGGCATTGTGTACATGAGTGTTTATGGTCTCAGTACAACATTTATCTTGGCTCCACATTTATCTTGGAAACCCCAGTAATCTGCGATTGCACACAAAAGTATATAATCTTTATGGAGCAAGAGAAGTATGTACATGTACATAAATATATACACGTATATCTGTATTTCTATAAGTATGTATGTCAGTATGTGATACAATTTCCTAGGAGATTGAAGTACCAGTGAGTTTTCTACCCCTTGTGACAGAAAATAAGTAATTTGTGCCAATAGTTTGGGTAGAAGAGTGTCTTTTATGCCAGAAAGCCTGACTTTTCATTCCAAATGTATTGGTGTCCGTCATTAAAAAAACCAGACAAACAACCAACCAAAAAAGGAAAACCAAGCAACCCTTACTCAGTATTATTGCTTGTTTTATATGCTGTGCTGAGCTACGTTTCACTTATTGGGTTGTTTCAGCTTTGCTTATTATACAGATGAAGTTGCTGCGAGTTAACCGTACTGTGGAAATAAGGCACATGTGGGAAAAGTCATGTTTTGCCTTTCATTCTAAACGTCTGGAGTGAGGATTTCTGTCTTACAAATGAAACCAATGGTGATATATCTCTTCTGAAGCAGTACATTGGAGATAAATCAGCCTGAACAAAAAAATAAGTGAGGACCCTGAATGATGCAAAACTTTTTACTGTTTTGTGAATAATTTGTGATTGTCTCATTTATTCAATGAATCTGGTCCATCACAGGTTTCATTGTGAGTACTGTGTACAGCAATCTTCTTGAAACTGTGGAAATGGCTTTAAAAATAAGTGCTATTGATGACTGTAATTGCTGATAGATAATTAATAATTTGAAACAATATTCAAGCAGTGAAATATAGACTCTGGAGTTTTACTTCAGACATCTGTCTTTAAAATCCCTCTGGCATTTGTTTAGTTTAGTTTGTCAAAACAATCAAATCACCAAGAGTTCAGGGTAATATAAAGTGATCTCTGTGTAGAACTTAAAGGAGATATGAATTATAATATAGATAAACCCTAACTAACTTAAAAACTACAGTAACCGTTATTTAAAACAGTCTGAACATTTCTGAAAGCTGTTTATTAAGGAAAATCAACTTTTGATGTTGCCTAGAGAAAAAGTTTAATTATGCACAGGAAATATGCATCATGGTATAATTAATATTGACTAATCAACCTCTTTTTCTCTTTCACTTGCAGGAAAATATAAACATCAATGAAGCTTCCAGATGCTTGGTGAAACACATAATTGCTAGTGAGAGTGATCCAGTTCAGCCTATTGAACCAGATATTATAAAACCACACTTGAATTCCTCCAAGATTGTCAGTTGTTCATCTTGCTTTAAATCCTAAGAGACTTCCAGACTATTACAAGAGCTGAACAACTATGATTCACAATTTATACTTTGTCCAACCTATCCAGCCTGCCCAGATTGTCCGTAAGCCGATTGCCATTTTGTCAAAAGTATACTTAAATTTTTGAATAATATTTTAACAACTAAAATTTATTATGAAGCTTTTAAATGATAGCAATTATTCAAAACTATCTTTGGCTACTGGTCAAATAAGACTCATGGTGATGGCTGTGTTTTCCCACTTGTGTAGCACCAATGATATAAAAACTTATTTCTTTGCAATGTGAAATAAAGCTCATATGTCTAATGCAACTGCAGCAATATCCCACTTGTCCATTGGTCCTTCAGCCTGTCTTCCCAATACTGTGACTAGGCAACCATCATCATTACACTGTTTTGTCATCCTTCATACTTGAACAGTCTTGTTTCACATGAGCAAGATGATTATGATACTGAAAACATAGCTGTTCAGAAAGAGACAAGAAGAATGCTCACAGTGAAATCTTGTTGCATGTTCGGTCTCCTGGATGAAGTGGCAGGACTGAAGATGAAGCAACCTTTCATGTCATTCAGTTCTCCAGAAGATCTCAGCTTCTGAGCCTGAACCCTGGCATAGTATTTTCTCCCTCTTCCTGAAGAATTACATTCTTGTAGTTGTTAGCATTGTCTTCAGATGAAGCAAAATGGAACAAGTTAAGGGTGAGGGATAACAAAAGAGTCAGTCAGGGGCACAGTCTCACAGGTGAAATGGCTAAGAGTTGTCAGAGAGGTTATAATTTCTATAAAGTCAGCATTTCCTCTGAAAATCAATCACTGATTTTGTTCCTACCTCTCCATCCTTCATGCCACGGATGTCCCTTTGTGTTTCAACTGTGTATATTCTGTAAGTCCCTGCATCCCTCCATTATGTTGATTCTCATGAGAAAATTTACTATACACACCATAATGTAACAGCTGAACTTTTCAGAAATGCATCTGTGTTCAATAGCAGGGTATTTACCGTCTGAGAACATTCTTCTAAAAACCACAATTGTATGAATGATCACAAGAAGTAAAATGAAATGGTCCTGAGAAACACTCCTGGAATATGTGCAGAATTTGTTGAGCTGCACTATGGAAATTAAATGGTTGATTTTTGCAGTGTCACTAAATATGAAGATTGGTGGAATCACTCAGACAAGTGTGTCTATACAACAAGGCTGACATCTGGCTCCAAGCCCCTACCAGACAAACTTTGCCCGTCTCCTGCTGCAGACAAATCTCTTGCATTTGCTGTTCCTGCTCAGTCTTTTCTTTCCTCGGCTGTGAACTCTCAGTGGCAGGAGCTGTCTTCTGAGATGAGTTTCTCTCCACAGAAGTGTGTAACACTGTGGAGGAGAGGAGGCAGAATCCTACAATGTCTTGTGTTTGCAGACATCACTGCAATACATCAGTGAATACGTAGTTGGAGATGAAGGAGTGAAACTCTCAAAGCCTAGTAAATAGGTGTTGGGTAGGAAAAAACGAGAAACACCCGCCCCTCCCAACCCTCCAGTTGACCTTATCATGTAAGACCTGTGGGGTTCGTGTCCCTCTGAAGTTCATCCTGTTACTTGGCAGTGTTAAGTTTACAGTTGGACTTGAATATCATAAAGGTCTTTTCCAACCTAAATGATTCTGTGATTCTATTACTGAATGATCTGTTACTATATAGGCACTTCTATATGTGCTCTTCCTAAAGCCTTAAATTGATATATTTTTGTCACAGTATTTTAGAATAAGAAAACAAGGTCTGTGGTTTTAAAAATCTGCATCCAGAGTTAATCTGCACACACGCGTAGATGTAAGGATCTATATATATCATGAGCTGGCTTTTTTGAGGAGAGTAGTTTTCAAGTTGTCTTGAGCTCAGCGTTAGCCTTTAACAACTGTGTTAAGCATCCTTTAACTCCTGCTGTGATCTGGGTCAAATACCTTGACCTTTCTGCCTCAGTTTCCTCATCTGTAAAATAAGGATTCATGTATACACCTACCTCACAGCACTCCTTGAACGTTACTGTGGGCACTGTGCTCTGAAGATCTATGTTACACAAATGCCAAGCTCTATTACTGTTCAGAATGAAATATGAGTGCCCTCTAGCACGAATACATGGTGCTGTAATGCCTTAATGTTCTAAACCTATCCAAGGCTTGTCAGTGCTATAACAATTTGCTTCCATTATTCCACCTTGGCTAACCTAGTCAAGGTTATAAAGCTATGTGTGATTGCATGGGATCAGCTGCAGACAGGTTGCAAACAGAAACTCTGGCTGCAGAGATGTCATGGTTTAATAATCCCAGCAGGAAACCTGCAATTCAAGAACTAGTGCCAGGTCAACTATTCATGATTTTAAACATAGTTTAAGTAAAGTCATATGGTTGCGTTATTGAGGATAACACTCCTTTTTGGTGGCTTCTAGCCAATATTCATTAAGCATAATTATAACTTTCACAAATGTTTGAGAACTATGGCTAAAAGTTTGGTATAATAGTAATTAAAAATCCCATGCAAATAAAACACGTAAAGGGCATATAGATTTATTTTTTCCTTTGCTTCACCATATTGTATAACTCTGCTTCAAACTATGAACTCATCATCAGTTCCCCTTATTTCTGTTGTGTCACATTTCACCACAGTCACAGTTCTTGGGCAGATTTTACACCTCTAGTAGATGGTGGACAGAATCTGGCCAATTTCTGGACTAAGGACTCTACAAGGTATAAGTTCTGAAGTCATATATATTTACACTTTAAGAGTTAGAACAGTATCATGAAGAATCAGGCCTCCTTGTGAGGCTGCATAATTTCAAATGTTCATTTTCATTTGAACTGAAGTGCTAAGAATCTGTCAAGTGTCTTTCTATAATGCAATAACTGTTTGCAGGACACCTGGATATCTAACAAACAGAGCCTTTTTAGAAGGGGTTGTCAAAGGCAGGCCAGAATAAAAGCTTTAATTTAGAATTAATGAGCTCAGTTTGTGCCAATACCCTTTCAGAAACAAATATAAAACTTAATTACACTGTGTCAGCCCCTAACAGGTTGGACTTCCTTGTTTTTTGCTGATACATTCTGTGCTACGTCCTCTTTGCTGGTCATTAGGGACCAAGCATCTTAATTGCATGGTCAGTGCAAAATGAAACATTTTCTCCTTCTGTTTGCAGCAAGCCATAAAAGACACAAGTTTCTATTGCTTTCCAAGTGGGCAAAGATACTGCAAAGTGGATTTAAGATGTTTTCATTCTAGTTCTCCATAAATGCTTCTCTAAGTGTGCCAGCACCCAGAACCACAAGCTGATGTGCAGGTGAGGTGCCAGGCATGAGGGATCAGCCTGAAACACTTGTGAAAAATCATGGTTGACCATCTCCACCCCAAGGCTTCATTTACCAACTCAGCCACAACAACAGTAATGACAGGATGGCTTTAATTTTAAATCTTTGAAGCTCCATAGAAGCAAAATTTCATGATCCTAAACACCTTGGGAAGCATATACGTGTTACTGATAGGAAAATGGATGGACTGAAAGGTAAATATTACTGAAGAAAGATCATAATTTATTTGACCAAGTTAAGCTTTCAACACAAAGCCATTTGGACTCTGAAAATCAGGCTTTGTTCTTCTTATGTACCATTTTTTTAGATCATATCTTTTCATTGAACTTTTCTATTCAGGAATAGTTGTTCCTAACAGTACTGTGTATGCAGCTTGAATTGTTGTACATCAATATTTTACCTTCAGACTTTTTTTTTCTTTTTGGCTTCTATTTTAACCTACCTGACTGTATAAATGGGGGAGGGAGGAAGAAGATGCATGTTTAACTATCAGTTTTGTTTCACTTCTTAGAACAGCTTATCTAGATGGATGAAGTGAATTTGGTAAATATATGTGGGAAATGCAATTTTATGTCAATTACCAGGAAACAATCAATCAAAATACATTTTACTGTACCAATATTTATGCATGTGACCACAGGTTGTATTGTATTTAAAGATATTTCTGACAAAACATGGAATATGAGTGTTTTGTAAAATTAATTCATTAACCAAAGTAGACACATCCATGCAGCCACAAGTTAATTCAGCTTTGCTCCTATGTAGCCAGTCTCTGAGATATATATATATAAAAATATATATAAATATTTTCTATTAGACTGCTTTCTGTACAACATCTCTTTTAAACCATCCAGGTTCATGTTTGATGACATTGATTAAAGGGTTACACATCTGAGACAGAAACCTTCCACCTTTTCTCCCTTCATCAATCTATTTGAAATGCAACTCCAGATGCAGCTTTTATGGCTTCAGCTCTTCAGAGAACCTCAGTTCAAAGTCTGATTTTACAAGCAGAATTTTTGGCTCACAAATAGATGCCTCATCATTTTGGGGGCTCATTATTAGCCACATACTCAATTCTTGGAAGTCTGGCTGAGTAATAAATAGCCTACATTTGCAATTAGGGCAGCTGCATGTCTAGGATGTAGTAACTGCATTTGTCTTGCTGTCAGGGCAAGCTGGTACCTGCAGCAATGTTATACACTTGTTCTTTTCATAACTCCCTAGAAAAATTGTAATATTAGTTAAGAAAGGTGCTGGAAAACCAGCTGTGCCACTTGGGCAGGGATATGACAGGGCAAAACACATATGTGACAACCTGTGTGCAAAGATGCCTCTTTTCCCTCCATTCTGACTCTCGACGGAGAAGCAGACAACTCTTGCTCGCTCAGACTTGTGTCAACCAATAAGCTAAAAATCCTTCTTCTCTTCTTTGTCCAAACACAAACTGACCATCAAGCAGCCTGGGATATTTCAAAACATCTCCGTTTGTGTCAAGCTGCTCAGCAAAATAACAATTTCATCCCAAGATGTGCCAGAGGCATAGCTTTGCTCTATTATCTGCATCCGACTTCAAGGGCTGTGAAGCATTTTCTCCCAATTTTGACAGAAATTAAATTGATCCGGTCTACAAAACTATGGATGAAACAAATTTAATGTGTACTTCTCCTCCTTCCCAGATTTGTTTTGTATGGAAAGGGTTGCTTCATTTTAAGAAAAGAAGATCTCAGGAGGGCACATTTGAATGGGTATACATTGTAATACTGCCTCATGGTCCCATTCTGTGATTAGGGACTTCAAGGTCCCTAATTCTGTGATTAATTTAAAAAAAAAAAAAGAAGGGGGGGGAAATGTTTGTCTCCACTGAGTCTAGTATTTATTTTAGAATTTTTAGCTTCTCTGCAACAACAACAAAAATTAACATTCTGGTTTCATTTTCATTTTTCGTAATGCAACCTGATGTTCTCACACCCTGTGGCTGGAGGTGCTGCGAGACCCACAGCCTCATCCTCAGCAGCAAGGGGCACTGTTGCAGCTACACTGACCAACCAACTCGTAACGAGGAAATACCTTTGCACAATTTGGGAATACTAATTTCCTGAAAATCATCTTCTTTACACTGGCAGTCCATCAGCTACCTAATTAAGACTAGAACTTCCATGTTCTATGTTTCAAACGCAGAAATAATAGTTTACAAAGATAAGATATTAAATGGAGGAAAGGGGTGGCATGCGACTGCCTGCAGTGGAAGCTAAGCAAATGACTATCTCCTGGTAGACTTCTCTGCATGTCAATAGCAAGAAAACATTGTTCTAATCTGATATTTGCCTGGTTTCTTCCAGAAAATGAGCTGTCAGTTAAACTGTAGTAGCTCAGTTCCACAGCAACTGGTAATATTTGCATCTGGCATCTGTGGAGTTTAAGCTGTTTTAAAAGACAAGCTACAGTTTCCTTTACAAGTGGCATCTTTGTTAAAGGTTTAAGAGTCAGAGGTTCCTAAATATTTTCCTAGGTGCATAAAAGGTAAATTTGTGTACCTAACTCCCATGCTAATCTGTCATGTATCTTCTGGTTTTGTGAACTGATCTTTCTGGCTTTCACAAACAATGCAAAGAAAGGACCACAGCAAGATGTTCCTTTGGCAGAGATGCTTCAGCCACATCCAAAGTCCTGTGAAGGAGAGGAAAATAATAAACGGAGAGGCAAGGAATGCAGCCACGGTCAGGGTAGATAGCAACATCTGAGACTGTTCCTGGTCCAATCCAAGATGCACTCAAGGGAAATGAAAGGTGCCCCAATGAAAGTTCCTCAGCAAGATGCAGAAACCATTTAGTGAAAATCTGAGGCAGTGTTAAAATTTTATCACTTAGAAGGCACAACAAGCAGTATTTTCACCACGTGTGCCTTGACATCTGCTTCTTTACTGGTTACTACCTTGCCAAAAATGCCTAGTTTTATTCAAATATTCTTACACCTTGACCCTCGGTGCCTTCTCATCTTCTTCCCTTGACACTTTGGTGAGGACATTTAACTTGAGTCATTAGGATTGAGGCTGTCTTGGTTTAATGGCAGCTGCCAACCAACCAACCCCCAGTTGCTCATTTACTCCCCCTACAGCAGCAGAATCAGGGAAGAGAAATGGAAGAGTAAGAGTGAGAAAACTCATGGGTTGAGATAAGAACAATTTAATAATTGAAATAAAATTATTAATAATGACAGATAATAACAGTAAAAACAATAGTTTGTAATGGAAAGGAAAATATCAATGAGAGAGAAATAAAACCCAAGAAAGACAAGGAATGCAACTGAAAAATATCCCTCCCCACCTACTGATAAAAGCCCAGCCAGTCCCCAAACAGCAAAACCTCCTGCAACCTTTCTCATTGTTTATTGCTGACATAAGACAACATCATATGACATCATGTGACATCATACTACATCATATGACATCAGAAGGCATCATATGACCCCATACTACATCATATAACATCATAGCTCACTTGGTTGAGCGTGGTGCTGAAATGTCAACGGTCGTGAGTTCGATTCCCGTTCGGTCCTCATGTGTTGCTTGATCTAATTGAGAGGCGTCCCTGCCCATGACAGGGAGGTTGGATTAAAGGTCCCGTCCAGCCTAGGCCATTCTATGATTCTATGATATGGCATCGTATGGCATTATATGACATCATACGGTCTGGGATATCCTTTTGGTCAGTTGGGGTCAGCTGGCCTGGCTGTGTCATCTCCCATCTTTTTTGTGCACCCCGACCTACTCACTGGTGGAGTGGGGTGATGAGCAGAGAAAGCCTTGACTCTGTGTAAGCAGGGCTCAGCAGTAACAAAAATACCCCTGAATTACCAGCACTATTTGCAGCACAGATCCAAAATACAGCCTCATACTAGCTACAGTGAAGAAGATTAACTCTATCCCAACCAAAACCAGCACAGAGGCTCATCCAGATCATGCCTCCAAGGGCCTGTCTTCGTGCATTTGCAGTTCTGACCACCAGTGGCAGTTGATATTGCTGCCATACATAGCTGATAAAGACAAAATATACTTTAAACCATTCATAAACCAGCCTGCAAGCAAAGTGTGCTGATCTGCCTTGTCTCAGCATAGCTGGCATTTGAATAAACATAAATAGTTAGAAAGCTGATGGAAGCTAAAAAAAAGTTTCCCGAAGGAAACTGCCCCTGGAAGTCTTTCTTTGTTGCTGGACAATATACAATTAATGGGCATTTGAGGCTTCACCTGAGAAGGGATAGTCAGCTAGTTCCAACTCAGAGATTTTAACTCTGAGAGGAAAACCTTGATTCCACACCTAAGGCTGATGTAGAGGTTGGAAAACCCAGCTTACAGCCAGCATGGAGGGTGGGGACACAGCAGGATTAAATATATCATGTTATTTTATGAATGTCTTCAATTTGCCCTGCAAAAAGTGCTCTGTTGACAGAAGTGGGCTATCCGAGAGGACCTCGTATTTTCCCTGGGAACCACATCCATGAAAGGAGTTATTTTGAGACAGAAGTAAATCTCTGAGAAACCAGTTATAGCATATATTGTGAAGCCCAGAGAGACATGTCAAATCACTGATTAATTGTTAAGCAACACCTTATTTCCCTGTTTTCTGACGGCTGTGCATTTATCATGCAATGGGAGGCTCTGTACATGACAGCAACTACACAGCTATTTAGGCTTGATGTGTCTTTGGAGCCCTATATAACGAAAATACAAAGGGAAGCTGTGGAGGTTTTTTAATACCTGTCATTGTGGAGTAAACCCTTCCTGGCATCTCACTGGAGAGAAAGCAGCCTAGACTTTGTGTTAGACTTTATTTTAGTTGTATCTGCTAAATTCAAGAAGGGTTTGCATCCTATTATTTTCCTATTAAATAGGCTTGTTATTGACTTGTTATTAGCTTGTTATTAGCTTATTTAGTCAATTAACTCATAAAGCATAGCTTTTAATAAAGCATAAACTTCTCATTTCTTTAGCCAGGACTAATAGATTTCTCTTCCTAGACTGACATGGTTAAATGGGTGAGGGGAAAAGATATCCTTCACCTACCACCTAAGCACTTCAATGGAAAGAGGGATTAATAAATGATGAGATCATCCCACTCCCTTTGGATAGTTCATAAACAGTATATATATATAAAATACATAGCCTATGTGGGTGGATCCATGCACCCCAGGAAGATGAAATCCTAAAGGCTGAACTGTACAAATAGCCAACACAAATAAAAAGCATTTATCGTAATAGACCCTTTTAGTAGCATGCGAAAATATGAATCTCTGTCGCAAGACACAGCATCAAAGTTCCATAATTTTTTAACCAAACTGAAAATGTAGAACATAATAAAGTGTGTTTTTCATCTCTGCACAGGTTGTCTGGAGGCTGGGCACGCACAGCTTAGGTCTAAGTGACTTTAAAAAAAGACAGCTTATCAAGGTGCCCTTGGAGGCTGTGACAATGTATCAGCTGTTTAGACATATGAAGTAAACAGAAACAACCATGTTTGGAATGAGGGGGGAATTTAAATGAAAAGCAAACCAAAGCAAATAGGGAAAGGAAGAGAGAAATTAGCAAGTCAAAAGAAGTTGTTTTGCCACTCTGCTTGACGGTCACTTATGGCTGGGGACAGACTGTCCAGTCAGCCTTCTGGCAGGGTCATGGTGAGGGGTGGCACCTCCAGCTGTATGCCAGGTCATGGTATTATTCTGGGGGGCTCCCAGGAGCACGATGTCTCTGCTGAGGTTTATCAGGACATGCTGTTCAGTTCTGTGCTTGCCCAGTAGTTCTTTGACCGGCAAAAGCAATGGTAGGCGTAAGTCTATATTCCTCAGTATGTCATGACATGGAGACTCCAGACTGGCATGGATGTGTGCTGTGATACTGGCTGCGTTGTTTTTCAGCAGAGGTGATGAGACAGAGTTCTGCTAGATCCTCCGTGTCTGGATGCAGTGATGACTCTATTAGGACCACCTGGAATTCTTCTTTTGAATCAGCTAATCCCAGGAGTGAAGAGGCACAGGGATATATGGAGCACAGCTCTTGGGTGGATGCTTCCTTCTCCTTCCATGAGGGACACTCCAGTTTACTTCTACCCTAATTACTGAGTCTGGTTTGCATTTTAAGTTGATTGACCACTAATGACTCAGAATACCCACTGTCCAGATCAAACAAGTGGTGGCACCAAAGCTGTTTAACATCTTCAGTGATACAGACAGTGGTGCTGAATGCATCCTCAGAAAGTTTGCAGGTGACACCAAGTTGAGGAGGGCAATTGATTCAATAGAGGGAAGTGATGCCATCCAGAGGGACCATGACAGGCCTGAGGAGTGGACCTGTGGGAAAATCATGAAGTCCAACAAAGTCAAGATCCTGCACTTGGACCAGGGCAACCCCCAGCATAAATACAGACTGGGGAAGGAATGAGAGAAGCCTTGCAGAGAAAGACTTGAGGATTCTGGTGAATGAAAAATCGAACATGATCTGGAAATATGCACTTGCAGCTCAGAAAACCAGTTGTATTCTGAGCTGCTTAAAAAGAAGCGTGGCCAGCAGCTCGAGGGAGGTAATTCTGTGCCTCTGCTCTCACGAGACCCCACCTGCAGTGCTGTGTTCAGATAATGAGAACAGGCAAAGTAGGCCACACTAGATGACATTCCCATGTCCTTTCTGACCTGAATTATTGTAAAATTTTATGAAAGAGGACTACCACATGGAAATAAAGGGGAAAGGAGCTGAGACCACAAATCAGTCAGAAAAAAGAGGCAATAAAGAAGAAAACATGCAGCTGTCCTCGTTTTGGTTGAGATAGAGTTTATTTTCTTCCTAGTATCTGGTATAGTTTAGTGTTTTGGATTTTAGATGAGAATCATGTTGATAACTCACTGTTGTTTTAGTTGTTGCTGAGCAGTGCTTACACTAAGTCAAAGACTTTTCAGCTTCTTGTGCTGCCCTGACAGCAAGGAGGCTGGGACTGCATGAGGAGCTGGAAGGGGCCACAGCCAGGACAGCGGACCCCAACTGACCAAGGGGATATTCTGTACCATAGGATGTCACACCCAATATATGAACTGGGGGGGAAAGCTGGCCAGGGGACCACTGCTTGGGAACAGGTTGGGCATCTGTCAGTTGGTGGTGAGCAATTGTTTTCATTTGCATCACTTGTTTTTCTTGGGTTTTATTTCTCTCTCTTTTTGCTACTTTCCTTTTCATTACTACTTACTATTATGTATTAGTATTAGCATTAGCAGTATTTTATTACAGGTATTAAACAGTTTTTATCTCAACACATGAGTTTTATTGATTTTACCCTTCCAATTCTCTCCTCCATCCCTCTGGAGGAAAAAAAGCAAGTGGCTGGGTGGTTGTTGGTTCCCAGCTGGTGTTAAAACATGACAACAGCATAGGAGGGTTTTAATTGTAACATCAGACTATTTGCTGTATATATATTCTCACACGGAGAAATTGTTGTATTGTATTTTTCATGTGCACACACTAAGTAATTGCATAGTCTGATCCAAATTTTCCAAATTTTTAACTTGCACCAATGGTTTTGGGTAACTTCCCAACATTGATCTGTGGTTATGCCTCTGCTTTTCTTTTCAACTTCTATCTCTCAGAAGAGATTCACTTTGGAAAACCACTGTCTGGGAGAAGTGACAAAATTGGAACAACCTTAACACACAGACACAATGGAATGGAAACGGGAAGAATTTCCCCAGTGACCAGGCTGATGAAAGTCAGAAAGGAGCTGAGCTGAGAGGAGGAAGGGGGCCAGTCTCTAGGAGCTGTTACTCCAACTGTTTTATAAAAACTCACTTTGGGTAGTTCAGACATTAACAAATCCAGCAGAACGCCTTTAGGGAAATTTCTGAGTGAGTTTGGCTGAGATTGATGAAAATTACACAAACAGAACAAACTGGCAGACATAGGGGCACAAGTCTTCACTTTCATAAGTCTCATAGTTATTAAGAATCTGACATTCTCCAATGCCAGGAACTCTATTTCCTGCTCCTGTCCCCTTCTGCATCTAAGTACAAATGTTAGACTGACAGAACAAAGTATAAACCCCTGTCTCAGGTTTATAATCTAAACATACAAAAAGATATCAACAGTGATTGGAAATATTGTGGACTCCGTGACTACCACAATAAAGCTAGATGAATATTTATCATGTGCATTACACCTACTTCTCTATCTACCCACTTTATATGCCTGTTCCTGCAGCTATACATTACTGAAGATCATTTTAAGATTTCCATCTCAATAAGCCCATGTGCATGGTTTGTCTGAGTCACCCTCCATCTTCACACCATAAGCTGCAGTCTGGTGGGGGATGGCAGAGCAATATACCTAGAAACACCATGTCTGGGGGATAGTCGGGGGCTCAGGATATTGTGGCAAATCCTCTATGCTGTAGCTTACCTTCTTGGCTTGTTTAGTCAAAATCCAAGTCCCGGGCAGTGCTTTGGGTTCCTGGCAAGTGGGATCAAGGACTGCCAGTCAGCTCAAGCATGCAGTTGAAGAGGACTTTTCTCGGATCTCCTGTTGAAGCCAACAGATGGGAATGGTTCAAAAAGTCACGCAAGCCTTCAGCTGACAACTCCTGTGAAGTCCCACCTGTGCTTTGCTAGCACAGCCCCATACCACTTTAGATGCAGTCTTTCCCACTACTGATGGAACTCTTCAGACAAAAAACAAGCCAGATCTGAAAGCAGTCTGAAGAGGGTCCCTTCGGAGAGCCGGCCAAGTTAACGATCATCACACCAATATGGCTACAGATCGTCCTCCCTTTATTGCTCCGGACAGCTCAATATATACAGTTCAGCAGTGTCCCCGCGCCTGCCCCTTCACAGAGTTGGTCAGTTACAGGTTTACACACGCCAGCGTTTTATTGGGTAGTGCCATTCCACTGTGCAGGCGGCTCTCGCCCCCCCTTCTCCCCCCGGGGCCAGCACCTCCCGCCAAGCATCTCGCAAAGCTCTCACAAAACAGATAAAACCTCCTCCTCCCTGTGTTCCAAGGCAGCTTCAAGGACAGAGCCCCTGTTTAGGCCTAAGCTGGGTTGTCCACACTTTTAAAGTTATACCGCACCTCTGCTCCACAAGAAATTCCTCTACATATCCCCCTTTTTCTTTTTGGACAACCCAGGCTTCATCCGCTAGCTTGCTTATCATTTTCTTGATTATATTTATCAAACAACTAAACATAACTAAGCCTATAACAATTAAAACTGCAATAACCAAAAATGTCTTAACTAAACTCTTAATTCATCCTGTCAAAGTTCTCACACCCATCACCCTAAATCATACTTTGATCCTTAATCACACACTTCTAACAAAGCAAAAGGCAGCTGGTTTCCCTGCCTTGCTTCTAGCTAAAGAAAGATCACTCTGCTGGTTAGTACATAAACCTTAACACCTACTATGTGGCTTTGATTACACAACCAATATAAGCTTCATTGTTAGTCACGCAAAGAGGATACATATTAATACAACAGATAACATTGAGAACAGTCACATTTTCCCATAATTGCACTGCCATCAGCTGTAAGCATCTTCTGCCAGTCCAACCCATGTCGTCGTTGGTAATCGGTACTTCAGGGTCCCATCACGTCACTGGGCAAAACAGAGGGGTTCAAGAGACGGGCCCAGTGCACGGTCGTGTTGCTGCTGCGCTGTTGAAGTGACAGGATGCTGCACAGCCACATCATGCGGGATCATGCGGTTCCCAGGTCCCTTGTCCGTTATTAATAATAACAGGACACACAATCGAACTGGCTGCTTCCCAATCTCCCTCTATTATAGCGTCTCTGATGACACCGCTCCATCGCTGTTGCAAAGGATCCTTTATGGTTCAAGCTTGAAAGTCAGGCTTGAGTGAGGGAGCTGATGGTAATGGGGGAGCTGAACTGGTTTAAGGGTTTCTTCTATTTCTTGCTGTCTAGTTGATAATTCAGCGAGTTTGTTCAGGATCTCTTTCAGGGGTTCATCCTGATCTTCCTTCTTCCCCCCCCCCCCTTTTTTTTTTTCCTTTTTTTTTCTTTTTTTTTTTTTTCTTATTAGCTCAAGTATTACTTCAATCACTCTGTTATCACACAGGGGGAGCAGAATTTCCCAGGTCTGTTTTGATCACACTCTCCCGTTCACTCCCATGCACATCTGGTGTACAAGAAGCGTCTTATCTTCATTCTCACGGACAAGCTCTCAACATGAGCTGTACCTGGCTGGTCAGGGTCTCTTTTCATAATTAGCAAGCAAGAGTTATGCACTTGTTTAGAAAAGCGCTCAGCTCAAGGACGAAAGTCTTAATTCTGCAACGCAGTGCAGTTTCTCCTTTTTCTTTTTTTTTTCTTTTTTTTTTCTTTTATTTTTTTTTTTTCCTTTTTTTTTTTTTTCCTTCGACCCAGTCGGGACGAGCAGGGAGTTTCTTCCTTTGCCTTTTTCCTTTCCTGCCCTCCCCGCAACGCTTCGATCGCTGCCGCAGCAACTTTCTTTTCTGCTTGCATGATTTCTAGAGTGCGTATTACGGTTTTCCAAACCGTTCCTAGTTCTTTCGCTTCCTTTCCTTCTGTTCCTCTCTCTAGAGTACAGTCCCACAAAAAGTCTCCTACTTCACGCCATTCCGTGGAACTAAAGATTAATGGCGGGTCGTTCATTTTCTCCCGTTTCCGAGCCCATGGGGCTAATACGTCTCGCTCCTTTACTTTTCCTCCTCTCTTAGAGAGTATACTAAGGAGGCGAGTTGCCGCATCCGTTTCCATCGTGGTCTTACCTTGGCAGGGGCTTGATCAGCTGCTCAAGCTCTGGTCTCCGGTGCCCTTTTGGTCACACTCGGAACTCTCCTGCCTCCAGCTCTCCGGCTCCCAAATCGGCTCACGTCCGATGCTTCGGAGTCTTCCCGCATTTAAGCAATCCGCATTTAAGCATCCATAGAGGGTCCCTTGTTCAGGCGCCAGATGAAGAGGGGCCCTTCGGAGAGCCGGCCAAGTTAACGATCATCACACCAATATGGCTACAGATCGTCCTCCCTTTATTGCTCCGGACAGCTCAATATATACAGTTCAGCAGTGTCCCCGCGCCTGCCCCTTCACAGAGTTGGTCAGTTACAGGTTTACACACGCCAGCGTTTTATTGGGCAGTGCCATTCCACTGTGCAGGCGGCTCTCGCCCCCCCTTCTCCCCCCGGGGCCAGCACCTCCCGCCAAGCATCTCGCAAAGCTCTCACAAAACAGATAAAACCTCCTCCTCCCTGTGTTCCAAGGCAGCTTCAAGGACAGAGCCCCTGTTTAGGCCTAAACTGGGTTGTCCACACTTTTAAAGTTATACCGCACCTCTGCTCCACAAGAAATTCCTCTACAGCAGTCCTAAGCACTCAGTGGAGGACACAGTTCAAAATCTAAAATTGCAATCCTCAAAGCACAGAGACAACTGCCAGCCCCAAGATGTCCAGCTCTGCAGTGCCTCGGCTCCTGGCAGCAATAGTGCTCCAGGTGTCTCAGCTCTGCCTCCTGGCATGCCACCACAGATACATCTGTGGTGACAAGACTGAGCAGCTTAGTACCCAATTAATTCTCAGTATTCCTCCACTACGCAGCTCTCATTATGAATTTTTACACAACTTCAAAGTGTTACTGCGACCCCCTTTTCTATGTACTAACCCACTTGTTAAAAGGTTCAATCTTTTCTTCCCAGTGGGCTTCAAATCCCCTTCACACGTTTTCCTGAGGTGAAACAAGAGATAGAACTGTTGCCTGCTCAGACTAAACCATGTTGGGACTAAGGTTTGGACTGAATTATTCAAAAGATTATCTAATCTGGAAGCAAAAGCATTCACTAGGAAAGGGTGCAAAGATTTGAGTTACTTTCCCCGCTTCAGACACTTCTTTCGTGTACACTACTGTGCTGGTTTGGGCTGGGGTGGAGTTAGTTTTCTTCACAGTAGCTAGTATGAGGGTGTGATCTGCATCTGGAGTTAGTTTTCTTCATAGTAGCTAGTATGAAGCTGTGGTCTGGATCTGTGCTGCAAACAGTTTTGATAACTGTGGGATGTTTTCATTATTGCTGAGCAGGGCTTACATAAAGTCAAGGCCTTCTCTGCTCCTCACCCAGCCCCACCAGTGAGTCGGCTGGGGGTGCACGAGGAGCTAGGAGGGGACACAGCTGGGCCAGCTGACCTCGCCTGACCAAAGGGATATCCCAGACAGTATGATGTCATATGATGTCAGCAATAAACTATGAGGAAGGTTGCAGGGGGTGCTGCTATTCAGGGATGGGCTGGGCATTGACCAGCTGGTGGTGAGTGATTTGCATTGCTTGTCATTCTTCGGTTTTATTTCTCTCTCATTGATATTTTCCTTTTCATTACAATGTATTACTATTATTAATTAATTATTATTATCATCTATTTATTGTATTTCAATTATTAAACCTTTCACAAGTTTTCTCATTGTTATTTTTCCAATTCTCTTCCCTCATCCCACTGTGGGGGGAGATGAGCGAGTGTCTGGGTGGGGTTTGGTTGCCAGCTGTTGTTACACTATGACATTCATGTTATTTTAATGGAAAGACAACAAAGAACTCATATCTCTCCCATTCCTGGCTGTACACTATAACCGATGTGGTACAAAGCCACAAGACCACAGATGTGCTTTTTTTCTTAATAAGTTCTGAACTACTTAACAGAGGGTAATGAGCTTCATGACAGCTTTTATGAGCCTTAGACCTCAGGTCATGAAGCCCGTAGCCCGGTTATCTAAGGATTGTTGTGGAAGCAGAGTTGAGAATCAAGCCTAAAATTTAAAGTTGCAAGTTCATAGAATCATAGAATGCATCGGATTGGAAGGGATCTCCAAAAGTTATCTAGTCCAACTCCCCTGCAGTGAGCAGGGACATCTTTAACTAGATCAGGTTGCTCAGAGTCCCATGAAACCTGACCTTGAATGTCTCCAAGGATGGAACCTTCACCACCTCTCTGGACAACCTATGCCAGTCTTTCACCACCCTCACAGTAAGGTATTTCTTCCTGATATCTAGTCTAAATCTACCTTGCTCTAGTTTAAAACCTATAAAATCTATAAAATATCAGCTGCAGTTTTATAACCACTGTTTCTTCTTAATTTTATATATTGCCTCTCTATGTTTATGCATTACAGGTAAACTTTGTGCATAGAAATGAAGTAGCTGCTTTTGCATTTCTGTAAAACCAGGTTTGATTTAAGAGATACAAAAGCTGTAAATATGTCTGGATACACATATGTTTTCTGCTCTGATAACAATAAATACATTTGTTGTATGATTTTCCAGCTAATAAAGAAATAGTGGAGAAAAAAAATTAAAAATGCAAAGAGGGAGAAATTAATTGCAAAATATCTTTTAAATGTTAAGGAAGATATAAGAGATAATCTTACAATGGAGATTCATAAAAGGATACTCTCATTAAGTAAACAGTTGCAAGTCAGAATAAATGCATATGTCAAACAGATGGGGCTGTCAGCAAGAGCATGGTGGAGCAATGTGCTGAGATAATTTAAGAAAAAACAGAAAGCAGGCTGTAACATAATAAAATTATTTCAGTTTAAACAAGAAAGAAAGACAGCATTGCAAATTCACAAGGGAAACAAGAAGTTATTGTAGCTCTACTTGTGGCATATTGAGTAAAGATGCATCAGCAATACCGAATTCCTGTAGGACTGTGATATTTATAAGAGAGGGAATCAAGATTGCAAAGGGCACTGGAAATCATAGAGATTTTGACCACATCTTGGATTTGTATGTGCTCAGTGTACACAGAAAGGATACACTGAAGTACCTACAGCAACGAATTTAAGTAAAAAATAGATTGATTTCTGGAATTGTGGGATCCTTGCAGTTCCTGCAGAGCTGTCAGCAGGTATGTTACTGTCATACAAGGAAAGCACAGGAAATACAAAGTGAACAACAGTGCTTTTAAAGTGTTCAAAGGTCGTGAAGAAAACCATCTCCAGATAATGGCATATTGGCTTCAGAGTCATAAAATTCTTTCAAAAACAAAATAAAACCTTCTTTTCTGATTTCTGAATACTGAGGGCTTCACACAATTTTCCTCCCAGCTTTTCTTATCAAACAGAATTTGGAATAATCCTTTTTCTAAAAAAGACAATGAAAGACAAAATTCCCGCACATTCATGTGATTCATTTAACTGGGAGCTTAACAAAGCTCAACAGAAGGATTGCCACTAACTTGTATTAATTAACAGCTTTGAATGACTGTCCAAATTCAACTGTCATGTCTGAAAACATCGGCTTTAGTACAATATACAGTCCAATATATATAATATTTATAGAAAGAATAGTATATCTACGTGCAGTATGTGTAATTTATGTACAGTATTGTCTATACAGCTTACTTAGTATAGCATCTAGCAGATGCTATAGATACGTATGCATCCATAAGTGTAAGGCTGCTAAATTTCCAGAGGGAAGGAAGGTTCCTGCCAGAAAGCCAGCTCCTTCATGGGCTTCTCTCCATGGAGCAAGGTTCCTGTCAGCAGCCAACTCTGACATGGACTTTCCACAGGTTGCAGCTTCCCTCAGGTCACAGCCACCTCATATGGTGTGGGATCTTCCATGGGCTGCAGGTAGATATCTGCTCCACCATGGACCTTCACGGGCTACAGGAAGACAGCCTGTCTCACCATGGCCTTCATCATGGGTTGCAGAGGAATCTCTGCACCAGTGCATGGAGCACATTCTCCTCCTCCACCAGCCTTGGCAGGGTTGTGTCTCACATTTCTCACTCCTCTCTCGGAGATTCTGTGCAGTGTTTTTTACCTTTCCTTAAATATATTATCACAAAGGCACTACTAGCATCACTGACAGACTCAGCTTTGGCCAGTGTTGGGTTCATCCTGGATTCAGCTGCAGCTGACTCTGTCTGACATGGGGGCAGCTCCTGTCTTCTCAAAGAAACCAGTGCATCCCCCACTACTACAAAGACCTTGCCACATAAAACCAGTACAGTCCCAAATCAACTCATCTTCCTGTTCACCTTTCCTTCCAGCACAGTTTCTTCATTCTTCCTGCATTTCCTCTTCCTTCAGCCCATTATCCCAGTGTCCTGTTCGGTTCTGCCCACTCCTACAGCCACTGCCAGTAGTGTGGTCCTGGACACCAACTCTGCGCTCTACCAGCAGGCCAACACTTGCTCTTCTTTGACTGACTACAAATGGCAGCCAAGCTTTGCCCTTCCTCAGCTTCTCTTAGTAGGATAAGGTTTGAAAATCTTGTGGCAGGTTTGGAAATCTTAACAAGAGCACATGCTTATTAAAGTCAACCAGACAGACCTCTAAAGACAGAAAACTAGGACAGATCCAGGAAATAAAAAGCAGATATGTGGTGGATCAATTTTTTATGTCTTACGTTATATCTCACTGATTAAAGTACTTTCACAAAATGTGTAGAAGGACAGTTCGTTGTAGTCTCTTGGGATTCATCAGTCTCAGCATGCTACAGAAAGCACAATATGCAGTTTCTTTCCTATTTCTTGGTGATTGTTATACAACAGCAATACCCCCAATAGGGTGAAGATCAAAGAAAACCTTCTCTCAGATTAAGTCCCAAGTGTATCTTTTCTTGGTAAGGAAGACAGAAATATGAAGGAGAAAGATTCATTTGAGTGTTCAGCACATGGATCAATTCCCTAGGAGATCTCCAGTAAGGTATTCAAATCCCCATCTCCCTCGGGACACACGTTACCTCAACAGCTGAATCCCTTTTCTCACCTTTTCTTCTGCCTGTTTTCACTGCACCTTATAAGGCACCAGTGAATGACTGATGTCACAGAAATCTTCACTAAAACCAGAGGTGGTCTGGCAGCCACAGAAATCATTGCAGTCAATTGAGTCATTAGGCTGTCTAAGATTGCAATCACAAATAAGAAATCTTTTCATTTGCTTGCAACAATGACAACAAAAATAAGCTTTTCTCAGATCGGTCTGCTAGCCTCTCTCAGATCTTTTCCCTAAACCATCAAGAATCTCAAAGTAGCAAGTCTCTGTTATAGCCAGAAAAGACTTTATGTATACTCAGAGACCAAACAAATTAATGTGAGTGGAATCTACTAAAGAACAATATGCAGCTTGAGATGTTTTTGAGCTAATAATAGCTGGTAGCTGGATACAGTATCAAGGACGTCCTTCTTACTCTCCCGCATTACTTCTGATAATTAGTGGAAATAGTGTACTGGGTCCTTTGTATGATACAGGATTAAATTTTATGTCATGCAGTCAGTGGAACAAAGTAAGCCAAAAACTTCTTTGGGAACTACAGACCTTCATTCAAGAGGAAGCCAGAATAATCAGGTAACAGGTTTTTTTTGTCTGTGCCCTGCAAGAATCACACTATGCGTTAGGAAAATTGTTTTTCAGTAATCACTTGGAGCCAAGCAATTTGACATGCTCAGTATTATATTTTGATTCTTAGCATCATATAAAACGTCCCTTGATATAAAGTGTTGTAGTGGGTTGATCTTCGTTGGTTATGAGGTGCCCACCAAGCTGCTCTATCACTCCTCAACAGGACAGGGAAAGAAAATGTGATGGAAAAGCTCATGGGTTCAAATAAGGGCAGAAAGATCACCCAGCAGTTACCATTGCAGGAAACCCAGACTTAGGGAAATTAATTTAATTTATTGCCAATTAATAGCAAAGTAGGATAGTGAGAAATATGAACAAATCTTAAAACCTCTTTCCCCCACTCCTCCCTTCTTCTCAGGCTCTATTTCACTTCCAACTCTTCTACTTCCTCTCCTCATCTATCAAAGGGGACAGGGAATGGGGGTTGCAATCACCTCATAATGCTTCGTGTCTGCCTCTCCCTGCTTCTCACTCTGTTCCTCTGCTCCCCCAGGATCTCACTCAGTCCTTCGTGAATGTTTCAAAGATGAGTCCTTCCCAAGGGCTGCAGTTCTTCAGGATCTGCTCCAGCATGTGTCCTTTCCACAGGTGAAGTTCTTCAGGAGCAGACTGCTTCAACATGGTTTTACCATCGTTTTGGTTTGGCCTGGCCAGATTTCAGCGGCGGGGGGGGGAGCTGCTGGGTGGCTTCTGTAAGAAGCTGCTAGAAGCTCCCCAAGATTGATAGAGCCAATGCCAGCCGACTACAAAGAGGGACCCGCCGCTGGCCAAGGCTGAGCCTATCAGTAAGGTGATAGGAGAGGAACGCCTCTGTGAAAAACATATTTAAGAACGGGAAAAAGAACTGCGCCATAACAGCTGGCACAGAGATGGAGGAGTGAGAGTCTGTGCAGACACCAAGGTCAGTGAAGAAGGAGGAGGGGGGAGGATGAGCTCCAGGCGCCGGAGCAGAAGGAGTCCCCCGGGTCCGTGGTGAAGACCATGGTGAAGCGGGTTGTCCCCCTGCAGCCCATGGGCGAGGTGCAGAAGTCCACCGTGAGGATCACCGCATAGATGTCCACCGAGGACTCCACGCCGTGTGGGTGGATGCCTGAAAGGGGACTGTAGCCCGTGGGGAGCCCACGTCAGAGCAAGTTGCTGCCAGAACCTGTAGCCCGTGGAAGAGGGAATGCCCACGCTGGAGCAGGTTGGCTGGTGGGACTTTTGGGACGTTGTGGGTGGCTCATGCTGGAGCAGTTTCCCCCGAAGGACTGCGCCTCAGACTCACGAGGGGTGGGCTGCCCCTCGTGAGGTGTCTCGCGTTGGGCAGTTTGTGATGAATTGCCCTTTGTGGGACGACTCACGCGGAGAAGAGAGCGTGAAGCTTGTCTCCCGTGAGAGGGACCCCACAGTGACCCTGGGGAAGAGTGAAGAGTCCTCCCCCGGAATGAAGAAGCGGTGGAACCAACGTCGGATGAACTGACCGCAGCCCCCATTCCCTGTCCCCCTGTGCTGCTCAGGGGGAGGAGGTGGAGAAACCGGGATTGATGTTAAGCCCGGGAAGAAGGGAGGGATGGGGGGAAGGTGTTCTGTTTAAGATCCATTTGCTCTTTCTTACTTCTCACTACTCCTCTCTGATTAGTTCTTTTAATAAATGTACCTAATTTCCCCAAAACTGAGTCTGTTTTGCCCGGGACGGTAAATGAGGGTGATCTCCCTGTCCTTATCTCAAACCCTGAGCCCTTGGAGATATTTTCTCCCCCTGTTCAGTAGTGAAGGGGGGAGTGAGTGAGCAGCTGTGTGGGTACCTGGCGGCCGGCCAGGGTCAACCCACGACAACCATGCTGCCACAGGTCCTGCTAGAATACCTTTTCGTGCATGGGTTCCTTTCCATGGGCCAAGGTTCCTGCCAGGCCTTTGCTCTGTCACAGACTTTTCATGGCATCATAGCTTCCTTCAGAGCACATCCATCTGCATGGGGTCCTGCAGGGGCTACAGGTAGGTATCTGCTCCACCAGGGACCTCCATGGGCTGCAGGGGGTCAGCCTGCCTCACCATGGTCTTCACAGGAATTTCTGTTCTGTGCCTGGAGCACAACTTCCTCCTCCTTCACTGACGTTGGTGTCTGCAGAGTTGCATCTCTCACATTTTCTCACTCCACCATTACTGATAGGCTTGGCCTTGGCCAGCAATGGTTCCATCTTGGAGCCAGCTGGCATTGGCTCTATTGGACATGGAGTAAGCTTCTAGCAGCTTCTCACAGAAGCCACTCCTGTAGCACCTCCTCCACTCCCTGCTACCAAAACCTTGCCATATAAACAAAATAAATCTGTCTCTGAGATGACAAATGGCTCAGTCTAAGTTTTCTTTTCCCCTTACAGTCAGTGGTTGGACTTAGCCAACCTCTGCTTCCTAAGATGTTAACATCTCATCTAAGCTCATTTTCCTTTTCTCCTTTTATACTCTGGAGAGCAAGAAAGACTCCCTAAGAGAAGATCTCAGTTGTTTAGATATCTGTCTTAGAGAGTCATGTACAGTCTTTGGCTATGATTTGACACTGGTTGTGGCAGAAGCACATGAGGCCAGCATAAATATTTGGCAGACTTTTAGACAAGAACTTGGGTGAGATATGTTGCCACATGTTCTAATAAACCTACCTACAACAAATGGAACTGAAACCTAGAAAAGTTTAATTGCAAAATATTTTAAAATGTTTTAAAAAGAAGTACAACGTAAATGTGAAAAGGTAGAAAACATACAAAAATCTTTTTCTCTCTAGTAATCTTAGGTTCACAGCAACTGCCTATAAGGGAGTTTTATTTTTTTATTATTATTATTAATTTTTAAAAAAATATATTTTGAGACTGTATCTTGCTTTTCCTCCGGAACTTCAGATATTCTATGGGGCAGATGAGTCGGGATTTCTACTTTTTTGTCCGTTTGTTTTTAGTTTCCTTTGGTGTTTGAAATAGTTTGTCTTGCCTGCATCTTCTTTGATGCCCTCTTACAAGACAAAATGAGACATGAGTTTACCAGTGCTTCTCGGCTACATTTTACCTTCCTATATTTTATCTTTTGTCAAAGTCAGTAATAGAAGATGAATATTAACTTTTGCTTTCCAACGGAGATTTTAGCCAATGTTCCCTCCAGGTCATTTGCTAGAAGGTGTACTACCACTTCTAAATGACTGTAAGCATATTCATCTCGCCATAACTTATTTGTGAGGTTTTACCTAGTCAGTCTATAGTAAGAATACATTCTATCAGCCCAAAAAATGATTCAAGTTTTGCATTTGTTGCATCCTATTTTTCCTTCTCTTTGTCTCAATGGTTGTCCCCTTTGTGGTCTGTATAGTTTTGACAGTTTGTGGTTGCCCCATTACACTGATCTAATTGATGACCATTTGAATTACGATGACAAAGCAGCTGCATTAGTCATGTAACACATCTGACTTCTTTTACCACATTAACCCTCTGGGAAATCCTTTAGCAAATTATATCCACATGCTAAGCTCCTTTGAACAATCAGTTCAGCTAAAGCCTTAGCCACCAAAATCCATTTCTTTTCTTTAGGAATCAGTCTCCTAATTTCTGACGACTTAGCCTTTTTTCCACCACATTAAAACAAAATTATATACATATTTCATGCTCAAGAACATTCATTTTAGTACAGGCAAATGGAATGAACACAGTAGATGTCGAATGATGTGAACTGTAAATTTGCCTATTCTGAAGTATATAACAACAGTTTGCAAGCTTGAAGAGTTTCATTGTTCTTCCTTTTTCCTATATGCGGAAAATGACCTAGAATATTTATAAAGATGAATAAGATACCCTCAGTTTTCACCTTATCCTGGAAAATCTCTTTGACTCATTCTGAACAAGAGAAACAAGAAAGAAAAATCTTCAGTGTGGGCGTGTGAGGTAATTTAAACTTCTTTTGATTGGACTTTTTTGTTAATACTACATCCTGTAAAGAATATTAACATTTTCCTGTCTTTGTGACAATTTATATGCAGTGATGCCACAGTTTAGTGTAATGACTGCTCATATTTTTAGGTAGATTGCCTTTCAGATGCATAGGTCTGCAATGCAGCTGCCTGATTTATATGATCTTCCAAGAAAAGTGCAGTTGGGAGGCACCCTTTCCCACAGGAACACAAAATCTCAGTGCCACTTAACCTCATAAGTAGTTCAAAAGTCATATGCTGTCCTTGCACTACATGAATAAATATTAGCTTGGGTGCAGGAATTATGCTCTGAATAGACATGTGATGTTCCTTATGCTTCAGGCATCTCATAGAAGTGTGGTCAAGTTAACAGAATACTGAACCTTACTGTGTTTATGCTGAATTTCAACACAACTTCCTAGGTCAGATTTAGCACTTCCCTGCTTTGTGACTTCCCTGACGCTGAGAGCTCTACCTGCCAAGAAATCCCAGAATAAGATTCATTAAGGGGAGATTTGAAAATCACTGGGTTATAACTAGTGAAAAACACCCCTCTACAATTACATTCCACCAGGCAGATGTTAAGGGAATTGGGAAGAAATGGCAAAAAGTACTGATTTCTTTAGGGTAATTTTAAGGATTTCTCTGCAGCAGAGCTTTAAAGCTTACAAATCTGGTAATCTTTCAGAGACCCAAGAGCTTCTCTTGTACACAACAGTATCATTCAGTAGGTTGTCCAACAGCCTGCCATCACAGGGTAAAATTTCTCTTACTCTTCAGCTTTTCACAGTGGAGGTAATCCAGAAGTTATAATTCTTGTCTCAAAGGACTTAGAGACAAAGTTTAGTGGTGGACCTGGTGTTCCTAGGTTAATGATTGGACTTGCTGATCTTAAAGGTCTTTTCCAATCTAAATGATTCTATGATTCTGTTGTATGACTTATGGTATAATTATTGAATGCTCGTGAAGTATGGAGGCCACACAAGTTTTATAGCAGTAAGCTTACATGTCTACTTTACTGTTGGGCCTTATTTCAAATATAAGGGTCTTTAAGATAAACAATTCTTCTTACTTGGTGTATTGCATGTCTTATAATGGAGCTATTCTTACAGAAGCATTTGAAAGTAAAGGAGTAATTCAGTATGTTAGATAAAATAATTTTTGAGCCTTCTTAATGGGAAAAAGTGTTTTTGCTGGTGTTATGGAAATTTGTTTATTTATTTATAGTTATTGAAATTATTTGATTTTATTATTCTTCCTACAAAAATACTAAGAATGGCATTAAAATGTTAGTATAGTGTATTTGCTGATAATAAACTATCTTCTATGCATGTATGTGTGTGCAGTGAATCAGAAGGTAATGTGTTTCGGAAATACTTATGCACCCAGGTAAGTGAACAATCTAACCTGCTTTTGTAGAATGTAGTGATTTCCTCAGTAAGATGAAAGACATAATGGGAGAAAAAGATCTTGATACAGAGCATACACAAAGAAATGCTGACACTGTAAATGATCTACCAAACTACACTAAAATGCTGATTTTAACTCCCACTGTGCCTTAAAGAAACATTGTGGAATTTTTCTAAGGACATTCTTACGACATTCATCACATTGATTACTTCATAAGGTTTTCTTTTGTGCCCTTGTTGAAGTGGAAAGTGTGCTGGTGCCTCATTGCTTGCCTCTGGGGCTTGATTCACCCACACACAGATTGCTCTGTCCAGCTCCCACCAGGTCATGAAGAGCAGATGACTGAGTTGAAAGAGAACTTTCTTTATATGACAGAATAACGTGTACATGTCTGTTTAGGGTGAGGTCTTAAAGAATTTTTCATTTTTCCACCCTTTGCTCCTGGGAAGGGATGTTTTGTCATCAGAAAGTTATTTTTCAAGAACACACAGCAGCATTGAGCTAAGCTCACCCCTACATATACCACAGGTTTTAACCAGGAAAACATTTTCATTTTTACGATGAGCTGACTGCACTTTTCTCTTGTACTGTATTGCCTCTGAGCTGCAAGCAGAAGGGATGCAGGAAGTACAATTGCTCTGAGATCTATCTGGGTTCCGACACTGTGCCAAGAACCTTCCTGTAAGCATATTACATTTGAATTTGGGAAGGAAATGAACCCTGAAGAAAGAAACAAGGGTGGAGACAAGCTTCCCGAGGAAAAAAGATAGATGCCTAGATCAGCAGATACTCCTAATGATAGGGTCATTACTAGCAGAAGAGGCAACAGAGACTTGGCAAGGGGCCTCATCCCTAATGTGCTAGATCCAGTCTCACTTTAACCCAGAAAAGCTAGATCTGCCAGTTAATTTTGCCTCCTCCTACCTCCAGAAAACATCACTGTGAATTCACAGGTCTTGGAATATTTCTAAATTATTATTTTTATTTTTATTTTTATTTTAAAGAAAGAGTAAGGCATTTCAGAGGAAAGTGTGGTGAAAAGGACTAGGTCAGCGTATTACTAGCCTTCTTCATGTACGCTTCATTTGCCTCTGCTCTGGCAGAAGAACAATTTCACAGTGAACAGCCCCAGGACCTTGAACTTGGTCAGCTTTGAATTAGGCAGTTGGACTAGATGATCGTTGTGGGTCTCTTTCAACTGAAATAGTCTATTCTTTCAGGTTGGACTGCAATCAAAGATGAGAAGTCAGACACAAAGGACACCACTGGGAACTTTTTTCTCTCTAACCACACACCACTTTTATTCTAGCACACTCTGGGTGATTGCTCCATTACGCTGAATGCCAATACACAGCTTCACATTAGGCCCTTGGAAAAGGCTATACAGAAATTGTGAGTTGTGCTGTTTAGCAGGAGATGATAAAGACAGGAATGTTTTGGCTTGTGTACGAATTCCTGCTACCTTAAAACCAGGAAAAATCTAATCAGCCAAGCACTTCCCGTGCTCTGAGCTTTTTCTTAGGGTCACTTCTCTTGTGCTTCTGGGGCTCTGATTGGTGTGGCTGCACAGCCCCCCCCATATCTTCCTTCTATTCACGTGGAGCAGGAATAACCCATAGCATTGCCTCAAAAGTTATTAGAATTCCCCAGTGAACTTGTATTGCTTTCTGATTCAAGTGAAGATATGTGTTCATATTTAGGATTTCTTAATATTTCAGGGATTTTCTTCCAAGCATGAGCTCAAAGATTTCTCACAGTTCTTGAGTGAAAGGCAGGACCTACATTCAGGTTTTTGAGCAATTTTTAAAACAATGGACAAAATTCTCAGTCTCCACCTGAAGATAACAAGTTAAGTTGGGTGGAGAAGTGCAGAACACATCTTGTGTATTATTCCTACAACATACATGAACATATATCCCATTTCTTCCTCTTATATGAAAGGAATCAAGAAGCATAGTCAGCAAAATTATTGCAGTCTACTTTCTGAAGTAACAACTGGTTAAAACACCTGAAAACTCCTTAAAGAACCCTTCTGCTGGCAAGAGATTATCAGAAAAAAATTTTCCATAGTGCTGAACTTACTTGTCATATTGGACACAACCTTCAGGAAAAATTTTGTAGAGGACATTAATTTCAGCTCCAGAAGGCATTCTTGCTATTGCAATGAGAGTGCAATATAGTAAGTACTATATTGTACTATTAACTGTGAATCCAGTGTGCTGTTGAACAGCCTGAGCAATAAAGCACAAAATCTTCAAAGTGAAGATTCACCTCCATTATTCTATAAATGCAATTGTTGGCTTCCTTGGCTGATAAAGTATGTTTTTCATTCCACAATTCTTACAACTATAAAAGTCTCTGAGATTTATAAGAGGAACAATAATATAGATGTGAGCTCTGCCAGATGCTACTAGTTGTAAAATAACATGAAATGGCACCAACACTAAAAATTTAAAGATCAAGCCATTTACATACAAGTATCTAAATCTAGATTTACGTATTTGTGAGAGTCTGTAAAGAAGAATGTCTCAAACAACTGGGATCCTTATCTTATCTTGCCACTTGGGCCTAATGAGATTAAACCCCAAAGACTGAGAAGGGGGCCCCTGCAGTGATGATCTCCTTTGTATGTTGTTGACTTCACATTAACCCTAAACTGATAAGAGAGCAAGACAGTTGTTGAACTGTGCATGCTTAAGGAAAGGTGAAACTACGGTCAGGCAAGTTTTAGGGGAATCCCACCACCAGAGACGCCCAGAAAAGCCCCCAGGAAGCCCCCAACTCATTTGGGGAATCTTCTGGAAGATGCCACAGTGCCTGTGTGGAAATTAACGCAGACTCCATCTGTAGGAGGGGGCTAGGTCTGTTAAGCACCATGAAAACGCAACCTACTGAGCTACAGATAATGTACCTCACCATCCTGAATCCAAAACAACCGCTGGATGCTGCTGGGACCCAGGGTGGTAGTCTTTCTATCTCCTTTCCCTTCTTCTTTCCTCTCTTCTCTCCCCTTACTTTCAACCATTCTACTTCTCTCTACTTCTCTCTAATATGAAATCGATATTTGCAATCCCTTCATTAGCCATTGCTTATTTCTCATTGCTCAATAAATCTTTTGCATTTTCTAATTGCTGGTGTGGTTGCACCTCTCATATTGTCTGCAGGAATCCTAAACCTAAGTTATGATCCAAAGCGAGCCCAGGGGACTCAGTACAGACATCCAAATCATGCTTCAGAAACAAAACTAGGTTGTCTTAAGTGACTACCACTTGATTAATTGCAGTGTTCTCCATTATGATCTGTCTTTTAAAAGATATTTTATGCAGGTATCATTCATGCCAGTAAATCATTGGAATTAAAATAAACAAAAGAAAAAGAGAAAAAAGGATACTCCTGAGTAAATGGATTTGTCATGGGTTGTTGTCTTCTACTAATAGATTAACATTTTATTATTATCACATTAATAAATTTTAATAATATAAATAACAACACCTTTTCTGTAGAAAATATAGACATGGCTATGAGTCAGTTATACCACAGAATAAAAAGCAATGTCCATATCAAAACAACAGATATCAAATGAAGACAAAAGCAGGCTAATACAAGGAAATAATGTACTAGGGGATTAGATGAAATTTTGGATCATCTGTATCTTTTCCATCATATCTTACATCATATGTTGTCATAGTAGAGCATAATGTCTAAACATCACGCATGAATGTCTTTCGGTAATGTTTGCTACGGTTTTGTACCAAGCCTAGTAAAAAAGATGGCTGTTCTAAGACTAGTGCTTCGTCAAGCTGCTGTGAAACAAATTTTGGTCAATGTTAATAGAAGAAGTTGTGCTGCTGTCTTCCCTTTTGCTTTCCTTAACTTAGGTTAGGAAACTAAAGGAATCTGGAGTGCAAGAAACCACTCCAACCTATGAAGTTTTAGACCATTAGTAATGATGAAATTAAAAGATTAAAACATTTGTTTCAAGTGCTAAATAGTCATATTCTCTTATTAATTTCACACTCTACTAAGCATTGTGCCAACTTTGCAATGCCTGGATTCATTCACATCCTGTACAGAAAAGTGCTTTGGGCTTGTGTTTAAATTTGAGTGCTCTCCTAAACCAGGATTCCAGGCTTTATATTCTCTGATACTCATTTCCTCCTCTCATTCCCTCCAAACCCAGTTGTCAGTGCCTTTAAACGTTTACTTAGAAAGCCACACTTAAAACTCAGCGATTTCATGAAGACCCAGGGCAGATGCTTAATCTGGAGATGTCCATAGGCATCATATGCCCCAAAATTTGGTTGAAACAGGTCTACCAGACCAGGGCTAAGTTCATCTTTAAAGTTCCTCTGGGTTCACAGTTCCTGTTCAAGCATTTCTACCTATGTTCCTGCACAGGCATTTGTTAACATTTGCCTGGATTTGTCTGTATTGTCTAACTGGACGTATGGCAGGCTCTCAGGGCCAGACATTTCTCACTCCTGCATTACTCTGCTGTGGTTTTGCTGCACTGTGCGAAAGCGTCTTAATTTTCGCATTAAAAATGTAAGAAACAATCCAAGAATCCCAGTCTTAATGAGATCGTCTTTCTCCCATCGATTTTAAGCAGTTAATGTTGCAAACTCCTTTTCAGGCATGTTAGATTAGTATTCACCATGCTCTGCTGTCAAGGACAGAAGCACCGGCTGTAATGTGCTGAGCTCCTGACACCTGCAGGGTGTGGGCTGAGACTGAGTGTTGGGTGGCTGTCACATCTAATTAATGTCAATCCCACCCAGGGATCCTACCTCTAAGTCACAGTCCTTGGCCAGAGAGACTGGTAGAGTAGGTAGAGTACATGCAGTGCAGTCATTGAATATACTGAATATAGGATATGTCAGTTTACAAAGGAAAGAAAAATCTAGACAAATTTATATTTAAAAATTGCCACATGAAATGATTGAAGTGTTGAAGATTTTAGGGAAAAAAAAAAAAGGTGTCACTATTGTAGACCTTAACAGAAAAAACTCTTCATGATGAGAGGATGAGTTTACTTCTGACAAAAGCAAGATAAAGCCCAAATGAGAGAAAATGCAACATCCATTGATGAAACTGTGTGTAACAACTCACTAGGGTTGACTCTCTAAAGGTATCTACTGAAAGTGATTAAGTGACAGAAATAAAGCATCCTTCAACTTCTTAAAACAAAAGAAGGAATGTGAAACCGTGGTGTTTAGCATAGAGTTGATTTAGCTGGTTAGTGTATATTCATGCAGAACCAAAATTATGCAGGAAAGAGGTTTAACCATGAACGTGATCCGTTGAGGTAAAGGATGTCTGCAGTTGCTTTCAAATGAAACTTACCTCCCACTACCTAAAACGGTTCAATCCCTTTTCTAATTGACTTGTACATTCAAATTTGTGATTGAAAACTCTATGTATAAAACCTTTTACAGTCTTTCAGTCTGGGCAGTACTGCAGAAAAGGAACAGACTATTACAATAAGTAAAGTTACTTACATTTGTAACAGCTTCTAAAAATAAGCAAAACAGGGCTGTTTGGGAATAATCTGCATGACAGTTGTATGATAATGCTGAAAGTACGCACAGAGGTCTCTCAGACTGCAATATCTGTGGATGCCTATGAAATTCCAAAGGGAACAATGTTGAGAAGCACACACAAACTCGGAGATGGTGGAAAACGGAATTCATTTTATTGCAAGCAGGCACACATATTTATACTTCCTAGCACGAAGCACTATTTTTGGGTTACAAACAAGAGATCAGACGATACAACTAGGGTTGTTATTAGCTCATGTATTCCTCCAATCACTCTGTTATCACACAGGGAAAACAGACTTTCCCAGGTCTGTTTTGATCATACTCTCCCGTTCACTCCCATGCACATCTGATGTACAAGAAGTGTCTTATCTCTTCATTCTCACGGACAAGCTCTCAACATGAGCTGTACCTGGCTGGTCAGGGTCTCTTTTCATAATTAGCAAGCAAGAGTTATGCACTTGTTTAGAAAAGAGCTCAAGGATGAAAGTCTTAACTCTGCAACGCAGTGCTGCCAGCACAGCTAACTGTAGAATGTAGGGTATCCACAGAACAACAGTGAGAAAATAATTGACCCAACACTGGCCAAAGCACACATTTTCATTGTCTCAGGATTCAGATTCCTACTTGGAATAATTTAGGTGGGAAGTGACCTGGGTTCCATTTAGCCCACCTGCGTCCTCAAAGCAGGTCTAATTTCAGTTAGAGGAAGATGCTCAGGGCCTCATCTAGACAAATTTTGAAAATCTTTGGTGATGACAATTCCTCACCTGACTTTGAAATTTTCCTTGTTGGAAGTTTTGTTTGTTGCTTCTTGTTTTTCATTGTACACCTTGGAGAACAATTTGCCTCCATATTCGTTACCTCCTTTAAGACCATCCAGGATATATTCAGGGATCACCTCCTGAATTACTCTGCAGAGATACTGGCACAACTTTTTGACTGATTCCAGCAGCAAATTTAATTCATCTTTCCAGAAGCAAATTAGGGATGGAAACATAGATGTCATTGAGGGGAGACAGAATTTCAAAAATAATGTTCTCTCTAGTTATACAGAATGTATATATGTTGTCTTAATTCAAACATGCAGTGAAAACAATTAAGGATGGTTGTCACTGTTAAATCCAATGAAAAAATGCCTTCAGTTTAGGCAACATCACATAAGATCATAAATGTTAAAGCAGTTAAAGTTATATGTACTTTTATTGTTGGGGTTCTCTAGCTCAAATGGGAATAAATTCAAACCCAGATTTGTAGACTTAATTTCTAGAGGAAAACAACCCCAGCATAGGCTGTATGTAACTAAGATGGTCAAGGTTTTTTGTGCAATTTCACTATAATAAAAGTTATTTGCCACATATATTAAACCTCCATAATCTGTGCACAATCACAGAATTTCTCGCATTTATGTTAAATTTACTGAGCAGTTACAACCGAGATAAAATATGCAAAATATTTTAGAAATCCATAATGTATTGCCTCAACTTTCTGGCGGTGAAGCTTTTTTTCATGACACTTGTAAAAAAATTCAAGGAAATACAGGGAGAGATTGATGCATTACTCACTTCCACTCGTGCTCACATAGTAGTACCCAAAGACCATGAGAAAGCCCTCCTTCAGTATTCCTTCTTCCAGCCTTGGCTGAAAATTTTTCTCCTCTACTGATTTTCTGCCTGCAAGAGCCAAACTTGATTTTCACACTAAGCTGCACCATGACTGTGGGGGTTTATTGGACTCCCTTTGAGACACATTAATGTTGCCCTGCTCTTGGGCAATAATGTCACTGTTATTTTATGTCATTCTCATTGCTATAGATTTCTATAAAATATGCTCATAAAGTACAAGCAACAATCTCAGAGATCTATATTTTTCACTCTCAAAAGAGGTTATCTAGAAACATCTGCAGCACAATAATGGCAAACTTTCACACATCCAGGAATACTTGCCATAAACTGCTCCATTGTGCCAATTAAATGCAGTACGAACTCTGCACAGGGGAGCACTTTATTGCTTCATTATTGGTTTTATGTCGTTTTAAATCCTATTCACTGCAGAAACAAACATCCAAACAAATATTTAAAAAGCTAAATGGGGAAGTGTAGCACAAGTTAATCTACTACTGGAACATTTAATGTGTGCAGCTCTACATATGGCATATCCGTGTTCAGGGTGTAATAAAACATTTTCAAAGTCACAAAGAGAACAGTGCATTTGCCTTTTTAATAAATGCAGTTAGATATAATGAAGAGTGATCTGAGCGGTAGAGTGAGCTGACTTAGTAACATGCTGGTGGTACACGTATTTCAGTCATAGTCTGGGAGGAATATAAGCCTAGAAAGGCCCAACTGACTGTTAAAAAAAAGCCTTGATTTTGGGAGGCGTTAGAGATTACCTGACACCAATGTCATTCTTTGCTATCCCATCAGATTGAAAATTCTGGATAACAGTTGCCTTTGGTGTAATTAAGATCTGGCATCTGAGAAAAAGCAGATAGGTTTCAAAGCTTGGGTTTCTTTTACAAGTCCAAGGCTGTCTGAGCTTGGAGAATCATAGAATCATAGAACAGTTTCAGTTGGAAGAGGCCTTCAAGATCATCGAGTCCAACCTTTGTCCTAGCCCTATCAACACCACTAAACCATGTCCCTCAGCACAACATCTACCTGTCTCTTAAACACCTCCAGGGATGGCATCTCATCCACCTCCTTGGACATCCTGTTCCAATGGCTGACAACCCTCTCAGTAAAGAAATTCTTCCTAATATCCAACGTGAATCTCCCCAGTCGGAGCCCTTGAGATGCTGTTGAAAAACCAATGATGTGGCAAAGCTGATATCTTCCTTGTGTGATTAATGACAAAACTAGAGACCTTAAACAGTAGGTACCCCAGAACTATAGCGATGGTGTCAGTTTATTTCATCAACGTGTTGCCTATCTGCTCTATCTGTTATTTTATCATAGGATTTTTTTTGCCAAAGCATTTTGACTTCCAGTCCACATGATCATGTCCCAAACTCAAACAGGAACCAAGAGAGACATAATTTATTCTGAAGTCATAAATTGCTGTAAAGAAATTTGTATTTCTGGAGTCATTTTTACATCAAGAGTTCTGTACTTTTAAATTAATTTTACTTTTTGAGGATGACTCTGTATCTACATCAGATGCCCCAACATGTTTTTCCTTCTGAATTGTCCTGTTCTGGATAATTTTAGTCTACCCATGGGACAAACCACAACTTGAAATGACTTCCTATCCTTAGAAGCAGGGATGTGTCAATATTCTACCAAGTTTCCCAGTCATCCCTAGAAACCATGTTAAGCAGATGAAATTTAATTCAGGAGGGAAAAGTGGGTGGAAAAATGCAATGAGGGTATTAACGATACATGGTGGAAAGCAACCAACTTGGCTCTCTCTGTGTAAACCCTGTAGGCTTTCTGCTTTGAAATAAAAGTAATTAATTCAGAAATGTACAAAGCCACTTCATGAAAAGTACATCTATTTTAGGATTACACCACTTTGATTTCACAGTGCAGTGGTCACTTGAGGCCAGTTCCAGACTGGATGTGGAATAGTACCTAACAAACCTAGTTAAATTCCTGGTAATGACAAACTGATAATATAACTTGTGATCATAAGATAGTCCATAATCTCATCAATCCAGATTTTGTTGTGCTTGTTTTACTATTTATTTCCCACCTAAACTGGCAAAGCTCTATGAACCAATTCACTACTAGTTACAACAGACACTTTTCAGAGAGATTGTTAAAAAGACTTGTAGAAAACTGAAAGTATTAAGATGCCAAAGAGTTTTGAGAGTGAAATAGATGGAACATACACTTGAAACATAAACTGGGAAATCAAGAGGTCTGAGGGAGAGTTTAAAGAGGAGACTTCAGTTCAGCTTAGGATGGGAAGGGGAGAAAAGAGCAGCAGGAGCGAACTTATGCTGTACCATAGCCCAGAGCTCAGGAACACAGATTCACCCACATATTTCTATTTTTTAAACAGATAGAATATGGCTCTGTTCTCCTAATCAGCGAGGTCAACAGAAAAGGACAGAGACACCAACAAAAAAGTAGGCTTATTTTACTATCTGTTTCAAGGCGTTACAAAAAATAAGGTAATGTATTTAATTAAAACAATAAGCTTATTACACTCTAGTTTCAAGCACCAAAGAAAATAAGAAAGGTTATGCACCTAATCATTAATACATAAGGTTAGCGATAGTGATTAAGAAAGATACATCACCAATTGCCATAGTACTTCACCATCATCCAGATCTGCAGTCACTGGGGAGCTCTGGTTGCAGCGAGGATTTGGAGCACCTGTCCGGCAATTGGGAGGTCCTATGCAGTGCATCCACTCATAGGTGAGGTCTCCAAAGTCGCTGAAAGAGAGTCCAGCTTTTATACAGTTGAATAAACACATTTCAAAACTCTAAGTGTGAAAACATCCAGTGTCACCCTCCCTGTTGGACTCCATTCAAAACCTGACCAGAGCTCAAGGAGGAAACCGGGGGAGTTTCTCTATCCATTTTGGCTTCAATATTTGGTTACATTTCTTCCAAAGGGGGCTTCTGTATGTATTTTAACTTTCCATATGTCTAGTTTCATGGCTTTGCCCCCAAATAAAGAAGAATTCTTTGCCATAGGCAAAGAATCCAGTGACCATCACACCATAGGTGTTATAGTATTCTGCTGACTACCGTTACACAAGCATTACAGCCAAGATTTTTGTAGATTGACATCAAGATATATAGGTATTCATACTACAATAGATCAGTAATATATCACATATATGGTTAATAGTATATATATATAAAATATATTGTGGGGTTGTGAGATTCATCTAGAGACCAGCTTTGGTTCATGGCCTGCTGTTCAGGCCTCAGCACTTCAGGCTCATACCACATCTTGTTTTGGAGGTGAACCACTGAAAAGTTGCAAAAGGAGCAGCAAGAGTGAAATACACTTTGTAACTCAACAATGAGACAGGAGGGAATTCTTGCTCCTGCTCTAGTGTTTACCCCCCTGAACAAAGCTTCAGTCCTCCTACTCCCACTTGTAAGGTATTGTCAGAAATCCTTTTCTGGATTTGTAGCCTTTTTCCTTAATGATGAAGCATCAATGATGTCTCCATCCTTTTGAGGAAAATTTATTTATTTCTTTGGACTCTCATCTGACTCATGGGAAACGGTAGATATGATTCCCTACACATACCATATACAAGAAGCACCTCACCTACCAGTGAATGCAAAGCTCTTTGTATTGAAAAAGACATTCCTAAAAAGTCAAAGCAGTCAGAGGCCATCGAATCAGCTTATAGAATCATAGACTCACTCATAGATTCATAAACTCTTAGAATCATAGAATGTGTTGGTACAGGTCCAACCCCCTTGCAGTGAGCAGGGACATCTTTAACTGGATCAGGTTGCTCAGAGCCCCATCCAACCTGACACTGAATGTCTCCAGGAATGGAGCCTCCACCACCTCCCTGGGCAACCTGTGCCAGTCTTTCATCACCCTCATAGTAAAAAACGTCTTCCTAGCTTCTAGTCTAAATCTACCCTCTTTTAGTTTAAAACCATTGCCCCTTTTCCTGTCACAACAGGCCTTGCTAAAAAGATTGCCCCCATATTTTTTATAGGTTCCCTTTAAACATTGAAAGGCTGCTGTTAAGGTCTGCCCAGAGCCTTCTCTTCTCCAGGCTGAACAACCCCAATCTCTTAGCCTGTCTCCGTAGGAGAGGTGTTCCAGCCTTCCTATAATTTTTCTAGCCCTCCTCTGGACCTGGTCCAACAGGTCCATGTCCTTGTGTTGAGGGTTTCAGAGCTGGATGCAGTACACTCCATTACAGTGACGGTTCCTTATTTCCTACAAAATCTCAGTGGTCAAAAAGTATTTTCACTGGAGCCTCTGTGATGATCTTGGGTTGTGATTCTGTTTCCTGAGGGATGATTTGTTCTGCTGAGCGTGCATGATTTGGGATAAGGAGTCCGATCACTTCGCTGTCCAGTCTCCGAGCAATGACTGCTGTCCTTGTTCTCACTGCAGATGACTGCAGTGCAATTCCCTGAAGACCTGAGAACAATTTTGATGAATGAACATTGGTGATAACAACGTGAAAATGTTTTCAGTCTTATGACATTTTCAAATCCTTTAAGCTGTCACACTGAATGGCACCACTACATTTTTACATTTACAAAAAGAATGTTACTCTTTGAATGTTTGCTGAGCCCCTGTGATCTGAGGAAGGAAAAAGGAAAGAAGCAGTCCTGTTATCTTACTTCCAGTATACACCCAAGGAAAATTTATTTAGCACTCTTTCTGTATGACTATGATGTGATTACAGTGGAGATGAATTAAATTCTAACTTCAAAAGAAAACCATAAAAACATGATTGAAATAAATAGTTATTTGGTATTTTACTGTAAAACAGCGATCAAGACCTCCCTCAGTTCCCTTCTTTAGTGCTAGTTTACCTAGCGTAAAGTCTACAGTTCTTTTTTTTTTTTTTAAAAAAATAAATAGTGATTTTACCTTACTTAGATGACCAGTTTACCAACAAAGTGCAAATGGATGTTTCAGCCTTTCCACTCCCCACCCCGGATGAATTTCAGTTACTTGGTGCTAAAACTAACTATTACTATTCAAGTAATGATGCATAGATAATGCTAGATCTCTATCTCCATTTCACTTCATCCTGTGGCTAATTGCCTCACTGCCAACTAGTTTGACTCCCAGCTGTATTCAGGAAACCAACTGTGAATGCCCTTGTAAGTCTTTGAAGTCCTTTACATTATCTGTTAATCTAAAAAGCTTACTAACACAGCATTTGAGAGGAAGAAATGAATACTTATTAAAAAACATTAATCTTCTCAGAGCTTTACAAACTGCTTAGACACAATAGGAGATGCTAAAGCGATTCTTTGTCCTCTGCCCTCTCAGTTCTCACAGGATGCTCATGATATCACTGACACTACCAAAAAAGTGCCTTTTTTATTTTTTCTTTTCTGTGTTTTATCAGTCTCTAGATACTGATAAAACTCTGTAAGGAGAAACAACAGGATGCTATTGTTAACATGTGCCAGTCATCATCACCAATAAATTCTGAACCCATCTGGCTGAAGAGTTACAACTGAACTTCACATTTTATGCCTCAGAGACAGACTCTCGCATCACACTATGCTGCAAGGCAGGAAAGAAAGTGTTGGGAGGCCTTGACAAGCCTTGAGCCGTTTGATCTGAAGGTGGAAGGTTTGTTTTCTCTGTTTCTTTAGTAGCAGCAGTAAATGAGCAGAAACATAAGTATACTGTGAAACCCTAAAGTCTAAGCTTATAATGGCTAATTATTCCCCTACAGTCTGGTGTTCCTCCAACAAAACAGAAGCTCTCACATGTGCTTATGTATGCCACAGACTGATGGTGAAAATATTAGTTAATAATGATATTGTACTTCAATAATATCAGGTTTTGATGGCTGAAGGCTATTCCAGCACCCCCCAGTACAAGAAATTGTCAGGAGTTTAGATCCTGATCTTAACTTTGCTAAGGCTTGCAAAAAAAATACTTTAGGCCCGGTAACAGCTTTCTGTGGCTCACAGGCGAAGCCCATTATCCTACTGTTTCTTATGCCACTAGAAATGAGGAAGGATCTGAGCTGTTGGAAGAACTTTTCTTCTGTCCCATAACAATTAAGGAAAGACAGATCAATGGTTTGATTAGGTCGGTAATGATCCAAAATACCATTTCTGCTGTTCTTTGCCTCTGGTCACTACTTCAGCAATATTCGTTCTGGCTGTGCTATCCTGGTTCACTTTCAAAGGACCTACACTTCTATCAGTGCTGTATGAATCACATATTTTTATTCTTCTCCTTGTCCTAAGTCCATTGAGTCAGAAGTAGCTCTTTTCATTAGATGCTGTGAAGAGGTTGTAGTTGGTATTTTGATTTATTTTCTAGGGACTTTTTACATTTCTAACCATTAGACACTTTTGTGTGAAAAAGGGTTCATGAAGGAGCTTAGAAAATTCAATGTGTAATTGTGATCTCTTGCAGATGTTTATCTTTATTCCTTGCTGTTCTTTCCTTTGAACAAAATGTCCAAAGTTATTTAAACTGAAAGTCTGAGATGTTTTATCAAGGAAAGGAAATTGATTGTGGTCCTGGAATAAGTGATTCACCTTGCTAACATAGGAGTATGAACAGGAGGACGAAATACTACAAAATTTCAGAAGATGTGCTTCCCATTCTTCATGAATTATCCCTTCCCAACTACTTTTTTCTTCTCTGCCTTCTCTTCCTTTCCATTTTTCATTCTCAGCTTGTATCTCATCTTCACATGTTCCTATCTTTACTTTTACATTTACTGTTGTAATTTCAAACATATTATAAAGGCTTCTCCACATAAAAGTTCTATGACTACATTGAGTATGAATATTAGATAGAAAATGACCTATTTTTTTGTAGTAAAGTATGAAATATCCTGACCTGTTCTGAATTCTGATCTGTCAGAGTCATATTCAAATGCAATAATATTCTGTAAACATGGGAAAGACACAACTTTCTCTTTCTAAACTGTATGTATTTGCTTCCATCAACATGAAGGGATGGATGGATGAATGGATGAATGGATGGACTGACAGATACATAGACATATATAGAAAACTACAGAATATGCATTAGGATGTCATGTTAGAAATATTTTAGTTTTGGCTATTAACATATGTCACATAAATGTTCTCTATTATACACGGACTTGAAGTTAAAACCAGAAAGGAGAAAAATAGATACAGCACTGTGGAATTATACACTGGGCTGGAAATTAAAAACAGAGTGAGTTTCAAGTTCCCTGAAGTATTGTCCTGATGTAGAGAATCAACTTTTTGCTGAGCAGTGATGAGTTGGCTGTCAATGCGAGGGAATGGTGTGAAGCTATGCACTTTGGAAGTGATAACCTCTAACTCCCTGGGGTCAGCAAATAAAAAAGGCAGCTCTGCAAAGTCACTGGACCACAGGGCAACACTTCTGTGATTGATTAAAAGATCAGAGGATCTACAGTATTCAGAGCATCTGCTATTTGAAAGCTGAGGATAAGGCTTTAAGCACCAGTTAAGAAGTGATTTGTTTCATCACTAACTAATTTTCTGAAGGGACTGGCAATTTTTATGAAAAGTGATCTTGCTCACAAGTAAAGCATCACTGTAATTTGTCTTTTCCTGGCATATAATTTATGGTGTTTAAGCAGAGAAAAAAAGAAAGAAGAATGGAGGCTATGGCAATCACATACCATATGTAGAAGGAAAAACAGTAGCACAGGTACAACTTAATCCTGATAGCTCCCAGACTGGGTGGAGTAAGAACACTGTCATGGTGAGAAGGTTCAGATGGAACAACATGAGATGCAGAAAACTCCAAGACTTCAAAAAGTCATGTACTTCTCACGTACATACTAAAATTATGTTTTTGTCTCTGCAAGCTAGAAACTTTGTGACTCCTATGAAGTCTTGTCTTAAAGGGTGAAATAATGTGGGAAGACATATTCATACAACAGACATATTTTCACGTAACATAGACATATATTCACATAAAGTGCCTGGCTACCATAGTTCTTATGAAACAGAATTTATAGGCTGGTGTAGGAGGTCCTTTGATTAGAAATGCATGACCTCTGGTTGAAGCACATGCTAATATTCATCAATGACATTGCACCAACTTAAGAATGACTCAGAGAGCTGTTAGGACTCCATCTGTTTAGACAGTAGCGAACCACATAGCAGAAGATGGCTGTGAAGAAATTCTAATTATACAGCCTGGACAGTTCTTACAACTTTTGCGATAAATGAGAACAGCAACCAGCTTTCATTCTGAAAGGAATTAAAAACAATTTAACAGAAGCAGAGCCTCACTAGGCTCTGAAAAAAATATCTACTGTCTTTCCAGGGCTGCTCTTTAACACATGCTCTCTAAGGAAGAGGCTTTTCAGAGGAAAAGTTATTACACTTTGAGAGAAATAGCCAAACATCTTCAGCCAGTTACAACAGATGGCAGTTCAAAAGACATATGACATGTGTTTATGACTCATCAGACTTTGCAGAATTGAGAATTTGAGATAGAGCTCTCAACAGATTTGATTCCTCACAGGTGAGAATAGAGTCACCTCCATATGCAAAAAGGTCTAATGGTGATGCAAATTTGCAAAGTAATGCTAGTTATTGATCAAGAAGTTACTGTAGAGGTAATATGCAGCTCTTCAGAGAGAAGTTAAAAGCTGTGGATACATAAAGCTTTCAGACATTAAATGCTTTCAGTCCTACAAAAAAAATTGTTTTCAGAATATTTCTTCCTTTCATTTTGTAAATAGAAAATGCAGAGCCAAGAAGCCAGCTAGGGACACGTTCTTTCACAAATGTTTCATTTTTAGTTAAAGAAATTATGAAATAAACTATTGTTGCTGGAGTTGTAAAACTGCAGTTATTCAGTGATAATCTTTGTCTCTTTTTTTTCTTTTTTTGAAACATCATTGACAAAAATTTGAAAAATATTTTTTTGTACCATGCCAGAATAACTGTGACTTTTTAATAAAAGGTATCAAGAAATTTTCTACCATCAACGATCATAGAATCATAGAAACATGGAATCATAGAATTGTAGATTCATAGAATGGTTTGGATTGGAAAGGACCTTAATGATCATCTGATACCAAACACCCTGCCATGGGCATGGACAACTTTCACTAGACTAGGTTGCTCAAAGCCTCTTCCAACCTGGCCTTGAACATTTCGAGGGATGAGGAAACCATAACTTCTCTAGGCAACCTGTTCCAGTGTCTCCCCACCATAATAGTAAATAACTTTTTCCTAATGTCTAATACAAATCAGCCCTGCTCTAGTTTAAAATCACCACCCCTTGTCCTATCACTAAACTCCCTGATAAGGAGTTCCTCCCTTTCTTTCCTGTAGCCCTCTTCAGGTGCTAGAAAGCCACTAAAAGTTCTCCCTGGAGCCTTCCCTTCTCCAGGCTGAACAGCCCCAACTCTCTCAGCCTTTCTTCATAGGAAAAGGCCCCAGCCCTTTGATCATCTTTGTGGCCCTCCCCTGGACATGCTCCAACAGGTTCTTGTCCTTCTTGTGCTGGGGACCCCAAAGCTGAACTCAGTACTGCAGATGGGGTCTCATGAGAGCAGAGTAGAAGGAAAGAATCACCTCCCTTGACATGCTGGTCATGCTTCTCTTGTTGAAGCCCAGGATGTGGTTGGCTTTCTGGTCTGCAAACACACATTGCTGGGTCATGTTCAGTTTCTCATCCATCAACACTCCCAAGTCCTTCTTGTCAGGGGTGCTCTCAATCTGCTTGTCCCCCAGCCTGTATTTGTGCTTGGGGTTGCACTGATCCAGTTACAGGACCTTGCACTTGGCCTTGTTGAACTTCATGATGATGGCATGGGCCCACCTCTCTAGTCCGTCAAGGTCCCTCAAGATGACATCGCATTCCTCCAGTGTCGACTGCACAACAAACCTTGGTGTCACTGGCAAACTTGCTGAAGGTGTGCTCGGCTGCATACAGAATCACAGAATCATAGAATGTTAGAGGTTGGCAGGGACCTCATAAGTTCTTCTGGTTCAGCCTCCTTATCAAAGCAGGATCACCTAGAATAGCTCACACAGCAATGGCATCCAGGAAGGTTTTGAATGTCTCCAGAGAAGGAGACTCCACAACCTCTCTGGGCAGCCTGTGCCAGTGCTCTGTCACCCTCACAGTGAAAAACATTTTCCTAATGTTTTTGTGGAACCTCCTACACTCCAGCTTGCATCCGTTGCCCCTTGTCCTATCATTGGACATAACTGAGAAGAACCTGTCTCCTTCCTCCTGACAACTGACCCTTTATATGTTTATAAACATGAATGAGGTCACCCCTCAGGCTCATCTTCTCCAACCAAAAGAGACCCAGCTCCTTCAGCCTTTCCCCACTAGGGAGATGTTCCACTCCCTTCACCATCTTTGTGGCTCTGCAATGGACTCTTTTGAGTAATTCCCTGTCCTTGGACTGAGGAGCCCACAACTGGATGCAATATTCCAGATGTAGCCTCACTGGAGCAGAGTATAGAGGGAGGAGAACCTCTCTTGACCTAGTGGAATGACTCAATTCATCCCAAAGTAGATGCCTATATAGTATCCTATAGTAGCCAAAATTAAAAAAAAACTAGAAAGTTGGCAAATCTGATGAAAGACCTACAGAACACTCAAGTGGGATACCTCAGTTCCTGAAATGGTGCTATGTACCAAAATCTAGGAATTTCAATCCACCCTCAACGTCAACTGTCTGTCATAGAAAGCAAGGCACGGAGTTCACACATTGACACCTAAGTTTGTATCTAACAACTTTGGATCAGTCGTTTGGCTTTAGTCTTCAGGCTGCTCCCACTTAGTGTGTATTGGCCTAGTTCACAAAGTAGTCTCACCTTGAATTTATAAAGGAGGGGTTGAGCCAATGGATGGTCAGAGGCCTTCAAACCATATGCAGTATAAACACCTTCAGCCCACAACTCCAGAGAAAGTCTTGATTCAAATAAACGATGTCGTAAGTCTGACAGTGTTTAAGAGGCATTTGGACAATACCCTTAATAACATGCTTTAACTTTTGATCAGCCCTGAAGTGGTCAGGCAGTTGGACTAGATGATCGTTGTAGGTCCCTTCCAACAGAAATATTTCTATCCTATTTTATTCTAAACCTCTCAAGTGGCAAATCGATACAGTGGTGACAACACTGTATTACAGAAGCATAGAATACCCTAGGCTGGAAGGCACCTCAAAAGCAAGTGCTTAGCTGGGGTACGTGCCTCTCACAGCCACGTACCTTTCACGCGACAGTCATCTGATACAATCTTCCATGGGAAAGAGAGCCTGTATGAGATTATCTAGTGCCCTGTCCAATTGCACCTTGAAAGCTCCAGTGGTGGGGACTCCACCGTGCCCCTGAGGAGATTGTTCCAGTGGATGATTGTTCTTACTGTAAAAAATTTCTTTCTTGTGTTGAGGTGAAATTTCTCCTGTTGCAACTTGTACCTGCTGCCCCTTGTCTTCTCCATGTGGCGTCTTGTGAAGAGAGAGCCTCCATCCTCTTTTTAGCTGCCCTTTAATTACTGGAAATTGTGAAGACATCCCCTTTGAACATTCTCTTCTCCAGAGAGAAGAGATCTAACTTCTTTAATCTTTCTTCATAGGGCAGTTCTCCAGCCCTCTGATTATCTTTGCTTTGGACCCTCTCCATTCTGTCCACACCTTTCTTGAATTGTGGGGACGAGAAATGGAGACAGTACTCCCAACACAGCCTGACAAGTGCAGAGTAGAGATGGTCACATCTCATCCTCTGCTAGGAATGGCCCTGCAGATGCAGCCCAGTGTCCAGTTTGCTTTTATTGCTGCAAAAACACACTGCTGGCTTACATTCACCTTCTTCACCAGGACCACAAAATCCTTTCAGCACAGCCACACAGATCCTAGCCTGTACTGGACTTTTTGGCTATTCCATCCCAGGTGCAGGACTTTTTCACTTGTCTTTGTTAATCTTCATACTATTTTTAATAGGCCACTCTTCCAGCCTGTCTTTCTGTAAGACAGCTGTCCTTTCTGATGTGTTCCCTCACCACTGTCTTGGTTTGAGCTGAACTGAAATAATTATGTTCAGTGATTTTGCTTTTTATCTCTGTCTCTTTTAAGAAGCTGCACTTTCTGAAGTCAGCAGCATGTGTTTGCAGACAGTGTCTGCTACTAGAAGTGATAACGTCTGATGTTTACAGTTACTGCCTGGGACTGGTATGCAGAAAGGCTCTTGCTTATACTTATTCCTGTGGTAGTGAAGGCCACTGCTGGATCTTGTGTGCCACACTGGGGCTGATGGGAAATAAAAGGGGTCATAAGGAAGTAAAAGGTTGCACCTCCAGTGAGTAACAGACAGGACTGATGACCATCAGGAGTATTCCATTTCATATACATCATATTCAGTATAAAACTGAGGGATCACAGGGTTTAAGATCTTCTTCTTCAATGGCCAGTGTCTGAGGAGGACTCTGTCCAATCTCCTGCTTTTGATCCAGATGCTGAGTTCCTGAATCCAACTCCCTTTATCCATCTCTCCTCTGCTGCTGAGCCTGAGACATCCAACATCAGGTCAGCCTCATAAATCCATTGGTATGCCTTGGTAAATCCATCCTATTTTTTTCCCAATCACTTGCTTCATTTGGTTGGGAACACTTTCTAGGAGGACTCATTCCATTACGCTCCCAGGGACTGAATTATGACTGATGGGTCTGCAGCTTCCTGGGTCCTCCTTTGAGTTTTTCTTGTAGATGGGTATGACATGGTTCATACTGCTCATCTATACCTGCTACGACAAATTACTCGCTAATGTTAATGTAGCCTGAAGGTAGGTGTCTTTATATCATACTTAATGTGGAATTCCACCTCTTTTAAGCATAATTCAAACCAAAGCCCAAGTTTACCTCACAGTGAAGCTTTTAACTGTCATATTTTTAAAAAAAACAAGAACCCACACCTGTCTGTCCATGGTGACTTCCTTGAAATGCCAGGTGATAGAGGTCCAAATGACAATGGACACCTCAATCTAGTTTTCACTGTGATGGAAAATTGCCAAAGACATTTTCACCATGCTTTTCACTTTTGCCAAAACCATCTGAAACAGCTCATCATCTGCAAGAAGTAGAAGCTTTTTGCTATGTGGATCTCACAACAGTACTTAAGGAGAAAGTACAGAGGGATGTTGGCTGCGATTGTCCAACCTCAGGAAGATGAAAGATGAAAAATGAGCAGAAATTAAATTCTTATCCTCTACCTAAATTAAATTCCGTGTTCTTATCTCTCTGTTCCAGTCAAGGGACTGTAACATTCAAAGACTGATCCCAACACTTGGTCACATTCATTAGGGATGACTGAAATTACATCTGAGAAAAACAGGAAGAATATTTTATGAGAAAAGGGTTTCTGGAAAAAATTCTGCCTGAAACTGGAATCCCATAATATGGTGATTTATATTGAATATAAGTGGAAATAAATATACATATAATTTGCAGATTCACACACACACATGCAACTGCTTGTAAAATTGACATGAAATTTGTTTTGTTTTTTTTCTGGCTCAGGCCAAGAATGCATATTGCACAGCAGTAAAAATATCCCATCACAGTAAGTTTAATGAAATGCTCCTGGAGTGAGTGTATCTCAAGAAAGAAAACAATTTCAAGGGACAGATATCCCTGCTGTGGATTACTACAAACTACGAGTTAGAGGAATATGCACTTATTAAAAGATTACTTTGTTCTTTGAGTATTGACTGATTCCTTAGTTGTTGTAAAAGGGAATAAATAATGCTGTTCTTTTCAAGGAAGATAGAACGAGTGTGTAGTTGTAACTTCAAATAACTTTACGGTTTCTCTTTCTACAGCAATAAAATTATCAACTATAATAGACTATTGTACAAAAACTTTCTAGATAAGTGCTTTTACGGAAAATTGCTATGGATTGCAGTTTACCTTGGGACAAAAAAATGATAAGAAACTCCTTTGAATCTTGTCAGCACAATAAACTACAGCATTTCATAGCTACAAATAACGGGTAGAAATTACTGCAAAAAGCAACCCCGCATTGGATGTCTAGAAAATTCAGAGAATCAATCAGAAGTGCTTCTGCATTGATGTTCCAAACTGAATGAAAGCAATAAATATCCTATTTTGAAATTATTTCAAGATAATACTTCTTTACTGCACTCATACAAGGAAATTAATGGTTATGTATAAACACAGACAGTGGCACAGAATACACAGCGTAGCAGGACAAAATGTTCATAGGATTTCATACTAACTGGGAGGTATTTTGTAGTGAGACTTGAAGCAAAAAGCAATCTGCCTTAAATAGTGTTAGGAACTGAACAACAGACAAAATTTAGGCTGGTGGGACTTGTTATTCCATTTCTCTTGAAATAACACAATTTTCTTCCGTTCTAAGCCTCCTGCTACATTCTCAGCTGATCGCAGTGTGGCTCAGAGTCTCTGTTATCATTCTAATAGATGCTCGTGCCATATTTGTATGGTTACATTCAAAATCTTGTTTACGGGCAAAAGCAAGCACTCACCTATTTTATTTATGTACAGATATACGTATATATACTCACACTTTACTTTCTTCACTGGTCTGCAGAACTGGGTTACACACAAATGCACTGTATATGGTGTCTTTTAGGTATGCTTTTTCTTTGTTCTCTTTGATACCCATAAGCCTATGTTTTTTAAACTGTTATTGAGTTGTTCATAGTGTGGGGTCTAGAATGCCAGACTGTACCCCATCCCCTGCCTGCACTCCTCTGCAAGGATTTCTCTGCATTGCATCATTGAGTCATAAATATCGCATTCTACCTAGAATAACTGATTGCTTCTGCTCTTTGTATAAAACTATAGTTGTTCCACACAAAGGTAAGCAAAAGGTAAATAAAATCAACTAGCAACAGATGGATGATCAAGTAGAGAAATTGATGTCACAGATAAATCAAGTCACAAAAAATTGCAGGCTGGTCAGGTTCCACAAAAACATTAGCAAAATGTGAGGGTGACAGAGCACTGGCACAGGCTGCCCAGAGAAGTTGTGGAATCTCTTTCTCTGAAGACTTTCAAAACTCGCCCGGACGTGTTCCTGTGTGACCTACTCTGGGTGACCCTTCTCTGGAAGGGGGTTGGACTAGATGATCTTTTGAGGTCCCTTCCAACCCCTGGTATTCTGTGATTCTGTGGTTCTGTGAAAAGTTTAGGCAGAGTCCTAAGACCTTACAAACTCAGTCCGAAACTTATGGCCAATGGCAATACCATACTATGGGGGTACATGGACAGAATATGTTTTATAGAGCAGAGTACCTGTGATACAATTCATTCAGTTGAAGAAATGAAGTGTCAATATACTAGAAGATCCCAAAATGTCAGTGAGTGCATACTTAAAGCATAATGTAATTTAACAGTCCTAAAAACATGTAATGGACACACAATTGAATGTAATATTCAATGATGAAATGCAGCAAATTGGTCAAATACTTAAAAAAGGAAGCCATATCAAGGGTTTCTTCAAATCTAAGTTGCTGTGTAGTTGAACCTTGTTATGCATTGTTCAGTAACTCCATATGCTGCAATCACTGCTATTGGAAAACAGTCCTATGGATGAATCCATGTCTTCCAGTGATTCAGACTTTGTGGCTAGGCAAAATTGGTGAACTGATCTCTGGAGGAGACAGGACAAAGACTGAAGCTGCCAGTTATGTGCAGTGGGTGAGCGTCTCTGCTCCCAAGGTGCTAGCTATCAGTGTTTATTCTTAGTGGAACAGGTTAACCAGAAACTGTGCAGAAGACAGAGCATGGAAGAAGCATCCAACAGAGATTTCCAAATTCAAATAGTAAGAATTTTCTTATTAAAGCCATGTTAGTTAAGAACCGAGAACTAGGAATGATCATAAGTGATGTGATAAGTATAATAAATACCCCGTAATGTATAAGCTCAGGAGAGAAAGAGCCTGCTGATACGGTACAATGTGATGTAACTGCAGGACAATGACACTTCTAATTCTAAGGCAGACCTTCCTGAGTTTGCAGACCTTATTCAGTTTGCCGCTTGCATAACTAGCCAGTAGTACATATTCAGATCTGATCATCTTTGGATTAGTTTAGGTGTCTAAAGGTAGGCATCTACTGCTATTTAAGACAACCTAAGGTATCTGAGATGTCCATACAGCGCAGGCAGTTATGACACTGGGTCTATAGGAGACCCGCATATTTATGGAACAGCAGTCAAGAAACCAAGTGACCAAAGTGGCACTTAATGTCCGGTTTAGACACTGGAATCGCTCACTTGCATCAGAATTTCACACTTTAGGAATCAAGTTCATTTATAAAGTCATGATTGCTATACTGAGGTTAAAAAGGAGATACGATGGACCTCACCTGGAGTTCATTAATTGCAAAAAACCCTCCTCTAAGACACACACATGTGGAAACACATGTAATGGAAACCCTGGTAAAAGAGCTTGGGATATTTGAAGTAAATGGAAGGAGAATATTTTATAATGTGTCATTTTCCCCATTCCATACTGTTAAATAAAATGGTTTTAGGATACAAACAGTATCTTTTGAGAAAATTTTGTGCCTGAAAGTTCTTTCAGTCCCTGTAACAGGCAACATTAATTTGATTCAGGAGAGAGAAAGCATCCTTACGCAGTGCTAATAAAGCTGACATCATCTATCTCATCATCAGGGGTGACCTCATGAATGTTTAAAAACATGGAAAGGGGGAGTGTCAGGAGGACGGAGCCAGGCTCTTTTCAGTGACGTCCAATGACAGGACAAGGGGCAAAGGGTGCAAGATGGAACATAGAGGGTTCCACAAAAATATTAGAAAAAGCTTTTTCACTGTGAGGGTGACAGAGCACTGGCACAGGCTGCCCAGAGAGGTTGTGGAGTCTCCTTCTCTGGAGACATTCAAAACCTGTCTGGATGTGTTCCTGGGTGACCTGCTGTAGGTGATCCTGCTCTGGCAGGGGTGTTGGACTAGGTGATCTTTCGAGGTCCCTTCCAACACCTGACATTCTGTGATTCTGTGATCTGTTCACCTTTCTGTGTTTGTAAATAAATGACACTGGAAAAGAATTCTTTTATCCATGCATGAAGGTTCTGAGTGGATTCAGTTCTGGCTCCACTCCTGAATGAGAAGACATGGTCAGTCTGCTTCAGTCATGGGAAAATATTGTTACAGAAAACACGGAATGGATGATGAGTGTTGGTGGAAAGAGCAGATGGGTACAGTGGAGAAGCAGCAGGAGTACTTTTTGTCTCTGCTGCCATTGTAAAGAAACTGGAAATAAGTCAGAAATTAGATGTAAAGAAATTGGAATGAAACAAAGAAAGGGTGGGGACAGAAATCACTGTGAGGCAGAAGAGAGAGAGGACAAGTACCTGTAGGATCGCAGGGGAAAATTCAAGGCTTTAGAACTAAGATCAGTTTCACTGTGGAGGAAAATACAAATCTTAAAAGTAGAGGGGAAAATCATAATTTTCTCCTTGCACACAGGAGAAAGCTATTGTTATAACCACAGAATTGTTGTCTTTTTCCTGCTTTTCCAAGACAGTAGAAAAATGTGGGTTTTTTTTCAATTCAGGTTGGGGTATAGTGGATAGGACGACTGGAAAGAGGACAGTATGTGCAGGAAAATATGATACTTTACTTCCAGGGTGTGTAAAATATCAAAGCCTGTTCTCTAAGAGGTTAGTAAAGAAGCCAGAAGATCCAAGACCAGACTGGTACAGCCCTGTAGCAATCCCTAAGAGAGCAACAGATGTGTGTATGAAAATTACAGCCACGTTTTCCTCCTGGGCAATGCAGTTTCTCCTGTAATGAAGAAAATTTGTAATGCTTTGCTGAAGACTAAAAGCTAAAAAGGAAGTTTCAGTGCCCAAGACAAAGGAAGATGTAGGAAAATAATGTTTCTTATCATACTCCTTCCAAAGAGGCAAAAAAGTACCAGAGAAAATATGTCCTGAATGTGTTCGTGTTTATATGAGAAGGGTTTCCTCAGACACAGTGCTAGTTCAATGTTCTCTCACTAATGGAAGCTCTAAGGAAGCATGAGTGGATGACAAGGAAAGAGAACTGAGGATGAGATTTGCTTTTTATTTATCCTTGAATAATCCAAACCTTTCTTTACAAAGCTACTGTGGAACATTAAGGTCAGGTTGGAAAGCTCAAGGCCAGGTTGGATGGGACTTTGAGTAATCTGGTCTAGTGGGAGATGTCCCTGTCCATGGCAAGGAGGCTGGAACTAGATGATTTTTAAAGTGCCTTCCAACCCAAACCATTCCACGATTCTATGACATTAAGAAAGTAAGTGACTAGGAAACATGTTGATTTTTTGTGTGACTTTCATTCAGCAAAAAAAGAAAATCATTGCATCAGACATTTGCACTTTGTGCTGACAGGGAGAAACTTAACTACTCATCTGAAGGGGAAACAGACTCTAAAAAATTTATCAGAGCATGTTAAGTTTTTTTTAAAAAAAACATTAGATTTGAATCTTTCACTACTAATAAAACATGATAATTCCAGAAGTGAACTGTGTCAGCTAGCAATGGCCAAAAATTTCCAAAAGTAAAAGAGGGAATCAACTCCAACAGCTTCAACTCACAGAATGTTGATGAGCCTAGAGAAGAAAGAAATTCATAGAGTTCCTACTGAAATTTGAAAATTAACTCACAGGAATGATCTGGTACTTTGGTATGGCATTTCGTTGTGAAGAACAAATTGAGCAAGCTGAAGAGCGCTAAACAATGCTTTACACTATGTATGTCTTTGACTGATATCTGATCCTCCCTCAAAATCTCACACATTTTGAACTAAGTATAAAGAGTCTAAAAGTATTTGAAAGATTACAGAAAAGAGTGTCTATACTCTCATCTGCCCTGCAATCAGTTCCTTTCTCCTTTATCTAAAGAGGATATTTCCAACCTATGAGCATTTTGGATAAAGGACCATCATTATGCCACATTGTTAAACATTTTGCAAGTACATCTATGACCAAAACAATTGAAAATTTGGTAGGATGTTCTACTGTTGAAATTCAAATATGAGAATTTGCCAACAGTAGTTATTTCTTAAAAACTTTTGTGTTACCTAAAACAGAGAACTTCTCCATTGGAGTTTCTAGCAATACTAAGAAATCTGTGGAAAAAAAAAAGGTCTGAAATATTCTGAATTTCACAGAATTACAGAATCACACAATAGTTGAGATTAGAGGGTCAACTGTGCAGGTCAACTGGCACAATCAGGGGCACTTCAAGCCAGTTGCCCAGGACTTTTATGATTTCCAATCACAGTAGATATCAGCAGCGCCCAAGATTGGAAAGAACTATAGTAAGGAAACAAGTGTATAATACAGGTTTTTGCTTTGAGCAGAGCACCTGATAGCCTTCTACACTGATGTGACTAACTCGGTGGATAAGAGAAGAGGAAAGATACTTCTTACACAATGTCTTGTTTGATGGCATAAATGAATATTCCACCTTTTGCGTAGTTAAGGTAATTCAGAAAAATTATGCACAATTTCTTGGTACACAAATTCATCTCATTGTGAGGTAAGAACCAAAATTAATAAGGACTGGCATCATCCCAAAACAAAATGTATTGCCATTTTTTAATGTGAATTAAAGACATTTTAGGAGTAAAATGAAGATTGCAGGGGCTGAAGTTTTTCTAACTGTAAAGAAATAGGCAATCTTATGAAAACGGTGTGAAAGGGATAATGATGCTGTCTGCTTCCTACAGAAGAACAATATAATGCCTTAAAAAAAAGTTGGATGACTCATCGTACAGCTTGGAGGTATTTCTAAAGTAACTTCGAAACAAAAATGAGAGTTTAGTTACTACAGCTTCCTGGAGAAGGAAGAAACGTGACCATACAGGATAAAGAAGAAAACACACACAATATCAGCAATACCCAACATGTCAGGGAATTCAACAGTACCAACTGATTGTTTCTTTTTTTTTTTCATAGAAATGTTTGGTTGAACTTGCTGCCTGAAATAAAGAAATCATCTTTGATACCTGGATTTCACATATAATGATAGTTTAAATTGCAAGAGAGATTTTGCCAACAGTAATTTTCCTTTCTACAGAGGAATGGGACGTTAAGGAATGATGCCGACTGATGTCTGTGACAAAATACCTTCAAATCCACATTCAGTTGTAACAAAAAATTATTACAAACATGGACATTGTCAACTTGTGACCCCACATATCATTCAAGAAATCCTGGAGACTTGCACCAGAAATGTTTGGTTATTTATTTCATGTTTCTTCTGACATTGCAAACCATAGTATATGGTTTGTTGATCAGACAGCATCACAACCTTTCCAGGTGAATCCTTAATGAAAATAAGGGAGGCATTTCAAGATATAATTTTATTTGTAATAGCACAGGAAAACAATAGAAAGATCATTTTAGCAGAGAGAAATCAGATATGCAGGACAGATGGTCATGTTCACCAATGGACTGGAGTTTGATCTAGCGGAATATAGAGGTCACAAGTTTTAGATCAGGGGTGAAAAAAATTGTTCTGAGTAATGGTGGAAAAGTTCTTTCAATCTATGCCACAGCAATTATGTCGAATTCTAAGACAAAACAGAGAGTGTACCAAACCTATGAGTTCTATAAAGCCCTTCTGAATTAGCAGTAAGATAAACGTGCAGCAATTGATATACCTAAAAAACTCCTTATATATATTAATGCAAATTAAATATCATAATAAACCATAGCTTTCTTCTACTCACAAGAGAAGTAACGAGGAATAAGTTGCCTTCATCTCCTTATACATAAGAGACATTGCAGTCCCATGGGCTTTCTATTTATTCTGCAAGGCTAAAAATATTATTGAGGAGACATTGAATTCAGTGTCATAATGTCAGAAACAGAGTTTGGATATACCACCAGAGTACTCGTTTTGGATGGAATTGGGTCTTTCAAAAACAGTATACTTTCAGTCATCTACTTAACAGTCCATGGGGCAAGAAAGATCTTAACAACAACAGTAGTTTCAATGGAATAATGTACGAGTCTCTAAGAAATGATTACTGACCATCAGATGGACAACACTATAAAGAAAATGACTAGTCATAAGAGAAGAAGGCAAATGGCTTGGGTATATGTTTTAAGGACACTTCTGCCAGAATACTTGGTAGGCCGGGAACAGGTAAACAGGTTGTACATGATTTATGAAGTCACTTCTGCCTCAGGAAAAGGTGAACACTGAAGTTCATAAAGAAACATAGAATATAGATTCTTCATTTTACCACATGAGAAGGAAAAATCGCATGAGGCTTGAATTATCTTTAGAAAACAAGAATGTAAGAGGGAATAGTTTCAGCATTTGATCTATATTAGGAAATGCCTAGTATCAGCAATTCCAGAAAACAAGCTGAAGGTGATGGATTTGAAAATCATAAACCAACCTCTGACAGTACAGCAGGAATAGGAGACTAATGGTTTCAAATACTGTGGAGTGAGGAAACAGAAATTATACATACAAAGAGTATGTGGGATGGATGAAGGCTGTGGAGGCCTCTGTTAACATTTTCAGAGGAGTAACAGATGAAAGGGCAAGTTAAACACTTCACTTAAAAGCATGGAGCATTCTTCAGTTTTACTTACAGATCATAGGTATATCAGGAGTTGAGCCTTTATTGCTGCCACTTCAACAAATACTCTTCCAAAATTAAAAAAAAAAAAAAAAGTGACAGAAGAGTCTTCTGATACTTGTGTTTTATCCAGAGATATCACAAGTACCAAGAAAGACACTGACAATATCATTGTTCTTTCAGAAAAAGAACAGGGTTCACAAAACTCTACCTATGTATAGACCATGACTCTTGTCACGTATAACACAATTTTAGTAGATAATTTTGGTCCAAAGGGAAGGAAGATCATATGAATCTAGATTTTATACATAAATATTAAGATTTTCAAAAGAGGAAAAAAGATAAGAAAGGATTGCTTATTAATGTAATATCTCATTGAAAACAATGTAGAAGACCTACTTGCAGTACAACAAAAGAAACTGATCTTTTCTGCAAAGATTAGTGTCTAATTGAGAGTAGGTTCTCATACATAAAGAAAAGTCACATCAAAATTCCTCATATCTGTAGAATGAAAAAAAAAGTGCCTGCCAGAGAAAATTGAGATAAGTTTAGCCCTAGCTATACACTAGCATCTCACAGAAAAGGAATTAGAAAAAAGAAAACTTAATTAATTTCTTTCCAAGAATTACCAAAAATACTTTAAAAATATTTTGGTGTAACAAGAAGACTGAAGATGAGACACACCTGTAAAAAAGTCGTATCCGACATTTTATACAGCATGAGACCACTCAAAAAGCTCATCCAGAAATGAGAGGAAAAGGTTAAAGATGCTGCAAGCTCATATTTAACTGCAAAGCTCATGAACAGATCTCATCCAGCTTCAGACTGCAAATGGGAACTAAGCAGTCTCCATTTACTGGCTATTTACCAAACAGCTGGAGACACCATCACTTATTAAAACTAAACAATGTTTAACATTTCAGACCATTCTCCTTCAAAACTTGAGGTCTGGAATTACCTGTGAAATATATCTTTAAATATTTTTTCTTCCAGAGAAAATGAGGAAGGGAGGCCTGCACTGAAAAAATGTTCTCAGTAACTGAGAACATTTCAAGATGTAAATTGATGTTTCTGCATACAGCAGGAAAACAACATCTGGTCACAGTTTTTGCAGTGAATTTAAATCTAGTAATGTTCATAGCGTAAATATCTGCATTCAACTTTGTCCCTTTTGAACTCCTTTGTAGGTAATAGAAACGGTTATTTCTCGGATACGAGTCATCTGACCAACCATGGGATTAAACTAGGTGTATGATTTCTTCTACATCATCTATAGAGGGATTTTAGGGTCCTGAGTTTGGTTAAAGATGTCTACATAGAAATTTAATGAGGTTTGTTCAGACGGGACCCCTAGGATCTGTAGTTATAGTCATCCCTCATGACCATCTACCTCCTTTGGAGGCCTTAGGAGCCACAAAAGATAAAGGGTAGGAATGTGTAAATATTTTTCTAAAAATCAGCATTTTCATGGGAAATGCCTCTGCTACATAAGCACTGAGATGTGGCTGAACGTGAAGTTACAGCCTGTCAGACCACACAGGCAGGCAGAAGCATCACTTCCTTCACAGGCAGTGCCAGTCTGTTGTAAAATGTTAGCAAAGCCAAGTACAGACTTAGCCAACTCCTTGGTGAGAAGCCACAGGGTGGAAAGTACACACTTCCATTGAAAGTGAGACTGGACTGTTTTCCTGCAGAAAGTACAGTGGGTGATATCCAGCCTCTCTTAGTGTTCTGAGCTGTGGAGACCATAAATCAAAGCAGATACACAGAGTTTGGGTGCCTTTGGCCTCCTGTTTAAGAAAGTTGAATGACCCAGAAACAGCTAGAAAAATGGTGTTAAATCCCCAATCCAGTGTTGAACATCAGCATTATGAAGATCAGTATGTCCTTCTGGTCTGGTTCATGGTGGCACCTTTTGTGGCATAAACTTCTAGTGAAGTCTTCTGAGAACAGTCTTGAGATTGAGATAACTGGCCCAGCATGGCCAAGCATTTGGGGAAAAAGTCTCTTCTATGGCTGGAAGAATAGCTACAAAATCTTGGAAGTGAAGTTAACAACTTTTACCTCCTAGAAATGGAAAGGTGGTGCATTTGCACTGGGACCAATAATAACATTAAGAGGAATTTCTGAGATAGCTTTTGGGGGAGAGAGAGCAAGAGGGCAAAGAGGACTCCACAGTCAGCTGTGACAACGATGGTGATGAAGGATGAAGGGCAATATTGAAAACACTTGACACAAAGTATTCAGTTTACTCTTTGGGAGACAAGCCTGAGTGTTGTGTTCTGTTATTTGGATATGCTGTTAAAGAACTAAACAAGTCGGTAAGTAGGAGTCATGCAAAGGACAAAGTTTTGGTACAGCAAGACCTTGAAACTGCAAAATTATCAACTTTAAGGAGGCAGTTATACGAAACACAGAACTTGGCTACTAAGACAGGATATGCATGCTTGTTAGGCAGTTACCAATCAGTCAGAGTGGCACGTGAACAACTCGTGCTGGGCAGCCCGTAGCCAATCACAATATGCACAATGCGTGCTAAGGAAAGCAAGAACAGTATAAATGTGTGCTACTTTTGCAATAAAGGGGCGATTATTGAAACATCATATTGGTGTTGTGTCGTCGGTCCTCGCATGGATCCCCACACCTGAGTAGAAATAAAATATGTTGTAAGGAGCACAAGATTATGGTGCAGGACTTTCATATCTTGATATGATCCGCTAGGAAAAAAAAATAATCTCTCAAAAGACTGGGCCTGCCTCAGTGTGTTTTGACCATGCATAGGGATAACCATTAGAAAGAGAAATATTTAACAGTTGTTTTCTCTTCACCTCCATTTTATATGTCAAGGAAGATTTACATGATGTTCCTTTTAAAGAATACAATTTTGAAAAGAACATTGCAAATTTATGTCAAATTGATGATACATTAGAAGTCCAAATGCATTACTCCCGATAACAGACATCTGAAAATGAAAGAGAGATCAGACTGTGGTTATCCAAAGTTTTCAAGAGAGGCTACAAGTAAAGGAAAGAACCACCCATTGATTCAGTACTCCACTGGAAAAAATACAGATCTTGGACAAAGGGCAGCTTCAGAAAAAACAGAATACTGGAATCAAATAAAACATTTCCTGTCTGTCCTCATACTGCTGCTTTTGAAAAATTAAGGAAGACTTTGATCCATAAAGTAGTGTATACAGGGTGTGTACTCCTCTTATTATGGAAAGAATTTAGCAAAATAAGAAAAGATATCAGCAACACATGCTCTAGCAGATGGAAAACAGTGATATGATCATAGTTGGAAAGAAACACTCAACAGCATGTCAAGACATTCAGTTTTATTGCTTGGGTATAAAGATCTCTATCATATCAGCCTAGAATCTTTGACTGACATTATTTTCACAGATGTTTTTGAATAAACTTCTACTCCCCAGAAAGTAAAAAAATAGATATTCCTCTCTAACATTTAAACTGAAATTGTTTTATGTGCCAAGAAATTACTGATTGCATAACTAGGCTATATTAAAAATCTCCTTAGACTGCCTTGGAAGGGGATGAAAATGTTTCTTTCTAGAAAGGTTGTCTGGAATGTTGTGGAGAAGTTCTGGAGCATATAGCCTAGTGGCAAAAAAAAAAAAAAAGAAATTAATCATGAGGACATGCGAATGAGTTTTCTCACTTTGAACATATTTTTTTACAATATATGAAAAGCTGAACCCACCCACTGAGCCAGCCAACTTGTGTTCTGTTCGTGGATAATGGGACTAAAAAGGAACCTTTTAAGGTGAGACATCAGAACTAACATCTCTAAGGCACCTTAACTCTTTGTATTGTTGATGAAGCAAGCTGAGGGAAGAGTAATTAAAGACAGGCACAAATATTTTCCAGACAGAAAATGTGCAAGTGATGAAAGTTTGCCTGAAAAATTATATCTAAGTTTCTGTAGATTCTGAAATTCATGAAAGAAACAACAGCTGTACCTAAACAATATGAGGAAATCAAGTCAAAAGGAACCTCAACCAAGCAACAAATATGCCTGAGTGGCATAGATGCAGAGTTCAATACGGGTAGGTGATAGGAAATCACAGAATCATACAACAGTTTGGATTGGAAGCGACCTTAAAGATCATCTAGTTCCACCCCCCCTAACCATGATAGGGACACTTTCCACCAGGCCAAATTGCTCAAAGCTCCATCCAACTAGACCTTGAACACTTCTAGGGAGGAGGCATCCATGGCTTCTCTGGGCAACATGTGACAGTAACTCACAGAAAAACATTTCCTCCTAATACCTTATCTAAATCTATGCTCTTCTAATTTGAAAGCATTAGCCCTTGTTTTATAACTACACTCACTCATGAACAGTATTTCCCAATCTTTCCTGAAGGACCCCTTTCAGTACTGGAAGGCTGCTATAAGGTCTCTGGAGTCTTCTCTTCTCTAGGCTGAAAAACCCTAACTCTTTCAGCCTGCCCTCATTGGAGAAGTGCTCCAACCCCTGATTATCTTTGTGTCCCTCCTCTGGACTCACTCAAACATGTCCATGTCTCTTTTTGTTTTGGAGGCCCAAAGCTGGACAGGTGGGGTCTCACCACAGAAGAGTAGAGGCGCGGGATGCCCTCCCTCAAACTGCTGGTCATGCTTCTCTTCATGCAGCCCAGGATGCGATGGCTTTCTGGGCTGTGAGAGCACATTGCTGGGTCATGTTCAGTTTTTCATCCACTGGTACCCCCAAGTCCTTGTCTTCAAAGTTGCTCTGAATCTACTTGTTACCCAGCCTTTATTTGCACCAATCTAGGTACAGGACCTGACACTTGGCTGTGTTGAAATCCATGATAATATTCTTTCCTTCAGCGCGTTGACCACACCACAGTTTGGAGTCACTGGAAAACTTGCTGAGGCTGTACTTGATTGTATTGTCCATGTCACCAACAAAGATGTTAAACATCACTGGTCCCAATACCGACCGCTGAGGAACACTGCTCATCAGCAGTCTCCACTCAAACATGGAACTGTTCACCACAACTCTAAGCGCAACCATCCAGCCAATTCTTTATCCAGTGAGTGGTCTATCCATCAAATCCATTTCTCTCCAATTGAAAGTCAAGGATGTCGTGGGGGACAGTCAGGAGTCTTGATCAGCTTTTCTCCCATTTTTCCAAATCTTTTACACTGGACCTTTGATATCTGTATAGTACATACAAAGAAACTACATTTTCCTCTTGTAATACAGAAAAATTTTAAAGACCAAATATTTAAAGACAAATATGTCTTTGAGAATTTAATTCCCATGCATGCTGACTTTGTGATTCTTGAATAACAGAATCATAATTATTCTAAAGACAGATGTTTGACTCTATTGATTGCATTATACACTGAAATTCATTATATACCACAGCAAAAGATCAAATTTTGGCAAAACAAATCAGAAAGATCTGGAAGCATTATTAGAAAACCATTATAAACCTTGAAAAGTGGCACACAAGCAAGTGTGATAGATGGAATCTTTATTACCTCATAAGAATAAACCAGTATTTGGTTTAATTTCACATCAATCAATAAAGATGAAAAATGGGCACAGACATTCCAGTCATTGAACATATTCCAACAATATTAAGAATCTGGTAGATAGACAGTATGCAGACAAAAATATTTTGTCCTACTTCCTACAAGCTGTATGACTGCCTTCTATGAAACAGGTCAAACCAAACTGAGAAAAGTCATAAAAGTATATAGTTAGGTTTTTTTATTTCATAAAAACGCACTCATCAAAACAGCAGCATATTCAGCTTAATTATGAAGCTACAGACTTGACTATCAAATGAGAACAGAAAGCATTTTTGGCTCTACTATTTTCAGATAAACCAAGATCTTCATTTTGACACCTGCAGAGATATCATCGAAACCAAGAAAAATGTACATAACATAATTACAATGTACAATGAAAAGGACTGACAAATGACTGGTATCTCTTACTGTGTCCCTAACCTATCACCAGTGACAAACATTTCAGAAGAATGATATAAACACGTGATTAGTCAAATCATTCAAAAATCAAGTTGAGCTACCCCTTGACTTCATATACCACAGGACCTAATGGAGAATGAAGAAGGTCCTTGTCTGAAGCAGCAGGAGAGACGGCCATAATTTTTTTCCCAGGGGTGTTCCTTAAGGGAAAACCAAATGGAAACTGTCAGCAATTCTGCACGATATCCAAAACAACACTTCCTACAGCCTCTGCCTGAAGTATGGACTTATGAAAATCCCAGCCATATGGGGAGATGTGACCAGTGCTGAGCACATGACACAGAACAGCAAAGCAAAATCAAATTTAAGACACATTCTTTACCTGATAATGGCTAGGAATTGACCTGACAAAACCAAGCAAAAACCTCATAGGTTTCGATTTTTCCGTTGTTTTCAGGTTTCCCTTGTGGAATTAAGAAGATTATGAGAAATGAGTATCTAGCTGCAGAAATCAAGCTAATGTCTTGGAACTCATCCAAGGGCAAACAGCTCCACCTGTTCTGGAATAAAAGACACAGGACAAGTTGAAGGTGTAAGCAGCTGAAGGTGTTTCTGCCGTAGAAACAAATCAAAGACACAACTTGGTTGGATTTCCCAAGATATAAGAGAAGGGGAAGATTGCTCTGAAGATACTGGAAACATAAAAAAAGCACTAGCTCAATGTAAGACATTTAACTTTACTGCATGATATAGATTTCTGGAACGGTGCAGATCACCGACTAGCTATTTTACTGCAAAGCCATGTGCATAATTTTCTCCCTCCCTATTAAAAAAAATACCTTTCTTCAGAGATCACACTTCACTAACAACAAAATTACATGCATTAGGAAAGATAAAACCATCAGAAAAGGCTTTTAATGGATCTGGCTTTAAGAAGTAAGGGCAAGTGCTTGGTGAATATATGCAAGGTATAGTCTAAAATCCCACTATCACCATTCTAAAGACAGAAGACATGAGATCGTGGCTTCCAGATCATGCACAGGAGATCAAGAACATAAGAATTACTAAATGTTTTGAAAGAAAATGTATACATTACAAGGTTAGAAAAATAAATTTGCAGTCAAAAATTGAAGAAATATTTCTCTGCTTGCAGTGACTTGTTATAAAATTTCTGCGTCAGGTGTAAAGGGGAAAGAGTTCTACAACAGAAAGCAGATCTGTAAAATAGTTTCCTTACTGGTAATACATCTTAGCTTTAGCCAAGAAAAAATATATAGGTTCAGACATTTTTATAATCAGAGATACTTCAGATAAGACTTTAAATAAAAATACTGCATGAGAACATTAATTTTTGCTTTTGTATGAAACTGTTCAGCTGGCATTTCCATCTATTCTGTCACAAAGGAGACCAAAGGGCAGAATCTGTTAATGAAAAATTCATCATCTGAAGTTAAGCAGAAGGTGATTTTCATCAGAAGGCAGTTGCAGGAAAGGAAGATTCAGGTGCACAAAACAAGGGACGAAGAACACGTGGCTTGTCTTTGCCCTTCTCTTAGCAGATACACACAGAGTTCTGCCTGAAACAAAAGAAATACTTATTTTGACCTTTTAAAATGAAAATCCTTCTTGGATGAGCTTCCTGCCATGGGTGGAAAGAGTTTATCATAAATTAGAATTCTGTAACAGCATATGTATCCAGCAAAAAGCTGTTACTAACTTGATCCTGTACCAAACTTTTATCTATGTAGCATTTGTCCGAAAAAAACCCAACAAAATAAAACAAAACAAAACAAAACAAAAGATTGAATACATATTCTTTGTGCACAATTACTGCATTTTACATAACATACTGAAATAAAACTGTTATCAGAACAATCACAGAACAGGAACAATGCAGAGAATTCAGAAGGTTTATCAACAGTGCAGCACTTCATCTGTACATGAAACATCAGCATAAGCCCACTACTATAATAATAGTGCAAATGGCATCATATAAGATACAACAAACCTTCACTGTACAAACCCTTAATATGTTATGGACATTGTAATAAGACTATTGCAAAAAAAAAAATCTGATCTGTATACAGTGAAATGGCCAAAAAACCGAAAATGCCTTGCTATATAACTCATTCGCGGTTAAACTGATCTGGGATCAGGTGTCTGCTGAGACTTCCGTAACCATTTTTCAAGCTTTGATCTAAAACACATGATCATCTTTCCTCGGAGCATAAGTGCAAAGAGCAATGAGAATTTTTACAGCACTTCTGGAAAATGCCAAAGGCACGCACACAGTTTTATTAATATATCACCTGACTTTTTCACTGTGGTGCAGAAAATTCTTTTAGAACAACTCTTAGGGGGAAGATGACTTATGTGCAGTTTTGAAACAAGTTCTCCATAAGCAACCTTTTCAAAACAAACAAAAAAAAAAACCTGCAAAAATAAATCAATAAAGAACGATGTAAATAATCATCCCGTACAGGAGCAGATTACTGTTCCTGTGCGAGACAGAATTTTTCATGTCAGTCTAAAACATCTTATAATGTATCAAGTTCCAAATGATGAAAAACAAGACATTGGGAATGATTTCCCTCTTTATTCCCCAGGTAATATAAAAATCTCTCAACTGATCCTTTTATAAATGCAGTGGTCCAGAAGGGAACTTGGCACAGCCAACTCTCTCTCACAGAAATTGCCTATTTCCTTTACAAAATATACTTCAAAATTATTTCTCTAATATCTTTTCTTGAGGCAAAGCAGAAAACCCTACATTATATAAAGTTGTATTTTTAGTAAGCAGTCAAAAAGAAGAAAAAAAAAAGAAAATATGGCTGAGCTTTTATTCATTAAAAACCCTTGACCCTGTAAATGCATGTTCTAACCCTGTAGGTCGTGGGTTCAATTTCCTTGTAATGACAAAGATGGTAGTCATTATGTTTGAAAGGATTAGTCATTACATTTGTTGGCTTTGCTTAATACATAACAATTAGAACTTCATGCTCAAGAGTTTTTCTGTTTAACGCTTTTCATAGTATCCATCCAAAACATATGCAGAAAAGAAATATAGTACAGAATTATTATGTTTTATATTTTTAAACTGTTTTAGCAAAAGTGGCAAACTGAAGAAAGCTCAAGCTTCTTTCCCCAATATTTCCTGTTTTGTGATGTTTTTTGTTGGTTTTAGCAGCTTCCAGGATTCTTATAACACAGACATTTATATTGCAATTGTGAGCAGTTTCAGTTAACAGAAAAGACAGGAATTAAGCAATTGGTAATTAAAATAGATATTAAGACACCCCTAAAAAATACACTCAGAAATTTTAAAATGGAAAGTAAAGAGCTTTTCTCATCTGGGTCAGATAACAGGGACTGGGAGTTATTACCATCTCACGGCTGCTCCCTGGCCCCTGGGAAATAAAGTGACTTATGGATGTGGATCCCATCCACAAAAATGTCATTCTTTGGTCTAGAAATGTTCTGAAAATTCATTTAGTGCTATCCCAGGTCATCAAATATTGCAAACTGTATCTGATATTCCTCAAAACTTCAGCAGCTGGGGAAAAGCTTTTGAAAAAGCCTACGAACTGACTGACGAGGCAGGGTTGTGTGAAGAAATCTCATAGCAGCAGAGCTTTGATTCATGGAGTACATTGTGTGCGCAGAAAGACACCTTCCAATGCACTCCAAAGAAGTCTGCAATAATGTAGGCACAAGCAGTCTTTCCTCAAGTGATATTTGTTGAGATATTAACAGTAGAAGCTTGAATTTGTAAGATATGCAATTTTTTTTTTTAGTAAAAGAGCTTTGCAAAAGTCAGGTCCATGATTCATTTCTGTCATTCCAGATAAAATTTGCAGATAGAAATTATCCCCTTTTTCCCAGGAAAAAAAAAAAACCAAACAAACTATTAAACTTCCCTTGCCCTCAACACATATATTTAAATTCCCTAGCTCTCAGAATTTTGCTACAGAAAGTACTAAATGATTTTGAACAGTCGAGGCAAGTCTGATGGCATGTCATTAGACAACAGCAGAAACAACCAGAAAATGCAACAAGAGGTCTCCTGAGCCCCTCTTGTCTATATGGGACCTGATGAAGCTCTGTTTTTGCTGTCACTGGGTTGTAGGTAGTCCCTTGCCGGCAAGAGATAACAATTCTGACGTTTCCAAACCACACTGCAACCAAGAGCAATGCCCATCAAGGCTCTATCGAGCACCTCCAGCTTCAATTACAAGTGAAAATTCATCTTAGCTCCAGATTGTTGCTGAAGTTGTGATAATCCACATGCTGTGGAAAAGACATGACAGCTAATTCATTATCCTCGTTTCCCTTCCAAATGGAAATGTTGGAATTTAAATCATGATTCCTACAGATGAGTACTTTGGAAGTTTTCATTTAATGGGAATGTTGAGGGAAATTGTCCAGAGTTTTCATTCATGGCTCCAAAGAATTTGAGGCCATTACAATACGTTGGTTTTTGTTTTTTTAAATAGTGTAAACCAAACTGTTTCTACTGTATTATCTGAATTTATTTGATTTAGGTTTGGTTTGTACATGATAGCATTAAATGTCTGTAGAAAGAAGGTTTGAATTCTCAAAAGAAAGTAAAACTTTATGTAGTAATAAATTTCCCCTGTAGAAAACATTACCTAAAGTAACACATTCATACCAGATATTTTCTGTTTTCATAACACTGAATTTCCCTATGAAAAAACCTTTTAAATATTTTTTCTTCTATTAACCAATACTAGAAACAGAACAGAAGACTGTTTATTGAATAAAGAAACAGTTAAAATCAAAATAGTCACACTGAAATCAACACTCCAGCGGTCATCAATTGAAAATTAATCTGCATCATACATATTCTCTGAGTCTCTGATCATCTACATCTGCTATGCACATGCAATGTTTAAAATATATAGGGCCTATCCAACTTTTACATCAGATAGGTCTTCATAGTATAGCAAGCAAGAATGCCATAATGGTATAAAATGGGTTGCCTAACCTAGAATAAGAGAAACAGACAAATGAGCCAAGAGGAACCCACGTCAGAGCCGCGGCAGGGATATACAAGGCAAGATGATAATGCCCTTCCTTATAACTACATAGTCTTCATTGGATATGACATGATTAGGATACTATTTTAGGGATTTTTTTTGTGAATTATTTCCCACTCTGCATTTCTAAAGGCTGTTTTTCAAGGATATATGCCTGAAAACCCCTATGAACTAGTGCAGGAGTACAACCGTTCACCATTGAGTGAAAAAGCACGTATCAATACTACTGCTGTGATGGTTAATTGAGGGAGCAGAGTAGAAAATCCAAGCAATATCAACATAAGGGACCATACCAGTGTTGATTAGCTCAGGTTTTGTGTTCCTTAAGAATTCAGAAAAATTATAAATGTACAGTTTCAAATGAGGCTTTTATCTATACTGGGTGATACACACGGCATAAACGAACATGTAAAAAAAAAATTGTTCTTTGTAATTGCACTTTGAATTCCTTAACTGTGATATCTAAGTGATAAGCTGTAAACCTGTACTTTAAATACTTACCAGACATACTTGATAATTTTTCCACTTTTTTCTACCAAAACCACTGGTGAATTTCAGATGTGTACCAAGATCAGTCAGAAAGACAGTGAGATAAATATTTTTGCTCTGTCTCCTAAGAAACCATTTATTCTATGACTGCCCCTTGATAAGATGATTTTATTAGATTTTTGAAAGTGATTTCCTGGAAGAGGAAGACTGAAGTTATGAATTGAAGTTTTCTATTTGAAGATTGACCTAAAATGCAACTTAATGTTTCCAGTACTTCTAGAGGTGTCTCAGAATAATCATAAGTCACACATTTATAGTTAAAAATTTATGCTTGTATTTCAGAGGCTCTAGTGCACTGTCCTGAACATGATATACATTGATATACATTGACCAAATGAGTGAATTTTATGAATGAGTGGCAGTGGAGGGATCTCTTCCAGATTAATGTGCACTGGTATCACAAACAAAAGAGATTTCTGCAAACTTTTATGTAAGAAAAAACTTTGTTTGGGTGAAAAAAACTGACAGGAAGCACAGGCTACAGCAAGGGTAAGAAACTGTGAAATTTCCTGAACTCCCTGACCAATTTAATTACTCTGCACTGAATTCAGAAGAGAGTTAAAATAAATTTACGAACCTCCTTGATATAAGCTGGAAAGTCCCTCACTACCTTAAAATTATACAGCTCCTAGAAATCTTAGTAAGAGAGGTGTTACAGCACAGTGGCCTAAGGGTACCGACACAGCAGTGTTTTTAAGGAGATGTAATAAACTTTGTGAGACTGCTACAGCTAGGAAAGGAAAGGACGTTGTTCAAAAAGCACCAACTTTTCTTTAAAACTTTTTTTTTTTTACTTTCTTGTCTGTTTTTTTCCAAAGGTGTTATCTGACTTCATGAAAACTACTTTATCTACAAACAATACCCTGCTAGTAACATACTTCATATTTCCATACCCTTATAAATCTCATCCCTTTATATAAATCTTTATTACAGTGTCTTTAGCATTACCATACAAGCAGAGGTTTGGCCATGCAGGGCTGTGACTGTGTAATTGTTGCAGATCTCCTTCAAGACACCTTATGTTTCTTCATATGATTTAAGCAAGTAGTTGGACAGCTTTACCTTATAAAATGGGTTGATAGCAACAGAATGTTTTTCTCAGTTGACTTAAGTTTTCAGACAAATCTGAGTCTGTTTAACCTTCACCGATTTCTTACTCTTTGTTGTGTTCCTCAGCCAAAATTAAAAACGTTAACTGGTCATTAGCAAGTGCTAAATAAAATGTAACCGTGAAGATTAAAAAAATGTGTGGAACACATGTTCTCACTACCCTTCTTTCATTTAGTTTTACTAAGACCTCCAGTCTATCAACAATTTTGAATGTCTTATATTTTAAGACCTGTAAAATCTGGCAGAAATATTTTTGACATATTACATGTCACCCTGGAGAGTGCAATACACAGGAGCTGGAATTTACTAGGCATGTTAAAAACTCGCATTTGCAAAAACCTCCAGCACTGAAATATTTATGGGCTTCCCTCATTTGGAATATGAAAAGCATTTCAAAGCAGCTTCCTTAGTACTCCGCAGCATTCAACCTTTTGCTGAAGTGTAGAAGAAAAAAAAACACAACGTAATTTTAAGGGGAAGCGTGAATTTTTGTTCATTCTACAGAGTGTACGAAAAGCCTTAAATAGGTCATTTTAAAAGAACTTTTCTAGAGATCTGAATTCTCATGGAGTTTTTGGAGGGGGGCGCTTCAGAAGAGAATATGTGAGTTACCAGCATACAAGCAGCATTCTTCCCTGGTTTTCTGGTTTAGGTACTGATGAGTGAACATTAACAGATTTTGGAAAAAGAAAGAACGATTTGTGCAACTCCACCAAACCACCATAAACTAGTCAGTGTCTGTACAGAACCAATGAAAAATTATTTTGTTATACGCAGTGGGGAAAGACTTGAAACATTCAGTCAGCAAAATAGAGTGTAGCATTTCTTCATATACAGCCTCCTGAAAAATATAGAAGTTTCTCCTCAAGCTGTGTCTTTATTATCCAGCTTTTGCTCAGAAAGAACTGCTAATCAAGCTCAGATAACAGATTTTGCTCAGTCTGAAGGCAGCAGTTTTGCCTCAAATGGACTAAAGCAGAAGGACATAAGAGCATGGGGATTTGACATTATCTTTTTTTTTGTTTTTTTTTCCGCTAAAGAAGAAAAAAGTAATCTCTCCAGTTTTAAAATTCTGGAAAATTAAAAACTGAGATATGCTAAGAAGCTTTCAAGACATTCAACCTTCAGTGGGGTTCTGAAAATCTAGGATATTTCTCTGTTTCTTCAACAACTCAGTCCACTGATATTGCACAGCCAGTACAATCTGCAGAACATTAAATTTATTTTTATGTGCTCTACAAAGAAAGATGGAAGGAGACCCAAGCCTTGTGAAAAGATATCCAGTCCTGACTAAGGGATCCAAGTCTACTCTGTATGAGAACAATTCTGGACAATCTGCAGTTTGTGATGAGGGTACTGTTACCAAAATTTGTTTTTTAATAATTCCTCTATCAGCATTAAGACTAAAATCTTGCTAGCCAGCCAAAAATCATAAGCAATTTAGAGGAGATATTTTGTAGAGTGCCATGTATGAGCCTCTATCAATTGTCCTTTGATGTGAAGTGAGGTGCACCTTGACTTCAGCAGAGTTTGGGGGAAACATCTTTTGGTTTCTATGAATCCTCAGACTGCTAACTGCAACGGAGATTGTTAAACCTGGCCACATGCCTTGTTCTTCTGAAAGTGTTTACAACATGTTTTAGTCTACAGATGCTGACAACAGAGTCATTCTGAGACACATTTTCATAGGTTTCAAACTTACTTGCCATCCTCATAAGGGAAGCTAGTATTTCTTGTATAAAGTATCCATACAGAAATGTGCATCTTACTCCTGTGTATTTCCATGTACAGATATTTGCCAACGTCCCACATTTTTCTGTAGTAATCTGTTCCCAAGTCTTCAAAGTCCTAACAACTAAACATCTTGAGGTTCTTTTTGCCTTTCTAAAGAAACTGTACTGGGTCTGATTGGGCTGGAACTAATTTTCTTCACAGCAGTCCATCTGGTGCTGTGGTTTAGATTTGTGACCAGAACAGTGTTAATAATACACCTTTGTTTTTGCTATCGCTGGACACATCATCAAGTGCTTCTCTATTTCTCATTTTGCCCCAGTCAGTGAGTAGTTTGGGGTGGACAAAAAGCTGGAAACGGACACAGTCAGGACAGCTGACCCCAACTGAACAAAGGGATATTCCATACCATGTCATGTTGTACGCAGCAATAAAACTAGGAGAGGATTTTTTCCAAAGTAGACATTGATCAGAGACTGGCTGGGATCCGTCTTGTGGGAAGTGGTGAGTGATTTTCTCTGCATCACTTGTTTTGGTGTTGTCCCCTCTATATTTTCCCTGCACTGATTAAACTGCATTTATTTTGAACTCGTGAATTTTGTTCACCTTTGCCCTCTGCATTCTCTCCTCAATCCTGCTGGGTGGGGAGCAAGCAATTGAGTGAGGGCTTAGCTGGTAGCCAAGGTCAATCCACTACAGAAACAAAATATTCCCTGTCCTTCCAACATGGTGGCTATATATCATTACTGATTAAAAGAAACTGGATTTTTTTTTTTAACCTAAAACAATTGTGTAAACAACAGAAGTAGATGAAGTATTTTTTCCATCAATAATTAAAAAAAGAGAAAAAAGTCAATTGAGGAGTTTGTACAGGAAGCTCCCTCTAATGTAAGTACGAATACTGACTGTGATACTAGTAGCATCTAAAGAAATATGATGGATATGAATAATAAAGCGTATAGTTCCATGGTGGAAGAAGAAAAATAGGAATCAATTCTTTTTTTACAAAAATGTGTTGATAGTTGAAACCCTGCTGCTTTCTGTACATAAAAGTGCTTAACTCTGTTGGAAGTATATTTAGTATTAAGCCTGAATTCACAAGGAGTATATTAGTTTAAGGGATTGTGTAGTATATATTATATCAGTCTTCTGTCTGTTGAAAATCCTCACTGAGCACACCTGAGCTGTTTGTATAATTTTAAATACTATTTTTCCTTTATTATCTCCCCAGCACTGAAGTGGTTATAAAAGTGGTTGCTGGTTTTGGTTTTTCTGTTTTTTAAAAAATATCTGTTTATTCAACTTTGACTGCTATACAAGAATATTTAATTAGATACAAACAAAAAATTACCATCTGGCACTAGTGAAAGTGAGTATATATATAAAGCAGGATAGGGCAGATCTTTCCTGCTAATAAACATGTTTCAGAAATATCACTGGTTTTGCTTTCACTCAGAACTAAATGAAATGTATGTGTTTTCTCTCCTGCTGTGTATATTACTCCTGATGAAGAAATGCTGGGCAGCCTTATGATCATTGATTTTCCTTTAACTTCTTTAAGTCTTTTTAGTCTTTGATAGCTTACACAACACTCAAGCTTAGTCAATGCATATGCTGTTAATGTGAACAAACAAATCAGAACCTTCATTTAAGCATGTGTACAGAGCACAGGCTTTATATCCACACAGAGTAATGATGCAAATATATTGAGCAGGAAGAGATTTACCCGTTCAAACAGGTGTGCAACTTTTACCTCGCCTGAATATCTGTTAGGACTGGCAAATCCAGGAGAACCGAGCATGCAGTCAGTGTGCACTTTTTTTGCACATGCAAAATCTGTGGCACATTTGGGGGCAGCTTTAATGCATTGTATATCATGAAGAAGTGGAAGACATTATAGACAGGCATATGCATATGTGCATACATATAAATAGATACTATATAGGTGTGTGTATATATATATAAGGTATCAACTCTTGTTCTATTTTCCCCCTTATTAGCATGAATAAAAATTAAAGTTGAAAACAGTTTCTTTGTTGATGAGTTATTTGGTTTTTTTTAATTTTTAGGTAACAGTTCTTGCAGCTTATACAATGAAATATTTTTCTCCCTTTGACTTGAATTTTCTTCAGTAACTCATATTTTTAAGAGGAAATTGTAGAGCAGAAAATTACTTTCTCATTCTGTTAATTAGGTATCACACAGGGATTTTCTTCTCCAGTGTGGGAAATACACAGTAGGGAGGCACCATCTGAACAGTCACTGAAGGTTGCTTTTATAGATGTTGGGCAGCAACAGAGCTCAGCAAAGTTCAGATTTTATACTGAGATGAAATTTGGCTTAGTACTATGTTTGTCTCTACCAGCAACACTTAGGCAAGCAGTTTTCATATGGATGTCTAATGCAATTACTGTAGCCTTCCATATTTGCCTACTACTATCCTGCAGTTTTCCTCTGGAAGAGAAATTGGTCTTTTCAAGAAATCTGAATGACAAAAATTGTCTAGTAAACCTAGCTCTCTTATCCACACATGGAGTTAAAAAAGCTCCTGTCATGGAAATATTTGAAAACCTCATTTTTTTTATTTTTTTATTTTTTTTACAGAAACTGGAGACAAGACCACTCTGACATCATTAAAGGAAGTTCTGGTGAGAAATCAAATAGCTGTCTCATGGCGAATCTGAATTCAAGCTAATATACCTGGGAGACAGCCTATACTTTTCCAGCATGGCCTTGGGCATAGAATCATAGAATGTTTTGTACAACTGAAGGTGAAAATTCCAAAATCCTCAAAGCTGCCCTGACTCTCCACCGAAAGCAATGAACTAGGTTCTGCCATTTACTTCGTCTGGATCTCTGAGTGATTCTGCTGGCCATGTCCCTACTCAGGATAACATTGATTAGCTGCTTGGAGTGAGGTTTCTTCAGCTCTGTGTTGAGGGACTACTCAGTCATTTTCAATACTAACAAAACCACTCGAATCTTCGTGACAGACAAGAAAGTGCTTCTGTGCATGTTTTCATAACTGGCACAGAACGAAAGAGTGTTAACAGAGAAAATCCTACAAGTTTGTTGTTAAAGCTTTTATGTGTAAATAAGCTCTTAAAAATATTATATGAGGTTTACTTTTCTATCAGGAGGATGATAGAAGATGAAATAAAATAGTTTTGGGGGATCATACTTTATGTAACACTGTAATCTACTAACATAAATGGGATGCTTAATTTAAAAATTTTTTTTTCAAGTAACCTTTCCCCCAAAAACCGAAAAAAACTCCACAAATTTTACGTACTGATGCAAAAAAAATTATTTTATTCTAGAATAAAAGAAAATTAAATAACAAAACAAAGCTCAAAAGTCAACTTAAAGCTCTTTTATATCTGCTGGCTGCATTGCTGCATTCTAGTTCTGCAAGGAGTAGCAGTGGTCTTCTTTTATTAGCTGGCACTGCAAGAATTTAAGTGACCCAGCAGTCAGCATTTCCCACTGTGGCAAAAACAATTTTGTAATTGTCCTGTGAATTAGAGAAGTGAATTCTCAGAGGATTCTCGCATCGGGTGTTTTCTTGAGCGATGATGTGGAAATAATAGATTTAATGAGAACAGTGTAACGATGTGGAATACAATTTCATTCTTGAGTAAATTTCACATCTTTTCCAACCAGAAAGTGGATTAACGTAAAGCATCAAGCAGGGAGTTAACCTGGAGATCCTACTGCTAAACACAAATAACAGAATGACCAGATTTGCGTTATGGCAGACTTTGATACAACACAGGAAAAATAAACAGGAAAGCTTGCAGTGGTTAGAAGCAGAAATGACAGCATTTTTAACACACTGAAGGATTCATTCATGTCACTCCCCCTCTACTGATGATGGAAATTGCTCGATAGGATCTGAACCCCCCACTGAAAAACTGTACCTCAACGTGTGCAGCAATAAATTAGGAATTATGCTTTTATGAATCCTCTACCCCAGGAGCAGCTCTACGCCAATTACACAGCAGTGTCTGGTGAGTGGGGTGTGCTGAAAGGTGAAAGATTAAGAATCAATGAGTGTCCTCTGCTGTTACCTCAGTTGCTCTGGGACAATATTTCCACTCTTGCTGTATATGTGCATTAGTCATTGCAGCAAATGCCAAAGGCTCTGCAATAAATCTTCACAGGGAAATTCAGGAATGGGGCCATCTGTGTTAGGCACAGCTCTGCACTGGGGTTCTTCCCCTGAGAGATGATCCTCTCTTCCTTCAAAGCTGTAAAGAGTAGAGCAAATTCCCCCACTGCAGCAGATCGCAGAGCTCTGCCCCTTTCCTTCTTCACTTGCCAAGTCCCCTGTCCTCCCAGCAACCCTTCCAGCACCGTTGCCACACCAGGGATTAGGGACAAAGCTGGTTTTCCAGGCAGGTTTTGCAATTCATCTTAATCCTGTTTGAGCCATGTAAATGGGAGGAATAGGGCAAGGAAAGAATAAGACTTGTTCCTTCGCTGCACGCCCTGGATGTTGAAGGGATCCTTTGCACCAGGCGTTGTACACAGAAATACTGCTTTCTCAAGTGTGGGATTCTTCTCTGTGTAACATCATGACTTGACAGCAGATGGATATCCAGAAAGGTGATCAGAAAAGGAACTAGAAAAAGGAAACTTGTGAACTTCTCAATCCTCCAGTGTGTTCACCCATTTCATAGGTGATAGCCAGCAGTGTAAAAGTCCCCTGCTTGGCAGATGGGATCCCAGACTCTGACATTAAGATGGAGATATGTGTTTACGCATGTATGTAGGTTAGCACCTGTTGAGTTAGTATAAATCTAATTTCATTCTATGCACTGATCGTACAATTAATGCACTACTTTGCATGTCTGCTTTTCAGGAAAGCAAGGAATTGGTTTGGGAAATACACTCAATAAGCCACATTTGCTTCCAAGGTTTCAGCAGAAATCTTGTCTTGATCAGCACTAGAAATTGGCATGTGTTAGCTTTGTGTTGGTCTTTGTGCTCAACAGGGTAATATCCATGCCAGCCTGTTTATATTTCGTTGGGAGAGCACTAATGAAAGAGCCCAGCTCCTTTTATTTGGTGTACTTTCTTTAGACCAATAGCTTTACAGATGACGCTTTTACAGCAAGGAAAATGATAGTTAGGATGTAGGTCTTGTCATAATAAGTACAACTAAGAACCTAAAAAGTTTCATTAAGCAACTCCAAATAGTCTTGTTGAGGATGCTTAAGTCTCTCAGGACTGTAAATCTTAAACAGAAAGCCAAACAGTGACATGAAATATCATCCTTTCTCTGGAGACCTTAAAGTTAAATGTTCTAAATCATATTTTCAGACTTCCTCTCCTGCATGACAGGAACACTGAAGTTAGTTGGGAAAGACAAAAACAAAAAACCCTAAAAACAAAAACCAAAAAACCTCAAAAACAAAACCCAAAACAAGACTGTTTTTCATACTCTGAACAAATTTATAGGCCTTTGAAATATGAAAGACTAATTTATGAGCACATAGAAAGAAATTTCAAATGATGACCCCTTATTGAGTCCTTCTTATCATCTGCTTCAGCATAATCTACAGCTGATGTGAAAAACCTTGAAAAAGCAGGAGAAGATGGAGAGTAACCAATTGAGAGGGAGTCAGGCTGCCTTAACAGTTTGCCACCAAACCACAAGGGTATTACTCCTGATTCAAGGGAGGAGGTAATACACAGACCCTCCCTTGAATCCTCATCTTAGCAAGTGTTGTGACATTCAGATCTGCTTGAAAGTTTTGCTTTCATTCATGACCAAAGTCTGATAGAACACCTGTTATTTCCTCTGGATATTTCTTGCTGTTGATTACTGCTGTCAGTCAGGGTATGTACTGATGTGACTGCTTAGACAGCAGACCCCACAGCCTATGTTTGAGTCTCCTGTGACAAAACAGTGGTGTATGGGGAAGAATCAAAGCCATTCAACTCTAATGACACTCCTTTTGAGAACTCCTGAGATTTGTATGAGGAAACCCTTAGATCCTGAAACAGTAGATCAAGCACTTGCAATAACAAGAAAATACCAAAAGACTGTCAGTAGCAGGAACGTTGCCATTCTCTTTCTCAGCCTTCTGTCCGCTGCTGACATTAATCATGCCTCACTGATGTTCGAAGAACCAACAAAACAGGAAACAGAGAAAAGCAAGCTAGTGATGGTGAAGTAGATGGCAGCAACTTTCCAGCAATGGGATTTGCTTTGGAAGCAAATTTCTCTTCGTATGTGGTAGGGTGTGGCCATCACTATCTGAAGTTAGAACTGGAATGTCTTGTAAGTAGCTAAGAATATCAAAACATCTTCTGGTAAGATATCCATCTTATGAGCCTACAACCACCAATGGCTTAGGCTTACACTTTGGGTTTGTTCCTCTTTCCTGGAAAATCTTTAAAACAACCAGAGAAATCAAATCCATAAGTAATGTCAATTAGATTTTTACGGTGTTTTAAGGGGTAACTACTGATTCTCATAGAATAAAATAATGTACCAGCTGTTTGGCTGGTACATTATTACCAGCTACTCCTGGTAATTAATACAGAGATTTAACACATCACACAGTCAGAGCCCTAGATCTATGCTACACAGTCACTGCTGGGTTTTATGGTTCTTGTGTGTAATCAGTTGCAGTCTGACTCAGTTTACAGTAGTGCAAATCAAGAATCATTCCAGAGCTTCTAAACATCCTCAGGACTAACGCATTTTCCTTCTTCCAGTTTTCCTTCAAACTGTCCTGTACTCAAATGCTTGCAAGATGTTTTGACAGCAGGTGGACACAGAGCAAGACTCCTTTTGGAGGCAGTGGAGACAAAAGCATTTCAAGGATATATCTGCTTAACTTATAAGTAGACTTTTAGAACAGATCAGTTCAGTTGTCTGCTAAGATATATCTCTTTCTCCCTCTTATCTAAAGAAGGAGTCAAGGCGACTAGGTCACGTGTAGACCTCCACAGAGCAAATTCCCAAACTCAGATGAGCTGAGTAGTTATTTTGATAAGCTGCACCTAGCACATAGACCAAGGCTGCTTTTGTTTCCAATTCATCTGCATCTCTCTGATGCCTCCCATTTTTTGACTGTTCAACTATTCATATGTGAGGTCATTGGATTACAGAAAACCATTTGGCTGCAGCATACCTGACAGTGGGATTTTCTTACAACATTGAGACACAGCACTGCAATGACAGAAAAAATGGTAATAAGTCACTTGATTGACAGTGATATGAAACCAGATCACAGAATCACAGAATGGCAGGTGTCAAAAGGGACCTCGGAAGATCATCTAGTCCAAACTCCCACCAAAGCAGGATCTCATGGAGTAGATCACGCAGGAACACATCCAGGGGTTTTGGAAGTCTTCAGAGACAGAGATTCCGCAACCTCTCTGGGCAACCTGTTCCAGCATTTTGTTAACTTCACAGTAAAGAAGTATTTCTTTAGGTTTAGGTAGAACATGGAATCATAGAATTGTAGGGTTGGAAGGGACCTCAAAGATCATCTTGTTCCAACACCCCCGCCATGGACAGGGACATCGCCCACTAGATGAGAGCCCCATCCAGCCTGGCCTTGAAAACTTCCAGGGATGGGGCTTCCACCCCCTCTCTGGGCAACCTGTGCCCGTGTCTCACCACCCTCATGGGGAAGAACTTCTTCCTAACGTCCAATCTGAACCAATCCATCTCTAGCTTCAATCCATTCCCTCTAGTCCTATCACTATCTGACATCCTAAAAAGCCCCTCACCAGCTTTCTTGTAGCCCTCTTGAGATACTGGAAGGACACAATAAGGTCTCCTCCGAGTGTTCTTTTCTGCAGACTGAACAGCCCCAACTCTCTCAGTCTGTCTTTGTAGGAGAGCTGCTCCAGCCCTCTGATCACCCTCATGGCCCTTCTCTGACACGTTCCAGCGCGTCCATATCTTTCTTGTACTGTGGGCTCCAGAACTGGATGCAGTACTCCAGGTGGGGTCTCACGAGAGTGTTTTCCAGTTTGTGACCATAGTTTCAGTAATTCAGAATTAAAATAATTCCTCTACTTGTAACACTAAAACATGGACACTTTCCTCCCAGATTAGTATTTCCCCCCCCAAATAAATTTCTTCATTTACAGTAATGCAATATTACAAGCAGTTAGCACCTGCATAGCACTTTTAATCTTCAAATCGTTTTGCAGAGGTTGCCAAGTGAGTTAATATTTCGCAGAGAGTGAGATACAGAAAGTAAGATTGCCGGCACTAAGGTGCTCAGGTAAAAAATTTGAGGTTAGATTATTTTTTCTTCTTTCAGATCTAAGCAGTTCCTAAATAAAAACACCCCAGTTTAGGTCACAGAAAGTTTGAGCATTTCTGAAATTTGAGTGAGAAATTGTCAAAATTAAGATTTTTGAAATATGAGATTCTTTATCATATTAAATGTATACACTTTTCATTCCATAGTTGTCATCATTATCCTCACAAACTGTCTTGGCACAAGCCCTATGATTCCTTTAATGACAAATATTGTTAGCAAGTTCAACAAGACTTTTCTGATACATGGAGCACAGAGAAGACTTAGACAGAATCCCCTCTCAGCTTCATATGTGACTTGAATGAAAGATTTCCCTTGCACAAAATATGAATTGGAAATCTTGCTTTCTATTGGGGTAATATTTGGCTATCTATTATCTCCCGGTGTAAAATAGTGCAGTTGAACTCCTGATTCCATACAGTGAACTCTTTATGATCTGGATTTCGCCCTGATATCACACCCCTGTGTTTCAAACAAATTTAGCTCAAATAAAACTATTTTTTTTTTCTCAACGCAACCAGATTATTAAAAACTTGTCCAGGAAGCTAATACATAGATGGTGGTACTGTCTTGTCTTTAAGTAATGTTTTAACACCTAATGAAAGCCACAGCATCCATGAAGTGTAGCAGATTTCTGACAACAACATTTGGTATGCATATACATTTCTATAAGAATTAGAGACATATTTTCTCAAAACATGACCTTTGTCTTTTTCCCTCTCACAGTTGAAAGGTACTAAAATATCATCTCAAATTGTTCTTTATTTGCCTTATGGTTTTACTAAATCCTTTTAAAGAAATTAAACAGCCTACACACTGACTCGTGACCAGGTTTTTCCATTTATTTTGTAACAGATGCCCAACGGTGTTAAATAAAGAGCACTCTTCCTTCTCTCAGCATAATTTTCCACATGTAAAAATTCTGTATTTTATACAAGATGCTTCCTATGGAATAAAACTCGCCCACCCTGGTTTAAAAAAAACCTGAAGCCTAAACTCTAAGCAGTAATAAAGCAAGTTTTCAGTGGAGATGATGAACAGTGCATGTGTTTAACAGGAAAAAAATGCTGAATATTGATTTGAATAAATTGTGACTTTTTTTTTTTTTTAAAAAAAAAGAATTTTTATTTGCTGTTTCCTTAAGTAATTTCATAGTAACTAAACTACGCTTGTCCAAACGGGCTTCAGTTTGTTAAATCAAATTAGGGTTTGAAGTCAGAATACAACTCAGAAAATATGTTACCAACATAAACTGACACTGTTAGTGAGGGTTTGATAGAAAGGCAACAGATTAAAGAAACAGAGGGCATATGCATGAGCAAGAATCCTTTTTTTTTTTCCCTTGTTACAAAGCGTATGCTAAATATTTAGAGATGTGGAAGAGAGAGAAGACCGGGAAGGTTAAATTATCTGGATGGTCATTTTCCATATCAAAAAGCTTACAAAAGAACTGCCAGAGTAAATCAGTATTTCATCCAGTCCCCAGTCTGCAAAGCCAGACAAAATGCAAAACATCACCTTCATTAAGAATTCAGAGGCTTAACAGATACATTATTCTCAGCTTACTTTTTTTTTTTCTTTTAATGTGAATATACAGATAGTGCTGAAAATATTTCGGAAATTATCTTCAAAATTTTCTGTTTACCAAATGTCTTTTGTGATAAATGATACTGACATGCTTAATTTTCAATTATTTCATTTATTTCTCAGAGGCTTTAGGGAAAGTGAACATCTTAGATAATTTGCAAAACTCTTCACAGAAGAAAAAAAAAGAAATGGAAGTTCTTGAAACACTTTGCACAACAGTGTGTGTTTCTAAGAGAAAAACAAATTTTACTATCTTGAATTCAACTGGATATTTTCCTGTATAAGAAAACAATGAGTCTTGTCAGTCACAGCTTTAGAATCAAAAGTATTATTAAAAAAAATCTTGTCTCTTTCCACACAGTGAACCACTATTTGGAGTTCATTGATTTCTTATCTAGTTTTACCAGCATGTTTTGTGAAGTATTTTCTCTACTTCTTAAAACAACCACTGGAAAAGACACCTATCCTTTGGCACTTAGAAACTTAAAAGTTTCTCCTGGACAGGAAATTTTTCTTTGTTTTACAACACTCAAGATTGTTTTCAGGAAAAACCTGAACATGTTTATATGTCTCTTACTGGTACTGAAATATTTTTTTTGGTGCAAGAAGTCAAAACCTTTCCCACATCTCACTCACTTCATCGTAGCTGTATGGCTTGTTCCAGCTCTGTAGGCCATGACAGTATCTTCTGCATATTTGTGCGGATAAATCCAACTACATTTTTTTTCAGCCATATGCTGATGATCTGGGCCAATTCAATCTTGTTTACGTGGTGCTAAACTGAACCTAAGAAATCACTTTCACCTAATATGAGCTGTGTCTCCCTTTGTCTCATATCCCACAGAGACACACACATGCAGAGCACCATGATCTATTTCGTCGCTGATCAGGCAGAGCTCCTGACATCCAAATGTGTAATTGTGACATGGGGGATGGAAACTCTGATTTTGCCAGACAGGGATTTACATGAAGAAATACAAAAAGGAATCACACATGTCTCACTTGCAGATCATAGAATCATAGGGTGCATTGGGTTGGATGCTTTCTTGTTTCACATGCTGTGAGCACAAAAGAGAAAGCAAGGATGGTGTATCGATGGGTAAGAAGAAACGTTAAGACAATTTAGGAAAAATCCCAGGCTCATGTGGAGCTCCGCTCCATCAACCTTCAAAAATGTATATCATAGATGTAACACAAAATATCTATGAAGTGTTTCTCAAATTGCATTTTCATGTGTGGAATCAGTTTTCAGGAATAAGCTGGTATCCCCCCTGCAGTAATGCCATGTCTCTCTAAAAGTAAATGCAGCTTAATGTCAAAGTCCAGCATGAGCTATAGCATTTAAGTTATAAATGAGTCATAAGGAGGAAAATAAAGTTGGTTCTGAGTTATATTTGTGAGGTAGTTGGCTATCAGGGCTATACAGACAAGTACACTGCCATGGGTTTGTGTTTGGTGGGATTTCTTGGTAGCAGGGGCAGGGGGGAGGGTTGTGGTGCTGTCTCCTTGCCAAACTTCCAGAGTCCCCTCTAGCCCAGGTAAAAGTCAAACCGATCTCTGCCAAAGGCCAGGCCAATCAGCGCCTCTTTGATCAGTGTATTTAAGAGGGGAAACCTGTTGGGTTAGGGTCTTTGTGTCCTTTCTTTTGTGTTGGGGAGGTTTTTTTTGGAGGAGCGGGAGGAGGCAAGAGGAGAGAAACCATGTGGTCTGTGAGGACAAAGGTGGGGGAAGAGCACTGGGGCAGAGATCTCCATGAGCCCATGCTAAGATGGCAGGATACCTGCCAATCAGAGAGATCAACGGTGCTGAAATGTCCAGGATGCAGCGGCTTGTGGAGGACCCCATGCCAGGGGAGAGGAAGAGCACACAGGATCAGAGGATGTGCCCAAAGCAAAAGGTGAGTCTGAGGAGGATCCACGCTGAGCAGAGGACACTGCAGCCCGTAGATGGTTTCCATGATGGTGAGAAGGAGGGAGAGGATTACCTCCATGAGATGGAAACCACGTGGCATCAGGGAAAGACTGTGAGAAGTCCTCTTCCTGAGGAGGAAGGATTGCCATGGACAGTAAGCAATGGCTGGAAAAATTGCAACCCCCACCCCCTGCCCTGACCTGTGTTACTGCAGGGAAGGAGGTAGCTGGGAAGAAAGGAGGGGTGGTGGTGCGGGGAAGTGTTTTTAAGATCTGGTTGTATTTATTTTCTCTCACTATCCTGCTCTGATCTAGTTGATTTAGTTGAACTGGTAGCAGTAAACTAAATTCATGGTTTTCTCCCAGGTCTACTCTGATTTTTGCCCATGACCATAAGGAGTGAGCAAACCCTCCCTATCCTAATCTCAATCCTTGAGCCTTTTTGTTTGGTTGAATTTCCTCTCTCCCCATCCCTAGAGGGACAGCAGTGGGAGTGAGCAAGTGGCTTCATAGTTCTTTGTTGCTGACTTCAGCAGCCGGCTCAAACACACACACATGCACTTAACTAATAAATTCCCTGGGTGGTCCAGGCTCTTGTCATCTGAAGGGATAAGCCAGTAGACTGATATGATACAAAAGACAAGTTTGAAGTCTAGTGATTGACTGAACCTTCACAACTAAGTGCCTGATCGATTATTATGGGTGGGAATTTCAGACAGTTCCAGAGGTTCCCTCAGGCATCTCTTGCTGTGTTCAGCCCACACTGTATGCTTGAAGGTGGTCTCCTGGATGGAGACCTGTCCCTTCAATCCAGACACACCCTTGTGTGGTTCCCACTTCAGGAGAGATCAGGTTGGTCATACGTAAGAGAGAGTATAAACTGTTCCTGCGCAAATGCTTTACTGGTTCTGGAATGGAGTTAACTTTCAGATATGTCAGGGTTTTGTATGTATTTAAGATACTAAATACACACAAAATTAAAATATTAAATACATACATCTCCCAATCCAACTGAAGATGTCACTGTGAGGACCTGTGCAACTGAGACTTCCTTTGCCATCTGGTCAGCTATCAACTGTCCTGAATTTTCGAGAACTGACCCGTGCCAGTGTTACTCTGTGCCAAGACCTGAATAGATGAGATTTTCCCTCTAACAAACTGCCACAGTTTTATCAGATAAAAAAAGACAATTTGCATGAAAACTCCTGTCACTCCCAGAAGAACCCTCCCTTTGTGTTTTATACTAGGTCTCACAGTTCCTCCTTTTAAAATTTGTAATTAATGGTGTGTCTTCTTCTGGAGTGATTAAAGCCAAGCCATCCAGAAATCCCAAACATAAACAGACAAGAAGGTCAGAAGCTGGGATTGCAATAATTCACCCAATCAAGTGAAAGAAGAAATATGCAGCTTGAGAAAAATGTAGCTGGCACATCAAAAGGTCAAACCAGGATGACAAGTCAACAGGTCTGATCGGAGTCAGAATCAAGAAGCCACTTGCAAAATACCTTGAATAGAGACTGACAAGGAGGACTGAGCTCTCCCAGAAGAAGTGGGACAGGTGTCCACTGAGGTTCCTCACTGCTCATCAATGCAAGCACTAACAGTCCTTTAACAAAGCTGGTCCTAAGCCCACACAGCCAAAAGCCAATGAGAGGGCATGTCCTAAGAGCCCTGACAACAATAATAAACCCCAAAAAGCAAATCAAGAATTGTGGGTGAGCTAACCATTCTAGCAAAGGTGTTTGGAAACTTCTGTTTGTATCATTAATATTTTCTGATTAAGATAATTAATAAGTATTTAATCTTACTTTCTTCCTCATCTACTTTCAAGCCATTATCAAAGGCAAAATAAATAATGATATTCATTATTCCTTGTCAAGCACAATGATTTTCAAGAATAAGTCTTCCCACATTTTATAACCAATAATCTATTATCAAATCTCCCAGCAACTACTTTTTTTTGTGTGTTATTCACATATCTGGAGGTTTGTTGTGAAGATGGCTAATAATAGGTGACCTGCCATTTGAAACAAGTCACTCCAGAGAGACAAGTCTATATTACCACTCCCCCTTACAGCAGTAACAAAAAAATCCATTTACAGTTTTAATATCAGCAATTCTATCAAGTATTTTTCTTTTCTCCTGCTTGTACAACTTCTACAAAAGCTAATGGGAGGGTTTTTTATAAAATCCATAGCAGGCTCTTCTCCCAAAATCCTGTAATTTAAACTAATTTATTCTCTAACTAATCACCACTGACAAAGATCCTGAAGTATAAAAATAACTACTACTTGATTTTGGCTGAAAGTCTAGCCAGGTTTTACAAGAAAACTCAACAACTAAAGCCTAAATAATGTGCTGAAAAAATTTACAAACATTAGTACATATGTCAGATTAAAACACTGTAAATAGTTCAAATATTTTATCCATTAAATATGACTGCATATTAGTTTCATGACAGTGCCAAAGAACAGAAGTTGCTTCACATAGTTCTATATCTGTGACGGTTTGTTTAACTAGTACTTGAACTATTTGCTTTATAAAAAACAGGTCTTAGTGTGACTATTCTTTACGTGCTGAATATAAAAGCATTACATTAGACCTATGTGTGTAGAATCCATTAGTCCAGATTATGGATACAATACCTTATAATATATAACCCTGCAGGTTAATTTCTTGCATGTTTAAGAGATATAAAAAGAAAATGATTAGAGGTAATATGCAGTGCAGGTTTTTGTCTCTGTGTGCAAATTAAAGTGTTTAAGTAGCCTGGCTGGTTGGTGCTTTTTATTAACGAGCCCTATTCAGTCATCCCTTGGGCTTTGCTCACCATGTTCCTTGCACAGATGCTTGGTGCCACACCCAGGAGACATGAGGACCAACTTGAACACATCCTCTGGAAGGTTCAGGAAAGCAGGGAAGTTATTCAGTTATTTTTAACTTATTTAGTTTTGGGGTTATGGGAAGATCCACAAAGAGTGAGTTAAAATGGTAGGCAATCACAAAGCCCAGTCTGTTTTCTACATAAAAATTTTTCATCTTCAATTCCACCTCCTCTTTCTCCACCCAAACCAAACAAAATCTGCTACTCAAAAAAGAAAGCATCCTGATGCACTCGGATTTTTTTTTGTGTAGTTAAAGTTTTCTGTACCCAAATTTTGCAGACAATTCAGCATGTATTGATGAATGGTGGAGACCTCATCTCCCAAGACTCTGAACATCTGAAAACTTGAACACAGCTGTGATTATGGGTGAACGAAGATGACATCCCATGCTCCCTCTTTGTATTTCTTCTTCATGTGGAAAAGTGTGATGATCAGTCTTTCCTCTTCCTCACCTTTAGTTTATAACACAATTTCCATTTTAGGTTGGAAAAGCGATGAGAAGACAGTGCTCAAGAGACTCTGTTGTGCCTGTGGCCTGCAACATGAATAACAGTTTTATCCCAACACTTTTCATATTGATGAAAACAGACATTTTCTCTCTTTTAGTACTGTCAAAATGTACAATCTGTTTCCACTTAAGATAGAAATCAGCAATGATTCCCATGATCAGTGATTCACCAAAATGCCCATTTCCTATAAACCATTGATCAAACAGACTTAGGGAATCAGAAAAGCCTGAGAAACAGAAGAGTTCTCCTTTGCTAGCTCCACACTGCTGTGTCTTACCCTACCCAGGGCACCAATAAGTGAACAATTTCAGAAATGATTTCCAAAAGCCAGCCCTGATACCTGGGGTGATACCAAAAAGGCACCACTCAAAGGGTCAAAACATTCGTTGTGCATCTCTCTCTCCTTGAAGTTATGCAAAAAATATCATCCAGTGGCACAATGTAAAACCTCACGGAAAAGTGCTGGGATTAAAATCCCTGTAATTACACCAGGTCATTTATGCCCGCTTCTCCAACTAGGCTGCTGTTTCCAAGGGTGAAATGAATGTGAGGAATAACAATCCAAATGTCTTTGACTTCTCACTGAACACCCTACGTGTAGTGAAGACTTTGAAGTCTCCCCTGGATGGCGGCAGCTGAAGAGGATTATATGGCTTTGAAGGTGAGGACAGCCTATGTTTGGACCAGCAACACAGTCCTCAGACACTGACAAAAAATAAATTCTCTGTCCAGGTGCTTTTTACAGCACTGCGGACAATCACCATCTTGTCTGCAAACAAAACCCAGACTTTTCAAATGTTTTTAATTGCTTATTCAGAGCGATGTTGAGAAGTCCATGGGTTCTCCTTGTGGCATTTCAACTCTGTCAGGCCAGCACAGAGGATTGCATTCAAAATTGCTCAGCACAAGGAGCAGCAGGCAGAAAGTTGAATTACAATGGTTAGTGGGAAGTAAAATAGGGAGAAACAAATGTAAAATGTAGAAACAAACTAAAAAGAGAGACAAAAAGAGGAAGAAAAAAAGTAAAAGGAGAAATAAAAGTAAAGAAATAAGAGAAAAATACTGTCAAGATGAACAAGAGTACTTGCTATAGCTGTTGTTTCTATTACACCATCTGCTGCTTTTAATCCTGTTTAAAATGAATGGAATTTTAATTCGGTGTGAAGGAATACAGAAGAAGGCTGTGTAGCTCTACTTCTCATGGTCGCAATCATTATCTAGTTTGAATCTTTTCCTGGAAAAAAGGAGACACCCTTCCTTTTGGTTATACTGGCTGATTTTTTTGCATGCTGGTAAAAGATGGAGGCTGATCCAAATGCATATAAGGAGATTACGGAATGCCTCACATAAGAAATACTCTTCCAAAACAATTCATAAATCATAAACCAAGTTACAAAACTGTGAGGTCACCTAAGAGTTGACGAAATTTAGTCCTCAGAGACTTTGTATTTGCCTGTGGGGTGAAATTGTTTATATTTGCATTCCTGCATGGAGGAAGTGATCCATCCTTTATACTCAGCACTGGTGAGACACATCTGGCGCCCTGTGTCTCATGCCAGGCATCCTGGTACAAGAGAAACACAGATATACTGGAGTGGGGAAGGGCCATGGAGATGATCCAGGGCTAGTATCTGTCATATAAAGAAAGAATAAAAGAACTAGGACTATTCAGCCCCAAGCAGAAATGAGTCAGGGGGATCTTACTAATGTGTAAACACCTGATGGAGGGAGAAGGTGGAGCTGAACTCTTCTTGGTGATGATCTATGACAAGAGGTAATAGGCACAAACTAAAATATAGAAAATTCAATTTAAGCTTAAAAGAACCTTTTTTTTTTTTTTTTTTTCCCCTGAGGATGGTCATGAAATGGAAGACATTGCCCAGAGAGGCTGTGGATTTTCCATCCTTGGACGTATTCTTAATCTGACAAGACACAGCTCTGAGCTGCTCCATAGGACCTTGGCTTTGAGTGCAGGGCTTAGGCTAGGTGATCTCACGAGGTGTCTTCCTACCTCGGTCCCACTGTGTGTTTCTGTAACAAGCCAAATGAAAACAGAAAAATCAGGATTCTCAAGAAACAACAGTATTACAACCACAAAAAAAAGCACACCAAAACTGAAATAAACAATGCTGATTTTGTCGAGTCAGACTGGCTGGAGTTGTGTTAGCTCTGAGATTCACAAAAGTAATTTTTGAGCATAAATTTTTTGCCTTTAAATATACAAGTTATCATGTAAAGAAATATTCCTTACAAAATTTAAGCATGATATTCACACAAGGAGCTCACCAGAGCATTGGAAAGAATCTGGATGAAGCCCATAGTGTATTCAGTGAGAGTTCTAACTCAATACATGTACAGAAAAATTAGCAGAGGACTTGGTACTTTGAAGTCTTCTCTAGTAGAAATCATAGAGAACTGAAACACTGAAGAGGATGCCTTCTTGCTGGAGACTTTCATGTATAGATTTGGAAGGTAAGTTAGTCTGAATTACACTGTTATGTTATTAGCTGTTGAGTGGGTTTTGTTGTTTGTTTTCTAGATCGTCTTCAGCCAAAACTGCTAAATCTTTTTTTTCTTTTTCTTTTTCTTTTTCTTTTTCTTTTTCTTTTTCTTTTTCTTTTTCTTTTTCTTTTTCTTTTTCTTTTTCTTTTTCTTTTTCTTTTTCTTTTTCTTTTTCTCCTTTTCTTCTTCTTTTTCTTTTTCTTTTTCTTTTTCTTTTTCTTTTTCTTTTTCTTTTTCTTTTTCTTTTTCTTTTTCTTTTCCTTTTTCTCTTTTTCTTTTTCTTTTTCTTTTTCTTTTTCTTTTTCTTTTTCTTTTTCTTTTTCTTTTTCTTTTTCTTTTTCTTTTTCTTTTTCTTTTTCTTTTTCTTTTTCTTTTTCTTTTTCTTTTTTTTTCTCTTTTTCTTTTTTTCTGAAGGAAAACAGCTATTCAGTCATTAAATTAAATCATAATTTCTGAAGAGCTATATTAAGATTGTTTGGCTATTTCCTTTTCTCTTGTTTTAAATCTGAATGCTTTTTAAGCAGAAGAAGCAGTATTAAAATTTCATTTAACTACAACTTAAGACAAGTAGGGGCTGTAGGGCTGCATTATGGTGTAAGTCCCACAGCAGCACACACTTTGTAAGAAATCCTGTGAGAGATCCTCCTGTTATCTGCAATGCAGAACAAACCTGACAGTATCGTGGTGAAGAACTGCAGTTCTTTAATGGCTCATCGAGAGAGTTGTTATATAGTATTAGCCAAGAACAGCAAGGTTAAACCACTGTAAGTGTAAGATAGATATAACGACCTGATTCTCTCTCCACTTATACCACTTTTAAGCAAGTATGTCTGATGCTTTTGGTAGAGCTATTCCTCAGTTGGTGTAAAGAAGGCTTCCTATCTTCACCATCCCACTAAACATTGCCCTGGACAATAAAGGTAGGGAAAGTAAATGACACCTCTTGGTTCAGCTTTCTCTGATTTTGTTCACTAGCAATCCCAGCCTTCTATTTCCATAAGATTGCATAGAAAGGGCTGAATGAGATATTGCTTTGCAACATGAGATAGTTGCATGTCGCACATACCTTCATGCCAAAACCCCAAATGCTTTCCCAGCTTCTTCAGATTGAGCTCTGGAAAGAAGCAGAAAATGTCAGATCACAATTGTGAGTGTAAATACGGGTGTCACAGAGCATCTAAATAATCCCACTGTGCCATCAGCTTGGAAATCTCTTTATGAACATTATGCCTTAAGTTTTTCTCAAATGCATTATTAGCATACATATAGCCAACGTGATAAATCAGCATCAACACAGAAGCAGATACTCCCCAGAGGAAGACAGAGGTTAAAATAACCTACTTATGTCTTTAATCACAATATCACATCGAGGACACTGTTCTGAGGAAGTTATATTTTTTTAAAACAATTGAACAGCAAATCTCATCAGACACTTCACTTTCACTGGCTCTTTGAATGACTTTTTAGGACAGATTTTACTGATCCATCCTAACAACTTTGTTGAAATAGATCTTGCTAGCTGCTTTTTCCTTACAATTTACGTTTTGCAAGTTAATACAGAATATTGCTTTCTGTTGTTAGAGAATATGATCTTAATTTTACTGGGACAATTGCAAGTTTAGCATGATTCTAAAGAGGATAGAAGATATTAGAACCCACAATTTTCCCTAGACTTCAGTATTTTCTGCAATCAGTCAACAAACTCTACAATTACCTCATGATTGACACTTGTTATCCAGCATTCCTTTAATAATGTTTCTTCTATTTTCAGAATTCATTGGGAAACAGCAGGGAAACAGATTAGACATTTATATTTATGATCCCCAAAGAAAGTTAAATCAATTCAGATAAAATAAAAAATTCACTAAATTCTTAACCAGAACTTAAAAAAATTTATCCAGATACAGGATAACTGTATCTACCACCAGTGGTATGAATATATATATATATATATGAATATATATAACTGTATGCTACCACCAGTGAGCATGAATCTCAACATGAAGGTTAGTTATAGAAAGTTACAGAACGGACAGTTTGAACTGAGCCCTAATGGGCTCATACAATTATGGAAGTTATTAAGAATAATGAGTCTGTCTGAAAAGAGAGGAAGAAGGAAATCAGTGGGGTAAGAAACCGCAGAGAAAATAGGGTAGTATATAGAGACATCATGGAGCTGGAAACTTCAGTTGTAAGCAATTCAAGGAGATAGAAGTGAGCAGTGATGAGTCAGAGGTGAAGATGTTATGAACACTGAGGTGTCCTAGAAGGAAAGAAACTGTAAACATCTGGATCCAGAAGTGGGAAGAGTAATAAGAAAGTTTGCAAAAGATGAAAAAAGTTAGTCCGGAGAAGCAGAGATTGAAGAAAAGATTAGATGTGAATTTGTGATCCTCTCAGAAGAGCAACAATGTAGCTGACATCAAAATATACAGGCTTCTCTCTTCCAAGACAGGACTAGTAAAATATCATTTGGCTACTGGAAGGAAGTTTATATGCCATTCTCCATCCTACTCATTGGCAACATATGCTTATAGAAAACAGTGGAAATTAAGGATAAGTTCCATGGGGGAAAGAGGAAATCAATGCGCAGTGTGCCCAACTGGCTGTAAAATAATGCATGACAACTAAGAAGGAGCATGGCAGTCACAGCAGAAAAGAGTTTGAAAAAGGTCACTTGTAAATTTGTATAGGTCCAGGCATGACAAGAACAGACCAGATGCACAACTACACATGCTGCTTGGAGTATGTGAATGTGTGCGTCTGTTTGCAAGTTTGTACAAGGCAGGCTTAGAAATGCTCATGTAGGCTTTCTAAAACCAACCCAGTGCATTCAACAGGTCTTGCCACAGATAATTTTTCCATGTTAGAAGAAGAAAGATGGACAAAGAAAGAGAGATAGAGAGAAAAAGATATCACTACCCTTGGACCCCATGATGATGATGACACATGTGGCAATCCTCCGGTGGTGGGTGAGCACACACTGAACTCATGGGGCTGTTGCCTTTTATACAGTCAAGTCCCTACCCCACTGTGCTGTTTACCCATTGTAGAAAATTACTGAGCCTGCTCCCTTCTCCTTCAGGATTTTTCCCAAAATGGGTCTGAGGGATGATGGGGCCTCTGAAGGAAGTTACCTCTCTCTCTGCCTGTATGACTGTTGATTGACCTCTTTGTTTTTGCAGACGTAGTTCCAAGCCCTACCTGCCCCCACAGCATCACCAGGACACTGGTTGGGCAGTTGGCCCAGAAAAGAGTTGAGTTACCTCTGTACAAACATGGGCAAGTGCCAGGCAGGCAACTGTGGTCAGTTTTGGTATTGGAAAGGCCCAGACGGTTTGAAACATCAGCCTATCAATCTCTCACAAGCCATCATTATCATCCTCTGTAATCTTACACTGAAGATATAACACAGCAAAAAAAAAATCCTAAACTACAAAGCATTCTAAATAGTTTGTTTGTTTGTAGTGTAATGGTGATTTATGAGCAATAAACACATCCCAACATAACACATGGATGAATGTCTGATAGTTGGCAAGATGATCACAATATGCTTGTGCTTTCTCTGAGATCTTTGACGAGTAAGCACCTTATATAACTTTATGTCACTGCTTAGGCATATAGGAAGCCAATAATATCATAAACAAATATCATCCTTTAAGAAATGAAACAATTAGTAAGATCTTAATTTTCCTATAATTAAGAACCTCAGTCAGAGTTGGATGATGAGCTGGATCTTTCATGTGAACCTGATTGAAGAGACAGTGGGGGATTGTTGGTGATTTTGTTCTTTTTTAAAAAATGAGCAACCAGTGCTTGGTTGCTTGATTTGTAACAGCTCATAGTCTCCACACCCCTCCTAGCCCCAACATATATATATCCTTATATACTTCTCTAACATTGATTTTTCATATTTTTGTTTCTTTAATTTTGTTGCTATGGTAATCTTCTCCTATAAGGTCTGCACTGACTTAAAAGTGCTGAAAACCTCTAAACATGCAGCATTGTTACATGTCTCCAGGACAGTTTGGAATGATGCTAAACAAATAAAAATGAAATATGCATTTATAAAGAAACCCTCTCTGCTCTTCTGCACCTGAGAATGATTAGCTCCTTTCAACGTTTACATATTTATTTTAGCAAAAAAAATAAACATGCACTGTGTATATAACCCTTCTCAAGCCAAAGTTTTGCAAGGAGCTTAACAGATGGCACGTGATCTTCAAAGATTACTTGTCAAGTGCTGGAGAGAAATTGACACCCTCTCTGTCATACCGCCATGTTTCTATGTGCCTCTTAAAAACGAAAAATGAAGTTTCAAAGTCAGCATACAATTACTGTTGCTGTATTCAGACAGGACTTGATAATATTCCTGAATGTCGTGCAAAGGATTTTGCAACTCCAGAAGGGCACAGAAGCAAGGGAGAAGCAGGGGTTCCTATCTCATGGGAGAGACAGTATTTCCCTCAGTCTCTACTCTACTGTCTTTAAACAACTAGAGCCTTAAGAGCCCTCATTCTGCCCAAAAAAACATAAGCAAAGGTGATCCTCCAATGGAGCTTTATCCTACATGGTAACATAATTCCAAGTACAAAAACAAAAGAAGAAAAAAAAAGAAGAGATATTTCTGGTAAGTCATAAGATAAAAAGCAGTAAAAATTATCAGAAAACTTACTTCAAATAAAATTGATTTTTTCCACCTAGAACTCACGCATGAGTTCATCAATTATCACTTTAAAGAGGATTTCCAAAAGTCTATCTCTTGCTTATTATATCACATTCTCCTTCTTTCCTCCTTCAGTCACAGCATCTTTTAGCAGAATTCATCTGATTATAGATATAATAAACACGATTGTTTTCAAGATTTATCTATGCAATCTACCAAGTTATCACTTTAGTCCCCATTAGACCACTTTCAGCAGGTAACTTTCACCCATTTTGTGTCTTTTTCAAGTTGAATGTCTGGCATATCACCTAGCTTGGAACCTACCTTCATTGAAAAACAAATAAACAAAATATAATATAACAAATAACTCAAACCACCTAAAATGTTCCTTTTAAAAATGACAGCAAAAAGGCTTCAAACATGTTCCAGTGGCTTGAATGTAACTTAACAAGTATGACTTTTTTCAACTAATCCAAACGAAGTCTTTCTGGAGCGTGATCCATTGATGTTTCTGAATGCCAACTTTGACTTATTTTGAACTCTTTCCCTACGTTGGATCTCTCTCCACAGTGCCATGCACATAGTTATTATAGCACCAGTGGAATGGAGAAAGATCCTTGATGATGTGATGAAATATGGCACCAATGAGGCAAACACCAGCTGAGGATCCAGTCCATAACTTTTCCTCAATTCAATATCATATTATTGTTTTTGATAATGAGAAGACAGAATAGTTCAGTGCAAGTGGAACAAACAGTGTTGCGTGTCTATTGCACTCATTTTATTATCTCCTTGATCATTTTTGAACTAATTTGTGGATAATTCAAATCCCTTTGTCAATTTGAGATACACTACAGAGCAAGACAGTTAATATCCCTTTCTTCATGTTTTAGCACAATTACGCCCAGAATATGGCATTTGATTCTGAGCATCCCTAGAGTGCTCTTAGGTCCACTGAAGAAATGTTGAGGGCAATAGGTAGAACTCATCTTTGGCGGGGAAAATAGATGACTTTAGGCACGTTCTGAATGATCTCTTATCCAATATTATTTCTCTTCCTTTAGACTATTCCAGGCAAGAGTAGAACCAGTTGGCAGAGAGGTGGCATGATGGGTCTCAATTACAAACCATATTTCCTAGTAATGTGTTAAAAGTGAGCAGCAATCAGTAGAAGATGTGAAACTTTCCTCATTTATTAGAAGACATATATTCGAGATACTCAAAATACAGTATGGACGTATGAAATAACTTTATTATTAATTAAAGCAAGTTTTCTTTTTTATTTTTTTTTTTTCCACACATTTCAGGAATGATGAGCATTAACAACCTTTCCAGAAGGATGATTATTACTTCCATATATCAAGCATGAAATACATGATCTTAAGAAGTAGGTTTCAAAGAAAGAAAACTGAATTCCCTTTCCTCTGATAAGACCTTATGCTGCTTTTCCAAGGTGAAGATTATTTTGCTGAAACTCTAATGGGAGCAGGGTCTGTCCTTCAGGCAGTATATGGTAAAATTAGCCTAGGTCAGAAAACAACAGAGTTTATTATTGCAAAGCACAGATATTTTCTTATTATGAACCGACACCATTTTCTCTCCTCTTTCATAGAATTTCTTTGCAAGCAGAACATTCAATTTAACTTTTCAATCCACCAGCAACTAAATACTGTACTGCCAATTCTCGATGGGATAGTTCAGAATTGGTGATTGACTACATAGCTATAATTTTAAAAAGATTAATTCACTGGTGACCTAAATACCTACACAGTAGCAAACTGAAAAATGTTCCTAGGCAACAAGAACCTATTGACACAATGAAAATTCCTCCCTCAGATATTGTTACCTGAAGCAAAGCAGCGAAGAATATATCACATTTGAAGGAGGGTAAGAAGAAGATGAACAGGAAACACGTTTAACTTTTCAAAAATCATTATTTATGTTCATAGGATTAGGGTTTTTTTCTTTATTTTTTTTTTCAGGGATGGGAGACCTCCAGGAAAATCCAGAGGAGAAGTGCTGCTATATGTGATTGAGGGGAAAAAAAGAGCACAACAAAAAAAAATCAGGAGGGCAGAACTGTTTTAAGAGTGAGAGGCTGAAGTGCTACCATATGAGAAATGTGGTCTTTCTCACAGAAAACTCCTGATACCTTGGAGTTATTTAAGACCACACAGCAGTTTCTCAAGGACAGATGCACAGAGCCTTCACAGTCTTTGTAGAATAACAGGTCTTGATTGTTGCATTAGTGTTTCACTCCCCACCATAAACACATCAGTAGATGACTGAACACTTACCATGTGCAAAGTCACAGAAGCATCACTTGAGGACACGAGCAGTCTGTTACTAATAGGAAAACATTTTTCTTTCTATAACATCCCAGTCCTGAGTCCTGAGGATGACCTGCAAGATGGCTCTCCCATTTCTTCCAAAAATCCTTGGGAACTGAAGTAGGTAATTTGTCTGTCTACTAAAAGTTATGAATAGATAGATACATTTTTCTGTTAAATTAATAGTTCTACTCACTCTGACCCCTCTCTGCATCTCATACAAAGCAACAACCACTTCATACCTCCATGTACTAACACTGTGTCCTATTTCTTCCTAACTATTTCACGTATTATCATAACAAAATTAAATTCAGAACTATTGTTCTTGACCTGTACTTGAACAGAAATCTCTTACTTCTTGCTCAGGTCTGAAGAAGAGCTTAGTTGCTGGTAGATTGAAAAGTTAAATTGAATGTTCTGCTTGCAAAGCTGTTCTCACAGCTTGGTGAGTGAAACAAAAAGTATGGCTCTTCCCTACCACCCATGCCTTACAAAGGGAGTAATGCACACTGCCCAGCACAACAGTCACAGTTCTCAGAGTTGAGGAAACTTTCTCTGAGGCCTGACAAATCATCTTCCTTTATAAACTTAACACACAGACCTATGGATGATGAAATGCCTAAACTTTATGCAGGAGGATATAGGCTTTAATGATCTTTACTTAGATTGTCTTTCTCAGTGGGGGAGTTCTTTGGTAGAAATTGATGGAGTATGGTCCTCTTTGGACTTGACAATCTGAATCATAGAATGCTTTGCATTGGAAATTTTGTAAATAATTACTAGAGGATGGAAACTAGGGGATGCATAATTCATTTCTAGCAAACAGCGTACTAATACCTAGGTTTGTAAGCTTAAAGTGGTTTTACCTTGACTACAGTACAAATCAGTATGAACATGCCTGTGGAGGGACACATTTATTTATTTGTAAAATTGCTACTCAATATTAGCTTACTTTGTAAAGTAAAGTGAGCTTTGGCGTTGCTTAATATTGAGTAGCAATATTATATACAGGATATACAGGAGTGTTACTAGAAAGTGGACTTTATTCTATCCATGGCCATGTATGTGGAATGAAGTTAGCAGGTAACCATGTCTGGACACTGACCAATAGCATTACCAGCTATGCAAAAAGACAGATAATTTAATCCTTTCACACTTCTTGGAAGCATTTATGGAGGTAGGATTCCAGACCAGGACTCCCAGAAAGGTAGGTGTCCTGGAAGAGGAGAGCAGGCTTGAACAACTGTTTTTCCATTTTGCTTCCTCCCATCCTCTAATTTGCTGAAAACCTGGGATCAGATGTTTACAGCAGTTGAGATTTCACCTAACTGACCTCAGATACATACCTGAGGTGACAGGGATTGCAGGGTTTTTTTTTTCCTCCTCCTAAAGATAGCTCACTAATTTGAGAGGAAGCCCACCTCTGAGAACCCGGAGAGGAGGTCAAACCTTTGCCATAAAACGGCACTTTCAAATCTAAAGCCAGGTTGCCTTTGGCCCTTGTCTTCACCTTTTATGCTCAATAAAAAGACAAACATACTGAACGGTGAGGCACTTATGTTCATAATTGTATCAGCAGGAAGGATAGACTTCTTTCATCAGAGACACTGTTTATGCTCTTTTGTAAGAATCAAAATATTAGCAGCCAAGGGAGAAACCCAAGGCGAGTCTGTAACAGTTTTGCAATGCTCAGTGGTTGAAGTTAACTGTTTTTCCTTAGATGTGGTCAAAAGGACAAAGCCAAACTGTATGTGTCGCATTGAGGGAGTGTTTGGGTCTCTTATCTGACTAACCCGGGAAAGAATTTGAACCTCTGTCTCTCACTTAATACATCACTGTCCTGACATGTGAGCTTCAGTGTGTTTTGGGTGGATGGAGGTCAACAGCTCATATTTGTGGGATACTTTTTTAAGGAGAGTGAATTTATTGTAGTGTAGAAAGGGAAAATGTTGTAGATTTCGGTTTCATCTGGCAGAAAAAAAAAGCAGTCTATGCCCATTCAACCGCTGGTGGAAATCACAGGTACAGAACAAGGTCTTTGATTTCTTTACATCTTCCCCTCTCTATCCCTCTCTTCCCCAGCATTCTAGAAGAGAGGTTATGAGACACTCCAGAAGCATTTCACTTACTGGTGTCTAACAGAGACACCCTAGAATTTAATTCCTAATTGGTAACTAAGTGTAGCAAACCAAAGGTAAGTGAGAGCCCAGGGGATGGCCCTATTCAGTTACAGAAGTTCTGTGCCAGCTTATTAAAGCTAGATGCAGCATTCCCCAGTCTTGCTCCTCACTTGATTCCTGTTTCTTAAGGTCCTTGATTTTAAGGATCTCTCATCTAGATTATTGCTGTGGTCCCCATTCTGCTAGAAACCTCCATCTGCTTGCCTCTCATGAGGGAGAAGATATCATAAGGACCTCTTTTCTGTCACTTTCAAAAGTAAATAAGAGATTTTCGTTGGATTGTCCTTCTCTGGCTCTCTCAGAAACTACTCTAGTATCATGCTACTGACCCAGATTCTTCCTCCGGCCTAATGAAAGTAAGACATGTTTTTTCTCTTCTTAGAATGTTTTGACACTGCTTCGTAGTTCCACTTTCGTCCAGAAACTCTAACTCTCATAATCCCCCTGCTTTAGTATAGCATTTGGAATATCAACCTGCTAGAATTAATCCTGCTCTTTAACGGGCACAAACTAATCTCTTTGTTCAGCGAAGGATTAAGCTGTTCGTTCATTCAGAAAGTGTACATGAAGGCCCTTGGGCTTTTGACAATATAATAAAGAAGATACATTAGAACATCTGGAAACAAGATAGAAGTTGTTTTCCTAATTTATGTTCTCTAGAAAGAAGTAAAATATGAATATTTTGCCTTTTCCATAAAACAATGGAAGCAACATATTCCTACACAACAGGACTACAGAAGAAGCAGTATTTTCAGATGCTGTAAACTTATGGGTCTTTTCACTTCTGTAAGGGAAAGTAGGTCTATTGCTTTAAACTGCATTTTTATGGTGTTTTGAAAAAAATAACTTGGATATCCCAAGTTTCACGAAATAACTGGTATGCCTACCATATTGCTGCTCCTCGGAGTCTCCCAACTCTTGAATTATTCATATTTATTCCCATGTTCTCGAGTTTTCCAGCCAAAATAACAGACACAACTAGAAAACAGAAATATTTAAAGACATCCAAGGAAGAAAGATATTTCATATTCATACATATGAGCAACAACCATTGCTTATGAGTTCATGTTATCAGTTGAACAACACACTTTATTACAGTATATGCAGTCATGTTTGAATGAAGATTCAGCCGTTAAGTTGAAATTCTCGACAGCAAACCTTGCAGAGATAATAAAAGTTTACATAAAAAAATTCCACACAGGACGTATCTAGAGCTAGGTAGGAAGTGGTTTTCTAGAATCACCCTGAAATAGAGAGGTGACTGGCCTTGAAGATGGGTACCTCTAGTTCATGCCTCTTCTCCACTTTGTTCACACTTGAGGTTTATACTGCGGTCACTTAGTCATTTTGAAGTGGAATCTGCAATTGCTGTTGTTGAGTTGGTCTACTGTATTTAAATTACTATAAAATATCTAGTATATGAGATGGAACCTGAATAATTTTCCTCCAACTTTTCTGGTGTCAGAGATGTCTGTCTCTAGAAGACCTACACGGAAGTTCATAAGACTTCTGTGTCTTTTCACACATTTTGCTTCTGATTTGTAAGATCTAAAGGTTAGAAACATAAAATCTTTAGATACTGATTAAAGTATTTTTGAATTATTTATATCTTGTCCACTGCCACAAGGTTTCTGCATTTTGGGGTCCAAAAAGTGTTACATTAGTAGGTTAAGGTAAGTCTTAATTTTTGTTTACCAAAAAACTTGTGTCTACCTAAAACCAGAGAATATCACTGCAGTTGTTCTTGCTGGATTTCATCTTGAAGGTGGCAATAGCCTTATGAAAAATGATATGCAAATTGTAAGGATTAATTATTATGAGGTCCAATTATATAGAAGAAAATGGAATTAGTATTTAATTTCTTTATTATCTGTTGAAAGTACAATGAAAAAATATTTAGCTTAAGAGCCTTGTTATTCAACCTGTCTTGCTTAGCTGCAAATAGGAGTCAATAATAACTAATGATGAAGCCATGTGTCAAATAACAGGATATGGAGCACAGCTGGATTTTCAAAGTGAATGACAGATTAGAAAAAGCTTAAAAAAATTCATAATAACACTTCATTGTGGTTATAAAAATATATTCACTTGTCTAATCTTTTTATAGCAAAGTGCGTCACTTCAAAATTCTTACCTGTAAAACCCTCATATCATTGTACCACCTCTCACTCCTCCATGTTGACACACTCATTTCATAACGATGAAGCTTCATAAAATCTAGAGACTTATGTGCTATTTTCACAGGTGAAACAGTGTGGACCAGCAACACCTGATCCCCAGAAATGCTAAATCAGAGGCCAGATGTTCCTTGCCATCTCTGAAAGATGATCAGGAAGTCCCTCAAGTAAAGTTTTGTCCATCACTGAAACCCTTTTTTTTTTACTATTGAAAGCTTTATATCCATTCAATGCTGTATTGGATTTGCATGGCTCAGTTTTGGTAGCCGAGATCTGCAGGGATAGCTTCTGTAAGAACATGTGAGAAGCTTCCCCCATGCCCAATAGAGCCAATACCAGATATCTCCAAGACAGACCCGCTGATGGCCAAGGTCGAGCCCATCAATGATGGTGGTAGCACCTCTAGGGTAACACACTTAAAAAGTGAAAATATTTCCTGCACTACAGCAGTTGCAGCCACATAAGAGAGGAGAATATGTGCGAGAAACAACCCTGCAGATACCAAAGTCAATGAAGAAGGGTAAAGAGGTGCTCCAGGTGCCACAGCAAAGATTCCCCTGTAGCCTGTGGCGAAGACCATGGAGAGGCAGGCTGTCCTCCTCCATCCCCAAAAATGTCTGGAGCAGATACCTAACTGCAGCCCATGGAGGACCCTACACAGGCGCAAGTGGATGTCTGAAGGTGGCTGTGACCCAATGAGAAACCCACACTGGAGCAAGCTCCTGGCAGGGCCTCTGGTCCCATGGAGGGAGGAGCCCATGCTGGAACAGATTTGCTGGCAGGACTTGTGACCCAGTGGGGGACTCACACTCACAGTCTTCTGATTGCACAGCATCATGATTCATGAAGAACTTCATGGCAGCTGTGAAGACAGGACACAGGTTTTCCTACTCCCTAAGAACAGGTTATTTTCATTTAAAAACTAAGACAAGAAGCTCACTTGACCATTAGCACTACTGGGTCACTGCTGGGACTCAACACGGCTCCTGGTGGGACGAGGAAGGCAGACATCCTCTCGTTCACCATTATTTTTCTTGTACAGACATTCTTGCTTTTCCTTTATTCTGCTGTCTTATTCCTTGCTTGCTTCATTATTTTTGGCTGATGACTAAACTGTTACCTTCTATTTTTCTGTGTGAGTATGATTTTTCTAATAAAGGAAACATGCTGGCACTAGCTTGCTGATCAGGTCTCCAAAGGCACCCAAAACACTTTGATGAGACTGGAGATGTGCAGTGATTCACAGCAATTTCGCTCAGTTTGACCTCCTTTTGGTCTATTAACTGTCCATAAAGAGAGATCAATTTCCAAACAGTTATTTTTCTTTGCTCCAAATCATTTTCCCACCACATTTTATACTGGTGCAATTCTCCTGGAATTGTGTACTGCTTATAAAAGGAAAAGTAGATTTGGAATCTGGAATAAAAATTAGTATGCTACAGACTTCTAAAGAATGGTTCAAACCAAGTCATTACTTTGATACTGATGCTATTAAAGCAAAAAAATACTTTTTTTTTCCTAGTTTCTGTTAACATAAATGCAAATGCAAAACAATACTCAAATTTTCACTTCCCAGGACAAGCTATAACAGTTGTGCCAGCGGGATGGATGTTCAGATGAAAAATATAGATATTTTTCGTCCATCTGCAGTCTAAAAATTAAAACCATGAAGCTCCTGAACGGGCTAAGGTATTTGGATTCAGAGTTTTTCCTCATTGTCTAAGTGCACATCAGTCTTTGATGCAATGCCTGCTCTGATGTCTTGAAACAAGAAAAGGTTGTTTAGTTTGCTCAGAGTATTCCCATAATTAAACCAAATAAAGCTTTCAGTGTGAGTTATTAACTTGGTGATAGAAATAGACATTTCTTAAACAAAAATAATTATATCTGATGTGATTCATAAAATTTTTAAGCACAGGACGTTATCTCACTACAGCAGGATTATATTGCAACATAGTCAAATCCAAGTGTTAAAAAACACTTCCATTCATGATATTTTAAATAGTACATTTGAGAATCATTTGCTTTCTCTTTCATAAGGCACGAAGTACTTTTTTATATTTTTGGGCTTTGCTCTCCAGCAGTTAGAAACAAGCCATCGGAGGATGGAGTCTAGGGAGTTATCGCAACTCCCATGGACGGATGAGGAGCATCTCTAGTTCATTCCTAATTCCGTGCTGTGAGTAACCATCTCTCTGATCTGCCACCTCTTATCCAGTGAGCACTCACTAAACTGTATTAGTCAATAAGACTAATTATTGAAAACTGTATTAGTCAATAAGACTAATTATTGAAAGCACCACGGTTCAGCAGGAAATGTATCTGTGAATATGATGGAGTCTCAACATTGTGGAGAGTCAATTCTATGTTGTCAGGGCCTCTTTCCTGGCATAATAAGTCCCATGAATAAAATCACATTCAGCACAGTTATACTCTACCAGGACTAGAACTCAAACCCTGTCAAATTCTCCTTGTTTGCAGTTATGTAGAATCAAATACTTTTCAGTAACTGAACAAAAGCAACTGCTATGTTTCATTTTCCTGCCCCAAAGATGTCTCCCATAGGTAAAAAAAAAGCCAAAACAGACCTATCAATGATGGCATGTAGAAAAAAAAATTGCAGCTAAATTGCCAAGCACAACATTTTCTTGAGAAACACTGAAAGTGATTTTAAGCAACAGCTGGTCAAAGACAATAGCTATGAATTATCTCTATTCAATGAAGAAAAGGTGACAGACTTCAATTTAGAGAGCAATATTAATATTAGGGGATAGTTACATTTTTCAAATGTTTCATATCTGACAAGAAACACAATTTAATTAGTATTAAAAAATTACCTTTATTGGAAGCCATATGGCTAGCTTGATTTGGGTCATAATTTAAGGAGAGTATAAAATTCCCAAGCCTTAGAATGAGCAGGTAAAAATGATCTGTCTGACGTAAGTATCCCTGTTAATCTACAGACATGTGACATACCTGGGGCATTTCATCTCAGAGATATTGCTGAGAACATAACCAGCTTGAGACAAGTAATTTGAACATCAGAAAAAGAAGGCTTGCATGTGCCTAAATTCACTTTTCTGTTCCTCTTTTACACAAGAGACTCCTGCAGAAGTAGAAGCACTAAGGTCTCTGATTATAAGCAAATTAAGTCCAAAAAGTATCTATATTTAAGAGAAGATTTAGAATTAAACATAAATTTGGTTCTGTACTAAAACAAGCAAGGAACAGGAAAAAGGCCTTTGTAACAGTCAGATCTTTTTTATTTTCTTTTCCCAATTTCCTTTCACTTTCCTAAATCGATACCTGCTTATTTTTAAAAATCCTTAATCATAATTATAGCATTTGTATAGGCTATTTCTTTCATGCCTCATCTCCTCTTGTCTACTCCAGATGCTAGTGTTGGAGCTCTAACGCAGGTGTCTAGAACTGAGTTTGAATTATTCCAGCTGATCCATCAAGTCTCATTTTCTATGATGAATTTTCTGGAAAGCTGAGTTTTCCTTAGTGTTGTATTTTGGCCACAATGAATTTTTCATTATTGCAAAAAAGCAGTAGAAAGCTGGGATAATGTCATCCCTGCTGCAATCTGGGGGAAACCGAACCGATTTAATTTAGACCAGGATGTCCAGCTTAAGTAAACAATGATAACAGGTTCTGTATTAAATGGAAAAATATCAGAAGGTAGTCAAACCATGTAAAAGAATGGAATACAAAAGAAGTGTCTCATGATTTCCAAGGTACAACACAACATTCTATGCATCCTAATTCCTTCTGAAATAAGAAAACTTCCTTCTCTTTAACATGACTGGATAATTTAAATTTATTTTTTCTTACAGATTTTTTCTCAGTGATATGTCACAAAGTCAGTTAAAGCAATTGTGCAGGAAGAATCCAAGTTATCACACAGTTCTATGGATCTATGATGCAATAGCAGCAGTGAAAGCACCGGAAGCTCTCATACAAAACCACATTCTAGACTTCTGAAAGAGATGTCTAACCACAGACACAGGTTGGGTGGAAAGTGGATCAAGAGCAGCCCTACAAAGAAGGGCATGGGGGTGCCAGTGGATGAAACACTGAATATGAGCCAGCAGTGTGCTCTTGCAGACCAGAAAACCAATCACATCCTGGCCTGCATCAAAAGCAAAGTTGCCAGCAGATTGAAGGAGAGGATTGTCCCCATCTGCTCTGCTCTGGTGAGACACCACCTGGAGTCCTGCGTCCAGCTCTGGAGCCCTCAACACGTGAAGGACATGAACCCATTGGAGCATGTCCAGAGGAGACCACAAAAAATGATCAGAGAGCTGGAGCACCTCTCCTACGAGGACAGACTGAGAGAGTTTGTGTTGTTCAGCCTGGAGTAGAGAAGGCTCCAGGGAGACCTTATAGCGGCCTGCCGGTACTTAAAGGGGGCCTACAGGAAAGAAGAGGAGGGACTCTACCAGGGAATGTTGGGATAAGACAAATGACAATGGCTTTAAACTGAAAGAGGATGGATTTAGATTAGGTATTAGGAAGAAAGCTGTGGATGCCCCCTCCCTCGAAGTGTTCAAGGCCAGGCTGGATGGGACTTTGAGACGATCTGGTCTAGCAGGAGGTGTCCCTGCCCATGGCAGGGGGATTGGAACTAGATGACCTTTAAGGTCCCTTTCAACTCAAACCATTCTATGATTCCAAGGTAAAATTGAGGGACATTGAGGGACATTTTGGTCACAAAATTATACGTAGTAGACAAAAGTTCCAAGAAATCTGTAAATTTGTCAGCAGCGATGATACGGAGTTAGATAACCTTAGAATTTCAGTTCCAAATAACACTGGTGTCTTGTTGGTCAACACTACAAACCCCTAAAAAATCTTGTTGCTTTTAAAACCACTGCAAACGCACAAGACAGCCCCTTTCATAGACTGGGATATGTCTGGGTAAATGACCAGATTAACCGTGAAACCAATTCCCAAAAGATCTCATGCTTGAAAAGACAAAAGGGGAGAAAGAGGGAGATAGAAAGAAAGTTTCACTTTGCATTTGCCTTTTTCACCCAACTTTGCAAGAGCTCAGGGATGGACATATGGTGCAGCATGTGCTGTCAGCAAAATGACAGCCACTCTTTCACCCTTGGGCAGTAAACAGAAATGTGGCTGGTTTATAAGCCAAATTCTAAAAATAACAAGAACTCCTTTAACATGGCAGAATAACGTGACTCATGCATCATTCTGACATAAACATGACATCTATTGCAGTCAAATCATTATGTCCAAGTGCTGAAGTCGGATGCAGTTTTACCATTTTCAAAATTACTTATCAATCTTTCAAAAATATTTAAGCATCAGTAGGAAAAATAACAGCAATCTGGAGATCATTTGTGAAATATTAGATGCCGTTTTTATTAGGAACTGAAATCCAAGCTATGAATTGAATCACTGAAGTTATAAGTGTGTTGAAAACAACTTGCAATCAGCTGTGTCATGCTGAGTATTATAAACTTAAATGCCTGGACAACTTAATGGCTAATGTACTGAAGTGCATAAGGTATCTAATACTGCCGTAAATTGACTACAGGACACTAAATAAGGAAGTAGCAACCTCTTTGCCTTACCTTTCCTTCTATAAAATGGAGATGATGATAATACTTTCTGTGCGGCCAATGTGTTCTTTTCTAAGCAGGAACTTTCACAATTAGCTTGCCAAAACTTATGTATCCGAAATGAATGTGAGTAGTTACAGTTAATTGTCCAAAATCACCTTGTAGTGAATGGAAGGAGAGAGGCACTTTCAGGGACAGCTCGCCAAGAAAATGACATGAATCACCTTCTGGAAGGTTCTTCAACTGGCTAGCAAATGAGTCCAGTTGAATAGTTTAGTCCTGTATTTTTCAGCTACACTGAATAGTTTGACCAGCTCTGGCACCTTGGGGAGTGAGGACTGAAGCAGATGGTTCTAAGGAATCATTGCCTCTGGTGGACCAGGTTCTAGCAATGCCATGCCCTTTCCAATCCTCTACATTTTATCAAATACCAATATTTTTTCAGTTTCCTCTATCTAATTTATGAAAAAATTTCCTTAAGATAAAATTACTTGCATTGATTTGCTTGCAGACCCCCTGTTAACAAGATTTGCTTCATTACAAACGATTAGCAAAAGACAAATTGTTGCTCAGTAAGCAATAAAATCTAATTTATCACTTCAATAAGACTACTTTGCAGGATGCCAAATAGTGGGAAATCTTTGAATCAGGAGGAGAGAATGTATTTTCCTTATATAGATAATGACTGAAATTTTGGATATCTTTTCTGGAGAAAAGAGAAATATAAAAGTCCACTTTTAATGGAGTGCCATTGTAAAGACTAGCTATCCTTGATGTCTTTTGTCTTTGATGATTATTGGTCTTTTAAGAGTACAGATACCAGATAATAGTGTTTATCTTTCATTTATGGTCCAAACTACAAGGAGATATTTCATTCTTCTGTGGAAACAGATCATCCATATAATCTGAATATCATAAGAAATATTCAGATCTAAAATTCATCTCCTGTCTAGTCTAGCAACATCTCTCTTCTCATTTTTCCTGGCATGGATTTCTTTCGGATGCATTATGTTTTTCAGCAATGTAATCTTTGTAAAAAAAAAAAAAGGGAAAGGAAAAAGTATTCTTGAACAGGTACTGCAAACTGCTGTGAGAGATTCCAAAATTCCAAGCTTATGTTTGCTACTGAGAGAGAAACATGATTCCTTCTTAAATTTGAAAAGATCACAAACAAAAAGTAAACAAGGTTTTGCTTCATGAGCTGTACTAATGAGAATATTATTTTAATAATGGAAAGCTTTCAGAAACAAAGTTTTAATGTTAGTCTAGGATTTTTTTGAAGTGGGAAGTTTTATTGCTTTGCATGTGCTGGTTTATTTAAAGTGGCACCAGCTTCCCAGCATGGAATAAAGTGCTTCTCCTGGTGTACCTTGTTCCAATTTACTGGTATTATTATGCAGTACTTTTATTTCAGTAAATAAATTTCACCTCCAGCCAAAATAACATCATCAATAAACTTAAGTGTCCAACAGAAATGAGGTTCTAATGAAGAAAAGAGATGTTCTAATGAGGAAAGTAAAAGCGAGTGATTCCATATACTAAAAAAGGATTGTACGTCTAAATGGAGTGTTAGAATTAGCTTCTTTGTGTACGATAAATCTTGAGTTCACAAAGCTTGCCTCGATGGCGGCATCCAGCTGAGCTGTTTGTCACTATGAGTTAACCATTTGAATGACAGAGAAAAAATTCACCAGATGGTGTCCTCAGACCACTAGGAGAGCCCCATACATGATTGATCACAGAACCTGATGGGTCCTAAGTGTGCAATGCTAATCAGTACCTGGCTTTTGACAATCTAACCCTGACCCCAACCTCTTAAAGTTAAGTGAAATTCATGAGAAACTCAGTGAATCAGAGCCACAGTCACTGATAACATATGAAGAAATAAAATGATGCAGTCATCAGACACCAAAAAAACAGTTATCTCACCTTAAAACATTAGTACACCATTAGGATAACATCAGGCTCAGAGTAGCAGTAGGTGAGGGCACGCCAGAAAGGGTCATTCAAATCCAGTTCTTAACCCAGGGCTCAGTGTAGTCTCCCATGAGCAATCACAGCTCAGTTACCACTCACACTCATGGCAGGGTCAGAACTTGGTCTGGATTACCCAAAACATCACTTGAACAGGTCAGATTTTTACTTGGATAATATGTATTTTCTGCCATATAGCACCTGTCAAAATTATGAACTGAAGTAATTTCATGAAATAATAGGAATGAAATATGAATAATACAAATAAAATGGGGTGTTTTTTTTAACTGTATTCACTACTAAGTTTGCTAAGTTCACTCCACTGCCAAGGGAAGGGAAGGGAAGGGAAGGGAAGGGAAGGGAAGGGAAGGGAAGGGAAGGGAAGGGAAGGGAAGGGAAGGGAAGGGAAGGGAAGGGAAGGGAAGGGAAGGGAAGGGAAGGGAAGGGAAGGGAAGGGAAGGGAAGGGAAGGGAAGGGAAGGGAAGGGAAGGGAAGGGAAGGGAAGGGAAGGGAAGGGAAGGGAAGGGAAGGGAAGGGAAGGGAAGGGAAGGGAAGGGAAGGGAAGGGAAGGGAAGGGAAGGGAAGGGAAGGGAAGGGAAGGGAAGGGAAGGGAGAACCCCCATTTGGTTTGAAAACTTCTAGTTAAACTAGAGAAGCAAAAACTTGAAGGTAATAATAAAAACCTTTACTACTATTTACTGCCCTTTAACAGGTCACCACAGTACATTGCTACTTGGGATGTTGAAAAATTTAATCTCGCTTGAAAACCTTTGTCCTGAGAGCAAGATTTTCAAATAAGAATAACTCTGCCCAAGAAATCCAGCTTCCTGCATAGCTTGGGGAATGAGCGTTGATTGTTCTTTGATGTTCAGTCTCTTGGAAGGTAACCTAGATCACATTTGTCCTTCCTCCTATCTGTGGTGTTGGCTTCTAAGAGAGTTGACCTGCTTCAATTTTAGCTTGAAATTAAGAAGTTCAGTAGGAAAAAAAAAAAAAAGAAAGAGCATTAACATTGTTTTGCAATCTGAGTTTGAAAGATAATGTCAAATTTCAAAAGGAAATGTAGCTGCCTATGAATGCTGCTAAGCCAAACAGCTAGTCAGATGCTGAAAGAAGAAAAAAGGCACCTTGGTTTCATTTCATGGATATGGAGAGAGGAAATGAGGAATTAAATAAAGGAAGTGAATAAGAGGTGGGAAATTTGAAAGGAAATATGAAAAAAAAATGTCAGGGAAGAAAACTGTTGTGATGAACACAAAACGAACTGCAAAACAACAACAGCAGAAAAGAAGCTACAAAAGTGCCCTCAGGGGTCATGTTTGAGGCAAAATGTGTCAAAATTACCTCCACACTACTAATGTGATTCACCTTTGTGGCAGGCTACAGTAAAGTGATAGTCAAACAAAGGTTTTGTTGCCATTTTCTCCTTCTCCTCAGCCATCTCTTGCCTTGTTCTCTTGTTACTAAAACATTACAAGACACTTGTAGAAGTGTCTATTTATTGGCTCTCAAGTAGGTTTGTTAACTCCACTTTCAACCTGCAGTGCTCTGAATCACCTACTCCTCACCACTTCTCACTATGCATTCCAGCAATTGTCCAAATGTCCCATAAAATGGACACCTCACATTTTTATCAATAAAAACTGGGGGATAATGTAATAGGAAGCAGCTCTGTGAAAAGGACTTGGGGTGTTGGTGAATGAAAAGAGGAACAGGAGTCAGCAAAAGGACTTGGGGGGTACTGGTAGATGAAAAGCTGGACATGAGCTACCAATGCATGCTTGTAACCCAGAAGGTCATTTGCATCCTGGGCTGCCTCAAAAGCAGCATGGCCAGCAGATTGAGAGAGGTTATTCTGCTCCTCTGCTCTGCTCTGGTGAGACCTCACCTGGAGTTCTGCATCCAGCTGTGGAGCCCTCAGCACAAGAATGATGTGGATCTGTTGGAGCGGGTCCAGAGGATGCCACAAAAATGATGAAGGGGCTGGAGCACTTCCCCTAGGAGGGCAGGCTGAAGGTTGTTCAGGCTGGAGAAGAGAAGGCTCTGAGGAGACATTACAGCAACCTTCCAGTACCTGAAGGGAACCTACAGGAAAGCTGGGAAGGAACTGTTTACAAAGACATGTAGTGGTAGAATCAGGGGCAATAGTTTGAAACTAGAGGAGGGTAGATTTACATTAGATGTTAGGAAGAAGTTCTTTACAATGAAGTTGGTGAAACATTGACACAGGTTGCCCAGAGACTTGGTAGAGGCTCCAACCCTGAAGGTATTCAAGGTCAGGCTTGATGGAGCTCTGAGCAACCTGGTCTAGTGAGAGATGTCCCTGCTTACTGCGGGAGAGTTAGATTAGATGACCTTTGGAGGTCCCTTCCAGCCCAACATATTCTATGATTCTGTGATTCTATGATTTTGTAACAGTTTTTCCTTTTACAAGGTCATCCATCACCTACTGACAGCATTGAGCACTGCAGACCACTTGCTAGATCTGGAAGACATGGATGGGAACATATTAGTTTGTTCTGTGCTTCTGGGTTATTCCCCATGTATGTGACTAAGGAGATGGGTGATTGGAAGAATGCAAAGACATCATATAGTTACATATTTAATGGTTGTCTATGCCAGTTTGAAAAATACAGTATATATTTAATCTCAAAATACTACTAGCAATACACCAACTAAAGCTTATACCTGACTGTGAGAGCATTTCCTGAATACCTGAACACTTAAGTCTCTCAGGATATTTTAGGGAAACACAGAACTTTGACTAATACAGACCCAGGATTATGTTTTTTCAAGTTACCTGTGTGTGTCCCACCCCTTCATACCAAGGTATAATAGGACCAGAACTTAAAATAGTAAAAGACTTGTTGGGTACAAATGTTACTGAGTGTGGCACTGCACGAGTTGCTTCCAGCCTTGGAGAAGCATGTTAGTTGGGGGTGGCCTGTACGCCAATGGCCAAATCAGTTTCTACCATAACATACCATGCAAAAAGAGCTATGTTCTGAGGGTCAGGTTTTTGGAGCCTCCAGAGGGACTATCATCATTAAAAAAAAATTTTAAAAAAATAATTTCTGAGTAGTGCAAAAGTGTAATTGGTTACACCTTAAAGCTCTCTGTTACCTGCACCCTTCTGAGCCAAGTGGCAACTCTCAATTATATGTACTTAAGAAGAGGAAACTACGCCCTTTGATGGAGATCAGGCACTTTCCAGCCTTGTTCTCTTGAACAGAGGATGACTGAAGCATGTGGAGATGTCTCCAGTTCCAGGCCTCTCTCAGGCATCACCCAGATTTGAAAATCTCAAGTCGTCCCAGGCATTAGAGGTGTGCAGACTGTGAGAAAGGTTTCTTCTCTGTTTCAGAGCTTTCATTCTCCATTTCAGTTACGTTTCCCTGATATACAACACCTCTCCTTGCTTCTCCCTCTCCAGAACATCCAATATACTGAGCACTCATCTACACATCTTTGCTCTCTAGAAAATACACAACAAACAATTGTTTAATAATATGCCTTACAGCAAGGCCTAATTCTATACCACCCCATCTAACAGCCCTTTAATTCAAGATTTTAATTTCTCAGCTACACATTTATTTTTGGCATATACTTCTTTTGCACTAAATGATTTGTGATCAGAAATCCCCTCCACTTTGTTTCTGCTGGAAAAGAGCAATATAAAATCACCTGTCCATGCACACATTATATCATCATCATTTTTTTTGATAATAATTGTTATGACTTTTTTGTTTGTTTTAATACTTGTCTCAGGAAATACTTTTTTTTGAGATCATAACAGATGGATGTAATCCATTTTATGGAATTTCTTGTCATTATACAAGGTAAAGCATTTCAACACAAGTATTTTGTAACTTAAGCTATATAATAATTAAATGTAAAATCTGTAAATAATTAAATCTAGGATTTTCTGGATTAATCAACTGTGGCAAAAGTAGATATGGCAAAATGACAGTCAGGTTTTTTTTCCATAACAAAATAAAGTATTAAAACATGTTCAGGTTTTGCAATACAAAGTGTATTACAAAATGTAATTAGCTTATCTGAACCCTTCAAATCTCTTTTCATACTTCATCCCAGTACTTTCCCATTTGTTATTTTTACAGAACCTCATTAATGGAGCACCAATTATTTTTAATCATCATCAACTGAATAATTTACCTAAAATCTTTCAGTCTGGTTTTCCTCTTTGAACTATTTATAAAGGGTATGTAAATGCTTCAGGAATTTAAGAAATGCACAGGAATTTAAGAGCTGAGCACAGATGTCATAGAATAATAAAATCATAGAATCCTAGAATGGCCAAGGTTGGAAGGGACTTTAGACATTATCTAATCCAACCTCCCTGTCATGGACAGGGACACTCTTAACTACACCAACCTGGCCTTAAACACCTCATGGGTGCATCCACAGCTTCTCTGGACAATTTATTCCAGAGTCTTGCAGCCCTCATACTGAAGAACTTTTTCCTAAGATCCAATCTAAATCTGTTTTCTTTTAACTTAAATCCATTTTACCTTGTCCTATCTGTGGACACTTTTGTAAAATGTCCCTCCTTACTTCAAAGGACGTGTGCAAACACAAAAATTATTGATATTTGAGGAAATTTGTCCTTCTCGCAATTGACTCAAAGGGACCTTCTACTTCTCAGACAATGGAACAAACGAAAATAATTCTGCTTTTTTTTTTTTCTCATTTTCAGTTTTATACATGTTAACCTGAGGACTGAATACCTGATATCTCCTGTTGCACAAAGGCAGGGAGCTGACTTGGCACAAGGAACTCACAAGGCATAAAGGTGGCACATCATCCACCTTTACTCCTCACCAGGTCAGCAGCTAGCGTGGAACTTCCTTCTCATGGGAAGATATTGATCGTGTCAGAAATGGTGCTGCAAAATCTTCAAGTTGACACTTCAGGACATGGTTTAGTGGTCATGGTAGTATTGAGTACACAGCTGGACTTGATCTTAGAGGTCTTTTCCCATTTTAATAATTCAATGATTCTAATACCTGTTTTGCAACATGTCTATGTATTTTCTTGATCTTTCATTTACAGTAGTCTGAGAAGTGACAGTTTTTTAAATGCAAAAAACAGGATGCATATGTAAGGTGCTTAGGGACATGTTTTAGTGATGTACCTGGCATTACTAGGTTAAAGGTTGGACTCAACGATCTTGAAGCTCTTTTCCAACATAAATGATTCTATGATCTTGTGATTCTGCAAAAGTAAAAGGAGTTTGTGGGGTTTGTTTCTAGAAAGAGGAGTCTGATCTCAAATGTGGTGCTGTCTGAAATGTCACTTTGACAAGTGCTCACAGGAAAGCGGATTCCAGCTGGACTGTGCAATTTTGTGGGTAGAGCTGGTGGGAAAGCTTAGGCAACTTGGGGTATTATAACATCCTAGGACTTCAGAGAGATGTGAAATCTCTGTGGAAAAGCACTGACTTGCTCACACTACCAAATACCAGAGATGAAAAATGCCATTTCCCACAACCCACAGAGCCTAATACCTTCACTTCTAACTTGGTACAAACACTGCCAACAAGTTTTACTTGCAATAGATTAAGGGAGGTCAACATTCAAAACCCACTGGAAACGACACATAATGGATGCAGTTGCTCATAAGAACAGGTTATTTACATACCAAGTTAGGTACCTTCTGTCAAAGCTGGCACAAAGAACAAAGGGCTGAACAAGACAGAAAAAGGCAAGACAGCACCAAACAAACTTGTGTTCTCTGCTGTAGGAGAGTGAATCTCATAACTTTAAATAAGATTACCAAGCCAGATCATTCTTGACACAAGACCAATACCTTTATCTTAACATCCAGCAAACTTATTGAACCAAGGGAACACATGACAGGAAAACAAAAGAAATGCAGAAGTAGAAATGCCTGATAATTATCCCCCTTGTGAGTTAAAAAACACATTAGATTCCAAACAGAGATAACAAGACCTGTCAAGGTTGCCTTCATCAAGAAAAAGCAAAACGTAAAATCTCTTTATTACAAACAAGCCTGGAGCCTTCTTGAACTGTTACTTCATTTGGAAACTTCAATCTGCCTTGTCTTCACCATCAGTTTACAAGGACTTATTATTGACAACCCAAGTGAAGAACACTCTGCTCTTTTTTCATACTGTAGTACCTCCTGTTGTTTGATTACGTTCCTGAGGGCAAGTACCAGCATAGATAGGAAACTGCAATTCTAAAATAATCACGAATTTCAAACTGAAGATTTAAAAAAGCCCCAGCAATTTAGTCTCAGAAAAGCTGTTAATTGAGGATAAAACTGTAACTCTTCAAAGCAGATATTCTGAACTTTGCCTGTTCACAAACATGACAAATGCAATGAGAATAGGCTTGGAAAACTCAGTTTGAAGTCCACTGTTTTCAGAACTCTGAGGAATAGAAAACTAGCTGACACTTGAGAACGCTTTGTTATAATTATACTGTTGTGACATGAAAATAACCATGTTTTTCATCATGTTGTATTTACATTTTGGAATGACCTGCCAGGATTAATACTGATTCAGGGAAAATTCATTCTGCATGATGCAGCATTTTGTCAAAAAAAAGAGAAAGAAATAAATAAAGAAAGATTTTACATCTCTTTGGCAGAGATGGCTGTCATTTTTCATCTCATCCTTCGTTACAAGAATTCTGCTGTTGTTCTAACACACATTTTATTTATAAACAACCTACTGGATTTTCACATACACAAACACATATCTCATTAGAGTCAAACCACTGACAATGTTGCATCCCAGTCCCTCGAAGGGCAACAGGCAGAAAATGGGAATTGACATAACAGACATTTCTATACATTCCTGATTTTACCCCGCTTCTTGGGAGAGTTCAAGGTTCTGTGCTCATTAAATGTCTGCCTTACAATAAGCAATGTATTTTATTAATCTTACAAATACTTCACATTACTCATAAATAAGAAATAAATGTATTTTTTTTATGAATTCCCCATCATAAGGAATATTTTGTGTTGCTCAGGTTCCTGCTCAGACTTCAAAATGTCTTTCCTTTCACCAGGTCTGTTTGACAAAGGCAGAAAGTTGTCCTTCAGGCTAATAAGTCACACAACTGTAAGCACATGGAAGGCGCATGTGTTCTCTGTTAAGTATTCCTAATCAGCATAACACTTCAAATAAGTTACTTTATGCAGCATAAAAATGACCTTGGTTTATTACTTTGACTCATATTTTATGTTGTCAGCCTGCAGAATTTTAATTAGAATTGAGAGTTCAGGAAATCACTGTATTAGATCCATCGACTTCTTACAAACCCGAAAATTATTGTAATTTAAGCAGTATCAGAACAGAAAAAGGGCTTTTCAAGGTATCATTTTAGGAAACCAGGTCCAAGTTATTTATAATAGGCAATGGAGTACTTGCAATTCATTTTCCTCTGAAAGTATTCATGTCTGACTGAAGTCTTTCTGATTCTGAAAAGCTTTAAACAGCTGTCACAGCAAAAACTGGCCACAAAATTAACAGGGCAAATATTCTGTTCTTATTCCATCCACAGGGCTGAATGTGCTGCTTCTAATTCTTCCCTTTTTGGAAGACAAATCTGCACCTGTTTTAAGATATAGAGGTTGGGAAGGCAATGGAAGGAGCTTTTTTTCCCTTGACACAATTATTTTAAGGATGGCAATAAAGAATCCCAGTGAACTTTTGTCCCCTCAGCTGGAAGTTGGCTTGAGTTTTGCACATCAGTTCATTTACATCCTCTGGTACATATGACAGCAATCGAAGAATTACTGTCAGTGTAGTTATGTTGCTAGTCCAATGCCCTGTGCTTGACAGAGGCTGTGGCAGGAAACCCTACAGGCAACCAGCAGTGGAGAACACATGCCAGGGACCCCAACCTCTATAAAGTTAACAATCTAGAGAACAAGTCTTATGAGGAGCTGCTGAGGGAATGGGGGTTGTTTAGTCTGGAGAAAAGGAGGCTGAAGGGAGACCTCATTGCTCTTTAAAACTACCAAAAAGAAAGTTGTAAAGAGGTGGGAGTCAGTCTCTTTTCTCTTAAAACAAGTGATAGGACAAGAGCAAATGGCTTCAAGTTACACCAGGGGAGATTTGGATTGGATATTAGGAAAAAATTCTTCACTGAAAGGGTTGTCAAGCATTGGAACAGACTTCCTAGGGAAGTGGTCGAGTCATCGTTTTTGGAGTTATTTAAAAAATGTGTAGAAGTGGCTCTTTTACTGATGTGTTTTAGTGGTGGACCTGGCATTGCTAGGTTAAGGGTTGGACTGAAAGATCTTAGAGGTCTTTTCCAACCCAAATAATTCTATGATTGTACAATTCTCACTACTTCCCTCAAAAGGCCTCTGCATGATCTTGTTGCCAATATCTATTCTTATAAATCCAAATAACCTTATAATCCTGAAAAAGGATGGGATTTTTTTAAACTACCTTATTCTTCCTTGGCTTTTAGCTTCAGCAATATCATATCATCATCATAGAATGGCCTGGGCTGGAAGATATGATAATGAACTCCACAAATTAATTGCAAGTTGTGTAAGAAAGATGATCCGTTTTTCGGGTTTTCATCAGCTTTTTGAGTAGCATGATATTAGGACTGACTTCAGCCGTCTATACCAAAGGCATATCTCTGGGTGCACAAAACATAAGATTTAGTTTTCCCTCCTTGCATTGTTAGACATATAAATATTTTTTCTTCATACAGGAATAAATCCCGAACTTCCTGCAGAAAGAAATGAAAGTGAAAATGAAAGTTAATGAAGGAAATGAAATTAAAAAAAGTCCCTCTATCATCCAAGAATTTCTAGTTCCAGACCGAAGTTACTTATTTTCTGGGAATATGAAGCAATTATCATAATAATAGTAAAAGGGCACAGCAAAAGATAATTGTCTGTTGCCTCTGACAGAAAGTCAATCCCCATTCCACACTCAGCTCTAGTAAGACAAGAGAAAAATGTTTCTTCTTTGTTAAGGTACAGACTGCCACTAAAAATAAAGTAAGTATTTCTACATGATTTGTCTTCAAAACGCTGTCTAAAAATAATTTTTTCAATCTCTTTTTTTCTGTATGTGTATTATTATGTGCTGTTGTAACACAGAAAAAGGGATTTACCAAGGCAAAATTTCATTGATCTTGGAGTTTCAAGATATAGTTTGATTTCCCAAGAAAAATGAACTTTGTTTTTAGCTTGTAACACCTTTCTTACAGACATTACAGAAATACTGGAATTTAACATGCTTTTCCATTGCCTCAGGAACTAGAAAAGTGTCTTTAAGATATCAATTCTGCCTACACCCAGAAAGTGTATAAGGCTAGGCAGTCAGGATATTACAGTCCACTGACCATTATTCTGAAAGGCTTTAAGAAATGGTGGGAAAATAGAAAGCAGTCATTTTGACATTAATTGGCATCAATTGGAGAACACTTAGATCAAAAGGAAATACTTGAAAAGCCATCCTAAGAACAGCCAGCGTGGTTTCTTCTTCTGCAAAACAAAGCCAATCTAATTTGTTCCAATTATTCAAAGCTATACTAGGGGTGGGCAAATCTTCAGGATTTGTGAACTTCTGAGACTACTTTCTAGGTTTGCAAAAACCAGTTAAACCCCATGAATGGATTTGTTAAAATGTAAATAAAGCTGAAGTACTTTTACTTGTAGACTAAGGCCAGATGGCAATGTGACTATAGAGGCTGAAATCTTCAGCCACTGAACACTTGCAGATTTTGATTTTGTTTCGTACACAAGGTATGTGCTTATGGAACCACAGTCCATTAAAGTAGTCTTACATTCCCTCTGTAGCGGCAGATTAAGAGCCTTTGGTCTTCCACTTAGTCGAAATTACTCTGTTCCCTTCCACAAATCTTGTGAAGTTACCAGATTATTCATCAAAGTAATGCTGCACGTCACTATGTATTAATGATGTTACCACTCACCGAGCTAAAGCCAGAGCCTTTACATGGAGTCCCATGAACAATAAGTCTGAATCCCTCTTAGTTCTAAAATTTGGTGCAGATTTCTCTCCATCTTCTTCACTCAAACTTTGATAATGTCAGTCTCTTCCCAGGAGATTTGCTTTGTATCAGGGAACTCATCAAAGCTGTACTGGGTCTGAACATTTCTCTCAGCAATCGTGTCTTCCTCAAACATTCCACGGAATCATAGAATGCCCTGGTTTGGAAGGGACCTTCAGAGATCACCTAGTCCAATCCCCCTGCAGTGAACAGGGACATCTTCAGCTAGATCAGGTTGCTCAGAGTCCCATCCAACCTAACCTTGAATGTTTCCAGGGATGGGGCATCCACTACCTCTCTGGGTAACCTGTTCCAGTGTTTCACCACCCTCATTGTAAAAAAATTCTATGATTATCTAACCTAAATCTACCCTCTTTCAGTTTAGAAACATTACCCCTTTTCCTGTTGCAACAGGTCCTTCTAAAAAGTCTGTCCCCACCTTCCTTATAGGCCCTCTTTAAGAATTGAAAGGCACAAAGTCTTCCTGGAACCTCCTCTTCTCCAGGCCAAATAACTCAAACACTCTCAGCCTTTCTTCCTTGGAGAGGAGTTTCAATCATCCGATGATTTTTGTGGCCTCCTCTGGACCTACTTCAATAGACCTTTGACTTTCTTGTGCTGAGGACTCCAGTGTTGAACCAGTACTGCAGACGGGATCTCCCCAGGTGCTGCTCCAGTTCAGTGTGGTTGGAAAAGAGGCTTAAGAACATCAAATCCAAATGTTAACATAACAGAATATCCTGGGTTTAGCTAAAAACCCCGTCCACTACTAAACCATGTTCCTCAGCACCCCATCTACATGTCTTTTAAACCCCTCCAGGGATGGTGACTCCACCACTTTCCCAGGTAGCCTGTTCCAACGCTTGACAACCCTTTCAGTGACGAAATATTTTCTAATGTCCAGTCCAAACCTCCTCTGGTGAAACTTCGATTACCTGACAGGAAGACATGGAGAAAATGGAACATGGAGAAAATGGATAAAAGCGGGAGGGTATGTGTTTGGTTTTTTTGCCATGCAGGTGGTCAAATATTAGAGCAGGTTGCCCAGAGAGGTTGCTGAATTTCTATTCCTGGACATATTTAAAGCTTGACAAGGCAAGACCAGGCCTGACCAATCTGATCTAACTGGCCCTGCTTTGAGCAGAGATTGAGCCACAGGACCCCCAGATCCCCCTTCTCACTAGTCTGATGAACAAATCACTGCTTTTATGCATTTTGCTGATCTGGGAACTGAGAGCGATTAGACAAATGGATCTGGTAACATTTTTCCACCTACAGGTCACACTGAAAGAATATGTGTACATCTCATAAAAGTTGACAGTGATATTTGGTCCTTTAATTTCCTTTTCACTTTAACTTTGTTCAGGAAGACCAAAAAAAGAACTATTAATGATAGTAATTTTATATCCTTAACACATCTTCTAAACCACATCTCCTTTCAAAATGTATTGTCATTCTTATAATTCATTTCTAAATTCACTTATGGTCCTTTTTTTCTCATGTTCTGAAAATAATTCAGAATCGGAAATGCCTGGTGGTGCTATCATTATCATCATTTACAATCACCTTCCTTTCGCCCCCACTACTCAAATAATATAACAGGAAAAATGAGAGCAGTTCAGAAGTATTGCAAGCATTATTACAATGAAAAATTCACCTAGAGCTGAATCTATTAAGGAGGCAAATGCCCATGTCCCAGCTGAAAGTCTTTGTGCATAAAAAAGCCCCAAACTGATTTTCTCAGACTCTAGTCACTCAGTTGCTAAGTCATGCTGCAGCACCAATGGTCTACGAATAATTTCCTGCAGATCTGCCCCAGGTCAGGATTGCCAAGGCCTGAGGGTGCTGAAGAGTCAACCCTATCAAGAGCCACAAAAAATGCAGTGACCGTCTGCCCCACCTCCTCGCCACATCTGGTACTAGAGACTGTCTCAGGGACTACCAACCAATCCAAACTCACACTGGATGAAGAAGAGATTTTCTCCTTTTCCAAAACAATCTGTGATTAGGACAGTCACCTCAGAAGGTAGAGGTGTGCTTGTTTTCTCCCCTGAGACAACTAGTCTAACCACCAGGTTCAGTGTAAACAAGGGGACTTTTCCTATGATACCAAAGCTGTTCTGCTTTACATGATGTAATTAAACATTACTGAGCCCCTAGGCAAGTATGAAAGCGAATGCATCTCTCTAGTAAAGTGGCAATACTCGTATTCTGCTCTCCCTCTAATTAGAACATTAATCTTCTTTCACCATTGTTATTGCTTCAGGCTTGAGGACATATTTGGGCTGGATGTCATCTTAAGTTACTCTCTTTAGGATTTCAGTCCATACATTGATTCAGCCCAGTTGTAGTAGGGCTAATGTATTTTTTGGTCATACCAGGAGATGCAAAATGGTCATCCGCAGACAGATGGGCTGCCATCATTTCCATCAGTTATTGCTGTTACCTTCTCATCTGCACATCATCGACTTGGGACAGATGCCCTGGTTGCATGCAACCAGATAGAACACACTGATGATCTGAAACAAACTTTTGGACCTGATACTTTACTGATGAATGCAACTTGCAAAGCATTGCAGTGTTTGTCAAATGTTTCATAAGGTTTTGTAAATATCTTTATGTGAACAGCAGCTGCAATTCTTGATAAATCTAACACAGATTGGAAACAAGACAAATGAAAGATACATGGTTCAACTAAAACAATGAAAACCTACTTGAGTAATAACCTTGAAACTAAGAAGCAGTCTATTACAGACAGAATGTTTCTATTGTGTAAATTTTTGTAAGTGCATAATTGACATGTTTTCCAAGTACATTTTCCTGTTTTCTGCAAATAAGACATAAGATTAGATTTGTATTCCCTAATTTTAGTGCCTCGATTGACAACAATATTTCATGTTTTAATTCAGGGGAATTATTTGTGCCTTGGAACTAATTTCTAGAGTGACTGACCCTCACTCCTTGAAGGAGGGAATGGACAGAAGTAACTACAATGAGGTTATTAGGTAGACTGCCAATTTAAAGTCCCTAGCTCATCTGTCAAAACTGTTGCACCTGGGTCATCATGCATCAGTTAGAATCAACCTTTTTCTTCCTTTTTAAGCTAGAACTTTATTAAATGAAGTCTTTCTTGTCGTCTAACTTTGTCAAATACACCTTACCAGTACAAGTACATAGTCTGACATGTCATTTTGAAAATTGAAGCTACAGTTTATATGTTCATCCTGAGAAGCCTATATATGTGTACTGATTTTGACCGAGGTAGAATTAATTTTCTTCATAGCTTGTACAGTGACATGTTGTGGATTTGTGATGAAAACAGTGTTGATAGCACAGGGATGTTTCAGTCATTACTGTATACTTTCTGCTTCTCACAACAGTCCACCAGCGACTAGGCTGGGGGTGCAAAAGTTGGGAGGGGACACAGCTGGGACAGCTGACCTCGACTGACCAAAGGGATGTTCCATACCACATGACATTGTGTTCAGTAATAAAAACTGTGGGGAAGAAGAAGGAAGTGAGAGAATGTTAAGAGTTGTGGCATTTGTCTTCCCAATTAGCTATTACAAGTGATTAAGTCCTACTTTCTTGGAAATCACTAAACATCTGCCCGACAATGGAAAGTAGTAAATTAATTCTTTATTTTCCTTTGCTTGCATGTACAGCTTTTGCTCTATCTCAACCCATATGTCAACCTATGACTTTTCATACTTTTACCCTTTCAGTTCTCTTCCCCATCTCACTGAGTGGTGGGGTTAGAAAGCAGCTGTTTGGTGATTCATACCTACTGGGGTTAAACCACAGTAATATGGTATTTGTGGAAGTTACATAAGGATCAAGTTTTGTATGTATGAGTTTCTACACAGGCTTTTAGTGGGAAATGGTACTATCCTATTCTAATAGGAGCTTCTGCTAGTTGAGGTGAAAATGACACAGTGGCCACTGGCCACAAAAGCCAATACATTGAACAACTTCTTAAACTTCGAGTTTCTTATGGATAAAGATATTTTTCTTCTTTTGAATTAGTTCGCCAATGTTCTGTGCTCTAGCCAAGATCAAGTGCTTCTTTGTAAGTGCTTTAAAATGCTCTTACAAAACAGCAAGACACCACAGCTTAGACACTCATTTTAAATAAAATGGAAAAGGGACAATTACACTCCTAAATCAGGAGACAACATTCAGAGAGGGAGGGTGAGGAAGTAATTTTAGACCAAGTTTCTTTCTCTTCTGTCTGTACTATACTGCCGACTTTTGGATGTCCAAGTATAAATGATTGCAACAGTTGTTTCCATAGGGCCGACAATTAAACAAGGTCACACACAAGAACTATGACTTGGTATAAATAAAACAGAATAGCGATAAAATTGACAGAGTTATATTGCATTTTGTAATAGAATTGAAATTATCCTGAAAACTTAGCAGGACTCTCACTTTATTACCTGTGTAAGATTAGAATTCTCCTGTATGACATAAGCTGATAAACTCACAGTCATTCCTCTTATTTCAGAGGTGAAGTCACTGTGTCAGGCTGCACTAGGTGCTGCAGAGGAGAGTCACTCAGTGTGTATTTTAACTGAGTGAGGCAAAAATTCCAACCATTTCTGTCAGTCTCAAGATAAATGTACAGTAAAGCCTCATCAATCCCTTGTGTATCACATAACATTTCCTTCCAGCTTGTTTCCCTTGTATTAAGTCTATTTGGCTATGGTGTGTTTTCCAAACAGTATCCATCTCCAATGGAAGACATCAAGTGATAAAAGAGTACAAGACTACTTGCATACTTTGCCTTGGTGTTTAATTGTTGTCATTGTTAAAAATGTGTGCCTTAATCTGAACATTAATATGCCTGCCTCCATCTGGCATTGGAATTTATTCTCATTGAGTATTAGTCTCCTAGACAGAAAGTCCTTTTATACAAGGAATTTCCCACCTTTCATTTACTTATCTGCTCTTCCATCTTCTTGATGCGTGAAACAGGCTGAGCTCTTTAAGTGTCTCACCACAAGACATCTTCTATGTCTTTGCATCATTTTAAGGACTCTGTGAATATTCCTTCCTGTGACAAAGGGTCTTGAATCTTCCCTCCTTGTCATTGGCCTTCCCTGTTGCCTTTGGCTGGATGGCCTGGGTGAACAGTGCTTCTACAATTACTCCTAGCCCCTTGCAGTCTCACATTGGCATGAAACCTGTTTGTCAACATGCATTTCTCTTACTCCCCCCTTGTTTTTTCTTCAAGCCAGGCTTGAGAGTTGAACTCCAAGAGATGCTATTTTCCTTAATATACCGAAGAAAAGGCAGTGGTTGCCAAGCAACAAGAGCCATAGGAACTTTTTTTTTCCCTGAAAATTTCTTCCTCCCACTCAGATTTTTTTACAATTTGGAGGCTTATAGGTACAGAATCTTTGCATGGGAAAGCAGCCACCTAATGTCCTTTGATTCGAAGCAATGATCAAAGGCTTACAGGTTGTATCATTAGAGAGTTCAGAAGCATCTGGAATTTAATGTTGTCAAATTTGGCTTGGTGGGAGTCAGAGTATTCTGAATTTTTAATGTTGTTTTTCCAATTTCAACATTATCAAGAAAATAAGACTGAATTATCTAGGCCTTATTGGTAATATCCAATACCGAATTTTGAATATTCTTTTTTCTTCCTAGAAAGAAAGAAGCAGTTGTATCACTGCTGGACCTTCACATATACCTGAAAATTATAAGAATTGTTAATGACATTGCACAGATGGACAAGTAAAGGACAACGACACACTTGAACTCCACCATTTTCAGTATTCTTAATTTTTTGCTAGATTTCTGCATAGAAGGAATCCAATAGAGAGATCACAGTGGATCCACAGAGTGATCTGGTCAAGTCTGCAGACTGCATGCATTAGGAACCAATATGCCTGATCAGACTGTGGTTAGTGACAGGTGCAGCCTCAGTTCTGGCAGAAAATCAAGTTCGTTTTTTAATTTCTCTTATGGACTTACCTATTTCACTGACATTTCTATGAGATTCTGTAGGTGCTTTACCTACATCTACATTTTAGATACCTAAACTGTACTTGCACTGATAAATTAAGCAGTGCAAAGAAATGTTTCCAGGCACTGGAATTCAATTATATATTTTATTAAAAATTCATATTTTTTCCCATATCACCTTGCATTTTCAGAGAGATACTCAGACCCAATCTTGACATGAACACCATCCAGGAACTATTCCCAGTAGTTGGCTTGGATGCCTGTTAGAGAGCATGAAAGATTAACAAATGGATACAGTCCATGCCAATGAATTGCCAGTTGGCCTCAGAGTCAGGAAATATTCTCAATGAAATTTAATTTATTAGTATACTGAATTCTGTGATCTAGCTGTATCATTGTGCACAGCAAGTACAAATTAAATCTCCTTTAATAAATGTCTATATTTTATAGATAGTCAATGGGGAGAGACAGGTCACTTTGCTTAATTTTAAACACCTAAACTTGGTGGAAGAAGATGACACTTGACCTTTTACTTTCTGTTTAGATGTCTGGACACACAGCATGCATGTTTGTTCACTCCCAAGCTCCTGTCTGTAGTGAATGTTCTCAGTGGATCTTAACATGCAGTCCAGAAAAGTTTGCTCAAGTGATTTCCCACTGAAGAAATTTATTCCAAGCAGAGGGATGAGATCACACCAGATTTGACTCCTACATACCCACACAGCCTTCAGTCCCAAGAGTCCCAGCAGGCTTGTCTCACTCCAACAACTCCACATTCTGGTGTGACCATTTCTTTAAAAGTGTTCATTCCAGGTTGGATGGGATGGGTCTTTGAGCAACCTGGTCTAGTATAAGGTGTCCCTGCCTGTGGCAGGGCGGGGTGGAACTAGATGATCTTTATGGTCCCTTTTTACACAAACTACTCTGTGAATCCCTAACAGTGTGTGAGCTTTTGCCTGGTGGGTTATGAAAATACTTTACTACAGCAAATGAGGTACTTTCAGTTCTAACAAACAAGCAAACAAACAGAAAATAGAAGACTTTTAAGATTTAAAGGCTCCAAAAAGATGCCAGAGATTCCCTACACAGTGCAGTAACAGCCAATCTGCTCTACAGAGCCAAGTCTTGACAAATGTAGACACAGGCCACTCAGTACCATTCTGCTGACGGTCAGGGATCACTTGCTTTTGAAAGACTGCTTCATGAGATAACTGAAATATCAATGAAAGTGGGAAGATAAATTTTTCTTCTCAGGATCCTCGGTCAGTTAAGTGGCATGTTCAATACCATTCTAAACATGTCACAGAGGCATGGCAGAACAGAGACTTAAACTCAGGTGTTCTGAGCATCAGTGTAATTAAACAGGAACTGTCACCACTTACTAGCCTCAGGTATGTGCTGCTCCTTGCCAATCTCATTCAGACTCTGTGACTCTGACATTCCTCTGTAAAGATCAGCCCAGGAGACCTCCAGACCGAAGTACTCAAGTATACCTTCGGAATAATCTAGCAATAGTACTTCACTTTATAGCCTGTTCTTCCCTCTCCAGGGGCAATTTTCTTTTGTAGGGCATGATTTCCATTCCACATCTAGACAATTTTCATTAGTTCCTGGGAAACAAGTTCTCTTCTGTGATTCTGAAGGCCATATCCCCTACAGTTGCTTTGTAGACACAGCTGGAAGTGCAGAAAGATTTTTGCCTTCATTTTTTACTTAACCGAACACTGGTTTGAGAGGAAGTAACTCTCTCTATTTAAACAGCCAGAGGAGAGTACATTGCCACAATGAGAATGTTATTTTGCAAAAAAAAAAAAAAAAAAGGTTTTTAGAAGAAGGTTCATCTTTTTTGAAGCCCAGGTTAGTTAGCTGGAAAACATGGATGACCTTAGTTCAGTGTGACAAGAAGCAACAATATCTAAGATAGACAGAACACAACTGCTGTTAGTTCAGCATCATTGTGTTAATCAGTCACACAAAAGAGGATGGTTAGTAGCTCTGAGGTATTGGCAGAGAAAGAAAGAACAGGAACAGTGAGAAAAAAAGATCATTAGTAATTGTAAAACAGAAAGGGGGCAGAAAAAAAGACTGTAATGAACTCCATAACTAGTGTTTCTGCCGAGACCATAATTCTTATGATCTAGTGATTGTAAATTCTTTTTCTAGGCTTGTCTTTAGAAGTTATGTTTTAGGTTTCCATTGTATTAGGAAGTGAAGTGGTTATTTTGTGGAAAATGTTCTTCCATTGATAACTGAATGTTTCTATCTTTTACTAATTCTCTGCATGAGTTCTTTCTGACGTATACTGGCTGTTAAATGACACCCACATGATTTCCAGGAGGATGTTGTATGCCCTGCATGGCGTATATCAAATTCTGGAGTAAAAGTGTATGAACCATGTGTTTTGCTGGTTGTGTTGTAGGAGTACTGATTGCGATGGCTGTGAAGATGCCTTGGCAAGCACAACGCTCGTTTTGGTGTGTGCTGGATCATGACAGGATTGCTGGTGAGTGTGGCAGATTGGAATGTTACATGAATGTAAGACATGTAGGAAAAGAGTGCTTTAATCTTCTTTCAGAAAAGACTGAAGTCTGTTTTTGGCAGAGTATAGATTCTGGTAGGAACAAAGAAGAATATTTAGTGATGACAGTACAATTTTTACCCCCCTTTCGCAAACCAAAGGGTCAGTTAAGATTTCATTGAACAGATGTACTCCTTATTTGTTCACCCATAAAAGCAAGATACAGTCACACCATCATGGCTCATATACAGATGGGTGTGGGCAAGTGCTTGGGCAGCTGCCTCTCAGTGGACACATCTGAGCCAGGAGTCTGGAATTCCCAAATGCTAAGTCTACTTTTGAGAGATAAAGTCTGAGATCACAATGTCTTTCATTTCTATTTCTCTTCAAAGAGTAAAAAGTAACTGTATTGTTATGGAAGCTCTTCAAATTCATTCTCTAGAGACAGACAGAAAATAGGAGTACAAGACACCAGAGCTAATTCACTAGAAAAATAAAAAACAGTATTTAGCTTCCATTGTCAATGCTGGTGAGTACAGTAAAATAATACAAGCCTGATAACAGTAAAGAGCTATTGTAAAGACATACACTTCTGAAAGAAGCCTCACACTTTAAAAGCCTGCCTTTCAGAGAATGGAAATGCATTTCCAGAAGAAGGGTTCATGGTTCGTTCTATGTTACATTGAGAATTTGAGTACGGTTTGGTGTTTTCATGTAAATATTCCTGAAAATGTCTCACTTCATTAATTTACAGTTAAAAAGTCAGTGCAAGGTATTTATTATTACCCTATTTAAAGGACTTAATAAAACTGCAGTTTTTCTGGGGAACTAAATCAAATCAGTGTAACAATTATCTGGCTGCAGGGATGAGGGATCTGTTTGCTGTTGTCCATTTGATGACGGAGGACTTCTAGAAGGGAATACAATAGAAGGAGACAGCATGGTTAGCTAAAGCAAGCATATAACCACGGCACCATCTCTGAGTAACTTAATGTGACACTGCCTATCAACAAGCTTTTCCAGTTGCAACTGAAGTTTCATCTTAAACATGTTTTTCTCTATAAACAGGGAACATAGTTGCAAAGTGTTGCTCTCTGGAAGCAGTAAGAGTATCTTTTGGATCACATGGGTAAAATACACATAATACACATCTTTTAGAAAGAAATACATGGAAATGAAATCAAAATCCAGCTTACATGTGCATCTCATTTATGTCAACACATGTTCTTATATATGTATATTCCAGATTCTCATTTTGTGCTTAATGAAATTACACAGCTGGGAAACTGATAACTGGGCGTGATCTCTGTCCTTGCCTTAGTCTTCTGAGATGATGATGTGATTTGTGGACTTTTATGAAGACTTTAAAAGACATTGAGGGGCTGGAGCAGGTGCAGAGGAGAGCAACGAGGCTGGGGAAGGGACTGGAGGGAAAGTCCTGTGAGGAGAGGCTGAGGGAGCTGGAGGTGTTTAGGCTGGAGAAGAGGAGACTCAGTGGGGACCTTATTATTACTGAAGGGAAGTCGTAGTCATGTGGTGGTCGGGCTCTTTTCCCGGGCAACTAGTGACAGGACGAGAGGGCACGGCCTGAAAATGTGTCAGAGGAGGTTTAGGATCTCAGGAAACACTTCCTCACAGAGGGGGTGATCAGGCATTTGAATGCACTGCCCAGGGAAGTGGGGAAGTCATAGTCCCACAGCGAAAGGCTGGATGTGGCACTTAGTGCCATGGTCTGGCCGATGTGATGTTGAGACACAGGCTGGACTTGATGATCTCAGAGGTCTTTCCAGACTCAATAGTTCTGTGATTCTGTAAATTGTATTCTAACAGACCTTGCAGTTCCATTCAGACTTAGTTCCTTCAGATCCTCCTGCTTGGAAAGGATTCCTTCATGAATAAATAAATATTTGTCAAAGTAGTTTTAATCTTTCCGCCACCAAATTAATAGCTGTTTCTATGTTTAAATGCATTACCCTTTCTATATGATCTTTTGCTATCAACTGTGCTGGTGTTCTGATCAAATATGGCTGCTTATAAATGGAGAAATATCCTTGTTTGTGTTGTTAAATTAGACCCCATTTACAGACAGTGAGGAGAAATTGTTATTCCAGAGTATGAGTCATTTTACAAGAACATGTGTGGGAAAAAATGGTTAGAGAAATAACACCCAAAGGTACTTTTATTTTTCTTTGACTCTAAATTGACCTGTGGTTGCAAGGCCGAGTATAGACATCTAGCTTAGACGTAGAAATTTAGAAGCTGACAAAAATACATTTAGAAATGTATATTCTGATTTTCAGGATATGGAAAAATTTAACTTGCTATAACATCAAGAAATGGATGATTCTGCTATCCAATATCTACGAAGGTATCAAAATATGAATATTTTCTAGGAGATAAAGTACTGAGTACTTACATCCGAGACGTGCCCTCGTGTGATTTCCCTCAACATTTCTAAGAGCACTTAATTCTCAGGGTAGGATGTGAAGGTAGAGCTGAACTTGTCTTGCTGGTTTTCTGCTCCCTGCCTTTTGGTACTCCAAAAACCAATTGGCTTAAATGACACAATGTCCTGGGAAAAAACTACAAATCGTCTTACACTGTATTTAACCTGATAGTCGTACGTATCAAAATTTTTGCAATCAGTGCTCATTTCTGATTGCTGGCTAAAAAAGGAAAGAAAGTTTAAAATCTAACAGGCAGTTACAAAACCTCCGCTATATTCTTCTCTCTGATACTGACTTACTTGGTGACTTAATTAAGTTCATTATTGTTTGATTTTCATAAGTGCTGAGAGCTGTTGTTTCTATTGACTTCATCTTTAAAAAGCAGCTGCTTAATACCATGGAAACTTAAGCTACTAATCTCTCCTCATATCTGCTTTCCTTTTTCAAACTGGGGATATTTAGTATTTACCTAACCTTCAAGGGTATTTGGAGGGTAAATCCATTAGTGATTGAGAGGCAATCAGATAATTTGATTTATTGGGTGGACAAGTCTACAAAAAAAAATAAAGATTGAATGTCAAATTTCTGAGACATCCTTCCAATATCAGCTTTTCAGAAAACTATTTCATTTCTACTATTTAAAGAAAAACTGGTGAGCATGCAAACCATAACGAAGCACTGAGTGATCTTAAAAAATAATAAATCCTTCATCTATAAATGCTGGTTATCTAAGAAATGGTCTTAAAATGGCCAATGTGGAGAAAACATATGTTGATGTTGATTCTGACATCCCTATTTCTTGGAAAAATTGATTCAGTTTCCAGTTATTTACCAAGAATTAGCAAATACATTTTCCCCTTTTTTTTAAAGTGTAGAATACAACTTCACCTACCTTTAAAATTTTAACTGTCAAGTTGTCTTTTCCCCATCTTCTTTCTTTCTTTTATGTGAAAGCATATAATTCTATGAACATCCTTTTTTTTCTTTCTTTTTTTTTTTTTTTTTTTTTTTTTTTTTTGTGCAAATGCACCTAGATTTCTCATTACAATGAACAGTATTTTGGGATTTTCTATTTTACAAAGTATCATGACAAACCAAACAGACACAATGGCAACATAGGGGAGGTGATGGCTGTTCTTTGGAGTGACAATCTGGTTCTGTTGACTTGTAGGAATTTCCGTTAAGAACTCACAGGAATCTCCTTCAGGGACATGGTACAAAGAATGTGTGAATTGAACCTGAGAGACCATGTAGCACTTATTCCCCAAATTCCTTTAACTCAAACACATACTTAATGTATTTTGAGTGGTATGAATGGATAGGTGTGGCTGACTGAGAATAGTTTTCTTTATTTGAAAATCTCTATCTGACTGGAAATCTGAGGCTGGTAAAGCAATAGCATCAGCAGAAAGAAAAACTCGAGAATTACACTTTAGGCATCTTGCTTTTACTGTTTCTCCATGGGTGGATGACTCCAATGTTACCACAGTAATAAGCAGGAAAAGAAACGATTTAGGGGTGAGGTTTATAGAGCACGGTTGATGGTTGAACTTGATGATCCCAAGGGTCTTTTCCAACCTGAATGATTCTTTTCTTCTATGATTCTATTCTATGTCAATAAGTGTGAGCAACACAGATCTGTGTGAAGAATGCTATAAGTGAAAAATGTGATTTAGTTGGGGAGAACAGCCCAACATCACTGAGATTTCAAGCTTCTACCTAACAAAACTGCTATTAACTTCAGTGATTCAGGAAGCAGTCACAAAATAGGTAGAGTATTCGAAAAAAAAAATCTCATTCATTCATTTGTGTCAGTGTTCATCTACGTTATGAGAGTCCAATACTTCAAAAGAAACAATCTGCCTTCCTCGATTATTAAGAACATTGGGAAGTGCCAAGAAAATAATATTAATCTCCCTTCAATGAATGAACATTAAACATCCATCCACCATCTGCAGGTAAACTCACAAATTGCCACGCTGAAGGCTGGACAACCTCCCAGTTCATGCTGATTCATCCACTTTTCTACAAAACAGTATCTTGGACAAAATACTTTCTTCCAGCAAAATTGGCCCAGCCCTTACTCAGCCCACGTGTCTACCGCAGGTCAGGCCATCAGCCAACCTTTTTAATTGTCTAATATTTTAAAATATAAGTATTTTATAGAATATATTCCTGGTTTGCTAATTGGCCTGGGGGAGGTGGGGTGCCGCAGGAAAGGACACAGGCACCAACAGAAGGGTCGACTTATTTTATTGTGTATTTCAAGGTATTACAAGAATAAGGTAACACAAGCTTATTATACTCTAGTTTTAGGCAGCAAAGAGAACAAGCAGGGTAATGCACCTCATCATTACTATATAGGGTTAACGATAGTTATTAAGAAAGATACATCACCAATTGCCCTAATATCATCATCCAGTTCTGCAGTTGCTGGGGAGTCTCCGTTGCAGCAAGGATTCTGGAGAATCATCCCGGCAATTGGGAAGTCCTATCCAGTGCATCCACTCGTTGGTGAGGTCTCCAAAGTCACTGTAAGAGGGTCCAGCTTTTATACTATTAAATAAATAACCTTATGTAACTTTGAATGCGGGAATATCTGGTGTTGGCCACTCTGTTGGATTCCTTCCACTGCTTGACCAGGGCTAAAGGAAGAATACAAGGGAGTCTCCCCTACCTATTTCTGTCCTTAATCACATATTTCTCACTCAAGCCAGGCCTCTGCTCTCACTGTCTTGTAACATGCTTCTAACAAAGCAAGAGGCAGGTAGTTTCCAAGCCTTGCACCTGGCCTTTAGATAAAGAACGATCGCTCTGATAGTTCCCACTGCACATTTAGTGTTACCATAACATTTTACAGAGTGGCATATGAGTATATATATATATATATGTTAAAATGGATTATCAATACATTATATATGTGATTAATACTGTACGGTGTGGGGTTGTGAGGTTCATCTACAGGTCAGCTTCAGTTCAGGGCCTATGATTCAGGCCTTAGCACTACAATTCCCCATTTTTCTACAGGTCAGCTAATAGGTAGTCACAGAAGATGCAAGCCATTAGGAAAAAAAAGTACAAACTGTGATATTTGCTCATATATTTAATATATTTAATATTATTAAATATTTGACATACAAAACATCTCTTAGTTCACAAATTATCTATTTCACAGCTTTTCTATTTTTGCAACAATGAGACATGTTATTAAGAAAAACTATGCCTGAAAATATAAGCAGCTGGGAAAATCTCATTCTAAATACAAAGTGAGTAAAATGAAATAGTATAAAGGAAGTTAAATAAGTTATGCACATTGGGTATAGTATGCATAAAGACACTTTAGGCTTAACTGTTTGTCTGTCATTTGCCTCCAAATTTCCTAGTGATTCAATGAGTGAGAAAGTGATCCACTCAAATGAATGAGTCCACAAATCAAAACCATGAAACCTGGCTAGACTGGGGCAAAACAAACAAACAAACAAACAAAACCGTTTTAGACATCACTTACTTGATTGAGAACTGTCTTCAAAAAAACTCTATTCTTAGTAAGCCTGAACACGAGCAGAAAAAGACCATCAGGTCCAGGGCAAGATTAATAGTGTTCCCTAACAACTACAAGTCTGAAGAGTTAGATACAGCAGAGTAAAATGAGCAGAAGAGCTGACATGCTTCAAGGAACGGTGTGCTCTGTATACCTCAAACATGAGGTATATGGCAGACAACCACAAAATCTTTCTCCATTGTTACTGAATCTCTAATGTAAAGTTACATTTGGGTAATTCCAGCACAAAAAATACCCTTGTAACTTGACGGGGTTCCCAAAAACATCCACATCTCAGAATTATGGGGAACAGTATGACTAAATCAGTCTGCTTCATAGCCTACCAGTTCTTCCAGACAACTATTACTTCCCTGCCAAGACATCATTCTTTCAAAGACTCAGAAATAAAGGTTTAGAACTTTTTATCTTTCTAGTAAAGAAAATCTGAAGTTCATTATCTGAAGTAACTTGTCATATGAAGATGTTATGATTTAACCCCAGAGGGCAACTAAGCCCCACTCAGCTGCTCACTCCCACCCAGTGGGATGAGGAAGAGAATGGGTAGAGTAAAAGTGTGTTGAGATAAAGACAGTTTAAGAGGTAAAACAAAAGCTGCTTGTGCAAAAAAATCAAAACAAGGGATTCATCCAACACTTCCCATCAGCAGGCAGGTGTTCAACCATCTCAGGGAAAGCTGGGCTCCATCACACGTAACAGTGACTTGGGAAGACAAAAGCCATCACTCCAAATGTCACGCCTTCCTTCTTCTTCTCTTACCTTTATATGTTGATCAGGGCATCATATGGTCTGGAACATCCCTTTGGTCAGTTGGGGTCAGCTGTCCCAACTGTGTCCTCTCCCAGCTCCTTGTGCGCCCCCACACTACTTACTGGTGAATTGGGGTGAAGAGTAGGAAAGGTCTTGGCTTTGTATAAGCCCTGCTCAGCAATAATGAAAACATCCCTGTGTTATCAACACTTTCAGCACAAAGTCAAAACATAACTCCAGACCAACTACTATGAAGAAAAGGAACTCTACTCCAGTCAAAACAAGTACAGGAGAGTTTTGCATCACAAAAAATATCCCCGTTATAAGATCGGTTGACATTTCCATCTGTTTTGTTCAGACAAGGTATCCATCCATTAGCAAACCCAAATTTTGTCAAAAGAAAATTGGAAATGGCAATCATATTTTTATATAATGCCCATATAATATCTAGTGTGACTGTGTAGCCCTATAATTCTCTATGGATATGGCCAGTAACAGCCCAGATGCTTTGTAGCTAGTCTGCAGGGCCTCAGGACTGAAGTTTACCAGACTTGCTCTACCCAATCTTTCTTGACCTGCCTGCGATTTGTACAGCTAGATTCTCCAAATTTCTCTAAATCATTAGGTGTGGCTAATTTGTTCTGCTTCTGCTATCTTTGTGTGGTACAACTGCAGTTTTATACAGATAGCAGTAACCAGCCATTATTCTGTGCGAAATGGGGTATTTATGACTCCCACACAATACTGTAGTGTGCAAAAATACAGATCTGGCACAATAGCAGGAGCCTTGAGACAGGAAAACAGAGGATGGAGCACAGAGGAATGCGGGCATGGGATGATAAAAGATAGGGCATGACCTGGCACCACAGATCTCACGCTAGAAGCAGCTTAGAAGAGTTAAAAAAACAGATCTGGACCTGGACCAAACAGGCTTTACTGGTAACAAAGAGAATAAAGAAATAGTATGTAACAGAAATAGTAAAAAGCACATATCTTACATACTGAAAGCAGTAGCTTAGGTAAGTCGCAGTGTGCTTTTTGTCTTATGTGTAGAAAGTAAATTGAACTGGATCCTGTAAAAATGGTACCCTTAAAATACTAACATAGCTCATATTTGCTGTTATTTAGTCAATGTTAACAATTCTTCAGAATTCAAATACTTCTGAGAACAGGAAATATCTGCAAGCTGCAGAGACAGAGAGGCAGTGGGTGCTCGGGCTTAGCAGGGTTTCACTTGCTAGATACCACTGTGTCAACAATGTAGACTTTTCTATAAAGTTTTTAAGCAACTTCCTGAGATTTTTGTCAAATTTTCTTACTTTTCTTCCTAGTCACTATATATTTTAGCTCCATGATACATCATAGTCAAATCTTCCACAAATCTATCTTTTTGTTCTAACTTGTGCCCATTTCTTACTTTTGCTGTCCGTTTGACCCATGCTTCAAGCCCTCACCTTTTTTCATCTCCAGCTATTTATTGTCCCTTTGATTCTTTACCTGTGTTTCTAGCAAGAAAAGCTTCTTCAGTCATAGAATAGCCCAGCATTTATAGATTTATGTGACAAAATGACAAATAGTAGCCCATATCAACTGTCCCATCTGGTCTCACCAATGGGTGATCTTTCTTTTTGAGGTTTCTGTGATTGAAGAAGACAATTTCAGCTGGTTTTACTGCAGAAGTTATCTTTACCCAGTGCCTTACAGGTGTTCAGTCACACACAGCAGATAGATAAGGGGTGACACCATGACTCCGTCACATTTCTTCATGCCCCTTTTCCAGAGTCATTGGTAGTAGATGAAGAGCAACGAATACTGGCAAAGTTTGAGGAAAACGGAACTACGAAAGTACTTTTTCCAGAGATTGAATGTGCCGACTTAGTTTTCCAGGGGTCTGTATCAGGATTTATTACAAACTTGAAACAAATACTATTAGAAATATTACTGGCATTTTGAACTGCAAGTAAAAACTTACAAAAAATGTTCAATGCCAGACCTCCTCAGTGTATAAGTTCAGAGAATCATAGAATCATAGAATGCTAGGGATTGGAAGGGACCTCGGAAGATCATCAAGTCCAATCCCCCTGCCAGAGCAGGAATGCCTAGATTATGCTACACAGGAACGTGTCCAGGCGGGTCTTGAATGTCTCCAGAGAAGGAGACTCCACAACCTCCCTGGGCAGCCTGTTCCAGGGCTCCGTCACCCTCACTGAGAAGAAGTTTCTTCTCGAGTTTAAGCGGAACCTCTTATGTTCCAGTTTCAGCCCATTACCCCTTGTCCTATCAGTGGTTGTCACCGAGAAGAGCCTGGCTCCGTCCTCGTGACACTCCCCCTTGATATATTTGTAAACATTAATGAGGTCACCCCTCAGCCTCCTCTTCTCCAAACTAAAGAGCCCCAGCTCCCTCAGTCTTTTCTCATAAGGGAGATGCTCCACTCCCTTCATCATCCTAGTTGCCCTGTGCTGGACTCTCTCCAGCAGTTCCCTGTCTTTCTTGAACTGAGGGGCCCAGAACTGGACACAATATTCCAGATGGGGTCTCACCAGGGCAGAGTAGAGGGGAAGGAGAACCTCTCTCGACCTACTAACCACCCCTCTTCTAATACACCCCAGGATGCCATTGACCTTCCTGGCCACAAGGGCACAGTGCTGGCTCATGGCCATCCTGCTGTCCACCAAGACTCCCAGGTCCCTTTCCCCTACACTACTCTCTAATAAGTCATTCCCCAACTTATACTGGAACCTGGGGTTGTTCCTACCCAGATGCAAGACCCTACATTTACCCTTGTTATATTTCATTAAATTTTTCCCCGCCCAACCCTCCAGCCTGTCCAGGTCTTGCTGGATGGCAGCACAGCCTTCTGGTGTGTCAGCCACTCCTCCCAGCTTGGTGTCATCAGCAAACTTGCTGATAGTACTCTCTAGTCCCTCATCCAAGTCATCGATGAATATATTGAATAACACTGGTCCCAGTACCGACCCTTGAGGGACTCCACTGGATACAGGTCTCCAACCAGACTCCGCCCCATTGACCACAACTCTTTGGCTTCTTCCCCTCAGCCAGTTCACAGTCCACCTCACTACCCGAGAGTCTAGACCACACTTCCTCAGTTTAGCAGCAAGGATGCTGTGGGAGACTGTGTCAAAAGCTTTACCGAAGTCAAGGTAGACCACATCCACCGCTCGGCCATCATCTATCCACCTTGTTATATCCTCGTAAAAGGCTATGAGGTTAGTCAAGCATGACTTCCCTTTGGTGAAGCCATGTTGACTGTCTCTAATGACCCTCTTATCCCTGATATGCCTTGAGATGGCACCAAGGATAAGTCGTTCCATCACTTTCCCAGGGATGGAGGTGAGGCTGACCGCTCTATAGTTACCCGGGTCCTACTTCTTGCCCTTTTTGAAGACTGGAGTGACATTTGCTTCCCTCCAGTCCTCAGGCACCTCTCCCATCTCCCAGGACTTGGGAAAGATGATGGAGAGTGGTCTAGCAATGACATCAGCCAGCTCCCTCAGCACCCGTGGATGCATCCCGTCTGGACCCATGGATTTATGGATATCCAGATTGCTTAATTGGTCCCTAACCCAGTCCTCATCGACTAAAGCAAACTCCTCCACTGCCCTGACTTCCTGTGGGGCCTCAGGGGAATGGGACTCCTCAGGACAGCCTCCGGCAGAGTAGACAGAGACAAAGAAGGCATTCAGTAACTCTGCCTTCTCTGTATCATCTGTCACCGAGGCACCCACCTCATTCATCAGTGGGCCTACATTGCCTCTGGTGTTAGTTTTATCTGCCACGTATCTGAAAAAGCTCTTCCTGTTGTCCTTGACCCCTCTCGCCAGGTTCAATTCTAGGGAGGCCTTTGCTTTCCTAGTTGCCTCCCTACATCCTCGGACAACAGCCTTATACTCTTCCCAGGTGGCCAGCCCCGCCTTCCAAAATCTGTAAATTCTCCTCTTGCTCTTGAGCTTACCCAGCAGATCCCTGTTTAGCCACGCAGGTCTCCTGGCTCCCTTCCTTGACTTCCTACGTGTCGGGATGCTCTGATCTTGAGCACGGTAGAAGCAGTCCCTGAACGCTAACCAACTATCTTGGGCCCCTTTACCTTCAAACAGCCTTGCCCATGGGATTTTCTCTAGTAATTGCTTGAAAAATCCAAAGTTTGCCTTGGCAAAGTCCAGGGTTGCAATTCTGCTTGCTATTTTGTTTCTGCTACATGAGATCCTGAACTCCACCATTTCATGGTTGTCCTCTGTATATAATTTTACAAAAATTGTGGTCAACTCTAAGAGACAGAGAGGAAAATACTGTTGACATCTGTACTACTTGTAAAGCTTGGAATCACTAGAGCAAAATGCAGAATATTTTTACCAGGGGAAGCTTACAATGATTCAAGCTAGCCAGGTAGTTCTGTTCTCAGCTTACGCCCACTCAGCACCATGACACCCTTCAGAAAAAGACAGATGTAGGGGTGTGAGATATAATGTGGCACACAGTGATGAGCAGCAGCATGTCTGTCAAAAGTTCAGACAGCAGCAGGACACGAAGACCCTCTGCAAAATGACAGTAAGGCATAAATGAAAGCTGACAGCTGGACAAAAGGCCCAATTGCAGCCCACCATGTCACTGGTGGAAACCAATAGCAATTTTTCCTTTTAAATAATAACAACATTTGCTTCAATTTACCAAAAAAAAAAAAAGCAGAATCCATCGCTATCTCCCTCCTTGCTTTCTTCTTTTAGGGTGCATTTGTAACTTGAACTATTAGCTTGTCATAGGTGTGATTAGGTTTTGAAATTTGGCATTTAGCTCAGTTATGCTGCCATCTGCCAGGAACTGGTGCCATCTGTCAAAATAATTCACTTGAATTCAGATTGCTTCCAAACTGGTGGTAACATGAAAGTCCCGCTGAAGTCACGGCATTCAATCTTGTTGCATATGTGTAAATTAAGATTTCATAGTTATTTAGCTTATATTATAATTGTATTATCTGTACCTGTTTCTTAATTTATCACTCTAAACCATAAGACTTTCACAGACTTAACAATCTAAATTCAAAAATTTAACAGGATTTTTTTTTTAAATTTTATCTTAGGAGCTCTTTTCAATTCCTTAATGAATATTGTTTTCAGACATTTCAAATCTGCGCATTATTCATTCCCATTATGTCTTTGAACAAGTGAGATCTTGCCATCTGTAAAGTCAGGGTTCATTGCACCTTGAGCTGACCATTTTAAAATTTGATCACCCACCCCAGTTCGGTGTTTCAAGTCCCTCCCAGAGTCAACAAATTCCAGAGAGTTCAATCTTAAATCAGTAAGATAAATCTTCATGTAGACATGTCTGTCTCTCTCCACAAACTGCTAAAACACACTCCTTCTCCAAACACATAAAGTAAAAATGGTGTTATTTTTTTCTTCCATTTTAATGGTTATGCAAATTAAATTTCTCAGGGAAATGTTATGTGATGTGATAGGACTTTTTAATATAGTAGAGCAAAAAAAAAGACCAAATAGCTTGAATACCAGCAAAATTCAAACTAAAAGATGCAGTTTTTAAAAAGCAAGCTCGAATTGTATTGAAGAAAGCAAGGTATGCGAAGCTTCAAAAGAAGATTGATGATCCTTCCGACCAGTATACCACCAAAAAAAAAAAAGGGTACTGAGCTAAAATCTGTGCAAAGACCTGAAGAAGTGTTATCTTTTACAAGCTGAAAAAAAATAGAAGAGCCATAAAATGAAAGTAGAAACGGAGGTGAAATAAGTTGCAAGAGAGAAATAGAAAAAAAATTAAATCAGGACATCTTGATTACCTGTTTTAGGCGTTTTTCCATAGGTCAGTCATCTTCAGTGCTGGTACTGCTGGGGCGCCTTATTGTGTTTTGGTAACCAGTGCCATAATCTTCTTGTTTTTTGCCATCACATCTGTTAACATTTGTTCTTGCCTTCATTAGGCTGGACTTGATGATTTCAGAGATGTTTTCCAGCCTCAACAATTCTGTGATTCTGCGATTTCTGCTTGAATGGCTCTTTCCTGGGATAACTACGTTCTTGTGTAAATGATCTTGCCAACCTTTTCTCTAGTTTCATTGTAGGAATCATTTAAAGTTGTTACTCTTCTAACCTAATTTTCAACGCCGATTATGACTACATTATCTCTGTCTTGCTATGTTACATATCCATATCATGCTTAACATGTAAAATTATAATGTAATGAATCATCTCCCATTTAACATTTATTTGAAAATTAAACCGTAAATCAAATATGCAGAACTCCTTCATTATAAAATCAGTGCAATTATGACATGCCAGGTGAAATTAAGTAAATCTATTTGTGAAATGGAAAGATGCAGGAGATGAGGATGATTTCCTTGTGCCAGGCAGCAAAGATGTGAAAAGAGATTATAGGGCTGTTGAAATGGAGACACTTGCATGAGGAAATAAGTGGATTTTACATTTCTTATCTTGAAGGAACTCAGAGGGGACAAGATTATTGAAGGCAATCTTAAAGGAAAACAGAAGGAAATTTAAGCACTAGAAATGCTCCAGTTATATTTCTAAAGGGTTCAGGAGGAGGAACAGAAAGAAATAAATCTCCTGTAAAGTTAAACTGTAAGAAGCCAAGGGGTCGTCTTGGAGAGTTAAACCACCTGCAGCCACAGGACAACACCAAGGCTTCCATAAGAGTCCTTTAAGCGAGGTCACCAGTCTGATGATGTGGGTCTTGGCACACAGTGGAGCATGTCCTACAACATATCTGCTCCTCACTCTACCCAAAGTCTCACAGTCTGGGAAAGAGGAACCCAGCTTCCCTACCCAGTCCCCCTGCTGTGGGTAATTCTTTAGATAAAATGGTTTTCTTCTTTTTCTGCCTGGAGTTCTGACATCCTATTTTCTCTGAATCACTCCTCTGCACTCGAATACAGCAATTAAGGAGATGCACATGCCCACCTCAAGGCTGGCCCATACAGGAGAAAATCTGACCAACGTTGACCTGTACTTTATATCCGTTTGGTGTAGTTCTGCACGCATAGTCCTTAATGAAGTACTCAGATGAAATTGTGCTCCTACAGAGCTGAAAGAGGTGAACAAGCCAACATTTCACAATGTTGCAGCAGTTTCTGCAAAACTGCATTGAACCAAAGCTCATGTCTCTAACATTTATAGTGACCTTGGAATAAAAGTGTTTTTTCATCTTGTTAAGGCCAAAATAAATTAACGGTAGTAGCGAGCCAAGCTATGCTGAATTTGGTTTTAGCTTATTGCTCTAGCACAGACCATTGAGCAAGTGAGTGGAAAACTGAGCTTAACATTAAAAAGATGGTTATTACTATCCTGAAGTCTAACAAACAGCAGTCTTTTCCTACAACACTCAGAGGCTTGGCTACTGCACAACTAACCACTAAATTGTTCAGCTGAATTTTCCCAGGTCTCTCAACCAGTGTGGTTAGCAGTTTCTCAGAGCTGAACAAGGTCCCTGGGGAAAAGGTGACACTGGACAGGTATGTAGGCCATGGCTCTTCACAGAGGTGTTGAACAGATTAGAATTTCATCCAAAATGTTTAATTTCTTTTCACTGGCTACAAAGAGAATTTGGAGCAAGCTCATATATGCTTGACTAAACTTACATGAAATTATTATTACTGTAGGTATATAAACTAAAGCAATTCTAAAGTGTCATCAAATTATAAGCAAAAATGGAGCAGCATGAGAAGGGAAAGTTATCTCCTAGAGACACATTTGCCTTTTCTTTGGTTACGCACACTAAGTAGTGAGAGGAGTAATTTATTGTTGAAGTTACAGTAGCATTCAGAGAGAGAATTATTTTTATTTTTAAGTTGTCACATTTCATTTTCTCAAGTCAAAATTCCACAAAATCACAGAATGATAGGGGTTGGAAGGACCTCTGAAGATCATCGAGTTCAACTCCTCTGCCAGAGCAGAATCACCCAGACCAGGTCACCTAGGAATGTGTCCAGGCGGGTTTTGAAAGCCTCCAGGGGTGGAGACTCCAGAGCCTCTCTGGGCAGCCTGTGGTAGTGCTTTGTTGCCTTCACAGTAAAGAAGTACTTCTTTATGTTTATGTTTCTTAGTTAAGAACAGCTAGGAAAAATATTGGGTTTTAAAAGAAAATTTGACATGGATAAATCCATGTGTTTCAACTAAAAATAACTAGCATAGTAGCTAGTTAACATCCTCATTCAAAACTGTGGTACAAATATTAATGACCTAATAACAACCTACTATTAGTGAAGTATGAGATTAGTTAGAATCACAGAATCATTACGGTCGGAAAAGACCTCTAAGATCATCAAGTTCAACTATCAACCCAACAGTACCATGACTATTAAACTATATCCTGAAGTGCCACATCTACATGGTTTTTTGAACACCTCCAGTGATGGTGACTCTGCTATGTCCCTGGGAAGCTTGTTCCAATGCCTCACCACCCTTTCAGTAAAGAAATTTTTCCTACTATCCAATCTAAAACTCCCTTGGTGCAGCTTGAACCTATTTCCTCTCATCCTTACCACTTAAGACTGGTTTTGGTTCATTTGATTTGCTGCTTTTTGCTTTATGATTCTTTCAGAGTGCAAAAGAGGCTTTCAAGTGTCTGTGGGAAATTACAAGTTACTTTTGCATAAAGGAAAACTCTTTAGGCGAAGGAAGGGAATCTTTAATTAATTCATCTGAAAATGGGCAATTTATATTTCTGGGAGGCCACATAGCAGTATTGGCCATTATGAGCATGGAAGATTATTACAGTTGGTTACTCCAGTCCTCCTGTGTGGTGGTGCAGCCTGGTGAGTTGACCTGTGTGCTAAGAAACCATAACTTTTTACGTGATTCCGCTGTTAATTTGCTGTGTGATCTCTAGGTCAGTCATCTCTGTGTCTTGCTTTTCCCATTAACCTGCTGCTTTCTTAGCTGTCTAGACTCTCTTAACATATATTCTTACTGTGACAACATGGTTGGATGTTGATCTTCTGGGCACTACCGTGTCACAAACAATAATAACAATCCCTGTGTCTCCTGTGATGTGTGAAAGCCCACTGCAAGTGCATCACTTCCAAGTATGGACTATGATACTGACAGGAGCATGGACACTATTATATGGGATGAGCACTGAGAGCATTCAAAGGTTTATCTTAGACCAGAGAAATTATTGGGGATGACACTTTTCTGTGTACCTTCATCAAAACAAGTACTTTAAGACTGTCTTGTTTAATTGCAGATAATTATCATGCTGATTACAAGCACTTTACATTACTCTTTTGCAGTCAGTGATACAATTTTTTAAATCCATTGGCATTTTCTTGTGAACATCTGCCTGAAGTGCTGATTACAACATCCCCACTCAACTCTGTAGGGGAGAGCAGCAGGATTGCAGCCTAATGGACTGCAGAGCCAGAAAAGCAAAATAAAGGGGAAATAGCACAATTAGACAGAGGAAATCAAAAAGATGAAAATTTACATCCATAATGTAGTTGGAATGATTTCACCACCATCATTCCAGGATGATTTCATGATTCTGGCAGTTGTTCACATTGCTTTTCCCTCTTGCAACCTATGCTGTAAAATTGATGCTTTCTCACTTAGTTTTCATGAATGAAGGTTCCCACAGTTACGTGGGTACAAGAGGCATGCCCCACTTGGGGATCAAATTATGCCACAGGCTGACTTCACATGGAGTATTCATACTTTCAGTGTGCAATCAACTGCTCTAGGAACAGAGAACATATGGAATGTTCTTGATGCGCACTCAATGGCAGGAGCATTTTAATCAGGTGCCTTGCAACATCTAAAGCAGATACATCTGTCCTGGAATAACTAGAAAGGGTAAGATCAGATACTCTGGGCCCCTTAGCATCTCATGTGGGACACCCCTTGCCACATCTGCATGTTATAGTTGTATGTTTAACAATCTAGCGTTTCTCTTTAGCAATGAAGTACTTGCTTTACAACAGTGTTTTAAGGCAGTCTAGGAAAACTTGGCCAAATTTCTCAAAACTAACTGATCCATTCCTCTCTTAAACCCACACATAGCACGTGAGGTCTGATGAAAATCCAGTGGTGAGGTGCTTCCGTTCTCGAACCTCCAGATGATCTATTGCTCTCACCTTCCTTGCAGATGGTGTTAATTAAAGGTGATCTAATGCTACAAGTATTTCACAATATGAATGCTAACTCTGGTGTATGCCCTCTCATGTCCTTTTTTGTACTAGGTCACTCCCCAGTTCTAAGGCTTCCTGTGACAGTTCAGAGTGGAGGACCGAAACACAGCCAGTATGTACGTTTGTTTAGTTATCAGCATGAATGTGTTTGTTTAAGGAAAATTACTGGAAAATTTAACCTCATCTAGTTTAGTTTTCATTATAATATGTTTCAGTGGTTGAACTTGAATGCTTCAGTTCAAATAAAACCCTTTGGAATCCTCTGCCTGCAGTAGCCACTCTGTCCAGGAAAACAAAATTTGCGAGGCATGCGGTGCTGTCTCAGTAAGGGACAAGATCAGGAACACCAGGACAGAGACAACACAGTAATTACAATGTGCTGATTAATATGAACAGAAAACAGTGGATGGGATTAATATTAAACAGACCAACACATGAACAAAATCTTCTTTTCTCCCTGCCTTTCTAATTGCTTCCTACTGTGTTGTCTGGTTCCAAATACCAAATTAAGACCTATATTTAAACTTTCTCCTAATGTACCCTACTTTATGCACTTCTTTTTTCCTACTTTTCTGTTGGTATTTCATTTGGCTGTCAGAATTACATAAGAAGAATGTTGCAATAAGCAAGGAAAATCAGTGTGCAAGTGAACTAATGGAATTTTGCTTCTGTGTGCCATGTTGGGCTTTTTTATTGTTTAAAGTGCTCTGCAAGAATAGGACCGTTTCTGGTGTTTTTCTGATCCTCAGTAATAACTGAGAAACAGTTCCAGAGAAACACTCTAACAGAACAGACATAGCTGTAAAACAAAACGGACACAGGGTTGATACCAGATGTGTGAAACTCCCAGCAATTTGTCCAGTGATTGAAATCTCTGCTATGAATTAATTCATATGCTGCATCCTTGTTTGCTTCAGTTCAGTAGAGTAACTCCAGTTCCTGTAGCACTTGAATGGGTTCTAAAAGCTTCAAAAATGGCATTTTTATGCTGTCAAATAGCAGTGATTTTCCTTTGGTTAGTTCCCTTAATTAAAGGGAAGACACAGAGATGACAGCTGGAAATGAGGGGGCTATGGCTGTGGCAGGGACTGCAGTGACTTTGCCAGGCATGAGGGATGTGTGAGCAGAGCACGGAGGTGGGGCACTGCTGAGACCGAATTTAAATTCTTTTTTCCACAGCTGCTGTTCTGGAACAGAGTTATTTCAATATGTAAGCTTTGAGTCCTGCTGCCACACTTATCTCCAGATTGCTACCAGTGCCTCTGGCTTTTCCTTTGTCATGCTCGTAAGGCCACAGATGGAGGATAGATGTGAAAGAAGACATCTGAGACTACATGGGGGTACTGCAAGGTGTGGTGTGTCCAGAGCTGGTTCAGGAATGAATGGATAGATGCGTAGGAAAGAGGTCACAAACAGGCCAAAAGTGGACCATGAGTGGTGTTAAAGAAAAATGTAGGGGAGGGAAGATGGTGATGTCTGAGCTCCAGAGCAAGTTGTTGAACTTGAGTGACTCACTCATTCATTGTGATTTGGAAAACTTGGGTGCTTCTACTGTGGAGCTCTCTTCTGGCTGTCACTACTCACGTTCCTCACAAGCTCCTTGTCAGGGTAGAGGACAGTCCTCATTATGCTCTCCTGAATACAGATTTTTACACTGAGCTGTACTGTGCCAGGGAGATGTACCCTTAAATAGCCCCGTTCACTTCTACAACTGTTTGACAGCTACTAATGCACTAAGCCCAGTGCAGCAATGAGTAAGTTATTACTAACCCAGTTGTGTAGAGAGGGGAAGATTAAATGCAAGAATCAGATTACTTTTCTCAGTTACAGAGACCAAATATGTCGGTGTTACTCCTGCACCTAGGAGCTCTGACTGTGGGTTAGGAAGGATTTCGATGTAGAGACATCAGTGAAAGTCCTCCTGCATCTCTGCCTTTGTGCTAAAGGCACTTGCAGGTTTGTACTGGAGGGTTCGTAAGGGAACCGTTGTGCTTTCGGTTACTTTTAGTTGCTTCTTTAGAAAGAATAGGGTGGTAGAGACTCCTTACTATGCTGCTTCCTGATCCTTCCCCAGTCATGCAATGCCCATGGTCTTTTCAGAATTACTCTGGATGGAAATAATCAGTCAACAAGTCATTATTCAAGAGAATTATTTAAAAAAAATAGTCTAAAAAGCAGAAGAAGAGCTGATAACCTTTCAGTAGATGAATTATCTTACCTTTCTGGCAGGAGGCTTTTGGTTAAATACTAACTTGTTGATGAGTGGACTTCACACATTTCTAAATAAGACCTTTGAAATCCCAGTGACGGCCCACATCTTCAGAAGAAAGCAGTTAACAAAGAGGACTCATCAGCCACAGGGCAACCACTGCAGCACTAATGGGCTGAACTACAATTTTTTTTTTACTTTTTTTTTACTTTTTTTCAGAGTATGTCTGCAATTGTGTTTTGAGTTATGGGCACTGCCCGTGCGGAACACTTGTGCCTCCTCTATGGGTTAAGAAAAGGCTAAGGAAAAGCAGGGTAGGGTATCAGTCTGACACCTCGCACCAGTTGTGAGCTCTTCAGAAGTCATATTATGGGTAGGTATTGAAGTTACTTGAGAAAAGAGTTGAATCTGGGATTTCACATTCACAGGTGGTAAGCACAGGTGTGGCTGTGCTCCGAAATTCAGGAGAATCCCTGTGTGCCTGAGGGGCGATCCTTCCTCAGCAGGACTGGTAGGATCCTAGGGTAGTTCTCTACCTCAGACTGCTGGCATTTAAAAAGAAATATATTTATGATATAATGTGTGCAGAAAAAAAAGCACTGAAAGAAGGAGTTTTTGCTTAAAATAAGGTTACAAGGGTTTTATCCTTCTTAGTGCAGTGTCGTGGGTTGACCCTGGCTGGCCGCCAGGTACCCACACAGCCGCTCACTTTAAGAAGTGAGAAAGAGCAAACAGATCTTAAACAGAACACCTTCCCCCCATCCCTCCCTTCTTCCCGGGCTTAACATCAATCCCGGTTTCTCCACCTCCTCCCCCCCGAGCGGCGCAGGGGGACAGGGAATGGGGGCTGCAGTCAGTTCATCCAACGTTGGTTCCACTGCTTCTTCACTCTGGGGGAGGACTCTTCACTCTTCCCCAGGGCCATTGTGGGGTCCCTCTCACGGGAGACAAGCTTCACGCTCTCTTCTCCGCATGAGTCGTCCCACGAAGGGCAATTCATCACAAACTGCCCAACGGGAGACACCTCACAAGGGGCAGCCCACCCCTCGTGAGTCTGAGGCGCAGTCCTTCAGGGGAAACTGCTCCAGCGTGAACCACCCGCAGCATCCCAAAAGTCCCACCAGCCAGCCTGCTCCAGCGTGGGCATTCCTCTCTTCCACGGGCTACAGGTTCCGGCAGCGACTTGCTCTGATGCGGGCTTCCCACGGGCTACAGCCCCCTTTCAGGCATCCACCCACACGGCGTGGAGTCCTCGGTGGACATCTACGCGGTGATCCTCACGGTGGACATCTGCACCTTGCCCATGGGCTGCAGGGGGACAACCCGCTTCACCATGGTCTTCACCACAGACCTGGGGGACTCTCTGCTCCGGCGCCTGGAGCTCATCCTCCCCCCCCTTCCTTCTTCACTGACCTTGGTGTCTGCACAGATTCTCACTCCTCCATCTCTGTGCCAGCTGTTATGGCGCAGTTCTTTTCCCCGTTCTTAAATATGTTTTTCACAGAGGCGTTCCTCGGCTATCACTTTACTGATAGGCTCAGCCTTGGCGAGCTGCGGGTCCCTCTTTGGAGCCGGCTGGCATTGGCTCTATCAATCTTGGGGAGCTTCTAGCAGCTTCTTGCAGAAGCCACCCTGCAGCTCCCCCCGCCGCCGCCGAAATCTGGCCAGGCCAAACCAAAATATGCAGTTACTGGGAAGTTGAATCACCATTTTTGGTGAGAACAGAATTGAACCGCACACTGGATTTTAGCTCCATATAGAAGAGAGTGCCTCCATCATCTACACTAATAGCAGAGGGAAATTTCATTTTAGTTAGTGTTCATAGGAAGGAAAATGTTTCTTTAGTACACTGAGAAGGCGACAAGAGAAGTGCAACAGAACTGAAATATTTAGTAAATGAAATACAAAAAGAAATTTTGTGCTTTAATATTAGCTATTTACTGCTTTGGCTCAGTGGTCATTTTATGGAAAAGGCAGTAATTTGATGTACTAATGCATCACAATGTCACAATGGGATTCCTATTTCTAGAGTCTATTGTTATGATAAATGATATCTATTTTAGCAAAGAAATAGTATCCTTGAACAGAGCTTTAGGTATTTTTATTTTATCTTTAGGTATTTTTATTTTGACTTTGCTGACAGATTGAGACATAATGATATTTTAAAAGAAATCTATGCACAAGACATTGAGCCTTACTCACAGAACAAGGAAAAATGTTGCCTCTGAAGATCATTGGATGTGGTGTCTGAGGCAAGCTGATACAGATACTTCAGCAAGAATCACCTGTCTGCATTCAACCATAAATGTAAATAGGCAGAAGTTTCTTCTAATCAGCTTTATTTTACCTTTAGAGTCATCAGAAGAAGGAAGTGTCTACCTTATGGATGTCTGCAAGCTCTTTCTTCTGTAGTCTGGTCTGTATTTAAAAGTTTGCAGTTCTGTAGGAATCAAGAGTCACTTCTGTCCTAGAAACCCCATGGATGTCTTCTGGTGTGTTCCTATAGAGGATACACGAGGTTGGGTGGCAGAACAAAAGGACAGTCAAGATGAAGGCTGCCAGAGCTTGCTACCTTAGCTTGGGGTAAATCGTCACCCCCAGAATAGTTAGGCTTTGTTAGCTGCCTCACGTGTTTAAACATTAAGTCAGCAACATGTCTTCTGCCTCTTGATATTCAAGACTTTTTTCCTTTTTCTTTTTGCTTCTCCTCTCTTTCCTTTTTCCTTTCTATTTTCTCCAGAAGAACTCTCATAGATCCTAAAAGTTATTACACAAATTAAGATTCCTCCAGACCTGCCCTTTAGTCCCTTTCATTCCACTCCTTTTTCCACTGCAGGAGGTCAGAAAAATATTTGTATCCCTCTGGAGCTTTCCAGGAGGCAGGGGTACACTTCCCTTTCAGGCCTCAGATACAGCAGATATCTCCATTTTGTCCATCTTTAACCCATAGATATTTCAGGTTCATCCATTATCAGGATCTGACCTTTTAAGGTGATGTCTACATTAACAATTCCTGCAGCATGATAAGAGCATAACTATAAAGTGAAATAGCTGATGCCGAGGATCTGATGTCTACACTGTACAAGCTCAGGGGAATTTTTTTCTATAACAAATTCCCAGAAATTAGACATGCACTGGAAATGCACTAAGAGTGCACCCGTTGTGTGTAACTTATTGGCTTAGTTTCATCTGAGAAAAATATCTAGTTCACTCACCGAGACACCACTTCACCATGTGAATCAAAGCATGACGTGTGGGGACAATCAGGAGTTTCTCTTCAAAAGCACAATTTGAAATCAATGAATTTGCTTCCAAACCCAGACTCCCAGCTGGAGAGAAAACCAGTATCAGTGTCCACTCAAGGGCTCTGATGCTCTCGTTAGAGAGTTACCCTGTATCAGTGTGATGAAAGCAGCTTCCTGTCATCCCTTGTTGCAAAACTGTTGCTGATGGCATAACTAAGGAACAAAAGTTCTTATTTAGCAGATGTATTTTTTCAAAAGAGGTACCAACATCCTTCTAGCTCCTCTTTCTGTCATCTGGTGACTCCTGGCCACTTCTGCAGAAGCCCCACTTGTTTGAGGGAAGGCAATGTACATTAAATCTTCACATAGGGTTATTCTCCTCATTTCTTAGTTGGTGACAGAGAGCTTCATCCTTTATGGAACTTTTGCTTGCTATTTGTTTGTCAGATCATGGTGGTAAAAATCATAGAATCATAGAGTGGCCTAGGCTGGAAGGGACCTTAGAGATCATCTAATCCAACCTCCCTGTCATGGGCAGGGACGCCTCTCAACTAGATCAGGCTACTCAAGGCTCTGTCCAGCCTGGTCTTGAACACCTCCAGGGAGGGGGCAGCCACAACGTCTCTGGGCAATTTATTCCAGAGTCTTGTCACCCTTCCCATGAGCATCAGTTCCACGTTTTCATTAATTCAGATCACGTCTCTGAGCACATTTTTGACGCAAGACTTTAGACACCCAATGCTTGACAAAGCAACGTGCAAAACAGTTAAGGAAGTGTTTAAGCCAGGATAAATCGTTGCAGTCTGTGGCCCTGTACTATCAATGACAAACCCATGTGTCCTGGGCTACTGTGTTCCACCACAGTGTCAGTGTCTGCAATGTGTTGAGGGAGAAACTAAACTTTGTGCAAGTCAGTCTAAATATTAAATCTAAGTACATAGTAGTAGAAGAACTTCCAGACTTGCAAGACCAGGAAGTAAAAACTAACAACTGCAAGCTGTTATGTGTCTTTAATTTGCAGCTTTCAGAGGGTTTATAATAGCTCTATAATAACTATTTGTGCTTTGCTTTTCCTTTCCCACACACATGCATATACAGAACTCTTAATCTTCTGATGTCTGAGACTACTGGGATTCATTAGTGAGAGTATTCGTCTTGTTAAGGATGCATTAATAGTATCCACTGTAAGTATTAATTGGCTGTTGTCAAGTGATGATTGCAGAAGATGGTGATTGCATCAACCTTCACCAAGTTCAGCAGATGGAAAAAGTCCTTGCACCCTTACTTTAGGCACTTGCAACTGCAAAGAGTATCTTTTATGCTTTAATTAAGGTTAAAAACCTGTGACACATTTCAGATTATAAAGAACCATAACTTTTTCTTGCTTACTAACTGATGATAAAAGTAATTTTTACTAACTGTTCGCATCCAAGACAGGTTTGATGGGCTAGAGTATTCCTAAATCCCATAGCATAAAGGGGAAAACTGGGAGATGATAAAAGAAGGCCTCCTGCACAAGTGACATCTGCTTCACATCTCATAAGCAGCATCAGGCCCAACAGGGGAACATATTTGACCTTTGAACAGGCATTTTAGGTCTGATTCCTCATAGAAAGTAGATGTCTGGATACAAACTAGCCATCTACTGTGCAGTCCACAATAAGAAAGACACTCTTAGACCAAGATTTATCTCATTCAGAAGAAAACATCTAGAGCAGTGTATTGGATCTGGCTGGGTGGAGTTAACTTACCCCATAGCTGCCCTCAAAGTGCTGTGCTTTGTATTTGTAGCTAGAAGGGTTTCCAAAGGAGAAGAGAAAAGCAATAAGGCAGAGAGAATTACAGATCGGAAAACTAAAATAGCTTTAATAAGCAAAATTGTTGCTAATAAGAAAAAATATGAAGATTATTAAATATATAGAAAACTGATATCGAACCCAGCTCATCCCGATAGAAATCCCCACTGATGCTATAAAGCAGGTGGCACCGGGGAAACCCCAGGCCCAGAGGCAGGGAGGAACTGGATATGGGAGCTGGATTTTGGGAAGTCAGAATTGGGATCAAAGGCAAAAGAGCAGATGGAGTCCTTCTTGGACATCAGCCGTTAGAACAAGAGGGCTTAGTCCTCATCATCTCTCAGCTTTGCACTGAATATGAGATAGATGGAATGGAATACTCTTGTTGGTCACCTGTCCTGTCTGTTACGCACCAGAGGTGCAACCTGTTACTACCTTGCAACCCTTTTGCTTCTCAGCATGCCCAACATGACCCATCAGCGACCTTGGCCGCTATAGAAGCAAGTATAAGCAAGAGCCTTTCTGCATCCCAATCCCTGGCAGTAACTGTAAACATCAGACGTTATCACTTCTAGTAGCAGACAATGTCTGCAGAAACAGGCTGCTGACTTCAGAAAGTGCAGTCTCAGAAGACACTGAACTGAAAACAAAATCACTGGAGAGGACTACTGGTTCTGTTTAGCTCAAACCAGGGCAGGAAAATAGGCTCGGGGTGGGCAAGAGGTTGGGAGGGGACATAACCAGGGCAGCTGACCTAAGTTGTCGAGAGGGATATTGTATACTATATGTCATGCTCAGCAATAAAAGCTAAGAGAAAGGAGATGGAGGGAGATGTCTTTTGTTATTAAGGCATTTGTCTTTGGAAGAAACCACCCTGTGTACTAAGGCCTTACTTCCCAGGAAGTGCTTGAACTTCGCCTGCTGGTGGGAAGTAGAGAATAAACTGTTTTTTCTTTTCTTTGCTTCCACGCTTTGTCTTTGCTTTTCTTTATTAAATTGCCTGTATGTTAACCAATGCGTTTTTCATCTCATTTTCTCCCCTGTTCTGTTGAGGAGAGGGAGTTAGACAACACCTTGGTGGGCTCCTGGCCAAGGTCAACCCATCACAAATCAGATGAATTATGCCCTAGTATTGCCCATTTCTTCTAGGGAAGGAGGAGCCCAATTTAGCTCACTTGGTTTAGCATCGTGCTGAAATACCAAAGGTCACGGGTTTGATTCCCATTCGGTCCCCATGTGTTGCCTGATCTAGTTGAGAGGCGTCCCTGCCTCCCAACAGGGAGGTTGGATTAGATGATCTCTAAGGTCCCTTCCAGCCCAGGCCATTCTATGATTCTATGACTAGTTCAGATATGGGCATCTCTACCACGGTAAGATGAATCCCACCATCTCCACCCATTCCAGCTTCCTGATTAAGAATGGAGTCTCTTCATCTCTGTTATCATCTCCTCTCAAGTCATGATGTAAACCACCCTTCTGCAGGCATGTTAGTAGTCCCACTTATACCAGCATGACTGTTCACCTGCTCGAAACCAGATGAGCTTAACAGCAATGTTGGATCTGGTTAGTGAATCCATTCTTGTGGGTGAGTAGCAGTACATGCCTTAGTTTCCCTGTGTGAAATAAGTGTTGACTCATACTCAACAGCCAGTGAAGGTGACAGATTAAAAATGTTACTCTTATTCTTCCCAGAAATAATTAACTGTGTTTATCCAAGACAGAGAATCTAATTTCTTCCAGAAATGTCATGGTAAACCTTTATTCTCAGACATTTTTTTCCTAAAAGCTAAGTAGCCTTTTCAGTTAGAGTTTAGGAGAGAAGACAATTCTTTTTTTATAATTCCAATCTGACTATTATTCTTATTTCTACCTGACATTATTTCTCAACAGACAAAGTCTGTCACAATGGTTTTACAAAGAAATAGGCAATAAGCAATTTCTGGTGCTCAAATACAGGTTCTTTTTTAGCTAACCTCCAGAAAAATCAAATATCAAGAGGTAGAGACTTATATGTCAGCAAGCAGAAATCCTATTTATTGACAATTTCCAGGGGCTCTTTGAGCAAAAGAGCAGTACAAGGACTGGTCTCTGGGAAAGGTTTCTGGTAATGCTCAAGCCTGAGTAGCATTAAAGGAGAACATTTTGCAATTTCTCTTATGCAGTCAACTGTGAATTTTTCATTTCTAGGTTATTTTTTTCATCAATTCCTTAATTAAAAGTAATCAGAAGTCTGTTTAACATTTTGTTGTCTCTTATTAGAAACCTACATGCAAACTTAGCATAGAATAGCAATTTTATTCCTTCAATAAGCAATAGTTGCCTTGCAATTTCAGGCTTGGAAACTTTAGAGTCATTATAGGATTCTATGGTAATACAAAACAGGCTCCTTACAGGAGCTAAGTGCCTTAGACACAACAGGACAAATTCTGTTACAAAGATGTTCCATTGCTGAATTTCTGTGAAAATTAAAATTATCTGAATCTATGCACAAGATATGTCACGCTGCAGAGTTAGCAACGGCTTTAAGTTGGATCTAACTTCTGATCCTCCTTTCATTCACACACTAAGCCATCTCACTCGAGTCTGGTGATGCTTTAAATCAGGTTTAATGTCAACTAACATGTAGTAAGGATATAGGATAAAGATCCCACTGTTTATGTCAGCTAGCAGTCGCCTGATTTTCAGTGGACATAAAGAAAATTCTGTCCAGTGGCATCTGATTCTTACTTCATGTTCCCAGTAGAACAGAGAAGAAAGCATTCATTCACACACAAGCTTCAGCACCCAAGAGATCCTTTGGTCATGCCCTGAGGAGCTCTACTAACATGTAGGAGTGAACTGAACAGCATGAAGATGTATGAAATCATACAGTGTATGAAATCATACAATGTCCCATTCTAAAGATGTTAACTCTGCTGTCAAGTCATACTTTAGAAAAACACCATATATATATTCCCTATATTTGGGGATGTATCACTGGATTCTACAAAGGTATCATCTCAGAAATTTGAAGAGATGATCACAGCAAAGCCCTCTTTCAGGAATGCAGTATGACTGTCCGTCGCGGGTTAGGGCTGGGACGGCCACCAAATGTGGACAGATGCTCTCGTAACTCCCTCTCCCTCCCTAAATGGGAAGGAAAAGGGAATGAAACAGAGAGACTTACAAATTGGAAAAAAAAATTGAAACAGCTTTAATGAATAAGGAAATAATAAAAATAGTGAACTATATACATATATACAAATCCAATATCAAACCCCACTACCCTCCTGATAGCAATCTCCACGGATGCTGCAGAGCAGGTGGCACCGGGACAGCCCCAGGCTCAGCAACAGAGGCGAGCTGGACACGGGAGCTGGATTTGGGAATTCAGGATCGGCATCAAAGGCAGAAGATCAGATAGAGTCCTCCCTGGATGCCAGCCATTGCAGAAGAGAAGAGATCTAAACTTTTGTGATCCCTCAGTTTTATACTGAATGCACTGCACATGGAATGGAATATTCTTGTTGGTCACTTGTCCTGTCTGTAACTCCCCAGAGGTGCAACATTTTACTTCCTTGTGACCCCTCTTACTTCCCAGCACCCCCAGCATGGCACACAAGAGTGAGCAGTGGCCATGGTCACTGTAACAATAAACATCAGCAAGACCCTTTCTGCATCCCAATCCCAGGCATCCCATTTCCATCCCCTGATGGAAACATCAGGTGTTATCACTTCTGGTAGAACACACTGTCTGCAAAAACATGCTGTTAACTTCAGAAAGTGCAGCCTTTAAGAAGAGACAAAAATCACTGAAGAGAACTGGTTCTGATTAGCTCAAACCAGACCATTCCATCACTTATTCCATCCAATTTACATCATACTAATCACGAGCTTATGATCTACTTTTCTATAAAAATTCAGTAAACTCACTGAGTTCAGAATTGTGGGTTCTATGTGTCATAGCAGTCTCTCAGGGCAGGGAAGTTGGTGTGAAATTCACTACATGCCCACAGATTGTAGATTCACTTCAAGGAAATTACTGGATATCACTCGATGAAGTTAGCTCTAGTCATCACTGGTATATTATCCTGAAAGACACACATTGAACACTGTTAGTATTATGTAACAACATCATGCAGTTTTGAATAGAGCGTTCTCACCCAGAGTTAAATTTCCTTGAGGTACGCATTGGACTTCAGCATCTTTCATCATCACTCACCAAGAAGTTCCAGGTCCTTGAGCGAAAACAGTCCCACAAATGGGTTTGCCTTTGCCTGAAGCATGAAATACCCAGACAGCTTTCCCTAATGAATTCTTTTCATACACTACAGTGACTTCATCTTCTTCAACTGTATGTAAAGGGTCTGAACGAGCAGGACCACCACGACTGATGGATCCTCCGGCGTTAACTAATCAGATAGCTTGTGTTAAATGCTTGTCTCAGTTTTTAAATGTTCCACTCCCCATTGCTTTCAGGATGGTTTTTGACAGTCCATTGTATTGTTCAATTTTTCCAGAGGCTGGTGCATGATAGGGAATATGATATACCCACTCGATACCATGTTCTCCGGCCCAATTATTTTTAAAATGAGCCCCACTATCCAACTCAATTCTTTCTGGAGCACCGTGTTGCCACAAGATCTGCGTTTCTAGGCCCAGGATAGTGTTTTGGGAAGTGATGTGAGGCACAAGATATGTTTCCAGCCACCTAGTGGTTGCTTCCACCACAGTGAGGACATAGTGCTTACCTTGGCGAGTTTGAGGAAGCGTGATAGAATCAATCTGCCAAACTTCCCCACAATGTTATTGTATTCACTGCCCTTTACTATATGACAGTCATAAGGTTTGGTGCTGGAAAAATAGAGGTGTAGGCAAACCTCCCTGCCTACTGCCCCTCACTGAGGACCATGTCATAGAATCATAGAATGGCCCAGGTTGGAAGGGACCTTAGAGATTATCTAATCCAACCCCCCTGCCATGGGCAGGGATGCCCTTAACTAGATCAGGTTGCTCAAGGCCTCATCCAACCTGGCCTTGAACATCTCGAGGGAGAGGGCATCAACAACTTCTCTGGGCAATCTATTGCAGAGTCTTGCCACCCTCGGACTGAAGGGTGGCAAGAATCTGAGGACTGTGTCCTAATAAATCAATAGAGCACTGTCCTATTCATCCTTGATCAGTGTCAAAGCCCATAAACACATTTATCCAAGAACCTTCTGAACCTGCAAGCTTTTCTTGTTCGCACATTTCAGCTTGTGCTGGACCCTCAACAGAATGCTTTTTAATGGGCTGGTTTTGACTGCAGCAGGTCTACAACAGAACGCTTTTTGATAGACTGGTTTTGATTGCAGCAGAGCTGTCACAGGTGGCCAGTGATATCCAGGTTAGCATTTTTAGAGCGGTTTTGTATTTAGAAGTCCAATTTCATATCAGAACGAAGACTCATGGAGTCATAGAATTATCAAATTATTTGCGTTAGGAAGGACCTTAAAGATCATCTGGTCACAACTCCCCTGCCATGGGCAGGGACACCTCCTATCAGACCAGATTGCTCATAGCCTCATTCAAACTGAGCACTTCCAGGGAGGGGGCATTCACATCTTCTCTGGGCAACTTTTGCCAGTGTGGCACCACCCTCAAAATTAAGAATTTATTCCTAATATCTAATCTAAGTCTACAAAAATGTCTAAATAATTTCATGTAATTCTTTTCTTTTTAATGAGGAAATGGAACTATTACAGGTTTCAAGGGATTTCAGGCTGTGGAAAACAATTATCTCTATTGAAAAAGAGAAAGCAAATTTTCTAAACTAATTTCCTTACCTACAAGATGCATCTCCTGCTGTCTGTGCAGGGAAGGAGAGGTTGGTACATTTATCCTGCCTGAAAAATCTCACATATCATTCCAAGTATCTTTTTTCTAGTACTTCACAGATCACCTGGCTAGAGAACTTCTCAATTTCATCCTAGGTAATTCTGTAAATGTGTGGTCTCCTACCCAAACTGGCTTTTACCTATCAACTCTCCTCAAGCACTGATGTTCCCAAGATGAAGCATTCTGACTTACAGACATCTGACCTACCGCAAACTGTCCCCCAACTGCTGATGGAGCTTGTGGGACAATACGTGTGTCTAGCATCCCACCACTGTGACAAAATAGCAAAGCAGAGAGATGAATTCATGCTTGCTCTGTCTGTAACCTCTGTCAGTCCCAATACTAGCAGGATTATGTCTGTATCAGCTTGCAGCAGATAATTAACATGATCTCATCCAAGCATGCAGAATACGTTTATCCACTTAAACAGTTTGCTTCCTTCAAGAAATACTTAACCCACAGAAATTGCAGTCACTGAATATTTCCAAAAACCGGATTCATTCTTGCATTCATGAATAATCAGTGATCTACTTCTATGGTATTACATATCCTATTCAAGAGCAATACATTACGTAAGTTTATAACCTGTTTTTGTGCAATAATTGATATACACAATTAAGTGTGACACAAATTAAATTAATTAAATCAAATTAGGTTAATATTTGTAATTCAGAAAATCATATGTTGATGAATTTATCAAATAAAGACAGAGGAATTTGTCAAAAGCATGAAAAGTCTTTTTTTTGTGTAACATGGTGGTTTAGAGGCTGTGATTGAAGAAGACATCTGTTACTCAGGCAAATGAGTACATATTTAATTTAAGCCACTGGCATCAACTGATTTAAGTATATCCCCTAATAGGTATGGGATGTAAGTGAGTACTTATCTGCTCCATGATTGAGGGCCTATATTTCAAAATAAGGACTTATAAGGAGCTTTACCCAGGAAAATGAGTGGCAATCACAGATACTACCAAGAATGCTCACTCTGTGAGGAAAGCTGTCTGAACAACCCACAGCTGTAGACCCAAAGTAGAAAAAGTTTCATTTTAATTTGTCTAAATGATGACAAATTTTTAACTGGAGCTATAGAAATTACTTGTGTGGTCAAAAATCTAAATCTAAATGTGAAGAGCTCTCTGGTATCTTCTGATATGGAAATTACCTACCTGCTATTTCTAGGACCATTTCTTAGAATGGCACCCTGAGTTTGACCACAGGAATACAATTTCTGATTTTAAAGCAGTTCTACACAGTTTGAGTTACTTCTGAAGGGAGGAAGAGGCAAAGCAAATTTGCTACAAAATCTCATACAATTTAGAAAGAATCAATAAAAGCTGCTCAGAGGGCTTGTGGAGTTCCTGTGGTTGGAGTTGTTCAGAATCCACATGAACACGGCCCTGACAACCTGCTCTGGAAGACCTTCCTTAGGGCAGAGATGATGGACTGAGAGCCTCCAGAGTTCTCTTCCAAATTCAGCTATTCTGTGATTCTATTATCCTAATATATTCAAACTCAGACTTAAGCACAGCTGAAGGAAACTCAGAACTTCAGCTATTACGAAGTCCCTGTTACATGTATAGAAATGTAAACTACAGAAAATTTACAGCTTTCTAGTAGATTTTTTCAGCATATTTTTTTCTTTTTTTTTTTTTTTTAATTAGAAGAAGAGAAACTTTCATTTTTAATGTTTCCTAAACATGTGAATGCTTTACTTTACCTCTAGTTTTCATCTGCACTTTATTGTCCTTTGGTAGGATTTGTTTACAGTGAGGTTTCAGTTATTAAATCCAAAAGGATATAAAATCGCCTTAGGATGAAATCTTCATCTCCATTTTTTGCATGACAGAGACTAGAAAGTGTAGAGAGAAAAACAACCCAGCACCACAAGGAATGATTTGTACAGTTTCCTATACTTTTTAAGATAAGTCTTTTTATAACCAACAGCTAGATAACCTGCTGTTATTGATCCACAGATATCCCGCTTATCATTAGTGGATTGCATACAAATACAACACAGTTTGAGGACTGTAGGAACAGTGATTTGCACTCTTACAAGGCTTGTCATCAGAAATGTGTCATACTGCTTATTTTTCCTGGGGTGATAGTTGAAAATTGTCTAAGCAGGTTATGGGTAATTAAATTTCAGGACAGTTAGGGATATAATTTCAATCCAAGCATTCCTATGAATATGTTAACTGAGTTTCTGGAAGATTTCTTCAGAGAAACACAGTTACTGGCACAGATTGTCTTTGGTTAAAAAAGGAGCATAAATTCACTGATTCAGGTTTGGATATTTAATGTGGATTACAGGTATGCAGGCTGGAGGGAGCTGAAGAAGTAAGAATATTATGGCAGTGCAAGAAACAACGTATTTTCAGTAACAGCAGATGAGGGAAACAGGTGAAATAATTAAGAAACGGGTTGCAATGAAAAGTAAATTCTTTTAAAAACAGCATTTTTTGGGCTTTTGAAATATTTTTGACATAGGGATTAGATTCAAAAAGATTCAGACAAAAAATAATGGGAGAAATAGTCCTTTAAAGAGTCAATCTATTTTCCACCAATATTGTTTTAAATGCAATATTGTTTTTATTTGTCTAAATGCAACTTATTTCATTCAATGTTTTGTTTTCTGTTAAAAATAGTTTACAATCAGACAAATATATTTTCTTTGGGTTTTTTTGATTCATCAAACAAAAAATGCCATTATTTAGAAACACCTACCCAGCATACTTTCATCCCCTAATACCTTCCCATAGAAATGCTGAAGACTCTTTCTTTTTTCTAGTTTAGACTCAAAATACTATAATCAACTGTCTTCAACAGTATGGTGCAGTATGTCCCTTGGTGATATTCTGTGCTACAACCACTGTCATAATAAAGAAGAAGACACTTTCCAGATTTAAAATAAGTGTTTATTATTTGCTCAGTGCATTAGAAGATTTAAGCAAATTTCCCAGCATTCTCCAAGGTAACACCAGCAAAAATACCTGCCCAAAGATCAGTGAAATAATTGAAGAGGGATCAGAGGATCCCGTCCTCTTCATAAAGACAAGAATCTTGTAAATAAATCAGTTATTATTCATCAGTTATTATTTTTCAATTAATGATGACTCAGACATGTTCTCAGCCACCTCCAAAAACAGTTTTCAAGACGGATTGGATGAAAAACATTAAGTCTTTGAAGACCCAAGTGCTCTCCAAAAGAGACTGGATTCTAAATGTATTTATATCACAGGAAATAAAATGTAGATGTTAACAGTACATGCAGAGAGTACATCTACATATGACAAGATTCACCAAAGTCTACCCATGCTGCAGCAGTAAGGTGTTGTAATAGAAAACCCAGCTTAGGTCGTATATTAATTTGTTCCGAACTACATGGACATTCTGCAGCATCTCATACTTTAGGTAAAAGTACATTAGGTAAACATATACATTATATGTTTAAATACATTATATGTTTAAAATACATTAGGTAAAGAGTAAAAATACTTTCCTGAGGTCAGCATAGATGACATGGTAGAGGATGAAATCTCTAGGAAAACTGCAGAAAAAGACCTATTTTGACGACTTCATTTCTCCAAATGAAAGACTAGAAAGAAAATCTCCAGGTCAACAATATTTCTGGCTGCAACAGGTCCAAACTCATTATTTGTTACATTTACTGAATAGGCTTTCCTAAAAAGTCTTTTTTTTTTTTTTTTTTCCCCTGATTAAAATAACACAATCTCCCATTTCATTAAAAATAAGTAGAACTAGGAAAAAAAAAAAGAATAATTTTAAAATGCTCAGAATTTAAAACTGGGCTAAATTTGATTTGTTGTTTTATCTTTCTCTGTAAAGAAAATAAATCACTGCCACCCATATTTCACCTGGATATCTGTTTGTCTATGCCTCTTCAACAAAAAGATACAATGTGATTTTATTTGATACATGCTAGCACAACAAATACTATCACATAAAGTAGTATAGAAAAAATATTCTGTAATGTTCATAGGTATTAGGATAATAAAGAAATGTCCAGGCTATGCTCTGAGGAGATTTAACACAAGAAAACATATTACATTGACAATGACAATGTCCCTACAACTAAATTGTCTTGTAATGGAAGAAGAAACATTTCTCTTTTTTTGTCCTGGAGTTGGCTAATGTCGCCCCTGGAGCATCAGCCAACAGGTTTTAAGTATATGAAAAATAAATATGACTCATCAATAAAAAGTACATCAAGTGAATCCAGCCTCCAATAGCATACCTTGTAGACAGCAGAGAAGCGGTAATGAGTCTTCTCATTCTATTTTCAAAAGCCAGCTAAGGCAAAACAATCTGGGTGGAGTTTTTGTCAGACGGGAAATTCATTGTGAACTGAAGTCAGTGAAGTTACACCAGTGGTTAATCTTGACAGATTTATCAAGTTCAGTTCCTCCAGGAATCTGTCCACAACTCAGTATTAACCATATTTCTGTGCCGTCAACCTTGTTAATATGTATCAAGAGTGAATTTTCAACTGATAAAAATAGAAGGAGCTGGGATTGAAATTCTGTGTGACTCTGATAAACTGAAAAAATGGTCTGACAACTTGGAACCAAATTCAGAAAAACATTGCACTTTAACAAATATTATTACCTTTACAAGCATCAAAGGGGGAAAACCTGCTTAGAAAACAGTTCTTCAAGATTGCAGGAATCTGAAGGAACCACAAGTCACACAAAAGTCAACACTATAGTCTGCAGGGCACACAAAGTAATTTTTCTGCTCTCTGTAGCTTATTTAAGTTCTCAGTAGGAGCTGTGTGTACCATTTTAGACATCACAATGAACAACTCAAAGTCCAGAAGAAGGCAATAGAAGCAATGACTAGAGGAGTGTAAAATGTGGCTTAAGAGTAAAAGGTGAAGAGACTGAGATTTTGATTGAAAGAAACAGTAGAAAAAACCCACAGTAGTAGTTTTGAAATATACAGTTTCTGTAAAGAGAAAGAAAATAAGTAGTTCAAGTCCACTGAGACTGGGAAAATTGTTGAGATCTAAAATCTACAGAAAGGGAAATTTTATTCAGACAATAAGAAAAGTTTTCTAATAGGTAAGGCAGCAAAATATGGGAAAGAAGATGGCATAAGAAACCAGTGGATTTCGAGGTTTCTGAATGATGAGTTAGATAAACTTCAGTCAAAATGGCTGCGACAGTAATAATTATTTGAACCGAAGGTTAAATAAAAAATACTTTTATTGTTCTTTTCTGCTGTATGTTCTATGATTCTAGAAAACCAGACTTCTGATCACCTTATTTGCCTCCACCATGGGCAAACACAGTAGTCATGGAAAACACTCAGTGCACTGAGTTTCTGTTTGTAGTGTGGGCTACAGCTGTGCTATAGCCTGAAGAAATCGAGACAGTGGGGTTGGGCTTTATACAGCTTCCTTAATTCTACATCATGGATCCCTTGACAAAGGAGACATCACTGTTTTCCTAAGCAAGGTGTGAAAGTGATGAAGCTCACCCAAAGTCAGTCACAGAAACAGTGACAAAGAGAGGAAGGCGCATCATGTCTCTCAAGTTCTTATCCTATGTAATGTAATAGACTGGTTCATTCACTGACTCATTCATCTAATTCACACTGTATACGTTTGAATTTTAAAATTGGAAATTTTTAAGCACCACCACGCCTTTAAAGTCTGTCATAAGAAGACCTTGAGCAACCTACTGTTACCTGGAATCTGGTCTTGCTTCTAACGGCAGCGGGGTGGACCAGAGGACCAAGAGTGTTGATCTGGCAACTTAAATTATTCAATACCTCAGTGACTCTCTAATGAGGCAAGACAACTCCTGAATACAAATTCTTATATAATAATGTCTTGAATGCACCTCATGGGCCTGGTTGAAGCTAGTTTAAACTGAAGTGGAGGTACCGTGACCTGCTACCGTGGTCACATACACATCATCATAAGAAAAGAGGGAAAAGATGTGCCAGAAAGCGAAGGATGAACTCCAGTGCAAACCCATCCTCATCTTCCCTTTTGGAGCCAGTAATGGTCAGATCATTCTGCCTGCAGAAAGAGAAGACTGCACCATGTCTGTAAAACGAAACCATCTAGAACAGATAGATGCTTGTTTGTAGAATGCACAGTGTTGGTTATCAAACTCTTATTCTGCCTCACTTCCTCTCACCATTTTGTACGGTAATTCTACACTTAACACCTCGTCACCACACCAAACACAATGTTCAAAAAGTTTCTGGACCTGGCCTGATAAGGTTGCATACAAACTCCTGCTGAGCCAGGACCTGCAACCTAGTCTCCAGTGACGAACTGTTAACACTGAGCCAAGTTTGCCTAAATAAATTCTTTTCTCTTGAATTCTTCTCTCCCTACCTTTTTTTCAATACTTCATTTTTTTTCTTTGTTTCAGCTGGACTATGCACATACAAAGACTACTTATTCAAGTACCAAAAATGTGCATGTAGTGAGATATTTTGTATTGGCATAATGACCTTAAAAACTGTCCCTAACTACTTCATATGTTTCTGAACTGTTCCTCATTTTGCATTTGACTTGAAAATATGTCATGCAGAATGTCTGAATAATCTTATCAAGAAAGATGCTCACTTCGCATTGGGTATGTTTCAAACAAATCAAACCTCGCTGAATTACAAAGGGGGTAAAAATATAACTTACTTTTGGTTTAACTTTTCAGTAAACTAACCAATGTAAATAACCATTATTTAAAACAAGTAAAAGATAAATAGTACATCAGTACATACCTTCTGTTTCTTATACAAGCATATGAAATCCCTTCTCTCAGACCATACCTGCTTAGAAACCACCCTGCCAATTTTTTAGCTGTGGTCAATTAAACATTGCTCTGCCATGGGAGGCATACCATTACTCACAGAAGTGCAGCCGACTGCAAAACAAAGGCGGACTGTCACAGACCTGTGGGTGTTTGACAGCCTGCTCTGCACAGCTGTGCGCTGAGAATGCAGGGCTGAGCACAGTCCAGCTCAGCTCCTGTAATGTGTAATTACTTTTAGACTGTTATCATAAAGATGTCATCCTCTCTGTAATTAACTCCGTACATCATTAAGTAGTCACTGCTTTAATATTTACAAAAGCAGTGAATTCAATTTCTCATAATGCTGTTCTCTGAAAGTATTTTGATGATTTGATGTATTTTAATTACAGAATCACAGAATCACAGAATGTTAAAGGTTGGAAGGGACCTTAAAGATCATCTAGTCCAACCCCCCTGCCAGAGCAGGATCACCTACACTAGAGCGCACAGGAACGCGTCCAGACGGGTTTTGAATGTCTCAAGAGAAGGAGATTCCACAACCTCCCTGGGCAGCCTGTTCCAGTGCTCGGTCACCCTTACAGTAAAAAAGTTTTTCCTCATATTTTTCTGGAACCTCCTGTGTTCCAGCTTCCACCCATTGCCCCTTGTCCTGTCAGTGGACGCCGCTGAAAAGAGCCTGGCTCCATCCTCCTGACATTCCCCCTTGACATATTTATAAACATTGATGAGGTCACCCCTCAGCCTCCTCTTCTCCAAGCTAAAGAGATCCAGCTCCTTCAGCCTTTCCTCATAAGGGAGATGTTCCACTCCCTTCACCATCTTTGTGGCTCTACGCTGGACTCTCTCAAGCAGCTCCCTGTCCTTCTTGAACTGAGGGGCCCAGAACTGGACACAATATTCCAGATGTGGCCTCACCAGGGCAGAGTAGAGGGGCAGGAGGACCTCTCTTGACCTACTTGCTACTCCCCTTCTAATACACCCCAGGATGCCATTGGCCTTCTTGGCCACGAGGGCACATTGCTGGCTCATGGTCATCCTGCTGTCCACTAGAACCCCCAGGTCCCTTTCCCCTGCACTGCTCTCCAGCAGGGTAGTCCCCAACCTATATTGGCACATGGGGTTATTTTTTCCCAAGTGCAAAACTCTACACTCGCCCTTATTAAACTTCATAAGATTTCTCCCCGCCCAGCCCTCCAGCCTGTCTAGGTCTCTCTGAATGGCTGCACAGCCTTCTGGTGTGTCAACCACTCCCCCCAACTTCGTATCATCAAATAATTAGCTCCAAGATAGCATTTTTTTCTGTATTGACTATGCCAGAAAGAAGTTCTTACATTTAGAACTATAGCAACTCCCTGGGATTGCAAGGGATCAATGTTTATTTGACTTCTATAATCTCAGCATGTCAAAGATGTCCATTTTATTCTTTTACAGGCTGTCAAAAATGAGCTGTACTAAATCGTTCAGGAAAAGTGTACTTAGGTTTTTATTAATCTGTGGACAGTTTTTCCCACCAAGTTTCATCAGAGTTTTGAACCTCTGTTCCTTTCATTTCTAAAACATAATTTTAAAGTCACTGATGCCTTTATCATAGAATCATAGAATCATATAATGGTTTAGGTTGGAAGAGATCTTAAAGATTTTCTAGTTCCAACCCCCTGTCATGGACAGGAGTATCTCCCACTAAACCAGGTTGCTCAAAGCCTCATCCTTGGCCTGGAACAGTTCTACGGATGGCACATCCACAACTCTCCTGAGCAACCTCTTCCAGTGCCTCACCAGCCTCAGTAAAGAACTTCTTCCTAATATCTAAATTAAGTCTATCCTGCTCCAGTTTAAAACCATTGTCCCTTGTCCTACTGCTACATACTCTTGTAAACAGTCCCTCCCCAGTTTTTCTGTAGCTCCTTCAGGCACTGGCAGGCTGCTGCAGGTTCTCCCCAGAGCCTTCTCTTCTCCAGGCTGAAGAGTCACGACTCTTTCAGCCTGTCCTCATGAAAGAGTTGCTCCAGCTCTCTGATCATCTTTGTGGTCCTCTCCTACACTGGCTCATTTCAGACTAAGTTCATCCACCTATGGCAAAGGCAAAGCAAAACTGCAGCTTCAAAACATCTGGCTCTCTGTTGTCACCCTAAATCAATGCCTGAAAATGGTCAAGAAAAGTTAAGATCGTGACCAGCAAGGAAGTTCATGGTGCAAACACGTACAGGCATTGAGCTAGGCTTGTAAAAACCGCTGAGCATGTCATGAACAGGTAAGCACAGCTTAGGTAACATGCAAACACAACTGAAACATAGTATTTAGGTCAGATATGGATACAGCAACCATTCTCTGATGTCTCCTCTTGAAAGAGGTTATTGTGTCTTATTGTAGTCTGCAGATTATCTTGGTGACAGACACTGAGGTTAGTTTGGAGTTACAGCATACCAACATAGCTGAAAGCAGTATTTCACTTGCACACCCTCTCCATTTATCCCTATCCATGCCCTTGCATGTCAATATATTGCTCTTCCTGACTTTACGGTCTGTCAGTTTGTAGGAATGTTTCTGAGCTTCCCTACATTGGGAAATCTTTGTGAGCTTCTCAGACTGGGGTCTACTATGTGAGATGCTCTGGAATGATACTAGAAATGGCTCCTGAGCTGCTGAGTGCCTCTCCCTCCTCCTCCTCCTCCTCCTCCCTCCCTTCATGGGGCAAACAGAACTGGGAGGTCCACTTTTACCCACTGTGCATTGCAGTCACTAAAGATGCTAAATCAGGGTGCTTAAATGAAGGATAGTGTAACTGAAAAAGAGTTGTTTTCATTTCCACATGGGACTTTTCCTCAAATACTAAGCCTCTTCCATTGGTAAATGGCCCCATTTCTGTTACTAATAATAAGAAGTATTAAAACAGGATCTCTAAAATAAAATTCATAAAGTAATAATTTCACAGCTGAGAATGGTGTTTCTCTATCATGTAGCACTACACAAGGTAAAAGGAACATGATTTTGGGTGAAACAAGCAGATTAGACCAGCACCAAGGGCCACCGAGAAGTTGCCTACTATTGGAAAAGTAACCCAGCTCATGTCTATCTTGTATTTGTGGCTACTTCAAGAGCTAAAGCCTTGTAACAGGGATGTCATGTCTCTGTGAAGACCATGAACACTACATTCACAAGAAACCCAGCACAGAACCAAAGGAAAGGGAAGAAATTCCCCCAAAGCACTTTGATCTTCCCTTTCCCCCTACCTTCACCAGTAAAACTAACACCAAAGAACCCCAAACAGCTCAAATCCTTTTATTTACACTATCTTCAGCTTACCCAGCTTGTGACAGGAGAAAAATTGTGAACCTCAAGAACTTAATTCTATGATTCTATGACCAAATTCTAGAGCATTCGGACAGAAATTTTTTGCGTTGCTTTCAATGCAAGGGGGAGCAGCAGCTATGTCACAGTCCTAACCCCTCATCAGGATATATTAGAGGCTCATCCTCTGCTCCATCAACTCTTCTCAATGTTTCTAAATAATGCACATGGACTGCTCTGACTCTAAAGCAGATGAGATGGAGCACGATCTAACACTTGGCAGACTGGCTTGCTGACATTGCAATGAGTTTGCCTGACTCTTGGGCCCTAGTTGCAAACCGTGAAAAAATAGTAGTTTAATTTAGTGGAACATGTGTTTGCAGTTTCCTTTTTTTTATTACCATGGAATCCTGACTCAATAAAATTAAGTCAAACTTCCCCACCCTTTTAGGCCCTGGAAATAACATTTAGGCACTTAAGTAAATGCTCTGGTGCACCCACAATTTTTTTTCTGTAGTCAAGCTGCATATAGACCTCTGGATACTTTCATTTGGATAATTCCACCCTTCACCCTGTAGCCACTTCTGCAAATGCCTGACAGGATTTGAGTTGAGTCAGAGCAGTTGGGCTGAGATTTCACAGTTGTAATCAAGCGTGTCCAAACGTACAAATCTCATATAAATCAATAGTCCCTGCTCACTTCTCCTTCCCCACTACAGAGTGTGTGATCCAGCTCAGACCCATCTTCTCCCACAAAATGTTTCCAGTTTCATTTGCCCAAGATCCCTTTCTACTGTCGTAGAAAACACTGTTCATTATCATAACTGGTTTTGTAATTAAGGCCATGAGAAAAAGAAAAACCACTTCCTAAAGGTCAGTGGTAGGGATCCATATTGCAGTTGCTGTAATTTAAATCTGATTATCCCTATCAAACAGGAATAAATGAAGGACAGCTTTGCTAGCTGCTCCTGTTGGCCAGACAATGCCAGGACATCAAGGACATAAAAGCCAACAGCAACAAAACACACACTACTTCATTTTATAGATTCAGGGAACAAAGTGCTGATAGAAAAACAGGATTGTAATCAATGTTGCCAGCTTCCCAAAATTTCATTGCATATCTCAGGAATAATCTGATTTACAAAATTTCCCAAATTCTTCTATTGTCAAGAATCTTAACTTTCATCGTCTCCTTGTCCTCATTTTTTTTTTTTGAGAAAATACTGCTCTTTAGAATAAAATATGGTATATAAATCAGTCAAATATTGTTAATTTCTCAAAACATTTCTCTTAGTCTCAATATTTTGGAGGTCTTATGCATGTTTCCATGAACACAATAACTTGGTAATACTATAAACAGCCTTCAAATGTGAAAGGAAAATAAAAATTGAAATGAAATTGTAACTGTGTAAACTACTGGTTGGTTATGGATCTGGTTTTGGGAAGCAATTCATTGAGAGCAATAAAAATAAAAGTTAAGATGTAGGTTCAATCCTGCTTTCATGCACACTGAGATATATTTGGCTGTAACTCCGGAGAAGTCAACAGAGTAGTTGGAGCTTTGCTTCATTACAGGTAGAGATAGGAGATGATTTACTCTCCACTCCACTGAGGAGGAAAGATCATCAAATTTAAGAATACTGAGAATCAGGAAAACAAAGTCAATGTCCCAGCAGCCTGACCTGCTGAAGTAAGAATCACACAGTCACACCAAGATTTACTTGCTGCCATGAAAAATCCTTGGGTCTGATGACTGCAGTGAGACCTTTCAACCAGTCTTCCTAATTAAACTTGTTTCTGACAGAAGTCACATCTGGCATCCACACATGTTTTTCTGAGTTTACCTTCAAGAAGAAAGATGGTTGAAAAACTGGAGTATTACTCTGCATTTCAGGAGGCAGAGATTCAGTTCCTCAAAACACGCTGGGTTCAGACAGGTTGGCACCAGGTGGTTCCAAGAGGCGCTCACTGTCGAAATTAAGAAAAAAAAATCCATTTAGGTTTCTACTGGCAACATTGAACCTGCCTAATTCTCTGTGACACACTGTTCTGCAGCTTTTCAGACAGGTTTAAAAGAAGACTCCTGCAAATAAACATATGTAAGCATGAGTAGTGTTCACCATTCTCACAGAGAACATTTTTCAAACAATTTTGTAGGATGGGATATCACATAAGTCATAAGTGTTTTGTAGAGATCTTGTTGTGCTATGTGCTGGCTTTAATGTAAAAAGAAGAACAAGTATTTTTGGCCATGATTCACCTGACCATTATTTAATATTGATTTTTGGATGAGATCAATTCTTTTTTTTTTTTTCAGGAGTGTTCTTTTCTCTCCGCTCTTTCCTCAGAGGGAGACTGTATGTGCCTTGCAGTTCCAGTTGGGGAAATCATACTTCAGTTCAAACAGAAATGATTTGTTGTGTCAGTCTTCAAGATCCAGATCTCCAACCACAATGATAAGTGACATTACCATCCACATATTCACACTCTTAAAAAGACACCAAATGAGCAAGTCCATACTGAATTAAAAAGCACAAGGCAAACACAGGGAGAGGTATTTACTGGTAAAATAGAGTTAAGAGCAAAGAATGGGGAAAAAAACTAAGAGTACAACTTATGGGCAAGAGAAAGGGAATGTATACTCTGTAAGAAAACCTGTTACAATAGGTTCGGAGAAGGTTTCCCAGAGAACTGGTTGAGTCACCATTCCTATCAGTATTTAAAAGACATGTAGGTGTGATGCTTAGTGACATGGTTTAGTGGTGGACTTGGCAGTGTTAGGTTTACAGTTGGACTAGATGATCTTAAGGGTTTGTCCAACAGAAATGATTCTACAATTCTATATAAAAGACCCCCAAGTCAGTTTGAGAAACATGTCTCTTTTCTCCTTAACTAAGTAATATCTCTTAGTGTTTGTTCCCTTTTCAAGGTGTTCAAGAGCCCTTTTGAAATACACCTGGGAAGGCAGCCAACAAGGCTTTGCCACTGTGCAGAGGATCTGCACCTGAATAACAATTGTGTATCACTGTGTAATACTCTGAAATTCGTTCTATACAGTCAGTGCAGGAGACAAGAGAGACTGAACTTTGACCACCTTGTTTTGGTGGAGTAAACATAATGAAACAGAAAACTGTAGTTAGTTGATGCAAATTAACTTTTACCATCCAAATGGCACAACAGACATGTCACCAGAGCTCTAGGGGCTGGATGTCTTCTGTTCTGATAGTTACAGTGTAGATCAAACTAGCAGAACTTTTTCACTTCAGAGGGCTGCAATAGAGAGCAGACTGTAGAAAAGACCATTTAAAACATATGAAACAGTGAACTGTAGTTCAGGGACAGAGAGGTCCTTCAGCTCGCTTTGATGCTTCAGTACATCATGGAAACTTGCTTGCATTAACAACCCACTCAGTATGGTGCCCTTCCATAGCCACTAATAGAAACATAGAATCATAAAAGATATTGTATTGGAAGGCACCTTTAAAGGTCATCTAATCCAACCTCCTGCAGCAGGCAGAGACATCTTTACTCATCTAAGAGATAAAAATGTCCTCCTTCTTTTTCAAGATCAAGACTTTCTGAAACTTCTGCCAGATGAGACAGAGCCAGCTATCACCCAGCCTTTGACAATGACAGATCAAGAGAAAACACAACTGAGTAGTCTCTTTTCTACTCTATCTTCAGTCTGCATGGGAGCCACATAATGTCATGCAGTCAGGGTTTAACTATGAGTAAAAATCCAGATAAAAAAGAGAACGTAGAGAAGAAGCAGGCCACTCTTGAGTCAACAGGCCTAATCCAAGCTCATAAATTTTTTTGTGCCTCAGTTTGGATATCTGAAAATAATATTTCCACAGATGAGAAGGGCACTGCAATAGCAGTTGGGCAGCTGGAGTGATGTGCACGTAGACAAGTCCTGTTACATTAAAGAAGTCTTAAACTGGACTTTGACAGATCATTTCTCATCATTAGTCTTTGACAGGGACCTTATGGTGTCTTGGATTAAGTTTGTTGACTATTCTGATGGTATATGCTCCAAAATCACCAGCAAACAATTCTGAGTCAGAGGATTGACTGAGGCACCCTGTCTTACTTGCCATTGTTAATAAGTCAACAATATCTGTTCATCCCAGAGTGTGTTCAATTATCAATTGTCTTTCATGATTCTGAGTGTGTTCATAAAAGAATTGACAGCTGACTGTCTAAAGGAAAAATGCCATCACCTGTTTTGCTCATAATAAGTCTAAGACATCATAATTTGTCAAGATATGGAGAGAAAAGAGACAGATGTCTCCTCCCATTCTACCAGACACAAGCCAAGCAGTGGAGAAATCAGTGTTGATAACTGAGTCAGTTTGGACAGACACTCAGTGAAGAAAGCCAGACTTAAGTCATAAGGCTAATCAAATGATTATCAATACTCAGTATTATTAACCTAGGATCACCTGAAATAAAGATCTGTAAAAGGCATTACCTTCAAGAGCTCATAAGTTGGAAAACTAAATTTTGGTGACTTAAAAATGAAGTAGGCAGATACTCCCAAAATGCATCACATTTCAGAATTATATGTATACATATTATTTTTATTTATCCTGAAAATTTACATACATATCTAAGCTTTGAAAGGCATAACAGAAACAATTCTTGAAGAGTGTTAAAAAAAGAAAGCAAACCTGTTTAGGAAAGATGTGAGAACTGACAAGGGAAGAGAAAAGAAGGTCTGTTTCGTTGACCAAAACAAACACACTGGGACCAGCAAAGGAAAACAGATGTGAACAGGTAAGGATGGCAGGGTGAGTGGAAATAAAATATAAGAGGCGCAGTAGATTTGGACAGACAGAAAATATGCCTTTGTGTTATGTATTGCTCAACTGGTGTCTTCATCTTGCTAACATCAGACCACAACCAACAAGAAACAGCATCTAATCAGAAGAGAAGTTTGCAGAAACACATAATGACAATTCAGTACTCCAACCCAAAAATATCTTGCAATCTGACAGGAAAAAAAAAAAAAAAAAAGGAGAAAAACTTTATTATAATGTAAATGTTCAAAAATAAAACAGCATTTTTGGCAAATAATCAGCACATTTTCCTAAAGAAAGTAAAAAGAGTATTCTATCCTATTACAGACATTGAGTTTCACACACTTGAAACTTCGTCAGAGTCGCTCCTGTTAATCATTCCAGGTAGGTCAGAGGATTGGGACATTTTATGGAAAGTGACAGGCTGACCTGTTCTTTACTTTGGATTTTTCAGTAACATAGAATTTCTTGTTCTTTTTGAAGTTGTTTCAAGTAGGTTTTAAGTTACATGTGGCTTTTTCCATGACTCATCTCAGCTTGGACACTGCAGATCTGCTTAGAAGAAACTCATGCCATATAGTCTTGGAGAAAAGAGGGCTGGAGAGTCTGTTGATGTTGAAGGATCACCTCCTCCAAACTCAAGAGTGGTCCAACCCAACATGCAGGACACTAGGCAAAAGCATGAATAAACAAGGAGATCCTGACTAAAGCTATACGTAGAAAGAAGCATACAAGCAGGGTAAGATCAAGCAGGAGAGATACAGAGGTACTACATAAATACACAGGTAAGGAACAAGTAAAGCCAAGGCCTACCTGGACTTGCTTCTGTGGAGGAACATGAAGAATGATTAGACAAGATTCCACAGCTCTATCAACAGCAGAAGAAAGGCTCGAGTAAATGTGTGCCCACTGCTGAATGAGCTAGGAGACTTGGTGCTAAAAGGCAAAGTAGCTCTGAATGCCACCTTTGCTTCACTATTACTCATAAGAGTGACCATCAGAAATCTCAGCCCATGAAGCGTGGAAAGTTTACATGAAGGAAGATATACCCTTGGTAGAGGGGGATCAGATTAGGTAACACTTGAACTGGACATATATAAGTCCATGGGAATTAATGAGAGCTGAGGAAACTTTTTGCAATTGTAATTGGGGCAACTGGGTGAAGTTCCTAAGGACTGAGAGAAAGCAAAGGTCACTCCTATCTTCAAGAATAGCGAGAAGGAGGATCTGGAGAAGTACAGGTGGCCAGCTTCACCTTGATAGTGGGAAGGTGATAGAACAGCTAATTGTGAAATCATTTCCAAGCTTATTAAGCACAGGAAGGTGACTGGGAGTTGTAGGCATGGATTTATGAAGGGAAAATCATGCCTGACCAAGCAGAGCCTACCACAAGAAGTTGAGTAGGTTAGTGGATAACGGGAGAGAAGTATATGTTCTTCTTCATGATTTTAGCAAATCTAAGCCTCCCATAACTTACTCAGTCACAAAGAGGTGAAGAATAGATGTGACAAATGGACAGTGAAGTGGACAGAAAGCTGTTGCTAACCTCCAGGCTGGAAGGATATGCTCAGCAGCATAAAGTCCAGTTGGAGGCTAGATATGGCACACCCCAGGGGCCAATACTGGAGCCAAAACTGCTCGCCATCTTCATCAATAACCAGACAATGAGGCAGACTGAACCCTCAGCACATTCGTAGATGATTCAAAAATGAGAATGGGAGGAGTGATTGACTCACTGAAGGGTTGTTCTACATTTCAGAGGGACCTTGACATGCTGGAGAAATGGGCTAACAGGCAACAAGATGAAAAGCAACTTTGCAAAGAAGGATCTAGGTATTCCCAAGGACAAAATGTTGGACATGAACCAGCAATGATCTGTTGTGGCAAAGAAGGCCAAGAGCATAGTAGACTGCTTTAGATAGAGCATTGCCAGAAGGTCAAGGGAGGTGATTCTCCCCTTTACTCAGCACTGGTGAGACATCTGGAGCATCGGGTCCAATATTTGAGTCCCCAGAACAAGAGAGTCTTACTGGAGCAAGCCTAGGAAAGGGCTGCAAAAAAATTGTTCAGGAACTGGAACACCTTCCATATGAGGAGAGAAAGAAAATTCAGTTTAAGAAAAATGCGGGTTTTTCTTTTTGTTTGGTTTTGGGGTTTTTTGGACTGTGACGATGGTCAAGTAATAGAAAGCATTGCCCAAACAGGTTGTGTTTGAATATTTTGGAGCTACTCTGGTTCTGACTGTACATGTCGATGGCCAACCTTCTCTGGTTGACCTTACTTTGAGCTGAGGAGTTGGGCTAGACTATCTGCAGAAGTCTTTGCCTCCACCAAATATTCTGTGACTTCATGATTGTCCACAAAGGTATATTTATGTCAATATTCAAGAAGTTGCAGCAGGCCTGAAGACGTCTCTAACAAAGTCAGAGTGAGGCAGTTTTCACAAGTATCTGCACAAAGCAAAACCTGCTCGGCCCTGGAAAGGAGAGAAGCGGATTCACATTCCCCCAGGCAGAAGAAAGGAACCTAATCCAAATTTTCCACATCATAAGTAGTTTCCTAACAAATGGGCCAGAAAGTTAGTGCCAATGTAGGAAATGGAACATGAAAGACTTTATTCCCAAGCCTACTTTTGGGTGCTTACAATAAGAACTCGTTTTCTTCTCAGTGGAGAGAGTTGGACTCTGGAGAGTAATGGAGAGCTGCCCTGAATTTCTCTCTCAACAAGAGCATATTGTTAAGAATAATTCTGCTCTGGTCCCAGCAGTACATGAGCTATCCTAATGAGGTTTTCCAAGAGTTGTTCTTGCCAAGCTTCATGCCCTACATTTGCATATCCCAGCATTTACAATGCCTTGGAAATTAAGAAATCAAAAGCACTGCCCTTTTTAAATCTTAAATATGACTGTAAGTAAATAGCTTTCAACCTGCAGACTCGTGGTACCTTCATGGGCAGAACTAGCCAAAGACAACTCTTACCCTTACCATTTGCAGCAGTGTGACTGCATGGGAGAACCAGCTTAGTGTGTCTGTACCTGCGTGTTGTGCAAAATGACCTGGAGGGGTTTTGGGTGCTGCTGAGCTGATGGAAGACAGACTGACTCTATAGCAGAGGCTGTAAGAGAGAGGAAAGTCTCTAGCACAGGACTGCAGTGATATTTGTAACTGTGTGCAAAAAGTTGGTAGGGATTTCTATAACCAGGAGAAATTTCTGACTTTTTTTTGTCTTCTGTGGCCTTAGGAGGCAGAGTAAGGGCAAAACGATAATAATTCTTTGGTTGTAAGTAAAACTAGAAACATAGCATGAATATTACATTACAACAATGCAAAATCAAATTATCTACCCTTCTATTAAAGAAGAGGTTGTTCTAATATAGAGTCCTGACTCAGATTTTAAAAGCAGTATGTACAAAAAAGAAGAAATAAGAAGTCAATAATTTTACAAGGTCATTATAAAAAGACCTGGAAATACAATTAAGCTCCAAGTGGAAACAAAGATGAAATTTAGAAGATTGGTTTAGTTTCTTGTTTTTCTTTTAAATGTGCGCTATTGAGAACCCTCATCATGCACTGGACGTATTATAAAGGAGATAAGTAGGCCAGATGGAGTCAGATTACCCCTGAGGCTTCTGCTAAATTTTATAGTTGCTATGAATTAAGTAATTCCTTCACTTTCTTTAGTCCTAGTAACATTTTACTTATGCTTGATATGCACTTTTGAGGAACTATTTTCCAAAAGACTGTGAATGAGCTGAAAAGAGTATAGAGGAGCGTAATGAGAATGATCAGTTAGCTAGGTCAGTTGTCCTCAAATGTATAAGAACTTATGAATAAGACGAACCATAGAACTGTAGCATGGAATCATAGAATGGTTTGTGTTGGAAGGGACCTTAAAAATCATCTGTTTATAACACACCTGCCATGGGCAGGGACACCTCCCACTAGACCGGGTTGTTCAAAGCCCCGTCCAACCAGGCTTTGAACACTTCCAGGGATGAGACATCTGTAGTTTCTCCGGGCAACCTGTGCCAGTGCCTCACCACCCTCATATCGAAGAATTTCTTCCTTATATCTGGTCTAAATCTACCCAGTTTCATTTTAAGTGTTCTTAAGATACTTTAAGTCTCCTTCATATCCCCTTTGACTATGATAAAGGAATCCATTTTTCCCCTCCATAAGTTTCCACCTGTGACAAAAATTGAAAGTACCATTTGTTCACAGCCTAGGGAAAAAGTTTCAAAAATGCTTTTCTGTAAAACAGATCTTAATTTCCTTGTAAGATCTTATTCTACGTGTTATCTGTATATAAACCCAGAAAGCCAGTCTGCTGTTCATCACTCCTACACCTACCAGCTAATAACAACAGGATCATCTTGATGTTACCGAATCCAGTGGACTCAGATAATATATATAAGAAATATTTAAATAATTTAAATTATGTCAGAAATTTATTCTGATTGTTTTGTCCAGTTCTTTGGCACTGTATTTTGATCTTTTCCACTTCATCTAGATGCATCAATATTTATAGCACTACAAGATTTCAGCTGTTACTAGACCCAAAAGCAAAGTGCTCATTAAGCTGGGGAAGTTTTAAGTCAGGGTTATGTTTCACAGGCAAAAATGGAGCAGGATGATGAATTATATGGCTCAGGTTTTTATGCTTGTTTTTATGATGAATGCACTTCAGATTTCTGGGTAGAAGAAGGTTTTGCAGAAACATATGGGTGTCATTAGAAAACAGAGTACAACTGACCCTAGTGGAAATTTGCAACTTTAACTTTGTGCTTTCCCTTTCTCTGTGTACATGTATATATTTTTTGATAGACCTACGTTCAGTTGTGTTTTTTTCCTTGTCAGTTTTTATTCCAAAAATGCTGTGTTAAATAATTTGAAATGTTGCAGAGAAATAATTGCTAGTGTAGTAGTTGTTTTGCTTTCACTGCATGAAAAATTTAGCTGTGACATCATTTTCCCTAAAGATTTATGTTAGCTTTACAGCACAAAGTGGAAAGGCTCTGCACTTTCAGGGATAAAATAGCCCTCCGTTCACTTTTTCCAATTAGATATGTTGGGTTTTATTAATCCACCTTCACCTTCTTACAATCCTTTCATTGTCTCTGTTGGGCATACTTCATCCCAATTTCTTAGTCAAATCCTGTCCCAGTTCCTCAGGTGTAACCCCCATCCAACTCTCTAGGCTTCTTAACCCAGTATCTTCCAAGCGTCTCCCATACATCTTCACACTAAGACAATGTGAAGTAACATCTTTTTGTTATTACAAAAGTTGTAAATAATAATGACAGAATTATTATAACACAAACCCACATAATTATAAATTTACTTGGTGTGTTTTCTGAAGAATACTTGAAACTTTAAAAAAGCCTTCTCATCAGAAATGCCATTTACCTTCACGAGGAATACCTGTTACCAGCTGTGTGTCCTCATCAAATGTCTTTTACTTCCCTCTACATCTCTTTTTCCTGTCTGGGTTATCTGGACTGTACACTCCTGATAGGAAGGATTGTCTTCTCCTGTGATTTTGTATAGTGCCTAGGGAAACAGCAACCTCTATTTCTCACCAGGCTGAAATCCATACTCACCTGCTGTACGTCAAGTCACAGTCACATGTTAAACTACTACAGGACTGAAACCTGCTCTTTGGTCACTGCACCACAGGTACTCATAAAAACAAATGATTCAGGGTCTGTGCATCAGGGCTTTGTGCATCATTTTGGCTAAACTCTTGACTGAAAAATATCTCGGCCTTTAACACTTCCTTGACAAGCTTTTAAAAAAAATAAACAAGCTGGAAGTCATTACTTTTCCTCTCAATGTAAAGCTGTTCAATTTAAAACACAGCCTACAAAAACAAAATTAGAGGCTAGTTGTTTCAGGTGAGGTATGTGGCTTACTTGTTTGGAAGAGATTGCACCCACCATGTAATACACTCAGATGCTAACCTGAGAGTGTAGGTTGTCTTTAGGATCATCTTTAAAAGAACACTTCGGTAAAATCCTTACCAAAGGAAAAAGCCTTGCAGTTCACCTAATGAGAGGTAGAGTCCATACCTTGGCTTGTGCCAATCATAGAATGTTCGGGGTTGGAAGGGGCCTCTAGAGATCATCTAGTGCAACCCCACTGCCAGAGCAGGATCACCAAGGGCAGCCACCCAGGAATACATCCAGGTCTCCAGAGAAGGAGACTCCACAACCTCTCTGGGCAGCCTGTGCCAGTGCTCTGTCACCCTCACAGTAAAAAAAATTATCCCTCAGCCCACCTCAGCACCCTGTTTCCTCTACAGTTTACTTTACCTGAGCAAATGAATGAAAGAATGAAGTGGGATAGTGCACTCTGTCCAGCATAATTAATGATGCCTTGAGAGGACACATGATACCATCTCCAGCCTTGCTGCAACTTTCTTAAATGAGTATGTGTTCACAAGGTGAGCTTGGGGATCAATGTAGCTTCACTATTGTATAACAGGTATTTTTTTGACATGGGTTGACACTGTCATTCAGTGGTAAAGGATGCTTTCACAGATCACCAAGACATTCTCCTAGAGACTCATGAGCTCTTTTAATGTCTGCTACATTCCATCTGGGGAGTACTCTTTTTCTATGCCTTCAAATTGAAAAGGACACTCAGTCTCAGCTGTTCAGTAGAACAAAACCTGATTAGTATTCTTCAAGAAGGAAGAAACCTCAAGAAGGTCTCCCCCTTCTTGAACAGAGGGGACCCTGTAACTCAAAGAAATTCCTTCCAGGATTTTACTGTTGTAGGTCAGTAATTGAGCTGATAGACAATACTTCAAAAGACAGTTGAGATAATGGCATTCAAAGGCATCTTTCATATAACTTCATAGGATTTATCTCAAGATTTCATTAGAAAGTTAAATAGGCCTGTTTGTCCTCATCATATCAATATGAGAGTGACAATGCTCTCCATTACTGTTCGTGGGGGAAGTTTGCCCTTAAATTTGGTCATATCTTTAACTATTTACAGTTATTTCTGACATGCAAGGAAAAAGAAAGAGGCAAATAGTGCTATATATTTGGAAAGAAAGTGGATTTTTATAGCTTCCAGACAACACGAGGATTATCCAGATCTGACAGAAATTGCTTGTGGCTTTATAGTATGAGTAGACCTTTCAGTAAGACCAAAGCAAGTAGACACTTTCACTTTTCTTTCTCTGTTTTTTTCCTGATAGTAGCATTTTCAAAAGGACACACTTCTCTTCAGTGACTTCTAGAGCACTGGGGACTCATTCACATTTCTTCTGATCTTCAGTCACGGTACAGCATCTCTAGTATTATAGGGTGCCTTCTGTTAAGGCCTTTCTTTCTTTTTAGATCACAATTGCAAAAAAAAAAAAAAAAAATAATGACAGCGTGAATTTTCCCAAAGCAAAAGTTGTTGCTATGTCATCTGTTTCAAAAAGGGGATCTGGCTGTCGCATGGTGTGGTTGCAGTGTCAGCCCCAAACTGCATGGAACTTTGTAGCAGAGTGAAAGGGATGCTCTCAGCCCCTGAAATGTTGTGCTGTGGTGAGAAGCGCTCTCCAAATGATATGGAGGGCTCTCAGTTCCTCACTGCTCATGAGGGGAAAGAAGACGTGTCTGTTTCACATGAACACTGCTTTACACACAAAAAGTAAAAAGTTAGCCTATTCCAGCAAAGACAAGAGAAAATACAAAACTACAAGATACAGGCAGACAAGGAGAAAATGGTAAAACAAGAAACCGTATGAGATACCTGCCCCTTTTCAAGGTTTTATTCAGCCAGGTGAATGGAGAAAGATCTCTTTGTCTCCATCAGCCCTTCTGTTTGCAACTCCCTGTAAGGGGCCAAGTAGGCAGAGACCACAGACATTATCCCTCACCTGATTCACAAAGTATTTCTCTGTCCTCTACATAAGTCTTTTTTAACTGATCATTTTTAGTCAGTTGCATCTCTGGGATATTGTCAGCTATAATATGATAAAACTGTCAGCTGTATTGATAAAACTTTGTGGACCCTTGTTTTCTTCTCCCTTCCCAGTTAAATCCAATAGCAAACATTTCTTGTATATGTGGGCTGTTAATCCAATCCATTGTCTGGACTGGCCAGATCATATAATATTTTATAACTCTCAAAAGCCAGATCCTGTGGATGTACCAGCAACTTTGCAACCAGACCAGAGATGGTGCCTGAACACTCTATCACAGAATCACAGAACGTTAGGGGCTGGAAGGGACCTCAAAATATCAGTAGAAATCACATTTTAAAGTGTCAGGATCATACCCTAACAATATTTTGCAACATTCCACTATCAGCACAGCTGCAGTGGTGTAAACAAGCTGTTCTCCAGATAACAGAGCAATGGTAGCCACAGGTGAGACCTACATTAGGAGTTTCAGGCTGCAGAAGCGCAGAACCACTCAGTACAGGAACCTGCTGGGGCTGGTATATATTAAGTCTGGACTGACAGCCATGCTAGCAACCTTGACATTACTCTTGGACAAGAGTAAGCTACTTGGTTTTGTTTCACAACCATCACTTTTATGAAAGGTTAGACTGTGAAGTCAAAGGACTGGTTGGTTTTGCTACTTCTTTAGAGTTTTTTTTTTACACAGCATATGTTACTTCTGAGGAGTAATGACCACACAGCACAAACCAGGTCTGAATTAAACTTCTTGACCCTAGTGTCCAGCAAACTAACTGCACAAAAAAAATAGCTGGAATCTCTTGCAAGTTTCACTGAGAGAAACCTCTAAGTCTGCTTTCCCTGATTGTGTTTTTTGAAGAGTTTTACCTAACTTAGTTTACCAGGTTAGGTGCTGTGATATTTTGGCTTGAGGGTTTCAGACTTGCTGAACGCAGGTGTTCGCTTATCTGTTGTGCAGACCCTGAGAACGGAGGAAAACAAGGCCTACACCGTGAGAACCAGCCGAAGGAGGGAGTCTTGTGACGACAGGACGGCCCTGTTTTGGCTAGGCCGCATGGAAGACTAACGATGTGAACCATCCTGCACATAGATAAGTTGTTGCAAAATAAAATCCTGAAGGCCACAGGGCCCAGAGCGTAAATTTTTACCCTAATATCCCTATATGACTATAGTCACCCACTCTTCGCTCAAATCATGCTGAATGCCACCCCGGGGAGGGGGGGGGGGCAGGCGGTGTGAAAGATAGTATATAAGGTGCATAGAGGGTAGGTGTCGTTGGGAGGAGAAGACCCCAGAAGAGGAAGAGGCGGTCGACGGGCTGTGCTCCTTCTCCTTCACCCAAGACAGGGACGCCTTCTTGGTAAGAATTGCGCTTCCACCTTTTGGTGTGTAATACCCGGGATAGTATTTTGCTGGCATTAGTATCGTATATTAGCGCTATTGCAGAGAGTGAATTTATCAACGGCAACTCCGAACCTTGTATCTGTCGCTTCAATAAATTACTTATTGTTAGTTACCTTGCAAATTGTCTCAGTGCAAGTCCTTAAACGGGGCTCTGAAAATTCAGTGCAAGCCCTTAGTGGGGCTCTGAAAACTCAGTGCAAGTCCCTAACGGGGCTCTGAAACAAGCAAGTGCTTAGCTGGGGTACGTGCCTCTCACAGCCACATACCTTTCATGCGACAGGTGCTACCTTAAAAAAAAACAGTATAATGTTTGTAATCGATGGTTTGTTAAACACCTTAAAGTCATCCCCAAAACAATTTCCAGTCCTACTTTTTACCCTAGTGCTACAGACCTTTAAACATACCATTGAGGCTTACTAGAAAGACAAATGTCATGGTTTAACCCCAGTCAGAAATTAAGCCCCACCCAGCCTCTCACTCACTACCACCCTGGTGAGATGGAGGAGAGAATAAGACGGGTAAAAGTGAGAAAACTCATGTGTTGGAATAAAGACAGCACATAAACAAAGCAAAGCAAGGAACTCATTCACCACCTCCCATTGGCAGGCAGATGTTCAGCCATCTCCAGGAAAGACGGGCTCCATCATGCATAATGGTGACTTGGGAAGACAAACACCATCACTCAGAACACCCCCTCTTCCTTCTTCTTATCTCACGTTTATATGAGGAGCATAATGTCATATGGTCTAGAATGTCTGCAGCAAGACTGTGGCATCCCTGGGATCAATTGTCTGTCCCTGTTTGAGCTAGACCATGTGATCCCTCAGCTTTATACTGAATATGACATACATGGAATGGAATACTTTTGTGGGTCATATTTGAGTTACCTATCCTGTCCAATGCTCCCTACAAGTGCCACCATTTTACTTACAACTCTTTTACTTACAGCACTCGAACATTGCACGCAAGCTTTAGCAGAGTTCTTGTTTCCTACGGGAGGAAGTATAAGCAAGAGCCTTTCTGCATACCTGTCCTCAATAGTGACTATAAACATCAAGTGCTATCACTTCCAAAAGCAGACACTGTGTGAAAAAACATGCTGTTAATTTCAAAAAGTGCAGTCTCTTAGAAGAGAATGAGCTGAAAAGTAAAATCACTGAACAGTTCTAGCTCAAATCAGGACAACTCCAAAGATGTGCTGAGAAAACTCATTTACGTCATTGTAAAACCACCCTGTGAAACACAGGACTGAAAGCTAATAAGCCTCCCTGAACATTCCCAGGCATTTGGGAAATCATAGGTGCTAATTAACTCTGGGTCATTGGCACAACTGTGTTGTTAACACATCATTTGACAGCACTACTTACCAGAGAAACAGGCTCTGTTTACTGAGCTACAGGACATTTTCCAACACAGCTCCATCGGCAGAACTCCTGCTGCCCCTCTTCAGAGCAATACCTGTGTCAGAGGTCAACAAAGTTCATGCAACGCCATGGGTCTCTCAGTATCATGATGACTGACAGAAAAATCGCGCCTGCATGAGTGAAATGCGTGGGGTCAGGACACGTTCACCCCTCAGCTATTGGCCTATCCTCAGTGTCGTTTTGGCTCACACCAGCAAAAGCTCTCTAGAGTTCTGCAGAACACAATCTGTGGAGCAGAACAGGGCAAAGACCATTCCCAGAGGGGAGCAGAGAGGCATTTCTCATGTTCTGGGGAGCAGAACGAGGAGTTAGTTCTGTAGATCCAAGGCATTCTGTGCCACTTGTCTTCAGGGCTTGAAACTGAATCCTGATCCAATTTATTTAAGAGTGAGACCGTGTATACATGGAGTAAGCACAAAGCAGGTATATCGTGTTGATTCAGTAACAAAATGTCTGTGAAGTCCAGCCTCAGTGCATCTCCTACAGCATCAGCAAGAGCTCCATCATAGAATCATAGAATGGCCTAGGCTTGAAGGTCATGTCATGAGGTACCTAGAAAAGGAGCTTATTTTTTCAAGAGGAAAAATATGTCTGACCACCCTTTGGACCAGTCACACACTTGTGTTCATGTCAACTAAGGCTCTAACTTACTTTACGAGTTAAATTTAAAAAATGAGAACTTCAAGTGTTTTGTTGCTTGTGACTGGCCTTGTTTTATTGTCCCTCCATCTTCTCCATTCCACAAGAGTTGTCTACAGTGTTTGGTATGCTCCACTTTCTCCCTCTCAGTATACAAAAGTTATCCAAGGCTGGACCTACCTGGTTATTGACATATCTAAATGGATGAAGAGCCCTTTTCTCTCAGGCACTCTCTTTCAGAGGCAAAACTGAAGTTTTAGCATCGAGGCCCTTTTATTTGAAAATTCATTTAGCAAAACCTTTTTGAAAAGTGCCCTTTGACATCCCTACATGAGATAAGTAGATGATACCAAATGATCAGACTCTTTCCTTCCATCCTTAAAAATAGTCCAAATGCCATAAAGCGGCCTAGGGGAGGTTTCCCCGCAGAAAAGCACTCGAAGTGTGTAGTGAGCAGCCTATGCTGCAGAATCTCCCAAAGAGTTTCACTTCAATTCAAGGCTGTATCAAGCCAGGTCCTCATAGCCCAGTTCTGGGGATGGGTCTCCCGTATAAAATATAAAATAGTCTGTCAATCTACAGTTCCCTGTTTCGAAAGTGAACACAATTCCTTTAGGATTGGAAACAATATTAGCTGGAGAGCCCATAACCCTTTTGTGAGTTGTCTGAGCTTCAATCATTTAGATAATATGCTTTACCTTTAACTCAATTATGTCTCTATAGTAATTGCTGTTTATACGGTATGTTTGCTAACCCAGGATAATATTCTTCCTATGTGATTCTTCAAAATTAAACTAATATGACATCACATTTATTAATTTTCATTGAAATGCTGTGGAAAAGCTATTAAGGTGTTGGTCATCAGCCTAACAGCAATAATATAGATTCCTTTTCTCTCTCAGCATCTGAAGTGGACAAAATGGCAATTGATAAGAGATGGTCTGTTCAGATGAATATCTGAATGGAGTAGACCTATAAATAGGAGAGAAATCTAAAGTAATAAAGTGTCTTACTCATTACCGTGAAGGTTGGATTTCCATGCTAGATTGACTCTAGCAATGCGATATTCATCTGGATCTGTCCTCTGTGGACAAGGAGCTACATCGTCTGACTACTACTGAGGCCAGAGGTTCTAAGCACTCACTTCAGAACAAATACTATTTACTGGACAGAAGTCCTGTCATGGCCCGACCCTACTGCTGAGGACCCTCTACCAAGACTGAACTGAAATAGCTCTTGCCCAGAGGCAATGTTCTTCCTGCAAGGGAGTAAATAGCTTGGACCTTCACCTGTCATTAGCTGGTGCAAGTCCAATGAAGTTAATGTTAGACGGATTTGTACCAGATGATGATCTGGTCCTGACCTCTTAGAAAGTCACTAGCATTCAATCAAAACTCAATGAATTACCTGTTTTTCTCAGATGTTTTGGTTTATATGAATTGCTGTTGTTTTGTTCATTCTGCCTTTAGATTAAAAGCTGTTGGAGAAAGGGCACAAGGACTCTACCATCAGTCCAGGCCCAATGGGAGTAAATAAACCAGCTTATATTATAATAAAACAAATGAAAAAAAAAAAAAAACCAAACCATCATAATCTCCTCACCTGCATCCTCCCCTCCAAATAAAATTTATAATGCAAGGACAAAAATCCTTGAAAGTGCAAGACTCAAGGGTTTTGACTGCTTAGCAGGGACAATGTACTTGCCCATCTCTATTCTGCCACAGTTAAGTCTGTGGGAGCTTTGATTCCTTCTGGAGCCAAAGTCCGTATTTTTGATGAATCAAATATTTGAAGGAAACCTCTTCAAACTATTTGATAATTCAAGGAGATTGCACATTTTGATATTTGAAACGAGATTAGACAAAAGGATTTACTGTTGATCAGGTTATCTTCATCAGACATTGTTACCTTAATTTCCAGTCTTCACAGCCAAGCAAGCAATAGTTTAATTTAAGCACATTGATACGTATTTGTTTATCCTTTAGTTCTGCCCTGGAATTTCTGAAAGTGTTGCCTACAGTCATCCAAAGCTTGAAGAACAGCCCTTTCTGCATAGGTATGAAGTACGACAACCAAGTACCTCAGTAAAAAACATGCATAATTTATTTTCCAAATGCAAGTAAACAGGATCTCAAAAGTTATTGCATAAGCCTTATTATGTAGAAAGATAAATAATCAAGCATATATTTGTTACATATTATATTACTACTTGTGTTACTAACAAATATTTTTCTGTCATAAACTTTCTATAATGTGTTTTTTCAAACAGCTCCGTATTAATCTAGTCAACTATTCCTTTTAAAAATAATTTATTTTAAAAAATGTTTATTTGTAAGTAAAGGATTGTGGCTAATGTGTAAACAGTAGACTCTGAAAGATGAGGGTTTGACCAGGACTGTGGGACAAGCACAACGTTCCTGTGTGCTCTAGTGTAGGTGGTCCTGCTCTGGCAGGGGGGTTGGACTAGATGATCTTTAAGGTCCCTTCCAACCTCTAACATTCTGTGATTCTGTGATTCTGTGATTCAATAAAATGAGCATAGAGTGATGAGATACCTTCAAGAGTTCCCTCGGGAATGTTTAGATACAGACTTGATACATGTTGAAGAAAAAGACCAGTTTGTTTCATTTTATGATCTCTTTCCAATTTTGTTTTTTTTCCCTAAGTATGTAAAGTAGAAATGGGAACAATGCCTGACTTAATTTAATGAAGTTAATCACATATTTGTCTCTAAAAACAGCCTGAATGGAGTAAACATACAGCCCAACAACAGGATCCGTGGTGAGCACCTTTCCTGTAAACCCCAAAATTTCTCTACAGATTTGCCTTCTCAAGGTCTTTTCACATAAGTAGATTTTCAGATTATTTCTTTCCTCTTGTGACTTGCCTTAATCAAAGAGCATTTTTTTAGGTACTCAGAGACTTTAGTAACAGTACATAAATTTACTATTTATTTATTACTATTATAAGCACATACGCCTAACCCCAACTCCCCTGTCTTAACCATTTCCTTAACCACTTTTTCTTACTTTATTTACGAATAATAAGCTCTATTCTACAGTCTAAGACACAATTAGTCCATATAGGAATCACTTTTTAAGAAGCTGCAGCATGGAATTATATCTCCTGTTGCAGTCTCCTTCCAGCTGCACCACGCAGAATCCCATCATTGGTTCTGGGTGCTTTGTACACATACTCATTATTACACAAATTGGATTTTCCTTCACAAGAAAGAGTAGAAAAAGTGACAACTAAAGAAAGTCTGTTTTCAGACATTACTTGGTTTTCTCGAAATTTAATGAGAAGTATAAAAATGTCACATTGACTTCTCAATCTTAATTTCTATGAATCCAAAGCAGAGATCAGAATAAAGCCTAGTTCTTTCAATTTGCATTTTAAAAGGAGCAAAAAAATCAAACCAAATAACTCCTTTGTCAAATTAGGTGCTAGTTAAGGTGTAGAATGTGTAGTTTTAAAAGTGTTGTCATTGTCTGTATTTTTTTTTCCTGTATAAATTTCTTTTAGGCAGTTCATTTCAGGATTTGGTACCTGCTTTTTGAAATGTGCAGGTTACTCATATCCCAATGCTGCTATGTACCTTACATAACAAAAAGCATACACTGAATACATGGGAAATTCTATCTTACCAAAGGATACGAGATAGCACAAAATGCTACATCATCTTCCTAAATATCAATTATACAATAGGCTGCCCTTGCAGACTGCAGCTGAGATGGACCCCATAATCTCCAAGCCTTTCACTTCATAGACAGCTGTTCAAGCTAAAAGGCTGTTTGTAAACGATTTGGGGTGAAGATGCTATCCTTTCCTTCTGTTACAGCTGTACTATTTTTTTAACTTGCCTGGAGGGTCTTGCTCTTGCTGATGGGTTCTTAGCAGCTTCTGAGCAAGTGGATCCAGCTCTAAGGGAGTGATGTGCTGCTTCAATTTCCAAAGGGGCTGAGCTAAGTGTCTAACCTCCCTGGAACCAGAAACTCTGCTTACACTTAGGTGAGGACACAAGCACACAGACTGGGAAGTGTGCAGTGATTTCAGTGTACTGAAAAGTTTAAACAGAAGTCTTTCTGTTCATGATTTATCATCAGTTTGGGTACCGAAACCTGCCTTGTTTTCAGGATACCAGTCTGGCCCATTGCAGTGCAGTCTTGAAGTATCCCTTTGCTTTGAAGTCAGAGTCTGGAAAAAAGAAAAAAAAAAAACCCTGCAGCAAGAGCGGATCTTTCCCCTTCTTTAGCAACAGTAAGGAAACCTGCCTGGATAAGGAAGGACTGTGTTTAATATTCCAGTCTGTCTACAGGGATTTGAAACTTTCCACCTTCCAGGAAGCTGTACTCAACCCCGAATAAGCCCAGCCTGTAGAATCTGCCAAAACTCTCCAATAGACTCTTTCACTTTGATGGTACCATAAATACATATTAAAGAGAGAAACTACCTGTGAGGTATAAATTACACATTTGCTGCATCAGTAAATAAAAACGGTTTATTTTTCAGGTGACACTTTTCTGCAAGGCTATAGCCTTGTTCACGCTTCTCTAGCTCATTAAATATCAAAGTACTCTATTGAAGTGAAACTGTTTTAGTAGAGAGGATAGAAAATTGCCCCTTTGGTGCACAACGCTGTAGGCCAGGCTGTCGGTGATATTGATTCCAACCTACCAAGGCAGGGAAAGATCCAAATAACAATTTCCCGTTACTAGACACTTGGAAGAAACTCCACAGTCACCTCCTCTTGGAGCAGGAGCAGGGCCTGACCCGGGCTCCACACTAAGCATCTAAATCCTTAACAGAGAAATGAATTTAATGCTCTCATCCAGTGTATGATAGACTTAGACAACTCTCTCTCTTCACCAGGCTGACTTTGGGAGATCCACTTTTGAGGTACCATAACTTCTCATGCAGCTTCTTCTGGGTTAAAAGGCTGATGGAAACATGCCACTATAGCACTTGTCATGTTGCAACATAATTCCCCTTGCAGATCCTCCATCTGGGTCAGGGCAATCCCAGGCACTGATATAGGCTGGGCAGTGATTGGCTTGAGAGCAGTCCTGAAGAAAATGACTTGGGGGTACTGATGGATGAGAAGCTCAACATGAGCCGTCAGTGACACTTGTAGCCCAGAAAGCCAATCGTATCCTGGGTTGCATCAAGAGGTGCTTGGCCAGCAGGTCGAGGGAGGTGATTCTCGCCCTCTACTCAACTCTCGTGAGACACCACCTGGAGTACTGTGTCCAGTTCTGGAGTCCACAGCACAAGAAAGATGTGGACGTGCTGGAGCGTGTCCAGAGAAGGGCCACAAGGATGATCAGAGGGCTGGAGCACCTCTCCTGCGAAGACAGACTGAGAGAGTTGGGGTTGTTCAGTCTGGAGAAACGAAGGCTCCGAGGAGACCTTATTGTGGCCTTCCAGTATCTCAAGGGGGCTACAAGAAATCTGGTGAGGGGCTTTTTAGGATGTCAGGTAGTGGCAGGACTAGAGGGAATGGATTGAAGCTAGAGATGAGTCGGTTCAGATTGGACGTTAGAAAGAAGTTCTTCCCCATGAGGGTGGTGAGACACTGGCAGAGGTTGCCCAGAGAGGGGGTGGAAGCCCCATCCCTGGGAGTTTTTAAGTCCAGGCTGGATGGGGCTCTGGGCAGCCTGATCTAGTGGGGGATGTCCCTGTCCATGGCAGGGGGTTTGGAACTAGATGATTTTTGAGGTCCCTTCCAACCCTGACAATTCTATGATTCCATGATTCTACCTAGCTACAAGTTCTGTGAGGATCCTTTCTTCCTGCTTGTCTTACTAATGGAACTTGTGATCAATTCTAAAATCATTGCTTGTTTTACTAAATCTAAGCAGTTGTTTGTTCCTGAGATTTAGTGCTCCTGGTTCATTCTTTTTCCTCTAATCAGGATGCTGCTCTAAATGCTTTGGGGTCCATAAAGTTCTCGGAGGATACAGATGATTGCTTAAAACCATCTGGACTTGCCAGGTGGTGTAATATATATTAATCAGATAAGGAGAGCAGTTCCCTTATGAGTATTACTAGTTATCAGCAAACTTTGGTTTTGTCACATTTTATCAATTACAGTTTCCATAATTCTATTCCTTCATCTTAACGCTTAATCTGTCTGGTAATGCTGGAAGGTCTATAACCATACTCAAAAAAAATGACATCAGACCTTGATTTTGAAATCAAGGTTTCGAAATCATATACTAGTGTGTGTATAAACACCAGAATTACAATTGCTGTAAGATTGTAGTTCATCTCCTTCATGCACATACTTTGTTTAGTCTCTAACACAACATTTTCACTAGTTTGTTTTTTTTTTTCAAATCTACATCTTGTTTACTGTCCAAGATGTACAGCACTCCTTGAACAGCCATTTTCTAGATTATTTTTCCTCCCTCTGAGGGATAAGCAGCCCCATGAATGCTTTGCTTTCAGATCTGCTTAGAGGGCAGAACAGTTCAAACTGTATCAAAAAGTTCAACCTTTTTAGAGGTCCCTTCCAACCCCTAACATTCTATAATTCTAAAGAAAACTGGTCATCTTCTGAGCTGAGTTTGAGCAGCTTAAAGATAGAAGAGATGAAAACAGTGGCAGCTCTCCTTGGGGACAGTGTCAATAAAAAAACCAGAATGCAATCAGGAAAGGATAATTTATTCCTATAAGCATGTCTATATGCTCACAAAGAAAGATGAGGTGGGTTCCTATCTATCCAGAGTAACTTAATGAACGCAAGGCAATGAACGCTTACCATGGTCTGTAGGAAAACATCCTCCAATCTCTCTTCCTACCATCTGAAAGAAAAAAATCCCAGAAGAAAAAGGCAAGATGCCTCCTTCTCAGATTTCAGTACATCTCCATCAAGGATTGCACACAACCATCTTCTGTCTGGTTTGTTGCTGTCGGTATTCTGAAGTATATTCACCACAACAAGATATACAAGGCTGTAGAGAAGGATGTGTGTGCCAGGATGGCATGGCTAGGAGCATGTAAGCTGACATTGTTTGGTGGCCAACATCACATAATCTTCAACTAGTATTGATTACCTGAATGCTCCATTTGCTCTAACAGGGATCTGCTTATAAATTAATGATGTTCAGGTTGCCCTAGAAAGCAACCTTCAATAAGGATGTGGCATACTGTATGCAGACCCCAATTTCCTCTCTACAAGGAGATCATTCTTGAAGGTATGTACTAACAATTACAACTCCTTTAGAAACTTTCCTGTGAACATGTGTTTTCCCCAGGAAGGAATATGGAAGAACTATTCCTTTGGGAACTGGTTCTGTCTCTGCTAGTATGAGCAGTGTGCAACAACTTGGAGATATGAGAAATGGAAACCTGAGATGACTTTCTCAGTCCAGCCTATGACCCAACACCACCACATCAGGCAGACAATGGCACTAAGTGCCACATCCAGCCTCCCCTTAAACACCTCCAGGGACCGTGACTTCACCACTTCCCTGGGCAGAGCATCCCACTGCCTGAGCACCCTCTCCATGAGGAAGGGCTGCCTGAGATCCAGCCTAAACCTCCCTTGATGCAGTTTCAGGCCGTGCCCTCTCATCCTGTCACTCATTGCCCGGGAAAAGAGCCTGATCCTCACCTGACTACAACCTCCCTTCAGGTAGTTGTAGAGAGTGATAAGGTTGCCCGTGAGTCTCCTTTTCTCCAGGCTAAACACCCTCAGCTCTCTCAGCCTCTCCTCACAGGACTTTCCCTCTAGTCCCTTCCCCAGCCTCACTGCTCTCCTTTGGACCCACTCCAGCACCTCAATGTCTATTTTGAAGTGAGGGGAAGAAAGATGACCACATAGAACCCATTGCCTTCAGAGGGAATATGCTACTGAAAATAAAATTTATGCTTTGAGTAGTCTTGTTTAGCTATTCTCTTGTGTGTGTGATGGATTTATTGTATCTTTTCACAGCCTTAAAGAAGACTGAACTCCTTTTGTCTCTTTTCAAACTTACCTGAAATGCCATCAGTCCAAAGGCACAGTGAGAACTGGAATGTTTCTGAACTTCTCTCCTGCTGAGAACAGGAAAAGCTCGATGAATGTCTTCACAAATTTCAAAAGGCGAAACAGGCTACTTAAAAAGCAATGTGTGAGATATTGGTTTTGTTCTGGATTTGTTGTTTTGTTGGTTTTTTTTGCTGTAGCAAACAAGAAAGAGACAAACTTTTCCAGAAGGGAAGTTTTGTCAAGAGAAATAATATCTTTTATTAAACCACATGTGATAGCTGGGAAAACCAAACAAACAAACACACATTTTAGGAGTGCAAAAAATGGAGAAAGTTTTGTGTGCCTTAAAACTTGCCATCTGCTTTAATATAAGGTATTTCTTTTCCTTATAATCCTTCTCTTGGTTATAACCTTACGCCATCATAACAGAAATTTATATTTATTTGATATTACAAATCTGTGTGTAATAGAATAGCCAGTAGGTCTCTGGGCAACAACCTTACACAATTTATAAGGAAAAAGTTGATACCTTTTCTTAATTCAGAGAACTTACTTGAACTCATGTCCCACACATTCTAGCTCTTTGTTTGGCTGGTTGATTATCCGCAGTGGAGTGCTTGCTCTCTCTATGATCTGAAAGTCAAATCTATCCAAGGTCAGAGTGATCTCTCAGTAAAAGCTTTGCCACAGAAGCTGCTTTCTCACAAACGACTGATTTTATGAAATCAACTTTCTTTCTGTCCGGAAGGATTATCTCAAAAAAAGATTTCATGCAGTTCTTTATCAGGGGTTGTGGACACAAGCAGAAATAAAAAATAATAAAAAAGTAACAAAAATCTGGAGACAAAGTAATGCCAAAACAAAAATATTATGATATATCATTGATCACAGACCACGTCTGTTAGCCAAGGCTTGGAAGTGCGAAGAAAACCAGGTTTAATACAAAGTAGAAAATTAATTCTCACTGGCAAGTAGACAATTTCCGGAATGAAGTGCTCCTGACTGGAGGCCAGGTGCCCACCACAACTGCTCTGTCACTCCCCTCTTCAGAGAGAGGGGATAGAAAATATAACAAAAGTTTCATGGGTCAAGATTAGGACAGAGAAATCACTCAGCAATTACAGTCACAGGCAAAACAGACTTGACTCGGGAAAACTAATTTATTGCCAATCAAACAGAGTAAGGTAATGGGAACTAAAAATTAAATCTTGAAACATCTTCCCACCACCCGTCCCTTCTTCCCAAGGCTCACCTTCAATCCCGAATTCTCTGCCTCTCCCCATGCAGTGACACAGGGGAACAGGGAATGAGGATTACGGACAATTCATAAAATGTTGTGTCTGCTGCTCCTTCCTCCTCAGGTGGAGGACTCGTCCTCACACTCTTTCCCTGCTCCATCATGGGGTCCTTACCATGGGAGACAGTCCTTGATGAACTTTTCCAACATGAGCTCTTTTCACAGGCTTCAGTTATTGATCAGTTCCTGATACAGCTGAAGATGTCCCTGCTCATTGTAAGAAGGTTGTACTAGACGACCTTTAAAAGACCTTTCCAACCCAAACTATTTTAAGATACTGTGATTCTTCATTAACTCCCCCAGCACTGGTCCTTTCCATGGGATGTAGTCTTTCAGGAACAGACTGCTCCAGCATGAGTCCCCCACTGGGTCACAAGTCCTGCCAGAAAACTTGCTTCAACATGGGGTCCTCTCTCTATGGAGCCACAGGTCCTGCCAGGAGTCTACTCCACTGTGGGCTTCCCATGGGGTCACAACCACTTTCAGACATCCACTTGCTCTGGTGTAGGATCCTCCATGGGCTGCAGTTAGGTATCTGCTCCAGACAGACATTTTTGGGGATGCAGGAGGACAGCTTGCCTCACCACGGTCTTCACCACGGGCTGCTGGGGAATCTCTGCTGTGACACCTGGAGCATCTCCTTCCCCTTCTTCATTGATGTTGATGTCTGCAGAGTTGTTTCTCTCAGATTCCCACTCCTCTCCAGCTGGAGTTGCTGTTAGGGAGAAACTTTTCCCCTTCTTATAATCTGTGGTTGCACTGTCACCAATTGGCTCGCCCTTGGCCAGTGGTGGGTCTGTCTTGGAGACATCTGGCATTGGCTCTATGGGACAAGAGGGAAGCTTCTAACAGTTTGTCACAGAAACCACTCTTGTAGCTTCCCCACTACCGAAATCTGGTCACACAAACCCAATACAATGCCTTGGTTTGTGCTAAAGAGGGGAAAAAATTATTTAAAATGTATGATGACAATGAAGTTCTATCCTAAAGGATCCAATGTATAAGAATGTTCTAAGATGATCAAAAGTGTGAAGAAGTATTGATGTTATTTTAAAAATAGAGAAAAATGCACCAAATATCACAACAGAAAAAAAAATGGGGTTCTTTCTTAAAGAAATTAATTTTAGGAATTTCCTTCTCCCCATGCCTCTGAAGCATGTCTACATTTCTTTTTCAAGAAGCAGAGTTTAAAAACAGCACTGAAATTCATCACACATTGTTCAGATACCTATAAGGACTGTTTCCACATGCTGTTAAGCTTTCTCTGATGGATGGCCTCCATAAATAAGTCTAACTTTATATTTATCTTTTCACCCCTCCAACAGTGACAATAAATTACGTCTCTTCCAATAGCCACTGCTAGGTGCCACAAAGGTAGGAATGCCGCCCGTACCTCCAACTGGGTGGATAGACCTTTAGGAGTACGTTGATGTGAATAAATCTCTAACTCCAGGCAAATAATTTTGAAATTATTGAAATTCCTGACATTAAATAATGAAACAACAGAGTAAACATAGACCAACTCGTGTAGAAATGCTGGAGAGGGATTTCTTTGCAGACCACAGTATTTTAAATAACAATCTATACGAGGCAAACCTCAGTCTCCGTATTTCTTGCAATGTTACTTCAGAAGGAATGTAGGAGGTGATGCACAAACCAGACCTGTTAATTTCAAACCCTAGCACACCAGCCTCCTTTTCCAGCAGTCTAGGAAAATACCACTCATATACACTGGGTTCCGTCAGTGACATTTAAAAGAACGGTTTGTCGTAATGTGGTCAAGCTTTCTACACCTTCTGTTGGCAGCAGGGATTAATTCTTTCTCAAGTAAGGGTTTTTCACATCTTGTCTCAATATTTCCTGCTAACCATTTTTGCTAATCACAACCAACTGTTTCAGTAGGAGAGAAGAGAAAGTCAGAGAAGGGATGTGGCACTAACCCAAAATTTCTCTGAGGAGTAGACAAGGAGGAATGAGAAGATGTGCAGAAAGGGGATGCTCAGGCACTCCAAAGACTGCTCTCCTAGAGCACAGCAGTACTAGAGGCATGACTTTTGCCAAGGCATCATTTGTTTTCCTTAGTTTGGAGTACTGGCATAGTTTATAAACACAGTTCTCTGTGTTTGAGAGAGGAAAGACATATAGTCTTGCCTCTGGCTTTGAACTAAGACGATTTGCTTCAATGATAGAAGTCAGTATGGGGCTTCTTCTGCATTTCTCTGTAACTGACTCCAGACCCTAAGACTCTTGGGTGAGACTCAGACTGCTAAAATGCTTTTATTTATCAATACTGAGAATCTACTTTTATCCCAAACTGCAATACACAACCTTAGCAGCAGGCATCAAGCCAGGACACTTACCCTTGACTCCAGAACCAACTTCACGGAAGTGAAGATGCAGTTTGTCAGGGCAGCAAGGCAGGTGCTGTTTCCCCATACTTCTACTGGGTGGGGTGCGAGGTGGTAGCTACAAAAGTGCAAGGCTGCTGTAGGTCAGGGTAGTGTCACTGCTCCATGTCTTGTCTCCACTTACCTCCTTTTTCCCTTGCAATGACTGTTCCCATTCACCATCACACGCCACCACTTGCACACCATAGCCCTGGCCTTCCCCCTCATGTACCACCACAAATTCTGAGATAGAGAAAGGGGAACGGATCCCATCCCATCCATCTTCTTCCCTGTCTCAACCAGACAACAAAGCAATCTCACTTTTACCACCAGCTTCCAGATAAAGAAATGCATGTTTTTGACCTGTGCTACCAAGAAAATGCAGCAGACAAGCACCAAAACCATAGATGGAAAAGTCATCTCAGTGCTGGACCCCTTCACAGCCCATCAGGTCCAAGGCTGATTGGCTGAACTGCTCAGCTTTACCCATCTCTGATTCCCACATCTGCAGAATTAAACCAGTGGCATTCAGAGGTTAAAACTTAAAGAGATACAGAAATCTGACAGACATGTCTTCCCCCTTTCATGAAGCAAGAGGGACTGTTAACATTCAAAACAATTCAAGCTCAGGAATCTGATTAAAAAAATTATAAAATGGCTTCAGTCCTGCAGAAGATGTTGTTAATATGGGTTGATTCTGTCAATAAGAAACATGCTAACAGTGACTATTTCACTCAGTTACAGCAGCAGTGCTGTCACTTCTCAGTTAGAAGCAGATCGATAGTAGGAAATTTTGAATGTCAGAAGTAACTATATTTAATATCGCACACATCCACGCAGTGCACAGAGCCTCTTCCTAATTGAGGTCAAGCTGCTTCCCTGACCCACTTCATAACAAATTGTCATAATTTCTGTTCTGCTTTTTGTTTGTTTGTTTATTTCAGGTTTTTTTACTTCCCAAGCCAGACATCTGTATTTTGTGTATTGACTGAAAAATATGCGGGAAGATTTTTGAGCAAGAACAATTTGCCCCCCCACATCAATCTCCCTTTTTTATGACTGCCTGAATTCTAAAAGGGGAAAAATCCCAACCTGTCATATGGTGCTGTCTGAAGAACAGGACATACCAGTATACATCTGCTCTACACTCCTTATCTCATGGCATCCCTCAGGCTAAAAACCTCTTCTGTTATTCCATTCTATCATAGATCATGTATCTTCATTACTCCAACCTATTAGAGAGTGTGCATCTTCATTACTATTTTTAAAATTTATCTGCATTAGTCCCCTAAAAGCTCAAATTGCCAAGTTCTTTCTGATCCTGAGTATGAAAATACACTGTATTATGCTTATTTCAACATTTAGATTTCTTTAAATATTTTTTCAATAACTTCCCACCTTTCTTTCATAGGATTCATCTTATCTGAAATTCACTATCAAGTTACTTTATATAGGTTGTCTTTATAGGTAAGGGAGAGAGATTACAATTTATTCTATTCAAATACAGATTCCTGTTTAGCCCTTGGTCTTTCACCATTTAGCTGAGAGAGGACTGAGACAGCCAGCTCAGGCTGCATGCCCAAACTGTAGGCAGCTAATGTTAAGCACGCCTCCCTCCTTCCTCCTGGCAAAACTAATCACGCAAAAGCTAAAAAGCAACATTTATTCAGGCTTGTTTGTTTGTTTGGGGTTTTTTTTTGAGTCAAATCATACCTTCTTTGGGCTTTTTTTTGGACGAGCTCTTTACCATGAGAGCTCAGCAGGTCCACAGTGTTATCCAGCTGTGCCATCGTCTTTCAGTGTCCCCCAGCAGACTGTTCGAAGAAAGGTAGCTCTCTGCTCCCATTCACATTTTTATTCACCTGTTTTTTTGCTTTCCCTTCCTTCTCCAACCCCCACAGAGGAGGAGATTTACCTCTGGTTTCAGGGTCTTGTGCTTTAGGACTAATCTTTAGCACTAATCTTTAGGACTGCTCCAGGACTAATCCTTTCTGCACCGGTTATGATGCAGTTGATTGCACAAGTAGATGTTACACTTCAGTTCTGAAAACAAGAATCGTAATCACCTTCTCCTACTAGAGACAATGTAAGGAAAATGCCAGCAATGATTTGCAGGACCTTAGGTACTATTCCAGCAAGAGCCATAAGTATGTGCTTAGCTGCAATAGGATGAATATCGTCTGTTTAACTACTGCTGATGGAGAACAAAAATACAACTGCCCTGTTGTTTTTAAACACAGGATGCAACATTAAAATAAGCGGTATGGACTTGATTTATTTTGCCTGTTAAGATCACCTAATTCCCACCATCTTCAGACTAATTGTTAGGGTTGAAACAGCCATTTGTATTCCCTCTGCCCTTAGGAGAGAGATACAGGTATCTTCAGAGGACAATTTTCTAACACTAATCTTAGGAAGAGATGAAATGGCCCTTGGACATACTTACTTTTCTCGCTTAACTGCAGAGAAGGGCATAAATGTTTCTTCAGACAAACTATTCAATTTTTAAGTAGCTAAAATTAGGTAAGACCAATTTTAGTTGACTTAACTATTAGGCACATTCCATCAGTTATGCTTTCATTACAAAAGTATTTACATAACTCTCTCAGTGCAGTATCTCATTAATTTGAATCCATTTAACCGTTTTTGACAGACATCAGAGCAGCAGCAAAAAAAGAGCTCTGACATCAAGCATGTGACCGAAGGGAGAGACAGCAGCAATAAAATTCAGAAAATGCCTTCGTACAGTAACCAACCTGAGATAGTGTCACAAGATCTTCCCTTGCTTCAGCAAGTAAAGCCAGGATATTTTCATATTAATTTATTCCACTTAAATGTGAGAGCAGCTAAAAGATCTGCTCTTTGGAGCACATTGCTCAACAATAACTTACCTAACACAGAATTATTGCTGGGTGAAATACTGCACACAAACACCTAAGGAGTTGCTGCAGTTTCAAAGGACTGGGGAGAAACCTTCTCTTTTTGGAGAAACTACGACATCTGCTGGTTTTTAGTGAAAAAAAAAAAAAGAAATACTTTATTATTCCAGATTTAAAAAGAGGCATATTCTGTGAGGGCACAAATATGACTTTGGAGATGCAAATGATGGTGACAGCATTGCAACACATCAAGACAGAAGCTGAATTTTTGCAAACCAAGTGAAGTCATCAAAGGTTAAAAAAAAATTTGAAGGTCAGCTTCACAGATCACAGATCACTAGTCTGACAGAATTGCTCTCAAGACATAGGACTTCAATATTTGGAAACAATATTTAAGCACGATTTTCTGAGTTCCATGTTGCTGTCCTATTAGTGCACCCATATAGATGCTTTAGCACTACATTCAAGCACATAAAGTCTTCAGTTTTGGAATGGGAAGCAAAAACATTGCGAGAAGCAATGGAAATCAACCAGTTGCTGGAAATTTTTACTAATAGGCATTTACTAACCATATTCAATAATTAGAAAAAAACAATGTCACAATGCACTAGGAATGCTGGCCTGTTCTCTGATACCTGTTTTTAAATAAATGATAAAACAAGAACTGCCATATATATGATATTTAAAGACGTTGCTTTTCATATGCAAAGGAGTATCCATTTGACATTCCCCGAACTGCTCTGCAGAGTGCTATTCACACCTAAATGCTTCCACATCTCCCGGCAACTGCTGCTTTGTTTCAATCATGTGTGAAGTGATCCATTGATAAACTGTGTTCGCAATCACATTCATACACCACTTTTGAACATTTGCAATGAAAGACGACACGTAAATGGAGAAAGTTGTATTGTTAACTATGAACATTAACGCTGAAAAGAAAAGCTTTCCCTTTGTGCTTGAAGGTCGAAGGTCTGGATCCATTCTTCTCAGCTTAGAATAAAACTGAAATGACATTCAGGGCTTTTATCACCTCCAGATTTCTGACTGCAGCATAATGTAACACAGGAGTCAGGTATAGTCATGGATCCAGGAAAATGGATCATTTCTCATCCATTCAAGATACAGTGAATAAAAAGGTACATATGTAACAGACAGCAATGAGCTTACAACTGGTGTCACTGAGGAACAAAGGCCTTCATGGCAGTCTCTGACACTGTTTAACAGACCTCAGTAGCATTTATTTCTAAATCAGAAAATTAACAGAAGGTTGCAAAAAACTAAATGCCTCCAACTGTGTTTTTCAAGCACTCCAATAAATTTTTCAGCATATTCTGCTGTTACTGCTATAGATCAGATTAAACATAGAGATGACAACGACAAAATGCCATCGCCCAAGACACCAAATCATTTTTTTTGCAGCTTGCTTTTAAAAATCCCCACAAATGGAGAGAAAAATAAGATTAAAAAACACCCAAAAACAACCACTTGAGAAAATGTCAGTATCCAGAACTATACCCAGATGTTAAATAGGAAACCAGTCACCGGAAACCTGGAATTGGCATTATTATATTTTGATGTACAGTACAAAGAACACTTCCAAGGCAGAACTGGCAAAGGACCAGCATCTGCTACCTCCTAATTAACACTTTAATCATAGCATCGCAGGTGGCTGAAACAGAACAATGCAAACCTGGAGCGTACTGGCACGCCGAACCTCGCTCTGTGGGGAGGGCTCCCGCTTCCTCCTGCCTCCCTGCAGAATCCATTCCAGAACTGAGCGCAGGGCTCTGCGTTTGTCTGCTTCTTCACTGCCTTGACAGCCAGTATTATAGTTATTTAGATGTTGTGTAAGTGTATTAGTTAATGTTTTCACAGTGCTGTGAATATGTGAATTGCTATCCAGCTATTCAGTATTATTATTTCCATTAGGAAGAACCTTAAAAGCATATTGAAAAAAGACGGTGCTTAAGTTGAATAACCTCCTTTAAAGAGGAGCAGTAAATCCATCAGATCTTGTCAAGATGTTGTAATACCTGAAATATTTGAAATTATGTCTGCTTTTGCAATATACACACAGGCAAGCACATGTACATACACACTATTTTATTTCAAAGATCAGTACACTGGTTTAACTAGACTATGTTTTAATTACTATAAAATTGAAGAAAAAAAGCCTACACCATTAATATATTACTGATTTGATTAAGATTAAATTAAAAAAAAACATGTCTTAATGGCAATATCAGGAAAAGTAGCCATGGAAATAAGAATTACTAATGCTCTTTTATGCTAATCTAACTGTCTCCATATGATATCTTGTACAAGTTAGACTAAAATTTTATTGATACAAAGAAACTAAGCAGCAAGGTGGTACAAGTTCAGTTAAACCACTAAGAGCTGAAGGACAAAAATTGTAATGCAGACACGGGAATCAAAGTAAAAGTGATTTTTCTGATTCCAGAATAACAGTTCAGAAGAGTCATACACCAGAATAAAACTAGGTTTATGATGAATTGTATCAATAGGACTACAAAGGTATAGACTAATATCTTATGGTGGCTTAATTTCCTATATCAAGAATTATATCGATTTGAAGCCATGTAGTCAGTCAAGTGAAAAAAACCCCACAGTTCTCCACACATATGAGCATAGATAATTCAAACCCTTCAGGAGATTTTATCTCAGAGAGAAAGACTAACTAAAATAAAGTTTGCTAACTTAAAAGTAATGAGAACCCACTTACTTTGAAAAGAAACATATGAAGCAAAATAGCTGTGGCTGGTATAAAAGCAGCTATGTTTTCAGAGAGACAGCATTTTATATCAGTGCATGTAAAAAAAGGACAAACTTACTTATAAGAAACCAGATAATTTCTTACAGCTATAGTTTTTCATGTAATGCAAGTTATCACCTCTCTTTACAGAGCACGCTCCATTTAAAAGGATTGATAGATTCATGTTACTGAAGCAAAGGCTTCACAGACGTGTCGCACCTGATGGCAGGATATGTTTTCTTTAAAGCTGAAATCAGGTTAAACATTTGCTTTTTAACACACAATCTAAGGGTCTCAGCACACAGTTGTTGGTTAAGAGGAAGTTTTGAAGTACTGGAATTTATTCTCTACCCATGGACTGAGCAGGCTGATAAAGCACCAGGCAAGCTGAAGGTTGTGAAAGAAGTTGGGTTTGATGAGTATTTAGTCCAATTTTTTTTGGACCATTGTTTGAGAGGAAGGATTAATGTGAGATTCATGTAGATGTCTTCTTCCTCTGAACCAGTCACTAGAGCACCTGTTACTGCTAATTAAGAAAAATGGTCACTTTTAGAGTGATAGATTGTAAAATAAAATAGACAGCCCTTGATACAGGGAGACTGGAATGAATAGTAAAATTGTGAGACAAAGAGATCCCCCACTGACTAATAATGTAGGGAGCAATTGTCATAATTGTGTGTTTAGAATACAAACTAAAATGTCATGACTTTCTTGGTTTCTCTTCCTCTTACCACCTCAGTTAACATAAAGAACAGTCTTGGAAGGCAGAGATCTTAAATTCCTACACAAGGCTGTCTTAATGGTTAAAGATTTCCTCAGGAAATAGAAGCTGCAGTTTAAAGTCCCATCTCTGTTCTTGTCCAGCTGTCCTGTAAAGCTCAGTTTAGCTATTTTTCTCCTACCTAGACCAGGAAACCTTTGGGAAATTGCCCTGTCTAAGGGTAGCAATCCAGGAGAACGGAACAATGTCTTCTCTTTCTGCATTTTGGAAGAAAATAGGAGAAAAAAAGATGAAAGAGCTAAAGCCAAGAAAAAAAAAAAAACAAAGAAAAAAAAAGCTCTGTAATGAGCAGTATTCTCATTTTTACTCCTCCACTGTCTCCTCTGAAGTTTCCTTCCTTCAGACCAGAGAGGTGGTTGATACACACCACTGCTGCTTCTCTCCCAGGTTCCCTTCACTCTCCATTTGGACCCTCGCCCTAGACTCCATTTCTGTTATCTCTGTTTGTCTGTGATGTTCATTAAACACATCCATAAGGAATGATGGAACGAATCAAGCCTGTGACATTACAAGACTGTTTCCAGACACATTTGTTACTCATCTTGATCCCTCTGCTCCCTGGACCCCACCATGTGTTTGTCTTGCCTGTTCAGTCTGTTGGCCTTTGGGACACGGACTAGTTCTCACAAGTCTGTCCATATTGCTAAATAAATGAGTGTAATAAATGAAGGGTCTGTAGTCATCCATATCACTTACTACTTATTTTCTGATTCTTATCTTTCTTTAGGTAGCAGTATAGATGTCAGTAAAGTGTCCACAAAATCCTTAGCATGGTAGTATAAATTGATTCATAAACAATAATTTAATGATACTTCTCCATGCAGGGAGCTCTGTAGAGCTCATCTTTCCTTGCAGAGTCCCGTTCCTGTCCATGTGTGCTTGTGTAAGGTACAATCCCTCATGCTTAATCATCTAGTAATCCTCACACTTCTACCTGGTCTTAAACTGTGGGTTCAGACAACACAGTAACCAAATCCATGAGATTAAAAGCAGTCAAATTGCCTACAGTTCAGTATACAGATTTAGAGTTCTATCTTAAAATCACTTAATGGGGAAAAATCCTATGAACTGTGCAGGAGCTTTTCTTGTGCAGACCTTTCCTTTATCTTGACCATGAATGCATGTTTCAACACGCTAGAGAACAAATGACAAAGAGGTTTCTAAGTGAAACACATAGCATCACTGCATATTAACCAGTGGAGTGTTTAGTCCCATAAAGTTAATATTTTGAGGCAGATGTGAATGATGACAAACAGCAGGAATCACACTGCCCTGAAAGCTGGGCTAAGGTTGCTCTCTGACAAATTGACTTTAGGTAGTTGTATCAGGTTGTCACAGAAACAATCTAGACTCTCAAGCCTTGAAGAACTTTAATAATATTTTTCTGTATCTTCTTCTCACCTAAGAGTACAGAAGAACCGAGTTATTTTAAAAAGCACTTTAGCGTTAATGAAAGCTCTGTACTAAGCAGTGTAGAGTGTGATTTCTCCTGTGGTTGAAGGTCATGTCTCAATCAAAAGTCTGTAAGTTCTTCCAGATGTTTTTCACATGTGATTTCAATATGGACGGAGGTAATCTCTGTCATTTGCTTAGACCAAATACTCTGAAGCAGCAATGGGTTGCTGAAATTCAAACCATATTTTCCATCCAGTCTTCGCTGTTTCCTTAGAAATGCCATCTGGGGGCAGCCAAATAGGAAAAGCCACTAGCTGACCTTCTGGTACCTTCAGTGAGATTAATGAATCTATCATGGGAGAGGTCAAACGAAGTAGCTCTGCAGCACTGCTGAATCACTGCCACAGAAACACAGGAATTATTTGAAACTCAAAACTTTTTCTCCAACTTTTCAATTTAGCAAATGGTTACCTTTGGCAAGAACCATGCAAAGGAGCCTCAGGCTTAAATAATTTAGTTGTGTGGAAAGATGAACGAAAGTGGGTGGAGGGAGGGCCGGAGGTAGAAGCTCTATTACATTTGGAGTGGCAGACTTCATTGCATGTGATGGGAGGGAGTTGAAAGGCATATGCTTATTGCAGAGATCCACAGAGAGCAGATAAGTAGGGAAAAAAAGTCATTTATCAAGTGACAGTGGCTGGCATTGTGTTGCTGTTAATTCTGTCTCACTTCCAAAGTTCGTGCATCAAATGGTACTAACATCAACCTTGTGGAAAATTGTTGTTCCTTTGTTACATCAAAAAGTTATCAAATATGTGTTATTTCCTTTCATTTTCCATAATTTCTGCAATTTGTTTTATGGAAAAACAGGAAATAAAAGAAGTTGAAGTAAGGCAACTCTGCAGGGACAGAACTGAAAATCCAAAGGTTTATTGCACAGACATTCTTAAGTAAAGTGTACATGTAAATAAAAAAAAAAGTCATTTATCAAACACCACTGGTGATTTTGTTGAAGGTGTCCCTGTTTGCTGCAGGAAGGCTGGACAACACAACCTTTAAAGGTTCCTTCCAACCCAAACTATCCTGTGATTCTATGATCACAGAATCATTTATGTTGGAAAAGACCTTTAAGATCACAGAGTCCAGCTGTTAACTTGGCAATGCCAAGACCACCACTAAACCATGTCCTTAAGCATCACATCTCTTTTAAATACCTCGAGGGCTGGTGACTCAATCACTTCCCTGGGCAGGCTGTTGCAATACTTGTCAACTCTTAGTAAAGAAATTCTATGGTCGTATGACCAGTCTGGTGTTGCTGAGGTAACCTTGAGGTGGCACATTCTGTGATAATCATTTTACTGTTAACCTGAAATGAAGGAATGGTGCACAATTACCCTTTTCTACAAGCTGTCACTAAGGAGCGTTGCGCACCTGCTTTCAGAATAGAGAAGTGTTCTCAGTAGTGTTAGCCAACTCTTTGCGGGCTCAGTAAAACGAAATACAACGTTTTTCACTCTAGGATAGGAAATAATACTCATTTCTTCTCAGCATGCCTGCATAAGTTGAAGTCTGCATAAGTTGAAGCCATGAGATAGATTCAGCCTTATTGTTTTTAACCTCAGCCAGCAACTAAACACCATGCAGCTGCATGCTCACTCCTCCATGCTCCCAGAAGAACTGACAAAAAAGTAACTTCTGGGTTGAGATAAAAACAGTTTCAAAAGTAAACTAAAATAAAATATACAAACAATAATAACAAAATATAATAATAAAAAGAAGAATAAATAGGAAGAAGAAGAATCATAGAATCATAGAATGTTAGGGATTGGAAGGGATCTCGAAAGATCATCTAGTCCAACCCCCTGCCAGTGCAGGATCACCTAGTGGGCAGTAAGTTGTCCACAGGACAGCAATATGCCCTTGTGGCCAAGAGGGCCAATGGAATCATGGAGGGCATTAAGAAAAGTGTGTCCAGCAAGTCTAGGGAGGTTCTCCTCCCTCTCTGCTCTGCCCTGGTGAGACCACACCTGGAATACTGTGTGCAGTTTTGGGCTCCCCAATTCAAGAGAGACAGGGAGCTACTGAAGAGAATCCAACGGAGAGCTGCAACGATGATTAACGGACTTGAACTTGAAGAAGAAGAATGATGATGGAATATAACTAAAAGAGAGAGAAATAAAACCCAAGAAAAGGACAAGTAATGTACAATGCAACTGCTCACCACCTGCTGGTCTTTGACCAAGCAGTGATACACACAACCTCAGTCAATTCTGCCCAGTTTATATACTGAACATGATGTCCTATGGTATGGAGTACTCCTTTGTCTAGTTTGGGTCAGCCATTCTGTCCATGCTGCCTCCCAGCTTTTTGTGCTCGTGCACACTAGCAACATATGAGAAATTGAAAAGTCTTGGAATTCCTAAGAGCAACCAAAACCATCAGTATATTATCAACATCCTTCTTATACTGAATCCAAACCACGACACTGCTAGATGCTATGAAGGAAAATCAGTTCTATCCTAGCTGAAACCAGGACATGCCTAAATTAATCTGGAATGTAAAATAAAACTGTTTAGATGCCATCAGTGAAACTAATATGAATTGTAAGTCAACAATTGAAATAAATATCTTTAAAAAACTTACCTCTCAAGACAGGTGATTTCGGCTATTAGCTTACAAACTAATTTTGTGGTGAAGAATTAGCCAAGTATCCTTCCACCTACTGACAAGTTTTAGCTCCAAAACACAGGATGAAGGATGTTGGAGCTTTGTAATGAGACAACAAGATGCAGAGTCAAGATTCAGCTTGTTGAATGACAGCTCTGTCAGCTGTTTTTTACACTAATGATGCAGGTAAAGGTACTAGACAAAGTCAGGTTACCCAAATTTGGATATGCATCAGCCAGTCTCCTACCTGTGCTGTTTCTCAAAACGTCTCACTGTGGCTACTATTCATCATTTCTTTTTTCATCTACTTGCCCCCTAGTACTTTTTCTTCAACCCTTTCTATCTGCTAAAAGAACCGAAGATTTTATATCCCTGTCGTGGGTTGACCCTGGCCAGCCGCCAGGTACCCACACAGCCGCTCACTCACTCCCCCCTTCACTACTGAGCAGGGGGAGAAAATATCTCCAAGGGCTCAGGGTTTGAGATAAGGACAGGGAGATCACCCTCATTTACCGTCCCGGGCAAAACAGACTCAGTTTTGGGGAAATTAGGTACATCTATTAAAAGAACTAATCAGAGAGGAGTAGTGAGAAGTAAGAAAGAGCAAACAAATCTTAAACAGAACACCTTCCCCCCATCCCTCCCTTCTTCCCGGGCTTAACATCAATCCCGGTTTCTCCACCTCCTCCCCCCGAGCGGCGCAGGGGGACAGGGAATGGGGGTTACGGTCAGTTCATCCGACGTTGGTTCCACCGCTTCTTCACTCCGGGGGAGGACTCTTCACTCTTCCCCAGGGCCACTGTGGGGTCCCTCTCAGGGGAGACAAGCTTCACACTCTCTTCTCCACATGAGTCGTCCCACGAAGGGCAATTCATCACAAACTGCCCAACGCGAGACACCTCACGAGGGGCAGCCCACCCCTCGTGAGTCTGAGGCGCAGTCCTTCGGGGGAAACTGCTCCAGCGTGAGCCACCCACAACGTCCCAAAAGTCCCACTGGCCAACCTGCTCCAGCGTGGGCATTCCCTCTTCCACGGGCTACAGGTTCCGGCAGCGACTTGCTCTGATGGGGGCTTCCCACGGGCTACAGTCCCCTTTCAGGCATCCACCCACATGGTGTGGAGTCCTCGGTGGACATCTACGCGGTGATCCTCACGGTGGACTTCTGCACCTCGCCCATGGGCTGCAGGGGGACAACCCACTTCACCATGGTCTTCACCACAGACCCGGGGGACTCCTTCTGCTCCGGCGCCTGGAGCTCATCCTCCCCCCTCCCCCTTCTTCACTGACCTTGGTGTCTGCACAGATTCTCACTCCTCCATCTCTGTGCCAGCTGTTGTGGCGCAGTTCTTTTTCCCGTTCTTAAATATGTTTTTCACAGAGGCGTTCCTCTGCTATCACCTTACTGATAGGCTCAGCCTTGGCCAGCGGCGGGTCCCTCTTTGTAGCCGGCTGGCATTGGCTCTATCAAACCTGGGGAGCTTCTAGCAGCTTCTTACAGAAGCCACCCTGCAGCTCCCCCCCCCCCCGCCGCTGAAATCTGGCCAGGCCAAACCAAAACAATCCCAAAGAGCAGCAAAGTGCTGCAATTGTGCTGTGATGCCTAAGACTTCTGTCAGTGCAAGGGAAAACAGATTCTCTTTGAAGAGCTGCTGAAGGAGAAACACAGCATTTTATCACATGTAAATGCATGAAGCTCTCTTCTGGCAGCCCACTTATTTACATTATGTGTTGCATCATCAGTCTTGTCTTCTGGAAATGCACAGAGAGCAGCAAGATTGAAAACCATAGTACTGAAAGGAATTTTGTAGACAAGCCATTGAACTGTTACTAGTGTAGTTGACCTTGACCTTCACATCCCATCAGCCATGTGGTTGTCACTATGTCTGACCATGAAGGTGGCTGCAGTTTTTTTCTTTGGATCTGGCACGCAGAATTACAGAATCACAGAATATCAGGGGTTGGAAGGGACCTCGAAAGATCATCTAGTCAGAGGAGGATCACCTAAATTAAGTCACACAAGAATGCATCCCGGTGGGTTTTGAATGTCTCCAGAGGAGGCTCCACAACCTCCCTGGGCAGCCTGTTTCAGTGCTCTGTCACCCTCACAGTGAAAAACTTTTTCCTAATGTTTTTATGGAACCTCCTGTGCTTCAGCTTGCATCTGTTGTCCCTTGCCCTGTCATTGGACATCAATTAGAAGAGTCTGGCTCCGTTCTTCTGACACTCATCCTTTACATATTTATAAACGTATTTATGAACATCAGTGAGGTCATTCCTCAGTCTCCTCTTCTCCAAAGTGAAGAGACCCAGCTCCTTCAGCCTTTCCTCATCAGGGAGATGTTCCACTCCCCGCATCATCTTTGTGGCTCTGCGCTGGACTCTCTCAAGCAGTTCCCTGTCCTTGAGCTGAGGGGCCCAAAACTGGACACAATATTCCAGATGCATCCTCACCAGAGCAAAGCAGAGCAGGAGAAAGAGAACCTCTCTAGACTTACTAACCACATCCTTTCTAATACACCCCAGGATGCCATTGGCCTTCTTGGCCATGAGGGCATCTTGATGGCTCATGGTCATCCTGCACCAGAACCCTCAGGTCCCTTTCCCCTCTGCTGCTCTCCAACAGGTCAGTCCCCAACCTGCAGTGATACTTGTGGTTGCTCTTTCCCAGGTGCAAAACTCTACACTTGCTCTTGTTGTATTTCATAAAATTTCTCCCCGCTCAGCTCTCCAGCCTGTCCAGGTCTTGCTGAATGGCAGCACAGCCTTCTGGTGTGTCAGTCACTCCTCTCAGTTTTGTATCATGGGCAAACTTGGTAACAGCACACTCTGTTCCCTCATCCACGTTATTGCTGAATATATTGAATAGTACTGATCCCAGTATTGACCCCTGAGGGACTCCAATGTCCTCTCTGGGAGCCCTGGGCACTCCTTTGCCCCTGACAGCAATCATTTGGCTTCCGTTAAATAAATATGATGAGCAGAAACATCAGCAGTGTCATGCATGTTTCACAAGGTATTTGTTTTGTGGGGGATGATTTCAGGTAGAAGGAAAAATATGGCTTAGTATGGGTTTTGTAAAGGAATGTTGTGTAACCTTTCCACATACATAAAAGAGCAGTTCATCTGTTTTCAGGCTTAAGAGAAACTCTTTTGTTCCCTACCATTCACGCCAGTATAAATTTCTCAGAAGACGTGACAACATCACACATTCAAAGGCAGCACCATCTCAAAGAATTCTCCTGTAAACACTGCATCTCAGGAAAATCAAGTACCCTGCTAGCCTCCCACCCTCAGAGGGGCCACTCTCTCTGTAGAAGCAGAGAGAGATTCCAATGCCATTAGATATCAGGTTTTTTAAACCAGAAATTATGCTAGCAGAGCACTGACAACATGTTAGGTGCTCTGTGGCTGAGGTGGCCTCTGTCCATAAACTATTAGGAAGCTTTGAGGCAAAAGTTGTGTTCAACATTTAATGCAAAACAACCACACACAATCCAGTCTCTATAATTTATTTTCCTAATCCATTTTTTAATACTGTTACAGCTTCTGCAATAACATCCTGTGGCAATGAGTTCCACGGGCTGTTTATGCCTTTTCTGTAAAAAAAACTTCAAAAAAAAATGATTTATGGCCGTCTCTTGGTATATACATGTGTATAGATTATTTATTTATGTGTTTGTTTATATATTTATTTTATTTGTATATAGCGTATTGGTACTGAGTATCCTTCCCGAGCCTGTTATGATTTTGGAAATGCTTGTGAAAGAAACATAATAACATGGAGTCACAGAATCCCAAAAGAATTTCCTCAAGTGTAGTAAAAGGATGGAGAATAGATTATTCTGAAGATTAGAAAGAGGATTAAAGTAAAATAAGAAGGAATGTGTGGAAAGTTAAATTTTCTGGGCTTAAATAAGGTGTCATCTTTCCTTTAAAGCCTGCTGGAGCAGTGCACAAGATGGATGGTTTATATTTCAGGAAGTAATATTTCCTGCAATCTCTCTCAAACATACCTCTACTCAGAAATATACCTGTTCTCCATCTATTACCCTAATATGAAACAAAATAAATTCTTCACTAAAAGCTGACCCTAGTGAAAATCTCTAGTGATAATGAAACAGCAAACTTGAAGTGTCACCAACATATTAACAATCTCTTAAAGAATACTTTCAGTTTCTTGCAGACATGAACTGGCCTCTTAGCCTATTGCTTGTGTTGAAAGAGCTCCATGGCCATTCTTCAATGCAAAAAATGTCCCCATGAGCACGGTTAGCCAATATCCCCAGCACTACGTGAGGCATTGAAATACATTTCTGAAGCAGCCAAGTGCCTACTCAAGGAGCTAAGAGAATTAAAACCATAATCCAGGATGCAGGTCGTTCTTAATCCTGACAAAGCCTTAATTTCCATGTTTCTTTTCTCACAATCTTAAAACATTTTACAGGCATGAATACCATTCCTCTCTCTGCCTTCTACATATCAGACTGCAGTTTAGGGCAGTTGGGCAGAAAACCAGTCTGCTTGTTTCAAGTCAAAACTTATTTCCATGTTCTTTTGTGATAATTTAAGGGAAGTAAGAGCACTTCCTGTATCTTGTTCCTGCCATTTCCCTTTCTCTCTTTGTATATAGCAGGGGTTATTTTTTCATGCTTGACCTGTCATTTGTATAAACTCATATCTCCAGCTATGACCCAAGTATCCAGAAAGAGAAAACTGATGGGGTAGTCAACCTGCACTGGACAGTAGATGGGATCTTTATTAGCAAGATACAGCAGCAGAACTCCTTCCTCCTGCCTCAGGTTGCTACCTTGCCCACAGCTGTTCTACATATAAATGTAAAATTATCTTGTGAGAGATTTCATAAACATGACAGTTAAAAAGCTTTATCTTCACTGGTGGTGAATTCAAAACCTTAAGCTTTTATGAAAGGATCTTCCACATAATGTATCTGAACAACAAAGAGAGAAATGAGGCTTTTACAGGACAAACAGTAATATGTATTTTTCACTATACTTACCACACTTTCAGTATTTTCTGTTGTTTGTAAGACACACAGTAACAGTGCTGTTTCGACTGTAGAATCTTACTCAATTACTTCACTCATTAGATTACTAAAACTGGGGGGACAGGGATGGGAGTGTGGAAGCCGACTTCATGAGAAAGTTCGTTGTCCTTTGGTATTATGCAAATAGTCTCAAATAATCCTAGAGTAATGAGAATTTTGGAAAGCAAAGGTTGCAGTGAATGTTTGATGAAGAAACAGTATGTCAACAGTCTAAACATGGCTTGATTATGGAAATGAAATTTGAGTAAGGAATTCAACCAATAAAGCAGGAAATGGCTAATTAAAGGAACCCATGCATTAAATTATATTATTCTCTACACAAGAGTTCTTTCTCAAGTTCTATTTAAGTAGCATCACATAGCAACATATCATTAAAAATCTAATACCACTTTCAAGATACAAAAGGCATCCCACTTTTAACAGGAAATAGCAGCCCACATAAGAGATTTTCATTAACTGAAACAAATATTTTCACTATTAAAATGTACCTGAGGTTTTATGTTCAGCACACAGAACATGAAGCTGATCTCAAGGAAAAAGTAAAAGCAATAAGAAAATGCATTCACAGGCGTAAGAAGTATTTACACATCTTCTAGACAGCAGAAGAAATACTCTCAGCTCCAAAGAGTTTTATAAACACTAGCATGAATATTCATATTTCATAAGGTTTGTACCCTAAAGCTCATCATCTGCTTATTATATGCTGTGTGCCACTCTCAGCTCACACTTTTTAGTAATTCAATCCCAAATCATAAACAATTGCATGTAATTTACATTTACAAATGATCATGAATTGAGAGAAAGTCAGTCTGCATATAGCACAGTGGGGATGGTAGTGTTTGCAGCCCCTAGTGCGGGTGACAGGGGTGACAGCGGTGACCTTGTTTTCCAGCAAAGATGCATTCCTGCTGGTAAGCATTGTGCTCTGTTACATTTAGGCTCCTTTATCCTGATCACAGAATCATAAAATCATTGTGGCTAGAAAAGACCTTTAAGATCAAGTCCAACCATTATTTAACTCTACCAGGGCCACTTCTTCTCATGTCCCTGAGCACCATATCTAGATAGATTTTAAACACATGCAAAGATGACATTTCAACCACTTCCCTGGGCAACCTGTTCCAGTTTTTAGAACCCCCTCAGTGTAGAAGTTTTTTGTGACGTCTAACCTAGACCTTTCCTGGTGCAACTTCAGACCATTTCCTCTCATTCTATCAGTTGTAACTTCGGAGAAGAGACCAACACCCCCCTCTCTACAACCTCTTTTCAGATAGCTGTAGGGAGCAATGAGGTCTCCCCTCAGTCTCCTTTTCTTCAGAGTAAACAACCCCAGTTCTCTCAGCTGTTTCTCATAAGACTTATTCTCAAGACCTTTCACCAACTTTGTTGCTCTTCTCTGGACCCACTCCAACATCTCAATGTCTTTGTTATACTGCGGTGTCCAAAGATGACCACAGTACTCAAGGTGAGGCCTCACCAATGTTGAGTATAGGGGGACAATCACTTCTCTAGTCCTGCCGTATCTATTCCTGATACAAGCCAGGATGCCATTGGCCTTCTTGACCACCTAGGCACACTGTTGGCTCATGTTCAGCTGGTCGCCCACCAGCACCCCCAGATCCTTTTCTCTCAGGCAGCTTTCCAGACACTCTTCCCCAAGGCTGTAGCACTGCCAAGGGTTGTTATAACCCAAGTGCAGGACCCAGCACTTGGCCTTGTTAAATTTCATACAGTTTGCCTTGACCCATCAATCCAACCCGTTTAGATCCCTCTGAAAAGTGTTTCTGTCCTCAAGCAGATCAACAATCCCACCCAGCTTGGTGTCATCTGCAAACTTACTGAAGGTGTTCTCCATCTCCTAGTCAAGATCATTAATAAAGATATTAAACGGAACTGGCCCCAAAACTGAGCCCTTGGGGACACCACTTGTAATCATTGACTGACTAAATTTAATTTCATTAACCATCATTATTTGGGCTCAGCCATCCAGCTAGTGTTTGATCCAACAGAGTGTATGCTCACCCAAGCCTTGGGCAGCCATTGTTTTCATGAGAATATTGTGGGGGACAGATGATGACCAGCTTTGCCCTCAAATGAGACAAGGAATGCCAATGCTGTAACAGCAGTTGTGACACCACAATGCCTCCAATTCCAAGTCATGATGCAGGATGTTGAAGCAGCTGAGCCAAAAAAGAGCAGAAACAGGTTTCCTGTCAAATGCTCACAAACTGGAACGGGGTCAAATCATCAATGAAAAAAAAGCCAGAGTTTGTTGGTTAAAAGTAATTTTTCCAAGGACGAGTAACCATTGTTCACATTTGATGAGTGTTTTGAGATGTAAGGTGTTACCTGAAAAAATCAAAGTTGTTTATTTCTTCATTTGTATATAAAGTGATATGATTTTTCATTCTAAACCCCTTTTAAAAAGATTTTAATTTCATTTAATATAGGTAATGTTATTATTGAGAAGAAAGTTGTACTTTGAGCAGCAAAGTGAAAAATCTTTTAAAACTACATAATTATAGTCTACTTACTATCTAACTACCACACAACAACAATAGGATAAAGGTGGGAGACACAGGTAGTCATTGCAACTTCCTAACAGTTTAAATTTTGCAAGCATGTGATTGAAAACATTTGAAAATTGAGACCCCTGGCCAGTTCATGAAGACGTTCTTCACAAATCTGACATATCTGAGAGAGAGCTCAGAAGAATTTGCTTGAAAATTTAATACTTGCTGATTAAAGCTGTTATGTATTTAAGTTCAATCAATTTCTAACTACTTGTTTTGTAACTTCATGCTTCATCCTAAATAATGTGACAATACTATACTCTTATAAAAACAATGTGTAGGTCACTCCACAGCACACACAGACTGCCTAGGATGGAAATACAAAATTAAGCACATGAATGCTGAACATCAGAATAGCACAAATATTTATCAAATTGTTTTATCTGGCTAGCAGAATACTCATGTCAACCAAACCAAATTTTTCCAATGGAGTTTACATCTCCAGAGCAGCACTAAAGTATCTAATATAACTAACATGTTTGGGGTGTTAGGGATTTTCAAGACTGAGAAAAAATGATGATGAGAGAAAGTAATTGTAGTTAATACAAAGTGAAATCTAAAGAATCCCATCAGCTTGAAATGAGCTGCGTAGAATATCTCCCAGTCTGGCAATTGCATTAATGAGTATGCAGTTTCATGGCACCGAGTTGTTACGAACACTGGACTATGATCCTAATTACACTTTATAACGCATAAACAACTTATAAATATAGAAAAGCTGCTTTAAAACCTACAGTTACCAAACACATAGATGTAGATTCACCAGAAAGATACTGAGGAGAATTCCCTTGCTCCACAGGCAAACTTCTGACATACAGCAATTAACATGCGTGGATCAACAAAAAAAGGGTACAGCGAGGTAACATCACAGTTAACAAAGAGGGTTATCAGTTAAGCAATATTTTAATTTGAGCTCTGACATTCATTTTACAGTAGACACATTTATTGTACCCAGTCTCAGCTCCTTCTTTCATCTCTGACATGGTGATTAAGTACGTAAACATACTTTCCATGTTTTATCTTTTGTATTTGTACAGGGATCCTGCGCTGGGTATCCAGTATTTGTTAAACACTGTAGTAATATAACTAATAGCTATACATTTATGGCAAATTATAAATGAGAAATTAGACATAAAATGTTCTAGCATTCCCTTTAAACTTCATGAAGTATATTTTTTATAAACATTTAAATAATATATTCTTATGTATATGTACATTTCTATTGGTTCTGAGGACAAAAATACTGAAAAGCCATCAAGCTCTGAAAATTGGTCTGTAAGTGATCAAATAAGTAAATTGGTCTTATAGTGCAATGAGGGAGGTGCATCAGACAGTAAATAAAGGCTTGTTAATTGGGAAAACCATCTGAATTTGTGAGAACAGCCAAATTTAGATTTAAAAGAAGAAACAAGAAAATGCATAAGCTTCATTCACCATCTTTTATAAAGTTGAATCTGAAGTGACAAGCATAAATATTGACCTCTTAACAAGCATGCTATTAAGTATTTAATTTAGCTCAGCATTCTGGCTCTTTGGATTAAATATAGGTAGGAGCAATTCACTGACTACAGGCTGATAGGAGACTTTCTCACCCTCTCTAACCCTTCTGTGCATGCCACAATCACTACATCTGTAAACCAAACTGAATATATTCAAAATATATGCTTTGAGAGTAACACATTTTCAGCACGGGATTACTCCGTTACAGCTCTGTGGCCCTGGCATAGCTGGCCAGAGACAAAGCTCTTTTGAGAGCACCGAGAAAGCCTGTTATTCCCTTAGGCTCTTCTTTAGGGGCTCTCTTATGCCATGATGGACCTTAGATCTAGACCCTTAGAGATATTCTCATGTCTTTTGAGTCCTATATTGGTCTGCTTTCATCTCTTTGAGATAAACAAATATATGCCAACACCACCGGCAGACCAACGGAATATTCAGGACAAGGAGTCTAGACAGAAGATATCAGGCAGAGAGAAACACAGGCACGGTTCCTCTGAAATTACATTGACACAGTTCATTCTGACCTAAGGCCACAATTTTCTCTCTTTCTTCTCATTTAAATTCATTTTGCTGGTTATTTTTCATAGACTCACAGAATCAGTTAGGTTAGAAAGACCTTTAAGATCATTGAGCCCAACCATTAACGTCGCAATGCCAAGTGCACAAATAAACAATGTCCCTAAGCACCACATTCTGTGGTGCAGACTGCTTCCCTGCCCATTCAAATTATTGACGATGCATAAGTAGGCTCCGTCTTCATTCCCTTCTCCCATCTTTTTCCCATGTGCTTTATGTAAAGGAGCATATCATCTGCTTTCTCTTTTTGCATTGCAACCAAAATTCTGTAGGAAAACAGAAAGCAAAAAACCCAGAATTTTCCTTGGGTAGGTGTCCAGATGGTATCGTTAATATAACTCATTACCTCTCATTGAAGATGGTTTGATTGATGATTTAAAAAACTATCCCTACTTTTCAGTATTGTCTTGTTGTTGCCAAGGAGTCTTTTAGTAAATACTTACTTTTGGAAAAAAGGAGGGTGACAAATCACTTTCCATGTTTCCATGACTGCTGCAGTGTTTAATTTATTTTGATTCATTTTGTGCTTACATCTGCTTTCAGTCTTTGTTTCTTGTCCTTTGAGAATTCACCTAATCTGCTTAGGTTTCCAAAAAATTGATTGGGAATTTCATATTATAATCTTCCTCCAAGGAAAAAAAACACAAAACATTTGATTTTGTTGCTCTTTCCCCTGGAAGATTTGTGAAGTACAGGATGTAACTATAACAGATGTGAATACGAAACAGAACACCCAAGTCATCTATGATACAAAGTTATTTCACTGGAATAAGAAAAACTTTACCTTTCATGACCTCATCAGAGTTTGTTCCAGGTCTTAGCTAGAATTTCTAGTTCATCTTATAGACCTATATGAACTGTAGAAGCAAAGATCCATATTTTTAACTCCATTCAGCAAAACACAGAGTGCCCTTAATGCTAACAGAATTTAAACCCGTCATTAAGTTCCTTTGAACAGTTGAAAACATCACTTCATAACGTTTTCCAGTGCATATTTGGCATTTAACATCCTTTCAGTTATACATCTAATTCCATGTGCATAGTTAAAACACTGGATGTAGGTTTTTAATCAACCTTAGTTATGAAGCAAATGAAAATATTCATACAATGGGTGAATCACACAAAACTCAGACCTGCGTTTAGTGGATATGTTCCTATGAATCAGTCAACTGTTGGAGTATAAATCTGTGTCAGCAGATGTTGCCCCTGCCAGTTGTGCAGTTTGAAAGCTGCTTGAAATTCCCTAAGAGCATTTTCTTCAGGGGGAAAATGGAAACAACCAGATGCAAAGAGAAAGATCTTGTCTTCCTTCTCAACCTGCTTTCAAATGCACTGATACTCAGCTATTCCTACAGTGAGGGAAAGGAACAAAGAGAGTTCTCCCATCCCAACTTAACTTCATTGGTTACATCCTTCACTCCACTCTTCTGATTTTCCATCCCAGTAAATGCTACAAGGAGATGTTGTAAATGCGACTAGCTTTTCACTGTGGTCTTCATGTGAATTTTGACAATGGATGGGGATCTATTTAAGCTTTAGATTTGGCTGGAAAACTTCATTCTCCTGTGAAGATGAACAGTCTTTGCTCTATGTATTTTTATGGTGACTTTTGGGGACACAAAATTTAGAGGGAATCAAGAAACTGATTTTGATAAAATGTAACATGTATTACAACATCTTTACATTTTTAAGTAGAAAGGTATTTCTAATATATTAATAAAGATGATTCAAAACGCAAAAGATACATTATCTCAGTGATATCTGGTTTTCTTTTTTACTACTTTTGGGTTTCTTCCTTTACTGTGGTGTGTACTCCATTTCCTATGTCCCTTACTTTAAATTTAAAGTGAAATAGTTTCCAGGTGCAATTTTACTGCTCCCTTACCCACATAAAAACTAGAAGACACTGCAGAATCCCTGTTGAGGCACCACTAGCAATAAGTTTGGAAAATACCCATCATGAAGATATTTTACTGCTCTGCTGACTTAGGAAAAAAAAATCTTAGAACAGGATGAAGTGTAAAAACAGTTTAATAGTGATAAATTCACTTTGAGGGTGTTGTGATAACTTCTTGAGAACTTTTGCTTAAAATATGCATAAACACACAGGGGATGCGTTTTGGGAAGTGGAACTTTTCATGCTCTGTAGAAGTCAAGTGCAATTAGTCAGTTGCAATTCAACTACATTTATGTGTTAAATAATGTTGCTGAGAAAGATCACATGCTGTTTAGCCCTAAAGCAAAATACTAATACAGCTTTAATTTTATTTTCCTTAGCCTTTGCATAAAGTTGGTTTGCAACTTTTTGGTTTAGAATAAAGCAAAGTACCCCAGCTTTTGTATTTTATATTGAAATAAACTTGAGGCTTGTGTCAGAGAAGATTTATTCCTAAAAGTCAGAGTAAAATGATTAACTCTAGAAGGCTAAATGAAAGAATTTATTTCCCTGCTACTAAATTTTAAACATAGCAAAAGTTTAAGATTTGTAGTTGTCTTTCCAGCAGAATGCAGTGCACTACCCTCCCTTTCTCAAAGTGTTTCTTAATCCATGAGGACTTTATTTCCTCTTCTAAATAAAATAGAAAATAATTTTGAGGGTTTTTTTTTAATCCAGGCATACGATATTTTTTACTAGATTACTTTGGCTCAGGTAATGGTTTTGGAAAGAGACTTTGAATTGAAATGGATGAAGAAAACTAATTATTGCATACAAATTTTACCTGATTGTATTCTTACAATTCTAAGAAGTACACCTGATCAGCCTAAAAGATGTCAGAATTCAGGTCAGGTAATAAACCGGTTTCCTTCAAAACAGTGCAGTATTTCAGAATTTAGATAAATGGAGAAGATTTCATTGGGCCAGTAATCTCCAAAGTGAGAGAGAGTAAGAATGACCTCAACATAAGGTTTTAAAAAAAAACTAGTAACATTTGTAGAAATTAGTAAACTAGTTAAAAAAAAACCCCAAAAAACTTAGTAGCAATTTCATCTCTTAGGAACATCCCCCCTAAACATCTCCATATGTGTGCACAAGGAAAAGCAGAGGAGAAGCCAGCTGCCTGCCCAAAGCTCCTCCTTGGGAAAGTTACTCCCTAGACCTTCTCTCTAGACCTCTTACCTTGCCAAGTTTCACCCCATTCAGGACTTGGTTGTCTGTGGAACTCCAGTTTTCACTCCTATAAGAACATATATCCTGAAAATTATGTATTATCTCCTTTCCAGGCCCCTGGTTCATAAAATTATTTTCATCCATGCTCAGTCTGATCTCAGGTCACTGCAGTTTTTGAGCTATTCATTAAAATATTCTGCAGATGAACACCAGCTGTTGCTGTTGGACACCATCTGGTTTCTCCCTTGAGCAAGACCACATTACAGCATCCACTTCTTTTATGGCGTGAGTTCAACGAACACTGCCTTAAACCAAGGTGAGAACTTGTAGCAAAAAACTGTATCTGCTGGCAGAAGAGAAATATTTCTGTTATATCAATGATGTTTTTCTACTAGTTTTCAGGAAGAAGTCAAAAATCCTTATCTTCAAGCCCATCCTTCTTGCTATTAGATGCAGGGATTTTTTCACGAAAGACTCCCTGTCATGGGAAACAAATTCCTGACACCCCCTGGACACCTCTCATTTACCCTTTTGCATTCATTTGGACGAAATTAGTCACTGGAACAGGAATCCTTCAACATCCGGCATTTAAGGAAAGCAGCAGAGCAAGAGACAGAAAGCAATTTATTTTTTTTTCAGAGTAGAAAACTCTGGTCTTTGGAAGGAGAGCTTACAGTGCTGAAGATCATGTGAGCTCCTGGCTTCCGATGCTAGCCTGTATCCTTATCAATAAGATTGCTGAGAATTGTCTTGAAATCCAAACACTTCCATGAAAATTATCTACATTGTCTGATTCACTGGAAAAACAATTCAAGAAAAATATTGAGTTTCAAATGCATTTGTATTTCATCTTGACCTATTGAAACTGTAAAATGGAGTGTGTCCAGCTGCTAGAGCTGGTGAGGAGGTTTCTCAGAGCAAGATGCAATCTGCTTGGACCTTCTCCCATACTGAGATGTGGAGATGCATGCACTTTACAACATAATTTCGCACATAGATGTCTGTATGAACGAGCTACTAACAGAGGGTATAATTAGAAAAGTACCATGAGGAGATTCATGTGATTTGTAATAAATTATAAAATTCATATGTAGAGTCATACTGGGCAGAGATTTTCTAATTAGACCATTAAATACTTTTATGTTGATAGTACCCAAGCCTGAGCAGAGTAGAACATTTACAAATTGGTCAGAGGAGAATGTATACACTTATTCATTCCACATCCACCAAGACCTAAGAAATTAGAAGAAATAACACAAAGTGCAGTGGATAAAGCAGTTATTAACAGTCTGCAAGAGAGAAACTCAAATTGCCAAGTGGACAGTTTGGAAGACATAGTCTCTCCCACCTTTAACTCCTGAGAGTCTATGGAAAGAGCTATTGACTACATAGAGACGAAGCATGCATAATTGCATTATGTCACAATTTTACACTTAGCATATGGCCATGATTCTGTCTCCAAAGTTAGAAATTCAGATATGAAAACAAGGGACAATGCATCTGATCCTCATCTTCATTAAACTGGATTTTCATTGTTGTCTTTTCAGCCTATTTTTTCTCATAACATTCAGTCATTCTGATATCAGCTGATTCAGGATGTGAACAGCTAATTAGATTTGGATGATTTCATGCATCCCAAAGAGGAAGCTGAAATTTGGCAGAATCCTTCTGAAAAAAAAAGTCATGCTAGAAGAATCAAGATGTACTGCTCTGTAAATAAAACCTGTTTTCATATTCTACTCAAACAGAACAAGTAGTTTGTGCCTCCTGAGTAACCACATGGTTGAGGTTACTGACTGTTTTCATTAAAGATCAAGAGGAAATTTCCCTTTTTTGTGGATCTGAAGCATTATAGAAACTAATTTGTGAATCATACAGTCTTTCGTATGATAGCCTCCATCACCAGACACGAGAAGCAGCTAGAGTTGTTAACCTCTGCAGCTGTTGTCTAGCCCACTGTATAAAATCTCTTACTTACCTTGCTAATCAGAGCCCATAAAAAGTACTATGTAACTATGACTTGTATCAAAATAAAGCATTCAGAGTGACAAAGCAATGCTGATTTTGCTTGGACCTTGGTGAGCGCCGAATGTCACTGTTGGGCTGGACAAACAGACGTTGTCATTCAGGAACACAAGATGTGTCAGTGAATAGGTCAGATCACATGCAGGGTGAGCTTCATAGAATCATACAATCATTCAGTTTGGAAATGACCCTTGGGATCATCACATTCAACCATTAACCCTATTCTCAAAGTTCACCCCTAAACCATATCCCACAACACCACATCTAAATGACTTTTAAACACATCCGGGGTGGTGACCCAACCACCTATGCAGGCAGCCTATTCCAATGTCTGACTACATTTTCTGTGAAAAACTTTTTCCAAATGTCCAGTCTAAATCTACCCTGTTGCTGTTTGAAGCCATTCCCTCTTGTTCTATCGCAAATTACCTGTGAGAAGAGACCAGCACCAACCTCTCTACAATATCTTTTCAGGTACATGTAGAGAGTGGTGAGGTCTCCCCTCAGTCTCCTCTTCTTCAAACTAAATGGCCCCAGCTCCTTCAATCGCTCTCCATAAGATTTATTCTTCAGGCCTTTCATTAGCTTTGTTGCCCTTCTCTGCATTCGCTCCAGCATTCTGTTCCAGTCTCTGAACTTCTGAAGAATTTGAATTTCCTTTTCAAGTTAACTCACCTGAAGGCTTGTGGACAAAGAAAGCACAGTGAAACTTCCCAGAAATTTGCACCAATTTGTCCAAGCTGTAAGTACTCCTATTAGTCTGCTTGAAGATAAAGATTTTTTGAAACACATTTCCTCTGTTTTCAGAAAATATTGACTTTGCTTGAGATTGGATAAGGATATGTCGTATGTGCTCTTGAACAAAGACCTTAAGATATTCATAATTGCTAATCCTGTGGACACAAGACTTTCTCTTATCATACCACCAGCATGTATTTAGCTCCTTAGTTCACACACAGACAAGCATCTAATTTTAAGAACAGCTGTGCCAGATACAGTATAATTTATGTGATGAAACCTGTTCAGTATTATTTTGGAATACAACAATTTAGATCACAACCCTACTCCCTCAATGGTCACAGTAGTCCTACGACTGACATCAACAAAACGCAGATGAGACTCTAAGGCCATTTCTCACCTGGCCATAAATACTGTTAAGCTCATGGGAAGTCTTGGCTGCATCTAAACCACAGCCTCCTTCTCCTAGCAATAGTAGGAGATGCTGAAGACACAAGCATCTAGTACCATAAACTCTCCTTCAATTAACATTTTCCAGAGGTCACCTCCCTGCAAGAAGCAAGGAGCCAAAAAGAGCTGGAGAGGTGAAGGAGCAAAATGAGCCGTGGCACATCGAGGCGATCGGCTAGTAGCTGCAAAGCGAGACAGACTCCCAGGTTGCCCGAGCGCAACCAGGGTTAACTAAGGCAGCAATTTGTGCTCTGCTGCACGTTCACCCTCAGGGACCCAACGCTCTCCTGAGTTTTCTCCTCTGATACGCAGCCAGGTCCTGCAAAGAGCATCCCCTTGGAGTCACAGTGTGAGAGCCATGCATGGAGGGGCACACGGAGAAAGGGGCAAAGACACCAAGATGTCACTGCTGGCTGGTGTTTGCAGCTCCTGGGGCCCTTTGCCGTCACCACTTTAGTCACGAGTACATCGAGATGGTGGTTGCTGCCAAGACCAAGTCTCCTTCCCCTTGCCATGGACCCTGGAGACCTGTGATTCTACGTAGGTTCCTAAGTTGTATTCTTGGAAAGTGCTGTGTTCGTAGTCCTCAGGGTGTTTGGGCAGGTCCGAGCCCAGCATCGCCTAGCAGAGAGAGAACTGTGTCAGCCGCAACATTTAGGTGCCGTCTTGAGGTCCTGTGCTGTGCCCCGTGCCCTGGCCACCCACCTCCTCTGAGCGGTCGGGCAGCGTGAGCCCAGCTCAAGATCAAAGGTCGCTTCCGCCCCCTGTACCGAGGAGCCCAGGACCAGAGGCAGGAGCAGAGGTTTCCCTTGGCCAGGGCTGGAGCCCTGGGCTCGCACTGCCTGGACACCACCAGCAGGGCCACTCTCGACGGCTTGCTGCAGGAGCAGCCGCCCGGTTCCGTGGGTGCCGAGGGCTCGGCCCCCCTCCTCAGCATTTTACAGCCACCCCCAGGAGGCAGCGGCCGTTTCAGAGCAGGAGGCAGGGGGCCGAGGGCATCCCTGCCCGTACCCGGAGCGTACGCAGGCGGGCGTGGTGATGTCACGCAGGCCGGCGCTGCTGATGTCACACAGAACTGCTGACGTCACAAAGCCCAGTGCCGCTGATGTCACGGCGGACACTGGGACGCGCTATATAAGGGAGCGCGGCGCTCGGTCCCGGCGTCAGTGCGACCTGGTGAGGTGAGGAGAGGGCAGGGCTGGGCCTGGGCTCCCCAGGGAGGAGGGTGCTCCAATCCTCGGGACTCGGGGCCTGCGCTGGGAGCTCACCCGCGTCCCGCCTCTCCTTTCCCCCCGGCCTGCTTCTCCCTCAGAGTCTGCAGAGGAGCCTTTGGAGGAGACAGCCCGGCACTGCTGCTGCTGCTACTGGGACAGGGATTCTCCAAGCGCTCGCTGTTGACGTGTGCCATGGCCGTACGGAAGCAGAAGACCTCCGGCTCGATGGAGCAGGGTGAGAGCAAAGCGTCCCTCCCTCCCGCCGCCGGGCAGAGGGGCTGTTGGGACGCTCAGTGCGGTGCCCAGAGCCAGGGGGCAGTAGGAGGCAGGAGCTCCCCTGGCGGCCCCGGGCAGGGCTCCCCTTGCCTCAGCAATGGGGGCCCGGACTGGACTACGGGGGCCCCTGCTGGGACACCCGTGCTGGCCAGGGCCCCTTCCTCTCCACGGCCTGCAGACCTGCCCAGTGGCCGGCCAGGCAGGGACAGAGCAGCCCTTGCGGGCAACGATGCCTTGGGGACGCTTGCCCCGGCCCCGCAGAGGCGCTCACTCGGGCTGCCCTTTGCTCTCTCCCCTCCAGCATGCGTGCTGTGTCATCGGGATGAGGCCGACCTGCACGGCGCTGGGCGCAAGCTGGTGCAACAAGGGCTCTGTGCCCATCTGGGCTGCCTGGTGAGTTGTGCCGGGGGGGGCTCCCTCCACCCTTGTGACAGGCAGGCCCTGCCACGCTCTCCTCATCAGCTCCACCCCTTTTCTCTTGGGCAGTTTTTCGCCAGCGGCCTCTTCCAGCAAGCGCCCAAGGAAGCAGGCCTCATGGGATTTCTCCCTGAGGATATTCAAAGCACGGCCTGGCAGGCGGTGCAGCAGGTGAGCACCTGACAAGAGCAGACCCCAAGAAAGAAAGGAAGCCCAACCCACCCAAGCAGCTCTGGGACAAAAGTCCTGCTCCCAGCAGCTCCCCAGAGGCTCCAGCGCAGCAGCCGCCTCTGCCAGGCACCTCTGCGGGCTGTGACCCAGCAGCGGCCGCTTCCTGCGCCCTGCTCGCGGGCGTGGGGCTGCCTGCGGAGGCCCTGAGGCTGCCGCTGATGGTGGCTGCTGTGCCTTTTCCAGGACTGCTTCGTCTGTGGCGAGAGCGGGGCCACCATCACCTGCTGGCCGGCGGACTGCGACCGCAGCTTCCACCTGCCCTGTGCCACCCAGGGGGGATGCGTCACTCAGTGTCGCTTTCCCTACAAGTAGGTGCCTCCTCTCCCCTCCTCGCCACCGCCACTGGGCAAAGGCCCAGCACTTCTCACCCTGACAGAGCTTCTCACCCACCCATCCCTTGCCTCTTCCCCCCAGGTCCTTCTGCTGGGAGCACCGCCCCAAGCAGGGCATGCTGGTGGCTCCGGAGGAGACCACCTGCCTCCTCTGCGGGCAACTCGTGGGGCGCAGGACGTCCTACAGCACCATGGTGTGCCCGGCGTGCCAACGTGCCTGGTTCCACAGGGACTGCATCCAGGTATGAGCCATTCCCTTGCCCCCGGGACACAACAGGTGCTCGGCAGCACCAGGGCCTCCCTCACGCCCCTTCTGTTTCTCCGGCAGGCACAGGCTCTGCGCGCCGGCATCTCCTGCCTCCAGTGCCCGCAGTGCAGAGACGACGATCTGTTCCTGAGGGAAATGCTCGGCCTGGGCATACGAGTCCCTTTCAGGTGGGTGGCCTTCTGTCCAGCTCACGAGACAGGAGCGTGCAAGCGCTGTGCCGTGCCAGGGCCTGCCCCTCCGCTGTCCCGTCAGCCTGTGCTTCGGCTTCACCGGGGAGATGGATACAAGGCAGGGGGTAATGAGCAGGGGTGCCCCGCCCCTGCCCTTATGCCAGGGCAGCAGAGACTCATCCATTTTCCTTTCTCCATCAGGCTGCTCTCATGTGAGAAAAGGCACGTGGACATGGCCCCAAGTGAGACACACAGCCTCAGCGATGCCCCGGAGTGCCTTTCTCCAGGAGGCGAGCGGCAGGCAGAGGGATGCAGCAGCACTTCTGCAGCACGGGAGACCACCTGCCCCAACGCAAGCACCCAGCTGCCAGTGGCAACCGCCTACAAGCGGCCCAGATGCCAGGACAGCGGCCCTAGGCCGGCCAAACGAGCCAAGATCAGCGCTCCCCGCCAGGTGGCGGCACTGGGTCCATCCCTGGCCTCACTGGCTCCAGCGCCCAGTAACCCCAGCACAAGGACCCAGCTGCCAGTGGCAGCATCCTGCAAGAGGCCCAGATGCCAGGACAGCTGCCCTAGGACAGCCAAACGAGCCAGGAGAAGCACTTCCCGCCAGGTGACGGCACTGGCGCCATCCCTCGCCTTCCTGTCTCCCACCACCATCAGTAACCCCAGCGCAAGTACCCAGCTGCCGGTGGCAGCAACTTACAAGCGGCCCAGATGCCAGGACAGCTGCCCTAGGCCAGCCAAACGAGCCAGGAGAAGCATTCCCCGACAGGTCGCAGCACTGGGGCCATCTCTCGCCTCACTGGCTCCCGCCACCAGTGGCCCCAGCACAAGGACCCAGCTGCCGGTGGCAGAAGCCTGCAAGAGGCCCAGATGCCAGGACAGCTGTCCCACGCCAGCCAAACGAGCCAGGAGAAGCACTTCCCATCAGATGGCGGCACTGGCGCCATCCCTCGCCTCGCTGGCTCCCACCACCATCAGCCCCAGCACAAGGGCCCAGCTGCCGGTGGCAGCAGCCTGCAAGAGGCCCAGAGGCCAGGACAGCTGTCCCACGCCAGCCAAACGAGCCAGGAGAAGCACTTCCCACCAGATGGCGGCACTGGCGCCATCCCTCGCCTCGCTGGCTCCCACCACCATCAGCCCCAGCACAAGGGCCCAGCTGCCGGTGGCAGCAGCCTGCAAGAGGCCCAGATGCCAGGACAGCTGCCCTACGCCAGCCAAACGAGCCAGGAGAAGCATTCCCGGACAGGTGGTAGCACTGGCGCCATCCCTCGCCTCGCTGGCTCCTGCCACCAGCACCCCTGGAACAAGCACCCAGCTGCCAATGGCAGCATACCGCAAGCGGCCCAGGTGCCAGGACAGCTGTCCTACGCCAGCCAAACGAGCCAGGAGAAGCACTTCCCACCAGATGGCGGCACTGGCGCCATCCCTCGCCTCGCTGGCTCCCACCACCATCAACCCCAGCACAAGGGCCCAGCTGCCGGTGGCAGCAGCCTGCAAGAGGCCCAGATGCCAGGACAGCTGCCCTACGCCAGCCAAACGAGCCAGGAGAAGCATTCCCGGACAGGTGGCAGCACTGGCGCCATCCCTCGCCTCGCTGGCTCCTGCCACCAGCACCCCTGGAACAAGCACCCATCCGCCAGTGGCAGCATACCGCAAGCGGCCCAGGGGCCAGGACAGCTGCCCTACGCCAGCCAAACGAGCCAGGAGAAGCATTCCCCGCCAAGTGACGGCACTGGCTCCATCCCTGGCCTCGCTGCCTCCTGCCTCCAGCAACCCCAGCACAAGCACCCATCCGCCAGTGGCACAATCCCGCAAGCGGCCCAGACCCCGGGACAGCCCCCCTACACCAGCCAAACCCGCCGAGAGCAGCACCAACAGCTCGGCGGCACAGGGGCCATGCCACGGTTCCCCATAGGGCGGCAGATGCCACAGCCGCCCTGGACCCGAGCGGCTGCAACACCGCTCTCACAGGCAGTGTCGGGCCCAGAAACACCGCAGGCAGCCCAGGAGACCCTAGGAGGGCATCCAGGGAAGAGGAGAAAGTGCCGAGAAGTGCTTCCCCCCGCCAGGAACGACTGGAGCCCTCCCACACCTCTCGCACCGGCAAGACCAGACAGACGCCAGCGGCATCACCTTCTGGCTACCGGGTGCTCAAGAGCAGCAGAAGCTCCGGCCGCCCGGGACCCATGTGGCTGCCACACTGCTCCCCCACGCTGCGTTGGGCCCACAAGCCCTGCAACTGGCCCAGAAGATGCTGGGACTGCAGCCAGGACTGGGGCTCTGTGCTGCTTCACCCGCCCATCTGGCATGTTAATGAGGCAGGAGAGAAGTTTCTGAGGGCCCAAGGGAGAATCCGGTGGCAGCACTTTGTGCTCCTGGTCTTGACTGCTCCGACTGGGAAAATGTGAGCACTAGATACGGGCGGAATGGGTAGTGCTCTTGGGGAGGACTGTCATGTGAGCTCCGAGGCACTCCCCCCACCAATGGAGCTCCAGTGGAGCTGCCCAAAGAGCCACGGTCCTGCACAGCCTGGCTCTGAAGAGGAGGCACTTGCTCCCTGGCTTGGCCTTGGAAGGTGGCTGGTAGAAGACAATGGCTGATTTGCCCGCTGTGCTCACCTGAGAGCATCCGCGAGTCCACCCATCAGCACTGGGAGCAGCTTGGTTCAGCTGTTTTCTCAAGGCTGTCTTCCGGGGAAATAGAGGAACCAAGGCTTCTCAACTTCATCTCCCTGGGAATCACAGCAGAACTGGGCTGCTGCCAGGGGAGAACCAGGTAGGCACACGAGAAATAACGAGGCGATTGGTGACAGCCGACATGGCTTCACTAAGGGCAAATCGCGCCGGACTAATGTGGTGGCCTACAGCAAAGCTACAGCGCTGGCGGACACGGGAAGAGCGACTGATGTCATCTACCTGGACTTGTGCAAGGCATTTGTCACTGTCCCACATGACATCCTTGTCTCTAAGGTGGAGAGACATGGACTTGATGGATGGACCGCTCGGTGGATAAGGAACTGGCTAGAAGATCGCACTCAAAGAGTTGTTGTCGATGGTTCGATGTCCACGTGGAGACCAGTGACAAATGGAGTTCCCAAGGGGTCTGTTCTGGGTCCAGTGCTGTTCAACGTTGTGGGACTCAAGGAAAGAATGAATTCGCTCAACGTGGCAAAGATGCGTACTTTGGAACCGCAAGGCTTATCACAACAAACTGCTGCTGCAGTAATTAACCAACTTGCTGCAACATTAGTGGCGACTAACCGCTGCGAGGCCTTGAATATGGCTTGGGCAGCAGGCCTTTTGCAACGTTGCGCGAGAGAATATGGTGAAGCATCGAAGACACGGCAATAGGTCAGCGAGGAAATGACACGCTGTTGCAAAGGAGTCTAGATAACAGGGTGTCGTGGAGACAGTGGAGAAGAGCGCTCCCATGTTTCTAAAGATGATAAATTCACGCACGTGCCTAAATTGGATTGATTAATAAACAGAAGCGCCTCCAAAATTAAAGGTTCGGGTATCAATTGGAAAAGAGTTAACTACACTACACCCACCCTAACCGCAGAATAATGATCCGGATCCTAATACGCTCACCTTATAAAAGATGAGGAGTCTCAATCTCGAGAATGGTACGCTCACCTTACACAGGTGAGGAGTCTCAACTCCAGGGACAAAAGTCCTTAGGCGGCGTCCCACCTAAGGGGGGGAGATTGAGTACCCCTGCCTGCAGAGCCAGCTGCCACGAGGTAACTCCCACAAGATGGCTGCCGGCACCCCGTTTTAAAGCCTCAGTCGAGTTGACTGTGGTCAATCAAGCCATATTGGCCTCTTATTGGCTGCCAGCCAACTTCCTGGGAGTGCCCCTCAGGGTGATGGGTCATTTCCAAGCCAGCCCAGGTTTCCAGAAAATTCTCTGAAATCTGCCTAGCAACTGCTGACTCACAGACGGGGGGGCACTCCTGACCAATGGGGGAAGGATGCACCTGCCACACAGGGACTGCTACTGAGCATCTAGATAATGAAGCAGGAACTCCATTCTCAGCAAGACAGCAGCCCCCTGGCCATCTGGTCTAAACTGGCCTTGTAGTCACCAGCTCAGCCAGCTCAGCGTTTTTCAGCTAAAGGTAAAAAGTATACAGCGAGGAAGACTACGAGCTTTCCTCCAGAAGACCCCGGCCCACGACCACCAGAGACCACCAGACGGCAGCGTGCATGCGGCAAGAGGAGGAGATTTATCATGCCTAGTTCCTGTGAAAAGGTGGAGAAAAGGCGGAGACAATGGAAATAAAAGACGTGCGGACCAGCACCTAGTCAGAATATTCCCCCACCGATGATGTCGAAGCTGCGGGACGCTGCTGGACTCCATGGTGGTATTGGTTTCTTCTTCTTCTTTTGCCTTTCTCTTTCTCCCCCGCCGCCCCCCCCACCCCCCCCGCCTTCGCTCGCTCTCTCTGTCTTTCTCTCTGCACTTGAAGAATAAATACGCAAAAGAAAAAATGACATTGACCTCGTTTGTGTCTTAATTTCACCTCTGGGATCATTGTAGCTTGACTGAGTACAATTCCGGACGAAACAAACTTCTATGTCAACGACAGGGACAATGGCATTGAGTGCACCCTCAGCAGGTTTGCCGATGACACCAAGCTGTGCGGTGCGGTGGACTCGCTTGAGGGAAGGATGTGCTCTCACAGCCAAGAAGGCCAATGGCATCCTGGAACGTATTGGAAGGGGTGTGGCTAGCAGGTCGAAAGCGGTTCTCCTCCTCCCCCTCTACTCCACCCCGGTGAGGCCGCATCTGGAATATTGGGCCCGGTTCTGGGCCCCTCAGTTCAAGAGGGACAGGGAACTGCTTGAGAGAGTCCAGCGCAGAGCCACAAAGGTGGTGAAGGGAGTGGAACATCTCCCCGATGAAGAAAGGCTGAAAGAGCTGGGTCTCCTCAACTCAGAGCAGAGGAGACTGAGGGGTGACCTCATTGATGTTTATTAATCTATCGATAAAGGGCAAGTGTCAGGAGGAAGGAGCCAGGCTCTTCTCAGGGATGTCCAATGATAGGGGCAACGGGGGCAAGCAGGAGCATAGGAGGTTGCACAAAAACATTAGGAAAAAGTTTTTCACTGTGAGGGTGACAGAGCACTGGCACAGGCTGCCCAGAGAGGTTGTGGAGTCTCCTTCTCTGGAGACGTTCAAAACCCGCCTGGACGTGTTCCTGGGTGACCTGCTGTAGGTGATCCTGCTCTGGCAGGGGGGTTGGACTAGATGACCTTTTGAGGTCCCTTCCAACCCCAAACACTCTCTAATTCTGTGAAGCAGCATCTGAGCTGCCCTTTCAAAGAGCCTCAGTTTCCCATCTGTAGAACAAGGAGGTAACAGTCTCCGTCAGTCCTAGTATATCCGAGACTTGCTCGAAACCCATGGATGGTTTCAAAATCAAGGGAGGGGACAACTCTCAAGTAGACGTACACCTACACAGACAGAATTAAAAGCCCTCTGAAGACACCCGGCTTCTCTCCACGCTCAGGATGCAGGGAGACACCCAAGCTCACGCGTCTGGCTGGCCAACGCTAAAACCCAGCCATCCCCTCCATCCCTCCCTGCAGCACGTCAGCTCTGGGGATGAGAGGAGTTCTTGGCAGGACCTGGGCCCACCCCTACAAAAACCAGCCCCATCAGTGTCCCCAGCGTGGCTGACAGGGAGCTCCCCTGTTGCTGCCTTGGCAGCCAGCACCCTTGAGGCGCCACAGTGCGAGCTGCCCCACAGAGCCAGCCTCCGTCTCCTAACAGTAGTAGGAGATGCTGAAGACACAAGCATCTAGTACCATCAACTCTCCCTTCAAAAGCAGTTCTGGTCTAGCTCCTCGTTCTTGCCCATGTTGGTTTTAGATAGGTCAGAAAACTGCACTCTTCAGTCCCCATTGGCTGGGCATGTGGCAAGGACGACCCATTAGACGCATCTCTGCATGCCTTTCGTTCCCACCACTGGCAGTGGTGGGAATGAACGTGATCTCCTTCAATTAACATTTTCCAGAGGTCACCTCCCTGCAAGAAGCAAGGAGCCAAAAAGAGCTGGAGAGGTGAAGGAGCAGAATGAGCCGTGGCACATCGAGGCGATCGGCTAGTAGCTGCAAAGCGAGACAGACTCCCAGGTTGCCCGAGCGCAACCAGGGTTAACTAAGGCAGCAATTTGTGCTCTGCTGCACGTTCACCCTCAGGGACCCAACGCTCTCCTGAGTTTTCTCCTCTGATACGCAGCCAGGTCCTGCAAAGAGCATCCCCTTGGAGTCACAGTGTGAGAGCCATGCATGGAGGGGCACACGGAGAAAGGGGCAAAGACACCAAGATGTCACTGCTGGCTGGTGTTTGCAGCTCCTGGGGCCCTTTGCCGTCACCACTTTAGTCACGAGTACATCGAGATGGTGGTTGCTGCCAAGACCAAGTCTCCTTCCCCTTGCCATGGACCCTGGAGACCTGTGATTCTACGTAGGTTCCTAAGTTGTATTCTTGGAAAGTGCTGTGTTCGTAGTCCTCAGGGTGTTTGGGCAGGTCCGAGCCCAGCATCGCCTAGCAGAGAGAGAACTGTGTCAGCCGCAACATTTAGGTGCCGTCTTGAGGTCCTGTGCTGTGCCCCGTGCCCTGGCCACCCACCTCCTCTGAGCGGTCGGGCAGCGTGAGCCCAGCTCAAGATCAAAGGTCGCTTCCGCCCCCTGTACCGAGGAGCCCAGGACCAGAGGCAGGAGCAGAGGTTTCCCTTGGCCAGGGCTGGAGCCCTGGGCTCGCACTGCCTGGACACCACCAGCAGGGCCACTCTCGACGGCTTGCTGCAGGAGCAGCCGCCCGGTTCCGTGGGTGCCGAGGGCTCGGCCCCCCTCCTCAGCATTTTACAGCCACCCCCAGGAGGCAGCGGCCGTTTCAGAGCAGGAGGCAGGGGGCCGAGGGCATCCCTGCCCGTACCCGGAGCGTACGCAGGCGGGCGTGGTGATGTCACGCAGGCCGGCGCTGCTGATGTCACACAGAACTGCTGACGTCACAAAGCCCAGTGCCGCTGATGTCACGGCGGACACTGGGACGCGCTATATAAGGGAGCGCGGCGCTCGGTCCCGGCGTCAGTGCGACCTGGTGAGGTGAGGAGAGGGCAGGGCTGGGCCTGGGCTCCCCAGGGAGGAGGGTGCTCCAATCCTCGGGACTCGGGGCCTGCGCTGGGAGCTCACCCGCGTCCCGCCTCTCCTTTCCCCCCGGCCTGCTTCTCCCTCAGAGTCTGCAGAGGAGCCTTTGGAGGAGACAGCCCGGCGCTGCTGCTGCTGCTACTGGGACAGGGATTCTCCAAGCGCTCGCTGTTGACGTGTGCCATGGCCGTACGGAAGCAGAAGACCTCCGGCTCGATGGAGCAGGGTGAGAGCAAAGCGTCCCTCCCTCCCGCCGCCGGGCAGAGGGGCTGTTGGGACGCTCAGTGCGGTGCCCAGAGCCAGGGGGCAGTAGGAGGCAGGAGCTCCCCTGGCGGCCCCGGGCAGGGCTCCCCTTGCCTCAGCAATGGGGGCCCGGACTGGACTACGGGGGCCCCTGCTGGGACACCCGTGCTGGCCAGGGCCCCTTCCTCTCCACGGCCTGCAGGCCTGCCCAGTGGCCGGCCAGGCAGGGACAGAGCAGCCCTTGCGGGCAACGATGCCTTGGGGACGCTTGCCCCGGCCCCGCAGAGGCGCTCACTCGGGCTGCCCTTTGCTCTCTCCCCTCCAGCATGCGTGCTGTGTCATCGGGATGAGGCCGACCTGCACGGCGCTGGGCGCAAGCTGGTGCAACAAGGGCTCTGTGCCCATCTGGGCTGCCTGGTGAGTTGTGCCGGGGGGGCTCCCTCCACCCTTGTGACAGGCAGGCCCTGCCACGCTCTCCTCATCAGCTCCACCCCTTTTCTCTTGGGCAGTTTTTCGCCAGCGGCCTCTTCCAGCAAGCGCCCAAGGAAGCAGGCCTCATGGGATTTCTCCCTGAGGATATTCGAAGCACGGCCTGGCAGGCGGTGCAGCAGGTGAGCACCTGACAAGAGCAGACCCCAAGAAGGAAAGGAAGCCCAACCCACCCAAGCAGCTCTGGGACAAAAGTCCTGCTCCCAGCAGCTCCCCAGAGGCTCCAGCGCAGCAGCCGCCTCTGCCAGGCACCTCTGCGGGCTGTGACCCAGCAGCGGCCGCTTCCTGCGCCCTGCTCGCGGGCGTGGGGCTGCCTGCGGAGGCCCTGAGGCTGCCGCTGATGGTGGCTGCTGTGCCTTTTCCAGGACTGCTTCGTCTGTGGCGAGAGCGGGGCCACCATCACCTGCTGGCCGGCGGACTGCGACCGCAGCTTCCACCTGCCCTGTGCCACCCAGGGGGGATGCGTCACTCAGTGTCGCTTTCCCTACAAGTAGGTGCCTCCTCTCCCCTCCTCGCCACCGCCACTGGGCAAAGGCCCAGCACTTCTCACCCTGACAGAGCTTCTCACCCACCCATCCCTTGCCTCTTCCCCCCAGGTCCTTCTGCTGGGAGCACCGCCCCAAGCAGGGCATGCTGGTGGCTCCGGAGGAGACCACCTGCCTCCTCTGCGGGCAACTCGTGGGGCGCAGGACGTCCTACAGCACCATGGTGTGCCCGGCGTGCCAACGTGCCTGGTTCCACAGGGACTGCATCCAGGTATGAGCCATTCCCTTGCCCCCGGGACACAACAGGTGCTCGGCAGCACCAGGGCCTCCCTCACGCCCCTTCTGTTTCTCCGGCAGGCACAGGCTCTGCGCGCCGGCATCTCCTGCCTCCAGTGCCCGCAGTGCAGAGACGACGATCTGTTCCTGAGGGAAATGCTCGGCCTGGGCATACGAGTCCCTTTCAGGTGGGTGGCCTTCTGTCCAGCTCACGAGACAGGAGCGTGCAAGCGCTGTGCCGTGCCAGGGCCTGCCCCTCCGCTGTCCCGTCAGCCTGTGCTTCGGCTTCACTGGGGAGATGGATACAAGGCAGGGGGTAATGAGCAGGGGTGCCCCGCCCCTGCCCTTATGCCAGGGCAGCAGAGACTCATCCATTTTCCTTTCTCCATCAGGCTGCTCTCATGTGAGAAAAGGCACGTGGACATGGCCCCAAGTGAGACACACAGCCTCAGCGATGCCCCGGAGTGCCTTTCTCCAGGAGGCGAGCGGCAGGCAGAGGAATGCAGCAGCACTTCTGCAGCACGGGAGACCACCTGCCCCAACGCAAGCACCCAGCTGCCAGTGGCAACCGCCTACAAGCGGCCCAGATGCCAGGACAGCGGCCCTAGGCCGGCCAAACGAGCCAAGATCAGCGCTCCCCGCCAGGTGGCGGCACTGGGTCCATCCCTGGCCTCACTGGCTCCAGCGCCCAGTAACACCAGCACAAGGACCCAGCTGCCAGTGGCAGCATCCTGCAAGAGGCCCAGATGCCAGGACAGCTGCCCTAGGACAGCCAAACGAGCCAGGAGAAGCACTTCCCGCCAGGTGACGGCACTGGCGCCATCCCTCGCCTTCCTGTCTCCCACCACCATCAGTAACGCCAGCGCAAGTACCCAGCTGCCGGTGGCAGTAACTTACAAGCGGCCCAGATGCCAGGACAGCTGCCCTAGGCCAGCCAAACGAGCCAGGAGAAGCATTCCCCGACAGGTCGCAGCACTGGGGCCATCTCTCGCCTCACTGGCTCCCGCCACCAGCGGCCCCAGCACAAGGACCCAGCTGCCGGTGGCAGAAGCCTGCAAGAGGCCCAGATGCCAGGACAGCTGTCCTACGCCAGCCAAACGAGCGAGGAGAAGCACTTCCCATCAGATGGCGGCACTGGCGCCATCCCTCGCCTCGCTGGCTCCCACCACCATCAGCCCCAGCACAAGGGCCCAGCTGCCGGTGGCAGCAGCCTGCAAGAGGCCCAGATGCCAGGACAGCTGTCCCACGCCAGCCAAACGAGCCAGGAGAAGCACTTCCCACCAGATGGCGGCACTGGCGCCATCCCTCGCCTCGCTGGCTCCCACCACCATCAGCCCCAGCACAAGGGCCCAGCTGCCGGTGGCAGCAGCCTGCAAGAGGCCCAGATGCCAGGACAGCTGCCCTACGCCAGCCAAACGAGCCAGGAGAAGCATTCCCGGACAGGTGGCAGCACTGGCGCCATCCCTCGCCTCGCTGGCTCCTGCCACCAGCACCCCTGGAACAAGCACCCATCCGCCAGTGGCAGCATACCGCAAGCGGCCCAGGGGCCAGGACAGCTGCCCTACGCCAGCCAAACGAGCCAGGAGAAGCATTCCCGGACAGGTGGCAGCACTGGCGCCATCCCTCGCCTCGCTGGCTCCTGCCACCAGCACCCCTGGAACAAGCACCCATCCGCCAGTGGCAGCATACCGCAAGCGGCCCAGGGGCCAGGACAGCTGCCCTACGCCAGCCAAACGAGCCAGGAGAAGCATTCCCCGCCAAGTGACGGCACTGGCTCCATCCCTGGCCTCGCTGCCTCCTGCCTCCAGCAACCCCAGCACAAGCACCCATCCGCCAGTGGCACAATCCCGCAAGCGGCCCAGACCCCGGGACAGCCCCCCTACACCAGCCAAACCCGCCGAGAGCAGCACCAACAGCTCGGCGGCACAGGGGCCATGCCACGGTTCCCCATAGGGCGGCAGATGCCACAGCCGCCCTGGACCCGAGCGGCTGCAACACCGCTCTCACAGGCAGTGTCGGGCCCAGAAACACCGCAGGCAGCCCAGGAGACCCTAGGAGGGCATCCAGGGAAGAGGAGAAAGTGCCGAGAAGTGCTTCCCCCGCCAGGAACGACTGGAGCCCTCCCACACCTCTCGCACCGGCAAGACCAGACAGACGCCAGCGGCATCACCTTCTGGCTACCGGGTGCTCAAGAGCAGCAGAAGCTCCGGCCGCCCGGGACCCATGTGGCTGCCACACTGCTCCCCCACGCTGCGTTGGGCCCACAAGCCCTGCAACTGGCCCAGAAGATGCTGGGACTGCAGCCAGGACTGGGGCTCTGTGCTGCTTCACCCGCCCATCTGGCATGTTAATGAGGCAGGAGAGAAGTTTCTGAGGGCCCAAGGGAGAATCCGGTGGCAGCACTTTGTGCTCCTGGTCTTGACTGCTCCGACTGGGAAAATGTGAGCACTAGATACGGGCGGAATGGGTAGTGCTCTTGGGGAGGACTGTCATGTGAGCTCCGAGGCACTCCCCCCACCAATGGAGCTCCAGTGGAGCTGCCCAAAGAGCCACGGTCCTGCACAGCCTGGCTCTGAAGAGGAGGCACTTGCTCCCTGGCTTGGCCTTGGAAGGTGGCTGGTAGAAGACAATGGCTGATTTGCCCGCTGTGCTCACCTGAGAGCATCCGCGAGTCCACCCATCAGCACTGGGAGCAGCTTGGTTCAGCTGTTTTCTCAAGGCTGTCTTCCGGGGAAATAGAGGAACCAAGGCTTCTCAACTTCATCTCCCTGGGAATCACAGCAGAACTGGGCTGCTGCCAGGGGAGAACCAGGTAGGCACACGAGAAATAACGAGGCGATTGGTGACAGCCGACATGGCTTCACTAAGGGCAAATCGCGCCGGACTAATGTGGTGGCCTACAGCAAAGCTACAGCGCTGGCGGACACGGGAAGAGCGACTGATGTCATCTACCTGGACTTGTGCAAGGCATTTGTCACTGTCCCACATGACATCCTTGTCTCTAAGGTGGAGAGACATGGACTTGATGGATGGACCGCTCGGTGGATAAGGAACTGGCTAGAAGATCGCACTCAAAGAGTTGTTGTCGATGGTTCGATGTCCACGTGGAGACCAGTGACAAATGGAGTTCCCAAGGGGTCTGTTCTGGGTCCAGTGCTGTTCAACGTTGTGGGACTCAAGGAAAGAATGAATTCGCTCAACGTGGCAAAGATGCGTAGTTTGGAACCGCAAGGCTTATCACAACAAACTGCTGCTGCAGTAATTAACCAACTTGCTGCAACATTAGTGGCGACTAACCGCTGCGAGGCCTTGAATATGGCTTGGGCAGCAGGCCTTTTGCAACGTTGCGCGAGAGAATATGGTGAAGCATCGAAGACACGGCAATAGGTCAGCGAGGAAATGACACGCTGTTGCAAAGGAGTCTAGATAACAGGGTGTCGTGGAGACAGTGGAGAAGAGCGCTCCCATGTTTCTAAAGATGATAAATTCACGCACGTGCCTAAATTGGATTGATTAATAAACAGAAGCGCCTCCAAAATTAAAGGTTCGGGTATCAATTGGAAAAGAGTTAACTACACTACACCCACCCTAACCGCAGAATAATGATCCGGATCCTAATACGCTCACCTTATAAAAGATGAGGAGTCTCAATCTCGAGAATGGTACGCTCACCTTACACAGGTGAGGAGTCTCAACTCCAGGGACAAAAGTCCTTAGGCGGCGTCCCACCTAAGGGGGGGAGATTGAGTACCCCTGCCTGCAGAGCCAGCTGCCACGAGGTAACTCCCACAAGATGGCTGCCGGCACCCCGTTTTAAAGCCTCAGTCGAGTTGACTGTGGTCAATCAAGCCATATTGGCCTCTTATTGGCTGCCAGCCAACTTCCTGGGAGTGCCCCTCAGGGTGATGGGTCATTTCCAAGCCAGCCCAGGTTTCCAGAAAATTCTCTGAAATCTGCCTAGCAACTGCTGACTCACAGACGGGGGGGCACTCCTGACCAATGGGGGAAGGATGCACCTGCCACACAGGGACTGCTACTGAGCATCTAGATAATGAAGCAGGAACTCCATTCTCAGCAAGACAGCAGCCCCCTGGCCATCTGGTCTAAACTGGCCTTGTAGTCACCAGCTCAGCCAGCTCAGCGTTTTTCAGCTAAAGGTAAAAAGTATACAGCGAGGAAGACTACGAGCTTTCCTCCAGAAGACCCCGGCCCACGACCACCAGAGACCACCAGACGGCAGCGTGCATGCGGCAAGAGGAGGAGATTTATCATGCCTAGTTCCTGTGAAAAGGTGGAGAAAAGGCGGAGACAATGGAAATAAAAGACGTGCGGACCAGCACCTAGTCAGAATATTCCCCCACCGATGATGTCGAAGCTGCGGGACGCTGCTGGACTCCATGGTGGTATTGGTTTCTTCTTCTTCTTTTGCCTTTCTCTTTCTCCCCCGCCGCCCCCCCCCACCCCCCGCCGCCTTCGCTCGCTCTCTCTGTCTTTCTCTCTGCACTTGAAGAATAAATACGCAAAAGAAAAAATGACATTGACCTCGTTTGTGTCTTAATTTCACCTCTGGGATCATTGTAGCTTGACTGAGTACAATTCCGGACGAAACAAACTTCTATGTCAACGACAGGGACAATGGCATTGAGTGCACCCTCAGCAGGTTTGCCGATGACACCAAGCTGTGCGGTGCGGTGGACTCGCTTGAGGGAAGGATGTGCTCTCACAGCCAAGAAGGCCAATGGCATCCTGGAACGTATTGGAAGGGGTGTGGCTAGCAGGTCGAAAGCGGTTCTCCTCCTCCCCCTCTACTCCACCCCGGTGAGGCCGCATCTGGAATATTGGGCCCGGTTCTGGGCCCCTCAGTTCAAGAGGGACAGGGAACTGCTTGAGAGAGTCCAGCGCAGAGCCACAAAGGTGGTGAAGGGAGTGGAACATCTCCCCGATGAAGAAAGGCTGAAAGAGCTGGGTCTCCTCAACTCAGAGCAGAGGAGACTGAGGGGTGACCTCATTGATGTTTATTAATCTATCGATAAAGGGCAAGTGTCAGGAGGAAGGAGCCAGGCTCTTCTCAGGGATGTCCAATGATAGGGGCAACGGGGGCAAGCAGGAGCATAGGAGGTTGCACAAAAACATTAGGAAAAAGTTTTTCACTGTGAGGGTGACAGAGCACTGGCACAGGCTGCCCAGAGAGGTTGTGGAGTCTCCTTCTCTGGAGACGTTCAAAACCCGCCTGGACGTGTTCCTGGGTGACCTGCTGTAGGTGATCCTGCTCTGGCAGGGGGGTTGGACTAGATGACCTTTTGAGGTCCCTTCCAACCCCAAACACTCTCTAATTCTGTGAAGCAGCATCTGAGCTGCCCTTTCAAAGAGCCTCAGTTTCCCATCTGTAGAACAAGGAGGTAACAGTCTCCGTCAGTCCTAGTATATCCGAGACTTGCTCGAAACCCATGGATGGTTTCAAAATCAAGGGAGGGGACAACTCTCAAGTAGACGTACACCTACACAGACAGAATTAAAAGCCCTCTGAAGACACCCGGCTTCTCTCCACGCTCAGGATGCAGGGAGACACCCAAGCTCACGCGTCTGGCTGGCCAACGCTAAAACCCAGCCATCCCCTCCATCCCTCCCTGCAGCACGTCAGCTCTGGGGATGAGAGGAGTTCTTGGCAGGACCTGGGCCCACCCCTACAAAAACCAGCCCCATCAGTGTCCCCAGCGTGGCTGACAGGGAGCTCCCCTGTTGCTGCCTTGGCAGCCAGCACCCTTGAGGCGCCACAGTGCGAGCTGCCCCACAGAGCCAGCCTCCGTCTCCTAACAGTAGTAGGAGATGCTGAAGACACAAGCATCTAGTACCATCAACTCTCCCTTCAAAAGCAGTTCTGGTCTAGCTCCTCGTTCTTGCCCATGTTGGTTTTAGATAGGTCAGAAAACTGCACTCTTCAGTCCCCATTGGCTGGGCATGTGGCAAGGACGACCCATTAGACGCATCTCTGCATGCCTTTCGTTCCCACCACTGGCAGTGGTGGGAATGAACGTGATCTCCTTCAATTAACATTTTCCAGAGGTCACCTCCCTGCAAGAAGCAAGGAGCCAAAAAGAGCTGGAGAGGTGAAGGAGCAGAATGAGCCGTGGCACATCGAGGCGATCGGCTAGTAGCTGCAAAGCGAGACAGACTCCCAGGTTGCCCGAGCGCAACCAGGGTTAACTAAGGCAGCAATTTGTGCTCTGCTGCACGTTCACCCTCAGGGACCCAACGCTCTCCTGAGTTTTCTCCTCTGATACGCAGCCAGGTCCTGCAAAGAGCATCCCCTTGGAGTCACAGTGTGAGAGCCATGCATGGAGGGGCACACGGAGAAAGGGGCAAAGACACCAAGATGTCACTGCTGGCTGGTGTTTGCAGCTCCTGGGGCCCTTTGCCGTCACCACTTTAGTCACGAGTACATCGAGATGGTGGTTGCTGCCAAGACCAAGTCTCCTTCCCCTTGCCATGGACCCTGGAGACCTGTGATTCTACGTAGGTTCCTAAGTTGTATTCTTGGAAAGTGCTGTGTTCGTAGTCCTCAGGGTGTTTGGGCAGGTCCGAGCCCAGCATCGCCTAGCAGAGAGAGAACTGTGTCAGCCGCAACATTTAGGTGCCGTCTTGAGGTCCTGTGCTGTGCCCCGTGCCCTGGCCACCCACCTCCTCTGAGCGGTCGGGCAGCGTGAGCCCAGCTCAAGATCAAAGGTCGCTTCCGCCCCCTGTACCGAGGAGCCCAGGACCAGAGGCAGGAGCAGAGGTTTCCCTTGGCCAGGGCTGGAGCCCTGGGCTCGCACTGCCTGGACACCACCAGCAGGGCCACTCTCGACGGCTTGCTGCAGGAGCAGCCGCCCGGTTCCGTGGGTGCCGAGGGCTCGGCCCCCCTCCTCAGCATTTTACAGCCACCCCCAGGAGGCAGCGGCCGTTTCAGAGCAGGAGGCAGGGGGCCGAGGGCATCCCTGCCCGTACCCGGAGCGTACGCAGGCGGGCGTGGTGATGTCACGCAGGCCGGCGCTGCTGATGTCACACAGAACTGCTGACGTCACAAAGCCCAGTGCCGCTGATGTCACGGCGGACACTGGGACGCGCTATATAAGGGAGCGCGGCGCTCGGTCCCGGCGTCAGTGCGACCTGGTGAGGTGAGGAGAGGGCAGGGCTGGGCCTGGGCTCCCCAGGGAGGAGGGTGCTCCAATCCTCGGGACTCGGGGCCTGCGCTGGGAGCTCACCCGCGTCCCGCCTCTCCTTTCCCCCCGGCCTGCTTCTCCCTCAGAGTCTGCAGAGGAGCCTTTGGAGGAGACAGCCCGGCGCTGCTGCTGCTGCTACTGGGACAGGGATTCTCCAAGCGCTCGCTGTTGACGTGTGCCATGGCCGTACGGAAGCAGAAGACCTCCGGCTCGATGGAGCAGGGTGAGAGCAAAGCGTCCCTCCCTCCCGCCGCCGGGCAGAGGGGCTGTTGGGACGCTCAGTGCGGTGCCCAGAGCCAGGGGGCAGTAGGAGGCAGGAGCTCCCCTGGCGGCCCCGGGCAGGGCTCCCCTTGCCTCAGCAATGGGGGCCCGGACTGGACTACGGGGGCCCCTGCTGGGACACCCGTGCTGGCCAGGGCCCCTTCCTCTCCACGGCCTGCAGGCCTGCCCAGTGGCCGGCCAGGCAGGGACAGAGCAGCCCTTGCGGGCAACGATGCCTTGGGGGACGCTTGCCCCGGCCCCGCAGAGGCGCTCACTCGGGCTGCCCTTTGCTCTCTCCCCTCCAGCATGCGTGCTGTGTCATCGGGATGAGGCCGACCTGCACGGCGCTGGGCGCAAGCTGGTGCAACAAGGGCTCTGTGCCCATCTGGGCTGCCTGGTGAGTTGTGCCGGGGGGGGCTCCCTCCACCCTTGTGACAGGCAGGCCCTGCCACGCTCTCCTCATCAGCTCCACCCCTTTTCTCTTGGGCAGTTTTTCGCCAGCGGCCTCTTCCAGCAAGCGCCCAAGGAAGCAGGCCTCATGGGATTTCTCCCTGAGGATATTAGAAGCACGGCCTGGCAGGCGGTGCAGCAGGTGAGCACCTGACAAGAGCAGACCCCAAGAAGGAAAGGAAGCCCAACCCACCCAAGCAGCTCTGGGACAAAAGTCCTGCTCCCAGCAGCTCCCCAGAGGCTCCAGCGCAGCAGCCGCCTCTGCCAGGCACCTCTGCGGGCTGTGACCCAGCAGCGGCCGCTTCCTGCGCCCTGCTCGCGGGCGTGGGGCTGCCTGCGGAGGCCCTGAGGCTGCCGCTGATGGTGGCTGCTGTGCCTTTTCCAGGACTGCTTCGTCTGTGGCGAGAGCGGGGCCACCATCACCTGCTGGCCGGCGGACTGCGACCGCAGCTTCCACCTGCCCTGTGCCACCCAGGGGGGATGCGTCACTCAGTGTCGCTTTCCCTACAAGTAGGTGCCTCCTCTCCCCTCCTCGCCACCGCCACTGGGCAAAGGCCCAGCACTTCTCACCCTGACAGAGCTTCTCACCCACCCATCCCTTGCCTCTTCCCCCCAGGTCCTCTGCTGGGAGCACCGCCCCAAGCAGGGCATGCTGGTGGCTCCGGAGGAGACCACCTGCCTCCTCTGCGGGCAACTCGTGGGGCGCAGGACGTCCTACAGCACCATGGTGTGCCCGGCGTGCCAACGTGCCTGGTTCCACAGGGACTGCATCCAGGTATGAGCCATTCCCTTGCCCCCGGGACACAACAGGTGCTCGGCAGCACCAGGGCCTCCCTCACGCCCCTTCTGTTTCTCCGGCAGGCACAGGCTCTGCGCGCCGGCATCTCCTGCCTCCAGTGCCCGCAGTGCAGAGACGACGATCTGTTCCTGAGGGAAATGCTCGGCCTGGGCATACGAGTCCCTTTCAGGTGGGTGGCCTTCTGTCCAGCTCACGAGACAGGAGCGTGCAAGCGCTGTGCCGTGCCAGGGTCTGCCCCTCCGCTGTCCCGTCAGCCTGTGCTTCGGCTTCACCGGGGAGATGGATACAAGGCAGGGGGTAATGAGCAGGGGTGCCCCGCCCCTGCCCTTATGCCAGGGCAGCAGAGACTCATCCATTTTCCTTTCTCCATCAGGCTGCTCTCATGTGAGAAAAGGCACGTGGACATGGCCCCAAGTGAGACACACAGCCTCAGCGATGCCCCGGAGTGCCTTTCTCCAGGAGGCGAGCGGCAGGCAGAGGGATGCAGCAGCACTTCTGCAGCACGGGAGACCACCTGCCCCAACGCAAGCACCCAGCTGCCAGTGGCAACCGCCTACAAGCGGCCCAGATGCCAGGACAGCGGCCCTAGGCCGGCCAAACGAGCCAAGATCAGCGCTCCCCGCCAGGTGGCGGCACTGGGTCCATCCCTGGCCTCACTGGCTCCAGCGCCCAGTAACCCCAGCACAAGGACCCAGCTGCCAGTGGCAGCATCCTGCAAGAGGCCCAGATGCCAGGACAGCTGCCCTAGGACAGCCAAACGAGCCAGGAGAAGCACTTCCCGCCAGGTGACGGCACTGGCGCCATCCCTCGCCTTCCTGTCTCCCACCACCATCAGTAACCCCAGCGCAAGTACCCAGCTGCCGGTGGCAGCAACTTACAAGCGGCCCAGATGCCAGGACAGCTGCCCTAGGCCAGCCAAACGAGCCAGGAGAAGCATTCCCCGACAGGTCGCAGCACTGGGGCCATCTCTCGCCTCACTGGCTCCCGCCACCAGCGGCCCCAGCACAAGGACCCAGCTGCCGGTGGCAGAAGCCTGCAAGAGGCCCAGGTGCCAGGACAGCTGTCCTACGCCAGCCAAACGAGCGAGGAGAAGCACTTCCCATCAGATGGCGGCACTGGCGCCATCCCTCGCCTCGCTGGCTCCCACCACCATCAGCCCCAGCACAAGGGCCCAGCTGCCGGTGGCAGCAGCCTGCAAGAGGCCCAGATGCCAGGACAGCTGTCCCACGCCAGCCAAACGAGCCAGGAGAAGCACTTCCCCACCAGATGGCGGCACTGGCGCCAGCTCCCTCAGCCTGCAAGAGGCCCAGATGCCAGGACAGCTGCCCTACGCCAGCCAAACGAGCCAGGAGAAGCATTCCCGGACAGTGGCAGCACTGGCGCCATCCCTCGCCTCGCTGGCTCCTGCCACCAGCACCCCTGGCAGCAGCCTGCAAGAGGCCCAGATGCCAGGACAGCTGCCCTACGCCAGCCAAACGAGCCAGGAGAAGCATTCCCACCAGGTGGCGGCACTGGCGCCATCCCTCGCCTCGCTGGCTCCTGCCACCCATCCGCCAGTGGCAGCATGGCCAGGACAGCTGCCCTACGCCAGCCAAACGAGCCAGGAGAAGCATTCCCGGACAGGTGGCAGCACTGGCGCCATCCCTCGCCTCGCTGCCTGCCACCAGCACCCCTGGAACAAGCACCCATCCGCCAGTGGCAGCATACCGCAAGCGGCCCAGGGGCCAGGACAGCTGCCCTACGCCAGCCAAACGAGCCAGGAGAAGCATTCCCCGCCAAGTGACGGCACTGGCTCCATCCCTGGCCTCGCTGCCTCCTGCCTCCAGCAACCCCAGCACAAGCACCCATCCGCCAGTGGCACAATCCCGCAAGCGGCCCAGACCCCGGGACAGCCCCCCTACACCAGCCAAACCCGCCGAGAGCAGCACCAACAGCTCGGCGGCACAGGGGCCATGCCACGGTTCCCCATAGGGCGGCAGATGCCACAGCCGCCCTGGACCCGAGCGGCTGCAACACCGCTCTCACAGGCAGTGTCGGGCCCAGAAACACCGCAGGCAGCCCAGGAGACCCTAGGAGGGCATCCAGGGAAGAGGAGAAAGTGCCGAGAAGTGCTTCCCCCGCCAGGAACGACTGGAGCCCTCCCACACCTCTCGCACCGGCAAGACCAGACAGACGCCAGCGGCATCACCTTCTGGCTACCGGGTGCTCAAGAGCAGCAGAAGCTCCGGCCGCCCGGGACCCATGTGGCTGCCACACTGCTCCCCCACGCTGCGTTGGGCCCACAAGCCCTGCAACTGGCCCAGAAGATGCTGGGACTGCAGCCAGGACTGGGGCTCTGTGCTGCTTCACCCGCCCATCTGGCATGTTAATGAGGCAGGAGAGAAGTTTCTGAGGGCCCAAGGGAGAATCCGGTGGCAGCACTTTGTGCTCCTGGTCTTGACTGCTCCGACTGGGAAAATGTGAGCACTAGATACGGGCGGAATGGGTAGTGCTCTTGGGGAGGACTGTCATGTGAGCTCTGAGGCACTCCCCCCACCAATGGAGCTCCAGTGGAGCTGCCCAAAGAGCCACGGTCCTGCACAGCCTGGCTCTGAAGAGGAGGCACTTGCTCCCTGGCTTGGCCTTGGAAGGTGGCTGGTAGAAGACAATGGCTGATTTGCCCGCTGTGCTCACCTGAGAGCATCCGCGAGTCCACCCATCAGCACTGGGAGCAGCTTGGTTCAGCTGTTTTCTCAAGGCTGTCTTCCGGGGAAATAGAGGAACCAAGGCTTCTCAACTTCATCTCCCTGGGAATCACAGCAGAACTGGGCTGCTGCCAGGGGAGAACCAGGTAGGCACACGAGAAATAACGAGGCGATTGGTGACAGCCGACATGGCTTCACTAAGGGCAAATCGCGCCGGACTAATGTGGTGGCCTACAGCAAAGCTACAGCGCTGGCGGACACGGGAAGAGCGACTGATGTCATCTACCTGGACTTGTGCAAGGCATTTGTCACTGTCCCACATGACATCCTTGTCTCTAAGGTGGAGAGACATGGACTTGATGGATGGACCGCTCGGTGGATAAGGAACTGGCTAGAAGATCGCACTCAAAGAGTTGTTGTCGATGGTTCGATGTCCACGTGGAGACCAGTGACAAATGGAGTTCCCAAGGGGTCTGTTCTGGGTCCAGTGCTGTTCAACGTTGTGGGACTCAAGGAAAGAATGAATTCGCTCAACGTGGCAAAGATGCGTAGTTTGGAACCGCAAGGCTTATCACAACAAACTGCTGCTGCAGTAATTAACCAACTTGCTGCAACATTAGTGGCGACTAACCGCTGCGAGGCCTTGAATATGGCTTGGGCAGCAGGCCTTTTGCAACGTTGCGCGAGAGAATATGGTGAAGCATCGAAGACACGGCAATAGGTCAGCGAGGAAATGACACGCTGTTGCAAAGGAGTCTAGATAACAGGGTGTCGTGGAGACAGTGGAGAAGAGCGCTCCCATGTTTCTAAAGATGATAAATTCACGCACGTGCCTAAATTGGATTGATTAATAAACAGAAGCGCCTCCAAAATTAAAGGTTCGGGTATCAATTGGAAAAGAGTTAACTACACTACACCCACCCTAACCGCAGAATAATGATCCGGATCCTAATACGCTCACCTTATAAAAGATGAGGAGTCTCAATCTCGAGAATGGTACGCTCACCTTACACAGGTGAGGAGTCTCAACTCCAGGGACAAAAGTCCTTAGGCGGCGTCCCACCTAAGGGGGGGAGATTGAGTACCCCTGCCTGCAGAGCCAGCTGCCACGAGGTAACTCCCACAAGATGGCTGCCGGCACCCCGTTTTAAAGCCTCAGTCGAGTTGACTGTGGTCAATCAAGCCATATTGGCCTCTTATTGGCTGCCAGCCAACTTCCTGGGAGTGCCCCTCAGGGTGATGGGTCATTTCCAAGCCAGCCCAGGTTTCCAGAAAATTCTCTGAAATCTGCCTAGCAACTGCTGACTCACAGACGGGGGGGCACTCCTGACCAATGGGGGAAGGATGCACCTGCCACACAGGGACTGCTACTGAGCATCTAGATAATGAAGCAGGAACTCCATTCTCAGCAAGACAGCAGCCCCCTGGCCATCTGGTCTAAACTGGCCTTGTAGTCACCAGCTCAGCCAGCTCAGCGTTTTTCAGCTAAAGGTAAAAAGTATACAGCGAGGAAGACTACGAGCTTTCCTCCAGAAGACCCCGGCCCACGACCACCAGAGACCACCAGACGGCAGCGTGCATGCGGCAAGAGGAGGAGATTTATCATGCCTAGTTCCTGTGAAAAGGTGGAGAAAAGGCGGAGACAATGGAAATAAAAGACGTGCGGACCAGCACCTAGTCAGAATATTCCCCCACCGATGATGTCGAAGCTGCGGGACGCTGCTGGACTCCATGGTGGTATTGGTTTCTTCTTCTTCTTTTGCCTTTCTCTTTCTCCCCCGCCGCCCCCCCCACCCCCCCCCGCCTTCGCTCGCTCTCTCTGTCTTTCTCTCTGCACTTGAAGAATAAATACGCAAAAGAAAAATGACATTGACCTCGTTTGTGTCTTAATTTCACCTCTGGGATCATTGTAGCTTGACTGAGTACAATTCCGGACGAAACAAACTTCTATGTCAACGACAGGGACAATGGCATTGAGTGCACCCTCAGCAGGTTTGCCGATGACACCAAGCTGTGCGGTGCGGTGGACTCGCTTGAGGGAAGGATGTGCTCTCACAGCCAAGAAGGCCAATGGCATCCTGGAACGTATTGGAAGGGGTGTGGCTAGCAGGTCGAAAGCGGTTCTCCTCCTCCCCCTCTACTCCACCCCGGTGAGGCCGCATCTGGAATATTGGGCCCGGTTCTGGGCCCCTCAGTTCAAGAGGACAGGGAACTGCTTGAGAGAGTCCAGCGCAGAGCCACAAAGGTGGTGAAGGGAGTGGAACATCTCCCCGATGAAGAAAGGCTGAAAGAGCTGGGTCTCCTCAACTCAGAGCAGAGGAGACTGAGGGGTGACCTCATTGATGTTTATTAATCTATCGATAAAGGGCAAGTGTCAGGAGGAAGGAGCCAGGCTCTTCTCAGGGATGTCCAATGATAGGGGCAACGGGGGCAAGCAGGAGCATAGGAGGTTGCACAAAAACATTAGGAAAAAGTTTTCACTGTGAGGGTGACAGAGCACTGGCACAGGCTGCCCAGAGAGGTTGTGGAGTCTCCTTCTCTGGAGACGTTCAAAACCCGCCTGGACGTGTTCCTGGGTGACCTGCTGTAGGTGATCCTGCTCTGGCAGGGGGGGTTGGACTAGATGACCTTTGAGGTCCCTTCCAACCCCAAACACTCTCTAATTCTGTGAAGCAGCATCTGAGCTGCCCTTTCAAAGAGCCTCAGTTTCCCATCTGTAGTACAAGGAGGTAACAGTCTCCGTCAGTCCTAGTATATCCGAGACTTGCTCGAAACCCATGGATGGTTTCAAAATCAAGGGAGGGGACAACTCTCAAGTAGACGTACACCTACACAGACAGAATTAAAAGCCCTCTGAAGACACCCGGCTTCTCTCCACGCTCAGGATGCAGGGAGACACCCAAGCTCACGCGTCTGGCTGGCCAACGCTAAAACCCAGCCATCCCCTCCATCCCTCCCTGCAGCACGTCAGCTCTGGGGATGAGAGGAGTTCTTGGCAGGACCTGGGCCCACCCCTACAAAAACCAGCCCCATCAGTGTCCCCAGCGTGGCTGACAGGGAGCTCCCCTGTTGCTGCCTTGGCAGCCAGCACCCTTGAGGCGCCACAGTGCGAGCTGCCCCACAGAGCCAGCCTCCGTCTCCTAACAGTAGTAGGAGATGCTGAAGACACAAGCATCTAGTACCATCAACTCTCCCTTCAAAAGCAGTTCTGGTCTAGCTCCTCGTTCTTGCCCATGTTGGTTTTAGATAGGTCAGAAAACTGCACTCTTCAGTCCCCATTGGCTGGGCATGTGGCAAGGACGACCCATTAGACGCATCTCTGCATGCCTTTCGTTCCCACCACTGGCAGTGGTGGGAATGAACGTGATCTCCTTCAATTAACATTTTCCAGAGGTCACCTCCCTGCAAGAAGCAAGGAGCCAAAAAGAGCTGGAGAGGTGAAGGAGCAGAATGAGCCGTGGCACATCGAGGCGATCGGCTAGTAGCTGCAAAGCGAGACAGACTCCCAGGTTGCCCGAGCGCAACCAGGGTTAACTAAGGCAGCAATTTGTGCTCTGCTGCACGTTCACCCTCAGGGACCCAACGCTCTCCTGAGTTTTCTCCTCTGATACGCAGCCAGGTCCTGCAAAGAGCATCCCCTTGGAGTCACAGTGTGAGAGCCATGCATGGAGGGGCACACGGAGAAAGGGGCAAAGACACCAAGATGTCACTGCTGGCTGGTGTTTGCAGCTCCTGGGGCCCTTTGCCGTCACCACTTTAGTCACGAGTACATCGAGATGGTGGTTGCTGCCAAGACCAAGTCTCCTTCCCCTTGCCATGGACCCTGGAGACCTGTGATTCTACGTAGGTTCCTAAGTTGTATTCTTGGAAAGTGCTGTGTTCGTAGTCCTCAGGGTGTTTGGGCAGGTCCGAGCCCAGCATCGCCTAGCAGAGAGAGAACTGTGTCAGCCGCAACATTTAGGTGCCGTCTTGAGGTCCTGTGCTGTGCCCCGTGCCCTGGCCACCCACCTCCTCTGAGCGGTCGGGCAGCGTGAGCCCAGCTCAAGATCAAAGGTCGCTTCCGCCCCCTGTACCGAGGAGCCCAGGACCAGAGGCAGGAGCAGAGGTTTCCCTTGGCCAGGGCTGGAGCCCTGGGCTCGCACTGCCTGGACACCACCAGCAGGGCCACTCTCGACGGCTTGCTGCAGGAGCAGCCGCCCGGTTCCGTGGGTGCCGAGGGCTCGGCCCCCCTCCTCAGCATTTTACAGCCACCCCCAGGAGGCAGCGGCCGTTTCAGAGCAGGAGGCAGGGGGCCGAGGGCATCCCTGCCCGTACCCGGAGCGTACGCAGGCGGGCGTGGTGATGTCACGCAGGCCGGCGCTGCTGATGTCACACAGAACTGCTGACGTCACAAAGCCCAGTGCCGCTGATGTCACGGCGGACACTGGGACGCCGCTATATAAGGGAGCGCGGCGCTCGGTCCCGGCGTCAGTGCGACCTGGTGAGGTGAGGAGAGGGCAGGGCTGGGCCTGGGCTCCCCAGGGAGGAGGGTGCTCCAATCCTCGGGACTCGGGGCCTGCGCTGGGAGCTCACCCGCGTCCCGCCTCTCCTTTCCCCCGGCCTGCTTCTCCCTCAGAGTCTGCAGAGGAGCCTTTGGAGGAGACAGCCCGGCGCTGCTGCTGCTGCTACTGGGACAGGGATTCTCCAAGCGCTCGCTGTTGACGTGTGCCATGGCCGTACGGAAGCAGAAGACCTCCGGCTCGATGGAGCAGGGTGAGAGCAAAGCGTCCCTCCCTCCCGCCGCCGGGCAGAGGGGCTGTTGGGACGCTCAGTGCGGTGCCCAGAGCCAGGGGGCAGTAGGAGGCAGGAGCTCCCCTGGCGGCCCCCGGGCAGGGCTCCCCTTGCCTCAGCAATGGGGGCCCGGACTGGACTACGGGGGCCCCTGCTGGGACACCCGTGCTGGCCAGGGCCCCTTCCTCTCCACGGCCTGCAGGCCTGCCCAGTGGCCGGCCAGGCAGGGACAGAGCAGCCCTTGCGGGCAACGATGCCTTGGGGGACGCTTGCCCCGGCCCCGCAGAGGCGCTCACTCGGGCTGCCCTTTGCTCTCTCCCCCTCCAGCATGCGTGCTGTGTCATCGGGATGAGGCCGACCTGCACGGCGCTGGGCGCAAGCTGGTGCAACAAGGGCTCTGTGCCCATCTGGGCTGCCTGGTGAGTTGTGCCGGGGGGGCTCCCTCCACCCTTGTGACAGGCAGGCCCTGCCACGCTCTCCTCATCAGCTCCACCCCTTTTCTCTTGGGCAGTTTTTCGCCAGCGGCCTCTTCCAGCAAGCGCCCAAGGAAGCAGGCCTCATGGGATTTCTCCCTGAGGATATTCAAAGCACGGCCTGGCAGGCGGTGCAGCAGGTGAGCACCTGACAAGAGCAGACCCCAAGAAAGAAAGGAAGCCCAACCCACCCAAGCAGCTCTGGGACAAAAGTCCTGCTCCCAGCAGCTCCCCAGAGGCTCCAGCGCAGCAGCCGCCTCTGCCAGGCACCTCTGCGGGCTGTGACCCAGCAGCGGCCGCTTCCTGCGCCCTGCTCGCGGGCGTGGGGCTGCCTGCGGAGGCCCTGAGGCTGCCGCTGATGGTGGCTGCTGTGCCTTTTCCAGGACTGCTTCGTCTGTGGCGAGAGCGGGGCCACCATCACCTGCTGGCCGGCGGACTGCGACCGCAGCTTCCACCTGCCCTGTGCCACCCAGGGGGGATGCGTCACTCAGTGTCGCTTTCCCTACAAGTAGGTGCCTCCTCTCCCCTCCTCGCCACCGCCACTGGGCAAAGGCCCAGCACTTCTCACCCTGACAGAGCTTCTCACCCACCCATCCCTTGCCTCTTCCCCCCAGGTCCTTCTGCTGGGAGCACCGCCCCAAGCAGGGCATGCTGGTGGCTCCGGAGGAGACCACCTGCCTCCTCTGCGGGCAACTCGTGGGGCGCAGGACGTCCTACAGCACCATGGTGTGCCCGGCGTGCCAACGTGCCTGGTTCCACAGGGACTGCATCCAGGTATGAGCCATTCCCTTGCCCCCGGGACACAACAGGTGCTCGGCAGCACCAGGGCCTCCCTCACGCCCCTTCTGTTTCTCCGGCAGGCACAGGCTCTGCGCGCCGGCATCTCCTGCCTCCAGTGCCCGCAGTGCAGAGACGACGATCTGTTCCTGAGGGAAATGCTCGGCCTGGGCATACGAGTCCCTTTCAGGTGGGTGGCCTTCTGTCCAGCTCACGAGACAGGAGCGTGCAAGCGCTGTGCCGTGCCAGGGCCTGCCCCTCCGCTGTCCCGTCAGCCTGTGCTTCGGCTTCACTGGGGAGATGGATACAAGGCAGGGGGTAATGAGCAGGGGTGCCCCGCCCCTGCCCTTATGCCAGGGCAGCAGAGACTCATCCATTTTCCTTTCTCCATCAGGCTGCTCTCATGTGAGAAAAGGCACGTGGACATGGCCCCAAGTGAGACACACAGCCTCAGCGATGCCCCGGAGTGCCTTTCTCCAGGAGGCGAGCGGCAGGCAGAGGAATGCAGCAGCACTTCTGCAGCACGGGAGACCACCTGCCCCAACGCAAGCACCCAGCTGCCAGTGGCAACCGCCTACAAGCGGCCCAGATGCCAGGACAGCGGCCCTAGGACAGCCAAACGAGCCAGGAGAAGCACTTCCCGCCAGGTGATGGCACTGGCGCCATCCCTCGCCTCCCTGTCTCCCACCACCATCAGTAACCCCAGCGCAAGTACCCAGCTGCCGGTGGCAGCAACTTACAAGCGGCCCAGATGCCAGGACAGCTGCCCTAGGCCAGCCAAACGAGCCAGGAGAAGCACTTCCCGCCAGGTGACGGCACTGGCGCCATCCCTCGCCTTCCTGTCTCCCACCACCATCAGTAACCCCAGCGCAAGTACCCAGCTGCCGGTGGCAGCAACTTACAAGAGGCCCAGATGCCAGGACAGCTGCCCTAGGCCAGCCAAACGAGCCAGGAGAAGCATTCCCCGACAGGTCGCAGCACTGGCGCCATCCCTCGCCTCACTGGCTCCCGCCACCAGCGGCCCCAGCACAAGGACCCAGCTGCCGGTGGCAGAAGCCTGCAAGAGGCCCAGATGCCAGGACAGCTGTCCTACGCCAGCCAAACGAGCCAGGAGAAGCACTTCCCATCAGATGGCGGCACTGGCGCCATCCCTCGCCTCGCTGGCTCCCACCACCACAGCCCCAGCACAAGGGCCCAGCTGCCGGTGGCAGCAGCCTGCAAGAGGCCCAGATGCCAGGACAGCTGTCCCACGCCAGCCAAACGAGCCAGGAGAAGCACTTCCCACCAGATGGCGGCACTGGCGCCATCCCTCGCCTCGCTGGCTCCCACCACCATCAGCCCCAGCACAAGGGCCCAGCTGCGGTGGCAGCAGCCTGCAAGAGGCCCAGATGCCAGGACAGCTGCCCTACGCCAGCCAAACGAGCCAGGAGAAGCATTCCCGGACAGGTGCAGCACTGGCGCCATCCCTCGCCTCGCTGGCTCCTGCCACCAGCACCCCTGGAACAAGGGCCCAGCTGCCAATGGCAGCATACCGCAAGCGGCCCAGGTGCCAGGACAGCTGTCCTACGCCAGCCAAACGAGCCAGGAGAAGCACTTCCCACCAATGGCGGCACTGGCGCCATCCCTCGCCTCGCTGGCTCCACCACCATCAACCCAGCACAAGCCCAGGTGCCGGTGGCAGCAGCCTGCAAGAGGCCCAGATGCCAGGACAGCTGCCTACGCCAGCCAACGAGCCAGGAGAAGCATTCCCGGACAGGTGGCAGCACTGGCGCCATCCCTCGCCTCGCTGGCTCCTGCACCACGCACCCCTGGAACAAGCACCCATCCGCCAGTGGCAGCATACCGCAAGCGGCCCAGGGGCCAGGACAGCTGCCCTACGCCAGCCAAACGAGCCAGGAGAAGCATCCCCGGACAGGTGGCAGCACTGGCGCCATCCGCCAGTGGCAGCATACCGCAAGCGGCCCAGGGGCCAGGACAGCTGCCCTACGCCAGCCAAACGAGCCAGGAGAAGCATTCCCCGCCAAGTGACGGCACTGGCTCCATCCCTGGCCTCGCTGCCTCCTGCCTCCAGCAACCCCAGCACAAGCACCCATCCGCCAGTGGCACAATCCCGCAAGCGGCCCAGACCCCGGGACAGCCCCCCTACACCAGCCAAACCCGCCGAGAGCAGCACCAACAGCTCGGCGGCACAGGGGCCATGCCACGGTTCCCCATAGGGCGGCAGATGCCACAGCCGCCCTGGACCCGAGCGGCTGCAACACCGCTCTCACAGGCAGTGTCGGGCCCAGAAACACCGCAGGCAGCCCAGGAGACCCTAGGAGGGCAGCCAGGGAAGAGGAGAAAGTGCCGAGAAGTGCTTCCCCCGCCAGGAACGACTGGAGCCCTCCCACACCTCTCGCACCGGCAAGACCAGACAGACGCCAGCGGCATCACCTTCTGGCTACCGGGTGCTCAAGAGCAGCAGAAGCTCCGGCCGCCCGGGACCCATGTGGCTGCCACACTGCTCCCCCACGCTGCGTTGGGCCCACAAGCCCTGCAACTGGCCCAGAAGATGCTGGGACTGCAGCCAGGACTGGGGCTCTGTGCTGCTTCACCCGCCCATCTGGCATGTTAATGAGGCAGGAGAGAAGTTTCTGAGGGCCCAAGGGAGAATCCGGTGGCAGCACTTTGTGCTCCTGGTCTTGACTGCTCCGACTGGGAAAATGTGAGCACTAGATACGGGCGGAATGGGTAGTGCTCTTGGGGAGGACTGTCATGTGAGCTCCGAGGCACTCCCCCCACCAATGGAGCTCCAGTGGAGCTGCCCAAAGAGCCACGGTCCTGCACAGCCTGGCTCTGAAGAGGAGGCACTTGCTCCCTGGCTTGGCCTTGGAAGGTGGCTGGTAGAAGACAATGGCTGATTTGCCCGCTGTGCTCACCTGAGAGCATCCGCGAGTCCACCCATCAGCACTGGGAGCAGCTTGGTTCAGCTGTTTTCTCAAGGCTGTCTTCCGGGGAAATAGAGGAACCAAGGCTTCTCAACTTCATCTCCCTGGGAATCACAGCAGAACTGGGCTGCTGCCAGGGGAGAACCAGGTAGGCACACGAGAAATAACGAGGCGATTGGTGACAGCCGACATGGCTTCACTAAGGGCAAATCGCGCCGGACTAATGTGGTGGCCTACAGCAAAGCTACAGCGCTGGCGGACACGGGAAGAGCGACTGATGTCATCTACCTGGACTTGTGCAAGGCATTTGTCACTGTCCCACATGACATCCTTGTCTCTAAGGTGGAGAGACATGGACTTGATGGATGGACCGCTCGGTGGATAAGGAACTGGCTAGAAGATCGCACTCAAAGAGTTGTTGTCGATGGTTCGATGTCCACGTGGAGACCAGTGACAAATGGAGTTCCCAAGGGGTCTGTTCTGGGTCCAGTGCTGTTCAACGTTGTGGGACTCAAGGAAAGAATGAATTCGCTCAACGTGGCAAAGATGCGTAGTTTGGAACCGCAAGGCTTATCACAACAAACTGCTGCTGCAGTAATTAACCAACTTGCTGCAACATTAGTGGCGACTAACCGCTGCGAGGCCTTGAATATGGCTTGGGCAGCAGGCCTTTTGCAACGTTGCGCGAGAGAATATGGTGAAGCATCGAAGACACGGCAATAGGTCAGCGAGGAAATGACACGCTGTTGCAAAGGAGTCTAGATAACAGGGTGTCGTGGAGACAGTGGAGAAGAGCGCTCCCATGTTTCTAAAGATGATAAATTCACGCACGTGCCTAAATTGGATTGATTAATAAACAGAAGCGCCTCCAAAATTAAAGGTTCGGGTATCAATTGGAAAAGAGTTAACTACACTACACCCACCCTAACCGCAGAATAATGATCCGGATCCTAATACGCTCACCTTATAAAAGATGAGGAGTCTCAATCTCGAGAATGGTACGCTCACCGTACACAGGTGAGGAGTCTCAACTCCAGGGACAAAAGTCCTTAGGCGGCGTCCCACCTAAGGGGGGAGATTGAGTACCCCTGCCTGCAGAGCCAGCTGCCACGAGGTAACTCCCACAAGATGGCTGCCGGCACCCCCGTTTTAAAGCCTCAGTCGAGTTGACTGTGGTCAATCAAGCCATATTGGCCTCTTATTGGCTGCCAGCCAACTTCCTGGGAGTGCCCCTCAGGGTGATGGGTCATTTCCAAGCCAGCCCAGGTTTCCAGAAAATTCTCTGAAATCTGCCTAGCAACTGCTGACTCACAGACGGGGGGGCACTCCTGACCAATGGGGGAAGGATGCACCTGCCACACAGGGACTGCTACTGAGCATCTAGATAATGAAGCAGGAACTCCATTCTCAGCAAGACAGCAGCCCCCTGGCCATCTGGTCTAAACTGGCCTTGTAGTCACCAGCTCAGCCAGCTCAGCGTTTTTCAGCTAAAGGTAAAAAGTATACAGCGAGGAAGACTACGAGCTTTCCTCCAGAAGACCCCGGCCCACGACCACCAGAGACCACCAGACGGCAGCGTGCATGCGGCAAGAGGAGGAGATTTATCATGCCTAGTTCCTGTGAAAAGGTGGAGAAAAGGCGGAGACAATGGAAATAAAAGACGTGCGGACCAGCACCTAGTCAGAATATTCCCCCACCGATGATGTCGAAGCTGCGGGACGCTGCTGGACTCCATGGTGGTATTGGTTTCTTCTTCTTCTTTGCCTTTCTCTTTCTCCCCCGCCGCCCCCCCCACCCCCCCCCCGCCTTCGCTCGCTCTCTCTGTCTTTCTCTCTGCACTTGAAGAATAAATACGCAAAAGAAAAAAATGACATTGACCTCGTTTGTGTCTTAATTTCACCTCTGGGATCATTGTAGCTTGACTGAGTACAATTCCGGACGAAACAAACTTCTATGTCAACGACAGGGACAATGGCATTGAGTGCACCCTCAGCAGGTTTGCCGATGACACCAAGCTGTGCGGTGCGGTGGACTCGCTTGAGGGAAGGATGTGCTCTCACAGCCAAGAAGGCCAATGGCATCCTGGAACGTATTGGAAGGGGTGTGGCTAGCAGGTCGAAAGCGGTTCTCCTCCTCCCCCTCTACTCCACCCCGGTGAGGCCGCATCTGGAATATTGGGCCCGGTTCTGGGCCCCTCAGTTCAAGAGGGACAGGGAACTGCTTGAGAGAGTCCAGCGCAGAGCCACAAAGGTGGTGAAGGGAGTGGAACATCTCCCCGATGAAGAAAGGCTGAAAGAGCTGGGTCTCCTCAACTCAGAGCAGAGGAGACTGAGGGGTGACCTCATTGATGTTTATTAATCTATCGATAAAGGGCAAGTGTCAGGAGGAAGGAGCCAGGCTCTTCTCAGGGATGTCCAATGATAGGGGCAACGGGGGCAAGCAGGAGCATAGGAGGTTGCACAAAAACATTAGGAAAAAGTTTTTCACTGTGAGGGTGACAGAGCACTGGCACAGGCTGCCCAGAGAGGTTGTGGAGTCTCCTTCTCTGGAGACGTTCAAAAACCCGCCTGGACGTGTTCCTGGGTGACCTGCTGTAGGTGATCCTGCTCTGGCAGGGGGGTTGGACTAGATGACCTTTTGAGGTCCCTTCCAACCCCAAACACTCTCTAATTCTGTGAAGCAGCATCTGAGCTGCCCTTTCAAAGAGCCTCAGTTTCCCATCTGTAGAACAAGGAGGTAACAGTCTCCGTCAGTCCTAGTATATCCGAGACTTGCTCGAAACCCATGGATGGTTTCAAAATCAAGGGAGGGGACAACTCTCAAGTAGACGTACACCTACACAGACAGAATTAAAAGCCCTCTGAAGACACCCGGCTTCTCTCCACGCTCAGGATGCAGGGAGACACCCAAGCTCACGCGTCTGGCTGGCCAACGCTAAAACCCAGCCATCCCCTCCATCCCTCCCTGCAGCACGTCAGCTCTGGGGATGAGAGGAGTTCTTGGCAGGACCTGGGCCCACCCCTACAAAAACCAGCCCCATCAGTGTCCCCAGCGTGGCTGACAGGGAGCTCCCCTGTTGCTGCCTTGGCAGCCAGCACCCTTGAGGCGCCACAGTGCGAGCTGCCCCACAGAGCCAGCCTCCGTCTCCTAACAGTAGTAGGAGATGCTGAGACACAAGCATCTAGTACCATCAACTCTCCCTTCAAAAGCAGTTCTGGTCTAGCTCCTCGTTCTTGCCCATGTTGGTTTTAGATAGGTCAGAAAACTGCACTCTTCAGTCCCCATTGGCTGGGCATGTGGCAAGGACGACCCATTAGACGCATCTCTGCATGCCTTTCGTTCCCACCACTGGCAGTGGTGGGAATGAACGTGATCTCCTTCAATTAACATTTTCCAGAGGTCACCTCCCTGCAAGAAGCAAGGAGCCAAAAAGAGCTGGAGAGGTGAAGGAGCAGAATGAGCCGTGGCACATCGAGGCGATCGGCTAGTAGCTGCAAAGCGAGACAGACTCCCAGGTTGCCCGAGCGCAACCAGGGTTAACTAAGGCAGCAATTTGTGCTCTGCTGCACGTTCACCCTCAGGGACCCAACGCTCTCCTGAGTTTTCTCCTCTGATACGCAGCCAGGTCCTGCAAAGAGCATCCCCTTGGAGTCACAGTGTGAGAGCCATGCATGGAGGGGCACACGGAGAAAGGGGCAAAGACACCAAGATGTCACTGCTGGCTGGTGTTTGCAGCTCCTGGGGCCCTTTGCCGTCACCACTTTAGTCACGAGTACATCGAGATGGTGGTTGCTGCCAAGACCAAGTCTCCTTCCCCTTGCCATGGACCCTGGAGACCTGTGATTCTACGTAGGTTCCTAAGTTGTATTCTTGGAAAGTGCTGTGTTCGTAGTCCTCAGGGTGTTTGGGCAGGTCCGAGCCCAGCATCGCCTAGCAGAGAGAGAACTGTGTCAGCCGCAACATTTAGGTGCCGTCTTGAGGTCCTGTGCTGTGCCCCGTGCCCTGGCCACCCACCTCCTCTGAGCGGTCGGGCAGCGTGAGCCCAGCTCAAGATCAAAGGTCGCTTCCGCCCCCTGTACCGAGGAGCCCAGGACCAGAGGCAGGAGCAGAGGTTTCCCTTGGCCAGGGCTGGAGCCCTGGGCTCGCACTGCCTGGACACCACCAGCAGGGCCACTCTCGACGGCTTGCTGCAGGAGCAGCCGCCCGGTTCCGTGGGTGCCGAGGGCTCGGCCCCCCTCCTCAGCATTTTACAGCCACCCCCAGGAGGCAGCGGCCGTTTCAGAGCAGGAGGCAGGGGGCCGAGGGCATCCCTGCCCGTACCCGGAGCGTACGCAGGCGGGCGTGGTGATGTCACGCAGGCCGGCGCTGCTGATGTCACACAGAACTGCTGACGTCACAAAGCCCAGTGCCGCTGATGTCACGGCGGACACTGGGACGCGCTATATAAGGGAGCGCGGCGCTCGGTCCCGGCGTCAGTGCGACCTGGTGAGGTGAGGAGAGGGCAGGGCTGGGCCTGGGCTCCCCAGGGAGGAGGGTGCTCCAATCCTCGGGACTCGGGGCCTGCGCTGGGAGCTCACCCGCGTCCCGCCTCTCCTTTCCCCCCGGCCTGCTTCTCCCTCAGAGTCTGCAGAGGAGCCTTTGGAGGAGACAGCCCGGCGCTGCTGCTGCTGCTACTGGGACAGGGATTCTCCAAGCGCTCGCTGTTGACGTGTGCCATGGCCGTACGGAAGCAGAAGACCTCCGGCTCGATGGAGCAGGGTGAGAGCAAAGCGTCCCTCCCTCCCGCCGCCGGGCAGAGGGGCTGTTGGGACGCTCAGTGCGGTGCCCAGAGCCAGGGGGCAGTAGGAGGCAGGAGCTCCCCTGGCGGCCCCGGGCAGGGCTCCCCTTGCCTCAGCAATGGGGGCCCGGACTGGACTACGGGGGCCCCTGCTGGGACACCCGTGCTGGCCAGGGCCCCTTCCTCTCCACGGCCTGCAGGCCTGCCCAGTGGCCGGCCAGGCAGGGACAGAGCAGCCCTTGCGGGCAACGATGCCTTGGGGGACGCTTGCCCCGGCCCCGCAGAGGCGCTCACTCGGGCTGCCCTTTGCTCTCTCCCCTCCAGCATGCGTGCTGTGTCATCGGGATGAGGCCGACCTGCACGGCGCTGGGCGCAAGCTGGTGCAACAAGGGCTCTGTGCCCATCTGGGCTGCCTGGTGAGTTGTGCCGGGGGGGCTCCCTCCACCCTTGTGACAGGCAGGCCCTGCCACGCTCTCCTCATCAGCTCCACCCCTTTTCTCTTGGGCAGTTTTTCGCCAGCGGTCTCTTCCAGCAAGCGCCCAAGGAAGCAGGCCTCATGGGATTTCTCCCTGAGGATATTCAAAGCACGGCCTGGCAGGCGGTGCAGCAGGTGAGCACCTGACAAGAGCAGACCCCAAGAAGGAAAGGAAGCCCAACCCACCCAAGCAGCTCTGGGACAAAAGTCCTGCTCCCAGCAGCTCCCCAGAGGCTCCAGCGCAGCAGCCGCCTCTGCCAGGCACCTCTGCGGGCTGTGACCCAGCAGCGGCCGCTTCCTGCGCCCTGCTCGCGGGCGTGGGTCTGCCTGCGGAGGCCCTGAGGCTGCCGCTGATGGTGGCTGCTGTGCCTTTTCCAGGACTGCTTCGTCTGTGGCGAGAGCGGGGCCACCATCACCTGCTGGCCGGCGGACTGCGACCGCAGCTTCCACCTGCCCTGTGCCACCCAGGGGGGATGCGTCACTCAGTGTCGCTTTCCCTACAAGTAGGTGCCTCCTCTCCCCTCCTCGCCACCGCCACTGGGCAAAGGCCCAGCACTTCTCACCCTGACAGAGCTTCTCACCCACCCATCCCTTGCCTCTTCCCCCCAGGTCCTTCTGCTGGGAGCACCGCCCCAAGCAGGGCATGCTGGTGGCTCCGGAGGAGACCACCTGCCTCCTCTGCGGGCAACTCGTGGGGCGCAGGACGTCCTACAGCACCATGGTGTGCCCGGCGTGCCAACGTGCCTGGTTCCACAGGGACTGCATCCAGGTATGAGCCATTCCCTTGCCCCCGGGACACAACAGGTGCTCGGCAGCACCAGGGCCTCCCTCACGCCCCTTCTGTTTCTCCGGCAGGCACAGGCTCTGCGCGCCGGCATCTCCTGCCTCCAGTGCCCGCAGTGCAGAGACGACGATCTGTTCCTGAGGGAAATGCTCGGCCTGGGCATACGAGTCCCTTTCAGGTGGGTGGCCTTCTGTCCAGCTCACGAGACAGGAGCGTGCAAGCGCTGTGCCGTGCCAGGGCCTGCCCCTCCGCTGTCCCGTCAGCCTGTGCTTCGGCTTCACTGGGGAGATGGATACAAGGCAGGGGGTAATGAGCAGGGGTGCCCCGCCCCTGCCCTTATGCCAGGGCAGCAGAGACTCATCCATTTTCCTTTCTCCATCAGGCTGCTCTCATGTGAGAAAAGGCACGTGGACATGGCCCCAAGTGAGACACACAGCCTCAGCGATGCCCCGGAGTGCCTTTCTCCAGGAGGCGAGCGGCAGGCAGAGGGATGCAGCAGCACTTCTGCAGCACGGGAGACCACCTGCCCCAACGCAAGCACCCAGCTGCCAGTGGCAACCGCCTACAAGCGGCCCAGATGCCAGGACAGCGGCCCTAGGCCGGCCAAACGAGCCAAGATCAGCGCTCCCCGCCAGGTGGCGGCACTGGGTCCATCCCTGGCCTCACTGGCTCCAGCGCCCAGTAACCCCAGCACAAGGACCCAGCTGCCAGTGGCAGCATCCTGCAAGAGGCCCAGATGCCAGGACAGCTGCCCTAGGACAGCCAAACGAGCCAGGAGAAGCACTTCCCGCCAGGTGACGGCACTGGCGCCATCCCTCGCCTTCCTGTCTCCCACCACCATCAGTAACCCCAGCGCAAGTACCCAGCTGCCGGTGGCAGCAACTTACAAGCGGCCCAGATGCCAGGACAGCTGCCCTAGGCCAGCCAAACGAGCCAGGAGAAGCATTCCCCGACAGGTCGCAGCACTGGGGCCATCTCTCGCCTCACTGGCTCCCGCCACCAGCGGCCCCAGCACAAGGACCCAGCTGCCGGTGGCAGAAGCCTGCAAGAGGCCCAGATGCCAGGACAGCTGTCCTACGCCAGCCAAACGAGCGAGGAGAAGCACTTCCCATCAGATGGCGGCACTGGCGCCATCCCTCGCCTCGCTGGCTCCCACCACCATCAGCCCCAGCACAAGGGCCCAGCTGCCGGTGGCAGAAGCCTGCAAGAGGCCCAGATGCCAGGACAGCTGTCCCACGCCAGCCAAACGAGCCAGGAGAAGCACTTCCCATCAGATGGCGGCACTGGCGCCATCCCTCGCCTCGCTGGCTCCCACCACCATCAGCCCCAGCACAAGGGCCCAGCTGCCGGTGGCAGCAGCCTGCAAGAGGCCCAGATGCCAGGACAGCTGCCCTACGCCAGCCAAACGAGCCAGGAGAAGCATTCCCGGACAGGTGGCAGCACTGGCGCCATCCCTCGCCTCGCTGGCTCCTGCCACCAGCACCCCTGGAACAAGGGCCCAGCTGCCAATGGCAGCATACCGCAAGCGGCCCAGGTGCCAGGACAGCTGTCCTACGCCAGCCAAACGAGCCAGGAGAAGCACTTCCCACCAGATGGCGGCACTGGCGCCATCCCTCGCCTCGCTGGCTCCCACCACCATCAGCCCCAGCACAAGGGCCCAGCTGCCGGTGGCAGCAGCCTGCAAGAGGCCCAGATGCCAGGACAGCTGCCCTACGCCAGCCAAACGAGCCAGGAGAAGCATTCCCGGACAGGTGGCAGCACTGGCGCCATCCCTCGCCTCGCTGGCTCCTGCCACCAGCACCCCTGGAACAAGCACCCATCCGCCAGTGGCAGCATACCGCAAGCGGCCCAGGGGCCAGGACAGCTGCCCTACGCCAGCCAAACGAGCCAGGAGAAGCATTCCCCGCCAAGTGACGGCACTGGCTCCATCCCTGGCCTCGCTGCCTCCTGCCTCCAGCAACCCCAGCACAAGCACCCATCCGCCAGTGGCACAATCCCGCAAGCGGCCCAGACCCCGGGACAGCCCCCCTACACCAGCCAAACCCGCCGAGAGCAGCACCAACAGCTCGGCGGCACAGGGGCCATGCCACGGTTCCCCATAGGGCGGCAGATGCCACAGCCGCCCTGGACCCGAGCGGCTGCAACACCGCTCTCACAGGCAGTGTCGGGCCCAGAAACACCGCAGGCAGCCCAGGAGACCCTAGGAGGGCAGCCAGGGAAGAGGAGAAAGTGCCGAGAAGTGCTTCCCCCGCCAGGAACGACTGGAGCCCTCCCACACCTCTCGCACCGGCAAGACCAGACAGACGCCAGCGGCATCACCTTCTGGCTACCGGGTGCTCAAGAGCAGCAGAAGCTCCGGCCGCCCGGGACCCATGTGGCTGCCACACTGCTCCCCCACGCTGCGTTGGGCCCACAAGCCCTGCAACTGGCCCAGAAGATGCTGGGACTGCAGCCAGGACTGGGGCTCTGTGCTGCTTCACCCGCCCATCTGGCATGTTAATGAGGCAGGAGAGAAGTTTCTGAGGGCCCAAGGGAGAATCCGGTGGCAGCACTTTGTGCTCCTGGTCTTGACTGCTCCGACTGGGAAAATGTGAGCACTAGATACGGGCGGAATGGGTAGTGCTCTTGGGGAGGACTGTCATGTGAGCTCCGAGGCACTCCCCCCACCAATGGAGCTCCAGTGGAGCTGCCCAAAGAGCCACGGTCCTGCACAGCCTGGCTCTGAAGAGGAGGCACTTGCTCCCTGGCTTGGCCTTGGAAGGTGGCTGGTAGAAGACAATGGCTGATTTGCCCGCTGTGCTCACCTGAGAGCATCCGCGAGTCCACCCATCAGCACTGGGAGCAGCTTGGTTCAGCTGTTTTCTCAAGGCTGTCTTCCGGGGAAATAGAGGAACCAAGGCTTCTCAACTTCATCTCCCTGGGAATCACAGCAGAACTGGGCTGCTGCCAGGGGAGAACCAGGTAGGCACACGAGAAATAACGAGGCGATTGGTGACAGCCGACATGGCTTCACTAAGGGCAAATCGCGCCGGACTAATGTGGTGGCCTACAGCAAAGCTACAGCGCTGGCGGACACGGGAAGAGCGACTGATGTCATCTACCTGGACTTGTGCAAGGCATTTGTCACTGTCCCACATGACATCCTTGTCTCTAAGGTGGAGAGACATGGACTTGATGGATGGACCGCTCGGTGGATAAGGAACTGGCTAGAAGATCGCACTCAAAGAGTTGTTGTCGATGGTTCGATGTCCACGTGGAGACCAGTGACAAATGGAGTTCCCAAGGGGTCTGTTCTGGGTCCAGTGCTGTTCAACGTTGTGGGACTCAAGGAAAGAATGAATTCGCTCAACGTGGCAAAGATGCGTAGTTTGGAACCGCAAGGCTTATCACAACAAACTGCTGCTGCAGTAATTAACCAACTTGCTGCAACATTAGTGGCGACTAACCGCTGCGAGGCCTTGAATATGGCTTGGGCAGCAGGCCTTTTGCAACGTTGCGCGAGAGAATATGGTGAAGCATCGAAGACACGGCAATAGGTCAGCGAGGAAATGACACGCTGTTGCAAAGGAGTCTAGATAACCGGGTGTCGTGGAGACAGTGGAGAAGAGCGCTCCCATGTTTCTAAAGATGATAAATTCACGCACGTGCCTAAATTGGATTGATTAATAAACAGAAGCGCCTCCAAAATTAAAGGTCGGGTATCAATTGGAAAAGAGTTAACTACACTACACCCACCCTAACCGCAGAATAATGATCCGGATCCTAATACGCTCACCTTATAAAAGATGAGGAGTCTCAATCTCGAGAATGGTACGCTCACCTTACACAGGTGAGGAGTCTCAACTCCAGGGACAAAAGTCCTTAGGCGGCGTCCCACCTAAGGGGGGGAGATTGAGTACCCCTGCCTGCAGAGCCAGCTGCCACGAGGTAACTCCCACAAGATGGCTGCCGGCACCCCGTTTTAAAGCCTCAGTCGAGTTGACTGTGGTCAATCAAGCCATATTGGCCTCTTATTGGCTGCCAGCCAACTTCCTGGGAGTGCCCCTCAGGGTGATGGGTCATTTCCAAGCCAGCCCAGGTTTCCAGAAAATTCTCTGAAATCTGCCTAGCAACTGCTGACTCACAGACGGGGGGGCACTCCTGACCAATGGGGGAAGGATGCACCTGCCACACAGGGACTGCTACTGAGCATCTAGATAATGAAGCAGGAACTCCATTCTCAGCAAGACAGCAGCCCCCTGGCCATCTGGTCTAAACTGGCCTTGTAGTCACCAGCTCAGCCAGCTCAGCGTTTTTCAGCTAAAGGTAAAAAAGTATACAGCGAGGAAGACTACGAGCTTTCCTCCAGAAGACCCCGGCCCACGTCCACCAGAGACCACCAGACGGCAGCGTGCATGCGGCAAGAGGAGGAGATTTATCATGCCTAGTTCCTGTGAAAAGGTGGAGAAAAGGCGGAGACAATGGAAATAAAAGACGTGCGGACCAGCACCTAGTCAGAATATTCCCCCACCGATGATGTCGAAGCTGCGGGACGCTGCTGGACTCCATGGTGGTATTGGTTTCTTCTTCTTCTTTTGCCTTTCTCTTTCTCCCCCGCCGCCCCCCCCCACCCCCCCCCGCCTTCGCTCGCTCTCTCTGTCTTTCTCTCTGCACTTGAAGAATAAATACGCAAAAGAAAAAATGACATTGACCTCGTTTGTGTCTTAATTTCACCTCTGGGATCATTGTAGCTTGACTGAGTACAATTCCGGACGAAACAAACTTCTATGTCAACGACAGGGACAATGGCATTGAGTGCACCCTCAGCAGGTTTGCCGATGACACCAAGCTGTGCGGTGCGGTGGACTCGCTTGAGGGAAGGATGTGCTCTCACAGCCAAGAAGGCCAATGGCATCCTGGAACGTATTGGAAGGGGTGTGGCTAGCAGGTCGAAAGCGGTTCTCCTCCTCCCCCTCTACTCCACCCCGGTGAGGCCGCATCTGGAATATTGGGCCCGGTTCTGGGCCCCTCAGTTCAAGAGGGACAGGGAACTGCTTGAGAGAGTCCAGCGCAGAGCCACAAAGGTGGTGAGGGGAGTGGAACATCTCCCCGATGAAGAAAGGCTGAAAGAGCTGGGTCTCCTCAACTCAGAGCAGAGGAGACTGAGGGGTGACCTCATTGATGTTTATTAATCTATCGATAAAGGGCAAGTGTCAGGAGGAAGGAGCCAGGCTCTTCTCAGGGATGTCCAATGATAGGGGCAACGGGGGCAAGCAGGAGCATAGGAGGTTGCACAAAAACATTAGGAAAAAGTTTTTCACTGTGAGGGTGACAGAGCACTGGCACAGGCTGCCAGAGAGGTTGTGGAGTCTCCTTCTCTGGAGACGTTCAAAAACCCGCCTGGACGTGTTCCTGGGTGACCTGCTGTAGGTGATCCTGCTCTGGCAGGGGGGTTGGACTAGATGACCTTTTGAGGTCCCTTCCAACCCCAAACACTCTCTAATTCTGTGAAGCAGCATCTGAGCTGCCCTTTCAAAGAGCCTCAGTTTCCCATCTGTAGAACAAGGAGGTAACAGTCTCCGTCAGTCCTAGTATATCCGAGACTTGCTCGAAACCCATGGATGGTTTCAAAATCAAGGGAGGGGACAACTCTCAAGTAGACGTACACCTACACAGACAGAATTAAAAGCCCTCTGAAGACACCCGGCTTCTCTCCACGCTCAGGATGCAGGGAGACACCCAAGCTCACGCGTCTGGCTGGCCAACGCTAAAACCCAGCCATCCCCTCCATCCCTCCCTGCAGCACGTCAGCTCTGGGGATGAGAGGAGTTCTTGGCAGGACCTGGGCCCACCCCTACAAAAACCAGCCCCATCAGTGTCCCCAGCGTGGCTGACAGGGAGCTCCCCTGTTGCTGCCTTGGCAGCCAGCACCCTTGAGGCGCCACAGTGCGAGCTGCCCCACAGAGCCAGCCTCCGTCTCCTAACAGTAGTAGGAGATGCTGAAGACACAAGCATCTAGTACCATCAACTCTCCCTTCAAAAGCAGTTCTGGTCTAGCTCCTCGTTCTTGCCCATGTTGGTTTTAGATAGGTCAGAAAACTGCACTCTTCAGTCCCCATTGGTTGGGCATGTGGCAAGGACGACCCATTAGACGCATCTCTGCATGCCTTTCGTTCCCACCACTGGCAGTGGTGGGAATGAACGTGATCTCCTTCAATTAACATTTTCCAGAGGTCACCTCCCTGCAAGAAGCAAGGAGCCAAAAAGAGCTGGAGAGGTGAAGGAGCAGAATGAGCCGTGGCACATCGAGGCGATCGGCTAGTAGCTGCAAAGCGAGACAGACTCCCAGGTTGCCCGAGCGCAACCAGGGTTAACTAAGGCAGCAATTTGTGCTCTGCTGCACGTTCACCCTCAGGGACCCAACGCTCTCCTGAGTTTTCTCCTCTGATACGCAGCCAGGTCCTGCAAAGAGCATCCCCTTGGAGTCACAGTGTGAGAGCCATGCATGGAGGGGCACACGGAGAAAGGGGCAAAGACACCAAGATGTCACTGCTGGCTGGTGTTTGCAGCTCCTGGGGCCCTTTGCCGTCACCACTTTAGTCACGAGTACATCGAGATGGTGGTTGCTGCCAAGACCAAGTCTCCTTCCCCTTGCCATGGACCCTGGAGACCTGTGATTCTACGTAGGTTCCTAAGTTGTATTCTTGGAAGTGCTGTGTTCGTAGTCCTCAGGGTGTTTGGGCAGGTCCGAGCCCAGCATCGCCTAGCAGAGAGAGAACTGTGTCAGCCGCAACATTAGGTGCCGTCTTGAGGTCCTGTGCTGTGCCCCGTGCCCTGGCCACCCACCTCCTCTGAGCGGTCGGGCAGCGTGAGCCCAGCTCAAGATCAAAGGTCGCTTCCGCCCCCTGTACCGAGGAGCCCAGGACCAGAGGCAGGAGCAGAGGTTTCCCTTGGCCAGGGCTGGAGCCCTGGGCTCGCACTGCCTGGACACCACCAGCAGGGCCACTCTCGACGGCTTGCTGCAGGAGCAGCCGCCCGGTTCCGTGGGTGCCGAGGGCTCGGCCCCCCTCCTCAGCATTTTACAGCCACCCCCAGGAGGCAGCGGCCGTTTCAGAGCAGGAGGCAGGGGGCCGAGGGCATCCCTGCCCGTACCCGGAGCGTACGCAGGCGGGCGTGGTGATGTCACGCAGGCCGGCGCTGCTGATGTCACACAGAACTGCTGACGTCACAAAGCCCAGTGCCGCTGATGTCACGGCGGACACTGGGACGCGCTATATAAGGGAGCGCGGCGCTCGGTCCCGGCGTCAGTGCGACCTGGTGAGGTGAGGAGAGGGCAGGGCTGGGCCTGGGCTCCCCAGGGAGGAGGGTGCTCCAATCCTCGGGACTCGGGGCCTGCGCTGGGAGCTCACCCGCGTCCCGCCTCTCCTTTCCCCCGGCCTGCTTCTCCCTCAGAGTCTGCAGAGGAGCCTTTGGAGGAGACAGCCCGGCGCTGCTGCTGCTGCTACTGGGACAGGGATTCTCCAAGCGCTCGCTGTTGACGTGTGCCATGGCCGTACGGAAGCAGAAGACCTCCGGCTCGATGGAGCAGGGTGAGAGCAAAGCGTCCCTCCCTCCCGCCGCCGGGCAGAGGGGCTGTTGGGACGCTCAGTGCGGTGCCCAGAGCCAGGGGGCAGTAGGAGGCAGGAGCTCCCCTGGCGGCCCCGGGCAGGGCTCCCCTTGCCTCAGCAATGGGGGCCCGGACTGGACTACGGGGGCCCCTGCTGGGACACCCGTGCTGGCCAGGGCCCCTTCCTCTCCACGGCCTGCAGGCCTGCCCAGTGGCCGGCCAGGCAGGGACAGAGCAGCCCTTGCGGGCAACGATGCCTTGGGGACGCTTGCCCCGGCCCCGCAGAGGCGCTCACTCGGGCTGCCCTTTGCTCTCTCCCCTCCAGCATGCGTGCTGTGTCATCGGGATGAGGCCGACCTGCACGGCGCTGGGCGCAAGCTGGTGCAACAAGGGCTCTGTGCCCATCTGGGCTGCCTGGTGAGTTGTGCCGGGGGGGCTCCCTCCACCCTTGTGACAGGCAGGCCCTGCCACGCTCTCCTCATCAGCTCCACCCCTTTTCTCTTGGGCAGTTTTTCGCCAGCGGTCTCTTCCAGCAAGCGCCCAAGGAAGCAGGCCTCATGGGATTTCTCCCTGAGGATATTCAAAGCACGGCCTGGCAGGCGGTGCAGCAGGTGAGCACCTGACAAGAGCAGACCCCAAGAAGGAAAGGAAGCCCAACCCACCCAAGCAGCTCTGGGACAAAAGTCCTGCTCCCAGCAGCTCCCCAGAGGCTCCAGCGCAGCAACCGCCTCTGCCAGGCACCTCTGCGGGCTGTGACCCAGCAGCGGCCGCTTCCTGCGCCCTGCTCGCGGGCGTGGGGCTGCCTGCGGAGGCCCTGAGGCTGCCGCTGATGGTGGCTGCTGTGCCTTTCCAGGACTGCTTCGTCTGTGGCGAGAGCGGGGCCACCATCACCTGTTGGCCGGCGGACTGCGACCGCAGCTTCCACCTGCCCTGTGCCACCCAGGGGGGATGCGTCACTCAGTGTCGCTTTCCCTACAAGTAGGTGCCTCCTCTCCCCTCCTCGCCACCGCCACTGGGCAAAGGCCCAGCACTTCTCACCCTGACAGAGCTTCTCACCCACCCATCCCTTGCCTCTTCCCCCCAGGTCCTTCTGCTGGGAGCACCGCCCCAAGCAGGGCATGCTGGTGGCTCCGGAGGAGACCACCTGCCTCCTCTGCGGGCAACTCGTGGGGCGCAGGACGTCCTACAGCACCATGGTGTGCCCGGCGTGCCAACGTGCCTGGTTCCACAGGGACTGCATCCAGGTATGAGCCATTCCCTTGCCCCCGGGACACAACAGGTGCTCGGCAGCACCAGGGCCTCCCTCACGCCCCTTCTGTTTCTCCGGCAGGCACAGGCTCTGCGCGCCGGCATCTCCTGCCTCCAGTGCCCGCAGTGCAGAGACGACGATCTGTTCCTGAGGGAAATGCTCGGCCTGGGCATACGAGTCCCTTTCAGGTGGGTGGCCTTCTGTCCAGCTCACGAGACAGGAGCGTGCAAGCGCTGTGCCGTGCCAGGGCCTGCCCCTCCGCTGTCCCGTCAGCCTGTGCTTCGGCTTCACTGGGGAGATGGATACAAGGCAGGGGGTAATGAGCAGGGGTGCCCCGCCCCTGCCCTTATGCCAGGGCAGCAGAGACTCATCCATTTTCCTTTCTCCATCAGGCTGCTCTCATGTGAGAAAAGGCACGTGGACATGGCCCCAAGTGAGACACACAGCCTCAGCGATGCCCCGGAGTGCCTTTCTCCAGGAGGCGAGCGGCAGGCAGAGGGATGCAGCAGCACTTCTGCAGCACGGGAGACCACCTGCCCCAACGCAAGCACCCAGCTGCCAGTGGCAACCGCCTACAAGCGGCCCAGATGCCAGGACAGCGGCCCTAGGCCGGCCAAACGAGCCAAGATCAGCGCTCCCCGCCAGGTGGCGGCACTGGGTCCATCCCTGGCCTCACTGGCTCCAGCGCCCAGTAACCCCAGCACAAGGACCCAGCTGCCAGTGGCAGCATCCTGCAAGAGGCCCAGATGCCAGGACAGCTGACCTAGGACAGCCAAACGAGCCAGGAGAAGCACTTCCCGCCAGGTGACGGCACTGGCGCCATCCCTCGCCTTCCTGTCTCCCACCACCATCAGTAACCCCAGCGCAAGTACCCAGCTGCCGGTGGCAGCAACTTACAAGCGGCCCAGATGCCAGGACAGCTGCCCTAGGCCAGCCAAACGAGCCAGGAGAAGCATTCCCCGACAGGTCGCAGCACTGGGGCCATCTCTCGCCTCACTGGCTCCCGCCACCAGTGGCCCCAGCACAAGGACCCAACTGCCGGTGGCAGAAGCCTGCAAGAGGCCCAGATGCCAGGACAGCTGTCCCACGCCAGCCAAACGAGCCAGGAGAAGCACTTCCCATCAGATGGCGGCACTGGCGCCATCCCTCGCCTCGCTGGCTCCCACCACCATCAGCCCCAGCACAAGGGCCCAGCTGCCGGTGGCAGCAGCCTGCAAGAGGCCCAGAGGCCAGGACAGCTGTCCCACGCCAGCCAAACGAGCCAGGAGAAGCACTTCCCACCAGATGGCGGCACTGGCGCCATCCCTCGCCTCGCTGGCTCCCACCACCATCAACCCCAGCACAAGCGCCCAGCTGCCGGTGGCAGCAGCCTGCAAGAGGCCCAGATGCCAGGACAGCTGCCCTACGCCAGCCAAACGAGCCAGGAGAAGCATTCCCGGACAGGTGGCAGCACTGGCGCCATCCCTCGCCTCGCTGGCTCCTGCCACCAGCACCCCTGGAACAAGCACCCATCCGCCAGTGGCAGCATACCGCAAGCGGCCCAGGGGCCAGGACAGCTGCCCTACGCCAGCCAAACGAGCCAGGAGAAGCATTCCCGGACAGGTGGCAGCACTGGCGCCATCCCTCGCCTCGCTGGCTCCTGCCACCAGCCCCCCTGGAACAAGCACCCATCCGCCAGTGGCAGCATACCGCAAGCGGCCCAGGGGCCAGGACAGCTGCCCTACGCCAGCCTAACGAGCCAGGAGAAGCATTCCCCGCCAAGTGACGGCACTGGCTCCATCCCTGGCCTCGCTGCCTCCTGCCTCCAGCAACCCCAGCACAAGCACCCATCCGCCAGTGGCACAATCCCGCAAGCGGCCCAGACCCCGGGACAGCCCCCCTACACCAGCCAAACCCGCCGAGAGCAGCACCAACAGCTCGGCGGCACAGGGGCCATGCCACGGTTCCCCATAGGGCGGCAGATGCCACAGCCGCCCTGGACCCGAGCGGCTGCAACACCGCTCTCACAGGCAGTGTCGGGCCCAGAAACACCGCAGGCAGCCCAGGAGACCCTAGGAGGGCATCCAGGGAAGAGGAGAAAGTGCCGAGAAGTGCTTCCCCCGCCAGGAACGACTGGAGCCCTCCCACACCTCTCGCACCGGCAAGACCAGACAGACGCCAGCGGCATCACCTTCTGGCTACCGGGTGCTCAAGAGCAGCAGAAGCTCCGGCCGCCCGGGACCCATGTGGCTGCCACACTGCTCCCCCATGCTGCGTTGGGCCCACAAGCCCTGCAACTGGCCCAGAAGATGCTGGGACTGCAGCCAGGACTGGGGCTCTGTGCTGCTTCACCCGCCCATCTGGCATGTTAATGAGGCAGGAGAGAAGTTTCTGAGGGCCCAAGGGAGAATCCGGTGGCAGCACTTTGTGCTCCTGGTCTTGACTGCTCCGACTGGGAAAATGTGAGCACTAGATACGGGCGGAATGGGTAGTGCTCTTGGGGAGGACTGTCATGTGAGCTCTGAGGCACTCCCCCCACCAATGGAGCTCCAGTGGAGCTGCCCAAAGAGCCACGGTCCTGCACAGCCTGGCTCTGAAGAGGAGGCACTTGCTCCCTGGCTTGGCCTTGGAAGGTGGCTGGTAGAAGACAATGGCTGATTTGCCCGCTGTGCTCACCTGAGAGCATCCGCGAGTCCACCCATCAGCACTGGGAGCAGCTTGGTTCAGCTGTTTTCTCAAGGCTGTCTTCCGGGGAAATAGAGGAACCAAGGCTTCTCAACTTCATCTCCCTGGGAATCACAGCAGAACTGGGCTGCTGCCAGGGGAGAACCAGGTAGGCACACGAGAAATAACGAGGCGATTGGTGACAGCCGACATGGCTTCACTAAGGGCAAATCGCGCCGGACTAATGTGGTGGCCTACAGCAAAGCTACAGCGCTGGCGGACACGGGAAGAGCGACTGATGTCATCTACCTGGACTTGTGCAAGGCATTTGTCACTGTCCCACATGACATCCTTGTCTCTAAGGTGGAGAGACATGGACTTGATGGATGGACCGCTCGGTGGATAAGGAACTGGCTAGAAGATCGCACTCAAAGAGTTGTTGTCGATGGTTCGATGTCCACGTGGAGACCAGTGACAAATGGAGTTCCCAAGGGGTCTGTTCTGGGTCCAGTGCTGTTCAACGTTGTGGGACTCAAGGAAAGAATGAATTCGCTCAACGTGGCAAAGATGCGTAGTTTGGAACCGCAAGGCTTATCACAACAAACTGCTGCTGCAGTAATTAACCAACTTGCTGCAACATTAGTGGCGACTAACCGCTGCGAGGCCTTGAATATGGCTTGGGCAGCAGGCCTTTTGCAACGTTGCGCGAGAGAATATGGTGAAGCATCGAAGACACGGCAATAGGTCAGCGAGGAAATGACACGCTGTTGCAAAGGAGTCTAGATAACAGGGTGTCGTGGAGACAGTGGAGAAGAGCGCTCCCATGTTTCTAAAGATGATAAATTCACGCACGTGCCTAAATTGGATTGATTAATAAACAGAAGCGCCTCCAAAATTAAAGGTTCGGGTATCAATTGGAAAAGAGTTAACTACACTACACCCACCCTAACCGCAGAATAATGATCCGGATCCTAATACGCTCACCTTATAAAAGATGAGGAGTCTCAATCTCGAGAATGGTACGCTCACCTTACACAGGTGAGGAGTCTCAACTCCAGGGACAAAAGTCCTTAGGCGGCGTCCCACCTAAGGGGGGGAGATTGAGTACCCCTGCCTGCAGAGCCAGCTGCCACGAGGTAACTCCCACAAGATGGCTGCCGGCACCCCGTTTTAAAGCCTCAGTCGAGTTGACTGTGGTCAATCAAGCCATATTGGCCTCTTATTGGCTGCCAGCCAACTTCCTGGGAGTGCCCCTCAGGGTGATGGGTCATTTCCAAGCCAGCCCAGGTTTCCAGAAAATTCTCTGAAATCTGCCTAGCAACTGCTGACTCACAGACGGGGGGGCACTCCTGACCAATGGGGGAAGGATGCACCTGCCACACAGGGACTGCTACTGAGCATCTAGATAATGAAGCAGGAACTCCATTCTCAGCAAGACAGCAGCCCCCTGGCCATCTGGTCTAAACTGGCCTTGTAGTCACCAGCTCAGCCAGCTCAGCGTTTTTCAGCTAAAGGTAAAAAGTATACAGCGAGGAAGACTACGAGCTTTCCTCCAGAAGACCCCGGCCCACGACCACCAGAGACCACCAGACGGCAGCGTGCATGCGGCAAGAGGAGGAGATTTATCATGCCTAGTTCCTGTGAAAAGGTGGAGAAAAGGCGGAGACAATGGAAATAAAAGACGTGCGGACCAGCACCTAGTCAGAATATTCCCCCACCGATGATGTCGAAGCTGCGGGACGCTGCTGGACTCCATGGTGGTATTGGTTTCTTCTTCTTCTTTTGCCTTTCTCTTTCTCCCCCGCCGCCCCCCCCACCCCCCGCCGCCTTCGCTCGCTCTCTCTGTCTTTCTCTCTGCACTTGAAGAATAAATACGCAAAAGAAAAAATGACATTGACCTCGTTTGTGTCTTAATTTCACCTCTGGGATCATTGTAGCTTGACTGAGTACAATTCCGGACGAAACAAACTTCTATGTCAACGACAGGGACAATGGCATTGAGTGCACCCTCAGCAGGTTTGCCGATGACACCAAGCTGTGCGGTGCGGTGGACTCGCTTGAGGGAAGGATGTGCTCTCACAGCCAAGAAGGCCAATGGCATCCTGGAACGTATTGGAAGGGGTGTGGCTAGCAGGTCGAAAGCGGTTCTCCTCCTCCCCCTCTACTCCACCCCGGTGAGGCCGCATCTGGAATATTGGGCCCGGTTCTGGGCCCCTCAGTTCAAGAGGGACAGGGAACTGCTTGAGAGAGTCCAGCGCAGAGCCACAAAGGTGGTGAAGGGAGTGGAACATCTCCCCGATGAAGAAAGGCTGAAAGAGCTGGGTCTCCTCAACTCAGAGCAGAGGAGACTGAGGGGTGACCTCATTGATGTTTATTAATCTATCGATAAAGGGCAAGTGTCAGGAGGAAGGAGCCAGGCTCTTCTCAGGGATGTCCAATGATAGGGGCAACGGGGGCAAGCAGGAGCATAGGAGGTTGCACAAAAACATTAGGAAAAAGTTTTTCACTGTGAGGGTGACAGAGCACTGGCACAGGCTGCCCAGAGAGGTTGTGGAGTCTCCTTCTCTGGAGACGTTCAAAACCCGCCTGGACGTGTTCCTGGGTGACCTGCTGTAGGTGATCCTGCTCTGGCAGGGGGGTTGGACTAGATGACCTTTTGAGGTCCCTTCCAACCCCAAACACTCTCTAATTCTGTGAAGCAGCATCTGAGCTGCCCTTTCAAAGAGCCTCAGTTTCCCATCTGTAGAACAAGGAGGTAACAGTCTCCGTCAGTCCTAGTATATCCGAGACTTGCTCGAAACCCATGGATGGTTTCAAAATCAAGGGAGGGGACAACTCTCAAGTAGACGTACACCTACACAGACAGAATTAAAAGCCCTCTGAAGACACCCGGCTTCTCTCCACGCTCAGGATGCAGGGAGACACCCAAGCTCACGCGTCTGGCTGGCCAACGCTAAAACCCAGCCATCCCCTCCATCCCTCCCTGCAGCACGTCAGCTCTGGGGATGAGAGGAGTTCTTGGCAGGACCTGGGCCCACCCCTACAAAAACCAGCCCCATCAGTGTCCCCAGCGTGGCTGACAGGGAGCTCCCCTGTTGCTGCCTTGGCAGCCAGCACCCTTGAGGCGCCACAGTGCGAGCTGCCCCACAGAGCCAGCCTCCGTCTCCTAACAGTAGTAGGAGATGCTGAAGACACAAGCATCTAGTACCATCAACTCTCCCTTCAAAAGCAGTTCTGGTCTAGCTCCTCGTTCTTGCCCATGTTGGTTTTAGATAGGTCAGAAAACTGCACTCTTCAGTCCCCATTGGCTGGGCATGTGGCAAGGACGACCCATTAGACGCATCTCTGCATGCCTTTCGTTCCCACCACTGGCAGTGGTGGGAATGAACGTGATCTCCTTCAATTAACATTTTCCAGAGGTCACCTCCCTGCAAGAAGCAAGGAGCCAAAAAGAGCTGGAGAGGTGAAGGAGCAGAATGAGCCGTGGCACATCGAGGCGATCGGCTAGTAGCTGCAAAGCGAGACAGACTCCCAGGTTGCCCGAGCGCAACCAGGGTTAACTAAGGCAGCAATTTGTGCTCTGCTGCACGTTCACCCTCAGGGACCCAACGCTCTCCTGAGTTTTCTCCTCTGATACGCAGCCAGGTCCTGCAAAGAGCATCCCCTTGGAGTCACAGTGTGAGAGCCATGCATGGAGGGGCACACGGAGAAAGGGGCAAAGACACCAAGATGTCACTGCTGGCTGGTGTTTGCAGCTCCTGGGGCCCTTTGCCGTCACCACTTTAGTCACGAGTACATCGAGATGGTGGTTGCTGCCAAGACCAAGTCTCCTTCCCCTTGCCATGGACCCTGGAGACCTGTGATTCTACGTAGGTTCCTAAGTTGTATTCTTGGAAAGTGCGTGTTCGTAGTCCTCAGGGTGTTTGGGCAGGTCCGAGCCCAGCATCGCCTAGCAGAGAGAGAACTGTGTCAGCCGCAACATTTAGGTGCCGTCTTGAGGTCCTGTGCTGTGCCCCGTGCCCTGGCCACCCACCTCCTCTGAGCGGTCGGGCAGCGTGAGCCCAGCTCAAGATCAAAGGTCACTTCCGCCCCCTGTACCGAGGAGCCCAGGACCAGAGGCAGGAGCAGAGGTTTCCCTTGGCCAGGGCTGGAGCCCTGGGCTCGCACTGCCTGGACACCACCAGCAGGGCCACTCTCGACGGCTTGCTGCAGGAGCAGCCGCCCGGTTCCGTGGGTGCCGAGGGCTCGGCCCCCCTCCTCAGCATTTTACAGCCACCCCCAGGAGGCAGCGGCCGTTTCAGAGCAGGAGGCAGGGGGCCGAGGGCATCCCTGCCCGTACCCGGAGCGTACGCAGGCGGGCGTGGTGATGTCACGCAGGCCGGCGCTGCTGATGTCACACAGAACTGCTGACGTCACAAAGCCCAGTGCCGCTGATGTCACGGCGGACACTGGGACGCGCTATATAAGGGAGCGCGGCGCTCGGTCCCGGCGTCAGTGCGATCTGGTGAGGTGAGGAGAGGGCAGGGCTGGGCCTGGGCTCCCCAGGGAGGAGGGTGCTCCAATCCTCGGGACTCGGGGCCTGCGCTGGGAGCTCACCCGCGTCCCGCCTCTCCTTTCCCCCGGCCTGCTTCTCCCTCAGAGTCTGCAGAGGAGCCTTTGGAGGAGACAGCCCGGCGCTGCTGCTGCTGCTGCTACTGGGACAGGGATTCTCCAAGCGCTCGCTGTTGACGTGTGCCATGGCCGTACGGAAGCAGAAGACCTCCGGCTCGATGGAGCAGGGTGAGAGCAAAGCGTCCCTCCCTCCCGCCGCCGGGCAGAGGGGCTGTTGGGACGCTCAGTGCGGTGCCCAGAGCCAGGGGGCAGTAGGAGGCAGGAGCTCCCCTGGCGGCCCCCGGGCAGGGCTCCCCTTGCCTCAGCAATGGGGGCCCGGACTGGACTACGGGGGCCCCTGCTGGGACACCCGTGCTGGCCAGGGCCCCTTCCTCTCCACGGCCTGCAGGCCTGCCCAGTGGCCGGCCAGGCAGGGACAGAGCAGCCCTTGCGGGCAACGATGCCTTGGGGACGCTTGCCCCGGCCCCGCAGAGGCGCTCACTCGGGCTGCCCTTTGCTCTCTCCCCTCCAGCATGCGTGCTGTGTCATCGGGATGAGGCCGACCTGCACGGCGCTGGGCGCAAGCTGGTGCAACAAGGGCTCTGTGCCCATCTGGGCTGCCTGGTGAGTTGTGCCGGGGGGGCTCCCTCCACCCTTGTGACAGGCAGGCCCTGCCACGCTCTCCTCATCAGCTCCACCCCTTTTCTCTTGGGCAGTTTTTCGCCAGCGGCCTCTTCCAGCAAGCGCCCAAGGAAGCAGGCCTCATGGGATTTCTCCCTGAGGATATTCAAAGCACGGCCTGGCAGGCGGTGCAGCAGGTGAGCACCTGACAAGAGCAGACCCCAAGAAAGAAAGGAAGCCCAACCCACCCAAGCAGCTCTGGGACAAAAGTCCTGCTCCCAGCAGCTCCCCAGAGGCTCCAGCGCAGCAACCGCCTCTGCCAGGCACCTCTGCGGGCTGTGACCCAGCAGCGGCCGCTTCCTGCGCCCTGCTCGCGGGCGTGGGTCTGCCTGCGGAGGCCCTGAGGCTGCCGCTGATGGTGGCTGCTGTGCCTTTTCCAGGACTGCTTCGTCTGTGGCGAGAGCGGGGCCACCATCACCTGCTGGCCGGCGGACTGCGACCGCAGCTTCCACCTGCCCTGTGCCACCCAGGGGGGATGCGTCACTCAGTGTCGCTTTCCCTACAAGTAGGTGCCTCCTCTCCCCTCCTCGCCACCGCCACTGGGCAAAGGCCCAGCACTTCTCACCCTGACAGAGCTTCTCACCCACCCATCCCTTGCCTCTTCCCCCCAGGTCCTTCTGCTGGGAGCACCGCCCCAAGCAGGGCATGCTGGTGGCTCCGGAGGAGACCACCTGCCTCCTCTGCGGGCAACTCGTGGGGCGCAGGACGTCCTACAGCACCATGGTGTGCCCGGCGTGCCAACGTGCCTGGTTCCACAGGGACTGCATCCAGGTATGAGCCATTCCCTTGCCCCCGGACACAACAGGTGCTCGGCAGCACCAGGGCCTCCCTCACGCCCCTTCTGTTTCTCCGGCAGGCACAGGCTCTGCGCGCCGGCATCTCCTGCCTCCAGTGCCCGCAGTGCAGAGACGACGATCTGTTCCTGAGGGAAATGCTCGGCCTGGGCATACGAGTCCCTTTCAGGTGGGTGGCCTTCTGTCCAGCTCACGAGACAGGAGCGTGCAAGCGCTGTGCCGTGCCAGGGTCTGCCCCTCCGCTGTCCCATCAGCCTGTGCTTCGGCTTCACTGGGGAGATGGATACAAGGCAGGGGGTAATGAGCAGGGGTGCCCCGCCCCTGCCCTTATGCCAGGGCAGCAGAGACTCATCCATTTTCCTTTCTCCATCAGGCTGCTCTCATGTGAGAAAAGGCACGTGGACATGGCCCCAAGTGAGACACACAGCCTCAGCGATGCCCCGGAGTGCCTTTCTCCAGGAGGCGAGCGGCAGGCAGAGGAATGCAGCAGCACTTCTGCAGCACGGGAGACCACCTGCCCCAACGCAAGCACCCAGCTGCCAGTGGCAACCGCCTACAAGCGGCCCAGATGCCAGGACAGCGGCCCTAGGCCGGCCAAACGAGCCAAGATCAGCGCTCCCCGCCAGGTGGCGGCACTGGGTCCATCCCTGGCCTCACTGGCTCCAGCGCCCAGTAACCCCAGCACAAGGACCCAGCTGCCAGTGGCAGCATCCTGCAAGAGGCCCAGATGCCAGGACAGCTGCCCTAGGACAGCCAAACGAGCCAGGAGAAGCACTTCCCGCCAGGTGACGGCACTGGCGCCATCCCTCGCCTTCCTGTCTCCCACCACCATCAGTAACCCCAGCGCAAGTACCCAGCTGCCGGTGGCAGCAACTTACAAGCGGCCCAGATGCCAGGACAGCTGCCCTAGGCCAGCCAAACGAGCCAGGAGAAGCATTCCCCGACAGGTCGCAGCACTGGGGCCATCTCTCGCCTCACTGGCTCCCGCCACCAGCGGCCCCAGCACAAGGACCCAGCTGCCGGTGGCAGAAGCCTGCAAGAGGCCCAGATGCCAGGACAGCTGTCCTACGCCAGCCAAACGAGCGAGGAGAAGCACTTCCCATCAGATGGCGGCACTGGCGCCATCCCTCGCCTCGCTGGCTCCCACCACCATCAGCCCCAGCACAAGGGCCCAGCTGCCGGTGGCAGCAGCCTGCAAGAGGCCCAGATGCCAGGACAGCTGTCCCACGCCAGCCAAACGAGCCAGGAGAAGCACTTCCCACCAGATGGCGGCACTGGCGCCATCCCTCGCCTCGCTGGCTCCCACCACCATCAGCCCCAGCACAAGGGCCCAGCTGCCGGTGGCAGCAGCCTGCAAGAGGCCCAGATGCCAGGACAGCTGCCCTACGCCAGCCAAACGAGCCAGGAGAAGCATTCCCGGACAGGTGGCAGCACTGGCGCCATCCCTCGCCTCGCTGGCTCCTGCCACCAGCACCCCTGGAACAAGCACCCAGCTGCCAATGGCAGCATACCGCAAGCGGCCCAGGTGCCAGGACAGCTGTCCTACGCCAGCCAAACGAGCCAGGAGAAGCACTTCCCACCAGATGGCGGCACTGGCGCCATCCCTCGCCTCGCTGGCTCCCACCACCATCAGCCCCAGCACAAGGGCCCAGCTGCCGGTGGCAGCAGCCTGCAAGAGGCCCAGATGCCAGGACAGCTGCCCTACGCCAGCCAAACGAGCCAGGAGAAGCATTCCCGGACAGGTGGCAGCACTGGCGCCATCCCTCGCCTCGCTGGCTCCTGCCACCAGCACCCCTGGAACAAGCACCCATCCGCCAGTGGCAGCATACCGCAAGCGGCCCAGGGGCCAGGACAGCTGCCCTACGCCAGCCAAACGAGCCAGGAGAAGCATTCCCCGCCAAGTGACGGCACTGGCTCCATCCCTGGCCTCGCTGCCTCCTGCCTCCAGCAACCCCAGCACAAGCACCCATCCGCCAGTGGCACAATCCCGCAAGCGGCCCAGACCCCGGGACAGCCCCCCTACACCAGCCAAACCCGCCGAGAGCAGCACCAACAGCTCGGCGGCACAGGGGCCATGCCACGGTTCCCCATAGGGCGGCAGATGCCACAGCCGCCCTGGACCCGAGCGGCTGCAACACCGCTCTCACAGGCAGTGTCGGGCCCAGAAACACCGCAGGCAGCCCAGGAGACCCTAGGAGGGCAGCCAGGGAAGAGGAGAAAGTGCCGAGAAGTGCTTCCCCCGCCAGGAACGACTGGAGCCCTCCCACACCTCTCGCACCGGCAAGACCAGACAGACGCCAGCGGCATCACCTTCTGGCTACCGGGTGCTCAAGAGCAGCAGAAGCTCCGGCCGCCCGGGACCCATGTGGCTGCCACACTGCTCCCCCACGCTGCGTTGGGCCCACAAGCCCTGCAACTGGCCCAGAAGATGCTGGGACTGCAGCCAGGACTGGGGCTCTGTGCTGCTTCACCCGCCCATCTGGCATGTTAATGAGGCAGGAGAGAAGTTTCTGAGGGCCCAAGGGAGAATCCGGTGGCAGCACTTTGTGCTCCTGGTCTTGACTGCTCCGACTGGGAAAATGTGAGCACTAGATACGGGCGGAATGGGTAGTGCTCTTGGGGAGGACTGTCATGTGAGCTCCGAGGCACTCCCCCCACCAATGGAGCTCCAGTGGAGCTGCCCAAAGAGCCACGGTCCTGCACAGCCTGGCTCTGAAGAGGAGGCACTTGCTCCCTGGCTTGGCCTTGGAAGGTGGCTGGTAGAAGACAATGGCTGATTTGCCCGCTGTGCTCACCTGAGAGCATCCGCGAGTCCACCCATCAGCACTGGGAGCAGCTTGGTTCAGCTGTTTTCTCAAGGCTGTCTTCCGGGGAAATAGAGGAACCAAGGCTTCTCAACTTCATCTCCCTGGGAATCACAGCAGAACTGGGCTGCTGCCAGGGGAGAACCAGGTAGGCACACGAGAAATAACGAGGCGATTGGTGACAGCCGACATGGCTTCACTAAGGGCAAATCGCGCCGGACTAATGTGGTGGCCTACAGCAAAGCTACAGCGCTGGCGGACACGGGAAGAGCGACTGATGTCATCTACCTGGACTTGTGCAAGGCATTTGTCACTGTCCCACATGACATCCTTGTCTCTAAGGTGGAGAGACATGGACTTGATGGATGGACCGCTCGGTGGATAAGGAACTGGCTAGAAGATCGCACTCAAAGAGTTGTTGTCGATGGTTCGATGTCCACGTGGAGACCAGTGACAAATGGAGTTCCCAAGGGGTCTGTTCTGGGTCCAGTGCTGTTCAACGTTGTGGGACTCAAGGAAAGAATGAATTCGCTCAACGTGGCAAAGATGCGTAGTTTGGAACCGCAAGGCTTATCACAACAAACTGCTGCTGCAGTAATTAACCAACTTGCTGCAACATTAGTGGCGACTAACCGCTGCGAGGCCTTGAATATGGCTTGGGCAGCAGGCCTTTTGCAACGTTGCGCGAGAGAATATGGTGAAGCATCGAAGACACGGCAATAGGTCAGCGAGGAAATGACACGCTGTTGCAAAGGAGTCTAGATAACAGGGTGTCGTGGAGACAGTGGAGAAGAGCGCTCCCATGTTTCTAAAGATGATAAATTCACGCACGTGCCTAAATTGGATTGATTAATAAACAGAAGCGCCTCCAAAATTAAAGGTTCGGGTATCAATTGGAAAAGAGTTAACTACACTACACCCACCCTAACCGCAGAATAATGATCCGGATCCTAATACGCTCACCTTATAAAAGATGAGGAGTCTCAATCTCGAGAATGGTACGCTCACCTTACACAGGTGAGGAGTCTCAACTCCAGGGACAAAAGTCCTTAGGCGGCGTCCCACCTAAGGGGGGGAGATTGAGTACCCCTGCCTGCAGAGCCAGCTGCCACGAGGTAACTCCCACAAGATGGCTGCCGGCACCCCGTTTTAAAGCCTCAGTCGAGTTGACTGTGGTCAATCAAGCCATATTGGCCTCTTATTGGCTGCCAGCCAACTTCCTGGGAGTGCCCCTCAGGGTGATGGGTCATTTCCAAGCCAGCCCAGGTTTCCAGAAAATTCTCTGAAATCTGCCTAGCAACTGCTGACTCACAGACGGGGGGGCACTCCTGACCAATGGGGGAAGGATGCACCTGCCACACAGGGACTGCTACTGAGCATCTAGATAATGAAGCAGGAACTCCATTCTCAGCAAGACAGCAGCCCCCTGGCCATCTGGTCTAAACTGGCCTTGTAGTCACCAGCTCAGCCAGCTCAGCGTTTTTTCAGCTAAAGGTAAAAAGTATACAGCGAGGAAGACTACGAGCTTTCCTCCAGAAGACCCCGGCCCACGACCACCAGAGACCACCAGACGGCAGCGTGCATGCGGCAAGAGGAGGAGATTTATCATGCCTAGTTCCTGTGAAAAGGTGGAGAAAAGGCGGAGACAATGGAAATAAAAGACGTGCGGACCAGCACCTAGTCAGAATATTCCCCCACCGATGATGTCGAAGCTGCGGGACGCTGCTGGACTCCATGGTGGTATTGGTTTCTTCTTCTTCTTTTGCCTTTCTCTTTCTCCCCCGCCGCCCCCCCCACCCCCCCCCGCCTTCGCTCGCTCTCTCTGTCTTTCTCTCTGCACTTGAAGAATAAATACGCAAAAGAAAAAATGACATTGACCTCGTTTGTGTCTTAATTTCACCTCTGGGATCATTGTAGCTTGACTGAGTACAATTCCGGACGAAACAAACTTCTATGTCAACGACAGGGACAATGGCATTGAGTGCACCCTCAGCAGGTTTGCCGATGACACCAAGCTGTGCGGTGCGGTGGACTCGCTTGAGGGAAGGATGTGCTCTCACAGCCAAGAAGGCCAATGGCATCCTGGAACGTATTGGAAGGGGTGTGGCTAGCAGGTCGAAAGCGGTTCTCCTCCTCCCCCTCTACTCCACCCCGGTGAGGCCGCATCTGGAATATTGGGCCCGGTTCTGGGCCCCTCAGTTCAAGAGGGACAGGGAACTGCTTGAGAGAGTCCAGCGCAGAGCCACAAAGGTGGTGAAGGGAGTGGAACATCTCCCCGATGAAGAAAGGCTGAAAGAGCTGGGTCTCCTCAACTCAGAGCAGAGGAGACTGAGGGGTGACCTCATTGATGTTTATTAATCTATCGATAAAGGGCAAGTGTCAGGAGGAAGGAGCCAGGCTCTTCTCAGGGATGTCCAATGATAGGGGCAACGGGGGCAAGCAGGAGCATAGGAGGTTGCACAAAAACATTAGGAAAAAGTTTTTCACTGTGAGGGTGACAGAGCACTGGCACAGGCTGCCCAGAGAGGTTGTGGAGTCTCCTTCTCTGGAGACGTTCAAAACCCGCCTGGACGTGTTCCTGGGTGACCTGCTGTAGGTGATCCTGCTCTGGCAGGGGGGTTGGACTAGATGACCTTTTGAGGTCCCTTCCAACCCCAAACACTCTCTAATTCTGTGAAGCAGCATCTGAGCTGCCCTTTCAAAGAGCCTCAGTTTCCCATCTGTAGAACAAGGAGGTAACAGTCTCCGTCAGTCCTAGTATATCCGAGACTTGCTCGAAACCCATGGATGGTTTCAAAATCAAGGGAGGGGACAACTCTCAAGTAGACGTACACCTACACAGACAGAATTAAAAGCCCTCTGAAGACACCCGGCTTCTCTCCACGCTCAGGATGCAGGGAGACACCCAAGCTCACGCGTCTGGCTGGCCAACGCTAAAACCCAGCCATCCCCTCCATCCCTCCCTGCAGCACGTCAGCTCTGGGGATGAGAGGAGTTCTTGGCAGGACCTGGGCCCACCCCTACAAAAACCAGCCCCATCAGTGTCCCCAGCGTGGCTGACAGGGAGCTCCCCTGTTGCTGCCTTGGCAGCCAGCACCCTTGAGGCGCCACAGTGCGAGCTGCCCCACAGAGCCAGCCTCCGTCTCCTAACAGTAGTAGGAGATGCTGAAGACACAAGCATCTAGTACCATCAACTCTCCCTTCAAAAGCAGTTCTGGTCTAGCTCCTCGTTCTTGCCCATGTTGGTTTTAGATAGGTCAGAAAACTGCACTCTTCAGTCCCCATTGGTTGGGCATGTGGCAAGGACGACCCATTAGACGCATCTCTGCATGCCTTTCGTTCCCACCACTGGCAGTGGTGGGAATGAACGTGATCTCCTTCAATTAACATTTTCCAGAGGTCACCTCCCTGCAAGAAGCAAGGAGCCAAAAAGAGCTGGAGAGGTGAAGGAGCAGAATGAGCCGTGGCACATCGAGGCGATCGGCTAGTAGCTGCAAAGCGAGACAGACTCCCAGGTTGCCCGAGCGCAACCAGGGTTAACTAAGGCAGCAATTTGTGCTCTGCTGCACGTTCACCCTCAGGGACCCAACGCTCTCCTGAGTTTTCTCCTCTGATACGCAGCCAGGTCCTGCAAAGAGCATCCCCTTGGAGTCACAGTGTGAGAGCCATGCATGGAGGGGCACACGGAGAAAGGGGCAAAGACACCAAGATGTCACTGCTGGCTGGTGTTTGCAGCTCCTGGGGCCCTTTGCCGTCACCACTTTAGTCACGAGTACATCGAGATGGTGGTTGCTGCCAAGACCAAGTCTCCTTCCCCTTGCCATGGACCCTGGAGACCTGTGATTCTACGTAGGTTCCTAAGTTGTATTCTTGGAAAGTGCTGTGTTCGTAGTCCTCAGGGTGTTTGGGCAGGTCCGAGCCCAGCATCGCCTAGCAGAGAGAGAACTGTGTCAGCCGCAACATTTAGGTGCCGTCTTGAGGTCCTGTGCTGTGCCCCGTGCCCTGGCCACCCACCTCCTCTGAGCGGTCGGGCAGCGTGAGCCCAGCTCAAGATCAAAGGTCGCTTCCGCCCCCTGTACCGAGGAGCCCAGGACCAGAGGCAGGAGCAGAGGTTTCCCTTGGCCAGGGCTGGAGCCCTGGGCTCGCACTGCCTGGACACCACCAGCAGGGCCACTCTCGACGGCTTGCTGCAGGAGCAGCCGCCCGGTTCCGTGGGTGCCGAGGGCTCGGCCCCCCTCCTCAGCATTTTACAGCCACCCCCAGGAGGCAGCGGCCGTTTCAGAGCAGGAGGCAGGGGGCCGAGGGCATCCCTGCCCGTACCCGGAGCGTACGCAGGCGGGCGTGGTGATGTCACGCAGGCCGGCGCTGCTGATGTCACACAGAACTGCTGACGTCACAAAGCCCAGTGCCGCTGATGTCACGGCGGACACTGGGACGCGCTATATAAGGGAGCGCGGCGCTCGGTCCCGGCGTCAGTGCGACCTGGTGAGGTGAGGAGAGGGCAGGGCTGGGCCTGGGCTCCCCAGGGAGGAGGGTGCTCCAATCCTCGGGACTCGGGGCCTGCGCTGGGAGCTCACCCGCGTCCCGCCTCTCCTTTCCCCCCGGCCTGCTTCTCCCTCAGAGTCTGCAGAGGAGCCTTTGGAGGAGACAGCCCGGCGCTGCTGCTGCTGCTACTGGGACAGGGATTCTCCAAGCGCTCGCTGTTGACGTGTGCCATGGCCGTACGGAAGCAGAAGACCTCCGGCTCGATGGAGCAGGGTGAGAGCAAAGCGTCCCTCCCTCCCGCCGCCGGGCAGAGGGGCTGTTGGGACGCTCAGTGCGGTGCCCAGAGCCAGGGGGCAGTAGGAGGCAGGAGCTCCCCTGGCGGCCCCGGGCAGGGCTCCCCTTGCCTCAGCAATGGGGGCCCGGACTGGACTACGGGGGCCCCTGCTGGGACACCCGTGCTGGCCAGGGCCCCTTCCTCTCCACGGCCTGCAGGCCTGCCCAGTGGCCGGCCAGGCAGGGACAGAGCAGCCCTTGCGGGCAACGATGCCTTGGGGACGCTTGCCCCGGCCCCGCAGAGGCGCTCACTCGGGCTGCCCTTTGCTCTCTCCCCTCCAGCATGCGTGCTGTGTCATCGGGATGAGGCCGACCTGCACGGCGCTGGGCGCAAGCTGGTGCAACAAGGGCTCTGTGCCCATCTGGGCTGCCTGGTGAGTTGTGCCGGGGGGGCTCCCTCCACCCTTGTGACAGGCAGGCCCTGCCACGCTCTCCTCATCAGCTCCACCCCTTTTCTCTTGGGCAGTTTTTCGCCAGCGGTCTCTTCCAGCAAGCGCCCAAGGAAGCAGGCCTCATGGGATTTCTCCCTGAGGATATTCAAAGCACGGCCTGGCAGGCGGTGCAGCAGGTGAGCACCTGACAAGAGCAGACCCCAAGAAGGAAAGGAAGCCCAACCCACCCAAGCAGCTCTGGGACAAAAGTCCTGCTCCCAGCAGCTCCCCAGAGGCTCCAGCGCAGCAACCGCCTCTGCCAGGCACCTCTGCGGGCTGTGACCCAGCAGCGGCCGCTTCCTGCGCCCTGCTCGCGGGCGTGGGGCTGCCTGCGGAGGCCCTGAGGCTGCCGCTGATGGTGGCTGCTGTGCCTTTTCCAGGACTGCTTCGTCTGTGGCGAGAGCGGGGCCACCATCACCTGTTGGCCGGCGGACTGCGACCGCAGCTTCCACCTGCCCTGTGCCACCCAGGGGGGATGCGTCACTCAGTGTCGCTTTCCCTACAAGTAGGTGCCTCCTCTCCCCTCCTCGCCACCGCCACTGGGCAAAGGCCCAGCACTTCTCACCCTGACAGAGCTTCTCACCCACCCATCCCTTGCCTCTTCCCCCCAGGTCCTTCTGCTGGGAGCACCGCCCCAAGCAGGGCATGCTGGTGGCTCCGGAGGAGACCACCTGCCTCCTCTGCGGGCAACTCGTGGGGCGCAGGCCGTCCTACAGCACCATGGTGTGCCCGGCGTGCCAACGTGCCTGGTTCCACAGGGACTGCATCCAGGTATGAGCCATTCCCTTGCCCCCGGGACACAACAGGTGCTCGGCAGCACCAGGGCCTCCCTCACGCCCCTTCTGTTTCTCCGGCAGGCACAGGCTCTGCGCGCCGGCATCTCCTGCCTCCAGTGCCCGCAGTGCAGAGACGACGATCTGTTCCTGAGGGAAATGCTCGGCCTGGGCATACGAGTCCCTTTCAGGTGGGTGGCCTTCTGTCCAGCTCACGAGACAGGAGCGTGCAAGCGCTGTGCCGTGCCAGGGCCTGCCCCTCCGCTGTCCCGTCAGCCTGTGCTTCGGCTTCACCGGGGAGATGGATACAAGGCAGGGGGTAATGAGCAGGGGTGCCCCGCCCCTGCCCTTATGCCAGGGCAGCAGAGACTCATCCATTTTCCTTTCTCCATCAGGCTGCTCTCATGTGAGAAAAGGTACGTGGACATGGCCCCAAGTGAGACACACAGCCTCAGCGATGCCCCGGAGTGCCTTTCTCCAGGAGGCGAGCGGCAGGCAGAGGAATGCAGCAGCACTTCTGCAGCACGGGAGACCACCTGCCCCAACGCAAGCACCCAGCTGCCAGTGGCAACCGCCTACAAGCGGCCCAGATGCCAGGACAGCGGCCCTAGGCCGGCCAAACGAGCCAAGATCAGCGCTCCCCGCCAGGTGGCGGCACTGGGTCCATCCCTGGCCTCACTGGCTCCAGCGCCCAGTAACACCAGCACAAGGACCCAGCTGCCAGTGGCAGCATCCTGCAAGAGGCCCAGATGCCAGGACAGCTGCCCTAGGACAGCCAAACGAGCCAGGAGAAGCACTTCCCGCCAGGTGACGGCACTGGCGCCATCCCTCGCCTTCCTGTCTCCCACCACCATCAGTAACCCCAGCGCAAGTACCCAGCTGCCGGTGGCAGCAACTTACAAGCGGTCCAGATGCCAGGACAGCTGCCCTAGGCCAGCCAAACGAGCCAGGAGAAGCATTCCCCGACAGGTCGCAGCACTGGGGCCATCTCTCGCCTCACTGGCTCCCGCCACCAGCGGCCCCAGCACAAGGACCCAGCTGCCGGTGGCAGAAGCCTGCAAGAGGCCCAGATGCCAGGACAGCTGTCCTACGCCAGCCAAACGAGCGAGGAGAAGCACTTCCCATCAGATGGCGGCACTGGCGCCATCCCTCGCCTCGCTGGCTCCCACCACCATCAGCCCCAGCACAAGGGCCCAGCTGCCGGTGGCAGAAGCCTGCAAGAGGCCCAGAGGCCAGGACAGCTGTCCCACGCCAGCCAAACGAGCGAGGAGAAGCACTTCCCACCAGATGGCGGCACTGGCGCCATCCCTCGCCTCGCTGGCTCCCACCACCATCAGCCCCAGCACAAGGGCCCAGCTGCCGGTGGCAGCAGCCTGCAAGAGGCCCAGATGCCAGGACAGCTGCCCTACGCCAGCCAAACGAGCCAGGAGAAGCATTCCCGGACAGGTGGCAGCACTGGCGCCATCCCTCGCCTCGCTGGCTCCTGCCACCAGCACCCCTGGAACAAGCACCCATCCGCCAGTGGCAGCATACCGCAAGCGGCCCAGGGGCCAGGACAGCTGCCCTACGCCAGCCAAACGAGCCAGGAGAAGCATTCCCCGCCAAGTGACGGCACTGGCTCCATCCCTGGCCTCGCTGCCTCCTGCCTCCAGCAACCCCAGCACAAGCACCCATCCGCCAGTGGCACAATCCCGCAAGCGGCCCAGACCCCGGGACAGCCCCCCTACACCAGCCAAACCCGCCGAGAGCAGCACCAACAGCTCGGCGGCACAGGGGCCATGCCACGGTTCCCCATAGGGCGGCAGATGCCACAGCCGCCCTGGACCCGAGCGGCTGCAACACCGCTCTCACAGGCAGTGTCGGGCCCAGAAACACCGCAGGCAGCCCAGGAGACCCTAGGAGGGCAGCCAGGGAAGAGGAGAAAGTGCCGAGAAGTGCTTCCCCCGCCAGGAACGACTGGAGCCCTCCCACACCTCTCGCACCGGCAAGACCAGACAGACGCCAGCGGCATCACCTTCTGGCTACCGGGTGCTCAAGAGCAGCAGAAGCTCCGGCCGCCCGGGACCCATGTGGCTGCCACACTGCTCCCCCATGCTGCGTTGGGCCCACAAGCCCTGCAACTGGCCCAGAAGATGCTGGGACTGCAGCCAGGACTGGGGCTCTGTGCTGCTTCACCCGCCCATCTGGCATGTTAATGAGGCAGGAGAGAAGTTTCTGAGGGCCCAAGGGAGAATCCGGTGGCAGCACTTTGTGCTCCTGGTCTTGACTGCTCCGACTGGGAAAATGTGAGCACTAGATACGGGCGGAATGGGTAGTGCTCTTGGGGAGGACTGTCATGTGAGCTCCGAGGCACTCCCCCCACCAATGGAGCTCCAGTGGAGCTGCCCAAAGAGCCACGGTCCTGCACAGCCTGGCTCTGAAGAGGAGGCACTTGCTCCCTGGCTTGGCCTTGGAAGGTGGCTGGTAGAAGACAATGGCTGATTTGCCCGCTGTGCTCACCTGAGAGCATCCGCGAGTCCACCCATCAGCACTGGGAGCAGCTTGGTTCAGCTGTTTTCTCAAGGCTGTCTTCCGGGGAAATAGAGGAACCAAGGCTTCTCAACTTCATCTCCCTGGGAATCACAGCAGAACTGGGCTGCTGCCAGGGGAGAACCAGGTAGGCACACGAGAAATAACGAGGCGATTGGTGACAGCCGACACGGCTTCACTAGGGGCAAATCGCGCCGGACTAATGTGGTGGCCTACAGCAAAGCTACAGCGCTGGCGGACACGGGAAGAGCGACTGATGTCATCTACCTGGACTTGTGCAAGGCATTTGTCACTGTCCCACATGACATCCTTGTCTCTAAGGTGGAGAGACATGGACTTGATGGATGGACCGCTCGGTGGATAAGGAACTGGCTAGAAGATCGCACTCAAAGAGTTGTTGTCGATGGTTCGATGTCCACGTGGAGACCAGTGACAAATGGAGTTCCCAAGGGGTCTGTTCTGGGTCCAGTGTTTTTCAATGTCTTTGTCAACAACATGAACAATGACATTGAGCGCACCCTCAGCAAGTTTGCCAATGACACCAAGCTGTGCAGTACGTTGGACTCGCTTGAGGGAAGGGTGTGGCTTCACGGCCAAGAAGTCCAATGGCATCCTGGAGTGCATTGAAGTATTGGAACAGTCTGCCCAGTGAAGTAGTTCACCTTCCATCCCTTGAGGTGTTCAGAGGACATGTAGGTGTGTTGCTTAGAGACATGGCTTAGTAATGGTCCTGGCATTGCTAGGTTAACAGCCTCAGCCCATACCTCAGAGATCTTCCCTCTCCACTTCCTGTCAAGGTTCACGTTACATAAAATCAGTAGTGCTGAGTCAGACTGAAGGTCCATCTGTCTGACACTGTGACAGGTATGTAGCCTTCAACAGTCCCTCAGATTTTTTTCAGACAGATTGGAATGGGATTAAAGTACTTCAATGTGCCCGCTGCTCTTTCAAATCCCTGTATGTACCTTGCCTGACACCCAGCTGCTGCTCCTGGACAGTGTGCGTGTCCTACAGGTCCTGCGGCATACCTGCCAATGCTGTGAAGATGTGTCTTTTGTTTTAGGATATCTATTTTTGGCGGTAAATCCCAAATGTCAAACCTTTGTGTTTAATTACAGAACCATTCAGGTTGGAAAAGACCCTTGGGATCATCAAGTCCAACCTATAACCCTACTCTACAGAGTCCCCACCTAAACCATATCCCCCAACACTACATCTAAATGACCTTTAAACACCTTTGGTAAATATCTGATCTATGAACTTGCCTATTCTTTCTAATTACAAAGCTTTAGCATTAAGGAAAACTTATGACAAAGATGTTCACAGATTTTATAAAATAATCCTGCTTTTATTGGTTATGAACATGCTATTCACTTGCTGAAGTCTTGCAGCCATATGATAGATGCATATAGAGCAAAATATGATTAATACCTGCCTGCCTTAAACCCATACATAAGCACACTAAAATGCCATGATCAGAATCACCATAAAAGTATACTGTAACATTGTAAGGCCACAAACAGTATTTTCTCATGCAGATAAGTTAAAATATAAGCAATAGCCCTATCTGCAAAACCAAACAGTGACTTGAGATACAACTTCACAAATGGTATGCACAGAAAAACTCGTGCAAGAAGTAAAATATGCAAGAGGAGAACTAAGGAAGGATGACTCGGGTAACTACAGACCAGTCAGTTTCACCTCCATCCCTGGAAAGGTGATGGAACATCTTATCCTTGGCGCTGTCTCTAGGCATATCAAGGATAAGACGGTTATTAGGAGCAGTCAGCATGGTTTTGCCAAGGGAAGTCATGTTTGACCAACCTGATAGCCCTTTATGAAGACATAACCAGGTGGATGGACAGTGGCCGTGCAGTGGATGTGGTCTATCTGGATATCAGCAAGGCATTTGACACCATCTCCCACAGCATCCTCATAGGTAAACTGAGGAAGTGTGGTCTGGATGACTGAGTAGTGAGGTGGGTTGCGAATTAGTTGAAGGAAGGAAGTCAGAGAGTTGCAGTCAATGGGGCAGAGTCTGGATGGATGCCCGTGTCTAGTGGGGTCCCTCAGGGGTCAGTTCTCGGGCCGGTGCTGTTCAATATTCATGAACTACCTGAACGAGGGATAGGAGAACACTGCCAGTAAGTTTGCTGATGACACAAAACTGGGAGGAGTGGTTGACGTACCAGAAGTCTGTGCTACCATGCAGAGAGACCTGGACAGACTGGAGGACTGGGCAGGGAGAAATCTTATGAAGTTCAACAAGGGCAGGTGTAGGGTTTTGCACTTGGGAAAGAATCACCCCATGTGCCAGTATAGGGTGGGGACTGCCCTGCTGGAGAGCAGCGCAGGGGAAAGGGACCTGGGGGTTCTAGTGGACAGCAGGATGGCCATGAGCCAGCAATGTGCCCTTGTGGTCAAGAAGGCCAATGGCATCCTGGGGTGTGTTAGAAGGGGAGTAGCAAGTAGGTCAAGAGAGGTCCTCCTGCCCCTCTGCTCTGCCCTGGTGAGGCCGCATCTGGAACATTGTGTCCAGTTCTGGGCTCCTCAGTTCAAGAAGGACAGGGAACTACTGGAGAGAGTCCAGCACAGAGCAACTAAGATGATGAAGGGAGTGGAACATCTCCCTTATGAGGAAAGGCTGAAGGAGCTGGGTCTCTTTAGCTTGGAGAAGAGAAGACTGAGGGGTGACCTCATTAATGTTTATAAATATGTCAAGGGAGAGTGTCAGGAGGATGGTGCCAGGCTCTTTTCAGCAGCATCCGCTGACAGGACAAGGGGCAATGGGTGCAAGCTGGAACATATAAGGTTCCATAAAAACATTAGAAAAAAACTTTTTCACAGTGAGGATGACAGAGCCCTGGCACAGGCTGCCCAGGGAGGTTGTGGAGTCTCCTTCTTTGGAGACATTCAAAACCCGCCTGGACACATTCCTGGGTGACCTACTGTAGGTGATCCTGCTCTGGCAGGGGGGTTGGACTAGATGATCTTTGAGGTCCCTTCCAACCTCTAACATTCTGTGATTCTGTGATTCTGTGTAATGATGTAGAATGGACTGGAAGAGTGTCTGATGGAACCAGAATTCCTGCAAAAAAGCCCAAAAGCAATACAAAGCCAAGTATCCAAAACAAAGTATCAAGAACAGATAGCAATATGCAGAAAAGTGTAAAACTTCAAGGATAGATGAGAAAAAATGGGAAATACAGTGCACTTCAGTTCTAACTTCCCACATTGAAGAGCTTTGAGAATCAGACTACTCGACCGCAGCAACTTAGGACCCTCAGAGACTGCAGCCATGAATGCTAACTCAAACAGCATCAGTTCCACAGCTAGATGCGAGGGACTAGATAGATGTCTCAAACAGTAAACAAGCCAGAGTTGCCTACCTGGCGCCCATTTGCGTTTTTGTGGGGGTGACTCAGCACTTTGCTAAGCCCCCTGCCCCAGCCCTGCACCAGTGGAGCTGTGGGGGTGGACAGGGCTTGGAGCTGTGGCTGCAAGAAGCCAGGAGAAGGAGGGGTAACACATCCCCCCTTAGAAGTCCCCACCATCCCCCAAACTGGTTCCTTGTTACAGAATGGCTAAGCGAACAAGGTCATGGTTCGATGGAGGAATTGTACAAGCAGTCTGCAGTGTAAAAAGAATGGGAAAGTACCAAAGAATTGCAAGCAAATAAAAAGACAAGGACATCATGACCTTGAGAGTGGTATAAACAACTTTTCTGGAACTTGGAACAGTGAGAATAAGGAACATCTTGGAGCCGAATAACCAAGAGGAAGGACTATGCAAATTGTAGGATTGAGAATATAACCAATCATAAGAGTAATAGTGATCAAACTAACCAATCATAAGAGTAATATTGATCAAACTAACCAATCATGTATGCTTAAGTTGACGTAATCGATTTGTAAAGAGTATAAGAATGGAACACTGGAAATAAAGATTGGAGCTTGCTTTACCAATCATACTGATCGTTCGCAAGTCTCTCCACACCGTCGCAGTTCCCGGTCTGTGGCGGGAACCTGACTTTATAAAAGGCCATCAGCCTGGGCAGTTGGGCGCTCTTCGCCCACCACTAGAGGATTACTGTGAGTGCCATGGTCGTCGCTGGATCCAGGGGTGGTGATCTTTCTCTATCACTTTCCTTCTCTCTTTCTTTCTAGCTTTAACAGGAAGCGATTTACGGCAAGGCCGGTTTCTTTTGCTTATTAATAACTCGTTGTTGTGAATTGTGTTGATTGTGCTGAGCAGGCAATTGAAACACCTCATTGTCAGGTGATTGATAAATAAAATTGCTGTTTCGGATCCTTGGTGTAAGTCACCTTAATCCTGGTCTGGGAATCGGCAAACCTGGGTCAACGTCCTGAAAGGTCGGGACGTGACACTAGTTCAGGATAAGCTCATAAAGGACGAATTGTTTTGTATATGTGGTGATAATGAAAGTCCTTTCCATGTCATTCGTGATTTTGTCCTTGACAAAAGGACGAAGTGTATCCTCAGCAAGTTTGTCGATGATAAAAAACTGGGAGGAGTGGCTGACGTGCCAGAAGGCTGTGCTGCTATCCAGCATGAACTGTACAGGTTGGAGTGTTGGGCAGAGAGGAACCTTATGAAATTCAATAAGGGCAAGTGTAAAGTGCTGTATCTGGGGAAGAACAACCCCGTGTATCAATAGAGGTTGGGGGCTGACCTGTTGGAGAGTAGCTCTGGGGAAAAGGACCTGTGAGTCCTGGTGGACAACAGGCTGACCATGAGCCAGCAGTGTGTCCTCATGACCGATAAGGTCAATGGCAGCATAAGGAAATACTTCTTTACTGGAGGGTGACAGAGCACTGGAACAGGCTCCCCAGAGAAGTTGTCCATCTATGGTGACATTCAAAACCTGTCTGTACGTGTTCCTGTGTGATCTACTCTGGGTGATCCTGCTCTGTTGGTGGGTTGGACCAGATGATCTTTAGAGGACCCTTATAACTCCTAACATGCTGTAATTCTATATGATATTATGGACCTCAGTCAACTGCCACTCTTACCCAGGGGTGCTTGAAGAGCCTTTGCCTACTTATTTTGCAAAATATGGAAGACGATTTTAAACATCCTGCAACCTCTTTCTAAACATTTTTCAGTTCTGCTATAACCTTGTAAGATGGAGCAAACAGAATTGCTAAAATTTCTGCTCACTATAGTCTAAACAGAGACATAACAACATATGCTGCTTTACTTTCTGCTCTTCCCTTACCAATTGCTAACAGCCTGTTTGCTGTTTTGCCTGCTTCTACTATTTCTTGTGGGTATGGCAGAACAGGCCTTCCTGTCTGGCATCTCGCAGTGTTAGTTAATTACTCTCATGTAACAGGACTTACGTATCATATTGCAGGAACTTTTCCAGTTTACAGACGAAGTTAAGATCATATTTAACCAACGTACGATTAACACTTTTGGTTGCAAATAACTTAAAACAGGAACTTTGCCTAACTAAATCACTAGCTCAGTTATGCTCTCTGGACATGAGTATCACAGTGGGAGAAAGAAAAGAGATGTCCAGAAAAGAGTATAGTCGTCTTAGAGTTCTCACAAAACACTACAGAGAAAAGAAGGGTTTGGGGTTCTTCAGTATAATTTGGCTGTACATTGGGATACAAATAGCACAATAGCCCCTTATAGTGGGAAAGTAAGAAAGGATGAGAGATGTACTAATGTTCCTTTTCACTTCTGCTTTTAGTACACAGTTTCTTTTGGATTTTGCTCAGTTTCTTTGAATCTCACTCCTCCACAGGCTTCCCAAAATTCAGTGCTCTGTTACTGCTTATTCTTTGTACTGCTCTGCTGACTGTAACAGTGTAATCATTACTATCACTGAAAATATCTCTGTTAAATTCAAAATTATTTTTCCTTATGGAAAATGTGTGAAAATTAAAAAAAAAAAAAAAGTAACAGACTACAACAGAGCCTGTAGAATAGTGCATGCATCTTCTATTAATTTCATGATTATTCAGGATATTCTTGCTCTTGATAGCTGCCACTCTATTCAGTTACACTACGTTCCCTTCTGCTCCTGTGTTGTTGCAGGATTACAGCTTTAGAGTTTAAATTAACTAGAATTAGGTTTTTTTCCACATTTATACTTCTGTAAGATTAAGAATTATTGTCATCTTGTACTTATTTTTATTTTAGATATCATGAAGTCTTATTTAGAAATATTAATATGAAGGTATGTATAGGTATGTCATGATTGCAGTCAAACATTAGGAACACTCATGACCGTAGAGACTTTATGGGTTCACTGACCGAAATATAAATACAAATAATGGAAGGAAACTGTGGAAATTGAGTTTAAATAGCCTGTTTCTCCTAGAGCACAAACTGCTACTATTCAAGCTGAATAAGAAAGGAAGATATCTGCATCTAATGCAAAAATTATTTAGGGCAACAAATATTGGTATACTAGGTTTTGTCACTATATATGCTGTGCTTAATATTCAGTTATTCTTCCTACACTGCAGCTTTTCCTTGTTTGGGAAATGTTTTGCACAAAGTTTCAGGCATAAACAGTTTTTTTCTTCTATAAATATTTATTTGCAAGTTCCCTTATTTTATTAGAAATGTGCATTTTTCTGCTCTATATCTATTTCACTACTGATCGGTCTCCTAGCTACAAGAAAACACCCCTGTTGTCTGTTATTATTTGGTTTTTAGGGAAACAGAGCAGCTCTGTGCTGCAGAGAGTAAACTAATGTGTTGGCAATGTGCATATTCACCTCTGTCCAACACAGTTAGTGGCACCCAGCTGGGTGTCTGTTCCTTAGACAGCCCTACATGCATAGCAAGGACTTCAGCCATTACATCAGAGTTTGAATATTTTGCTGACCTTTTTCCGGTGCCTTGAAGAAGGTTCTTTGCCCTTTATGAAGGAGAGTGGGGGGAACATGAGGAGTGTTGCTGAGCGATGGGCTGTGAGCCAGCAGAGAGATTATGGGTCAAGATTAATGGGCAAAGTGGACGATGTTGTTGTAGGTGTCTGCTGTAGACCTAGAGATCAGGAGGAAAAGGTGAGATCTTCTCAAGGCAACTTGAAAAAGTCCCATATTCACAGGTCCTCATCCTTATGGAGGACTTCAGCTACCCTGGTATCTCCTAGAGAGACAAACCAACAGGGCACAAACAATTCGGATAGTTTCTGGAGTGTGGTGTTGGTAGCTTTCTGATACAGGTGACTGAGGAGCCAACAAGAGGAGATGCTTACAAACAAGAAACAACTGGCCACAACGGGGACAGCTTTGGGGCCATGAGATGATGAAGTTCAGGATCCAGATAAGGGGGAGCAGGGCTGAAACCGGGATCAGGAGAGCAAACTTTGGTTTGTTCAGAAATCTACTTGTAAGAATCCCATGGGAGTCCGTCTTAGAGAGAATAGAGGTCCAGGAGAGCTGACTGACATTCAGGATTGCTTTCCTCCAAACTGAGAAACTACTCATCCTAATATACAGGAATTCAAGTAAAGTAAGGATAACATTAGGCCTGCATGGATGAAAAAGGAGCTACTAAAAAAACACAGGCTTAAAAAGGAAGCATATAAGAAGTGGAAGCAGGGACAGGTGAACTGAGAGAAACTTAGAGACACTGTCTCTAAGTGTGCAGAGATTGGGGCAGGAAATCATGTGCAGTGAGCTTCACCACAACCTAGCCCTCTAAGATGAGATGACTGGGAAACACAGCAACAGAAGATAAGGAAAAGGCTGAGGTACCTAATACCTTCTTTACCTCAGTCTTCAACAAGAAGACTGGCTGTCCTCAGGAAAGCTGGGCTCCTGAGTTAGTAGACGGGAATGGGGAGCAGAATACCCCTCCTGCAATCCATAAGGAAGTAGTTAGTGACCTGTTGTTTCAGTTAGATTCCAAGTCCATGGGATGGGATTCATCCTAGGGTGCTGAGGGACTGGCAGAACAACTGGCTAAGCTGATTTCTATCATTTATCACCAATCCTGGCTACCTGAGGAGGTCCCAGGTAAATGGAGTTGGCCAACGTGACATCCATCCGTAAGAAGGACCAGAAGGAGGACCCAGGGAACTATAGACCTGTTAGCCTGACCTCAGAGTCTGGCAAGGTTATGGAGTGGATCATTCTGAGGGCCACCAAGCAGCATGCAGAAGACAACCAGAGGATCAGGCCCAGCCAACATGGGTTTAGGAGACCAATCTCATCTCCTTCTATGACTGGGTGACCCACCTAGTGGATGAGGGGAAGGGTGTGGATGTGGTCTACCTTGACTTCAGCAAAGTCTTTGACACAGTCTCCCACAGCATCCTCCTGGAAAAACTGGCAGCCCACAGCTTGGACAGGTGCACCCTTTGCTGGGTAAAAAACTGGTTGGATGACCAGGCCCAGAGAGTGGTGGTGAATGGTACTGCATCCAGTTGGCATCCAGTGATCAATGGTGTCATAGAATCATAGAATGTTAGGGATTGGAAGGGACCTCGAAAGATCATCAAGTCCAATCCCCCTGCCAGAGCAGGAATACCTAGACTATGCTACACAGGAACGTGTCCAGGCAGGTCTTGAATGCCTCCAGAGAAGGAGACTCCACAACCTCTCTGGGCAGCCTGTGCCAGTGTTCCGTCACCCTCACTGAGAAGAAGTTTCTTCTCGAGTTTAAGCGGAACCTCTTATGTTCCAGTTTCAGCCCATTACCCCTTGTCCTATCAGTGGTTGTCACCGAGAAGAGCCTGGCTCCATCCTCGTGACACTCACCCTTGATATATTTGTAAACATTAATGAGGTCACCCCTCAGCATCCTCTTCTGCAAACTAAAGAGCCCCAGCTCCCTCAGTCTCTTCTCATAAGGGAGATGCTCCACTCCCTTCATCATCCTAGTTGGCCTGTGCTGGACTCTCTCCAGCACTTCCCTGTCTTTCTTGAACTGAGGGGCCCAGAACTGGACACAATATTCCAGATGGGGTCTCACCAGGGCAGAGTAGAGGGGAAGGAGAACCTCTCTCGACCTACTAACCACCCCCCTTCTAATACACCCCAGGATGCCATTGGCCTTCCTGGCCACAAGGGCACAGTGCTGGCTCATGGTCATCCTGCTGTCCACCAAGACTCCCAGGTCCCTTTCCCCTACACTACTCTCTAATAAGTCATTCCCCAACTTATACTGGAACCCGAGGTTGTTCCTACCCAGATGCAAGACCCTACATTTACCCTTGTTGTATTTCATTAAATTTTTCCCCGCCCAACCCTCCAGCCTGTCCAGGTCTCGCTGGATGGCAGCACAGCCTTCTGGTGTGTCAGCCACTCCTCCCAGCTTGGTGTCATCAGCAAACTTGCTGATAGTACTCTCTAGTCCCTCATCCAAGTCATCGATGAATATATTGAATAATACTGGTCCCAGTACCGACCCTTGAGGGATTCCACTGGATACAGGTCTCCAACCAGACTCTGCCCCATTGACCACAACTCTTTGTCTTCTTCCCCTTAGCCAGTTCGCAGTCCACCTCACTACCCGAGAGTCTAGACCACACTTCTGCAGTTTAGCAGCATGGATGCTGTGGGAGACTGTGTCAAAAGCTTTACTGAAGTCAAGGTAGACCACATCCACTGCTCTGCAATCATCTATCCACCTTGTTATATCCTCATAAAAGGCTATGAGGTTAGTCAAGCACGACTTCCCTTTGGTGAAGCCATGTTGACTGTCTCTAATGACCCTCTTATCCCTGATATGCCTTCAGATGGCACCAAGGATAAGTCGTTCCATCACTTTCCCAGGGATGGTGGTGAGGCTAACCGGTCTATAGTTACCCGGGTCCTCCTTCTTGCCCTTTTTGAAGACTGGAGTGACATTTGCTTCCCTCCAATCCTCAGGCACCTCTCCCGTCTCCCAAGACTTGGCAAAGATGATGGAGAGTGGTCTAGCAATGACATCAGCCAGCTCCCTCAGCACCCGTGGATGCATCCCATCTGGACCCATGGATTTATGGATATCCAGATTGCTTAATTGGTCCCTAACCCAGTCCTCATCGACTAAAGCAAACTCCTCCACTGCCCTGACTTCCTGTGGGGCCTCAGGGGAACGGGGCTCCTCAGGACAGCCTCCGGCAGAGTAGACAGAGACAAAGAAGGCATTCAGTAACTCTGCCTTCTCTGTATCTTCTGTCACCAAGGCACCCACCTCATTCATCAGTGGGCCTACATTGCCTCTGGTGTTAGTTTTATCTGCCACGTATCTGAAAAAGCTCTTCCTGTTGTCCTTGACCCCTCTCGCCAGGTTCAATTCAAGGGAGGTCTTTGCTTTCCTAGTTGCCTCCCTACATCCTCGCACAACAGCCTTATATTCTTCCCAAGTGGCCAGCCCTGCCTTCCAAGATCTGTAAATTCTCCTCTTGCCCTTGAGCTTACCCAGCAGATCCCTGTTTAGCCACGCAGGTCTGCTGGCTCCCTTCCTTGACTTCCTAAGTGTCGGGATGCTCTGATCTTGAGCACGGTAGAAGCAGTCCCTGAACGCTAACCAACTATCTTGGGCCCCTTTACCTTCAAACAGCCTTGCCCATGGGATTTTCTCGAGTAATTGCTTGAAAAATCCAAAGTTTGCCTTGGCAAAGTCCAGGGTTGCAATTCTGCTTGCTATTTTGTTTCTGCTACATGAGATCCTGAACTCCACAATTTCATGGTCACTGCAGCCAAGGCAGCCCTCAACCTTTACTGCTTCAACCAGATCCTCCTTGTTAGTGAGGATGAGGTCCAGCAGTGCTCCTCTCCTAGTTGGTTCCTCCACCATTTGCATCAGAAAATTATCATCAATGCACTGGAGGAACCTCCTGGACTGTGGCTGACTGGCTGAGTTGTCCTTCCAGCAAATATCAGGGAAGTTAAAATCCCCCACGACAACCAGGGCCTGTGATTGTGAGACCGCTCTCAGCTGCCTGTAGAAGGCCTCATCAACTTCCTCACCCTGATCTGGTGGCCTGTAATAGACACCCACAACAGTATCTCTCCTGCCAGCCTGTCCCTTAATTCTAACCCATACACTCTCAACTTGCTCCTCATCCATGCCTGGATGGTGTTCAAGACATTGTAGTTGCTCTTTCACGTAAAAAGCGACTCCACCACCTCGCCTGGCTGGCCTGTCTTTCCTGAAAAGGACATAGCCACCCATGACCACATTCCAGTCATGTGAGCTGTCCCACCATGTCTCTGTAATTGCCACCAGATCATAATCTCCTGCCCGAACCCAGGTTTCTAGCTCCTCCTGCTTATTCCCCATGCTGCGTGCATTGGTGTATAAGCATTTCAGGGAGCAAGCTGAGCACACTGATCTCACCCTAGGGGGGTGGGAGGCCACCCGGTCCTCATAATTTCTAGAGCACTGCCCCACTGCAATCCCAGCTATAACCCCATCCCCCTTCATATCTAGGATCAGTACTGAGCCCAGTTCTATGCAACATCTTTATTGATGACCTGGATGAGGGGATTGAGTCTACTCTTAGTAAGTTTGCAGATGACACCAAGCTGGGGGGTAGTGTCGATCTGCCAGAGGGTAGGAAAGAACTGCAGAGGGACCTGGACATGCTGAGTTGATGGACTGAGGCCAATGGTGTGAAGTTCTACAAGACCAAGTGCAGGATCCTGCATTTTGGACACAATAAACCCCTGAAGCGCTACAAACTGGAGGAGGAGTGGCTGGAGGGCAACGTGACAGAGAGGGACCTGGGAGTACTCGTTGACAATTGGTGGAACACGAGCCAGCGGTGTGCCCAGGTGGCCCGGAAGGCCAATAGCATCCTGGCTTGTATCAGGAACAGTGTGGCCAGCAGGACCAGGGATGTAATTCTGCCCCTGTGCTCAGCACTGGGAAGGCCTCACCTCGAGTCCTGTGTGCAGGTCTGGGCCCCTCACTGCAAGAAAGACATTGAGGGGCTGGAGCAGGTGCAGAGGAGAGCAACGAGGCTGGGGAAGGGACTGGAGGGAAAGTCCTGTGAGGAGAGGGTGAGTGAGCTGGGGCTGTTGAGTCCGGAGAAGAGGAGATTCAGGGGGGACCTTATCACTCTCTACAACTCCCTGAAGGGCGGTTGTAGTCAGGTGGGGATTGGGCTGTTCTCCCAGGCAACCAGTGACAGGAGGAGAGGGCACGGCCTGAAACTGCATCAGGGGAGGTTTAGGTTGGATCTCAGGAAGCCCTTCCTCATGGAGAGGGTGCTCAGGCACTGGGATGCTCTGCCCAGGGAAGTGGTGGAGTCACTGTCCCTGGAGGTGTTTAAGGAGAGGCTGGATGTGGCACTTGGTGCCGTGGTTTGGCCCATGTGGTGGTGTTGGGTCATAGACTGGACTCAGTGATCTCAGAGGTCTTTTCCAGCCTCAGCAATTCTGTCATTCTGTTATTCTGTGAGAAGTCTAACACAATATTAATCCAATGTCTGAACAGCACCCCCTCCAATCCAAGATTATGTCAGGAAAGAAAACACTGTTTTCCAACAGTTAGCCTCTCCCAAGGTCTGTTAACATAGAATCATAGAATCATAGAATCATAGAATGTTAGGGATTGGAAGGGACCTCGAAAGATCATCAAGTCCAATCCCCCTGCCAGAGCAGGAATGCCTAGACTATGCCACACAGGAACGTGTCCAGGCAGGTCTTGAATGCCTCCAGAGAAGGAGACTCCACAACCTCTCTGGGCAGCCTGTGCCAGGGCTCCGTCACCCTCACTGAGAAGAAGTTTCTTCTCGAGTTTAAGCGGAACCTCTTATGTTCCAGTTTCAGCCCATTACCCCTTGTCCTATCAGTGCTTGTCACCGAGAAGAGCCTGGCTCCATCCTCGTGACACTCACCCTTGATACATTTGCAAACATTAATGAGGTCACTCCTCAGTCTCCTCTTCTCCAAACTAAAGAGCCCCAGCTCCCTCAGTCTCTTCTCATAAGGCAGATGCTCCACTCCCTTCATCATCCTAGTTGCCCTGTGCTGGACTCTCTCCAGCACTTCCCTGTCTTTCTTGAACTGAGGGGCCCAGAACTGGACACAGTATTCCAGATGGGGTCTCACCAGGGCAGAGTAGAGGGGAAGGAGAACCTCTCTCGACCTACTAACCACCCCCCTTCTAATACACCCCAGGATGCCATTGGCCTTCCTGGCCACAAGGGTACACTGCTGGCTCATGGTCATCCTGCTGTCCACCAAGACTCCCAGGTCCCTTTCCCCTTGTCGTGGGTTGACCCTGGCTGGCCGCCAGGTACCCACACAGCCGCTCACTCACTCCCCCCTTCACTGCTGAACAGGGGGAGAAAATATCTCCAAGGGCTCAGGGTTTGAGATAAGGACAGGGAGATCACCCTCATTTACCGTCCCGGGCAAAACAGACTCAGTTTTGGGGAAATTAGGTACATTTATTAAAAGAACTAATCAGAGAGGAGTAGTGAGAAGTAAGAAAGAGCAAACAAACCTTAAACAGAACACCTTCCCCCCATCCCTCCCTTCTTCCCGGGCTTAACATCAATCCCGGTTTCTCCACCTCCTCCCCCCGAGCGGCGCAGGGGGACAGGGAATGGGGGCTGCGGTCAGTTCATCCGACGTTGGTTCCACCGCTTCTTCACTCCGGGGGAGGACTCTTCACTCTTCCCCAGGGCCACTGTGGGGTCCCTCTCACAGGAGACAAGCTTCACACTCTCTTCTCCGCGTGAGTCGTCCCACGAAGGGTAATTCATCACAAACTGCCCGATGTGAGACACCTCACGAGGGGCAGCCCACCCCTCGTGAGTCTGAGGTGCAGTCCTTCAGGGGAAAAGTGCTCCAGCGTGAGTCCCCCGCAGCATCCCAAAAGTCCCACCGGCCAACCTGCTCCAGCGTGGGCATTCCTCTCTTCCACGGGCTACAGGTTCTGGCAGCGACTTGCTCTGATGCGGGCTGCCCACGGGCTACAGTCCCCTTTCAGGCATCCACCCACACGGCGTGGAGTCCTCGGTGGACATCTACGCGGTGATCCTCACGGTAGACTTCTGCACCTCGCCCATGGGCTGCAGGGGGACAACCCGCTTCACTACTCTCTAATAAGTCATTCCCCACTCTTTTCCCCTCCTCAAACTAGACATTTACACATCAGGACTTTGAACCACCTACCAGCACCGCCCACTATTACCATAGACAAGGTATATTATGATAGATACTAGCATAAATATGTCACAACATTAATGAGACCTCAATCCTGCAGTCTTTTCTGTAGATATCTATATTTATATGCAATCCCAAAGATTTTGTGGTTATAAAATCATATCCTTGGGTTTCTTACTGAAACTAGAGTTCACATCTACGGAGTTAAAAGCCTATTTCTGTAGCTTTGGCTTTGCCTAAGGCACTCTGTATATAAGAAAGTCATTTTAGTAATGATGATGGAATGCCATTACACTTTTTTAATTTGGGAGGATTTGGAAAGCCCTGTTCGCCCTCTTCCTTCTGCTTTTTGTTGTTGGTGGCTGCAAGCAAAGCAAGAGGAACATCACGCCTTTCATGGGTAAGCTATTTCCCATTTATGTCACTAGACTTTTGAAGAGCATATGGTAGAAACTGAACTACCAAGTGAAGTAAAACTCATCTCTATTGTTTGCACATATTCTGTGTTTGGGTAGTTCAAGTTTTTTATAAAAATAGGTGATAAAACAAAACAAAAAGGCTTGCTCGCTTGCTTGTCTTAATATTAAGCACAGATAGCCAGAATTTCACAGAAATTTTTCATGCTGCCAATTTTTAAGTGAGATTAATTGATCTTTCAGAATTGTGCACTAATAAGGCTTTCAAGAAACTGTACAGTATTAATTAGAAAGGGGAGTTCTCAATGGTTGCTAAGAAACAAGTATATACTTGTAATCACTTTTTTACCCCCTGGCAGTGACTCCTTGTCATGGACTCAAGAATGTTTCCCTCAGAACAAACTCCTGTCATTTTCAATTAGCAGAGTAAGAATTTAAAAGTTAATTGTTGATTAGTACAAGATAGGAAGAGGTATGTCTGCTAAAGTAAAGGTTCAGAAGTATCATCTATATTAAAACACCAAATAGGACATGCATGTTTGAGCACACTGAACAGGTTTTCACTTAAGTCAGCTAACAAGTTTCCAAGGGAAAGGTCAAGGTTCAGGGGGTACCATGCAGCATTTCCAGTAGAAAACCAAGATGCAGCCACCCTCTTTCAGGACATGCAAGACACAAACTTCGTCATTCTGGTTAGCTTCAAGGCTAGCAGCTGTCACTGGCCTGCTTTATTTACAGCTATAGGTAGAGCCATAGAAACTTGAAAAATCAAGGAATAAATAATAATTTTTCCCAAAAACCAATTTTTTTTGAATGCCATCTTAGATCTGATTGGCTTTCTGATGTGTAGTTGCATTTCTTTATTTTAAATAATCTCTAGTCGATTGCTATATGTGCCATGGAAAACAACCCGCTAAAATTCTGTACAGAATTCTGTTTATGTGAATTGTTCCCTTTACTGCCATGTGGCCACTTCCCATGGGTGAAGTCAGGCATGTGCTGAAGCATTTATAGAAGGTCTTAATGAACTACATAGGAATATGGGGAAATCAACTGTATCCAAAGCACTTCTAAAACATGCAGAATAATAAAACTAGCAAACCCTAGAGATTTTTTTCCTGTTTTCCCTGCAAAGGTTTACTTGAAACAACAGATAAAGAGTTTACAACAAAACCACAATGTTTAAATTAACATTCCTTTTAAAGCACTGTCTGCATGGAAGGAATGACCTTCAGCTTTTAGGAAAGATATTTTTACAGGGCTCCATTGCAGGTTGTTTTGGTTCAAAGGTAAAAATTTCAAAGTTTGGAACTGATAAATCACAAAGGAATAGAGTGAGAGAGGAACACCTGCATGACTTGGAAAGCTGGGAAGTAAGAAAGCAATGCATGCTTGGGAATTATATAAAAGGACATCTGGGAACAAAGAGAATTGTCCACAGATATTGGCTGTAAGACTCAGTCTTGGTAAACATCCTGAAATGGGGCCGATAGCATGTCAGGTGTTGGACTAAATGCAATCTCCCAGACAACACTGTCACCAAAGAGCTGATGAGATCTTGAGCTACTGGAATACCTTTCCTGGCTAAAATCAAACACAAAAAGGGAATACACAAAGCATGGAAGCAGGGACTGGTAACCTGGGATGATTACAAGGAAGTTGCTCGTGTAATCAGAGACCAGGTTACAAAAGCTAAGGCCCTGACAGAGTCAAATCTGGCCATCGATATTAGAAATAAAAGGATTTTACAGGTATGTAGGAGAAAAAAGAAAAATGAGGGAGAATGTGGGGCCTCTCTGGAAGGATGCAGGTGACCTGGTTACTGAGGACATGGAGAAGGATGAAATATTCAACAACTTTTTTGCCTCAGTCTTCACTGGCAACCACTCGAACCACACCACTCAAATCACAGAGGGTGTTGGCTGGGTCTGGGAGAATGAAGAACCACCCAGGGTAGGAGAAGATCAGGTCCAGGAACACCTAGAGAACCTGAAGGTGCACAAGTCCATGGGACCTGATGAGATACATCCACGGGTCCTGAAGGAACTGGCAGCTGAAGTTTCTAGGGCACTAGTCGTCATATTTGAGAAATCATGGCAGTCTGGTCACATTCCCACAGATTGGAAAAAGGGAAACATAACACCCATCTCTAAAAAAAGGAAGCAGAGACAACCCGGGGAACTACAGACCAGTCAGCCTTACCTCTGTGCCAGATAAAATTATGGAACGGATTCTCCTGGTAGCTGTACTAACACACACGAAAAACAATGAAGTAGTTGGTGAGAGCCAACATGGTTTCACTAAGGGCAAGACTAATTTAATGGCCTTGTATGACAAAACTACAGTGCTGGTTGACATAAGAAAAGCAACTGATGTCATTTTCCTGGACTTGTGCAAGGCATTTGTCACTGTCCCACATGACATCCTTGTGTCTAAGATGGAGAGACACGGATTTGACAGATGGACAACTCGCTCAATCTCCACGTGGAGACCAGTGACAAGCGGTGTTCCTCAGGGATCTGTTCTGGGTGCAGTGGTGTTCAGCGTCTTTGTCAGCGACACAGACAATGGCATCGAGTGCACCTTCAGCAAGTTTGCCGATGACACCAAGCTATATGTGCCGTGGACTCACTTGAGGGAAGAGATGCCATCCAGAGGGACCTTGATGAGCTTGAGGCCAGTGCAAACTGCATGAGCTTCAACAAGTCCAAGTGCAAGGTCCTTCACCTGGGTCGGGCACAAATACGAACAGAGTGGGTTGAGAGTAACCCTGAAGAGAAGGATTTGGGGGTGTTGATAGACGAGAAGCTCAACATGAGCCGGCAGTGCGCTCATGCAGCTCAGAAGGCCAAGCGCATCTTGGGATGTATCAGGAGAAGCGTAGCCAGCAGGTCAAGAGAGGTGATTCTCCCCCTTCACTCTGCTCTTGTGAGGCCCCACCTCGAATACTGCGTCCAGTTCTGGTGCCCCCACCATAAGAGGGACATAGAACTGTTGGAGTGCATTCAGAGGAGGGCCACAAAGATGATCCAGGGGTTGGAGCACCTCTGCTACGAGGACAGGCTGCGGGAGCTGGGATTGTTCAGTCTTGAAAAGAGAAGACCTTGGGGGGACCTAACAGCTGCCTTCCAGTACCTGAAGGGATCTTACAGGAAGGCTGGGGAGGGACTTTTTACAATAGTGTCCACTGATAGGGCAAGGGGAAATAGTTTTAAGTTGAAGGAGAGTAGATTTAGATTAGATCTAGGAAGAAATTCTTCAGTCCGAGGGTGGCGAGAGTTTGGAATAAATTGCCCAGAGATGTTGTGGCTGCCCCCTCCCTGGAGGTGTTCAAGGCCAAGTTGGACAGAGCCTTGAGTAGCCTGATCTAGTAAAGAGACATAAGCAAAACATACTTTTTCTGGGGGAGCTAGACAGTCAAATAAAGCAAAATAGCCTCATTACCTACGTGGAAACTACGATGGCTTGGAAGACCAGTCTGGCATTTGCTTTTGCAGAACAACAGCATCTTCATACAGAAATAGTCAATTCCCAACTCCAATACAATCCCAATGTCTTACACTTAGTATTTCTACTTGAAAGTTTACCAATTTTTTTTTCCTGTTATCCTGTGCAATTTGCTTTATAGTAAGATAAATATTAGTGATTATTTCTATAAAAAAATTTCTGAAGACTTCTTGTTTTCTGGTCAGATATTAGCCATGCCAAATATTAAACACCATATATTGTTAGTTCAGTGTTACTTCTCTTTGACCATTAAGAACCTGGTGACAGGCATGTACTGTTTAATTAGCTCTTTCTTAATTATCCTACCACCACACAGGCGTAGTATACATGGTATTAAACTGAGCAGTGGAAATTATTATCCACCATCTTCTAATTGATTAATTTTTGCTTGTATAAGAAAAGCTTAAAGGCAACATATCACTAATTTTGAAGAACAGACTTTCCTTAGTACTTCTTGTTATGTTTTTGTCCTTTCAAAGGGAAGCTTCTATTAAACACAGTCATTTCTTATTTATCTCATTATCTCATATTCTTTGTGAAGAACATCTTGAGTAGATAAAGAAAATGTAAGCTAATTAAAGTAAGTATTTTTACTGATGAGACACTTAACCCACCTGTACAATTAAGACCAGACATTTAATTTATTTTTATACTTCTAATATGACCCAGAAAATCATCCTCAAAACTTTCTGCCACCAGGAATGGGCAGACTGCAGTTTTGTCTTTTGTGGAAGCCTTTCACTGTCCATTTAAGATCAGTGGCTCCTCAATTTCCAGGTCTCCTCCAGACTTCTGACTCCTTCCCATCTGTATCTCAGTGGTGATCCCCAAAGAATAATCATTAATGACAGTCTGGGAGGTTAGATTTCTCAATTCTCACTATGTGCCTCTGACCTAGTGGTGATTTCTCCTCAGGCACTGTATTGGGTTGGCCTGGTTGGATTTTAGCGGCGGGGTGGGGGAGCTGCAGGGTGGCTTCTGCAAGAAGCTGCTAGAAGCTCCCCAAGTTTGATAGAGCCAATGCCAGCCGGCTCCAAAGAGGGACCCACCACTGGTCAAGGCTGAGCCTGTCAGTAAAGTGATAGCCGAGGAATGCCTCTGTGAAAAACATATTTAAGAACGGGAAAAAGAACTGCGCCACTAACAGCTGGCACAGAGATGGAGGAGTGAGAATCTGTGAGGACACCAAGGTTGGTGAAGAAGGAGCGGGGGGAGTATGAGCTCCAGGCACCAGAGCAGAGAGAGTCCCCCGGGTCTGTGGTGAAGACCACGGTGAAGCGGGTTGTCCCCCTGCAGCCCATGGGCGAGGTGCAGATGTCCACCATGAGGATCACCGCGTAGATGTCCACCATGTAGAGGACTCCACGCCGTGTGGGTGGATGCCTGAAGGGGGCTGTAGCCCGTGGGAAGCCCGCATCAGAGCAAGTCGCTGCCGGAACCTGTAGCCCGTGGAAGAGAGGAATGCCCACGCTGGAGCAGGTTGGCTGGTGGGACTTTTGGGATGCTGCGGGGGACTCACGCTGGAGCAGTTTCCCCTGAAGGACTGCACCTCAGACTCACGAGGGGTGGGCTGCCCCTCGTGAGGTGTCTCCCCTTGGGAAGTTTGTGATGAATTGCCCTTCGTGGGACAACTCACGCCGGAGAGGAGAACGTGAAGCTTGTCTCCCGTGAGAAAGACCCCACAATGGCCTGGGGAAGAGTGAAGAGTCCTCCCCGAGAGTGAAGAAGTGGTGAAACCAACGTCGGACGAACTGACCATTACCCCCATTCCCTGTCCCCCTGCGCTGCTAGGGGGGAGGAGATGGAGAAACCGGGATTGATGTTAAGCCTGGCAGGAAGGGAGGGATGGGGGGAAGGTGTTCTGTTTCTTAAGATCTGTTAGCTTTTTTCTCATTTCTCACTACTCCTCTCTGATTGGTTCTCTTAATAAATGTAATTAATTTCCCCAAAATCGAGTCTGTTTTGCCCAGGACAGTAAGTGAGAGTGATCTCCCTGTCCTTATCTCAAACCCTGAACCCTTTGAAATATTTTCTCCCCCTGTCTGTCAGTGAAGGGGGAGTGAGAGAGCGGCTGTGTGGGTACCTGGTGGCCGGCCAGGGTCAAACCACGACACAAAGTAGCCACCACTCAAGAATGCAGTGAAGCCAGGGAAACGTAGAGAGTAGTCACCGGAGCAGACTCACACGCTGCTCCTGCCTGTCCAGAGCAGGATTTTGAAGTACATCTTTTGTCCCACTGCTGATGTTCATGAGTCTCACAATGTCATGCAGAAAAGTAAATAACACCTGGGCAGCTCTTTCCTATGGGAGCTTCTGCTGTTCTTCAGAGCAGCCATCTGCACCTCAAGCTGCTAAAGAGATGCTGTTTCTGTTCACCTTCTTTTGCCAAGGAAACCCTCACAGTCCAAGACAGTTCCTGAATTCTGCACAATGAGTCAGGTGGGTCTGTGCTGTGCAATGGAGCTTTCTGGCCCTGATAATGGTGACCATGCCCTTCTCTTAGAAAGTCTCTAGCTACATGCACGACATTTGTAATTATTCACACTAGTCTTTTCTCCTGAATGCCCCTATTCCAGTGACACTGGATGAACTATTAGTGGCATGAAAAGCCTATAATGAGGTGCCATACCTGTCATGACAGCAACATCAAAGTTCTACCGGTGCTTTATGGAACCAACCATCATCATGCTGCGGAGTAGTCAAGGACAAGGTTTTGTAAGGTCACCATTCTCATGACATCATGTATAAAGCACTTCATGATAATCCCTCTTAGGTCTCCCACCTTCTGTCTTCTAAGGGTTTATTAAAAAAACCCAAAAACCAGTTCTCAAAATATTTAGAATCATAGAATTGTAGAATCATAGAATCATAGAATAGTTACAGCTGGAAGAGACCTTGAAGATCATGAAGTCCAACCTTTGTCCCAGCCCTATCAACCAGCTAAATAATGCCCCCCAATGCAACATCCACCCGTCTTTTAAACATCTCCAGGGTTTTTTGCAAGAACCTAAGGTCAGCCTTTCCCAAAGACAGAGTGTATATCTTTTATATGAATGTCAGACTGACTCAGGTCACTGTATAAAAGGTTACATCACAACACGATCTAATATTGGTGTTCAACCTACTAAATATCGCAGATGTCATCTTAAAAATTTCACCTGAAAATTCTGCTAGATGAATATTGCACTGATCTTAAGAAATATTGAAACACAGAGAAATAAGAAAAAAAAATGACCTATTTTGTATTGCATTTTATTGTGCGTGATCTTTCCTGAACTTATAGTCAATACTTCTGCAGAGTTCTGTGTCCTTTCTAGTTTTCACTAAGAATCCTGACACAAATGTCATTATTAACTAGTACAGCAGGAGAAAAAACAGGTAAAGCAAGCAATACTTTAAAAAATGGCTATCATCCTCTCTGATCAAACCAATCTTTCCCATGTCATTATCAACCCAGTAGCAAGTTCAGCAGAGAGGGAGTAGATAAATAGGAATAGATATGTATTAAGATGTATGTAAACTGTTTAAAAACACTGTGACTACAGCTACTGTTTTGTTGTTTAAACAGTAACTGAGTGAAGAATCTATTTCCTAACAATCAATGAACATGACTGCCATGACAATCAATCTGTCACAGAACACATTGCTTAGAGGGTGAAGCGGTTTGGAATTTAAACTGAGAAAAGTTGCTAAGGGCCATCTTCTGGATGGATATGAATTAGCCACTTAACAAAGCTCATGGTTCAACATCATCAGCTGAGAATAAAGATTCATATGTTGAAAAACTGGTACAACAACTTCTCACTGCCATAGGGACAACAGTCCATTACAGGCATTTATCTTAGCCACTAACTTGTCCATCAATTGTAAAGTTCACTCTCAGCCATTCACCAAGTTTCTAACAACATGTTTACATAACAACACACATAAATCTACATTCCTGTAGAAGTGAACTGTGCTTCACAGGCCAGAATTAGATTTCGTATTACTGAAACACAAACCTACCTATCCAGACAGGTTTCTTATTCACACAGAGCAGCACTTTAATCCCCAAATGGCACAATGGATGGACTTCTGCAGAAAAGTAGATGATCCTGTAGGTGATCCTGCTCCGGCAGGGGGGTTGGACTAGATGATCTTTAAGGTCCCTTCCAACCTCTAACATTCTGTGATTCTGTGATTCTGTGATTTAAAATAAGGCCTCACAGGTGATGTGATATTGCACAATGCCATACTTAGAAGTCATTATTGAAGTCAGAAATGACGTGGCAAATTCAAGAGCTAGAGGTTGTACAGGCAAGTTAGATATCTTGCATATTGTGCATGGGCAGGAGAGCTTGTGACACCCCACCCACCATCACTGGGATGTCCTCACAATTGAAATATCAGAGAAACACAAGCCCATCAGGTAGACACACATCTTCAAAACTGGGTCCAGACACCTCAGCAAAACAGAGATTTAGAGCCTCAATCCATGTTCACTTCTTTTTCATTAGCTTAATGGTTGGATACTTTCCCAGGAAGAAAGACATGAAAGTAGAATTCAGAGTCCCAAATTGCTTCATTAACATATTTCACTGTCTTCAGCAGAGAAGAGCACTAAGTGTAGTCTCTTATAAGTACTGTGCACAATACATCTTTGTCAATGTTCAGCGGAATATTAAAGTGGATTTCCTGGATCATATATCCCCGTTCTTTCATGACACAGACAGTCACATCATATAATCTTTCACATATAGTCATATATCTTTCATGAATTAACCAAAGTCTGTCCTTATCAGAGTATCTTATTCTCTTTAACAAGAAAGCTGTAAAACCTTAAACCTTGTATTAACTCAACTAAAGCCCAAATTCATAGAAAATTACATTATACCCATTTGTTCTTATACCAAGATTGGCCTTTAACTAAAATATCTGAACTCATTAGTAGGTATTTTCACTCCTGAAGTACTTACTGAGAGAAATGAGCTGTGCTCAAGTGTGCAAGTCTAAATCTGTTGTGTGAGAAGACATAAACAGCTCCTCCATTTCTATGGTACTTACAGTAACTCTCTCTCTACGAGTCTTTTGGTTTTCACAGAATCACAGAATCACAGAATGTTAAAGGTTGGAAGGGACCTCAAAGATCATCTAGTCCAACCCCCCTGCCAGAGCAGGATCACCTACACTAGAGCGCACAGGAACGCGTCCAGGCGGGTTTTGAATGTCTCAAGAGATGGAGATTCCACAACTTCCCTAGGCAGCCTGTTCCAGTGCTCAGTCACCCTCACAGTGAAAAAGTTTTTCCTCATATTTTTCTGGAACCTCCTGTGTTCCAGCTTCCACCCATTGCCCCTTGTCCTGTCAGTGGACGCCGCTGAAAAGAGCCTGGCTCCATCCTCCTGACATTCCCCCTTGACATATTTATAAACATTGATGAGGTCACCCCTCAGCCTCCTCTTCTCCAAGCTAAAGAGATCCAGCTCCTTCAGCCTTTCCTCATAAGGGAGATGCTCCACTCCCTTCACCATCTTTGTGGCTCTACGCTGGACTCTCTCAAGCAGCTCCCTGTCCTTCTTGAACTGAGGGGCCCAGAACTGGACACAATATTCCAGATGCGGCCTCACCAGGGCAGAGTAGAGGGGCAGGAGGACCTCTCTTGACCTACTTGCTACTCCCCTTCTAATACACCCCAGGATGCCATTGGCCTTCTTGGCCACGAGGGCACACTGCTGGCTCATGGTCATCCTGCTGTCCACTAGAACCCCCAGGTCCCTTTCCCCTGCACTGCTCTCCAGCAGGGCAGTCCCCAACCTATATTGGCACATGGGGTTATTTTTTCCCAAGTGCAAAACTCTACACTTGCCCTTATTAAACTTCATCAGATTTCTCCCCGCCCAGCCCTCCAGCCTGTCCAGGTCTCTCTGAATGGCTGCACAGCCTTCTGGTGTGTCAACCACTCCCCCCAACTTCGTATCATCAGCAAACTTGCTGACAACATTCTCTAATCCCTCATCCAGATCGTTGATGAATATATTAAACAGCACCGGCCCAAGCACTGACCCTGAGGGACCCCACTAGACACAGGCATCCAGCCAGACTCGGCCCCATTGACCACAACCCTCTGGCTTCTTCCCTTCAACCAGTTCTCGACCCACCTCACTACTTGGTCATCCAGACCACACTTCCTCAGTTTACCTATGAGGATGCTGTGGGAGACGGTGTCAAAGGCCTTGCTGATGTCCAGGTAGACCACGTCCACTGCATGGCCACCATCCATCCACCTAGTTATGTCTTCGTAAAAGGCTATCAGGTTGGTCAAACATGACTTCCCCTTGGCAAAGCCATGCTGACTGCCCCTAATAACCTTCTTATCCTTGATATGCCTAGAGACAGTGTCAAGGATAAGATGTTCCATCACCTTTCCAGGGATGGAGGTGAGGCTGACCGGTCTGTAGTTACTCGGGTCATCCTTCCTGCCCTTCTTATAGACTGGAGTGACATTCGCTTTCCTCCAGTCTTCAGGCACCTCACCTGTTACCCACGACTTACCAAAGATGATGGAGAGTGGCCTAGCAATGACTCCCGCCAGCTCCCTCAGCACCCGTGGGTGCATCCCATCAGGGCCCATGGATTTATGAATGTCCAAGTGTTCAAACTGATCCTTAACCCACTCCTCATCAATCAGGGCAGACTCCTCCTTTGTCATGACTTCCTCTGGGACCTTAGGGGACTGAGGCTCCTGAGGACGGTCTCCAACAGTGTAGACAGAGGCAAAGAAGGCATTCAGCAACTCTGCCTTCTTTCTGTCCTCTGTCTCCAGGGCACCCACCTCATTCAACAGAGGGCCTACATTGCCTCTAGTGTTAGTTTTGTCAGCAATGTATTTGAAGAAGCCCTTTCTGTTGTCTTTGACATTTAAAGATTTTTTTTTTCTTGATTGTAACTATCATAAAAAATATTACTCACATGACCTGCTCAGCATCTTGCACACTTTCTGCCTGAAGTGCCTCAGCTGATATGTCCCAAATTCATCTTTGCTTTTTGCATAATTTATTAGCACTCATGATACAGTCATCCTATTATCAATTAATATATACAGAACTTTCCACTCTTCTTTCCAGCTGATAAATTCATATTGTGCATTTGTAATTATTTTGTAAGCTCAGCCCAGGTCTCCTATTTAACCCTGCTCATCATACACTTGTTTCTGTGTAACTGTCCAATTTCCATATACTTGCAACAGCTCCATGTCAGTTTTGCTTCTGAATTTTGAATTTTGCTTCTGAAATTCATTGCATTTTCACTGATTTCCTTCCCCAGGTCAACCTCTGTAAATGAGTACAGAATCATGACACGTTTCATGATGATAAAAGGGGCATACGCTGCTTAGTATTAATTTTAAGATTTTTATTTTTTTTTCCTCCTGTTGCTAGTCCTGTATAGAAGGATGTACAGGTAGCATTATCCTAACAGAGGTTTATATTAAATTAATTAACATCACACTTGACAGTCTCATTAACTATAATTCTCACATAATTCCCAGAACCTAAAATACCTAGTTATCAATGCAAAATAAGCCTTTACATGATGAAAGGAAAAAAAATTTAAATAGTCATAAATACAGTTATTCACTCATCTGCAGTTCCTTCTATTAGGAATTCTCAAGCAGACAAAGCACTGGATCAGGTAAACCTTTCCCTATTTGGATAATGGAGACTGATTAAAATGTGCCTCAAATCCTTACGTTGTAAAGAGAACATTGCTTTCACTATGGGAATTTGGTAGTTTTATGACTAATGATATTTTAATTTCTGTCCATTTGCCTCTATGTGGGATTATTGAGCCCACTCCATTTACTCAGTGTTCTGGGGTTGTCAAGGCAAACTGTGTTTGTTCATAAAATAGCTGCACAGGGGTGAAAAAAATTACACAAGAAAAAAAGTGGAGAGAGAAGCCAAGGAAAACATGAGTAAAACATTGATAACTGGTGCACCATGGCACTGAAAATGGGACAATATCTTACCTTCTTGTTGCACATACTCTCCATCATCTTTGCCAAGTCTCGGGAGACGGGAGAGGTGCCTGAGGATTGGAGGGAAGCAAATGTCACTCCAGTCTTCAAAAAGGGCAAGAAGGAGGACCCGGGTAACTATAGAGCGGTCAGCCTCACCTCCATCCCTGGGAAAGTGATGGAACGACTTATCCTTGGTGCCATCTCAAGGCATATCAGGGATAAGAGGGTCATTAGAGACAGTCAACATGGCTTCACCAAAGGGAAGTCGTGCTTGACTAACCTCATAGCCTTTTACGAGGATATAACAAGGTGGATAGATGATGGCAGAGCGGTGGATGTGGTCTACCTTGACTTCAGTAAAGCATTTGACACAGTCTCCCACAGCATCCTTGCTGCTAAACTGAGGAAGTGTGGTCTAGACTCTCGGGTAGTGAGGTGGACTGTGAACTGGCTAAGGGGAAGAAGCCAAAGAGTTGTGGTCAATGGGGTGGAGTCTGGTTGGAGACCTGTATCCAGTGGAGTCCCTCAAGGGTCGGTACTGGGACCAGTATTATTCAATATATTCATCGATGACTTGGATGAGGGACTAGAGAGTGCTATCAGTAAGTTTGCTGATGACACCAAACTGGGAGGAGTGGCTGACACACCAGAAGGCTGTGCTGCCATTCAGCGAGACCTGGACAGGCTGGAAGGTTGGGTGGGGAAAAATTTAATGAAATATAACAAGGGTAAGTGTAGAGTCTTGCATCTGGGTAGGAACAACCCCAGGTTCCAGTATAAGTTGGGGAATGACTTATTAGAGAGTAGTGTAGGGGAAAGGGACCTGGGAGTCTTGGTGGACAGCAGGATGACCATGAGCCAGCACTGTGCCCTTGTGGCCAGGAAGGCCAATGGCATCCTGGGGTGTATTAGAAGGGGGGTGGTTAGTAGGTCGAGAGAGGTTCTCCTTCCCCTCTACTCTGCCCTGGTGAGACCCCATCTGGAATATTGTGTCCAGTTCTGGGCCCCTCAGTTCAAGAAAGACAGGGAAGTGCTGGAGAGAGTCCAGCACAGGGCAACTAGGATGATGAAGGGAGTGGAGCATCTGCCTTATGAGAAGAGACTGAGGGAGCTGGGGCTCTTTAGTTTGGAGAAGAGGAGACTGAGGAGTGACCTCATTAATGTTTGCAAATGTATCAAGGGTGAGTGTCACGAGGATGGAGCCAGGCTCTTCTCGGTGACAAGCACTGATAGGACAAGGGGTAATGGGCTGAAACTGGAACATAAGAGGTTCCGCTTAAACTCGAGAAGAAACTTCTTCTCAGTGAGGGTGACGGAGCCCTGGAACAGGCTGCCCAGAGAGGTTGTGGAGTCTCCTTCTCTGGAGACATTCAAGACCTGCCTGGACACGTTCCTGTGTAGCATAATCTAGGCATTCCTGCTCTGGCAGGGGGATTGGACTTGATGATCTTTCGAGGTCCCTTCCAATCCCTAACATTCTATGATTCTATGATTCTATGATACTGGTCTCACTCAAAAATTACAAACAAAGCACATTACCACCCCAGCTGAATGGAAAGAAGAGCGGCTTAGCATTCAAAGGCCCATTGTAAGTTAGGGCTGAGGGCAAACAGCTCAACCTAGTCAACTTAGAAAAAACTCTATTTCATTCCAAAACATGCTGGCGGTGTCTATGCTACTTTCTAGAGGACAGTCCCTGGCCCGAACTGTCCTTCACTTTCTCATGGGGCCGAAACATTGAACCATGGAAGCCAGGAACCATGCTAACAACTAAACCACTGCCTGGCAGTACTTTAACCACATTTTTACAGACACAGCCTAAGGAATTTGTTCTGTTTCTGGCTTGGCTTCACATTCCTGCAAATTCAGGGGGAAATTTCTTCAGATCTGACTCTATTAAAATCCATAGCAATCTATGAATTTAGGAGGATTGAACTCCAAATCTCAGTTTCCTAGCTGTAAAATGGCAAGTACAATTCTAGTGTTTAAGGTAAATGAATAAGAAACCTTTTAAAACTTAAGATAACCCTTTTTTTTTTTCTAGGGGAAAACAAACTAACATGTAAATTTCTTTCTTCTCTTCTCCAAATGTTGTTTCTAAATGAGTCATGGCCAGAGTGAGGTATTCTCTTCCAGTATATACATGAGCATAAGAATAACTTAGGCATAAGTGAATGCATAAATCTGTGGTACATTTTTTTTCCTTTTTGCTTTATATCCTATTTATTTCAGTTCCTATCTATGAGGATCGTATTTTTCATCTAAGCTTCATTTATAATATTTCAGTAGCCAAAGGTCAATTTGCAGGTGTTGCTTTAGAGAGGTGAAGAAAAAGCCAATTCCAGTACGAAATAGATAGGAGGTGACACTCATCCTTGTGTTAGCTCTAGTTTTCATTTGCACGTACTGACCATCTGTCCAAATAGGCTGTAGTTAGACTACGGAGCAAAAACTTGAAAATTAAAGGTATCCTTATGTCAAAATGCAATCAAATTTTGAAATATTGTAAAGTATTAACAATTTTTTAAAGATACTGTACTTGGCAGACTAGTCTTTTATAAAGCAGCATGGTGTCTGGATGAACATACCTCTGAGATTCACTCCCTCTCCCAGCTTGTTTGCACATTTGGCAATCAACACCCATGTCAGATGGAGCTTCAAGTAACCGAGACCTTTCCATTATAGGATGTACCTCCAGAATGCCCAGAAGTTTTATACTAAAGGGAAAAGTAACAAAAAATGAGAAAAACAGATGTTTCAATTCGGGGGAAAAAAAATAAATCAAAGTATCAGGAGAAAGGAAGACAAACAACATGAACCAGTCCTTCCCTGCTGTCTGTGCCCTCAGAGGTTGGTGGCTTCCTCCTACACTTTGTTGCAACCAGTTAAGTGACTCTGTTTGGCACCAACCTCTGCACATTCCCCTTCTGTACCAAGAAGTTTCCTGCCATCAATTCTGTGTCCTGGTTGCTTACTCTCCATTTCTGACTGTGATCTTGCAGCATATATGTGAGCTCCACCATGTTATGCTCTTCCCAGGCTCATTCCATGACCTCTGACGCACGTTGAAGCTCAGTAGATACCTAAAGGATGACATGACCACCCTTAACGAAGGGTTCCCCTTACCCCAGACACCCAAAGGAAGATATACATTGTTGAGAAGAAAGTAAGAGCAATCTTTTTGGACATAGGCGGCTGGGCACAAGCTGATGTAGGCGGGGAGGAAGCCAGAACCTCCGAAACTCAAAAGCAGCCATGACCTTCTAGTGTCTTCTGGAGAGTGTCACGAGCGTGGGGGAGAGGAGAACCTGCTGGGACTGGCAGCTCTTGCGAGGGCCGCGAGTGAGGGAGGGGGCTCCTATCAGTGGCTCTGGGAGCGCAGGGATTGCAGACCCCAAACATAAGAGGGGAAAGGGAGCAGTTATTTGGCTCATTCTGTTATTGGTCATTTTCTTTTCTTTTTTTTTTTTCGTCATGGTTGCCACCAGACAGAAAATCACCACGAGAAGGAGTGTGGTGACCCAAACAGTGTTCCAGCATAAGAATGCAGCTGTGCAGGTTTCCGGTTGCAGGGATGGCTGAGCCTGTGCCTGCCAGAGGCTGCAACTGACAGTGCCCGTGTGAGGTGCGGTCAGTTGGATGACCTTCTCTATCCCGTGGCAGAGCTCAAGGAAGAAGTGGAGAGGCTAAGTAGTATCATGGAGTGTGAAAGAAAGATAGATTGGTAGAGCCACTCCCTGATGCATACACAGCAAGCTCCACACACAGCAGGGGATCCTCTCCCCTCTGGCCATCAGGTCAAAGGAGGGGACCTAAGAGATGGGGGAGGATGGAAACGGGTCCTGGCTTGGAGAGGTAGGAGAGTCCCTACTCGGCCTCCCTCCCCTACCCAGTTGCCTCTGTAGAACCAGTATGGGGCTCTGAAACAGGAGAGCCAAGGAAGTGAAGAGGCGGATGGATGTGCACCCATGGGGCTGACTATGGTGAGTGAGTCAACCCCATGCATTAGGACTAGTCCAACAAGAAAGAAAAGGACGGTAGTTGTCATTGGTGACTCCATCCTGAGGGAAATGGAGGGTCCCATCTGCCTCCAGGACCCAGCCCACAGGGAAGTCTGTTGCATCCCTGGAGCTCAGATTAGGGACATTACCAAAAAATTCCCTAGTCTGGTGTGTCCCACTGTTTACTACTCACGGCTGGTTGTCCAAGCTGGCAGTGATGAGATCAAACAAAGGAGTACAAAGAGAATTAAAAAGGACTTTAAGTCATTAGGCCAGTTGATCAAAGGATCGGGCGTATAGGTAGTTTTCTCTTCTATCCCTTTAGTAGCAGGTAAGAATATTGAAAGGGACAGAAAAGTACATGCAGTTAACACATGGCTTAAACACTGGTGACACCAGCAATATTTTGGGTTTTATGATCATGGGGAAGTTTACGCAGCACCGGACATGAGAGATACAGATGGAGTGGTGCTGTCTCAGAGAAGGAGGAGAATTCTTGCTGGTGAGCTGGCAGGACTAATTGATAGGACTTTAAACTAGGTTGGAATGGGGAAGGGAATAAAACCTGGCTCACTACAGACAAGCCAGGGGGAAGTATCCCAGGGTTAAGCATCAAAACAATGACCCTGCTTAAGTGCAGCCACTCCAACATGGATAGCACAAGCAACGGCAACAGATGCTTCTCCATTAAGTCTCTTAAGTGTCTGTACACCAATACAAGAAGAATGTGGAATAAGCAGGGGGAATTAGAAATCTGTGTGCAGTGGGAGAGCTACGATCTCATTGCAATTACAGAGACGTGGTGAGACAAGTTGCATAACTGGAATGTGGGCCTTGATGGTCATGTCCTTTTTAGGAAGGACAGGCCAACAAGGCAAGGGGAGGGAGTTGCTCTTTATGTGAGAGAGCAACTGGACTGTATTGAGATCTATTCAGGGGCAGATGAGGAGCAAGTCGAGAGTTTGTGGGTAAGAATTAAGGGGTAGGCTAGTTTAGGTGATACTGTGGTGAGTGTTTATTACAGACCACCTGATCAGGAGGAGAATGTTGATGAGGCCTTTTACATGCAGTTGAAAGCAGTCTCTCAATCACAGGCCCTGGTTCTCATGGGGGATTTTAACTACCCAGGTATTTGCTGGAAGACCTACACAACCAACCATCTTCAGTCCAGGAGGTTCCTCCAGTGCATCGACGACAATTTCTTCATGCAAATGGTGAATGAGCTGACAAGGAGAGGAGCTCTGCTGGAACTTGTGCTCACCAACAAGGAAGGTCTGGTTGAAGCAGTGAAGGTTGAGTTCAACCTTTGCTGCAGCAACCATGAGATGGCAGAGTTCAGGATCTTGTGTGGTAGGAACAGAATACTGAGCAGGATCGCAACTCTGGACTTCAGCAAGGCCAACTTTGGCCTTTTCAAGCAATTGCTAGGGGAAACCCCATGGGACAGTGTACTATAAGGTAAAGGGGCCCAAGAAAGTTGGTCGGTTTTCAAGGACCACTTCCATGCTCAAGATCAGTGCATTCCAACAGGCAGGAAATCAAGAAAGATAGCCAGGAGACCTGCATGGTTAACCAGAGATCTGCTGGGCAAACTCAAGTGGAAGAAGAGAGTATAAAATTCATGGAAGGAGGTGCTGGCCACCTGGGTGGAGTATAGGACAGCTATCAGAGAATATAGGGAGGCAATTAGAAAAGCTAAGGGCTCCTTGGAATTAAAATTTGTGAAGGAGGTCAAGGACAACAGAAAGGGCTTCTTCAAATACATTGCCGACAAAAGTAACACTAGAGGCAATGTAGGCCTGTTCAGTAGGTACTGAACGCCTTCTTTGCCTCTGTCTACACTGTTGGAGACTGTCCTCAGTAGCCCCAGTCCCCTGAGGCCCCAGAGGATGTCATGATAAAGGAGGAGTTTAGGAGGTTTAGGAGGACTGGGTTAGGGGTCAGTCTGAGCACTTAAACATCCATAAATCCATGGGCCCTGATGGGATGCACCCACGGGTGTTGAGGGAGCTGGCGGAAGTCATTGCTAGGCCACTTTCCATCATCTTTGGTAAGTCATGGGGAACAGTCACAGAATCACAGAATCATAGAGTGGCCTAGGTTGGAAGGGACCTTAGAGATCATCTAATCCAACCTCCCTGTCATGGGTATGGATGCCTTTCAACTAGATTAGGCTACTCAAGGTTCTGTCCAACTGGGCCTTGAACACCTCCAGGGAGAGGGCAGCCACAACGTCTCTGGGCAATTTATTCCAAACTCTCGCCACCCTCGGACTGAAGAATTTCTTCCTAAGATCTAATCTAAATCAATCTAAATCTATTCCCCTTCAACTTAAAACCATTTCCCCTTGTCCTATCCTCTTGTAAAAAGTCCCTCCCCAGCCTTCCTGTAGGATCCCTTCAGGTATTGGAAGGCAGCTATTAGGTCCCCCCAAAGTCTTCTCTTTTCAAGACTGAACAATCCCAGCTCCCGCAGCCTGTCCTCGTAGCAGAGGTGCTCCAGCCCCTGGATCACCTTTGTGGCCCTCCTCTGAACGTGCTCCAACAATTCTATGTCCTTCTTTTGGTGGGGGCACCAGAACTGGACGCAGTATTCGAGGTGGGGCCTCACAAGAGCAGAGTAAAGGGGGAGAATCACCTCTCTTGACCTGCTGGCTACGCTTCTCCTGATACATCCCAAGATGCACTTGGCCTTCTGAGATGCATGAGCACACTGCCTTCTCATGTTGAGCTTCTCGTTTATCAACACCCCCAAATCCTTCTTTTCAGGGCTACTCTCAACCCACTCTGTGCCCGGTTTGTATTTGTGCCCAGGATTGGCCCGACCCAGGTGAAGGACCTTGCACTTGGACTTGTTGAAGCTCATGCAGTTTGCACTGGCCCATTTCTCCAGCCTATCAAGGTCCCTCTGGATGGCATCTCTTCCCTCAAGTGAGTCCATGGCACCACACAGCTTGGTGTCGTTGGCAAACTTACTGCACTCAATGTCATTGTTCATGTTGTTGAGAAAGATGTTTAACAGCACGGGACCCAGAATAGACCCCTGAGGAACACTGCTTGTCACTGGTCTCCACATGGACATTGAGCCATTGACCACAGCTCTTTGAGTGAGACCATTCAGCCAGTTCTTTATCCACTGAGTGGTCCATCCATCAAGTCCATGTCCCTCCACCTTAGAGGCAAGGATGTCATGTGGGACAGTGTGAGGTGCCTGAAGACTGGGGGAAAGTGAATGTCACTTCAGTCTTCAAGAAGGGCAGGAAGGAGGACCCGGGTAACTACAGACCAGTCAGCCTGATCTCCATCCCTGGAAAGGTGATGGAACACCTTATCCTTGGCGCTGTCTCTGGGTATATCAAGGATAAGAAGGTTATTAGGAGCAGTCAGCATGGTTTTGCCATGGGGAAGTCATGTTTGACCAACCTGATACCCTTTTATGAAGACATAGCCAGGTGGATGGACGGTGGCCATGCAGTGGATGTGGTCTGTCTGGATATCAGCAAGGCATTTGACACCGTCTCTCACAGCATCCTCATAAGTAAACTGAGGAAGTGACTGAGTAGTGAGGTGAGTCGCTAATTGGTTGAAGGGAAAAAGCCAGAGAGTTGTGGTCAATGGGGCAGAGTTTACATGGAGGCGTGTGTCTACTGGAGTCCCTCAGGGCTGAGTGCTGGGGCCAGTGCTGTTCAATATATTCATCAATGACCTGGACGAGGGATTAGAGAATACTGCCAGCAAGTTTGCTGATGACACAAAACTGGGAGGAGTGGTTGACACACTAGAAGGCTGTGCTGCCATTCAGAGAGACCTGGACAGGCTGGAGAGCTGGGCGGGGAGAAATCTTATGAAGTTCAACAAGGGCAGGTGTAGGGTTTTGCACTTGGGAAAGAATCACCCCATGTGCCAGTGCAGGTTGGGGACTGCCCTGCTGGAGAGCAGCGCAAGGGAAAGGGACCTGGGGGTCCTGGTGCACAGCAAGATGACCATGAGCCAGCAAAATGAATGTGCCCTCATGGCCAAGAAGGCCAATGGCATTCTGGGGTGTTGTAGAGGGGGAGTAGCTACTAGGTTGAGAGAGGTCCTCCTCACCCTCTTCTCTGCCTTAGTGAGGCCACATCTGGAATATTGTGTCCAGTTCTGGGCTCCTCAGCTCAAGAGAGACAGGAAACTGCTCGAGAGAGTCCAGTGCAGAGCCACAAAGATGATTAAGGGAGTGGAACATCTCCCTTATGAGGAAAAGCTGAAGGAGCTGGGTTTCTTCAGCTTGGAGAAGAGGAGGCTGAGGGGTGACCTCATTAATGTTTATAAATATGTCAAGGGGAAGTGTCAGGAGGACGGTGCCAGGCTCTTTTCAGTGACGTCCATTGACAGGACAATGGGCAATGGGTACAAGTTAGAACATAAGAGGTTGCACAAAAACATTAGAAAAAGCTTTTTCACGGTGAGGGTGACAGAGCACTGGCACAGGCTGCCCGGAGAGGTTGTGGAGTCTCCTTCTTTGGAGACGCTCAAAACCCGCCTGGACGTGTTCCTGGGTGACCTGCTGTAGGTGATCCTGCTCTGGCAGGTTGGCTGGAATAGATGATCTTTTGAGGTCTCTTCCAACCCACGACTTTCTGTGATTCTGTGTGATTCTGTGATTCTGTGACATGTGCCTGTGTTTTACTTTGCCTGTACAGTGAGCATTTGTTCCTGCACCATTTCATCTGCATCCACATTGGAACCACAAATAAGTTTCTGCAACCGACCCAGAAGTCAGCTAATGGGACAGTTTGTGCTGACCTTTCAGCAGAGAACATGTTTGCCCCACAGTCCAAAATATTTCTTTGGCGTGGTGAAATTCTGAGTTCCTCACCTGACTAATTTCCTGTGAAAAAAAAAGGACTCCACTGTACTCCTGACACATCCTCAAAGCTGCCATTTAATGCTTCTCCATCCCTTGCAAAAGGCTTTTTTCCAGCCTGTCTTCAAGCTGCCCTCAAAGCTATCTGCTACGGTGAGAGCAAGCCCCAGGACTCCACTAAAGAACAAAAGGGAAGAAATTCCTCCTGAGGACAATTTGCAGAAGAACATGACTTACATGCTCAAATTGCCTCTTGGAGGATCTTCCCTCTCTCCATTGACTCTATGAGGAGTCTAGGGAGACTAGCCTTCTGACTCAGAATGCTGCCTTTCGATGCTTGAAGTTCAGTAATGTAATTCACAACATTGCTAAGCATAGGTTTCTAGGTTTTCAACAGATAAGAGATGTAACTACATTTTGTTGTTTGTGATAAAACCTAGATGCTGGAGGTAGAGGGAGGCCCTAATAAGTCAACAAGTCCACCCATCAGCAAAACTGGATTTTCATTTAATTGGTGAATTTTATTGCATTTCCCAGTTGAGGTTTGAATAATCCCTGTCTGCCCTTCCACTGATACATGAAATAGCGCAGACACAGTGTCTTTGTCTCTGCTACAGATCAGCAGGACCATTTCTAGGGCTGTGTGTACAATCACAACAAATTATTTGTATATGTTTGTACAAGAAGCCACATTGTCCCAAGTTTCATGCGGAAAGCCATTACAGACCCCAAATAGACATAGAGCAACCAAATGTTCCCAACACAGTGCTTGGTGAAGTGCAGTCAGAAAGCCTTGAACTCAGAGATGAACATACAAATCTCTTCAGGAAAAGGAGGAAATTGAGTCCTCTTACACCCAAATGAAAATTCTTGCCTCTCAGTCAGACCAAATACTCTTCTTATCTCAGCTTTGGAAAACATTTCAGATGCTTGTGAAAACCTGTCACTAGTCTATTTAACCAGATCCCTGCCCAGTGCAGCAGTGTCCAAATTTTTCTGTGTCCCAGACCGGCAGCACTTTGGGGCAAAGGAGTGGGTTCAGCTCATAATACTGATTCCTGACTGATGGGAGTAGAAGACTCTGGCAGCTCCCATTCGAGTATCAACCCTGAAAGGATTTCCCTGCATGCTGAATTCTTCATCGGTTGGCTAATAAAGGTGGTGAGCATTATGTTGTCAGCAAAAGAAATGATTTTCAGCTACCCAAAACAGAAAAAATACATGTATTTCTGTTCAGCCACAGAGGTTTTTAACATGAGGATGGTTTGGTTTTAACTTTGAGTTTTTTTCCCATCTTAATGGTAAAATCCCACAAGGACCTTACAAGTGACTAGAGTCATTGCATAAGTGTGAATGAGATGGCACATATGTCTTATTCCTCATTTTTCTTAATCTGAGTAAAGCAAGTGAGTCACAGAGACAAGAATACATGCTAAAATCATAAATAAATAAATAAAAGATAATTTTAGATATGACAGAAAACAAATGGATGACTCTGTGTGTTATATAACATGGCCTTTTATATCCTCCTGTCTCTCAGATGCAGGTACAGGCCCACACAACTTCAAGTTCCCCAAAAACAGATCAGGTTAAAGATGTTGCCACCCTCTGTCCCAGACATGTGATACCCAAAAAATGCATAAAGATACCAGGCAATTCTAGTATGCACACAGGCTCTCAGTGGAACCGGTAACTAACAGGGAACCAACAGCAAATTCAATGAATACTCCGTCACTCGTTTCAGATCTTTTATTCCCTAAGAGACCTTGTAGAGCAAAAGCACTCTCACATTCTCTAATCTGGTCTTCACATTTTAAAACCACTTCGAGATAGAAAAGGCAATTTACAAGGTGTTCATGGTAACAGATTCATGACTTAATGCGTTTGACCAATGTATTCCTGGTGAAGCCAGGAAAGCTATATGGATTTATATGGCACAGGGATCTGACTCCAATAACTTTCTGTCACCAAGGATGACCTCAGTCATCAGGAATCACACAGGGCATTTGAAATGTCCACAGCAGGCAACTGAAGCCAAATAATTAGCACTAAAACAGGAAGAAAAAGGCCCAGTTTCTTTCTCCTTGTATAAGTGAAGGAGTGAGAGGTAATGTCATTAAGACCTGTATTTCTGCCCCATGCAGAGAGATTTGATTCCCTGCAGGCTCTCTTCTGTGCCAGTTCATGGCTGCATTTTTCCTGGAAATTCACTCTAAGCATCTTGCCACCTCACAGGAGATAAGAAGTACAACCTGCCATCAAAATAACTGTGATACTTTGCTAGAATATTCAGTGAAGTTACTTAGGAAGAAAAAGAACCCATTCCCCAGACATGAGTCACGCAGGGAATGGGAGTGTCCAGAGACTGATGCTGTCCCTCCCTTTCCCATTCCTGAAGGAACCAGTGGAGAAATGAAAACCTCACCTGTATCCTACTCCAGAGCAACAGATGATTACCACTCTTCTCCAACCAGTCCTTCTTCAGCCTGGGGTTATTCTCCTGGCAGGAGATGGTATTCATGATTTTCTACATTAAAAAAAGCAGGAATCCCCAGACACACCTGATTCCTACCAGTGGGTCATCTCCTACAAGAGTAATCCAACATTCAAAAGCTGGGCCAGAAGATGAAGTAGGGATGCTGGCTGTATAAGAATAGGTCTCATGAGCAGAAGACAAGCAGGGAACAAAGACGTGGGAGTGGACTATTGGTTAATCTGGAGATTTTGTGGCAAAATATAAAAACAATGTTGTTGAGGAGGGAAAGAAATAAGAATAAGGGAAAGAATGTGGGAAATGTGGAAAAGATGCTCTACAAGCATCCAGAATGTGGGCAAGGTACCAAGAGTCCAGAGGTTTGGTAGGAGGGTTGAGACTCAAAGTCACTGAGGAAACTTGCAACCCAAACTAAGAAGCTGAGACAACCCTTTGGGATTGAGAAAGAAACAGTGATGTCAGGCCTCTCCTGGCCATGAAATAAGGGGGAAAGGAGCCCAAACTACAACATTTTGGGGGTGAAAATGAAAATGTGAAGGCTAGCTGTACAGCAGAGAAAGGTCTGTGATATACCAGATGTTTGATCAAGATTATTCAGAACCCCATTCCCTGACTTTAGTTTTCATCAAGAGTTGCCTTCTGATGGGGCATAGACATTTGTCTTCCTTGATTTTATTGTCTGTTACTTTGCCTTAATTCAAATAAGAGAGAAATGTAGCCAGTGAAAATTTATGGACCCTCTAGGGGATGTCCCTGCCAGAACAAAATTTACTGCAAATCTCCTTGGTTTCCACAAGTCAGAAATACTTATTAGATCAGTATGGATGAGAGGGTTTTCAAATCTAACACCAGTGTATAAACATTTTGTCCATAAAACAGGCAAATTAGGTTTTCACTCTGGAGGGAAACATCCATAAATCAATCAGTGGATGGCATAAAGCAGAATGCGTTGTGAAGCAAGCGCCTCAAGAAACAAGAGAAATTAAGAGAATTATGTCAGAAAAATGAAAAATAGATGGTAATCGTGATTATGAAGTTTAAAATCCAATAACTTACTTAGCATCAGAAGTGATGGGAGGCAAGCTTTTAAGACTTACAGAGGCCACTGGTTTTCATGAGAAGCAGCAGCTGTTTCAAATACCCAGGTAACCAACTGGGACAACAGAAAGTTCAGTATCACTCCTGGAGCTCTGCTTGCTTGATGTTAATATGAAGTACAAACAAATGTCATAATAGGCTGGTTTTCTGCAAAATTCTATTATTCTTTATAATTTAAATACAAGTTAAGTGGTATTTCTTTTAAGAGGTTTTTTTAGGGTTGACATTTAAACACAGGATTTATTATTTATGTGGTTCTTTGGACAGTTTGTCCTTTTGCTATAATTGAGGGATATGGCTTCCAAAAAATGAGTCACGGTTAGATGAGATTGCTGTGGAAAGAAAAAGATAGCACAGGAGATAATTCAGGCGTTTAGCTTCAAGGGCAATTCTTGGGCGTGTACGAGCTTGAAAACAGTGTGACTTGAAAATATCAACCAGAAGGAGCTCTATCCTTTGCAGAACTGACCAGCTTTTGCATTCACTACCATCGCCTTTCACAGGTACTGAAGATATTTAGCAATTTGCAAGATCATCATAGAATCATAGAATGGCCTAGGCTGGAAGGGACCTTAGAGATCATCTAATCCAACCTCCCTGTCATGGGCAGGGACGCCTCTCAACTAGATCAGGCTACTCAAGGCTCTGTCCAACTTGGCCTTGAACACCTCCAGGGAGGGGGCAGTCACAACGTCTCTGGGCAATTTATTCCAAAGTCTTCCAACCCTCGTACTTAAGAATTTCTGCCTAAGATCTAATCTAAATCTATTCTCCTTCAACTTAAAACCATTTCCCCTTGTCCTATCAGTGGACACTCTAGTAAAAAGTCGCTGTAAATTAGTATCCACTTTTAATATCATATGAAAACATCAAGCTGTGATTTTCCTGAGCCAGGATAAGAATCCCTTTTCACATGGGATTCTCACTCCCTTATAAAATGGAAAGCTGAAAGGCACTGTGAATACTAGAATTAATTTTTCAACCATTCTTAAAATTGGTGAATTTGGTTAGGCCAATTAAACAGTGTGCACAGTCGACATATGTGATTGTGACCAACTTTACTTCCACCCTGCCAGACTAGTGTATGGTACCTTAAAGGAAAGGAGTTGAAGATGTACATCACTTAGGTCATAATCTTTACCTCCTCAGAGTACAAATCATCAGCACAGATAATTAGCCATACGCTTTTTCACAATCTATTGAAATGCCAACTAAAACTATTGCTTCAGACAATGCTTTCCACTCTTGAAGAAAATCCATTGCTGATAGAGATAGATCTATGAGGTACGGCTGGATGAATTCATGAAGGAAAGTCTTTGCAGTAACTAGAGACAAGAGTACACAGCCATGGATATGATGAAGGTCAGGACAAGTGGCAACACACACTCCTTTTACACAAGCTACACATTTGTCCCACAAATTCCTCACTTCCCATAATTATATCCTTTTCAAATCTGTTAATGTGACTTGCACTAGGACAAGGTTCATGCATGGTCATTTAGTGCATTTCACTCATGGATCATTAATAAGAAAGTATGCTATCTCTGCTGCTTGGAATTGAACACAGTCTAAGAGGAAAAAAAAATGAATAATTCCACAAGATTTGTCACAGAATCACAGAATGCTAGGGGTTGCCTAGGTACTGTGTAAACAAACTTTAACGTATTTAAATATTAAGGCTGAGACTCCAGGCATGACTATTCTGACAGCTTTTCTGACTAATGATAGCGTTACTATCTTGCTCAATGATTCATCTCTTTCTTCCACTAACACTTTTCCTTTTGATTGGGTTTAAAGAACAGTCAGTCCGAAAAAGAGCAGGTGCCAGTGCTCCCTGAGTGATCATCAACATATCCCTCTGGACCAAAGTTATCACCATTTTAACCAACCTATGAAAGACACACTTAACCCCACCAAAAAAATTAGTGAAGTAATGGCACCTTCCTCACAAGCACTGTAAAAAACCTCACTTTTGAAAATATAGAATTTGACCTCCCCTGAGGTAACAGTTGTAAGTTAATGATCAGTGTCTGAAGACCTTCATTCTATCTGTGGCTAGAAATGTCAGGGGATTTTGATATAGCCCACACTCTGCACAACTAATAGCCTGACATTATCCTATTGGTTTGTTGAAGGTGGCTTCATACTCAAGGTCTTTTTTTGATCCACCGCTTAACTCCTAAAAGTGTTCCAAGAAGTCATATTTTCTTCATTTACTGGAATGGTATTTAGGCCAATTAGTATGGCCTAGATTCTGCATTAAATTAGTAGCAATTAAGCTAATAGTAGTTGAGACCACAGGTGCAATGACAGTGCAGAAGGATTTTCCTATAAACCCCATGGTATAGATGCAGAAGGAGACATCAGGACATGATGTGAAGTGGGGAGACAACACACTGTTTCATGGATCTACCGAGTCTACTGTTAGCATGTACAGACAGGCTTATGGAATGTAACACTTCTCGTCCAAGATGAGAAGAGCAGTCATTAGTTTTAGAGAGCAGTATGACGCCTAAAGGTGTGCCAACAGAATTTGGTCTTCTATGAACAACTCTTTCATGACCCCAAAGAAAATCACTCCTCCTTGTGCCAGAGTGAATGAATGCACTTCTCTTTTCAGCATATTGGCTGCGTGATCAAAGATACCAGAGAAACTGAGAAAAGGTGGGAAATGAGACAATAAAAAACACCTCTGAGGCATGGGGTTCGCCGGCCTTATATCTATGACAAGCTGTTATCTGTGCAGAACGACTCTAAAAGACAACAGACACAAATTTTGTGAACAAAGTACAAGTGCATATCTGTCAGAGAGTGAGAGCAGACATGAGATGGAGGAGAAGTTTTCTGTTTACTCTCTTAAATCCCTTGCTGAAAGCCACTCTGAAGTGTCTGAAGTCACCGTCTCCCTCTGTATTGAACAGAATATGCATTCACTACAGGCATCCTACTTTGCCATTTTAAATTATTTCTTATCTTTAACTCTGGAAGGTTTGTTCTATTAATCAGAACAAAGGAGAGTATGACAGCTAGAAGGGGAACTATGGAAAAGTTAGGAATATTTATTACAGTCATTTGGGGCTGAAGGTATCCCAGTCTTATTTAGTACATTGATATGTTTGTCGTGAAGACAGTGGAGAAGAGCGCTCCCATGTTTCCAAAGATGACAAATTCACGCACGTGCCTAAATTAAATTTATTAATAAACAGAAGCGCCTCCAAAATTAAAGGTTCGGGTATCAATTGGAAAAGAGTTAACTACACTACACCCACCCTAACCAAAGAATAATGATCCGGATCCCAATACACTCACCTTATAAAAGATGAGGAGTCTCAATCTCGAGAATGGTACTCTCACCTTACACAGATGAGGAGTCTCAACCCCGGGGACAAAAGTCCTTAGGCGGCGTCCCACCTAAGGGGGGAGCTTGAGTACCCCTGCCTGCAGAACCAGCTGCCACGAGGTAATCCCCCAAGATGGCTGCCAGCGCCCCGTTTTAAAGTCTCAGTCGAGCTGACTGTGGTCAATCAAGCCATATTGGCCTTTTATTGGCTGCCAGCCAACTTCCTGGGAGTGCCCCCTCAGGGTGATGGGTCATTTCCGAGCCAGCCCAGGTTTCCAGAAAATTCTCTGAAATCTGCCTAGCAACTGCTGACTCACAGAGGGGGGGGCACTCCCGACCAATGGGGGAAGGATGCACCTGCCACAATCCACCCCGTGACCACAGTCATCTCGACTCACCTTGAAGTGGTGGTACAGGCACCTCTTGCCTCCAAGGTTAAAAGGGGGTGCAGTCTTGGTGAGGATTGATCGCTCCAGATCATCATTCCCCAGTCAAGGCCTGGTTTACAATAGAGCATAAGGCATTTTTCAAAGTGCTATAAAACGTAGCACTAAGCATGTAAGATAGATAGATTCCTCAAACGTTGAGGTATAACATAATACTTAACAGAATTAGCAATATGCAAGATAGATTCCTCAAACATTGAGGTATAACATTAAACCACCTCCCAAACGAACATCTAACGGAGTTAACCATATGCAAAATCACAACAACAGGTTATTAATGTATGCTGCTCTCCCCACCCCGACAGTCCTGAGAGGCTATCCAGAAGGTGGAAAGTAGTCCATTCAGTAGTATCCTCCTTCATCTTCACGTCTCCTGAAGATCCGAGACACAAACTCCTCAGTTATAGACCCTTAAAATGCCCTGTCATAATATAACCTGGCCCAGAAAACCCAAACATATTGAAATCCCAAACATATTGAAATCCTTCAGCCGAACAGTTTTCAATGTGGCAACAATTGCCACTGAGTCCTTTCCGTGTTAGTCTGTTGAGTCCACTTATGCATTCAGGACACAGGCACTACATCCATCTGCTGACCAGCCCAGCACTTCACATCCGTCTTCTTCCGGTAGTCGTACGGGTCTTCCTTCATTGTCCTAAAAGAGAACACAAAAGTGGACCTCAGCCCTTCAGGGCTGGGCTTTCAGGTTAGAAGTCCGGGATTATCCATCTGACACTAATACGGTGTGTTTTTCCATTTCTGTCTAGGGCCTCCCAAGCATATAAACCTCTAGGTTTCACCAGAGTCATGGGCACAATGCCTATTGAGGGCAGCTTCACCATGACTGGTTGTCCCACAGATATCTGTGATGGTAACTGGCTTGATGTATTGTCCGGTTCAGAGTTATTATGTATTCTTAGTTTAGGGCTAGCGCCCATGAGTGGTTCTGATAGACAGAACGCTTGAATTTTCGGACTTCCAAAACTTCCCCAGCGGTTATTGATGACGAAAACTGCTTGGGCCAACCGTATGTCCCAGTTAGATCGTGAGACAGCAGCATGCCGCTTAATCAATCCATTAGTGCGTTCCACGATCCCATTGGCCTGGGGGTAATAAGGTGTATGAAACACCCATTTAATACCTTCCCCTTGGGCCCAATCTTGAACCACTGTGGCTGTAAAATGTGACCCATTGTCACTTTGAATACTTTCAGGTGTAGGTAAAACACTAAACCACTCACTCAGCACTCGCACTGTTCGGTCCCCAGTGGCAGCACTGGTAGCTGTAGCTCTTGTCAGTCCTGAAACTACTTCCACTCCTACCAGGATGAATTTCTTTCCATGGGATGGTTTTAATGGTCCCACATAATCCACTTGCCAGGTACTCCAAAGAGCCTTGCCCCATCTGATATGTTGGGCAGGAGCTTGATTTGGATGGTTAGCTTTAAGTCTTATCTGACATTGTGGACAAGCAGTAAGAATTGCCTCACAGACCTTCATAGATATTGGCCAACCTCGAGACCTACATTCATAATACAGGTCTGCTTTACCTGAATGGCCTCGCTTTACATGTAACCATTCGGCTAGACGATCCCAGTCCTCGTCACAAGAAGTTGCTCTGATTTGAGTTAAGTGGTCCACTTGTTGGTTCCACTTGGAAGCAGGGGTTTTGTCCCTTGTATGTCCTTTTACCCATCCCACCTTTAAGGATCGTGATCTCCCTAATTCCAGTAGGCGTTGCCAATCCTCTGCCCTCCATACTTTGGTGCGGCCTATTTCCCACTGGCTGGACTCCCAGTGGCATACCCACTCAGTGGCACCCATGAAGGTCGCATAAGAGTCAGTGTAAATGGCAGTAGCTCCATTTTCAGCAGCTAGTAAGAGGGCTCGCAGCTCTCCAACTTGTGCACTGCCTTCTCCTACCTCCTCAACTGTCCTCCCGGTATTAATTTCCAGTGCAACTGCTTTGTACTGCCATTTTAGCCCCTCCCGCCAGGCCGATGCATCAGTAAACCACACACCCTGTGTGTTTGTGTCAGTCTTAAATTCAGGGGCCTTCTTGATGGGGGATGGTTTACAAGGCTGACTTAGCATGGCTGGGTCTGGACTTATAGGTTGCTGTAGTTTAGATGTTTTAGTTGAGCCTTCCTTTAATTGTAGTAGCTGACTAATCCCCTCTATATATGCATACCATTTCCTAATAGTGGCCTTTTGTGCTACACCCTCAGGAGGGGGTGTTCCACTGAGGATTGAATTCAGCAGAGGAAAAGGACCTTGCACTATAATCTCCTGGGTAGTACATAACTTTTCTGCCTCTTTAATTGCTCTGGTGAGAGAAAGGACCCCTTTCTCCCAATCTGAGTATCGTAACTCACTTTCTTTGAATGCAGTGGAGGAAAATAGTAATGGCATAGCCGGACCCTGTGGTCCCTTTTGGAACACATTACAGTAGGAGGCATGAGCAGCAAATCCCCACTCCACTCTCAGTGGGTCCTGTGGGTGTAGAGGGCCTAATCTTTGATAAGTCTTGAGTTCATCTCTTAAGATATTGAGTGCTTCTGTATGTTGTGGAGTCCAGTCCCATGCTCTGTTTTTCTTCAACAGGTTGTAAAGTGGGCGGGCAATTACTGAATAACCTGGTACATGTTTCCTCCAATAGCCTAGTGTGCCCAGTAATTGTTGTAGTTCTGTCCTGTTACATGGGGTTTGCCCTTTCTCTATGGCAGACAAAGTGTCATCAGGTACAGCCATTGCACCAGCTATCCATAAGGCACCTAGAAACTTTATCTCCTGTCCAGGACCTTGGCATTTGGAGGGTGGAACATCTAACCCATTTTCAGTTAGCACATCCCAAACAACCTTAGCTGTTTGTCCTACTTGCTCTTTGTTGTTTCCACCAATTAAGATGTCATCTATATATTGATAAATGCAGACTCCTGTTGGCACCTCTACAGTACCAAGTAGTTTGGCCAAGGCATTGTGGGCAATTGTGGGCGAATGTTTGTAGCCCTGTGGGAGTCGATTAAACGTATACTGTATCCCTTCCCAAGTGAAGGCAAACTGAGGTTTGTCCTCATCCCTTAGAGGGACCATGAAAAACATATCCTTCACATCAAAGGTAACTGTCCAGGAATGGGCAGCAGCTTGTAGTTCAGACTGCCTTCTCTCAAGGTCGCCAAACAATTCAGTGACAAACCCTGTAGCTGCACTAGGCAGCAGGCACCGACAAACAGGATATAGCAACAGTGATGCAATTTGCAAAATCTCTATCTGCGGTGAAGCAGTTTCCCAAGTTTTTACAAGCATCTCTTTCATCTCACCACTTCCGAAAGTCCATACCCTGTTATCAGACAACAAACGCCTGCCTACTAGCACCATTAGAACAAAAGGTATCCACCTTAAAACAGCTAATGACCATTCCCACAGCAATCGCCAGGGGTGAGCCTTCTTATCAGTAGAGCACTCATTTACTACACAGATGGGTTTAATTACACTCTCAAAGTGGGGGAAAGCTGATGCCCTAGAATTGTGACTCATCGCATTTACTTTCAGCAATTCCATCAGCCTCCGACTATGCTTAACAGGTTGCCCGTGCCGTGAAGTCTGGGGAACGCCCGGGGCTGGAGTCTTTCTCCAGGCACAGAGCCTCTCGCTCTCCCGGGGCGAATCCAGTCCACCCCGTGCCGGTACCGGGACGGGAGTTCCGGGTTCTGGGACGGGGGTTCCGGGGCTCACCCCGCCCAGTGGGCAGGTTTGGAGGACTCGGCTCCCTCCGCCCCCAGGGTCCGCCCACCCCAGCTCGCGGCCGAAGGTGACTAGCTCGTGTAAAAGTTCCGCCCAGCTGGGTACGTGAACCGGGGCATCAGGGTTCTGTACGTTCCCATCTATAATCCTTTGAATCCTCTCCTTAACCGTATTCATGTAAAGTTTTACGGCATCCGGCAATCCTTTGACCAAAGATCTAAGGTGCCGCGGCTCTACCGGCGCCGCCATGGGAATGCCCTGCTGGCCACGTACGTACATAGCTTGAATACACGCAGCCTTTTGAATAGCCTCGGTTAAATCTGATGGTCCCTTCACTTGAATAACAACAGGCTCCCCTCTCTCTCTTGGGTCAATACCCCCAGCACAAAGCGGCACACGGGACATTACTGACTGATCACCCGCGGAACCGCCAGAAAGATAAACTTCAGGAGCACAGAAAGAAGCCGTTTTCTCACCACCACCACTGAAAGGGAAACGCCACCATTCCTTACATTCGATTTCTCCCGCGCTGCCACCCCGCGATCCGGGGAACTTCGTCTTAAGGAGGAACCGCAAATTTCCCTCAGCTTGTGCCAGCATTAACTCAATTTTCTCTTCTAACAAAAGGACTCGCTTCCTTTCTTGTTTCAATTCCATTCTTAAACTATTATTTTCCAACTCTACACGGAGAATCTGCCTGTGCAGTTTCTCCGGGCTATCAGCTTGCTCACAGCCACTCGGCTGGGTAAACGGGGCTTTCTTCACCCCTTCTAAACCAGGGCTCTGGGTGCAACCGTGAGTCAGCCCCCTCTCGTCTGATACCCTGCTCGCTGCGCCAAATAATGTCGTGAAGACAGTGGAGAAGAGCGCTCCCATGTTTCCAAAGATGACAAATTCACGCACGTGCCTAAATTAAATTTATTAATAAACAGAAGCGCCTCCAAAATTAAAGGTTCGGGTATCAATTGGAAAAGAGTTAACTACACTACACCCACCCTAACCAAAGAATAATGATCCGGATCCCAATACACTCACCTTATAAAAGATGAGGAGTCTCAATCTCGAGAATGGTACTCTCACCTTACACAGATGAGGAGTCTCAACCCCGGGGACAAAAGTCCTTAGGCGGCGTCCCACCTAAGGGGGGAGCTTGAGTACCCCTGCCTGCAGAACCAGCTGCCACGAGGTAATCCCCCAAGATGGCTGCCAGCGCCCCGTTTTAAAGTCTCAGTCGAGCTGACTGTGGTCAATCAAGCCATATTGGCCTTTTATTGGCTGCCAGCCAACTTCCTGGGAGTGCCCCCTCAGGGTGATGGGTCATTTCCGAGCCAGCCCAGGTTTCCAGAAAATTCTCTGAAATCTGCCTAGCAACTGCTGACTCACAGAGGGGGGGGCACTCCCGACCAATGGGGGAAGGATGCACCTGCCACAATGTTGAACACCAAGAATTTTTTTTTATCATCATCACTCAGCTCTGATATATAAATATAAGTATCTATTAATTATACTAGCAGATGATATATATGAAAATGTCTACTTAGCCTGCAGTTATGAGAAGATGTATTACACTCATCAGGGCTGCCCCAAGGGCATCAGTGACTTCTCCTTGTGCAGATATGCTTGGACCTCCAATTAAAATACTGAGCAGAAAACATCCACCTCTCTTGAGAAAGCTGCTTCTGAGAGACAGCAAAAAATACTTTTCCTTAGCCTCAGGGTATAGGACCCAGAACAATTTAAGAATTACAACATTGTAACCAGAGTGGATTTTTGCTGCTTATTAAGATATTTCCCGCTCAGTAAATATAGACACTACTTGATATGCAGCAGTCAGAGCTGAGATTGTCAAAATGATGTAGAGATTGACAAAATGATGTAGAGACTGCACAGTGGGAGAGAGCCTTTAGTTTAAGCCCAGCAGTCCAATAGATTGGGAACACACAGGAGCATACCTGAATTGCAGTATGCTTCTGTGATACCTTGGAGTTGTGAGGGATCAGTAAACTTCTCTAAACTGTACTGGGGACCAAAACTTCATGTGTATGAAGGTGTCTTTATTTCTTTTCTGATCATCTGTTAGCTACAGCTTTGTCAAATTGGAGAATCTGACCTAGAGTAAGACTCATCTCATGGCTCCTAATTTGAATGAAAGGCTCTGCTTACTTACTGCTAGAGTAGTTAGGAAGTTAGACTAATGTAACAAGCTGAACCACAGTACCTACCCACAGATGCTCTCTGTGTTATTACAATCACTATTCAATCTATTCTGCATGAAACTGGAGTGCAGTGAGCTACTAGGCATTTTCCCACGTAAAGCACTTACGTGTAAGCTATTGTCACAGCCTAGGTGATACAGGGCAACTTTTGGGTAACGATGAGATGAATGTAAATCTAAGCCTTGAATCACAGATCCCTCCATAGCGGAAATCAGCGCACATTGACTGGCTTCACTTGAGGTTGGTCGGTTGCTGGTTGTATGCATTCCTCACTTTGATGCCTCTTCTAAAAATTCCTAGAGTCAATTCCAGCTCAAAATCGATTATGACTTCTTTTTGGAAAAAGTGCTCAAAGTCCCTGGGGAAAAAAAAAAAAAAAAAAAAAAAAAAGCAGTGAAAAGAAACTCATCCATACCTAACGGTTCTAGTGGTTAGTATAGCCTTACTATTAATTTTTAATGTAATTTCTCAAGAGTCAAAATTGAAATTCAGTTTCTGGATCTCAGAGTAGCATAATTTGTTAGACTGGGAGATATCTGTTACCAAATTTTTCTCCCTGTGCAACTACTTTTCATAGCATTGCTCTCACAATTTGTTCATACTCTGTCCTTAACATGATTTGCAGTTATGTAAGGTGAAACGTAAAAGGATGAAATCTGTTTTTCAAACATTCACAAATAGATTTTGAGAGTGAATGCTTTCTTCAAGAGTCTATAGAAGTAGTCTGGGATCAGATTAAATAAAATAAAAATCTATCAACAGTTGAGTTTGACTGATTTATTCTGCTGCATACTCAGATTGTTCTTTTTTTTTCTAGTAAATAAGATATTTGAATTGGTGGTACAACTAGAAATAGACTTTTCAAAGTCAAATACTACCTGGCCTTACTTTTTCAATAACAGAAGACACGATAAGCAGCAATGGCATTAATAATAAATATTCTCAAAAGTGAAATGCAGGACCTGAGCACAGAATGACATATATCTTGCCTCAAAATAGCTATCTGTAGGAATCTAATCAAGATTGATCTTATCATTTTTGGAGCCTGAGAGTGTCTCAGGTGGACTGGAGAGGCAGGAAAATGGCAAAAAGCTGTTGATTCTTGTAATCCAGGGCAAGGAAAACATAATGAATCATTAAAGTACCCTTGCTCAACAAGGAACCAAAGAAAATGTCAAAATTACAATACAGAAGACCTGTTTGAAAAGAAAACAGACTCTGCCTCCTAGCTGTTGCTGAAGTCAGCAACCTTTTGTGTTCAATGTGAAATATTCAGGTGCTGAAGAACTGAAAATTAAATTATGATGGAGTTCGCTGTTGACTCACTTGCTCTAAGAAATTCATCATCACACCTTCCGCACGTACCTGCCTACAACCAGGATGAAGTTTGCTGTAGATATCATCTCTTTTTATCCATCCTTTATACAGCCATGGAACAGGAGCCCTATCTGTGCTTGCCAGACACAACATCATAAGATGTAGAACATTATGAGAATCCAGAAGTTCACTCAAATTTTAAGGAAAAAGAAATAAAAACAGACAATCTTCTTGCACTACTAAAGAATCCCAGAACTTACTCAGTTATACTCTGATTCTATTTTCCCCATTTGATCACTGTTAGAGAATAATCACAGAATCACAGAATGTTAGGGGTTGAAAGGGACTGTCAGAGATCATCTAGTCAAACCCCGCTGCTAGGGCAGGATCACCTACAGTAGGTCACCCAGGAACGCGTCCAGGCGGGTTTTGAATGTCTCCAGAGAAGGAGACTCCACAACTTCTCTGGGCAGCCTGTGCCAGTGCTCTGTCACCCTCAAAGTAAATAAGTATTTCCTAATGTTTTTGTGGAACCACCTATAGCTAAGTACAGGAGGAGGCCATGTGTTCCATGGTGATTTAATGGCTTTTTCTTCAAAATTTGGCTTCTCCAGAAATGATCATTGCTCTGTTTTGCTAAGAATTCAGTTTGGCACCCAAACCACAAATGTTTCCTTGGTTCAGGCAGGCTGGCAGTCAGCAAAGCAGCACAACACCGTTCAACAACAGCCAGTGGGCCACAAGCCCCTCAGCTGAATTTACCATCCCCTCCTCTCTTTCTTTCTGCACACTTCATAGAATTCTAGAATCACTAAGGTTGGAAAAGACTCCTAAGATCATCAAGTCCAACCGTCAACACACCACCATGATCACTAAACCATGTCCTGAAGTGCCACATCTACATGTTTTTTGAACACCTACAGGGACAGTAACTCTAGCACTTCCTTGGGCAGGCTGTTCCAGTGCTTCATCACTTTTTCAGTAAAGAAATTTTCCTAGTAGCCAATCTAAACCTCTCCTTCATGTTCTAATAAACCATGTTACATATCTGTTACATGATCACAAATAATTTGTGTGTGAATGTGCATATGTGTATATACACGTTTTCTCCCTCCTCTCCTCTTTCCACACATACACGGGTTGCCATCTAGACCAGCTGCCAGAACAGCAGTGGGGCTCGTCGAGAGGTCTTTAAATTATCCTCCAAGGGAGAAGGGGATAAAACCAGACTCACTAGAAACGAGCCTAAGGATGGCCTTCAGTCTGCCATCCCACCTGAAGTGGATAGTGGTGTCATGTGACAAACCCAGGGCTGCTAAGGATAAGACTTGGGATCATGTACCAGTGTTGGAGACGATGTCTGTACCGATGCTCAAGTGCATATATGCCAATGCCCAAAGTGCAGGAAGTACGCAGGAGAAATTAGAAGCTATTGTACACCAGGGGAACCATAATATAATTGCCATCACAGAAATGTGGTGGGATGATTCACATAGTTGGAGTGCCACAATGAATGGCTACAGGCTCTTTAGAAGAGATAGGGAAGGAGACAGAGGTGGTGGGGTAGCATTATATGTTAAGGAGTGTTTTGACTGCCTAGAATTCAATGTTAGGCACAGCAAGGTGGAGTGTTTATGGAGAAGGATAAAAGGGAAGGCCAATGAGACTGATATCCTACTGGGAGTCTGCTACAGACCGCCTGACCAGGATAAGGATACTGATGAGACATTCTTTCAATAGCTGGCAGATGTCTCGTGTTCACAAGCCTTGGTTCTTGTGGGGGACTTCAATTTATCAGATATCTGCTGGAAGTACAACACAGCAGAGAGAGGGCAATCCAGGAGGTTTCTGGAATGTATGGGTGACAACTTTCTGTTGCAGCTGGTCAGTGAGCCTACCAGCGGTAGTGCCCTGCTAGACCTACTGTTTACGAATAGGAAAGGGTTGGTGGAAGACATGGTGGTCGGAGGTCACCTTGGCCACAGTGACCATGATATGATAGAATTTTCAATATGTGGTGAAGTTAGGAGAGTTGCCAGCAAAACCTCTATCCTGGAGTTCCAGAGGGCTGACTTTGGACTATTCAGGATGCTGATTCAAAGAATCTCTTGGGAATTGGCCCTTAAAAGCAAAGGGGTCCAGGAAGGCCGGGCTTACTTTAAGAATGAAATTATGACGGCACATATGAGCCGTAAATTGAGCCGTCTGGGAAGAAGGCCAATGTGGTTGAGCAGGGACCTTTCACAAGATCTCAGGGAAAAAGAAGAGTATGTCAACTCTGGAAAAAGGGGCAGGTGAATCAGGAAGCATTTAAAGATATTGTAAGGTAGTGCAGAAAGAGAATCAGAGAAGAGAAAACTCAATTAGAACTTAATTTGGCTATCTCTGTAAAGGATAACAAAAGGTGCTTTTATAAATACATTAATAACAAAAGGAGGGTCAGTGAAAATCTCTGCTCCTTATTGGATGAGGTGGGGAACATAGTAACAGAAGATAAGGAAAAGGTTGAGGTACTTAATACCTTCTTTACCTCAGTCTTCAACAAGAAGACTGGCTGTCCTCAGGACAGTTGGACTCCTGAGTTGGTAGACAGGGATGGGGAGCAGAATATCCTTCCTATAATTGAGGAGGAAGTAGTTAGTGACCTGCTGTTCCAGCTGGATCCCAACAAGTCCATGGGTCTGGACGGGATACATCCTAGGGTGTTGAGGGAGCTGGCAGAACAGCTGGCTAAGATGATTTCTATCATTTATCACCAATCCTGGCTAACTGGGGAGGTCCCAGGTGACTGGAGGTTGGCCAACGTGATGCCCATCCCTAAGAAAGGCCAGAAGGAGGACCCAGGGAACTATAGGCCTGTCAGCCTGATCTCAGTGCCTGGCAAGACTATGGAGCAGATCATCCTGAGGGCCATCAAGCGGTATGTAGAAGACAACCAGAGGATCAGGCCCAGCCAACATGGGTTTAGGAAAGAAAGGTCCTGCCTGACCAATCTCATCTCCTTCTATGACTGGGTGACCCGCCTAGTGGATGAGGGGAAGGGTGTGGATGTGGTCTCCCTCAACTTCAGCAAAGTCTTTGACATAGTCTCCCACAGCATCCTCCTGGAAAAATTGGCAGCCCACAGCTTGGATGGGTGCACCCTTTGCTGGGTAAAAAACTGGTTGGATGACCGGGCCCAGAGAGTGGTGGTGAATGGTGCTGCATCCAGTTGGCGTCCAGTCACGAATGGTGTCCCCCAGGGCTCAGTACTGGGGCCACTCCTGTTTAACATCTTCATCAATGATTTGGACAAGGGGATGGAGTGCACCCTCAGTAAATTTGCAGACAACACCAAGCTGGGAGGAAGCATCAATCTGCCTGAGGGCAGAGAGGCTCTCCAGAGGGATCTGCATAGGCTGGATCACTGGGCCAAGGTCAAATAAATGAAATTCAATAAGGCCAAATGCCGGGTCCTGCACTTCGGCCACAACAACCCCCTGAAGCGCTACAAACTGGTGGAGGAGTGGCTGGAGACCTGCCAGGCAGAGAGGGACCTGGGGGTGTTGATGGACAGCCAGCTGAACATGAGCCAGCAGTGTGCCCAGGTGGCCAAGAAGGTCAATGACATCCTGGCCTGGATCAGTAATAGTGTAGTGAGCAGGAGCAGGGAGGTGATCATGCCCCTCTCCTCAACTTTGGTGAGGCCCCACCTTGAGTACTGTGTCCAGTTTTGGGCCCCTCACTACAAGAGGGACATTGAGGTGCTGGGGAGGGTAGAGGGGTGGACTACCAAGCTGGTAAAGGGCTTAGAACACAAGTCGTATGAGGAAAGGCTGAGGGATCTGGGGATGTTTAGCCTGGAGGAGATCGAAGGGAAATTTCATCTCTCTGTACAAGTACCTGAAGGGAGGTTGTAGAGAGGCAGGAGTTGGTCTGTTCTCCCTCATGGAGAGTGATAGGACAAGGAGAAATGGATTTAAATTACTCCAGGGGAGGTTCAGATTCGATATTAGGAAGAATTTCTTTACTGAGAGGGTTGTCAGCCATTGGAATAGGCTGCCCAGGGAGGTGGTTGAGTCACCGTCCCTGGAGGTGTTTAAGAGACGGGTGGAAGTTGCATTGGGGGACATAGTTCAGTGGGTTGATAGGGCTGGGACAAAGGCTGTACTCGATAATCTTTAAGGTCTCCTCCAGATGAAACTATTCCATGATTCTATGATTCTATGATTCTAAGTACATTTTTGCTGTCAGGGACTAACTACTGCATTTGTAGGTATGATCAAGTTCAGCTTGATTCAGATGAATTACCTTCCATCTGTGAAAGAAGGTCCTCAAAAATACCAAAACCTTGCTTTGCAGGATGAATGCATCCAAACTCAGCTATGGCTAGACATCTCGGGACTCTGTGCTTCTCTGAGTGTCTGGTGCCATCTCACTATTGCTTTGCTTTTCTCCCAGCCTCTCACCACTGGGCTGATACTGAGTCTCATAAAGGGGTCACAGCACCAGCTGGTGGAAAAAAAGGGGCATCCTCAAGGTTCTATTTGGAACCTTCCATTGAACTTGTTGTCTTGGACCTAGAGTAATAAATATCTCAAAGTGAATTCTAAGCAAAGAAATTAGATACATACCCACAACAATTTTGTTAAACTGGAATTTTGCCAGACATGGGGAAATCTGCAGCATCTGGCAGCAGATTGAAATCCATAACTGCAACCAGGGAAATATTGTGAGTTTACTATCCTGGAAAAGTTTACTGTCCTGGAAAATTGTTACTGTATGAAACACATGCCAAGTTAATAATGTAATGAATTTTATGGCTTGGAACTGCAGTTAGCTAGTGCTTGTAGCCAGAGGGCTATATCCTCAGATGGTGTAAAATGAATGAATGTGGAGGAAAACACTGACTTATCAGGAACAGATTTTTAAACGTGAAAAAAACTGGCCTGCTAATAAGCCTGCTGTTGCAAACCTTCTCTTACAAAAATGGACTCAATGATTTCTTGTGATTGTGAACACAAAAAAAAATGCATAACATCTAATAAATTTAGAGGAAGACATGCATAAGATCTTGAAGGCAGATGTATGAAATCTAATAAAGCGGTCTGAGCATATTTCATAATAACATAAGGACAATTATTCCCTGATGATGCATATCCCCAGCACGTGGAACTATTGTGCCTATGGTTAGGATTGCCTGAGTCCACTCAGGGAAACTTTTGTAGCTCCTACCTGCTACTTGCAGAAGTGTTGGAGGAGGTAAGAAGGTAACTTGAGTGGATAGAAAAGAGCAGACACGAAGCTACTGCAGAGTGCCTTCACCTGGGCAGAGCTGAGGTCCTTTCCTTTGCAGTTCTGCAGTCTGTCTTCCACTTGCAGGTCTGTTGCCTTTCACCAAAGCTGTTGCCTCTGTGTTTGTCCTTGTTCTAAGTCTGTTGTTCTCACACTGTTATTTTCACAGTGACGCACCTGCAAACCTTGGTATTATTCTTATATCTGCTTTCTCACGGGAAGCAATTGCCACCAGAATGACTCCTTCCTTCCCCTTGCCCTTTCCTATCCCTTCTTTTATAGCTTTTAGTTTACCCCAGATGAAGGACAAAAGTTAGTCAATAAGACAGTAGATAATAGTGAATTTATTCTTCAGTTAAAATTATCCAGTAATGTATATCCAAGCTCAGTGTGAAACTTTTCTACTCCATTCAGAGCAAATAGTGTTTTAAGCAGGAGTATCCAGAAAAAATTTTGAACAAATCAAGATGAAAGCGATACAGTTACTATGGAAAAACATGGTGGGGAAATTATCACTGTCTTTAGCATGTCCTGGAGAGGATCTCCAGAAGAAGATGCTTGCATTGGAGACTGTTGCAGCTCTTCATGGCCAGCCATGGGTGAAAGTTTTTGCTTTCTCTTTTTTTTTCTCTTTCTCTCTCCTTTGTATTTTTTCCCAAAGGTAATTTTAGAATACAGACTCCATGAATAAAACTTGAAGTATTTAAAGTATCTCAGCATCCTTTGTGCAACACCACCATATGACCAGTGTTATCTCTTGCCTGAGGCAGAAGAAAATGTCTTTCAGTTCCAGACTTGACGCTGACTTATTTACAAGTTCTTACAGCCTAGGTGCAGTCTCCCAGCAGCAGTGACACAGCTGCAGTGACTAAACTGGGAGCTTGTGTGTTATGTGCCTTCCCCTCAGTGTAGAAACCCATGGTGCAGCACAGCCATGACCTAAGTGGATTGTAGTTTCCCTCCCTAAACACTTCTATCTCCGCGTGTATAAATTTTCCCAGTATGCATTCTGGCTTCCTCTATAGCCATATTTAATATAGAGGCAATCTATGAAAATTGCTTCCACAGTTAATGGTTAAAATAAAGGTGCAGAGAGTCTGTGCTTTATTTCCCCTGTGCCTCAGTTCCTTAGCTGTAAAGCAGCCTGTGGTGTGGAGTCGATGTCTCATCACCAGCCTCTTCCAAAGGCACACATGCAATTATGGTACAAATTGGTTGGACTCAATCTTAAAGGTATTTTCCAATCTAACGATTCTGTGATTCTCTGAAATTGCATCAATAAAGTCACTGATGGCATGTCTGGACATTACAGCTATGTCTATACTTGTAAGTTAGGCATTTGCAAGGAAGACTCCAGAGCAGTGGAAATTAATTGTCTGCATAATAAATTTGCACTATTAAATTATCCTGGTGCAGTTTGGGCCACAACAGATGGCTTTGGCATTCTCCTGAATACTCTCCGAGAGACTCTGGGCATTAGTAGGGGCTAGGACAGTCCCAGCAGACAGTTCACATACAGCCTCTGTTTTAAAGGCTCGGAGAGTTCAATAATAAATTTCTGGACAGTTCTGTAACAGCTGGTCTCACTACTACTGGATGAAAAAACAACTAGAGAATTAAGTCGCAATATGTAGTCTAATTAATTGTGCTTATACAACACATTTAATTCCCAGACATCTTATTCCCTGTTCCAAAGGGTAAGACTCCACTTCCAGAGAAATCAATAATGCATAAAAAAAAAAAAATCTACCCAGTATTATTAGTTTGAAATGTCAAAGCTTTCCTGCTCAGACTGAGGTTTCAAAATCCATATTTGATCTCTTCAGTAGATGTAGTTCGAGCTGTCATTGCCGTTAACCACCTGTAGCTCTCAAACACCACTTCTGAAAACCAGGCCATTTTAGTTAGCATTTGAAAAATTGACTTCGAAGCAGAAGAGACTAAGTCACTTTGATTTTCTAAGAGGCAGAATGAAGGAAACTCTTCTTCTAAGCAATTACGTAACTTGAAGGCAAACCTAGCCACTGCATATTGAAAATGGATACTTGTCCATGGAGGTTTATTAGCTTTTTGCATGGAAATACAAAGATGAAATATTTCATTCTCATTACTGAAGGAATAATGAACAAACAGTGAAAAGAAGCGGAGATTTGGTATAATCGATTCTTCCTGCTGGCTTTGAACTAATCTGAAATTACTCGAAGTGATATGCTCGCATGACTTTGCAATACTTTCCAAGACGAATGAAATAAGTTCATCAAATCATCACAGGTGCTAGAGAAATTTTCCTAAACAAGCTTGAAAGCTTTAAAATTATCATGCCTGAGAAGAAATAAAACAGAACAGAGAGAAAGTTCAGCCTTCAAAGCAAACAGGGCTTTCACAGTGCCAGAGCAGAGTCACACGACACTGAATGGAAAAGCAAAGGCAGAAACTGTTCAAAGACTGTAGGATGGTGTTACATTCTAGGACAGCTGAAAACATCTCAACATACAAGTAATCCTATAGGTAAACTGTATGGTGTGAACTTGGATTGGAATTGATTTTTCTATTTTGCAGTATATTTATGTACTCGGGCTCTATTTAGCATCAGAACCATCTCTAGTTTCCTCTCCAGCAATTAACTTGTTATACTCAGAATCACAGAGAATATATTTGTCTTATTCAGTTTTCAGTTACTGTAGCTAAAAAAGAAAGCATTTAATGTGGGAAAGGTCCCATCAGAGGAGAAATTTGTACGAGACTTTTGTGGGCATAGTAGAAGAGTGTAGCAGAAGAGCAGGGCTTTCACAAGAGATGTGAAGGAGGAAGATATTTAATGCAAGAAGCTGAGTGTCAGTTCTCATCTGAAATATGAAGAACATTGTAATAAATCATTTAGTGATAGTCTTAGTTCTTTTTTCATATCTGTTACAATGAGAATCCAGGCTCAACAAATGTACTCCAAGGAGAATTAGAAGACATAAAGAAAACTGTGGGAGGTTTCCCATGTAGGAATTTTTCAAAGTTAAACCCAGTAAGGAATTTAAAAAATGTTTCAACTTCTTGTAAGTGTTTATTTTTTGTGAACTACAGATTTCATTCTGTGCAAGTTTCTATTGCACCTGTCATTGTAAATTCTCAGTAACAGATGTATTTTCAGCTACATTTGATTTAGTTTTTTCCTTCCCACTTCAGTAAAAAAAAATATACTAAACTGAATTTTGTATGTGACAATATTAGCACCATAACTTGGTATCAGACGTTAAACAGTATTCAGAAATTGTGAAATAAGCCACATTTTGTTAGTTACTGTTCAACCTAAAGCCTAACAATGTCTTAAACCATAGATTAATTCTCTTGTTTCTTATCAGGCAGCCTTGGTTTATGGGCTTGATCTTCTGGCTTGTACAATAGCTTGCCAGAATAATTCTGGCTAACTAAATAATATTATATTGTGCTATTAAAGCCCTGTGAAAATCTTTGCATTTTGAAACATCTTGCAAGAAGAATCAGTTTCCTTTGCTGTTCACTTATCCATTAGAGTTATGCTGTTCCAGAGTGGCAAATTAACTACTGTGCTTTCCTCCATTGTATTTCACAGAGTTGAGCATTATCAAAGAAAGGCTAAGGGCAAAACAGGCAAGTGTGGAGAGTTCAATGCAGTGTACTGACACCCTGAGTGGAAAATCGAGTCCCTTGGTACAGAGTCCGCTTTCTCTTTTTCTTTTGATGAAATGGACACTGCTGTCATTTCTGCAGTACTTCTGTGAGTAGGACTCTCCCGATCAACAGATGTGGATATCGAGTGATTGCATGGTATCAACCAAATGAAAAATGCATTCGGTTCCTCAGTGTGTTTTTATTCTACAATGGAAAAATCATTCTTTCCCTGCAGCAGACAGTCATTCACTCAGGCTCATTTTCCCTTTAATTAAACATTTATGGAGTTTTCTGGGGTCTTAGAGCTTTTCCGTGTTTTCTCTTTAAAAGTTCATTCCTCCCAGTGTTTATAATTTGATAATATTCATTTGAACAAGTTTACGAAGTGACTGTTTAAAACAAGCCTGAGGGGTGCATGTTGCTGGACTTCATGGGAGCAGCAGGTACAAAATGCTCTACACTTCATAACTGGAGTCTCACCATCACTTTGATATCCTGAATATTCACTCTGTCTGCTTGCAATATTCCTACAGCTTACTTCAATTTGCCTCTTCCTACTCCCATAAAGATACATGAGAATTTTGCAGAAAGTAAAGACCTAAAGATTCAAACATATTGTCAAAATTTAGACAGATTAGGCCCAGAGGTGTTTTCATTTTAACTAAGGAGAAATTTCTTACAGTATGACTTAAAAAGGTATGTGGTATTATTTTTCAGTCTATAAAATTTAACTTTATAAACTTCTGTTATATCAAAAAAGCACAGAATTTAGTGCCTTCTCTAATACAAAACTCAAACCTACTGAATGGAAGAAGACAAGAGATTTTTAAGCTGTTTGGTCCAGCTTTCATGTTTTAGATTGTCAATTTTCCAGCCCTAAAATAGTCTTATACAGATACAGGCACAAAGACAGAGGAACCAGAGGCAACTTCTTTGCACTAACCTTCCAAAAGACTGGAATTATAGAGATGGTAAAAGTATAAAGAGGAAGGGAATGACTGCTGCTGTTCTGGGACTAGTTGAGCAAACAGGGACTCTTGGCTGCTGCGCTTGGCTATGAGGAATAATTACTGAGCCAGACAATTATTTCTAGGGAAGAGCACTGGTTTTGTTCAGTTACCTTCTGAAATAGCTAACAAATGGCAGAGTCTTGTATCCTGACAGCAGGGAAGCTTCCCTCTGTGTTTTCATTGCCTTACACAGTGAAGGCAGTCAGGGTTGATTGAAGTCTGCTCTGGAGAATGTCTCCAACTCTGTGGTTCAGTGCTGAACAGGATGAGCTGAAGGAATTTGAATAGTTGGCCCATTTATAGAGGGTCCAATACTTTGTGTATGGGAGAGAAAGCCACACCATCAACCCTGGGTTCAGGAAAAAAACACAGCCTCTGGAGCGGTGATGGTTGTTTCTCTCTGTGTCATGGGGTGCAAGGAAGATGAGGGAAAATCTTTTAGCAGGACAACAGGACAAGGGGTAATCATTTTAAACTGAGATGGTAGATTTAGACTAGATATATGAAGAAATTTTTTCTACAATGAAGGTGGTGAAACACTGGCACAGATTGCCAAGAAAAGCAGTAAATGCCCCATCCCTGAAAATATTCAAGGTCAGGTTGGATGGTTCTTTGAACAACCTGATCTAGTTGAAGATGCCCCTGTTCACTGTAGAGGGGGGTTGGACTAGCTGGCCTTTAAAGGTCCCTTCCATCCCAAAACATTCTATGGTTCCATGTTTCTACTGATTCTATGACTCTAAAATGGTTTCTTACACTTCCTTTGTCATGAGTATCCCCCTACCTTCGAGAGAAAACATAGTGGTTGTAACCCTGTTAATTCCCTCTTTTCCATAACAGCATTCAAATGAAAGGCCAAGGTCCACTACTCAAAAAACAAACCATGTCTATTTTGCATTCTTATTGTGCCAGGAAAGGACACACAGTCTGTCTCTAAGGTGGTCTGAATTATTCAGTCCCCAAACCGTTGTTTACATAAGGAGGCAACATTGTTTTGTGTAGGCTTCAGCCTCATTGACATTCATTGGTTCCACCGTGGTCTCAGTCGATCTCAAGATTTCAGATAATAGTTTCAGTAGTGCATATTTGAAGCCAAGGAACACTGCACTAATATTTATGCGAACAGATAGATTCACTCCACAAAGCATTGTGGTACATTATATGACAGCCACTTGGTACGTAGCGCATCCTCATGGGAAATTCCCTCTCTGGTACTGGAGTAAAAGCTCTAGAGATGGTTCCAAGCTTCAAATAGTCTTCGTGTCACTATAATAAATTTTAAACTTTTTTAATCTTATTTTATCTGTGTATGTGACCTTTTTTTTATTATTTTATCAGGTATGAGGCAGACCTTTTATTATAACAAAAAAGACCTCATCAGTGAAGCTGGTTGTGAAGCACAGATGTTACTACCAGGCACTGTGCACTGTCCTTTGCGTTGCAGAATTACACTCCAATATCCTCCGATGAGCAGACACTGAAACACTCTTATTTTCGTTTCTTCCAATACTCTTCAGTTTGCTTGTCAGGCAGCCCTCTTTTGGCAACCATTAAGAACACCCAGGAGGAACAAAGCTTGTGGTTGAAGATTTAATGAAACTGCACAAATATGCAACAGCCTCAACAAAACCTATTTCCCTTATTCCATGTTATTCTCTTCAGGTATCAAACATAGGTCCTTCAATATTTTTGGGGTAAACAAAGTGTTAGGTCATACAAGCAAGCCTCCCGTAAAACCCTGATCCATTTAGTTTACCTGATTGTATCTCCTCTTGGGATGAATAACTTCTATTTAACAATAAGTTTACTCATATCTGGCTAAAGCAGACTTCCTGGGAAGGCAGTGGAAGATATATAAAATACTGGTTAATCTATCATCACTGGGAGAAGATTTTTCCATCTGTTTCTTTGTTTTGTCTCTTGAATTATCTTACCTCCACCTCTGGAACTTGTTTTCTGCTTTTTCCCCTGAAGAGTCCTTTTAGTCACCTTCCCATGAAGGCACTTGCCTGCTGCAATGAAGCCACCCTTCAGCCTTTCTTTTCAAACAGATTGAGCTGTGTAATCCACTCATCCTGGGGTACTTCCCTCAGATTTCCTGTCATTTCACAGAATCAGACCAGCTGACAAGGTCACCTAGAGAAGGCTTTTCGGGACTGTGTCTAATCAGGTTTTCGAATAAATCTCAAATATTAATGTAAATAAATAATAAATAAATACTTTGCGTAAGTGCCTTTTTTCTTGAAAAACTTTAGTCGGTTCTACAGAGTGAACCCTCATGCTCCTCTTGAGAGGACAAGCAATTATGGAAGGATTGTTTTTGTTAGTGTTACTCTGACAAGATGAAAATAGAGCATAAAAAATCAGTATCATCAAGATATCACGTGGTAATTACAGCACATAAACACATAACTAGACAATAAAAAGCCAGTGATTTTCCTTGCGTAAGAGAGTAAAGCCACGTACTGTCTGTCCTGACTGGTGAAAAATGATTTGACTAAAAAGCCTGAAATATTCTATCAGTCAAGTCTGAGGGTGCTTTGAAGGGTGCATATAGAAGTATTGGGTATGTATATTTCTATTTTCAGAGGCAAAATGTCAAAATTATATTACCTCTGCACTGGTTATGAATTTGAAGGATGAAACACAAAGAGCAGATTTCAGATGTTCAGAAGAGGGAAGAAAAAAAACCCACCTTGTATGAGAAAAAAAGGGACTTTTGTGCCAGTTAAGGTAGGATTCACCTCATCTAACCTTAAAAATATCAGAGTTAGATTTGTAGCCAGAGGTGGTCACTTCTACTGTCACCGGAGAAAGACAGACTAGTTCAGAGCCAGCTTTCTTCCTTTTGTCTTAGATATCAACTGAGTCAGGTTCTGCAGGTCCCTGCCTTTCCTTTCATTGACTAAAAACAGTCTAAAAGGACTACTTTTGCACTGAATGCTAATTTATACATAGATTATATTAAGCGAGATTAATTGCACACTCAGGTTACAAACCCATAAAATGACTTTACAATGTTATGCCATGAAATGCCAATGCCACTGTGCTTGACACAGATCAAAAAAGAGAGTAGAAGAATCATGACTTTTTCTTGATTCAAATCAGGAAAAAATGTGTCTCAAGACTGGGCAACAGCAGTCTTTGTATTTATTTTTGAGGAACTTTCTGGAGTTCAGCCATTTGTGTCACAGGAAAAAGAAATCTGTCGAGCATCAGTCTGTTTTTCCATTGTCTTAATTTCAATTCCATTTGGCAAAAATTAGTTTATAAGAAGACAAATTTACTAAATTGGAAACCTGGCTTTAAATCAATAATTTTAGTTGTCTTCTGCATGTTTTGCTTCTTTGAATTTTCTTTAAGAACTGTGGTCTTTATCAAGAGCTGGGCGTTAAAGACTGTTCATTAGTAGAACTTTTATCATGTTTGGCACTTTTTGATAACTTCATAGACATTCATATGAGCAATTATTAAGTAAACCTAGTTCAGAATCTTAATACCATGTCTGACCATGTTTTTGACAATGTTTTCTATGAAAATGAAGCCTAAATGGTCAGACATCATATGCATTTTCATCTTCCTCTGCGACACTCACTAATAACTTTTGAACCCTCTTATTTCAACCAAATCTGACAGAGAGTTAAGCTCATTATAGTCCTGCAGATTTCACCACACCCATACGAAATAAAGTTCTTATCACTGCTCTCATTAAATGAAAGGTGACAGTAAGAGTTTAAACTGTAAAGGCACTGCAGGTCTGCACAGAATAAAAATGCCACAAATGCTCTGAGCACAGAGAAATAGTTTGATTTCATTCATACATACATTCTCAAAAACCATCCAATCTAATTAATTTTTGTATCTAATAAAAAAAAGCAGTTTTCTGTCTTGCTGTCTCAACCAACTTCTTTCCCCATTTTATTTGAGAACAGATCTGTTCTTCTCCAGGGAAAAGAGCATCTGTTTTCACAGAGGTGTGATGTATCCAATATTGTACCACCATGTATAAACACTGTGCCTCACTGTGGAATTCATGTTCCATTAACAAAATAATTTACTTTGTTAAAGGCCAATTAAAGAGTGGGAAAGCTGCCAACTGACAGTATTTGATTTTGCATAAACACCAAAACTATCCCAAATTAATTTACTTTTATTACTCCTTCCAAAAATGTCTAAAATATAGCATTGATTAACTAACAGAATTTCTGAAGATGCACAGGTTTATATTCAGCAGGTCAGGCAGAGATTGAAATGGTAAAACAGTGTCAGTTGAAAGGAATCTGCAGAGATCTTCTCTGACACCCGCACTCGGACCAAGTGCAGCATCACAATGTGGTCATATTGCTCCAGCCAAGTTTTGAAAATGTCTGAATGTTCTCACAAGCTCTTTGGGGCTCTGTTGCAAAGCTTCACCATTTCTATGATTAACATCTTTTACCTTCGGTCCAGGTGGAATTTCCCCTTCTCCAATGCTGCCTTGTTGCCCGCTGCCCTTCTCAGTGGTGTCCAGTAACAGGACAAGCGGAAATGGTCACAAACTGGAAAACAGGAGGTTCAAGCTAACCATAAGGCAATACGTCCTTACTGTGAGGGTGACAGAGCACTGGAACAGGCTTCCCAGAGAGGTTGTGGAGTGTTCTTCTCTGGAGACTTTCAAAACCTGCCTAGATGCGTTCCTGGGTAATCAGCTCTAGGTGATCCTGCCTGGCAGGGTTGTTGGACTAGATGATATTCAGAGGTCCCTTCCAGCCTCTAACATTCTGTGACTCTGTGCATTGTGCGCTGTACAAGGACACTATGTCTTCTCCATCACCTCCCACTAGGCAGCTAGAGATGGTAGAAATGTCCCTTTACTCTTCTTTTCTGCAGGCTGAACAAGTCTCAGTCCTGAAGCCTCTCCTCAGATGATAAGTAAACCCTCATCATCCTGGGGGCCCTCCACTTAACTTGCTCCAGTTTATTGAAGTTTTTCTTATAGCAGGGACCCAGAAGTGGACACGGTCCTCCAGATGCATCTCACAAGTAGGGAGAAAGACCAGTTTCCCTGGATCTGCTGGCTCTACTCTTACTGCTGCAGCCCCATGTATAGTTAGCCTTCATTGTTGCTACTTCTGCTTCCAGAAAACTCATCCAGTGAAGAGTGATTAATGTTTACACACTCAGATTATCACACCCTAGGGCATTATAATACAATAGCACTAAAATCCAAAAGTGCAGTATTAGAACAATATTTTTTTTAGTCCACTATAGTCATATGAGTACTTGCTTTTTAAAGAAAAGAAAGAAATACGACAAACCACTGTTTGATTTATGCGTTCACCCAAGCCAGCCAAAATCACCTAGGAGACAAATAAATAAACAGAGGTTTCACACTTGGATGGTCTAGACTAGAAACCACAGACCTCACACCAAAGTGCTAGACAAGAATCTCATAAATAACAGTAAAATGTGACTCTTCTGAAAAAATATAAAATATTTTAGTCAGTTTTCAAACAAAAAATTTTCCAACACAAAATACAGTGTGTGGAATAACAATTTAGGTCAACAAAAAATGGTGAATTCATTTTGATGGAGAGCTAGAATTCTGTGCGAATACTATAAGAACTGGAACTTGAGATTAAAATTGAGGAAATGCTTTTTTTTTTTTTCACTCTATTTTGTTACTCTTGGTCTCAGTACGATTTGTGGGCGCTGTAGGAGGGCTCATCTGGAGAGAGTGGATACCTGCAACTGCAGAGCTGTGTTGAAGCACCTGGGTATCCACACTGCATCTTTTCTTCTGTCAGATTTTCCTCTCTACCTGACCATCTCCACCCAGGTCCCATCAATCTCCTCAGGTGACGTCCAGCAGCCACAGCCCTGCAGACTTTCATTGACACAATTTGGGTGCAGTAGCTAAGCCAGCACACACTAATGGCAGAGTTGCCAAGTCCTCTAAATTTCCAGATTTGAAATACCATGAGGCAGAGGAACTCCTGGGCCTGACAATACCCAGGGCAAGCTCAGCCCCAATAACTATGGGCTCCTCTGAGAAGGTACATCATCTCCTGTGCATAGCCTTCATGGGGACCTGCCTCTCTCCTTCGTGCCCAGCCCTTGGAGGTAATCACCATGTGTCTTATGGTTTTGAACATGCATGTTTTTGTTCTGTGTCTCACATTTCAGGTTAATCCATTTTTTCATACATTCTGCAATGTCCCAGACTAATACCTTGCAGAAAAAGTAGATGTCTCCCTCAGCTGTTGAGAAGAACAGGTTACAAGCTTTATAAGCAATGAGGAAAGAAATAGCACTTCACAGAGGTAGTAACCTCGAGCAAGAACTCCTTAATACAGAGGTAATTTATTTGAAGCGATTTGTGCTCAGTGCCCCTAGATTAGAATGACTGCAATAAACCAGATGAATAATATTCATACTCCATTAAGTAATTACATCATTACAAGTGCACTTTTAATTTCCAAATTTAGTTTTGCCAGTCCCCAAATCAGAACAGATGTCTCCCTGTAGCAAACAGGGCCTTGGAAAACACAGATTTGATTCAGAAACATTCAAGAATCCTCTCAACATGAATATATCTAGTCATAGTCTTTAATGTCAGGCCATAAAGACTAATAATCTGTTTTTCTAAGCATTTCAAATGAATTTACACTTACAACAGTGCTTCCTATGCAAGACAAGCAACACTGTACATAAAGTCACCCGCCAAGTCAGTTCAAAAACTGAGTGATACAATGAGGTTCTTTCTAATCTAATATAAACTCTTGTGCATAGACTGAAGGAGTAGAAAAGAGAAAGAAAACATGTTGTTAACCACTCTCCAGAGTGGTTGCAATGACCAACTCTGGCACCACTCAGACTAGACCTCTAAGTGATGGCCATGGGTGAAAAATTTCAAATAGATCTCATGTCCACATTGCAAAATTTTATTTTTACAACTTGTCAGAGATCTATGATTGGCATAGGAACTAATTCTACTGGGAATGCATGTTTTACTCTCCCCAGCTCTACAGAAGGGGAATTGTCCGTTGGCTTTCTGGAGCCAAATTTGGCCTCAATCATGCAAACTTCACAGATGGACCAGACCATGACACTGAAGCCAATAAAACAGATCCTGATCTCATATTCTGCTCTGTACTTAATGTATTTAAATTTACAGCATGACAGTGATAGAGAGATGGGAGATGGACAAACTGAAGTGCAAGATTGGCTGGAGGGAACCTGGTGACAGTCAAGGGAAAGAAATGAGGAAGCCAACAGCATGGATCATTGTAAACAGGCTCTGCCAAACCAAGATGTCAAATGGCAGCTACTTCAGAGTCGTGTTTTGCTAGAGGAGGGCTGCACAAAGGAGGACACAACTGAAGCAAGTGTCTTTTGCTTTACAATACTTGGACTGAAAACAGGTGTGGTGGCTCAAACCAAGAGCTGATAAGAAAGTGCTGAGAAGCAAGATCACTATTTTACATTGTCTGAGTATGGCAGGCACTTTCTGACGATCCCTTAAAGTACTACAGCAAATGTTGAACATTGCTGGTTCATCTAAGACAAAAATATTTTATTTTATTCTTTTGTTTAGGTCTTGTTGCATGATGTACCACTGCAATTTTATACTGACCTTGTTGAATGTAGGAGTCAAGTTTTCAGTGTGAATGTCCAGGTAACTTTCCAAGTTACCCAAACAACTGTTGCTTCCAAAGACACACCCACAATTCAAAGCTAGGTGTCTAAACAGACTTTGCACATAACGTGGTGTGTAGTATTTACTAATTTTACTTACTGAGGCAGGTAGAATGAACAAGGACAACCAAGAAGGTGGGCTCACACATCAGATAAACCCTTTCTGTCACCTCGATCTAGCCAGAGAAATTTTCTTCCCTACAGCAGTACACCATGCTTCTGAGTAGCACCAGAGCTAACAGTGAAAGGGATGAGACAGCTTGCTTGAAGGTGAATCAGGGTCAAATTCTTTGGGCTGAGCCTGGACAGAGCCTCTGGGGCTTGGCTGGCCTGGAGGCTGCAGGCGTGCCTGCAAGTTTTGCCAGATCAAGTGAAAGTGCTCAAACCCTGGGAAGAGAAACACTTCCCACTCAAATCACACCTCGTTGTGATATTTGGCTTAGTCGTGCTGTCCATTAACTGACAGTCAAATTTCTGATGCCTGTCAAAGTCAAATTCTCTGCTTCTGTATTTTGCTACCGCACTAAAAGTTATCTGAACTTCTGTGCTTCTCAAGACAATTCCTCTTTGTTTTTCACACCATTTGCAACTGAAGCTTCAAAGTCCTGTCTTTCAGAGATGCCCCCAGTGATTTCATGAGTAACCTGAGACACCTTTACACGGTGCCAGTGTAAAATTTATCCACATCAATATATCTGGGATTTTTTTTCCAAATTTCATTACAGTGGAAATCATGCGGGAAAAGAAGGTGAAACTGAATTAGAGAATTTTACAGATGGTAGGAGTTGAACAGTGTTTTATTCTGTTTCCTGCCATTAACTATCTTGCTTTTTATTAGTTAAGCCTCAAGTTTGATGGCCTCTAAAATTTGAAAAGAGATTTATTTGGTTTAAGCTGGACAGAGGAGACGGAAGTCTGCATCTCAGGAGTAGGGACAACCTTTGTTTTCCCTGCCTATCTGACATCCACAGAAAACTCGGCTCCAAACAGTGCAGAGAGGTCTCAAATCATGTTCTCTTTAACTCCATCTCAGCAGTCCGCAGAGCTCTGGGGTGCTGGGCTGGAGGCTGATGCCCTGTCCCAGGCAGCCCTGCTCCAAGCCAGCCCCGGGCTCATTCCCTCCGGCTGTCAGCACAGTGGTGTTTCAGCAGCAGCATTATTTATCCAATTTGGTGTCAGCCTGATGTCATTTTGGTATTGAAACAACACCGCGTGATCTTCACGAAATGTCTAGTCATGTGGGAGAGTACGTGTTGCTATTCTTTTTATCTGAAGGGACAACAGAAATACAAAAGCCCTGCACTTTCGCCTCCCTGAGTCAAAAAAACATGCTGTTCTCTTGCTCATAACATTATTTGTGTCTCCTCTCCATCCTGTCATTTATCCAAGCAACAGACAGCAAGGTGACTGTACCCATTCTGCAGGCTGTGAAGCTAAGGCAAAGCTCTGCCCGACACAAGACAGCAGAGTCAGGGTTGGCAGCAAGGCAGCCCTGCTCTGCTCTCTCCCACCAGCCCTGACTGGCCCCATTATGCTGCTACAGCGCAATTCTTACCCTTTTGGCTAAAACAACACATGAGCACTGCCCAGAGACCAGCACTGAATAAGCTTAGGCTTCCATAAAAGAACTTGTCTGGGTTTCATGTTTATTTTAAGTGTTGTTCTAAACTTTTGAAGCTCTAAAATGCACTAACAATAATCAAGAGCAGAGAGGGCTGTGCCATTATGTGAATCCAGGAGTGAGGAACACCGTATCTCTGGTGCTTCGAATCTGTGAGAAGCCGAGGTAAATGTCAGACAGCCTCTGACATTCAGGGGCAAGCAATGAATTTGGCCTTGTGTAAGTTGCCCAAAAGAGTTGCATGTGTACCCACATGCAATTTGTTACATTTAAGGCCTCTACAACAAGTTTGAAAAGTGTATTTTAAAAGGCATTTTCACCATCAGCACCATTTACAGAGTGAAGCATTGCAATATTTTCCTATAACTTACAAATCACCGTGCACAAGGAATTTCGGTATCTGGCATCTGTTAGGAGCGTGTAACATACACTGAGTAACAAAGCTGATCCCTGGATAGCTCATTTATTTAGTAAGTAAAGACAGAGTTTACACAGTTCCTCCTGCTGTAGCACTGAGATGGCAACCGAACTACTCAGCTATCCCAGCAAATGCTTTTAACCCTTAACCCAGAGGCTCACATGCAGATACTGAATTTTCTGCTCAGATGGCTCTGTAATAGTTCAAGCACACTGTGGAGTGTACTTCTCTTGTGTTGGGCCAGGTTATGCTCAGAGAATAATCTCATTAATAATGTTACACTATTCAGAAGCCACCCTTGAGCATCATGCCTTTCACTGTGAGTTTCAGAGTTTCAGCAATTAAAAAGTAGACCCTGTGAAGATGCATTTGTTCTTGGACAACATGCAATTCCGGCATAACTCACCCCAGGTATGCAGAAGTAGCTATTAAAGACTGACTATTAAAAAGAAAAGTATACTGTCCTTCTCTGAAAATAATACTGCTTGTCTGAATTGTTGCACTTACCCATTAGCCACTCCAGCCCATTGCTGAGCAGTTTGCCCTGGGAAAGCAATTACCTACTCCTTACAGGCTGTCTGCACCCTTGGTAGAAGGAACAGGTTCTCAAATTAAGGCAAACTCTTACCCAGAACTGGCTTGGATCCAGCAGCTAAATTATATGCATATTCAACTTTAAAATTACAAACTATTGTACAGCTACTTATTAGCTGTACTTCTTCAGAGCTACCAGTGAGCCATGAGTGTTTTTCTGCCTGGGTAATTTAGCTACGTAAGATCCATCCATACTCTATTAAACAAATCAGGAAAGTGTATTGAGAAAGCTGCTTTAGAATGTGATTAAACAAGTCAAGAGAGTATGTTGTGAAAGCTGGTTTAGGGTTTGAACAAACAGACACCAGAGTCTGAACTTTACTGCTGAGCAACTTGGAGGCGATCACTGTTAGACAATAACTTATATCTTCATAGCATGTTGCAAATATAAAATAAAATGAGCTATTTTATTGCAAGGAAGTTAAGTAACTCAGTTCCTCAGCAGTAAGCCATGGGGCCACATTACTCATTTTCTTGCAGTCACATGTACATGCTGTTAAACTGCAAATCTTTGAGACTTACAAGAATCTAGAACTATCTCAAGAAAAATAAATATAAAAAATATATCGAAAAAGAAAACTCCAACCTATGCAATCAGTAATAGGTAATAAATATAAGGACATTTAGGAATTACAAAAAAAAAAAAAAAATCCCAACTAACACGAGGATGAATAAAGCAAAGGCAAAATTTTGACCAAGAAACAAATCACCAGGTAAGAAAGGTATGATTTTATTTCAGTAAAAATTGCTGTATGATGGAAGAGCTTCATGTTACTGAAGACCCAAAAAAAAAAGACTTTAAAAAAAAAAAAGTTTATTGTCTTTTGTCAACCCAGGAGCAGAAGACTGACACTCCCATCACAAAGGTTTTGGTGAGATTTCTTGTGGAGGTGGGTGGAAAGGGGGTAAGGTAAACACAAAAAGGATGAAGTGTTGTCCCATAGTGCACAGCTGGACATTTCAAACTAGGGAAGGCTGACGAGCATTGGATGAGATAAATTATATCCCAGAGATCTGCAGGAAGCCACAAGGGACAACAGAAAGCCTTAGGAGGAGTCTTTTTGACATAATGTTTGGCATGAAGGGGGAGGAACTAAGTAATGGAGCCAAGGACATAATTCACTTGGATTATGCTAAATGCTTTCAGCAGAAGGTTGGAAAAGAATCTGCACACTGTGTCATGGTAAAGAGCTTCACCTTGAACTTACTTTTGTTTCTCAGCCCTTATGCTGAGCCAGGCACTAATACCTGGAGTTTCCTAAACAAAATCATAGAATCGCAGAATCATAGAAAATGGTATATTGGGTTACCCTGGCCGGATTTTGGCGGCCGGGGTGGAGTTGCAGGGTGTCTTCTACAAGAGGCTACTAGAAGATTCCTGAGTCTGGTAGAGCCAATGGCAGTTGGCTCCAAAGAGGGACCCACCGCTGGCCAAGGCTGAGCCTGTCAGTAAAGTGATAGCAGAGGAACGCCTCTGTGAAAAACATATTTAAGAACAGGAAAAAGAACTGCGCCATAGCAGCTGGCACAGGGATGGAGGAGTGAGAATACGTGAAGACACCAAGGTCAGTGAAGAAGGACCTAATTAATTTGCCCAAAATCGAATCTGTTTTGCCCAGGACAGTAAGCGAAAGTGATCTCCCTGTCCTTATCTCAAACCTTGAACCATTTGATTTATTTTCTCCCCTGTCTAGCAGAGAACGGGAAGTGAGAGAGCAGCTGTGTGAGTACCTGGCTGCTGGCCAGGGTCAAACCCCGACAAATGGTTTGGTTTAGAAGGGACTTTAAGTTCATTTTGTTCCAACCCCCTGCCACGGGCAGAGACACCTCTCATTAGATGAGGTTACTTAAAGCCCCATCCAACTTGACCTTGAACACTTCCAGGGAGGAGACTTCTACAACTGGTCCTGAAGTGTAGACTGTCTAGTTATTGATAAAACTGCCTAGTTATTAATAAAAGAGTTGTATTTACCAAAATGACTGTCCTTGCTGAAGGTGTGCATTTCACGTCTCTGGTCAGCAACACAGAGATGGGCACTGAACTGACAGGGAAGCAGAAGGAGCATATCCCTCATGGAGACAGTGACAAGCAGTTGCAATGTCAAACTTCAGATGCTGCTCTGCCTGGAAAGTTCATAATCTTGAAGGAGGACACCATCAAGGTCTGTAATGAGGTTGAGAGGCAGCTTAGCACTCCATGAGATGAGACCTAGTTGCCTAGGGGATAATGCACCGTTAATAACACCGATATTCATAGAGTCTCATACGGGCACTGTCTTTTGCAATATACTTGGGACAAGCACAGTCAACACTTTGCACATATCAAGCCCTCAGACAATCTAATGCTCTTGTCTCTGTGTGTCCTCTGGCTGCCCCCAACGTGATGCACAGCAAGTCTGACAGAGAAACAAATACAAATGTTGATGACTTTGAGGATAAACACTCTACGTCTCATGTGGACACTGCAAGAGTTCCCAAACAATGCAGCCCATCCCAGACCGAGCTAATTTAAGAATTTATTGGCCATTCACTGCTCTCTCTGGAATAATTTGCTCAATAAAAAAGGACATCAGCTTAAAACACAGTAATTACATTTGTTTGGGAGGATTTTTTTTTTTTACTTTTCCATTTCCCCCCTATTTTTAGCTATATGCACATGTGAGTGATGTGTAAATCTCTTCTAATGAAACTTGCTAAGTGCAGGTCACAAGTCAGGTTATGGCACTCTCTGTAATCAGAATTCAAACTGATAAAAATGCATACTGAGGGACAGTCAGCATGTAAATAGTCTTAATATTCTCAGTTTAAATTGAATTAAGAGTTCATAGACCTTACTTTATCAGAACTGCTACTAATTTCTCCTGAGAAATCCTATATACATTATTTTTACAAGGCTAAAGCTGTTTCTGGCTCAGCTATGAGAAGGTAAGTGAAAACAGTTGTACTGAAACAAAAGAAAATATCTGCAGGATCTTAGAGACCTCTGGTGTTTATGCCTCATAAGTTTCCATCTTCTAACACATACACGTGCCTTGTCAGTCACGCCTAGTGCATTGGAAGTAAAATTTTACCAGATGAAGTCATTCTGAAAAAGTAAATTTTAGACTTAAATACCTGAAAATTTCACAAATGGCAGAACAAGGAAAAAAAACTTGTAAGTGATCTGCTTAATTGACATTCTACCTGTTATTCTTAAAACCCATCTGTTTTTTTTATAATTGTCCTTAAAAGACAGAAAAAGCAATCAGCAGCCATCCTTTCTGCTCAGGCAAACAGCAGTGAAATCCCAACTCCCTTCAAATATCATTTTTCATCTCATTTATAAAGTCTGCCAGGTTCCCAAAGAATTAAGGTCTTACTTGTTTTTGCCCTGATTGCAAACAGATAAGGAAGAACATCAGCAGCCAGGAGCCTGTATCTGTTTGCATCAAATGTTTTTGTGTGGGCTCAGAATATCAAAAGGCTCCTTCACTTACCCGTGCAATCACGTGGGTCTGAAAGACAAACTCTGCCCATGCTGCAAGGGCACAGAAGGGAAATTTTTTAGCAATGTCAGTCCCTGTTGGCGCTTCTACTAACACGACTCTGGAACAACTTTATTGTGTCCATTAAACAAATCTAAGTAAAAACTAGGGAGGTTAAAAAGATTTTCTACTTTGGGATATTTTTTAACGTATATATGTATATAAATTCATATATATGTATATATAAAACAGCACATCGTTTGGATTTTGAGTTTCTGAGGTAAAATTGTCAAATAACTGTCAACTGCCTGGAGCCACAGGAGAGTGAGTTGCAATAACAGATTGGTCTCTGTTACAATAAAGCTCCTTTTAAACTATATCTTACCAGACACCGTGGCAGATCCTGAGGGGACTTCTTATCTGTGAAATCTCCCTTCACACACGGCAGCCTGACAGAAAGAGAAAAAATAATGTTTGGTTGGTTCATCCAACTTCTTCTGTCATTTTAGACCGTATTTATCAAAAGAGAACAGTGTTTCTGCCAAAAGTAATATTAATATAAGTTAACATGCATTCCTGCAATTAAATCTCCCTGAGAAACATTGTGAAGAAACATACTTCTTCAGTGGTTTTAACCCAAAAGCACGGCCATCTGAAAGCAAATCTGTCTGGAAAAAAATAGGTGACAAACGGCTTGGTTTCCATTCTCTGAACAGGGAGAATAGAATTAAAAATAATTACGAAATTGGCCCAGGCCAAGGGAAGGGAAATGAAAAAAATTAAATGCTCACTCACTGAGGCAAGGGAGGATTTTGTTTCTGCTAAAGGCGAGGGCAGGTCACACATGGATCTACAGGTGCAGGTTAAGGCTCACCCACAGCCAACCTACACCACCTTCCCAGAGCATGTATTTTTTATTTTGGGAGCAGGTAATTCAGGCCCCATCTCCCAGCCAAGAAGGTGGTTTTTACTTGTGTTAAAATCAAGCTATAAAAACAAGGCCCAGACAAACCCAAAGAACTCTCCCGGTTTTGTGTTACAACTGGATGAAGCCACCACTCAGCTTTACGTGGTTTCCACACAAAAATACATATTATACTCAGGTTTGGCAACAGGAGGAACACATGCCCCATTCAGGTTTAAACGTGAATGAAAGCTGCTTGTTTATGGGTTTCCTCACAAAGCTTTTCCACAGCTGTATCTGCTTTATAAACAGAACAAGTCAAATTTAATATCCATTAGGAGAGTGAGCCCTCTGTATTTTTCCATCAATTCATACCAATTTTTTGTTCATAAGTGTCTTTGTTTGGAAGATTTTTGCCAATATGTTGCTTGAGCACTAGCACAGTAAAAACCAGGACTCTTTCCAAATGGCCAATGTGATTATTCATTAATTTTTATGTGTCAGTAACTACCAATTCATAAAGTATTATCTCCACTCTGCAAGTGGTAACCGAAACATCAGAAGCTAAAAAATACTAAGATATGAACAGTTTTCTGCAGTGACTTTTTGGATGAACGGCTTGTGCAAAAGTCCACAAAACTTTCACGACTTTTAAATCTCTTCAAATATACAAAGTATTTGCCAGTATTCACAAATAAATAATTTGTTAAAGCCAATCTTGGCATCATTATTTGGAAAAATACTAAGCCATCAAATTAATCCTATAGACAAATGTGTTTATCCCTTAAGTCTTAAAAAATATTGTATTATATCTTCTGACTGTTATGGTATTATAAACAGTAATGCAATATAATTGTAAATAGAGAAAATGAGGGAACATGTGTATAGGATTTTTTAGCCAAAAATAGTAAGGTAGCAAGAATAGCAAAATAGCTACATATTTAACAAGCTGACCTAGAAACCAAGAAACAGCACTGCATTCAAGTTCAATAATCATGTTGAATCACCTGCTACACAGAGCTGAGGTTTGACTTGGTGCCTTCAGCACTGCATTAGCCTCGCTCTTGTTCATTGCTTTCTTTGAGTGACAAACAAGGTGGAGAAAATAGCTCCTGCTCAAAGGGGACCAGCCAAAGGGTCGAATGGATGCCTCCTTGCCAGAGCAAGGATCTTTCTGCTCACTTCACATGGGTTATCAGGCCTTGAGAACCCTTGATCCCAGGACATCTGAGAAACATATAAGCACAAAGGAAAGAAACCAGCATTTCTTTAGAATATATACACACCTAAGTCAAAGAACACCTTCTTAGAGCTGGTACAACCCAGCCCTACACTCAGAATTTTTCTTTCTTTACAAGAAACAGCTGCAAATTAACCTCCGGGTGCAAAGACCTGAGGATCTGCCCAAATTAAGCAGCTGGGAAAGGATGTTCCGAGAGCACCTTGGGCACTCATAAGAAACGAGATGGGAAAAAGATTACTGCAGAGAGAAACATACAGCCAAAAAAAACCCAAACAACCCAAAACAGAAGAGAACAGTCCCTTCTGCTTGCTGTAATAAAAAGACTTGCAGATCCATGATTTGATTTGGTCTCTGTACAGCCACAGCTCTTTAATAACCCAGGTTGCCACACTGCAAATTCAACAGATGCAGAGTGCTGGAGCATTCACAGGTCTCTTTGCACAGTGTTGATTAAATCCTTGAAGAATTAATAATGTCTGAGAGAACTGTCTGAGAGAGCTACTCTAATCTTCCAGGGCAGCTAGAGCTGTAGAAATGGCATTTGTGTATACATGCTCCTCATAAAACTATTAGCTGGAAAATCTACGACATTGTTCCTGTATAAGTATTAAAAAAAGAAGATATTTTCTGAGCTCTAAGCTCCTACACAGGAGTCGAATAACCTCAAAGTTCAGTGCAAGAGGTCTGTAGTGTCAACACAGATAAGAACTTGCCTTTTTTTGCTTGGGTCATGTTCTGTCCACAGTGTTATCTGCAAAGTCTCCTACAGGAGAAAACTCCACTAGATATCAGTGCTTATAAACACCAGGAAAGCTGACTCCTGGCAGGAACAGATCTCCATCAGTAAAGCATTGTGAAGGGCACTGGTGGGTTGAAGGATCACCAAGCCAACAGAGCTTAAATTTCTGTGCAAACAGGAAACACCTTGTCAAGGCGACCACGTGACCCTTGTGCCATAGAAGTGCTCAAATCTCACAGGTAAGATGGAAGGATTAAGGGAAGCATCCCCTAGCAAATACAATGGTTCTTCCTCAATTTTTAGCATCGTACCATGGTGTATTATCATTTGAGTTAAAGGATAAGCCCATTTCCCCAACATGGAAAACGTCTGTGCACAAACTACATCAAGAGCACCAAATATGAGGAAAGGGTTTGATGAAAGACCACACCATGTCAAGTCAGATCCTGTCTGGGTGAAAAAGGATGCCCACTAGTAGGCACTAATTCTCACACACAGGTTGTTAAGTGCACACAGAGGGCACAACAGATCAATTGTTCATAATGAGGTATGACTAATTATTTTCATTTGCCATGGGACCATATTTCTTAAACAGTAAGTTCTCAAATGGTAATGAGACCTGAGGGTACGTGCCACACCACTTACCTGTTATTAGAGGACATATTCATCAATGACTTGGATGAGGGACTAGAGAGTACTATCAGCAAGTTTGCTGATGACACCAAGCTGGGAGGAGTGGCTGACACGCCAGAAGGCTGTGCTGCCATCCAGCGAGACCTGGACAGGCTGGAGCGTTGGGCAGGGAAAAATTTAATGAAATATAACAAGGGTAAATGTAGGGTCTTGCATCTGGGTAGGAACAACCCCAGGTTCCAGTATAAGTTGGGGAATGACTTATTAGAGAGTAGTGTAGGGGAAAGGGACCTGGGAGTCTTGGTGGACAGCAGGATGACCATGAGCCAGCACTGTGCCCTTGTGGCCAGGAAGGCCAATGGCATCCTGGGGTGTATTAGAAGGGGGGTGGTTAGTAGGTCGAGAGAGGTTCTCCTTCCCCTCTACTCTGCCCTGGTGAGACCCCATCTGGAATACTGTGTCCAGTTCTGGGCCCCTCAGTTCAAGAAAGACAGGGAAGTGCTGGAGAGAGTCCAGCACAGGGCAACTAGGATGATTAAGGGAGTGGAGCATCTCCCTTATGAGAAAAGACTGAAGGAGCTGGGGCTCTTTAGTTTGCAGAAGAGGATGCTGAGGGGTGACCTCATTAATGTTTACAAATATATCAAGGGTGAGTGTCACGAGGATGGAGCCAGGCTCTTCTCGGTGACAACCACTGATAGGACAAGGGGTAATGGGCTGAAACTGGAACATAAGAGGTTCCACTTAAACTCGAGAAGAAACTTCTTCTCAGTGAGGGTGACGGAGCCCTGGAACAGGCTGCCCAGAGAGGTTGTGGAGTCTCCTTCTCTGGAGACATTCAAGACCTGCCTGGACACGTTCCTGTGTGGCATTCCTCATGTCTAGGCATTCCTGCTCTGGCAGGGGGATTGGACTTGATGATCTTTCGAGGTCCCTTCCAATCCCTAACATTCTATGATTCTATGATTCTATGATTCTATGAATGTGTCTCTGGGAAGATGAATATTAACTGAGGGACTGGAATAGAAGGTCATTCAAATACCAGGAAAAAGTGAAATTAATTGCACAAAGACATAAAACAGTGCTAAATCAATCAAAACCCAGCATGCTGATAGAGACAAGACAGGCAGGTCAGCTGCAGTGGGCCTCTGCCCTTCAAGCAAAGTCTGGATCTAGGGAACAGAATTAAGCTTCTGTTCCCTGGGGTCCTCAACGTCTGGGTCCTCTCACTCACACGGTGCAATGCCATGGCCAGACACGCTGTGCTGTCTGCAGATGACTTGGCTTAAGAGATTACATATCATAGAATCGTAGAACGGCCTAGGCTGGAAGGGACCTTAGAGATCATTTAATTCAACCTCCCCGTCATAGCCAGGAATGCCACCTCTCGACTAGCTCAGGCAACATGTGAGAACCGAACATCCCCCAGCCTGTCCCCGGACACTTTCCCCCACCTTTCCTTCTCCCTACATCTGATGCCAGTTACTATCATTCCATGGCCACTAGGAAAATGTGTTTCTATCCAGGTTTCACTATAATATTTTAGTGCATTTTTTCTTGTCCAGATCTTTAAAGAGGACATTTTTGGTAGACTGTGGCTAGGAAAAACTACACAAGCAGAACTTCGAAGGAGGTGAGGAAGGCTGGTCACCAGGATAGTGAGGTAAGCCCTTTTACACCACCTCAACTATGACCACATCAGCTCGATGGACTGAGCATGAAAACAGGAGCAACTCTTCAGAGAATGACCTTGCAGCATCAACAAAGGGAGGTCACACAAATATCTTGTTTTTGCAAGATTTGGTTCAAATTCTGTCCAACTAATGACTCAAGTCATTTCACTACTGTTATATTTGACAGCATAGAATGTCAATGTTCTTCTTCCATTTCTTCCCAAAAGCAAGACCCAAAGTTTTTGGTTTTCTGAGTGGAGCTAGATATAATGAGGCATCTGTCTTAGAAATCCAGGTGAAGAGGCAAGTTTAATCTAAGATATGGAATACTGCAGATTCATGGGTTGTACTTGTGACATGGAGATGGTGCAGTACAGAAGGGCTTCTCCTCTACTGCCACAAATATCTTTTCTGATTAAAATTACCTATAAAGTATCCCAGCTATGGATAGGTCTGGACAGCATGACAGTAGTGTCAAAGTTTATGTTACTGTTATACAAGATAGGGCAATCCTTGAGCTGCAGCAGAATGGCATTCAGACATTCTTGTATAACGCTTCACTCCAGCACACAAAAAATACATCCAGCAACAGAACTAGCAGCAGAATGCACACAACAGCAGAAATGACTATTTGAGATTGTTTTGGTTTGGCCTGGCCAGATTTCAGCGGCGGGGGGGGAGCTGCAGGGTGGCTTCTGTAAGAAGCTGCTAGAAGCTCCCCAAGATTGATAGAGCCAATGCCAGCCGGCTACAAAGAGGGACCCGCCGCTGGCCAAGGCTGAACCTATCAGTAAGGTGATAGGAGAGGAACGCCTCTGTGAAAAACATATTTAAGAACGGGAAAAAGAACTGCGCCATAACAGCTGGCACAGAGATGGAGGAGTGAGAGTCTGTGCAGACACCAAGGTCAGTGAAGAAGGAGGAGGGGGGAGGATGAGCTCCAGGCGCCGGAGCAGAAGGAGTCCCCCGGGTCCGTGGTGAAGACCATGGTGAAGCGGGTTGTCCCCCTGCAGCCCATGGGCGAGGTGCAGATGTCCACCGTGAGGATCACCGCATAGATGTCCACCGAGGACTCCACGCCGTGTGGGTGGATGCCTGAAAGGGGACTGTAGCCCGTGGGGAGCCCACGTCAGAGCAAGTTGCTGCCAGAACCTGTAGCCCGTGGAAGAGGGAATGCCCACGCTGGAGCAGGTTGGCCGGTGGGACTTTTGGGACGTTGTGGGTGGCTCATGCTGGAGCAGTTTCCCCCGAAGGACTGCGCCTCAGACTCACGAGGGGTGGGCTGCCCCTCGTGAGGTGTCTCGCGTTGGGCAGTTTGTGATGAATTGCCCTTCGTGGGACGACTCACGCGGAGAAGAGAGCGTGAAGCTTGTCTCCCGTGAGAGGGACCCCACAGTGACCCTGGGGAAGAGTGAAGAGTCCTCCCCCGGAATGAAGAAGCGGTGGAACCAACGTCGGATGAACTGACCGCAGCCCCCATTCCCTGTCCCCCTGTGCCGCTCAGGGGGAGGAGGTGGAGAAACCGGGATTGATGTTAAGCCCGGGAAGAAGGGAGGGATGGGGGGAAGGTGTTCTGTTTAAGATCCATTTGCTCTTTCTTACTTCTCACTACTCCTCTCTGATTAGTTCTTTTAATAAATGTACCTAATTTCCCCAAAACGGAGTCTGTTTTGCCCGGGACGGTAAATGAGGGTGATCTCCCTGTCCTTATCTCAAACCCTGAGCCCTTGGAGATATTTTCTCCCCCTGTTCAGTAGTGAAGGGGGGAGTGAGTGAGCGGCTGTGTGGGTACCTGGCGGCTGGCCAGGGTCAACCCACGACAGTCATTTTGGTGGCCCGTACGGGGAAAGAAACCTGGGAAGGGAGGAATTTGAGATAAGGACAGTAGTGGAGAGAGGTAACGGGCAAAACATGGACTGAGCAATGTTGAAGAGTAAAATGATTTTGGGGAATTTATGTTCTTGGGATTGAGGTGAAGGAACGAGGGGTGGATTGTGTGTAGTTTGTTTAGTCTTGTTTGGTGTTGTGATGATTTTTGTTCTGATTTTGGTGTTGGGAGTCTTTGGTTTTTCTGTTTTACTGTTAATGTCGGGTGATGAATATAAATTTTAATAATTCTTAAATATGTGATTCACAGAGGCGAGGGGTGGAATGTTTTGGTTTGGCCTGGCCAGATTTCAGCGGCGGGGGGGGAGCTGCAGGGTGGCTTCTGTAAGAAGCTGCTAGAAGCTCCCCAAGATTGATAGAGCCAATGCCAGCCGGCTACAAAGAGGGACCCGCCGCTGGCCAAGGCTGAACCTATCAGTAAGGTGATAGGAGAGGAACGCCTCTGTGAAAAACATATTTAAGAACGGGAAAAAGAACTGCGCCATAACAGCTGGCACAGAGATGGAGGAGTGAGAGTCTGTGCAGACACCAAGGTCAGTGAAGAAGGAGGAGGGGGGAGGATGAGCTCCAGGCGCCGGAGCAGAAGGAGTCCCCCGGGTCCGTGGTGAAGACCATGGTGAAGCGGGTTGTCCCCCTGCAGCCCATGGGCGAGGTGCAGATGTCCACCGTGAGGATCACCGCATAGATGTCCACCGAGGACTCCACGCCGTGTGGGTGGATGCCTGAAAGGGGACTGTAGCCCGTGGGGAGCCCACGTCAGAGCAAGTTGCTGCCAGAACCTGTAGCCCGTGGAAGAGGGAATGCCCACGCTGGAGCAGGTTGGCCGGTGGGACTTTTGGGACGTTGTGGGTGGCTCATGCTGGAGCAGTTTCCCCCGAAGGACTGCGCCTCAGACTCACGAGGGGTGGGCTGCCCCTCGTGAGGTGTCTCGCGTTGGGCAGTTTGTGATGAATTGCCCTTCGTGGGACGACTCACGCGGAGAAGAGAGCGTGAAGCTTGTCTCCCGTGAGAGGGACCCCACAGTGACCCTGGGGAAGAGTGAAGAGTCCTCCCCCGGAATGAAGAAGCGGTGGAACCAACGTCGGATGAACTGACCGCAGCCCCCATTCCCTGTCCCCCTGTGCCGCTCAGGGGGAGGAGGTGGAGAAACCGGGATTGATGTTAAGCCCGGGAAGAAGGGAGGGATGGGGGGAAGGTGTTCTGTTTAAGATCCATTTGCTCTTTCTTACTTCTCACTACTCCTCTCTGATTAGTTCTTTTAATAAATGTACCTAATTTCCCCAAAACGGAGTCTGTTTTGCCCGGGACGGTAAATGAGGGTGATCTCCCTGTCCTTATCTCAAACCCTGAGCCCTTGGAGATATTTTCTCCCCCTGTTCAGTAGTGAAGGGGGGAGTGAGTGAGCGGCTGTGTGGGTACCTGGCGGCTGGCCAGGGTCAACCCACGACAGAGATCTACCATGCTGATCCTGTGGGAGAAGAAATGTGTCTGTGCCAGGCTGGTGGGAGGACTAGTTTCACACAGAAATCAGGATGAGCATGCTTGCAGAACCCAAGCAGAACCTGCAATGCACCAGTGAGCTGGCACTGCTGCTCTTCAGCAGTGGGGAGCTCAGCACCACACTGCGAACACCTAAGTATCATGCATCCCATAGAGGATCCTGCAAAGCCTCTGTTTTTGTATCTTGCACTACTTGTCAGTGCAATCAATAGGGATTGATATTTGATTTGGTACCTGTAGTGACTAAAATACTATTACTCCGTATTTAATCACACACACAAATGCTGTCCCCGTTGCCAAATGATGAATTGGTCCAAAACCCAAAATGGAAAAATGAAAATATAGCCCAGATAATCAGCATCTTTGGCTTTATCTGTTGAAGTAGAAACTCAATGCAGTAAAGATTAAAGATATATCCATGGCTTTGCAGTGCTTCATGATACCCAGAAGAGCTGGCCAGACACAACACTAGTGCTCTGCCATGGGCAACTTCCATTCTTCGTCTTGAATCATTTTCTCTGAAAATTCACGCAGAGTTCTTAACTGATATTCACAGAAAGCAGATTTCAGTGCTTGCAGCATGAAGGTACTCTGCAAAAGTGTTCCATAACTGACCAAGCTGGATGTGGTTTTACTGCCCTGTGTTGCAGTGACAGTGCAGATACCGTGTGATTCCCTTGGCAGTCACTACACAGCCCAAGTACGATTCATAGCATTTCTACAAGAATCTCTTCATGAAGTGGCATGTGATCTGTTTGTAGGAAATGTCATGGCCTATGTTTTAAAGCCAGGAGTAAACACGGCACTGAGAGATCTGGAGTCATGAGGATTACTCAAAAGGCCCAGGTTCCATCTTTAGAAACAGAGTGGAAAATTCTAACATCAATTCTGAAAACGAGGCTACTAAATTTGTCTTCTGTGTACCAGAGGCAATTCATTTGAAATAAATGGTTCAAAATGTAGTGGCGCTCTCTCCTTCCCTTGCCAGAGTCTCTACCCCTTGGAGCAGTCATGGCTTCAGTCTGGCTCAACTCAAGGGATAAAGTATTTCCTGAGAAGCAGAGATGGAGTAAATGACTGATGATACCAAGAAAGGGGGGAAGGCTGAGAAATCTGCAGGTTTGTCCAAGGGCCCTGTGCCTCAAGCAGCAGCCGTGGTTTGGGAGGATTTGTTCCCTTCACCTTCATTTCTCCTCTGCTCTTCATTTGTACCAGGGGCCAGATAAGCTGTTTCTGTGGACATGCAGCAGTGTGACAAGGTACTGCAGGAGAAAGAGTAACCTCTTAAAACGTTAATGACAAGCTAACTCATCTATTATTTTTGAAAATAAAAAAAAATCTCCAAGTTAGTTACCATTTAAGAGCCCTGTCTTAAAGTACACTGAGGAAAAGGAGGACATACCCATGGACATCCATGAACTATTATTTTGCAGTATGTGCAGATGATCTGTAGATGTGAATCCCAAAGGCACAGCCAGAGTAGAGACCTTCCTTTCTGCTCAAAGCACCCCAGGGGTTTCCTTATCCGTTGTAAGGAAGGAATTGCAGTTTAGGGCAGCATCCTAAGACCCTCAAAAGGATAAACAGACTATCCCGCAGGCAGAAAGGAATCCAGCGTTGTGATACAAATGATTTACGGTGAATTTTTGGCTCAGCTCTGCAATTCAGATTGAAATTCACCCCAACAGTCACCTTCCATATGTCTGAAATCATGTACAATGCAATAATCTCTAACTGGCAGGTTGAAATATACTTTCCACAGTGTCAAGGAACAGATGTTGCACCATTTCTTCTGGCTATTAAAGATGGAAATAATCCGTCTTTGTGCTAATACACTGATTTCTATTGCCCCATGATCTCAACACTCTTTCATATCCCTACTGTCTCCTATGAAATAAGAACAATAACCCATTAGCACAGTGAAACAGGCTATATTGGCTAAAAATGCATTAAGAGAGGGCAAGCAAACTCAGGAAACTTTTCCCTGGCCAGTTCAGTTACTAAGGTCTGTTAATCCTTGCAACATTCATTTATCCTCCAGAGATCTCAAGACTGAATTAGGCTTTTAAAATAAAGCAAGAAAAAAAGTAGACTGTGTTTTAGTAGATTGACTAAAATTTTATTTTTTAAAACATTTTGGTTGGTTTAGTTCATCTTGTGAAAAACATACCATAAATCACCATACACCAAAGCCATTTTTCTCCAGCTATTGAATTGCTTTGATTAGTTTGCTTTGTTTTAAACTATCTCAAAATGCTATGAGTTACAAAATTGACAGAGATAATAATTTCTTTTTTTTACATTAAAATTTGATTCAGAATTTTGAAACGTATTTAAAAGATAATAGAATTGACCAAGAGAAAAATAGTCCCTATTCAAAGAAAAAAAAAAAAACAAAAAAACCCAAAACAAAACCCCACCTTTGATCTGTTCTATTCCTTTTTTTTTTTTTTTCAGTTCCCATCTGAACCTCCTCCCATCTGAGTGAGCAATGCCATCGAGGTAGCTTGATCTTCCACTGTGGGTCCCTTAGGGTGAGCAAGGATGGCTTTCCCCTAACACACATGCTTTGTAGCTGCAGTTCACATGCTGTACAGCTGGATTTTCAATATCTCCACGGACTTCTTGGTGATGATCACAACTTTTTGACCACAGTAATTCAGCTAGCTTTTAGTCCACCTCACCATTTATTTTTCTACCCTGTACTTCATCAATTTGCCTAAGAAAATGTTATAGAAGACAGTGTCAAAAGTCATATTAAGGTCAAGACAAACAACGTCAAGTGGTCTTCCCTCATCCATCAAGCTCATCACTTCGTTGTAGAAAGCTCTTAGGTTGATGTGGCAAGACTTCCCCTTCTTCAACCTATGTGGACTTCTCCCAGTTACCTTCTTGAAACTAGTATGTTTGTAAATTATTTCCAGGACAATTGCCTTCACTGCCTTCTCAAGGTGAGGCTGACTACCCCTTAGTTCCCTAGATCTAACGTCTTGCCCATCTGGAGACAGGAATGACAATGGGTGAGAGAAATATTAAAAACAAATGATGAGAGCCTAACTAGTCCAGGCACCCACTCTGCTTTCCTTATCATAAAGGTTTGCTGCTGAGCTATCTCATCGATGTAAAAATTGGAGCTCTCTCAGTAAAGTTTGGTGTTCTTTTTCTCCTTTTTGCTGCACTGGACACAGCTGTACATTGATGTTTGATTAGGAAATCCACAATTCTTCTGTCTGCTGATTGTCCCTCCAGGAGACATCAGGATAGTTAAAGTCCCCCAGGAAGATCAGGACCTGCAAATGTGAGATTTCTTCCCGCTGTCTGATGAAGATTCCACTAATTTTTCCTGAGCAGGTGGTCCGTAGCAATCTGCAAAACCAACACCTTCTGATCCTCACCTATAAGCTGTTAGTTTATGGCTCATTACCCATCCCAAGGCAGAACTCTGTGCATTTCAAATGCTCTCTTGCATAAAGGACAGCTGCCCCTCCTCACCTTCATACCCAAGGCATTCCAAAATCTCCCACCACTGACACAAAAAACCTCAAGATTAATTTCCCCTGGGATATGCGTGACCTATCAAAACCCTCTTTGGTTTTATCAGTATTTCTATTCCATTTACAAGAACCATTATCACACAATCCTGATGTGATCCTTCAGGTGCACAACGTACGTGACAAATGTTCTTAAAAACAAGGAGGTGAAATTTATTTCAGAAGATGGATACTCAATGGGTTGTGGTGATTCACAGAAACTCATTGACCACTTTGGGACTGAACAAGTCAGACTCTAAGCCACTCACAAAAGATAAGAAGACATGAGGTTTGAATCTATTTTCGTTTATATTCTAGCAAATACTGTTGTTTGATGGTAAATGTCATAGCTAAATAAAAGAAACACAGCAAGTGGCAGATTCTCAGCAGTAGATGAAACTATCACATGAGCTTGGACTACATGGACTACTCTGTGCATTTCCGTGATGCTAAATCCCAGACTACAATGAACAGAGAACAAAAATCAGTGAACAAACACACATTTCAATGTGTTTTTTTTTGTACTGGATCATTCCTTTGAAACAGAACGATAAAAGCACATGGCTTTATATGTATTTATACAATGCCACCTAGTGTCATATTGATCAACCTTTTTTAATTCAAAGATCACCCAATATTTTTCTAAAAAATCAGTCTCTGCTGGCACATTGTCACCAAAATATTTTTCAGCTACTGAAAAACATCAGTAAGATTATACGTTCAGAGTCCATTTTCCCCATGTTCTTTGTTAGAGTGCATTTAGGGCTGTACCTGTGAATGTATAAAAGACATTATTCTTGATTTGTAGCTATTTTATAAGCCACCTATTGGTGTAACACACTGAGAAATGTGATTTGTATGGCATCCCTGTATCTAGAACACCATCACAGTTACTGAAGAAAAGCAGGTGCTTTAGGGACTATGTCATCTCATTCTAATATAAGTTAGGACGGCTGAATCACAGCCCTAAAGTGCCTTTTTCTCTCTATTGGTCTCTCCACTATTCTGCAGGAGAGAAATAGGCAGTGTCTACCCCCATTATCAAGGTAAGGAAAACCTCTGGAGAAGGGGAAGAGTGGAAGCTAGTGACCTCTGGCACCAGGGTGAAGGTTTCTGCCCCACCTAAGACTTAGAGCTGCAAAATGGACTCAATGGCATCAAAGTTGAAAGCAGGTGTGGTGCAACTGCAACTAAAGACCCTGTCCGCTTAACCTTAAATAATACAAGACTCCCAAGAAGAAAGGTAAGAGTCATTGTAATGGGTCACTCCCTGCTGTGAGGGACAGAAGCACCTGTCTGTAAACCCAGCCAGACATCTAGAGACACTTGCTGCTTGCCACAGGCCACGATCCAGGATGTTCTGGAGGGGCTGTCAAAGCTCATGTGGCCTTATGACTACTACCCCCTGCTGTTACTCCGTGTGGGCACAAACAATATTGCCAGGAGAAACTTGGACAATATCGGAAGTGACTGCAGAGCTCTGGGGGCATGAGGATCCACACGGTGTTTCCCTCAATCCTCCTGGTGAGGGGAAAGGATGTGAGGAGAAGGGTGCTAACAGGATGTCAACTAATCTGGCTGCAGAACTGGTGTTGGTGGCAGGGCTTTGAGTTCTATAACTATCAGTCTGCAGAGTAACAACTGCTTGGAAGAGATGATATCCACCTCACTAAGCAGGATGAAGCTGTTTTCACAAGCAGGATGTCTAGCCTCATAAGGAGAGCTTTAAACTAGGGATAACAGGGAGGGGAGTTACCAGCAGTGCTGTCAAGGAGCGATGGACAGAATCACTGAGCAAAGGGCATGGGGTGATGTGATGGAAAGGACCACAAAGATAACAAAATAGGCTTAAGAAGGATCACGTCCAGAATGGAGAAATCGTGGAAGAATCCCCCAAGCCCCCTCCAGGAAACTAACATGCTTGGAGAACCTGTCTAAAATGCCTGCATCCTAATGCTGCAGCGTGGGGAACAAATATCATGAGTTAGAGTTGTGGGGCTACAATTTGTTGGTCTCACAGAGATGTGATTCTGTGGTAGGATGGCAGCTGTGGCTGGAGTATTGCAATAGAGGGACACAGCATCTCTAGGTAAGACAGGATGGGAAGACAAGGAGGGGGAGTTGCCCTTTACATGAGAGAGCAGCTGGATTGCATGGACCCCTGCCTCAGGATCGATGAGGAATCAATGGAGAATTTAAGCGTTAGGCTTAAGGAGAGGGCAAGTACAGATGACGTTATAGTGTGTGTCTGCTATAGACCACACAACCAGGAAGAACAAGTGGATGAGGCCCTCTGCAGACAGATAGGAGCAGCCTCACATTTGCAAGCCCTGATCCTCACAGGAGACTTCAACTACCCTGGTACCTATTGGAGGGACAACACAGCAAGGCATAAGCAATCCAGGACGTTCCTGCAGTGTACCAGTGATAATTTTGTCCCACAGGTGACAGAGTAGCCAAGGAGGAAAGATTCTCTGTTGCACATTATACTCAGCAACAAGGAGGTGTTCACTGGGTGTGTGAGGATCACAGGCAGCCTTGGCTGCAGTGATCATGAGGTGCCAGCATTCAGGATCCTGAGGGCAAGGAGGATAATGAAAAGCAAACTTACAATTCTAGATTTCAGGAGAGCATACTTTGGCTTTTTCAAAGAACTGCTGTAAGAGATAATACTATGGAAGGAAAGACTGCCTAAAAAAGTTGATTAATATTCAAGGACCACATCCTCTTAAGGTCAAGATTGTTCCATCCCGATAAATAAGAAGTCAGGCAAGAATAGCAGGAGGCCTGCATAGCTGAAGAAGGAGCCCCTGGCCAAACTTGAACAAAAACAAGGAGACATACAGAGTGTGGAAGCAAGAGCAAGTAGCCTGGGAGTAATACAGACATGATGTCTGAGCAACCAGGGATAAAGTCAGGAAAACCAAAGCCCATGTGGAATCGAATCTGACCAGAGATGTCAAAGACAATGAGAAGAGCTTCTGTAAATACACAGGAGGCAAAAGGAAGACTAAGGCAAATGTGGGTTCGTTGTTCACCAAGATGGGGGACCTGGTTACAGAGAACATGAAAAAGCCTGAAGTGCAAAATGTCTTCTTTGGCTCAGTCTTTACTGATTGATCAGCCTTCAGGAAACACAGGTCTCAGAGAGCAAGGGGAAAGTCTGCATCAAGGAAGATGAACTCTTGTTGGAAGCAGAACATGTCAGGTAATACTTAAACAATCTGGATGTAGATAAATCCTTGGGCCCTGATGGGATGCACCCATAAGTGTTGAGGTAGCTCACAGGTGTCATTGCAAAGCCCCACAGTGATATTTGATCAGTCATGAAGACTGGAAGGGCAAGAGAGAGGAGCCAGGGTACCACAGGTGGTGTAGCAGACAATCCTGTAATCAATTTCCACGCACATTAAGGACAAGAAAATCATCATGGCTTCACTAAGAGGAAGTCATGCTTGACCAACTTGATAAACTTCTGATAGTGGCTCTCCTGGCAGAGGAAGGGACAAAAGTGGGTATTGTGTGCCTGGACTTCAGGAAGGCCTTTGACCCTGTGTCGCATAAGATTCTCATGCAGAGGCTAATGAAGTTTGGACTGTATGAACAGCTGGTGAGGTGGATTTAAAACTGGCTCAATAGTCAGGCCCACAAGAAAAAAAAAATCACTGAAGAATGACTGTAGTTATGGGATTTCACACAGTGTCTAATGCATCGCAAGATCTATCTTGCAGATCTAGTGCTGTCTTATCTCAAGAGGATGCAATCATGACTATCAATTCAATAAGAAGTGCAAGATCCAGCACCTGAGGAGGAACAGCCCCAGGCACCAGTATATGCTGTGACCACTCAGTTGGAAAAGAGTCTGACCAGAAAGGACCAGTGTGTTCTAGTGGACACCAGGTTGAACATGAGCTGGAAATGTTCCCTTGGTGCACAGGTGGTTGATGGCATCCTGGGCTCCGTTAGACAAAGTATTGCCCGCAGGTCAAGGCGGGTAACCCTCATCCTTTATTCAGCACTGGTGAGGTCACACCTGGAGCTCTGTGTCCATTTCTGGGCTCACCAGAGAGACATGGACATACTGGAAAGAGTCCATGTACACTAGAATATTTTGAAAGAGGAGATAAAAGATCTTGCTGCCAACTAGCTCACAGTTGAGGCCTCTGGACTTAAGGTCTTGGAACAGACTTGGAATAATCAAGGTCAAGAGCTAAAGCTGTGTTTTATCCAAGGTACATAGTGTTCAATGAACTGGACATCTTTCAGGAGATAATGGACTTCTTATATAAGTATAATGTGAAGTAAACCTTCTGTCTCTTTCTAAACAAATGCTTGATATAGTGCTTCAGGTCCTAACATAGGGTCTCCTGAAAGAGGAATGATCAGGCTAACAAGAGGCTATTAGTGCTGTTTCTCCAAAGTCAGTCTGGGCACTAAGCCTATTTAATCCTTTCATTTTGCTGTTGCCCTGTATCCCACTAAATTCAGGATTGCCATTGCTAGGAAAAGGCCACAGGCTTCATTCCATCTCTGCAAGGCCTCAGGACTTGCCAGATTTTCTTCAAACATGTCTTGGCTTGCCTGAAGTTTTGTTTTAGGTTTTTCAGCTGTAACAGCAGTTTTTCTAGTGACCATGGCAGCTATTGCCTAATTTGTTTTCTTTGTAATAATAATGTGGTAAAAACATAATTCTTTATGTAGACAATTCTGTACTAAGTGAAATATTTATGACCTCAGGATAACGATACATTGTACAGGAAAACAAGGCTGATGTGGTTGCAGAGGCCTTGAGAATGGGGACATGGGATGTGGTGTCAACAGGCAGGAACCGGAAAGGGGAGACATGGTGGCACTGGAGGCCCCCAAGGCTATAGACAACTCACCAGGGGGCTATTAGAGAAATGCCTGCCTGGAGCTGGGTAAAACAGGTTTAGGCTTAACAAGGAGACCGAAGGAGTAGTCTTCTCACTTCAGTCTCATTGGTACCTGGAATTACCACTTGCTAACCTGGGTATTGATCTAGAAAACCTGTTAAACCTATGCTTAACTCGAAACAGCAGGAATGGAAATCAAAGCTTGAAGCAAAAAGGATTTACGTAGAAGTTTAAGTAGCTTGCGGAGCTGAATGGATTGTTTATATAAAGATAACGTACCTCTGTGAGGCTGAAGAAAGTGTTCCAGTTCCCTCCTGATGAAGTACTATTCCAAATACAAGAAGAATTATATACGCAAAATATATGTATACATGAACATAAGTTTATAAATACTTTCTTATTTACTAGAAGGAAGATTTGTCTTCACAGTTAAACTGTTTACTACATACCTACTTAAAATTTTATAGTCTTAGTCTAAATGTTTATGATTTCAAAATCTCATGCTTAGAACAGTAGTGCCAAGGACAAGTTAATAACTTAGAGAAACTTAATACCAAAGCAGTTCCACCCCCACCCCCAAGATTTGTTTATTGATTTATATAGATTGGGATTTTCTTCTTTTTGAAAATGGGCTGTTTTCTCACCCAGCCTCTGTATTACAGCTGTGTAGCCTCACTATGCTGAATCATGTTCTTGCACCAAGTACAGCCCCAGTGAAATGTTGCTAAAGTTAACATATAATAGGATGAACTGTGTTTAAATGAATTAGAACCTGACTGATTCCACTAGCCCTGTGTTACTGAAAACTGGAGGGAAATCAATTAAGAGACATCCCTGCCCATAGCAGGGGAGTTGGATTAGGTGATCTCTAAGGTTCCTTCCAACTTAGGCCATTCTATGATTCTATGAGATCAGGCTGCAGATTTCTAAGCTTACTTCCGAAAATAACCAGCATCAAGTTGTCTCCTGTGCTCAGTCACAGAGAGTTCAGGTCCTCAGTGAGGACGAATTAGTAAAGTACTGTCATTTCCCATGTGAGTGTAATTACGTGGTACTAACCTTTGAGGTGTTTCTGAAAATCCTCTACCAAAACTAGAAGAAATTTCCATTTTGGTCACGTCTTGATTTTCTGACAACCTGGATGATGCAGTTTCAACGCATCAGTTGCCACTGAGCTGACAACGAACAGAAAATAGAAGAACTCATCTCTTTCAGGAGAATGTGGTAAGAAGTGGATGAATTCTATGTAGCCCATAATAAAAACATGTCAACCCTCATTAACTGTGTTTGGCTTTGTCTATACTATTACTTTCACTACAATTCTTCTCCCAGTCTCAGAGATCAGAAATATTGATTTCTACCTGTGATTACCAGCTGCGTAAAGTAAAGGAGAAGAAACAACGGAAAAAAATCTAACCAGAAACCAAACAGAGCATTTATTACCACTGGCAAAATCTCATGGATGTCAAATGACCGGATCTGGGCAGGGAGCTGGGCCAGATGACCTCCCACGGTCCCTTCCAAACTACATTAGTCTGTGGTTCCCTGACAGCAGAACCTCCTTCTGCTGTACAACTGCATAATGAAAAAAATCATCTTTATTCAAACACAACTCTCATTGTCTGATCCAAAACCCATATGCTTGCAGTTAAAATGAAGTATCCTTTTAAATGAACAGGGCCAGACAGGATGTGATGGACACTGAATGAAAGAGGAAACAGAAGAAAGACATTGTGCAGCTTTGCACAGTGTCATAGAAGAGGCCAAAAGCAGAAATGGAAATACAAAACTGTGCACAACTCTGAATAAAGAAAGAAATTGGAGTTTTGAATCATTAAATCAAAGAAGATAGGGGAAGTGAAGGTTTCCAGAAGTAGCACTCTGCATGCGGCAGTTATTCCCTAACGCTGCCTTCCAGATGTGTCCAAAATCCCCTCAGAATCTCCGTCTCCACTGGAACAAGAGCTGTACCATCATGACTAACAGTGGCTCGAGACCTGGCCATGTGCTGCAGAAACTCTCAGACAGGCCTGACTGTGGGGAAAACACACTCAACTTCTTGCCATCCATAAGCAAGGAAAAGGGCCCACATTCTGCCCATTTGAAGATCTCTGTTCAGGAATCTATCTCTTTCCTTAAACCAGCAAAGGTGACTTGGGGACCACATCCATGCTGGCAAACAGAGGAGGAGCCTGCGCCCTGGCGTTCCTCTTCCAGCAGCACAGACCTGCCACCAGGGAGGGCCACACATCATTCAAGTTATCCCCCTTCCGCCCTCATAGAGCTGTATTTCCATAATATCCACGAGCCCTAGCAGCCTGCTCATTCCCAACACCACCCTGGGGAAGTCCTGTGCCCCTCAACACCAATCGGCAGCATGGGGCAGGATGGATTTTAAGACAACACGCAGGATGAATGCTTCTGAGCTACTTGGGGTGTTGGCAAGCCTGCATTGCCAGCTTGCCGGGCCTCCATGGTCACTGCAGTGTGGGTGACCAGTGGCCATCATGCGGATTTCCAAAGCAGATTGTGAGGGAAGATGGCATGTGATGGGGTCAATCCTGGCTGGACACCAGGTGCCCACCAGAGCCGTTCCATCCTTTCAGCTGGACTCTCCCCCTCAGACGGACAAGGAGAGAAAAAATGTAATGAAAGGCTCTTGGACTGAGATAATAACAGGGAGATTGCTCAGCAATTATTGTTGTGGGCAAAACAAACTCTACTTAGTAAAAGTAATTTAATTCATTACTGATCAAACTAGGGTATGGTAATAAGAAATAAAAACAAAGTCTAAACCACCTTCCCCCCACCTCTCCATTCTTCCCAGGCTCAACTTCACTCACAATATCTCTATCTTCTCCCGCCCTGAGCAGCTCAGCCAGATGGGGAGTGGGGGTTGCTGTCAGTTCATCACATGTTATCTCTGCTGCTCCTTCCTCCTCACACTCTTCTAGGGCTCCAGCATGGGGTCCTTCCCATGAGAGACAGTCCTCTGTGAAAATCTTCAGTGTGACTCCTTCCCATGGGCTCCAGTTCTTCACAAACTGTTCCAGTGTGGGTCCTTTCCATGCAATGCAGTCCTTCAGGAGCAGACTGCTCCAGTGGGAGTTCCCTGTGGACTCACAAGTCCTGGCAGCAAACCCGCTCCAGCTTGAGCTCCTCTCTCCATGGGGCCACAGGTCCTGCCAGGAGCCTGCTCCAGTGTGGTTTTCCCATGGGGTCGCAGCCTCCTTTGGGTGCTTCAACCTGCTCCAGCACGGGATCCTTCATGATCTGCAAGTTGTCATCTGCTTCACTGTGGACGTCCATGGACTGCAAGGGGACAACCTGGCTCACCATGGTCTTCACCACAGGCTACAAGGAAATCACTGCTCAGGCACCTGGAGGACATCCTCTCCCTCCTCCATCACTGGCTTTGGGGGTCTGCAAAGTTGATTCTCTCATGTATTCTCACTCTTTTCTCTGGATGCAGTTGCTGTGGCACAGCAGTGTTTTTCCTCATTCATAAATATGTTATCACAGGGGAGTTATCACTGTCACTGATGAGCTCAGTATTAGCCAGTGGTGGGTCCACTGTGGAAGCTTCTAGCAGCTTTTAGCAGCTTCTCACAGAAATCACCCCTGTAGCCCCTCCTCTACCAAAACATGGCCAGGCAAACCCAACACATGGCATGTTGTGAACAGTCTCTCAGAGACACCGTAGGTCTCCAGGATAAGCAGCAGACTAGGGTGGGCAAAGCTTGGCAGGAGCATGGCCTGGGAGAAGGCCATCAGCAGTGCAAAACGGTGCCTATCAGCCCATTTTTCTCACAGCCACAGCTCATCTGAGATGACTTCACAGAATCTTCAATACATTGACATCCTTGTCTTCTCCTCTCTCCAACAGCCCCTTCCCTGGTCCCACCACCACCCAGGATGCCACCCTCCAAGTTCCAAAATGCAGCAGGAGCCAAGGAGGACTGGGAAAATGAAGAGCAAAGACCTCACATGGAGAGTCATCGACTTAGACTACTTCTCTTTCATGATGTAAACATGTATGATGGTACTGTTTGCCCAGATACCTGTTGTAAATATCTCATTAAACCTATTCTGTTTGGTTTTGTTTGGATTTTTTAATAAAAAGCCACTGAACAAATTTCAATTCCCAATTTGCTGATGTAAACATCTTCTGAAAAAACCAAATAGTGCAAAAATATAGCTTTTTAAAATAAAATGTTCCAGCAGAAAAGCTGAAAATACAGCTGGAGCCCTTCCAAAGAGGAATAGGAGACAGGACAAGTCAGGAGACCTCATACAGAATCCCATGGCCCTGGGACTCTTCAGGACTACCATCCCTGTGAGCTGGGGGATGCTCTCCCCCACCGTCCCCCATTACCCTCCCACCTGCTGCAGAGGAAGAACATTTATTCTGTAAACCTTGATGTTTTTCTATATGTCAAACACTTCAAAACAAAGCCAATGCAACAAACAGCAATGCCAATGCAGGAAAAAAAATAGGTCAATTCCACAAGCCAAAGGTCTTCTGCTTTCTGGCAGGGCATGGCATTTGCAGATGCCGCAGGGTCTAACTCTGATTCCTCCTTTTTCACCTGCATCCTAAGGAAAAGTGAGGATGCCTGTAAGGGGCTAATCTGGACAAATGGTCTCAGCTGCTCTTTGAACCCCCATGCCCCCAGCCTGGGTTGCTGTAACCTGCTACTCAGGGTCTTCTCAGAATAGATGCTGCTGACAGCAACTGGCACAGAGTATTCCAGTTCACATTCCCACGGGAACCAGGAAATAATATCTTTCCAATTATTTCCAGACCATATTGGATTTTAATCTGTCTCTTCAGTGATTTAAATAATAATAATAATGATAATTAAAAAAAAAAAGTTCCTCTGCAGGGTTTCATTTGCCTCAGTGTTAGGGCTGCTGCACATTTATCGAAATCTATTGGCACCTATATAAATATAATTTTTATCTCTTGTTTCTCTCCTCTGTGTTAACAGCAAGTTTGTTCACTTCTGGCCTGTCCAGTCTTGCCCTCCAAACACAGAGAGTAAAGGATTGCTCTATTTCATTTCTGTCAGCTATTTCCACTTTTTTCTTCTGTTCTTTTCTCCTTTATGATATTATAAAGAATCTTATAAGCATTTCCAGTTGTGTGTAAAGGTTCAGGATATTTTACCAGTGACTTGAGACCCCCTCGGGGAGCCTGATCTCTAGGAAGTGAGGGATCAGCAGTAATTGCTCCATTAGTTCCATAAAAGGTCCCCCCTGGATTTTGTAGGTATCCATAAAGGAAACCTTCTAGAGATTTGAGGAGAAAGGTCTTGCATTTTGCCTGTTGTTTCCCTGCCTCCCCCTCACCCAATGAAAATCTTTTGTTCATCAGCCACCTAATTATGCAGGAAGCAAAAGTAGCACAGATTGCTAAAGACTCTTTCCAATGACTTCTCCCACCTCAGCTCCAGGTATGCTCTGATTTTGAGGGTGAAGATCATTCTCCAGAGTGAGTATAACCTTTGAAGCTCCTGGCAAAAGTTGGAGAGATCCTCCATGCTCTGGGTCATTACTACAGCACCCAGCTGTGTCCCCATTAGGTCTGTGCACCCAGGGCCATAGGCTCAGCAGATCAAATCACTTGACCCAGCTGTGTCGGGTCCCTGGAGGGATGGACCACACCACTGCCACATTCTGCAAAGGGCCCAGTTTATGCAGAGTGCGGGAGAGGCCATGGTGGGAACCTCCGGGTTGGTGCATGAGCATCATCCAGTGCATGTTGGTGAGTCCAAGCCCATGCTTGGACCCTTTGCTGGAGCGGTCCCTGTGGCAGGACTTGGATGTGGATTATCACTCTGTTACGATAAACCAATGAGAGGTTTTGTTCTATCAAAACTTCACGAATGAAGGGCAGCATAGCAGACCCAGACCTGAGAAATATTTCTTGGGTACTGTTGTTCTCGTGTGAACTGCAGCTGGGGCTCATCTCACAAAAATTAAAGACGACAACTCTCTCCTGTCCCCTGATGACATTACGCCCTTTGGCTCAGTGTATTCCTACTGTGGGCAAACCAGGGCTCACAGAGGTGAGTGGTGAGGAGTCACCTCCATCTAGAGGGTAGCACTTGTTGCCCTGAAAACCACCCCAAGATCAAACCCGCCAGCACCCACCAGCACCTCAGTACCTTCTGCATGGGGAAACCCTGATGGTGGGAGCCCCTGTCCTGCCCTCCAACCACTCTCATCAACAAACCACATCCAGGTAAGTCATTTGAAAATGAACACAGATTCAGTCTCTGCTTTTTTTGGGAGTGTTATCAACAGTTGCAAATGATGAGGTTTTTGTGGTTATCACAGAGCGAGCATGATGGTTTCTAAAGAACTGGGTGGGTTTCAGGTCCAGCTAAAGCACTAGATGGGACCCAGGTCCCTCTGGAGCAAAGACTTCTGCAGCTGTGTCAGGGGAAGCTGCATCCAGAGCAAAATCTATCTCAGACACGTTTGCTCAGCTAGAGACAACCCATACACCAGAAGGTAAAATTTTGGTTCCAGGGAATTCAAAGACTTCAGCAGAGCAGGATTTCATGCAAAATCTCCTTACCAAAGATAGACTACTGAGGAGGGACAGAGAAGTGCAAGAAATGAGTTGACCACCATTTATTTGACAGAGGTAATTTAGCTTTATGCTTTTATTTGCTATCGTTCATTTTTAATAAAATTTTATATCTTTGCCAGAAAAAGATTGGTATCAACGCAGCATTACAGACTTTTATAAAGCACTGATAGGAAAGGAATATATACACACTTCATGTCTATCAAAAATGTGCTTCATTTGTATTCTCCTTTGATTTAAAAAAAAATAAAATTAAATGTCCTTTCTCACTGTAGCATACATCAAATGCTATTGGGCAAAACTAAGCAAAGTCAGCAATGTCCCAAACCTTTTTGTACCGCACACTGTGGTCTTCTGTACATGTGTACGTGCATGTGGGTGTATTTTTATATGTGCCTAAGACATCTCAAGCCATCAAAGCAATTAGGGATGTGAAGGATTCCTGGATGAGGAGTTTGGAAATGTTTATTGACAGGGAGGTATTTCTCGCCTTGGCATCTGAGCATTGCGTGCAGTGAAGAGTCCTTGCCTTCCATGGGGGAAGCCCCAGCAGAAAGCAGGGCTGGATCTGAATGTTCATAACAACCACGTAGGCAATGGGCTGTGTGGCTGGAGAGTATGAGCAACAGAGTCTGTAATAAGAAACTATTTTCTTCAGTTCAACTGGAGCAAACCTTCAAAATGAGACCGGAGCAAAGGCTAAGCCCCCCTGACACGCTGCAGGCATGTTGCAGGTTTGAAGAGTGAGCTTCTCCTAGAATGTCTGCATGAGGTGGGTGATTTCGCTCAGAAAGCGGTGATCTCTCAGACACAGGGACAGCAGGAGAACAGGTACAGAGATGCCCCAATCCTGCTCAAAAGACGATGTCACATTCATGTGCTGATGTCCCCATCTCTCCTATGGCAGCAGAGCTGCTTGGGTCCACGCTCACTGCCTCCCCCTCACTGCTGAGCCACTTATTCGTGCACGATGTCGGATCCTGTTGTATACATTAAAACTAAACCTAAGAAGCTGCATTTCCTCAGCTCCACACATCCCTGCACAAGGAGGAACCCCAGCCAGATCACAAGAGACATTAGAGATGGCAGTGTCCTTCCTCTCGAGTCCCTGTCTCCAAGGAGACTGTGCGATTTTTACTGCCTTCTGGTTTTGTTAGCACAAAATGTACAAAATATAAACTAAGTTGAACAGAGGCCCTCCCAGCCCATCATCAGCTTTTTAGAAATGTCATGTGTGTTGGGAGGGGCTATTTTCCCTTACAAGTTAGTGCCTTGTTTTCTTCAATCATTTCTTGAGCTTAAAGGCAAAAAAAGTATTTTTGTTTCAGAAGAAGCAGTGAAAGGATGCTGATAAGAGTAGAGAGGGCTGCTTGGGAAGTCAAAACACCACCAAACCCAAGTGGTTGGCTGTGGCAGCACATCCTCTTGGCAGGTTGAAGATGGAAAATGAAAATGCTCTTTCTGTGCTGCAGCAGGCACCTCTGCCCTTGGCAGAACCTCTAGAAAAGGCTTCTCTGTCCCAGGACATCCACTGCAGTGGCCTCCATGGGCAGCCCTGCCTGGCACATGATGCCTGCTCTTCCCTGCAGCCTGTGGGCAGCAGGGACTGGGGTTAGCATAGCTCTGTCTGCAAAACAAATGCAAGCCTGTGGTTGTCCCAGTGGACTCACAGTGATTTGCAGAGATACGTCTGAGGGGTGAGTGAGAGGAAACAGGCACAACCATCTTCGATCTGCATGCATCCGATTTCCTCCTCTGCTTTGTCCACATAGCACATTATGGAAGTTAAAGCCATAAAATGCATATCACCCTGCCTAACCCTGGCCTTGACAAAGAAGCACTTCGCCCTCCTAGAATGATTGCCCACAAGGGAAACATGTTTATGTTCATTACTGGTTCAGGCAATTAGTTTGCAGCCATGCTAATGAATCTGAGAGCTCTTTTCCCAATTCATTCCTCACAAGTAATTTCTCTACATATCTCTTCAGGACAATAGGAAACTCCATGACTCACTTTCCTCCCTTGCAACAGCAATGGGCCATGGCTAGGAATCAGAAATTTCCTGTGGAAACAAAGGGAGAAAGCCATTCCTTGACAAGTCCCATCAGGACTTGAACTTCTAAATCACAACAAAGTGATAGAATCATAGAATGATTTTGGTTGGAAGGAACCTTAAAGGTCATCTAGTTCCAACCTCCCTGCCATGGGCAGGGACACCTCCCGCTGTCAACCACACCGCACAGCTTGGCGTCGTCTGCAGACTTGCTGAGGGTGCACTCGATCCCACCGTCCACGTCACTGTTGAGGGTGCAACACAGCGCTGGTTTCAGGACGGTCCTGGGTCAATGAAATCCTCAGCACAGAAAAGACATGGACTTATTGGAGGGGATCCAGAGAAGGTCCAGGAAAATGATCAGAGGACTGGAACACCTCTCCTGTGAAGAAATGCTGAGAAAGTTGGAGTTGTTCAGCCTTGAGAAAAGAAGACTCTGGTGAGAGCCTGTTGCAGCCTTTCAGTACTTAAAGGGAGCCTATAAGAATGATGGGGACAGACTTTTTAGCAGGGTCTGTTGTGATAGGACAAGGTAATGGTCTTAAGCTGAAAGAGGGTAGACTGAGACTAGATATAAAGAAGAAGTTTTTTACCATGAGGGTGGTGAGAGACTGGCACAAGTTGCCCAAAGAAGTGATAGAAGACCCATCCCTGAAAACATTCAAGGTCAGGCTGGATGGGGTTCTGATCTAGCTGAAGATGCCTCTAGCCACTGTAGGGCTGTTGGTCTAGGTGACTTTTAAAGGTCCCTTCCAAGCCAAAAACATTCTAAAATTCTATTAGATTTTTCTTCTACGTAATGGCATAAAGTACTTAAATTGTCAAGTCCTGGACAACTTTTCCCAACACAGCAGGCAAGCAGAAGATCACTCTTATAGCACTGAAAGATCTTAAGGATCAAGAGCTCAAAGAAAGGTTTGGAGATGAGTTAAGGACTGCAAATCTGTCCCCAAGTCCCCTAGGCTCCCAGGAAAATTATTTTGCATTGCTACACACGCTGTTTTATTTGGATTCATTCTCATCTCTCTGAGAATGTTCTCCTCCCACCTCAACTTATTAAAGCAAAATAATTTCAAAGTAATTCATGGAATCAAAAATTAATCCCATGCTGAGTGGTATTATGATTGCTGGAGCAAGCAGTAATTCCTCTCCAGCATCCCTGTCTCTGTACAGATCAAAGCCAGCATCGTGGCCAAACACATCCTTGGCTGTGAAAGGCAGCCCCACTGCTGCTGTTCCCAGCTGAGAAAAAGGTTGAGCTCACTCCGTCGGCTCATCTTTGGACTTTACATACTCTGGATCAAGGATGCAGATAATCTTCAGTGGCTGTATGCTACTGTGGCATTGAACAAGAACCGTGAGGGTGAAAGGGATCAGACAGGGGAGCAGAAACTCCAGGTGGGGTGAGCCAGGCTTCAGCACAAGGCTTCCCACACAAGCACTGCAGATGCTGGGGTTTTTTGAAGATCCCTCTATTTCCAAATGTTCTCCCTCATTTTCTTCTATTTTGCTGCAACGCAGTAAAAATGAAGCCCGAGGTTGTGCTCCGAAAGCAGCTGATCATCAGAGACTGCACGGAGCCAAGTTTCCAGGCAAGCCAACACGTGAAGAACACTATCAAAGCTGGAGAGTTTTCATCAGCGCAGCTTTGTTCTACGTGCAGTGAATGGCAGGAGGCCATCGGGCATGTCTCAGAGAGCAGCAGCCAGTCAGGCTCAGTCCAGTTCACCAGGACTCAATTAATCAGCCCAGTCCCTGGTTGACTCCAGTAGCTCCTTGAGAACCAGACTCCCAAACGTCAGAGGAAGCCCTGTGGTGGCGAGTGGCCTTGGGCTTAATGACCCTGAGTTTGTTCTTGTGGGCTGCTGGTTTCCTGCCCTGATTTCAGCCCGCTATGAGTGGGCGGAAGAAGGTGTTCTGCTGCTGGTCCCATCCAGAAAAACACGTATGAAACTTGATGACTTCTTGCTTCTTATAAGCCTGCAAGCATGGAGTTACCAGGTCTCACACCAGCTTCTTCACTTCCCTGATATCCCCTGCATGAGCAACGCTGCTTTGCTTTGGGGACCAGCAGAAGGGACTGAGCACACACTTCACTGCAGGTTGCGGCCATAGGACTGACCCACATGACTAAAGAGGGTTCATCTCCAGGACTCCATTTTGGTGTCAATAAGACCCTGCAGAGGACTCAGCTGAACTGTCATTAGAAAAAACAACGGAATTTCTGCATCACCCCTAGTATGTTAGGTGAGAAATCAAGGCTATGTTCTTTCAAAGATGCTATCAAGCCAAAATTTGATAACCCATCAGAAAAAGAATATCTGGGTTGGCAGACCCAACGAGAGCTGTGACAGAGCTTCATAGTTTTCTTCCAAATGTGACCAAGCAAGGTCTCACTCCAAGCCACCCCAACAACAGACCCACCTTGGCTAAAAGTGGGGGAAAATGCATTAATAATATATTTTTGGCTGCAGCCAAGAGGCCTAGAGCAACTCCATGTGGAGGACCAGTGCCTTCCCATGGAAGACCCCTGGCCAGGCTGCTTGGAGATTCCTTTATCCCTGCGAAAATAATATTCCCAGTATGATGGGGCTGACATTGGGAACTGGGTAACAGAAATGTAAGGAGGAAACAGATAAAGGTGCAAGGACAGGACCACTTTTCTGGGAGACACTACTGGAGATGAGGCTGGTGGAACTGCATCTGTGATGCCACGTGCCAGGAGCACTGTGGGCATCAGCCAGGGAACCTTCTAGGAGCGGGAAAACATACTCACCTGGTAGACATACCTCACCAAACTGGTGAGAAATTGTATATTTTACTGCTTGCAGGCCATACCCTTCCAAAGACAAGATCTGGTGCTTGAGGAGTTGGAGTGAGCTGATGGTGTCCCACCAGTCTTGCTGAGTAGCACCTGTGGCCAGGCTCTCCTGGGAGATGACTTTTGTCCAAGTGACCACTCTTCGTCACACAGCACCCAAAGCTCCTCTAGATGAATGTTATGCACTGGTAACAGAGCCTCAAACCCATGCGGCAGCGATGGCAGCGGGTGAGGATTGCACCGTGAGCCACTGTCCTTTTTAACCCTTTGGGTGTAATCAGAGCTGATCTTCTGGTCACTTTTTCAACTCCTGCAAATGGTCACAGGCAAGGAGCTTCCCAGTTGAGTTACATGTTGCAGGGGGAAATTTCTGGGTTTTAATTTGTTTCAAATCTGCTTTATAAGGTTCAGTTTTATTTGGTCCTGACAGGTCTTACAGTGGAAGAGACAGCAAACACCCATCCCACCTTGCTGTAGAAGAGGCTGGACCTCACATCTGTACAGCCAGAGCCATCATCTCCCAGCTGTCCTCTCCCACCAGGCTACAGGCACCACCCAGATGTCACGGGTGAACCGGGGACTTTGTTTTCAGATTGTTTACGAGATATCATTCTTTTGTGTCCAAGGAGATGTAAGAGCTTCTCAGTGCACGATGGCTTGAGACATTAGATCTGCTTGTGAATATAATCACAAACAACCTGGGCTGGAAATGTCTGATTTTTTATTAATTTTTTTCTTTTTTTTTTTTACAGCAAATAGACCAATAGACCAATGAGAAAAAAAACAACATTTTTTTTTGGTTGTTCAGAACTTTTTTAAAGTTTGTATTAAAATGGTGCAAAGAGCAGCGTTTTAACGTGAGACTCTCACACCGGGTCTACTCACCTCAGCCCAATCTGCCTCTTCTAGCGAGATTTTATTGCCTGTAATGAGAAAGTAGGTCTTCATTCTTTAAAATAACAGGAAAATGCAGAAAAAAAAAAAAAAAAAAAGCCTTGATTTGGTCCTGGCCCTGTGTGATCAGGACTTCTGTAACCTTCAAGCAGTCCTGGGAACAGTCCTGTCAGCTCCCGCTCTGACAGCCATGGCAGCATTTTTCACGTCTCCGTTGTGGCAGCTGAGGGGAAAAACATTGATTGGATTCCACCGGCGTGAGAAGATTAATCATCCGCTTGGACTTCCAACCAGCCTCTTCCACCCTGGGTAAAGCCTTGGCATTAATATTTAATTTTAATATTTAATTTTAAATATTTATAAATAAATAATTAAATTTATAATTAATAATAATATAATATTAATAATAATAATAAATAATAAATTTATAATTAAATAAATAAATTTAATATTTAATTTTAAATAATTTTCTGACTGCTCTCTGTTTTAATTAGCAATTGGAAAACTCCCTGGTCTGTGCCAGGAAAAAAAAAAAAAAAAGTCCTTAAGATCAAAGTGGGTTCTAATTCACATTTCTGCTTGCCACGTTCAAAGGAGCTGGTAAAATGAGTGCTGTACTTGATGGAGATGGAAGGACATAACCCATCAGCTGCAAAAATCAGTGGGTGCTGTGTCCCGAGTGAAGCCTTCTCATTTCAGCACAGCCAAAAGCAAAGGGGAGTGTTGGGTGATTTTGCCAATATATCCACGATGGCAATTTTAGGATCCTTATGTGGCAAAAAAAATATCCTTGCCTCAAATCTTACTGTGTTATCTACAGGATAAATAAAATATTCAGCAACTCCTACTAAATAGTAGGAAAACCCATGAAACTGTGTAGGTCAAGAGAAAATATTAAATTTTTCCATTGTATCCTCAAAGAAGCGTGGAAAAAATGATTTGTTTTGTAAAAGGAGGTGACTTATGAAAGTAAGACATCCACCCCACTGCCAAATTGAGTCACCTGCAAGTACCCCCCAGTGCTGGACTCATCCAGGTGCAGAACAAGGGGTGAAGTGAGGGAAGTGCCAGTCTCCTTGGAGAAGGGCTCACTGCTTAGAAACATGAATCTAGAGATGGAAACCTCCAGACCAGTATTTAGACACAATGCTATTGTCACCAAAATGACTTTGCCGGCCCCAACTGCCTTTTGGTATAAACCACCCTCTCCCTGGTCCTATGTTTCTTCTGCACCACAGCAAGGATTTATAACTCTGATGTGGATGGAGAGACCCTGGGCCCAGCCTCCACTCCATGCTAATAGCAGTTATGGAAAAAAAGTCCAGAGAATTGCCCAGAGAGGGGGTGGAAGCCCCATCCCTGGAGATTTTTAAGGCCAGGCTGCATGGGGCTCTGGGCAGCCTGATCTAGTGGCAGATGCTCCTGCCCATGGCAGGGGGGTTGGAACTAGATGGTCTTTAAGGTCCCTTCCAACCCTGACAATTCTATGATTCTATGAAAAAAGTAGCAGCTCAATTTAAGCATCGATTTTCTTGCTCTCTGTCTTTTTGTACCTTGTCAGGGCACACCCACCCCAGGACCACTTTTCCAGAAATGTTTCCCTTTGGCAGAGTTGGAAATTGAAGCATTTTCACACAAGCAGTTCTGAATTTTTAACTTGCCAACCAACAGCAGACCTCTCTGCCTGGGATGCCATGGAATGAACCCCTTCTCATGTCCTTGAAGGAAAAAGAACAGTAGCCTTGGCAAAAGGAGGGAAAACTCTCAAAGGAGAAGAGGAACAACCCAGCAAGTTTCCTGAAAATTATTTTTGACCCTTAACTGACAGTTCTCAGAAATGTCTCACATAAAACGGCTGGGGTAAAAGGGTCCCAGGTCTGCTATGAGAGCTAATCTCAGCCTTGTGCTAGTGATCCTGTAAAAAAAAAAAAAAAATCATCTCCTTTAGTGGCTCTCAGTGGCAGATGCTAATACCTTCATCCTCAACAAGGACTGGGAATAAGTGATGAAGGTCTGCAATGGGAGCAATCTCATACAGGTTGAAAAGTAACTGCAGGGTGGCAGGCAAAGGATAGTAATGAGTATCCATCACAGAAGAGTGACCACAGCCTTCACTTCAGGATTTTGCAGGTGTAACTTAGTCATGGCCACAATGTCTTAGATTGGGAGGGGAAAACACTATAACCAGACTGCTGAATTCTGCTGCTCCTCAAGCAGCTCTGCTGTCCCTGCATGACCCTGTATGACCTACTCTGGGTGATCCTGCTCTGCCAGGGAGGTTGGACTAGATGATCTTTCAGGTCCTTTCCAACCTCTAACATTCTGTGATTCTGTGACTAAAATCCAAATGTGGCAGCTGGGGAGCCTGCGGGGACATCCCTGCCTGCCTGCTCCCTTGAGCAGGAGCAGGACTACCCTGGATGCCCAGTGAAGGAGGGGTCTGGAGAAACCAAAGGAGGCACGATGGGGACAACAGCCACGGAGTGAGGCACATAGTAAGGGCAGTGGGCAAAGAGTGGTTAGGGATGGTGATGATGCCTCAAAGAAAAGTGACAAAATCACCTGTCCCAGGCATACTTGCTCCTGACTCCTGGGAGCCATGGGTGAGGCAGCAGCTCTCGGTACACCCTCCTGAGATGCCTGCAAGGGAGCCAAGCACCCTCTTGGCACGCAGCCTCCCTAAGGACACCTGGACGTCTATGAGGGAGCTGTGGTACTTGAGGCAGACCCAGCGCTTCCCACCATCTCCTGAGCAAGTCTCCCTTCTTTATTCCTCTTTCCAAAATCAGCTTCTGCAAAAAGTTTGACGCGATCAGATACCCCTCTTACGATTGAAAACACGAACAGTCGTGCCCCATCAGACGGAAGGAAACGCTGACATTTCAGTCACGAGGCCCAACTGTCTGGCCATGTGGTGGGTAGAGCTGGAGACCTGCAGCTTTTCACCACCTTCACAGCCCGTTATGTGGCTTCCTCTGCTTAAAAAAGAAACTTTAAATAACGTCAACCCAAGTTGTGCAATTACCCATGGAAGCACAGAGCTGAAGGTGTCAGCTGAACCGCTCTGGCGTCGCCTCTTCCCTTACACCATGTCAGGACTTTATTTTGTGACACGATTTAAACGCTCAGGCGCACTCCTGGCATTCCTTCGCCACCAAGGATTACTTCACTGATGACTCCAGATGGCTTAATACCAACAACATAGAGGAAAAACTCATTTTTTCAGGCAGCAACTGTTTATTATTGGGAAAAACATTAGGACTTTATTTTTTTTTTCTCTTACATATACTTGATTTGAATAAAAATAATTTAAAAAATTTAATTTCTTTTTATATTACATGAAAATAACCCAAGACAACGACTGTGAATTTTGGAAGCAAGAAAACATTGACAAAACTGTTGTTTAGCTGCTGAGATGTAGTACTTCGATTTTTTTTTTTAAAATGCAAATAGAGAAACAATCACAATTGTCATTCCAGTGAAGAAAATTAATCCATCTATAAAATATCTTGAAGCTTGAGAACGGTATATAGTTACACTAGAAAGTATTTATATTATAATGTGTGAGTTCTAACATATTACCTAAAATATATAACTTCTCAGACTTTACAAGGTCAAATATTTTAGACCATATTCCAGTGGAAAAACACTACAAACTTATTACGATCCTTTTAAAGTTCCTGTTGAATAAGCTTCTATTTCCTTTTGAGGAATTTTAATATAATGTTTCAAGCAATAAAATACCGCATACAAACGAGCTTGCAGAACTTTATCCGCACCAACTTGGACAACTGAAGCACCTTTAGTAACAGTGATAAAGCATCTCTGTTACAGCAGCTGAGGAAGAAGCAGATTTTGTGCACAGACTGGCAGAATTTTCACGACAGCTCTGTAAATTTGATAGAGATTACGGCATATTCGGCAATAGGAAACTGAACTAACGGAAATTAAAATATGCTTAAGGCTGGGGTTGGATTACAGCATTACAAGACAAAGATTTTATTAATTAATCCACATTATCTGACAAAGACTTCCCATAAAACACCAATTTCAGGTTTTTTGTTTCTTTATAAAATACATGCAAACTACTGCAATTTCCCTGACTTACCTCGTCTCTTTTCAGTTGAATATGAATATAGTTCATCTTTTCATTAAGTTCTAGGGTAACGAACACCATTCAGCATCACCTGAATGGATTCTAATTAAAAAAAGCTCCAAAAAGGAAAAAAAAAAAAAAAAAGCAAGCAATTAGCACGTCAAGGTCTCACTTTAGATCACGAACTACTATCTGCAGATACACACGGGGTAAAAACAAGATGGACTTTGCGTAGGTAGTTATTTGCACCAAGTACCATACTAAATTTAATGTAACTGCCCCAGCCGTGGCTGTCTGAGGGACCGACGGAAAACCACTCCTCACGAAGAACAAGGAAAAAATACAATTAATACATTGTCAAAACTGTCCTCTTGTAACAGTCTTACCCCTGGGGTCAGTTCTTTTTTAAAGGACGCCGGCATGGCAGCCTGACAAACAGCCCGATGCCATCTAGAGCGACAATGTCAAGCCCTTTAAAAATAAACATTTCGTTTCGGTATATTCTGGGGGAATTTTTTCGGTTGTTGTTTTCGTTCTTGGCTTTTTTATTTTTGTAACTGCTGTTTCCAGCACCATCGCAGAGGCTGGGACGTTTCATTCCTTCCTCTGCCGGCTTTGTCATTTTCCACTTGGCAGACACCGGCCACCACACCCCGGTGCTCCTGGCGGCGCAGCCGTCCCCCCGTGCTGCCTCCCCGCTTTCCTTGTCCGGTATCCGTATCGACGGTGGGATTCACAGCCCTGGAATGTGCTTTCTGAATTGATACACATTTTCTTTTCAGAAGAAATGCCCCGTTTTTGCAACCGAAGCCGTGTAAAAACATTGTAATTTTAAATAATGAGTGGGTGGTGGCTCTTCTGAGATAAATCGGTGACACAATTTAGAAAGGCAAGGAGGCATTTTCACCTGATTGCAACAGTTTTAAGATCAGGCAAAATTTTGGACCTAAACTATGCCATCTGTCTTCCTGTGTAAATTAATGAATTACTTTTAGTCTTACCAAGAAAAATTCTACTGGTAGGAACTACAGAATTTTTGAAATTATTACGCATATTTATGTTTCACGTCTCTAAATATATTACTCATTTGTTTAATTCATTCAGGAATCTACTGTACTGTCAACCAACTACAGTAATCCAGAAATATTTTCGGTGTACGGAAGGGACTTAATCACTAAACCGCACCTCCCTGCAAAGCTTCAGTATTTTTGATTGGTAAAAAGCATTTCTCATTGAAATAATACTGAAGTGGAGCCCAAGCCCTTCTCCATATACACGACTGTTACGTTTATTAACCTTTCAGGACAAAGGGCGGATCACATTCAATGGCAAGATGACCAACTGCTTTCAAGACAGCTCCAGCGGTAGCTCTGGTGGTACAACTGTGTATCTTGGGTCAAGCTTAGGTGTGAAATCCTTGAAGTTCTTAGATGCTTCAGTACCAAATACATCTAAAACTTTCCTGTTCATGAGAGCAAACCTGAAAAAGAAGAGACATGAGAGAATGAACTGATTATTACTTTACTTCTGAAAAAATAAAACTATTCTAAAATATTTTTAAATGCCGATTCATTAATAAAATTACTAACATTATTTCACTTTATGAAAGACTACCCAAATTTCTGAAACGCAGGCTTCAGCCTGCACTGTTCAGAGCCTACTAGTTTTTCATCCTAGAATCACAGAATCATTCAGGTTGGAAAAGACCCTTGGGATCATCGAGTCCAACCATTTACCCCTACTCTACATAAGCTCACCCTCAAACCACATCCCCCAACATCACATCTAAAATCTTGTTCAAGGCAGATTTAAAAAATAAAATAAAATTGACAAATCTGGTAATAGTGCTTTGTGTAGGTATACTTTACATAACACAACTGTGGAAAAGGGGGAAGGAGAAAGTACCATTCTACTTTTAACTTTACAAATAAAAGCTAAAACAAAATACACTTCTTTCTCAACCCAGCCTCCCAAACTCCGGCCATGCCTGCCCAATAACAATTTTATCATAGAATCATAGAATGGCCCAGGCTGGAAGGGACCATAGAGATCATCTAATCCAACCTCCCTGTCATGGGCAGGGACGCCTCTCAACTAGATCAGGCAACACATGGGGACCGAAGCGGGATCGAACCCGGGACCTTGGTGTTATCAGCAATCTATTTTCTTCTCCTTAGTCTTCAAAATTGCTGAGTGAAAGACCTGTGAAATGTCAAAAGAATCTGCCTCTATGCTGAGAGTGTCATAATTGCTATTATGAAGATTTACTTCAGATATAATAAATGAGCAAAACAGAAATTCTTTTCCCTCCTCTATTTCAGCTAAGACAATCTTAGGATTAGCACGAGGGAAAAATGCAGCCAAAGTGCACACGTCATCCCCAGCATCGTGTTCCTCCGGCCTCAGTTGCCTCCGGGCATCCTAAGGAAAGCTTCCCACGACGTCCAGCAATGTTTGGGGCCACCGAATCCCAGAATCGTCGGAGTTGGAAGGGACCTCAAGAGATCATCTAGGCCAAACCCCAACTGCCTAGAGCACATCACCTGGAAACACATCCAGGCGAGTTTTGGAAGTATCCAAAGAAGGAGACTCCACTTGCCTCCCTGGGCAGCCTGTGCCAGTGCTCTGTCATCCTCACAGTGAAAAAGTTTTTTGTAATATTTTTATGGAACCTACTGTGTTCCAGCTTGTACCCACTGCCCCTTGTCCGGTCAGTGGACATCGCCGAGAAGAGCCTGGCACCGTCCTCCTGACACTCCCCCTTGACATATTTATAAACATTAATAAGGTCACCCTGTCACAATCCCATTCACAAACTAATCTATGCCTTGTTTCGGCCAAAGTATAGTAGTGTACACTTCATTAAATTTTTGTAAATCAGTTACAGCGAAGTCTATTTTAAAAGGTAAGAATTTTAGATCCTGCACCAAATATGAGAAAAATGTCCAGTAAGATATTACAATATAAATTTATGGTTAAAATCAGTGAAAATTTTTCACAAAAGAAAAAATAGCCTTTCCCAAGTAAATAGATGTCTCATAAAAACTATTCAATCTTCAAAGTATTCTTAGGAAATACTCTGACATTTCCAGTTGTGCTCTTAAACAGGTAGTAATACCACTCCTGTTGATCACTGTACTGTGATTTTTTTAACCTGCGTAGCTTTTACTGGATTCTTCATATTCCACTGAAATTCTAAAGCATTCCACCCTTTGAGTGAACTAAAGACAAAAAAGCCTTTGAGTAAAACTCTCATCTGTTAAAGTCTTAAACAGATTTAAGTCTTTACTCCTGTCATTAGACTAAGCCTAGTACCGTCACTGCAGCAGCAAAGACCTTCAACCAGACTGGAAACTGCTTGAAAAGCAAAGTGAATACTCAGGGCATCAGCCCATACGTACTCCTACAGCTCTGCTGCTGACAGTGAATGACACAGAAAGCTGACTGTGATCCATGATGTGTTTAGACAAGTCACAACACACCCCTCATTACATACCTGCCCTTTGTTAGTCGCAAAAGAAATTTCCAGTACGAAGGTCTCAGGTTCTGAACTTCCATGACAGCCTGCAAGGAGAATGTTCAGTCAGAGCCAGCTGACAGCATCGGGTGAAAGCTGCATCTGCTACATTATGTTGCCAAAATCAGTCAAGTGACAGTTATGAAAATATAGAGATATTTTTAATTTTTCTTTAAAATCATGTCATGTTTCATGGACCGAAGCAGCTGGGATCAGCTGCCAAGGTCCAGCGCTGTCAGCCGACAAACCGCCCACAGCTGAGTTTGGTGCTCTCCAACACCACCACCAGCACAAGCTGATGCTTCCAGAAGACTGTTTTTCACAAGTGCTGGCAGATAACCTGCATCTCACTGCAGAGAAAGCAACAATAATCCTTATTATTCTCACAGACATCATTTTGCACTTGTGGATGCCAAATTTACCTGCTGTTTTATCCCCCACTCACTGCATTTTGTGACCCACTGTTTCGCGTAGCCAATCGTCTTAATATTTCATGTTAACATATCTTAAATAATGTCATATAACCAAAATCCTTGTCTTCTCTCTATTCCATTACTTTTCCAGGTCACTTACGATTATAGTGAGCACCAAACATCTCAGCACAGATCCCTTAGCTAATTTCTCCTTTTTTCCTTCATTCCTTCCTCCTAAACCTAGTAATTTATTTCCAGTCTTTGGCTCCTTCTCCAACGAGTCACTAAGTAATGAAAAACCCCTTCCTCTTTTCTCATACTAACTTTATTTCTGTCAGTCTCATATGATGGTTTTTGCCAACAGTATTTTGGAGATTTCAGTGCGGCTAGACCTTCAGGCACATCCCAAATAATACCAGTTCACTTCGATGCTAGAATGAGAGACATTCCCAAATATATGGGAGTAATAAGGAGGAGGAGTGGAATTGTCCTGTTAAGCAGAAGATTGCTTTAGGGTCATTTTAGATTCTCTTTATTTGAGGGATACAAAAAGCACATATAGTTAGGGAGGTCTAGAAAACATCTAGTGGGATGTATCAGCAGAAGGTCTAGAAATGGAGAGATGTAGTGGAACAGCAGAGTAATCTGGGTACCACTGAAAATGAGCTTTTCTAGGTGATAAAGCAATAAAAGAACCAAGTGTAAAGGCATATAATTAACTTGGAAAGTTCAAAAGATGATGGCTACATCTTGTTTCAAACATATAACTTCAGATTTTCTTATTGCTTTTTGCAGATTCTTCCAAACAGGCAACTCCAAGTTAGCTGAAAGTGAAAATTTCTAGTTGATTAAAAAAGCATAAAATACTACAATATATTATTTGTCTCCTTGAGAAACAGTCTGTTTGCATGCCTGTGAAAGCCCACACGTTTATGTTCGCCTTCTCGGGCAACGCATTTTGAGATCCTTTCCAAAGAATTCAACTCTTGTATCATGTATTCAGCCACAAGCACATGAAAAGTTTGAGTCCTGGAAACGACCTTCCCACTGTGACACTCAAAAGCAGGATGCAGGAGGCGCGGCTCACAGCATCCTGCTGGAATCACTGCATCAGACCACCTTGTCTGTATCATTGTATCCCTGTACTCCTCATTTCATTCAACATTTGACTTAAAACTAGAACTTCACATCCTGTCAGAAAACAACATACTTACTGCCTGAAAGCATATTGATGTAGAAATGGCATAGATGATGCTGTCTGCATGAGGAAAATAGGGAACCTTTCCTGCTTCAATGCCTTTGAAGTATATAGTCTGGAAAAATAAACAAGAAATGCTGAACAAACAAAGAAAAATGTGCTTTTTATCTTTATTTTACCTTTGCGAAGCAACATGTCAACATTACTAACCTATGTTAATCTATTTTTGTCTATGTCCAGAAATGTGATACATTGACAGAGCTTATAAAAGTTATCCCAGATCAATAGAATAGGAGGGTATTAATGTGTAGAACAGGACTTAGCAACAGCTTGGGGGGTTCAAAGAGTAGTATAGATCTTACAGACAAAAAAAGGGAAAGCTTGCTACGTTAAAGTCTTCATTTTAAAAAGTAGAAGAAAAATGCAATAACCATTCCAACAAAGTGAATATTCACTGTTCTTAAACAGCTTGAAATCACATACTTTTCTTTCTGAGAAAACATGTAAAGTTTATTTTCCTGAGCACAGCTTGACCTTCCAAAGCAGCACACGCCTCTCTGGTCAGTTACCCTTGGCTTGCGTAAGATGATAAAAGTAGTAAAAAAAAAAAAAAAAAAGAACACATTTAAAAAAAAAAAAAGACAGAAAGAACACACAGCACTTTTCTTACTTCACTGCAGCCACAACGTCTCAAAGTCCACAGAAAACCATCAGCAATACAAGATAATATTGGTTTTTACAACTGGTGTTCCAAAAGTCAATATGGATAACTCAGATTTGTTTTTATAACTGATACGTGAATTACCCACAGAGCTTCATCTACGATTACAAGAAGCAAGGATAAACAGAGTATATCTCCCCTTTCTATGTTTAATTTTACGTTTAAGAAAAAAAATTCTTCTTTTTAAATTCTTTGAAATTAATTCTGCTCTGGTAACGGAGGTGGGTAAGTATCACTAAGGAATGAAGCCCTCGAGGTCTGGAGTAGAAAGCTTTGTCATTTGGGGATGAGGCATAATAAGAGAATGCTCTCAACTTATTCCAGTGGTGCTGCTGGGGAAATAACCATGACTAAGTCCTGATTTTATGGAAAAAGCACAGTAAGAAGTCAAAAGCTGGTTAGCAAAGTATAATCAACATACCCAAACTCTACAAACTCTTTTTTTTTTCCCTAGGCTCCTGATTTTAACAAGTTCGTGGAAATCAATCAGGCCTGAAAAACCATAATTAGAACAAAGTTCATTGCAAAGCTGAGAATTCAATCAGATGAAGTACAGTGACAAACAACTTCAGCTGTAGACTAAAAGCTAAGCTATTTTGAGTTATCTTAGATTGCTGAATGCCAAAATTAGGGAACAAAGGCAGGAAGTTAAGCTGTAGCTTTTGGCAATAAATCTGCAATTAAGGACTAGTTTTGATTTATGTTTCTGGCAGAACAGACATTCTTGGAACTTTCAGATTTAAGAAAATCTGCAAAAGCTCCAAAACAAAGGGCTATCAGGAGACTAAAAAACTCACGGAGAATACACATGGAGACCAGTGGGTAAAGGACTTCTTAAAATGAGTCACAAAAAAGGAAATAAGAAAGAAAGGAGACCACAGAACAGCCCTGCCTCTTGGCACACGCGTACAGAAAGGCAGCACCATCACACAATTGTCTAACAAAGCCCGTGAAGTTCATTTTCTTTTTCTGCCTCGAAAAAAGAGATGAAATAAAGAACTCTCTTACAAGGGTAATATCTTACCTCTACTAATTTGGACACCAGATACATAGAGATAGTGGTACTTTTGTAAAACATCATAGAAATTCCTGCGAGACATCCTGTAACGATTAGAAAACAAAAGTATTGTTAAGATTGTGATTTACTGTCGCTGTTGCGGTATGTCAGCTCAACAGACACTGCGTAAGATCATGCTTTCTGTTGCTACAACAAAGTTGTTGCTCCCCGTCAAAATATGGTTTATGTCATTAGAAAAAGGTAGTTTCGAAACCCTGAAACATATCTGTAGCTCAGCTCCCTCAAGGATGAGAGACCTCTGAGTTTCCAACATGTGACAGAAGCAGAACGAGCAGGGAAGGGCTTGCTCCTCCACACAAATTTCATGGCAAAAGGGTCCTTCTTTGGATCCAGTGGAGCCCACTCTTTCAAATATGTATTCTGTCATGTATGGAAGTGTCAGTATTTTTATATTGCATTGCTATGATTGGAAAATAAAGAACCAGTTCACATTTGTGTATACAGTAACACATTGTCCTTGAAGCTGGCCATAAAACCCACATCATTTGATGGAATTTTCCTCATAATTTTAATTGCAACTCTTTATTTGAAGCAACTTCAAACACCACTGTCACATGGACACGACCTCAACGTACACAGTCCTGTTTTCATGACAGAAGTCTGAAAAAGGAACGAGGGGACAGACAAGTTTGCAGACAGAGGTGATACAAACTTCTTGTCATGGACTCACCAGCTACGAGTGCATGAAGCTCATCGTCGAGGTTCCTTACCCAGCGCAGGAAGCAACTTGTGCCCTGCAAGTGAACAGAGAGGGGGGCTGGCCCTGGTTATTTCTCTTTCATAACGCGTAGGCTGGAGATATTCCTCTATAATGCAGTAATGCAGCACACAGTATGAATTAAGAGTGTAATGTAACAATATCTAGAATCCACAGTACCTGAAACGTCTCAGTGTTTCAATTAACAGGTTATCGCTACCATTTATTCCAAAATCAGAGAGCAGATCGATCCAATCTGAATATCAATCTAATTCCAAAGCTAATCTCGAATCCACATCACCTTCATTTGCTGTAGGCTCTTTCCCATGATAAAAGTCTGCTTTCAACTGCACACCAAAATCCTTGGGATTTTTCCCATGAGTTCTCCAACCAGGAAACCACACTAATCTAACAAGGTAGAACTGCGTATGATTCAAAGACACAGTGAAACACACAATAACCTGTTGTTGACACAAACAAGAATACACAGTTGCTCAGGCCAGACTGGATGTAATTGTGGCTTAGGCTGCATTAACATTTATTTCACTTGGAGGACTGCAGGTTTGTTCCACAGATTGTTCCACACTTGTTCTGGAAATCTGTACTTTGTCTCCAAACTGCGTCTCTGGTAAATTTCTGTTCGCTTCCCAACGGTTAGAGATCTGCTTAGTAAGGCCCAACACGGTGGTGATGGCACCAAGGGATCCTTCTATCATTCAGCATGACAGCTCGCTGATGTCTACTTTGAGATACGTGTGTCAGCCTCTTAATCCATCTAATCAAAGAATCAAAGAGTGATTTATGTTGGAAGGCACCTCTGGAGATCATCTAGTCCAGCCTGAAGCAGGTCTAATTAGAACAGCTTGCTCAGGAACTTCTTCACTTGAGTTCTGAGCAACTCCAAGGTTGGAGACTACACAGCCTCACTGGGCAACCTATTCCAATACTTGGTCACCCTCACATGAAAATATATTTCCTTAGATTTCTTTGGAATATCCTGTATTTCAGCTTTCATCCTACCACTGCACACTTCCAAGAGGTGTAGGTAGCAATAGAAACTCCCCTGAGCCTTTTTTCTCCAGCTTAAAGCCCAGTTCTCCCAGCTTCTCCTCGCACACTGTATGACCCAGTCCTCAAATCATCTTAGTAGCCCTTGGATGAATTCACTCTTGAAAAATACATTAAAATTAAAAGACAATTATTTCAATTATTACAGTCAATTTTCCTAGTCAAGCCTCTAAACTAATTTTAAAAAGGTAAGCAGGCTACCACGGCCAAATTATTTCCTGCAAAACCATGTTTACTGACATTAACTAACAGTAAGTGGAATACGAAGTTTTAATAGTACAGATACTACAATCCTACAATGGCATTTTGGACTGCTTTTAGGGACAAAAAGGACTTCTTTTAAAAGTAGTCCATAATGCAGTTCCTTTGGGTTCAAAATGCAACAAACATTTCATTACTTTTGCCCGTGGTCCAGTCCTTCGGAGTGACTAGAATCTCTACTGACATACATGCTTATTTCAAACTGAAACAAAAATATTATGCAAACCAAATCTGTGGAAGGTATGGAACACAAACAACAACAGAAATTAGAATCATAGAATCTTTTAGGTTGGAAAAAACCTTTAAGATCATTGAGTCCAATCACTAACCTACCAGTGCCAGGTCCACCACTAAACCATGTCCCAAAGTACCACGTCCGCACATCTTTTGAACACCTCCAGGGATGGTGACTCCATCACTTCCCTGGGCAGCCTGTTCCAATGTTTCACCATTCTTTCCATGAAGATTTTTTTCGTAACATCCAACCTAATCCGCCTGGTGCAACTTGAGCCCATTTCCTCTCATCCTGTTGTTTTTTACTTTGGAGAAGAGACCAGTCCCCACCTCACTACGACTTCCTTTTAGATAGTTGTGGAGAGTGATAAGGTTTCCCCTCAGTCTCCTCTCCTCCAGGCTAAACAACCCCAGTTCCCTCAACTGCTCCTCATAAGACTTGTTCTCCAAACTCTTCACCAGCCCTTCTTCGGACACGCTCCGGCACTTCAGTGTCTTTCTTGTCATGACGGTCCAAAACTGAACACAGGATTCGAGGTGCAGCCTCAGATGTATGTGCCAAGTACAATAAAGTGTAAATATGTGACCCTCATAAAATGAGTATGTACAAAACTAATTACACTTTGCTGTTGGAGCTTTTAAAAGACATCAAAATCATCTAAGCTTTTGCAATTTAAATATTTTTTTCTCTAAAGGCTCTTTTCTTAAAGTTTGAGCAAAAATTTAGTTTGCAAATGAACTCTGAGCAGCCCATTTTCACCTTGCCATCAAAAATTTTAAACTCTGTAACCTTTCAAATTCTTGTCTCGCAGTCTGACTGCAAGTCAAGCGAAATGCTGTTTTCCTTACGAATCACACTTGCTTTTTTAATTATCAGTAAGTGATATTAACCCTGAATAATACAGATCTTAACTGTGCAAAGTAAGTGAAGTGGCAGTTGAAAAATGACACGTGTGACTAAGAATATAAAAGTGCTAAAGCCACGTTAGCACAGCACTATGCAATATACTTTCCCTTAGGGTGTGTGCTTTGTCACATTCTCTCTTGGCATAAGTAAACATAATTAGATTAATTCCAACAATGTTGTATGAATGTGTATCAGTTTGCAATCTGTCATCTTATAACGGTGTCAAAGGGTAGATTTTCATGTGTAAGTGCAATGTCTCCTCAGCTGCACGATATTATGTTCTCCAATCTCCCGCTATTTAGCGTCAAGTAAGAATTCCAGATATTTGAGCCAAACAAATCTGCAAATGGCTTTTCTCTGGCAACACTGCTGCTACTGCAGTCACTGCTTGGGTTTGCACTAAAATGTTCTCGTGTAACAGCAAGTCCCTTTGAAATCTGAATTCGCTGTCTCTGAAGTTCTGCCTATCTCCTGATCTTGAAACTGTGTTGCAAAATCCATCTGGTTTATTCAGAAATTATAGGATAAAACACATGGAATGGAAGACTAGTTTTCTGTTTACAATTTGATTACTGCCATACTATAGAATTTGTTGGTTATGTGCTGTAGCAAACAGTATCATTAAGTGGCTAGTGAAATAAAAAATAGGGCGTTCATCACTACTGTATGTTACAAGCTTACTTTGTATATACTAACGAAAGATCCCAGAAAAGCTCCAAGCTGGAAATTCTCCTTGTTGTAGAAGAGAGAAAGTAGTCGAGATGGTTCTGTAAACAGATGCCGGAAGGTGGATGGAATCCGAAGGCAACACTGGATCAGGTAGCCGATGCTAAACATCCTAATGAAGCCCTAGAGCAAAGAAAGAAAGATTTTGTGGTCAAAGGACACAAATTCTGAAAAAGGAAAAGCAAAAACATCCATAGAAGTACTTATTTGTTACACCGAGTAGTTTAAAACCTGCTCTGCAGATACTATGTAAAATGCATTCCCATCTTCAAAGTCAAGATCCTTCTTTTCCTCCTGATTCTCCGGTAAAATAGCAAGGGTGATAAAATCAATTTACTCGCCTTTAATTTCTCTGAATATCTTAAAGGCCCCAAGGGATAAGCTCTAAATCTCTTCTGTTCCAAAATTCTGCCCTTTGAAATAAACCTGATGACTTCATTTCCAGGTTACTGACCAGCTTTTAACCACAAATGGGTATATAGAGAAAAGTAATGTGGTGGGAAAAAAGAGCACTTCTACACTCAAATGTCTGGAGAAAGCACTAAAAGAGGAAAATGTCCACAAAAACTAAATTTCAGAAAGTGTGAGAATTAGAAACTGACCCTGATGGTTTGGTTCATGCTCACTTACTTTCTCTCAACCCAACTGGAGGCCAAGTGACGCCTGCAGCAAGACAAACGGCAAAACTGGAAAGGAGATTACGTGCCGAGATACTGAGAAAGGATAATACGGGTTCCAACGAATTCCAATGAATTATTCCTACTACTGCACCTTGGATACAGATCTATTTTTTTATACTATGTCACAAAACCACACTGAGATTCTCTTTCCAAATTCTTCCCCCCAGTTTCTTATAATTTTCTCCACAGCTTCCTAACATTACTCTTACCCTATGGCTGAACTTCTCCAGTAATTCTGAATAAAACCCATCCCTTTTTTTTTGTTTGGAAGATGCCTTATCTGAAAACTCCCTGTGCATCCACCCTTGGCATATAAGGCAGGCACCCAGTGCTCATGATTTCTGCAGTTCATTTCTTGGAAGATAGTCAGGGACACCGAGACAATTCCAGTTACAGCAATAACTGGCAGAGGGTTTGATGCAGCAACCTTTCAAACTCAGAAACTCAAAACATTTTTCCTTCCGACAGAACTTTCTAATGCATCACAGAGCTCATAAAATTTTATTATGGTTAAACATCCAGTAATAAACTCTTCCCGAAGCTATTAATCTCCCTGCTACTCAAGAAGTGGTCTATGAGAATCCGGTGGAAGAAAATATATTGTGTCATCCAGTGAACGAGTAGCTATGGACAAAGAGTTTCCAATTCCTCCTCTGTTGCTCTGAAAGGTATGTAAATTCTACCTACTGAAGAGTTAATGACTCAGTGTTTTCTGACTGTGCAATGAAAACACCTACTGAAACACATGCAAAGCACACAGAGATGTGAATGCAGTGAATTTTGTGAGGTTAAAAATGTCAAAATTACAATGAATGTATATTCGCCTCTAAAAGGAAGAGGTACCTGAGTGTGAAGTACATAGGCCTTGTCTTCCAAAAAAATAAAAGGTTTGTGATACCAGGTACTATTATATAAAATGAAAGTCCTAAAACTAGCAGTTAAGAACAAAGCCCAAAACCAGAGAACACACAACAGTACCGCATGTCTGACATTTTCACTCAGCTGTAGGAAATGTTACTCTGACGGGGTGAGGAACACTTGCATTAGGAAACACTTAAATTTCATCTGGAAACACTCAAATATATCTGTGATTTTATTTTTATGACTACCTTACTTAACGTGCTGAACTGAAAGGCTAAGGCTTAGTTTTGATGTGCATCAAATAGCAGTAAGTATTGCACAAAAACTTTCTGGTCAGCTCAGGCCAACCAGATGAATCCATACTGCACTTATGCTTTTTTTCCAGAGTCACAGGAAGTGTTACATCTTATAATCAATGCACAATACTGTAACTTTTCTCTTCCATAAAAAGAACTCAAATGGTAACAGAGGTAGAAAAGAATAGACTATATGCAGGACAATGTAAGAAGCATAAATGTGCCCAGAGCCAGTTCTCCACAGAGATTTTTGGCTTGGGACACAGATCAGCCAGAAGCAGCAGCACAGCAAAACTACTCATCTGCAAAACTCATTGAATAAAGCTGTGTTGTTTGTTTTTTTTTTCCTTTTGAGAAATAGGTTTCTTAAAAGGTTAATAATACACTCAAGATATTGGCTATAATCCAAATTCAGAAAAGCGTGTGTGTGCACACAGAGTTCAGTAACATACCGAATTCAGCCAACCTGCTGCAATACATTAGGAATTAGTTAAGATAGGTAAAATTAATCGGTTAAGATATTTAGAATTCGTTCTGGCTGTACAGTAGCAGTTAAATATAAAACAGAAGAATAAAAAAGCATGCAACGATAATTAGAGCACGGATATGATAATGAGAAGACAAAATGTTCAAGGGTAAGGGAAAATATAGCACACAGGGGAAATCTGGGCAATAAGCAGCTCATCAGATCATTATTAGATTTGAAAGCTCCCTTACAGAAATGGAATTACAAAAAAAACATGCTCAAATCATGTCAGCTGACAGTTATTACTTATCAACTCCAGGAACAGCCATAGAGAGAACCGAAAATGCTTTAAGAACTTCGGATCTTTAAAAATCCAAATACAACCCCCCCCAAAATTTTCACTCATGGTTTAACTTTAAAAAAGAGTCACAGAGAAGGCATGAAATTCCAAGATCTGGCTGCCACTTCAGTGATATTTTCCTGAATTATATCATTGTAGTCTAGAATAATTTATACTAAAATACCATACAAGACTGGTACAAGAATGTAGTTCAAATGCACAACTGGTTTCTCTAAAGAGAGAACAGCCTTATAAAAATATTGTCTTTTAATTTATTTGTAGTCAGTTGAAGCCTTAGTTTGTAGTCAGTTTGTAGTCAGTTGAAGCCTTAGTTCGGCCCTATTGGCAGTTGGGTTGTCCCCTCTCATCCCCTTTCAAGGGTATATGAAATGTGAACAAAAATCCTGAACAAACAAGTGAAGGGGACAGAGACTCCTGAGCATCCCCCCTTTTTTCCTCCTGTTCTTTTCATCATTAACATGTCTTTCCATTCACCTAAGAAAGGACAGAGCAGTGTGGGGCTGGTCTACTGTAATCAGAGGAGCTCACAATCTGGAATCAGACTGGGGTCTCTCAATTAGAGCAACTCAACGACACTAATTCCTATTTCTTGGTCAGCCGTCTGTTTTAAAGGCATTTCAAGCTCATACATTCCATAAATGTCAGATCATCTCTCTCTTTACCTGGGAAGTCACATGCACACAATCACCCTCCTGGCAGGTTATGACAGCTCTCTGTGCAGAAGAAGCATCAGTTCCATTGAGAGTGTTGTAATGAAAATCCTCACCTGTTTGTTCTAACGGCGCTTGTAAAATTGTGTTATGAGGCTACGTATAGATTTGCCTGCTGAGCATGCAGCACAGAATGCATGAAGATTTCCACAGAATCATAGGATCGTTTAGGTTGGAAAAATCTTTAAGATCATCAAGTCCAACATATAACCTGGCAATGGCAAGTCCACCACAAAACCATGTCCCTCAGCACCACATCTACACATCTTTTAAATACCTCCAAGGATGGTGACTCCTTCACTTGCCCCAGCAGCCTGTTACAGTGCTTGACATCCCTTTTATCGAAGATTTTTTTTCCCTAAAATCCAACCTAAATCTCCCCTGGCACAACTTGAGGCTGTTTCCTCTTGTCTCATCACTACCTGAAAGGAGGCTGTAGTGAGGTGAGTGTTGGTCTCTTCTCCCAGGTTACTAATGATAGGACAAGAAGAAATGGGCTCTTGTCATACCAGGGGAGGTTGAGATTACATATTGGGAAAAATTTCTTTGCTGGAGGTGTGGTAAGGCATTAGAACAGGATGCCCAGGGAAGTGGTGGAGTCACCACCCCCGGAGGTGTTCAAATAATACATGTAGATGTGGCACTTCAGGATATAGTTTAGTGGTCATGGTGAAGTTGGGTTGACAGTTGGACTAGATGATGTTAGAGGTCTTTTCCAACATTAATGGTTCTGATTCTTACCTGGAAGAATCAACCAACACCCACCTCACTAAAATCTCCTTTTAGGTAGCTGTCAACAGTGACAAGGTCTCCCCTCAGGCTCCTTTTCTCCAGGCTAAACAACCCCAGCTCCCGAGAAAAGTGACATAACGATCCTGCACTATTTGTGAATACCCTACTCCATATTCTCAATGTAATTAAGCAGAACATTTAAGCACCATCTCAAATCCTGTCAGCTCCAGCACAACTTACATGCATGTTCCACAGCGGTACACTAGCATACTCCCTTATGAGAAAAGACTGAGGGAGCTGGGGCTCTTTAGTTTGGAGGAGACTGAGGGGTGACCTCATTAATGTTTACAAATATATCAAGGGTGAGTGCCACGAGGATGGAGCCAGGCTCTTCTCGGTGACAACCACTGATAGGACAAGGGGTAATGGGCTGAAACTGGAACATAAGAGGTTCCGCTTAAACTCGAGAAGAAACTTCTTCTCAGTGAGGGTGACGGAGCCCTGGAACAGGCTGCCCAGAGAGGCTGTGGAGTCTCCTTCTCTGGAGACATTCAAGACCTGCCTGGACACGTTCCTGTGTGGCATAGTCTAGGCATTCCTGCTCTGGCAGGGGGATTGGACTTGATGATCTTTCGAGGTCCCTTCCAATCCCTAACATTCTATGATTCTATGATTCTATGATACTGCAGTGTTAAAGAGTGTTCATAGAACACAAAATGATCTTGTTCATAAACATACATGAATAAATGTGCTAGATCGTTTCTGATGCCAAATTAAGCAAAGCTCTTCTGAGACAACATAAAACATATAGAAAATTTTAAAGAAAGTTATTTTTGAAAGTAATATGTAATAAAAAGGTCTGAAGATACTCAAATTCTTTTTTGCTGCTCCATATACAAAAAAGGGGTAAATTATTAAGTGATGGGCATCTTCTGGAGCCTTACCAACTCCTAAAACAGCCATGGCAGGTGGTTCCACCTGTGCCAACTCAACGCTGGCCAAAATCCCTACACAGTACTCCTCTGACATAAAAAATAAATAAATGTGCTGATCACATTAATAATGGAGGATGAATTATGCCACCGGACACAAGCAGCTCTTCCTGGGCACAGCAACTGTGTCCAATCTCTCGTTACCCTTAAAATAAACGAAGGGAGGAGCGAGCCCCGCGCCAGCAGCAGCGTGCCAGACCCTCGCAGCTGCACGTGCGCCAGGGCCGCGACGCCCGCCCAACCAGCACATTCCAGGTGCTGGATTTCGGGTGGAGCCACAAGTGGGCTCAGCCGTGAAGTGCATGACATAGTTAAACGACTTCCTTGCTCACTAGTCCATTTCTTTCCCACACATTTTATGTTATTCATTCACTACGGCTCATCTGAAAGAGCAGAGAACTTTAACCCCACCGCCACCCCGTCCTAAATTGAGAAAATCTGTTTCCAGGCTTGTCACATTTTCAACAGAAGACAAATGAGTAGCAGCCTCCTTCCTCACTTCTTAAGCATATGCTTTTTCAGACTGAATATTTTTACCCTGTCTTTTCCAGAGTTTGTCAACCTAACTTTTTTTGCACTTACTTTAATACAATATGAGATGCAATTATCTCCATAGTGTTTACAGCACCTATGCCTTGGGCCATGTTCACACCTGCAAAAAGCACAAGGAAACACATATTAACTCGTAGCTGTTTTCGGTGTCACCGACAGGAGACTTCATAAATTTTTCCTGCCTAAAAATACATAAACCACTTTTTTCCCACCACTCATTCTCCCCATTACCCATTGGAGGGCACTGTGAACTTTTATGATGCCATAAAAGGATAATAAAAACTAACAATACTTTAGTTGTACAGCAAGAAGTGTCTGCACATTTAATTGGATGATACCTCTTGCCATGTTGCACAAGAAATCCAAAATTAAAGAACAAATTCTCTGCTGTGGCCAACAGGGAGAAGTGAGTAACCCTTCCCAGTTCACCTCTGATCTGTGGTTCTGGAAGGATATTTGACCAAGCACTCGCTACCCGTGTTCTTACATCTTTCATATCATTGTAAGGGTCATTGGGGGACAAGGTAGAACATACAAAGGCAGAGAGATACCCTGAGAGACTTCTCTCAATTACAAGACTGTCACTTCTGGGCTAATTCTTCTACTGTGTAGTTCCTTCAGACTGAGAATTTGACTTTGAACGTTTAAAAGAGACTGGCTTGGGATGGTGGGACACGTGGACTGTACTGTTGTTAGCCCTGCACTATGTAGAATTAAAAGAAGTAATGTCATACCAGGTCTAAACATCACATCTTGCTACAGCCAAGTATTTAAGTTTTAATGCAAAATAAATTCCACAGTTTATATACTGTGTCAAATATCTTGGAAGTATTGAATTGTGTATTATAAAGTCTAATGGCCATAAATCATCTGTGAGGTCAGTTTTTGTAGCAAAAATTGTAATGAGAATGTGATCAGGTTACAGGCATTTAGACTCAATTATGTTGAAAAGAACCATATGGAAGAGAAAACTGTGAGAGCATTAGGACTGAAAATTGAAAGTTTTCTGAATGTCTGACTTGGAAGTTGCAAAATCTTAACAAAAAAATGCTCTTCTCCTACCACAGTCCCCTGATCCTTGTATTTAATGAACCGAAGAGCTGTGAACTATCTCCAGCAAACCAAATAAGAGGTATTTAAGACAAAATAGGTATGAGCAATTCAGCTAAAGGAATCTGTATTGGCTGGAGCTGTCTTCTCCTTGTATGTCTTTTGTTGTCCAACAGATGTGCCTGAAAAGCCACTGCCGGCATGCCTCGTATTTTTCAATTAAAAACCACAGCAGATCATACGAAGGTCGCTTCATGTTTGTTCACTATGTGAGCAAGGAAGAAAAACCGCTACTTTGAGAAGACAATGCACTTGGAAGACCCGTTTCTCTCCTGCATGTCAGCAGGTAAAGTTCTGGTCATAAAACTATTCCTGTATTCCTGGAGAGACCAAGGGAAGTGAGGATTCATAGGCATGGTATGGACAGACCTCTAGTTCATTTTTTATTCCACCTTCCCTGTATATAAATGATTCCTTGTGGTACCCCATGTGCCTGAAGTGGACAAGTCAAGCACAGCAGAAGTGCATCGTCTGAATATTATTAGACTGTAAAGCTATCTGAAATAATTTCTTCAAGTTCATACTAAAGGACAATAAAGTAGATCCTGTAGACCGGGTGGGGAACCTATCTTCCCAACTTCAGATGTCTAGATCTGACCTCCTGAAAAACAGTTTGAGACTCACTCTTTGCTTTGCAGTGTCCTGTTTTCTGACAGTGGAGGCAGGCCCCATGCTACCAATCCTGTTTCTAGGCAGTTCTCCTCTTATGCTTTACAGGGATGTAGGTCCCCAAAAAGATGATGTTATGGTCACTTACGGGGATCTACGCCAGCTCTGCTGCTGTGCAACTTCCTCTCCTTATTATCATTACTAGCATCGGCAGAACCATGCCATGAGCTGGTTTTGCTGAAAACTACAGAAAAAGGAACCATCGTTCTTCCACTCAGAATAGATTGAATTCTCTCCCTTGTTAGACAACCGCATGTTGCAAGTCATTGCTACACAGGTCTTAAATTTTGCTCTCATGGGAGCTCATCATTTGTCACTGCTAACTACCCAGTGAAAATGAGATGCAGAACACTTAAATGCAAAGCAGAAGTATTATAAAACATTATCAAATACAACATAACAAAGCATTAAAATGAGCCATGTAAGAGCTATGATCCATTTTGCCTTGTTTTACTTTCTTTGACTCACATTTTGTCCATGAGCTTTTTTGTTATAGCCAGTATGTTCATTGGCTGTGATACTTTTCCACAATGCTTTATCTTTCTATCTACTTTTGAAAATGCTGCTTCAGGTGAAAACGAATGAGTGGGGATTTCTTCTTTCCCTACAATAAACCTGAAAGAAAAAAAAACAACAACAAACCAGAATGAAACAGCAATTATATAAGCAAAACAAAGAAATACATGAAGTCCAATATAAGTCTCTAAGTCTTTAAGAGAAGTTTTAAGTTACCCACAGGTCTGCAAAAGAAAATGAATTCTATACAGCTGCCAAACCTTGTATCCATTTGAAAAGATCAACATCTATCAACATATATTTAAACTTCAGAAAATGGTCACAATTGCTGCCAGGAATTTTTTTAAACTAGGAACAAGGACATTACTAAGGAAGTTCATCTCTCGTACAAAGGAAGAATGCTAAATGGGAAAATAAAACAGCCCATGGAATATCTCAATTACCTCCAGCAAAACTGAGTTATATAAAGGTTGACAATTAGTATAATGTTTTTATAAAATATCTGTTCTGTAAAATCTTCAGAATGTTTTCACTCCTACCAAGAGCATCAACTTTGCTTTGCTTGGCTTCATCTTCAGCCTTCTTTCTTCAGCCAGAAGTTGACAGTGTCACTATAACGGGGTTCATCTTAGGTGTAGAATTATTGTGTATCAACAGAGGACACCATGGCAAGATGTTTCCTAACACTTATAATCCAATTTATGCTGCACTGTGGCAGTCTTGCTGAGGGAGATGATGGTGCAAAGGTTTGTCATTCCACACATGACTGTGAGCTGGTGATTTCAGAAAGCACTGTCTCTGCACGGTGCCACAGGCGTGTTTCATGTCTGTATTTCTGGACTACAGACTGAATTATTTAACTATTGGTACTTTTACATCAAATTCCATGGCTGTTTCATAGTTGTAAACTCTATAAAATATTTCCCACTACCAACAACAGCTTGACTTCATCTCTTTTCTTCACCTTGAGTTGCCACCATCCATGCACTGGGCTGTCCGACTGGTAGACAGGCAACAGAGTGCGTAAGGGAAAGGTAAGGATAACATGTCTTCACGCTTCTGACACAACACATGAAACCAGAAGAACTCCGTGTAACTGCAGCAAATGAGTAACACCAGAGGGTCCCATTGCAAAGAAAATTCCAGGAGAGCCTGGACCACAATGGCAGACATAAGGTTTAGTGGCATGTCGGGGATATCTCAAATGAACATGCTATAAATTCGTGCTAGTGACATAACTACTGTTGTATTCATTAAACATTTCGCAAATGCAGCAAATAAACTCCAGGTCAAAACACAGCAGCCATTTGCCTCCAGAAGAATACTGGGAATCACAAACCCCAGTTTAAGAAAAACATTAATGCTCCTTCAAAACCATGCAACTATATGTCTGCATTTCCTTTAACAAAGGTCCCAAATACGAAAAGACTCCTCTCTCACTACCATACTACGCCTTCTTCAACATATGCTGTATACCCCAAAAGTTGGAAAGGTTTTACAACAGCACGATTTTTCTGAAGAACACTCTTTTCATACAATGCAGCTGCCACTGTGCACGATTCCTCAACTCACAAAAATGTTACTTACTTTAGTGCAGAGTATGTAAATCCTTTCAATCCATCTTTGCACCTGGAACATAAAACCAACATTTTTTTTCTATAACGGGCTGCCTTCAATACAAAGTGTTATAGATTAAATACTGAGCAGAAGGGCTGTGGATAAACACCAGCTTCTCATTAATGGCACATCTGTAACAACTTCTGTGGCTATCCCTGACTTTCTGAGTTGTCACCACGGCCATGGGACATCTCGGAAACAAAGGGTACAGTACACAAATGCCAGCACTGCTCTTTTTTATCCAAACCAAGAGTGGAGAAATTTTTAAAGGATGGTGACAGAACCGCTGGGGTGACAAGGGAATACTTTATGGAAGACACGATGAGTTTTACAAAATATAAATGTTACTACAAGAAGAGAAAGGAGGGTTGGACCTCAATAAAATACCCACCCTCTTGTAAAGAGCTGCAGGGAACAGTTGTTCTGACTTTGAGATAAATTGTTCTACTTTGTGCCGATCTCTGCAGCTCGTGACTTTAAGAAGTCTCCCAAGCTGAAAGCTCCAGTTTTTCAATTAAGTAGTGGTTGTTCTGATTCTGAGTTTGATTACATACATTCTTCCTTAAAGACTATAGGGTTCCTTGTGTGAATAATGACCTCAGTAGAAAGTTTGTAACTGGCTGTGAAAGATTTAGGTTATTGACATTTTTCTGTCCAGTGTTCAAGGCAAGGAGCGGAAACTTGCAGTTGCTACAGATTCTTCCTGGAAGACGTCTCGGTGTCATGTTGGTAGCAAGTAAACAGCAGATACCTGTGTTCATGTTTTTTCCCCTCTTTTATCATATTGCATGGGGAATACACCATGGTAAGAATGCATTATTGCCAAGATACATGAAGCACGAAGTAGTAACTTACCAACATCATAATTTCAAGAACACATCTACTCTAAGGGAAAACAGGACAGCAGTCACAAAAGCTTTGTAAGCAGGAGCAGATGAGCACAACCCTTTTCCTGCGGAGATCAAGTTGTTCCTGGAACACCCGTGCCCCCACCATCCCAAACGCACAAATTACCACCTCCCAGAAACGCACCATGTGTGGCCAACGTGGCTGGATACACAACAACAGCAAGAAGAACATAATCAGTTGAAAGATGTTCACACATCAAGAAAGTCTTGCTTTGTCCTGGCAGGCAAGCGCCCACTGCAGTGTTGGTAAGACATCACACCATTAAATTGTCCTGGGAAGCTCTTCCCAAGGGTATGGCCTTCAACATATGTTTCCAAGGACTTCCTTTTGTCACCACGTGCACGGTGCTAAATAAATACTAGGCACAACTACACACAGCACCAGAAAATACATCCTGAAGAGTTTCTCTTTTAACATGACTGCACCCAAACTATTGGTCACGGATACGTGATCATATAAATAAAATTGCTCACTGTAATTAATACAGAACTTTGAAACTAAAGTTATACAAACATTTTACTTTTTATGATTTTCTGCCTATGGAATTCAGAAATTGAAAATTATCATAGCACTTTTATAGAACGATGGATTGAAAGATGTATTAAGCAACTGGTGAGGGATGGACTGAAACAAATGAAATCAGCTTTGCCCAGAGACCACAGCAAATCACTGGCAGAACACACACCCTCTTTATCCACAGAACCACAGTCTGGTATCACAAGTTTGATTTTAAATGTACAATTGACTGTAGGTTAAATGCCTTTTGCATTGGACACGTTATGCCTAATAGCTGCCAGCTCAGGAATAGGGCCTTAGTTTCTACTTTTCCTTTCCAGGAAATTAAAACCACACACAAACTGCATGTAAGTGTTTCTGGAATATTATCAAAACAAAAAAGTAATTCTGGTATGAGCACAATGATATTTTTGCTTTCATCGCGCCAATGCAACCGCGTTTCCAGCCGTACGTTCCATGATTCCTTCATGGCACCACCAGATGTCCCCACCCACCCAGGGCTGGAGCCTGCCCCACCCCACTTCTTCTGCTTTAAACCCACCCCACCTCTGCCATTCTCATTTCATTTGCTTTAAACCCTCCTCAGAGAAGCTGTCGCTCAAATCCTTTCTTCACTAATACTGAAAATCAGAAGACATCTGAATTGCCGAAAGAGAAAACGGCACTCCAAGCCCCTCCTCATTACTCCAAGAAACATGAAAATCTTTCTAATGCCTACTCTAATTACACAAGTAAAGCCAATTTTATGCAATAAGTATTGGCCATATCAGAGTTTTATTAGTTATTTTTGTTTCTCTTGTTTTATGATTCTATGTAGCTATACAGCTATGAATCCCTCTGCAAAATGCACCAAAGTTAAATACGTAGTTCAATACAGACGTAATGCTAAAGATACAATTCCATTTTCTTCCCATTAAATAACAAATTTGTTAACTTATAACACAGTATATTTCTTAAAAAGAAAATAATTCCTGCTGCTTGCTGTCTAAAATGTCTTGTGTGAAGTCATTACGCAAAACTAATGTGTATGTGAAAATACTGTGTATTGGGGGTTTCAAGAGCAGGAGTCCCAGAGAAACAAGACTTTTGATCAAGAGAAACTGCACCGTAACTTTCCCTTCTCTGACACAGCAGTTTTGCTCTTAAAAATGAAGCAGCAACCAGTAACAAAACTGGAAATCTCATTTTTTTGTTTTTTTCACATGAATTCAGTATATCAAAGCTGTCATAATACCGGTCTAGAAATGGAAATTGCCTTATTTATTTATTCACTCAGTAGGTACACAACCCTGGAAGCAACAAAAAACCCTTCCCCGCTGGCTCCAAACACACTTTTTTGAGGGACACACAACAAAACCCCTCTTGTGACAGCAAAGGGACGTCACAAATTCAGCGACTGACCTCAACGGCGACTGCCGAGGTACAACGCTCGCTGCACATGGCACGTTTCATCGACACCTGGCTGCTAATAACTGAACTAAGACTAATGATTTGCTTCATACAGCCACTAATTGGTAATAATAATGCCACCACTAATTGGTAGTAATAACTTTCACTCAATGCTTCATCGCTCAAGGGGTGAAAAAGCCTGCACTCTGCCGCTGACCCCCGCGAGCCATTCAAGCTGCAAATGAGCACAGCAAGATGCATTACGTGTGCCCAGCACTGCAGACACCCGGGAGTCAGGAAAAATCTCAACCGAGCATTAAAAGTCTGTTTTTAAGGTATTATTCAACCCAAATATCTGGGACAATGGGTGCGTTAGCAGTTCTCGGCGTAGCCCACCTCTGCTACCATTCCCACCACTCTGAATGCCCCGGGACCAAATCCCAAGCTGCAGAAGGGTAGCACCGTTGGGCGCATAATTTTGCCATCAGAGTGGAATTTGTCCGTGGTACAAAGCCAGCGGCACCAGCGACTCTGCCAGCTGTTCCCCTTGGGCACCGTGTACCTGATCATGCAGAGAAACGCTCTGCTCCATTACAGCTTGGTTTTGGCCAGAGCCGTGGTTGGAGCCCGAGGAGCAGAAGAATCAAGGAGCCACAGTAATAAATTTGGGTTCTCCAAATTCCCCTGCTGGGACAACTTTGGCACGTGAGCAAAGAGGGTCGATTTTAATCGTGCATATTTATAACGTAAATTTAACTTATGGCCACACACATTTGTTTTTTTCATAAAGAAAACAGCAAAAGTGGAATAGAGCCAAGGATTGATACTTCCAACATGACACGAACTAACTAATTATTTATGTTTGTGTATGTAAAGAGGTGCTGTACATGAGGCTACACTCCTTCCATCCTCTGGGAAGGAGAAGTTCCCACACTGAACTGCAAGGCCGGATGCCAACAGTTACGTTTTGGGGTTTTTTATTAGTATGTCTTGTCATAACTCTTCTGAAGATTTTCTCTGTGACCAAGCCATACACCCTGCACAAGGAACCTTCTGAGGAAACAAGTCACTCTTCACCAACCGAACTGGAAAGGAGCTCACAGCAACAACATATGCCACGTTTAACAGTATCCCCATATTGCTTACGTTATCCTTCAGGGTAAGAGCAAATTAGACACTTTTACATGCAGAGCTCACATTATGGCCGTGTGGGAAGGAAACATGGCCAGTACGGGACACCACGTGTTGATGTATCACTGCAGCACATCTGCCCATAAGGACTGGATGGGGGAGCACGTTTCCGAGTTAAGGTGTTTCGTTCTACGGAGAAAGGAGGATCATTATGATGACACATGAATGTGTCTGAACAGATCGGCTACAGCCCTTGCTAGGAGGAATTAAAGGCTATCCATGCTCCTTTGTGAGCTGTGCTGAACTCAAGAGGTTTATCTATTTTCTGGTTTGAGTTACTCAGACAGGTTGCCATAGCTTCCTCCTCCTGTTTTTCTATCATTCTTTCCTCATCTTCTCATCCTTATCCTTCCTTCCTCATCTTCTCCCCAGTGCTGTCAACTGCAACAGCTGTCATTTTTCCGAGATGTCTTCCGTAACCATTTCTCTTCTTCCTTTTCCATCTCCTCATTTGCTCTTTCTTCCTGCAAGCTGCAAGTATTTCCCTTCCCATCTGCCCAGTGAAAAGTTTTTATCAAAAGCTCATTTCTTATTCTTAAAAAAAATCCTTTAGTACCTTCTCCACACCTCCTCACAGGCTGACACTTTCTATCATGCTAATCAAGTGGCTTGTGACTACAAGATTGAAAGTGCAGCATCATCACAACTGAAAAACAGGATTATAAAGAAATTCAAGACTCTGGGACACACAATTAATCATTCTGAATTAGAGAAATGGAAGGATTAGTTCAAGCTCAGTTCAAAGTTGTTCTGAGACTAATTTGTTTATGTGCTACCTGTAACATAAAATCACATTTTGGGAATGATGGTTTTCCAAAAGTCTCAGAGATCCCAGAAAAATTCCAAACCATTAAGACCTTCCTCACTGAGGAAGTAACCATGTAGAAAATAGTTACTTTAAAAGGAAGTATTTTATATCTCTGGATATAAAATAAGAACTAATCCAGTCAAATCTGATAAGACAAAGGAAACTGAAGCCAAAGGTTATTCAGAAATGTGTACCACTAGTATTTTTCCCAGCGGAAGAACAAATATTTTCATTTTTCAGTGGAAAATATGATTCTTAAAAATTATAATCGGACATGCCACAAAGTCTATTTTGAATTGTCATTACTCAGTTGTGCTAAACTTTCCAACTATGTGAACACTATCTAGATCCCTCTCAGTGACCAAAGAACATAATTATTGTGCTAAACCTACTGACCAAATCCATCAAGCTGTCAATGGTTTATGGAGAGGCTGCGGAAAGACATTTTGGTCCTTACGTAGATAAATCTATGGGAAACTGGATCCTAAAAATCTTTACAAAGATATGGTTGTAAAAGAGTCTTCTGACTTCAGGAATTACGCATGACTTTCACATACTTCAAAAAAAAAATAATAAAAGCATACTCTGCTTGTAAATTTTCCTATCAGAAATAAAGTGCATCAAATCTGTACTTGCAGCACTTTGCATGGAAGCAGAGAGGGATTTAGATGCAATCTCTTTGGATCAAAACCATTGCTTGCAGCTGAGTAGCATCTAACCACAAAGGAGCTTCTTTTCTAGACCTACAGCTCCATTTTGCATGTGAGATCAAAGTGCAAGAAGTTTCCATCACAGAAGGTTAGGTTGCTTTACATGGAATATCCAACAAGTTGGTGTTTTTTTGCTTTTTTGTTTGTAATTATGGACATTTCAACTAAGCACCTTTATTTGTCTCTTATTAAGAACACTAAAATTTGCACACCTCAGAAAGATAACTCAACCCCAAAAGAAGGTCCATATCTCAAACTAAGTTATGATCCCCTGTATAGACAAACATTGTTGTCCATCCATCCAGAGGGAAATACATCTCTTAGAAACACCAAATAATCATCATTTCAAGGAAGCTGGAAGTGCTGAAGAGCACAAATAATCCGTTCCACGCACCAGCTGCTGTTGACTTCAGTATTTTCCCCAAAATCAAAGCTAAGCCCTTCCCTTGTGCTTAGCCCTTCCCAACTTCTCCCAGATGACGCAAGAGCAGGAATAACCTGCTTTCCTCTTTTCCTCCACTTTACCGGGACTGAGAAGGAAAAAATGATGGTAAATGTTTTCTTACCCTCTTCTTGATGAGGGTCAGGAAAGAGGCTGCACCTCCGTGGACGACATAACCCCAGGAGAACCAACGACAGCTACAGGCAGAGAATGTCACCACCACACTCGGTGTAGCTGCCTCCTATGAGACTCAAGGGGATCATGAGGCACAACTTGTGACATGTGCAGAAGAAATCCAGAGGCAAATCTAGGGGGAAAATACCCAGATTCTCTCTCTTCTGAATGTGCTCTTTTCTGGATTCAACATTAATTTTCTTTCTACCTTTACTTACAAGTCTTACCTATTCAACCCAAGGCTATGAAAAGGAGCAATTATAGCCAAAAAAATCTAATCTTGTACCCTGTGGACAACACGTATCTTCTAGAAGACATGTCAGAAATCAGATTAAAAATAACTGAATCAGAAGAGCTGTAGCAGAAATTCCTATAGAAACTACACTCCAAGCTATTAAATGTGCAATGCAGCTAGGATCAAAATGCATTGAAAAGCATCATGGCTTGTGCTTCCAAATCAGATTGATGGTTTAACTTCTGTATGTTTAACTAAAAAAGCAAAGAATGTATCCATGATATTTCTTTTACCTGTATCTGAAGTAAAAAATGTTCTTTTGAAAAGGCTACGTTTTTGTGACTACTACATGCAGCAAATATAAAATCATATTTTAAAACAAAAATGAACAAAGAAGAGCAAGTAGGAACAACATTGAAGGAAAAGGGTAAAAGAAGCACAGCAGAGGATGTACATTATTTTTTCTAGACCTAAATTAAATGCAGCATTTACAATACTTGGAAAGAAAGTGTGAATGGAAAGGACGAACAGTGTAGTCAACAGTGAACTGTAGTCCCATAAGCTTTCATGTAAATCCAAGGAATTACATTTTTGAAGAAAAATTTTGCAATTCTGGCAAGAATGTGATACTGCAATTGAAAAGGAAACTGTTTATACTGAAGTTAAATTACAATATTGGATTCAGGGCTGTAAACCAAAGCTGTTATCAATCAACATTTCACCTCTGATTGCTAATAAAGTTTGTGTGTCAATGCCAAATATGAAATCAGATTTCTAGTAACGTTAATTATCCTGCTACTTATAACACTCTTCAGAGATTAGTGCTTCCTGAGAAGTGTGTTTCTCTGTAAATGGAATTTCTCTTAAAAGATCTTAAAAACAAAGAAAAAAATTATTATTATTACTATTTTAGCCAGATGCAGTCCTTCCCTGTCTTTGTGTAGCAACAACGCTGTGTTGTGGCCTCAGGAGCAGCAAGTCACTCAGATGGCCCTGTTCCCTCCTCAAAATCCTTCGTCAAAACCCCCGCCCCACGCAGCTAACAGAAGAAGCAAACAGAAATTAAGAGTGGACTACACGGTGAAGTTAAGGATAAAGAGCGGGGGCTACAGGAAAGAAGTGGAGGAACTCTAGGAAAGAAGAGGAGGGACTCTTAGGAAGTGTAGGGATAAGACAAGGGGTAATGGTTTCAAACTGTAAGAGGGTAGATTTAGGTCAGATATTAGGGAGAAATTCTTCATTATGAGGGTGACAAGACACTGGCATAGGTTGTCAAGAGAAGCTGTGGATGCCCCATCCCTGGAAGTGTTCAAGGCCAGGTTGGATGGGGCTTTGAGCAACTTGGTCTCCTGGAAGGGCCCATGTCAGCGGGATGGGACTAGATGATGTTTAAGGTCCCTTCCAATCCAAACCACTGTATGATTCCATGACTTACCTGTTGAGTTCAATCGGTTTGCTGATTTTTGGAAGGTGATGTCATTTTTCCACTGTCCAATCGTAATTTTTTTTTTATCAAGAAAGAGTAACTTTCTGCTACAGCACAACCCAAACACTCTCTCTAAATTAGGCACAGAAACAAAAATAGGAAATGGCAAAAAACCCCCAAAGGCATGAAGATGGGAAGTCCAATTGCCTCTAGGGAAATGAGGATACAGAGGAAAGCACCTTGATGTGTGCACAAAACCACGTCCACCTCTGAGGCCGAGGTTGCGCTGATGCCATCTCATTGTTGTTAGAACAATGAGAACAGTCAGTTTGTCACCAAGGGGACACGCTGTTATGAGATTAAAAAGCAAATGATCTTCGACCCATACTGGATTTGGCTCAGGTTAAATACTGGTAGGATTTGCAGTAATTCGAACTTACACAGAGACCTGTGCTAAATTCATCTACCGCCAAGTTCTCCTCTGTCTTTTTCTACTGACTCTTTGCAATTGAAAAAAAAAAAAAAAGAAGCTAAGCTTGTTGGAACTGTTTTCTGTAAGCAGACTTCATGCTATTTTCAGGTGATTAAATATTTCAGTAAGCTAAACCTCTCTCGTAGAGATTGATTGATTAATTCCAGCATTCAAGAGAAATGGGTACAACATTTGCGTTCCGCAACTGATCCCATAATTGGATTCCAGGGCAATGTTTGGCCATTTGCTTTGTTTCAATTTTGGGAAGATGTGATTAAGAGGAGCTGATCCATTTATATTTTTATATTATATTACCCGTATCTATGACATTTAATAGAACTGACAAATATAATCAGAATAAACTTATAATGAAATGAAAAGCTATACCGAGATTTTAAAGAAATTAACTCTGAATACGTCTATGCCATTGCCAAGTTAGGTTGCAGAGGGAAGGCAACACAGGCTTCTAGTGAGTCATTATCAGTAATGAATTGACTTGAAGTGGGATTTTTACTCTCTTACTCAAAAATATTCTTAATTGTCTGTAAGGCAGGACGTTGCAGAAATCACTGTTACAACTAGGTATTGAGCCATAAGCATTAGGGCAGGACCAGTTGGTTCCTACATTCAAGTTAAATGATCATGATGCAAAGTTTGCTGAAACTTAATAATTTCTCGCTATAGAATATTTCTTTCTTTGTGATGACTGCCCCATGCAGATTTACCTGCTTACCTGGAGTTTACAAACAGATCTCCAGCAAGACGCTGTGCTGTGTAGACATGACTCTGAGGTTCCTAAGTGTCATGGGAAGTCTTGAAAATACACTAAAATATCAAAACTGCGCTCACAGAACCACAGAGTAAACAAATATTTGTGCACAGCCTCAGAAAACGCTGTTTTGAGAACCAAATCACAGTGCTACCACAGAAATTCACTCCTGGGTAACTCCCTTGTTGGTTTATACTGTAGCAAGGGACCGAATTTTACTCCAACATAGTTCTATTTTAAATTACTGCAGTGCTGTTCAGATAGGTCATATTTTCAGTGCTGCACTCCAGGTGCAGTATTTGAAATAGAAAATTGTGTAACGAAAAAAAAAAAAGACAAAAGTTGAAACACTTGTAATGAAACTTGGGGTCATAATTCGAGGGGCAAAATGCCACCTCTGCGACAAACTTCCGGTCCTTTCTTATTCTAGTAAGAACATAAATGTGGCTTCTGAATATCCCCAATGCTTCCAATTTAGGTAGTTTTTTTTCAACAAACAACTTTAAAAAAAAAGCCTACATACCAAGAATGTGTGTAATCGTCCAGGTAAAACACAAATCTCCCCAAAAACATGAAGAAAAAAATAATTCTGTAGCATGGAATTCATTCTACAATTAACTAATGTAATTAAGTGAAAGAATATTTATGAAAATAACCTTCAAAAATATTGCTGGGAAGTTAACTGCTGTTGATATAAATGTTTACAAGGTCAATAAAACCACAATTATTTCGTTCTGCAAATATATCAGAGGCATTTACATCTACTACGCAGAGACAGTATCAAAGCCTGGCCAGTTCCTACGAGTATAGCGAGAGTGTCACCATCTCTGAACTCCATCACAGTGTCCCAGTTCTTGGGGTGACTGGGTTTCACTAAATTACCAACTAACTTTATCTCATTTTCACAGGGTAATTTCTAGCATCTCCAAGATGCAAAGCATGAACACATGAACTGAATCAGGCAAATCAGAGAAGTCCAAATGACTACATGTTTGCATTCTGGGAGAGGCACTGGAGAGTGTTTTTTTTAAGGCTGGAGTGTTGTTGTTTCAGATTTTGAGACTGAAAACACAGAAAATTCCCATTACATTTCATCTGTACAGAGAGCTCTGGACACTTGTTAACTTCTTTCCACTCATAAGAGAAAGAAAAAAAAAATCAGAATTAAGATTAACCAAAGAAATATTAGCCCCACTTTCCAAGCTGGGCAATAAGGTCCATCACAGAGTATTTTTTTGTACTTCTCTTGCAGAGCACAGACATGACACCTGACAGATGAGAGAACACACTCACTTCAAAAACACAATATACTGTGACTATACCACTGAAAATAATATTGGAGTAATTCTGCTGCTAACACAGCCTATATATACAAAGTATATTGTGTTGTTCTTCAGTGCCACATTCTAAATATGTATGTATATATGTATTCTAAATATGTATGTATGATGGTTCAAGATTTCTAGAATGCTTCATCAAAATATGTATCTAAATACAACTCGTGCCTTTTCCTAAAACATATGATTCATCAAATATTTAACACCCACTGATCAGAACTCAGCACCGTGGCGATGTTGCCAGTTGGGAATGGGGCTGTGGACTTTACCTACCCCTTGTTTCACCTCCATCGAATTTCTTACAAAAGCAGAGAAAGTTTTAAGTGCAAAATACTCCTCAAAATTCACAAACTCCTCAAAACACCCCCCAGAAAACACAACAGATAAAGACACTTAAGTAAATTTCAGGCTGTGTGAATCTGGGTATAAGTACCTCGCACAGAAATCAGCATCTATCGAAATGATGCAGTTTTACTCCCTGTCCTTCGAGGAGTTAGCCAGAAGGATAACGATAAGCTATCCTGATGCAACTGTGGGAGCTAGAAGTAATGTACACTTTAGTAGGAATAAGATGACATAATTGGAGAAAGCAAATGACACTGCACTCAGGGCCTCTGTCTGCCTTTGGAAAAATCATAGGGAATGATAAAAATTTAAAACAGCTCCCAAATTAGATGAGTGTGAGTCTTACCAGCCTCAGTTCAGTTTATGAGATTTTAAAGAACCAGTAACTCCTCTCACCATTTCTCACCTGTTTTAAACCTCTATTACCTGCAAGTAGCTGAGACAGAAAACATGTGACACTACACTAGGAAGCCAAAAATTACACGGTAAAATGTAAACTTATTTGGTAAGGTGAGTAAGTGGCACTGATAAAACAGAAACAAGTCATCCAGAAATGCTGGGTAACATTACCCAAATGAAGACATTACAGAACCTAAAGAGTCACAGCTTGCCCTATATCTACAAGTCAAAGATTCAACCCAAATCATTTGCCTATGCAAACACAGAAAAATGTCACAAAATCCTTGGTGACTTGACCCATTTTTAGTCAGATAACCTCTAGCTTTCAGCAGCTTCTACACTCTATCAAGCACAGTCATCATCACACTCAGCATCTTTGCAACTGCTCCAGTAACAGTGAACAAGAAATACGTGCAAGTTCCCAAGTAATACGTACAATAAAAAGCACAAATGTGAGAATGTTTGCTTTTCTTCTGTACTTGTTCTTGTTTTGTTGCAACATATGAAGTAAAGGGTCAGTTTCCAGAAGATGAGGATCTCATTGTTATGAAGGAAGGCTGTCAGGCACCCTACAAGAGTACGGCACTGGGGTGTCTTGCTACTGACCACATCCTCACTCCGGTCTCCCTGAACTACTCCTTTTGAGGGTCCCAGATCAAAGCAGCCTCACATGGAGCTACCTACTGCCTTAGCTCACAACCCAAGCTGAAGCACTCCTGTCCACGCCACTGTCACTCTACACTCAGGCGAGTTTGTCCCAGCAAGAAAAGCAATAACTCAAGTCATGTGGAAAACCAGGCAAGCACTGCACGGCGCTGCTGTGCCAAGACAACGGCAATGAACTCCATCAATGATCTACCTCATGCAAAATTCACATGCCATCGGAAAATCACAGAAAGTTGGTCTTTGATAATAGATAAGGTCTAACCATTGCTATTTTGGGAAAATAAAAGATGCTATTCAGGCTTAAATTCAGGATAAGCATGGGAAACCAGTATAACTAATAGCATACTTGTGATGTGTTCACATCTGCTTTTGTCAGTTACTAAATATGCAGCATAATCTTCATCCTTCTGGCAACAAGTCATCTCTTTTCTAGAGGAGGGCAGTTACAGTCTGATTATGAGCCACCAGTGTGACTGCAGTAATGAAAAAGCCAACATAACTTCGGGATGTTTTAGACAAGTTATTTTTAGCAAAGATGAAGTTAAACAATAAATATCGTGCTGTCTGGGGAAGGACACACTAGACAAAGCTGCAATCCAACCAGTTGCCCAAGGAGGAAGGTGCCTACTGTGAGAAACCATCACACATAAACAAACGTTGTAAGCACCTGCAAGACATGTCTGACAATCTACTCACACTTACCAAAAAAACCCACCAACAAAACCCTTTGGACACCGAGTAACACTTTGTGACTGGAGATGTATGTGTCATACACTATTGACTTGATTCAGGCTTTGGACCCGACGCACGTGACATTTTCTTTTCAAAACAATCAGAGAAGCATAACCTAATGGCAGATGTCCGGAATGAATACAAAATTAGTTAGATGAGAAGTGAGAGCAGTTATCAACAGCTTCCTGATGAATGGGAAGGACCTACAAAGTGGTTCTCCACAAGGACCTCTCCTGGACGTCCGCTACTCAATAATTTCAGCACTGAGAGAGGTGAAAAGAGCAAAAAGCACGTGGCTATTACAGTTGCAGATAGTACCAAGCAGAAAAGGGCTACCAGTGGAAGAGGTAAGCTCAGAAAAATCAGGATGCTATTCGTCAATTGCATAGGCACTATATATGTATGTAGAAATAATCAACTATGCAAACACAGGACAAGAACTGTGGAGGGTGAATAAAAAGCAAAAGCTGCTCTGGGATGTAGAAGACAGGCTGCGACCTGCAAAACACTGAACTAATTCTTTGGCTTATCAGGTTTATCAGCTCAACTAATTTTTCTCATGTATCACACTTCAAGATGGACTCATTTAAGGGAAACCAGAAGAGAACATTGAGAATAATTTGTATGGAAAGTTTGAAATAACTGGCTTTGTTGAGTCTAAAGAAGAGGGAAGAAGGGGTAGAGGGAGACAAGGAAAGAAGCAGCTGGGAAGATGTGATAAGTTTGCTACAAAGTGGAGGGAATAATCTGTTTTCTGCAGCATTTGTGGTGGACAGAACAAAAAGTAATAGACCAAAATTACATCAAGATACATTCAGATTAAAAACTCAAAAATCTTGTGATAAAAATGGCTAAGAATGGGAATAGATTGTGGATGGCATAGACTCTCCATTACTGGGCATGAATGGAGAAAGTGATGCTTCCTTATTGTATAGGTAAAACTAAACAGTTCGTCATGATTTAAGTCCTTTTAGTTCATATTAAGAGACAGCCAACTGCCTTAGTAGTGAAACTCACAGAAGGGCCAAAAAGCACATCTGCCACTACTTCTGTGTTTCATAGAAACTTGCAGCCAATAGGAATTAACTGTTCTACTTGCTTGTGCCAGGCACTTCTTCCAAAACATTCCACAAGAAATAATGTCAACTGTAACTGATAGACCAAGGACTCTGAGCATCCAGAGCATCCAGATCAGAGCATCTGTACCCACCCAGGTTAAGCAGGGCAACCCTCCATCCGCTCCTTCTGCTGCCAGTTTTCTCGCACTGACTCCTTCAGGAGACACTTTATGTCTCAATCTTGCTTCTGAGATGAGTTCCCTTTATAAGGCTTTGGTGACAATGAATAAACAAACAGGAATTTCCAGGGACGTGTCCCTTTAATTCCATCAGAAGCACCAAGATGCAGGAAACTAAAGAAAGGGTGTAATATGGAAAGGCAAATTTTTGGCACACTGGACCTGCTGATACTACACATATTAAAAGATAAGGATGAAAATCAGCAGCCAAACGACTTGCACCATCAACTATGCCTTCAGCTCTAGCTTCCCAGTGAAAAAGTTCAGTTTACACTCATGTCCAGGACGTTTGGACAGTTTTCTTCAGGGGGATTACATTTCTCCATCTATCTCTCCCCAAGCCAGAACGTGTCTTTTTCTCTCACTGCACCTGATGCTGACTCACAGACTGCTCTGGACGCTGCAAAGCCCCGAAAGCAGATTAGACGAGGCTGCTTAATTTTTAATTTGCAGTAACCAAGTGGAGACAAATCCAAGTTCTAGTAGCACGTTCTTGGCCTTTTTTTTTACCACTGTAATATGTACTCATGACTGTTATGTAAACAATTTTACAAGCTTCATATAGCAGATGGCAATTCTTGGACCTATGCCATTTCGAATGTTTATAATAAAACTTATAAAATGTACTTCATGCAGAAAACTGCAAAAAAAAATCAGTATGGTTTTAGAATTTCACTTGTAATCCCACAAGTAACTACAGCAATAGCTTCACACTAGTACAACAATCACCAGCCAACAAAGTTACGCAAGTTATTACTAAGTACATGAACCAGGCAGTACGTGCCGGCTGCACGGTCATTCAGCCCACCAAGTGCTTATTAGAAATTAATTTTATTCATTATTCTCCACTGGCTACTGGCATATAATATTGTCTAAAACCAGCAACATTAGACATGTTTCACCCAAAACATGTATAGCTGAAGGTAAAAAAAAATGTAAGTATTGGTAAAGTGAAAAAACTTAAAAGATTTATAAAATTATGTAACTGTGTAAACGTGCAGATTCCTGGCAAATTTTAAATATATACTCACAGAAAAAAAGTTTTTAAATAGCTAAAAATAAATTGCTCCCTGACAGGATTTAGGAAACCCACAACACTTGTGAAAAAGAGACTATTGGAACTGTAATCAACCAAGAGTTGACGTTTTCCAAAAAAAATGTGAAGAAGCCATGTTTTGAAATGGTGTATTTCAGTCTACAATACTGAGAATAAGGAAAGGATTCATGGCAAGGATTAGGATGCTACAAATCATATGGAACATATGAATAGGAGTCTGTTTCCATGTATCAATAGGGGTTTAATTTCTGAATGAGAAGCTTAAGCGAGGGCACATTCTTTTGTAAAACATCCCACGGCTTTCCTAGAATACGCAGACTTGGTAACATCCTCAGTTCTAATTTCATTCAATAGCTTCTTATAAATCTGCTATCAACATTTCATTTAATGCTTAAACCAGTAATTGGTTGGACCTGTTTTTTTGAGAAAGATAATAAAAGAAGAAACAAAGTACATGATAGGTGGAAAATTAAATTCTCTCATTCTGCAAAAAAAGAAGAACGGGTTAACTTCTCAAAGTTTGCCACAGTGGTTGCTATCTGAAACCACGATTAACAAGGGAAAAAAAAAATAAATCCTCAAACAGCTGGAAACCATCGTAGAGATAGAAAATAAATCACTTGCGAGTGAATTCCACGCTCATAAGCCCTAATCAGGACTCTATACAAGCAACAAAACAAACAAATCCCAGAAGGAACATCAGCATCCCTGGTAACCGGTGTCTGCTAATTGCAGAGCATCAGGACAGCTTCAGTGGGGAAGCAGAGACTGAATGGGACTGTCTGATAAATCAACTACCCTCAAACACTCCACACAATATTCTTGACCCTGTAGGTCACAACCTCTTGCTCCTAAGTCACTCATGCAAAGGGGTATAAAGAGGGTTTGCCCCATTCTATTAAATCCTTGTAATTATTTGTTACAGTTTTAAGTCCTCTAGCGTTATATACACAGTAGTTTGGTGAATCGCACATGCCCTTTTCAAATGGAAAGACAATAGACAAAATGGATGTAATTTAAAAACCTTTAAGGTAGCCCCTTTTATATTTAGCGGTTAAGAATTCTGTGTAGTAGACAAGTTGTAGCAGACAAATTAAATACAATAGCCTCCTATTATGCCTAAACCAAACAAATGTCAATTACTTCACAATGAAAGGACATTAGAAATTTATCTAAAGCTCAAATCTGCAACAAAGATGGGAAAAACACATACAGATCACAACTGGATATGAAAAAAAGGGTATCATCAGAGAGCAGCACAGTCATAAATAAATCTTTGGACAGTCAGTTTGCATCTCAAATTTCACATCACTTAACAGTTTGCTGTCAAATATAATATTTCTTTTATGGTGTAATTTGGCTGAAATCTGCCAAATGCACTGTATAAAAATGATTACTTCACTTTATGAATCACTTTTCATCAACATACTTTTAAATACAGCTGTGAAACCTTTGTTCTAGAGAAAAACAAAAATTTTACATTGTTGATTTATCTGTGATGGAGCGAAGGGTGGAGTCCAACGATTTGGGATGTGGTTTTTTTTTTCATTTACTTGCTCAGAATTTTAAGTGTAACTATTTCTTTTACAAATACATTTCAAAATACACAAAACTATGTGCACTTCTATCTTCCAAAACAATGTTATATGACAGTGATGAATGTGTTTCATGATGTGCTGGAAAAAATTGACTCATGGAATCCAGTCAAGTCTTAAGGGAAAAAGTCCCACCTCCAGGCCAGCATATCAGAGCTCTGGATTCCATCACGGAGTCTGTTTCAGTTGTATTTCTAATCCTACTACTAACAGTGAAGTCTAAACCCCCAGAGATGTGCCCTCTTCAAGAGCCATGTCTGGCAGCAGTGGCAGAAGCATCTAAACCTGGACAGTTGGAAAGGACACAGTTACCAACGGCTGTCTTACTCTTGCCAAATCCTACTGGAGTATTTCATTAATTCTTTCCTCCTTTTCAGATTCACACTCCATCCCTATGGGTCAGAAGAAAATATGTAGAAGAAAGTTTAGCGTATAGGGAGCAGAGGAAAGTTGGTTACCAGGAATTTGCATCACAGGTAGCTTCAGTGCGCTCTGATCTGTTTCAGAAAAAGTTCCCATAGGGTTGGGTATTTTTTCGTGTTTGTATAATGTGGACATTATTTAAAAGCTCTTCTCTGGAAGGCAATCCTCAAAGATGATGGGTATTCCTATTCCCAGTTCAAATACTCAAGAGTTCAGAGGCTTCTTGACACCTGTCCAGGAGATGACTCGAACCTGGAGGTACAACCCTGACAAAGCGCCACATGCCTTGAAGCTTCAGAATACTTGTGTGCTGAGGCTCCACAAAGCCCTCTTCTGCATTTCCATTTCATCTGACACATTTTAGCTCTCTCCAATGATCAAGCTGCCTCTCTTCTTTCATCAAGAATGCACCCAGACCTTCCTATGCCTTGCCAACGAGTAACACAGGTTGCAGAATGTCTTTTCTCCTGTCAAGATGCAAGAGGCTCTGCAGCCTCAGTGTCAGAGAAGAAGACCGAGTAACGCTGCACCTCGGCATTAAACCTCCTGGCTTCCCAGGACAGCTTTCCACATGTTATGAAGTTGTGAGGAGGAAAAGCAAGTGTGCTGCTGTTCTGTATAATGAAGCTGAGATGATGGAGAAAAGACATATTTTATCTTCTCTCCCATTTATGCTTACACTTCTCAAGCATTCAGATTCTCTGTCAGGATTTTAACTTTGTCCAGGCTTTTTTGTTTGAGGTTTGTACAAGAGGTTTTTCTGTTGTCTCATCAATACAGAATTTTCACGGTTGCAAACAATAACTTAACTTTAAAATCGACATTGAAATGTTATTCCAAATTAGTTCCAATTAAGAATTAACAATAGTCATCAACTGTTTGCTTTGATACTTCAAAGTACACCCAAAGTTTTGATACCAGAAACTGCTATTCCAAATCCTGTTTTTTATTCATTCAACCCTCAAAATTTGAACTAAACATATTCTGAGTTCAATAAATGATATCACCCCACCACTACACAAATCCACAGAATTTTTTTCTTACATTTAAATACAACAGACCTATATTCTTGTAAAGAAGATCGTACTTAGTCACAGAAGGCTGCTGCCTCTTTTCCCTCCCCTGGGTCAGCACAGGGAAGCCTGTATTCTGGTTCTGTAAAACTTCTTTTATAGCTCCCAGATTAGATGCAGGGTTTAACAGGTAAAGATGACCTTAGGTGAGCTTCCAGCGTGGAGATGGATTTCAGAGGAACAACTTTTTACTCATCAATGAAACAAAAAGCAGCATAGCATTTTCTGCTTGTTTTTCATCGAGTTGAATTGTTTTTATGAGAAAGTGGGTCAATTCTTGAATAAATTTGGCATCCTGAGTCAGTTTTCATGTCCTGTACAACTTAGATTTTGAGTATCTTCATAAAGACAGCATTTTATTGCTATCTACCTAACTTACCAGCACATCATGGTTAACCCCTCTCCCTTCAAGTTTGTTTAAAGGAATTTTTCTTCTTTTTTTTCTATTAATAGCTTTAAAAAGAAAGTAAGTTATACTGGGAAGGGTGTACATAAACAGTTAGAGACAAGAAAAATACCAGGACTTTCAAATGTCATTTACTATCAACCATGTAAGTTTTAAGGCATTTTCATCATCCACACTCAACTTCTCTAGCTACGGATGAACAGGCGAGCAGCAAAGAGTTTAAGAAGAATTAGGTTAAATAAGTTCTGTTCTTTTCATTAACAGCTAAACCAGCAAGTTCTTTCAGGAGCAAATAAATCCACTGAGCCTAATTTCCTAGCAATCTGCACGGCGAGCATATTCCACGCATGTAACACCCTCGTCTGTTCTCCGGGGTCTACAAAGGACGGGGGGTTCACCCGGGAGCCTGGGATCACCACCACAGCTGTCTTGTCTACACAGCTGCTTACTGTCACGAAAAAAAAAGGGAGCAGAAAAAAAAGCAGGATTTTCTGTATCTTTAGGACCTTTATGCTTTTGCAAATACAACCAAAAGCAGCTCTCGGGTTCAGAGGTTCCTCGCAAGGAGGCCGGCAGGAACACAGGACAGCGCTGCTGCAACCCTCCCTCCTCCTTGGGAAACCAGGCGACACACGGCACCGGGGTCAGGATTACCCTCGACAAATACACGTGAGGTTTTGCAGCTTTCTCCCCCGACAGAAATTACGTCTGTTAAAAGGCCAACGTGAAGAAGATATACTTAAGAAAAACAAACTGTCCCGGAGCCTTATCTTTTTCACATTTCGTCATCTGTTTTTGTGGGAAGTTTCTAGTACCATATGTTCACAATATGATTTTCAGAAGTTGCATATTAAACGCAATCCATTACATTTTGAATTGGAGACTCTCGTAAATCATTTTCTTACCCCCTTTTTTTCCTGACTGTCTTACTCCATAGGCACAAAGCAGCTTCATTTAAAAATGACACTGTTGCTTAAGAACTTAGCAAACCAACATTTTAAAACTTACATATTTTTCTAAACAGATACACCAGAACTACAGCGATCTGCTCCGTCTTTTGCAAAACATTCAAGGAAATTATATGAAGTGACACGAAACTGCCACAGTTTGTCAAAAACGTCCTAAATGAATGCTTTAATGAGTATGACAATTTGAGGTGTCAGTATATTTTATGTATAACCTTATAAGCCCATAACTCATCTATGCAAAACACTAACAGCAGGTGTGTATACAAACAACATTATGAACTAAATATAATCTACATTATAAATTGCATCTCAGTCCTTGCCTTTCTCAGCTTCCAGTGTTAGCTGAAAAATTACAACATGACACCAGATTGTACATCAATGTCTATACGTATAAATTCATATATATCTATGTCTAGGCAGTATTATTCCCTTTACTGGCAAAAAAATTACTTACTTCTCCCATATGGGTGAAAGCATTAATATCTGGGATATCCACATATTCTTCATCTCTAAATGAGGTTCCCAGCATGAGAGAAACCTATCTTTTTTTCCTGTTCATTTTTTTTTTCCAAATTTGAGCTTCTTCTAAATGAAGGCTCTATGGTGGTCCACTCTACCAAGTGACACAGTAGAGTGTGGAGTTTTACTGAACTTTACCAAATACCTTCATGCATCACAATCAGCCATGACACAAATATATATATATATATATACACATATATATATACACACACACAACCTCAGACACATTTTTTTTGGCTTCTTCTTTACCAGAGGGGCAAAATTTCTGACAGATGCCCTGCCCAGACTGGCAACACAAAGACAGGCTCAGAAAGGGCTCGCAGTGCAGGATCACGCCCATTGTATTGCAGTATCATGCCTATTTTTATTCTTGAATGATTAAGTATAATTATCCCATGAGTAAGTAAATCTAATTCTCAGCAAGGAACACCACATTTCTGATACACAAATCTTTTGCTGTGACCTTCTTCCAGAAACTCATCAGGCTTACTCGCTGTGAAGCCTTTCACTAAGGAATATAGGAAAAGAAAGGGAAATAAAAGGGAGATTTTCTTTTCTAAGTGTGTGGTGCTTGGTTGGACTCAGGCAGGCAGTTCAAGACTCGGTTAAATCTATTTAGATTAAAGACATAAAAAACCCTCTTCAGATCTGGGTGGTCTGTGTAATGTCCAAGAATATATGAATTGGCTCACCTTCAAAATCATTTTTTTTTCTTTTCCTCAACTAATAAATTATATCCACTTCTATCATAAAATCACAGGGCAGTGTCTGACAACACCGCTCACATATCCTGCTGGGTACACCACCGATATCCCGTGTCTATTCAATACAAACTAATGGAATCACTTACTGCTGCAACTGGAAGTGTGGATAAAAAGGTGGATGTTTTTATGCAACTTTACAAAGAGATCAAAAATTTAATTGCAATCATGTCCTAAAAAAGAAAAAAAAAAGCGCCAGCTCTCCATCTGTAAAATCAGCTGTGTGAGGTGTAGATCACATTTTTTTGCCAGAACTCTGCCGAAGCCAGAACAACTCTGACAAGGCAGAAATGAGCAATAAAACTGAATCCTGCCATAAAATCATGAAAACCCCCACAAAGTATCAAGGTATTATATTAATTTCCTGTGACAAAATCAGATTTTCAATGAAATGAACAGCCATGCAGGGCATCATTACAGTACCTTCAGTCTAGTCAACACTTCACAAATTCTTAACTGTTACACAGAATCACATTCAATCGAATCCAATTCTGGCAAGTCATACATCACCTCTGATTGTGCACATCATGTATGTACTGATTAGTTTGAATTTTTATTTTATATTTCCTAGCTCCCAATTATACCTGATTTTTACACAGGAAACAATTGTTAAGTACTAGTAAGTTAAGAGAATATTTTATTTTCAGGTATTACTGATGTGTATATGCGATATTTCAGTGGTAAATGGGCCAAACACAGCATTTAGTTTTCTAAGACCAAAATCCCTAGTATGTCAGCTTTAACTTTGTTTGAATCTATTCAGACAACACGTCACCTGACATGCACTGCCTAAACATTAAATTAAAGAAATGCTATCATAGTCACCTAGTTTGAAAAAAAAATTAAAGAAAATTAGTAGAAGAATGGAGAGAGAATTAATGAAAAACCTGATTTCCTCTGCAAGTCTGGCATCAACACATACATTACCTGTGCTGCATTTTTTCACCATCAAGAAATTATTAACAGGTTGTCTCAAAGCTTTCCAAGTATCTTTGAAACCCAAACTTCAATGCAAATGAATATGAACATCGCTTGCACAGTAAAGGGAATAAATCAGTAAAGGGAATAAATCAGTAAAGAGAATAGTCCTGCTTAGATATAGATATATATGAATTGATACGTACAGACACTGAGGAGCAAGCTGGGGCAGTGTGCCTGGTCTCTGACTACACACCTCCAGCAGCAGCACCGCTGCTCCAGCTGAGCCCTCACAGACAACCCTCCCTGGGCACCATGACCTGAACCCACCGACAACACTCGGCTCTTCAATATGGACGAACTTGTCCCCACAACAACTGCTGGGGACAGCCAGGACAACAGCCAGGCTCTCAAGAACATTATTAATGTTTTCTCCTAATTGCTTCCAAGAAGGAAAGGGAAATTCCTTCTCACCCATCCCATATAAGATTCACAACCCTCACACCACGGACAACTCAGCAACGTGCTCCCTATCACATTTTAACAGGCGCTCCACCAAACTGAAGATCTCTTAAAAGTTTTTCAAGAGGAGAGGGTCACTCACACACACAATTCCTGCCCAGTTGTACATCCAACCACATGGAGACTTGCTGACATATTATGGGGCCTCACCGCAGGCAGACTTGGCCACACATCTGAAGACTGTTCCTATTTCGTGCAGCTACAGCAGATCCATGAGCTTCGGTTTGCACCTTCACAAGACATGCTGCACCCTGCAAGAGCAGCCCTCAGCTGTTCTGAGGTCACTACTGAAGAATCTTCCTCCAAGGAAAGGGCCCGCATGTTAATTAGCAGAACTGAAACACATATGGACATCATTTAACAAAAAAAATATATTTTTTTTTTTAACTCGTAATTCACAGGGCAGTTTGACACAAGTTCTCTCCTTCCTACAAGCCGCCCTTTTTCCATCTTACGTCAGACTCCTACTCCTTGGAGACTTTGCAGAGGTACGAGACCGAGGAGATGTCCCCTTCCCTCCCAGGGAGGGCAGGTCGGGTACAGATGACCTGTGGTGCAGACCCCGGCACTCCTGCCTACACAAGCCCATTTTGCCGAGCCCAACCCAGAAGACCACGGCTCCATTACGGATTTCCTCTGAAAGTACCTTCTAGCACTGAGATTTTTAAAGCCAATGGAGGACTAAGACCTCCTGTGGTGGAGGACGACGGAGGTGGGGAGAGGTTACTCACCCGTGATTTGTGCTGTGCTGCCAGGTCTCCAGCTGGGTTAAGCATTGCGTGACAGGCTTGATATCCTGATCAAGACCTTGATTTACGTTTTGGCATGCTTCACCAGCACTTCTCAGCAGGGCTAGATGAATCATTGATCTGTTCCAGAACAATAATTTCTATGTATGTTCATAACCTTAGAAGAATCCATATAAAATTCGAACACACATTTAGTTTTTTTCACAGTGCTCAGTTGGATGATTTTCAGGCTTTCAACACTGAATTTTATTTAAGTTGTGCAGTTGCATTGGTGCTGCACACTGTTGCTTGTATGTTTAAAATGAAATTAATTTTAAAAATATATTAAAAATATCACCTCCTAGGTCTTAATTTGTTGAGGTATTTTGTTTGATAAATAGTTCACAAATTAACTGTATCAGACAACGTTACTCTTAAAAATCCTTGACCTCAGAAAAGCTCCATTTAATTGATGTAGCATGTAGCTAGAGAGACAAACGGGCTTTGAGCATTTTTTTCTCAATTGTGCTTCAACCAAGCTCATGCGGGTCAGACACAAACAGAAAAAGAACTCATATACGAATGGAAGTAACTACAACTGCCAGTGCTCAGAGAGCTCAGATAACTCTATCAATAACTAGAAGCTCACTAACATAAATGTGGGTTTGTTTTCAAAAGGAAAATAAATAATAAGTTAGAAGTTTTTCCTGTTATTCTGCACAAGAGAAAACCCTCATCCCACATCCTTCATGTATGGCAGAGACCATCAGCATTTTTCAGGACTAACAGAGTGGCCCCTTAATGAGCTTCACAGGCAGTTTTCTGATGCTGCATTTGCAGCCTCAGAGCACCTGGAGCTCCAGGCTCCATCTCAGCCTTCAGTGAGTCCCTGACCTTGTCTTCACAAAACCACCGAATGGTCTGGGTTGGAAGGGACCTTAAACATCACCTCGTTCCAATCTCCCCACCATGGGCAGGGACACCTTCCACCAGACCAGGTTGGTCCAAGCCCCGTCCAACCTGGCCCTGACCTTGACTTCGCGGGCGGATGCTGCAAAGCCGAGGGTGGAAGGAGCTCTGCTGCCCACCTGCCACCTCGTCGGCTCCAGAACAACTGAGTTTACAGCCCTGCCTTCCCTGTGCTTTTCCTCAAATGAAATTTTAGGCTCAGTTTGATCCTTACAGCTCCATTTCACATCTAATGTGAGCAATCCTGGCCATTAATATACAGAAGACACAATTACTTGGTTATAGTAAATATTTCGCACACGTAAATGCACGTTTCCCTGTAAATATCTTCACAATTTGAATCTAAAGAGAGCTGAAAGATCTGGCATTTTCAGTTTTGAAAGCATAACTCAGTGAGACTGCATTTAAGACCACTCAAAAGAAAATCAATTTTATATTCATTTTTTCCTTCCTGAGAAATGCTTCACTTTTCCTGTAATGCCTTTCAATGAAACCTAGATAACTGCTTTTCAACGGGTGCATGTGCGTGCAAATGTGCGTATCAGTCCCAGTGTTATCTATAATTCTGAGTACCAGGTTGCATGTTCAGCATACTTTTATTCATCGCTGCTACATCATTTGTTTGCAAGGCCCATTTAAGATGAGAGAAATGCACGGGATTACGCACTGTATACGATTTTACCGTGATTTTTAAAATCAGTGCTTTATATTTTTTAATTAATATGAGCTGTCTGTGAATCAAATGTGGCTGAAACAAGGATGTGTTGAGAGACAGCGAGTGGAAGCGCAGCAAAACACCAGCAGCTTGCTTTGGCAACTCACAGCAATAACCTCTGGGTAACTCAGTGTGTGCTTCTCAACAACAACCGAGCATACACGCAGACAGCAAACGCCCTGTACGTGATCACGCTTCCAACTTCAGCTTAACAGGTAATGTAAGGAAATGCTTCTTATACACCCGAGAAGCACAGACAGTGGGTATGAAACCTGAATTTCTTGCACTGAATACTCCTGCACTTTCCCTTTATACTCATCAGTTATTAAAACAAACTCAAGCACTTAGTAACACTCGCTAAACGACTTTGAGAGCAGTCTAGAGAAGCCAATGGATTTACAGCAGGCTGTTAGCCTGTATTATTTCTAATAATATCAGACTGGTACTGCTTGGGGAGGTTGTGATGATTTAACTCAAGCTGATGCTGCCTCGTCACCAAGTCACGGCAAAAACAACACAGTGAAATTTTTCGCACTCTTATCAGAAGCCACAAATAATGCTCTGAACATCTTAAAAGATTTGAAAGCTTGGCTTTCAACACCAGGCTTACCCTTTGTTTGTACCCGTGAGAAGAGGTGTATCAGCAAGAAATTATCAGCAACCTGTCAGCCTGTACTATGGAGTGACACCACAGGATGAGTCAAATTCCAGTTTCATTATGTCAGCTTCAGAAGGTGACAAATGCAGAAAACCCAACAGTGATTCTTTTTTAGCTGAGTCTAAGACTTAACTTCTCAAAAGTATGGGGACAAAACAAAAAACACTTTTTTGCTTTGTTTTATCAACTGTTACAAAAATTAAAAGAATAAACTTGAAACAGGGTTCCAGAAAGAAGCTCTCCTATTTACATTCTGGTTTCAAGAATCTTCTGCGGCGCTATAGGCTGCTGTCTATTTGGCTTTCCCCAGGGCGCAGGGCTGGGGCCAGTTCTGTTTAATATCTTTATCAGGGATCTGGATGAGGGGATTGAGGGCACCCTTGGGAAGTTTTCAGATGACACCAAGTCAGGTGAGAGTGTTAATCTGCTGGAGGTTAGGGAGGCTCTACAGAGGGACCTGGACAGCTTGGATTTATGGGTCAAGGCCAATTGTGTGAGGTTCAACAGAGCCAAACGCCGGGTCCTGCACTTGGGTCACAACAACCCCTGGCAGCACTACAGGCTTGGGGAGGAGTGGCTGGAGAGCTGCCAGGCAGAAAATCACCTGGGGGTGCTGCTAAACAGCCACCTGAACATGAGCCAGCAGTGTGCCCAGAGGGACAAGAAGGCCAACAACATCCTGGCCTGGATCAGGAATAGTGGGGCCAGCAGGAGTAGAGAAGCAATGGTCCCACTGGACTCAGCACTGGTGAGGCAACACCTCGAATCCTGTGTTCAGTTTTGGGACCCTCAGTACAAGAAAGACACTGAGGTGCAGGAACAGTTCCTGCAGGCAACAGAAATCTGGTTATTTTAAAAAATCTAATACAAATACCAAAATTTATGTTCGTTTGATGCCACCCATTCAGCCTCCATTCACAAATGCTTGCCCACTTGAGTAGTCCTCCTGAGTTCAGAAACAACATGCAGTCTCAGAGAATCCTAATTACACTTCCACTTACACCACAAGTTATATAGAATAATTAAATAAAATTACAGAAGGTAGGAACAGAACTTCATACAGTCCGTTCTGCATCAAAAACAAGGACTGCAGCTTTACCATTCACACGTAACTTAATATAGAAAGTTTCTCAGATTAACTACTTCCAACATGCATCTACCTCGCTTCAATTGTAGTCTAATATTTCTTTTACTTTTCACCCAAGAGACAATTCATCATTCTTTTCCTCATTAGAGAAGCACTGAATACATGAGAAGACTATTATCAGTCCAGACTTTTTCTAGACTAAACAAAACATTTAATACAATTTCAAGTGTCTCAAAGAATACAGTCCATGCATTTGTCTGATCGTTGTCATTCTGCTCTGGGCTCTGCACAATTTGCCCATGTATACACTGAATTTTGTTACTCAAGCTGACATTATTGACACTAAGGAGAGGTCAATGTTAACTTCACACGCTTTGCATACTGGACCCAATTATAATTGCTTTTTCCATGTTCTGATACTGTGACTCACATTCAGGTTACAAACTAATTCTTATGCTTTGCTATGAAGAGCTGTGACCTAGGAAGAGGTTCCAAATTTTCCATCTGTACAGTTAATTCTTTCTTCTGAAGTGGAGAATTTTCCATCAAACTGCATCCTATATTTTGGTAATATTTCTTCAATGTACCAAACTGTTTTGTATTTATTAAGTCTGTGGATAAACCCAGACAGATGGGAAGATTGGTTGGGTCTCATTGTTCAACACCTTTATTAATGACCAGGATGATGACTAAAGGGTTGATATTAAATCTGTGGACGGAACCGATTATCCGTGGGTGATACTTGCACTCTCGCAGTAAACTCAGTACTCGGGTTTTTCAGCCAGTTTTAAGTAAGAGTCTTTTTCTACAACACACTTTGAGGCTTTGCGTATGAGAATGTCACATGAGAGTCTGTCTAAAGACTTACTGAAGATATAACATATCCTCTATTACTTCTGAATCAACGAAGCTTCTTATCTTCACAGAAGGAAGCCAGATTGACTTGACACAATTCATTCTTGACCAATAACTACACACACTGTTATTCAACTCCTTCTTTCTTCTAACTGTCTTCAAAGAGTGTATTTGAGGAATCATCTCAGAATTTTTGGCATTTATATTACCCTGGGCTAAATACTACTTTAGTGTTTAATTGAAAAATATTAAATATGTTTTCTTTCAAATTTATAAAGACAAAGATCTCTCATAATATCCTTAAGGTATTCTTCCCACTGTAAAACCCACAAATTTTAACCTAAAATGCATTAATTAATTGCTCTTTAGAGCAAAATCTCAACTATGAATACAGCTGTTTTAACTTAATACTTTGTCAGTTTTTTTCCACGTTTACTATTTATTTATAAAATTCTTTTATTCACACCATAAGCAAAATTCAAGTTTCTTAAAAATCCATTGAAAATACGCCACTGAATTTCTGAAGCATAGTTTTGCCTGATGATTAGACCCATGGCTGGATATTAATGTTAGAGCAGAGTCAGGTTCTGAATTAGTTTGCTGTTAAATTACTCAGATCTGGTTAGACTAGGGCAAAGATTATTCAATCTAAAAATATAAGATGAGAAACCTTTCCCCAGTACGGTTTCTATGAAAAAGAATAAAGAATGTCTCACTCTCCAGAATATTTGAAATCGCCCAGAAAGTCACAGTTTCACAGGAGGAGATGGTTTTTCGCAGCAGTTTCTTTTTCTGTAGAATTGAGACTTTATGAACCGAAGTATGTCTGTGAAAATCTTCTGTGACATAATCTATACTCTTCTAACCAAATAACGTATAAGCAGAAGGCAGAATGAAGAGGAATGATGTAACTCAATGTTTATAAAGTAGCAGGCATCTGACAGGCTTCAAATTAAGTCCAGGACACGCTAACTGATACCACTATCCGTTAGTGTGTTTTTCCTGACATTTTATCTTAGGGTCAAAAGCCAAAGGAAGACCACAAGCATCTAACCACAAAGTAGCTCTCATTTTCCTATTCTAGTCAGCAGTTAGCTCACAGGAACAGAATTTCAAGTATTTCTAATGCCTGTCGTTAAAAGTATGCCTGTTTCTAAAATGAAATATGTTATATGTTAAAAGTCCTATTTGAGGCTGTAGTCTTTAGACTACAAACATATATTCAAGTTGTGTTGTAGTTACATGTAAAATATTTAATTGTGTGCAACCCTTATATAAACAGAAAGACTATTTATTTTAAAAATCCATGCCAAAACATGTAGATTATAATGTAATGTAATTGCCTTCTGCTTTTCATGAAATGGAGATTTTCTGCCCAGACTGCTATCAAATCAGAAACATGTGACCAGTGTGAGTTACTAGTTTAGGACTTGTATTTCATGACCATGATTGTGTCTGCAAGAACTGCAGCTCAGATTCTCTACAAAAGATTGTAGCAGTCATATCAACACAGGTAACATTCAAATGACAGACCCGGGTAACTACAGACCGGTCAGCCTCACCTCCATCCCTGGAAAGGGGATGGAAAACCTTATCCTTGGTGCTATCTCTAGGCATATCAAGGATAAGAAGGTTATTAGGAGCAGTCAGCATGGCTTTGCCAAGGGGAAGTCATGTTTGACCAACCTGATAGCCCTTTATGAAGACATGACCAGGTGGATGGATGGTGGCCATGCAGTGGATGTGGTCTATCTGGACACCAGCAAGGCACCTGACACCGTCTCCCACAGCATCCCCATAGGTAAACTGAGGAAGTGTGGTCTGGATGACCAAGTAGTGAGGTGGGTCACTAACTGGTTGAAGGGAAGAAGTCAGAGAGTTGTGGTCAATGGGGCAGAGTCTAGCTGGAGGTCTGTGTCTAGTGGGGTCTCTCAGGGGTCAGTGCAGGGACCAGTGCTGTTCAATATATCCATCAATGACCTGGACGAGGGATTAGAGAATGTTGTCGGCAAGTTTGCTGATGACACAAAACTGGGAGGAGTGCTTGACACACCAGCAGGCTGTGCTGCCATTCAGAGAGACCTGGACAGGCTGGAGGGCTGGGTAGGGAGAAATCTTATGCGGTTCAACAAGGGCAGGTGTAGAGTTTTGCACTTGGGAAAGAATAACCCCATGTGCCTACTGGAGAGCAGCGCAGGGGAAAGGGACCTGAGGGTTCTAGTGGACAGCAGGATGACCATGAGCCAGCAATGTGCCCTCGTGGGCAAGGGCATCCTGCGGTGTATTAAAAGAGGAGTAGCTAGTACGTCGAGAGAGGTCCTCCTGCCCCTCGACTCTGCCTTGGTGAGGCCGCATCTGGAATACTGTGTCCAGTTCTGGGCTCCTCAGTTCAAGAAGGACAGGGAACTGCTGGAGAGAGTCCAGTGCAGAGCCACAAAGGTGATGAAGGGAGTGGAACATCTCCCTGATGAGGAAAGGCTGAAGGAGCTGGGTCTCTTTAGCTTGGAGAAGAGGAGACTGAGGGGTGACTTCATTAATGTTTATAAATATGTCAAGGGGGAGTGTCAGGAGGACAGAGCCAGGCTCTTCTCAGTGACATCCATTGACAGGACAAGGGGCAATGGGTGCAAGCTGGAACATAGGAGGTTCCACAAAAATATTAGAAAAAACTTTTTCACTGTGAGGGTGACAGAGCCCTGGCACAGGCTGCCCAGGGAGGTTGTGGAGTCTCCTTCTCTGGAGACACTCAAAACCCGCCTGGACGCGTTCCTGTGCGATCTACTGTAGGTGATCCTGCTCTGGCAGGACTAGATGATCTTGAGAGGTCCCTTCCAGCCCCTAACGTTCTGTGATTCTGTGTGACAGGCAGGGATTTCTGAAATCTAATCCACTCCTTAAGAATTATTATTTTTTTCTTGGTGTGACTGTCCTTTCCCAGATTCATTTTGTAAATGAACACATTGTTCTTAAAAGTTTTGTACCTGTTGCTTAAACGGATCTCTTCTTTCCTTCTTTAATGCCGGGAGGGTTTTTTTCTGCATTAAATATGCAACTACACAGACATATCCCTCAGCTCAGCAAAACTACATAACTATTTTTAATAGAGCAGCAGTAAAAACAGGAAGAACTGACAGGAAACACTTGGGAAGAAGAAATTAAGCCAAGAAGTCAGGAGAGTAAAGAAAAGGAGAAATAAGAGTACAAAAGCATTAAATCATCTTTACTTCCACCATATTACAAAAGCACATCTCTCAAGTCCTAACTGACATGTGACATTTGACAGGAAAACGCTGCATAAGGTAATGACAAAAAGTAAAAAAAACTTGTTTGTTGTTCAGCCCCTTTTCTTTCCCCATTCTCCTTGAACATTGGTCAGAAAGAAAAGAGAACATTCAGAAACTGAAATGCATGTTCCTACTCTCTCAGAAAGCCAAAATAAAAGTACCCAATTCTGGTGAACAACTAAATGAAGAACGCATCTGTTGAATTAGTGTTTATCTTAAAACTCTACCTTGTTATACAGCTGCCTATATCCTGCTTCCTACCTTAATTCTCTGACAGCAATTCTGTATCGCACCTCACGTTTTAAAATTAAATTATGCCCAGTAACAGGAATGCAGAAGAGAGAGCCTTGTGATTTAAGAACTGGACTGGAAGTCTATGGCTCAAAGACCACAAACTCCACAAATCTGTATCTGAGCTAATGCAGGCTACTTAAATCTTCTCCCTCACTAGCCCATCTGTAAGATATAAAGTGTTTCAAATGCACACGAAAGGGTTAGTTAGCTGCCAAATCTTCAGTATACAGCATACACACAATAAAAATCTTAGAGAAAAATATTTTTAAATAGGAAGGGAAATTAACTTTCTGTAATGTTTGGTGATAAACATAAGCAAAATATATCTAACAATTTTGAAATTCTGCAAAAATGAAATCCATTCCCTACATCCTGTGAATGGATCTTTTTAGCGCCACAATTAAAGTGGCCGGAAATCGATGCTACCACTCCCAGACCTTGGCACTTTAAAGTCAGGATCAAAGAGAGAAATCGAATCTGTGAAGCTCAATTGCTTTCTCATCATCTGACTTGTAACATCAGCCTTGTTCTGGCCAGCGCCCCGGGAGCCGGGAGCCACGCGGGCCACGGGCGGCACTGCTGGTGATGGCAGAAGGCATCCCAGGGCGGCCGGACACTGAGGTCCCCGGCAGCCACCAGTGGTTTCTTTGCAAAGCCTGAGAACCAGAAGCTATTTCCCGTCTTTTATTTTGCATTTAAGTATGAAAGGAAGATGATCATCAGCCAAAGCCCAGACACATCAATATGCCAGCAGGACAAAAGCTCTTTGTGATTGACAGAGGAAACCTGAAGAAGGGGAGGAGACCCTCTTTTTCTTCCTTTGGGGATGGCTCTGGACAGAGACGCCTGAAATTTTAGCCCTCAAAAGCCTCTCCCGTTACCACCAGAGATCACCTTGCAGGTAAACACCTTCCTGGTTCACTGAGCCACTGTTACGTATCTGAAAAAGAATCTCCACTGAAAAGTGATAATGGTGGAAAAATACTCCCTATTGTACGGCCGTAATTCTTGTCTGTAGGCAAGACATTTCCTCCCTCAAGAGGACTGTGCAACAGGATCCACTACATGTAAGGCAATCTGTTAAAACGAGGACAAGATTTACTGTTGGAAAGAACAGGTTTAAATAAATTCCAGCAGCCTATGTATTGTATGTCTAAAAGTGAACAAACATGGAAAATTATATTTGATCTTTTCTTGTTATATTCAAAAGTTATTATTTTCCACAATAGAGTAAACTTATTGATTTTGCAGATGCAATGAACTATTTGCAATAACTGGTGTTCTGTTTTATTTCCTAAAGAAACTTATGTTTCTATGGACTACTTAGTTGCATTTTTAATAGTGTAGACACTGTACTAAAATCCCTACTTCAGTTGTTTTATAGCATGCAAATTGTCACATGTACCATGCAAAGGGGCAATGAAAAACATAGTATACTTTTATCGGAATGCATCCCTTTCTTCCCCATATAGTCTTAAAACCATTTGCCCTACTTAATCCATGGGAAACAATAAAGGAAATCACCTGGTTCTAATGCAAAAGAGTTTTGTTTCAGTTTAAAAGCAATGAAGCCCAAAAAGAGAAGTCATCCACTTTAAGAGTATGTTCTTGACTTTTGGCATGTGTATCTCCAAGGAGCAGATGCCTCAGCATATCTCAATATGAAAAGCTGCAACCACAAAAAAAAGCTAGGAGAGATGGGAATTAGACAAAACAGCATCTTCTTCACTCACTGACAGCTGAGAAAGCCCACTCCGCAGTCTTCCTGCATACTGAAGGATCAGAAGCAACATGATTTAACCAGGGGAAAATAAGAAACCAGTCTGACTTCAGCCCAGATAGTAAATATTCCTCATTTGTATCTAATCTAACATCAGTTTATACCTTCAGGAACAGAGCTAGTTTGAAGACAAGAGTGTAATACAACAAAAAAAATACCTGCCTACTTATTTCAATCCACTACCACCTTTTCAATTTGAAACACAAAGTGAAGAATAGTTATGAACTGGAAAACCTCCTTTAACATGAGAGGTTGTTCAAACAATTTGAGATAGTATCCGTCTTGTCTTCTTTTTTTTTTTTTTTTTTTCCCAAGGAAATGCCAAGAGGACAATAATCACCTTTATTCTAGGCTATCATTTGAGCATAATATGGGTTTAGGTAATATTTAGGTGCACAAAAACAGAGTTGAAGAGACAGAGTGCTGCAAGAGTATATAATGCTTCTCTACCAGATCAAGAGGCAGATTAAAAAATGACCCGGTGACTTGTAAATGAGGTACTTGGATGATCCAGTACTTGTGACTTGTAAATCAGGTACTTGGATGATCCTGTCTCTGACGAGCTTCAGCAAAACTGAAAGTCTAATAACGCAACCACCCATGTTCTCCCAACTGCTCTGGTTACAGCTGGTTCATGGCTGGCGGAAGGCCTGTCCTGCGTGGCCTCTTACTTTTTCACTGCAGATACTGTCCTGTCTCCCCTCCTCCTGTTTCTCTTTCCTTCTCTGGTCAAGCAGCGCATCTGGTAACAAGAGCAGGTAAATGGGAAGCAGCCAGTTTTGACACCCTGTGTAGTCCATCAGTCATCCTCTAGCGTATCCAGAGTAAAAGGAGTGAGAGGGATTCAGAGAAGGAAACGTTCTGAAAGGCACTCGAGAGAGGCACCCCTCTCCCCGAGGAGCCTCCTCCCAGCCCCGTCCCTCCCTGCTGCTTCCACCACCTGGGGAAGCAGCGCAGACCATCCGCCCCGGCTGACAAGGCTGCTGCTGCTGCCGTGGGCTCCATCTCACCTTTTCTGTCTTCTCCCCCGCTTTTCTGGAGAGACCGAGACGCTGCAGCTTGGACAGGGCGAGGCAGGGACCAGCACTGGGATGGCACCAGGTAACGGTTGTTCTGATTTCCAAGAGATGCTTCCCTCCTCCTACAACTTACTAGCAACACGAGTGCCCAAGATACTGTAAAGGTTTTTATGCTTATCCTTTCGAACACCTAAATCTTACGACATAGATGCTGACTGAGGTCTGTTTCCATTCCCTACGATGCACACGGCGTGTGCTCTATAACCTCCACCCGGGGACAGGCACGGACTTCTTGACTTCGCCTGGCATGACAGCCATACCACGGCTGACAGTAAAACAATGAGCACAAAGAATAGAGACTGATTTCCTGAAAATAAAGACTGATTTCCTGGAAATACAACAGGCATCGAGCCATTAACAATCATCACCAAAACACAAGAAATTTTCTCCCAGGATATTTTCAAAAACACAGTCTTTAAGGCTAAAATAAGCCTGCTCTAGTAACATTTCAGTACTGCAAACATATACATTCGGAAGGTAAACATGAATATTGAATGCTGCATTCCACTTCCTAAAGTTACTGTATTGTTATCAAATACTTTCTCAATGAAATTTATACGGCACCAGGAAAAAGACTTGTTAAACTGAATATTATTTGACAGATGCTTAATTTAAAAGAATACTTCAAATGCCATGCCCAAGTTGGCAAAAATATGACAGACATGAGGTAAATATTACAAAAATTAAATGTGGAATACAGTAACAAGTCAATGATAACATGGTTGTCCATTTTTTGAAAGATTAAAACAGCAAATTCAAACTGCCTTCGTGATTCACGAGATGCATCTACAGGATGCATCAGAAGTACAAATGGTTTCTTTTTTTTATGCTTGACAAGAGTCTAAAAAGATTACAAAGTTCACTCTGCTTTATATTACTGTACAAATGAAAATAATTTTATTTCAAATTCAGAAGGAAGCTCTCATATATTCAACATACTTTTTTTCACATAGGAAAGAATTAATTTTATGATGTCATTTTCCTGTCATTCCCATCCAAAGACTCCAGCGATAACCTTGAAAAGTCACACTTTAATATATACTTTTCTATACGTATATATGTCCCCTACCTTTTCTGCTCTTATTAGCAGAACATAAGGTATTGTTTTTCACATTAAAACTAAAGAATAGGCTAGCATATTGACAAGTCTGTTTTGGGGGTTTTTTTTTGAAAAACCACCTTCCACAACCTCTCGGCATTTCACAAATCCTTAACACTTATCACCTCTCGCAATTATTTTAATGTGGTGTCTTGGCAACTTTAAGAAAAGATGTTCTCCTAGATTTATTCCACATAGATTTATGCAACTTAGTTTGGTGCACAATCACCAGTTAGAGTGAAGCAGCTCCGCAACATAAAATAAGCCCACACAAAATGGAAACTGGCCTCTTGATTTGCCCATCTTTTTCCTCCTATGTCCTAACTTAAATATATCAGATGGGTGCCTAGAACTGAAGATGATCCCAGGGGTCTTTTCCAACCTGGATGTTTCTATAATTCTATGAATCTTGAAAATCTATTTACAAGAGGCACTCCAGCCACCCTAAAGATCTAATTGTTGCAAGGTTCTCTTTAATGTTAGACAGGAAATCAGAACAGATTTCTTTTATTTTTATGAATACCATTATTGTCCCATTCTGCTGTGCCACCCAAATGAACAATTGAAAAACAGTGATTTGTACTTGTAGATAAAAGAACATAGAAAAAGTGGGATTTGCTTATGGTTGTCCTGAAGCAACCACCACAGATGCCTTAATGAAGGTACAAACATCATCAGGAGAGGCTCCTGAACCTAAAAAGATGCCAGTTGTAACCTGGGACATTAATATACATTTTCTTTGTAAAACCTCTAAGCCTAGATACTATTTTTACGTGTAAGAAAATCTCATAATCTCAAATTCTTGCACTTAATAAATATGCTTAAGATGTACCTTTACTATATAATTTTTGAGATAGAGGTGGTTACACAACAACTCCCTCTCCTGTGAACGCAGCAGAGAGTCAGGACAGAGCTCTGCAAAAAAAAAAAAACCCCTCTTCAAAAGAGTTGTCAAGCACTGGGACAGGCTGCCCAGGAAAGTGGCTGAGCCACCATCCCTGGAGGGATTTCAAAAGCCATGCAGACGTGGCAGACCTGGATGTGTGAGATTGACAACTGGACTCAATAGTCTTAAGGTTTTTGTGTAACCTAAATGATTTTACGACTCTACGAAAACTCAGCAGCAACTTCTCTTCAGACCCAAACAAGACTACACAGCCCTGCCAGTCTTAAGGGACAAAAAAGTGAAATGCAGTGGAAATCTGGCAAAAGAGTGTGGGAGAGAGAGGGGAAAAAAAAAGTGCTTCATGAAAATAAAAATACTTGTATACCTTTTATTCTAGTGCTATATAAAAAGAAGACAGATTATCTTGTCTTTCTAGCCGTATTTGCATCTGAACTAGGCTCGTGCAACTCCAGAGGCAGCGCTCTGCCAGCGAAGTGTCAGACTTCACCCACAAGGTTATCTCCTCATCCGCAACCCCCTCCTGCGATACCATGTTTTACTTTTGCTCACACTAAATAAAACGAAATGATATTTATGGCATTTCTTAGGGGACTGAATGGCTTCCCCAGGTCATCTGAAATACCTCAGAAATCAAATTGCATGACAGTTACCAAAAACAATGCTTTGAACCACTAACTTCGAGATGTTTATAGAAGGACAGTAAAAAACATATAAACATGGGAAAAAAATCTTATCTGCTTTTTTTATTCTGATTTATTACTTAATAATTCAATAGCAGGACTTTTAATGCACTCCTGTAGTTCTACAACAAATGTAAGAGACTTAAAAATATTTGTCTTTATAAGAAAGGTGAAGATTATTTGATATGAAATCTCTATAAAAGCAACTCTTGACTATTAAGTTTGCTTGCCCTAGAAGAAAAGAAAGAGAGTAAAATTAAAGGGCAAGAATGTCTTTCAAATAGTTCCTTCTGGACAAAATGGAGCTTAGGTGATTAAATGAGAGACTGAAATGGCACTGGTACCACACATTTTTAAAAGAAAATAAAGGCACTTTGAAATATCATGTCAAAAATACTGAATAAATTACAGGATATGTGTTTCATGGGGAAAGAAGAGTAAATAGCTGTAATTTGGGAGGCTAGAATTTCATTAATGAGATAGAATAAAGGGTTCTGCAAACAAAAGGACCTTTCTTAAAGGTTTTCAGTAACTTTAAACAAGTTTCAATACTCCACCTTAACGGCAGCATATGACAGTGCATTTGCATTTCTTAGATGTTCCTCTCGTGACATTTTTCATTATTCATTTTCAATCAGTAGATAGTATATAAATGACATAAAAAGACCACGAGCAAACCCTGAGTTATGAAAAACACCATGTTCTGCTTTGTGCAATCACAGCAATAACTTCTGATTGTCTGAAATTATTCTTTCAGAAAACAACATTTCAACATTTATCTCTGTAGACGGCAGACTTCATCCTCAACTTATGATCAATCAATCACCAGAAACATCCAACTTGCCATAATAGGTGGTTTCAGCTCATGCATAGAGCTTTCCTTTCTAGGGTTCAGAGCAGATGAATTAACATGAGTCTATTATAAAATAGTAGTATGTAGTCTAAGGATTAACTGCTATAGCAACCAGTGCTGTAGTCTGCCAACACATATTCCCCTACATTGCTGGATTTTCTAAGTTTATGTGGATAGGATTTATATGTAGGTGTTCATTTATTGTGCAGAGATTGCAGGTTTTCTATCGTGTGGATTTCTTCAAACACGTACAAAAGCGCAGCCATTCCATCATGTTTCCAAAAAAACCCAGTGTAATATTCAAAATAAAAGTGCTGCTAAAATAACACTAATTAATTCGTATTTTGCAATTGTTTATTTTACGTATTATGAGATTACTCCTGCTTGCTCATTTTACTCTATTCAATTATTCCAAAACACTACTCTGGACAGAAAGTACCACGAATTACTTGAACTGAAATAACCTCTGAACTGAAAGGTTCATCTGGCATTGGAACAGGTTGCCCAGAGCAGTGGTGGAATCCCCATCTCTGGAGGTATTTAAGGGCTGGGTAGACACAGTGCTTAGGGATATGGTTTATTTAAAGACTTGTCAGTGTTAGATTAGTGATTGGACTCCATGATCTTAAAGGTCTTTTCCAGTCTGGGCAATTCTGTGATTCTGTGAAATCATGGTATAATCAAGACCTTCCCACTCATAACCTTAATTCCAGGCAAACTGTATTTTTTTAAAAGAAACATTATAAAGAAGTGTGCTTTTGTTCCAACAAATCAGAAAAAAAACAGTGCATTTTTAAACACATCACACATGACACCACAAATGACATTTTTTTTGAGTAAACATGCATTAAAGTTCTCAGCAGAGCTCAATGTCACCTGAAAATTAATCCCTAAAGGTGTGGGAATGCTCCTCTCCCCAGACACACGCTTCTGTAAGGAAGTTTTTGAGAAAAAAAAAATGACAAAGGAAAGAATTCTGTTTCAACTGCAGTTACCTATATGTGTGCATTAAATATACATTATGGGAGACTGAACCACACCAGTCACAGTATACTGCAGTTATCCACAAATGAGTGACGCATAATGTCATCACTTTCAGTGGAGCTGAGCAGAGCATTTTGAGGAAGAACAGAAGTTGGCAGAAAAGTACCAGCAAAAAATGGAAAAAAAAGAAAAAGACACTAAAATGTGCTTCCTCTGTCTGGTTTTTCTTCTACTATTTCAGTTCTGTAACCTCACTTCTTAACTCTTGAGATTGAAACCCTGTTTTTTTTTGTCCTGTAGTAGATAAAATTGTGTGGAGGCTTGGGGCACAGCTGGGCACTAAATGCTGACAGATGCTCTCTAACCCCCTCCTTCCCCAAAATGGGAGGGAGAGTAAGGCAGAGAGACTTATGGATCGGAAAAACTGAAACAGTTTTAATAAAACAATTATAAGGTAATAATGAAATGTATACAAATATATACAAACCCCGTATCCCCCCGCGATATCAATCCTCACTGATGCTGCAGAGCAGGTGGCAGCGGGGCTCAGCGGCAGAGGGGAGCTGGATACAGGGATACAGGATTTGGGAACTCAGGATCAGGATGGAAGGCAGAAGATCAGAGGAAGCCCTCTTCAGATGCCGGCCACTGAAGGAGACTTAACCCCCATGATCCCTCATTATACTGAACATGACACACACGGAATGGAATACTGGTCACCTCTCCTGTCTGTTACTCACCAGAGGTGCAACCTTTTATTTCCTTGTGACACCTTTTACTTCCCGGCACCCCCAGCGTGGCACACAAGAGCCAGCAGGGACCCTGGTCACTACAGGAGCAAGTACAAGCAACAGCCTTTCTGCACCCCAGTCCCTGGTAGTAACTACAAATATCAGGCACTATCACTGCTGGTAGCAGACATTGTCTGCAAGAAAAAGCTGCAAACTTCAGAAAGTGCAGCCTCTGAGAAGAGGCTGAGCTGAAAAGTAAAATCAGTGAACAGAATTGGTTCTGCTTAGCTCAAACCAGGACACTTTTGAACAAGCTAAGAGAATTTTGGGGAAACTTCAGGGATAAATAGAAAAGCTTCTTGGTGAAGTTTTCAATTGGTTTGAAGCATGTGCCATAGGGATGGGCTGGGAGGATCAGGGGTAGCAAGTCAACACGCTGTGAGGACAAAGCCTTCCAACAGAGAGAAGAGGGCACTCATTTCACAACCAGAGAAACCTTCTTCTCTACCAAAGGACAGGAACATTATCTGAATACTTCATTTTTTAAAAAATAATAAACTTTCCAGATTCATTGCACAGGCTTTTGAGCTTTGGAGGCAGAAATCAGATGTTTAAGGGTTGGCAGTCAGAGAGAAGCATCCGCAAATTGTAACTGCTTGGCCAAAGGACCGTTAGAGATTTTTTTGTTTTAAACTAATATAGAGATGATAATAAGATACTGAGAAACTTAACTGTACTAGAAAAGGAAATATTCCCATAAATCAAGAAGAACTTGCCTAGACTTGCATAGACCAAAATTCACACATCTGTTACAGCAGCATTCCCTACCAGCGTGGGTAGGAAAACATCCACATGAAGGCACAATCACGTTACAGCTCTGTGCCACCTTGATTTTGTTCTCTTTTAGTGGGTGACTACCAACCAGAGTACTTGCCTTCCAGAAGCAACACTAAGCAAGCTCAACTTAACAGGTCTTACTAACATGGCAAAATGGAAGGTACTCTGCAAGTTGTGTGATGTATAGAATATATCTTAATTCCTCCATGAAGAAACCAGTTCTGAACTTTCCAAACCAAGTAACTTCTCATCTCCTAGGTTCAGCAAAGATCAGCTGACATTTTAAAATGGCAAAAGTCCATGCGCAAGCTGAAGGGCATCTCTGCTTTCCACCCTCACCCCACGCACTCATCGCTTACGGCACATCATGGCATGAGCTGTGCCAGGACAATGCTTCAGCTCAAAACTACACAGAGCAAAACCAGGGGCTAAGTTTAGTTAACCCTGGGGCTGCAGGAGTGCTAGTGCCAGACAGAGCTACTGACTGGGGACAATCATCACTTTCAAGCTCAGGGAATGTGATAACCTCAGATAAGGCAATTTCTATGAACTCAGAATAAAAAGACTACTTTGCTTTTATTTCCTGTGACATTTGACTCCTGCCCATCAGTCATATTTTGGTAGCATAGACGTAGACTTAAGTTAAATCTATTTTTAGAAAGGTTTTGAGTTTCAAATTACACCATTTAGATATTAGGATTTTATCCTTAAGGATAAAAGGGATTATATCTGATCTTGATGATCATGACTGCTACTGCTCTTAGTACATTTTCGGACATTTTGGTGGGATGGAGAGAAGAAAAAGCCAACCTGGCAACAAAGTGATTTTGGAACAAAGTAAAAGAGAAGTTTGTGGTTTTCAGGTCAATAAATCCTTGCTAGCACTAAACAGTGTTTTATAGTCAATGGGAAGACACAAGTCAAGCTAATCTGACTTCGAACAAGGTGTTTTTTCTGAAAATAAAGCAACAGGTTGAAGTGATTTTGAGTCATTAACCAGAGGAAATGCAATTTAACAACTCTCCCAATTCTTTTTTTACTTTAGATGACAGAGGAGACTGGAATATTTGCGTCCCTCAGGACTCTGGATAGAACCATAGAGGATTCTTCCAAAGGCTGTCCAAGAACTTACTGAAGGGGATCAATGGTTAATTCACATATGGGATAAGACAACAACCAACACACAACCCCAGTCCAGACAAAGTGGATGACAGCTCCGAGTTGTTGAACTCTCTGTGATCTCTTCGTTGTCTCTCTTCTCCCTGAGCAGTCGGCCTTCGCCTATTACATTGCTATGTCTAGAAGCTGTAGAAAAACACTTAGTAGGAGAGTCACATCTCTCCCTGCACCAATTTTCAGAGATGCCCCTGCCTGCCTGGATCGCTGACGTGTTTGCTGCCTGCCTGCTCTCCCGTCTCCACTCCATACGCTCTACAAGACACGGTGATTTCTACAGCACTGAGCTGTGATTTGGAATTCTTCAGCAGGTACACCTTTCAAGTTGCAGTCAACAAAGTACAGCAAGGTTCTCCTCCTCCAAAGACTCTACTGGCCCCTATATTAGCTTATCACATCAAGTATTTCACAGTAAGACAGTGGCAAGGTCTGAGGAAGTCAAATACTCCTTTCCCTAAATGGTAATACCTGTATTACCCAAAATCTTTTCCTACAGATGGGAAAGGACAGACAATCTGTAGCCTTGCTAAGGAATTTTTTTACCACTCCTCTCTTAAGATTTCCTTCCCCACTATCTAAGTGAATTCATCCGCTCTGCAATTTATTATTGTAAGAAGAAATGTCTTGCTCTGTTATCTCTTATCATTTGTACCACACAGTGAGTGAGAACAGACTATTTATTCTCTTCCTCTCTTCAGCAGTCCTACACGTACATTAAGACAGTCATTCCATGCCTTATTTATCTTCTTAAACAAACACGATCCATCCTTTTAAATGAACCGTGTTTTCTAAACTCTGGATCCCTCGAGGAGAAACTCTGAGGTTTCTCTGCCTCTCCCATATGCTTCTTGACATTTAACAATCAAAAAGGACACAAAAATGCACTGACAATGTCTTGGACTTTAAGTACAAAAATGCCACAACATTCTGTACCTCACAAGCTCTATACATCCTGTCCTGGCGTTTCTCTTGTCACAGAGATGTGACATTGTTGACTTACACTCAGCTGGCAGAGTGTGACAACTACTGTTGGGGTTTTTTCAGCGAACTGAAACTGTCTGATTCTCCAGAGCTCCTTACTCATACATGTGTTACCTCGACCCCGTCATTACTAAGCAGCTTTATAGTTTTTCAGATCCTATCTCCTGTTTGTATCTATACGCATTCCAAGACTGTTCTGCAAACTAACTGCAGTTCCCAGCCAGCAGTTTTACTTACACATGTAGTAACCATTTGCACCCTTATCTGTGTCATCATTTAAATAATAAAAAATATTAAATATATTAAAATAATATTTACATATCAGATATTAAATATAAGGTATTATTACAAGATTAAATATAAAAATATTAAATTGGATCTTAGTAAAAAATTCTTCAGCACAAGGGTGGCAAGACTCTGGAATAAATTGTCCAGAGAAGCTGTGGATGTGTGTCCCCCCCTTGAGGTGTTCAAGGCCAGGCTGGACAACCCCTTGAGCAACCTGGTCTTGTTGAGAGGCGTCCCCGCTCATGACAGGGAGGTTGGATTAGATGATCTCTAAGGTCCCTTCCAACCTGGGCCATTCTATCATTCTGTGAAACAATGCATGACCTGCATAGGTCATCACAGTCAATACATCCTCTGTCCGACAGTTAACCTCTGACAACAATTCTGTTCACATATGCCATGGGTTTGTGTCTGGTGGTTTTTTGGTAGTGGGGAGAGGGCTGCGGGGGTGGCTCCTTGTGAAATTTCCAGAGACTTCCCCAGGCCAGGTAAAAGTCAGAGCCACCTCTGGGATCACTGTATTTAAGAGGAGAAACTTGTTGGGCCGGGCTCTTTGTAAGGTTCCTTGTCCTGTCTTTTGCGTTGGGGAGTTGTTTGTTTTGGAGAAGAGGGGGAGGTGAAGAGAGAAACAATGCGGTCAGCAGGGTCTGTGAGGAAGAAGAGGGGGAAGAAGGGCACCAGAGCAGAGATCTCCCTGAGCCCGTGCTGAAGTGGCAGGATGATGAGAGCCTGCAGACCAAGTTGACCGATGGCCATGAAATGCCCAGGATGCAGCAGCACATGGAAGAGCCCATGGTAGGGGAGAGAAGGACCATGAACCATGACTCTGAGGAGGACTCGCATTGGAGCAGAGGACACTGCAACCCACGGGTGGGTCCCACACTGGTGGGAAGGACTCCATGGAGGGAGAGGATTGCCTCCTGTGTGATGGACACCACGAGGCACCAGGGGAAGACTGTGAGGAGCCCTCTTCCCGAGGAGGATGGGTTGCCACACGCAATGAGTAATGGCCGGACATGCACCTGTCCCCCTGCAGCACTGGAGGGGAGGAGGCAGAAGGAAAAAAGGGAGGGGTTGGGGAACTGTATTTAAGGTCTGGTTGCATTTATTTCTCTCACTTTCCAGCTCTGATATATTTGATAACTGGTGGTGGTAAATTAAATTTATGTTTTATCCCCAAGTCTCCTCTGGCTTTTGCCTGTGACCAAAAGTGGTGAATGAACCCTCCCTGTCCTAATCTCAGTCCTTGAGCCTTTCTGGTGAATTTTCTTCCTCCCCATCCCAAAAAAGGAGAGGGCTGGGGGTGAGCGAGCAGCTGCATAGCTCTTGTTCCCAGCGGAGCGGGCTCAAACTAGGACAACCTATTATCCTGGGAGTTCTGTGTGTTTTCACACAGACCATCTATACCGTGTTACGTTAGAAAAGTACCACATGAATCACTGTAAAGTTCTTATCACAATACTGATTACACTCTGAAAGAAAAAAAAAAAAGAAAATAAACAGGTCTGTGGTAATTTTTTTTTAAAAAATCTACTTTGATTTACTGCTTGATTTACTGCTTTTGTTTGCATTTACAAACAGAAAAATATTTCTTTTTTTTCTGAGAGTTCTAGTAAGGGACCTATAACCTCCTGGTTCTGCATTTTAATTCCTTTGTTACAACACCAGAGACAAAGGAATTAAATGTTGCTGAGGATTGGTCAAGAGGATATCCATCAAACCTGGCATCGCGGGACTAATTTTAGAAGAGAAAGTGGTTTGGAGCGTTGTCAGCATTGCTGTGCTGGGTCAGGGAGGAATTCACCAAATACCTCTGGGCTCTGGTCAGTTCTCATTTAACTTCCAGGTTGTCTCCTGGAAGCAAAGGCATAGACAAGAGACAACTAGCCTCCCCCAAAACCATACCACACCTACAGTTTTGACCAGCATTTTAGTGCTTTATGTTGGTTTAATCAGCATTCATACGGACAGATCAATCGACCCCATAAGTCAAATTCTCCAAAGATTTATGCCATGACTCTGGGAAGTGGAAAAAAAATAAAGCAAGGATAAGACTGAGGTCTTAATGGGTGGTAGATGAAAGGAGGAATGCTTCTCCGAATCCTTTAAATTAACAGCTCTCCCCTATCCACAGTCTGTTCTTGGTCAATGTCCGTAAGTAATTCGTAAGTAATGGAATTACGAAGAAAGCAAGCTGCAGCTTCCCCAGTTTTGCAATTACCCAGGGATCATACAGCTTGAAGAACCATAGATGGCTACATACCAGAAGTCTAAGTCAAAGGGTTGCAGTCAAAGGTTACTTTAGCAAGCAACTTTTCAGCTTGAGATATAATAAAATTTGAGAGGTCTGGTATTTAAAACGGAAACAATGGCACAGTAAATGACTCATTACACATATTTTGCAAACCGAGAGAGAAAACGGTTATTATAATGCGTGTCTCACCCGACCCCACTACTGTAGACCCAGCACAGCCAGGTTAATGGCTGGACTCATAGGTCTTTTCCACCTTAAACTATTCTGTGACTCCATTCATATTTTAAAAAAGGAATACAACCTGTAACTTGTGAAAACATATGTGAAACAAGTTTACTCTAACATAAAAAAAGGTAGTTGCACCGGTACACATGTGAAATATTTAATAATATTTAAGATTGTAAAATCTCATTTTCCTGTTCTCTATTTTTACCAGAAGAAAAACTTTATCTCCCCTGCTGGTAAGCTATTTAAGGATATATATGAAAAGCAGTATTTCAGCCATTTTCATTCTATGTAAAGTTAGATCTCCAGGGTCTTAATTATAAGATGAGAGGAGGTTCTGTAAGTAATCAGTATAATCTCCAGAAGATTTAAAGCATTTAACTCAGCATTTCTGTTTTTAGCCCAACTATATTCACAGCACTGGGGTTTTAATGCTGTGGAAGCCCTCAATTCAGAAAGTTTGAGTGGAGAATATACAAGTTTTCAGATGAATACCAAAATTCAAGCAAGCTCTTAGAAACACTATTTAAAACAATCTTGATAACCATAACTGCACATACCTGAAAAAGAACATGAACAGAGCAGCTGTGATGCAGAACAAAAGGACCTACAAGAAAGAGAAAAAGGGTTATCACACAAAACATCACACTACTTCATGAAAATTTACAAGGGTTCCTATAAAAGTTACACTTTATTTATATACTTGATGGGCCAGAATGAAAGCTTGTCTGAATCCACCAAAAAGGATTCTCTTTGTTTCTAGTGGACTTTGAACCATTCCTGTAGAAGAAAAGAGATATGAAATCCAAACCAGGGTAAGTGGAACAAAAGACACAGCAAATGATGCCATTTAACAAAGTCTGGAATAAAATAAGAATAAAACAATAAAATGAAAACAATAAAGCAATGGAATGGAAATTTAAACATTATATTTTGTCTGTTTGCTTTTGTGATTTATTCAACAACTGCTTCTGCTTAATTGCTTTCCAGCAAGTTTGAGAACAGATAATTCTCTTTCCAAATGAGAGTATCCTTACTGGTGTTAAACTCACTTGGGATAATCCTGTCTTGCTCTAGATTATCAATGTGATCATACAATGAGTAAACTCAGGAGCTCCCCAGGAAAAAAAAACACGTCCTCCTTCTTTCTGCTGGGGCTGAGAGCTCTTACCTCCTCCTTGACACCTGCACAGGGACCCACAGATGCTAAAAAACAAATAAATAATGGACTTCAAAAAAAGAAAATAAAAACTTTGGAGAGTTTTCTGCCAACTTGGTGAGATAAAATCACTGGAGGAATGTAAAAACACCAGAGTAAGTACAGGCAAAAGGGAATGAGGGGAACCCCTGTGCCAGGAGTAGAGAAGAAGGGAGAGAATGAAGCCATCCTTCCTGAGACACCAACAAGTTGGTGGACCTTGGCTATAGAACTGCTTGTATCTACAACTGTTCCAGGAAAAACTACAAAATTTTTAAAGTTCATAATCTGCACTAATCCACTCCATCTTTGCCAGATCCACCTTGAGAGTGAGAAACCACTGTTTTGTTCCAGATACACTGGCCCACACTCATACCATTATTCAGGACACAAAAACCTTACAGAAAAACACCTGCATTTACTTTCAGGGATTGAAGAAGTTCTGATCATGATTGGCTACAGACAGCTTCAGTGGGAAGAAATGGAAATGCTGGTAACAGTGCATATTTGAAGGTTATAAACACGTCGAACAGTAAGCTGCTGCGTGTTAACACAGATCTGAAAGTGTGATAAAAAATTGAATAGGAAAAATTTACAATGACTTTCAGAGAAAAAAAATCTTACAATGAGACCATTTCCCTTTTCTAAGTCCTCTGGCATGTGACCTAGAATTAGGTCACACAAGACATTATAATGCTCACTGTGTAAACTACCCTTTTTTTTTCCCTTTTCCTTCACCAGTATTATAGTCCTTTATTACTCTGCATCAAAAATGTGAACATCTGAAACCATTTTATATGAAATCTTTAGGGCAAAGTAAGGGCAATTATATATTTCAATTCAAACTAGCAGCAAAAGCAGACTTAAATTTAAACTTTATTTCTACTTAAAAAGATCTGCCCTAAGTTCAAAACATATTTAATAATTCAAACAACAATCACCCATTTCCGGGAGACAGAAGGGACAAGAAGCCTTTAACAACCCAAGAAACGATAATTGAGAATAAGTGAGAAAAGCCAAAAAACCTCATTTTTCTGGACCAAAAAAAAAGGTATGCCCTTGCATATTAAAAACACTCAGTTCACTAAACAGTCTCGTTTCCATGACTTTTTTTCTTCTATCCCTTGTTTATCATTTTTTTTCAGTATGTTTGATAACAACCTAACAAGTATTTACACGCATCATTAAGATTCCCTCTGAGCTCTCTCTTCTCCAGGCTAAAGCACCTCAGCTCTCTCGGCCTCTCCTCGCATAAGAGACGCTCTGAGTCCTTATCACCTTCATGGCCCTTCACTCCAGAACTGGGACACTCAGCACTGGATACAACACTGCAGATGGGTCTCGCCAGCACTGAGCAATCACCTCACTCAACCTGCTGGTAATGCCTCTTCTAATGCAGCCCGAGAGGGTGGTGGTGTCCTTTGCTGGCTCATTTTCAGCTTCTTGTCCACCAGGAACACCAAGTTCTTTCCCGCAAAGCTGCTTTCCAGATGCTCCCAGTATATGCTGGTGCCTGGGGCTGTTTCTCCCCAGAGGCAGGACTCAGCACTTCCCTTTGGTGAATCTCATGAGGTTCTTGCCAGCCCATTTCTCCAGCCCGTTGAGGTTCCTCTGGATGGCAGTACGACCATCTGGTGCAGCAACAACTCCTCCCAGATTTTTACTGAGAGAGTTACACCACTAGCGACCAGCCTCCTGCTGGACTTGGTGCTGTTGATCACAACCCTTCAGTTCCGTTCAGCCATTCAGAGCCACAGAGATGATGAAGGGAGTGGAACATCTCCCTGACGAGGAAAGGTTGAAGGAGTTGGGTCTCTCTAGCTTGGAGCAGAGGAGGCTGAGGGGTGACCTCATTCATGTTTATAAATATGTAAAAGGGGAGTGTCAGGAGGACAGAGCCAGGCTCTTCTCAGTGATGTCCAATGACAGGACAAGGGGCAATGGGTAAAAGCTGGAACACAGGAGGTTGCACAAAAACATTAGGAAAAACTTTTTCAGCGTGAGGGTGACAGAGCCCTGGCACAGGCTGCCCAGGGAGGTTGTGGAGTCTCCTTCTCTGGAGACATTCAAAACCCGCCTGGACGTGTTCCTGCGTGACCTACTGTAGGTGATCCTGCTCTGGCAGGGGGGTTGGACTAGATGATCTCTAGAGGTCCCTTCCAACCCCTGACATTCTGTGATTTCTCAGTGTACCTCACTGTCCACCCGTCATAAATTTCTCTATAATCTGTATTCTATTTGGGTAAATCTGGGCAACTTTAAATATTTGAAGACCTTGCTTAATTAACCTCTATGATTTTCAGATGTCTTTCAAAACTTGAAAATATACTTTGAAAAAAAAAATAAGATGTGAAAAAGAGGAAACTGATACCAGTTTTTGTAAACGAGAAGTTCAGGGAATATTAGACAATCAACCGGGTCACTTCTACTCTCCACAACTATACTAGAATAAAATATTTGAAACAGCCAGTTTATAAGCATCTAGGTAACAAGATGACAAGAAACAACCACCACAGTAAACAATTAAAACTATTCTAATTTTCTTCTTTAATGTTTTAGGGAAAGAGGCAAGTGCAATTTATCTGACGTTTAATGCAGCTTTCTGGCAGTTGCACATCTTAAGTAAGTAAGTGGGCACAGAGCTGCTCAAGAGAGTGCAGGAGAAAACTCTACGAGTTTGCAGTTTATTGTCAAAGAAAAAGGCATTTTAAGCGAGGTCACTGAAGAGGTTTTCCTTCCCTTTTCAGTACTGATGGAACAGATTATGTCACAAATTCACAAAATCCTTTAAAGGCCAGATCTTCACGGAAAGTGATTGAATTGCCCAAAGTCAACAAGATGAAATTCAATAAAAACAAACACAAAGTAGTTGGCAGGGGAAATCATATACACAAAAAGCATGACAAGAAACAACTGTGTAGGCAGTACATGAGTATAACAAATTCCACCGATCACAAATAAACAGGCACCAGCAAGGCAATGCAGCAGAAAACACTGAACAGTATTACAGATTCTTTTAGAAGCGGAGGAGGTAAGACAGAGCAGTGTACTACACTAATGACCTGGTGCTGCCAACACCTCAAAACACAGCTAAGCAAAAGCACAGACAAAAGAAGAGAGCCCAGAAGAGCACGATGGAAATACAAAGTGTATATGACTGTTGGGAAACTGCTTAAACTAGAAAAGTGACAAGCACAACTGTTCTCATATTATTATCATATACCGACAAATCTTCTAATCGATCAGAGGAGGAGGAAAACAGAGCTAAATCTACGGCGAAGACAATGCAGATATTAGGAGGAGCTCTCTCTACAGGGTAGGGATACACCAGAACAAGGTGCCGGAGAGACTGTGGAATCTCCTTTATCATAGATGTTCAAATAGATGTTCAAGATCAGGAGAGGCAAACACCTCCTTGCAATGCTCTGGGCATGTTTGACATTGTCTCTCCCAACATTCACCCCAGTGAAGGACAGCAAGACAAGTAGCTAAACCAAGAAAGAGAAGGCAAATGGTTACTATGTTCTAAAATTAAGCTACTTTCCAAATAAGCCTTCTTTTCAACTTTTCCCCATTCTACAGAACATTTTTATATCATCCTCAGTATGCCATGCAATACCTAATTGCAAATTTTAAACAACTATACTAAGAAAAGAAAAAATACTGAGGCCTACACAAGTACAATTCTAAATATTGAGTGCATTTAAGGCTCAATGTAACGAGCAGGAAGTCTCATTTGGGCTTTTTTTTGCAGAGTCCATCACTTTCTGATTTACGACACATGGTAAACAAACTGTGCTTGGCACACACAGACCTTGAAACTTTCCAGCTGCAGAAACAGATATAACAGACAACCCCCATGTTTCTGATGAGAATGATGTGTCCTAAATATTTTAACTTTTTTAAAGAGATGTACATAGGTTACAGGGAAATATATCACACTCCAGGACCAGTTAGCTTATTTGGTGGGTTAGGTGAGCATCGTAATTTAACTGAATACATTATACTTTACTGTACTACACTAAAATTTAATTAAAAAACAAGGAAACTTGCTGACAAAACTTAAGGGGTGCTTTTTTCCCCAGATTTTTTGGCTGACAAAGCACATTTATTTTACATTTTTTTTCAAGAACGCTTAGCCCTCATATAAACAGCATCACAAAGCGACATTCAGCAGGTCTCACTTCTGAGCACAGAACAAAAGCTCTGGTTGAAAGAAGTTACCAGCAGCCCCAGTAACACCAGCAGCTCACATATGACTCTGTCTTGGACCACAGAAAGGAAAAATAACACTGACAAAACTACTCGATTCTCATATATTTATACTTTCCATGCATGTTCCCTAATCCTAAGGTTATTTGTATTTTTCCCTAAGTATTTTCATTATAGTCAGACTTATGGGGGTAAAAAAAGCCTCCGATCGGAGGCTGCTGGTTTTCCCACACGGTTAGAATAAAGAGTGGGGTCAAAGTCTGGGATAAAGTAAGATAGACTTTGTAAATGCAGAGAAAAAAGCACTGCAGATACACATAATCTATGTAAATGAAGACACAGAGGAGAGAAAAGGGACAGCTTGGTGATATCAGCTGGCAGAAGCATTCTGAGTGTCGCAGCTACAGCTCAACACAGAAGTGTGTTAAGCCCAGCTCACAGGAGACCTGGGGCTGTTTCAACCCCTGCACATCAACACTTGACATCAAGCGTCTTAACGAAGCCTGAAAACCATCACCTGCTCCATCAACCACTTTTCAGTGTATGTGAGAGCTGTATCTACGCTTGATGACACAAAAAACTGAAGTTACTGCTCCTAGTTCCTGAAGGCTGCATCCCACAGAAAAAAAAAAAAAAGAACTGTTAGCTAAGGTCTGTCTGAGGAAACTTTTACTGGTAAAAGAATGGAAAATTAAAAACCCAGTGAAAAAGTCCCTCCAATAATTATTACTTGAGCCAATTTCTTCCAAAAGTTACAAAAGGAGAAAGTACTTACTACTATATGTTTTTAAGTTGATCACTAATCAGTACTTCTAAAATTATGGACACAGTAATAAGGATTTATTATATATAATGTATATTATATATTTATTATCATAGAACAGTTTCAGCTGGAAGATCAGCTTCAAGATCAGTTATATGTGCTTGCTTTCTCAAGTGACTACTTTTTAATAAGAATTTTCCGTTTTACAAGCATTTTGTGGTCTATATACATATAACTGAGAGCTTTGTAGAGCGGTCACACCTTTTTACTCTTAAAACACATGCCCCAGTAAAAAAAAAAAAAAAACCTCACCTATTTTTAATCCTTAAAATAAGCCATTTATCCACAGAACAGCTTCCTGCTGTCTGCTGACAGAGGTTATAAGCACCCTTTCACCTTTACACACCCCGCAGAAGAGTAGATGAAGATGCTCCATTGGACTTTTGAGCACACAATTCATTCTTCAGATTTACCCCTACTTCAGACACGAGGAAGGACTTTTTTCCCAAAAAAAATCATTCTGTTTTCTTCCTTACATATTAATTGGTCTAATAAAAAAAAAAAAAACAACCCAAAATCCAAAAAAACAATCAAACAAAAAAACCACCCCAGCTTTAACTGAAGTCGACAGCGTTAACCAAACAGCACTATAATTATATATTGGTGCAATCACAGAAATTTGTCAACTGTTGCTTGTGGTTCCTCAACTTTATTTCAAAACATGTTATTGCTCAAAAAAAAAAAATGCTTTCTACAGCTCTTATCACTCAAACTGTCTCTTAAGCAACCTCCTTCTAATAAAAATAAATACTGGAACTAGGCATGCAGATTAATGGAATGGCCTTGTACGCCACGATCAAGGAAATAGTGCACATGGGATATCGCTTTCCTACCTGTGCATCACGTAATGTAACCTGTAGCATCCTGATCAATGAACTGTCTTTAAAAATTTGATACGTTATTCTCTTCCAGCAACAAAATAGCTGGTTAAAAACCATAAAATTTTCTACGGTTTTCTAGTACTTAAAGGAGATGGATGCCACAGAATCTTTCTGAGAAATTAGACAAAGATATCAGAAGTCACATAGAAATTATGTGAAAATAGGTGCCACGTTTCACTATGTTCAGCCCCTTAAAAATCTGATGAGATGATCACTCTTCCTATTGTAAGTAGTTATCTTCTATTATTATTTAACGCCTTGGGCATGAAATGAACATAGTGTATAATCATCTGATGAAATCAGTCACCCCTAGCTGACACAGCACTGCTTACATAGGACACCTGCATCTTCACCTATATGGGACTAAAGGGCAGGACTAAACCCATGGGGCTGCTAATAATATGTCCTGGTTTGAGCTAAACAGAACCAATTCTGTCCAGTGATTTTACTTTTCAGCTCATGTATACATTTCCATACAGTTCATTATTTTTATTATTTCCTCATTAGTACTATCATTGTGTTATTAAAGCTGTTGTAGTCTTCTTTCCAAATCCTCAATTCTCTCTGCCTTATTCCCTTTCCCTTCAGAGAGCATCTGTCAGCGGCCAACCCAGTCCTGACCCTCGACTTGGTGTCACCTGTGCTGCTGGAGGTCACTGCTCTGAACAGCGCTGGCACTCCGGCACCAAGGAGAGAGAGGCTCCAACAGCCACTTACTGCTGGATTTGTCAGCAGTGGGTTCGGCAAGTGGTTTTCCTGAGCACTGAGCTAGTGTCTGTCTGGCCTCCTGCTCTCCATCTCAGTTCTCTCTGTACTGTACCAAGGGAGTAAAAAAGAAAAACACTTGGGGAGGATTTTATTGCATCCTCCAGCACTTTTTCCCCACTTCTTGGACTGCTGGTCTTGGTCTTGCACTGTGGATTCTCCTGAGAGCAATGCTGGCACATGTTTATTTTGAGCAGCTAGAAAGCTAAAAAAAAAACAAACAACAAAAACAACCAACCAAAACCCCAAAACCACCAGAAGAGTCAACTACAAAAATCCATTTCAATGCCCTGAATATATGACTTGCAATAAAACTGAAGATGCCACCATCTCAACGCTTCTGGCTACTCAGGAGAAGGTGTGGAAGTGGCTGGAGGATTCCTACAAGAGCCTGGATGAGTAAAGACAAGTCTTTAATTTGGTAGAAAAGAAAACCCCAAACGTACAAAGGTTAGAACCTGAAGTCTTTCAAATTCAGCAGAATGAGATGGCAACCTCTTCTCTGGTGAGCAAGATTAACTAATGAAACAGGATGAGATTCACCAGCCAGTGTGAAGCAGTATCCAACTGGATGATTACATGGCTTTCTGTGGCATCAGCATTCATGAAAGCAGTCGTACCAACGTGCGCCTTTAAAACAAATGCACTACATATACTAAAACACATATTTGTACACACCTCAGCAAAAGCTTCCGAATCTGCTGCTTTTATTTAAATACCAGTACTGAATAAAATACCTATTTCACGGCTGTCAAATGACTCATTAAGGCTATAGTGAAAATACAGCGACGGCTGGAGGGAAAATACGCCCCCGGCTCCTGCAGCTATTGCAACCTTCCAGATTTCTGTGTCTCCGAGCCCCTCGCTCCACTCTCTGAGGCAGGAGCTGTCTCACAGATGGCACCTCAGAGAACCAAACAGTTCCCTTCGACAGGGCCAGGGTGTTTTGAACAACTAAGCCCTGCATTTAGCCTGAGATTTCAATCCCTAGTGGACACAGAAGGAGCCAAGGGGGAGCACAGTAGGAGCGAAAATAAACTACTCAATTTTCAGGGTTGTCACTGCTTATTAAAGAAGTCACACGGTTCCTCTGTAGAAACATCATTATATTAAAGTTTTTAAAACAAGATATAAAGGTATTTTATACTGAAAACGGATAATCTGGTTTTGTATAAAAGCGTAATGTCTTATGGAAAAATGTTGGTTGTCCTTCACGGAGCTCAAATTTCTAGTGATGCCAAAAGAGGTGTGCCAATTAAAAACCCTCTCTGGACGTTTCAAGTTATGTGATGTTTTACCTGCTTTCTACAGCAAATCCTGTCAAATCAAAACCTTTAGCTCTACGTGAAAACGACTCTATTTGGTGAGATTTCATGAGCTATCAAAAAAACTTGTCATTATCTTGGTTATCCACATAATGATTATTTTTCTGTTTGAAATTAGGTAACTTTTGAAGAAATGCAACGTTGCCACTGCTGTTTCAAAATTGACAGGCTTTATGAAAACACAGAAAACAATTTGTCAGATCTTTATCGGGCACTTGGCCAGTTGAGTTACACCTACACCACTTCAGCTGTTAGAGGTTCCTGAGTTCTTTCTGCCAGCATGCCTCGAGCAATCTCTAGGCAGATAAGATCAAAAGAAACACTATCATGTGTTATTAAACAAGAGATTATGTAGATTCATCTTAGAGCACTGATCTTTGATCACGATTAAATGACTACAACTGGCACATGCCGAAGGTAAGTGAGCCAAGAGGGGAGCACCTGCCAGCCTCAGAAGAGCATGGAAGAACAAAAAGAGAAAATTAAACCCTTGATTTTCTGGTTCAGAATTTCAATATACATAGATATGGATAAGCACTTCATCACCCCTTCACTTGTTTTCTCAGAAAAACACTAGTCAAGTCTCTTCCTCTGTTTTTCATGTTATCTTAACCACAGCACACAAACCTCGAATGTGCTGTAACAGAACCACAAAACAGCCCTTCTTAAAGCTCTTGACCCGAGTCCACAACTTTCAAGCATGCACTGTGTTTGAGAGGCCAAAGCGTAAAAAAAGGAATTGTACGTCACTCTTACGCCTTCCTAAAAGAGCAAAGAAGAGCTATTTTACAGCGCAATCATATTGGAAGAAGCTGGTTCAGGTTCATTTCTAAAACTAATCAACTCTTTTAACACGCAGCTCGCAGGCGGCTCTGACACCGACCAACGGGGACACACCTCCAGTCCTGTTCAGAACCTTCTAGTACTGCCACCTCCAGAACACGCTCCAGTCTTTGAAACATAAATCCTCAATTATAAACTGTAAAAACATCATTCTGTTAGGCTGCCACACAGCCGCCTTCTCATTTCAAACAATCTAACTAGGTCAAAATAGCACAAGCAAAAATAGACGCACATAGAAAGTAAGCACAATACCTTAGGGCTACAGTGATATCAAATTCTTTGGGAGGACTGCTCTTTCCTGAATTAAACCAAAATATTGATCTGGTTTAGTAATAATTACAAGAGGAAGAAAAGAGCAGAAGGAAACTAAAACCACTCGAAAGAGAAACTACCCTCCTGAAAAAAAAATACTCAGAATCCATCACCACAAACATTCTAAAGATGACAACTTTTAAAAAAATCAAGTCTTTTGTTCTTCTGTACTGCAAGGTGTATTTAAATTAAGCAAATCTATTGTCTTCCTTATGCATCTGGTTGGATAACCCTATGAACTCCATTGCACAGTAAAGACACATACAGTATCACATGCATAACCTAAAATTTAAAGGGGATAAACAGACTTTAAAGACATGATGGTTCCTTAAAGACAGACCATTTTAAAGTAGTTATCACTCAGCAGTAGGACTAAACTGAAATGCCCCAAAATAAACTGAAGTCACTGAACACAGCTTCACTGACCACCAAGTCACTGCATGAAAATCAATGGGGAGAAGGGTATATTCTGAAAATAACATTTAGATGTGTCTTCTTCAACACAAGCCTTTTGTAACAGCTTTTTTTTTCCCTTTTATTGCATCTGCCAGAGTAAAAGAAAAATTAAAAAAGCATAAAAGCTAGAGGCTCAGGGTTGTTCGTAAGGAAGATCATGCTCCTTGCTCCTGCAAGGTGTTTGTGCCAGGAGGTCTCTCCCCTGTTCACAATCCACAGAATTGCTCAGACTGGGAAAGACCTTTAAGATCATCAAGTCCGACCATTAACCTAACACTGACAAGTCCCTGACTAAATTACATCCAGCACCTTTCTCCTAAAACGCCACCTCGACACATGGCATCACTACATCCAAACACGAACAGAAACACTGTGAGATGGATTGCTTGGATTCAGAACAATAATGAAAAAAATTAACAGCTTCAGCGACTGGTCCCTAGAACACAAGATTTTTTGCCATTTTGGGTTTACACACCACACAAAATACATCAAACGTGACACTGACGCATTTGCAGGTCAGGCCCCACTTCCAGCTCAGCTTTAAGACCCCTCCCAACCACCATGTGAATGCTCAGACAGTTGGAGGTTTTGGGGGCTTTGGTTTTCTACATTTGCTTCAGTTTTGGAGGTCTCCTGAGAAAATCAGCGCGGCCTCAGCAGAGCAAGTCTCGCTACATTAGGCCTGCCTGGGTGGAAGTGAACTGAGATGACTTCTGAAACCTTGGCTTTCATTACTGTGTTTAAAGAGAATAACTTTCAGCAGATTTTATAGCTCATTTCTAACTACCAGGCAATATTTGTTGTTACATTGATCGCATTTCTCACAAAAAGAGTTGTCACGAAGAAAATTTCAAGGTTTTGCAAGTCAAGAATTTGACTAATGAAAACTTTTCATGCAAAAAAAAAAACAAGATCAAAGAGAAATCCCCAATCTTAAAAAGCTTCTTATTGCTTGTGAACTAGCAAGCCTTCTTACACAGAGCTTTTCAAAGCAGGGAATATAGAAAATTCTTCACAAAATAAAGCCAAAACATTTACCAATCAATAAAAGCGTATCTCCATCTCTGTTTAAATACCCAGGTTGTCTCTGATCAGGAGTAAGACAGGCAGGCAATAAAAGCAGGTCACAAGCACAACTCAGCATCTTCCTGCTGTGAGAGTTACCAGACACGGAGTGGAGTCACTTGGTCACATGTAACCCTTGTGCTCAGGCGCTCAGGGATTGAAATAGTTCGAGTTTCTCTCACATACAAACAGCCTCTAACTCACACAAGGCTAATTGTGGTATTGCATCAAACTCTTCAGAGATTTCCAAACAAAAACCAAAACTCCTTCCCAACAAAGGATGTCCTGAAAGTATGGATAGAAACAAAAATTATGGGAGTTATGTTCTTGACCAATTTCCCACCAAAAACACTGTGTGCAAAGAGAATTATTACAGTACAGGATTTAATAGGTAACATCCTTGAGAAAAACAGGCTTCAGGTGACTGAAAATTCAGAGAGAGAAAGAGAGAGAGAGAGGGATATCTATATATACGTATATACATATAGACATAGATATAGATGATATATAGATGATATGGATGACAGATGACTGACAGATGACAGATGATAGATACAGACATGCCAGAGAGAAGCCAGCAAAGGACCACAAAGATGATCAAGGGTCTGGAGGAGAGGCTGAAATAACTGGGGTTGTTCTGTCTGGAAAAGACCTGGCACAAGAGGAATTTAGCAATATGTATAAACATTTTTTTTTGCGGGGGATGGAATTAAGAACACGGAGCTGGACTCTTCTCAGCAGCACCCAGTAACAGGAAAGGAGGCAATGGGCACAAGCAGAAATACTGTTTAAATCTAAGAAATAATTTTTTTGATTGTGAGAGGAGTCAGGCACAGGGTTGCCCAGTGAAGCCTGGTCTGTCCTTGGAGATCCTCAAAACTCAGTTGGTCAAAGCCTGGAGCATCCTTCTCCACTGGACCTGCTCCAGTTGGAGATGGGAGGTCGGACTCGCTGATCTCCAGAAGTGCCTTCCAGCCTCAACTCTTCTGTGAGCTGGTGAAGTACTAGATCCTAGAAGAGCCTAGGATGCTGCATTTATGTACAGACTCGGTACAGAACTACACTGTACTGAACTACATTATGAAAAGAAGCATTTTCCCATGATTACTGAAAAGACACATCTGTTTGCCTAATGATTTTTCTAAACTGCTGATAAATTAACACAAATTAGAGAGTAAAACATCCAACTGCTTACAAGAACACCACATAATGTAACAAATCTAGATCTACATTATGCCCTTAATGCAATAATAAACAGAATACTAAAGCAATAAAATTGCAATTCATTCAGGTAGGCGGAGTAAAATTCAGAATGCAAACAGATTTCAAAAGCTGATTTGCACTCCTGAACAATAACTTGATCTTGAGACCACCTACATTTCTTATTGTTTTTTCAGACACAGATATTCTCAGTAACTTCCAATGAGTAAAATATCTCAATGACTACCCCTCACAGACTGTGTGCTATGCACTCACTTGTTTCTGTTCAAATGACTTTCACAAAAATAATATGGATATTCTTCCACATATTTACAACTAAGGTTGATTTTGTGTTTCACTGTTTTCATTTGGGGTATTTTGGTCTCTCTACAGGGATGTAGCAGCTATTTCACTTTTCCCAGCTACTTTCTACAGGGATTTAATTGAATTTGGGCCCTCAAAACGATAAAATGCTACACAGGGCTTTGTTCTTGCTGTTTTAAATATTCCTGCACTTCAGACATACACACAACTTGTGATATTACTATAATTTTAATTTTTCTAATTTTTTTATACATATACGTAGAAAACCATTAAATTTTATTCATCAGTAAAACACACTACAGGGTCCAGGATATTCATCAGCAACACACGCAAGAGTTTTATATTCTACCACTGAACCAAACGGAACGAAATTTAAAAATCTACAATTCGAATCTGCATTTAAAGCCTAAAATTGTCTCAGATTGGGTCCCTGCAATACTAGTTCAAGCCAATGAGTTCTTCTTGACACTCGCACGTTTTGCCATCGTGGGGCCGCGCTCTCAGGTCAGGCTGAAGCTTCCTGCATCATTTTCAGACAACGTCAATTAACGCAGGCACCGCTCCCCCCCGCCAGCACCTTTTTTTTTTTTTTCCTTTTTGCTGATTACTGCCATGTGTCTTCTGCTGGCACAGAGATGCACAGAAAAACAAATCACAGACCTGATCCATCTGAAAGCAACTATTTTCCCCTTCCCGGGACTCAGGGGGCAGAGGCAGGGGCAGGCAGCTGGGGTTCACCCTGCCTAGATCAGCCCCAGCCACACCGAGACCAAATTGCACCTGGTACACACAGCAAACTCCCAACAACGGCTTCCAACAGCCCCACCCGAACCTCCCGTCCTTACAGCTCTGAAGAATAAAAGTGAAATAGTTGTGAATTGTTCAAATTAGGATACGTTGAAAATGCAGACTTTGAAATAAACGATGCAAACAACAACTAAAAAAAAATGCTACCATCTCTAAATATTAAACCCATATGGAAGCTGAAATTGAAATCTGGTTACTTATCCTACAAGAGCATTACAAATGTAGTAAATACTAAAATAACAGTAAATTTTCTTAGTAGTCTGTGCAGATGTCTCATATTAGACTTCTGAACATAACTCCTTAGCTCATGTTACGGGTATCATCCAAGATTTCATCTCCACCATGAGGGTTTCTGCTTGCCTCTTTTTCTTCCAGAGCTCATAATCACCGAAGAATTACAAGGTTTGATATTACCTCAGTATCCAAAAAGGAACTGCAAGAGATATTTGTCTTCAAAAGTTTACCGGTGCTGAAATAGTTTTGTTGCTGCAAGGAACATATATCAAAATAATATTCCGAGCATAATAATTTGTGCAACACAACGTCATGAAAGCCACCGGATCGACTAATCATTCATAGTGGTGAAAATCATAAACAGTATCAGAACACAATGAAATTCTGCTAAGCACTAAAAACTACTAAAGGGATGGGTTTAAAGGAGTAGAAATAAATATTTTCATAATTCAGAAATAAACAGCAGTTTTTTCAGCATTGCAAGAACCTAAGTATTACTTTAAGCGGTGCATTTGATAATTAGAGTTAGATGGGGAAATTTAAAAAGTATTACAAATTTTAGCATGCTCAGACTTAATTATAATTTAGTTACAACAGAAAAATATTTTTCAGCCTCAAAAATTTCCTGATCCATATGCCCGAACCTCAAGTTTTATTAAACTGCAAGATTCTTGGACCTAATAAAGAGAAGCTTAACGCTGATGCTGGAAACAGTGGGGAAATAATGGTGTTTTACTGAAAGACTTATTAATTGTAAAAGATTAGGCAGCAAAGGCTTGCACACCAGGAAACGCGCATTTTTCTTCTATTACAGAACTTCATTACAACTTCATTAATATAAACTCTGCACATTGCAATGTGCTACTCTTTCTCGTGGCAGTTTTAAAACTGCCTTTGTTTTACCAACTGCCATTTAAATGCTAGAGGATCCGTCATCCACTTCCCAACACAAAAGTTACAGGTTCAGGAAAATACCTGGGCACTAGCAGAGAATACTACGGAGAAGCCAGATTAATGACTACTTCTGCTACTGGCATTTCTATCAAAAGACAGAGAAAAATGTTATTAAAGCAACAAAAGTAACGTGAAATAAGGGAACGTGAAATAAGCCGCATTTGTAACTGTTCATACAATCAATCATAAGGCTACATTTAATGAGCTCTTGACATGACTGCAGTGTCTCAAGGGTTAGTACACAGTTGTTTCAAATCTCTAGACAGATCTCAGGAAACTACCCAAAAAATTCAAGGTTATTCTAGCACTCACAGACAGTTCTCAAACTCTTTACCCCCCCCATTCTTGTATTATTATTATTATTATTATCATCATCATCATCGTCATTATTGCTGTTGTAGTTGTTATTGTTATTATTATTGTGTATGGAAGTGAATTTCACTATTTAAGTCCACTGGACAAAATGTGGCCATGCACCTGAAATCTTTGCAAAATCAATGCTTGTGTCAGAAAGTAGTAACTTGTTTTACTTCTTCTCTCCTAATGATCTCTTTTACATTTTAAGCAATCTATTTCTCATGAAGTAGACAGGAGTGCTATGCAAACACATTATTTTTTTTGTGAGCTACAGCTACCTCTCAAAGAAACACAAATTTCAGGAAACAGAAACATTTTTTCATTTTTTAGAATAAAATGCACAGACCCATTAGAACTGAATTTTATTTCTAGTATGTACCACGGTAAGCGAGGTCATGTCTTGCACAAGCACTAAGAATGAAGTGCATTAGATTTCCTGATCAGTAAAGTACCAGCAAGATTTCCAAGAAGCCCAAGGTGAAGCCAAAATCCTGATGGTATTGAGGATGCCCAACAGATTTCCTTGTAGGACATCTGACGTCCTTCTCCTTAACTTGTCATTGTCATGGACTAGAATTTGATTCTTAACACACCAATAGTTCTCAAGTTCATGAGAAAGTTCAGACTAACTAAAAAGTAAAGGCTCTCACCAGAATAAACTTTAAAAAAAAATCACAGAATCATAGAATGGCCTAGATTGGAAGGGACCTTAGAGATCATCTAATCCAACCTCCCTGTCACGGGCAGGGACGCTTCTCAACTAGATCAGGCAACACATGGGGACCCAACGGGGATCGAACCTGCAACCTTGGTGTTATCAGCACCATGCTCTAATCAAAATCAGTGAATTGGAGAGTGCAGGCCTTTCAGCAGCAACTTTAATGGGCAGGAGGTACAAGTGAGGAAACTTCATCAATACCGTGCACTGTGCCGTAACAAAATGATGAGATTTGAGAGTCGCGCCGTGCTGCCAGGGTTGTTTGCTGAAGGAGCCAACCCCTTCCTGAGCTGGATAAAAGCACCCTCCTTCATCAAGTTGACATTACAGCCCTTCACCTCGTGACCTGCACACTTATACACCCATGTCGATACTGTCCAACTCGTCCAAGATGCCGGACACTTAACTTTGGACACAACTACCAAATTAACGTTACTTTTCGCTTTTTCATTCGGTCTGCATCGGCGGTATGTTCATCCAGAAAATTACTTTGAGCCTGGTAAGGTGCTGGATAAATAATGGGATTTTGCTATAAGGGATCAGAAAGCTGAGTCCCTCGCAGGTCACTGAGTGGTCTTCTGTGAAGGGGATGATGCTGTCACAAGGCTGTGCAGTGGCAGATAGAAGAGAGAATCCTGTATTATCTAAAAAAAATCTGAATAAATTGTCCAAACCAAGAATCACAGAATTGTCAGGGTTGGAAGGAACCTCAAAGATCATCTAGTTCCAACCCCCTGCCATGGGCAGGGACATCTCCCACTAGATTAGCCTGCTCAGAGCCCCATCCAGCCTGGTCTTAAAAACGTCCAGGGATGGGGCTTCCACCCCCTCTCTGGGCAACCTGTGCCCGTGTCTCACCACCCTCATGGGGAAGAACTTCTTCCAAACATCCAATCTAAACCGATCCATCTCTAGCTTCAATCCATTCCCTCTAGTCCTGCCACTACCCGACATCCTAACAAGCCCCTCACCAGCTTTCTTGTAGCCCCCTTGAGATACTGGAAGGTCACAATAAGGTCTCCTCCGAGCCTTCTTTTCTCCAGACTGAACAACCCCAACTCTCTCAGTCTCTTCACAGGAGAGGTGCTCCAGCCCTCTGATCATCCTCGTGGTCATTCTCTGGAAGAGCTTTGCAAGTTTTGAGAAACCGACAACTGAGGACTGGACCTGCATCCTGCTGGGTCGTTCAGCATCTCTTTAGACCATCTAAGAATAAAACCTGAAAACTGAGACTGAGCACAAGTCCTGGCGGTCAAGCAGCTTCTCGCCAAATGGATGTGTCAAACTTTAAGACCAATTAAGAGATGCATCATAAAGATGTACTTAAATCCTCACTCTGCACACATGCGAAATCAGAAACTCAAGACAGAATTTGCAATCTTCACTTGAAAAGCTCAACCACAGAACTCTCTTCTGCAGAGACACCAGCTACTGAAGAAACACAAAACTGGACGCCTTCAAACGAATCATGCCTGGGCTGACCACAATCCACAGAGATGGCCTTGTCCTAAATCACCATTGTGTCTGGAACATCAGTTTTAGCACGAAGAGTCATGAGTATTTTATGCACATAATGTAAAATACTGCACCTCATCCAATGTTATCCAAGGAGCTAAGTATCTATTTTAAACTCTGTTTAATTTAGGCTCTCAACCTGGAAAAAAAATAGTTTTAAATGTATTTTTGTTAGTTCATAGAAAAAAAGGAAAGTTATAAAAATTTAAAATGTAATCTACAAACACACAAATTTTAACTAGAGAGAAAAAAAAGATTCAATACCTTCATTGATGCTTTCATTAATGAAACATCGGCATTTAATGCAATTGAGTCTTCTTGTAGAAGTTATAACCGATTACATTATTCCCTGTAAAATTAATGCTATAGATCTGAATCTTCAAAAACTTCCTACTTTCATAAGTGTTGCACTGTTTCCCTCCTAATATTGTATTTAAGTAATTCTTAGCACTGAATTAGTCCAAAATGTCACCAGAGTCCACTTCACCTTAGATTGCCTGGTGAGCCACAACACAAGCACTCACACCTGAAAGCCCTGGTTGATTTGGTGGAGAGCAAAGGATGAACAACCTCTAATCAAGTGCAGTAACACTACAAAGACCTCGTGATAAGGAGGAAAACTCATGGAAAGCCCATCATGGAATCACTCCATACAAGGAACTGTGCAAAATGACTTAACCCGAGCATTTTCAAACACAACCCCAAAGAGCTCAACCAATTTTTATGCTTTCCAGAGCACACCTGCTGTCCTTTTGAACCGTCTCATTAAATATTGCTCTGAAGTACAAAGACACGGAGCTTTGTCTAGTGAAGATTACAGGGCTCCACACATCACTCTTTCAGGAAGCACAATCTGATTCTGTATCTTCCGCATCTATAGGCCACAAATGGTGCAGAAGACCAAAAGATTTAGTTATATCTCAGCAGTTAAAGGCCTTTTTGACTACAGGAGAGGCACTTTGAAAGCAGTACAGCAAGAGGTGACCACAGCTGGTCGTGAAATATCTGCTCCATTAAACTGACTCAGACTTTAAAAACCGACACTGAGAAATTCTGAATCTCCCAAAGAGAGGTGTGGGAACAGATGAACTGCCAACTAATGAAGTAAAATGGCATTCAAAATGGGATTACACTGAGAAAATACTACTTAAACTTCAAAGACGACAGATGATTATAATATAAATGAAACCAATCAAACATCCTTGTGTATGGGATGACCAGTTGAAAACACCTTTTAATCTCTCGGCTACCACCAGACAGTCTCTGCAAAAACAGTACTAGGAAGAAACTGTGGGGCCAGTTCCCTATTCCACCAAAAAATGGTATCTTGAGGTTAGTTGTACTCAACAGTATAAACAAGCTATGAGAACACGTAACTGCAACACAACAACACTAGAGAGTCCTCTCTTTCTAACCATAAATTTAGCACTTTCATATCATTAACACTGAAAACAAGAAGTAAACAAAATGTTCCAGCTCACTACACTATTATATCCACAGGTTAATAAAGTGAAGTTGAGAAAAAATTAAACTCAGGGTAAACTTTCTTTCCTGCAAATTGTAGCAATGTAGTTGAAATTAAACGGCTTTTAGTTTAAATGCTGTTATCACTGGAAACTCTTTCTAGAAGTCAGCAGTTTTGGCATAATTATATTTCTGGCATGTTTCCTCAACAGTCTCCAAAGACTCTCCTGTAAAACAGCTTAAACACGCATCCTACTCTGCAAAATTCCAGAGCGCATAAAATCAAGTTATCCACCACATACAGAAAATGTGATTTTTTTCCTTCCCAATAGGGCATGTAAGAATAAATCAATCAATCAAAACAAAAAAATCAAAAAAATCCCAGCAAATCTTAGCGAAAGTATCCTGTAACAAAAACTTCTTTCCGCTAAGAAAGATACCTGAAACAAGGAAGATATTGTAAGTTATCCCATTGAATTTAATTACTCCATATTTAAGGAAATGCTTTCACAAATACTCCTGACATCTTTGAGCAATCTGCTGTATCACAATTTCCAGGGTCTCCAGGGATTTTAGCCATTTCTCTGAAATCCAAGAAAGTAACAAAAGGATTCACCTTCATTTTGTTCTCTTAAGAGGAACCACAACAACCCAGCACAACCACTTGCACCCCCGTTTGCACAGGCAAAGGGCTATCCCAGCGAGAGCCAGAGCTCCTGATTTCTCACCAGCCAACAAGAGTTGTTCATCAGAGTACGAGCAGAAATCTATAATCTTACAATTTAGAACTGGCTTATTAAAAAGCTGAAGAAAGAGTTTTGTTGTTGCTGTTGTTTTTTATTCTTTGCAGAACATTTCCCCTCCCTTACTACCTTCTGGCACTAATTATTAAATTACTTCTTAGGATCAGCTGGTAGAGACAGAAATCCTTTACCCATATCGACACATCACTTCCTACTTTGCAAAAGGGATTTCCAGCTGAGAGTCACTTCTTTCTGCAATCCAGAAGAAAATATTTGGTTCTCTTTCCATGGGCTCTCACAGTCATTAATGAGTAAAATTATGCCTTAGGCTGGACCAATTTCCTTTTCACACTACCCCAGCTCAGGTGGCGGTTAAACAGAAACAGCTTTTTTAGCCCACACCCATCAAAAGTAATGACATAAAATATGTGCAAAACACAAAAGCTGAGACAGAAGATCCCCAAAACACACTCCTTTTTTTTCCCAGGAAATATTTAAACAACGGAAAAGGAGCTTGGGAGGAGGAAAATACTCAGAGATTCAAATCTGAACCTAAAGACGCACCCAACTATGTGCAGCATCCTTGCAGGCTGCTCACAAATCACCGGCCTCTGAATTAAACACAGGAAGCAGGAAGCACCGTGTGACCCCCCCCAATATTTGTCATTATTTGCACTGTTGTCACTATCTGCAAGGTACGGTTGACCTCACGTGGACCTTAATGTTCACGGACCGCAGGGAATCATTACAAAAGTGAAAACAACGGAGACAAAAGCAGAGCAGAGCCGAGCAGGCAGCACATGCCCCAGTACAGCGAAAATTCCAACCGATAGGATCAGGTTACACGTATTCAAGCAAAAATACACCAGTGTAAAACACAGACTGATAGTTTCAGCTATCACATTACAGAAAAAGAACGTGCAGAAATACAATGCCGTTATACAGGAAGTTTTATCCGGACAATACTTTAACAGATTAGTCATATTACAGATATTTGGCTGAAAGTTTGAAAATAAATATAATGGCTTGGGTGAAGAAAAATGAACTATTGCGCACACGTAAGTCTCTTTAAGAGACATCTTGCAAATAATACTCACAAGTATTGAATACTTGGTTCATAGGCTCACGATGGTCCTATCACATAAATAACATATAAAAATAATTTGCATTAGCACCGTTAATGTTTTTAACACTTTAGATTTCTGACTTGGCATCAACTATAGCCCCCTTTGAGAACAAAAGAAATAGTGAAAGAAACTCAAGACGTTGTTAAGAGGAGACTTGGATATATTCTCTTCAGTGACAAGATACTGGCAGCAGATGCACAAAGGGATTCATGGCAAGTAAAGCAAGAGCATCGGCCAGAACCTTTCAGTGAGGGGTTACAAAACGACTTCCCTCCCGGCAGTGGGACGTACTCAGTTTTACTGATAAGTGCATTAAGGACTTGAATGTTTAAAAGAAAAATGTCCAGTCTTCAAGCTTGTAGTTTTAAACATAAACCAAGGAGAAAATGACACGCTACGTTAATTCACAAGCCTGTGTCTTTGAGGTGTCCTCCTGTCAAACTTGATGTGCACCCACCCACACGCCCTATTAGGTTGCAGGGGTATTTTTTCTGAACATCAGAACACCGCTTCTTTGAGCAAACTTCAGCCCAACCACTGTAATTTTCTGGTTCAAACTGCAGTAATGACAAAGCTTTCAAGCAGGAGACAGCCTGTTCCGCGGGGCCTGGAGAACCAGGTGAGTTCAGAACACACTCGAGGGCACAACTTGCTGCGCTCACCGACGCCGTTTTGCTCCCGTGTCACTCGGTGGCTTCTGTCACAGGGACAATACAACTGGGACAAAAGTCTGTTCACCATGAGACAAGTTCATAAAGACTCCATAAAAGATACCAACTCCTCTGATGCACAGAGTAATCCATTTTGTTCTCCCAGTACGTAAGGTGTTTTGTCCACATCTACTCACTCAGGACTTTTTAGACGGGAATTAACACCTCCCCACGTTTCCATGTCCTACCTCCTTATCGCTTGGCATAAATCAAATGCTGCTGCAGAATTATGCTATTGAACCCTTTGAAAAAGTACAACTGATCATCAGCATCTTCCCATTCAGAAATTACTGAGCACAACCAGAAGCTACAGATCACACAGTAGTAGGTTAATAATAGTACAGCCCTTATAACGTGTAAAACATGGGAAGCAGCAAACAGCAAAAGCTTGACAGAAAGGCAGAAAAGGAGTCCAGTTCCTTTGGAAATAATAAAATAAGATGGGTTTTGGTGGGTTTGGTCCTTGTACAAATTGGCTACTCTCTAGCCTGAGAGTGACATGAAAGATGCATTTCCTGAAGCAAAAAGGAAAAAGGAAAAAACAATGAAGACATTGATGGAGACAATATGGAAAAGTTCAACACACTGAGTTATTTTAGGTTAAGAAAAAAATTCCAGGAATCCAGGGAAAAAAAAAATACCAAGAGGGAGGTAATTTTAGCTTTTTTTTTTTTTAAAAAAAAAAAGAGAGTACAACTTTAAGGAAAAGTATTACTCTCAGTAAAAATGATCTAAACCCTCTAAATTGCAACCAAGATGACCACAGAAAAGCTGAGAAAAGACTCGTCAGATCCACAGAAAACATGTGAATAGTTTGTTTACAATTAAGTAAAATGCAGGCTACTAGAGGAAAAATTCACTAGTTACAACTTAAAGAAAAACGGAATAAAATGGCAAGAACAGTTTTACCACTGTCCCATCAGAAGTGGAGCTGGTCAGCTCTGGGCTAGTCATCAGTCTACTCACTGATACTTAGGAGTAATTAAACCTGTCAGGACAAGGAAGAGGAATAAATTAGTACACCATTAAAAGTTCTTTTCAACCCTAATTACAAGCTGCCTTGCTTTTGAAAAAAAAAAACCAAACCACTAAAAAAGGACAAAAAAACTCAACCCACCACGTGTCAGGGGTTTTCTGTTGCTTCCTTTGTGTTAAAGAGCTTTAGTTTAAATTACAAAAATAAGAACCTAAAGTGAGCCTTGTACAAAATCCTTAACTTGGTATCCATGTACAAATATTGTAACATCAAAGCGATTCTCAGATTGTTTCCAGAACTTCTGGCAGCGTTTCACACTATTTGAAGAACACCTACCTCACCACCAGGGCAATGAAACGCTTCTTCAAGCACTGACCAGTATCGTGGCATATTATCGAGGGAGAAGCACATATAAAAATATTGTTTTGGGGAAAATCACAAACCGTTATTACAATTTGGCTTTTTAAAACAAAAACCAAACTCACAACACAGACATATCAAACAGTGAAGATCAAGCAACTAAAAAGAAACGCTTCAGAATTTAGTTCTGTTGTCTTCTGGTTCGTTTTGAAAGTGTGTCGTCTGTTGGAACTTTGATATAAAAACTGGGAGCCTTCTCAAGTCTTAGTTACAATAAATCCTGAATCTCTAGCTAAGATTTTTTCCTTCCAAATAAAATATTTGTACTAGAAGGGCTGTGATCAATAAAAAGACAGCCTTACACAACTGAATATAAGTTCTTGGATATTCTGAAAGGTTGCAACTTGTCAATTCTAGAGAAAAAAAAAGTATTAACAGATATATAAAATAAAACTCTAAAAGTATTTACTCTCCCCTAAATGCAGTACCATTTTGATCTGTTTGTTAGGTCACCTGAGAAGAAACTACTTTAGAATTGAGGAAAATATGACAAATCTGGTCTTATATTCAAAGATGGTGGTAAAACCCAAAGGAATTTCAAACCCCTCAGATAACCACAAAGAATTTAATTACGAAGTGATTTACTGCATATTTTGATACTATAATTTGCCTACAATACAGGAATAGGTCACAGAAAAATCCAAGCAACCCTGGTTCATCAGTGTATCTTCAAATGTTTAATACGTGTATTCTCAATAATTTAATATAATACCAGATAAGAATGTCAGAAATAGAAACAGAATTCCTTTTTTTCAGAGATCTCGAATAAAATTCCTAAAGGTACCCTGAGAGAATTAATATAGACAAATCCGAACTCTCATTTATACTGGGAAAACTACTGAGTTAGATATTCCAGCAATAAAAGCAGTTTTGTCTAATTTTAGCTGTCCTAAAATACCTTCTTAACGGACCTTCCACATTCGGCACTGTTGGACTGGAGACATCTTAATAGCAGACAGCACAAAAATTATGTTGTAAATTAAAAGACAACCTTTCCCACAGTCTTCTTCTGGTTAAATTAGCCCAAAGAGTTCTTACGAGTGCCTCTCCGGCAAGGCTTGCACTCTCCAACCACATCTCTCTGCACACGAGTCTCCTGGGGGAAAAAGCTATAGAAGCACAAAGCTTGCGGGCTGTTTCTACTCATTATAAGAAAAGATTTTGTCTTGATAGCACCTTAAAAAAAAAAACGAAAATACCCCAGTGCTGAAATACTGGAGAAAACAAAAATTGGAAGAGGAGAAGATGCAAAGACACACGGGTCCCTGGGGCGATGTGCGCTGTGAGCCAGAGACTTGTTAGAACTCCAGCAAAGCAAAGTCCTCAGCTCGGGGAAGACTTGGATCTGCTCAAGCAGGTCCAGAGGAGGGACCCAGAATTGATCCAAAAGATGGAACACCCCTCCTCTGAAGAAAGCGGAGAGAGTTGGGGTTGTTCAGCTGGAGAAGAGAAAGTTCTGCGGAGACCTTTTTGCATCCTTTCAATACTTAAAGGGGGCCTGTAAGGAAGACGGGGACCATTTTTTGAACAAGGTCTGTTGTGACAGCACAAGGGGTAATGGTTTTAAACTAAAAGAAGGTAGGTTCAGGCTAGATATGAAGAAAGATTTTTTTACTATGGTGGAGAAACACTGGAAAAGATCACCCAGAGAGGTGACAGAAGCCTCACCCCTGGAAACATTCAAGGTCAGGTTGAAGGGGGCTCTGAGCAGCCTGTTCCAGCTGAAGATGTCCCTGCTCACTGCAAGGGTAGGACTAGGTGACCTCTGGAGGTCCCTTCCAACCCGAACCATTCCATGTCCCTGCCACGCGTGAGGCAGCACGCCCAGGGCCAGCTGCAGGACAACCCTGCCCAAGCAGCTCCAAACCCAGCCCACGACTGGCCTGTGGAGGGGACAGTGAAGGGGACAACCTCGGCTGTCACCCTGTCTGCTCCACCGTCCCCCTCCTCACAGCACCTCACACCTCATGGGCACGCCCAGCACCGTGAGAAGGAGTTAATCCCTTTACCCAGCTTCTTCAAACTTCTCTGTACCTTTCAAATGCATAAACTGTTCTCTCTGCCTCAGAAACAAGCGCAGCATTTGAAAGGTTAAACAGCTGTTACTCCTCATTTCAGTATCAGCAACATAACCTCAAATGATAATTCTGTTGGCATAAAAACGCCTCGGGATGACTGAGGGAGGAATCTCTTCTTAGCCCATTATGTGTCACTATGTCCATTTTTCAGCAGCACTTTAACAGCTGTTGTAGCAAAAACCTATGCTGATTTTTTAATATACGCTAGAGCAAAATTCCAAACCCTTTATAAAGTTAATAAAAACTAAATTAAAATAAAAATAAAAAATTAAATTCAAGTCAATAAAAATTAATCTCTCTACGGTGTGTTTTAGGATAAATTATGGTTTTTTTCCTGCATTAACTGCCATATAAACCACCTGTGCAATGTTAGCAAAGTACAAGTGAGTGATATTTTACAATATCGTGTAGTTAATCTCAAATGAGACTGCATTTAGTACAGTTCCACCAAGCTCATGAATAGAATTTACTATAATGGTATATTTATGTCTTTTGTGTACACAGTTCCATTACTTATAAGCGTATTTCCCATATTACTGTCACATTAAAATAATCAAAATATTTTGTGAACCTCAATGCTAAATGCTCTTTCTAGAAGTTGCATATATTTGAATTGAAATAATTTATATTGAGAGATAAAGTTACGTAAAAACACAAGTTCAGTTGACTGTTATAAGGACATGCTTTTTAAAATAGACATTTAGTGTATCACACTGAAATTATTTCTAGATAACCACTACCTCTACCAGGCCATCCTGTTTATCAGCTGCTGCTTTTAAATGTCTTTTTTCTGTTTGAGATGAAACAAGAGAATGAACTTTATGGTCTTCAGTGGCTACCAAGAACACAGAAACAGGTATCAATCAATCTTCCCTTTGCACATCATCTCTACAGCTAAAACCAAAAGTGAAGGACACTCTCAAAGTCTGATAAACAGTTACAGGGTCAGATCTGATCACATAAAAGTTCTGAGCGTCGTCAACTTAAAATAGTTTTCTGTTTTAAAAAAATATTTATTAAACATAGGTGCACACTTCCAAATGTCTGGAATTCCAAGTACTTTTCTCATGACTGGAGAACTACCCACTCAGTGTCTCATGCACACAGTCCTTGCAACGCAAAACTGAGTTCAAGGGCATAGAGATGACACAGGGAAATTTTATTTGTCCATGTTTTTCTCCCGAATTTACACAAAGTGCAATGAGCCGTAATGAATGCCACAGGAGAGGAGTACATTGTGTACAAAACACCGTTACTGAAAAGAAGTATTTCCACATCTGCCTCTGTTCCATTCTACACAATGTAAAATGACACAGCTCAAAGAAGAAAATTCAGAGCAGTAAATTAAAAATGACTGCTGAACTCTTCTTAACAACCAAGTTAACGGAGATTTAAAAGCCAACACACACGTGGGAGACAAAGTACCCGTCTTAGAAAAACATAAAACCAGAGAGGAACTTTGTAAAGGACACGGTTCATCTCTATCTATATTACAAATACCTCACTAACACATGAAAGGAGGCAGCGACACTGTTACTGTTATCCCAATAAAACACCGGCCTTTTCTTCCAAGGAGGGAAAATCAGTTTCCAAACTTCAGCAGAATTCAAGGAGCTGGGATGTAAAACGAATCATTCCGCTTTGCCCGCAACATTATTAGTGATTCATCTGAAGCATGAAGTTCACAGGGCAGCCTGAGCGTTACCTTATCACGGGAGGGTTGCGAAGAGCAGAGATTGCTGAACCGCTGGGATCCAACCCCACTGGAACCTAAAACTGCCAGAGACCACGTGGGCGATCGAGACCAGTGCTCTTCCACTGCAGGTGACCCCATTAATTAGTTTATGACAGGAATTAAGTACAGCTGTTGCACAACCTATTGCAAAATAACCGTTGGCATGTTGCCCTTATGGTTGGAGATAAAAAGTTTGCTTTTCACTTTTACTTGCATGATTCCAAATTAGTCACTAACCTATCCAAGCTTCATGTGGAGACACTAGTACTACTCTTTTTTCCAGCCTTTTCCCGAGTTTATTTAAGGAAGTTAACTGTTCCGAGCAGGAATCATGCGTTACTATGTGGTTCCTGACACATGTTGCTGCAACATGTGTCAGGAACAACATGACACATGCAAGACCTGGACAGGCTAGGGTGTTAGGTGGGGAGAAACGTCATGAAATTCAATAAGGGCAAGTGTAGAGTTTTGCACTTGGGAAAGAATAACTTCATGTGCCAGTATAGGTTGGGGACTGCCCTGCTGGAGAGCAGCGCAGGGGAAAGGGACTTGGGGGTTCCAGTGGACAGCAATGTGCCCCCGTGGTCAAGAAGGCCAAAGGCATCCTGGGGTGTATTAGAAAGGGAGTAGCAAGTCAGTCGAGAGAGGTTTTCCTCCTGCCCCTCTACCCTGCCTTGGTGAGGCCACATCTGGAATATTGTGTCCAGTTCTGGGCCCCTCAGCTCAAGAAGGACAGGGAACTGCTGGAGAGAGTCCAGCGCAGAGCCACAAAGATGATGGAGTGGAACATCTCCCTGATGAGGAAAGGTTGAAGAAGCTGGGTCTCTTTAGCTTGGAGCAAAGGAGGCTGAGGGGTGACCTCATTAATGTTTATAAATATGTCAAGGGGGAGTGTCAGGAGGAAGGACCCAGACTCTTCTCAGTGATGTCCAATGATAGGACAAGGGGCAATGGGTACAAGCTGGAACACAGGAGGTTCCACAAAAACATTAGGTCACTGTGAGGGTGACAGAGCCCTGGCACAGGCTGCCCAGAGAGGTTGTGGAGTCTCCTTCTCTGGAGACATTCAAAGCCCTCCTGGACACGTTCCTGTGTGACCTACTCTGGGTGATCCTGCTCTGGCAGTGGGGTTGGACTAGATGATCTTGAGAGGTCCCTTCCAACACCTGACATTCTGTGATTCTGTGAACTGTAATTCAGGTCTGTGAGTGCACGTGTGTCATTACTTTGCCACACGGTGTGTTTTGCAAAAGACCGGGGCCTCCTTCATGAAAGGGCGTGAATCGTGACTGAACGAAGGGCACCATCCTCATTTGCTTTATTTTTCAGCCTGAGCGGTTCAAAGTAAAAATATATGCAACTGAAAATAGGCAGAGAAATGGACAGACTGACAAATTCTACCAACTGATGGTGCTAAAGCCCATCTCCAAAACAGATTAATGAAAGCTATACCTAGGCATTTACAGAGAAATCTCAGCCTCATGTTTTAAAATGGCTGTTTACCCAAAAAAGACTCTACTATTTTTCATTATAATGAGAAATAACTCAGATACACCAGGGATGCTAAATATAAGCCAGGGTTGGTATATATTCCAGAGATGGTAAATACAAAGCTAAGACAGTGCTCATTCCAATAAGCCTTTTAATGCTCTGATTTAAAATAAAAATAAATTCAAGTGCATGTTTTAATTATCATCCCATCTAGCAAGAAGTTTAAGTCATTTACTTGGTTAAATACTGCTGAAATCAAGGGGACACATACTTAAACTCACTCCCTACTGAGTAAAGCACCCGAGCATGTGCTAAATGTGCCTGTGGGAATCAGTGTCTCACGCTGCACACTCTTGCACATATTTAGGCACATGGTTAGTTTCGTTACCACAAATGTTTTCCTTGATAAACATGTCCAGAGCTGTTAGCAGGAACAAGACTTTAAGCACTACTAAGAAGGCAGTTACGTCAAGCAAATTGTAACTGCAATATTGCTTCTCTTCGTAAATGAAAATCCCATAGAGGTGAATGAGAGATTTATCTATATAAAAAGCTGAAAGTAAGGGAGTCAAAACCTTTAAGGGGAAAAATGTACTACAAAAGTAAAGCAAATTATTGTCACAGCTGATAAACAGAAAAGTCAATTTTTTTTGCTCAACTTCCACTTTTTTTTCAAAGCTCACTGTACTTCAACAAGGTACATAAAACACCACCACCACAGTATTTGCAGTTGGAATTCTGCAAAATTAATGAAGTTTTCCTTTTCTCTTCAGTCAGAAAACCCCCATATAGAAAAATATAAGCCAATTGATGCCATATGTCCCTCTGAATCGTTATTCCAGATGTATTCCTTGGAGTCACAGAATTGAAGTTCCTGTTTCCTTTAAATAGCACATTCCTAAAAATTCAAACAAAGCAATTGTGAATATGAAGTAGTTTGTTAGTATGATTAATTTGGGTGGGGTCATATTCAGATCCTTCACCATTTATTTTCTATAAACTGAGTATGAAGCAAGGAAATAATTTACCTAGGACACACTAAATTGTCAAGAAGCACCTGTGCATTTAGCTTTAGATTTTAACCTGAGATTTCTCTGGTCAGAACAGCAACCGTACACTTAAACACTTTAGAAAACTGATTTTTAAGTTTTCATTTCTATTAGCACAGAAGAACTTCAGCTATACTGTGACGTGGTTGGATTTGATGAGAGCACTTGATTTTAAGAAGCTACAAAGTCTCATTATCCTTCTCTCAAGTCTATTAACAAAGAAAGAAGTAACAACACAATTTTTTGTGGGAATATTTACTTAACTGAAGGTTAACAATGCTAAGTACCGCTAACAGAAAATCAGAAATGGGGAAGGGAGTTTCAGCAATAGCTTTCCCACATTGCCCTGCCAACAACCTCAACTTTGCTGGGCCATTTTCTCTAAGGGCTAGAAGTAATTAAGTTTCATTGCTAAATCAGTCTTGAGCCTGTCCTGAGCAGAAAAATCACTTATGCCTAATTGCATGTGGTGATGTGGTGAGCAGTCCATTAGGCAGACTGCAGATACCAGTGTATTTTTTGCAGCTCTGCAGGATACTTAGAAATGAAAGGTCATTATTTTATCCAGGCAGACCTTGTATAATATGTATTTCCTACAGAAAACAGAGCTACTTCAAAAAAGACTCATTATTGGAGTTTATGTTATACAGTCATATTAAGCATTATTTTGAGGCTTGCTGAGTTTAAAAACACAAGTTTCTGTAACTTAGAAACGACAGAACTGAATACTTATTCTACTAAACACATAAATACATAATAATAATATAGATTTTTATCAATTTTAGTACAAATATTTAAAAATAAGTATACGTAAAAGGAAAAAATGCCCATCATTTTTAATATAGGAAGATGTATATATAATATGCATATGCATAGTCATACACACACCTCTGAACACACGCACGTGTCCAGAGGAATGTTCTCCATGACCTTAAAAAACTCAGCATACTGTTTGCTAATCAGAACCACATATTCTTCACCTGATTCCATCAACAAAGAATTAGCTTCCATAAAATTGTAACCGACAGGAACAGATTGGTTTCACGGTTCAGAGTGGGAGAATTGTTCCAACAGCTCATGCACGCAAACATTCCTGCTGCTGGCAGACCAGATCTTCGCCTATCGTAACCATCTCCCACCATGATACTAGTCAAGAAAAACAATATAATTCTTTCTGAGAAGACAGTGGTTTAACACTGGGAAAACTGTTTTCCTAAACCTGTTGTTATCTAGGTACAGGGTTAGCCTCCTAGAGCAAACTCACACAAGTTCTTTAAAAGAAGGAGGAATATCAAAGATTTTTAAGTATGAATTGATTTCAGGTCACTGGAGGGTGGTACCAGACGTAAGCTGTCCATAGCAGCCATCTGTTCTCACCCAGTGAGGATCACAATCTGTCCTACGGTGGAGATGTTTCAGAGCATCTTCCCTCCCACCATGAAATAATATTACACCAGAGATACTGCACCCTGCTTTAGGTATCAGTTGTCAATTCTAGTAATAAGCAGAACATCAGTATTTTCTGATTAAACACTTGGCCTTTATAAGCTGGAATTGCTTAACTTAGGTATTGTCCTTTGATTTTACTACAGCTGAAGAGAAGTTGGTGTAAGATTTAAATTCTGAATTTTGTATATGCCCAATAAAAGTGTCATTATCCTAATTATGTACATATAGAAAAATACATTCCCAAGTCTGAAAATTTAGTTCTTTTAACACCAGCAGAAGTACATAAAATCACAACAGAATGGCTGAGGTTGGAAGGAGCTTCTGGAGGTCATCCAGCCCAACCTCTCTAGTCAAGCAAGGCCAGCAGCCCAGGACCATGTCCAGACAGCTTTTGAGTATCTCCAAGGACGGAGACTACACAGTCTTCCTGGGCACCCCGTGCCAGTGCTTGATCACCATCACAAGAGCGTTTCCTCCTGGATGGGACCTCCTGTGTTTCTGTTTCTGCTCATGACCTCTGGGCCTGTCACTGGGCAACACCGAAAACAGCCTGTCTCTGTCTTCTTCACAATCTCCCTGAAGGTGGGTAAGATCCCTCCCGAGCCTTGTCATCTCCAGGCTGAACAGTCCCAGCTCTCTCGGCCTCTCTTCACAGGAGAAGTGCTCCAGTCCCTTCACTATCTTTGTGGTCCTGTTAGACTCCCTCCAGCATGTCCAGTGCTTCTCTTGCACTGAAGAGACCAGAACTGGACACAGTTGTGGCCTCACCTGTGCTAAATAAAGGGCAACGATCACCTTCCTCAGCCTGCTGTCCCAGGATATCGTTAGGCAGCAAAGGGTCCATTGCTGGCTCATGTTCCACCTGGTGTCCACCAGGATGCCCAGGTCCCCTTCTGTGCTTTCCAGCTGGTGCCTGCGGTTGTTCCTCCTAAGGTGCAGGACTGGGCACTTTGCCTTGTTGAACTTCACAAGGTTCCCACCAGTCCACGTCTCCAGCTTCTCAATGTCCCTCTGGATGATGGCAAAAGTCTCTGGTGTATCAGCCACTCCTCAGGGTTTGGGGTCATCAGCAAACCCGCAGAGGGCATACTCTGCCCCATCACCCAGATCCCTAACGAAGGTGCTAGACAGGATTGGACCAGATACCAACTCCCAGGATACACTGCTGGTTACTCCTTCCAGCCAAGCTTTGGGCCACTGGTTATCACCCTTGGGGCCTGGCATTTCAGCCAGTTTTCAACCCACCCCACTGCCTGCTCACCCAGCCCATCCTTCAACTGCTTGTCTATGAGGATCTTCTGGGAGACAGCGTCGAAAGAGAAACAGTAGTTATTACTACCTATTGCACCCATTCCATTCACATCTCTCCCTTTTCTACTTTTGATCATTTTCTCTTTTTATCAGTTTACCAGAACTACCCATTAATAAAGAAATGAAAACCATTATTTATATGATCTTCATCAAACTCTGAACATTGAAAAGGAAACAGGAGCCGTTTCACTGCCTATAATAACTCATCCTCTTTTTAGAAATAAAAAAAAAGCACTTCAAATTGCATTTAGGCTTAAGCAATCTCTTTATGCACAGAACAATTAAAAGTTATTAAAGACAACTACTCTTTTTTGTTTGTGTGTGATCAAAGGTATTTTACTAACTCTAACATAAGCATAAAATTAGTTGAACTGGAACAGCAGAATGAACGACTATAATAAAAAAATTACTGGACAAGAAGACAATACAGTAACTTCCTTTTATCCGCAGTCACTCGACCAAAGGAAAAAGTCTGCAATGCAAAGTCCAAAACTGATCTAGAGTCTTCAGTGATTACAACATATCTTGGCATTTGTTTCTTGTCAAACTGATTTGTCCCATCAATTGGGCTTTCAACAACAGTCATGAGCCACTCCTACATCTGCCATAGAAATAAGAGGACACTGTTTAAATAATTAAATTCAATGATAGTTCTAAAGAGCAAGCAGGAAACCCTGACAGTCCCTTTAACATGTTTTATACATTTGCATTCATTTGTTGTAAATCACTGAATGTAAATTAGATTTACACTGAAGTTAAACTACCCCTTCTTCAAAAGTGACTCAACAAACAGTACAAGCAATGAGTTAGCTGGCATGTAGATATTTTTACCATAAAGTGCTAGAGAAAATGACGCGTTCACACAGTGGCAAGACAATTATTCCGACAACTTGCATGGAAACTAAAGACCAGCTGAGTGCATGCTTTTATTGTACCTTTAGCAAGTATTTATCACACTTACACACCTGTAGGAATGTGAATTCATTTTTAGCTTTATCAGCTTAAACAGCTTTTCACAATTGCCTATTCCTTCAACTATATGAATGCATTAAGATCACATGAACATCAACAACACCAAAGTGAGAAGGCAGCATAACTCAGGTATTGACCTCCTATAATACCTGTTTTGCCTTTCCTCATGTCTACAAGCAAAACTCTCCACAGATTTTTCTTGCTCTGGCAGAATAACGGAGTTGCCAGACCTTGTCTTTGGGGACAGGTTTTACATATAAAAAGACCAAGACGACAGCTTTAGACCGAGGTCATGACATCTAAAACCACAATTTGAATAGTTATTAAACAAGCGCTGTCAGGTTACAGAAAGGAAATGTCTGTGTTTGAAATGACAATTGCTAATAACCTCTTGTAACGAGAAAGAAATTAAGTACAATTATCGTAATAAAACAATCTCATATACTCCTCAGAACCATATTTCTTGATAACCAGAAGTCATGTTAAATGAAAAAAAAAAAAAGATTGGAAAGTAAGTATTTTATTTCCTTACATCTAGATTTTGTTGCCACAATTTTATGCTGTCTGCATTTGCCATGCACGCTTCTGCTGATAAAAAAAAAAAAGAATAAGAAACCTAGAATACATGGAAAATTTTAAAAAATAGATAAATCTTTACGGTAATTCCCTCTTTACTCCTTGTCTAAAACATCTGAGTGGAAGATATCTGGCAAGTATTTCTGAGCATAATTCAATTTACTTTTCAGGCCTGTGTTTTGCTTCATAAAGGGGAAGTTGTGATTATCTAAGATAAATACACATTATCTACTCAAAGGAAAAAAAAATCTGCTTCATAATAAAAGTAATGTATGGCATGCTATGTCAAACACTTCAGTACTAAACCCCATTGCTCCACTCTGTGAAAAACAGACACGCTATGTATTGTTAAATGTATCATCCATATATATTCAAAAGAAAAATACAGAGCATGAATTAACTAGATAACTTGCAAAAGAGAAGTGAAATCATATGTTCCCTAAATTTCCAAACTTTTGTTGAACACAATGTGGCCAGTATGCTATTTTCATATATTTCTGACTTAAACTTTTATCACACACAATTCTCACAGTGTGTTAGTTTTTCCCATTCCCTAAATTTGACCATTTGAAACTTAGAGCAATTGGTATTTTGTCAAGATTCGTGATAATTTTTACTGAGAAACATTGTCAGATAAACTGCATATTGAATGAGCAGAAGAGTTCTTCACATTCAATCAAGGTTTTGAGACAAACTTACTTTCCTCTTCAAGATTAAGAATGAATTTTAAAACTATGAACTGTAAAAAATGGATAACTCAGGGCAAACCAGACAAATTAAATCTTCACACAGCAAAAACATCACTTCAATACTGTACATAGAAACACCTCAAAGGAAATCTGGTGGTTTTCCTCCCTAGGGCTCAATGCCATTCTCCCTCTCCCCCTCTCCCTCCCTCTTCCCCCCACCCCTCCCCAATCAAGCTTTAGCTTTCCCTGCATTTAATCAGAACTATTTACTTTTGACTTATTTCCAGATAATATAGATAAGGTATGCCAGTCTTCAGCAATTAAATTACCTTTGAACTGCTACCCATTGTGACCTGCCAGAAGGATTTTCCAGATACCAGCACTATTTTTAAATACTTCTGACACGCATCCGCCAAATCGAAACCTGAAGTAGGCAGCCTGTGAAACAATTCTGTTCTCACCGATATATTTTATCCATTTGCCGCTCTTTTACAGGAAGCCATAACAGACAGGCTTCAACGTTACTTCCAGAAGAGATTCCCCTAAAGAGAAAGCTGTAACCACGCATGCCAATAATTTAAAAGGGGTTTTAAACTGAAGTTTCAGGACACCAACCTATGATATTTTTTTCTTTTTTCTAAATGGATTTTTTTTGAAAAAGCTAAAAATCAAAGTGAGAAGAGGTCTCCCTTCAGAAGAAGAGGGACTCAGACCTGCCTGCAAGCAACTCCTTCCTTTTAGTTTTGCAAATACCTTTCAAAAATATGAGGGTAATGACAAGAGAAATTAATAGTGAAACCCACCAGCACTTAGGATCTTACACCACATATTCAGAACATAAGGTTTAGTTAAATTAAATTTCCATTGTCTTGCAATGTACTAAGTTACAAAATACACATTTTTCTGTGTACCAACAACCTTTAACCAGGGGGGGAAAAAAACCCACAGGTGATGATCTAAGGGACTGACAACCCTACTCCTGAGCACAGAAAACGCCCACGAATGCTACGACATGGCTGTGCAAAAAATCTGAGTTTCGCTGAACCAAATTCAACTTCTTTAGTGTGTAAAACACTGTTTGCTGGAAAATATTACGATCTCAGTGAGAACAAACGAGGCTCATCTCACCCAACAGCACTGCTTTGGCTGAAGACAGAAGGCTTAAACACTCAAAAAGCCTTCAGGACCATAACTACAGCATCGCTACTGCTGTAAGGTTTGTATCGATCTGAGAAAACATCTTTCCTCACATATTAACACGACAGTAACAAAGTACTGAAGACAAAAAGCACGGAAACCAGAGATGTTGAGTAGTCTGTGAGAGCAGAACTTTTGAACCCCAGATAATAAAGACATCTTTGTGGCCTGGAGGCACAAGGGTGAGGGGATCAGATGTCCACTGTCCCATCACCATTCGGTTTCTAAAGTGCCTGTCAGCAATTAGGCTTGGTGTGGCCCCCGAGCCAAAATCACAGGAAACAGTGTGCCCTCAGCAATTTTATTTCAAGGGAAATGAATCTCAAGTGATTGCCAGTACTCCTTCAGAACCTAAAATGTTATCGTTTATGAAGTCTTCCTGTGTTTCAGCTGGCCAAAAATACAAGCAAAAAACATCACTGTGACAAATCCAGAAACTTAAAAATCACAGAAGCAGAAAAAATAGCTGGAGAAGCTCTCTAGATGGTGCCAGATCCAGGCACCCCGGGTGCACAGCTCTCAGCTCTGCGATCACTGACTCTTGTGACGTGAATGACATGCACCCTAAAACTGATGTACCCGAGCACAGACATGGATCTGGTGTGATCTCATCTGCTCATACAATTTTTTCGATCATTTGGGAACGAGCTAGAAGTGCTAACAGAAAGGAACGAACTCCACAAGGCTCTGTCTCAGATTCCACCCTCCAAACAAAGTAACTGAGAGAAATTACTCATTAAGATGAAAAACAACGTACTGAATCCTGAAAACTAATTATGCTTCTGGGTTTGATTCCATCTCATGGATGCCACACATCAGCTCAATCAGGAGCAAGGGAACCTCTGAGAAAATTCTCCAGGAACCTCTATGATCTATATCCTACAGTTCAGTAACTTTTAGCACTGTGAACCCAATTCTGACACCTGCTTTTGCCAGCACAACTTTCTAAACCCTCAACAGTAATTTTGAAAACCATACGCAAAAGTCGAAGAACAGTACAACCTCATTGTTCAATTTCTTCAAGGTTAATAAAGGAAAAATTTAAAACTTCTATGTGCATAAAGGCTTGACGAGTTCAAATGAATGAGGAAATGTTGGAAGGAGAAAAAAATGGATTTCCCATAGACATTCAATATTACAAATCCACCTGGTGATTATAAATCCACCTGGTGATGACAACTGGATTATAATGGATAATTTTTCATGCACCCTGTTTTGCCTGTGTAGAAGAAATGCTTGCACATTAACCTCTTCAGCAGTGCAGACAAAATATTGTCATTTTTTAATTTATGAATTTAAAACAAAGAAGTATGATTTCTGCCTTCTAAAACCAAACAGTATTATCGCCTTTTAAATGTTGAACACGGTCACGTTTTTAAGTACTGCTGTGAAAGCTGAACAGCACTTTTGCACCTTTGGACTGCTGCCTCTGTAGTTTGGAATTTCCAATAAACAAGTCGATCTGCTTTGATTTTCACTGCCAAGTTCACACTTCTCAAACAGAATACAGTCAACTTTAGTTCACATTCAACTTTTTTTCTGGCTCCGTTTCTACTTACGCACTGTGCCAACATTCAGCAATTTCTGGGAAGAGCTAAAACAATTTTAATACGACTCTTGCTAATTCTGTTTCTTCTGGAAAAAATAATTTCATTTGAGTAACATCATTCCTCACATTCAGACAAAATAAATTACAATTCACACCGGAATTTAATGAAAAAAGATCCTCCTTGTGTGAACACACTTTTTCACCCTGAACATAGCCTGATAAAAAAATAAGAAAGAAAATTTTCCCCACTGCCGTCTTACACAAAAAGGCAACTCTAGACAGTTCCTACATGTTTTATCTACAACTTATCTAGCCTGGTGTTAACGGCATTTCCACTGAAGCCCAAGGAATATGTTGGAAGGAGTGTCACAGGACACAGTGCGCCAACAAAGTTCACCATCATCAAACAGAAGCACTCTCAGCCAGTTCTTTTCTTGCTAACCACGGCTACATCCTCTCACCACTTATCTTGCTGCTTCTCATCTGCTTCTCTCTAGCCCTTGCGGCGATTTAATTGATAAAAGATCAGAGGGAATATCTGAAGAAAAAAAAAACAAAACATTTTCTACCACATCAGTGAGCTGAACAAGCTCGACATAAGATGTATCGGATACAGAAATTACAAATATCGTTCACAACAGAGATCATTATGCCTGTAATCGTCCCAGTATTTTGCTCTGTGTGGTACAATTAGTTACACTTTAAAAAAAGGAGAAAAAATCATTTGATTTTTTCCATAATTCATACCATTCACTGGATAACTACAAGGATGGAGATTCCACAAACTCTCTGGACAACCTGGTAATTAAAACACAGAAAATTAAGTACCCTTCACTAAAAAAAAAACTAAACCGAGAGAATTCAGAGGGGCTGCACATGCCACATAACTAAAACACTTCTGGAAATTGCATTACACTCTTCTGTAGAAAAGAGTGAAGAGCAACACATAAAAAGTATAAAGGATCCGTATATTCAGAAAAGGTAAAACTACAGACAATGGCAGGACAAGAAATCTCAGGTACATCTTCAGACACTGATGCAAAGACATATTACTTCACTTCAAAAGAGAAATTAAGGCAACTTCACTGGTGTAAGGCACATTTTAGAAGCACAGCCAGGATTCCGGGGTAAGTCCAGTCTCGATTCCAGGTTGAACGCTGTGTGCACTACACGAGCCCTTTACAAAGCTGCCTAAGAATTTGATCACAATCAGATTACCATGAACAAGTGCTGTTTCTACACTTCAGGCCCCTGTAGCACCCAGCTGTAGCACTGCCCAGGTCACTTCGCATTTCCAGTATCACAACTGACTGCAGTATTATTTTTTTTAAATGAAATTCAACCGACGAATAGAGTGCACCACCTAATACTGGAGACATAGAACCAGCAGTGTTCAAAGCAATGTTTAGGTGATATAAAACCACACCAAGGAGGAAACCAATGTTCAGTATCAACAGAAACATGTATGAGCAACATAACATTCAAATATATTTATACTCTTTGGAATAATTAATGTATTAATACTTCATATACTACTTTAAATTACTATTTCTTGAAAGGAAGAGGCACAGGATGAAGTAATCTCCCCAGAGGTACTCAATAACAAAGATCAACCTCACATAAACTCCTCTACGTTCTGCAACTTTTAATAGAGAAAATCCAGTAAAAAATTACCTGTCTAAAAGGACATTTTTGTGAGTAATTTCTATTGTAAGGCTTAAATTATGATTCACTCAAAGAGTGTTTTTTGAAGAATACTTAGGTATTCCACTAAGCAGGATTTAAATTCTTGTTCTCCTTTAAAAAAAACCCAGTAATATCGGTAATGTAAGTTATATACAGTCCAGCCCTCCTCACTTACCTGAACACAACATGTCTCCTAGGAATCCATAAAGCATTCAATTAATAAAACATTATACACACGCAAAAATAAAAAATGAGAAAAAACACACAAAAAATAATCAGAAACAAAAAAAAATGTATTTAGTCTTACTTCTCCGTGTCTTAAAGGCGTAATAGCTCCTCTTGCCACTGCCATTCGGAACAGTGTTTCTGTGGCCTGCATCAAACACACACACACACAAATTAGTGACTGAAAAACAGACAACCCAGACTGTCAAGATTTCTTTCAACTTTTATAACATTTTTCAAAGTGTCAGTTACCTTCAACACCCATTTTGTGACCGAATTGCTCCAGTAAGTTATCTAGAACAGGCCAAACAGGTTAGGCACAGGTTTACTGCAAGGTGAGAGAGAATTCTAGTCTCAGCCTAAGTAACTTCCCGCAGTGCGCGCGGTCCCTGCCGCAGCGGCACGAGGCTCTTCACTCAAGTCAGAGATGCTCAGCCCCATACGATGGTTTGGTGCAAGGAAAAGTGAGATACTATGATCCCATGATTCTACTAAGGGTTAAAAATAGCTACATGGTATTTTACAAGTCACGAAACCAAAGGATTTTTTAAATTGCTCTTTAATATTATACACTTAAATTAACAACCTATCACCAAAAAACAAGCGTGTGATGCAACCATTTCCTAAAAGCACCTGAGCCTCTCCTCGCGCTTAATAACGGTGGCGTTACAAACGCCGTCATGTGCAAATGACAGGGAACAGAACTTTGGGGGAATCTTTAATCAGGTTAATCTTTAGTCAGGTTGCATACCTTCCTGGGTTAGTTGTCCCATCCTTTCTTTAATCCAGTAGGACAATTAGCACATAATTCCTGACATAAACACAGATTACTAACTCTTAATGCAGGCTACAATACAAAAGAAATCATAGGTTCTGTATCACATTTTTTTTCTGCAAGTTGGTGATTGAAAAAATTCACTGGTTACATAAAATCATAGATTGGTGCATCAGTGTACAAAAGAACAGATTTGCTTTAAAGAGTCATTTCCACGGCAAGTAGTGAAGCCGGTTTCAATTTCAGCTGTAACTGATGTTTTTAATATCTGGTTCTAATAAAAAAAATATTCCAACGTTTAAGGCACTATGTTAAAAAGTAATTAGCAGGCAGTCTAAAAAAAAATGATGTTTAGAAAGTGTATAAATAAAAGTAGCTTGCAGTACCTAATTATCTTTGTAAACAGTGATTTAAAAAATAAGCAGCTCCACACTTACACGACCGCAAAACTTGATGCGTTCCTGCCACACCACCTTAAGACAGCTGGATCTCAAAACAGGACTAACAAAGACAGCTCTTGAGATTAATTCCTTGGTTTTCCTAGACACGTACGAAGTGAGCTTTACCCTTTTCTAAATAACTGGCCTGCAGAAAAGAATTTCATAAAAGAGACTTTTAGCTACCTTATGTCCCACCCCTCACCCGTCAATGGACGTGTGAGCTCCAGAACACCAGCCTGCAAACCGCGCTGCTTCACGGACACCCGCGGCAATGCCCAAGCGCGATTTTTCTTCCCAAACCCTTCTTCTCTGAGAGGTGAAGTGAACCTCATGTAACCTTTTGTATTCCCCAAAATTGGTTTCTTTCACCAACATTTTTAAGGATGTTTCAACCGAATTGAGCATTCTGTCCATGCAGCTAAGCTGCTTTTGTCTCTTTTGAAAACCGCTGGGGTGTGTGTCTTTCTTTTCACATCTACGAGTAAAAGATCCCTCGTAATACTCTTGTACTCACACCGTTAACGCCAGACCTCCTTCAGAAACAAGGCGAAAAAAAAAAAAATCACAGCAACAGCAAATCCAGCACCATAGACGTCCTCCTCGGGGTGCCACTCTTCATGTGCGGAGCACCTCTAAGAAGATTAGCCCTGCAATCACAGCTTCCCACCCCAACAGCGAGGGGGGGACGAGGCCACCTAGTGCCATTCCTGCACTGACAATGACAAGGCTGGAGGAGGAGCTGTTGGGGTTTTAGGTACAAAAAACCCAAGAGGATGCTTAAAAGAGTCGTCTTTCAAAAGCATAATCAGCTTAGTGTTGGTGTAATGTTTAAGATGAAGGAGGCATGAGCAGAAAACATTTGAAGTTTGTGTCCTTTCTACAAAGGAAATTAGTGCGAACAATGCGTTGAGATTCAAGTAGAGCAATGTCTTGCACGGAAGAAGGACAAGATGAAATCATTGAGAAATTTATTTAACATCTTCACAAAACTGTAACATGACACAGACTAAGGGAGGACTATGAACATTTGGCCAGTCTGAAAATCATAATTTATCTATAACACTTCTGTTCTGGAGAAACTGTCACACCGTCCTCAATTTCCACCTTTGTCCCTTCTGCCCCTCAAATGTAGGCACAAACAGAATCATTTGGTAGAGACCACTGGGGTCATCTGGTCCTACTTAGGACTCCCTGGAGCAGGCTGCCCAGGGCTTGTTCGGCATCTCTAAGGATGGAGGTCCCACAACCTCTCCCATCAACCTGTTCCAATATTTCATAACAACGTTATCAGCCACAAGACTGCAAAAAATAAAAGAAAAAAGAAAAGGCAATTTTACAGATGACCTGTAAGTTCCCTGGGCTTTCCAAAGCAGCACACCCAACTCCCTGAATTCTCCAGAAGGGGTGGAAACGGTTGATGCCCGTGCAAGGCCACTCTTCCTTCTGCCATTTCTAGCTGGGACAAGCCGAGACACACCGGATTCCCAAAACACAGAGTGTCCTGCTGGCATCCGAGTTCTACGGGTTGGTAAGGAGGAATAAGCAAGCCTCGCATACTTTCTGAAATTCTATATATGATAATATATTGCTAATAGCAAAAAAAGATCCCTACAAGACATCAGACCTACTCTGACTAAAAATCCAATTTATTGAACATGGCTTGCCTGGTATATTCTTGGGTTTTAATTTCAAATCTGCCAAAACTACAATAACAGCCAATATCATGCTGCGTAATATTCCCATACAACTGGTTTCAATATTAAGCTTAAATCCATTGAACACCAACGTCAAAATTTTAAGTGTTTTTTTAACCTAGCATACATAGGGAAATGGGAAGTGTGTTTATTTAATTGCATTATACCTGACAAAACCATGCAGAATATTGCTCAGCCACAAATTTATATTTGACTTCTTCAGCAATAGGTTTCTGGAAAAGTTTAGCAAACTTTTAGGCATCAGGTCAAAACTGCCCTTCTACCCCACAGAGCAGTTTTCAAAGTTATTCTGGTTTATAATTCACAGTATCCTTCAGCAAAGACAGCCACAGTTACATGCCATTTAATTACCCGGTTGCAATGTCAGCCCTTTTCAAACCAAGAAATATCTTCTAAAACTCCTGCATACATTTACATTAGACATTTGTCCACTGAAAGCAAAGTTTTTACAAACAGCTACATTTATTGCTTCGCAATTCAGAAATTCAGCACAAATTGGAACCATTGTTAAATGTTGAAAATATTAAAATAACCTTATATTTTATGTTAGGATTTGGAACTGCGATGATGAAATGCGACTGACTGGAAATATTTATCATCGTGTCAGGATAACAGATTAGAAAGTCAAAACTGTCCATTTAAGGAATAATAACAGTGTTCCCAAAGAAGCCACTGATTATGAATTTAGATAAATTTTAACTGCTTCTGCCTTTGTTAGCATTAAATATTTCATTACCATCAGACTTTTATGAAGCTGTAAAAAAAAATTAAGATTTATTTGCACTCAATTCACCGTGAATAAGCCTTAAATAAGAATCATTACAGGTTCAGCCAATGACTTTCTATTCAGAGACGGGAGCCAGAGGTCCGTAAGAAAGCAAATTACCAACAGATGGTTTTAGGGATCTCGGCGTGAAATAAATGTGTCGCCAAGCTGATAGCTACTGAATCCAAAAATTGTTCTTCGTTGTAAGGAATGTGTCGTGGGCTACGTTACGCGTGAGGTGAAACAGCAGCTTAATGTATCTTACCCCCCGGCAACGCCGAGCAAGCTCTAATGTCATCTCCAGACAAAGATGACCAACTGCAGCTCCCCTCCAAGAAACAATCACTTCTGCTCAAAGTCCTTGCAACTTGGGTTAAAAAAAAAAAAAAAAAAAAAAAGGAGAAAGCACTCGTGAACCAAAAATAAAGTAGAAAACAATTGTGCATTATTGATGGAAATTGTAGGAAAAACAAGAAAACCAGCACTTTGCATTGCAGATGTTTTGAATTTTCTAGGTATTCACAAAACTAAAATGGTAACATGTCATGAAAATGGTTACTGTTTTACTGAAGTTAAAACCAAATGCAAGCAGTTGAGGGGATTGCTAATGTAAATTAATTTAGAAATACATGGGGTTTAGTCATCTGACAAATTTTGGCATCTATTTCTAAACGTACATTTAAAAAACAAATGTTATTTAAAGATAAGCCCTCAAAGGCACAGATCTTTGGATGTAATTCACAACAATTTACAGATTTAATTAAAATGAAAATAGTGCAATTTGTAGACAAGAATAAAAATGGATGGAATACCACAAAAGACTTTTTTTCTCTCCTATTAAGTTTGCTGATCTTGGCTACAATAGTCAGCTGACAGTTCTGGCCTCTAAAATTTGTGCTACATGAAAAGCAAATTACACTTAAAAAAGGTTCTTGTCAGTCTATCTGGAATCATCGCTAACATTTTTCAACTTAATTACACATTGCAGATGAACTATTGTTATATTAGCTAACTATGAGATGGCTTTGGAAAACAAGCACAAGTGCTAAAAAATAAAAATAGAAAAGGATGTGTTGATATTCAAAAGCAATAATGAACTGGGAAACATACAAGAAGTTTTCAAATTATTTTTTTTTCTGATTTCTGTACACAAAATTTCACAGGTAAGGAAACGCCCTCAATCTAAACCCTAGCCTAGGTGACAGTTTTAACTTCACAGCTTTTATTACAGCATTTGATGAGATTACTATAATACCAATATAAAATTTACTGCCATTCTACGCTCTTTATCAATTTAAAACATACTTAAAATACATCAAAACACAACTTATGTTTTTAAAGAAGCATACATTTAAATTCTTATTTTCTGGAAAATCATAAAATATGAAATCCATTCCATTTTACAGGTGTGAATTTCATGTACCTCTGTCTTTTCCTTTTTTAAAGGAGTCTGAACATCTCACCCTTCATTACTGAACCATTTGAATCTTACTTGTACCATGAGGAGAGCAGTACATACATGACATTTGTGAGATACAAGTTCTCATTCATCGACTAGCAGATCAAACCACTTCTTGCCTTTAACTTCTCTAAAAGCCTCCACCTCCCACGGAAGCTCTAATGCACAAGAGAAGGGCCAAGTCTGCTCTAATTTATGGGGGGAGAGGGAAACCCAGCTTGAAGAAGCAAACAAGGCGCACACCTGGCCATGGATCTCGGGCAATAAAAGTACTAACTGAGAACGATCCTCCTGTCTCAAATGCTAAATGGATGCTGATTCCCTAAATAGATGTTTGGCCTTTTGTAAAACTCATCAGTAATACAGCATAAACAAGCCAGTGTTAGAAGTTGTTACTTTTGCACTTTTCAAATTTACACACCAGTATTGGATCAGTTCAATGCAATTTCTACTACACTAACAAATTCCATTTGCTCATAGAATCATAGAATCAGTTGGGTTGGAAAAGACCTCAAGAGATCATCAAGTCCAACCCTTGGTCCAACTCCAGTCCGTTTACCAGACCATGGTACTAAGCGTCATGTCCAATCTCAGTTTAAAAACCTCCAGGGATGGTGAATCCACCACCTCCCTGGGCAGGCCATTCCAATGCCTGACCACTCTCTCTGTAAAGAATTTCTTTCTAATATCCAGCCTAAATTTCCCCTGGCAGAGCTTAAGCCCCTGCCCCCTTGTCCTGTTGCTAACTGCCCGGGAGAAGAGACCAATTGCCACCCGGCTATAACTTCCCTTCAGGTAGTTATAGAGTGATGAGGTCACCTCTAAGCCGCCTCCTCTCCAGACTAAACTCATCCAACTAAATCTGCACTTTCCGAGCTAATGAACTCTCTTAAGAATTAATTTACCACTATTCTACTACCTCACTGAACTACCCCAATCTTTGTAACACCCAAAAGATAACATACGTGGTGGTGATGGCATTTCGTTATGTCTCTGCCCCAAGAAGAGCCCGTCCTGCGCACCAACACAGGAACCTCAGCTCCTCCTTAAAAGAGCTGTAAAACTTCCAGCTGCAGAACACACACTCAACCACTGAACCAAGCGCAAAAAAGAATCAAGCACTCTGAGCTGCCAAGAGGATGAAATACAAGCATTAGTATTTATTTATCTTCATCTGAACCCAGTAGTCTGCAGTTGCGGTATTTGGAATTTTTTCCAAGATGATGACAATATTTTTTTCTTTTCCTGACTTTATCACTACCTGTTCTCCCTTTACTTCCTCCCACTCCCTCCCAGAAAATGCTTGGTATTTAATTGGGATTCCTGGTTCTTGTAACCGTCTTTCACCTTTTTCTAGTCTTTTCACAAAGGAATGAACAGCTCAACACTGCAATTAACAATCACGAAGCCAGAGAGAAAAAAAATAAAATAAAAACCCAGCAGTATAATGCTCATGAACTGAATTACCCACAAACCAGGCCACCAGCCAGCATAGGAAACTGGAGAAATAGGCCATTTAATCTGCTCTGCCCTGACAGAAATGCCCAGGAAAGGAGGTCCAAGCGAGGCTGCCTCGCCACCAGTACCGAGCAGTTTCCACATCTGAGAAACGATCCGCCGAAGCCAACTCAGACCTTCCTCCTTTCCAAACACACAGCAGAAGGGCAGAAAACAGCTGCAAACCGGCCTGCAGAAAGCACATGACAACTGTCAAAAATGGTTTTGATTAGTAATGCTACCAGATAGAGTCAAGGACAAGAGCTGAAAGACCACTCTGGCCAGCCCAGGAACAGACGAGCACACTCGCACGTAGCCAGTGCTCTCCCAGGACACGGGGGCAGCGAACTCTTCACATTTCCAGCTCCAAAATGGTGAGAAGGAGCACACCCACCCACCCACCTACCCCACTCTGTCCCTGCCATGGGAAGACTTTCCGTCTCCCTCCATCCCATTTGGAACTGATCCATGGGGGTTGTTTCTGCTGCCCAGCCAGAAGCAGATCGGAAGCAAGGGAGGTCTGTCCAGGCTCCATGGACCCACCAAACACCAGGACAGGAGGACAACAGTGCCCTGAGCCACCAGCTACACCAAACCCCAAGATCGAGCAGAATGATACAATGGTTTGGCTCAGAAGGGACCTTTAAAGATCACCTAATCCATCCCCTCCCCTGCATGCATAGGAACACCTTCCACTAAAGCAGGCTGCTCAAAGCTCTGTCCAATCTGACCTTGAACAATTCCAGAGTCCACATCTCCGGGCAACCTTCTGCAGTGCCTCACCACCCTCACCATAACAAATGTCTTCCTTACATCCAATCTAAATCTACCTTCTTTCAGTTTAAAACCATGACCCCTCACCCTGTAATCACAGATGCTGGTAAAAAGCCCGTCCCCATCTTTGTCATAAGCCCTCTTCACGTATTGAAAAGCTGCAATAAAGTCTGCCTGGAGTCTTGTCCAGGCTGAACAACCTTGATCGTCTCAGCCTGGCCTCATAGGAGAGGTGCCCCAGTCCTCTGATCATTTTCCTGGACTTTCTCTGGACCCATTCCAGCAAGTCCATGCCTTTGTTATGTTGGAGGCCTCACAGCTGGACACAGTACTCCAGGAGGAATCCCAACAGAGCAGAGGGGAAGAGTCACCTTCCTTGACCTGCTGGCCACGCTTCTCTTGATGCAGCCCCAGGATATGGTTGATCTTCTGGGCTGTGAACGCACATTCACCTTTGCATCAATCAGTACCCTCAAGTCCTTCTCCACTGGACTGCTCTCAACCCCTTCATCCCCCAGCCTACACTAACACCAGGGATTCCTCCTAACCAGGAGCAGGACCTTGTACTTGGCTTTGTTGACCATCCTACACTTAACTCCATCTCTGCCTGCCCATCCATTCTGACTCTTCGCTGTGATTTTGCAGCACTTGGCTCTGCCGGTCTGAAGCGCACTGAAGAACATCACGAAAGAAAGACAACAGATGAGAAGCCAGAGTGTGTGACATGGCAATGAGCACCAGGATCTTCATTCCCAAGCTATTACAGGTAAGCAAAGCCAAACGCTTCTGCTATACAAGTAAAAGCAGACTGCGGTGAGCTTTCATGGTCTGCCCCCAGTTTCCCAGTGAGTTATTGAGAGCAAAATCCAAACATCTCTGATTCCTATTCTCCACTCTAATTCCTGGGAAACAGCAGAGACTTAAAAACAGTCAATGACACTGGCAACCTATCCCAGCAGCCTTGGGTTACGTTTCACTATGACCACTAAATTAATGAGTGTGGCATATTTAGACAGCTTTACTTCATATTATCCAAGCACGTGTTCCGGAATTCCAGACTAATTTTAACACAGTCATTTATAATTATTTTCTCTGCCTTCATTGACCAGAATTTCTTGTTAGCGTGAACTCTGAGCAGGTTTAATTCAGTGCATTCCCTACAAGCTTTACAAGATTTATGTTTAATGCTTTTCACAAACGTGGTCGTTTTTCTTTAGAAGATTACCTCATCTTTTACGTCTCCCACTGGTAACAATTATAAGTAGCAGCTCTCAGTATTTATAAATGGAACAAAAAATTCTTTGTCTCGATTGGTTTGTTTCCATGCGTTGTAATTAATCCACTGAGTTATGAGTTAAACGAATAAAAACCTAATCTAAAAAACATTTTCAAGTCAGTGATTTATCATCACCACGCTGTAAACTATGCATTACAGACTTGCATCTACTTTGGATGACACACTCAACTCCCTTCCCAACCTTATAGTTTAAACATGCAGATGTCACACAAACTTTCTGATCTAATTAGAAACAGAACACACAGGTTAATGCCGTTTTATTTTTGGTGCACCTTATCAGCAAGCTTTCCTCCTCCGTCTAGAAAAGTTTCACTCATGTTGGACAACAGCTAAATTGTTTTCAGTGACAAGTATGCATATTTTGGAGCTGACATAAAAAATATTTATCACATGCTGTTGTCTATTAAAAAACCCCCAAATGTTGGTTGTAAGTGATTAAAACCACTTAATACAAAAGCAATCAGCAAGAAATTTCAGAAAGTCACATAATATATAGGTAATGGTAATTAGCGACCAACATTATACAGTATTCAACACTACTTTTTTACAAAACTTTTTTTCTTTATTTTCTTTTGGGGGGAGCTAGAATTTTCAGGGCTTACAACAGTACTTTAAGAGCAGGCAGAAGTGCTGGTCAACCTCTGGTTCTTGAGAAAGCCGTCCTTAGTTTGCCCAAGAGTAACGAACAGGAACCTTCACTTACAGGCTGCATAACGCTCCACAGAGCTTGCAAGGGAAACAATTTCAGATAAACCAAACAAGCAAGATTTCTCCTTCCCAAGCATCTTTCTTTAAAATCAACACGACGACAGCAATTCTAGGGCCTGAAAACAGCCTCCTCTACCAAGCAGTGCAGGGCCCACAGCAAAGCACACTTGCGTGTGTTTTCTCTTTTCAAGAAAGGCAGGAAGCTTTTATCACAAGGCCAATCGCAGAAGGAAGCTGCACTTCTCCTTTACGCACCCTATCAGAAGGGCCACGTCTATTCTGAACACCAAGGCTGTTGACAGAAGCCACGGTGCAATTGTACTTCGAAGCTCAGCTTTTTAATAAGCAAGGGTTTGACGTAACACCGACCCACAACCTTGAAAACGTTACGCAAGCGGACAGAAGCAAGAAGCAGTAAAAGTCTGTCCGATCTGCTCAAACATAAATCATGAGAACTCACCACCTCTAATTTTGTGGCTAAAAATTTTTTTAATTTTCGAAAACAAAGAACTCACCCAGGTATAGTAAACCAAGTTTAATACATCTCACTTCTGTCTGTCATGCCAGGAGCTGGATGCTCCTTCCTGCTCCCAAGTGAGAACCTGCAATAGCCAGCAGGACTGGAGGACACATACCACATGTCAAAGCACAAGAAAGTACCTCTAGGAAGCTAAATTAGTAAGATGTCCTTAAAAGTCAAGGCGTCAGTCAGACTCAGACTCAAACCCCCTGAGATGAAGTTGGCTACAGTCTCCATGTCCTGAAACACATCAGATCCAAAGAGGTTTTTCAGTCAGGCCTGCTCAACAATACTGCCACGGCCAAAATCACTGTCGTGAACTGACTTCAATGCTATGAAAAATCCTTCCCTGGTGTAAAATGATCTGGTAATTATTGTGAACTAGCTTTGAAATCCTAACAATAACTGGGCATGTTTTTATACAGGGGAAAAAAGTTGAGCCTACTGTAACGTAAAAAAATCTGAGACTTGATTTCTTCTATCACACATCAGTGGTCTCATGGGATATCAGCCTTTCAGCAAAATTCGGATGGTTGCTATAGAGGCTGGTAAAAGAAGGAAATAAAGCTACGCAGCAACTGGCTCCAGGTCTGTAAAACCCCTGCTTCACTTTCTCGAAAATTCTGAAGGCAAATCATGAGCAAAGCAGGAAGAATCACAATGAAATTACCGGTAAAGCAAGTGAAGTTCACACAGAAGAGCTGGATCCTAGTTTTTGATGTTCTTATCTGGTATCAGACAACCGAAATACAGAGGATTTTTCTACAAACAGGCACACTGTGGTCTTCGTTCCCAATGGCAAGAGATCAAGAGATTCTGAAAATCTCCTCCTGACGGTACTACCATGGCAATTCCTCCTCCAAAAGAAGAGTAGTACTTTTTGCTTACCTCCCAAAGTCATAAGGGATAATGATTCAGCTATTTCCATCCATTGTCTTGAGAACGTACAGACCAGTTAAAATTCCCTCACGCTAAAAGAAAACAGGCTGAAAATTCTGGAAGGAGTGAGGGGCAAATGTCTCAGCTTTCTAACACCCAATGAGGTCAAGTTATCGAACACTTTTTGAACACCATCAGAACCAATAGTTCTAGGCGACTACTTCTCATGCCTAAAATAGTTACCATATTTGCCACTTTACAGTTGACCGATGAGGATAAATTTTAACAGTTTATGAAGTACTTACAAACTACAGCTGATGAGTATCACAGAAAAGCCCATGGAAGAACAGATAACCTGTATTTTAAGGAACTTTCAAACACAGACCAATGGTTATGGCTAAAGACAAACACTGAGCAGCTGCTAATCCAGAAGATATCTTCAATCAACTACTTGGAATGAGCAAAGCTCCCGAGGACAAGACATTATGTCATCACACATTAAGGACCATTTTTAGGCACTTGTACAAATTGAAGTTAAAGCAGCACATCATTAGTGTAACCATTCATTTTCATAGGATTGGCAACCTATGGATACTCTGTAAGTAGTTTTACATTTAATAAAATTTAGGGGAAAAAAAGTAATGCTCAGTTTGGAGTGAAAGTAATCCTTCTCTCTGGCCTGTTCTTAAAAATAGCCTTCCCCCACACATAAAAGAGCCATACAACAGTAACATAATATTTTGCAGTCCAAATCTAATTCCTCTCACAATGACATGGACAACGTTATTGTTCATTATTGTTATTCAGAAGAATATTATTCTCAATTCTTGTACTGAAATATACGTAACCTTAAGGCTGAAGCATCATGTCAGTAACAAAACAAAAAAATCTGTAAGACTAATTATTCCTGAAGCTAACTTTGAGAAGCTAGAGAAAAACAAAAAGCTACGATAAAACTTAAAAGAAATACAAATTACCTAAAATATACCAACAATTTATTAAGCACAGGTCTCCACCAGTGCCACCTTTTAAATAAGAACCTAAATTTAACCACAAATGTGGTCACTGGAGAAACACTTAACCCTAAACGCTCTTATTATTTTCAGTGACAATGATATCAACGAGTCGGATCCCTACAGAAAAAGACAATAAATCCAATCAGAAAAATGCACCAACACTACAAAAATAAAAACAATGAAAAAAATCACCGACGAGCCCAAACACCCAAAGTCTGTTTAAGAAACAGTTACCAGAAATTTTCCAATGTACTTGAATAGAAAAAATGTCAGTCCAAAACATGGCACTTAAAAAAATCTCATACATATGACAGTAATCAAATTGTTCTAGAACAAAATGCTTTTCTACAATTAGTATTTTATTCACAATAAATTAGTACTATTAAACTAAACTGGTTACACTGATTAATACATAGCACAATTCCCATGCACAAGGACAACACCATTAAATTTCCATTTTTAAAAAAATCTTGAAAAACACTTAGCTGGGAAACTGTATTCACGTTTCGTTTTTGCAGCACAAGACCGGAACTAATTGAATGGTTACAAGAATTAGCAGATTAACGGCTGGTAGTACATTAAATGTTGGTTTGTATAATTTGCCATAAGAGTCCGCTCTGCTCATAAAACGTATTATTTATGAAAATTGGAAATGTGTGTGTCCCAACAAAGGACAAAGTGGAGTTTTTTTAAGACACAGCTGAATTTGCACATTTCTCCGGGTAACACGAAAGCACCAGCAGCAAACCACCTGCTCGATTTACCAAATCCAGAAACCGCAGCACGGTCCTAAGCCACACCAAGCTCTGCCACAGTACTGGGAAAGCAGGGGTGGCAATGAGGAGATAGGTGGCTTAACCTTCAATTTGCATTTAAACTCAAATTCTTGCTCCCCACCTCAGGGGTGGACAAAACACAGAATCCCTTCACCAAACCACACGATCCAACCTACATTTTTACCTGTTCTCTCTATGTTAGACATGTAAGGAAGCTAAAAAAAAAAAACACTATACGGGTTTTAAAATTCACAACGAACACTTTAAGCAGGAAATAACAAGGGGATTTTTGACCAGGAACAAAATGTACAGTTCCTCTTGGCAAGGTTTAAAGGCACCAAATACATGTACTAGCTCTGTTATATAAACTGCACTGGATTGCATGGATAAGTATGTTCATCTGAACAGCCTGTACATTAGCACAGCCAAATAATAGCTCATACCTCTTGGGGAAAAAGTACATAAATCACAGTTAGCGAAGAAGGAACTCTGTAAGGAATGCAGCAATACTAAAAACGACTTAAAGATCGTGGCAGACAATTAACTGAGCTTAAACCACACTGTGTTCCCCATCAAACGAGCAAATTAATCCTGATAAGTGCAGAAACATTGGATGGGCTCATAAATCAGACTGTTTAACGTCTTGTCTGGGCTCACACTTGAGAAAGCTTTCAAAACATGGCTGAAGGAATGATGCATCTGTTTTGCAAACATTACGAGCAGCTAACAACAGGTTAAACTATTAGGTATCAGGCCAGGTCTCCTACAAGCTTTTTCCTCTCGTCTGTCAGTTGTCAAAAGTTTCACCTCTTCATCGACATAGCGTAGAGGGGGAAAAAACACTGGTGCTGAAGTCGCTAAACCTGATGGGCTTCATTTAAAGCAGTTGCACAATCACAACATCAGAAAAATCATTGGCACGAATTGTCGACAGCAAGATGCTCCCCAGCCGCAGCTGTTACAGGCTTTGCACTAACACAAGGATCTACACGGGAACACTTTCTGACAGCAGTCGGCTCCTTCGCTCACTAGAAAGGGGGATGGATGAATTAGCATTCTACAAAAGCCTCCAGAAAAAAAAACAGCTTCCAACCAACTAGTGGGGTGTGGGTTTGCTGTTTCCAATGAGGCTGTTATCAGGGGAAGCAGAAGATGCTCATCTGTGTTAAGTTTTGGTTTAAAAGCCCAGTAGCTTTTCAAAATTGAAGTTCTCAAGCAGAAGCCTCCAAAAAGGTTAAAGGGAAAGGTTTGTCAACAAGCCGGGAGAGGTCTCTCATCAAACCTTCCACTAAATTACCCTGGCTAGCACGAGCTGCAGCTAAATCCTATTGCAAAGACTGGTCCAGAACCCTGATAACTAACAGACTCTCCAGCCCTTCCTCCCTGCTGCCCCAGGAAAACGAGGTGGCGTTTTGCGTTTTATTTTCAAGCGTTCCGACTCCTATCACAGAGGGCCTTTCTCAACTTCTTCCTACGCAGCAAGCTTTCGCTGTCACAACATTCTCCAGGCGGGAGGGAGGCACAGCAACGCGCCATCGTAAACTGCCAGAGCCCGTTTCGGCTTCCAGAAGGCAAGTGCCACAGAAACGCGGAGCCGTGAATCGGGATTAGGCTTCAGAAGTGGCTGGAGCCTCTGTGGCTGGCACCCACAGAGCCAGCAAGGCAGAATGAATGGGTCTCTCAGTGTTTTATTGTAATTAGGTTCATTTCTGAAACCGGCGCTTCGGTCGCTCCCGTCTGCGCTAATTGAGCACAACGCAAAGCACTGCTCTGAAATGCCAAACGACAAACTTAACAGCCTTATAAAAGAGCCAGGAATACAGATTCCTTTTTGGCTTGTTTTTTTTTTTCCCCCCTATTAAATAAAAAAAAAAAAAAAAGGACCGGCCTAACTTGTCGCTACACAAAACAGAGAGCTGGAAAGTGTCCAAAACTGCTCTGTAAGTGTTGTTTTATTAGTCCGAGACTGTTAATAAATATATTGTAAACGAACTTATACTTGCTCTTCGGTGGATATAAAGAAACAATTGTACCGCTGTTCCGACAATGTTTACAATTTACTCTAGTTCTTGACTGTTTTAATCCTAGTTACACTGTTTCCTACACTAGTTCACCTCTAGCAACTAACGTTTATTTGGTCCATAAATTACTCTAATGCAGTTTAGTGCGCTTTCATAAATTTTACAAACACAACACTTCCAGAACATAGACTCGTATTAATTAAAGCCATGCCTACACAAATCTAACATTTCCTTTAACGATTTTACTTAGTGCTAATTCTGGAAACCACATAGATGGACAGAGGCTTTCTCTTCCCTTCCACCGTGTGTATTCAAAGTTCATATACACATACAAATGTTTGTGGTTTGTGTGTGTATCTTACTATCAACTGTTAGGCTAAGACACAATCTTTGACAGGACAAAGATCCTTCCACGGACTTTGTATACTAAGCTACTAATTAGATTCTTTCATTAAGAGAAATCTAATTAATTTCTAGCAATTTCCACTTTTGACTCTACTATTGCAAGACTTCCATTACTTGATTTACTTGTTACAATCAGCTTTAGCTATTTCTAACTCTAGATGTTAAAAGTCTTTAAAGAGTAAAACTGACACCCTTAATAAAAGTTCAGGAAATTTGAAAAAGGGCTTGTTTCTTGCAGGAACAAAAAAAGTTTGAAGAACATATTGATAGACAAGCACAATAAATACTATAGTAACTGTGGCTTTGTAACGTTTTTCATGCCTAAATTTAGTTTTAAAAGGGAAAAACAAAGCTACTGTTATACAACAGTGGCATATGAATATTCAATGAATATATGGAATATTCAATACATATTGCAATGGTAGCAGACTACACAACAAGCTAGGAAGATATACATGATGTATGTATGACAATGCATATAACACACATTTAATATGCTATTTAGCCATACCTCTCTCCCATTTGCAAATATTTTAAAATCTGCTACACTTCCTACAGAAAATACACCACACACTGATTCCTAAGAATCAAGAATGTCAGGAGTTGGAAGGGACCTCTAGAGATCGTCTAGTGCAACCCCTCTGCCAGAGCAGGATCACCCAGAGGAGGTCACCCAGGAACACGTCCAGGCGGGTTTTGAACGTCTCCAGAGAAGGAGACTCCACAACCTCTCTGGGCAGCCTGTGCCAGGGCTCTCTCACCCTCCCAGTAAAGAAGTTTCTCCTCATGTTGAGGTGGAACTTCCTATGTTCTAACTGAAACCTGAGGCACTGCACATCCCGCCCTGGGCTCACTCCCAGGCTCCCCACACACAAAACCTGAGAAGAGCAACGTAACCTGGGAGTAGAGGCTGAAACTCCAGGTTTTTGGGTCACTCACCCGCCCTGACAGCAGGGCCGGATCCCTCGGGCACTCCCATTCCCAGCACCAAGAGCACCCGTGTTGCTCGCAGGCACTTACAAACTCCACACGGGCGTTTAATCCGATGTGGCATCTTTGCGAACAATTTAAGCCAACGCAGCAGCACTCCCGCCACAGTAAAACCTTAGAGATATGATAAGTAATTTACAAGGGCTGCGCAGTCACTACCAGTGTTTGTTTTCTCAGTGGTCTTTATTAAACCAAATCACCAGGATTAAAGCTACTACAACAAAAACTGGAGACAGACGTGAGTGGGCTGATGATTTTTGTGTTTGTTTAAGCCAGCCTTACTGAGGAGACTCAAGTTAAATATGACCAGAAATAAATTTGTCATAATACAATCTCAGTTCTCAAGTATCTGGAACCAGTTAACTTTGGGAAAGTTTCAAAAGGGCCACCCAGTAATAAACACAAAATAATTTGTGTCTGCTGTCTTGTTTGTGATAATTTTTTTTATTGCTACCTCAGTTTCAGATGTCAGAGTAATGACTTCCACATTCCGATTAAAATGTGAATTGAATCCATATGGAAAAGATGCTTGAACCCATCAAAATCTAAAGAACTCAATTTTTTTTAACTTCTTACACAGTGAAATTTGTAAAGCCCAATATTATGACCATTCTCAATTTACATTAGAATATTTTTAATACGATTACCAAAAGAATTAGGTATGCAATGGGAGAACACATCTATTACTTCAAGGAAATGTGAATGCAATCTCTTTTAATTAAAAGCCTCTAGCAAAAATACCATTTAACCCTTTGAAATATTTAACAGTGGTAACTGCCCTAATCATTTCATTTCCTGTTTTAGTCAGGAAATATTACGATTAAATAATGTTCTGCACTTTCAGATATTTACATCAAAGATTCTACATACAGAATATTTATCTTCCTGCTTAGAAGTATGCTAAGGAAACTGCTGAGACTCAAAAACACTTAAAAAAGAAGTCATCTTCTCTTTTCTTCAGTCACAAATCCATCACCCTTTTCATCATTCCAGCCTGAAAAAAAGAAATACCTCTGCTAAAGGTTTGTTTCTAACTAGGTAACAGAGAATAAGCAGTTAGGCAGAACTGCTAACGGCATTTATGGTTCTTTAAAATCGCCCAGTATTTCTTTATATTTATTTTTAAAAACATCAATATTTCTGCCTGTGTTTTCCAGGCCAAGTGCTTTTAAACCAGTGAGAAGGGAAGGGGAAGAGATGTGCTTTGTCTGTCAACAAGGTAAAGGGAAACTACAGCTCCAAAGTTACAAAGCTCGTACTTGGCACATTGCTAAAAAGCTTCCCCATCTCTACCCACTGGAACAGAGACTTTCATATTTGTGAGAGAAATAACCTCAGCTGCAGAGACTATTTTCCACTATCTGCACATGCACGAACAAAGGATTTAGTAAGGTAAGTCACATCCCTCCAAGGCACACACCACCTCGGCAACTGGGTCTGCACCCCTCAGCTCAAGGGGGACCAGGAGCTGCTGGAGAGAGTCCAGCGCAGAGCCACAAAGATGATGAAGGGAGTGGAGCATCTCCCTTATGAGGAAAGGCTGAAGGAGCTGGGTCTCTTTAGCTTGGAGAACAGGAGGCTGAGGGGTGACCTCATTAATGTTTATAAATATGTCAAGGGGGAGTGTCAGGAGGACAGAGACAGGCTCTTTTCAGCGACGTCCATCGACAGGACAAGGGGCAATGGGTACAAGCTGGAACATAGGAGGTTCCGTAAAAATATTAGAAAAAACTGTTTCACAGTGAGGGTGACAGAGCCCTGGCACAGGCTGCCCAGAGAGGTTGTGGAGTCTCCTTCTCTGGAGACATTCAAAACCCGCCTGGACACTGAGTGACCTACTTGGGGTGATCCTGTCTGGCGGAGGGTTGGACTAGACTATCTTTTGAGGTCCCTTCCAAGCCCAAACACTGTGATTCTGTGACCAACAAGCACCACATGCCAGAGATGCCATTAAACATCCTCTGAAGCCCCAAATGCCGCGTGGTTTCCCCGCGTTCTCACCTATTGCTCCCACAATACGCCCATTTCTTTTACATACCAAGAAAAGAACTAAGAATAGAGAAAACCCTGCTTATACATATTCGATTAATTACTGCACAGATGGCTAGGATAAGGAAAAACAAATCCACAGGTAACTGGTTACAGACAAAGAGGCAGCCAGAAGCGGCGTGATGTGCTGCAGCAAGCTCTCCTCCCAACTGCTCGGGATCCGGCGAGTCAACCAGGTACTAGCAGCAGCTCTCAACTCACATGCAGGGCACAACACCTTCCTGCCACTGTAGCTGAACTGGCCAGGGTGCAAGACCCACTTCCCCAGATGTGGATGTATAAAGTCTTTGAACTCACGCTCCAAAAGCAGGAGAAATACCCATATTAAACACAAGGGTACAAAACTGGCCATATCAGAAAAGGTCCATCCTTTGTCTTTACCAGCCAGCAGTGACAAACGCCTGAAAAACACCTTCCCTGCTCTACACTTCAGCAAACTACAGGGCAGAGGTGCCAGCACAAGATACAAGATCTTCACTTTCGACTGCTCTAATGAATTATTTTTCCCATTATTTCTCTTGTTGCCCACAAGAAAGCTTTTGGCACCCACAACATCCTGCATACCTGAGCACCTCAGCACAGCCGCGTATGTGGGTGCACCAGCTCGTTTTGCAGAGCTAAGGATCCCCTCTGGCGTGCCTTCATTCTTGTACTGCACGTAGAGAGTTCATCACTGTTCCCTCCCTCCACACAGACACAATTTTGCATCCTTGTCTCCTACTCCTCCTTAGTCATCCTCCCCCAGGCTCAGTTTAATTAGTTGAGCTGCTCCACTTACACGTGTTCTTCAACACCTTCGCATTTTTATTTTTCCTTTCTCCACTTCTGTTACATGTTCAAGAGGACTAGAACTGCAGACAGCAGTAAACCTGTCAGTACACCCACGATTTATACAGTGGTATGATAATGATTTTTTTCTGTTTTACCCTCTGTTCCTTTTGCAATCATCCTTAATATTAAATTGAGGGGGCAGAGAGTGTTTAATAGCTACTAAGTGTTCAACTGACATTTTCCTCATAATTCCAACTCCCTGTCCCTCTGAGTAACAATTCATATTCCAACGCATGTTGCATTACTGCCACTTCGTCAACAGAACAGTATCATGAGAGTCTTCTGCAAGTCTTCAGAACCAGCTCTCGCCTCCACAATTCAAGACAAATTATAAATAGTAAAACTTTGTCTTCTCAGTTTCCTCTTTTCCCGAGCATTTATGACAACGACAGTCAGCGCTCTTACCCATCAGCGAGTACTTTTGCCTTAGCTGTGTGATCCTCATTTTTGCAAGTGCCAACCTCAAGTTCTGTGGCTGAATATAAGGAACTAAAAATGGAGTCAGTGCACATGGTTTCAGGAAAACTAGCAATATGAGGAAAGAAAGAAAAAAAAAAGATTCTGTGCTTCTAAGTTCAGCATAATGATGTATATACAATTTCTCTGGTTTTTCCTTGCAGAATAGGAATACATTATCAATTATCCAACCAACCAGTCTTGGTATTCTCTTTGTGAACAACTCTTCTTTTTCTGACCAACTTATATTTCCTAAATGCTGCTGTTTTCTAATAAAAAAAAAAAAATTTTGAGATAAGCACACAAAGTACAATATGCTTCACCCTTTCCCTTTATTCTCACCTTTCATTTTCTTTCTCAGACACCTTTTCTTTCTCTGATCCCCTGTCCAAGCTACCTCTAAAATCTTGCTCCATTTGCTTCCACCATTTTCCTTATAAAGCAATTTAACCAAACAGTTTTCCTGTTTGTCATGTTAACCCATTAAAGTTTAACATGAATACACTCTACAAACATTAACAAAAAATACCTCCAGGTTTTTTTTTAAAATCTCTTATTTTTCTAATCAACAAGTTCTAATAACAGACTAATGAATTCTCTGCATTCAAAATTACAAGTAAAAATTTAAAGCAACATTTTGAATCCTGCTGGAAGATAACAATATGCAACTGAGTGCAAAACAACAGTAACCACAGATCAGTGTAGAATTATGATGATTTCAAACACTTATTGCAGCACATTGAAACCACTGAAGTAGATATAGGAGGTTCCACACAAACATTAGGAGAAACTTTTTCACTGTGAGGGTGACAGAGCACTGGCACAGGCTGCCCAGGGAGGTTGTGGAGTCTCCTTCTCTGGAGACATTCAAAACCCGCCTGGATGCGTTCCTGTGTGACCTACTGTAGGTGATCCTGCTCTGGCAGGGGGCTGGACTAGATGATCTCTAGAGGTCCCTTCCAACCCCTGACATTCTGTGATTCTGTGACTTGGCAGGTTGAAGGGTGTGAAAAGAGCCCCCGAAAACCACACATGGCTTAATTTAGATTTGCCCATAGTGCAACACCTCCATGTACAGCCTGTTGATGATTTTACACACAAGATCATGCACGAACTGGGGAAAAAAAAAAAAAAAAAAAAAAAAAAAATCAGTAAAAAATAACAAAAATGGTCCCTGCTCACAACAGGGAGGTTGGATTAAAATGATCTCTGAGGTCCCTTCCAGCCCAGGCCATTCTATGATTCTATGATAAATTTAAGAGTTTTTGTTTCTTAGGGCACTGCAAAACACTGACCCATTTTCTTCATTTTAGTGCCTAACGGTTTCTTTGATCTAACGATTTCAGTAAACCTCAAGCAATCCATCATCTCCTTCTGCTAAAGGTCACGATGCTCACCGACAGGCTGCTGCGCTGCCTTTTCTTCTTCACCCGGTGGCAAAATTCCTGTAGCCAGACTTTCCCAACAGTGCTCCTAACGCCTCTCTGTTTGCAGCTCACAGCTCTTTTGGAAAACTTTCACTGCACAGGTTGAAGGTTTTCCACACTCCAGACCTGTGTTTGAGGTTTCCTTCCAACCTCTCTTGCACATGAGAGCAACACAAATCAGTCGGACTTTGTTTCATGTTGCTGCTCAAACTAGAGCTGGCAGTAACTCCAGTCAGTGAAGTTCCAAAAAATAATCTTTCTAGTTTGACACACATTCTTTGAGTCTCCACACACACAATAGGCAACCTATACGATACTCAGGCTAGAATTCAGAGAGAAAATTTACAAATTTTCGCTCAGGAGTATGATTTAATTAACAGATCATTTAAAATTTATGAAAACAAATTTAAGAAAACAGAACTATTTTCAATCTCTGGTATATTCAGATTAATAAATGAGCTAGAGGCATGGAGTCATGCAATTCAGTAAAAATCAAATGTGGATTTTTTTCTTTATTTTTTTTTTGCAGAGGGGGAGGCGTCCAAGAGCTTTGTTATTTATGACCATGGCGAAGTTCTCCAGCAAGGTTATTTAGATCACTGAATTCCCACTGCCTCTTGCTTTGCCTAGGGCCACTAACTTCCTGTGATTTGCAAGCGCCAGCAAACAATGCCCATATTCAAGTTCAGCGCATCCATTTCAACACAAAACAGTCGACGTTGTTGGCCTGAGTCGTGGCTCAGGATTCAAGGGGCCAGTTTGCAAAGCCTAACGTCCTCAGGAACCTGGTTCAGTTCCTAGTAGCCCTAACAAGACGAAGATTATTCTTAATATTAAGACACCGTGAACATGTAGGTTTAAATGTAAAGCCAATGGGTTATTCAAGAAGTCATTTCTGGGACAGCAGAGAATTTCAGTGTGTTAAAAGAACCACTGTCATGAAAGACAACGGCACAGTTTTATATGGCAGAATGACCAGGAATTTGTAAAGCTCCTGCTGGTTGATAAAAACATCCCTGAAGACAGAAAGAGCGAGAAAAGTAGACGCAAAAGGCAGTATGTGTGTGCACGCACACGTGTGTGTGTCAGCGAGCAAGGAAGGGTTTTTGTTCTTAAGCAAACAAAAAAAATCCTATATAAACATCTAAAATATTTAGAATTTTCAAATATTCAGAGCAAATACAGTTGTTTATAAAGTATGTGTAAGCAGCTAGTGGGGCATGAGCTTGCGCATACATGGAGCATGTGTATTTCCAATCCAACTGTAAGAGCATTCTTTGACCATTTTTTCAACGTGACTGATATTTTACATTAACCAACACACTGATCTGCAAAACAACACATAAAATTACGTAGATGAAATGTTGCAAACAGAATTTTGCCTCAGGAATTGCTGGTATGAAAGCCTGAATGAAAGAGACTGAAGTCACCAGTTACTTTACCCAAGGTTGCTGACACAAATGATTTTATATAAATGAAAGTGTAACTTTGCAAGGTGAAGAGATTGGCAACTGAAAAGGAGCGTCATCATCAACGTTTTAAAATATCCAAAGGTGACAATTAATTAAATTGGGGGTTGGAGGAGGGTTAAACAAATTCATGACATTTATAATGAAGTTAGTTAAAATTCATGGAAAGTCAGGTTAACATCTTACTGAGACCAATGCTCATGCTTTTTGTAACCCAAGCTACAGTGGATATTCTTAACAAAATTCAGAAACATTAGAGATGAGCCAATTCATTGAAAAAACATGTTTTATCCATATAAACCCGGCATTAAAGTCAAGAAATATAAGTTTTTAGACAGTGTTCAGCCCCTCTTCCCCATTTCCACTTTAGATGATTCTTCTGCCTAAAAACACTGAATGTGGAATTCCCATTTCCAGACTTACTTTAACAAATCTGCGAAAATCTGCAATCTTCAAGAGCTGAAAAGAACAGCAGCTAGTGAAACACTCCACTGCATCTGAACAGACCAAGATCACTGAAAGAATCACGTAAAGAAACTCCTCCAAGAATCACATCGTTCATGTCACAAAAACGTTAGAGATTTGCGTGGAAGTGACCATATGAGACCAACCTCAAAAGATTCAGCTCCTCTGAAATAATCCTTTTTAACAGAATATTGTAGGGGGATACGACAACTGATGCACTATTGAAATAGTGAGTAATGGCCTGATTTGCTGGTCGCTGCTCTGTTGCGTAGGAAGGGCAGAAAAGATAGAGGAGGAAATTCGGAAAAGACCCTACTTGTCACACTCGTGTCTGGATTTTCCTGTAAAAACGCTGTTAAAGCCAGTTTGTCTTCTAAAGACAGACTAGTCTTAAAGACAAGGCACTAATTGGAAAGTTTCACATGTGAACGGGGCTCAAACCGACATAAAAAACTGCCTCAGGAAAACCAGTCGGCCTCAGATGCAGCTAAAATAAACTTTCCTGTCTTCAGCTTTCCCCGCACTTACTAGATGTAGTTTGATACTTTGGAATTACTTCCTTCTGCTTTACCCAAAAAGATCATAATTCCACATTTTCTGAAACGACGTCTCCTCGTTAGAGCTCAGCTTTGAGAAAGGATTTTTTTTTTCCCTTTCACTTTTCCAACACCAGCGTCGTTTTCAGGCTGACCCGTCTTCCGTCCAGACTGACATTTACAAGCTGTGCTAGAAGTTCTCCTCCTCCGCTCTTCTAACGTTATTAGAGGCATAAGGAGCATATCACAGAGACAAGGTTTCGAACGAACCACCTCCCCCTGAATGCCAAACCAGCCACTGTTTACACGAGTCAAAAACTCGCTCTCGGCGCTGTTTAAAAAGCTGCGGATCCTGTCAGGGCACCACGTACAGAACCTCAACAGCCACGTGTCAGCATCTGCCAAGGTTGCACCTACACACCGGCACAACCACTGTGTGTGATTACGACATAAGTAGAAATATTGCCTGCTTTACAGTAAGACATTAAAATAATTTTGTGTGTAGCCGAGACAGACTTTTTAACACAGAAAATGCTCCTTCAAAAATGTGGAAGTGAAAAATATAAAACCAATCATTATTTCCGACCGTACATTTTGTTTTGAATCACACAAATTGTGAAGAAGGCGACGCTAACTCTGACACTTTCCAAAACACCTCACTTTTGTACAGAAAAAAACATTTATAATTTTTAAACCAAACTTCTTTTGCTCCAAGCTTTCTGTGGAACCACTGCAAACACACAATTGACTTTTATTTTGACAATTTAGAGTTTCAAAAGGAGCAAAATGATTTCTGGGCTGAAGTTGCTGCTCTGCTTAACTACCATTATCATAGAAGTGACATCAGGAACAACATCAGACTATAACTGGCATTACTATACCAGGAGGGGATACACAGGTAATTAAAAGCAGGAAGGATTTAATTTCAACTAAAACATTTGGAGCACAGAAAATAATTAAATGTAACATATAATTAATCAGAAATAATGGACGCTTATTCCACCAGCCAGTTCTAGGGCTAGATTAACACCATATTAAAAAATATAGTAGTAATAAAAACAAATCTGAAGCCAGCAGGATGAACTTACATTTTGTAAACTGTATTCTTCTTAGAAATGCTTTCTGCTTATTTTATCACAGAATTGAAGCTTTCCTCTTCTATAAAACTAAACCAGTACACCAAGACTATTTCTCATAATACTTTATCGATCCCAGAAACTGTAAAGAAACATCTTGTCAATGGCCATCATCACACAGTAACTCAAAGATTTTTAAGCAGGACTGCCAAAACGTCAAGCAATCCAGATTCCAAAATTTTACGCATTCAAATTTCCCAGATTTGTTAAAAGGCGTTAGAGAGACGTAATCAAAGTGAGTATTTACAGATTTTAGCTGTTCTGCTGAGTCACAGACCTCTCCATCTCCGACTACGCGCAAACTCGCCTTTGCCCCTTTCCTTTGCGCTCCAAAAAGAGCAACCCGACCGCGTTGGGCGAGTTCCTGGTAAATCTGCTGTCTGGCTGTTCCCCAAGACATCACGAGTTTGCAGAGAGCCCAGCTCAACAACACGTCTCCTTCGCTCTTTACGCCCCAGCTCGCCATCTCCTGAAGCCGACACATGAATGCAGACGCAGCGAGCCCACTGCCTCAAACACCGTCTCGCTGCGCACCGCTCCCACAGACAGCAGGACGCCCGCTCTGAATTTCAAGACATAGAACGAAACTTGAGTTTAGGGTGAAGGAAGGAGCGAGGAGCCTGCAGCAGCGCCGTGCCTGCTTTGCTCCACAGCCAGGGGGGCACTTCCCTCCTACCAGCAGCCCCCGGATCCAGAGCCTTGCTCTGGAGCAGAAGTTTCCAAGCTTCTGCTTCCAAAGAATTTTCCATTTCTACACTTATCACATAAAGACAAAGCATTATTTTGGTTCAAGGTCCCACCTCCACCTCCTCAGCCCTTGAATTGCACTTTTCACCCCACTTCTCCCACAGCAAGAGCCATCTCACCTTCTTCCAGAACCTCACAAACTCAGAGGTATGAGAGGGCGGCAGAAACTGCCAGGTAACAGAGACTGCTGCTGAGGAAGGAGTGCAATACTTGCATTTTTCGAAGGTTTGAGAAGGTAAAACTGACGGCTTGACCACGTAAAGAAGCGAGAGAAGGGAAGATAACTAAGATTTTCACAATGGAAGAAGAAGCGCAGGAGACTTGCTCTCACAAGCTTTCCCCCCGGACAACCTCCGAAACCCTTCCACTGCAAAAACTCTCAACTTTCTTGAAACACTACTTGGATTTCACCTGCTGGGAAGCCTTTAATGCTCTCTTGAGCCATCTTTTTGATCTACCAAACCACTCCCCACAGCAATTCTCATAACCAGGAATGCTACGTGCACTAGAGATGGGCGGCCAAGAGCTCTTCAGAACCTTAAGTTACGCATTACTTTCATCTCAATTACTAACCAGCAAGGAATTAACTATAAACTTAAACTACATCTTCAGAACTGAGCATATTTCTGATACGGAATTCTGCATAAGCTATAAGCTTTAGCTGAGAGGTAAATCTCAAAACTCATTTGCAATATTGATGCTTCTGCTAATTGTACAAACAAGGAGTTTATTCACTACAAAAGATCATGTTAAAGGAGCATAAAGATAAGTATTACATTGCGCTTCAAGGAGACACTGGAAAGTCGAAAAATGCAAAGCAGCTTTGCATAGAAAGCAAGAGACAAAGTATTAAATGTTTTCCCTGAGTCTTGCCAAATGTCCCGCTCTGAAGTGATGGATGAGGTTTCCTGAGGCTAAGATGCCAGAGCCAATTAGCCATGTCAATCCACAAGAACACCAGCTGCCAGGATCTAACTTTATTACTGTATTACTTAAAAGTGAAGACATCAGCAATGTTTAAGTTCACATGACTCCTAATTTTAAAACCTGCCTTTTAAGGAGTTAGGGTGGGGGTAGTGACAATGACCTTAAGTTTCAACCTTTCAAAAGCATCACAGAGTGATATGAATTACTCATAATTTGATTATGTGAAGTATTCTGTTAATCAAATTAGTCTACGTTATGCTCTATTCAAAAGAAAGTAAGACTTCAGCCTGTTTCCCCTTCTCATATGAGCTTTGTGTCATGTTTATATTTAAAAGGAGCAATTTCTTTCAATATTGCCCATTTCAGTTCCCAAACTGCCTATCCCACAGAACATGATATGTGTAAAGTATATAGCCTACCCCTTTATGGCATCTAATTCTGAATTCCAAAATAAGATTTTTGGAAAGTGTCTTGAGCATTTGTCGACTAGAATACAACACGGCCAAGTCTTTGATTATTTGACAACATCTGCATTTAATTTCTAAGCAAGGAGTTTGGAAACATTGATCATACAGTACACTTCCCTGCACAGTCACCACAAGAAACTCAATGATTTCATGAAAGGGTAAAATTTTTCTTCTGCTTAGATGCCTGTTGAATAGATCTGAACGTTACTGTCAGGCATGAAAAAGCATCCCGTTCTTTTCAAGAACTTCCATATTCCTCCACACTTCTCAGAAAGAAATTCTCCTTTTCAAGTAGCCTACGTTAACCTTATTAACATCTTAATAGAAACCATTTTGGCTTTTTGCTACTACATTTACACTTTCTTTACCACTCCAGTATGCAACTGGCACATGGTATTAAGACTATCTCTTCTTGAACTGTTGGGTGCCCTGGGTTGCTGGGAGAAAAAAGCAGAAGTACAACAAGGTTAAGATCAGTTACAAGGCTTCTGAGAAGAAAAAATGAGCTTTCCTTTCCACATTTTTATTCAAAAACGCATTTAGTTAGTTTTAATTACTTCTCAGTTGGAGTTTTTTTATTTAATTCTGCGAGCACACGCATATAGATACCGAAGCACTACAGCACATGAAAAGCATTAGAAGAGCTCAAATTTAATAAAAGCTAGTTCGCAATTATTGACCCTACCTATCAGAATGCAAATCAAAGGAAAGAGACCAGAATGAGTAACAAGTATATTCTAGTTATCCAGATCTTTGGATCTGTAAACCATCTTGTTTCATTATGATTTCTTCCTTCTTGCAGATGTTTCTGAAAGACAACTACAGACTTCGAGGCTTTACTTTGCAAAATAATTTAAGTGCCATTAGTGCTTGAGAAAGCCATGGAATTACCACTTAATTATATTAAAGATAGTCTATTGAAATTCTATTAAAAACACATGGTATTTCTCACTAAGTACACTACACTCAAGACTAAGTTAACATGCAATCAGCTTTTTTCTTTGGTATCTCCTCTTTAAATAATCTAAATGATAAAAGTCCATCCATCTTGGTTCTTCTTCTTGAGTTTGGTAAAGCAGATCACATTCAAGTCCTCTGTCATTGTCAAAAAGTGCATTCGTGATGCCCGACCGCCCCCGCCGTGACAGCAGCCGTCCCCCAAGTGTCCATTCTGCGCACCATGGGCTGACTCTGCCTGGTTTTAAACCATGAGACACAGTAAGTGATCCGAAGGCACCAGAACAAATGCCGAATTAGATCCATCTCAGTATGCTTTCTACAAAATGGAAAAGATGCGAGCTCTTTGGTTTCTGCCTGATCTCTCACTAAGATCCTGGCAGTAAAGAAGCAGAAGCTCCAGAAGCTCTCCTCCTAAATCCAGACGATAAAATAGCAGAAAAATACCATCCCACAGCACAAGGCAGGACTTCTCAAGGAACATCACGTGATGTGATAGAAGCAGAAGCAAAAAACTCCTCACCAAAGCTGAGGTTACAATATCAGTCAAAATAGTAGAAAAATATCAATATTAGAAGTGGGGATTCAGGACTCTCAGCTGAGCTACAAACTTGATGCATGTTACAGAATTAGCACATATTAGAATTACAGCCTCAGGGAAAACACCAGTGAGTTAATACCAATGTCTAAATTGATACCAGAGAAAACTTCTGTCTTGATAACCTGCAAGGCCGAACTTGGGACAGGACTTCAAAAATTACCAACTACAGCCAGCAGCAAGTCATCACCCGAGGCAGTTTGTCCATGCAACAGCAGATATTTTGCCGTGAGTACGTGAGACTTCTTTTTCAACGGGAATGAATTCTGTCTTTTTTGCTCTTCCCTTACCCAGGCAGCGATGACAGATGCTTCCCTGGGCAGATCAGTCCCTCCTTTCAGAACACTGTCCCAACACTGGGCTTTGTCCTCCACAAGGCAGGAATTACTTAATGAACCCGAGTTCCAGATCACCGTGGTTTTCAATAAGGAAAACCCAAGAGTTTCCCTACGAGTTTTCAAGCGGGACTTTTTCCCCCTCTATGTTAACCACACGGCCAGAGGTAGTTTATCACAGAATCATCTAGGTTGCAGAAATCCTTACGATCATCAAGTCCAACCGTTCACCCAGCAATGCCGAGTTCACACCTAAACCATGTCCCTGAGCACTTCCATCTGTGTGTCTTTTAAATACCTCCAAGGACGGCAACTCCACCACTGCCCTGGGCAGCCTGTTCCACTGCTTGACAATCCTTTCTGTGAAGGGTTTCTAATATCCACCATTCCTAATATCCAATCTAAACCCAATACCAAAGTACCTGTACTGTTCTAACAGTAAGTTATAAACCAAGAAAATAAGACAACTTGATATAACAGAGCTAGCCTGCTACCTCAGGGTTTGGGTTTTTTGCCTGCCACAAGGAACTAAGCAATGGTTTTATTTCAGCTGACAGGCTTTCAACTCAAAAGGTGACAATGCAAGGAATGAAAGGGGAATCTACCCTGGACACCATTAGGGAACAAAATCTGGTCCCTGCCAGCTGCTGCTGTAACCAAAGTCACCGTCACCTCAGAAAAGGGGCACACACAGCAATGAAGAGACGCCGGCAGGAGGACAGCTAACATGCTGGAAAACAAGTGTCTCAAGCATTCACTCACAGTTACGAGGATTACTTACGAAATGTTAGAAAAAAATAGAAATAAAAAAATCCATGTACTCCTATCTTGGTTAATATGCTAAAAGAACAGCTGAGACTCTGAACCCTGCAGTCCTTGTATAATGTTAATATTAGGAATTACATGAAAGCACACACCAAAATTTTAATTAGCTAAAAACAAGAGGCAGAAGTAGTCAAACCAATCTGATTAGAACCCAGTGCTTCTAAAAACTTAAGTATTGGGTAAAAGTAAAACCATGCACCCTTCTTCATTCTGGATTGCCTCATCTTTTGACTAAAATGGAATTGTTTCCAATGGAGAAAAAGAAGTCAATTAATGCTGTATTTATAAAATGTCAATTTAGAAAGGTTAAACAAAAAACATTTTTTATTATTTTACAATAAATAAACTGTGTTACCAAATATAATGGTTTGCCAAACCAAATGTTTAAATACTCATTATTTCACAGAATTATCAGTGAAGGAGTGACAATCGTGAATAGAATGTTTTACAGCATATAACAGCACTAGGTGATAATTTCTCAGAGTTGCAAGTTATGGAAACGTCAACCAGGATTTTATAGTCAAACAGCACATTACTCAAAAAACAAACACCCAACAAACACCTTCAACCTGGATTATTTATAGTATCCTCCCACATTTAATTGCAACTAGCACAAGCTATTTCTTGAGGTATCCCTAACAACTCGTACACAATGGCATTTTTGTCCAGAAATCACTTGATAAGCTGGTGTGAAAAATCACTCAGGAATGCTGAGTGTCAGAGCACTTATTGCGTGCAAATATCTTCCTTTACAGTATCACCAGTTGCCCTTAGCAAAAACATAAAACTACAGGATCAGCAAAAGCAGAGCTGAAGAGGGGATTTCTGTTGTTGCTTTTTCTCTTGCCATAGCAGGTCTCATTCCTTTCACCCCTCCACGTATCATGCTCACAAAGCATGAAAAAATAACAACGAATTTAGTGTAATTGGAAATTGATATTGAAGGGGTCTGGGCTTCAAACATTTGAACCATATTTTACATTGTGCCATATCTCTCTCAAGCTTGGTACCTACTTTGCTGCCCGTGTGTGCTGTATCTCTTAAGTTAATGGCTTTGATTCATTTTTTTTTTTTTTCAAATACCGCCCAGCATGAACATTTAGGAATATTTTGAATGACTGTGACTTCCATCCTGTAAAAAAACATACAAATACCTGCAGTCAAAGCTGACTGAACAGCATTTGATGCTCATTTCTCTATTAGATCCTGAGGGATTTCTTGTTAAGTCTGTGCTTTGGTATTTTTGCATACTCCTAGACCAAGTACTTCAAGCTTTAAGAGCACAACTTATATGTGGCCTTCACATTGACTGGTTGAAATAAACAAAGACACAGTAAAAATGAACCCAGATTTAGTCTATTTATGCAACTGAAAAACAATTCAACTGTGAAACTGCTTGGACTACTTTAAAACTGCAAGAAACATTGTGCTTCAGTTGTATTACACGTTCCCTAACACATACAGCAGCAGAGCATCACCCACTGGACTGCCTTTGATCAACTTGTTGGGTTCAGTATTTGTTTAATGCGAACAATGTTTTTTAGCAGCTGTAACTATTTCTTAATTGGACTTGAAATAAAAATGAAAAAAGTATTTCTGGTATAGTAGACACAGGGAAGGGAAGGAGCTGTTATGTCTGAAAGCACCGGCAATGAGGTAAGCAGGCTCTCGGCTCCTTTAGCAGGCTACTGAAGTGAACGTGGCCATGGCAGGTTTTCCAAAAAACGTCAGAAGTTTGGATGTACAAAGTTCTGAAGGTCTTCCCTTACTGTACTCTTCTGACACTCTTGACTGTCCTCTCAGCATTCCTCTTCGTTATCACTGGTCCTTAATATATCATCACCACGTTGTACTACATCTGGAAAGATACACTCTTCCTCCATTTCTTGCTTTCATACCACTGACAAGTAGAGCCGTGTAGTTGGTACTTTAAAACAGTATCTCTTCCTCTATATTTGAAGACCCACGTATGGCAGATGCACCGATGACCGAACATCGTCAGAGCAATAAATAAAACACAAGATCTTCCAAGTCTCTGTGTGAACTTTATCCAGATGTAAATGCTAATAATTCCTCCAACTCTCATATCCAGGACTTCAATAATATCCCTCTCTGTGTCTCTCTTTCTGGGCTTTTGCTAAATTTCTCTTTACATTAATTACAACAAAATTCATCCTTTCCCTACAAACCTACCATTTGCTTTATCATCTGCTCACTGCTTTAACTAGCATAGACTCTACATTTTCTCACCTTTCTTCTGTACCTGTAACACTCTCACAAACCAATTTCCAGCACAACAGCCCAGCTTCAGTCTCTTCAAGTCTCTTGCCACAACAAATTCTCATTTCTCATCCTCAGATTGTACTTCTCTGCCTGCTTTTCCTCCTGCCTTTCTTATTTTCCAGATTTATACCTTTCCACTCCCCAGCGCTTTCTCTACAGCTGGGCCAGATTCCTACACCTCTTCCTCCCACCACACTTGAGAACCAGTCTCCAACAGCATCACTCTGCCTTTTGCACCCAACTGCCTCATCTTATGCTTGAGCTTTACGCTGTCTAACTGTGACCCTCAAGAAGAACTTTTTAACATTTCCAATTTGGTAACTACGCCACCATACATTAGAAGTCATAGTATAAAATGAAGAAAGCCTTCGATACAGTGATGCATAGTTGGAATTTCAAATATAGCGTGTAAAGAAACTTCCATTCTCTCTGATGAAGCAGGTAGGGGGGAAAGGTATTCTGTCGTTCAGCACGTGCTAGGATAACTGCCTCTTTGGTACAGCATTCCAACGACAACGTATCCATTTTTCAAAATCTTTGTTTCCCAAAAATTTTACATCAGATTGGCCCTACACACATTGCTCTCTTTGTATCTTGCATATCGAAGGCAGGTTTTGTTTTGTGTGCAACACACAAAAGAATTCCTAATCCAAAGACCTGGATTCCTCAGCAGAAAAGCAACGACTGGACTGTTGAGTTGTTCCCAATGGAGAGTGCCGTAACTGTTTTGAAACCCAAGAGCTACACATCTTACTCGTGGCCAGTCACTAATACCATCTCCTTTTCCAGATAAAAATAACTAGAACGATTATATTTCACTTTCTACCTTTTGTTGGAATCTTGGGGTTCCTTTTTGATCTCAAATAATCCACGAAGGATTATTTTATATGTTCACTACCAACGCATCTCTTACAATCCTAGAAATTTCTTGACCTTAACATGCACGATCCAAAATAGAACTTGCAAGGCTCCGTGCTTGTGTGTGGTCCACAGCGCTGACTACTGCTACTCTGCTCTGGGGTATTACAGAAATGTCAGGTCTCACACAGTAACTAGTTAAAAACTTCCAGACCCACGTGTTCAACAGTGTTACAGCTCAGGCATATAAATTTACTTCAAAAAAACTTTGACTGACTGCCAGTGAGAACCTCGGAAGTTGATCTTCAACTCTGCATATTGAAACTAAAACTACAGATCCTTCACTCCTATATGTATTTCTAGTTAAACAAAAAAATCAAAATAAATAATAAAATAAAATCCAAAGCTTAAGGGCATTGTTGCATAGCTTCAATTTATCAGACAGCTAGTCTGAGAAAGCATTTTTATTCCACTTTTTCCACAGAGCATATAGAGCCTAAACAGTTTATTTTTAATCTGTCCTTTGACTGTGTAAGCAGCAAGGAAATGCAACTGGGGACTTGAGGTTCACATAAATCTATAATCACCGCCTTCTTTAGAATTAGTCAGGACACTTAATCACATGTTTCTAGTAGCTCCAGATTAAAAATCAATAAAAACTTCACCTCACAGGAGTCCTTAGACCCCCTGCCTTTCACTGACCTGGGAAGCAGCAGCCACACACGACTGTAACACACCTTTCCCCCTTTCACTGAGTAAATTCATCTCTGAGGACAAAGCATCACACACCGCCAACAGGACAACAGAAATAAAGTTTTCTGACTTAAAAGCACTAATATGGCTACAAAAAGTCACCGCACCTTCATGATAACTGACAGTAAGAGCTACTTGTAATTACCTCCTATCTGTCTAACCAGGCAAAGGCACGTGTGAAAAAACTACGCAAAAAGTTTCAATTATTGTTGCTCAGGCTGCAAAATCTAGTTTAGAAAACGTGAAACAAAACAAAGGAGTATGTTTAGTTTAATGAATATCTTCATAGGTCCTGGCACGAGCAAGAATGTAAGAAATGCAGCGCAATTTCACAACCCAGCCGCCACCACTAATGATTAACATTTACCAGCTTTCAGAATGGGGTACACTGCAATCTAAAGATGATATAAATAAATGTTTTAAAGGCTTAGTGAATTTATAAGTGAATCTTATCAAAGCATATAAAGTTCTAAGCCAAACACAAGCAGCACAAATCCGGAAACGTTTCCCACAATTACACAGCTTGCTAACAAGGTAAGCACATCATGATCAAGTGCGGTTCATGAAGCAAACCCCGGTAGCTCTGATTTCACCGAAGATTTGTGACTAAAATAAACCATTCTGCTGAAGCGAATATCCATTGCCTTGAATGGTGTCCATAAAAGGCAACTGCACCAGCTGGCTTTTTCCTTACAACACCGTCCAACGCCGTGCGAACCGTGCGGCGTCGCGGCTCAAGAGTGGCAAAGGCGCTGCCAGCTTTCTCGGAACCGGGATACTCGGAGGTGCTGCTATTTAAGCACACCTATTCCACCCTTCTCTTGAGAAGCCCATCCCAAACGAATGACAGCATGTCCAACTAATTATCACCATCCTCGGAATCCATGTTTACTGAACAAGGAGTTTCTACACAGTTGTTCTTCTGAATTCAAGGAAAACTTCAAGACTTCCAAGGTTAAGATGTCCTTGCAGGAATCTAACCTTGTTCCCACGCGTTAATGGGAGTCTGCACATCTAATTAAATTTTCAGAAAAGGAGTTGTCATGTTTTCAAATTAGGTAAAAAAACTTGATAAAGACAAAGAATCCTGAAGGACACTGCATGAGCCATCCAAGCCAAGCAGCTACTGCAGTTAAAATGGTACTTCACAATAACAAAATGCCAAGAATTAATGTCTTCTCTTGCGAAGTCGTAAGCTCTACACGTGAGTCTGTCTGCAGCGACAGGCAATCCATGAATATAGAATAACTTATGAAACAACTTCTGCTTAAAGAAACTGTTAAACTCTAGAATTTGAGTGAGAACTCTGTAATGAGTTTGGCACTTAGGGAGTCTCCCAGTTATTTACCTGCTAATGAACATATGATGTCACTTCCTTCCAACATATCCCCTCTCAAAATCTCCAGAATTAAGAGTCATCATCAATGATTTTATGAGGATGGAAGAGGAGGTATTAGTTTTATCATCTAGACTGTACTGCAATATATTCCCTTTGCCTCTACTCATTTATCTTTTCATCATCATCAGAGAGTTCCACACTGCACAGCTCTACTGAGGCACCAGAAAAAAGGAGCCTGGAACACAACTCTTACATTGTTTCCTTTTTTTCTGTAATTTCCAGCATTTTTTTACACAACTCAAACTTCACTAAAAACACAGTTAACTCTTTTGGCGTAATAAAACCAATTCTAAAGCAGTAGCTACTTATGTATTTGTTCTCTGCAAGAGAACTGTAGGGAACAGAACAAAGGACTCTGTTGAACTTTCGTTGACCTCACCAAAGCTTTTGACACAGAAAAGGCCTGTGGTAGATCTTGGAACAATCAGGATGTCCTCCCAAGTTCCTCAGAATGATTATCCTGTTACATGAGGATCAGCGCGGCCAAGTCAGATACGGCGATGCACTCTCTGAGCCCTTCTCAATAACCAATGGTGCGAAACAAGGTTGCGTTCTCGCACCAACTCTATTCACAATCTTCTTCAGCGTGATGCTCCAAAGGGCCACGGCAGACCTCGACAAAGATAACGGCATTTACATGCGTTATCGTGCCGATGGTGACCTATTCAGCCTAAGGCAACTGAAGGCCCACACTAAGACCCTAAAACACCTTCTCCACAAGCTGCTTTTTGCTGACGATGCCGCCCTCGTTGCTCACACAGAAGCAGCTCTGCAGCGGTTAACATCCTGCTTTGCAGAGGCTGCTGAGCTTTTTCGTCTGGAAGTCAGCTTGAAGAAGACAGAAGCTCTTTACCAATCTGCACCTCAGGAAGTCTCCCATCATCCCCACATCACCATATGCAAATCACAGTTTAAGTCAGTCCAGCAGTTCAACTATCTAGGAAGCATCATTTCCTCAGATGGTAAGATTGACAAAGAGATAGACAACAGGTTAGCAAAGGCACACAGAGCTTTTGGAAAACTCCATAAAAGAGTCTGGTGCAATAAACACCTGAAGAAAAGTACAAAGATCAGTGTCTACAGAGCCATTGCACTGTCTGCTCTTTTATATGGTTCTGAACCATGGGTCATCTACTGCCATCACCTGCAACTCCTCAAACGTTTCCATCAGCGCTGCCTCCGTACAATCCTAAACATCCACTGGACTGACGACGTGACTAATGTCACTGTCCTTGAACAGGCAGGGGTCACCAGCATTGAGGTGAGGATGCAGCTGCGCTGGGCAGGGCACGTCTCCAGGATGGAGGATCACCCCTCCCTAAGGTTGTGCTCTACGGTGAACTCGCCACCGGCTGCTGCAACAGAGGAGCCCCTAAGAGGAGACACAAGGAATCTCTGAAACAACACCTCAGTTTTGGCCATATTGACTAACACCAGTGGCCCGCCCTGGCCTCCAATCAGGAGACATGGAGACACATCATCCATAACGCTGCTGCCTCCTTTGAGAACGCACGTAGAATTAGTCTCGAGGAGAAAAGACAACGCAGAAAGAACCGTGCCTCGCCAATACCGCCTAAGGAGACTTTCCGCTGTGCCTTTTGCAATCAGACTTGCCTATCCCGCATCGGCCTTTTTAGCCACCAGCGCGCTTGTAGCAAGTGTGGGTAGAGCCCTTCCCACAACTTTGTTCGCGAAGCCTAGCCATGATGAAGATGAGTTACTTATGTAACAGAAGTATTACCTATTTAGAAAGAGTAATGCACACAGCATCATTTAGAAAAATTCACTCCTGTTATGCACTTGAGTGAGATAAGGAATATGACACAAAAAAATACATCTATGCAACTGTGTGCTAAAAATGTTCATATGTGCAATATCTGATATTAATTTGAGAAACAATTAATTAAAAAAACTAAAGTGTATGGTGTTGGATTACTTGTCTGCAAAATAATGAACATGAAAAGTACCAGATGCCACTCTACTACAGAGAGGATATATAAAACTGCCAACTTTCCTGGGGCTACGATACAAAAAAATTTGAGCACATGACAATCAAATACGTTTCAGTTTCTGCTTTACAGTTACTTCCAAAAGATCTATAGTCACAATTTGCTCATAAGATAATTTTATTTACCTAACAGAACATAATTCTTTGAAAAAAATAAATTATCCGGGAAGTATGAAAAAGGCAATGAATCTCACCATCAATGTTAAGCAAGTACATTTCCAATGGATTTTACATATTTTCATTCTTGAAATAAAGGACTACTTACTTGATTGGCCATGTAAATTGTGAGGAGACCTCTCCTATAAACAGAAATGATAAAATTAGTGACTGAATTAAACATTTTTTGCACATTGAAGAGAAACACTTTAAGCATTGGGAATATTTTATTAAAGAACATAGTTTTAAAAAAAAACACAAAAAACTGAGTATCGATGGAGGACGAATCCTTACCACCCTATAGAAAACTAAGTATGAAACCAAAAATAGCACCTTGATATCACGGTATCCAAAGTGATGAGGAATTACAGGAACCAAGTTATATATAGCAACTTGTTACTGCACGAGTCCTGAAGCCTTCATGACGGGGTACGGCACCGTGAATTACACGGCACTGGTCACAAAATAAAAGCCTACACACAAGCTGGTTAATGGAAGCCCACAAACTGTGTCCAAAGCCCAAGTTAAATTGTGAACACAGGGAAAAATGCTTGTGTGAAAGCTTCTGGTTTGTGATCAGTGCTGTGTCACTCAAGGCACCTTGGCCCTTCTGCTTACGCTCTCACGAGAAGTGTTTTCTCCCGAAGTTGATGATGGTTCCAGCCAGTACTCCCCGCCTTTCTACTTGAGAGTCACAAGCCAATGGTGCCCTGACACAGCAGCCACAATTTTCCTACCTTTTACCTTTCTTTAGTACTTTTTTTCCCTTCAGTTTTCAGATCCATCCCTATGTCTCAGTCCTCAGCCCACACAGCTATTTCGATAACAAAATTATAAACGTGAGCTCACGCTCTCACGCTTTTGCTGATGCTACTGCAGCAAAAAAACGAAACTGAACTCTTGACTACGGAGACATATGCTGCTCTGGTAACAGATTGTATTCGATGTCACAGTAGGGTCCAGACTTAAAACAACAACAAAAAAACCAGTTATTTTCTGTACATCATTCACAAGTTACCACTGGCCTTGAGAAAGTGGAAAACCTTACCGCTGCGGATTTGCTTTGCCCTCATTCCTTCCTCCTCTTCTGTAAAGATTAGCTCAAAGACCATGGGCAAAGGTCGGAAAACACAGTTTCAGTTTTTGTTACCCAAGCACTGTTCTTAACTTCCCAATTTTACTGTCAGCCTGGTAGTATTTGGGAATTTTCTTATTGTCCCCACCGCTGTTACAGAAAAAAAATTTGCAAGTAACATAGAAGGCATCACACATTCAACCACTGAAGTTTCTCAATGCGGAACCGAGTTTATAACCTGAATTTCTCTTCATGTGATTCAGAATATTTTATGTTGCTACTACAGGAATAACAGAAGGACCAATCCAAGCTTTTATGTTCCATTTTGCCATGAAACTTCAAGTTTTCAAGCATTCATAGAGCTCTTAAGGGAAGGGTATGTTAACTGAACATATCCTGCTATCACGTCAGCTGAAGAAGCAAGTAAAACAAAGTCACAGCTAGCAGGAAACAAAGAAATTCCTACTGCATAGCTCCCAAACTCCAACGATCCAAAAAATAAAACAAAAAAGTAGTTTATTCAGTGTTTTCTGACCCCATGTTTAGGTGTTTATAACTCTACCCAGTTACGTGTCCAGAACAAGTTTTTTTCATACCAGACATCTAAAGGTACAACAATATATTCCACTCAAAAGCTTTAGTGCCTTCACATCACGTCGAATCCGTGAGAAGCAACGATGCGCTGTCTGGAGTTCCACAAATTCCTCTCTGTTCACAGGGAAGATTCAGATTTGGCTTAAGTTCAAAACTTTAGCTAATAAAATAAGTTTGGGAGTTGTTTTTTAAAAAGCAGGGTCACAAATCTGCTCTTTGTATGCCTTCTCCACCTAGTACCACTCTGTGCCAAGTACTAGAAATAAGATTCCAGCACAGAAGCCTAAGAACAAGAAGCCCAAATCTAAAGATGTGGTGAGGATGAGGCACACAAGACAACAGACAGGGAATAGGGCCTGTAAACGTTAAAACAAAACGGCCTCCACAACTTGTAACAAAGCATCAAAATACTCTATGTTTGTGACGAAGGAGTAAAAATTCTCTCTCAAGCTGGTCTGTAAACAATCATCTAGACTTCCAGCCTATGAGCTCAGAAGATAAAATAATATTAATGTCCTGACACTCCCGACTGCCAAACTGGCAGCCAACACAGTAAAGAATTCCCTCCTAAAGTCTAATCTAAATCTACCCTGCTCTAGCTTAAAACCATTGCCCCTTGTCCTATCACTACACTCTGATAAAGAGTCCTTCCCCTCTTTTCCTGTAGCCCCTTTAGGTCCCGACAGGCTGCTATAAGTCTCCCCAGAGCCTTCTCTTCTCCAGGCTGAACAAGCCAAACTCTCTCAGCCTGTTCTCACACGGGAGGTGCTCCAGCCCTCTGATCATCTCTGTGGCTTCCTCTAGATGCATCCAAGCAGGTCCACGTCCTTCTTGTGTTGGAGGCCCAAGAGCTGGGCACGGCCCTGCAGGTGGGGTCTCACCAGAGCAGAGCAGAGGGGCAGAATCACCTCCCTCGACCTGCCGGCCACGCTGCTTTGGATGCAGCCCGGGGTGCGACTGGCTTTCTGGGCTGCAAGCACAGATTGAAACGTTCAGCAGTTTAAAAACACCAAATTAAATTTACTCATGAGAGCGAACCTAGTAACTCAATATACTTTGAGTATTCTGGAAAAGATCAGAACGTCAGTAATGCTCTACAGTAACACACGTACCCGTGAGAAGCTCCCACTAGGTGCTGAGTGGCAGAGGCAGCTTTAAGAGTACAGTGAATGCACTAACAACCGTGTTACACATGGTTTGCACCAAACAGCACGACTGTGGTAGGTGCACGTAATTTACTTGGTGGATTCTTTCCTACAGACTCTACGTCATGCAGGCAGAGATGACATGCAAGCAGGGTCTTTTAGCCTCCAACTGTTTTTGGTTTTTTTTAAAGTACTAAGTAAGCTTTAGTTTCTACTGTGATCCATTTTGGCTAAGTGTAAAATGTAACCTGTCAACCACAAAGACAAAGAAAGGAAAAGCGGCTAGAAAAGAGGAAGGAAAGAAATCAGAGATTGCAGTGCAGCTCCAGCTCAACCAATGCGAGTAGTAGGTGGTCGGGAGGAAGGAAAACATGCAGACCACAAATGCACAGAAGTAACTTCTGGAGCTGAAAATACAGAAATTTGCTAGATCGTGTCATCCGATAGTGTCTCTTGCTATATGAGGCCCTGCCTAACTTGAAGAAGAAAGTTTTCTTCCTTCAAACAAATTCTGTGACTGTTTTAAATAAATAGCCCCATGTTTCTTAGAGAAAAAAAAGGCAGGGGGGACTCTTCCCAGCTCTGTGCAAAGTGATCCAGCGAGTCTAACCCAACCTTGAACTCAGCTGTTAAAAAGCGGGTGGAAGTTGAGAAAACGTTGCAGTATTTTGTAGCAATGACAGCTGATGGAAAACAGGACAGAAAGATGGAGGTAGGCCAAACAAAAGGGTCACTGGTACAACCTAAGGACTGTATTAAAACTGCAGCTGGTAAATAAACCAAGAAAATAATTGGGAAATGGTATTACAAGAGCAGGAAATAATTAGTCAGCCATGCCTAACCACCTGCCTTGGGGAGGTTTAAAGATACTAATAAATGGCATTTCAGCCTCAAAGTCCATGAATCAGCGTTGAATGTTAATCTCGGGAACACCACCATCAGCAGGGCGCTCCTCCGGTGACGGGCCGGCAGGGTCACTACGGGAAAGCCCAAGCAGATGCACACAGAACCTTACTGCCCTGCCCTGTCTCATGCCACTTTCTTCCAAAGGCTACTCCCATCAAAATCTCCGTTTTGACTTCCCACTGCTTCGCTTCTCACCTCTTCAACTGACAGCATCTCTCATACCCTGCTCTGTTTCAAATGGCACAAGCCATCTTTAATGCGAGAAGGAAAAACACAAGCGAGGCCAAAATTCACGAGTGGCAGAGCAAGGATGGGCTTTATGTCCTTGTCCAAAAAAGAACTTAAGTCAGTATCCAAGAGAGCTGCAAGAGGTGGGACAGCACCTCCTAGTCCAGCCCGCCAATCTGCTGTGTTAAAGAACCGAAAAAAAACTGTGCTGAAAAAAAAGTCTTAAGACTGGTACCTTTTACCTGAAAAGGAGGATTGCACAAAAGCAATCACCTTTTATAACCACCATTGAATTCAAGTACCAAGGACCAGCAGCATTTACCACATTTTTCATGTTGTTTCTCAATTTTTCCCCCCAATTCACACTTTCCTGTGAATTTTCTTGTATCTTTGTTAGAGAACTGTGCAGGGAACGTCACAGAGTTTACAAATTTAGGACAGGTCACATCATCTGTGGCTGAACAATTCCAATCTCGCAGACCCCACTTCTAATGTTTAAATTGTAACACGCCACAGGCTTCTAGAAGATAATTCTCTTGTTCATTTATACCTTCCCCAAAGAAAAGTTTCACTCGATAAAACCGAGTTTTCGGACAACTTAGTAATGTCGAGATGGAATTCTAACAGCAATAGCTCTTAAACTATGGCCTATAAACCTCCACAGAGAACCACATATTTTTGTGATTGTACTGCCCAGAGGAAAGAGTCTAAAATAACTTAAAAAACCCCAAAGAGCTATAGGATAAAAATAGCAAGGAAGCCCAGCAGTGTACTGGGCTGTACTGCCAGAAGTGTAGGTAGGAGGTCAAGGGAAATGATTAATTCCCTTTACTTGGCCCTCACTGCATCACTCCAAGGACTGTTTGGTCCCCAACACAAAATGAGCATTGATCGACCAGTGTGGGGACAGAGCACGGCCGTGGAGATTTTGACTTGACCTGAAGGAACAGCGTTTCCTCCAGGGAGACGGCCAAGCCCCGCAGCAGGGACCCTGAGGGGCTGCCAGGCCTCTGTCCTCAGAGGTTTGCAGTGGTGACCAGGCAATCTCTGGCCCCAGCGCAGCACTGGTCCTGCTCTGAGCAGAAAGCTGCACCAGCTGCCTTCCCAAGGCTCATCCAAACGATTCCACCACTCTACGGGGCGGGGGCGGAAGCAACTGGGAAATACATATATTTTTTTCCACAGGTTATAAATTCAGAAGATACTATGGTAATAACCTGGTTTCCTAACTAATACAAACCCCAAATTTTTCTTCCATGAATCAGTCACTTCTTTAAAAAAACCAAGCTCATCTTTTAACTATTTCCAACAAAGTCACCACAACCACTGACAAATTGTTCTAACTCTACTTACCTTTACAATTTGTAACTTCCGTTAGACAACAAACTGTTCTACCACTGAAACCTACCACATCTTTACCTCCAACAGTACAGAATCCAACCAAGTCACCCTCATACCACTTCTTAACCAAAAACTGAACGCCTTCAGTTTGTCCAGTGTTCCCCAAGATTTTAATCATCCTCATGGTTCTTTAGTGAAAAATGTCCCATTTTTTCTGATCTCATCTCCAAGGACTTAAAATGAAAAAATACAGGTAATAAAAAAATGCATTAAAGATTTCCTGTTCTTTGTTTAATCAATAGTTTTTCAGAGTTAAAAAAAATCACTAAGCACCACTCTCAGACTTTGAAAGTATCTGCCTCTGAGTAAGGTATTTATATTTTCATGTGAGTGCTATAAATTCTGGAAAACTTATTTGATTTAGGCCAAAGTCTAATAACCCTTAGACATGAGCTAAAATCCTATTCATGCCAATGGAAGCAATGATAACTGTCCAAATCTGCATACCAACATCTTGTTTGTGGAACAGTTTCCTAAAGAATGTTTTCTTGCTTAGCTTGACACGTTATAAAATCAAAAAAAAAATAACGTTACTTGAAGAATTGCATGGGCCTTTGCTTCATAAGATAGCAAATCATACAAAATACCGATTTTTAAAATACAACCAGGATGGTTTTTTTCCTGTGAAAATCACTGCCAGTTCTCTCTCTTTATTTACGGTTTTCCTTCAATATATTTATGGTTTTCCTTAAATATAGAGTTGTTGCTAAGCTAAGAAAAAACATAACAAAGAAACCCTACCAACTCACAAAAAAAAAACCCAAACAGAAAATAACCTTGCTCGAAGGTGGGATGAATCCTTAGAACATGTTTATGCTCATAGCAACTTTACCATAAATTAATTATTGCAACCACAGCAGCACTCACCGCAAATTTCCAACAGAAGGCAAACACCTTCTCTTTCTCTAAACAGCCACTGAGCGTGGGTACCTGTAACTTTTAAGCTGTTTCTCTCTCAATATTCATTCCTTCTTTTGAATATTTATTTTTTCCTATGTTTTCCTTCGCCTTGTCCATCTTCAATGTCTAATACGCAGCACTCCAGTCCCTGCGGTTTTCTCATCAAGCCCTTATTTTTGGCAACGCAAAATTTAAAGCATTGTTTTCTCTATTGCCTTGCTTCAGTTAAACCACAAACCTTTCCAAGTAGACATCCTGAAAAGTAAACATCCATTGCAATTAATCCAACATATCCAAACGACTATAAATGCATTTTTTTTCATCAGACTCATGGTTTTTTATGATCTTTTTTTTTTTTCCCTGAAAACTAAAGGGGAAATAAGCAACTAAGTCAGAAATAACAGGAAATGACAACAAGATGAACACCGCTACGTACAAAATTCATATAAATGAACTAAACAGGCCCCTGTTTCAGTGAGAACAGCTTTGGTGTGAGCTGTAGCAGTGAGTCAGTAACTTCACCCCACAAGGGGAGGTACACACCGGGGCAAGGACCCCCCCAGGCCCTGCACCCTGCGACCGCTCTTGTATCCCAGCGTAACACGGCAGTTAGGAGTAGAGGTGGAGTAGAAGAAGCCTGAAGATGGATAAGGAGAATGTTAAATGAATGCAATTAAAAGAACGTGTCCTCTGATTGAACAGCCTCGCTGACAGATTATCTTTCTCCGTGTAAATAGATTCATCGGATCATTATGGTTGGAAGAGGCCTTGGCCGAGAGGGCCAATGGGATCCTGGGGGGCATTAAGAAAAGTGTGTCCAGCAGGTCTAGGGAGGTTCTCCTCCCCCTCTACTCTGCTCTGGTGAGACCACACCTGGAACACTGTGTCCAGTTTTGGGCTCCCCAATTCAAGAGAGACAGGGACCTACTGGAGAGAGTCCAATGGAGAGCTATGAGGGTGATCAAGGGACTTGAATATCTCTCCTATGAGAGAGACTGAGAGAACTGGGGCTGTTCAGCCTTGAAAGGAGACGGTTGAGAGGGGACCTTATTAACATATAGAAATATCTGAGGGGTGGGGGTCAAGGGGAAGGAGACAATCTCTTCTCAGTGGTGCCCAGTAATAGAACAAGGAATAATGGGTTTCAGTTAGAACATGGGAAGTTCCACCTCAACACGAGGAGAAATTTCTTTACTGTGAGGGTGATGGAGCCCTGGCACAGGCTGCCCAGCGAGGGTGTGGAGTCTCCTTCTGTGGAGACTTTCAAAACCCACCTGGACGCGTTCCTGCGTGGCTGCCCTAGGGGATCCTGCTCTGGCAGGAGGGTTGGACTAGATGATCACGTCCCTTCCAAGCACTAACATTCTATGAGTCTAAGTACAACCAGCTGTACCAGGTCCACTTCTAAACCATGTTCCTGAGCACCATATCTAGACAGCTGTTAAAAACATCCAGGGATGGCAATTCAGATTAAAATTCAAACAGCTCTGGGTCAAAAACCCACAAAATAAAAATATGCAGCTCACTGCTCAGACAAGAACAGTTTTAACTTTGTTATAAAGCTTTCTAACTTCATCCCCACTCCAAAACATGTTTCTACTACTTGCTTTTCCAAAATCTCTTAGTGTTGTCAAACCAACAAGCCTGATTGGAGAATAAATAGGTACTAGAATGAAACGTACAACATACTTTTCCCATGACTTATGCAACAAGATGTGAAATATGAATGGCTTTAACATAGTGCATTTATGAAAAAAAAACCCCACACCACCATTTTTGTAAGTTTCCTACAAATTCAAGTTTGAATTTTATGCGAATTCTGCTGTTGTCTGTCTTCTGCATATTCTGACAGTTATCACCATACTGAAGGGCCTGGAGAATGAATCTTATGAAGAATGATTGAAGGAGCTGAGCCTGTTTAGTTTGAAGAAGAGAAGGCTGAGGGGAGACCTCATCACTCTCTACAAGTACCTGAAAGGACACTGTAGAGAGGCTGGTGCTGGTCTCTTCTCACAGGTAATGTAGAGGCCAAAGGCAGGGGTTTGGAGAAGGAAAATCTGCTCACTGTAAGTGAAGATCAGGTTCGAGAACATGTATAGAACCTGAAGGTGCACAAGTCCATGGGACCTCATGAGATCCAGCCACGAGTCATGAGGGAACTGGCAGATGAAGTTTTTAGGCCACTTTCCATCATATGTGAGAGGTCATGGCAGTCTGGTGAAGTCCCCATCAACTGGAAAAGGGGAAGCACCACCCCATTTTCAAAAAAGGAAAAAAGAAAGACTCAGGCAACCACAGGTCAGTCACTCTCACCTCTGTGCCTGGCAAGATCATGGAGCAGATCCTTCTGAAGGCTGTTATGGCACATGGAAAATGCGAAGGTGATTGGTGGCAACCAACAGGGCTTCACCAAGGGAAAATCCTGCCTGACAAATCTGGTGGCCTTTTTTGATGGAGTAACAGAATCAACTGACAAGGAAAGAGCAACTGACATCATCCACCTGGACCTATGCAAGCATTTGACACTGTCCTTCACAACACCTTGGTCTCCAAGTTGGAAAGACATGGATTTGATGGATGGACCACTCTGTGGATAAGGAACTGGCCGCAAGATCACACTCAAAGAGCTGTGGTCAATGGCTCAATGTCCAAGTCGAGATCAGTGACAAGTGGTGTCCCTCGGGGATCAGTACTGGGACCAGTACTATTTAACATATTTGTTGGTGACATGGACAGTGGCGTTGAGTGCACCCTCAGCAAGTATACCGACGACACAAAGTTGTGTGGTCAGTGGACACACTAGAGGGAAGGGATGCCATCCAGAGGGACCCTGACAGGCTTGAGAGGTGGGCTCAGGTCAACCTTATGAACTTTAACAAGGCCAAGTGTAAGGTCCTGCACCTGGATTGAGGCAATCCCAAGCACAGACACAGGCTGGGCAATGAGTGGATTGGGAGCAGTCCTGGGGAGATGGATTGAGTGGACTGAGAGCAATCCTGGGGAGAAGGATTTGGGCATGTTGGTGGATGATAAAATCAACATGAGCCAACAGTGTGCATTTGTGGCTCAGAAAGCCAACTGTGTCCTGGGATGCATCAAGAGATGTGTGACCAGCAGGTCAAGGGAGGTAATCCTACCCCTCTGTCTACTCTGCCCTTGTGAGACCCCACCTGGAATACTGTGTCCAACTCTGGAACCCCCAACACAGCAAAGACATGGAGCTGTTGGAGTGAGTTCAGAGGAGGGCTACCAAGATGGTCAGAGGGCTGGAGCACCTCTTCTACGTGGACAGGTTGAGAGAGTTGGGCTTGTTCAGCCTGGAAAAGAGAAAGCTCCAAGGAGACCTTATAGCAGCCTTCCAGTACCTGAAGGGGGCCTACAAGAAGGCTGGGGAGGGACTTTTGACAAGGGCCTGTAGTGATAGGATGAGGGGTAATGGATGGAAGCTGGAAGAGCTTAGGTTTAGACTAGATATAAGGAAGTTCTTTACCCTGAGAGTGGTGAGGCACTAGAACAGGTTGCCCAGGGAGGTTATGGATGCTGGAGGTGTTCAAGGCCAGGCTGGATGGGGCACTGAGCAACCTGATGTAGTGGGAGATGTCCCTGCCATGGCAGGAGGGGTGGAACTAGATGATCTTTGAGTTCCCTTCCAACTCAAATCATTCTATGACACTATGAATTAGCGATATAACAAGAGGGAATAGCTTCAAACTGCAACAGGGTAGGTTTAGACTGGACATTAGGAAAAAAAATTTCACAGAAAGAGTAGTCAGGCATTGGAATAGGCTGCCCAGGGAGGTGACTGAGTCACCACTCCCGGATGTGTTTAAAGGTCGTTTGGATGTGGTGTTGGGGGAGATGGTTTAGGGGTGAGCTTTGCAGAGTAGGGCTAATGGTTGGATTCGATGATCCAAATCAACTCGATGACCTGAATGATTCTATGATTCCATGATTTTAACTGATAATCCTTCTCCAGACTCTCTACAAGTCTAAGAAATCACAAGTAAGACTTACTTTAAAAGTAATCAGTGGATTCAAAGGTATATATGGAGTGGAATGTAAAAACAAAAAAGGTAAAGAGCACATAACTTATGCTGTACTGACTTATAGTAAAATTTGAGAACATTTGTTCTTAAGGGGAAAAAAAAAAGTTTACTCTGGCTTTAATTTCTGACCATAAACTAAGAAGCTAACATAATAGTTTCTAACGGCTCCCCAGACAGGATTTGTGGTCTGCAAAAACAGGAAGAATTCCTTTCCCCAGCTTCCCCTCCCCACCTCCACTGTAAAACACCACTTTATAACCTGCAGAATTAAATCAAACACACAAATCACAGGTTTCCCCTGAAAAGAAAAAGGTAAAAATGAAGGGGGGGGGGGGGGGGGGCGGAATTCTGCTCTACAGCAGCTTGACACCACAAGCTAACCAACTACAGATCTTGAGCTGTGATTGCATCCCTGTAATAACACAAGTAGTACAGATTATGTTTAGGGTATCGTTAATCTCTCACACCCACCAATTTCCTACTGACAGCTGGAGGCCAGCAGTGAAATCCTGGTGCAAAAGTTCATTTAAAATCAGCAGGAACAGATAAGCTTTCAAAATAACGCTGAAAATTATGAAAACAGACCTAAGCAATAAGTTTTCAAAAAAAAAAGAAAACTATTACTTTTTGAGCTTAGTAAATATCAGCAGCAAATCTTTCACACGAAGATCATGTTCAAGCACATAACTTCATGTCAAAAATATATGGTTTAAGGACCCACAACCCACTGCTTTTTTAAGGAATTTTCTATCTCAAAGTTTTGGGTTGTTTAAAGCAAGAAACAGACACTTTATAGGTTGAAAACGAAATTGATGTTGCTCAAAACTGCAAAATCAGGAACACTTGCTTTGAGCACATTACATGTTAAGTAAAATGGTTTCTTGCAAATACATAGAATTTGTTGTTCTGAAAAGGAAAGAAAACAAACTCAACATGTTCCATGATTTGGACAGGTGCCAAAGAAAGGGTATGAGAAAACTGGAACGGGAGAGAAGCCAAAGAGAAAATATATCTACAGTAACACATTCCAGTTAAATTAGTACCAATAATTCTTACAGAGTTTTCAGCTAGTACAACATAAGATAACATCTACAGTTTAATTTTTTAATTGTTTATTCTAGACAGATTTTTTTTCAACATTCCCTCCCTCCTCCTCCCCCAGTTTCTCTACAGGGCCTACAGAGCCAACAGCATCAAAACAAAGGTTGACCCACAGAGGGGAAAAAAAAAACCTCTTAATTAAAGTGTGATTTAACCTCACAAGAGTCCGTGAAGAGATAAAAATCAAATTCCGAAAAGCTTATTAGTTTCATTGAAGGAATGACTAGTAGATATCAGAAGAATAACAATTTAATCAAACCTCACAAAAAGAAGTGAAGGATTTCCAGCAATTTTTTAAATGTTTAACATTCTTAGTATAGAATGCCTATCTAGTGTTAAGCAAGGCCCCAAATGGCAATTTCTTTGGACTGCTGACAGTAATACAGAATTGTTTTCAAATGGCTCAGGGAAACAAAAAGAAAACACTCAGTTCTCTTCTGGGCATCTTCTCAGCCGGGATACAACATGTGCTGCTTGGCTGCCCCGGCTGGAAGGTACACACGTGGGACACGGAAGCAAATATTCTCTTTTTGAGCAAAACTGCTTTGGGGATCCTTAGCAGCAGCAGGTCACTGCTTCTGTGTATCTTGCTGGCAATCATTAGTGCTTCACGGCAAAAAAGAGGATGTAATAGAGAGAACTGTTCACAAAAATCAGGAAAAGCAGCAACAGAGAGCACGGAAATTTCAGAGTTGCAGAGATGCAGAATATTCACTAGCTTTGGACATATATTCAGTATATTTGGGGAGTGAGGAGGACAGGAAGAGAAAAAGACTCTCATATACAGTTATCACTCTAAGCAGACAGCTTGGTGTTGTCCCAACACTGGTATTTGACCTGTTCTCCTCCATCTCTACCCTCCAGCCCTTCTCAGGCTAAGAGCCACTCGTTCCTACGCCGTTATCTGCACGTCCCACACCCAGCCCACAGCAGCTCGGCGAGAAGCAGCTCCAGAGGCCTCCCAAGAAGCCCCTTGAGACAGCTGCCCTTCCCTGCCCAAGTCATACTCTGTGCCCAGTCTGAGACAGTCCCTCTCACAATACAAGTTTTTGATAAGCTACTCAAATCACCAGGGTTTTGATCTATCTCAAAAGACTTAAGCAGCCTAATGCTCTTTTTCTAGTCTGTCCAACTAGTAGCTGCTGTTTCGTTTGCATGCTTGAAGGTAATTTTCTCTTCAGGCTGAAAGTTTTAATGACTACTTTTGTGATCCCATTACACTGTTTGTAAAGTATCTGCAGCAACATACAAGAAAAGCTAATGTGACAAATCGATCCGACTCAAACGAAGACTACTGCAGCTTTTCACATGGTGCAACTAACTTCTAAATGCCCTTATACTGCAAGCCAGCAGACCAGCTATTCCAACAGACACGGGGTATGGAATTAGACTTGCCAACAAACGCACTTTTTTTGCCCTTCACAACTCCAACAACAGCATATGAAATCATATTAGAAACAGGCTTTAAAATCAGTTAGAAACTACGCGTTAGTCACGCAAAAGATGGATTAATGCTGTTAAGAGCGTGCCTACATCTGTAAGGGCTGGGAATTGTCGTAGAATGGCTCAGGTTGGAACGGACCTTAGAGATCATCTAATCCAACCTCCCTGCCATGGGCAGAGACGCCTCTCAACTAGACCAGGTTGCTCAAGGTCTCATCCAATCTGGCCTTGAACACCTCAAGGGAGGGGGTATCCACAATTTCTCCGGACAATTTATTCTGGACACAAAGGGTCCCAAGAAACAGCAGTGTCAGAAGCCAGCGTAAACCTTTCCTAGCGAGGTAGGCAAGCTGTGCTAAAGGTTTGACTGAGAATCATTTCAACACATCCCTACTGATCGAGAAGTCAATTTCTGGCAGGACATCAGTATTCGATCACGAGCTGTGCCAGATACTGCAGACAGACGTCAATGTGGTATTTCACCTACCAAAGACAGGGGGAAGTTATTGCCAAATACAGTTTGAACATATTATTTTCTAACTCTAATCCCAGGGATCTGAAATGCCAACAGTTGACACAGGAATATTTTTGCTAGTTCCTCAGCCCATTGCTCACAAGGAATGAGTAACAGACACTGAAGAAGAGCTTAAAAGGAAAAACTTATCACTGATAAATCAAGAAGGAGCACATAGAAATTCCTCCAAGTAGACAAACGATGTTGTCCTACCAGGCAGTCTATATTGTTTCAGTTTTTCACTGAAGTGGGAGCAGACTGGACTGCAATGACAGGCACTGGCCCAAAGTCATGGGACGTGTTCCAGGCCTGCCTTTAAAGTCAGAGACTCCGTTGTTCCTGCTTTTCTGACAGATCATCTTCAGCAAAAGGTTTTAACGGCATAGACTTGCTTTATCAGAAAGTCTCCAAATGGAGAGGAGGTTGTCTGATTACAGGAAAAACTATGCAATCCACAGGACTCACTAAACGGAACAAAAATGTGTCGTTTTCTGTCCTGGGATACAGAGGGGAGAGGGCAGGAAGGGGAAGTAAGATGTTTAACCACAGCACACTGCTGCAATCTCCACCCCAGACAGCCCTTGCGTGGTTAAATACAGCAAATCATAACCATTCTAGGTTTCTACCTCCACACTTTTCCTGCTGCCAGAGCTGACAACATTAATTCCTCAGGAGCAATGAGGCTACAGGAAAGAGTCACTTCATTTACAGCAGGTTTATAGGCGTGGCTCACACGGAAATGAAGATTTAAGCTCTACTCATCTGTACCATCTAAAACCATTATCCTAGGAGCAGATCTGAGGAAAATATCACAGAAAAGTTCCCTCAAAGCCTTGCAGTCACTGTGCCAGGGGCATGATAGGCACAGATGTGGCCTTGCCAGGTAAACGTCAAGCTTTTCCACTGCCACATCAGCCAGCACTGTAGCCAGCTCACCTAGGCAGCAACAGAAGTTTATTCTACACTAGCAGAATATTTATTATTCCTCCTCTGGGAGCCGCATGTTACATGCAAGCATTCAGACACAGAAAGATGTATTAAGTGTTTGCTTAAGCCAGGGAAGTCCAAATCAGTGTCTCCTGGATGCTAGTGCTGAGCAGACAGAACACAGTAATTAATCCACTGCTCTTGTCATTTGAAACCAAGTCAGACTTGCAGAACAGCCCAACGTTCAGCAGCAGTCCGAATTTTAACATTTTTATCTGTAGGTATTTCAACAGGACTCTAAGTTTTCAATAGATTTTTGTGGGGTTTTGGGGGTTAATGATGAAAAATAGAACGCAAAATTACACCAATTCTCAGGTGATTAAATCACTTCTATTTAGTTTTAAGCCTACAAAGAGAGCATTTCAACAACAGACATGTCAAAAGTTATCCTTAAAATAATACACACACACACAAAAAAAAAAATCAATTAAACTTTAACTATAATCAAGTCTCACTTATCCATGGAGCAGTACAGGCAGAGCTAACTACACAGAGGCACCTGGGATCTATCAGAGCTTGTAGCTTGATCTTAGCACTGCCCTTTGCCCATTCAGGCTGGCCTCACATGAACTGGCAGAGGTAGTCCAGAGTTTAATGGGCGCTGCCTGTGATGTCTCTACACTATCATTCATGACAAAGCCTCACGGCCGGTGCCGTGCCTAAGCTGGTAAATCCTCCTGAAACTCAAGGAATTGGAGACCTCAGAGCCAAACGCAACCAAATAGTCCTAAACGATCCAGCTTAGCTCTGAGAGTAACAACATGAAGAGAAAATAAACCCAGTCTGTACAGACTCACCCAGATGTCTGCAACACATTCTCCAGTGTCTCCAGAATCACAGGCTTATCTTTTACATGGTATCTTCCAGTACTCTTACTCTGTCTGTCTGTGTTATCACAGAAAATGGCTTGTTGACTCTAAAGCCGTAGCTGTTCTCCTGCTCTTCCATCTTATACAAGACTTCAAGGACCACATAAGTAAGCTGGACCAAGTTTTTCCAATGCTTGAATGCTCCAGGCTGAAAATTCCTGAAACTTCGCTGCTGATCACTTCTGCAGACATGGACAGCTTTTCAGAAGTCTGATCAGTTTATAACCTGGTCTGATCGACTGCAAATGCATGAGACTGCACGAATCCTCAAGGATCCTTCTTGCTCTGTTCACAACAGATTTCTGCCATCTGGAGTGGATGAAATCCAGCTTAACAAAGTTACCTGGACTGCCTTTGTAACTGAGACATGTAATGGTAATTCACTCAACTGACTCGGAAGAGATGACTGGTATGAAATAGAAACACATTTCGGATGGTTAGAGAAGTCGAAGCATTGACTGTAACCGCTTCTTTTTAAAAGGTGTGTAGACGTGTAAGATTATACGTACATCTCATGCGCATACACAGAATCACAAGGAGTAAAGGGCGGGGGTGAAGGACAGACAGACCGTAGGAATAATCATGAGCACAATATCAGAGAGAGGATTTTTCTTGCATAAAGAACAAAATGGTTTCCACACTTCATTTAAATGCAGCAAATTTAACTCTGCAGCTACTTTTACAAACGGAGCACATAGTTTACATCTTGCTAGTAATACAGCATCTTTTTATGACTCACAGAGGACATCCTTTTTTCCACACAGGGCTGCTTCATAATCCAGTTACAGCTTAAATAACAGCTCTCCCTTTACCCACTGGGCAGGTGAGCTTGTCACATAAGGGCATCGCAGAATTTCTTGGGTTGGAAGAGACCTTTAAGATCACCGAATCCAGTCATCAATCCAGTACTTCCAGGTCACCACTGAACCATGTCCCTAAGCACCAAGTCAACACGTTGTTTAAATACCTCCACGGATGTGTCAGTCCACCACTGCCCTGAGCAGTCTGTTCCGATGCCCAATGCCTCTTTCAGTAAAGAACTTCTTCCTAACATCCAGTCTAAATCTCCCCTGTCACAACTTGCAGTCATTTCCTCCAGTCCTGTTTCATGCTACTAGGGAGAAAAGGGTGACCCACTCCTCTCTCCAACCCCCTTTTATATGAAACTAGTTATATCAAATTAGTTAAACAAGACTTTCTCTTTGTAAACTCCTGTTGACTGTGCCTGATGATTGCAATGTTCTTAAAATGCCTTTCAGTAGTACCCAGTATGATCATCTCCACAATTTTCTGGGGAACGGAGGTTAGACTAGCAGGTCTGTTGTTTCCTGGGTCCTCCTTCACACCCTCCTTACAAATCATAACAGCACTGGCTGCCTTCCAGGCAGCAGGGACCTCCCCAGACTCCCAAAACCTTTGGAAGACAACTGAGAGGGGTCCTGCCATAACATCTGCCAGCCCTTTCAGTACTCTGGGGTGAATCCCTTCAGTCCCCAAGGACTTAAGAAACATTAAGCTGATACAGCTGGTCCCTTAGTTTCAGTGTCCCATAGGGAAAGTCACCGCTCCCACACTTGTGCTCCTCAGACTCAGGGAACCAGGCAGCCCAAGGTCTATCAGTACTACTAAAGACTGAATTAAAAAAAAAAAACCTTTGAATGCCTCTACTTTTTCTTCATCCCTAGTAGTCAGGTAACCATCCTCAACAAGTACCAATCCAATGTTTTCTTCAGACTCCGTTTTGTTATTGGCACACTTGAAAAAGCCCTTTCTTTTGTCAGATTCAACACTGGCCAGTTTAAACTCTTAATTGAGCTTTTGGCCTTTTGTGTCTTCCCCCCATACATGCAAATCACAGCTCTGTAAAGTTCCTGCAAAGTCTGACTTCATTTCCAGAGATCACACAATTTCTTTTTCCTCTTGAGCTCCACAAGAAGCTCCCTGTTCAGCCAAGATGGTCTTCTGCCCCACTTGCTTGACTTATGATACACAGCAATTGGCTGTTCCTGTGCTGCTAAAAGGTGGTTCCTAAAAACTGACTTCATTAATATTGATTTAACTGAACACAGTTAATTTACGGGTGTTGGTCGATAGCCAGCTGAACATGAGCCAGCAGTGTGCCCAGGTGGCCAAGAAGGCCAAGGGCATCCAGGCCTGGATCAGGAATAGTGTGGCCAACAGGAGCAGTGAAGGGATCGTAACCCCGTACTCGGCACTGGCGAGGCCAAAGCTTGGGCACTGGGTTCAGTTCTGGGCACCAAAGTACAAGAAAGACATTGAGGTGCTGGAGCGTGTTCAGAGAAGGAAAATGAAGCTGGTGCGAGGTCTGGAGAACAAGTCTGACGAGGAGTGGCTGAGGGAACTGAGATTGTTCAGCCTGGAGAAGAGAAGGATGAGAGACCTTATTGATCTCTACAACAACTTGAAAGGGGTTCTCTTCTCCCAAGTAACAAGCGATAGGATGAGAGGAAATGAGCTCAGGTTGTGCTAGGGGAGGTTTAGACTGGATATTAGGAAAAATTTCTTTATTGAAAGAGTGGTGAGGCATTGGAACAGGCTGCCCAGGGAAGTGGCAGAGTCACCATCCCTAGAAGTGTTCAAAAAATGTGCAGATGTGGTATTTTGGGATATGGTTTAGTGGTCATGGTGGTCTTGGGTTGACAGTTGGACTTGATGATCTTGGAGATCTTTTCCAACATTAGTGACTATACTACTCTATAACTTCAGGAACTTCATCTAAAATTAATACATAATGCTATAACAATCAGTGAAAAACACAAATCTCTGAAAAACATCGACAAAGCTATGATTGTCAGGGATATATCCTACCAAGATCATCAACCTTCCTAGAGTAAAATATCAGGCTATTGTATTTTTTTTCTAAAATGGAGACTGAGTGTGTCAGGACGAACATAGCACAAGCCAGGTGACCCCATTTCTCAGAAAGACAAATTACGGTAAATCATTGATTAGAAACACTTTAGCCCTGTGCTGGGCAAGAGCTCCCACTACGATCCAAAGTCAGCAAGAGATGCTACTTTAAGTGAAAAATCCTCCCAAGAGGTGCCTGAACTGAGCAACCTGTCATTCCCACCATTCCCACAATCACGGCAGCTTCCAGATGGGACTCCAGCACTCCCAGGCAGCCTGCAAGGATCGGCAGTTTCCCTCTCTCTGGTAACTACAGCCGTAGCAGCAACACACACTCACATGTTTACACGCTCTTACTACAAAATCAGAGATCTCTCAAACGCTGGCTCTTACCAAGGCAGTTGCCAAAATGCCATGGATTTTAATATATTTTGGTTTAGAAACAAAAAGCACTCCCATCAATTTCTACAGCACGGCCCAGTGTTTCACAATTACTAATCACTCTAGAGAAGTGTAAAATTGCAAAATAATGTTTCCCTGCTAGCTCTCCTTACCAGACTACGAGACAAAAATACTCATGTGAGTGATTCCAACTTGAGTTTTTTCACTATGACACAAAAACCACACAAAAAAAAAATCCCAACTCTCAATGTATGTTGCTCTCTCAGTTTCTTACCTGTAGCAAGGAAGGCTAAAACTTGCAAAAACACTGGCTGTGTTAAAAGTTCATTTGCTTGTTTTGATCACCCACTCCCCCCATACTGGTGATTTATAAGTTTCCCTAAAAAACAACATCAAACTGAATAACCACAAAACGTTCTGACAAAGGAAACTGTCACCTCCAATCTAAACATAACATACTATATTATGATACAGAAATACGTACCAACAAATTTGTGTTTGAACTGATAATTTTCCAGAAGCACTGTATTTATTTGCAGCATGTAACTTTTTACCATTACTATGCTGCTATATTCTTCCTTTATAATGTATTTATACTAATGGCATTTATGGCAAGCAAATAATCCTAAGATTAGAATTAGGAGAATAAACATACAATCTAAAAATTCCACATTGTTCTCACATAAATGTTTCTGACACTTTTCTAAGCAATTCATAGAAACGATTTTGTTTCCAAGAACACTAAATACACTTTCGTATATAGATGTTCTCTATAACGTCCATTGTTACCTTTTATCACTTTTAAAATACACGTGCTTCAAATATTTTTCTGAGCCCAGTATACTGAATTTTTTTCTGATGGAAAACACGCCATGTTTTCAACTAAAATCGTGTTGCCAACAGTTGCCCAGAGCAAGGTTTTACAATCAAATTAGAAAAGCCCCGAATCTGAAGTTTTATAAGACCAGGAGTGACACAGTCTTAACTGTAGCAACGAGACAGGCGCCGTTATAATGTTAACAGCCAGTATATAAACATTAATGCAGCCCAAGGGGGGAGCAGGGGGCAATCCCCAAAGGGTCCCTTCAGAACCACTACAGAACTTTTAGGTGGCTGTAACTTCAACTTCCTTTGGCTTAATTACTTTACAAAGGGCAGGGAAAATAATTAAAAAGTTAGGTGGGCAGTAAGACAATGCCATTAAAACTGTCCCTTCTTCAAGCTTTAGTTACAGTTCTTGAAACTCACTAATACATTTTTTCTGAACGAGTCCCATAAAGCGATGCTTGACATTTAGTTAATTAGCAAAACGCAACTTCAACGCTTTTGAAACATCAGCACATTTAAAAACACTTAAGAGAACACCGTTCTTTTCCTTGAGAATAACCACTGAGGTTTTAAATACAAGCTCTTCACTGAGCTATGAGACTTCTTTGTCTCAGAAATCAGTAAGGTACAGCTGATCTAACCAGATTTCCAGTAACGGGGTTGGCTTCAGCCAAGCCTCAAATCACATTTCAACAGCTTCATTCACAACGATTTTAACAAGCATATTCAGTTACTTCCTTGCTTTCTAACAGTCTCGGTACTTCCAGAACAAGGCAGTACCATGTGTGTCGGTCTAAGCTACAAACCTCCTCCCCTACAACATGCTCAAATCTTGCTGTTAAGATTTAAGAGATGTCACAAAAAAAAATGACAGGAGGTTGTAACTTCAAATTAAAAAAAAAAAGGCAAAAGATGGAAGCAAAATATTCTCCTTTCAAAATTATGAACAAATAAAATTGCTTCTTGTCAACAGTGAAATACCACAGGAGTTGTTTTACACTGGTAAAACAAGTGCACTGGTGAAACAAAATGACTGTAACCATTTCCTAAGGCAGTTTAACGAAATTAATGCAACCAAGTCACATGTCTATTTTTGAGAGGACATTAGCACAGCTTTTAATGTCCAACACCACAAAACTAAATTCTCTGACAAAGAAAAGCATGTTTTTCTTGAATAGAATATGTAAAAAAGGTGAAACTGTAAAGAAAATTATATTCCTTTACAGTAGTGCAAGTACACCTGTTGGAAATTTACTTATTATCACACAGCCACAGTTATTATGACAACATGCACATAAAGAGTAATTGAAATATCGATGTCATGGCCAAATAAAGTAGAAAAAAATTACGTTCTGATGAATTGTGTACATTTGTCCAGGAAAAGGGAGTACTTCCCTTAACTTTGGAGAGTATTTTCTTTGCAAGTGAAGACAGGTAACGCACCAGCAACACCTACGATACTTGTTGTTTCATTTCTCATTTTTCAGCATCTTCACCAGAACCACAAATACAGAGAAAAGAAGTAACACAGCAAGACTAACACTAATAACTATTCAAAAGAGCTGTACCATAGGAGATAACATACAGTCAAAACCAGCTGTAAATTAACTCTGTGCCCTCTTAGCACTTCTCAGAGCATCAGCTGTGCACCAGTTCCACAGCCAACAGGTACCAGACTGGCATCTGTAAATTCTGCAATGGCAAGTAAGGATGCTTCCTCCTAATCCCAACGCACAACCCACACTGCTTGAGAGTACCAGAAAAAGGCAAAAAATCCGACTTACTCCTACAGAAGGACTGAAGGTACAGAATACACATCTGCACATTACATGCACAATCTCCATGTCTATCTATCTACAGTTAATAATTACCTAAGAAATAATTCCTATCACAACATTACTGAATCATAATAATGTGACTAGTTCTCTCCCAGTAATCTCACAGAACATTTACAGATACATATATAGCAAAGTTCACACGTGGTTATATTGCTTGTCCCTTTCCACAGATCCTAATAAACTCGTCTTCATAGACAAGATGACCGTATTTTATCATCACCAAACAGAACATACATGAACATACTAACATGCAATTTGTATCTTTATAGCGATGCAGTGACATAATATAATGTGGATCATTTCCCTGAGTTTGTTTGAAGCTTCCATGCAATGTCACCTCCCTTTCTCATCGCCAGTGCCATGCAAATTGGCAATTACCTATTATATAGGCATAAATTATAATCAAATTAGCTCTGTAACACATTAGAAAACATGCTGCTCCTCAGGACTGCAACACACCTAGGCAAGCTATCTATCTCCTTTCCCCATTCTTCTGCAAGAACTACAAAATGTACAAGGTTGGCACACACGAGCAGCAACGCCTGGAAGTAAATCCGATTTACAAGCCTTCTGTTCCCAAGTTCAGGACTGACAGGGATGCTGTGCAAGCAAATGCCAGTGAGGTACTTAAAATAGGGTATCCACTTGGGAGGAGATTAAGTGATTAAGTTCGATGTTGTTGCCAGCTGCTAGTAGCAATTCGAAGGGGCAGAGATACGTTTATGAATTCAAATCAGGACTTTTTCCCACCTCCCTGATTTTTCAGTGCAGTTTGCTGGAAGGTACTTGGGAGATGACTGAAAATGCCAGTGTCTCCGTGTCAAACGTCAGTTTCCTAAGAGACTACAAGTCCATTAAAATTTGATTTTGCCCAGAACAGAAACAAGCAAACAGATGTGAAACCAAAAAGTTGTATTCCATCAAGTCTGGCAGCAGCAGCATTTTTATACATACATACTTGGAATGTGACAACATACCCAACTACTCCGTATTTTAAAAACCCTATAAACTTTCAACTACCTTTTGATGCCATTTTTTTCCATGAATAACAGTAACCTCACATTTTCAGTTGCACAGGTTACCTTGTAATATCAATGTTGCCTTTTTACATTTTATGTTTTACGAACTTTTTAGGCAAAATACCTTATAGGTTGCAGATTTTGGATTAGAACAGAAAACTGAATAACCTTCCAGGAAAGAAGAATTTCAGCATTATTCATTATATTCATGCTGCACCAACCTACTTTCGTCACATTCACACACCTCTATTGCAACTTTTCTTCCCCTCAAAACTCAGATGCTGAACAGGAGCCTCTTAACATGTTGAAGCTTCCATACATCACCACCAAAACTTCTAGAAATCCCCATGACATAAAATTTGTTTGCCTACTCTTTTTGCTAGCACTGCAAGTTTTCAAGGTTGTTGTATTGCTACACAAAAGCCTTGTACAGGTTTGGGCTCACAATTAGTTTCAAGTCTGGATGCACAAATACTCTAAAGGCTACAAGAAACTGATGGACAACCAGCCCGAGTTCTTCCCCTTTAATATTATCTAGAAGTAGAAACCTGACACACACAATCTCCACATTGTAACAGGTCTGTAGAAAAAGTTAAGCTAACGCTTTCATTGACCAAAGGGAGAAAATGCATTTGCTCTCACCGCAAATAAAATACAGGTGCCAACAGTAGTGCTGGAGTTTAAATAAAGTTCTATCAAAACGTATCCACCTTTTTAGAAAGTGATTGTGGCAAGATGAAAATTACTCAGCTAGAAAGGACATCAAAAATATAATTAACTTAAATAACTTTATGATGATTATTTTCTCTATAAACAAAGTGATTTAGAAGTGCTCCCACCTTTCCAGAACTTCTTACACATCTTCAAAAGCAATGGATAATGCTTTCTTTCAAAAGGACAACAGTACCTAGAACTTGGCTTGGGCTTTGCTTACTCCTTGACTGAAGTTTAGGAATGGGGTGTGACACTCAAAAACACAATGGATACACACATGCAGCTCTTTTGAAGTGACTGCTTAAAAAGTTTCAGATATTCACATTAAACAAAAGCACAGTCACGTCACCTCTAGGACTAAACTTCCCTCATCACCTTTTAAAGAGCAATCCCTTACATTATCCTTTTTGTCACATTTGCTACTTTGAATAAAATCTACTAATCAGATGACTGAATCATCAGATTCCATATTAAATTAAGCATTATAGCTCTCACTATTGATACAAGCCACCCACGTAAGCTGAATTTCAAAACATTAAAACCTTACAACCCAGGGTGTCACCTGTCATCTTTCATGGCCACCCTGCAGCCAGCAGCTTTCAGCTAGCCTTGGATTACTCAGTTTTCTTCCCCCCTTTCATGACGAACATCATTGATCGCTGACCTTCAGGACCTCTCCTTCAGTGAAAGATTTTGCTTTCCGTGTCATTACATTTCATCCAATTTAGGTTATTTCAGCTCTTCCAGTCAGTTTTTTTCCACAACATCCTGTTACTCCTCTACCTCAACTAACGTCACATCGTTATCTCATCAGCAACTTTGATTAGTGTGCTCTTTCTCTGTGACTAATCGCAAACATTAATTAAATTGTATTGTAAATAGACAAAATAAAATAAAATTTTAAAAAACACAGCTTCATTAGAAAATCCCAAACAAGTGAGCTTCATCAGGCAATCTTAAACAACCCAATTACACATTAAACAAGAAAAACACAACCAACAAGAAACTGAATGTTTGTAAAGTGTGTTTTCTCTATAGCTTTCTAGATTTAGATCTATACTAAAAGACACTACTTCAACTGAACATTTCCAGCATTCTGAAACAAAATCACTCAAACGTCAATTGTCAATTGACCAAAACAAGAAATGTTATATAATAAAACTAAAAATCCATAAACACAAACCATACCTGCTTTTCCTTTCGATGAGAATAGCAATATAAGAAGCAGGTAAAGCAGCACCAAAGCCAGGAGACCAAAAGTAGAATTTTCCAAGTATCTTCCTGAAAATGTAATTTGTACACATATTACATGCAAAGCAACTGGAACATTCACATATAATATCATATCTTACCTTTAACATAAAATTACGCATGCTTTATTAAGGTAAATTCATCCGTTTACACTAGTCAATACTTAGAAATAAATACTAATCATTATAGTTTTTACACATGGATAGTTCTCAGAGGGGTTCCCAAAGTGCTTCATAAACATTAAAACACCTGAAATACTTGATTAATGTATCCATTTCCTTTAGAGGATTACTTTGCTTCAAAGAAAGTAGTGCTTTCAAGAGACGTTTCTGAAAATTTGCAGATATTAGTTACAGTAAAATCTTCTAAAAGAACTTATAGTTGCTCCTGTCTCTGCTTGTCCAAATACATCTTCAGAAAGATGTGCCTTGTGGAACGCAGGGATGTAATCAGGTGAGCCAGAAATCAAACCAAATTATTATATATCACACTCCAAAGACACAGTCACCCAATGCTAAAAAGAGTAAGCCACTCATTTCCAGTGAGCCAAGGAATCTATCTGTACATTACGACTGGAAGCAACAGTGACGTCCCAGTTCTATTACGACAGGAAGGCTCTTATTTTTTGCAACGAGATCTGGATTTCACCCTACGGTTGATGCAATTTCAATTACCAAAATTCCACCAACAATAAGAGTTGGGAAAAAAAAAAGTTGCTCTAATGACAACAGCTAAGAAAATATTTCTACAAATTGGTCACAGTTAAAGAGAAAAACCAAAATGTGTGTCAGACAAAATGTCACCCACCAAGTTTGGTCTGTTCAGGCACCTTCAAACTAACTCAGGTTGATCACAGAAGCAAACAATAGTTGGGCAGTCATGAAATTTGGTAGCATGAGAATAAACATACTCCAATTACACCAATGTTGCTCAGCTGATAAGCACTATCGGTTCAGGAAAACAGTGTTACAATTGAGTCTGCTTTTCCAAAAGCACAGAGAACAAAATACAACAAGCAAAATGGCAAACACACACAGGGTAGAAAAGGAAATTCTCCTCGATAAAATTTCACGTTGACAGAAGAGAGAACAAAGTTAATTAATCAATACCATCTGATTAGCCCACTTAGTTCTTGCTGTAAAAGTCATGATCAGCCTCATTTCATACTTCTCTTGCAAAAATAACACCGGCAGCGAGCAATGCCAGCTCACGTTCATCAGTGAAAAGAGAGCCAGTGTATCGGCAGCAAGTGATGTAATGGCAATTACACACACTGCTCATTCCCACGGCTGCAAAAGGATAATTTCTCAGGATGACAATGCCAAATGCTGCAGGAGCTAAAGTTCATTATTAGGACTCTCTTGTAAAGCAATTACTGTATGAAGTTTCAGAGAAGCCATTTTAAACATCTTAATAAGTATGAACACATCTTACCAGACACACCTGTTAAGTAACAGAACAAATGTCTTTTCTGTGGGAAAGAAACAGGAATTTGTTCTTTTGGCATGGTTTAGAATCCCTCTAAAAAATGCTTACATGTTTGCTTTAATAAGATTTTGGAAACAGTAACATATTTTACATAATAAAATCTAGTACAAATTAAAATGTCCAATCAGTAAGTGAAACACTTAAACTTCCGCTAACGGAAAACAAGTTTTTATTATTATTTGCATGGTTGTTTTCACATGGTCTATAGTTAGAAACTGGAATAAGAAATATGAGTTCTTTCAGGTCATGCATCTCATTCCTCAATATTCAATTGTATCTGAAACGTAAAGGCTGAATCTAATCAAGCAAGGTACTGTAAAGCTGTACACGGCCAAACTTAATTATTCCAGTTGCTAGATTAGGAGAACCATGTCTCTGTGAGGTTTGGCATTTCATAAAATTGAAAACATAAAAAAAAAAAATTAAAATCACACCTTTCATTTAACAGAGTCAACACCAGAGCCTAGCACTTGTGTCTGAAGCTGAGACAAATGTAGGCTTCTGGATCTCACCAGCAGAAGAGATTATAGCCCCCAGCTGGTCAGTCACACATCCTTAACAGAGATCATCAGCCCCTCTGCTCTGCCAACAGAGCAGTCCGTACATAGCCAAATTCACTTCAAGAAAATAAAAAAAAGGAGGGGGGGAAAAAAAGTCATGAGAACATCTATCCACAACCTAGAGTCATTGCTGATAGGGGATTTCCATGTTTCTGAAATTTTTCCCATCTATGAAACAGTGACAACATTAAACAATGCCTGAGATTATTTTAATTGCACCTTCTTGCCTGAAGTTTTACATCCTTGAAAACATTTGCAGCGGTTTCCATCTCGGTGGTTTGCCCTAGCAGAAAGGAAGCAATTACTACAAGAGCATCAAAAAGACATTAGCACAAGCCAGACTTCTCCCTGACAACTACACTTCGTATTTAGATCTTCTGTTACTGGATGAGTAAGATCTATTTGCAGTATACACAGAGACTGGAGGTTCACTGGGACTTGAGTAAAGGTATGAACAGTTGAAGTGGGCACTTTATCCAGGCCAACCTATACGCCTGCCGACACATTTTCTCCTCAGTGCTGCAAAAGAAGGGAATGGGCAACCCTTCTCACATCAGGACATGTGCAGCTAAATGAGTTAACATAGTCAGCTACAAACCCTTCAATCTGTTGCTGTGGTCTGGAACTCCAGGAAGGTAAGATCAGCTGAGTGCATGGACAATTTTATTTCTGAGTTACTGCTGCTCCTGCTATAACACACCTTTCAACCAAGAAAAAAGATGCAAAGCCTGCAGCACGCATCCTATTATACCAATCTATGACCTTCAATCTCTCAGCAGTATCTAGAATCGGATCGAAAGCATCTAGGTGTCCACTGGCTCAGACAATCAATTTGCATGATCGTGAATCAAGTTCAGAAATACTCAGGCCACAGTTGTGGAGAACTCCATAGAGGTGTAGCACTATTTTTCTGAGGGATTAAAACATGGTAACAAATCACATTCTGGGCTGGAAAAATCACATAAAATTACTTTTGCTCTTAAGGGCTACTGAAAGAAGTACATTGTATCACACAGTAAAATTCATGGAATCATAACAGTTCAAACAAAACATTTTAAAAACATATTAAAAAGCCCACACAAATAGGTTAAAAAAAAAAAGGAGCAGTCTCACATTTCCATCCTCCATCACACACTCAACAGCAGATGAGAGAAGCAAGCTTATACAGCTCAAGCTGAAAGACAATGTTGATATTAGGCACATTCCAAGGGAAGGACTTGTCAACATTATGATCTTAGGAGAAGCTCTTAAAAAAAATGGCATAAAGTACTCAACTTGCAAAGATGTCATGTGTTTATACAGCTTCCTGGCTTGTTCTCATTTTCTCTCCAAATAACACTTACTTGGCTCCTTGACCACATTCAAGTACTGAACTGACTTGTTCAAAGAACCTGTCCGTGACGACTCTCGAACACCTTCCTGATCAGCAGTAGCTAATTTAAAGCCCATCTCCGTGTAGAACAGGAGTGTTTTTTTCCTCCAAATTCATTACTTTGCATTTTTTTCTATCAAATTTCCTAAGTGATTTTACCAGATCTTTCTGAAATGGATGACAGATTTTTGTTTCTGTAACCCAAACGAACTCATACAATCTCCCACACTACTCTTCATCTCTTTTCCAGATTCTTTAGGTACATCTAAAACAAAGGACACTGCAGAAACATCCCAATCTCTTCCTATTATGAAAACTGATTATCTTTCCCGTATTGTTTCTCATATATTAACCACTTGTTAAACATTTACTAATTCCTCGAAGCCAGGCAACCTTTCTTCTTGAAGAGTCCTAGCAAGCAATCTTGTCAAAGTTATCTGGGAATTCACATGTAATACACCATCATCAGATATATATTTATCCTTCAGAGTATGTTAGTAAATATGGAAAGCATAACTGTTCCGACAACCATGTTATCCACTGTTTTCTGAAACATCGTTTAAGAGATCTTACACCTCCTATTCACCCAGCTGTTGAAGCTCCGGATTTTATTCTGGTCAGAAAAGCCGCAAAATACTCCTTAATACTGCATATCCATACGGGCATAATGCACTAAGGCTGCCTAAATACTTCTTCTTTTGCCTCTAGTAGTGATTTCAGTTCACCAGCTCCAATCAGCACCAGAACCAACAGGCTGGCATGTTTTATTTACAAGCCCAGTAACCGCAGGCAGCGGGCAGTCTGCAGGGAGCCTGCCAGCAGAGACTCTGCTGCAGGTGACCACTCTTCACAGGCATCTCTTTGTAACAGAAAAAGCACGTACATCTTCCAAGACGTTGGTTGGTTACTCCGCTGCACAGCTCCAAAAACAGCAGGGTAGGCATTTACAGGTATTCCTTGTCACGTTAAATTGTTAGAATAGTTCTTGGCACAGTTTTGGCCCAGGTCAACCCAAAGAATGCTTCAAGGGGACTTCAAGGGCGCATGGACTAGGTACCATGACCCAGCCTGCCTGCATCTGACCATGCTGGTTTGGAAGTCAAAAGAGCCGCAGGCAGCGATGCTCCATGTAGCAGAAAGCAATGCCAGACCCACAGGCTTCAGAGTAAGACGCTAATCTCCTACCTGCTCCACCTACTAGCACCCGCACAGCCATAGATCTGCTAGACGGCTAATAACAGTCTGTTAGAGGAACAGCTGAAAACAATAAAATTTAAAACACACCAGTTTAATTTAGGGAGTGACATCTAACTGCAGCACTGAAGTAAGGCACTGAAGCTTTACAGGCAAGTGCATGGTGGGATAAGGAACACCACTGTATAGATCAATGGCATAAAGATAAATCAACATTACTACAACTCAGATTGATAGAAAAAAACGTATTCTTTAGAGTTCATTACTTACAAGATTTACTTTTAACTTTGTATGTTATTTACTTATAAGCATTCCATGACTCCTCAGCCAGCTCTTCCTCTTTTTAGCCTTCTCTCTCAGCTCTGAAGCAAAGTTCAGAGGCCTCTAAACAGATCCAGAAGTAGGGCAGCTAGTCTGATTAACTTTTACAAGGGCTGTTGAATACACTGCCAGGTAATTTTCAAAAATTCATAAGCTTCACATGTCTATGTATAATATCTTTTGCAATTAATGCATTTAGTTCTAGGACATCATCATAAAAATTAAACTTTCCTGTTTATGGCTAAGTATTCTGTTATTCGAAATATATACCAGAAACAGCCCAGAATACAGAACTGCCATTTTTACTCATTTTTCAGAGTAAGTCTGTATCTTACAGAGCCCCAGAAGCTGTGCTGGGCTTTTCTTCACTTATGACCACAAATAAGGAAAGCACAAACTTGGATGGCTGGATAGAGTTTAGAATAGTTAAAGTCATCACAGTCCCTCAATCAGGAAAACAGAAACCAGCATTAAATTACATCAATTCCTTCTCTGAAGAACTAGGCCTCCTCAGTTCCCCTCTATAATACACTTGGATTTCCTGCAACACCGTATTTTGAATCAGTAAAACAGAGAAAAGAAAGCAAAGTGAATACATTGACTAGTTTACTGATTTAAAAGATTATGAAGACAAAGCAAACAAAAAAAAATAACCCCGCAAAGGTTCATATTCAAGAGGTAAGACCAGAAACCAAGATGATGGCACAGTTGTTACTTTTCTTACTCCTACCCATTACAAACAAGGCTATTATAAAAAAAAAAGACAAATTATTATACAAATTGAAAAACTGCATAAAAATAGCTTTCTGTTACATTTCATTTTTAGGACAGTATACCAACCTTAGAATGCAAAAGCAAGCAATATACAAGGTCCCATTTGCTGTCAGAAAGGAAGTTGATTGCAAGATCTCAGGTAGCAGTTTGTGCAAATAATAGTCAAGTTTTCTTTTCCTGAGAATAGCTGCAATCTGAGGGGGAGGGAAAGAAAAAAAAAAGGGGGGGGACACAAGCTTTAATTCAATTAGGCTCTTCTCTTTTTTTTGCACGTTGTAAAGAAAAATAAAAAAGGAAAATGAGACATGTCCATTTAAGTAGTAAATCAAAGCCTCTTAAATTTGCTGGTTTATGAACAATACCACAAAGATTTCCTTTGAACTTGTTCCAGCTGTTACAAAATTTATACCAGAAAACACACCAAGCAATCCTAAGCAGGAAGTATAGGAGGAATTTTACCTTGTTACCGTCGCCCATAATAGTCAGAAACGTTGTCTGCCAGGTATCAGAACTTCAAAGTTGTGATAAATTTACAGAGTTTTGTCTTCTACACAATTGGACTATCACATGTTAAGGTCCGAATACCACTAAAGTAATCCAAGTACAGGTCTTACAAACTATGAAGTTATGACATATTCCTAAAGGTTTTCTACTCCAATTAACCAACTGCAGTCCCCCAAAAAATGTTCACCATCTTTTGGAAGAACACCACATTCCTGATAAATTCTACAGAAATGTTATTTCTAAAAAACTGTCTATAGCAGAAAATGGTCTGGATCTAAAAAATAAATATTCTTTTTAGTCAGTTTAACTTATGTCCCATGTTTTATAAAGAACAGTTACTTAATGACTTAAAACTGAAGGTCCTCAAATCCTTTTTTGTTCACAGAAACTTTGCAATTATCTAATGGGATGGTGTGGAGAACCAGAAGACTCTTCTCAGAGGTGTGCAGGGGTGAGACAAGAAGCAACAGCCAAGTTCAAGAAACTAAAATTAGACCTAAGGAAAAAAAAAGATCTTTCACTTGAGGGTGGCTGAATACTGGAACAGGTTTCCCAAAGCGACTGTGGACTCTCCATCACTGGAGATCCTCAAAACTCAACCAGAAAAGGCCCCCAAAAAGCAACCTCATCCAACTGGTCCTGCTTTGAGCAGGAGGCTGGGACCACTCGGCCTCCTGATGTGCCTCCAGCCTCCTGTTACACAACAAAATTATGCTTTGGGTGCCCCATGAGACAGTTTTTACTTCTTAATAGCATTACAGTCTATATCTGAGCTCATCTGCCTGAGAGCCTCAAAACTGCCAGGGTTTTTCAGTCAATGCTTGGAACAAGAGAAGTTTCAGAGTGAGCTTCACACTGCTGGTGCTGATGAGAACAACAACAAGCACCCTGTTGAATCCATATTGGAATCACATCTCGAAGTCTCAGTTTCTCAATTCAAAAACACGGGAGATCAACCTGTTCTTCTGAAATACTGTCCACTCGTACTGAATAGCAAGTAGATGTTTTAAAGTCAGAGACGGGCTGAAGATTCTGTTAAACTAACCACAGGAAAGTTGTGCCAAAATCTGTTTCCAAAACGAACCCTGAACTAAGGATTAAGGAGAAATACATGCAAGAATAGACTTCTGAAAACAGATTTACACATTACTTAATCAAGTGTCAAGACTGTTTAAACCATAACGGTTTAGGCAATAATGCAATCCAGATCATCTTTTGTTGAAGGAAAGTCTTCATGTAGCCTAAACGTCGCATCACTAGTTGCCATCTCCTCAGCTATTTCTAGCTTATGGTACAGAGGTCATGGAGATCCAGAACAAAGTAACATTTTTTCGTTTTAAGAACATAGACCTCACACCTGAAGTGTGAAGCTTTGCCAAAATGTCAGACACACAACAGAAACAGATTGGTGTCTTACAAATTTATGTCAAATCAAAGTCAAAAATACATTTCTGTAGCTTCCCCAAGTTTCAAACTAATAGAAATTTCTTCTTTCCTTTCGCTTTACTTGAAAAATAGAAAACAACCAGGAAAAATAACACACAAAAACCAGACCAAACAAGCATTGCTCACAATAACTGAAAGAGCTGTATGTGTAAAAGCAATGGAGCCTGATGCATGCCAGCAAAAAACAAACAAACAAACAAAAAAACCACAGCTTTAGTATCTTCAAGGTGCTTTATAAACATCAGCTAAGCTAAATATTGTGTACAGATGGAAACAGACAAGAGGAAACAAACTACAAGGCAGGCTCTCCTCCTCCACCAAAAGCGTCATAGCAAGGAAAAACTACCAGAGATACTTCTAGACACCACCCTGCTCAACCTTTCAGTTCCACTAACTTCAGAAACTGACTACTGAGGTTGAGGTTGGCAAGACAGAAAGATTAAGAAATCTGTCAGACTGCAGCAATTCACGGTTTCCACTGGGATATGTTTCACTCAAGGACACTGTGATGAAGGTCAAATTCTGAAATTAAAGGGTTATCAGCGGACACAGGTAGCAAACAGCAGCATGGAAGAAGGAGGCATCAGGATGTCCAGAAGATACTTCCTTGGCAAACTATTAACATCCATGAAGATGCTAAGAGATGTAGCAGAAGGTCTGTAAGTTACCTGAGACTCCCTACAGAGTCAGATAGACAGAAATTAACATCTCATTGACATGATGGTTTCAGCTTTCCAGCTGTAAAAGGAGCATCTGAAAGGACACCTTTATCTAGGCACCTCGGGGCAGTCTGTATCAAGATCTAGTAGTATAAGTGGCGCAAAAATTAGTTTGATGTGTTATTCAACCACAAGAACGAATGACTGCAATTCTGACTCAGCTCACTGATGCAAACAGATGACTATCACGTATCCAGGAATGGCCAAAATCAGCTCCACAGCTCCCGTTACTCTTCTCGCCCTTCTCCACAATTTCTTAGTTTCACTCTTTGAGATGATACGAACCGTACAAAAACACATTCTTCAGGGTTTACAAATTATTCTAGATTTTCACTCCAGCTTTACTAAAATAGCACAGTATGTCCGCAACGCAAGTGGAGTGCTGCTGTGTGAGATTACGCCACAGGTATTGGCTGCTGTATGAAACCCAGACACCTTGAGGCCTCCCTTCATCTTCATGCTGCCCGTGCTGCCTCCTCCTGGCTCCTGATCCAGAGGTTTAGTCGTAAACCAGGGAACTGAAGCAACACGCTCCTTACACCACTGTAAAACCACAGTTTCACAAGAGAGAAAAGCATAAGCCACTTCCAGGGCTGACTCTCCCTCTACTTGATTTCTGAAGCCCTGGAGTTGCTCCATAAGAGAAGACGGACCAAAAAAACAACCAGAGCCAGGGGAAGCAGATCCCAGCGAACGCTGGTGGATCACAACCCAGGTTTCACTTCCTCATGACTTCTCCAGGCAGATCACAGCAACGCAGCCTTACCTACCTCACGGTGAAGAATGCTCCAGCATCTCCTTTAACTGACTGTGTCACTCTTCAAATCTCTTATTTTCAAGTCGCCCAACAACCTGGCCTTAGGATATTTAGAAGGACTACACAACCCGCTGGGATAAAGAATGTCATTAACAACTCCGCCCTTCAGTGGAACTTACATTTAACCAAGACAACCCTTTTCTGTGCAGCACCACCAGCTTTCCTTTAAAAATAAATAAATCCATAAGACTGTGGAATAAAGTTTCACAGACGCTAAGAGCTATCCCTGACTGCACCACTTTCCATTCCAGAGAGAAGACACATGGCTTTCATTTCTCCTTTATATATATACTGTATATCATCCATTTAAAAAAAAAAAAAAAAAGTAGTTAAAATGTCAACTTGTACACGCATCTCTCTAGGGAAGAGACTACGAATGGAATAAAACACTTAATGTAACCAATGTCCACTATATATCCAATATATCATAAAAACTCTACCGCATAAACCAATAATGCTTGTCACCGACATTCAAAGTTACAATTAGATAGAGGCACCTTCTCAAGCAGCTCCGCTCTCTGCCGGTAAAAAATAGCCAGGTTTCAAATAGTTACCTAATATTAAAGCTTTATTTATTCATCAAGAAAAATTCCAACCCTTTCAAGAATTAAGCATTTGAATCAGAGTAGAGTAAAACCACCCCTTATAAGTTGATTTGCAAGATTTCCAAGACACCTGGAAAGTAATAAAGAAAATTCACATTTCAAAAACTAAAATTGACATTTTATGCACTAAAGAGAAACTTCAAGCAGTCTGCAGACGCAGTTTTATTTGGCCTACGTAAGCAATAAACAGAGACTTCAGTACTCGCTATCCACAGTCCATCCCAACAGCTGAGCTGGTTTTGCCTGTGACAGCCTTTGCAGTCCTCTTGTCATTTATTTCCACTTTCTTATCTCTCAATCAAAATCGAGCAGAGCTCAAGCCACCAAAGCTCTAGAAATAGGATAGAGTCCAGCTTTGCTAACATTTTAACAGTCTAATTTCCTACTACAATTAATAAATCCTGTCTCTCCCAATCTTCCTTAAGAAATACTTTTCTAGATATCCTAACGTTCAACAACCAAGAGCAAAGGGGAATTTAAAACAAGTCATGCAGTAAGAATGTCCAAAGTTAAATTAGAACTTCCTAATTTCTTTCTATTCGCATCTGCAAGTTCTAGATCCTGATCTCTCTTCAGTCCAACATAGCCTGAAGAAAATACAGATATAGTGCAGAAGAACAAACAAATTAAATTGTCAGAGGAAAGAAAGGGATCAATGGGGGTAAAAAGGATGAAGCAAAAAAAAATCCTAGATATTTCCTCAATAAAAACATAAACAGCAGAGCAAGAAAAACAGGTAACAGAGAGAATGAAAAGAACAGATTTAGCTCTAAAAAAAAGGTATGTTAAAATATTTAGAAATAAGTAGTAAAAAAATTTTCAAACATTTAAATACTGTAACACAAGCACTAAAGGATGTGTTAATATTTTAAATGCCTAGTGCTACTTTTCCAGTGATTTGCAAACCCATAAGACAACCAAGCCTCTACGTACAAAAGTAGACTTTTGTTGTATAAATGAAAACAAAGTAACACATATACAATTGTATGCTGCAATTTTAAGAAAGTAAAAAACCTTACGGCAACAAGTCTAAAGAACTAGTAGCACAAGTGGATATACCTTAAGAAGATTATATTCATTGCTGTATTTGTTTCATCTGTGCACAAGCTGCACTTTACAACTAAAACCCAGAAGAGTCTATTACACTAGTCTGTGTATTGCTGAATACTGTAATTATGAGGCTAAGTATATGTGCACCTGGATGAAATTTAGATGGATTACAACACTGCAGTCTTCAGACAGCCAAACTTTTGCATGCTACAGCCAGACAAGACAAATACTCTAAAGAGTTATTACTCTTTAACAACTTCTCCAAGTGAGAAATGGATTTGATGAATTGTACCACGATTGTCTCTGTATGACATCTGTGCCCTACACACAGGAAGAAGTGGGGAATTAAACATGTGGCAGCTTGACTTCCAAAGAAGATATTTCTGGCCTCAAACATGATTAGGTTGGTACTAAGAATGTGGTCAGGTAAAGCCTCCTGAATATTCTAAGTCAAGTATGGGAGAAAGATTTCCTGTGCACACTGTCCACTGTCCCATTACCACCTATGGGAAAAGTGAAAACAGAGAGACCGACTTATCTTTAAGAAAAGCAACTTCCTTACTCACTTCTGTGCACAAATGCTTAAAACTTGAAACATAAGTTCAATTATGCTTTAATGCAGACCTGGCAGCATTAAAAGGCTTTGGAAGGCAACCCCACACCCTCATCACAAACAAAGGGAACAAACAGCAGGATTAATACACGTCAAACACCGCAGCAAAAGACAGGACTAAAACCCGTCCTTCAAAATTCTTGAATATACAAGCACCATAACGATTCCCTAAAGAGATGGTTATTTTTTGAACACCTAGCCTAGACTGGAAGATTTCTTCTTCTCCTGTCCATCAACTCAACATAAACTGACCCAACAGTAATCGCCCCATCTCCCCTGCAGTTTTAAACAAACTTTGATTTATCTCTCACTAAAACACTTTGGCCACTACTGTCTTGAAGTAGCTAAGATAGGAAATGATCATAGATATGAAAAATCTCTATTTAATTAGTCACAAAAAATTGCTACGAAATTATATGTAGCATACGTGGAAAAACTATGAGAAATAGGGTAGCACATCTCCAAGACTCTTTTAATGTGGCTAGAAATGATGGTAGAAGGAAGAAACATCATTTTTAGGCCTTTACGTACAATAAAATATGGAGGCTAGTTGGAAGCAGGACTTCATCCCTCAAATCAAATGCAAGCATAGTTGAAGAAATACACTAGTCACTCTAAGAATAAACATTGCTAATGATCTGAACTCTAAGGCCTACTGTATTTTATGTCTGAAGTATCAAAAAAAAAGCCTACTCAGTAAAAATGAAGAAACGGAGAAAATATTTTCTACAGAATTCACACAAAACTGCATTTTGACTCTCCAACACGAAAACATAATTATGAAATATCAATCCACCAGATTCAGGGCACCAGCAGTTTGCAACAGAGCATTACTGAAGTCCTTTCTTTTGTTAATTTAGCCTTCACACAGAAATTTTAAGCCCTACAGAACTAAGAAATCAACATCAATTTATTCTTTCTTAAGCATGGAAAAAACATACACATTTCTAACACTATCTTTAAAACACAGCTATGTAGTCTAGTACAAGATTTCAAGTCATGCTCCCAAAGTGTTCCAGCAGAAAAGGAACACAAGACTCAAAACCAAGTTTCCCCACAATTAGAGGCACCAGTCAGGCCTGATTATTCTAATGATTTGTCATGTAACGCCTACAAGTAATCATCAACCAACCGCAATAACCTGAGCTTCACCTCCAGTTTCCTCGGTCTTCCCCCATGCTCCTGAACCAGGAATTCCACAGGCGGCATCACACACAAAGGCTGGTTTGACTTAATGAACGTGCTAATTGCTGACCACTGTACACAATGCGGCAGATTACACAGCAGGCTCAAAAACCACAGACCGTGAACCAGCTCTGCTGTCGTGCGTACATCATTTTTTCTCACCCTCCTCCACCAAACCACCATTTTTGAAGTTTGTACAAAGTGCATGTTTTCATAAACGCCACTCCTCCATCAAATTTTAGTGAAATTAGCCAGCGTATACAGCACTGATCGATGGAAACTGAAAAAAAGCACTATCATATCTCACTCCTGCACAACATCCCATTAAAATCAAGCACATCATAACAAACCTCAGCTTTAAAAAGAAACTACATAAATAATCAGACACCTAGCCAAACCTCCAAGAAGGGAGAGTTTAACGGCATTTATAAGAGTGACTCTGGCACATTTACGTACCTTTAAAATGCAAATTTAGAGATCATCAATAAAACTGTGTAGATGTTTTATATAACACAGACACTGCAAGTCATTAAAAAGCCAAGGAAAATTTTATAACTTAAGTCACATGTGCATGCTAAAAGCAAAGCAATCTCCAGCATTTAAACCAGTTAAGAGAATACCTCAGGTTGCTCAAACGGCAGGCAGAGGTATGCTGATGTCAGATTTCTTTCACAATTATATTCAATTATTTATGTGTTCCTTTATAACCATTTGCAATTTTGTATGAATTTTATACAATCATTATTCCTTTGCTTTACAAAAATTATTTTTAAGTGCTTCAGAGTAACTTGATTTCAAAAACGCCCTCAGGTAACACTTGGATTTTAAAAGACACCATTGCTCAAATTAGCAATTTGCTTGTCATGTCTCCTCTAAAACATTCAGGCTTGCTGTTCCTCAATTAGCTGGTCCCTCCCTGATTTCACAGATTACAAAACCTGGCTTCCAGATTTTCTCATATCATAAGTCAGTTCCTGTAATACTTGAAGGAAAAGCGTGTGCCTCCCGCTCTCTGACTTCCTCCGTCCCTTGTGAGGTGTTACATGAGGACCTCTGTCAAGGGGACGGATTGTTTTGGTTTGGCTTTTTTACAATTTTCCGTACCATCTGTCTGACTAAAAAAAGAAATGAACAGTGCTCATGTACTCTTCGAAGGACATCTAAATTACCTTTGATCCTGGCATCACTCTCATTCCACGCTCTTTGCCACTTGTTTCCCTTGTACATGAAAAACTAGAAAGCTATTTTTCGTTCCCCTTGAAATACCTGCATATAGTTTTCCATGATTTTCCTCCTACGCTGAAACTGTTACACTCCACAGCTGTACCAACTTAAGATTTACATCTCCTTGATAAACACACCCCTTCAATTATTTTTGCTGTTTCTCAGTATTTGTAGTGTCTTTAACAAAATCTCTGCGCAGTCAGTCAAGGCTGAGGCTTTCCCTAGTTTCAACCATTACTGTGAGGTAGGTTCCAGGTTACTCCTTGTGTCTCTGAGCATAAATTCCTCAGTCCACCTGAATTCATTACCTGATTCTTTTAAAATTCTCAGTACCCTTAACAAAAGAGTATTTTTGCTTATTTTCAGTTTCTGAAAGAATTTTACTGGTCTGGCCTGAAAGCCACATGAAGAGAGCAGAATGACCGCAGCCTGGAATGAAGATGTCACAGCCAGGTTCTTACTTTAATAAGCTTCTAAGCTAATTTTAGTCATATTTAATCAGCTTCCAGAATACTCTAAAGGCAAGAACACACTGACCTACATGTCATTTGCAACATAGCACAGAGATATGGGGCACTACATAGTACTAAGATGATCAGATACCCCAACACAATCACACACCACCATCACAGCAACTACACGAACCCGGTCCTGACAGAAGGGAGGTTCTTGATGGCTGACCCCAGAGATCCAAGCTGGCACACAGAAGCATATTCTTCTGGATAACACTAACATCCTTCTTAGTTTCCTTACCCTACTTCCAAACACACAGTGGTGCACAGCACAAGTAAAAATCACATTAATATACCCAGCAATTGTGGACTACTTTATAATACAATCTGGCAAGTACAGACTTCTCGCACACCTCATAAAGGTGATAGGATGACACCCACTACGAGAGTGGTGAAACACTGGAAGAGGTTGCCCAGAGGTGGTGGAGCTCCCATTCCTGGAGACATTCAAGGTCAGGCTAGATGGGGCTCTGAGCAACCTGATCGAGTTAAAGATGTCCCTGCTCACTGCAGGGGGGTTGGAGTAGATGACCTCTAAAGGTCCCTTCCAGCCCAACACATTCCATGATTCTATGATGCTATGACTATGCACAGGCTGGCAGATAAGACAAGATCTGTTTTAGTGTTAGCTGGATCTCCAGCTTTGCTCGGGACTAGCCCAAACAGCTCTTCCTAAAAAACCACACGTGAAATGAGCCCGAAGCAGCAGCAGCACAGCCAGCATGCACCATCCATCCTTGGGGCCAGCCTCTGGCCCTACCCTACAGCGATGTACATACAGCCAAGAAAGTGATGTAACTCTCACACCTCATTCTGTTCCACCTCGATCTTTGACTCCTCATTCTGTCTTCCATCCAACAGTTTTCAAAATAATCCATTAGCACAATAATTAGGTTTCTTCTTGCTATTACCTCTAGTCTATCGGCGATTTATCGGTGAAGAGACCTGCCAGCTGCCACGTGCAAGACTGCCTGGCCCATGTTGTACTAGCACCAATGTCTCTCCCCCATTTAGGCAGGAATTAAAACCACTTTCTACTTGTACAATTGTTGACAGTATTTGTGTCTTTAACAATTTTATATATACAAAGCAGTCCTAAGGAGCTTATTAAATAAATAACGTAGATTAAGAATACAGACACTCAGGGATCATAAAGGGCCAAAGAAGACAACAGCACTGGAATCAGAAGTAGGAAAAAAAAACTCTTGACACAGAAAGAAGGAACTCGCATCTAAGAACCTGATGGCTATTACAAGCACAGAAGGAAGCAGATATGGTACAAGTATGAAAAAATACTAAAAACAAGACCAAAATGAATATGAAATGAGTATGAGAAGAGCACCAAAAGTGAGACCAGAATGAGTATGAGAAGTGAATGAGAAAAAAAATAAGTGAAAGAAATAAACAAAACACAGAAAGCCTCGAAGATCGTTTAAAAATGTACTGGAATAGCAGGCTCAGGCTACACCTTTTCTGCTAAATAACAGGCTGAACCATCCCCCAGTGCAGAGGATAAGTTGAGTAGACCTGTTGGCACCCACAGTGCTTTATCCCTGGTGCTTTTCTCTATGCCTGCAGATCTGTCTGGGAGAGAGACATTTGGAGTCAGAGCCAGGACTGAACTAACAGTCGGTGTGAACCTCGAAGAGGCCAGTGCTCAAGCTGTTCTCTGGCCGTGTCATTTCGCAGCAGTGGCACACCTGGTGAAGGAAGGCGATGCAGGGTGGGAAGGGGCTGGTGCTGGGGAGGAAGAGCAGGAGAGATGTTGGTGGGGAGGGGAAGGCCCATGTTCAAGTGGGGAAGGGCAGGACACAAGTTAGGCCAGAAAGGCAGAGAAAGAGCCTGGCTTAAATTAAGTGAAGACGACATGATCAGATTAGGGGAAAGTAACGGTGAAAAGCATGAATGGCTCTTGTCATCCCACAGGCAAAAAGTTAGAAGAAACAGCTTAACTACAAAGTAGCAAACAGATGATTTTTACCTTATTTGATTAAAAGCAAATGTCACCACTAGATCCAACTACCTCAATATACCACAAAGACTTCATACTAACAACTAAGCATATTCACCTACTGCAAAACAAGCAGCACCGTCAACTGAGTGCCTAAAGCCTACAAACCCTCAGGAAATGGAGGACTTTGCTTTAATGCATGTGACGAATGGCAGATTTCCCATGTGAAATCAACAGAAATCCCAAGAAACAGAAGGCAAGACAATGCAAATCCAATATTCTAGCTGCTCATTTCCCTTTCCTCAGCTTTATGCAATTTCCCTGTGAAACCATTCTCCTCTCCCCACCTCTGTGAACTTATACGAGTCTGAATTTTTCAGCTTTGAAAATGAAAGGTTATACTTTCACATTTTCTTTAGTCTTGACTAATCTAAAACAGAAGTATAAATAGAATAAAACACAACAAGCTCAAAGAACTTTTTCAGTGAAGCTTTCTTACAGTATCAAGGCAGGCAGTTTCTAAAAAGTGTAATTGTAAGGTTTATAGTAGATTGAGATTTCTTTTGGCAGTGTAGGTGTTAAGCAATTTTTAATTACCTTTTTTCTAAGTAGGTCTCAGAGGACTTAAACGTTGGGACATTTGGTTTGTGAAATACAAGCAGTCTTAATTACAGAACAGCCACTTCATATAGGGAAAGATAATTCAATTTAGATACAAAATCTATTTTGCCAAAGCAATCCATTTGTCCTAGAGCAAAAATAAAGATTGTGAAAGTAAGATATCTGAATATTATATTTTTTCCAAATAAAAAATACAGTAATTTTTTAAAAAGGAAAAAAAAAACAATACAGCACTACTTAAAAACAAGACTCTTTACAGCCATTTACTGAAAAAACAATATTTTACTCATCAAATACTAACACCACTTAATTTGTCTCCATCAGTCTCCCACTGACTGAAAAGCAGCAAAACATGTAAGAGCTATGGAGTGGTTACAAGTTTGGACTCTGGATTATAACTGTCTCTAACCACATTCTCTCCCAGAACGACCTCTAGCAATTTAGTCTCATCTATTCATTCTCATTCATTTCCACATAAGCCTTTGTGAAACAAAACTCTTTCATCTATTTTCCTTAGTTATTAGCTGTACCAACAGGAGGAACAAACAATCAGAAGCCATTTTAAAGGCTTGACATTGAAAAATGAAGTGCAATTTTTTGGTTGCTGAGCTGCACAAAAGACTGGGACTAAGCAGTACCAAAAACATTTTGAACATGTAACTACAAAGATAAAGTAACTTAAGTTCATCCCCTTACATGAATCTCAAAACACAGAAAAGGGATGAATGTTTGTGCTGGCCAACACAAATTTACAAATACAAGGTTTTCAAGCACAGCTGTAAGTCCAGCAAAGAACGATGTCAGTGATGACTCTTTTAACTCAGGACTGCTCTTTCCCTGTCAAGCTACTTAATGTGCAAGGCTCCTGCTTCCAGTCCCCACTTCATTAATGCAGCTGAAAATCACCCCAGCTAAAAGCAGGGTATAACTTCTTCTGAGTTCTGAATGAATCAAATCTGCTGGAGGAAAGATAAGGTCCAAGACCACACCAAGAAAGGAGCACAGTTGTGTGCCTGGGTGCAAAGGAAGGCAAGTGCTTCCTCCCTCTTTAGATGGCAGCAAGATTTCAGAGCAGCTCAGTTGTAGCTTACTCTGGTACCTCAAACACTATCAACAAAAACGTTAAGAAGGCAGTGTAAAAACTGATGCAGATGTTTTGCAGTACAGCAGGATATTGGTTAAGAAGGTTCCCACCTCATCCTGGATTTGTCACTGACGTAACTGTTCACAGCGCCACAATGTAAAACAGATTAGGAAAACACTTAGGATTTCTGGGTTTGTTTTTCTTCTCAAAGAAATAAAAAGGGGGAGTCTTTCCCTAACCCATGACTCCCCAACTGAGTGAACTATAACACAGCTATGAGCAGGAATCTCTTTATTAGCCTTGGCTGCTGAAGAACTTTAATTACAGAGTTGTTTAAGCTGCTCTATCTTTAGCCAGACCTGACAGATATTGCTACACCTCTCATGGCTCATTATAAGCCCATTCTCTGTCAGTAAAAGTATTTGTGTTCTCACAAAGCAAAGGGGATCAGAAAACACATAAAAAGAAAAAAATAACTGGAGGGGGGTAGGGAGAGGGGAGAGAGGGAATGTTCTCTCCATTAGTTTCCTGATCCAGCTCACTGTATGCTCACACAAAGAGCCACCACTTCTGTTTCAGAGAGAAAATGTTCACTGTCAGACATGACAACTCCTTAGGTCCACACCGCTACCAGTTATTAAGTATTTTTTTATCATGTAATTAGATGTCATCACTATTTTCACTCCACAAACATTTCAACGGGAGCTTAAACGAATTAAGTCAAGATTGCTGCAGTCCTACTCTTTCCCTTCTCTTTATTACACAGCTCGATAATTTTGTTGTACCAGCACTGGTACAGAGTTAAAAGTACAGACTGTATGACTTGTTTTTCTGTCTTTAAGACTTAGCTTGGGGCCAGCTCACTACTCAACCCTACAAGCAACACAGGGGTGGGGACAGAAGGAAATATTCACCTGCAGCGATTCCAGCTTAGATCACTTTCAGGATATGTTTACACAGATGGATGCAAACAGATCCTGACTTCTGTACCTACACCCTAATTTGCTGGAAGCAAGCCAGCTGCTGAGGTGATATAACCACATCTAACTGCATGCTCAAACTAAGACACCTCACTTGTAGGATACTCTCCAAATACTTAAGACTCCTTTAGCCTTAATATATTTTTTAGCCTTTCTTCATTATACAATGGACCCTCCTTGATCTTAAGGCACTGATTACCAACGTGTCACCACCAGTAGTACACATGTGCTCCTGCTACTGTCAAAGCCTAGCCTCACAGGCAAATAGTAAGTCTTTTTATACAGCTCTCACAAATACTGGAAAACTATGAAAACATAACGTTCAGCCTATGTCTATGGCCTCCTACCACAACAGTTTCACCACTCCCACAGCATGTTATGCCACCAGATCCCACAACTTCCCATGTCCTTCTTCTCCTTTTCTAGGCCCTGACTCAATACTCTCCCCCTTTCCTGCCCCTCCTCCCTCAAATATCAGGCTCTGCCCTCATAGGAGCCTTATGGCCTCAAACTCAAGCTGCCCCCACCCACCACCATCTCTCTTCTCCTCAGCATCAGACACTCCACGAAACACCCTTCTGCACCCTCACCCCAGCTTCGGGCTGCCCCCGACATCTCTTCCTCCCCCAACACACACCCCACTCCGGGCCTAACTCCTGCCCTCGATATGCCCCATGCCGTTCCCCCCCATCCCAGACCAGACACCTCACACACCGATATATCCCTTGTGCCTCCCGCACACCCCTCATGCCCTTCCCCTTCACCTCACGTCAGCCTCCCTCCCCCCTAAATCCCTTGTACCCTTCCACCCCAGGTCTGACTCCCCAGGCCCTGATACCCCTCACTGCCTTCCACTGAAAACAAAGCCAGCCTTTCCCCTTGCTGACACCGCTTGTGCCCTTCCAGTCCCCTCTCACGGCCTCACCCCCCCAAACCAGCCCCCTCATGCCTCCCTCCCCCGCCAGGCCAGGCCAGACCCTCCCCTCACGCCCCCTCCTAGGCCAGCTCCCCTCGCTCCCCCCCCCGCACACCCACCAGGTAGAGGGTGCCGTAGATGCGGAGGGACTCGGTCAGAGCCCCCTGCGTGACGTGCAGGACGGCCCAGGAGCACCGCGGGTGCCAGGTGTGCCCGATCTCGTAGCAGCTGTGGGGGATGGATTTGCTCAGCGCCGCCATCTTCGCCGCGCGCGCAGGGGAGTTGAAGGGGTTGAGGGGGGGCGCGCGCGCGGCGGCCGCGTCACCGCCGATGCAGGAGAAAGGTCGCGCGGGGCGCTGGCGGCGCCGGGGTTACTCGCGGGCAGCCGCTCTTCCCCCCTCCCCCCCCCCCCACCTCCTCCGCGCGGCTCGCGTGAGGCCCGCAGCCAATCCGCGGCCGCCGCGGGGCGGGGAGCGGCAGGGGCGGGGTGGTGCGAGCCGAGCCGCGGGCCGCGCGCCGCACGTGGGTTTCGGGGGCGGCAGAAGGAGGTGTGGGTGCTCGGCTGTGCCCCGTGTCCGCGCCGTGTCCCCCCACGTGTCGCCCGTCCCCTTCTCGACCCACCCTACCTCGTTGCCGGGTGGGGGGAGCGCGGGTACTGCCCGCCGGGTGGAATTGCCTCCCTGACACGGGCGGGAAGGGCTGCGAGTCAGTGAGGGGGAGAGTTGACTAGCCCCGGCGTGGCGGGGATGCTGGGAGCCCCGGTGAACCCTCGCCCCGGTGGGGCTCCCAGTGTGGCCGAGCGGGGGAAAGGCAGGTAAAAGGCATGGAGGGAGTGAGAGCCCCTGCGGTGCGAAGAGAAGTTTAGAGGTCGATTCTCTGGGGACAGAAGTGGGGTGGTGGGATATGACGGGAGTCTTACAAAACCGGGAAGGTAGTGACCTATGACGCAGTTATAGTTCGGTTGCAAAATTGGCGTCTGGTTCCAGCTTGAAATTTGGGTTATTTTGAGGCTAAATGGGCTGGGTGTGTCAGGACCAGGGGATTTTTTTCTTAGGTCTTTGTTAAGTAACAGTTCACAAAGGAGTGAGTACACTCTGTGCCTTTCTTTGCGGTGGTCGAGCCAGGAGAGGTTATTTCAAGACCTGGTGAGAGATACATCTCGAGGCAAATATGAAGATCAGGAAAGGAACCTGCAGTCAAATACAGACTTGGAAAGATCCACAGCAAAATCCCCCTTCCAACCTGCCTCCAAATCTCCCTCCTGCTCAGCCTGCAGAGTTCCCCTCACTGATCAAACTCGAGACCAGTCTGTACTGCTCTGACAAGACGGAGAGCAAAATTGTCACTGATTTTGCAAAAAACTTTGCCGTTCCTCCCAAGAAGCCTGCGAAGGGTGCAAGAGGACACTTGCATTGCGCACTTAGCAGCCCAGGGGTGGGTAAATTGGACGGTTCAACAACTTGGAGCTGCTGAGAGACTATTTACAGACTCCTAGCAGATCCACACTGGGAGATTTTTGGCCTAAATAGTTCAGTTATGCTATTTCAGTCAAGCGTGCTTGACTGACCAACCTTCTGTTACATAGAACTCTATCTATGGCAGTGCGTATTTAAAATCTAGTAGAAGACCCTAGCAATAGCTTTAAATTCAGCCCTAGCGCTGAGGTACAGCTCCCTTGCGGCTGCGGTTGTGTGGCTGAGTGAGTATTACTGTGGGCTGAGCCTCCTAGGGAAGCAGCGTTGGCAAGATAACCTGCTGCAACGTTGTCTGGACTTTGGCTTGGACCTAGTGCCTCGCTTGCTGTTTTTGTGTTGCTCTGTTAAAGAACTGCTTGTGGGCAGAAAAGGCAATTATTGCTTAAGATATGGATTCTGGCTCTCTCGCCTGCGTGTTTTGGCTTTGCTGCTCCTCTGGGCTTAAGGCTTATTCATTGCCTTCTATTTGTGGGCAAGGAGCTATGACATGCACAATATTAATAATTGTATAAGCTAATAATTTCACTGGAGTCATGTTTTTGCAAACAGATCTAATTTTGGAGGACTTGCACTGCTCAAGTTAAGGAAATCTGGTAAAGAAGGACCCAACAAGGTATCATGTTCATTTGTGCCACAAACCTGATTTGACCAAATAGCTGCCTGCTCAGAACTGGAGGTTTTTGCATCTCTCCTGTTGGGTCCGCCAAGGAAGAATGCAATGATAAATGCACTAATAAAGAAGAAGGCACAGCCCTAACCTTGCGCCAGGGCCTTTCCTGGGGAGTTGCACTGCTCTATTCTAAGAAGAAGCCCTAGGGGTAAAGCAACATGGGAATACCACTGGTAGCCAAGTTGGCATCAGATGCCAAGTGGGAGAAACTTGCCCTTGATTGGAGCTGGGACAACATGGATTTAGAAAAGGAAAGAGTCACATGAATTAAAAAAACATTGAGGACCTTCACTTTTGCCCCCCTAAGTACCTGGGATTTACAGGAGCTCTCCTTGTCACCTGAACAAGGCTGTATACTGGGAATATCAGACTGCCCCTATAACGTTACTTAACTGTCCATGGTGTTGTGACACATGCTGCTCAGGACTTGCCGTGTAATATCCAGGTGCCTTGGAGAGACTTATTCAAAGTAGTCCCAAAAACAAAGCCAGGGAGTGAGCTAATTGCTAAAGCAGCGTGAATAGTGGGGGAGTTGTGAGTGCTCAGCTTACTCCCTGGTCCTCATTAATGTGGCAGTAGCAGATATACCAGTGTCTGAATAAAAATGTAGGCTGCCAAAAATGTCAGATACACATGTGAGCCTCGTTAGACACGGAGAGCAACAATATCGCAGTCTTGGTGCCTTGACACTCCCTGCTCCAGTTGCCCACCTACCCTTTTGCAGCTGGGTTAACAAAACACAGCTCTCAGCACAAGTCCAGGGCCAGACTCAGTCTTTAGCAAGAGACCTTAGCTGAGGGATGGCACTGCAAGTCCTCCAGTTTACTTACACTGATTATATTAGGGAATCAGATGGCTTGGGTGGCAGTTGCTGAAGGAGAAAAGGTAGAGCCTGCCTTTCCAGGTTTCAGTGGGCCTCACAGTTTAAGAACACTCTCTGGCAGTACATTCTGTGTCTGACAAATCTGGTGTGCGGGTAAATTACATCTCCCAGCCCATGAGAATGGTTGGAGGTGTGAAGAATTCCTTCAGAGCAAGCAGGTATCAGTGTTACGAGGTGGTCTACTGGGAATCCAAAGCACAGTATTTAACTGACTGAAAATCAGACAGGATGAAAAAGAAACCAAGGAAAGAAGCTAAACAGGGAACTTCACATTCAAGGCTTTGCTTTCCAAATGCACTGGGATCTCGGAAATCTTCCTTCTAAACGTTTTTATATATCAGAAAAATCTGGAAGCATTTTAACTTGGAAGAAAAGTAGTGCTTTGCCCTCTCCCATTCCCTCATGCTGCTTTCCAACTTGTGTGCTCTTTTTTCTGCCATGGATTTCTTTTCTCCCTTGGGACAGGTCATCCAGCTTTTCCCTGCTACTCATGTAATTCTTAGAGCCTGAACTTTGCTTCTGGAAGTAGCTTCACTTGTCTGATAAGAACTGTGCTTTCCAGCAGAAGGGATTTTTGCACTCACTTATCTTCTTTCTTTTCCCAGTCTTCCACTTCCATTGTTTTGCTCCTTCAGTTTGTTCTGCTGCCATCTGTGTGATTGTCTCATGCCTCCGTCATAAACTTTATGAAATCCATGCTGAGAATTCTGCTGCTAAAAAAGCTAGGGATTAAATTTATCCTTCTGCCCAGGTCAGCGGAGGTAATGGGTACAGGCAGACATCTGCTTCCTTCTGTAAGCTGCATAGGACCTTGGGGATGTTGTTGTTCTGCTGTCTGTTGTCCTGAGAGCTGTCAGAATAGGGAAATTTGTGAAAAAGAACAAATTTCAGAAGAAAGCTGAAGAGAGCTTGAGAAGGGAGGTCTAGAGTTTCATGCCATCAGTGATCTGCCTAGAGGCAGTCCGCTCCACCAATCCCCATTGCTTCTCAAAATCCGGGACAAGTGGTAGGTACAGTATGTAATTAGTTTTGTAGAAATAAACCACAAGCTTATAACGTATATCAGTAATGCTTGAAGTGGCTACACTGCATGGGAGTGAATGGCCATTAACTGAGCTGGTTTTACTTTCTTCCAAGGAAAGGACCCTTAAACGACTTTCACCCTTGCCTCTGAAACTACTTACAATTTAAACTTAACGTGTTTTGCATTATTTGAAGAAAGGTTCTGTTCTGGATTACAGTCATGAATGCTACTTGTTGATGTTTTAGCAGAGAATAATCTCAAAATACCCTGGTGTTTGCTGATATTTCAGGGTAAAGGAATTAACTGGAAGTTTTCCCGTTTTCCAGATGTAATCATTTCCAAAATAAATATGGGATGGGAAGTGGGATAATGCCCTGCAAATGTATTAATACACACAATAATGCCTTCCATTTTATACAAATCTGGATTTTTTTCCAGACACCAGTGTTGCTGTCTTTCTTACAGAGGTACCAAGGATTACATTAAGAACACAAAATCATAGTGTTCACCATGCTGGTCCTGCTGGCCAAACCAGGAGATGACAAACTGAGCCATATTCATGCTACTGGCGTCAGTAGAATTGTACTTCAGCTGTATTTAGCCTGTGGTGCTGCTGTTCCTGAAGACAGTGATTTCTTCTTTCTAAATCAAGTGACAGAATTGGTCGTTAAAAGACTAAATTGAGCCACTGGGTTCACTAAAAAAGGAGTAGGAGGCAGTGCACGTGGACAGCAGCCCAGAAGAGCAACTTGACCCTGCTGCTTCTCGGCTGCTTTCCTGCTTTCCAGGGAAGCCTGTTCCGTAGTTCTGTAAAGAATACAAAATCGTATCTCGCGTCATCCAGGCACCTCAGGCTCCTCCCATGCTTGACACCCCTTTGCCCAGATAATAAAGGCTAGTTTCCCACCTTCATTTGACTGAAACCGCTATAACCCACCTTTACGCTACCCAGACAGAATAAAATCTTTTCTGGTGGAAAAGTTGTGTGCTATCAAAAGGTGTCCCTGCCCATGCTCTTAGAACTCAGTCCTTCCTCTGCCATCCTCCCTTCTCCATGCTTTATCACATTCAACAAGTAGGAAAGACCTGTCCCACATAAGTTCCACATCTTCCATTTCTGCATACCAGGTGGGGGCAGCAGCCTTCAAACGTGGAGATGATGCTCACCTTTCCGTGGCTGTCAGCGGGAATCACCAAATCACAGAATTGTTGAGGCTGGAAAAGATCTCTGAGATCATCAAGTCTAGCCTGTGACCCAACACCACCACATCGGCCAGACCACGGCACTAAGTGCCACATCCAGCCTCTCCTTAAACACCTCCAGGGACGGTGACTCCACCACTTCCCTGGGCAGAGCATCCCAGTGCCTGAGCACCCTCTCCGTGAGGAAGGGCTGCCTGAGATCCTACCTAAACGTCCCCTGACACAGTTTCAGGCCGTGTCCTCCTGTCCTGTCACTGGTTGTCTGGGAGAAGAGCCTGACCCCACCTGACTACACCCTCCCTTCAGGGAGTTGTAGAGAGTGAGAAGGTCCCCCCTGAGTCTCCTCCAGGCTGAACACCCCCAGCTCCCTCAGCCTCTCCTCACAGGACTTTCCCTCCAGTCCCTTCCCCAGCCTCGTTGCTCTCCTCTGCACCTGCTCCAGCCCCTCAATGTCTTTCTTGCAGTGAGGGGCCCAGACCTGCACCCAGGGCTCGAGGTGAGGCCTCCCCAGTGCTGAGCACAGGGGCAGAATGACATCGCTGCTCCTGCTGGCCACACTGTTCCTGATACAAGCCAGGATGCTATTGGCCTTCCGGGCCACCTGGGCACACCGCTGGCTCGTGTTCCACCGGTTGTCACCCAGCACTCCCAGGTCCCTCTCTGCCAGCCGCTCCTTGGCCACTCCTGCCCCAGGGCAGGGTGAGAACTGGCCGGGCTCACACAGTGCTGGACACACGGGGCTCTGAAGCAGCATCAGGTGGGTCTCCATTCCTCAGGAGGTCCAGGGAGTGAACCAGAGCTCTGGACCTCTATTGTTTATGCCACCTGGTTGCTAATTCACTGTCTGGCTCTTTTTTAGGGCTTTTGAATGAAACCTGAGATAAATATGCCATAGAGAGGTCTGGCCCTAAGTAGGGTAGAAACAAGGCAGACATAACTATTTACCTGGAGCGGCAGTCCATGGTCAGCTGTTCTTCAGCAGCATCGATGTGAAGGCTCTTTCGGAAAATAAGACAGAAAAAGAAGTCACGGCTTGACGATTAGATGCCGTGTTGGGAAAGATGGTTTAGGGGTGAGCTTTGCAGAGTAGGGTTAGTGGTTGGACTCGATGATCCCGAGGGTCTTTTCCAACCTGAATGATTCTGTGATTCTATGATGAAATCCTCAAGTGAAAAAAACAAATAAAGCCCCTTCTCTTCACCCATTTCCATCTTATTTGAGGTTATTACTGCAACGTTATTTATGCTTCAAACACAAGCGTCTTTTCAAAGTCATTAATAGCTTAATTGAGTTATGAAAAGACTCAGAAGGAGACTTTTTTTTTCTCTGTTTGAAGTTCCGAGCTTACTTAAAGTTTCTGTAATAAAACTGTCAGTCCATCAAGTTGGGCTCTTAAGGCCACAGACAGAGTTGTAGTTATTTTAAAGTAACTGAGCACCCAAGAGCTCCTTTGAAAAGTAATGATGATTTCTAGGAACTCAGCGCTTTGGAAAAGACTTGCAATTTAAGCCTGATTTTTTTTTTCCAGAGGAATAATGAACAGTAAATTTCAGTGACTTAATTTTCAAATGCTCATGTTGAAATAGCCTTAGGACTCCCGATTGCTTCTGCTGCCAGCACTTGGATGTCACAGCAACAGAATTCAGCAGCCTAAGTAGCAGCTGCTGAATCACTGTGGTTTGCAGGTTTGTATTTTCAAGAAGACTGGTGGTGATTTTAGGTTATCCTGCAATGCCACGTTGACAAACTACAGCATCCTTCAGCAGGACTATGGGCACCCAAAGCTGCAAGCAGGGTGAAGGGCTTGAAGGAGGCTCTTTGAGGCAAGCTACCCCCTTTGCCTTTGTTTTCAGACACCCTTGCTGCAAGGTGTCTCAAAAGCACTTCAGGCTGCAAATAAAGGAAAACAACACATCCACAATTACTATCAGCTCCTGAAATACTGGGTTTAGATGGGCAGATGTGGCTTTAGACATCCATGTTTGGATCTCCTGTCAAACATCAAGAGAGCATAAAAATCAGTTGTACGTTTGATGGGACTGCAAACATACTGATAGTAACCACAGACTCTACTTTCGGCTTCTCTCTGCTCGTCCGAGCTTTGAATGTATATGAAAAAGAATCAAGGAAAGAAATTGAAGCAAACAAGCTGAAATTCTCAAAAGAACCATTTTTAAACATAGAAGTATTCAGAGAACAAAACCTCCTTTTCAGCACCCCTGCCTCATTCCTAGGGGCCATCTCTTACATTTCTGCTAAATCAGTTGAGAAAGTCACTAAAGCATAACAACTTTGCAGTGTCACTAGGAAAAATAAAAATTAGAAAAAAAAAGCACCAAAGAGCCTTGAGAAAACTCTGAATAGCGCAGAAAGCAAGAACAAATGTTTTATATATGTGGTATTGTTAAAACTCCCAAGTGGCATAAATATAATAAACAATAGTGAAGAATGGGATATTTCTGTTTGTTTCCCCACACTCTAAATGACCTAACCTACCTCAGGCATGGTTCCACTTTGGGACTTGTGAATTATTTGATCGGTCCAAACTTGTGAAAATAAACACTATTATTCTACTGTTCTGCATTGTGCATTCTTTTGTTCTCTGTAAATAGACTGAGAACTAGCAAATGAAAGTAAATTATAATAAAATACAAATCAGAATAAAAACTGCAGATAAACCAAAACCAATGCATGAGAAAAAAAAAAAGGCGTAATAAGCATAAAAATAATGAAATGGTATACTCATCACTGAGTACAGCTCTGTGCGCTCCAGATGACTTTGTCAGCATTTTATGGTTGAGTTCTGATCTCATTTACAGACGTCTCCTGCAGAGACTTCCCTCATGCTAACTCTCGTGGTGGCCGAGAGAAAAAAAATCTAACATCTTAAGGGGGAGTTAGATGCTGAGATCCCATTGGATTTCAGCACAGGTTGGACACCTAACTTTGTGCATCTCGAAAAATCCCCTCGTGAATGTGATTGGTTATTTCTTTGTCCCTCATTATATTGTCTTCCAGATAATAGTTTCCAGTGTTTTGTCTAGTTGTAGGAAAATGCTGTGGGGTTATCCTGGCGTCTTGAATGCCCAGCTAGAAGAGTTGAACTTGAGTGTAAATTCTTTCCTAGGAATACGTTTGCTCTTTGGGCCCAGAACCCCGTCTGTGCCTCTGTGTAGCAGTAACATCTCAAAGGCATATTTTGCAGATCATTTAGTATTTGTCCAGATCCATGTGTTAAGAATTAGTATTGTTTATAACATAAATGATAGGGCTTTCACCACTCCCTAGGAGAGGTCATTTTGCAGCCTGATGTATGTCACTGTCAGAAGGCTTCTCCACTGATATTTTCATAGGGGTTTTTTTTATCATTGGAAGATTCTGAAGAAAAGGAGCAGAAAGCTCACTGCGTTGGCTAGAGTTCGGTATGCTCGTGCATATATGAGTGTACATAGAGATGAGGTAACTGGTTAGATGTGGCATCATTTTACATTCCCCTCCCACACCAGGAAAGTACCACTGATTTATAGAAAATAAAGGAATTTTGCTTGATTTTTGTGGAGAGAAGATGTGTAATGGTAATGTTTTATATAGATATCTTTGGTCAAAATCCCAGGGGGGGAACTGATACAGCCCTAGCCAGGATGCCCCTAAAAACAAGGCACTAAGGATGGTTAACAACCTGATATCCATGGATGTGCAATTTATGGCTCAATGCTATAAAGCAGGATTAACCCAGATGATGTATTTCAAGTAAATTCACTCATACCAGAACTTCAGTAAATTTTACGTGGGAAAAACCAGTATATGCAAGAAATTATACCTCCTCCTGGCACTCCCACCCTCACTGAACTGCATCCATCTCTAGGGACAAAGATTTTATGTAAAAATAGTGCAGAAAAGCATATTTTCAAATGATGAAGCAAAATTTTAAGTTAACTAAATAGCCTGGGTTGAAAGAGTATACAGCTTTTACCCCTGTGTGGAGGAGCTGTAATTATTGATGATCCAAAAAAAAAGAGATACACAGGTTTACAGTACAGCTTACCAGAAGTTTGTTGTCTCAAACCAAATGTCATTTGATATCCAGCATCTCAGTTTATTTTAGCTCATGAAAGTAGACCCCAGGGCCATTTCCTACCAATACATCTTTCTAGAAGAATTTTTGAAAATTCTCTCTTCCCATGTGTCTGCTTAAAATATGGTCTCATGAAATGCTGGCTTTTTCCTTACCAAAATCGTGATATTGAGACCCGGTCCATCCTTTGATAATTCAGAGCCTGGACTGAGACCAGGAATTTTTCATCCTGAGGTTATGCATCATTACCCAAAGGTTCTTGTATAAAGCCTCCCTTAGTCCCCTCCTTCTTATTACACTTGAGCCTCTGTTAGTTCCTCTTAACTCTACCCAACTACCTGGAGCAGCTATGGAATGAGACAGGCACCCAAAGCTCCTTTGATAGTCAAAGGAGAGTGGAGCAACTCCAGTGCGGCCACATGAGATCTCATTTGGACTCTCAAGTACCTTCTCTGTCTGCCTTGCCTACATGGGATTTGATGGCAGACTAACCTAGCAATGAAAAACCTACCCAAAAACTCACCCTTGGCTGCACAACCCTAGATCAGATGCGTAGGAAGGAGAGGCAGGGTTTGGGGCAGCACAAAGGGCATCACTGGCCTTTTCAGGAGTTGTCCTGCACTACAGTGGTGTCAGTGTGATGGCAAAATGCACCCTTGAGAGCCTTTTCTTCAAGATTAAAATGAGGAGGGGCCAAATCTGCATCTTAACCTCAGGAACCAGCTACACTGGAAGAGCAGATACTGTGGATTTTGTCTGAACTGAGAGCCTGACTCTTCACTGCTTTGCACCTTGTGTTCAGAGCAAAGGAGTCTGCATGTTGATCTTCTTTCTGAATGATTTCTTCCTATGTCGGGAGTGATTTTATGTCATAAGCAGGGTGATAAACTTGCCTTTCAACACAGCACTATACCCAGCTATGGCCTGAAATTTTCGTATTTGGGAAATAATTGGCATTAGTTTTGCTCAGGGAATATTTGGGTTAAATGACAGCATTTTTATGGTTTATTATCCACATTTTTAGTTTTCTTTTTATATTTTTCATAATCCCCAAGGATATGTGCACAATGTCAACAGTGATGAATGACAAGAACTTTTACCGTAAGGAACTGAAATATCATGGTAATCTAGTTTTCATGGTAATTTGGTCCCATGGAAGTCTCTCCAAGGAATAAAAATGCCTGAGAAAAACAGAATTCACATAAACTCTCTAAGGTCATCTATATGTCTATAGGGAACTAGATGAATTGTCAGCCTCCAAATATAAATTAACACTGCTCAAAAATGAAAGATCAGAATACACTCAAATGCTTGATCCAGCAACTATAAAAATAAAACTCTGCATTTGTTCCATTGATAACAAAACCTCACTCCAGTGCTAACATACCATCATGATCAGCGTGGTAGAAAAGAATAAGGGTGCGGTTCCTTCAGACTTGAAGCCAACCTAAGCTGACCTGTTTTCTTTCGTGGCCACGCCACCCCTCCTCATCATCGCGGGACTATTTGTATTATTTTGTTACTTTTCTGACAGTTAGTACCTGGACTTGCCCTGCCAGGGAGTCAGAGGAAGAACATACATGCACGCAGGGTAAGGTGGGCTGCGCGCCGCGTAATCACCTCTGCCTACGCAGGGAACACCGAGTAAATGTCAAAAGATAGCAAAGCCTTCAGGCCACAAGTGATCAATATTATTTATTTTCAGACTGATTTTGAAAGTCCTTTGGTGTGTGTAACAGTAATCCATATGATTAATTTGCCAACTTGGATAGAAATTAAGAAGCCTGTTTGCCAAAGACTTGCCAAACCAGTCCTTCTCACTGTCTGGTATGAAGCTTATGTGTTTGTATGAATGTAGCACTTCTTTAACTATATAGAAATGTAGGTAAAGAAAAAGGAAAACTATGAGTGTCACATACGAGTGGTTTCTGGAAGAGCAGCTCTGTGTGAGAAAGGGAAATAAACTGTACTGGAAGAGGAAGCAGAATAAAGCAGGCACCTTCGCAATTTCATCCCCTCTATGCATATAAATACATTAACTCATCTCCTTAAAAGAAATAATTACACCAGCTCCAAAACTGAGTGCATACTGTGATCATTTAAAATGAAAACAACCATTACTAAATCAAAAAAAGAGTAGAATTGCAGAGGAGAGTGGAATTTGGAAATAATTAGCACTCAGTGACTGTATTTTAAATGGCCCACAAAGCGAAGACCAGTGCCACTATAAACTGGGCAGTCCAGCTAAAACTGGAAGAATCAAATAGCGGTGCCTGTTTAAACTTCTCTGCAATTCTATAAGGACCTGAAGGCAGTTGTGTGTATAGCCTAAAGCCATTTTAATGCCACATGATGCAGCTTCTTGGGACGGTCATGCTGACAGTCCCCATGAGCAAGGGGCCAGATTTCACCACTGTATCCAGTCCCTCTTTGTGTGTTTGCAGATGCCAGAAAAATGGTGTGAATGCAGCAAACATCACCTCCTGGCAGATGTTGAATTTCTTTCCCAGGAGAATGACCCTCTGCCTGCCTAACACAGCACAAAGAAGGGTTTTTTTCCCAGCCGTGCCCTGCAAGTCAATACTCACTGTTATGTAATTAAACACAGCGTATCAGCTCTCATGGGCTTTTTGATGGGGAAAAATAGTACATTTTAAGATTTGTGGCCAGATTCATCAGCTCGCTTGACAGGTCTTTGCTGCTCCAGCAACACAGAACAACCTGAAGCCTGCAGTAACTGATCAGTTAAACCAGCTCGTTGTGGCATTGCTGGAGCCGTGCACACCAGCTAAAGTGTATCGACAAATCCTCCTTCTCAGCTCTTGTTTTGAGGGATTTATATCACAGCCTAAATTAATTTCCAAAAAATAATAAAATAATAATAAAAAAACACCTCGTGGAATTAATCAATTCATTCCCATGTTTAAAATCAATTCATTCCCATGTTGTATTTAGTCCTTGGGTAATGCTTTTGAGGAGAAAGCACTACAAGATGCTTTCAAAAAAACCTGTCCCCTACGCCCATAAGTGTGTGATGCGGGTGACTATTGGATGTGAGGATCAGGACCAGGTGAGTGAGGAGCAGTAATTTAACTCAGCATGCCACCACTCAAATGTCCTTAAATCACATCCAGTGAAATTTGCCTTACAAAACGTGCAAAATGCCACCCAGAGCCAAGTACAGTGTTGCTTATGGAGAGCAAATATACGGGAAATAATCTCAGATGCTGCCACTGAGTTAAAGCAAAACAGGACGCAGAAAGATTTAGTGGGAAGGATGACTCTGCAAAAAGGAAACTAAGCTGTATTTATAAAACAAGACTCATGACCTCTCAGAGACAGACAACTCAGCCTGTCATTTTCCACCATAGTTTAATCACGCCTTGTGAACAATCCAGTCTATTATTTCCAAAACTTTCAGGCTAATTTGCTATTGCAAAATGAAATTTCTTCAAATGAAACAAAATGTGCATTCCTCCTTCAGGATTGTACTCTGCACATGCCAGATCTGAAGTTATAAAACCAAGCTGTTTTGGAGTTATCTAAGCATTAAAAAAAAAAAAAGGCCTTTGACCAATTTTCTGAGAAGAAAACTGTTCATCATTTTCCAGAAAAAAAAAATAAAATCCCTTGGGCTAAGGTCAAGTGTGGGAAATTTTGAGCCAAAATGTGAATCTCTGAACATTATAGAAGCAATGGAAAGTGGAAGTTGAAATTGAAAGTCATTTTGGGAGGCAGAAGCATTGACTCTAAAGCTCAGCCTGAATTTTGCCTCCAGGGTGGATCTGATTTTTGACACAGTCTACTATTTTTCCCAAAGGGAACGGATTTTCTTAAAATTGGACATGCTGGATCTCTCGCAGCAGAGCTTTCCTGAGAAGTTTGGTAGAATCAGGCAAGGGAGGAGGGCTGGTTGTTTAGGGCGGGTTTGGATTTCAGTGCAATGTTTTATAAATGTAGCTACACTCTGAAAAATATCATTGTGCAAGTGTTTTTGTCTCACAGGATCCTGACAGCGACTTTGCCTTGTGACTTCTTGTCTATTCTGCTAATCTGGCTGGGGGGGTGTATCAACCTCTGAATTAATTGAGAAAAGAGCCTTTAGGGACACTATTTAAAAAAAAAAAAAAAAAAAAGTTATTCTGAAGCCTGGAAAGAGAAATGTGAAAAAAATACTAATACATAGATGAAGTGACATTTATATGGGCACCTTTCCGGTTATGGCCAGCTTTGCTCCCACGGAATGCTGTGTGTGGTACCTCTGAGCCTGCTGGATTTCTAACCACACACGTAATTTGAAAAATCCTCTTGTGTTGTCAAATATTTTGATGCTATCTAAACGCAAAGGATTTCTCAAAATGATGCATGTTAAGTAGCGCTGAAATTTCCTGTTTACAATGCTATAAAACCAAATCCTGAGGTCTCCGTGCAGAGCTAAATATTGACTTTCAGGGGTCATGGAGCAACTGTTGACCTGTGTTGGCATGTGAGGAATTACACATGTGAATCCAGATATGGGATCTATGTGTCACAGTTTAGCTGCACCAATGTACATGAAAGTAATTTACAGTCACGTCTGCATGAGAACAAAGACTAACAACAGGTCAGGAGACCTGCCCTCTAGACTCCATTGCCAGAACTGTCGGGGTCTCCCTTTGCAGCAAGATAGAAACCTAAATAAAGTATCCTGAGAGCATCGGGAGCCAAATCTCACTGGATCAGGCCCAGAAGGATGCTGCAATGCACCATGGCAGGTAAATTTGCACATAGTATATACTTTGATTTAAGGTCCGGGACATATTTTGTCCCACTGAGATCAATGTCAATTGATTCAATGTCATTGAATCAGAGTGCCATAGGTATTACCTATGAATATTTAAAATACAATCCCCAGAGGTATATGTGTGTATGTATTTGCGTATGTGTATAATATGCAGCTCAGTGCACTGTTTTGGGGTTTTTTTCTAAGGTCAGTTAGAGCCACGTTCACCTTAAGTGGTGGCAAAACAAACCATATCTGTACTGGTTGTTACTGGACAATTGAAATGCTGATTGTAATGGAGAAATATATCAGGACAAATACAACTCTAGGAATAGACATATTTCCTTCTTTAAAAGGGTCAGTCTCACAAAGTACAGAAGTAAGTAGGGAAGAGTATTTATATTAAGCACATGAATAGTTACTAGGAATCCATTTGAAATGTATTACTAGATGCCTAAAGAGACATCATTGAATAAAGAAAGTGATCCATTTTGATTAAAGGAGAATCAGCTAAGTTCATAGATGGAAAAATCAAGGAAAAAAATCTGTAATGGAATTAGAAAAATAAGTTAATGTGGTTTAAGAGAAGCATAAATGTCAAATAGTAGAAAGGAGACATTGATTTGAATTAATAGAAATCCAAAAAGTATGACAAGAATGTCATAAAATAAGCAAAACCAGAAAACTAATGGACACACAGTCAAAGACAATAGTGTTTTGTGTAAACTGAGACCAGGAGAAGGTCACCAATGGTACTAGCCTGTTACTCAAAGGAAGTTGTGGAAATTGTTAGTAAGCAAAACAGGTGACAGAAGCATCCAACAGACATTTTTGTTGTATATTGGAAAATATTATGAGTTACATGATAGAGACAACTAGCATAATTAATGCATCCTTACAATTCCTGTGTCCCAAAACAGTTCTGGAAGTTACACGTTTTAAAAGCTCTGTATGTTTCGGTAACTTGTATCCAAGGTCTCTACTAGAAGTCTCTGGGATGGCAATATCAATCTTCTCGGTCACCGAGTCCCAGGGGACTGGCAGGAAGGCAGGGACTGCTCTCATCCAGCATTGGACACCTCCAGGTGAGTTTTCACCTCTGGGCCAGCACAGGGCAACTAGGATGATGAAGGGAGTGGAGCATCTCCCTTATGAGAAAAGACTGAGGGAGCTGGGGCTCTTTAGTTTGGAGAAGAGGAGGCTGAGGGGTGACCTCATTAATGTTTACAAATATATCAAGGGTGAGTGTCAGGAGGATGGAGCCAGGCTCTTCTCAGTGACAACCACTGATAGGACAAGGGATAATGGGCTGAAACTGGAACATAAGAGGTTCTGCTTAAACTCAAGAAGAAACTTCTTCTCAGTGAGGGTGATGGAACACTGGAACAGGCTACACAGAGAGGTTGTGGAGTCTCCTTCTCTGGAGACATTCAAGACCTGCCTGGACACATTCCTGTGTAGCATAATCTAGGCATTCCTGCTCTGGCAGGGGGATTGGACTTGATGATCTTTCGAGGTCCCTTCCAATCCCTAACATTCTATGATTCTATGATTCTATGATTCTATGATCCTAGGTTCCCTCTACAGTCAGTTGGGAGGTTGAGGCATTTTCAAAATGAAATTCATCTGACCAAGAGCTGACATCTACAACTGGTTAAAATAATCGCTTGCTAATGTGGTATCCGCTTTTTAAAAAAATCAGCAAGGTGCCCAAGGTTGCTTAGGTCTGCCCACAAGGCATCAGTCCTGGCTCTTAGTGTGATGCCACATGACCTGACATCTGTGATTCTGTGATACAGGGTGGGCCATGTCCTTGGAGGTCTAAGCAGGGTGATCTTGTGTAGGAATGAAGAAGGTGTTTTATCTGGACAGTTGTCAGGAGTGTCACACCTACAGGACAGATGAGCCATGTTCTAACACTACAGTTCAGGCAAACGTTGAGGCATTGAAAGTATTGAGAGTTATGAACCTTCTCAGATACCCTGCAAGATGATGGAAAACTCTGAGAGATGATGGTGTTATTTAATTTTATAATGTAAAAATATGCCCATAGCTTTAATAAATATGCAAAAAAACCACCCCATATACAAACTTAAGGGGGAAAGAGTAATAACAAGATAGTAATAAATTATAAATAGGATATTCATGTAATTCCTATTATGAATCATGGAATTGTTTATGTTGGAAAAGACCTTTAAGATCACAGAGTCTAACTATTGCCTTCTACAAGTGTTTGCCCATCCTAGTTGAATCTAAAGGGACCGAGGCTGCTTAAGCTACTAAATAAGACATACCAATTAAGAATGTAAAGGATGGTTTGGGCTGAAAGTGCTTTTCAAACAGAAGGGTCAAATCTTGCTCCTTTAAAATAAAAAATATGATAAAGGAATTGGGAAAGACGCCTTACAGTAAGAAACTCGGGAAGTTCAGACTGTTTTTCTTACTACAAAAAGGTCAAGGGTGACTTAATCACAGCCTGACATTACCTGCAGAGATATCTCAGTAATGACTTCTCAACCTGGCTCGCAAAGATAGAACAAAAGTCAGTGGCTGGGAGCTGAAGATAACTCAAGACTAATAATCAAATGTAATTATTGGCAGCCACAATAAATAATAATTATCAGGGTGGCTGCTGATCTTTTAACAAAAGCAACCTCAGAATCAAAATCAGATTTATTAAAAAAATATGCTCTAAGTCAGGCAATAATTGAGGAAGGAACATGACTTATGCTGTGCCGGCTTCAGGTCAGCGTCTCACACTGCCCAGGAATCCAGGAATCTATAAACCCAGTATCTCAGAGGCTTCTTACTTTGATCTCTTTAAAGAAACTGTTATATATTTGCTTATCATGGTGACATTTAATCACTGTTAATATATGCATAAAGTTCAAAGCAGGGTAATTACCATTTTTTCCAACTCCAACCTCTCATATGATTTGCCACCGCCTCTCACAATGTTCTTGTTTTGAAAACTAATTGCCGTTATCTAAAAGACTTTCCAAAGCAAACACAGCAGTGTAGCACTTTCTAATATTTATTTTGTGTTCTCAGAGAAAAGGCAATAGCAGTAGGGTTTTTTCTGGAGGGGAGAGTTCTTCTGAAATGGTACGTGTGCCCACTGCAGCTTTAAGATGTGCCCTGCCCCTTTACTGGGTCCAAGGACCACGTCCACAGGCAGAGGGTTTTGCTGTGTAACTTCTGAATACGCCGTAGGTGATATTTTTCATGGGAATTAGGCGAAGGTCTTACTTTGGTAGCAGCAAACTCTGCCTCAATGCCTAATTGCTGCAGGAGACTGCGAATGAAAAGCATTTACGCATACTTAGACAAAGATTCATTGCTTTTAAGGTCGCTGTGATCCTCCCTCTAATTTTCTTCCTTACATAATTTGGACCCCCCAAAAAAACAATCACAAAGCTTCTCTGCCTCCTGCTTTCGGGTGTTTGACCGTAAGGAGAGAGCCCATGACCCATTCCTCCTGCTTGTCTGAGGTAGATGATAAACTCAGTGAGGCTGGGAACAGCTCGGCAGCCGTGCGCAGCACCCCGTGTGTGCGTTCACGGCGTTATCGTCCACCCCGATTAGCAGCTGAGCGCTGCTGGTTACGGACGGCAACGCTCAGGAGCAAATATGGGCCTTGCAAGATACGGTCGAGTTACTGACTGCGTCGTCAACTCCTTGCCTGACCTTGGGACTGTAGCACTGTCTGCCCGCACGTTTAAAAAGTTAAGATAATATTACTTGTCTGCCTCACAATGTTTTTGGGAGGTTAGAGGCGCTGTTTATTGGAGCTAGCTGTAGAGTGTTACGGTGATGAGAGCTGTGTAAATATCTGTGCTCATGAAACCCCAAACACTATTCATTTAGCTAGAGGAAAGCACAGTTAAAGCCCATCAGTCCCTACGACACCACAGTACATCTCACACACGCATTTCCCATATCCAAGAGGTGAAAAAACCTCGATGGCAATGGAGCCACAAAGGGGATACCCGCAGCGACTGAGCACAGGGCGTTTCATAGCATGGGTTTTGCTGCAGTTTACGATATCATGCCTGGAAAGGAGCCATTGTTAAGCATTGCTTTGGTCTGTTAGTCTCTTTTTTAGCCTTAGCCGGGTGATGCAGCCAGGAGACCTTGGGGAGAAGTGAAGGCCCCGAGGTGCATATGGAGGCAGAGCCGCGTGCCGTGGACATTCTCAGGAGCACACGCACATGCCACACGCTGCACAGACACAGCAAGAGGTCGCTTAACTGGGATTTTACAAACATTTTTTAAGTGCTTTACAAACAATTCATTAATAGATGACATATTTTTGCTAAAGGCACAACCAGCTCAACCAGATTTTATTACAGGTGTAAATAATACCAAGAGAATTTAAGCATGAGCCTCATTTCTCTGCTCTTAATCTCTCCTCCCACTGACATGTTAAAGGTCTGCTTAATCAGCCAGCCCTTTCCCCTCCAAATCCATGAATGCTTCATCCACACTTATTTATTTTACAGAGATTTATACAAATGCCGGGAGGTACCTAGCAGTGCCCTCCAGGTTTCTTGGCCTCAATGAAAAAACAAACAACGCTAAAACCCAGATGTAACCCAACGGCCAGTGGTGCAATTTAACTTGTTGGGAAGAAAAGGCGGTAGCTTAGAAAGCCAGCCTGGACATTTTTAACCCAGCAGTGAAGAATCTGAGCACCCTCAGCTCAAGAAAGAAGGGCCAGAAGTGAGGGCAGGGCTGGGGCACGATGGATCCCGATGTGTGCAGGGGTCTCAGCCCACCCTGTCCCTGGGGAGCTGGACTTGGGTGCCGTGGGCAGCCCCTGGGACCAGCATCCATACTGGGAAAGCATGGCGGGGATGCTGGGGACAATGATGATGTCACCCGGGGGTGCCAGGCACGAAGGAGGGAGGAGGCTACCTGTTGTGGGGAGAGGGGGCATCGACAGGGCTCCCCGGGGCAAAGGACAAGGAAGGGGGATGCAAATCGAGGGTCCCCGGGACGGAGGAGCGGGGGCACGCAGCCAGGGGGAAGAGCGCTTCTCTGGGGGTGCGGGTCGGGGCTCCCCGGAGAGCAGCAAAACTCGTCGGTGCCGGGTCGGGGGGGCGCAGGTAGGACCCTCCCGCGGAGGAAGCGGGGCGCTGGGTGGGTCCGGGCTCCCCGGGGCGGGGGCGGCGGCGCTGGGAGGGCTCGGGGAGGCGCCGTCCCTCCCCTGGGCAGTTTCTCGGCGAGGCCGTTTAATAGCGGAGCCGCCCCCCGGCCCCTCCCCGTTGGAGCCGGCCCGTGCGGCGCGGCCGGGGCCGGGGCCGGGGCCGGAGCCGGGGCCGGGGCAGGTGGGCCGGGGGTCGGGCCATGGCGGGGGGCCGCGCCCGGCTGCTGGCCGTGCTGCTGGCGGGGCTACTTGGCGGGGCGAGGGGTTTCGGCGACGAGGAGGAGAGGCGCTGCGATTCCATCCGCATCGCCATGTGCCAGAACCTGGGCTACAATGTCACCAAGATGCCCAACCTGGTGGGACACGAGCTGCAGGCGGACGCGGAGCTGCAACTCACCACCTTCACCCCCCTCATCCAGTACGGCTGCTCCAGCCAGCTCCAGGTGGGTTCGAGGGTCCCCTTTGTGCGGGGTGGCGCGGGGGAAGGCGGCTGTGCCGTGCCCCGCACCGGCTGCGAACCTCCTCACCCCCGTCCCCTTTGGCTCAGTCAAACACCCGAGAAGTCCCTCCGCCTGGCAGTGCCGTGCCCGACCGGCCGGGGAGAGCCCGGTTCATCCCGGCGGAGGTGCGGAGGGCGAGCGGGGGCAGCCCCGGGTTGTCCCGGCGGGGAGCGGCGCGGTCCTGCCCCTGCCCGGCCGGGGAGAGCCGGGGCTCCCGGGGCTTTGCCTGCTCGCCGGGGCTTTGCCCGCTCGCTGCCCTCCGTCCCCGTGGTCCCCGAGGCGCTGCGCCCCTCTGAAACGAGAAACCGAGGGAGCTGGCTCCTGGGAGCCGCCGGTTGCTCGGGACCTCCTCCGAGAGTTCCACCGCAGGAGTTTCTTTCCCAGGCGAATGGCAAGAGCCTTGTCTTCCCCACGGGCATGGATTTCATTAAACAAAACCCAGCTTGTTTCTTGGGGCAGAGTTCCCGAACGAGCACGCGATCCCGCTTGACGTTGCGGCGTCGCAGAATCGCGATTATTCAGAAGCCGAGGAAACGACAACATTTCGTTGCTGTTGTAAATGCATGTGTGACTTTATGGTAAAAGAAAAAGACCTCGTTCTAGGAGAATGGCACACCAAAGTAATTAAATAACTTTTTTTTTTCTGTTTGTTAGCTGTAATATCCAGGCAGCGCCTAGGACGAATATATCTGTTTGTTTAAACCACTTCAATTTGTTTCTTTGCTTTCCTAAATTGCACCCTTTATGTTTAGATCTGGCTAAGTCTCACTTGTTTTATTGAAACTGATGGGCTAAATTTACATGGAGCTAATTGAGGGAGTAAAATGTTCAGGCTTTGGCTTTGGATCACATCTGAACTGAAAAAAGACAACATTGTTAGGGTTTTTTTTTTCCTCCTTTGTTTTTATTGTTCTTGGTTTATTTGTTTTATGCTGCTTCCTGTTTTTTAAGGCAAAGGACCAAATAATACTGCTAAAAAGGCAAAAAAACCCCAACTTGTTATATTTTGACCTGTCTAATTTTCCCCTAACGCGCTTGTGATTTCTGTTTCTCTCTTCCAGTTCTTCCTTTGTTCGGTCTATGTCCCAATGTGCACAGAGAAGATTAACATCCCCATAGGTCCCTGCGGTGGCATGTGCCTCTCTGTCAAAAGAAGGTGCGAACCCGTTTTGAAAGAATTCGGATTTGCCTGGCCGGACAGCCTAAACTGTAGCAAATTCCCACCCCAGAATGATCACAACCACATGTGCATGGAGGGCCCAGGAGACGAAGAGGTTCCCCTTCACGGCAAGACCTCCTTGCAGCCTGGGGAAGAGTGCCACAGCATGGGATCTAACTCGGATCAGTACATCTGGGTGAAGAGAAGCTTGAACTGTGTCCTGAAGTGCGGCTACGACGCCGGTCTCTACAGCAGGTCAGCTAAGGAATTCACAGATATCTGGATGGCCGTGTGGGCCAGTCTTTGCTTCATCTCTACTGCCTTCACAGTCCTGACCTTCCTGATAGATTCATCCAGATTTTCTTACCCGGAGCGCCCAATCATCTTTTTGAGCATGTGCTACAATATTTATAGCATTGCTTATATTGTGAGGCTAACTGTGGGCCGGGAAAGGATATCCTGTGATTTTGAAGAGGCAGCAGAACCTGTTCTTATCCAAGAAGGTCTTAAGAACACAGGATGTGCTATAATTTTCTTGCTCATGTATTTTTTCGGGATGGCTAGCTCCATCTGGTGGGTTATTCTCACACTGACCTGGTTTCTGGCTGCAGGACTCAAGTGGGGCCATGAAGCTATAGAAATGCACAGCTCTTATTTCCATATTGCAGCCTGGGCTATCCCTGCCGTGAAGACCATTGTCATTTTGATTATGAGACTAGTGGATGCAGACGAGCTCACTGGTCTGTGCTACGTTGGGAACCAGAACCTGGATGCGCTGACGGGCTTTGTCGTCGCCCCTCTTTTTACCTACCTGGTTATCGGGACTTTATTCATTGCAGCAGGACTCGTGGCCTTATTTAAAATCAGGTCTAATCTCCAGAAAGATGGAACTAAAACCGACAAACTGGAAAGGCTGATGGTCAAAATCGGTGTCTTTTCAGTGCTGTACACTGTCCCAGCAACGTGTGTCATCGCCTGTTATTTTTACGAAATCTCCAACTGGGCCATTTTCCGCTATTCGGCAGATGATTCCAATATGGCAGTGGAGATGCTCAAAATCTTTATGTCCCTCCTGGTGGGTATTACATCAGGGATGTGGATCTGGTCAGCCAAGACTCTGCACACGTGGCAGAAGTGCTCAAACAGACTGGTGAACTCAGGGAAAGTGAAACGGGAGAAGAGAGCAGATGGTTGGGTGAAACCTGGGAAAGGGAACGAGACAGTGGTATGAGAAAAGGACAACATCCCAGTGTTCTGACTGCTTTCCCCTGAAGGACTGATCATGTGTAAGCATTGCCGTGTAAATGTTGGGAGGAGAGTGGGGAGACGGTTACACAACATGTCTCTGGGGGGTGGAAAAAAAAAAAAGCCTTAAAGAATAAACAACAAAAATACTGTGCTGCAGATACAATTAGCCATAAACTGTGCTGCCCAAAATAGGAAAGCCCAGGGAGGCTTTAAAAGCTGTGAAATATCCAAAACCATTATCTTCCTTTTATTTTCTTTTTTAAAGCAGGATGCAATATACTGAATCATTAGAAGCTGAGGGACTGTAACCCAGAGCTGTGGGATGTTGTTTTTGTTTTATCATCTTATAGCTGGTGGATTAAAGACAGTCCAGGGCCAAATTCTTTGCCGATTTAAGGTCCAGTTATCAGAAGATGGAGCAACCAGGACCTCGGTTAGATTTTTTTTTCTGAGCTCGGCATCATAAAGCGCTTGCCGAGGATTGTGTCTTTATGGCCTGGGGAATTCTGGTGATCCCATATGCTGCACAAGTCAGCCAAAGATCAGGTCCTGCGACAAATACCGAGTGGACCTTGCGGGTCTGAAAGTTACCCACGATGAATAGGATTTAGTGAAGTGTTAGTCAGGTTTATTCTTTAAGTCATCTGATGGTCTAATAGTACTTTCAACTCCTCTTTTGTTTAAAAAAAAAAAAAAAAAAAGAAAAAAAAGAGTAAACTGGTCTGAATTGAGAGCTGACTCTGCCTTGAGCAGGTGTTTAGACCTCCGTAGGTCTCTTCCCACATGACTTATTCTGTGGGTCTATCAATAGTTCTAAATTTTTTTGAAAGCTTTACTCAAGGCAATTGTCAGAAATAGAGGAGGCAGTGGGAGCTGGGAAACTGTATGGTCTTCTGCATCGACTGTCGTTACCGTCTGCCTCTGTTCCTGTCCCTTCAGGTGCTCCTGCTATTTCCAGCGGACTACTTGATTCTGCTGCATTTAATAGCTTTAAATAAAGTCTTACATTATAGTGTTCCTTCCTCTAGGAAAGAGAAAAGTGAGTTGAGGGTCTTTTCAAACAATGCCAGTTTTTCTCCAAGTAAACTTATCTGTCTCTCTCTGGAGACCAATTGCATGAAGCAATTAAGTCTTAATATATTTCATTCAGTGCGATGGTATCTCTGCAGACGCCAGTCTGGGGAGAAGTGAAAAGTTAAGTTCCTTGGCAACCTCGTGTTCACACAGATCAGTTGTATAATTATGTGTGTCAGTTACAATTAAAAGAACATTCTCAGCCCATGACATCACAGTACAGCTGACTGCCTCACGACGATGCTCCAATTGCTCACTGACAGCTAGGGAGATTTTTTTTTTTAATACATATTCATATGCAGAATGTGAGCAGACATTCAGCCCTCAGGAACGACAAGAGATGTTTCCATCTTTTGTAAAGGGATCCCAGCAGAAGTGATACAACTTCTTGGTGAATAATGTTGTTTCACAGCAACTGTTGAGTTTTCTTATCCCTTTATTTGAGGAGGTGTGGGCTTGTTCTTGTGGTGAGCTTGAACCTTGCGTTGAGGGCTTGTTTAGCTAGTGAGAAAGGTAGTGCAAACAGAAGTAGCCCAAAAGCACTTAAGAGAACACTGTTCTGATACTCTATCCTTTTGAAGGACCTTTGGTTCCATCTGTGTGCCCTAAACTTTCTCTTCATTTGTTTCTGTGGAACCTGGTCAGCTGTGGAGCGTCCCCCCAGTGCCTCGAGTCGCACAACCTTCGAAGGCAGCTGAGAACAGGCTCTGCTTTATTACAGCCCTTGCTTTTCACACAGGTGCCCCATGTGCTTCCCAAACCACAATTCATTCCAGCTCTGGCTGTGAGCACTAATCTGTCCCAGAAGAGTGTATTGTTTCAACGTCAATGTTGAAACATGTGCTAGGGCACATTTGTTGCTTTTTTTTTTTAAAAAAAAAAAACAACACCAAAACCCAAACCCCAAGCAAACCCTAATTGCAGTCCTTGTGGTTGGGCTCCCTTTCCAGCAGAACAAGTGACAACTTGACACATTCTGCTCAAGACGCGCAAGCATTGTCTTGCCAAACGCTGCACACCAGCCAAACCTTTTCATTCTCGCCGTAACGTCTCTTGTTGTTGGAGTTGTGTTTGCATCTCGTTATTCCTTTGTGGACAAGGAGTTATGCAAATAGGAGACCTTCAGATGGCCGAGATTCTCCATCATGCGATCTTTCAAGGGATGTAAAGTCACCAGCTTTATGTTGACAGCCAAGGGGTGAGGATGCAGTATGAGCCTTTTCTTGTAACCTGATACTGGGCTGTGCCAAGGTGTCATGTTCACTCAAGTGTCCTTCACTCTGAAACGATTTGGATGCTCTCCTGGCCAATATGAGCCGTGTTTGACTCGACTGATTCAATAAATGCCATTTTTAATCATGTTATGTACACAGAAATGAATGTGAAGTGGTGCCTTGTTATCAGATCCCTGCACCTCTGCCTGTGACCCGGTGGACTGTGGCAGACGGGTCGTCTGAGATGGCGAAAGTGAGTTGGATGAGGACAGCACTGTTTAGCCCTATGAGGGACCTGGTGGGGGGATATTCCATTAAAGAATGTTAAGGGATTTAGATACCATGGGGAGGATGTGGACTGGGGAGAGACACCAGCTGCTGTTCTGGAAGGAACATCTTTCCCAAGTGTGCAGAGGATCACCATACCAACTCAAAATGAAAATAGCTGTTGTAGTGATAAAACCATTCCATAGACATATTCATCCATGTGCGTTTACCTTGCCCTGCTTCAGGGCTCTTATGAGTGGGAAGTCACAGCAGACAGCTTAAAACCCAGCGGTTTTGAAGACTGGGTATCTGCAACTCATACGTTCTCTCATTTCAACATTATTATGAATTTAAAGCCAAAAAAATGTGTGACTAATCCTGTCTTGGAAGTGCAGTTGCTACAGTTACACAACTAGAAACTTTGCAGCAGTTACCTTCCTTGTGCAGTCCCCGCTCCCATCTCTCCCCGCCCCAGCGTATGCTTTTCTCACCGCAGGTTTCGGAAGCATCTGCTAGAGAGGTACAAGCTTAGCTCTTACATTAAACAGACAAGTTAGCTCCTGTTTCTGAATTTTAAGGAAATAGACACTGATTATCTTGGGGTGTACAGAAAATATATCTACTTCAATGTATGTACTGTAAATTTCTAATTTATCACTGTAAAAAAAAAAACCAAACAACTTTGCTATTTAATTTTTATATCAAAATAAAATTTTAACCTCTGTGGATAACTAAGGTATTGCTGGCAACCCTCGGGGTTTTGGTGAGTTTGTTTCTTAAATTAGCTTTGTTTTGTGGTGTGGGGTTTTTTTCCCCTAAAGGAAGAAGGAGTGGAATGCTCACTCTCTGGTGAAGGGATAGTGCAAATGGGTTAATCAAGCATGGTTTGGATCTAAATGTAGGTTGTAAGAAATAAGTGAGAACAAATATCATTGGGGAATAGTGAAAGTACAGGGACACAAACCTTTTCAAAGGCAATGAACAGATCCCGAGTGCTGGCTGGGGATGCAGCCAGAACTTTAGGCTTGTCTGAGCGTGTCTCCAAACCCAAACGGGAGTGCAAGATGCCACAGTACAAGAAAAACATTGAGGTGCTGGAGAGGGTCCAGAGAAGGTCAACAAAGCTGGTGAAGACTCTGGAGAGCAAGACTTATGAGGAACAATTGAGGGAACTGGGATTATTTAGTCTTGAGAAAAGGGAGCCGAGGGGAGACCTTATTGCTCTCTACAACTACCTGAAAGGAGTTTGTAGTGAGGTGGGTGTAGCTCTCCTCTGCCAAGTAACACGTGATAGGATGAGAGGAAATGAGCTCAAGTTACATGAGTGGAAGTTTAGATCGGATATTTGGAAAAATTTCTTTATTGAGAGAGTGGTGAAGCATTGGAACAGGCCGCCCTGTTGATTCCCAGTGATGGAATCATCATCCCTGGAGGTGTTCAAAAAAAGTGTAGATGTGGCACTTTGGGACATGGTTTAGTGGTCATGGTGTTGTTGGGTTGACAGTTGGACTTGATGATCTTAGAGGTCTTTTCCAACAGTAATGATTCTGTGATGGAAGCACAGCCATGCACTGCTGTAGCACTGCTGTGATGTGGCTCCTGGGCAGAGCAGAGCCTTCTGTAAAGCTCCTTTTTATTTCACTTATTATAGAATATGTGCATATGAAGACACACTGAGTGTTCAGTTCTGGGGTGTGTGACGGTGAAGGGCAGAGTCACCACCTGCCCATTGGTATATGAGAATTAATGGCTTTTAGAAGGGACAAATGCTGCTCTTAGTAACATGCTTAAAAATTGCTCCAATTCTAGGGGTAATCTCATCGCTTCAGGCAACAGGTTCAACTGTTTGCCTACATTTAATTGTGATTTTTTTGTTGGTTGTTTTTTAATTAAGCTGATTAATGTTCTGCTTATTTTAAATGTCTTTTTGTCTTTTCTGTTCACAGTTAGGACGTACCATGGCAGTGAGGCTTTCCCTCTTTTTGTGAACTTCCCTCACCAGTTTCTCTGACACTGACAGCACAGTTTGCAGTATTAGTTATCATCTAAACCCACTTAATCATCTCCATCATAAAGTGTTCTGTGTGGGGGATTACTTAATTAGCATAATGTTATTCTAATAAGAACCAAAATCATGCTAGAGTGCATAATAGCAAGGATGTGCTATAAAGACAGTAGGAATTATCACCTGTGGATCTGTGGCTAATCAAGTTTTGAAGAGCAGCATGTAAACCTGGTAATTAGATTCGCTCATGCCTTTGGCAGCTCATCACTGCAATGTTCTCTGGATGGTGATTAATGAGATCTCTGAAACTTATGCTTAGTCTTTAATATAACAAACACAAAAGGAAAGTGCTTCTAGGGGAGGGAGCGGGATCTGCCTCTTGTCACTGGGGCCATTCACGCCACCAGAGATCCTCAGACATGGCGTTCTAGATGGTGTTGGCTTCTTCAGGTCATCCCTCTCATCAGGCATCTCGGAGCATCACCTGTGAAGTTACAATGGATTGCTGCAGTGGCTTCAAATGGGGGACAACCTCTCCGAGCCACTGGGATGACATATCAGCCCAGCCTTGTCTATGGAGAGGAGTATGTGTCTATATATAAAACTAACCAAAAAGAAAAAAAATTGCCTTTATGAGGAATTCTTGTGTTTATTTTGCTGTTTGGGCTTGGGTTTTTTTTTTGCTTGGTTGGTTTTTTCTTATTTTTTTAAAGCTGTTTAAAGAGAGCAAATGTTAAGGAGTTTGTAGCACAGGAGACCAAAGCTCTGCTGACAGAAATTAGGAGCATCCAGTAATAGGAAAATGTGGTATCATGACACCTTTTTTCAGTGGCAGATTTTCCATCACATCCCCTCCATCCTCTGCCACTCATTCCTATAACTGTGCCACATTTCAGCTCCTCCTTCATTTTGCCAGTACAACTATTCGCAGTGCTGTGCTGCAGAGCAGTTCAGCAAAAACATCAGGGTTAAAAATAACCATCAGGGTTTTTGCTTTGTTTTGTGCTGGAGGTTTATTTTTAACTTGGATCACATCAGTGATCTGGTTTATGCAGCAGCCCCACCAAGAGCTGTACTGGCACAGCGAGGCAGCTGGGGGAGCAGGGATCTGCCTGACATTGCCTTGGCTCCTGAAGGTGCCTTCAGCTGCTCCCCAGGCCCTCTTGCACCATCATCCCCATGAGGCCAGAGCTGTGTCCACCTGCAGGGATGCAGGAATGGGCAAGGACAAATAGCAACCGCCCGGCCACTCCAGCTTCCCCAGCCTCGGCTAAATAGCAAATCCTTCCGGAGGGCTGTTGGTAGCTCCCCAGTTTGATGCTTTACCTAGACTGATCAAGTCCAGCTTTGAGCTGCTCATCTATAGGTGAAAGACCCATTGCACAGCCCCATAGCAGCTGTGTCACTGATGCTCCATAATGGCCTTTTAGGCATGTTTGGGCCAATTGGCTCATAATACACGCCAGGAATTTGCAGCCTCTGTCTTAGCTTGGGATGATTCAACCAGACTGGGTAGATTTAGGTTAGACCTTAGGAAGAAGTTCTTCACTATGAAGGTGGTGAAACATTGGAACAGGTTGCCCAGAGAGGTGGCGGAGGCCCTATCCTTAAAAGCATTCAAGCTCAGGCTTGATGGGGCTCTGAGCAACCTGATTTGGTTAAAGATGTCCCTGCTTACTGCAGGGGGTTAAACTAAATGACCTTTAAATGTCCCTTCCAGCCCAACACATTCTATGATTCTATGAATCTATGATTCTATGATTCTATGGTTCTATGATTCTATGGTTCTATGGTTCTATGATTCTATGTGGTTCTTAGGTACATGGTTTCGGTGGACTTGGCAGTGTTGGGTTAGTGATTGGACCTGATGATCTTAACAGTCTTTTCCAAAGTGATCTTATGATTCTATGTTCTCGTGCTTGCAAAGCCAACACTGGCTGCCACAGTGATGAGGCAGAGCACAGTCCAGGCTGGAGCTGCGTTGTGCTGTCCTCCAGCTGCACCTCGCCAAAAAGAAAGGACAAGAGGATGGGTGCATATCAGGCAGCTCCCAGCTGATGCTGTGCTGGTACAGGAGATCCCGTATCACTAGGATTTCCTGCAGCTGGGAAAAGATTTCTGGCCAGAGCTCCTGCACATCCTGGCAGACTCCAGCTGTTACAACAGCTCTCTGTTGTTAACAACCAGATGTTTTGTTTTACGCTCTGGGAACAGCCTACCAAAGAGTCACCACAGGGCTGGAAGAGCACAAAGGTGGCTTAGGGGGTAGTAGCACTGAATGAGGGCTCACATGCTAAGGTATCACTGAGAAGCTGTTGCTCTTTTTCTATTTTTTTGGGGGAGCAGAGGCCTCCCATGTTCCAGATGTTAGGCAAAACACCAGAGGAAAAAGATTAAACCCCAACATAAACGTTGTTGTACCACAAAGTTTATTGTAATTTGTAACTTTTGATTTCGTTGCTGCGTTTGCTTGCCAGAAGCAAAAGTGCTTAGTTTCAATTTTGTCCAGTTTTAAATCAATGGTTTAAAATGTACAAAAATGTATTAAATAACCCCAAACAACAACAAAAAAACCAATTACCCATGGCTTGTTGATATACTGGTGAGGTAAATATCTTCATTTTGTATTTCCATCAGCATTTCGTGAGTTTCCTGCCTGCCTCTCTCACTTCCTGAGCTTACTCTGAGGAAGAGAAAAACATCCTTCCTGCAAAATAGCTGCAAATCACTTGATAAAGTGCTTCTACAATATAAGGGTTTAAAACGTTATTATGCAGAGAAACAGCCTGACATTAAATGTTTTAATGGATGAAGTATTTTCTGAAACAACTCAGAGGCACTCTCACTCGAGTGCTTGGTATGGGGCGATAAGCAGAGTGCCGTGGAAAAGCAGGAATTGAGTCTGAAAAGACTCGATTTTTCTTGCCGTTTTGGGTCTTTTCCTTTGCAGCAAAGAGTGGCTGACATCTAGCGGCAGCTGCACTCCGGCCCCAGCCCCTCGCCCCTGCTCGTCGGCCGTGCTCCCCACTTGTGTCCACGCCGGTCCCGGGAGTCACTCGGGGCACATTTGCTTTTCGTGGTCCCGAGGGACTGAGGTGCAAAGCGGAGCTGCTGCCGGACTGCTCGTCACCTCCCGCTGCTCCCCAGCCCTACCAGGCTGCTCCTCAACCTGCGTTGCGTCGCTCTTGACGGGGTTGGTATCTCTTTGGTAAGACCTATGTTGCTGTAGAATCATAGAATGGTTTGGGTTGGAAGGGACCTTTAAAGGTCATCTAGTCCAATTCCCCCGCCATGAGCAGTGACAGCTTCAACTAGATCAGGTTGCTCACAGCTCTATCCAACCCGACCTTGAATGTTTCCAAGGATGGGGCTTCTCCCACCTCTCTGGGCCAGCTGTTCCAGTGTCTCACTACTCTGGCTTTTTTCCTGGCTCCTAATGTTGACCCCGCTGCATGGGTGTTCAGAGGCAGTGGGGTGCAACAACGGGAGGATCATCCATCCCTTCTCTCCATCAAGGCTCCAAACCAGCATCTGGAAAGGTGAGAGCAAAGTGGGGCTTACTCCTCAGCCGCTGTTGTGAAGAATTTGCCCAGGAGCATGTCTACCAGCTCTGGGCCATAATTTATGGTTTATACCAAGTGTATCAGCTAAGGAAATCACAAGCTCACCCTCTGTTTAATATTAATCTCTCCTTGTTCAGCCCTGGTCTTGGGGCTGACGTAGCTACAGCAGGTTGCTAACATTGCTCATGGAGGGAAAAAAAAAGACCTGATAACATGGTAGCATGGCAAAAGGGCCAAAGGGACATCTGCCCACTGCTGTGGCAAGGAAAGTTGCCAGTAGCAGAAGCCAGCAGCATGTATACTCCAAAAATGCTGGTCAAAAGACAACTTTGACCTCATGCTAGTTACATTTAAAAGAAGGACTGGGAGAGCACAGCAGAAAGGAAGCCTCCAGCTTGAGATGACAGCCTTTCTTCTTTCTGCTGCCATTTGTCAGTGGTGGGTAAAAGCTGCCAGGCCCCAGGCAGAAAGTAAAATGAACTTACATAGTCACATGCAAGAGAACCACAGTAAAACGGTAACGTTTTTTTGAAAGGCAGGGAGCACAGGACAGGCCTAAAAATGGGGAAGAGATATTCTCAAAGGCAGAGGGAATATATATGTGTATAAAATGATTAAAATCAAGCTACAGAAACCCCAGTGTATGAAAGTATGACAAACAATAATACCATTCCACTCAGAAAACAATCATGTTTCTACAGCTGTGGCCTGAGCAGAGCCAAAAGAAGTGAGGAGTCATCTCTGCTTCCCTGGAGAATGATTTTACAACTGAATCAGGGAAAGCGACAGGTCTCATTCTGAAACACCAGTAACTCATCCTGTTAGCGTCGGCAAAGCCAGCCCTTAGTTTGCCATGGGATGAGCTGGGTTTCTCTTCTGCAAGCCTGTGAGGTCCCTCCTCCTAAATGCTCAAGAGCTGTGTCTGTATCTACCAAAGCCCTGCCAGACCCAGGATGCATGAGGACGTTGTACAGGGCTATGTCCCTTCCTTTTTCTTTTTTTTTTTTGTGTTTTCTCTTTTTGGCTGTGAAAAGTCAAGTCTGAGACATGTGGCCACCAGCCCAGTCTTCCTCACTTGTGTGGCCTTTCCAGTAGCTGTGCTCTGCAGCCCCATGACTCCCTCCCACAGCCTGAGCTCCTGTCAGGAGTCAGGAGTTTGCAGTCCCATTCCCAAATCTGCTACTGAGCTGCTGTCTCGTGTCACAGAGGGGATGGCCGGGCCATGGCAGACCAAGAGACAGAGCAGGATCCAAGCGCTAATATGGCTGTTGGGACATAAGTGATGATAGTGCAAGAGGAAATGGCCTCAAGCTGCACCAGGGGAGGTTTAGATTGGACATTAGGAAAAATTTCTTCACCTAAAGGGTTGTTAAGCACTGGAACAGACTGCCCAGGGACGTGGTGGGCTCACCATCCCTGGAGGTATTTAAAAGATGTGTAGAAGTGGCACTTAGGGACATGGTTTAGTGGTGGACTTGGCATTACTGGGTTAACAGTTGGACTTGATGATCTCAAAAGTTTTTTCCAACCTAAATGATCCTGTGATTCTATGATACTCCTTCAGTACTGGGCCATGCAGAGGAAAGGAGTACATCGATATGCAAGGGCTGTCTGGGACCTCCACACCTCAGCTCTGCTGAAGCAGCTGAAGCGGAAGAGGTACAAGTTTTTAAACACACAGCTTTGAAAGCCTTTCCCTACCCCAGAAGAACCCAACTAACCGCTGAGCACCAGGAGAAAGACCAAAAGGTTTGAGGATCTGTTGGTCCAAAGAGGCACACTGAGTGGAGTGGGCAGGAGAAAAACCTCCACACGAGTAGATTTGCAGCAAAAATAAAACCTGGCTCTTCACATCCCATTCCCTATCGCACCTATTGGCTTATCACCGCTCATTTAAGTGAAGGAAAGAGATTTCTTACACAAAAAAAAGGTAAAGAATTTGCCTCACTAATGAAAAAAAAAAAACAACTGCATTTCTTCATCAAACTTGGAGCTTATGTATAGATAATCTACAAATCTACACACACATTTGACTAAGAGTGTTTCTTTGTCTAATGCAGACATGCACGTAGCCTTTAGAAATTCCTATCTCAGAATCATACTCTTAATGAAGGCAAAGCTCAAGTCAAATAATTTACTTCCCATTACAGAGGAAGTGACTGCTGAGCCTGGTACTAGAAGGACAGCATCTATCGACCTCAGGCTGCATGTCCTTCTGACAACCACTCCAATGTTCTTGGTTTCTAGGAAGCATTAAAGCGGGTAGATGCACAGCTGCCACACACTGAACACTGAAGGAGATGGAGCTGCTGTGCTGTGCGGTGGTACCAGTGATGAGGAGCAGTTGGGATGCAGGCTTGCCAGGGCAAGGTTTGGAGAAGGAGTACAGATGTGCCAACCAAACCCAGGGTCTCCTGAGACACATCATGTTCTTGTGCTACTGCGTTAAGTGCCCTGGATGCAGCAGAAAAAAAGAAAAATCTCTCTAATAACTCAGAGGTTGAAAACAACTGAGCTTGGGCTTCGTAGAGCAGAGGGAGAAAGACACCAGAGTTACACAAACTTGAAGAGCATGGAAGGAGATGTCACATTCCAGAAAGCCAATCGCATCCTGGGCTGTATCAAAAGAAGTGTGTCCAGCAGGTCAAGGTAGGTGATTCTTCACCTCTAATCTGCACTGGTGAGACCCCACCTGCCGTTCTGTCTCCAGCTCTGGGGCCCCCAACATAAGAAAGACAGGGACTTGCTCAAATAGTTCAGAAGAGAGCTGGAGAACCTCTCCTATGAGGATGGGCTGAGAGAGTTGGGGCTGTTCAGCCTGGAGAAGTCTCCAGAGAGACCTTAAAGCAGTCTGACAGTATTTAAAGGGGGCTACAGGAAAGAAGGGGAGGGGATCTTTACCAGGGAGTGTAGCAATAGGACAAGGGGTAATGGCTTTAAACTGAAAGAGGGTAGATTTAGATTAGGTATTATGAAGAAATTCTTTACTGTGAGGGTGGTGAGGCACTGGAACAGATTACCCAAAGAAACTGTGGATGCCCCCTCCCTGGTCTAGCGGAAGGTGTCCCTGCCCATGTCAGGGCAGTTGGAAATAGATGATCTTTAAGATTCCTTCCAACCCAAACCATTCTATGATTCTATGAGAGCTCCAAGGTGCCCCAGAACGTGGACACACATCTGACCCCAGGCCAGCTGTGGCTGCTTGGCACTCGCATGAGCTGCTGGCTAAGGGACAAGCAGCAGCACCTCTAGGGTGCAGGGTGTTTAAACCGGCCTGAGCACTGCTGCCCAAAGCAGATGTGGCTGTTCCCTTTAGCTCTGTCAGCAACAGCAAAAGCTGAAAGGTTTTCAATAAATGCAGCTGTTTGCAAAGTGCATATCTGTCCACAGATCATAGAGTCAGAATTATCCAGGTTGGAAAAGACCCCTAAGAACATAGAGTCCAACTGTAAACCTAACACCCTTTAACCCTTTTTTTATTTATACCTTAATATGCTCTAATCATGTCCTCACATTAACAGGAACACTGTAAACTGGCATTTGAACAGGATAAAACTAGCATTTCAGCTCAATCTGATACCATCCTGGAGGTATTTGCCAGCTTCAAGCCACTATCTCAGGTTCCTGTTTGATATTTGATGGTATCTAATGACACCTAATATCTGCTGGATCTAAGGGAAATTGGTTTTGGCTGTGAGTAGAGAGTAGTATGTTATATCCGTGAAGATAATGGTTATTTGCCTGGTGAATAAACAAACATCTCCCTTATGAGGAAAGGCTGAGGGAGCTGGGGCTCTTTAGTTTGGAGGAGGCTGAGGGGTGACCTCATTAATGTTTACAAATATATCAAGGGTGAGTGTCACAAGGATGGAGCCAGGCTCTTCTCGGTGACAACCACTGATAGGACAAGGGGTAATGGGCTGAAACTGGAACATAAGAGGTTCCGCTTAAACTCGAGAAGAAACTTCTTCTCAGTGAGGGTGACGGAACACTGGAACAGGCTACACAGAGAGGTTGTGGAGTCTCCTTCTCTGGAGACATTCAAGACCTGCCTGGACACCTTCCTGTGTAGCATAATCTAGGCATTCCTGCTCTGGCAGGGGGATTGGACTTGACGATCTTTCGAGGTCCCTTCCAATCCCTAACATTCTGTGATTCTGTGATTCTGTAAAAGAAAAATAGTTACTATCCTTGGCTGGTTTCAGGAACCACTGATTTTGCTTTAGTAACCATAAGAATGGTGAGAATCTGGTCACCCTGTAAATTAAATTCCCTGAAGTTTGAGCTTAGCTCTGGGAGCTCTACCTGCAGTTCATCAAGGACGTTTGAATAAAGATCTCTGTAGTTATCACTTGTGATGGAAAAGGAAGAACTCACTTCAGTGTGGATTTCATAAAGAAAACAGAGATTAGAAAGAAAGAAGACCTTTTAAGGATTTACCAAATTCTCAGGAACAAGGAGTAATTAAAGAAGAATTGGAAGGGACATTTCTATGGCACGAGTGTGTGGCAACACCATGCAAATTCTATGTCTTCTTGAAATGGAAACATGAGGACAGATAAATTAATTTCTGTCATTTCACTAAAAAGCTGGGCTTTTTAAAAATTGTGCTACATAATGTGTGTACAACTTTAGTTGAATCAACCACCTTGTCAACTTTGCTGAACAACTTTAGTGCACGAACAGGAAAAAATGGATTTATCTTAAAAAACATTGATTCTAAGTATTCCAACCTAAATTTTGTGGGAATAAATGTAATTTATTTGATTACTCCCAAAATATTGTCTCTGCTCTGGGGCGTTTGCTCAGTGACCAGCCTCGGAGCACTCTGAAGTCGTGGGGGTGTTGTTTACTCGTTTGATGGATGCCGGACTGGTGAGCAGGAGGAAGGCTTCAATAAATCATTTCTGACATTAACCTTGCAGAAACGAATTCCCATGAGTATTTGTGTTAGTTTTGCCACCGGTGCTTGTGCAAACACCGCCGGACAGAATTCACAGCTCTATCTTGCTGTGACTAGTTCTGCAAACAAAAGTTCCTCATCGGCTTTTCCAGGCAAAGTCAATGGGACAGGCAAGGATTAAGGGAAATGCATCTTGTTTATTCAAACAAATGTTACTGTGTCATTACCAAATATGCATGAAACTTTCCAGCAGACTTTTGGGTTGATAAAAAAAGAAACGATAACATACACTGGATTAAGCAATGAAATATCATTTTTATTTGTGTAAATAAGCAGAACGTTCCAAATGTCCAGCATTTGGTATCTGCACTTTTTGTATGTGTTATTTTTAGTGTAATCTCTATCCATGCCACAATATCTTCCCTGCAATTTTTTGTTTAGTATAGTGATTATGTGATAAAGATGGTTTAGATCAGACCTTCCTGATCTGTCATGAGAGAGTTGTATATGGAAACTTCTGTTTCTCAGGACAGACACAGTAAGTTGGTAAGTACAGGGTTCATATGTAAATGTATATATATATTGGATTAATTACTCTTTATATACAGAAAGTCTTTTCCAACAGTGAGCCCTGAAAACTCATGTTTAGATCTTGAGGGCCAACCAACGGCTTCCCAGAGTCAAGATGAGACTTTGGGTGTTCTAGAGATCCTATGTGGAGCTCAGCCACTTCCCCATTCTCCATTACTTCTGTTGAGAAAAAGCAGGATAGCCTTGCTTCTGCCACTAAATCAGGTAGGAGGCTCTGACCTCCTTTGACGAGCAGGACTTTGGCCCTGGCCACTGGTTAGAGAAGGCTGTGGGTTAGACTCTTGTGGTGTATGAAGTGAGTGGGCTGTCCAGTCCCACGCGGTGCTGAGAGGGTGTCCAGGGACCAAGAATGTTCCTGCTGCAGCGGCACAGTCCACACGTGGGTGCATCACCCAGGGTTTCTGCCTACTGGGCCATCTACCCAGGGATGGAGAAGGGTGTCCCAAGGCAGAAAAAGGCAGAAGAAAATTTTTCCAGCCTGGGTTGTCCAGCTGCTGTACCCTACATGGCTAAGTACCATTAGTCTGCTCAGTCTGGAGTGGACCTTTCCACCAAACATATCTCAGAGCCAGGGAAAACTTTGTTCCTCTATAACCCACTTCACTCCCTTCAAGTAAGAGAAGAAAAGCATCTCTGACCTCAGCAGAGCTGTCAGGAGTCTGCCACAAATACTCATTAATAAAACAACACAGTTTCCTGACTGCTTCTGTAACTTTTGCCACATGTTAAGCCCCTCAGTGAGGGGTTAGTTCAATGATTTCAGGGGTCTGTCTTCCAAAAAGATAGATTAAAATTCTTGCTTTGACAAATTAACAGGAAAAACTCCCTGGTGTTTTTTAGCAGGTGGTTCTTCCCACGTCACCAGACTCAAAGTCCCTTGGAAACTTTATTTTTACTTGGCATAAAGGTGAAAACAACTGACTGAAACGTGAGAAACCAGCATGTGGGCCCAACAGACCACACTGCCCACTAACCCACCATCACTCATTCATGCAGGCAGTTGCAGTGAGAAGGAAAGGAGTGTGGTTTTTCCATTCTGGGAACACAAATCTGTAGATAAAAACAGAAACTGAGTCTGCACTTACCATTCAGCAGCATAGCCAGGGCAGCCCCATGCCACCAGCCACCACTGGACTCCCCAGTACGTACCCGCTGCACTGGGAGAACATCCAGTGAAGGGCTGTGAAATGATGCAAAGATCTGGAGCCTCTCTCCTGTGAGGAAAGGCTGAGAGAGCTGGGACTGTTCAGCCTGGAGAAGGTTCAGGGAGAAATCTCATGAATATATGTAAATATGTAAAGGGAAAGTGCAAAGAAAATGGAGCCAGGCTCTTTCCAGTGGTGCCCAGTGCCAGGACTGGAGGCCATGGGCACAAACTAAAACACAGGAGGTGCCATCTAAACATCAGGAAAAGCTTTTTTTTTTTTTACTGCAAGGGTGACCAAGCACTGACACAGGTTACCCATAGGTGTTGTGGTTTCTTCATCTTTGAAGATGTTTGAAACCAAGCTGGACATGGTGCTGGGCAACCAGCTCAAGGTGACCCTGCTTGAGCAGGGGTGTTGGACAAAATGACCTCCAGAAATCCCTTCCAACCTCAACCATTCTGTGAGTCTGTGACTCCTGCCAAAGACAAGCCTGCAGCTCTGAGGGGCAGAAATCTTCCATTTAGACCCTGGGAACTGAATTTTCCAGTGGTGAGATTTCCAAGTCAAACCTCTTTCCACCCGGTTGATAGGGACCATATACACCAAATCCAAGTGCAATAGCTGCAAATTCAAGAAGAGTTTCTCATTTCTGAGCAGCCCCTTTCTTTTGGTGGCCACAGGCTGGTGTGTTCCCGTGTGTAACCTCCACGGTGCCTGTGAGGGCAAGTCTAGGACAGGAAGTCAGCTGCCAGCAGCAGCCTGCATTGTCTCCTGAAAATTTGTTGGGGTCTTTCAAAAAGGTTAAAGCCTGTGTTCCATCCTTCATGATCGTTTTGTCCTTGCATTAATCCAGGAATGAAGAACAATGAACAAATACTGCTGTCAGTTTAGTTATGTGTAAGCAATGTTGTCCTCCAGGCAGGCACAGGGCAACCTTATCCCACCCCCTCTACAGAGTGAACCCAAAGAGGCATTTCTCAAATCCCAGGGTGCTCAAATTTTTATTAAATGCTGTAAATGTTCAGTTTGACAGATTGTGCAGAAAGTTTTTCTGTTGAAACAACTGAAGAGATTGCCCCTCAGGAGTGAAAGGACAGCCGTATCCCAAGGCAAAGGCCTGACCACTTAGAAGGAGGAAAGAATTTGTCAAAATAATGTAAGAATGCCTGGAATTTCACCTGGTTTCAGGGTATGCAAGTGGAGTCTGCAAGCAGAGAGGTGCTGCTCAGAGATGCCACCCTGTCTGACTCTCTGTTTTCTGTATTCCTGGTGAGATGGCATTCAGGCCCAGCCACTCTGTGGGTCCTTGTTCTCTTGAGATTTCTGAAACTACAAATGTAATACATGCTGGTTAGAAGTATAAATATTTGGATATAAGTTCTGGCATGGAAAGGGCACTTCAAACTCTTAAAAATTATCACAAATATTGTCAGGAGAACTTTTCATTCCTCTTGACACAGCTACAAGAAAATGATGTTTGAAGAATAAAAATCATGAAGTCATGGAATGGTTTGGGTTGGAAAGGACCTTAAAGATCATCTAGTTCTGACTCCCCTGCCATGGGCAGGGGCATCTCCCACTAGATAAAGAATCTCTGGCATCTCTTGATTCAGGGTAGATTTGGAGCTATTTGCCCCTGGTTTAAGTCTAAGGGCTGAACGTTCTGTAGTTTGGTGTTGCCAAAGACACAGAGAAGCTTGCCTGGTTGCTGGTCAGTCAAAGGCTAAATTGTGCTTGTCTCTATAACCCGTATCCATTTCATTGACTTCACTGGGACCAACTGATCGGTGAGCTGACACGTATTTGTCTGCCTGTTCTGTAGCACAAATACACCCGCTGGCTGGGCTCTGGGCAGATAAAGCAGCTTTGATAAGGGGTCTGTCGTGTCACCTTCACATGGTGGACTTGGGCAAGCTGCCACACTCACAACTGACTCATTTTATATGCATTTTGCTCTCACTCATGTGAATTATGCTTCAGCCAGTTCTTTCATTTGCCGGCATTTTCACAATGCCCTATGAAAGTTTGTAGCCAAGCAAGCTGTTCTTCCTTTCTATAGCCTTTGTGCTTTATAACTACGTCACTTTATGCAGTTTCTGAACCCAAAACCTTCTCTCAAAAGGGAGAAGGTTTTCATGCCCTTCCTTAGCAGGGTCATCCTACAAAGAGTCAAAATGAGATGCTTTAAAGGTTATTCAACACCATACCAGTCTGTGACATGAAGACTTCCACAGACCAACCCAACTGGGGTTTCCAAGGGTGTCGATCCCCTCTGAAACTGGAGCCTTAAGTCTTGCTCTTTGCTGCCAAGCCTCTGCCAGGCTTGTACATCTCCTGCCAGCTCACAGCTGTCAACATTTACACCGGTCCAAAACTTGCCACACCAGCCTCTTCCTACTCCCACTGAGGCCTTGTAAATCTTTCACCACATTAATTCAGTTTCTACCACATATTTACAAAGGTTTGTGACCTTTAACTGTAGTCAATCATTCCCCATGGTCTCACTTGTCTCTTTCCCCCGGCAGCACCTCCATCACGCTGCCCTCGCCTGTAAATGATTTACCCACAACCTGCAGAACGGCAGCTCTATCCCTTGAGGCAGGAGCGGCTCGCTCACAGTCTTGTTTTGGCTTCAACTTCCCAGATTTTCTGGTGTCTCATTCAGCTTGTCTTGTCCCCTGTTACATCAGCACTTGCTCCTCATCTTCAGCAGAGCAGGCAATTGGCCGTGTTAGAGATGCTCAGGACAGGAACTGTGGCACATGTGAGCAAGTGGGCAGCAACTCCTGTGGATGGAGGAGTGTGGATCGCCTCCATGAAGTTCTGGGAGTGTGCCCTGTTTGCAAACACTCTCGCAGATTTATTTGTTTATAAATCTGTATGTGGATTCAATGTTTGGAGGGCTTATTAGTACCTGGGTGTATTTTCAGTGTCAGCAATTTGGGGACACTCAGCTCTATCTCCCATCCTCCACGCACATTTATCAGAACATTTCTGAAGTGTCCAAACAATCTTTAAAATGAAGTTAATACATATAAAATTGAATTAAAAATTAAAGCTAAATATTAGATTTTAAAGCTAAATCTTAAATGCATTTAAATAATGTGAATTTTAATTGAAAAAAAAATGCTTGAAATAGGCCTATGGTGAGAAACACAGCCCTGGAGAGAATGTCCTACATGGCTCATGTGCAGTTGTTCTTCCAGCTGTCATCACTGGGACACGGGCAGGATCACCAGAGCATCGGCACCTAAAGCAGGGGTTTAGACCCCAGTCTGGAGGCCTGCAAACTAGAGGTTTCATGTTTCACTTCTCAGTTGCCTCTAAGACCCTTAGTTTTTTCCTTGGTTTTGAATTCTCAGATAAGTTTGCCTTAGTTTTTTCCTTGGTTTTGAATTCTCGGATAAGGTTGCCAACAGGAATTCCTACTGCTGCACTCTCTAGTGGAGTTTGGTATGTTAAAATTGAAATTTTGGAAGGCTAATCAAGACCAGCAGCTCATCTCATTGCTGGAAAAAAGTAGTATAATATTAGCGATAAGCCTCTGGTACGTAAACCCTGCATTGTAATAAACAAACTGCCTGGGCAAAAAAAGCAAATGTATTGGTAAAAGTTGATGCATTTATTGACCACATCCAGTGAGCCCTGGATTAAGTTGCAGGCCAGACATAGTATCGCATTGTCTCACAAAGCTGCAGGTGTCCTGCAATGACCTGAGGGCACACAGACACAGGAACCAGCCAAAGCATCCACACACAAACCTGCTCCCTTAGACTGAGTCTGAGCGCAAATTTTTCGACCCCTTTATAAGTGAGACAAAGGCCACAGGTTATCACATAGAGGCAACTGTGAATTTCAAACCCAGCAAAGATCATCATCATCTAAACTGGTTTCAAGGTGGGTCATTGTGTTGCCACTTTTTCACTGCTCAGGGGCTGTCAGAGAAGAGCAAAATCCACTCATGTGGATCAGGAGGGTGACCCTAGGAAAGAGGATCCCTCAGAAGACCTGCAGGGAGTCTGAGCAGAGCAAAATCACCCTTAAATATGATAGAATCATAGAATGCTTTGGGCTTTTAAAGGACCTTTAAAGATCATCTATGTGGAGATAGTCAAATATAGAACCACAGAATTGTTTGGGTTGGAAAAAACCTTTAAGATCATCAAACCCAACCTGCCAGTGCCAGATCCACCACTAAATCATGTCCCTAAGCACCACATCTACACATCTTTTAAATACCTCCAGGGATGGTAATTCCACCACTTCCCTGGGCAGCCTGTTCCAATGCCTAACAACCCTTTCAGTGAAGAAGTTTTTCCTAATATTCAGTCTAAATCTCCCCTGACGCAACTTGAGGCCATTTCCTCTTGTCCTATCACCTTTTAATTGGGAGAAGAGACCAACCCTCACCTCGATACAACCTCCTTTCTGGGAATTAGAGAGCGATAAGGTCTCCCCTCAGCCTCTTTTTTTTTTTTCTACAGGAAAAACAACCACAGTTCACTCAACCACTCCCCACCAGACATGTTCTCCAGACCCTTCACCAGCTTTGTTGCCTTTCTTTGGACACGCTCTAGCGTCTTTCTTGGAGTGTGGGGCCCAAAACTGAACACAGGATTTGAGGTGCAGCCTCATCAGTACTGAGTACAGGGGGACAAACACTGCCCTGGTCCTGCTGGCCACACTATTCCTGATACAGACCAGGAGTCTGTTGGCCTTCTTGGCCACCTGGGCACACTGCTGGCTCATGTTCAACCAGTTGTTGACCTACACCTCCAGGTCCTTTCCCATGGGGCAGCTTTCCAGCCACTCTTCCCCAAGCCTGTAGCGTTGCAATATGTGGAGATACTTTGAAAATGCATTCTGATGCTCCCACCAGCGATTTTGCAGAAACTTGGTGACCTTTCCCTACCTCTGGTGTGGCCTGAAGCCCTGCGAGGTGGTCTCCAAGGGCTGTGGGAGCAGCTCCTGGCTGCCCGGGACCTGGCGTGTGTGACCACTAGGTGTCATGGCTGTCCCACAGAAGCCACCTTGTCCCAGAGCTCTGGCAGCAGCCAGAGGGTTCTGTCCTCTCGTCGGCTGCCAGAACTCAGTCCAGATAAAACCCCGTCAGCCTCTGCCTGGCTGTACCCTGTCTCCATGGAGAAGGAGCAGCCGGGGGGGACTTCCCAGGGTGTCACCAGAGGCCACCGTTTGTCTCCAGCACAGCACACCGAGGGCAGGGAATTGGAGGCGCAGGACTGATTTTTCAGAATGGCTTGAAAAAGTGTATTCGTAAGACAAAATGTCTCATAAAACTGGGTCTGTGTTCCCCAGGTGTCTCAGTTTACAATTTGTGCACATGCTCCAGGACAATTTAATATTTCTTTAATGTGGCTAATGGGCACTGGAGGTAATACCTCAGCTTAAGTTAAGTTTCAGATGTGTTCTACAACAGTGTTATTAAGAGTCTCAAGCGTCTTCCCTTTCTCTGATATATTTTCCCAGGATGAGTTTCCTCACCTAATTTCCAGCTCTACTTCTCTACAATAAAAGAAAAAAAAAAAAAAGTGGCAAATACTTTATATACTGTAATTTCCACCTAGGTAACAAATCCAGTATTTCAGAGAAAATGACTTAGTTTTATCCCAGTCTTTAAAAACATTACTATATGAGGTTTACCAAATTCTTTTTTTCTACTATGTTTATCACCAAGCTTTCAGCCAGGCTTGTGCTGAAGCTTTTATAGAGGTAGGTTTTGTCTGAAATGTTCACTCTCTCTCTGAAGTGTCCTATTCCTCACCATCAAGCACCCCACAGGCCTCCTGCTCTTCTAGCACAGTCCACATGCTCATATCCAGCCAGTCCCTCTGTTTGCTTTTATGGTGCTGGAGCTGGAATTACCCTCATGGGGAAGCTGTGTGATCTGCTCCCATTGTGATCTGCTTCATTATTAAAGATATTTTGGGGTCTGTTTTCAAGAAAGCTTGTGGGAAATGCATGCCACCTCCCAGTAAAGTAAATTCATGTAAATTGAGCTACATGAGAGATTCGCTGTGAGCTGCTTTGCAAAGACGATCCTGCAGCACATGTCGGGGGTCGTTAACACATCAGCTGCAGCACATCCAACACTCTGAAAAAGATTTAGGAGGGACTAATCCCTCTGGTGGCAGAGCTCTGTTGGCCTTTGGCAGAGTTACGTCATGGGTGAATTGGGCCTCCATTGTCTAACATCAGGCAGGCTTGGCACCAGAGGAGGAGTGATGACAACAGTAGATGAACTTTATGTAGGCAGAGCTTGACATGCTTGAGGATCACTTGTCCCCGTCCTCCCACCATTTCAGAAGGAGTTCCTGAGCCTGCTCGTTTATCAGAAAATCGAAGTCAGTGTCGGGAGTGTGCATCAGGGTGCCTGCCAGCATAAACCTTAGGGCATCCTAATAGCTTTTCTCTCTTCTAATTATGCACATAATTTCTGATGACGAGTTCATGAAGTGAAGCATAACTTTTATTTTCACTCCAAGAGTCACTAAATGGACTCACTGGTTCACCGTGACTTGGCACACACACACACACACGAGCTGTGCAGCAAAACAGGAGAGGAAGCTGTCATTTCATCATCCAAGCACGGGCTACATTCAGCTTCAGTAATTTGCCCGTTCGTTGATGGTATTTTGTCAAGTGTTTTGGTAGACAGTGAGAGGAGGTCTGGTGCCTTCATCACAGAGCAGAACACAAGTTGGGTGTGATTCATGCTCCTTTGAGGGGTGACCACTGGCTAGTCTTTGACTCTCTCTGCGCCTCTGAGCATCACTCACCCTTTCCACCACATTTTAATTCGACCATCTGTCTTTTCCTTTCTGCTTGCACAGTCCCTGGTATGGTAGGACAGTCTCAGCTGAGGCCACCAAGTGTGTCAGCGATCTGATGGAGAGTATAGCAAACTCCTTTGTTTCAGAAGCAGTGATGGGTGTTTGTCTTATGTAGGTGCCAGGATTCCAGGGCAATATCTTCGTGTGAAATCAAGAGAGTCTGAAAATCTACTTGGATGACTTCACATGGGAAATGCACAGAAGTCAGCCTTAAAGAGATACAAAATATGAATAGAACTTGCTGTATTCCACTTAGGGAATAAATTGCCAGAATTCTGCAATTAAATCTTGCAGAGAAGAAGCCTTCTGGAACAAGCGTTAGTTTCTATACAGTTGAAATTGAAGTCTGTGGAACCTTGCTACATAAATACACTTGTGTTTCTTTTTGTTTATGAGTGATAGTAGTCCATTTTACTTACTTATGTGAGATGGAGCTTTAAGAAAAGATTTAAAAAGCGGAAGTATGATCACCGATGCTGCTAAACATACCTGTCCACAAGAAAACTCAGTAAGATATTTGGGAAGGGATGACTTTTGCATGTGGACTGTATTTATTAATTTTATGAGAGTGTAACTTAGAGAGCATAGCCTTACATCTTCAGAAATGAAGAAATTTAGAAGGCAACTGATCCTAAAACTAAGCAAACGCAATGGAAAATACAATGTATAAATAATGCTCTAGCTCTCCGCAGGGCGTTGTACTTCTGTGTCCAGATAGTCCTCCAATGAATCTTTATCATTACCAGTCTTCAGTCCCTGTGGTGTTTTCAGCCTGCAAAAACCTACCTGTCAAGATTCAGTGCCAAATATCACTAAGAACAAGCAAAGCCGCTTATTTAATGGCTTAGGAACCCTCTGATTCAACGCAGAGAACACAATTAGATAATAGCCTGGGGTCTTCTTGGAAATCAGCTGTATGTTTCTGTTGGTAACATTTAGTTGCTTTAACAGATGGTTTAGAAAATTGGGTTCTGTTTCCCAGGCTGAGAACATGAAGTGATCAAAACAAAGTTGTTTTTTTTAGGCAGTGCCCGGGGACAGAAGTCAAACAAGTTGACAGTTACCCAGTGGCTTTTAATCTGAGGACTGGAAAAAGCTGCTTGCATGAACTTTTTTTTTTTTTTATGTTTGGGATCAAATCCAGAAAACCTTGCAAAATTGATAAACTTTTCAACTTCGACATGGGGTCACTGGTCAAAACTGAGTGTCTTTTGACCTGGATTGATCATGCCATTATTCTGAGACATGAAGAGTATCCTGAAAGTTTCAGCTCTGCCAAAGTCAGACCAAGAACTTGAATTTAGCTCGCTCCTTCCACCTGAAGAAAGTTCTCCAATCCCAAGGTTATTGATTATTCTGACAATCTGGCTCACATTATTCATTACAAACTCCAGGAGACGTTAATTATATCTCTCACGAAGAACATAAAACATTTTAGTTCATCAGAATTCATAGGACAGGAATATAGTTGAGATGCTCACTCTGAATCCTTTACTACCAAGTTCAAATGTTGAAATATTTCTTACAAAATATATTTGCTGGAAGTATATCCTGCAACATACAAGCTTCCATAGCTCTATAGCTCCCACTCATACTGCAAGTCAACCAGCATACTGATTTATAGCCATAGCAGACATCTTCCAATTCTTGTCAGTGTTTCATCAATGAAGAGGTTTCAATTTCTGCAGATGGAAAGACCATACTGTTGAAATTAGACAGGTAACACTGAGGTTGCTTTTGAGAAAAAAAAAAATTCAAAGATAACTCTGAAGGACCAACCCAACCCACCACAGATAGGTATTAATTATGATCGTGAAGACCACAATCCAGTCGGGATCCTAAAGGATCCATTTCTAGTCCATGGCATTGCTGTACAATGTGGCAATTTAAGCACAAGAGACTGGCATCCCATTTTCCTCAATCCTATTTATAACCCACAATTTTACTACAGATATCTCTGTAAAATGCAACTAGTTTCCATCCACGTACCATAAAAGAAAACATTCCAGAATACCAAAATACCAGACACTAACTGTCATGACTGACATCCACCCACAATCTTTGAAGTGGAAACATAGAAATGCAGCACAGAACCATCCCCAGAATGTATGAAAAGCAAAATTTCCTACAAAATGAGGTCTAAGAGCATTTTTCAAAGCTGAAACCATATAATGTTTGGCTAGAACCGCTTGACTTAAGGGTGCACACATCTGGAGAGCCTGCCTCACAGCCTATTGCAACATGGATTGACCTCACCCTCTGTAAGCTCAAGAGTTAGAATTAATGTCTGAACATCTACTGCCTGTGAGAGAAAAGCAATCTGGCAGATCATGCTCAAGGTGCTTTGGTAGGACTGTTGGAGCGAGACAGACCTTGCCAAGGGAATAAGATCTCAAGGCTTGAGATGGATGTATGTCTTGGGAGCTTCTCAAGAGAAAAGGCCTATTTAGTGAGATACCTGAGGTCAGAGCTGACAGATAGAGTCAGGTAGGAGAGAAGGCAGGCAACAGCAGAGACTTTACACCACACCCCAACGTGTATGGGTAATCTTTTAATACCCAAAGGTCTTGATTCCCCTCTGGCAACCATGACCATAGAGGAGGCTGGATAGAAACCTCCTTTTCAGGTAGTTCAGGCAGTGGTGCTAGACAGCTGGCTGTAGCAGAAGAGTGAAACCAGAGACGTCAGCATGGTTTGTAGCTTCCTTCCATTAAAACTGCTTTTATTCATTTAGTTTTATTTCCATTTTATTGGTGGGATTTTCCACAATGCTCCCAAGAAAGTCACACAATAGACACAAGAATCATGAAACCCCGTTTAAGATATGTTGTCCTCAAGAGCAAACCCTTCTAATGCCAGCCTTTATAAAAATCACTGATATAGAAGCACAAGAATCACTCACTATAGCAGTTTTTTCTGTCTTTCAGTCTTTCACCAGATATTTATCTGTCTATACAGTTACTCTAGAAAGAAGACCAGAGAACATGTATCCAGAGGTGACATTCTCTGCCAAAACAGCCCTGGGTTTAGATATCAGCATGCCTGCAACTGCAACTCCAACTGTGTTCAGAAGACTTTCATTTATATATACTAATGTATATACATAAATACATATTTCCCCCACGCATTTTTGAAATAAAGAAAGATTTCCCACATACATGGTAAAAGAGTCAGAGAGTTCAAGGCTTACCATGGCAGCTGCTTTTATTTATCTCTATTACATCTTTGAAGGTGTTGGGTTCATCCTGAGCATTGGTGAAACTGTGAACTTTTTTGTAAGTTGGAGGAAACTCTTTTCCACCCAACTTTAAATATAGCTCATGATCCATACACCTCACTTCGCTTTCTGTAGCAATGTAAAGGATGTTTGTATGGGAATGCACTGGAGTGATACTTAGGTTAAAATTCTGACTCTTACCGGAGCATCCATGCCACACGTCATGGGCAGGTATGAGGCCAGCTGTAAGCACAGTGCACCCAGCAATTTCCCCGTCTGCTGCCCATATGGGATGAGTGACTGACATGTATCTATCGATACATACCCGTCGGATAGGCTGATACTGATGGACACCCATTAGATAGGCTGGAGCAAGCCCCACCTGTTCTGTATGTGAATCTGGGGCAACCTTCAAAAGACCCTGTCAGCCTATGAAACGCTGCATGGATGCATCATCTTAGGTAAGTTTTTCAAAATCTGTGCCTGTCTGTCACCTATAAAACTTAGACAAAAGACCTTGTTTTCTCCATTTTTGATGTTTGCACACTAGAAGATATTTGAGTCAGATTTACCCTCTAAGCATGGGGTACATCTAAGGTTGGTTAAATGCTTTTTTCTGCTCTGTGTGAAGATATTCACGGTTCACAAATGTTTCCAATCTCTCATTCAGGCAAAACAAACACCTCTGGAAGTGGAGGGGAACCTTGACTGCAAAAACAGCCTGAAGGCACTGTACTGCAGATGACACAAACCATAGATGAGAATTCCTTCATCATGGGAAGATCATTTCTGTGCAAAACATTAGTCAAGTGAGATGCCTTAAAAACACTTGCTCATTTCTTGGAAAATTCAATAAGAGGTGTGGTAGTTACTAACGCTTCCCTCTCCTTTGTACCAGGAAAAAAATGAAGGAGATTCTATGAAGGAGAATCACATTATAAGCACTCTGATATTTTACCCTTCTGTTCCATTTCCCTTCAAACTTTGGATAAAATCCATTTCATAGGAAGACTCGGGGGCTTTTGCTCTATTGCAACTCAGGTACCTTGAGGGAGGGAGGGAGGGAGGGAAGGAACCAGTAGAAGTGAGAGGCAGAAGCCATAAGCGTAAGGAGCTTCATGCTGCAACTTTTCCCCTTATGTCCATCTCAGAAGTACTTCAGTATATGATGTTCCTTGCTTCTCTTGACTGGGACAATAATCCATATACAAAAAATCAGTAAAGAAACAAGTTTATTACGTGGCTAAACTCAACAGAAGAGAGACTGCTGGCTCTAGCAGTCAGATCTTTTTAGTGTGTTGGGTATTTTCCATTAAATCTCATGTGTACTGTGCTATAGCAGAATAGGCATAAGAGGAATAGTGATGGAGACAAGAAATGAGCATAATACACTTAACTTTTAAAATACATTTCTCCATGTGGGATTTGTTAGCCTCTCCAGAGCTTAGAATTCACCTGAAAAGAAGAATCACATGAAAACACTCTTGATGTTTAGTGAACTCAGATCCTAATCTGATTTTCAATTTTTTATCAAATTTTGACAACTCAGGGAAGATTGAATAATACTGTTCCTACTTTATTTTTCCTTGGTCCTTCTCCCAGTCTGTAGGAACATCACTCATGATGGATAGAGGTAACAAATAATCTTTTTTTCTTTTTTTTTTTTTCTGAAGAAAAGATTATCTGCAGCCCAAGTATCCATCTGTATTTTATTTGAGCAAAGAGACAAACCCGAGACAATCCATTTCCAGCCAAAATCAACAACCTTGAGAAATAAAGTCATGCTCACCAGCTTAGTCATCCTGTATGTTGCCCATTTGATTGGGCTTAGAGCAAAACAATAAACTAAAAAGAATAGTTTGTGTTGCATTAGGATCTGTACCAAGGTCTGTAAGAGGAGCCAGAGAAAAAATGACTCACACACCGGGAAGAATTCCACCTGTTCCCATCCAACTTATGTTTCCCCATCAGGCTGGAATCAGCTGATGCACTGGTTCCCATGGGAATATTTTCAGCTCAAACAATGTACACATTTAAAACCACTTCCTGAGTCTGTCCTATTTACAACCATGTTTGCATTAAATGCTGTTCTCTAACCAACACAGAGCCTGGTGCTGAGAGAGCACTTCACTCCCAGACTTCAGCTCTGTGATGACTTTTTAAGGAAATTAAGAGTAACTGGTGTGAAAAAGACATTACTATCACCAGGACTGGGAAAAAAAAATATTGAAAAGCTTCTCTGTGCAAAAGGTTTTGGTGGGAAGCAGAAACAAGGGGAAGGAAATTAATTTGCTTGAAGAGATATGCTAAAGACCATGAAATTCAAAACAAAGCCATGCCATGTAAAGAAAGGCTTACAGGATGGCTACGGCAATGGCCTAAAAAGCACTAGCTAGAGATATTTCATGAGTATTTCTTCCAGTAATTGAAAATTGAATATTAAAAGACTGGTTGATTATGCATAAAAGGATGTATCAGTAGTTAAAATCACGCAGCCACTGGATCCCAGTGCCCACTACAGCTGTCTCTCTTCCTATGCTACCTGGCCACAAAACCGAACAGAAGTAGGGGCTGACCATAAGCAGGAAGATTTTAAAGGGACTTTTGCAAGCCGTTCCTCCAGATGCCTCAGAAGCACAATTCTGCAGATGCAAATCAGCCTTGAATATAAGGAGCAAACCAAAATTGTTCCATTGCATTCCTTTGCTTGGCGTCCGAGTGGGCGGGGAGGAACTTGCTTCTGCATCACTCTTGGTGAAGCAGTGTGAGTGAGAGAATTAGGCAGCAGGCTGGAGTTCATGGATGTGTCTGTGCAGATAGGTACAGGCATATGTGATCTTGTCTTGCTACGATCTCAGCCAGCCAAATATCCACAAGATAGACATGGTTTTACTGCACCAGATCCATATCCATCTGTATGGACTTCTGTGATTATCTTCTGAGGTCTAGTTCTGATGTTGCCACTAATTCGTCTGTGACTGCGTGATCACTTCTGCATTTCAGACTATCTTCTACTTGAAAGACTTTGCAAGAGTGATGGTGTGTTGAGGGATCAGTCCTCAGCTGATGAATTTATTCTTACACAGACGTTGGATTGGTTCTGAAGAGAACTGGGTCCACTCTCTAGCACAGTTAATAATGCTTCTGATTTCAGGCATGCCATTTATTCTTCTATCTGCAAAACAAGGATAAATATTTCATCACTTGAGCAGAGTTTATAAAAAAATATCCATCATATGAAATGTGTTTTGTGAACTAGGTTATTACAGTGATCATCAGTAAAGTAAGCACTTATCATGCAAGTGTCATCAGCTGCAACTAGCTTTAGCTTCTATACAATTGTTGTTGCTGTTACTATTATCTTGTTATTACCTATTCAAAACTTAAAAAAAATGATCCCTAATGGAAAATTAAAGATTATTTTTTAACAATGCTAAATAGTACTATAGTCTATTTACTCCATTTACTGTTGCTCTAAGAAAGACATTTCACTTCAGTCCTAACAACTAGAATACTGCAGAATGTTCCTACATGGTTGTTCTTCAAATAAAACTTGTTGTCTTTAAAAGTGAATCCACTAAGCCTTTAGGTTAAGGTCATGAATCCTTCTGTAGCATGTTCATAGCTTAGATTTGAGCCAGATGTTTTACATTTTTTCGTGCCTGAGTCATGGGCTGGATGTCTGACTATTGACCCACGTTTTGGAGTGAAAAACGTCAAGAAATCCTTTGCGGTAACTGTAGTTTCCTGTCAGCTGGAAAAATGTTTGAAACTCTTTCTCATGAACTTCTGTCCCTCACTGGCTGGATTTCCTGTCCAAGACCTTTCTAAGTGGGTTGGCATGATGACAAACTTTATCTAATATGCAATCGCTGATTAGAGAAAAAGTGAATCTAAGTGGCAGCTTAGACAAACTCTAAGGAAACTTTTTTCCTAACTCAATTTTTTAAGGTGAGAAGGCATATGGCAAAAGAATATCATAATTTCAGTTTGTGTATCATTCAGACTAGTGCCCTCAGAGCAGTTACTAGCTAACATTCATGATTCTATTTGTACTTGGCAATATTCACATTTCAGATGTACTTGAACAGATTGGGTTTTGTAGTTAGCAAGAAGAAGAAAGAAAAAAACAAACATCATGAGAGCTTGAAACAACCTAGAAGGTTGGATATTTGTATTGTCAGGAACAATTCAATTCAAATCTATGCAAAGAATGAAACTGAATTCAATATGAGATTAATCTGGACTACGAGTGTTTTCTATACCACTGTGGTTTTGATTATGAGGCAATAAAGGACAGAGGGAGAAATTTTGAAGCCAGTGGCTATGCCAGACAGGCTGGCAGTATTTGCCTGAAATCTCCTGCCCCATCAGCATTTGTTGACCAGGCCTGGTAAAGAGATAAATGAGCTAATGTGACTTGTGGAGGTCAATTGCCTCTTAATTCACCTGCAGATGTTGAGCTCTTTGAGAAAAGGAGATCCCAACTGAGGAGTTAGCCTTCTTTAGATGGGTAATCAAGAAGCAACTAAGTCAGAGGTCGGGTGGCAAGTTGATTACAATCAGTTGATTTTTTGAGAAGGGAAAGATGCAATTTAAAAGATCCGTAGCAGGTCTCCAGTTCCGTGCAGTGTGTTTGTATAGAAAGCTGTGTGAACCTTTCGTTTATGGGCCCAGGTTTAATGACAAGGTAATGCTGCTCAGGCTCTTCATTGATGACTCTTATGATAAGAATTTAGATCACTAGTTTTTGCAAGTTTTCTTCCCAGGAGGATCTTGCATTTAGCTTCCTATATAAGGCACACTAGGTCAGGCTCTCTGACACTAAAGTGCCCTGGTCGTGATTTGAATTGATCTCTTAGGAGACTTGAAAGGAAACCCCTGAAATGAGAGGTGCTACCAGAACAAATTTTGCTTTCTTATGAGGCATTTAATCAAAATTCTGCTACTTAGTAGGTATTATAATGGCAATGCAGCTGATTACAAATCTACATAAGTCCTTGAAGAACCCCTCAGTGCTTCTTTTCATCTTAAAGCATTAAGCCAAAATTAATAAGAAATTATCTTCGTGATTTCTTACCATTAGACCGATATTTCTTAAATCAGATATTTCCAGAACAAGACCTAGCTTGTATGATGAGGAGCAGTAAGAAAGAAAACCTCAGCCGTGGTCTCCGTATGGCAGCCACCCAGAGCATACACATCTCCAGGGGCTTGTATTGTCATGGCAAACTTTTTCATTCTGAGATGTTCAAGAAGACAAACTAGAGACCACCGTTCAGCAGATTTTCTCTTATGTATCTGTCTCTGTGTTGCTGTGGACACCTCTTTTATTTCTTTCTTTGAGCTATAGAAAACTGATCACTTGGTACTGCTGATTTTATTAGTTGCTGATGGACATGCAAGATTCCAAACTGCATCATGTCTGAAAAGTTAAAAGTTTCGTGGAGGAAAGTACTCTGTGGCTGAAACCAGGTGCCAAGACCAGATGCACAACTAACAACTGCAGTTGATTTGTGTGTCCACTCTGTATCTGGAGGAACATGCACATGAGCCAAACTGCTTTAACTGGAGGCAACAAATAGAGAGTTAGAGTACTAGCACTTAAAACAATCATGAAAGTTAAACTCCATTCTTCAGTAAAAGCCTCAGAAAATGCCCCCAGCTAGTGGTTTAAGACACAAGCTCTCCTCAAACTTACACCCACAATGTGCATTCCTAGAAAAAAAGGAAGACAGTTTTGTAGACAATAAACCTGCTTGCCACTTGAGAAAACAAAACTACTTGCATTTGTGATACCTTATTCTGTATAAACTTAAACACTCTGAACATACAACTTTCTCATCCTCTTTGTTGTTTTTGCACTATATGTCTATTCTCTCCCCATCCAGTACATAGCAAGATGTTTTTATAAATGGACAAGTATCAGTTTCACTACCATGCAGACTACAAGCTCCTGTAACAAGGCCATTTTAATCCCATTAGCAGGCTTGGTTCAGCTCTGATCCAAGCTCCAGCTTGCAAAAGAGGCCAAACAATTTTGCAGGTATAAAGATAGGACATGACAATCAGCACGGAAAGACCATGCTCGAGAAGAAAATGCTCTGGTGACTGGAGCTTGGCCAATTCTCTGCTAATGTAGAGCCAAATCTCAGACCTTTCATCTACTACTTTCTCATGTCCCTAAAAAGGAGTTGGTGGCAAAGTGAGGAGGAAGGGGAAGTGGAAGAATGTAAGGAAAGTTGAAAACCTCCAATTCTTCCATACAGGTGTTCAGGATGTACTGCAATCACACCTTTACTAACACTGATCATAAAGTATTTGTCAGCAGAACAAAAATAATCATAGAATGGTTTGAGTTGGAAGGCACCTTAAAAGATAGTTCTTGTCTAACTCCTTGCAATGAACATCTTCAGCTAGAGCAGGTTGCTCAGAGCTCCACCCAGTCTGGCCTTGAATGTTTCCAGGGATGGAGCTTCTACCACCTTTCTGGTCAACCTGTGACAGTGTTTTACCACCCTCACTGCAAAAAAAAAAAAAAAAAAAAATCTCCCTTATATCATAGAATCATAGAATGGCCTAGGCTGGAAGGGACCTTAGAGATCATTATATGTAGCCTAAACCTATTCTCTTTTAGTTTAAAACAATTACCCATTGTCCTGTTGCAACAGGCCCTGCTGAAATAATTGTCCTCATCTTTTTCACAAGCCCACTTTAACTACTGAAAGGCAACAGCGAGGTGTCCCTTGGAGCATGTCCCTGGCAGTAGTGATGTGCTTGTCAGTGCAAGGAATGTAACTGTACAGAGAAGCTGTGGTAGCAGCACTTTAGCTGTGTATGTCAGAGCAGGGCTGGCAGCAGAGGACATCTAGTGGTGTTTAACTGTAAATTATAAGAATAAACAGGAGTCCGTGCATTATTCCCCTGGCAATGCTGGCTCCCAGGGTGCAGCTGCTGTGTTCAAGTGCTGCAGGAGCAGCTGTGTGCCTTCAGGGAGCATTTGTACTCCTGGTCTTTGCAACTCAACAATGTATATCTGCATTGCACAAAAATGAGGTATTTATGTACACAGGCTGGAAGCACAGCTACAATTTGTATTCTTATAGATAAACATGTGGAGGAGGAAATATACTACAAGTTTGTCTTTTAATGAAGCTATGAACTATCACATGGTTTTTGCTTACAAAAATACAATTCTAGGGTATGTCAGAAAAACTGAAACTAAAACTAAATTGCTGTTAGCATCACAAAAATTTATGTTACCTATTGGGATGGGACACTGCTGTGAAGATTCAATGAACAGTTACATTCCCAACATTATCACTATCATGTGCTTTTTTACCCCTTTATTAGCCACTCTGTGTGATACTGTGTCCCCAAAGAGAAAGCTTCTAATTTTATTTATTTATTTATTGAAAAATGCAGTCGAGAAGGGAGGTGAGGAGACCCACTGAAAAAGCTGTCTTTTCTGTTTAGCTACACAGTAAGCGTAACTTTGGGATGGATTTTTGGCACAGTAGCCTCTCTGGTCCTGATCCAGCAAAGCCCTGAAGACTGAGGCTGGAGTTAAACATACTTTGAACATGCTTTGCTGGACGCAGCCAGAATGCTGAGTACTTTGCACAGTCAGTTCTTAGGTGCATTTATACAGTAAACAAATACAACGCTAAGAAGTCACCAGAAGTTCCAACTGTGTTCTGAGAATTTATTTCTATACTCCTAGAAAATTAACTTGAGTGCTGAGCTGAAACCAATCAATAGGTGAACCGCAATGCATGTGGCAGACTCTTTGGTGAAGTTAATATTATGAGTGTGACTGCGGTTTTGCACAGAATATCCAGCCTGATAAACTGGAGCTTTTTAAACTGTTGTGTTCCAGAAGACAATGTGATTTGACACTTATGTGATTGCCCAAATTGTCAAAATTCATAAAAAAGCAATTTTCTTGGAGTCATTGATTTTTCTTTTGCTTGTTACTTTTGAGAAAAGAAAGAAAGAAGAAAGACTATTCAATCCAAGTTGCACATTCCACTGCTAATTCTTGAATGTTATGAGCGACACTTTGTTTAGGCTGAAATACTGGCATGCAGTACTAATAAAATCTCACATCAAGATAGAACAAAATGCCAAACATTGGGGAACCCTAACCTGAAAATTTATGTTATGGGAATAATGTTTTAACAGATCACTCTTTAAAGAACCTGTTGTAATGAAGTAGGACAGTTTGCTGTTGCAGAGTGAGACATGTTCAGATCCACACATGTAGAGACGTGACCTACTGAGATACTTCTAGACATCCTGAGCATCTTGTGGCAACTGAGATATCTAGAGGATTCCTCCTGACCTCCATCTGCTGCTCCAGAAAAGTGTGGGATCCCCCTAGATCCTTCATCATAACAGTGAGCCCCACGTTTGAATACGTTAGAGACGTCCCTCTCTTGTTTCAGCTGATGTCCACTTTCTCTTACAGTCCCACAATGAACCATGGGTCTGTCTTCCTGATGACCACCTCATAGACAAGGGAAAGCTGCTATTAGGAACAATATTGCTGTATTCTACTTGCACATAGATATGGGAAGACAAAGCTTTAGGTGCAAACAGTCTCCTTTCTGGGATGATCAAGCCTGTTTTCTTCTGCCTCCTGTCACGCCATGTGCTCCACACCCCTAAGTGATTTTGGTGGCCCTCCATTAGCCTTGCTCAAGTTTATCAATATTTTTCTTTTATTGGGTACCCAAAACTTGCCGTATCACAATATTCCATGTATGGCTAATGAGTGCTAGTTAGAGGGGACTAATCACTTCCCTCCAATATCTGGCTACACCTCTGTCAGTACAGCACAGTATCTTGTTAATATTCATTGCTGCCAGGGCATGCTGCTGGCTCAAGTTCAGGTTGTTGCCTACCAGAACTTGACAAGCATTTTTAGGAGCATCCACAGCTTTTCTGTACAACCTGTGCCTGTACCTCACTACTCTGATAGTGAAGAATTTTTTCCTTGTATCTGGTCTAAATCTACCCACTTCCAGTTTAAATCCACTACACCTTGTCCTATCACTACGTACTTTTAACTTTTGTAAAAACTCCCTTTTCAGCTTTCCTGTAGGCCCCCTCTAAATACTGGAAGGCAACTGAGGACAACCGGCGCTGGTGGGAGTGTCACCCGCCCCTGGTACAGCACCACGGCCAGAGCCCTCATCCCTCGTGGCCGTGGGACTGCACGCACCGGGGACGCGCCCGCCGGAAGGGGCATCAGGGAATCACAGAATGTTCGGGATTGGAAGTGACCTCGAAAGATCATCTAGTCCAACCCTCCTGCCAGAGCAGGATCACCTAGAGTAGGTCACCCAGGAACGTGTCCAGGCGGGTTTTGAAAGTCTCCAGAGGAGACTCCACAACCTCCCTGGGCAGCCTGTGCCAGGGCTCTGTCACCCTCACAGTGAAATGGTTTTTCCTAATGTTCTCTCCTTATGGGGCAAATACTTCTCCAGTCTCTGCCACAAAGTCTGCACAGCCCTGGCCTTTAAGCAAGAGGGTGGAAGGGGTTCAGAGGCATCTGTTTGTGCTCTGGCCTGCATTTTTCATGCTGCATTGGCAATGTAAGTCAGTCTCTAAGCACTGATACCTGTTTACAAGTCTCTAACCCTGATGATTTCTTGACTTGTATTGAAAGTGCCTGAAAAACTCTTAGGAAATGTCAGGTTACTTTGCTACGACAATTTCAGACTTTTGTTTTTTTTTCCTTCGCTTTGGCTAACAGTGGTTTATTAGTGCTTGCAAAACTTTTTTTTTTTCAAAAGAAAAACACATCCATGAACAAAGCACTAGGGTGCTTCCCAGGATATGGTTATAAATAAATGTCAGGAATTCATGACCTCCCAGTGCATTACATGTTATTAAATGGGAGAGAGTTTAGGGGGAAAAGAAAGGTCTGCAATTCAGGAGACAAAAATATCCCTGAAGATTTACTTTGTCAAATGCACATGAGTACAATCCTCTCAGATTATTTTCCACTTGGTGGTGGCCATCAGGTGTCAGATTCAGTTGTCTGGTGGCTCATTCTGTCCCTGCAAGAGATGTTGTCTTTTATTTAGTTTCCTAAGGAGGCAGGTAAGTCCTGCCCCTGCTACCTGTGACCTGAGCTTGGATGTCCTGCTGTCTTCCCAATACTCTTTAAAAAAACATTGGACTGACACATGGTCTTCAATCCCCATCCCCTTCACAGATCTCCTCCTGGAGACCTAACTCTTTCTTGCAAAGGCTTATACATCCATCAGCTTTTGAGTTTCTCCAGGAATTCAGAACACTCTAGTCCTCCCTGTGTTATTACAACCTGTCTTTGCAAAGGTCCCTCATCTTCTTCCATGAGCTGATATTCTCCAGCTCTAGAGGTCTCCAGAGGACACTCCACAACAGCAGGGAGCTTGGGGCAGAAGGAGAACCCTATGTGCCAGTATAGGTGGGGGACTGACCTGTTGGAGAGCTGCGTAGGGGAAAGGGACCTGGGGTCCTGGTAGACAGCAGGATGACCATGAGCAAGCAATGTGCTCTCATGGCCAAGAAGGCAAATGGCATCCTGGGGTGTATTAGAAGGGGGATAGCTAGTAGGTTGAGAGAGGTTTTCCTCCTCCCCCTCTACTCTTCCCTGGTGAGGCCACATCTGGAGTATTGTGTCCAGTTCCGGGCCCCTCAGCTCAAGAGAGACAGGGAACTGCTTGAAAGAGTCCAGCGCAGAGCCACAAAGATGATGAAGGAAGTGGAACATCTCCCTTATGAGGAAAGGCTGAAGAAGCTGAGTCTCTTTAGCTTGGAGCAGAGGAGGCTGACGGGTGACCTCATTCATGTTTACGAATATATAAAGGGTGAGTGTCAGGAGGACAGAGCCAGGCTCTTCTCAGTGATGTCCAATGACAGGGCAAGGGGCAATGGATACAAGCTGGAACATAGGTGGTTCCACAAAAATATCAGAAAAAACTTTTTCAGTGAGGGTGACCGAGCACTGGAACAGGCTGCCCAGGGAGGTTGTGGAGCCTCTTTCTCTGGAGAGGTTCAAAGCCTGTCTGGACACGTTCCTGTGTGACCTGCTGTAGGTGATCCTGCTCTGGCAGAGGGGCTGGACAAGATCTTTCGAGGTCCCTTCCAACCCCTGACATTCTGGGATTCTGTGATTCTGAGAAGAGGGATGTGACTGTCCATACCCAACACACCCACACCCACACAACAGTGATTGGGAGGGGAAAACACCTCTGAGGGGAGGACAGAGGTGAGGATCTGCCACCCTGCCCCTGGACACAGCTGGAGATGAAAACCCACTCATCACCCTCCTCCTGGGACGCAGGGTTGGTGACAGCCCGTCTGTAACACCACTAGTTACAGCCCCCCCACACACACACCTGTAGGGCGTGGAGGGGATCACGACCCCCAAGCCAGTGCCTGTGGGGTGCCTGTGAGAACATGGGGACACACACAAACACATCCCACCCAGCCGCCGCCCCCGCAGTTCCCGCCTCCCCCGAGGGGACCGAGCCGCGCTCCCCGCCGCTCCCGCCGCCGCTCCCGCTCCCTCCTCCCCAGACCCCCCAGGGGAGCGGGCGATGCCGGCGGGGCTGCCCCCGCTTCTGCTGCTGCTGCTGCTGCTGGCGCTGCCTGGCCCGGGGCCGGCGGGTGAGAACGGGGAGAGACTGGAGGGGAACCGCCCTCCCACCCGAGGGGGGACGGGAGGAGATGGGGCGGCGGGGTCGCAGGGTTCGGTCCCTGTCCGGCGGGGCAGGGAGAAGCCGCTGGGGTGGGGAGTTTGCAGCGGGACAGGTTAGAAGAGGGTTTTGGGTTTGAGGTTTTATGCTGGGTTTTTGGGGGGTGGGTGGAGTTTTTTTTCCATTTTCCATTTTGTAAAAATCGAACCTTTCCGGCTGGAGCAGTCTGAAAGAGAAACTTGGAGGGGAGCAAATGGGCTGTGATTTGCATGTTGTGTTTGGAAATACTCGTGTGTCCTTTGGCAAGGATTGGGTGCCTCGCATTGATTTTCCCCTTTTTACTCGCTGGGATTTGACATCCATAAACCAGGCGCTTAAATGATTCTTTAATGCATGGGCTTAAGAGCAGGCACTCTCAGGCAGCTCCTGCTGCCCTCGCTGCCCCTTTGTTCCCCACAGCAAGGGTGGGAAACTGCTGAGGAAAAGCTGATGAGGAAATAGGCACCATGGGGTGAACCTGCCCTGGTCCCCAAACCTGCCTGGACTCTCCAAGACATGCCTCCCCCATGCTCATTTCTACCTGTGCCCACAGGCTGCCAGGGGCAGCTCTGTCTGCTGCACCCTTCAGTCTTCACCCCCGGGTGACTCGGACACACAGAGACTGCTTTGCCTGGATAACAGGGCTCTTCTTGTTGCATTCTCCACATATCCTGCCTTGCCAGAGCGGTTAGTGCTCTGAAAGTCAGATGAAGGACACCTCTGGAGAGCTTTGGGGTCTGGGTAACTATTTCTTCTCTGTCTTCTATTTTGTTTGAGCCTTTGTAAAAGTAGAGGGAAATTCTACGTAGGGCAAGAAAATACAGATAAGTTTGTGACAACAGGTTCAGCATAAACTTCTCCATCCTCATCCCATTTCCTGTCTCTATAAACCATTTGCAAAAGATGTGAACATTGCTATAACCATGCATTTCTCTCCCAACCCCATTTGTATTCTGCTGTGAGGGTAGGAGAGCAACGTCATGGTTCTCCACAGAACGATTCTCCTTCTGATGCCCTACAACCACAAGCACGTGCCTCCAACTGTCAAGACCTTACAAACAGGTTTGTGTGCTAGTTTGGAGATAGATATCTCTCCTATCAGCTAGGATTTCTTCATCTGTGGAAACAGGTTATGTTACATCATCTTTGTTGAGAAAAGTACAGCTGAAATGTCTTACATTCCTTATATATATTGCCTAGAAAAGAGCAGGGAATATAGCATGATTATTGTGAAATTATCTGTAGGGGTTGGAGGTATTCTTACTTCTAATTTAGGAAGTATACTGAAATATAAGAGCCATATACTTATTTCGAGGGCTAAGATTTCAGGGTCCTGAAAGTGAAGTTAGCAGATTGAATTGTGAACTCTTAGTTCAAGATACTACAGCTACCATTGCAGTTGGAAAAGAACATAAAAATATATACAATACATCTCTTACAAAAAATGCTTGGTAACCTACCCAAAGGGTTAATGCTGATGGAAAGAAGAGCACTAAAAAAGAATAACCTACTTGGTCCCTTCTGCTACCTGTTAAGCTATGGCTGAGCATCGGAATGAAATAGCTGGGGTTACACCATGATAAGTGAGAACAAAACCACCATCAGTGACATATTAGAAAATAGCAGAAACAGCAAAAAAGAAGAAACGCATTCCCATGAAACACATTGCCATGGAGATCTTTCACTCCTTAAAGTAACAGTCCAATCTTGTGTGTGCTTGTGGACTTATTTGTTTTCTCAGTTGATCATATTCTCAGTTAACGTTCCTCTGCTGAGAACTTGGAAGAGATAAATGTACCATAAACAGCTGTTGTAAGCCAAGTACATCTGTAAGTAGTGTGTTATATGTGGTCATCACCCTGTCAAGATAACCTGTCATAAGTCCACTGGATGTGATAACAGCTCAGTGCCATACACCTAATAAACCTAGAGTAAGAGAAGATCAGTTTAGACCATTCTCTCTGCTGCCTATTGTAAGAAAATACTTTGCATTTTTTATACTAATGAGCTGGCCAGAGCATTGTGCTTTGGGTAGGAAGAAATCAGCTGACATGTAGAAGGCTTTGGAAAGTGCTGTTGGAGAGTGGTTAATGGAGAAAAGTCCTTTTGTCCCTGTGACAGTCAGGGACACGCATGCTTTCCTGATGCTATATGCCCTCCTTGGATTACTAAACTGGTGGAGGGAACTATACCGAAGAGTTGCTGGTGCACAAGAAAACCTTTCAGCACCCAGGAATTTTCACCTGACTGAAGGTGATCCTGGTACCGTATGATCAGGGAGCTGAAATTTAGAGCATCTATTCATGAAAGCACCACTGTTCAGTGCTATTCGCAGAAACAATCTGCTACATTGAAATAAATCTTTTTTGAACTAATTTGTGCTGGAGTTGGTCCAGGCCCCACTCATGCAGGGAACTGGAGTCCCAGTTATTACATGCTCATTTGGCAGGAGGTTAAAGGCTTATACTGCTTAAGAAAAAAAATCCTGGTGCATACTTTATTACAAATTAATCTGTCATAGTCCTCTTTTTTTTGGCAAACAGTTAAAGAGTTCAAGATGCTGCAGTTCATTCTAACATACTAGATATGAGCAGAGAGGACTGCATTGACTTGTTATACTCTTCTAAATCTGTGGTGACACATTCAGTGATTTCACTGGGGCCAGGATTTCACCCTACTAATATTAACTGGATATCTCTTTCCAGACATGTGGGTACAGCTGGAAATACAGAGCATAATTCAATGGTATTTCTACACCACCCAGGGAAGCACTGAGCAGCAGTGGCACTACTCCATTCATAGAAAGAGTTTAGCTGCCCCAGGCAAAGCTCCTTAGCTCAGTTACAGCATGGGAGCGACAGAACCATGCTGACCCTGGTGCCAGCGGCGGCTTGTCGCTGCTGTCTTTCATGGCACGTGGAGGTTTGGTATGCCCAGTTCCTTAATCAGAGCTTTTTTATGTAAAGAGTTTTTACTCACCTACATACACCAGTGACTTACAGAAATAATTTTATGTATTTATGTATTATGAAATACATAGATATAATGGAGTAGTTAAGTTTTTTCTGGATGAAGATAGTGCTCTGTGAGCCATGAAAATAATGAGTTTTCTTCTATGTTGTGCCTGTTTGCTGACATCTTGAAAAAAGGCAGAGTTTTTGACATCCAGTAGTCATCTGCTAAAGTGAATCTTGGAGACAAGACTGCATCATTTTTTTTTTATCCATATTTCAACCATATTTTGGAGTTTCCAAGGTATTTATACAGTACCTCGGGTTAATCCTTAGTTGATCTGACTCATGCAAACCAGTGGTGACAAGCTGAGCTTCCTCTTAGATGTGCAAGCTAAGAGTCTAACCACCTTCTCTGCCTACAGATAGACCATCTCAGTTGCCACAACTTTTTATGTGTGATTTGGAACCCACAACACTCCTTGCAATGAAAGGAGAGCTGTTGTGTGAGAGTCTTGGTACCTCAATTTCCTCAATATGTCCAAGGTCTTAGTAGAAGTTTGTGGAGTATTAGGGTACACCAACACTTCCAAATAAACGAGGACCAGGATCAAGGCTGAAGCACTGAACAGTTGGTTGGCCACACTGCTTAGCTGGTAGCTCCATCTCTGTCTTGTCTTTGGTCTTCCATGGTGTCTTCTAAGCTGCCACTTAGTATAAAAATGAATTACAGCAGGATATTTTGATTTCATCACAGAGATATCTTTAATGTTCATTTTGATGACCACTACATATACAGAAGCAAATTGAATATATTTAAAAACTGGAACTTTTTTTTTTTTTAAAAAAAGGAAAACATAGCTGATTTTTTTTTTGTAAAATACTGAAGGTTAATTATGTATAGGTATCTGTTACGTTCTTTAGAAAAAAATCATTCAGACTCAGCTGTAGGTGTACGAACTTTCTTTTTCAGTTTTTTTGCAGGCTGGGTAGGAAAAATCTAGTTTTGGACAGAGAAGCTATCAAATAAACTAAATACTGGGCTAGGCAAAAAAAAAAAAAAAGTCTGAGTAAATAAAAGAAGTATTTCAGTAAGAGATATTTCAGTAATTCCTGTCTCATCTGGAAACAAGATATAAACAAGTTAGTTCCACAGGCAGCAGAAGTGATGGTGCCTTGTTTCCTGTGACCTTTTATCTCCTGTTTGGATTATTTTGCATCCACGAATGTGAGACTTTTTCCAAGCATTTCCCGTGGTGTTTCTCCTGCCACAGAAACCCTGCCATAAGCCCTTCCCTCCATATGTGAAGAGGTCAGAAAGACACGCAGGCTTGTACAAACTCCAGCCAGTAGAGAACCACACTCACAATGTGCAACATGAGCAACAAAGTAGTAGATGTTTCTAGAACTGCAAGCTGTGATAATAATGCTATTTAGACATTTTCCTTCCACTGATTCTCTGTAGGAGCAAAGGGACACTTTGCTTCATTTTTTCATCCTTTGTGGCGTGAGTGCTTCTGGGGTTATACTAGACATGCCAGGGCTTTAATCTTATCTGGCAAATTTTACTTTTCTATCTGGAGTCGACCTAGAAAGAATAGTTTAGAAAAAAAGCCTGTGAAAGGAAATATTTGGAAAAAGATATTATTGGAAAAAGAGTATCTTTGTTCAGGATTTAGTAAATATGGGTGACAGATGCTAAGAATGATACATTGCACCAGATGTTTTATGTATGTTAGGAAAAGGAAGTATTGGGGTTGTAGCAGAGCGCATCCATTTGTTAACCTTTCTGGAAGGTGCTGAAGGGAGGACTTATACATAAAAACATAATTTCTATAAACTTTGAAGTATGTGTAGAAGATTAATCATCTTGCAAGCTTGGGTCAGATGCTCAGCTGACGTAAAATGATGTAATTCCACTGGACTTAGTGCAATTACATTGATTTATACCAGCTAAGTGTATCATACCTACTCCTATAATTTGTTTTCCTAATTATAATTGAGATCAGAACATAAGCAATGTTCAGCACTCCTTCAGGAGTTATTCCATTATTTTTTTAGTAGAAAGAGATCCCATAACCCCAAACTGAAATGTAGTATGTACTGTACACAACTGTATGGGAGGAGGACTTGCTCTTGAGAGTCTCAGTTTGAAATTTTTATTCTCAATCATTTGGGAATTAAAATAATTTATTAACAGCCTAAATGGTTTCAAATCAAAATAAGCCAGGATTCAAGTTGGAGTAGGTTTGATAGGATCAACATGTTAACAACCTTCTCTGGGTCTTGGAAAAAATAATTGAATAGTTCAATCATAGTCTTACGGAGGTTGGAAGGGATCTCAGAGATCATCTGGTCCAATCTTTCCTGTGAAAAGCATGGTCTGGACAAAATGGGCCAGCACTCTGTCCAGCTGAATCTTAGAAGTGTCAAATGTTGGGGAATCCACCACTTTCCTGGGGAGAAATAACTTACAAGTAACTCTAAGTCTCCAGATCAAATCCAATTCCTTCAAAGCTTGATAATATATTTGCATTTAGAAATTGCATTTAGAAATGCAAATGCCACCAGAATTTGCAAAGCCTGTCTTAGGTGTGCTCTGCAGTCTGAATTCCCAGCAGAAAAATCTCTCTGAGCCCTGCCAAGGGTGAAGGGACAGCAGCAGAAATTGATGTTACCAAAAATGGGAATAAGAAGAAATTGTATCTCCCTGGTTGGACTAGATGATCTTCAGAGTTCCCTTCCAACCCCTACCATGCTGTGATTCCCTGGTATGGAAGCCAGCTGCTGAGAAAGCAGGAGGCAAAAATGAGTTCTTACAGGAAAAAGAAAGGATTGCACCGAGATGGGGTATGGGGTGAGGGCTGCAAAGGGATTGGGAGCTGTTCCTGCAACTTCTTCTGGTACTGGCGTGGGAAAGGAAGGGCTGCCACAAGCTTTACTTGATTTCTCCCAGTGCCCTCATGTTAATGCTGTAATTTAAAGACGGTTTCTACGGACAGCCTAGGGAAGAAAGTAAGGCCCTCTCTAATCTGCTGGCATTTGCTGGAGGTGTGTTTTTTCCTGGTCATTTTAGACTCAACATAATTTTTCTACTGCTTCTGCAAAAATTACTCTCTGATTTCTGACACGGAGCAGCTTTTCTCATCCTATTCAGTGGAAAATATTGTTTGTTCCATCACTCAGAGACCACGAAGAAGATGATCCCCAGAAATAACTCCACAGCAGTAATTGACCACTTCTTAATCCTATATACCTGAGAAGAAAAACTGGAAAACAGTCTTTTCAATTTAAAATGTTCTGTTTACTATCGTGTATGATAGCAATGATCTCTCATATTAGATGTTACCAGAAATTCCGAAGTTGTATTTTATAGAATCACAGAATTATAGAATCATTGAGGTTGGAAAAGACCTCCAAGATCATCTAGTCCAACCATATAGTATCCTGTTCATCATTTCCCTAATGATTTATTTGCTCCAAGATAATTTTATTCATTGGAAGTTTGGCATAATGATACTCACACACACTCTTCATCTTTGCACTAGAGATCACACTGAAGATATTTAGGAGCTTAAAAAGGCAGGTAGGACATATGTTCTTTCCTCTAAGGTGCTTTTAAAATTTCTATTAGGCAAATCCATGTTTCTTCAGGCATGCAGATACAACAGAAAGTCTCACCTGAGTCTTTAGACAAACAGGTTCATGGAAAGCTGAGTTGATTAAAATGTGCTATTAGATATCTACTGTAATCTACAGAGGCCAGTAAGGGACTGACCTCAAAACATCTACTGGCTATAATATATCATACATTGTTTTTAGGTGACAAATATATTGGCACATTGTTTTTAGGTGACAAATATATTGGCATTTTTCCTGCTTCCTTTGGGAACCTGTGAGTCTAAACTACCTCAGCGGAGCTAATTATTTTTTTTCCTGCAATTCATCCTAAAATTTCCTTTGCATAACTTCATCCTATTACTCATAGTCTTACCTAATGGTCCGTGGTCCCTCTGAAATGTAAAACTACACATGCTTATATGTAATACATGCATAGATACTTTCTGTGTCCCTTAGCACCGTCATTAGTTTACATTATACTTGGCTAGGTTTTCAAAATCTTTTTTTCTAGCATAATATTTGTTGTGTCACTAACATGTAATTAGTTGCTGGTTTACTCTAAATTTCTGCCAGTTCATCAATGTCTTTGTGTTGCTCAATAATGTGTTTAAATGGGATAAATCAACCTGTATTTCTTCCTAGACTCCATTTGCCTGAGTCTTCCAGCATGAGGTCATTATCTTTCCTTTTGCATGGCATTTCTTCCCTTCACAGCTGTATCAAATGTGAAGTAGAATCTTCACTGAAATGGAGTGAACAGGCTCTGCAGAATTCTACATTTAGAAGGAAATGGAAGAATAGCAGAAAACATCTACCAGTGCTTAAAAACCTCTATTTTTATACTAAAGGACAAAGAGAGAATAGAGCATCATTATCAGTTAAGAGGAAATAATAAGCAGGGAAAAAGTACCCTCAGTCATTCTGCAGGTGGGACCAGTGGAAAAGCAGGAGAGTTACATTTGACCAGTGAGGAATTTTACAAGTTTATTTTCCATGTAGCTGGCACTCTTGGTGCCACGTGGCAGGGCTAATTCATGTACCTCTGGACCTCCTTCAAAGCCATTAAACTCCCACAGCACTTTCTCCCTCTTCACCTTCTCAGCGCCAAGTGCCTTGCCCAGCGGGTGGCATCTCTGTAGTGGCAGGAGATGGAAGCCCCTGCTTCATCTTTTCTTCAGCAGGTTTCAAGACTTCCCACAGGCATTTCAGGATGGCATGAAACGAGCTGTGCCACTGGCTCGGTGGGACTGCACTGTGGCACCAGGTGTGTGCTAGAGGAGGAGCTGGTGCAGAGGTCTGTGCTGCAGGACAACTCTACCCCATCACCTGCTCCACATTTGCAGCACTCAGGCAAATGCTTAAGAGTCAAAAGAATCTTTTTTTTTTTTAATAAACTGTTGCTTCTTTATATTTTCACATTTTTCTTCCCTCGTTTTGCATTTACAAGCCATTTTTTCAGGATGAGGATGAGCACCAACTTAAAACTAAAGCTGTGAAAATGACCCTGAGGTTTGAGAATGGCCAACAGAAGCGTGTGGAGCAACAGCCTCGCCCAGCAAAGCAGCCAGGAAATGTGTCCTACAGATCTTGTCAGTATAAATCTCAGAGCTACAATCTGTGCTAAAAGCCAGAGGCTATGTTTAATAACTAAGCTGCTTATTTTGTTAGCTATGCAACAAAGGGAGTAAGAGCCTCTTTCCTGGCCTCTGGAGGACTGTTCACTCCCGAGACTTCTGCAAGCTGCCCAAGTACAAGCGGAGCTGTGTCTTGGTGCACTTGGCACCAAGGCTGCTCTTGGCATCGTGACTGCTGGTAAGCGTCACACTCTAAATCCTCTGACTGTTGCGATACCTCCTGGTACAGGATAAATTATTTGCCAGTGATTTGGAGGAATGAGAATTGCTACATGTTTTACAAGAAGGGATAATAGTGGAGACAAAAAAATAAGGGGAATTATTGTGTGTATTTGGACCATTAGAAGTTCCGTTACATTCATTTTTTTATCAAATACTTCCCATTTCAGCGTACTACGAGGTTCTCCTCCCCCTCTACTCTACCCTGGTGAGACCACACCTGGAATAGTGTGTCCAGTTTTGGGCTCCCCAATTCAAGAGAGACAGGGACCTACTGGAGAGAGTCCAACGGAGAGCCACGAGGATGATTAAGGGACTTGGACATCTCTCCTATGAAGAGAGACTGGGAGAACTGGGGCTGTTTAGCCTTGAAAGGAGATGGCTGAGAGGGGACTTTATTAACATATAGAAATATCTGAGGGGTGGGTGTCAAGAGGAAGGGGACAATTTTTCTCAGTGATGCCCAGCACTGGAACAAGAAATAATGGGTTTAAGTTAGAACATAGAAAGTTCCACCTCAACATGAAGAAAAACCTCTTTACTGTGAGTGACAGAGCACTGGAACAGGCTGCTCGGGGAAGTTGTGGAGTCTCCTTCTCTGGAGACATTCAAAACCCACCTGGACGTGTTCCTGTGTGACCTATTCTGGGTGATCCTGCTCTGGCAGGAGGGTTGGACTAGATGATCTTTTGAAGTCCCTTCTAATCTCTAACATTCTATGATTCTATGATTCTATGATTCTTGATCAGCAAAAATAAGCACAGTAAACTTCTGAAAAACTGTAATGACAAAGAACATTCCCCAAGATAAAAGCTATCATTTTAAAATATGTTTTCTTATTTGGTCTTTAATTACTTGAATGACTAAAACTCAAGCAAATGTAAAGAGCCAAACTCCTTTTGGAAGTTCATAGTCCAGCCTATAAAATCCATCCACATGGCGGAGGTCTCATAAGTTTTATGAACAAAGTCAGTGATTTTCAGTGGTGCTTATCTGGCAACATGAGACAATACATCTTAGTTTCTGCAGTTTTGTAGAACAAATAAATGCAATTCAGAGCACAATCATCCGACCATTTTGAATCTGACCCAAATCCAAAGCTCTAGGGAGGGTTAAAAACCTCACCGTAAAACAAGATTTCACTTTGGATCCAAACTTAGTATAGACAAAAGGAAGACAGAAGCAAGTCCTTATAGAGTATGAGAAGGTAAATTGGTATTAAATTCACACTCCAGTGCACTCCAATATATGTCAAGAATATCTGAGATAAGGCAGAGATGTAAAAAACAAAAGCAAATTTGATGGCCCACCAAAGAGCATGGGCAGTCGCTTCAGCAGTTTCAACTTATATCCGAAATACAAGGAAACTATGCAAAAAGCACCAAAATATCCACCCTAATTCAGGCTGCAGGATGCAGCAGATATGGTGTCTGAACAGGAAAGAGTCAGTAAATGTGGTTTCTCAAAATACTATAGCCCCAGATTTAGAAACATATCTCAGTATTAAAGAGTTCTTCAAACTCTTTAGGGCAGACTCTCAGGGGGTCAGAAAAGGATGCAGGACTCAATGTAATAGAGACAAACTGCTACAGTGGCCAAGAAATACATCTGAGTTTTCTCTCTTTTGGCTTTTTCCAAGGCACATTAACTACAACAAGCAAAACAAAAACAAAAGCCTCCAAAAAGATTAAAAGAGCTTTGTTGTCTCTCTTCTTTAAGTAGGAGGGACGCTTGTTGCATCTTCCAATCACTTCACTCACTGCAAGGTGGTTCGCTACTGTTCTTGTAATAAAGCAGTGAAAGAAAAGATTTTTATCCCAAGGTTACTTATAATCCAAATATGCTTAGTGGACAATTCATGGCTGACTCTACTCAATTGTACTGAAAATAACTGTTTTGGTGTGTGGGCACACTAGAAAGATGAAACAGGATTTTGAAATACATATTTACTGCAAAGATGTTTGAATGCAGGTTTTTTGGATCCACAGTTCGGTGTGCAACTCTTATGACCACGTACTGGACCGAAGAGGTAAATGCGATCAACCCAGTGCTGTCAGTCAGAGTATGCCCAGGCATTCTTCCTTTTTGCCCCTTTCATGAGCAGTCCTAAGTAAAGTACCTCATCATCCTTTCCTTCATCACATCTTTGAAAATGTGCTATGACTCTTAAGTAAAGAACATGTCCTGTTCCCATATGTCTCAGATTGCAATTTCTCTTATTGCTACTGTTGTAAAATCACTTTTCAGCTCCTGTATAAATAAGAATGGAATTTATCCCACGTAACTCTAGACAGCTGTACTGTAGATGTTTACTCCTGTACTAGTCATCCAGGCTCACCTTATTGCACCTGCATTGTTCTGTTTTAAAAACCCATCTCAGGATAAAGTGACTCCCACTCAGCAAAGTACTTATTTCCCTTTGGTTGCCACCACAATAACCTCACTGACTCATTCAGATCTATATGTTAACAGTGCAGAAGTCTAAAGGGGGACAGAGAAAGCCTGCTTCAGATGGCTGCTACTTTCTTTGGTTGCTGTTGCTGCTTTCATAGAACTGATACCCAAAGTCACTGATTTACTCCAGCTCAATGAAATTTGTGCACAGCTGGAGGTAGAGCACACCTATGTCAGCTCTTAGGAAGACTGAGCTCCACGTGGGCTCATCACTGTGCTTATTCTGAGACACCATCATGACCATTCTGGTTTTCTATCAAAAGACAACGCAGTCTGTGACAACGCTGCCCCATCCTGCCTTTGTCATTGTAATTAAATAATAATAAAAAAAAAAGATGAAGAGAAACAAGCCGCCTTTCAACGATAGGTACTTCTGCTGGAGTTTAATAATATTTGTTGGTGTTGAAACATATTCATATGCCATAAGAAGGTATTGGCCGTGACTCTCCACTGCTTGTACTTTATGTTATTTTCATTACAAGATTTCTGATCTGGTTTGATTTTAAAGCTTTATCTTGAATGCATGTGACAGAAAAAGATGCAAGAGGAAATACTGTTTCCCTTTTACATTATTTAAAGAGCTGGACTTTTTTGGTAAAATCACATGGTGCATGAGTCCTCCTGGAGATGAGCAATGTGTGGTCCTGGCTTTTTCCTGGTATAAAAAAATACATCTTTGTGGGCTCTGAGGCTCTGACCTGAACTGCACTGCAGATAGAGTTGAAAGCCTGTAGAGCTAGAAACATAAATGACATACAAACGTGGAGTGAATTAACTCACCTGGGAGCTTAAATTTCCTAAGAGCCTTTGCACTTTCAATGCCATTGCTGCGTAACTCTACAATTTATCTTTTAAAATTTCGTCCTAAGGTTGTTATTTGTCTCACCAGACCTTAGTCACCTAAAAATTGTTTGCTAGTCTAGGCTGCTCAGTAACTGCATAAGACTCTTTTGAGTGGTTAAAATGAGGGAGCTGAATCAGTCCCACCCTGATGCTGGAGAACCTCTTTCCAGTGGCTCTGGAGCAGAGGGTCACATTTAGGGGAGCACAGCTTTCCCCCCCCTCAAAATGCAACACAAAGGGAGTTTCTTACTTGCTTGGTTGGGATGCTTTGGGGTACACTTTTACAGGCTCAGAATGGTAGAAGTAAAAAAAATTTTGTTAGTGAACTACTTTGTGTGCTAGGTTAAGCAGAATGATTATTATGTGGCCTGGATAACTGGAAAGGTTTGGCAATTTGAAACTAGGCCAAGGAACTAAAAGCAGTCCCAGATAGAAGACATGATAGTTATGTACGGTACAGTTAGGGACTATGTAGACATTGTACCTGTGTTAGATAGGTCCTGGAATACTTAACATAAGAGTTTCTGAAATTAAAGCTTTTTATTTCTGTGGTAGTGATGAAGGTTTAAGGACAGAAGCGTGTACCTGTGCTGTATTACTCTTTACTTTCTGCCAATTTTTAGGAGAAGCCATAGGAATGCAAAAGCAGGCTATAGGAAGGCATGCAGGCAGCATTTACTTTTCTCATGTTCTTTTTGCTACAAGTCCTTATAAAGGGGGTACCACTATGTCTTTAAAAAGAAAACTAATATAACAACAAACTTCATCCTTGTAGCTTCAGTTATTTATTTCCTTTAGGGATGAAAATGTAGGACTCTGAGGAAATTTCTTTCAAGAACAGGATGAAAAATGCTGTTGTTCATGTCAATTCTGGGATTTTAGACTTTAGTGTGAATCCAGTTCTGTCTCTTCTGCTCAGTTTCAATACTTAGAAATTAATGTTCTGGTATCTGCTTATTTTTCCATATATGGTACATGGTCTTGTAAACTTGATAGGGATCTGTCTATGGCATTGGGGAAAAAAACACCAAAACATCAAAAAGAAGAAGGCTTGTAAAACAGCTGTGGGAGGCTCTGCCCTGCAAAATTCCTTCTTTAGGTAATTCTCCACCCCTGGAGATGTGGGTCAAAAATCGACTTCTTTGTGTTGGAAGGAAAATAATGTCAAATCTAGTAGCTACTATGTGCATTCTGGTTGTCATTGATTTCTGGTGAAAACTTCAACACAGTGTTGAAGTTTAAGGCTGGGTCAGCCACTAGACTTCCACAGATGCTCTCTGTGATCCCACCACCATCCTCCCAGGAAAGGATAACAGGGGAACCAGGGAGAGAGACTCTGAGGTTGAAAAAAACTGAAACCATTAAAATAATACTAACAATAACAATGAAGATGTTAAACTAAATACAGATAATATACAAATATATCCAAAGTTACAAGAGAATATGCTAATTACAGAACCCACACCCTCTGGATGGCATCTGCATCCCAAGCAGGAATGTTCCATACTGGACTCTGCAGCAGATGGGAGCAGCCGAGCCCAGAGTTCTGATGATGGTCCAAAAAGAAACAGAAAAGAAAGTGTTGGAGCAGCTGTGCAGCTCCCACTAAGGAGTCAGGGGAAGACAACCTGTCCCAAAAAATAGTGCTCCTCTGCAGTGTGAAAAGAGGGACATCAGCAGCACAGAGACAGATAACAAAGAGCTCATGTCTATTGTTCCAGCAGAGCAGACACTAAAGACCCCAGGGCTCTTCTCAGGGGCCCTTCTATACTGAGCACCACGGGAAGGAATGCTGTCATTTGTCCATCTGGGTCACCTGAGCCGTCTTCTCCTCCCCATAGGCACAGCTGCTCCCCTCCCCCACTGTGCTTGCCACCAGTGCCAGGAGCCCCAGAGAACTTTTATCCTGGTGCTCTCAAACCAGGACACATAGTTCAAGACATCAGCCTTGTACATCTCTGCACCCACTGTAGATCGTATCGTCTGACATGGGGAGTGAAGGAGTGAGTTAGACTGGCCCGTAACAGGTGGCCTGGAGGAGAACACAGCATCGTTACAATGTGGTTGGAAAAGTGCACAAATTTGATTAATCAGCGTTGATATTAACATGCTGAATTACTGGGTTTCAAATAAGCCCTGAGGAAGGATCAGATAAACAAAACCGTTATCACTAGACAGCTCAACAATTTTTATATGAGGATTCAAGCTGTTTAAATAACCTTATTTCATAAAACACAAACAGCTCAGTATTTTCTGCTCAGATGGCAGCTGATGGGAAACAAGATTCTCCAGGCACTTTGTGTTTGCTTTGGTAGCAAAACAAAAATGTATGGCAGGAGTCAGAGAAGGATGGCAGTTGGGTTCGCTCTAAGTGCCTTGTGAAATATGGTGCCTTTTTGCAGCCCCAGGTGCTGGAGTGATAAAACTACAGGACAGTCTGAGTTTTCCTCTTTCATATCTGGATCCTTGGGTTTGAAAAGAAAAGCTTGAAAACACTGAATCTTCAGTTTCATGGATAAGTAAAAATAGCCCATAAAGAGGGCTGGAGCCCCTCTCCTGTGAAGACAGACAGAGAGAGTTGGGGCTGTTCAGACTGGAGAAAAGAAGGCTCCGAGGAGACCTTATTGTGGCCTTTCAGTATCTCAAGGGGGCTACAAGAAAGCTGGTGAGGGGCTTTTTAGGATGTCGGGCAGTGATAGGACTAGAGGGAATGGACTGAAGCTAGAGATGGGTCGGTTCATACTGGATGTTAGGAAGAAGTTCTTCCCCATGAGGGTGGTGAGACACTGGCACAGGTTGCCCAGAGAGGGGGTGGAAGCCCCATCCCTGGAAGTTTTTAAGGCCAGGCTGGATGGTGCCTTGAGCAACCTGATCTAGTGGGAGATGTCCCTGCCCATGGCGGGAGGTTGGAACTAGATGATCTTTAAGGTCCCTTCCAATCCTGGCTATTCTACGATTCTATGAAAAAAAATTAAAAATCAACCCTAAAGTTTATATTTTTTTTTTTACTTTAAACCACCAGAAAATTCTGGGCTCATGTAATAGATTTCATAAATTTGCAATTAGTTGTATTTTAATAAATCTTAAATACAATTGGCTGCACAGCTTACTAACGAGTAACACTGACTGCTTGAACTGCACCATGAGCAGAGTTCCAAAAAATTATCTAACAATTGACTATTGCTTCTTATCTACGTAGCCATACCTTTTGCAAGCTACTCCTGGAAGCTTGGATGAGAATTTTTCTATTTCCCTTCAGTACTGCTGGCTGGAACATGGGATCATACAAGCTGGAAAACTGGTCCTGACTTTCTGTGTCTGCTTATCCATAGGCCCAAAATGACCCTGGAGAGTTTAGGCTTTTCTGGTGTTGCTTGGTCTTTTGAAGCTGGCAAATCAACCTGGTACTTATGTCTCTAAATGTTTATTCTACAACTGCAATCTGAGTGTAAGTAATCCTATTACAAACAAAATTTGGCCTTAAACCTGAAGTCAAAGCCAAAAGGCAAAAAGCAGACACATCACACTCCTCGAAGACAACTGCTCTGCTCCAGCAACCTCATACATCAAATTCTCATTTTATTTACAGAAACTTTTGTTCTGTTTTGAATTCTTAGACTAACATCTTAAGTAAATAAGATACATTTGGATATTCCATTTCTTTTGTATCCAGTTCTCCTTTGAAAAGAGACTTTTTTTTTGCTTCACGGAAGATAGGTTCGTTCCTCCAGTTAGTAATATGGAGTTTAAAGAGATATTTCATGGAAGTAAATGCTGCTTTGAAGACATGTCAAGTTATTTTCTTCACTTGCTGTGGACCATCACTTGTGACAGGAAATCTATGGGGATCTATTCAAAAGCACGGTCACTTCCTGAGATTTTCACATTCTCCTTAGTTCAGATTTGAAAAATAATGTATAAGGCTGTATTTCTGGATTTCTGAATATCCTGGGCTCAGTCCATGGGAATGAGAGCTCTTGTGTCACAGATGACCACAGAGAAAGGGCAGGGAAATCACTATTGCTACCCACTCTTGTTTTTTGCCTGCCAACTATTGCAATGCAGTAATGCTTTTCATGACTATAAAGCTGCCAGAACTTATTTGAAGTTAGGGTTAAACTCCACTTCGGCTAAAAACACAGAGGGACTTTTTTTTTTTTTTTTCCTGTTACTTCTTTAACAATTGTAGAGTCTCAATCTTATACAATAGCATCTGCAGATCAGCGTGGTATCAGGTTCCAACATAAAAAAAAAGCACTTCATAGATTTTATGGCACAATACAAGCACTAAGAGAAAAACAGTTGTGATGTTTAATGTATTTTTTGAAAGCTTTAGATTTTATTTTCTTGATGAAAAGGCAAAAGATCTGTAGATATGTCAGAGTGAGGGTTCCACATTTGCATTTCAATGCTAATTGTAGTGATGAATCCACATCCTACTTCTGCAGTAATATGCTTAGATACAAAGCACTAATTGCGGCACAGTGCAGCTAAATCATAGAATCACAGAATCATAGAATCACAGAATCATAGAATCATAGAATCATAGAATCATAGAATCATAGAATGGGCTGGGCTGAAAGGGACCTTAGAGATCATTTAAATCCCTTTGTATCTCCTTATTATCAGCACCACCAGCCTGATGGTACACGGGATCTTACATCTCTGTTCCACAAACAGTTCTTTGTACTTCTTCTTCCTCTAATATCTCCAGATTTTTCCTCCCCTTCCTTGTTTCCACTCTCATTTGGTATCTCCTGTTTTCCAGCCTGCTGTGTTCATTCTCCCAGATCCATCTGATTCACACCTGTGAAAGAAAAGATCATTTTTCTGTCTTTATGGTTGCAGAGCACCTCACATTGATGGAGATGCATAGAGAGCCTTCTTCTGCCAGCTGGATGGGCTGAAGAAGTTCTGGACAAACTGTGATCTGAAGTTACTGTATTTTGCTCCTGTAGCACATTCTTAATATCACAGATGTTGTGAAATTATTAATGACTTGAGGACAGTCATCTCCACAGGCAAAGAGGTGGTTTCATGCTGCTGTGCAGGATTTGAACAGGTGTCTGTGCAGGGCTGCAGAGATGAAATTGCAGGCAGAGGCCATTGAGAACAGCTGGAGACTTCAGTGCTAACTACCTGATCTAGTGAGATGTCCTTGGCATTATAGCTTTGTGACAGAAGGAATTACAGCGTCTGACTGCCGGCCAGAATAGCTAAGCGTCAAAGGCATCTTGTGCAAGGACATGGAAGATTCGTAGGCTCTCTGTGTGGGAAGAAGGCTAGGAGGCACACAGAATTGTTTACAAGGAGACACATGATCTCAGCATGTACCCTCCAGGCCATATACCTTTGGTGCTTTCAATGGGGAAATAATCCCTGGTGAGTGAAGAACACACTGTAGCCTAGAATTTTGAAGGGATTTTGTGTATCCTTAAAAATTTCCATTATTTGTAGTAAAATGTATTTGACAGACTTCACTTGACACACATCGCGTTCCTTTGGACATGCAAATTGGCTAGTTCAGTCCCGCACTAAAGCAAGACCTTGTAAACATTTGTCAACTCCCAGGGCTTCCTCTTTTCCCTTTCTCCCAGTCTAAGGAAGAGCGGAGAGCTGCAAAACCCATTTCTTCAATTAAGAGGAAAAACTAATGGTTGGACTCTATGATCTTACAGATCTTTTCCGTCCTAAATGAATCTATGAATCCATGATTGCTTATGGTAAGACTCAAGAAGGCGTTAGCCCAGGACTAAAGACATCTGTTTATTTTCAAAGAATGACCCCTGAGTTTAGCACGGTATGCAGTTGGGTAATGTATGTTACCTGTATGTTACTTGGTGGTCATCTCACTCCAGAGCTCCAGTCTCTGCCACCACTGTAACAAAATCAGCACAAGGAAATGGTTGGCACGAACACAACTTGTGTTTGGGGTCTGCTTTGCAGACCTGCAGTCCCAAAGGAAAAAGAGAGCAGAGAACAAGGGAGCAGCAATGAACATGACCTTAGCATGCAGCTGAAAGCCAGAATTCATGGGCTGAGCACTTGATTTTTTGAACAAATTAGTTCAATTGTCTTTAATTTGAGCAAGAGCTGATAGATTAGCTTTGCTTCTACACTGAAGCAGGACTCTGTGTATTGTCTTTGTGCACAGAAAGGTTTCCAGACCAGAAATACTCAACTTGCTTGGTATATTTGTCTTCACACAGAAGAAAATTAGAAAATCTAGTTCTGGACTAAGCACATAGATCAAAATGTATACAAATATGTACATGTATTCAGACACTCTGTTATATATGAGTTATCATTCTTTCCAAGTTGTCTCAGCATGTGAAATGTTTCCCATCTGAAAGACAGTATACCTCCAAAATGAGTCTAGTGCCTTTTCCAGATCCGTGCTTTCTTAGTCGCTAGCTTCATTTCTTGTCTCACCCCTTCCCATCTCAACAATTTGAGGAGGTTTTCAAGAAATTAAATCCTGAACTGGTGAAATCAACTGAAGTACCTAACAAATTATTGTAGAAACTTGCTAAGTTATCTAGTAAATAAGGAACAGCTGTCGTTTCAATGGCACAGGGCAGATAGTGTATTTTATACTGCCAGGTGACTTTGCACAGTCTTTTCCTGGGCTCCACCTCCTTTTCCCACTGTCTAACCCCTACAGCGAGCTAAAGTAGCTGGGCTGATGAGCTTTGGACCATGTGCTCTGCAAATATTCATGATTACTGAATGTTATTTCATGGGGAACACCACTTCAGAGAATGCATATGTCATATTTCAGAGAAAGCACGTCACTAGAGTCAGTGACTCAGAATTTAAGCAGCAATTCACCATTAGTTTATTCTCAAGACAACATCCCGTAAAATTTCCCAATTGTTGGGGTGTGAACTCTGTGTTTGTTAGCATGTTGCTGTTTCAGCAAAGTTCCAGCACCTGTTCTTACCTAGCCAACTTGAAGACTTTCACTTCATGGCAGGTTTGTGGTCAGGAAGATCTAAGTATCAGCTCTGGCTTGTGCTTTAAGCCACTGGAGGAGAGGAGAGGAGAGGAGAGGAGAGGAGAGGAGAGGAGAGGAGAGGAGAGGAGAGGAGAGGAGAGGAGAGGAGAGGAGAGGAGAGGAGAGGAGAGGAGAGGAGAGGAGAGGAGAGGAGAGGAGAGGAGAGGAGAGGAAAATCCTTAGGTGCTCAGACTGTTTGCAAACTCTATGGCTTTGCCTCACCACCATGTCTGTGTGGGTTGTTCACAGTCTTTCCTGCTTTGCAAAGAGCCAAGCATTGAACTTGTCTTGACTCAGATGACTCAAGAAAACTTGTCCTGACAGAAGAGACATCTTTTAAGAGGACAAGCACTGAACCTCAATTACTGCACTCAGACTTCGAAATGACATTTCGATCCCACTCATTGTAGACAGTACTCACAGTGACTTGTTAAAAAATGCCTTCAAATGCTAGTTCCAGTTACTTTTCAGATCACTCTACTATAAAAAAAAAAAAAAAAAAAGTAGCAAAAATCCTGTAAGCAATTCTGTACACATGTGCCTTTGCATGACCAAAGGGTATATCTGTGCTTTGGTAACATGGCAAATACATTAAGGCAGTTTTGTCCTCCAAATTTTTACAGGATGAGAGGGCAAACAAGGTAAGCATTGGGCTTTTTACAAGGACCTGTAGTGATAAGACAAGGTGCAATGGCCTGAAGCTGCAAGAAGGTAGATTTAGATTACATATGAGGAAAAAATTCTTTACCATGAGAGTGGTGAGGCACTGGAACAGGTTGCCCAAGGAGGCTGTGGATACCCCATCCCTGGAAGTGTTCAAGGCCAGGTTGGATGGGGCTTTGAGCAACCTGGACTAATGGGAGAGAGGTGTCCCTGCCCACAGCAGAGGGGATGGACATAGATGATCTTCAAGGCCCCTTTCAACCTTAACCATTCTGTGTTTCTATGACAATTTGAGTAGGTGAGAAGACAGTCAAAGCACACACAATTAAACATATGTGAATAACCTGTTTTTTCAAAGGTGTGAGAGCTGATTGGTTTTATTGAGCTATAGGATAAGATGAGTAAATCAGGACATATGTGTAATCTTCAATTTGAAATGCTATAAACAAAGCAGGACTGTCCTCCACCCCATCCAGGATATGCTGGCTGATTTCTTACAGAAGAGGAGGAAATTCGGTCTTCAAGAAGAATTCGAAAGAGACTAACATTGTAAGTTTAAGGCTGAGTGAGACGTAAGTTGTAAATAGGATCCTGGGAAACATAAGTAACTACAGGATAAAGCTGGCTTTATGGGAAACCACAGAGAGCAGAGCTATGAGGGTCTTTAGATGCGAGAACCAATGAGCTGGAGCTTGATGAGAAGTGAAGCCTGAGATGCAAAGATGTCAAGCTCTCTCCCTCTACTGCACAGTCTCAGTCCCCATCCCTGACTGTGAGACTTGCCCTTTTCCTTTCGTTGGTGGGTCATTTTACTGACAAAGAACAGCAGGGCCAGCACTGGGGGTATCCAAACTGGCAATCTCTCTTCCATTAAAATTGAAGGCAGCGTAACTTAATAGGAAAAGTCAATACCACAGAGAAAGGACAAGCCTGAACAGCCCTCTCTGTTCTCCCTTTGTAGAGGGACTGGCCCCGGCCATCGCTCGGATGTGTGTGCGGAGGGTTAGCATGCTATTAGCATATCATTTATTCACTGAAAGAGAAGACTTGTATGCCAGCAGTAGCTCAGACAGGCCTGATCCCAGGGCAGTTGCATTCCCTCTTTGGGAGGCGTTGCCATGTGGACGTTTGTACAGTCGCCGAGATGCAGCAGCAAACAGATGGGTTAGGTGAAAAATGAGCTTGGAGTAGCTGAAAGTGGTACAAAGGGAAACTTAAGACCTCTCGGTGGCACTCACAGATGCCACTCACCCTTGCGTTACCGTCTGAATTCTTTGGCAGTGCTTCGTATTTTGCACCGACGCTGCTTCCTCAGTCAATTGAATGCGAGCTCTGATCTCGGCATTCGCGCTGTCGCTTGTTTGTGCTGCAGGAGCAAGGAGCAGCCCCGCTCACAGACCCACCTGCCCCCCGCTGAGGCACTGGGCACCCATTTAATGAGTCCTTGTATGACAGAGCTTACAGCCCGTATACAAGGCAGGACAAAAGGGCAAGGAGAAACATAATAGGTGAAAAGGACAAAGTGCCAGTGAAATGATCATAAATTTAGCTGGCTACAGCCACACTAACTGTAGCAAGAATCAAGGCTGGTATTCTCACAGCCTGGCTCTGATGGGGAGTGTTTTGTCTGGCATCATAACAGAGGTGAGCTTTTAATTAGTATGATCTTGAGATTAGTGGGATACCAGCACAGTAGGAGTAGTGGCTGCACTTCAAGACCTCCCATTTACAGTAGCCTGAGCACTGGAGAAAGAAGTCTTAGATGAGAAACACCAAAAAAAGCCACAACATATTTCAGACTTCTAAAAACTTTAATCAGAACCTCTCTTCTACTCATAAGACGAAGACTGGAAAAGATCTGGCCTCTATTAAAGAGAAACTCTTGATTAAAATGGCAATTTTAGTGCAGCTTTCAAAGAAAAATCCTATGTAAAGCTCCTGTTTCCTCATTTTGATAGGTTCCCCTGGGAAATGTACATAAGGATAACTCCTTCAGAAAACACAGTGTGTGCTCCTTTGAACTTAGATGAAATTCCACATGGAAAATATAACAGCTTGGTATTCTTTTTGTTAGCAGAGTCATCAGAGAGATATAGGTATGCGGAATGCACTCTCTCTATATATGTAAATATAAAAATAAATGCATCATCTGTACCAAAGGAAAGGAAACAAGCTCACGTTTAAAAATGATCAGGAAAATGGAGTATGTGTCTTGTTTCTGCTCTTACTTTGAAAGCAGGATTCTGCACTGTCAGGTCCTGCAAAATCATCTTACCTCTGCTGAGAGAATTTGACTCTCCATGCAAAAATCAGATGTAGGATTGCTTATGCAGAAGCTAAACATGCTGCATCAGGCATGAGTTCTCTTCATGATGATGATCAAATAAATTAAAAAAAAATAATGGCAAGCTGAGATTTGTCTATAAAGGAATTACACAGGAATGTCACTAAGCCAGGAACTGGGAAGGTAAACAGAAAGTAGGCTCAGATATGGATTTTGAAGCAAGCTGGTCATGTTCTTAAGCTAAGAACAGGATTTTATGGTAAATATGGATGTGCTCACCATGCTCATCACACTCCTGGCTGTGGGCTGTCATGGGGGCACTGTAGAGCTCTGAAGCAGGGGGTACCTATCATTGATTTGGATATCAAATAGCAGCTCAGTGGTCTAGAGTGACATAGCCTGCGCTGCTGGACAAGTGCATTGCTTTTGAGAGGTATTTTGGGGAAAAACTTGTATATTGATCAAGGGGGAAAAAAACCCCGCATAATACCACTTGTCAGCAGTGGGTTTGCCAAGTGAAAGATCTTGGGTTTCCATAGTTCTAGAGGCTTTTGCTTGCATGTAGCAAGACTAGATACCCCAGGGTAAGAGTCAGTGCCAATGATAGTCCAAATGAATTGATTAAGCTAAATCAAGGACGAAGTGTGTCAAACAACATCTTACCTCTCAGGAACAAAATTACTCCAAAACCATTTTCAAGGTCTCAAGGCTCAGGTATTATAGCAGCTTATGCTCATATTCTCTGCATTTGTTTATTTATTGTTTTTATTCTTGTGCCACTCATAATGATTTTCCACTGAACCAGGTTAAATAGATAGTTTATATTTTCTTTTTCCAAGAATGTGTGAGATTCATTTCACCAAATATTTCCAAATCAGTCACCCTCTGACTTTCTTTACACTCTCTGCAGAGAAAAAGCACTTTAAGGGAGAAATTTGCATCACGTTAAAGACAGCTAAAATTGGGCAAGTTAACTGTACCCTCAAAGACCAAATTTCTTGCTGTTCCTTGCAAGCAAGCTGAGAGACTCCAGATCAAATGTTCCCATGTACACCAAAAATGCCTAAACTTAACTGATATGTATGTCATTGTGTCTTATTTTGTGCTTTTTCTTAAGTACCACCAATGTTCTAGTTTTTGATCAGTTCCTCACATAATTTCTGGTTTGTGGCTGCTCTGTCACTGCTAGGTGAGAACACAGAGTCACCTCCCTTCTCCACAGCAGGAGGACCCCATTCCATTCTGGAAGACACGGCATCACCAGCTCTTAGTGCTACAGTCATCATCATCGTCACCATTATCATATCAGGGAGTGCTTACTTGTGTTTCTTGAAATACATCTGCTCTGGATGCTGCAAACCTACGCAAGTGGTACCAGCCAGAAGACTTGATCCTAGTAGGTCTGAAGAAGAAGTCTAATCTCACCTCGTGAGATGATTTACTGGGTTCTAATAAGAAATATCTGTAACTGATAAGAAATATCTCTAACTGATCAGAAAGTAGAGGAGACATGCTATTCAGCAGATAACAACAACTAACCGACCCCTCTTCAGTATCAGGGATATCGTGCTGTACACTCTGCATCTTTAATTGCTTCTTCTGAAGTTTTCTGATGAGATGTTACTACAGATCATGCTTTGCAGCACTATTTGGCTCTCCTTGACAATATTTCTCATTCTTTCGGATAACATCATGTTTACTGCACTTTTGTTGACATTTGATAATGGATTTGGGGTTCCAGAGCTGTCGTTGCTATGAGGCATTCTCTCTTGGAGAGAGAGTGCCCAGGACTGGATACATTGGGAACTGCCTGACTTTGTCGTGTTTTGAAATTGCGATGACAGACTGGACACAAATTTTTGGAGCCCCAAAGAAAAGACTTTGCTCTCCACATTCGGAAATCTGAATGATACACTACAGCTTGCATTACATCAGAGGTCAGAATAGGTGATCTAGTGATCTTCTGACCTGATCTTAAACTGATCTTAAACTCTAAGCCAACAAGTACTCACGTTTCTGTTACTCGCAGATCTTTAAAATCCATGCGTCAACTTTTCTTTGCTATTGAAATATTTCCTATTTGCCATGTAACCAAGCTGCTATTGGGCATCTCTCAGAACAACAACTATACTGACTGTTTAGTAAAACTCTCAGCTGATACCATTCTGGCCATGCCAATGCTGTTCTTCCAGCTACACATCTTATCCAGTGAGTGAAACACGTTTAAACCATGTTAGCTGGGAGGAAAATCACATCTGGATGAAGTGAAAAATGAATCTAAGGCTTTTCTGACAGCAGACATTTTTTGTACTTTCCTGGGATCAGCCAAAAGTTCAGAAGAAAATATCGGTGGAACAGCTCTTCTTGAGCCATTTTGGCTTAAGATGAACAGGGAAGAATTGAAAAGCTTTTTGGAAGACTTGTTTGTGGGGTTTGCTGTGCAGCTCCCAAAGCAGAAGAGATACGAATAAGTAAAAGCAAAGATCCAGAGATGGACTGTTTGAGACCTACCTGCATCATGCCTTTGAAATGTGTGTTGTTTAATACTAAAATGTACACTAAGCCAAGTACAGCTTCATTTACCCTCTTACAAAGGTAACTCACTAGGAGACATTGCTTTTATGTCAACTTCTTCTTTTCCTCTTTAAAACAAAACCAAAACAGCTCTTGTCTTTGTTTTTACAGTTAAAAAAAAAACACAAAACTTGAGAATAGTGAGAATGGGATATTTGAGGAAAATTTGAAAGAGAAACTCTTATTTTTTACTAATCTGTCTGTGTGAGATAAGCCAATTTGCTTTTCCTCATGATGATCTGGGTTGCCAGCACTGTATGCCAGGCAGATTTTGGATTTGATCTGTGTCCCTTGGGCATCCAGTGCTCCTAATCCAACAGAACAGATGAAATACAAGAGCCAGGACAGCTGTTATTCTGGGAGAGGGTCCACAAAAAGCAGTGCAGCTTTGCATTCAAACCTAGATAGCGGTGCATGGATGAATGCCGTTAATATTATTCATATTTCACCTACAATTGATCAGCACTATTTATGCTTAAAACTGGTATGTTTGTCTCGCGAATCAAAGCTGTATGTTGTGTTTTGCATCTTAAATCTCCATGTATTTCAGCAGCTCTGAGTATCTGTGTCACTAGCAAGTTAACTGAAGAGCTGATTTCTGTCAGATAAAAGACTGACTTTGACAAATCTATTTTACAGATGTGCATATTGGTGAAGAAAAAGAAATATCTTGATACCTCTTTCATTGTATAAAATGACCATTGTATTTTTATCTGTAAAAGTTTCCATGACTTTCATTTCATACCAGGTGGATATGTGTGAAAACTAGCTAATAAGTCTCAGCAGTCCAAGGAAAGCCCATGAGCATGGCTGGTAGCTACCAATATACGCTGGTTGTTGATATTTTGACGGCTGATTTGACAACACAATATTTTGTATTTTGTTTTCATTAAAACCCTTTCTCACATCTTAACCATTTCTGAGTGATACTTCTAAACAAAGTCATAAAATGCATAACACTGATTCTTCTTGATCATTGATGTGTTTGGATTGATTACTCCCATTCTAGGGACCTGTAGCATCCTGGTTTTACAGAAAGGAATTGCTTTCCTCAGGCTTGTTCCAACAAGCAATGGCCCTGCTGCTGGGGCTAGAAACAGGGCTGGGAACAAGAATATCCCTTTGCATAGACTGGAATTGGGAGACCTGGGTTTCTTGCTCTTCCAGAGATCTTCTGTATGAAAACCTCTGAGCAGGACTAACACCTCCAAAGGTCTCTGCATATATGCCCAGCATGGGGTGAACCACATGGACAGCCTGGAGAAAAGAAAGCTCTGGGGAGACCTTGCAGCAGCCTTTCAGTACTTAAACCGGGCTACAGGAAAGCTGGGGAGGGACCATTTACAAGGGCACATAGTGATAGGATGAGGGGTAATTGCTTTAAAGTGGGTAGATTTAGACTAGATATAGGGAAGAAATTCTTCACTATGAGAGTGGTGAGGAACTGGAACAGGTTGTCCAGCGAAGTTGTGGAAACCCTCTCCTTGGAACTGTTCAAGGCCAGGTTGGACAGGGCTTTGAGCAACCTGGTCTAGTGTGAGATGTTCCTGTCCGTGGCAGGGGATTGGAACCAGATGGTCTTTAAGGTCCCTTCCAACCCAAACCATTCTATGATTCTGTGATTTCGCACCAAGCCCATAACCACCAGGCTACAGCTCTGGCTGCAATTTCCATCCTTTCTTCCACTGGGACCTGCTCCACTGGGCAAGTAATTTAATATGAGTTATCCAGAGAAGAAATAGAAGGAGCTTAGTGGTCAGGGCAGTGCCCTAGGTGACAGGGGGGAGGCACGGGCACTGCTCCCTTTCCCTGAGATTTGCTTCTGTATTTGCCATTAACCTTTGGAAAATAATCACAGAAACATCAGGGCTGGAAAGGACCTTAAGATCATCGAGTCCAACCTACAGCCCTACACCACCCTAACACTAAACCATCTCCTGAAGTGCCACATCCAACCGTTTTTTAAACATGTCCAGGGATGGTGACTCCACCATTTCCCTCGGCAACCCATTCCAATGCTTCACCACCCTTTCACTGAAGATGTTTTTCCTAATATCCAATCTGAACTTCCCCTGGCGCAACTTGAACCTGTTCCCTCTTGTCCTATCGCTGTTCACTAGGGAGAAGAGGCCAACACTTGTCTCCCTACAGCTGCCTGAAGAGCAATAAGGTCACCTCTCAGCCTCCTCTTAAAGAAGACACAAATTCAAGCAGACCAAGAACTGCTTCTATCCCAGGTCAGAAAAACATGGATCTGATTAATTTTAAAAATTTTAATACAGTGTATGATACCAGTGCTGAGCATCACAAAGGTTGGAAGGAGACTGGGGAAAGTTAACAAAAAGGACCTGAGGATCAGAGCTAAAAAGCCTCAGTGCCAGTGTCTTGCAGGGAAATCTAACTCCTTAATCTTCGTTTTTTAAGCCCATTTTGCAAATGTGACTCTTCCTCCTTTGCTCATACTCCCTCTTTAGGAAAAAGGCTCCAGCAAAGGGGCTACATAAACAGAAAAAAACAGGCAAGTCATCCACCAGAGGGAGTTACATGAATGCAACAAACCCAGTCTGGAATGATTGTAAAGAGGCTGGGAAGAGCTGCCTGTGTGCTCCCCAGGGCCCAGTAAGAAGCCTGGGCTGAACGGAACACAGTACTGACCCAAATCTGCATAATCTTAAGTGAATACTCAGTGAACTCTAAGGAATTGCTCTGTGCATTGCATTAAGCAAGCGTTTTATTAGAGTGGGGTCAAAATACTCAGCTCTTTGCAGGATCATATGAGGAAAAGAAAAGACTCTGTTTACACCTCGGCTTTTATTTTTCCCTCACTGGTTCACTTGTTAGAAAGAAAGCTAAGCCAGGGCCAGCCCCGTTTGTGGGAGGCCCGGGGAGGAAGCTTTGGAAGCAAACCCGATTGCTTCCACTCAGGAAGAGTTTTTGATGAGGCTGCCTCCGACACGCAGCCACGGCAGCTGCAGAAACCGCTGCTCTCGCCGGATCCCTCTCCCAAAGAGAAAAACAAGTAAATGATGAAATGTCAGATATCTCCATTCAAAATACAAGATAAATCTCTGGTTCAACGTGAAGTCTACCTCTGAGATATTTTTGCCCAATTCATGTTAGTACTATTTTCAGCAGAGGGGAACAGTGCGTACTAACCCTTTACCAAAAAAAATAGTCAAATTCCTGCCTCTCTCTGCCCCAGAAAGCAGGCAAAGGAGCATAGTGCTAGCAGGCCATCGTGAAAATATCCCAGATTAAAAATACCATTTTAGAGCTTTAAAAAAAACATTAATGCATCTCCTGGGTATCGTAGAGTCTTGAAAATTTCCTAAAAAATATTTAAGAAAAAGCACTCTGCCCTGCTGGATACTTCAGTCCAAATTCTGCTTTATATTAGAATAAAGGAGCACAAGGAGTTAATCCCAGCTATGTGCCTTGCCACAACTCCTGGCTCAAGACTAGCAGAGGCTGTGAGAAGAAGTTAAATGAAGGTGCTTCTTGCCTTGACGAGATTATTTTCTAATAAGACAAAAAAAACCCAAAACCCCAAAACGAGGCATTGCAATATTAGAAAAAGACTAGGCTGTTGTTTCTGTGACCACAAGAACTGTCAGGGGAACAGAAGGAGATGCAGAGAGGGTTTCGCCTTAGGACATTCCTGAGTCTGAATTCCAGCCCTGAAAGCAGCCGGCCCCCAGCCCGGGGCACAGCCCTTTGTCACCTCTCCTCCCTCTGTAAACCAGGCTTCTTAATACCCCCACTTTTCGCAGGAATGCTAAATAAAATGCCTTGAAGATGGAGTGCCTTCGTTGCTGTCACGCTGCCAATTCTCCTGTGCTGCGCAGATTCATATGGTAACAGGAGCCAAGGTCAGGAAAGCATTAGTCAGTCTGAATTTGGCAAACGGGGGTGTCGGTGTCTGATAGCCCTCGCTTGCAGATTAGATTAGCATGAAATGCCCTGCCTAGGTTATCCTTGAAAATCAGTTCAGCTACTGTGGAGATGGAGATGACCGGTCATTGCATTAGCAGGGCTGAAAACAGAACAGTTACTTTCAACACACATTTGCTTCACCAGTCCTGATTTTCTCGATTGTTAATGTTGATTTAAGCCTATATGATTTGAATGTAAATATCCCCAGTCTTTTTAGTGGGGTGCTATTGATCTGTTAATATTTAAGCTAATGTTCTTTTCATCCTTCCCTTTTTTTATTTCCTTCAAGCATATCCGAGTGGTGTCCACTGACAGGCTATTTTCAGTGGCAGTTCTCTCACTGTAGAGGTCTTGTTGGTCCTACCCAAAGGTGAAGTTTTTTTTTACAATGAATTACTGCAGAGAGACAGTGATTTAGCCACCAGCAAGCCTGTACATCCATTGGGCTTAGAGCAGCACAGAATACTACCTTGGCAAAGTAGAGCATCCACATCAGTGTAACTTCTTACCTGACAAGCCCTGCCAAAAGCAAGGCTGATGAACTCGTGTACGATGTCCTCTGCCTGCTGTGCTCCCAGTTTTGGAGCCAGCTAGCTGAGTCCCAACCATCAGGCACCACGCTCCACTGCTCCATGTAATGAGGGGCTGCTGGCCGGTTCATCCTCTGCTACTGAGTTGGAGAAAACATGTGGGATGACAGCAGGTGACCTCAGTCTTGTGACAGGAGATGAGCAGGTCAGGTCTATGTCCTTTGTAATTCTAACCTATTTCTATTTAAAATATTTCCTTGACAGAAAGGCAAACATTAAGAATGAAGAAGAAAATGCCAAGTGGGTTCTCAATGCTGTTTGCCAGTCATCTTTAGTCTGCTGTCACTTGTAGGGGACAGGAGAGTCTTTTTAAGCACTACTGATATTAATAGAAATCTAAATATTTGCACTGCCTCTCCGTGTCTCCATCAGTTTCATATAAGATATCAGCTTTTCTTTTAGCACTTGAGAAGGCTGAAGTCCTGCTGCCAGCCATGCTGTGCTCACTGGGAGTCTGGGACGTGAAGAGGTGGGGAGAGAATATGGATGTAAATCACCTCTCTGTCTTCATGCCCCTTTGTGTAAAATATCGCAGTTAACTGGATACTGAAGTTTTGGTGGTGAAAGCAGGGACCGTGCTGCCTTTCAGTGACACAGTTCTTCAGCTCTGCTGTCTTTAGTGTGTGCGCTCCCTCTTAGGGAAAGTTTTCATCCCCTCTGCAACACCAGAAAAACACAAAGTGAAACAACGAGACTGGGCCAGCATCACTATTAACAGGACTTGGGAAAAATGCCAATAAATCCAGTCTAGAGCATTTTTCATTTAGTTCTATGGGACTCTGACAATAAATATATGGTTTTTTATTTATTGAGGATCCTCCTACTCTACAAACCATGACCCTCATTCAGTAAATTTCATATGGCACAAAAGTGTGAAACAGTCATCCCAGAAAGGAGATATCTTCCAGCTCCACAGTCATTCTGACAGAGATCTGTTTTGTTCTATACGGGCAAATCAGCTTCCAAAAAGCAACATGTTTCTGGAGGGACAATATTAACAAAATCAAAGTGCGTGTGAGGAGAAGCCAAGTTGGGGCCAGGAAGACATTCAGCTGTCAGTAAACACTCCCTCCTCTTTATCCCCTACCGCTCCCTTGTCCCCTTTTTTTGCTGGCACAGGGAAAAAAAATCCCAATGAAGCCGCAAATGACACAAGGCATGTTTGATTTTTGCAGTGAAACCAGTGTGAAACAGCATTGGGCTGAATTAAAGCCATACAAATGGGGGATAAGTCAAAGCAGTTTGTGTAGAAGCATCCCAGGACAGCCACGATGTTGCTGAAGACTCTGATGGAAGCACAGCCAGGAGTCACATGGAGATGAATCCTTGCAAAGAGTAATTTCTAATATAATCAAAGTCAAAATTCAGTCCAAAATGAGATTGCTGCAAATAAAGGGGAATTTTATTAGTTCCAGATGGCATCGTAACACTAAGGTTCTGAAAAACACCAAAGCCAACATGTTGAAGAACATAACCACCCCTTTTGGCCCATCTTACAGAATGAGGTATTGGCATCAGACAGCCTCTCTGGATATGGAGATGATTATTCACATACGTGCTTCTTACAAAGTAAGAAAAGAAAACAAACAAACAAACATCATACCCAAGGAGAGAATTTTTCCTGCCTGCCTTCTCCACATTTTTGTTATTGTCTGGTCTGTATACCGTTCACCAGATGAGACCATGGGAATCTTTTTTTCCTGCCTGATGAATTTTGACTATTTCAAACCTGAACAAGTCTTGAATTGTCATCTGCAAAGTCTACCAGCAGAAATCAGGGTTATCTGTGCCTTATTATCTCTGAAACAAGAGGCAAGATTTTGAGAATATCAAAGTTAGATCCACTGAACCCAACAGCATAACTTAGTGGGTTCAGGATTTCACCTCAGACATTCCTCCTGCGAACTGAACCTGAATCTGAAAGTCAGATTTGGCTTTCTCTCACTTTTCCCTCACCAATAATCTGTGTTTGGACTTTCATAAACAACAGTGTTTATAATCCGTAAACCAGGAACCTACTTTAATGCTGTGAACGTGTCTCGCTGCAGAGCTTGCAAGAAGAAACAGTGCAAGTTTATTTTAGTCAATCAGGTCAGTTGGTAGAGTCCTGTGTGCACACAGGGATTCAGTTGGCTGCATAAGCAAGGGTCAGACATGTTTACATGTTTCCATAGTCACTTAATAGCCACCACACACAAAATTGCAAAGTTTTGCATGCTTTCGGATGAACAAAATTCCACCTGGATCCCAGCCTTCTTCCTGCTCCCATTAAGACTTCCCTAGCTTTAGCTGACACCTTGGGTTCAACAAAATAGTTGCTGCACATAAATTGCCCAGATGCAATATTAAAATTTTGCTGAGTTCTGGCTGTTTGGCTGGCTCAGTTTCTATCTGTACATCTAATTTTCATAAACACATAGTCATTCACATTTTCAAAGTGGTGGGTTCTTTTTTGGCTTGCCTTTGTCTCTGTGTGGCAAATCCCTGTTTATGAGCTGCGATATGTCTTTTCGATGATGCTTCTTCTCATTCCACAGCTGGGACCACAGTGTCTCTTCCAGCTACTCAAATATCTTCAGAAACTTTGCAGGTCGTGGTTTTTGGTTTTATTAATTCTCTTGCTGGGCGTGGAAGTTGTTAACTTCTCAGAGAACAAGAATAGAAAAACTAACTGGAAACACATCACATTTTATCAGGAACACAGGAACTACTCTAGTGACATTAAAAAAAAAATATTTTTGCACGGCTGTGGCCTTTTCTAAGACCTGTGTGTCCTTTCCAACAGTCTTCATCTGCCTGTCTGGAGTGCCCCAGGGCACTGTGCTGTATCAGCTGCAGCACCGCAGTGGTCCAACCATTTTTCTCCAGCAATGAGGTGATGGCTGAAACCATGGCTTCTGCCTGGAGGGTGTCATAGAAATATTCACACTGATTGTACCTCTCCTTTGTATCTGTTCGACCCTGGTGTCTGAGACCATTAAGTCCAGAGCCTCACCCAACAAGTGATGGCTCTTAATTACGCACCTCTCAGCATCATTGCACATCACCTCGCAGACAATGACTCTGAGGAACCCAAGTAAGACGAAAGCGATGCTGGTCAGAAAGGTGAAATTCTTTACAGAGCTCACTTTGACACTGATCTCACATCACTCCACATCACTCTCCAACATGGTGATAGTCTCCCCACTATCCCCATGTTGAAGAAACTTGGAGTCCTTCTCAGAACTTGCTCTAAAAGCACCTTATTTCATCTCTGGCAAGCTAAGAAATTCCCTTACTTCTGTGGTGGCCTACGTGACCCCTGCCTTCCTGACCTCCCATTTGACTTGCTGTGATTCCCAGTTTGGATCTGCGTGTGAAGACAGCACAAGTCCAGCTCAGCTTGCTTTCTCCATGATTCTGGTTTTCATGAACATAGATGTCTCCAGTGGCTTCCAGGTAGCTTCTGGTAGCTGTGATCAAGACTGTTTCAGTTTCCTGAGATAGTGGATATCAGGAAAAACAAAAAGCTAAGATAAAGCTCAAGACAAAACAAAGAAACATTTTTTTTCCTCCTCACTGGAGTCTGGCTATTAGAGGAGATCAGACAAATTCAGTCCCTGGTCACCTTTAGGAAATTAAGCAAACCCTTCCTGCCTGGATCAACTCTGTCAGAACGTGACTCAGGCTCTGTTGCTAAAAGCAGTTGTTTCTGTCTCAGCTGCAAGGTCATTTCTGGATTAAAATATTTGCAGTTTACTTTTGATGAACATTCACCATCTGAAGGCAGATGAGGAAGGCTTCTCATTTTCCATCAAAACAATCAACATTTACACAGATCTAACTAGTCCTTCCTCTGGGACAATATCACTTACATAAAGGTGAACTTCCTGAATAAAGCTAAAACCAGCTACTAGGAAAAAACCTGAATTTCCCTAAACACTAGGAAATGAGGTAAATGTCATTAAACATGGAAAAAAGGGCACTTAAGTTATTATTCTTCCCAAAGCTTTCTGGTATAAATGTCACTCTTGCAATAGCATCTATATGGAGCAATTCAGATAAGGATCGCCCTGAGATGAGCACTGTGCAAAGTCCTTATAGTATGAGGCAGCCCCGACAGTAGCAAGGATATTAGTGTCGAAGAGATTTGTATTGATATGAAGTATTTCATAGCTGAATGTCCTGTCAGTGAAGTCACATAATAAGCCTTCTTTTCACACATCATTTGCATTCAGCGAAGGAGGATAAATTAACCTGCATGGTGCATGGCTCTCACGACTTCCAATATTCAGGCTAGGTCACTTTGGATAAATCTTCTTGGGAGACCTTGGATGGACGTGGACTCACTTGCCAGGGCTCAGAGCAGGTGGGAGATGAGCCAGCTTTGACCTGAAGGCTGCATGACCATGTTAGCTGAGGTTGTGTTCCTCTGGCTGGAGAGGAGAGACAGCAAAGAGCAGGGGGAAAGGACAATTCTGAAGACAGAAAGAACCGAAGAAAAGAGTGTTTCAGTGACTCTGCTAAGGTCACTCAGAGGCACTGGCTGGGATGCCAACTGGGCACAGTAGTGAAGAGCAACAGGACTAACCTCTTTTTCTGGAGGGTGAGCAACCTGACATTGTCTGACCTGGGTTTGGAAAACGTGTTTCACAGACAGAGAACTCACCTGCTTTTCCTTCTCACTGTGCCATTTGCAACTTTACAAAGTTTGTAATTTTCTTCATGAATTTCTTCATGATTTTCCCCTACTCTACCACCGGAGGCTGAGGTGAAGCATTAGATATCAGTGGGGAAGGTGAGTGCACACAGAAGGAATGCAAGTGTTGGAGGAAGCCAGGCTGACAAACAACATTTGCGTCTACTGCTGAAGGCTACGTCGGTGCTGACACACTGGGTTATTTCTGCTGTGATATTATCCGGGTGTCTAATTAAAGACAAGGTGAAAGACACAGCCTGAGATTTAAAGTCGTGAATACTTACGAGCGGAGATTTCAGATTTTGCTTTAGTGTTTAAAAGGTCAGATGTTTTATAACTCCTGCTAATCTCCACTGAGATGCATCCCAAACACCCTCTCAGGTAGCACAAGTGTAGCCTTAGGACACTAGGGCAGCAGAGGAATATTCCCTTGCAAGCGCTAATCAGAAAATGTTGCACCAATAAGAAGCTTACTCCAATTTTTCAGACATAAAAATGCTTCATAAAAGCATTGTTGGTTTTTTAATATAGGGAATTAAATTTTTTTTTTTATTGCAATTGTTTAATGCATGAAGTGCAGGGATAAATAATATTTTCCCATTAGGCTTTATTTAGAAATCAAAAGAAGTACAAAACCATATTTTAAATCCATCTACTTATCCATGCCAAAGAGCATGAGTCACACATGATGATATTCATGGAGAAGCCAGCAAAGCTTGGAGAAATATTTTGGTGTTAGGTTTCTGTTCCATATCCAGAACTAGACAAACCGAACTGTCTAGAGGGTGAAATCTGAGAATAACAACAGTGGTCAAGATTTTCAAACTTAAGTGCCTAAGAGATAATTCTGTTCAGGGGGATTTTGATAAAATCATAGAATCATAGAATGGTTTGGGTTGGAAGGGACCTTAAACTTCTTCTAGTTCCAACCCCCTGCCATGGGCAGGTACACCAGGTACAAAAGTTAACAGGCACCAGAGGTGTGCACTGGAAAGGAAGTGGATGGGATTCAAGTACCTGCTTGTAGGTGTGTGCATGTAAACTAGGGACTATATTCTTGTTATTGTAAATGTGGATGGTGCCTCCAATGAAGTTATAGCCGCTAGAGCCTGGAAACGACTCAGTCAACTATCAGGTGACTCTTTCAGGGCACACCAAATTATGCTACAGGCTCCATGGCCTATATTCGCTGGATGTCCACTAGGCATAAAGGGAGCATAGAGACTTAGACTTCATGTAAACACCAGCACTTACGTGTTTCAGTGTGTAAATAATCCCAAATGGTAAAATACGGACCACTTGTGTAACTGTAATCAAGATATCTCGAGCTATGACTAAACCAGCTGTATCTCAGGTACATCCACTCTACACAGGGGATCTCTCTTTGCCCACACCACGCTCTTCTCCTTGTGCATCTGTATCTTCACAACAAGGAAACTGAGGTTCTCAAAGTATCCCTGAAGCAAACCCCAGATGTGAACACTCTAGCTCAAAGCAAAATGCCAGAAGAGTTTCTGGCTCTGTCCGCATGGACAGCACAACCCACTCTCAAGCTGCAAGAATTACCTTACTATGCCTTGCAGCTGCGGGTAACAGGTTTGAAACCTGAGTTTGGAGTTTGAACTCCAACCACAGGAAAATGGAGTCATCACTAACACTGATAACCCAAGCTATCTACTTCACACTGTGCTGGCATGAAAGGTATTGAGATTCTTCACCAAAACCACTTTCTATCATGCTGTTTCCATGAAAACCAGTCTTGGAAACCAAACATACACAAACATTGTCCTACCAATCCTTGCAGCCTCCCCTGGCATATCTTAAAACTGGCTTGAGCTTCTAAGTATCTTTAAAAACTCTTCAAGTTTTGTTTCTTTTCCCCCACACCATTTTTTTTTCATTTATCCACTTTCACAACCTTTTTTTTTTCCATCAGAAAGAAGTCTGATCACTGGCTCTTGTTACACAGTCCTTTAAATCTCTGAAGGGAGACACTGAAAATCAAAGGTTTCTTATGTTCATAAAGCTCCCTGCAATATCTAATCTATATAACAAAGGACGGAAAGAGAGGGGAAATTGCCTCTGTGAGGAATGCTGACAGAGGGGGAGGCGTGTGCCTGTAGCCCAGAGAGAAGTTGCAGCAATGCTGCTCCGATAATCAGAAACAGCCAGAGCACTCGGTGTCATCACCATCACTGTAAAGGACATCACAGAGTATATCAACCAACGACTGTGTTCGACAGAGCACAGCCAGGTAATGTGTTAAAAAATGAAAGAAAAGGAAAGGAAAGGATTGAAGGGGTACAACTGGCAATCAGGGCTCCTCAGCTCTGCTTTTTGCTCTACTGTTCCCAGGGTCCAGCGTCACTAAGATCCAGGGCTGAAGAGTTGAGCACTAAGTGATACGTGTCCCCTTGCGCAGCCCAGCCGCACCGACCTCGCGTGATCCCACAGGGATGGTCTGAGAAGGCACGGATTAAAGCCTGAAAATGTTTCCTGGAAAGGGCCTTTGGGCCTCACCAAATGTACGGGACATTTTTATAACCCTGCCCCTTGGAGTGACACTGAGAAAACAGCAACCAAGCCAATCACAAAGGGTCACATTGCCAAGTAAAGCAGTTGAAACTAATGATATAAATACACTTTGAACAAGACATCTTTATCAAGAGAGGAAGTATTAAGAGCTACAGTGACCAGGCAACACGGGAGAAAGAAGGATAAAGAGGGACTGAGATAAGGTTAATGAAGAATGACAAATAGAGCCAAGTGGCTTTTTCCTTTAAAAAAAATGAAAGGCCCTTTTACTTAATGAGCTCAAGGGCAAAGAGTTGACTTTCCTCAGCCAAGCAGCTGCACAAAGTGAGCCCCAGAAGCAAAAGGGGAACGGGTGCCACAAAACCCCAAACTTCTCCCCTTACAGACACGGGGTGAAGCTCTGGTCTAGCTACAGCTTATCCCGCTCTCCCTGGGAATCCCACAGAGGATAATGTGGATTATTCGCCTGGGGCACGATGTTGTCTTTGGGACACAGGCAGCCCAGGGCAGTCCCTGGTAGGACACCAAGGGCTTGGGACACAACTGCTGCTGCCCTCCCTGAAACCAGGGAAAGCCAAACAAAATTAGATGCAGATTCAGCCCTGGAAAAACATATTTGACTGCCTAGATTTGTCATTTTGTTATTCCAGAGATGTTCCAAGAAGGATAATAAACTCAAAGGATTAATTAAAGAGCAAGAATTAATGAAAAGCAGAGCAGTATCTTCTGGCTTAACAGACCCTATTGCACTTGCAGCAAGAATTGTTTTCATTTCTCCGTGGTGTGGTTTTAATTTCTAATAATTTCTAATAATTGCTTGTCCCTGTATCTGGCTGGCTCAAACGAAACTGAAGCCAGTGGAAAGAATCCAAATTACTTTCGAGGACGCTGGTTCAGGGCTTTTGAGAGTTCAGGCCAAGATGACAGGGCTAGAAGTCATAGAAGCAGAGCAGGTGTGAAGGTCAGGGAGATTTATATGACAGCACCCACTGCCTGTTGCACAGTTGTTCTGAAGACCATAGTCTGCCTACTGCCACACTTCTTTGCTAATGAGTGAACTTCTACCAAGCACTGTCAGGACCTTGAGATCAATCATGGCCCTTAATTCATCAGCCTGACCAACCTGACCTTCCTGCAACCATGCTGTAAGTAGCTGTCTCCAGGCCTGCCTCTGGCCCCATCTCCATCTGCTCCCAACCAGGCCGTCTGGATGGACTCCAGACCTTGCCTTGTCTTGTGGCCATGGGATGGTCAACAGAGATGGTCACTGCTCCTGACCTACCTGTGACTGCACCCTGTCAGAGATGGCACTGCCCAGGCTGGGATCACCCTCAGCTTCCAGTTTGTCCTGCCCTGTGGAGCAGTCCCACTCTTACTGCTCCTAAGCAGGTACTTAAATATCATGTACCCATCTCACACAAGAGGACCCCATTAGTAGCTAATGACGGCTCTTGCAAGCATCCCAAAATGCTTTTCACACTGTTTCACTGACCTTCCCATCTTTGGCAAGTGCGCGGCTTTCTTAGGAGCAAGGCAGCTGGGCACAGGTCTCCTTACTGCAAGTCAAATCAAGACAGCTTGACCTTCAAGAGCACTTTGAAGATATATGGGTGTTATCCAGATGAAGAGGTTTCCAGGTCAGCCAACAAAATGCTCCATCCATTTTTAAGTTCTGAAGAAATGGGCTAAGTGAAAGCTTTGGTTTACATATACATATAATTAGCCTAAAAATGGAGTATTATGTCATTGTGGTAAATTGTATGTTATATACAAACTGAAAAAAAAAAGAAAACACCAAACAAAAATCCAGCTTTGTATGCACACGTCTATACGCATTTGTGGTTTCTTCTAGCTCAGCTCAGACAAAAGGACCTATCTGGACATTGTTATCACAGTCTAAAATTCAGATCTGGGAACTTTGGATATGTCATTTATAGCCTAATTTATCCAGCAATAAGGTAGGGTTGGAAACTGCTCTCAGTCTTAGCGTGTTACCATTTACAAAACCTGTGCACAACACAGACTGCTAATCGCTTGGTATGACATGCAAGTAGATCATCAGAATAGCAACGCATTATTAGTGATTACTTGCATCTCGATAAAGCTGAAAAAGACTGAGAAAGGGCTAGTGGCAATAAAAAGATGGGTGGGAAACTCCTAGTAGCTGTTCTTTCCAACTCAAAGATTTATGACAGGAGCTGCAGAGGGACTTCCTCACTCTTATCTCCAGACAATGAAAATCATTGTATGGAAAAGTGGTAGTTGTTAAGAATATCGGAAATAGAATACTATAAATGCAGCCTTTGTGTTTCCACGCAGATCCTCTTTTGACCTCCTTCTCACCACTTTTGTCCCATGTGGATATAAACATTCATCGCTACTTCATTTCATTAGCACATATGCTGAGATGTAGGTTCAAAGCAGCTCGTTCTTTAAGAGTTGAGATGTGCAGTGTGAGCGGGTCTGTGCCTTGCTGCACAACTACCACATCACTCAGGATATCTGGTGATAATTTCTTCCAATAACACCTTAAGTGATCTTTTTAACAATAATTTAATTTTGTGTTTTAATAAAAAAGGCAGGTGTAGGCTGCAGCGGAACAAATCCTTGCAAGAAATATGTTCTGAACTCCAGACATACATGTTTTAACAGACTGCCCCTACATATAATTTAAGAAGATTTTCAAATGTACAGACCTTTCAAATGTAAAAATAAGCTATCAGAAAATGACAACACATGTAAAATATGGCCAGAATTATAGCTTTTGGTAAAAGTACCATCTCATTTAAAAGCAACAAGCGTTTAATATCCTGTAGTTACTCTTGTTTTTCAAGCTTTTTACAGTTCTAAAGTACTTGCAGGACAAAGGTCGCAGAAATCCCAGGTGAGGGGAGAGATCTACTGCTACAAAAACAAATCCATAACTAAACAACCCATCGAGGTGATCAGCAAAGAAATGCCATTTGCCTCACTGTGCCACACACGGTTCATGTTCAGAGCTACCTCCTTGCTCACCAAACCCCCCTTCCATTGGACAAATCCCTCCTAAGAGAGAAAAAGGGAAATTACCTTAAAATCCATGAAAAAAAGTTTGGAAAATACTGACTTGTCTCACATTGTGCCATGCAAGGATTTCACTCTAAAGAGCAGAGGCACCCAATAGATCTGAACACATGGAAGTGCTTCTTTGTCCACCCAAAGGGTTTAGGGAAGTTAAATCAGGCTTATTATTGAATTTCTTTTTGTATGCTGTAAATTACTAAAGAGAGGTCCCAAATCTGGCCTGGATTTCAACCTCCCAAAGGGCTGGGCTGATTGATTCTGTGGTTATAGTTCAACTGCTGTCACGGAGCCAGCTGCAAAACTGGCATGTGGCTCCAGCCTCAGATTTTGATTATTTTTGGACCAAAAGCTGAGTGCGTCTGGAGTTGGGATTTTACATTATGTCTCTATTAAGTAATATTTTGCAAATGCTCAGCCCAGAAGGAGAGAGTACATTCCAAGGGGCACAGACTGTTTAAAAAAAATAATATTTTTTAAGTCTCAGTTTCCCATATTTTGCATCATCAAGACCTAAGCAGCACTGAGAACGGCTTGCAGCCAGGCAGGAGCTGCCTGCAGCTGACAGCTTGAACATTGCCCTCAATGGAGCAGTCCCAGACGCCATCTGAGTCCTCTTCTCCCTCTGCCATGCTGCGAAACTGAACCATCAACAGCAAATTTAGCATAGCTGTCCCAAGGATGCAGACAGGCCTCCCAAATTGGGCACATCATGCCTCTAATGTCAAAAAGGACCATGGGATTGTGAACCTCTCTGTGCAAGCTCAATACGGGGCGGTGACCGAGCAAATGCTTTCAAACGTGGTACCACTAGAATCATAGAATCGATTAGGTTGGAACAGACCTTTAAGATCATCAAGTCCAACTGTTAACCTAGCAATGCCAGGTCCACCACTAAACCATGTCCCTCAGCACCACATCTACATGTCTTTTGAACACCTCCAGGGATGGAAACTCAACCACTACCCTGGGCAGCCTGTTCCAATGCTTTCAGAGAAGAAATTTTTCCTTGGCACTTCCCCTGGCACAACTTGAGGTCATTTCCTCTCTTCTTATTGCTTGTTAATTGGGAGAAGAGACCAACCCTCACCTCGCTACAACCTCCTTTCAGGGAGTTGTAAAGGGCAAGAAGGCCTCCCCTCAGCCTCCTTTTATCCAGGCTGAACAACCCTGGTTCCCTCAGCCACTCCCCATGTTCTCTAGATCCTCCACCAACTTTGTTGTCCTTTGAACCCACTTCAGCACCTCAATGTCTTTCTTGGAGTGAGGGGCCCAAAACTGAACACAGGATTTGAGGTGTAGCCTCACCAGTGCTGAGTACAGGGGCAAAAACACTACCCTGGTCCTGCTGGCCACACTATTCCTAATACAAGTCAGGATGCTGTTGGCCTTCTTGTCCACCTGGGCACACTGCTGGCTCATGTTCAACTGGCTACTGACAACAATCCCAGGTCCTTTTTCATGGGGCAGATTTCCAGCCATTCTTCTCCAAGCCTGTAGCGTTGCCTGGTGGTGTTGTGACCCAAGTTCAGAACTGGCCCAAACACTGAGCCCTGGGGGAAACCACTGGTGACTGGCCACCAACTGGTTTTAACTCCGTTCATCACCACTATCTGGGCCTGGCCATCCAGACAGTTTTTCACCCACCAAAGAGTACACCCATCCAAACCATGAGCAACCAGTTTCTCAGGAGAACGCTGAGGGAAATTGTGTCAAAACCTTTATTAAAGTCCAGGCAGACAACATGCACAGCCTTTCACTCATCCACTAAGCGGGTCACTTAGTCATAAAAGGAGATTAGGTTGATCAAACAAAACTTGCCTTTCACAAACCCATGCTGACTGGGCCCGATCACCTGGATGCCATGTACGTGCCACATGATGGCACTCAAGATCATAGAATCACAGAATGGTTAAGGTTGGAAAGGACCTTGAAAATCATCTAGTTTCAAGCCCCCTGCTGTGGACAGGGACACCTCTCTCCCACTAGAGCAGGTTGCTCAAAGCCCCATCCAACCTGGTCTTGAACCCTTCCAGAGATTAGGCATCCACAACTTCTTCAGGCAACCTCTCATGGTGAAGAACTTTTTCCTTATACCTAATCTAAATCTTCCCTCTTGCAGTTTCAGGCCATTGCCCCTTGTCCTATTGCTACAGGCCCTTGTAAAAAGCCCTTCTCCAGCTTTCCTGTAGCCCCTGTCATGTATCGGAAGGCTGCTATTAGGTCACCCTGAAGCCTTCTCTTCTCTAAGCTGAATAACCCCAGCTCCCTCAGCCTGTCCTCATAGCAGAGGTTCTCCAGCTCTCTAATCCTTTTCGTGGCCTCCTCTGGACCCACTCCAGCAGATTCATGTCCTTTTTGTACTGTGGACTCCGGAACTGGACGTAGTGCTCCAGGTGGGGCCTCCCCAAAGCAGAGTAGAGGGGGAGAATCACCTCCCTCGACTTGCTGGTCACACTCCTTTTCATGCAGCCCATGATGATCTACTTCGTATCCTTCCCAGGCTCAGAGGTCAGGCTGACAGGCCTGTAGTTCCCTGGATCCTCCTTCCAGCCCCTCTCAGACATGGGAGTCACATCTGATAACCTCCAGTCCACTGGGACCTCCCCAGTTAGCCAGGACTGGTGCTGGATGATGGAAAGTGCTTTGGTGAGCACTTCCAGCAGCTTCCTCTGTACCTTTGGGTGGATCCCATCTGGCCTCATAGACTTTTTTGCATTTAAGTGGAGCAGCAAGCCACACGCCATTTCCCCTCGTGTTAAGGGGACTTCATTCTGCTCCTCATCCCTGTCTTCCAGCTCAGGGGGCTGGGTACCCAGAGAACAAGTGGTCTTACTGTTGAAGACTGAGGCAAAGAAGGTGTTAAGCACGTCAGCCTTTTCTTCATCCTTTGTCACTGTTTCTTCCCACATCCAATAAAGGATGGAGATTCTCCTTAGCCCTCCATTTCTTGCTGATGTATTTACAGAAGCATTTTCTATTGTCCTTTACAGCAGTAACCCATTCTTCATCATGTTAGCCATACTCCAAAAGTTGAGCTTTAACAAGGGACTTTCCCAGCTTAAAACCCTCTGGGCAAAGCTCAGAGCAAGAAGCTCTGGGTGCAAGTGATGGAAAGAGGGAAAGTGGGAAATCTGGTGACCTTCCGGGTTTAGTGTCTATTTGGATGAGCTGTGCGTGGTGGTGGGTGGATGAGGGAAATAACAGACCTCTGAGTTTTAATTAAGCAACAAAAAACTCTGTTCTTTGATGAAAGCAGTGGGAAATCCTCTGCATGGCTTTTATTTATCTCTAGGCTAATCTGTCTTAAGGGTCTGAAAAGCACATTGTATCTGCAGTAAGTTTTACTATTTCTGACTCTGTGAGCTTTGTAACTACACATCAGGACCTCTCAAAAACACACTCAGTAAGCACAAACTAATCCTCACAATAGCCCAGTGAGTGTGGGTGAATATCCCATGAACCAGCTCTTACCCCAAGGGCAGGGTGGGTGCCTGTGTTGCGCATTTTCTGCATATTTAACAAAATGAGGATTTGGAGGCTTCTCGTTTCCCTGTGCCTCCCTCATATCACCTGCACCATTTATAAGGCAAGAGACACAATCAGTAAATGGTATTTCCCCAGAGAAGGATCACAGAGGCACAGGCAAGAAAAAATAGTGTCTTCCCTGGTAGCCCAAGAGAAGGAATCTCTCTCCTGCCTTACAGGAGAAGTCAATGTGTCTAATTAAACTCTATCTGAATGAATTACCATTTGTATCTTACCTGAAATGACTGTCAAAGTTAAGTAGCCTTTTAAATACGGAGTTCCTTGAAATACTGATGCATACAAATGTTGCTCAACAAAGACCACTCTTCTAAAATTATTACCCATATTAATTACAATATCATTTCTCTTCCCCTCCTGCTTGCTACAAAGTTCTAACAGAGCTGTGAGAAAGTGAAGAGCTTTGTAGCTCTGGATTGCAAACCATCAACACAGCTGCAGATTCATTTCCAGTTGCAGATGCTTTTCGGCTAATGAAGTTCAAGACAGAGAAACGCAGTTTGGCTTTGATGTTCTAAACAGTTTACGGGCCTAACTGTTGCAAGGGGAAAAAAAAACTCTTTAATTTGTACTTTGGGCAAATTAATTTCTGAAATGGCTGAAAGGCACACAATGGGCCTTGCACTATCATGCTTGCTGAGCTGCTTTTGAGATTGAAGCTAAACATAAAAACTTCTTGGACGGGAGCCTGAAGTGCTCCCTGGGGAATAATTGTGCAACACAGAGGGATGAACTAGATGATGAAATAAATCTTTTTTGCCATTACTGTCTGTGATTCTAAAGTTGTTAGAGTGCTGCTAAGGACATGATAGCAGGAGAGACTTTTAAGATTCTTATAAGACTTGTGAGAAAAAAACAAACAAAAAGGAGCAAAATACCCAGAAACTGTAAAAGCCAAAGGCCTGCACACTGTGCAGTTCAGGCAATATAGCGATTCCATGAATTTTTAGAATTCCACAAAACCATTAGAAGAAGGACAGAACAGTGAAGTGACTGTCTGCAAAGAGGAAAAAGGCTTGAGCGCTGTCGTCAGAATGAATGTTGAGGTAAGAATCAGGAGCAACCAAGAAGGTGGAAAGCAGATCTCCTGCCTAGAGGAAAAAAATTCACCTGAAGTGCTTGTGGAGGACAGGACACCAAGCCTGTTTGCTTCATTTCATGTCATATTTTCCATGACCAGAGATGTGGATGGAAAATTATCCATTGCCTGGAGGCAGCTGAGTGACTCCAGATGGCAAGAGGAGAAGACAGGGGGCAAGGACAGTGTCCCAGCTCAGAGCTGGGATCTTGCAGCTCCACAGAGAAAGTGGGAGGGAGGTGGGAGGGGCAGGAGCAGGAAGGAAAAGGAAAGCATGACAAGGAGTTTGTGCAGTTGGCTGCAGCTCAGAAAGCCACCTTGCTTCCAGACATGCCATGAGTGCCAGCAGAGATGTGTGGGCCTTTTTTTGTTGCGCCATGTTTGTGCTCTAACAAAACTTGCATTCAAAAGACCTTTTTTGACCACTTTTGGTGAGTTTATTATAGGAAACCAGTCTGGGACTGCTCTGAAGCCCTATGCTCTCTCTCTGGCTCCTTTAGGGTCCCCACTGAACATGCACCAGAGCATCTTGGTGTCATCTTCCTTATGATAGGCAAGGTAATGAAAAAGATAGGATAAGTCTTGGTTTTTCACAGGTAAGAAGAGGGGAAATAGAGGCCACAGTGTGCAAAGAGAGAGAAGGAAATTCTCAGGGAAGAAAGTTATGGCAAAGGGAGATGTAGAAGCATGTAGAGAAAATAGTGGAAGAGAGGGAGTGGAGCTGTGCTCAGATCTCAAGAGATGCAAACCCGTAGAAAGCAGTGGAAAACAGACAAGTGGCTTTTGAGAGTCTTGGATGGGAAGCTGGTGTATGTGGAATTGAACAGGATCCTATTGCCCACATTCCTGGAATAAAAGTCACCCAGATATCACAGGTTTTCTGCACAGAAGGATCCTCAAGCATGTGAGATTTGAAAAAAAACCTGGCTCTGAATTTCACCTAAATAGTCTTGCAACGCTGTAGAAAACAACTATAAACAACTTTTTATGTGATTTGAGTTTTCTGAAGGTGGCGGGGGGGGGGGGAATTTCTCCTCCCACAAACACAGCATCAAATCTTGCTTGTTGCTACAGCACTATCTTGAAACATGTCTTTAAAGCGGGGGGCTTCACAGCTTATTAAAACAGCCCATGGCATCAGATTCTGTATGACAACATGCACAGGAAGATAAGAAGCGATTGAGGGAGAAGTTAGTGCTGTGAGCTGCCCAGTCAAAGCAGAACACACCTTGGCTTTGAGATTTGTGCTATAAGACCTTGCACGGCTTTAGGAAAGTCACACATAAAGGGAGAAGATGGTTAGCAGCTAAATGCTGCAGAAAACATCAGTAAGAACAAGTAGACAGGAAGGGACTGAGGCTTTTCTTGTAACGGTCCCAGGGATTTGAGACAGAGGCAGGCACCTACAAATGGCACCACAAAACCAGGAAAACCTCTTAGAAGGTCAAAGCAATTTTCTTGTTCCTGAAGCAATACAGAAGGGATTTGTTGGAAGCAGGCAAGCCTGTTGATGACTGTGGTGGTTTCTACTTGCATTTGATGTGGTCAGAGGATCAGAACCACATTGAAAGTGGAAGGAGATACGAAGCATGGCTTTCCCGACTTCAGGGTGGTTTCCAGAGCAGGTGATGTGATACGAGGCCACGTGTCCAGAGTGATGTAGCCAACACAAAGCAAACACTCCTTGCAAAGAGAAGAAGGGAAGTATGTATTGAAAGTGGGAATGAAAAGTGAACTTATAAAAGACAATGAAAATCTGCAAAGCCTGTAAATGTGCAGAGCTAGACATGTCTGGCCGGGGACAATTTCAGTCTCATTTTTTTCAGTACTGCATTTAGTTATAGTTTCCTTAATCAATGGCTTTCACTGCATCCCAGAAAGTCATAACAACTCTCAGAGATGGGCAAGAAGCCCTAAAGATGTGCTGTGGAGCTCATGTCTGATTCAAATCCCTTTGAATTTTAAGAGGAAACAAAGTGTGTTCCAGGCTGACCTTTCAAACCTATCTATAGTACTTTGATGTTGCTAGACCAGCATCTGAGCACCTTCCAAATTTAACAGTTTTAGCTGTCAGCTACCTTTCCAAAACAGGAAAGTCCTGCTCTTTTGCAACTGAGCTAAGAGCACTCAGCTCCTTTTAGAGACAATAGACAGAAACGATATTATTCAATGAATCATCTGACCTATTTTAAACATCAACTTTAGGGAAACTTGAATCATGACCTACAAAATGGCTTCTCCTCTCCATTGACTGTGAAGAATTGTTTATCACATCAGAGACATCTGCATTTACTCAGCTCAAATTGCATCCAGAGAAGCTAAAACCCAGACTAATTCTCTTTATTTTATTGGAGTTTGACATTTAAATGTCTTCCAAATCTGTGCAGGATTATACAGATACGGGAAGTAAATCCAGGTCTGAATTTCAGGCTAAACTCTGATCACTGGATTAACTTCCTGCTGGGTCTGGTATAAAATGAGAAATTATTTGGTTTTAGCTTCTCTTTCATTTACAACTAAATTCTCCAAGCAGGCCAATACAGTTTGAGTTCTCCTGTTCAACAGAGCACAAAAATTTCCCAAAAAATATTTCTCAATACTTTCTCCATGTTAGAATTCTTGATCAGAATTAAATTATCTGATCATTTAAAACTTAATCCTAACTCTAATTGTCTCAAATTTACACAACACCCAATCTATCTAAATTCACATCTGTCCAAATTATTTTGCTTCAGATATTTACATTTGCATCCTGTCAGAAAGCTCTACCGTTGTTTGTCGTCCTCTGCCGTAGGTTAGGTGAAGTTGTACGGTAAAGTGAAAACCATTTATAGAATTTCTTTGTAGTGATGTCGTTCAGTTATTAAAGTTTGTGGTAAATTTCTCTTCTCACTCACCTGACACACCACACTTCCCAGGGAAAACAATCATCTTGCCTTTCTCTTCCCTTCATGTATACCTCTTTTCCTCCATGCCAATTTTTTCCCCTCTTCTACTAGAGTTTTCTCCTTCACTGGGGAGGTAGAAAGTGGATTTCCACCCACTGCTGCCTTTAACTGAACCACAATTCCATAATGAAGAAACAGATGTCCAATCCATCTTTCACGTTCTTTTTGCTGCCTTAACGCTCCTTCTTCTCCAGACGTCCATCTCCATATGCAGCTCTTCCCGACATTGCCTTCAAAACACTTTGAGCAGCTCTAGAGTTCTTGACCTCTCTCTCTAACTCTCTTCTCTGCTCCCTGACTCCTGTCAGCCCTCAACTACAAGTCCACGAGCTCACTGACTCTGCCTGTTTTTGAGGTTTGCTGCTACTTTCTTTATAAAATCTTGGTTAAAGGTCCTAAGATCCTGGGAAACTCAAGGAGGTAGTGATGTTCCTGATGTTCAGCTTCCTGCTGACATATTCTCAGAAACTTCATTCATTACTGGGTTGAAAAAAAAGAGGTGAAAGAGATCGTTGCATGCGTTTAAAAAAAAAAAAAAAAAAAAGAAAAAGAAAAGAGCAGCATTTTGGGTGAAAAAAGGCTGTTCTAGTGCAGCTGGATTTGGAAGAGGATCTTATATTTCAGCAGACCAAGTGTTTGCAGCAGTTGTATTTCTCTTCTTGTTTTCTAAAAGTCTGCCTACATCTGACCAATCTCTAAGCTGTCAGAAATAAAAAACCAAACAACTGTATTTGCTCTACAGAAGCTTCTCCTGTGCAAATAATTACCATTTCTGAAGAGTTTGTCCTCACTGTTCAAGCTCAAACTTTTCCTTTTCTTCTCAAATGATTTACAGTCACACGAGTGTGGTGCTAACCAGGGCCTGGTGCTAACCTGACTGCAAGGGCATCGAATCCACCAGACCTCTGTGACTGCTCCAATTGAAGACAGCAGGAACAAACATTGACTTTCCCAGTGATGAAATGGTGTGGCTGACACTGGAACCAAGGGTTGGGACTTGGTATCTGCTCTGCTCTGGGTGACCCAGACTCTCAGGAGCACCAAGAAAGAAGCACTTTAACTCAACATGGAAATGTTTAAAATAGGGGTAGGAAAAATAGAGGATTAGCAAGCAGTTGGAAATTTAGGATTAGGAAAAAGTGACAGAGAAGTTGAGAAGGATCTAAATTTTCATGTGAGACTGTGACTTGGGGGATCCTGTTCAAGACAGGTAGTCAAAGATACAGATTTGGAGTCAATGCAGTCCCTGAAGAAGAGAATGCATGGCCAGGATCTCCTCCTCTTCTGTCTCTGTAGGTAGACAAGGAGCCAGCTTAGACCACCCATGGAAGGAACCAGCCCAGGTGAAGGCATGAGCTTAAAAAGAGAGAGAAAAGCCAGTGAAGAGGTAACTGGCTGTGGAAGGAGATGGAGACTGGACTGAGAAGCCTAGTGAGAGAGCCTGGGGTAAAGAAGGTTTTGTATTCCTGTATACTCCAAGGAACTTGCAGCTTTGGTTAAGGCTTCACACAGGCAGGGGAGGAGTGTTTCTCACTGAAATGGTGCAGGGGTGGAGAAGGGCTCCCATTTGGCACATTCACAGCAACTCTGTGTACTGTGACCTCATGATGTTAATCAAAATTGCTTTCTTTTTACTGGTTGGATGGGATTTTTACTGATTTATAGATCATCTCCTCTCTATGGCAGACAGACTGTCTCCAGACAGAGGCCCACTTGTACCAGCCTCCTGATCCAGCACATTTATAGACACCTCTTGACTTCAACCTTACTAGGAAAAGCTCCTGGGTTTTGGTCAGTCATCAACCAAGGGAAAGGGCCATCTGATTCATGGTAGAAATGGTCTCACAGTTGGACCCCACAAGACATAAATCCCATGTAGTTTAAGAGATCAGGGTCTTGCTTTCAACTTGCTGGTATTCAGGCCAAACAGCAGCCAGTGGATATTTCCATTTTTGGCATGAAACCAGTCCTTGGGCTTGACACAAAACTACAATTTTGTTTGTGAGAATGTTGCTCCCTTATCATTTGCCTCTTCTTGAGAATGGATTGCATCCAAACATGTTCTTATCTTCCTTCCCTTCCTAGGCTGGGCTTGCTTATGCTCACTGGTATTTGAAGAGTTGTTCAACACTCCAAAGGAAAGGAGCCAGCTTTGTTTCCCAGCTCCTATTACTCACTTTATCTCTTAGCTAAAAGCTTTAATGGATCTGTTTTGCTAAGGCATTTGAAGTTGGAAGCTATGAAGAACTTCAAAGGTATTGTAAAAAGACCACATAGTCTGATTAAAAGTAAACTCTTCTCATAATATTGCGTGGAACTCTGCTGATCTATTTTTACTGCATCACAAATAAAGCTGTGGAGATGGGGAAATCCCACTGACTAAACAGGATATGCGGGAAGGATGGAGCATGTCTCTATCCCATATTACCCGGGTACTCATTAACTCTCTGATAACCAGTTTAGACAACGCAAAGTGGAATGTCTCCAGCACCAGATGGTAGTGATGAGGAAGAAAGAGGAGTGCAGCAGACAAGATAAAAACTTGGCAGGAAAATAGACACAGGAATTTCTGTTCGTTAGGGCAGAGATTGCAATCTGAGGATCCTAAATTTAACCATTCTTTTGTTGGTTGAACGTGTTTGAGAAGTATAAGCCCAGATAATGAACTGTCTGTGGTGTAAGACCATGAGTGCTGCTGACCAGTGTGGGTACACCATGGATCCCTATGGAACAGTTTAAATTTGCAGTCTCCACGCTGTTCCTAAGCTCAAAAATGTGAGCATTCTGTTGGCCGGCACAGTTTTAATTCAAAGTGGATGTACATTGATAAAATTCATAATTAAAAAGTAGCACGTGCTTTCTCCAATGTGTCCCAGAGCGTTTCAATATACCCTCATCCTTTGAACAAAGAACATTCTATTATTACTATTATTACTATTACTATTATTTAATAAATAAAAGGCAAACTTAGGCAGCAGTAATGTGAAAGGTGTATTCTTTAGAAATTATCAGTTACCTTCAATATCTTTCTGGATACATGAAAGCGAGCCATTGTAATGAGGAAAGCATTTTCCCAAACAAATGGAAAATCCCTGAGTGAACAGAAGAATTTTATTGACAAGAATCCTATATGGGCTTTCATACACTTACTGTGTAGATAGACAGATATTTTTGGAATGCATCTCCTGATGAGATATCAGGGCTGTTATTAATTCTGTCTGTCACTTTTATTGAAAGCCAAACAAATTGTATGTAGCATATGAAGAGCAAATGTAAACCTTCAGTGGCAAGTAGCACAAGAAGCCCCTAGATCAAAGCAAGCCATGCTTTCTCTTTTACGTGCCTTTTAATAACCCACATTCAGCCTCATAAGAACATCTAGCAGGCACATATCATGCACTAAGCAGCAAAAATATGTGCAGAATGCAGAAGCTTCAGACTTTGATTTCTAGGTTTATTAGGGAACACAGTAGCAATGGTACTTGGTCTTCTGTGCTGTGACACCTGAAGCCACCACATGTATTAAATTCAGTGAGATCATGTGGAATAGTTCATTAAATCCTGCAGTCTGTTCCCATTTCACCTTCAACCTACAGATTTTTCACAAAAACAAATGTATATTGCTGGGTATATGGTTTCCTATGGCTTGTCACTTCAGCAACAGGATTGCTGGAAAAATAAGGCACTTGAAAGCAAGAGACTACAGTAAAGGTGGCCATGTTTGGTAGGAACATAGCACAAAGTTTCCCTGCACATCAGTCCAGAGACTGAAATTCTTCCTGTACCACAAGGAAAGACATTATCACGGAAATCTGGGAGCAAAACAAAAACAAATCCCAAACCCAAACAACCCAAAAAGCATCTCAGGAAGTACCTGAGTCAAAGCTAAGAGTGACCAAACGGGACTTTCTTGGGTACATGACTCTGGCAGTTGCACCGTGATGGTGCTGGAAACCACAAATCTCAGCAGCCAGGACTACCCAGGCTGCTCCTGGTGCCCTGTGGGAGGGAAATAGGGGTCCTGGCAACCCCAGCTCCTGCCAGGTCAACCCCTGAGAGCTGGAGATCCCTCCGAGGCTGTGGCAGAGGCAAGGTGGCGATGCAGGGAACCGTGCCCTTCTCATCAGCCGCATCCAAAACAGCCAGGGATTGTGTGACCTAGTGCTGACCACGTTCTTAACTTTGATTCCTGATTTAACTCCTCCATTCAAATACGCAAAATACTTTATACCCCAAACAGAGGATTTCTACTGAAGCCTTTCATAAAATGGCTTCGCAGACTGTTCTTGTAATCTTTCCAGATTGCAAGAGTCAAAACTGGGAGGAAAAAGTGGGTAACACTACTTTTTTTTATGGGGCAGAAGAAAAGATTCTTTTATTTCCAGATGTCTCACAGCCCTTTCAAGTGTAGAGGAAGATATTATGACAGCAAACTTTATGATTCCTCCCTTCAGAATCACATCAAAATTGCAATTTATCTGACATCAAAAGAATGAGCTGGTTTATCATGATGATGATGTTAAAGCTCTTGTGTCTGCTCAGATTAGTAACAATGCAAATAAGGCAACTACAGAGAAAAAAAAATAACAGTTGCATCCTTAGGCTTTATCTGTGATTTATCAGCTTCTAAGCAATCAGCTATATGAAGAGAGAACTAACATAGTGTTTATGTTCCAAATTAGAGCTTAATAAAAATGAATGTATGCTTTTGAGATTTTGTCACTTAAGATCCCCAACTATTTTGATAACATTGCACTAAAAGCTATGCCCCAAAACTGCAGTTTTAACTGAAGTATTTCTTTCTGGCGAACATTAAAATAAAGATTAAAGTGAGCATGACTAAATAGGTCATCTATTTCTCACGTAATTTGTTGCAGACTCTCAGCATTGCTCAACCAACAATTTAACTTATAATAATTGGTTTTGGTGGACCTCATCTAACTGGATTTCAGCAAAGCAACTGAAATGGTGCCATACAGAGAATTATTAGCAAAAGTGTCCAGGTGAAGCAGAGACAAAAGGTGCTGAAAGAGAAACCATCAGGGTAGAGGGCGGTTACAAGCACAGTTTCTCAAGCCTGCTCTCAGCCAGCCTTAACTAAATATATTCACCAGCAACATTTGTACAAGAAGAAGGAGCATGTTAATGGAATTTGCTGATGACATCAAGCTGGGAAGAGCAGCAGAATATCTCACAGGAAGAAGTCAGGAAGCCGATTACTGAGAAATACCCTAAAGATATTTCATTATACAAAGCTTAAGATCATGTACTTGAAAGGGGATTGAGTTTCCTGAATGAGGCCTGGTGGAAACAAGGAGACAGAGAGTCTGTTTTTATGGTGAAGCCTGGGAAATGTACATTTCTGACGTAGATGTCTCCACAGTACCTACAAACTTGAGTCCAGCCCGGGCAGTTAAAGTTCGTAGCACTGGTAACAACAGCAGTGGTCACAGGTCCATAGGAAAAAATACTAATATTTCTGGGTACCTGTTTGTAAACAATTATTTCATTAGTGCTGTGAATTGAACACATCTCACAGCTTCTTTTAGGTGATTCTCCCATTTTTTATTTTTCTTTGTGTTAAATAATTGCTTCCCACAGGAGGCTGGTAGCAGGTATTGAGTGGTTCATCCATAACGGTGAGTGCGTGGCTGGAGCCAGAGACATCTCTGGGCGTGGAGAGGAGTCCTCCCGAGCAAAGCTGCTCCACCTTTTTCACTCAGTCAAACACGTTACTTCGGGGAAAAGATGTTTCAGAGTTATCCGCACAACTGATGCGTTCCCAGCATGAAGGGTTGCTTTCCCCCCACCCACACGCTCTGCAGAAGTCTTTCCTGCCCTTTCATTGCCCACAATGATCCTTCAGAAGGGCTGGCTGGAGAGAAGTGCTCCCACACGACTGGTGACATTTAAGCCATGTGGCAGATCCCTTTGCGCACGGATCCCGCTCCCACCCAGCACAATAGCAGACTTTGGTGGATGCGGGATGAAGCCCAGTGTGACATTTTCTTCCCCTCCCCACGCTTCTTTGCTGAGTGAAGCTTTTGTGAGGTGGTGAAGGCCAGAAAACCCCAGTCGTTCCACCTGTTTCTGTAGGCTCCGGTCCCACGGTCGGTTGACCCTGCGCTGCAGCGGTGCGTAACTCCTCACAGCTCCTTTCCTTACTAATAACCAAACAAACACCCGTGTGTGCCACTCAGAATAAGAAGACTGCAACAAAATCAGGTAAAACATGACTCTTGGACAAGACAATTTTGTTGAACACTGTGGATAAGTAACAATATCGTCTTCCAAGCAGGGACACCATCCTCCTTCCTATGGCGACCAGAACACCATTGCAGGAAAGGTTAACTGAAGCGGGGTCTGACTGGGTATTCATTGGGAAAAACAGCCTTTTATAGCAATGCATAGAAACTGAAACTTTGTTGAAACATCCTGATTTCAAACGAGTTTTTAACAGAAAGGTTTCTTTGACCCAGATGGAAATTTTTGGTCAAAACCAAAGCAAGAGCCGCACGCCTGACGCAAAAGGATCAGAACAGCCAAGCCTTCGGGTAGGCTCGCTCTTTGGGAAAGCACAAACATACCAGTTAAATAGGTTTTCTGAAGTGCACCTCATCCTCATTTTTAAGGATCACTACTATTTTTTTGTCAGAAGAAGCCTTCTTTTACAAGGATGGGCAGGGACAGAAAAAAAGAAGGAAGGAGACAGTGGGAAAATACTAAAAAGAAACCATTTTCTAGCTAGCTCAGGTTTAAACTCATCTAAAACACCTCATTTAAACCTAACTCTTTCAACTTCAGCTCAGAACTGGGACTTTATACTAGACAAACCTTTAATGAATTTCTGCAAATGTCAACATTTTTGTGGTCTTCTGACCTGCCCATAGCAGTAAATACATTTGGCTTCACAGGTAAGGGGATGAAAAAAAAAATTAATCTAAATCATCATTAACTTGTACACAAGCTGTAAAAAAACAACAAATGTATGTGGCATAAAATAGTTCAAGGAAGTTGTTTAGTATGAGCTGGAAAAATTTATTATACCTTATTACTGCTCTCACTACAATAAGGGCCAGCAGCTTTCATACTCTCACCATGTCAGTATGTCATGAACAAATTCTTTTTGTATTGGCGTGGGGTAAGCTTGCCAGAAGAATACCCTCTCCTCTCCAAATCGGCACAAAGAGTGATCTCCAACAGCGAAATGAGTGTGAATGAGGAAATGTCAGTTAACATGTATCAGGTATTTTCATTAAATGGGGTGTTTTTTATCATGGTCATCTGCTTGGTGCAGTGATAAAAGTGTTTAACTTCTTGTAGATCTCTGCTGATGCATACTGTCTTTCAAATGGAATTTATAGTAAAACAAAATAAACATTGTCCATTAAAAGTTTGCAGACGAACATTCATTATCTCCCTTTGAGCCACAATCACTTAATTGCTGTCAGAGATCTTTAGATAAAAAACACTAGGAGCCTGCATTATGACTCAACCTATTCCCATTTAGCTCAAAATCAATCCGCACCCAAAGCATCCCTGATGATTTTACCCTGGGAATAATCAGTGTCGATAATAGCGTTTGGAGCATGCTCAAATGTTTGTCTTCTCCGAGACAGGAAAATACATCTTCTGGGTGGCAAAAATCAGGTTCTTAATTTTAATGTCACTGACACTTGCGGTTTTCTCGTGTCTAAATTTCCCACACGTGGGTGCTGCACATTGGCCTCAGAGTTGGCATTTACACACCGATTTTAAGAGGCTCAGTGTACTTCATCTCCTAAGTTTTTCGTCTATACCTAGTGGAGGATGGAATGGGAACAAACAGTATTTTTTATACAAACACTCCAGACACACATCATGTGCACAATATACACAGCAACCAACTCATCAGGAATCTTGCTTTTGCAACACGTATCGTGCTGCCCTTTCTCTGCTCTGCTCTGTCCATGCTTCCTTTTCACTGCGGGAAAGCAAAGAAGTTTTTACCCACCCATCGTACTTGATCCACTCTTTGAAAGCTTCTCTTCTCGAGGCCTGTGCATATTGTGCTGGCACGCTACCAAAACCCGCTAACAAATGGCAGATTAAGTGGAAACACGGAAAAGAATTTCAAGCATGTATTATACTTGCTTGGAGTTCAGCGTGCAAACTTTTAAGACGAGGGCTGCCCTCCGAACAGGCAGCCCTGGGAATTCAGTTGCAAAACAATTGCAGATGCAAGGAAAATACCCTTCCTCTGAGAAAGAACCTTGGTGATATTCTGCAGTCTTCGGTAGGCTAAATTCACCGTGTGCTCTGGAAGAGCTCGGCATGTTCTGTGCTTTCTCGAGACCTCAGCTTCCATCTCCAGCACAGTTCTCCAAGGAGTTACATCACATTAACTAGAACTTTTTCCTAAGTCAGCTTCTTAAAAATGCAGGAGCCCAACCCCACTCTGAATGCCTATACTGGCAAAATTACCATCAACTCAGGTAGGCCCAGGTGAAACAATGTTGAGTTTTAGTGAAACATTTCTGCCCACGTTATCTGAGATTTTTTTCCAAAAACAATTTGGAATGTTTGCATAGGGTGTACAGTAGAAAATTACTCTCCCACCCCTGATTACACCAAACTTGCTGCATACCTTTCTCTTTTTTTTTTTTTAAATTGGCTTACATTACTCAAGCTCATTTGCCTTCTGCACAACCCCATTTTGCCATTCATCTCGAGAGAGTAAAAGATGTCAGTCTACAGTCCAATGAAGCAGTTGAGAACGTAAGACCAGTAGATGGGAAATATGTCCCATAAGCCAGGAATGATGTTCTCAAGCCCACGTGATGTCGCATGCACATATAGAAATCAGGAAAGGTCTACGGACAGCAATTCCCAAATAAAAAAAGTAGAACATTTCTGCACTCCAGTGCTCTTCAGAAAACTGTGGGTCTCACTGTTGGCTTCAGAGGAACATTTTTCTTACCACATCAACTAAGAGAAAAAGATTTATGACCTTATACTGAATGGTTCAAATTCCTCCATAGTTTATCGACCCTAAAGTTAATTAAAAAAATGTGACTTTTTAGTCTAATAGCTTATTTTCAGCTTTAACTAATTGGAGCTCATGGCTGGCTTTGGAACCGCAGCAATTATATGAATGCTAAGATTGATTATTATTGTCCAAAGACACAGAGTAATTAAGCCTACTGAAAAAAAAATAACAAATTACTTCTATAACAGGTGGAGACAAAAGAAGACTGAAGGAAAATAAACAGCATTGAGGATATAAATACATCTGGTTTGTATCTGGATGTCTTTCTAAATAAGTATCTGAAATGAGAGGGAAAGCGCCACCCAAGTACAGCACAAATACAAGAATGTCTGCATTGAAATTCCATAACTTTTCTTTATTCACTGTGATACATTCAAACAAAAGTGCTCCAAATAACAGCCGTAAAGTAAAAGAAATTAAAATAAAAAGGCAGAAAAAGACCATCAGATACATACAGTGATTATTTATATTTCAAAGCATTAGTAACTGCTTGTTTCTGAGTGCACCACAAGCCCACATGAGGGTCCATGTTTTTGTACGCTGCACCTATAAAAATAATAATCATAGGCAGCTCTAGCAAAAACTGTTTTTCAGAACTAGAGCCAAAGCCATCACAAAGATAAAGCACCATCAGGCATAAGTTTACAAATGCCATAGTAATTAGTAGAGTGTAAGAAAGGCTTAGCTGCATTAAAATTTTCCTTGTATAGCACAGGGAAGCTCTGCTTAGATTCCTTCCTTCCCAGCTCTGCCCTTTCACACCAGGGACTTGCATTTGTCCCACACCACCAAGCACCACGGGCAACCTGGTGAGCTTCAGGAGACAGTGAGAGATGGGTGGAAGAGAAACTAGAACTGGAGCCAGTGTCTATCCTCCTATTAAAAAAAATAATAATACTGGCATGGCAGCATGTACTTAACCAGGTTACTGCAACAGTGGCACAATCCACCTGAGAAACACTGTTTGTACAGACCACACCAACAGACTTCCCATCACTGTTTGCTGAGCTACAAATGTTTGGTTGCACTGATTTTACCTATAAAACACAGTTTTTGTTTTAAATTCCAATTCTGCTATAGTAAAAAATGTAAGGCACTGTTATCTATAAGAACAGAGCACCGCTTCGTAGCAAACACAGATTACATCCTATAATGTGGCTTTATTCCAGCTGCAGAATTACTGAACTGTGTATTTGCCAAGAACTATTTGTAACTCAATAATCTGATGGGGAGGATTCCTGCCCCAAACCACACAACATGCCATACAAATTACACTGTCAAAGGGATACGATAGACACTAGAGTCCTTCCTCCACCTGGTGTATTTTTAGGTAGAACAGCACAGATCTTCAACAGAAAGTGGGAAAACTCAGCAGAACCCTTGTTCTGCTCTCCCCTTTACCTGCTTTGCTGGCAGCAATTTAGATGGCCAGCAAGAGAAGCTTCCCTTCCCAAAATCTGAGTTGCTGACGTGAGATTTTCCTTAAAAGATCTAAGCAGGTCATAACAGAAAACAAGCCTCTGTCCCCACACGCTTTCTCTAACAGTATATTCAAGGGGCTCTCGCTAGGTGTAAGGCTATGCCCCAGCTGCTAGAAAGATGTAAACCTGTGTATGATTTGTGTTTCCCAAAGCATGATGCTATCGCACTGCTCGTACGACCAACATCACCTTCACAGTCAAGTCCTTGCAACGTCAAGGTCTGTTTGCTCAAAAAGTGTTTTTCTTAGTTATGCTACTAATAATAAAGTCTCAAATCACTCAGGCCGAAAGAAGAAGTGTTATGCAGTTATTTACCCTTCACGCTATCTGTGTGGCATTCGTCTCCCACAGCACAAGCCTTGCCCTTTTCACACTCCCTTTCTCATGCAGGAACACAAAGCTGTAATGTTTGGGTTGCAAACACCATGAAATGCCCCTCTTCAGCACCCAACAGCACAGAAATATTTTCTTTTAAAAGTTCAGATCAAAGCACTTCTACTAATCCTAGGATTTATTAAAACAAACATTGTAGGCATGAGATAGTCAACAGCGTCCCTTTTATAAGATTCTTTGGAGACGGTTCTGATTTCGTGCTGTTTACTGATCCGCCCCTAATTAATCTTCAGTTGCTCAGCTGCAAATTCTGCAAGTCCACCTGCTCCTTCCCCACCCAGAAGACGTTCCTTTCTCCCCAGTTTCGAGCTGTAACGGCAGCACCACACAGCCCCTGTCCCGAGAACGAGGTGGCTTGCTTGGAAAGCTATATATCCCATCCCGATGTTACAAAAACCTATGGCACACATTTGCAGCAGAAGTTTAGCCTTTCCTCAGATGAGCAATTAAAACCAGTCATTAAGTGCTTTCATGGAGTTTCACTGTCTTTATCCTTCCCTGCAGTCAAGGTAGTTACCTTTGATCCAGTAACAGATCTGTGCGTATTTGAGGGGTGTGATGCGAACAGCTACATTGAAATCCTGTGGGGTGCCATTCATGTCCACCCACTGATGGCCTGAAAATATTCCAATAATTTTACGCTCCCATTTGTGATTCTGCCTCTTCCACATCCTCACATACACCCCAGATCCACTTGCGCCTGGCTGGGCATCGCACTGCTGGTACAACAGGTCATACGTTTCATCTTTGACATCACAGAAACGATAAACTAGGTTTCCTGGACGATCGTTGTCATAGCCAGAGAAGTGAATCCTCCCTCCAGGCAAGTGTCTTGCCGGTGGGCTCACGCCTATCTTCATAAACTTTCTTTTATGAGGTTTCTTCAGCTCCAGCAGAGCGTAGTCGTAATCCATGCCAATGTCATTGGCATTGCCCTTGATCCACCCTTTGGGGACGTGTGTCCGTTTCACTCGGATCCACTGGAATTTCATTTTCTCAGGCATTGCCGAGCTGGTGGTATTGGCCCCTTTGCTGCTGTCCTTCAGCTTGGGCTTTAGGAACCCCACCCGCAGTTTCTGAGCTCCTTTGACATAACTCTTGCCATCATGGATACAGTGAGCGGCAGTAAGAACGTGCTTCTCAGCCACCAGCGTCCCCGTGCAACCTGTAGATAGCTTCACCGATGTGGAAAACGGGTAATTCAACAAGAAGTCTTTCCCAAAAATGCTAAACCTGCTATCATAGCCATAGATCTGCCTCTTAGTTCGAGATTTGCCTTGAGACCCATCACCACTGTTGCTCAGGATATATATGCCCACTTCAGTTTCAGTGAGGCTACCGTTAGAGTACAGGGTTTCATAGGACAGGTAGTTCTTCACCTCTTCATAAGTTGGCAGCGGAGAACTTTTGTGGCATGCTGGGCCACAGGGAGAAACCACTTCCAGTCTGGCTTCAGCATCAAACTGTGGTTTGTCCAAGTTAAGGGTAGACTGCGGCAGGATAACTGGAACTCTGTACGACGGCCAAGTTGGCTTCCAGTGAGAACTGGAGGGCATCACATCTTTAGCAGCACACAAAAGGAGGATTAAAGTGGACAAACCTGCCATTCTGAATGCTGGTCTGTGGAAAGCAAAAGGAAGCCCAGTTACTCACTCAAACATTGCAAGATTAACCTACCTTGCTAAGTAATGGCTTGCTAGCCTAGTATAATATAATAAGGGTCAAGCAATTTGAATGGAGCCAACGATCATTAAGAACTTCAGACTTAACTAAACAAGTGTCCCAGTTCATCACTGAAACACTGAGCATTTAACCCTTAGGTGTGCTGTGCCACCAACTCCCAGCTGACAGCAGTGTGGAGTTACAGGATGTGCCTTCACACAGTGTAAAGAAAATTCAGACTCTGTAAATCTGCATTCAGGAACGGTAGCTTCTGCAAAGAGTGGATGCGGTTTACTTGGGACAGATTATGGCATTCTCTGAAAGCTCCCACCTACTCTCTGAGTCCACTGAGGGAGGTCCTTGAATCACCTCACACCATTCACTGTCTTAGCCAGAGACATGAAGCTGATGGTAGGAACAGGCAGGTGGATGAAGAAGGCAACCTGAACAGGAGCTGGTCTGCAGAACGTGACCATACGGGAGACTCGCTTCCCCTTGCAGCTCATACCAGGGGAAGGTTTCTGCTCCACATTGCATTTGCTTTCCTCTGTCTCACGTGAGAAAGGCTGGTACGGTTACACAAGGGCAGCGAACGAAGTAAGTGTACGATTCCTGAGGGAATTTTCAGTTAACATACTGGCTTATTCCTTTATAAACTCCATTAATTAGAAATGCAAACCAACCCCCTCGGAGCACAGGGAGGAAAATGGGACTACAAATGTGTTTATGAACCACAGGCAGAGTGCCTCAGACTGCAGAGAACAGCGTGCACTAGTACTGTGTCAAAAAAATTGTAACTTTAGTTTATTTGAAAATTGGCCATACAGCTGAATCGCTGCAGGAGGCATTGCGCCCTGGGCAAGAAGGCAGGCAGGATCTCCCTCATCCAAAGATTATTCAAACAAAACTTCACAATTATGTTGAGCTTACACATATTTAAAACCCTGCTGAGGTTACCCTGAGCACAACTGAAGGATCATTCCTGAAATACCTCCAACGAGTAAACCAAAGCAAATCACGCAGGAGATGACCACAGCTATCTAAGAACAAAAGAGAAAAATCCTTCTCTCTAACACTTTTTGTAGGAATACTCCATCCCTAAGCTGCACTAAAAAACACTTTGGGAGCTACAGACAGCTAAAGCCCAAAGGTGGCCAACTCAAATATTGGGCCTGGATTCCTCCATTGTTGGTAGCATCTTCTTTGGGCATGGAGGCCACAGTTAAAGCTCATAATGTTTGAAATATCAGTTCACTCATGCAGAATATCAAAACATTTCCATTCCACAAAACAGACACTGATGAACAGAGATGGTGCTACTGATGCCCACAGAGGCAGGTACTGACACTTCATTGGTAATTTTTTTCATTAAAGAACAGGACATCTTTAAAGGGACATGTTTTTTTCCTAGAAGGGTTAAGCTCTATAGAACATGGGGTTTTATACCTAATGGGCAAGTCATGCTGGAAAGTACGGACCAGTTTAAACAAGAATCAGAACTGTATAATTTTAGATGTCCCAAAATTGGAAAATACTTGCTTGTGCATTCAAGCAAAACCATCAGTTCCTCTGGCACCTTCCACGTCAGAGGTTGATATTGGCAAAACTGGGGTTTGCAAGCTATGAAATGAGATAGTTTCACTTTGGTATAAGGATGGCCCAGGGAACAAATTGCTGTATATCAGATATACTCATGGTATAATACTGATCAGAAAACCATAGAAGAACAAAGCAACAGGGACAAGTTATACCACCCCACTCCCACAGGCAATGTTGACTAGCATAAATCAACTGTTAATTGTTCTAATTGTGACAGTGACGACTGTGCACAGAAACACTTACCGGTGTCCCAGTTAGAAGCTGAGAACAGACTAAATCACTGTGTATCAGGTAGCAGATCCTGTCACTAAGAGCACTTATAAGTAAGCCGTCTGCTCTCATCTGCTTCACACCAAAATTATTCCCACAAACTACATCTGAAACTTTCCCCATAAATGGAATCTAGGTTGAAATTGCACCCCTCACACCACTTCTTGGATGTAAAAAATCGTTCATCCTAACTGAGCCAATTCTGGCCTTTGGCTGGTTTATTTAGCTGGCAGAGGGAAATCAGAAGTGCCCTGTCACTTGCTATTTGCACAAGCAGCAAGATTCCTTCGTGTCTTTCAGCACAGAGACCTGATGAAGGGACCAAAAACTTCCCTCCTTCCTCTGAGAGCATCATCCAGGCTGAGAAACTACCTCTCCCTGCTACCTGCCCCCCCTTACCTCCCTACCATCACCACCACAGCAACACCAGCGCTGGAAAGGCAGTTTTAGACAGCAGAGGGCAGCCGCCCTATGAAAAGAACACGACCGGGGCTGGGACTCAAGTTGGTTCCCCCAAAAAACCTTCAGAAGATGGTATCGGTGTCTGCGCTGGGCTCTGTGAAGCGGCACTTACTCCAGTTTAAGTCTCTGAGAAAGCCTTCCCACAGCCCTCCCCTCCTGCTTCTGATCACCTTGCAGATATTCAGGATAAAAAAGCCTTTTCATCAGTTATGGAACTTTTCTATTATTTAAAATATTATTAAAAGCTAACAATAAAATACAGTTGTGACCTAAGCATAGAAGCTAAACAGTGCTCACAAACCATAGCATTTACTAAAGCTTTTATAATTATGTCTTATCTGGAGACATAACAGGTACTGGACGGCAATAAATAGAATAAATATGTCTTATTTAAAACATGACACCTATATATATATAGGTAGAGAGGGAGAGAGGGAGAGAGAAGTCTGTACATATGTCTATACACCTCTACTGTATAGATCCTTTCTCTTAAATAAAGTTAAGCAGAAAAATGAAGGAATTTACAAAGCAGTCTAAATTTAAACAGTCCTACCAGTTAGCCTCCTCTTTCCTTTTCCTTTCTCTTTTCCTCGTTTGTTTAAAACAAAACCAAAGAGTCGCAAAAAAAAAAAAAACCCAAACAGGGTTAACACTCTCTTATGTTCAGCTACTTGCTCATGGGCGAGTCTGAAAGAGGTTCTCAAAGCGAGCTGGTAAGAAGTGAGTACTTCCCTGAGCAGCTATCACAAAACGATACTGAATGAATTACGATGTGCCGCTCTACTGTAGCACTGCTCTGCTGTTCCTATTTAAACTGTGTCGTAAACTCAGTCCACCCCTTGACTCAGTACAAAGCCTGCTCTGATACCCAGCCTAGAAAGTGGTTTGTACATAATCACGCTTGCTAATGGCATCAAAACTGTTTAGAGAATGGAAACAGTGACAGCTACCCCAGGGCTCCCCACACTGCTAAAACACTTTACAAACACATTTTCCTGCCTGCTACGAGCATTCACGCCTTGAGATAGATGTTGGTGAAAGAGAAGTGCCTTGTTCAGGACGGACATGAATCATTTTCTAAGAAGCAAGTAATTTTTCTGGAAGAGTTTACTACTTCAGGGGTGGTTCTTGTAATAAGTGGTTAAATAACAATAAATCTTGGAACATCCAGCATGGAAGTCCGTAAACTAAACAGTCTCCATTACATTTTGAAATGAAGAAAGTTTTTCCACAGTGCTGGAAGCCAGAATGATTAACATGGAAAAAAAAATGAAGAAAGAAAACCAAGATGGTAAGAGAGGAAAACCTGCCTCAAACCAAACTATAAAGGTGAACTAAATCACTGTCACTGCTATGCCAAAATACCTCTGCTGCTTTTCTTAGTCACAGAACTTGTTAAAATAGAGCAAAAATAACTGAGTCTTGCTTTAAGAATTACGGAAGCCTTACTGCCATTAAGATCTAACATCTCTATTAGCCTGCCTGCGATGCTGAGGGTGCTGCAGGAGTCACAGCGCCTTACTGGCTGGACTGGACTGAGGGCTGTAAGGAGAGATGTCTTGGAAAACCTGAAACGAACTCTGGTACCGGCAGGCCAAGGCTGCCTGTTAACATGACAGGCACAGCGGGTATTTTGACACGTGTGTTGGCGACACACACACACACACAGAGTAAAAGGCTCATATTATGCATTTACCCTAGTTCAACTCCTACAGAATAATTTTACTGCCTCCCTTTTTTCCTCTTTCTCCTCGTAGGCAAAGCAGCTTTGGTTTCACCGTACAAGGAGGAACTGCGGTGCAGGCGGACAGTGACGGCCAGCTCGAACAAGACAGTGAGTTGGAAGTTGTGAGGCGTGAGCTGGAAGCTGGAAGCAAGGACACGCATCCCCAGAGCTATCAAACCACCTGAGCCATGGGCAGATGGACCGACCGACCGCTGGCACCTCGCTCGGGGCAGGAGGCGAACACCTGCCGCAGGCTCCGGCCACCGCCGGAGACCGTGTCAAGTATTTGTGAAAAAAAAAAAAAACACAAAAAAACCCACCCAAAAGTACTGATGTTCTCAGTCACGGTGATGAATCAAAGCACAGGGGAGCGCTACTTCTGACGCCTCCCGAGCGCGAAACGCGGCGAAGGCGAATTTTTTACCGGCTGCTTTCTCGCCGGCCGCCCCTTCGCAGCCAGTCCCCGGCCTCGGCGAGCAGCGGTGCCCGCCCCGGCCGCTCCCGCCGCGGGGAGAAGCCGCGTTATCCCTTTTGTTCGCCGCAGAGGCGGCGCCGGGTGCGCTCCCGTTGATGCGAGCCGGGTTAAAAATTAAGCTTCTTGTCCGGAGAGCTCGCTCCGCGCCGGGACAGCGGCTCCCGCAGCAGCGTCCGGCGGGGACGGCCGGCGTCCCCCTCGGCTCCGCCGGCAGGTGAGGCGCTGGCCCCGGGGCCATCAAGAAGCGAGACCGGCCCTCGCCATCCTCCTCCCCCGCCCCTTTGTCCCCCGGGGTGTCCCGCACGCCGCGGCACCCGCCCGCTACCTACCAGCTCCCCGCGGCGGCGGCGTCTCCGGGAGCCGCTCAGGCAGGTGGCGGCGGGGCCGGTCCCATCCCCTCCCGCCGCCTCCGCGGGGCTCGAGGCCGCCTCCCCGCTCCCTCCTTCCCTCCCTCCCGCCGGCTCCTGCCTGCCCTCAGAGCCGCGCTCCGGGCGGGGCGGAGCGGAGCGGGGCGGAGCGGCGCCTCCCGCAGGTGGGTCCCGCCGCCGCCGAGCCCCGCTCCGCCCCGCAGCGCTCCCGGCGGCTCCGGTGCCCTCTGCCCGCCCCACCGCCCGCGGCCGCGGGGGGACGCGCCGGGCCAGGCCGGGGACGAGGCCTCCCCCCGCGCGCAGGCTTGGGCCGGCCCCCCCGTGCACCCGGTGGCGCGTCACCCCCCTCTTTTTTTTAATTATTTTTTTCACTTTTACTGCTGTTTTAATTTATTTCCTGAGGAAAACTATTTTTTTTTCCCTCTTCTTTGCTTTTATTTGCGGTGTCGTGGCACTGTGGCCGTCCCCTCAGCCCAGGGTCGGAGGTTTCCGGGCTCTCCGTCCCCAGTGCCCGGGCCCCCAGGCGTGAGGTGAACCCGGGGTCCCTCCAGCCTTCCCGAGGCCTAAGCTCCAGGAGCTCTGCCGCCTGTCCACTGAGCTGCCACACCAGGCAGACACTTGAATTTAATTGTCGGACGCATTCTTCGCATAGGTTTTAATTACTCATCCCTCTCGAATCCTCATAATCGTATCTGGCAAGAAAAGAGGAAACTGGAGCCAAGAAGGTGAAAATCCATCAATGTGTTTTAAACTCTGCTAGAAAAATCCACAAAAAGTTATTGCCAAAAGTCCCAGCTGATTGCCATTACCCCAGAAAGGAAATGTAGGTTTTTTGGAATCACAGAATGACAGGGGTTGGAAGGTCATCTAGTGCAGCCCCCCTGCCAGAGCAGGATCACCCAGGGTGGGTCACCCAGGAACGCGTCCAGGCAGGTTTTGAAAGTCTCCAGAGAAGGAGACTCCCCAACCTCTCCAACACAAGCTGTTCCAGTGCTCTGTCACCCTCACAGTAAAGAGTTATTTCCTTACGGAGCACAGGACTTAGTTCACAGGAATCCATTTGTTTGCTGCCTTCTACTGATATCTTCATCCTGCTGCTGCCCTTACAAAAGTCCAAGAGAGCTTGAAGCACGGCAAAAGCTCTGCCTCATGCATGAACCCTATGTGAGGAGCTGAGATGTTACAGGATCTTACGTTGTGATTTTTTTTTCTAATTTGTATTTACTTGAGCCTAGCAGCAACCCTCTTTGGGTCTGCCAGAAGGTTTTGACAAACCATTGGAACAAGCAAGTGCCACAAAAGTCGTAACTGCTCAGACAAGTCTTTCTCAATTATGGGGTATTAGAGGGAGAGATCCCTAGGGAAAGAGGGCAAACATCTCTAGGAGAAACAGCTAGAGAATAGAACTGATGTCAGGAAGAAGGCAGGGCTGTTGGCACCAGTTCAGCTGCTCTTGGGTCCCCAGGAGATCATCAGCGAGGAAGATACTTGGAGTATCAGTAGGCAGCTAACAAGTAAGACTCCATCAGCAATATCACACTAAGCACAGATCCCTTCATTATCTGGACTCTGCATCCACTTGCCTCCTGGTTAGATACACAGTCTCAATACTCAGGAAGCTTTGCCTCTGCTGTTTCGCGTGGCTGGAGTAGGTGGTCCATGTCTTGTAGGGGTTTAAAGCGTCATGAGGTTTGGATACGCAGTGGAAGTCAGGGCTGCAGCAGTGGTCCAGCTGGGCTCTTGATTTCCATGGGCATACAGCCTCTTCTGTCACAACTGCTGTGTGTGCTTCAGGGCCTTCCCAGCTTTCCTCTCGCAAGTCTTCCTGACTCTAGTGGGTCACCACACCAAATGAGGCCTCTTGATCACTTTTACTCTTCTGACAATGTACAGATTGCCCAGCAGTCACTTTTAGATGACCACAAGCTCTCCACTGAACAACTTTAGCTCAAACGTATCAGCCTTCCTGTATCACACTTCAAGAGTCTCAATGGGAAGAAAGAATAAATATTAGCCTAATATTTCCCTTCTTTGTATTTTTTCCTGATTTTTTATTTACAGTGTCTGTGATTAAATTCTGTCTGACTAAAGATGGACTGTTTAAGCTCCAAGCACAAATTCAAATAGACACAGTCCCCAAAGGCATGACACTGACAGAAGTGTTTACAGTAGACAGGGGGGCAGAGATACAAGACACTGCTAACATATCTATGGTGAGATTCATCTCACTTAACTGTAGGGGTGGGGGATGTTCTGCATTGTCCATGATACAGTGAAGACAACAGACTTTCCCCATCTGAAGCAGCAGCTGGAAATCAGATGGGATGCCCTAAGGCATCTCAAATGAGAGTAGAAATCTCATTCAAACCATAAGCATTTGTATGTAGAGGTCTACATGTGAAGTAGTCATTCCATATGCCTTAATTGCCAATGAAGAGAAAGAGGCACTGCCTTCCAGTACCTGAACAGAACCTATGGGAAGGCTGGGGAGTGACTTTTTACAAAAGTGTTCACCAATTGGACAAGCAGAAATGGATTTAAGTTAAGGAAAATAGGTTTAGATTGGATCTTAGGAAAAAATTCTTCAGTGCAAGGGTTGCAAGACTCTGGAATAAATTGTCCAGAGACGTGGAGGACTTCTCCCTTGAGGTGTTCAAGGCCAGGTTGGATGAGGCTTTGAGTAATCCGGTCTAGTTGAGAGGCGTCCCTCCTCATGGCAGGGAGGTTGGATTAGATGATCTCTTCCAACCTAGGCCATTCTATAATTCTGTGAAGTTGTCTGACATATATTAGACACTTAGGAAAAGGCAGTTCTCCAGGCGTATCCAGCTTAAGGAAAAATGAACCACTGTCCAGTTCTCTCCAGCAGCTATAGACAAAGTCTGCTGGTTTAATTTTCTAATTCCAAAGAGGGAAAAAGTGCAAACTATAGTTGTGAGTTTTTTTCTCTCATATGTATAATTCTTAAGAAACAAGAGCTCTGGTGAAATTGCGCTGCACAAGCTTTTTGAAAAAGATGGTGAAGTCCAAGATCTGATTGTTACTGCGAGCCGTTATTGCGGCAAAGAGCAGTAAGTGACAACATACATGAGGGCGAGGAGGTAATAGCTGCGTTTTATTGTCAAGTGATAACACACACGCTGGCTTTTCAGCACCTTGAGAGTAAGCTGAAAATGAAACAGTCTACAGGTGGGAGCCCTAATGAATGGCACTGTCAGGAGATAATTTCTCATGGTTGAAGAAATCTTTTATTCTGCAGGGAAGTGAAGTAACCTGGCATTATGGGCCTGTGCCAGATTCCCCCGCAGACAATGGAGTGATTTCAGAGGCCACTGAGTCTGGAAGGAAGAATGACAACCCCACAGCTGGCTCAAATGAGTCCTCCCGTTGCTCACTGCTGATGTAATGCAGCAGAAATGGCCTCAGGGTTCCCGGCTGCACTGGCAGCTCTCAGGCAGGCTCCCTCTGCCTTTCCTGGGACAGAGACCTGTGCTTACAGGCATCCCTTTTTCCAGAGCTCTTTGTAACTGCACAAGGAAGAAGTTCAAGGTGAAGACACTCTCCGTCCCTTTGGAAACAGCTGATTTTGAAAGCAAGGAGGATGCAGGCTGCGACTTTAAAGAAGTGAGTCCAGTCCCCATCTCTGCCCCTACTTCATTCCAGGACTCAAGGAAGGCTTGGTGCCTCAGATCCCAATCTGTGCAAGGAGTGTGAAAGCATGTTCTGTCCCAGTGCAGTGTTCTGATTATAAATACAGTGGTGGCTGTCCCATGACTGAATGCTCTGATGACAGGAAGGGGAAGGCCAGGCATTTGCCTCAGATATGGTGTTGCTCAAGCAGATGATACCACCCAGAGAGAATGAACTCTTTTTCTGAGAGTTTTCCAAGACTGGATGCAAGGGTGGAGAGGGAGGCACATATTCCTAGTTCCCAGAGGCAAGATGATTTTACTGTCAGCTCTTAAAGGAAGCGTGTGAGGACTGAGAATCTGCGTTGTTTGGTTTAAGAAAAAGATTGCCAAGTGGGAGAACTGGCAGCTGAATGTGTACAGTGTCCTTCCTGTGTCGGTGAAAGTCTTGTCATCAGCGAGTGTGACACAGTGGAGCAGGGTGGAGAACTCTTGCCTTGGAGAGGATTCCTCTGCTGAAATAGAGACAAATAAAAGCTAGGCATGACCTCTCTAGGTTCCTTTTGCAGGCCTTTAGGGGCTACCTCAAAGCGCGATTTATTACATCCTAAAATAGGGTATAAGTTAGGCCAGAGAGTCATTCATTAAAAGCACAAATGAGTGCTTCCATTGTCTGTTACGTGAAGTGAATCCCACTTAGTGTGTCCATCTTCTTCTGGGAAAACAGGGATATTTGAGCATCCATTTGCAATTCATCTTAACAGGGGTTGGTTTCTCCTGCACAGTTCCACCTGCAGACATAACTATGCAAATTAAGAGCTTTGACTGAGACGACTCAAGCTTTACAGGGCTTCTACAATGATTGGGAAAGTAATCTACTACTATACGGGAAACGAAGTAACATTGGACTGAGAATACAGTACATTTAGAAATAATTTTGTAGGCTTTTTTCACTGCAGAAATTTCTCAATTGAAATGGTTATTTGGATTATCTGTATCTGTCAGACAAGACACAGGCTTCTCTAAATATCTGCTTGAAATAGGGTATATTATGTACAAAGTTTGATTAAACTATGAGATGCACAGAAAGAAGAGAATGAGGAAGAACATTTTGAATTCGTCTTGGTTCAAAATTCACAGCTATATGTCCATTATCTATGCTCCTAACTGTACAAATTTGGGGAATTATTGCCATTCATATTACTGCAAACACTTTTGACAAGCGATATTTAAATTAACAGTGCTCCTTTAATTTCATGATAGTGAAAAATTGTTGAAATAAAACAGGCATCTGGATTTGCTCCAGCAAGACTGAAGTTCTTGTACGGCACTGCATCTTCACCATTTGGATAAACAGCATGTCAATACAGTGAAGTAATCCCCAAATAACACCTTAAAAATAAAACATCCACTGCAACTGCGCTCCCTGAGAACTTAAGGAGTTTCCTGAAAAAGGGAATCTTCAGTGTTAGCAAAACTGGATCACATCCATCACTACTATTTTGGTTTTCATGGTAGCCTGTGTCTGTGTGCTGGGGTTAGATTCTGCTGTAGGTTTCACTGCTCTGTCTGGAGGTTTTGAATTCACCTTGTCCTCATCTAAGAATAGTGAGCTATAAGTCCTTTATATGCCCATGCAGTTAAAATATGGTTATAAGGTCATTGTGGGTTTTAAATGACTGCTTTTCAGCTCCTGTTGGAGCCCAGCTTTTTTAAAGAGAAGCCCAAGTTCAATGCATGCAGCAAAGGAGAAGGTTCTCCCCGCAGTGAGAGCCCACCCCTGCAGAGCAGATGAGCTGGACACAGCATTCGGTCACACCTTTCACCACCTGCCTGTCAGCCTTTGCAAAGACATTGCTTGGCTAACAGCGGGAAAGATCTCTCCTAGTCCAGTTTTACAGCAAGAATTGTTAAGATTTCTAGTAAAATGCTTGAACTCAGATGTAGTTTCTTGCCTGGTCAAGTTGTATTTCAGACGATGTTCTAACTACAGTCTGTCCGGCAGCGTGGACAGCCTGTCCAGTTGAAACTTCCCGTGGGGAGAGGCATGGTCAGAGGTGCTATTCTTGGCAAGATCATCCTGCAGTGGATGTAGGGCCTGTGGGAACACCTAGAGCAGGTGGCTCTCCCCAGATTAGGGAGGCAAAGGAAAAGGAAAACTAGGCGGGGACTGGGAGTATTGTAAGGACGAGTTCTGCCTTAATTTCTCAGTCAAATAAGATTTCACTGGTAGAATTTCTGTGAGTCCACGTTAACATCTGTGGATTAGTGCTCCTCAAGTAACAAAGACAGGGGTCCAGGGGGTACAGGAGGGCTGGTTAGCCAGCATAGCCAGCACACAAGACTGCCTCACAGGGGTCTCTGGTCTGAAACATGAAGAAGAGTCATATTAGAACCAAGAGAGGTCAGATGTGATTATCTTGGGAACAAGCAAACAAGATTAACCTTGGCTAATTTTAGCCACCTAAAAATTCAGCCCATAGCCTAAGGAAGGCCATTTATAAGTCAGAGGAGAGAAGGCATCTCCAGAGGGCAATGCATCCCACCCATGCTAAATGCTGCAGTTATGATGGAATGAACTTTGGTCTGGAGTTATTTACTCTTGGGCATCAATAGAGGCAGCCTAGACAGCTCATGTGGAGAGGACATTTGGCTTTTAAAGTGAGATGGCAATACCCCATTCTGAGTTAAGTGGTCCTCATCGGAGGATTGCTCTTGGGGAGCTCTTCTTCACATCTTGTCAAGACGAGCTTGGCTTGTTTTCCAAATTTAGTGTATCCAGCTATGAAAACAGTGAAGATTTTTCTCCCAAATAGGCAACCCGTTTCACTAACCTATGATACTTTTTCTTCCCTTGTGGCAGATGACATCTTTCGTTTGCAAGGTAATAATTGCAATTTTATGCTTCTCAGCTGTGACTGCAGCTGCAGTACTGTACTTAGTTCTGGCTACCTAGTTCCATGTGAGACATAGACAAATTAGAGGTGATTAAGAAAAAAATAAACAAAAAATGATTAAACATAAATAAAACAAACTTGTAACATTTATCACAGGATGAAGTTAACAGTCTACACTTGCAGTGTAGAGTATATAGGACCCTAAGGAGGAATTATTTCACGTCACTAAAGAGTATAATGACAAGAGTATAATGCCATGAGATAAGAAAAGATGTATTTGGGCTAAATGTCACCAGAAAAATTTCTGACTGTGTGAACTCGTTGTGAAATAGTATCCCAGGGGAACTTTTTCGCCCTCAAGGATATATAAACTGTGTGAGGCTAAGCATTAGGAAAGGGAACAATCTTGAATATCATGTAGCAGTTTAGCTAATCCAATAGATCTTTCCCAGTACTAATTACTACAATCTACAATTCAAAGCACAGAAGATAAGAAAACCATTTGATGATGTGTCTTGCAGAGACACATCCCATAAGGAATATTTGTGGCAAGTCTGGGTTTCTTGTAATTTATTTCCGACACAGTGTGCTCTTGAGTGCATTTCAGAACTCAGAGGCAAATGTCTAAAAATAGCCCTGTGCTGTTCAATACTATGTACAAGGTACCTACTGGTGCTGTGTAAATATTTCCTCTTTCAAACATACTCAGCAAAAAAAAACCTGTTTCTGAAATGTCAAATCTCTGTACTTGGCTGACACTCTTACAGGTAAGTTAGGTTCCCTTCTGTGTCAAGGAGAGAGATTTAAGTGTAAAAATTTAATTTTTGATGACATGTACGGCTTCACACAATCCCAGTCAGATAAAGATATAAGTAGTATGGGCCTCAGTCTAGGACCAGGTCTGCATCAGGAGCTGAGTGATGCAGTAACCCGGTAAATATCACTTAGAATTAACATAACTTTCTCATTTTCATTGAAAATATGAACTAAGACAAGCACAGGAGAGCAGCGAGGTGTGCACCCAACCCAGACATCCACATTCAGGGTCCTCCCTGAATGGTAGTTCAGCCACTCTCAGAAGGAGTAAAGGTCCTGACACTGCCCTCATCCTGACACTGCATTGGTAAGAGAATCCCATATAACTATTGTTTGGAGCGGTAGACTTGGGCTATGGGGAAAGACCCCAGCCAGAAATATCAATTTTTCCGTACCTTAGGTAGTGCAAAACAGTTTGATCTCTCAAGCTACCCACATGACGAGGGTTTTATAGCTGGAAGGAGGCACCACGATCTAGCCTGACGTCCTGCTCTACTCGATGGACTTCGCCACCCCCCATCACTAGTCATAAGCTAGAAAAACATTTTAAAGAACAGTCAGTCTTGAGCTAGAAATTGTCACCGTGTAGGTATGCATTACAGCCCTTGGTTCATCATTGTCTAGTTATTTCTATTTATACTTCAGCTGTTCATCAAGATATGTTATAGTCAAGGTCTTAAAAGTCTAAGTAGACTGTATCAGTACAGTTACTGCTACTCTAAAACGCAATTTAATCAAAAGTAGTATTACTCTTTGACAAAATCTGTTTGCATAAATCTTAATTATATTACTTTAATCCTTTGGGAAATGCATCACCAGTCTGATTGTGTGGTCTGAGATTGGAATCAAGTAGAAAAGACCCCAGTTATCTGCGTAATTCTCTATATCCTATTCAAATATTCATATCGCTTTCATCTTCTTCCAGATCTTTACAGTTTTCCTTCTGCTTTAGAACTAATTGAAGAACTGACAGTAATGGTCAAGAGAGCTTCTTGGCAAATTGTAAAGTAAGATTTTAAAATGTCTAATTTCAGTAACAGCTGTAAGCAACAATATTTAACTCTTGGAAAAAATACCTCTGTTAGCTGGCAAGGCTAATAGAAATTTCTTGTGTTGATTTTCAGTCTAGGAAACTGTTGTATGTAATTTTTAGGAAGTCCCACTGTCACTGCAGGAAATCCAGAATACATCATTCAGCTAAGTCACTCTCTCTATACATTGCAGAGAGATGTTTTAAGTAGATGTGATTCAAAAACATTTGAGTTCAGTGTTTTCCCTTATCAGTGACACAAGGAGACAATGCCATTTTCTCACCTACATTTTCTGCTATTTAGTTTAGTTATAACAAGTGATTTAAACTGTCTAATCATAGAAGTCCTGACAGTAAATGCAATAATATGAGTTAGGTCAAACTGATGTTTATTAATGTGCAGACAAATTCCTCTTGCATATTTTCCAGATCACGTATCAGCTTAAAGGAAAATTAGATATCTTCTCCTTTGCAAGTCTCTTGGTTGCTTTTCTGATTATTTTGGTGATGTTTTAAATTTGTGCTGATGAATGTGCTTTTGTTCTACCTGTTCACACTGTTCTATCAGCTTAATGATCCCAGAGAAGTCTGTATGCCTTCCTCTCCATTTGGAGGCCATTTAAACTGTTCCATTTCCCCAGGAAAAGTCAGCCGACATTTCTCAGAGCTTTAACTTGAACTATTTACCTTGTGCTTACCTAGCTTCTGCCTAGCATTTACCAGTTTTTCCAGATCATTTGAACATTCTTCTTAACTTCTCCCTGCTGAGATTTCTAATTTCATAGTACATGGGATGACCTGTTACTAGTATTTGTTTAGACCATCAGTAGTCATTAAGTCTAATTGGAGAACCAGAGAATAATTCAGGTCACATGTGGTGGTCTTCTTGTCCAAACTCCCGCTCAAAGCAGAACCAAGTCCAAAGCTGAGCCTTAGATTCCCCTCTTAAGTCAAATAAAACCCTGCTCTTGCAGAATATCTATCAAAGACCATCCACTGCCTTTGACCAGGTTGCAAGTTCTTTACAGGAATGGGTACAGACTTCCACAGTGATCGACCCCATACCCTCTTGCTCTTTTCTAAACATCTTGTGCTATATGGCTGAAGAAAACAGTTGATAAGTTTAGTGGTTATGTGCAAAAGTGGCTTGCTTCTGTTATCAAAGACAAGGGAAAAGCAATGAAAAGAAGCAAAATTTTTTCTTGTTTGCTTCAAATGTCATAGAAAAATACTTTCCTGTGACTTTTCACATATTGTTTACCAGATTTTATTTATTTTTTTACGTGTCGAAGCTGGATTGGCAGACCAGTGGCATACAGCAGGTTAATTTCCTGAGAACTTACTCAAGTTCCTTACTCTATCCAAAGAGATGGGTTGGATAAAGTGAAATAGGGTGAAATATAGCAGTTTGTGGTGCACAGGAGGTTGACAGATGACTTTTACTGTATCAATCTGCAACTACAAAAGGCATGGGTTATAATAAACACAGCGTCCTGATACAAACGGTACAACATGTATGCATGGCTCAAAGCATACTAGCTTTACTGATTTGGAGACAGACACACCATTAACATATTTTAAAACAAATACTTAACAAGCACTTCTTAAATATTTCCTGCATAACCAGCATGAAGCAATAAGGGTACAATTCTCCATTGTACTGCAACAAGCATGATTATAAATGGAAAGGCAGTTTTAAAATAACAAATTCTCTATTATGCTTCATTAAAAGCCAGCTGTTTGCTACCAGCAATGAACACAGAAGGGTCTGTGACAGCAATGCTCCAAGTCATACTTTGTATAAGTGTACATTGCTTACAGTATTATGCTGGTAGCTGCTGACCTGTTCCATTATAGGACTTTCAAACAAGCTCTCTTTTACCCTTGCTGTAAAGCTAAGCACATTTTTTTCAAAGTCCTTAGTAAATAATTGCCCTATCTCCATTTACGAAAATAGATTGGAGCAGAAATTCCTAACTGAGCCTGCGGGGCTGGACAAACGATCACAAATGTTTAAATATTTGACTGGAGAAAAGCCAAATTCTGAATGTCACGGAGAGCGGCCAGTGCCAAGCATCCAATTCTTCTACAGGACCTGAACGTATGAGCTGAAGCTAATTGTTTACCCAGTCTGTCTGCCCGGGCAAACAAGCTCCTCGAAGCTTGTTGCTGTGAGTCTGTCCGGATCCCCATTCCTCAGTCTTTATGTACTTATTAGGCTTACAATAAAGGACGGCACCGAAGCAAGCGCAGACGTTAACAAAGCCAGGGGAATGCCAGGCTTGGTCAGAATTCAATCAGTGCGTCGTGAATGCTCTCGTTCTGAATGTGAATACGGAGCTTCTGTTGGGAGGGTAAGGCGAGTAGCAGAAGGAGGGCGAGATGAAGTTGAGTCCCCTGTACTGGACTCGTCAGGCAAAGCTGACAGCTGACTGAGCCCTAATTAGGACCGGACGACCTGATCCTGCAGGCAATATTCTCACTGAAATAAATGGGAGCTCTGTCTGATTAAGAACAGTACTGTGTTACATTGCTACATCTATTATTTGTATTTCTCCCGAATCCACAAGTCCTTGCTCAGTTTGGGACTGCACTATGCTATACGTGATAAAAAAGAAAAACAAAAGATACTTTCTCACCCTATTTTGCAATCAAGATAGAAAAAAAACAGTCTATCTGCCTAAGTTTGCACACCATGTTACTGGCACAATCTGGAACAAAGCCAAGGTCCCCTGAATCCCTGTCCAGTAAGCAATAGTACCTCACTTTATTTAGGTTTTTCAGCTACATCCTTAATGTTAGTGCTTACCTTGCCTTTGAATTTAATATTTTTTCATACACCAATTCCTATAGTAGTTTCAGAAGACTGTCAGAGATCCCATAATACAACCCCATGTGACATTCGGTGAAGGACGGAACTTTTAATTGGTCCCTAATGTGCTTGAGGAGATAGAAATAAATTTGTGAACCTGATTTTCCCCTCTTCTGGGAAATATTTGAGGGACACAAAGTGAAAGAAATGAAGAGCTGGAGAACAACAGCATTTGGGGCTAAACTGATTCTCTTTCTAAAAAGTTGCCTGAAGAGCTGTTTGTTTCCTCACAGTGGTTAATTAATTTCATAGTTGACAGAGATCATCCAGTGTGGGAATTACAAGGAGATTCACAGTTTAGGTGACAACCTCTGTGATTTCCCTCCGGGATCAGTGGTGTGCTGGAGCATCAGAGGGACCTCTTGTGCAGCAACACCCTGCTCCTCCAGTACGCAGCTCTCTCTGCGCTGGGGCAAGGGGACCCTCTGGACTTCCTCATTCACTCAGTCTCTGATCTTTTTGCTGATACATTTGATAAATATGTCAAAAAGTGGTACAGTTAGAAGAGAAGATTTAGATTTCAAGCCCATATCTCCAAACCATCAGTAACTCTGGTTGCTCCCACCTTGGACCTGCTTTCAATGCCTGACAAAAGTGGAAGGCTCCATGTGTCATTTTCTGCTCCTGTCAAAATGCTTCTCTGGCCATCTTTTCTAACCCTCAAAGAAGATTTTAAACTAGGTTCTCCTGTGGATGAAGATGAAATTGCACAGGAGACAGGGCACTGGGGGAGACCCTTACACTCTGTGGAGACAGAGGACATCCTGGGGAGCTCCTGCACACCAGCTGGGAAACAAATAGGAGGAACGGGAGGTCTGCAGATACACTATCGCTGCTGCGATTCCAGAGATGCAGTGGGATGTTTGCGTGGCTGGAGATGCACTCGGATGGAGCTCCCCGCCTTAGCCCCAGAGCCATCAGCAGTGAGGACTTCTGACTGTGTTGCCTAGAAGCCTGTAATCATGTCTGGAAGTCTTTAATCATTTCCATGCTCAGCTGCAGGCAGCATCACTCTCCATCTTTGATGCAAATAGTAAACTGAAGTAAAAATTCACTTTGAAAGCTGCTTTGCAAACCATTATTGGAAGGAATACTGCTATCAGAGCCATAACATAAAGAAATGCCAAGTGAAATTTTGAAAGCTTAAGTTTTTCTTAAAAATCTGTCAGAAATTATTCTCAACAATCACTTTGCCTGTTCAATTATATTAATTTACAGCAGGTGAAAACTAATGCCCAGTGATAGAAGTGGCTAATTGTTTTATTAGTATGTGGTTTAAATGCAATGGATACGAAGCACATGGTACTATGCTTAAGTGCTTTGGGTTGTTCCTACAGCCCCCTCATTACCTAGATGCTAGTCCTGTTAGACCCTGCCAGAAATAGCCTCTGGAAATTGAAGCAAAAGACCAAGGTGGGCCATAGTCACTACACTAATGCTGCAGTTATGTTTTCCAGTGATTTCCAAGGAAGACGTCCTTTGGCACGTAACTGGGAATGAATGCAGGCTGGTGAAGTCTTTTTCACTTAGAGGCCTCTTGGTAACCAAGATGATAGCAGTTTTGTCCAAAAAAAATTAAAAGAAAAAGGAAAAAAAAAAAGGTTTTTTTCCAAAAAGCTGAATGAGCCAACTTCAAATACTCAATGGAATCAGGCACTGCTCCTGTCTCCAGCAGAAGAAATGGAATGGCAATAAGAAAATGAAAAAACAAGGTATGTATAGGTAACTGTGCTGATACTTTACTTCTGCCATCTCTGATCTTCCAGCTGTAGGATCCAGAACTTTGTATGGAGAAAAGAGGCCACACAAACTAGGAAGGGTGCACAATGACTCTGTAAGGGAATTAGGGACAAGTTACCTACAGCTGAGAGATGCAATTTGTATGGGTGCAGGGCAGGGAGCAGCCGGCACTCAGAGGGGCAAAAAGGAGCTGCTGGGATGCAGCAGTCAAATCAAAGTCACAGGTGAACTTGAATGTCTCCAGGACGAGGAGCCAGCGGCCAGGCAGGGGGTTGTGCCAACCATTCTAAAATGTCAGCATTTCCCTTGCCCCATGGCTCAGGGATATGTCAGCTTCTCTGGGTCAGGCAGCCTGAAAATATCCCTCTGGTGAAAACAGGTGGCTGAAAACGTGGCAGCTCAGCTGGTTGTGTGCCCTGTTTGCACACCCCTGAAAATCCACTACAACACACGGCAAGGGTAGAGGTATCTGCAGGGCTAATAACAAGTGAGGAAACAGATACACGGCTTGTCTCACGCGGTGCTGAGGAGGAGCTGTGGGCAGTGCTAATGAGGAGAGCAGCTGCCTCTACGCTCACCCCTGGGTACATCTTCGCTGCCAAAAGACAGATTATTCCTCTGTCATCTTCTCCTCAAAGCTGGAGGCTTTCTTTCTGGAAGTCTTCTCACACTGTTCCCGAAATGTATCACTGTGGAAAGATTTTATCCACCTGTTTGCTGGATTGTACCAATCACACCCACATATGGAAGTCAGCTGCATTGCTCACTAACCCGTGTTGACACTGTGTGAGAGCAAACCAAACAACATTTTTACCTAGTATCTGGATTTCACCAGAAAAAAAAAGAGCCACGCATTTATTTCATCTTTGTCCACTTATATGATAATGCAGCTATAATTAAATAATATGACTGCCTGAAAATATTTTGACTGCATATTTTTCCTGTTTCTTCTACGTTGAAAACTTTATAACAGTACTGACTTTGATGATATTTTGCTCTGACTCCTTTGGCTAATTTTTCATTTCACGATTTGTTGTCTCCAAACATATTTTGTTCTGTATTGCATGATACTAATACTCCAAAAAGCTAAAGTCAGAATAGCATTCTTTGTTCTGAAACGGGAATTAAAATGTTGGCATTTCTTGTGGAATGGAAACTTGCGGTTTTAGCTAGATCTAATAGTATCTGTTTCACAGAAAAGGAGGAATGTTTCCCTTTATTATTTTAATATTGACTAAAAGTTTAAGAACAAGGACTCACACCTGTTTCGTAGAGTCCAGCCGTATTCTCATAAAAACAGGGAGACATGGTTTTGCTTTAACCTCCGTGAAGAATTTGGTTGGAAGTCGGAAAATCCATCCAAAAACAGTCAATAGAGATTCTGTCTCTGTTTGCTGCTCCCATTAATTTAAACGTCACGTCATGGGGAGGAAAATGGAATACATTATCATTGATGAGCAAGGCTGGCAGGCTATCTCAGGGAGCTGGATGGAGCCAGGAACGATGTGCACAGCTTCCCTTACCACGCCTTTGCTTCGCTGAGTGAACATCCTCTTCATTTTTTGAGAGGCTCTGCTGGAGGAATAATTCTACCCATTTTTTTTTTTATTTATAGCCATAACAAAGCCACAGTTTTTTGAGTTTTTGCATCTAATAAAATAAAAATGTCAGTGAGGAACCCAGAGCTACAGCACCTTTTAGTAGATAACCACTTGCACAGTCTTTGCCAGTTGTGAGTGGGAAAGAAGAGACAGTTTTCCCATGCCAAGTGAAGGTGAGAGGGGCCAGCAATTTAGCTTGCGTCACATATCTTTTCCACAGTCCCAAGCCAAACCACTGCTATAGATTTACCCCCTCCCACTCACTGGACTTTCTAATGTGAGAAATATCTTCCCATGGAAAGCAGTGGTTACACAGTCACATGGGATCCTGCCTTACTCATACTGCTGGCTTCTGACTCCGTTTTATGAAACTGGGCAGAGATGCCAGAGTTACCCTCAGAGTGAGATCTCTCCTGTAAGCAGCAGCGGCAGAAGTCAGAAGGGAGTAGACAGACTCCAAAAGACCCTCCCAGTCATCACAGAAAGTGACTTTTATTTGACTAGACAGCAGGGAAACATCCCATCGCATATTATGGTACACGTACTGCCAGAAGAGCGGGAGATATAAATCCAAAGACCAAACTGCTCATGCTCCCTGAAGACCCTGAAATCTTTTTTCATAAGACAAAGCCGTTCAGTTTTGAGTCTTAGACAAATTCCAATCTAAGTGCAATGTACTTATCTGCACTCCTTGGACAGTAACAGTTGGATACTTATCCATCATGCTCTGACCTTAATAGCTCTATCAGTGCAGTTTGAGCAGTTCCTCTGCTAAGCACCAGCCTAGACGAGAGTATCACAGTGTTGAGCAGAGTGTGCTTTAAATATTCGATTTATAAAATGCTTTGAGAATGTCATACGATAAACTGCAAGCTTATTGAAAACCATGAGCATGTCCACCCCAAAAAACTGAACGGTGAAGAGGGTTTGGTGAACCCAGATAGCCCCTTCATCATCATCACTGCTCTGGACAGTGCTGAGGGGAAGAATCCATCTGGGACCTTTGATTGTCCCCCAGATTATTCATCTGAACAAGGCAGACATTAGGTACCTGCATGGCGTTTCTGCCCCAGAAGGTGGTCAGCAGCATTAGATACCTATAGCTTATAGGGCTTGATGGGCTTTATGTGCAGTATTTAAGATTCTGCCATGGAAGGGCATGGGCAGGTAGGACATGCTGTGCAAAGATGAGTAGAAAGATCCTGAGAGCTCACTCAGGCAGTAGGAAGAATGGCTTTCTACAAAGACAGATCTTTCTTTCTAGGGCTGTAAAAGGAGATAGAAAAGCAAGATGATACTCTGAGATTAATATGTGGAGCTTCTCTTCTCACTCCCAAGCTGTTTTGGTTTTCCCTTGCTGAGTACAACAGCATCTCCTTCAAAATCTGTCCCAGTGGAGACACAGCAGGAGAGTTGAAGCAATGCAAGTTGATGGCACACTCATCTGCAGGAGCAAAGGCAGGATACCTAAAACTAACCAGCAGAAGATGGTCATTGTCATTAGATGTTGTTTGCCCCAAACCAAGGGCTGTTTGTTGATGGATGTGCTGGGAAGAAAGATTAAATAAGTCATTCTTTCTCTAAAAATTTTTTCCACAGGCAAATACAGATGGAATGACATCTGTAGCCATTCGGGGAGGCCTTAGCTCCTGGTGCCACTGTCCTGCCATGGCTCTCTAACTGCCTAAGAAGCAGGAGGCAAGAAGATCAAAGCCCATGCAGTTGGGCTACTAAATGTATATGGTGGAAAGTGCAAGATCAAGTACAGCAGCCATGGTGCTTACAGACAGTCTCTACAAACTGCGACCAGAGAGGTCATGCAGAGGTTGTACCATGTGGAAAAGCTGCAGCCTGAAGCTTTCAGAGGTATGCAGGCGACAGTCACAATTCAGTGTGGGTCCAAGCTTTGCTGCCATTGAGTCTGGCAAAATTTCTATTTTATGTCTGTTATAACTACTGTTTCTATTCTTACTGATTCAGTAAGAATAGAAACAGTTCCAACTTGAGCTATTTGGGAGAGCCACCCAGGACCTTGACAAGATGCCTTTTAACTCCACTATATATTAATCTTCTGCAGAGGGTGGCACAAGTGGAATATATGGGACAGAGTATCATCAGAAAAGGAAAGTGGTAGGTCTGTGCTATTCAGGGCGTCAAGCCTTTAGAAGCCTCTCTTTGAGATCTTGAAGCATCTCAGGGCAGTGGGAAGACCAGCAAATCTATCCATGTGTTCCCTGGAAAGTCTGCACAAAGTAGGTACCAGCATGAGAAGTTAAGTTACTCTTGACAGGGATAACTGTCCCAATATGCCTGATATCTGTTTTTCTCTCTCATTCTCATTGGAATTGGCATCTAATGCCCAGAGCACAACCGTAAGAGATGTTTTTCTTCCTCGTAGAGCCTTTGTATCCACCCCCAAGTTCCCAGTCCCAAAACACTCTCAGTCGAGACTGGTTGGATATAATGTGAAATAAATGAGTTTAAGGCTTCTGTCCCCCCACCTTGGGCCGCTCTGACTCACAGGAACCCAGAGTATTGCCTATAATACTGTAGTGGGGTTTTGTTTAGTTTGATTTCCACTGCATTAAAGCAGCAGTAATAACAGAGTGTCATAAGACCAGCACCACACATAAGAAATCTTGCCAAGTGAAGCTGTGCTCATGTACAGCTCGAAAGCAGCAAGGGAAGGAACTGTCCAGAGACTAAAACATTTCCATGTTAGACTTATGATTTAATACTTGTTTAAATTAAACATTAATATGGGTAAAGCAACTTTCAAAACAGAGCCAGTGCAGAGTTGATCCAAAAGTCAACAGGACAAAAGAATCTAGAGCAAAAATCTGAGCCAAACCACTGAAGCTGATAATGTCTGGCAAGAAAATTCACCTCAGAGAAGAGCTTGAGGACAACAAAACTCCAATAAAAATCACAAATCAGACCTCGCCCTTTGCTGACTGTCTCTCTGCCTTATTTTGACCAGATGTAGAAGACTTCTGGCCTTGGAGGCCTGGGACAGCTTTTCTCAGAAGGCTCTGCAGGATCAGGTTTGCTTCTGCACTTGGGGGATTCAAATCCCAGACTGAGCTGCAGCTGACCCTGCCAACTGGAGACAACAAGGACAGAAACCTTTAAGTGACTCCAGCCTAAACTGTATTTACTGACAGAGAGCTGGTCTTGAGCTTGCCAGCTATTAATTGTACTTCAACAAATTAGAAAGGCTTCCTGTCATCCATCAGGGCACCCACTTCCCATTATTCTGGGCTAACAGTCTGTAAAATGAAATGGCAAACAGAACTTCATTAAAACAGAGTGAGACACTTTCTGGGCTGGCAGGTTTGGAAGGGTAGGAACCGAGCCCCAGGGGTTACACTTCCAGCTTCATCTCTGACTAGCTATATGGGAAAAAAAAAGGACAAAAAGTCCTTTCAGCTCTCTGTACCTCGGTTTACAGATTCATCAAGCAGGGACACTACTACTCAGAGTCCGTCTGAGAACATTATGGAAATGAATTACAATTTGTAAAGCCTTCTGTGACCCTGGGTGAATGCAAAGTATTAAATTCTGACTCTAAAAACATCCAAATTAGCTGTGAAAGCACTAAATATTATTATTATAATGCTTGGAGACCCAGGATAGGAGTATTAAAAACAATATCAATCATTTCGTTAATTTATCATCCAGCAGAGCACAAGGAAAATACATTCCTGCCATCTAATCCCATACACCGTCGCTACCCTTACTTGTCCAGATTCCGCTGCCCTGACTCTACAGCTGCAGCTGAGGCAGCTGCATGGGAAGGTGACGCCGAAGTCTCCCAGTGCAGGGAGACAGACAGACACCTCCAGGACTGACGCAGATACTGGGTGGGCTGACTCAGCCTCTTGAACTGTCTTTATCTTTCCAGATCTTAGGTTTGCTCTGTGTTAGTAAGTTAAATGTCTCTGAGCTCTAGCCCGAGGCCAGTTGGCACCATGCGACCACCAACCAGGCCAGTAAATTTTCTTGCTCTCCTAATGAAGGTGTCTCTGTAGGCACCACCAGTTGGGAAAGGTCCCAGCCTGGTGGGGTCCCAGGTCAGGACCAGGGACTGTTGGGACAGGGTTAGCACCCTCCACTACACGAGTGTCAGGGGACAATCTCACAGTATAGCAAGTCCCTGAGCCCTGTAACATTCCTCAGCCTGTTCAATTTAGTGGAAGAGGTGTAGCCTTAGATGTATGAGATAAGTGTCTGGAGTTAGCTGAGATGTGCTAGGGTAACATAGCTATGTGAGGGACAGGGTTAACTCTTTCCATTCTGTAGCCATGTGATGGTCCTACTCATCAGAAAGAAAGGACTAGCCAACATTTAAGTCGACAAGGTAAGTCTATATAAGCTAAGTACTTCAAAGGAACTCCAGAGAACCTTATTTTTGTGCTGCATGTTCTTGGAAAGCAGCTGTTTATTTATGGATTTAAGCTCAGCGATTAAGCCCTGTGCTCACAGCCCTGTGCTCACAGCCCTGTACTTGGGACCTTCCAGAGCCAAGCAAAGGATCATGTTCTCAGCTGTTACCGGTCACCTGGGTCGTTGATTATCATGCTCTTCTGCCCAGTGTTGCCAGCTACTGGCTGTTGTTTCCACCATCCCCTTCCCGACCGTGACGTCTGTAGGTTTGTTCAGGGAAAATACTTCTCTCTCATCATCTGTATGCCAGCAGGTTTGCATTTATAGCGCTTCTCACCGGAGCATCTCCCAGCCTCTGCACACAGCTGGAGAGGATTGTGTGCACTGAATACACGGGTAAAAGGAATCTGGGCACCCGGAACTTGTCCTTAGCCTGCGAATGAGCCAGCCTGACAAACCCAGGAGTGCAGGTCAGGATGTCTGATTCACAGCCCCCCTGCCTGAGCCGGGAGGCCGCAGTGCCTCACAGCTATAATCTGAGCTCTTCTGATCCCATGGCCATAACCACCCCTAATGAGGACCAGATACATCCACCTCCACAGGGAGACAGGCAGAACGAGGGGGGACTGCCCCCCTAATGCCATAGACAGAAGAGTAGTTCCTGGAATATTTAGCAAGCCACTGAACCAAAACGTTGGGTTTATATTCCAGATGACAGTTTCTCAGAGCTTTTCAGCTCCTCTTTTTATGTGACAACCATTTTACAGCTGGGATCCCTGAGTCTTCCACTAGAAATCCACTATGCGATGGCAGCACAGCAAGCATCTGATGTCCTAGTGTCCAAAAAGCAGCTGCTACTGGCAGCGGAATAGAAACAAAGGAAATCTGTGTGTACAGTCCAAAGTGAAGGTTCCTTTAGCATTGTATGTTGACATCGATTTACAGATATTAATATTTCTGTGGTGAACCATACCTAATACAACTATTGCAGCTTCTAAGGATTAGGTGCCGTCTTCAAAGGCTTGCAGTTACAATTAGTCATAGCTCAGGTAGATGATATGAAGTAAGAGGTGTGGGAATATTCACACATCTGAGCCTACTGTGCTTAATCCTCAGCATTTAAAGTATTCCTTAAAATAATAACAAAAAGAACTTAAACTTTACATGGCAGTTAAGAAAAATGGCTCTAAATTTGGCTCTCAAAGTGCTTTGATTTGATTTGAATTGGATTGCATGGATAGTAATAGGCACAAGCCTCTGAGTTTCGGCTTTTATTCCTTTAGGACAACCAGCTTCCCCTCAATGCAAAGGATTAAATCAAAACTAAATTAAAAGACATTCTACAGAGCAGGCTGGCTGTGTACTTTTCAATATGGACAAAGCAACCCTTCTCCCCACTGGTAGAAATCCACGCTAGTGCAGAGACCCAGCACAAAGCCTGGACACCACTTAAACATCCTGCTGAGGGGCTTAAGTGCTGGCTGGGCTTTGTGCTGAGCCTCAGTAATGGATTGAATATCACCCACAAAAAAAGAACAGGGACAAACTGCTTTTGGATTTTTCCTGGGTCTCATTTTGTCTTTCCACAGCCCTTTTTTCAGTGGGAATCTGGAGTCAGCATGAGATACAAGATGTGTCTCCATGTTTCACTTCATGCCTTTGTAATGAAAGGGGCATACAGATATATTACTCATCATAATATTTCTTCGATGTAAATGGACACCACATAAAATATCTGCACACTGACTGCCACCAATCGAAGGCAGTGCCATTCACTTGAAGGAAACGGTGTGACATGCGTCGTTTTGGCTCAGCGTCTCCCACAGGGATTTCCCAATCCATGTCTTCATCGCCACACTAAGAGGCAAGCTGGGGATCTAACCATGCAAAGAGACCTGTGCATGTGATCCCCTGGGATCCTGGAACAGACACCACTGGGGCTCCAGGAGGGTTGCTAAGACAGTTTGTTCACTCAGGCATCACTGTATATTTTCACATAACGGCTATGTTTGTATCCTAGACTCTGCCCTTGGGAAGCAGGGTGCAAATGTTGTTTGTGGCCATTCTGAACTTCCCATAACCTATTGAAATTTCCAGCCAGAGCAATCATGTGGGTTGGTTGCTATAAGAATCAGCGCTTCTGCTGGCTGAGTGTGCGCATGGTGCCATTTCTACACAGCTGCTTTGGCCCTTCTTTGGCTGCTGTTTCTCATGGATTTTCACAAAAAGAAGCTCAAGTGGAGGCTGTTAAAACTCTTTAACTCATCACACCACAGGCATGTTTGGAAGAAGATCCTGAGTTGCATCCTGAAGGTAAGAGAAAGGACACAGGAGGTGAGCTGTGTGTGCATGGGAGAGACTAAAAGTCTTTGTTTATTTAGATTTAACTAAGATAACATAAGAAAGACGCTGAAGCTGGGCATCAGTTGAAGAGGTCAGTTCAAAAGTCATGACAGACACAATTTAGCAGTGTACTTCCCACAGGTATAAAGATGCCAGGCAGTAAAACTGCCTTACAAACAGAATCCACTCTTGTGCCAACCCAGGTGTGCAGCAGCACCACTTCATTCCATGCCCTTTACCACATGTGTAACACTGCATGGCAGCGAGCACCAGGAGTGCCATAGCAGAGTGGTCAAAGGGCCACCATATCCAGCACCCTCTTCTCAAGAACCTGCAGCACAAGGTGTTGCTGGGGAGGATACCGGCAACCCTGCAAGAAGTGGTTCTGTGTATTCTTTTGCCAGAGGAACTTAGCACTTTATCACTGCCAGAATACCTGATCCGGCTCTGTTTTTCGCTTTCGAAATATTTTTTCTGTTCCTCTGGATATTCGTATTAGCCATACAAATGCATTAGCCCTTTCAAAAAGCCTGATAGGTTCTTGGCATTAATGGCTATGTCTAGACTGGTAAATTAAACTGAGCCACGACACTAGTTCTAACACTGGCAGATGCTTGTCGATATTCTTTTGTGGTCCCTCGACGTGGTTTAGCATCAGTTCACAGAAAATACCTGAGCACAGCGCAGAGAACAGCACACTCTTGGGACCATTCCCAATAGGCAGCCTGGGTGTGGCCACAGTGTTTTTAGGGGGAGAAGAGTTTAGTCATGTGGATGTGAATCATAACATGCCCTTTGGCTTTGCGCCAGGCAACAGTCACTGGTCTGCTGCATTTAGTAGTACAGATGGAGCCCGTGGAATTTTTAAAAACAAGCTCCACGGAACAATTAAGCAAACTGTGAAAAGCATCACTGGGGAAGAAAGCCTGTAACATGTAGATAGCAGCCTGATCCCCTTCAGGGGAAGAAAACGTTTCCACAAAGGGCTTGGTGCTGTGTCAAAGCACAGACTGTGTCATGAGGCTTAGGGTGTGCTTCCCAAACTTTACTGGCACAGAGAAAGCTTAGCACTGTCCCTCCCAAATACTTTTCCATGCCTGTGGGCATGTTCAAGGCTTACTTGAGACAGCTTGGCTTGAATTTGATCAGTTATCTTCAAGGCAAACCCAAATACCTTCTATCCTGAGGTGCTTCTACACAAGTAGCTAAATGGGAGGGTTTGGATTGCCTGGGCCAGCCACCACCCCTAAACAGGTCTTCAGATCGACAGTACACAGAGATTTTCACAGAGGCAAAGAATACCTCTTTGCTCCTCTGTACCACTTGTGTAAAGAATTTGGATGCTGGAAAGGATTGACCTGAGGACTCTGTTTCCTGATAGCATTCTTTATTCCCTCTGGTTTCAGCTGTAGGTACACGCTGGGCAGACGAGTTTCAGTGGATTGATTTGTCAGTCAGTAAAAGGCAAACCAGCATCACTATGGTTTGTAAACTCAAATATAGAGATAAAAACATGTTATACTTAATACACAGGAGGAAGTTCATAAACATATTAGAGACAGTTCTGTAATATTTCTTCTTTGTTTCACTTTTGTATGTTTGCCATATAAATGTCAGTTCTAGACATGGGACAAGCAGAAATGATACACACTGCATTCCAGAAAGCACGGGTGTTGCCTTTCACCATGAACAATTCTGGTCATGCTAAATCATTTGGGGCGGTGAAGACTCTGGCAGAATGCTGGCTGAGCCATCAGTTCTTTCTGCATTCCAGATCATGTGGAGATTTATCTACAACTGAAAAGAGAGGGAAACACAGGAAAGCTGCTATGTTCAGCTACATGTACAGGCTATGAGTATAAAAAAAGGGTTTTCTGGATGGCAGACATTAAAGCTCATGTTCATAATGGACTTCAAACACCATAATAATTATTTGGGTACAGAAGACCAATATTGGAGTGCCACTGGCACCTTTGGAGCCATGTCAGCTGCTGCATAACACTACAGGAAAAGTCCTCATCAGTGCTTAAGAAGAAATATTTTAGTATATGAATAAAGTGTCCTGCAGCTTGCCACCACCTCATTACCAGGAGTCTTTATTAAAGAAGTTCTGGTGGGACTCTGAAGATGCGCATTCTACTCTTCTTTCCAGGGCTCGGAGTGTATCTACTTGCTTGCTATAGTACAAAAACCAGCCAGGATAGGACACCTGGGAAGTGCCTTTTTTTTTATGTGCTGCTCCTTACATGTAACACCTTAGCATCACCCAGCTGGGACAGGAAGGGAGCTCCTGTTTACACTCTTTGTCTGAATTCACCCATGTTCCAGACGCCTCACCAGGGGCTGCCTTTGGTCATGCCAGCCTTTGTAACTGCTCTCACTTTGTACGATCTATTCTACTCAGAGTTGGCTCAAACATTTCTGACCTTAAAAGTATTTATTAGTTTAATATAATGCGGGAAGTAAGAGAGCTGAAGACAGACCAGTTTCATAATAATAAAGAAGATTGTACTTGGAGCAGTCACCAAAGGTAACAGCAGCTGGAGAGCAAGTCCCTGCTGTGTGAAGGTCTGAGTAGAGGCATTGTGGGTGTCAAAGGAGCCCCCTAACCACAAGGCTGTGGAAATTCCCCATCAGCATACTACCTTCTTCCTTTTCACAGCCTCAGAATGCCCCCTGTTCAGAAAATGTGCAGTCTAGGTAATTAACATGCTGCTACAGAGAGTATGAGGTGTAGCTTCTTCAGTGCCGACCCACATCCACACATTGTCTTGAATCTGATCTCACTTTTCACGTATCTCAGGCCCATGGTGTTCCACTAGTTTCCCTTTTTGCTCTCTTGCTTCCTCTTACGAAAAGCCAAGAGGTTTCAAGGTACCTCAGTGCTGGTCTTCATTTACCGATATTCAGCAAATGTGATTTGATGAGGGGTGACCTAGGTCTTTCATTCACTAATTTCTTAATCACTCTGATTTATAGAGGTTAATACCCCAGCCTGATCCTGTACTCCAGCCTGAACTCAGCTTGAAACTCTCTATTCTACTCACTCTCGCATGTACTTTTCTAAGAACAGGAGGAAATTGTCCACAAGGTCTCTGTTGGCCTTTGTAACACAAATATGAAAATATTTGCAGAAAGTTAACTAGTAGAAAAATGCATCCAAAACCATGTTGAGTAACCCTGCTTGAGGAGAGAAGTGTCTATAGAGTCAGTGGGAATTGATACTGATGTCTCAAAGGACTTGGGATTACCAAGGACAAGGCAAACCAAAAAAAAAAAGGCATAAGTAAATATTTAACTGAAGACTGCAAGAACTTTCCCTTTTAGGTAAATCACTCTTCATATCTGAGCTCATCCCAAGGTGAAAAGGACAAAAGGTAATGAAGCGGTCATTGCCCAAGTAACTCCAGAAGCAAACAGGGAAAAAATGGGAAAATCATGGGGGGAAATGGGAAATTATTAATTAAAAAAAAAAATAAATCATTAAAAAGGAGTGAAAGATAAGCAGCTTGAAGAAGGATTAGGTAATTGATGATGTCATCTTGTACAGAAATGAGAAGTGGAAGTTCTGTTAACTACATCTGACTTAAAACAGTCTGTCCCCTCCAGCAGATCTCTCTGCTAGTCCACTCCACCAAGGGTAGAGATAGGTATGTTTGGAAGAAAGGACCGTACAAGGTGCATCTAAATCCTATGCCTAGGGAGATTACAGTGACTTTTGCCCTCTGAAATCAGTGCAATTCCAGTTTGTTCTGAAGCGCATGCGTATATCTCCATCCATACATGCAATTCCATTGGGTTCATTTCTTGCATCCACATCCAGGTCCTGGCAAAGTAGCTGGATGCTCCCAGGAGAAGAAATATGAAGCCAGACAGGCTTGATCTAGCAGTAGTCACAGGCACGTGAGAAATGTGTTGTGCGTCCCTCTGAAAAAATCAGTGCTTAGTTTCACTAATCTATTAGGACAACTGAGGAAAGACATAACTGACTGTTTTATTAACTTATCTTTGCAGGAGAGTTTGGTTAATGTACAGTAGGTACATAGTTCTTCCCAAAAGAGTTACTGGTAGGATGGTAATAGTTTAAGACTCCAGAAAGTCAAATGGTGAAAAAACTAAAAGCTGTATCTCTGTGTAAGACCTAAACACCACTGAAGCCTAATGAAGGTTATTGCTGCCTTTGAGAGGAACCGAAGTTCACTTTCTACAGATCTAACTCCTTTTAAAGCATTTTAAAGCTCCACAAATTACACTTTTACGAAGACTTATTTCACGATAATGAAAAACTCTTCTACTTCACTTTAACGTTAAGCATTGTGCAAACTCATTCTGGCTGAAAAGATGGTCATTTTTTATGTTGGATAATTTTTGTGACAAACAACTAAAATATGCATCTGGAGCTCTTGGGCTTATGGGACTTAAATCATTAAAATATTTTTATGGGAAAAAAATTATGAGTACAAACAAAAAAACCTACACTTTTGCTCTGGGGGAAAGTTCATTCAAGGGTACAGTACTCAGGGCACGCAAAAATGGAGCTTAAGCATACATATGCCTCAGATGCACTATTTACATGCACTTATGCCAAACATCTGTGTGTGTCTAAAGTTTACATGTTTTCAGTTGGATTTGGTAACATTTACTTTGCATCTAATGGCCCAGTTTAAAGTGGGACCCACTGTTTTTTGAATAGGTAAGGACCGAACTTTTTAAAAACAAAAAATGGAATGATAGAGCCTTTTTTTCACACTAAACGATGCCATGTAAACACAAGATTTGATTCATCCTGTGCCTTTGGTCCTTCCCCGAATTCAGGGACAATACAACAATTATTTTTAAAATTATCTCTGAGTCATAATCTGAATGAACACGTTAGACAAAGGCCTAGTGACACTTAGCTGCTTTATATGGGAAAAAACCCGTGGTGTTGAAATGGTTTATAAAACATGTGTGACCTCTGGACAATTTCAGCTGGTGTTGAAAACAGGCTCTGTGATTCTCATGTGCTAGAGCAGCGGGGGAATACGGCAGAAAAATATTACAGGGAATAGAGGTAGTTTGCTTAAACCAGGTTGGGGCTCTGAGTCTAAATTTTTTTTCCAAGAGAGTGTTGCAAAGGGCTTGAAACCTTCCGTGCTCATGTTCAAAATCTCCCTTGGATTAAACAACAAAAATAGTGTAGCTATAGGTATGAAACTCAGTCCTTTCTCTTGTTCCCGAGGCAGTTTTGTAATATTCATATTTCTTATTAATACAGGGTCCAAAGAAGGATGGAAAAATTACTTTGGGAAGTTGCTTGGTGTGTGTTACAAGGAAAGCCCATGAAATATCTTGGGAAATAACTGGCCAAAGACTGTCAGTGCCAAAACCAAAGCTGTGGTGGTTTACATGACTTATGGTCACTGTGGTGATTATGGTCACTGCAATACAGTCACTGTGAATTTGTTATATGTGAGCTGAGAGGCACCTCAGGCTTGGTTTAAGCCTGTCTGAATAGCTAATCAACACACACTTGCTGAAACTCCTCTCCTAGTACTTTGGAAAGGATCCACCTTCATGCTAGGGTCAGTTAAAACATTTTGTGTTGCAGATATGACAGGTGAAGTTGATTTATGTTGGTATGTACACCAGCTGATGGGCGGTTATTCGCTAAAGCGTAGTAACACAGCCTGTTTGTTACATTCCTGCACTCTTAGTCAGATGCTCAAAACGGCATCTCCTGAGTTCCCCCCCTGAAAGCCAAAGCTCAAAGCCTTGACATGTTCTACAGCATGAAGCCACGTACTTTCGTGTCTGTGCAGGGATGCCCATATGACAGCCCGTAGTAATACCTTTATCCTCATCTGTCCTTCCCTTCCCCAGCTCTTTCCCCAGCAGTAGGATGAAGCCACTTGATATATCTCAACTGGCTGGTATTTGTGCACTTGCTTCTGCTGGCTCTCTGTATCAGCACTCTTTTAGGTGTTTCTGCTAGATTCATCAGGGCAACGTATAGGAACTTACTTTCTGTACCTTTGGCTTTCTTCACCTTTGCCTTTCTCCTCTCCCTCTCCATGCCTCCTTCCTCCCATCTGTCACTGTCCCCTTGTTGCCGTATCCTTTCTCAACAGGCATCACAAGCGTTTCTCTGGGAAGCAGGCTCAGATTCGGTGTGATTTTTGTTTGATGGTGTATTCAGGTGGTCACGTCGGGGCCAGGAAACAGCAGGAAGAAAAATGGAGAAAAATAGGGGTCAGCAAAACAAGCAATGACTTCCAGTGTTTCCTCCAAAGGATAGTCTATGCTGCACCAAGCTGTTTGCCTCTGCATAAATCACATCTTAGAGTTTAAAGCATGCAATGGACCTTGCCCTTTAAAAGTGCATACTAGCCCGGGAAAGCATCTGTTAAAATGCAGTCTCAGTACCTGCTGGGTACTTTATCCTGAAGTCTTTCAGAAGCTCACCTCTTAGAATAGATGTTGCCTTAAAGCTGTAGTTACTTAAAAATTCATCACATGGATGAGCATGTGGCTCAGAGCTTTACCCCAGAGGAAGCAGACACTGAACTAAAGGGGAGTCGATGATAGCTGCTGGTATCAGGGGACTGTGTGACTCAGAGTTCCACCTGGTAGGCGTCGGTGACCTAACAAACGAGTGTAGCTATGCACCAGTCATAGGCCTGTTCTACAACCAGTTCTAGTGTTTGGAAGCAGAGCAATTACTATTAAAGTATTTTTTTCTTCAGTGAGATAAAAAAAAAGATCTTTTATTAATTCTTATCTAACCATTAGGAAAATCTTCAAGGGAATCAATAAGGAGGTCTGCTTCAGATGAATTATCTTACCAAGACAAAAAGCAGCCCATTTGTATGTGAATAGAATGTATTATAACAGAATCTTCTATAATCTGGTGTTTATTTAGAAATGGGAAAGTGGTCCAGGTAATATGAATTATCAGTCTCCTAGGAGTATTCCTGATGGTTGTATATTACTGCTCTGTCCAGACTAGTCCAGTCTGGCTGAAACCCTGACAAGGGATGGAGTTTCCTCTGGTTCCTATAGACAACATTTTCTCACCCTAGTAATGCTTCTTGCATAAGAACTGTTTGTTCCATTTTGTATTTGTGCATTTTATTAATACTTATTTTGTATTATTCACCATTAAGCTATTCATTCATCCCTATACTATTTCCTAGTGATACATTATGCAATGTATACAACATCTGGCATTTGGTATTTGTTCTCTCATCCCTTCCCCACGGGTAAAGTTGAACACACTGCAGCACACTCCAGACCAGGCTGGGACTGTGTGTGTTCAGGTTTTTGGGTTAGTTTTCTTTTCTTACAAATGTTCATAATCCTGTGGATTTGCAGGAGAGACCTCTGTGCTTCTTTTTGTTCCATTACATGAGATAATGCCAGTTTTTTGTCCCTGCCTTTTGAACATTTGTGGCATTGAGGCTTTGGCCAGTTCATGAGAAAAGCGTTTCATCCGCAATCGGCAAACCAGGTGGGCTGGGGGTTAGAGAGGTGCTGGGTTTCCAGAGACCCATGTGCAAAGTCCAGCTCGGCTGCACGTTTGTATATGGTCACAGTGTGATGAGAAGGAAGAGCATCCTTCTCCCACACGCTGCCTGTCTCACTTTATACCCCATAAACTCTCAGAGCACCTTGCAGTGTATTTTTCCAGCACCAAGCTTAAGTGCCAGTCTTATCTTGTGCATTTGAGTGAAGTTATCCTCAAAACTGAGGACCTGGGGGACCTGGGGGTTCCGGTAGACAATGGGATGACCATGAGCCAGCAATGTGCCCTCGTGGCCAAGAAGACCAATGGCATCCTGGGGTGTATTAGAAAGGGAGTAGCAAGTAGGTTAAGAGATGTCCTCCTGCCCCTCTACTCTGCCCTGGTGAGGCCACATCTGGAATATTGTGTCCAGTTCTGGGCCCCTCAGTTCAAGAGGGACAGGGAACTGCTTGAGAGAGTCCAGTGCAGAGCCACAGAGATGATGGAGTGGAACATCTCCCTGATGAGGAAAGGCTGAAAGAGCTGGGTCTCTTTAGCTTGGAGAAGAGGAGGCTGAGGGGTGACCTCATTAATGTTTATAAATATGTCAAGGGCAAGTGTCAGGAGGAAGGAGCCAGGCTCTTCTCAGTGATGTCCAATGATAGGGGCAACGGGAGCTAGCAGGAGCACAGGAGGTTGCACAAAAACATCAGGAAAAAGTTTTTCACTGTGAGGGTGACAGAGCCCTGGCACAGGCTGCCCAGAGAGGTTGTGGAGTCTCCTTCTCTGGAGACTTTCAAACCATGCCTGGACACGTTCCTGTGTGACCTACTGTAGGTGATCCTGCTCTGGCAGGGGGTTGGACTAGATGATCTTTTGAGGTCCCTTCCAACCCCTGACATTCTGTGATTCTATGATTCTGTAATTCTGTGAAAATGCAACAGCAGCAAGACCTTCTGGTAGCTGAGGTTCACTCTTTCAAGCTGCTTGGGACCTCCCTCCTGTCAACAGCCACATCCTTCAGTTATTGCTCCTGATCCACAGCACTTCTGAACCTTCTCAGCACTCCTTCCGCTCTGTGTAGAGCTCCATTAAGAGGATGTGGCTCTGCTTTAAGGAGTTATTCCCATGTGAATTTGAATTTAAAAAAAAATCCTCTGGCTCTCCCAGGTGAAACGTGCCCGCCTGACACATTCAGGACCAGAGCAAGCTCAATGCAAACTTTGCTCACAGATGCAAGTGCAGGTTACCCACACCAGCCACGCATTTTTATCTCCAGTAGGCCAAACCAGAACCCATCCCAGTGTCAAAGTAGTTCAGACAAAAAAGGGTGGAGAGGACAGGACAGTACGTACCTATTTCTTGAACAGCTTTGCGGAGTAAACAAAAATGCTTTCTTCCATCTTGATTGTTTGTGACCCTTGGCCTTTCTACATCTATAAAAAGAGGTGTGATCTATCTTGCTCTATCTCCACCCAGACTGTGGGCAACACACCGCCACCATCCAGCGTTGTTTTTCCGGATATAGCCTGTCAAAATGGAAGGAATGAGTCAGTGTTGTGCAGAACAAGAACAACACGATTAAGACCTATTTCATGTGTGTTCCTGTCTCCTTATCTCCCAGGAGAGGGTTTTGAATTGTTGAGGTTTTCCTCACGCAGATTCCCAGTGTCCTGTGCAGTGCCTCACCTGTGATTTAGTACCCACACACACACATTCCGCGGTGTCGACTTGCCTTTTCGGATTTTAGGAAAATCCTCCCCTTTGGTGTTTCTTCAAAGGCTGCTTCCCAGCTAGAAGCTGGAAGATTGCTAAAGCTGGTCGTGCAAGAGAGCCCGTAAGACCCTCTAGTTCTGGTTGCAGGTTTGTTGTCAGCAGCTGAGCGGTGCCTTCCTGCCAAGTTGGATCCCTGACACTGGGAAGGTAGATGTGATCCTGCCCTGGGGGGCGCTTATGCACTACAAACTGTTTCCTATAGGTGGAGTGATTTGTTTAGTGCTTTGCGGTGTCTCTTCACGTTTGCAGCTTCATTTGGTAGGTGCAGCATCACTCAGGGCAATCTGGCAAACTCGTTTCAAAACAAGTTTTGGATATATAATAATAACAGAAACGTTGTCTTCAGCATTCAGACAGTGGAAGGAAAATTTCCTATTAAAGGAAGTTATGAAGACAGTGGAATTGCTAGAGAATTAATTATTTGAGATTTAAAGCAATATTTCAGCTGTTTCTAATCACTCATCATCTCCCTCCAGTATCCCAGGGACTCAAGATGGGCAAACCTTGTGGTCATAGCTTTATTTGTTATTTAGAGAGGGGAAAAAAACCCCAGCATTTCAGGCTTTCTGCACTCCAAGAATCCTCCCTTCTCTTCCTTCAAAACTCATATCAAAACCCACTCACCGGCAAAGCTGTTGCTCCCACCCTCTGTTAACATCCAAAATCTTTCACATGACAAAGGTGTTCTCTATCTGATGCTAAAGACTCCTCATTATTGGATGTTGCAGCTGTAAATGTCTTGGGCTTTGGCCTCTGAACATGTTGAGGGGTTTGTTCCCCTCGAACCCTCGACGTGGGTTCACAGAGCATCAGTCACGTCCTGGTAACTGCTGGAGCATCCTCCATGGGAAATGTGGCCTGATTGCAGGGAGCTTCTTCCCTGGAGACTCGGGATGAAGCACGCAAAGGGCTGTTACCACAAAATATCTGAAGTGTTAGAGGTTCATCGCTGGTGAACCTCCCAGCCAGTTGTTGATGTGACTGTATCCTGTTATTGTGCTCCCCGGCATAAATCTCAAATATTCAAGCAGGACTTTTATGAGACAAACAAAATAACCTTGAATAATAGGTAAAACAATCTAAGGGTGTCTAATCTTCTGCTGTTAGCCTTAAAGAGGGATAGTTTGCTATAAACAAGCCTGTATTTTGAAACTAACTTTTGATGCAGAGAAATGACTCCGATGTAGTTGTTCTGGGTGTGGACATAAAATATCAGATCTGGCTTTGGTCCTTCCAACCCGTGGACTGTCTACACAAACACACTTCCCATATAGTCTCTTTTCTGAGGTGTGAGTCATGGTGAGCTTAAAAAAAGGTTCATGGGCAGGTAAGGGCTGATATTTATTGGCATGATAAAAGTAGCTGAAAAGACTGTTGAACCAAATCATAATGAACTATTCCTGCTGGTCAAGGCTCATTAAATTTTTTATTAGTCCTGCCTGCAATTTTCTGTATGTGGGTTTTGCAGATGATCTTCAAGCTGAGCCAAAATATGTACTGTGAATTATTCTGACCTTGTTCAGAACAGTTTTATGTTTGCATGCCTGCCTGTAAAAAACTCTTTCTCATAACCCATATCTGAACATTGCCAGGTGCATTTGCCACACTGTAAAACTGAGAACGTCATTCCCCTCTGGGGATTAAAGGCAGCGCTGTTTAATGACAGGGACTGAAACTGCTGCCCTGATCACAGGCCATGCCCTAAGTGATCTGTTAAAAGGAGTTTATATCATCAGCAATGGCCCTAGATTAATTCAAACAAAAGAAAAAAAAAAGAAGATGCAACATCACAAGCTTCCACAGAAACCAAAGTTTAAACTGCACAGCAAGACCATACTTTCTTGCTACAATCTCTACAACAATCCTTTACTGTCGTTGCTTTCTGTGCTACACATCAGTTTAGAGTCATTTCCTGCTCCTCTGTGCAGCTTCCCCAACTTCTAGTGCAGTGCCATGGGGATTATTTCTATTTGTATCTACTGCACTTGCAACCAGAAGACCTGTAGCACTCAGTGTTATAACAGCTCCACGGAAAAGATGACTCCACCTGAGAACCTATTGAAAATTCCCAAGGGGAAAGATGGTCTTGCTGTTAGGGCGCTAGGCTGGACAGGTGAAACTCCTCTGTTCTGACACAGACTTCCCATGTGAGCTGAAAAAGTCATTCTTTAGTTACAGCACAGATCTGCTTCTGAAAAATGGGAATCGCGGGAGGCTGGAGCAAGAATTGCCAGGCTGAGGGTGGTTAGTGTCTTGACCCCATAGCTACAGAGGGCTCCTCAGCAGGAATATATAATTAATGCAAACAGGATCATTTCATGCCCCACGTTGTTCAGTTACAAATCCTAGAAAGCGATACTGTGAAAAAGGGCCAAGTTTGATGTACATTTAATATTTCACTGCTGGTTTTTTTGGCAGCTGCTTTGGTAATCAATACACTGTAGAGCACGCCTGTCGCTCCCCCTCAAAGTCATTTGAGCAATGCATGACTCTGCAATCTTTCCAGCACGTCATGTGCTGCATAGCCTATTAGCAATCACATATATTCCTTATTTTTGCCTCTCCAAAGTTAAAGCCGAAACACATTTTCTCCCGATAAAGGACAGGGAACTGGCTTATATGCAAACTTTGACATTGTGATCTCTGGGAGACTTGAACAGCATGTCATATGAAGCTTAAATTTATTTTTTTTGTTAGTAAGCTTATCGAAATACAAATAATTTTTGGTCTTAGTTATAACATTAAGTGTAAAACAGTGTAATTAATCTCTGCATTGGAGATCAGATCATGTGAGGAGCAGATCTGGTAGTCCTTGACTACCGAAATTTGATCAATCATTGTAATTGATGGAGAAAAACATATCCTGAAAGAGAAGTAGAGATGAACAGGACTAAAGAGAATTTACACTGTCCCTCTGTTTCTCTCCACAGCACTAAAAATGGAGCTGACCACGGCCTTCTTTCCAGGGCTGTTGTTTCTCAACTATGATATTGGATTGTCTTGTTCCCAAAATGGAATATTGGTGGCAAACTGAATGTCACAAATCATGTGACATTCAGGATATCAGAACACTGCTGTCCACATTGTGAATTCTGGGACTCAGGAAATAATTAGGACCTTAACAGCCCAGCTTCAGCTCCTCCAGTGCATCTACAGCTTTTCCTGCATCTGCCACTACATTTTGTGCCATGATGTTCCACAATGCTCACAGGGAAATGCCAACTGCTTGCAGGTGGGCAGATGGTCAGGAGAAGCAACTCATCTCTCTTTCATTGATTTTATGCTTACTTCATGTGATGTACTCTTTTGTAATTACTGGTGTTGACACTTCTGCGCTGTGCGTTCATTCAAGCGATGCAATCCTGTGGTTTCCTATAAAATCTCTTTTCTTTCTGCAGTTCCTTCTGATTGTATGTTACAACCACCTTTGATCAGGCAGCGAGTTTGGAAGGCGACAAGGATCAGCTCTGACTTGTTTCTTTACAGGTCATTCCCATAAGACACAGAGCACCCCCAGGCTTAGGCTGGATGTCCCACCACGCAGAGTAGGGTTGGGCAACCTTCCCTGCCACAGTGCAAAGCATCCCAGCAGCTGTCCTATCTGAGCAAAATGAGCAATGAGACTTTTACACTTACCTCGTTGTGCCTTAAAAGTAAGATTTTTCACCTGTGGTTTGGTTGCATTGTGTTGTGAACTTGCACGTTCTCATGGAGAAGGCCAACTCCTTGGGTGACCCTTAAATGCTGCAGCAAATGCTGAAATGATGCCGGGGGCAGTCAGGGGACACTTGGGCATTGTAGAGGCTCCCCTGCAATTTTTGCAGAACGTCAGGAGACATGCATCCGATCTGTCTAATGGAAGCACCTATGCGGTACTCTGAACTGTACCCATCGAAAGAAGCAATCTTTTAAAAATCAGAACCCACATGGTCCATCCTGTCAATGGAAAGAGATAAGTACCTTTGGAAACTCCAGAGGCAACTTTCCACCTAAACTGGGTGCTTAAACTTAGACAGGCTTTCCCACTGGCAGCCCTGAACAGCCCCGAGCTCTCCAGTGTCTATACAGGACACCCAGCCTATAAAGGACAAGAAATACCAGGTTTCGGAAGTTTAGGATGTAAATTAATCGCCTAAATTACCCAGACTAAGCCTCACCGAGACTCTCAATAATAATGACCCCAAGGGCCAATTCTGCCCCAGGTATGTAGAATTTACTGCTCCTCCTCCCACCTGCATTATCTGTTTTAAACTGCTGCAGTGCAGATGCAGTTTGCTGTTAATATTTGATGCTTGAGACCCGTAAGATAGCTGCAGATCATCAGTAGGTGACTCCCAGCATTTCATTAATGAGGCCTGTTACAATAATTCAGGATGAATATAGACACAATGAGATATTTATTATTATCTATTATAATATCTAATATCTATTATCATATCATTAAGCTGCATCTGGCTACACAAAAAAAAAATCAGTTAAATAATTGTTCAAAGCTTTTTCACAGTATGAAAAGTAAAAAAGCAATTTTTAAGAAAGACATGGGAATAGTGATGGGTTCAACTGATTTTCACAGCTAATGAACAGAAATCTGGGGTTCTGATAATCACTAGGCAAAAAGTCACTGCGATGTTTGACCCCGGACGCCTCAGTTTCTCTGTGAAAAAAACCCCAAAACCTTGTATCTCTCATGATGCTGTGATTCTTAATTTACTAATATTTTCAAAGCACTTTCATGCTCAGATGAAAGACTTCTCTAAATGCAAAGTATTATTACATGCTAAGTTCATGTCTGGAGCAAATTTTTAAAACAAACCATATGAAAAGCAGAATTAAGAGTGGAGATGCTGATCCAGCCATTAATTACTTCACATCAGAGAGTGGGCAAAGGGTCTCCTTTTATGTTGTTTATTTCAAACAAACAACTCTGGGAATCTCCCGTGGAAATGAAATGCAAAAAACCAAAGCCCTTTCATGGGTATTTTTGGTTTATCTCCACATGAATCTTAAATTCATCATGTGGAGAGAATGTGGAACACATTTCCCCCCCCCCCCCCATACACTCACTTTCCCACAATGAATAAAATGCATTTTCTTGCACTGTTTGTCTGCTTGTTCACCCAAGGGTAACAAAATAACTCAGAAAGCAGGAACACCCTGTCCCTGAACCCTGTTGACAACTAAATAAATAAATAAAAGAAAAAAAAGAGGGATGACTCCAGGGTTCCCAGGCAAACCTGCCATATTTAACATTGTGTATGTGGTGACACATGAGCCCTAGGGCTCCTAATTCCTCAGCTATTGCTCAGCGGTGAGTAAGGAGCCCCAGCGCGGTGACTCACGCAGGCTCGGAAATGCAGCTGAGTGCGTGTCAGTAAGCGTCCAGGTTTTAGAAAATGTGAGTGGGAAGGGGAAGATCTCTCGTCTCCGCCTGTGTCGGAATGGGGGAGAAGCCTGGCATGCTGTGAGGGTGCTTGTGCACTTTGGTTACAGCTGTCGGCACGCCGACTGTCACACCGGAGGTTCCCAGCACATTCAGCACTCCAGAGGAATTTTGCTTCTGCGTTTTGCCCTTTCTTCTACCCTCCTTCCAGCACACACCTGTAGACCTCACTCTTCTTCAGATTTAATCCTTCAATTACCAAGATTTCACTGCTAGAGATGCATCTAACGAGGAGTTAGTTGTCAGACGAAACCCTTCTCCAGCTGCAGGAAAAGCTTATTTTTCCACAGGAATTACGATGTGAACACAGAAAGAAGGAGGCAGCCAGGTTCAGCAAGAGGAAACTAATCTTTGCTGTAACTCAGTTTCTAAAGTGTAGTGGACAAAGCTTGTCACAAGCGTTCTCTAACAATTAATCCTGATCAGTTTTGCCTGCTTAAATACTAGACAGCAGCTCAAAGATATGCCTCCACGCTTTGCGACGAGAAGAGCCAGGCACTTCCCCGCTGGTGATCCAGCACCCCTTAAGCTCTTGGCTTAGGGTGGGAAAAGGTGCCCTCTTGAGATATCTCTCTCTGTTCATTCAAGATCAGACTCAAGACTAGACTCTACTCGCCAAACTTAGACTAGCCATCCCACTTTCAGTCTAGCAACATCTAATGGCTCAGTAGCATTTTATATGGTTTGGGGCTTCAAACGGTTCTTCATCCATTTTCTTCTCTTACACAAAGTTTTATTACGCCACGTTGGCAGTTGGACACGCAAGCAGGTAACAGCTTGTCTTGTGCTAAAGAGGCGATACCACTTTCCTCTTTTTTGTTCTGGTCGTTTGGTTTGATTTGGAGAATTTGTTCTGCGAACACTCGGTTGCTCACTGCGCTGAACCCCTATATATTCTGCTAATCAGATGTCAAAGGAGAGGAGGGTACGGGAGAGTTCTTTATGGCCATGTTGGCATTCATAGCTCCGCTTCAGTGAAATATCCGCTACTGCATAGTGCGAACAAATACTCCATCCACACAGTGCTGCTACATGCATGATTTATCCTGTGGAAATGTTTTGATTTTAGCAGGTCTTCAGGTTTTAGAGATGATCTATAATTTGTGCAGGTGCTTTGAACGTGTCTCCCTACCTTCCTCTCCCGCTACTCCTTCCATGGCCGGCCACAGTGATGTGGGGATACAGACACGCAGCTTGACATCGATTTTGATAGGAGTTTCAGACGTGAAGATATTTTGGTATCAAAATGCTTTTTAAGATTCTGTGGGAGCGTCTCCTCACTTAAGAACAGCCTGCTGCAATCTCTGCTGTGTGCAGCTTTCTCTGTATGGGTGATGAATTGCCTCCACTCAGTCATGGAGAATGAGCTTATTCATCAGCACTGCACATGCCAGTAGGTGTTAATGGAGTTAGTCTGAGCTCCCTAGGGGTGCACCTTTGGCTTGCTGTATCTTTCCCTCCTATTCTAGAAGTAATACAAATCAGTTCATCGTTTAAGATTCATTATGGCATAAGTTAACTGTTTTGCACAGTTCACCATTACAGTGTTCTGTGTTTTCCCCAAGCAACATATGGCAATTCACAAAGCATTAACTTTCATACGTGGCATTTTCCATGGGTTAAGAAGGCTTTCAGAAGCCTCCCAGGCTTCTGCATGGACCCAACAGCCTGTACAGATGTGGTGGCAGCCTCTGCACGTTACAGCTACAAGCAGAGGCTGTTCTTATTTTGCCTAATAGTCCATTCATCCTCTTTCGCAATGTCAGAATTCCTCACTGTGACCTAAAGAATGTGTATTTGCAAAAAAAAACCCCACTAAAACACTAAATCAGAAACTGAACTCATTTCTGCTTGATACAGCGTTAGGATTGCTGTCTTCTCTCCCTCCTTTGAAAAAAAATCTCTCTGACACGTAGGTCTGGCAACTCGTGCTGCAGAAGTTGACAACAGCGGCGCAGCCAGCTGTCCGCCCCCTTTGCCAGAAGTTAATTTCTCAGAGCAGAGTCAGCAGAAGGGAAGAGCTGCCCAGTCCCCAGCAGCTTCGGTGCAAAGTCTGGAGCTCCCGCTGGAGCTTGGCAGGCCGCGATTTTTAATGATGGGCAGCAGTTCTGATAGAAAAAGCACACATTGATTACAGCTGGCTCGTGCATGCAGACTCCATGACATAAAGTATATTCCCTAAACTGTGTTCTGTCTTCTCAGGGTATCTAAGAGAGATTTCTCAGCAAACTATCTAGATTAATTGACTTTTAGTAGTGCAAGCTTTCCTGCACTTCTATTAAATGTCCTTTTAAAGTGTTAATTTCCTATTTGCTGGTTTTCTTGGCTCTGTAATAAATAAGTATAACTACAAACACTCAGAAGAAATGCTGCGTGTTTGGAATGAACTGATCAAGTCACTGATACAAGTCTGATAAACTAGTGCTAGTGTAAATAACTGCAATATTGACATAAAAAAAAAAAGCTACAGTGATTTATGCCAGACAAAAATACAGGCCCATTGACTTAAAAAATGTTTGTCCTCATTTAATTTGAGAGATCTGAGAGATTCAAAGTCTCCTCAAATCAAACCCAAATGCTTTTTGGAGGATTATCTTCGAGGTTATAGAATTGACTGAACACTTGCTGAACAGATCAAAATTTTGCAAACCTTTGTGCTGCCAATAAAAAGAGCGCTTAAGGAGAAAACCACCAAACATTTCTGCTTTACTTATGTAAATAGCATGCTTTTATGCTACATGATTTAATAAACCTGTCACTTCCCTCCTCCCTTTTATCATTGCATAGGAACCTGCAAAACATTTATGCTTACTTTACACACAGGGTTTTTTTTAAATGGCGAGATTGAGAGCTCTGCTCCGGGCACAAGACCTATTCTGTACGGCGCTGCTGACCTTTTGAGCTACTTCTCACTTTCAGCTGTTTGCTTTCCTTATCAATCCTGTATCAGGATCTCTCTGAAGAGCTCTGTCGTGCCTAACAGCAAAGTTCAGTAAGAGGCTGCTGGTTATCGCTCGGAAACTTCGTGGCGATGTTTTCCCTTTGCCAAAGAGTTTAAAGAAAGGATGCCTTCGGATCCAGCGTTAACAAGATGGTTTTATTTTGCATTTATAGTTGCATTTTCACTTGATGGCTACTGATTGTTAATTGCAGAGCTAATATAATTATACTGAGGCCAGTTGAGTTAAAGTGGATTTCTAGAAGGGCCTTGTCCCATACTGGCACTGCTTTCTCTAAGAGCCTGAGAAATCTCCAGCGGATAAATTCTTCCAGTCCTTAGTCTTACTATGGTTCATATTGGAGACTTGCCTGCTGAGGAAGATATCCTTTGGGATAGGGGTGAGTATAAAGAGTAATGCATAAATATAGCACTTGGAAAATGCTCCACCGAACAATAAAAAGGCTTGTCTTCTAGGAATGAGATTCAAAAAAAGAAGTGGTTGTAGGCAGAAGAGCGCAGGCATGCAGATTTCTTCACGGTGTTTTCTCTTTCATGATATGCAGCTTTACTTGGCTCTGCAGGCACTATTTTAATGTTTAGTTACGTGCAACCTGGTATTATTTTCTCATTCGGCAATATTAAAATATAGCTATTTTTAAACATCATCTTTTCACACATGTAAGTAAAACATTTAAAAAGCACATTGGCAAGGAGGCCAATGAATACAACTTTTATGGAGTATAAATCATCATCTCACTAAAAGCTTCTCACACTCTTTTGTCCTTTCATCATATAGACTTGTACTGCCCTGGAAAACTTAGGAATGTCAGAACAGGACCTAAAATAATTAGAATCATAAAATCACAGAATCATATAATGGTTTGAGTTGGAAAGGACCTTTAAAGGTCACCTGGTCCAAACTCCCTGCAACAAGCACGGACACCTCCCACTAGATCAGGTTGCTCAAAGCCCCATCCAACCTGACCTTGAATGTTTCCAGAGATGGGGCATCTACCACCTCTTTGGGCAGCCTGTGCCAGTGTCTCATCACCCTAATCATAAAAAATTTCTTCCTTATGTTTAGCCTGAAGCTATTGATCTGATAAAATCAAGTGCTAATTGCACAATTGAAAACTATTGTTCAGAAACGTTATGCTTTTGTACCATCAAGTCATTATTAACCTTCTTTGACCAAACTCTGGTATGATGGTAAATATTTTATTGCTTGAAAGCCAGAGAGGACTATGTACATGTTCCCAGGCCATGACAAACGTGAGCTACTCAGAAACAGGTTAACCCAACTGTCTGTATGCTTACCCCCATCAGGATGAAGGTAATACAGAGCACTGCCATGTACTTTCGCTTGTAATTAACCCTCCTCAAACTGCCTTCGCAGCAGCAGTGAGTGAGAATGAGCATGGATGGAGCAGCTGACATAGTAATTTTATCCCTCTGTAATTTCTGCAGCAGCTCTTGTTCATGTGTCTGAGTCTTTGATCACCTCCTGGACTTCTTTTATTTCACAAGGCATTATCAGGATGCCTCTTTTTTTTTTTTTTTTTTTTTTTTTGTGAGCTGCCGAGTCTCACTCAGCATCATTTTAATGAATCCATATTGTCAATGCAATCTTTCAGTTGCACAAAGTTTTCCATTAAAAATAACAGTCCGGGACAGGCTTGTGGCACATTAGTAGTTACCAGGTCAGTTGTGCTCTTTGAAACAACAAACTGAGTTTTAAGGTAAAAAAATTACTCGCCTCCTTTTTGTCTTCAAAACCTTCTGTTTAGACATGTGTGATATTACTCAAAAATAGTGTCCTTATGCAAGTCGTAGAAATGTGTTCTTGCAGTGTATAGAGAACTATTTTGGAACTTAAAATATAACTAAAGTTTACAGCTGGACTATAGCTGTCTTCAAGTCCTGCTGAAGCCAACTGTAAAGCCTATGCCACCTTCCATGGGAGGAAGCTCAAAAGTCATGCCTATGAAAAAAAGATTCAGTTCTAAAACACAACAAAATTGGATGCTTGTGTTTCACCATAAACTGGTTGTGTTTAGTAGAAATTAAGATGTTGAAGAGCGCATTGTCTTTGCTGTTCTGCCCATCTCTCTTCAAGAATTCTGGCACTGAGAATCCTACACATGCACTACAGGGTTAATGTACTGCTCAGGACATCTGTAATAAGATAAAACAAAATCCAACATTTATATTAGAGAGGACAGAAGAATTTATTGACTGAAATGTGTTTATCTCCATGTTCATTTTTCATTTTAAGAGGTAGAAGTATAAAACACCATCATTATCACTTAAAATTAGCCGAAGCCAGAAAAGAGGTCCAAAGGTCTGATTAAGGTCTTAATTGCACAACAGCAGATGTTTTTTGTCTGGATGACACCGAAGTCTCTTGCTGCTGAAGAGTAACATCCTGAGAGCATGTGTCAAGGAAATAAACTACGACAAAGGGAGTCTAGTGATAGATGACAAAGCAAGCAAGGGACTGACAGCCAGGCCGTATGGATCCTGGTCCTGTTCTCCATCACTGTCTGAGTATGTGACCATGAACAAGAACCCTCTGCATGTCCCTCCATCCGTAATGTGTATGAGAATATAATGGAGCTGCCATAGTGGCCTTAACCATGCTTATATTAATAATAATTCAAAAAAGGACTTCAAATTTTGCTGCATGGAACAGGCTGTAGTAAGATTTTTAAGACCAGAGGATTGTTATCTCACTACAGGGATCTGCTATTTTATGGTGACACACAATCCTCATTGGTGTTTTGCCTGTATCCTTAGGTCTTATTGGAGGTCAACAGAAAGGTTCTGAGGCTGCTGCATCTGAAGCAGCTTATGTGAATCCTTGTGCATTAAACATAAACTACTTGCAGCTGCGAAAGGCTGGTGTGATGGTCCCTGTGGTGCCTTGAAATCCCCTGGTCTGACCCAGCCTGATACCCTGTATGTGTCATATAAATTGAGCCCATAACTTCTAACTGAGCTAAAGCATACCTTTAGCTATAGTGTATATATTTTACTATATATACATTACGCAACAGATATTCTCCCTCCATACTTACTTCTCCTGTGAGGACAGGCTGAGAGAGTTGGGGTTGTTCAGCCTGGAGAAGAGAAGGATTTCGGGAGACCTTGTTGTGGCCTTCCAGTACCTGAAGGGGCTACAGGAAAGCTGGGGGCAATCTTTATAGCTGGGCCTGTTATGACAGGACAAGGGGCAATGGTTTTAAATTCAAAGAGAGTGGATTTAGACTGGATATAAGGACGATTTTTTTTACAATGGGGACGATGAAACACTTGCACATGTTGCCCAGAGAGATGGTGGAAGCCCCATCCCTGGAGACATTCAAAGCCAGGTTCGATGGGGCTCTGAGCAACCTGATCTAGTTAAAGATGTCCCTGCTCACTGCAGGGGGGTTGGACTAGATGATCTTTAAAGTTCTTTTCAACCCAACGCATTCTATGATTCTATGGTATGTATGTATAAACCTGCATTCGGCGTAGCAGTATGACTAAGAAGAGCAGTCAAAGTGCTACAGCAGAAAATGTTTTATTGCCTTCTCCATGGGAAGTTCACCATTGCTATGTGTGATCTAGCTGGCTCTAGACTCTTCTATGCCACTTACAGTTTTTCTTGCCACTGTTTATTGTACAGAGGACTCTTGATCAAAACTCACGGCCCCTGTTGTGCTCGGCTTCTTGTGTCCTGATCAATTAACAGTCTGTGTGAATGGATAGTATATAGTGTCTGCAAAATCTAATAAACCAGGAGACACATTGGTGCAGAATGCCAGGAATTCTCAAGGTATGTGGTTTGAAAGCCACAACAATGTAAGGTTATAACTGCAGCTCAATTCATTTCCTGAGAGGAAAGATAATGTCGTAGAAGAATAGATGTTATAAGGTCCCTCTTTATATGTCAGAGGTTCATTCTCTAGTACGTTTAAAGAGTATTTCATTGGCATTCTCTCAGTTGCCAAACTGCTAAATGCAAGGCCACAGAACAAAGAGGTTTCTTAAATTACTGGAGGAATAAATTAGCTCTTATAACACACTTTGAAACTTCAGTTGCATTCTGTAGCAACCCACAAATCCCCAAGTGTATATAGAATCCCACTCCACAAACCATTGTTTCCTTCCTGCTGCTGAAAAATAGCTTAAATAAAATCCTAAGAGCTCAATGCTGAATATAAGTGTGTGTTTCACTGTTTTTATAGCTTTATTTTGTAACACTCGTTCTATTTTTTTAATCAAGAATTTAACGGGTGCTTCAATCAAATTTGTATTCAAGACAGGCTTGCACGTTAGACAGAGTGCATTCATGTGCATCTGACAGCGAGCACTCTGCAGCTTGGAGATAAAGAATCTCAATCAGATTCACGCTTTATTTTTCAGTGCCAGGTAAATTTTAGGAACCCAGCATTTGTAATTTGTTTCTCACTAAGTTGCAAGCAGTCTGATGGCTACCATCAGCCAATAGGTAAAAGATGAGAAGCCCCTTGGGAAAGTGCTATTCAGTGTCTGCACAGCTGCAGGGGAACAATTCATGGCTGCAAAGAAAACCTTATTTTCACTTTTATAAATATACAATACATCCTCAGTCTGAAAGGCATATAAGCCAGAATTGTAAAATTTAGGAAATAGAAAAGTCCATACAGTAACAATAAAATAAAAAGCATATATATGTGAGCTTGTTAAAACCAACTCTTCTTATAACCCTGCTCTATATCCTCACTAGTCAATAGTGGGAGATTCTGCGGCCCATTTAGAAATGAGATACGACAGATACAGCACTTCCCTCACTCCCCCCCGTCTTGTGCTTTTTGCCAGTCTGCTGTGGAAGGGGTGTGTGGGAATTCCCACCTTGCCATCTGACCTGTTGCATAACCCCAGCGAGGTCCTTGACAAATTGCCAGGCACTCTTGAAATGGAGATAATAATTCTATCAGTTCAGGGCCAGGAGAAAGAAAACAGACTTGACTTCTGACAGCTCACACACGGCCGTATGGTTTTGTCACAACCCTCGGTCTGGCACTGAGGGGTAGAAGAGTATGAAGTCAAGGTTTACACAGCAACTTTCTCCCAGGGCTATAATGGAAGTTGTGCCTCCAGCCAGAGGCTGAACCAACGATTTGGGAAGTTTTCTCGATTTCAGTTTGCTGCTTTTGGAGAACAAGCTTCAAAGCAAGCTATGACACCCCTTTATTTTTGTTGTGCTTTGGAACAGTATTAGGCAGGAGAAGCTGATTTACTTTTTGAGAAAATTATGTGAAAACCTTTCGATGATAATGGGTTAATTCCGTTAGCTCACTGTGTGCTAGTTTATGGGTGCTCCTACCTAAAAAAAAAAGGTGTTCTACCCAAGTTCATAGTGAGTGCAGAAGAGGGCGACAAAACTGGTGAAGGGCCTGGAGAACAGACCTTACAAGGAGCGATTGAGGGAGCTGGGACTGTTCAGTTTAAGGAAGAGGAGGCTGAGGGGGGACCTCATCTTGCTCTACAATTACTTAAAAGGACATTGGAGAGAGGTTGGTGCTGGTCTCTTCTCACAGGTCATTAGGGACAGAACCAGGGGGAATGGGTTCAAGTTGCAACAGAGCAAGTTTAGACTGGACATTAGGAAGAAATGCTTCACGGAAAGAGTGGTCAGACACTGGAACAGACTGCCTAGGGAGGTGGTTGAGTTGCCATCCCTGGATGTATTTAAGCGTTGCTTAGATGTGGTGTTGGGTGAAATGGCTTAGGAGTGAACTTGTAGTGTAGGGTTAATGAATCACAGAATCACAGAGTGTTAGAGGTTGGAAGGGACCTCAAAGATCATCTAGTCCAACCCCCCTGCCAGAGCAGGATCACCTACACTAGAGCGCACAGGAACGCGTCCAGGCGGGTTTTGAATGTCTCCAGAGAAGGAGATTCCACAACCTCCCTGGGCAGCCTGTGCCAGTGCTCTGTCACCCTGACAGTAAAAAAGTTTTTCCTCATATTTTTATGGAACCTCCTATGTTCCAGTTTCCACCCATTGCCCCTTGTCTTGTCAGTGGACGCCGCTGAAAAGAGCCTGGCTCCATCTTCCTGACATTCCCCCTTGACATATTTATAAACATTAATGAGGTCACCCCTCAGCCTCCTCTTCTCCAAGCTAAAGAGATCCAGCTCCTTCAGCCTTTCCTCATAAGGGAGATGCTCCACTCCCTTCACCACCTTTATGGCTCTACGCTGGACTCTCTCAAGCAGCTCCCTGTCCTTCTTGAACTGAGGGGAAATGGTTGTAGTGTAGGGTTAATGGTTGGACTTGATGATCCCAAGGGTCTTTTCCAACCTGAACTGTTCTATGATTCTGTGAAAAGAGGTTGTGACTCATTGTCATGGGTTTGAGTCTGGTAGGGTTTTTTTGCAAAAGCAGGGGTAGACTTGTGCAGAGATTCAAGAGCCTTCCTCGCCCTAAGGTAGGAGTGGGATCTGCCTCTGGCCAGGGTCAGGCCAACCAGTGCCTCTGCCATCCAGGTATTTAAGAGGCAACCCCATTGTTCTATCTCTCTCTTTTGGTTTTGTTTTGTTTTGAACTGTTCTGTCTTTAATAGTGGGGATTTGTTTGGGGTTTTTTTCTGTTGGAGGAGAGGGAGGTGAGAGGAGAACAAACGAACGTCCCCCTAAGAAGAAAGAGGGGGAGAAGAGTCCCTGAGGAGAAGAGGGAGAAGGCTGCCGGTGCAGGACCTTTCCCTGAAGTCTCGTGGTGGTTAAGATGGCAGGAAGGTGATTGCCTGACAGCTGAGGGAATTGACAGCGTGGAAAATGTCCAGGATGCATCAGTACATGCAGAGTCCTGCGTGACAGGGGAGAGAGACCCCTGGGAGGCCTTTCTGTAGTTCCAAAAAGTTGGAAATTTAGTCCATTGCAGGTCTGAGAGCCTCCCAGATCAAATGCTCCACCTACTTACAGTGACATAGTGAGGGATTTTACCCAGTTCTGAAATGGTCTTTCTCTCATGTGGCTCATGTATGTGTCCAGCTGTCACCAGGCATAGAAGATACAATAATCGACACGCAAGGAAACCTTTCCCATCTGTAGATCTTGGTTTGAAAAATCTACTCTGAATACATTTCAGGTTGCAATGCAGATATTTTGGAAATGCTGTCTCTGTGTCATTCAGAACGGAGTTTTTCCTTGATGAAAGAGGCAGTGATGGAGCCTATGCGTCACCTCCCAGGTCCGTTCATGACGCCGTAGCGCATGATGATTTTGACTCCTGACAACTCAAGATGCTCAACCTACTAGTTAATGGACCAAAAAACCAAAAATAACCAGTACTCTTTCTGCTCTGCATCGCAGAGATGAGAAGCACATGGATCCTAAAGAGACCTTCTGCATGTAGTCTAAAACAGTTTAACTCTTAGACCTACATGGTCAAATTATACTGAAGTTCTGTTCTTCTCCTAGAGTGTTTTCAATGTGAAATTCTGGGCTGCTTCTTCGAAGAAGAGACATGCAGTATTTTACAAAACAGGCAAATTGAACCGATTTATTTTGTGTTTTGTTAGTGGTGAATCCTTCCACTAGAAAGCTCTAGATAGTGGAATTAGGTCCTGCGGGTAGGAAGAGCTTGTCTAGGTTCTCCAAAGCATGGGAAATGCATCTGCTCTGAGCCTGAGGGGGAACACCTATCGCTAGGAGAGCTCATGCTGCTGCCTGAGACACTTTCCCGCTGAGCAAAGCAGCCTCATCATGCAAGCTCTCAGCTCAGCACTTCTTCCTCTGTCACATCAATCTCCTCAAACAACTTAATGGTGCACTTCTACAAAGCAGTCAGGGAAGTTTCTTCTCTTTTGTATCTTGTCTCACGAGGAGCTGCTCAGGAATCTGGAGATTTAGTGTTATGGACTCTCCTACAAACAGCAGTGTCAAATGCCCTGTTTGCTGTGCAAGTGGCCAAAACCACCACAAAGACATTGCAGAATTTACAGCGATCCCATAATGGGGTGGAGAACAGTTCATTCCTATTAGGCTGACTGAGACCAGTGTGGTGCTGGCTGGTGAGAGCAGGAAAGCTTTGACAAGGCAGCAAGATATTGACTTGGTTTTGGTGCTCACAAGACCAAATTCTCAAGATTTTTCCAATTTATAGTTATACAAAAAGGGCAATAATAGTGGCAAATTCCTTCTTGTGTCTTCCATGCACTAAGAATCGCCCTGATTATAATCTGGCCTCAGTGATGCACTATCTGGGCCTTCTTCAGTACAGGCAGCTTCTGGTATTCGAAAATAAAAAGGAGAAAAAAACGAAGAACGGACAAGCAGCCTCACTCTCAAAATTCATCTGACCATTGTGGGGGGAAGTTTTTCCCCATAGTCCTAGTAGTTATCAAGCGGCCACAATCCTCAGTTGTGAGGTTTGAATATAATCATTGTCTTACAGCAGAAGGCCTGGGCACACTGAGGACAATGCACGAAGCCATATACTCTTTCAGGAGAAATCATAAGGTCATGGAACCAAACTGAAGTAGTTTATGCTGTTCTATTTTGTGCCTATAAAATGCCAAGGCAAGAAAGAACGACCACATCCATCTAATCATCTTCCACTCTGCAGTCCATTCTTTTCTGCATGGACTGTATCATTTATCCCCCAAAATATTAAAGTGTATTAAAAAATACATCTGCAGACATTAACACAAATGGAAAAAGCTGTACCTGGAGCAGACCTGAGCTTCGTGATGCGGCACAGGTATGGGAGAGGGGTTGATCTGATGATGGAACTGAACCTGCATCTTCCACTCTCACAGGGAGCAATCTGGGGGGCTGGGCGGAGCAACGTGGCACAGCGGGAGCGTACTGGGCCCATAACTCCGAGGTCGATGGATCGAAACCATCCTCTGCTAATTCAACTTTGATTTTTGCCCAGTAATAGAACAAGGAATAATGGGTTTCAGTTAGAACATAGGAAGTTCCACCTCAACATGAGAAAAAATTTCTTTACTGTGAGGGTGACAGAGCCCTGGCACAGGTTGCCCAGAGAGGGTGTGGAGCCTCCTTCTCTGGAGACGTTCAAAACCCACCTGGATGCGGTCCTGTGTGACCTCCTGTAGGTGATCCTGCTCTGGCAGGGGGGCTGGACTAGATGGTCTTTCGAGGTCCCTTCCAACTCCTGACATTCTGTGATTCTGTGATTGTTGTATGAGAAGTGGTAGCAGTGAGATGATGTCACCATTTTAAAGCATGAAAGAGTCCATTTCTTCGATTTGAAAAAAAAAAAAAGGATGGAGGGACCTGCCTTCTTCAGTGAATATAGAGATTACAACATATAAAAGATGTGGGCAGTACACAACATACGACATGTTCAGAATAGAGTATACCCATTACATACAGAATGCTGTGTACGTCGATCGTACATACTGAATCATAGAATCGTCAGAGCTGGAAGGGACCTTCATGTGTAGATTGCAGGTAGACGGAGCTGCCTGATGACCCCACGGAAGGTCTGACAATCCCTTTCCAAGGGCTTCAGCTCTCTCCATCCCGCCGGGGGTCCCGCTGCCGGCCCCGGCTCCCGCCGTTCGCGCCCCGCAGCCCGGGCCCGGGCTTTGCCCTCGCCGTGCCCTTCATTGAGCTTAACGGGGGAACCGCAGATCCTAAGGGCGAGAGGGCCGGGACGCCGCGGCGGGGCCAGGCGCTCCGTGGGACCCCGCGATGGCGGGAAGGCGAGGCCGCGGCCGGGCTCCCTCGGGCTGTGCCGCCGTGTCCCCGCTCGGTCGGTCGGTCGGTCCGGCTGTCCCCGGCGGGGGCGGGGCCCCGGCGGGCACCCCCCTCCCCTTAGCCGCCGGCTGAGCCTTAAACAGGTAACGGGGGAGGCGCGACCGCCGCGGGGTCGAGGCGGAATCTGCTTCCTGGGTTTCCTTTCGCTTCGGCGGGGACCGTCGCGCCGTGAGCGGCCGGGCTGGGCTGGGCTGGGCGCACCTGGGCTGGGGCCGGGCCCGGGCCCGCCCTCTCGCCGCGCCCTTCCCGCCCCGCCGGGCTCCCGTCTCCGGTAACGGCGGTTCCGCCCGCTCCCGCAGGAGGCCAGGCAGGGCAGGGCAGGGCAGGGCAGGGCGATGGTGCCGGTGTGCGGCGGGGCGGGCGGCCGCCTGCTGCGGATGGCGGGGGCCGGCCGGCGGCCGCTCCTCCTCAGCGTCACCCGGGGCCGCGGCTGCCCGGCGGGAGGGGACGCGGCCCCCCGCGGCAGGGCCGTGGCTGTCAAAAAGCGAGGCTACGACATCACCAGGAGCCCCCACCTCAACAAGGTCGGTGCCGTTGCGGGGCCGTTCCCCCGGGGCGGGAGGTGAGAGGGCGGGCGGGGGGAAGGTGCCCGACGCGGGTATCCGAGGCCGCAGGCACCGGCGACGCTGCCGAGCCCATCCCCGGGGCGCAGGCCCGCTCCGAGAGGGGGCGAGATGCTCGGATCAGCCTAAAACGGAGGATGGGGAGAGGTTTTTGGTTTTTTTTTCACCTGCCGATTCGGCCTCCTCCGGAGCCGGTGGCACAGGGAGAGCAGAGCCCGTGTCGGGCTGGAAGGCCCTTGGCTGGGACCGGAGGCCGTTTGCCTGAATCATGGAAAATACCTGGGATATTTCCATGTAGTTTGTAGCAGTGGAGCTGATGTTTGACACTCTCACATCGAACCGGGCAGGTGGGGTTGTTCTCGTTGTAAAAGCTTCCTTTGGGAGCACGCCCACAGCAGGCGGGTGATCCGCCAGCGAGGCAGCGAGTTCTGCTGGGATCGACACCTACGGATGGATTCCTTCTCAAAACTGTGGCAACCTCAGTATTATTTGTTGTTTTGGTTTTTTTTTAAAAGAAAAAAGCTGTAGGAGAAAGGTTTTCAACAAAGTCTGCAAGGTGTACAAAATGAGACACTGTAATGCAGTGCCGTGCTGGGGTTTTTTTTTCATAATTTGAAAGGGAAAGAAAAGGAATCTGGATGCAAATTTTGGGATCAAGTGTGTGAAGTTCGAGAATGATGGGTTCTAGTTTCCTGTATCAGTATTGCTCGGAATAACTATGAATACCTCAATTACCTTAAAAACAAGCCAATATTAAACATGGTATTGATAGTTGATGGCTCTGTGACTATTTGTCACCTGCTGGGTATGTAGTTGTCCGGTATATGAGCCCTTTGTGGCTTCTTTTGGATGAGAGGCTCTTTGGATGGATGACCTTTACTTTCTGCAGTATGTGACACACTGGACTTGCATCTTCTTGTACCATTACAGCATCCGTAGAGGTGCACCCCTAAGGACCAAGGCACGTGCTGACACGGGATGCTGCTGAATACACAACAGCTTTGTAGGCAGTCTGATTTGAGTTGTTACACGGTGTGAGTCTGTAAGACTGAAGAAAAGGGGAATTGCCAACTGTCTCATAAGCAACAGTGATTTGTGAGCATTAAGTGGTTTTGATGGGTTTTTCTTCAAAGAGAAGAATGCGCTTATTCCCTTTGGGAGTTCAGTGACAGTTATAAAGAGTAACATAGCTAATATTTCTAGTAGTCTCACATATATTAGTTCAAACTGAAAAATTAATGCTTTGACCTTTGCTTGGTGTCGTGCAGTAATAACACACAAACAGCTGAATCTGTCGCGTTTTACATTGCTCTGGCTCCTGCAGAAGTAGATTTTGAATGTCCCATTTGATAGTTCTCAGAACTGAGGCTTTTCTAAAGTGTTATCTCCCCTTCCACTGAAATAAAGTATTTTTCTTTAAGTCTAAACTGAGTTTTGGTCCATGTGGAGAGAAGGGAAGAAAACTGCTTCTGTTAGAGGTAAAATGTAATCTAGTGTGCTGTGTTTAATTGGCCATGAGAAACCTCCCAGCTGGTCTCTACCGTGGATACTTGCTGTTTATGTTGTTGTGTTCCTCTGTCAGTACAGACCTTGCCGTCATTGATATCGTCATGTAGAGAACATCCAAGTGTGCACAGCACTGGCTGACATCTATGGTAAGAGAGAAGGACTGCCTGTTTGTGCACCTAGGTACCTCGTCAGGAGTAAATGCTCAGGACCTCTTTCCAAAATTTTCTAAACAGGCTTCTATTCCTCTGTTGCTCTTAACAGTTCATTGTAGTATCTCAAGACTTACTGTGCTCGGCTGAAATGGGATATTTCAGATAGTTCATATGTTGCCAGTCTCTGACTGATGGCCTTTTGGTCTGCCGTGCTGTGCTGCTGTAGGTTAAAAGTAGGGATCTTGATAGTTTTCAGCTCTTGTATTCTCACCACTCGGCAATTACGGTTTACCTCTTTGGTACCTAAGTACAGGCATGGAGTCATTGTCATTTTCTGCAGTGGATCTTACTTTAATCTCAGCTTTCACCTAATTAAAAGCTGGTTTGCAGGGGATGATCTTTACATCTTTCAAAAAACCTCTGTTTTTCAGAATTGAAGTTTTGTGCAGCAGGTGTTTTGCTGCTTTATTCAATGGCCTGGCTGTTTTACAGCTTTTGAGTGAAGATTAAAGCTATGAAGTGTGTGGTATTTATTTGAGGAAGAAGACTACATCCCTCCGGCAGAATCACAGACAGATTTATGGTCTGAGGTTATCGATCCAAGTCTTTGCTGGCTTACTAGGTTGAAGGTGCTTTGAAGAAGGAGCAGCTTCGGAAGTCATTGCTGACAGGTTCTCTGTAATACCCAAAATAGCAGTAAAAGCAGCCTGTCCTTTGAGAAGCTCCTCTCTTTTCCAAATCTGCTCAAGAAAAAAAAAAAATAGAAAAACTAGTGATGGATGTAAGAAATGTTGTTTCTTTCTGTTGGACATTATTTACTATGTGAAGTTGGTTGTTTCTTCTGATGTAAAGGAATTGAATTAATAAATACTGATCAAGCCTGCCAACACTGTGTTAAGCATGGATTGTAAATAAGTTATCTCGAGTCCTTAAATTATTTGGCCAGTGTATGCATTGTGTATAAGAGCTTGCTTGACTAGGCATTTTTGGGTAAATGTAGAGGAAAAAGCTGTCTTGTGATGAAGGCAAGACTGCATTCCATCTCAGAGACTGTACTCGATTATGTCTTTCTGTGTGACATTGGGGAAGTCACATGCAAGGAAATCTTGTAGCTTGAATTTTTGGACAGTGGGAAGAACTTTGAAGGTAGAACCGGCTATTATGCTGATGAGACTGTAAATGCACTGCCTACTTCTGTACTATTTAAATACTGTTTTTCCTTCTGTTGCGAAGGCAATAGCAGTTGTTCTCAGTTGACAGACTGGGCTCAGAAATAATAGGAGGATGAAGAAGAGCTTGTTGCATGTTTTCATGAAATGCCTAATGAAGTAGTTCTTTTCCTGCCTTTGAATGCTGCAAGGTGGGAAAACCTAAATATGTTGGTAATGTCAGATAACTAAAGAGAACCAGTGAGACTAGACTGTTCTATGACCATCCAAGCGCGAGATGGATTCCAAGAGGATTTGTTCAAAGCTTTGGCCACGTGTAAGTGACTTGCCGACAGGGCAGCAGCAAGTGCTGGTGTTGTTTCTCAGCAAGTCTGTTCTACCGTTGGGCCTCAGCCTTGTGAAAAGCTACTTCAAGACTCACATCCTGGGAGGAAAGATCGAGCATCTCTTACCCGCCACCATATTTGTCAAAGTTTCCTCGTGTTTGGTTGTGATCAAGGTCACGTTGTGTTCCACTACTGGCATTGCTGCGATTCTGAAGATTTGTGCAATTTTGCTCATCTCAGATGTGCTGTTCATGATTCCCTGGTTCTTCCAGGGACTCTGTCAGATTCGTGTGCTCTCTCTATGTGTTACCAAACACAGACCGAGCTGGACAATGCCCAGTTCAAACACATATTTGGAGAGATTAAAAAATCCTGTCTTGCCCAAACTCAGCGATAGTCACTGTGTGACCTACTGTAGGTGATCCTGCTCTGGCAGGGGGGTTGGACTAGATGATCTTCTGAGGTCCCTTCTAACCCCTGACATTCTGTGACTCTGATTTTGTCCTTGACATTGGATTGCATAGTTCAGTTGGAAGGTTGATGGCACTTCATGCATTTTGCTGGAAGTCCCAATTTTGAAATAAATCATGCCTCCCGGAGATTTGCTATCACAAGTAGATGCAGAACTGAAGGTCACAATTTGTTTTTGGAGTGGCAGGATATTACTGTATTTGAAGGGTTGAGATAATACATTAAACTTTTCTGCAAGTTGCAGTGCAGAGATCAGAATTTGGGATGTTCTGCGTACATCTGGATAATATTCTGTAGTCTTTTGATGTGTGTGCATGCTCTCTATTGATTTTCGGGAAATGTGTCATCATAAATTACCAAAACAACAAGAGAAACCACAACAAAACAAAATTACCAGCCTGGATCTCTAAGAATGAAATGTTACAAATTTGCTGTGGATTTCTGCAGTGTTTCTGGAAGGTGCCACTGTACCCATCATTGAAATGCAGAATGTTTGTTTGTCCTTGAGCTTTTGAGGGGATCAGAACGGAGCTAACTGAGGGTTCTTTGAACATAGTGTCAGTAATTTGCCACTGCAGCTGCGAGAAAAATGATACAGTCCTGCACATGGCTGTATTCAGCAACCGTGATGAAACAAGCCTAAAATTAGCTGGATCTGTAAAACGATTGCACTTAAACCAAATTAGTAAGGAGCACAAGAACGGCACATCTGAAATGGCAGCTGGCAGGATCAAATCAAGGCAGAATGCTGTTGTCAGATAAGTAAATCTCCTCTCTAAATCCACAAGGTTTTATTCTTACAAGTAGAGGTTCTGGTTGGTTAGCTTTAGGTCTCATTAGAGCCCTGAGCTGGGCACAGGCATTTGAGGGGCTCTGTGACTCCTGCCATTTGTTAACTTATCTGTTCCTGTTTTGCAAAGTAAGAGTGTGAAATGGGCAAAGTTTTGAGATCTCACTCTTATTTTTCAGGAGTTTGTAACTATTCAACCAAGTTCTAGGGGACAAGTTTTAGACTGGACAGATTAAATATTTAAAAAATAAAAGAAATATCCAGTGAGGGTTACCAGGTAAGCTAAACTCTGACTTAGAATGTCCTCAAACTGAAAATAATGAAAGGAACGTGAACAGTATCTTACTTCCCTGTCCTGTGTGTTCTTCTTGAGGTTTCTAGCTGCTGCTGAAGGCAGAATGCTTGTGTAGATGGGCTGACCTGATAGGACTGTAAGGTTTCCAGGGATATCAGACAAGACACTTTCATGGCCAACCCCTGCACATGGGCCACTTCAAACCCGAGTCAAACCACAGCTGAGAGAGCTCTTTGGCAAATTGTGCTCCATCTCTTCTCTGTTCTAGAGTTGAAATGTGAGTGAGCTGGAGCACTGTGCGGTGTAACAAGTCTGCAGTGTTGTCCAGAGCAGAGAAGCCCTTTCCATGTTTCTACTTGTTCTTTTTTTTTCATCGGTCAAGCCTAGGCATATTGCCATTGGCTTTGGTGGAAGCAAACTCTGAGATGAGCTTTGGCCCAGTATTTTGGCAAATGTGGTTGTGTTCTGGAAATCACAGAATCATAGAATGTTTTGGGTTGGATGAGACCTTAGGGATCATCTAGTTCCAACCCTCCTGTCATGGGCAGGGACACCTCCCACTAGACCAAGTTGCTCAAAGCCCCGTCCAACCTGGCCTTGAAAACTTCCAGGGAGGGAGCATCCACAGTTTCTCTGGGCAGCCTGTGCCAGTGTCTCACCACCCTCACAGAAAATAATTTCTTCCTCACATCTAATGTAAACCTAGCCTCTTGCAGTTCAAAACTGTTACCCCTTGTCCTATTGCAAAACTGCCTAATCAAGAGTCCTTCCTCTTCTTTCCTGTAGCCCCCTTTAAGTACTGGAAGGCCACTATAAGGTGTTCTCCAGGCTGAACAGCCCCAACTCTCTCAGCCTGTCCTCATAGGGAAGGTGCTCCAGCCCCCTGATTCTCTTAATGGCCTTCTTCTGGATCTGCTCCAACAGGTCCATGTCCTTTTTATGTTGGGGGGCCCAGAGCTGGACACAGAACTCCAGGTGGGGTCTCACCAGAGCAGAGCAGAGGGGCAAAATCACCTCCCTTGACCTGCCGGCCACGCTGCTTTGGATGCAGCCCAGGATGTAATTGGCCTCCTGGGCTGAGAGCACAGACCTGATTGCTGAGTTAAGTTTGTTTGGGCCTTCATCCCGTCACGCAGAGTTTCATTTTCGTTTGTTTGTTGTTAATGTCAAATACGTATTTTGGGAGTGCAAAGGATCTTTTGGTACTTTCATTTCACAACGTTTTTGTTCCAAGGAACTTGGCGTGGTCAGCAAACTAGGCCAAAACTAAATGTGTAGGTGCTTCTGGTGTTGACAGAAGCCTGCAAGAGTCCCTTTGCTTCCCCAGCTTGGATTCTAGATCATCTCCATTATCAGGAGGCCACCCACCCTTCCTGCTTGTCTACCTAATCTCTTGCCGATGCTGTCACTGTCCCTTTTGGGATACCACTAGTGCTTTCGGGGCAGAGCTCTTGTGGAAAAGCTTGGAAGTGCAGAGGAAGTCCGTTTCCGCCAAGGTGAGAAGGGTGCCGATGCAGACCCTGTCTGTTGTTGTATTAACTCTCCGATACGTTCGTCCTTTTTTTACCTTTAGCCTTTCTAAGTGTGTAAGAGGTCTTGGAGGTATTGGTTGGGCAGCTTGTAAGTGCCGAGTTAATGCTTGCAGTCGCTATAAGACAGTAATAAAAATATACTGTATTTGGACCAAAATCCTTGTTTCTATTTTCTGAGCAGTTTATGTTATAAAAAAATACCTTTAAACTTGACTAAGTTTTGGAAATTTATCAGTTCAGCAGCTGCCTACGTTGCTTTCTTTCTATCATGCCCTTTCTTCTAGAGAAGCCTTAATCCTTATACCAGGTATGTCTTGGTAAGGCAGAGCCAAAACTGAGCATAGCTCTTGTTTCATAGGGTGGACTAAGGTTTTTGGCAGTTGAATAAGAATTGCACTGAAGTATGAATCATAGAACTGTAGAATGATTTGCGTTGGTAGGGACCTCAAAGATCATCTAGTTTCCAACACAAACTGTGTGATAAATAACATGAAAACCAATATTGAACCGTTCAAATGGACGTAGGGCTGAATGTTACAGCTTGCTCAGTGTTCCCTGTTTGCTGCTTCTGGTGGGATGTGCAGCAACCAACCAGCTGCTGACCCGGAGGCACTGTAGGTGTTGGTGGAAGGACTGAGCTGTTCTATGTGGGGCTGGTTTGGGGAACAGCCTTCACTCCACTGATCTCAGCAGGCTTCAAGCCTCACCCCACACAAGTACCACGACATCTAATGTCATTGTTGTTAGAAGCTGTGTGCTGCTCTGTGTCGAGAGGAATCGCTGGTGCTCGTCAGAATCGGGGATGGTTTAACGGAAGCTGCTGAACAGCACTGCTAGTTCGCAAGATGAAGCGAAGAACAACAGTTTGTGGCTTGATTTTGATACCGGGTGGGTTTCCCATGTGGTAAGGTACCTGCTAGAGATGGTGTGAATTTTTCATTTTGGTGTGTCATACTTTGCACTTGCTGAACAAAACTGGACCTCGAGCAAATTCCGTTTGACTTGCTTTTGGACGAAGAGAATGTCGGTTGAATTCCTGCTGCTGTTAGTGGCATTCATTCAGAGCTGAGAAAGGAAAAACAGGTCTCTAACAAATCACTGCACTCTATTGATACCCCTTGCTGAAGGGCGAAGTTATGATTGTTTATAATATTTAAGCTCCTCCAAGGCTTAGGAATAGTTTTCTTTCTCTGACTTGCTGTGAGTGGTGCTGATTTACCTTCCTGCCCCCTCAGCTTGCCTGGCTAATGGGAAGTACTGTGCAAACATCTGCTCTTGGCAGCTCTCCTGTGGTTTACTCGTTCTTCGTGTCAGAGTACCACTGCCAGCACGTGTCCCTGTGCAGACAGCACCCAGGCACTTGTAGCACCCAGCCCCTCGTAGAATTAGGGCCTGGAGTTTGACGTCGGAGCTGCCAATGCATGTGCCTGCTGGAGCTGAAAGCTGGGTGCTGCCCTGCACGGGAGGAGACTTGCCTGTGGCTGTCTCTGATTGAATGTTGGGCAGAAGTATAGATTGTCCTGTTGTGTTGTTCTTTTTGTATTTTGGAGGTTTTTCATTTTTCTTTTATTTGTTTATTTATTTATTTTAACCAAGGGAGCAGGGAGCTAAGAAGCGCATAGTTATTGGATTCTGGATCCAGAAATACTCTTACACTGGCAAAACCTAGGAGACGAGTCAGGCTGAAAAAGCAAAGCTTTTGCTTTGTCTCTTGCCTTTTTTGTAGTGCTTTATTTCTCTCTTTTTCTCACTGACTTATCAAACCTGCTACCAAACCTTGAACAGCCTGTTGTAGCTTTCACCCAAATAAACTCTTTTGGGGACGGACTTTGCTTTAGAGCTTTCATGAGCAGGTGAGACAGGCCTTGATGCTTGGGGGAGAATAAACACTGTGCTGTAATTCTTTCTCTTTCAATAGAAGGCTTAGCACAGCAGCAAACTTGACTACTTTCAGCTTATAATGTGCTCTAGTAGAGATGATGAGCATGTTTTTAATTTTTAACCTCCTCTCTGTGGCCCAGGGGTCATACTTGCTATCTGCCTCCTCAAACAACATGACATTTTGATAGATGACTTATGTATTGTCAACTTAATACAATATCTCTCTCTTTAAAATATTTTAAATGGCAAAGCTTTTTATAGTGTTGCACCTGCCAAACCCAGAACTGGGACGTAAACTGAGCAGACCAAGGTTCTGACAAAGAAAATGACACCAACGCAAAAGTTTTCGGCATATCGCTATTTTCTGCTTCACTTCACTTTGCAGCTGTCTGTTGCACATGTGGCCTTCTTCAACATGTGGAACCATGGAACCAAAACAGATTTTCATAAATTGCTGTATCGTACATAAAAAAAAAAAAAAAAAAGATGAGCTCCACATCCTGGAGCAATTATTTTCTGTGTGTCTAGCTTATAAAGTGCTAAGTCTGTTTTGTAGTGTGTCCATATGGATTAGCTCTGTTCAGCCTCATACAACAAGTTAAGGCTTTACTGTGTTTCTCAACATGGGAAGGAATTACTTATTTCAAACACAGCAGTGCTATGTGTTCCTGGACAAGATGTCTTAAACTCTAACTCTGCAGCTCAGCTGATGGATTTGTTACTTTGCTTAGTGGGTAAATTCATTATGGAAACTCTGAACTGTTTAATTTTCATTTGAAGGGTTCGATGTTAAACCTGCAGGTAATTTTATCTATGTTTATTTGCAAATGAGAGAATGGATTATATGTGGCAAATCCTGTGTCCTGATTATTAAGAGTTTCTGTTGTCAGGATGGTCTAAGCATGTAAGCAGAGAAGGGTATGGAAGGAGAGAGAATGTGTTTTATTAGGCCAACTGATTTGGTTGGAGGGGAAAAAAAAAAGGAAGAGAAGTAATAAACCAAGGTGTTTTCATGTTCACAGCCCTTCTTCTAGCAACTAATTTTTTTTTAAGATCAAGTAGATCAGTTGGTCCATTAAACAGAAAACAACAAAAACCCCATTCAACCCCCAAGCCTCTCCCCGTTAGCCATTTCCTACCTCACAGGGAATTAGATGTCTTCATGTTGCCGTTCGTGTCTGTAGCTGATTGCTGGACTAAAACAACTGCATCTGTAAACCAGATCCCTTGATCACAATTATTGGAGTGACAAGGCCCTTCTCTTCCCTAATGCCATATAAAGGTTTCTAAATCTCGCCATGAAATAAGCCAAATAACAAAAATTACTTCCTGAAGTGCTAAGTTTGGGTGGTTCCTGGGTGAGACACGCAGTTTGCCCAGGAGGATCTCAAAGCATCCAAAGTGATGAGGCCGTTGGGAAGAAGAATTGAAAGCTTCTCGCCCAGTGCCTACCAGAGGGCTCGGCTTGCTGCGTGAGAGGGCTGGAAAGCCGTGGTCAGTGTGGCCGTGTGCTCCAGGTGCGTGCATCTACAGAAAACTTTCCTTTCCAAGCATAAAGTAATGGTGGTGGTGATGCAGAATGACCCGTGTCCCGCCCTGTCTGCTACTTAATGCACACCAGGGAATTTGTTGACATTGGTGTCTTACAAGCTTGTCAAGTGAATCCCATTCGAGCACAAACTTATTTGCTCAGAGGTAATAAGAGATTTTTTTTTTGCCTCTCTTGAGTTTGGAGGATTTCCAGTGCACGTAACCACTAGGACTTGTTTCTCATTGCACGCGTGCAACAGATTCCTCTTAGGTTTGGGAAATTGCCCAGGTTGTGATGTGCAGCAGGATTTATTAGAAGGAAAGATGCGTGACATGCCTTTCCCTCCGTGTGCTGATGCCAGCAGCTTTTACTGGCTTACGTCTGGGGAAGAACAAAAACAAGCGCTTGCAGCAGCACCGAGCTCTCCCTGAGCGTTGCTCTTTGGTTTCTAAGAGGCTGCACAGGCTTAAATCACTGGGAGATTTTCCACTGATTTCAGTCAGCTTTGTGTCGAGTCTCTTTCGAATTTAAAAAAAAAAAACCAAAACTGCACCATTCAAAATGTAAAATTGTTTGATCAAAAAAAAAAGATGATTAACGGTAGTATACTGTGAAATTTTGCCCTCTTGCTCAGTTAATACATAGTAATTAAAATCGAAGCATATGTGAAAAATTTTGCTTATTAATTGTTTAAGCCAAAATTACAAAGCAGAAGTGGAATTTGCCCATATCAATGATTTCTACCAATAGAGAATCATGTGAGAGCTCTGGCCACTTCCATAATTGCGTGTCCCAAAAATCTGGTTTTTAGCCTTATCTCTCCAAGCTCATTCATCTTCCTTCTGAGCTTCAGAGCAAACAGCTCAGTGATGCTTTTCCAAAAGCTGCTGTCTGGTACAGAGCTGAACCTCTTCACAAAAGCTGCTGAAGGAAAAGGGAGGGCACTGAGTGAGCTACCACAGGGAACTTGAAGCTGCCCTGGAGAGTTCTTGTACCTTAATAAAACTTAGAGAAGTGTGTTTGAATTGTGACCTTCCAAACGTCCACTGGTCAAGGGTAACTGGGATTATGAAACGAGAATGAATGCATGACTGATGCTTGCTGAAACTGGGCCACTCTCCCTAAAGGCAAGGAATTGTTTTGACTATAACATCTTATGACTTCAAACACAGTTAACATAACAAAGTCATTTCTCCGATAAATAGAAGTGATGCAAAGGTGCTGGAAAGCAGCAGCAAGACTCTGGCTGCTGCTGGAAAATAGGTTTACTGTTGACCACTTTTAAAACATTAATTGCATTTTAAACCTAAGCTTTAATGGCCTTGGCAGTGAGAGTGCAACTGTAACCAGATCTTGTTGTTCTCTACAAGTGCCTTTCAGGTTTCTTTGCAAGGTCAAATGTCCCATTGACTGGCAGCTGGAGTGCTTTGCTTGTAGGAATGTAACTGGTGTTTGGAGTTTCAAAATGAGTTTTCCCACTGAAGCCAAGTATCAAAGTGTAGGAGAATCCAGCAGTTTCACTTCCTGCAAAGCTGGAAACCCTTGTAGCATTTATTAAGATTTCCTGCAGGGAAAGAGGGATATTAATCTTGTTTGACTTACAGAATCATAATATTTGCGCTGCAATTTGTAATGCAGAGCAAGAAGTTTTCAATTAGTCTTTCCTGAGGAATAGCAAATTCAGTAAAGTGGATGCTTTTAACTCTTTTTTTTTTTTTTTTTTTGGACAGAGAATAAATAAAGCAGCGCACAGGACCTTAAATGTTCCACAGGGTTGGAGCAGGGAAGAGGAGCAGTGAACCTGGTAACATACCTACTAGGAAGCAGTGAGCAGCTGAAACCATTCTCAAGTCTTTCTCAATGTCTTTGCTTGGCGTCATCATAAAATAATCTCCGAACTGCCTCAAGTGCTCTTGTAGGAGGCATAAACTTCAGTCCTGTTGATAAAACAGTCATTTGGTCAGTTCACCAGTGGTTTTAATTTTCCTAGCATTGCAAAATTCTTTTCGAACTCTCAGCTGTTTGCAGTTAATCCTGGTTTGGAGCCCAAACCAAATTTGCTTCAAGTCCTGCAAGCCTCTTCCCTTTCAGGTTCCTAGTAATTTCAGGTTTGTAGTAATTCCATACTATGGGAAATCATAGAAACATAGATACTTTATGTCTCTTATGAAGAGGCTTCAACTTGAGGCAGCGTTGCTTTTTCCTCTCCAGACAGAAGACTGTTGCTAGGAGAGGTGAGGCACTTGGGCTGAGGAGCCTCTGTGGGAGTTTCCAGATCTGTGTGCACAGTGATGAGACCGTCTGGACTCCTGTTACTTTGTCCTCATCTCTGTTCTGGATGAGATGGGTCATATCTGTGACTTGGAAAGTTGTAGTCAGGTGGGATCAGGCTCTTCTTCTGGGCAACTAGTGACAGGATGAGAGGATACAGCCTGAAACTGCGTCAGGGGAGGTTTGGGTTGGGTCTCAGGCAGCCCTTCCTCACGGAGAGGGTACTCAGGCCCTGGGATGCTCTGCCCGGGGAAGTGGTGGAGTCACGGTCCCTGGAGGTGTTTGAGGAGAGGCTGGATGTGGCACTTAGTGCCGTGGTCTGGCCGATGTGGTGGTGTTGGGACACAGACTGGAGTTGATGATCTCAGAGGTCTTTTCCAGCCTCAACAATTCTGTGATTCTGTGACTCTGTGACTTTCAGACATCCAGCACCTGCTTTGCATATAGTCTGTACATTTGCAGAGGCTGATCATCTTTTGGGTGTGCTGGATTTACTGTCCACTTGCAGATGAACCCTGCATGTGAGACTAGATCTGAGCCAGCTTCTGGACTTCCAGAAATCCTGGGACAATGTCCATAGCCCTTACGTATTGTGCCAGGAAAAGGGCCCAGCTGGAAACAGAGGGCACACCTTGAGATACCGGTACATGAGAGAGTAGATCTCAAAGCTCATCCTTTAAGAGAACATCTGTGTATGTGTTTGGTAATTCACTTGACAAGTGTGAGGTGAAGAAAAAAAAAGTAGTAGAAGTTGTAAAGATATTTACTTACTGCTCTGCAAATTAAGAAACATATTTCTTATCCAGAATGCACCACTTAGGTTTAGAATTTTCTCCAACTGGAGCCTGAAATGGAGACTCAGGTTATTTTTTCAGTCCAGTGAGACTGGTTAGACACATCATCCTTGGCTGTGGTTGCCAGCTTGTGGCAAAATATAGGAACTATTGAGTTTGAACATCGAGACTTGGAAAAAAGAAAAAGAAAAGAATGTCCCTGGGTGAAATACTTGTGGTTTGTTATTTCTTATTCCTACTTCTTAGAGACGTTCAGCACATAATATGGCTTTAAAAGGATGTATGATTCAACTTCTGCTTTTCTTTAATGAGATTCATTCAGGCATTGAAGTTCAAGCTATGGGAGTCCTAAGACACTCACTGCACTGCATCGCACGCTTTTGAGCTCCGTTGTGTTTCTTATCCAATAGGTATGGAGGGCAGGTTCTGAATCACTGATACGCATTCGAGAAAGGATCGGGCAGTCACAGGCGTCGTGTTGGCACACTGCATTTCACATTTAGGTTTGGAGCACTCTTCTGAGACAGGTAAATAGTTATTCTCACTTCAATGGGTAACTGAATTTCACTTGCCCCAGGTAATGTGGGTGTTTGTGGCAGACCAGACCAAGTAAGTGAACATGAGTCTCTCCTGATGAATTCCTTAGCCGTTCAGCCAGCTTACCTGCTTGCTCACTTGTCTTAGTGCATCTTTTATCTCTACCAATAATCATCTCAACCACGCAGCCTGTTAGAAACACATGGTATATTAGCTATTATATCCCATACATGCCATCAAATATACATTGTTTTATCAAATGAAAAGCATTTTTTGCCTGAAAAGCATTTTCTGCCCAAAAGCTGTGTGCAAAGGAAGTGACCACTAATAAGTAGACAGGGTTTTTTTTAATTCTTTTTTACCAGAGCTCACTTCATTTTTTCCATTAATATGCTTAGTTAATCACTTAATTTTTTCTTATTTTATTATGTGACAGTTCAAAACTTATAGTCACACTGCATATAAGTTATAGATGCCAGTACCTGTAAACTCGAGGTACTTACGTGGTCTACATTATTCAAGTAATCATACAAAGAGAGAACCAAAATAGGGTAAATACTTATGTGTGGACCAGAGATCTGGGTGTGATGTGTGGTCCCTCCCTGGCTGCTGCTTAAGCTTCTGATTGGAGAGATGCTACGACGAGTGATTTCTTAGAAATCGAGAGATTATTGGCCTGACTTGCCTCTCATTTTATTTAATGACATCTTCCAGCAAATGCCTAGGACTAGATCCAAAGCAGATTGAATTTGGTGGGAAACAAATGAGTAATTACAGCCTTTTGCAGTAAAATATTCAGATTTATAGCCTTAGTGGCTTCATATTGTTTAGGAAAGAGCTTTGTTGAACTAGGGCACAGGGCTTTGATTTGGTATCCCACAGCTGTAGGACTAGGAGTGTCTTCTGGCCAGAGCCTAGCTGAGGAGTGGTTTTGTAGGAGCACGGCTGGGTTGTGAACCATTAGTGATGCCCTTCTCTGTGTCCAGAGCGAAGAGAAGCAAAATGAAAAACTAAGAATGTATCTGTGTTACTGAGTACCAGGGAGAAGAAAATCAACTATAAAATTTAAATGAGCTTGCAGGATGAGGTTCAGACAGCTTATAATGTCGCCGGTTGGCCTTTGCTTTCTTAAATAAATGAGAGGAAAACCAAGAAATAAGTGCCTCATGAAATGACACAGTCACTGCAGGTGTTAAAACTGTTCAGTGTGCAAATTTGCTTGGCACTGCTGAGGCCACCTGGAATTCTTTTCATTCAGTCACTTTCTTCTTTTCATTTCAAAAAAGGAGGAGCAGAAGAGAGTGGATGAAAGGGAAGTACGACAGACCCTTATATTAGTAGTGGGTTTAGATCCTGCATTCTTTAATGCTAGTCTAGGAGTTTGACCCGTCCTTCCCATGCACTGTGCTGTAACTGAGCAGTTTATTAAAGTAGGATTGATTAAATAGACACATTAATGGTGTTCGGAGCCCAGGTCTGCCTCCAAGCCGTGGAGAGCAAACTTCCTCCACAAACGGATGTTAAATTTTGATTCACTTTGGATGCGAAAGTACGTATTCTGATACATATGCTCTTCTGGTTCAGGATTCCTCTGTCCCAGCTCCCTCATCTGTAGATTTGGGAAGTTTGGAAAAACAAGCAAAACGTAGCAACAACAATCTTGAGCATTGCCTGTAAGGAATAAAACCCCACAGCCGTGGCAAACTTGGTCTTTCTTCTACATACCAGATACTGTTGCAAGCAAACGCTCTGTATATCTCTTAAAAAGAAAACTGAGATCAGCAGCCTGTGTAAATGTTGGGGTTTTGAGCCTACAAGTCCTTCAATGCAGCGTGTAGAGCCAGGAAGGGGTATCCTAGAATGGTTTAGGTTGGTATCCTGTCTCCTTGATCCATAGAGGAAGAGTTACACCTGATAACAGGTTCCAGATGATGCACAAATTCTGGGAGCTGGTGGGAAAATTCAGTGGTAGGAAGATTTCTGAATAATATGTGGATGACCAGATCCGTGTAAAAAAAATCCACTAAACTTCCAAGGCACAAATTTTCAGGGAGGACAAAAATAAACCCAGAATGTTTGCTTCATGCTGAGTCTTAGCAATGCTGTTCCAACATAAACGTGGTTTAGAAGTTGTTGGCTTTTGGAAAAAAAAACAAACAACCACTATTATTTTTTTTATGTCTTCAAGTTATTCAGGTAACCTCAAGCTTTATAGGACTGCTTGCTTTTGTCTGGGGAGGAGAAGGCTTGAAGAAGCATCAGGGCAACTTATACACAGAAATTTTGACTGAGGCCAGCATAAAATGGAACAGGGACGTACCTGATTCTGTAAACTTAGCTGCAATGGGAAGCTGGTTTAAAGTGCAACTGCAGGGGCACCCCTCTGCACTTACGGGGATGCTTTGGTCTGAAGTATGATTTTGGTAGGTAGAGAAGATACATCCCTAACAGTATGGGATGTGAGCAACTGCACTTTAATTTGGGTGCTCACCAAAGTAGAACTTTACATGAAATTTGTCTGAAAATGCTTTTATTATTTATTTTTTTAAAAAAACTTTACTTGCGGTGAAAAAATAAGCACATGCGTGTGCCTAGACTGTGATTTTTTTGACAGATTCTGGCCTCTCTGTTCCGAGTCCTAATTCATCCCTGCTGCTCCCTGAGTTGCAGCCTTCTGATCCTGCTGCAGGAAGAGGTGGTGCTGCTGCCATCGGCAAAACGTCAACAGATTCTGCATCGTGCTCGAATCCCCCTGACCTCTCAGCATTTGATGACTTTTAAAGGCGTGTCCTTATCTTCTGTAAAACACCGAGGTTAAGAGTCTGAATATGTTGTGTCATGTAACCGATTTGTTAGGTGGCCTCAGTTGATTTATGGTCCTTCTTAGCAACTTGCTAATCTGTGCTTCAGTTCCTGTATTCTGGTGGGGGACAAATGAAGTGTTTGTCTTCTTTGTATTAACCCCTTGTTTTGTGCACTTTGTATTTTACAATTAAAAAAATTTCTGTGAGGCAAGAACAGCTTTCAGGTGCTGAGTTTTGAATAGCACGTTCTGGATATATTTGCACAGGCCACCTTTTTTGAAAGCTCTCCTTTTATGAATATTGGATATAGATCACGAATGGAAATGCTCCTTCAAGCTGCTTTCTGTGGATAATCTGTAACGCTTCTGAGAGGAGTGTGAAACATTTTGTGCTATTAATATAACCTTCTTTTGAATTAATATAACAGTGAGAGGTGTTTTACCACTGGGAGTGCAAGATAAGGAGATGAGAAGCAAAATCTCTGCCCTATAATAAAATGAAGAGGAATAGCAAAAGCAGTGTGGTTTGCTGCCTGTGTCTAAACTGTGGTTGCACTGATTTGGAGGCACCCAGGTTCTGGTTCTGTCTGTCCCTTTATCGTGGTAAGCAGCCCAACTTCAGCTTGTTTGTGAACTTGAAAGACCCTTATGCAGACCATTTCGGGAAGAAAACGTGGTCTTGCCTTTTGGCATCGAGTCACTGAGAAAAGGATGAGAGAGAGAAGCATCTGAACCTCACAGTGATCTGCTGCCCTACAGCAGAAAAACACATGCTTGAGTGTACTGTGAAGCCCAGATTATGCTTCATGCCTTTCATAGAGTGTTCGGGGTTGGAAGGGACCTGAAAAGGTCATCTAGTCCAACCCCACTGCCAGAGCAGGATCACCCAGAGTAGGTCACCCAGGAATGTGTCCAGGCGTGGTTTGAAAGTCTCCAGAGAAGGAGACTCCACAGCCTCTCTGGGCAGCCTGTGCCAGGGCTTTGTCACCCTCACAGTGAAAAAGTCTTTCCTTGGTCATTGCAGCCTCATCATCCCAGTAATGCTCCCCAGAGTTCTTCTGCGGGTGAACAGGGTGGACAGGTGGGGGCACAGGCCTTGACCTGGGCTTTTTAGAAGACATTGTAGAAGTTGGGTGGTATTTCTGTTTCTGAAATCGTGTGTAAAATATTTTTTGTTTCCAGTTAGTTTACTGTGCTACATCTCTAAGCAAAAATAAACCTCTCAAGACAAATGAAAGAAAAACTAATCCTGTGCATTGGGGAAGGGAGTGAAATCTGCATAAAGCAGTTTACAGGTATAAACACCCCTTGGTGTACCTTACCCCTGCAGCCTGTGGCAGCAGCTCTTTGAGTTTGCAGCACATAAGCACATTGCAGGTATCTTGTGCCACCCTGAAGTCGAGGAGAGAATCATTCTTTTAAACATTCCTGATATATCTCAGGAAAGCCGTGGTATAATGAATATATGTGCCCCTCTCTTACCCTCTGAGGATTTAAAAAGTGATGAGAATTTACAGTCAAGTTTAAGGCTGGAGAGATTTTCTATTGACGTGACGACCTGTTAGCTACCAAGGGAAGAAGAAAGAAACCACTTTTTAAATTCAGATGCTTTTCACCACAAATAAATTCATTCACTGAATGTGAGCATATAACTGCTTTAATTGCTCACAGTTTACTGAGCTTTCTGATACATCTAGAAATGCTCTAGGAAAACATCTCATTGGATTTGAATTGAGGCTCTTCCATTAGAAATACCAGTTTGTCCTCACTGTGCTTCATTAGACATCAGATTTTTGTGTGCTAAAAAGAAGCGTTCGTAACCTTTTAATAATTTTAAAGGGTAGGTATTGCAGATAATAAAATATAACCTCTTGGCGACATGGTGGCCATAAGCTTTTTGAAAGTGGTTAGAGGTTTCTGTGGGCTGTAGCTTCGTCTGTACAGTCAAAATCAACTGTGATGCTTTACCCATCTCAACACCCAGGTGATCTGCCAGCTCCTCGCCATTCTGTGATCTCTGTCAGCTTTCCTTGGACTCTTAATTGCCGAGTACATCCTGACGCTTGTTTGAAACCACATCTGATGGGCTGATTTGCAATGTGAGCTAATCTCAATGGCATAATTAATTGTTTGCGTTGTCATGGTTTGACTCTGGCCAGCAGCCAGGTGCCCACACAGCCGCTTTCTCACCCCCCTTTCTCTGCTAGACAGGGGGAGAAAATATTTCAGAGGGCTCAAGGTTTGAGATAAGCACAGGGAGATCACTTTCATTTACCATCCCAGGCAAAAAAGACTTGATTCTGGGGAAATTAGTTATATTTATTAAGAGAACAAATCAGAGAGGAGTAGTGAGAAATGAGAAAAAGCAAGCAGATCTTAAAAGGAAAACACCTTCCCCCCATCCCTCCCTTCTTCCCGGGCTTAACAGCAATCCTGGTTTCTCCTCGTCCCCCCTAGCGGCGCAGAGGGACAGGGAATGGGGGTAATGGTCAGTTCATACAACGTTGGTTTCACCACTTCTTCACTCCGGGGGAGGACTCTTCACTCTTCCCCAGGCCATTGTGGGGTTCCTCTCAGGGGAGACAAGCTTCACGCTCTCTTCTTCGGCGTGAGTCGTCCCACGAAGGGCAATTCATCACGAACTGCCCAACGGGAGACACCTCACGAGGGGCAGCCCACCCCTCGTGAGTCTGAGGTGCAGTCCTTCAGGGGAAACTGCTCCAGCGTGAGTCCCCCGCAGCATCCCAAAAGTCCCACCAGCCAACCTGCTCCAGCGTGGGCATTCCTCTCTTCCACGGGCTACAGGTTCCGGCAGCGACTTGCTCTGATGCGGGCTTCCCACGGGCTACAGCCCCCTTCAGGCATCCACCCACACGGCGTGGAGTCCTCTACATGGTGGACATCTACGCGGTGATCCTCACGGTGGACATCTGCACCTCGCCCATGGGCTGCAGGGGGACAACCCGCTTCACCATGGTCTTCACCACAGACCCAGGGGACTCTCTCTGCTCCGGGGCCTGGAGCTCATACTCTCCCCCCCTCCTTCTTCACTGACCTTGGTGTCTGCACAGATTCTCACTCCTCCATCTCTGTGCCAGCTGTTGTGGTGCAATTCTTTTTCCCCATTCTTAAATATGTTTTTCACAGAGGCGTTCCTCTGCTATCACTTTACTGATAGGCTCAGCCTTGGCGAGCGGCGGGTGCCTCTTTGGAGCCGGCTGGCATTGGCTCTATCAAACTTGGGGAGCTTCTAGCAGCTTCTTGCAGAAGCCACCCTGCAGCTCCCCGCCCCCCGCCGCCAAAATCCGACCAGGCCAACCCAGTACATGCGTTTATAACCTGTTTACAGTCTCTTAATACAGGCTTGAGAGCTCAAGTTCGTTCCTGTCTCATGGGAACACTTCAGTCAACGCTTTCTGTGAACAGTGCTGCTCCGAGTGCTGTGTGCTTCTGGATTCCTGCTGATCTAAAATGCTCAAGAAACCCGAAAAGACACACGTTAGTCGTAGGTGATATCTCTACTCGCAAATGAAACACATGCAAGATCACTGTTTGCCAATGGGGCCGGCTGTGAGGTCTGCACACGTGCTGCTGAGCTCCTACCCTTCAGAGCAGTGGGGATGGTGTGGAGCCCATCGTAACTCCCAAATGGCCCATCCAGGAACCACCAGCCCTATAAACTGGACTGACTGCTGCAGAAGTAGCTGTTACTGGGAGAGGTCATGGATTTTTTTGGCTTTGCTGTTTTTTGTTTGTTTGTTTGCTCTTTTGTATGTTTTTTTTTTCTATCCTTGATGACCCCAGGGTCTCATTTCTTTTGTTGTGTGCCACTTTCTTGGAGACCGGTGTTTGAATCCCAATACAAACCACTTAGAAATAGAATTTCTGTGTGGAATCTGTATTCTATTCATAAAATACAAAATATTCAAGTGCACTTCACATCGTGGTACTGTTCTTGATGATGCCTCAGTCATGCTGCTATGTCTGTATTTGGAACAGGATGTGCAAATTATGAGTTACTCTTTTTTTTTCTTTTTTTTTCTTTTTTTCCTGTGACAGCATCTTGCTTTATTAAGTGCTGGCTAAAGGCTAGAATATGGAAGAGTACATTGACCCCTTTGAGCATCGACACAGCTCTGCTTCCCCAGACATCTGTGCCTGCACCTTTTCAGTGTAAATCTGGTGTGGTCTGTATGACAGCTGCTCGCTGATTTTTACAGTAGACCACAGCAGAGTCAAAGAGTTGAACACATCCTGTGCAACAAATAGGGATTTCCCACCCGCATTTTTAAGGAATTCTTTGAAAATTATACTTCTTGTGGCCTGCCTCAACGTTGGTGAATCATGCGGCATTAAACCCGCAAATTACAGCTTGGTTAAGTGGTCTAGAGTAAACAGAAATTTCCAGTATTTGAAGAAGAATTTGTAACCCTGAAAGCTTATCTGTTTTTTTCCCCAGACTGTATTGATTGGCACAGCCAATGGGAATGATTGACATATGCCAGGAGCTCATAATTCTTATGCTGAGAATGGCAACACGTGGTTAATCCAGAGAAGGTTAAAGCATTTGCTGGGTGTATCCAAATGGGAGATTATCCATTGCCCTGGGACAGTATATTTCTCATGGCCTGGTCTTTCACAACAATTATTAGTATGAAAGCTGAGAAAGTAATTGCAGGTAACTTTATACATGTACATGGATCTTTTTCGTTTTCAAACTTTATTTTTTCCAATATTTAATTCTGTAATAATGGTTGGTTTGCACCAGTCAGTTATAGTTTACAGTACGATGTTTGCTGCTGCTCATCTGAAGTGAGCGGCTCTTTCAGAGGGGGATGAAGAACTAGAGCTCATTTATGAGATCTGCTTTCTGGAACAGGGTTGCTTAGATATCCACGGCTTCTGGGGATTACCAGTACTCTTGGGGGTTTTGGCCTGTTGGTGGAAGCACCCTCCTACCTGCAACACCTGTAAGGTTTGTGTGATCGGAAGGTACGTACGAAGGGTTTCCATAGAGATATCTGGGTGGAAGAGATCCTAAATGCACGGCAAGTAGTCTGATGGGCCTCCAGAAAGTGGTACTGCATCATCCCCAGAATAAGTGATGTCTTATGTTTCAAAAAGTAGTCCCTCATCCTTCCAAATAAAAGATACTTGCCAGGGGAAGTATCTTGGATGATGTTCAGTGATCAGATGATTGGTGTTCTGCAGTTAATGAGCCAAATTCAGAGGGAGTTTGGAAAGTTAGGTCTATCTTGCTTCACAGTTGTCACTTCGTCAGTGGTTTAAGCTTCTTACTTCATGCTTTGTGTGGACACAGTGGACTCTCGCTCACCTCGCTACAGAGGCAGCTTCAGCAGGGCTGGATGACCAAACTGGACCATCAGAGACTGCAGGATCTTAGAATCATAGAATGATTTGGGTTGGAACGGACCTTAAAGATCATCTAGTTCCAACTCCTCTGCCATGACAGGGACATCTCCCACTAGATCAGGCTGCTCAAAGCTCCATCCAGCCTGGCCTTGAACACTTCCAGGGACTGAGCATCCACAGCCTCCCTGGGCAACCTGTTCCAGTGCCTCACCGCTCTCAGGGTGAAGAATTTTCCCCTTGTATCTAGTCTAAACCTACACTCTTCCAGCTTCCATCTTAAACTTCTGCAGCAGGTATCTTCAAGGCCTTGCGACACATTCTACCCTCAAGCAAATATTTGTGCTTGAACACAAACTTTTACCACCGTTGCAGGTCACAGACCCTCAGAGGACCCTCGTCTGTGGTGTGGTGCAACCCCTTCGATGCAGGTGTTTAAGTTTTGAAAGGGTTTGCTGCATCCCTGAGCCTTGAAACAGCTCCGCTCCTTTGTAAGTGGTGTCAACTCTCCTTTCGACAAAAAAAAAAAAAAAAAAAAAAAGTGTTTCTGCACAAAAAGGGGAGAGATGTTTTGGGGTATTTTTTGCAGACAGATCTCACGTTCCTTGAACACGGAGGAAAGCCTGCTGTCTTTATGCTTAGTAAGGCTCAGCTCAGAAGCGTTGTCAGGTCTGAGTGTGGGATTTCAGGCAGGTCTGGCCCGGGGACGGGGATCTAACTGAATGCCGCGCGCTTTTTCTGTGCTGTGCATCAGCACTCCAGAAAGGCAATCCCTTCTTAAATGTATTAAGCATCTTTCAAGAAGCACTGCATCTTAGTTTCTAGCTTCGCATGCTTGAAAGACATCAGCTTTGCCTTGACTGCTTTTCTAAGGAAAACCTGCCTAATCCTCTAAGTGCTCCTAGCTGGCTACAGGTAAACATGTTAGCAGGAGAGAGTGTGTGATGGATTTTATGCTGTTATTCCAGAGGATATTTGTGCCTTTTCAATCACAGTTAATGTAGTCACCCTCCCTTTTTTGTAAAGACCTTTCATGGCCTGATTGTTCCTCCACAAGCAGAAGCCTGAGAGACATCCAGATGGATTTTGGAGTGCGTGTACATATAGAAAAAAACCTCTGGATGATGTAGCTGCTTTTTAATCTTGCTTTCTGTAGGGTCAGATTTCATTCTGCATAGCCTTATGTTAACACTGGTGTTACATCCAAATGTTTTGAAATTGCAGAAGCACCCTTCCCGCTGTTACTTTACAGTCTGCTCATCTACAGCCATTCAGGCACATGTTTCACTGTGTCAGGGGTGCTGTTTCCATAGCGCCAACGATACCACGTTTGAGCTTATTTCAGCATTTTTGCTTAGCTGCTGTGGCTGGAACTGTGCGTATCTCGATTACAGAACACACTGGAGTCCGTACGGGACTCTTTGGCCAATAATTGGTGCTAGATGATATTTGGCTCTGTCAGCAGGGTTTGGCTGGTCAAGCTGACTCTATTCTGTCCTCCCTCCACCCACCCTCTGATTTGTTTTCCCCTGTTCCACAGCTTGGAAAGCAGAAATCCAAAAGTGAAGAAATCTCAGAGATTCCACTACTTCATTCCCAGTCCTTTGCCATTAGGAAATCCAGTTCCCCCATGAGTAACAGCCACCTCAGTGCAAAGGTTACTGCAGAGAAAGTGCGATCTTGTGCTGGTGTTAAGAATCAATTCCATAATGTGCAGCTATTTGAGTCGCTCCTGATGCTGTTTCGGTGCTTTATAAACTATTAAAACATGCTTCTGCCTTTTTAGGGGATCTTGTTACAAGCCACTACTTGGTAGTTGCAGAATTGTGGTTTCTGCACAAACTATGTGGTAAGATCGTCTGGCACGCTCCGTGTTCCTGTGATGAACTGGCCTTGGAGTGTCGATGCTAAAAATGCCTGTGGAGAACCCCACAGCAAGAAGCAGTACAAAAAACCATGAGAAGCTTGAAATAATTCGGGGTTTCTTGGTATTCTGCCAACTGAATGGCTCTTCATATCCTATCTTCTATATTGTGTCTCAGGTAACTTGATAATTTTACTGCTTGGCTATGTCTCCGTGGCTTTAATTAGACCAGACCATTTATCCCAGTGTCCTGTTCTCACAGTGGCCAACAGCAGATGCTTTGAGAAGAATGAGGACAGGCAAGCAGGCAGCGACAGTGTTTTCTGCCACCAGCATTTTGCGGCTCAGGGACCTACTAATTTGAGTCATTGCATTTAATAGCCTTCAGAACATTTCGCCCTCCCCCCCTTTGCTAAATGCTTTTAAACTCCATATTCAAAGAAGTACTACAAGGCAATGAGCTCTTTAAGGTGAGTGTCGTGTAAAGAAATACCTCGTTTTATTTTGAACCTGCAGTTTGATTGATGCCTTCAGGTATCGTTTGATGCCTTCTTGCTCTTCTGTTAGAAGAAACACGGAATAACCTCAGAAACAGAGAATAACCACATATGATTTCTTAAGAGACTTTTTAGACATTCTCAGTGCCAGAGGTGGTGCTGGGATGAAGGTTACTGGTGAAGGCCTTGTGGTGGTGGGATGGGGGCTCAGCAGTTAGGACAACGTGTACTAATCTAATTTAATTTCTGTGATTTAGGGACCAATTACTAAGGCTGACTAGATATGGTGGATATCCCTTCTTTATTATCAAGTTTTTCACTTTAATTTCATAGAATCATAGAATAGCTTAGGTTGGAAGGGACCTAAGAGATCATCTAATCTGACCTCATGCGTACATGACTAGTGCTAAGATGTTCATGAATCTCAACAGCTTTTCTTTTCCAGTGTGTGAGGGGAAGAGAATAACACAAAGAGTCAGGAAATGTGGGTTTCTTTTGAAGCAGATAGATTTTAAGTCACACTGAAGTTGAAAAACAACAAACAAATACGCAAAGAATAATCCAACACAAGATCGTCACCAAAAATTAGCACATCAAAAATCAATTTTTTTTCTAAAAAAGTAATTGGTTCTCAGCCAGTAGCTTAAATTCTCATGGAAAATGAGTGGAGAATTTGAAAATGGAATGGAGTTGTGATAGTGAAAAGCCCTAGTGTGATGGAGTAGAGCTAGAAAATGAATTTGAAATCTGCAGTCGTATGAAGTAATTTTTCTCATTCCATAAGAAAATAAGAATTCTAAAGCAATGTCTAGAGTACAGCTGTGCAGTGGAAATTACTTCCAGAAGCTGAAGTTGTAAGTTCAAATGCATCACATAAGCACATATTCCACAACCTCAAAACATATTAAATAAATTGATATGATAGAATTTCAATAAAAATATCTCTGTGAAAGAGTAAACAACATCATGGTGGTAAAGCTGTAGAGATAAGCCCTAGGGGTCTTTAGAACAGTTTTTATATGTTGGATTTTTGAAAAAAAAACCCACAACTGTGTAAAATAGATTTTTTTAATAAGAATATATGTTCTATTTTCTGTAATAATCTACTCTGAGCCTGCGTTTGATTTAAAATAAATAAATAGCTGTGGTGCCACAGGCTTAGGCTTGAAGTTTCCACGTATTTTGAAGTCATCTGCTGTGCAGTGGGCTCCGAGGGTTTGTTATCGGCTGGTAAGGGAGTGAATGCGAAAGCTGCAGGTTGTGCCTCGCAGCCTCAGCAGAAGCTCCCTGGGATGTCCTGCAGAGCTGCAGGAGCACACCCTGAAGCTCATTAGTGCTTCCAGGCCATCTGCCTTATATTTCTGGGCACTCATCTGCCTCTCTTGGGGTTATCTCTGAGCTGTGACGAGTATTTCACGCTGGGCTTCGGTTCTGCAGAGAATGTGAAGGAGAATAAAATTGAAACCGAGAGCCAAGGGAAAAAGTTGACCAGTTGGGGAAACAGGGAGCCGGAAAGCCCCGTCCCTTCATTCTGAGTTGTGGGGAGGTTTCTGTCACTGAGGGGTTGGAGGTGACATGTGTGCATGACCTGAGGGCAGGAGGGCAGCTCTGGACTTAGCCTGAAGTATTATCCCCAGAGTGACAGTGTAGCCAGAAAGATGCCAGTGAAGACCAGTATGACCAGTAGCGCTCATCTGCTGTCCGGAGAGGTGCAACTCTGGTAAAACATTCTTCAGCTTTGGCTCTAAAATACATTTCTTTACTGACTGCTTCATTTGTAACTTTAATCCCTCAGCTTTTGCACCCCAGGTGCTAACGCCGCCCTCCTGGCATGTGCTTCCAAGCTTCTCCTGGAAGCCCCATGGGTCTGCGCACTTTCATCTGTCTTGGCGGTTTGTCATCACTGTGGTTGGGTTTTCTGTTTTGGGCGGTTTGTTTTTTTTTCGTCTTTCAGACTGTAATTGGGGCCTGTGTTATGGTTGTCATAATTCACCTCACTTGCATCCAGGGAATTTGACCTGGAATTCTTTTTACGGGTGTCTGTTGATTTGTGCTAGAGTACAAGGGAGATGTTTTGTCCTGAAACCACTTAGAAATTGGGAATCAGCTGAAAATTATTAGTCAACTTTTCCAGTAGGGCTGATAGGGCTGGAAAAGTGGCAAAACCCATGTCTTTGTGAACAGAAGCAGCTAGAAACAGCCCTTGGGGTCACAGAAACATAGAAGAGTTTGGGTTGGAAGGAACCTTTAAAGGTCATCTAGTCCCACCCTCCTGCAGCGAGCAGGGACAGCTTTAACCTGATCAGATTGCCCAGAGCCCCCTCAAGCCAGACCTTAAATGCTTCCAGGGGTGGGGCCTCCACCACCTCTCTGGGCAACCTGTGCCAGTGTCTCACCACTCTCACCATAAAAAATTTCTTCCTTGTATCTAGTCTGAGTCTACCCTCCTTTAGGTTAAATCCGTTACCCCTTGTCCTGTCACTACAGGCCCTGTTAAAAAGTCTGTCCCCAAGGCTCTACGGTGAGAACTTACTTCGGGGTTTCATTTATTTGATGTTTTAAACTTTTTGCTTTGTGAAAGTATTTTTGGAGTTTTTCAGTGGAAAGCTTTTGCTCGAAGTTTTCCAGCTTTTGATTAAAATGAAATATTAAAACTCTCTATTTTTTCATTTACTCTTTTTAAGAAAGTTTGACTTTTTGCCACTAAGTACAATAAACGCTTACCTGCTGGTTTTTGCTCTTCTTCCCCTTGCCTTCTTACTCTTACCTCAGGGTTTTTTGTTTTAATAGCTCAAACTTAAGAAGCTAGAGTAATGAAAAAGGAGTTTAAAATGTGGAAGAAGGAGACAACTGGTATATATTTTTTCTTTCAGAAAGAACAGGAGAGGAGGAGGTAGGGTTTAAATATCAAAATCTAACCTCTGGTCCAACCCCCCTGCAGTGAGCAGGGACATCTTTAACTGGATCAGGTTGCCCAGAGCCCCATCCAGCCTGACCTTGGATGTCTCCAGCGATGGAGCCTCCACCACCTCTCTGGGCAACCTGTACCAGTGTTTCAGCACCTTCGTAATAAAGAGCTTATTTCTAACATCTAACCTAAATCTACCCTACTCCAGCGTAAAACCATTGCCCCTCGTCCTGTTGCTATGCTCCCTGATAAAGAGTCCCTCCCCAGCTTTCCTGTAACCCCTTCAGGCACTGGGAGGCTGCTCTAAGGTCTCCCTGAAGCCTTCTCTTCTCCAGGCTGAACAACCCCAAATCTCTCAGCCTGTCCTCACAGGAGAGGTGCTTCAATGCTTTGATCGTTTTTGGGGCCTCCTCTGGACCCCCTCCAACAGGTCCATGTCCTTCTTCTGCTGAGGGCTCCACAGCTGGACACAGGGCTGCAGGTGGGGTCTCACCAGAGCAGAGCAGAGGAGCAGAATGACCTCCCTCACCCTGCCAGCCACGCTTCTCTTGATGCAGCGCAGGGTGCGACTGGCTTTGTGGGCTGCGAGTGCACATTGGTGGCTCATGTCCAGCTTTTTGCCCACCAGTACCCCCAAGTCCTTTCCGCAGGGCTGCTCTCTGTCACATCATCCCCCAGCCTGTATTGGTAACCAGGCGTGCCTGGTTCAGGTCACCTTGCCCAGTGTGCCAGGTCTTGGCAACAATAAATATTTTGTTCCTTGACGTTTTGTTATAAAAAGAAACCACCAAAATTTGGCTTACTGTAGGTATTCAAAAGCATGGTGATATTTCTGCTATTTTTATCCCTTTTATTCTGCAAATTGAGTCTAAATGATGAGTGTTGTCCTTCAGTCACATTATTCTCTTTGCTCTGGCAAACCCACCTGGTTCTTGCAAACTGCTAAGGAGTCATGATCCTGAGCAAGCTGCCGTGCTCTGAGCAGGGGTAGGGCTAGATGAGCCCTGCAGGTCCCTTTCTACCTACAGTAATCTGTGACTGTGTGACATACTCTTGAAACTGAGGGAGACTGAACTGTGTTACAGTGTTTGGGGTTTTGCCTCCACTGCTGCCATGGAGAGCCAGAAGAGCAGCTCAGTCCTTGGGATTGAGACCAGGAACTTGACGGGTTGAAGACTCTCATTTCTAGCTATTAAAAAGAAATACATTGGTTTCTATTTATTTAGCTTGATCTTAATTGATAGTTTGTTGCTGCTTAAGGGATATAAAATGTAGGATTTTAATGTTCTGTAATGTTTAGTTTTAAAGTGAGACCAAAATTAAACTACAACTGTTGGCAGAAGGTATGATTTTTTAAAAGCTGTGCCAAGGAGAACTGTTGTTACATTTCTCCTTCCCCTATTCCTTAGCACAGAGGTCTCGAAAATTAAAAAACCTGCACATCTATAGAGCATATCTGAACCAATGAGGAGCAAGGGCATTGCTCCTGATAGCTGGGTCTTCACAGATAACTTAAACCCGCTCTTGGATGACAAGAAGTACTTCAACAACTTGTTTTCATGCACAGAAGTCTCTGGTTCATTTAAAACTTGACGCTAGGGCTTGACCTGTTTTCCACTAGAAATATTCGGGCCATCGCTCAAGATGGGAGTCCATGGGCTCGGTTTAGTGTATGGGATTTGCAGAATTAATTCTGAGAAATAGCATCTCCTGGCAGTGCTTTGTTTATGTGACACAGATAGCTGCTGCCATCTCATCTCTCACAGGCGTCAAGTTAAAATTCTTGCAAATAGCAGTTCCATACAAAAATGAATCCATATTCTGCAACAATTTTTCAGACTTTTTTTTTTAAAAAAAGCTATTTCAGAAAGATTTGTAGATAGGTGATTTTTTTTTGTTTCTTGCAAGGCCATGAAGGTGACCTGTCAGTGGATTATTTGAGATAGAAGAGAGAGCAGAACAACTGTGCTTCCAACTTTTCGGTATCGCCTGCCATCTGGAAAGGCTTGATTCACAGTAAGGTGCGAGTCTGGACATGGATTTATAGGCCTTCAGGTCCCTCAGAAAAATCCGTCACACAATAATTTAAAGGTCAGGTTGTGTAGCAGGAGATGTCAGGGATTCTGTTTAACCTGGACTGCAATTTCATGTCTAAATAGACAGAATATAACATCAGATCCTTACTGTTGGCCCTTCTGCCAGGACCCTGACTCTAGCTGCATATACAGAGATCACAGGGGCAGAAAATACTCTTGTAAGTGGAAAATCTGATTGCAACCGTATCTGTTGTTTCACATCTTGTCCAATATTTACCCAGAGGTGGAATGGGGAGACACTGTCAGTGACTGTTCCCTGCGACAGCTGATCAAGGTGGGCCACAAAAGAAAACACAACCCTTGATTTGGCATCAAGGTGACAGATCTGGCTGAAAATTTTGCAGTTTGAGGTGCTGCTCTTGCCAGTGACTACAAGGGATTTTGGATGTGGTGTCCCTATGAAGATAAAAAGGCCAAACATCCTCCACAGCTGTGTTCAGTTTCTGTAAGATTAAGTATGTGTGTATGAAGAAGATGGATAAAAGGATCTTAAAAAGGGTTTTTTAAGAGAATTAAATACAGCAAAGTAAGTTAAGCTATGAAATGATGGGAAGGCAGTCTTCAAAAAGCTGGAAGTATGTTCAAAGGATGAAGACGGAAAGGATCTTAATCTCTGGCAGAGGAAGTATAAAAACATGAAGGAAAAAGAAGGAACAAAAACTTGAAGACATGTCTTCTCTTGATATCTAAAAGGCAGACATAAAGTGCTTCAACACCAGAACTCAAAATCAGGTTTCCAAATTCCTGCATATTTCTCGGTGTTTTTTTTGGTAAGACACACATTGCCTCTAAGTGAGTGGGTCTAGAGAGACTTGAGTTTATTTGCATCTGCTGGAAAACTGGCCAGAAGTAACGTAGCTCAGCTTTAGGAGCCTGCGGCTCTTCCGCGGAGGTGTATGGTGTAGCCCCCAGATTGTTCAGTCTTCTGAAGGGTGTTACAGACCTGCCAGAACAAGGAAGAGAGGACAGGCATTTTCAAATTAATCTGTATGGGGGCAGGGGAAAATACCATTTAAAACGATTCACATTCACTGTGTAAGTAAAGGATGATGAGATTAGGACCAGACAAAAATATTTTGGTGGGCACTCCTTCAAGTTTATTTGGTACCTCTCGTGCATTGTACGGACTTGGTTTTCATCAATACACGTGAGAATTAGATGAGCCAGGCCAAGCTTGGATCTGGTGGAAATAGGGACAAGACTTTTATTGCTGGTGGTCCCCAGTCCTTATTTTCACTTATTTTCACCCTGTTGTTATGTTATTAATGTCGGTAGAGTTACTCCAGGTATTGCTGATAATTGGTCTAAAAATTAGTCTTTTAATGACAACTAGGTCCACTGTTTCAAGGGATAACAGTTCCCTTAACCATTGCCAGGAGAGCAGCGCTCATTTCCAAACCAGCCCGACTGCTGCTGACATTTATTTGCTATGAGAGTTGTTGCAGAAGTATCAGGGTTTACGCTGATCAATAAAGGGAGCCCCAGAAGCCATACGGGCCAAAGTATTAAAGCTGTTAACTTTTTCTCTGTGGATTACTTAAAAAACTTGCTTTGTTAAAGGGGAGTGAACGTTAAATCTCTGCCATGAATGTAAAATCCTGTTGTGTTCACATGCGGTACAGTTAAAGGTTTCAGGCATTCCAATAAGGATCAGCCCACGCTGATCCCAATCACTGAACAGGAAATGCTGCGAGGCAAGATCCTGAGCTTAACTAATTAATTTTAATTTATGTATTAAAGTGTTGATCTAGATAATGCTATAATTACAAATGCTCGTGTTTGAAGACCATGAAAATTGCTGGAAAATGAAGTTTTGCAATCATTAGAATATAAAGTTTGGTCACGTTTGGCAAAGAAATGTTTGTCTAGTCCCAGGGCAATGCGTTTGTAATTAAGATGCAAGTAAAGACTGATGAGTAGGCTTAAGTCTCTGAAGGACATACCAACTTTTAGACTCAGTAATGTACTGCTTCTGTTACACGTGCAGTCGCAGAAATGGATGTTTTTCCAAAGATGCCCAGCAAATAATTTCAAAAAGCAACCTCAAGTCCAGAATTCCTAAACTATCATTTCTGTACCATGTCCTTCAGATAACTTTTTTTTTTCCCAGGACATTCAGTTTAACGATATTAATTTCTGAACGATGGAATGAGACAGTATTTTCAGGGTCAGCAGTTGATTTCACACTCCTGCTCTTTGCCTTCAGGCAATGATTTCTCACCTGTTAAAGACCTGAAGAAGTTTGTCTGCTGTGCCACCAGTCCCTAAGTCAGCTTTCAGGAAGGTATAAAGATGCCTCCAACTTTAGAGAACTCTTCAACTTACATCTGCGAGTATTTGTCACTTCACTCTGCTTAATGCATTGTTAGTTCCAAAGGTTCCCCGCAACTGTCAGATCATTGGGAAATTGTTTGATTGCCAGACCAAGTTTAAAGGCAAGAATTAAGCTCGGACATAGCATGAAGATAATTGTAAGTTGTGTCTGCAAAGGATAATCATAAGAAAATGTACTTTTAGAGAATATTAGGCAATTATCCTTTTTTTTCGGTGGCAGTTTCTTCGCTCGCTACAGCCGACTTCTCTTCCAGCCACCCGAGGCTGGTTTGCCAAAGAGCTGACTCTCTTCTTTGTGGGACCCTTGGGTCACTCAGGCTGAGACTTGAGCTTCTATAGATGGCATGACACTTCTTCCTTTCCCTGATCTTTTAGGCAACTTGGTTCGGGCTTTTTCAATAGGAATGCTGCTTTAGAACTTAAATATATGTTGAAAACATCTTATCTTTTCCTCCCTCTGCATCTGGGGTCTGGGAGGATACTGATCTGGCTTCAAGCTGATTTTTCCTGTCTGCAGCCTTCAGAAAACTCAGGATGCTTGAATGCACACGTACCTCATTGGATTTGCCATGTGGAGCTTGCTGCAAGCATTTCGTACTCCGCAAGTAGTGCAGTAATGTATGTGTCAGAATTGGCATCGAGTCTCATCCTAAAATTACTCCCCTCCCCTCCCCACCTCCCTTCATGTTAATTTGGGGATTTTGCTATTACAGTGTCCATAAATTGCTCTGTTGCATCTGAGTATGCTCTCCTTAAGGCTAAAAAAAGATAATGTTGTGCCAGTTCCACAGCTTGGTTCCTTTTGAAGATGCAAATATGGGTGCCTGACATACGCTGCCCGTGTTACACTTACAGTTCAGTTCCATCCGAATCTCCAGAAAAGCAGTTCCTGCAGGGACCTTGAAATCCAGCAGTTTCACAGTGTCACTCTGCTGCCTGAACTGTGCCTTGCCTGTGATTTGTTGTCACTTTTCACCCACTCTGGCCATGTGCATATAAAAATATAAGGAGGTTCTAATATATAGGTCATGAAAAGATCTGAAGATGCTGTCTCTCTAATGCCTTCTGATTTTCATTTAAAGCCTGGGTATGTGTCTTACTAAAACATCACTTGCCACTGAGAGAAGAATGCCTGTTAGCCAACAGTTTTTTTCTAATTCCTTTCACAGAGTTTCACAATTAACGTATTTCCTACTTACATCCACTTCATCAGCTGTGCGTGTGCCTGTATACAACTGTGGAAGAAAAACTACTTGTGCCACTTAGAACCGGAGCAAGATGTAAACTGTGACCTCGTGACAGAACAACTTTGGTTCTGTTGAAGTTAATGGGAAGTCGGTGTGAGCTTCTGCACAAGCGTTTTCTGAATTTGGGGCCACCCTACAGATCAATACCTGTTGCATCTTCTGTGATTCCAATATAGCCAGGGAAACTCAACACAAGGGCTGGGGAAGAGGTAGGAAGAGAGCAAAAAAAGGAATTCCTGCAGCGTGTCGTAAACACGGGCAGCACTGCCTGGAGATTTGAAATGGGTGTTTGTCGTCTCCTTTCGTCGGCTTTTCCCTAAGAGTGTTTATTTCTCAGCTATCCTATTTTAGTCCGTATGCATTAAATAAAGCTCTAAGCCATCCCCTCAGTGGGGGAGGGAGGCTCTGAGCTGGTGGTGTGATGCTGCAGTGCTGTGGTCCACCCAACTCTGTGTTTAAAAGAAACCTCCCTGCTCAGAGGTGTTCACCCTCTGGGAAGTAATGAGCTACTTTTCAACGTAGCTTTGAGGTTTGGTCGGTTTTCTCTCGCTTGTATAAACCGAACCTCCCAAAAGTCCAGGAAGTCAACGCCTCCAGATAACCTCCCAAAATGAGATGGGAGAGGTTTTGAAGCAGAGCGAGCAGGTGATAGACATGAGAGGCTGTAGGGCAGATGGAAGGGAGGAACTGGTATAAATTTAGCCTCATTGTATGTGTGTTGCATAGCACCAGCGCTTCTGCTGAATCATCGGGTCTTGCCTTTTTAGCAAATTACCCACTAGTTAGGTGTGGGAAAATGCAGCAGATACAGTGAAAATACAGCTAAGAAGAATTTTATACTTCCATAACCTGCTGCAGAAAAGTACTTGCTCATTCAACATGGCAACCTGTGGGGATCATAATGCCCTTGCTACTGTATCTGTGAATGTTTTTTGCATGCTACCTGGCCTCTACTTTGAATCTAAACAAGCCAACTTAACCAGCCCTGTGAGTGAACTTGATGCAACCTCCCTGCCAGGAAGCAGTTTCAGATGGAGCAACTTTCTTTTGTCTGGCCAGTGTTCTTTGTACCGGCTTTTTATTTTTTAAGAATGTGCTAAAAGGTGGGAAAACAGTAGCGGTTTGAGGATGTGAGGGGGAGGAACTGAAACAAGCATCTTTGAGGTTCTTGGTCAGATTCAGCCCAGCAGCAGAAGTCCAGCTCCAAGCAGGGCTGAATCTGGTGCCATGGGACACTGCTCCACTGCTGATGGGGCTGAATTTGTCCTGCCTGGAATTTGAGAAACAGGCTGTTTCTTGTACTTTCTTCACTCTGCTGCTTATTAAGAATTTGACCTTTCGAGAGGTCAGTGTCTTGGTGCACCCTTTGAGCCGTGTAGGTGAGTGGGTGTTGGAGCAAAATCTTCAAATACAGGTCAGCCCTGGAGCTGTCTTAAGGAGCAACATCTTCTCGTCTCCTTATGGTTGAGTTGCTGCCTCTCCCCTGGAGCTTTCACTCATTTCGATGAAGGTGTTTTGTTGGGATCCAAAAGCTCCAAAAGCTTTCAGCTCACTGTTACGCTTTCAACTCATATTGAAATCCTTGTGCTACTTTGCCTCACTTCATTCAAGTGTTCATCTAACATTTAATTTTCCCCATTGCTCTCTGCTAGGTGAAACGGGGTCATCTGTTTACAGCTACGAGCTTTTCCACTTAGGCAGCAATTTAAAACAGATTTTTTTCTTAGACATCAACTCACGACCTGATGTCAACGTGGAGGATTTCAGAAAGCCTGTTTTGGCTGGCATAGCAGGCTGCTCGTCTGTGCACATGCCTAAACCCATCTCCTGCTGGGGCTCGGGAGGAGAATTCCTCTCCCCAGGAGCAGCACACAAAGAACCAGGAGCATTTCTGAAAGAGGGAAAAGCTCACATTCCTCCAGGGCATCGGCTACCTGCGGCTTTGAGGGGGACACGCCACAAGGGACCTGCCAGCCCTTTGCTCAAGGGACCACCTTGGTTCTGGCCTGTGGATCCCACCTCTCTAACTCTGTTCACTGCAGTTTTTGTTACGCATCCTCCAGGAGGAAACCCCAACATCCAGTTCCTACCTGCTGTATTGAAGCCCCTTCATTTTCTTTCTTTCTGGGTGAGTCGAGGGCGCTGTGGTCTGTAGCTCCCCACAGTGGGAGATCTCTGGTAATGCGTTAGACTTGAGTGAATTTGCAGGGATTGGGGGGAGTGGCTGGGTTTGGGTTTTTTTAGCTATCTCTGCACTTGGCCTATTTCACCCTTTGCAGGAGGTAAAATATGTCCCAAGTAATGAGATTGTTTTTTTTTTTGGTCAGCTTGTCTGCAAGGTTCAAAGGAGCATAAATGCTTGGTAGCTTTGGTTTCCCCTTTGGGAAAGAAAAATGCAGCCCTTAAATTCCTGCCGCACCGCTGGTGGGCGAAAATCTGTCCTGCGCTGCAGCCGCTCATCACTAAAGGCGGGCAGGGGAATGGCTCACATCTAGACAGAACACAAGCATGCAGGTGTCTGCAAGCCAAATAAAATCCTTCACCAGAAATGAGAAGGGGAGGGATTGAAAAGCAGATTCTGTATTTCTTTGGGCCAGTAGCTTTGAACAAGGTTTGACCCAAATGAGATAGTTAACATTTCTCCCAGATTTTCATCTGCTTCCCCAAAGAGCAGCGTGTGCTTTTCAGGGGAGGGTGCCTGGAGAGACACCCCAGCTCTACTAGTTCCTCCTAGGAAGAAGCTTGGCCAGTCTGCTTGGGATTTCCCTGGTAGTGTCCTAGCTGGCTACTCAAATGAACGTGGGATTTGTTGATGACCACAAGAAGGAATGAAGGGAAGATGAGAAGGAGAGTTGTACCTTCATTAAGTCTCACCTCCAGATTCTGGAGATGGGTGTTATATTGAGACTGGTCTTAAGTGCTGTCTGTCCATGTGGGGAAGGAATGTCCCTTACCGGAAGGCCTTCATCTGCAGCAGACCTTGTCTAGGGCAAGTTGTCCTCTGAGACTAAAACTCGGGAAGGTCCCCGTGGCTGGTTCCACAATGTACCTACCAATCATGGGAGGGACACTGGTGAGCAACGGACTGTGGATGGACTCACAGAATCACAGAGAGACTCCTTGGGACTGTCCCGTGGGTGTCGGTCACACTGAGCGGAATGAGCCACCCACCATCTGTGCTGAACCACTTAATCTACCATTTTCCAGTCACAGAATAAACCTTTCATGAGCTGTGGACTGGCCATCTTACAAGTGGCTGTTTCCCAGAACATGACAATCCTAATAAAGAACTGTGTCCACCTCTGGAGCCCCCAACACAAGAAGGACAGAGCTTCCTTGGTGCTCAGGCACTGGGATGCTCTGCCCAGGGAAGTGGTGGAGTCACCGTCCCTGGAGGTGTTTGAGGAGAGGCTGGATGTGGCACTGACTGCCATGGTCTGGCCCATGTGGTGGTGTTGGGACACAGGCTGGACTTGGTCTCAGAGATCTTTTCCAGCCTCAACAATTCTGTGATTTGGTGATTCTGTGAGTGCACTAGTTTAGCATTGCAACATGTGAGCTGCACATGCAACAGGAAAATGTGGAACTGCACGTGCAACAGGAAATGCTCAGGCTGTTTGGACAACTCCTGTTGGGCTATTTTTTCAGTTCTCTTGCAAACACAGACAGATGTTGTGTGCCTGCAGTTGGGATTTCATTATATAATGTGGTCAAGGAAGGAGGATTATCTTTCAGCTGAATACCGGCAATAACCCCCTTGTATCTTCATGTCAGGCAGGTCCTGTGATTTCTGCCCCATTTTTTTTTCCCCACAAAAGCCGTAAATTGAAGGAAATGTAAGCACCACAGGTCCTTATTTTTGATTACATAAAATTTGTTAAGCTCAGCTATAAAAATTGCTTGTTTATCTTACATGATAACTTTTGGAAAATGGATGATGAAGAGCTGTAGAGAGCTCTTTGAAAAATTTGTTTCTAGGAATGCCCTCCAGCTTGTTTCACTCTACTTGTCTTTGGGTAGCCTCAACAGGAGTAGCTGATGAGCTTCAGCGGGGACTGTGCTTCACACACTTGGGGTTTTCTGCCGTGGGTATTACACTGAGTGATTTCAAGAGGCGTTATTATTTATAACCATAAAAAAAAGCATTTAAAGTGTTATTTTTTAAAACCACCATCACCACATCTGTGCATTTCAGCAGCAGCCCCGTGTGCTACAGCTGGGACCTGGCCCCGAGGTGCTGAAAACCCGATCATTTCCAGGCAGGTTGTGACACAGGTCTGTGTGTCACGGCTCTAATTCTTGCCACAATTTTCCGAAGCTGTAAAAGTCAAAAGCCAGTGCACTGGAAACTACGTTTTGCTGCGGATGCAGGTTTGTAGGGGCTTTTTCAGGGGAGAGGGTTCGTGCAGCGCTGAGTGTCCAACCATTCCTGTCCCGTGAACTCAGTGCTGCAGTAGAGGGCTGCAATAACATCTTTGTTGCAAGCAGATTTACACAGATACACCCAGAACAAACATTTCCTGTCATTTTTTATCTCCTTTGTTACATACAAACACAAATGTCTCCAAGGACAATCGAATAGGAACACTTTGAAATGAACCCAAGCAGTGAGCAAGTGCATTAACATGCAGGATCCCATTTTATTTTTCTAATTAAACTCAATTGTGTTCTCTGGACTGCATTTTAAATACTGAATATTTAGTGAGACTAATACTTTTTTTTCCCCCTAGCCTGGCTCCTTTCAGGCTTTGTTCAGCATGTGAATAGCTCCATTAGGGAGATGTGAAAGCACTGGACTATGCGTTGAGTTGCTATTTTGACATTCCAGAGGGAGATGCTACTAAGCTGTAAATTACGGAATTGGACATCATTGGTTTGAATTCAGATCAGTTTGGCCTGAAAAGCTGGATTTAGCTATTTGACCTGCCCTGACCCATTTCTGTGCTTTTTTCAGAAAGGTACCAGAATTGTTTGCAAATTTCTTCCTACTCTGTTATGTACAACAATGTGACATATTCAAATGTTTTAGCCCATATCTTTTGCTTTGGTGAAATAAAAATTATTTTGTGCCTCATCACAGTGTGAGATTTTTAAACATTTTTATTGCTGCTGTTTCTTTTATATTTCTTTCCGGCATGCCCCAGTTCTGTAAGTGTAGGTACAAAAAAAAATATTAAAAATTGCTTATAAACATGTAATAAAATGATTAAAGCCAGTATGTAGAGTTACCTGAGATGAGATTGGAAAGGTGCTGGGTTGCAAACCTTGACTCCAGGAAGAAGTACAATACTCTGCTTGATTCATAGTCTAGCACAGAGCTTTGCTTGTATGTTGGAGGGACAGAGCTGGGGCAATAAGACCATCGCTGATGGGTTGGGTTGTGCTTGACATGGATGCTGAAGAGGCAGCAGTAGAGGGAAGGTGGAAAGAAGCAGGGAAGTGAGGAGCATCAACCATCTTCTCAAGTGAGATACAGCTACAAAAAGATCGGGATTTAAGAGAGACCTGGGGTAGTTCCCTAAATTTTCCTATTCTTTACTGGGTGAAGCTGAAGATCTGAAGTACTGCCGGATCATAATAAAAATACAAATCCTTGTTTCCTACTTCCAAAGGCTCTTAAGCTCAGTGCATGAACGCCTCAGCTGGTGCGTGAGCAGGTGCAGAGAGACTGTTTAGGCATAAACCCCAGAGCATCAAAAGGAAACTCACTGGATGCAAAGCGAATGCCTGTTTGCCGTCCCTGCAAATCACAGAATGTGCTGAGCTGAAAGGGACCTCCAAAGGTCATTAGTCCAACCCCCCTGCAGTGAGCAGGGACATCTTTAACTGGATCAGGTTGCTCAGAGCCCCATCCAGCCTGACCTTGAGTGTCTCCAGGGATGGGGCCTCCACCAGCTCTCTTGGCAACCTGTGCCAGTGTTTCACCACCCTCATAGAAAAGAACTTTCTTCTAATATCTAGTCTAAATCTACCCTGCTCTAGTTTAAAGCCGTTGCCCTTTGTCCTGTTGCTACACTTCCTGGTAAAGAGTCTCTCCGCAGCTTTTCTGGCCACTATAAGGTCTCAGCAGAGCTTTCTCTTCTCCAGGCTGAACAACCCCACCTCTCTTAGCCTGTAGGAGGAATGCTCCAACCCTCTGATCCTTTTTGTAGCCCCCCTCTGGACCCGTTCCAACAAGTCTTTGCAGGCGAAATGTAAAAGTCTTGGACTAGGGGTGGCATTGCTGGGACTTTGCGACTGAGGCAGCCGTCAGCTGGCTCCAGGTGTGAGCTGGCAGCTGCTTCTGCACAGCCTCAAGCTGTCCTGGCTCCCTGCAGCCGCGGCTGAGAGGTCTGAGTTCCAGAGGTGGAAGGTCATGCGTGAGAGCGGTGAAATGCCTGGACGCTGTATGCGAGGCCCTGATGTAGACCATGGTAGTGTGAAGAAATGATAATTCAAGAGTGTTCTTTACTACAGTGTAATAACAGGAATGGGAGAGAAGTGTCAAGAAGCCAGAGAAGGTGTACGAGACAGGAAGATGTGCATAGACTGCATTTCCTTAAGCCATTTTTTGCATTCTTTTTCATGTTTTCAGAGATATTTTTCCACGTATTTTTTGTACTTTTGTAACAGCTGTGGGCCACAAATTAAACAAATCACTGGTTCCATTTTGCGTTTTCCTCTCCTACGTTGTCACCCCTGAGAAGTGCAGCGTAGAGGTCCTCTGGCGACAGCTGTTGAGTAACTCATTCTGACGGGAACTTGCTGCTCTTTGAAACACCCAGTTTATGATGTTTTCTCCCGAAATGCAAGGTGTAGCCACCGTTTCTGTTAGTGGCAGCTGCAGTACTTACTTTTTGTTCACCTGAACAGCTTTGCATGTGTTGGATGCAAGACGTAGAAACGATACGGTAAAATGACTCCACTGGTGTGTTACCTCCGTGTTCACTCTACTCGCTGCTCCCTCGTAACTCCTTGTGGACTGGGAGGGTTAAACAATCTGCTTTTATCAGATGCTGATGGTTGTTGCTGCTTGAGATGATGTGAATGCTGTTGGCACTGAGAACAAGGGTTTACTGAAACCAGAGGAACCTCTCATCACGCTCCCATGCACTTTGCTGTGGTGAAGACAGAAATTGAGAAATGACTCCTCTGAGCTGGCTGTTAGAAATTCAAATGCCAGCAGTGATATAAAAGAGGTCTTTTTTTTTTTCCTGTGTTTTTTTACTGCTTTCTGAATATCATAGGCTCCGAGTTAGCAGTGACTTCGAAGGAAATTTAAGCAACTCAGTTGCTGTACTTGCTCTTTATATTTGCTGATGACAGGGAGCTACGGAGGGCCTGTGAGCCCGTCTGAGGGCAGAACTAGAATTCAAAATGATTTGCACAAACTACAGAAGTGATGTGAAAAGCAACACATGTGAGGTCAGCTTGAAATCAACAGCGTGAACACAAGATGAGGGAGGAAGCCAGCCAGAGAGCTCTGCAGGAAAGCATCAGGGCAGGGGTTGTGATGGATCCCAAACCAAACACAAGACAACAATGTCCAGCTGCTGTGGAAAAAAAGGAGTCTCCGTACTGGATTGTAGAGATCAGAGTGTTGTTTGCAAGATGGATTTAGTAAACCTCCTCTGTTTAGCCTGTAAGCTGGGTGCTGTGCCCCATCTGGGCCACTGTGCTTCCAAAAAGTTGTGGCCCACTGGGACAGAGGGTGGCCGCTCAATAAAGGGGTGAGGGTGACACAGCTGTGGCCTTCTCAAATATCTGAAGTGGAGCAGGAACACCAGAGGGATAAATTGGCTTTTGTAGCTGTGGGAGATATGTTGGGAGGTAGTAAACTTCGTTGCAGTGAGGGTTGGTTGACAGGAAAGTCTTCCTGGAGTGAACTGAGCGGGCAATGTGGAACTTGGAATGCGGGAGACTTAAGACTAAAGCAAAGGTCTGTGTGCAGAGACGTAGGTGTAGCTCATCTTGCCTTACAGTGGACAAATGAGCTAGATGACCCTTTCATGCCCCTTCCAACCCCCTTTTTTCCCTGATTATGGGACCAAAAGAGAGTAACTTTGCAGCCGAGCAGCCCTTAGACCCAAAGGGGACGCTGGCTCTGGGGTATTTCCATGGAGGCTTGACTGAGTGGGAAGGAAACTAATCCTCTCCCGAGGCCACTTGATAGGGAATGTAATCTCCTCAAGGTAGGTCAATAATCGTGCGTTTCCCTTTCTCCACCCCAGGAAAACTAATAGAGGCAAGCAGCATTAGGCAAAAAAAAAATTGGCTCGTGGCTGCAAAATTGTGCAGAAATTTGCCTCCAGATGTGTCCCCTGCCCTGTGCCAACACGCAGCGTTGGGCTATGCCAGCAGGAGAGAGGAGCTGGATAATCCCCTGGAAGTGTTCAGCCGGGGTAGAGCAGCGTGCAAAGGGGATTCACTTGCATTAAAGGAGCAAGTTCAGCTGGAGGCACGAGATTTGCAGAGGCTGCTCCTATCTGTGGATTTTTGTTGGCACTGCGAGCACGATCTGCGGTCAGAACGGTGGAGAAGCAGCGCCCAGAACAGCAAATTCCCATTCATTGATTTTCATAACCCTTTTTGTTAAGTCTCTACCATGTAAGCAGCTCAGCACTTGCTTTCTCCCTCCTTCTATGCAACAACCCACCACCTTTTTAACCAAGGAGAAAATTGGAATCAGGTCACAGTTTACTTTAGCAAACAAAGTTACTATTTATGCAGAATATGAAGCAATTTGGGCTTTTCACAGTAGGGAATAAGACGGTAATTACAGTTTGTCATTTTTCACCTGCTCATTTCCAAAAAATAAAAGACCGAGATGATCTGGGATTGATTTGATAGATTTGACACCTGTGCTGGCTTCCTGGGATTGAAGGGGAAAAAGCAAATTGGGAAGTTGAGCCTCAGACAAAAAAAGAAACGTCTAGAAAAAAACCCAGCTGCAATGCTAATAATTCTGAGGTGATGCCATTATGGTGTGTATAAGCTTAAGCACAGTCCAAGGAGCTTTAAACTCCTGAATACTAATTCAAACATTTTCATATAAAGGGCGTAGTGTGCCTTAACCATAAATAAAAGGGGTGAGGGAAGAGTCTTCGGGGTAGTTTTGGGCGAAACTTGCTTTTAATGAAGCCCGTCAAAGTTTTGCCACTAACTTCAGGAAGGTCAGATTTGCCCCTTTGGAAATGATCCTCCCCGCGACTAGAAATAGGCTGAGTTTTTATAGAGGTTGGGTGGGGTTTGTGTCCAATTTCTGTGAATTTTCCAGGTTAGCTTGGGGAGTTAAGTTATGCAAATAAATTAAAAGAAATGAGGGAAAGCGTGCATGTGGTTTTAGGAAAACATGTTGAATATATTAACACGGAATGAGAGCAGAGGGAGTTGATAAAACATTTTACATTCTACTAGTTCCTGAGCTATGCAACAGATGCAAGGACAAACCAAGTGGCACTGCTAGAAAAAGCTTTTTGGAGGATTCAGCAGGCATGTGGCTGCAGTTAAGGGATGCTTTTTCAATACAGGGTGAATACCCTGTTAAAATATGCGGTCCTATAGATTCTGAATTGGGAAGGGCCTACGTTAGTCGAGGGGACTCTAAACACAGATGTGTGCTGTCGAGGAAAGTGTTCAGTAACCTGCACGTTACAAGTCTTCAGATTGTTCTGGCCCTGGATCCAAGAAGCGCGCTGATGAGGTGTTCAGAATTCGGAGGGAAGCGAAAGAGAAAAAAAATGAGAGAGGAACCCTGAGCTGCAGGGAATCTCCTCGCTCGACGGCTGCCTTCAGCCGTGTCGGTCGCTGCAGGACTTGCTGCCTCCGCTTAGGACCTTCCTGCAGACCCTGCTGGGTGGCCCAGTACTGCTCCCAGCGCTGGTGTTGCCTCGTGCAGAGGTTGGTGCAGAGACCTGGAGCTTTCGGCCAGGGCTGACCCCTCAGCAAGGATTTTGAAGGCTAGGAATTTATTTTTAAGGAGTGCAAGGCTTCATACCTTATGGCTGTTTTAAGGCTGGTATAAGCTTTTCGCATCAAAATGTTCAACCTGGTTCCGTGGGACAGGAGTTGTGCGCTCCCTGATTATCGTCATTCCACTGGCTCGACTTTGCCCTTTCTGAGGTTTTTGCTGTAGGTTTTTTATCGCCGTGTTTCTCACTTTCTCCTATTTGCAGCTGAGCTGTGCCTGAAGAAAGTCATAAATTCTTTGCATCACAATTTTTCTTTTTTTTTTTTCTTTCAGAGGAAGAGCTGTAACACGACAGATTGGAAGTTAGTGGACTAGATCCTGATGATATGGAAGCTTCTCCTTTAATAAAAGTTCAAATACAGTGTTTCTCCATGCTTTAAATAACTGTGTGATGCATGCTGCATATTCCTGCTGGGAGAAACATTTCTAGTGACCTTGTCCTAGCAAAAACTCAAAGACTGGGTTTTACGCCCTTCCGTCTGTCCCGCTGTCCACCACCTTCCACTAAGTCCGTGACATCTCTCTCTTGAAGTCCTGACATCCTTTGCTGCCTCTGGCTATTTGCCTCTACTCACACTTCTCTCATCACATTTTTTTTTTCTTTTCACTGGTGGACTTCTTTGGGAAAGATCTTTTTCCATTTGCCTCCTTCTCTTCCCTTGATCTTTGGGAGTCCTTAACCATAACTACAAATGCAATGACTGTCACTATGTGTATATCTTACGGTTATATTTCTCCGTGCACAAATCTCTTTCCAAACTACAGTCCTTTCTCTCTGAGATACAATTTTAGCCTAGTTCAGCTACAGTCTTTCTTCAGGTGTGTCCAGCTATTAGCTCACTTCTGTGTACCTAGGTTGGAGAACTTGATATTTCATTTTTAGCTGCTTTTTTTGGATCACTGTAAGCAGCAGCAAGCTCCATCCTGATGCTTAGCCCAGACCCTGGCTCTTGGTACGTCTGCACGTTATCAAGTGCTTTTTGCGTAGCATCTTTGCTGTATGGTCTTTCTTATGCTAAAATGTCACACAGCTATAATTTCATCCAGGCTTTTAGAATTCTGTATCTGAATTAACCTGAAGCATTTCTGCTTTGTTCCTGGCCTTTCTGTGTGCTGCTAGTCTTTCTCCACTTTTCTGTAGTGAATCAACCCAGTCTTTGCGGTGGGAGCGGTTCACAGGTGATTCTCCTTGCATGGGTGCTTTTATTTATTGTCAAGATGTTGTCTCCTAGTTCAAAGCATCCTGCAACATGAGCCTTCATCGTTTCTTTAAATTTTCTGCTTTCTCTCATTTCCCCCCCGGCATTAGAATGAGCACCCTTTGAGTACCACCAAAGCTACTACATTTAGCAACTTCTGAAAAATCCAACTACTTCACCAAGTTAGGTTACTGGTATATGAAGATCATTGATTATCTTGCAGGTAGATATCTGCACTCTGCCGTGTGCCTGTGCCAACTGGACCTTCCTATGCTTTATGATCCATTTGGGGCAGGTTTTTATGTTGTTGGTACCACCTCCAGCACAGCTGCTTTGGGTCTCGCTAGCTGAGACCCCTCCAGTAAGGTGCCGTGGTAATTCAAGAAGAGAAGGAAGTTTGTAGACTATTTGGTAGGCTCCATCTGTTTACTTCTAAGCCCTGGCCTTTGAGAGTCTTTCTCTCACCTTTACTATGGAAATAATGAATTAATTCCTTTCTGATTTTAGGGAAAGTGCTGTAAACCTTTAGCCTGTGACCCCCCTGAAGGGCTGTGCCGGCAGGAGTGTGCTCTGCGTGTGCTTCTGAGCCCTTCCTGCAAGGCTGAAACTAAACATCCATGTTTGGCTGCAGTTCTTGGGCAGCCTGGAAAAACTTCCCTTCAGTGCGGTAAAACTGAAAACTCATTTTGCACATTTCATCCGCAGACCACAAAATTCAGCTTCTGAACTTTGCACGGCAGCGGCGCTGGAAAGCTGCAGTGTCTGTGTGACTGCAGTCAAATGTACGTGGGAAGTGAGCTGTCGGGGGAAGTGAGGTCATCTCTCACTGCATGTCAGGTTTGTAGGATCCATGATGTATTCACAAAATTTGTGAGAGAATGTAATAGGACTGAAGCACAATGTCCTTGGCAATGGACTATTACTAGGAGTTAGCTGCACCCCTTGGTGTCGTGCCATCCAAAAACTTCCCCTTACAGCCTCCTGACCCACGTTCTCCTCGATCTGCTTTTGCCACACGCAGGGTGTGGGCGTCTACGCCAGAGGTGTCTGTTCTAGGGGGAAGAAATAAGCACCCGTAGGCACCATCACCCAAGCTGAGAAATCTGCCTGCAGATGAGATACAGCAATATTGCCTGTGTGAGGCCTTTTTTCAGGTGTGAGAGATTGACCTCATTAATGTTTACAAATATATCAAGGGTGAGTGTCACGAGGATGGAGCCAGGCTCTTCTCGGTGACAACCAATGATAGGACAAGGGGTAATGGGCTGAAACTGGAACATAAGAGGTTCCGCTTAAACTCGAGAAGAAACTTCTTCTCAGTGAGGGTGACGGAACACTGGAACAGGCTGCCCAGAGAGGCTGTGGAGTCTCCTTCTCTGGAGACATTCAAGACCTGCCTGGACACCTTCCTGTATAGCATAATCTAGGTGTTCCTGCTCTGGCAGGGGGATTGGACTTGATGATCTTTCGAGGTCCCTTCCAATCCCTAACATTCTATGATTCTATGGTATTGCTTTACCCAAACCTTAGCTTTGCTTAGAGACCTGAGCCCTGGTAGGAGCTCTCTGGTGAGACAGGAGACTACCAGCGTTAGCTCTGATGTTCCTGGTGTGAGGGTGGGTGGCATTAATCCAGGCTGAGCCTGAGCCACCAGGCAAGAGAACCAGGAAGGACTCTCACTTATGAAAAGCATTTATATATATAAAACTTTACACAAATTATACAGCGCAGGAGGAATTTGGGTTTCTTTGAGATCTCCTAAGAAGAATCACCACATAACAAGCCGCATGTTGCTAATTTTTTTTTTTTAACTTTACGGAGGAATGAGCGATAAAAATAATGTCTTTAGGGACTTCAATATCAGATTTCTGAGCATTCCTGTATACCCTACTTGGAACATTGTCTATCTTTTAACATTTATTTAGATTGTTGGGTTTTAACATGTGTCTTTATTTTTGTTGCTTGCTGGTGTAAATAGATGATCTATACCATGTGCCATGCTATAAGTAGCTAAGGCTGGTCAGCAAAAACCATATATATCAGTGTTCTGTGGAAATATGGCTGTTCCAGGTAAATTACTTTCCAGGCACTTGATCATTTCTCCGCCAAAGAAGCATAAGCTCTTTCTAGCCCCACAGCTTCCCCGTTAGGGCCTTCCCCAGCTTACACCAATTACGTAATTCTGCTCTTTGGATCCTTGGTGTGAATCGTTGGCATCACATTGTTAAGGCCATCATATCATTATGGGCATCAGTCTGTAACGCTTCTTTAGCCTTTTCCTTTTTGAATGTTCCTAGGAGAATTTTGGTCGAAATTTTGCGAGAAGCAGTTACAAGTGCTCTTCCGCTCCTACTGAGTAGCATTAGCAGGAGAAATCTCATACGGTGTCATTGTCTACTTTTACACCGCCCTTCCTGGTTCACCCAATTAATTCTGAGGGCAACTGTTGCATATTAGGTAGCTAATGATTAAGTAATTTATGCTGATTACGTACCGCCTGTGGCTGGTAATGCATCCCAATTACACAGGGCAAGGCAGAAGTTTGACACGTCTCTTCCTCGGTGTTTCTTGCCCTTGCAAAGAGCAACGTGCTCTCATTTCCACTCTGCCGAATCGATCCCTGGTGTCTGCTCTCCGAGGGAGCATTCCTTGGCTGTATATATGCTCTAAGCGTGATTTTCCTGCTTAGCCATGTCTTTCCCCACCGGGCCCGGTTATTGCCAAAGCTGGCACTGTGAGCTCCTCATTTGCACGGCGGGCTCAGCTGGGTGTCCTGCAGCTCCTTGGGAGTAGCCTGATTTTCTATGCAGGCATTTCAATGGAGCCATAGGCAATAAATCGGTGTCCTATGGCGAGGGGCTTTTCTCTGTGTCACTCACAATAAGAACTCGGCCAAAGATCCTCTGTGTTTTACCTCTGAGACGAATGTCAGCCTGGAGCAAAACGACTCGCACAGAGGGATTACTTTAACATAACAAATATTTTCGAGCTGACTTACCAACTTGGCTGCGGGCGTGCTGAGAGTACTGCGAGACTTGTGCTGAGGATGAAGCTTGTCGGGCTAATCAGTATTTCTCCTCTGTTGTCTCCTGCCTCTCTTTACTGGTTGTCTCTTTGGGGTGGAGCCTTTTTTTTTTTTCATTGCTTTGTTCTGATCTTTTTCTACAGTGTGCTTTGGACCCTAACTCTGTGATGCATGACAAGGGCTACTCTAATATGAATATTTTGGAGGGTTTGTTTGTCATCCAGAACAAGACGTTAACATTTAGTGAAAAGAAATATGCTGCCGTTCTTTCAGTCTGTCTGCAACTCGCCGTCCTCTTCTAGTACCTGGAGCACATCGAGCTTATTTGTCTGTGCTGCTGTTAAGTGATGCTCGTAATTGTAGTGGTCTATACTAAATGCTGCCAGGCTGTTTCTGTAAAGCACCATATCTCACCTCTGGTTTGTTTGGTTTTTTTATAAGGAGAATTTATGTTGATTTATTCCTTAGAACAAGTAAAATGTTCAAAATACTATGAATTATAGTGTTTCCTCCTTATTTCTAAAGGAGTTTTGCTGAGAAATGAATAATGCAACGTACCCTAGATTTAGATAATAATGACAAAGGAGTTAGGTTAAAAGGGAAAGAAGGACTCCCATTCTCTGAAAAATTATGTGTACGCTTGACATTACGTGCCAAGAGCCTCTGTAAAATCAGGAGGCCTTCATTTCACCTGTTGGGAAAAGAATGAAGTCAGAGGAGGAAGGATGTGCAGGGGAGTTTTCCATGAGCGAGACAAAAAGGCCATAAGAAGGAGATTCAAAACTTCAGTGATGAACACAATGAAAAAAAACCTTTCTCGTCGCTCAGGGAAAAGAGCCAAAAGAGTCTGGATTGCCAATGCAGTGTGTAGTGGTGGTAGAGAGACGTTAAGGCCACCTGGATACCCAGTCCCCGAGGACTGCCGGGGTTCTCCAGCTGTGCCTTTGCAAAAACCTTCCACGTAACATTTCCACCCTTAGTGCTACGCTGCTCAGCAAGCTTCAAACCAGAAGGTGTGTACCCTTTGTGTATATAGTGTCTGATCTCAACTGGAATTTGGGGGCTTTCCCACACACTCGAGAGCACAGGCAGAGCCGTGCTGGGAGCAGCAGCCTGTAGGGCAAGTGCTAAAGCCTCCCGAGCCCTCTGCCGCGCGTGGCGAAAGGAATCAGATGTTTGTGCATCCCGGAGCTCGCTTGGAGGTGGCATCTTGGTATTTTTGGCCGTCTGCAAAGGGCCCTTTCCCTCTTCAACTGGGGGGTTGCTCCTCCTGGTGTTGGTCTAAAGAAGGAGCAATGGAGAAGCAGTGGAGCGGTGAAAGGGAGTATTCGTATTGCCTCCAGGGTGGGCACGTCTGGATGAACTCCTGGTTTGACCTGAAGACTTCCTTTTTCTTTTTTTTTTTTGTTTCTTCCTCTTTTAACCAGCATTAGGGAATTCCTTACCAGCTTGTTCTTGCAGTAGCCAGGCCAACAATGACAAGAATGTGGAAATCAGCTAAGCAATTATATTCACAGTGGTAGTTAACAGCATCCCTTCATCTGAAACAAATCAGTTACAGTCCAGTGAAACCTGCTGTACCTAGTGCGTGTACATAATAGAGCCCTTGTTGTGTATTTTCAGAGTGTGCCAGATCACTTAAACAGGGTCAATGAGAGGCAACAGGAGAGAAATTTTATGTTTTATTAACCAGATATAGAGAAACCTGGATATTATCTGACGTAACCTCCTTCCACACAGGGAAATCTGCCATTGTATTTATAAAAGTCTTTCTCCAGGTGCTGCAAAGTGTTGTAGGAATGAAGTCCAGGAGCTTAACAGAATTACCCATGAACGAGAGCAATGAGCAATTGCCAAGGTAGGCCAAGTCAGCTAACACACTTAAAATTAGCAGGAGCTGCTCTGACCTTGGTCACCTCTGAAAATCTGCTGTGTTTCCTATACTACCGGTGTTTAACCTGTGAACCCCTGGAGGCTGTGAATTGCTTCTAAGCCTGGCTAGGAGGGGTGATGAGGAACAGAAGTTCAGCACGTCTGCTAAATAGCAAACTGGACAGACATTTCCAAAAACCTTTGCGTCTTGCTGGAAGATTATCAGTGACCTACAACTCAGATGGGATGACAAAAGCAAAGTATGTTGTGCTAGATAGAAGCTATAGATGTCAGCCAAGATGTGCAAGTGGCAATTTGAAAGGCCAGCCCTAAGGTACGTGAATCCTGACATACACCCAGAGCAGAATTTGATCTGTGGTGTTCCTGGACCTAAAGAATCAGCTTCTGCTCCTGGAAATGATAGACATCAATGGTCCCAGCCTGTGCACCGTACTTGTTTATGGGGCCTTTTTTGTCTTTTTGTTGAAATGAGGGGGGAGAGGTGGCGTCCCCGCCCATTACAAGGTCCTTTACTAAGGTCCCTTCCAGCCTAGGCCATTCTATGAAATTGTCTATGAGATGTTTCTCCATTTTTTTTCATTGACTTAGTGACTGCGAGGAGGTTTGGGAAAATTCTGGAGCTGGGTTTGGCAGTGTCCAGCAGTCGTATAGTTAATGCAGCTAATGCCTGCTGCTGCTGAATTTGTTGTTTGAATTACTCTCTAGTCTGTGCAATTCACTTGAAAGTGAAAACAAGCTGGTTCAGAGTGAATTGAACCACAGGGTCCTAAATGGGAGTGCAGTGTGAACCACAGTAGCGATTTTTCATGGATTAATGGCCAAATTGTTGTCTCATTAAAGCCCGATGGCAAAATTCCCGTAGGCTACAATAGAGACAGGATTTGACCCTAAGAAAATATTCCATTTGAAGCATTTGAGTGTCTCCCAAAAGCCAATTATTAAATCAGAGGCGCCGTAATAACTGAGCTCAAATTTATTTCGGGACAAGGAGAGGCAGTTGGGAGGTCAGTAAATGCTCGCCCTGTCATTTCTATGGTGACTTCAGTGCAGGACTCAGCGCTGGCCCGCGTACGGTGCTGACAGTCAGGCTGAGATGAGCAGAGCCTGAAAGAATCACATTGTAACCCGTGAAAAGAAGCTGTTTCCATCAGCTGCCTCGTCGAGCAGCTTGGCAAGGCAGAAGCAGTCTGACCTCCAGCGCGTTTCTCTGCTTTCGGTGCCATCGGTAGCCACCACCTGGCTCGGCTCCAAGCTCTACAGAAAGCTCCGTGGAATCGGAAGGTTGCTGACAAATCCACTCTGACAGAACTCCACCTGCACAGCATTACTTACTCTTCCTCTAAACAAACAAACAATATAATCAACAGGAAAATAACATTTATGTGTTAGAAGAAATCAGCCGGTAGAGACTTTTCCTTTTATCTTAGGTACTTCTGCCAGGGACACTAACTGGTGGCTGTGGACTCTCTCCTAAACAAAATAGTAAGTGCCAAACACATGCACATCTTAATATGCTGAGCTGCTTTGAGCCTTGGAAATAGCAGAGGGGGTCTCAAACTTAAAATATGAGAAACCTGGTTGTCCAGCAAGCTGTACATCTAGAAAACATGGAACCCTCTGAATTAAGTGAAACCTTGTAGTGGAAGCAACTCACTGGTTACAACATGGTGCTACAGAAACAGCATCCAGCTGGAATAAATGGTCTGGAGGGGAGTCCTGGCTCACTGAGGTGAGATGGGCTGACCTATAACAAGCAGGAAACATGATTTTGTGATTTTTTTCTTTGCTCTCCTAAATGGTCTTTCTCCTTGGCTGACAATGCTTATACATATATTTGTCTGTAAGCAATTCTTGTTATCAGAAGGCAGCCCCAAAACTTTGATTTTACTTTAACAGTCAGGTAGCTTGTTTAGATCCATTCATATGAGTTCTTTTACTGCTTTTACTCTGATTCTATATTGGGGCTATTTGGCTAGAAATTAGAGCTCTCTTTGAAAGCAATTTTTTGTGGCTTTTTTTTTTGTGTGTGTAACCAGTCCGTCTTAGGATAATTTTATTTTACTGAGAAAAGCAAATGTGTAAAATAAATAAAATCCTAACAACCACTAGAGAATTTGTAGTTTCTTGTTACTTTTCCAATCAGAGTTTTGGAGGTATTTAGGCAGTGCTATATTAAATCTCTGGGATCTGAACACAAGGCAAATTAGAGACTTATCCTATTAATATATCCTTGATAACCCTACTAGATATCTTTCTGCATCTATGAGTACCTAAATACCCCTGTAAAATATTGCTCTGTTTTCATTAAGGAAATCAAAATTTAGTTTTAATTTTGATTAAATAGTAAAAATTAATTTTGACTAAATAGTCTGTTTTGGTAAGAGGATGGAGAAGGAAGACGAGTTCTCCCTTATCAAATATGAGTTGTTTTCCAAAATTGTCCAAATGGAGAAGAAATACTGTACCTGCTAGCTAAACTCAAATCCAACCACGTTAAGGTGAGATGTTTCAGAATAATAGAAATGAAAGGATTTGTTTGGACGAGCGTACTTCATTGGAATTTGTAATGTGTTGTACCTAATATTGGGCTTTGACTCTGTTGACTCTATGTAAATTAAAAGGTGTGAGATTTCATTCCAAGAAATGTAGCTTAATAATATAACATTATTTTTGTTACAGAAGTGCTATTTATTCTAAAACCCTTGAGTCTATAATATCATAGACTATCTCGAGTTAGAAGGGACCTCTAAGGATTGTCAAGTCCAGCTCCTTGCTTCTCACAGGACCTCACAGGTTTAATATGGTAAAACCTTGGTTTGTCTTGCTATCACATCAGCTTTCACTTAAAGGAGAGTGTTTTTAATAATAGTGGACTAATCGCCATTATTCACGTTTATGTTTTTGCCTAGCAAACAAATCCCAAAGACTTACATGTGATCTGATCTGGATTCAACACGAGTTTTGCTGTGTAATTCGCTGGAGCCAGGGTTTTACCGCTGGAATCCAATTTGTGTTAAGCTGGAAAGAAGGCCTTGGCTGAGTGCTAAGCCAAACCTTCCGGCTAAGGAATAAAACCAGCTTAGTCCATTTTGCTTTCCCTTTCAGTACATTCAGGGTATGATTTTGTGTGGCCTAAATGCCAGCTCCCTAACTTCCACCCTAGCCTGCTGCTGCTGAGCCAAGGCCTGCGTTAAGCTCAGAGCAAAACTGCAAGCCTTGGGCAGAAGAGACAGCTTTCAGACAGACTTCTGAAATTGGCATTAAGGCTTTCATTTTTGAAATTTATTCTAGCAGAAGGATTAATTCAGTGCTTTTGTCTTTAGATCCTCCTAGTTTCTCGTCTTTAGACTTAGTATCACTGACGTGGCATCCTGGGACTCGGCCACAGAGACACTGTCCTCCTCCCCTCGGAGAGGAGTCCAGGCTCCGGCTGTGGTCAGGCTCTTCTTCATTGTGCTTGGTGGTTTTGAAGGGTTGAGTTGACAGGGCTTTGGGAATAAAAGCTTGTTTTGAATCGTGAGGGGTATAGTTGCTGAAGGGAAAGGCTTTTGGTCATTTCCAGAAGGTCACACCCTGGATCTACTTCACTTTCTCTGAAAGCTTCTTCCAGAGCTGGATATCATAGAATCATAGAATGGCCTAGGCTGGAAGGGACCTTAGAGATAATCTAATCCAACCTCCCTGTCATGGGCAGGGACACCTCTCAATTAGGTCAGGCAACACATGGGGACCGAACGGGATCGAACCCGTGACCGTGGTGTTATCAGCACCACACAGCATGTGCACAGCTTGGCCACAACTTGCCCTGGGACGTGGTTGTTCGCCTGGTCTCAGAAGACCAAACGCTGCGGTGGTTCAGAGATCAAGCTCCGTATCAGAATTCAAGCTGTGTAACTGAGCGCTCAGCCCATTGATTTATTTCAAAAAGCAAGACCCGAGATTTTTGAGGTCCCTTCCAACCTCGACCATTCTGTGGTTCTGTGATTTAGCACTGCTGTCTGGAAACCTGTCCCTGTACCCTTCACCATAAGGCTCGTGGACTCAGAGGAGCCGCTGTGCCACAGGGAGCAGCTGCTCTGTGCCCACTGGAGCTCTGTGTGACCTTCACAGGGGTGTGCGCCAAGGTCCCTGACACAGCCTGGAGTGACAAATGTGTGGGAACTGCCTGAAGGATCCTCTGCATTTATCAGTGGCATTATTCATGCACAGAATGTTTTTATGAAAGTCCTGAGAGGAGAGGCTGAGGGAGCTGGAGGTGTTCAGCCTGGAGAAGAGGAGACTCGAGGGGGACCTTATCACTTTCCACAACTACCTGAAGAGAGGGTGCAGTCAGGTGGGGTCGGGCTCATCTCCCGGGCAACGAGTGACAGGACGAGAGGACTCGGCCTGAAACTGCATCAGGGGAGGTTTAGGTTGGATCCTCATGGAGAGGGTGCTCAGGCCCTGGGATGCTCTGCCCAGGGAAGTGGTGGAGTCACCGTCCCTGGAGGTGTTTAAGGAGAGACTGGATGTGGCACTTAGTGCCGTGGTCTTGCCGATGTGGTGGTGTTGGGTCATAGGCTGGACTTGATGATCTCAGAGGTCTTTTCTAGCCTCAAAAATTTTGTGATTCTGTGACTCTGTAAACTGAGTTACTAACTGTGAAAATTAACCAAATTTTAGTGCCAAATTTTCTTCATTGTGTAGTGAAATAGCAGTAAAGTTCATCCTGCAGATTTGGCACTAATAGTATTTATTTCCTTAGTTTTTGACACACGTGCATCTAATATCAGCTAGAGGAAACAAAAACCTTGCTCTAGGAAGTCATTGGAGCAAATTAGTGACAGTGTGTGACTCCTGCAGCCCAAACACAATGTGCACTGACATTCTTGGAAGCTCCACATGATACATCCTGGAAATAGCAAACTCCACAAGATAATCTGGCATTAGTTATCGGCTCCGGCACTTAACTTCTTTGCATTTTCTGTGAAAGAAAATCAGTAGAGAGATAGATAAGGGACCCAATGAGCAAGCTACATCTGCGTTACAATAAGGCAGCTTCCGCTGCCTTAGGAATGACAGTGCAATTGAGCTTGGAAATGCCAATGCCCAAGTGACTTTCTCTGGAAGCTCCCTGTGGGTGTTTGTGACCCTGCTGAGGGGCTCAAGTGTCCCTTGGGCTTCCTCCCGACCATTGTGTGGTGTTAGAGAGCTGCACAGTTCCTAACCCATTAACTGACCATTCTTCTCTTGCCCATCCTATTCTACTGGATTTTCTGATCTTTTTGACAGAAGGGTCTAAGAAGTGTGTCAAGCTGGCTTCTGAACCAGCTGGCTGGACTTGGCACTGGCTTAGTATAATACTTCTGATGTCATTACAACCTTTCAGAGCTGCAGGGTACAATCCTGTGTCCAGTTCTGGGCCCCTCAGTTCAAGAAAGACAGGGAAGTGCTGGAGAGAGTCCAGCACAGGGCAACTAGGATGATTAAGGGAGTGGAGCATCTCCCTTATGAGAAAAGACTGAAGGAACTGGGGCTCTTTAGTTTGGAGAAGAGGAGGCTGAGGGGTGACCTCATTAATGTTTACAAATATATCAAGGGTGAGTGTCACGAGGATGGAGCCAGGCTCTTCTCGGTGACAACCACTGATAGGACAAGGGGTAATGGGCTGAAACTGGAACGTAAGAGGTTCCGCTTAAACTCGAGAAGAAACTTCTTCTCAGTGAGGGTGACGGAGCCCTGGAACAGGCTGCCCAGAGAGGTTGTGGAGTCTCCTTCTCTGGAGACATTCAAGACCTGCCTGGACACGTTCCTGTGTGGCATAGTCTAGGCATTCCTGCTCTGGCAGGGGGATTGGACTTGATGATCTTTCGAGGTCCCTTCCAATCCCTAACATTCTATGATTCTATGATTCTATGAATCCTCTTGAATTACTGAGTGTAAGACACGGTATTATTAACGACTACAAGAGACCTTACAGAATCATGGAATCAGAGAATGTTAAGGATTGGAAGGGACCTCAAAAGATCATTTAGTCCAACATGCTCAGGTACTCCTCATGCTGCCTGGATTAGGGCTTCCCAGCAGAAAGCATTTGTCTCAAACAGACCCCAAGGTATTCAGCTTGCAAACCAACATGTGCAGCTCAGGGGAAGAAAAGCCTGCTGCTTCTCACTGACATCTGGTGCTGTGTTCTGGGTCCAGAGGGACCGGACTAGCAACCCTCATGTAGAGATTGCCACTTCCTTGGGTAGAGATCACCTGGACTTTGACAGCCACAGTCATGTTCTTAGGCAAGTTTTCAGACGCAAGTATATAGTATCTCACACATGCTACCGAAGCAATTAGAGAGGTACAAAGGCACAAGCAAAACACTACGTTGTTCTTTAATTGCTGTTAGCTTCTTTTAATCAACAAAAAAAGTTGTCAGTTTGCTTACACAGTAACATGACTGGGATCCCATCTTTAGGGATCACGAACCTTTGTCCAGAGCATGGTTATTACTGAAGAGTCTGTTGATTCTGTGATTCTGTGACACAGTTGTATGTGCATCCTTAAATGTCAAATAACTGCCTGGGGTGCTGTTCAGCTTCACACCTTCCCTCTGAGAGCATCCTTTAGTTCATCAACGCCAATAATAGATCAGTCAGTCAAAACTACTGACCTGGGGTGGGAAAGGGTGGTGTAGTGTGGCCACAAGGCAGAGACACAGCCAGAAAGTAAATGATGTTGGTTAACGACTGACCTGGCAAAGTCATCACTTCTGTGTACTGATGGAACAGAAGACAAAGCTTTTTTGAACACACAAAAGACATGCTGTACGGTCGTGTACTCTGACAACCATGCTTTTGTTGTAAAGGATAATAAAGCAGAGTGTGACTTTTCAGATTTTGTTCAATACTGAATGTGATGGTAACCCAACAAGTTCAGGGGTGAATGCTCACACACTCAGATTTTGTGGATATTGTGACTTCTTCTTTTATCATAGTTTCAGCCCCAGGAGGAAGGCAGTTGTGTCTGAAGAAAAACTTCATGTAGCCATTGAGAACTGTCAGAATAGTATTGATGCCGAAGTGTAGCCTTATTTTCCTCAGAATATAGACTCATGGAAAGGTTTGGGGTGGAAGGGACCTTTAAAGATCATCTAGTCCAACCCCCACCAGCCATGGGCAGGGACACCTCCCACTAGGCCAGGTTGCTCAGAGCCCCATCCAACCTGGCCTTTAACATTTCCAATGATGGGGCATCCACAGCTTTTCTGGGCAACTTCTTCCAGTGTCTCATCACCCGCATCTTAAAAAATGTCTTCTTTTTTCCCAGTCTAAACCTACCCCTTTTCAGTTTAAAACCGTTACCCCCTTGTCCTGTTGTAACAGGCCCTGCTGAAAAGTCTGTCCTCATCTTTCTTATAAGCGCCCTTTATATTTTGAAAGGTCACAGTAAGGTCTCCATCCAGCTTTTCAGCTCAGAATCTCCAGGGCTTCAGTTATTTCGGACTCTGGCCGAAAAATCCTTTTACATTTGCTTTACCCTGATCTCGCTGCATGACTGTGGTGCCAGGCAGTGGAGAATCAAAAAAAAACAAACCCTGGACTGAAACTTCAGTTTGACAGGTTGACTCCCAGAGATGTGCTCAGTGTCCTCAGCTGGTTTTGAGGAACACAGACTCAGTGTCCCTCGTGTTGCCCTGCAGACAGGTCTTTCACAGCAGGTCAGAATTGAAAATGGCTTCAACCTTCCCAGTCTTTGCAGACTGGCTGCCTCTGCCTCTGAGGCTCCCCACACTGTGCCGTACTCTTGCAGCAAGGCAGATATTTTTAAGTGGAAACCCACCTTTCAGTGGCAGGTTTGAAGGTCGGATTCATCTTCTGGTGTCTCCTAACAGAAGTTCATGAGTGAAATCAATGCTTTAGCTGTTGCCTTCTCCTGATCACCCATATTTTGGGATAGCACTTGTGTATTCCAAGAGTCCGGACTGCGTTTGTTACCTTTTCTGCAGTCACACTTCATCTTTGTGTCATGCAGCCAAATTGTTTCGGTTACAGAAGAATAGATGTTCTGCTGGAGGAAGGAAGCTGCTGCGTTGGCTTTGGACGATACTCAGATGTCTAAGCTAGGAGAGGCTGCAGTAATTGTGCTGAGGTGGACAGGCAGCAGCCGTGCCAAGAACAATATTATTTGCATTTTAAGTTATAGTGTCTAATGGAATCAAGAACAGAACCTTTTTTTTTTTTTTTCTAAATTCATCTGAAGGTTTGCCAAAGGGGTGATTTACAGCTTCCTAGTAATAATGAACAGTTCAGCTGTCTTGACCAGTATGTGGTCACGCATGTTGCAAACTGACATAAATATTTTATAATGTCTTGCTGCAGTTCCTGTTCCACAGAAATGTTTGTCAAACAGGTCAGGGAATCAAAAAGAGTTTTAATCTTTAAATTTCATCTCAGCATAATCATACTTTTTTTTTTTCATTCTGAACTCAAATAACTTGTTTCATACTGCCCTTGATTACTAACAGTTGGAAGAGGACGATGGGAGTTTTCATTTTTTAACTTTTATGGAAAAATCTCAGGAACTTTATTAGTTCTTTGATTTATAGTCTAGTGTTAATATCTTTCTAGTGCAGTGGGTGCTTTTGCAACTGGAAGTAGTTAAGCTCAGTCTCTAGAAAGTGATAAAAATTAAAGCACTTGTGTGAATTTAGTGGTATTTTGTCACCTAGACATTCACACCATAAGGAAGAAATAGAGGTGAAATTCTAAGGAGCAAAGAAAGTGGAAAATAAAAAGACTGTATCACTGGAAGAATATTTAGAGGTCCTTGGGGAGGGGGGAAGTTTGTAGAAAGGCTGTATCATTTTGTATGTGCGCTGTTGTACAAATTGCAGCCCAGATGCTCCGGTACCGGCGCCAAGCGTGCTGAGAGGGAAAGTCCTGAGAGGAGAGGCTGAGGGAGCTGGGGGTGTTTAGCCTGGAGGAGAGGAGACTCAGTGGGGACCTTCTCACTCTCTACAATTACCTGAAGAGAGGGTGTAGTCAGGTGGGGTCGAGATCTTCTCCCGGGCAACTGGTGACAGGACGAGAGGGCACGGCCTGAAACTGCCTCAGGGGAGGTTTAGGCTGGGTCTCAGGCAGTCCTTCCTCACGGAGAGGGTGCTCAGGCACTGGGATGCTCTGCCCAGGGAAGGGGTGGAGTCACCGTCCCTGGAGGTGTTTAAGGAGAGGCTGGATGTGGCACTTGGTGCCGTGGTCTGGCCGATGCGGTGGTGTTGGGACATAGGCTGGACTAGATCTCAGAGGTCTTTTCCAGCCTCAACAATCCTGTGATTTGGTGATTCTGTGAGTGCTGAACATCCGACTGCCTTGAGACAGCTCGAGTCAGGTTGACAATAGACTGAGACAGTGAGGAGTGTGCACGCAAAGGCGACGAGAGCTGCAGCTGTGAAAGGTCAGACAGGTGCAAGCACTTAATGCATCTTCCTTTTTCCTCTCTACATTACAAGCGAAGAAAAACTTCGAAGTAAAATATTCAGATGAGGAGAAGGATGAAGGGCTGGGCCAGAGGGTGGTCACGGTAGGCTAGCTACTTTCCTGGTGATGCCGAAAGTAGCTTGGACAGTTGGATGACCGATCTCAGCATTTAAACAAAACATACGCTTGGCGGAACAACAGCCCCTGAGGTCAGCACAGAGCATGTCTTAGGGCTGGCTGGAGGCTGGATTGGGAGGGGAAATGGGTTTATGCTGTATATGTGTATATATGTATACATGTGCATGCATACAGCTTTAGCTACCTGTCAGTGTTAAAGAGGAGTTTTGTAAAGTACATCTGTAGAAATGGTGGAATAAAAAGAGGGAAGTGAGATGCATGATGCCTTGAGAGATGAAATAAAAGACCATCAGGGGGGCGAGCGCATGGAAAGCTGAGAATTGGAAGGAAAAACATCATCGTGCTGCAGAGCACAGCTGAACTCTAAGGTGGGCTGCGAAGTGAGGCCAGCACGAAGATCTCCTCTTGCCTTCCAAAGGGAATCTGGACACTCGAGAGTGTCGTACCCTGCTCAGCTGGTGTGCTGCAGTGCTGATGGACACCGCAGTGGGTGGCTGTACCTTGGCCACGGGCACCTAATGACAGCTACAGTTCCTCTGCTGAGCCCCAACATAAGCTGCCTGGGTTGAAGTCCATGAGCGACCTCGCGGTGCAGATGGACTGCAGAAGCAGTAAGGGATAAACAAAAGCTGTGCAAATGACTCAGATGGGAAATGGAGGCTCACAGATTTCCTGCGGGATGCTCTGTGTTTACCTGTTTAGTTGTATTCAAGTGGTAGTTGTATAATTGGAAGAAGGCTTAGTGGTGTTTTTTCTAATGTGTTTGTTTCACTGAGGTGGCAGATTTCTTATTTAGAGCCTTCCTTATTTCTCATATTCCTAATTTTTAAAGCAAAACTTTGTCTTTCTCTGGAATCTTTTATCTAAGGGGGTATTTGAATGTTCCATAAGGATCTCAAGTGGCCTGTAGTGCTCTGAAGCCGGCATATGTTACGTATCATATTTAGATTGGATATGAGGAAAAACTTCTTCACTGAAAGGGTGGTGAAGCATTGGAATGGGTTGCTGAGGGAGGTGGTGGAGTCACCATCCCTGGACATGTTTAAAAAACAGCTGATGTGGCACTTGAGGAGATGGTTTAGTGTTAGGGTGGTGTGGGGCTGTAGGTTGGACTTGATGATCTTAAGATCCTTTCCAACCTTTATAGTTGTATGATTCTATGGTTCTGTCATTAAACAGCTAATCAAAACTGTGGCTCAGAAGCCAAGCCTGCTTGTCCTGGGTTAGATGGGAATGAGCAGAGAGCATCTGCTACCTCTGAAGAAGATGCTGCTGATGGTTCCTTTCTACAGAGCTTTGGTAGAAGAAGTGTACAGGGACACAGGAATGGATAGAGTGGACAATTCACCTCTGGTAAAAGCAGTAACAAAGCTACTCTTGGTTTCATTTCATCCAAGCTATCTTCCTGTGAAACAGCTAGTTCTGTGGCTTTGTCAGTGCTTTTGAGTGACAGTCAACCAAATACAGCCACCAGCCAGGAACTGTAATCCTGCTTCAGCCTACATTTGGAGCAACCTCGTTCGCTGGAGTGGCCATAGCAAATGAGATACAAATTGCAGAGAGACTCCTGTCCCCCAAACCCACAGTGTGATGCCGTTTGCGTGCGAGCAGTAAGTGCACAAGCCTCGTTTTCTGTAATTTACTGGAACCTCAAAAGGATGTTGGTGCTCTCTGTAGCGCTGAACCCAAATTATATGCAACCACGATTCACATGACCAGCTGCCTGTACAATGAGAGAAGCTTCCAGATATTGTAAAACTGGCTTTTAAAACTGTATTCTCTTAATGTTTTGGGTCACATTTAAACCTTAAAATTGCCTTGATCTTTCTTCTCAGACATATTTTCTTGTTCAAATTGAGGATGAGGACTGGTTTTCATAGACTTAAGAATGCAAGCATTGTAATTTATGCTGAATTTTTCCTGTCTAGAAAAAAAACATTATATTTGGGAGAAATGTCTATCTGCAGCGTTACAGAAAGTGCCATACTCTGACAGAAATACTGGGGTTTGTGCTTGGCAAACCTCCTGGACAAACTGATTTTATCCAGTTCCCTCTCCCCACGAGATGAAGGAACACCATTCCCCATAGCTGAGATAGATAGCCACGTGCACTGTGAGCTTCTCGTTTCTATCCTGGGCTATAGCTCATTTCACTCACCAGTTGGCATAAAAAGGTGTGACACCAGTAGGTGTAAAACAGATGTGGAATTACACAGGGAGGCTGGGAATAATGTAGAGGAGGCACGAGGGTGTCTTCATTTTCTCAGGAGTCAGGAGGGTCAGTCCACTGGGATCTGTGTGCCGAGATCATGTGGGATATTTTTCGATAGAGGGCGGAGAATTTGGGGTGTGCCTCAGGCACCTGCCATGTGCTTCCTGTAGCACAAAATCTGATGTCCTTGTGACTCCTTTCTCCATCAGGCCTCCCTTCTCTACCAAGTATTTTGCTATACATGAAGAGGCAACCAGTGAGCGCTTTGTGTTTTAGGCTCGTCCAGGCAGGAACAGTCTTTTGCTCTGCTCTGTGTGTGTATGCACACCACGTGTCCCGCTCTGTGTGGGATTCTGTGCTGCTCTATTGTTCCTAATAATTTCTCAGGATTTCTCTGGGTTTTTTCCCCTCAAACCAAGTTTTTCTGTAGCATGGAAGTCCTGTTCTCCATGCAGTGATTTCACTCTTCTCCTTCACTGAAAGACACTGAAACTTGTATTTAGACACTTCATGTGTGTAAAGACATTTGTGAAGCTGGTCAAAAGAATCACAGAATCACAGAATTGCCCAGATTGGAAAAGACGTTTAAGATTGAGTTCAATCATTAACCTAACACTGACAAGTCCTCAACTGACCCACGTCCCTGACAGCCCTTTCAGTAAGGAAATTCTTCCTAATATCCAATCTAAACTTTCCTTGGCGCAACTTGAGGCCATTTCCTCTTGTCCCATCACTTGTTACTTGATGGCACAGACCAATCCTCACGTCTCTAAAACCTCCTTTCAGGTAGTTGTAGAAAGCAGCCTCCTTTTCTCCAGGCTAAACAGCCCCAGTTCTCTCTCAGCTGCTCCTCATAAGACTTGTGCTCTCGACCCTTCACCAGCTTCGTCGCCCTTCTGTGCACACACCCCATCTAGCAGAAGAAATGTCAGCCTGATGTATTTCTCACTAAAGCCAACGAAGTATTGTCATTAGCTTGGCTAGAACTCTGTGAGGATCTTAATATTGCTTTTATGGGAAGATGGAAGGCATTGAATTTGGTCCAGAATTTAAGTTTCTTAAAAACCATGGCTGTATCTTGTCACCTTTTACCTGACACTGTCTGTCTCCACCTTTCCTATCAATAGGGCAATGATGCTTTTTTTAGCATCTGCAAAGTTCATAGGTCCTTCACAAAACCAGCCTGTCAAACCAGCTGCTATTTGAGGAAGCTTGTCTAGCTCAATTTTAAAAATCTGTTTTTCTTAGTGCACTAGAATCTTGTTTGCAGACAAAACACATATAATTTCTAGCATATGGATTTTTTTTTCTTTCTTTCTTTCTTTCTTTTTTTGGTGGAAAAGTTGCTACCCTGAAGGCTGGCAAACTGTGGGAAATAGTAATGAGTTCTCTGCTAAATTCAGTACAGAGCTGAACCCCTGCAGTCCAAAATCACAGTGCAGGGCTTGAAGAGCTTTGCACTGAACTTCTTCCTGTGGATTAAGGACTAGAACCCTGAAGACATTTGGCTTATGAGTTTTATTTGTTGAGGCAAACCTCCTGTAACAGATGGGAACAGCATGGCTTTGCTGCTTCTTGCCTGTGACCCAATTATTGGACGAGGGAAGGGCAGTGGGTATTGTCTATCTAGACTTTTGAAAAGCATTCAACACTGTTCCACACAGAATACTCATTAAAAAACTGACGCCTCATGGCCTAGATAAGCATATGATCTGCTGGATAAAGCACCCGTTGGACGGATGGGCCCAAAGACTGGTCATCATTGGAGTTAAATCCAGCTGGCAGCTGGTCACAAGTGGTGTTCCACAGGGCTCAGTGTTGGGACTACTTCTGTTCAACATATTTATTGATGACCTTGATAAGGACATATAGAAGGTATCATCAGTAAGTTTGCAGATGACACCAAGTTCCGCTGAAGGAAAGGAAGGCTCTACAGAGGGACTTGGGTAGATTGGACCAGTGGGCCAAGGTTAATGTGATGAGCTTTAACAATACCAAGTACCAGGTCCTGCACTTGGACCACAACAACCCCATGCAGTACTGCAGGCTTGGGGAAATGTGGCTAGAAAGCTCTCTGGCAGAAAGGAACCTGGGGGTTCTAATAGACAAGTGTCTGAACGTGACCCAGCAGTGTGCCCAGGTGTCCAAGAAGGCCAATGGCATCCTGACTTGGATTAGGAATAGTGTGGCCAGCAGCAGGAGTAGGGAGAGGATTGTCACCCTGTACTCAGCACTGGTGAGGCCTCACCTTGGGTATTGTGTTTAGTTTTGGGCCCCTCAATACAAGAGGGATGTCAAGGTGCTGGAGCGAGTACGGAGGAGGGCAACAAAGCTGGTGAAGGGCTTAGAAAATAAATCTTATGAAGAGTGACTGAAGGAGCTGGGGCTGTTTAGTTTGAAGAAGAGGAGGCTGAGGGGAGACCTCATCGCTCTCTTCAAGTACTTGAAAAAACATTGTAGAGAAGTTGGTGCTGGTCTCTTCTCACAGGTAATTGGTAGCAGAACTAGAGGGAATGGCCACAAGCTGCAACAGAGTAGATTTAGGCTGAATGTTAGGAAAAAATTTTTCACAGAAGGAGTAGTGAGACACTGGAACAGGCTGCCCAGGGAGGTGGTTGAGTCACCTTCCCTGAAGGTGTTTAAAGCTCATTTAGATGTGGTATTGGGTGATATGGTTTAGGTGTGGACTCTGTAGAGTAGGGTTGTAACTTGGACTTGATGATCCCAAGGGTCTTTTCCAACCTGAATGTTTCTATGATTCTGTGACCTTGTCACATCTTGCCTGGCACGTGCCCATCAGAGATGCCCTCGGCAGGAAAGCGTTTGCTTCTGTGAGCTGAACTGTGCAGGATCAGGTCCCTGGTTAGTGAGTATTCTAGCACAGAGACTTTGCCATGTTCTAGTTCTGCTCACTCAAAAGCCACTGTTGTAAAATAAGGTAAAAATGAGAAGAATAATGGAAATATGTGGCTCTAATTCAGTGAAAGGAAGTTACTTGCACAAAACAAAACAGTTACGGGCAAAATCCTCATCAATAGTAGAGACAACTTATGTTGGAATTAGTGGACCTCATTAAAGATACTTTCCCAGGAATTAAAGCAAACATGAAGTTGAATTGCTTAATTATCTTTGTCTTGGAGGTTTTTCTAGTGTTTCCATGCTCTGTTGGAGAGGAAGGAACAACAGTATGAAGGGATTAGAAATCCGTGATTATATCACTTTGTATGGGGATGGCTAAGAGTGGGGTATTTTTCAGCTAGTTGGTTTGAACCCAGAAAGAGGCATAGACACTGTGAGAAGACTGTAAATCACCGTAAACAAAAGCTTTACCAAGCAATAACTGCTGAGAAGGAACAGAGGGAAATCTTTTTCCAGGTTGCAGAAAAGACACACTTGTGAAGAAGACATAGTGTCTTCCCTACACCCCAAAGCATCACAGGTTTGGGTTTTTTCTAAGCTTAAGAGCACAGACACATACAAATCAAAGGTAATAAGAAGCTACAAGACATTTAAAATGAGAAATTGAAATATTATCCTTCCAATGTGCCTCCTTCCTTCTTTTTATACAAATAATATTTTCAATACAGCTTATCCAGTGTGGACTGCAGTGCAGGACAGGGCCTGGGGCAGTCCTTGAGTAGCTTGAGTCCAAGAGAAGCTCGAGTAGCTGAGAAGGAGCGCTGTGAAGAGTGTTATCAAGCCAAGGAGGCCACAGTAAGGTCTGACCTCTGTAGGAAAGTCTTCCAAGGTGTGGAAAATTGATGTTTTCTGCTGTTGCTCTCTGCTCCCCAGCCTCTGCGTGCGATGTCAGTGGGGATTAGTTTAGCTTCTGGCACTGACTCTTTATGGGAGGAACGTCTGCTTGCAGAGAGTACATCCTGGCTGTAAAGTTGGACAGGTGCAAATATCTATGGAAAACACATTACAGGAAAAGCCTGTACAGAATAAGCTTATTTAGTTGCCTGACTATTAGGCTTTCCTGAGCACGACTGTTAACATACTAATTATAGAGGAGAAGCAGATTAGCTGTGCCTACTCCTGCAGCCTCCAGTGGTGTCTGTATTTCCTCCATGTCCCCTTCCAGCACTCTGCTTTTATCACACTAGGGAGTTCCCTGTTCCAGGGACTGTTTCCCAAGGGTTAGGAGATGTTCACTCATCCTTGTTTACTCAGCTCAGAGGCTCCCGGGTCAGCTTTCCATTGCGTGGACTGTGTGTAGTCACAGAAGGTAGGCTGAGCACCACAGCTTGAGTCCCAGCCGTGCCCTGGGACTGTAAAAACTGCATTAACCCCTCGGTCTGGCCACACAAGCCGCCCCACAGCCCTCCCTGTGCTGTGGCTGCCAGCTGCACTCTGAAGCACAGGGGTATGGAAAGGTGCAGTAAGCCAAGACTTTGCCTTGAAAGATGCTGAGCAGGTGGAGGAGGTCTGAGCTGTGATGGATTCTGCCTGTTCTGAGCTAGGTAAGGTCCAATTCAGCCCTTGGCTCCTGTCTTAATGACAGTTTCTCTATACCCTAGGAACTACCATTAATGCCTTTGTTCCCACCTACAGAAGTATGATCTGTAATCAACAAATTATAAGGCTAAGCCGTGCTCACATCCCTCCTTGTGTTTGTCCCTGAGTGAAACACCCCAGTCACACTGCTGGAGAATGCAGGTAGTGATTAATTTTTATGTGTGAATTGGCTTCAGCCTTGACTTTGTGAAATAAATGGCTTTTATGGGCCTGAGCAGCAAAGGTGGAGCTGCCCCATAACAGACTTGGTGCTGTCAGCAGTAAGAAAACAGAAGCATTTGAGGTTCTTTTTCAGCACAACCCTCCTCGTGTAGCTCCTGCATAGCATGAAGCCTTGTGGGCAGCTGATATTTTTGCCTTTGTTTTTGGGTGGTGACATAGCATCTGCCCTCTCCATGCCAACTCATTTCCCACACTTTTAAAAATGAATCGGAGCACCTGGCTTTAGCTCTGCGGGGCTATGGGTCACCATCTAATCGTTAGACTTTTCAAGACCAGAAAAAGAGTGGTACAATATGGCTTTCAAGGCGGTCTTAAAAAAAAAAAAAATAAATTCAGCCTTAAAAGCTTTAATCTTAAACACAGCAATACCTCAGTGTATTCCAGCTTTTGATCTGGGGCAGAATGTGTTTCCGAATTCATTTCACGCTGCGCTGTTTCAGTGAATATAACCACTTCACCCGGGGGTCCTACTCCTAGACCTTCTGGGAAACTTCAGAAAGCAGCCTTCAAAGTCAGGGCAGGCAGTTTCTGCTCCCCTCACAACCCTGCCATGGAGACACCGTGCGATGGACCAGCTCTGCGCTTAAAAGTGTTTGGGAGGTTTAACCAGTTGTGAAGGCAGCAACTTCCTCGTGGCACATGGTTGCAGTTGCTCCAGTATGAACATGCTTATACTGATATAGTTCCTTTGGATGCAGTAAATGCAGAGGTGCAGTGAGCTGGAGATGTTGCATGTCCGTGTGACCATACTTACCCTTGGACTGTTGTTAGCAGCACAACTGTGGTTGTGTTTAAACAAGTTAGTTGGCCCTTGCGATCCAAAAATATTCTTTCATGCACATAAATCTCCAAATTGGAAAACTTTTTAATGTATATAAATATCTCAGGGGTGGGTGTCAAGTGGAAGGGGACAATCTCTTCTCTGTGGTGCTCAGTAATAGAACAAGGATTAATGGGTTTAAGTTAGGACATAGGAGGTTCTACCTCAACGTGAGGAAAAATTTCTTTACCGTGAGGGTGACAGAGCGTAGGAACAGGCTACCCAAGAAGGTTGTGGAGTCTCCTTCTCTGGAGACTTTCAAAACCCACCTGGATGCGTTCCTGGGTGGCTGCCCTAGGGGATCCTGCTCTGGCAGCGGGGTTGGACTAGATGATCTCTAGAGGTCCCTTCCAACCCCTGACATTCTGTGATTCTATGGCTCTATGATTCTATGATTCCGTGATTCTATGATTCCAATTGCTTAAAATTTGAGGTTAGAGTCTTGCATTTGCTGTGTCTTGAAACAGTGAGTTGGTGCTGGAGACCGGACCCCTGGCACTGCGTAGACCTGCAAACTTGTCAGAAATGAAGAGCCGAGCAGAGTTGTGCCCAAGGAGTGCATCAGTGTTCCTCCTCAATTACACAGACAAACCAATCTACAACCCTCCCTTCCCTCTTGACCTTGTCCGATCTTACTGATTATTACATTAATTCCCAATACCACTTCAAGAGCTTTCCCAGCGCACTGCTGAATGCTTTTCAGCCTGGTGAGTTCACCCCAAAAAGAAAAACCACAACAAAAAACAGCGAGACTGAAGGGCAAGTGCCCGAATTCAAGAACTTCACCTTCACGGCAGCTGTAATTCCGTGACAGCTTTAGCACTGCCCCTGGGTAAAGGGGAGCTGGATGCTCCCGGCCATGCTGGGTTGTTGGAGATGTCATCCAGGCAGAGCCCAAACCGTCAGTAAAAATAAAATAAATTAAGAAAAGGGTTTCTAGTGGCCAGGCAGACTGGTGTTCCTGTAAGGCATCATGGTATTATCTTGAATAGAGTTCAGCTGATAGCCAGAATTTTTTTCTTACATTGGGAGTGTGATCATTTCATGAAATATTTGGACCTTTCACTGGTTTAGTGTGTGGAAAATAGCTTAGAGTCCTTTTATTCCTATTGAAAAAGTACTGCAAGAACATTTTTAGTGATTGGGGGGCAGCAATGCCTGGGAGACTGTGTTTCTGCCTTTGCTATCTCTTTTAGAAGAGTAACTGGCACTAATTTCCTTTTTTGCTGAGCTTCGTTTCTGTTCCAGGGGATGAGCAGAGGTCAGGTTTGTGACCCTGATCAGCCAACCTGTGATGTGACTCTAGACAAGAACGTGGAGGATTTACTGCCAAATATTTCCATCTCCCATTATGTATCCTCAATGTTCAAAGGTCACAGGAATAATGGTTGGAAATTGTATCTTTTCTTCTTTTTTTTTTCCGTTCATTGCAGATAAACTTTGACATTCACAGTAGCTGTATTTTCCTTGCTATGATACGATAATGTCAGTATAAAGCCAAATACTGATGTAGAGCTGATGTCCAGTGTTGGACTTAGTCTAGTATTTCAGAAGTCTCCAGTCTGGAGAATACAGATGGTTGCAAGTTTTCTGACAAGGGTTTTTTTCATATTCAGAAATGAGACGCCTCGTAAAAACTCAGACTTTGTCTTGTGGGAACGTACCAGTTCTGCTCTCATCTGGGGAAGGCCACAGGTCCAGGTAGGAAATTGGGGTCAGAAACATCAGGCACTTGAGCAGAACCAGCCAGGTCCTAGGTAAAGCATTCAACAACAACTGCAGAGACCTTGATGCCTTTTCTGAGTTTGACAGCAAAATCTTGACCTCCTGCCTCCCAGGCAACTGCTGACTCCTCGTGTGCTGGCTGGAAGAGGAATGATTTCTCTCTGCCATGTTCTTACATCAAAGATTTCAGAAATACTTGGCTCTATCCTGATACAGAGACAGAGGAAAAACCCTCTTAAAATGCTTGTGGGATAAAGAACAGTTTCTTCTCAGATGTCCTGGAGGCTGGATATCTTTTCTGAAATATAGGAAGACTTTTTTTAAAAAAAAATTGTACTAGTGCACAAGTTACTAATAAAAGAAGCGTCATGTTGTGTGCAGAGGATGGATCTGGCAAACGGAAGAATCGGCTTCAGCCCTTTCCTCTGTCCTGTCACAGGTCACCTGGCATCGCTGATAGTCTGACAAACGTTTTCACCAGCACTTTGCACCCCTTCCAAATGAGAGGCTCTCCCAGCTATCCATTCCCGTGGCTCGATGTGCCCAGGTTGGCCAGTGTCTGTAGAGCCATCTATGGTGTAGCATCAGCCAAGGGAGCTGCTCTGAGCTCAGATGACCTCGTTATTTTTAATCCAGGTACTTCCTCTCGCTGATTAACCATGTGACTGCACACATGCTTGTCCTGGCACAGCCATTGGGATGGCAGGGGGACAGGAACAAGCAACAGGAGGCGAGGGAAGGCTGCCAAAACCAAGTTCATCAAGATACATCCTTAGTTTTACTTAGGCAACAATAATAACTGTTATTTGACACGGAGACACATGAAATCTGTGAAAGAAAACAGCACTTTAATGGCTATGTAGTCATAAAGCTGCTTATGAAGATTATTTCAGGCGTTTGTCCGTCTGCTTGAGTAGATGTAGTCTAATAATTACTGATTTTGAATATTTTACTGCCAGCTGTTCATCAAGATATGAGTCAGTTGGTTAGTTATGGGTGAATTTTTCATTAGGATTTAAGCTCCTTAGACGCTTCTGAAAATGTTTCCTTCTATCCTGCTGTCTAATCTGCTATCAGCATAGCAGAAATCCCATTAATTAAGGACTAAGACCTTTTATAACCATCCTCGCAGACTGCAGAATGCATTTGCCGTTGCTGTCCATGGGGTGAGTCCAACTCAGGGAGCTGCTGGTCATCTACAGCATCAGCCCCTGCAGGCACAGGAGAGGGACATGCTCAGGCTTCTGCCTGAAAGATGAAATTGTCCCGTAAAAGCAGGATAATCCCATGCGATGTAGAATTCGAGCCTGAGCTGTGGTCCAGTGTCAGCTACTTAATAAGACTTTTGACACTTCATGAGCTCCTTGAATAAAAAAAAAGCATTAGCACTGAGAAAGCATCCTACATGTCATGTCTGTCTTCTGGACTGCTAATATGCTATTAATACATTTTGTGTCTTGAGGAAATCTAGAAGGTAAATGAAGTTGATGAGTTGGGTGTAGTAGTCAACATCCAAATCTAAATCTTTGCTAACTCGAGATTACCAAATGTGACTCCCATCTACAAGAAGGGCTGAAAGGATCCAGGGAACTACAGACCTGTCAGCCTGACCTTGCTGCCAAGGCAGTCGATCATGGAGCAGATCATCCTGAGTGCCATCACACAGCGCATACAAGACAACCAAGTGATCAGGCCCAGCCAGCATGGGTTTATGAAAGGCAGGTCCTGCTTGACTAATGCGATCTCCTTCCATGACAAGGTGACCCGCCTAGGGGATGAGGGAAAGGCCGTGGGTGTTGTCTACCTGGACTTTAGTAAAACCTTTGACACCATTTCCCATAGCACTCTGCTAGAGAAACTGGTTGCTCATGGCTTGGATGGGTGTACTCTTTGCTGGATGAAAAACTGTCTGGATGGCAGACTCAGACTGGTGGTGAATGGAGTTAAGTCCTGTTGGTGGCCGGTCACAAGTGGTGTCTCCAGGGCTTAGTGGTGGAACCAGTTCTGTTTAGTATCTTTACTAGTGATCAAGACGGAGAGATGGAGGGCACCCTTGGGAATTTTGCAGATGACACTAAGTTGGGTGGGAGTGTTGATCTGCCAGAGGGTAGAAATGCTCTTCAGAGGGACCTGGACAGGTTGGATCATTGGAATGAGGTCAATTGTGTGAGGTTCAACAAGGTCAAATGCCAAGTCCAGGGTCACAACAATCCCTGGCAGCGCTACAGGCTGGGGAGGAGTGGCTGGAGAGCTGCCAGGCAGGGAGGGATTTGGGAGTGCTGGTCAACAGCCGTCAGAACATGAACCAGCAGTGTGCCCAGAGGGACAAGAAGGCCAACAGCATCCTGGCCTGTATTAGGAATAGTGTGGCCAGCAGGACCAGCGCAGTGTTTGTGCCCCTGTACTCAGCACTGGTGAGGCTACACCTCAAATCCTGTGTTCAGTTTTGAGCCCCTCACTCCAAGAAAGGTATTGAGGTGCTGAAGTGTGTTCAAAGAAGGACAACAAAGCTGGTGGAGGATCTAGAGGACATGTCGTATGGGAAGTGGCTGGGGAAACCGGGGTTGTTCAGCCTGATTAAAAGGAGGCTGAGGGGAGACTTTCTTGCTCTTTACAACTCCCTGAAAGGAGGTTGTATCGAGGTGAGGATTGGTCTCTTCTCCCAATTAACAAGCTATAGGAAGAGAGGAAATGGCCTCAGGTTGTGTCAGGGGAAGTTTAGATTGGACATTAGGAAAAATTTCTTCACTGAAAGGGTTGGTAAGCATTGGAACAGGCTGCTCAGGGAAGTGGTTGAGTTTCCATCCCTGGAGGTGTTCAAAAGACATGTAGATGTGGTGCTGAGGGACATGGCTTAGTGGTGGACCTGGCATTGCTAGGTTAACAGTTGGACTTGATGATCTTAAAGGTCTATTCCAGTGTAAATAATTCTATGATACTGTGATTCTAAACCTGTTATGTCATTTGTAAAGGATTGTGAGAGCTGAGCTTTCAAGAAGATCGTTAAAACTAATACATGTTGACTCATTATTGACAGGCTGAGGGAGCTGGGATTGTTCAGCCTGGAAAAGAGAATACTCTAGGGGGAACCCATAACTGCCTTCCAGTACCTGAAGAGAACCTACAGGAAGGCTGAAGAGGGACTTTTTACAAGAATGTCCAGCAATAGGACATGGGGAGAATAGGTTTAGGCTGCATCTTAGGAAGAAATTCTTCAGCACCAGTGTGGCAAGACTCTGGAATAAATTGCCCAGAGAAGTTGTGGATGTTCCCTCCCTGGAGGTGTTGAAGGCCAAGTTGGATGAGACCTTGAGCAACCTGGTCTAGTTGGGAGGTATCCCTGCCCATGGCAGGGAGATTGGATTAGATGATCTCTAAGGTCCCTTCCAACCTAGGCCATTCTATGATTCTATGAGTCAGTTCTATGATTCCATGATTCTGTGATTCTATTATTCATTAAGTGACATAAGAAGAGCATAAAGTGAAAGAAACCCTAAGAACGTATACACTGTAAAGCTGTGTATATTATACAGACCAACCAAATTCAAATGGCAAAAGGGTGTGAGTTGTGAAAGCCGTGCTGCTGCTGGGACTGCTCATCCACAGGCTGTAGGGTCTGGATGGTCCCTGCAGGGCAGCACTGCCTACAGCCTCTCAGGGGCTCGTGCTGTTGATTGCTTTCCTCTTGGATATCCTATCTGGTGTGCGTGTCATGCCATTTGAACGTGCCTTCCTTTCTTCCCTTCCCAGGGAATGGCTTTTACACTTGAAGAGAGGCTGCAGCTGGGAATTCATGGCCTCCTTCCTCCTTGCTTCTTGAGCCAAGATGTTCAAGTCCTCCGTGTGATGAAAAACTACGAGAACAAATCTGATGATCTAGACAGGTATGTCAAAAACATCTTATTTCCTCCTCCCTCACCCTTTAGCTTTCAGTTCTTTAAAGAAGACTTGAAGATCCTGCTTCAAGGCACACAGGTTTCCCTTTGAGTTGCTTTTTTCCAGCTGTCCATACTCTCCAGCACCAGGAGTGTTTATTCCAGCCTGTCCACCTTCGCTTTAGTTATATGACATCCCAGTCCCACAATAGTACTGGTACTGCTTTTTCCTACCACCACATTGCTGGAGAGTCCTGGTATTAGCCTAGTAATTCACTGTACTTTGGGTACAAGTGCACAACGAAAGGCAGTCCCTGCCCCAGAGCACAGGAGGTGAAGTGAACACATGTGCTGTGTGTACCTGTCTGAGTACCGGATAGGAGCACGTGCACCATCGGTACATTCACTGCAATACTGGATGGAAGAACAGAAAGAATTTGCCAAGTGGTAGGAAAAAAAAACTAAAAAAAAACAAACAGAAGCAATGATGTGCATTGATTAATCTTTCTGTCCCTGAGTGTCCGTTACATCCAGTGTTGTTCATCAGGGTTATTGATGGAAGATGGTGTTTAACTCTGTATGGCAACTGCATGAGTTTCAATAAGGCCAAATGCAGGGTCCTGCACTTCAGCCACAACAACCCCCAGCAGCCCTACAGGCTTGGGGAGCAGTGGCTGGAGAGCTGCCAGGCAGGGCAGCCCAACCTGGGGTTGCTGGTGGGCAGCCAGCTGAACATGAGCAGCAGTGTGCCCAGGTGGCCAAGAAGGCCATTCCTGGCCTGTATCAGGAATAATGTGGCCAGCAGGACCACTGAAGTGATTTTTCCCCTGTACTCAGCACTGGTGAGGCCACACCTTGAGTCCTGTGTTCAGTTTTGGGCCCGTCACTCCAAGAAAGACATAGAGGTGCTGGAGCGTGTCAAAGGAAGAAGGGCAACAAAGCTGGTAAAGGGTCTAGAGCACAAATCTTGTGAGGAGCAGCTGAGAGAGAACTGGGGTTGTTTAGCCTGGAAAAAAGGAGGCTGAGGGGAGACATTCTTGCTTTCTACAACTACCTGAAAGGAGGCTAGAGAGAGGTGGGGCTTGGTCTCTTCAACCAAGTAACAAGTGATAGGACAAGTGGAAACGGCCTTGAGTCGCACTGGGCAAAGTTTATGTTGGATATTAGGAAGAATTTCTTTACTGAAAGGGGTCTCAGGCATTGGAATGAGTTGCCCAGGGCAGTGGTGAAGTCCTCACCCCTGGAGGGATTTAAGAGTCATGTAGACACGGTGCTCAGGGATATGGTTTAGTCAGGGACTTGTCAGTGTTAGGTTAGTGATTGGACTCAATGATCTTAAAGGTCTTTTCCAATCTGGGCAATTCTGTGATTCTGTGTGACTCCTGTTGTGACAGGTTTTGCATCTCCATCTGTCTCAGCTGTCGTTGGTCTGGAGAAGGAGGCAGCAGGACTCCTCCCCTGTAGAGCAACTGAATTGGCTTTTCTGTGTTACGAATGCCCGTGTCGACCTTGCAAATAGTGTATTTCTGGAGGTGTGTGATGCCTTTTTGAAGACACACTGCAAGATTGGGCACCGATCGCAAAAGGGAGTTTGTTGTTACGTTCATAAAAGTTTCTCAGACAGAAAATCATTTGCAATCTCTCTTTATTTTTCTCAGCTTTTTGTTTTTCTGACTTCAGTTTGGCAAATTCATTCATAGCAAATGAAGCATTTTCAAGAAAGCAAAACCTTTGGAGAAATATAATGTATTCTAAGTCACTAAGTCGTCATATAAACCCGGTGATGCTTGTGTAAGTCTGGACAACACTAAGAATACAAAGTTGATTTAACATTTTCTAAAGTAATGGGTTTGTCTTTTATTTTTTTGAAAGAAGGAGCTTAGCTGTCCTTCTGATTTTAGTGATTAAGTAATTGAGAATGCAGGATAATGGAGAGAGAGATTTTGTGAAAATATTTGAGGAAACACAGTGCTTTGAAATGTTCATCCTAACATTTGCATATATGCATATTTCATCTTCCAGACTGCATAATAAATTTTGATAATACAGATGATGTCCCGCTCTGTCTCAGGTAGCCCTGAAGTCTGCTTTTGGCCTTTTCCGTTGTATTTGCTTTTAATGCAAATTCCAAAATTCTGAGGTTACGCATGGGTCGACTTCCAGCCCTGCCGAGTCTTTGCAGGCAGCTGGTGAGGATGGTGGAGCTGCTCAGGTCCTCTGGGAAATCGTGCTCCAAGTATCTGCTCATGATGTAGCCCTGAGGAGTGTCAGGGCTTGGGAGAACTGAGTATGTATGGAGTGAGCCGACTGCTGCTTTTTATAAAACTGCCAACACCCATAAATACTGATACACTTCTATTTTATTTTACTTTTAAGATACGTTCTTCTTATGACATTGCAAGACAGGAATGAGAAGCTTTTTTACCGAGTGCTGACCTCCGACATCGAGAGATTCATGCCCATCGTTTACACCCCAACGGTTGGCCTGGCTTGTCAGAAGTACGGTTTGGTTTTCAGGAGACCGCGGTGAGTGAAGACACTCTTCTTCCCTATTTTTTTTTAACTTCGTGTGAATGTTTCTTTTGTATCGACAGTCCATCTTTATGTGGGTGGCCTGAAACATCTAAAAGTCGATCCCTTGTCAAAAGATGGACCAGCAAGCAGCTTTGTGTGTGTACATTTGATGATGAGCTGGGGAGTCGAGAATAGCTCTGCCTTCTTCCTATAAACACCAGACAGAGTGGTTTTGTTCTCAAACAGTGCGGTACAGTCTGTGCAGCTTAGCTCCAAACAGCTCGCTGAACTTATGGCTGCACCCCTCTCCATCTGCTGTCTCGGGAGCACGGAGTGCCTTCTGCAGCGCTGGCGTTGGAGTAATTGCTGGATTTTGGATACGTTGTGCTGATTTTCAGCTTTGTGTGCACTTGCCCCCCTCCAAGAATAAGTTTTTGTAGATGATGCTCTGCATGGGTGCCTTCCTCGCTGCTCCCAGGGCACTTACTGTGTAAATTCATGCAACATTAAACACTCTGTACTATGTTGGAAGGCCCTGTTCTGCATAATTCTTTTTAATGATTAATGTTTAGATAAAGCCCTCATTAGCATCCTGAAATACATTTTAGTCCTAGCCTGAAAACTCAGCAGTAAGCTTTGGTTTTCTTTGCAAGCTTTTTGTTTTTTTGTCCTTAAAATGTACCAGTAGGCAGATAAACATTTTAGCTTTTGCTATAGGAATAGGCAAAGTAAAGCAATAGAATAATACCATTTTAAGAGCATTTCACAAACATGAGGTTTAACTGCAGTTTCAGCTAAGAGTCCTGTGGTAGATGGGGAAACTGAGGCAGGTTCTGCTGACCGATTCAAGGTCACAGGGAATCCTTGAAAATGTAAGGACTGGGTAGACAGGTAATGAATAACATGTTATGGATAAGATTGTCCTGGCAAATACCCTTTCATCCTGCTTGTCATCAAAATTTCTAGTAAAGCAACTGTATTCCTTCAGGTAAGCTGCTCCTCAGGATTACTTTCTGGCTTGTGTGTGTCCCAGGTAATTGTGTTCTGCTCCCTGATGCCCAGCTTCTGTATCTGCCGGGCTCTCTGAAGTCCTTCATACCCCTCCTCGTCCTCAATGTGCACGAGGAAACCAGAGAAGAAATTGCTCTTTGTGCAGGGGAGGACACTAACTCGTGTGCAGGAGTAAAAGACAGCAGAGGTAGGAGAGCCCAGGTTCTGTCCCCTGGGGTGGAGCTGTGAGCTCTGTCAGGCAGGGAAGAGCACACTGCTGGGTCTCAGCTCATCAGAATTCACAGCAGCACTTCCTGCAGTCCGACCGCCGTGTCTTTGCCGTCAGTCTGCCTTTACCTTGCAAGAAGTTAAAACAATATTTGGAAGCTTTTCTTCTTTTATTTTCCATCCCTGATGTTATCCTCAGGAGAGCAGGAGTGTCTTTCCGTATACTGGACTCTTTCTGCAGTTGTTGCTGTTGGAGAATTCCCTTTCCTGCAACTCACTTTTTTTCTCATGTTTTAAACTCACAGTATTTTACCAATGTGGTAAGAACATCTGTTCTCATCAGCTGACAGCTTTACTGCTGAACTTGGGCTTGGAGCTTTTCTGGATTCCAGCCCATGGCTTCCGCAGGAAAGGGCAAGCTATCATGCCCTTAGTACACTGAATTTCCTATGGCAGGGAGTTTGTTTCCCTGAAGATGGAGAATGAATTTCAGATTTGTTTTTAATCAAGGTTATTTGAGCAAAAGAATGTTTTTCTTGCAGAGAGAAAAGAGCTATTATATCACGGGAACTGATGAGATTAAAATGAGAATCATTCATATGTGCTTTTTTAGTTAAGCGGACTCTTACTGTCTTGCAGTATGTATTTTCTCCCCTGGAGCATACTGTGTACATCAGAAGATGACCTGTGAGACACTTACTTCAGGGTAGGATGCCAGCTCTTTCTGCTGAAAACATTGGGACCTGCAGATTTGGGGAGTTCTGAAATTAAGATCTAAATCTGAATTTCTAGCTCTTCTCATGTTTCTTTTCCTAAGCCACACTGGCAGTCTGAAAAGCTGATTCTTCTAACCTAATTTTATTTGTATCAGAAATTTTTTAAAACAAAATTAAACCAATGTAAATATATTTCACTGTTGTTTTAGGGAGAACATAGCACCTAGAACTGGAGAGAATCTCTAAGCCATTCAGTTTTGCTCTGCTGTCACAGGAAGCCTAATCATATAATCCTGTTCATTAACTGATCATGTTTTATTTTAAATTTGCAATAAAGCTGCCCTACAAAGCCCGTTCCGGTACTTAACTCTCATGTAAGTAGAAACACTTTTTCCTCTAGTATATAACCTTAATGCTCTTTGCCAATGTCATCCTCTGTACAGTAGAAGACTGGGATCATGGCCAGCCTGGTGGTTTTCTTGCCTGGGGCTGTTCTGCCCAGTTTGTCCCACTCTGGAGTCTCCTGTTTGGCTACGTTTCTCCTGAAATGCACCACAGAAAAGCAGTCACCCCTTTGCCGTGGAGGACTGGCAGTGTGGAGGGACTGGAGCAATTAGCTTTCGGCTTTTGCGAACATCCCAGTGTGCCCTCGCCTGTTTTGGCATTATCTGTGTGGTTTGGTCATTGTAATTCATTTTGTCATCTTCTCCCAGTGAACCTTTTCTTTGACACAATTAGCCCGCCAGATATGTGCCACTCTCTCATTCTGCTTAGCATTTCTCCTCACTACATGTCCTGCTGTGAACTCTGTCCTGTTGGTTTTGGGTCATCCCTCCAGTGAGTCAAAACCTTTCTGGAGTGCTGCGCCTCTCAGCTCAACTCTTTGGGCAACAGAGAGCTGGTTCCAATGTTTGCTGCAACTATTACCTTTTCATCTAAACTGTCATTTTCAATGCTGTTGATCATAGAGTCATAGAATCATAGAATGTCAGGGTTGGAAGGGACATCAAAGATTATCTAGTTCCAACCCCCTGCCATGGGCAGGGACATCTCCCACTAGATCAGCCTGCTCAGAGCCCCATCCAGCCTGGCCTTAAAAACTCCCAGGGATGGGGCTTCCACCCCCTCTCTGAGCAACCTGTGCCAGGGTCTCACCACCCTCATGGGGAAGAACTTCTTCCTAACGTCCAATCTGAACCGATCCATCTCTAGCTTCAATCCATTCCCTCTAGTCCTATCACTACCCGACATCCTAAAAAGCCCCTCACCAGCTTTCTTGTAGCCCCCTTGAGATACTGGAAGGCCACAATAAGGTCTCCTCAGAGCCTTCTTTTCTCCAGACTGAACAACCCCAACTCTCTCAGTCTGTCTTCATAGGAGAGGTGCTCCAGCCCTCTGATCATCCTCGTGGCCCTTCTCTGGACACGCTCCAGAACATCCATATCTTTCTTGTGCTGTGGGCTCCAGAACTGGACGCAGTACTCCAGGTGGATCTCACAAGGAGTACTGGCAGAGAGATCAGGCACGAGAGATGAAATATCTCAGTCTTAAAACACCACATGGTGCTCCAAAATGGATGGACGTGTTAAGCACTGGAACAGGCTGCCCAGGGAAGTGGTGGAGTCACCATCCCTGGAGGTATTCAAAAGAGTTGTAGATGTGGTGCTGAGGGACATGGTTTAGTGGTGGATCTAGCATTGCTAAGTTAATGGTTGGACTCGATGATCTTAAAGATCTTTTCCAACCTAAACGATTCTATGATGTGCATATATAGCACAGCTTATGGTGAGGAGGGAAGTCTACAAAAAATTAGGCAGTCTCTCTGCGGCCACAGCAGCAGCAATTAGTGACCTGTGGGCACAGTAGACTTCTTCCCTGTGAGATCTTTCTCAGCCCCATTAGGGCTTGGCTTTATATTTGAAAGCTGAGCCTGGAAGGCTTAAAGCATGAGTAACTTGCTTACAAAGCAACTCTTGCATGAGAGCATCTGAAAGCAGTTCTGTGAGGTCCAACGGGGCTTCTCTCATCAGAATACGCTTTTCAGTGCTCGCATGGCTGCGATTTTTTTTGCCAGATACTACTGTCATAACCGCAGGACTCGATGCCCCTTTTACATTTCCTGGTCTCTATATACAAACTTTTACCCACACTTTTACTAGTCTAGTGTCCAGAGTTCTACTTCCAGGTCAGGGCTCCTGCTTCCCCTCTGCCAAAAGATTTATCTGCTCCAAATGGAATCAGACACTCGCTCTTTTTTCCCTTCTAAAAGCTACCCAGCCAGCAGTCTGAAAATACGGGCTTTCTTTGTTTACCAGTAGAAAAGAGCTACTAGGTAAAAAAAGGATTTACAAACATCCAAATCTTGACGAGTTTATCGATGATGCCGATAGTCTCCCCACTTCTTCTGGTGGGTCAGGCAGAGCTCCTGATGCCCTGGCATATTCTTGTCTCTGCCTTACCCAAACTCCTACTGCCTCCCCAAACTGCTGTTCTCTTCAGGAGTCGCTTTAAATTCTTCAAACAGGCTCTTTTTAATTTTGTTTTCTGTGGCCTCAGTCTTTTTCCTATGTCATGAAGACTTAGAGGCTTAGAACAACTGGAAAAGAGGTGGAACCATCAGATTATTGAAAATGACATTCTGGTACTGTCTCCTAAGAGCTCTGAAGTTTTTGCTGGAAGTTGTTTATGTTGAATCACATTTTTCCTATCTTTTTTTCCAAGCAGCTCCCTGTTGAGTCACCAATATTCATTTATTCAAAGTCATGCAACAAGCATTAAAATCTTCAGATCAAAGTACGATATTTTAAATTTTTGAATTTTTAAAATAAAAAATCTAAGTTATTATGTAATTTGCAAGTACAGGTTGAAGTACCAAGCAATATGTCATGCTTATGATTAAGGACCCTGTCAAAATCTCTCTGCTGTGGTCAGACCACATTAAATAAACACAAGAGAAGAGCAAGCATGTTCTCTGATCCCATTAACAAGAAGAGTCACTGTTATCTTAGGAAATGCTTCTACCAGCCCTAAAAGCTTTCAGACTGTGATTGGGAGTCCTTTTTGCTTGAGGTTAAAGACACAAAGTCCTCTGTAAAGAAAAGTGCAAAGTAGTATTGTGATATTTGTGCTCTTTTTTTGCTTTTTCTTTTTTTTCAACGTAAAATGTAGCTAATGAATATCATGGGGGTCCTTCTGCAGCACAGGACTGAACACGTGCAATGCTCTTTAAAAGGTATTTTTTGAGCTGGAGGATTTCTTTTAATTGTGATAGTATCTTTGGAAGGAGACTTTATATTTTTTCAAAAGGAGAAAGCACAGAGGGAACTTATCTCAGGGCATAGAGTCATGGGGTTTATTTCTTCTGTGATAGTGACGGATAGTTTATTACAGTGGCATCAAACCAGAGTCCTGGCTAATTCCTGAGCATACTGGTGTTTGAAAGCATAAAGTTCTCAGCTGCTCCTAAAAAGCTTTTGGCACCCCCTGAGAGCGGGACTGGAACAGGTCAGTGCGTCACCATTGGAGGAAACTGTGGGGACAGAGAAAACTTGCTTAAGTTCACTCCTCTCTTCTGGAGGCATAAATATCCTTGCAGAACAATGCAAAACATGTTGGGGTGAAGCTGAACCTGGAGAATGAAAGCTAACAGGATGCAGATGGTGCGAGAATTGAGTCTGACAGAGTAATCATCTGTGTCTCCGATGAAAAACGAGCAAGTGTAACATCAGTCAATCTGCAGAATTGTCTTGTCAACAGAGCTGACTCTGCTGAGACGCTGCTTTTTAATATGTTGCACAGTCTGAGCTGCAGGAAAGTTAAATGACACATTTCTAGACACTTTAAACTCAACCCAAATGGAAATTAGAACAAAGGTGCAAATCCCATAGACTTGTCTATAACCACAGAGTTGTCTGCACTCCCTCTTCTATTAAACAGTGGAGACCAAAAGTGAGTGGGAAGGCTGTGTTTTAGATTATCGTGCTGAAAACTGTGCTTTGAAACCCTTTTCAGCAATCTCTGCTTCTCGTAAAAACATTGGTTGTCATAACTTCGCTTGTTGCCACCAGCCTGGTTCAGCCTTTTTCCAGAAGCAGCTGAAGTCAGTGTAAGAGAAGATGAATGTGTTTAATGATCTGCATTTAGGTAACATCACCACGAGCAGACTCAGAACAGATTGAGGAGAAAAATATGGAGACTGTGCAGTGAGGAAACTCTGAACAGTTTGGCAGGAGATGTAGGTAGGAGACAGTCCTTGGTATGGGAACAGCTGTGGAGTGAGGAGGAGACCATGGCTGGAGTCAGTAAAGAGGAAGCATTTAGTGCAGAGGGAGCCCAGGGCTGCTGAGAACATCTCAGCCTGTCTGGAAACTTCTGCTGTGATGTGGCAAAGGAGTTCAGGCGTTCCCATCGCTCCCTCTGTTGTGACCCCATTTTTCCAGGTAAGCCCTTTCAGCTTGCTGTACCCCCATCCTTGTCCCTTCTGTGTTCCCTTTTCAGTTCTCAAAAAAGGTGGAGGAGCACAGATTGGTTTCTGGGCATAGTGAAGGAAGAGCTGGTGTATCAGCCATGATCTGAAGCACCGTGAAGACTGGGAGAACAGGATGGACACTGTTGGTGTTGGGAGGCTGTAGCACAGTTAGAATCATAGAACAGTTTTGGCTGGAAGAGACCTTCAAGATCATGGAGTCCAACCTTTTCCTAGCCCTATGAACACCACTAAACCATGTTCTTCAAGGCAACATCTACCCGTCTCTTAAACACCTCCAGGGACGGTGACTCAGCCACCTCTCTGGGCAGCCTGTTCCAATGGCTGACAACCCTTTCCATAAAGAAATTCTTCCTAATATTCAACCTGAACCTCCCCTGGTGCAACTTAAGGCCATTTTCCCTCATCCTATCACTTGCCACTATGGAGAACAGACCAGACCAGAACCACCAGCTATTACATTGTGATGGGAGTGAAAAAGGACTTAGATTTTTTTCATTAGAAAAACAATCAGTGCTCCTCCTTCCATATCTCCAGTCTTCTCTCTCTCTCCTCCTTCCTTTTCCTGAACAAAATGTAGGTACAACCAAGAGAAACTTCCATGGGCAGGGGGCAAAATCTCAGACCCACTGAAGTTGACAGTGAAGTCTCATACTAGTTTATGAAGGTCAGGCTTTCCCCTTCTGTCAGAGGTGATTCGGACTGTTGAAATTCCCTGATTTACCACAAAAAAACTCTAAGGAAAAGGTGGAGTTGGCCAAATGAAAGAGGTTGACCTGCTGAAGGAAATTCAAGAGGATGTTTTTATCTTTAACCTGGCATAAATCTATGCTGCTGCCACAGGGAACAACCCCACCTTAAACAAAAAACACCAAAGACAGGGAGGAGTATTATTTAGAATAGTGAATACCAGGATGTAAATTGAAGGGGAAATAACTCTGGCTACATGAAAACCTTTGACAGCAATATCCATTGGGCTGTGGGACAGCCTCCCATGGACTCCGCATCATGTCTTGGGGATATTTTTTGTGAGGAGCAATCCACTTCTTTAACTGTTTGTGGATTTTTTTTATATTAATAAATGATACAGTTTTACCATATATTGGCTTTTATGTGCCACTTCAAGGTAACTGTGAGAGGCAGTCTCATGTTGCTGTGTAACAGCTGTGGTGATGGAAGACCTGCTGTAAAAGCTGCTACTATTTTCTGTATTTGCTGTAATCTATGGCAAAAGTTCAATTTTTTATTAGGTAGATTCACTAAGACAGGGTATGCCAAGTTAGCTTTAATTTTTGTGAAAGCTGATTGCTCTGGTATTGTCAAAATAATATTTTTTTCTTTGTCAAACTTTGTCCTAAGAATTAGTGCTCATTCTTGGGGCTCCCTGCAGTGCACTTTAAAAGTGAAGGTGTGGGTCACACAGTGCAGGAAGGAAATATCATCAGGGTAGGACTTTACTTAACTTCCCATCAATCTTTGATCCCACCTTAACCTCTGTATTATCAAGTAAAACAGAATGCATTTTATGTGCTTAGCAGGGAAAACAGATAAGGGCTCCTTGGTCAACATCACTGAGCGACAGCACCGACTGCCCATCTCAGCTCGTTTCTCTTTGCAACCCTGTAACCTTCCAGTTACTGAGACGCTGCTGGGATCCAACATACAGTCAGGTTTAGGGCTGAGCCTCCAAAAAGGCAGAGAAAAATCAGGGCTCAGCTAGATTTTCCTACGCTTCAAGTTGTTTTCAAACGGAGGGCTTCAAGCCCGTGGAGTGTGGTAAATGAAGCAAAGGGTACTGAATCTGGAAAATGCCCACGTTTGCTGGTTGGTGGAATCCCTGAATGGTTGGGTCTTAAGTCACACCTCAAAGCCTGCTCTTTACCCTTGTGAATCTGTAAATTGATGCATGGGTGGCAGAGTGGTTTCAGGCAGCGTGGTTTCTCCCTCTCCCTCCTGCACATCGGCAAAAAGTGAACTCTGGATGCTGAGGGTTTGCAAGAGTCAGACTGGGTTAGCTCTTACCCAGCTCTTGGCTCCAGGGGCTCAATCCTTGCATAGACCTTCTCAGAAGTCCTCTTGAACACCACTGTTGAAACACTGTTGCTGGAAAGGACACTTGGAAAAAATTGGTTTCTGAAGCTTTCAAATACAGGCAGGATTTAACGCCTGAGTTATGCTGTGACATGACAGTTCTCTGGTTAAATCAGAGAATCCAGTTCCGAGAATCCAACAGGGACAAGCATGAGAAGCCAAGACCAACGTGTGTCTGTTTGCCTCCTACCTTAAGCCTAGACTGTGGATAGCAGAGATTCATTAGGGACATGATGCCAACCCTCTGCATTTTCACATTGCTGCAGAATGGCCAATAACAGTAGTTACTGAACTGGTCTTTCTCCCTGCAGAGGAAGAAAGGACAATTTATTCTTTAAGCTGTTTCCTGACTAACAGAACAAATGAATCCAGGATTCCTCCTGGTTTCCGTCCACTGTTCCCTAACACTTCGTATTTGTGATACCTTTTTTTCCCTTTCACATCCCTTTCATCCCATCTCCACATCCATCTGTGCTCCACCATCGCCACCCAGACCAGCTTGTGCTTCTCCCCTTCCCTCACCTCCTCTTTTGGGAGCAGCGGTCACAGCTCTGAGCACTCTGCTTGTTGTCCCCTCTGGTTCCTATCTGTGCATTTTTGATCCTGCTCCATAACCATTCCCTTTTTTACCTTTGGTTTCCTTTAGAGTCAGCTTTTTCCTCCTTTTCCCTGCCTTCTACTTAGTCCTGCAGCCCAGGAAGGCTCTAAGGTTTTACTAGAACTGGGCTAGTGAAGGCTCAGTAGGAACTAGGTGTGAAGCAGCACATGTTGTATCAAGCTGCAAGCTATCTTTTTGGCCAACTGTCAGAAAAATTGTCAGAGGAAGATCTATATTCCCCTCCCTGGAGCAGTAGGGACATGAACCCCATTATCTTTTCCCTTTATCTCAACCGTGATTTCCATAAAGGGTTGTAGGAACAAATGGCTTTGAGACCTTTGCCTTTCTGATAAATCTGCTTGAAATGAGCTAGCAGGTAAGAAAGGACACAGAGTGATTGTATAAGTTCCCTTTTCCTGGGGAAAAAACCTGCTAAAATAGTTCTAGGTGTTAATAACTCGACGGGCTAAGAGACGGATCCAAAAGTTTTGCTTTAGGCTCAGATCTGGACCTTCCTGCTGTGGCAGGGCTTGGACTATGCCCAAGAATTGGGAGGGCTGCGTCTTGCACCGAAGCCTGCACGCGCTGCTCTCTGCGTTTGGGAGCACTCACTCCTGTGTGCTCATTCAAATCTCTCTGTTTCTGATCTTTGGCAGTTTCCTACAGCTTAGCTGCTTGCTGACCCTGAGGATCATGGAGATTTTGCTATCTGGATCCAGGGTGGATAGTGAATCTTCCATTATTGTACCTTGGAGCCTGCATCTGCTGGCTCCCGCGCTGAATTTTGGTTTTCCTGCCTAAAATATATGATGACAACTATCAGGACATTTACAGTATTAATGCAGTCATTCGTGTTTTAGATTATTTGACATTAAATCTCTTAATGTAATTAAGTTATGGGATATTGCTTTATAAATCTCTGTATAGATTTCATTAATAGCTGACTGTTCTTAGTTTTGACCATTCTTTCATCAGTACCTCAGGGTACTGTTCAGCATCCTACAATTTACAAAGAAAATTATCTAAAACAACAGAAAGTTCTTGGCTTTTATTATAAACAAACCTGCAAAAATAGCTGATGAATCACTGCATAGATTTCGTCCAATTTGATGTTTAATTGTACTGTATTTAGACAGATCAGGGCATGCTAGCACATATCTTCTCTCCAAGGCCTGTAGCCCACAGGCATTTATAATCTCAAGCTCCCTAAAAGAGCCAAGCAATTTCAATGTTTATTTTGTTGTTCTGAAGCCTCTTATCCTGTTCTGGCAGAGTCTTGAACCAAAAAAATCAACAATAGGGGTGCAGCTGGTGGAAGTGTCTCCAGAGGCTCATATTGCTCAACCTGGCAATTTTATGTATGAGTTTTGAAAGTGTAAATAAATAAAATCAAATATAGGGTTTTACTGTAACCACATTTTACTGCATCTCTGGCACAGACTGGCCGTGCATCCAGAGCAGGTCGTCCAGACGGTTCCTTTGGCACGGTAGTGACAGTTTTCTGTGGTTAGAACGCGACGAAAGCCAAGGCCACCAGCTGATCCCTCCCATGGACGGCCCAGATACCTACTGGTCATCTGGGCTTGAGGCATAAGTCAACCAAACCCCAAAGAGCACAGAGCGGCTTGGAGCCGCAGTCGACATGCTTCCACGGGGACAAGCCAGCTCGTCTTTTTCTTTCCTGAGCATGACGGTAATTTTGCCAGGTGAGCCTCAACATTACTCTGAGATGGTCTTGCTCAAAGCTTTCCAAGAGCGTCATGCCATTTTGCAAGGCAATGGCTGTGATTGCTACAGAAGGTCACCTTGTGCCATGCTTGTGAGCCAGGCTCTTCTCAGTGATGTCCAGTGATAGGACAAGGGGCAACGGGTGCAAGCAGGAGCATAGGAAGTTCCACAGAAACATAAGCAAATACTTCTTTACTGTGAGGATGACACAGGCTGCCCAGAGAGGTTGTGGAGTCTCCTTCTCTGGAGACATTCAAAACCTTCCTGGACATGTTCCTGGGTGACCTACTCTGGGTGATCCTGCTCTGGCAGGGGGGTTGGACTAGGTGATCTTTCGAGGTCCCTTCCAACTCCTGACATTCTGTGATTCTGTGATTCCTGTGCAACGTGGTATCTCAGTGTAAGTTTCTGACCCCTGTCTCACAACTTCTTCATCACTGTTCAGCAGCAGCCTCGTGCAGCCTCGGATGTCGGCAAAGGTCTGACTCATCTCTGTTTGTTGCTTTTTGAAGCGATGGTTTCCCATAGACTTCCTACCCATTCTGAGGGGAGCCCAGCCCCCGCTAAGTCAAAACACTCAAAGGCTTTTTTGCGGATGGGATTTTATCACCTTCAGGTTGTGACTGGAGATGCTTAACCTTTGGCCTGAGCATTTTTGTTCCGAGAGTAAGCGTTTCCTATCTGGATGAAAACATTGAGTCGTGATTCCTACCTGTCCAAATATTGTGAATGTGTCCATTTTCTTAAAGCTAACCCACCCACAGTCTTTATCCTGTACTTGCTTGTGGAGCAAGTTCCCCTCATAGCACCTAGAGTAGAAGTTAAAAGTTGGGAAGAAAACAACACAAAAGCTTGAATTTTGTTGTCATATTCGTACTTTAGTCCTGCGGTTCGTTGCACACTGGCACGGCAGCACACACACGAGGAGCACGCTCCTTGCCATCACGCTTTCTTGTGTTGGATGACAGCGCAGTGTGTAAGTACTTGGAGCATTGAGGGCCTTAGCTAGTATTTTAATCTACTTTCCTTCATAGGTCCTTCTTCTCAGGAACAAGTAATTATATAAGGCAAAGACTGGTAGCTCGTTAAGGAAAATACCCCTGATGTTTCTTTTCTGAGAGCCAGTAAACAAGACAGATGGACTGACTGCTCTGCAGAAAGCACGTGGAACTTGCTGTTGGGTTTTTTGTGTTCTTCGTGCTATATACCAAATGCTGAAGAAGCCTGACGGTTGCAGCATCTGTAAATGTTGGATAATGCTGTGCAAATACATTCCTCACTTACTGAGCAACTATCTTTTTCTTCAGAGAGTAGTTGTTTTGGAGGAGTGAGGAAGGAAAAGAAGGATGAAGCTGCAGTAGTTGAGTGGGGGAGGTTTGTGTTTTTCAACTCTGATCAACTTAGAAGCTTCTGAGATGCTTCTAGTTGTGTCTCTTTCCCTTCACTGGGACATAAATATACAAATATAGTCCTAGCTCAGCTAGTAAGGAAAATTCACGTGAAGCAAGGAGTAGGGTCCTTTTGCTTCACACTAGTATGCAAGTCAGCAATCCAGTGCCATAATCTGTTCTACTCTTGTGTGGCTTTTGACCAGGATGGTGAAGTTGGTGGGTATAATTGCTGACTGGTTTTCATACACTTTACACACATCAGTTTAAAGAGGCCATTAACTATATAGATAAAACCAGACAACTGAAGTGCTACCCAAAGCCACAGCACAGGCCAAGGCTGCAAGAGGAGCACAGCACAGGCCAAGAGGTTTTACATGGAGCCTGATAAAGCAAAGGCATTGATTGCATTTGGTTATGTTGGATTTCTGCTTGATTGCATGTCAGAGGATAGAAAAGTGGGGCAAGATGACACCATGAGGGTTGCAAACACAGCCACAGAAGCACTGGTAATTGCTACGGAAAAGCTGTTGGGGAGAGAGAGGGAGGCTTTGGGTTAGAAGGGAAGTGAGGAGAGATTTGGAGCTGTGAGAAAAGAAGTTGCATAATCTTTTTCACTCCCCTCTGAGTTTTGGGAAACAAAGCTTTGTACATTCTCTGTAAATAAACAGAGTGCTTTAGAGATAGCACTGCTGGCTCCATCATACAATGTTTCGTCTAAGGGGAAGTGGCTCACAAGGCAGGATTGCAAACCATGAAGAACAGAAAGAGGAACACTACTTTGCCTTATTGAAGAAGCAACCATTCACTGAAAGAAAGCATTAAGGAATATTCTTGTTTCTTAATACCTGAGACATGTTAAAACTTGTTCCTTCCCAAATGTCTGCAAGAAATGAACATTATTCTAAAAAGCCACCATCAGTGTCTGGCATTGCTTCCTCTGGACATCAAATGTGTCCCGTCTCCCTTGTCCCTGAACTCTTTCTAAAATGGGCCTTGCAATTCTGGGGTTGTCTTTGTTGTGAGTCTTTCAAAGTGCCATCAGAATCGCCAAGATCTAGCTGGTACTGAGCACCACAGCACGATCCTTCGCATGGTAAGCTGTGTAGCTTTATAATTCCTGGAGCACTTCCACTTGTTCAGCCAGAACAAAATCAGAAGGAAGAGAAAATATCTTGGTTTAGGGATGAGAAAGGGTCCTGTGTGGTGTAGGAGAACATATCCAACCCCTTTGACAGATGATGCAATGATGATCTGCAGTCTGCCGGATCCTGAAGTCCAGTTTGAGCAGCTTGACTTGCTGAAATCCAGTTAGAAATATTGCCTTAATGACAAACTGAGAAGTTGTAACACTCCTCAACTTTCCTGGAACACTACAGACGTGCTCAGTGTCACAATAAAATCTTGTCTGATTTCCACCTTAACTAAAAGCAACTGTAGTGAAGCCTATGATGTTGATGGGCTGAATAGCAGACTGGAGCTCTGAAACCTTATTGAATGTGAGTTGGAGCATTCCCCACTCCGAATTACCCTCCCAAAGGTAACAGCTCTCTGACGGTTACTATTTAGCCAGAAATAGTGGTAGTGTGTGTGTACGTTCTGTCTTGACACTGCTGGGGCAGTTAATTTTTACCAAGCTCTGTTTCTTGTATTTTTACCCCGAAGAACATGTGTTTGACTTCCAGCTGTGTGCACAGCTGCTGCTCTGTGAGGGCAGAAGATATACAATGAAAAGATAAAGCTGTGCAATGACTAAGCCCATTTAGAGTGGCAGGGTCCTGGGCACAGGTGAGTCGTCTGGTCTGGTAAACCAAGATGTGTTTGCCCTATGCTGTGCCCATGTTACATGACTCGATGAAAATGATTTATCTTTTCAGCATTTTTTTTAATTGAATCATTTTTATTGGGTCCTAAGGGGGTTAAAGTAGAACTGCCTCATTGTCTGTTTCCCTGAAGCAATTTATCAACTGTAATCCCAAGAGAGATGGATGAGACACAATGATAAAGACAGCATCTGTTACATTCCCTCTTTAAGAGTGCCTAGGCTGCATATTTTCCTCAGAAAAATCAACTTAGTTTATTTTATTGCTGCTTGGATGTTTCTTGGATGTTTTATGGCTGATCCACATAGACTAACCTGTCCCTCTCAGTATTCAGATCTCTACCTTGCAGTCCTCAAAGGCACAGATAAGCTTTTGCTCCTGTTACCTCTCCTATAAGCTGTGTACCCTTGAGCGAAACCTGGCTGTTGCTCTTCCCTGTTCAGTCATCAGCAAACCTTTTCCTGAGTACAGTTTGAGAAGCTCCTCTGTTCCTTCTGACTGCCTTCCAGTTTCGGGAAAGATTAAGCCTCTACCAATTTTGGACATCTAACTTCAACAAGTTGGCCAGCTCATCTCTGTGGGTAACTTGTCATCAGCAGGGAAGGCAGGACTCTCCTGGCGACCACACCAAATGAGGACTTAGCTGTGAAGCTGAATCTGAGTTATCCTGAAACTAAAGTCTGATGTGCGTTTCCCTTTGTATCTTCTTAAAAACACAATAAATTCACTGAACTGCCTGTCAGGAGCTGGTCATTTCATACTTGGCCTGCAAAGGGACTTCCAGCCCACCACTACCAGGATCCCCTTCTGAATAGAGAAAGGGCATGGATGTGGTCTACCTTGATTTCAGCAAAGCCTTTGACACAGTCTCCCACAGCATCCTCCTGGAAAAGCTGGCAGCCCACGGCTTGGACGGATGCACCCTTCGCTGGGTTAAAAACTAGTTGGATGACTGAGAGTGGTGGTGAATGGTGCTGCATCCAGTTGGCATCTGGTGACCAGTGGTGTCCCCCAGCGATCAGTACTGAGCCCAGTCCTGTTCAGCGTCTTTATTGATAACTTGGATGAGGGGACCGAGTCTATCCTTAGTAAGTTTGCAGATGACACCAAGCTGGTGGGGAGTGTCCATCTGCCGGAGGGTAGGAAGCCACTGCAGAGGGACTTGGACAGGCTGAGTCGAAGGGCTGAGGCCAATGGAATGAAGTTCAACAAGACCAAGGGCAGGGTCCTACACTTTGTCCACAATCACCCCCTGCAGCACTACAGCCTGGGGGAGGTGTGGCTGGAGAGCGGCCCCGCAGAGAGGGACCTGGGAGTGCTGGGTGACAGCCGGTGGAACATGAGCCAGCAGTGTGCCCAGGTGGCCCGGAAGGCCAATGGCATCCTGGCCTGTATCAGGAACAATGTGACCAGCAGGAGCAGGGATGTAATTCTGCCCCTGTGCTCAGCACTGGGGAGGCCTCACCTCGAGCCCTGTGTGCAGGTCTGGGCCCCTCACTGCAAGAAGGATATTGAGGGGCTGGAGCAGGTGCAGAGGAGAGCAACGAGGCTGGGGAAGGGACTGGAGGGAAAGTCCTGTGAGGAGAGGCTGAGGGAGCTGGGGGTGCTTAGCCTGGAGAAGGGAAAGCTCTGGGGAGACCTTATAGTGGCCTTCCAGTACCTGAAGGGGCTACAGGAGAGATGGGGAGGCTCCAGCTGTTCACAAGGGTGTGTAGCAACAGGACAAGGGACAATGGTTTTAAACTAGAGAAGGGTAGATTTAGATTAGATGTTAGAAAAAAGTTCTTTGCAATGAAGGTGGTGAAACACTGAAACAAGTTGCCCGGAAAGGTGATGGAGGTTCCATCCCTGGAGACATTCAAGGTCAGGCTTGATGAGGCTCTGAGCAACCTGATCCAGTTAAAGATGTCCCTGCTCACTGCAGGGGGGTTGGACTAGATGAACTTTAAAGGTCCCTTCCAACCCAACACATTCTGTGATTCTGTGATTCTATGAATATTAAGGAAGGGAACACAAATTGTGAGAGGGGTACCTCTCCGTGCTTGGTTCTCAGTCACCGACCTGGGTCTCTGAACCAAGCCAGTACTTCCTCAGGGAACACTTGCCATGGTGATAGCTGTGAGAGCCCTTCCCAGGAATAACATAAAGTAGTCATCAGATTTTGGAAGACCCAAACTGAAATCTCTGTACTGCTAGATGCAGAGCAGGGGATAGAAACCAGCCCACTGCTCTCCTGAGACAATGGTCAGAGGCAAGAGCTCTGCAGAGGCAGCAGGGATCTGCCCTCTCCACTTTGTACGAAACTATTAACAGTTCATCGAGCCAGAGAGCCGATGGTGGGTACCCAACTAGGTTTCGACTTCTTCTGTGAGCACTGGATGTTTTTCGAAGGTGAAATAGCTGGTGGACTCCTTTCAGTACTGAAGAGATGTGAATGTATGAGGCATACAGCTAGACACTTCAGTAATAGGTGACCTTATTATGCATGGAAAATGTTACTGTAAAACAGTAGCATTCTTTTAAAATGCAATTCATAAAATATCTGCAATGATGTTACTAATTTGTGCTTTTAATTTCTGGTTAATCACTATTTTCGAAATGTAGATAGCAGCAGCACAGTACCCCTTTTTCATGAAGATTAACATCTGTGACTATTGCCTTTGAGATAGGCCATGTGTATGTGATTAGTTTGTTGGTTACTGGGCACAGTTTTAAAGAATTATGCTGAATAAATGAACCATTACTTCCCTGGTTTTTTGCATTTCTGATCTTTCTGTGTGATTGCGACTTGATCGGTGCACTTTTATTTTTCTTCTTTGCAAAGTAAAGGGCTTTTTTGTTAGGTTTCCCACAGTTAACTGTGGGAAGATATCTGCCCCCCTAGAAGAGTCTTGTGAGAAAAGTCCTTGCTGGAAAAAGTAGCCCAATTATGTTTGATTATTCATCACTCATATAAACTTACAATGGAAGTTGTTTTCAGTCTCCCCTTAAAAATGAGACTTTTTGTAGCTAAAATTTCACAGACCATGAGCTGAGATGAACTTAATGGGGCTGAGTAATAAATGTAAGCAGCAAAAATGCACTTCTGCGTTGTTCCAGCTGATACTAATCACCAGTGCCACTCCTGCTTTAGTGAGCAGATAACAAGGCAACAAAAATGGGTGCCTCCTCTTTTCTAAGAGGAGTCCTCCAGTTCGAGCCCTCGATTTATGCTGATTAGTGAGCACTGGGAGCGACACGAGCAATTTCCCCTTAGAGATACATGGAGGAGGTTGTTTCTTTGGGGTCAGTGCTGCCTAACAGGAGCTTCAAAAAAAATCTCAAAATATCTGAGCAGAGATCGGTTGATGGGAATAATGCTGTCCTGGGTATTGGGAGAATCCCTGCCAAGGATACTATTTCTGGTAATCACAGCAAAGAGGAGAAAAATAATTCACAGATCTAAAGTATGTTCCAAGAATGCTGTCTTTTTCGTTTGTAATTTTATTAAAAAGAAGGCATTTTTGTTTAAACCTTGAAGACCTTTGTGTTGAGAAGTGGTTAGCCTTAATACAATCAGTTAGCTATTGTCCATGCAAATTCTTTGTACTGAGGTTTCATCCCAACACTTAATTTTCTGTTTCACTTGTCAGAAATTTTGGTGTTTTTTCATTTGGTGAATACAAATGTCAAAAACTGGGGTCAGATACTCGGGAGGGAGAGGGGAAACAGTGTCACAAGGGCAGATTCGGCTTGGTCAAAGCTAATGCCGTGGCAGATACAGACCCAATCACATCCAGTGGAAACTCTGCTGACTAGAGAGGGGACCCGAAATGTCTAGCTCTGCAATAGCCATCCACACCACTGATGCTGGAAGCTGGGTGAGAAGGATCCTGCTTTCACTGTTTGAACAGCCAGCAGTAAGTGCCCTGGGAAAGAACGTGTGACAAGGTTTAAAGTAAAACCATGAGCCTCCCCTGCATTTATCAGAATTATTTTAACTAGAAAGCTCTTCTGCACTAAAGCAGAGTTTGCTCCCCAAAGCACTGGTGTTTCATGAGGATGAAATGTGGAACACCGGTGGCTGTTCACTGAAGTTGCCATTAAAGATCTTGAGCCTTGGGGTTTTGAAATGATAACTAAACTTGAGGTCTTATTTCCATGCCAGCGAATAACCTGGTTTTGTGCTCAGTAGTTCATTTCCCTGCATTTTCAGGTTTCCCTGTTTCATTTTATCTTGGAATTATTAATTCTATGACAAGGCTTCTTCTTCCTTTTTTCTTTTTTTCTGTTCTTAGGGGCTTGTTTATCACCATCCATGACAAAGGCCATATTGCAACAATGCTAAACTCCTGGCCTGAAGAAAATATTAAGGTACGTGGCATCTCACCTGAGGACTGGGAAATTACAGGGAGTTGGGTGGAAAATGGGATACCGAATGGAACTGCTTGGCATTATTTACAGAATTGCCTATTTAAAAGGACAAGCAAAGAATTACTCCCTTCCTCAGAGAGTTTCCAGGGTGGACTGCAGTTCCAGTCCAAGTTGGACTTCAGAGACTCTGTCATGTGTATATGCGTATGAACTTTATCAAAGGTAGCAGGACATTGGACAATAAAAAGAGTGTACATAATAATAAATTTGTGCAGAACAGGGGTCCTAGCAGAGAAGTAAGATATGTGTGTTGAAGAATTCTGTGGCTAACTCACAACTTATTAGGTGTACGAAAGCTCTTTAAGATTTCTCTGTAACCGTCTTACTTGTAGAACTCTTTCCCAAATCCAGTGAGTCATGCGGCATCCAGAACACTGGCAGCTCTGCAAATCATGTTTGATATCCAGCCGCTGAAAATATTACTGATGCTCCACCCGAAAAGAGATGTTGTGAAGTGTTTTTCACTAGAGCTCAAGGCTAGGCAACTCCCTGGCAGGAAATAAGTCAACATTTAACACAGGTCTTGCCAGTCACCTTCTTCCATCAGTCTGAAAGTAAATAAGCCTGGGAACTTCCCTGGCTATGGACAGAGCTTCAGTCCTCCATCTGGCTGTTTCTTCCAGGAACGAAGGCTTGGCAGCTGAGAAAATCTTGCAAACGTTTTCCATTTCTAAGGGGGGAAAAAAAAGGGAATTTAACATGTTTCCAGATAAAGTAATCATATTTCTATAGCCTTGTCTTTGGAACCATAGAGGACAGATGCAGACTGGATATTTTGTCCTTGCTCTGTCCAAAGATCTCAATATTTCCATTTGTTTCGAACTCTGGACCGTGAGCAGAACTTATTATGGCTAATAGAGATGTTTTTGCAGATGGGGAAACTGGCACAGGAAGATTAGAGACTGTTGTTGAAACAGCCCCCTCTGGCACCCAAAACAGACCGTAGGAAGGGCAGCGGTCCATGGAAGAGATTCAGACTATCTACCTTCCAGATTTGCCAGACTACAAAGGCAGCTAATTTCATCAGTATCTCTGGTTTGGACCGCAGGGTTCCCTGTGTGTTTGTACACAGAATTCTCCGTGTCTGAGCTGGCAGGCACTGGAACACCTGAGATTTTGAGATAAGTACAGAGGCACCTGCACTGCACCTCAGTCCCTGGAAGGACGCGGGTGTTTTAAAAGGCTTGGACCACACTGAACACCAACAAGAGTAAGTCCCATTAAAGACAGTGAAGAAATACCTGGAGATGCTACCCCACCTTTTTGCTCCTTAGAGCTTTGGGGCAACAGCATTTACTGTGGAAATGGGAAATTTGGGTCACAGACCTGTATCCTTCGCTTGGAAGGGCTGGAAGGGTACTCTGCTTAGCTCAGCAAAGCCTCAGCCAAGATCGGATGTGCCCCGCCTCCTCTCGTCCCAGCAAAGCTGGGCTGCTCTGAAAGAATCAGAGTGCTGGAAGCAGAATGAGTGAGAAGAAGCCATTTCTGAGAAGGCTCACGTGGGAGTGTGGGGTTTTTGTGTCTCCTCCAGGGTTGCTAATCAATCCTGCCATGAAAAAACATTGAATAAAATTACGATAGTGCCTCCTCAGTGCCTTCCTTTGCTAATTTTCTCTCTGTTTCCTTAATCTTACACTCTTTCCTGTATGATGGCCCAACTATAGCAGGAGAAATGCAGAGAATCACACAGGGTAGTGTGCTGGTAGCGTGTGATTCTGCAGAATGACAGCTATGGGTCCTAACCACCTCAAAGTGAGGGTAATATAGAAACCCTATCTCCTATTCCTAGGCAAATGTGCTACCCTGCAAGCTGCTGGACTGGCCTTCCTACCTTACTCCCCTCCCTCCTTCCATAGGTTGCTCACCCTAGCAGTGCATTCAGCATCTGGAACCCCCATCAGCATTACTGCTGTACAGGGCAGTTCAGCCTCATCCTTTCATGCAGCATTTTCTGTTGGTGAGCTCAGGGCAGAGTATCAGTTCATCCTAAAAAAGCTGACCCTGTGCAATCGATACAGAGAATCGGGAACGCCAGCAGCCGCGGTTGCCTCTCAGCAGCTCGGAGATGAGCGCGATGCTCTGAGTCGCTCTGCAGAGCCAGATGTGTCCTACTCAGGCATTGCAGAGCTGGGCTAGCTGCAGGGGTACAGCCCACGGGCCAGAGCCAGCTCAGTTAACATCAGCTGCCTGAAGACTCAGTGCCTAATCTCAGCTTGTATTTCTGCTGTGATCAGTGAAAACGGAGATGAAGATCTACAAAGAGAAACACCCCTTTCATCGCTTCCCAAAACAGCTGCTGGAGGGAGCAGATGCACTCTGGAGGTTTCTGACTCTCCCCATCAGCTAGCGAAGAGGTTTAGAAACCAGATAGAGGATCAACTGAAATTGCTCACCTAGCCTTTAGCCAAAGACTTGACTAGAGTCACCAAGAAGACGTGTAGCACAGCTGGAAGCAGAAAACAGGTTGCTAGTTGTTAAACCAGTGGTTCGATTTGAAGGATCCGTCTGGCTCAGGCAGAGATCACTGTCCTGTTTGTTGAGTTCCAATCACATGAACATGAGTGATTAAAAACATTAATGTGCTTGTGTAGCAGGTTCTCACCGAAACTGTACTGTTTTGGTGTTGTTTTTCAAATCCAAAGAGCCACAAATAAAAGTAAATTCAGTTTCCCCTGTCTGATACGGACAACAATGACTGTATCTCATGCTGTACTTTCTGCATTTTTCAGTGTTACCTTGAGGAGCATTGATACCTATAGATTGCAGCACATCTAAGGCTGAAAGAATTTTCCCTCTCTCATGGTTATCTAAGTGCTATTGAGAAGTTTTTAGACATGCCTGAGAACACTTACTTATTTGGATGGAAAGGGATCTGTGCTCCATACAAATATTTTGATTCATTATAACTCTTTTTTTTTTTTTTTAAGGAAAATTCTCTGGATAGTTAGGATTGTAGCTGCTTTCCGTATGGTTTGCATTCATTTCAGGGCAAACCTGTAGCAGTGCACGTGTTTTCTGCTTTTGCTATTCCTGTTACTGCCTTCCAGTCCCAATTGCATCCTCCGGGTGTGGCAAAGAAGTGAGCGCACACCCAGAAACAGATGGAGCCCACCCAAAAAGTGACTTCCCAATCGCTAATACTTCACGTTGACTCAGAAGGAAAAACAAATAGGAAGATACTATAAAATGGAGGTGGATAAGTGTATCATTGCCATGATCGTGAATTTCCCATGGCAGGGCTCGTTCAACCTCTAGGCTAAGGATAGGTGTATAGTCCTTTTAGTTTTAGCAGGTGTTTTTATTCAAGATTCACTTTTAGGAATTCTAAATCCTACTGGCAAGGAACTGATAACAACAGTTATATATAAAGTATATATTCTCTACATAGCAGGACCATTTAAATACTCTCTATTATGTATTGGTTGTCACTATTACTATGTACATTACAACCCTGGAATGTATTATGCCAGAAACTAACAGAGACTTTTTTTGCTGGCAGGCAAAATCAATGTAAAAAGCAAAATAGATATATCCTCTGTATCTGCAGTTTCTTCTTCAGTCTTATTCCTGAGCTATGTAAATGTGATGTCATTCTGTTCTGTCAGTACAAACCGTGGTTTCTGCTGAGGGAGAATGTAGCCTTGGGATGGGTATGTATTTTATAGCGAATAAAAGCATTTGTTGTTCATTGTGAAGCTGTAGTGTGAAAGCTGGAGTCTTCCCGTGGTCACTTTAATAGTCTGAAAGATGGACACTGAAACAGATGAGTGATTCTTCCTGAAACAGGAAAGTGCAGCCAGAGGTTTATTTCATTCCTAAACAAGAAAATACTTCTCCATTGTGGAGAATAAACCAGTTTGTCTTTATTATATTCCCTACCCCAAGAAGTGCATCTACTGAGATAGCTTCTAATCCCCCATTCTCTTATTTCTCACTGAAGCACATGCATCTGCATGTCCTAAGCTTAGCCTTAACTTTGCAGATCAACAAAAAAAAGAACTTCTCTGCAGTCTTCTCCTTTGAAATCCAAGCTAGACTGCGCATTTGTGTCCCCCGCAGTCTGATAAACCATTTGATGTAAGCAGTCTGTTTTCTAAAGTGCTGGGACAGCGTTGAAAGTTGAAGTTTGTTATTATATTTACAGCTTTTCTCCGCAGTGGTACTGGACTCCAGTATATTCCTGCTCTTACTGGATTTCAGAACTGCCCCAAAGAATGCCTGACCCTGGGAATAAAAAACAGCAAACAGCGTAGTCAACCTGAAAATTGGGAAGTTTAGTCAAATCTTCTTGGCCATTTGCCTCCTAAGCTCCCAGTTACGTTCAGTGTGGGTTGAACAGTTCAACTTCAGGCTTCTAATTTGGACAACATGAAGCAGGCGCTTATTTCCCTTCTTGTCACAAAAAAACGGTACAACAGAAAGAAAAACCTACAATTATGGGTCAGAGGTTTTAGTGAGGTAGCATATTACAGTGCTGCTGAAATGCAAGAGGCCCATTTCACGAAGAGTTAAATGACATTGTTTATCTCCCAGCTGGGTGGAAAGAAGTGCCCAATGTTAAACACCCAGAGTGGGAGCCCCTCCCAGGCCCTGCTGCTGCCCGTGCTGGGGGCCTCTGTCTCCCTACCTTGCCGTTTGGGGGATAACAGGCAGGACTCAATTATAATGAGTTTTCACAGAATCACAGAATGTCAGGGGTTGAAGGGACCTCGGAAGATCATCTAGTCCAGCCCCCCTGCCAGAGCAGGATCACCCAGGGTAGGTCACACAGGAACGCATCCAGGCAGGTTTTGAATGTCTCTGGAAAAGGAGACTCCACAACCTCTCTGGGCAGCCTGTGCCAGTGCTCTGTCACCCTCACAGTGAAAAAGTTTTCTCTGGTATTTTTGTGGAACCTCCGATGTTCCAGCTTGTCTCCATTGCTCCTTGTCCTATCATTGGACATCACTGAAAAGTGTTGATTATCTGGTGTTTGCTACTCTACAGTTACTCCGCAGCAGTGTGGAGACATGAGTTTGTTACTTCCACAAATACAGTTCATAACCACAAAGACTTTTGTACAGAATTCTCTTTCTCAAAAAAAAAAGAAAGGAAAAATCGAGACCATATCTCTTTTGTGCGCCTTTTGCTCATACAGCTGAGGATGCACAAAGAGCCGTGGTGGTTGGTCTTTTCTACAAGTGAATTGAAGTGTTGGCAAGCAGAGCTGCTCCTCGCCCACACTGCAATCAGCTACTCAACAGCTACACTGCACCTCAAAAATGAACAGCTCTTTATCACAGCTAGTTAACGTGGTGTCACGTAAAAGGAGCAAGTATCCATTGCACAATGCAACTGCAAAACGGAGTCGGTATGAAGGCAGCGGAGCTGCTTTTGCTTCTAGAGCCTTGGCAACACCATACAACAGTCTCTTTTGATCCTCCTAGGCTATCGTGGTGACAGATGGAGAGAGGATTCTTGGTTTGGGAGATCTAGGAAGTTACGGCATGGGTATCCCGGTGGGGAAGCTTGCTTTGTACACAGCGTGTGGTGGAGTTCACCCACAACAGTGTCTCCCTGTCCTGCTGGATGTTGGCACAGACAACGAGGTAAGATTTACGTTATTTCATAAATCAAAGGGGAGAAGGGATTGAGATTAACGCTTAACTGAGCCCGGTTCCCTAAATGTGAAGGCTAAGCCAGAGGCTTCCCAGATGAGACAATGGCTAGACCACTGCAGGGATGTGGGCAGGTTTCATTCCTATTTGGTGCTCAAGAAACATTTACTGTTATGGGGAACTGAAATAAACACTAAATAGACTCTGGGTCCCCTGGTGAGAAGACTCAGAATGCTGCCAGTTGGAGCTGAAGGTTGAGCTCCACCTTTCAGCATAGCAAGGTGAGTTGAAAGATTGTGTACAGGAAGTCCCAGATTTATTCTTCCTCTGGAAATTGTGAGAGAACAGACAGATACCCATGTCTGCGTAGAGGTGACTGTATTCCAGAAAATGGAGAATCCCTGGTGGGTGGTTTGGGAATGATTAATTTCAGCCTGTTGTCAGATTGCGCACTTTATTGCATGTGATAACCAGACGAGAGGACTCCATCTGTTTGCAGATTTTTGCCTTATGACTCTGGCTCAGAAAGGCCGAAGTGCAAGATTTTAGCAATGCCAGAATGGACATCTGTGAGGATGTCTTTTAAAAAATAATATCCTATAGTTATTTGTGATGGCCTGAGTTTGTCCATTTTTTAAAAAAATGTGCTTGTGCCTCACATGACCCCAAGTAATCCAAACAAATGTTTCTTGAGAGAAATAACAAATTTGGGGTATGAGAGCTTTGAGTTTGTCTATGAAGGCAAATGAGTACTGACACTTTCAGACATGCTTAGCTTACTGGAAAGCTAGATTTTCTGCACGTCTTTCACTCCAGCTCCAAGTGTTTCACACTGGACATTTGAAAAAGATGTAAGAAAGCAAAATCAGTGGTCACAGATGATGTCTGGGATGAGATTCCCAATTACCTCTTTGGTCTCTGGTCCCAGGAGTCTTTTATCCCTTTAGCACAGAGGCCTGTCCATGGACTGGTGGAATATAGGGTGTGCTCATCTTAGCCTGATCCATGGTCTTTTCTGAAAAGTCAGAATTCTGAGTTTGGACCTTCTGAGGCTAAAGCAGCAATTAATCTTCAGTCTCTCACTTCTTGGAGCTTCCAATCAGTAGAGCGTTGTAGTTCTACTTCATCTGTTCCTTCTTCTCCATGCTGGCCTGCCCACCACCAAGTGCTGTCATGCTCTGAGCCCCGCAGCTGGAGTTTCCCCCCAGATGGACCTGGGTGTAAGTGCTGCCCTTCCCATGGGAAGCTTCTGACCGTCAGCATCCAGGGGACACTAAAATCCAAAGTGGCACCGATGAGTTTTAGACATCTCCAGGGGTCAGATGGTGTTAGAAAAAGGGACTCCCAGAGTCAGTCCTGGGCACTTTTGTTCTGCCTAAAAGCAAGTGTAACTTATGTGTGCAGGAACTTCTCAGTGGAGGCAATTTCCACAGCTGGAATTAAGATATAGAAGTTGCGGGTTTCCAGCAATATGAACACTATATTTCCTCACAATGGAAATAATATGTTTATTTCTTTAATGGCTTTCTTATGTGCATAAACCCAGCTTAACTGAATCCTAAGCACCTCCTAGCAGCATCCTGCCCCGTGAGTAAACTCATTTATCAATTCAGAAATAAGATGCCTCTTACGGGCATTCATCCTGTTCATCTCTGTCTGTTACTGTCTGGTGAGCGTGAGGGGAGACCTCTTCGCTCTCTACAGCTCCCTGAAGGGAGGTTGTAGAGAGGCACGCGTTGGTCTGTTCTCCCTCTTGAAGAGTGATAAGACGAGGGGAAATGGATTTAAATTGCGCCAGGGGAGGTTCAGGTTAGATATTAAGAAGAATTTCTTTACTGAGAGGGTTGTCAGCCATTGGAACAGGCTGCCCAGGGAGGTGGTTGAGTCACCGTCCCTGGAGGTGTTTAAGAGACGGGTGGATGTTGCGTTGGGGGACATAGTTTAGTAGGTTGATAGGGCTGGGACAAAGGCTGGACTCAATGATCTTCAAGGTCTCTTCCAGCTGAAACTGTTCTATGATTCTGAGCGTAGGGTGCCTGTGTGGCTGATACAGGAACCGATATCAGGAACATCAATTTGCAGCTTGTTTTTCTGACAGTCTGTAATACTTCGTATACTCTTTCAGCAAATCAGTCTTTTTTCAGAGCTTGACCTTACTCAGCTCCGGGAGAATTTTAGACTCCACGACCCAGCCCAGAGCACGTGGCACTATAGGAGCAATGGGTGAAGTAATGCAAATGGCTCTGCTTTCTCTTTCATGGCCCTGAAGAATTAATGTATCAAACTCAGAGGAAAACCTCTTTCATCTTTCCTCCTAAGGGAAAACAGCTGTGGCTGTAAAAACAGATCTAATTTTAGCACACCTGCCAATATTTAGGGCCCATACAGCTGCAAGACAGTAGGTTTGAGATGATTCGTCCCTTTCTCATATTGATGATTCAGTTCCTGAAACTGGGAGTTGCTTTGCAGTGACTCAGAGAGGTGTTCGCACACCTGTCTCATGTCACTGTCCTGTAATTTTCCCCAAAATATGTGCTGTTTCCATGCTGATCCAATCCCTTTTAGGTGATTTAGGGGTCCTGACATAACACCTGCTGGGTTGGTTGGAGGAATGGCTTGGTTTTATATCCCTAACAGGAGCCAAAAATTAAACTAATCTGTTGTAATTTAGTTTCATAACTACCTTGCCTTGACACCTGCAGATAACCAAGGTGAGTGCTATGTAGGTGCAGGGCTTGAGAGTGTTTTGGCATCAGATCACTGGTTCTGGTCCACTCTGGGCTGTCACCTAAAGGTCTGAATGACACGTCATTTCTAGTTACTTCAGACGATCTTCATTCCAAGCACTGTTTATGGTCAACAGCTTCCCTGGTAACCTCAGTGCAAAATTAAAAACTGAATGAACAGTAAACACGCCTCACACACGGTCAATTTTATTCACTAACAGTGAGACACCTTGGCAAGGAGCCTTTGCGAGTGCTCATCTGGAGGTACAGAGCTTCATTTCCTATGGCAGTCAAAAAGAGTTATATCCTACCAACTTTATTTACCCAGAAAGATTCTCTATAGCTGCTTAGGGAAGCACTTTCTGCTTAGGAAGAGCAGTGTGAGCTGGCCTTCACTGCATAGTAAGTAAAATTAATATGACCACAACAGACAAACTTTTTGGGTAGGCATAAATCTCCATCCGTCCATGTCAACAGACTTGCTTTGTGTCCTAGGCTCTCCTGAGTGATCCACTCTATATTGGACTGAAACACAAGAGGGTTCGTGGGAAAGAGTACGACGAACTGATTGATGAGTTTATGCAGGCAGTTACCGACAAGTAAGTGGGATTATATACATGGCTCCTCTGGGCTGCTTCCATTTAAGAGCAACTGTTGCAACTTGTGGAATAAACATTAGTACAATTGATCGTCCAAGCAAAGAAAGATCATTTAAATGCAAGTCTCCTGGGTGGTCTGCAAATGACTCTTTGTGCTTGAGCACTTTGTGTCAAAAATATTTGTCTTCAGAGAACTGAAATGGGACTATTTATAATCGTTTCCTGTCCATATAGACCAGAGGTGTCAGACGTATGCCCTGTGGGCTCTCTCTGGCCTCCATCAAGCCTTTGTGAGCCTCATTCAGCATAGGCAGAATCTAACCTTTGGTTTGTTTGCATTTCGGAGAGGAAGTTTCAAGCTTTCACCATTGTGAAAGAAGTCATCTAACTGGAAGTGGCATATTACTGCACGGAGTCTGCAGTCTGTCTAAGTCTGCAGACTCCCTGTCTATCACTTTGTTAAAAATAGGACTTTCTCTGGTAGCATTTAAATCTGTGGAGTGAAAGTGCCAGGATTATAAGCATTGACTTTTTAATGGTGGGACAGACCAAGTGCGTATTTCCATTCTTACTGACTAGCTGGGACAGAAGGTCTCTGATCCACCAGGAAGTTGGATATGGGAAAAGTAGAACCACAACCTCAGTGCTGTATGTGCACCTCTTGCACTGTATTGAATTCCCCTTTCTGAAAAAAGAAAATATGTTAAAATCTCCGTGACTATCTGGAGAGGTTTCCATAAGTGAGAACCACTGTTAAGGATAAAACTAGTATTTAGAAAGCCCCAAGCTCCTAACCAGCCTTTTCTGCCTTTCCTAAAGCAGCAGGTGATATTGATAAAGAGTGGCAGAGAGCTGCAGTCTGTGCCTGATTAATAGGCTGCTGCCTGTCTCTGTGCTGTAGGGTCTTCTCTTCACGGCTGAAGGAGCTATTTTTGATCTTCCCTTTCTCTGTGTCCCCAGCCAGCTCTGTGTGTGTGTGTGTGTTCCTGCCGAAATGGAAGGGAGTGGGTGGTGAGCATGTCATCAGCTCGCAGCTCATGCTTCTCCCTTGAGGTAGGAGGCACCATGTCCAGTGTCTAATGACAACAACTACCCCATTGGGTTTTTACATACGGTCTGACTGCCCAGCCAGCTGTGGGTGGAGGGGTGTGGGAAATAGGGGCTGAAATGCCAAGGACCATTCAATCAGAGCTGATGAAGCAAGTGGTGAGAGGGGTGAGTGCGTCATGGAGAATTTCAGCATCTACTGCTGTGGTGGGTCCATACAGAGCTGTGCTGCACCCTGTGCACATGCAGTGCTGCTGTTGGGACAGGAGTCTTTCCTTTGCTGGTCAGTAGCATGTCCCATATGACTCTACATCAACCCACCCAGCTGCAGTTGCGCACTTACTGTGTGAAGAAACTTTCTGTCAGCCGGCACTATAGCCTCTATATCTGTGAATATGAACATGATAACTCTGCCTTGCCTGTTGGATTTAAAATACCTAAGGGTGACTACAGAGGAGAGAATTTTGTGTTTGTGCTCTGGTTTGTCTTTCTTTATATTTGATAGGAAAGCTTGACTGAAATGTCAGTTGATTACAGTGTAGTTGTATGTTTGAAACTTGTGGGTTATCTAGGAGGAGGGAATTCTTGACGGCTAGAGAACTGGTAAAACACAACCAGGAAATGGCAAGAGGCTTTACAAGTACAAAAACTTTGAGAGTTGTCAGGGTCAGTTTGTGGGTTTTTTGTCTGTTTTTATTGCAGTTACTAATTAATCCTTCAAGGAAACTGTCCCACTTCCTTCTGGCCAGGAGACCATGAGGGTATTACAGTGTTGGTGTTGATGATAGAATGGGAAGAATAGAATGCAAACCCAGAGGATGGTCCCCACCACCACAAATTTGCCTCTGAGATTTATGCTCAGGATTTTAAATGCAAAGCTCATTGCACCCACTACTCCTGTGATGTCAGTGACAGGGCCAGAAAGACAATTTTCCTTTTCTGTGCTTGCTGCTGGAGAGGAAGGGTTGGCTGTTATTTTCCTGTGTTAAGTTTACATGAGCTAATCTCCACATTGAAGGGAGAAGACACTCAGCCCCGAAACAATGAACTTTTATCTTGTGAGGAGGTGATGTCATGTGTAATCTTTTCATCCAAATACTGGCAATCAAGTTCCTGGGGCCCCTGTCCCAGCTTTTCTATTTCTCTTAGCCAGGATGAATTGCTTGGAACACAGTAAGCCCCCCGAAAGTTCTCTGCAAAGTGGGGCTGGGAAATTCCACTCCATGCACATCTGTAAGGTATTTATCGATCCTTGAGTGAAAGAAGCTATTCCCCTATGTTATCATCCTGACCACCAGCATACCTTAAAGAATAATCCTGCTATCAGCCTGGATTTGGCAAACTTTTAAGAAGCAGATTCACTTGGTCTCGAATTTCCATTGGAATGACTGGATGCAACCTGGTAGGAGCTCACGCTTCTGTTACGAGAGGTATCAGAAATTGTTCAGAAGGTCAAGGTCATTTTGCTTGATTGTTGCCTGCTTCCACATGTGAGGAAACCTGTGACTACAAGCTGCTGTCATCTTTGGTTTCTTATGCGAATCTATAAAGCCACATGCAAATTCAATTATTTGGGGAGGAACCTTCTGGGTTGCTGCAGATCTCTTGCAATTTGGGGCTCTCCTTTTCAGCTTGATGTTCATGCAGAAAGTCTATCTGCTTCCTGAGAGTACTGCAAATTCTCATGGAAACCATTTGTCAGTTCCTCTGCAGGAGTACCTCCCACTCTGCCAAGTCACTGCTGGCTCAAGGGACATTTGTCAGTGAAGTGGAATGTGTCAGAGCCCACAAGAAAGCCAAGGGAGTGAAGATATACTCTTCTAATGGAATAATAATATCAAACAGATGTCAAATTTCTGTAGCTGGAGACCCCTACAGTCAACAGAAAGGGCTCCTGGTCTCATAATAGCTACCTAGCAATGAAACCAGGGGTGTGTCAGAGGCTTCAGAGTTAACACTTACGGTGTTTTGAAATAAAGTGCGACTTCTGGGCAATTTCTGAAAGAAAAGCCCTTTCTGAAAATACTGGATACATTTCTGCATTTTCCTGCTGCCTAGACCTCCATTCATTACTCTTTCACCTAAAGCATGTGAAATGACTGAGCTCTTGAACAAGAGCTTCATCCTATGTCTTTTGCTCCTCATAGGAGGCAACTATGTGCAAAATGTGCAAAATTTGGCCTGTGGAGCCTAGCCTATAGCCTATGACTGAATGAACCAGCCTGACAAATTGCTGTTTTCTTACAATGAGTAATGTGCTTCGTATGGGAAAACACACTGCTTCAGTTTTCCCTCTCCTCGGTTACTATGGAAAAAGGCAAGTCAGTCTCACTTTTGAAGTGGTACATTTTTGTCGGCTGGACTAAATATTCACCTAAAGTGTCCAAGGCTCATAGTCAGAGTAACCCACAGAATTTCTGGGGCTTACCTACATGAGGAAAATAAGAGTGAAGTCAAAATGCTATGGAAAATGTGTCATGCTGGTGCATCTTCTCTGGGCTCTGAAGGACGTCAGCTCAGCATCTACACGATCAATATGTGTTATCCCTCAGGCTCACTTTCAAGGCAAATTAACACTGAAAATTTTTTTCTTCCTAGACTGGAGTCGAAACCAGAGACCAGTTCCTTATCTGTCCTGTTCCATTTGCCCATTCTGTATTTTGGCCACACAGTAACAGTGCAGCGTGGTGGCTCCAAGTGCCGAGGTTTTGACAGATGACCCGTCCCCAAGTTCCAGCCTCTGTTTCGAATGCTGAGCTCAGTCACTTGCTGGCTTATGCTGAGTGTGCAGCCTGAGGCTCTACAACAGGCACCACCACATGCCAGCAAACCCTATCGCAGAAGCCTCGTTAAGCTGTTGTAACTTCACTCCCCTTTCCTTTTCCATCAGCACTTATTAACAGGGTGAGTAGGGAAACAGAAGCTTTCTGTGAGCCTCTGGCTTCTGGCAGAGCACAGAAGACATCAGGAGAATCAGCACTCAGTTTCTCGAAGTGGGAGAAGAAAAACAGCTCTGCTGAGCTTGGTTTTCCTTGTGCTTGTTTTATACCTGGTTTCTCTTTGCCTAATCCCTTCCCTGTACTTTTATCCACAAACATACCAAGCCATGTCCCATGTGCTCTCCAGCAAACAGATCCTGCTCAAAAACAACCTGCCTCTGTTTCAGCAGTTCTCCTGGGCCATGGGTCCCAAATTTGCCAGCACCTTTTGGAAACAAAGTCACCACAGCAATTACCTCTATGTTATTTCTTCAGATACTGTAGTTAACTTGGCTACTTGATCCTGAAAGACTAAAGTCTCTAGGTACCACTGGCCTCCACAGAGCCCTCAGGTAACGCAGAGCCACAAAGATGATGAAGGTAGTGGAACATCTCCCTGATGAGGAAAGGCTGAAGGAGCTGGGTCTCTTTAGCTTGGAGAACAGGAGGCTGAGGGGTGACCTCATTCATGTTTGTAAATATGTCAAGGGGGAGTGTCAGGAGGACGGAGCCAGGCTCTTTTCAGCGACATCCATTGACAGGACAAGGGGCAATGGGTTCAAGCTGGAACATAGGAGATTCCACAAAAATATTAGAAAAAACTTTTTCACAGTGAGAGTGACAGAGCCCTGGCACAGGCTGCCCAGGGAGGTTGTGGAGTCTCCTTCTCTGGAGACGTTCAAAACCCGCCTGGACGCGTTCCTGTGTGACCTACTGTAGGTGTTCCTGCTCTGGCAGGGGGGTTGGATTAGATGATCTTTGAGGTCCCTTCAAACCTCTAACATTCTGTGATTCCGTGATTCTGTAACACTGCTAACACCCGGAGTCCCTCCTCAGCATCTGTGTGTCTGTCAGGAGAGCTGCACACCATCACCTGTGCCCTGGCAGAGCTGATGGTATAGACCAACTCCAACCTTCCTGGAAATAAGTTCTTTACCCTGAGGGTGGTGAGGCACTGGAACAGGTTGCCCAGGGAGGTTGTGGATGCTCAGTCCCTGGAAGTGTTGAAGGCCAGGTTGGATGGGGCATTGAGCAACCTGATCTAGTGGGAGATGTCCCTGCCATGGCAGGGAGGTTGGAACTAGATGATCTTTGAGATCCCTTCCAACCTAAGTCGTTCTATATGATAAATACAAGGTGAATATTCTTCTTTCCCATCTACCCCAGTTACTGTCCAGAAAGGAGAAGTGGTGGTAATGGGACGAGACATCCCCATCCATTATCCTGGCCTGGTGTGGATGAGCTCATCAGTCAGCTCTTGTGATCTGCTTTAGTCACTGGATGATATTTAAAGTCAAAGAATACTTAGGTTTTATTAGTTTGATTTTCTGCTACTGAGGAATAATTGAGCTCCAGATGTGCTGGTACAGGATCACTGTGGTGATGGACTTGTATTGCCTTGCCTTCAGATCCTTTGGGATCACAGAATCACAGAACACCAGGGGCTGGAAGCAATAACGCAGTTACAGACATCAGGAAGCCCTCTGCTCTAGGCTGCTGTCTGTACTTTTCCATCTAAGCCAGATTTACCACAGCTGGTTCAGACAGATGTATCTGGAGAAGATCTGTTTGTGTGGAAGCCAGATGGTGAGGCTCCATTCCTTCTGAGGATCAGCACTAATATGGTTGCATCTCCTGCACGTGCCCTGCTCCTAAGAAGCCTTATACCTCCAGCTGCAGTCTTTCCTTAGATCCACTGCAAGGAGGATGACCACGTTTGGCATAAAAACACAAGAATTGCCATAGCAGCCGTTAGTGCTGGTCCTTAGTGTTTGGAAGTCCTGAGATATGCTGCACAAGAGAGTTGTTTCAGGTTTTTTTCTGCTGCAAGGACTATAATGAAAGTTAACTGTGATTTTTCAAGACCTTTTCCCCCAAGAACTCTGTGATTCATCTTGGCTTGATCTTGCCCTGTATCCTGTCTCTGACAGTAGCTCACAGAAGATACCCTGACGTGTGACCAAGAACAGCCAGCATGCAATCCTTGGCATAGCCTCCAGCTTCCAGTAATCCCAGTGAGATTCAGGGATTTCCTGCTATCGTTGTGCTTCAGGGGTCACTTTCATTGACTCGGCACGTGCCGAATCCGCAGCAGGCTCTATGCCTCAGAGCGTGGTGGATGTCTTTATGTTAGCAGAAACCTCATGTGGTTCCTGCGCAACGTTAGAAATTGTCTGCAGCCTATGACGATGATGAAGCAGGCACCAAGTCCTGTTGGATTCATGATGCAGCTCGCTGGCATGGGATTACTAAACTCAGGACCCAGAGTTCTAAATGTTTTGTTGGCTACAATACAAAAGGCTACAGATTTGTGCAAACCCCCTATCTATTGACTTAAAACACGTTCTAGCATAAAAGCAATTGCATTTTTGTCTCAGTCATGACAACCATCATAACTGCTACATCTGCTGTAATAGTCGTGACCTTTAAGTGGATCCCTGGGTCCAGCTTTCAACATGCTACGATTAACTGGCAATCAATGGACTGTACTCATTATATTTCCATTTCAAAAGAACGTAAGATATAATCATGTTCTCTAACTTACCTCTCCTTTTAGCACTGTTATACCTATTTAATGAGTGATATAAATAATGTTATAAAATCACATCCCAGTACTGAGTGAGGGTTTGAGTGTTTTTTTTCAATGGATTTGAAAGCAAAAGGCCAGCTTTTATTTTAACTTACCAAAATTTTAGTTATCATGGTCAATTTTTTTAAGGGAAAACTTGCCGTCCTCTTAGCTATGTGGAAGTCTTAAAAATGAAAGGCTGCTTCTGATGTTAAGTGTAACATCTGTCTGCAGCCTGCAAGCACACAAATGGAAGCTCTCCCTGTAAACAATAGTGCACTTGCCTGGCCCCATGCCTCCAAGTAATACATTTGTCTTCTTGTCTCTTTACCTGTCTGGGATTCCTCTTTCTGGCCAGAAACGCATACAAATAAGCAGAGGGCGCAATCCTGAAACTGGATTTCCCAGGCATGAATGACAGTAGAAAAGCCACAGGTTTCTGGGGCATTCTCCTGCTTTTCTGTAGCTTGCCTGTCGCAAAGAGCCCAACAGCTGCCAGTGGGGAACATCAGCAGACTCAGCGGTGGGAAAGAACTGGATCCCCAGGAGCAAGAATGAGCCTGGGCCCTGCATCCTTTTTATGTGGGATGAACGAAGGCACTTTTTTCCCCGTAAGCCTCTTCTTAGCTTCCCACCCGCGTTTGCTTTATTAAGATTGCTGGTTCTGCCTCTATTTCTAACGTGGACATTTTTATTCTGTGCCTGAAGTCAACCTTGGGATCGGATGGGACAGCAGCCTAGTTTTCTTCCACTCTGGTCTGAGAGAACTCAAGTTTGCAGAGACCTTATGGAAATGACTCTTCTCTCTCTGAATGCTCCAACTGGCCTCTTGAGGAGGTGCCTGACCAACTGACCCCGAAACCGTGGCCAGGAATTGTGTGGCAGATTACTCCTGGTCTGACCAAAAGCCTGCCAAGGATCATGCTGACACTTGAACAGTAAGAATGGCCTCAGGACACTGACCAGACTCAGGTGCTAGTGTTGTTTAACTTCCTAGAGTGGGCTTTGGTTTTCCAATCCTGAGTGCTTATCACTTGCCAAGCATGATTTTTCTCTGTTGACGGGCTCCTTTATGGAAAATTTCATTTTTATTTGAAACTTTTTTCTTTTTTTGGTAATTTGAAACTTTGGTTGCTGATGTATCAAGCAGCACTAAGAAAATCTCAAGGACAAGGACAATTTGGCTCTTCTCTGCCCGGTTTTATCTAAGACTGTGAGTAGGAATTACAGTGCATCAAAGCAGACTGCTGAAGTTATGAATGACTGAAAGCAGTGCTAAAAAATGCTAAATTCTTACAGTGATTGGAACCTCCTCTCTGTGATTCCTTCCATAAAGAAATTAGACTTTCTTGTAATTTCTTTTTTCATATATGTAGGAATGTTTTATAGTCGCTACTCATGGTGAACAAAAATGCCCTTTGGATACCGGTCAGCAAATGCCCAGCACAGGTCCTCAGGCTACCCTTGAAGTTTTGACTTGTGCAGTTTTGGTCAGGTGCTTTTCAAATGGTAACTGCTGCCTCATGATTTTTTTCCCTCTCTGATCTCGTGGCTTGTAATGAGGCTGAATGAACTCGAAGAGGTACATACAAATGAGGGTGAAAGAACCAAGTTGCATAATGAGATTGTTCAGGCAATTGAGAAGTCTCTTGAATAAAGAATCTAAAAGCAATGTCATCAGGAAAACATCTGCCTCCCTCTTCTGGGATTCACACTCTTTTGTTCCACACTTCACGCTCATCCAGGAGAGTTGTTTATCGTTCTCTACAGGGGATGCAGACTTTGTCAACGTTGTCTTCCCCGCTAGCACAGCCCGGAGATGCCTTTTTAGCTCCAGGTTGATAGTAACAGCATGGGTACAACAGCACAGTGATAAAGTGTGAATCTTACACTCCTTTGTTTTCCAGGAAATGGAGTAAATTTTTTAATAAATATTTCGGGGTGGTAATTTTAACAACAGACTTGTAATACTGTATGTGTAGCTCCTAGAGTCATCCTTCTTTGGGTGGCAGCCTTATACTATTACTTTGATCAACAGTGTATTATTTCACTATAAATCCTCTCTTGCAAAACTTGCTAGGCAAGGCTAAAATGAGTGTATGGGACCATTCTTTAAAGCTTTTCTCAGTGACACTGTTTTTACAGGAAAGTTTTTGCAGTGTATGGGAGAGAAAGACAGAATTCAGGTCATAATTATTTATGGCATAAAACGCCCAAATATGCAAATTAATGAGACAGTAATATAATCTTTACCATGAAAGACTAGTGATTTATTCTTTTAATGAGAAAGAACAGAGCGCATACATCTGTTCATTTCCCATTCTATAAAGTGGCAAAATTAATTCCAGAAATGATAGAGAACAGGGCCCCCAGACAGTGGTCTAGCAGCCAGCAGTGAACCATGGTAACAGTATTAAATAATGACATTTCTAGTGTCATCAGTTACAAGACAGCGGTGAGGAACTGGATTTAGTGAGAAATTAGATTTAGGTTTTTATCTGAAAAAAAAAACAAACAACCCAACACACAGAGCCTTCAAAGAGTGCAGAGTCTACACCTGGCATTAACCTGCTGTGCAACCAACCAGTACAGTAGAATTTGGGTTGTAACTCCAAAAGGTCTCATTTTTCCTGAAAAGTTTAAATGTATTGTAGTGCTCAAGGGGTAGGTGTTAAGACACTAACTTGTATAATATTCAGTGACCATAAAAGATTTTGTTGTTATGGTGTCTCTTCACTTCTATCCAGCATGTCTGATTTTTTTCCAAACCAACTCTGTCGAAGAGTTGCAGAAATGAACTGTCCAAACATCCTTTTCCACAGTTTGCAAATATAAGAATTACTCATGCTAAGGGGAAAGCTCCAGTTCCACAGGGAGGTGTAGGACTATAGAGATCCAAAGAAATGCATATTTCAGTGTGTCCAAGAGGAGTGGGAACAGATTTGAATCCAAAATCAGAAGATCGAAACCCCAAGTCTTCCATTTTTTGAAAGGGAGGCAGGGAGAACTTGGGAATGGAAGAAATCAAACTGGAGACTGCACTTGCTCTGTTTCAGTGTAGCTTGTCAGTCTGAAATCCTGATAGTCTGCATTTGAGCTTTGCTTTTGGATAAGGGCAATTCGAGCCTGGATGTTTAACTACTACTGTCCCAGGTGCCAAGAAGATGATAGAATGCTCTAGAGAAGATGAGTCATTGGAAGGCAGGATGAAATTACTGGAGGGAGCCAACCTTAGCTGACCATGCCTTTCCTGGACTGGGAAACATCCAGTCCTGATGTGACCTGCTGCTCTTGGCTTCAAACTCTTCTTCAGACTCAGAGCTGAAAATCAGGAGATGAGTCACAGGGATCGGCAGAAGCATGGAACAATCTCTGAGAACTGGCAACAAAGTCAAGCAGACTGACCTCAGGAGCCTCTTCCTAACACCCCAGTTTGCAAGATCTCTCTGCAGGGCCATCCTCAGTTCTAACCACAAATTTAAAGATACTTAAATGTGGCAGAGGGGATCTTCAGAAGTCCTTGTTCAAATACTCACTTTACAATCACTTTTTCTAAAAAGACACTTCCTGCACCTGTAGACAGCAGTCGTGCAATGGTAGGGGATGGAAGGGACCTCTGAATATCATCGAGTCCAACCCCCTGCCAGAGCAGGACCCCCTAGAGTAGATTACACACAGTGTAAGTGCTTTGGTGTGTAATAACTGACTGCATTCATATCAGCTCTCACAAGTTAAACACAGCAAAATTTCTTAACTGGTTAGACAGAAATGATTCCTTCAATCAAAAATAATTCCTTCACTAAAAATGATTCCTTCAACAAGTTACTTTTGGTTTCTTAGTGGAAACTGCAATATCTGAAATGAAACACAATACTTATACAAAATCAGTTATGTCAAAAATCCAGTTTTCATTTAAAAAAATGTTGTGATGGAGAGAGACTGACCAGTATAATTTGTTTCATCCTGAAGTATTTCCATGTACCTTGAAAGGGGTCCACCTGACTAACATATAGAAGGGATGGAGCAAGACAGTTTCTACAGGGAAGATGAATAAATTGCAGGCTTTGAGGGACAGCAGAGCAGTGCAGCTGGAAGGATGATAAGCCAGTGACCTAGGGTGCATGGCATATATTTAAAATCTTTCTAAGTAGCTGCGATAATTAGTTGACATTAGATCATCCCTTCTAATTTAGGTGTCTAAACTTAGACATCTAAATTTAGGTTGGTCATCTTAGACTCCAGAGAAAGAGGCATCTCTAGAGATGTTATCTACTTCCATTTTCCATTTAGACTACTTCAAAGAAATTGCTATTGGACGCACCTCTCCTAGCTCAGGGTTACACAGCTGGCTTTTAGATATGTAAAGGCGGTGGAAGAAATCCTAGTCTGTACTGCATTTTCTTGGCTAAATCCCAGTACAAGTAGCAGCTCTTTGATCACCTTTTCCCTTTGCAATAACAGATATTCTTCACCTTCTGTCCCAAGCTGGAGGTTTTTTAGCATTGTTGCATATTAAAGCCTTTCTATGCCCAGGTCCCATGTTGGCTACATTTTACTTTTGGATGCTACCCGAATACTTTGTAGAGCGCTCTGAATTCCTTTGGGCTGCACAAATCTTGAGTTACTGTGCTGTGGAGGAAGGACAGTAAAACTGACCCATCATGTTGATACTCACAAGGAGCTTACTGCAAATAGCCCCAGCAATTGTTTTGTTCGTACCTCTCACTAAGTGTATCCTTAGGATGATCAGGCCATCCTGGGATGGACCATTGCACACAGCCACCAAAGTACCATTAGAAAAGAGCAGTGAGCATTAACTGGTGTTAACTGCCTCATCTGTGTTTAATTTTGGTGACTTTTAGCAGTACAAGTTCTTTAAAGTCCACTCAAAACCAGCAAGGTGGGTAGTCTTTGAGGAGTAGGCTCGTCATCCCAAGATTCCCATCTTTAAATGTGAATCTGAAATATTTCCTTCTTTCATTTAAAGCATCAGGTCTTAGGGTCTTGCCATAACCACTCTGTAGTCTCTATTAATGACAACTTTAGTTCTCACATTATGCAAAGCTCACACAGGCTCAAGAATGTGGTTTACACTTTAAAAGGCTCGGTGGTCGTACTGCAGAGCAAAATAAAAATAATCTTAAAAAAATAGCTCAGTGAAAAGATTTTGTGGTCCAGCACTGTCCTGTCATAATGAGAGGCACGAAGAGAAATGAAGAGTTTATGGGTCACCATACCTTCCTTGTGCTCTGCTTAATAAAAAATGATCAAAGACAAAAATAGGTAGAAGTAACTGTGCACTGTCTTGTGCTGCAGGCCAGGAGTGTGAAGCCAGGAAAAGATTCTGTGCTCATAAGAGAAGTGAAGTGTTCAGGTAAATACTCTTGCAAATTTGTAGTCAGGGAAACTCACCCACCTACCCTTATGCTCCCTGGAGAACTGCTCACACATACATTAATGCTGGCTTAGATAACTGATTTTATTAAGCAAGTCAGTAATGTTACTCCATCAGCGATACAAATAAATAATAAGAGTGGTGTTAGAGAAATAGTTTCTATAGCAACTGAAGTTGCTTAAAGATTTGCTAATTCATCGTGGTGAGATATTAGCAGATGTTCTGGATGGTGTGTCATCTCCCTCTTAGCCATGTTTTTCTTACACATTCAAACTGATTTTTACAGACTTCTGGTGTGTTGTTTATTTGCACAAATTGCGTGGATATCCACAGTGTTCATTTTTACTTCCAAGGCTTTTCAGAGAGAAAAAGATTTTGGAATCTTCATCTGTTGCTTTGCAGAATGTAGCTCAACGTTTCAGAAGAAATTTTGATACTGGATGTCTTCTTGATAGCTGCCACAAACTGCAGTGGGGAGGCTTCAAGTGAATAAGCAGTGTGTCACACAAGTCCTCGGTGTAACTTGTAGCTAGCCACACATTGGGGACAGTTTAAGAGTATTTGTTAAAAGAAATGCAAAATTCCAATAGACTTCAGTTGCTGTTGAGCTGTGTAGTGTGGTCTATCATACAGAGTGCAGGAAAGAATTTGACTTGTTCACAGTCACAAAACCAATGGAAGCAGTTGTCCAGTCCCTTTTCTAGGGCTTTTTTTCCCCTAGACATACGGCAAGATGGAATTTGCCCACCTGAACACCTACATCCTGCTGAATTTCAAAGCCTATTTGTTGGCTAGAAAATCCATTCTTAAGCCTCCATTCTCAGGGTTAGATTTGTGGTGCAACTGCAGCAGGGGTATTGCACGAGACTCTTCGTTGCTCCTTCCAGCACAGTAAACAAGACATGAAGTTGCTGCCTTTCTGGCCAGTTTGACCAGTCACTCTTGAATCTGCCTTCACAGAGAGAGCTCGCCAGACTCTGACATGGCAGAGTGGAGCTGTCAGATAGCACAGAGTAAATACACACTGACGCTGAAAGCAATTTTTAACCCCTCTGCACTATATTGTCTTTTAGGAGAGATGGGAGGGCACATATGGTGGGAACAGGACGTGGTGGTCCATCTCTGGTGGTACCCAGGTAGTAGAAAGGTACCCAGGCTGTACACGAAATAAATTGGAGACACTGCCAGTCATTGGATTCCACATTAGCTGGGAAGAAAATCACCTGCAGTGGCCTGTCCTCGCTTGCAGGTGTGCCACATCCATTCCCAATATCACCAAAGGAGAAGGTGAAGAGAGCTGAAAGGTGCCCAGGAGAAAAAAAAACAGCATCACGCTCTGGCACAGGGCTGTGCTGTGTGCGGCCAGGGATCTCTGCTTACGTGGCTCTCTGAGGTGGGCATACCCTGTTCTCCTGCTCTTGGTGACACGAGCAGTGACACTTCCCTCTGGGAATGGCACTGCATTGCAGACCTCATAGAAAAATTTCCACAGCTGCTGTGTCCCTGATTCGACAAAATCTCCAAGCACTTATTTTTTCATTGGAATTTTTGCAAATGCTGGTAGTATTTTGCAAGTATTAAGCTTAGTAGGATGTTATGACACTTAATTGGAGGGAGACATTGAGCTGAATTTGAGCTTTTTATATCGAAGAGAGTCGTACACAGCTCTAAAAACATTCATAGAATCAGAATCATAGAATAGTTTGGATTAAAAGGAACCTTTAAAGGTCATCTAGGCCAACCCCCCTGCAGTGAGCAGGGACATCTTTAACTAGATCAGAGCCCTGTCAAGCCTGAGCTTGAATGTCTCCAGGGATGGAGCCTCCACCACCTCTGGGCAACCTGTGCCAGTGTTTCACCACCCTCATCATAGTAAAAGTACTTCTTCCATGTATCTAGTCTGAATCTGCCCTCTTTTAGTTTAAAATCATTACCCCTTGCCCTATCGCTACAGGCCATACTAAAAAGTCTGTCCCCATTATAATCTTTTTCTAAAAGCAAGCACAGAGAATGTGAAGCAGGTTTAAGAGCCAACGCTTTTCCCTTTTTAAGACCAGAGGATTTATGAAGCGAGAGTTTCTCATGAGGGACAAAAAAAGGAGCACAATGCATATGCTTATCACTGTCTCCTTGCTGACAGACCTACCTGAAATGGAAAATAATAACAATAAAAAATCCAATCTCTTTCCAGGAGAGCCCGACTGCCCACACTGCGAGTGCCATGAAAAGAGCTTTTCATGACAGGAGCACAGTTCTCAAATGCAGCGTGTTTCATCCAGTATCCATTTTCAGTTTAAAACAGGGGTGTCCCCTACCTCACATTTCAGTGGCAAAGGAGGAAAGTCTGAAAGGGAGGTGGGTAAGGTGATGCTGCCCCTGCACTGCGCACAGTCCCGGGGAGGCTCAGGTCTCTGACACAGAGCAGCTATTTAGAGCCTTTTCACCTGCCTGCAGCCCAGAGGTTGCTAATAGCTCGTTCTCTGAGCTCCTCCTGCTGCCCCATCACATTTCTGTGAGAGAAAAGAATACTTATGGCCCTTTTAGACTTTATTCACAAAGCGTTAATGCAGCCCAGGGTCATAGAGTGTGCTCGAAGTGTACAGATACAGAGCAGTCTGAATATTACCCAATTTTTAGAAACTGCATACTTACCCCTATGTCACTGGGTAATTATGGGAAGTTTACAATTATGTCCTGCCTTTTGACTCTTTGGGTCACTAGCAGTCATCGCGGGCTGCTTTTCTGCAAAGCAACTCAGTGGAGAGAACCATTTCCGAAGCACAAAAATGTGGCTGTGAAATCACACCGTGAAGCATTCCATCCATGAGATCGTACAAGCAGGTTTTTTGTCATCTCTTGGTCACCTACAGTTGAAATGGGCACTCGATGGTGTCCCTTTAATTGATGTTCCCTCTGCAGACAAATTCGCTGTATTGCAACATGGCAGTGACAGTAACCATTGGAAAAGAATGTCTCCTTCACTTTGAGAAGCTCCTTGGTAAATATACCACTGAAAATTTGTCAAAAAAATTGTCAAAATTTCAAAGATGCATACAGAAAAATATATATAGATATTAATATTAATAAGCCCCTTGAGATATGAATACAACTCATTCTTGGTGACTCCACATTTCTGAGTGTAGGGACCTTGGGGAGGGTGTGAGACAGTTTGCATTTCTCTTACAATACTTCTATCTCTGCAGTGTAGTCTCTAGTTACATTGTCCTGGTAAAGGATGTATATATTGTCCTATGTTGTGGAAATATTTTTATCCATTTTTAATTACCCTTTAACCTGCAGGTACGGCATGAATTGTCTGATCCAGTTTGAAGATTTTGCCAATGCTAACGCTTTTCGTCTCCTCAACAAGTACCGCAACAGCTACTGTACATTCAATGATGATATCCAGGGTAAGTACTGTTAGAAAATGATTCTATGATTCACCTTGTCATGAGGAACCGTGGTTAAGATCACAAGACTGTTTATTATACAGTACTCCGATGCATGACAAATGTTAGAAGCATTTAAAAATAAAAGCACAGCAATCTAAGTTGAAAAGTGAGTCTCTTGTTTTTAGGAATTTAGCTGTTCACTGCAGAAATCTTGTTCAAGGGAGAAAACAGATCACGTGCTTTAGATTATTCAGGTAATTTAGAGAGTTCCATTCGTTTTCTGTAATTTAGCTAAAACGATGATGTTTTATCAGTTACGCACGGCTTTCAGTTCCCTGAGCCAGGTGATCGTTAGCTGGTCCTGGCACTGTCCCTCTATTGCTGTTCTCCTTATTACACACACAAATGAAAAGGTAAACCAGCTTCTTTCCCTTCCATGGATGCTAACTGCAAGGTAATCTGAGAACAGGTATGTTCTCCCCTGGCGTGGCTAACCTGACTCTTCCAGCACCAAAGGGAAACGACAGCAGCGAAGCTGGGGCCGTAACCAACGTGTCTCCCAGGCCCTGTGAGGCTCAGCGGTCGGCAGAACTCCTCAAATGAGGAGGGGTGCAAGCTGCATGTTCGTGGCATCCTGGTCTGCTGCTGACTTTGCTTTAAACTGTTGGAAGGGCTCTTTGCCCATCCGTCAGGGACAGGGCCTTCCCGAGTGATTACAAACAACCAGTTCTTCTCCTGAGAGCCTTCATCTTTTCTCCTTTTGTCTGGTCCTGCTTGCAACATGCCGCAATTTCCGAGGTTTGTTGATTTAATTATTTGCAGTCGGTTGGGCTTATCCTCGCTTGTACTTGAAAGAGACCGAAAGAAACGCCAGTGTCATTTTTCACACGATGCTGGTTCTTTTGTGAGCAGACCTTCCAGCACTAGTTCTGCATCTGCTGCCCATCCAGCAATATTTGGCAGCGCGTGTAGCAACTCGTTCATATCTTGTCATGACCCAAGGAGGAGTAAAACCCTGGCTTGTGGAAATATGGCCGCTGTAATAGCATGCATGACCCTGCTAGAAGACACTTTCATGAAGAGGGTTTAGAAGCAGAGGATCTTAAGGCATTTCAGAGAAGGCAGAAAAAAACTTACTAGGTGTTCTTCCACACACGAAAGCTTTCAGTGGAAAGAGGAGAACAAAAAAAGGAGATATATTTTTGAATGGAGGTCTTGAATGGAGGAACCAAGAACTCGGGCTTTCTGGAGACAGATGAAGCCCATAATAAGAAGCTGATGATGCAAAGATTTATTTCAGATTACTTGCTCTCTCTGCAAGTGCAAGTGGACTCAGCAGACAAAAAAAAAAAAAAAAAAAAAAGAGACCAGGCCACGTTGCAGATCTGTGGGCCTGGATGTAGGTTTTCTTGAGAGAACTAGAGTGAATTGGAAAGATTTCTCGGTGAATTGGAGCTATTTGTTTGATAGACAGGGAGAAGAGAAAGAGAATATTAAAGCAAAACTGCAGATTCTGCCTGGGAAGCAGGAGACTCTTTTACAGTGTCTCTTTGGCTATAGCTCACAGCTAAATGCTTTAGACAGTTCCTGGAAATGACTCCCTCAGAAGGGCAAACCACGTCTAGGAGGATACTGTAAAACAGCGTTACCATAAAATGGACTGTGTCTGCTCCACAGTTAGATGTGTGTTACAGTGCATGGGAGTTGTTGAGTCCCACCTGTTAATAAGATTTTAATTCTTACTGGTAAAACTTACTTATATTTGCAAATAAAGCATCCAACTGGCACTGGTTTCACAGTAGTAGATAAGGAAAGAAATCCTACTGATCTTTCTCACAGACAAGATATGAGTCAAGGGAAGCAAGCCACTGTTCCCAGACTTCTTTATGTAGCTGTCAGAAAGAAAAAGGGATTCCAAGCCAGGGTCATAGTCAGGAATGAGTTTTGGGGACCTTTGGGAAGCTGGTGTAACTTGGATCTGCTCAGTTAACTCTGTCTTTGAATCATGTCAGAGGTTAATGGAGTTGAAGCTGGGATGAGTAGTCTGATTTACCCACCCTAACATACCCCCCTGTATCCCCGATGATAAAAGGAGGAAGTGCTGTTTTCTTAGCCTCCTGTTCTTTGGTTTTGCCTCAGGTTCTCTCTTTTCTAACGTGCTGGTGTTTCATGACTTGCCTACTTCAAAAAGTGGGAGAATTCAATGCGTATTGTGTTGTAAATGATTAATGAGAGTTATACAAAGCCTTGTTTAAGCAATCCTGATTCATTTTACTCAAGTCAGGCAGGAACAGACCTCCTGAAGCCTGAATTATCCCAGCCTCTGAGCAGGCATTGTTTTGAGTGCATTGATTTTAAAACACATCTTAGGCACAAACAGTGCAAGTTAGATCAGGCCTGAGCTACGCTGATGTTAACTCATTGCCCATTGGTTAGTGGGACTCTGAATGCAGTGCATCTACACACACACAGACGAGGTGTCGGAAGAAAGTATAAATTGCTCCCCTTAATCTCCTCTAGATCTCGCGCTTGCTGCCCCAGGGCCTATGGGGACAGAAAACAGTTGAAAATATTAACTCCTACTTTTTTCCTTTTTTTTTTTTTCTGTCACACAAATTACCGTATTGCCAAATCTATCCTAACCCCACAAAATTAAAGTGACTCCGACGTCTTCCAGTCCGAGCCAACCTGCTGATGCTGAGCAGGACGCCTGCCAGGTACCACGAATGGGAACGAAGTGATTGCTCTGGTTGTGAAAGCCATCAGCCTGGGAGCTGGCAGCAGCAGTGCCCACGAGTGGGAACCCCCCAGCGAGGCAGTGAGTGCTTCTCCTTCCCCTAAGGGCGTGATGACATCAGTCCTTTCCCAGCTCCGTCTGGGTTCAGGCAAGGGGCAACGGCTTCAGTTTCAGCTCTACAGGAGAAAATTGATTGTCCCTTCTTCCGTTTTCCCAGTAAAGTACCAGGGCAGGCGGTGGAGCACACGTGAAATTGGAGGGACAGGAGAGTGCTTTAGATCCTGCTCTTTCTTTTCCTACTGTAACTTTGCTCTGCTTAATTGTGCGCGGTGCTAAACAGAAAGTAGATGGCTGAAAAGTCTTACAAAGGTGTCAATTCATGTGAATCCCTGAGACAGGCATCTCTGGCTTCCTGCTTCATGCAAGAAAGTATATAAAATCATTGAAGAGGCTAGTTTGGAAGGCGCCTCTAGACACCACCCAGCCCTCACTCATAATATGATTCCAAATTTAGATCCGACATTGACTTTAGATCAGATTCTTCAGAGCCACATAATTTTCTATATCTTCAAGGATGGATATTTGCAATCTCGTTGTGCTATCTATTCCAAAGTTTTCTCACCTTCTTTGTGCATTTTTCCCCCTAATGTCTAACTGGAATTTCCTTAGATAGAACTTGTGTTCATTGCCCCCCATCCTTCTGCTGTACACCTCTGAGAAGAACCTGGCTTCATTACAAACACTCAGAAAGTACTTGTAGGCATAAATTAGATGCCCTCCTAGCCTTCTCCAGTGTATTCATACTCAAGTTCCTCAGTCCTCTTTGTACACCCTGCTCATATTTACAACCTTCTCTGGACTTGCTCCAGTTTGTCGATATATTTTGTGTGCTGAGAGCCCCGAGCTGGAGATGCTACCCTAGAGATTACCTCAAAAATGCTGAAATAGAAAGAAATTATCACTTCCCTCGACCTGCTGTCTAGATTTCTGGTGATGCAATCTAGCAGACCTTCTGTTTCACAAGGAGTGGATCATCTTCAACTTGTTGTCCACCATTACCCCCTAGTCTTCTTCCACAAAGCTGCAGGACCTTGCATTTGCCATTGCTGACCTTCATGAGGTTTTCCTGAGCTCATTTCTCCAGCCTGTTGAGATTCATATGAATGGCAGTGACTATCATCCATGAACTTGCAGGGGGTGAATTCTATCTTATCATCCAGATTGTTAATAGAATTTAAATAGTATTGGCTTCTTCATACCACTGACCACAAGCCTTTTAGCCTAGTAGCCCACCCACTTGTTCAGTCTGTATCTCCAGTTTGGCTACAAGGATGCTTTGGGAGATTATTCCAAAGGCTTCGGGCAGGTCAAGGAAAGCAACACCTGCTGCCTTCTGCTCGTGCACAAAGTCAGCTGTCTCATTATAGAAGGCAGCTGAGTTGGTCAGGCATGATTTGCCTTGGGAGATCCATACAGTTCTCCATCACCTTCATGTTCCTATGGGTACCTTCCAGATTTGCTGTGTAATCCTTGGGTACTGAGGTTAGGCTGACCAAGCTAGAATTCTCTGGATCCTTCTTCTGGCCCCTCTTGAAGACGGATGTGGCAATTGTTGTTTTTCAGGAACTAGAAATTTCTGCAGTTCCCAAAACCCTCTGAAAAATGTCTTTGTAATGCCATTGGCCACATCCCTCAGCATCCTTAAATGCATCTCATCAGGTTTCATGGGCGTTGTATGTTGAATAATCCCTGCTCAGTAGCAGGAGCCCATAGAAACTCTGTAAATTTGCACACCTAAGATTCTCAGACTAGGGCTCTGTGTTCCTGTGCCTCGCTGTCTTTGTGGTAGAGTCTGTCTAATTCCAACATAACCTTCCAAGATGTGCACTGAGTAACTGAAGAATCAGTAGAAGGTTGTGCCTGGACTAAGCAAAAGTGGGATCAGACACCTCAGCGTGTGATCAGAATTGGTGGACTCGTCTTGCTGAGCTGAAATCTTTGTGCTGCAACAGAGCATCATGGTTCAGTTATCTGATCAGACATAACACAAATGTTATTCAATATGAGTGGTTTGAACACTGGGACAAGTTGTGCAGAAAAGCTTTGAGATTTTTATCTTTCAAGAAAACCCTAAGCAATCTAATCTAATTCTGAAGTTCATTCTCCTGGGTGATCAGTTTGTTACCCTCCACATTGACATATCAAACGTGAATTATTTAGGCCGAGATTGCTTACTCAATACTAAATAGCAGGAGTTGTTCTGCAAGTGTAGTCAGAGTAGAAGAAAAATGAAGAAATCTTGCAAGGGAGGTCAAGGACAACAGAAAGGACTTCTTCAAATATGTTGCTGACAAAACTAACACTAGAGGCAGTGTAGGCCCTCTGGTGAATGAGGTGGGTGCCCTGGAGACAGAGGACAGAAAGAAGGCAGAGTTGCTGAATGCCTTCTTTGCGTCTGTCTGCACTGTTGGAGACTGTCCTCAGGAGCCTCAGTCCCCTGAGGCCCCAGAGGAAGGCAAGATAAAGGAGAAGTTTACCCTGGTTGAGGAGAACTGGGTTAGGGATCAATTTGAACACCTGAACATCCATAAATCCGTGGGCCCTGATGGGATGCACCCACGGGTACTGAGGGAGCTGGTAGGAGTCATTGCTAGACCACTCTCCACCATCTTTGGTAAGTCATGGGGAACAGATGAGGTGCCTGAAGACTGGAGGACAGGGAATGTCACTCCAGTCTATAAGAAGGGCAGGAAGGATGACCCCGGTAACTACAGACCGGTCAGCCTCACCTCCATCCCTGGAAAGGTGATGGAACATCTTATCCTTGGCGCTGTCTCTGGGCATATCAAGGATAAGAAGGTTATTAGGAGCAGTCAGCATGGCTTTGCCAAGGGGAAGTCATGTCTGACCAACCCGATAGCCTTTTATGAAGACATGACCAGGTGGATGGATGGTGGCCATGCAGTGGATGTGGTCTATCTGGACACCAGCAAGGCATTTGACACTGTCTCTCACAGCATCCTCATTGGTAAACTGAGGAAGTGTGGTCTGGATGACCAAGTAGTGAGGTGGGTCACTAAATGGTTGAAGGGAAGAGGTCAGAGAGTTGTGGTCAATGGGGCAGAGTCTACTTGGAGGCCTGTGTCTAGTGGGGTCCCTCAGGGGTCAGTGCTGGGGCCAGTGCATTTCAATATATTCATTAATGACCTGGACGAGGAATAAGAGAGCGCTGTCAGCAAGTTTGCTGATGACACGAAACTGGGAGGAGTGGTTGACACACCAGCAGGCTGTGCTGCCATTCAGAGAGACCTGGACAGGCTGGAGAGCTGGACGGGGAGAAATCTTATGCGGTTCAACAAGGGCAAGTGTAGAGTTTTGCACTTGGGAAAGAATAACGCCATGTGCCAGTATAGGGTGGGGACTGCCCTGCTGGAGAGCAGCGCAGGGGAAAGGGACCTGGGGGTTCTAGTGGACAGCAGGATGGCCACGAGCCAGCAATGTGCCCTCGTGACCAAGAAGGCTAAAGGCATCCTGGGGTGTGTTAGAAGGGGGGTGGTTAGTAGGTCGAGAGACGTCCTCCTGCCCCTTTACTCTGCTCTGGTGAGGCCGCATCTGGAATATTGTGTCCAGTTCTGGGCCCCTCAGCTCAAGAAGGACAGGGAACTGCTGGAGAGAGTCCAGCGCAGAGCCACAAAGATGATTAAGGGAGTGGAACATCTCCCTGATGAGGAAAGGCTGAGGAGCTGGGTCTCTTTAGCTTGGAGCAGAGGAGGCTGAGGGTTGACCTCATTCATGTTTACAAATATATAAAGGGTGAGTGTCAGGAGGACAGAGCCAGGCTCTTCTCAGTGACATCCAATGACAGGGCAAGGGGCAATGGATACAAGCTGGAACATAGGAGGTTCCACAAAAATATTAGAAAAAACTTTTTCACAGTGAGGATGACAGAGCCCTGGCACAGGCTGCCCAGGGAGGTTGTGGAGTCTCCTTCTTTGGAGACATTCAAAACCCACCTGAACGCGTTCCTGGGTGACCTACTGTAGGTGATGCTGCTCTGGCAGGGGGGTTGGATTAGATGATCTTTTGAGGTCCCTTCCCACCTCTAACATTCTGTGATTCTGTGATTCTGTGAAATCTAACATGTTATTTAATTAATTGTCTCTGATCACATCATCCAAAAGTCTTTCCACCTATATGGGCAGGCCAAAGAGAATAGTGCACAGAAGCATAAAGCCTACTTGCCTCCCGGCTCTAGGCAACTTTAGCAGTCTTTTCAAACTAGACCTGATACAACATTAATAGTTTCTCAAAGAACCACCAATCTGAGTGTTTCAGATATATCTGTATCCAGTTTGAGACACTGTAAACAGACAGGATTTTGAAAATCCTGAACACTTACATCATGCAAAAGAGACTTCTTCAAGGCACTTCAAAATGGTAAACCCCAAATCACTAACCACATTAAAAGCATTCAGCCTCTTGTATTTCCATAGTCCCTCCACGACTAAAGCATTCTCTACAAGCAATGCACGGGGTCATCACTTGCACAGAACTGAGTTTTTTCCCAGCCCTTAGAGAACTTTGTTATTGGACATGTGGCTGCTGATGAACCTCAAAATATCTCTTGACCCACCAACCACCTTTTCTCATTATCACAGCAGATAACCTTCCTATAACCTTTGCAGGACACCTCAGGAGCAGTCTCAGTCTGGAGGAACACTGCTCCTAAACCTCAGCTGAGGCTGGGAACAGGCTGACTCCAGCACCGCAGATCTGAGCAGCATCAAACATTCGGGCAAGTTGGAAATCAAACGTGGCCTATTTTGCAGGCACATTTCCATGTGCTGTGAGATGCAGGCAAAGCTGGCTGTTGGCTCGGCAGTAACTAATTTGAGCAGATTAAAATGGTACAGTATCTTACTTTGTTGTTTCAGCTGGCGTGGAAAATGCATCTGTAATTATCACAGGAAACTAAGACAGGATAGAAGCACAATAGGAAGGGAGCGCTGGACAATACCCTGCTGCAGAACAAAGCAACCTATGTCCTGCCAGGCAGCTCCTGAGCAGCAGCTGCCCCTGTGGGGGTTTACCCAGCCTGAAGATAGATGTGGAGATGTTCTCAGTCTTGTAAAGGCCCTCTAGGACCTGCTGTGCCCTGCAGCAGAAGAGGCTCCTGCATTTTCCCTTGATGCTACTGCATTAACTATTTAAGGGCCAGCTCCTAAACTTTCATCTAAATCATCACACAGGTCAGAGCAGTATGGACTCCTGGGTGTAAATGGGCCTCAGTTTCTTGGGCTTAGTGATGCAGGGCTCTAAAGTTCTGGCCCGAATCGTCTGTCATTTTGGGGATTGTAACTGTTGTTTCCCTTTCCTTTTTGTTCACTTTTTTTCTTCTTCACTGGATGCCATTGCAAACTCCTTTGCAGTGAAGAACAGTATACATCACCTCTGCTTATTAAGCTGTGGCCTTGAAGTCCAGGCTAAAGAGGCAAAATGAGCAGAAGGGCAGGGCTGTGCTCTGACCTGGCTTAGCTTGTTGGTATAAACCAACATTCACACTTGCCAAGCACTGGCAGCTGCCTGGTAGCCTCTGCCTTTGTGGATGGGGGGTTCAGTCTGCCCAGGGGCACAGCTCGTGTGCTGGCGGGCATCTGCAGAGGCAGAGAGCAAATTCCCTACCTGAGCAACGATACTTTGTGTTTTACTGCTGTTCTCTTTGACTTGCTCCACACCATTTCTAGGCTTATTTTCTTAACATCTTGCAGAGACCCTCTGGGGAAGGCTAACACTAGCCTGAAGCCGTGGAGGTGCAGACCTTGAGCCGCAAATATTTCGGCAGCTTTTTGCTTCATCTTTGTGGTGTTTGACTTGTGATTATGTATTTAGAGTGTATCTGGACAAGCTCCACTCTGCTTTCCAGTAACAGGCGGAACTGCTGCAGGGACATAATGTGAACCAGGATTTGGAAAAGCCCTATGCTTCCTCTGCATCCATAAATTTAGATATATTTTCTTGGCTGCCCTTTGCTGACGCTGTTAAACTGGCGTTTGCTGTTCCCTGGACCCTCATCTTGGCATGGTTTTGATGGGGTGAAGTGTAAGCAGGCGGGGCAAGGGTAAAAAACCACAAGGTCAGTCTGAATTTGGCCATCTCTTCCAACAATGCGCTGTGGAGAAGGGGGAATCACTCACATGAGTGCTGTATGAAGAAACGGGCAGTGCTGTGGCCGCACTCGTGCCAGCGCTGCCCGTAACTGCGTGTGGAACAGCCACTCGCCCCTCTCCGAGGGGGCTTTTCCTGCTCTGAAGGAAGGATGAGGTCCCCGGGCATGGGTGTCCCTGGGCTGCAGCCTTTTCCATCTGTCTTGAAGCTGTGGAGCAGATGCTTTCCCCCAGGTTTTGCTCCAGTGTAGCTCCACTGACATCTGCTGGGGCTTGTTCTTATTTACATTAGTGCAAGTGGAACATCAGCCTCAGAGGGATTAAGGAAAACCCTTTTACAATATTCCAAATGTGCCTGAGTGTCAGAGATTAATTCATACTGGGATGGCCATTTTCCTGAGCGTACCTCGGTTTTGTACGCCTCTTTTCTTTGCTGGTCCTGTTGCTCTGGCCTCCTCAGAGAGGTTCCTGAGGTCTGCTCACTGTTTTGTTGTATTGAGTGTTCACTTTGGGTCTTGGACAGATGGGATGATTTGTGAGCATTTTCCTTTTTTTCTCTCCTTTTTTTTCTTTTCTCTGAGAAAAGATCATTTCTCTTTTTTCTCCATATCTCACCTCAGATACAGACCAGCCAGGGTGGCTCTAGCTAATTACTTAAGGAAGCAGTTATCTGCAATAGCAGCACTCAATCTCGTTGGAAAACGGATAGACCAGCATGTTGAAGGGTGGTTGTTTTTTTTCTTGCCACAAGTCCTGATGAGGGGTTTTCTCCCCATGTCTTTTTGTGGTCTTTTTGGAATAGAAGCCTGTTCCTTACACGAACCAGCTGTGAACTCTCCTCCACAGAGATGGTCTATTGTTCCGTGCTCAGAAACTGTACTTATCAAAGCAAAATATTGAGCTGAGGCCAAGGTACAGTAACTTTGTTACTTGAGTAATGGGGGTGAGACGCAGTTTGGGAAATGTGAAGGGATTAGAAACAGATTGGAGAGGGGGGAGAAGGATTAGGAATGGCAGAGCTGAACAGAGTCCTGCTGTTAGTCAGAGCTGCAGCGCAAGTGCAGGGGGATGAGTAACGGCACGCCCGGTCCCACAGGTCTCCTCTCTGCAAAATACTACTCTGCACACCACATCCCTGCACCCTGTCTTTCCGTACACCCCACGTCTCAAATTCCTGCTAGTAACATCTTTAAAAAGACCTCACGTCCCTCTGCTGAATGTCCCACGCGCATTTTCCGTTCCAATGGGTTTGCAGATAGAGCATCTCTCCCATCAGACTTCTTGACAATCACGGGGTATAAAGCAATTTTCCTTGGGTCAGGACCAAGAGAAACAAGATATTTCTGCAGTTACATTTCTTTCTTTTAAATGCTTTCCAGGCATCTATTGCTGCTAATGCTGTGACCTGACACGCTGTCACACTCTAGTTGTTCCACTTTTGGTTTTTTTCCTCTGTTCAGTTCCCCACTCCCACCCACACAGGGATTTGGGGATTTCTGTGCAAAATAAGCCTGGGTGATGGTGTGTGAGCATGTGTGAGCATTTCAGTCAGTGTTCATATTCTACCACTGATAACTGTGGGACCCTGGTTTCTCACCACTTCTTTGCATTTCAGACTGCCAGGGTGGGATCCCTTCCGTCACAGTTTGGATGTTTCAAAAGAAGTGTCTGCATGTGTTGCGGGTTAGGGCTGGGCCGGCCACTAACGCAGACAGACGCTCTCTAACCCCCTCTTCCCCCCCTAAACGGGAAGAGAAAAGGGAATGAGGCAGAGAGACTTACGGGTTAGGGAAGAAAAACTAGAACAGTTTTAATGAAAATAATGGAAATAATGGTGAAGACACTAAACTGGAAAGTAAAAATCACTAAACAGGACTGGGTTTTTAGCTAAACCCAGGACAACATGTATTCCAGTTATCTTGTCTGTCTTAAAAAGTGCAGTGGTTTTTAAGACACTTTCAGGGTGCATTTAATTTGCCCCAGTTCAGGTGTCTGCTTTAGCATGAGCAGGATCATACACGTTTGTTTAGGGGACACCCATCCTTAGCATCTGGCATGGCAGCAAGCCAAGCAGTCCTGCTGATTATAGACCTACCAAAAATCAGAGAATGAGTACAGGCTAGCTTTGTGACGCCCATAAAAAGCAAAATCTAAAAACTAGGCAACTGTCTGGTGTCTCTTTAAGTTCCTTGAATGTTCATTATCTTCCTCTGTAATTTTTCTAGTCCGACAGCATGGCATTTCACCAGCTGAATACATTATTTTAAATACAACTTTAAAAACCAGAGATTTACTGCAGGAGAAGCAAGAGGAAATAATGGTCACAAACTGGAAAACAGGAGGTTCAAGCTAAACATAAGGAAATACTTCTTTACTGTGAGGATAACGGAGCAGGGGAACAGGCTGCCAAGAGGGGTTGTGGATTCTCCTTCTCTGGAGACTTTCAAAACCCACCTGAAGGTGTTCCTGGGTGACCTACCCTGGGTGATCCTGCTCTGGCGGGGGAGGGGGGCTGGACTAGATGATCTTTTGAGGTCTCTTCCAACCCCTGACATTCTGTGATTCTGCGATTCTGTGAAATCCTCAAGGTACATCCTTTAGTCATCTGAGCTGATGTGTTAGTACTGAAGCAGGGCAGTGCTCTGTGGCTGGTTCCATCCCCATCAACTCCCTTTTAAACTGACTGACCTCAGATGGTCTGGGTCTGGAAATAAAATGATACAAACTGATTTCGGAGCTAATGAAGGGAATACATCTTTGGTGCTGAAGCAAGTGTCTCATATGATTCAATGCAAGAAAGAAGCTTGCAAAGGCACCAAGCATTAGTCTAGTCCATTTTGCATTTAAGACATGGATGCTTGTGAAGCCCTCATGAGTAAAAAGTGATGCTGCTGCTGTTCTGTACCTGTGTGCCCGCGCATGGATGGTGCAACGCTGATGTTTGTTGCAGGAATGTGGCCACTGCCACCTCTGCTAAACCAGAATCATTCTTAAGTGGTATTGACTTTTGGAGAACTAAACTCATCTGAGTTACAAATGCAAAGTGTGGGGAGCTAACAGTACTGACAAACACTTCTGGTCTGCACAATAAAGATTTTCTTTGCCAGAGCTGCTTATATAGGTTCCCTAAGCAAAATAAGCCACGTCAAAGAAAGTTATTTCTCTGACAGAATAATTGAGATTCTGAGAGAATAATTGTGCTTCCATTAGGTTTTCTGTTTGCCTGGAAATAGTGAGAGTAAATCATTCACAGAATCACAGAATCACAGAATGTTAGAGGTCAGAAGGGACCTCAAAGATCATCTAGTCCAACCCCTCTGCCAGAGCAGGATCACCTACAGCAGAGCGCACAGGAACGTGTCCAGGCAGGTTTTGAATGTCTCCAAAGAAGGAGATTCCACAACCTCCTTGGGCAGCCTGTTCCAGTGCTCTGGCACCCTCACTGTGAAAAAGTTTTTCCTCATATTTTTATGGAACCTCCTATGTTCCAGTTTCCACCCATTGCCCCTTGTCCTGTCAGTGCATGCCACTGAAAAGAGCCTGGCTCCGTCCTCCTGACACTCCCCCTTGACATATTTATAAACATTAATGAGGTCACCCCTCAGCCAATGCCATGATATATACTGTTAGATTTTTCATTTAGCTGTGGCTTTTGCACTAAGGAAAGGAGAACGTAAAGCTGACTTTATGTTTTCAGTCCTTGAAAGATGAGGCAGCACCATCTGCTGGCCCTTGCTGGTGGTCATGCTTTGCTCACGGTCATGGTTTGAAGAGGGTCCTGCTTTGCTCTTGAGCGGCTCAGTTTCCCAACAGGGCTGTTCACTGGTGCCTGGCAGCACCCCAGGCCCTAGGGACCCTGCAAGGGGTCTCACTGTTGCGCTGCCTGACTGAAACCGTGATGAACTGACTGATTAAATGGGCATGAAAACAGGAAATTTTGTGAAGTCAGATTTATAAACCTAAAATTGACTAGCCCACCCATGACCATGCAGACAAGACTTGTTACTTGTGGATGCCCTGATTTCTCATAATGCTTCTGAAGATGGGAATGGAGAGACCAGCATTAATGCTGGGAACAGCATCAGAGCTGGGACACATCGGAACTGGCATCCTTTAAAATGCTGAGAAATAAAACTAATGGACTCGACCTTTATGGGTCCCTTCCAACTTGAGATATTCTATGATAACACTGCCTTCTTCATTCCTAGCTCACCTTTAACACTTCTGTCCAGCTTGCCCAGGTGACCTGAGACACCACCAGTGCCTGAATCCTCATTATTCTGTGCCGTACTTGATTTCTTCTCACTATGTTCCTTCACCTGGGATAGGACAGTAGATGGACACTGTATGTGGTTCATCACAGAATCATAGAATGTGTTGAGCTGGAAGAGACCTTTAAAGGTCACCTAGTCAAACTCCGCTGCAGTATACAGGGACATCTTTAACTTGATTGGGTTGTTCAAAGCCCCATCTAGCCTGATCCTGAATGTTTCCAGGGATGGGGTTTCAACAACCCTTTCTATTGATGTGGGGTGGAGGCAGGTTTATTCAGTCTAGACATCTGTCTCTCTTGTTGGATGGAAAGCTGTACTTATTGCTGTGGCTGTAACAGCAGGACTCTACTCTCCATATACTGGATTATTTAGCACTAATCTGGGACCAATTAATGTTCTCAATGACTCCTTAATGCTTGGCAATGAGGCACAATGGCTCTGAGTCAGGGCACCAGAGTGTCATGGAAGTGAAAAAATAGAAGGTGGACCTGGGCTGTGAAAGCAAAGAGAATAGTAATTCCATGATCATAGAGGCTTTAGTGACAAGAGTTCCCAAGTGATGTCCAGTGATAGGACAAGGGGCAACAAGTGCAAGCTGGAGCATAGAAGGTTCCACAAGACATTAGGAAAGACTTTTTCACCGTGAGGGTGGTGGGGCACTGGCACCACAGAGATGTTGCGAAGTCTCCTTTTCTGGAGACTTTCAAAACCCATGTGGATGCGTTCCTGTGTGGCTGCCCTAGGGGGTCCTGCTCTGGCAGGAGGGTTGGACTAGATGATCTTTCGAGGTCCCTTCCAACCCCTGACATTCTGTGATTCTGTGAAGTTCAGGCCACTACTCTAGTCTCCTTCTCTGGAGACATTCAAGACCTGCCTGGACACGTTCCTGTGTGGCATAGTCTAGGCATTCCTGCTCTGGCAGGGGGATTGGACTTGATGATCTTTCAAGGTCCCTTCCAATCCCTAACATTCTATGATTCTATGATTCTATGTGTTATGTGACCTTCGACAATTCACTGCATCTTAAACCCTTGGGAGTTAAGTATTAACTTCTTCTGGCATTCTAGGATTTGATGTTCCTTTGACTCTGTTGAGGGAAATTTGTGTTCTTCTGCCGTACAGTGGTATTCTGAGGATTGATATTTTGGAATAGAGAAGGCACTCTGGTCCTTTAGTGACAGGATTTAAGAGAATGGCTCCCATCACAAGGTTTTTAACAGTGTATCAGTAGGATAAACAGTCCATTTGCTGGGATGTTCATCTCACGAGGTTTCTCTCTTTTCAGGCACTGCGTCTGTTGCAGTCGCTGGCATCTTTGCAGCCTTAAGGATCACAAAGAACAAGCTCTCTGACCATAAGTTTGTTTTTCAGGGAGCTGGAGAGGTAGGAACGTTCTTGAGTTTATTCCTAAATATGATTTCAATTCAAATGTAGAGAGACAAAAGTAAACCATAAAAATTCCTGCAAGGTTTGCCTTCATGAAAACAAAGAACAGAAGCAGATTCCTTGTCACTGGGCAGGAGCGGGCCCCACAGGTGAATCTGCTGCTGTGTAGAAGTTGCCAATAATTTTTCAGTCTTCTCTTGGCTCATGAGTCCTGGGTGGCCTCCCTGGATGCTATGAGGCTGCCCATGTGTCAGCAGGACTTTAACTGCCTTGAGGGAAGCCCCTCATGAGGCAGGGTGCTGCAGGAACATCAAAGAGGCTGGTTTGAGTCCTCAGGGTTGGTATTTAGGGTAAACCAGAACCTCTTTAGCAATAGAGGCAAAAGGACTCAGACACAACGAACTGTAAGAACATAATCTCACTTTCTGGAGTCAGTCATATTGCACCCATGGCAGAAGTCAGGCCATCTTTTTGGTGCCTTGTTCAAAGAGAGAGGGGGAACAAAAAGTCTCTAAAGCCTGGACTGGGGACTAAAGTCATTGGTCCAGGACCTGGCACAGCTCTGGCCCACCCATGGGACTTCTGAAAGGTCTCTTACTCACTGTTTGTCTATCCCTCTGTGAAACAAAGACTTCGTTCTCTTTCTCCACCCCTCCTGGCAGAAATGTCTGTGCTGGTCACTGGCTCTGTGCACAGAGACCCTCCTGCCTTGTTAGTCCCCGCGTGGGCAGGAGGGCCAGGTACAGTTGTAGGGCCACTAAGACACACGCCATGTCCAAGGCTGCTTCTGCAGGCAGGGATGGAAGAAGACTTTCCTTTTGGTAGTACTTGAGGTGCAGCAATCCCACTTTGCTTTGAATTCGTCCATACTGGCATCATCACCAACATTTGTTCAGTGTCTGCCCCTTTTCCTCCCCTGCAGCCGCTGGTTTAAATAATGAAAACAGCCTCTACCTGTCAAGGTACCACCTCCACTGCTCCAGCCTCACAGACAACCTGCTCTGCTGGATAATTGGGCTTTTTTTAATTTATGGCAACACCTAGAATGCTAAAATCAGCCCCATGCCATGGCACTGTACAACCGTGGAACCCGTTTTGTGCAGTCCTGGGGAATGAGCCAACACATCTGTCATTTAAAAACTTCCCCCCCCACAAAAAGATGATGATACCCCAGTGAAGTGTTTATATACTGTGTTCCAGGCTGCAATGGGCATAGCTCACCTCATCGTCATGGCCATGGAAAAGGAAGGAATTTCACGAGACGATGCCATCAAAAAAATTTGGATGGTAGATTCTAAGGGACTGGTTGTGAAGGTAACTTTGCCTCCAGAGCTGAGCTCCACTCCCCCACCACCTCCTGCAAGTTAGAGAGAAACCAGAGCAGGCATATAGGGTGGATCCCTGCTCAGCCTTTAAGGGTTGCAGTTTTACTGGTGTCAGCAGTGGTGTTCCTGCTTTCAGAGGACTAGGTCTCATGGTGACAACAGTGTACCAGCACCACTGACTGCCCTGAAGGCAATACTTTGGGCTGGGCCTCTAAAATGATCAGATACGCTGCTGGCTATGGTCTCAAGCACTGCTGAAAATCTTGCACATCCTGTGGGGTATTACAGCAGCAATATTGTGTCCTGCTTGGTGATCCAGCCTGGCCCAGCTCTATTGTGCACTCCTTGAGTCCTCAGGACCTTTGTTCTTGTCCCTCCTCAGACTTCAGGAAACTTGTGCTATGTGCACAGTTTCTCTCTGACAGCCAGATCCTTCCTCCACACAATCAATGTATTTTGGAGAGCGAGAGAGACCAGTCCCACATGACATTAGACCAGCAGCTCGATGCCTGTCTAGCTGATGCTGGGGGCCTGATCTGGTTTGAGTAGAGGGCCAAGAGATTAAGTGAACTCATGAATTATTACATTATGTCTCCACCTTTTGCCAACAGCCTGAAGTCTGACTCCGTTTTTTTCTTTTTCCTTTCACAGGGCAGGAGCCACCTGAACCACGAGAAAGAAGTGTTTGCCCAGGACCACCCCAGTGTGAACACGCTGGAAGAGGTTGTGGAGAAAGTGAAGCCTACAGCAATTATAGGTGGAGTTCCCTTGGCACCACCTTTTCGTATCAATTAAATTCTTAGGAGACTTTCTGTCTTTCTTCCAGGGGCCCTTTCTGTTCTCCCCCATTTTGTCAATTGAGTTCTCCACATCCTTTCCCCTTCAACTATGGGGCAAAGGCTTCCTCTTTTTTGGAGCTGTAGGAGCCGTCTTGTATCAGGCTGCAGAGAGAAGGCAGGATGAGGATGACAACAGGCATCTCAGGGAGGTCTTTGGGAGGCAAAGTGGTGCAGCCAGACTGGTCTGAACACTGATGCCCACTCTGCCCAGAGGAGCAGAGGGCTTTATTCTGAGACAGGCCATGATATGAGAAAGAGACATTCCCACCTGCATCTCCAAAGATGGAGCCTGTTCTCTCCCACTGTTCATTTACCAGTGGAGGTGTTCAGGAGGGACTGGCCCAATGCCCTGAAATCAGAAAGCCCCAGCTCACCCTGCTGTTGTTGTTTTAGGTGTCGCAGCTGTTGCAGGAGCTTTCACTGAGAAGATTTTGAAGGACATGGCAGCCTTCAATGAGAGGCCCATCGTGTTTGCCCTGAGCAACCCCACAAGCAAGGCAGAGTGCACAGCGGAGCAGTGCTACCTCCTCACTGAGGTACTGGAGCTCAGCATGGGAAAACTGGGTGCTCTGGTTACGCCGTGGCCATGACTGTGCTAAGGAAGCCACAGTGGTGCGTGGTGGGTGGACAAGTGACAGTGGGCATAAGTTGAAGCAAGAGAGATTCAAGCTGGTCATAAAGGAAAAGAGTCAGGAGGTGGAACAGGGGCCCAGAGTATTCGTGCGTCTCTGTCCTTGCAAGTTTTCAAGATCAGGCCAGACAAAGTGCTGAGCAATGTGGTATAATTTCACATCTGACCTTGGCATATCAAGGATAAGAGGGTCATTAGAGACAGTCAGCATGGCTTCACCAAGGGGAAGTCGTGCTTGACTAACCTCATAGCCTTTTACGAGGATATAACAAGGTGGATAGATGATGGCAGAGCGGTGGATGTGGTCTACCTTGACTTCAGTAAAGCTTTTGACACAGTCTCCCACAGCATCCTTGCTGCTAAACTGAGGAAGTGTGGTCTAGACTCTCGGGTAGTGAGGTGGACTGTGAACTGGCTAAGGGGAAGAAGCCAAAGAGTTGTGGTCAATGGGGCGGAGTCTGGTTGGAGGCCTGTATCCAGTGGAGTCCCTCAAGGGTCGGTACTGGGACCAGTATTATTCAATATATTCATCGATGACTTGGATGAGGGACTAGAGAGTGCTATCAGCAAGTTTGCTGATGACACCAAGCTGGGAGGAGTGGCTGACACACCAGAAGGCTGTGCTGCCATTCAGCGAGACCTGGACAGGCTGGAGGGTTGGGCGGGGAAAAATTTAATGAAATATAACAAGGATAAGTGTAGAGTCTTGCATCTGGGTAGGAACAACCCCAGGTTCCAGTATAAGTTGGGGAATGACTTATTAGAGAGTAGTGTAGGGGAAAGGGACCTGGGAGTCTTGGTGGACAGCAGGATGACCATGAGCCAGCACTGTGCCCTTGTGGCCAGGAAGGCCAATGGCATCCTGGGGTGTATTAGAAGGGGGGTGGTTAGTAGGTCGAGAGAGGTTCTCCTTCCCCTCTACTCTGCCCTGGTGAGACCCCATCTGGAATATTGTGTCCAGTTCTGGGCCCCTCAGTTCAAGAGAGACAGGGAACTGCTGGAGAGAGTCCAGCACAGGGCAACTAGGATGATTAAGGGAGTGGAGCATCTCCCTTATGAGAAAAGACTGAGGGAGCTGGGGCTCTTTAGTTTGGAGGAGACTGAGGGGTGACCTCATTAATGTTTACAAATATATAAAGGGTGAATGTCACGAGGATGGAGCCAGGCTCTTCTCGGTGACAACCAATGACAGGACAAGGGGTAATGGGCTGAAACTGGAACATAAGAGGTTCCACTTCTTCTCAGTGAGGGTGATGGAACACTGGAACAGGCTGCCCAGGGAGGTTGTGGAGTCTCCTTCTCTGGAGACATTCAAGACCTGCCTGGACACGTTCCTATGTAGCATTATCGAGGCGTTCCTGCTCTGGCAGGGGGATTGGACTTGATGATCTTTCGAGGTCCCTTCCAATCCCTGACATTCTGTCATTCTGTGTGATTCTGTGAGCAGGATTTTGAGTCCCCACCAGCCTAGATTACTTTGTGGTCCTCTAAAGGAAGCATTTGCCTTCTTCATCCATAGCTGTCATAGATGTCGCATCCTCCCAGGTTACTGTCCCCTGTGTTTATTCAACCTAATTGTTTATGTAAATTACATCACGCAACTGGGATCCAATGTCACTGAAGGATTATTGTCTTGTGGACTGACTTGATGTGAGAGAGGACGCCTTGTCTCACTTTCCCCTTTGCCCTCCCCACCATTTGCTGCTGGCTAGTGCAATCACACAGCCCCCAGACCTTTAGCCTACGAGTCTCTCTTCACATTCCACACGCGCTGGTTGAGAAAAAAAGAAATTCCTTCGCAGCAAGTTCAGAGCACTTGCAGTTGGTGAGTGCAAGTACCTCCTCAGGGCTCAGTGACCATGGACCTGCTTGTGGTTCTGGGGACCAGGCCCTCCAGAAGTGTCACCTGGAGGTAACTCTGGTGGAGATGCCTCTCACTGACTGGCTGAAGATTCATCCACTTGGTCACTAGAGGCCCCTGAGCACAGATCACGGCAAGCAGCAGAAACGTAAGACTTCTGAATTTAGATGCCTCTTTCTTTCTCTTCGATCAGGGCCGGGGAATATTTGCAAGTGGGAGTCCATTCTCCAAGGTAACCCTGCCCAACGGACAGACCTTCTTCCCTGGCCAAGGAAACAATGCCTACGTCTTCCCAGGAGTGGCACTGGGAGTCATTGCCTGTGGAGTCCGGCACATTCCTGATGATATCTTCCTCATCACAGCAAAGGTTTCCAACTGGAATTGAAATAATATTTTTTAAAAGTTGATAAGAGGCAAATGCACCTGCTTCAGCTGTTTTCAAGAACCTGGCCTGGGGCAGTGCGTTGAGTGGAAATGGCAGAGCCTCAGCAAAAAGCCACAGCCTTTCCCAGTTTCAGGGAAGGTTCACACTTCCATTGCACCTACAGTGCAGGAACCTCAACAGGGTTCTCCTCATTCTCCACAACTGCCGCCCTGGCACAGCACTTCCACCCTTTAGGCTCTGGTTTTAAGTGTGTAATGAAATGTATAGACACATGTATTTTGCATAGTTCAGCAGTTCCCATTGAGAACTAGTCCCAGCTCTGCCACTGCTGAGGTTTCAGCCACATACAGCGTAACGCTAATGAGTGTGTTACGTGCCTGGGACCATCTCTATTAACTACCTTTCTCTTCCTTGCAGTCTATTGCTGCCGAGGTGACAGAGCAGAATCTTGCAGAAGGAAGACTGTATCCCCCCTTGGACAGCATCAGAGCTGTGTCTCTCAAAATTGCTGTAGAAGTGAGTATTTCCACTTTTATTTCCACTTTCTGTTGTAGGGAGGGGGCAGGAATTGCCAGGGTGCCATATTTGCTTTGTGGTTTTTTTAATTCAACTTATTTCAACAGCCAGGATCTTCAGAAAGCCTTCCACCTAGAACTGTTACTTTGATTTCTCCCAAACATGAAAAATACCTTCTGACTGTGGGAGCCTCATGGCTCATGAAGCTCTGCTTTGTTGCCTGGAGCTGCAAGCACTCAGCATTTTAAAAAATCAAATTCAAACATCGTGCAAGTTGTCGAAAGATTTCAGGTTTCAAATGGCTATTTTGGAACCTCTCCTGTATTTGATAGGGGTCTAAGTACCTAAATACTATTCCGGGTGTCCTGTTTACATCAGATCTGTAACTCCTGTTCAGGGACACCCGCTGAGAATCATGTTGGCCTTCTGAGAGTTACTGATAATTGCAGGCAGCTTGCATGCCCTCACCCAAAGGATGAAGAGCAGCAGACTCTTGGAGTATCAGAAAGAGAAAAAAGCAAAAAAGGACACAATTTTGAGGGGAGAAAAGGGGGAAGATAACAGCCAGAGCTGAAAGGCAGTTGTTTCCAACTTCATAATGTGCCAACATTGTTTCATTAGTCCGTTTTGCTTATCTTTTTGCAGGTTGTTGACTGGGCCTACAAGCATGGTCTTGCTTCCTGGTACCCCGAGCCAGCAGACAAGGAAGCCTTTGTGAAACGGCTTGTTTACAGCCCCGATTATGATTCATTTGTTTTTGATGATTACAGGTGGCCCTCCACAGCCATGCAAACACAAAGTGTATAAGTTTTTTGTGAAAACTGTTTTCTCATTCTTATCCTCAGTTCCCATTGTTCGTATCATTGCTGATATCAATGCACCTCTAGGCTTGCAGAATGATAAAAGTAAATGAATCCAAGTAGTTTTTTACTTGCTGCTGCGTTTTCTCTGTGGGAGCATAGCAATAGGGAATAAAACAGAATCCAGGCTGAGCAGTCGGTGCTCCAAGGAGAGAGACTGTGGCTGCAGCCTGTCGCAGGCAATCCGCACTGCTTATTGCTGCCTGCTTAACATACTGCCTGGCTCTCAGCTCAGCTGCCTGGGGAGAAGCTAACTGGGCCACCTTGAAAGCAGAGTCCTGTTCCCAGTGGGAGTGTCCATGGGAAGCTCAGAGCCCCAAATCATGGAGGCAGCCGTATGCGTGATCATCCCTCACACATCCTTTGCCTGTGGCTCTATGGATGTGATGAGAAGCCCTGGGAGAGCTGCACACTTGGGCAGCACTGCCCTGCCCCACTTCGAAAGCCCCCAGTGTTTGGGGAGTCACATCCAACCCAGGCTGCTGCACGGGCCACTCGGTCCAGCACTGTCCTGTGTCCCACCCCACTTGGAAACAAACCCAAAAACCACCTTCAGGCCCATGGGGACTACAGTCTCCCTCCCTTCTGCAATCCAGGCTGCTCTCCAGGGGCACAGGAGCCTAGGAATGCACAGGTGGAGCTGAGCTGGAGATCAGGGCACCCCCACACCCACACCCAGTCGCCCTGCTACATCACTTCATCTTCTGCTGGGCACTGCTAAGGAAGGACTGCCACCAGCCAAAGGGCCTCCTGGGAGTCTCTCTGTGTCACAGAGTCCCAGAGAGGTCTCCATTAGCCTAGCAAAATCGTCACGTCCCACCAAATACTATCACAGTGGGAATGACTCTGTTCCTGACCATAACTGGGAAAAAACAGAGCAGCCTCCTGGCAGCTCTTCCCTTCCCAGCTCTCATCACTCACACCCAGCAAGGCTGAGGCTGGTTACTACAGTGTTTATTTACTATATTTAAGTGGCTTTTAACACCATGAAAGGCATCTCATCCCCTTGCTGATGAGCCATAGTCTCACCAGTGTCCACGTGCTTTTAAGGCCAGCACCTTTCACACTCCTCACATAGGTAAGTCTTCTCATCTAGGCTAAGGAAGGAAAGAGAAAGCTGTCAAGTTTCAGGTTCATGGAGAGACACTGAGGAATACTTGCATTTCCTGAACAAGAGACCTTGAAACTAAGGTTTCCTTGCCTTTTTCATGGTTTCTGGAAAAAGCTCAGATTTTGAGAGGGGAGATAGCAGGGTGGCAATTACTTTTTTTTTGTTTCAGAAAGGTGCCTACACACCTTCTCTTAGTTTCTTCTCTCTTCTCGTTCCTGTGAACCTCCCCATTGCTCGATTAAAACCTTGACCTTTCTGTGTGTTCAGCCTTCGGTCTTGACTTCTAAAATATTAGGCAAGAATGAAAAGGAAAATGAAAAAAATAAAAGAAAAAAAAAGAGAATGCCTTATAGGTAGAGCCATGAAGAGAGGAAATTTTTCTGAACAGCCTGGGAGCATTGGGGGGTGCTCAGCTCGTGTCACAACAGTCACCTGACAGCTTTCTTCTTCAAACATTGCCAGCGAGGAAGGATTCCTGCCTCTGCAGAGGAAGCCAAATACAAGATGCTTTTTGATAGGTGGCTTGAAAGCCTTAATTGTTCACTGTTTCAATCTGAGACTTCCAGAAGCACGGTTTATTCTTCAGAATACTGGTTCTGGTCCAGTTTGTCTTGGCCAAGCAAGTAACAAGTCTGAGAGAGGCAGGATCAAGCCATACCCTTGCCACAGCAGGGGCTTCTTTTCATACTCTGAATTTGTCTGTGGTCTGTCACACCTTGTAGGAATGAGGCCAGGCAGAGAGACAGCAGTTCCTGCCGGGCTCTTTGGAGGCAATGATACTCCTGGGACCTGGGTACCTTCAGCCCTCAGCTCCCCCGGAGGAGGCAAGGGCTGTTTTGGAGAAGGTATGAAAATACCTGTCATACCTGGGATCTTCCTGTAGGTGTCTGAACCATTTCTCATTAGACTCCAGGAGTAGCCCAGGGTGTTGAACAAGCTCAGACACACACAGAGTGATGCCAAGAGCATGTGGCCCTCTCCCCATATCATGAACTCAGCCTTGGTCACTACTACTCTTTACTATTACTATCACTTGTAGGCAGCTAAGTACAGTAACAAAGCTTGCTCGCTCCCTGGCAGTGGTGTGAGGAATCACAGAAGAATCAGAAGGGTAAAAGTAAAAATACCTCTAGGCTGATAAAAAAGGCAAATTAGTAGGTGGAGCAAAACCTGCACACACAAGCACTCCCAGGAGCCAGCTCCCACATTATGTATTCTCTTAGGCTCTTCTTCCTTGCTTCTCTTTCTTTTCGTCCACATGCCCCTTGGGAGTCTGAAAAAGCCCTTCCCAGGGGCTCTTCCATGTGCTACATAGACCCCAACCCTGAAGAAGATCACAGGATCCAATCCTTGGAAATGTCACCCTCCAGCTCCTTACCGAGGAGTGGGCAAACTCTCAGCCCACAGCTGAGAAGCTGCTGAGGTTGTCAGTGACTAAGGGCTGTGGAAGCAAACGTACTCACGTGGAAGACATGACGACACCATCAGAAGTCATCTGGGAAGGGGTGCGTTTTCTGCCTGATACGGCCAAACCCATCACCCCTGACCTCTGCAGGAGAGACAGCCCCTGGGTGCCAGGAAGGGATCCTGTTGCCTTCGGGCTGATAAGGCAGAAAGCTGCCTTCTGGCAGAGCTCCCTGTCCTCAGCATTAACTCTTCCTCGTTAGAAGCAGGAGCTGCACAGCAAGCACCTGCACCCAGGTACTAACACCACCTGGCTTTGTGTGAGGGCAAGAGGCAGCCGTCTCAAGCAGGAGACAAGCCAGACTCACAAGAAGTCCCTGACAATGGTTTTTCAGGGCACTCCCCAAGAAGCCATGGCAGTGCTGGTGGAGTGAGACACGCTGAGAAGGGATTTCAGCTGGTGCTATCCCAGATACAAACAAAGCCTGCTGAAAACTGCATTTTGACTTTGTTCTTCCAGAAGTGCAGGCAGCCAGTGTCCAGATGAAGTCTACATCCTGCCTCTTTGCCAGGGTGTAAGACAGAAAAAAGCAACGTCTCTTGAGCACAGTGCAGTACGGTGTTGTGAGGAACACGGGAACATGCAGTGCTGTACCGTGTCCCGAGGAATGCAGGTGTCCAAGGATACTGAGGCACAACTAAGTTAGACACTGCTGAAGTGGAGGACAGTCAAGTTTGGGCAGCTGCCGAGCCCACAGGCAAAGCTCTGCTAGAGAGCTATCTTGCAGATTCTCCTGGTGCAGGTTAAAGATGAGGACTGCATAGCCCCTTCTGGCCCTCAGCTCAAAGCATTCTCCAGGCCAAGGTGCCCAGGGGACAGCAAGCATTTCTTCCTAACACCAGGCTTGGGTTTCCCACACAGGGAATCTTCTGTCTTCACACGGCACATGGCCATTCCCTTTCCCAGGGAAATTGTCCTCAAGTGTCACAGCTTCGGGAGCCTGAGTCCTCTCCTCGGGGGCAATATCCCTAACTGCTAGAGCGAAGAAGATTAGCACTGGAAAGAAGACAATCCCTGAAAATAGGCTCTGAGACCCTGGTGTCTCACACCGATGGTGCAGTGCTGGGGCCTCAGCACATCTTCCCTGCTGCCATGAGAAGAAATGATGGCCAATGCGGCCGCCAGGGTGCAAAATATGCAGAGAGGGACCTTTTCAGGAGCTGCTGCTTAGTGGGCAATGGAAAGTTTGAGGCTGTCCTTGCTTGTGAGGAGCTCAGACTGTTCTCTGGACCTTCTGAAGAGGCTCTAGACTCCTCTCAGGGTGCAAAATGTGCAGAGAGGGACCTTTTCAGGAACTGCTGCTTAGTGGGCAATGGAAAGTTTGAGGCTGTCCTTGCTTGTGAGGAGCTCAGACTGTTCTCTGGACCTTCTGAAGAGGCTCTAGACTCCTCTCAGGCTCCTGGTAGCAGAATCCCAAACACCTCACAAGAGGAAGCTGGCCTATTCATCTGCCTTCTTACCAGGAACAGTTTCTTTCTTGTGAACTCATGAGAAATTCTCCAACAGCTGGAAGACGGGCTTCTGTGCATGGAGGAACTCATGGCTCTCCATGGGCAAACAGTGTTTAATAAAGCAGAAGGTTCCAAGCCCAGGTATCTTGACACCCTGGCAAAGAGAGAGAAAAGGAGGAACAGGGCTCAGTATTTCTGAAATAGCTGTTGTGCTCCAGCTGCTGTTCATGGGGAAGGGGCCTTATAGCAGCAGTTTGGTGAGCTCTGGAAATGACCTCAACCTCTGGGCCCTTTTCACCTCCCTCTGGAGATGCTCCAGAGCAGAGCAAACACCCTCAGCTAGGAAGACCCTGTCAAGGACTTCCCAAGAAGTGGAGATAGCCTGGAGAAATGGAATGGGCTGAATGCTACACGCTCTCACCATGGGCAATGCACAAGCTGCAGGCAGCATGGATAAGGTCCTCCTACTGCAGCTGGGCTCTTCTTTTCATTGCAAGTGTCAGAGTGGCAGGGCCTGTGGCACATGTGTAGCCCACAGGGTACCTCCAGGATGTTTTTTCTACCTAGAGATGAGGTGGGGTCCTTAAACACCTCCAATGTCTCTCCAGGAGGGGCTGACAGCAGGGCCCAGCTCAGCAGAACAACCAGGAGATACAAAGTCACCTCAGAAATGTGGAGGGGAACCCCTCGCCTCAGCCCTCAGCAAGGCCTTTGATCACTTAGCCACACACTGTTTCATCAAACAGGGTCCAGATTGAGCAGAATCTGGAAGAAGAGCCAATTGTAAGTGAAAGAAACTTACAGCAAGGATGATTGACCAAAGAGGGGAGGGAGGAACAGAGGGAGGGAAATGTGTGAGTGAAGGTGAAACATGCACAGTAATGACACAGCTCCATAGAAGGTGCCTTTCCAACTCTCTTTTGTCCGTCTCTGACAAGGATCCTCCATCATGGCTCTGCCTCGGGAAGCTGCTCATGCTGCCCTTCTCTGTCCCACAAGAAATCCCAAGCACACAGTGCAGGCAGGCCCGGGGCTCTCTCCTGGTGGCAGGAGGTTCTCAACCTCTTTGCCCGGTTAGGCCCCATCCTTAAAGGAGCACCTCTGTGTTTCAGGCATGGCTGAGCTTCCAGGAGCAGTTCAGGGTGTTGAGCTAGCTCAGACAAATGCTGCGTGATCCCAAGAGAACACGGACCTCTCGCGATCTTGAGAATTCAGCCCTGAAGGCTGTTACCATCCCATAAGACATGCAGGCTCAATTAAATGACAAGAGAGAAAGGCAATGACCCTGATTTCTGGACAAATCCTTGACATGGAGTTACTAAGGGATGCTCCTCTGAATCTTTCAGCTGTCTGTTCAGGTTACCCGTGGCTTGGATCACCCTCTGAACACTTTTGCATTTTTGTCTTACACAAGCCATAGCCAGGAAACACACTAACTATCCTGTTTTCCAAACTGCTCTTGGGGACATGAGAGTGGTCGGAAGCCCAATGTACCCGAGCTCACGGCCAGGATCCTCCTGAGCCCAGTTCCAGACATCGCACACACATGCTCGATGCCACCCCTGCATTTTCTACTGGGCACTGCCAAAGAAGCACTGCCCACGGCCAGAGGCTCTGTCTGGTGGTGTCCCCATGTCACAGAGCCCTGGGGAGGCCTCACCTAGCCCAGAGTAATTGTCTCTGCCCCTCCAAAGAAGAGCTCAGTGGGATACCAGTGTCCTTGGCTGTGATGAGGAGAGTGAACTGTACAAGGGAAAAGCTCCAAGACCTCTCTGTCCTTGGCCAAGAGAGCAAACGGGGAGCAATGCCCGGCTACAGGGACGGGCCAGTGATCAGCTTAGGGAGAAGGAAGCCTAGTGAGCCTGGACTGAGGAGTGACTCCAGAAAGAAAGGAAGAGCCCTATAAGCAGAGAACCAGACTCGCAGGGTGAGGAATGAGGCAGAGAGGGTCTGGGCATGGCAAGAAATTTAAAGCACTCCAAAACCTTTCTCTGCCCATGCCAAGTTGGACAGAGCTTTGAACAACCTGGTCTAGTGGGAGGTGTCCCTGCCCAGGGCAGTGGGTTGGAACTAGATTGTCTTTAAGGTCTCTTCCAACCCAAACCATTCTATAGTTCAGGAGGCTGCTGGAAAACAGCAAATCCTCCCTGTGGAGCTGGGAAGGCTGATAAGGGCACAGTAAGCTCGGTAAGCACCTTTTCTGGCAAGGAAGACTGTGCCAGACCTGGAAGCTTCCTTGCCAAAGTTGGGGCACTGTTCTCAGCGTGTAGGATTCGAAGGGAACCACTTGAGGGCTGTAGAGGACTTCATACAATCACTGAGGTCGGAAAAGACCTCTGTGATCGTCTTCCTTCACTGAGAAAGTCCTGTCAGTGGTACATCACATTTTACCAGGGGTTTAAACAGTAGCAATAATTTTTTGTTGTTGTTATTGTCCAGTATTGTACAAGAAAAATCTCCTGTAGGAAGAGTCCTCATTGAAATCAGAAGTTGCCCTACAAGGCACATTAACAAGTAAAAGAGATCAAATTAGCATAGGAAAACTACAAACTGAATGTTGCAGGACTTTTAGCTGCTGTCTGTTTGTGGTTTGTTTTCCAATTTAAAGCAAGGTTATTTATAGCGGATCATTTGGGATTTCTGTGTTTGCTCCCACTTTTTCCCTCAGCAGCAAAACAAATCCTCGAGATACTGTTTTTCTCTTCTTTTTAAAAACTACGTGGATTTGAAACCAACAATAAAAATAGCATAAATACAAGAAAAATATATCAATACAGGCAATACTGTGGCAATATTAATACCTATTTCAAGCCCAGGAAGTATTGCTATAGCATCCTAACATGATGCTAAGCTTAGCAATTGAAATCTGAACTACCTCTGCCAGGAAAAGCCCTTTGCTTCCCTTTGCCTCGCTATTCACGTCTCTCCTCTAATTTAACAAAACTACATTTTATTTATAATCCCAGTTAGTCTGGATCAGTCATGTAGCATTTGTCCTGTAGTAAAACACGGTTTTCCTTCCCTGGCAGGGACAAGCTGTGCTCAGAGCACTCCACCACGGGAGCCAGCGTGTGACTCTGACAACCAAAGCATCTCATACAATCAAAATAAATTATATCAAAGTCAAGGCCCTGCTCTCTGGCCTGGGCCTGAAGGGTCATCTAATCTGTAAAAAATATTGATCACAGACTTTTGGATAAAATGTGGGCAACCTGGTCATCACATTTGTGCTTAGAACACTAGGTATGTTCTCACAAGCAGCCATCCTGAATTAAACCTCTACACTTTAAGTCATTTTCTGAGTGTTCTTCCTCACAAGCCTTGATTTCTTGTGCAAATCTGAGACATTTGTTATGCTAGCATTTCAAGGGTGTGCTGACCTTTCAGTCCTGAAAAGAAAATCTTGATAAAATCACTAATTAATGACTGAGTTTGAATCATTTATCTCAGATATGTGGATAAACAAAGAAGCTGAAGGTCTGGCTATTAAACAGGAAAGAAAGGGTTTTCTTCATGAAGCGAGCTTGGCTGTTCAAATACCTAAAATGGTGGTAATTGATTTATATTCAGTTGTTTGAGTGCACAGAAGCAATTATAGCTATTCTTTAAGGCCCAGTTCTACTGTGAAGCGTTACTATGCAAAAAAAAATATTCCTTATTAGTTACCTGCCAATGAAAAATGGTGGTAGAGGATGGAATTTCCCTTTTATATAGAATTCACATTCAATTTTACTGACCTGATCTCTGCTTTCTGTATATTGAGAACAACAGGGCTGTATACTCCAGACCTAATGAATCTAGCTGACAAACCACTGACAGAGAAGAGAATGAGAGAATCATAGAATGGCCTGGGTTGGAAAGGACCTTAGAGATCATCTAGTCCAACCCGCCTGCCAGAGCAGGATCACCTACAGTAGGTCACACAGGAACGCGTCCAGGCGGGTTTTGAATGTCTCCAGAGAAGGAGACTCCACAACATCTCTGGGCAGCCTGTTCCAGGGCTCTGTCACCCACACAGTGAAAAAGTTTTTTCTAATATTTTTGTGGAACCTTTTATGTTCCATCTTGTACCCATTGCTCCTTATCCTGTCATTGGACATCACTGAAAATGATGGAGTGGGACTGTCTCAGAGAGGGAGGAGAATTCTTGCTGATGAGTTGGTGGGATTAATCAATAGGGCTTTCAGCTAGGTTGGAAGGGGGAAGGGGATAAAACCTGGCTCACTACAGACGAGCCAGGGGGAAGTATCCCAGGGTTAGGGGTGAAAACAATGACCAAGATCAAGTGCATCCACTCCAACATGGATGGCACAAGCAACGGTAACAGATGCTTCTCCATTAAGTCTCTTAAGTGTCTGTACACCTATGCAAGAAGAATGGGGAATAAGCAGGGGGAATTAGAAATCTGTGTGCAGTGGGAGAGCTACGATCTCATTGCTATTACAGAGACGTGGTGAGACAAGTTGCATAACTGGAATGTGGGCCTTCATGGCCTTTTTAGGAAGGACAGGCCAACAAGGCGAGGGGGTGGAGTTGCTCTTTATGTGAGAGAGCAGCTGGACTGTATTGAGATCTACCCAGGGGTGGATGAGGAGCAAGTCGAGAGTTTGTGGGTAAGAATTAAGGGGCAGGCTAGCTTAGGTGATACTGTGGTGTCTATTACAGACCACCTGATCAGGAGTAGGAGGTTGATGAGACCTTCTACAGGCAGCTGACAGCAGCCTCTCAATCCCAGGCCCTGGTTCTCATGGGGGATTTCAACTACCCAGGTGTTTGCTGGAAGTCTCACATAGCCAGCCATCCTCAGTCCAGGAGGTTCCTCCATTGCATCGATGATAATTTCTTTATGCAAATGGTGAATGAGCTGACCAGGAGAGGAGCGCTGCTGGACTTTGTGCTCACCAACAAGGAAGGTCTGGCTGAAGCAGTGAAGGCTGAGGTCAACCTTCACTGCAGCAACCATGAGATGATAGTTCAGGATCTTGTGCTGTAGAAACAGAATACCAAGCAGGATCATAACTCTGGACTTCAGCAGGGCCAACTTTGGCCTCTTTAAGCAATTGCTAGGGGAAACCCCATTGGTAACGGAACTGGAAGGTAAAGGGGCCCAAGAGAGTTGGTCAGTATTCAAGGACCACTTCTTCCATGCTCAGGACCATTTCATCCCAACAGGCAGGAAATCAAGAAAGAGATCCAGGAGACCTGCATGGTTAACCAGGGATCTGTTGGGCAGACTCAGGTGGAAGGGCAGGGTATATAAATTGTGGAATGAAGGGCTGGCCACTTGGGTGGAGTACAGGACAGCTGTCAGAGAATGTAGGGAGGCAAGTAGAAAAGCTAAGGCCTCCATGGAATTAAAATTTGCGAAGGAGGTCAAGGACAACAGAAAGGGCTTCTTCCAATACATTGTTGACAAAACTAACACTGAAAGCAATGTAGGCCCTCTGGTAAATGAGGTGGGTGCCCTGGAGACAGAGGACAGAAAGAAGGCAGAATTACTGAACGCCTTCTTTTTCCTCTGTATACACTGTTGGAGATGGTCCTCAGGAGCCTCAGTCCCCTGAGGCCTCAGAGGAAGTCAGGATAAAGGAGGAGTTTGCCCTGGTTGAGGAGGACTGGGTTAGGGATCAGTTAGGACACTTGAACATCCATAAATCCGTGGGCCCTGATGGGATGCACCCACGGGTGCTGAGGGAGCTGGCGGAAGTCATTGCTAGGCCACTCTCCGTCATCTTTGGTAAGTCATGGGGAACAGGTGAGGTGCCTGAGGACTGGAGGAAAGCGAATGTCACTGCAGTCTATGAGAAGGGCAAGAAGGAGGACCCGCATAACTACAGACCGGTCAGCCTCACCTCCATCCCTGGAAAGGGGATGGAACATCTTATCCTTGGCGCTGTCTCTGGGCATATCAAGGATAAGAAGGTTATTAGGAGCAGTCAGCATGGCTTTGCCAAGGGGAAGTCATGTTTGACCAACCCAATAGCCTTTTATGAAGAGATGACCAGGTGGATGGATGGTGGCCGTGCAGTGGATGTGGTCTATCTGGACACCAGCAAGGCATTTGATACTGTCTCTCACAGCATCCTCATTGGTAAACTGAGGAAGTGTGGTCTGGATGACCAAGTAGTGAGGTGGGTCACTAAATGGTTGAAGGGAAGAGGTCAGAGAGTTGTGGTCAATGGGGCAGAGTCTACTTGGAGGCCTGTGTCTAGTGGGGTCCCTCAGGGGTCAGTGCTGGGGCCAGTGCATTTCAATATATTCATTAATGACCTGGACGAGGAATAAGAGAGCACTGTCAGCAAGTTTGCTGATGACACGAAACTGGGAGGAGTGCTTGACACACCAGCAGGCTGTGCTGCCATTCAGAGAGACCTGGACAGGCTGGAGGGCTGGGCGAGGAGAAATCTTATGCGGTTCAACAAGGGCAAGTGTAGAGTTTTGCATCTGGGAAAGAATAACGCCATGTGCCAGTATAGGGTGGGGACTGCCCTGCTGGAGAGCAGCGCAGGGGAAAGGGACCTGGGGGTTCTAGTGGACAGCAGGATGACCATGAGCCAGCAATGTGCCATCGTGCCCAAGAAGGCTAAAGGCATCCTGGGGCGTATTAGAAGGGGAGTAGCAAGTAGGTCAAGAGAGGTCCTCCTGTCCCTTTACTCAGCTCTGGTGAGGCCGCATCTGGAATATTGTGTCCAGTTCTGGGCCCCTCAGCTCAAGAAGGACAGGAAACTACTGGAAAGAGTCCAGCACAGAGCCACAAAGATGATTAAAGTTGTGGAATATCTCCCTGATGAGGAAAGGCTGAAAGAGCTGGGTGTCTTTAGCTTGGAGAAGAGGAGGCTGAGGGGTGACCTCATTAATGTTTCTAAATATGTCAAGGGGGAGCGTCAGGAGGACATCCAATGACAAGACAATGGACAATGGATACAAGCTGGAGCATAGGAGGTTGCACAAAAATATGAGAAAAAACTTTTTCATAGTGAGGGTGACAGACCACTGGAACAGGCTGCCCAGGGAGGTTGTGGAGTCTCCTTCTCTGGAGACATTCAAAACCCGCCTAGATGCATTCATGCGCGATCTACTGTAGGTGATCCTGTTCTGACAGAGGGTAGGACTAGATGAACTTTTGAGATCCCTTCCAATCATGAACATTCTGTGATTCTGTGAAAAGAACCTGGCACCGCCCTTCTCACACTCACGAATGACATATGTATAAACATTAATGAGGTCACACCTCAGCCTCATCTTCTCCAAGCTAAAGAGAACCAGCTCCTTCAGCCTTTATTCATAAAGAAGGTGTTCAATTCAGAGCCAGGCTGTGCAGGATTGGGGCTCTTTGGGTAGCTCCACTCGAGCTCCATTGCAGGGGGGAGTGCCTCGGAGCTCACATGACAGTCCATCCCTGGAGCACTACCCATACTGTCCGTATCAAGTGCTCATATTTTACCAGTCGGAGCAGTCAAGACCAGAAGCACAAAGTGCTGCCACCGCATTCTCCTTTGGACCCTCAGTAACTTCTCTCCTGCCTCGTTAGCGTGTCAGATGGGCGGTTGAAGCAGCACAGAGCCCCAGACCTGGGGAAAGACAGCCGGCTCTGGGGACAACGAGGAGGCCCAAAACACACGGCCATGGCGCTGGGCGGCTGGCCAAGGCCAGGCCGCAAGGAGGGAGGTCTGGGGAACTTGCTGCCAACACGCCCGGGGAGAAGACAACCCTCTGGGTCAGGCCCCTGACGCTGCCCCTCCTCAAGAAAGGGAGAGCAAGAAGAGGAGGAAGCCGACAAATGAGCGTGGTGACTCCGGGTGCAGAGACAACTGGTCTATTTTAGGGTGTTGGTGGAGAGGGATCAGGGCCGGCGCTGGGCCACGGCCTGCGAGTGGTCCCGCGGCGGTGTACAGGACGGCTGTAGGGCTTTTGGGCCCGATGCTGCATGCGGGACTGGTGTCGCACCCGTATGGGCCCAGGGGCGCTGGCTTGGTTGCTGCACCGAGGTGCCGAGGAGCTGCAGGTAGAGCCTGCTAACAGCTGGCGGCTGGTGCTGGGGGTGCTGGTCTCTGGTGCCAGTGAGGTGAGGGATGGTCCCAGTGCCGCCTGGCTGTCGGTGCTGCCCTCAGCATGCGTTGATGGCACACGGCTGCGGTCCCAGCATCTTTTGGGCCAGTTGCAGGGCTTGTGGGCCCAACGCAGCATGGGGGAGCAGTGTGGCAGCCACATGGGTCCCACGCGGCCGGAGCTTCTGCTGCTCTTAAGCACCCGGTAGCCAGAGGATGATGTCGCTGGCGTCTGTCTGGTCTTGCTGGTGCGAGAGGCGTTGGAAGGCCCCACACCTTCCTCATGGGGGAAGCACCTCTCGGAACTTTTTCCTCTTCCCCGGCTGCCCTCCTAGCGTCTTCTGGGCTGCCTGCAGTGTTTCTGGGCCCGACACTGCCTGTGAGAGCGGTGTTGCAGCTACTCGGGCCCAGGGCGGCTGGAGCGTCTGCTGCCCTCTGGGGAACCGTGGCATGGCCCCTGTGCCGCCGAGCTGTTGGTGCTGCTCTCGGTGGGTTTGGCTGGTGTAGGGGGGCTGTCCCGGGGTCTGGGCCGCTTGCGGGATTGTGCCACTGGCATCTGGGTGCTTGTGCTGGGGCTGCTGGTGGTGGGAGCCAGCGAGGGCAGGGATGGCCCCAGTGCCGCCCGGCGGGGAACGCTGATCTTAGCACGTTTGGCCGGCCTAGGGCAGCTGTCCTGGCATCTGGGCCGCTTGTAGGATGTTGCCAGTGGCAGCTGGGTGCTTGTGCTGGGGCTGCTGGTGGCAGGAGCCGAGAAGGGTATGGATGGCCCCAGTGCTGCCCCCTGGCGGGGAGCGCTGATCTTGGCCCGTTTGGCTGGCCTAGGGCAGCTGTCCTGGCACCTGGGCCGCTTGTAGGATGTTACCAGTGGCAGCTGGGTGCTTGTGCTGGGGCTGCTGGTGGCAGGAGCCGGGAAGGGTATGGATGGCCCCAGTGCTGCCCCCTGGCGGGGAGCGCTGATCTTGGCCCGTTTGGCTGGCCTAGGGCAGCTGTCCTGGCACCTGGGCCGCTTGTAGGATGCTGCCACTGGCAGCTGGGTGCTTGTGCTGGGGCTGCTGGTGGCAGGAGCCAGGAAGGGCATGGATGGCCCCAGGGCCGCCACCTGGCGGGGAGCGCTGATCTTGGCGCGCTTGGCTGGCCTAGGGCAGCTGTCCTGGCACCTGGGCCGCTTGTAGGATGCTACCACTGGCAGCTGGGTGCTTGTGCTGGGGCTGCTGGTGGTAGGAGCCAGGAAGGGCATGGATGGCCCCAGGGCCGCCACCTGGCAGGGAGCGCTGATCTTGGCGCGCTTGGCTGGCCTAGGGCAGCTGTCCTGGCACCTGGGCCGCTTGTAGGATGCTGCCACTGGCAGCTGGGTGCTTGTGCTGGGGCTGCTGGTGGTAGGAGCCAGGAAGGGCATGGATGGCCCCAGGGCTGCCACCTGGCGGGGAGCGCTGATCTTGGCGCGCTTGGCTGGCCTAGGGCAGCTGTCCTGGCACCTGGGCCGCTTGTAGGATGCTACCACTGGCAGCTGGGTGCTTGTGCTGGGGCTGCTGGTGGTAGGAGCCAGGAAGGGCATGGATGGCCCCAGGGCCGCCACCTGGCGGGGAGCGCTGATTTTGGCCCGTTTGGCTGGCCTAGGGCAGCTGTCCTGGCACCTGGGCCGCTTGCAGGATGCTGCCACTGGCAGCTGGGTGCTTGTGCTTGGGCTGCTGATGGCAGGAGCCAGCGAGGTGAGGGATGGCCCCAGTGCCGCCACCTGGCCGGCAGTGCTTCTCTTAGCACGTTTGCCTGGCAGACCGCCACTCTTCGACGATCTTGTGGGCAGCTTGCAAGTGTTTTGTGCCCGACGGTTCATACCTGCATAGATGTGGGACAGCCCCGTTGCTGCCTGGCCGCTGGTGCTGGGGCAGTTAGAGAAGAGTGGCATGGAGTTGCTGGATGTCCCCGATGTCACCTGACTGCCAGTGCTGGGGTAGCTGGAGACGGGAGCCAGGGACGGCCCAAGTGGCCCCAGGCTGGGCTTGCTGGGGCAGCTGGTCTCCCGTACTGCAGAAGTGCTGCTGCTCTCCTCTGCCTGCTGCCCGCCTCCTGGAGAAAGGCACTCCGGGGCATCGCTGAGGCTGTGTGTCTCACTTGGGGCCACGCACACGTGCCTTTTCTCACATGAGAGCAGCCTGATGGAGAAAGGAAAATGGATGAGCCCCTGCTGCCCCTGCATAAGGGCAGGGGCAGGGCACCCCTGCTCATTACCCCCTGCCCTGTATCCATCTCCCCGGTGAAGCCGAAGCACAGGCTGACGGGACAGCGGAGGGGCAGGCCCTGGCACGGCGCAGCGCTTGCACGCTCCTGTCTCGTGAGCTGGACAGAAGGCCACCCACCTGAAAGGGACTCGTATCCCCAGGCCGAGCATTTCCCGCTGGAACAGATCGTCGTCTCTGCACTGCGGGCACTGGAGGCAGGAGATGCCGGCGCGCAGAGCCTGTGCCTGCCGGAGAAACAGAAGGGGCATGAGGGAGGCCCTGGTGCTGCCGAGCACCTGTCGTGCCCTGGGCGCAAGGGAATGGCTCATACCTGGATGCAGTCCCTGTGGAACCAGGCACGTTGGCACACCGGGCACACCATGGTGCTGTAGGACGTCCTGCACCCCACGAGTTGCCCGCAGAGGAGGCAGGTGGTCTCCTCCGGAGCCACCAGCATGCCCTGCTTGGGGCGGTGCTCCCAGCAGAAGGACCTGGGGGGAAGAGGCAAGGGATGGGCGGGTGAGAAGCGCTGGCAGGGTGAGAAGCGCTGGGCGCTTGCCCAGTGGCAGTGGCGACGAGGGGAGAGGAGGCACCTACTTGTAGGGAAAGCGACACTGAGTGACGCATCCCCCCTTGGTGGCACAGGGCAGGTGGAAGCTGCGGTCGCAGTCCGCCGGCCAGCAGGTGATGGTGGCCCCACTCTCGCCACAGACGAAGCAGTCCTGGAAAAGGCACAGCAGCCACCATCAGCGGCAGCCTCAGGGCCTCCGCAGGCAGCCCCACGCCCGCGAGCAGGGCGCAGGAAGCGGCCGCTGCTGGGTCACAGCCCGCAGAGGTGCCTGGCAGAGGCGGCTGCTGCGCTGGAGCCTCTGGGGAGCTGCTGGGAGCAGGACTTTTGTCCCAGAGCTGCTTGGGTGGGTCGGGCTTCTTTTCTTTCCTGGGGTCTGCTCTTGGCAGGTGCTCACCTGCTGCACCGCCCGCCAGGCCGTGCTTTGAATATCCTCAGGGAGAAATCCCATGAGGCCTGCTTCCTTGGGCGCTTGCTGGAAGAGGCCGCTGGCGAAAAACTGCCCAAGAGAAAAGGGGCGGAGCTGATGAGGAGAGCGTGGCAGGGCCTACCTGTCACAAGGGTGGAGGGAGCCCCCCCGGCAAAACTCACCAGGCAGCCCAGATGGGCACAGAGCCCTTGCTGCACCAGCTTGCGCCCAGCGCCGTGCAGGTCAGCCTCATCCCGATGACACAGCACGCATGCTGAAGAGGAGAGAGCAAAGGGCAGCCCGAGTGAGCGCCTCTGCGGGGCCGGGGCAAGCGTCCCCGAGGCATCGCTGCCCGCAAGGGCTGCTCTGTCCCTGCCTGGCCGGCCGTTGGGCAGGCCTGCAGGCTGTGGAGAGGAAGGGGCCCTGGCCGGCACGGGTGTCCCAGCAGGGGCCCCCGTAGTCCAGTCCGGGCCCCCATTACTGAGGCAAGGGGAGCCCTGCCCGGGGACTGCCTGGGGAGCTCCTGCCTCCCACTGCCCCCCGGCTCTGGGCACCGCGCTGAGCGTCCCAACAGCCCCTCTGCCCGGCGGTGGGAGGGACGGATGCTTTGCTCTCACCCTGCTCCATCGAGCCGGAGGTCTTCTTCTTCCGTGCGGCCATGGCACACGTCGACAGCGAGCGCTTGGAGAATCCCTGTCCCAGTAGCAGCAGCAGCAGCGCCGGGCTGTCTCCTCCAAAGGCTCCTCTGCAGACTCTGAGGGAGAAGCAGGCCGGGGGGGGAAGGAGAAGCGGGACGCGGGTGAGCTCCCAGTGCAGGCCCTGAGCCCCGAGGAGTGGAGCCCCCTCCTCCCTGGGGAGCCCAGGCCCAGCCCTGCCCTCTCCTCACCTCACCAGGTCGCACTGACGCCGGGACCGAGCGCCGCGCTCCCTTATATAGCGCGTCCCAGTGTCCGCCGTGACATCAGCGGCGCTGGGCTTTGTGACGTCAGCAGTGCCGGGCTTTGTGACGTCATCAGTGCTGTGTGACATCACAGTGCCGGCCTGCGTGCGCCCTGGGTACGGGCAGGGACGCCCTCGGCCCCCTGCCTCCTGCTCTGAAATGGCCGCTGCCTCCTGGGGGTGGCTGTGAAATGCCGAGGAGGGGGGCCGAGCCCTCGGCACCCACGGAACCGGGCGGCTGCTCCTGCAGCAAGCCGTCGAGAGTGGCCCTGTTGGTGGTGTCCAGGCAGTGCGAGCCCAGGGCTCCAGCCCTGGCCAAGGGAAACCTCTCCTCCTGCCTCCGGTCCTGGGCTCCTCGGTACAGGGGGCGGAAGTGACCTTTGGTCCTGACCTGGGCTCACGCTACCCGACCGCTCAGACGAGGTGGGTGGCCAGGGCACAGGGCACAGCACAGGACCTCAAGACGGCACCTAAATGTTGCGGCTGACACAGTTCTCTCTCTGCTAGGCGATGCTGGGCTCGGACCTGCCCAAACACCCTGAGGACTACGAACACAGCACTTTCCAAGAATACAACTTAGGAACCCACGTAGAATCACAGGTCTCCAGGGTCCATGGCAAGGGGAAGGAGACTTGGTCTTGGCAGCAACCACCATCCTGATGTACTCGTGACTAAAGTGATGACAGCAAAAGGCCCCAGGAGCTGCAAACACCAGCCAGCAGCGGCATCTTGGTGTCTTTGCTCCTTTCTCCGTGTGCCCCTCCAGGCATGGCTCTCACACCGTGAATCCTGGGGATGCTCTTCGCGGGACCTGGCTTCGTATCGGAGGAGAAAACTCAGGAGAGCATTTGGTCCCTGAGGGTGAACGCGCAGCAGAGCACAAATTGCTGCCTTAGTTAACCCTGGTTGCACTCGGGCAACCTGGGAGTCTGTCTCCCTTTGCATCTACTAGCCGAACGCCTCGATGTGCCACGGCTCATTTTGCTCCTTCACCTCTCCAACTCTTTTCGGCTCCTTGCTTCCTGCAGGGAGGTGACCTCTGGAAAATGTTAATTGAAGGAGATCACGTTCATTCCCACCACTGCCAGTGGCGGGAACAAAAGGCATGCAGAGATGCGTCTCGTGGGTCGTCCTTGCCACATGCCCAGCCATTGGGGATTCATAGAATCATAGAATGGCCCAGGTTGGAAGGGACCTTAGAGATCATCTAATCCAATCTCCCTGCCACGGGCAGGGACGCCTCTCAACTAGATCAGGCTACTCAAGGTTCTGTCCAACTTGGCCTTGAACACCTCCAGGGAGGGGGCAGCCACAACATCTCTGGGCAATTCATTCCAAAGTCTTCCCACCCTCGTACCGAAGAATTTCTTCCCAAGATCTAATCTAAATCTATTCTCCGTCAACTTAAACCCATTTCCCCTTGTCCTATCAGTCGACACTCTTGTAAAAAGCCCCTCCCCAGCCTTTCTGTAGGATCCCTTCAGGTATACTAGGAGAGGAACACTGCTGGACCTCATCCTCACTAAGAAGGAGGATCTGGTTGAAGCAGTAAAGGTTGAGGGCTGCCTTGGCTGCAGTGACCATGAAATGGTGGAGTTCAGGATCTCATGTAGCAGAAACAAAATAGCAAGCAGAATTGCAACCCTGGACTTTGCCAAGGCAAACTTTGGATTTTTCAAACAATTACTCAAGAAAATCCCATGGGCAAGGCTGTTTGAAGGTAAAGGGACCCAAGACAGTTGGTTAGCGTTCAGGGACTGCTTCTACCGTGCTCAAGATCAGAGCATCCCGACACGTAGGAAGTCAAGGAAGGGAGCCAGGAGACCTGCGTGGCTAAACAGGGATCTGCTGGGTAAGCTCAAGTGCAAGAGGAGAATTTACAGATCTTGGAAGGCGGGGCTGGCCACTTGGGAATAATATAAGGCTGTTGTGCGAGGATGTAGGGAGGCAACTAGGAAAGCAAAGGCCTCCCTAGAATTGAACCTGGCGAGAGGGGTCAAGGACAACAGGAAGAGCTTTTTCAGGTACGTGGCAGATAAAACTAACACCAGAGGCAATGTAGGCCCACTGATGAATGAGGTGGGTGCCTTGGTGACAGAAGATACAGAGAAGGCAGAGTTACTGAATGCCTTCTTTGTCTCTGTCTACTCTGCCGGAGGCTGTCCTGAGGAGTCCCGTTCCCCTGAGGCCCCAGAGGAAGTCAGGGCAGTGGAGGAGTTTGCTTTAGTCGATGAGGACTGGGTTAGGGACCAATTAAGCAATCTGGATATCCATAAATCCATGGGTCCAGACGGGATGCATCCACGGGTGCTGAGGGAGCTGGCTGATGTCATTGCTAGACCACTCTCCATCATCTTTCCCAAGTCTTGGGAGACGGGAGAGGTGCCTGAGGACTGGAGGGAAGCAAATGTCACTCCAGTCTTCAAAAAAGGGCAAGAAGGAGGACCCGGGTAACTATAGAGCGGTCAGCCTCACCTCCATCCCTGGGAAAGTGATGGAACGACTTATCCTTGGTGCCATCTCAAGGCATATCAAGGATAAGAGGGTCATTAGAGACAGTCAACATGGCTTCACCAAAGGGAAGTCGTGCTTGACTAACCTCATAGCCTTTTACGAGGATATAACAAGGTGGATAGATGGTGGCAGAGCGGTGGATGTGGTCTACCTTGACTTCAGTAAAGCTTTTGACACAGTCTCCCACAGCATCCTTGCTGCTAAACTGAGGAAGTGTGGTCTAGACTCTCGGGTAGTGAGGTGGACTGTGAACTGGCTAAGGGGAAGAAGCCAAGGAGTTGTGGTCAATGGGGCGGAGTCTGGTTGGAGGCCTGTATCCAGTGGAGTCCCTCAAGGGTCGGTACTGGGACCAGTATTATTCAATATATTCATCGATGACTTGGATGAGGGACTAGAGAGTGCTATCAGCAAGTTTGCTGATGACACCAAGCTGGGAGGAGTGGCTGACACGCCAGAAGGCTGTGCTGCCATTCAGCGAGACCTGGACAGGCTGGAGGGTTGGGCGGGGAAAAATTTAATGAAATATAACAAGGGTAAATGTAGAGTCTTGCATCTGGGTAGGAACAACCCCAGGTTCCAGTATAAGTTGGGGAATGACTTATTAGAGAGTAGTGTAGGGGAAAGGGACCTGGGAATCTTGGTGGACAGCAGGATGACCATGAGCCAGCACTGTGCCCTTGTGGCCAGGAAGGCCAATGGCATCCTGGGGTGTATTAGAAGGGGGGTGGTTAGTAGGTCAAGAGAGGTTCTCCTTCCCCTCTACTCTGCCCTGGTGAGACCCCATCTGGAATATTGTGTCCAGTTCTGGGCCCCTCAGCTCAAGAGAGACAGGGAACTGCTGGAGAGAGTCCAGCACAGGGCAACTAGGATGATGAAGGGAGTGGAGCATCTCCCTTATGAGAAAAGACTGAGGGAGCTGGGGCTCTTTAGTTTGGAGAAGAGGAGACTGAGGGGTGACCTCATTAATGTTTACAAATATATCAAGGGTGAGTGTCACGAGGATGGAGCCAGGCTCTTCTCGGTGACAACCACTGATAGGACAAGGGGTAATGGGCTGAAACTGGAACATAAGAGGTTCTGCTTAAACTCGAGAAGAAACTTCTTCTCAGTGAGGGTGACGGAACACTGGAACAGGCTACACAGAGAGGTTGTGGAGTCTCCTTCTCTGGAGACATTCAAGACCTGCCTGGACACGTTCCTGTGTAGCATTATCTAGGCGTTCCTGCTCTGGCAGGGGGACTGGACTTGATGATCTTCCAAGGTCCCTTCCAATCCCTAACATTCTATGGTTCTATGATTCTATGATTGGAAGGCAGCTATTAGGTCCCCCCAAAGTCTTCTCTTTTCAAGACTGAACAATCCCAGCTCCCGCAGCCTGTCCTCGTAGCAGAGGTGCTCCAACCCCTGGATCATCTTTGTGGCCCTCCTCTGAATGCACTCCAACAGTTCTATGTCCCTCTTATGGTGGGGGCACCAGAACTGGACGCAGTACTCGAGGTGGGGCCTCACAAGAGCAGAGTAAAGGGGGAGAATCACCTCTCTTGACCTGCTGGCTACACTTCTCCTGATACATCCCAAGATGCGCTTGGCCTTCTGAGATGCATGAGCGCACTGCCGGCTCATGTTGAGCTTCTCGTCTATCAACACCCCCAAATCCTTCTCTTCAGGGCTACTCTCAACCCACTCTGTGCCCGGTTTGTATTTGTGTCCAGGAATGGCCCGACCCAGGTGAAGGACCTTGCACTTGGACTTGTTGAAGCTCATGCAGTTTGCACTGGCCCATTTCTCAAGCCTATCAAGGTCCCTCTGGATGGCACCTCTTCCCTCAAGTGAGTCCACGGCACCACACAGCTTGCTGTCGTCGGCAAACTTGCTGAGGGTGCACTCAATGCCGTCGTCCGTGTCGCTGACCAAGATGTTGAACAGCACTGCACCCAGAACAGATCCCTGAGGAACACCACTTGTCACTGGTCTCCATGTGGACATCGAGCCGTTGACCACAACTCTTTGAGTGCGACCTTCTAGCCAGTTCCTTATCCACCGAGCGGTCCATCCATCAAGTCCATGTCTCTCCACCTTAGAGACAAGGATGTCATGTGGGACAGTGACAAATGCCTTGCACAAGTCCAGGTAGATGACATCAGTCGCTCTTCTCGTGTCCGCCAGCACTGTAGCTTTGCTGTAGGCCACCACATTAGTCAGGCACGATTTGCCCTTAGTGAAGCCATGTCGGCTGTCACCAATCACCTCGTTATTTCTCGTGTGCCTACCTGGTTCTCCCCTGGCAGCAGCCCAGTTCTGCTGTGATTCCCACGGAGATGAAGTTCAGAAGCCTTGGTTCCTTTATTTCCTCAGAAGACAGCCTTGAGGCAACGGCTGAACCAAGCTGCTCCCAGTGCTGGTAGGTGGACTCGCGGATGCTCTCAGGTGAGCACAGCGGGCAAATCAGCCATTCTCCTCTACCAGCCACCTTCCAAGGCCAAGCCAGGGAGCAAGTACCTCCTCTTCAGAGCCAGGCTGTGCAGGACCACGACTCTTTGGGCAGCTCCACTCGAGCTCCATTGCTGGGGGGAGTGCCTCGGAGCTCACGTGACAGTCCTCCCCAAGAGCACTACCCATTCTGCCCGTATCTAGTGCTCACATTTTCCCAGTCGGAGCAGTCAAGACCAGAAGCACTGTTGTGGTTTGACCCTGGCTGGCTGCCAGGTACCCACACAGCCACTCTCTGACTCCCCCTTCACTCATAGACAGGGGGAGAAAATATTTCAAAGGGTTCCGGGTTTGAGATAGGGACAGGGAGATCACTCTCACTTACTGTCCCGGGCAAAACAGACTCGATTTTGGGGAAATTAGGTACATTTATTAAAAGAACCGATCAGAGAGGAGTAGTGAGAAGCGAGGAAGAGCAATCAGATCTTAAAAAGAGAACACCTTGCCCCCATCCCTCCCTTCTTCCCGGGCTTAACATCAATCCTGGTTTCTCCTCCTCCTCCCCCCTAGCGGCGCAGGGGGACAGGGAATGGGGGTAATGGTCAGTTCGTCCGACGTTGGTTTCACCGCTTCTTCACTCTGGGGGAGGACTCTTCACTCTTCCCCAGGCCATTGTGGGGTTCCTCTCAGGGGAGACAAGCTTCACGCTCTCTTCTTCGGCGTGAGTCGTCTCACGAAGGGCAATTCATCACAAACTGCCCAACGGGAGACACCTCACGAGGGGTAGCCCACCCCTCGTGAGTCTGAGGTGCAGTCCTTCAGGGGAAACTGCTCCAGCGTGAGTCCCCCGCAGCATCCCAAAAGTCCCACCAGCCAACCTGCTCCAGCGTGGGCATTCCTCTCTTCCACGGGCTACAGGTTCCGGCAGCGACTTGCTCTGATGCGGGCTTCCCACGGGCTACAGCCCCCTTCAGGCATCCACCCACACGGCGTGGAGTCCTCTACATGGTGGACATCTACGCGGTGATCCTCACGGTGGACATCTGCACCTCGCCCATGGGCTGCAGGGGGACAACCCGCTTCACCATGGTCTTCACCACAGACCCAGGGGACTCTCTCTGCTCCGGGGCCTGGAGCTCATACTGCCCCCCTCTCCTTCTTCACTGACCTTAGTGTCTGCACAGATTCTCACTCCTCCATCTCTGTGCCAGCTGTTAGTGGCGCAGTTCTTTTCCCCGTTCTTAAATATGTTTTTCACAGAGGCGTTCCTCGGCTATCACTTTACTGATAGGCTCAGCCTTGGCGAGCGGCGGGTGCCTCTTTGGAGCCGGCTGGCATTGGCTCTATCAAACTTGGGGAGCTTCTAGCAGCTTCTTGCAGAAGCCACCCTGCAGCTCCCCCCCCCCCGCCGCCAAAATCCAGCCAGGCCAAACCAAAACAAGCACAAAGTGCTGCCACCGCATTCTCCTTTGGACCCTCAGTAACTTCTCTCCTGCCTCGTTAGCGTGTCAGATGGGCGGTTGAAGCAGCACAGAGCCCCAGACCTGGGGAAAGACAGCCGGCTCTGGGGACAACGAGGAGGCCCAAAACACACGGCCATGGCGCTGGGCGGCTGGCCAAGGCCAGGCCGCAAGGAGGGAGGTCTGGGGAACTTGCTGCCAACACGCCCGGGGAGAAGACAACCCTCTGGGTCAGGCCCCTGACGCTGCCCCTCCTCAAGAAAGGGAGAGCAAGAAGAGGAGGAAGCCGACAAATGAGCGTGGTGACTCCGGGTGCAGAGACAACTGGTCTATTTTAGGGTGTTGGTGGAGAGGGATCAGGGCCGGCGCTGGGCCACGGCCTGCGAGTGGTCCCGCGGCGGTGTACAGGACGGCTGTAGGGCTTTTGGGCCCGATGCTGCATGCAGGACTGGTGTCGCACCCGTATGGGCCCAGGGGCGCTGGCTTGGTTGCTGCACCGAGGTGCCGAGGAGCTGCAGGTAGAGCCTGCTAACAGCTGGCGGCTGGTGCTGGGGGTGCTGGTCTCTGGTGCCAGTGAGGTGAGGGATTGTCCCAGTGCCGCCTGGCTGTCGGTGCTGCCCTCAGCATGCGTTGATGGCACACGGCTGCGGTCCCAGCATCTTTTGGGCCAGTTGCAGGGCTTGTGGGCCCAACGCAGCATGGGGGAGCAGTGTGGCAGCCACATGGGTCCCACGCGGCCGGAGCTTCTGCTGCTCTTAAGCACCCGGTAGCCAGAGGATGATGTCGCTGGCGTCTGTCTGGTCTTGCTGGTGCGAGAGGCGTTGGAAGGCCCCACACCTTCCTCATGGGGGAAGCACCTCTCGGAAATTTTTCCTCTTCCCCGGCTGCCCTCCTAGCGTCTTCTGGGCTGCCTGCGGTGTTTCTGGGCCCGACACTGCCTGTGAGAGCGGTGTTGCAGCTACTCGGGCCCAGGGCGGCTGGAGCGTCTGCTGCCCTCTGGGGAACCGTGGCATGGCCCCTGTGCCGCCGAGCTGTTGGTGCTGCTCTCGTTGGGTTTGGCTGGTGTAGGGGGGCTGTCCCGAGGTCTGGGCCGCTTGCGGGATTGTGCCACTGGCATCTGGGTGCTTGTGCTGGGGCTGCTGGTGGTGGGAGCCAGCGAGGGCAGGGATGGCCCCAGTGCCACCGCCCGGCGGGGAACGCTGATCTTGGCACGTTTGGCCGGCCTAGGGCAGCTGTCCTGGCATCTGGGCCGCTTGTAGGATGTTGCCAGTGGCAGCTGGGTGCTTGTGCTGGGGCTGCTGGTGGCAGGAGCCGAGAAGGGTATGGATGGCCCCAGTGCTGCCCCCTGGCGGGGAGCGCTGATCTTGGCCCGTTTGGCTGGCCTAGGGCAGCTGTCCTGGCACCTGGGCCGCTTGTAGGATGTTACCAGTGGCAGCTGGGTGCTTGTGCTGGGGCTGCTGGTGGCAGGAGCCGGGAAGGGTATGGATGGCCCCAGTGCTGCCCCCTGGCGGGGAGCGCTGATCTTGGCGCGCTTGGCTGGCCTAGGGCAGCTGTCCTGGCACCTGGACCGCTTGTAGGATACTGCCACTGGCAGCTGGGTGCTTGTGCTGGGGCTGCTGGTGGCAGGAGCCAGGAAGGGCATGGATGGCCCCAGGGCCGCCACCTGGCGGGGAGCGCTGATCTTGGCCCGCTTGGCTGGCCTAGGGCAGCTGTCCTGGCACCTGGGCCGCTTGTAGGATGCTACCACTGGCAGCTGGGTGCTTGTGCTGGGGCTGCTGGTGGTAGGAGCCAGGAAGGGCATGGATGGCCCCAGGGCCGCCACCTGGCGGGGAGCGCTGATCTTGGCGCGCTTGGCTGGCCTAGGGCAGCTGTCCTGGCACCTGGGCCGCTTGTAGGATGCTGCCACTGGCAGCTGGGTGCTTGTGCTGGGGCTGCTGGTGGCAGGAGCCAGGAAGGGCATGGATGGCCCCAGGGCCGCCACCTGGCGGGGAGCGCTGATCTTGGCGCGCTTGGCTGGCCTAGGGCAGCTGTCCTGGCACCTGGGCCGCTTGCAGGATGCTGCCACTGGCAGCTGGGTGCTTGTGCTTGGGCTGCTGATGGCAGGAGCCAGCGAGGTGAGGGATGGCCCCAGTGCCGCCACCTGGCCGGCAGTGCTTCTCTTAGCACGTTTGCCTGGCAGACCACCACTCTTCGACGATCTTGTGGGCAGCTTGCAAGTGTTTTGTGCCCGACGGTTCATACCTGCATAGATGTGGGACAGCCCCGTTGCTGCCTGGCCGCTGGTGCTGGGGCAGTTAGAGAAGAGTGGCACGGAGTTGCTGGATGTCCCCGATGTCACCTGACTGCCAGTGCTGGGGTAGCTGGAGACGGGAGCCAGGGACGGCCCAAGTGGCCCCAGGCTGGGCTTGCTGGGGCAGCTGGTCTCCCGTACTGCAGAAGTGCTGCTGCTCTCCTCTGCCTGCTGCTCGCCTCCTGGAGAAAGGCACTCCGGGGCATCGCTGAGGCTGTGTGTCTCACTTGGGGCCACGCACACGTGCCTTTTCTCACATGAGAGCAGCCTGATGGAGAAAGGAAAATGGATGAGCCCCTGCTGCCCCGGCATAAGGGCAGGGGCAGGGCACCCCTGCTCATTACCCCCTGCCCTGTATCCATCTCCCCGGTGAAGCCGAAGCACAGGCTGACGGGACAGCGGAGGGGCAGGCCCTGGCACGGCGCAGCGCTTGCACGCTCCTGTCTCGTGAGCTGGACAGAAGGCCACCCACCTGAAAGGGACTCGTATCCCCAGGCCGAGCATTTCCCGCTGGAACAGATCGTCATCTCTGCACTGCGGGCACTGGAGGCAGGAGATGCCGGCGCGCAGAGCCTGTGCCTGCCGGAGAAACAGAAGGGGCATGAGGGAGGCCCTGGTGCTGCCGAGCACCTGTCGTGCCCTGGGCGCAAGGGAATGGCTCATACCTGGATGCAGTCCCTGTGGAACCAGGCACGTTGGCACACCGGGCACACCATGGTGCTGTAGGACGTCCTGCACCCCACGAGTTGCCCGCAGAGGAGGCAGGTGGTCTCCTCCGGAGCCACCAGCATGCCCTGCTTGGGGCGGTGCTCCCAGCAGAAGGACCTGGGGGGAAGAGGCAAGGGATGGGCGGGTGAGAAGCGCTGGCAGGGTGAGAAGCGCTGGGCGCTTGCCCAGTGGCAGTGGCGACGAGGGGAGAGGAGGCACCTACTTGTAGGGAAAGCGACACTGAGTGACGCATCCCCCCTTGGTGGCACAGGGCAGGTGGAAGCTGCGGTCGCAGTCCGCCGGCCAGCAGGTGATGGTGGCCCCACTCTCGCCACAGACGAAGCAGTCCTGGAAAAGGCACAGCAGCCACCATCAGCGGCAGCCTCAGGGCCTCCGCAGGCAGCCCCACGCCCGCGAGCAGGGCGCAGGAAGCGGCCGCTGCTGGGTCACAGCCCGCAGAGGTGCCTGGCAGAGGCGGCTGCTGCGCTGGAGCCTCTGGGGAGCTGCTGGGAGCAGGACTTTTGTCCCAGAGCTGCTTGGGTGGGTCGGGCTTCTTTTCTTTCCTGGGGTCTGCTCTTGGCAGGTGCTCACCTGCTGCACCGCCCGCCAGGCCGTACTTTGAATATCCTCAGGGAGAAATCCCATGAGGCCTGCTTCCTTGGGCGCTTGCTGGAAGAGGCCGCTGGCGAAAAACTGCCCAAGAGAAAAGGGGCGGAGCTGATGAGGAGAGCGTGGCAGGGCCTACCTGTCACAAGGGTGGAGGGAGCCCCCCCGGCAAAACTCACCAGGCAGCCCAGATGGGCACAGAGCCCTTGCTGCACCAGCTTGCGCCCAGCGCCGTGCAGGTCGGCCTCATCCCGATGACACAGCACGCATGCTGAAGAGGAGAGAGCAAAGGGCAGCCCGAGTGAGCGCCTCTGCGGGGCCGGGGCAAGCGTCCCCGAGGCATCGCTGCCCGCAAGGGCTGCTCTGTCCCTGCCTGGCCGGCCGTTGGGCAGGCCTGCAGGCTGTGGAGAGGAAGGGGCCCTGGCCGGCACGGGTGTCCCAGCAGGGGCCCCCGTAGTCCAGTCCGGGCCCCCATTACTGAGGCAAGGGGAGCCCTGCCCGGGGACTGCCTGGGGAGCTCCTGCCTCCCACTGCCCCCCGGCTCTGGGCACCGCGCTGAGCGTCCCAACAGCCCCTCTGCCCGGCGGCGGGAGGGACGGATGCTTTGCTCTCACCCTGCTCCATCGAGCCGGAGGTCTTCTTCTTCCGTGCGGCCATGGCACACGTCGACAGCGAGCGCTTGGAGAATCCCTGTCCCAGCAGCAGCAGCGCCGGGCTGTCTCCTCCAAAGGCTCCTCTGCAGACTCTGAGGGAGAAGCAGGCCGGGGGGGGAAGGAGAAGCGGGACGCGGGTGAGCTCCCAGTGCAGGCCCTGAGCCCCGAGGAGTGGAGCCCCCTCCTCCCTGGGGAGCCCAGGCCCAGCCCTGCCCTCTCCTCACCTCACCAGGTCGCACTGACGCCGGGACCGAGCGCCGCGCTCCCTTATATAGCGCGTCCCAGTGTCCGCCGTGACATCAGCGGCGCTGGGCTTTGTGACGTCAGCAGTGCCGGGCTTTGTGACGTCAGCAGTGCTGTGTGACATCACAGTGCCGGCCTGCGTGCGCCCTGGGTACGGGCAGGGACGCCCTCGGCCCCCTGCCTCCTGCTCTGAAATGGCCGCTGCCTCCTGGGGGTGGCTGTGAAATGCCGAGGAGGGGGGCCGAGCCCTCGGCACCCACGGAACCGGGCGGCTGCTCCTGCAGCAAGCCGTCGAGAGTGGCCCTGTTGGTGGTGTCCAGGCAGTGCGAGCCCAGGGCTCCAGCCCTGGCCAAGGGAAACCTCTCCTCCTGCCTCCGGTCCTGGGCTCCTCGGTACAGGGGGCGGAAGTGACCTTTGGTCCTGACCTGGGCTCACGCTACCCGACCGCTCAGACGAGGTGGGTGGCCAGGGCACAGGGCACAGCACAGGACCTCAAGACGGCACCTAAATGTTGCGGCTGACACAGTTCTCTCTCTGCTAGGCGATGCTGGGCTCGGACCTGCCCAAACACCCTGAGGACTACGAACACAGCACTTTCCAAGAATACAACTTAGGAACCCACGTAGAATCACAGGTCTCCAGGGTCCATGGCAAGGGGAAGGAGACTTGGTCTTGGCAGCAACCACCATCCTGATGTACTCGTGACTAAAGTGATGACAGCAAAAGGCCCCAGGAGCTGCAAACACCAGCCAGCAGCGGCATCTTGGTGTCTTTGCTCCTTTCTCCGTGTGCCCCTCCAGGCATGGCTCTCACACCGTGAATCCTGGGGATGCTCTTCGCGGGACCTGGCTTCGTATCGGAGGAGAAAACTCAGGAGAGCATTTGGTCCCTGAGGGTGAACGCGCGGCAGAGCACAAATTGCTGCCTTAGTTAACCCTGGTTGCACTCGGGCAACCTGGGAGTCTGTCTCCCTTTGCATCTACTAGCCGAACGCCTCGATGTGCCACGGCTCATTTTGCTCCTTCACCTCTCCAGCTCTTTTCGGCTCCTTGCTTCCTGCAGGGAGGTGACCTCTGGAAAATGTTAATTGAAGGAGATCACGTTCATTCCCACCACTGCCAGTGGCGGGAACAAAAGGCATGCAGAGATGCGTCTCGTGGGTCGTCCTTGCCACATGCCCAGCCATTGGGGATTCATAGAATCATAGAATGGCCCAGGTTGGAAGGGACCTTAGAGATCATCTAATCCAATCTCCCTGCCACGGGCAGGGACGCCTCTCAACTAGATCAGGCTACTCAAGGTTCTGTCCAACCTGGCCTTGAACACCTCCAGGGAGGGGGCAGCCACAACATCTCTGGGCAATTCATTCCAAAGTCTTCCCACCCTCGTACCGAAGAATTTCTTCCCAAGATCTAATCTAAATCTATTCTCCGTCAACTTAAACCCATTTCCCCTTGTCCTATCAGTCGACGCTCTTGTAAAAAGCCCCTCCCCAGCCTTTCTGTAGGATCCCTTCAGGTATACTAGGAGAGGAACACTGCTGGACCTCATCCTCACTAAGAAGGAGGATCTGGTTGAAGCAGTAAAGGTTGAGGGCTGCCTTGGCTGCAGTGACCATGAAATGGTGGAGTTCAGGATCTCATGTAGCAGAAACAAAATAGCAAGCAGAATTGCAACCCTGGACTTTGCCAAGGCAAACTTTGGATTTTTCAAACAATTAATCAAGAAAATCCCATGGGCAAGGCTGTTTGAAGGTAAAGGGGCCCAAGATAGTTGGTTAGCGTTCAGGGACTGCTTCTACCGTGCTCAAGATCAGAGCATCCCGACACGTAGGAAGTCAAGGAAGGGAGCCAGGAGACCTGCGTGGCTAAACAGGGATCTGCTGGGTAAGCTCAAGGGCAAGAGGAGAATTTACAGATCTTGGAAGGCGGGGCTGGCCACTTGGGAAGAATATAAGGCTGTTGTGCGAGGATGTAGGGAGGCAACTAGGAAAGCAAAGGCCTCCCTAGAATTGAACCTGGCGAGAGGGGTCAAGGACAACAGGAAGAGCTTTTTCAGGTACGTGGCAGATAAAACTAACACCAGAGGCAATGTAGGCCCACTGATGAATGAGGTGGGTGCCTTGGTGACAGAAGATACAGAGAAGGCAGAGTTACTGAATGCCTTCTTTGTCTCTGTCTACTCTGCCGGAGGCTGTCCTGAGGAGTCCCGTTCCCCTGAGGCCCCAGAGGAAGTCAGGGCAGTGGAGGAGTTTGCTTTAGTCGATGAGGACTGGGTTAGGGACCAATTAAGCAATCTGGATATCCATAAATCCATGGGTCCAGACGGGATGCATCCACGGGTGCTGAGGGAGCTGGCTGATGTCATTGCTAGACCACTCTCCATCATCTTTCCCAAGTCTTGGGAGACGGGAGAGGTGCCTGAGGACTGGAGGGAAGCAAATGTCACTCCAGTCTTCAAAAAGGGCAAGAAGGAGGACCCGGGTAACTATAGAGCGGTCAGCCTCACCTCCATCCCTGGGAAAGTGATGGAACGACTTATCCTTGGTGCCATCTCAAGGCATATCAAGGATAAGAGGGTCATTAGAGACAGTCAACATGGCTTCACCAAAGGGAAGTCGTGCTTGACTAACCTCATAGCCTTTTACGAGGATATAACAAGGTGGATAGATGGTGGCAGAGCGGTGGATGTGGTCTACCTTGACTTCAGTAAAGCTTTTGACACAGTCTCCCACAGCATCCTTGCTGCTAAACTGAGGAAGTGTGGTCTAGACTCTCGGGTAGTGAGGTGGACTGTGAACTGGCTAAGGGGAAGAAGCCAAAGAGTTGTGGTCAATGGGGCGGAGTCTGGTTGGAGGCCTGTATCCAGTGGAGTCCCTCAAGGGTCGGTACTGGGACCAGTATTATTCAATATATTCATCGATGACTTGGATGAGGGACTAGAGAGTGCTATCAGCAAGTTTGCTGATGACACCAAGCTGGGAGGAGTGGCTGACACGCCAGAAGGCTGTGCTGCCATTCAGCGAGACCTGGACAGGCTGGAGGGTTGGGCGGGGAAAAATTTAATGAAATATAACAAGGGTAAATGTAGAGTCTTGCATCTGGGTAGGAACAACCCCAGGTTCCAGTATAAGTTGGGGAGTGACTTATTAGAGAGTAGTGTAGGGGAAAGGGACCTGGGAATCTTGGTGGACAGCAGGATGACCATGAGCCAGCACTGTGCCCTTGTGGCCAGGAAGGCCAATGGCATCCTGGGGTGTATTAGAAGGGGGGTGGTTAGTAGGTCAAGAGAGGTTCTCCTTCCCCTCTACTCTGCCCTGGTGAGACCCCATCTGGAATATTGTGTCCAGTTCTGGGCCCCTCAGCTCAAGAGAGACAGGGAACTGCTGGAGAGAGTCCAGCACAGGGCAACTAGGATGATGAAGGGAGTGGAGCATCTCCCTTATGAGAAAAGACTGAGGGAGCTGGGGCTCTTTAGTTTGGAGAAGAGGAGACTGAGGGGTGACCTCATTAATGTTTACAAATATATCAAGGGTGAGTGTCACGAGGATGGAGCCAGGCTCTTCTCGGTGACAACCACTGATAGGACAAGGGGTAATGGGCTGAAACTGGAACATAAGAGGTTCTGCTTAAACTCGAGAAGAAACTTCTTCTCAGTGAGGGTGACGGAACACTGGAACAGGCTACACAGAGAGGTTGTGGAGTCTCCTTCTCTGGAGACATTCAAGACCTGCCTGGACACGTTCCTGTGTAGCATTATCTAGGCGTTCCTGCTCTGGCAGGGGGACTGGACTTGATGATCTTCCAAGGTCCCTTCCAATCCCTAACATTCTATGGTTCTATGATTCTATGATTGGAAGGCAGCTATTAGGTCCCCCCAAAGTCTTCTCTTTTCAAGACTGAACAATCCCAGCTCCCGCAGCCTGTCCTCGTAGCAGAGGTGCTCCAACCCCTGGATCATCTTTGTGGCCCTCCTCTGAATGCACTCCAACAGTTCTATGTCCCTCTTATGGTGGGGGCACCAGAACTGGACGCAGTACTCGAGGTGGGGCCTCACAAGAGCAGAGTAAAGGGGGAGAATCACCTCTCTTGACCTGCTGGCTACACTTCTCCTGATACATCCCAAGATGCGCTTGGCCTTCTGAGATGCATGAGCGCACTGCCGGCTCATGTTGAGCTTCTCGTCTATCAACACCCCCAAATCCTTCTCTTCAGGGCTACTCTCAACCCACTCTGTGCCCGGTTTGTATTTGTGCCCAGGAATGGCCCGACCCAGGTGAAGGACCTTGCACTTGGACTTGTTGAAGCTCATGCAGTTTGCACTGGCCCATTTCTCAAGCCTATCAAGGTCCCTCTGGATGGCACCTCTTCCCTCAAGTGAGTCCACGGCACCACACAGCTTGCTGTCGTCGGCAAACTTGCTGAGGGTGCACTCAATGCCGTCGTCCGTGTCGCTGACCAAGATGTTGAACAGCACTGCACCCAGAACAGATCCCTGAGGAACACCGCTTGTCACTGGTCTCCATGTGGACATCGAGCCATTGACCACAACTCTTTGAGTGCGACCTTCTAGCCAGTTCCTTATCCACCGAGCGGTCCATCCATCAAGTCCATGTCTCTCCACCTTAGAGACAAGGATGTCATGTGGGACAGTGACAAATGCCTTGCACAAGTCCAGGTAGATGACATCAGTCGCTCTTCCCGTGTCCGCCAGCACTGTAGCTTTGCTGTAGGCCACCACATTAGTCAGGCACGATTTGCCCTTAGTGAAGCCATGTCGGCTGTCACCAATCACCTCGTTATTTCTCGTGTGCCTACCTGGTTCTCCCCTGGCAGCAGCCCAGTTCTGCTGTGATTCCCACGGAGATGAAGTTCAGAAGCCTTGGTTCCTTTATTTCCTCAGAAGACAGCCTTGAGGCAACGGCTGAACCAAGCTGCTCCCAGTGCTGGTAGGTGGAATCGCGGATGCTCTCAGGTGAGCACAGCGGGCAAATCAGCCATTCTCCTCTACCAGCCACCTTCCAAGGCCAAGCCAGGGAGCAAGTACCTCCTCTTCAGAGCCAGGCTGTGCAGGACCACGACTCTTTGGGCAGCTCCACTCGAGCTCCATTGCTGGGGGGAGTGCCTCGGAGCTCACGTGACAGTCCTCCCCAAGAGCACTACCCATTCTGCCCGTATCTAGTGCTCACATTTTCCCAGTCGGAGCAGTCAAGACCAGAAGCACTGTTGTGGTTTGACCCTGGCTGGCTGCCAGGTACCCACACAGCCACTCTCTGACTCCCCCTTCACTCATAGACAGGGGGAGAAAATATTTCAAAGGGTTCCGGGTTTGAGATAGGGACAGGGAGATCACTCTCACTTACTGTCCCGGGCAAAACAGACTCGATTTTGGGGAAATTAGGTACATTTATTAAAAGAACCGATCAGAGAGGAGTAGTGAGAAGCGAGGAAGAGCAATCAGATCTTAAAAAGAGAACACCTTGCCCCCATCCCTCCCTTCTTCCCGGGCTTAACATCAATCCTGGTTTCTCCTCCTCCTCCCCCCTAGCGGCGCAGGGGGACAGGGAATGGGGGTAATGGTCAGTTCGTCCGACGTTGGTTTCACCGCTTCTTCACTCTGGGGGAGGACTCTTCACTCTTCCCCAGGCCATTGTGGGGTTCCTCTCAGGGGAGACAAGCTTCACGCTCTCTTCTTCGGCGTGAGTCGTCTCACGAAGGGCAATTCATCACAAACTGCCCAACGGGAGACACCTCACGAGGGGTAGCCCACCCCTCATGAGTCTGAGGTGCAGTCCTTCAGGGGAAACTGCTCCAGCGTGAGTCCCCCGCAGCATCCCAAAAGTCCCACCAGCCAACCTGCTCCAGCGTGGGCATTCCTCTCTTCCACGGGCTACAGGTTCCGGCAGCGACTTGCTCTGATGCGGGCTTCCCACGGGCTACAGCCCCCTTCAGGCATCCACCCACACGGCGTGGAGTCCTCTACATGGTGGACATCTACGCGGTGATCCTCACGGTGGACATCTGCACCTCGCCCATGGGCTGCAGGGGGACAACCCGCTTCACCATGGTCTTCACCACAGACCCAGGGGACTCTCTCTGCTCCGGGGCCTGGAGCTCATACTGCCCCCCTCTCCTTCTTCACTGACCTTAGTGTCTGCACAGATTCTCACTCCTCCATCTCTGTGCCAGCTGTTAGTGGCGCAGTTCTTTTCCCCGTTCTTAAATATGTTTTTCACAGAGGCGTTCCTCGGCTATCACTTTACTGATAGGCTCAGCCTTGGCGAGCGGCGGGTGCCTCTTTGGAGCCGGCTGGCATTGGCTCTATCAAACTTGGGGAGCTTCTAGCAGCTTCTTGCAGAAGCCACCCTGCAGCTCCCCCCCCCCCCGCCGCCAAAATCCAGCCAGGCCAAACCAAAACAAGCACAAAGTGCTGCCACCGCATTCTCCTTTGGACCCTCAGTAACTTCTCTCCTGCCTCGTTAGCGTGTCAGATGGGCGGTTGAAGCAGCACAGAGCCCCAGACCTGGGGAAAGACAGCCGGCTCTGGGGACAACGAGGAGGCCCAAAACACACGGCCATGGCGCTGGGCGGCTGGCCAAGGCCAGGCCGCAAGGAGGGAGGTCTGGGGAACTTGCTGCCAACACGCCCGGGGAGAAGACAACCCTCTGGGTCAGGCCCCTGACGCTGCCCCTCCTCAAGAAAGGGAGAGCAAGAAGAGGAGGAAGCCGACAAATGAGCGTGGTGACTCCGGGTGCAGAGACAACTGGTCTATTTTAGGGTGTTGGTGGAGAGGGATCAGGGCCGGCGCTGGGCCACGGCCTGCGAGTGGTCCCGCGGCGGTGTACAGGACGGCTGTAGGGCTTTTGGGCCCGATGCTGCATGCGGGACTGGTGTCGCACCCGTATGGGCCCAGGGGCGCTGGCTTGGTTGCTGCACCGAGGTGCCGAGGAGCTGCAGGTAGAGCCTGCTAACAGCTGGCGGCTGGTGCTGGGGGTGCTGGTCTCTGGTGCCAGTGAGGTGAGGGATGGTCCCAGTGCCGCCTGGCTGTCGGTGCTGCCCTCAGCATGCGTTGATGGCACACGGCTGCGGTCCCAGCATCTTTTGGGCCAGTTGCAGGGCTTGTGGGCCCAACGCAGCATGGGGGAGCAGTGTGGCAGCCACATGGGTCCCACGCGGCCGGAGCTTCTGCTGCTCTTAAGCACCCGGTAGCCAGAGGATGATGTCGCTGGCGTCTGTCTGGTCTTGCTGGTGCGAGAGGCGTTGGAAGGCCCCACACCTTCCTCATGGGGGAAGCACCTCTCGGAACTTTTTCCTCTTCCCCGGCTGCCCTCCTAGCGTCTTCTGGGCTGCCTGCAGTGTTTCTGGGCCCGACACTGCCTGTGAGAGCGGTGTTGCAGCTACTCGGGCCCAGGGCGGCTGGAGCGTCTGCTGCCCTCTGGGGAACCGTGGCATGGCCCCTGTGCCGCCGAGCTGTTGGTGCTGCTCTCGGTGGGTTTGGCTGGTGTAGGGGGGCTGTCCCGGGGTCTGGGCCGCTTGCGGGATTGTGCCACTGGCATCTGGGTGCTTGTGCTGGGGCTGCTGGTGGTGGGAGCCAGCGAGGGCAGGGATGGCCCCAGTGCCGCCGCCCGGCGGGGAACGCTGATCTTGGCACGTTTGGCCGGCCTAGGGCAGCTGTCCTGGCATCTGGGCCGCTTGTAGGATGTTGCCAGTGGCAGCTGGGTGCTTGTGCTGGGGCTGCTGGTGGCAGGAGCCGAGAAGGGTATGGATGGCCCCAGTGCTGCCCCCTGGCGGGGAGCGCTGATCTTGGCGCGCTTGGCTGGCCTAGGGCAGCTGTCCTGGCACCTGGGCCGCTTGTAGGATGCTACCACTGGCAGCTGGGTGCTTGTGCTGGGGCTGCTGGTGGTAGGAGCCAGGAAGGGCATGGATGGCCCCAGTGCCGCCACCTGGCGGGGAGCGCTGATCTTGGCCCGTTTGGCTGGCCTAGGGCAACTGTCCTGGCACCTGGGCCGCTTGCAGGATGCTGCCACTGGCAGCTGGGTGCTTGTGCTTGGGCTGCTGATGGCAGGAGCCAGCGAGGTGAGGGATGGCCCCAGTGCCGCCACCTGGCCGGCAGTGCTTCTCTTGGCACGTTTGCCTGGCAGACCGCCACTCTTCGACGATCTTGTGGGCAGCTTGCAAGTGTTTTGTGCCCGACGGTTCATACCTGCATAGATGTGGGACAGCCCCGTTGCTGCCTGGCCGCTGGTGCTGGGGCAGTTAGAGAAGAGTGGCATGGAGTTGCTGGATGTCCCCGATGTCACCTGACTGCCAGTGCTGGGGTAGCTGGAGACGGGAGCCAGGGACGGCCCAAGTGGCCCCAGGCTGGGCTTGCTGGGGCAGCTGGTCTCCCGTACTGCAGAAGTGCTGCTGCTCTCCTCTGCCTGCTGCTCGCCTCCTGGAGAAAGGCACTCCGGGGCATCGCTGAGGCTGTGTGTCTCACTTGGGGCCACGCACACGTGCCTTTTCTCACATGAGAGCAGCCTGATGGAGAAAGGAAAATGGATGAGCCCCTGCTGCCCCGGCATAAGGGCAGGGGCAGGGCACCCCTGCTCATTACCCCCTGCCCTGTATCCATCTCCCCGGTGAAGCCGAAGCACAGGCTGACGGGACAGCGGAGGGGCAGGCCCTGGCACGGCGCAGCGCTTGCACGCTCCTGTCTCGTGAGCTGGACAGAAGGCCACCCACCTGAAAGGGACTCGTATCCCCAGGCCGAGCATTTCCCGCTGGAACAGATCGTCGTCTCTGCACTGCGGGCACTGGAGGCAGGAGATGCCGGCGCGCAGAGCCTGTGCCTGCCGGAGAAACAGAAGGGGCATGAGGGAGGCCCTGGTGCTGCCGAGCACCTGTCGTGCCCTGGGCGCAAGGGAATGGCTCATACCTGGATGCAGTCCCTGTGGAACCAGGCACGTTGGCACACCGGGCACACCATGGTGCTGTAGGACGTCCTGCACCCCACGAGTTGCCCGCAGAGGAGGCAGGTGGTCTCCTCCGGAGCCACCAGCATGCCCTGCTTGGGGCGGTGCTCCCAGCAGAAGGACCTGGGGGGAAGAGGCAAGGGATGGGCGGGTGAGAAGCGCTGGCAGGGTGAGAAGCGCTGGGCGCTTGCCCAGTGGCAGTGGCGACGAGGGGAGAGGAGGCACCTACTTGTAGGGAAAGCGACACTGAGTGACGCATCCCCCCTTGGTGGCACAGGGCAGGTGGAAGCTGCGGTCGCAGTCCGCCGGCCAGCAGGTGATGGTGGCCCCACTCTCGCCACAGACGAAGCAGTCCTGGAAAAGGCACAGCAGCCACCATCAGCGGCAGCCTCAGGGCCTCCGCAGGCAGCCCCACGCCCGCGAGCAGGGCGCAGGAAGCGGCCGCTGCTGGGTCACAGCCCGCAGAGGTGCCTGGCAGAGGCGGCTGCTGCGCTGGAGCCTCTGGGGAGCTGCTGGGAGCAGGACTTTTGTCCCAGAGCTGCTTGGGTGGGTCGGGCTTCTTTTCTTTCCTGGGGTCTGCTCTTGGCAGGTGCTCACCTGCTGCACCGCCCGCCAGGCCGTGCTTTGAATATCCTCAGGGAGAAATCCCATGAGGCCTGCTTCCTTGGGCGCTTGCTGGAAGAGGCCGCTGGCGAAAAACTGCCCAAGAGAAAAGGGGCGGAGCTGATGAGGAGAGCGTGGCAGGGCCTACCTGTCACAAGGGTGGAGGGAGCCCCCCCGGCAAAACTCACCAGGCAGCCCAGATGGGCACAGAGCCCTTGCTGCACCAGCTTGCGCCCAGCGCCGTGCAGGTCAGCCTCATCCCGATGACACAGCACGCATGCTGAAGAGGAGAGAGCAAAGGGCAGCCCGAGTGAGCGCCTCTGCGGGGCCGGGGCAAGCGTCCCCGAGGCATCGCTGCCCGCAAGGGCTGCTCTGTCCCTGCCTGGCCGGCCGTTGGGCAGGCCTGCAGGCTGTGGAGAGGAAGGGGCCCTGGCCGGCACGGGTGTCCCAGCAGGGGCCCCCGTAGTCCAGTCCGGGCCCCCATTACTGAGGCAAGGGGAGCCCTGCCCGGGGACTGCCTGGGGAGCTCCTGCCTCCCACTGCCCCCCGGCTCTGGGCACCGCGCTGAGCGTCCCAACAGCCCCTCTGCCCGGCGGCGGGAGGGACGGATGCTTTGCTCTCACCCTGCTCCATCGAGCCGGAGGTCTTCTTCTTCCGTGCGGCCATGGCACACGTCGACAGCGAGCGCTTGGAGAATCCCTGTCCCAGCAGCAGCAGCGCCGGGCTGTCTCCTCCAAAGGCTCCTCTGCAGACTCTGAGGGAGAAGCAGGCCGGGGGGGGAAGGAGAAGCGGGACGCGGGTGAGCTCCCAGTGCAGGCCCTGAGCCCCGAGGAGTGGAGCCCCCTCCTCCCTGGGGAGCCCAGGCCCAGCCCTGCCCTCTCCTCACCTCACCAGGTCGCACTGACGCCGGGACCGAGCGCCGCGCTCCCTTATATAGCGCGTCCCAGTGTCCGCCGTGACATCAGCGGCGCTGGGCTTTGTGACGTCAGCAGTGCCGGGCTTTGTGACATCAGCAGTGCTGTGTGACATCACAGTGCCGGCCTGCGTGCGCCCTGGGTACGGGCAGGGACGCCCTCGGCCCCCTGCCTCCTGCTCTGAAATGGCCGCTGCCTCCTGGGGGTGGCTGTGAAATGCCGAGGAGGGGGGCCGAGCCCTCGGCACCCACGGAACCGGGCGGCTGCTCCTGCAGCAAGCCGTCGAGAGTGGCCCTGTTGGTGGTGTCCAGGCAGTGCGAGCCCAGGGCTCCAGCCCTGGCCAAGGGAAACCTCTCCTCCTGCCTCCGGTCCTGGGCTCCTCGGTACAGGGGGCGGAAGTGACCTTTGGTCCTGACCTGGGCTCACGCTACCCGACCGCTCAGACGAGGTGGGTGGCCAGGGCACAGGGCACAGCACAGGACCTCAAGACGGCACCTAAATGTTGCGGCTGACACAGTTCTCTCTCTGCTAGGCGATGCTGGGCTCGGACCTGCCCAAACACCCTGAGGACTACGAACACAGCACTTTCCAAGAATACAACTTAGGAACCCACGTAGAATCACAGGTCTCCAGGGTCCATGGCAAGGGGAAGGAGACTTGGTCTTGGCAACAACCACCATCCTGATGTACTCGTGACTAAAGTGATGACAGCAAAAGGCCCCAGGAGCTGCAAACACCAGCCAGCAGCGGCATCTTGGTGTCTTTGCTCCTTTCTCCGTGTGCCCCTCCAGGCATGGCTCTCACACCGTGAATCCTGGGGATGCTCTTCGCGGGACCTGGTTTCGTATCGGAGGAGAAAACTCAGGAGAGCATTTGGTCCCTGAGGGTGAACGCGCGGCAGAGCACAAATTGCTGCCTTAGTTAACCCTGGTTGCACTCGGGCAACCTGGGAGTCTGTCTCCCTTTGCATCTACTAGCCGAACGCCTCGATGTGCCACGGCTCATTTTGCTCCTTCACCTCTCCAGCTCTTTTTGGCTCCTTGCTTCCTGCAGGGAGGTGACCTCTGGAAAATGTTAATTGAAGGAGATCACGTTCATTCCCACCACTGCCAGTGGCGGGAACAAAAGGCATGCAGAGATGCGTCTCGTGGGTCGTCCTTGCCACATGCCCAGCCATTGGGGATTCATAGAATCATAGAATGGCCCAGGTTGGAAGGGACCTTAGAGATCATCTAATCCAATCTCCCTGCCACGGGCAGGGACGCCTCTCAACTAGATCAGGCTACTCAAGGTTCTGTCCAACCTGGCCTTGAACACCTCCAGGGAGGGGGCAGCCACAACATCTCTGGGCAATTCATTCCAAAGTCTTCCCACCCTCGTACCGAAGAATTTCTTCCCAAGATCTAATCTAAATCTATTCTCCGTCAACTTAAACCCATTTCCCCTTGTCCTATCAGTCGACGCTCTTGTAAAAAGCCCCTCCCCAGCCTTTCTGTAGGATCCCTTCAGGTATACTAGGAGAGGAACACTGCTGGACCTCATCCTCACTAAGAAGGAGGATCTGGTTGAAGCAGTAAAGGTTGAGGGCTGCCTTGGCTGCAGTGACCATGAAATGGTGGAGTTCAGGATCTCATGTAGCAGAAACAAAATAGCAAGCAGAATTGCAACCCTGGACTTTGCCAAGGCAAACTTTGGATTTTTCAAACAATTACTCAAGAAAATCCCATGGGCAAGGCTGTTTGAAGGTAAAGGGGCCCAAGATAGTTGGTTAGCGTTCAGGGACTGCTTCTACCGTGCTCAAGATCAGAGCATCCCGACACGTAGGAAGTCAAGGAAGGGAGCCAGGAGACCTGCGTGGCTAAACAGGGATCTGCTGGGTAAGCTCAAGGGCAAGAGGAGAATTTACAGATCTTGGAAGGCGGGGCTGGCCACTTGGGAAGAATATAAGGCTGTTGTGCGAGGATGTAGGGAGGCAACTAGGAAAGCAAAGGCCTCCCTAGAATTGAACCTGGCGAGAGGGGTCAAGGACAACAGGAAGAGCTTTTTCAGGTATGTGGCAGATAAAACTAACACCAGAGGCAATGTAGGCCCACTGATGAATGAGGTGGGTGCCTTGGTGACAGAAGATACAGAGAAGGCAGAGTTACTGAATGCCTTCTTTGTCTCTGTCTACTCTGCCGGAGGCTGTCCTGAGGAGTCCCGTTCCCCTGAGGCCCCAGAGGAAGTCAGGGCAGTGGAGGAGTTTGCTTTAGTCGATGAGGACTGGGTTAGGGACCAATTAAGCAATCTGGATATCCATAAATCCATGGGTCCAGACGGGATGCATCCACGGGTGCTGAGGGAGCTGGCTGATGTCATTGCTAGACCACTCTCCATCATCTTTCCCAAGTCTTGGGAGACGGGAGAGGTGCCTGAGGACTGGAGGGAAGCAAATGTCACTCCAGTCTTCAAAAAGGGCAAGAAGGAGGACCCGGGTAACTATAGAGCGGTCAGCCTCACCTCCATCCCTGGGAAAGTGATGGAACGACTTATCCTTGGTGCCATCTCAAGGCATATCAAGGATAAGAGGGTCATTAGAGACAGTCAACATGGCTTCACCAAAGGGAAGTCGTGCTTGACTAACCTCATAGCCTTTTACGAGGATATAACAAGGTGGATAGATGGTGGCAGAGCGGTGGATGTGGTCTACCTTGACTTCAGTAAAGCTTTTGACACAGTCTCCCACAGCATCCTTGCTGCTAAACTGAGGAAGTGTGGTCTAGACTCTCGGGTAGTGAGGTGGACTGTGAACTGGCTAAGGGGAAGAAGCCAAAGAGTTGTGGTCAATGGGGCGGAGTCTGGTTGGAGGCCTGTATCCAGTGGAGTCCCTCAAGGGTCGGTACTGGGACCAGTATTATTCAATATATTCATCGATGACTTGGATGAGGGACTAGAGAGTGCTATCAGCAAGTTTGCTGATGACACCAAGCTGGGAGGAGTGGCTGACACGCCAGAAGGCTGTGCTGCCATTCAGCGAGACCTGGACAGGCTGGAGGGTTGGGCGGGGAAAAATTTAATGAAATATAAGAAGGGTAAATGTAGAGTCTTGCATCTGGGTAGGAACAACCCCAGGTTCCAGTATAAGTTGGGGAATGACTTATTAGAGAGTAGTGTAGGGGAAAGCGACCTGGGAATCTTGGTGGACAGCAGGATGACCATGAGCCAGCACTGTGCCCTTGTGGCCAGGAAGGCCAATGGCATCCTGGGGTGTATTAGAAGGGGGGTGGTTAGTAGGTCAAGAGAGGTTCTCCTTCCCCTCTACTCTGCCCTGGTGAGACCCCATCTGGAATATTGTGTCCAGTTCTGGGCCCCTCAGCTCAAGAGAGACAGGGAACTGCTGGAGAGAGTCCAGCACAGGGCAACTAGGATGATGAAGGGAGTGGAGCATCTCCCTTATGAGAAAAGACTGAGGGAGCTGGGGCTCTTTAGTTTGGAGAAGAGGAGACTGAGGGGTGACCTCATTAATGTTTACAAATATATCAAGGGTGAGTGTCACGAGGATGGAGCCAGGCTCTTCTCGGTGACAACCACTGATAGGACAAGGGGTAATGGGCTGAAACTGGAACATAAGAGGTTCTGCTTAAACTCGAGAAGAAACTTCTTCTCAGTGAGGGTGACGGAACACTGGAACAGGCTACACAGAGAGGTTGTGGAGTCTCCTTCTCTGGAGACATTCAAGACCTGCCTGGACACGTTCCTGTGTAGCATTATCTAGGCGTTCCTGCTCTGGCAGGGGGATTGGACTTGATGATCTTCCAAGGTCCCTTCCAATCCCTAACATTCTATGGTTCTATGATTCTATGATTGGAAGGCAGCTATTAGGTCCCCCCAAAGTCTTCTCTTTTCAAGACTGAACAATCCCAGCTCCCGCAGCCTGTCCTCGTAGCAGAGGTGCTCCAACCCCTGGATCATCTTTGTGGCCCTCCTCTGAATGCACTCCAACAGTTCTATGTCCCTCTTATGGTGGGGGCACCAGAACTGGACGCAGTACTCGAGGTGGGGCCTCACAAGAGCAGAGTAAAGGGGGAGAATCACCTCTCTTGACCTGCTGGCTACACTTCTCCTGATACATCCCAAGATGCGCTTGGCCTTCTGAGATGCATGAGCGCACTGCCGGCTCATGTTGAGCTTCTCGTCTATCAACACCCCCAAATCCTTCTCTTCAGGGCTACTCTCAACCCACTCTGTGCCCGGTTTGTATTTGTGCCCAGGAATGGCCCGACCCAGGTGAAGGACCTTGCACTTGGACTTGTTGAAGCTCATGCAGTTTGCACTGGCCCATTTCTCAAGCCTATCAAGGTCCCTCTGGATGGCACCTCTTCCCTCAAGTGAGTCCACGGCACCACACAGCTTGCTGTCGTCGGCAAACTTGCTGAGGGTGCACTCAATGCCGTCGTCCGTGTCGCTGACCAAGATGTTGAACAGCACTGCACCCAGAACAGATCCCTGAGGAACACCGCTTGTCACTGGTCTCCATGTGGACATCGAGCCGTTGACCACAACTCTTTGAGTGCGACCTTCTAGCCAGTTCCTTATCCACCGAGCGGTCCATCCATCAAGTCCATGTCTCTCCACCTTAGAGACAAGGATGTCATGTGGGACAGTGACAAATGCCTTGCACAAGTCCAGGTAGATGACATCAGTCGCTCTTCCCGTGTCCGCCAGCACTGTAGCTTTGCTGTAGGCCACCACATTAGTCAGGCACGATTTGCCCTTAGTGAAGCCATGTCGGCTGTCACCAATCACCTCGTTATTTCTCGTGTGCCTACCTGGTTCTCCCCTGGCAGCAGCCCAGTTCTGCTGTGATTCCCACGGAGATGAAGTTCAGAAGCCTTGGTTCCTTTATTTCCTCAGAAGACAGCCTTGAGGCAACGGCTGAACCAAGCTGCTCCCAGTGCTGGTAGGTGGACTCGCGGATGCTCTCAGGTGAGCACAGCGGGCAAATCAGCCATTCTCCTCTACCAGCCACCTTCCAAGGCCAAGCCAGGGAGCAAGTACCTCCTCTTCAGAGCCAGGCTGTGCAGGACCACGACTCTTTGGGCAGCTCCACTCGAGCTCCATTGCTGGGGGGAGTGCCTCGGAGCTCACGTGACAGTCCTCCCCAAGAGCACTACCCATTCTGCCCGTATCTAGTGCTCACATTTTCCCAGTCGGAGCAGTCAAGACCAGAAGCACTGTTGTGGTTTGACCCTGGCTGGCTGCCAGGTACCCACACAGCCACTCTCTGACTCCCCCTTCACTCATAGACAGGGGGAGAAAATATTTCAAAGGGTTCCGGGTTTGAGATAGGGACAGGGAGATCACTCTCACTTACTGTCCCGGGCAAAACAGACTCGATTTTGGGGAAATTAGGTACATTTATTAAAAGAACCGATCAGAGAGGAGTAGTGAGAAGCGAGGAAGAGCAATCAGATCTTAAAAAGAGAACACCTTGCCCCCATCCCTCCCTTCTTCCCGGGCTTAACATCAATCCTGGTTTCTCCTCCTCCTCCCCCCTAGCGGCGCAGGGGGACAGGGAATGGGGGTAATGGTCAGTTCGTCCGACGTTGGTTTCACCGCTTCTTCACTCTGGGGGAGGACTCTTCACTCTTCCCCAGGCCATTGTGGGGTTCCTCTCAGGGGAGACAAGCTTCACGCTCTCTTCTTCGGCGTGAGTCGTCTCACGAAGGGCAATTCATCACAAACTGCCCAACGGGAGACACCTCACGAGGGGTAGCCCACCCCTCGTGAGTCTGAGGTGCAGTCCTTCAGGGGAAACTGCTCCAGCGTGAGTCCCCCGCAGCATCCCAAAAGTCCCACCAGCCAACCTGCTCCAGCGTGGGCATTCCTCTCTTCCACGGGCTACAGGTTCCGGCAGCGACTTGCTCTGATGCGGGCTTCCCACGGGCTACAGCCCCCTTCAGGCATCCACCCACACGGCGTGGAGTCCTCTACATGGTGGACATCTACGCGGTGATCCTCACGGTGGACATCTGCACCTCGCCCATGGGCTGCAGGGGGACAACCCGTTTCACCATGGTCTTCACCACAGACCCAGGGGACTCTCTCTGCTCCGGGGCCTGGAGCTCATACTGCCCCCCTCTCCTTCTTCACTGACCTTAGTGTCTGCACAGATTCTCACTCCTCCATCTCTGTGCCAGCTGTTAGTGGCGCAGTTCTTTTCCCCGTTCTTAAATACGTTTTTCACAGAGGCGTTCCTCGGCTATCACTTTACTGATAGGCTCAGCCTTGGCGAGCGGCGGGTGCCTCTTTGGAGCCGGCTGGCATTGGCTCTATCAAACTTGGGGAGCTTCTAGCAGCTTCTTGCAGAAGCCACCCTGCAGCTCCCCCCTCCCCGCCGCCAAAATCCAGCCAGGCCAAACCAAAACAAGCACAAAGTGCTGCCACCGCATTCTCCTTTGGACCCTCAGTAACTTCTCTCCTGCCTCGTTAGCGTGTCAGATGGGCGGTTGAAGCAGCACAGAGCCCCAGACCTGGGGAAAGACAGCCGGCTCTGGGGACAACGAGGAGGCCCAAAACACACGGCCATGGCGCTGGGCGGCTGGCCAAGGCCAGGCCGCAAGGAGGGAGGTCTGGGGAACTTGCTGCCAACACGCCCGGGGAGAAGACAACCCTCTGGGTCAGGCCCCTGACGCTGCCCCTCCTCAAGAAAGGGAGAGCAAGAAGAGGAGGAAGCCGACAAATGAGCGTGGTGACTCCGGGTGCAGAGACAACTGGTCTATTTTAGGGTGTTGGTGGAGAGGGATCAGGGCCGGCGCTGGGCCACGGCCTGCGAGTGGTCCCGCGGCGGTGTACAGGACGGCTGTAGGGCTTTTGGGCCCGATGCTGCATGCGGGACTGGTGTCGCACCCGTATGGGCCCAGGGGCGCTGGCTTGGTTGCTGCACCGAGGTGCCGAGGAGCTGCAGGTAGAGCCTGCTAACAGCTGGCGGCTGGTGCTGGGGGTGCTGGTCTCTGGTGCCAGTGAGGTGAGGGATGGTCCCAGTGCCGCCTGGCTGTCGGTGCTGCCCTCAGCATGCGTTGATGGCACACGGCTGCGGTCCCAGCATCTTTTGGGCCAGTTGCAGGGCTTGTGGGCCCAACGCAGCATGGGGGAGCAGTGTGGCAGCCACATGGGTCCCACGCGGCCGGAGCTTCTGCTGCTCTTAAGCACCCGGTAGCCAGAGGATGATGTCGCTGGCGTCTGTCTGGTCTTGCTGGTGCGAGAGGCGTTGGAAGGCCCCACACCTTCCTCATGGGGGAAGCACCTCTCGGAACTTTTTCCTCTTCCCCGGCTGCCCTCCTAGCGTCTCTGGGCTGCCTGCAGTGTTTCTGGGCCCGACACTGCCTGTGAGAGCGGTGTTGCAGCTACTCGGGCCCAGGGCGGCTGGAGCGTCTGCTGCCCTCTGGGGAACCGTGGCATGGCCCCTGTGCCGCCGAGCTGTTGGTGCTGCTCTCGGTGGGTTTGGCTGGTGTAGGGGGGCTGTCCCGGGGTCTGGGCCGCTGGCGGGATTGTGCCACTGGCATCTGGGTGCTTGTGCTGGGGCTGCTGGTGGTGGGAGCCAGCGAGGGCAGGGATGGCCCCAGTGCCGCCGCCCGGCGGGGAACGCTGATCTTGGCACGTTTGGCCGGCCTAGGGCAGCTGTCCTGGCATCTGGGCCGCTTGTAGGATGTTGCCAGTGGCAGCTGGGTGCTTGTGCTGGGGCTGCTGGTGGCAGGAGCCGAGAAGGGTATGGATGGCCCCAGTGCTGCCCCCTGGCGGGGAGCGCTGATCTTGGCCCGTTTGGCTGGCCTAGGGCAGCTGTCCTGGCACCTGGGCCGCTTGTAGGATACTGCCACTGGCAGCTGGGTGCTTGTGCTGGGGCTGCTGGTGGCAGGAGCCAGGAAGGGCATGGATGGCCCCAGGGCCGCCACCTGGCGGGGAGCGCTGATCTTGGCCCGCTTGGCTGGCCTAGGGCAGCTGTCCTGGCACCTGGGCCGCTTGTAGGATGCTACCACTGGCAGCTGGGTGCTTGTGCTGGGGCTGCTGGTGGTAGGAGCCAGGAAGGGCATGGATGGCCCCAGGGCCGCCACCTGGCAGGGAGCGCTGATCTTGGCGCGCTTAGCTGGCCTAGGGCAGCTGTCCTGGCACCTGGGCCGCTTGTAGGATGCTGCCACTGGCAGCTGGGTGCTTGTGCTGGGGCTGCTGGTGGCAGGAGCCAGGAAGAGCATGGATGGCCCCAGGGCCGCCACCTGGCGGGGAGCGCTGATCTTGGCGCGCTTGGCTGGCCTAGGGCAGCTGTCCTGGCACCTGGGCCGCTTGTAGGATGCTACCACTGGCAGCTGGGTGCTTGTGCTGGGGCTGCTGGTGGTAGGAGCCAGGAAGGGCATGGATGGCCCCAGTGCCGCCACCTGGCGGGGAGCGCTGATCTTGGCCCGTTTGGCTGGCCTAGGGCAGCTGTCCTGGCACCTGGGCCGCTTGCAGGATGCTGCCACTGGCAGCTGGGTGCTTGTGCTTGGGCTGCTGATGGCAGGAGCCAGCGAGGTGAGGGATGGCCCCAGTGCCGCCACCTGGCCGGCAGTGCTTCTCTTAGCACGTTTGCCTGGCAGACCGCCACTCTTCGACGATCTTGTGGGCAGCTTGCAAGTGTTTTGTGCCCGACGGTTCATACCTGCATAGATGTGGGACAGCCCCGTTGCTGCCTGGCCGCTGGTGCTGGGGCAGTTAGAGAAGAGTGGCATGGAGTTGCTGGATGTCCCCGATGTCACCTGACTGCCAGTGCTGGGGTAGCTGGAGACGGGAGCCAGGGACGGCCCAAGTGGCCCCAGGCTGGGCTTGCTGGGGCAGCTGGTCTCCCGTACTGCAGAAGTGCTGCTGCTCTCCTCTGCCTGCTGCTCGCCTCCTGGAGAAAGGCACTCCGGGGCATCGCTGAGGCTGTGTGTCTCACTTGGGGCCACGCACACGTGCCTTTTCTCACATGAGAGCAGCCTGATGGAGAAAGGAAAATGGATGAGCCCCTGCTGCCCCGGCATAAGGGCAGGGGCAGGGCACCCCTGCTCATTACCCCCTGCCCTGTATCCATCTCCCCGGTGAAGCCGAAGCACAGGCTGACGGGACAGCGGAGGGGCAGGCCCTGGCACGGCGCAGCGCTTGCACGCTCCTGTCTCGTGAGCTGGACAGAAGGCCACCCACCTGAAAGGGACTCGTATCCCCAGGCCGAGCATTTCCCACTGGAACAGATCGTCGTCTCTGCACTGCGGGCACTGGAGGCAGGAGATGCCGGCGCGCAGAGCCTGTGCCTGCCGGAGAAACAGAAGGGGCATGAGGGAGGCCCTGGTGCTGCCGAGCACCTGTCGTGCCCTGGGCGCAAGGGAATGGCTCATACCTGGATGCAGTCCCTGTGGAACCAGGCACGTTGGCACACCGGGCACACCATGGTGCTGTAGGACGTCCTGCACCCCACGAGTTGCCCGCAGAGGAGGCAGGTGGTCTCCTCCGGAGCCACCAGCATGCCCTGCTTGGGGCGGTGCTCCCAGCAGAAGGACCTGGGGGGAAGAGGCAAGGGATGGGCGGGTGAGAAGCGCTGGCAGGGTGAGAAGCGCTGGGCGCTTGCCCAGTGGCAGTGGCGACGAGGGGAGAGGAGGCACCTACTTGTAGGGAAAGCGACACTGAGTGACGCATCCCCCCTTGGTGGCACAGGGCAGGTGGAAGCTGCGGTCGCAGTCCGCCGGCCAGCAGGTGATGGTGGCCCCACTCTCGCCACAGACGAAGCAGTCCTGGAAAAGGCACAGCAGCCACCATCAGCGGCAGCCTCAGGGCCTCCGCAGGCAGCCCCACGCCCGCGAGCAGGGCGCAGGAAGCGGCCGCTGCTGGGTCACAGCCCGCAGAGGTGCCTGGCAGAGGCGGCTGCTGCGCTGGAGCCTCTGGGGAGCTGCTGGGAGCAGGACTTTTGTCCCAGAGCTGCTTGGGTGGGTCGGGCTTCTTTTCTTTCCTGGGGTCTGCTCTTGGCAGGTGCTCACCTGCTGCACCGCCCGCCAGGCCGTGCTTTGAATATCCTCAGGGAGAAATCCCATGAGGCCTGCTTCCTTGGGCGCTTGCTGGAAGAGGCCGCTGGCGAAAAACTGCCCAAGAGAAAAGGGGCGGAGCTGATGAGGAGAGCGTGGCAGGGCCTACCTGTCACAAGGGTGGAGGGAGCCCCCCCGGCAAAACTCACCAGGCAGCCCAGATGGGCACAGAGCCCTTGCTGCACCAGCTTGCGCCCAGCGCCGTGCAGGTCGGCCTCATCCCGATGACACAGCACGCATGCTGAAGAGGAGAGAGCAAAGGGCAGCCCGAGTGAGCGCCTCTGCGGGGCCGGGGCAAGCGTCCCCGAGGCATCGCTGCCCGCAAGGGCTGCTCTGTCCCTGCCTGGCCGGCCGTTGGGCAGGCCTGCAGGCTGTGGAGAGGAAGGGGCCCTGGCCGGCACGGGTGTCCCAGCAGGGGCCCCCGTAGTCCAGTCCGGGCCCCCATTACTGAGGCAAGGGGAGCCCTGCCCGGGGACTGCCTGGGGAGCTCCTGCCTCCCACTGCCCCCCGGCTCTGGGCACCGCGCTGAGCGTCCCAACAGCCCCTCTGCCCGGCGGTGGGAGGGACGGATGCTTTGCTCTCACCCTGCTCCATCGAGCCGGAGGTCTTCTTCTTCCGTGCGGCCATGGCACACGTCGACAGCGAGCGCTTGGAGAATCCCTGTCCCAGCAGCAGCAGCGCCGGGCTGTCTCCTCCAAAGGCTCCTCTGCAGACTCTGAGGGAGAAGCAGGCCGGGGGGGGAAGGAGAAGCGGGACGCGGGTGAGCTCCCAGTGCAGGCCCTGAGCCCCGAGGAGTGGAGCCCCCTCCTCCCTGGGGAGCCCAGGCCCAGCCCTGCCCTCTCCTCACCTCACCAGGTCGCACTGACGCCGGGACCGAGCGCCGCGCTCCCTTATATAGCGCGTCCCAGTGTCCGCCGTGACATCAGCGGCGCTGGGCTTTGTGACGTCAGCAGTGCCGGGCTTTGTGACGTCAGCAGTGCTGTGTGACATCACAGTGCCGGCCTGCGTGCGCCCTGGGTACGGGCAGGGACGCCCTCGGCCCCCTGCCTCCTGCTCTGAAATGGCCGCTGCCTCCTGGGGGTGGCTGTGAAATGCCGAGGAGGGGGGCCGAGCCCTCGGCACCCACGGAACCGGGCGGCTGCTCCTGCAGCAAGCCGTCGAGAGTGGCCCTGTTGGTGGTGTCCAGGCAGTGCGAGCCCAGGGCTCCAGCCCTGGCCAAGGGAAACCTCTCCTCCTGCCTCCGGTCCTGGGCTCCTCGGTACAGGGGGCGGAAGTGACCTTTGGTCCTGACCTGGGCTCACGCTACCCGACCGCTCAGACGAGGTGGGTGGCCAGGGCACAGGGCACAGCACAGGACCTCAAGACGGCACCTAAATGTTGCGGCTGACACAGTTCTCTCTCTGCTAGGCGATGCTGGGCTCGGACCTGCCCAAACACCCTGAGGACTACGAACACAGCACTTTCCAAGAATACAACTTAGGAACCCACGTAGAATCACAGGTCTCCAGGGTCCATGGCAAGGGGAAGGAGACTTGGTCTTGGCAGCAACCACCATCCTGATGTACTCGTGACTAAAGTGATGACAGCAAAAGGCCCCAGGAGCTGCAAACACCAGCCAGCAGCGGCATCTTGGTGTCTTTGCTCCTTTCTCCGTGTGCCCCTCCAGGCATGGCTCTCACACCGTGAATCCTGGGGATGCTCTTCGCGGGACCTGGCTTCGTATCGGAGGAGAAAACTCAGGAGAGCATTTGGTCCCTGAGGGTGAACGCGCGGCAGAGCACAAATTGCTGCCTTAGTTAACCCTGGTTGCACTCGGGCAACCTGGGAGTCTGTCTCCCTTTGCATCTACTAGCCGAACGCCTCGATGTGCCACGGCTCATTTTGCTCCTTCACCTCTCCAACTCTTTTCGGCTCCTTGCTTCCTGCAGGGAGGTGACCTCTGGAAAATGTTAATTGAAGGAGATCACGTTCATTCCCACCACTGCCAGTGGCGGGAACAAAAGGCATGCAGAGATGCGTCTCATGGGTCGTCCTTGCCACATGCCCAGCCATTGGGGATTCATAGAATCATAGAATGGCCCAGGTTGGAAGGGACCTTAGAGATCATCTAATCCAATCTCCCTGCCACGGGCAGGGACGCCTCTCAACTAGATCAGGCTACTCAAGGTTCTGTCCAACCTGGCCTTGAACACCTCCAGGGAGGGGGCAGCCACAACATCTCTGGGCAATTCATTCCAAAGTCTTCCCACCCTCGTACCGAAGAATTTCTTCCCAAGATCTAATCTAAATCTATTCTCCGTCAACTTAAACCCATTTCCCCTTGTCCTATCAGTCGACGCTCTTGTAAAAAGCCCCTCCCCAGCCTTTCTGTAGGATCCCTTCAGGTATACTAGGAGAGGAACACTGCTGGACCTCATCCTCACTAAGAAGGAGGATCTGGTTGAAGCAGTAAAGGTTGAGGGCTGCCTTGGCTGCAGTGACCATGAAATGGTGGAGTTCAGGATCTCATGTAGCAGAAACAAAATAGCAAGCAGAATTGCAACCCTGGACTTTGCCAAGGCAAACTTTGGATTTTTCAAACAATTACTCAAGAAAATCCCATGGGCAAGGCTGTTTGAAGGTAAAGGGGCCCAAGATAGTTGGTTAGCGTTCAGGGACTGCTTCTACCGTGCTCAAGATCAGAGCATCCCGACACGTAGGAAGTCAAGGAAGGGAGCCAGGAGACCTGCGTGGCTAAACAGGGATCTGCTGGGTAAGCTCAAGGGCAAGAGGAGAATTTACAGATCTTGGAAGGCGGGGCTGGCCACTTGGGAAGAATATAAGGCTGTTGTGCGAGGATGTAGGGAGGCAACTAGGAAAGCAAAGGCCTCCCTAGAATTGAACCTGGCGAGAGGGGTCAAGGACAACAAGAAGAGCTTTTTCAGGTATGTGGCAGATAAAACTAACACCAGAGGCAATGTAGGCCCACTGATGAATGAGGTGGGTGCCTTGGTGACAGAAGATACAGAGAAGGCAGAGTTACTGAATGCCTTCTTTGTCTCTGTCTACTCTGCCGGAGGCTGTCCTGAGGAGTCCCGTTCCCCTGAGGCCCCAGAGGAAGTCAGGGCAGTGGAGGAGTTTGCTTTAGTCGATGAGGACTGGGTTAGGGACCAATTAAGCAATCTGGATATCCATAAATCCATGGGTCCAGACGGGATGCATCCACGGGTGCTGAGGGAGCTGGCTGATGTCATTGCTAGACCACTCTCCATCATCTTTCCCAAGTCTTGGGAGACGGGAGAGGTGCCTGAGGACTGGAGGGAAGCAAATGTCACTCCAGTCTTCAAAAAGGGCAAGAAGGAGGACCCGGGTAACTATAGAGCGGTCAGCCTCACCTCCATCCCTGGGAAAGTGATGGAACGACTTATCCTTGGTGCCATCTCAAGGCATATCAAGGATAAGAGGGTCATTAGAGACAGTCAACATGGCTTCACCAAAGGGAAGTCGTGCTTGACTAACCTCATAGCCTTTTACGAGGATATAACAAGGTGGATAGATGGTGGCAGAGCGGTGGATGTGGTCTACCTTGACTTCAGTAAAGCTTTTGACACAGTCTCCCACAGCATCCTTGCTGCTAAACTGAGGAAGTGTGGTCTAGACTCTCGGGTAGTGAGGTGGACTGTGAACTGGCTAAGGGGAAGAAGCCAAAGAGTTGTGGTCAATGGGGCGGAGTCTGGTTGGAGGCCTGTATCCAGTGGAGTCCCTCAAGGGTCGGTACTGGGACCAGTATTATTCAATATATTCATCGATGACTTGGATGAGGGACTAGAGAGTGCTATCAGCAAGTTTGCTGATGACACCAAGCTGGGAGGAGTGGCTGACACGCCAGAAGGCTGTGCTGCCATCCAGCGAGACCTGGACAGGCTGGAGGGTTGGGCGGGGAAAAATTTAATGAAATATAAGAAGGGTAAATGTAGAGTCTTGCATCTGGGTAGGAACAACCCCAGGTTCCAGTATAAGTTGGGGAATGACTTATTAGAGAGTAGTGTAGGGGAAAGCGACCTGGGAATCTTGGTGGACAGCAGGATGACCATGAGCCAGCACTGTGCCCTTGTGGCCAGGAAGGCCAATGGCATCCTGGGGTGTATTAGAAGGGGGGTGGTTAGTAGGTCAAGAGAGGTTCTCCTTCCACTCTACTCTGCCCTGGTGAGACCCCATCTGGAATATTGTGTCCAGTTCTGGGCCCCTCAGCTCAAGAGAGACAGGGAACTGCTGGAGAGAGTCCAGCACAGGGCAACTAGGATGATGAAGGGAGTGGAGCATCTCCCTTATGAGAAAAGACTGAGGGAGCTGGGGCTCTTTAGTTTGGAGAAGAGGAGACTGAGGGGTGACCTCATTAATGTTTACAAATATATCAAGGGTGAGTGTCACGAGGATGGAGCCAGGCTCTTCTCGGTGACAACCACTGATAGGACAAGGGGTAATGGGCTGAAACTGGAACATAAGAGGTTCTGCTTAAACTCGAGAAGAAACTTCTTCTCAGTGAGGGTGACGGAACACTGGAACAGGCTACACAGAGAGGTTGTGGAGTCTCCTTCTCTGGAGACATTCAAGACCTGCCTGGACACGTTCCTGTGTAGCATTATCTAGGCGTTCCTGCTCTGGCAGGGGGATTGGACTTGATGATCTTCCAAGGTCCCTTCCAATCCCTAACATTCTATGGTTCTATGATTCTATGATTGGAAGGCAGCTATTAGGTCCCCCCAAAGTCTTCTCTTTTCAAGACTGAACAATCCCAGCTCCCGCAGCCTGTCCTCGTAGCAGAGGTGCTCCAACCCCTGGATCATCTTTGTGGCCCTCCTCTGAATGCACTCCAACAGTTCTATGTCCCTCTTATGGTGGGGGCACCAGAACTGGACGCAGTACTCGAGGTGGGGCCTCACAAGAGCAGAGTAAAGGGGGAGAATCACCTCTCTTGACCTGCTGGCTACACTTCTCCTGATACATCCCAAGATGCGCTTGGCCTTCTGAGATGCATGAGCACACTGCCGGCTCATGTTGAGCTTCTCGTCTATCAACACCCCCAAATCCTTCTCTTCAGGGCTACTCTCAACCCACTCTGTGCCCGGTTTGTATTTGTGTCCAGGAATGGCCCGACCCAGGTGAAGGACCTTGCACTTGGACTTGTTGAAGCTCATGCAGTTTGCACTGGCCCATTTCTCAAGCCTATCAAGGTCCCTCTGGATGGCACCTCTTCCCTCAAGTGAGTCCACGGCACCACACAGCTTGCTGTCGTCGGCAAACTTGCTGAGGGTGCACTCAATGCCGTCGTCCGTGTCGCTGACCAAGATGTTGAACAGCACTGCACCCAGAACAGATCCCTGAGGAACACCGCTTGTCACTGGTCTCCATGTGGACATCGAGCCGTTGACCACAACTCTTTGAGTGCGACCTTCTAGCCAGTTCCTTATCCACCGAGCGGTCCATCCATCAAGTCCATGTCTCTCCACCTTAGAGACAAGGATGTCATGTGGGACAGTGACAAATGCCTTGCACAAGTCCAGGTAGATGACATCAGTCGCTCTTCTCGTGTCCGCCAGCACTGTAGCTTTGCTGTAGGCCACCACATTAGTCAGGCACGATTTGCCCTTAGTGAAGCCATGTCGGCTGTCACCAATCACCTCGTTATTTCTCGTGTGCCTACCTGGTTCTCCCCTGGCAGCAGCCCAGTTCTGCTGTGATTCCCACGGAGATGAAGTTCAGAAGCCTTGGTTCCTTTATTTCCTCAGAAGACAGCCTTGAGGCAACGGCTGAACCAAGCTGCTCCCAGTGCTGGTAGGTGGACTCGCGGATGCTCTCAGGTGAGCACAGCGGGCAAATCAGCCATTCTCCTCTACCAGCCACCTTCCAAGGCCAAGCCAGGGAGCAAGTACCTCCTCTTCAGAGCCAGGCTGTGCAGGACCACGACTCTTTGGGCAGCTCCACTCGAGCTCCATTGCTGGGGGGAGTGCCTCGGAGCTCACGTGACAGTCCTCCCCAAGAGCACTACCCATTCTGCCCGTATCTAGTGCTCACATTTTCCCAGTCGGAGCAGTCAAGACCAGAAGCACTGTTGTGGTTTGACCCTGGCTGGCTGCCAGGTACCCACACAGCCACTCTCTGACTCCCCCTTCACTCATAGACAGGGGGAGAAAATATTTCAAAGGGTTCCGGGTTTGAGATAGGGACAGGGAGATCACTCTCACTTACTGTCCCGGGCAAAACAGACTCGATTTTGGGGAAATTAGGTACATTTATTAAAAGAACCGATCAGAGAGGAGTAGTGAGAAGCGAGGAAGAGCAATCAGATCTTAAAAAGAGAACACCTTGCCCCCATCCCTCCCTTCTTCCCGGGCTTAACATCAATCCTGGTTTCTCCTCCTCCTCCCCCCTAGCGGCGCAGGGGGACAGGGAATGGGGGTAATGGTCAGTTCGTCCGACGTTGGTTTCACCGCTTCTTCACTCTGGGGGAGGACTCTTCACTCTTCCCCAGGCCATTGTGGGGTTCCTCTCAGGGGAGACAAGCTTCACGCTCTCTTCTTCGGCGTGAGTCGTCTCACGAAGGGCAATTCATCACAAACTGCCCAACGGGAGACACCTCACGAGGGGTAGCCCACCCCTCGTGAGTCTGAGGTGCAGTCCTTCAGGGGAAACTGCTCCAGCGTGAGTCCCCCGCAGCATCCCAAAAGTCCCACCAGCCAACCTGCTCCAGCGTGGGCATTCCTCTCTTCCACGGGCTACAGGTTCCGGCAGCGACTTGCTCTGATGCGGGCTTCCCACGGGCTACAGCCCCCTTCAGGCATCCACCCACACGGCGTGGAGTCCTCTACATGGTGGACATCTACGCGGTGATCCTCACGGTGGACATCTGCACCTCGCCCATGGGCTGCAGGGGGACAACCCGTTTCACCATGGTCTTCACCACAGACCCAGGGGACTCTCTCTGCTCCGGGGCCTGGAGCTCATACTGCCCCCCTCTCCTTCTTCACTGACCTTAGTGTCTGCACAGATTCTCACTCCTCCATCTCTGTGCCAGCTGTTAGTGGCGCAGTTCTTTTCCCCGTTCTTAAATATGTTTTTCACAGAGGCGTTCCTCGGCTATCACTTTACTGATAGGCTCAGCCTTGGCGAGCGGCGGGTGCCTCTTTGGAGCCGGCTGGCATTGGCTCTATCAAACTTGGGGAGCTTCTAGCAGCTTCTTGCAGAAGCCACCCTGCAGCTCCCCCCCCCCCCCGCCGCCAAAATCCAGCCAGGCCAAACCAAAACAAGCACAAAGTGCTGCCACCGCATTCTCCTTTGGACCCTCAGTAACTTCTCTCCTGCCTCGTTAGCGTGTCAGATGGGCGGTTGAAGCAGCACAGAGCCCCAGACCTGGGGAAAGACAGCCGGCTCTGGGGACAACGAGGAGGCCCAAAACACACGGCCATGGCGCTGGGCGGCTGGCCAAGGCCAGGCCGCAAGGAGGGAGGTCTGGGGAACTTGCTGCCAACACGCCCGGGGAGAAGACAACCCTCTGGGTCAGGCCCCTGACGCTGCCCCTCCTCAAGAAAGGGAGAGCAAGAAGAGGAGGAAGCCGACAAATGAGCGTGGTGACTCCGGGTGCAGAGACAACTGGTCTATTTTAGGGTGTTGGTGGAGAGGGATCAGGGCCGGCGCTGGGCCACGGCCTGCGAGTGGTCCCGCGGCGGTGTACAGGACGGCTGTAGGGCTTTTGGGCCCGATGCTGCATGCAGGACTGGTGTCGCACCCGTATGGGCCCAGGGGCGCTGGCTTGGTTGCTGCACCGAGGTGCCGAGGAGCTGCAGGTAGAGCCTGCTAACAACTGGCGGCTGGTGCTGGGGGTGCTGGTCTCTGGTGCCAGTGAGGTGAGGGATGGTCCCAGTGCCGCCTGGCTGTCGGTGCTGCCCTCAGCATGCGTTGATGGCACACGGCTGCGGTCCCAGCATCTTTTGGGCCAGTTGCAGGGCTTGTGGGCCCAACGCAGCATGGGGGAGCAGTGTGGCAGCCACATGGGTCCCACGCGGCCGGAGCTTCTGCTGCTCTTAAGCACCCGGTAGCCAGAGGATGATGTCGCTGGCGTCTGTCTGGTCTTGCTGGTGCGAGAGGCGTTGGAAGGCCCCACACCTTCCTCATGGGGGAAGCACCTCTCGGAACTTTTTCCTCTTCCCCGGCTGCCCTCCTAGCGTCTTCTGGGCTGCCTGCAGTGTTTCTGGGCCCGACACTGCCTGTGAGAGCGGTGTTGCAGCTACTCGGGCCCAGGGCGGCTGGAGCGTCTGCTGCCCTCTGGGGAACCGTGGCATGGCCCCTGTGCCGCCGAGCTGTTGGTGCTGCTCTCGGTGGGTTTGGCTGGTGTAGGGGGGCTGTCCCGGGGTCTGGGCCGCTTGCGGGATTGTGCCACTGGCATCTGGGTGCTTGTGCTGGGGCTGCTGGTGGTGGGAGCCAGCGAGGGCAGGGATGGCCCCAGGGCCGCCACCTGGCGGGGAGCGCTGATCTTGGCGCGCTTGGCTGGCCTAGGGCAGCTGTCCTGGCACCTGGGCCGCTTGTAGGATGCTACCACTGGCAGCTGGGTGCTTGTGCTGGGGCTGCTGGTGGTAGGAGCCAGGAAGGGCATGGATGGCCCCAGGGCCGCCACCTGGCGGGGAGCGCTGATCTTGGCGCGCTTGGCTGGCCTAGGGCAGCTGTCCTGGCACCTGGGCCGCTTGTAGGATGCTGCCACTGGCAGCTGGGTGCTTGTGCTGGGGCTGCTGGTGGCAGGAGCCAGGAAGGGCATGGATGGCCCCAGGGCCGCCACCTGGCGGGGAGCGCTGATCTTGGCGCGCTTGGCTGGCCTAGGGCAGCTGTCCTGGCACCTGGGCCGCTTGTAGGATGCTACCACTGGCAGCTGGGTGCTTGTGCTGGGGCTGCTGGTGGTAGGAGCCAGGAAGGGCATGGATGGCCCCAGTGCCGCCACCTGGTGGGGAGCGCTGATCTTGGCCCGTTTGGCTGGCCTAGGGCAGCTGTCCTGGCACCTGGGCCGCTTGCAGGATGCTGCCACTGGCAGCTGGGTGCTTGTGCTTGGGCTGCTGATGGCAGGAGCCAGCGAGGTGAGGGATGGCCCCAGTGCCGCCACCTGGCCGGCAGTGCTTCTCTTAGCACGTTTGCCTGGCAGACCGCCACTCTTCGACGATCTTGTGGGCAGCTTGCAAGTGTTTTGTGCCCGACGGTTCATACCTGCATAGATGTGGGACAGCCCCGTTGCTGCCTGGCCGCTGGTGCTGGGGCAGTTAGAGAAGAGTGGCATGGAGTTGCTGGATGTCCCCGATGTCACCTGACTGCCAGTGCTGGGGTAGCTGGAGACGGGAGCCAGGGACGGCCCAAGTGGCCCCAGGCTGGGCTTGCTGGGGCAGCTGGTCTCCCGTACTGCAGAAGTGCTGCTGCTCTCCTCTGCCTGCTGCTCGCCTCCTGGAGAAAGGCACTCCGGGGCATCGCTGAGGCTGTGTGTCTCACTTGGGGCCACGCACACGTGCCTTTTCTCACATGAGAGCAGCCTGATGGAGAAAGGAAAATGGATGAGCCCCTGCTGCCCCGGCATAAGGGCAGGGGCAGGGCACCCCTGCTCATTACCCCCTGCCCTGTATCCATCTCCCCGGTGAAGCCGAAGCACAGGCTGACGGGACAGCGGAGGGGCAGGCCCTGGCACGGCGCAGCGCTTGCACGCTCCTGTCTCGTGAGCTGGACAGAAGGCCACCCACCTGAAAGGGACTCGTATCCCCAGGCCGAGCATTTCCCGCTGGAACAGATCGTCGTCTCTGCACTGCGGGCACTGGAGGCAGGAGATGCCGGCGCGCAGAGCCTGTGCCTGCCGGAGAAACAGAAGGGGCATGAGGGAGGCCCTGGTGCTGCCGAGCACCTGTCGTGCCCTGGGCGCAAGGGAATGGCTCATACCTGGATGCAGTCCCTGTGGAACCAGGCACGTTGGCACACCGGGCACACCATGGTGCTGTAGGACGTCCTGCACCCCACGAGTTGCCCGCAGAGGAGGCAGGTGGTCTCCTCCGGAGCCACCAGCATGCCCTGCTTGGGGCGGTGCTCCCAGCAGAAGGACCTGGGGGGAAGAGGCAAGGGATGGGCGGGTGAGAAGCGCTGGCAGGGTGAGAAGCGCTGGGCGCTTGCCCAGTGGCAGTGGCGACGAGGGGAGAGGAGGCACCTACTTGTAGGGAAAGCGACACTGAGTGACGCATCCCCCCTTGGTGGCACAGGGCAGGTGGAAGCTGCGGTCGCAGTCCGCCGGCCAGCAGGTAATGGTGGCCCCACTCTCGCCACAGACGAAGCAGTCCTGGAAAAGGCACAGCAGCCACCATCAGCGGCAGCCTCAGGGCCTCCGCAGGCAGCCCCACGCCCACGAGCAGGGCGCAGGAAGCGGCCGCTGCTGGGTCACAGCCCGCAGAGGTGCCTGGCAGAGGCGGCTGCTGCGCTGGAGCCTCTGGGGAGCTGCTGGGAGCAGGACTTTTGTCCCAGAGCTGCTTGGGTGGGTCGGGCTTCTTTTCTTTCCTGGGGTCTGCTCTTGGCAGGTGCTCACCTGCTGCACCGCCCGCCAGGCCGTGCTTTGAATATCCTCAGGGAGAAATCCCATGAGGCCTGCTTCCTTGGGCGCTTGCTGGAAGAGGCCGCTGGCGAAAAACTGCCCAAGAGAAAAGGGGCGGAGCTGATGAGGAGAGCGTGGCAGGGCCTACCTGTCACAAGGGTGGAGGGAGCCCCCCCGGCAAAACTCACCAGGCAGCCCAGATGGGCACAGAGCCCTTGCTGCACCAGCTTGCGCCCAGCGCCGTGCAGGTCGGCCTCATCCCGATGACACAGCACGCATGCTGAAGAGGAGAGAGCAAAGGGCAGCCCGAGTGAGCGCCTCTGCGGGGCCGGGGCAAGCGTCCCCGAGGCATCGCTGCCCACAAGGGCTGCTCTGTCCCTGCCTGGCCGGCCGTTGGGCAGGCCTGCAGGCTGTGGAGAGGAAGGGGCCCTGGCCGGCACGGGTGTCCCAGCAGGGGCCCCCGTAGTCCAGTCCGGGCCCCCATTACTGAGGCAAGGGGAGCCCTGCCCGGGGACTGCCTGGGGAGCTCCTGCCTCCCACTGCCCCCCGGCTCTGGGCACCGCGCTGAGCGTCCCAACAGCCCCTCTGCCCGGCGGCGGGAGGGACGGATGCTTTGCTCTCACCCTGCTCCATCGAGCCGGAGGTCTTCTTCTTCCGTGCGACCATGGCACACGTCGACAGCGAGCGCTTGGAGAATCCCTGTCCCAGCAGCAGCAGCGCCGGGCTGTCTCCTCCAAAGGTTCCTCTGCAGACTCTGAGGGAGAAGCAGGCCGGGGGGGAAGGAGAAGCGGGACGCGGGTGAGCTCCCAGTGCAGGCCCTGAGCCCCGAGGAGTGGAGCCCCCTCCTCCCTGGGGAGCCCAGGCCCAGCCCTGCCCTCTCCTCACCTCACCAGGTCGCACTGACGCCGGGACCGAGCGCCGCGCTCCCTTATATAGCGCGTCCCAGTGTCCGCCGTGACATCAGCGGCGCTGGGCTTTGTGACGTCAGCAGTGCCGGGCTTTGTGACGTCAGCAGTGCTGTGTGACATCACAGTGCCGGCCTGCGTGTGCCCTGGGTACGGGCAGGGACGCCCTCGGCCCCCTGCCTCCTGCTCTGAAATGGCCGCTGCCTCCTGGGGGTGGCTGTGAAATGCCGAGGAGGGGGGCCGAGCCCTCGGCACCCACGGAACCGGGCGGCTGCTCCTGCAGCAAGCCGTCGAGAGTGGCCCTGTTGGTGGTGTCCAGGCAGTGCAAGCCCAGGGCTCCAGCCCTGGCCAAGGGAAACCTCTCCTCCTGCCTCCGGTCCTGGGCTCCTCGGTACAGGGGGCGGAAGTGACCTTTGGTCCTGACCTGGGCTCACGCTACCCGACCGCTCAGACGAGGTGGGTGGCCAGGGCACAGGGCACAGCACAGGACCTCAAGACGGCACCTAAATGTTGCGGCTGACACAGTTCTCTCTCTGCTAGGCGATGCTGGGCTCGGACCTGCCCAAACACCCTGAGGACTACGAACACAGCACTTTCCAAGAATACAACTTAGGAACCCACGTAGAATCACAGGTCTCCAGGGTCCATGGCAAGGGGAAGGAGACTTGGTCTTGGCAGCAACCACCATCCTGATGTACTCGTGACTAAAGTGATGACAGCAAAAGGCCCCAGGAGCTGCAAACACCAGCCAGCAGCGGCATCTTGGTGTCTTTGCTCCTTTCTCCGTGTGCCCCTCCAGGCATGGCTCTCACACCGTGAATCCTGGGGATGCTCTTCGCGGGACCTGGCTTCGTATCGGAGGAGAAAACTCAGGAGAGCATTTGGTCCCTGAGGGTGAACGCGCGGCAGAGCACAAATTGCTGCCTTAGTTAACCCTGGTTGCACTCGGGCAACCTGGGAGTCTGTCTCCCTTTGCATCTACTAGCCGAACGCCTCGATGTGCCACGGCTCATTTTGCTCCTTCACCTCTCCAGCTCTTTTTGGCTCCTTGCTTCCTGCAGGGAGGTGACCTCTGGAAAATGTTAATTGAAGGAGATCACGTTCATTCCCACCACTGCCAGTGGCGGGAACAAAAGGCATGCAGAGATGCGTCTCATGGGTCGTCCTTGCCACATGCCCAGCCACTGGGGATTCATAGAATCATAGAATGGCCCAGGTTGGAAGGGACCTTAGAGATCATCTAATCCAATCTCCCTGCCACGGGCAGGGACGCCTCTCAACTAGATCAGGCTACTCAAGGTTCTGTCCAACTTGGCCTTGAACACCTCCAGGGAGGGGGCAGCCACAACATCTCTGGGCAATTCATTCCAAAGTCTTCCCACCCTCGTACCAAAGAATTTCTTCCCAAGATCTAATCTAAATCTATTCTCCGTCAACTTAAACCCATTTCCCCTTGTCCTATCAGTCGACGCTCTTGTAAAAAGCCCCTCCCCAGCCTTTCTGTAGGATCCCTTCAGGTATACTAGGAGAGGAACACTGCTGGACCTCATCCTCACTAACAAGGAGGATCTGGTTGAAGCAGTAAAGGTTGAGGGCTGCCTTGGCTGCAGTGACCATGAAATGGTGGAGTTCAGGATCTCATGTAGCAGAAACAAAATAGCAAGCAGAATTGCAACCCTGGACTTTGCCAAGGCAAACTTTGGATTTTTCAAACAATTACTCAAGAAAATCCCATGGGCAAGGCTGTTTGAAGGTAAAGGGGCCCAAGACAGTTGGTTAGCGTTCAGGGACTGCTTCTACCGTGCTCAAGATCAGAGCATCCCGACACGTAGGAAGTCAAGGAAGGGAGCCAGGAGACCTGCGTGGCTAAACAGGGATCTGCTGGGTAAGCTCAAGGGCAAGAGGAGAATTTACAGATCTTGGAAGGCGGGGCTGGCCACTTGGGAAGAATATAAAGCTGTTGTGCGAGGATGTAGGGAGGCAACTAGGAAAGCAAAGGCCTCCCTAGAATTGAACCTGGCGAGAGGGGTCAAGGACAACAGGAAGAGCTTTTTCAGGTACGTGGCAGATAAAACTAACACCAGAGGCAATGTAGGCCCACTGATGAATGAGGTGGGTGCCTTGGTGACAGAAGATACAGAGAAGGCAGAGTTACTGAATGCCTTCTTTGTCTCTGTCTACTCTGCCGGAGGCTGTCCTGAGGAGTCCCGTTCCCCTGAGGCCCCAGAGGAAGTCAGGGCAGTGGAGGAGTTTGCTTTAGTCGATGAGGACTGGGTTAGGGACCAATTAAGCAATCTGGATATCCATAAATCCATGGGTCCAGACGGGATGCATCCACGGGTGCTGAGGGAGCTGGCTGATGTCATTGCTAGACCACTCTCCATCATCTTTCCCAAGTCTTGGGAGACGGGAGAGGTGCCTGAGGACTGGAGGGAAGCAAATGTCACTCCAGTCTTCAAAAAGGGCAAGAAGGAGGACCCGGGTAACTATAGAGCGGTCAGCCTCACCTCCATCCCTGGGAAAGTGATGGAACGACTTATCCTTGTATTGCAAATAAAGTAGAATTAAAATTGTAGAAGTAGTTAGGTTAAGGCTTTGACTGGCCAGGTAGGCCTTATGAGAATAACAAGTCTTGGGAAACAAGAAGGAGTGTGCTGAAGAAGAAGGAACAATGATCAAAGGGATCAGTAGTGCATATAGGACAAACAGAACTAGTAGAAATAACGAACCGTTGCTTAGGGATAAGAAAGATGTATTGTATAAACAAAGGGGTTCTGGTGATGGGAATCAGTTAACCATTATCCTTAGGTTAGACAAGCATGAAAATTTATAAGTATGGAGGTGATTACCAATTGTTATCTGTATGATATATGAGACTAGATGTAATTACATTAAGAACACAAAGAAGTAGAATTCTGCACGTAAGCCAAGTTGTAAAAGGTATAAAAACTGAACAGAAAATGAGGGTCTTTGGAATCCTGACTTGGGACGCTAGTCCTCAGGTTCCCGGGCCCTGAATAAAGCACCGCATAAACTGACACTCTGTTGGTTTGTGTCTCAGTTTACAGGCAACAGTTTTCTGGCGACCGCGGCAGGACTCCGGAGGCGGCAGGAGCGGTTCACGGGCTGATCCACTCCAAGCCGGCACCAGGTGATTTCTGGGGAGACATCAACCCGTGCCCGACTCCGCGCTGGACGGACAACCGTAAGGTAAGCCCGAAGGTGCTTTATTCTTTTAAGGTTGGGTGCCTGCCCGTAAGACGAGGACTCATCTCGCAGGGTTGGGCAAAGGTTCTGGTATTGGGAAGCCTAGGCGCTGGCCGTAAGACGCAGCGAAAGCCGCACTGAGCCAGCACTTGCCACTCGCGGCGTCGAGAATAGGCAAGTTGGTTGGTATTAAGGTAAAAGGGTTATAGTATTGTAGTTGTACGAGTGTGTGTGTGTGAGTAGTATAATGCCGTTTAAAATGTTTAGAGTTCTATCGTGCAATGAAATCGATATCCCTGAGGACTCTCCTCTTGGTTGTTTATTGAAACGTTGGAAAGATGGTAATTTTGGAAAGGAATTAAGAAAGAGAAATTTAATTGATTATTGTAATTACGTATGGCCTGCATATGAAACAGAATGGATGCAGTGGCCACGAAACGGTACAGTGAATTCAGACATTATAACCCCCTTAATGCATTTCTTACGGGAAAATGAAAAATGGGAAGAGGTGCCGTATCTTGACTTATTTTATTATTTAAAAGGGAAACCTGAATGGCAGAAAGAATGTGGAATGACGGTATTGAGATTAACAGATAAGGAATGTGCTGGTTGTAAGGAGCGGAAAGTCTGGTTCTCGGAACCGGAGGAGGATGTGTCTTTGTTAGTTTCCCCAAGCGCGCCGTCGCCCCCCCGAAATACCACCACCGAATGACCATAAGGTCACTATTCCTGTTTCATCAGAAGAGGAAACGGAGTCTGAAGAATTGTTGGCTGATAAGCCGAGAACGCCGCTTGCAGAGCGAACTCGTAAAGGGAGGTTAGAACAGAAAAAGAGATTGCTACAACCTCAGTTGATGTCCCCGTTACGGGAGGTTGTGGGGGCAATTGGAGAAAGAGTTTTAGTAAAGGTCCCATTTTCTCCGAATGATCTGATGATTTGGAAACAATCGGCAGGGGCATATAGAGAAAATCCGGAGAAGGTGGCTCGGGTAATAAAAATGGTGATAAAAGCACAAAATCCAGATTGGAATGATTTACAGGTGTTATTAGATACCATAATGGATTCCACTGAAAAGGAGATGGTGTTCAAGGCTATGACAGATCGTGCGCGAGAAATGGTTAGGTTGCGGGTTATTAAAAGTGATACTATTAATGATTTGGTGCCCAGAGAAGATCCCGAGTGGAATCCCAACTCTGGGGAGGGGTATCGTAGACTGAAAGCGTACCAAGAATTATTGATAGATGAGATACGCGAAGGGATTCCGAAAACATTGAATTTGTCTAAATTGTATTTGGTAAGACAAGACAAAGGGGAGTCACTGTCGGCGTTTTTAGAGAGATTGAAGGAGACGGCTCGGAGATATACGGATTTGGATGTGGAAGCTGAGTCAGGCAAATTACAATTGGCATTAATTTTTATGGGACAGTCTCAGGAGGACATTAGGAAAAAGCTGCAGAAGCTAGAAGGGGAAGATACACGGAACTTGGAGAAATTATTAGAAGTGGCCTGGAAAGTATATAATAGTAGGGAAAAGGAATCGGTAAAGAAACAGCAAGCGAGCATGCTGGCGGTCCTGCAACAGGCTTCTCAAGTGAATAATAGAGGAAGGGGCCGGGGGAGAGGAAGAGGTAATGAACGAGGAAGAAACTTCGGGTTTGGGGTTTTTCGAAATCAAGTCCCGGGAGGTCGGGGAAAGTTGGGACCTAATCAATGCGCGCTGTGTAAGGGCCAGGGACATTGGAAAAATGAGTGCCCACTTAATCTGGGGATGGGAACACCAACGGGTGGTAACATAGGTGGAAATGCATTGGGTAATGGGATGAATTTGGACGGAGGAATGAATTCTGGTAACCGAATGAACCCTTTTGTAGGAGGACCACAGGGTGTCGCTCAAGCTTTTATGATGAGAAATTATCAGAATCAGAGCTGACTAGACCGGGATTTAAAGGTTATTTTGGAAATAGGGGGGGAACCGATGGAATTTAGGGTAGATACCGGGGCAAGTTTTTCAGCAATGAATAAACAAATGGGACCTCTGAGTGATTCTACAGTGCTTGTTGTTGGGGTAACTGGGGAAGTAGAGGAAAGGACATTCCTGCTGCCACTCGATATAAAATTTGGGGGAAAGGAGTTTGACCATCAGTTTTTATATATGCCAAGCAGTCCAGAGTGTTTACTAGGAAGAGATTTACTTTCACCATTACAAGCAAAGATAATATTCGAAAAAGGAGCAGTAAAATTAGAAATACCGGAGGAAAATTTAGCAAAAATCTTTATGGTTAAGGAGGTGGAGAAGGAGGAAATACCACCAGAGATTGAGCAGGCTGTAGTACCATGGGTATGGGAAACAGGAATGCCAGGGAAATCGAAGGCAGCAGTACCTGCAATAGTGGAACTAAAAGAGGGGACCCGACCGGTAAGGGTACGTCAGTATCCCATTAAGCTGGAAGCCCGGAAAGGAATAGCCCCTATGATAACTCAGTTTATGGTATTAGGAATTTTGTAGGAATGTGAATCCGAGTTTAATACTCCTATTTTCCCAGTTAGAAAACCCAACGGTAAATATAGACTAGTACAGGACTTACGAGCAGTAAATTCCATCACCAAAGACATACACCCAGTAGTAGCCAATCCATATACTTTGTTAACATCTGTGTCTGAGAAATTTCAGTGGTTTACAGTAATTGATTTGAAAGATGCTTTCTTCTGCATCCCTCTGGCACCTGAGAGCAGAAATATTTTTGCATTTGAATGGGAAAATCCGGAAACTGGACGTAAACGCCAACTCACCTGGACCAGGTTACCTCAAGGATTTAAGAACTCACCTACAATTTTTGGAAATCAGCTGACCAAGGAGCTCGAAGAATGGAAAACTACCCAGGTAAAAGACTCACCTTTTTCCTATGTTATGTTGCAGTATGTAGACGATATTTTCCTGGGTGCTACAAACCGAAATCTCTGCCAACAATTGACTATTGAATTATTGAATATGTTGGGACAGGCTGGATACCGGGTATCCAAAGAGAAAGCACAGTTAGTAAAACGAAAGGTCATCTATTTGGGATGTGAAATTTCGCAAGGGGTTCGCCGATTGGGAGTCAGTCGCGTCCCAGCAATATGCGCAATCCCCGTGCCCCGCAATCACCAAGAATTAAGATCCTTTTTAGGGATGGTTGGTTGGTGTCGCTTGTGGATTTCAAATTTTGGATTGATGGCCAGACCGCTTTATGAAACAACAAAAGAGTCTGTATTTAGATGGGGAAAAGTGCAGGAAAAGGCATTCCAGGAACTGAAAAAGGCACTCAAGGAGGCACCTGCTTTGGGTTTGCCGGATTTGAATAAGGACTTTCAACTATATGTAAATGAAAGGCAGAGACTGGCTCTGGGTGTGCTTACCCAAAAGCTGGGATCCTGGAAGAGGCCTGTGGGATATTTCTCCAAACAGTTGGATACGGTAAGCGGAGGATGGCTGGGATGTTTGAGGGCAGTGGCGGCCACAGCACTCTTGATTCAGGAAGCCCGTAAGCTAACGATGGGAAAACACATAACAGTCTTTGTACCCCACATGGTTATAACAGTATTGGAACAAAAAGGGGGGCATTGGCTCTCATCAAGCAGAATGCTCCAATACCAGGCCCAGTTAAGGGAAGAGGATGATGTGGAATTGAAAGTAACTAACCATCTCAACCCAGCAGAGTTTTTAAGGTCCATACAGGAAGAAGGAGAATTACAACATGATTGCGTGGAAGTAATTGAGCAGGTGTATGCCAGCCGGAAGGACCTGAAGGACGTACCCCTAGCAGATCCGGACTGGGAGCTGTTTACGGATGGATCCAGCTTTGTGGAAAATGATACCAGGTATGTGGGATATGCAGTGGTCACATTACAGCAAGTAGTAGAAGCAAAAGCGCTACCCCCAGGCACATCGGCACAAAAGGCCGAGATCTGGGCTCTAATAAGAGCCCTAATCCTGAGCCAAGGAAAGAAAGTCAATATTTGGACAGACTCTAAATATGCTTTTGGAGTAGTGCGTGTGCCTGGGGCTCTGTGGAAAGAAAGGGGGTTTCTCAATTCGCAAGGATCGACGGTTAAACACAAAACTGAAGTTAGTTTACTATTGGAAGTTATCTACAAACCATTAGCAGTGGCAGTAATGCATGTTAAAGGACATCAAAATGATCCAGGAAAAGAATTTCAAGGGAATCGGTGAGCTGATCAGGTTGCCAGACAAGTGGCAAGAGAGGTATGGACTCAAATGGCACTAATACCAGTTCGAGATCAACCGGCTGCTGCATATATGGATGAGAAACCACACTACTCACCGGAAGATGAAAAACTGGCTCAAATGTTACAGGCAAGGAAGAACATCAAAGGCTGGTATGTAACTCCGGTGGGACAAGTAATATTGCCGGTAAGAATTATGAAAGCAATACTAGAATCAGAACACAACAAATGTCATTGGGGTGCGGAAGCAATGGTGAAATTCCTGAAAAATGACATATTCTCAAACCAGATGTTAACATTAGCAAAGAGAATAAATGCTATGTGTCTGGTATGTATTAAAAACAATCCAGTAATTAGAAAACAGATTCAGATGGGCAAGCTGCAAGTAGGGCCTCAACCGGGAGATTACTGGCAGATTGATTTTTCTGAGCTACCAAAAGCCCAAATGTATAAATATCTTCTGGTGTACGTGTGTACGTTTTCAGGATGGCCTGAGGCCTTCCCTTGTAGAACTAATCAAGCTAAAGAGGTGGTGAAAACACTTCTGAAAGAGATCATCCCCAGATTCGGGGTTCCGTTAGGGATATCATCAGATAGGGGCCCACATTTTACAGCAGGAATTGTCCAACAAGTTTCAGTAGTATTAGGGATAACCTGGAATTTGCATACTCCTTGGAGACCACAATCAAGCGGGCAAGTGGAAAGGATGAATCAGACTCTAAAGGGTCAAATTAAGAAAATCTGCCAAGAGGCAAAAATTCAGTGGCCGCAGGCATTGCCGTTAGCTCTACTAAGAATTAGAATTAAACCAAGGGAAAGGTTAGGAGTAAGCCCGTATGAGATCCTATCCGGCAAACCCTACCATGCAGCTACTTATAAGGGAGACCCCCATCTGGTAAGAGACCAGATGATAATAAATTATGTGTTATCTCTAAATAAGACTCTTACAGCTATTAGAGGAGCACTACAGTGGAATCGACCTCTATCACTGGATAATCCAGTCCACGACATACTTCCGGGAGACCAAGTTTATGTAAGGAACTGGTCAGTGGAACCTCTGAAAGAAACATGGGACGGTCCTCACCAGGTGATCATGACCATCTATACGGCTGTCAAGGTCGACAGGATAGACAACTGGATTCATTACACCAGAGTCAAGAAAGTTCCTACGCAATGGTTGGTAGAACCTTTATCTCCTACACGAATGGTATTCAGAAGCAAAAATTAGGAGTAATGGTTCTCTTTCATCTGTTGGCATTGGTAGAAACTTATGTAAAGGTTAATGTGTCTGAACCGTATCTGTTAGTACCTGAAACTACTGATGTTAACTTGACTTGTTTGTTTACTGATGACCAGGGAGCTGGATTTGAGGAAATTAATGCGAGATGGAGGTGGATCACGGGAGATGAATTAATCACAAAAGGAATCGAAACCATCTGGGATGTGACACGTCAGGAAGGGAAAACTACCCTGCAGATACCCAAAGTGTCAAAAGACAATGAAGGAAAATACACCTGTGTGATCTGGATACGGTATAGTTTCGATTATGGGGATATGAATCTATACGTTACTAACACTTCACAGAAAGAGGAGACTAGGGATGCAATTCAGATAATCCCAGCAAACAAGAGGGTGGAAATGTGGGATGGCCCCCCGTTGAAAATAAATTGTACCTTTAAATTTGGAACACAATGTAGTCAAAAGGTCCAAGTGAAGTGGTGGAAGTTCAATGCCAGTCAGCAAATGTGGGATCCACAAACAGCAGGGGTAAGTTGGAGGTCAAATAAGTTGGGAGGTAAAGGATGGTTAAACATAACAAATCCCAGGGTTGGGAGGACAGAAGGGAAATATTTGTGCATTGTTATTTGTGGAGCTCGCGGAAACTATGGGATTAGAAACGTAGAGTCGGTACCCCATCAGCATCAGGGAATAAGGCCAGAACATGAAATATATCCGGCAGTGGAAGGAAAAGACGTGATTCTAAATTGTCTTGTACGAAATTTAAGTTATTCGGATTACGGGTGGTGGTATAAAGGAAAGAATTTAGAAACAGGAAGAAAATACCGAATTGAAAATAGGTTCCAATCGATAGTCTTGATCATTAAAAAGGTAAGCAGGAAAATTGATATTGGACGATATTGGTGCTGGATAGCCCGGGATGATTGGTGGGTTAATGGAATGGCGACGGTGTATATAAAGAAGAAAAGAGTGGTTCGACAGGTTATCGAAGATGGTAAACTAGCTAAAGTCGGGAGTCAAGAAAATTTAATAGTAGGACTAATTAGAGATTTTGGACAAATTCAGAACGCAACAACCATTACAGCATGTTTACCTATGCCACATGCAGCAGGTGATCCCATACCCTGGGGAATTATACCAGTTCTCGAAATGCCCAAAATGTTACAGAATGTTTCCTGGAATTGTAAGTTTGTCACTACCGCAACTTATGAATGGGTAAATGTTTGTATATTGATTAGCAAAACAAAAATAACTAAGAAACAGTGTGAGCAAAAACCAGGATATTATGGATGGATTGAAGACCCGAAAATTAAAGGAAATTGTTTAATTCGAGACAGTGTAGTGCACCCTCGAGGCCCTGATTTATGTAGTAAAATGAGAACTCGGGAAAAACAAGAGAAGCGAGAGGAAGTGTGCCAAAATATCACCAATTCTACAACGATGAAACAATGGCAAACAATCTGGGGACCAAGCCTGTTAGAAACATATAGTTATATTGGACCAGTACAATGGTGTATACATTGGAAGGGAAAGAAGAATCAAACTTATTCCCAGATGTATAAGGAAAGTAGTGAATGGAGAAAAGAGACACAGCTAATAGAGGATTGGAATTGTACACAAATTTACACTTGTGACACTCCTGATGAATACATTGGTTTAATGCCAGTTCGAATGCTACTGCAATTGGGTTGTGAGTGTAGAGGTTATAATCATTCCATCAGAGAAAGTTTAAAGCAAGTTGATCGCAAAACAGCCACAGTAAGGAGTCCAGGAAATCTGGTATGGGTAATGGGACATGGATATCGGACCACACATATGGCTGTCGATGGGCCAGCTACTCAGATTACCTTGGGAGTCCCAACACTTTGTCCATTCTGGAAATATTCAAAACTCACCACAAAGGAAATGCAGGGAAGGCAAAAACGGGATATTGGTGATGATATCGACGACATAGGATTAGGAAATGACGAGTGGCACGAACCATCTTCAGGGGTTAAGTTTGGGTGGGTGTTAGAATCTATATTTGCACAGGTATCAACATATCAGAATCGGGAAATGTTGTTTAAATTATTGGGACAAACTGAAAGGCTTGCAGCAGTAACTAAGAAGGGATTTAGGGATTTGAATCTACAACTACAAGCAACCACTAGAATGACAATACAAAATCGAATGGCCTTGGACCTGACGTTATTAAAGGAACATGGAGTTTGTGGGTACCTGCATGGTAGAATTGATCATTGTTGTGTGCACATCCCAAACGTTACTCAAGAAGTTGAAAAGGACATTAGCCAATTGGAACAAATCGAAGGGAAAGTCCATGAAATTCAGAAGGAAGCAGAACACAATTGGATAGGAGAAATATTCAGCTCCCTGGGAATTCGAGTTTCTGGTTGGATATCATCTATTGTGCAATATGGAATCATGATTGTTGTGATTATCATTGTTGCCTTGATTATGTATAACTGTCTTTTAGGAATGATCATGAGAGAAGGACAACATACTCGGAGAGTCATGAAGGCGATGACGCGCAGAGAAGTGATATTCCCGCAGAACCACCTGCAACCCCATCCAGACAACCCACCCGCTTATCAAGAGACGACAAACTAAATGGTTGAGCATCCTTGCGAAGATAATCGAAGAATGCTCAAAAGGGGGGAGTTGTTGCAAATAAAGTAGAATTAAAATTGTAGAAGTAGTTAGGTTAAGGCTTTGACTGGCCAGGTAGGCCTTATGAGAATAACAAGTCTTGGGAAACAAGAAGGAGTGTGCTGAAGAAGAAGGAACAATGATCGAAGGAATCGGTAGTGCATATAGGACAAACAGAACTAGCAGAAATAACGAACAGTTGCTTAGGAATAAGAAAGGTGTATTGTATAAAAAGGGGTTCTGGTGATGGGAATTAGTTAACCATTATCCTTAGGTTAGACAAGCATGAAAATTTATAAGTTTGGGGGGTGATTACCAATTGTTATATGTATGAAATATGAGACTAGATGTAATTACATTAAGAAAACAAAGATGTAGAATTCTGCATGTAAGCCAAATTGTAAAAGGTATAAAAACTGAACAGAGAATGAGGGTCTTCGGAATCCTGACTTGGGATGCTAGTCCTCAGGTTTCCCGGGCCCTGAATAAAGCACCGCATAAACTGACACTCTGTTGGTTTGTGTCTCTGTTTACGGGCAACACCTGGTCAGATTTGATTTGGTCATGGCTTTACCTTTTCTAATCAGGTTTCTAGTTTCACGAGCAATCTCCTTGTAGTCACCCCAGGTTGACAGTCCTTGCTTCCACTCTTTGTGTATTCCCCTTTTGTGTTTGATTTTGGCCAGGAGTTCATTGTTCATCCATATAGGTCTCCTGGCATTTTTGTCAGATTTCTTTTTTTTAGAGATGCAGTGCCCTTGAGCTTGGAGGAGATGATCCTTGAAATTCAACCAGCGTTCCTGGGCTCCCCATCCCTCTGGGGCTTTGTCCCATGGTACGCTAGAAAGGAGGTTCTTGCAGAGACCTAAGTGAACTCTTCTGAAGTCAAGAGTTTCAAGCTTGCAGAGCATTCCCTTCTTTGCTGCCCTTACGATTGACACGTGGAAGCTAACTCTACAAATCACAGAGAGCTATAAAGCAGGTATGTTTATTACGGTGCCGGGTGCAAGGGGATCTCTTCTCAAAGCTTGCACACTGTTTCGACAAGCAGACAAATATTACACAAAAGCATATATATTCATGAGTGCAGGCTGAGTTAGTTCTAAGATAAGCGTTCTGGACCTCCTCTTCTTGCCGCATGCGCAGTGCTGTCTGGCGGTCATGGGCCGGGGTCTTCTGGAGGAAGGCTCATAGTCCTCCTCATCATCACTGTGTTCTTTTGGTGAACCATAGCTTGTATTCCCTCTTTCTTGCTGACAAGCAAGGTCTGCAGTCTTGAGGCACCCTGTGCTTGTTTATCTCACAGTAGCCTTGCATTCCATTCTCAGAGATAAGTCCCACTCAAAGCATGACAATGTGCATAAGGACCCATCTCACAATGTAACTGTTACATAGTTTATTGCTACTGCTTGTTAGAAGGCTTTTAGCTAGTAAATTTCCATCAGACCCTTACAGACAATAAATTTCTCATTATGTCTATATGTGCACTAGCAGTTCCTGTTATCTGAGTTCTCTTGTGACAAAAGGTTCTAAACTACTTGCAGCGTGAGCAGGCTTAACTATATGTTTACATTTCACTAAACTATTCACTGCATTGGCGATGTCTGACTAAATGTTTTTACTTCTCTGTATCAGGATCTTAAACTCCACCATCTCGTGGTCACTGCAGCCAAGGCTACCCATGAGCTTAACACTGCCCACCAGCCCTTCCTTGTTTGTTGGAACTGGGAGGGGATTTGGTCACAGAATTCTAACCCTGGCTGATGTTACTTAAGAGGTCTGTCAGAGTCCAGCTCAACTCACAGCCCCCCTGAGTGTAATTATATAGTCAGCAATCAGAACAATAAATGTTATTTTAATCCATAACTCCTGTAGATTGGTTCAAAAGAATCGCTGAAATTTCCAGAGGTCTCACAAATTCACTGTAAACCTCATTTTTAACTGTTGGAAGGAAAGAGCACCTTTCAGGTTTGTTTTGGTTTGGCCTGGCTGGATTTTGGTGGCGGGGCGGGGGGAGCTGCAGGGTGGCTTCTGTAAGAAGCTGCTAGAAGCTCCCCAAGTTTGATAGAGCCAATGCCAGCCGGCTCCAAAGAGGCACCCGCCGCTCGCCAAGGCTGAGCCTATCAGTAAAGTGATAGCCGAGGAACGCCTCTGTGAAAAACATATTTAAGAACGGGGAAAAGAACTGCGCCACTAACAGCTGGCACAGAGATGGAGGAGTGAGAATCTGTGCAGACACTAAGGTCAGTGAAGAAGGAGAGGGGGGCAGTATGAGCTCCAGGCCCCGGAGCAGAGAGAGTCCCCTGGGTCTGTGGTGAAGACCATGGTGAAGCGGGTTGTCCCCCTGCAGCCCATGGGCGAGGTGCAGATGTCCACCGTGAGGATCACCGCGTAGATGTCCACCATGTAGAGGACTCCACGCCGTGTGGGTGGATGCCTGAAGGGGGCTGTAGCCCGTGGGAAGCCTGCATCAGAGCAAGTCGCTGCCGGAACCTGTAGCCCGTGGAAGAGAGGAATGCCCACGCTGGAGCAGGTTGGCTGGTGGGACTTTTGGGATGCTGCGGGGGACTCACGCTGGAGCAGTTTCCCCTGAAGGACTGCACCTCAGACTCACGAGGGGTGGGCTGCCCCTCGTGAGGTGTCTCCCGTTGGGCAGTTTGTGATGGATTACCCTTCGTGAGACGACTCACGCCGAAGAAGAGAGCATGAAGCTTGTCTCCCCTGAGAGGGACCCCACAATGGCCTGGGGAAGAGTGAAGAGTCCTCCCCCAGAGTGAAGAAGTGGTGAAACCAACGTCGGACGAACTGACCATTACCCCCATTCCCTGTCCCCCTGCGCCGCTAGGGGGGAGGAGGAGGAGAAACCAGGATTGATGTTAAGCCCGGGAAGAAGAGAGGGATGGGGGGAAGGTGTTCTGTTTAAGATTTGTTTGCTCTTTCTCACTTCCCACTACTCCTCTCTGATTAGTTCTTTTAATAAATGTACCTAATTTCCCCAAAACTGAGTCTGTTTTGCCCGGGACAGTAAGTGAGAGTGATCTCCCTGTCCCTATCTCAAACCCGGAACCCTTTGAAATATTTTCTCCCCCTGTCTATGAGTGAAGGGGGAGTCAGAGAGTGGCTGTGTGGGTACCTGGTGGCCGGCCAGGGTCAAACCACTACAAGGTTGCTCAGCCTCCATATCAAAAGAAGCACTCGAAGCTGAATGCATCAAAGAGACATGGGAGGAGAAGGAAATATGTATGTCGTGCTAAGGGAGGGTCCAGGAAAGCTCTGAAGATCACTGTGGAGCGTTGTCTCAGCCTGAACCTACAGCAGAGACCTGGGTAGGCTCGGCACAGGCTTGAGCTCTTCACCGAGAGGTTTGGATGACTATCTGCAGAAAAAGCCGTGTCTGCTACATGTCACTGAATCAGGTCATGGGGATAAGTCTCCATAAATTTCTTCTTTACCTTGTAGTGTAGAAGAGCCTGCATCACCGTCTGCAATTAAGAAAATGAGAAGAGAGAAAATCTGGGCCACCACCTCTCCTATGCCACCATCCCTGGTCCAGCAGCCTGTCTCAGGTGGGATTCTTTGCATTTGAGGAATGTCTTGGCAACATCGAACTAAAAATCATAAAGTCATAAAATGGTTTGGGTTGGAAGGGACCTTCAAGATCATCTACTTGCAACCCTCCTGCCACAGGCAGGGACACCTTCCACTAAGCCAGGTTGCTCAATGTCCCATTCAACCTGGTCTTGAACACTTCCAGGGATGGAGCCTCCACCACCTCTCTGGACAACCTGTTCCAATGTCTCACCACCCTCATAGTGAAGAACTTCTTCCTAATGTCTAATCTAAATCCACCCTATTCCAACTTCAAACCATTGCCCCTTGTCCTGTCACTACACAATCTTTCACTGAGTTTTCACGACTGTGGAGGCACACAGGGGTTTAAGCAGTGGGCCATAAAAAAAAAAAAAATCAGTAATGATTATGCCCAGCTTTTACCCAGACAGAAAGCAGTCTGTATTCCCTGTCTACAGCTACCAGTTAAGTAATATTGTTGTCACCCAGGATCTCAGGTTAAGCTCACTCCCAGTCTTTGCTTAGATGAGCTGTGGCTGAAATGTCTTCTGAGCTGAACTCCAGCCATTCCTGGACTAGTCATTACAACCCCTAATTCACTTCAAACCATCATTGGGCTTGGGCACTGATCATCACAGCCTGGAGTAGAGGAGGCACAGATACAGTCCCCTTCAGTACACACAGCTAAGGGATGATACCTCTGGCAAAGAGGCAGGGCAGCAAATGGGAACAGTCACCTCTTCAGCTGGTACAGCAAGATTTGCCAGGGTTTGTTCAGCAGAGCCCACAGACAGAATAACAATTAGCTGCTAAGACTGAGTCAGTCTAAAATGCCCACCAGGAGACATCCTAACATGCAAAACAGACACCAACAGAACATTAGACCTACTACCAAGCTCGATTCCTGCCTCCCAGCCCCTATTACAGACCTATCTACATAGTTTTATACACCCAACGTTGTCAGCGAATAATACCTGGAGGGAGCACAGGGTAAAGCATGTGGTCTTAGCTGCCTCTGGGAGGGTCACAGAGATTTCATAAATGAGATGCTGTCTCAGAGAAGGAGAAATCGAAGGATCCCTTGAGAACTGTTGCGTGTTCCTCAAATCCTGCACCAGCCAATTCAAGCAGTTAAAAATATCTTCCATGGACAGCAATGCAGTGATGTTGAGCCTGTGATCTCTGAACAGCTGTGGGGCTGTGGGCTACAACCGATATAACGACAAGAAATAAGGCTTTGACAGTACATTTACATTTAATATGGAGGGAGTCCAAAAGAGCATAAAAGGTGAAAAACCTCCAATTTAGTGAAGCAGTCCTCTGCTGGTGAGGGAGGGAAGTCACCAAGGAAAATCAAGGTTACAGTGAGGTGTTGAAAAACAGCATAAACCACAGAAAACAGAAGCTGTCCCCTCACTTTTCGTCACATCACCTTTCAGCCATTGTCTGCCAATCTTCATCCACACAGATTTCAGGAGAGGGGGGGTCACTATAATACACTCTATTTTTACTCTTTAGTGTAGATATGTTATAAAACCCACTGGATTTTAAACAAGTCTGTACTAATCTTACAAGTGAGAGACAAGTTTGCTGCAGACATAAGGCAGGTCGCAATCTCTTTGGTTGACATAAAGCTATCCTAAAAGCATTCCCAGCTCTCATTTAACGTAGTCAGGTTTGTAGGCTTGAACTCTCACACTTCCATTCTAATTGCTTACACGTCACTACAGAATTGCTCCACCACTTTTTTCCTCCTGTTGCCAACTACTGCAGAATGACTTTTAGTTCTTGCACTGTGGCCAAAAGCAGTTTATTCAAAATGTCAGAAACAAAAAAAAAAAGTTTACAATAAACTTCTGTACCTTTTTTACTAACCCTGTTTGAACAACTACATAAGCTCATCAAAGGTGAGTCATCATCAACGGTCAGGCTGTATTAGAGAAATCCCAAGCTCAGGTCATTAAATAGTTAGCAAACCTGTTTCAAAAGCCCATGTAAGAAAATAAAGAAATCTTTCTGCTTTCTTGAAGCAGCTTCGGAAAAGACCTAGGCTATTCAAGTCACAAAATACTGAGACGCAGTAGTAACTATTCACAGTGAGTACTTTGTTATTCACCAGTAAATCACCATTAAGAAAAGGTAAGATTCCCTCACTTAAAAAGAGAATGAATGGTTCTTGTTATTTGCTTTTATCATCTTTGACTGCAGATGAAAAATTATTAAGGTGTGTGTGCTTTTCCACCAAAATCTCTAGCAAAATCAGATAACATGTAAAATACACCAGCAACCAAATGGAATTTAGTGTATCTGAGGAACTCAGTGCAGGTTTTGTAAAACAAAGTAGTTTGATAGTCTGACCTTGATCTAGCCAAACAGAACCTGCTTCCATTGAAAAGGACACACTTCTTTTAAGACAGAAGAGCTAAAAAGGATCAGCTTTAGTTCCTAGGGACAGAGTCCTTGTAAAAGTGCACCAGATAAACCAAAATATCTTGCTAGATTACAAAAGGTTTTTTTCTTACAGATGCTTAAGATGATTTTCTTCAGTGCTTCGGCAGAGAAAGCAATTTCCCAAGGGTGTTTCTGAGTGAGACTCTGATGTGACATTTTCAGTGCCTGCACTATTCAAGCTGGGAGAAACAACCGCAACAAAAAGAGCCCACACATGCACAAAGATGAAAGATGCAGCTTCGCTAGATGGCAACCTTGGCCTGGTAGCAGTGCCCTCGCCTCTGTCGCAGCGCGGAGAGAAGCTCCAGCCCTCCTCAGGAGCTGCACAGAAGTCCTTTGTCTGGCCTGTGTTGTGGGAAAAACTGCCGGGATTGACCCAGCATTGTTCGCTCCTTTCCAGCCTTATCACATTTCCCATACCACGTATTCCTCAAATACATCCTCTGGCAGAAATATTTCAAAGAATACTAATTCTAATTTTTTTTAATTTTTTTTTTCAGTGTAAGCTGCTACAAACTGAATATTCCCCTTTAAGGAACTATTGCAGAATAAAGGCTAAGCTGAAGCAACATTTGCAGCTACTGCTTAGCCAGGCTGACTCCTGGAGTCTGCCCCCAGCTTCTTGCAAGCCCATGAAAAACCTTCCCAAGCTGGCAGCATCTGGAGTGGGCTGCCACACCGGTTTTACACCAGTCCAGCTCTGCTGACACCTCTGGAGCTGCTTCTCCCACTGGTTCTCGCTCAAGAAAGCTGATGATACTCAGCTTCTGAGTATCACAAGTCGCCATCTACAAAGGAAGCAAAGCACCAAAAGAGTGAAAAACACTGGCAGGTCAGATTTGTGGTCCTTCATGGCTATTTGGAATAAAAAGGTGAGGACTGTGGGCGACCAAACCATTCAAGACTGCAATGTCTACACAGCATATCCTAGAGTCTATTCCTGAAGACCTCTTTTAGTCTTTTTGAGTGAAATCTCACTGAAGTCTGTGAGACAGCTGACAGGATAGGCTGTAAAGTCTTCAGGATTAGATCCCTGGTTAATACACATTTGCACATCAAGCTTGGGAAATAAATGCAGTGAAATCTTAAGTGAAAAAAAAAAAAAAAAAAGGTGGTTCCTTTCCTTGGTAAGACCATTGTATTATCAGTTTCCCTTCAATGCCCTGTTGAAAGTGCACATCTCAGCACACAGCTCAGGTGAGAAACCCAGGCAATAAAATACCTAAGGACAGCACCATCAAGCTGAAATATTCCGTGTGCTACAAACTCACGTGCCTGAAGCTGTTGCCGAACAAAAAAAAACAAACCACACCTCTCCAACTGAAATAACCCCCCAGTTGGTCTTGTCAAGATAATCTCAAATGTAGCTACGTGCAGGCTCTGCTTGGACCTGGCAGAGCCGTGCTTGCGAATGCAAACTCGCGCTCTGTGCTGGGAGCCTTGCCAAAGTGAAGGCGGCAGGACTGAGTTGGACATTGTCCCACGATCAAAACCAGCAGAAGGGCAGGATTAACCTAATTTGTAGCTACCTTGGCTGGACCACTCGCCCATTGTTCCACATACAGGCTCTGGTGAAGCTTAGTTAAATAAACTACTGCCAGATTATACTTGAAAAGTGCATTTCCTTAACAGCGTTCAGTTATTAGACACTGGAGTGTTACGGACGTTCATCCACGGTGCTTCCTTGCCATCCAGCTTGTGGAGACCTTGGGCAGCTTTCGGGGAGGAAAGAGGCAGCATAAGTTACAGCTCTTGCCATTTAAAACTAAAATTAAGCCAATTTCCAAAACAAATTCTCTCAAAAGATTTCCAAAAGATCTCACTTCAGCTCTCCACACATCCCAACATCTTGACCTCAAGTCTCTGAAAAGTTAAACCTGGGTTGATGGATGAAGAAAATTGTTTTACCTTTCACAGTCTCATTTAAAAGACAGGTGACAGGGATTTGTCACCACAGAGGGTAAAACCTCAGGCTGATCCGTATGTGGAACCCGTTTCAAAAACAAACACTTCACTTGGGACTGGCAGGGAGCCAGACTGTGGGATTGCCTTTTAAGACTCGCATCTCAATAGGAAACCTCCGAGTATTTTGATGTTTTCATAACTGTAACAATTTTCATCCCCTGGCTTTGTAGTACATTATCATTCCCTTCTTTCTAGTAAGTTAAAGAAACAGCCGGTTCAAATGAAGACAAAACAAGCGTGGGTCACTGTGGATAAAATACGGCATTTCAAAAGATTTAAGAAAGACAAAAAAAAACACTGCCTGTCTCAACTCCTGCCAAGAAACCATTACCGAGGATAGAGGCGCGGCAAAAGCCCCTTGAACACCGCATTTCAACAGCAGTAACAACCACAGATCTCAGATCTTTTGTGTAGCTTTATTTTTATAGGACCTATCATAGACTCTTTTACATAACTTAAATGATTATCAAATAATCTCCTGTACACAATGAGACCGAGCCGCGTTGCTTTTCCGAGTTTTGACACATTCCTGGAAGAAATCCAACAGTCTGTAGGGATTGTATCATTGTATTGCCGTGGTGGCTACAGCACATTTCTGTCCCAAACTTACGCCATCAGTTATCACGGATCGCTGTCAGCTGCTGTTTGCAAGATCCCGCAAGATACTGTTAAATCTCAGGACGCTAAGTTTTGGTAGCAGCATTTTTTTAATTTTGCTCCACTCAAGATGTTTTGTGTCCGAACATCCACCAGCGCTTGACATGCGCGAGACCCTGGGAAAATTTTTTTTTTTAAATGTGCTGCGAGAGTTAACAGGAGTTTTACTTTCAGACCAAAGTCATTTACAAGTGGTTGTGGCTCAGCCTCAGTCGTGACACCAGGCACACCGAGCCACGTCTGCCCACAGTGACACCACACCTGACCCCTACGGCAGGACTAGGAAAGGTCCCTAGGAAAACACCTGAAGGAACGCGACATATCACATTTTATTTGCAGCGCCTCCCAAACCGCTGGAGGAGGAGCCCAAGGGTGAATCCTGCCCGGCAGCGGTTTCGGGCGGGGGGACCCGCACCCACACACCCCCCTCCCCTCCGTGGGGCGAGCGGAGCCCCCCGGCTTCCGTCTGCTCCCGCTCCCGTCCCCCCCCCTCCAAATTCCATCGGCGGCGCGGGGCTGCCCTACAGCCCGGGGTAGGCGGCGCGGGGGTAGCTGTAGTCGTAGGGCACCTGCGGCGGGGGCAGCCCGCACTCGGGGAAGAAAGGGGCGAACCCCGCCGGGAGAGCCCCGCCGGGATCCTCGGCGCCGCCGCCGCCGCCAGGGACCGGCTCCCCGCCGCCGGCGTAGAGCGGGCGCAGCCCCTCGGCCGGCGCCTTCTTGGGCGGACTGCAGGGCCCCGCCGGGCTCCAGGGCGGCTCGGGGTAGAGCAGCCCGCCCAGCAGCGGGTGGTGGGCGGCGGGGAGCGGCAGCGGAGCTTCGTAGAGGCCATGCTCCAGGCCCAGCTCAGCGGGCAGGCGGGCGGCGGGGAAGGCGTCCGACGAGGCGGCGTGCTCGGGCAGCAGCGCGCCGTACTCGGGGCCCAGCAGCTCGAAGAACTCGGTCGCCTCCGCTCCGCCGACTCCCTTCTCCAGCTCCTTGGCGCCCGGCGGCGGCGGCCCGCGGGAGGCGGCGGGGGCGGGAGGGGGGAGCGCCGGCTCCGTGAAGAAGGAGGGCGGCAGGTTGCGGTCTCGCAGCGGCACCTTCCGCGGGCCGCCCGCCGCCCCGCCGCCGCCCGCCGTCCCGCTGCCGCCCGCAGCCTCCGCGCCGCCACCCGCCGCCCCCCGGCCCTGCTGCCCCTGCAGGGAGCCGAAGAGGGCCGCCAGGCTCCTGCTCTGGAGGCTGCTGCCCGCCTGCGAGGCCTCCCGGCGCGGCGGGGGCTTGGCGGGGCAGGCGACGGGCGGGAAGGAGGAAGAAGAGGAGGATGCGGCGGGCGGCGCCGGGGCGGGCGGCGGGGCGGCGGCGATGATGCCGGTGCAGCGCTTGATCTGCTTCTGCAGGTACTTCCTATGGTTCACCTTCCGCTTGGACTTCACCGGCTTGTCCAGCGCCAGCTTGATATTGCTGGAGGCCGAGTCGATGAAGCTCAGCAGGTCCCTGGTGGCTTCTCTGAAGTCCCCCGCGTCGCCCCCGCCGCCGCTGCAGTCATAGCTCTTCTCCAGGTCGGCATAGCCCAGGAGGCCTCCGGCGGCGGCGGGGAAGCAGAAGGAGAGTAGGTGGTGCGGGCTGAGCAGCGCGGCGGGCACGGCCATGGCCGGCGGCGGAGCCCCGCCGGCTCCAACTCCGCAGGGCTGCGCCGGGCGGCCGGCGGCGGCGGGGAAAAGGCGGAGGGCGGGGGAGGAGGAGGGCTCAGCCGCGGGGCTGGCCCCGGCCCTCCCCGCCCCCCCCGCCGGGCCCGGCCCGGCCACACCCGCGCTCCCCCCGCCCCGGGCCGGGGACACCAGGAGCGGAGGGGAGGGACGAGTGTCCGGGTGGAGAGAGGAGATTGTACCCCTCGGCCCTGCGCTGCTCGGACCTCACCTGGAGCGCTGCTCTGGGGCCCTCGGCACAGGAATGGTGTGGGTCAGTTGGAGAGGGTCCAGAGGAGACCACAAAAAATGATCCCAGGGCTGGAGCACCTCTTCTACTAAGACAGGCTGAGGGAGTTGGTGTTTTCAACCTGGAGAAGAGAAGGCTGGAGAAGCAGCCTGCGAGTGCCTGAAGGGGGCCTACAAGACAGCTGAGACTTCGTATCAGGGAGTGTAGCGATAGGATGAGGGGCAATGGTTTCAAACTAGAGCAGAGATTTGGGTTAGATGACAGGAAGAAGTCATTTACTTATGAGGGTGGTGAAACACTGGCACAGGTTGCCCAGAGAGGTGGTGGAGGCTCCATTGCTGGAGACATTCAGGGTCAGGCTGGATGGGGCAACATGATCCAGTTAAAGATGTCCCTGCTCACTGCAGGGGGTTTGGACTAGATGACCTGTAAAGGTCCCTTCCAGCCCAACACATTCTATGACTCTATGGCAGGTACACACAGCCACCCCACACCAGGTCCACAGCATCCCCTGGAGCTGATCAGTGTGAGCCCCATCACCAACATACAGTCACAGCCACCCCCAGCACTGGCTCCCCGTCTCTCACCCCCGCTGTCCTGGCTGTGTCCCCTCCCTGCTCCTTTTGACCTCTAGTCTCCTCGCTGGGCGTGAGATGATGAAAAGTCCTTGATTTAGATTCAAACACAATTTAGCAACAGCTAAACCATCAGGGCGTTATCAACGTTGTTCTCACCCTAAATCCAAACCCAGCACTGCACCAGCTACTAGAGAGAAAACTGTCTCCATCCTGGCCAAAGCCAGGGCGGCTGCTTTCCTCCTGGGTATCACAGGTCTGGGGTTATATTATTCGCAAGGGTTGCTGCTTCACCATCTTCATGATGAAGGTATTTTTCCTGTATCTCATAGGAATTTCTCCTGTGCAGCTCACTGCCCCATGTCCCATCCCTGTGCCCCTCAAGCATCCCTGAACTTGGTGCTGTGGATCTGGGTCTCGGCCATCTCCATAGTCTGTGCAAGTTCTGAGCCACGGGCCCCCTGGGCCACCTCCAGCCACAAGTGGATCCCATGGGAAACCTGCACCAGGCGGGAGTAAGGGACAAACTCCAAAGCTGGAGGGAGTTTAGAGCTGGGCTTTGTACATAGATTTTGGGCTGTTGTCTCCTGAGTGGGTTGCACCACGCTGATGCAGATCAACCTTTATCGTCTGTTCTGGAACTCGGTACTTTGCAGGTTCCTTCTGCAGCTCGCCAGGACAGTCTCTGCTCTGCCTCATTCTCAGCTTGACTGTGAACCAGCAGGATAATGGAGCAGGGAAAGAACAGAAAGTGTTGGGAGCAAGAAATCCAGTAGCAGGATAAAATGCAAAATGTAAAAAAATAAAAACAAACCCCAGAACAACAATGTGCTGTGATTCAGCTCTTTAGAGAAATGAAAACAAGTTCCAGTGAAAATGAAAGCAAGCAGTGCTTACAGCCAGCATCAGAAATAACTACAGCAAAAGCACCTAATGTCAGTGGTGCTTTTAACTCTTACAAAAAAAAAAAAAAAAAGAAAAAATGCCATTAGAGACCAAAAACAAGCAGACGTTGTGTTGGAATGAACAAGTTTTAAAGTGATGAATTAACTCATGAAAAGATGTGGCTACAGAAAATGCTTATTTAAAGCTTGCCTGTACAGCACCAGCGTGAGGTTCATCGGCGGTTCAGGGTCTGCAGAGGCACCCAGGAGGGGAGATGGCATCTTCCAAGGTGAGCCGCCACAGTGCTGGCATCACTCCCCACCGCGGGCAGTCGACGTACATGCTGTTGTTCAGATATTCTGCATCATGTTTCCGCTTGTCTTCCTCCTCAAACAGCTGCCAGGCTCTGGACATGCCATGCCCCACACATACGGGGAGCACACGGGCATCACCCTCCTGGCCTGAACCAACATCAAAGCCAACGTCTGGTAAGGGCTGTCCATGGCTTTTCTCTCCTCCAGCCTGGACATCGTGCTCATAATTGTCCCTTACACTCTGATCACAGAATCACAGAATGCTCAGGACAGTCTTTCAGCTCTGTCCTGGTTTGAGAGCCCCAGGATAAAAGTTCGCTGGTGGGAGTCACAATGGGAGAGGGAGGCAGCTGTGCCTGTGGGGAGGAAAAGATGGCTTGGGTGACCCAAATGGACCAATCATGGTATTCCTTCCCATGGTGCTTCATATATAAGGGCCCCTAAGAAAAGTCCTGGGGCATGTAGTGCCTACTGTGCTGGGAGGATTGCTGTTGGCTGTTTGTCTGTCTCATCTTGTGCTGCTGGTGTTCCTGCCTCCTTTTTTCACACTGCAGAGGAGCACCATTTATTGAAACAGATTGTCTTCCCCTGCCTCTCTGAGTGAGAGCAGCACAGCCACTACAACACTTTCTTTTCTGGGTTTTTTTGGACTGTCATCAGGACTCTGTACTTGGGCACTGCCATCTGCTTCCAAGTCCAGTCCAGAACTTTTTTTCCACTTGAGATCTAATAGTCATCTGGAAGGTGCAGGTTGTGTATTAACATATTCTCTTTTATCTTTGAATATACTTGCAATGCTTGTATAATGTCTGTACATAGTTCAACATCTTCATTGATGTTCTAAGCTGTATTTTCTTTTTCATTATACTGGTTCAAGTTGTTTTTTTTCAAATTCAAAGTCTCTCTCAGAGAATTAGTTCCTGTGTTATCCTTCCCTGGGAGGGTGCTGGGGGGATCCCAGCGAGCATCTGTTAAAGTTTAGTGGCCGCTCCAGCCTTAAACTTTGACAGGCTTCTGTCCCTGGAGCCTCATCTCAAATCCCCAGGCACCTGCAGCTCCCGCCTCTGGAGCTCTCCCTAGCTCCAGGCTCTACAATGTGTTGTGTCCTGCACTAGGGCTCTGGATGGGGATGGTCAAGCCCAAGATCAGTGATGGTGGGGAGGAGCAGCAAGCGCTTCTCTCTGGGACAAGGCTTGTTCACAGCCGAATGACACAGGAGATAACACTGATGAAGCAAGCAAACCCTGCTCTGGTCCACTCATCCAAGTAATGTGGCAACTTCAAAAGAAAAGGGAAAGAAATTCATGATTTCAAATTATAAAACCCCCTATAGTTCTTAACTCTTTCAACAAATTTCTTTTTTTCTTTGTTTTGTTTTTTTTTCTTTTCTGATTTCATCAAAAGTGGGAATCCTGTGGCAGGCACAGGAGAAATGAGAGTCTATTCATGAAGAGCTGTTTGCTTAACAGTGAAGATAACAGAGCTGGTTACAAAAGCTGCTTATGTCATTGGGGTTTTTTAATGTCCTCAAAACATTTGTGTTGGCTTTACTAGCAAAAGAGACATGGAGCTGTCCACATGATTTCCAGTGGGAGATGGAGCTGTGAGAAAGAAAATGTCAGAAGAGCAAGTAGTTATAGGCAGCACATGGATATGTTCAGACTGAAATGGGTGTTTTGAGGTCTTCAGGGTATGGAGGAGCTGCTCAGCAGCTCTTGCAGGAGTTAGAGATGGAAGTAAGGGTGGGACACAAGGCAGCCTTGTTGTGCAGGAACCTCATCTGCCAGTTCAGGTCTCCTCCAGCCCTGCCCTCCCACCTGGGGACAAGCTGCTATGGACAAAGCAACCCTCTGCTAAAGAGTGTTCTGCTGAAAGCCTTTCGGCCAGCTCTGACAACAACTGAGCTGCCCATCAAAGTCTGTCAATATTAAACAACAGTATTGCTCACAGATGTCTCTGTTACAGACATTGCCTCACTCAGTTGTTGCTGCCACCTTCTTCACTGCATCCCCTCTTTGGCCTCTCCTCGGCCACGAAGTTGGGCACATGCATGACTCCAAGCACAACAGCAGCACAGCCTAAACAGGGGGTCGGGGAGGTGCTCCAAGGTGGTTCCAGCCTGAGCTCTGTCCTGAGCAGGAACCCCCTCATGAGTGCCCAGGAGTCTTGTGCCATTGTCATCTTCACCGTGGATGAGGCAGGATCTCCCTGGGCGGGTACCGTGCAAATGCAAAACCAAAGACCTGCTTTCAGATGGATTCCAAACCAAGTATAAATCATGCGATTGCCCGCTGGCATGTTGCCTGGGGCGATGTTGCTCCAGTGAGTGATCCTCAGCACTTTGGGCACCCTTTCTCAAGGGTGATGCTTTCCTGCAAGCACCCACATTTTCACCTGTGTTTCAACAGCCAGTGTGTCTGGGACAGGCTGTGTGTCAGTGTGCCAGATGAGAGCATTTCATGGGTCTTCTCTGGGTTCCCAAGAACAGTTTTAGACGACAGAAGAGGCAGATTTAAACTTGCAGCCCTTGTGCTGCTTCTTGGATGGATGTGGTGGCTGGGTCAGGGAACAAACTGCAGAGGCAAATGTCCCTGAGTCAATGAATCACCAGCTTATCAATTAATGTCCAAAGAGATATGCGTAATGGGAAATTAGCCAGATGATCAGGAAGATTTATATTTCTAACGTGGTTAAAATGTTAGCTTAATAACTCACATGAGATTTGAAACCAGAACTTCTGCACTTTGTATTTAATTTCCCACCTGTATTTTTTTAGTTGGGTTGATGTACTATGCTGTTTGTAAGCATGTTTGGATTGCAAGGACCCTTTCCTGGGGAGGAGGAAGGGATTTTGACTGAAGTTTTTTCATACCATCCACGTAGCACATGCAAAAAGTAAATGAAATCTCTAAAGCTTTGGGACAGAAGTGGAAGTCAACAGAGCTGCAGTAAGGAATGCTTCTCTGTCCTCAGCGAGCTTGTGAGCTGGCTTTCTATGCTTACCTGCACTAAGAAAGAGCCAAGTCTGTGCTGAAGTGGAGATCATGCTCCAGGTTTGTGCCGAGTCAAGCTCTGAGCATCTGCTTTGGAGGAAAATGCTGCATTTGAATGCTTTGCTGAGTAGAAAGAGGCAAGCAGGGCTTTCAGCACAAACAAAGCCTGGAGTGTTTGGAGTTAAAGTACCACTTTTCCATTAATTTTTGATGTTGTCTACAAACAATGGTGCTCTATTAATTGTTCTTCATCTGCAGAGCTCTGTGGGTGATAAATCAGAGTAACGAGGTTTAATGATTTTACTCCATCTCACCTCCATGATCATAATGTCTTAGCAAATGTCAGTTATTTAATAAAAATCCCCACTACACAAAGAGGCAGGTAATAAATAGCAGATCCTTGTAAGCTGTCCTGCCCAAAGTGAGGTGATGACTCAGCACCCAGGCTGGAGTTCTTGGTGGACTCATTTGCTTTCCTGTGTTTGAAATCTCTGCCAGTCCCCAAAGGTCCCTGACTGAAAGGTCATGGCAGCTGGGAAGGTGCTGGCTGCAGCCCCCCTGACCCCATTGCACAGTCTGCTCTCTTCTAAAACCAGAAATGAGAACAAAGTCAGCTAAAAGGTTTAGAACAGGAACATCTGCTGATCTCTGTCTGAGACCTCCCAGATTCCTCTCCATGATAGCTCACAAAAGGCTAAACCAAGACCTGATTCCAAAGCATGTCTAGTCAAGGGCAAGTGTGTCACCCAGAGAATCAATTAGGTTTCAAGAGCGAATCCCCTGTGTGTTTTGCTCCAGTTCCCAGCTGCAGTTGCAGGCAGGAGACTTTCCTAATTTCAAAAACTCGAACAGCAGAAATTATAGTGCTTGGCCAAGATGAAGGGACCTAGACAGCAGAGGGGAACCGTGATAGAACAAATTGCCCAATATTTAGCTCTTTGGGATAAAATGTGGTTCAGATGTTGAAGTGTCTCTGCCATGAGCAATGCTAATCATGAGTTCCTCTCCCCTTTGTGTCTCGGGTGTAGTTCAACCACTCTTAGAGCCTTTCTTTCTGCCATTACACAGCTCCTGTAAGCGAGAAAAGATTTGAAGTGTTGCATCGAGTCATGTCAGCACCCAACCTGTTGGGACTCTTCATCCTGGCAGGGAGACCTGGGATGAAGTCCTGCACCTGGATCTTCGTCCCAGTCTGCATGATGTAGTTGGCTGACCCACTTGGGACCTCCACCATCTGGCCACCATCATGAGGAACCTCAGCCTCCATCAGCCCATGTACATCTTCCTGTGTATACTGGCAGTGTGTGACCTGCTCTTGTCCACTGCCACCATGCCCAAAACCCTCACTGTCTTCTGGTTCCTGTCCACCCCAATCTCTTTCAGCAGCTGCACAGTGCAAACATTCTCCATCCATTTCATCTTTGTGGCAGAATCAGCTGTTTTGTTGGTGATGGCCATTTGCAACTCCCTGCAATACGCAGCCATCCTGGCACGTTCCATCATGGGGAAGGTTGGCATGGTGGCTTTCTTCAGGAGTTTCTGCATCCTGTTCCCCACAATATTCCTCCTCAAGTGCCTGCCCTACTGTGGGCACAACTTCAAGCCCCACACCTATTCCAACCACATCAGTGTGATCTCCCTGGCCTGGGCCAACATCTCCGGCAACATCTGGCACAGGGTAGCTGCTGGCTTCCTTTCACCTGATCTCCATCGCTGTCTCCTACACACTGATCTTTGGGTGTCTCTGGGGCTGCCATCCCCACGTGCTGCCACCAAACCTTTTCACACGTGCAGCTCTCTGTGTCATTGCCATGTGTTTTACACCCCAGGCTTCATCTTCTTCCTAGCACACCAGTTTGGCTGGTGTGTTCCTCAGCATGTCCTCATCTCATTGGCCAACCTCTGTGTCATGGTGCCACTCATGCTCATCCGTATCGTCTATGGGTTGAGAACAAGACAGATCTGGGAGCAGATCATGGCTCACCTGCTCGAGCCGGGGGGCTTGGGCTGCAGGAACAGGCAACTGGGATGGTCTACTGGCAAGAGGGGTGAGATGGAGCTTTGAAAAGAGGGAAGTGAATGAAAGACAGTGGGGACTTGGAAAATATGGGCCAGATGGGAACATTTTCAAAATAAGTGTTTTCAATCAACGTCAACACTCAACCCTTAACTCTGTGGCGGAGAGACTGGATAGGTTCCTGAATGTGCTGATGAGAAACAGTTGGGACAGTGGGAGCCAGACATTGGGTTCTACCACTGTTCCCATGTTCCTGGGATGCCTCACATTGTCCTGTTGGGTATTTGTACAGGCAAGACCTTTGCAGGCAAAACCAGTTTCTGAATTCTTTAGGTGCTATTGAGAATCTTATGAAACAGAAAACCTTGAAGTACATGCAATATGTGTGCCTGTTATCTCAGGTGGGTGTCTTCTCTGTGGGATGGGAACAGGTGTAGCCAGGGCAGTGATGCTCCCTGAAGGCACCCCGGTCTGGGAACACCCATTGGGTCTCCTCTCTCTTGATGGCCTCTCAGAAGGCTGCAAGGACAGGGATGGTGTGAGCACTGCTTCTCTGCCCTGCTTTGCAGCACAGCCAGTCATCGTCTGGGGCAGCCTGATGGCATGGACATCCTGTGCCAAGATTCCAGATGACCAGGTCTCAGTGTCCCTGCTTGACTGTGAGATTTGCTGCCAGAAGTGTATTTTTGCTTCACTCTTGGTGCTCAGAGCTGCAAGCTCAGCTGTGCTGGTTGGGAAGATTGGATGTCTTCAGCTGAACTGGGCAATTTAAGGTGAAGGGCAGGGGGGTCAGTGGTAACAGGAGACATCCAGGTCCTGTCTTAGAATCTCGGTCCATGGGATGCACAGAGCCAGCCTGCTGATTGGTACATTGCCATCTGCAAGACCCCCAATATGTAACCTCACTGGTGAAAAGAATGTCAAGAAAGACAGGGTTGGCTGCTCTAGCGAGAAGCTTGTCTATTGTTTACCCTGTTGTTGTTCTTGTGCTTTGCTTGGTCACGGAAGAAACAAACTCCTCCCTCACACCTACTGTGAGCAATCTTTTGGCCAATACCTGAGTGAGTGATCTCCTTGGGCAGTCTCTTTGTGCTTTTCCCCCACATTAGACCTGTAGTGGGTTGACCCTGGCCGGCCGCCAGGTACCCACACAGCCGCTCACTCACCCCCCCCTTCACTGCTGAACAGGGGAGAAAATATTTCCAAGGGCTCAGGGTTTGAGATAAGGACAGGGAGATCACCCTCATTTACCGTCCCGGGCAAAACAGACTCAGTTTTGGGGAAATTAGGTACATTTATTAAAAGAACTAATCAGAGAGAAGTAGTGAGAAGTAAGAAAGAGCAAACAAATCTAAACAGAACACCTTCCCCCCATCCCTCCCTTCTTCCCGGGCTTAACATCAATCCCGGTTTCTCCACCTCCTCCCCCCGAGCGGCGCAGGGGGACAGGGAATGGGGGCTGCGGTCAGTTCATCCGACGTTGGTTCCACCGCTTCTTCACTCCGGGGGAGGACTCTTCACTCTTCCCCAGGGCCACTGTGGGGTCCCTCTCAGGGGAGACAAGCTTCACGCTCTCTTCTCCGCGTGAGTCGTCCCACGAAGGGCAATTCATCAACTTGCCCAACGTGAGACACCTCACGAGGGGCAGCCCACCCCTCGTGAGTCTGAGGCGCAGTCCTTCGGGGGAAACTGCTCCAGCGTGAGCCACCCACAACGTCCCAAAAGTCCCACTGGCCAACCTGCTCCAGCGTGGGCATTCCCTCTTCCACGGGCTACAGGTTCCGGCAGCAACTCGCTCTGATGTGGGCTTCCCACGGGCTACAGTCCCCTTTCAGGCATCCACCCACACGGCGTGGAGTCCTCGGTGGACATCTATGCGGTGATCCTCACGGTGGACTTCTGCACCTCGCCCATGGGCTGCAGGGGGACAACCCGCTTCACCATGGTCTTCACCACGGACCCGGGGGACTCCTTCTGCTCCGGCGCCTGGAGCTCATCCTCCCCCCCCTCCTTCTTCACTGACCTTGGTGTCTGTACAGATTCTCACTCCTCCATCTCTGTGCCAGCTGTTGTGGCGCAGTTCTTTTTCCCGTTCTTAAATATGTTTTTCACAGAGGCGTTCCTCTCCTATCACCTTACTGATAGGCTCAGCCTCGGCCAGCGGCGGGTCCCTCTTTGTAGCCTGCTGGCATTGGCTCTATCAATCTTGGGGAGCTTCTAGCAGCTTCTTACAGAAGCCACCCTGCAGCTCCCCCCCCGCCGCTGAAATCTGGCCAGGCCAAACCAAAACAAGACCCCATCATTAATGGAGTGACAAACAAACAGGTTCAGAGGAGCGCAGCCATGGGAGGCAGAAGAACACTGATCAGCGCTTGGACACCAAAGTTGCTTATTTCCTTTTGAATAGGATCAGGAGATGTTATTCTAGAAGTGGCAGCTCCTGCTTGTCTAGAGGACTGGGCTGAGGAAGGGGGAAGAAGGACCACAAGCAGGAATCATTGCTCGGTGCCCAGTAACTTGTGTGAGCTGGACAAAAGATGGCCACAGCCGAAACCCAGGGTCTGTGCACTGGGCTAGACCAGGGGCTCTCAGCCTGCTGCCACCTCGCGGGTCAACTGCTGCCCAGGTCCACTTTCCCAGAGCTCATATGAGACCCCAGTACCCCATCCTAGCTTGTGGAGCCCTCTGTGTCTGTGGCCATGCTGTGCAGGGTTAGTCATGCAAGGTGCTTTTGTCTGGAGGGACAAAGACAAGCGATGTGCAGAGGCCCTTTTCCCTGCTTCAGCCCACAAGCCCTGAGCCAGTGTCTCCTGCATCTTCACCACCTGTGTGCTGCCATAGCTATGGGTGCCCTGGAGCTGGCTGGTGGCCTCCAGATGTCTGAGGCCAGCCCAGAGCAGCTGCCCACATGGCAAAAACCCGGTAATTTCCACCCCAGCACCCTCCTGCTCCCTGCTTTCGGCATGGAGACACTTTGCCATCCCCACAGCTGACCTGGATGACTCCTTTCAGACATGCCTTTCTTAGGGGAGCAGTGAGGTGCCCTCCTTTCCCCCTTCCCCACGCTGTTCTGACCAGCCCCAGAGCCCAGACAGGCTTTTTTTTCCGGTGTATAAAGCAGGTGAGGAAAGCTCTACCTTGTGGGGGCTGTCATGGCATCTTCCAACAGATGTTTCAAAGAGGGACAAGATGCAGCTTTGTCATGCAGTCACTATTTGCAGCTGGGGGGCACAGGTTTGCAGCACCTGCATAACCCTTACTTGGGAACATCTGCACCAGGGCAGTCTTAGGGAGGGGAGAGCTCTGCATCCCCAAAGCAAACCTGGCAGGAGCAGGTTTTCTCTGAAGCATGAGAGCAAGGTCCACAGTGGAGAGGATGAGTGTCTGTGACCTTTGGGGGGGAGTTGGCAATGCCAGGCTGTAAGCAAGTGGGTGCCACAGTCATCTCAAATGGAAACAGTCTTGGAGTCCCCTAATTTTCCCATCTCATGGTCCTCCCCATGCCCCAGGGTCTAGGTGCTGCCAGGGAGGTGCCTGCTTTCCAGGCCATTGCTGCACAGTCTGACATCAGCGATGATGTCACAGCTCAGGGAGGGCTGCGTGACAGTTCTGTGTGAGCAGGAGGCCACAGCAGAGCAAGGAACATGGCGGCGTGCCTCGGGTGGTGAGTGCAGAGAGCAGCTGTGTAACATCTGTTTGATATGTGTGCTCAGTCTGCACTGTGAGGAGAGGCCATCCTTGCCTCTGCGTCCCTGTGTCATTGTCCCCCATAGCAGTAGCAACAGCCACCCTTCTGTCTGAGCTGGCAGCTGTTGACCCCTGTTGCTGTTCAGCTCTGCCAGCACCTCTGCTTTTCAACACACCGAAGTGCAGTCTTGGTCTCAAAGCCACCATGTCCAAAAGAAAAAGTGCAGCGAAGACTAGACAACCACTTGTCACCACGGATTCCTCAAGTAACATCAGAGTGACTGTGAAGACCCTCAAGCAGAAGGAGATTTTTGACGTTGCTCAGAGCAGCACCACCCAGGAGTTTAAGGAAGAGGTTGCCAAACGTTTCAAAACAACACCTGATCTGCTGGTCCTGATATTTGCTGGGAAAGTTCTCAAGGATCAAGACACTTTGAGCCACCAAGGAGTTCACTGTGGGGTTAGCATCTATGTGATCATCAGGTCCCAACAGAGTAATTCCAACTTATTCTATTTGGGCAGCACAGATGATCTGCAAAACCCATGCTTCAGCCACCATAACTTGTCTGAGCTGTTGACCTCCAGCCAGGATATAGTGGCCCAGATCATGACGATCCTCACTTCAGGCCTGGATTTGAACACCATCAACAACAACTCATTTTTGTTAGGGTTCCTCTGTGGGCTAACAGCCATACATCTCTTAGACCTGGACTCAACAGATATGTTGTACTTGACATGCGCCATTCAAGAACAAGATGTATCCATGCACAGCTTGATAAGTGAGATTGTGCAGACCATCTTTGTGCAGAACATCCTTGGCAATGACAGTCTCACAACGTTCAACCCTCAGATACAGCAGCTGGCTGAAGAAAATCCTCAGATCCATCAGATTCTTACCAGTGCAGATACTATCAGAGAAATATTGGAAGTCTTCAGCAGTCCTGCCTTAAGGCAAAAGATAAGGAACCTCGACATGGCCAAGAACCACCTCATAAGCATCCCTGATGGGTACAGAGCTCTAGAGCAGCTGTACAGGTTTAGTGAAGAGAAAATATCGGATATTGTGCAGGCACAGATGAATAACAACCTGTTTGCTTCCTCGGACAATAACCCACCCCTGAGTGGAGCTGGGCTACCAGCCCACACCGAAAACCGGATGCCACTCCCCAACCCTTGGGCTCCATGGTCCAACGCAGTCAGTGATGGTCATGCAGATGACTCTGATGGCCATTTGGACAGCAGCAGTGCAGATGACGGTTCTACCCTGCTGTGTTGGGGGCTTGTGGCAGCTGAACTGGTGGATATGGAAATCATGGACAACTTGGATGAAAGCGATGAATCCGAGGACAATGAAATTTTGGTGTCAGACAAGGCCGGAGCAGAAGGTCAGATGGAAATGGAAGCACCACAGACCAAATTTAAGACACAGATGGAGCAGCTCAGTGCCATGGGCTTCCAGGACCAAAATGTAAACCTTCAGGCACTGATTGATGCAGAGGGAGACATTAACACAGCAGTGAAGATACTGACAAGTGCACCATCATCAAACAAGATACCCTAACGGGTTTGTCCAAAATAAACCAGTCGCAGTACCTCATTTGCTGATGGTTATATTTCAGGCTTATGACACATCAAAAGCAGCTGGGTATATATTAAGAAGTTGTGTGTTGCAGTTGTGTGTCCTATCTGTGAGAGTTAATTTCCTCCTGGCTGCAAGGATTTCTTGCCTTCCAAAGCAATAGACATGAGGAGCTTCCTGTGCTGTGAAACTGTGAGGGCAAGTCCTACCTGAATGAGGTGTTACCCTGTTACAGAGAGTGTCTGTCATCCAGGGGAAAAATGTGCCAGAAAGACACCAGAGAGAGAGAAGATACCTTTTTACAGGTTAGGAACTGAGATCCATAGATGCTGGACAGCGTGTGACAAATGAGCTTGGCTCCCAGTTGAACTCCAGAACAAACAGTGGCATTTTGACAGCGTGTTTCTTTTTTTCTGAAATCTGGGCTTAAGGAAGAGGGGCAGTGAGTGTCTTTTCCTCAGCCAAGCAAATGCTGTTTTGAGAGTCAATCCACCATTTCTGCTGCTGCTTCTCCTACAGGAGTGAAGTCCATGAGGCTTATGGTATCAGTTGGTGATATCCAGTTCTCCACCAGTCCCATCATGTCCCTCCCTCCCTGCTCCTCACTTGTTCCCTCTGCTCTGCCACCCGATCTGCATCTCCTTCTGCCTGTCCTGGGTTTCCCATTCTTTTTCCTCTGCAAATATTTTCTCTCCCAGCATCCTTCCCTTACAACAGCTCTAGGGAGGGGTTTTCTACTTGTTTCTTTCACCCCTTCCTCCACCTGCCCCATTTATTATCCTTCAGCCATTCTTCTTAGGCCACATTCAGAGTTTTTTGTGCCCTTTCCCTCCTCACTATTTTGGGCCTGGTTCCTTCTTTCTCCCCACATCCTCCTTTTTCACCATGCTGGAGGTGATTGGAGGATTAGTGCAAGCCAGATGGGCTTGATCTTCAATGCCCCTTTCTCACAGCAGATTCCATATATGACCGTGCATGTGCTATGCATCTGGGATACCAGTGCTGGGGTGAGGTAGATGTGGGTGGTGGACACAAAATGTAAGGGTCTAGATGGGAGTTGTGCATCTACAACTCCCTGAAGGAGTTGGGCTCTTCCCCCAGGCAACCAGTGACAGGACGAGAGGGCATGGCCTGAAACTGCGTCAGGGGAGGTTTAGGTTGGGTCTCAGGCAGCCCTTCCTCATGGAGAGGGTGCTCAGGCACTGGGATGCTCTGCCCGGGGAAGCGGTGGAATCACGGTCCCTGGAGGTGTTTAACGAGAGGCTGGATGTGGCACTTGGTGCCGTGGTCTGGCCGATGTGTTGGTGTTGGGTCACAGGCTAGACTTGATGATCTCAGAGTTCTTTTCCAGCCTCAATAATTCTGTGACTCTGTGATTCTGTATTAATTCAGTTTTTCAGTGGTGATTACGTTCTGGAGGAAGGGGTCTAATGCTGAGAGACTGCTCTGGCGCAGAGCTCCTGCTTGAACTGAGAGCCCCCTGCACATGCAGTGGATCCTTGTTCATTTACAGTTCAAGATTTGCAAGAGAGGACTCACTTTTGATATGGCAGCACAAGATGTATATATACTATCAGCATTAATAATACTTTGTGGATCACCTGCACAGCTCTAGGTGCAAGGGCAAGGAGAGACACTCTTTTTCTGACACCTGTCAGGATGCATAAGCCTGATTTAATTTGCAAAGGGATTTTTTTTTCCTCCAAGCTCATTGCTATGCGCGTTAAGCAACATATTGTATTTTCCTAGTTGTGTCAAGTTCGGAGAAAATCCAGCGCTCTAATCCAGTAGAGATTTTAAATGACTCAGCTGCATTCAGATAAAAGATTTCTACTTGCATAGTTTTAGTGAAGCAGCGGTATAAATCTTCTATATGGAAGGTAGAAAAATTAGTGAAGTGGCTACTGAAAGTACTGATGACAGAAGGAAAATAAGAAAAATGAGCCAATTTCACCTCACTTCGGTTTCAAACACTTGGTGAATGCAAAGCAAATATTGCAAGGAGAAAAGAAGAGAAACCACGTATTTCGGGGGGGGGGGGGGGCGGTGAAAAAAAAGTTCAAAATGCTTTACCAAAAAAAATGCTGATTTTCTTGGTCTCTCACCTGCATCTCAGCAGGTCTCTGCAGGGTCTCAGCGGCAGGCAGAGCCTCGCAGTCCCAGGCACAGTCTTGCCTCTGGTGCTGGCACATCTGGACTGGGTCTCTTTGCAAAACCTGCTCAGGTGGAGTCTCCCAGAGTTTCTTATTTGGGGAATTGCTCTGACTGCAACTGCATAATTGAAGAAAAAATCCTGATGGGCAGAGGGCTATGGGAAATCTGTATATATCTCCATGTCAGAATGAATTTGTCTGTACAGAAGGTGGATTTAAACTACTTAGCTCAAATACAACTCACATGGATTAGCTACCCGAGCTTTCACCCTGAGGTCCTGTCAAGCCCTGTCAAGCTTTGCAGCCTGCTCCAAGCTCCCTTATTGATGGGGAAATGTAAAGAACAACGTATATATACCTCCCCTGCCAAACTGCACGTAGCTTGAACTGCACGTAGGCCTGGAAAATGGGGATCACTTTCTGTCACTGGATGTGCAGCCAGTTTGGGACCATTTCTTGTCTGAGCAACGTGAAATGACTCCAACAGAGCAGCAGTTGAGTTGTCCTCAAGTTAGTGCCTGCTTCAGTGTCCCAGCAGCAATATTTCATAGCCTGTCTAAAGGAGGTTGTTAATGAGTCTGGGTGGTATTATATGCAGAGTGGCTAAATATCCGGTGGCTTAGAGAAAAAGAAGCTGAAAGCCCTGGCTTCTCTTCTGTAAGGCTGAATTCATTCAATTAAACAGCTTTGAGAGCTCAGCTACGGTTTAGTGGGAGACTTGATTACCTCCTAAAAATTGGAGAGTATTAAAACAATTGTCAGGCATGCAAAGGAAAGTTTGCATTCAGTTGTGCTAAGCAGCTGAATTTACATATTCTCAACCAGATCTGGAGATTTAGAAAGCCTTCATAATTGCATTAAACATGCTTATTCTCCGTGTTCTGTCAAGCAGAGCTGATTACCCCAAGTTGGGCAATGCCTGGAGGGAAATTTGCTAAGCCACATGATGTCAACAACTTGTAAAGAAACTTATTTCTTTTTCCAAGGAAATAGCAGTTTGCTTATTCCTGCAAAATTTCTCTCTTTCCCAATGAACCAACACTTACCTTCTGCCTGTGCTCTTTCAGGACACTAATTCTCAGCCCGCGCAGGGTGGCTCTCGCCCCACCAGTGATCAACCTCGGCTTGCTGGCAAGGTCTAAGGTCCAGGTAGTGCTGAGATTAGCACAAAATAACCCGAAACCCAGGCAAATATTGGGACCAGATGTCCTGGTTCCTCCACTCTCTCCCCATCAGACCAAGGTGAGTGAAGTGGCTGCAGAAGGGCTTCCCCCATCCCAAACCTCCATCCCTCAGGACAGCATTCAGCAGTCACTAAGGGGCTCTAGGGGCTCTATTGCTATTTTCTTGCCCGCTTTTGTGTAGGAAATTTATGTGATTTTGTTTATTTTCTTGCTCATTATGGGTAGCAGCATCTCAATGAACTCTAGCGGTTAAACCAAGGCTTTCCAGAACGATGCCCTTGGCATCAAGCTTGGCTTTTTTAGAGGGAACCACAGCACCGTCACCCTGTGAGTCAAAGGCAGCAGGGACACACCGTGCTCACTAACGGTTTGCACAGGCCACAAGCTGAGCTCATAGTCACACGATCAAGCCCATCACAAGAAGAACAATTTCTTATCCTTACGACCAAGTGGGCCAGAAAGGAGAGAGTGGTTTATGCAAACAAGAAAGCCTTGCACGGCTGATGACCACGTTACGGTGCCAGCATTTTTGTGGAGCAGTTCCTCACTGGAGGCGATTGCAGAAGCTGAATCTGCCCTCCTGATGCTTGTGGAACCATCTGTCTCAGAGTCCAACAGCGGGGTAAATCCTCTGCAATGCAGGGACAGGATCCTACTAGGAACCACCCTGAAGGAAATATGCTGTGCCCCATCACTGAAAGAGGGCAGATTCAGGGTGACATAAAGAAAACATGTTTTATGATGAGAGTGGTGAAACACCGGCACAGGTTGCCCTTAGAGATGGTAGAAACCCCATCTCTGGAAGTATTCAAACTCAGGCTGGACAAGGCTCTGAGCAACCTGATCCAGTTAAAGATGTCCCTGCTCACTGCAGGGGGTTGGACTAGACTTTTAATGGTCCCTTCCAACCCAAACCATTCCATGATTCTATCGTCGCTAGCAAAACCTTCCCTTGGGGAAGGCAAACCAAATCCAGCACCGAGCCCAGCCCTCACAATTCACAACAACCATTTTCCTTCCGCCACGGCATCGGGAAGGCAGCATGAAAGTAAGAAAATCCCTATGGCAGGGGAGGGAGGACTTTTTTCCCCCCTGCCCAGTTGTATGGCCCATATGGTTATCGAGTTATGGGAAAATCTGACTGCCCAAACAGGTGTCACCGCTCGCAACCTACAGTCTCATTTCCTGATCGCGTCTTAATCGGCGAGTTGGTTGTGAAAGTTGATTTCTTGCACATTCTTATATCAGTGGGAATTTCTGCCCTTCCCTGACAAGTATTATAGGCAGCCTTTGACATACAGCCCTACAGGACCTAAATAGGCTGCTATTCTTTCCCTATGCTGAAAGGGAGCTTTGTGCCAGGGATTCATTAAGCTGCACTGCACAGCCCTTCATAAATGGGCTCAATAATGAACAGTCGATTTAACTGGAAAAGCTGCTGGAGCTGTTAAATTAAAGGGAAATAAAGTGCACTTCAGGCTCAGTCTGCCAGAAGAAAATGTTGACCTAAAAAAAAAAAAAAAAATCTTCATTTTACTGAATCTCTTGCAAACAGGCTAAAAGCTTCAGGAAGTTTATACTCATAACAGTGGGAGAAATTTTTAAACGCCCCAGTTTGCTTCCCCACTAATAAAGACAGAAAAAATTGACAATAAAATATTCAATAAAATCAGAAGGAGGGATGAAAGGCGTATTCTGCTTAAGCCAGAATTAAGCCATTTGACCCAAATTTAGTATAATTGTGTAGATACAAGATTGTACAGTTTATGTAGATACAGTCTCTCATTTCCCTTAAATCACTATAGACCCCTTCAAATGGTGCATGTTCAGATGTTCATATACATGGTTCCTTCCTTTACAGTCTTGGCTTAGAGATGCTGTTTAATTCAGATGAAATTATTAGTGGTCACAAGACTGCAGTCTTGGCACCCTGCAAACGAAGCCCTGTTTTCCTCTTGCAGCCTCTGGATGCTGTTGTCTCTGTTTCCCTTCCCCTCTTTTTATCTTGGTGTGCATTTGATCTTCTCCTGGGATATATTCCCTCCAGAAGAAAAGGCAAAGCAGCTTCTTGTGGCTCTGCTGGCATCGGTGAGTGGGTGACGTGGGTCAGCACTGCATCGCATTGGAAGGAGCTGTGCAAGGATAAAGCACAGAGTTGTGTTGTCTGGGATCATCACTCCATCAGGAGATCCCGTAAAGGCTCTCCTGGTCCTTGCCTAGGCTGGGCTGAGCTCTGAGATGCTGCTGGAGACTTCTGGGTTTAAGCAAAGTATTGCTGAGCTAGACACAAGTGTCTGAGGTAAACATCTAACCTGAGATATTTTATATGCTTATTTTAAGAAAGGAAGGAAAAAAAACATATACAGTTTAGAACTGGAAAAGAAGAGTGGATCACTTCAAGCCTTCATCCAATCAATTTTATATATTCAAAGTTTCCACTGGAACTGAATTCATAAATTCACAGAGAGACTTCTTTTTTCCCTCTTGCCTGTATTTTCTGAAATCCTGGGGATCTATGCAGCCTGTCCTGCAGCCTCCTGTTCTGGGATCACGTTACTGATAAGGCAACATTTGCCTCACCCACATGAGGAGTGCAGGACTCAGCTGAAACACAGACCACACATAGGAGAATATTTAATCTTCTGAATTAATAGGAAAGTCCATCGTCTGGCTGAGCCTGACCCAACCCTTGGTTGCAGAAGAGTGGAATTCCTTATTTCAGTGAGGTTATTCCAGCTTAAAACCGAGATTGCTTAGTGGTGAATTAGCTCTTCCATGACAGCCATCTCATTCTCCTCCATCTGAACAGTCATAAATACTGTTCCACAGCTGTGTTGTGCGTTTTATCTATGATACATTGTGAAGGAAATCCACGTATGGGAGGGTAGACTGGAAGAACAAGATCAGAAGCAGCACACAATGGAGACGGGACCACGTCCAAATCTAATTCCTGAGGCAGGTCATATGAAAACAAACCTTAACATCAGCTTAAAAACACTTTGTGTTGCTTTCCCAGTTTCACATTGTAGCTGGCTTTTCATTATATAAACTTCCTGGTAGGAGAAACCCTCATCTTCTTAATACTTTTGTGACTTTTATTCAAATATTCTATAAGATTTTAAAAGTGATGGCAGCAAGGTTTCAGCTCTTCACCAAAGTTGTATCTTTTCATGCTCTCTGAAAATATAAGCATTGAGGAAGAATTTTAGCTCTAATATATCAGTCTTCCACCTAAACTCTGCATAATTATTTATGGCTTGATTAAAAATGACCCGCTATAAATGAAAATCCCACAAAAGTTGCAGAGACCATGAATTCATCTGCAACAAAAATAGTGCATTTGCTACATTTTGTGGGTTTTCTTGGATGCAGCACTTGGGTGTGTTGCTGGTGGTTCTCTGTCACCACTGCAAGAGCTGTGCAAAACCATCACTTCTTTGGGAAAGAGTTTTGAGGATTGAAATGATAATTTCATGTCATTAAGTCTTGCTCATAGTCTGACACTTGGCTACTGGTAGAAATACAAATTGAGGAAACATTCAGATGCTTGAATAAGAAAGGCAATTACTTTTCATTTTATAGAGAAACTTTTTCTTTTTTTTTTTCCCTCAGCCCTTGTGTATTCCCTGAAATTTGCAGGGTTTTATCTTTTTTTATCTTTGCAGGCTTTTGAGATCAAACTCGTTGTTTAATTTTCACTAGTTGTGCAAAGATGCTGCTTGGAAGAGCTTTGCTGGGTGGAAATAAAATTTGAAATGCAAACAAATAGCAACTAGTGTCGAGCACTGTCACGTTTACTGCACGCTATGCTTCCATTAATCTCTGTTTGCTTGGCAGAAACCAGTTTATTTGATCTCACGGTTCCTGACAGACTTTGCTGGGCGGAGCTGCTGGGCTTTGGGGAGGACAAGAGCTCCTCAAATTTTACCTGATGCAAATAGTGATGATTTAGCAAACGCTGCAAAATAGCCTTCATGTATCTCAGAATGGTCACTGAAACCAAAGGCACAGAGGTGTTTCTCAGAGGTCTGGCCACGTGCCATCCGCAGCACGGGGGAGAGCATAGGAGGGCTGGCTTCTCCCTGGTGCGTGGTCCATGGTTGTGCACAGCTTGGTTCCACTGTTTCAGAAAGAAGTCTCCTCATTCATTGTTTGTGCTCTGAGGTGAGGGCCTAGTACAACTTCTAGGGAAGCTGTTTCCACTGACTTTCACGGAGTGGTGAATAACCCTAGTTAATTGGCCTAATTTTCAGAATTGCTGAGCATCAGCAACTTCCATGTTTCTGGTGAGCCAGTCCCCATCTCTTTGCCTTCCCTTTGGGAAGAATCGATTTTCTTGAGCCAGGAAACCCCATGCCAAAACTCTTCATACGACACGTGGTGTCATCCCTCCGTGTAGCTGTGAGCTAAGCTCTGCTTGTCCTTCCTGCTCTCCTATGGCCTGGGCTCAGCCCTGTCTCCCATTCTGGGTAACTCTCAAAGGATACTTCAACCATGCTGAGGAGTCTCTCACTTGGAGGTGACTTCAGGTGCCTGTGACCACAGCAATGCTATCATAACTCCTCTTGTTCCTTTATGTCTCTTGAATCCTGTGCAGCTCAGCTGATGGATCTGTTATGTGTAGATGGCCTCTGTCTGTGGAAGCTGCTCAAGCACCACCTCATCTGTGTCCACGCCAAGGAGACATGTGAGGCTCAGGTGCTGAAATGGTGGGAGCTCCATGGCCCCATGGCAAACAACCATAGAGCCCAATCCTCATAGGCCTTTATGTATTTAAGGCTAAACCCTGGGGTTTTTTCCAATAATATTTTTTTATTTCATAAAAAGGCCAATTGTGGAATTTCTAATGTCTTTATTTTTAATTGAAAATGTTATAAACTCTGTGGCCAGTTTTGTTGTTTGAAAATTACCCATAAGCTTAACTAAACAGGTAAATATGATTTTCTATTCCCAGCCTCACCACCCGCACACTGTAGTGCTGGGTTGCTCTGAGAAGGCCTCTGACACCTGGAGCTGGACCAGGAGCTGGTTTTGCCAGGGTGACATGATGATCTGGCAGATCCATGTTAAAAAACATGAGGTGTAGGACAGCAGATACTCTTTTCTGAGCTGCCAAGGAGAAATCCAAATCTCAAATCAATTCCATGATGTCCTGATATCAGCACCTATTTTTCTTAACTCTTTTTATTTTTTTTCACCATTTGTGTTCTTGAGTGCTGAGGTATGTCTGCAGAGAGTTTAATCCCATCAGGAGCAGGAATTGGACTCAAGACCTCTTTCTTCAAGCAAAAAAACCTTCTCGGTGGTGCAGCACAATTTTCAGGTTGAGATGACCACTGGTCTGCAGGACCTGGGGACGGCAGGAGTCCTCACTCCCACATAAAACTCTTCTTTGGCCCACCCTTGGCCACAGTACCTCACACGTGGAAAGCCCCAGACTCCAAATCAGTACAACATAAGCATCAGCCACCCAAGTCAACCTCTGGATTTCAACGGGTTTGCTCTCATGCTCGGATTTGGGCATGAACAGAAAACTTTACCCACAGCAAGAGGGTTTCAAAACCAGTCTGTGGGGCACAGCTACCTTTTAAGTGTTCATTAAGAGTTAAAATCATAGTGCCTTACTTGTCTATAAGTTATCTAAATAAACATGTAATAAATCATTATATACACATATATACTCAGAGTGGGAGTATATAGTGTTTAGGAGCTTTGCATACAGCAAATACATCTAGACTAAAAAGATTGTAAAATGAAATTAAATTTTTTTGAAAGCTATAGCTAATAAAAATGTGGACTTTTGGTTACCAGAAATGTTTTCTTAACCAGATGTTTTCAGTTGTTTCTTAACAGAGCCACTCACAGATTGTTCCCTGAATTATTTTGTGTTTAGAAATGGTGTCTTGTTAAAAGGGAGAGGGAGACGGAGGGAGAGAGTCGCACAAACTGTCATTATCATGCAAATAGCCTAGGAGGAAAAAGGACAGTGAAAATGATAGCACTGATCTAATTATCTGCAGGCCAATATAGCTAAGTCACTGAAAGAGGCCCACAGAAAAGGCTGCCACAGAAACACAAAAAACAGCCAGAAAACAATAAGGAACTTAGCAACAGTATAAAAACGAACTTCTTTCTGTGCACAAAGAGTAGTTTTATGAGCATTTTTCTTGCTTTCAGTTTGCAGAAAAGGTTAGAGCACATTTTAAATTCTATGCCAGGATTTCTTTTCCCCCTCCCTCAGCCCCTAAAGATCCTTTGGCACGCCGTCGTATCGCTGCGCGCCGGCGGTGGGAACGCGGCCGCTCCTGCCTGGCGTGTCCAAACCGTCACGCATGTCGGGGGCTGCCGAATTCGTGCAAAGTGGAATTTGGCAGCGTCCATTTCGGGGACTTGGATTTTGATCAAGACATTCAAGCTTTGCCCTTTTTTGTGTGTGTGTGTTAATGCTCTCGTCTTCGTTTTGGTGTTCCCAGGAGGTTCCCAGCCAGAGGAGGGAGGTTTGTACACTGCCCACCCTCCCTTGTGTGACCCGTGCGAGGGTCTTGGTGCTCCCTTCATGGAAGAAACCTAGCTATTGCAACCCAACCTGGGCACTGCCATCTCCACAGCCATAATTCACCTCAGTAAGGACCTCAATAAGATGTTTCCCACCAGATTACCAAATACGGATGCTGACAAGCAATTAAAAAAGACCCAAAAGCCTATGATCATGGTCGCTGAAGAGGACCCCACATGAGCATCTCACTCACAGCTCCTCTGCTGTGGATGTGGTGCTTAGGGACATGGTTTAGTGGAGGACTTGGTAGTGTCAGGTTAACGGTTGGGCTCAATGAACTTAAGGGTCTTTTCGAGGGAGGTGATTCTCCCCCCTCTACTCTAGTCTCATGAGACCCCACCTGGAGTACTGTGTCCAGTTCTGGAGCCCACAGTACAAGAAAGATGTGGATGTGATGGAGTGTGTCCAGAGAAGGGCCATGAGGATTATCAGAGAGCTGGAGCACCTCTCCTGTGAAGACAGACTGAGTCTGCCTGTTCAGTCTGCAGAAAAGAAGGCTCTGAGGAGACCTTATTGTGGCCCTCCAGTATCTCAAGGGGCCTACAAGAAAGCTGGTGAGGGGCTTTTTAGGACGTCAGGTAATGGTAGGACTAGGGGGAATGGATTAAAACTAGAGATGGGTCGATTCAGACTGGATGTTAGGAAGAAGTTCCTCCCCATGAGGGTGGTGAGACACTGGCACAGGTTGCCCAGAGAGGGGGTGGAAGCCCCATCCCTGGAAGTTTTTAAGGCCAGGCTGGATGGGGCTCTGAGCAGCCTGATCTAGTGGGAGGTGTCCCTGCCCATGGCAAGGGGGTTGGAACTAGATGATCTTTAAGGTCCCTTCCAATCCTGACAATTCTATGATTCCAATCTAAGTGACTCTATGAATACATGATTCTTGTTGGCAGAGAGAAATAGGCAGATCCACAGTAACTTTTCTGCCTTTTTTTTTTAGTGATTCTGCCTTGCAATTGTCTGTTTTCCTGATGATCTTGAGGGAGATTCCATAGTTAACCTAATAAAATTAATCCCACACAGATCTTAAAGACTCAAGACACCTGCCAACTCAGTCCAATGTCCTTTGGAGCTACAAGTGTCAAACCAGCATAGGACAGTTGCCTAAAATGTCCTGAAAATGCTTTTTAGCCACTCAGAGATCACCACACTCCTTTTTGAGGGGTGAAAACTCCCAGCCACTAACTGTTTCTGTTCATTGCAGGTTTATACTGGACTGGGACCAAAGTTGGAAAGAGGCAAAACCAGAGTATCTCTCTCTCCAAATTCTCTCAGTCACCTAATCCCTTCTACTCCAAATTTTAAGCTCAACAAGCTTAACAAGTTTTTAAAATATCCATAATGAGTCTCACGTCAACAGCATACAGAGGCTACAACAAATAGTTTCTAGGTGTGGTAAGCCTTGTTCATATGGCTGGATGCTCTAGGGATATGAAGGTGAAGAAGGGCGGTATCTTCTCTCAGATAGGGCTTTGAATTATTTCATTTGGATTTATTAAAGAGGCTTTTAAGAAGGATGGGGATATGGAGAACTCATTCAACTTGCATGAGGAGAGTCATCAATATAGGCAAAATTCAGTATTCTGGTGGCAGAATACCTCTTCCTCCTTAGGGAGGAAGAAGAGAAATTAGTGGGAAGCCACAAGGGATGAGGGGGTTCAGGCTACATCCTCAGGCACAGACAGGGTGGGCACTTTTGCCAATTACTTAAGCCAGTTCTGAACCTGGCATCCCTCACAAACAGCCAGACATGCAAGATACGGAAATACAAACATCGTGCACTCAATTTAGGAAGAAATTCTTCAGTACAAGGGTGGCAAGACTTTGGAATAAATTGCTCAGAGATGTTGTGGCTGCCCCCTCCCTGGAGGTGTTCAAGGCCCAGTTGGACAGAACCTTGAGTAGCCTGATCTAGTTGAGAGGCGTCCCTGCCCGTGACAGGGAGGTTGGTTTAGATGATCTCTAAGGCACCTTCCAATATAGGCCATTCTGTGATTCTATGATTTTGACCAGAGACAGTTTGTTTAGACCTGTTTGGAGGAATTCCAGTGACTTTTTTTTGGAAGAAACCATCTTTAAGCCATCTCTGCAGTCTGGGGCCTTCAGCTCTGATCTTCAGGTGAAGACCACTAGGTGTGGACCACTGCAGAGTGAACACATACATTATTTACAGGCAGATTTTCCTTGGAAACATGATATGGGTTCATGGGACAGTATGGGCTTCATGGACTTCCTGGAGGAAGAATCAGGAGACAGAAGGCAGGAAGACTCAAAGAAAGTGCAAACATCAGACTTTTGGAAGGAATGGGCAAATCCACTTGAAGAATTGAGCTCTTGGGAAAGATAAGTTAACCCTCAAGTGCTCAAAAACTCACCGTGGATAAAAGATTCCTGTAATCTAGCCAGCAAACGGTCCTTGCCCTTCTGCCCAGTCTATGTCCCAAGAGGATAAATTGGGGATTTATCATGTGCATGACTTGAGTGGAGATATGCAGAAACATGGGTCCATAAAGAGAACTGGTCTGGGCAGCAGAGCCCCGTTAGATTGGAAATGTGCTAATGAGCCACAGGCAGACCTGTGTGCATCTGTCCTGATCTTTCTCTCTTCCCTTGTCTCAGCCCCAGATCCCAAGACTGTCTGGAGCCAGCATCATTTGCAATCCCACAGTGAATAGCCCAAGGAGCTGCTCAGAGTTAAATCTCTCCTTTTTCAATCATGCCAGGTTCATCTGAACCCTGATCAACTCCCCAGTGCCCGTTACTGCACCACCAAACACTTCTACCACCTTTTCCTACCTTACAGACCTCTTGAAAATACAGGTTAAAAAATGGCAGAGAAAGAAAGCAGAAGTCAGGCTGGCATGAAGAGTGTGGCAGGCAGCAACTTCTCCAGTGTTGGCATCCAACTGCACAAAGTCTGTCTGTAGTTGAAGATGCAACACACAATGGCAAAAGAAATAAATCATGTGAAGGCAGTTACCACAAATACTAAGACTGGGAAACAAAGGGCACTCAGCCCCTCCGTTTAGCTCTCTGGAGCCACTCATTGCATCTTACTTTGACTTTATAAGGTGCCCTCATTTATGTCTTAGGAAAGCCTTGTCAGCATTTATACTATTGGGGTGTGTGGAATCTGGATAATGAGGTGGGACAGGGGTGAGCTGTCATTTCTGTGAATAGTCAGTTAAGGTCAGAAACCAGATTTTAGTAGCAAAATTGGCTGTGTCAGATAAATGTTAGTCATGGTGATTATCTGCCAGGGAATGCAAACAGGCTACAAAGTGATAAGAGGAGCTGCTGGCAGCAGAGATCCTGTTGAATTTTTTTTCCATGTACATGGAATTTAATTTATGCCGGGTTTGCAAACAACATCTGATGTCTCTGTCACACTGAACTTGTACCCAGTAGAACTCACCTCCTCATTTGCTGCACTGGAGAGAAATGGGAGGAGTTTGAGTCTTCTTCCTCACAACTCTTTGTGCATTTTTTAGGTCTCTCACATAGCAAGTCTCTCCCCATCTGATCTCTTTTGTGACAGTATCTACCCAAGACACATTCTTCCCTCCCGGTTTTTTTTTTGCCTTGCTGCTTCCCAGGCCACTCTGTTGGAAAAAATGACCTCATCAGAAAAATATCTGACATTTCAGCTGATCGAAGTTCAAAATACACTGAGTATTGAATAGCGTGGCACAGCACAACACATGAAGACAACAGACAGACAGGGGATGGTAGATGCCATAGGGAGGAACTAAATCAAGCACTGGTTTGGTGTCACGGGTTTAAGCCTGGTGGAGTTATTTGTAAAAGTGGGGGTAGACTCATGTGAAACTCCGAGATCTTCCCCCACAACCAGGTAGAGTTGGACCTGCCTCTGGCCAAGACCAGGCCAATCAGTGCCTCAGCCATCAAGGTATTTAAGAGGTGACCCCATCGTTCTCTCTCTCTCATTTGGTCTAATCTTGTTTTGAGCTGTCCTGTCTTTAATGTTGGGGAATTTTTCTGTTGGAGGAGGGGGAGGTAAGAGGAGAAAAAAGGAACATCACCCTGAGAAGAAAGAGGGGGAGTAGTGTCCCAGAGGAGAAGGAGAAGGAGAAGGAGAAGGAGAAGGAGAAGGAGAAGGAGAAGGAGAAGGAGAAGGACAAGGACAAGGACAAGGACAAGGACAAGGACAAGGACAAGGACCTTTCCCTGAAGCCCCGTGGTGGCTGAGATGGCAGGAAGGCAATTGCCTAACAGCTGAGGGAATCAATGGTGGCGAGGACGTCCAGATGTGTCAATAAGTGCAGAGACCCATATGAGAGGGGAGGGAGACCGAGCATCAGTGGGGACATGCCCAAAGTGATCTGTGGCCCTGAGGCACTCATGAGGAGGAAGAGAATTGCCTCCCATGAGGTGGACACCACGCGGCAGGAAGGAGAGACTGCGAGGAGCCCTCTTTCTCAAAGAGGGGCTGCCATGGACAATGAGTAATGGCCAGATGGACTGCACCCCCCAGCCTTTGTCCCCCTTGCACTGATGGGGGGAAGGAGGTAGCCAGGGAGATGGGAGGGTTGAGGGGCCGTGAAGTGTATTTAAGATCGGGTCATATTTATTGATGTATTCCTCTCACTGTCCTACTTTGTAAATGGTGGTGGTGAATTAAATCTATGTTTTTCTCCCCAAATCACTCTGGTTCTTTACCTGTCATCTTAAATGGTAGATTATTACCCTCTCTATCCTTAATCTCAAACCCTGGAGTCTTTTTAGTTGAATTGTCTCCCTCCACATCATTGTGGAAAAGAGGATGGGGGGAGGAGTGAGCTGGAGACAACATGGGGTTTTGTCCCAGTCTGCTCGAACCACGACATTTGGTTAACAAGGACCATGAAAACTAGACTTAAGTGTCAATATTTAAACAACACTATTATAATTTGAGTGTGTAATTGTTTTAATTCCTTTATGTGTTTCCTAAGTGCAGAATATCCACCAGTGATCTGCTGTGATGGAGGCGTGGAGATGAGCTGTGCAGTCTGATGCCCACAGAGCATGATTTGCACCACGACATGAAGTGCCATGTGGAAAGGTCCAGCAATAACCCAACAGGATAATGTTTCTTTAGGATTCCTCTGGAGCATGGGAGAAGGGAGCTGAGACCAGAGGTGGCTTTGGGAGGGTGCCCTGGGCCAGGTACCATCAACATGACATTAAGGGCTGCCCATATGAGCACACCAGCTCTTTCCATCACCAAGCAAAAATATGTCCTTTTTTTAAGTGCCAGAGGTCCCCAAGCTATGAACGGGAGAAGGATGGGAACAGTCTAGGAGGAACACTGCTCTGTGTTCATCCCATTCTTACACTCTTCCCAAGGGTCTCCCCTGGCCTCTGTCAGGGAGAGGACACAAAGCTGCTGTAGCAGACATGCAGTTCAGAAGAGTCTATAGAGCATCCATTTCACATGCCACTACAGACCCTGGACCACGGGACATAAACCCCAGCAAAAGACCAAATCAACAGCTGTAATGTGCCTCAGGAAGAGAGGAGTGGAGACCTGCAACACCAGTGTCTGCACTTCTACAATAGCAGAAGATTCATGGAGAAAAATCTCAGACGATGCTATGAAGTGCTCCAAGCTTTACTATGCAGCAGAAGGAAAATAAAATGCTAATTAAACACCATAGTGCAGAAGAAGTGTTCGATACTTCAGGATCCATTTGGACAGACAGCAGAAGTGTTCCTGCAGCTTTTTGCCAAGGCACCTGGGTTTAGGTATCTGCTCCTGGTGCTCCTTTGGTATTTAACATGAAAGACCAAACTGCTGCCCCCTCTCACTTCCATCCTCCTCATCTCCTTCTCCATCAGCAATGACTGATGTTCTCTGATGCCCCCTTCAATTGTGACATGAACCCTCTGTCTTGAGGGTGAGACCCAAAGACAAGAACTTCAGGGGTTTAGCTGGAAATCAGATATAATTCCCTGCCCAGAGGGATATTTCTTATTGGGCCAAACATTGAAGTTCATACCCCTAATGGTGCCTAATCCCTACCAGATTCTAGTGTGACTCAAGGAATATTGCATAAATTCAGAGAAGAGCTGTGACGGTAACTATCCAAGGCTGTGAGACTTAAAGGAGAATACGTTACGCTTGGTCAGGTGCAACCACTTCTGACTAAAGAAAATCATAGAATCATAGAATCATAGAATCATAGAATGGTTTGGGTTGGAAGGGACCTTAATGATCATCTAGTTCCAATCCCACTAGACCAGGTTGCTCAAAGCCCCATCCAACCTGTACTTGAACACTTCCAGGGATGGGGCATCCACAACTTCTCTGGGCAACTGTTCCAGTGCCTCATGACCTTCACACAAAAGAATCAAAAAGCAGAAGTAAATTTTAAAAAAAACTAATGCCCCCAAATACTCTAGAAACTTCCCAATTTTATCTACATTTTCCAGTTTTACTTTTTCCATCCACCACACACATTACTATACTTTTGCTTTTGTAAAAGGGAGAGAAGAAGAAAGAAGAATGAAGTAGGGAATAGTAAAACAAGTATTTTTTTATCTTGTCAGGAAAAGAGCTTCCCCAGCTTTAAAAAAAAAAAAAAAAAAAAAAAAAGAAAGACAAAATATTTTATTTTGAGAACACAATCTCATTTAGAAACCTCATTTGACTGTTGGTAACAAGTTTCCCTGAGCTCATTGCTGTATTCCCACATCCCTCACCATGGCACTTGCACAGGCACATCCCTCACACTCCCCGTTTTCCTCCCTGACACATGGCTCCACATCGCATCGCTGCAAACGTGATCTCCCACCGCTGCCTCCCTCCACTGGCCACCACGGGGTCATCTGTGGCTGCGCGCTCTATGCGTGTGTGCCCACGTGCAATTTCCCACGTTAAGCAAGGGCTGCTGTAATTTGACTTTCAAAAGGAGATGTGCACATCTCATAACTTGCTGCTGTCACTCTTTTTTTTTTTTTAATGCAAAAACTTGTCTCAAAGTAGTTGTGTCAAGATGTAATCAGCTAACTTGTAATTGGAATAACCTGGGAGGAGAAAGGCTGGAGGACTGGTAACATGGGATCCTTACTCACCCTGCAGTAAGAGCTTATTTAGGCTGCCAGCATATTTTTCAGAGCTAATCGTTTCCAACTGTGGTTACTCAAGTGTAAGAACACTGTGCTAAAATCCTGTTCTCTGCTCTGGATTTGAGCCTATCGTGATCATGACGGCAGCAGAAAGACCCTGCGATGGCACCGACCCGTAGGTCCCAGCCTAAGAGCAGCCCCACACATGCATCAGCAAACCCACCAGGAGGACATCACTTATGTCACCTCCCAAGCTCCCAGGGCTTTTTCTCCAGGAGCCGCTTATTGACTTGCCTCAACCCAAAACGTCAGTCATCGTTGCTCTTCCCGGCTCAGTCCCCCCCACCCGGAGTAAGGAGAAGTGTCGAATAATCCGCCTCCGTTCGGTGTGTGGTCTGGTTTTCCATGTCGTCATGCAGACAGTACAGAGACAAGGGGTCAGGAGGGTCATCAGAATGCTAATAAGAAATCTGATTGATGAGCCGGTGCCTCAGGGATGAATGGGATACTTAATTAATGACTTCTGCTCTGTTTAAGAAAAAGTTTCCCTTAACTCCCATTTCTCTTTTTCTTAAAAAAAAAAAAAAGGGAAAAAAAAAAGAAAAAAACCCTCTATAATCCCAAGTTTTCCAAACAACATAAAGGGAACTTCAAAGACAGACGTGGTCAGTTTTTATGTGTTGGGTTGGTTCAGTGATTCTTTCCTTTCTTTGTTTACAAGGGCAGCCAGGCTTGATTCCAAGGCTGAAAAATAAAAGGCCACATTGTTCAACCAGATTCTGGATTTTTACAAGAAATTTCCTCCTTCCCAGTAAGGGCAATTAACTGCTTCATTTCTGGGCCCCCAAGTACCAAACCGTGCTGGCAGCTCTGTGAAAGTCGGCAGCAGTCGATGCCTGCCAAAACACGGCTCCGCTTCAGAAACAAGACGTACTATGGAGATGCTGTTGCCCCATTAAAAGCTAACCAGCGAGCCAGGACTGGTTTCTGAGGGTTTTTTTGCAGGAAAATAAAAGCCCGTTGCGGAAAATACCTGGTAGACACTTCGCTTAGGAACATCGGACTGTGTATTCAGGGCAATTCGAATGGGATTTCAAGCCAGCAATTAGGAATGAGAAAACAGCAACAGTTTCAAATGATCTCTTCCGGATTGATTTGGAAGGTTATTTCATGCTAAATGAATAGCAGCAGGAAAGAAGATGAAAAGGAGGGGGGAAAAGAAAAAAAAAAAAAAGAGGAAAAAAAAAAGTAAACCCACACAAATGAATTTTTTAACTCTGAGATATTTTTTTTTTTTTTAGGAACCAGCTCAGCTGCGGCATTCAGGGCAGAACAAGCTGCTCAGTGTCAGCGCTGGGCAGATGGGAGATGGCAACGAGGCGAATGCAGGTGACAGACAGGGTCCCACGTGTTTCCCACCTAAATTTGGTCGCTCCCAGCAGGCAGCTCATGTGCCCAAACACTGCGACCCACAGCCAGGCCCACGGGCTCAGCAGATTCACGGAACCTCGAGCCCCTTGGTGGACCCAAGTGGGCAAGAGAGGGACATCGCTCAGCCCCACGTGGGCTTCACCAGCTCTTTGCTTGGGTTTAGGGACATCCTGAATGCTAAGCTCATCACCAGAACATTTTGGGAGAAGGGGGAGCCACTCATGCGCTCGAAGTGAATTGTGTATTTAAGTGCTTGGTTGATCTGAAGCCCATGGGAGGAGAAGATGGATCCGGACCAAGCTGGCAGCTGCCCCTGGAAGCGATGCTCAGCCTGGGCTCGCAGAACATACAGTCTGCCTTTTGCTGGATTGCCAGAGCTGAATTTTGATGCTGATGTCTTGTTTTTAACATCTCCTTGCAGTAATCTAGTGTGCATTTGATGTAACTTACAGATCTGTTCAGCTGTAACTTTAAACACAATTAACAACAATTTCTTTCAAAAAAGTTGGAAGCGCCTGAGGGCACCGGGTTTGCATTAGTCTGAAATTCGGGCACAAAAGAAAACGTACCAACTCCAGAAGAAGGAATAGCAGGTTTGGCTTTAATCCAGCAGCCTAGTCTACTATTTGTACTTTTTTAAAAATAATGCAGGAATTTTCTAAGTGAGTAAACACCTGCTTTGGCCTGAGGGTTTAGAAGACTAGTTACGCTCACCAGACTCACCAGTTAAAATCCCACTTGTTCAAATCCCACTCATGAGGGATTTAGGAGTCCCTCATTTAGGTATTTTATTACCCAGAAAGCACTGACCTATTTAAAAGTACGGGGAAGTTCAGAGTTACCTTCCTTCCTAATTGATTTTGTCCAAGAGATGAATCCTGTAGAGGGGTAGCAAAGCAGGAATTTAAAGTGCCCAGATGTTCTCATCTGGGACTGGTGTGGCCCACCCAGCCATTATTTTAGGGAATTTGGGTGAGTCCTGGTTTATTTTTAGCCCTTCAGCTCCTTCTCCTTAAGTGGTTAATAAACAAACAGGCTTTAAACAATTTCAGGGATGAGAGGAGGAGGAAGAGGAAGGCGGAGGTGTGGGAATGGTCTCTGACCCTCCTGGGGACCTCTCTTCGGACACACCAGCTACAGGAAAGGGAGAAAAAGAAACAAGTGAGAAAAAAAAAAAAGTGAGAAAAGACCCGCCAAGCAATGCTGGGCAGCCAGGACCAAAAAAAAAAAAACCACAAAAAAACCCCAACAACCAATGTTTACCATCGGGAGCTGATTTGCATTTGTATTGGGCACTTGGGGAATACGGGTAAAACACTCTTTATTTTTCAGGGGAATTCAGGGAATATCAGCAGCAACAACCATGCACAAGCACAAAAGGGAAAACTAAAGTATTTCTGTGATCTTGTGCTTAGGCAGCAACAGTGATAACATCAGAATAACACATCTCTCATCCCTTTTTCCTGGCTCTCATGAAGAAAAGAAGCACAGGCACAACATTCTGGCAGTGGTGTGTGAGGGAGAAAAGGAGGGAGGTTAGATGGAGGATATCACTAAATATTTGTTTCTAAACTGTGAACAAGAGGAAGACCCCAGAGTCTAAAACTAACATTAGAGCTCCCCGTACCTCCTGTCATCGCTGCCCTCAGTGCTCTGTGCTTCTCCCATTTGCCTGCTGGGCACTGGCAGCATAAAAGCAAAGCAAAGCCAAAAATTGAAAAAAAAGCACTGGCCAAGCATTGAAAAAGGCCACAGAAAGAGTAGTCATTTGAGGCCAGTGAAACAAGTTGTATGGCTGAGCTGCTTCTTAAACCTCAGGTTCAGGCTGCTCGCTATGGGTGAAGGACACACAAGTCAATTCTAGATGCCCCCATTTCCCAGGCAGAGATCCTGTCTGCGTGTGTTCCAGAGAGAGAATGGTTTGAGTTGGAAGGGACTTTAAATAACATCTAGTTCCAACCTCCCTGTCATGGGCAGGAACACCTCTCGCTAGACCAGGATGCTCAAAGCCCCGTCCAACCTGGCCTTGAACACTTCCAGGGATGGGGCATCCACAGCTTCTCCGGGCAACCTGTACCAGTGCCTCATCAGCCTCACAGAATAGAATTTCTTCCTAATATCTCATCTAAATCTGCTCTCTTTCAGTTTAAAACCATTGCCCTTTGTCCTATCACTACACTCCCTGATAAAGAGTCCCTCCCCAGCTTTCCTGTAGCCCCCTTTAAGTACTGGAAGGCCCCTATAAGGTCTCCATAGAGCCTTCTCTTTTCCAAGCTCAACAGCCCCAACTCTCTCAGTCTACCCTCACAGTGAAGGTGCTCCAACCTCTGATCATCTTCATGGCTCTTCTCTGGACTCACTCCAGAAGGTCTATATCCTTTTTATATTGGGGGTTCCAGAGATGGACACAGGGCTGCAGATGGAGTCTCACCAGGGCAAAGCAGAGGGGCAGAATCACCTCCCTTGGCCTGCTGGCCACGCTTCTCTTGATGCAGTAGCCCAGGATGCAATTGGTTTTCTGGGCTGCAGGCACACATTGATAGCTCATATCCAGTTTTTCATCCCTCAGCTCCCCCAAGTCCTTCTCCACAAGGCTGCTCTCAATCTGCTCATCCTCCAGCCTGTATTTGTGCTTGGGATTGCCCTGACTCAGGTGCAGGACCTTGCACTTGGTCTTGTTGAGCCTCACGAGGTTTGCACAGGCCCACCTCTCCAGCCTGTCCAGGTCCCTCTGGATGACATCCCTTCCCTCCAGTGTGTTGCCCGAGCAACACAGCTTGGTGCCGTCAGCAAACTTCCTGGCAGTGCGCTCGATTCCACTGTCCATGTCACCAACAAAGATGTTAAATGGCACTGGTCCCAGTACCAACCTGTGAGGAACACCACTCGCCACTGGTCTCCAGCTGGACATTGAACAACGTTCACCATCATTCTCTGAGTGTGAACATCCAGTCAATTCCTTATCCACCATTTGATCCACCCATCAAATCCGTCTCTCCAATTTAGAGACAGGGATGTCATGTGGGATGCTGTCAAATGCTTTGCGCATGTTTAAATAAACCGTGTGCTCCTCTGTGAGAGTAAGGGTCAAAACCAGAGAAGTTTTTCTTGCTTACTTTCAAGTGTGCACCAGATCTAAACAAGGTAGTAAGCAGCCCTCCACTGCCATTTCCCAGCCAAGAAACCACTCACAGGTTACTTCAGGCTTGATTCACTCCAGGCTTTGCCCACATAATTCCTTAATGCACCTTTGCAGCAATGCAGAGCTTCAGCTGGGTGAAGAAGGGTTGCAGACCCCAAAGCCATGATGTAAAATGTTTAAAATTGCAGCTGTGGCAACGCTACCCTTCCATCACTGCATTTGCACCTCGTGGCACCCATGTGCCAGGGTCCATACACGTTGCAGAAGACATGAGCCTCTACACCTGCTCTTGGTTTTTATACATGTCCTCTTCATCCAAGAAGTCTCCATTCACAAAAAGAAGTTTCTGCTCCCATTTTTAGATGTTTTGGAGGATGGGGGGGAGGAGAAGGGAGGGACTGAGATAGCAGAGGTCGAGCCCCTGGCTTATTCCGCTGATCAAATCCCGGGCTGCGGCATTACCTTCCTTTTCAGCTGACCCAGTTCGAGCGCTGTGACTGCCTATTCCCACGCCACGTCAAAGAGAAGGTTTACATTGTTCACTGGATATTAATTTAAATTATTCTGGGGTGCTTGGAAACCACCTCCCCCCACGTTCAGTCTCCATGGGGACTATCACAGAGGCTGGGAGATATAAATGAGCAGCCACTGACACACCGATCTTCCTCCCCTTCTGCTGCAAACCGCCGAGAGCAATTTTCACTGTCGAAGAGGACATGTTCATATTTCGCTCAAAGACTTGCTAGGACAAGATAGACAGATATTTTTTTACTCGTTAGAGGCCAGTACAATATCCTATTAATACCATTTTCCATTTGTTCCTTAGGTTCACACGCTTGTGTTGTGGTTCTTTTCTTCACACCAACATCCTGCTGCTTGTTGATGGTATTAATAATACACCCAGCTGGAGGCTGTGCCCCCCCGGGGTCTGGGCTGTCTGAATAATTATTGAATGACATTAGGGTTGTTCTGTAAATTACTTTGTGACCCAGGAATTCAGCAGGTTACCGCTATAACTCAGGCTCTCGCACTTGATTGCACTCACCTCCCGCTGCCCCGACATTTATTAGTCTCGTTTGCGTAGCAAGTACTGACTTCATCTGGTGGGAGGAAAGGTGGGAGCCTCCACTCTCCTCCAGTGTGACCTCAGAGGGCCTGGCCTTTTTTAATGGCCTTGTTCGTGGTGACTGAGAATGGCGAAACTGGCCTTCATAAGGCAATAACATCCTTTGCTTCTTCTCCTGTCCTCTCTGGCACATGGTGAAACACTAAGATGCAGCTAAAGAGCCCAGTTTTCAAGCCTGGACACATAAGCAGGCTGAAAGGAGGGAGAATAAAGTAATTCCTTTCTTTCCGGAGGAGGAACACTACTTTTTCCCCATGCATGCTCCCACATATACACACATTTCGTGGAAGGGGGCCCACCATTCTCCTTTTGGACCAAAAGAATAGGGCTCCACATCACCAGGGCCTGCCTCAGCCAAGAAGATAAGGGCAGCCAGTGGATCTGTGAGCTGCTTAGAGGAATCATAGAATCATAGAATTGTCAGGGTTGGAAGGGACCTTAAAGATCATCTAGTTCCAACCCCCCTCCATGGGCAGGGACACCTCCCACTAGATCAGGCTGCCCAGAGCCCCATCCAGCCTGGCCTTAAAAACTCACAAGGATGGGGCTTCCACCCCCTCTCTGGGCAACCTCTGCCAGTGTCTCACCACCCTCATGGGGAAGAACTTCTTCCTAACATCCAATCTAAATTGATCCATCTCTAGCTTTCATCCATTCCTTCTAGTCCTATCACTGCCCGACATCCTAAAATGTCCCTCACCAGCTTTCTTGTAGGCCCCCTTAAAATACTGGAAGGCTGCAATAAGGTCTTCTCCAAGTCTTCTTTTCTGCAGACTGAACAGCCCCAACTCTCTCAGTCTGTCTTCACAGGAGAGGTGCTCCAGCCCTCTGAGCATCCTCGTGGCCCTTCTCTGGACACATTCCAGCATGTCCATATCTTTCTTGTACTGTGGGCTCCAGAACTGGATGCAACAGGCGTTAGACACAGCAAGAAGTTGAGTTGATACCAAACTGATGCACATGCAGGAGTGCAAGCAGAGCTCCAGGAAGCTCCAGTGTTGAAAATAACGACTTCCTGGACCATGCCTGCCATCGCTCCTGAAACCACCTCAGCATCTGTCCACATGCGCTGGATAACTCCCCTGGGAGTGCTGAGCAGTCCTGGAGCACCGCTCAAGGTTTGAGCAGTGATATCACATCCTTTCAACGCTGCAAATACTTCACAGAACAAGTGCTTTCAAGACTAACCTAAGCACATCTTCTACAACAGAGATAAAAAAGAAACTACATTGTTCTCAGGTTTCAAGTTCTTTGGCATTTCTCTGTCTTGCAGGTGACACTAACTTGGAGGGAAGAGTTGATAAAGTCAAGGAAGGGTTCAGACAGACGTGCTGAAGGAAGGAGACAAGAACCTTATGGAACTGAACAAGAGTAAGTACAAAGTCCTGGCCCTTTGGGAAGGAAGGACTCATTGCAGTGGTGCACACTGACAGCCTGGGGAGGAGGAAAAGGTCCAAGCTGGGCATGAGCCAGTGGTGTGTCCTGGCAGCAGAGGGACCAACAGCCTCCTGGACCATATGAACAGGAGCAGAGCCACAAAAAACAGGGAAAGGATCATCCTCCTCTAGCTGGTGCTTGGTTCATATTAATGCATCCAGTTTCTCCTGGTAGAATACATTGATCAACTGGAGCAAGTTCTGTGGAGGACCACTGAGATGGTTGGGGCTGGAGCACTTGACCTATGAGGAGAGGATGCAGGAGGTGGACTTGTTCAGCCTGGAAAAAGAACAGCTTTGGGGGTATCTAATAGTAATCCCCAGTGCCTACAGGGCTCCTCAAGAAGACAGAGCAGGCTTCTTCATAATGGTGCACTGTGGGGGGATAAAAGCACACATAACCTGAATAGGTGGTTCAGACTAGATGCAAAATTTTTCTGCCATGCAGACAGTTGAGCAGGATGCCCAGAGAGGCTGTGCAGACTCCATCCATGGAGGCTTTCATGATCCAGCTGGATGCATCACTGAACATCATGGTCTGACCCCACAACTGACCCTGCTGTCAGCAGGAGGGTGGACCACAGATCTCCTGAGGTCCCTTTAACCTGAGCCAGCCTATGATTACTGATCATACAGCAGCCTGCTGGATAGATGCCAAGGCTTCAACTGTATAAATTGCTTTCCCCTCCTTCAGAAAATTCAGTTTGGTACAATTTGGGACTGGGCTTTGGTTTGCGCATTAAGTCCTTGAACATTGTCTCTCTCCACAATGGAGAACCCAGTGCCAACGCCACGGCTGGGACAGCCAGATGAACATTTAGGGCTATAGCTCCATGCCTGTCTCTGTGAACAGGGCACACGGATGCTGAGGTACCTCTTTTCCCTGGGTGGTGAGAGGAGACAGCGCGATTCACTCAAACTGGAAAAGTAAGCAGCTCAATAACCTTATCCCCCTCACGTGCTGCTCTGAGGATGTTTGGATAACAAATTACAAAATGCAACATGTTTGCCTCTGCTATAAATCCAAATCAACATGCCACGCTAAAGAGTCCCAGAGTCACTACTTGCTTTGTTAGATACTTCAGCAAGGGGGGAGGGGGGCTTTTACTTATCTTGCTAACTGGTCTGTACGATAGGATTTCCTAGTGTTTCTAAGATCTGCACAGCCAGACAGATGTGAGGAAATCATTCACAAGCACAGATCCATGAACAGTGGAGGAGCTGAGCAACACCAGGCTGGCACCAGTCGAGGTCCAGCTATGGCTGCACCTCACGGCATCACCCCTCGGTGCCGTTCTCCCCGTCCAAGCATGGCCGTGTTCACCTCTCCTCAGGCATCACCCTGCCATAACTTGTCAGCAGGTCCAAACCTTTCCAAAGGGTTGAAATGGAAACCAGGACCTTCGGAGAATCCCCCAAAGCTGCAGATCCATGCAGGAGAGGCTGCTCACCCAACCCACAGAACCAGACAGGGCCTCGCCATCCAAGTAACTGCAAGCAGCTTCCCTGCAACGCTCAGAAGGGAGAAAGCCTTTCTCTATTTCACGTTGCGGGGGATGCGGTTTTTGCGGGAGGGCAAAAGGAGGACCCTCTATTCAGGTGGCCGTCAAAGGGAGCAGAGGGTGCTCGGCTGCCTGCCGGAATTGGCCCCATATTGGTTACACCCCCAGCTATTTGAGGAAAAACTTGGCCTCTCAAAGCTCTCTGCCTCTCTCCTGCGCTTTTGTGTTCTCTAGAAGGTGAAGCGTAAGGGTATAAAAAGCTGCAAACAAGTTCCTACCTCTGGAGACCAGGCATTTACTCTAAGAAAGAAAGACCAATTGCTTCCCAGAGCATTGTCCACCCACATTAGAGAAAGGATTAAGCAGATACATTCAGCTATTCTAACAGATTTTCTTTAAACCTTGAATACGCCTCTCACACTTGGTAAGATAATCACATTAGTTTTGTCATTAAAAGATCCCTTTTATAGAAAGTACCTAAACCGCTTAAACCACCCAGAGAGGTCGCATACATTAGAAAACAACAAGACAAACGGAAGGGATTTGCTATTCCCGGTCTCAATGTTTCGCTGCCCCTACTTTCTAAACTGGGGGATTGAACAAAAAGATTTTGCAAATCACCAGCAGAGGGGAAAGCCCCTGAGAGCTGGGCAGCAGCCGCCAGCCCCCACTCCAAGGAGCCCTCACTCCCCACCAAGCAAACACTTGGAAACAGCACTGAAGTCTATGGAAAATATAATTTTCCATATGGAGATGCCCACGTTACACCCGAAGCCCCCACCTTGACAGCCAGTTGACTTTCCTGGGGTGACTATCTGGCACCCAAAACCCAACTGCAAGATAAGCAACCGCTCAGAGAGCACCAATACCGAGTGCTCCAGGCTGAAGGAGCACCTTCTTGCTTTTCACAGCTGTGGGCATTTACTGCCTCGGCATCGTGCCCCAGGACCTGGGGGGGGCCTCCATCGCGGAACCCACCTCAGCGAGGCTCAGAGTAGCGACACAATTAGCTGTGAGCAATGGAACTAATGCTGCACAGCAATTTCTTCCTTGGGTTTGTATTACTCAAAAGACACAGAGAAGGAGGAAACTGCCCTGAAGCACGCGGATCAAATGGTTTCAGATCTGCTGGTGAAAATGAGTTGGGCTGGGGCGAAAAATGAGAGGTTGACTTGGGGCTTCAATGTATACATCTGTGCAACTGGAGGCAACGCTGTGAAATTGAGGAATCGACATATAGGAGAACAAATCTATCAATACCAATGGAAGCTGTAAGCAGCCGCGTGGCAATTTTTGAAACAATAAAGGCTGGAGTTTTTTAAAAACAGGAGAGGAAATTTAAAGACCACTTCAGCACTGTGAATTTATCCCACATACCATCCTCAGTTCAGATCTTTTGCCATTGCTTCACCGCTCAGGTGACACAAGGCAACACAGGTTTTCTGCCAACCTGCACTGCCAAAACAGACCATTTTAGCTTTTTAGCATGGACAGTCTTAAAGAAGTTGGATTTGTAAAGGTTTTTTGTAAGACCAAGGCTTTGGTTTAGAAACTCACAGAGAGGCTAGATTATAAAAACACTAGAGGCTACAGTAGTGACACCCGGTAATGTGCTAAACATCAACAGCAATGGCACTGGCACAGCAAATGACAGAGACAGAAGTGTAACAGGATTCAAACAAACCCCTCCAAAGGGCTGTTTATAAATTGTTCCTATGGAGTAAAAATCATATATGCACGGTTCCCATTTCAGAAATATCTCTATTTTTAAGAATAGCAGCATGTTTCAGAGAGGAGACAAATGTGTTGCTCAGCTCTGAGAACGGTTTCTATTATTCCAACAGCACAAGTCTGTCCCCACGGTGATCTTTTAGTGCATTCCTTCAAGCTGGTCAAGGCTTTCAGTACAAGTATCATTGAGTCAAAGCCTGGGTACTTTCAGACACATTATCACTAACTCAAAACTACCATAAAAACCTTTCAGTTTTTGCTCTAGGTACATGCATGTCCCCAGTTACAGCCCAGTGACGACCTCCTGAATCAACAGGGCAGAGCAAAATACATAAGCTTGGAGTATACAATCACCTAGATCCTTTCAAACCTAAGTTTATGGGTTTCACAGCAGCTGACTGCCAGAATTACACGATGATTCCACCACTGGTCCTGGAAGGAGCTAAAATATTTGAGTGCTAATGTGCAAAATCTTTAACATACAGAAAGCTCTTTAAATCATTCATAATTCTTTCTCCCTCCTTAGAGATTAGATTCACAAACAGCTAAACACTCTTTTTAAGAGCAGAGGTAGGAAAAAATAAATCCCTTTATTTAAAGCATATTGGTATTTGTCTGCAACATACTTGGCGGAGAGACAGCATGGTAGACAAAACTTGATTCCCACTTTGTGTGGGAATCTGTGATTTAGAAAGCACATTGCAGGTTCCTGTGGAAGGATTTCTTTTCCATGGTCTCCTTTGACGATGCAATATTTGATGATCTTAAAAGTTAAAACTACCTACGAACACAAGTTACAGAACCTATTTAGTTCCCTGTCAACACTCTGCAGCCTTAGCCCTGCCTGATTAACTCTTTGGGCTACACGGCCCAGTTAAAACCTCCCGTTGCCTGGTCAGGGACTGTTACGGATTCATTCACACAAACTTCATGATCACTGACACGTAGGAAGAGCACGTTTGTTTGGGACTGGAATAAATTTTCAAAAACAAAATAGATTTTTTTCTCATTATCGCTGGCTTGATTGCATTCAGCTCGATAACCTACGGAGAACAGCCAGTTCCCACACCTGCTCCTCACCAGGCAGCCAAGGGAGAAACTACCAAGTGAGTGCAGAGACTCGTTATCCAACATTCTGACTCCTGGACGCGGCATTCGAGAGTTACCTTACCTAGTTTTCTTCGCACTCCACCTAAGTTAAGCACAAACAAGACAACATCATTTGCAGAAATCTCAGTCTGCCAAAGGATAAAAACATGTGTCCTTGTGAAACTCACATTTTGTTATTGTAACGCATTTTTATTGATACAAACTGCAGTTCCACCAGGAAGATTTGTGCTTTGAGCAAATCATTCATTCTTTTTCCTTCTGTGTTTTCCTTGAGTAGGAAACATAAATTTTTTAATTCTGGTCATTCGTGACACGTGCCAAGGACAAACATAAACCTGAGATATAGTATGGCCCATCACCATTGGTCTCTCCTTCCAAGTTACTAGCCACAGTACAAAAGGAAATGGCCTCAAGTTGTACCAGGGAAGGTTTAGATTAGATATTAGAAAATATTTCGTTACAGAAGGAGTGGTGAGGCATTGGAACAGGCTGCCCAGGCAAGTGGTGGAGTTGCCATCCCTGGAGGTGTTCAAAAAACATGCAGACAGGATATACTTTAGTGGTCATGGTAGTGTCAGGTTGACAGTTGGACTAGATGATCCTGGAGGTCTTTTTCAACCTTAATAATTCAATGATTCTATCGTACACCTGTAAAGAGAAATCAGCCATTTGCCGTTCTGTTCTCACCTGCATGAAACAATCAGGAGAGCTAATATTTAGATTAGGCAGCCAAACACCACAAACGGTCCCTCGGCAGCCTACAGAAATGTGTACACAGATTTTAAGGTGAAGTCTGAATGCTTAAAAGTAAGACGTAAAGTTTCAACTACCCAACTGCAGGGGGAATAAAGTAAAAAGGGAGAACAATTAAAAATAACAGAAAGCCAGTCACCTGATTCATAAGCTCATCCAAGTACTAAGAACCTGATCCAAAGTGCACGAGAATCAGTGTCTCACAGACAAAAACTGAATGGAACCGTAAAATAATAATAAAAAATGCAAAACACAACAATAAAAATATTCTGACAACCCACAAACCACAACCCACAAAACACTGAATGATTTATTTTTAAACGAAATTTCTCAAAATTCAAAATGCCATTGTTTGGGTTGCTGGGGTCTTTAAGTTTCATTAAAGGCAATTTTTTTTTCCTACTTATGAAAGGAGGAGGGAAAAAAATAAAAATGGAAGTTTAGAATATCTATTCTGACTGAAACTACAAACCGTTTTCCAAACAACAAAGGAGAAGCTTTTACCTGAGACAGTAAGTTCGCTAGCAGAGGAGAGAGAGGAGAAACAAGCTGGTTACTACACTTTACTCTATACAGTGGCTGTTAAATTGGACCATTCACAGCCCATCACATGAATATCCTGATGACCTTCTCCATCCAACGTGGAAGTGTCTTTCCCAGAATTTGCACTGGGAGCAGCACTCTGAGCAATCAGTAAGAGCAGCTGGAGTTGGCTCTCGCTTGTGGTTACAAACCATTCATGACCCTCAGACCCCATTCCTGGCCTTGCAGGAAAGCAGGATATTACCATACATCAGTTAACACATTAAAAGCTCCAACGGTATTTCTAAAAACTTGAGTGCCACGCGATTAGAAAACAGTCTGTTTTGTTTCAAAAAGTTCAAGGCCACCATGTCCTTATAAAGCACACGGGCAAGATATAGGGGTGTATTTTACAGGAGCGTACTGAAAAACAGAACTACTGGAAAAGGGATTGCCAACAGGTTTCAGGCAAGTTCTATGTAGCTCTTCCTTTTTCCCCCTCTGGTTCTTCTTTGGTTTTCTTCTCTACAGTTTCTTAAGTAATTACCTTGCTCAAGAGCATGGGAGGTTCCGATTGCAGAGTCTGAACATAAATGCCACATTTAACACAGAGGAGGGAATGCTGGGAGCTCAGTTGGAAAGAAGATGCACAAGAGTGTTTTAAAAGATAAGATTTCAGTGTCGGGTTCGCTTTGTTCCCAGAGGATGGGAGGAGACTAGAAACAGAAAAGGCCACCTGGTGTCTTAGGAAAATAGTCAGTTATCAGGCAAATCATCAAAGCTGAGAAAACTTTTCAACAGAATTGGAATTTTAAGGGTCTGGGGGACAAGAAGCCTTGCCTGAGCCTTTCTGAAATGGAGTTGTCCTTTAAACTGCAAAGAATCCTTTCTGAAGAAGGGCTTCAGTGTGAATGAAGCCAAAGCTGGAAAACGAGGGGACTGCCCCAGCCATTTATTAATGTCAAATATGCTGTCTCATGAATCAGGGCAGTTTGTCTGTTTTGGAAGCCTTACAGAAAGCGCAGTGCACCTGGCTTGTTGAGCTCAGCATCGGGCTTTAGCCTGATCTAAGAGGAGAGCTGCATTCTGTGGTTTGAATAGTTTGTCCCGCAAACAATTTTTTTTTTTTTAAAAGGCTTTTATTGAAGAGCCATCAGCAAACAGATCATGCAGAATTGGAACAATACACAGAATGGAGGGGAGGGAGGAAGCCACACAAGGCACAGCCCCAATTATTTGTCACTTCATAAGATCGAGCCAGCGCAAGTGTCACATTTGATCTTCGAGAGAATAGCTCTGAAAGCTTCCTGATTTGAAAAAGCTGAGTATTTGTGAGGGACACACGCATACACACACACACACAAAATATGGCCAGAGTTTTCTCTGGCAACCGTCATCACAGTGGCAGGTATTTCAGGATGGGGACAAATACCAAAAGAAGAAATAAAACCCTGAGGCAGATTGTGCAGGCTCAGCCAGTTGTCAGCAGAGCGAGTCTGGGCCCAGCCCTGACCATCCAGGAAAGCGCAGAACGGAAAAGCCACCTGAGGCAGCTTCAATTAATAAGCTGCCAGAAAACTAAGGAAAGACAAGAAAAAAAAATATTTTCTTCTTTTCCAGCATTGATTCCAAAGGGTAAAGGCTTTTTAGTTTCTCTACAAGTGGCAGATACAGTTTTCCCATGCCTTCTCCACCAAACCTCACGGTAAGATGCGATTTCTGTTCCCCCATTATCTCCAGGACTCTGCCGTGGCAGTTTACACCAGCTGAGGATGTCTGAAACTGAATCCCACCGAACGCAGGAGGAGTTTCATCAACAGCACTGCCATTTAATTCACTGGATATAACAGCAGGACAATCACATAGCACAGCGAGGAGGGCACGAAGCCTAGGACAAGAACTTGTTACTTTATGGTGAAGCTCAGCAAGTGAGAAGAGCAGAGGAGGAAAGCAAATCAGAGCAGGCAGCTCAATCCACGCACTTTGACTGAAGTTTCTTATCTGCAAATGCTCTCCGCTGATCTGCTGCCGCTCCCCTCAGGGGCACAAGCAATGGTGAGCTCTGCAACACAGGTGAGGAAGCAGTGAAATGTTCAAATGACCGTGTGATGAAGCCTGGCCCTGCTCCCAGCACGGCCAACGGAGCTGTAATGGCCACAGCTGCTGCAGTACCGTTCAGTGGTTGTGCCTGGCCTTTTCAACCCACTGCTTCATGTAGCAGATTTCCAAGGCTCGAGCTCGCTGCACAGATTTGGGGTCCAAAGAGTTGCGGCTGCGGAGGTCAAGGTGGTGCGCTCCCTCTGGGATCACGATTGCCACGATGGAACTGGTGATGTTCTGGGTCACTCCACCTGCAGACCATGGGTCCAGGCCACCGTTGCTGTAAGGAAAGAATGCCCCATTAGGGTACAAATACACACTGACTTTCAAATAGTTTTCATAGAATCAAAGAATCGTTTAGGTTAGAAAAGACCTTTAAGATCACCAAGTCCAACCGTTAACCTGGCAATGCCAAGTCCACCACTAAACCATGTCCATAAGCACCTCATCTACACAGCTTTTGAATACCTCCAGGGATGGCGACTCTACCACCTCCTTGGGCAGCCTGTTCCAAGCTTGACAATCCTTTCAGAAGAAATTTTTCCTAATACGCAGTTTAAACCTCCCCTGGTGCAACTTGAGGCCATTTCCTCTCATCCTATCACTTGTTGTATATAGCTTTATTGCAAGCAGGCACACATATTTATACTTATTAGCAAGAAGCACTATTTATGGGTTCCAAACAGGAGACCAGGCTATGCAGCCAAGGTTGTTATTAGCTCAGGTACTCCTTCAATCACTCTCTTATCACACCGGGAGAACAGATTTCCTAGGTCTGTTTTGATCATACTCTCCCATTCAGTCCCATGTACATCTTGTGTACAAGAAGTGTCTTATCTGTCCATTCTCACGAGCAAACTCCCAATATGAGCTGTACTCGGCTGGTCACGGTCTCTTTTCATTATTACCAAGCAAGAGTTATGTACTTGTTTAGAAAAGAAGTAAAGGATGAAAGTCGTAATTCTGCAACGCAGCGCTGCTGGCACAGGTAACTGTAAAATGTAGGGTATCCACACAATGGTAGCGCCAGAAAATAACAGAAAGAAATACTGAGTTAAAAAGTCTTTTGTAGGAATAACTAAGAGTAAAAATCTGATGGGGTCTGATCTAATACTTTATTTGTTTCTCCACTGAAAAAAAGTAAGTATCTTGAATCTCTGCAGCTCTTTATTTTCAGGTGTTACTATGACTTGGGAGAAGAGAAACATTTTCTATCTGCAAAACAAAAAAAAAGCACACAGAGCTGACCAATAAGCAAAACACATTTGATTTGAAAGGTTGCCTGAATCAGCAGAGCACCTTGGCAAAACGGGGATGAGCTGCTGAGACACCCAAGATGCACATGAACTTGGGTCTTTTGGTCCCAGTCATGTCGAAACTACGCATGCCACAAGGAGGAAAAAAAAACCACTGTCTCTGGCTTTTCTGGGAGCTTCTGGCTGCATCCTCTGCAGCCCTGGCCAAACGATGGCACCGAAGGCACTGATGTAGTTTGTGAAGTGGGACTTGCTGAGAGGAGTAAGAGGATTCAGTATGAACTGGAATGGATTATTTATGTGTTAAAGCTACGCATGCGTGCAAGGGTACAGCTGCCCATCTTACAGGACAAGAGTCATCCTATGTAAACAGAAGAAATAAAAGAAAAAAAAAGAATAAAGGAGTCGGTCACTCCTTCCTAGCAGTGACCAGGCAAGCCAGGCAAGCGGGACTTCAGAAAAAAGACTAATTCAAAATATCAGCACATTAGTCCTGTTTTCCATTCGTCATATTTCCTTGACAGCATACATAGGGTCCTGCCTATCCCACAGCAGTTGCCTTTCTTACCATCTCTTCAGAGCCTCCTCAGCCCTCCAGCCCTGCCCAGAACAAGGAGCACTGTCCATGCATCCTTTCTTAATGTGCCCACTCTCTGCAATTACCAAGTTTCCTTTTATTAACTTTTTTCTCTAGCCTTCTCTCTTCAGCCAGGCATTGTTCTGCCTTCTCTTCTCTTCTCTTCTCTTCTCTTCTCTTCCTCCATTCCCTTCCCATAGGCCCAGGATCTCTCAAAACAAACCCTTCACTTTTTGCTTCTCCCCCGACAGTGCAGAATTGAATAGGTAGGAGCCCTAACTTAGAAGCATACAACCTAGGTGTGATCCATCCAGATTGAAAAATATCATTTTTTACGGTATGCACACCAAATTTCATACTGTTTGATATAACTTGGCCTAATTTTGACTACCATCATATGTTGATGACGAGACACTGCCAACCGCTACAAGCTCTCTGCCACCACACGTAAGCAGTGTTAAAATGCCATTTCCATCACTGCGCAGCACTTCCACATCAAGCACACAGTATGTTCCAGTAAGAGTATCAGGAGTAGAAATTGCTGGAAGGGAAAAGACAAGACGGGTCTGAAAACCTCAAGTTCCTCAAGCTAGTGAATCTGCAGAGCGAGGGACTGCTCGCAGAAGGAGAAGTAGTAACACCGGTTTAAGCATCCTGGTCAGATCCCACCGTGGCTGGATAAATCCACCTCACAATGGTTCTCTTCAGACGGAGGATTCCTCCTTTCCTGCTCTAAACTGTTGTGCAATTTGCCTGACATTTGAACGTGGTGCTTTTTACCCCACAGGGAGCCACATGCCCTGGTAAATGTAAGGATATTTTTTGTAAAACACTCTAGAGTGTTTGAGGATAAAAGGCTCTTATATAAAATGTACAGTGTTGACAATGTACTTGCCCGAAGGGGAACAACCCAGTTTGAGATCCAAAGCTTTGTGTGTACAAGCACTACTTCTTCCTTCATCTGGTTACTTTCAAGCTTTTTTCATTTCAAGCTCCTTCAGTTGGCATAAATTCTTAAACAGTTATTTAGGTATGTTTGCTTGTCTATCTCTTGCAAAGCAGATTTCTACTGCACAGAGCAGTGAAGCCTTGGAAATAAGCAACACCCCTCAGAAATTAAGTTAAACCAACAGCTATTTTGAAAAGAAAAAACATGTTTTCCAAATAATGGTGGAATTTCTCACTCTAGAGCAGATATTGCAGCAAGAGACAAACAAGAGGAAAGCAACAGGCCTTTGGAGTCAAACGAACCAATGCTAACAACTAAAAACCAGAGAATAACCCCCAATTCAAGTGAGGACTGTGTGCTTTTAAAATACACAAGTCTGTACCAAGTCAAACAGTCTAATTCTGAGGGTTTTTTTAAAGAAGCAGCAGGGCTTTTTCAAAAAGGCCTCGCACAATTTTACCCAGAGCACCTACAAGCATCTACCCAGGAGCCACCCACAGCGGGCAATCAGTACAGGAACTCAAAACTCCTGGTTTATTAAAACACCTCCCCAGCATGTAACAACCTGATGAACACCCAGTACTCAGCTCTTCAAAATTTTGTGTTGCCTGCAGCTGAAATACAGCCTCATGAACCTCCCTTTAAAGAAAGCTGAGTTTATCCTCAAATATAGGGAAAGTGAAGGCTGAGCAGGTAGCAAGCAGCATGCACTAGTTTTTTTGCACTAGACATAAAACATTTCTGTCACTTTCTGTCCACATACCAGGACGTTTCAGACAAACGGAAACATCTCTTCGTAATTGGATCTCACACAAGTTTGTTGAAACTTGCCTAATTACCACTGAAAAAAAAGGGGCAATTGGCAATAGTAGGAAAGCTCCCCAAGTTACTTCCCTCTCTTTTCTACACCAAAGGGGAAAAGGAATGTCACACCAGCCCCTCTGCAAGGCTATCACCCAAAGCAACAATTTTAGTAACCAAGATCCTGTGTTATAGCTAGAGCATGCTTAGATTTTCCTTTTATGTCGCAGAGACAGGACAGTGCTTTGGCTTCACAGAAGCGAGACGGATTGACCAGCATGGGAGAACTAAACTTTGACCACAAGATATGAAGGAATCCACACGGGAAGAAAATTACATTTGGCAGGAGCCCAATCCAGATTCTTCTTTTACAGTCACACAGGCAGTGACAGAACAGTTGGCCCCTTTGGCCACTGCAGTTTGATCATTTTACTCTCAAGAGGAACACAAAGGATGCCCATCAGTTAATTCAGCTGGACTGTTGGAGACAGATCCTTTTGCTACTTAGGGCAGGCTCACTGCACTAACCCAAGCTGGTGGAAGACTCCACCCTAGAAGCTGAAGCAAGGCTCACCTGAAGATAATGTTGCTGTGTGAACTGATGTTTTTTCCTCCATACACAGAAAGAATCCAAGAGGGACGAGGCCTCACTCCCCACAGCCTGTAACACTCTTCTGAAAGTGCATCCAAGTCCCATTTCTGTGGCTCAAACATGTCATTGACGCCATCTGTGCACAGGGGCATCACCATCTCAGTGCAAGCCTGAAAGAAAGAGCAGGGCAACAAGATGTACTCCCAGGATATTGTCCAACAGCCCTTAGTGCAATATTTAAATAAATAAACTGAAACAGAATTTGATCAGTAATTGCCATCAAACTATTAGAAAACCATTTAAGTTGGAAAAGACCTTAAAATCAAGTCCAACCATAAACCTAACACTAGCAAGTCCATCACTAAATCACATCCCTAAGCACCACATCTACATGTCACTTAAATAGCTCCAGGGATGGTGACTTCACCACTTCCCTGGGCAGCCTGTTCCACTGTTTGACAACCCTTACAGTGAAAAAATTTTCCTAATGCCCAACCTAAATCTCCCCTGGCACAATTTGAACCTGTCTCCTTTTCTCCTATCACTTGTTACTTGAGAGAAGAGACCAACACCTATCTTGCTACAACCTTCTTTCAGGTTATTGTAGAAAGCAAGAAGGTCTCCCCTCAGCTTCCTTTTCTCCAGGTTAAACAACCCCAGTTCACTCAGCCCCCATAAGACATGTTCTCCAGACCCTTCACCAGCTTTGTGCCCTTCTTTGGACAGGCTTCAGCACCTCAACGTCCTTCTTGGAGTGAGGGGGCCAAAACTGAACCCAGGATTCGAGGTGTGGCCTCGAAAGTGCCGAGAATGGGGAAAATCACTTCCCTGGTCCTCATTATGGAAGGAGATCAGGTTGGTCAAGCAGGACCTGCCTTTCACAAGCCCATGCAGACTGGGCCCAGTCACCCGGTTGTCATGTATGTGCCACATGATGGCACTCAAGATGATCTGCTCCATGACCTTCCCCAGCACTGAGGTCAGACTGACAGGCCTGTAGTTCCCCAGAACCTCCTTCTGGCCTTTCTTTTAGATCAGCCAGAACACAGATATCAAGCAAAATCTTTATCTTTCACACAAACTCTTCTCTGACACCTTAGTGATACTAGCTAAAAAAGAAAACCCATATTGCATTTCCCCCCTTTCTGAGGACAGGGGGATCCGAAGACCAAGATGCTCCCACTGTACATCATTTTCAGGCAATACAAAGAATTGAAGCTCAGCAATTAGCTAGATAATGAAGACACGACCTAAGCCTCCCAGGAAAGCTGTTTCTCTTTTGTACCTTCCCCTCCGCACTACAATCATACTTGCTTCATGTTTACATTTGTCATCAGTACATCAATCACAGCTGGTGCAATATATTGACAGTCAAATGACTTGACAATTTTTACCAGCTCTAGCCCAAAACAACTTACTGTGTGTCAATATAGAAGGGATAGTGCACATACCTGGTAGTACCAACCCAACTGACCCAGATTCTTTGTTGCAGTCTCAGACATGTCTAAGCACGAGGCTTCTCCTGAATAATTGTAGTATAAATTTACTGCCTGAAAAACATTCTGAAGCAACAGTTTGTCGGAGAGACTGGGATCCTTCAAGAACTTGCAGACTTCCTGCAGTGAAGAGAAAAGAGAGATCTAAATCTGTAAAAAAAAAGATTAGTACATGATACCTGATGGGATATCGATTTCTTTTTGAAGTACAGTCAGACCACTTCCAGAAAGTGTCTTTCTATGCAATGATATACTGAGCATTATCACAAAAACCAGAATTCCAATTAATATAAGGAACCTGAAACTTTACATCTCCTGATTAAAACTTTAAAGCCAGTGCAACCTTAATATTTCATTCACCAAACTTTTCAATCCGTTTCCTGTCCTTTCAAAAAGACAATACTTAATAAAGAGTATTTAGCTCCCCTCTAATGAAAGATAACACATGCAAATGTATAACAAAGAAGCTTCAGGTATAGACTGAGGTTCCCTGCAGTTTGCTGTAGTACAAACGGAAATATCTGCATAAGGAAAGTTCTAATATTTTTAAGTCCTTTTATACAACAGGATTGCAAAATTCTTACTTCTTTGTGTTTGGAAAATGCCAGGTGGTGGAACAAGGCACTGTTTTGCTGGTGAAAAATTGAGAGAAATCTCAGGTAGAGTTTAATTCGAAATCTTACCTGTAGTGGAAAGTAGTGTAAAAACCAAACCAAACCAAACCGAAAACACAAAAGCTACTGCCCCAGAAAGTTTTTTCATCTTAAAATATTTTCCTTAAAGTGACAATATTCTCTTTGGCAAGGCTTTCCCCTTACCCCTGCTCCCATGGAGCTAGAATTAAGATAAGAACAGTGAGGGATAAAAGCTGTGAAGCTGAGCTCACAGCCCATCGGAAAAATCCAAAATTACACCCTGCAGGGAGCAAAGGACACACTGCAACGTCAGCGCTGTTCTACTACAGGGGCACAGGCACACAGGGACAACCCATGGGGCCAGTACACACTGGGCTTCTTCCAAGAAGCGCAGAGCCACAAAGATGATGAAGGGAGTGGAACATCTCCCTGATGAGGAAAGGCTGAAGGAGCTGGGTCTCTTTAGCTTGGAGAAGAGGAGGCTCAGGGGTGACCTCATAAATGTTTATAAATACATAAGGGTGTCGGGAAGACAGAGACAGGCTTTTTCAGTGATGTCCAATGACAGGACAAGGGGCAACAGGTGCAAGCTGGAGGTTGCACAAAACATTAGGAAAAACTTTTTCACTGTGAGGGTGACAGAGCCCTGGCACAGGCTGCCCAGAGAGGTTGTGGAGTCTCCTTCTCTGGAGACTTTCAAAAGCCCCCTGGACATGTTCCTGCGTGACCTACTGTAGGTGATCCTGGCAGGGGGGTTGGACTAGATGATCTTCAGAGGTCCCTTCAACCCCTGACTTACACAGTAACCCAAAGCCATGTAGGGAAACTCAGCTGAGGTCCTAAAGGAAGACAAACATTCCAAGAAAATAGAAATCTTGGAGAAAGCACTGTAGATAAACAGAATTCCACAAGTGTGAGAAGTGGTTTTGATCTGAGAAGCGACCCTGTAAGGAATACATTTGTGAGGATCCACATTTCCCCTCTCACTGGTTCTCCGATATCAGAAAAAATATAGGCTCACAACTTTTTAATTGCAAGCTCTGGCAGCAAAGCCTGGCATCAGAAGCTCTAATTGCATGGGCTTCTTCTGCAGCATTTCTGCTTTTCAGGAAAAATCTGCAGGACAGCTGAGGTTTTTTCAGTCATCTCTGGCACTTCTCTTCTTCTGGGCTCTCCATGCATCCTGTTAGCCCTACAAGTGGCAGTTAGTCAACAAGAAGATATTGCCTTGGTTCTCTTTTTTCATCCATGTCGGTTCTATGGAGCCAAAAATAGAGCAAAAAGGTGCAGGCTACAAGAGAAGGAGAGAATCAAACCAAATGGTCAACCCCACAAGACATCGATCCTCAATTACCTGTATAGGCCAAGCTGGCAGAGGCTGCAAGAAGTCAGCTGCATAGGGATAGTTCACCATAGCCAAGTTTACCCATGTTTCACTCAGCCAGTTTTTCAATACAACAGCATCCTGAAGATTTTTTAATGGGCTGCACAAACGAAACGTGCTGGAAAGCCACTGTAAACCTGCATCTTTAATAAAAAAAAATAAATCACATTTAATGTATTGTACTATTAAGGCATAGGTCAGTCGTCCTGCCACTAAAAAATATTTTCATCAAGCACACATCACATTTTCATCACATACATAAAATCATAGCAGATCAAATTTTAGTCAGTGCCTCTACGTGAAGGGAAATACAGCACCGATGAACACAGCTGAGGGAGATCACAGAACCACAGAATTGTCCAGATTGGAAAAGACCTTTAAGTCCAATCATTAACCTGACAAGTCTTTAACTAAACCATATCCCTGAGCACTGTGTCTACATGACTCTTAAATACCTCCAGGCATGAGGACTTCACCACTGCCCTGGGCAACTTATTCCAATACCTGAGAACTCTTTCAGTAAAGAAATTCTTCCTAAAATCCAATATAAACCTCCCCTGCTGCAACTTGAGGCCATTTCCTCTTGTCCTATTGCTTGTTACTTGGTCAAAGAGACCAACTCCCACCTCACTAAAACCTCCTTTAAGATAGTTGAGGAGAGCAGTTAGTCTCCCCTCAGCCTCCTTTTCTCCAGGCTAAACAACTCCAGTTCCCTCAGCTGCCCCTCCTAAGAGTTGTGCTCTAGACCCTTCACCAGCTTTGTTGCCCTTCTTTGGACACGCTCCAGCACCTCAATGTCTTTCTTGGAGCAAGGGGCCCAAAACTGAACACAGGACTCAAGATGTGGCCTCACCAGTGTAGGTGCAGGAAAGGGGCACAATCCCTTTCCTACTCCTGCTGGCCACACCATTCCTGATCCAGGCCAGGATGCCGTTGGCCTTCTTGGCCACCTGGGCACACTGCTGGCTCCTGTTCAGCCGGCTGTCCATCAACACCCCCAGGTCTCTCTCTGACTGGCAGCTCTCCAGCCACTGATCCCCAAGCCTGTAGGGTTGCTGGGGGATATCGTGGCCAAAGTGCAGAACCCGGCACTTGGCCTTATTGAAATTCACGTAAATTGTCTCAGCCCATTGATCAAGTCCGTCCAGGTCCCTCTGCAGAGCCTCCCTACCCTCAAGCAGATCAACACTCCCACTCAGCCTGGTGTCTTCTGTAAACTTTGGAAGCTTCCAGTACTAATAGTTTCAAAAAACCTAATACATACACAGGTGAACACCATAACACAAGCTGACTGATTTCATGAAGTCATAACAGAATCTTGAACATTATAACCCTTTGATAGAGTACTGATGAGGTCCTACCTGTTGAGGAAAGGTGATTAATGGCGTTCCAGGAATTCCGGATGCTTTCTGAGCAGCCTGTCCCACTCTTTCTGAAATCATTGGTCACTATGCTGAAATAAGTGCCACAGGGAACCAAATCACCAAACTGCCAGATTGGGGCAGAGGCTGCCAGAGCTCTGCAAAGGGGAAGAAAAAGATTGTGAACTCTTGGAAAGTGAACTTTCTGTGATTCTGGCCTCTGGTCAATACCCTCCCAGCAGCCACTATCTAGGTAGCGTTGATAATTCAGCTTGGACACCAAGCCCTAGATGAACTAACCATTCCATAAAACTAACTATTCCCTAGGTTTGCATGTAAAGCCCACTGAAGGTTGTAAGTGTTGGACACTAGTACAAAGATATCAGTAAATACATTGAGTAGAAATTCAGACTTGCTTACTTCATTATTTTTTATTCTCATCTAGCAGCTTGGTCTTTCTCACTAGCTTTAGTGTAAATCCAACAGAAGAGAAACCCTGTCCGCAAAAATCTACCCTCTAGCAGATAAAGGTAAGGGAATTACTGTTCTTGTTTCTCATAAGGGAACTAAGGCATTGAAGAGAGTCAAGTCACCTGGAAGTCTGGTGACCTTAAAAAAAATTAAGAGTGAAGCCAATGTTCATAATTGTTTTTACAAAACTATCAGATAGCTCTGAAAATACACATCATCCAGGACCTGCTGTGCTACAGCTGTCTTTATGAGTGACTCTTCTCAAATTCAAGATAACTTAATTCCTCCTCCCAATAATAAAAAATTAAAGCCAGCTTTAATTATGGTATTTCTCCCAGTGCTGAAATATAGCGCAGAAGTAACAAATGCTTGTTCTGTGTTTGAGCAGGATGAGTGCACTCACCCAACTACCACATGGGGGTACTTCATCCTCAGCCAGGCTGCAAGCATTCCTCCATAAGATCCTCCTATAGCTATGACAGGGCTGTCACGGGCTCCTGCAATGGTCGTCTTTAAGTACTCAATTAGCACTGCAAAGTCTGCCAGAGCTTGTTCAGATGTCAGGTAATTCAGGTGCTTGGAGTCCTGAGACAAAGAAAGCAGGTTATCTACAGGACAGGTGATTCCCAGCAGCAGTCCCTCTATTCCCCACAGAACCTGTAGAGTTCTAAATCTGTGCCTGATAACAAATGAAATTCCTTGCACGTGTCCCTTGAAGTGCTAGAAAATATTTTTTTTATCCTAGAATTGACAGTTACAAAAATAGGATAGTTGTGTGCTTCTGGCACATTTAAATCTTACTCAGGCTAAGAGTCATTGCACTGGCAAGACTTACAAGAGGCAGAGTTATGTTTGTATAGAACACATTTAAGGAAGACAAAAGAAGACACTTACACTGAAAGACTCATTCCCAAAGGGCAAAGATTCTCCATAATATCTATGTTCAGCAAATACTAACATGGCATTAAGTTCTTCAGCGACATCCCACATAAAACCCTGGATGGAAGAAAACAGACATTTAAATAAATTGAATCTATTCTTTCCAAAGTCTCTTATTTCCGTCTAGTGTATTCCAACACTTACTTTTTGACTAGAAAGATATCGCTATTAAAACCCAACTAGAAAGACACTGAATTAAGAAAACACAAAGAATAGAGATTCACTCAGAGACAGGGAGACATACAAAGGAAATATGTATATTGTAATGCTGCAAAATATTAAGCAGTATTGTTTGGTAAGTACACATAGGCAATCCTGCCTGGCACAAGCTTAATCCATAGGAAATAAAAAATGTTACAAGAGAAAAACATACATTTGAGTTAGGACTACATTGCAGAAAACACAAAATTTGTTTGGCAACAACCAATAATCTAGAGCATTGCAATACACTTATTTTCAACTAATAAATAACTACAACTTGTTATTACTTGTTGACAGCAGCTTGTTACCACCAGTTAGGGAAACAGGCAGACAGAGGTCGCCTGCTGGCAGAACAAAGTGTGTAAGCAGTCCTTGGTTGCTTTGAGCTGAGCACATGCCACCTCCTGTTGCGTTACTGAACTTTGTATTGAAGTGGCTGAAAAATACACACACACTCCATTCTGCATTTCTATTAGGCAGGGAAGTCAAAACTCCCACAGGTCTTGTTTTCCGGCACCTTTCCTTTTACTTCATGTTTTTCTTATAGGAAAAAAAAAAATAATTCCATCAAAATCTCTCATTTTACTTTGGGAATCTAAAGTATTAGGACAGGCATCCTTTGGTCCAAAATCCAGTGTTCTTATCGTGAGGCGTCTTATAGTGTTCCCTCTAGAAGTTTTCTTCACTACCCCAGGAAACGAACACAAGTGCATCCCTGCCATTCCTTCAAACAAGACCCTGAACACCTTAAAACGTTCCCCATGATTTTGTTCAGCTCCCTCTTCCTCCTGTAACAATCACAGCAACCATTCCAAACTTCTGTTTAAACAATATTCTGACACTGCCTCCTTCTTCCTCTATATTTTTTCAGTACACCAGCACTGAAGAGGACTGTAATTCAAGAATCTATTTTCTACACACCGTATTGTTGCAGAACCACGTGATGTCTCCTTCATTGCCTGTGTAAAACAGTATCGGTCCATTGCCTTTCTTCCAATGCTGATCGGCTACCAGATACCGCTGCTGGAATGTCAGGTTTTCATCAAATCCAAAGTGATTAATCTGTGGGAACAAGGAATAACATGTTCAGAATGATAAAATCGACCCTGGAGCCCACTGGAAGTGCTAACAGTCAGTTTGCAGGTGAAAAATAAAGAAAAACAAAAAAGTTCTACTAATACAAAAAGAAAGATGAAAATGAATAAAATTATATTCCTAAAACATCAAAATTCTTCTGGTTTAGGAAGAAAATAAGCCAAAAATACGTATATGTAATAGAATACACGTATATATGCTGAAGGAGAAATGCTATTTTCAGCTGTAAAAAAAATTCCATGCCCTTTTTATAGAATCATACTTAACATGAGATATTTTACATATATTCAGGAAATCAGATAAATCTGCTGAGGGGTCATATCTGATGTAGTAAAACTGTATCAAGAATAAAAAAGAGTCATTGTCCCACGGTGTTTTGAGTCTTAGGAAAATTCCTTACTAGCCTTAGCATTTATTTTAAAAAACAAAAAACACTTCTCCCTTCTCTCCCCCTTCCAGTATAAGATTGAAATTTAAACAGATTCCTGTTAGAGTTTTGGTTTGTTTTTTAATTCTCAGAAAACAATAATTCTCTGTAGTTGTGCTATTGACAGATTTTCAGGTAGTTTTATCGGGTGCTCCTCCTTCTCCCCTTGCAATTTTCACTAACTCACATACCCTCCCTGGTTCTTTCCACTACCCCACAAATATCACAAGCCTATGCATACCGCTCAACACAGCCCCCACAGTGTTGGCTTTATCTCCTCATTAGAAATTTAATTTCAATTCCAAAGGTCAGTTTTTCAGCATTTATCCACACTGCTTTGTATGTACTATTCCCGAGCACTCATCCATTCTGGGAAGTTTATCAATTGGTTCTACAGGGTAACATCCTGCATGGGCTTAATCTTATCCTGGAACACCCATGGAGGCTTTTACTATAAATAAATAAATGGATAAATACAAATAATAATTTAAAAAACAAACGACAAACCCAAAATCTACTCCAGAAGAGCTATGCTGCTCAATTACCATGTATTCACGAATCATCACTACTTCTATCCATCAGTCAAAGATGACCTGTAACCTTCCCCAGTTTGACTTCCATCAGCACAAACCATCATCGGTTCCTTTCATAGTTTCTTGTAACAGCCTGACATCTGCTGGCTTGAACACCTCTGCTCACCCATCTGCCTTTACGCACCCTCGACTTTGCCAAACCTCTCTGATGCTCCAGCAGCCAACCTTTCACATTTTCTGTTCCTCCAGGCAGCTCAGGAAAGCCTAATGCTTGACCTGCAGCATCTATTTGTATTTGCTTTGGGCCAAAGAGGGCTCAGGAACTTATTTAAGATACACAATCTGCTGCAAAGTGTTTTTTTCCAAAGTCTCTCCAAGCTTACTCACTCTTGGAGTGAGGTGAGAGGACAGTTGGGTTGCAGCTCACTGGGAGCAGAACAGGAGGAGTAGTTCAAAGTCTGTAGATGGCCTTGACAGACCAAAAAGACAAGGTTTTTGCCCTGAATAAGTTAATTTCAGTGCCTGCTTCTGGACTCAAAGAGAAGTAATTTCTTTATATTCTACAGTTTTGCTCAGTGGAACCATTTACTACTTGTAAGTATGTGGCAATATCATCATGAACGTAATTAATGGCTCTTCCATTGAACTCAAGTGCTGCCAACACCTCCTGGGCTGATTTTACACTGACAACTCCCCTGCTCCTTTTTTATTTACACAATTATTATTGAGTTTCACTTTCTACATCATGAATAGTTGAGAGTGATTAGAGTTAGTGATCTGATGCAGAGAGACACAACAAGGTCAGCAACTGAAAAAGTCTCTGGTCATAAGACCTCGTGGAAATTAAGAAGGTTTATGTAAGGTACATGTAATAAAACTCACAGTACAGTTTAATAAACTCCAACATTATTAGAAAGTACTACTAATGCATCTTTTGTTCCAGGTCTGTTTGTAAAAGGAAGAAGTATCTTTTTCTATTTACTTTTTCTGGTTAGTCTGCTAGCCAGAGAGAGGAAAAAATAGGCTCCTGTGTCCTGTCTCCTTTTTATGGAATCATCTAAAATCAAACATTTAGCTTTAAAACTTGATTGTGCATCCTTTCTGCCTGACACCACGGTGCCAACTACAAGACTACACCACAGAAAGTATTCAGTTTTCCTGAACTACAAAGATATGTGCCAAAATCTCCTCAGTGCAGGCAGCTTAATATACAACAGATAAAAAACATACAGTGGAAATAAAGCAAAATAATTTTAAAAAATCATAAGAGTTTAATGGATAACCATCCTTTTGGGACCAGGATGACGTTATTCAATGGAGAGTTCTGCAGAACACATTCTAAAGCCTACCTTATTGTCCGTATTCCACAGAAGCTGGAAAATTAGGATAGTAATAGTCCAATATGAATACATTTTCCCAAATGATGGCTAATTCTCTTTAGAGATATGATTTACTAGGGTTTCCTTGCAACGTGATCTATCAGTCTACTCACACAAAACAAACCCCAGAATCCCAGTACTCCAGTGAGTCTGCCTCTCAGCGCTGAGATGGAGAAGAGTACAGAAATTTTAAGTTTTCTTTTGCCAGTTTTAGTGACATCATTGATCAAAGCATCGTGATTTACTGCGATGGTGGTGAAACACTGGCACAGGTTGCCCAGAGAGGTGGTGGAGGCACCATCCCTGGATGCATTCAAGGTCAGGCTTGATGGAGCTCTGAGCAAGAGCAGCCCCGTGGAGAAAGACTTTAATTGCATCGGTCGATTAATCGGGGATGGGCGCGATCCTCGCGTTGTTGGGCGCAGCGAGTGGGGTATTGGTGGTGGGAGGGCTGCAGGAGGGCACCCAGTAAACCCTGGCGCTGGAAGGGGTTAAGGAAAGCTGACAGAGTGAACCAAGTGCTTATTGCTCGGAGGTTCCAGAAAAATATGAGGAAAAACTTTTTTACTGTGAGGGTGACCGAGCACTGGAACCGGCTGCCCAGGGAGGTTGTGGAATCTCCTTCTCTTGAGACATTCAAAACCCGCCTGGATGCGTTCCTGTGCGCTCTAGTGTAGGTGATCCTGCTCTGGCAGGGAGGTTGGACTAGATGATCTTTAAGGTCCCTTCCAACCTCTAACATTCTGTGATTCTGTGATTCTGTGAGACAGAATCCATGCATGGTTAGAAAGACTTAGTTTAAAAGCAGAACTGAAACAAGGAAAGGAGCGGGCCTGTCTGCTGGAGTAGAGAATTGAGCAGGAGCTGGTGCAAGCGAGGAAACTCCTTTACTCTGCTCTTGTCAGACCCCACCTCGAATACTGCGTCCAGTTCTGGTGCCTCCACCATAAGAGGGACATAGAACTGTTGGAGCGCATTCAGAGGAGGCCACAAAGATGATCCAGGGGTTGGAGCACCTCTGCTACGAGGACAGGCTGTGGGAGCTGGGATTGTTCAGTCTTGAAAAGAGAAAACTTTGGGGGGACCTAATAGCTGCCTTCCAATACCTGAAGGGATCCTACAGAAAGGCTGGGGAGGGGTTTTTTACAAGAGCGTCGACTGATAGGACAAGGGGAAATGAGTTTAAGTTGAAGGAGAATAGATTTAGATTAGATCTTGGGAAGAAATTCTTCAGTACGAGGGTGGCAAGACTTTAGAATAAATTGCCCAGAGATGTTGTGGCTGCCCCCTCCCTGGAGGTGTTCAAGGCCAGGTTGGACAGAGCCTTGAGTAGCCTGACCTAGCTGAGAGGCGTCCCTGCCCGTGACAGGGAGGTTGGATTAGGTGATCTCTAAGGTCCCTTCCAGTCTAGGCCATTCTATGATTCTATGACCCCTCACTAGGACGAAGAGTTCCTCTGGGACCCCCTGGAGCTCGGCCCGTACCACCCCCTGGCCGGGGGCCGGCTCGGGCAGCTGCAGGCGCGGTTCTCCCGCAGACCAGGGGAAACGGAGACAGAGTATCTGTGGCGGGAGTCGTTAAGTGGCGGGGATCGAGTCCTTTTAAGCAACGACAAAGCAGTCGGTTTCTGGAGCCGGGGAGCGTTTCTGAGGGCCGGGCCGGCGGGGGATCGGTCGATCACGTCCCGCATGGCGTACTGGCCCGGGGGTGCCGACCCCACCGAGAGAGGGGAGCCCGTTATTATTAAAACGAAAGGGAAATCTGACTTAAATGAGGCAGTGCAGAAGGCGGCACGCATCCAAGCGATGTATGAGTGGTGCCGGCTTCCCCATGGTCCCTCTGGTAGAGCCCGGTCACCTGAAGCCCCTGCTCAGGGGGTTACCAGATGCCTTAAAAATCCACGTGAATTCCCTCAGAGAAAGGATTCAGAGCACAACAGGCCAGCACCACGCCCCGGGCCAGCGAATTCTTGCCAAAGGGCTGTGGATCAAGAGGCTTAAACACCCGCGGGGAGTTAGCTTAGAATTTTTAATCAATACAGGGGTCCCGATTAGCGTTATAATGAGCAACGGGCAGAGGAGTTACCATCAAACCATCGCGAAAAGCTGTAAATGTGTGTGTGTGGGGGGGTGATGGGTGCAGCAGAAAAACGTCCATTAGCCCAAACTCAATTTTGGCTGCCTGGAGAAAAAAAAAAGAATGGCCGCTGTGGAAGTGGTTCCTTCGCGCTTTTAAAGGGCCTGTTTTAATGTGCCAGCAGGCAGGCGCTGGTGTTCGCCTGGTGGCAGGGTATGGAGGTTTGGAAGCAGGGAGATAGAAGCCAGGCAGGTGAGAGCTTTGCAAACTGCGCCGGTGCAGATAAAGGTTTTGCAAACTGCCCTCTTGCTACCATACTCCAGACTGACCTGTGTTCATCAATACCTGCTTCCTAACATGGCCAAAAGAGATACCATGGAATTGTTTGGTGACCTTGAGAGGAGGCAATTGTAAGCTGGATCCCCTCCCTCTACAATTCACCAGTCTGGTCAGTCTGCAAACCTGGTGGATGGATGGTGGTGCTTAACCATGTTAATTACAGGAAATTAAATAACAAAACTTTGCTGTTAGCTGCTGCCATTCCAAGCATAACTTCCTTAGTGACTGCAATACAAGCTGCTGCTCAGTCCTGGAGGGACGCTTTAGATGTGAAAGATGTGTTGCTAATGGTCCCTCTAAGGGATGAGGACAAACCTCAGTTTGTCTGTACTGTGGGAGGTGCCACAGTGTGCTTTCACTCGACTCCCACAAGGCTACAAACACTCCTCCACAATTGCCCACAGCACCCTAGCGAAGCTCCTTGGTACCACAGAGGTGCCAGCAGGTGTCTGCATCTATCAATACACAGATCATCTTAATCGGTGGAAATAATGTGGGACAAAGAGCCCAGGTTGTGGCTGGATGTTCCACCCTCTAGCTGCCAAGGGACAGGAAATAAAATTTTTAGGAGCCTGGTGGAGAGCTGGTGCAGTGGCAGTACCTGATGACAGTTTGTCGGCCATGGGAAAAGGGCAAATCACATGCGATAAAACAGAAGTAATCCCAAGCCAGCAGGATCGTGGAGTGTACTAACGGACCAATTAAACAGCATGCCACTGTTTCATAACCCAGTTGAGACGTGGTTGACCCAAGCACTTCTCCTCATCAACAACCATTGGGAGAGCTTTGGAAAACCAAAAATACTAGCATTCTGCCCAGCAGGTGGATGCACGGGTGACAGCCCTAAACTGGATTTTAAATCAAACCCATTTCCCATCACAAGTACCTGTGGGACAACCAGTCCTGGTGAAGCTGCCCTCTACGCATTGTGACCACAACCCTGGTGTAACCCAGAGGTTTGTCTGGGAAGCCCTGGGTGGAAATGGGAAACCCCACCGTGTTAGTGTTTGCTGGATAATCCTGGACTTCTAAGTCAAGAGCCCAGAGCCCCAAGGGGCTGAGGTCCACCTTTGCGTTCTCTTGCAGAACGGAGAAACAGACCAAACCAGCGCTTGCTTCTCCAGACAAGGAAGACACACTTTTCTGATCACTAAGAGACAAAAACAGATGTGAAGCACTGGAACAGTCAGCAGATGAATGAATGTGGTGTCTGTGTCCTCCTCTTTGTAGCCAATATACTAACATGGAGGAAATGTCAAAAGACTCAGTGGCAAGTGTTGTAGCACTGGGAACTGCTTGACTTGGGAGGATTTTAATGCTTTTGAGTTTTCTTTGTCAGAGTGGCCAACAAATAAATTGTATTCAGATAATATGGGAGGTACTTTACCGTAACACCTCATTGTTCAAGGAATATATTTTGTATATTGCCTTTTTTTTCATGTACTGTAAACTTTTATAAAGTGTTAATGTTCAATACATAGAACAAGGCACCTGCACTGTTCTGTGTGTACTGTTAGTACTACACTTTATAGCACTTTGAATACATTGTGTTTCTGTTGTAACCCAAAAACTACCTGGAGAATGATGATCTGGGGCATCACCTTTCCCTGTGGTCTGAGACACCGGCCAGGGTAACTCCTTGAGGTTGAGAGCCCTCATCTTTATATGGGGTTGTGTACGCACAATCCAGATCTTTATTCTAAGCTTATAATTGGGTGTAGTGTAGTAACCGCTCTTCTTGGCCGATACCAGAAACTGTAAGTTTGTATGAACTTTCAGTTGTTAATAAATTCAGTTTAATTGGATTGACTGATTAACTGCGAACAAGAACTCCCCTCACGCTCCCCCAGCCTGTAAAGTTCCGATAGCCTCACAGCAGTTAAACTGCCTCAGTTCTTCATGAGACATCAAACCATGGACACATGCAGATCCCAGGCAGCACAAACACAAGTCCAGGTTTCTGCAGAAAAAAAAAAGTCACAAGTGCTTATTACTCTAGAGCAGGAGCTCCTTCATTGCTAGATGATGGGGGTTCCTACCTTGTAGGAACTTGTCTTTGCATGAAGACCTATAATACAATTTAAAAAATCACTGATGTTTGTAAAGCAGTCGGAGGCATTGCAAGTGCCTAGTTACTGCCAAGAAATTAAATTCTGAATCCAGAACATCAAAACAGCATTTGAGGATGTCACAAGGAGTATCTCTTTACAAGAGTAAAAACTATTTGAAAATGTACTCAGTCAGAGGGAAGAAGCACTGTGAAGCGTGAAGCAAAAGGTTGGGACACAAGGGGAAAGCGGTAGCTCAGGGGCAGCAGATGGAGCTGTTGTGCAGCCAGACTGCTCCAGGAACCTGAAGGGCTGCGCCTGGGACAGGCTGGTTCTCTCATTCCTGCACTTCCACCATCCTTTATGGTGAACAGGGATGCAATCAAGTAATAAACCCACAAACTGTCTGAAGTATGCTGCACATCTCAAATCACCCAGATATTACTTCTTTTACTTTCTTAAGTTGGATTTCATTAAAAAGTTGAACCAGAAAATTTCCACACTTTACATAAAAGGAATAAGCCAAAGACAATGACTTCTGCAACCAGACTCCAACAGCAAAATAAAAAAAAAAGCAGTTTAGTACACATTTACAATACCTTAACCATTGGTTAAAAGTAACAATGGCAAATATATAAGGTTCTCTTAAACGTAATTACAGAATTTGTAATTATTTTTAGGATATCAGTAGTACAAGGTCCTGAACAACATAATAAAATTTTGAAATTGGCCCTGCTTTGAGTGGGAGGTTGTATGAGATGACATGCAGGGTAGCCTTCCAAAACTAAACTATTCTAGGAATAATTTAGACCAGTTACACAGCCTGACAATTTCAGCTTGTACAGACAGAACTACCGAGCAAGTTTGGTTAGAAACACCACCACAGTCAGCAGCAGCAATACAACAGCAATGTTTTACAAATGAAGGTATGATGTACATAAAGCACTCTGACACAGAAACAGTCATCCTGGTACTAATAAAAGGAAAGATAAAAGGTGTACTGAAAGTAATAATGTATAAATAAGTTTAAGGGAAACTTTTGTAAGCTGAGGCAGGCAGGACAGGAATACTTTTGCAGAGCTACAGCTGTGAGGCAAAATTTCAGTTTCGTGTACAAAAATCTTCATGAATCTTGCTTGATTGAAAAAAAAATAATTGCTCTGTATTTTCCTGCACATCTTTGAGCCCAAAGACTTAGAAAGCATTTGGGGAAAATACAGGCACTGACACAACAGATTGCTTCAGAGGCAGCCGCTGCCCAAAGCGCGGTCGCCCAGAACTGCACTCACCAGGGTAATTAAAAAAAAAGGCAGAACAAGACATTGTGCCCAAGAGGCTGCTGAGAGCTCCAAGCTGAAGGCTCAGGCCAGAAGCTTTGATCCTTCAGCTCAGAGAAACTTTCTGCAGTGACATGGGGCTCCTCAGCTCAGGACAAGGAGCCTTCTCCAGACTGCTCCTCTGAACAATCCCACCTTGCGGCCCTCCCCTTGAAGAACATGGCCCATTTTTTTGACTTTATGTTATGCATCTGTTGAGCTCTTGAAGGTTATTTATCTCAGGGTGGCAGTTTTTAATGTGCTTTTTTGGTGGTTTTGCAAGTCCATCTAAAATAAAACAATCTGCTCTGCCACACATCTCCCCTGGGGAGACAAAAAAGGCACAACAGATGTTCATTAGTTACTGTACAGATGTTAGTCTGCTTAATATACCCATAAAAGTATTCAGGAACTGTGGCAATGAGTACAGTAAAAGGACAAAACAGGACATATGGGCTAAACCCCACTTCCTTCTTAGCAGCACCTTAAGGTCATCAGCGATGACAGAGACAGAACAGCAAGCCCAAGCCTTTAACAAAAAAAAAAGAAGGAAAAAAAAACCCAAACAAAAAAACTCCCAACCCTGTAATTCGGTAGTTTCTGACCAAACACATTTATTGTCATTGGAGATGGTAAATCTGCACCCGATAGCTTTATGCTTTTGAGTTTCTGGCAAGATTGCGAGCGTCTGGAAGCCTTTCTGCCACGGCTTGAATTTCAATCCTCTATGCAATAGCTTTGTTTTCCCAAACTTGGATATTCCATATGAAATAAGTCAGTTCTTGCACTGGGGAGAAGGTTCCACAGGTTCATGGAGTTGTTCTGAGTGCTCATCCTGTCTGAATTATTTCCTGCGGACAGGAAGATACAGGGTAGCCTGAGGATATCCTCCTGCATGAGCAGTGTGGGCACTGGCCTCTTTGGGATTTCACTGATGTGTTGCTATTCCTGGTTTTACTCCTGGCTGTGGGACTCCCATTCAATTAGCTGGCCCTATTAGCTTCTTTTCCTCTTACAATCTTTGCTTCCTCTGTTTAAGTTGCAAGTTCATGAGGGCAGAGACTGCCTTCTCATGTTTGTATGGCAGCGTATTCAAGGGGGGCCCAAGTTTTGTTACAAATACTATTGCACATAATAAAATACTCAAGCTTATAAAAATCATTGTAATATCACTAAAAAGAAAAATAGGAACTTGCACACTACGCATCTCTTCATAGCAGGGGAGACACAAAAACAGAAATGAAAGCTAAATAATCAGTTTTTTAAAAAGTCTCCCTCCCTGATGCTATTCTTGTTGCTTTGTTTCCTCCTATTGCACATTTACGTGTATTATAGCCTGCCAGGACTGAGGCTTCCTTTCACAGCTGGTAAGACTCATCCCTGATCATTTAGTGCAAAAGAAAAGAAAAAAAAAGACCAGAAAAATCAAAGTTAGGTTGGCTTTATCTTTTTAAATACAAGAAATGAGGCTGGTACTTGTGCAAGGGACAGCAGAGACTGAAGAATCCCACCGGCCTGTTGAAATGCATAATCACTTGATGCTCTGTGAAAGAGCAGGGAGATGTAAACTGCACCTTCTTGCATCAGGCTGTGCTAACTTGAAAGCCCTACCTGTAAATATCACAGAACCACAGAATGTCAGGGGTTGGAAGGGATCTCTAGAGATCATCTAGTCCAACCCCGCTGCCAGAGCAGGATCACCCAGAGTAGGTCACCCAGGAACGCGTCCAGGTGGGTTTGGAAAGTCTCCAGAGAAGGAGACTCCACAACCTCTCTGGGCAGCCTGTGCCAGTGCTCTCTCACCCTCACAGTGAAAAAGCTTTTCCTAATGTTTTTGTGCAACCTCCTGTTCTCCCACTTGCACCCATATAGATAATACAAGTAAACTGGAAGAGATGGACTCTGTGGCATTTTAATCTTTCACGCTCATCATAATTCAGATGTTTTGTTCACTCACTTTCATTAACTGTCACATTTAACAAAACACACAGATACTTTTCCCCTATTAATTGATTCCAACTGCTACTAGCAACTGCCTAGAGCAACTGTTACCTATTTTTCCTTGGTTGGAAATAGCTTTCAGCTCCCCGAAACAAATGTAGGCTTAAGATGTTTGTAATAGAAGGATCTCTTCCAACCTGACTATGTCCTTCCAAGCACACTGGCCTTTGACTAGAATTATGCTGCTTGTATTTTACTGAAGCTTCTTTTCTTCTGTGGAAACTACATCACCTGCCCTTGGAAGGCTGCAACTGCTTCGGGAAATCTGCTTTTAGCACTTATTTATCACTTCAGAGGTTAAAACGCACTGACAAGGAAAGTCACAGACAGGAACTCTACCTCTGCCCAAGTCACACAGTTTGGAGGAGGCACCTTAAAAGGCCAAAGAACATTTAAACAGCTACAGGATATTATTCAGGTGAGCCCTTGTTAGAAACAAACAGTTCCCGAGCAGTGCAGGATGAAAGGTTATGTTTATGTTGGAAACCTAAGGAGCTAATGAGAACACAAATGGGTTTCAACTTCCACAAACCATTAGTAGTTTCATGCTGCAATTGAAACTCCGCATTCTGCTCACCATCTAAAAATGACGCCCACAAACACACTAAGGCTTTATTTATTAGGTGCAACATTCTCCAGCAGTCACAGTGAAGATGCAATTCCTTGTTAAAACTCCTCCAGTTGTAAGGACAGTCTGAAAGGTCCCACAAACCCTCCCAACATTTCCTGCCCCTGACTTGAGGGTCGCAAAACTCCAACATAAGGGAGAGAATAGGTGACCAAGGCAGGAGATGTCAGGAATTGCTTCAATGAGCTTTACTGCTGACGGTCCTTAACCACGCTCTCCATTGCCCTGCCCCTGTTCTTCTCCAAGCAACAGAGAGGTTTGTGCTGTTGAGAATCAAATCAGCTACATAAAACTGATAAACTTCTAAGGTGATAAACACACCAAAAGTTCGCATCATCGATGCTTCCATTCAAGGCATTATTACGCTGATGAAGTTCTTCCATGGGACAAGAAATTGGGCGAGGAGTCAGAGCTGTATTACTGTGACGGTCTTGTGTCCAGTGGGTTTTTTTGGTAGCCAGGGGAGAGCTGTGGAGGTCACTCCTTGCAAAACTTCCAGAGCCTTCACCAGCCCAGGTAAAAGTCAGACCCTCCTCTGTGATCACTGTATTTAAGAGGAGAAACCTGTTGGTCTGGGCTCTCTTTTTCCTGTCTTTGTGTTGGGGAGTTGTTTGTTTTGGAGAGGAAGGGGAGGTGAGGAGAGCAACCACAAGATCACCAAGGTTGGTTAGGAAGGATGAGGAGAAAGGGCACCTGGAGCAGAGGTTCTCCAGGCCTGTGGCAAGATGAGGGCCTGCAGCTCGAGAAGAACAACGTCCAAGAAATGCCCAGGATGCAGTTCATGGAAAATACCACGCCAGAGCAGAGACCAACGCTGCAGTAAAGGGTAATGCTGGAGCAGAGGACACGCTGTGATGCTGAAGGAAACCTGAGCTGGAGTGGCCCATTGCTGGAAGGACTCCAGCACATGGGAGGGACTCACGTTGGAGAAGTTTGAGGAGAATTGTCTCCCGATAGAGGAACAACAGACTGGAGCAGGGGAAGACTGCAAAGAGTCTTCTCCCCAAGGAGGAAGGAGCAGCACGGACAATGAGTAATGGACCAACTTCAACCACCACCCCCTGCTCCTCTGTGCTGCTGGAGTGAGGAGGTAGCTGGGAAGAAGGGAGGGGTGGAAGGAAGGAATATTTAAGATTATGTTGCATTTCTCTCTCTTATTGCCCTATTCTGATCTAATGAACTGATTAAACTGGTGATCACAGAACCACAGAATGTTCGGAGTTGGAAGGGACCTCAAAAGACCATCTAGTCCAGCCACCCTGCCAGAGCAGGATCACCTCAAGTAGGTCACTCAGGAATGCTTTGAATGTCTCCAGAGAAGGAGACTCCACACCCTCTCTGGGCAGCCTGTTCCATCACCTTCACAGTAAAGAAGTTTCTCCTCATATTGAGGTGGAGTTTCCTATGTTCTAGCTTATACCCATTATCCCTTGTCCTATTATTGGGCATAACTGAAAAGAGACTGGCCCCTTCCTCTTGAGACTCACTCCTCAGATATTTGTAGACATGAATAAGATCTCAGCCTTCAGTTTTCAAGACTAAACAGCCCCAGTTCTCTCAGTCTATCTTCACAGGAGAGATGATCAAGTCCCTTAATCATCCTCATAGCTCTCCACTAGACTCTCTCCAGATGGGTCTATTGTCTAAATTAAATGGATGCTTTCCTCCCCAAGTTTACCCTGCTTTTTGACTGTGACCCTAAGCGGTGAGTGAACTCTCCTTGTCCCTTATCTTAATCCTCAAGTACTTTCTTGAATTCTTTCCTCCCCATCCCAAAAAGTAAGGGAGTAGGAGTAAGCAACTGGCTGCATTGGTGCCTTGGTGCTGGCTGGGGGAGCTCAAACTACAAAAATTATCCAGGCTGTGTTATTTCGTAAGGCTGAATTAAGCACAAAGAAGGTGCACTACACCAGCAAAAACAAAGTTACCCTTGTGAAAGGTCTCTCAGACCCTTTATAGGCAAAGGCCTGTAATATTCTCCATCTCTTCCAGACTGAATTACAAACCCATCACATTTGGAGGATTAACTTTAGAGGAGAGGAAAAAACAGGACATGAACCTCCAATATGCCACAGATTGAGCAGTATAAAAACAGCCCAATTTTGCTGAGTGTCCTAAAGTTTTGAGTAGCACTAATTGTTTAAACAAAAAAACTTTAAAAAATAAGTTTGATCTTCTCTGATCAAAATTGGTTTTATTTGAAAGGCTTCCTCAGTCTTTTTTCTTAAACACTGACAGCAGGACGGAAAGCATTTCAGATTCAAGACATCATTTTGATTTAGACAAATATTTAACACACCTCTAGCCCTCCCTCATAAAGGGCTAGAACTCTCTACTTTGCCAAATACTTTTAAAGGTTCAGCTGAAGTAGCTGTTTTACTTTCTAGATTTTCAGAGCTACAAATCATTCTCCCAGCCTTAGTTCAACCACTGTTATTTGTATCTTATTTTCTATAGCTGATCTCACACAAGACAAGGGATCCAAGGAAGTAGAGACAGATGCAGTGAAAGCAAAGTGGCAAACTGTCCTGTCACCCATCTGGATATTCTTCTAATTAGACAAAGTACAGGCAAAATGGCAAAAGCTCAGCGCAGAGATAGCAGTTGGTTTGTATAAAAAAAGCACTGAATTCCTGCATGAGGTCCAGTGCTAGGGATTTTACACGTCACTGTGGATCATCTAATAGCCACCAACATGGATCTAAGAGGGAGGGGAGGAAAAAAAATTTCCAAAGACAAAGCATCAAAGGAGCAATTAGTCACAACCTTTATGAAACAGCAAAAATACCACATAGCAACTGCCACTTTGGCAAGCTTGCAACGTATCTGAACATTGAAGAACAACAGCCTGCTTGCAGAGCTCCAAGGCATTGGTAGATGGGATGACAGGGAGATCAGCAGAATTTAGGGAAATAACATCCATAGCTCCCTGCAGGTAAAAAGTTTTTCTACAGATTACTTTACAACAGAAAGATCCAGTTGTCTTGTCACGACCATTAAAAAAGTTCTCCAGTGTCTGAAAAGCTTTAGCAAATATATAGATAAACTAAGAGTCTTTAAATCAGTGCAGTTAACACCCAGAATCGACTTCCACCACAGATGCTTTTCTTCTCATAGCAAAGCAACAGTTTCCTCATCTAGAGGTTCTCAGATTCTTATCCAAAAAGATTTTTCTATTTCCATTTCCTTTTTTCCCCCCACTTCAAAATAGACAAGAACATTTTGTTAAGAATTACCTTGTTCAGAACAGACTCTCAACAACTCCATTGACTTTATTAAGCCATTTGCCATTATTTTGTAGGACAGGAGCTCCTGCTTAGGAGTCAAGGTAACTCTACATTCCCTCCCTGCTGCAGGACTAAAAACTGTACGCTTGTAGGTGGGCACCCATTTGGCACCATATAGGAAGTCAGCACTTCCAGAGCAGCAGAAGGTTCTGAACAGTTTCTGTGGGAGTTTTCGGGAAGTCCTGCAGCAGTGCAAAGCAAGCTTCTGCTTTGAGGCACAAAGCAAATGTTTTGCTCCTGCTAGTTTTGCTTTCACCCGCTTCCTCTCATTCAGTCTGGCCTCAGTCCAAGCCCAGCTGAAGGCAAAGGGCCCGATGCCCATCACTTACTTTCTGTTCCTGTTGTCCTGAAGGGAAGTCCCTGCACGGAAATTACCTAGATGGCCTACCTCTGACTAGTTTTTTCACACTAAGCCCCTTCGTAGATGCTTTTCAGAAAGGTTTTTCTTTGCCTGACAATGCAAGAGAACTTACTCCCTTCAGAAGCAGAATAAACCAACTGGGAATGAAAGGAGAAAAAACAGCGCAAGAAGAAAGACACAGCCCAAGGAGAAAGAAACAGCCCAAGAGGATCAGCAGTTTTGTTCTTTGCTCACTATGTACATTTGGAGAGCAGCAACCACAGCACAACTAACGGCATTAACGCCACTTGGTAGTAGTACTAGAATAGCAGTGAGTATCAGAAAATAACTCCGTGCACACTAGGACTGAAGTACAGCATAGGAGACAGCAAGTAAAAATTTAAAACAAAAAAGAAAATTATCCCCCTACACCACAGGCAAGGAGGACAGTATCTACTGACTGTACTTAAAAGAAATGGAATTCTCGTTCTTCTGTCCACATTTAATTCTGTGAATTCACATGCCTGGAAAACAGAGATGAACCATTTTGCAAGCATATGGAAGGTGACAGAGTACAGCCTAGTTTTCCCCATTAAATTTATTAAAAGTTTCACTGCTTTAGATATCAAATTTAAATATTGCAGAATGTATGAAGCAAAGCAAAGTAAGGCATTCCTTCAAGTTTTTGAAGATTTAAAATGAAATAATCAAGTGTGACCTCTAATCTCTCACCAATCTGGAATAATGTTACAAACTATCTGGATGGTCTGTAACTCCTTATGCTGTCGGCTGATCTTCTTGATCTCCTCAAAATCAGATGAAGAAATCAATACAACACATATTAGCATAAAATTCCATTTTGAACTTCATTTTCCTCCCTATCTCCTCATGCAGCCCCACCACCCAGAAGCAAGAGATTAAAATCTAAGACTTTGATACCATTGCTAGGAAGTTGAATCCATGGACAATTGGCACCAGTCAAAATAACTTCAGTGAAGTTAACAGGATATATCTCATGTACATCTGGTTTGTAAAAAGCTTGTTACTTCAGCCACATGCAGCTTTGTTTATTGTTTAGTCCTTCAGACTTTCTTTAATCAAGACAGTCTATCAGAAATCTTTCAGTAGCCTTTTATAGCTTCTAATGATTAAAGCTAGTGGGATAAAAAAAAAAAAATGCTTATTTTCAGACAGAGTAGTAATCATTGATGCTTTTTGTAGTCTCTAGTATTAACTGCACACTTGAAGGAAGAGGCTGCAAGTTGTGAGGAAATTGTTTCCTGCTTAATTTGAGGAGGCTGATGTCTGCATTGTGACCCAGAGATAAGCAGTGCATAAAAATAAAAATTCACTGACAAGCTCTAACAAGTACTTCCCCGTTTTCCTGTCCGCTGAATTGGAGCTATTGTTTCTGCTTATAGACCTGGTTTATAGCTTACAGATCCTGTATTAAATCACGCTATGAAATCACAGAGTAAGAGCTGCCAAGTGCTCCTGTACTACTTGATGAGTAAAACATATATTCTGAGTAATTCACCTCAGAGGCAAACATCAGCATTGCTTCTTCTCTAACCACTGACATGACTTTTAATTGGTACCAAGGGGCTCTGTTAAAAGCACTTTGTTTTTTCCTTCACCACAAGTTAAAAGTGCCAGACATGAAAAACAAGCCCATGTTAACCATTCCCCACATCTGTTACTATTCCGAGACAGACACCAACCTGAGTCACCATAAGATGCTGAAAAAGCTGCTCAGCAGCATTAAAAGTGGTAATCTCTGTCTTTCTATCTTCACAAGCAAGTTTTGGGTCCATGACTGAAAACGACATTAAAACAGCTTATATATAGCTGCTGTATATACATTATTAGTGACACTCATTTATAGGCAACAGTGAAAATTTCGAATACTGAAGAATGCTGAATCGTATTAAAAATTCTGTTCATTAATTGTAAATTTCCTTCTTCTGATGCAAAATTTGTTTAAAACCAAAGCTACACCTTTAGTTTGGATTAAGTTGATAAATTAAGAGAGCACTGTCCCTAAAAAGGTGGTCCAATCTCTTCACTGCCCTTTACTCTGCACATTCATGCAGCAACTTGACTGAATTTCAAATTGTTTTTTCAGGTAGTACTGATTTTCAGTTAGAATGGGAAAAAATATGGGACTCACTGGCTTCTGCTAAATTAGCCCTTTCTGTAAAACAGAAATAATCAGGTCTGAAAAAAAAATTAAAAGTATCTTTGCTTCTCCTTTGCAATCCTTCTCAAATTCTCTTTTCTGGCTTGAAACTTGCATTCTAATTTTCACACTTCCAATCAAGGCTTTCATCTTCTATGCCTCAGGACTTCAGTCTGAAACACAAAACACCTGACAGAGCCAGAAAAGATCAAGTCACATTACTTTAAGCTTCATTACTTCGAAGCTCCAACATAGCTTCCTTTTATGCACACAAAATATGAAGCGCAGAGGTGTTTTAGAGCGCAAAGACTTGCATATGAATTTACTAAGCTATGAAACACTGACATAGGTTTGAAATCTAGGAAGTTATCAAATACAGTCAGAACCAAAGTCCTTCCAATGAATTTGAATTGTGGTCACTGACACAGTTGCCTACACGGAAGCCATTCCGATAGTGGTGGTCTTCCTGCAGCTCTAAAGATCTACATACACATCATTCTCTCTGTAAAGTCCAGTTTTAGATGGAGTAAATTAACACTCAAGCCACAAGGAACCTTTTAGTAAGCAAGCTACCAAAGCAGAAGCAAGAACAGTCTTGCCTACAAAAGTCATGCTGGTATTGAGGAGCTGAAAAGGAGATCAGCTTCCCCATAACAGACACAATTTGTTGATGTAAAGATGGGAGTGATGGCAGAGTTCAAGCGTCACCTGCTAATTTAGGTCAGCATGAGATACCTTTACACCAGGGTAACTTCACTCATGCACTGGAAGAGTAGAGGGTTGAAAGACATCAGTGACTTTTGAAGGGCTATGGGGAAGGAGGGGAAAGTCACACCCCCAAGCCAAAATAATGAGTTGTTAAGCACAACACAGGCCAAGAGGCAAGCTCAGATCCCAGTCACACCAACACTGGCATTGCCAGCAGGTCGAGAGGCGATTCCCCCTCTCTGCTCTGGTGAGACCTCACTGGGAGCGCTGTGTCCAGCTCTGGGGCCCTCAGCACAGGAAGGATGTGGATCTGTTGGAGCAGGTCCAGAGGAGGCCACAAAAATTGATCAGAGGGGTGGAACACCTCTGCTGTGAGAACAAGCTGAAGGAGTTGGGGCTGTTCAGTCTGGAGAAAAGAAGGCTCTGGGGAGACTTTAGAGCAGCCTCCCAGTGCCTGAAGGGGCTACAAGACAGCTGGGGAGGAACTCCTCATCGGGAAGGGTAGCGATAGGACGAGGGGCAATGGTTTTAAACTAGAGCAGAGAGATTTAGATTAGATACCAGGAAGAAGTCCTTTACTATGAGGGTGGTGAAACACTGGCACAGGTTGCCCAGAGAGGTGGTGGAGGCTCCATTCCTGGAGACATCCAAGGTCAGGCTGGATGGGGCTCTGAGCAACCTGATCCAGTTAAAGATGTCCCTGCTCACTGCAGGGGGATTGGACTAGATGACCTCTAAAGATCCCTTCCAACTCAACACATTCTGTGATTCTATGATTTCTCAATATTCTAGACTTCAGTTATGTCATCAGGGATGTCTGACACATAAAATGGTAAAGAGGAAGTTCAATGTAAATGAGTGTTGAGCTGAACTGTGACCCTGTTGTTTCTACATTTTCATGAAAGCAGACTTAAATACCATTGGTTATCAGTGAAGGCTGTCACTAAAATGCTCAAGTAACACTACAGCTCTATAAATCTTCATGCCAAGAGGCTCCATTTAGAGATTGTAATTGCACATGAAAATTCTCAGCCTCTGAATTCCAGTTCTCCGGTGTGCCACATTAGTCATCCACAGAGCTTAAGAGACTGCTTTTAAGCAACAGAATTCTTGCAAGGAATCTAGCTAGACTTTCCAAAGTCTTCTTTTGGAGAAAGAATAAATATTTAAAGACTGTTTAAAGATATTTTATTATATTAAAAATATTATTCTATTAAAATTATATTATTATATTAAAAAAGATATTTTATTACATTCCTTACAATAATTCTGTTGCTTAAAAGCAACCGAATTAAGCTAGATATATGAAATGTTTCCTTTCTGACCACATACTAGTTTGCCATATCATGAAGCAACTTTTACATTGTATGATTTATTACAAGAAGTTTCAACTGATGCTGAGAACCTGCAAACAGTAACAAGAATTAAAACAGGAACTTTAATTAAGAAGAAAGATAGCAGATGACTCATGCCATAAATTAACTATTATGCAAATAATTGAAGTTCAACAATCCTGAAAGGTGGCAAAGTATCACCACCTCTATTAAATATAGTAATTATGGTATTTATGTTCCACTACAGAATGAATGTAATTACAGATTTGCAGACGGCAGCACTTGGTGCACGTTTCTTACGGCCTGAGGAGTTTGCTTGTCAGCTCTGCATGCTGCCTACTGGTAAAAAGCAGCCTTATGCCCTCTGGGCAATCAGACCTCCTATGCTAACCCTACATCTTTCAAGAGCCAGGCAGTGTTCAAAACTTTGATGGATTAAAAAGAAAAAATTAATATATCGCACATCTCTCACCACATGCAACAATACTAGTGCCTTTGGACACAAAGCAAGGATTTCAAGGCCTGTGAAAAAGATCCTCTTTCCCACAGCAGACACTTTCAGCCAACGTGACTTTGCTTGAAGCATGAGAGGAAGAGAATGTGGAAGAGACCAAAGGGAGCAAGAGGTGCGGCACCAACTTGGCAACAGGATGTCACCGGGACTTTTCCCTCCTTTCAACATCCACCCACCTGCCAGAATCCACAGATCTCAGGTACGCAGCAGCTCTGCCGCTTTGCTGGCAACTGGAGGGCACAGGGCTGTGTCTGCCGAGAGCTGAGGAGAGCAACCAGGTGATACCACAACCCCGAGACGGGATAAAGACAGAGGTGTAACAGCACAGTGACAAAGGGTGGGTCAGACCAGGGCACAGAATTAGCAACACTGATACTATGCCAGCAATGTGTAACAACCGGAACAATTAGGTGTCACGCTCAGAGTTACAGCACTACCGCAGGATCGATATCCAGCCCAAGGCCGGTCACACACCACAGAAGGTATCCACAGTATGTTACCAAAAAAAAAAGCCCAAGGTTGTTCAAGGAGTTAATGGAGGAACCCAAACCTCAAAGCACTATCCGAATGATTGAAAAGCATTAGAGATGCTTTCAAGAAACAGGAATTCCATGACACACGCATGCATGGAGACCACTGGAAGACGAGTGCTCCCAAACCAGTAACACTGGCTGCAAGAACATAGTATTAACACACTGATTTCTCACTAAAATTGCTCCCAAACCATCTATCACAGAATCACAGAATGTCAGGGGTTGGAATGGACCTCTAGAGATCATCTAGTCCAACCCCACTGCCAGAGCAGGATCTCCCAGAGTAGGTCACACAGGAACGTGTCCAGACAGGTTTTGAATGTCTCCAGAGAAGGAGACTCCACAACCTCTCTGGGCAGCCTGTGCCAGTGCTCTTGTCACCCTCGCAGTGAAAAAACTTTTTCTAATGTTTTTGTGGAACCTCCTATGTTCCAGCTTGTACCCATTGCCCCTTGTCCTGTCATTGGACATCACTGAGAACAGTCTGGCTCCTTCCTCCTGACACTCCCCCTTGACATTTTTATAAACATTAATGAGGTCATCCCTCAGTCTCCTCTGCTCCAAGCTAAAGACACCCAGCTCCTTCAGCCTTTCCTCATAAGGGAGATGTTCCACTCTCTTCACCACCTTTGTGGCTCTGCGCTGGACTCTCTCCAGCAGTTCCCTGTCTCTCTTGAGCTGAGGGGCCCAGAACTGGACACAATATTCCAGATGCGGCCTCACCAGGGCAGAGTAGAGGGGCAAGAGAACCTCTCTTGACCTACTTGCTACTCCCCTTCTAACACACCCCAGGATGCCATTGGTCTTCTTGGCCACGAGGGCACATTGCTGGCTCATGGTCATCCTGCTGTCCACTACAACCCCCAGGTCCTTTTCCCCTGGGCTGCTCTTCAGCAGGGCGGTCCCCAACCTGTAGGGGTACTTGGGGTTGTTCTTTCCCAGGTGCAAAATTCTACACTTTCCCTTGTTGAATTTCCTAAGATCTATCACACCTGTAATGACAGGAACCTTGACTCTAAAAGAATTCCATAACTATTCAGGATAATCTCACAAGGGTTATCTGTTTTCTTTATGCCTTTTCTCACTGAAAACAGCATTCCCCCATTTTGCTCCTCCTACAGAGTCAAAACAGGAGATGTTCAATCCACATATTATCTGCCTGTGAAATTAAACACCTTCTCATTCCTACCACTCCCTACGCAGACTAAGGCATGAAATTCAGATGCAAGCTACAAGTTGGATTCTAACAGAACCAGAATACTAGAAAAGTGTGCTCTCCCCTTACTATGTCTCTCAGTAAGAAGAGCCCTCCCCTCCCCTGCAAAAATCAGCTACAGCACAGGTAAAGATGCAGACATCCCCCGACATGTACAAAGCAGCCATTGACTGTTTTGCTGACAAAGCTATCAACAAGCAGGGTTTCAAGTTTTTTGCAAGTTTTCCTGGCACTCGTAGGCAACATCGTGGGGCCTTCTGTTCTGTCCACACGCTACGGATTTTGCCAACAAATTGTGTGAGTAGCTGAGGCAGCCCAAAAAAACAAAGCTCAGGGTAGTAAGAGAAACCTGTTCCACGTTTAAAACAAACGAGCAAAACAATCACACGACGGCTACTTGTGAACACCAGCAGGTTACAAACTCTGCGAGGTGTGTTTGGGGACACGGGCTTTGGGACACAGGATGGTTAGTGCGGATACAACAGAGCAGGTCTGTTGCAAATCAACTGGAATAGTCCAGACCTGGCACATCCAGAAGAAAAAATGCAAAAACACGAGTGCTGCTCAGTCTGCGGCTGTAAGGGGAAGGAAACACTCCCTGGACGTCTAACGAAACTCCCTGCCCGAGCCTGACCCGGACCCCCGGCTTGTCAGCGCAACGACCGGGCGAACCTCGGAGCGACCGAACCGGCACCGGCAGCCCGCCCCGGCACCGCATCTCTCCACCCCCCCTCCTCGGCACCGCATCCCTCCACCCCGCCCGCCCCCTGGCATCGCGACAGTCCCTCCAGAAAACAGCCTCTGTATTACGGGGACAGACTCGGCGGAGGCAGGAGGACGCGCTCCCCCGGGGGGTTCGTACCTGTTGCCGGAGGTAACGTGTCAAGTAGGGGCCGGTCGGCGGCGCGGCGCCCCGGCGGCGGCGGGAGGGGGGAGCGGGCAGGGCGCCGAGCAGCGGCAGGAGCAGGAGGAGCCGCAGCATGGCCGGGAGGAGTAGGGGCCGCCCTCCCGGCCCCGCTTTATAGCTGCCCCGCTCCCCGTCCTCCCGCCTCCGTGGGCTTGACGCCGGGCGGCGGCGGGCGGAGGGACCCAGCGGAGCGGGCGGTGCCGCGCGTGCGCCCTGCGAGGGCTCCCCGAAGTAGGCGGGGGAGGGTCACTCTGCCCGCACGTGGAGGGGGCGGGGACTAAGTAATAGAGCTCTTCGATTGGCTGCGGAGCTGAAGGGCAGCTCGCGCGCGCCCTCGCGGTTGGCTGCGGAGGGGTTTGAGTCGCGCGGCGTCCTGTGAGGAGGCGGTGATTGGCTGCTTCAAGGAGGCGATCCGCCTTCCCGGTCTCTAGGTGCAGTCGTGAGAACGAGGCTGGCATCCCCGCTCGCCGATTGGGCAAGCGGGGCGTCCCTGCCTCCAGGGCTGCGTCGCGATTGGGTGAGACCAGCCTCGTCCCCGCCCCCAACGACGCCTCTCACCCGCACTTCCGCCCTGCCGGGTTCCCCTCAGGACCAGGAGCGGGACCGGGACGCGCCGCGGGCGGCTCTTCCCCGGGGCCGCGGCTGAGGTGAAACAGCGCTCGGGCCTGGCCGGGAGGGACGGAGCGGAGCGGAATCGGGCAGCTCCGGCCGGTCTGCAGCGTCCTTGTGCCGGGGCCCGGCTCGCTCGGCCTGGCTGCGGGCCGTCGGCCTCCGGGGGCGCCTGGGGCCTGGAGGAGGAGGAGGAGGAGGAGGCGGCGGCGGCGGCGGCTGCTGGTTGACGGGTCACAGTTGCTGTGTGAGGCCTGTTACGAGCTCTTCCTGCGCGTCTTGATTGTTTTTTCTCTTAGGGAGAGCTGAAGGCGATGAGCCCGCGAGAGGGCACCAGGCACTGGTGGAAATGTCGCTGAGACTTCAAGGCTCTTGGGAGGGAAAGCTGGTTGGGGCTCGGTGAGGGGAGCACCCGGAGCGGCGTGTGATTCCCCTCTGGGTATGCGAGTCCGACGGTTTGGTTTGTTTCCAAAAAAAAAAAAAAGTAAAATAAATGCTGTCTTTTTTGAACTTGTGCCCATATGAGGATGGCTACAAAGATGAGCAAAGGGTTGGAGCACCTCGCCTGCAAGGACAGGCTGAGAGAGTTGGGGCTGTTCAGCCTGGAGAAGAGAAGGCTCTGGGGAGACCTTATTGCAGCCTCCCAGTACCTGAAGGGGCTACAGCAAAGCTGGGACGGGACTGTTTACAAAGGTGCGTAGGGACAGAACGAGGGGCAATGGTTTTAAACTAGAGTAGAGTAGATTTTCAGGGATAAGTTGTTTGCTATGAGGGTGGTGAGACCCTGGCACAGGTTGCCCAGAGAAGCTGTGGATGCCCCTTCCCTGGAAGTGTTCAAGGCCAGGCTGGACTGGTCTGTGGGAGGTGTCCCTCCCCGTGGTGGGAACCTTGGAACTATATGATCTTTAAGGTCCCTTCTGACTCAAGCCACTCTATGTTCTATGATATAAAGAGTACTGTATTTCTGCCAAAGAGAAATAGAGATGTAGATCTTGAGTCTCTTTGCTCTAAAGGGAATTCTTCCCAGAACCAGTGTGAATATGTACATGCTATGCTTTATTGCCCAGTATTCCAGTGGGATACTTGAAGTATTTGCTGTTTTCTGGGGTGTGTGTAGTTTTTTATTTCATTAGGAACTCAGTGCACTTTGTTTATGTTTTTCTGAATTGAAAACCAGTTGAAATGTGAAGCACCTGCTGGTTTCTCTGATAACAAAACAGCAATGACGAAATCAAACTTTGTTATTTTTCTATATATTGGTGTGTTTTCCATGTATGTTTTACTGATACCTTGTGCTGTAACTAAAAAGAGTTCCGTTTTGGCAAGAATTGAAGACATGCACTACTTAATGTTAGGTCAAATGAGAAAGATTTTTTTTTTTTTTAATTTTAGTTGACTCTTCAGTAAAGCTTTTACCTTTTCCTGCTTCTGTTACCTTGTCCTCTCTGCCATAAAGAATATTGTGATATCCGATTTATTTTTTTCTTTTCTGAGCTACCAGGAGTACTGAGTTTAGTCAATCATGTTTTTCTAGTACTGGTGTTACAGATTTTGCTTTTACCAGAATGCTGAGAACAGTGCCCCTAAGGACAAAGGGATACCCTGTAAGTTGAACTTTTTTGGTGGCAAAATAGGAACAAAACATTGTTATTGATTATTGAATGGTTTTTAACATAGAAAAACTGTACTTGAGGTTCCTTTATCTCTGTGGCCTTCTGCCTCCCTAAGGGAGTTCTGGGATGAGGACATGAAATTTACTTTCTTTTCTGAGTTTATTCTGCAGCTTACATTGAGAAGAGATGTATATTTAGCTATTACTCTGATAGAAGTGCTTTTGCAAGGAAGGATTTTTAAGGCGTCCTTTAATTCATCTGTAGAGAACATTTTGGTCATTTAAGTTGGAACCCTATAACTTCAGGGCTTTTAGGGTATTTTTGTCTACGTGTTTCTTGCATCTGTTGAAGAAAAAAAGTTAACTTCAGAAAAGAGGGGTGAAACTTGATATTGTGGACAGTATAGTGATCAGAAAGGCAAGACAATTCTGCGGGAAAGTAATGCTGAATAAAAATAAATTAATTCCTGTTTATTTAACCATTTAATTCATCATTTATTTGTCAGATCCATGCGATCTCTCTGTTCAAATCAATGGTAGATACTCTAGAGCTGTTCTTTGGGCTCACAGAGTGCAGACAGGATTGCTGTTGCAAAACCCGTCTGAGATTTTCTGAGCATCCTCTCTTTGTGAAGTCATTGAAGGCGTTTGCAGAATTACAAGTGTTGGCTCGTTTCAGTTTTAAGTCCATGTTGTGACTTCATTGTAAATTAAGGAAAAAAGTCAGAAACCAACGTGCTGCAGTGCTGTGCTCGAGGATAGTTCTAATAAAGATTCCCTGAACACAAGTGGGAATTTGTATGATTTACCTGCAGTGTTGTACACATACAATGAACGCTTCCTCCTTACTACATATTTTATTTTTTTTCTCTTTTTAAAGAGTTAAGGGTAATAATAGATGTTGCCCCAACCGGGCTACCATTTTCAAACAGAGAACATTGTTTCCTGAGGTCTGCCTTTCAAAATGTTCAAAAAACTCGACTAAAAGTAGTTAATAATAATGTCTCATAAAAAGAGCACTCTTTGAACCATTTTGATTTACTCGTTTCAGGTGATGCTGTGAGCACATGAATAGAGAGAGAGGATTCTTGGCTGCCTCTGTCATTTCAGTCCAGAACTCCTGCTTCGTCTATCCTGCTTGTCAGAAATGCTTTTCCAGGCTGGTGCTGGATTCTAGGAGGTACATCCTGGTTTGGGGATCATTAACTGTAACTGTCAGAGGCCTTGGGAATCTTCATTAGCTGAACACAGGTTAAAACTAATGGGCGAATATTTAGCCATCATAGCAATAAGTGCTAATTTCAGATTTTTATGTTACTTACCACTTTTTAGATCTTATTGTATTCCAGTAGGTGCTTGAACATCATTACAGATCAAGAGTTCTCTTGCTTTCAGAGCCTTGCCGTATCAAAGGACAGTTTAGGAGAATAAATTACGCGTGTTAATAGCTTCCAAGTGCATCCCCAACAGTCCAGTTCTTCAGTGCGCTTCCTAAATTGGAAAGCATTGGTTGAAAGCCTCTCCAACTCATTTTTTTTTTAAAATTTCTTCTTGTTTTCTTTGTGCAGTGTATCAGGAGTCCTGCGTGACTCTTGCATTTACTATGTGTCCAGAACTGTATGGGCTTTCCTTTTTAATCCCACTGATACATGAAATCTGTGACACATAGAAGAATGGTAAATCAGTGAATGTCATTGCTAAATTGAAGGAGCTGACTATGCAAAGCAAGAATATCCGTTGTTTCAAATGCTGAATTAAAAGATAACTGTGCTGTTTAGTGATGATTTTTTAAATCCAGGTATCATACTAAAGCTACAGGAAGAAAAATCCCAAACTGGAACAAAACGCAAAAAATGGGGGTGCAGGGAATTCAAATTTACTCCCCAAGAGGTCGTTGGAAACCCTCTGTCTCCACCTTCACAACAGGCTAGCATTTAATGGATCAATAAAAGAAGTCAGAGGGATTGTGTCATGATACAGACCCCTTGCTGAGTCTGTGGCAAGATTAATGCCTCAAGGAGTAAAGAATAAGAAAGAATCTTATCATTTGTAATGGGATATTTGATATATTGTAGTTGTAATGCTTATGCCTGCAGATAAGTCCATACCTCAGCAGTGATTAACAGAAGTTCATGTATTCAATCTTTTTTTTAATCCTTTTACTGTCTTGTCAGGTTTAACTGTCTAAAATGTGGCTGCACAGGTGATGTTAAAGATGCAAGCTACAGATACAGATTGTCCCTAAAGATTGCTGACACTAATGATTTGTTTGACATTACTGTGTTTGGAAGTTGCTTAGATCCATTCTTTGGGGTCACTGCAGAAAATCTGCAGAGGTAAGGAGTGGGTTGTTTCTGACTATATAGCTGCTACTTTTTCTTTAGCTTGAAAAAAATTGCAGTGAGCATAGATGCTGGGGAGACGAGTGGGAAGAATTGCTGAAGTGTTTTCTTCCAGCATTTCCTTGGTACCCATCACCTTGCGAAAATGCTGAAGTTTGGTTTCTTCCTGAAATCTTGAAGTTTTGAGGTGAATTACGTTTCCGTAAGAGATCCTCCACTTGTCTAGTGAAAGCAGCTACCACCTGCTAAGTGACCTTTACAGTTTGGTTGGTTTGGCTTCTTCCTTGCATCCTTCCTGCTTTCAGATGATTGAATTTCCTTTGTCTAATGTCAGATTACTAAGCTGGCTTTTCCAGAGATTTAGTCGTATTTTCTTCTTCAAGATTTCAGAAGAATCTTAAAGTAAAGATAGAGCCTTTGGGTTTTGTTTTAACAGTTTGGATTAAAAAGAAAAAAAAGTAGCATGCGTCGTATAACTAAATTTTGCTTTAGCAAGGAGGGATTTCTGAGAAAGCCTGTTGGTCCACACAGCCTGACCACCCACATTATAAAGTTAAGACTTTCTAATATGTGAAACTGTTGGGATGGCCTATTTGGATACATCCGCTGCTTTCTCTGTTCTGTTGTTTTCCAACGCCTTCTGTTATCACTGGGTCGAAGATGAGCACTTTTTAAATCCTGTATTAGCAGCATTAATAATGTTCTTGTGGCAGGCACCCCACACTGGACTGCTGTGCTACTATGAGATGTGAAAACCGGAGTTATTTGCATGTGTTAGTATGGACACCCCTGTTACTGTAAAGGTGTGGGCAGAAAGGATGCATAAACAACAGCGACGTATTGTCAGTGTTACGCAGTCGTTGTGCTGATACAGTAATCACAGCCACACCCACAAGTTGTGTATTTATTAAACCTGTTCAGAGGGGTTGTTTTGTTTGCTTCTATTTCACTAACAAATTAAGTGAACTAAACAATCAGATTTATATGTTCATGGGTTTCTGGTTTTGGTCTATGCCAAGTTTAAGCTACTACGATATCTTCTCTTCAACCGGTGTCCTACCTATACTGCAGCTGAAACGCTGTGTAAGGCTTCCTCTGTTGGTCCAATACTTCTATATGTTTTCACTCAAGGTATATTCAAGACCTAAATCATCTGTCAGGAGAAACAAGCGCAGATACATCTCTAGGAGTGTTAGTTCAAGCAGTGGAAGCCTGTTTCATTGGAAAAAGATTTATATTTGGAGTGAAGGTAAGTTTTAATCCACATTACTCTCTTATAATGATTTTTTTCATTAGCTTGTATCCAGTTGGTGATGTAGACTGCATTACCAAAGCATCATGTACAACATCTTTGGGGAAGTGGAGAAAATTTAAGGCTAGGACATGGGAAGGATTCCGCTCCTCTTCCCTCAGACTCCTGTGTAATCACAGACGCATCCAAAAGCCATCTTGATTGGCAGTACTCAGCCTGACAGCCTGTCAGGGCTGCTTTTCAGAGAGCCTGAGCAGTGCCAGCTCCTGTGCTTATCAGTAACAGCTTGGAGTCTGTAAAAATTCATGTATGGTTCAGGCAAGAAGCAGACTGTCTTTTCAAGTACTGCCCTACCTTTCCCCTGACGTATAGTCTCCTGGTGTCTGAAAGGCAGAGACAAGCACATCCCGTTGCTGCATTTTGACATTTCAGCATTTAAGAGCATGTTTAAAAATATTGATAAAGTACAGCTGATCAACATATGCATCTGTGGCTCTTTTATGTGTTTAACAGACTTTGAAATATTACTTTTTACTAATATTTCCATAGAAAGTCTTCTAAGTTCTCTTCCAGTGGTGCTTGTGTGCATCATTCATATTATGAAGTCTCTGAACTAAATCCTACCTGGCAGGTGTTTTTCTTCTCCCACAGGTACTGTGAGGTTTGTATCTGAGCTGAGATTTTCCTACTGATGGACAGCATCTTAAGTAACAGAAGTTGGAGAACTTCATGGCTTAATTTCACTTAACTTTAACCATTCACCAGATCTCTAGGTCTGATGCCTTTATGTAGGAGAAGTAATCCTACACAGCAGCAGCCTCGTGGCTGCTCCTGCACACACAAGGCCTGGACACATGTTCAAAGACCATTTGTTCAGCCTTTGGCTGTAGACATTTCTGTGTAGTTGTGTTCAGCTCTGCATACAGTTCAGCTCTCCCAGATGAATCAACGTGACATACTTTTTTGAAGACTTACCTAGAAGGGTGTTGTCCTTGGCTAAAAGCCATCAGCCTCAACCTTTGCACAGACTCAGGGGGTAGGAGGATTGTTGAATCTGAAGATGGCTATATTTGCTTTTTTGGCCTCTCTGGCATTGCCAGACGTTGAGGAGAAGGTGAAAAAGGGTTTATCCACTTCTCAAAACAGTATCTAATTCCCTCTGCTTTTAATGTCATTTTTCACCTGTAATTTCTGTGTAGAGAGAAGCAGATTCTGTAGAGAACTGCAACTGAAGCTCCTCTGAAACGCTACTCTCCAAATAAACCCGAGAAGGTGAAGGTCGTAGCTTCTTTCACAGATGTAGCACACAGGAAACGCGGTGTTGGCTTTGACAGCTGAGCTGCCAAGGCAGGTATCTGGTACCAGAGTGCTTTGTTTCAAGTACTGCCCAGTGCCTCCCAGATAAAAGAGCACTGGCCTTGGGCAGCTGGCCGTTTGCACAGAACTGCACTGAAGGAAGCCCGGAAGGACCCAGTGCCCTAAAGGGAGGAAGAAATTTTCTGTGAAACCTGTCCTTAGAATTCCTGGTTGTTTTTCCAGCTCCAAAAGCTGCATAATTACAACAAGCAAAGAACCGCTCGCTATGATGCCCTTTATAGCCCTTGCCAGTGCTTAGTTCCCAGGGAGTACTGCTTTGTGTGACAGACTGTTTTGTGTCCTCTTCCCTGCAGATCCCGACAAAAAGCAGAACCTAAATTTAAGCCTGACTTAAAAGACATGCGTTAATTAATTTATTTTTTTTCTGTCGCAAAATAAAGCACTGCACTAAATTGTTTTTTCTTTTTCCTTCCAGAGTTGTGCCAGGGAAGATGGAGGGCATTCTGCTGCCAGCAGCGTCTTGCAAAACTGTTCCAGAATTAATAGAAGTACAAAAAAACTTACAGCTTGCCAGATCTTCCTGCCAAACACTGCTGTTACCGGTTTTACTGTTATCAGCTACTTCCATCGGCTTCTGCAGTCGGCAAAATTCAGGAGCTGTAATAACAGCTCATATTTACCTGATGTGTCTTCAGCTCCAGTTGATGAACCTGTCAGTGAGCTCAGCAGCTTGTCTAGCCTGAGCAGAAACTCCTGCTTTGTTCATTCTAGTGGCAGAGAAAGTTTTCTAGGGTCCTGGCAGCCATCCTTCAGCCTGACTTCATCTGTTGCTTGGGTAACAGCAGAAGACTTTCCCACTCTGGAGGTGGGAAAGCTTGTGAGTGAACAGCATGAACAAGAGGGGAAGCCTGTCTCTGTAGAATTGTGCAATGTAAACCTCAACAATCAAACTCTTTGGGATTCACAGTTCTGCAGCTCTTCTGTGAAGGAAGGGGATAAAGAGGAGGATAATGAATTGAGCTCACAGCCTCGTCAGACCGGCAGTGTCTCTGCAACTGATAAATCAGAGAGAGTATCCTCTTTAGAGACTGAGTATTCACATGGAAACAATTCCATTTTGTTACAGCATCCCTCGGAACTGAGGGGACAAAGCACTTACCTAAAGACTCTCACTGGAAATTATTCTTACCCAGAAAAATCCCACAACTGCCTTTTTTACAAGAGAGATGCCTCAGCTTCTAATCATGTAAATGCAGCTGGGGTGTCTCAGATGGACTCTATGCTTTGGGATGAGCTCCCATTCTCAGAAAGCCTAAATGAATTTTTAGCCAGAATAGAAGATGGTGAGAGTGTTGTAACATCACTCAGCCCTGATGCAGGCAAACAGGCCCTTACTGAAAGTAGCAAACTAGGTGTGAATCTGAACAAATCGTATCCCAGGCAAACCCTAGTAGCTGGTGATTTGCCAGAAGCAAGCATCTCAGCAAGGTTCTTACCACCAGCAGAGAATGATAGTAGGGAGAATACACTGTTTGCGTGTCTTCAGTCAGATGCAAATCCTCTGAGTGATGTGTCACAATATGAGTCTTTTTCTAGTGATCTACCTTCAGCTGACAAGCAAGGTGGAGTGTCTTGCTTTGTACCTAACCCTCATCTACCTGTTCTGTCCCTGTCCTCACCAGTTACATCCGAGCCTTCTATTTCCAAGGGTGTACATGTACAGTCCAAAGAAGCAAATGTTGACATTTCAAAATCATCTTGGCCTTTTATTGCTCTGCAGTGTGCTGCTGGACATGGAGAAACTTCCTGTTTAAAAAGGACCAAGGCAACTACCTGTATGCGGTCAGTGCACAAGAGCTGTTTAACTAGTTGTGAAAATAAAGAAAATTCTACACCAAGCCAAAGAATAAATCTTACCTTTATGGGGACATTGGACTCTGATCCATCAACTCCCAACAATAAAAGAAGGATATATAAAAGAGAATTAAAACCACTGACAGAAGTGTCAGAAAACACCTTCAAAATTTTCAATAGGAGAGAGGGGCCATGGAGCGATAGCTTCCCTGAAGGCAGCTACAATGCTTCTGCTGATCTCTTTGATGCAACTGCAAGAGAGGTAGAAAAACCTGTAGAATTCTTAAATAAATCATGCAATTCTTTACTAGAGGAAGATACTTTGACAGAAAAGATCACAGCTACTGGACTGGTGCTTCATCCTGGAGATACTCCCTGTAGCAGTTCAAAACCGAGCTCGTCCCTCTTACCCAGATCCTCTCCGGCCTTTACTCAGCACAGCACACCGGTCACTTTTTCCTTTTGTGAGTCAGGAGGCAATTCAGTTTGTGCTCAAGACTTTATTCCTTATTCACAGTCGACTCCTATGACAAAACCTCTCCAGAAACTGTGGCCTGGTGGGGAAAGAAGCTCTTTCATCACCGTCTTCACCCCTAAAAATCCCACTAAAATCCATTCCAAATGCAAGCGATCCAGGTCTTCCTTTCAAAACACTCTGTTGCAGCAGCTCACTGGCAGGTTGGTGAAACGTGAAAGGCCAAGTAACAGGGAAGACAAGGAAAGCAGTAGCTCTGTTTCACAGCAGTTCCTTAACAGCCAACTGCCGCCCAACTTTGAAGAGTGGATCCCTCCATCTGCGAATAAAAAGCTGAAAGCTTCTGCATCTTTAAACTTCAAAACAGTCAGCTGGGCTACTGACTTGCAATCGACCTGTGGGCACACTAGCAGGAACCCTATTTGTGAAAGGAAAGAGACCAGAGAAAATGATACGCACTTCCGAAATGAGAGATTAAAGCCTGGGGATCCAGCCAGGATTCTAACACCTCCTGTGTCTGCAGGTGTCACTGAGGCCTGGTTTTTAAATGACACGGTCCTGGAAACTTGTTCTCCTTCAGAAGGCAAGAATCTCCTCTCAAATCCAAGTTATTCAGGGAGTATATTGGAAGGGGCGAATGGCTGGTCTCCTGAGTTGTTCTTCCAAGCACAGACTCCTTTTTCCAAAAAGCAAAAATACTAAAAAGATATTTCTATACTGTGGGGTTTTTAAGTTATTTTAAAGGCTTTGGGGAAGCAGCCACTAGAAAAAAACCCAGCTATCGAATAATTAAATTGTTTATACACCTATTGGCATATGTCTTCCTAAGATGAGTTATGTTTATTTACAGATCTTTGTACCGCAGAAATGGGGGAAAGCACAATTTGCTAGTATATTTTATTGTAAATTAACTCCAGAACGTGCAATAAAAACTTTTGTAAATGTGTATTTAATAGAGCTCGGTTTATCACGTACAGGTAGGTGAAGCATATTAGCGTTCAGTCTTGTCTTCCCATCACAAGAACAGATGGACATCAGGTGAACATCCAGGTGAGTCCACATCCACTCCATATTCTTACCTGATGACTCTCTATGGAGAAGGGCCAAGTTTTCATCAAATAATTTCAAATATCCTTTGGGACGCTCACATCTGAGCCCACCTGGGATCTTATGACAGGGCTGAGTTGGGTGGAGGGGACTATCCTGAGAGGTTGTCAGCGGCTTCCAGCTTTCATGTAGGCTTTTTCAAGTTAAAGACTGACAGGATCCTGACAGTGTCTTTCCTCTTGCTTGCTCTGGGATCTTCCACATCCTCCACCCAGAACAGCTGCATTTAGGATCATTGAACAGAGAAATCTTGGAGCTGGTGCTGCAAGTTTGTAGGTCAGGTCCTGCAGAAGGATTTGGGAACCCGATGGTCAAGCATTGCATCAGCCTGAAAATGCAGATGTCGAACCAGAAGCAGTTATGCTCTTTTTTTTTTTTTTTTTTGAGATGTAGAATGAACATTGTGATTGATGACAAGGAGAGTTTACTTGGTTCATTCTCTGCTACAAGATCAACATTTTGATGTTCCTGTGAGGCTGCACTTCATTTCTAATTCACCTACTTAAGCCCCAGGCTCAGTGTTTGTTCAGAAGAGTTTTGTCCCTGCATGCAAGCAACAAATTGTATTGATATGGATAACTGGTGCACTCACTTTAAGGATATAAAGATGCCACCTCTGCCTTAGGTAACCTGAGAGGCAGAAGTTGCTGGAAGTTAGAAGAGTATTGTGGGAATTAATCATTTTGTGCTTAGTTGCCCCTGTATTTCACTTACTATGTGGTGTTAGTCACTGTTGGAGTTGGGGCTAGAAGGGCTTCTTGTGTGACTGAAAGGCTTCTCTGACTTTATGTAGGTACCTCACTGGGCCACATACACAAACCGACGTGTTAAGGCAGGACCTGCCAAAGACAGATAATGTTTGGGATGGATGAAAAAAACTTCCAGACCTATGGCATTGGAGCTGTAGTCTTTGTGTGCCTTTATACCTGTTCCATAAAATAGTTATGGACCTTCTCATTATTTTCAAGAAGCTCAGGGAAATACGAGGGCATTTACTCTCACCACACCGCCTGCTATTTTCAGCAGGGATCACCTTTAAACTATGTGTAGGTAAACATGTTCAGTTTCACAGTCTCTGCCCTATGTACTGTATCTTCTAATCAAGTGCACTTCTCACTGAGAGATGGGAGGGAGAAGAGAATTTGAAATCAAACGAGCTGCTTCAGCACCTGAGAAGGGCATTGATGAGACACAGCCTCTCCTATCAAGGGTACGAGTGTACTGAGTCTCCAGACATTCCTGCAGGCTGGATGAAGGCAGTTCCTCATGGCTACACAGCAAGTCTGCACAGCAAATTCACTTTACAAAGAAGCCTTTCCACAGTAGTCAGTGATGGTTCTTTGTTTTGGTTTGGGTTTTTATTTGGGGGGGGATGTTTTTCACTACTTACAGCTGAGACAGGCTCAAAGACTTGCCTGATGTTCAGAAAGCTCTGGATATCACTGAAAGACCTTAACCAGCAAACCACCTTTTCTCCTCGCTGTCCTACTCAGCAAGATACTGAAGCACAACCCAAAAGTTCTTCCTGATGTTTAAGGATGCTGCATTGTTACAGAGCCAAGCCTAGATCCCTGTAGTCACTGAATGCTAGGCATAAGCAGAAGAAAGAGGAACATCAAGTTATAACAAAAAAGGGGCAAAAAGGGCAGAATTATACACGGTAATTTGATGCCCAAAGTTACTTCAAGCATTGTACCAGTGAGTGGTGGTGTTTCTTCAGTGCTGTGCCAACAGCGCCCGCCTAAACCACCATGGGCAGGACGCGGCAATGCTGTGGGTGAGGGATACACAGATCCCTGTGCAGGGCTTCTTGCCAAAGCGCCAGGATGGCAAGAGAAGCAGCCGTGCACAGGGAAGGCAGTATTGAGAGGTCTAAGGCACCAGTGCTCAAACAACTAAAACTTGAGACTAGTCATTTGTACTAGAGCCTCCCACATAGTACAGGACTACAGTATCACCGGCTCTTTAAGCACTCCCTGGTAATGAACTGGACAAACATCCACTTTCTCAGGGGGGCTAGATCTGATCCACATGATACACCAGAGACTTGCTGCGGCTGACTGTGAAACACTGCCAGAGCTTCTCCATCACACGCTGATAGCATCTTGACATGAAGCGTTTTGTCCAGCATGAGTGATTTTATTCAGCAGAGAATTCATCCACGTACTATGGTGATAGCTTCAGTGCAAGCTGATGTGATTATAATTATAAGCTTGTACAAAAAAAAGAATAAAGCTCAGCATGTTTAATTCTGAAGGTAATAAAGCTCCTAGAAATGTGTACTGGGTTTGTGGTTGATTCCCTATGCATACAAATCCATAAATCAAGACTAGATTTTAAATGAGGTAGGACAGCCTGTACGATACTATTGAAATTAATGCAGGGCAGTCAGATCTCCTGCGCTTTGTGCAAGAACACTGCACACAGAGAGACCAAAAGTACTGCTGTGTGACAGGCCCCCGTCAGCAAGACAACATCTTCTGGGCAGAGCTCCCCAAGTGCTCAGTAGGAAGACTTTGTACATGAGGAGCTGGAGGAGAGGCAAGAAGCTGTCTTAGTTTTGCTCCTGTAGTCTGTCAGCCTGACATTTCTTCGCCTGGGTAGTTGGTTCTCTTTTCAGAGGGACCCTTTGTACTCCTACAATCCTTTTACCCACAGCAAAGCCTGGCACAGGCTGTGCCTGCGCTGCTACACCTGCTGAACAGAAAGGTTGCATGTCCCGCCAGTTACATGCTCCTTGCAAGAAAGAGCTGCCAGTCTTCACCTGCCCATTACCTTTCCCCAGGGAAAGTGTGGTCTGGCTTCTCCAGCCCTCCTCTCTTTCCGTAAATGCTCAATTTCTGAGCTGTCTGGGCTTTAAAGATATTTTCCTCCTCTCCCCTTGTCCAGTTCCTACCTAGAAGCATGCAGGGACCTTTCCCCTCTCCAGATACCTCACTCTGTTTTATTGCTGACTCAAATTGCCAGCTTCCTGGGGAACACAGAGCAGATGGCCCAGCCCTCATGTCAGACATTTACCAAGGAAGGAGCTTCAAGGTCAGAGGAAGAGGCAATAAAAGACACATGGTGTCTTCAAGCTTCACAGCTCATTTCCCAGTGTAAGAGTTAGCAGAAGTCACCTTTGATGTGGAGCAGAGTACAGGGGAGGAAACCTGATCCTCAGAGCGAGTCAGAGCACAAACTGTATATATTGACCAAAAGAATAAAGGCTTAAAATGGGAGATCTTGTCTAAAAGGAGTCTAGGCCCCCAGAACAGCAGGTCATTGGGGAACTCTCGTGGAGTTCTACAAGCATGAAAAGAGCAGGTTGAAGAAGTAGCATTTAGGAAAAAAAAAAAAGGCACTGGGACAGAGAATAAAGGAAACTGAGGCATCATCCAACCCTCATCTTCAACACAAACCCAGCATCTTGTTAGGGCAAGAGTTCCAGCAGCTACAGGTTTGCAGTGACCATGAGTGAAGATAGTTCTGTCAAAGACCACCCTCTAGTGACTGATGCCGGCATTTCTTTGGCATTTCAATCTCTCGTTTCAAATACTTTTTTTTCTCCTATTGTAGTGCAAAGGGATATCGCTCCCATGGACAGCAGCTCTACTTTTGCTCTTCTCGTGAGGTCCCAACGCTGTGAGAACCTTGGTATCCTCAACCCAAGCAGAAAAGCCTTAGTAGCTATTCACTTGTTGGTCTGATACTACATCATGCCAAGTGAACCTGTCTTGTACTCATTTTTTAAAGACAACTTTGCTTTGCAGTTCAAAACAAAAGAATCAAACAAACCAAACACTTTAAACACCAGGTGGAAAGGATTAAACATTTATTTACATACAGATACATATGTCAGCAATTTCTAAGTATAAAAAAGGACATTACAAATAAACATGAAGCATCATACATTCATCATCCCGGTCATCCAAAATACATTCCTTTCTCAACCCCACTGTACCACACTTGACCACGAGAACTTAAAAAACAACAGACAAGCCAAATGCTTCTGGACAGTCAATGATTCACAGTTTGGCGATTTGCTAGCATCTACACCCTCCCCAAAGAAGAGCACCACCCCAGCAACTCAAGATCAATGGTCCGACCAGCTGTAGTGCATTTTCTCCACTGAAATGGTTGTGCTTAATCAACATGAAACACATCCTCTCCTCATCCGTCTGGCCACGTGTTTAGGAATCAGGGTTCTTGCTAAAAGTCTGTACATTGTGCTAAACTGACAATTGTTGGGGAAAAGACAGCAGATGTCTTGCAAGAAAAACTGCAACCCAGGAAATTCTTTTAATGCTGTGACTTCCCTGGCATGGAAGTTGCAAACAAAATGTTGCTTTTAGCGGTTAAGCAGGTGTTTAAACTAAAATTCAAACTACAGTTGATGGTATAAAGCATACTTTGTTCATGCTGTAAAAAAAAAATAAATATATTACATGCTTCAATATAGATTTGGTAGTATTCAAAGCTGAGAGTAATTCAGGTTTTCTCCTGAGGAAATGAAGTTGCTTTTATAGCATGTCTAAAAATGATCATAGCTTTCAGGAAAATAGGAAACATTTTAGACTCAAAAGCTAAAGGTAATGCAGAGCACGATAAACTTGTCAGTTAGATAACATTACAAAGGGAAACAAGCCAGTAAACATAAAATTAAAATGCCTACTCAAAGTATTAATGAATTCATATGAGCGCGGGGTGAGTCTTTCTGTATAGATCAAAGGCAGTTTGGAAAAAATCTTATGATCTGCAAATTCACAAAACAGCCAAATACGTGCAGCAGAACAGAGTGAAGTGGAAATAAAAGAGGAGCAGAAAGAGCCTTGTCCCATATTGACAGCTGAGTGACTGCAGCTGCTCCAATCTCAGTTCTGTTGTGTTGGGTTTTTTTTCCTTTTGTAAACAGCTGTGGGAAATGAAATGGATGTGACATATCTGCAGCGCATCTTATTATGTTAAAAACCACAGCACACTTCAGATTACTTCTCTAATATCCAGAGATACACTTGTCACTCCAAACCAGCATAGCAACAAGCACTGGGCTTCCTCCTTACTCCCATTAGATGACCTTGTCTCCCCCAAAACGTCATCCTAAGAAGTTAGTTTTCCCCCTTAAGTGCTGCCTGTATGTGGGGGCCAGCGGTCAGGCTTTCTTCCAAACAGTCTGCAAGAGCTGAGCCAACAGCAGTGCCTGAAATCACAGCAGCTTCCCCCGCCACAGACCAAACGTTTTATTCTCGCTCCATTAAAATGTCAAAACAGCTTTCCCCTCTCCTCTCCTTCCCCCTCTATAAAGGTTTGACTGCTGGGGACACCACAGCCATTACATTTACTAAAGCTTGTGCCAGCAATGCAACCCAGACCCTGGGAGATACTCACACCCGAGTGACAGCCCAGAATGACTCTTCTCCCCATGGCCTTAAGTCTATCTGGATGGAGAGCAGCACCCATCTGCTCACTGAAAATACACTCACTCGCACCAAACCCCCACCATTTATTAACATGAGAATCTCCTGTTCTGGTCCCGTAAGAAGGGAAACATTCCTTACAGGATGTCCCAGCTGAGAATGGGCTTATCAACTTAGTTAGAGGTTTATGATCATAGTAGGAAACTTGATGTAGCACTGAAATGAGCCAGAGATGGTCTTCCAGAAGGAAGCCAAAGCAGGAGTCAGATCCAGTGGTTCATGCAACCAGGACTGTTTCCAGTCTGAGACCTCCACAGTGCTCGAGGCATGAACAGTATCGGGAAGGAACAGATCAATGGATGAAAGGTACAAGAGTAATCAGGCTTTGGAAAGCTTCAAGGTTTGCATTCATGGAACACCAGACACAACAGAGCCCTTGATCACTGCCCATGAAAGCAGAAGAGTACTTCTAACAACCCCCGTCCCACACACAGCTAAAACCATGACTGACATAGGTTTTGGCCATACCAGGTGCCTGTGGACCAAGGCTGGACTCCAGAAGATGCTCAGCAGGGGCACCGCCACGCTGCACTCACAAGCCTGCACATCCTTGGGAACGTTACCCCAAGATAAGCCATAGTGGGAAAAGCAAAGGTGCAAATGTGCAGGTGGCATCTGCTTCTTGAGTTTAATTGTAGATTAACCAGAGCTAAAATTATCTTCCAAGCTTGCTGGAAAAGGATAGCTGGTTCGACAAACGTGATTGCATCCAGGAAGTGCTAATAGCTAGTTACTAATAGGAAAACAGAGACAATCTCTGAGCACAGCACAGCCAGATCCTGTTTATCCAGACAGATGAGCTGAGCTGCTAACCCTAGCTATACTCTTAAAATCAGTCTAATTTTCCACTGGCAACATTTGCAGCCTGATTTGCACTCATTGCCATCTCCTTTTCTGCTCTATCCAGGTTCTTTCTCCCCAGCTACCCAGCTGACTGTATCTGAAGAGGCAAGTATTAATGAGATGAGGGCCTTTTTCTTCTATATCTGTGGCTCCCACTTGAAAAAAAAAAACAAACCCAAACACCCTCAACTCACATGGCACAGTTTTTAATTCTGGTTTAAGTTACAGCTCATTCACATGAGAGGAAAAGGGTGTGATGGCACCCATGGGCGATGGCAGCTGGCAATCCCTCTGGGCTGGATATAGTACAGTACAGCAAAGGAGACTTTGGGTCAGTTTAACGAGGTGGTGATTAGTGAGGTAAGTCAGAGCAACGCAGAGGGCTACTTTGGGAGCCTTGCATCACAGTCAGTGGGATTACCCTGTTGTCTTGTTTTCCTAGCCAAGATAAATCCTAAAGCGAGGCAGATGGGAGATCTGTAACCTCTATGGCACATTTAACTGCGGCTTGAGTGGATGATCACATTTCAAAGACAGGACCAGTTCCCGATGAGGCTGCTTTGCTTAGGATGCACTCCTAGAAAATCAAGCTCGTGTTTCTCCACTGCTCAGCATCATAAGACAAAAAAGACTGTCCTGCAAAACGATCCTTCCCTGCTTGTGAGCAGTAACTAGAACAATTATTACCCACAGCACCAAGAGAACAGACTTGATGCAAGGAAAAAGGATGATGTCAAGAGTCAAATTTGTTCAGATAAGCAAGTAAAGATTATAAACTGAGTAAGAAAATACTTTCATGTAACAACTTTCACAAGGTTTTCACTATTGGAGTTGATTAGAGTATCTCCTTTGGCTCCAGCGGGTTTTCTGGTGAGCCCTTAATGTACGTCAACAATTCAGAGAGTTTCCATACTTGCTCACTAGGAGTTCACAAAGTGTCCTGTAGAAACACATTTTTTCTAACAGATTTATCTCAAAAAAGTCTTTGTTGGTAGGAACAACCTGTACAACGATATCGGGTGCTTTGATACCCAAAGCAAAATAATGCACAAGAATTTCTAACGAGACACAAATTCAAAGCATCCCTTATTAAAGTCTAGAGCGATCAAAAGCTAAGCCACAGGAGCACTTTTAAGAGGATGGGATTGAGAAAATTCTGAGCGAGTAGAACCACCTCCTTACTTTGCATCCTCTGCTCCACACAGTCACCTTTCCTTTTGCACAAAGGTCTTGTGTGGGCCACAAAAGTCTGCCCCACAGCCAGGAGAGGGTTTCTGTGACAGTGTCTCCAGCCATAATCAGACCACGATGGCACCATAGGTCCCCAAAGGGCAGCATATCCCGTGTGTTTGCTCAGCCTATTTTAACAGCTGGAGAATTTCACCTCTTTTCCAACTGAATTTAGTCTCCGACTACAGAACTCATGCCAGCTCAACATCTCAGCCTGATTTACCGGCAGTTCTTCATACTGAAAAGACAAGCGGAAAAGCAGCTGAACAAACAGCAGTCCTTAGGGATAACAAACAAGGCAAAACCCAGTGGGTTTGACAATCACTAATTGCATCCCTTGTCAGCAAAAGTTCTGGAAACGCTGTTGTCCCATGTGAGTGCACCCCCCATGCTTCCGCATCACTAATTTCAACTTTCCCTCTTTTCAAATCACTGTCTCCTGTGTCAACCTCAGTTTGCTGCTGTTATTACTGATGCTGAAGGAATTCGATAGCCATTAACTGCTAAACCTAGACTAGCAGGAGCCAACTGTTACCGATAAAGCTATTTCCAAAAAAGACAAACAGCACCAGCAGGCTGACAGATTTTAAGGGCTGTTTTGTGTGTTCTACAGCAAAGAACAAAGTATCTTGCCTGACAATTTATCATGTGTGGTTTTCATTAAATAATAACCACAAAGCCATTTAGCATTCAGCACAAACACATATCTGACTGCACGCTCGAACAACTTACCTGTATATTAAATCAGGACTTCAGTGTCAGAGGTAGGAAGAGGCACCCAGCATCCCCTTCTTTACAGGGCTCATAATTTTACTTTGTCCATCATAATTCTTCGACCTGAAGGGCCTTTTTCTTCCCCCCCCCCCCTTCAGCACTTCCCTCATGGGGAACATAAATAAGAATAGAAGGGAGTCATGGCTTGCCCTAGTAAACTGGCAGCGTAAATACCCAACTTAAAACACCAACGAGTAATTCCCATGCAGCAATCTGAAGCACAGAACATTTGGTGGCTTACCCAAGATCAGTCTGACTGAATCAGTGATTGAACTGGGGAAAAAAAAAAAAAAAGAAAAAGAGTTTAGACCATCCAGTTTTCAGGAGCTGGTTTTACTAGTCTCTGAAAACAGGTTTGCTGGGTGAAGCAAACATCTGTTGACCATCCAATAGTGGCTTCTACTTGGAACTACTCATTGTGCTAAAAGTGTCCAGAAAAGGTCTTATTATGGGGCTAGTATAAAAACTAATATCCACCTAGAAACAAGATTACTCCATGGTTGTGAACACATCACCCTGAAAACACATCAAAACGTAGCAACTACACTAAAAGCAATGCTTTGCTCTCTTGATAGTAGAGAACATTTTCAGTCAAATTTGGAGCCGTTGTATCAATTCTGCATGGCTTTGGGACACTTGACCCAGTAAGCATCACAAGGTTTTACTGACAGTTCTCTCAAAAATCCACTCCTCTAGCGAGGTATGGGTCGTAGTTGGAGAGTTGATTGTCAGATAATTGGGATTTGGATTTTTTTAATCTCCTTTTATATTTCAAGGCTTTGGTCACTATGCCACAGCACCACATCATCATTCGCAGTTGGTAGGGCTCCTGTTCTATTTGGGAAGCCTTCAGCAGTGGATCAGACTGTAGAAGAGAAACCCTCAGTGCTACAAGGAGAGGTGGGCTGTATGCACTAGAAAGATACTCAAGGGCGTAGAAAAATAACTGCTGCAAAGGAGTTGCTACAATAAAACAGGTTGTTCAACAGGCTGTGTGTTTGTTAACTGCAGAAAAAGGCAAGTTTCAAACTACAGCTTCGGCTCATGACCTTATAAAATGTTGCACATTCCACCACTGTTTTCTTTCAACTTTTTAAGTCTACCCAGAATAAACCCTGAAAGGGATCAGTTCAGATTTATCCCTGGAGAAGCCAGGTACTTCACTGCAACACAGCCCAGCTGCAGCACGCCACCCCATCACAAAAGCCCATCACTGGAGACTGAATCCTTACATGAAGAAGATAGGCTAGCCATAAAAAGAACCAGTGCTCTGAGGTCGCAAGGCAAGTAGCCTCCAAAATAATCACCAGCAGGTTAGGAAAGCACTGGAAAAAAGAGACTTTAGAAACCTCAAAGTGAATATCCAAGAAACCCCAGTTAGCAGTTTCTGCTATTTGACCAGTTCAGCTTGTCAGTCATGATAAATCTAATGAGTTCAACCTCCAGAAGTGATGCAAGAAGCACTTCAAAATGCATTTCTAGTGGTACTCAGCAGGCACGAAAAGTACCTGCCCAGCTGCGAAGCTTTTGGAAATGAGCCTGAGAAACCCACGGGTGTTTCAGTGGGCAGTCTCCTTTCTCCTTGAGTAACTCTAACAAACAGCCCTGCCCTATTTTTCATCAATCACACTCTGACAAGTCCAGCATCTGGCAAGTAAAGAGCTTTTACAAATTAAATATACCCAGTATTGATTTTTAATTTACATGTCACCCTACATGTAACAGCCTGAGCCTTGCTCTAAACCACTACCTAAAAAGCTGCGCAGAATCGGCTGTCCCAGCGTCGGGTGGTCCTCACAACATCAAACGAGGCTGAATTTGGCAGTTTGGGGAATGCTCAAGAAAAACATTGCTCTTCAGCACAGGCTGTACCACACAGCAAAAGCCACCAAGTCCTGCACATTTCTAAATCCTCTGGGTTACACCACGAGTAGAGACTGAAGAGGACCAGGTCAGTGCAGCAGATGACGTCCCCCAACATCTCACACTGACAAAAGCTCTTTGCTAAATGTCACCGAAATGACAAACAAGATTTGTACCACAGCTTCTACATCTCCCTTTTTACCACTAGTCATGAAAGTAAAGAGTGACCTAAAAATAGCAAGAAAAGATTAAAAATGGACATATGACACACTGATCCCCTCTATGACATAGAGTCAGTTCCCCATCACAGATCAAAGGCACAACATGACAAAGCCCGAAGATGCCTTTTCAGAAAAATGTGAAAAAGCATTTTAAAATGCCTTTTTGTAAAAATTATTATTCTTTTCAAGAAGTACTTATTGGCAGCTGTTTATGTCAACACAAAAGCGCTGTTATAATCTTCAATAAGAGACAAATAATATTAAATTGATTAAGTCTAAATGACAGCATATCACAGCCACATAATTGCCAGGAGAGACTTATCCAGATTAGGGGAACTGAAATCAAACTTCTAAATGCCAGTTTTCATGAGCGCATTTCACTGTCTTCCAATTTCACTTTACATTTGCAACGTGTTATTTGCATATGGCACCAGAGGTGTAGTAACATTGCAAACTCCATAGTGCTTCCACTTCAGGGGTTCAGTAGAAAAAAAAATTGCCTAAACTCAAGTCTGGGATTAAGAGTACAAAACATGTTGTGGCTCTACAACCCTGAACCTGAAAGCTACTCTAGCAGAGAGACTGGATGCCAAGAAGACACCTTCAAGAGCATCTTAGAGAAGAGTTTCACGAGACGAGCGCTTGGATGGGTCAGACACGGAATGATACCACTTGCAACCCATCACTATTTCCACTTAGCATAAAAAAACCCCACACCTACAAAATTTTCTGCCTGTCTTTCAACAAGAACCATATCTACAAGCTTTATTTTTAAGCCAGACGTATTGCAGACTGCCACTTCAAACTGTGCTCTCTTTGAACCCTTACACACAATCCGTGCACGCACAAAATTTTCGGTCATGTCTGGTGTGCTTTTTTCCAATTCCACCAATAATCTTTCCCAAGGCTAATTTTTCACATTAGGACGTTGCTAATTAGAGGAGGAACACTTAATTTTCTTTTTTGTTTGTTTGTTTTAATTTATTTTTTTAATTCTGAAAAGTCTTTTCATGCTGTGTTGGATATCAAAGAAGCACAGTCCTTTCCCATTATGCTCAGGCCTAGAAAAAGAGGTAACAAGATTTTTTTTTTTTTATTTTTATGAACAGTGCTTATTAGTGGTTTGTTTTTTTCCTAACCAGTCTAAGTTACACATTCAGAGGACAGTAATGTAGTATGACTACGTTTGGTCTACGGAATATTTGCTGAACTGCTAGCACCAAAGGGAGCAACTGAGCTGTATCCACGTCTTCTTCAGTCTTGAAGATGTTGAGATATGTAACCTCTTCTTTTTTTTTCTTTTTTTTTTTAATTTTATGTTTATGAAAGTGCCTGTAGATGAGAGACATAACACTATTTCAAACACCAGAGTCCTCCAAGAGGATGCGCGGGCAGACGCTATGTACATGTCCTAAGAGCTCACTCGCTGTCAGCCAGGAAGATGGCCAGTGTAGTCCAGGGTCAGTGTTCGTTGCTGTATTTTTTTTTTAATTTTGAAAAGGACCAAGCACATCATTCTGTATGAGAGATTTTGATCTCTTCAATATCTTCTTTAAGACAGGCTGCTCAAGTCTCCCATAGAAGGGAACACAATAGCTCCTGTTCTGTGTTACATGAAGCACTTGCACAACTCTTCCTAACTTGCTCCGGAGACTGCAAGAAAAATGAGATTTAAATCATGTTTTATTCTGCTACATTGCCATGCAGCCATCAGCCTGCCATGCTTCCAGGTCTGCAATCTGACTCAGGTTAACTCAGATGGGCCAAAGTGGCAGGAATTCCTTTCAAGTAGATAAATCCCAGAAAAAAAGAAAAAAAAATCCTCTTGGCCCATGGCGGAAGGGAAATCACATGCCATCTCTTTAATTAAAATTACAGCAAGTCAAGTAGCTGATACTTTTCCCCTCTCCTGGTAAGGGGGATGAGACATTGTTCACAAGCGTGTTCTGTCGTGCCTCGCTGATCAGCCGGCAGGCCAAGTCCAGGAAGAGTTTTTCCACATTATCCGATTCTTTCGCCGAGGTTTCCAGGTAGTACATGTCCTGTGCTTCGGAAAACTCTGCAGCTCTTTGCTGGGAGACTTCCCTCCTGTCAGCTAAATCAATCTTGTTACCTGCATGCAGAAAATATTTTGGAAAAGGAATTAATTCAACTTCCAAAACAAGAGACACAGAGGTTGATGAAGGATAAAGAGGAGTTTGGTGTTGTACGGATGGATGGACAGTGGTTTTGATGTGAAAGTCTTAGTGCTTGCTCTCCCCTCCAGTTAATGGATTCCTGATACACCTGATCAAGTTCATTTAATATCAGCTCATTTAATGGAATGTGCCCTGTGAACATCCGAGTCAGCTTTAATTTAGCACCAGTGCATCTGTTTGCTGCTACCAACTGACGTTACAGGATTTCCATTTTAACATCTATTGAAAATTCTCCTGTTGCTCTAAGGAGCACTTAAAGTGTCAATTATAGCACATGAGACACTAAACGTGACATTTCTCACGTCATTACAAGCTTTAAAAGAAGGCTGGCATGGAAGGCAGCTTTCTTATTTCAATATTCCCATGAAGGATTTGGCTGTTGAGGCTAGAAGAGGGATGGGCTTGGGGGCCACTCACAGAGCGAGTGGGGCAAGAAACCAGCCCCTTCCTTTGCAAAGCTCAGTTCAGCAGAGACTTGATTAAAGCCTCAAGCAAGCATCTGGTATGTTTATACCCTATTACCAGGCACTTCATGTCAAACATGACGTTTTGCCATAAATTAATCATACAAAGGAGATAACAGACGAGAACTTGCAATAACAGGGTGCTGTGTCCAGGGACCTGGGATATTCAGGAGGAAACATCTCCTGGCCTCACTTCTATCAGCAATTTTGTGAGAACTAGTGGGAGGAAAAGACTGCACTTCCACTGGCAAGCCAAGTCTCGCCTCCCTCCTCTCACCAGAGATCTCCTTTCCTTCCTGATAAAGCAGTTTCCTGGACCTGGTGTACACAATGAAGTTACTTTTCTAAACAAATTATCACCCAACACAAGCAGTTTATGGGGGTCACCATTTTCAGAGCGAGGGTTACGACTGTTATCATTTATATTTTGTGCCGTAGACATTGATAATGAACTTAATGTTCCCTAAAAAATATATACATTTGTTAGTCGTACATTCATTATTTCTGCATCATACACTTCTCATGGAGTATAACAAGCTTCTTGTGTGGCAGCTCTGCAAATCCCCAGGCTCACTTGCAATACCACTGGGGCATGTAAAGCTCAAAAGATTTTTTTAAAGCCATCTTAAACACATTTTACAATCCTGTAGAATTTTTCCTTTGAACAGCAGTATATTAAAGGTGATAACCTGGTTTTCTCCAAGTTATTTCTCCATTGCTCTTTATATATTCTTGGGCCCTTAGAAGCTAAATCCTGACTAACAGACGCTGAAAGCAAAGCATGGAAAAGCGCGGGTAGGCAAAATAACCTTCACCTTGTTTGCAGCAGACAGATGGCCCGAGGTCTGCTTTACCTTGAGTTGAAGCACTACAGATTAACATAACGTTCAGTTACTTATTTTCAGTTTCCCTAAAATCCATGCAAAAGCACCCAGTTTTTCAGCTCTATCCCACCTATGAATGTTATGATCCACACAACCATCGCATTCTGATCTGGTTCCCAGATCTTGAGTCCCTCAATACCCTGGTTATTCCACAGCTGTGGGGTACAGCAACCCAGAGAAACCCCCAATTTGAGCAGATCCTTGTATATTTGTAGAGATCCAAGCTGGGACACACAAGGCAAACTGCTCTATCCCTAGCTCAGTTGGTAGCTGCACCATCAACACTTTAGTCCCATATAGGACCGACTGGTGGGAAGCAGAATCACAGAACAGTTTGGGTTGGAAGGGACCTTAAAGATCATCTAGATGCCCACCCCTGCCATGAGCAGGGACACCTCTCACTAGACCAGGTTGTTCAAAGCCTTGTCCAGCCTGGCCTTGGACACTTTCAGGGAGGAGACATCCACAGCTTCTCTGGGCAAACTGTTCCAGTGCCTCATCACCCCCACAGAAAAGAATTTCTTCCTACTATCTAATCTAAATCTACCCTCTTTGAGTTTGAAACCATTACCCCTTGTCCTATCCCTACACTCCTTGATAAACAGCCCCTCCCCATCTTTCCTGTAGCCCCCTTTAAGTAGTGGAAGGCCGCTATAAGGTCTCCCTGGAGCCTTTTCCAGAATGAACAACCCCAATAAGTACTCACCTCTGCAAGAAACAGCCTTGGACCTGAGACAGGATCACACTTTGAGAAGTGCCTGTGGTGTCCTGAACACTACTACAAGGACCTTGAGGTTATTTGCAGAAGGAACGGTCCAAGTACCGGGTCCTGCACCACGGGTGGTTACAACTCTGGCCAGCAGCAAGATCGGCCACACCAGCTGGAACACCCAGCACCACCAGTTCTCACAGACACCAGGTTTTCCTCCTGCAAACACCTTCATCTGCACCAACCTCCCGACACGCACAGCTCAGCCCCTCATCACAGCAGCCCGCTCAGGGCGGCCGTCACTTACCCACTAGCACGGTGATGACCTTGTTGCTGGCATACTGCTCGATCTCTCGCAGCCACTCGGGGAGGCACCGGAAGGATTCTTCGCAGGTGATGTCGTAGGTCAAGATCAGCGCGTTAGCGCTGCGATAGTAACTCTGCGTGATGGAGCGGAATCGCTCTTGTCCCGCCGTGTCCCAGATCTGCAGCTTTTGGCATAACAAGGAAGGGTGGGGTAAAATGAAAGAAAAAAAAAAACTGCTTTTTTAATTTGGTAGCAGCACTGTTTTGACCTAAAAAAAAAAAAACTCTTTCAGGGTAAAACCAGTGCTGGGAAAGCACTTAGCTCTTCTCTCCTTTGGCTTCCCTTCCCCCAGCACTTTTTTGTTTCCATTCCTGGACTCGCGGATTGAAATGCAAGGCACAAAGTCAGCTGGCACCGCAGCCGACAGCCTCTGGACACCACAGGTCTGCAGGCTTCCACGCGACTCCAGCATCTCCCTCCGCTGCGGACGGAGCTGCTGGCCTGGAGTTACAGCGCAGGCGCTGGAGAGAGAAAGTCGCTTCTCCTGCCCCTGAAGTCCAACCAACAGCAGCATCCGTCCGAAGAAGAAAGAAGAAAGCCTCTCCTCTGGCTCCCAAAGCTAGTTCTGGTTATCCTGCAATGCTGCGCTGACGGGTGGAAACCACGAGATCGAACAAGGAGCTCAGCTGAAGGCTGATCTAAGGACTCATAGCACATTTCCTCTCTTCACCCATCTCACCCAGCTGCCCACTGCCTGCCTTCCCACCACACTGTCCTGGTTTGAGCTAAACACAACCAATTCTGTTCTGGTTAACACATCCTTAACTATGTCAAAGAGGTCACGAGCGTTTGCCAAATCCTCTGGGTCCAGGAAGACAACATACATTTCCCAACACAAACTAAATTCATATTTTTTATATAATTTGATAGTTTTTGGTGGGTCAACAAAACCCCAACTCTTCAAAAAGGCAAAGAAACAAACATCCAAAATTAAAACATTTCAGGATAAAGGAGTATTTCTTTGCTCCAGCTTTGATTTTTTTTTTTAAAGCACTCCTCCCTGAAATTAAGTATGTGAAAGGGTGACTTCCAGCCAGGATCCTGTGTACTTTGGGAAGGAAAAGGTAAAGTATTGGAGATTTTTTTCCATATATTCAGCAGCCTATAACAAAGAAAACCTTATTCTTGCCCAGTTCCAAAGTTGAACTACGCCAGCTACTCATTATAAATGTGTTAGTTTGAAACAAGAGCTCCCAGAAGCAGCTTTCAGACACGGGGTATGATTTTGAAAAAGCCCATTTTTTTCAGAGAAAATAATTTGAGGTTGTTTCACACCTCCTGGGCAACTTTGTGCTTAACCTCTTGGCATAGTTCATAGAATTATAGAATCAGAAAATCATTCAGGTTGGAAAAGGTCGGGATCATCGAGTCCAACCATTAGCCCTACTCTACAAAGCTCACCCCTAAACCATCTCCCCCAACACCACATCCAAACAACCTTTAAACACATTCAGGGGTGGTGACTCAGCCACCTCCCTGGGCAGCCTATTCCAATGTCTGACTATCCTTTCCGTGAAAAGTTGTATTTGAACAGCTGAACCTGACATCTGAAGTTAACTGACATAAAAAAAACATAAGTGAAATTATTCGCACGTGAAATTCGGATAACAAATGAGTCCCCAGTAGAACAAACTACCCTCCAAATTCCAGCAGATGGAAAAATACAGATAATTTTATTGTTGCTCAGCTATTTTCTTACCGGCTACAGTCATGAGTCTGCCTGTGAGTGGAGTGCAGAGGACAGGGAAGAGCCTCCAACCTTACAGCCACTGATAAACTCTTCTGCACACAAAAGGCACATCTTGCACTTCACCCCACTGATTACTTCTGCCAAATATTTTACAGCAATCATTATACTTCTATCATTTTTTTTTTTTCAGAGGAACCAAAGGACAGTGAGATTCTGTGTGCCTGACTCAGCCTGAGGAAAACCCAGATGTTTATTTTCTTGGAGTCAGCTGATGCTTCCCACTCTTCCAACATTCGCACATACAGAATCGCAGAATGGTCAGAGTGGGAAGGGACCTCTGGAGATCGTCTAGTCCAACCTCCACTAAAGCAGGATCACCGTCTAGCTTTATCTTAGCTTTTGCACATTTAGCTTTAAGCATATGAACATTTCCACCAAGTGCAATAAGACCGCAGGTCCATATAAGCATAGCCCTCTCAGGATGCTGAGCTTTGACCAGCGTGATAAACTCCTTGGCTCAGATTTGTATAGCCTCTTAGAAACAGGTGTCGTACATATTTTTCGTTTAATTAGGAAAGGTCGGGCAGACCAAAAAAGCCCCTTCAACTGCACAGTGCTGTCTCACCTCATCTGTCAGCAAGCTTTAGTAGCCACTACATATCTAAAACGGCTTGCACACAGCTTTCAGGGTAAGCAAATTCCTCTCTGCTGACTTTCAAACGCAATTTTGAAAGCTGGAAAGCTTGCTTTTTTTTTTTCTCCCCAGAAATCTATAATTTATTTTTCAAGTCTGAAAACCTTTTTGGTAAACTGCTTTCTCACCCTGAATCCCAGCAGATGTGCAGGAGAGGCTGCCCGGCACAAAGTGGAGTCACAGCTCGGGCGCTGTGAAATGAGCTAACAGGCAGAAGCCTCATTTGACCGAGATGTCATTTTTATTCCTCTGTGCTCTGACTCATTCCTGCTCTTCTCACTCATAAGATGTTTATTCTCACTAGCACTTCTCACTCAAAAAAAAGTTTCAGCTACAAGATCATTCCCTGAAATAAATCCATTCGCCTTTCAGACTCCAGAAGGCTCATTCGAATGCCCAAAACTTTCATACTAAGCTTCCTCCCAAGTTGGACATTGTAGCTGAGCTCTAGCACCTCCAATTTACTCTACTGGTGGGGTCATGAAAGGGACTTTATTTAACAACTCATTATTTGCTATGTGAAATATAGCCACTGTACTGGCTACTACTCACTAAGGCTTTGTGAAACACAAGCCAGCTGAGCTGATTGATGGAGTTTTGATTTAGCTTATAGAGCCTCCCTGAACTGTTCTTGCCCTTGAGATAGCCCGTCTTGGTACAGCTGTTCCCAAAGTTCTCTTAAGGAGTTTGCATCCTCAGTCCAAGTTAGTCTTAAAACAAGATTATGTCATGGAAGCACAAGTCAAACACAGACAAATCCTTTAGGGTGAGTTCACCTGTCCAAAACAGAGACCTCAGATACAAGCGACATTCTTAAGGCTCCATCTGTACTTGACAGGGAACCAGATGGTTGGAAAGGAGAGGTGTGTGAAGTGGATGGGATTCGTCTTCCTCAAGATCCCTCTTCTTCCTCCACTAACCAGGACAATCTTGAGACAGCTGGTTTAAGCCAAGTATATAAGGAAAAAATCAAATTCCACCTTCAGTGCAATGCTTAAGCTATTTACTCAGCTTAGATCTTCTGAGCTGCTCCACTAAAGCTGGTTTTCACTGAAAGAAGAATCTCTGCTGTCTAAGGAGCCTGGACAAGCAGCATTCGTGTCCTGGCCGACCCCACTACACCAGATGCCTGCTAATGAGCATCACACACACTGAGCCAAGAGCCAACACTACAGGGGCTACACGTGATCCTCGCTGCTTTACTGCCCACTGCTCTGTCCCACTTGTACAGCGATGTGCTGAATACCAACTCCGTTTTTAGATATTTACACCTCTTGTCCTTCACCTGCTCGGGCTGGAAGGTCTTCTGGTCAAGGACCATAGGTTTGTACAGCTCCTCGTACAGCAGGGTGGCAACCTGCTGACATGATCACGGCCTTTAAAATCTGTCCTAAACTTAGAAATACACCACCCGATCTTCTGCTTGAAAATTCTCTGTGCTGAAATACAGATTAAAAAAAAAACCAAAACGAAACAAAAAAAAAACAAACCCACGCAGAAAAAAGAGGGCTAAAAATCTGCACAAGTCTACTGTTTCCATCCCATCACTTATACAAGCTTAAAAATGGGTCTTGATGTCACATCCAGCCACTGTGACTCTCTCATTTGCTCCTTAACAGATTTGATGAAGGGAGCAAGGGGAAAAAATGCTGGGTTTCATTTCATTCCCTCCGGATTTAGTGCAGGCAGAGTAACTGCAGGAGCAGCTCAGGGACCCTAGACCCCTTAACATTAGAGGCTCAGATAATCACGCTCTTCTTACTCTTGGACACCACAGCAGCTCTAGCAAAATCTCTACTAATGAATAAAGTAGCACGAGCCAACACCTCTGGCTGCTGGAACCCAACCACTGATCCCGTTAAAGCATGAGATTGGTCCCCGGTGTGTTTTGGCCCAGGCGAAGTGGCTCTCTGCTAAGTGATGCTCAGGCTCAGTTTGGGAGTTAGCACAGGGCAAGGACAGTTTCCCAGCAGTAGTCTGGTGGCAACCACCTTATCTGAGAGGTGAAAGAGCTAATGCTATGGAGGACACTACCCTTCGCGATTCAACCTGTTGATGGAAGCACTAGTATTGTGACCAGCCCTGCTTGTCCCACCTTGGGAGAAGTGCAAGAGGGGCGTTCAGAAGCCTCTTCTACCCAGTGGCCATCTTGGAAGCTCACAGAAGACAACCATCATCAAGGACATCCCAGCAGAAACGCAACAGATTTCTTCTTACCAGAAGTGCTGTGAGCAGAGTTTGCACTGAAGAGCTTCTTTGTGGCTCCTCAAGCCCAGCCAGACACAACCTTAGGGCCTCCTAAGCAAGGACAGAGTTTTGCAAGATCTCCCTTTTCCATCCTCTCCCTTAGAGTAGGTTCACTGCTATGATTTTGATGGTAATTGTGGAGAGGGGAGCAAAGATTGCTGGACCCAGCATTGTCTGATCTCTGCGCTTCTCCACGTTCCTTTCAGCAGCAACAGACCTCAGCTACGGCATTGCCACACGAGTTTATACTTAAAACCACCAGGCTCCTACCTTTACTTTTTCACCGTTTATTTCCACAGTTTTGATCATAAAGTCAACCCCAATTGTGGCTCCTTGACCCGGTGGGAAAAGTCCCTGAAAGAAAACAAAGAGTTTCATTAAGCAAATTTCTGTAGTAAGACAAAACTCTCTCTGGGTGCCAGTCCTCACCTTTTTCCATCCTTAAAACTATTTCTTTCTTATCTTGTTCCCCAGACACTTATTTCCATCACACTTAGAGAGGAAAATACGACATTTCCCCAGCACAAAGATTATTATAATTCAATCCCACAGTGTTTTCCCCGCCTACATGTCCCTAGTCATGTAGCAACTCATTGACTTCAGAGGTAGGAATACAAGAAAGAGGATGCAGACAGGGGACAAAAAGAGGGGAAAAGCCCTTCTGTTTCTGTGCAGAACAGGGAGAATAAATGAGGAGCCTCCATCCTACTTTCCCATGGCTTGAAAGAGGTGTGAGGACCCACGTGGGATGAGATGCCTTTGCTCCTGAAACCTCACGCCTTCCCTCCACCACACACCACGGCACGGAGAAGCGTTTCTGGCAGCTCCCAGCCCCAGGGTCACATCCCTGCGCAGCACTTCGGGAGTGAAGCACAGAGCCAGCCACGACCACAGCAATTCCAAAGGCCGGTGTGATGCTGGTGGTATTTGACTGCAGCACTACCAGAAAGGAGCCACAGCAAACAAACAAACAAACAAATAAACAGAGTTTTGGGATTTCTGGTGTCTAGGTCTACAGAATCATGTTGTATTTGGGGCACATCCATCCCCTACAGCAGCTAAAGTGCCAAAGCACCAGTAGCAGAACTGGCTGCAGATTTTTGCAGTTAACCCTTTGGGATGGATTGGCTTTATTGCCATGGGTTTTAAAATCACAGCTTTAAAACTAAAATTAACAGTGAGGGGGGAGATTGCTGATAATGCCTAGTGAAGAGTGCAACAGAAACCCCACAACTTATGTTTTACAGTGTATCAGGCACAACCTTCTCTTGCCCTGGATCATAGAAGCATAGTCCTTTCCAAGTTATTCCATAAAATTTCTGGTGTTTAATAGATTATTTAATTTTACCTACTAAAGACAAGTAACAGGGGGAGCTTTCTGCTGCAAGACACGAGAAGGCACTTAGGAGCACACCAAGAGACATGCTGGTCCTTTTAACTGGTCCAGAGCACCTCTAAATCAGAAGTTGTCATCCCAGCAGCTTTCAGAGGACACTTCCCATTGCAAGATCCTCAACTACGGCCAAGGAGAGCACTAGAGACAGTTGTGATGCTGTGCCAGTGCGTTGCCACAAGTGATGCACGCACCAAGAGTGTGGACAACAAAATGCTTTGGAGCCATGACGCTGGCAGAGCCACAAGCTCCATGCTCCCATCCCCATCCCAAGGTCCCACAACCCAGAGGTGTCCAACCTTACCTGAGTGAAGCGACGGACTAAGCAGGTCTTCCCCACACCGGCGTTGCCAATTAAAACAATTTTGAAGAGGAAATCATAATCTTCCATACTCATTTACGCAGCTGCAGGAGAGACAGAGAGCACAACACAATGGTAACTGAGGCAGTGGGGAAATGCCTTTTTATTCCTACTGAACTTTATTCCTCCAAATATTCAGATCAAAGGTCTCCTGGCACGTGCGTGGCTCCTCAGATAAGGGAGAAGAGCCCTTCCCATTCCAAGACAGGGCATCCACGTAGCCCAGCGTCACCTGCTGTGACACCTCAGCCATGTTTCAGCTTTTGTGCCATCTCACCTGCCTGCCCATGAATTAGAAATGCTGGGTTTCATTTTTCCAAGCAGCGCTCTACAAGCCCAAGCCACCTTTTCCTGTATTTCCCCAAACGTTTGTTTTGTCCACAGGGCAGCATGGATTTTGTCACATTGCCCGAGGGGATCGCATCCTTCCTTTCTGTCAGGACAATACCTAGAAACCCCCCACGAGCTCCTCCAGGCAGGCACTGGGTGCCCACAGAGAGGGGCTGGGGCACACATGAGGGCAGGACAGAGCAGGAAATTAAACTAAGTTTAAAATAAAAGTAGTAGCATTTGCCTTAAAGACAGAAAGAGTTCATTTGCTAAAGTTGTAGTGGGGAGTGGGGTAATAGTTTGGCTGAAGTACATTCAGAGTGGATTTTTAAAAAGAGGAAATAATAGATGCTGCTAGGAATGCCACTACTACTATGATGATTTTTTTTTAGTTTTGCAAGAATAGCTTGCTTGGCATAAAGCTCAAATTAGAAGTGAACACAGAGGAAAGTACCCAGCACACATGTCCCCCAGTAAGTCCAACCTCCTTGGAAAGATGCAGAGACTGACATTTCAGCAATGTCACAGGAGATGGACAGGGCTGCCTACATGGGGGAACACCTACAGGACCTTCCTAAGGCCACCCCAAGTATGAAGAGAACCAAACAAATAAATGTAGAGTTTGCTGCAGCTGAGCAAGGCATGAGGGATGAGCACCTACACCTCCATCCCCAGTGCACCCAAAGGTGCTGCCAACACTGTGACCTTTGAGAAAAGCCTTTGATATCTTCTTTGAAAGAAGATGCAGTTGGAGATTTCAGGCAGGCTTTACAGACGAGGGAGCAGTATCCAAACCCAGCTGTGTCCAGGAGGATCCAGGCATTGTATGTGACATCAAAGACCTGTCCTGAAGACTAGTTTAGGGTGTCAGCAAAGACACAGATTCACAAGCCATCAGCTGAGATACCAGGTACAGTGCTACCTAAGCATTGGTACCTAATCCTCCAGTACATGTAGACCAGGCCCAGGATGAGGAGATAGAGCCAAAGATGGGAAGCATACAAGCTAGGGGAGTGTGGGTGGAAAGCTATACCAAATTGCTATCCTCAGTAAAGCCCCACTTAAAGCACTTTCACAGAACTGACAAATGGAGCAAATGCAGCACGGGTGAAGCAAGCTTCTCATGCTCAGACCAAAAGGCAGAGCTGCCCTCTCCTGCTGCCCCTAAGGGTCTTTCCTTGGGAGGGTGCATTGCCACACACCAGGAGGCCCCAGCTGCAGACCCCAGTCCTGCTATGCAGCTGTGACAGGTGTATAGCCAAAGAGCCAGAGTATAAGGTAAAGCTGATAGATACAGCCTGGGCCTGCCTGGCAGGGCACGTGGAAACACCTCTCCAAGCACCACCAAGAGCCTGGTGGACCTGAAGGCAAAGGAGGTGGAAGACTGACTCAGCTGCTTCACATCTATGTGATCCCTGGCCTTTCCAGCAGCCTACAAAAAAGGGTAACCACAGCAATTAGTGACTAATGGCCTGCATCACATCAGCAGACAGTTAGCAAGGACATGGCTGCGTCACTCCAGGGACATGTCACTTTGCCTGGGCCAGTGACACAGCGTGGCACTTGCCCTGCTGCTCCTTTGCTGAGCTGGAGCTCTGGTCCCGGCAAAGTGCCACCAAACAGCAGCAGCTGGAGCTGTCCTGAGGATGCTCTAACATCGCCTTGCTCCGACACATAAGACCTTGCAGCTCCCTCCCATCTCTGAACGAGCGGGACCTTAAAGAGCAACCTCAAAAAAACATCCTTTTTATTTTCTAGGGTTGTTATTTCGTGCAGTCATTTTGCATGTCCACGCCCGGCTCTCTCAGAGTGGGGCTGGATAACAACTACAGTATTAAGAACATGTTGACAGTGCTTTGAAAATGAAGGCTAAATGTTAATATACGGTTTCAAGCTTTCACATTAGCTAACACGAAGAAAAATGTGATCCACTAAAAGCTATTTAAAGACTAACGAGACTTACTCAGCACTAGATAATTATCCCTGGGATGCTTCAAATCCCAAAGGGCGTTGCTCCCCCTCCCCCCGAGGGATTTCAGTTCTATTACTTGTACCCTAAACAATCCAAGGTTCAAATTTATCTTCTCAGGAAGCTTAAAAATAAACTTCCTCTGCAGATCTGTGAGCTCAGAAACACTAGATGGCTCAGACATACCCTAGAGTTATGTCTGAGCCCCTTCATTAGGCTCCAACACTAATCACGTATGACAATGATAGCAAACGGGACGGGAAGATGACCCAAACAACACAAGGATGGACCAAACACCAGAAGTGAAGAGACGCAAAAAGTAGGGGCACAGGAGGGGAGAAAGCAAAGGAAGCAGCAAGAGAGAGAAGCGATTTGGGAGGCAGGCGGGTGAGGTTGACCATCGCTGTCCTGTCGCCCCTGTTGGCCCAAACTGGTGGGTTTCCCTCTGACGCGCACACACACTGCCACGCCGTCAGCGCTGAACATCAAAACATTGCATCAGTCTCTGTTACGAAATCTTCTCCTCCTGCAAGCCGAGCCTTTCAGCCAAGTGACCTTTGCTGCTGACTCAGCCTCACGCAATCCTCCCTCTCCCCGGGGAAGATGTGTCTCAACCTCTGCCCGGCCACCACGGCCAGGGAATATGCTTCTCGGCAATACTCCACACTTTGAATTATATGCCTAAAAATATATATAAATATGTGTGTGTGTGTATATACATATGCGTGTTTGTGTATGTGTATATATATATATATAAAAAAAAAAATCAGAGTGCAACTTTGTTGTTTGGTTTTGTTTTCTTGGGCTTTTTTTTTTTTGTGGGCTGGGTTTTTGAGTTTTGTTTTTCTGTGCTTGCAGGCACGGGGCTCTGCTCAGCATCCCTGCAGTGGTTAAAGCATTGGGGCCACAGCTGCGTGTCCTACTCTTTGGCAGAGACAAGACCCTGCAGCAAGGGCAGGGGATGGGATGCCTGTCCACACCTCAGCCACCCTTCACCACATCTGCTTAAATCACAAACAGGGCTGGCTACAGCCCAGAGACATGCTTTGTGGCAAGATGAAGCAGGAGCAGAGCCTGAGGCTGGTAGCAGGGGGAAAAAAAATTAAAAAAATAAAAATAATAAAAAAAAAGGTTTCACATTATTTTTCCCAGAGGCAGTTTACACAACTCACATGCCAACCAGCCCTGGTGGCTCATGGTCCCCCTGGGCTGTTGCCACCAGCCTTGCAGGAGATCAGTTTTGGAGTGTTTTATTTCATTTGTGTCACTGCTCGCTCCATCACACTGCCCCACACACGGTCACCATGGGCAGGAACCTCTTGGCAGGGGCCAAGAGGGGTAAATAGAAGCAGGGCAACCACCGAGGTGGGTCCATCACTAGAAATGCAGCTGAAGGATGGCAGGACGTGTTTTAGGCTTAGTTAGAATCATGGAATTGTCAGGGTTGGAAGGGACATTAAAGATCATATACTTCCAACCCCCTGCCATGGGCAGGGACATCTCCCATTAGATCAGGGTGCTAAGAGCCCCAACCAGCCTGGCCTTCTTCATTTGGGCAAGACAGCACAGTAAATGCTCTTGGTATTTTTTAATTAATTCCAATCCAACCAAAAGGCTGGTGAGATCCATCCAAAACAAAAGCACAGGGGCCCAGGCCTTTCGTCTTTCCTTCCCCTCATGCAAGTCTGCACAAACATGCTCCAGTTTCCATAGAGACACTTGAAAAAGGAGGTGCAGAAGCTATGGCCTGTCTTCTCCATGCAGCAAGCACTGCTGAAAAGGCAGACACACACCAGTCCTTCCCATTTCTCCCAGTGTCTTAATTGCTGGAAACTCTCCCACAGCAAGGTCAGCAGGACTTGGGCCTCTGCTTCATCCTGCCATGAGTTCTCCACTGCCCGTAGATGTGGGACAGCAGCACAGTTGATGGAGAAAGACACACTCCCACCTGCACCCCCTGCTCACAAGCCACAAGGCAAGGAGTTTATCCGCAGTAAATACGTATTTCGGTGAGCAAGATATCCAGGTATGTTTTAGTTTATTCCCCTACATGCTGTCCTCTCCCTGCATATGCTTCATTCACCCTTTAGTTCTCCCTGATCCTTGGTTTACCTATCAGTGTTTATCATCGTCTGAACCAATTATTCTCTCTTTGCAGTGCTGTTTTCACCATTAGTTTGAACAGGCACAGAGGGTTCCTCCTTCATCTCGGACCCACTCTGTCCATGCCATACTCGGGCTCTTTGAGTACCAACTAAGTGGCAGAAACACAACGTAAAAGCTCAAATACTACCTGAGAGGCACGAATGAGTTTGGAGTGACCAAGTTTTCTTTCACATAGATGAAACCACTCCTGCCTGTCCAGCAGCTTTTTGTGCACCACTCTTTGCACCAAACAACCAGCAGGTGTGAGTCTCTTGACTCCTTTGCTGGAGGCAGACTTTCTACCTCTGAGCATAATCAGAGCAGCCTTTACAATAATGATTTTATCCCAACTGTTTGGGCTCACGGAGCCAAAAGCACAGTGGGATACTTCAAAACAGCGAGCCTTTCTCAGTCAACCACAAGATGAGTCTGTCTTACCCTCCCTGAAGATCACAAGATAACACGTGCTCAGGAAACACAATGGACAGCCTTCATCTGAAGCCAAAGCCTTTCATGTCTAACAGAATGTCTTGACACCTTCATTTTAAAAGGACAAAACAAAAATAACCTGGTTTTTTTTCTAAACCTCCATGGTACCTCAGTCCTTTTTTGACTTAGAGGTACAGACATCATGGAACAGCAGCCTGTTCCAACACTTCACAACCCTTTTGGTGAATAAATTTTTCCTACTGTCCAATCTAAACCTCCCCTGGTGCATTTCCTTTCGTGCTATTGGTGGCTACATGGGAGCAACCCAACTCACTACAACGTCCTTTCAGGTAGCTGAAGAGAGCAAAAAGGTCTCCTCTCAGCCTCCTTTTCTCCAAGCTAAACCACCCCAGCTCCCTGAACCACTCTTCGTAAGACTCAAGTCCCTTCAACTGCTTTGTTGCCCTTCTTGGGACACACTTCAGCACCTCAATCTCTTGGAGTAAGGGGCCCAAAATCAAACACAGGACTCAAGCTGTGGCCTCACTAGTGCTGAGTACAGGAGGAAAATCCGTTCTCTACTCCTGCTGGCCACATTATTTCTGATACAAGCCAGGACACTATTGGCCTTCTTGGTGACCTGGGCACACTGCTGGTTCATGTTCAGCCGGCTGTTGACAAGCACCCCCAGGTCCTTTTCCCCCAGCCAGCTCTCCAGCCCCTCCTCCCCAGCCTGTAGTGCTGCCAGGGCTTGTTGTGACCCAAGTGCAGGACCCAGGACTTGGCCTTGTTGAACCTCACACAATTGGCCTCATTCCATTGATCCAGCCTGTCCAGGTCCCTCTGTAAAACCTTCCTACCCTCCAGCAGATCAGCACTCCTAACCAACTTGGTGTCATCTGCAACCTTACCGGGTGTGCTCTCAACCCCCTCATCCAGACCATTGATAAAGATATTAAAGAGAACTGGCCCCAATACTGAGCCCTGGGGAACACTGGCCACGACCGGCCACCAACTGGATCAATCTCCATTCACCACCACTCTTTGGGTCCAGCCATCCAGACAGCTTTTAACTCAGTGAAGCGCTGCATAAAAATCCTATCCACAGTTGCAAAAGCTTCTCCACATTCAGGAATAAAGTCTGAAACTATATTAAGCCAGGAAAACTAACAATTTGTACCTCAGTTCTATCCCGCCTCAAATCCTCATTTACAACCTACTGCTTCAATTAGACACAGGGAAAGGATCTGCAGCCTCTTCCACCTGCTGGATCTAACCAGTAGGTCTGGGTGGGTTTTGATGTATGTATACGGTTCCTAATAAACAAGTATTTTCTGTTCTTCATCACCTAACTGCTATAAACAAAAATAAATATACTTAAGCATCTCAAGTTCAAACAGTAGCAGTTATGTATACAGATATTACATACACCATATAAGCCAGGAAATTCAAAGCTAAGGCTAATACTTCAAGCGGAAAATTGTTCTTTGTGGGCCAGAAAATTGCAGGGAACTCCAGTCTGGACATGCTGCTGCATTACATAACTTGGGATAAAATATTTTCATTTCCAAAGCACCTGCCAACCCAAGTGGGCTCCTGCACTTAGTGAGCATGAGCCCAGCCCATGTCCCTCAGCAAGCAGGCAGCCTGGATTTCTTTCTGCTCCCTTGACCAGCTTCCTCACCCCTCCTCTCTACAAGGTTTCATTTCACTTTCATTCACAACAGAAAAATTGAGACTCCATCTGCACAAAAGCCTGGATCACTCATGCCTCTGTGCTGCAAATCCACAAGCGCATGGGATCCATGCTCCTCAGCTTGGTGTGATGTTAAAACTCCAGCGATGCTTTCCCAAAGTCAAGGGAGAAAGATTTATTGCAGGCACCTGAGGTTACAGAGCCTGACATTTCCCGTCTCATCCCATCACACTTGCCATTCCAGGCAAGTGATATCCAGTTGCCGGTGCACTGGCAATCCTAAACGTGCCTCTTCATCAAGGATGGTCCCTCACAGGAAGGTAGAAGGTCCCAAGTGCAGAGACACCATACCTCCAAGTGTGATTTCTCAGGCAGAAACACAGCAGCTTTTATCCTGCACTTGCATCACCTACAGACTATTACCGCACACCACTACACAGTGCACTCCCACCACCACTGACAAGTTCAGGTTCAGTAAGTCCATCCAAGGCTTCCAGGAGGTATCAAGAAACAGTGCATGCAGTGCAGGGAGGCACAGGGCTTCCCCATGCATGACAGCCCTGTCAACATTGTCCGACCAGCTGCCAGTCATCCACAAGTCTAGACATATTTGAAAAAAAAAATAATAAAAGGAGCAAATTGCATCCAAACTTTCCAGCTGAAAAAAAGCAGTGTACCATGAAAACCTCAACCCCGCCCTACTTGGAGAGATTCCTGCTCCTCAACCCTTTGCTCAGAATATTTCTCCTACAGAAACCAAGTGAGCTGAGTAGGTACAAGTACTCAGGTACCACAGGTATGTTTTATCTCACAGATATATTTCAATATATAATAGGAAAGGTAAATCGGAGGAGGGTTGCAGTAGTGATTGCACAGAGCATATAGCCCTGCCCCCTTATCTCTTTTGTCACCAAGGAGAGTTTGCAGCTCACGGGACTACTTTGATCAGGTCACATGGTTCATGCTTTAGTGGGCCCCCAGGAGCTTGTGCAGGAGCTACAGAGGAACCCAGTGACCAGCGATTACAGGCACTGGTAAATCCAGAGGGTAAATCCAGCACCAATATCATCTCAAGGAAGACCCCAGAGCAGGAGCTTTGCTTTACTGGGCAGGAGCTCAGGAGAGCGGGATACTCAGCTCTGATGCCCAACACGAGATGGCCCAGCCTTGCCACAGCCCATGGCTGGACACCAGTTGTCCTCACTTGCAGAGATAACCGACCGCAGACTGCCTTCTTCATCCGCCTGCTTTGCTTAACACTGCTTACAGATCTCGCATTCAGGAGCAACCTCTGGATTTTCACATATTCCTGGCATTCCCTGATGGTGAAAGGGTTTTGTATACATGCTGTCTGCCTCTGGATGAAGGTTTCTGGGGAGTTTTGCCAGTACCAGTGTCGAGGGCAGCATTAACACACATCATTAATGATTTTTTGTTGGATGATGGAAGGATGGGTGGTGTTCGGGTTGGACACATCCCTGAGGATCTCAGTGCCACCAAAGGCTCTTTAAGAGAGACCAAACAAGTCACAATTTCTGTGATCCAGTGTCCGTATTCAATTTTCCCACCTCCTGGAGGGAGGGTAGACTCAGTGACATTTGTAACACTCCAGTGTGTTCGGAATGGTCGTGGAAAGCACAAAATAACACATGCAGGCAGCAAGTTATATCCCATCAAACGTATCTGAGAATTGAACTGTTAATTAACCATGATTCTCCTTGCATAGATAAATGAACTAATCCGATTTCTGCATTATTTGTAAAACAACAAATAGCAAATTAATTTCTTTAAGACTGAAAAAAAAATAATTAATGCTGACATGCACATCCATAATGCCACAGCAGTGGTTGAGCAAACCACACACCAGCAGCAGCACACCCAGGACACACACCATCTTCAGTAAACAGTTTCCAGGCATAAGAACAGCCTCACGCTCCATTTACTGGTAAAATCTGAGCTCTGACTGCAAAAAAAAAAAGGGGTGCAACCCAAACACCTGCTTTTACAAACATTAAAGACATGCCTGGGCATGGAGACACAATACTGCATGCTCAAAACAACACACTGCTGGGTTTGGGCCACATTTTAGCAAGTCGTGCAACCACCGAGCTCTACGCTCTGCAGCAAGACATTTTTGCATGGAAGCAGTTAAAGACTCAGCCAGCACAGCAGACAGGCTGAATTCCAAGTGTGGAAAACTGCATTGCCAGAAATCCAGCCAAAAATGCTGTTTTATCCACGCAAAAACAACAGCCTCTTCCCAAAGGAAAAAAAATAAAAATACAAATTTTATTTTTTTTTTAACTACAGCCAAGCATTAACTGGAACATGCCTTGCATGGAGAAGCCAGAAAAGCTTCCTAAGCTCAGCTCTCTACAATGGGAAATCAAGCTCCCACATCGAGACCTGACCCCTGAAACGGGGCCTTTAGAAATCAGGTTGAAACTCCAGGTATCTCCTACAAGCTGGGCAAGGCTATGGGGGACAGCACGCCTGCAAGCAACGAGGTGCCAGCCGCACAGCCTGTGCAAAGCTGGTGGAGAAACGATTCACGCTGGGTCTAGAAGGTTTGTGCATATCAGGTGGGGAAAAGGCAAAGAACTCTCCTAATGCATTAGTTTGCCGGGCTGGCACGTCTTTGAGTGGTGTCCCGGCTGTACGCAGAGAAGTTTTGACACTGGGTGACAGGGCTCCTATAAAACACTTGCAAGATCAGACAGTTTGACATCGACTGTTTTGAAAAGATACCAGAAAAACTATCCTAACCAAAGGGCTTCAATAAAATATTTACAAGAACATTGTGACTCAAATGAGGTTACAAGCACGGAAGAAGTATAAATATGCCATTAACCAATGTCATATGTCCCATAAATATATTGTGAAATATGAATATGTTCATTAGATAGCTTGGGTTATAAAAGCAAGTCCAAGATTTTCTTGAGTTTTACCTACAATGGCATGTGTTATTGCTGTTGACTATCTTGTTTTGATGGTTTGGGTTGAAAGAGATCTTTTAAAGATAATCTAGACCAACTCCCTTAACATGAACAGAGACACCTTTCACTAGATCAGGTTGCTCAAAGTCTCATCCCTTTGAACACTTCCAGTGATGGAGAATCCACAAGTTCCCCGGAAAATCTGTTCCAGCATCTGACAACATCATCATAAAATCTGAAAACCAAAAAAACCTACTTTTCATATGGTTCTTGACATGACATTTCATTACTCGGACACAGAACCTATCATTCCTCCATGCCAGACTTAGTCCGTGCTACAGCTGCATACACTTGTGCTGGCTCTCTTAAAATAGCCAAAGCCAAAACTACAATCCCAAATGAGAGAGCCCTCTCTGCCACTAAGATCAAGTTTGGGGTGATGGGTCTAAGCTATTCCTAGGCTGATGATTGCTGCAGTGCTCCCCTCCTCTTATTTCCAGACGGCAAACACATTTTACCTGTAACATCATACATGTTCAGGCACCCAAGCACACATATGCTTCTGCTTCCTAACAAAACCACAGTGCCAGTTCAAGCATTGTCCCCTCTAAGAAGTTTCCCCCTCTAAAAATGCTCTCATTTGACAGAAACCCTTCAGCTGGGATCAGCCAGCCCATCTGGCAAGCGGCTGAGCTGACAGGGAGTATTCTTTGCATTTCAGCAAAGAAACACTTCAGTACAGCTTCAACTGAAAGTATCTGCCAGAGAAGCAGATGTTTCATGAAAACAAATTGTTCAGAGGGGTAAGAAAGTGGAAATAACAGAAACTTGGGTGTAGCTTCAGGGCTGGTTTAAGCTGATGCCTCTGAGGGGAAGGTTCCCAGAGCTGCCTGCATAGCCCTGCCTGCATCCAGCACCCTGCCAACTGCAGGAGAGACCCAAACCTGATGGAGGAAAAAAAAAAAATAAAATAAAAATGAGGGTAGGACAGCAGAATTAGATTTTACAGCCCTGGTCCCAGAATTTTATATTTTGTAAAACAGTATCTTTACCATTACAGAGATACCAGTTACAGTAATTTGATGTCATGGCTCCCAAGTAAGATTTTTGTAAGGATATCAAGCATCTCTTCATAGAGTAAAGAACAATATTCATATTCTGGTTAAATTTTAGCTTGCACATTAACACATAGTCTGTTTTCAATTCCCCTTATAGTTTCAGGTGGTCAGAGTACTTTGCCTTTGTCCTAAACCAATGCAAAAGTAAAGTTGCTCGTGTAGGCCAGCTATCTGCTGTTAAAACCTGATTTCAGCTTTGGGCCAGCTGCAATTCAAGAGACTGCATGGGATAAATTTGACACACATCAAAAAAAAATAAAAGGTCTGAAAAGCAAAAAACTCTCTCTTTAGTGGAAACTTTCTGCTCTAGGTCTTATAGCACTGCAGGGACATTACTCAAACAGCTTACATAAAATCCTGACATCTGAAATAGTAATAATAATAATTTAAAAAAAAAAAAATGTGTTCCAGGGGCAGGATCTTTGAAATTTATTATTTAGAGCTGATGCAGCAAGTGGTACCTTGAGGACTAAAGCAGGCAGACCCTCACAAAATCAAGCATCGCATGTGCATGCACACACACACATTAAAAGACCACATCGGTCACAGCAGCTCTGTAGCCCAGATAAATCATGTCTTCACCTCTGCACTCCTCCACTCCCAGCTCAGCTATTCCCCATCTCCAGCCACACAGATTAATAAATTATTGCAGAGACTTGCAGATAGAGATTTGCATTCGGAGAGAAGGCGAAGGCACAACCACAGCTTCGGCAGCACCAATCATAGAATCATGGAATTGTCAGGGTTGGAAGGGACCTTAAAGATCATCTAGTTCCAATCCCCCCACCATGGGCAGGGACATCCCCCACTAGATCAGGCTGCCCAGAGCCCCATCCAGCCTGGCCTTGAAAACTTCCAGGGATGGGGCTTCCACCCCCTCTCTGGGCAACCTGTGCCAGTGTCTCACCACCCTCATGGGGAAGAACTTCTTCCTAACACCCAATCTGAACCGATCCATCTCTGGCTTCAATCCATTCCCTCTAGCCCTATCACTACCCGACATCCTAAAATGTCCCTCACCAGCTTTCTTGCAGCCCCCTTGAAATACTGGAAGGCCACAATAGGGCCCTCCTCGGAGCCTTCTTTTCTGCAGACTGAACAGCCCCAACTCTCTCAGTCTGTCTTCATAGGAGAGGGGCTCCAGCCCTCTGATCATCCTCATTGCCCTTCTCTGGATGCGTTTCAGCACGTCCAGATCATTCTTGTGCTGTGGGCTCCAGAACTGGACGCAGTACTCCAGGTGGGTCTCACAAGAGTGGAGTAGAGGGGGAGAATCACCTCCCTCGCCCTGCTGGCCACGCACCTCTTGATGCAGCCCAGGACACGATTGGCTTTCTGGGCTGCAAGTGCCACTGACGGCTCATGGTGAGCTTCTTGTCCACCAGTACCCTCAAGTCTTTTTCTTCACCCTTTTGATGTTGCCAGTATTCAACAACCCTACAACACAGCCAAAGATCTCCCAAAGCATGGTACTTTTGCTCAAAAATATGTTCCCATCACATACACGATCTCCAGGGCTTTTCCAATACAGACCTTGCTGCTGTGTTGTATCTAAAAAACCACAGAGCTTGTCCTTCACTACTGCTGATCTCCTGGTAGCAACTTACTGTTTCAACCTCTTGGGGACTAATATTAGGAAGCAGAAAGTCATTTCCTTCTGTTTTCTTAGAGCAAACCATAGCCAGTCCTCTGTAGGCACCGAGGCCAACATGACATGTGCAGCCTGGGCTGTGCTGTCACTACCCTGCTCGGGACCTTTATGTTTGCAGCTTCATGGCCATGGGGATGCGGCTTGGCACGTCAGCACCGCGTTTGTGATCATTTATTTTTATTCCTTAGCAACAGAGCAGCTCTTGGGGGTTGGGTTTTCAGTTTGATTTTTCATTGTGTGGTTTGTTTTGGGGTAGGTTTTTTTTGTTGTTTGTGTTGAATCTATATTTGGCACCCTGGGGAAATTCCTGAGCAGAAGATAGCAATTTTTAAAAGAGAAGATAAATGCTGGCCCTTGAGCTTTGTTGACAATAATACTACGTCCAGGCTTTTGGTTGATGTGAAGTGCTCAGACCTGGAGCTGGCAGGAGTCTTCACACAGACCGGGCATCAAGAGTCACATCCAAGCCATTTTCAGCCTTTGCAAAACCTTGCTCTGGCATAAGAATAGGAAAAGATTTATTGGCTCATAAAGTTTCTAAGTTGTCTGTACCATGTGCAAACCAACATCTCCAAGGCTCAAGGCTCTGAACCTCATCACTGTTCAGCAGCACTCATGGGTCCCACAATGATTTTTGTCCTGTGGGAGCCAGGACCCCTCAGTAATAGCACTGACTCAAAGAGTAAAAAAAAAAAGGGGGAAAAAAAAAGGGAAGAAATAGACACTTCAGTATAATACAGTAATTCTGCACTAAGACACCATCCTTACCATGAATCATGGAAATACCAATATCCCCCAGCTCTCTACAGCTTCCAAGCAAACATGCAAATTAAATCCTGCCTAATCTACATGAGAAAAACAAATAACACCTGATGTTTCCCAACTCTGTTAGCAACATGGCCTTTAGAAAAGAAAAAAAAACCTAATCATGGGAAGGATAGAGAAATCACACAGCTCAGCAGTTCCATTGGTTGTCATGGCAAATGAAAATCCTTGACTCCAACTTGTGTGTTTTAGAGGAAAGGAGACAACAGAAATGCCCTTTTCCTTTTTTTAACGACTAGAAAGGAATGTTTTCCTAATAACTGCTCGTGAACCTACTGCACACTATATATAAACAGCTGCTCCTTCCCAGGGAAAAATGTTTGCTATTTCGTACAGAGCGACTCAGGGATCCAGGCAACTCAGCCCCAGCAGACATTCAGGCGCGGGTAATGAGAATCATGTGCTTTTAAATGTGGTGACTTCTTGCCTGCCAGCGGGAGCCTAAACTAGCGGGGGGGGGTCTTGGCCTCATGACGGCTCCACCACCGGCACGGCAGGGCCAGGGGAACCTGGCGGAGGCACAGGTCCCCTCCCCTGCTCCCACGCTCAGCATCACCGTGGCATGGACACCAGCACTGGACACTGGAACAGGCTCCCCAGGGAGGTTGTGGAGACATTCAAAACCCACCTGGACGCGTTCCTGTGCGACCTACTGTAGGTGATCCTGCTCTGGCAGGAGGGTTGGACTAGATGATCTTTTGAGGTCCCTTCCAGCCCCTGACATTCTGTGATTTTGTGATTCAATTCTTGTCATGTGTCCAATAACAGGAGTTGCTCCACGCGTTCTCAAAACAAGCCAAAAACACAAGTATCTGTGCGAGTTTTAATCTGCCAGACAGGTTACGGCAGCAAAGACACCCTGGTGTTCGCTCCGACACAGGCAATCGAAAGCACCTTGCACCCTGCCTGCATGACCAGCACCACGTGCCTTTAATTACAGTAGATATAGGTGGGAGATAATTTGGCTTTTACTTCAGAAGAAGGTCCCCTGAGATCCTGTCCCTTCCAGCCACATTGCCTTTTGGTTTTGGCTCCATGCTAAAAAAATGGCAAGTTGAGGATAACTATGCATTAGATTTACACTACTCATATGACCACTTGTCTCCCACCCTTGCTCTTCTGCAAATCTTTCATATCATAGAATGGCTTGGGTTGGAAGGCACCTTAAAAGATCATCTAGCTCCAATCTCCTGCCATGGGCAGGGACACCTTCAACTAGACCAGGTTGCTCAAAGCCCCATCCAGCCTGGCCTTGAACACTCCCAGGGAGGGGGCACCCACAGCTTCTCTGGGCAACGTGTGCCAGTGTCTCACCACCTTCACAGAAAAGAATTTCTTCCTAATATCTAATGTACTCCATTTGAAACCATTATCTTTCATCCTATCACTACACATCCTTGTAAACGGTCCCTCCCCAGCTTTCCTGTAGCCCCCTTCAGGCACTGGCAGGCTGCTGTAAGGTCTCCCCAGAGCTTTCTCTTCTCCAGACTGAACATACTCAACTCTCTCAGCCTGTCCTCATAGCAGAGGTGCTCCAACTCTCTGATCATCTTTCATTGCCCTTCTCTGGGCTCACTTCAACATGTCTGTGCCCTTCTCATGTTGGGGACTCCAGAGCTGGACACAGCACAGCAGGTGGGGTTTTGCAGCCCAGGATGCAACTGGCTTGCTGGACTGTGAGCCTACATTCCTGGCTCCTACTCAGTTTTTCATCCACCAACATTTCCCTTCACTCCTGGGCTCCTACACAAGGCCTGTTGTCTAGAAGGAATAACAGGACTCTAAGGAATAAAGTTTATTACAGAATGTTGTAAGTGATGCTCTCTGTGGGTTAGGTTTTTTTCTGCCATCCACTGCGATTGCACAGAGGCAACCAGAAGTTGCACAACCACACATGTGCAGCTGGCTGGAAAGCAGCACCTTCTCTAATTAAAGCCACAAGCTCCTTCTCTTATACTCCCCAAAAAGCAGCTGTGTATGAAACCACCATCTGGCACCGAGGGCCAGATGCCACAAAGGTCGCAGGACTTAGTGTGGGTTTGCACAGCAGAGCCTTCACCCCGACTACTGTGCTCCTCCCCAAACTTCATCCACAAAACTGAGCCACTAGCAGGGACACCCATGTAAATTAGCAAAAGGCAACAGGCTCTAACAAGGATAACTAGTTTGGATCCTTTACCTTTTGGATATGGGGCAGAAAGGTGGAGATTCATCATCATCCTCCCTGGCTGGGCTGTGCCTGCAGCACTGTGGGTGAGACACCCACCTTCTCATTTACAGCCTGCACATACCAAAAGAAGGTCTCTTTGTATCGAGCATGAGATAAATAAATTTCCACAATAACTCTTCAGCTGTAACGCTGTGAATTGTATCACAAGCCTCATACATTAACCCTTGCCCACACCACAGAGCTGAAGCATCAAGGTTGCTGAAATTACTGGGAGCGCAATCACAACCTGGGGGACAAGGGAGCTCAGCTCTTTCATCCAGGCAATAAGCCAAAACTCAGAGAAAACAGGATCTTTCCACGCAGGGCTGCAGCCAGAGTACCCGTCGGCATGCCGGTCCCTTCACTGCGAGGGCTGCTGGCTCAGATGCTCGGTCCAGCAGCAGTTCAGGGTCTGAAGCGTTTTGAGATTCCTGTACAAGTGGGTGGATGGAGGGAGGGATGGGCAAGGGCAAAAACACAGGCTGAAGGGGAAAACAGGCTGAGAAAGAAAAAGGAAAATAGAAAACCAAAACCAGGAAAGAATAATTCTCTTTAAGGAGAATAGAGCTGACACTGTTGCACACCACACAGTTTTTACTCCTTTAAGTTGAAGGGGTGTGACAGAGCAAATGTTTTATATCTCAACTAGGAGACCTTGTCTCAAGGCTAAAGCCAGCTGGTTACACTCAGGCGTTCAAGATCTTGATACACAACCTCAGAAGAAAAGTATTTTGGTCACAAAAAAAAAAGGCTGCATTAGCAGCTTCTTATATACACGTATACTTGGAAATTTTTCTTTAGGATTCAGCTTATCGAAGGAGATGGCACGAGCCAGACAGACGGTGATTATGAGGGTAAGGAACACCTCACATTTGTCCATTCCTTGCCTTTCCCCAGTTTTACAGAAAACTATTTGGACTGCCACCATTTGGACTGCCACCATTTGTTTTTAACCAAACAGGCAGCCTACCTAAAAACGCTATGTGTGGCCCAAAAATCAACATAAGGCATCTTCATTTATTAAAATACAGAACTGCCTCTTCGTGTTTCAGTTTGCCATTTATTTCAAAGGCAAGCACCGTCTTGCTGCCCCAGCACAGCGCGTTCCCATCAAGCATAAAGTGATGTACAAGCACCAGCTCCCATTGCACAGCAAATTGCTATTAGTTATAAACAAATTTCATGTCTAATGGAGCCCATCCAAAGCCAAAAAAAAAAAAAAAAAAAAGGACTTGTCTAGAAGGCTCTGAGCAATCTGATCTAGTCAAAGATGTCCCTGCAGGAGGTTGGACTAGATGACCTCTAAAGGCCCCTTCCAACCCAACACATTCTATGATTCTATTCTATGATTATTTCTAGTCTGTTCGGTATGTATTCCTATACTGCATGGGACTGAAATCAGATGTCCAGGACTGTACCAGAAATCAGAGAGCAAAGATGATGATCTTTTTGTGCATATTTATCCTCAACAGGGGAAAAAAAAAGTTAAAGATCAAGACTAAATGTGAGGATATAAGAAAACTTTTTGGCTCTGCTGACAACAGCTTGCAGGACAGGGCATGGTACTTTAGATTTTACTCTTCCCTATGCGACAGTCGTTATATGCATCGCCCTGAAGTGGCACTGCAAGACCAAACCCACCCATCCTGCAAAGCTCTGTGCAACGAATTTTTGCAGAAGCATTATCTTAAACTTTGAAAGCAGATTTACAAAGACACGGGTTTTCTCTCTGGAAAGAGTGTTTGCAGCAGCTTGCACAATTTTATTGCAGTGAGTTAACTCCAGCAAGAACTAGCAAATTCTTGCTTTGAACCACCTTTTCAAACTACTCTGTTCTGCAATTTATTTTCTCTCCAAATGAAGTGAAATCTTGACTGTTAATGTGTGCTGGTGCTGCTGCTGCCTTGTAGCACAAGCACCTCTGAGTCTCTGCAATAGTCACACACGGAACAACTGAAATGGAGCCAGCTTGAACAACTGGATCTACACATGATAAAAAGCAAAAGAGAAGCTGCTGTGGTGGTAAAGCACCCAGTCAGGGTAACAAGTCTTGCAAAACTGGCTTCATCTGGACTGGAGTATTTGCTTAGTTGGCAGTACTCTGAATTGCTACAGATGACAGTGAAAGGAAACACATTACAGCTGTAAAAATCTAGGCTTGAAGGGAAGGAAAAAAAAAAAGAAAAAAAAAAAGGTGGTTTAAAGAAACTGTGAGGCAATTTCGGGTTAGGATTATCAAAGTTTTAGAGTGAAAAGACAGGGAAAACAGGAAGCACAGAAGGATACGGGATGAATCTGGGATGTCTGAGAGGATGCTGCTGGAGCACCAAGGTGTGAGCCCGGCCAGCAGCACTGCGGAGAGGAGCATCCGTGCCCGGCACAGCAAAATGAGGGCAGGAGAAACGCAGCCCAGAAAGGACAAAGGGAAGAACAAACTGGCAAAAAAAAGGATCCCTAACCCTGGAAGGACATCTATCAGCTACCTACAAACTCAAAAGCTTTGAAGTCATCTCTGTCAAAAGAAACACTCCCTTTTTTAAAATTGCAAAGGAGATGAGTATTCTGGTGAGACTTCGTGTTGGATCTGGGAATCTCAGCTCAAACATTGAGCACAAATTGGGTTTTAGCGCAAATCTTAGTGCCAGCCTGAACAACAGTCACTATAGCCCCAGTTAACACACCCATCTGTAGTAAAACATGCATTTATAAGTCACCAGTAGGCTTTTGGCTCACTGACAAAAGCACAAATCAACGCCAGACCATCAGGGAAAATGAGGCACTAAGTGTCAAGTATCCCATTCGTGGTACAATGCAAGGAGACGGGTTTGAGTATTGTTATGGCATAGAAGCATATTTGCTACAAGCCAGCCTACAAGTGTTTTTTATCAAAAAAAAAGTCTTTGTAGCCTTTGGGGTGAAGGATTTCATCTCCAGTGGAGAAATCCAGGTTTCTACTGTGGGCTCGCTAATCCTCTGCTCTGGTTCACAGCTCTATTTCTGCTGTTCTACAGTAGCCTCACATACTGCCCGAGGCTTAGAGCTGGCAGCTCCAAATTCTCACTTAAATTGGTTTGAGTTTCTTTTTTTGGCAACTAGTAACATCTCTTCCCGCACCCACAAAATTGGCTGAGCACCAAGCGAGCCTTCCCAGGTACAATACAACAGTTGCAGATAAAGCAGTATCACACAGAAATGCACATTTGCATTTCTTTGTACATTTATTACGCTTGAACAGTCAGTGAAGACAGCGAATGCTCTCTAGAGCAGGTCTGTGTCACCTCACATCTGCCCTAAGGCCAAGAAAATAAAGTCCAAGCACAGCCCCAAACACCTTCACCCTCAAAACAAACGCACCACTGGGACATATCCAGAGCCTGGTTGTGAGGAGCACATAGGGATTAGGAAGCCACGATTAACCACATTGAAATATTTTATCAAGTTTAATTAATCATTCATCGTGACATCACAGCAACCAATAATTCAAACATGAAACTCATTCAAACATCAGCTGGGTTATTTAAGAGCACAAGAGGAGTTACCGACCCTGTGCATGTGACTCCTCCGCTTTGCCCCCTTCTCAGAGTGTTCTCCTCCCTTTTTATTTACCACTTGTTGGTACCTTAGTGTGCATGACACAAGTTGGTTTTTTTTTTAATACCAGTCTGTACAGAAGGGTTGTGCTTTAAGAGAACGTACTATAATTTTTTTTGGTCTATCACATTGAAGAAAGGCCTGTGGCATATTTAAAAGGTCACAGTTACAATTCAAAAGCCTCGCTCAACATTGATCTTTTGCATGGAGGGAGTGTCCAAGCACAATTTCCACCACATGTGCCCCACATGTACGTCCTTTAAATGTTAAGGGGAGAGAAGTTGTGCATAAACAGTGCGTACAGCATTTTCCCCCTTTCCTCATCTTTAAAATAAGTTCAAATCTGTATCGTAACATTTAAATCCAAGACAGGCTGGTGGCCTCGTTGTACTCTGTACTACACCAAAAAAAATAATCACTTAATAAGCATTCTAGTCCATGTCTGAGCACTCTGTACACACAGGCAAGATGGGGGAAAAAAAAGTAACACATCAAGTGATTTGCTCAATGTCAGAAATTTGAGAGTAGCCCCCATGTAACCAGACTTCATGCTCTCTTTGTTGGACTATTTTACTTTTCCAGCTGCCTTCCCTCCTGCCACCCCAGCTCCACTTTGCTTTTCTTTCCTATTCTTGATCTCTTCTACTTCTTTCATTATGCAGTCTTGATGCCTTCCTTCCTCTGCCCTGGTTCCATGCTCTCTACATCTGCCAAAGGTGTAATAGAGTCGGTATTTTCCTCTGGGAATTATTTCTGGGCTTTATTCAGGAATTTTCCCCATTTAACTAGTGAGTTTTATATGAAAGTTACACCTACCAAAATAAAAAAGATAATTCTTTCTTCTAGCTTCTTCTTCTACCCACTCCTAGGCGTTAGAGTACAGGTCCCCCATGATGGCAAAGCCTTCCCTTGGGGGTCTTCACCATTTCTCCACGCGATCAGGCCACGTCCTGCTGCCCTGCAACTGCCAAATTCTCCCCTCGCCACTAAGGTTTTAGCATCACTCCATCTCCAGACTCCAGTAGAAATGCTTCCTATCCTAATTTAACATTCTGCAGGCAGCAACTGAACTGCTGACGTTCTGAATGGCAAGAAAATACTTTTTTAACTTGCACTGCAGGTTGAAAGACACCCAGACAGCAAAAGCAGCTCTGAAGCTCCAGCAGCTGATACTTATCTAGGAACCTTTCCAGCTTAAAACAGACATCATCCACCTCGTCTTAAACCCTCTTCTCCCTCTGCTCCAGAGAACAGCTCTTCCCAACCAAAGCTTCACCAACTAGCAGCTTTGCTATTCATACAGGTCGTTCATGGAGCTTAATCTCTGTTGGCAAGAGAGTTCTTTCCTGCACAAGTACATCAGTGAAGCCTTTTAAAAAAAAAAAAAAAAAAAAAGCCCACAAAACCAAAACAACAAAAAACCCCCACAACCAAAGTCTCTTCAGGATTAATCCAATCCAACATCCCCTCACATCTCAGTGATTGTCCCTCTCTCGACTTAACAGATCTCATCTTGGATCACTAGTATCCTCATTAACAATTACCAAAAAAAAATAAATAAGAGTTCTGTTAAAGGACACTTCCTCCAGTTGTCCCAATTTACATCTTCACGGTTTCCCAATGTTCTTCCTTCCATGGCTCTCCAGCCTCTTGCTAATACTCCTCACATTTATTTGCCTGCCTAGCCTACAGCCCACTAATTATCCTCAGTGCAAAAGCAGCCGTGTCAACCATGCTGTCCTCACGTGTGGTCAGATCTCCCAGATCTTCCCCACCCAACTTTCTCCCGCTCGAAAATAACTGCTGTATCCTGGCTTTTCCCTGCCTGTTTGTGACTGTGACCTGTTGTCACCCACTAGAAAGTGCTGAGCTCTGCCAGGTGGAAACTGTTTGGCATTTGCACGGTTATTTGGAACGCAACCATGGGATGCTGCAGCAACACACGGCAGCAAGAGACAGAAGGGATCCTCCTCGGTGGGACAGCTTTAATTTAAAGCAGCAACTCTTCCCTCTTGAGGCTTATCCAACTGTTCCTAAATGAAAATGCCAGGCTGCTACTCCCATGCCACTCATTTTTGTCCAGGTTTGATCCACAGAGAACAGCAATGCCTCCCGGCTCCGTCAGGCTGAGATGGTGATGGTAAGCTGAAATCATGTGCATCGGGGTTCTTACAAACAGCAGGAGAGTGGGGAATGGAAGAACTTGAAAGGGTTTGAAACATCACAAGATGTGTTTTTGATATCTACAGGGATTTCTGTGACCCTTCAGAAGAAGCCCTTCCCATACAAAAGCAGCAGCATGATGGAGAGTATCTTTACTTTGCCAGGAACGGCCAAAGCAGCCATTATGAGCTTGTCCTTCGCAAGAGGACAAACAACTCCAATCGCACACCGAGGCACACTGGGAACCACTTCAGGGTTGGGATAAAGTGACAGATGTTCCTTTCTAAAAGCAGGAATTGGAGAGTAAAATGCCAAGGCCTTGGACAAAGCCCTCAAATCACAGAACGTCAGGGGTTGGAGGGGACCTCGAAAGATCATCTAGTCCAGCCCCCCTGCCAGAGCAGGATCACCTACAGTAGGTCACCCAGGAATGCGTCCAGGTGGGGTTTGAATGTCTCCAGAAAAGGAGACTCCACAACCTCTCCAGGCAGCCAAACAAGCTTCACAAAATAACTGGTACGTCAGCCCATCAGCCCACAAGAACAGCCCGTGCTCCCAGCAACACACATCTCTTGCATATGAGAAATCCAGCTAGTTTCAGTGTACAACATTTTCAGCGTATCACAACACACATCTCAAGATTCAAGTAATACCTCCTCCCTTCAAAAAGGGCACACGAGCCCTTCCTTCCTAGGAGGAAATAGAGGCTGATCACAGGAAGGCGTTCTCAGTAACAATTCCTTTCCTAAATCACAGCAATTGCCTTGTCTATCTGAAAGGTGCATTTGCTAAATCAGAAGAAAAAAAAACCCTTATTATTAGCAATGTCTGAACCACTAGCCATCAAAGCTGCCTACTAGACACGCACAGCACTGCTTGAATCCCGTAACACCTTCCCAGACAAAGTGCCATTAGCATGCAAATGAAAAGTTCACACTCCTTCATGCAGTCCTATTAAAATCATATCAATCATAAGCGAAGGCAATGAAAGGATCAAAACAAGACAGGTTGGTTACACATGTCACAGTAATGCTTACAAATCTGTCTCTCCTCTAATTACCACTGTATTTCTAGGAGGAATCGATTACAGCAATATGAGTGAAAGGGATCCTAAAACTGAAAAACGGAATTATGTTTAATAGGATCAAACATTAATGCAGTCATTGACTGTTATCAATATATATGTATATATTTAATGGAGGGTGGGGCCCAGCAAAATATAGAATTGGTGGGTTTGTAAATATCTAGAAGACCAGAAACCTGGACACAGAGGCTTTAAAATAGACCCATCAAAACAACGTACCAAAAATATAAATTCAACCACCAGGCTATAATTACACTTTGTATTCTGTTTTTATTGTAAAGATTTGTGTAAACAGATAGCCAGGCAAGAAGCCAAGCCTCAAACTGTGCTTTACTGACTGTCGAGGTCTCCATTAGCTCAGACAGACATATTGGTTTGCCCAGACCAAGCCTAAAGATGATACAATGCAATCTCTCTTGCACACCAGGCAAGCTCTGGATGAGCATTGCCAAACAAGCAGCTGAATTCAACAAGTTCTCCTCTCCTTAAACATTATACACACTTGAACCCTATTTTCCAAGGAAAACAACTTTTGCAATCATCTAGCCTGGCCAACAGGCTCAAAAGTTACTGAAGGAAAGACTCTTTTGGCAAAATTACAAAAACGATACAATTTCTACAATTTTTGTGATCACCAGGCAGTTGGGATAAGTTCCAAATCACTGTCTGCACTCTAACTGTTGGGCTGACCTCTGCCCTTTCCATTTTTCATTTGACTGCAGCTGGCTGGTTGCTCAGGACACCAAAATGCCTGCCAACCAAGAGCACACATAGCAGCCATCCATTTCTCCTGCAGATGTTTCTGCCACAGCTTCCAATTGTACCTACTCATTTGTATTAACCAGTTTCTGGACCTTTATGGCTCTTTTTTTAGTGATTCTGAACCCTTGAAGCTTCAGCATCAAGCTGAAAGTGTTTGAAATCTCTCCAAAACACACATTCCTGCATGGAACACAGAAGCTGATGAACCTCTTGTAAATAAATGATTTAACAACTTCAGCCCTGCATCTAGTCTATTAAAGCACTTACTAGTCTGCACATTACATGTACACAATTGCACTGCTTTGTCTTCCTTTATCTTTTGTCTTTGAGGAGCTAACCCAAACATCCAAGTTAGTTTCGTATGAGGTCTGGCCTTCCTACCAAACTGTGAGACGAGCATCTCTGAACACTTCTCTGTCTCCCCTCTCTCTCCAGTGATGGCATCTGGGACCTACAATAACAACAATCAACGTCAGACAACCCAACCTAGATGCCTACGATTCAGGGGAACCCAGCTGAACATGACATCCAGAGAAGGGCCACGAGGATGATCAGAGGGCTGGAGCACCTCTCCTATAAAAACAGACTGAGAGAGTTGGGGTTGTTCAGTCTGGAGAAAAGAAGGCTCCGAGGAGACCTTATTGTGGCCTTCCAGTATCTCAAGGGGGCTACAAGAAAGCTGGGGAGGGGCTTTTTAGGATGTCGGGTAGTGATAGGACTAGAGGGAATGGATTGAAGCCAGAGATGGGTCGGTTCAGATTGGGCGTTAGGAAGAAGTTCTTCCCCATGAGGGTGGTGAGACACTGGCACAGGTTGCCCAGAGAGGGGGTGGAAGCCCCACCCCTGGAAGTTTTTAAGGCCAGGCTGGATGGGGCTCTGGGCAGCCTGATCTAGTGGGAGATGTCCCTGCCCATGGCGGGAGGTTGGAACTAGATGATCTTTAAGGTCTCTTCCAACCTTGACAATTCTATGATTCTATGATCTTTGCAGAGGCATTTACACTTTCTGAAAGGAGTTGGGTTAATGAGATTTTAGTCTGGGAGTAAGTTATGTGGGTTATGAAGTCTTTTGGACGTAAAAAGCAAACTCCAAGGGACTGTGCCTTTTGCCTCCGTAAGAGGAGGACATTACACAGACAGCCCTACCAGTCAAAAAAACCCACTGAAATCACGTTGTTGTACCACAGTACTTAAATGAAGATATCTAGAAATACACTCACTTTACAACAAACCCACCTCTGGGAGCTAGCAGAGTTCTTTCTGATTGACTGGAATTGAACCAACATCACAGCACCACGGGACTGCAACAGAAATGCCACATTTCACATGAGAGTCACTTGATCTCTAAGAAATCGCTGATCACATCAAAGGGAAAAAAAATAAATCACAATTCAGGCAGTGCAATTGTGTCTTATTTCCCTGCCTGTGTCATCTCCACCACTTGCAACATTACTTCTCTTTTTTTTCCTATCGCCTTGCATACAGCTGCCAGCTGCATTGCAATATCCATCACGCAGCACCTCGCTGATAGCTGGTGGCTGCGAAGACAATATTTACACTATGGTTTGCATTACAGTTCATAAAACGCTTTGGAGCTCTTCCAGAGGAAAAGCCCCATGTAAATTGACGTTATTATTGTCATCTGCAGGCTAAGTACAGTTAAGATTTTGCTAACGTTCGCTGTGGAGACTGCAGATGTTTGAAAATCCAATCGACGTGCAGCAGAGGGGCCGAGTAATAAACTTCATTAATATTGCCCGTAACACTTTTCAGCAGCATGCAATAAATCACTGATAAATATTCAAGGCATCCCTCCAAAGTTATCTTCATTTTACAGATGAAGGCAACCAAGAGACAGAAAGTTCAGAAGGGACTCGCCTATGAACGCAAAACAGATGCGGAATTCAATTGTCTTGCCTTCAGAGTACAAAATATATCTTCCTAGACAAAGCTGCAATTTATATAGATTGATTCCCAGTGAAATTGAGGAGACTGCCATTCCTCAAAATCCCTAATGGCTATTGCCCCCACAAGTTTCCGTGTGGGTTATTCACATTACAGTAACACCTACAGATGGCAGAGAACTGCAATGTACAAAGTAGGGACTAACAGATAAAGGACCTTATCACAGATAATAAAATCCAATCTACACATAAAATACAGGAACAGTCAAAAAAGAGATGACTGACTCAAAAACCACATCAGAGGAAGAACCAGGAATGGATTAACCCCCCCCAGAACATCAGAGAGTGACATAACTAAATTCATTAAATAAGCATCACCCAACATTGCCCCGGGAGATATTTTTAAAGCCTTCCTCTATATCTCCAAGAGCTGATGTCATCAAGCAAAATGAGGAATACTGTGAAAGATGTGTTAACAAGATGGAAAGAATTTTGATGTAGTTTCACACATTTTCCAGCAAGGAGCTTGACATTTAAGCGGGATGGCCTGGTTACTAATGGCTACTCCACAAACTGATGCAACACGCTCACTGCCACGGTGACTGACAGCTCCAGTAAACAAACAATAATTCACGCCAGGTTCTTCCTCCCTGTAGCGACAGCTCTTGTAAAACTGCAGAACTTAATGAGACCCTTTATTTAATATTTATTTCACAATCAGCCTCCTTTTTTCTAACAGAATTAGCCTCAGCCCACAATTTGGTTATTTCATTGTGCAAGTCAATACTCAATTTATTTTGAATTTTTTCAGTCCTGAATTTCTAACTAGGCAGGATTTGTTTTAACGATAATATTATTATATTACTATTACTATATACCAGACAACCAACCCTGTATCTGCAAAGTGAATCAATCTGTGGACGCCATCCTCCCAAAAAAATTAACCTAGCAAAAAAGACTAGTTGTAAGATTGGCTTTAACCAAGCAGTTTCCCAATCCAGAGGCACAAGAGATTAGCAACAGCACTGATGTAAATGAGATGGCCATTAACAAAAGACTAAAAGTTCACTATGAGTAAGGTGAAGTTACTAATGATGGAAGTACAAAGGTCTCTGGCCACGCAGCAGCTTGAAAAGGAGCTTTAAAAATCCCCCATATCACACTCACATCTGCAGTAAAAAGCTCAGGAGCAGTCCATAAAAACCACATATAATGCCACAGGACGGGGGATTCTCCAGCACGGGGATGTCCAACATGACCTAGCATGACATGATCGTCACATGCCATGCATTTGAAGACACTTCCCGGTGACATATAGGGACCAACTATGTGCACAGTTAAGTGCAAGTGTTCCAAAACACAGTTTTCCTGCAGAACTGTGACAAAAGAACTGATACTTTTAAAATAAATATTTCCTAGTAGAGAGGAACACTCAACATTAACAAAAGCAGTTTCCAAGGTTTACAAACATAATGGAGATACTGACAAGTGCCTCAAGATCAGAATATGGATATATTTAAGCTTGTTCTCCATTTTGGGGGGGGGGGCAAAAGAGATTTTAGAACTCGGGGTGAGCAGCTCCTAAAAAGACACAGTTTGCTTCTGCTTTGAACATCCACTGCATCCCTGACAGAGATGGCGAGGGCATGATGGGCAGAGAGGGACCTGGGGTGTGGATGGACAGTCGACTGAACAGGAGCCAGCAGTGTGCCCAGGTGGCCAAGAAGGTCAATGGCATCGTGGGCTGTGTCAGGAATGGTGTTGTCAGCAGGAGCAGGGAAGTGATCATGCCCCTGTACTCAGCTTTGGTGAGGCCCCACCTCGAGTGCTGTGTCCAGTTTTGGGCCCCCCACTGCAAGAGGGACAATTCAGGTGCTGGAGAGGGCACAGAGGCGGTTGCCAAGCTGGTAAAGGGCCTAGAACATAAGTCTTGTGAGGAAAGGCTGAGGGATCTGGGGCTGTTTAGCCTAGAGAAGTGCGTATCACTCATCTCTCTAGTATTTGAGATTGAGGGGAGACCTCATCGCTCTCTACAACTACCTGAAGGGAGGTTGTAGAGAGGTGGGGGTTGGTCTGTTCTCCCTAGTGGAGAGTGATAGGATTAGAGAAAACGGATTTAAATTGCACCAGGGGAGGTTCAGGTTAAATATTAGGAAGAATTTCTTTACTGAAAGGGTTGTCAGCCATTGGAATAGGCTGCCCAGGGAGGTGGTTGAGTCACTGTCCCTGGAGGTGTTCAAGAGATGGGTGGATGTTGCATTGGGGGAAATCATTTAGTAGGTTGATAGGGCTGGGGCAAAGGCTGGGCTTGATCTTCTAGGTCTCTTCCAGCTGATGCGATTCTATGATTCTATGCCAATGGTCAACAGCAGGTCACAACACAAGAGGAGGCTTCGCTCCTGCAGATACCACCAAGCAGTTTGCAGCCAAGTCACACACTCACAGCTCCTTCTCCTAAATAGGTCGAGCAGAAATCCGTTAGCCCAGATTTAAAAGCATGACTTTAGACTTTCCATTTGCCGGCTGAAATTAAAGAGTTAACAGAAACCTGGGTTTATTTGAGGGTTTCCTATGCACACACACGCACACATCCATCTATGTATCCAAGTAAAACGCTACTACCATATTTTAGAAATGCGAGTACTGCCGGCTTCAAGAAAATGGGCACAGTTCCCTTTTCAGAAGGAACAAATTGTTCAGAACAAGGACAAATGCAATAGAGAAATCAGGCACCAACTTCGCCTCTGCTGTTTCGAGCTTCTGATACATGCAGCTCAAATACACTCTACATTGGTTTGGGGCGAGTTTTTGGTTTGTTTTTTTTTAATAGACCCAACATTGTTCAAGAATCCACCATAACTACCTAATGCTCTCAAGAGTAAATATTTACAGGGGGGATTTTTATATTATCAGATACATTAGAAATTAATAGAGTGCCACAATTTTCTCCTGGCTGCAGAGAGGGGACAGCGACTGCCCACAGAGCTGGAATAATTGTGATAGTGCAGACATTGGCTTCACTTGGGTGTATTTTAGAGAGAAGACTTGGAATTAGCTGCAAACTGTGTCAAAACGACCCCTTTAGAGTGAAAGTACCTTTCTGTAGCTATGCCACAGAAACAGAAATTACAGAGAAAAGGAGCAGAGCCCAAACCCATCATCATATAGGTTGAACTTGCATCTCCACCTCTAACCAACCAAGATATGGAAACCAATGCTGGAACCAGCCATCCTGGGAAATCCCAAGCCTGCCCTTATGCTCTTGTGAAAGCTATGGATTACTCCAGTCTTTGCCAGGCTTTTAATTAAACTCATTACCACAGGTTTATATGAGCCTTTTTCTCCACAAGACACGCTGCACCCTGAATTTCAGGGGAGATGCAAGAATAAAAAGGCTAATGTTAGTCCTCTTAATCTTTTTCCCAATACAGAAAAATGAGCTGATATTCCCACAGCACTTTCAGGCTACCTGATTCTCAGCTCCAAGACTACTCATCTCAGGATGGAATACTCTGATGTCTCCAGAAGACTAAGAGAGATACCAAATGAGTCCAAAAAGCTTCTTCAACCCCACATTTATTTTGCAGGTATTTGACTTAATAGCTATAAAGCAAAAACAAACAAAAGGATTATTTTTTTTCAAGTGGCAGTCATCTCTGTCAGTTAATCAGGTCCAGTAGCCATTACAATGAATCTTCAATCTCCAGCACTGGAGAAGATGGAATTTAAAACTCCCTTCTACCATCAGAAAGCAACAGGAAAATAAGGCCACACAGTATAGAGACCTCTCAGGGGATTTCTTGAGGTCACTAACAAGTATTCAGGTTGTCTGAGAAATAAATTTATATACAAGTTTTGTCTCCTTTTGTTTTCAAGAAAGGATGTTATTTTAAGTAAATATTCCCATGCTACAGCCACAACTGTCATGAATACACCATGCGCTAGACCCTGGAAGCATAAGAGATGGCATCATAGAGCACTTCTCACTAATTAGACATGAAGCTGGCTTCCTTTAAGAACTTGTTAGATAAAAAGCCTCGACTGATCTATTTTCCATTAGTCTGAGTTCAGGCAATGAAACTTAAATCACAGAGAAGTGCTAATGATTATTTTTCAAGTCAGCTTTTCATTACTGAAAGCATTCTTTGCAACAGAGTAAACCCAAAAATCTCTTTTCTAATCCTGGCAATTCCTTTCACTTGTTCTTTGATAGACCATAAATCCGCACGTTGGCTTTCACCTCTCAACTCAAGATGTTGAGCTACATCTTGAACACAGATCTGGGATTTTTCTGGATCTCCCACCACTGCCATATCTATGGATGAAAGGGCATTTGGAACCAAACAGTGACCATTGGAAAGACAGGAGGGCTTGACAAGTTTCTGTGCCTTAAGTTTCATCCACTGCAGGGCAGAGCATAGGTGGGTTGATCTACTAATCAGACACTCCTTCTTTCTACCCAACATCTTTAGTGACCTGTTTCCTCCTGGCATCACGTCTTCTTCATATGAGAGTCTCCACTTGTGCTCATTCACAGCATTCCCCAAATTCATCTCTAGCTGGGGAGTATCCAAGCTCCCAAATGTTATTGCTGAACATCGCTAGATAAAAGAAAATCAAAGGGGAAGGGGTGGTGGGGTGGCTGCACTGGAGCAAAGAGCAGCTGAGGTAGACAGAAACCAAGCACAGAGCAAACAGATATGAACAAGGATGTCAGCAGTTTCCCTCAAGCTGGTACCGTCTCAGTAACAACACTCCAGGTGAAACATCCCGTACCACCTTGCACAGTTTTGCTGGAGGGCAAAGCTGGTGACAAGGCTGGAAGGAATGTCCTGCGAGGAGCGGCTGACTCCAGGTTTGTCTAGTCTGGAGAAAAGGAGGCTGACAGGACACCTCATTGCTCTCTACATCTCCTCCCGAGGAGGAGATGTGCTGAGATCTTGCCCCTGCTATCCAGTGATATGGGATGGATGCCAGGATGCACGGGAATGGTTCAAAAGCAGCACCAAGGGAGGTTTAGACTGGACATTAAGAAGTACTTCTTTACCAAGAGGGTGGTCAAACACTGGAAGAAGCTTTCTGGAGAGGTGGTCAATGCCCTAAGCCTGTCAACACCTTTAATAACAAGCTTTAACTTGGCCAGCCCTGAGTTGGTCAGGCAGTTGGACTATGTGATCCTTGTAGGTCCCTTTCAACTGAAAATAATTCTTTTCTAACCATTTAATTACTCTGGAGAGGGTTCCCATACTTCACACAGCCAGGGGAGGGAACAGTCCCTCATGCAAAAGCAATAAAAACACCTTTTTTTTTTTTTTTTTTGATTCAAAGGGCTTGGTCCAAAACACCCTGGAAAGCCCATGCAAGTGATGGCTACTGCGGGATGCAAGATTCTCATGCACAGTCAGACTCATTCTCTTTGCTGTTTCCAACAAATGGGTGTCAAAGCTCCGCACCAGCCCACGGGACGGCAGTTCCACGGTGATTCCCTTTTGCAAACAGCAGGCTGGATTGCTATCCAGAAATACTCCCACTTTAAATGCGCACATTCTGCCCTTTGAGTAACAGATTTTTTGCCGAATCAGAAAAAGCACTGCTTAATTTTGGGTAACTTCATCAGAGACAAGCAGCAGCACAGCGCTGAGTCGGGCTGCTGGGGCCCTGCATTAAGTTCCTCTCTCTGTGGAGAGGATATTCAGCAGGACAGTCACCCAAACACGGCTTGACTTCCGCACACTTTGGCACCTCTAACGCCTCTTTTTTTTTTTCCTCCTTTTTAAAATTCCCCCTGCAGGACACAGTCTTTTGAGAAACCATGTGCAAGCTCATCTTTTTTCATGCCAGCACAGCCTTTCCTTCCTTTCCTCTCTCTTCCCTTTGCCATTGCTCTTTTCAAGGTCTAAAAGAAAACACTATTCAGATACTTAAAGGTTACTGTTAACTTTTAGCTCAGCAGTATCTAAAGGAAAGCATTTCTGCTAAATGGAAAGAAAGTAAACAGGGTATGCCGTGATCTTTATAAGGACAGTAGCAGATTTCTGTGAGGCACGCTCTATATCGAGCAAAGCAAGACCTTACAGAAGGTTTCCCCTCTCTGCACAAGTATTTCTTAATTATCTCAGAAAACTAATAACTAGGTTAGTTTAAACAGGTGGTTTAAATCTTGCCTTAAATATATCAGGGAAGACTGCATCTCTGAAGCACAGCGTAGTGCGAGCAGCAACTCCAGGAGAGGCAAGGTGACAAATAGCGGTTCAGTCTCAAGCTGTTCACAACCTAAATATCTATCCCCAGCTCAACGCAACAAAGCTCTCTAATGATTTTTATCTACGCAAGGTGAAATCAAATGACACTGTAACACAAATCTCACTAATTCCTTAGTCAGGACCAACGTTTAATAGCACAGATTAGTTACAAAATTGCTGTAACAGCAACAGACTTTAATGTGGTGTTGACTCCGTTTAAATACTGACAATGATTTTAAGGGATGAGTTCATCTCTGTTCTGTCCTAATTACTTCAACATACTAGCACCTGAGGAATATTGGTTCAAACCCCCCTCCCCAGCCGGTTTAAATTCACAATTTAAGCACAGGCTGATCGAGAGGCACCAGGATTATATAACATACAGGACAGATCAGTTGTTTGACGTTGTAAGAGAGCCATTAAAAATAAAATGAGGATTTAGTTAGCTATTGACAGAATCACTGGGAGGGCAGGAAGCTAAAGGACTCGCTGCAAAAATGAAATTAGGGAAACTGAAGAGTCAATCAAAACATTGCCTTAGGTCATCTCATCACCTCCAGCCAAAGCAGGGTTGTTGCTGAGCATCTCTGCCCCCAGGGCAGTTGGTTTTGGTTGTCTGAAACCCATCTGCAACACAGAAGGTGATTTTACCTTCTAAATCTCCTGCTCTGAAGCCTTGCAGCGTGGAGCATCCATGGGAGCTTCCTGCTTTCAACAGCCTCATCGCTGTGAAGTACGCCCACCCTGTGCCAAATTCTGTGCTCCTGCCATACCAGCTGTGCTATTGCAATAAATCTCTTGAACTTTTGCATTGCCTGGGCAGTTACTTGGCAAAACACACAAACTAGCTCCTTACACATTCTCCACTCCTCTTTCCATACTTGGCCAAGATGAAGGCTTGCACCCAAACCGCTGGTCTTGCCCTAATGTTGGCTATATTTTGTGACTCCAGCTGCCTCACCAGGCCTCAGCTGCAGGCTAGGAAAAAAAAAATAATAATCATTGTCCTCTCAGCTCTGGATCAGAGAAGGAAGTGAAGCTAAAGAGGCAGCAAGTCTGTCCCAGCTCTGGCTCTTTCCACTTCTCCTTATCTCATCAGTCTTTGGGTCCCCCCATACATGAGGTTGGGAGACATCCCAGCATCCCAGGGCAGCTTGAACCTTCTTCTACAACAGTTCTGGGATGGGCAATTTAATACAGCACAGGGCACATAGGTGATGCTGATAAAGCCACCTCACAAAAATGTGATTGATTTGCTTTACTAAGAAGCCAATCAATGGCATTAAACCCAATTTTATTAAGAACAGGACTAAGATACAAAAAAAACAATCTATACAGGGTATGACTATGAGACCATCTAGCCTCAAATCCCCCGTCAGCCAGTGGACACGAGTAAGGAATTGGGGAAAAAAAATAAAAGACTGGACAAAATATTTAGTGCTGTCTTCCTGAGATAGTCTCTCTACTTCCAGCAATTGGCATCTCAGGTATATCTTGAATGACAGTAAATGCATACATTGCATTTAGGTCTTTGCAAGATTCAGGATTCAAATTAGTCAAGAGGAATGAATCATAGAATGACCCCTTAGCTCATCCGTGCTTTTTCACAGCAATCGCTCATCTATTGAGTCATTTGCAGGTTTTGATCCATTTCTACATGTCTATATTTCTGTTCCTGTAAGGTAAAATTTCACCTTATTAATAGTGTGGATTTCTGAGCTGCATTTTCAATCCATTTCTTGCTGTACTGTAATATAGCTTGAAAATGCCAATACACATTGTCACAAGTCGTTCTAAATTCAACAGATGTAATGTTTGGGAAAAAATAACAAAATAAGCATAAATACTGATGCATATTTGTAAAGATATTTACATATAAAAATGAAAACAGAATCAAAAAGAGGTACATCACAAAAACTGCATTACTTAAATACAAAATCTCTGGTCACAGATTCCTTGCTTGTTCTCCCCAACTTCTGTGTCAATATTTCCCAGAACAATTCCCAGGCTACACTTTCAAATTATCACTTCATTTCCAGTGCCTCTTCTTGATAGCCAACAAAATTACTGCTATAAAACTTCCCCTTTTACAGCCAAGATGGGAAACGCTCTATTAGATTACTGGTTCACTCCCTTGTAAAATAAAGAGGAAAATGCCATTCCAGGAAATAAAAATGTTAAAAAAAGACCAGCGAAACAAAGGCAACTCCCGCACACACTACTGTTCTTCCCCTTTGAGTCACTAAAAAAGAGAAAGGAAGGAAAAAAATACCCACACAGATAAAATAAATGCAAGGAGGAGGTGTGCATGCTGCGTGTTTATCCCACTGGAAGAGGGGAGGCTGTGGAACACGATGCGCTGCGTACAGACACCCCAACCACTGCCTCGGTGTTTACAAACACTTTGATCAAACCAAACAGGGAGTTTCATTGTCCCCGCTGCACTCATGTCACCCGTCCGGCAGCGTGGCGATTCCAAGGAGAGTCTGCCAGAGGACACACAGTGCCAGTTACACAAGAGAAGCGCAGAAGCAAATATGCAGCAGAGGGAAAGAAGACGGGGGGGGGAAGACAATCTCAGCTGCGCTCTCTTTTCTTATTCTCAGGACAGCCTCCAAGTCAGGCTTTGGAGTAGATTAACTTTAAAGGGCACGGAAAGATGCTGACAGAGTTGAGGTGAGCAGCACCCCTATGTGTACACATTTCACTGCCACCAGCACAAAATTAGATGTGAGGGGTCCACGAGCAATTATCGCAGCAATACTGTAGTTATAAAAGGGGGATGAAAACCTTCTGTGTGCTAAGGAGGGAAAAAAAATAAATCTGTCTTGCACTAGTATCATAGACCTGCTCAAGTAAAGATCTGAACTGCACCTGACAAACAGCAAGGAATAGGGAAATAAAAAAGCCACAATACAACGAAACTCTGCTGGACCACAAAGTTTTTATAAAGTTTTAAATACACACAGTTCTTGTATTTACGATAAAAGGGGAAAAGACCACAGTGATAGTCGGGAAGCTGAAATAAACCATCAGGCTGTCCAAACGACAGTTTCTAACATCCATATAATGTGATATGACTCGGAAAAGAAACCTGGACCAGCTGGATACAGACGGAACCGAGAACCACTTTGACTCAAATCCCCCCATTTCCCTGAAAGAGGGGAGGAATGAGGGTGTCAGAACACAGCAGACGCAAAGCGTGACCCAGCACCACCCTAAAAACGATCCTAAAACAGCCCTGGCTTATTTCACTCTTTTAAAAGACTTTATATATATATATACACACCAGGAACCCCAGGGCTCACCAGCACTTGACAGCAATTAAAATCCCTTTTATTTCGCACTGTTGCGGAAGACCAACGGGACGGGGTTACCCCCCGGTGTCCGCCGGTCAGGACCGCGCTATTTGGGGGCGCCCGGAGCATCCCCAACTTGCGGGAGTTTCCCGGAGGATGCGGGAGGTGCCGCGGCGGGGACGCGGCGAGGCTCGAAGGGAGGGGAGGGGCACCCACCTCCGGGGTATTTCTCTGATTTAGGGGGGTTTGGGGGTTCCCCCTCGCCTTTTCCAGTGACTGCCCGAGAAAGGCGACAGCGCTTCTGCCCGCTGGGGAGTGCTCAGCGCGGGGAAGCGCATCGGGAGATGGGGGAGGTGGGGGAGTAAAGGAAGAGATAAAACAGGCGGGGAAAAAAAAAGGAGGTCAGAACTCACCTGGTTTGGGATTTTTCCTCCCTCTCCACGACCATAAAACGAGGCGGGAGCCGGGCGCCGGTCACCGGCGGTGAGAGAAGGCTGGCGAGCCGCGGAGTGCCCCACGACGGGGATAGCGGGGCTGGGTGCGGTGCAGCACCCCCGCACACCCAGAGGGAGGTGCTGGGCCGTCCCCGTCGCGGTGCAGACCCTGGGGCTGGGTGCAAGGCAGCCTGCTCCCCCGGGAACCAGCGCTGGGCACCCAGCCGGTGCGGGGCAGCCCCCCGGGATGGACGCAGGGAGGCTGCGCTCAAGGCAGCCCCGCTCGGGGATGGGTGCTGAGCCCTCCTCCCCGAGCAGCGAAGCCCCCCCGGGATGGGCGCTGCTGAGCCACTCTCGGGCCAGGGCAGCCCCCGCCCGGGATGGGTGCAGCGGGGCTCGGTGCGAGGCAACCAGCTTCAGGGACGGGTGCGGGGCCACCCGCCGGTACAGGGCAGCTCCCCGGGTTGGTGCAGGAGCAGGGCAGCCCCGGGCCAGCGCTCAGGGGCCGGAATGGAGCGGGAGCAGGAGAGGGGCCCCCCCGCCGGGGCCGGCAGCGGCAGCAGGAGGCGGCACCGGCCGAGCACAATGAGCGGCGGCGCCCCCGCGGCCGCCCGCTGGGCAATGACATCACCCCTCTCGCCCGCCGGGGCGGGGCGAGCGGCCGCGCCGCCACCTCCCCATTGGCTGGGTCCCGTCGGCCGCGGGGGCTTCTGGGGATTGTATTTTTCTAAGAGGTGTCGCTGCGCGGCAGAGCGGGAGGCGGGGACTCAATTTCCCGGCAGGCCCCGCGCGGCGAGGCCGCGGTGGGGGGCGGGAGGAGCGGGGGGAGGGAAGGAGGTGGTGGCGGCCGCCATGTTGATGGCGTGGGACGCGTTAAGCTCGGGAGGAGCGACCGGGGAAACCGGGTTAAGATGTCGGGAAAGGGGCAGGGTGGGAGCTAGGCTGCGGTTGAGGGGGCGGCGGAAGGAGCTTATGTGAGGAAGGACTGAGAAAGGGGGAGGCTGAGGGGGCGCGGCGGGGTATGGAGGGCCCTGAGGGAGGTCGCGGAGCGGCCCAGGTGCCCGCGGCTCTGGGCAGGTCAGGGCCTGTCGGTGGCGGGAGCCCGTTCCCGGGGCTCTCCCCCTTCGCGGGCTAGAGGGAGCAGCCGGGCAGCGGGCCCTGAGGCGGGCGGGTCCGCCGAGGCGAGTCTGCGGCAGGAGCCGGGGCGGCTGACGGAGCCGCCGCTCGCTGTTGTGAGGGCGGGCGGGCGGGCGGCTGCGGGACGTGTCGGGGCTGCCGTGGGGCAGTTTTGGTGGGGGAGGCTGCCGTGGCCCTCGGGGTTGTGGCCTTTGAGCCCTGCGGGGAGAGGGGCGGCATGTGGGGGGCTGTGGGCGCCGGCCTGCTCAGCTCTTGCGTGGGTTTAAGGAGCGGGGCTGAGCTCTCGGCCCGGCCCTGGCCGGGGAGGCCCCTCCGGAGGGAGCGGGCTGGGACGTGCCCTTGTCGCACACCGGGTGACAGCCTGGGCTTGCTGATTTAGGGCTCTTGTAAGTGTTGTGCCTTCTGTCTGGGGACTGCAGTAGTAGCCCTTGCCTGTCGTAGAGACGCGGCTTGGTGCGACCAGCAGGAGGAGCTTTGCTCTATGCTGAAGGTGGCTGTCCTCCCTGCGTCCATAGAGGCATAAATCGACCTTGAAAAAGCTGAGAGAGTGAATGACGTGGTGTAAGAGCTCTCAGCATGGTACGGGAGCAGCCAGGCTAACTCGCTTTCCTGATATCTTCCCCGTCCTTGCTGTCTGGTGTTGGTATGGCTTAGCCAGCTCGCTGGGTGCTGTCTCTCATGCCTTCTGGGTGGTGCATAGGAGGTGGGCTAGATCTTTGAACAGCGGGTACTGTATTGATCATCATCCCTGCTTGTACTAGTCTGCGTCGAGGAATGTGGAGCGATCTGTTTACGCAAGGAGAGATTAATTAAATCTCTGTTAGGCTTAAGGGAGCTGGAGTTCCCTGAAATAACGTGGAAGGTCTTTGGTCGAGACTGGGAGGGAGGGCACACAAAGCATTATGTGGTCTGTGAAATAACACCATTTCTAGTTACAGCTGATTCCTGTGAAATAAAGTACTTCATTGCTTCAAGAAGATACTCCGTTGAAAAGAATTGTGAAGAGCTTGGCAGGCTTGCTGGAAGTCTTGGCCAAAGTCCAGTAGTGATATGGCTAAGAAAAAAATGGGGTTACAAGTTTTAATTTCATACTTCGGCTTCTCATGGAGGTACATACAATGTGTTTGTTCAGGATATTGCCTCACAGTAACTACACAGATAGTCTGTTTGCCTCAGGATACACTTGAATGGGGGAGGAAGGATGTTGTGAGATGTTCTGTGATACAATTACTTAACCTGAGCCTTGCAGCCTTTCAGGATTTGTTGATATTACAGCAATGTGTGCAGTTCTTCTCTCTCTTCAAATCCAGCTGACTCCAGTTAAAGAATCTGAACCAATTACTTGCCTTCCTGTAAAACATCTGGTGTCCTGGGACAGGAGGCTCTTCTCTCTACCCCTGGCTTGTCCAGTTCTGCCACTGAAGCAAAGGAGTGGAGGGGCTGTGATGCCCCGTTGCTGCTGTAATGTTCGGTAGTAGTTGCATATATCTGAAGAATTCTGAATTACAAGTATAGCCCCTTTTTTCCTTTCTACTTCTGTATTTTCTCTACGCAAATACCTGTAGATGAGGTGTGCTGTGGGTGAAAAAGGGGGCAGTGGTGTGGTGACTTTTGTCACAGCAGTTGCCCACTCTAGGCTTTTAGCCTGTGCTTATATCTCTGCAGCTGAATCCAGGTAATGATGGTGAGTATTGCAGGGGGACAGTGTGGGGGGAGCTTGCTTGTCTGTTCTATAAGTGGCAGAAAACATGTAAGATGTTCATCCAGGGTAAGCTGCTGACCCAGCAGCCGGTGTGCTTTGCTATTTAACCTGATTTGGAAATAATTTGTGTCAGCTGCATCAGTTCTCTCTTTTCTTCCCCTTGTGTCAGTGCTGCAGCTCTGGGATGGGAGTAAGGATGCATCTTGTTTTACAGATACTTTTCGTTTCATTTTTTTATACCATGTTTCTTTTATATGAAGATGCGGATGCCACTGATGTCTCAGCTAAGAATTGCTGTAGCATATTGAAATATAGTATGAAAGGATTTGACATCAGGCACTACCCAAGTGAATGTCTGTCGCAAGAGACAAGTGAAATAGTTTTCTCTATGTGTATCGTTCACTTCCATCAATTTGAGGGTGTGTGATACTTGTCAGTATGTGGATCTTACTCATTGGTCACAACTTGTTAATGATGAAACCTGTGTTACATGTCTCAAACTTGGATGCTCTGTTCACCTGAAAGCACTAATGTCCCCAGTCTCTTCTGACCCAACAGATCTTAACGGCAAGATCTGCCAGAAGCTTCCAGCCCTATTGCAGAAATCGGTGTCATCTCAGCACTTCATGGGAAAAGAGTTAGGGTGATGGTAGAATTGAAAGCCTGCCTTTGGCATTTCTTAAATATGTGGGTACAGTCTGGTTTAATACTGGTAATGAAAACCTGCTCAAGTGTGTGTATGGCCCTGAGCCTGTGCAGCTGCTGGCATGTGTCTGTACTTGGATTGCTGTGTTGACATCCTACGTTTTAGAAACTATGGAATGTCTTCATTACTGAAGACACTGTGGACTCAGGTAAGCAACCACCCAGTGCCCTGAAGACCAGAAGTGATTGGAAGACCCTGCAGGAGGGTTGTGGAAGATGGTAAGTAAGAATGTGTGATGCCTTTGCTCTTAGAAGAAATTGCTGAATCTAAGTTGAAATATAGAAACCTGGCTTCATATTTCAGCTTTCAGTCTGACAAGTTCTTGCTCTTAATGAAGATTGAAGGATTTGCGTTCTCGAAATGGAGCCTTGACTGGGTAGTGTACCAACACCAGCTATAGTCTGTATGAGGCACACAAATTCGTGAAATCAAGTGTACAAATATCTCGTGTGGCAACATAATTTTAAGTTGTCTGATGTTCTGCTTTTGTGGTGTCAACAGCCATGTCAGTGCAGTGTGGAGAACTGGCAGGATTTTGGGTTTGTCTCAGTTCTTGCAAATTTATTGTCAGGCCTTACATACTTCGTACTATATGAATTAGCTGAATGAAAAAACTTTCATGAGCCCTCAAGCAGGGACTGGAGTTTGATTGCTAAGGGTGATGGGTGCGATCTGTGCTAGTCTTGGCACGTGTTTTGTTTTAAAAGCCCATTTTCCTAATTATCCCAGCTACAAAATTCAGCTGTCCACAGCCCCCTCAGAGGAAGGAGTAGAAGTGTCACCAACTGCTTGCTTCAAAGCCTGTGAGGAAGACTGCAGACCCTTTAACATCAAAGTTACTGCTCAGATTTTGGAAGTTGAAGAAGCTACTATGGATATGGTTTTGTTGTAATTGTCTCCTGTGGAGCTGTTTCCCAAAGAGTTACCAAAGGTGTAAGGTAAGAAAGTGAATTATCTGGGTACAGTACGTAAGTACTTGCTTATCATGCTAGTTTCCAAATACCTTGCTGATAATACCAAAAAATACATTGTGATATTTGTTCTTAAACAAGGAGAGCTGGGAAAAACACAGGTAAGAGTGGAAGGCTTTTGTGCATTTTTAAGTGTTAATGGAATTGTGGGGAAGCAGGTGTTAAAGCAGTTTCTGGAAGAACCTAATGTTCCTGTGTAACCAAAAGTTTGTAAAGCTTTTCTGAAAGTAATTGTAGTGACTAATTATAAAGTTTTAATTTTTTTTTTTACCTTTCAGTGCAAGAAGAGTGCTCCAAGAGCTACCAAGAACCTTTTCAGGTAGCACAAATGTGCTCTTCAGCTGGAACGTGACAACAGTTCACTCGCAGTTACAGGACAGGAGGGGCTCTGCAGGTCCCTGAGTTGAAAAGAATGGTTATCTGAAACAACACATTTTAGCAGAAAGACTTGATTTCTTCCCCAACTTTTAACTCTCTTGAATTTAAATGAGAGCTATCACTGAAAGGGGAAATCACTTCTATTGTAGGGGCTGGAGAAGGGGGTTGGAATAGGGGACTCGAAAGCATGAGTCAGGGTGCTGTGACAGGCCCTGGAAAAAGGGCAGCTGGTTGGAGTGCGAGAGACTCCAGGTGTGAGAAGCTTCCTTGAGAATGCACATGGGTGCAGCTGCTTCTTGAGCTACATCTGGATATATCTCGAGGTGGGGTGGCCCAAGATGACCACTGAGGACCATGGGGTTGTAGGCAGACCACGTTTCTTTGGAGAGTATATAGGCAATTACACAGAAACACCTAAACTGGGTTTGGTTAAGGGTATTTCCAGGTTTTAAAATAATAGCTTTGCTTGGTGCACCTAACACCTGCAGAGCTGCTCTGAAGATAAGAAGCCTTCACCACTTGTGGGTTGATGGAGACACAAACATGCCTCACGTGGGCTCCAGGGCTGAGTGCAAATCTTGTGGTTGCCTTCTGGCTTAACCTACACAAGAGGTGTGCATGAGAGCTTCCACGGGGAAGTAGAAAACACTCAAGCTACCTGGTGCTGATGTATTTTGTGCATGCACTGCCCTCTTCAGCACAAAACTTGCCAAAACCTGCATTACATGAAGCCAGTAGGGGTGTTACGCTGGGATTACGCTACATGTGGAGCTCACTTGGTTGCCACTAATTCTGGAAACGTCTATTTGTGTTGCAAATCTGAGCTGGTAACTGATAGCACAGAGCTGATGTACTTGTCTGTGTCAGACAAGTAGTCCATGAGCTGACAAATCTAGTATGGTCCTAGCTCGTGCTCCTTTAAAAAAAGATAAGAGGGCTGGGTGAATGTTTTTTGAAAGATCACGTAAATTATAAAAAGCACAGTAGAAATATCTTCACGGAAAGAATAGAATTTGGGAAATACACGCTGTGGCAAAGGAGCTGTGTGTACTCAGTCGTGGCAATCTTTCAACACCATTCCTTGCCCCTGGTTTGCCTGTGATGCTCGTAGAGGGAAAAGTATTGGACATAGGGCAGGTGTGAAAGCTGTAAGCGGAGGTAAAAATTTAACAACTGCAATGTTGTGTTATGTACTGTTACTTACTTTTTAGAAAAGTCTTTCAGCTGAACTGATACACTGGAGTCCCACATTATGCATGCAGTGTTCTGAGGTTCTCTGCAGCAACATAAAATTGTATGTTGCTTCCTATATGATTTCAGCTTAAAATACAAGCTTTGGCCATGAGAGTTCCTAAGCAACAGTGTTAACAGCCAGAGCATTCCTTAAAACACACACACACACAAAACCATTTCAGGTGAGTAATGCTGTGCTGTGAAAAAGCACAAACTCTGGAAAGAGCATTGTTTGATACTGTCTTCTGTGCCAGAATTCCTTGGGTTTGCACTCTTGCTGGCCTTGGACTCTGCTGTTTACCTTTTGCCTTCACTTTTTGCCTTTCTGTATATATCGCTTGTTGGCTTTCCACCACCTGATTATTTTTTGTTTGGTTGGGTTTTTTTGCCTTTTCTCTGCAAATACCTCTTACTGGAAAACTGGTGAACAACAGTAAGTACCTTGGGTTCCTGGCCAAGTTTCCACTTGCATGGTTTCGCTCGCTCTGTTCTGTCAGGTTACTTACATGCAGTGTCCTAAGGGTGTAATTTAGTGGACGGTGAGTAAGCAACTAACCTTTATGTCTTGGCCCCAGTCCCCCCCGTAGGTCAGGTGTTGCACACACCTGCTTCCTCACGATGAATTCGATGGCTGTCCTTGCAGCCTCTGGTGTCCTGTTGCATGACTTCGTGGAAAAGGTCACTTTCTGCAGCTCTTGCAAAGATACAGAAGTGGACTTGGTAGGATCAATCACTGCCTGCTGAGTTGTGTTACCCAGAATCTTACCTGAACCTTGGTTTTCTGCGTACGCAAGACCTTGGGCTCTGGAGGTGAGGAGGAGAGGGTTTTTGTGTCCTAAGGTCTGACATGCTGTGACTTAAGGTTTTTCAAAACCGGCATAGATCATAGAATCATAGAATGGCCCAGGTTGGAAGGGACCTTAGAGATCATCTAATCCAACCTCTCTGTCATGGGCAGGGACGCCTCTCAACTAGATCAGGCTACTCAAGGTTCTGTCCAGCTTGGCCTTGAACACCTCCAGGGAGGGGGCAGCCACAGCTACCTTGCTCAAGGTATGAATGTTCTCTCTCGGGTTCTACATTCACGCTTATCAGAGTGGTTTTGTATCCAGGAAAGATTTTGATGTGTATTCTCAGGAGTAGTGTTGCCTGAGCTCCCAGAAGATACAGTTGCAGGACGCTGAGGCTGCGTTGCCGGTTTAAGGAGTCTGATGTTGCCTTTTGCCTCTTGCTTTCCTGTGCCCCAGAATGCCGTTCCCTTTCATGCCAGCACAGCTACCTGAGCGCCATAGTGAGCTATCGGTGTCTTGATCAGGGTGTTAACATCCACTCCCTGCCCTGTATGTGCTTTTCTGTGGCTCGGGGTGGAAGTGAAGGAGGTTTGTAGTCGTGCAGCTTTCTAAAACCCCAATCAGGCGAGCGAGGTCCTTTAGAGTATTTGCAACGTGGCACTGCAAATAGGCAGCGAGGTGCACAGCGCAAGTCAGAAGCTCTCAGGCTTGTAGCCAAGACCTCTGTCTCGTTAAATCGTGCATCTAGGGATGCAGTTTATTTTGTGGGGGAGGAGCAGCAGCATTAGGGTGTCACCTGTGCACACAGATGCCTTTGTTAACCATGTTTTTCTGCTTTAGGTCTCATGACCCAGCCAGATGTTTTGCTGTGTGTAAGGCGCCTGACTGGGCAGTGGCAGCTCGAGAAACCCTGATGTCTGTGAGCAGCACTGGTGATTGCTAGATGTAGTCCAGACAAATCTCAGGAGTAGAAGAGAGCTGGAGTGAGATGTGGAGCAGTTTCCCTTTAGTCTGGGGCTTTTTGACTATTATAGAGAGTACCAACATCATCTGAAGATGGAACTAATTTCTTAGGTTTAGGGAGTTGTATGTTACCTGTGTGCACATAACCACACAGCCCTTTTTTATTTAATGGCAGAGTATATCTGCAAAAAAAAAGAACTGGGTACTAGATGTTTCACATATGATAGATGAACAGTCTAATCTCAGTTTTCAATGCCAACATTTTTGCAGTGCACCTGATATAAGCGAAGTCAGCGTCACTACTGTGAGCTTTTACGATGCAAACACGATTTACTGCCTCGCTTCTGGTAACGGCGAGCGTTGTTCCCTGATGCAGTGGCAGCTGTTTCAGAGCGATGAGCGGTGGCTTTGCTGTACTTGCTCTGCTTTGGCGAATGTCAGCTAAAATAGTAATTGTGTCCCCTAAGAGTTAGATTATTGTTGTTGTTAATCTTGTCTGCAAAAACAAATGAGAAGTAGAGGCAGATGCAATCCTCATGTGAATTGGTAGGAGGGTGTCGCACAGCCAAATGGATGCTGTGTCTCACCAGGGATGAAGGGCAGTCACGTTTTCTTTGCTCACATTAATTCGCTCCTGCAAATTCCTACTCGCAGAAAACTCACTTTCCAGGGCAGATTGTGACTGGAGTTAACTGCTGTTGTATTGCTGCCTCCTAAAAACAAGTGGGTGAAAAAAGATTATTTTAGCAGGTCCTGTGAAAATAAATGCAATTTGCCTGCTCTTCATTATAAAGAATAAATCTATTTAATTTATACAGTAGTTTATAAATAGTTTCCAGCATGAACATATTAATACATACATACCTGGAAATATATATATAAAAATACTTCTATACATTATTGTATACATGAATAATAATTGAAAAATATTTATGAAATGTAAATTAATAAGCCAGGGGAATCATAAAAAAAGAGGAGCTCTGTGTTGCCAACAGACTTCTGGGATGGAGTAGCTTTTCCCTCTTGAGAACACATCGAACGTGACGGTCTGGTCTCCAACAAATCCAGTTTGTGTGAATCATTGTTTTGTGAAAATTTCTAACCACTTGTGTCTTTAAACTCTCATCCTTGAGAAGGTTATTTGACTGTGGGTTAGCCTCATCATGAACATGAAGGCACGTGATGTGCCTGGCTGTGGAAGCAGGTATGTGTGGGGTCTCTCCCAAGATTCTGTCAGCACCCAAGTGCTGCGGCTCTCCCAGATGGATAATGTTACTGCCGTTCACTCCGAGTGGCATCGCAACATCATTCACAGGGGTTCGATGGCGTCTCAAATATCCCAGCATTTCCCTATAGTCTCTTCTCTGTTATCTGAAGGTAAATTTAGGTACAAACCATTATGGTCAAGATCCTGGGTTTGGAATATGCCTGCCTCCCCATAACGTTTGGTTGTGCTCTTTGGTGTGAGTGGCTCTGCCTCTTGGGTACAGTTGATTTCTGAGTCGTATTCCTCCCAAAGGAAATGTGCCCCCTGAAACTTCCCTGTGCTATCGTAGTGCTTCATGTGTACCACAACCTCCAGGTAGTAATACTCACCTGTGTGGCATGCTACACCCCCCCAGTCTTCCTTGAATTTACTGCTCAGCAGTCAGTGACACAGCAGGGAATGCAAGACATTATTTAGCTTGTGACCACCACCCCCAACTGGCATTTGCTTTTGGTCACCATCTTATTTCTACCTAGTACCCAGGTGTTAGGGGAGGCTTTGTGCCAGCACGCAGGTTTTTCAAAATTTGGGTTTTCTCATTTACTGTAATCTTATCCTGTCATGCATATATGTTACATCATGCTCAAGTGTTCGGTCTCTAGGTTGATGTGTGAGGAGCCCAAGGATAATTCCGCATGTGTTCAACTATGTGGATCTGTTGATTCCGGTGGCTGCAGAATTCTGACTATTGCATCTCATCATAATAAAGAAGAAAAAAAAAGAAAGCTTGGAGGAAAGAGCTTTGATTTCCTCCTTGTCTGTCGGGATGTCCTCAACAGCTCCAGAGCTGGTGCAGGAGTGTGATCAGACACTGCCCTCCCTCCATCGCATGCCCTGGGTGGTGGGACAGCCCCAAGAGGTGCTATCTTTGTCACTTTCTGTCCTCATGGTTTCTGTGTCTCCTTCCCTGAAGCTCATTCCCATTCTTGTGTGAGAACGGCTGCTCTAATACGACCCTTTAGCACAAGCAGTCTTTAGATACAGCAGGCCAGGATGTGTCTTGGCGTGGCATCAGGTCTCAGGTCCTTGCGTAGTTTGTAACCAAAGGGACATCATTGTGGACAGGGTCCAAGAAATACCTTTGTAGCATCTTGTGTGTCACCTCTGCTGCTAAATTTGACAAAGCACTTTGTGTGGCTTGGTCTTCTCTTTAGTGGCACCATGATCAGGTATTCTTTTGTGGTCCTGCCATGGTAATCTTGTGGTAGGTTTTTGAAATCCTCTGCTAAGTAAGAAGGCTCTGATGAACTCACAAGGTCAAGGTGGCTCTACGCTTTTTCTAAGGGTCCTTCAGAGCAAATGTTGATGGGAAGAATGTATTTGACTCATATCCCTTTTTTTTAGTAGATGTTTCTTGTTACGCAAAGGCGTACAAATGTTCTTAGTAGATGATGCTTTCATGTTTTATGTTACAGCTGTGTGTATCCACAAATAAGTCAGGAATATTTGAATAACAGATGTTACAACTGGGTCATAGACCACAAGAGTTACCAAGGTCAAACTTCAGAGGACCTGGATCCTCTCCTGGTACATTCAGTGGGCAAATCATTTATACCTCAGGACCATGGTTTGCTCTGGAGGGTATCTGTGTATGTGGCTGTTGCTGCTCTACTTTGGCATCTCTTATCTCTGGGGGATCATCTTTCTTCTGGTTCCCATTAAATCCTTGTGGGGAGAAAAATAGCACTTAAAGGGCAAATGAAAAGTGCCGAGTTTTGTATTTTTTAACCTTTGCATTTCAAAAGTTTAAAGTAGCAGCTTGCGTTTCGTAAACTGATGACACCTGAGAATAAGTAGATCTCTACAGCAAATTGCCTCCAACATCTCAAAGACAGAAGTGCCGTTTTGCAGATACCTGGTGAAGATGCAGAACCACGGTGTTGCCAGGAACCAGCCGGTCACCACTAAAACACAACAGTGCAAAAACCTGTCAGCAGGCTGAGCAAACCCAGGACTTCTTCCAATGTTATGCCTGCAGTGTTCTGTCTAGAAACCATTCTCTCTTGGAAAACTGGCTGAGAACATTTGAAAGAGGAGAATCAAATGCTCAGCAGCACTTCTGTAGGGTTCTCCGCATTTTAATGCACTCATAAATGTAGGCAACTATCACTCCCACTTTAACAAAGATTACACTGGGAGCCATCTATAGATAAACTGTAACTTCTTGAACCTTGAAACAATTTTAACTGCTCATCTATTTTCATAGCCAGTTTGTGGCATCATTGGGTGTGTTCAGGTTTCTAAGTCTGAGATATAAAATGGCTTTGAGTTATTTCTTTAGAAAACACTAAAATCACAAGAGGACCCCTGATTTTCAGAGCAGGAACATTAGATGTGCATTCTATTTTTAAAAAAAAAAAAAAAGAATGCCTGCACGTGCTTATACAGTCAGTGTTTGGGCAGGGTTTGTGGTTTACTGGTGTATCTGTTTTGCCCACAGAGCAGCAAAAACACGGGTTGTGTTAGTGATCACGAATCCTTCTCTCTGTATCTTCTCCCACGTCACAGGCTCTCCCAAGGGACAAGGCTGTAAGTTTAAACCTGGGCTGGATGCTGCTGCAAGGGGAGGGAGGCAAGGGCAGCGTTCCCCCATCGCAGAGCCCCCAGCATCCTCACGGGCAGAGCGAGCATCTCCATCCTGCGCTCTCTCCGTCTCCCACTGCTCAGGTCTGAAGTCGTCAACATATCCAAATACTACATGGTGCTGCAAAATGCACGCCAGAGATGTTGGTCTGTGCAAGCTTTGAAATTGAGAGAGGCCATTCTGTGCTAGTGCTCTGTACTTGTGGGTCTCTACCAGCAGAGGGTGGCTGTGACACCGGTTATACCTTCCTTCGATGTTTCAATACTTGACCGAATACTGAGGGTGAGGCCTTAGTACTTCCTTTATTTCCTAATCCTCCAGTTATCTTTAGTTTACAGTAAATACAAAGATTTTAATGTGAGCTTTTCCTCACTGTTCATTTTGCTTTGACATTATTCTTCTAGATCAGAATAACCAAACATTAAAATTAGGAAGACAGGTTTTGAGATAACCTTGCTACTGATTGGGAACTACTTTAGTCTAGGACCAAAATATTTGAAATAAATAACTCTGCGAATAAGTTGTCAGTGTTCTAGCATTTATCAGGGATTGAAACTTAAGAGACGCTAAGAGTGGATGGAATTCACCTTGCTCAACTTCAGACCCTTACCAGATGCCCAGTGTCTGCTGAGATTTTCCTTACACTCTGTGGAGAGGACTGTGCACGTCCCAAGGCTGATTTCGATACCTCTTATCCTAATTTAGGAATTTAAGTTTGCAGCACACAAGGTAGCAGAAGCCTGATCCCAAACAACATTTATGCCTGTATAATTATTCTCATGTGGAGTCCCACTCTGTGTTAATGACTAGACAGTTAATTATGTGAGTAACTATTATGCAGGAATGGGCTCAATTCTCATGCTTGTGTTACAGGGAGACTAATCTGTCTCTCGAGATGTCTGTTCCTTTCTGTTGGCTACAGAGGGAGCAGAGGTTAGACTCACTCAAAATTAGACTTCTAACATACACAGTAGCTTAGGTACATCTCACCCCCTGGGTCTACAGGCTGCTGTTACTAATATTGGGTAGTACTCTGCCTCATCTTTAAAGATCTGTAGACACTTTCTAGATTTTATGGATCTGATTTCACATCCAATGGCATAAAGTGTGACAGTTACTTATGTAATTAGTAGATAGTCATCAAGTGTTCTGAAATCAGTAGAATTCCACATGGGAGCAATCATGCAAGTATAAGCAGTTCAGGCTGTTGTTGACTGGAGATCTGTTAGGAAGCTGTACATAAAAAGAAAAGCTAGTAGGAAGTGATGATGAATAATTGATCATGCTCTGATATATAGTGATTTATATTTTGTATTAGATGATCTGTTGAGAATTGACCTACACATAGTCATGTTTAAAAGTTTGAACAAAAATTCAGAAATTCCTGTCCTTGATTTCAGTATATTTACTACTCAGAACCTATGTTTTCAAAACTGAATTCCTACCTGAAGTTCTTTAATTTAAAAAAAAATAAATAGAACAAAAAACCAGTACCATTAGTCTTCATTTTGAACCACTTCAGAAGTATAGCACAGATGAGGCCTTAGTATCTCCTATGGCAGGTAACATTCCTCTCAGCAGAAATAGAGCAACCTAGTGACCAACTCAAGCAAAAGATGCTTCCATAATGGTTCCAAACAGCAGGTAATTTCTGGCTTTCACTTCCACAATACACAAGCAATGCTAAACACACGAGTAGGATCCACATCCTCCTCTTCTGCAGGGATCGAATCTTTTGGGACCAGTTTCCCAAACTCCATCCACGGTGGAAAGAAGATGTTTGACGTATGTGAACACAGAGAAACGCCACGAGATGATTAAGTGATTAGAGGAACAAGGTCAGGAGGATAAGGCAAGGTTATTGCAGACATGGGTGTGTATTTGTGACGCGAGCAGATGCTGTGGCTCTTCTGGAACAATTTCCAGTCTACACCAGAGTGTAAAGAGCTTTCTGCAGGATTGAAGAGTGCTCAGCACTTGCGTGCAGCTTGTAGTTAATAACATAGAAAATCTTGCCTGTGCTTCCTTGCTGTAATGACCTGTTAGTGTACGTATGGGCTTTCAAGTCATGGAAATGACCCATGATTTATGAAATAGCCTCTTCCTGTTTGCAGTGTTGCAGTGAAATATTGAGTCATCTCTAAGCCTTAAGCCCTCCCCATACAGGCTCTCTGTTGTTTGCTACCTGTCCGCTAGAATTTAGATTGATGATACTGGACAGAGGTTTGTTTGGTTTTTTTTAAACTAGTCTCAGTTTTGTCAGTTTTGGATTAATTACTGCCTTTTCGTGGAGAAAAGATTTAAGCTACATCACTGATAATCTGAATAATAACTTGCTAAAATTAAGCTCTGTGTAGTTTGGGTTAAATTAATGAATTCTTGGTTTGGGGGATTAATTCACTGCAAGCTCTAGCTTTTGATTCCCTACAGTGAGGTTCACTTATTTCAGTGGTTTAGCCCTTAACTTTTTCATGGAGGAGGGAAACTCAGGTTTAATTTTGTTTTTCCCTTATGATGACCATGTATACAGACAGATTAAGTGTGGGAAGGCCATCCTCTAGTATCATATTGATAAGACTTTTTTTTTATTTGTTAAACAGAGCTAAGCTATAAAGAAAGTATGTCCTGTTTTAGGTCTGCAGTTATCAAGACAAAGTTCATTCACATCTCTGATATTACATCCATCGATGCCCTCACTTTTGCAGTCTAGTTCAACTCCTAACATGGCTTTGGTTCCACTCACTGAAATTAAAACTTCAAATTTTTTTTTTTTGTAGTAATAAAACCCTGCCACCCAAAAGTCTGTTTGCCTATAAAAAACCTGCCTCAGAGATGACAGTCACCTATAAAGATCTTTCCTGCCATCTACACAAATGTAGGTTCTGTAGGACTTGCAGTGGTTTGTCTGTATGCCCTAACTCTATGTCTCCAGTGTGTCATGGAAGTAAACACTCCTGTCCCCAGCTTCTCCAGCATCTTGTAGACAGCTTCCCACTTGGGATATCAATTTCAAGTGGCTTCTTCTCCAAAAGGGAGACTGGTCGGTGTTACATGCCAAGGCACCTCACTCTCCTCCCATGGTGTAATGAGCCCAGGGACGCAAGAAAAAGTTCTGGATTCAGCTGGAAGGTTGATGTAGCAATGCTCCACTGGGCTGTATTTCACTGCCTTTTGGAGTGAGCACCCAATGCCACCAAAATCTCGGTAGCGCAATGTCTGACCCTTCAAGGGCTGGAATGGGGTAGGCGTCTGAGAATAGAACATCAATTCTTTCCTCAGGTATTTACAGCTGGATAGTCTATCCTTTCTCGACAGAACATACCAGTGGCTTAGTAAAACAGGCTTGATGCTCTTTCTTACTCAGTGTCACTAAAGAACTGCATATTCAGCAGCTACACAGTCCGACGGGTGTGCTGACAAATAGCTGGACACTGTACAGCTACGTTGTTGTTCGTTCCATTCTGCCAGTAAGGCCTTGCTGTTCATCTCTGGGACACTATCATAAGTCACTTCTTGGTCTTGCCTTCCACTGGACCCAGCTGATACAGTGTGAACCCAGGCGTAATCTCTAGGCCAGCTGTATAACCGTCATGCCTTCCTAGAACCAAGCCTTTTTTTTAGATATTATCCCACAGAGAAAGAGAAAAGAAGATAGAACGTGCCAAATTACATCAGTGTGGTGAAAGAGCCAGTGATTTTCCAGATTTGAAATGCAGTGTCTTTGGATATTGACAGTTTACGGTTGATTCATCAAGGCAAAGGATTTTGCAAAATCTTTGACAAGGAAAATATGGATGAGATGTGATGGGGGTTTTTTTGTGCATTTTAATGGCTGTGCTCAGCTTTCCCAGTGGGATCTTACTTTCTTGGAGCAGAGATTTGCCACCACTTACTTGGTTCGGATAACTTTCTGCCAAAATCAACAAGGAAGGAATTGACAGGACGGACTTTACCAACAGGGAAATTGTGACGTGTTTGAAGAGAACATGTGTTTGGAGGAGGGGCTGCTTCTGTTTCAGAAAGCAGCTTCTTATCAGCAAAACAAGCTCTACTCTTCCCCGCAGATGCCTTGTCTCTGCTTTGCAGCAGCACTAAGAAGATGTTTTGTCTTGTGAGAAGCCAAAGGAAAGAGATTTACTGCAGTAAGAACACCCATGCATATGCTACTTAAACTCCAGTCATTCTATTGAGTTAAACTAAGATAAGCATTAAAACTAGCTGGGACTGTAATGATTAGAAGTGTTTGCAGTTCTTACAGGGTCTGGTTTTTGACTGAATCAAAACGTGTTGGGGCTTCTATGACGAAGGAAGGAAGTACATATTGGTCCAACAGCACATGAAAATGTCACTCGCTGCCCTTCTGTCTTGGGGCAGACACGTCAGTCTTCCAAGACAAATCGACAGTACAGAACTTGAGTGTATGAAAATTGCCATTTCTTTAATACACAAAGATCAATCCTAAAGCAGTGGAGATGCTAAGCAGTGCACAGAGCGATTGTGTCTTCCAGAAATCTAGCTGAACACAAGTAGCCAGGAGTCCAAGAACTGAATTAAAGCAGCGATGATGCCACTTCTCCTCCTCACTCTTCCCTGAAACGCTACAACCAAAAATTGATAGTGCACCATGACCTCCCGAGGCTGAATATTCACCCACACACAGAGGAGAACATGGGAGGCTTTTTAAAAGCCACTTGATAACTGGAACAAGAAAACTTTGGTTAGCTATGAGTGGAATGTCCTCTTATTAAATGTCAAACAGCTTTGTGGTTTTTAGGTCAAAAGCTGCTAAGATGAGCTGTGAGCTCTTATTACTTCTTCTGTTCCTTCGCAGTAAAAATCTGGGGTGGTTTAAAAATGCTGAGAACATGACAGTGATTGATTGACAAGAGAAGAAGGGATGTAAGGAGATACTGTGCTGAAAACAAATTTAATTATTTTTGTAAAACAGAATTGATACTGATGTAGGTCTTGCATTTGCAATCTCAGCCAGAAGCCAGGGCTAAGTTTTCTCAGGTGAGACCCTTACGCACTCTCCCTTTCATCCTTACAAAAGAACACACGATTTGGTAAAATCCCAGAGTGACTTTAAGGAGAGAGATTCTAAGAAATTAAATAGCTGCTTGAACTTTTTAACTTTTTCTTGGTGAAAGCATGGCTTATTTCTAGCTTGTATGCAGTGCATGTGTGAGGCTGCTTCCATCTTTTTTATTACTGGATCCGTACACTAGTGGATCCCCAAGCATATGGGTTTGGTTCCAGTTAAGCTTTCCATTAAATTAAGTATCTGTGATATGGCATTCATATGAGTTTTTAACAGCTGGTAGCTGATACCTGATCTGACATATACTGACAATGGTACAGAGATGCAGTAGCTGTAATTGTATTAAGTGTGTCAGTACAAAATTAAACTAATAAAACTTTGACAGAAATTTTAACTGACAGCATGAGTGAAAACTGGATAGTGGGTTAGGACACATCTGGTCTGATAGTAAGGGCATTAATGTTGTATTTATCATGTCATTAAGCCACAGTCAGAGAGGAGAAAGGTGAACTATATAGTTACTAAAAATGGAAAGCACTCTGTCACTGGTAGGTTCTTCTTAGTGAAACAGCCAGTGCTATTTGAAACTGCTTTTGGAGATGATTCAGCCTTCACCTGTCTACTTGTTAAATCTTCAGAAAGACTCTGTGTTATTGCAGAGTGATGGCAAACTGCTAACATTTATTAACAGGGAGATTTAAAGAAGATGTGGCATAGGCATTTGTATAACTGTACTTTGTTGAGCTGAGCACAGGTACAGTTCTTGACTGCTTGGATCATTTACCTGGCCTAGGACCAAAATATACACTTAAAATTCAACAGCCCCCTATACCCAGTAATGACTGGGTCCTCCAGTGACATGTTAACTATGTCAATAAATTAGTAGCTAAATAATAGTAGCTGGGTTTTTTTTCTAGTTAAAAGAAAACTAGACCTTCATTAAATTCTAAGATAAGGGGGGGAAAAAAAAAAGTTATTTCTTTCATTATGTAATCTGGTTATCTGCCATGTTAACTTGGTGACTGGCTAATGTGAATCTGCTAATTTATTGACTTAACTGAAATTGCAGACCATTGCTTTGTTTTTAATCTGTCTGGTGAAAGTAAATTAGGTAAATAACGTGCTTTGTGAGGTTCATGTTTATGCACTCACCCTTTTTACGCAACTCATACATGGGACACAAGATACATTTACTTCCTCGGCCGTCGACCTGGGTCACAAACCGAAGGCACACGGAAGCTTGGCTGTGAAATCACCGGCTCTTGTGTCTGTCTCTAAAGCGACTGCCTGCATCCCTTACCTTACACAGGCTGAAACATCCCCGATAAAAAACCCAACATGGTATCTGTCTTGCAATCCTGAGAATGTAGCTGGTTTTAAACTATAAATACACTTACGTGCTATGGATTTGCTAGCGTGGCTTCCTTCACCTGCGTTAAGTCAACACAAGACACGATTGCCAAATATATTCACCAGTAATGAACACGTACCTGGATACGCAACGCAGGCAATTACACAGAGCATCAAACCCGCTGCTGGAGGGCAAAACAGCCACAGCCACGGGTCCTCCTTGTTCAGCCTGCAGGCATTGTGCCTGCTCTGTTCGTTTTTACTAGTAACCTGTTCCCTGGAACTCGATACATAATAAAACACACGGGGTGTTTTGGAGGCTGCCACTGTCTCATCTTGGATGCTGCAGCCACAGCTGGACACGTGGAAAGGGATGAGGTGCCTTTCTTTGGTGCAGTTAAGCATCATGAGTTGGGGGAACATTTTAAGAGCAGGGTGGGACAGAAAGAAGCATTTAAAAGAAAGGACCTGACCTACAAGCAATTAATTTAGAAACTTTCTGTTTACTCCAATTGAAGTGTTCATTATTATTTTTTTCTAAAAAGTATTCCTTTGTGTTTTAACAAAATCCAATTTCTGAAGTTAAGAGCTTTGTGTTTTGGGCCATATGCTTCAAAGGAAAACTGGAGGTGGGTCCACTTCAGGGAGCTGCTGCTTCTGCCAGAGTGCTAATATCATTATGGTTGTTTGTTTAAATGAAGTGACTGCTTTTAGGGACCTTTCAGGATTATAATGCGAATTCCTTAGTTAAGTGCCAAAAACAGTTTTCCCTGCCCTATGCTTGATGTGTGGCTTTGCACACTTACAAGGCAAGAGTAAATAGCAGAGGGTAGTGATTCGAATTTAAAGCCATTGCTAAACCTTGACCTGGAAGCATCAGGTTGCTCTCCTGATCACTCAGGTGGAGAGCAATTAAAGGGCAAGGCAAAGCAGAAAGACTCATAAAGGACCTCAGCAGAGCTAACCTGATGGGCTATATTAATCAGCCTGATTTTTGCCCTTTTAAATGTTTGTATCTCTGCAAAGTTTGCAGCGTGGGGCCCTTGATAACAGGTGCAAAGCTTGAACAAAGGCCATTTGCTGCCCCTCTACTTATTTCTGTGCTAGTGTGTAATTTTTGCAGTGTTTCACACAGCATCAGTACCTGTGCACTTCCTTATTGCTGTGACAGAAGCAGTGAAGGGGGAAAGGGCAAAAGGAGAAACCAGGATTTTTGCTAACAGGAAGAAAAAGAAGACAGAATCTTAAAAAAAATTTACTTGAGCAACTTACTAATGTGCCTGCTTACTGCTGAGTTCTGCTGCAGTTCACCAGCTCATCGGTATGTATATATATTCTACTTATTCGCTGGATTAACTTGGCAACTGAATAATTTGAATCGGCTAATTTATTGACTCAACTGAAGCTGCAGCCTAAATTATATAAAATATGGAGTACAGTATATATGGATTACCGAGGGTTGCTTTTATTACGGGACTAGATTCTGGCTCCATTCACAGCCCTTTGACAGGGTTAATTAGACACAAAACCACACAACTTTCACCCTTTCTCTAAATATGTTTAGAACTGTGCCAAGCTACCCAAACACAGTATTGTCTCATGTAAACCCATCTCAAAGCAAGCGCTGGTTGTGACCAGGCCAGTAACCTGTTCCAAACCCTATCTCACATGGCACATCTCCAAGCAGTGATTCTCACAGTATATCCTAATTTACCAGCTGCTCCCAATGTAAAGAGAACAGTTTGTTAATTCATTATGCTTTAGGATTGACAATATTTACTGTAAGCCCTTTTTGGACACGCACAGTGCTGCAGTGCTAAAGGGATAATAGACAGCTCTATGTTCCTACAGCGTGCAGATAAACTGTAGCTGGAATTTTTTCCCTGCTAGCAACTCAAACAGACGGTAAAAGCACTTGGGAATTAGCCCGGGACTTTTATGACGATCTTGAAGAAGAACATTGTGAGTACTTCTTTAAACACCCCTGCCTATGTCAGCCAGTGAATTGTTTTGCTGAAGTGCCTATGGAGTCCTTAAAAAGATTACACTCCAGCTCGGCATTACGGGGCCTCAGCTGGAAAGGCGAGGGCTCTAGGCACCACCAGTACGTGAAGAAGTCACCATGCTTTTATCACTTTGTCTCACAGCCTTGAAAAGCAGGCTGCCAGGCACAGATCCACTGCTGGGCCCTTCTTTCAAGGCCATATTCTCTGTCCCCCTCCATGTCCCCCACCCCAGCGTGCCACCGTTGCACTGCCGTGATGAGCAGGGTCTACTCAGACCATTGATGAAGGAAGTGCTGGTTCGCCCGGCCCTTTTGCAGGAGCCCTCAGGCACGGCCTGCAGGGGTGCCATGGCTTCACACACCTCATCCCACCCACCCCCCAGGCACTTTCCATCTCCTCAGAACCATTGCAGCACAGCCATATATTGAAATAATTACTCTGCTACAACCAAGATATGTTGGTTTGGGTTTGTTTTTTTTTCCAAGAACTGTGGATGGTGGCAGGTGTATGCAACCACAAAGCTTTGAGGATCCTCTGGAGATGGATGTAGGCAGAGCATTCCAGCCTGGAAGTCCTCAAGAGCAGCGTAAAAATTCTTCTTATTCTGGCCCTGTATATGTTGAAGCTATGTGTCATATGCTTAATATTAAATGAACTAAACAGGTCACTTGGTTTCTCTTTAATTCTTTTAATCTTCTTACAACATATAAAATAGGCTTAAGTCAAAAACTGTTCCTTAATGTAAAGGGTTGAGGGATGCGTTTGCTGGCTTGGCTGTTTTGTGATGATGACATCTGTCCCCTAGGCAGATCAGGTTTGCAGAGCACCGATACTACTCTGCGGAGCAGGTTTATGCCTCCTTACTCAATATCCATAGAGATTCCTGGGAGACAATTACAATCATAGCAGTAGGAAGAGTCAGACTGTAGCTAAACCTTCCAGCCCACACACAGAGCAACAGGAAAATCCTGTCTGAAGAGCCAAGGAAGAGCCTATCCTGGATAATATGAGATCATGTGCTGACAGTGCTGCAGTCCCCCCCACCCTCTATATGGTTATTCTGGTGTAAGTGGACTCAGAGTCCAGCTCACTGTGGTTTGATTTTTTTTTTTTTAATATTATTTTATACATGAGGGCTGTCCAGGGCAGGATAAGGAGAGATGGGGTTTAGGACCTACTTAAGGCCCTGTGACTGCTAAACTTGCTGGAACACAGTTGTGTTAAGTAGCTGAGAGTTAAAAAGCTGTCCTGAGACCAGATTTGCCCTTTAGACAAGAATAACAACATTTCTTCCCAGAAAAGATGCCCTGAGGAGCTCTATCAAATTCAGTTCATGGAGCTTCCTTCTAATCTAACTGAAGATCTAGAAAGAACAAACACCACCCACCTTATCTCCTGATTTCGGGAAAAAACTACTTTGCATTTCACTGTCAAGCCATGTATGTTCTGACGGACAGTGTTCTTTAGTTAAAAGAAAATCTGGAGCTTTCCTTTTAACTGAACTAAAAAAAAAAAAAAAAGACACACATACATATTTTAAAACCCCTTGCCGACATTTCAATTTTCCTTGTTTTTCCCCCACGGGAGGTAAAGAAGACATTAGTAATTGGCAACATCAATTTTTGGGAAAAAAAAAATCTTATCAAACCAATATGAATCTTTCTATGGGTAAGAAGATACTCAGAGAGGGAAAAAAAATATTGAAAATGTCCGCTTCAGTAGGGTTTTTATCTCACATAACAGTTCCATAAGCAAAACAGCTGAAACTTCTACAGGGTTGGTGCAAAACTGGTTCTGTAACTGTACTAAGAAAATATTTATCAGTGATTCACGGGCTGAACGGAGTGCTGCACCTGCAGCATCTGTTTTCCGTAAAGATATAAAGGAATAGCTCTTCCTTTTCAGAGCCTGGTGTTCACATTGACTTGTTAATTTCTAACTCATTTTTACATTGCTAGTGCAAAAATGAGATGCTTCTCTGCCAGTCAGATCCTCGTTCACTGTGAGCCTGCGGTTGTGCAGGCTGTGGATTCATTATGTAAATCACTTCCAGCATTCCTAGAGGGTTAATTTAAGGCATGTGACTTTAATACCATCGGTGAGAAGCAGGATCTGCTGGGTTTGGTCTCTGGAACCAACAAATTAAAGACTGGCCATCCTCAGTTCCTTCAATTTGGAGTGGATAAAAAGTTATTTGTAAACATTTGCAAAATAACAAGGAGAGGAGTAGCAGCTATCATAGGTTCATGAGGTAGAAATATTTATCAAGTAGAAATTGTAATCAAATTTCTTCCTATGATAGGCTACCAAGGCTCGTAAGCAAAAAACAGGAGATATTGAGTATCTGGACTTCAGTAAAATTTTTATCTCATGGTGCATTCTCATAAACGAACTAACTGAACCTCCTACAGGGTCAGTACAAATCTGGTTTCACAAATTTTCAACACAGAAAGGTGGCTACAGGGGTCTAACCTAGCTTGTTCAAAGTTTTCACTAACAATGTGGATGATGGAATAGGAAATACATAAAATTTGTTGGTAGCACAAAACTGTGAAGCTCACAGTTATAATGGTGAATGGGATTCGAATTCAAAACAGGTTTGACAAGCAGAATGATGTTTTGAGGTCTGAAACTCAATGGGGACGGTGCAAAGTCATACAAATGATCGTATGAATGGTCAGGCATGCAGACACAGGCTGAGGAGGAGCTGGTGAGCAGTTGGTTTTCCTAAAATGATCTGGCAAGTAAAACAGATCACAACACACCTTCCAACACCTGTCACTGCAACTGCAACTGCTTTCTGTAACAGAAATGTCACAGATATGGCTGGAATGGATTTTTACCCTGACTTGGATACATGTGCCATTGCTGTTTAGAGTGGAGACCACAACCAGAAGTCCAACGCTTTTCAGTCTCTTTATAGTTTACACCACAGAATTGGCAGGATAGAAATATTTCAGACCAGTTGTCCTCAGAGTACTCAGGCCCCTGAACTGGAAAACAAGGGCAGAGAGCAGAATGAACCCCCCATAATCCAGGAAAAAGCATTTAACGAGCTGCTATGCCACCCACACACTCATAAGTCTATGGGGATGGATGGGATCCACACGAGAGTGCCGAGGGAGCTGGCAGAGGAGTTTGCCAAGGCACGTTCCATCATCTACCTGGATACACTGGGTAACAACTGGATAAACTGGGTAACAACTAGAGGCTTGCCAGTGTGATGCCCATCTACAAGAAGGGCCAGAAGGAGGATCCAGGGAACTACAGGCCCGTTACCCTGACCTCAGTACCGGGGAAGATTATGGAGCAGTTCATTTTGAGTGTGCTCACACGGCACGTGCAGGTTGACCAGGGGATCAGGCCCAGCCAGCATGGGTTCATGAAAAGTAGGTTCTGCTTGACCAACCTGATCTCCTTCTATGACCAGATGACCCACCTAATGAATGAGGAGAAGGCTGTGGACATTGTCTACCTGGACTTTAGTAAAACCTTCAACAATATCTCCCACAGCATTCTGCTAGAGAAGCTGGCAGCTCATGGCTTAGACAGTTCTTCGCTGGGTTAAAAACTGGCTGGATGGTCGAGCCCAGAGAGTGGTGGTCAATGGAGTTAAATCCATTGGTCACAAGTGGTGTCCCCCAGGGCTCAGTTTTGGGTCCAGTTTTGCTTAGTATCTTTATCAATGATCTGGATGAGGGGATCGAGAGCACCCTCAGTAAGATTGCAGATGACACCAAATTGAGCAGGTGTGTTGCTCTGCTGGAGGGTAAGAAGGCTCTGCAGAGGAACCTGGACAGGTTGGATGAATGGGCTGAGGCCAACTGTGTGGCATTCAACAAGGTCAACTGCTGGGTCCTGCACTTGGGCCACAACAACCCCCGGCAGAGCTACTGGCTTGGGGGGCAGTGGCTGGAGAGCTGCCTGGCAGAAAAGGACCTGGCAATGCTGGCCAACAGCCGGCTGAAGATGAGCCAGCAGTGTGCCCAGGTGGCCAATGGCATCTCAGCCCATATCAGAAATAGTTTGGCCAGCAGGAATAGGGAAGTGTTCGTGCCCCTGTACTCGGCACTGGTGAGGCCACAACTTGAGTACTGTGTGCAGCTTTGAGTGATGCAGTGTAAGACATAAGAGGTGCTGGAGCAGGTCCAGAGAAGGACAACAAAGCTGGTGAAGGGTCTGGAGACCATACCTGAAGAGAAGCAGCTGAGCAAATTGTTTAGTCTGGACAAGAGGAGGCTCAGGGGAGACCTTATCGCTCTCTACAGCTACCCAAAAGGAGATTGTAGTGAGGTTGGTGTTGGTCTCTTCAATCAAGTAACAAGCAATAGGACAAGAGGAAATGGACTCAGGTTGCACCAGGGGTGGTTTAGATTGGATATTAAGGAAAAATTACTGAAAGAGTGGTGAAGCATTGGAATAGGCTGTCCAGGGAAGTGGTGGAATCACCATCCCTGGAGGTGTTCAAAAAAACATGTAGACGTGGTCATGGTGGTGTTGGGTTAATGGTTGGACTTGATATTAGAAGCCTTTTTCAGCCTTAATTATTCTATTATTCTAGTTCTAAAAAGTGACTTTGGAAATGCAGATACATTCTCCCACACCTACTTCAAAGCAATTAGTAAGCTGGCGGAATACACAGAAGCATAAAAAACCCCACAATATCCTGCAGCTGTGATGGTGACAGGGGAGGCAGCAGGGGTTGTAGTTCAGGTGGCAGCTCCCAGCACAACGAACTGGTACCCACAACCTCCAGCAGATGCAGCTGCCCACTAAAGAAGACAAACAGCATTAAGCATCAAAGGACTTTACGTTTACATGGATTACATACCAGACCACACTGTAACATAGCAAAATCAAGTCCATGACTTAATGTGGCACTTGCATCTGCCCTGACAACAGGCTTGGCCAAAGATCTGAGAACAGGCCTGCCCCAAAGACTTGTCAAGGATGGCCATTAAGGCCTGATGACTTCGCTTCAGGTGCTTACCGTGCCTTTCGTGCACTGGTTCCCAGGCGGATTAGAAATGACCACAGGTCAGGCTTGATTTAGGTATAAACCAAACCCGCCAGGAAGCCAGTTTGAGTTGGTCCCCTCGGAGCAGCGGGTCTGCAGTTGGGGACTCTCCCCTTGCATCGGGAAGGCGCCCAAGGAAACTTCCTGGGATAGAGAGCCCTCTCTCCCCGCCCCGGGTGATTGATACTTCTGAATATATCCTTGAGTGAGCTCTTGCATCCCTGTGGGTGACTGATTCTTTTCTGGGTACTCCTGAAGGCGAGTTTTTTCCCTCTTGTGAGTGAGCATGTGCACATTTTTGACCATATTTCTAAGGGAATAGTCATGAGTTTTTAAACTAAGTTGTGCAGCAATAATTCTCAACTGGCATCTGAATCTGCAATATACTGTCAGAGTGCGTGCAAGTGTTTTGGTTGGAATAAATTTTGATTTTTAGTAGCTGCCCTCTCTGTTTTTGTGAGTGCTTCCACAACACTTGAGTAGAGGCCAGGCTAGCTGCAGTCAGGCTAAACAAATACAACCCGAATACTCCTTAACTACATGGAATTTACTCACAAAGTTCTTGGGTGAGTGACATGATAAATAAAGGTGGACGAGAACTTGGCTTGCTCAAACACTGCTGCCGACTCCCAGATCTGAGCAGCAGAAGCATCGTTGACACCAGAATGGATTAAACACTGGGCTGACAGTTTGCATAGATGGGAAGAAGAGCGAGAAGTGTTTCCAACTCATAAGAGGGAATTCTCTTGAATTTGTGTGTACAAGTATTTTAGTAATACAGCTTGACGTCATGTTTTAATGAGCAGTTCCAGCTTTAGGAGACTAAACGTTGTGAGTCCTTCACCGCTATGGTTACCCAGTGGTATCTGTGCCAACGGCTGCTGCTACCCATGGGAAGGGATGGTCAAGCAGGTCTGAAACACCGGGGGATCTTTTCCAGGTTAATTCCACGCTGTTATGTGATCGCGTGCTTTATCAGTCAGAAAGCCAGCTGCCTCCTTGGCGGCTGTACTGCGGCGAGGGACAACTAGTGGAGGGTGATGCGATGTGATAGGAGTGGGTTTAGTTAAACAAAAAGTCTCTCCCAATGTCTTTCTGGAAAACAGCTGACATGGGAGACTTGCTGGTTTCTTCCCAAAAAAACCCACATCAGACTCTCAAGCAAAACATTTTGAAAATATATTTTAGTAGACATGCCTTTAACTGTCTAGGTAAGAGTTCCAGCTAATCAGAGCTGCTTTTCTTCAAGCCGCCAGCCTGTTTGTAGGGAAGGCACAGAGAGCAGGCCAGCAAAAATGTGAATTATTTATGTTCCTGCTGAAAGCACATGTCTTGTCACTAGAGCCTTGCTCAATTTAATGGATCTGCAGAGACAGTTTCTGTAGCAACTCAGAACCTTGCCCAGCACAACGCACCCAGTCGCAGGTAACAGAGAACAGTAATAAATATCTCTTTGGGTAGCTGAAGATTGCACAGAAGTGCCAAAGTAAAATATATCTGGGTTTTGAGCCCTTTGATCTCCCAAAACACACCAAGATGTCCTTTCAGAAGGTGAGTTGGTGGCATGTCAACTTGGGTACCGGTAACGATCTAGCTGTGACAACAGAGGGTTTTGAGAGATTACACAAGCCTTTGTGGGAACTCAGCGAGTCTTTAGCACCAGGAACACAAGCTGCTGTGGTCAGGCTCTTACTGGCAGCCCAGCTAGTTAGAGTCAGGGTAAAGAAAGATGTGGTTCCCAAAAGCCTCCTGTCACATCTTTGGGTGTTACGGCCATGTACCAAATACTAAATTCAATAATATTGCCCAAAATATGTCAGAGATGTGGTTTTTATGCCGCAGTATGTCATGTAGATTGACAAAGGCAGGAATATGTGGATTCAACAGTTTCTTCCCTATCTACCTTTAGCCTTTGATCCTGGGTTGCTGTTTGTAGTCTGTCTGCATTCTTGTAAAGATGAACCCATCACAACGAAAATGTTACAGAAATTACAAGCTGTCAGGACTATCTCACAAAGCTTTGGAAAGCAATATAGGTTAATACATTTGCCTAGACATACGAAACATTGTTCAGTACGTCAGTATTTGAATTTTTCTTAATTATCAACCTGTCGAATAGTCCTTTAATAAATATATTCAGCTCATCTTAAGAATTTCTAAGGCTGTGAAAGCCAAGCTATATTAGAAAAGTTACAATATGCAGAATTTTGTAAGTAAAGAAATGTTGGTAGATGGTTCCTTCATTGTACATCTCAGTTCAGCCCCATTCACCACCAGGCACTGGAAGAGTAAACTGCAATTATCTGTGCTTTCCCAAGTCTGTAATTCCAGTGTTTCCTAAGTTTCCACCTTATGAACAAAACTAGGCTTTCCACAATCGGAGTAACCTAGGGGCTTAGCTCTAAACAGGAGATAATCCAGCTATAAAAGGCTTATGGTTATTTGGTCAGAGGTCACAAAGGTACAATTCTAAATGTGACTAAAAGTGAGGGAAGCTGCATGAGACCCGTGTAACCCAGACGTGGGGTAATCTGACTGGCAGACGACGGAAGGCTGGTTTATATTTAGAAGTTTTGCTGATTTAGCAATACCAGGACGACAACAACATTTGCCAGTCGATACGATTTTTCCGGTGAACACCTGCAGGTGTAGCTTCAGTGGCAAAAACATCTTTTGCAGGTCTGATATAAGCAATACACAGTTATTAAAGCAATCTAAATCGGACTCTGTCTCTAGGAGGCTTTCCCAGCTCCTCTACTGTAGCTACGTTGGCAAACTTTCTAGTTGAGGCTGTTCTACAAATCAGCTACCAAAGAGTGCGGAGGCTGATGACACCAGAGCTGCTTTGGAGGCTTGAGGAGAGTGTAAAGCTTTTCACCCTTTGGGAGGCCCACACACAAACACTGTCTGCTTCCTGAAGTGAATCTCGGCTGGAGAACAAAGGAGTTCAGCTCATACACAGAGGGGTAATTTACATCTCATTAAGCCAACATTTAAAGGTCTACACTGTGTTTGTTTCTTTAGCGTCTGTGTTTCTCTTTTCCGAAGTGTCAAAAAGGATGTTTTTTCAATTCAAAAAACATTTCTGGATGCCTAGATATCCTGTTTTGTTTTTTTTTTTTCTATCTTTGCCTAGCTAAAAAACATTTTGAAGGAATTTTGTTAAACTTCCCAAGAAAATTCAGCTCAAGCATAAACACAAGTATGAGTATTTTCAAGCACAGCTACAGATGTTTTGGAATGTAATAAATTCTTACAAGTCGTCTTGATGTATTTTCTCATGCAGTACTATAATTTCACAACTATCCAGCAAAACTTCTTTCATTATCAGTTGCTGGTGATTCTCAAGCCAAACGTGCTATGTGTAAGTCTAGACTAGAGGCTTTTTAGTGGGTTTTATTCCAGCAAAATTCCTAGCTGCATCTGGGAAAAAAAAACCAAAAACCAAACAAACCTTTAACTGATGTCAGCTGGGATAAGAAGTTGTACCAGAAATATTTCTAGTGATTTTAGGGAAGCTACGTTTTTGACAGGAGCTGGTTTCAAGCACACACGTACGAAGCATGCTTTTGCAGGCACAGGTAAATCACACGCTGCACATGTCGCCGGCACAACGCAATTCCTGCAATAATAAACTATTTCTCATTAGAGAGCCACGGATAGCCTCAATTTCTGCGCCACTCTTAATGAGCCGCTTCGAGATTTGCTTAGAGCAGGGAGCATTCCCACAACTCATCGTCACAGGGGACTCACGAGCAACTTCTTGCTACCAGCCTGCTTGCTGAGAGACTACAGGGTTTGTATGAAGACCAATAAAGACAAACGAGTAATATACTAAAATACCGGGTCCGCTCAGACACGTAAGGTGTGCCTGATCTCAGCGAGACGGCTGCGTTCTGGAGGGTAGCAAACCACTCCACCTCGCATCAGGCTCCGACCTTTGCTGATTAGTAAACAGTAAATCTGGTTTTGAGGGTGGCCTTGGACCACAGGACACCCTCATCAAGGCAGTTTTGCTGGTATTCGTGGGTTTGCTCCTGTAATTAGCACGAGCATGCATTCTAACTTACAAATATAGTAATTTGAGGAGGAGCTAGACTTCCCCACCCCCACGATTTTCCCCTAGCGCATCCCACAAGCAAGGTCCAGTACCCAGTGCGCAAGAAGCCAACCTCACACAGAGAGCCAAGGTAGCCACATATTTCATGTCTGCGCAAAGATGGGTGCCAGGCGATAATTCCACAAAGTTAGCACACCATGTAAAGGAACCAAAACATATTTATCTTGTTACACGAATAAATAAACAAGCCTGAATTTACGCTCAGTGGTCACCATCCCATCTGCTATTGGTTAGTTACAACTAAACCAGCCTCACTCATTATGTAAATTAGCACACACGCCCCTTAGAGCTGTGTGTGTGTGGTGGGGAGGGAAGTCCTTTTTGGTTTGAATTGGGTCGGGGTTTGTGATCTCCCCCCTGCCGCTTTTCCATTTCCCCCAGTTACTGCAGATTTCGCTGACTCTGTTTTTTTTTTCAATGACCCAGCTTTTTTCAGCATCTTCTGGGGCAGAATGTTCCGTTTTTACCAGTTTTTTAGTTCTTCTTCAAGGGTATAGTGGCAAGCAATTTATACAAAGTAACATGCTTACACAATAAAGCCATTGATCAATGGTCTCCCTTAAAAGACCAGTGCAGTATAAATCCTAAATTAAACAGTGTCACTATAACCTAAGCATTAACGCAAATATATGGATTTACTGGGAGCGGAACAATATGTACTGGTTTTGCCAAATAAACTGTGTTTACATTATGGCTTGATTTCTGGTACGTAATTAATATTCTTCACGGACAGCGTGTCTTCAAACAGCTGGCTAATATTTACACGAAGAGAAAATCTTGCAGTCTCAGTCGGTCAGACACAGAAACTTCAGTTTCATTTTCTTATCTTGTGGCGACACACTGTAAAGACGAAGTGATGTGTACAAAGGACGGCGTTTCAGGGCTGAAGAGGAACAAACGCACAGACACAATTCAACAGGCAAACAAAAGATGCTGTTGCATTTCCTGTCCCCTTTTCCGTGTTTTGAAGGGCACTTTTTCAGAAAGGGGATATGAACACGTGCATAGAAACTGAAATACATTTTTATTCAAATAAAATGGCAAACGGCATTTTTTTCACTAGCAACTTGCCGGATCTCCATTGTTTGCTTTCTGCTGTATTTGCAGAGTGTATATATATAATTTGCATTTTAATACTGATCTCACATAACGTGTTTTTCAAAGTGTATTTCACCCATGGCTTACTTTGAGGCGCTGACAGATCTCCACAGTTAGCAACGCGCAGTGGCGGGAGGGAACGGCCATACCTTAAAATGCTTTGCAAGCAAGTTAACTTCCAAGAGGTATCTTGGGTAAATCTCATGACCAAGAGCAGGTTTTGTTCCTTCTGACTGTACAAGTTTTCTCCTACTGCACAGCAGAAATGCTGCTCCTGGCTTTGTTTCCACCTGAAATCGCTGCCGTGAGGGGTGTCCAGGTAAAAGGTGCAAGACAGACCGGGCAGCACAGGAGCAGGGAGACCGGGGTTACCTGCCAAGGCAAACTAATTCCCGTCAGGTAGGGAAAATCGCCTGTCCCGGATCAGCTGGCACCAAGCACCCCCGGGTCACACCGGGCCTCCCTCCCTCCCTCCCGTAGCACAGCCCCCGCTCGGCAGAGGCCAAGGCCGCGTCTCGCTGACGGGCAGACGTGAGCACCGCGGCCTGTACTGGCACGACTCGCTCCGCTGGAACGCGTGGTTTCTGTGGTACGGGGCTGCCGCCAGCTCTGCTCCCTGCTCTCCCGGTGCCAAGGGGCCGCTCCCGGGGAGGGGGGGGGGGGGTGCGTTGCTGTGGGAGGCGATGAGGCCTCAGCCACCCGCCAAGGGCTCGGCACCGGGCCCTAGGCCCCAGCCCCGCCCGGGGGCGGAGGGCGACGGCGTTGCCAGGCCAACGGATGAGCCAATAGCGAGCGAGGGGCGGGGCCTCGGGAACGGGCGTTGCCAGGCCAACGGCTGACCCAATAGTGAGCGCGGGGCGTGGGAGTGGGGAGATAGAGCGGCGCCGCGCAGTCGCAACTGAGGGCTTGTCGGCAAGGCGGGATTTACGCGGGGAAGCCAATCACAGCTCAGGGCAGTACGGGAAGGCGGTAGGAAGAGGCACAGCGGGTTAGGAGCAGGGGAGCAAGGAAAAGCGGCCAATGGGAAGTCAGGACGCCGGGGCGAGAGCGGGGCTTTAGCGCAGGAGCCAGTCAGAGGCAGCGAAGGGCCGTCCTAGCTAATCAGAGGCCGCTGCTGTGTTTGACGAGCCAATCGCGCGCTGAGCGGAGGGAGCGCCAGCCAATCAGGGCGCGGTGAGGGAACAAAAGGGGCTTTCCAAGCCGCCGGCCCCTTTCCCGAGAACAATTTCACATGACGCAACGGTTGGAGGAAGAGGTTTGCGAACCGTAGCCGCCGCCGCCATTTTGTGAGCGTTGAGACTTGAGTCGGCGGCGGCCGAAGGAGCGGCGGCACGAACGGCAGCGCCACAGCCAGCGGGAGCCGCAGCCCGGAGGATGCGGTAGAGGAGCCCAGCGGCAGCGGCGGGGGGGGCGGCATCGCTCGGCGGCGGCGGCGGCAAGGGGATCGCGGGGAGGGGGCTCTCGGTCGGTGGGTCGGGTCCTGGTGCGGGCCCCGGTCGGAAAAGCATGTCGGCCCCGGAGAGCAGCGCTGGTAGCAGCGAGGCCCGGGAGGACGCGTGCCGCGATTACCAGTCGTCGCTGGAGGACCTGACGTTCAACAGCAAGCCGCACATCAACATGCTGACCATCCTGGCCGAGGAGAACGTGCCCTTCGCCAAGGACATCGTCTCCCTGATCGAGGCGCAAATCGCCAAGGTTTTTATATTCCACCGACTACTACTCCTACCTATACTGCTGGGGGGGACCGGCCGGGGCAGCGGGCTAGGGCGGCCTCGGGGGCTCTAGGAGGAGGAGGGGCGTGGGGGAGCCGGCCTGCCGAGGGGCGCGGGCGGAGCCGGGCAGCGCGGGCTGAGGGGAGGCGGCAGCAGCAGGAGGAGGCCAGAGGGGACAGGGAGAGGCAGGGGAGCGTTGGGGGCCACAGGAGCCGAGAGGCGGGAGACGGGGCGAGAGAGAGGGAGAGGCCCGGGGGGAGGCAGCGGGTGAGGAGGCCAGCGGCGGGCTGGGAGGCAGCGGTGCTGGGGGGGGGGGGGGGGGGGGGGTTGGTGAGGACACGTGGAGGTAGCTCAGGCGGGGATTTGGCTGGTCGAGGGGGCGAGCAGAAAGCGCAGGGTTTGGAGGGAGAGCAGGAGGGTGCTGGGGCCTCGGGGCGGGGTGGGGAGCGGCCCGGCCGGGGCCGGGGGGGAGCAGGCGGAGGGCAGCGTGGCTCAGGCCGGGTCAGGGAGCACGGGGAGAGGCGCCGGGGCGGGAGGGGGTGGGGGGGCTTCTCCTCTCATCGCTGAGGCTGCTGCTTCTTACCCTCCACCCCACAGGGAGCAGGGGACCCGAGGGAGGGGAACAGCCCCCAGACCCCCCTGGGCGTAGTGAGGGGAGGGGGGTGGGCGGAGGGTTTGGGACTCGCCCCCCGCCCCAGGAGCGGTGGGAGGGCAGCGTGGCTCGGCGCTGGAGGCCCGTGTAGATCCCCGGCACAACATGGCGGCCTGGCAGTGACTGGGCAGCAGCACCTCGCCCTTGTCGCTGGGTTTTCCCCCTACATGGAGCCAGTGTGGAGTGGCTGGAGTCTGGTGTTCAAAACCCTCGCATTTAGCGGTTCCGATAGCAGGCGACTGTTGCGATCGTTAGAGAGGGCCTGACTGGGAGATTTTTTTTTTTTTGGTGGAGGATTGGCTTGTTTGTTGGTTTTTTTTTTTTTTTAGAGTAGTTTAAAGGAACGAAAATAAGGTTAACAAATTGTCCACTTCTGAAGGGCTGCATATCATGAGTTTTAAGTATCAGTTGAGGCCGTTTTCCCTGTGAGAGATGGGTTTGGAGGGGTGGGCGCCCTTACCCGACAGAAAAGTTTGCGGGGGGAAGGCGATCAGCCCCTCCGGGCAGCGAAGCGTGTGCCGTGGTGCTGGGGGTTGCTTTGGCTCTGCCCGGTTAGAGAAAATTCGGTGGGCTTGGGATAACGTTTGGATTGCAGGTGATCGGTGCCCTGAGTAACGCTCCTAGTGTTCTTGTGCGTGTTTAATATTTTCTTTTGGCTGGAGGAGTTTAGTTGGTTGAGCGAGGGGAGGAAGAAATTCTCCCTGACGGTAGAAACTGCAGCAGCCTGTAGGATCCTAACATGGCGTCTGAAAGGCACATGATATAAAAAGAAGGGAAAGAGGAGGCTCCCTCTGAGCCCAACCCAGGCAGTTGCTGACATCAGTCAGCCACAGCACATGGATGGGGGTTTGCAGCACCTTTTTCACAAGAGCATTTTGTAAGAAAAGGGTTCTTCTTTCAATCCCACCCCCACCGCGATTTGTGCCACCCGCCCCTCCCCCGTTGTTTCCCTTGCTCCCTCTGATCTCAGGTGTTCAAAGGCTTTTTTCCTTTGGCTTGAAATCGTGTTCTATAATGGTGAGAATTGTACTTTCTAATGATGGGGAGGGAAGGATCTCTTACGTTATTTAATCTATCTTTTTATCAATGCAGGATGGCTTTTTAGTGTTCCACAGACCTCTTCCAGTCTAGTTTTAAATGCTGCCAGTGGCTGAGTTTTGCCATTCCTTGGGGAGGTGACCTCACTAATAGATCTCACCATTATATCTCCTAAAGGGCAGTGGATGTGTATAAAATTATTTGTGATAAATATCAATGCTGTCAAATTTTTTTTTTCATTTCTGGGTGATTTAGAGCCTGCCCTGAAGTGTGTTTTTTTTTTTTAAAGATGTCTTAAATCCTGTATCAATGGTTAGTTTTGCCTAGTTACTGTTTGTGACTGTGGTTTATTCAAGGCGAGTTTTTAGTTGTTTCTGGGAAAGTGATCTCCTTTACTAAGCCACTTTTTAAAAGTGTTGCCTGGAGACAGTTTGTTTAGTGTAAAACTTCAGTGGTCTGCTTTACAATTTAATAAATGGTTCTGAAATGTGTGACTGGTATTATAAAATTTGTAAATAAAAAGTGTGAAATATGTATTTGTCTTTTTATTTACCATTGTATAGTGCAGAATTTGTTTCCAAGACCCGTTTTGTATACAAGGTTGTCTCTTTTAAACAAATTTTTGCACGAGTTTGTTACTTGGGGTTCAATTGCCAGATACGGTTTTAAACTTGAATCTTCTAGGAAACTAATAAAAAAGAGCCACACATTTCCAACAATAGCTTTTCTACGTTATTTGAAGGAGCAGTGGGGAATTCTGTAACCAAGTCTTTAATATTCTGCTGGTGAGCTCAGAGGTAGCGTTCTGCTGTGTTCTGGTGACGATGCGGCGCCTCCCTGCCGTTTGGTTTAGTGTCATGTGGGCATCTGGCGCGCTAGGGGATGCTGTATAGACCGCCTGAAACCAAAATACCTCCGAGTCTGGGATTCCCTTTGGTCCTTACTGGAGTATGTGCTAGATGCCTTGACGTAACAAACATTTCCAGAAGAGAAGACTTAAATATTCCAACTGTATCTAAGTTAGGGTTCTTAAAATGTGACACCTGGATATTTGATTTGGATATTTGAAGCAGGGTATGCTGCTGAGCTTCCAATTCTGTGCCGTAGTTTGAAGTAGGCTTCCTTACTAGGTGGTGGTACTTCCATGTGCGATTCCTTTTAACAGTTTGATGCATAATGAAAGTTCAACTTGTAACAGTGCCTTCGCTACTAAATGATTCCCAGCACCTCAGACTGGAAGCTGGGCATAGGTACTTTTGAGACAGCCCTTTGTTTCCCTAACGACTGATGGTAACAGTGCACTGTCATTTATTTTTTATTTTTTTTTATAAAGGCGAGGATTCAGAATTTAGAGTAGTGTTTTTAATGTGCCGTTGTTCAGTCTGCTTTAAAGAAGAAGCCGGTATTCCACAGACATTTTAATACTAAGTAGCTGTAAACCCCCAGTCTTTGATTTCTGAGCCTAGAGAGATGCCTTTATTCTAACACTGTTGATTTCTAGCTTGCATACGCTCAGTCTTGTGACATAGCATGAGATGGACTTCTAGTGTGCTGCTACTTTTAGCTAATTAACTGCATTTTCATGTCATTTTGTGTACAAAATACACCACCCGCCTGATTTTACTTTTTTCAATATCCCCAAAGGCAGCGACCTTCCACCCCCCCTCCCAACTAACAAGGAATTCTTCCCTCTTCACTGTTAAGTTTCAGGTTGTGGTAAACTAATACACATTTAAAGGATAAGGAAACATTGTGACTTACCCATATAAAAGTATTCTTGACCTGGTGCTTTTCCATGAACCACCTTAAAGGGGAAGGAATTAAATCTAAAATTGTAAAGCAAGAGCACTTCCACACACTTCTCAGGACAATGGGGCTGCGAAGTAAAGTGTCGTTCATTAACCTAGTTGCCTACTCTGTTTAAAACGAGCAGTGAGTGAAGTGATTCTGGTTTTATCCTGAGCTTTACCGAGTGGTGAACGGGACTTAAAGTGTTACGGATGGATGCTCTTCTGAGGGGATCACATTCAACACACGGCTTGGCTCGGGGTGTTGTCTTTTGTGTCCCCTTCGACAAGTCTGTGTACTTGCTGATGTTTCTTGGAACTTTGCTGTGCCTTCTGCTTTGTGACAGCCAGTGGTGGGCATTAAAATCACCTTTGATGTGGGCTGGTAGTGCTTTGCGTACGTTTGAAGTCGCTGTTTGAAGTCGCTGTAACGGTCCAGCGTCACCACGCTTCTGTTGCACAAACTTGCTACAAGTTTTGAAAATGGATTTAAAAAAAAAACCAACAAAACCCAACCAAAAAACCAAACAAGAAAAAGCAAGCTTCCTCTTGTAGCAAAGATGTGTCCAGTGTTTGAAGACTCCCTCCTGTGAAAATCGTGGTTGCAGTTCCTGAACTTGTCTGTGCATTTACCCGGTCAACTAAATGATTGAGGCTTTGTCTGGATTTTGAACTTTGTTCTGACTGTGCATTTCTGCACATGCTCTGGAAATCTGAACTTTCACGGTCTGCAAGTGCCAAGAGAGAATGGGACTCCTTGCTCCGTCCACTTGGATTACAGTGAAGTAGTTGTGACCTGTTCTGCGTGTAGTTTGTGAAAAGTCCGTGGTACTCGACGCGTAACCTACGGCTGCAGAAGTTCAATAATTTGGGCTGTTGGCCAGAAGTCTTGATTTTGTGTTCTGTGAAATCCAGAAAAACAAGCATTCAGGAGGTTTGAATTATAAACTTTTTTTTTTTTTAGAAGTTCCTTGAAGTGCTAACGCTGGTTTCTGGCTAACTTAAAATTACTTTCTCAAGTGGGTTTTGAAAGGTTACACTCAGTACACTGCGGCAGTGCTGTCTCGTGGGCTGCTTTTTCTTCTTTTTTTTTTTTTTTTTCCTTTTTCTTTTTTCCAAAGCTTTGATACGCAGACAAAATCCTAAGGTGTTTCTTTTTTTGTGTGTTAGACCCACTGCGTCATACTTTGAACTGAGTATCGATTTTCCAGATTAAGTTTTTGTATAAACAAAAAAATCCCAAGCCAAATCCCTCGGTGTTTATAGTGCAACCAAAAAGAGAGGTCTGTATTTCTGGGATTGGTAATCCCTTTATTTAAAAAGCTTAAAATATGTTTTTGTTGTACTAAACTTCTCAGTTTCTTCTTATTACTCCAGGCTCCTGCATCAGAGAAGCTCCCTGTAATGTACCTTATGGATTCCATTGTCAAGAATGTGGGAAGAGAATATCTTACTGCATTTACTAAAAACCTAGTTGCAACATTTATTTGTGTATTTGAAAAGGTATATACACTTTCAGAAAAGTTCTGTATTCTAAGCAAAATTTATTCCTGATAAAATAAATACACGCTTTCAGTTTCGGGTTTTCTTGGGTGGTAAATAAATTGATTGGTTTTTTATAAATCTCAGTACCATATCTATACTGTGGAAGATTATTTCTGCTGCTTTCAAGCATGTAAGTTAACATGTTAGCTGAAAGATGCAAAGTCTTATTTAATTTGATTCAGAAACTTCTTTGGTTTTCCTATCCAGGAAAGATTTAATAAGAGTGTTTTGGTTACCAGTTGCTTACCTGGATGGACTTTTTGTAATATATCGACCTATTAATTACAAATCATTGGTTTAAGACAGTCTTTGTGCCAAGAATAGAGGAGAATCAGTTTGGTGTGGATTCCTCAGAGCTTCACTCTCCTGTAGTTAGATTTGTCTGATTTACTTAATTCGTGATGTGCAAAATGTGAGTTCTTAAACTGTGAAGGGTGAATAGCACTGACCCCTGGTTCTCTCCTGGTGGTCTGTGATTTGAAAAAAGTGCTGGGGGGGGAAAGGGTCGTACAGCCCATTATGTTACGAATGTGTTTTAATTTCATTCAACACTGGAAACTGCTGCCATGTCTTTTTAGTTTTTGCTCCTAGTCTTTAAACTGAGTGAAGCAATTGTGCATATTTTTCAGTGAGAAAGGCAGAGCAAAGTCCAGCTTTTGAAAGGCTGGACTTGAATGGGTGTTGTTAAGTTGGATCAGAGATGAAGAGTTAACTTCTGTGGTTTCCCTGCGTGCTAGAAGAAGGTGGCATCTCATGGATGAGATGAAATGAGCTTTTCTGTGTTTATCTATTATTACCTGTTAGTGAGGATCTGACATCCCAGTATGCTTTTTATAGATGGTTTTTGGGCATAAAATGCACAATGAAATGAGGAATAGATGGTAATAATAGAAGACTTAAACTCCTGTGTGTAGTACAGATAGGTAGCTAGAGGCTTGTTTTGTCAGTATCAAATTGTGAATGTGCTTTTACTGAGTTGCATTTAATGTTGCAGCTGAAGCTCTGGATAATAAATAATTTTCCAAGTTTTAAAGGTTAACTGTCTACTGAGCTAACTAGGACTGCTTAATTAATGTGTATTAATTAAATGTGTGAAGTGGCAGTCACTTCTAATAGCTTCCTTGGTTTAGTTAAAAGATGCAAGTAAAATTCCAGCACTGACTTTGTTTTATCAGTAAAGGGTCACTAAGGTGTCTTCAGGCACTTCATGAAGTCGGAAACTTTTGCTCAGTCGTTTCTGCACCTTTTGCAGTGAACTTCATCCCCTCTCATTGAAAATTGTATAGAGGCCCCGCCAGTAGCTAAGTATGAATTATTTTTGTTGAAGTTCCTGCACCTTCCCAAAAGATCTTTGGACTCTACTGTGTCTTGCTGTAACATTTTCAAAATAAAACTGCAGCAAAAACCATACACATAGTCCATAATGATTTAATTGGGATATGAACGTTGGGACAGCTGCATATATTTTGTTCTCAGATGTTTTCCATTTATTGTTTAATTGAACTGTTCAAGAGATTAACTAAATTTTGCTTTACTGTAAATTTCTAACTTACCTGGTCACGAAAGAATCCAAACTAATTGATTGAAGAGACAAAGTGGGCACTGGTCCTATGAGTATGCTTGACCTGTGGCTCACAAATGGGTCTAATTTTGCAGCTGAACTGAAATAGAATTGACTTTGTTTTAGCTAATACCCCTTTTGTTGAGTTTGTTGGGAAAAAAATCCTTCAGTGACTAAACGGCTGAGCAAAACACCTTTTCTGCTGGCAAAGTTTGTTGTTTCCTGATTTCTTTGTCATTGTCATACTCCATTCAGCACAGACGCTTGAATAATGTATTGTCTTGGAGGCGGTTGCCTTTCAATATTTTTGTTACTCTATTTTTTTCCACAGAAATTGGGCAAGTAAAATGAGAATTTTGGTAATGGAAAAGTTGAAAGAAAATTCTCAGAGAATGGTAAAACACAATAAAACCTTCAGATGGCCTTGAAACAACAATTTCATATTTGAGCTTCTCTAACTGATTCCCTTCGTATAGATGTATGATCTGCACTGCTTACAAATTAATGTCTAGCAGGTTCCATGTGTTAAAAAAGCAAACTGTTGGTAGACATAGGACATCAGTGAAATCTTAAGTTCTACAGAAAAGTTTAAGAAATTGTTTTATATTAACTTAACAAGCCATAGAATTGTTTTATTGTTTTAGGTGGATGAAAATACTAGGAAAAGTTTATTTAAATTACGCTCCACATGGGATGATATTTTTCCTTTGAAGAAACTGTATGCACTTGATGTCAGAGTCAACTCATTAGATCCTGCTTGGCCAATTAAACCTCTGCCCCCAAATGTGAATACTTCTAGCATCCATGTGAATCCTAAGTTTTTAAACAAATCGGTAAGTTTTTATTCCTACTGTGTGAACAGATGGTCATGTGTGTAATTTTCGTTGTTTGTGTGCTGCTTTTTGACAATTTTAGTATCTTGCAAATGAAGTATCTGACCTTTGTTGACAGGTAAGAGGAATTTCCAAGTTCTGAATATTGTATAATTTTGAGTTTTATATTTGAAAACTCTATTCTAGATTTTGGAACATTGATGAACTTATATTAATTGATGTACATCTGCCATTGCAGGCAAATTCTAGTAGGGCAAAAGTTTTAAATTGTTTTTGTTATATTTTGCATTAAAAATGCAATTTATAACCTGCTCTGCAAACCAAGTCCCAGTACTGGATCACGATAACAGTTAAAGGAGATGGAGTTAGTTGATTCCGTCAAGATTTTAAATGTAACTTTATTCTGTTTTTAGCCAGAGGAATCTGCTGCACCTACCTCTGCTGTCACTTCCGGTGCCTCTACTCCTCCAGCTGTTCCTGAAATACAAAAGAATTTGACACAGGAGCAACTGATAAGGCAGCAATTGCTTGCAAAGCAAAAGCAGTTGTTAGAACTTCAGCAAAAAAAATTAGAGCTGGAGCTGGAACAGACTAAAGCACAGTTGGTGAGTAGGATAGTTGATGAAACCTCGTTGGGTCTCTCTTTCTTTCGGCTGGTACGTAGCTGGCCTGGTAGCTGCAGTACACTGATTTTTTTCCTCATATTAGCAAGCGTTGCTTTTTTCAGGACTAGAGCAGTGCACTTTGATCTGGGGTTCCTGAACAGTATTTGTTACCTAAAAACCTTAATAACTTGAGTTAAAAAAAGTGAAGTTCTCAAGTTTTTTACTTCTCTCCAAAACAATGCCTGTCTGTCATCCTTGTCTTCTGCCTTTTCTTGTGGCTCACAGCAAGCTGGGCTTTTTCGGATGTGTTTGCTCTTAAAAAACCAAGCAAGCCTGACCATTGGAAATAAAGTCCATTTCCTCATTAGGTTGGGTTGGTTTGATGCTGCCATCTGAGGATGGCGGTTAAGCTGTTTTGTTTTCCATTTACAATTGAAAGTCTTGCTGCGTTGACAGTCGAGACCGAAATAAAGCATCTGTGAAGTGCAGCAATACGAACGTTACATCACGTGCTTGGCAGATGAGCTGCCTTGAGCATATGCGATGCGTAGACAAACTTAATGCTGTAATGAGAACGTGTGCCCGAGTTAAGTATTTTGCAGTATTGACCTTGTAGTACTGATTTTTGCATTATATTTGATTTTTTGCTCCAGTACTGCATTATTTTAACGTCTGGAATTAGCAGTTAATGGGTCATTTTCGGTTAAATGGCTGACTCTCAACTTCTAAGACATTTCTATTTATAGTTTTGGTTTTGCGGCAGAATACGACCATATTGGGGTAGGAGTTGTTGTGCAGATTAACGCTCAATTTTTTACTATTTCAGGCTGTATCTCTTAGTGTTCAGCAAGGATCATCTACTATAGCTTCGGTTCCAGCACCTTCCAAGCAACACATGTCTCCCACACCTCATCTGACAGTTAAGCCACCTCATCAACCTGCTGTGCAATCAGAAAAAAACAAACCGTCCCCGAGTCCTCCTCTTCATGATATCAAAATAGTAAATAGGGATCCTCGACTTAACAGGATGGCTCAACATTCTTCTCATGCTAAAGATCAATCTCACAGGAAAGAGTTTCCACCAAGCAGCACCAATCAGTCTGAGACCAAGACAAACAAAACAACCCAGGCTGAAAAACAGAACTCAGCAAAGCAAGAAAAACTGAAAGCAAGTGAAAAAACACAGAAGAAAGAACTTGACCAGTCAGAAGCAAAATCTAAATCACCATCTCCTTTGAAAAATAAGCTCCCCAATACTAAAGATACTAAAACCCAAGAATGTGAAAGCACAAAAGTAACTGAAATTAGTAAGCGGGATCCAAGACTGAAGAGGCATCTTCAAGATAAGTCGGAGGGCAAGGAGGAGGAGGTGAAAGAAAAGAGGAGAAGTACAGAGAAAAAAGAAAAAGAGGAGCATAAGACTTGTGAACACCGACCAGTAGGCAGCAGAAATAAGGTAATTAATGGTGCTGTTCAGAAACAAGATGCGACTACAGAGGAGTCGGAAAAACAAGGAGGAAAACAAGGGAGATCAAGTAATAGAAAACGGTCACGATCGCGCTCTCCTAAGGCACGGTCGCCATCCACACATTCTCCAAAAAGACGAGAGAGGAGGTCACCCAAAAGAAGACTCAGGAGTTTATCTCCCACTTCATCAGCTCCTAAAATTGGAAAGGTCCGTCAGATAGGCCCTAAGCAGTCTCATGCTGAAGAGGGCACGCAAGCCACAAGAGACGAAAGAAATTCTAGTAAGAGAAACGTTAAACAGGAGGTGCGAGATCCAAGGAGGGTGAAAAAAGCCCAAGAAGACAGGCCCCAAGAAACAGCAAGCCAGCATTCTACAAAAGCTGCTCCTGATCCAAAGGAGAATGCAGAAAACTGGCAAGGATCCAAATCAGGCAAGAGGTGGAAATCTGGTTGGGAAGAAAGTAAAAAGTAAGTTACTGTCCTTTAAACAACTTCTGTTTGAAGTCAGTGGAAATTCTACTGCTTTGCTGCAGTACAGTTGGCTTTGGGAGTCAATGTTTAGATTGTTAAAATTGATAAGTTTCACTTAATTTCTACTACTGAAATAGGAGAATTAGGCATACTTAAGTTCTAAGGTGGTAGTGATGTTTTGTGATGATCACTTCTAACAGGAATGTAGCAGTCATGTCCTGAATAAAGTAATTATGTTTTAACTGTATTGTTGCCTTCAGTTCACAGCAGAATGAAGAACACCAAGCACTCGGTAAATCCCCACACCAAAGACACCGGGAAAACTGGCCTGCTGGTAAAGGAATTTTATCACCTCGAGCACCAAAGCAGCAGCACCGGTTGAGTGTGGATGCCAATTTACAGATTCCCAAGGAATTGACGTCTGCAAGTAAAAGAGAACTACTTAAGAAGGTAACAATGATAAGTCTATTTTCAGAAAAATTTCCTGGGTATAGCTCGCTTTTCGTTGTGCAAGTCTAAGATTTAACTTTGTATTACAGGCCAATGAACGCTTAACCTCTGGCGAAATAACACAAGATGAGTTCCTCATGGTAGCTCATCAGATCCGGCAGCTGTTCCAGTATCAGGAAGGAAAGCACAGATGTAATGTCTGGGATAGCCCTACAGAGGAAAAATGTGGTTTGAAAAGGAAACCTCTTCTATCGGATGCAGAATTAACATACTATGAACATAAGGCCAAGCTAAAAAGAACGCAAGTTCAACATTCGTTGTCAAGGCTTGATCTGTTGGATCCTGATGATATTTTGGATTGTCATTTGCCTGATGCGTTGCTTTCTGGAATAGAATGCGAGCAAGCAAAAGCCAAGCGTGGAGTACAGTTTGACAGAAAAGAACCATTTGGAGAAAGATCAAGGAGACACTCTCCTGTAAGTGGCACGAATAGACCTTTTCCCGAGAACCTCTCGCCACTTGAGAGTCGACGAAGACTTGAGGAACAAAATGCTACTAAAGGAGCAAGAGGTTCTAAGAACTTTGATCCTTACGACAACTGGGGGGAGTCGGATGAATTTAGAGATGCTCTCAGACAACAGGGGAAAAGCACAACTGAGTTCCAGAAAATAGATGGTGAGTCGGTCTGCAGATTTGATAATCGTGAAGACAGACAGCTTCTTGGGCAAGCTGGTATGTTCTTCTGCTTTGTTTTACATCTGCTAAGTAGTCAGCAATGTTTTTGTGAGTAGTTACCTGATTTGTTCTGGGTTTTTTTAGGTGTTCGAGAGGAACCAAGGTCACCATTCAGTGAACGTTTCAAAAGAGCTCGGTATGAGGATCCAGAGAAAGCACCGTTTCCGGAAAGTCCAGGATCCAGATTTGGAGGCATTGAAGCAAAGCAGAGGATAAGTGCACTAATGGAAGACAGACCTCTGTTTGATGGCTCGCCTAGACCGGCTGCTGCAAGGGTTGGGGTGGATGGACAAGGAAGTCCTTTTGTTGATGGTCCTGCTGCTGGTTCAAGTTCCAGAATTGATGGGCCACCTGGACAGTCTGCTCTGCGATTTGAGGGGCCTTTGGTGGGGGCAGGTGCATCTCAGTTTGATGGACCCCTGGCAGGAGCCGGGGGAGCTGGAGCACTAAGATTTGATGGGCCACCAGGGCAGCTGGCAGGGACGCTGAGGTTTGAAGGACCCCCAGGGCAGGTTGGTGGAGGAGGCCCACTGAGGTTTGAGGGACCTCTTGGGCAGATAGGTGGGCCTTTGAGGTTTGACGGGCCTGCAGGTGGTCCTAGATTTGAAGGACCTGGAGTTGGTCTCAGGTTTGAGGGTCCCCGTGGTCAACCCTCAGGTGGTCTCAGGTTTGAGGGACCTCATGGTCAACCCTTGGGACCTCGAGGTCAACCAGGGGGTGGTCTCAGGTTTGAGGGACCCCATGGTCAACCCTTGGGGCCTCATGGTCAACCAGGGGGTGGCCTCAGGTTTGACGGGCCACATTTACAGCCATTGGGACCCCATGGTCAACCCGGAGGCAGCCTCAGATTTGAGGGGCCACATGGTCAGCCGATGGGGCCACATGGACCATCAGGTGGCGGGCTCAGATTTGAGGGGCCACATGGACCATCGGGTGGTGGGCTCAGATTGGAAGGACCACATGGTCAGCCAGGTGTAGGCCCTAGGTTGATCGATGGACCCGTACACCAGGGAGCTGGTGGACTCAGATTTGACGGTCCTCTGGGTCGGGCCGGGCCGAGATTTGATGGTTGTCACGCAGCTGGATTTGATGGTCAGCCTGGACAGCTGTCTCTCTTACAAAGATTTGATGGAATTCATGGACAGCCTGGTCCAAGATTTGAAAGGGTGCCTGGCCAGCAGGCACAACCGCGATTCGATACAGCCATACCTCAGAGATTTGATGGACCTCACCAGCCAGCCTCTCGATTTGACTTGCCCCTTGGCCTTCAAGGTGCACGTTTCGAAAATGTAGCTAACCATCCTGCCTCAAGACTAGAAATGTCACCGTACGGACAAGGCGGTCCGTTTGTTGACCATCCCGGCCAGGGCTACAACGGACCATCTCATGGGATGCCCTTCCAGAGACCCGATCTATTTGATGGTTCGCCTGGACCAAATTTCAATGGGCCAGCTGGCCCTGGAGCACAGAATTTCTCACTGAGAGCAGCTGGACATTACTTTGATGAAAAAGGTCTTCAGGGTCCTCAGTATGGAAACTTCAGTAATATGCCGATGGGAAGTAATCAGGTGAGAACCGATTGTGTTAAATCGTTTGCAAACGGTTTTGTGTAGAGGATTAGCAGGTTTTCTTCCTTTAAAAAACTGAAGATTTTTGCTGAAGAGCTGGCAGGCTGGAGGGCAGTTTCAAACTGAAAATGTCATCCTTCAGTAATTACTAGATGATTTAAGAAGGACACGCATTGCTGTTTTTCAACAATTCAAATTGTAGATCTTTGCAATCACTTTGTAGCTCAGAATATGACAGTGAAATTAGTATTTTTAACTTGAAAACAAAACTAAGTAATGGGAAGCCTGTGGTGTTTTCGTTAAATTTGCACAAAAGTGAATTCTATGTGAAGCATGAAAGATAGTGTAAGTGAATATATGATTAGGATATGATTATATATATGATCTTAGTATGTAGATTATACATATGATATGTAAGTGAATACATGATTAGTTTTTCCAAGAATTAGAATGGACCAAAATAATTGGGTTTATTGCAGCTGTTGGCACTGGTGACAAGCCAGTTTTAAAGAGATGTCAGTAACTTGGGGGAATTGGGAAAGAGATGGACATTGTTGAATTACAGTCTTTTAAAATTCTCTCGGCACCAGCATTCTTTATGAGTTCAGTCGTCTTTGCTGTTGCCTGTTGGAAATGTTCTCTTACAGAGGCGAAGAGGATACTTTACGTCAGTAGAAACAATGTAATTTCTTTCAGTAGATCAGAGGTTTTAGAGAGCATTTTTCACTTAAGGGATAATAATTGAACACCAAAGAGTGAGCTAATGGGATCAAATTTTGAACAATTCATAAATCCAGAAAGTAGCCAATCAGAAAAAAAAATATTACAAATATGTTATAAAAACATATTTCCGTCTGCAGCTTAGTATCTGGTTTGCTGAAAAATCCTGCTTTCAGGATGTGTTTCATGTAGTGGATGCTGTTTCAGTTCTTAGATATGAGTTCAGTATGCCCTTAGTAGACATTTACTGTTTTCTCAAATTTCTTTATGATCAGCTCTGCTTTGGTGATCAGGAGCAATTTAAAAGGAAGCACTGTGTTTGGAAAATGTGATTCAAGGCTTGATAGGTAGAAGAGGAAGCGGCTTTTTAATTTAAATGTTGGGCAAAATGTGTTCTGAAATTTTTCTCATGGGAAATGAAAATGAGGGAAAGGTTATGTAGTCACTTGTGACCCTTTCAGTACCAAACCGACGTGGTTAATTCCTGGAAGGAGTTTAGCACATATAGAATTATTGAGACATATCTAGAAGTTAATGATAAAACTAAAAAAAAAACCCAAACAACAAACCCCAAACTTTATTTATAATTGCATTATTTTACAAAAAATACATAATTTTTTACTTCCACAGGTTTCTCTCATGTCTGCTCAAGGAGGGCCCTATGGCCAAGGTCAACAGTATTTGCCAAATCCTGGAAGTTTCGTTCAGAACCCTGCAGGTGTGTAAGAAAATAATTTAACTTCCGTTTACTTCTTTTGGATTGTTTTCTATGTTTGTGGCCGCAAAAATTACCCTTTTGTAATGGCTTGGTGCCCTAGGTCTGTGGACTAAGGGGAGCCTCCTCGGTGAGGTGGCCATAGGGTTGATTCCTGTAGTATCTTAATCTCTTCAGGGTTTTTCTTCAGTGAAGACTTTCATACCAAACCCCCAAGGTTAATGAAGAATAATGTAGTTGGGATAAAGAAAATTTTGAAATTCTGGTCTGTTTTTCTGGCAGTCACCAGTCTGTAGGCCTGGCTTGCGTTTGCCAGGGTGTGTAAACATTTCTGGTATACGAGCGGTCAGTAAAAACAAAGCTTCTAATAAAGTTATAAATGGTTAAAGGAGATGAAGAAGTAGATTGGTCCTGGTAAAATATTTAAGCATAAAATAAGGAAAATACTGCCTATCCAGTAGAAATCTGTGTATGGGCAACCAGCATAGGCAGCACTTCAGGGTATGTTACGAAGGCAGCTGTTGCAAGGGCAGAAATTATCCAAGGGCTAGGCATAAGACAAAGAGAGTTGATGAATAATTTGAAATAGAAAGATGGAAGAGACAGGAGGCAAAAGGGTAAATTGTGTTGTGAAATAGCTGATGAAAGTGAAGTAAATTTCTGATCCTAACCTTTTGTGTTCTTGAATATCAAATGTTTTTCCCCAGGAGCCCTTCCACATTCATACCCTGATAACCACCTTGGACAGGTTGATGTCAATGAATTGTTTGCTAAACTGCTGAAAACAGGGATCCTCAAACTGTCAAAAACTGATTCTGCCTCAGCACGTATGTAGATTTGTGTTCTAACTACTTGGTTTATCCATCTGAAGTGTGTGGAGTATAAGAACTTCTGTGAATTCCTGCATGGTTTTGTTTTTTTTGAGGAGGGATTTAGTTAGTGCATGTGGTGGAGTAAATTCTTACTCCCGTGTTTAATTTGTACACTTCAACTGTGCAGAGCAGTCAGTTTTGTCTTTGGTGCCTGTGCCTTGGTAACTTGTTTTTGATTATAATCATGTTCTTGTCAGTTTCTGAAATATTTCTGTGTCACTGAAGACTGAATTTCAATGCAAAAGACTGAAATGAAATACTGTTTTCCTAAATGGAAATTCTGAGTAATTTACAGTATCTCATATGCTTTATTTTTAATGTTGTTAGAAGGTGGCTGTCTTAGCTATTGCACGCTTCTATTTTAGCTTAGTTTGTATTTACTGGTAACTTTGGGGAGCCCGTAATTCCTTTCTGATAATGTACTGAACTTTTGATAAAAGGATGTCTTTATGCTTTCTAGAAGTGAATGAAACGTCAGCCCAGCCAGGTGCTGAAGAGGAAGACGATGACCAGAATGAAGATCAGAATGTTCCAGACCTCACTAACTTCACAGTTGAAGAACTCAGACAGTACGTATAGTAAAATGAGTTTACAGTGCAGTATTGAGAACAGCGGGGGTATGTAGGTTGTTAATCCAAGACAGCTGAGAGCTTTTGAAAGGTTACGTGTCACTTTGTGACAAGGGGACCTGCTGTTTTTTATGTTAAGCTTGGAGAGTTTGAGGGAGGAAAGGAGGGAAAATTAATGTGGGAAGATGTATCTTTACCCAAGTTACATGTTGTTACTTAATCAGTAAGGATGTGATCTGTATTGAAGTCGGTGTTTCTTCCTTTGTTGCTACTTACTTTCCCACCTTTGTGGTAGTTTGCAAAGCTGAGCCACAGGCAGACATTACTGTTTTATGCACTATTAGGTGGTTAAGCCATCAAGCGTGAAACACTAACTTGTTTCTCCTGAATAGTTAATATGAGCCCTTTGTTTGTTATTTGAATGTTTCAATTGATTGTGTTATGTCAAAGAAATGCTAAGACTCCTTTGTTTTGGTCCTTCTTGTAGGCGTTACGATAGTGTTATAAATCGACTGTACACTGGAATCCAGTGTTACTCGTGTGGGATGAGATTCACTACTTCACAGACAGATGTTTATGCGGATCATTTAGATTGGCATTATCGTCAGAACCGGACAGAAAAAGATGTTAGCAGAAAAATTACCCACAGAAGATGGTATTACAGCTTAACAGTAAGTGATGCAGTTTGTATCTTGATAAATTGCAGCCCAGATTCTGTATTTTACTTAGGTGGGTGCTGTAGGGTTGCGGTTGAAATTTACATCATCGCAGGAGCTGGCCTTTGGTAAACAACGATGTCTTGGATATTTCAAGTAGTTCTCAAATGCCTGTCAAATACAAAAGGCGATTGTGTGATGGACAATAAACAGTTTGAAGCTGTTGGTACTGGAATGGAAATTGAAGGGTAATGGTTTTTCTGGAAAAGAAACTTTTTTGTAGTGTTGTGACAAAGCATGCACCCTGCTAACGCTGCATGCGAGGAGCATTTCCATTTTATTGAAGTAAGATTTATGAAATATGGTACTTTCCTCTCCCCCGATGCATTTTTTTTTTTTTTTAAACATTTCTGGCTTTTTGTCAGTGGCTGAATGCAAATGACAACTCTTTCCTTAGGACTGGATTGAATTTGAAGAAATAGCCGATCTCGAGGAGCGCGCAAAAAGCCAGTTTTTTGAAAAAGCTCATGAGGAGGTTGTGTTGAAAACACAAGAAGCCGCGAAAGAGAAGGAGTTCCAGAGTGTCCCTGCTGGACCAGCTGGAGCAGTTGAGGTGAGTTTCACTGTGCCTTTGTTAGCCCAGATGTAGAGAATTGTCAAATACTTCAACATTTTCAACATTCTTTCATACTGCACGTACCCTGAAGTCTTGTGCTTGGACCTGTGTGCAGCCACTTCGTAGTGTGGTTGCTTCCCAGGGGCCGACAGTAGTGTAAATCACCTGTAGTTCAAAAAAACCCACATCTGCACCCACTGGTATTGAAATGGACAAAGTGTGTTAATTTACTGCATGTTTTCATAGAAGGAGTAAACAGAGCAAGGGAGTTGGAAATGGTCCTTTGTAATTCAAATAATAATTGAGTTTACTGGGCTTTTGATACTTTAACACAAAAATTTCTTCTTTTCAGTAGAAGTTAGGCATTAGAACAAAGATATATCTCAAATTAACCACTAGTTCTATATTTTGCTAGATGAATTTTTGTAGTAATCAAATACAAATGCTGGTGGAATTACAATTTTAGTTTTACCTGCCAAAGCCCTAAGAAACTAGCTGTTAAGCCATGAAGCCCCATTTTAATTTTAAAAAGCAGGCTTTGTGCTTTGTTCTCTGAACTGATTACTTTGCACAGAAGTACTGAAAATATACTTCATCTAAAAGTTCTGCCTTTTAAGGTGAGACTCAGGGTTAAGGGAAAGATTGAAGGTAATGCCAAAAATTAGTTAAATAACTCTACTGGATTGTCTTACATGACAGTAAACCAGCATTAGTTTGCTCAGTCTGCAAACTATACTCAAATAATATTTTGACTAAAGCTTTTAAAGTTATTTTTCAAGTGTGGAGGACAGATCATGTTGTAATGGATTTATCTTAAATGACCCTCTTTTGACTGTTACTAGAATCTATAAGTTCGTGGGTTCTGTGAATTGTTGCAGTAACCTCACTTATCTGTTACTCCTCAGAGCTGTGAAATTTGCCAAGAGCAATTTGAACAGTATTGGGACGAGGAGGAGGAAGAGTGGCACCTGAAGAATGCTATCAGAGTAGATGAAAAGGTAATCTGATCTTATTTACATGTGATACTGATAGTAAAAAAACCCTAAAGAATTACAGGAAAACCTTGGGGGGGGGGGCCAAGTACTCTTTCTTTCCTGAAAGATCCCCATGGTAGTTTTCCTGTCTTCCAAGTATATAAATATTTCAAGCTTTGGAAGTGCATGAAGAAGTCCTGGTATCACTGGGCTCACTAGCCTTCCCATACCCTGCGGTGCTAAAATAAAAAATGTCTCTTTATAGGCTGTCGATATTGGTTCAGTTATTTTTGTATACACTTGTACGCAAATAATTCCCAATATGTTACCAGGCTTCTCTCTGATAACTTTTCCTAAATCAACGTACACAAAATCTTTTCCCGGTTAGGTTTGACACCATCCTCAGCCTACTCATATCGTCATTTTTCCACACAAATTGTGTGGTGTGTGTAATTGACGGTGTTCTGTTCATAACCAGTGACCCTGCATAATTTATTTTTAAGTAATTAAATGTATAACAATTCTTTTTTCAGATTTACCATCCATCTTGCTATGAAGATTACCAAAACGTAAGTGAATCCTTCTTTATACCTTGTGAAACACTTTGCTTTTAGGTTGTTTGCGTGCTCTGACTTTGCAGCGAGCGTGGTCAGAATGTACCACCTGTTTTTCTTGCCTTTGATTAGACAAGTGACAAGTTTAGCTAATTCTGCGTGATAAAATGTATTTCTTGTGATTTACTGTGACAACTTGTGTGTCATACACGCCCGAAGTGCAACCCTGGTTCGAAAACAAACACATCATATATTTATTGTTGAGTAATGCGTGTAATTGTAGGAATTTGCAAAAACGGAGTAAATGAGTGTTGGTGTGAGTTACTTCTTTTAATGCTTTGAGAGTTACAGTTCCCCTGGGGAGAGTAGGGAATAGGTTATGGTAATGTGTTAAGCATTTCATCCCTGCTTAGATGATACCTTTTTAAAGTCATTGTGAAAAAAATTATGCTGTCAAAGAATAAATTTGTTTTCTTAGGATCTTGATAAAGTAGAAGTTTGGATTTTCTTTGCCTATCGACGTGTTTGCGTTTTGAAAAAGGGATAAGAAGCTAAAAAATGGTTATTTTAATGTGTGCTAATGCTAAATTGATTTGCTTTGCAGACATCATCATTTGATTGCACACCATCTCCCAGCAAAACTCCGGTAGAAAATCCACTAAATATAATGTTGAACATTGTTAAACAAGAAACACCAGAGTCCTGTGACTCACCTAAAGTCAAAGAAGAACCTGATGACACCCCTGCTGCCTGTGCAGAAGAGAGCACACCTGCATCTACAGAGATAAAAACAGAACCAGAGGAGTCTGTTCAAAAAACCTGAAGTATGATTTTTTCCTTTATTTTTCTTTTTTTTTTTTTTACAGAAGAGCTGCTGTGTTAACTCTGGAAGGCAAATACTTTTTATATGAAATAAAAATGTTCAACTGAGGCAGGGCCTCAACTACTGTTTGGTTAATAAATACATTTTTGTATTTGAATTTCTTATTGCCTGCACAGTTTCAGGTGTCATTGTGTGAAAGGTCTGTAGATGCGTGAAAATTTAATGGAATGAAATGATATATGTAAAAATGTACAATTTTCACTTGTGGAAATGTAAATTATAAATAAAAGATATTTTTGCTATATATGGAGTGTAATGTTTATGCACACCATCAAATGAAGACAGTGTTTCTGTACTTTTTTCAGTTTAAATGGAATTAAAAAGGACTTTTGCTTAATAAGACTCAGAAAAACTAAAGCAAATAACTTCAGTTATTCCATAAGTGGGTTCTCAAGGGAAACGGTGCAGGAACTTCTCAGACAGACAACCCTAGATTTCTTTTCTTTTTACACTTATTTGAACAAACTTACATATCCAGATATTTTAAAAAAAATAACAAAAAAAAATCCACAAAACCAAAACAAACAAAAACCCCACACTAAAAAAACAGTTCTGGTAGAAGGAGGAAGACTTAACAAACCAACTGGAGTGCTCGATCAAGAACACAAGTGCCAACAAACAATTAACAAACCAGGATGCCTGGTAGTTAAAAGACTTTTTAAATATTTTTTTCCATTAGTCAAATACATAAGAATTTAATACAGCTGAACAAACTTTTAAGTTACAAGAGGGAGTGAATGTAAGAATGCTCATTTGAAACATGGTTAACTTTTTTTTTTTGTTGCTTATAACTGGATTTAGATGATAAACCAGATATCCTGAGATGTTAATATTTCTTAAATGTAATAAATAAAATTAAACATATTTGAGTGTGAGTCTCTTCCTTTCAGTAATGGGCTTGTGTAACTGGCATGTTTTTGGGAAATAATCGTAGAATCATGTGTTTGGGACTGTGTATTTAATACTGTGCCATGTGTATAGTGCCTAGTTATAAAGGTGCTGGGAGCAAGACACGAGCACGAGAAGTCAAAGAGCAGTATCACAGCCCAGTGTATTACTTTTGCGGGGGGATACTTCGGATATCAAATTCCACCTTTAATGTGTGATCAAAGTACAAATAATGAGCCGCAAAGGTGATTTGGCTGTTGCCTGCAACAGTTCTTCCCATCTTTGCAACCCGTCATCAAGAAGTTTTTAGGATGTGAGTAAATTCTTTGACTCTCATAGCTGTAGTAGTGACCATGCTCTGTTCTAGGTGTGCACCTGAAATTCGGATATTAGTAATAATTTCTTTACTGGAAGGGTGAACAGGCTGCCCAGGGAGGTGGTTGAGTCACCAGCCCTGGAGGTGTTTAATGGGTAGATGTGCTGAGGGACGTGGTTTAGTGGTGTTGATGGGGCTAGGACAGAGGTTGGACTCGATCTTGAGGGTCTCTTCCAACCAAAACTGTTCTATGATTCTAATATCTTTCAAGTAGAGAAAGTGTAGAACAAAAATATGAGATTGATCAGGGATAAGTTGGTCTTTGTTGTCATTTCTTCCCCTTGGAGGGATGTGTTCTTGGATTAATGGACATTCTGTGTCCTGGAACACTGTAAACTTCTGATGGAAAATGGAAATTTTAGAGGGCACTGAGCAAAGAGATGATGTTTTTAAATACATAGAAGGCTGTCAGGAAAAGGGAGCAAATTACTCCGCTAGGGGTAGAGCAGACAGGCCTCTACGTTGCAGCAGGAGGATTTATGGCAACTTTCTAATGATGAGGGTAATTAAACTGTAAGTGGACCTTACTTGGTCCATGTAACTGTCGATGTGTGCTTGTAAGTGTGATGGGGAGGGGTTCATCCCACCTGGGAGCAGCACTTTGGGAATGCAGAGTGCTTTTGTGCCCTGCTGAGGAACCCGGCTTCCCTCCGGGACAGCGGCTGCGCTTGGCTCGGGGGGCTGAGGAGAAGGACCCTGAACCTGGGGGAGAAAAACATCCCTCTCCGAACATCTCGGTGCAGAGAGAGGGTTAAACATACAAATGGTGACTGGATACCGAAGGGAGCATAAACAGGCTCGGTCAATACTTCACTTATTCGTCGCCCTTCTCAGGCATCGCAGCCGCCCGGCGGGCAGCCCGCCCGCCCTCCGCCGCCCCGTCCGGCCTGCCCGCCATTTTCCTCCCGCCGCCACCTCCCCTTGGGGAAGCCCGCACCGTGCCCATGGCAACTCCTCTGCGGCGTCTGGCACGGGGAGAGGGAGAGGGAGAGGCAGGAGGAGGAGGAGGAGGAGGAGGGTGCGGCGGGTGAGGCAGGTTCGCGGCGAGAGCGGCGCGTCCCGGCCGCTTCTGCCGTGGGGGGCCGCCATGCCGGCCGCTGCCGCGCCGCCTCCCGTCCTCCGGCCGGTGAGACTGGTTCGCCCGCGCTTTTTCTCCCCCGTTTCCCTTCCCTGAGGGCGGGGGGCAGCTCCGGCTGCCCCCTGAGGCCTGAGCACTGCCGGGGCGGCAGCTGTGCCCGCCCAGGCCGGGAGGGGAGAGCCCCTGATTTGTTCTGCCCGAGCTCCCCGGGCGGTGACACGGGGCTCCGCCGGCGTCCACACCAAATACCCAAATCGCCGGATATTCGATAAAAATGCGGGGAAAGGCGGCGTCAGCCCCAGCCCCGGCCGGGCGGGGCTGTCCTTGGTGGCGTCACCCCCCCGCGGGGCTGAGGCCTTCGCCTGGATTTTTTTTGAAAACTAAAATTGCCTCTTCCTCCCCCATTCAGAGCCACTTTCTCCTTCCCTTAATGAGTTTTGGGGGCAGGCACTCATCTCAAAATGCTTTGCTTAACGTTGAACACGTTAGTACTTTGGCAAGTGGTGTCATGGGCCAGATGTTCCTCTGATGCAGGTTTGGGTAATTTTGCTCAAGCCTGTAACCTTCACCTGGCTCAGTGGGAAATTACTCCCTTGTGGGAAAATTATGTCCTGGTGATACCATCTCTTCAAAAAACCCCCACAACTCAAGCCACAAAAGATACTGAAATATTTATTTGGAAACGTGGGCTAGGTGACCTTCCAAAGGTCTCTTCCAACCCGAATTATTCCGTGTTTCTGTGCTGCTGCTGTTTGTTCATGCAGGATTTTGCAGGTCGGAGTCCTGGTCCTGACTGAAGCCGCTTTGTGCAGGGCAGGAGGAGAAGCCGGCTGGGCTGGGGCAGGTGGAAGGGGAGAGATCCGCAGCCCCGAGATCTAAGCCTTGTTACGGCACGGGGTGTGTTACTTTCAGCCCCGAGTATTGAAACAGCTTCAGCCCTCTTTTCCTCTCTGTGACAACCCCAAATCTGACTGAGCTCTACTGCCACGCTACACATTACAGGAAAATAGGCACCGTTGAACTGCAAAGGCTGTTTTAATGGTATTCATTCTTTTTTTATATTAGTCACAAACGTTCATGCAGTATCTCCTTTATATTCTTTAATATTTTTTTGTCTCAAATTGTGTAACAGTTTTAACTACTATTACTACCATTTCTTCTCCACAGGTGGACTCCTTCCTTCCTTTCTTCTCCACAGGAGGCACTAATACCTTAAGACCTGTATTTTCCTGCTTGCAAAACAGTATTGCAGCTCCTCAGGACTTCTCCTAACAGCGCAAAATCTAATCAAACAGTGCTTTTTCGTACTGGAATGATGACTACTCTGGGAGGTGATTCCTAATTGTTTTATGTTCCTCTTACGCTTGGCTATCTGAAGTTTGTCCCCTCAACCATTAGCTCTACTTACATCACATTTTCTGTTTACAAGTTTTGGCAAGGTGTCAGGATGTTGCCGGGAGGTTGGATATGTGACTCCCTTTGTGTCCAGTCACTTAGTTAATTGGTGGAAAGGCCTGAAGAAGAACACAGGTTATTTGATCCCATGGCCTGATGATGGATTTTCTTTTTTTTTTGACCTCACTGCTTCTGCTTTTAGAGTTTGATTTCGTGACGCTGAGGTCACTGAAAATGTTATTGACGTGAGGGGGGAGCAAAATATCAGGCTGCTGCCAGTGAGCTGTGACAGAGCAATGCCATAGTTCTAGCAAGAGAACAACACAGGACGACTGATGTGTTGCATAAAGAACTGCTTTTCCACGGCAGCTTTAATTTTGTTGTCAGCTTGTCCTGAAACCGATCTGCGTAGCTCAGTCAGGAGCAATTACATGGTGTGCTCACCCGGTGAAGGCTCTGGTGCCCTCCAGCGTGGTATGTGAAGCTGCGCCAAGTCCTTGGGTGGCAGCAACAGGAGCGTGGCCACGTGGAGCACCTGGGAAGGGATGGCTCAGAGCTTGTTTGCCCAAGTGAGAAGCCTCGCTAGTGTTTTGGTTGAAAATGGGATTGCTGGAAGAGTTTGTGATGCCCGCAGTTCCGGAAGAGAGCCAGTGCTGGGATGGACCTGCTCCAGCATTTGCATACACAGATGGAGCAGCTGCGCTCCCTGCTCTTACTGTGCTTCTGTTGTCCTTCTTCTGGGTCTTACTCTTCTGGGCCCTGTTCTGGGGCTGGAGGGGCCATGGATGTCTCAGATTTCTGAGTATTGCTCTGTTTCTGACAAATAAAAGTCCACTTAAACTCGAGAAGAAACTTCTTCTCAGTGAGGGTGATGGAACACTGGAACAGGCTGCCCAGGGAGGTTGTGGAGTCTCCTTCTCTGGAGACATTCAAGACCTGCCTGGACATGTTCCTATGTAGCATTATCGAGGCGTTCCTCCTCTGGCAGGGGGATTGGACTTGATGATCTTTCGAGGTCCCTTCCGATCCCTAACATTCTGTGATTCTGTGATTCTTAGGATTCCTCCCAATAACAATCTCAAACTCATACGTTATTCCAAACATTTTGATTAGTTCCTGTGAAGCTGACACCCTGTTGTTTCTTCGATTCATCACTTGCTTCCTATCTGAAATGCTGCTGAATGGACTAACACCCTTTTATTTTTCCTCACTAGCTGTCAAGAAGAAGCAAAATTTTACTGGTGTCCATGAGGCAGTGAGGGCTGGTGATGTAGAACAGCTCGAGTCAATGATAAAAAATGGAGCCGGTATAAATGCGGTGGATTTAGTCCACAAATTCACACCGTTGCACTGTGCTGCACACTCTGGAAGTCTGGAGGTAAAACGTTACATTAGTGTTCTGACACAACAAGATTTTTGTAAGTTAATATTTTCCTTCTTAGAGAGAGGCTGGGTACAAAATTGCTGTCTTTGATCAAGCTAAATCAAGAATCTCTCTCTGTTTTTCTAATGAACTATATTCACCAAGACCAGAAGTGCAGGATTTTACGTTTTGATTTTGCCTTTCTGAAGCCCTAGGCAGTTTATATACTCAGCATTGCCAGATTTTACAAAATCAGTGATTTTCTTACTCTGAGCAAAGTGTACCCTGTGGTCTTCCTTTCAGACTCATGAGTTTTTGTCAATATTATGTTTTCCCCTTCACTTGGGACAGCTAGAAAGTCCTGCAGGATGCATAAAATAATTTGAAGGTGATTGAAACGGGCAAGAATTGGCATGAAAACGTGTCCGTTCTGTTTGCCGATGTCTTGTCCCTTGCCTCATGTATTTTATTTTAATAAATGAAAATGTTGAATATTGATGGAGAAATCAGCAGGTGCTTATGTGACTGTTTCAAACTTGTGAAAGAGCGAACTGCTGATTCACATTCTTGTTGCAGCCTTCTTGTACAATCTTCATGGCAATCTAACCCTGAAAGTAACAAGGCTGTGAATAACCATAGAAAAATTCTTATCCCAAAGGAAGGAATGTAAAATTCTTGCTAAACTCCTGAAATAATAAGGGCAGTGCTGTTTCTGTCAAGAAAATGCTGATCATCATGTTGTCAGCCCTAAATCCAGATTGCTTACCCACCCTTTTCTGCCTCAGTAATTTCTGCCGTTTTTCGTTTTACTGTCCTGCTTTGCAATCAATGTATTAGACTTCATTGAATTATCTGTCATCTAATTGCCACTGAGCTCCTTGGTGGAAACAGTGGAGGAACTGGAACTATGGAATGGCCTAAAAGAAGATAATGAATCATAATAATATATAATAAAAAGTTTTAACTGCTCCTTTAGCTGTTTTTGGATAGTCCATAAAGCTTACCATTGCAAGCAGTAGTATCTGCTGGAAAAAGGTGAATAAGCAAAACTAAACTGTGGAAGGATGAGAAGAGAGATGAAATTGCATACACGTAATGAGCCTAATAAACTAAATGAGGCTTTGAATTTGGTTCATGGTATTTTTCCTTCTGGCAATTTTAGCTGGAATTCAAGTGAGCGTATTTGCGTTGTCTTTTTCCCAGGGCTTTTACCTCATGCCACGTGAATACTCTCGCAGATTACATTTTAAACCTGGAAGAGTAAAAATAAGAAGCCCTACTGTAAAACCAGTGCTGGGGTCTGAATTAGCAGTTTATTTGCAGGTTTTATACCTTTGGGTGAAACCTGGAAAATACAACTTACTGTAATTTCCTATTGCTCCAGTATCTGGCTAAGGCAAGCTGTGAGGTGTCATATTTCCATAGCGAAGTATTCTGATACAGTTCTGAAATGTAACGTCGACTGATAAGTTACAGTTAAAATGTTTTCTTAGGTACATGATAAGAAAAGTTAAATAAAAGACTTTGGTTTTGGTTGAGCAGTGCCTTCACTGGTTGCTCTGGCATGGAGCTGATGTAACGCGTGTGACCGTGGGAGGCTGGACCGCAGCTCACCTCGCGGCCATCCGAGGTCAGGATGCTTGCATACAGGTACGTATAAGTATTCGCTCTGAAGTGAAACTGAGTAGAGCAGCCCTTCAGTTTGGACAAACTCATTATGAAGATCAGCTGAGAGAGCTCTTGACGGAGCTGTGGGATTTCATCTTACCTGGAATCGAGTCCCTCTTGTTAAAACCAGTGCATTCATTTGCACTGTCTGTACAAGCAGATGTATTTTGCCAAGCGTGAATGCCTTGAGGTCAGCCCAGAGTTATCCTGCTGATCGCCTCAAGCCGTCCTGCCAGGCAGGGTTTGCTTTCTCAGCTTGTGAACTGAGCTTCTGTTTTGCTTTTCTTTTAGGCTTTGTTAATAAACGGAGCGAACGCAGAAGCTGAGGATGATCGCGGGTGCACGCCCTTACACTTGGCTGCAGCCCATGGGCAGTCTTACACCTTGCAAACCATACTGCGAAGTGGAGCGGTGAGACTTTTACATGCAGCTCCCAGAATCAGAGGCATAGAATCATTAAGGTTGGAAAAGACCTGTAACATCAAGTCCAGCCATCAACCCAACACCACCATGACCACTAAACCATGTCCTGAAGTGCCACATCTACACATTTTTTGAACACCTTCAGGGACGGTGACCCACCACTTCCCTGGGTAGTCCGTTCCAATGTTTCCTCGCTCTTTCAGTGAATAATTTTTTCCTGATATCCAATCTAGTTCCCTAGCGCAGAGCCAAAGTCTTGTATCTTTTTCCAAACAAAACTCTCCCTAGCTTAAACTGAGGTTTAGGACTGTAGATTAATTACTGTTAGTAAATTTATTTTTAGGGTAAATGTCTGGGGTGTGGTTTTTTTTTTTTTTTTTTTTTTTTTTTAAATTGTGAGATACGTTAAGGAAATTATCTAAAAATCCGTAGGGAATCAATAGTAAATTGCATTCCATTGAGGATGTCATTAAATGAAGAACAGGTGCTGTTGTGGTTTTGATTTTCTGTAAGTGTACAAATCCTCTATAGTAAACTTAAAGAAAAATAAATCCACATGTATATTTAAGGAATAATAACCAATGCAATGAGAGAAGTATGTTTAAAAATGCCCCCTTTGTTTGTGTATCATTTAAATGAAACCAAGAACCTGTGAAAAGTACCTGTTTTGGAACGGAAACTGCTTACATGGCATGATCTTTGAAAACCCTTATTTGATTTGATTTAAATAATCGAACACAGTGAACTGCTGATTCCTATTTATAAAATTTGTCTTTGTGTCTAAGATTGATAAATGAATGAATTAACCTGCTGCTTTCATTTTAGAACGTCAATGTTTCAGACAGGAATGACTGGAAGCCTGTTCATTTTGCTGCTTTTCATGGTCGCTTGGGGTGTTTGCAGCTTCTTGTCAGATGGGGAGCGTGTGTAGATGACGTGGATAACAACGGAAACCTTCCAGGTATATCAGGATAAAACATCTGGGTTTTAATCTTTGGTTTGCAGTTGTTGTGTTACGTGATGACTGTAGCAAACCGTAAGTAATGCACACCAGCAACATTTGCTATTTGATTCCATGCGTAATTACTCCATTTTTGTCATGACGGGGGATTTATAAAATGAAAAGTATTTATCTGTTGGTGACAATATCCTGTTCACCTGCTGCTGCTGGCAAGGCTCAGGGCTTGTGGGTGCTGGAACTGGGAATGGGCTGAGCCTGGCTGAGAGCGCTGTGGAGGGGAGCAGCGTGTGCCACACGTGTGCCACTGCGGCACTGCCTCTGTAGGCTCTGAGTTGAATGGTGTTGCTCAAAAAACATGTAGACGTGGCGCTTCAGGATTTGGTTTAGTGGTCATGGTAGTATTGGGTCGATGGCTGGACTTGATCTTAGAGGTCTTTTCCAATGTTTATGAATCTATGATTCTGTGATTCCATGTCCTGGCTTCTCACTGCATCCTTTCCCTTTTAGCATTTTTCTTCTCACTGTTTGTCACATCATTTGTTCCATATTTTTTTTCCTTGTGTGTAACTTACATAGAGTTATCTTTTTAAAACCCTTCTTAAATCCCTCTGTTATACACCGCTTCCCTAGTAAAGGGATATCTATGATCTCTTTTGCAAACCTAGGGCTTTTTAAAGGACGTGAGGCTCTTGCATCCCAGCAGGACATCTGGTTTATTAGGAGTGAGGGGTCATGACATTTGGCACCCTGGTGGCAGTGTAGAAGGTAACTTTATTCGAATTTGGGAACACATTGTCCCTGATAACACACTTCAAGGAGAGATGGCAAACACCAGGACAGTTCTACTTAAATGCTCTGGCATATACTGGTTAGTAGAAGATTGGTTTTGTTGTTATTTTGACATCTACAGAAGCTCAGTTCTCCAGCCTTTGTTCTGTTTCATTTGATCGTATTATCATCCAAAGGAAAGAAAATTGCTCGGAACATTGCTAGTAAAAGATGAACAGAAGCAGTGTGCTGTACACACCAGCTTTTCCTCAGCTTGTAAAACAGCGAAGTGAAATGAAATCGTGGTTTACATACTTCAGCTTCAAGATTAGCTGGAAAGTACTATAACTCTTCCTAAGAGAATACTGAAAGAAATTTACAGAGGTTGCAATACACCTCAAACTTAAAAATTGGCTGCACATTTTGCACGTGTGTCTTATAGCAGAGGCTTTAATTACCTATAGCATGCTATTTTATTTGGAAGAGCTGTGGCTCATTCAGTGTACAGAATGGGCTGAGTGTGTTAATTCAACATTTTGTTTTCTCTCTGTATTTGCTTTTTTGGCTATATCCGTGCATCTTTTATTGCTCACTAGATATACCTATTCTAAGTATAATATTAATTTAATCCTCATGCAAGATCTGAATTTTTCACAGGCACTGTTTTTTTCACTTGTGACTTTGAGAAGAGTGAATTATGTTAGTCTGACTTTATAGGCAAGGTGAAACACAGAGAAGTTGGCATACCAACACTCACTAGCCACTGCCTATCTGTGATGCCCGAGACAAGGTTTTTCCAATGTTCTTGGCGCTAAACTGCATATTTTATGTTAACATCGCAGTATCCTTTGGATTTAGTCTAAACTCCATATGCTCCACATGCCTGGGGACAGTTATACGTTAGGCACTAACTACTAAGAAATAGGTTAAAAACCACCCATGAAAAGCTCCTGTATGTGTCTTCCACAGCATCCCACTGAAACTGCAGAAAGACATTGACGGAATACAGCTCCTCAGTCTGTTTTCCCCTTGCTGTATTTGCAGAAAACATTGAGCATTTCCAGCTGCTTTCTGCACAGGACAGACACGTGATTAAAAAAAAACCCCAAACCTCAAGTTTCATCTCAGAAGGTGAAGTTCTATCCCTGAGATTCTAGGTGTCTCAAAGTGGATGCATAAGAGTTGAGTCAGTTTTTCACCAGCTGACTAGTAACCAGTACTTACCTTTAACAAGATATCTCTTCTTTTCACTTACTTTACTGAGTAACTAACTCAGTGAATGAAATTGAGACGGTGGGAAAAACTGTCCTGATTTCAGTGAAGCACAGCTTTGTTGTTTTATATTTTAGCACTCATCTGTACCTAGGTATGGTCATCTTGCTGTAAAACCAAATATCCATCCCCTTTCAGTGTAATTTCACTCTGAAGAGGTGTGGCTGGTTATGCAATAGAGAAATTGCATGTGCCAGAAATTAAGTGACATCTTTTTTTTTTTTTGGGGTGTGTGTGGGGGTCCTGGATACGTTGTTTATGAATTATCCTTTTGCCTGAGGAACATCAGCCGGCTTTTACAGAAATTTTTTTCTGGAGTGTTAACACAAAATGAGCATTTTTTGGACAACTTCTTCCCATTAATAGGACTACAGAATACAAGTAATTTACAAATAGTAAGTGTGTGAGTTTTTTACCTCTTTGTTATAGGCTCAGCACTCCAGTAATATTAAATAACTAAAATTCAGTGTAGCCTAACGAACTGGGGAGGAAATACTTGACTCGCTTGGGGAAGCAGCCAGTGCCATGGTGAGATGGAGCAGCTCCTGCATGCAGCAACTGTTTACAACAGTTGAAAAAAAAACAACCGTATACTAGAAGTACTGTGAATAAAAGCCTGTGTCATGGGATGTATCTTCAAATATTTTACCCAGTAAAGGCAATGTCCTCATTTTATAGGTGGGGTATCTCCCTATAAAGGGTGTAATACAACTTGTCTGTGATGGCACAGCAGAGGCGGGACTAAAGCAGAAATGGCCTTAACTCCTAATCAAGGACACTGCTTACTGGCCTTCTGTAATGAGCATTCCTAGTCCTGCAAAGTCAGACAGCTGCTGAGGAGTGAGATTAGTGTTTGTGGGGAAGGTGACACCCCAGCAGTGTGCCCTAGTGGTCTTTTGGCAGCGGTGTGTTGTTTCCTGCAGTCAACTCTACCAGGGAAACTGTGTTTTTTTTCCCAGATTCTATCCTTGACAGCTTTCTTTTTCCTCCTTTACATAGAGCTGAACTCTGTCCTGGATAGGAGCTGAGCGTCGCCTATTTGACTGAGGCTGCTCGTACTTGTTGTGCAGTGTTGGATGGTTCAAGTGCTGGTGGATGAGCTAAATCTAGCAATGATAACATGGCTTTCCTGAGGGGTAGCAGTGTTCTGCTCTAAACTACTTTGTTTCACCTTGTGCTACAGCTCACCTGGCGGCAGTGGAAGGACACCTGCATTGCTTTAAGTTCTTGGTCAGTAAAATGGCCAGTGTCGCGCACGCGCTGAAAGCCAGGAATGACCAAGGAGAGACTCCAAGAGACTTGGCCAAACGATTCTATAAAGATAACGTGCTGCAATATATTGAATGTGTGGAAAAAGAGGAGGTGCCTCCGGAGACACAGGAAGGTATGGATCAAGATACTGTTAAAATAGGCATTGTACTTCTACAGAAGTGCTTGATACTGAAAACTTCCACGAGCAGGCGTAAGGAAGAGCTCTTCTCAATGCTCCCTCCACTTACTTACAGCTAAAGGCAGGTATACTCAATGCAATTTTATAAATGTCTTAGATTTACTCAGGATCGAAATAAAACTTGTCACGGTGTTCTCTGTAGACTCCAGCAGAGATCCAGAAAACTACCATTTTCATGAGTCTGCAGATCAGCCTGCTCTGAATCTCTTACTTGCATTGAATAGCAGCTTAGCCTGGAAATGTCCTGCTGAAATTAAGGGTGTTTGCCAGCCAGCAGTACTGCTGCAGCCACAACAGTCAAAGGATGCAAGTGTGGCGAGGGCTGCAGTGAGAACTTTCACTGGAGGAGGGACATGAGAACTGCACCTTCACCTCTCTGCTCTTTCCAGGCACTTACTGGCCTTACCTGCTAGTCTCTTTTCATTACACATGTATGTCAGTACTCCCTGTCTATAAAAAAACCCTAGAAGCATTTTCGATATGGGTAGTTTTCAAGCAAGGAGAAGGAGATTAGTTTATATGTTTGGTTAGACTGGAATTCACAATAGGCAAACGGCTCCAGTCACAACGAGTAGTACAACATCAGCCATAAACCAAAGGTATACTTGTTATTTCAGGTTTGTGAAATGAATCTCTTAACTGTGTAAGATGCCTGTAGCCATAATCAAGGCATGTTTTGTCAAGTCCATGACGAACAGCACAACTGTTAAAGTGCAGCTGCATTAACCTTGCTGACTACAGCTCTGAAGTGTCCTTGCGTAAGTTGCTGTGAGAGAGGCAAGCCGTGACAGACAGATATGTGCACGTTTAAGTGGAATTACTGACACCTGTTTGGAAACATGTGCATTTCGTTTTCAGTTTTAGCTTTCCCAGCTCATGGCGCTGCTTTCAAAGGGGACTTGTTAGTGCTTAGAAGATTATTGAGAAGTGGAGTAATCAATATTAATGAGCGGGATGATAAGGGATCCACTCTCATGCACAAAGGTCAGTAATTATGATCTGTGTTTCAGCTTGTTACTGTTTGTTCCTGACTTGTTTACTTAGTTTTTCAAGTGGCTGCTCATCAGATAAATTTCATGAAAAATAGCATCTCATTTCCTTAGGGCTCAAAAGGGTAACCCTGAAAAACATTATTTGCTGATGTATGTGTGCGTAGGTGTCACTTTAAAACCAAAATAACCAAGCTGAAGTCAAGCAAGAAGAGTTTATATTAAAGAGAAAACAACATCTGAACTGAAAACTAATTTTTTTTATATCAGGTGAGATGTGACTTCTGGAAACACTGGCTAGCTAGCTAAAAGAATGGTCTGTATTGTGGCGTGGGCCTTTAATTACTGAATATATCAGTGCTGCAGAGAAGTGTTACAACAAACAAACCCAAGTCATTTGGTAGGATGCTACTGGCACCTGACACCTTGCTATGCAGTGCAGTGCCAGCACGAGAGAAAAATGTTCCTCTTGTATTTGAGGGTTTCTTAGTAATGGCTGAAAGAAGAAATAGGAGAGGAAAGAAAGAGGCAGGTATTTTTGTAAGATGCTTTTAACACTTTCCCCACATTTCTCTTTGACTAGATATGAATGGTGGAATTTTAAAAAATGTAATTGAAGTTGTTCTTAAAAGAATGATACATAGTGATTTAAAAAATGTTCTCTACATTCTTTCCCACCCTCCTTTCTTGGAGTGGAGCTAACCTACAATTGTTTCATCCCCATCTTTACCTGCAGTGTTGGTGTTATGGGCAAACACTATGGCTGATATTGTAATTTCATTCTCAGTAAGAAAACAAGTAACAGCAAACATCCTAAGGGGGAGCTGTCAAGAAAGGGATTTATTCTTCTTGGAGAAAAACAGCTTACAGCTTTCAGCTAGACATGCCAAATACCAGCTTCCACATGGGAACCACCATTCCTGGCACTACGTGGTGTGAGCAGTAGCTGTGCTGGATCGTATCACCCGGCAAAGCTGGTGTCTCAGGCTGCAGCTGAGAAGCATTGCCTTGAGAGTCTGCCCCAAGAAACTATGTACCTTGAACTCCAGTGCAGAGCCCTGGCTTCTCTCCTCTGTGAGACAGCACCACACCCCACAGCTGTGTCTGGTACATGAGAACTCAAAGCCAGGGAGAGGAGACCGTGCTTTGCTGCAAACCTGTGACCTATAGGCTCTACTGCAAGGGAGTGGGAACCAGCAGTTGTTTGTGTGTCTCATGCTCAGCGCATGAGACTGGGCAAATTTAATTTAACTTGTGTCCAGAAAGATTTGCCAATAAATTTCTGGAACTGGAAAGGGTCACAGAACCATCTTGCACCATCTTTCCCAAAACCGGAAATACCCATGTGACCTGAGCATCTTGACATACAAGCTCCTTCTGAAATAGTGTTCCTCCTGTAGTGTCCTAGTGAACCCAACCTCTGGCATGTCAAAGAATGACAAGAGGAGGATGTTTTAAGTTTGAAATATTTCAGTTGTCTGTTGTCTATATCTGACTCGTGTGCACTTTCCTTCCCTTAGCTGCTGCACAGGGGCACATCCATTGCTTGCAGTGGTTGATTGAAATGGGAGCTGACTGTGACATTACAAATGATGCTGGAGAGACTCCAAAGGATGTAGCCAAGAGGTAGCAGTACATGTCCTGCAGCTCTGTCATTTATTTACTTGCTATTTATATATTAATATCATGTCAGCTTTGTTGGAATTAATCCTGGTTTTCAGTGATGGAGCAAGAACAGATCAGGCCCATGAATTCCAGCTCGGAGTGATAAACAAAGATGTATTTTAACTATAAAAGGTTTTAATTTTTGCTTAATTTAATCTTTTTGAGCAAGGTCAGGCATAAAAGATGAAAAATGTCTAATCTGTGAAAGTTCTGAGCCAGTATGCTCACACTTTTGCTGTGCAAAGTAAATGAGAAGTAGCAAAGGCCAGATGATTTTTGCATTAATAAAAATAATGCAGTTTCTGATGAGATTCAGTTAAGAAATCCTGCAAAGGAAAAGATACCTTTTGTCCTAAGATTCCACTGAGGCAGAGCTCATGCCATCAGAATCCTACAGAGAGCAGATTAGCTGCTCACAGTTGGTGTAGCAGTGCTTCCTTTGAACCTGAAATCCCTTCCCATAAATGGGAGTGTGAAGAGTTTCAGAAAGTTTCATGCATTTTGCCAGATGATGGGGATATTTCAGTGTAGGTTAGCTGTTCTCTCTGCAGATTTGCTCACCTGGCAGCTGTGGAACTTTTGACACAAAGAACTGGAGACAGTAACTCTAGTGATGAAGAACTAGATGCAAACAACGTGAAGTTTTTTGAAAGACACGGCGTAGAGGGGAGTACAGATAGCAAAGAAGATTTAATCCTGGATAAAGCAGAGAAAAGGAACGCACGCAGTAAGCACTGTCTTTCCATCATTCCTTTTTTGAAAAAGTTGGTCTCAGGACACTATAGTCTAAGTTGCACAGTTTCTACGAACTGCTGTGACTTTGTTGTTGTAAAATGAGATCCTGGAGTTGATATCTGTACTGCTGAGTGCTCAAACAAATTGTGGAAGATTAGGAGGCGTAGCAGAGAGCAATCAGAACATAATAGTTGCAATATTTTAATCTGTGTTGGTGAAACTTGTTTTTGAGATCTGTTTGCTGTGTGGGTGTCAGGTGTAGCTCAGTATTTGCTGAGCAGTGTGATTTCTGCTCTGTGTTTGTGAGACCATTTTCCAGACTGCTGGATTCCAGCATGACTGTCTTCTCCATGCGTTTTACATACTCTTACAGTAAGGGCCTATTGCAAGATTCAAGAACTTCAGCAACTTCTAGAAATTGCCTACAGCAACTACCGACAGCTGGGAGGAATAACTGAAGAGGAGAAGAAGATGAAAAAAGAAGGAAGGGAAGCTGAGAAGTAAGGTTAATTTGCCCTGCTCAGGTTTAACTCTGTATGGCCTATTTTAAAGCCTTCTTAGGGCTCAGAAGGATAACTTAATACTCAGGTTTCTTTGGCCAGTCTGTCTTTTCTACTTACCAACTTGAGCCAGGCTAAAAAGAAACCAACTTCAGCAATTTGACCGTTTCTAAACTTCTCCCACCAGGGTCAGCCCCACAGCACAAGTGTTTGATGCACAAGTCATCCCCACAGCACAAGTGTTCTTGCACTTTATGTGCAAGATCATCTGTTTGGCCCTCAGGTCCTCCTGCAGCATGTGTGCAGTAGGGCTGGTAAGTCCTTGCTGTTTGTCTGCGTTGAGGATGCCAAATTCTTGCATTCACTTCGGTAAATCTGAAAAAGGTGTTAGTCTTAGCACGGCTTGGAGGGAAGTGCTTATACAGCAGAGATTATTCAGTGAGTTTTCTCTGTCAAAGGCAATGTATTTCTATGCTCAAGAAAGCATTAGCTCATATCCAGACCACAGAAAAAAGAAATCTCAGCAAACTTGCCCTTGCACGTGAAGCACTTTGCATAACGTCTGTCTGATTCGCAGCGTCTCCATTATGTGAAAGGGTTCTGTTAGACTGGTCAGATGATTTGATGGACAGACTGCCCAGGTTTCAAAGGAAACTTGTCTATCAAAGATTTAGAGCTTAAACAATAATGCAGCATCCAAGCTGTCTCTGCGTCTACCTGTCAAGGATTTGGTACCCGCTGTTCTCAGTCTCTCTAGATACCCACGTGCATTATGTGTTTGGGCTACTCCAAACCATTGTCTTTATTTGGTCACTGAGAGGAGGCTGTATCCAGAGGGCTTCTCTGCCATCAAAAAAGACAACAGACTCACCAGTCTGTGCAAATCTGGAGCAGGTAATAGGAGTCACAGGCTGGAATTAAGTAGTTCATTTCATAACCATGTATGAGCCAAGAAACTGAAGTCAGGAGTTTTTTTAGCTCCAGATCACCCCTTGACTCAGCCCAGACTGAAAGTCCATCTTCCTTGACTTGCTGTGTCTGCAGTGTAGGTTTCTGCATCTGAGTTAGTTACCTTGAGCTCCTTTTTAGACTTCTTACAGACACGGAGACCTTTTCAGGGCCTACATTAGATGTGTACTCCAGGATGAGATTCATCGGTTTTAGGTATGTCTCTCCTGGCTTTAAAGGAGAAGTGTGACCAGCTGGGATGTTGATGCCCATGTTGGAAGGGCAGAGCAATCTGTTTGCAATGATGGAAAAGTCACTGTTGACTAATGACAGAAATTACAGTTATTTTTGGATAGAGCAGCTACTCAGAAGCTACCAGTGCCTGTTAGAGGGCTCTGATGAGGCTCTTTAAGGGATTTTGCTTTCTCTGGCATGTGTGGCTAAACTGGAAAAATTGTGAGGATCTCTAAATGGTCTCCCTCACCTGTGGAGGCCAGAAGGCATCCCTAGCTCCAAACTGGCCTTTTTACCTACCTGCCCTTCTCAGAGTACCTACCTGTGGATAAACCCCAAGATGTTCCTATCGTACGCCAGAAAACCTCTTTAGTTAAAAATATTTAATGACAACACCACTTTGCTGGATGAAAAAAGCAGGAGTTGACACTTGGGAAAGCTACTGTGACAGAGTTTGAAGATTCCTACTTCAGTCCAAGTTTTCTGGTTGTACGAGGCCTGCTGTGACCTGTGCTTTGACCAGGCTGTGCTGCATGGGGGAAGTTGCTGCCGTGTGTGTGCCACACGGTTTTGGAGCTGTGTCTCACTGATCTGAAGTGTGCAAGGAACCGTCCCGTCCCCCCGAGCACAGAGTTCCTTGCATGAGCATGAGCTCATTCTTACAGCATCCGTAAGGTGGATACAGCCCTGGTCGCTTTGGGCTGTGTGAGTGAGGAACATTTCAGCCCAGGAAATGTGGCAGCTCTTGCTGATAACTTTCCTGCCCTGTCGTTTGAATCCACAGGGCAGGCGTCTCCCTTTCCCTTGTGCCAATTTTCCATCTTTGTAGCCCTGCTAATTCATCCTGGGATAGAGGAGAGCCAGCTCAACTCCAGATGACTTGGTTGCTGAGATCAATTGCTGTTATAAGAATTTGTGTGAATTATGTCTCAGCAGGAATTTCAATGAATTTAGGAGCTGTTGTGGGAGTGACAGATGAGATCTCGGACAACTGTTTATCAGCCCGTGCTTCAGTTTCCCTTTAGTTTGGTGCAGGCTGTCATTTGAGTATTCCTCATCTGTGGCTAAGCCAATCAGTAAGAAGAATGTAGAGGTACCAGACGTAAAAGAAAAAGCTGCCCCTGACCCCTCCAGAATCCCACTTTTATGCTTTCTCTCTCTTTCGTACGAACCTTTCCGCTCCTTGGGCGCTTCAGCAGCCGCAGAGCTGGGTTAACGCCCACCCAGCACCCTGGCGTCTGGCTCAGTGTGCGGGAAGACGTCTCCATCTCGCGGTCAGATTGCGCTGAGCACAGCTGACAACGAAGAAGGAAAAAAAAAAAAAAACCCACCTTTTTTAGAGCTGTTACAAAGGGTCTATAGCCAAGCGCAGGCTATCGCTCACCCCAGCACGGTTGGAGTGAGGAGTGCGGCGCTGCTTTCTGCTGTGACTAACCTTAGCAAAGGCACAGCACCCAGGCCACGGCAGGTTTGGACGTGCTTCACGCTCTGTTCATCTCCTTTGCTTTTGGCAGGGCTGTGAGGGAGCTGGAGGCCCAGCTGGAACACGAGCGGGTCAGGCGGGAGAAGCTGGAGAGCCAGCTGGATGACTGCCGCGCTGAGATAAGCCACCTTAGGAAGATCCTGGAGCAAACCCACACTCCCCCTCCTCTCCCTCCTCTCCCCTCGGTGAGTGCAAAACGAACTCCCCCAAGGAGTGGGACAGAGGCTACTGCCTGCGGTTTGGGTAGGTTTGTTCTCCCTGAGATTGCCAGGCACCAGATTAAATGTGCCAGCAACTTTTATCTTGGGACATTGAGGGGAGCAGCAGCCTTTGTCGTGTCCTGAGAGAGTCTCTGCTGTGGGAGGATGTCAGTTACTGTCCCCTGGCGGAGGAGCGCCGATATTATTAACAGGCGGGAACGCACCGATCCCTGGGTACCTCCACGCTGCTCGTGTGGTGACTGACAGTTCATCTCAGCTGGTAGCTGGTAGCTGAGACTGGACCGGTGCTTCAGGAGGGGTGGGGGCACCACACAAAGAGTTACCTGATCCGGCCTGACAGTGGGTACCGTGGGTTTGTAGGACTCTGTAATCCACAAGGACACAAAGGCTTTTATCCTCTGCATTTCTCTACTTTATTACAGATTGCCACCAATACCAAAATCACCACTAGCAAGTATACCTGTGGTTAATAAAGTGAATGTAAATATATATAAATCAAGCTTTTACAAAATGCTATTAGCAATCATATCATAGTATCATATCACTCAATAGCGCGGTAGCAATTAGTGGTAAAGCAACAATCAATAGTATAGCAATAGCCAAGTAGCTGTATGCTGGTACAGGTTGCTTAGACATTGCATCACTGAAGCAAACTTACCAATGCTGTAAGAGCTGATGTATTTACAACTGATTACCTACAACCCAAGGGCCTTTAAATCCTGCCCTACTGTGACTATCACCCTATGCCGTGGGACTACATTGTCCTCAGCTTCCATTCAAACACAATATTCTGCAGTTATTCAAAGCCATAATATTTTTATACCTTGTCTTATGAGGTTGCAGATTTACCCAATTGCTATTTAACAGCTGCAATGTGCTTTGCTTCAGGAAGTCGAGACCATCTCAAAGTCTTGCAAAGTGAAAAAGAAAATAAAGAAGCCGCCAGCCTGTGGCCCTGGAGGAGTGTTTGTGAGACTGCGCTGAGGCATGAGCCTCCAACGAGGGGCAGGCAGACTGAGCAGGTAAATCTTGTAGGCAATGGGAAGTGTTTGCACAGCCCGGCTCCACAGAGGAGCTGTGGTTCTCTGCATTTCGTGGAAGTTTTTTTTTTAGTTCTCTAAAGCAGCTGAGAGAGCTGGGGTTGTTCAGCTTGGAGAAAAGGAGACTGACAGGAGATCTTACTGATCTCTACAACTATCTGAAAGGAGGCTGTAGCAAGGCAGGAATCGGTCTCTTCTCCTAAGCAGCAAGTGCTAGGACAAGAGGACATGGTTAGGAAAAATTTCTCTATAGAAGGGATTATCAAGCACTGGAACAGTCCCAGGGAAGTGGTAGAGTGACTGTCTGAGGCAGCTGCATCTGCCCTGACAGGGCTGCCAAAGACCCAAAAAGGGCAGCCCTTAAAACCTGATGGCTTTGCTTTGGGTGCTCACCTCACCTGTGCGCTTCCCCTGTCAGTCAGAACTGACCACAGGCCAGACTCCACTGGGGTGTAAAGGGGGCCCCGCTGGAGTCGGTCCTCCTGGGAGCAGCAGGTCTGCAATGGGGGACTCTCCCCTTGGACTGGGACACCACCCAGGGAAACTTCCCAGGAGCCAGCTCTCACCCCTCCCTTGGTGAGGGTCAGTGCCTGGACATATCCTTGAGTGAGCCCTTGCCCACTGTGGGTGCACAATTCCCTTTTTCTGGGAACCTCTGAGTGAGAGAGATTTTCCCTTATGTGAGCAAGCGTGCGCACACTTTGGGTCATCTTTCTAACAGCTGGACTCAATCTTTAGGGTCTTTTCTAACCAAAATGATTCCATGAGTCAGAGAAGCTCAGAAATGGTTATAACTCACAAGAAGGTGGACTTGTACACACAACTGTTAGAACAGCTACAAGCAGCTGCCAGCACCCGCGGCTGTTTGACAAACACACAAACAGAAAAAGCAGCCTCAGCCCCCACCGTAACAGCCCCGTGCCTGCTGTAAAAGCCACATTTTTACAGTCTTGTAGTCTGTATTCAAGTCTCTCATGTACTCAGATAGCAAATATAAGAAATTTATTTTATATTCTTAAACAAGGATGATAAATAATTTAATACACAGAATACACGAACTGGCAGGATACCAGCAAGTTCAACTGTAAACAGAATAAAACTACAATAAAAAAAAAAATTGCCACTGATCAGTACTACATACTCTTTAGCCCTTAAAAAAAATGAAAACATCTTCCTGGATTATACTTTTAATTAAAAAAATCAAAGCAAACATATACATTTGTACTCAACAAGATGTGACCACTTCAGTTTTAGAAGGCATGTGCCTGCTCTGTCCCAGCTCTGCAGCAGGAGTTGAGAAGTCCTTGCAGAAGGTGGAAGGGTCATTGCCAGGAGTCAGGAGTGTCAGCGTGTCCCACGGGATTACAGGACAGTCGGGAGGAGGGTGGAGCTGGGAGGAGGATGACCACCACCACACACCATTGAGGTGCTGAGTATTTCCATGTTACAAGGCAGATCCCATGCCCGGAAAACACGTGAGGGTTTATTGGAGATACTCCACACTACTTGAAGGGAGGCATTAAGAGCACTTATTGCCCCAGGGCTGTAGCTGCTGAGGGTGGAGGTATTTCCCCTTGGAAAGACAGAGAAGTTCTCCCATTCTGTTGACCTCTGGGGTTATAGAAATTGCAAGATATACTAAAAAAAATACAGCTATAGAGACAGTGTAGCTCTACATGAGATTTTAAATTCACATAAACTATATTTTTCCAGGAAAACAAAAATTCTTTACTAAAGCCCGTGGAGTGTGTGTTTGTCCGTAAATCAAAAAATCCAACAAAGGGCCAGCCTTCAATCTGTCAGAAAAGAGAGGAAACAACTGAAGGCAAAAATCCAGATTTTATATTTAAGATTAATTTACTTGGACTCTGGGAACAGTATTCCCATTTCAAGGGCCTATCAAATGTTTAATATTTTTATTTCCAGAGGAGCTGAGAGTGAGAATGTTCTGCTAAGAAGGTTCCAAAAAGAAAAAAACAGTTTTAAAACACATTAGGTGACACTTTCTGATTTAGCATTAGAAGTACAGTATTCAATAGGGGATAATGAAATGCTACTATTTGCCTACTTCACCCCCAAATTATTTCCATATCTCTAGTGTTACATATTCTGAAAACATTTTTAGTGCACAGTAACAACATCAAAACAAAGAAGGTACCAAGGTTATCTACAGCGCAAACATGATCGCTGAGCTGATGTTGCCCGGGTGGTCTTTTCTCCGTCTGTACTTGATGCAGTCATTCCATGTAGATCTACTTCCAGAACCTGTAAAATCCCAGCGCTATTGCTAAGCAAGTGAATACCGAAGCTGTTAAAGAGAAAGGAAATGATTAGCTGAATGCTAAATTGTATCATCTTCTACATCTAGGAAATTAACTGCAAAACAGGTGGAGGAATGACAAGTCTAGAGCAGAGCCTCCTGAACTTCCCAAATTGCTACAGGTGTGACAGAATAACTTAGAAGACAACAGCTGGTCTGAGGTGTAACACCCTGGGTGGCAGCACTGCCCGGGCGCTGCAGCGGAAGGTCGAACCGCGCCGTCTGAGGAGCGGCGCTTCCAGGGACACAGCTGAAGAACCACACTGGGTACCACAGAGCGCAACAGGCTGCAGAAACTTGTCACAATTGTCACCCATCTATTGGAAGCTATTACAGGAGAGACGGCTGTACTGGCTCTTGCACTAGACATAATCAAAATGATTTCTGCTGAACAAAATGATAATGAGCTAAAAATACACGTATCTGGCACAACGCTAGGCAGCACGTCTGAAGCCTGAGTTGCCTTGCAGAGCTGTTTCAATTAGCATTAGAATTATGTTCCCCTTTGAACTTATTCTTGCTTCCAAATATAATGCATTACTCTCTTTTTGTCCAACTCCAATGCAATTAAGATTTCACTGGTTATATACATATATAGAAGAGAGAGAAGAAAATCTCAAATCAGAGTGAAATTTATTCTGCCTGGCAAGGGAAGGTACCAGTACTGCTGCCCTGAAACTGTGTGTCTGCGGAGGGCTGTGTGGGAGGCAGAACTGGTCACTCTCAAGACGACTCCTGAGTGTCAGCAGACTTTCAGAGCACAAGAGAACTGTTGGAGCAACTCTGCCACATAAACAGCTGCCCTGCAGCAAGCAGAGGTACTGTCAGACTAGAGAAGGTATTTAGGCTTCTTTCCTATTCTTAAAAAAAATATAAAAATTAAAAGATCATGCCTGCATGCCTCCCAATCTCAGTTCTAGGCACGATCCTACTCCAACTGGAGCAGGGCCTGCGTGTTCCCACCTCTTCAGTGTTCGCTGTCACGTTTCTTTCAAGTGAGGACTTAACTTTTTGAATTTGCTTTGCATATATTCTTGAATAAAATTTTATACATCCAAAAGAGAATTACTGATGCTCACCTCCTTGCCTATTACATACCTGCTAAATAACGTATTGTATCGAGTTTATTTGATTCCATGAGCGTCTTTAAGGAAGCTATTTCAGTGTCAATTTTATTACTGATTTCTGAGATAACACTGTTGGTACTTGAATCCTGAAAGATTAAAAGACAGCGTTTATTTGACAGTGATCTCTAGCCCTTTCATTTTTGAAAAGCCAAACAAGAATACCAGCAATAAGAAAGAGGAGCAAATTTTCAGCCTATCACTGAAGTGAAATACGTAACTGGTAAGAGACCTTAGAAGACACAGAACAGCATTAAAGAATATAAAGAATATAAAGAATATAAAGAATAAAGTCCAGGAAGAATATCAAAGAGCCAGAAAAAGAAAACTCAGATCACACAGGTTTTTGTCCCTGACGTGCCAATCCTTCCTAAAGGAGGCATCCTACAGCACAGACATAGTATCCCTAAATTTTTGCAAAACAAAGGTTTAAGCATTGCCAAGCCACATCCAGAAAAGGATATAGACAGTAAAACCCATACAACAGATGTGAGTGATATGGCCCAGCCTTGTGCTTTACCACAGTGGAAAAAAAAAATCTCCCAACTAAAGTTTGGGGTTTGCGTAACCTGCAACGCGTAACTGCATCCTCCTCAGTGTAACATGAGCTTTGCTCAATACTTACTTTTTTATGAAACTCTGTAGTTGCTTCCATCAGTTTCCTCTCCTGGTCTGTAAACTGTAGATAAAAGATAAACTGGAATTGTAGTAACAGAAAAGACAGCACAGAACTGCTAAGGGTATCTTCCCAGGCCCGCTTACCATATCCGTCACTCTGCTCCTTTCCAGGTTTATGTCTAGCTTGCTGTCAGCTCGGATTTTACTGGTTTCATTCTTTAAAGCAAATAAAAATTATGAAAATAACTGTTCTCCCCAGTTGCAGCGTGTAGGTACTTGCTGTTTACTTACCATTAGCTGCTGTTTAACTTGATCTAATTCAATTTTCATTTTCTAAGTGCAGAGGAGACAAAAACCAAAACAATTTTACAAATTCAGAAAACTGCTGACCAAGTTAATCAGTCTAAGTGTTACCACCACACACAGGCAATTTTCCATCATTTTTCTCCCAACGGGAAAATGTGTTCTTGATTAAATATCCTAACTGATGTGTTCAATACATAATACATACATCATCTGCTGGGAATTTTACTCAAAATTCTGATTATTTTGTAACAATTTATGACCTTGTTTTCTGAGACTAAAGACAGCAGAAAAACAGTGAAATGCTATCATGCAAATGCAAAGCGTGTTTCAATCATCATTTTAAGTAAATTGTTGCAAAGAAATGTCTGACTATTCTCCCAGCACTGTATGATTAATGGTGACAAGACTGTACCAGAATCACCCTTAAATAAAATCACAGATGATTCTAAGATGTGTAGGTTCTTTTTTCTTTACAGCAGAACTGATCAAGCCTTATCATGTGATATATATATTTTTATGTGATCACAGAAGTTGTAATCTATAAACACTTCAACTCTGATAAAGTCTCGAGAATTATTTTTACATTGATATTTCATTCCACAAAAATTTACAATGGGTATACATCAACAAATCGTTACAATTTAAATGCTTAATTAAAAATATGTATTAATACCTCATTCTCTGCTCTCAAGTTTGCAAATTCGCTTTTCTCCAGGATGACCATATCTTTTCGAATGGAGTCCAAATGTGCCATGATTTGCTGTAAAGTTATTTCCTTAGAAACAATAAAACACGTACTTAAGTTGCACACTTTCCATCAAGAAACAGAAAGCAAAGATCTTCAGTCCTGAAATTATGAAAGTAGCCACTGCAAAGCACAAAAATGGAGGGAGACTCTCCAACAGGAAAGCGGCAAACACAGAATTTTAGAGCTGCAACTTGTCTGAAGGACTCAAGGCTTTGTTTTGTGCTTTTCCTGTTGCTTTAATACACTAACTGAATTTAAGCAAAAAATACCCAGAGGTGTTAGTCCGGCTGGCTATGAAATGAAATAGATCCAAAACTACAGGTTAGTCCTTCTTTCTCTTCCATTTTCAATGAACTTTCAGCAGCCTATGAAGCACTGTTGGTTTGAACCCAGTTCTTAAGTAAGCACTTCCATTTCTTGCCCATGAAGTCATCCAAAGCCAAAGAGTTAATGCTACATGTGGTCACACTGTCGTCTCAGCATTAGAATTCTGATGGACACTAGTAAAAGACTGCTAAGAAGCACTGGAAAAAGCCTTCCGGGTGTCTGGACTAACAAGTTCAGAATTCAACTGCTATTTAGAAACCAGAGTAAAAGAGTAAGAAAATAAAAGAAGAAACTGCGTGTTTTAGCATCTCAAAAGCAATACTCCTTTAGTTAGCATAAGGAAGTTACCAGAGATGACATATCTGTGCGGGATCCGGCTTTTGAAGCTGAGAGCTGGCAAAATGAAGAGATCTCGTTCAGACTACAAGCAAACACTCTCAGATCCTACACTGAATTAAATCTGTTAAAATATGCCCCGAGCCAACTTCTGCAGAAGTCTGACAACTTCATTGAACACCATGAAGTTTTTACAATTCCTGGCAGAACTTCGGTTGCATATACATCGAGGAGCTAATTTGTCTCATCCCACCTTAAAACACTCAGTATCACCACTGACTACGCTGTAAAGCCCAGTGTTTCTGCCTAACACAATTAATGTGATTTATATTTGGGATACCGGCTTTCTTTACACGTCTTGAGATTTCCAAAAAGAAAGGTTTCCATTCTGATAAAAAACCAGACACAAGTTCTTGTCTTCTTCTGAGGTAACTTTTAATAAGAATAAAAGCCAGTAAGATAAAAACCTGTTGGAAGTAAGGCTTAGCAGTTTAAATACAAGAGCAATGAATGCTTAATTGCATTAACTCATTTCAGAAGAACAGCACATAATTTCACCTTGCACAGCCTTCCCGAGTAATTAGTAAAACCATTACTGTGCATCCGAGCTTTATTATTCTGGCCCAGACGTCTAGCCTGCAATAAAACTGAGGTTCTTATTTTGGCAATTTGTTAAAATGAAACTTGTCACCACCTCTATTACCAGCAGAAGCAGCAGCTACGCAACTTAACTAATTCTCCGCCTCCAGATATGTCCACCAACGTGAACCTGAATATCTAAGCAAAGGAGAATCTCGACGCTTTGCTTGAGTGAAGTGCTCAACTGACCAGCGCAAACAGCGACGTCTATACCAACAACTCAATTGTAGAATCATTATGGTTGGAAAAGACCTTCAAGACCATCACATGCAACCCCTATCTGACTCTATATCTAACAATAATTCAGACCCCACCTGCTGTCCCCAAGGGAACGTGACACACCACCACAGCTTACATCTCTTCTTCCTAAATCAAGGTGGCTCTGTCCATCTTGCCTGGCAGCAACAGTTCCTGGCCCTACACTTGCACAGAAACTGTGCCCAAGTCAGGGAGCTGAGAGCTGGCACAGGGCAAAATCAAGCCGAGGCACAGGAGAAGCTGTTGACACTTGGGACAAGCCCGCAGTGGTGTCTGTGCCCACACCCTATCCGTGTTTAGTTGAGACTAAAAAGCAGAATAATGAAATAGTTTCAACAGCAGTTTTGAGTTTACGAATAGGAAAACGGGGCAAATACAACGTAACTCAGAACAGAGCTTATATCTTCAGTAAAAATACCTGACAATTTTCTGTCTTTTAGATGGTTTTGTTTTCTCTTGGGAACGGCTCCTTGAATCTCTCTTTGCCCTCAACTGTTGTAAAGCACAGTTAAAAGTCTGGTTTCACCAGAGCTTCTCAGTAGCAAATGAAGCAATCACAGAATCGCAGAATCTCTCCTTTACACTTACATATTACGCTCTGCTCACTTGAGACCCCACCTGTAGAACTGCGTTCACCTCTGGGGCCACCAGCTAAGAAGTATAGGGACCTGCTGAAGTGAGTCCAGAGGAGGACCACAGAGGTGATCAGGGGTTGAAGCATCTCTCCTATGAGGACAGGCTGAGAGAGTTGGGGTTGCTCAGCCTGGAGAAGAGAAGGCTCCAGGGAGACCTTATAGCGGCCTTCCAGTACTTAGGGGGGCTACAGGAAAGGAGGGGAGAGACTCTTCATCAGGGAGCGTAGTGACAGGATGAGGAGTAATGGTTTCAAACTGAAAGAGGGTAGATTTAGATTAGATGTGAAGAAGAAATTCTTTTCTGTTAGGGTGGTGAGACACTGGCACAGGCTGCCCAGAGAAGTGGATGCCCCCTCCCTGGCAGTGTTCAAGGCCAGGCTGGACAGGGCTTTGAGCAACCTGGTCTAGCGGGAGATGTCCCTGCTCGTGGCACACAGGTTGGAACTAGAAGATCTTTAAGGTCCCTTCCAACCCAAACCATCCTACGATTCAATGATTGTGGCTGCATTTGGGAAACACTCATGTGAAATGAAAGGTGCAAGGTATTATTAATAACCACCTTGAGACTTTGCAAAAACTCTCAGTGAAGTGTTAATAGTTGCTCACTCGTCTTTTTAAACACACAAACACGAGCGGTGATAGCACGTACCACAGATTCTTTTTTACCTGCTGAGCCTGGGTAACCATATCCTTATAGACGGTGTCTAAGCTGACATTCGACAGGGTTATTAATGCCGATACGATGGTCTCTGCTTGTTCCTTCCCAAAGCCTAGGAGACACAATGACAAGTTCAGGTGACAGGAGAAAGCTCATTAGAAGCACATTAACCTTCAATGTACTGAGACAGTCTATGCTTGCAGCCTATTCTTGCAGGACAAGATGACCAAGTTTCTTTACAATGTTTAACTGTTCGGGCATTATAATGACAATTCAGCACAATTATACTTTATTATAAACTTCTGCAAATTCTGTTAAAACCAAACTTACCTTCAGCTACAAAGCGGAAATCCGATACAATAATAAAAACTCTGCATATATTGAAATTGTTGTTCACAGAAACAAACACGTGCAAACCGGATTTTAAAACTGCTGCATGCATTGCCTACGGAATGAATTCAAACTAGGACTTTTGCTTTCTGATGATAAAAATTATACTTTGTCCACAGCTTGGTGCAATTTTGAAGTGTTAAGGACGATGTGCGATGAGTAGTGAAAAAAACCCCCACCAGTTGTCATGTCAGCCATATCTAGTGCTGAGAGCTTTGGCCTTCAGGATTTATTTCCAGCCATCTCACTGATGTGCTGTGTTTCAACCGACCGGTTTTATAAAGTGGGATCCATTAACTTTTTGATATTTTCAGGGAAAATTATGTAGAGAAACATGCCAATGCTCCCTTCTAAAATACTGGTACTGTCAAGTGGCACCATTGGTTTACAATTCTAAAAAAGCTACGTGTGCCTTATGACAGTTTCCTTCGACTAAGAGGTGTGATAGTATTGCTTCAGTTCCTCAGCGTTTTCCGGGTTACTTCAGTTTTTGTCAATTCATTATTTCATTCTTTCTCTATAGCAGAAACTGTCCCTGCTGCACAGAAGTTTAGAAAACACAGAGCAATTCATGTAAGCAAGAGAATGGAGTCTGAACACAGCCTGCAGCAAGTAAACGCCTCTCGCACTTCTGTGGTATGTATAGGTTTTACCCGACACTGTAGAGCTGAAATATTTGTAGAAATTTTGGAACAAATTAAACCAAATAACAACACGGTGTACCAGCACCAGACAGACTTTGTCCCACGAGTTCTAAAGGGACTTCAAGAAGAAAGAGAAGAATCAGTAGTGGGGGCAAGTAACATCTCACAAACATTTTCCATTACCCGAGGATTGGAAAATGGCAAATACGATGCCAGTTTTTAAAAAAACACAGTTCCAGAAGTGATGTAGGGAACTACAGGCTGACAAGTCTGACATGCATGAAAAAGTAAATGCTGCTAGTGGACTGTTAGGAGCTTTTCTAACTACTAACAGATATTATCAGATCCAAATCATAGAAAAAATCCTAATGTCAGATTGGATGACGTTCAAGTGTCACTTAGGAGAAACATCTCGGGATTTTAAAAGACTGTTGCTAGTCTGATGAAGATATCAGCTCAATGCTTAGTAGGGATCAATAAGGCAAACAAAACCCTTAGGAATTACTAAGAAGAGGATCAGAGAACAAAACAGACACACAACATTATGCCACTGTTTAAATCCACAGGACATTCAGTTATCAAGTAACACCAGCAGCTTTGTTCCCTCCCCTTTCTGAATCACAATGCAACAGAAGCAGAAAAGATTCACAGAACTTCATGAATGATGAAGGCTCTTTTCAGTGATGTCCAATGACCGGACAAGGGGCAATGGATGCAAGCTGGAACATCCGAGCTTCCACAAAAGCATTAGAAAACACTTTTTCACTGTGAGGGTGACAGAGCCCTGGCACAGGCTGCCCAGGGAGGTTGTGGAGTCTCCCTTCTCTGGAGACATTCAAAGCCCTCCTGGACACGTTCCTGTGTGACCCACTCTGGGTGATCCTGCTCTGGCAGGGGGGTTGGACTAGATGATCTTTCGAGGTCCTTTCCAACCCTTGACATCCTGTGATTCCGTGATCCAAAGTATGGAAAAACTACTGCTGAAGGAAAAATTCAACAAGCTAGGATTCTTCTGTTTGGGAAAGAACGATGGGAGAATATGACAGAAGTTTACATAATCGTGAGTGACACAAGAGATCAAACATTCATTCCCTCTTCCCACAAACGAGCCGAGAGGGCACCAAATTAACCTTGCTGAAGTCAGGTTCTGCATAAATGAAAGGAGCGGACATCTCAAACTCCATGAGAAAGGAGGTTTTGGGTACTGACTCACTTTCTAGTGGTTCAGAGACTGAATAAGATTGTGAAAAGAGTTCCACTGAAGGTTACTAAAACTCACATCTGACCCAAAATACCTCCCAAGAGTGAAAACAAGTGGAGGCTTAAGAAGTACGAGGTACGTCACATCTGCCCTGTTCTAATGCTCCTCTGCAGGCACTGACTCACAGCTGCTGCCAGAAGACAGGACCTGGGGCTAGATGGACCTTTTGTCTGAGTTCAACAGCCACGCTCACAAAATAGAAAGGAAAAATACCATGGCACCATGCTGCTGCAAGTATTTCTAGTTAGAAAAAAAACATACGTTACTATTAGCAGGTTAGCAGAAGGAACTTTTAAAGCTCTATGCTAGAAAACAGTTCTGCTCCTTGGCTGCAAGACACTACATAAACCTGTCTATAGCTACAAATAAGGTAAATCTAATGTAACAGCTATTTGTATGGTTACAGAGGCATCAAACAGCACCGCCAGCCTCCTTGAGAAGTCGCTAAATCATTTTAAACCACCAAGTATTGGTACTTGGGAAAAAGTGGTACTTATAGAACTTAAACTAGAAGTTTTCCTTTGAATTATTTATCAGTTGTCACTTACCATGGGCTTTCAGATCCTGCACTAAAGCGTGGGTATCAAAAGTTACCTTCCTCTGCTCCAGGGGAGTGATTTCAACTCTTCTGACATCATATGACTTCCTAACGAGCGTGGCAGCAAAACCTGGAAGAGACAACAGGTGCTTTAAACTCAACCTGATTGGCTTATTGTGCAACATGCTAGTTTTAATTTCTTTCACCATAGCAAAGCTGCATGGATGCTATAAGAAAAAGTTGAGTCCTCCTAATCACTTGGTTACAGCATGTCAGAAGCCATCAATCTCCTTTCCATAAGAAACCTCTACTAACTAGGGCTCATTTATCTATCTTAATTGCATTCCGAAAGCTGTGCAACTGACAAGCATCCCAATACAACAAAAATAAAATCACTACAACCAATAGTTTTGTAATATTTGAAAAATGTCACCTAAATAACTTTCTTACTTTAAAAACATCAGCAGTTCTAACACAGTGCAAATTTCTACTGGTTACAGCTAATGTAAGTCATTTGATTCTTCAAAGAATCCCTCATTCGTGTTCTTTTTTACTCCTTCTTCTATCACTATTCTGTCCAACAAGGAACATGCCCCTGTGTGAAGCCAGATTATTTTTTAGAAAGCTATGCAAATCTGATGCTCAGAATGAATTTGTTGGTTCACCAGGAATGTAACTGGGAGACAAAGCCCAGTACCTCCAAGATAGGTATTAGTTAAAGATCTGCTCTACTAATTGAGTGCCTTCCCACAAAATGTTTCACTGCTTCTCCTACTTTATTTCAAGCATATTTTCCCCTTCATCTTATTTTTGCGGGGCCTTGCATGTTACAGATTCTGTTGTGACACATTCTTTGTTATCTAAAGCACTGTTACTTCAAATAAGCCCTGCTTATTTGAAACCTTCTGCACTGCTGGCACTCTGCCTTAGCCAAAATGTTGTTCTCTGTCTAACCTAGAATTTTACTTAAAAGTTTCATATCATTTAAACAATACAGAAGTTACACTGTGCCAGTGCTGATAAATCAAGTTAGGTGGTACCTTGTGTTATTCTAAAGAAGCGACCGTAACTAAGCCAGCTGTAGTATCCAAACCAAAGTCTGTATAAGATTTAAAGAGCCAAAAGAAAGATTTGTGTCTAAGTGCATGAACACTCAACATTATGTACAAATGATTTAAAATAACTCTAAAATTTACTGTGGAACAAACCGCTAGTTTTTCACTGAGCTGCAACAGCTTTTAAACACACAGGTCCTTACCCTCTAAATGTGTTAGTGGGCTTTTTTCCCATCGCACTGAACATGCATGTTGTACAGACACTCTCTCAGACAGGCTAACGTTACAGCATGCAGCTTTTGCTTGCCCTCTTCCCCACTGCTTCACTCCTGTATTGATTCGATGCACGGCTCCCAGCCCAAAACTGTCTCCAAAACTCACGGCTGTTTTCACAGCCCGTACCTGAGATCATTTGGTGACGCCTTTCCGCACCCCGTGGCTAACTCCCATTGCTCCTCCCGTCCCAAACACTGCCAGTTAACACATCGGTGACTCAATCGACCGCTCTCGCCCACATAACTCGCTTCTTGCCTCGCTCTGTCACAGCCCCAAAGGAGGCGTTTTCGCTCTTTCACACACCGCCCCGGGTCAGGCCTCCACGGCCTCTCTCGGGCACCGGGCCCAGCCCGCCCGGCGCCCCGCGCAGCCTCTGCCGCAGCCCCAGAGGCCTCCAGGCCCGGGTTAGCCCCTGCCACAGCAGCCGGCCTTGGGCCCCCTCGTCCCCCGGAGGGGCTGCCGGCCGACCCGCCGGCTCCCAGTGGGCCCGAGCACGACTCTCCTCCCCTCACCTCTGCGAGGCCCCGGGGGCAGCAGGGCCCGGAGCTGACCCCACCGGGACCCGCCGCCGCCCCGGCCGAGGAGAGCGGCGCTGGCCCTGAACCCCCTCATGGCGGCACGAGCCCGCCGCTTCCGGCGCACGCCACCCGCTCTCTCCACTGCGCAAGCGCCGCCGTCACATCTTCCCGCCCAGCGCCCGCCCTCCCGCGGTGCATGCTGGGTAGTGTAGTCCTGGGGCGGGAGGCAGGCGTCCGGCCGCCATGTTTGTGCCCACAGGGAGGGCCGGGGTGGTTCCTCTTCGCCTGTGAGCTGGAGCTGCTGTCAGCAGCAAGGTTCAGCCAGCAAGTGTTCGTCGTAGCTCAGCTAAAACCATCGGGATGTGCAAGAGGCTGATATGTTGTAAATCAGCTGTAACAAATCTGTGCCCGTCACTTTAGTAGAATCGTAGAATCATGAAGGTTGGAAAAGACCTCTGAGGTCATCAAGCCCAACCGTCAACCCAACACCGCCGTGAGCACTAAACCATGTCCTGAAGTGCCCTGTCTACACGGTTTTTGAACACCTCCAGGGACGGTGACTCCACCACTGCCCTGAGCAGCTCGTTCCAATGCCTCACCACTCCTGCAGCAAAGAAATTTTCCCTTAATATCCAATCTAATGGACAGTGCCAGCAGAAGATGGCACCGTTGTGGGCGATGAAAATTACTTTTTGTGCTTACCATCTAATAGCAAGTTTGTGGCACTAGCCAAGAATGGGAAATGATCCAGCAAAAAGCTTAGACAGCAGAGCAGCGAGGCTCTCCGATTCTCTGCGGATGCAGTGGGCAGAGCTGCAGAGAAGGGATTTCCGCGTATTCTCTATCCTTAACTTATTGTAGCTTCACAGCTGGGTGAACCTCTCTAAACCCAGCTCTGCCTGTGCCCAAGTATCCCCAGCAAAACCAGCCCTGGCTACTTTTCCTCTGGAAGGTGGAACTATTAACTCTGGATCCTTGTCCTTTCGGACTCTGACGCTTTCAAATTGCGACTTGCTTTTATTTTGCTCCCTATGATAGCAAAATGCAGATTTCACAGCCGCGGAATATTTTTGCAAAGTGGAATTCTCGATTTTCAGCTTGTATTAGTTACAATAAAACACTTTAGTCTTTCTCAGGCATCTGTTTCACTGCAGAAGTCCGGGAATTCTGAAGTTGCATCTTAAAATAAAAGTGCAGAATGAAAAAGGGAATTGGTAGTGGTGCTTTCTATATAAAGTTCTAACTGGAATAGTAAAGTTTGAGAGCCATGGTGCAAGACATCTGTGAGTAAAAGAGATGCATTTTTCTGCGGTCACCAGCAGCTACAGGTTGTCTGAACTCAGCCCTTTGTGTCCTTCCCAGAAGCCTGGTTTTCTCACAGTTAGGATGATGCAATGCTTTAAGCTGAGCAAATGAAAAAATCAGACTTTCAGTGCCGAAAAGAGTCCTCAGTCATAAACCCCCTAGATTTTCAGTTACTTTCTGCTGCCATGTTGGCTTCAACCTTAACTGAACCACTTGTCTCCCCTCAGTGGAAGGGGCTGTTGTTTCAGTGGACTCGCCTGTGGGGAACTTTGGTCCTGCCTTGTTCACTCTCTGTTCGTAAGAGCCAGCTGGGGGAATCTGAATTCATTCAGAGGCATTTTCTCTTTCAGAGTGTGGCTTTCAATCAGAGGACTTCTAGGATGAGAACAAAGGTGGAGGTAAGATGTGTACAGGATATTTGGGCGAAGAAGCATGTCTGAAGACTGAGAGAGTTAGGGCTGTTCAGTCTGGAGAAAAGAAGGCTCCAAGGAGACCTTATTGTGGTCTTCCAGTATCTCAAGGGGGCTACAAGAAAGCTGGTGAGGGGCTTTTTAGGATGTCAGATAGTGATAGGACTAGGGGAAATGGATTTAAGCTGGAGATGGATTGGATGTTAGGAAGAAGTTCTTCCCCGTGAGGGTGGTGAGACACTGGCACAGGTTGCCCAGAGAGGGGGTGGAAGCCCCATCCCTGGGAGTTTTTAAGTCCAGGCTGGATGGGGCTCTGGGCAGCCTGATCTAGTGGGAGATGTCCCTGCCCATGGCAAGGGGGTTGGAACTAGATGATTTTTAATGTCCCTTCCAACCCTGCCAATTCTATGATTCTATGAACCAGGGTGGTAAAGAAGGCAAGTGGCCAAGGAACTTGTTGGAAGAGCACATGAAGGAAAGCAAGTGCCTGGTACCTGTGCTGAAGTTTAACTTCCCAGTCCTGCCATGGTAACAGATGCAGGATTCAGCAGAAATGCTCAAACAAGCCTAACCTTATTTAAAGCCCCAAGTTTCCTCATTGACAATTTTTTTTGCTTGCAAGATACAGACATCAGAAAAAACCTGCCAACAATAGCAACATAGAGCTGTCACTGAGGGAGAAGAGCCCCGGATCCATGTCCTCTCTGCAGGGACATCATTGTTCAGAACAAACAACTTCACACGCGGGCTCAGGATGGCAATTGCTCCTCGAGCGGCACGCAGTCCTTTCCAGCCACGAAGCCTTCCCTCGCAGGACTGAAAGGTTGAGTGCCCCAGGGTGCTGATTTTCTACTTCACACAGACAGTGAACCAACAAACTAGACCCTCAGAAGCTGTGATTTCTGACAGCCAGCACCAGAAACTGAACTCTGTTCATTTTAGAAACACAGAGCTGCTCTGGAGTTAAGGGCTGCTGTGCCAGCTTGCCGTAGGAGGGCAGCAGCCTACAGCCAGACAGTCTGACAGTGGGACTGTGTGTTCTGATCAACTCACCGTTCGGCTCCGTTTTATTTATTGTCATTTACACAAATACTGTGGGGGGCAGCTATTCCCGTGCTCTCAGCCAGCCATCCCACGGCTTTTGCGTGCGTGCCAGTAGCCCATCTCTGGATGGGGGCCTGCAGCAGGGATTGCTTCGTGCTGCCATAGTCTGCAAAGATGTTGCAGGGTAGAAGGCACTCCTCTCAACAGGTGAAAATAAGGAGGGCAAGCAGGTGGGGACACCTGATAGAAAAATGTTGAAACCAATGAGGTGGTTGGAAAGAGGGAAATTAATGAGACAACTGATTTTTTTTAACATTCCCCCCTGCTTTTCATACAGTATGTGTTTTTCACTATCTGGCATCCTTCATGGGAGCTCCCTGTTGTATTCCTTACTTCAGGATAGAGATCAAAGTTTGAATATTGTTGATAGTGGTGCTATCTGGTCATTGGTATGGCAGACTGGAAAGGACCATCTGTCCTGAGTGCACTCCTGCAGACAACAAGCATATATATACCTCTTTTTTTTTCTCCCTATTTTCTTTGAGAGCTTTCCCAGCCTAAGATTGGTTTTCCCACTGAATAACTGACAAACAAGTTCCTTTCTTGTGTTTTGGTGGACTAAAGATTTTCAAAGCTTGGTATTCCCTGAACTGCATTTAGAATCCTAAACTGCTCCTGGATTTTCAGAGTAGCTGAGTACCAAATGCCATTTCTCTCTGCTCTAAATAGTTACTGAATATTTCTGAGTCTCTTTCATGGAGGTTTACAAAATCAAATCACAGAGGTGACAAACTCAAAAGGACTTTTTTTTCTAACCAAAACGGTTTTAACAGGTGATAAAGAAATGAACTCTGTTCTTGATCAAAACACTCTGACAACATCAGTAAGCCACAGGTTCACGATGCCGAGTGAAATTAATTAACTACAGAGCAGACTTAAGTTCCTAAGCTTGGAATGACATGGTTCAGTGGTGGGCTTGGCTCAATGATCTTAAAGATGTTTTCCAGCCTAAATGATTCGATGATGATTCAAAATGTGCAAATGCTGCTCAGTTAAAACTGTCATGCTCTGGCTCTGTTCTGTGTTACAAAGGCAGGCTATGCCACTCTGACCACAATGGGCTGTTGTGCTTCGGTGTTTTGCTAGCAAACATCTGTCAGAATTTCAACTCTCTTTTGCCAAAGGTCCCTCACAGGCAGGAATTTGTTACCCAGCGGCTCTCCAGAGTTGCTTAAGCTCTTTACAGAAAACCCAGAAGAAAGGGCTGGTGCATTCCTCTCATTTTTGAGCTGATGGGAGCTTAGGAGCTTAAGTGTGCTTCAGAAATGTATCGAGACGAAGAGCAGTGAGCGGGTGAATAATTCCAGTGCAGATCAACGGCAACAACAAAATAGTTTCTATATTCTTCATGTAAAGGAATTCACTGAGCCATGCTTTTGGGAAAGGTTTTTTCCTTCTGTAGTACCTATCACAATCTGCTTTCCAGCTAGATAAGCACATTTGCAACAAATTAGATTACCTTTGAAATAAACATGCAGGATGCAGCACAGGAGCCTGTGGTAGGGCAGGTCAGTGCACTGCATGATTAATTTCGTTACATCAGGCTCAGATAAATCTTACCAAATTTAATTTAGATGGAGTATGGGCAGTGGACAGAGAGACTTTGAAGCCGTGGTTGGTATTAATGACACTCTGTTGACTTTCCTCTCTGTCAGTGTCTTGAATAACATTGCTTGAGACCCCAGTGGGGAAGGAAAAGAGAGGATAGTGAAATAAAAGGCTTGATTACAAATATATTTGATTAAACCTCATCTAAGTCAGTGAGGTTGCTGTAGTCAATGGAGCCATGCTGACTTGTTTAAGCAGAAGCTGTTGCTTGTTCTTTGTTCTCCTGTAGTACTGAGACCCCCAAATCCTTCATCAGCATTTCACTATGGTGGAATCTTAATGTGTAGATTCTGCTTGTGGCTCAGGGCAATAAAGTTCTAGTATGGAAATTAGTTATGGAAAGAAGACTTGAGGGCTGGGTTGCCTGGTGTTGTCCACCAAAGCCACCTATTCCTGTGGATCCCACGTGCCAGGCCATTGAATCTACACCATCCAGTAAATGTGGCTGTCCCTTTCCTCTGCCTGGCTAGAGACAGGAACTTGGTCACTTCCTCATCCTGCTTCCTCTGATGGCGCTGAACGGAGGCTCAGGAGGCACAGGCCAAGCCCCAGAACATCACTGGAAGTCACTAGGTCTCACTGTGTTAGGCAGGGCACACTTCCTTCAAGTGCTGTGCCAGTTCAACAGGCTTGTATGCCTGTTCAGGTGTAAAATCACAGGCTATCGCAGGTGATAACTGCCCTACCCACTGGTCCAAATCCTCCCACAAACCCTCCCACCACTGAGTGATCACCTGGGGGCACAGTTCTTCGTCACCAACAGGTTGTTTACTCTTACGCCAGGACCAAGCCAGGTTCCACGCACCCGACAACAAAGCCTGCCGTGTTAGATGATACGATGAAACAGCACGCGTAAGGATGCTCAAGAAACTTTGGAGCCCATGTAGCAGAGCTGGACACATCCATCCCAGCAAAGCAGTGAGAGGTGTAATCCCTCATGCTCCCTGACAGGTAGCTCACACGGCACAGGAACACCGTCAGTGCCAAAGCCATAGGCCAGCTCGGGCTCATGGCCATTGCTTTTATCAAAACACATCCAGACACAGTGGAGTAAAGTGATAAGCACCGCAGCAAACAGCAAAAGCAGCCGCTGACAAGCCCTGGAGTCTAATATATGGTAAAGCAAGCAAGCTCTGTGACCAGCACAGGATCCTGCCAGTTGAGAATTATAACTGGTTATAGCACGTTCAGAATTAAACCATTATCTCAAGCTCTGTGTTGGGCTTGGAAAAGACTGACCCTGGCTGACAGCCAGACACTGCCCAGTTTCTTGCTCAGTCCCCTGTGCTGTGGGATAGAGTGAAAGCAGAGAAAAGGTGAGGAGACCTATGGTTTGAGGTGATGACAGTTTAACAAGGAGAGCAAAAACTGCATGCACAGGCAAAGTGGAAAAAAAAAAAAAGGAATTTATACAGTGCTTCCTGTTGATGAGCGGGTGTTTAGCCACTTTTTAGCAAGGAGGAACTCAACATTCCCAATGCACTGTCTAGCAGAGATCCTGAAGGATGCAGATGTACTGGAGAAGTTGGCACAAGGTCATAAACAAGTACATGAAAGTCACCATGTTCTTATTTACAAGTTATTATGGAAACAGCTGACAGCTCCTGGGGAGACAGTTTTTAATGGCTCCCAAAGTTGCTTGGAAATTTTGATGGAGTCCAAGATACTTTGTCTTGAATTGCACAGGGCACTTTTAGTGTTCTGAGACCACAGGCATCGATTCATTTCCATGTAGGCACAAACTGCATCCACTTTAACCGCAGCCCTTGGTATCATGGGAACAGCTTGCAGACCATTGCTGTCACAGATCTTCTTGCTTGAATAGATTATGTCAGGACTAAGAGCTTTTCACAAAGCGGTCAAGTATTTATGAGCCTGGAAACAGAGCAAATATATTTCCTTGCAAGTTAATGTAAATCTAGCCGAGATCTTAAAAAATTTAACAGATGAGCTTCAAAAAGGTACGCTGCTTGCTTCAAGACAAGGGGAGACGTGGAGACGTCTCCACTTAGAGCTCCCTCAACAGTACAATCATCCCGGATTGGTGAGGCTATGTCAGGGGAGACGTGACACTGTAGCAGCTGCTCGTTTCTAGATGCTCATTTCATCCATCTGCCCTGCAACCCATCATGCTGTTAACTACATTTGCCTGTAAGGACATTTGTCTTCTCGGCAATGCCGTGGTGGTTAGATACGCTACAGCCAACTGCAAAATGCCACAGACCTTCAGAAATGACTGCAGCGAGTCATATGTGCTGTTGCATAACGGAGTTAAATGAGGTCATTTTTCTCCTCTGTTCCAGGTACAGCAGTTTACACTGAAGAGCTCTGTCATCTTACACAAATGTTAATTAAACGTGAAGTGTTTAAGCCACCAAAATAAGAGCCCACGCCTGACTCTCAGTCCCAAGGAGCCAGTCTTGCTCAGTAGATAACTGAATTATGGAATTACTGACTTTATGATGCAAACACACATTTAGGTAAATTCAGTTCCATGGCCATAAATTAGGAGTGGGTTTACTGCAGAACTGTTAGACTCATTCGACAGCAAACTCCAAAGTATTTTATGCTAGTTGAAATTCAGTTGAAATCAAATCTTTAATAATGCTATTCAAGTTCTGATAATTTTTCCCCAACAGGAAATCTGGTCCCTGTTTTGTTACAGTGCCTGAATAAAAAGTTTTTTGTTCCTGGCCAAGAGCACACAAACCAAGCAAACAAATGCTTTCTGGACTGGTGACCTCCAGGTTGGTTTGCTGCAGTGATCATAAGTGGGGATGAATAAGCAAATATTACAGGCTAGTTTTAATTTTCCTAGAGGAGCAGAATTTCATTGCTCCCATGTTATACTGATTCCCCAGCAATCAATCCAGTTTGAGGTTATAATGTTCCTTTTAAACAGTTTTACTGACTTTAGGTAACAGATATACAGAAGATGGAAGCCATCTCTCGGAGGAGACTGTTCTGCTGTTTCCAGTATCTTAGGGGGACCTACAGGAAAGCTAGTGAGGGGCTTTTTGGGATGTCAGGTAGTGATAGGACTAGGGGGAATGGATTTAAGCTGCAGATGGATTGGTTTGTTTTGGATGTTAGGAAGAAGTTCTTCACTGTGAGGGTGGTGAGACACTGGCACAGGTTGCCCAGAGAGGGGGTGGAAGCCCCATCCCTGGAAGCTTTTAAGACCAGGTTGGATGGGGCTCTGAGCAGCCTGATCTAGTGGGAGGTGTCCCTGCCCATGGCAAGGGGGTTGGCACTAGATGATCTTTCATGTCCCTTCCAACCCTTACAGTTCTATGATTCTGTGATTCTAATGTTAGAGACAACAGGTTTGTCCCAGCAAGGGAAAAGATGCATGGGAGCCAACGACAAGTCTTTTTAATAACCAGGTTTGGGCTATTTTGGCTTCCCTCTTCAGGCCAAATGAAAACTTGAGTGCTAGAAACTCAAATGTACAGTCATCTGACCTTTCTGGTTTGCAATCTCAGCTCCTTCTAAAATGAAAAACTGCAGTTTCTGGAGTTGTGAAGAAGAGCTTGAAGCTATGAAGCACATGATCACTGCTGTCTCAATTTATAGGGTACACAAAGCAGTTACTTTGAGAAAGGTGCACAATGAATTCCATATCAACACCATCTGTATATGTCCAAGGACATGAGGAACACATCCAGCCAGGCCTCCCAGCCACTGGTACAAGGTTAGAGTCGAATCAGAGGCTCCTACCCCCTTAAGATACACCTCTTCCCTTCCTCAGAAATTATACACTCCTCAGTATCTACAGATGACATTCAAAAATGAACTCTCTTCCACCACAACAGACAATTCTAATTAAAACTTACATAAAGTGTTCAAGATGCTCATCACTGGAGGTGTTCAAGGCCAGGTTGGATGGGGCTTTGAGCAAACTGATCTAGTGAAAGATGTCCCTGCCAATGGCAGCAGGGTTGAACTAGATGATCTTGAAAGGTCCCTTCCACCCCACACCATTCTATGATTCAGTGATAAACCCCCCAGGTTTGATGTGTTGGGAGAATTACTTCTGAACAAATGTGTGGTAGATCATCAGTTCCAGCCTAAGTCTATGAAAAAGGGAATGGTGCTCAGGATTGAAAGAGCATAAAGATCAGGTAAAGGTTGCCAAGGGAAAGCTGACTTGGGGAGGGCTTGAGGTAGAATTCGGACTCCTTTGCAGTAAAATCAGAACATTGGGAGGGAGAGAGCATGGCTGTATGCAACAGATGACATCTTATGTCTGGAGTAGAGTGGAAACTCTGCCCACTTGTGCAACTGAGGAAACAAGGACATAACACTGCTCAGAGGCGTATAGTTGCCCAGTGGCAAAGCTGAAAGTCACACAGAGGCCTTCTGGCTCCAATGCCAGGATCTAGTTTCTTCCTGTTGTAGAATCTCTCCTTACTACACTTTAGTCATTTGGGCTGAAATATTCCAAATTGGGAATTCTGTTCATGGCTGAATTTGAAAAGCTTGGGCCAGACGCTTTGCTTTTTCCATTATCTCTGTAATGAAGGAACTAGAAGATGCTGGAAGTTCATCACAGTTCTGCAAGTGCTGAATGACCAGAGATCTTAAGGAAAATAGCATGTGATCATGTATTTTACAACTAACTCTTATAACCCATGCATGACATGAGCAGTAGTAACCTTAAATCTGGCATTCTGATACTCATGCATGCTTGATTTTGCGGTTTTAATAATATATATGTAATATGTATTTATGCGTGTGTGTCTATATACTCACAATATATATTTAAGCTTTGTTATTGAAAAGCAGCCAACCTCTTTCAATACCAGTTGGAAACAAATTATACAGAACATTGAAGTAAAGCTGAAGAAAAGATTGTTTTGATCTGAGATATTTCTGTTCTGATTCCCTTTTGCTGCTCCTCCTTTGCTTTGATCAAAACTATTAACCTGCGATCATGCCTCAGAGCTAAAAGACAGCCCGTGGGGAATTCCTGACAGATTCAGAAGGAGAGTAAAGAAGCAGTTTTGCTTTATTTTGCTAGTTATTATTGTAGATGTTCTGTGCCAGGTCTAGTCTCTCCTGTATGCTCAGGAAAATGACACAATCCAAACTGATGAGCACCAATTAACTGGCATAGATGAACTAGCATTAGCTGCCATCCCTTCTGTGTATGAGATGAAGCACTCTCTGGAACAGAACTCAGGTAGAAATTGTGTTGCTCTGGGAGTTGTAATAAAATGATTTGACTTTCCCCATTTTAAAGTAACTCTTCATCTCAGTGCTGATGTGAGGACGTGGCTAGCAGCAACAATCCTGGTTGTAATAGGATTAAATTAAGGAGTAATAGGATTAAGTTAAGGAATGGAAAATGAAACTTCTAAAAAAAATTTCCTGATGATGAGACTCGAATAACCTGACAAGTGAAGCTTGTCACCTGACGTTGAATCACTTAGGAAATACACAGTACATAAATTTGATATGGGAAGGGATTAAATCTAATGCCTCTTCTCCATCTCAGAGTTTTAATGATTCCTGTCTTCTCTGCAGCCTTGTATAATTTGGCATGAAGAAAACAATTGAAGAGAACAAAGGCTGTTGCAAGTTTACTTTTAAAAATCATGACTCTAGAGAAAAGGTGGGATTCTCCTGTCATTGACTCGGAACAAAATGATCATGATTTGAGAGAGAGGTTGGAGAAAAGTGTAGTCCAAATTCTTGTGTGAGTCGTTCACGTTTACAAAAGTGAGAGGAACATGTCCTAGACTTCCAAGGCTTTCAGGCTGCTATTCCATAAACCTGCTTTCAATCAAGGGAAATAATTTTTGTCTATTTCAGGTGCCTTTGAAACACTTTTAGTTATTTACACATTTCTTCCCTGAAAAACAGAAAAGATACTTGTGGTGTGGATGATTCAGCTGAAATTGAATGGCCATTCTCATGTTCTTGATACAGAGACAACATTTGTTACTATTTGGTTGCATTGCAGAAGTTCCAGCTGAAATTATCTCCCCCTGTAGCTAGACAAGGTGGATACTTGCTCAGGAAAATATTAATCTGGGTCTAGAAATCTAAGTCCTGACTCAGGTTTTTAACCAGCTGGCGTTGCACTGAATATTTCCCTGCTGTCTGCCAACTGTGTCTCTGGAAGAGCTAAGGAGCAGGTTTGCAGACAGCAAACACAGAAGTTGAATGACTCCTTTTGTCCTCAGCAACACCTGGAGAGCAAGATAAAATGCAAGGTGCATCCTTGCTTACACACCGTGCTGTGCACACAGTAGGTTGGCAGCCTGTGCCTAAGGCACTTATGGGCACTTAAATGATGAGGAAGGATGTGCACAGGCTTTCACTAACAAGTAGGCCAGGCTAAAACTTTTTAATTTCAGGATGTGCTGAAAAGCAATATCTGAGAGTGAAACTATTTCATATTGAAGTAGTTTGGATTCAAGGAAAGCATGGGTTGAGGCTATCAGACAGAGCTGGGGCAGTTGTGCGGCTTGAACTGAAATCTCTTAAAACTTGGACCAGTATCTTAACCAGAGATCCTATTTCCCTTTTGATTCAGTGCGATTTTATCCACCAGAGCCAAGAATCACATTATTCAGTTGTAGATGTATAAGCAGAGCCTACTGCAGTTTTTACTAGCTTAAAGCCACGACTTTTTTTCTTCCTTGAAATTGGGTTGGTGATGCGATGGTGCACAGAGTTAAAAGAGTTTTAGCTTCCTTCTTTTTGAACACAGAGTTAAAAGAGTTTTGGCTTCCCTCTTTTCTACTTTCTCTCCCTTGTAGGGAGGAAAGGAAGGGCCTCTCTTCTTGTAGGCTGCCGTCTTCAGGAAGCCTTTGGCACTAGAAGTGTGTGGATGCTGTTGTTTGCGACAGTTCGCAGACAGTTCGGCTGTGAGTGATCAGCAGCAAGGAGGCAGCTTTCAGACACAGTGATCGATTCAAAAGGCTGCCACGAGCTGCCTAGTGCTGTTTTAGAGCCAAACATTTCTTCAGCTGCTCCTGTGTTAGGAGCAGGTAACAGGTTTGAATAGCAGATGCAACAGGAGCAAAATTGGTTAAAAACTTCCATTTCTCCATGAATCTGTCAGAAAACACTTCCCAAGGTGTTTCTCAGCCTGGTCTCCAAGACCAGTACATCAGCAGAACCCTGTCTGCTTGACAAGCACACCTAATGTTATTTCAATTTATGTTAACTGAAGACCAAATATGTGTGCTTTGCAGATATGAAGGCCAGGTAGGTTACCAGCTCAAATCAGAACAACTCTGCAGGCAGAATTTTAAGTGTTTCATCATAAAACAATTTCCTAACTCGGTAACAGCAAAATTTGAACAGCCTCTGTATGTTGCCGAGCAAATCCAGGAGAATAACATGGCAAGGCAGTGGAGCAGGAGAAAAATCAATTTTTCATTTAACTCCGGTAGGAGTTAACTGGAGTGTGAAAATTCGGTGGTCAGTTCTTGCTGTAGAAGGAAATAATTTTCCTTGTCCTGAGGGGCAGAACTGTGGAAACAGATGATTTTTTGTATTCATAGCCTGAATGAAAAACAGAAAAAACCCAACAGTAAAATCAAACAGATTTCATGTAAATTTGAACAGTTAATTTACTTATAATTTGAAAAGCTACATTCAGGTAAAACATAGGCCTCCAAACTTTGTTTCTGTGAAAGAAGATTCTGAAAGTTCCATTAAAAAAAAAAAAAAGGTGGGAACAGGAGCTGACACTTTTGATAGCTGAGAGTATCTGAATTTGTAATATATGACAATTAAACTATCTGACCGAAACATTTCATGCCAGTCTGCTCAAGCAAGTCTGGCAGCAGAGCTACAAGCTGCACAGGGACATGTTCCTGTATGCCAGAGCAGACACAGTTAAAGAATCCTTCCACCCCATGAGAGAAAAAAGAAAATGTTATTGCAAGTGAAAGCTTCAGTACACACGGGACAGAGGCCTATGAAATATGAACGAGCACTGGCAGCGCGGTGCTTTCCTCGTGCCATAGGTGGTCCATCCAGTGGTGTTGCAGGGAGGACCAAAGAGCAAGTCTGTCCCAGGGTTGTGAGGTTTTGCCTTCCTGTTTCAAAGCAAGCTGATATGAATGGAGGGGCTCTCCTTGGCATGGGTGGCTGTGGCTTGGGCTGTGCTGCACGTACGGTGTGTGCTGTGTTTGCGAATCCCTAGCGTAGCTGGCTCATCATCACAGAGGAGCCTGCAGGCAGTTCTCAGCTGGTATCTGTGATTTCACCAGCTGCATGGCCTTGCCCTTATTAAAAAGTGCAGCAAGAATTTCTTGTGCAAACATAGAATCATAGAATCATAGAATGTGTTGTGCTGGAAGGGACCTTTAAAGGTCATCTAGTCCAACCCCCCTGCAGTGAGCAGGGACATCTTTAAATGGATCAGATTGCTCAGAACCCCATCCAGCCGGACCTTGGATGTCTCCAGGGATGGAGCCTCCACCACGTCTGGGCAACCTGTGCCAGTGTTTCACCACCCTCATGGGTGATTCCCAGTTTAGCTTCTTTGGAGCTACTGGATGCTGTAATTTGTAGGAGTTTCCAGCCTTCAGTAAATTAGCTGAGTGCACATCTGATCTATAATTGTAAGATTTCTCTATTCTTGGAAATGCTAGGAAGAGTGACAGCAAAACTGCCACTTGGGACTTCCGAAGGGAAGACTTTGATCTGTTTGGGAGGTTACTCAATAAAATCCCTTGGGAATCTGTTTTGAAGGGTATAGAAGTCCAGGAAGGCCGGACACTACTTAGGGAGGAAATCTTGAAGGCACAGGAGAGGCCATCCCTATGTACCATAAGACAAGCCTGCAACATAGAAGACCAGCCCAGCTGAATAGGGACATATTGCTGAAGATCAGGGCAAAAAAGAGAGTTTATGACCTCTGGAAAAGAGGGCAGGCCACTCATAGTGAGTATAAGGATAACATTAGGTTATGTAGGGAGATTATTAGAAGGTCAAAGGCCCAGGTGGAAATTAATCTGGCTTTGAAAGTAAAGGACTGTAAGAAAAGTTTTTATAAATACATTAATAACAAAAGAAAGAACAGAGAGAGCCTCTATCCCCTGCTAGACTCAGAGGAAATACAGTAATAAAAGACAAGGAGAAGGCTGAGGTGCTTAATGCCTTCTTGCCTCAATCTTTAGTAATAGTAACACCTGTACTGAGGGAAGCCAGCCCCCCAAGCCGAGAGAATGGGACCGAGAGCAAAATGTCCCCCCCCACAATTCACAAGGAGATGGTCAGGGACCTACTACTACATGTCGACATCCATAAATCTATCAGGCCAGATGGGATACACTCTAGAGTACTAGGTGAACTGGCGGGGGTTCTCGCCAGACCACTCTCCATCATTCTTCAACAGTCCTGGCTTACTGGAGAGGTCCTAAAAGATTGGAAGTCAGCAAATATAACACCCGTCTATAAGAAGGGAAGGAAGGATGACCCGGGAAATTACAGGCCTGTCAGTTTGACTTCAGTCCCAGGGAAGCTGATGGAGCAGGTTATCCTGACCAGCATTCTCCTAGAAAAATTAACTGCTCTTGGCTTGGATGGGCATGCCCTTTGCTCGGTGAAAAACTGGTTGGATGGCCGAGTCCAGAGAGTTGTGGTCAATGGAGTTAAATCCAGTTGGCTACTGGTGATGAGTGGTGTCCCCCAGGGCTCAGTACTGGGGCCACTCCTGTGTAACACCTTTATTAATGATTTGGACAAGGGGATGGAAGGAATGGAGTGCACCCTCGGTAAGTTTGCAGACGACACCAAGCTGGGAGGAAGCGTCGATCTGCTTGAGGGCAGAGAGGCTCTCCAGAGGGATCTGGATAGGCTGGATCACTGGGCCAAGGCCAACATCATGAAATTCATTAAGGCCAAATGCTGGGTCCTGCACTTTGGCCACAATCCCCAGTACTGCTACAGGCTTGGGGAGGAGTGACTGGAGAGCTGCCAGGCAAAGAGGGTCCTGGGGGTGTTGCTGGACAGCCGGCTGAACAGGAGCCAGCAGTGTGCCCAGGTGGCCAAGAAGGCCAATGGCATCCTTGCCTGGATCAGGAATGGTGTTGTCAGCAGGAGCAGGGAGGTGATCATGCCCCTGTACTTGGCACGGGTGAGGCACTGTGTCCAGTTTTGGGCCCCTCACTGGACACTGAGGTGCTGGAGAGGGTACAGACATGGCCTACCAAGCTGGTAAAGGGCTTAGAAGGAAAGGCTGAGGGATCTGGGGCTTTTTAGCCTAGAGAAGAGGAGATTGAGGGAAGACCTCATCACTCTTTACAACTACCTGAAGGGAGGTTGTAGAGAGGCGGAGGTTGGTCTGTTCTCCCTAGTGGAGAGTGATAGGATGAGAGGAAATGGATTTAAATGGCACCAGGGGAGATTCAGGTTAGATATTAGGAAGAATTTCCATACTGAAAGGGTTGTCAGCCATTGGAACAGGCTGCCCAGGGAGGTGGTTGAGTCACCGTCCCTGGAGGTGTTTAAGAGACGAGTGGGTGTTGCATTGGGGGGAATCATTTAGTAGATTGATAGGGCCGGGACAGAGGCTGGACTCGATGATCTTCTAGGTCTCTTCCGGCTGATATGATTCTATGATTAGAAAAGTGACATTTTATACAATTTCCATTGTGTGCTCTTGGAATAAAGCTGAAGACTGGGTCTACAGGCTCCCTCTGCCTCCTTTGAGCCTGTGGAGATAATGTGACAACACAGCCCATACTTTCTGCTTATTTAATGTAGGTGCAGCTTGTGGCAATCATCACTGCTAGATAGCATGGAGTAAAGCACACCTTAAGCCTATGTACTGATTGCATCAAGGGCTTTCAAGGAGCAACTCTAAGATCAGTTGATACCCTCATCAGTTCACCCAGCAGTTTTCAGCAGGAGCGGCTCAGCAGCCTTTGTAACCATGGACAGGAAGGTTTCTTCCTGCTTGCGGCGAAGAATATTAAGTAATGTGTTATTTTTCAATGTAAAAGCTAGATATTTTTTTCCACATTGTAAAGCTCTAAGTGTGACACAATTTAAGTCAGCCTCAGGAATGCTGATTAAATGCTAATAAAGGAAAGAAGAATATATTCTGTGCAACACCTACTTATATATATTGCTAATACGGTTTGTGTTGAGAATTTCAATGCAAGAGTAGCTGTGGTTCATCTAACAGCCATAACTTTTAACTGTGACTGTAACTGTCCCCTTGCAAATCGGTATATTGCTCATAAGCTGGAAGTAGCTATGCTAAAGACCATTAAATTGATGTGCTGATACACACACACAAAAGGTTTGAATTCAGTTGCTGCATAATTGAAATACTCATTATACGTATACAGTCAGAGTTAGACATAATGGCAAATGCTGTTTTTATTGATGAGTAGCCATTGTATTACTATTCAACTTGTTCCTTGACTCTGAGAAAAGCCTATAGATGTGGAACAAATTTTCTTGGCCAAATGGTTGATGTTGTAAAGGTTGATTTGAAATTGGGGTGGAGGAGGAGGGAGCGGGAAAAAAAAACCCGCATGAAAAAGAAAAGCCATCGAAGCAAAACACAGAAGACACACTCCTGAACGATTTGTTATCAAAGCATAAAGCACGTTTTCAGTGTTGCTGGTTGTGATTCTCTTTCACTTTCTTTTGTTTGAGGATTGCTCATGGCTCCAGGAGATATTCAGCTCTCCAGCACAGCAGTCTGGGACACATGCTGGAGCAGCTTTGTGAAGAACTGTAGCCCATGGGAAGGAATCTTGTTGGAGAAAGTTCATGGAGGTCTGTCTCCTGTTGGTGGGAACCCACCTTGGAGCAGGGGAAGAGTATGAGGCATCCTTCCCTTGAGGAGGAAGGAGCAGCAGAGACAATATATGATGAACTGACCAAAGAGATATTCCATACGGTATGGCATGTATATAACCCTCTGCTACCAAAACCTTGCCACACAAACCCAATACAGCATGTGATCCTGAGCTGTTTGGAGAAGGCCTGTCCACTTCCCTACTGTGATTGCGTGGTCTATAACACACTCCCACCACAACATTGCCCTTGCCAGCCTCTTTTCCAAGCCCGACCCATATGCTCTCAACCTGACTCTTGTCCATAGAATCATAGAACGGCCTGGGCTGGAAGGCACCTCAGAGATCATTTTAATCCAACCTCCCTGTTGTGAGCAGGGACACCACCTCTCGACTAGGTCAGGCAACACACGTGAGAACCGAACGGGAATCGAACCCGCGACCTTGGTGTTTCAAGCACCACGCTCAACCCACTGAGCTAAATTGTCCATCCTGTAGAGAAGCTCCTTGCATGTGTCTCAGCTGCTCCTTCACATAGTGGGCAACCCCCATCCTCGCTGCTCCTGCCCATCCATTCTGAAGAGCTTGCATCCATCCTTAGCAGCAGTGGTGTGAGCACTCTCCCCAAGTCTCTGTTGCTCTTGAAACGACGTAGTTTTTGACCACATGTGGAGCTTTGGATGCTCTGTTTACCAAAGCCACTGTGAAGCTTTGTGTGCTTATCTCTGTGATTTTTCTTTTTCTTAGACAAAATTGCTTTTTCTCCAGGTGACTGTTTCTGATCTATTCAGATCATCTCCATGTTAGGTTAGGATCCCGCTTGACCTGAGACTTTGGAACATGCTGGGAATTGAAGGGTTTAGTAGCAGAGAAAGAACAAAAACCCTAAAATAAACAGTCAAAAAATCTCACCCTAGTCTTGCGAAAATAAAGAGGTGCAAGGACTTTTTTACTGATTCCCTCAGACCGTGAACTTTATCTCATGTGTGAAAACAAGTTCTTTTGAAATGGTCATTGCTGCCATTTTTCTTTGTTGACAGGCAAAACAAGCAAGGGAAGCTTCTATATTTATATGTTGTCCATAGCCCAGGAGTTATTGGGAAGGCACACTGAGACAGCTGTGCATAGAAATGACTTTCAGTATAAAAGTTATTGCAAGGATGATCCTCCAGTAGTGATAAACAGATTAGCTTATCTCGTATATTATAAAAGCAAGACACTAAGTAAGAACAATCAGATTCAAAAGGTCAGGAGATTGAAATATTAGTCATATTTCTTCTCTCATAATGGACAAAATCTAGGCAGCATTACAGAGGCTCATTTTCTTTTTCTACTTGACCAATTTGTTAGAAGTTAGTAGCTGATAGATAAGCAATAGGATAATATATTTTTTAAAAATTAGTTTTTTCCTCAGCAGTCCTATGGCAATATGGAAAAAATAGGCACATGCACAATAGAATCTAGATACAGGTTTAGCACTAGCATCAAGTAAGCAAATTAACCAAGGAAAATCCTTACTGTTATTATACTCACACTCCCAAATGATGAATATCAGAGATCTCATCTCGGGCAATCAGTTCTCTCTTTCTAAGGATTTTAGGAATATTTTTTTTAATCCCTAAACTACACATTTTCCATATAAATTTGTAGCATACAGGCAGTAGTTGTATACTCCATTGTATAGTGTTATCTGTTCTCTGAATATCGTATTGCAATAGCTATTTGTATACTCACATTTATCCTTTTTTTACAACCCTTAGCAAGTAGCTGTAAGATTTACTGTCTGGTGAGCACATCTTAATCTAAAATACGATGTGATTTAGTATAGAGACATTTTAAACCTTAACGTATTAATGTCTACACTATGCTCTTATTAGCACTAATGGTCCTATTGCTCAATTAAGAAAAATATATGCTTTCCCATTACACACTTATGTTCAAGGTCTTACATTTATTTCTGTTCTGCCAAAGTTTTGTGCATGTGATGCATACCTCCATAACCAGTAATGGGAAAAGAACGAGTCTTGTTAAAGAAGTATTGATGACCTTAACATAGTTGAGGGGTTAATGAGGTTGCCCAGGATGTAGGAGATCTGTGTTCACGTCGACCAAAAGGACTTGAAAAACACACCTCATGAGAAAGTGGTTTTCCCAGCCTAAGCAAGGCAGACATTTGGGGGTCTTTCACCCCCACACCCCCAGTGAATGCAGTAACACGAGGCTTCTATGTAAAATGTAAGAGATACGCTGACCCTTCCTCCTGTGTTTTAAGGAATTACCCCTGTACTGTACGAGTGGGCTGAGAGCATGTGCTCATCTGATCAGGCCTATCGGATCTGGCTAATTTTTGGGTCTGGTGTGAGCAGAAATAAGTGCCAGACTAGTGAGAAAGGGCATACACAGAGCTCTGTGCACCTGGGGAGCTTCACAATCCAAACAGACCAGACGAGCCACATCTCTCCAATGCAATAACAAGAACTGCCCTGTTGGGAACTGTGAGATGATTTTGGGAAAGACTGCACTAATGCTGGTTGTAAACTGTTTCTCTCTTTAGCTTTACAGTGGGGATAGTCATTGTGCAATATTGCTCACTACTGGAACATTGACATTTACGTTTATGAAATTCAGTTGGAGTATCTCTTCACTTGGAAGTCATCTGAATGCCTCTTTTCAGTGCTCAGGAACATGACTCTAAAGAGTGATCAGGGAGAAATAGCAGGTTTATTGTCCAGTAGTTGGTGGGAAAAGGCATCTGCTGGTCCACCCTGAACATTACCAGAGATGTCAAGAGCAATTCTAAGAAGGGAAAACACCCCTGCACTTGTGCTGTGCTCAAGATGCCTTTTGGAGACTACATGTTACACAAAGCGCCCTCCTTGGGATGCCCCTCTGATCACAGGGAGCTCCCAAATCCAGCTCCTGTGGATTGCTGATAGCACAACATTCAGTGAAAGGATATGAGGATTGTCTTGACAAATGCTGGCACGGGCTGGAGTCAGTCAGAAGCCCAGGATCCAGGGCATCATGGTCATTAGAGTCACCCGAAAGTTACAGGGGACTGGTATGATGGGCAGCAAAGGGCACTTCAGAACTATTGTTCGAACTAAAATAACTCCTCACTGCTCTGCACAGCCAGTAAATCATCACAGCTTTCACCAAATATTAATGTCCTGAAGAGGTCTGCTAGCTTTTTAGGGGAAACAGTGTTAAGGACAGCAGCACTGTGTCCAGGGCTTAGCTGGGGACCTGAGGCTTTTTCTAACTGTGACAGATGTGTTGTCTCCTATGCGGTCCCCTTCTAGCATAAAATGTAAATTGATTTCTCTTACATGAGCTGGCAAAGAAACTGCATGAGAATGTCTTTTGGAGTTCAAGGCCACAGTCAAAAACAAGCCTGGGACTGTGCTAACATGTGCAAATGATGTTGCCAGAATACCTCAAGATAGTAGAGATGTCCTGACTGTGGGACCAGACAAGAGCCTGCACAGCATGACTAACCTTGCCAGGGTAGCCTGATTGTCTGCACATCACAAAGGTGCTTACAACACATTGTGTTCCTGAGGTGAAAGTTGAAATAACTCCTGCTTTTGGAGTAAAGGCACCTTCACCCTTTTGCAGCATGTACAGTGAAAGATCTTTTTTGCTTCCATTTAAGGTTCTTGCTGAATCAAGCACTCCTTTGCACCCGCAGAGGTTAAAAGGGTAGTACTGGTTGCCAGGTCTAATAGTAGAGGCAAGATGGAGTGTTTTACAGAATTATGGGATAGGTGAGTGCAGATATCTCATTCTCATTGAGAACAGGAGCTGTGAGAGTTTCCAGCTTCACCAGTGAAATTCTGTCCTTACATTTTAGCTGAATGTATTCTTCAAGTATCCATAATATGTTTTAACTAAAATGAACTGTTAGTTGGACAACAGTTTATTTGGTAATTGAATTTGCAATTGTTCGTTTCAGTGCGGTTACAGATAAAAAAAACCCTAACCCACATCCTTGCTGACTCAACAGTCACCTGTCCTCCTGTACTGTCATATTCTAAATTGGTAAATCAAGTCCTGAAGTTTAATTCTGTTAATTTCCATGGGAAATTCATACAGTACAGGAGATTGCATTGCCATCTATTTTAGTTTTTGTATCACAAAACCATTATTGCTAGTCGATGATTTGCAGGTCAATAAAAACCAACCAATCTGACTTCCTGATCCTCTGCTGAATCTGCTCTCAGTTAGGAAAAAGAACCAATCGATTTGACTTGCAGATTGGACAAAATTGATGTGGAGTCATTGATCAGGTACAGAAGTTCCAAGAGGTTTTTTTTAGAGAGGAATTTTAGCTGAACGTTAATTATGGCAATCATCATTGCATTGCAGATATATAAGCAACTATAATGTTACCTGGATATTTCTCATCTGAACTCTTGGTAAATAAACGGTGGAAGAAATGATTTTGAGAAATGCTTGGCACATATTCTGCGTTAAACCCTGGACAGCCTGCAACACACAACTGCTTATTTTTTGGGACTAAAGCGTATTTTGTACAGAAAGGGCTGTGTCTGCTGCAAGTGTATTATCCAGAAATCTGGCAGCAAACTTGTTTTATTCTGCGAGCTGGTAGCTTAAGAGGCTGAGCCTAGTGAAAACCAGCAGCGCTTATCTGTTCTGTGGATGCCAGGGGACTCTTAACATTAAGGTTTTTGTTGCTTGCAGCACAAGAGGAGTTGCCTTAACAATCTTTAAAATCACATTAGAATGCAATAAAAATCAAAGTTCTAGCAAAACATTCTCGGCAAGATCTGCTCCCTGGATGGACCCATGGTTAAGAAATTCCAAGGTGGGTTTCAGGTAAAAAATATTTTTTCCTGAAGTTCCTCACTAATCATTTCCAATTTCCAACTACTCATCCCTGACACTGGAACAGTGTTGAGTAAGAAATTAATTGGGAATGATTTATTTGGTGGACTTCACTGGTTTTAGGTGCTGATTGCTGACAATTTTCTCAGAGTTCATTCCGTATTTGAAATTGGTAGATGAGTAATTCCAGAGTGGTATTTGGTCTGTAATTAGTTGGCAAAGAGCATATTGTGCCTTCTGGATGTGACTGATGGATGAGAGTTTAAACAGATGTGTGTGGCATGTGGTTGGCTTATTCTTTCATTGGATATACTTAATAGGATAGTTGTGTTCCAGTACAAAAAATTGCATTTAATTTAAAGATTATAGGAGAGTCTTCTGACTCTTAGCTGCAGCGGGAAGCATCCGTGTCAGTGAGGCTCTGTCCTGCATGATTAAATTTGACTGTGCTACAAATAAAATGCTCCCTGTTTGCACTTTTTTGTTGCTTTCACTTCAGGTGGGTTGATTCATTGGCTGTCTTAAAATTGGCATTTTGAAACGTGCAGCCCTAGTCTGGTTGAATGAAAGATGAAGCCCTCCAGAGAGGGCGTCAGGGCTCTGCCCTTCCTGCCTCTTGCTTAGCAGGAAGGAATCAAGTGTGGAGGTTGCTGGCAGAGGGAGTTGACCTTGCACACACGCCTTGCCGGCACTGAGGTGTGCTGGGAGACTGCAGGAGAAGCTGCTCTTCAGAAGGCTTTTAAAAGTTGCACTTTGAGATTCCCGAGCTGACCTGCGTTGCTGCGGTGGATGGTGTGCAGGCGAATGGTGCGTAGGCAGAAATGCCTCCTATGAGAGGACACGGCTTGTGGCTGCTATTTTTGGAACAGTCAAAAACCACTGAGGAAGCTTGAGGTAGTGACTCCTTCCAGCTCCTCCCTGAACTGTTATTTTACATCCTGTAGTGCACTGACAAACCAGCTGCGGAGAGGCTGCAGATACGTCCAGGGTGGCAGAAATGAATGTTTTTTGCTTTTAAAATAATAAAGTAGGAAAGATAATACAACATTTCAATTCCTATTAAGAGGCCAGGAAGTGCCAGCCATCTTGAAGCCATTATTGGTCTAAGAAGCATCGCTGAAGCCAGGTTGATGACACTGCATTTTGAGTGAGACACTTGTTTTCCTTTGGACTCTACATAGTCTCCCTGCTTACACTTCTCCCATGGCCACCCTCCATCCCTCACACACACTCCTTGTCCATGCACAGAGCAAATCAGTCAACAATACAAGACTCGTAAGCTTGGTGATTTATTCAAAATAAGAGTCATCCCTGTGCCAAAGCCTGGGACAACATACAAACCTCTTAAATTATGCTTTGAGGGTCAAACCTCTTGTATTGTACTTTGAGGGTCTTGGATCATGAATGGTTTTCCTGAACTTCCTCCTGTGGAACAGACCCAGCAGCACAAACCTGTGTCACACACCCAAGGAAGTGAGCCAGTGAGCTGTTGTCCAGGGTCTGTGATGGCCCATGTTTTCATGTAGCTGCGGGGAGTACAAAGCAATGAGAAGTGAGACAGAAGGTCCAAAGGAAAAGGTTGGGGCTGCAGAGCTCTGCTGTGCACTGCGGCGGCTTCCCAAGCACTCTTGCAGACAGCGTCATGTAGCTGTCATTTCTCCTGCTCCTAATTCCAACTAATGCATCATAGCAGCCACACTGTACCCGATGTCATGAATGCCAGTAGCCACCTGTGCTTCACTGGTACTTCACAGCCCAGTGGCTGTTGGACCTTGCACTTGATCTTGTTGAACCTCATGAGGTCCACATGGGCCCACTTCCCCGGCTTGTCGAGATCACTCTGGATGGCAACCTGGTGTCAACCACACCGCTCATCTTGGTGTCATGTGCAAATTTGCTGAGGATGCACTTGATTTCACTGTTTATGTCATTGATGAAGATATTAAACATCATTGGTCCCAGAATGGACCTCTGAGGGACACCACTTATCGCTGATCTCCATCTGGACATAGAGCCATTGACCACTAACCTCTGGATGCGACCATCAGACCAATTCCTCATCTGTCAAACAGTCCATCCATCAAATCCATATCTTTCCAATTTAGAGAGAAGGATTTTGTGGGGGACCATGTCAAAGGCCTCACAGAAGTTGAGATAGACAATATCCATAGCTCTTCCCTTGTCCACTGATGTAGTCACTCCATCAGTCTAAATATCTAGACTGATGGCAAATAGGATTCTCAAGAACCCAGCTCACTGCTACTGAATATAGTAGAAATTGTGTCTTTCCATCTGTCGTTATCTAAATACCTTAAAAACTCATTAACCAATTGAGTTGCCACAATATGCGTCAGGGATGAATTCAATTCTTTGCCCTGAGATAAATTTTCCTCCTTTTGTTTATGTGACTGAAAACATTCAGCTCAACATGACATCAGCTCTCATTCCCCAACGGCTGCACTAAGATTTATGACAGTGATTCCAGCAGCATGTTTCTCCTGCTATTAAAGAAGAGACAGAGGAGATGAGCGCATCAAAGACATGCCCTCATCTAGCGAAAGGCAACGATCTTTACATAAAGCAGCACATCATTTTTGTCTTCCTTTTGCCACTGATGTGTCCAGTAATGTGGCAGCAGCTGTGACAGCAGCAGTGAAGGTTCCTGACCCGTAACCTCCAGTCAGTGTTGGCGAATGCAGCAGAGAGGCTGTGGGACGACGGACATGCAGTCTCTTCAGGCAAAAAGTTGTGCTCTAGAAAACCTTACTTACAGGGTTTAATCTGGCTTCACAGGCAAGGGACTTTGATGTAGCTGGGGTACTGCCAGCTCTCCTTCCTCTCACTTGAGTTTGACACTTGCTTCTCTGGTGTATCTTCATCACGCTTTTTCTTGTGCTGCTCCACAACAGGTTGCTGATGCTCTCCTTTATCTTACCCTCTGCACCAGATAGCAGAAAGTTAAGTGACTTCATGCATGGATCTTTTCAGCTCCACGGGAAATGTAAAACTCGTGCTCCAGATAGGAGATGAGATTACTGCAGTTGCGAATCGATTTGTCCCAAAGCGTGACTCTAGATAAGGAGAAAGTATTCAAATTTGGTGTTAGAGGAATCAGAAAATGAGGATGGAGTGAGGGAGTTCAGTGTAAAGTCAACTCTGGTGGTGGTGAAATTCGTAAGTGAAGTCAAAGCAGACAATGAAGCAGTCAAGAAGAGCCTCCAACTTTACGGCTTTAAGGCCATCAAGTCAAGGATATGGCAAAGGAGAGGAGGGCAGGAGGTGTTTGAAAAAAAGTAAAGAGAGATCAGAGTGGAATCTCAGATTGGTGAAATATGGTCAGTGTAATTGCTCAGGTTGGGAGAGGGCTGATCATCATGACTTGGTGGGGCTGGCAAATTATCACAATTTATTTCTCCTTATCTTTAAGAAAGCACAAGACCTCCTCAGCACAAAGCTGAGGCATCCGTAGGTGTGAAGGAAGAATGTCATCTCTTGAATCCAAACTACTACTTCTGCTAAATATGCCTTCCTTCCAGCTCCTGATAAGACAATGATTTTGATCTGCTCAACTTCTAAGCTAGGAAAAAGATTGCACCTCAACATGCTGTGGCTTCATATGCAACGCATAATTAGTGCTACTCTCTTAATCAGCACCCCACACAGGGCAGAACTGTGGAATTCCTTAGTGACTGCCAGGGATCAAAGGGATCCAAACACACTTATTTTGTGCTTCTTTTAGTTCTTTAACTTATTTACAGTGTTCTTTAAATCAAAGGAATCACTTATTTCCACACACATGTCAAAAAAATCTCTCCATATTTAAATACTTTGTCATCAAAGCATCTTTCAGTTTACTCTGTTGTGGAAATGATGAAAAAGAAACACATCACATTTCAGTATTAGGCATGTTATGACAATTATTCTTTTTTCTCTGTTTCCTATGACAACTCTTCAGGCAAACATCAATCCATAGATGTTCGCCAACTTCAGAAGCAGTGTTTGGCCTATGACATCCCAGAGTTGCTCATCAATCAAGATATATTTGAGAGACAAGGTAGCATTTAGATACTGTGCAGTGCCCTGTTAAGCATACTTGTTCTGTACACAATACAAGTAAATAGTGTCATGCCTGGAGCTTCCAGAAGTCAAAACTATAAATTACTGGTAACCTTTGGCAAAGCTTAATTTATGCATTCCCATTCATGCAACAATCATGCCTGACTGGATCTGTTTATGAGTGATCTCAGACTAATTTCTTCTTTAATTCCACTGATGCATGCAGTAATGTTCTCTATTTTTGCTAATAAATGTAGAAGGTGAATCAGCTCCATATTATTCTCAATATTCTCTCCCACCCTCAAATTAATTATGTACTAGAGATGGAGTTAGGAACTGGGACTGAACTGAAGCATTTCGTTCCCACCTTCAAGTAGCTAAAGACTGATATATTCCTTGAAAAGCAAATTTGTATAATTTTTTTTTTTTTCTACATGAAAGGTCAGCAAAAGATCAAAATGAGAGTGACGAAAGCTTGAGATAAGGAAGAAAACTGTTCCCCCATGGTACTCACCGCATGTTGTCTTTTCTTTGGAAAATCAATGATTAGGACTTTTTAGAAAGAAAAAAACCTGATGGAAGTTTGAGACCTCTGCCAAGTCAAGCAGTTGGCGATCTTGGTCTCCTCCTCCACAGTATCCTCAAGATAAGAGGGCTCCAGATAACAGTAAAAACAAGACATACATGTAAGAATCTTCTAGGGTGGGTCACACAAGAATTTTCCTGTATAACTCTTCCAAATACCACAATTTTAATTCATTTTAAACTTCTGGTTATTAGAATAAGATGCATCCTTTTACCTTAAATTTTATCTGCATAAGATATAGGCACCTGGTTAAAATAAGGTAAACATTGTTAGTGAGGGGAGGACTGCTCTGGGTGTGTTGAACTTACCATTTTTTGGGTTTGCTGGGTGCTCTTCAACAGCACTTCAAGGGCCAGGCTGTAGTTTGCTGATCCAGTGCCAAATCTGGGGCAAAAGTTTTCCCCTGTTTTTTCTCATCTGTAGCTTTTAGCTGAAGAGTAGAGAGAAGAGGTGAAACTCTGGGATTGCTTTGAACATGTCACACTGTGCCATATATTTGAACAGAGAAAGCCTGCAGAAAGTTTCTAAGAATTGTAAGATTTTGTCCTCTGCTGGTAATATGATTGCTGTGACCACCCGGGGTCTAGCTGTGCAAGCCATTGAGGGGGTGATAATTTGTATTGAGCACATTTTATAAACTCACGAAAAAAAGGTCTAAAATAGAAATTTCATCTACAGTGACACATTTTTTTTTAGTTTGGAGTTGATCAGTTCCCTGCTGGAGAGCTGGAGTCTCACTTTTCTAGTCCAGTACAACCTCAAGATATTAAACCTCATGTTGTCACTGATGCAGGACTTCCTCCTACATCCATTATCTCCAGGACAGTGTAAGAGGTCGCTGGGCTGGATGTTTGGGCTCAGTAGTTTTATACAGTGGCAATCAAAATACTGAGGGAGCGCTTTCCTATACATGGGAAGTACCTGGACCTACATGACCATCACTGACTCTTATCCTCTGAATTGCTTTTCTGAACTTTGTCAGGATTTGTAACTCTTTGGTCTTTGCTATTCTTGAATGTGGAACAGAACTGAAGAGGATGCAGCAAACCTCCCTTGCATCTCACGTTAACATCTTGCTGGATATATGTTCTAAGTAAGGCAGCAGATATGTATGCCTGGAGAAGTGGAACGGTGGGTTGGTGGAACAGCCTGGCCAAAACTCCTTGTATTGTACAGAGAAATGTTTTGAGTGGTACTTCCTGGTGAAGGACAGCTTAGACTGCTCCCCTTGCTAAAGAGTCAGCGTTATGGATTCAGAGAAGTTGTCTGCTGTGACTTCTCCACATTCCCCTTTCAAAAGTAATGTTAAAAGGTGAGCCTCATCTGACCAAATGGAGACACCTAAACATATGGTCTCCACATCTAATCTACTTTAATAATCCACGGGAGAGTAATGAGCACTTCAGCTCGTTCTAAAATAGATACTGAAAATGTGCTAGCTGTGACACAACTTACAAGTGACTGTGCCTCCCTGTTGAGTAGAAAGAGAGACAATGGGGAGTGTTTCAGATACGGGTGTGGATCTTTAAGACTAGATTGAGACTCTAGGACCTGTCCTGGCAATGTTTGGCAAGACTTTTGAAGTGGAGATTTGCTGCCTAGGCTTCTTTTCACGGTTTTTCTTGTGTGCTCTGAAATTGCTACAATGAACTTTTCCTAAAGCATTTTTTTTTTTCCAAAAGGCAAAAGAGTTTTAAAGGCTTTTAGCACAAAAGTTGTGTAATACTAATTTACTAATGGTTTATAATTAACCTCTCCACTGTGTCATTTCAATAACATCTACTGTATTCAGAGGCACCACTAGCTGAGTACTGACATATTTGCTTCACCTTCTTCTCTGTGATTTAGCAGTCTTTGCAAAACGAGACACAGCAGATAACATTTTCCTCATAATTTACTTGGTGCTTGTGTACACTAAGTAAGAGGTAGCAAGAATGAAATTGAGAGAACTGTGCCAATAAAAAACTGCGTGTTAGAATTAGGCTCTTTTTATTTCTTCTAACTGATAGGCCCCTAATTAGGCAGTAATACTAGTGGAAATAGGATTGAGAAGAGCAGACATAGGACTTTGAATAAAACATAACTTTTACTTCCAAGCTAATGTTCTGTTTATCATCTGGAGCAGTGAGTGCTTGGAATTCTTTTGTGGACAACCAAACTGAAAAGCAGAAGAATGATTCAGACATCATAAGACATGCAATACAACAGCAAATACTGGTGCACTAATTGCTGTGCTACTCTTGGGTTAATTGAAAAAAATCTGTCACTATTTATTCTTCTAAGACTAACATCTAGTTTAGAGGCAAGCTCTATTAGTGGCTGCTTTAAAAATTAATTGACCGTATCACAGTATTGAGAAAAATTTGCTCTCAAAAGAGTTGCATGAAATCTGTCATTGTATTTCTCTGCAAAACCAACAAGGATGAGTCCCTAAAGGACTCTTAAGCCTTTTCACAAGTCAGCTGCATACAGAATAGAAATACATAGAAGCCCAGTACCATTTAATGTGGAGTTGTGTTGTTCATACAAATTCTTATCAATGCAAACAGCTATAGCATTTTATAGCCATAAAAGTCCTAGTCAGGCCAGGAACCAAAGTACTGGATGATCTGAAGATCCATAGAAGAACAGGTCCTCCCTTTCGCAGCCTTCAGCTGCCAGACCTGAGCTGGTTTAAATGTAAATGATATCTACCTTTATACAGGAAGTGCTTCTGGCTGTCCCAGGTAGATATTGCTTCTTCCATCGCCTCCTTTTCTAAACATCTGCTTCATGGTTTGAAGGACCTCTTGAGTCCTGCGATCCAAAGGCTGAGTTGGCAAAGTTCAGCCCTTCTGTGCCTGCCGAGCACTCTGCGATTCAGAGCAGCATCAGGCTGCGTGGGCTTTAGGGAAGGGATTATGCAAACCAGTAAATCCCAAATACTGCAGAGATGTGAACGTGAGAGCTAACCTAGTATTGCCCCTGGGCTCTAGTGCCTAAGCATTGGGCTTTTTCATAAAGAAAAGTGGATTCTCCTGAATTTCAGAGAGCGAAGCAAATGGGAGAACATGAAGAATCATAACAAACAATGCTTAGAGGACCACAGCAGGTGAGCAGTCAGAGCCATCTGTGAGGGTTATTGTTCTGCTTCTTGTTCATGCTCCTCACTCTGATATGGATCAAATGTAAGACACACTGAATTCTGGGGCTACTCCAGAAAATACAGCAATTTCTGGGACATTTTCAAAGACACTAATGTTATGGGTCCCTTCACCAGTAAAAGTCAAGTTCTTAAGTTTCTGCATATTTTATGTCATTGAAAGTTTGCTCTGCTGATTTTTTTATGCGTTTAAGGTAGATTTTAGATTTTCATCAAGCAAACTCCTCAAAGATTTGCTCCAGCTCCCTCTGAGGTGCAAACAAAATTAGGAACATGCAAATTACAACTGGACTATTGATAGTTCAAGAAAAATCAATTGTTATATCAAAAAGAAATTAGCCCTTTGGATGGTTTCAGCTCTGTTAATGTTTCTCTAATCTAAGACATAATAGCAATCTCTTAAGTAATTCAATATCATAGAAAGCAGAGCCGAATGCTCTTAGATCTGTCTTGTGTATTACACCAATCCAGTTCAAAAGCAGTTATTCTTATTAACAGAAATAAAATTATTAATATGAATGCTTTCCACGTCCTTGTGAAATATTCCTTCTTATATTCTAGTCTTCATCTATAGGAAAGGAAAGAAGAAAGGATTGTTTTCCTGATTAAAGTGGCCTGGTTGGAACAGAGTCAATAGCAAAAGTCCAGTTAATGGCAAGAGAGGCAATACTGGATTAAGGCCCTTTGAGAGACCAGTAGATTCAGCAGAAATTCAGGTCATGGTGCACTCTCATTCCTTCCAGTCTATTTTAAAGTTTCTAAGCAGTGACTGTCGTTCTTTTACTGATTAGATAAAACATTTTACTGATTAGCTAAAACATTTAGGAAAAAAAAAGGAATGTTTGATACCCAGTTATTGGAGGAAAAATGTGTAGGCATTAAAGCAGGAGAGTCAAGACTCATCCTATTTTGGAGTCTCCGGAGAAGCCCTTTTATTGTCCTTGCTCTGCTTCAATTTTTCTGTCTTTAGGTATAATATTTAGTCACCTTTCAGGAGTGTTGTGCTTTCCAGCCAGTTGGTCCCCAGTGTGTACTGGTGCCTGGGATTGTCCCATCCAAGGAACAGGACTTTCTGTTTCCCTGGGTTAAACTTCATGAGGTTTCTGTTGTCTTATTTCCCCAGCCTGCTGAGTTCTCTCTATGAATGGCGACCCCTCTGGTTTTATCATAGAATCATAGAATGTGTTGGGCTGGAAGCGACCTTTAAAGGTCATCTAGTTCAACTCCCCTGCAGTGAGCAGGGACATCTTTGACTAGATCAGGTTGCATCTCCAAATTTGTTCAGGGTGCAGCCTGTCCTATTACCCAGGTCACTGATGAAGGTGTTAGTATGACCCCTAGGATCCACCCCTGGTGACTGGCCTTCAGTTGTATTTTGGGCTGCTGATCAGAACCCTCTGGGCCCAGCTGTTCAGCCAGTTTTCAATCCACCTCACCATCCGTTTATCTAACCTGTACTTCATCTGTTTGTCTATGAGGATGTTATGAGAGACAGTGTCGAAAGTCTAACTAAATTCAAGATTGAACAATGTCAACTCCTTCTCCCCATCCACCAAGCGAGTCATTTCATCGTAGAAGGCTGTCAGATTTGTCAAGCATGATTTTTTCTTCCTAATTCCATACTGACTACTCCCAATCACATTCTTGTCATTCATATATATCTTTCGAACTGGTTTCCAGGAGTATGATGTACTTGCTACTATTCCATCACAGTTTTCCTCCATAAATCTGTGTGCACGCATATACACATATATACATACATAAGGGCAAATCAACACAAAAATTCTGCAAAGCCATAGGTGGTAAAAAATATGAAATAGTCACAGAAAAAATTTGAAGGTAGGAATTTGTAGGAGAAAATTGCAGATGCACACACAGGGCTATAAGGTGCTATATACAGTTAGTGTCCTGTTAAAATTTACTCTATTTGTTCTATATTCTGTTACATTACACAGGCTTAAGGAGGAGTTTGAGAGTCATCTCCTAACAACAGCTTTCAGTTCTCTGGAGAGGCCCATGGCTAAAAACTGCCCTGCTCACATATCTCGACTGAAGTATTTGTACTTGAAGGAGAGAATAATAGCTGCAAGGTCTGTCCTTCTTCCTGTCCTCAGGAGAAGAAAGGATTCCTTCAGCAGTGTATTTTTTCCCCTTGTCTGATTGATGAACTCCCCTATCTATTATCTGTGTGGTCTTTGCCCATTAATCCCTTATCTAATAAATCAGTTTGATTTTGACGTTCTCTGTCTTTTGAGCAAAACCTCCAGGGTAGAATCCGAGCTTTGCTCTCTAATTCTGGAAATGAGTCAAATACAAATGTTCCTCTAACTTGTATGACAATTTTGGCTCTATCTGCACAGAACTTCTCTATTCTTTTGGACACAGTATTTTCTTCCATGTCTGTGGTATACTGCATAGCTCCCTTTGGTGCACAGGGCTGTCTTCATAGCTCGTATATTGGGCTGGAACTCCAGGGAATTGTAAACTTGGTAAGCTCTCTGCCAAAGACAGAAATTTGATGCCTTGGACTTAATAAGGTGGTAACTCAGCACCATATGTCCTGGTGGATTAAAAATTTGAATTCAGTAGGGTCCAACTGTTTGATGGCATTGTTAGATTTAGGTGTGGCACACAGTACAGCATGGGGTGGTATTCCTGAAAAGCGTGAAAAGATTTTTTGATCTCTCAGGATCTGTTGCTACTACAGACTTTTGGGCTGCCATGAAGCTGGAGGAGCTCGTTCCCACAGCCTTACCTCTGCATTGTACTGGCAATTATTTGTGGACTCACAAAACTTCAGTGGTGAGAGTTCAGCTCACTGGCTGCCCTTACTTGGTGTATTGACACGAATGAAGGAGTGTCTTGGAGACATGAGTGAGCAGCTGGGGTCAGACTGTGCTTAAGATCAGCAATGACACTGAGGAAAAAAAATGATGTGGGGTTTTCATCACTAAGACATTTAAAGGAAAACCAAATGTCTCATTCTGCGTAGCGTGCGATGTTTTTAAAGGTCGCTGGGATGCAGCTTGAATGGGAGCAACTCCCAGACAGGAAGAAAAAGTCCCAAATAAGCAAAATCAAACCAACGTGCTCAGTGCAAGGCTGCACTTTAGAAAAATCAATTGGCTCCAGAAACTCACTGAGTCAGAAGAAAGGGTAACCTTGTGAGGAAGGCATGAAAGCCAAACACATCAAATTCCGATCTTATACCGTAGCAGATTCTGTCTGTGAATGGTGACCATCCTGTGTCCAGGCCATTGAGATCCGGGCTGTGGGCTGTGACGCCTCTGCAGATCACCTAATGGCACGATTAACACCTAAAGGAACCCACTAGACAAGTGTTATATGGCTAAACAAATCTCCAAATAGGTGAAGTCATTCCGCATACAAATTTGTATCTAGAGAAAGGGCTTTCTGATTCTGAAAGAGAGGCATGAGTTGGTGTCCTCCTATTCTGGTGCCGTCCCAGCTGTGGGAGCCGAAGAGCAGCATCCCTCTCTCCCTGTCAGAGGGAAGCAGCAATAACCCTGCTGATTCCTTACAGAAATCTTCCACGGGTGGAATCTACCTGTTTCCTACACAGGATGTGATGGGTAAACCTCACACTGTTTTTGATAGCGCTTGTAACCAGTGTCACCCGCCCAGTTGTGAAGCTGCTGTGCTTCTGGAGCCCAGCCGTCGTAATGATGTTGTGAGCTGAAGCCACATGCACCAGTCTTTATTTTTTGTTGCTCTCTTGTGATCTCTCTTCACTGTGCTCCAACCTTGCCCAAAGCCAGATGGCTTGGGCTGGATTTTTTAGGAACGTTTCTGCCCTGGGGCAGTTCTCTCTTGACTCTGTCTCCAGTATTTCTCAGCTGTATGTGCATGTGCTCAGCTGGAGAAACAATAGTGTCTCTGCAAATTAATTCTTTTTTATATTTTTTCTTCTGGAATAATATATTTATAGTTACCTGAACTGCTTCTGACGTAGGCCAGTGTGAAGTCAATCACTCACTGCCACCTTTCATCCTGCTGTTTTATCAGAGAATTGCTTCAAATGCACTTACCTTGCAAATTGCACAGCAAGAATTCACTCTTCCTTAAGGGTCATTTAAAAAATAGCTTCAAAGAAGGCATTTTCTAGTCTAAATTGCCTCTATTCTTTTTCAAATAAAAGACTACTGCCTACAACAGATGAGCACGCATGAAAATCCTGAATCCAGACATGCCTGGATTTCAGGCTTTTTCAAGCCTAGGTCCAAACTAACTAGCTAGAACTTCATTTTCATTTTCTTTCTCTTTCTGAGGCTTATTCATTGCCAGTAAGTAGAAGAAAAACGTATTCTCATGCAAGGGAGGGAACCTTTTAGTGAGTAATTCGCAATGGGAATAATCCAATTATGAGAATTATTTGAAAAAATAATGGATTCTAAGCTACCTTTTTGCAGAGCTACTGACTAACTTTGCAGAAATAGAGAAATCAATGTAAATAATAAATCTGTCGCATTCCACAGCTTGTGCTTAGCATGCTGAACGGCAGATGACATTTATTTAAACACAAAACAGGTTGATCCTTTTCTTACCAAAAAAAAAACCTATCTGTGTAAGCAACAAGGCAGTTCCAAGAGATAATAGCCCCACAGAAAGAGAGCATTAGGAGCATTCACCCCCACCTAATAATAATAGAAATGATTAGAGCATGATAGCTGATAGTCTGTGCCTTGTTATGTACTGGAGATGAAGGAGACTGAGCTCACACTCCTGGTGAGTTCTGCCTTCTCCTTTGGCTTCGCAAGCTCACGGCAGCTCTTTGGTGAACCTGGAGATCTACATCTCTGCTGAATACAGTCACCAGGGTTTTGGACTTCTGTTGTTCATTAAGGTGAGCTAGTAGGAAAGCTCTCTTGTCTCTAGAACTGACAGAGCTCTACTGATGCAGGCCTTTCAGTTTTTGCCCAGCAATTCACCTTGCAGAATAGGAAACATGAAGCTGTTGTTCTGCCTTCCTTTCCCTTGGCCTGACCACTTCATAAAATCCCACTTGAGATTAGTCATAGCTATCTCTAAGCAGTTCAGCTTGCCTTTCTAGCTCAGTCTGGCAGCTGAATTGGCTGCCACAGCTGAAGGACGCCAGTAAGTGATTTAAGAAGTAGCTCATAGTTCATTAGTTCATTAGCTATTTCATATCTCTTCACGCTGTTTCCAAACCATTTCATTTATTTTTCTGGGACACAAACAACCCTGAAGTGCCCATCTTGTTTAGCAAATACATTTATTTATTCCTTATTATCATCCATACCATTTTGCAGAGACAGGTGCCGTCTACACAGCAGTTACAGCCTAAACTTGTACTAGTCCTCGTAATAAACTTCTTCTACCTAATCAGTCGGCCTGTATTCACTGGGCGCTTTTCATACTTGCTACATGCCACTGCGTAGCACAAACCAAAATACATCAAATGAGAGAGGAAGAGGGGACAAAGGAAGTGAATCGTGGTAACAGTCCAGTATGACATGTGTGCATTAAGTAGCAAAGGGCGCAGAATCCGATTTTGCATCTTTTCTTAGTGCCATGCTGGAATCATAGAACCATAGAATGTTAGGGAAGAGAGGTGTTAATATTCACACTCTCCTGCAAACTCTTGACCTTGTATTTTTAGCTCTAAAAAAATCTGCAAAATGTATCTTTGGTGGTCTTTGTAGCTCTTGGAGAACTCAGAGGTCAGGAATGCCTTTGAAGATGCATGCAGCACTCCACAGATTTACTTGATCTGACACGGGTTACAGCCAACAACTGACTCCACCTAGGCTGCCTGTGTGATGATCCCAGTTTCAAAAGGCAGGAAGCCCAGTGTGAGACCAGCTTGGATCCAAGAGATGCGTTAATGCCAATTGTGCCCCTCCGCAAAGAAGCCAATACACCAAACCCAGCCTTTATTTCTGTGAAGCAACGTCTGAGCTAAAACATACTCTTCAAAGTACTCCATCCATGGCATGGATAACATGCAGCCCAGATGGTCCAGATGATAATTCAGAAATGCCTCTGTAAGTGCAAAAGTGTCTAGAAAAAGGCAACGAGTCTTGTGAAGGATCTAGAAAACAAGTGCTATGAGGAATGGCTGATTGAACTGTGATTGTTTAGCCTGGAGAAAAGGAAGCTGAGGGGAAACTTCATCGATCTCTATAACTACCTGAAAAGGGGTTGGAGACAGGAGAGGGTCACCCTTTTCTCCTTAGTAGCAAGCGATAAGACTAGAGGAAATGGCTGCAAGTTGTGCCAGGAGAGGTTTAGGCTAGATATTGGGAAGAAGTTCTTCACTGAAAGGCTCATTGGGCATCAGAACAGGCTGCCCAGGGCAGTGGTGGAGTCACCATCTCTGGAGTTATTTAAACAACATATTGACCTGGTGCTTAGGAACATGGATAGCGGTGGCCTGGCAGTGCTGGGCTGTTGGTTGGACTCAATGATCTCGAAGGTGTCTCTCAACCAGAGAGATTCTGTGATTCTGTGACTCTGTGATGCCAGAACTGTTCAGTGGTGCTCAAGGAAAGAAAGTGATGGGAGCTGTGTGGGGGACACTTCAGTGGCTACGTGTTACACACATTGCCAAAACAGACAGGAAATCTCCTGGGGCAGACGGTACTAAAATTTTCAGCACTCACAGCTGAATCTATTAGGTAGTCAACCAACATGGAAACATATAGAACATAAATATATTTGTACTCATTTCTCTTCCCATCCTGTGAAAAAAACACTTCATTTTTCTCCTAGGGTCCCAGAAATGTTGCTTGCTTCACATAGTTTTCTTCACATCAAGTTCTTTCTGAAACATCTTTGAGTGAAAGAAAACTGATTAATCTGCCTTGGCACTTTGGTGGTTTTTGGAAAACATTGCTCATAAGCTGATCAATATACTCTATTATTTATGCTTTCTTTACTCTGATATGCAGAGATCTTTCACCCTCTCTTTTGCATCCGAATTGCTGAATATTTTCTACAAAGTGTTAAAATAGGTAGCACTTTGCTATTACTAATCGACAGTGTCTAAGTTCTTCAGAGGACATAAGAGATATCCCATGGCTGTCAGAACGCGTGTGGTTGCCAGCTGATGTTTATGCATTTACCTGAAGGCAGCTTTCTGATACTGTGTGGATATAGTGAAGCAAAGTTTATGAATTTCCCAAGTCTTCTGATTTTAATAGCCCCTGCAGTGAGCTAAAGATAGGCACTGTAATCAAATGTGATCTGATTTTGTGCTATTATCGCCCTCAGACATCAGCCACGTGTGTTTGAAGGCAGGAGCTTTAAAGTAGTGTCACCACTGTCTGGTAACAATGACAGCACATCACAGGAAGAGTTGTGCTGAATAAGGAGCTCTGTTGCAATAAAAAATGTCTTGTCATCGTAATAGCTACTTTGCCGGTGTCTGCTTCCATGTAGAGGTTTTGCCTGGAGTCTTCTGCAACCATCTGCATCCAAATTTAAACAAATATAATCTGTTTGTTTAAGTCTAGACCTGTAAGGCACCCATCCCCACTGCAAATTCTAGCTCTTCAAGGACTCGTGGCTCCCAGGAGGACATAGTGGCAGAGTAGAGGCATCCTGAAAAAGAAGCGGGTTATAAAACAGCTTTAAACTTTAAGTGGCTGTCTACAGGAGATATGTTTTGGAAACAGCAGGGGTGATTCAAAACAGGGACAAGGATAGAGGCAAAAGCTGAGCAATGGGGAGGATCCAGGGTCAGGTGTTTGAGCTATCTGACCCTTTTTTGTTTAGCATTTGTGAGAAACTATTTGGTTTTCTTGGATTGAGGCACTGTTTAGTCACAACTATGTCTCAAGAGCCTTCCTAAGGTCAGGCACTCCTTGCTAGACAGTATGTACTGATGACAAATCTCAACCCCCAAAGCATTTACAACTAAAAAGACAAGGGAAGGGAGGAGATAGGAGAAAGAGAAGGAGGGAGTGCTGGCAAAGGAGAAGGTTAGATCACCTGAAAAGGAAAAAAATAAGGTCAAGTTAGACTTCACTTTATACATTTTGTTGTACTTAATGCGGTATGCAGCAGCTCTGAAAAGGCAGGTAAACTCAAAGAAAAGTGCTCCTCTGTGCTGTCATGCCTCTATTCATGGTTGGACTAGACAAGGTGATACCTGTTTCAGCCCCTAGGACTCTGCACTGTCTCTCTGAGGCAATGAGTGCAGGAGCTGCCACACAGATTATCACAGCAAAAAGCAGTTTTTAAAGCCTCAAGCATAACAATTAACTACTCAACCACATGGAGATATAAGACAGCGAGAGAGGAGGTCACCAAGAGACCTTGGTGACATAATTAGATTATCTAAAAGACAAGAAGAGGAAACAGAAGGATGAGTCAGGCTATGGAGATACATGGGAATTAAGATTAAACCATCTAAATTGTGATATGGGAATTCAGAATGCAATCAGAGAGAACAGCTCACCCAACTTGTCACACAGGTGCAGACTATCAAATCTTGGTGCCCTCTTATTTGTAGGAGGGATTTTTATGGTGTGGTTGCATGGCTATGCGGTGGAGCAACAGTAGATAACTACAGCACCAACTAAGGACAGGATCCACGAGCCAAGCTGCCTGCTGTGCTGCCCACAGAATGGGTTTTTTCAATGCTACTAGGAGAAGGGCCCTCAACAGGCAGCAGACTGGGTGAGTGTAAGTGGACAGATGTGTGAATACTTGCCTTAAACATTTCTTGTCATTTTACAAATCCCCAGCTTGGTCAAAAAACAAGACTGGTTTGTGGTCCTGTGTGGCAAAGTGATAAGTGCCAAATGGAATGTGGTAGAGGGGATCTGATAAACAGATGCCTCAAACAGCCCCAGCACCCGAATATATGCATGAGATCAGGAATCTTGCTGAGGCAGGATGGCCTTGTCTCGTAGCACATCTCCCAAGGAGACAGACCAATTGCACATGTTAATGAGGATTATCGAAAACAATGAAGTGCCTTTATCCCTACCTGACACACTGCAGAAAAGTGTGTGTAAATGAGGGACATTAGACACAAGCGATGGCTGAAGCAAGAGACAGAAGAAAGCACTCAGAAGAGAAGAAGCAGCATGTAGACAGAGATGAAGACACCAAGAAGAAGTGCAGGAGGAGGGAAGTAAAAATGACAACATCCCTGTATCCTCGTTGGCAGGACCAATGCAGGAACCCGGACTGGTCATCTCTGTAATCTCAAGAAAGGTGATTCTCCCCCTTTACTCTGCTCTTGTGAGACCCCACCTTGAATACTGTGTCCAGTTCTGGTGTCTCCAGCATAAAAGGGACACAGATCTATCGGAGCGCATTCAGAGGAGGCCACAAAGATGATCCAGGGGCTGGAGCACCTCTGCTATGAGGACAGGCTGCAGCAGCTGGGATTGTTCAGCCTGGAGAAGAGAAGACTCCGGGGGGACCTGATAACTGCCTTCCAATACCTGAAGGGAACGTACAGGAAGGCTGGGGAGGGACTTTTTACAAGAGTGTCCACTGATAGGACAAGGGGAAATGGGTTTAAGTTGGAGGAGAATAGATTTAGAAAGAAATTCTTCAGTCCGAGGGGGGCGAGACTTTGGAATAAATTGCCCAGAGATGTTGTGGCTGCGCCCTGCCTGGAGGTGTTCAAGGCGAAGTTGGACAGAACCTTGAGTAGCCTGATCTAGTTGAGAGACATCCCTGATCATGACAGGGCGGGTGAATTAGATGATCTCTAAAGTCCCTTCTAACTTAAGCCAGTCTATGATTGATTCTATGATTCTATGATTCTGTGATTCTTTTTTTTCCCTTTCCCCTTTCTCACTGAGTAATGCAAGGCCTATCATACTGCTTGCTTAAGTACAATACTGTTAGAAGTTGTTATGTGTCCTTTTTCCTTGTTATCATTAAGTAACATGCAGCTTGCTGCAGTTTGTTGTATAGCTAGTCTTTTCCTGATTATCATTAAGTCATAGTATATTGCCTGCCCTAATGTGTCTTTTAACTGTTATTGTGAGTCCCATCTATATATTGTGAAACTAATAAGTATTTGTGTATGGACCTTGAGAGTTGCTTCACGGTTGCCCACTCCGTTGGGTTATTACAAATCTAAGTCACTTGTCCCCCTCCTGGGTGGGACGTGACAATGGGGTCTACGTCAGAGAGGGCAGGAACTGGGAGAGTGGAAGAGTAGCTGAGAGATGCGCAGATGAGAGAAGACATGAATACTGGGGAGGACCAGTTTGGCCAGGATGAGAAGAGCATTGGAGCTCAGAAAGCCTCTGCAGCCCTCAGAGTGCTGCACAAAGAACTGCACAACCAAGCAGGTGGCTCCCAGTGAAGGAATGAAAACCCCAGTGGAAAGACCACCCTGATCCTGGGGCTGGAGTTAACTCTCACAGCAGAGCCCTGGGTAGCGTCTCTCACTATGTTGCTTGCTCTGTCTCAGAAAGATCAAGTTTGGGGGTTTCAGCCAAGATGGTGGATTTCCAAACATTCATACACCTTCCATTGCTGAAAGTCTGTGGCACAGGAATGGCCAGGGCTGGGACTTTTCTCCCTACTACCGGCCTCTGCCAGCACAAAGCTGCACGATCAGTTAAAGAGGTGGATTTCAGAGGAAATGTTCTTTGAGTGCTTTTCAGGCTTGTAACACAAAATTCAGCGATTAAAAGAAAAAAGGAGTTTCTCTGTTTTGTCATTTGATCACAGCTATGCTTGCTTCCTGCCAGCTTGTCAAAGCTTAGTGACAGCAGATGGATCCTGCCAGTCTTGCTGCCAGTTCCTCTAATAACAGCTCTTGATAAATCTTCCTTCAGGTTTTCTTCCAAATGGACCTGAACTAGAACCCTGGATCTGAACACCTTCAGAGGCTGTGAGAGGTGTGCTAGTCCAAATCAGAATTGAGGTCTGCTCCATTTTGTGTTGCAACTAGTCTCAAAATGTAGAGTTAGCCATCAGGGGACTTCGGGATGTCCAAACCCCAGACCTGGGTCTGGATCTGCACAGCATGTCTGGACTGTCACAAGGCACTGGGTGACTCTGATTTGCCAAGTTATTGCTCATCCAATCAGCTACAGAAAATGTGCACTCTCAGGTCATCGTGAATGTAAAATAAATTCCATTAGCACAAACCTGCTTTTATGTAAGAACATGCTTTTACAGGGGTTGAAACAAGCACTTTTAGCTTCATGTTTTCTAATGGGCTCAGAGCCATCCATCAGCCGGTGGCTGAGTCATGAGCAGCAGCAGCTCATTATGCATCAGTATCTTGATTGCTTGTTGCTTTGACGAGTGGTGCTGCTTGCACTTTGATGTACCGATAGGCTGTATTTGCAGTGGCAATTGCTTTTAGCTTTCTTACTGTTATTACTGCTACTGTTAATTGCAGTCTGGTGGCTCTCTGAAGTGGCTCCATTCAAGAAGTTAGAAAGGCTTTATCTGGGGGCTGAAACCTAAGGAACGGTGCTGCTCATCCACCACATCAGTGTGTGGAAGTATGGGGTCACGGCTCAGAAGCACAGCCACAACCAGGCTCACAGAGGTTCTTCTGTCTATAGGATGTCCATAGGATGGCCAGTGCCGTCACTCTGTGAGAAGCAACTGTGATTTGCGAAGGCAGAAGTGTGAGGTCTTTAGGAGTCCTGGTGCCCTGAGGTAGAAGGGGTGTGGGCAGATTTACTGCCGACGAGCTTCCAGAGAGCAGAGCAGAACTATGCAACCGTTATTTTGAGAACATCTCATTGTAATTGAAGAAATCGCCTTCGAGGAGAGGTTCTTTTCTCTGCCTGTGTGGGTATCCAGTGTATGGCTGCTTTTACACAAAGAGTTGTACACAGAGAGGCTCAGGCAGTACAGAAAAATGACTACTGACAGCCACATCTCAAATGGCATCACAGCTAACTACCCAGCATTGCTTTCTACAGCCAGGATTGATGAGGGCTTTTAATAGTACTGACCCTGCACATTGTAATTACTTTCTTCTGAAAGAAAACTTCATTTTAAGTTTATCACTGAAATCCGTTACTGGAAAACATGGAAATAATTACTCAATACCCTGATTTCCACCTAATGGGTTCATCCTGAGAGAGATTTATTCCCTAACTGGGTGAGATTACTTTTGTTCTATTTTTATTTTATTATTTTTAAGCTTTTAATTCCTTTTAATTTATTTCTATTTTTATCTTCTACCTTATTTTTAATTTTATAATTTAAAGTAAGTGTGGGTGTTGTGGTTGATAGCATATAAAAATCCTGATGAGCTGTTTCTCCTGGGATTTTTAGCTCTAACTAATTTTGCTTTGTACCACTAGCAACCCATTCCTCAGATGTGCTCCATAAATGTCATCAGACATTCTCTTGTTCCAGTTTATGGCACTCTGGGGATAAATTTACCTGCTGAAGTCTGAGTCATCACTTCATCTACATCATGTTGTGTACACAATGTCTTCTCCCTAACCCAGCCATCCCAATCTTCTCAGCTCTTCCTACGTGCCATTAAGCATTTGCATTTCTTGTCCCTAGCTGCTCTGCTTTCCACTGTGTTCTCTGTAACAACAGACCTCAAAAAGAACAGAGTGTTTCAGGTGAGGGTGTGCATCAGGTTATGTAAAAGAACTTAGAGATTTTTCTGCTGTTTTTTCACTGAGCTGAATATTGCATTTTATTGTTTCTTTTTTTTTTTGACTACTGCAGGGCACTAGGCAAAGCACCTGCAGCAGTGTACTTTCAAGTGGTCCTGGAAATGTGGTCGAGTAACGAGCCAGGGGCGTAATTCAAAGTACTCCTTTGCTGGTGGAGTCCCCAGCCTTTGTCAGCGCTGCACTGTGCCTGTCCCAGCACTCCCTGCCCCTCCGGTCCGTGCGATGTATGGCTGACTCCTATACCCCACGCCTGGTGGGAGTCCTTGTGCTCCCCTGTTCCTGCCATACAAGCAGTTTGCTGACAGCCAAAATCCACTGCTGGGTGGAAGAGCCTTGTTTCATCCCAGCACAATGTCACATCTCCAAACCATGAGGTCTTTTCTGGCAGAAGACCGAAGCTGACCTGTAACCCCCTGACAGCACCTCCCACCTTCCCACCCCGTGGTCGTTACTGTGACAGTCATCTCCAGTTTCATGCAATTATTCTGTTAGAGCCTCCTTTTTCTTGCATTGAGACTATAACATCAAATCTCATTACTCTTTTACTCAGAAGAAAAAGGTCCTGACTGTTTCAAAAGCAAACGATTTACAGTAGTGGGCAGGTGCTCACAGTATCTAATTTACAATTTGTTAACGCCAGTAGAGTTTTACTGAGAGGTTATTTCACCTTCCACAGCTACTGCGTCTCTGACAATAATTATTAAAAACTCCTTTTGGTTAGAATGGTGTAAATTCCTTGCCAGCACAGAGAGGCTTTATATTTGAGGTTAATAAAATGTAACATTTCATTCCAGAGATCACAGTTTATGTCTCATGCTGTAGCGTTCTTTGCTTTTCCTCTGGGGTGGAAAACGGCTAGCAAAAAGCGTTAACATAGACACATTACTTTAGAGCTGTCCATGTCTATATTTGCTTTCATGCAGAGCCAAAAAGGGGACGCCTAGGCTTAGCAAGCTGCAAAGCTTTAAGAATTACAATGAGCTAATACGACTGGACAAAAAGTGTCAGAAAAAATGTATATATTTTTCAAAAAGTGGCAAAAGAAAGTTTCTTTTACTCAAAAGTTGCTTCTAGTTCAGAGAGATTCTGGTTTTAGTATAGAGGGAGATGCTCTGTGGCATCTACTCTGCTGTGAGCTTTAAACCATTGGCTGAAGAAGTCAGTTTGCTGTCTGAGTCCTTACCCAGAAAAGCAGCTACGTGAACATAGAAAATAGGGACACACACAGATCTTCTGCTGTGTTGGGAGAGTGAGACTGACAGCAGTAAAATGAGTTTTTCTCATAGTTGAGGAAGAAAAAAAAGGTGAATGTGGGTAACAGAGGCAAGGGCGAGCAGCTCAGATGTCAAGCTTGGAGATGGACATGGAAGGAACAGCTACCCCTTTTTGAGATTACGTACTCCTTTTAAAATGCATAAGGCAGCTCCATTTAGTGAATATAACTCCATATAATGGAAGAAACCAAGATATAGGAAGAAAACATGAATTTTTGGTACTAGATGTCTCAAAGTGTAGCATTTGGTGAAGACATGCCATGGGAGGGTAGCAGCCAAGAAGCCAGCCGCAGCAGGAGAAAATCCATTTTGTAGTGCTGAAATTCAGTGCAGCTTCATTAGCATCTCAGAGTCTCATCAGCTCACAGTTTAGCAGCCAACGTTTTCCCTGGTAATCACAGGCAAGAACTATGTCATACTTCGAGAAAAAAAAAAATTCTGAATGAAATCCTTGCTGTTCCAGTTTATGCAAGAGTTCATTACATTTCTCTTACACACATGGTAAATAGGACAGTTCTTTAGGATCTTGCTCAACACAATCACCTTTGTTTGCATGAGACACCCTTAGCTGCCCAGAGGGCTTTGGAGCAGACCTGTGGACATAGAGGGGACCTGCTGTGCTGCTCAGGTACAAAATGAAAGGAGAGAAACACAGTGAAGAAATCTCCACACTGTTTCAGCCTGAAAACATCTTCACAGAGTCACAAATTCACAGAATCACAGAATGTTTGGGGTTGGAAGGGACCTCAGAAGATCATCTAGTCCAGCCCCCCTGTGAGAGCATGATCACCCGGAGTAGGTCACTCAGGAACGTGTCCAGGTGGGTTTTGAAAGTCTCCAGAGAAGGAGACTCCACAACCTCTCTGGGCAGCCTGTGCCAGGGCTCTGTCACCCTCACAGTGAAAAACTTTTTCCTAATGTTTATGTGGAACCTCCTCATCTCATTCTCCATGGTGCTACATAAATAGAGCATCATCACCCCAACTGTATAGATGGGGAAACTGAGTCATCCAAAGCAGGGAAACTGAGGCACTCAAAGCAGGCTGGAACTGATTCTGGATTCAGGGTCTTGAGTGCATCTGTCTACAAGTGGCTGGGGACCTGACCGCCTGTTATAAGCAATGCAGATGTGGGATGTGATCCATCTACCTAAATATGGGGCACCTAGTGGCGCTGGAATTCCTTGGAGTCTGCTCTCTCGCCTTGCTCTGCCACTGCAGGAGGGCATGTGCCTCTCTTTGGTCTTGTTCCATATATAGCACTCCCCATAGATATGTCCCAGGTAACTCAGGGCATGTAAAAATGCTTTTTTTTCTATTTTTGACAGATTATTTCTGCGAATCCCAGCTTTGCAAACCTCACCTGTTCAGACAGCTGGGTTTCTTTATGCACCTTGAAAGCCTTGCAGCTCAAAGTATAACTTCTACAACATTGGTATAATGCCCTTACTACTTCATGGGAGGTTCTCAGCATAGAGAAGGAAGGCATAAGTGGCCGTGGACTCTGTAGGTAGAAACCACTGATGGAGAAGAGCTTTTCATTGTTGTCATATCAACCCCCCCCAGCTCCTGTCGCTGTCTTATTATGAAGCATCACATATGAATGAAGGCATCTCAGCATTTCTCATCTAAACTGAAAAATCTTTGGATCGAGCACTGTCTCTACACTTCTGATCATAATCTAACCCTGTACAGTCACACCACTAGAGACCTAAGGTCAGACCTTGTTTGGGCAATTTCGTATTTGAAGGCAGCAATGTCTTTTCTCATAAAGCTGCAGAAGCTGGTTGGGGGCACCCACACAGGTAACCCCCTTTGTCATATCTGGTCTCTCTGGGTACAGAGGGCTGGATTAGTTCTGAACCCAGGGAGAAGTGCAGCATGGTCTGTCTGATAGACTCAGCGACACAACTGTCACACTGGGCATGAAAGGGTGTGTGAGAGAGTGACAAGACTATCTCATTTCTGCACAGAGGTTCAGGGTGCTTGTGGGAGTTCTATGGTGCTCAGGTGTGATGATCCTCAGGTCATTGTAGATCTCCAGCAGATGTCTGAATGTCCTGGAAGGAACTGGCTCTGACATGAGCTATTGTGATCTCTTATGGCTCAGAGCAGTAGAAGGTCACAGACACTGTAATACAGAGTTCAGGACCCCAACCTTTTTTGACATATAGGCTGACACTCCCCTAAGACCCAGGCAGGAGCTATCTCTTGTTTGCATTTGGCTCATACCAATCCCTGAGCGACTTGGTTTTTTCACAGTCTTTTTTGCCAGCAGGTCATTTTACTGTGTCACATGAAATATTTCCTAGCCAGGATGACCAGGTTTTTCTTTCTTATATTATGCTCTTGCATTTTGGCAATGAGGTGAGGCTATAATTTTTGCTTTGCCATCGATCTCTATGCCCACATCTTCACTGACCTCAGTTGCTCCCAAGAACTCAGCCCTGTAAGGGCATTTGGGATGATCTCCCTTTACCAATAAGTGATAAGAGCCCAGATCATGGGATGGGTGACACAGGGAGCAGGAACCACCTCCGAGTCATAGCTTGGGGAAGGAGGAAGGCTGCAGGCAAGGCTGGATGCCTTAGTTGTTGTGCGTACCACAGATTTACACATGGGAACAGTCATCTTTGTTCCCTGCAGCTTGAAGCCAGTACTGATGCTGCCTCTGGGGTAATGGCACATTCATCCACATCCAGTGCCACATAGGAAGTGCTCTTTAGGAGATGGTCTCAGCAGGGGCTGGCCAGGTAATTATAACTGTTGCTGATACTTCCTTTGGTGGCCCACCTGGAGTGTGTGCAGGAGATGGGCATAGCTGGATGCAAGAGCCAAATGGTGAAAATGGCCAGGAAATTTGAATTTGAAGTCATTGACATGGGCATGGTGTCAGGACAACAGATGCAGCCTACGTGTCTCTCCAGATACTGGATGTCTGGATACACCCCTGAGTGTTTGGTTATAGAAATAACCTCTTTGTGCTTTTCCTTTTTAGCCTTTGGAAAAAAAAAAATCCTTCTATTAGATTACAGAAGTTAATATCTGTGTGTAGGCAGATGGATATGACCCACTGTGAAAACTTATTGAGGAAGAGCAGGTTTCAGAAGAGGTTGCTTTCTGTTTTAGATCAATAGAGGTGTTATGACTCGTTGAATAGTTCCAGAGCTGATCAACATTGGGGTGGAACAACCAAGGAAAACACTGGGTTAGCTGGGTGACAGTGTGGCTCAGAGTGACATGTCCTGCACAGGACCAGGGTAAAGTCAGGCATATTCTTTAAAATACGTCTTAAAGCTGTTGTCCCACCTGCCAGTTACTGACTGGTCTTTCATCTTTTTCGTGAAATGATGGATGTAGGGACCTGACAGCTGTGTCCTTATTCCTGTCAATCTCCTTGAATTTCCTCTTTCTGTTAGAAAAATTGTTCTCCTCTTCTGGATGCTACAAAAGGTGGATGGCTCCACTGTCCAAAACCCTGCGCAAACTCTGAGCCCCAGTAAAAGAGTGGGCAGTCGGCGAGGTAGAAGCAAAGGCTTATTTCTCTGGAGTGCCACTCTAGGTGGTGTATTTTAGACAGATAAGGTCTGTTGCTCTACCAAATGCAAGCTTACATGTACACACTCCTCCCAACTTACAAAATGGTGGTTTTTTTGTTTCTGTTGTTTTTTTTTTGTTTGTTTGCTTTGTTTTTAAATTACCATTGTCTCCATCTGGTAGCATCCTGCAGGACCAAGCTGTATTTGTGTGGATATTGGGATCAGGACGCAGAGTACAGCCTCTTCTTGCACATCCCAATTCGGGTTTTGTTTTTCTGTTTACGTGGTAGAGATAAATGAATTCATGCCATCTGCCCCCACTTCCAAACGGAACACATCTGTGTGAGACAGCAAGAGAGGGACGCGTGGAGGTGCTGAGGTTCCCAGCACAGAGGCGGTGGTGTCAGCGTGCACATCCTGAGGAGAGCGGCCAGGGAGCTCTGTGCTTCCAAAGAGGTGCCAAATGATGGGTGTGGGAGCCAAACTACGTGCACCCAGTTTGGAAAATCTTGCAGGAATCTTGGCACTCGCCTCCTAGCCTCGCCTCGATATAAACAGCCTTTTTTTTTTTTTTTTTTGTCAGAAATCTGCCTACAGATTCCCCCTCTTCGTTTTCTCTCCTGACTGCGTCTGCAGATGAGAGCTTTAGTGCTTCACAGTAATACAGGTTGTTTTTAATTCCAAATACCAGCAAGAGGTCTCCCTAACATACAGTGCATGTATAAATAATATATATATGTGGCTTTTGATGGTTATAAAATTAGGTGGGCCATACCTCCTTTCTTGTATAACACTTTTCCTCCTAAAAAATCAAGTGTGATTTCCTTTGAAAAGGTCTCCAGTCCTAGCGAAAGGAAAGGAAACCAGATTGCTGAACGCCAGTACCACCAAATCTCTTGTGGAGGCTTCCTGAAACATCAGCACTACTGTTGTTTTTGAGTTGTGCATAAAGGAGCACAAATGCCCCTGTGTGCAGTTTAAAATCTGGCACTAGAGCATTTCCTCTCATCTCCAACTCTATATTCATCTTTCCCGCTCCCTGCTGCACTCAGTGTATTTCTTCTGCTGTGATGGTTTTCACAAAACCTTTTTGGCAGCCAGAAGTTCTCGCAGCTTGGGCTGTGCTGGCACTTAAGCCCCTTGAAACATCAGCCACTGCGTCTGACTTGATGAAGCACATTGAAAAGGAGGGGGGAAAGCTCTTTGCCAAAAATAAGTCAGTGCAAGTGGTTCTAGGTTATATCTGAGGTGTCAGTGCCCAAGAGGTCTTCCCTGCTTCGGGGTCCTGGGATGGTCTCAAGACTGTGGCTCAGGCCAGGGATGCCATATCCCTTTTATTTGGATAAAAACCCTAGGGGGTGGAGGGAGCAGGAGCTGCTCTGGTCTGTCCTCAGTCTTAGGGGTACCAGATCTGTTGGTATTCTGGCCCCATGTTTTTTTCAGAGACTTTGTGTCTTCTTTATGGCTAAACCAGCTGCATTATAGGAACAGGGAGAGAGCTATAGGGAAAGGAGAGTGGTTCATGAGTGAGCTGAATGCAGGACCTACCTCTGGTACATGAGGGCTCAGGGCTGCTCTGCAGCTCACTTCTCTGTAGATAAATTGGAAAGAAAATTGTTCCCTCCTTCCCAGGGACATTGTGAGATGCCCAAAGACTGCAGAAATAGTGCTTTATAAGATAGGTCACTGTACTGACAGAAAGTAAAGATAAGGATTATTTTTTTCTTTATGCATCTTAGAGCCCTTTAGAGGCTCTAAGGTCTGATTTATACAAGAAACAACCATGAGCCTAATAAAGGCATGTTTTTAATAGGAATGAGCTCATTAAACAGAGGAACAGCTTACATTGATTTCAGTCAAATCCTTAGTAACTCAAATTAAAAAAAAAATGTAAGCCACTGCTTAGCAAAAATAAGAACACTAAATTGTTTTTAAATGGCTCCAATGTAAACCATTGCACTTCTCAGGGAGATAAACCTCAAGATCAGAGGAGTTAACCTCTAAGCAAGCTGGATTTGGGGTGGTAGCAGAAGATACTCAGTGTCTCTGAAAATGGGGTCCTAATTAGACTCTTCTCATGGTATCACAGAAAAATAGGTCTGGAAAAGCTCTTCATTACTCTTCTGGTTCTACCAACAAGTACGTATATGTAGATGCTGGCCATATACGCAGTTATACATGCACACATGTATAAATCATTCTCATGTTTTGTGCCTTTGAGGACCATTTAACTGTAAAAAACCACTTCCTTGGAGAGACAAATAATTCAAGTTAATACACACTCAAGGGGAAAAGTTTGTATTAAAGTCAATGAGAGGTTCATATTTTTAACCAGGAGCTATTTATTTACTTGGTCTTTTACTTTTTTTTTTTTTTTTTTTTTTTTAAATATAATCCCCTTGCTATTACCAGAGTTATTTGTGCATGGACTGTGCATGAACTGAGGTTTGAGAAACTACTTGTCAACGCTGTGAAATTGAAAATTGAAGTCATGCCTTGTAAGAATACTTACAACGAGCAAATGGATGTGAAGAAAGCAAAATCTGTTGAAAGGCAAAGCATTTGGATCTGACCTGACTATCCTGCAAGATGTCTTGGGCTTTATTCAAGACTTACTGTTACATTATTGTGTGGCAGGGGAAGAGGCTTACAGCATCGAGGCAGGTCATCAGCTGTGGGCACTTTCTAGGCTCTGTCTAGAACAGGGAACAAGATTTGGAGGTGGCTGGGGAGATTCAGAGATAAGGCAATGGTGGAGAGGCATACAGTCCCAGAAGGAAAGAGTTGAGACTGAGTATCATCATCAAAGTGCCTTGTTTGTCTCCACATTCATTTTCTTTTCTTAGATCCCACAGTGCCACCTGGTGAAGTTCACCTTTTCCAAAGGGGCACAAGCAATTTTCCCTAAGGAAAAAAACCCAAAAGGACTCCCATTGAAACACCATGGCTTTGTTTGATTATTTATCAGTCTACTATTTCATGCGCCAGCTGGCCTGAGTGTTTCATGTATCAATGTCCGTGGCAGTCAGGAATGGGTTCTTCATTCAGCTGCCCAAGATGTGACCCCTCTGCTGTGGGGTTTCAGGAGCATTGCAGCAAGTCAGTAGTGTTCAGCCAGCTTTTCACAGAATCATAGAATGGCCCAGGTTGGAAGGGACCTTAGAGATCATCTAATCCAACCCCCCTGCCACGGGCAGGAACACCTCTCAACAAGACCAGGTTGCTCAAGGCCTCATCCAACCTGTCCTTGAACATCTCCAGGGAGGAGGCATCCACAGCCTCTCTGGGCAATCTCTTCCAGAGTCTTGCCACTCTCATACTGAAGAATTTCTTCCTAAGATCCAATCTAAACCTATTCTTCTGCATCTACCATCTTGGACAAAATAGACTCGATTTTGGGGAAATTAGTTAAATTTATTAAAGAACAAATCAGAGAAGAGTAGTGAGAAATAAAACCAGATTTTAAGAAAATAACACCTTCCCCCATCCCTCCCTTCTCTCTGGGCTTAACATCAATCCTGGTTTCTCCACCTCCTCCCCCTGAGTGACACAGAGGGACAGGGAATGAAGGTCGCAGTCAGTTCATCCGATGTTGGTTCCACCGCTGCTTCTTCCTCCAGGGGAGGACTCCTCACTCTTCCCCTGGGCCATTGTGCGGTCCCTCTCATGGGAGACAATCTTCATACACTCTTCTCCAACATGAGTCCTCTCATGAGGAAGGAAAAGAATGAAAAGAAAAGAAGGAAAAGAAGGAAAAGAAAAGAAGGAAAAGAAGGAAAAGAAGGAAAAGAAGGAAAAGAAGGAAAAGAAGGAAAAGAAGGAAAAGAAGGAAAGAGGCTCTGTGCAGTGGCAAAGAAGCAAAGTCAGGCCACTGAAGGGGCTTTTACTTTCCCCATGAGCACTTTTAGGAGAGGACAGGTGTGTCCCTGAATGAAGTGAAGTGGTGGGGAAAGCTTCGTGAATACCAGCTGTTAGAGTTGGAATGCAAACAGCTTGTGTTTTGCAAGTAGGATGGTGGCCAAACTGGTTCCTTGGGAGAGATTTAAGTAGCACAGGTGTGGAAGAGAGACAAGAAGATTTGGGAGGTGATTCCAAGTCGCTGATGCAGCAGGTAGGTAGGTGTAGTGATGCTGATGAGAGGAGGTAATGAACCAGTGGGGCGAATAATGTCATTGCTGGGACTGAGGGGAAGAGATGGTGGTAGAAGGCTTAAAAAATTATTTGCTCTTTCCTTACAGGAAAACTGAATGCATTTGGTGCAGGATATTTGTCTGTCGCTCAAGAACTCTGACATTTAATAAAGGTGGAAGTGGGGCTGGCTGAGATTATTTTGAATTTTCATACTGTTCACAATTCAGATTAGGATCAGGGATTTCAGAAAGACCGTGCCTCTTCCCTTGCTTGTCCATGTGGTACGTGCATGTGCAAAAATGCTCATTCCCCAGAGAATTCATAAATCAGATAAAAGAGAGAACTGTGGGTTGGTTTTTTTTTTTCCTTTCTTTATCAGTGCTAATTACCATGGTATCCAAGTACCTATCTGTTAGGCTTACGCAAATCATCACTGCTTTTGTAACAGCCTCCTGGAGGAAGTTTTGTCTAATTTATTGGGGCTCTCATAGAGGGAGTAACGCCGGAGGGTGGGCAGGAGTGGGCTGGCAGGCGGGAGCCATCGGTGCTGAGCTCTGGTATTCCCTGCTGCCCTCCAGAGCTCCCCAGCTCAGGGTAGAGCTGCAGAGGGAGAGCAGTACGAGAAGGATGCAAAGTGGGGGCAGAGCATGGTGGGGAGGTGGGGAATGGTCCCTGTGAATGCACGGCATGAGCCTTTAATCCTACCTGAATGAAACATGAGGCTGGCTAGTGGCAGCAAGCAGAGCTAGAACCAGCATTTCTTATCCTCATGTGAAACCACTAGACTTTCGTTTGCTGACTTGATGCCTTACTTTATCCAGTCTTTTCCTTTTGGGTAGCTACTACTTATTTTTCTTGCTCTTCATGCCTGCTCTACTTTTAAATGATTTTCTGAAGCCTCGAAGCAAAATTATAGTACATTCATAGATACTTACAAAGTGTCCAGGTGTCAGGGGATTTAAGGATTGGAAAATATATTGGCTACCTCAAAGGTAATCCTTTGAATATTAAAAGCAGAAAACCTGCCAGGCCATTTTGCATAACACTACATAATCTGCAAAGTAATTCCAAGGTGCCTGTTGCCATGGCACCTCTTGGAACAGCTTAGCAATATTAACAGAAAAACAGCGGTGGTGGGTTAACACCAGAGTTGCAGCTCTGGGCTCAGGCACACGGTTGCTGTACCTCAGCTGACCACGTACTGAAGTGCACATGGCTGTGATTATTTTCTCACTACATCACAAATGTGTGTTAAAGCTCATCATCCTAAACCTCTTGCACTGAGGTTTTAATCTGAACTTTCCTCATAACTAAAGCCCAGCTCACCTGTGCTGCTTGACTGAGACTCACAGTGGTCCTTCAGACCTTGGTGACTTGGCTGCGTCTGTGCAGTGGATCTGAATTGATGTTGGATCTCCCTTTGTACCTTGGGTAACTCCTGAGAGGTGAGATTCAGCTGACCGACTCTAAGTGTCTGCTTCTGAGCTGGTCCAACTCCATTTATTAAGAATCGACAGAAATTGGCTCCTCTGGATAAGGTATATCTCATTCTAAAGTAAATGTCTAAAATAGACCAACTGAAATGTGTCCTAAACCCCAGTTTTCCTCCACTGGCTATAAAGGGAATTTTGAATCATTGGCTTTTAGTGTAATTTGAGATGCTTTAGGGACCTGAGGCATCTGCATGGGGTTGGCAAGGATGAAATGAGACTGGATGACATGAGGAGATACACGTCTTTCAAGAGTGGCAGATGGAGGCTGGGCTGCAGGGAGTGTCTCAAATGACACCAAATGCTGGTTGCTGGAAACTGAATAGGGTCCCTTGGGTGGGGTACAGCATCAAAATAAGGCACTTAGGTGTCTTAAGGTAAGTGCATGTGAATTTGGTCTCTAAGCACTCAGGATGAATCATAAGAGGTCATCACAGCTGCTCATGCTTAGGTATGCAGTACCTTCTGAGATGTCCCACTGCTCCCACCTGGCCTCCAGCTGCTGTTCCAGAAATGTGTAAATACTGCATCTTATCACTGCATATCTCAGACACTCTAGGGTGTCTCAATTAGCAGAAGGCGTCCTAATGACTTGAACCCTGGCCCTAGTCAATACAGTCAGTGGATCCTAGAGAGGAATCATCCTGCCTCAAAGCAGATGTCCAGTAGCTGGCCAGCTGAATCACTCTTCAGGAGCCGTTGACTATATGGAATCACTCTCTACTGATTGTAATTGAATTTAAAGATCTAAGTTCAGTTGTGCACCCAACAGACATCTACGGTCTCTGAGGGGCTCTAGGGTATCTAAGACATCTGCTTTGGCAGGAGGGTTGGACTAGATGACCTCTGAGGTCCATTCCAATCCCTAACATTCTGTGACTCTGTGATTCTCTGACTCTGTGACTCTGTGTATGGGGTTGGCAAATATGACACAAAACATATGGAAAATATGTGCCCTTCTGAACCAACAGCTGAAGGTAACCAGCAGGTAAAGTACATTAAAGTGTCTCAAATGACTTTAGATAAATACCTGTGAGCAACTGCGAAAGTATAGCCACCTAAATACAAGTGTCTAATTAAATCTTTCTCTCAAAATCAGATGCAACAAATCTCGCTCTTCTTTCCTTACTTCTACCGGGCTTCCTTTCAGCACTGTAACCATGATGAGTGAAAAACAACACCATAGTGGAGGCAGTCTGCTCCAATGGATATCCCCCAAACTCTATGCCATACTCCTCAGTGTGCAGAATGCCTTTCCAGTAGGACCTAAGCCTCTTGAGCCTCCTCAGACATCACTAAGAAAGATTCAATTAACTTCAGATCTCAGTGTGGTTACAGTTGAAGTTGTGTAGCTTTTTTATCTGAGCAATGAGAGACCACTAATTAATTAGGCATAGGATCTTTCAGACACATAGTTGTTTGTAGAGCTCTAAAAAAAAAGCACTAGGTTGGTTGTAAACTCCTTAGATATACTAAGAAACAGTGCTTCAACTGCTAGAGCCCAAACTTTCTTGTGCACTTGTTTTTCATGCCAATAGAGAGCATTTTCTGTGTATCCTCAGGGTTGCAGTAAAAACACTATTGTTTCCTTGGAGTGAGATTCATCTTGGCTGAATTCTGCTGTCTAAAACCTACACAGAGATTGTCCAAATTCCCTCACAACCGCTGTAGCTGGAAAACGTCGATCATCCCACTCTCAGCCTTAGTTACTCCCTTGTGGAGTGAAAGCAGAAATACTTACTGTTGTCTCTGTAGTTTGTTCTGTGGCTTAAGCTGGTAAAGTTTTTAAGAGGATATATGACCGATATATTGTGATGGTTCATGAGAGAAGTTGGAAAGATTCAGTTCTTGCCAACTTATTTATACTTTTTTGACATGACTAGTGACATGAGTTTTGCCAAAATGTACTCAGGGCAACACCCTTGGGTCTTTCAGAGGTGAAGACAATACATGAAATATCTGCTTGGATGGGGCTACAGCTCACTGTCTCTGCAATTTTATCCTGTGACCATTTGCAGTTATTGCCCAGTCTTGATTTGCTGCCAACCTGCCAAGTCTTCTCTTTCTTTTGGACTCATTCAATTTTATTTCATCACCTTCCAAAGAAAAGGCTTTGATCGTGGTTTGGATACTGAAGAAGAAAGCAGCCACTTCAGTCTCCCCTCTGCCACATTAATTTCATAATATTCCTCTCACCCGTGGCATCTCATCCTACAATACAGTAATTTTGGTAAAAAAATCTACACCTGGTTATAATGCACATTTTCCTGCAACAGCTCACGGTAGTGAGTTTGTTAATGAATTGTGTTTGAATATTTGTAGCATTTTGCCTTGATTTTGTTTGGTTTGGTCCCTCAGAAAATCCAAGTTTTGTTGTTATGGTTTCAGTGAATTATCAATTGGAAATGCAAATAATTTGTTATTTTTTATTTGAAATTTCATTATTGATATCAATATTTGACATTTGTTTTTGCTGGTTTTCAACAGACAGAGACTTCCCAGGGGAGAAAAGGTGGTTCTAGAGAGTTTTGATTCTGTTAAAACCATGTCCTGCGATGTGGCATTGTGCTCCAGCATGAGCTGAGGAATCGCTAAATTATGAACGCTATAATCCAACCTGCAGGGTAAATCAACTGCATTGCGTCTTCCAAGAGATACTGCAGCAACTCAGGCAGCCAAAGATTTCGAAACACGCTCAACATCAGTGGTCCCAGTGAAAAATGGAAAACTTCTCACCAAAAACGTACGTTATGCAGAAACTGATTTTTTCTTCATCAAAAATGTTTCAATAGGAATTCCCTGTTGCCCCCTTGAGAAGGAGAATTATTGTGGGGCTGGAAACTGCGAATGATGTTAACATACCAAAGACCTGATTCAGGTCTAGTGTGGATTTCATCATAGACTTTCTGATTCTTCATGATGATGCATCCAGAGATGCCAGGGTTGGCAACAGAAGTGAAATATTCTCTGCTGAGGATCATGATACTGTTGCCTTCCTAGAGCATTTTTAACAATTCCTGAGTTACAGAGTTTTTGTGACATTTTGTGGTTTTCTATTAACAAGGAGTCCTAGATTTTGCTCTGAGTAGTCGATGTAATTTTCACTTTTGTCTTTCTGGGCATTTTATCTCCTCCTGCTTCACCCACCTCAACCTTCTTTAGGCAATCCAGGTTCAGCTCAAAGTCTTGGACAACCCAGATCCCTCAGAGGCAAAACCGCAATGATAGTGTGTGTGGAAATCTCTTGTGTTCCCAGAGGAGGTCAAGGACTGATTCCTACTGTAACTCTGCTGCCTGAGTTGCTGAGACACTGAATTTCAGGCTTTGTTTAAATTGGTTATAAGTGCATTTTAAAACACAGAAAAGAAGGTTTCTAAGTCGTTGCCTGTCGCTGGGGAATGTCTGGTGGCTTGAGTGCTCACAACATGTGGGCTCCAGAAAAAACCACTGAATGAAAAGCTATTTTTATACAGAATGGGAAGACACTACAATATACAATAATTCCTCCTGAATCATGTAATTGGCAGTTTGTAAGCAAAATAAAAGACATGGTATTTTGTTAACAATGTGTAGGAATTAATTTTTACTTTGCTAATAGAGCAACCTACCGCAAATGTCATGGCAGAATATTTCGCTAGTAGACAAAGGAAACTTCCTTAGCTGCCAGTCAGATTTTTTTTGCTTCTGAATGAGACAGGAGATTGCAATGCTTTGCTGTGTGCTGCCAGCAAGAATCTCTGCAGTCTTGTTTACAGAAGATAAGATGAATTTTTCCGCAATATCAGGGCAAACTGAGAGACTCTCCCATAGAAGGAGACACCAGGGCTGTCTTTCCTTGTAGGACTGTCTGGTTTTCTTAATTTTTCTTAACTAGCGGTGCAAAAACATTCTTGCACCACTTAGGAGCAGTATGTGTTGCTGAATGGGAGAGTAAGTTTTGTCACCCTTTACTCAAACCTAGCAGTTGATTGTGCTTCTATATACTGGAAAATACCCCTAATGTGTCAACTGTGCAGTGATGTGGGAAGCGCTTTTTCCTGATTCCAGGACAAATAATCTGATGAAGGAGTTATGACTGTTGATATCTTAATGCATGTTAAACATCACTGGTCAGAAAGTTTCTGAACCATTTCAAAATCTGGTTTTGGGAGCAAGTGTAAGGTAGAGCTGGAGTATTTCCCCAAATTGATTCCTGACCATTATGAATTGAGTCGTCTCTTTGTCAGAAGCTGATAAACTACTGTTTTTTCTAAGGTTATCAAGGAGGACACTAGCATGTGACAGTATTCTGATCCTGCTGCTGTTCCCTGGAAAGCTAGAGGAGTTTTTTTTTGGACTAATTTCAGAGGGAGCAATGGCAGGGTGTCTGCATCAATAATTTTGCTGTTGCCTAGCCTGCTCCTATATCCCCAATGTGCTGTTAATGGTCTTATAATGATCTAATCTCTTAATCAGTATGATTTACTTATTAACCGGAAATGTTATGTAATAAAATTTTATCACAGCTAGCTGAGTTGTTAGTGCCATTATCATTAAGTTATGTGATTCTATGCAGCCACAGAGCTGTGTTCTGGCTGGAAGAAACACTGGGGAATACCCTGACCCATCCTAAGGGCTCCCTGAAGTAAACTAAGCTGGCAATAACAATCTCCTCCTTATCTGGCTGAGTTTTGCATAACAAGACAGTAAAGCAAAGAAGTCTTTTAATAAATTCCTTTCACAGATAATAGGTGCAAATTTTCTTCCCATTCTCATAATTTAGTGTTGTGATTAATAATGAACGAGTGCATTTTTGTTTATTAAAAGACTAATTTTCTTCAGCATGTGTTTGATTTGCATTCGGTTCAAATCCCATCAGCAATTCTTGTCCTTCAACTGTTGTGTGAGAGGTGACCTCCTTCGACCAATGTTGTTCCAGGGCTCCAAGTGTTCTTGGGATGTACGGAATGGATGAAAGCCCTTGGGGGCTCACTTCCTCCTCTGACATGTTGCAGAGTTCAGGTGGCAGGTTCCCACTTAGCTGATTAAGCGTGTTTAGATGCTTAATGAGTGCTGCAGTTAAGAACAGGATGCCATTAGATTTTTATGTGCTGAGAAGTTTAGGGGGCTCTGGACAGCCATCAGTCTGAGTAGCGCTCTTGGGTCTGCACAATAAATTCCACCTAAATCTTGGAAACCCATATAGATAGTCTGAAGAGCATTCAGTACTCCCAATCCTTACTTGGATGCCAAACAGCCTGCAATTGAGCTGTTACAGCAAAATAAAAGTAACATAATGGATGAGGATCTGGGGCCAATCCTAATCTCGTTGACTATTGCTCAGGAGCTAGTCTTACTAAAGTCTCACTCTACTGCTGCTGGCCTAGTTCTGGGCAACCTGAGGCTTTAAAAGACTCATCAAGCAGCTATGTTGGCTCCTTGCAGTGGGCTGGATGATTCAGGTCCTCCTCTGCTGCTGGGCAAAGAGACTGGATCTTGTCTGGCAGACGTGCATTGAGATTATAGGCCTATTTACACGCTGCATGTTATGAAGAATGTACTTTAGTTCTTCCTTGTTATCTCCCTTTATCTAAAATCAGAGTAATTCAGGGTGGAAATGTATTTCCACAGGCTACACAGCAATTCAGAATAGATCTGTCCTGCAGTGATGCATATAAAAGAATTAGTAGTGCTCTAATTAGGTAAGTGCTTCCAGACCTCCTTGCAAAAAATAACTACAAAGTTTAAATTTTGAGTTGTAAAACAAGAAACTGAACCTCATGTTAAGTTGCTGTAAGAAAATATAGAAATAAGCTGCAGCCGCAACTTCAGTGCATGTCATTCAAAGAATCACAGGATCATAGAATAATATAGGTCAGAAGGGAGCTCTGGAGGTCATGTGGTTTGATGTCCCACTCAGAATGGGCCCATGTAGAACAGGTAGCTTGGTCAAGTCCAGTTTTATTTGTGTCCCATTTCCAGTGTTTCACCATCCTTGTGGTAACTTTTTTTTCCTATATCATAGAATCATAGAACCACAGAGTCATAGAATTGTCGGAGTTGGAAGGGACCTTAAAGATCATCTAGTTCCAACCCCCCAGCCATGAGCAGAGACATCTCCCACTAGATCAGGCTGCTCAGAGCCTCATCCAGCCTGGCCTTAAAAACTCCCAGGGATGGGGCTTCCACCCCCTCTCTGGGCAACCTGTGCCAGTGTCTCACCACCCTCATAGTGAAGAACTTCTCCCTAAGGTCCAGTCTGAACCGATCCATCTCCAGCTTTAATCCATTCCCCCTAGTCCTACCACTACCCGACATCCTAAAAAGCCCCTCACCAGCTTTCTTGTAGCCCCCTTGAGATAGTGGAAGACCACTAACTGGAGACTCCCATGATGCAATTTTTGTCCATTGCTTTTTTTGTCATATCACTGTGCATCTCTTAGAAGAAGGTAGCTGGAGAGAGCAGTAAGATGTCTAAGAACAGGAATTACTTCTGCTTGCTAAATTGAAAAATATTGGACTTTGCTGCCCTCAAGCCATTTTTCCTTACAGCTTTAGTGATAATGAAGGGTATCTTTGGACAGAGGCTTTGTGAGGAAGCTTTTATTTCTGAAGAGAAATCCTATTTAAGGAAACGTCCTTGTACAAGGGGTTGATAGGCAATTCTGCTTATTGTCACCTACTTTTCACTTCTCATCGACAAACCGAAGGTCGAGAACTGTAGTTGTCATTCTGAGCTCATGAGAAGCTGATAGGAACAGGAGATGGCTTTACCGCCCACACGTGAGAAGCATTGCAGAGCTGCCTGGGTGAAATCTTTGCCACACTAAAGTTAAAAGGAGACTTCTGCCCGTACAGGTCTTTGCAAGAGTAGGAAGCAGATAGTGATGGGAGACTCATACAACGCATGTCTGGGAACAGGGCCTTGGACTTGCAGATGACACAAAAAGTGAAGAAACGTCTCTACAAGTGACGCATCTCTACAAGTGACACATCTCTACAAGTGACACATCTCTACAAGTGACGGCCCTTCATCGATCGCTGCACTGGGATTGCACACTGCTATTCCTTTGGTGAGCCCTACTTATCTTCAGCAACGTGTTCTCCTCTTCACCTCTGTCCCAGCCAGATGTTAGCACCCCTTAGTGCTTTTGAAGTAACTGTTACATTACGTTTTTAAACAGAACTTTCTCCCACTAAGAAAAGACGAAAATATCTGGGAGATTCCGGCAGATCTGAGGGAGTCAATTAAAACTAGATGCCATTTATACATTGCCCAGCAGATCTTGGGGAGACCTTTGAAACAGCAAACATGGGTCTCATAAATGTAGGAGAATAAACACTATTTTATAGGATTTCATTTCAGAGAAAAGTAAAAATTTATGATCTGCCAGACTGAAAAAAAAACACCTTTTAACCTCTCCCTTCTATATTATCTAAAGTGAAGCAAACCTTGCTTTGGATTAGGTAACTCCTTCACTTTAGTTCTTCTTGGAACTAGGTGCAAGACCTTTAGTTGCATTGCTGCAAACCTCTGACATGTGTTTACAGTTGAACTTATGCTGAATAATTTGCTGAGTTAAGCTTTAATTAGGTGCATGAGGTCTAATTTCATCAGCAGAGGAAAGATCTGGACCTGTTGGAGCGAGTCCAGAGGAGGCCACAAAGGTAATCGGGGGGCTGGAGCATGTCTCTACAAGGACAGGCTGAGAGGTTGTGTGTTGTTCAGCCTGGAGTCGAGAAGGCTCCAGGGGAGACCTTGGAGCAGCCTTCCAGTACTTACAAGAAAGATGGGGACAACCCTCTTAGCAGGGCCTGTTGTGATAGAACAAGAGGTAATGCTTTTAAACAAAAAGAGGATAGACTTATACTAGATATGAAGAAGAAATTTTTTTTGCAGTGAGGGTGGTGAAACACTGGAACAGGTTGCCTAGAGATGCCTCATCCCTGGAAGTGTTTAAAGTCTGGCTGGACGGAGCTCTGGCCAACCTGATCTAGTTGAAGGTGTCCCTGCTCACTGCAGGAGCAGTTGGATTAGATGATCTTTAAAGGTCTCTTCCAACCCAAACTCTTCTATGAATCTATGATACAGGACCAGGGGGGCACTGTAAGACACACTAGGGAATAGAGAGCTTGCTTGGCCATTGTGCTTCTCTGGAGCTTCTACTTTCTCTTGAGTGGGGCTCCCACCATATGTGCAACGTCACTAAAATGACCTCACTGGTCCTCAAGAGGAGCATTGCTCAATCTGCACAACATCAGATCTGAAGCCAGGTTTGCTTTGGATAAGGCAAGATTTGTTCTTCTTGCTCATGTTGTGCAGCATATCCTCAAACTTCTAAAAAGTAACATAATTTATATCACTGAGGAAAGACATCAGGGTAGGGATAACAATTCTTTTTGTTTTAAATAGGGTCCGGTCTGTAATCTTCTCATTGGTTTTATGTATGTTAGGTATGAGAAATGAGATAAAAAATGACATATCGATTCTGAGCAGGTAAAAAAAGTGTTCCAGACATATCACCTTTATTGCTGAGCCTTTTTAATTACACTGGAGATAAACCAGAGGTAACTCCATGGCAGCCACTGGAACCAGAACTAGGTAAATGTGATAAATGAGCCCAGGAGATACAGTCTGAGTGTATTATTGTTCATGTCAGTCTCAGAAACTCTCTTTTTTTTTCCCAGTTGCTCACTAGGCAGAGATTTCACTGATTCTTAGGCATTTTTGATTTTCAGTCTTCCTCTGAAGACATGTAGCAATCACAGAATCACAGAATCACAGAATGGTACAGGTTGGAAGGTCATCTAGACCAATTCCCTTGCCAGAGCAGGATCTAGAATAGGTCAAACAAGAACACATCCAGACAGGTTTTGAATGTTTCCAGAGAAGGAGATTCCACAACCTCTCTGTTTTGTCACCCTCACAGTGCCTTATATTCAGACAGGAAGGTAAGAAAAAGATCAGCAAGAGCCAGAGTTCAAGCAAATAATGATTTCAAACTTCATCATTCCCCTAGTCCATCCTCTAGGAACAGAATTCTTCTCTGATGCATTTTCCATGACTTTATCTGGTCCACATTTTAAATAATTCAAGTGATTGACATGCAACTTTAATCTGGAAATTGATTCATAGTCCAAAGAAACCCACTATGCAGTTGAAATTTCCTCTTGTTGCTTCCCCACTATCACCAATTTCCCTGCCTCACAGGAGCACAGCAGCATGGGTTTAACCGATGATGGTCTGGCAGAAAGTGCTTTGAGATGAGCAGGTGCTCTGAAACCTTTGGGATTCATGAGTGTCCAGGAGAAATGCGTAGGTGCAGACCTGAGGTTAACATATCAGTGGAATTTACCAGTTATTTCTGCCTGGGCACTTCACATTGCAACTGCATTTATACAGTGAGGAGAGGTAGTGCTGCAACATGCAGGCAGAGAAAGCAACACTAATTCAGCCAGTTTTCATAAGTCAAAAGACTTATCTCTCATCTCAGTGAGAGATAACACCCCACAGGCAGTGCATTAGCATTATCACTTCTCTAACAGCGGTGCCTCCTGGCTCCAGAAGAGATCACGGCTGCATCTGCTTGGAGCTATGGAAACACGTACTTGAGGTCTATCTCTGTTTCACAGTGTTTGTGCATTTATAAGAAAATTAAAGATATGAGGAAGTTAACTATTGCTGTCATCATTTTATGTGATATAGGGAACAAAGCACAGAAAACATTAATAAGTTTCCTAAAACCTGCTAAAGCCCATCTTGGAAACAATATGACCAGTCTGATGGCCATATATATCTCTACGTAGAGATAAAGAAAGGGAGATGGGTGAGTCATTAATAGCTCCAAAGATAAGATCGATGATGTGACATTAAATGCACAAAGATTTACCTGTGTGAGAAAGGCTTTAAAAATCAGAGTGCCCTATGAAAGGGCAGAAATCACATTTAAAAATGAAAATGTCACAATGTCTTACTTGTGGCATTTTGAGTTGAAAGCTGTTTTTTCACTTTTGCAAGTGTAATAAACTAGATATTGAAATGAGCGCTACAAATATTGAAAGGATTTCTGCAAAGGATCAGTGTCTCTTGAATCTGGAGCAGAATTACAGGTAGATAAACCAGCTTGCAGAACAACCCCCATTTTCCTGTTATGGCTGCTTGTTTATCTCCTAGCTTGCTTTCCACTAATGAGGTAGCAATCAATAGAAATTACAGCACCTGCTGACATAGACGATTAATATTGGAAAATAGTTGTTAACCTTTGTGTTGAATGCTTCTGGCAGCATAAACCACAAGCATCACTTGCTACTGATTGTATCCGTGTAGCTGATCAATAGCGCTTCAAACTTCACATCAGTAGCTGAGAAAGCAAATTCTATCGTATAGGTGCTCAGCAATAGCAATAGGTCAGTGGTGAGGCTGTCACTGCTATCTCAGGATATTGTGGAATAAAAAAATCTTAACCAAGTCTTTCTCTCTTGGCTGTAAATAGCTTCTTGGATAGCAAGGAGCTATCTTCATACCTTATCATCCCTGCCTGTCTCTGGGTTCAAGGTGTCTATGATGCTTAAGGGGTCCATTGTGCCAGTTTGTGGACACTTCCCAGCCTCGGCCAGCAGAACTGGAGTCCAGTTATGACCAGGTAACTCCTGCTTCACCTCTCACTTCCATATCTGCAGTGCTTTGATTCTAATGATATGAAGGTGGCATTTTTGGAGGGAGTCTGCCTCTCTCCTTTACCCTGTTTCCTTGTCACTCCAGCGCTGCAGCCTGCAGCACACCACACAGGCTGGACGTGCTTCTCCAGCACATTTGTTTCCAAACCTGCATAAATATGTGGCCTTATGGGCTGCCTTCAACATGCTCTGAGAACTGAGTGCAGAAAAGGCCTTGGCTGTCCAGTCACTTACCCTCAAGGGCACCCTGAGAGAGGCTGCTGGGAGGCTGCAGAGACTCCTGCAGTGCTCACCCAGCTCACCCGCCAGCAGGAACGGCAACATCCATTGCTCTCCCGAGGCTGGAAGCATCTGGGCTCTGGGCATCCAACTAGTTAAGCAGAGTAAGTGACCCACATCATCTGTCAATCTAAATGTGCACAGCTCTCATGAAGTTTTCCGTAAGGACATTTACAGATGAAGAGTCTCAACAGCTCTTAAGTGGCAGGGCTATATTACACCCTCCCACCATTTTTTCTATTTTCCCCCTTTGTGTATTTTCCCCAGGGAAAAATATATTTTTAAAAGAAAGCAGCAGGAAATTTCCAGCTGACTCAGCCCTAGAGAAATTCCCCACAAGGTCTCACTTCTTTTTGTTCTGCTCTGCATCTCAGAGTGTACAGACTGTGTGTTTGCTCAGCATCTGTGTCCCTGCAAGTTCACTGTTATGAGTGTTAATCTGTTTAATAATTCATCTCCAATTGCAACAACAATTTGGCTGTTCAGATCAGATTTTTACTTTCCAAAGCTACTCCACATATTTACTGGGTTGATCCCTTCTGCTCTTACTGTTCTGAAGAGTTTACCATTGACCAGATCAGCTTGCATATGTTTTTGGTCAGAGTTGTTGATATTTCAAGGGCACAATTTTCTCATCTTTTTGGATGGTACTGAGATGAAAACAAAAAATGTTACATCTGGTGAGAGCTAATTATATTTCAAATCTGTTGCAATTGAGTTGGCTTGGCCTATAAATACTAAGTAGAACGTGCTCAGTGTTTGAAGACTGTTAATGGCTCCATGGAAGGATAGCAAGTAAGCTTCTGAGAGCCAGAAACCTCCTGCTGTGCACTGGATAAAAACCTGGGCAGAACTGAGACCAAACACAACTTAGGTTTAGACCCAGTCCAGGACATGGTACTGGGAGGTGTGGTCTTGCATGCAGAGCAAGGGAAGAGACTCACTGTCTCTCCTTATTCAGCATTATCTTACACAATGGAGAATTTTAAGCTCAAGCTTCCTTCTGAAATAACGTTGGTTTTCCATTTGTCTGTATTACATATCAATTTATCATCATCTCTCAAGCATGAATTTCCTGTTACAGGAAAGGTAGTTTTACCATCCAGATGGGGAACCTGAGATGTGGAAAGAAGCCAGAACAGAATCAAGACTTTTGAGTTTCAGTGCATCATCTGCCTAAGAAGATTGAGGGTTTAGCTCTCCTCTAAGCGCTCAGCAGCACAAATTGGCCAGTGAGTCAGGCAGCAAGATTTTTCAATAGCAAGGGAGCTCCATGGTGGAAACAACATTAGTTCAGTGATGTCCAGAAGCAAGAAACAAGAAGGAGTTGCCAAAACAAGAAAAGACTGGACATCATTCTCTGGCTGCCAGGCAAAAAGGAAAAAAACCCCACAAAATGACACCAACCTGAATGTCTTGTATAATATTCTTTAATACAGGAAATGTGTTTAAAAACTTTCAAATGAACTCAGTAAACCTAAGAAATCATGTGCTTTCTGACTATGCCACTCAGCAGTAGACTAATAAAATGTTATCTTGACAACACTCTTTGCCACAGTTGTGTGTTAGAGTCACCAGTACAGGATCTCTTCCATCCTCAGGCTGCTCAATAGTGCTCTGATGTTTGTGGTGAAACAGTGGTGATGGATAACTGCACAACCAGGGTTGAGCAGGCCAGACCAGTGCTCACCTCCTCCTTGACCTTGGGCACCTCTGTTGATTTAATTATTAAACATGGTGTGGTCATTGGATGGTCTATCTGCAGATCAAGTCTGCTTCCGGAGAGGACGGTGACAAGATGCCCGTACGTCTTCTATGCTTAGAAACTCTGTGAAGTCAGCAAAGAAGAAACAGTAATTGCAATGGCTGAGAAAATTTGTATGTGAATGCCTTTATAAAGTGGAAATATTTCTGAAGCCCTGGTAGACTTTAAGACCCATAAAGCCCTTCCCCAACCCCATTTATTTTCCTGAATTCTGATGTTTTGCATTTTGAGTTGTCCCTATCAAGGTGGCATCTGCTAGATTTCCTACAGGACATAATTACATCTTTGCTGCAAAATTGGCTTGAAACAGCAGTTGAACTGCAAAGACAGCTAGTCCTTGAGACGCTACAGGCTGTTGAGGTCACTGGGAAATTAAGCTACTGAACACATGGTCTTGATTTTGTGAAAACACCCAGTAAAGGATACCCTGTCACATGAAAACCCCCCTAGTACTAGAAGAAAAAGAGACCAAGGATGTCAGTTGGCTTGCATGAATTTAAGGCTCTTAAGTTACAAGAGCATTCGTATCAGTATAAAAGCTGCATGAAAATGTCCTTCAGGATCGGGTTACAGATGTATATTGTGACCTTTTCTTTAATTTTTAATTATTTTTTCTCCCTATGGAGGTATTAGGTTTTTAGAGACTTTACAAAGCAGGCAGCCTTTGCAAGTATAATGTCATTCAGTGAGATTTGCCAGTTTACAAGGGATATTGAAAATTAATGCAAACACAAACGAGGAATATATTTTGCATAACTTGACTTATGATTTCTGTGTATTTATGTATAAGTAAAATGTATTTTTCACCTTCTAACTAGATGCTTCCTCTTCTCCTATAATCTTCTACCCTACAACTTTCAAAACTTGTGAATGTCAGAGTTTTCTTTTGGCTCTGAAATCTTCCACAGGCAGGTAAACATAGGCCTAATGGGTGCTCCTAATCTTCTGAAGGATGAGGAAGAAAATGTATATTTACTAGAGGTCAGTTCTACTTCCTTCATCATTTAATCTCCTAAGGGACAGTGGCTTTTCTGGCCAATCTACAAGAAGAGGCAGAGCAGATGGGACTCAATTCCCAGCTCAACCCCAAGGAGGATCTTTTGTTAGTCATCTGTAGATAATCTGGTTTTCCCTGGGTTTCAAGCACAGATGGGCACCTAGTGGTATTTTGTAAGTAAGTTCTTGTATTTTTTGAGTGCAACAGTGCAACAGATTTGGTGCTTTTGATGAGATCCACAAAGTTCTTGGCAGATGGTTTGCTTTCTGAAAAACCATTGCTTGGGATATGTGGCTGGGCCCCAGGGAAGGGGAGGAATCATAAATGTTGGGTGCTCAAGTTCACCGGGATGCCTAAATCCAGAGATAGATCTTGTCTCTTTTAGGTGTCTGAAGAGCGTATAAAGTTTGCCTTAGCTTCTTCCCATGGGGTGAACCATTCCAGAGAGCTCGTTCATGATAAAAAAAGCAGAAAATGGAGGGGCTGAGAGAGACAACTGCTTAAGCTGAGACTGTTGCTGGAAGAAGTGAAAATGGAAGGACAGTGCCAGGAGTTTGGTGATCTTCGCTGTTAGGGAATACACAGATCACAACTAGTATTTCTTAGGAGAATCAAGTCTTTAGCAACAGTAGATCGTCAGTTGCCACAGCGTACTCAGCCACGCAGTTAACAGACAACCTCACTCATAGTTATGAGGCTGCAGCAGCGGTTGGGAGACCGAGCCCAACTGGATGCAGCGGTGCAAGGTCAAACTGATGCACTTGGCTGCCTGGTGGATGCCTGGAGAATCCCTCCAAAAATGCTCTGGCACATCAGGGTTGTGCATATTCCTGTGTACGGCAGCCATCACGCTCTTGGACAAAGTCTAAACCATGCAACCCCTCACTGCTGCAGGTGGGTGCTAGCGCAGTTTCAGTAGACTCCTCTTTGTTGAATTTATTGCTTCTTGACTTTACAGCACTGCCAGTGTCTGGAGCAAGTAAGTCCCTGAAAGACTTTCAGGCTCTATCTTCTCAGCACACACCTTCCCTCTTTTCTTGTGTTCTGGTGATGGCATCACCTGACCAGTGTTGCATAAATTTTCATGAAGTCTGAATATTTTAAAGAAAAGCGGGCAAGAAAGAAACATCAACAAAATTGCCTTGAACAGTTCAGCCAGGGCCAGTCCATAAGGGGGAACTGGAAAGGTCTTTTCCTTCTGTGTGCTGGGCTTAGGTGTCACACATTGGACTGGAGCATTTTTTTTCTGACTGGTGAATAGAAATGGTATAGCCTTTAAAACAACTAGTTCTTTTTTTTTTTTAAAAAAAAGAATTTTTAGCCTACAACTAGAATTCCGATCACTCTTAGTCTTAAGTTTCACTGGTGAACTTACGTGAACTCAAAATCTGCCCACAGCTCTGGCACTAATGTGTCACTTATGGGGAGCAGTAACTGACAAAAGGGATAACCTGAATAGAGTCAGGACCATGTTTCCTCAGCTGAAAGTATGATTGGCACTTTTTATCATTAGTTGAAAAACTCCACAGCTTAAAAATGTGTGATAGGTAAACAGCAGTTTTTTTCCTGCATTCCCAAGCTGAAAAAGCAGCTTGCTGGGTAATTTTTGGCAGAAAACAACATAAACTCACTATTTCACTTGCAAACTGCCTGAGAAACAGTAAAAGTGTACTCTTGTAAGAAAAACACATGTAGACTAAGCTTCACTTGATCGCTGATGAAAAATGACACTTTATATTTCAACAGATCTTTATTTTGCTAGATTTTTTTTGCCTGTCATCTTCAATTTCTTATTTTCCAAAACATCTTGCTGACATTTTCTGAGATGTTTTTCAAGCTTCTGAAATATCATAAGCACACCCTCATAGTCTACAGGGCTTGGCTTTTATGGTATTTCTTGGCTTTTATTGTATTGCTATAATGTTGTCTTTCATGTTCTTTTACCACTCTGGAAAATGCTGAGATCAAACTTTGTGGTGTTGTCCCTTGATGACCGCAAATAGTAAATCTGTATTCATTATGACTATAATACATGAACAAGAGAAACCATCTGAGAAAACATGGCTGGATTTGGTGTGAGAAGGCAGATTTCCTCGTGTTAGAGGTGTTATGCAAATCTGAACCATTTTGCGGTACAGCCTTTAAGTCATGAGATTTTAAGTCAGAGAAGGGGAATCCCATGGGTAATCTCTGCTGAGTAGAGAGAAACATCTCTCAGATGTAAGAAGTACCACTTACTGCTAAATTCAGAGGCAACAAAGTGTATGGATGTGTGTGTGTTGGGTTCTCTTCCCCAGCAAAGGGAATTTGTATTAAAGAAAACACTTCTGAGAAGTTGTTGGGGCAGAGTCTTTCGTAGAACCACCACTGCTCTGTGGTGGCCACTTAGGGTTGTGCCAAGAGACAGGCCAGAGGCTGGGTCTTTGTTGTTTGCTTTGACTATGCACAGAAAAACCCAAAAAAGAGATCCCTTGATTTAGCTGTGATTAATGCTTAGTGCCAGTGGTCAGTGTAAATGTTTGAAATGGTAGAGATGAGTATTTTAAGTGCAGGCTGACATCAACTGCAAAGTTCCTTCACCCGTTTGCTAAGAAACATTTTGGCTGATGAATGTTTTATGTTAGTTATGCGATTAGAACATGATAAAGAGCAGGATTAGTAGGAGGCCAGAATCTCAGCTGGGAGAGACAGAGGCAAAACAACGAGGTTTGGCTGCTGTAAGTCTTTCCAAGTGGGTCAGATCGTGGTATCCCTAACCATGATATTGGGCATATTGCCTGTTGCATGAGGGTTATGGGAGGGTCTGTTGGATTCCTGGATGGGAAGAAAAAAAAGAGAAAGTGAAGATTCGTAACTCTGAAACCATTTTGGAGCTGTTAGACAGTGAGGCATTAACGTGTGGTGTTCTCTAAAGTTTTGAAGATGTTTGGGTTAAAGTTTGAAGGCATTGGGTTAACAGCATCTTGCAGATGAAGAATATCAGTCCTCTCAGTACAGTGGGGTTTGGTGGCTCTTTTCCTAAGGACTATACTTCAGACTGACCCAGTTCTGGGCAGTCTTATTCTCCACTGCCATCTCGTCCTTATTTCTCTCTGGCTGTTTTGACCATGCTGACCAAATTAACTTTCATTCCTGTCTTACAGTCTTTGTTTTATTGTTAATCTCCCCTTAACCTGACTGCTATTTTCTGTGTTATAATTCATGCCTATCAGTTCCTACAACTTGAAACACACTCAGACATCTTTCTCTGAGCTATCTTCTCTTCCTTTAGTTCTAATTCTGCATCACTTGTTGTTTACTTGTATAAACACAGATTCTTTGAATGTATATAGTTATAAAATCATAGAATCATAGAACAGTTCAGGCTGGAAAAGACCCTTGGGATCATCAAGTCCAGCCATTAATCCTACACTACAAGTTCATCCCTAAACCATATCACCCAACACAACATCCAGGGATGGCGACTCAACCGCCTCCCTAGGCAGTCTATTCTAGTGTCTGACCACTCTTTCCATGAAGAATTTCTTCCTAATGTCCAGTCTAAACTTGCTCTGTTGCAACTTGAACCCATTCCCCCTGTTTCTGTCCCTAATGACCTGTGAGAAGAGACCAGCACCAACCTCTCTACAATGTCCTTTCAAGTAATTGTAGAGCATGATGAGGTCCCCCCTCAGCCTCCTCTTCCTTAAACTGAAAAGTCCCAGCTCCCTCAATCACTCCTTGTAAGATCTGTAAAGTTAGAATGTCTCTTTAAAATTAAAATGTCTCTTTAATGGGCATTAACTAAGAGGAAAAAAACTTCAATAGGTGTTTGAGAAGGAGAAAGATTTAGGGATGCTTGGTATTTCTCAGATGCACTTGCTTCCAGATCACTTTCAAATACAAATTACCTTTTCAGCGGTTGAAGTCTTTAGCCCCTGCTCTGTAACACATTTGCCATTTATCTCTTACTCTCACTGTTAGATGGAAATTCATCTGTGTAAGTGTATGATATGGTCTCTTACTAATGGCTCACAAATCTCTCTCTGTCAAGCGAGTGCCCGTATCACATAATAAACTTCATATTCCACTGTGGAAACTTCTCAAGAGTCTGAGCAAAGCTGGTCACACTGTCTGGAACAAACTTTTTCTTTTCTTTGTTTTTTTTTTTTTTCATTTTCATTAGATGTTGAGTTTATCTAAGCCTATCTTAGCTGGACCAAAAGACAGATATTTTTTTATTAAAAAAACCAACCAAACCACCACCGGCTAATATGGTTTTGCTGTGGTCTGTCAGTCTGAAACGATCTATTCTGAGTCCTGAATGTCAAAATACGTGACATTTTTGAACTGACATTTTGAGGGCATTATTTCTTCATGAAAAGTTCAAGTGCATTTAATTTTCCATCTCTTTCTGGCATGCAGCCAAACCCCTGAAATTTCAAACTGGGCAGAAAGTGTTTATTTTTGTTGTTGTTGTTGCCATTATTGTTGTTGCTGCTATTATCATCATCATCACCCCCCTCATTATTTAATTCTGGCTCTGTAATTTAGTTCTGACATATGTCCCAGCACCAGCAGGTCAGTAGCAAGTAAAGATACAATGCTCGCAGTGACTGGGAAGGTGTGAGTTTGGGATAACTCTCATTGCAGCCTTGATGCTGCTGTTGACTCAGCTTTTCATGGCCACACCAAGTCTTCAACTTTCTGCTTTTTTCCTTTTGCTCTCATTCCCACTGACCAGGATGTCTTTAGGGCAGCAAGTTGTGACCCACAGTGCTTCTGTGGCCTGTAAACCGATGGAACTGATATGAAGTGCCAAGGAGTAGTCCAAAGAGGGGCAATGAAGCTGGTGAAGGGTCTAGAGCACAAGTCTTATGAGGAGCAGCTGAGGGAACCAGGGTTGTTTAGTCTGGAGAAAAGGAGGCTAGGGGGAGACATTATTGCTCTCCGCAACTACCTTAAAGTGAGGTGGGAGTCTGTTTCTTATACCCAAGTAACAGAACAAGAGGAAAAGGCCTCAAGCTAAACCAATCTCACTGCTCACAAATGCTTTTTGAAGGACCCATCCATACTGGTGTCCCAACCCATCGCCTTAAGCCGGCTCCACCAGCTGTGCAGAAGAGCTGCAGGCTTGTTCTTTCCCATGTGTGTACACACACTCTCACACAGAGCACCCAGGGACACAAATCACCAGCCTGAGCCACCCAAGTGTCTCAGCATCAGAGCAGCTGCTGTGACACATGTTCAAATGCAAACACTGAGGGCAGCCATGCTGTATGTCCCTCCCTGGACTGCAAGCATCAAGTTCTCACCTACAAACCTCCAGTGCAGAGCCCAGAATCTCTGAAATATTTGGGCTTTCCAACTCTCATGGGATAATTTTTTACCTGGCAACTCTTCAAGATCACTCATGTGGGTACCCAGGTGATATGTACCCATCACAGCCCAGTCCAGGGCAGGGAATGCATACAACAAATTTTATTTGTAGCTGGTTTGAGATTCTATGAGATGCAGCTAGTGTCCACTGGCTGGAAACTAGTTGTGCAATCTGGCTGGAAAGCTTTGGGGAGGAAAAGGGAGTGTACAGGCACACAAACATGAGTATTTCATGGGGGATTTGCCAGCTTGGTTGTAGCAGTTGTTGGATTGCTGGAGGCACTGCTCGTTTAGGAATTAGTTTTCCTGATAGTAGCTAGAGCTGTTAAGTCTTCCCAAGCTTTACATAGAAAAGTGACTATGAATTACTGCTTGCCTGGTCCCTAGTGGTTTGCTTCAGGTTCTTTAATGAATTGAAATTGGTATTTGCCTTGTCTAGCCTTATGCTTAGAGACCTGTTAGCCTCCATCTATAACTGCTGGCTAATGGAGTGAAGCAGACATGGAATAATGTGAGACCTCCCCTTTCCCACCCCTCTCCATCAACTGTCTTGGACGTGTGGCCTCACTTATGAATCTGCTGTACTTGATGAGATTATCACCCCATTCCCACCTCAAATCCATCTAGATGAGTAAGGCACTATCCACTTACCTCATCTCCACACACTGTCCCCACTCCACAAATCCAGTCCCACCTCAGGTGAGCACCTAAACTTGTTTAGTTGGAAAAGTTCCTTCTGCCAATTGCCTTGGAGTTGGGGATCCGCAGGGCTTTTCCCTGTTTGTCAGACAGAGCCTCAGAATAGTGTTTTCCTTCTCATTTGGTATCTCTAAAATAGGACAATGTGGTGTCTACTGAAAAAAAGAGGCTCTGGATACACTTCCTGTGAGATTATGTCGTAAACTGATAAGCATACTTACCTACAGCAAATGCCAGCCCTATTAAAGAAGGATTATATACAAATGAGGAGTTAAAAGCTGAGAAAATATTTGTCTAATATTTTTACTGGAGGTGTATTGCCGTTACTCAGCAACTGAATCACAACAAATCACATCCAGGCAGGCAGAAAATGGCCACTAAATACACCATGAGAGGAGGACCAAGGGTGTTTTGGTGGGTCTTGCAATCTGCAAAGCCTGTCCAAGCTGTTATTGTGCACAGGTGGTGACAAGCGTTTGCCCTCAGACCCTTTAGATTCATCCTGTGAGCCACTGAACGACAACATTCAAAGCACTTTCTGTTTTAAGAGAAAAAGAAAGAAAGAAGTGTTTGACAATTTAGCCCCCTGCTTTGACTTTGGAGATAATGAGCAGACCCTTGATCAGCTGCTTCTGCAGATGGCACATTGACAACACTTTTTCTTGAGAACAAGGGAGGTGGTGTCAAGAAGACCTTAAAGGAAATATTTTCTTAGATTTTGGCATGATTTTTGGTCAGACCAGCCTGCTGGGGCAGGTAGATCAGGGCAGATGCCAAAGTTTGCTGGTGCCACTTGAGAGTTTCTGCTCCAGACTGGGACTTCATGGGAGCTGCTGTTAGAGGTGGATTTAACTTCAGGTTCCCAGGACCTTTGCACTTTTCTTACATGTTTAAACCCCATCCCAGAATTCTGCAGCTTAAAAAACATCTGCCCATTGCAATTTATAGCTGATGCCCTATTGCATTTCTAGACTTTACTGCAAGACAAAATCTCCGGCAGTGTCAGCAAGTTGCTGTGTGGAAGGGACGCCATAAGAGGCTGAGGTGAAAGCTCTTTATCCACACACACCAGAGCAAGCCCTCAAGTTCAGGCTGGTTGTTTAGCATGAGACATTAGTTAATCCGTTGGCGTAGTGTGGAGGCCAGCTGTGTATTGCTTTTCTACTGATGTTTTAACAGCCCTGTTACTATTACACTAATAATATATTAGACCTAATTCATTTTCCCTGGTTGCCACCACCTGCTTCTACTTAGACCAAGGGCTAATGAACAGTTGACAGTAGTTAATGAGCTTCTGCAGCAAACATTTCAATTTCTTCACTGACTAAAATTAGTTGTCTCCCCTGGACACCATGCTCTGCCTCCGTGGGATATTTGGCACCACTAGCTCACCAGTGTGTCAGGGAGGAAAAGTCTCCATCAGCAAGAGACTGTGGTGTTGGGTGCTATCCAGAACAGCCCTCCTCCACTGAGCAGAGGAGTTGTGCTTTAGTCCACAGCTTTCCAAACTAGTTTATAGAATCATAGAATCATAGAACAGTTCAGGTTGGAAAAGACCCTTGGGATCATCAAGTCCAACCATTAACCCTACACTACAACAATTAACCCTACACTACAACCATTAAACCTACACTACAAGTTCACCCCTAAGCCATATCACCCAACACCACATCTAAGCGACACTTAAACACATCCAGGGATGGCGACTCAACCACCTCCCTAGGCAGTCTGTTCCAGGGTCTGACCACTCTTTCCATGAAGAATTTCTTCCTAATGTCCAGTCTAAACTTGCCCTGTTGCAACTTGAACCCATTCCCCCCGCTTCTGTCCCTAATGACCTGTGAGAAGAGACCAGCACCAACCTCTCTACAATGTCCTTTCAAGTAATTGTAGAGCATGATGAGGTCCCCCCTCAGTCTCCTCTTCCTTAAACTGAACAGTCCCAGCTCCCTCAATCGCTCCTCGTAAGATCTATTCTCCAGGCCCTTCACCAGCTTTGTTGCCCTTTTCTGCACTCGCTCCAACGCCTCGATATCCCTCTTATACTGAGGTGCCCAAAACTGAACACAATACTCAAGGTGCGGCCTCACCAGTGCTGAGTACAGGGGGACAATCACCTCCCTACTTCTGCTGGTCACACAATTTCTAATACAAGCCAGGATGCCGTTGGCCTTCTTGGCCACCTGGTCCCACTGCTGGCTCATATTCAGCCGGCTGTCGATCAGAACGCCCAGGTCCTTTTCCACCAGACAGCCTTCCGGCCACCCTTCCCCAAGCCTGTAGCGTTGCATGGGGTTGCCGTGACCAAAATGCAGGACTCTGCACTTGGCTCTGTTGAAATGCTGTGTCTGTTTTTACTGGTGATATTGGCAACAATATGTTCAGCCAACAAACCCAAGCAGGCCCCTGCCTCTGCAGCCGTGGTGTCACCTCCCTTGCAGCAATAAGCTTTGTAATGGTACTGTTGGTGAGTCCTGTTCTGGTAAAGCTATTCTGGCAACTATTCCTGTGTTCTCCAAGATTTAATAAAGATTGCTGTGTGGATTGCAAGTGAGGAGATGGATCTGGTAAGTGCTCAGAGATTTAGGAACCCAGTTGTCATTTTCCTGCTCTCACACAGGTGACATCAGGACTTGGGTGTCGTTGCTTTGCTATGTGCCAGCTGTAAAGTGCTACAGTGATTACAGTGAAATAATAATTTGCTGATGACAGATAGGTGCCTAAATTCCTTTGAAAATCAGTGTGAAATGGCTTTCCCAAGATGGATCAGATACCACTGAGTGGTATCTGTACACAGAAGTACTGACCACCTACCTTGCAACTCTAGTCCTAAATAATTTTTCAAACTGAGACCGAGTGTCTTTCAAGCCACAGGAGTGTGATTGGAAAACTGGATCCGGATATTTGATTGGCTGTGTGAGGGGATGATTAAAAGGCTGTGGCACAAATGAGAGAAGGTGACCATTCAGGACATGCTCCATGCCTGGCCAAGGCATCAGGCTCACAAGGTTTGCCTGAATTGATAGGGTTTCTGCAATTTTATGTATTTTCTGCTTCCCAGGCATGTTAAAAAGATTGTGTTCCAAGTTTCTCTTGTTTTTGCAGAATATAGTCTGGGGAATTAGCCCGGGTTTGCCTAGAGATAGGATGAAGAAGAAAGTACTTTAATGAGAGATGTTGCTCTGTTATGAACAGCCCACCTACAGACTGCTTTGCACAGCATCGCTCGGGAAAGCAACTTCACTTTGTTGCTAAGACTGTTGGAGCAGTAACTTACTGCTGTGCAAAATCTCTCAGTAAACAGAGTGGCATCTCAAAAATAACTTGCTAACATCTTTTCCCTTAAATTGGTCTCATCTGCATATCAATATGAACTGTTGTTTGGATTTTGTCCCTCTTCTGAACCTATTGGAGAAGTCTAAAGCATCACAATGCACGTTTAGACTATTAACCATCCATGCGATTATGCATGTAAAACGCTGTGGACAGAGTTTTTTCTCCCCTTAGTGTCAGTTGTGGCTCCCAGAGCCATATGGAGGCTCCATGGTCCTCTGCAGACTCCGTCTGTGTGTCAAAAGCAGTGTCCCTGTCATGTTTCTGCTTCTGCTGGAGACTGACAATCTTCACGTGGCCTCCCTGGAGCCCACAAACCATCTGCAGAAACATTCCTGGGGTGTCCAAAACCCAAGGTTCCTGGGCTGTTGGGACCTCATAACACAACTGAGTTTCTGCTCCACTAAGCTGCTCACAAGCATGTAATTATTACAGTCCCTATCCCAATGGTTGCGCTGTGATGTCGAAAACATGGAACAGTTCTCTAATTTAAAAAAAAAATAAATTCTGATAATTATTCACCAAGATGATGGTGATACCCAATCCACAGCAGAAGTGTGGTAAGGAGAAAGTGGCAGTATTTCACCAGAGAGAATCTTCTTGATGGCAACTTCTATGTCAATGTGAAGTCAAAAAGAAAAAAAAAAAAGTGCAAGAAGGAAAAAAGTTTCTGTGTCCTCAGTAATTTTTGAAACCACCATCCCACTTCCAGATTTGTGTCTGTCCTGTGTGATAGATGTGATAGTGTCTCAAGATATAGTAGAAGTATATTCTCTTTTACTATTCTGTTTTAAGGAAAAAAGACAAATTATGCCTTGTGAAGAAGCCATTTGCTATAAAGTGTAAAAATGCTTTAATATTAATATTTTATAATAAAATTCATGACATATTTATAAACACTCTATCAAGCATTTACAACTGAACCACAGCTGAGAGCTTGGACCGGAATAAATAAGCAAGGACACAGCTAGTATGAAATATACATCTTAATTTTTATAATTGTGTGTGCTTTATTCTTTACACAAATGGAATGGATGCGCAGAGTATTTACACATAACAGGAGTGTAAGCTGGACAGGGTATTTTGTAAACTCCAGTTCCGATTCTGAGTACCCCACACTACAGCTGGACTGAGAAACATCCTGCTCAAGAGACGCGCGCTGGCCAGCGTGCCGGGTGGAGCAGCCCGATGAGTTCAGGCTGCTGCATCCGGAAATTCAGGCCGGCCGATTCTAATTTAGGAACACAAATTCAGAAATTAAAAAGTTGCTATCCCACTAAGAGCCAACAGTGTTGCCTTTTTTTTTTATTTCTTTTTTTTTTCTGTTTTTTCTTTTTTTTTTTGCCCCGAAGATCTTGCCTAAGATTCTGACTACCACCCATCTCCAGAAATACTGTTTTACACCAGGGTGAGTCGCCTGTGCTGAGGTCAGGGCCAGACGGCATAAGCTGCTAACGTAGTGTGAGGGATGATGGGTAGCATCTCTCACGCTCCTCACCTTAAAAACAGAGTCTCAAACGGGCCAACAGCACAGTGCTTCCTATTGCTCTTGGTGAGGGGTCGGTGAGGCTGAAGCCTTCTGAAAACCTGGCTGCAGCGTTTGGCAATTTCACAGCACCTACCTCAGAAGGATCGTGGTCCATGACTCGGCCTTCTGGCTGCTACAGTAACGTAAGCAGTAAATAACGATGGAAAGTGCTGAGCTACTGGTTAATCATGTGGCCTCGGTGTTTTACAGCAATGCTAAACATCCAATGTAATGGGGATGACGGATGTGTGACTTCAGGTGGTGTAAATGGAATGGACTCCACCGAACTCAATGGAGTGACCATGATTTACATGAGCTGAGGATCTAGGCTACCTATATGCTGAACAGATTCAACATCAAAGCTTTCGGTTTTGATGCTGATTTGTGCCCTAGAATGGAAACTCTTTTTTAACATAATGATGAACACACTCTTACTTCTGGGCTCATTGACAAGATGTTTGATTTTTGAATTGCACCAAGGCGTGGACTTGAGCACATGAATGAAGTTGCACAGAGGACTGCATACATAACATGGCAGACAAAATGTTCAAAAGAAAAAAACAAGTTGAGATTAAAAGCTGTAAAGGATTAAAGACCACTTTCTGTGAACGCAGCAGATATTATGGCTTTAAATCTGCAGCTTAAAATGAAGATTGAGACTTTTTCTTAATACTGGTTTTACTACAAATATCCTCATGTCTTGTCACTCACTGAATCTTTTGGTCAGGGATATAATATGAAAAAAGAAATAAATAAGAAAACTAAGCCAAAAATACAATTTGACTGAGTGCTGATGAGCAAGTAACAGTGAAGGGGTAACACCAACAACTTCTTCATAGAAAACAAATATGAATAGGTAGGTGGGCATTGTATAACAAGGACACTGTTGCTGGCTCGTAGTGGTTGTTAGCTCAGATTCCACACTGCTCTCCAGGATGAGGATTTGAAATTTCAGTGCAACGGAGAGATTTTTTATCCTTGACTTTCACAGGGTGGTTCCTAGGACCCTATCCACACCGGAGCATCAAACCATGCTAGCTACAAACACAAGTACATCACAGAATATTTATCTAGAAACAGCCTTTACTACCAAAGAAATTACAAAGCGCTAGCATGGACAGGGTACCTCTGTAGGAAGGGGCAATTAAGCAAGAAAGAGGCTCTTTCGCTGGTTGGTGGTCAGACTGTAAGACCAGGAAAGAGTGCCGGTTCACTGAGCCCTGTTAGCAAGCTCTCAATGAGTCAGTGCACGGAAAAATGTTTTGTGGAAAGGAGAAAGAAATAGGTCGTAATATTGCACATCTGCACAAAGCTAGCAAGATGTCTTTGTGATCATTCATGGGTGGACAAAAAGCTGTGATAATTTTGGTTCTGCTTAGACCCTACGGTGCTACACACTGTGCCAGAACATGAGAAATAGCACCAGGGGTGTGATCTGGCACTTTTCCTAAAGGGTCCAGCATTTGCATTTGCCTCATGTTTAGACGCTCGCAAGTCTTTTACACGGACAGAAGAGGAATCTGATTACACTAAGCTGTGTTAGCACCAATATGGTCTCAGGTGCCAATTGCTGTGGGTTGCGAGTTTGGGCTTTTTTTTTTCCTTTTTCACCAGATGTAATTTTGCATGAATCTTATGTTTCTCTTCCTCCTCCCACTACCACCCAGTATGATCCGAACAGCTGCAATGCAAAAATGAACTGCAGCTCTGAGGATGCTGAAACATGAAATGCAAAATGTCAACGCACAAAACAAATGGGAGTACAAGTCCTAAGGGAAATAAGACCTCTCACTGCTTCTCTTGGTGATTTGTTTTTAAATATATGTTTTATTTAAAAAAAAAGAAAAAAAAAAAAAGAAGTGCAATGGCAACTCTAAATTGGAAGCACAAACAACAGACAAGGAAAAATAAATAATGTTACTACAGTAACCAAGGACTGATGGAAAAATTGATTGTACTCAGCCATAGTGTTACTGTTCACCGTAAAGCACAGCACATGACAAAGCAAAACAGTTATTAGTAGGATAGTACCGTAAAAGGCTGCATGCTGAACTAAGAAACAAAGAAGCAGATGTGATCGATTGCTTAAAAACAGAGCTGAAAATTAGAATGAAGTTCCTGCTTTAGGATACTTGTTTTTTTCAGGTCTGGTGGGCTATTTTGCAACCTGGGGCAATAGTACTTTGTCAGCATGGAAACATCCATGGCTTCCAAAGATCTGGGGTCACTCTGTGGATTTCTGCAGAATTATCCAAAATCAAAGCTTTCATTCATTTATATTTTGTAAAAAAAAAAGTGTTTCTAGCCCTTCTGGTTACAAAGCTCTTTTGGAGACTTGACTGAAACCTTTGTTCATAAATCTGCGCTGGCCAGGCGAGAAAAACAGTAGAAGCGTGAACTTCTCAAAGTTACCATAGTAGGGCAGTAAGTGAGAGGCCACTTCAGGGCCACTAAAATGCCCATATTTTTAACCCCGTCACTGCTGGTGGCTGTATTGCAAACATCCAGCTAGTCGTGCTCTCCGAAGAGGTTGGCTGGATACACCTGTCAGCTTGACAGGGCGGAGAAATGTAAGCTTCAAATAGACAAGCAACTGTGGAGTCTATTTAGCATTTGCCCTTAAAATGTCCTTAAACATTAGGGTTACTGTAGCCACCAGCCAATAAACACAGGACTCCCGCAGTACAGCAGGGAGGAGAGTGCGGGTTTTTATAGAAAACTTGGTCCAGCAGCAGCAAAGGTGATTCAGTTCACTGTCGTAATAGCTCTTGCAGTTGTCCCCTTGAGTGTCAGAGTGAAGAATGGCATCAGTACATGAAGGAAGGGCAATGTGAAATGAGAAAAAAATACCTCCCTCTCCCCTTCCCAAACTGCAAGTCCACAGACTTTCCCCAAATCCCTCACAAACGTCCATTGCCTCAGTTCTTGCTTTTAAGACCCTTGTTGACTGTGAAATGAAGATACAAGTTAGTTGGTGACCTGCCTGCCTACAAAGAGAGGAAAGATCAAGTGCTTTTCGTATTTCCTTTAAAGAAACATTTTTGGGTGAAGTGTGACTCCCTCCAAGAGGGAAATTATTAACTGCATTCAAGCACTGACATTTTGCTTCTGAAAAATCATCCATTTCAATTTAAAGATGCATTATCCTTCGGTGTTCAGAAAAGGTCCTAGAGGGCAGACATCTTTCCACAGGAGTTCATCATGATTAAATAGAGGCAAGGGAGAGGATTAAATTGAGGGAAAAACAAGCTGACAACTACAATTGAAGGAGTTATCTTGCTTTTCATTAATAATAGAGAATCTATTACTGAAAAGGGATAATGCAACTTGATGGTCCTCTTTACATTTTACAGTCACACAAGGGTGTAAATATTTAATCTTTCAATTAATTAATCTTTACAAAATATCTCACAAAAACATTTTTACCTATAGAAATTAGCTTCTATACATCAATATATTTTTATTTTTATAAATTATTCCATCTTTAAGTGCCTTCTATCAATATAAATGATAAAATAGACAATCAAAAATTTTAAAGCTTTTCCCAGTTGTATCCCTCCTTGTCAACATAGGTGCTGTGAATCCTCATACATGTGTGTGTCCGTGTGGGAATGTGTTTGCGTGCACATGTGTGTGATGTGAAATGCTTCCATCCTCTCCTACCCCCAAAACCCCATCAAAAGGAAGTATGTTGTTATTAGCTCCTGACGCGATAGTGTTTCCAAAGGGGAAAGAAGAAATGCTTGACTTGGTTTCAGAAATCAAAAGATGTGCATAGTTACCAAAGTCGAGGTGTACCAACTACAAATGTGCAATGACAAGCTTAGAACAGGACCCACCTCCCAGTCAAGTCAAAGAGCATCCTGCCAGTGACTTCAGTAGGAAGTGGACCAAGTAGTCCGAGCTTGATTTTGCAAGGTGCATGTGGCCCTGGTCTAGCAAAAATGCCTAAGCCCGTGCTTAGCTTTGAGCACATGAATATCCTACTGGAACTGATGGGACTGAACGGCGTAGGGAAGGGTCACAAGGGACTCCAAGTCAACGGGCTACTCGTGTAGCAATTGGGGTCAAGTGCTGAGCGCCTTGCAGGATCAAGCCCTATATGAGGTTCAAGAGCTGGGAACTTCTCTTTAAAGCAATCAACACACTGAGCTCAGCCATTGAAATCGATCAAAATGTCCGCATGGGCACAGGAGGTGGCAAGCTCCCCTTGACAGAGAGTCTCCACGTCAAAAGTTTATACCTACAACTGGTGCTCTGAGCACACAACAGATTTGCTTTATATGGTAGAAGTCTTTTTGTTCCTACCCTTTGACCCATCAGTGTCCTTCATGGCTTCAAACACTTTGTGTTGTACATTCATCAAAATTCACATTGACTGCAAAGAACATAAATGCAACAAAAACAGGAAAGCCTCCAAATAGTATATTATAATTTTCTTCTAATTATTCTCCCGTCGTATTCAGAGGTGCAGTGGCTAATTTATAATTTTTCCTTTGAAGGAATCCAGATGAAAGGCCCAGATTGTTCTTCAATTACAAGTTTGCATTGATTATATATATCTTCTAAGCTATCTCCTTGGACAATAGCTGCAGTAAGAAAACATATCAATACTTCTTTTAATTGATACATTTTACAGCATCCAGTGTCAGTAAATTTTCAGTATACTCAGATATTGATGAAACAAGAAGGAATACTAGAACACTGTGGTGTTGTTGATTATGGAAAAGTCATACACACTGCAGATGGCAACTTGGTTCAAACCAATAGCACCTTCCCACGGCAGACCCATCCCACTGCTTGTAGTGAGAAGACTGAACTAGGTTAATTTAGAGAACTAGCAGGTCTGTCCTATGGGAGGGCAGCATGTCAGGTACCCACTGTTGCAAACCAAGATTTACATTTCATTTGATATAGAAGCTATTTCAGCAGTGAGTAGCAGCAGATTTACACCCTATTCTTTTCCTGACCTAGTTATAATAAACTCACTCTTGGCTGCAAAAGTTAACTAGATCAGACCCAAACTGAAAGCAGGTAAAGCAGTTGCCACACAAAGCACCTTGTCTATACCCTTAAAATCCCTCAGCAGAATTCTGGAACTGCAGTTCAGACTATGTGCACTGTCAGCATGTGGAGGGACAACAGGGGACTTCTGAGTGTTATCCACAAATACCAGTCCCCTGAGTAGGCAACTGCCTAAACGCACTCAAAGGAAATGCTGAGGCTCAGGGCAAGTCTTAAATCTTGCTATTTTCCAGGTCAGAAAGAAGATGCCTTTCTCCTTCCCTCCCATGATCAGTAGTTTAAGTTCTTGCCTTGAGCTAGTGAGGAATTCTTTGGTCTGTACAAGTGCAATGAGGCCACATTTTTACCGACTTCATTAAAAGCACTTTTGGGTCAGGGAGGGAATCAAATTCATGAAAAGCTATTCCTTCAGGGTATCAAACTTTGGAGGAGTTGAACCCCTCAGCTGCTCTCACGTTTCAGGCAAGCAATAGACCCCAGCCAGGAGCCCTTACTGTGGGCACACCGTACTGATGTGCACTCTAGGCCAGAAGCAGAGCTGATCCAGGTGTTTTGCAATAAAAAACTATACCTTGGGAAAAAAAATTGTTTTTAATAAAAACATACCTGTAAAATATTCTCCAAATTCTTGTTCTAATTTAATTGCTCGATCGTAGGTTTTCTTTGCTTGTTCCTCTGTAAGACGTTTATTCATTTCCCTAGAAACACAGAGGAAGTTATCATGAAGTTTAGATTCTCTGCAGAACAGCTTTCTAAAAGAAACGTTCAGCTAAATCACAGATGGACTGAAATTGGTACCAGAACCAAGCAATGAAATTCTTCCACCAGTTCATGAGCAGTTTAAGGATTTTAAGTTTAATTTCACTTTCATATAGTACGAATCTACATTTCCAGACTTTTCCCCTGACTACTTCCCATTTCTCTGCTAAATTTTTTATTTTGCGTTCACCTCTCTACATTCCCAACCAAAACATGAGGCGCGAATCTGGTAACTGCTAACTGAGATGGATTTGTGGCATCAGGAAACCGTGGGCAAATCTGGGAGCCAGGAGGTCTCAAGGTCTGTGCAGTCAGGGCACTCCTGCCTCCAGAGCTGAAACTCCTTCAGGAGCCTCCTCATCTCCTAGACCCACAGCTGGCTGTCTCAGCTGAATGAGATTGTCCAAACTGCTGGAATGGAAGGTGTTTTTTGATTGAGGCTGGGGTTATGGAAGTGAAATTGCGATGAAAAGGCAGGACTTAGCCCAGGGAGACTCCTGACTCTGTAAGGAGGAATCTCAGAGTCATTGCAATCCCTGTAGGGAAGCCTCAGAAGAAACCCAGCATGTCTTCCAGGAAGACTTCTTGATTCAGGTGTGGACAGGTTCTTGACAATCCCAAGAAATCAAATCGAGTTTTTCCAGCAGGAAGAGTTATTTGTTTGTGTTCTCTGTTCCAGCCCTTTCTGATTAACTATAGAGATTCTCAGTCAAGTGTGTCTTGTAGATTCTAAAATATACAGGGTACCCATAAATGTAAAAACAAGTGTCAGTAACATTCTGTTATTGCCAGTGTTTTGTTTTTTGGTGGAGTCTTCTGCTTTGAGAGTGGCATTATTTAATAACTTGAAGAAATGAGTTGCCTTGCCCATGCATGCTCAGCTTTTAACACCACTGTTTACTTGCAAAGAATCGAGTTCACACTCATTCAGTTCCTTACACGTATATGCCTGCAGACATCCAAATTAAATAGCGTTAATAAATAGAGTTTGCTTGCTCTAGCATACCTCACAGCATGGATTCATTTTTTTTTTAAAACATGATGGAATTTTTCTGAGGCAACTGGGAAATCAAGAGAAGGGAGCATCTTGTGTTCTACATAAATCTGATTTAATGCCTTGCACTGAATCATATGATTATGTGGTAATGGACTGTATACAGTGTGACACGGGTGATGCATGTAGGAAATTATGTGCATGATGGTGCATAAAAAAATGATCTATGAAGTGAACAACAGTATGACCTTGCTGCAGCTAGCTCCTACCTGGCTTCTGAAAACCACCCTGCAATGTGTCCAGGATGCAGTAAGTTATTTCTAGAAATGACTTAAAGCTGTCTGTCTATGTAACTAACCATATAGCTGGGAACATTGCTTAGAAAAATCCCTCTGGAAGCACCAATGCAATGCAGAAAGCCGGTGTATAAAGTGAAGGAAATGAAAGATTTCCTAAACAAATCTTTCTTATCCTTCACTTGTAATACTACTAATTCTATTTGTTGGAAGGATTGCTATCCAACTGAGTTCAGCTGGGTTTCTCATCGGCTACTTCAACATGTCTTTAGGTGACTGAACCAAAACTCTATCTTGAAGTGGGACACAGCATTGAAAATTCTTTTGCAAACTGAACAGTTTATTTCATCTTTAGCCAATGTTTTAGTGGTGACAACATCCTCCTCCTTCCAGATCTCTTTCTGATAAATTTCTGAGAAGTCCTCCTCAAGATCCTTGAATATTGGAGGAGAAAATACAAATATAAACAAGCCTTTAACATAATAAATACTTTGACATAGCAGAAACTTGCCTTATATATGCAGGGCATAGGTCTGCCTGAGGTGTAAAACTGTGCTAGTTATATTCATGCTTCGTGCCTTCAGGAGAGAGGCTGGAGAGTGGGAAGGACCATGATGTCCAGTTTTCATGATGAATTAAAAGTGCTGTCAAACAATAGTCCCTTCTGCTTTTTTCTTTCCTAGCCAGGGACCTGCACAGCTGGTGAATTCAAAATGCTTGCAAAGAGCTGTCCCTCCAGGCACATTTTCCTCCTCTCCCAGTGAAGAGGTCACCCAGGCAGCCTCTTCATTACTTCTATCTCTCATCCCCTTGATCCCACCACCACCCTCCTTCTGGGGAGAGACCAACTGAAAGCTACCAGAGGAACCCCTCTGAAATTAAACCTGTGAGGCAGAGTCGCACAGAGATGGGAAAGAATGGGGAGTGGTTTGTTTACAGCAATTTGATTGCTGTAAATGGAATTTAGTTGAAGAAAACAGGATCAGGAGACATCCAGCTCAGGCTGTGTGTCCCGATTGTTTTTCATCCAACAGCCCCTCGTGGTCTTGCACTGCTGTGGTCATTAGTGTTAGAAGGGTATTTCCAGACCGATAACCAAATTTCAAGTGCAGGTGCAAGCTTAATTTATGCTCCCTTCACTCTTACCTTCACTGTGACATGGGTGCAAAGGAACATATGTGCAAATGAGAATCTTTTGACTTTGTTTCTCTGCAATTTTTCATCTTTTATAGTTTTATTTTGCTATTACGGTAAGTTTCAACTCATTCATATGAACAGGAGTAATAGTTATGGCAGATAAACCTATAATTTTTGTGTTGTAGTAGTTACATAGATAAAAAATACTGAGTAAACACAGTTATGCTGTCATAAAAACCACCCTCTTTCTGTGTCCATAGCACACTGGTTTACTATGTTAAAATTCTCTATACTAAAACAATAGTATCTATTGGCAAGGCGTTATATCCATTCATCTATGCACATCCTACAACTCACTGCTCCTTATGTCGGAGCATGTATTTGTTTAGCCAGACCCTGACTGATTTAGCTTCATTACTAAGTAAAATAAATGTTTTCTCACAAGCAAAGGGCTCAGAACTATGTCACTATTGTCAAGAAAATTCTCATTTCTGTTTGAAACTAATTTTTGGTGCTGATTGATAAGATAAATAAACATTAGATAGAATAACTAGATAAAAAGATTACTTGTGGAGAGGAGGCTGCAGGGGATAAACTAATTTAGAATGCCTGAATTCATTATATATATATATATATATTTTTTTCCCCAGTTGTACTCTCTTTACATAATTTATTTATGTAAGTCATATTACTGAAAAACATCCCAAACTATTACTGATACATAAGCACTTTTGCTATCCCACGAATGTTTAGATTTCTAATTAAGGATGTCTTCCACAAGGTATTTGCAGAACGAGGAATTCAATGTCATGCAATTTCATCTCGTTTGTCCCTACCATACTGTGAGCACTGAAGCAAGTTTGGATTTAGAGAGTGAAGAATAGCTTACTTTTGATTTATATCTGTAAAGAAAATTCTGTTAAATCTGCATAACTTGTTTTGTCCTAAGTGAAATATTAGCATTGCTTTGGTTTAATGGTTTAATAACAGGATGATTATCATAATATTTTGCATCTTCATAACACTTTTCAGTCAATCTGTTCAAGGATTTGCTGTTCTTACATCAAATCAAGGAAGCCTTTATGTTATTGCCACATTTCTGTGCTTTTCAGAGTCAGGGCCACTTCTATTTAGTTTTTTTTTTTTTATTTTATTACTCCAGATGCAATGTCAGCATTAAACAAATAATGAAAATATTTTATGGATGGGAAAACTGTAGGTTGAGATCTATCATAAAACAGTCAATGGACAGTGTAGGCTCGCAGACCACCCTTTCCCTTCTCTACAGCAAGATAATCAGAATATAACAGAATTGTAGGGCTAGAAGAAATGCCAAGAAGTCATCTAACCCAAGATGGCTTTTACCCCAAAAGACAGGGCCAGGGAGGGTGGGGTAAATTAAGCTGATAAATTCTTGCACTCCCATGGGTGTACATGGAAACCAATTGATTACGATGTATTTTATAATGAACATTAACCATTATGAAGATCACTTTCGTATTTCCTCCTCAACCTTCTCTCCTTGACAGGAGGTAACCCCCATTTCTCTTTGACTTCCATCACACCAGGTACCCAGAGCCAGGCCAGTGCCACAGCTGAGGCCTCGTCCACACCCCGTAAAACAAATTAACCGTCTCCTGTGTCGTTACACAACACTGATGTTAATAAAGCCCATGGTGGCGGTTTCCTTTTTTTGCAGCCGTGTTATCCATCCATTCATATTCCTGTGTGATCCATCCCAACCACCAGATGCTTTTCTGCAGTGCTACAGCTTAATTATTCCCTGCTTGTACTCATGCATTTCATTTTCTCTCCTTTGTCTGTGCTGAATTTCATCTTACTGATTTTATATTGAGTTTTAGTCTTATCCTCCAAAGCAATTGCCATCTTGCTCAGCCTTGAGTTATAGTCACAAACTTTACAAAAGCACTGCCCAGTTCATCATTCAAGTAATTCATGAACAAGTGGTTCCAAACAGTGACACAACTCAGGAAATAGACTTCCAGGATTCGTGTTACCCTCTCAGTTTAATGGGGCCATTTTCAATGACTGAGCACATTGTGCACGTACTCTCTAGGTTTCCTTAGGACTATATTTCCCTAATTATGAATATTTCCCTATGCTGCTACTGAGAGCGTCCTGTGGAGCCAGAATAAAAATCAAGATTGATACCCATCTTATGAAAGAAGGAACTAAGATTGATTTACTCTTGATGCACACACATTGGCTGCCTCTTATAACCCTTTTATCCTCTAAGTTATTATACTTGAGTTGCTTAACTGTTCCCTGGATCCCAGACTTTTTCTGAGTTTTGAAATTAGGTTGCCTGGTTACAGCATGAAGTTGTTGTCTTCTCTTTCCTTCTTCAAGTGTTATGTTTGCTCCTTTCCAGTCCCACGGGTCCTTGCCTGTTCTCTTACAGACCTTCAAGTAAACGAAGGGCTGATGAAGAGGCAAACACAGCAAATCTGACACGGGTTTATCCTCCAGTTCAGCCTGTGACCAGACTCCACACCCCAAGAGCACCCAAAGCTGGATGGGACAAGCTATGCCACATTTGTCTTTGCTGAACTTGGTACACAGGTTGGAACAAGTGCACTGAGTGCTGGCAGGGAGCCCTCCATGCTGCAGCATGTAAGCCCACATGTCCCAGTGTGAAAAGTTCAAAGGCAGCTTTGCCTTGTTCTTTGAGATGCTGGGGTACAGCGGTTGGCAGGCAGGGAGCAAGTCTCCACTGTTCCCACTTAGAATCGTAGAATTATAGAATTGTCAGGGTTGGAAGGGACCTCAAAGATCATCTAGTTCCAACCCCCTGCCATGGGCAGGGACATCCCCCACTAGATCAGGCTGCCTAGAGCCCCATCCAGCCTGGCCTTAAAAACTTCCAGGGATTGGGCTTCCACCCCCTCTCTGGGCAACCTGTGCCAGTGTCTCACCACCCTCACGGGGAAGAACTTCTTCCTAATGCCCCGTCTGAACCGACTCATCTCTAGCTTCAATCCATTCCCTCTAGTCCTATCACTGCCCGACATCCTAAAAAGCCCCTCACCAGCTTTCTTGTAGCCCCCTTGAGATACTGGAAGGCCACGATAAGGTCTCCTCGGAGCCTTCTTTTCTCCAGTCTGAACAGCCCCAACTCTCTCAGTCTGTCTTCACAGGAGAGGTGCTCCAGCCCTCTGATCATCCTCCTTCCCTCCTTCCCCTCCTTATTATTAATTTAAGAGGACAAGCAAAATGTAGACTCAAGACCTGTGTTGTGCCACTTGAGACTGTTACCTGAAAATAAAACGCTCGAAGGAGTTTCTACTTACATCAGAGGCTCCCAGGATTTAGGCTTAATGAAGATAGCGATGGGGTACAGTTGTGCAACTTGTAGTCGTTTGATAGCATTTCCTGACACATCGAGTATACAGTGCTTGCCCTGTTGGAAACAGATGAGGTTGGCTTTATTTTTGCAGAGTTTGCTGCAGATCAGCCAAAAGACGGGAAGCAATTCTGTGATGCAGTGCCCTGGAACGGGGCCATTACTAGCACACCAGGGAAGGGGGACCCCAGGGCTGCTCTGCGCTCTTTGCTTTGGTGCTAATATAAAATATACACTGTGATACAGGAACAAACTTGTTTTCTTATTTTTACTGGGATGAACTTTGCAGGAGGAGCGGATTTTCTTCAGAGATGAGGAAAATCATTTCATAAAAGCAATAGGATGTCTATGTTCTTACTGGTTCATTCAGCTCTTGTTTGTGTCAAAAACTCCCTGTGTCACCTGAGGCAAGTAATTTACTCTCTCTGCGCTTTGTTCTTTCACCTCTGTGAAAGTGAGATCAGTTTATTTACCTGTCTTACAGAGGATAGAGGGAAAACTATTTTGGGACATACCTGAGGATCTGTGTTACATCCCTGAATCCACGGCACTACACCCAGCTATAGAAAGTGCCAAGGATGTTGTCATTCAAAGTCAGAGAGTCCACTTGTGGAGTTATTAAAAAGCCTGTAAGTATACTAGGATGGCATTTGGGAGATATTTTATATTTTTGGTAGAAGAATCATGTCTGAGACACAACGTGGAAACAAAACAGAGCATTTTGCACAGTCAATAAAACTAACGTCAACCTACCCTTTCTGCCACAAATCTCACAGACTGGACACTAGTTCCATATAAATTATCATTGTACTGCCCAGCTTCTATAAATTTGTGCTCTTGGATATCTTTTTCCATTTGTTCTCTCGAAATGACAAAATGATAATCTCTCCCATCCACTTCATAGTCGCGCTTTGGCCGAGTGGTATCTGCGTGAAACAAAAGACAAAGGACGAAGAAGTCTGTTGAAACACTTCATGCAAAATAGGCTGCAGTTAAGGCTTGCTCAGCAGATAATGTTGGGTCTGTTGTAAGTGGAGGTGCACCACATCTGGGAGGAGACCTTTGGCTACTGCATACTGTTTTCAATGGAGTTATGATAATAAAGCTGTCTTCTTAAAGTAATACCTTTTGATGTTTACCTCCAATCAATACTTACAGACTACCATAAAATTAGAATTTACCAGAATCCCACTTCTTCTCAGCAGGATCACACACAAACTTCAAATACAAAAAGCATTCCAGATTGTAAATCTAATCCTATTACAATGATAAAATGTATCACACTCTCATCAAATTAATCTAACCTTAATTATAAGGCTGATTCTGCTCTCACATCTAGCAGTTTTAAGCTGGTGTACTTTGCAGAGACAACAGTTTGAAATGAAGTAAGACTGCAAGTCTGAAATAAACACTCAGCCAGCTCTAATGATCCAAGATATGAACTCTCTGTTTAATTCAGGGTCCAATATTGCTTTATGATTAAGCAGTCTAGTTCTTGTACAAATCACAGATTACTCTGTATTTTTATTGATGGATGCGGTGTGATTGAATTGAAACACTTTACATTTTACCAGTATTTCAAACTTTTAACTTATTTAATAACAACCACAGATTAATTGATGAGTAAATTAAGTTAGTGGTTAGAAGGCTCCTTCTTTAAAAACATGCTACAGATTTTGAGACATTTCTTCTGGGAAATTCTTTCCAGACCTTGACAATCTCTTTTTGTTTATTCCTTTTCTCTTTCTTTGTCCGAGAAAATCTCAACTCATGCTGCAGGTACGTAGTGTGTGTCATCAAGGGATACAGCTCGCTCAGCTGCAGAACAATGAGTAAAATCATACTTACGTGGTACACATGACCCAAACTTATCAGGGAATTCTGATATCAAATCGTCGTTGATCCGATCTTTCATAGGACCCAGAATAATAACCGGCCTGGTGTAATTAACTGAACAACAAAAAGAAAAGCATATTTTGATGATCTTACTGGCAATAGAAGTAAATCTTCCCAAAGATACACTAACCAGAGTGGTTGCCTTTATGTATGAAGTGAAAACTTTGGTGTACATTTATTAACGAATAATTTATTTATTGACATAGATAAGGAAAAGGGAATGAGTAGCACTCATTTTGCAGAGCTCTGTGGTGGTGCACGCACATGTAGTCAAATGACTGCGTGGAAGTGTATGTATTTGTTATTGCTCAACAAGGTTACTCCCAAATGTTTCCAAATGGACTCTCAGGAGGCATGGAAAGGACAATGTAAGATTTTTTTCTCCTCAGTTACAAGGAGTGCATCCTCTGTTACATCAGCTGGGTGCACTCCCATTTTCAACTGATTTCTCACAAGTTCATCTACCCTGGTTAGAGGCACACATCACGTGACAAGGAAAATAATAAAGGCTTCCCATGTAACAATGTTGCAGCAAATCTAGAAAATCTGCAACGATATTGGGTAGACTTATTAACATATTTATTAGTAAAGACCATGAGAGCATACTGAGGGGAGTCCTGAGAACATTAGGAGGTGGGAGCCTGTGAGGGATACCCTCACATAATTTCTTTTGTATGTGATAGACCGAGAGGCCAAGAAAAAGGGGGCCACAGAGAATCTGGGGCTGGCACAGCAAGGCTTACTGCGCTGCTGGCCCCCAATATGTGAAATGAAAAATATAAGGAAGACTGACAGAAAAGTAGATGAAACTTACTTTCCTGTCTGGTGACAGGTTCATAAGAAAGGATGCAGTCTTCTTGGCCTCCTGATGAGAGAAGAAAGAGAAGAGATTGAAGCTGACAAGCAACATGCCAAGTGCTAAAGCTTGATAAAATGCTTCACGTAGAGACAGATCGGGTTCAACACTTCTCTCTGGTAACACTCTCAGCTGAACCATTCCAAAGTCCCTCATAACTTTAAAGTGTGGAGACCACTTTTTTTCCTTCCCCTCCCTCCCCTGACACATTTTCCATTTCTGTTTGCTGAAATTGGGCTTTTTCAATTATAGCCAATAAGGCTTCATTTATTGATTTGATAACAAGGCTAGTGCAGAAATTTAAGATGTGATTCTTCTGCTTGTCCAGTTGTTAAGACCCTAATATGCTTCTGCAGGGCAAATCCACAGGCTACCTAAATTGAACAATTTGTATCTTCATAATACATACATTTTTCTCGATTATCCTTCCGTGCATATACTCCGTAGTCTAGTTTATTCACAGCCTGACATCTAGCTATGAGTCTGACCTTTATCTTTTCCCTAAACACAAATCTCACAGCATCGTATTTTACCTACTTATTCTCTCTCCACTCCTATTAGGACACTGCTGTTTCCTCATGGTGACATTGGAAAGCAGAGAAACTTGCCATGAGAGACAAGTGGAACTATGTGGATGACAACTTGGGTGCAGGTGTACAGCCCCAATGCATCACTGTCCTCTCCTCTACAAGAGTTCAAGAGGAGAGGGGGAAGGATTCTTCAACCTTCTGCATGAATAATTCCTGAACATTTCTTTTTCTAGGTCACTGTCACATACTTACTACCACATAAGGGCTCTGGCAGCTTCTAAATATGCCTAAATATGATTTATGCTTCAGAAAGTTTAAAATTATGATTTTATTTTTACTCGGTTCAGGGCTTGTCTCTGAGAAGATCCACAGATGGGATTTTGCAACTAATTTGGATACTACAGAAGAGTGCCATAAGGGGTACCAGAGCTTTATAAAATAGACAGGATTGCCTTCATTTCATCTGCTTGCGTGCACATGAGTCTGTGTTATGCTATTCTGGTGGACTCGTGCCAATCCAAAGGGTGCACATACAGGAGAAGAACGCTGCCTGACACCTGATGGACAATATAGGTAGGATTTAGGAGGGGCTACACCTCACCCTGAAGCAGTCTGTCTGTTACCTGAGTCACTATGGAGGCTGCATTGACTATATTAACAAGATTTGTGTTGTAAGCAATGTTAGCTCCCAAGTAGGTACAAAACATTTTGTGGTTTAGTCTTGAGTCCCAGCTCCTGATTCCAGTATGTTTATAGATTTTTTTTGTGATCTATTATCTACACAACTGTGATAAAAGTGTAGGAAAGTTTTTCAAGCAAAAATAATGACAATGATGGAAAAAGCAAATAAAAACATATGGATGTGTTAGGAAAGAACAGAGAGGGTGAACTCCAACCTAGCGATGGTTCTGAAGCAGCAAAGGAGAAAACATCATTTTTAATAAAAGGAAGAAGTTGGACAGCTTTTGAGGATAAGTAAACATAATATATGAAAAATGTGGATAATGGAATTTCTTCTCTATTTGCAAATGCTCAGTGCACTAATTGCTTGCTTCACTTTGACTTTTTGCAAAGTTAAAAACCTAGAATTGTTGTTACAGTAGGTTTTATGCATCAGATGCACAATTTTCCCTTAAGTTTCTCTGGGAATTTTAGGGGTGATATAGAACTCAGGATGTCCCATTCCCCTGGAGATGAACCAACTCATTGTCCAGACCGGACGAGCATGCTCCTGCACTGCCCTCCAGCACCCCATCATCAAAACTGCCCTCCAGCCCCCCATCACCAAGGCTGTGCTTTCCCACAGCCTGAGAAAGTCGATCTTGGGCTGGGTGATGAAGCCATCCTGTACTAAGCATGTGGAGGGGAATCTGTTTGTACAAATACAATCTTAAACTCATTTCAATGGCATACAGATGTGCAGAAAGTCTCTCTGAAACTTGTGAGTGCTTATGTCTGAGCTAGTCCCGAGGTACCCTTTAGAGTCACTGGGTGCCTACAAATAGGCAAACGCTTATTCCAAGACATGACTCATCTGACCTGTTTTGGATGTCTACTTTGGGATGAGAGAAAAAGTCAGAAGGGCGTGTTTTTCTCCATTGTCCCATAACAGCACTTAAACAGCAAGGTCGGATGCAGACATCTGCATTAAACAGTAGAATCTCATGGGAGTGACTGTGACAAGAGCAGCTGAAGGAAAATAGCCAGTAGTTCTGACTCTTTAAAAACTTGTCTATGGGCTAATATTTGGCTTTGGCACAGAATTTAACCAGCACAAGTAAGCCGACATAAATTTCACTTTCCTTTGTGCCCCAATTTCTGGCAGACATGGCCACATGCCAGAGTTGTTGTTAACATCCACGCTGTCAGTGGGATACGGGCTATGAAGACAAACAAGCCTGTCGTTGCACAGAAGTCTTGTGAAACTGTGGCCTGACCGAAGGCAAGCAAAAAAACCTCCAGCCCACTCCAACTGTGCTGCAGCTTAAGCCATTGGAAAGGGTTGGGACAAGTAAGGAGAAAATTTGAAGCTATTGTATGCAGAAGCTTGAAGAGAGACATCTTCCACAGTGAAAGCTCTTCAGCTCTGAGTTTCAGGCTCAACATGGAGTGTGAGTGTTGAGGAAAGCTGCACCTCTTCCATTTCTTTTCTTTTCTGGAAAAAGGGCTCAGGAAACTCAAGTTTTTATGTGAATAAAACCTTTCCAGACAAAATTCTCTTAGTCCTCAGAGGCTAATATGCATGTTAACTGTACCAGATGGTATTCTTTAATGACCTCTATTCAGTCAGTACTACATGGTTTTGAAGTAGTCCACAAAGTATTAAGTATAATGAAGAGGTCTAGAGTCAACCGATAATGGGTTGCTATAACCTTGCAATGGCTTTGAGATGCGAGACACAGCGTGAAATTCAGCAGGACACGGGCTTTTATTTATCATTTGACTAAGCCGCATTTACTACCCACATTAATGGCTTAATTAGAGCAGGTGAGTTATATCGATCTGGAAAATCTTTGTGAAATGTAACAGAGAAATAAAAAAAAAAGGTAAAAGAAACACCTCTTTCTGTAGGATTTTGGCATGATCTCTTGTTTTTTAGTAAAATTCCATCCAGTTAAAAAGAGAAGAAAAATAAAGAAATAAGGAAAGAGAAGAAAGAAAAAGGAAACTTTACTAGATGTAGTGTACTTATGAGTAAACTCATTGGGTGGCATTCACTTTCCAAGGATCACTATGTCTCTGCTTCACTTTGTTCTTGGTTTGCCTGTTGGTGGTTTCTCATGCTTGGGAAGAGAAGAATGAACTGGAGTTTGCTATAACTTGTAGTCCCTATAAACTGAACAGAGAGACCCTGTGCAGTCAGTGAGTTCCATAAGGGCTACTAATTTCATTGTTTTAAAGGATTTTATGGTGTTTCAGAGGGGTAGCCCTAAAATGGGTTTAAGGTGTTGCCTTTCTGATTAGATGGCAGAGAATCTGTGAAAGACTCAAAACCAGTTTCAGTGTAGCCCTGGCAGATATTGGTTGAAAATGCCCCATTGTCTATTTTCTTGCTAGAGCATCCAGAGATTCCACAGGGCTGGTGTAACTGCACCCGACACGGAGTAATGGAACAGGAGAGCTCTTGGGAGCTGCCGTGGTGGAGCCACCATATACCCAAACAACCTCATCAAGCGCCTCATGCAGTGGGAATACGTGGATTTTGATATCCTGTTAATGACAGAATGAAAAAAATCTCTAAAGGGAGCTAAGGCGGTGAGTAACAAAAAAACCCAGGAGTTATGAAGACAGCTAAAAATTATTTACAATTTTAGAAAAATCAAGGAGAATTTTTGGGTTCATTAACATTTCTGGACTAACGGTGGTGGTTACCATCAATACACATGTGAAATACATATAGGTGAGCAAAATTAATTTTATTTTTGAGCTCTTGCCTGAATTTTGTTGTTCATCTGGATCTAAAACCAAAGAAGGTATATTTTTTCTGTCACCATCCATTCAGATTTGGGGTTAATGTGTGAATTACCTGAGTTGTACTTGTAAGATCTTGAAGAAATCAATTTCTTGTTTTGTTTCGTCTGCACAGACTTCACTGGACAGTCAATATCCTAGCCTCTATTTGGCTTGAAATCCCTTTGCTGGACCTCTATGTATGTAACTAAACACACAATTTTTGGAAATATGTAGATAGCTATGAAAGGCTGCAAATCCAAGATCATCAGTAATCTGAGAATGAACATATGACTGAGAAGTTGTCTGTTGACACTATATGTTTAAGATCAATATAGCTTTTGAGGGCATAAAAAGAAACTTCAATATTTGTGCCAATTTGAGTGTGCCTCAATAATGTAATAATCCTTGGGGAGTGTAAGAGTCAATGTAAGTGCCCTAATTAATCAGTGGCCTAACATAATAATCAGGACTCTTTTAACCTTGTTCTGAGTCCACTCTCATCACAAGAGTGACTTGCTGACAGAGGGTAAAAATTTTTGTTTCTACCAATTTTCTGTATTTTTAGCTTTTAGTCATGTATTACTTCTCGAGGTAACTGGTGCAATCACAACCAATTACGAAATTAGGCTAAACAGGTGTGGTAACGTGTGTGTAATTTTCATGACAGCTGTGAAAACCTTTTCTGAACTATGTGTAAGAGCATTACAACACATATGCAGTAGAGAGACCTGAAATTCATGGTTATTATGAAAATCATGTCTTGCAAAATAAAAACTGATGAGTCCATGGTAAAAAATATGTTCTCACAAGCTTGGTTTGAAAAAGAAATCAAAACATTTTAAGTTATAGAGCTCAAAATAAATTTTCAATCACAGTTTGATTAGCTGGTTCTGAGATAAGTCAAAGCTGGCTGTATGGACTCATAACAAAAAGAACAACTTTCTGCTAGACCAGGATTTTATGTACTGCTCTGCAAGCTTGGTTTTACTGCTGAGAACATGTGCAAATCAACTAAAATTATATAGCCTTCCTATTAGCATGGCCAACATCAGCAGCAGCTGTGTGGCAGCTCAGCCCTTGTTAGAGCAGGACAACATTTGTTCCTGGTTCAAAAATATTTTTTTTTTTTCATGAAGAGCCAGATTCTGATTTCAAATGTATTTGTGACTCCCTCTGAAGTTACTGGAGCTAAAGGTTGTCTGTTGGGATAAAGAATATCCCACTGTTGGCTCCAGCTCTTTTGCTCATTACAATCCCAGTGCTCAGAGCACTGGCAGAAGAAATCAGGTTTACTATCTGCCTTTAGCCTTGTTGCTAAGTGGTGGTGTAGGAATTTTCTCTTGACACCATATGGATTTTCAATTATATAATTATTTAGAAATAAAAAGTATGACTTAAGTCAAGAAATTGATTTTTTAACCCACAAGCCCAAGACATAAGAAATACTTCAGTCAAACATTCAAATTTTTAAGTGTGGTTTTTTTTTTGTTTTCTTTTTTTTCTAAATAAATATGAATGCATCAGAATACGTCCCAGAAGAAGCCTGGCCAATTTGTAACCCCTTTCTTAATCACTGTTCACGTCACAGCCTGGACAGCTCTCAGAAGCCTCCAGCATCACTTTCTGTAGCTGTACCCCTGGTTTGGAATGGTTCTAGAAGTGATCAAGTAGTACAGGTTTCAACACTAGCTACTTTTCACTAAATGCTCATTACGAGAAGCAAAAGTTAGAGAAACATATTAAAGCAATTGCCAGAGATCCACTAGAAAAAGTGCAGGACATCTTGCTCTGGACTCCAACCGGACTGTTTTTATAGGGACAAAAATGAACGTCTGCAGGAAAACACGGGGCACTTGCCAATCGTTTCTTACACACACATTTTACGTTCTGCTGGCCAAAATGTGAATTGCTGATTTCGTGGAATCATGGAATCGTTTAGGTTGGCAAAAGCTTTTAAGATCAAGCCCAACTGCTCAACCTAGCTATGCCAGGTCCACCACTAAACCAGGTCATTCAGCATCACGTCTAAGTGTTTTTTAAATACCTCCAGGGATGGTGACTCCACCACTTCCCTGGGCAGCCTGTTCCAGTGCTTGACGATCCTTTCAGTAAAGAAATTTTTCCTAATATCCAATCTAAACCTCCCCTGGCACAACTTAAGGCCATTTCCTCTTGTTCTATCACTTGTCACTTGTCACTTGGGAGAAACCAACCCCCACCTCACTACAGCCGCCTTTCAGAGAGTTGTAGAGAGTGATAATGTCTCCCCTCAGGCTCCTTTTCTTCAGGCTAAACAACCCCAGCTCCCTGAGTCGCTCCCCACAAGACATGTTGTCCTGACCCTTCACCAGCTTCGTTGCCCTGTTTTGGACATACTCCAGCACCTCAGTGTCTTTCTTGGAGTGAGGGGCCCAAAACTGAACACAGGATTCGAGGTGCAGCCTCATCCGTGCCAAGTGCAGGTGGATGATCACCTCCCTACTCCTGCTGACAACACAATTCCTGATACAGGCAAGGACGGCATTGGCCTTCTTGGCCACCTGGGCACACTGCTGGCTCCTGTTCAGCTGACTGTTGACCAAAACCTCCGGGTCCTTTTCTGCCAGGCGGCTTTCCAGCCACTCGTCCCTGATTTTCCATGATTCAGAAAGCAGTGAGGCAGGCAACCCCTTTCTTCTTGTCATTTGCTGGAGAAACAGAAGAAATGAGGGGCACTGGGACAGGGCCACAACCCCATACAAAATCCTTGAGCTCTCCAGCAGTTTTCTGTTTGCTCCTGAAGAATTTTACAGCTTCACTCCTCTTTGGATGCCCCATTTCACCAGTGCACAGGCTGAGGGCTAGGTGAGTTTGCAAGTCAACGTACGTGGTGTCCTGGCTAAATAATTTGTAGTGTCTCACCCTGAACACACAAATCCTTCTCCAAGTGGCAGTACATGACACTGAAGAACTGCTGTGCAACATGGCTGCCTCCAAATGGAGTTAAATCAAATTTGGTTCTGTGGCAGTGACGGGTGTTGATTCCTCTTCCCAGCTACCCAGATGCAAACAAGAACAGAAATAATAACTGTCTTATTCTGCTAGCAAAGAGCTTTACTCCAAGCACCTATTATTTTTTTTCCCTTTCATTAGAAATAAATAAATTAGAAGTCAGTGAGGAATATATCTTCAGGAAGTGTTCAAAGACTAGATCTGATAATTATTCTTCCCACATGAGGGATATTGATAAGCTTCCACTCTACAGTGTACTCTCCCAACAGTCTCACAAGGTCAGAACTGCAGTGAAATAATACTGCTTCCTCCTGACAGACCTCATCCCTCTCATTTCCATGCCCTCATGATTTGTTGACTGCTCTCTCTGACCACCTTGCTTTCCTCTGATTCTTCTCTCTTCCCAAGTCATAACTTTCCTAGGGGAGATTTGCTGCAGTGAGCTGAGTGATGGGACGTGCTGTTGATACAGGGTAGCCTGGAGAGCCAGAGAGTAACCAGCCGAATTCAGGTGGGCTTTAAGTCCCCATATGCTGATATACCATGGCCATGTAGTAATCCAACACACAGTCAGGTTAGAGTCTATATGCCATTGTGGTCATCTGAAACAGTAATTTCCAGCTGTTAAACAAAGCTGTTAGTTGCCCAAGGTGGTTTCTTCAAATGTCATGTCAGCACACACCCATGAATCCTCAGCAAATGGAATTAGGCCCTTTGGTCCTGGATTCTGAAGCAACTTTCATTTGGTATAACCTAAAGTTGGCATCTTCTGCTGTGAAATGGCATAGCCCTCCTACAGGCAGAGAAGGAACTTCTTTACCAGGCAGCAGTTGCTGGGCATACCAGTCATGCGTGGGGAGCTCCAGCCAGCAGGGTATAGGCTGGATGCTGCCGAGGTGAGACAGGAGCTTGCCCAGGTGGAAACCACTCTAGAAGGAAAGTGCCTACCACGGCCTGTTGTTACCTCAACACTACTTTTCTTTCCAAGTATCTCTGTCCCAACTAACTTCCTTAAACCATTTCTATCCCCTTTCTCACACCTCAAAACATACACTTTGTCTCAAGCTATTGCGATTCCTCAGCTAATGGTGAACTGGCTACCTGGTCTGTTATGACGAAATTTGGGAGCTAACTTTTGTAGAACCGCCCCAAATGTTTGGCTGCAACTGGGCATCCCATTAAGTCTCCTGTTTGGGACAGTTCATCAGGCATGGGATGTACTCAGCCAACAGTCTAGATTCTTTTCTGGGCTTTTAGCCTGAGCTCACCCGGAAACAAACACATCTGGAGGAGATTTGACTCACGTAAACTTTTGAAAATTTAACCTCTTGACTCATTCCTGTTTGTAAAGTCAGTCTGGGGAAGCAGCATCTTATATTTCAAACACAAAATCCTCCTCAGTAGAGGGCACATTAAAAATAAAGCGGTTCAGAACTGGATCTTGGCAGTTCAAGAGCGCCTACTGTTTTCTTGTGACTCTGGCAATTGCTTTCCAAGGAAACCTTTGCAATACAAGAGAATACAAACTAATTTACCATTTCTGAATTGCATGAAATTAGCTGTTCTACTAAGCAAACCAGTGTTTATTAACAGAGCTCAACTGCTATGCACTCTATCAAGACTAGTAAATATGAGGTATGATACCAATGATTACCTGAAGGTAAGTGGGTGCTTAGCACAAGTGCTCAGCGACTGGTGGAAAACCTGATTTGCTAAGCAAATGGCTTGAAAAAAATGAAACAACTGGGTGATTTAATAAGCAATCTATCATTTTAATTACCTTTTATTACATTTCCAGTCATTTATTTAATGCCTTATCGTTTTATTTATCAACACTTAAGGAAAAATATTTATATTGGTTAGATTTTTGGTATTACTAATAATATCCAGAACATACTATCAGCCTCTTGGCTATATGACTACATGGAGCCTGTAACTCCAAACAAATCAGGCTGCAGGGTTGGTATCTCACAGGGAATCAGTGACATTCAGTGCCAGTGCCTAAGGCATAAAGGTCTCCCTTACCTTTTTTTGAAGACTTCAATGTGCATTAGAATATCTGTACTGCCAAAAAGAAGGGCTCGACAAAAGTTTCAGGGCTATTTCTTAGGCCTCCATACAGGCATACAGACAGCCAGTAAAAACTGTGACCTTGTAAAAATGATGCCTTTTGCAGATTTGACTACAGCTATGGAGTAATTTTACTCTTAAAAGATCAAGAAACCACCCCCTTCCTGCTGAAATAAACTTCTTGTCACTAAGCCAAATAATCCTGAGTTCCACAGGCTACCCAAAGTCAGGTTTGGTTTTATGTCCCAGAACAAATCCCAAGTAACAACCTTCCTCCTTTTATAAAGGTTGCCAGTTTTCTTTTATAGCTTTGTATTCAAGATATGGTTGTAAATTTGAATTCCAAGCCATTTGCTCCAAATGTCTTTTTAACACTAACAAAAGAGTAGCAGGGAGAGAAACAAAAGAAACAAACTGAACAAGCAATGCAAAGTAAAAGGACTCTAACGAAAGCAGTAACTTACTGTAGCTACTTTCACTATCGCTGGCATTAGAAGAAACATGTTCTGCAAGAACAGTACAGCAAATTAAAGAACATAACCAAGCACCACAAAGCCGCAGAAACTTAAAAGAACTGCCACAGTCATGCAAAAGTAGTTGTGCAGAGAGGAAAAAAAATCAAACTACGCAGCGACATCACCTGAAAACTCTCAGATAAATTACAAAGGTAAAATGAAAGCTTTCTCTCTTGTGGTATTTCAGAAAGACACTGTATGTAATAGCTCACGAGATGTGTCATGGCAAAGCCATGTCTTTTCTTGATGGATTAGTTAATGAAATCTCAGAAAAATTAATTTCAAAGTACATTATGGTCCACTTGTATCTCACTGGACATCTTGACTAATTTCATGAAGCCTAAGTGTCTGCTGATTTTATTCTGCGCTATCAGTAATGAGCATCATTAATGCATTGGAATTATTCCTGCTAAACTTCTGACCTGTGTCCATCTTTAATCACTGTGCACTATCCCAAAGGGATAACAAATGAACAGGAAGATGGTTTTGATATCAAATATTGTAACTGTATCTATTTCAACCTGTCCAAAAAAAGATGAAGCTGGTAACAAAACTAAGAAAAATGTGGAAAAAATCTTTTTCAGACATTGTCTAGCCTCAGGATTTGAGCTAGAGTATGAAACCCTTTACCAGATCAATGTGGATGGGTGAACAGAGATAAAAGGACTATCGTTATGGGTCAGACTTGTGGTTTAGCAAATCTGGTGTCCTGTTTCTATTTTATCTTTTAAAGAAAGGTGTAATCTATATCATGTGAAGTGGCTGTTTCCAAACTGTAGTTGCAGACTGTTTTTAGTCAGTCAGACCACGCTGTATGGTCTCCAGGAGGTCTGGAGAACCACATTAAATGGAGGTTTTAATGGTATCTCTGGCAGAAATGTTGATTACTGCACCTGAAAGATCGTTTGACAGTCGAAACTTTTCAGCTGGTCCAGGCATTTAGAAGTAAACTGGTTATACAGTAAATTGGTTATATATTGGAGAGCCACTCTGGGTTAATGAGAATGAGACACAGTGGTTAAATAGAGAATGGGTACAAATAAGTCACCTTCTGACAAACACCAGGAGTAAAAATTGGTCCAATTTGTCATTAAACCAGATTACCTCTAAACAAAGTAATAGATCATAAAAGCAAAAAAATCCCCTGGGTCGAACCCAGAGCAGACCATGCATGGTCCTGAAGGATGACTATTGGAACAGGGGCAAGACTATCCCTTCTTTGCAAGGTGCTGCGTTTTTCCCACATACCAATCCAATGGCTTGAGGTTCATAGAATAGGACTGACAGGGTTACTGAAGCAGCAGAAATGAGAGGGGCTGATATCTGATAAAAATAAATATGGAAAACTTTGATCTTGGGCTTAGTAAGAAGCATTATTAAAATTAAAGTTACACTTTGAAGAAAAGAGTAGATTGACTTTTGGACATTTCATAGCAAGTTAAGAAGGGTAGTCTCAAATGAATATGTTACACAGAACCCTGAAGAGCTTTATTAAACAAGAATAAATATCCTTCATAGTAAGAACTGTCATAAAAAAGCATATCTGAGCTGAATATTCAGAATGTCTAGAGGCGTGTCAGTAGTTGAAAGCTAGGTGCAATATTAATAGAGAAACTAGAGCTTATATTATACCTCTGCTCTACTTTTCCCCTAGCAATTTGCAGAATTCAGTTATCTCCTTTCAGATGGTTGGATGCTATGGAAATTTGTCTTTGTAAAGGACAGAGATATTCAGGAGGGTTGCCAGATCAGAAACATTCTACTTCTCTTCAGGCAGGGAAGGATCTGCATTTGCTGCTAATGAGCCGCTATGACACTTTACTTAAAGTAGCAGAATGGTTAAAATTCAGGTGGCAGCGACGTTTGCTGTCTATCACTGACAAAACTAGTCTCACAGAACTGTTCTTTGTACAAGAGATGAAGCTTTCATCTTTAAGTTGTGAGCAACTGTATGGCTTAAAATTAAACCATTAAAAAGTCCTTTCAACAAATCACTCAGAAATGGAATAATCTGTAAAACTGTGTGCATGGGTGTGCATTCCTGCAACGAAAAAGCACATACAAAACAGTAGGTGATGCAGTGTTAACATTCACACACATTTTGCTCCATTTACTTGGCGCTTAAGAAAAAGATAAGAACTGAGGAAGAAGCAGCCAAACACATGCAAGTGACATTTTCTTTAAACTATTTAGATCTGGGTACAGATTACGATGTAGCTATTTATACAGAAATCAGCTACAAATATTTCACTGTATATAATTTTTCCCGGTCTAACTTTTGAGGAAGCAGAATTGTTTCTGAACAATTATCTGACACATTACACAGTCTGCAATGCCAAGCCCTGAGACAGGATTGCTGCATCAGAAAAAGAAATTGATTAAGGTTGCGTGACAGTGAAATGGTGAAATGGTCCAAAATTAACTTTGGAGAAGGCATGGTCTTCTCTAGCCTGCAAACGACTTCTTCCATTAATAACAAATACTAATCTAAAATCCAGCAAAGTAACAAACACTCCCATGCAAAAAGCTGAAAATGCAGAAGCAACAGCATAAAACAATTTTCTATCGATCTCCTCAGGATGCGATCAAGTTAAAATGTTTAACTTTCCCTTTGGATGGAGCGGGAGGGATTGTTGCTGAAAAGAACAGCCTAGGCAGCAAAACGACTTCCAGATATGCTACTCTACAGAATTGCCATGATGGGAACAATAACATACTGTCAGAAACAAAAGGTGTTATTACAAAAGAAGTGAAAGTGCCTGCTCGATACACTGTATGTTGTTTAATATTGTCATGCAGAACAAAACGATTGAAACATTTTTAATGCATTCACAGCTGGGTAACAAATAAGACTCTATCTTGTGCATGCTAGGAGTGGAGGGTCCTCAGAGAAGGAACAGAAGCCAAAACAAAACAAAACAAAAAAGAGATTTACAGTGACCATTCCTGGGAACTTACTCAGAGTCTTTGTTCCATAACCGTCGTCACCTAATCCGGGGATGTCCTGCACGGAAGTCCCCAGAGAGAGCAATGAGAAAGGAAGAACAGCCGCAGAAGAGGAAGGAAGAAGTCAGTGGAGTTGAAATGGATACTACCATGACTGACCATGTCGATTGAGCAATCTGGATCCCTGCTTTTTCTTTCTGAAACGACTTTAGACCCATCTTCTATGGAAGAGGCAGTGACCACGATATGTGGTTTTGGGAACAATCAGATTAAATAAAGTTTGAGAAATGATCCTCCCCAGATAAATTTATGAAAGAATTATTAAGAAAAAAAGTGAATATTTGGGCTTGGAACTAGCATATATTTTTAATAATGCTGGTTCTCCATACAATTTAAGCAAGCAGTAAGTGCCCAGGGAAGTACACATTCCAAGATCTGACTTATTTCTTTAAGCTGTTAGCATGGTTGCTTCATTTGACTAACAAACTTTTAGTGAAGCTGCCCATGGCAATCAACTTGGAGAATGTCAAAGGCAAAAAATATTTTTAGGAAATGTAATCATTTAGCTTAGTATTGTGAAAGAAAGCAAATTTACATTATTTTGAACCAGTTCTGATCTGGGAATATTTACTGAGAGACACGTTTGTATTTATGATATGTGCCACAACAACTTTGATAAGCCACATTTTATCTGCCAAGAGTTAAGGTCACTGTTTTGTTCTTCTGGAAATGATGTTTCCAGGGATGGAAGGACAAGCTGGATCCAAACTGCAGTCACACATTGGTCACAGTAGTAATACCTCTCCTGCCTGCCTACGTCAGAGATTTGCCTAGATGTGTGGGATACTACTGTCATGCGTGTCACCCATTTTTTGTGCTGCTGCGTGTGACATCGTCTCCAAGAGGTTACTTACGTTCTGGATCACTTGTTTCCTGCTCACTCTGCTCCTTGCTCTTGTAGAATGGGAATTTTCGTGAAAAGATGAAGTTCTTTTTACGCTTGTCATTGAATGACTGTGAAGGAGAAAAGGCATGGGGCAAAAACAGGGACGTCTAATTGTTGTCACACTCATGCTGACAAAACAACTAGTTTGTAAAAGTGGAGAGAACTGTAGTGACTCAAATCAGTCCAAATCAAAGAATTTGAGGCGGTTGCTGTGAGGTCTGTGAGTTGAAGGCAAAGCCCCTGGAGACTGGATCAGTTTGATTACAGGGGTCTCACATCACAACCTTCAGCTCCCGTCTTGGAGACTATCGAGTTCGCCTTGTTCAGACGAAGGGCTACAGGTGGCTCAGCATGATTTGAGATCAAGCCACTCAGCTTTAATCATAGCAGGCTGTGCACAGAATTAATTAACTGGCTGAAACAGACTAGGCTGGAAAGAGGAGAGCAGAAGTCTTTAATTTGCTCATAGTAGATGTGTGAATTCAGCCCTGTGCCAATTAAAACCAAATATTTTTTGCTGGTAACTGCTGCTGACTTCATAGTGTTTTATTTCACTTCTTATGGACAGCTGCCCAAGTGTGTTGCTTTTTTTTTCATAATTAAGAAACCACCAAAACTTTGCTTTCTTTTATACATGTATATTTACTCATTAGGTTCTTCTGGATATGCTTTTAGTTTTACATGATTTAGAGATGTAATTCCACCTATAAGCTGTATTTCATTGCATATTGAGCAACATATGCTGCTTTAATACTTCAAATGGGGAATTAATAGGGAAGAAAGTGGGGTATTTTACATAATTAAACCTTTGACTTTATAAACAGTCACAAGGGCTTATAGGACTGTACTATCAAGCACAGAATATCCTACTCTGGGCATTAATTTCAGGTCTAAATGAGGAATTAGGGCCTCTACAGTCAATTGAGAGAAGCTGGCATTTCCAGAGAGCACCTACGCTGAGCTGCAGATAGAGCTTATCTGAAGTGATCTGTGTTGTCTCTCAATGTCCTACCCTCTTTCCTATACTGAACATATGCAATACTCAGACCCAGGACTTTGCCAAGAGAGCGGAGATCTTCTTAATGCATTTAAAGGGCCAATGTCACGTGTTTGTCATTGCTCGAATGAAATATAACCAGCATTTGGCTCCAATTCTCAAGTGGAATATATTTAGAGTTTCAGAACATAATTTATTTTCTTACATTTTGGAAGTTCAGCATAAAATATGGTTTAGCATATGTGTTTCTGAAAGACGTGACGTTAAGTACTGAAAATCTCTATTAAAAGAGTTGTCTACTTGTGTCACAAAAGTTTCATGCCACTTTTACATTTCAAGCATATTTAAAGTACAGTAACTGAAAACAAAGGAAAAAAAAATGCACATGTAGAATAAATGATCCATGAAAATTTCTCAGAGTATGTAAACATTCAATGTGAAATTAATGTGGAGGTCATGCGCAAATAATCCAGATAGCATGCAATTTCAAAACAAAGCAAATATGAAAGAAAGCCAGAGGAAAAAAAAATGCACATGAAGGATTAAAGTAATCTGTGGATGAAAAGAGGACTGACATGCACATTACATCACTTTAATGACCTAAAGGATATAATTAAATTAAAATGTGTTTTATGTGATCATTTCTTGTATTTTTTTCAAAGAAAGGAATGTAGCATGTTAACATTTCCCATTGTGAAAATGTTGTTTGTCACGATTCATCCAAATTTGACACAGTAATACCATAGGCATTGCAATTTAAAAGGGAAAAAAAATATATACACACAAGAGCATCTCAAAAAACAAAAGGTTTTTAAAATGACAATCACTTCATTACCAAATGCTATTTCACTTTGGAATTAAAGAAAATATTATCAAATTGATAAATAAATATGCTGTGTTTCAGTGAGATTATATGATAAATAACACTTGTAAGTATTCTTTTTCAATTTTTCCCCCAACAGTCTAGAGCAGAAACTTCAGAAATTTCATTTTCACCAGAAAAGCATATATTTTTTTTCAAGCTTATGCATGATCTAACAGTATATTCCAAATTAGACCGATATACTACGACGTTATATAAACTTTTCCTCCTTTTGCAATTTCAAGCATTGAGTTGCCTTTTAAATGAGATGTTGTTCCACTTTGGACAACCAAAATCTGGCAGTTCTTAACAAGTGACTATTATATTCAACTGTGCCACTACATTCACACCAGTAAAAACCCTAAAATAAAGCTGACTCTTAGTTTATTAATATCTGTTAGCAAGTATGTTGATGTGTGTGTATGCTTCTTAATCAATGTGTATCCATTCACTCATTCATTAACAATCATGTTAATGACCATATATACTATTATAGTGTAGTCAGAAGATTTATGTTTAAAATAACAAAGAAACTGTAAAATACTGCAAAACACTAAAATGTGTCTCATAGAATTTGTTAGTCCTTGGTATTATCTGAATGGCCTTACCAAATGTTTATGTTCTTGTACATGCTGCTTCACAAGAAATCAAAGGCAGGAGCCTTGATTTTGGTTTTGTATCCAATATAAATGTGATTAAATTCAGGCTGATGGCCTCCACCTTAAGGATATAATATCCTGCAGACACCCAGCAAAATGCTTCTTACAAATACCACAATACGTGTCTCTAATGCATAGAGAGAGATAAGGGAGCTGGCAAAGAGAGGAGAAGGAGACTCGTACAGAATAAACCTGTGTTTTTATTTTATTTTAATTCCAGATTTTGTTCTGTTGGTGGAGGAGTAGAGACCAGCACTGAATACATTTACTTCTTTTTCATGAAGGGTAATGCATGTGAGGAACGGTGGCAAAGTTAAACTGGAAGATGTGTGTTTCTGAGACATTTCATTTCTATAAAATATAAATTTAAGACATGTCAAATAATCCGGAGCCAGTTTTCCCGGGGCTCCCTATGGTGCTGGAGAGCTGTGAAATAGCCATAGGAGAAATGAGAGAGAAGAATTTGCCTACATCTCTCAGCCCGATGCAAAAGTGCATTCAACTGCAATTGAAGTTGTGGTGTCAAGCTTAGGCGTGATTCAACGCTTGTGCGGGCAGAGTTTCTGAAAGTCAGTGAAAAAGTGCCTGGAGATGGATTTCTGTATAAGTCACCCTTTCTTGGCCATGAATACTGTAAAATCCTGTAATGGCTAATAACTCTGGTACTTCAGTCACAGGGAAAAACCTGTGCAACACATTCTATACCTCACTGCCATCAGTTCACACAGGCTACCACTAACCTGGGAATTGGCACTTGTAGGCACTTTGTACAGACGAGTGCCTAATATTAAAAAGCAAATGAAATTCTTGAGTACCGTCTGACAACAGAACAGTGAGGTCACTCTTCGCAACAATTGAACTGTGATGAAGAAAAAGAGTCTTTCCTCAGAAAAAAAAAGGAGAGAAAAGCTTTCACTGATGTCCTGGCTTAAATACTTGTTTGATACTACTTAGGCATAGACTGTGTTGTGGAGAAACCAGGAAAAAATCATGTGCACCCTTCCCTGACCAAATATCCCCAGATGTCCCCAGTTATGTAAGTCTGGCTTCCATACAGCAACCCTTCCCTGGTTGTGACAGACATTAAGACACTGTGTGTTTTTCGTTTGCAAGAATTCCCTTTGGTACTTTTTTTTTTGTGTGTCAAGATAATTTTTGTATTCTAAATGCTTTTCCCTAGGTGCAGCAGCCATATGTGTGTTACTCATCAGCTAATAGGATAGCGTTTTTTTAAAGGAAATTTTCATGTAATGAGGAATAAACAATCCAGTTTCAAAATTTGCTTTATAGTGGTAAACATCTCAAAGAATAGCACATCAGTGATTCGATAGCTGCACCATACTGCCATACGCAGACGTATCATGTTTACTTTGAGCTTGTTCCCATTTTTTTTCCCACAATCTAGCTGATCCAGCCCATACTGCCTAGTGCAGATGTGCTCTTGATAGTGGTGATTCTCTTTATGTCTTGCAGAAGAGACTAATATATTGGGAAAAAAATTATTTTGATGCTCTGAAAGTTGTAAAAGCAACTGTATCTTCTAAAAGTCGTTAAACTCCCAAACACACTGGGAATACTTTATTTTGCTGTTTCATTCAACCAATGCTAATCCTCAGTCGTGAACAGGGAGCCAGTGTTCAGGGCTCACCTGAGAAAAAGCTCTCCCAGAGCACTGGCTGTGAAATTCTTCTATACAAGGTGTAGATGAACTTGATTTAGCATTTATTTTTAGGCAGATTTGAGCCAAGATTTAACATCGTTTTTATGTTACGTGATTATCTGTAACCATCTTGTTTTGATATTGATCTAACAGTGTATATGAGTTCATTCATTTTGCTGCTTCTCATATGCCATATTTTTTTTTTAATTTTTATTCTCCTTTAATATCTGGTTTTGCCTCAACTTAAATGAAAAGCCCTCACTTATGTTGCATTCTACAAAAATCTACACAATTTATCAGCATCATTATGTCCCTGCGATCCTCTTCTCTATATTTAATTCATACTTTTTCAATTAGGTACATTTTTTTTTTTACTCTGTTTGAACACTGGCTTTAATAAAGGTTTTGGTACTTGGAACACTGTTAAAGTCCTACGTGTTAAACCTCTCCCATAACACTGAAAAGGAGCACTGACAAGTGAAAGAGAAGTCTTGGACTGTAAGATACTCAGTGTCTTTTCTCCTTTCAAACAGTTTGTGTGGACTAGATCAACACTATGACCTGGTGGACACTATCACTGAGGCTGTGGTAGTTTTCTTTACGAAAACAACAAAGTATACTGAGGTTAAGTGACTTGACCAAGTCTAGAAGAAAGCCAATGCTGCTGAGCCATTCGTGCTTTCTTGGTGTAACCGCAAGCTTCGCGATTGACGGGGTTCACACACACAGAAGGGCCTCAATGCTGTCTGTGCAGACATGCAGAGTTATTACTGGCAACTCTAAACCTGGTCATAGAGTGACCATGCAGTATATTCCTTTAGACATAGATCTTTCATTTGCAGTCTGTCCACATGGTTACGTGCTGGCAAGCAACACTTGCCAACTTCTATTTTTATGAGATGCAGGGGGAAGGATGTCCCTATTCTGTTAAGTTTTCTTAGCTACTGCAAGTATTTGGAAAAAAAAAAAAAAAAAGAAAAGAAGAAATCCTGGGCTACAGTCATTCCTTATTGAATTTTCGTACTGTGATCTGTTTTGATAAAGGGAGAACAACCTTTGGGTGAGAAGAAGCTCAGAGGAAGATAACTCTTCTTTCTTAGTTTTCCCATGAAGCTGCAGGGAGATTTGGATCTTAGAAGTTCAAAATGAAAAAGTACAAGCCTTATTAAAAGCTCCGTTCTGTCTAGCTTCTACTAAAAAGGATAGAGTTGTTTAGTATTCATACATATGAAATTTTACTAATCTTTTTTTTTTAAGACTAACCTAATGCCACTTGTCAGCCAGCAATTCACTTTTAATTCCTAACAAAATAGTTAAACCCAACACAAAGTGCCAGGGGAACTGGAAGACTAATAGACTTTCAAGAAAGCACCTAAAAGCAGTATTACCAATTCTGCAAACACACATTTCACTTGGAGCAAGGTACGAAGGGAGTACTCATCTGTGCTAATTTACATTACATCTTTGTCGGCAGGATCGAAACGCCAACGTAAAAACCTTGCGTACGTGACAGCCAAGGTCATTTACAAGTATCAGAAGGTTGTACACAAAGAGGGTGGGAAGGATTTGTTCAAGCAGCCACACTGAAGTTAATAGTGTGAAAACAAGAAGGGGCAAAGCTCCTTGACGGTGAAATCAATTTGGATGTAGAATAATCTGCCCCAAGGGAAGTGGAAAAGCCTAGATCATTTTTCACATTTAAAATAAATCTGCTAATCTGAAGTACCAGGGGGGCTCACACTGCAGCGCTGGGAGAGAAGGGGGCGGTGAAGGGAAAAGAGCTAAACAATAAGCCTCTCCCAGCTCTACTGCTGGTGTTTCTGTGATGAGATCCTCATGCATCTGGCACTGCAGGGCTCTGCTGGGGTTCAGCTTTGACCTAGCTGGGCTCACTACAGTCATATGTGGGCTACATGAAGCTCTTTCCGTCACAGAATCACAGAATCACAGAATGTCAGGGGTTGGAAGGGACCTCTAGTGATCATCTAGTCCAGTCCCCCTGCCAGAGCAGGATCACCCAGAGTAGGTCACATAGGAACACGTAGAGGTGGGTTTTGAATGTCTCCAGAGAAGGAGACTCCAACAACCTCTCTGGGCAGCCTGTGCCAGGGCTCTGTCACCCTCACAGTGAAAACGTTTTTCCTAATCCTTTTGGGGAACCTCTTATGGTCCAGCTTGCACCAGCTTGCTCCAGCTTGTCCCTTGTCCTGTTGTTGGATGTCACTGAGAAGAGCTTGGCTCTGTCCTCCTGACACTCCTCCTTGACATATTTATAAACATTAATGAGATCATCCCTCAGCCTCCTCCTCCAAACTAAAGAGACCCAGCTCCTTCAGCCTTTCCTCATTAGGGGAAGTGGTGGACTCACCATCTCTGAAGGTGTTTAACGAGAGACTGGATGTGGCACTTAGTGTCGTGGTCTGGCTGATGTGGTGGTGTTGGGTCATAGGCTGGACTTGATGATCTCAGAGGTCTTTTCCAGCCTCAACAATTCTGTGACTCTGTGATTCTGTTCCACTCCCTTAATCATCTTTGTGGCTTTTCTCAAGGCTGTCCTTTCTCAAGGCTGTCTCTGAAGTTAGAAATTGTACTTGATGTTTGGCAATGTTGTCTCAAATCTTCCCCTACTCTTTAATTGTTTTCTCCCAAAAGTAACTTTCCCTGTCGGAGCTGGTGCATGCCACCAGCTACCACTACCTCTGATAAATCTTATTTTCAGCAGTGAGCCTTTCTCAGCATCCTTTGTGCAACAGTGATGATGCGGGAGCCTCAGAGATCAACATCACCATCGGTGGGCACGTGACAACGTTTTGGGACTGTCTGATTGCTGGTCTAGACCCACAGGTTCTCCCACAGCATACACCATAGGACCTTCTTCAGCTTGAACATCATTCCTCCGTTTTCTCCTATCGTTTTCTTAACTCTGATTCCCAGTTGACTTGATGCTTCTTCAGATTTGCGAATGAAATTGAGGGGTTTGGTCTCCTCTGTGTAATTTGTGGAATTAATCTCACTAATAAATAAAGCTGCAGAAACTGTTATTTTATCTGTACTGTTGGAAAACAACAACAAAAAAACCCCTCTTTTTTTATTACTATTTTTCATGGAATCATTTATTTATGCAATCAAGTGCTGTGAACCTGACCTGTGCAAGTATAAAGTACTACATAAAATGGACTATTGCATAAAAAGAATAATCAGCATAAAGAGCTTTATTACTCTTATTTTGTGAGGTACTAGTGGAGAAAGACTTACAACACCTACATGCCTTTAAACTATTCACTGAAAGATGATCACAGCAGACTTCTCTTTTGAACTGCCCTTTTGTGTTAAAGAAGTGTTTGCCCTCACAGGTGACTGGTGCAGCAGGCTGAATTACAGCAAAGATCTGGCTCAGGAGACAGTGAATCATAGCAGGTTCAAGGCTTTAGTTTAAAACATTGACTTATTTAGGCCGTACAGCTAAAATTATAAAAAATAAAGGCATGGGCAAACAAACCCAAAGTCAATCGCTAAGGCACTGCTGTGAGGATTGTGTAGGAGCTGAGATTCCTACATCTTCCAACAATGCATCTCACACTGCTGTCTCACAGATGGGATATCAAATAGGATGGACTTCGGCTTTGACCCAGGTTGGCAGCTCCTGTGTCCTTATAACCTTCCAAAGATGGCCTATGAGTCACTAAGTCAGTCATGACTGAACTGCTTGAGTTTGAGTGAGCCAGAACAAAAGATGTGAAATATAGAAACTGCATCGTCTTGATGAGTGTTAGCGCTTTGCTCCACTCTTCTGGAGCTTTGTGTGAAGTCTTACTAGAAGAAACCTTTGTTCTGTTTCTAATTTTACGACAATATCTATTGCAAATACTATACATTTTTCTTTTCAAGTGCTTTTTTAGAAATAAAAAAAAAGTAACTATGACATTATCTATACATACATGCAAATTTCCTACCATTTAATTCAGGACATTAGACAAGAAGTCATAAAAATAGTACGTACATGAAGTTAAACTCAGCACAAATTTCTACTGGAATAGCTTAGAAGAAAAGCATTTAACTCTCAGCTGTAAACTTTGGTATTCTCCTTGTGCTAGCAAATTTTCACAGTATTATATTTAATCTGTGACCAATTTAAACACTACACTACACACTTTTCTGTCGGTCACTTTCTTAAACATCTCTCTTTCCTAAGCAGGGATTGCACACACTTCTTGTGGGATAGAAACCACTGACACTACAGTCCCTAACAGGATGGGCACTTAAGAAACAATATTATCTTTATTATCTTACGAATTAACTCCACACAATTATCAGGCTGAAGAAACTGGAAAATCTATGGAATATTTGTATCTAAATTGCTCATTAACTGAATGAATTACTCCATCACTATTTTCTTTGATGGACAAGATGCCAATAGGCAGAAACATTTTTCATCATCTGAGTCAAGTTCAGCTTCAAGACCTTAGTATCTCACATCTTCCTCTCTGTTTCATTATGCTTAAAAGCTGCAGGTATTTAGAATTTGTACTTCTCAGTAAAGTGCAAAATGACTGTTTTATTTTTCTGTAATGAGAAAACAGACTCAAAGATTTTTTACTTTCCTATCTTTTTTTTTTTTTTTTTTTAATTTGAAAGAAAAACTGCACTGGATTTTTAAAAGAAAACTATGAAAACTTATTTTTTCACTTCAGCTGAGTAAAAGCTACAAATGTTACCTGACAGTATTTTTCACAATTTCTAGAATTGTTTCACCTCTGAAAAAACAGGTTCCTTCAGGCTTGCCAGTTCCCTGCTAGAATCAACACTGTCACCACGACATAAATGAAAACTGAAGATTGCTTTGCTTTCCTTTACGTTTGACTGTGGCCTGGGCCCAACAACCATTATTATTAAATTATTGCATGTCTTTGTGGAGTGCCTCAAGATATCCTGGAACAACGAGACACCGTACAGTTACATTTTCCTGACTATGTGCTGTTTTATCATCTGAATATCATTTGATTACTACAGCATGTGAGTGAACTAGATGCTGATGACAGCAGTTTTACTAATATACCTTGGAGAAATGCTGAATGATATGTGTCCAGCGCAAGGGGACTGGTCAGGGCAGCCCAATAAAATGGGCTCTGGAAAAAACAGGTGTCCAGCCAGTGTCCACTGCCTGTCACCATCTCCAGCATCGTGAAATGTGAAGACAGGACTGTGGGGGATGTGAACATGCATGGAAGAGCAAGGGTAGCTGGACAAGTGGACCCAGCTTTTCCTCCAGCATGGGGAGAAATCTCCTTCAAGATGCAAACTACACTGGCAGGAATGAGGCTGAGATCTGATTTTTTCATGACTACTGAGGTCTTGAAGCCTTTGCCAGAACTTAAATCCAACAGAGAGAAAATCACAGGTAAGGCAGCAACAAAGTCAGATGGAGGAGAACAATTTATTCTTCCTCCCTACATCGGGCAGTTTCACACTAAAGTTCTGGAGAGTATCTTCAGACCTCCTAATGTCTTGTGCAATAAAAAGCCCTTGTGCAGAAAATATCTCAGCAACATGTATTTAATAACTTCCACCAGCTTTTTATGACTTCGTATAAAGGTCTTCTTCACTTTCTTTTAAGAACAAGTTGGTGAGGAATTCTTGCAACATGATTTCACATTATTTTTTCATCCTTGTCATTAATTTCCATTTTATCACGGAGGAAAAAATCTTGAATGATTGCTGAAGAGTAACAACTCAATTCCAATATTGCAGAAACAATGATTTTGTAAAAGATTTAATGTCAATTAGTAATGCAGATGTAAAACTAGAGATTTTATGACATGAGTGATTTCCAAAGCTTGTTTTAAGTTACACACATGCAAAATTGTTCTTATCCTCTGGTTACAGAGAAGTAAATTTCAATCATTCTGAGACGGAGGAGTGTACACTAAGATAGTGATTCACATCTCTTACAAATAAATGACACGCAGAATTGTTTTCTATAAAAAGCTCAGTTCTGAGTAGAAGGGGGTTTTCTTGTCTGTAATTTTTCCATCTGTAGCTGTACTGGTAAAGAAGTTCAGGAGCCTGCAGTATTGCCACAGCAGCAGCATAATTCATACTGACACCACAGGAGCTGTGTGCTGGGCTGAGCAGAGGGCTTACCCCTATGCTTACCCCTATTCTAGATAGCTTTGCCTAACCTATGTTCAGAATACCTGTTACAAGTTCCTAGCTTATTCACTGCAACTACTAGTGTCAAGATTAGTCCCAAAGATGTGGCTGAGGTGTCTATATTAGGCTTTTAAACTGCAGTTTGAATAAGGTGCTGTCATTCTAAAAGTTTAGGTTTTCATGCCTGATCAAGATAAAGTGGATAAGCACTGCAAATCCTTGTCATGCCTCAGCCTTGTGAAGCACTGAGGAGCCATAACCTTGTCCCACCGTGTCTCGAAATGGTTGCTGTGTTTTTTTTAGAAGTGCACTCAGTTAAGGCTCACAGAAATGGGATTCCCTGCACCTAGCTTTAAACGTTTTTCTGTAGATGCCTGGGGCAGAGGGAGTGACCTCAGGCTCCCTTTACAATCTGTGTATGATTTGTTATCTCTCTTTTAGATGACAGTGGCAGGTTGGTGCTCTTGACCATGAAGAAAGGAAGGGCTGTTCCTTTTAGGATTTTTGAGGTGGAGAAATACTAATTTAGGAGACAGGAAATTCATATTAACCACACCCCCCATCCCCCGTCCCCCAAATCAGGTAATGTTTTATGACACTCGAACATGTCAGAAAATCTACTCTTTCTGTCAGTGCAATGTAACCCACTGGAAAGGTGTGTTACCAGGCTCTCCAAAACAGGAGCTAGCTCTACCACAAAGATGCAGGTTTTTAAACATGCTGAGATTGTGGTTTTTCTTCTGTTTCTATTACTGACCCAGTACCAATTATTTTAGGTAATCCATTCATTGTGTCAAGTATCTTCAGAAGAGAAGTACAAAGAAAAATTGATCATAATACACTGAATATGTGGAATATTTTCTGATTATGGACTACAAAACAGATTGTGAAACCTTATACTTAGAAAACCTGAACTTAGTAAACCACTGATGTTAGAAACAATCTTTGGTAGGCAGAGAGAGAGAGTAGATAGTCTAAGATATCTTTCTACTTTCTGAAGAGCAGGGATTCAACTGAGATTACCACCTTTTTCTTGGCATTGACACACCCAGATATGCCATGGTGAATCATTAGCAGAGATGCTGTATCTGAGACCCCAGGGCAGGTGTGACTGCAGGTTCTGCTTGGTGAAGATGAAGAGAAATAATCCAGCCTCCATAGGCATTGATAGAAGAAAAAATAACAGCAGGATTAAACTGCAGCAGTTTAGCCATTTCTGATGAGGAGGATTGGGCTGTTTGGGAAGAACGTGAAATGTCTGTTGTGACAGGTCTTTAAACAGACATTAGACAAATCCATGAGACAGGAGGAAGGTATAGAAGATACCCTCACGGCAGGGATTGGACTCAATGACCACCTGAGTTTCATTACAGTTTTTGTCTGATTTGATGACTAGGGCTGAGAATACCATGATTTTCATAGGATCGTAGAATTGTTTAAGTTAGAAAAGACCTTTGAGATCATTGAATCCAGCCATTAACCTAGGAATGCCGGGTCCACCATTAAACCATGTCTCTGAGCACCACCACATCTGTGTGTCTTTTAAATACCTCCAGGGGTGGTGAAGCCACCACTTCCCTGGGCAGCCTGTTCCAGTGCTTGACAACCCTCTCAGTAAACAACTTTCCTAGAGCATAACTTGTTTGGAAATAGGTTTTTGTTTAGTTTTCAAATACTTAGTAAGCTGTCAAAATGTGTCCTGTGTATCAAGTCCTGAGAGTCAATGGATTTTGATGTTTGGAGGAGAGGTACATTCAGTATGCAGAGGGTTTTATTTACACTGCAGTACAGAATTTGCTATCTCAGTCAAGTTTAGCTTTTTCCTTTCATGCCTCTGTGCAGTGTTGCTAAAATGAAAATAAAGCAAGAGGATGACCTTCCATTGCAGACAGGGCTGTGGGATCTGTAAACAGAATCTGCTCATAAGAAATATTATTAAGTGCTATCAAGCTTCTGACTGTCATAATAAATACATTCAGAGGCATTTGAAGGGGCAGGCTGAGTGCAGGGTAGGTGATCTGACTGGAATATGAAAAGAACTGCGGATGACAAGCTAAGTGAATAGAAAAAAGGCTAATGGTTAGTGATGGAGCAATACGGTGTGGGTCACAGCCCAGGACCTTCACTGTTGATGAGCAAAAGAGCTGTCGGGAGAGATTTTGGAGGCACAGGGCAGTCCATTTTCTTGGCAGACACCTTGTCCCTGTTTGGCACCCCTCACTAGTGGGGGACCTGCTAGGGCAGGCACCCATCTGACAATGCTTCCCAGTAATCATGGACTTAACACCCATCATGCACCCTGACACAATCATTAAAAATTGAGATTCACCGGGAAATGAAATTGGGTATTTGTCCATGAGACAATGTTCTGGAGTCACTGGCTAAATAAGGTGTGAAATGAAAAGGCATATGTTATAAAAAAATTAACAGTACTCTGCATAAAATTAAGTTTTACCTACACATTGTGCTTCAAGATAGTGCAACACCTCTCTGGGAACAGGCAACATCCATGAATATTACTAAAAAGTCAAGATGTTGATAAAGGTCTTTCCAAGAGCTACAGTTTCCAATACAAAAATACTTTCAAGAGAGAGTCAGGAAAGAGTATATGATCTGACAGGGAGAAAAGCAAATGAGATGCTATTTTTGTCTCTTGAGAGACTGGTTGTAATTACAACAGTTGAGAAAAAAGCAGATTACCGGCTCTTTTCTCTCTGTAATGTTTCTGTCTTTTGACATTCTTTCTGACTCAGTAAAAAAATCTGAAAAGCCCTCAACCGCTGTGGGTTTTAGGATTAGAAAAGGAAACGCTATTTTTGTTCAGCCTGAAGCTTATGATAGGGAGAATTACCAAGAGCTCAGTAGACTGCTTTGGCAGGATAGATAACCCTGCTCACAGCTACTAATGTGTTCTGCTTCTTTTGGCACAAAGGCAAGCATCAGAAGATTCTTGGGATACGATGTTGAGTTCAACACAGCATAAAACATACTCTTTAATTTAGTTTGTGCTCACACAACCTCTATAGCTTCCTCCAGTGTAAATATCAGAGATAAACCTTTGGGCTGCTCCGTTTTCCATGAATTATCCATAGGCTAGTGGGCACCATAGACTGAGACAGGAAATGCTTAGGAAATAATAGTAATTTTGTTATCTTATCCTCATTTCTCTTTTTTTTTTTTGTGCTTGAACCAGGGGTGGACTGGTTGCTTTGGTACTTCAGCCAACTTCAGCAGCAATTAGAAAAGCTGGTGAAGATCATTACTATGATATATGAATGAAGCTAGAGACTGAACTGGAACCATCCAACCAAAGCACAGTCTTTGCCTGGAGAAATGAAGCTGTTTCTAACAGTATTTGTATTATTTTCCTTATTACACAAGTGTTAGCATCTCCAACTGGTTTGATATCTTTAAAAATGTTAATAGGACCTAGGACTCTGATGATGTCTCTGAACCTGAACAAATAGGTTTCTTTTGGTCAAAATAAACAGAATGAAAGACAAGCCCTATTGGGTTAAACTAGAGATCCAGTTACTCCAGTAGCTTTTTCTGAAGTTGTCTAATAACGGATGTTTAAAAGAAGCAGAAGAAACACAATTCTTCCCATTTTATAACCTCTCTGCTTCTTGAAACTAGCAATTAGTATGTCCTGAGCTACAGGACAAAATTGTTTAAAGTTCTCATTGGATCCACTGATTGCTAACTTATCCAATTACTTTTTAAACTGATTTTATACAATATCCTGTAATAATGAACATCAGAATTTAATTATGCATTGTATGGAAGGATACTCTGAAATGCCTGGTTTAAACCTGGGACCAGAAAGAAGATTTCACTGGAGCTCCCTAATTATGATTCACATTCCCTGTTTTTGTATCCATCCTGATTCTGTAGACTTGAATTTCACAAGTCATGCATTGGAGGAGTCCCAATGAAGCAAATTAAAAGTGATATAAATATTCTAAATAACATTTAAAAAATGCTGAACTTGTTATCTAGATGAGTTAACACACCCAAGTTTGCCTGGTAAAAGAGGAACTTTGGGAACTTTGAAAAGATTATTCTTCAGCTATCCCTGCTAAGAGGTTTGTCAACTGAGTGTTCTTAAACATCTTTTCAGTGAGGCATAAAAAGATGATAAAATACAAAGGCCACACCATCTGTAATACATTCTTTTCATTTTATCTCCAGATCTGAGATTTAAAAATGAAGCCTAAAGAGATGAAAATGTATAAGGCTTATAAAACCTGTAGAATCTAGACAATTCATATTTTAAAATCACAGTTATCTCAAAGGAATTTTTGGCACTATCTCTTGAAACCTTTGCTGTGGGTTATTGGCTCTTAAATATTGCTTCTACAGGGAAAGAGAGGAGTCAGAGTCAGTAAGATGATTGATGTAAAATTGCAACAGGACAGCCCTTTTACCTGTGCAAAACCCCTCAAGGATTCTTTGCATTCAGTTAAACTTTGTTTAAAAATGCTTTTATGCGTATCTCCTGGCCAAATTTAGAAATAGCCCATGAAATGCTATCCTCCTAATTTCATCTTCAGACTAAATTAAGACAATATCTCTTGTCCACACTTTCATGGATGGATGAGCACAAAGGTGCAAGCAGACACAGATAAGCCCATTCCTGACTGATGGGCTGAGGCCAACGGGATGAAGTTCAACAAGACCAAGTGCAGGTTCCTACACTTTGGCCAAAATAACCCCCTGCAGTGCTACCGACTGAGGGAGAGTGGCTGAGGAGCAGCCCGGCAGAGAGGGACCTGGGAGTGCTGGGTGACAACTGGTGGAACATGAGCGAGCAAGGTGCTCCGGAGGCCCGGAAGGCCAATGACATCCTGGTTTGTGTCAGGAACAGTGTGGCCAGCAGGAGCAGGGATGTAATTCTGCCCCTGTGCTCAGCACTGGGGAGGCCTCACCTCGAGCCTTGTGTGCAGGTCTGGGCCCCTCACTGCAAGAAAGACATTGAGGGGCTGGAGCAGGTGCAGAGGAGAGCAACGAGGCTGGGGAAGGGACTGGAGGGAAAGTCCTGTGAGGAGAGGCTGAGGGAGCTGGGGGTGTTCTGCTTGGAGAATAGGAGACTCAGGGGGGACCTTATCACTCTCTACAACTCCCTGAAGGGAGAATGTAGTCATGTGGGGGTCGGGCTCTTCTCCTGGGCAGCCAGTGACAGGACGAGAGGGTACAGCCTGAAACTGTGTCAGGGGAGGTTTAGGTTGGATCTCAGGCAGCCCTTCCTCACGGAGAGGGTGCTCAGGCACTGGGATGCTCTGCCCAGGGAAGTGGTGGAGTCACCGCCCCTGGAGGTGTTTAAAGAGAGGCTCGATGTGGCACTTAAGTGCCGTGGTCTGGCCATTGCAATGCTATTGAGTCATAGGCTGGACTTGATCTCAGAGGTCTTTTCCAGCCTCAACAATCCTGTGATTTTGTGAATTATAGCTTGATTTCCAGCAGAAGAGTTCTCCTGGGCTTACTGAAGCTGTGTTTATCTGGACTGAACTCCTTGCAGATTAAAATAAATAAAGCATGCACTCTTAGACAGTTTGCACCACTTTGTTTTGAACACTGAAAGACTAGATGGAAATGCTGCTCCCTAAAATGCACATACATGTGTGTGTACTCAAACACCTCATTTTATGTGTTGATGCTTAATTTAACAGTGAACCCTTTCCCCCTTTATGCTCTTTCAAACACAAGCCTACATTATCTTTTCCCCAAAAGCCTTGAAATTGTGGTATTTTTAAAAATTATTTTTAATAGGCAAATGCAAATTTTAGCAAATTCTAACAATAGAAAGTGTGCTCCCAATAGGTACAACAGTCTTGATCTATAATTAAGCAATTTCCTAAACACTGAGACAAACATTGACGTGAGCAGCTGGAAGATTAATATTACATTGATGACAAATATGGAAAAACAATTTGGGGAATCAAGAGGTAATTAAATTCTTGACAGACTCCCTTGAATAAGGACCATTAGTTATATGAATGAATTATTCCCTGGAGGCTTTGATTATATACAGGAAATAGACATTTAACAAGTGATTTCATTGGCGGTATAAAGCTTTTTATCTCCCAAAATAAATGGCAACATTACTTTACATGGTTGCAGAAAGTGGTCATTTCAAACTGAAAAATGGAGTTCTGACTCCTGAAGAAATGCCATGAGATGAATAAGTCCTTTCACAATGAATTTTGTTATATATTTTATACCAAGTAATCTGCATGTGCAAATAATATACAGAGGCTGAATGTCTGATTCCACGTACCTTATAAATCTGGAAAACTGGCTTCAGTTAATGTAATTATTCTGCATTTGCATTGAACTCAGGAACTGTTCTGTAGAGCAGCACCAGGGAAGTATTTGCAAGTCTGAAATATTATTTTGCTGGCATGTAGAGGCTTGAGATCCACTGTGCGAGGAGCTCACGTACATAGCAAGAACTTTTTACCCTGCTACTCTGTCTGAGTAAAAGGACAGAATCAACTGGAATAAAAGAAGTGTTACTGTCCTATTGCAGAGGGAAACTGAAGCACGAAGAGAATTTCACACTAAGCAGAGAAGGACAGGAACAGCAGGTCTGGAAGGGAGCTGCTGAAGCGCTTGGCTTTGGCCATTGCAGGCACCTACCTAAGACTGTGTCCTCTTACCACCCAGTTTTGGCCCTACCCTGTGAGTTTTTTTCAGCCACACAGGACTTTTTGATGATGGTTTCTGAAGCTCTGTCCCTTAGTTTGCTCACAGAAGCCCTCAGATGTAGACCCCATGCATGCCGACTGGACTGTTTTCAAAACTAAATCCCTGCAAACATAATGCCAAGTATCTTCTACTGCTGCAAAAGCAAGGTACACTTCAGCAGAAAAATACACCTTTACAGCTAGGATTGTGGCAATTTCACATGCTAGAGCTCTTGCCAGCCAGATGGCAACATATGGGGTATGAGCCATCAGGCTAGTGAGAACTGCTGGGAACAACAAAGCGATGCCACGGAGCGCTAACGCTCTCCCGTGTGTTCAGCACGGCTGGAAGGGAACTTGCATTTTTGGTGCTCTCTGGCCCGTTGTGTGAATGTGTGAAACACACCCGTGTTCAAAGTCTGTCACAACTGTCCAAGCAGAATGTTCGAAACTCAAATTTTCATCCAGGAGTTTTCAACATTCAGCGGTTTGTTAGAGGTTTAACAACTTTTGAAGCCAGGGAATTTACAGTTCTTGCTCTCTTTCATTAAACAACTATCCATCTGCATTGTTTTGTAAAGTCTTTTCTCCTCTATTCATCATTTAACTAAAACCACAACTATCACAGAATGATCTTTATTTTCTTAGTATCTTCCAGTTAGGAGGCACTGTCAGTCAGTATTATTATAAAAAGAATATTTAATTATTTCAAATATTATACCATCCCATACTCCTGTCGCTATTTGACTGCACTCCAGGTCTGGGTTGCAACAGTCTAAATATTATGTTGCCAAAATTTTCTCTACTCCGAAATGTATAAAGCGATTACAAAGTGCAATTTCAAAAGGTTTCACTATTTACGTACCCCTTTTGCATCAATTACACCAGGTTTCGCGTTGAATTTCACCGTCTTCAAACGTGCACGCTCCTTTCTTTCAACTCTGGGGACAAAAACACAAACACATTGATTATAGCAGCATTTCATACAATATGTTTGATATCTGATCTCTCAAGACCATTGGTGGCTTACTACACATATACTGAGCATTTAAAGCCAATTTTATAAATTAGAAAGAGTGTCCGGTCACATCCTCAACCAAACAGCAGTTTTCTGGTAAACATATTCGAGGAGCCTTGGTTGTCCTTCACTAGCGGAAAAGCCCTCCCTCCCAGCACACATGGGAACGTGGTAAAAGAACTTTAAGGCAGATTTACTCTCTTCAATTTAATTTAAGCTGAACAAAAGTCAGGCAAGATTTAAGATTCTTCATTGTAAGAGGAATGAAACGTAGAGAATAAGCTGTTCAACTCGGTGCTTTCAGATATACAGTTTGCAATGGAAGAAATTTCATAGAATCACAGAATCATTTAGGTTGGAAAAGACCTCTAAGATAGAGTCCAAATGCAAACCTAACACTGACAAGTCGACCACCAAAGCATGTCCCTAAGCACCACATCTAAATGTTTTTTAAATACCTCCAGGGAACGTGACTCCACCACTTCTCTGGGCAGCCTGTTCCATCGCTCAGCAACCCTTTCGGTGAAGACACTTCCTAAGACACTTCCTATATATAGGCACCTTTTTGTCTTCCTCTAGAGGGAACTTTGCTTCTTAACTTACGATGAACTTTTAAATTATGAACTTTTAGATCACCCAAATGAGATAAAGAGAATCTGACCGCTTCTGAATATATTTTCAACAGCCTCCCTCCCCATGGTTTCGAAGTCATGAACTGCTTAAAAAACACTTTAAAATACCTTGAAATTATCTTTAAAAGCCTTACAAACCCACATGTGACACAGAGCAATTCTGAACAGTTTCTAAGCTCATGGCAAATGCAAAGCAAAGAGAATGAAGTTTCATCTGACAGGTTGAGAAGGTGTAAGAAATTGCAGTTATTGGAAAGGAATCTTGTTCCTTTCCCCCGGCACTGGTCCCATTTCAGTGCTCTTCATTGCTGCCTTCTCTGCAGCAGAAAACTAACCGAGAAATAAAAGTTAATAGGTTGTAATGCTTTTAAAGAGTTAACCATCTTACTGAGACAATCCAGCAGCTTGTCTGGCTGGGACAGACTGGAAGAGAGGAAGGGGAAGCTGCTTTCCCTTGTGCTTCAGAGCAACCTTTGCCTTGAATCTCAAAGAAAAACAGAATTTCTTACTAACCTGAGGGAGGTACCTAGAATCTTTCTAAGGGTCAATGTGTTATTGGGCAAATGTGTTAGGTATTTTAAGTTTTCTCAAACTTTCTCAAACCCACAAATCAGCATTCACCATGCATGTGCACGTGGTCTGCCCATAGCTTTGCAGAGCCCTTTGAACATGATCACTGTTCAAATCTTAGGTTCTGCCACATTGACCTTACAATGCAACCGATTTTTAAGGGTCTTGCTTTCAGCTCAGTCACAGTAAATTTGAAAATGCTATAGCTGGAAAGTTTTTCTTGTTTTTAAGACCTTATTTACAGATTAATTTCAAATTTACTGTCTGAAAGATGGAGATATGCTACTTGTTACAATATTCAAGTGCAAAGAAACTGTCCTGAGGCTTTGATTTCTTAGAACTTTACAGTTTTGCCAGAAAGCGCATTTCTGAGGAGAAATGCTCAGGGACAGAAGAGCTATTTTCAGCCAGTCTAAATGGCTGTGAATTAGGTGGGTGATCTTATCTAAATCATGCCCTCCATAAACATCTGCAAGCAAACAGAAGGCAAAGAATCTGTTTTTCTGACTGATTTCAGTGAAGACCTCATTATAAGTGAGTGAGTTTGGGAGATGAAAATACCAAATAATGTGGCCAAATAGGAGAAGACACAAACTGTGCATTTCAGTGTTTTTTCCTTTGGATTAGTTCTAGTCTGGCCCCATGAACCAACCACCCATCACTAGGTGGATGCATTGACTGAGCTAATCTTCAAAAGCAGTTTAATACAAACAAATCTAGTACCCCTTCATCAAGATTGCCTGATGAGATGAATCAAAGTGCAGAAAGGAAGGGCAAAGAGGACATTTGCTTTGAAAACTCAATCCTGATCTGAAAAAGCAGAGCACACATCCCCTGTGAGCCCACTTCCTCAGACCTGAGAGCCCAGGCTGCACTGTGATATGACCCCAAACTTGGCTTAGTCTGTACAGTTCTGGTATTCATACATTTAAAGAAAATTGAAAGACTCCAGTGAAAAGTCTCAAAAGATATTTGATCCTGATATCCACAGCTTCAGTAAACACAGCTTGAGAGAGCAGTTATGTTGTATGTGAAATGACTTCAGAGTGAGAAAATACTGAGATCTAAAAAATACTCTTTGAGGGAGAAACATATCAAAATCATTGGCAACGAGTTGATGCCAGACAAATTAATTCTAAAGAAAACACAGTCTTACTTTTTAATGCTTAATATGTTTAGCCACCAAAATGATACAGAAGAGGAACGTGAGGCATCTCAATCTATTTGTGTCTTAGAATCAAGACCAGACAAACACAAGTTACAGTCTTCTATAGAGGAGAAAAAGAGCTTCACGTGGCATTTATGCACTAGATAATTCAGTGTTTCTGTTTCTAAATATTATGTATCAATATCCTGAACTTTCATTATTCAATAAATGACTATTATTTTAAAAACATGTAAGTAAAACTTAAAATCTGTTAACATGCTGAAATACACGTGGTAAATATTCTATTTGTGGGAAAACTGCACACCCCTAGTATATTCAGAAAGCTCACCACTACTACAAGATTTACCTATGTTATATATTTAAACTTTTAACATCATATGTCTTAATAATAATGCCAGGAATTAAAAAAAGTATCTAAGAAGAGGTGATCTCTCATCTAAACAAAATCAACCCCCAGGAAAACCAGGTACAGAGAGAGAAATCTAAAGCAAGGAAGAAGCTATTAATGTCCTTACCTTCATTAGTATGTTCATTACTGTAAAAGAGACTTTTAGTAGCTTTGCAAAGTCATCTACAGAATTTCTCATCTACTGACCCAAGCAAAAAAATCTGACCATCTACCTATAACTGAAACAGTAACTCTATTTGTCTAATATTAGGAATTGCTCTAGGAAACCTAAGATGAATCTTGCAAAGCTAGCTTATAAGAGCTTGATATTGTGTTTTTATTAGACCATAAATAGGTGGGAGAAAATTGAGATTTATCATATCCTCCAAACTGATGCACTTATGACCTTTTTTCCAACTTTCGCAGTTTCACACAAAGGACATTCAAATACATTTCTACAAATCTCCTGGTTTATGAGTCTGGATAGTAAAAATATGTAGTTTCTGATAATTATTTTTAAAAACACAAATCCTAGTGTTTTGATAACATCACAGTTAACACACCATGTTTCCTTCTGTCTGAGGGGGCTTGTATGTTTCCTACTGAAACACAGCGAATGCTGGTTACTATAGTTACAGTTTAAATTTAGAATAAATGCATTTCTGTGTAAGTGTGGAATATTTGTATTGAAACAGCTCAAATGCAGCTTTCAGAATAAATCTATGCTATTAAAAACACATGAACAGCCTCAAATGTAAACTAGCAGATGAAGTCCCTTGGTAGTACCGGTAAGAAATGAAGACTTGAGGCTGTGTAATTGCCTAAATAGGATGGATGCCTTCTGAGAAAATAATTAGCTCAAATGAACACAGTATTCTACTTATTAATCTGTGTTAACATTTAAACTCATCCCAGTCCTGTCTAACTTCCTAAAAAATCTCATTTTAACTTCATTTCTTGTTCACTGTGTAAAGAAATTTGGAAATTAACCCTGAGGAGTGGATCTTATTTATGAGTTTCATCATAATTGCATTAGCAGCCATGAAGGCATCACTGCTTTCTACAGGCACAGCAGACAGATGAGGAGTTGCAGAAGCATTCTGCATTGCTTTGAGAAGTAAATAAGTAATGTCATTAAGAGCCATTAATCCTCCAGGCAAACATGCCAACAACATTCACCCTTGCTCAGCATGCCTGCTGAATATTAGAAATATTTCATTATCTGGTACTGTATTAAGGATAGCACAGAAAGTTGTCTCCCATTACAATTTTCCTGACACCTTCTACAATAAAACTGTTCCCGATTACTTATAGTGTAGCTGAACTCTCAACTTCCAAGCTGAAATTTCATGTGTCTCAGGGTCATTACATCACTGTTGCTGACCGAAGTGTCAGTGAAATGGGTTGGCTGTCAGAGAAAAGCTGGGATAAAATAAATGGTTTTGCCCAGTTTGTAATAATCTTTTCAAGCACTTCAGCCTAGGTGCCTTCATGTCTTGGGTCCTGGACTTGAAATGTGGCAGTAGGTTGCTCTGGTGTCAGGAATATATCTCTCTTTTTCCTGAAGGAATCAATGCAGTATGCAAACGTCTGAAAAGCTTTGGTTGTCACATGCTCTGCAGAACTTTGTTAGAATTGAGCTAGAAAAGTTTAGTCTTTGTTGAGGTGGTCAGAGTGCAGGACTGCGGTGATACAAGATGTTCCCATAATATCTCATCTGAGCTACAGGGACATTTTGGCCATAGATAGAGTGAAAAAGCGAACTAAAATGAAGATAAAAAGTATCAAATATAATTTCTTTTAGCATCATTGATTTAGCTCTTAGAAAATACATTTTTTTAAAGGAACACTTATTGTCGTAGTTTGAGCCTGCCCCACTGGGAACAATAGCTACTCAGTCATTCACTCACCCCCCACCACTGTCTCCTTAGGAAGGGAGAGGGAAAAAATTGAACAAAAAAGGCTCAATGATTGAGATTAGGATAGGGACGGTTTGCTCATCATTTATGGTCATAGGCAAAAACCAGAGTAGACTTGGGGAGAAAGCATAAATTTAATTTATCACCATAAGTTATCAACTAAATCAGAATTGGATAGTGAGAGAAAAAATATACAAGCAGATCTTAAATACACTTCCTCCACTCCTTCCTTCTTTCCATCTACCTTCTCCCCTCCATTTGTGCAAGGGCATAGGGAGCACAGTCCGGCCGTTGTCCATGGCAATCCATCCTCCTCGGGAAGAGGGCTCCTCGCAGTCTTCCCCTGATGCCTCGTGGTGTCCATCTCATGGGAGACAATCCTCCTTCTCCACATGAGTCCTTCCCACCAGTGTGGGACCTACCCGTGCTCTTCAGTGTCCTCTGCTCCAGTGTGGGTCCTCCTCAATGTTGCAGTTTGCTTTGGCTGCATCCTCTGCTCCCCAGTGGTCTCTCTCTCCCCTGGCATGGGGTTCTCCATGTGCTGCTGCATTCTGGATGTTTTGCCACCAAAGATTTCCTGTCTGCAGGCTCTCACTGTCCTATCTCAGCACGGGCTCAGGGAGATCTCTGCTTTGGTGCCCTTCTTCCCCTTCTTCCTCATAGATCCTAGTGACCACATGGTTTCCCTCTTCACTTCCCCCTCTTCTCCAAAACAAACAACTCCTCAATGCAAAAGACAGGACAAGGGAACAAAGAGCCCGGCCCAGCAGGTTTCTCCTCTTAAATACAGTGATCACAGAGGTGGCTCTGACTTTTACCTGGGCTGGGGAAGGCTCTGGAAGTTTTAGAAGGAGCCACCCCCACAGCCCTCCTCCTGCTACCAAAAACCCCACCATGCACAAATCTGTGGCACTTATTCAAGCACTTTCAGCACATTTTTGAGTCTTAAGGTCTGTAATTGCTATATTTAAGGAAAAATAAACTTGACTAGCTTTTTTTCCCCCAAGAAAAAGGGAGTTTAGGCACAAGGGGGTTTTTGCAGTAGCTGCCGATGTGAATACCTAAATAGTATGAGTGTAAAATCCTTACACTGCTTTAGCTGACAGCAAATTTACCATTTTTTGGACAACATTTTGATCAATCAGCTGAGGAAATTGCTTGTAATGGAAGAAATGTTTCACTTCACACTATATCCTTTTTTCATTCACCACTGCTGCACAAGGCAGGACTATGGGGAGTTGTGCAAAAAAGTAAAGTGCAGGGGGAGGATTCCTATCTGCCACATTCGCAGAGGCCTGAATTTGCAACCCGGACTTGCCTGATGTACTCATTACTCCTGTGTCCCTTTCTAATTAAATGTCTGCTCAACAGAGCTACACATAAAAGACAAGGAAAGCAGAGATACCATTTCCAAAACTACTTCATGGCTCAAGTCCCATTTTCGAAAGTGCCTGAGGGCCACTGGAAGTCAATGAGATTTCAGTAAGTGTTCAAAGATCCCTACATCCAGCTTTCAAATGTGACTTGGGAGCTGAAAAGCTGAAAACTGATGGGTGACATCCTCATCAGTTGTGCTAGCGTCACCTAGCACAACTGATGGGGATGTCACCTCCAGCTTTCCACCTTCTCTCCAAGTATAGCTCCCTGCAGAAACCCTGCTGTGTACAGGGAAACGGTCTAAGACTCTCTGAGATTTTGGACAGCTTGAATTTATTCTATATACATGAAACTGCTCTTGGTAATAGATACCTCATGGCCCTTTTTTTTCAAAAATAGGATTCATTCTCTTCTTCCCACATAAAGCTAAAGAATTGGAGAGGTACATTGAAAGTATTTCTCAGCCTTCAGTGTTTCCTCATAAGCAAGTTCAAGACTTCGGTTTTCTGGGCTGCTGTTCTCTTCCTACTCCTCTTCTGAGGAACTTATTACTGGAATGCAACACTCACTGCACTGCAATGTATGTCTGCTTTTTTATTTCTGGGCACATGCAGTTGCTGAAAATGGGCTTCTGGGACTTTTCAAAATGCGACTTTCTGGTTTTTTTGTGTGCACTGCAAACAAGAAGAAATCAAGCGTAACTCAACCAGACGTGAACTGTAATCTTCCACTGTTGGGAGTTAATGGACCACAGAGAATTTTCTAAAAGCACTAATCAGTCTTCACAGCAGAAATGTAAAATACTAAGTGAGATACGCTTTAATCTTCAATAACAGTGTTCATTGGTGATGTAGAATACAGATGCAAATTGCAAGCTGGTGTCAAGAATAAATAAAATGGTTACAGTAGCTCAATTTGCACAGATTTGGTACTGAGGTGTTCTGAAGAATGAAAGTTATTTCCAAATCCAGCATGAAAACTGTAGTAAGAAGAGTTATCAAACAGATTACAAAATCAAATGGGTACTGGAAAGACCTTGCTACATTTTATATGTTTATTAATGTGTTCTTGTCTTGCTTCACCATTTCCAGGTCACACACAGAATCACAGAATCATAGAAACACAGAGTGTTAGGGGTTGGTAGCGACTTCATCTAGTCCCAACCCCCCGCCAAAGTCATCTGCATCGTATTTGTTTTGCCTGCCCATCAAGTTGAACGATAAGTGCAAATATTATTTATAGTCCAGATATGTGGACTCTGTCTATAGTTGTTTATTGCTTCCACCCTCTGCAGGGCTTAATCTTGTTTATGCAGGATCCGAGCTTACCAATAGATGCCCACTCTCAAAATTGTCTTTGAGCATTTCTGAAGCCATATTTTTGCCACATGTATGTTTCAGTAGGAGAGAATGTGCTCTCATTCCACTTTCTATCTTCAGTGACTCGCTTATAGAAAGTAGCTCAGCACCTGGTTAATATTTTATGAAAAGAGTAGACCTAATGCCATTAGGAAGTGAATTCTCAGAAAACTGTAGAACAACCTCACTCTTTTTAAAAGCTAAGGGTTGTTTTCCTTCGGTATAAAAGTTTCCCCTCATTGCAAGAGACTAAGAGGTTTATACATACACTTACATATCAATTTTATTCCATATTTATTTTTCACAATTTGATTAGTTAATATAGTTAGGTAACTTATTTTAGACAAAGCTTACATGATTATGCTATGTTAAAAAGCTTTATGATGTAAAGATTAAAGTCTTCAGGGATGTTTAGAAAGGTAGACAATTTATAGAAAACCATTAAAAATCAAACTCATTTGAGTGGATAACCATGCCCTTCCGCCAAGTTGAGCAGCATAACAGATTTGAGTTGGCTTTTTGCCCACAGGGACTTTTGTGCTGGGAAAACCTCTTGTTCCTTGTCCTTAAATGTTTGCGAAACGTTTTTTAAGTACTTTTCCTCCCACTTTGCTCTGAAAGGAGAGTGACGTTATATGTATTTGTGGGGAGAATGTTGTCTATTTGAGAACGCACATATCAGGCTGGTACCATCATACACCTTAGGGTGGTAATAACAGAGATACAAATTGCATAACGCTTTGCAGTCAGTTGTACTTAAACCATCTGAAAATGGGTAGCTTGGAATGATGTCCAGTGTGTGAGCAGTTTTGTGGCTGCATATGTTAAAGACAACAAAAAGATTAGTGTAAATATTGTAGTGTTTTGGGACCAAGCCCTCGTTGGCTACAGTGGGAGCCATAGTGAGAGTGGTGAGAAATTACACTTGGTCATTCCGGGGCGATCTGTGTGAGATTGCAGACAAAATTCCTTTCAGACCCACAGACCTGGGTCAAGAAGATATACACATGTTGTTCATGGAGTGGGAGGTTGCTGTTGTGTGGGGCTTGCACGCAGGAACTTTTCTGTGTGCAGAGACTGCCAAAGAAAGAGTGAAAAGAACGGGAGCTGCAAAATCAATACTACAGCAAATTAAAAACTCTTTACTACTGAACTATAGCATCTGACTAGGAATTTAACACACTAACTTATGCACATTGGTTTCATGCTTTTTGTTGATTTGACTTAATTAATGTGTTTCCACGTGGAGAGTCTTGGACATAGGCTGCTCTGCCTGCTGCTGCCCTCCATGGGAAGCTGTTTTGTCTATCTGGTCGATAGGAGGGACAATGAGGCAAATAAAAATTCTTGTGGTCAAAACCCAGTACATGCAGAAATTCCAATCTAAGTCTATACAGAGAGATGTAACAAAAATCTAATGTAAATCTAATTCTGTGATCACATTAGTATAAAATTGTAATTTTTGATGATAGGGGAGCAATTCACATGCATAAACAAAGTGTACAGACACTAGCACTGGCTGCCTGACACATTGGTACAGGACTGGTAGTTACGTCCCTATACCTTGGGGACCCTGCCCACTATAAAAACCATGCCCTGCTCGCCCCTTAGCCAGAGCTTGGATAAATCTTTCTGGTGGATGTGGAGCCAAGGGAAATTTGCCCTGCAACATTCATTCATTAATATTATATAATAACAACTGTTTGGTGCCTGTTAAGCCACGACTGAAGTGGTTTTCAGCATCTTATGCTGAAGTTCTACTGTTCCCAAAATCATTATTGTGTAGTATCACAACACTCTTATAGTATTATGTTTGGTTTCTACCCAACTGGCTACTCAGTCCCATGGTCGAGAGCAACAACTGTAATCAGACAATAAATACAAACTGACAAATGGACAAAATGTTCTTTTCAGACGTAGAAAGGGTCACAATGATATTTTAGCACCGCAGGCTACTGAGCATTTAGTTTTCTTTAATCTCCACTGATGTCACCATCTCACCGGTTCATGAGGTTTGGAACTTGCACAGGTCAGGGGAGAAACACGGGGCCACCCTCACTTCTTTGTGCTGCCTCTTTCTTTAATGCTCCTCTAGCTCCAGTGCTACCCTCCAAAACTCCCTCTTAAAGCCTGACTTTAAGATTTAATGATCAACGAGACAAAAAGTCCACACACTGGCAGCAGCATAGAGATCTAATGACAAATAGGTTTCAAACTCTATTGAATCACTAAGAGGTAAAGTCTGGTAATGTATCCAGCATCTTTTTCATGGCATCACTGCAGAGAATGAGTGGCAGGTCCCCATAATTCTAAATTACAGGGTTTTTTTTTCTGGTATAACACATATATAATAGTGGAGAAGAAGAGTATGGGGTCTTGATTTATCGTTTAAACTTTCTCTTATCAGCTCATGCTAAAATGTCACTGTGTGAAGGTCTCCTACAAAAAGACGTAAAAAATGTAAAACTAAATACTTGCAAAATAATTAGCAATGTACATATCCTTTAAGAAGCAATATAAAGTGCTTGTTCTGGCTTTGTGTGTATATATAGACATATTTGCATACATATATATGTATATACACCATAATAAAATTGAAGTGGCCCCTGGTTTTCAGAGCTATACCATAATGACTTGACTTATGAAAAAAGCAGGAAATGTATATCAGCTGTTGCTGGGCAGATAGCTGAAAGACTCACCCTGGCCTTAATAATCCCCAGGTCTGTGTAGCCTCTGTCTGACCCAAAGTGCAAAAAATGTTACTGTCCCACAGGATAGTATTCCTGTGTATACACATAGGAAGAAGGGCTTCAAACACAACACCCAAACCAAACCAACTCCTGTAAAAAACGCAGATCCTAAATAAAAGGGACAGAAATGAATGGGGGATTGAAAAGTACAAGAGAAATACAAAGACTCTCCAACCTACAACACCCCTAGGAACCAGGGCTTGAAGGACAGGTCACAGCTTGAGGAATAGCTACAGATGCTCTCTTCCTCTTGTTCTATCACGAGATGGATTTTACTGGTAGATATTACATATGCCATATAACATATAATGCAATGCCTATAGAAATAGTCCCACATAAACTATAAGAGATGTAGCATCCTGGACTAAACAGCTTGAGTAAAGATTTCCATGCTGCACTTGCTTACATTTGGTCAAATGAATCCCAGGACTACTCTGTTCTAGACCAAACTTCTCATAACCCACAATAACCCACATGTGCAGAGAAAATTCAACTCTGAATGAGTACATTCTGCCAGGATGATGAGCTTTATTCTCTGTAGCTCATCCTTGTATACATTGATTACTCATCCTCCCCTTGGGTGGTGTAAATGACCACAAAAGATGCTGGTAAGAGCACTTCAGTCTCACTGGCTCTGAGGGAGCATTCAGAATGCACAGAAAGAAAATAATACTTTTCAGGGCATTGGAAAAAATAACCGTGCACAACTGACACTTTTTATGAAATAACAGCAACCTCCCCCCAGCCCAGCTCACGTGTATCACTTCATTACTAATGCAGGCAGAAAACCAGATGCCATTGATTTTTTCCAGACCTCTCAGATTTACTAGTGAAGAATCAGGATGACATGTGGAAAGCATGGTAACCAGACCTGCATCTTTTCAAATTCAACACTTTTATTTTTAGACTCTCACCAGACTATTTTCATCTTGCCTCTTTTGTTTTTCTCCTTTTTATTTTTATTTTTTATTTTCTCCCAGTGTTTCCTAAGCTACATCCTTTTTCCTAGCCTGCATCATACGTCTGACCTTGCCTAGAGAGCCTCTTCCTTTTGTCCTTGAAAACATCACTGTGCAGGGAACCCAACGAGCTTTATGCATGTACATCCTCTCCACTTTACAGAAGACAGAACTCTGCATCTTAAGCAGTTGCTCTGCTGTGCCCATTTCCCCCCTACAGCTGTTTTATTCCGTATGACAACTTTTTTGTATCTTTTCATAGTGCGCTGCAGGTGAGCTTTGTGCACATATTTCCCCCAGTAATAACAGAACAGACTTTCTTCTTTTCCCATGCCTGATCCAATCATGTAATTGCAACAGTATTTACTGTAGCAATTAACAGTAGGCAAGTATTCATTTTTCAATATCTAGAGACTAAATCTGTTTAATGGGTACATATTTCCCATCTTAAAATTTACAACGTAGATTTGGTTTCCAGCTATTATACAACTCCAAAATTGCGTTTGGCTGAAAATTTGTGGTGTGCTTGCTATTCATGATTAGAGAAAACAAGGTCCTTGCAGGGCTCATGTCAACAAGGTATTTGATGGCCTTTCAGTTTACTTTTACGTGATTTAGAAAAAGGAGTACCATGAGCTCTACTAGCACCTGAGCCAATTCTCTTGAAACAGTAGCAGGTGCTCTATAGAGAATCAGACATCCCACTTCCCCACTCTAAAAAACAGGTACAATCATTTTTATATTAATGCTAAAGCTGATACAGCTAGGAATAGAAAGTTTATATGCAGTATGGGAGCAATGCTGCAAAAGAGAAATGTAATGTGGTTTGACAGATTTCATTTTCCTCCCACCCTTTCAGTTCTTGACCTTTCTATAGCAGCTATCAGCATAGGCAGAAAGTAATACTGATTTGTGTGGTAGTTCTGATACTATCAGAGACTTGTGGCCATTTTCACAAAAGTACCTAGACGGAGCAAACAATACGATGAGAGATTCAGACATCTGTCCTCTCTCCATCAGTCAGCATGAATCCACCAGAGCTGAACAGAGATTTAGATTTAGCGTGGAGAGTTGATGGAAGTTTCTTCATTTACATTATACGAAAAATTTACTGTGATATTGATCATCCATCAGCTTTCAGGCAAGTGGAGATTAAATTAACAGATTTTGAAGCCAAAGAAGACCATTATATAATTTAGCATCATTTTTTACATCACACAGGCTGACAAATTTAATTTTATTATTCTCACAAAAGAAAGACATATAGTCTTGATTTGAAAATGTCAAGACATTCATTACATCCCTCAGCAGTTTGATGCAATGGCTAATCACCCTGACATTAAAACATGTGCTCTACTTCAAATTCAGAGCTAATTCCCAGACCTGGATTCTGGTTATTCATTTTTCCGCTGAAGGTCTTTAGTAGATGGTGCTTTGTCCCCCTTCCTCCCTTGCTTTGTGACATTACTAATCCACTATAACTGAGTCACCTTTGGAGGTTCTTTTCATTACGGTTAAACAGCCTCACCTCTTTAAATCTCACATCAAAAATCGTATCCTTCAACTCTTGAAAAAATAACTGTGGGATTTTCCTCTACTTTTCCCCATTTTTTTCAGCAGATTGATGCACCCTGTCTTTGTAATAAAATGGAATACTTTAACATCACGGCCAAGGAGGCAGAAAGGAGGAGGTGGCACTCACCTCCTCTTGCTGGGTATAACTCCCATCTCCTCACTGTCTCCCTCCAGCGTGACCCTCCTCGCCTGCCACCACTCATCGTCCGAGGCGTTGATGACGTGAAGGATGTCTCCATACTTAAAGCTGAGTCCTTGGCTTGGGAGGCCACTGTCTTTGCTCTTGTCATAGTCAAACATGGCTCTGTGAAAGGAAACAAAGATATGAAGGCAGGTGATTATATCAGATGAACTTTAAGGTCCCTTCCAACCCAAATGATTCTATGATCAGTTTGGGGAACATTTACTTCTGAGCAATTTGTCGTATTTTATGTTACAACTAAACCTTGCTCCTTTCCAAAGGGAAAGGTCTTGCTGTGAGGAAAATTTCCCACTGTGAAGTTAGTCTTTACAGAATCTTAGAATCTTTTTTTTTTTTTTTTTTAAAGAGAAAATGAACAGTAAAGTATTGTATTTGCTGTTTCACTTAATATCAATCACCATATCAGAGTATCTAGTAAAAAAAGCTGGTAGCCAGAAGCCCCTCTTGTCACCTTGTCAACAGCAATTTGTAGCTGTTGAGCTTCTCCTTTCCTCACATTTCCCTGTGCTCAGCTAGGGAGGTGTGTGGCAGACAGAGGGGTGACTGGCAGACATCGGTGCATTTCAAAGACTAAATACAAGGGGCCAAACTCATGCTCAGGTAAATGCATTTCTTTAGGTGAGTGGATGCACGTATGTTAGCATGTAGTTGAGACCCAAAGTGAAATTTCAAAGGGAATCTCTTGGTTATTCCCACTCACACTGCTTTGGTTCATGTCCTGGAGCTGCGTTAGTTAGCACAGGTTGGATTCCTGAAATGTGAAACTAAGCTGAAAGCTGCCCTGACCAGAGTAACTCTAGTCTGACATGCACCCCTCCAAATGCACGCAGGGTGCACACAGCATCCTTGCTTCAGCTGTCCACCCCCCATCCCTCTGTACTGTAGCCCTTGCTCAAGCAGCCCTGGCTATTTCCTTTGATGTTTTTCATGAGTCTGAAGCGAACTTCTATCTATGCAAAAAAGTATAGGACATATATATTTGTATAAGATGTGTATATCACAGAATCACAGAATATTAGCAGTTGGAAGGGACCTTGAAAGGTCATCTAGCGCAACCCTCCTGCCAGAGCAGGGTCACCTACAGTAGGTCATATAAGCTTAGGGACTCCATAAGCACAAACTGAGAGCCATCTTTAAGGTTTCTGGCTATTGGACTGTGGCGGGGCATGGCTCAGTGTGAACTTACTGCCTAAATATTCAACACAGATCCTGGAAAAGATCTTTAGCCTGCCCTGAGCTCTGTATTACTAAGCTACCGTGATATCAGTTCTCGCCCTTGTCCAGTCCTATGCCTGGCACCTACACCGGCAGCCCCAAGGGTACACCTGCTCCAGTTTCTCAGGGGAAGACCCTGGACATGAATCTCAGCAAGGGTGTACATGACTGCAAGTGAATTGTTGGACTTGCCTAGCTAAAACACATTCTACGATTCTACGATTCTACGATCTTGGTTTCTTACAGGAAGAAATATGTGGAGATACTTTTCCCGTATAAAATACTGTTTAAAGATCATGTCTGTCAAGAACAGATATTTATTTCCTATAAGGAAAATATTATGATTATAATCCTGACTACATAAATGTTAGAACAGTAAAATCCCAAGAGGTGTACAATAATTCTTCCTCTTTTACTGTCAGAATTAAAGCCATGGCAATCCCTTCACTGGTAAACATTTCTGTGAGAAGGATTTGATATAATTAATTGTTGTGCATTGTAGTGTAATTGCAGAGAATGGTTACAGCAGCTTTATGGGTAGATTTAAAACACTCAAGGCTACCTCTCATAATGAGGAGAAATTTTTTTTAAAAAAAAGTCTTTAGAGTTGTAACTATGCAACCAAAATAATCTAGAAGCTCTTACAAGCACTCATTCTACATGAAAGTTCTGGCTCAGAAGAAGGAAAAATGTTGTTTGGAATATGTCTTCTCTCTAACAGTTTACAGCCATGTACTAGATCTTCAGAAATGCCCAGATAATTCCCTTCTCTGAGGATGCAGACAATAATCTTGCTGAATTTTTCATAATCCATAAGCTTGTGCCTCTCTTGGTAAATGTTCTTGGACTGCAAGCAACCTCTGAAAAATTTTAATGGCTTCCCAGTGGAAATCCTTTAAAAACATTGGCTATATCTTAGTAAAAAATCACATTCATAAAGGGTTCTTCTCAGTAGCAAGTCATCTACTGCCTTTTCAAATAAGATTTTCTGAGAGGACATATGATGAAGAAGCCTATAAATCCAGAAGCAGCTAAACATCACCAGTCACTTAACCAAGTAGTGACACCTGATCTCTGGAGAAATGGCAGTGCACACACCAACAGGCACACAATGTACCACCGGGCTGGTATTGCCCTTGGCAGCATGCAGTAGTCTGGGCATTACCACTGTGTTGAACAGTTGTCATTTTAAAAAGTCACTGGAAAATTGCGTACCTTTCCACAGAAGCCTAACAACACTCAGGACCCTAACCAGAGAGTTGCCAACCATGCTGCATCCTGGGCAGATGTAATACAGCCCTGGATCCATGCATAATTAAATTACTCAAAACAAATGACAGTATCTTCTGTTGCAGAGAATGTGCAAGGTTGTCACATCCCAGATGTGAAACACATGCCAAACTGGAAATGCTCCATATTGGGTACGTTTTAAGATGAAGGATGCGTTTCAAAAGCTAAACAGTTGACAGAAAGTAGGGCAGTGTTCTTTGTCCTTGAACAGACATTTGCCCTTCAGAGGCCACATATTAACTTAAAATCACTGACTGCCATCATGCTAGATGATGTTAATGATGAATGCAGATGGCAATGTCTGCCACGGACTTACTTTGATTGGAGTAATCATGTGCAATGCTAATTAAAATGAGACTAAAGATCTCAGATGAGAATTTTTGAGCACACTTTTCACTGAGTGAAAGATTTTGTGGCTCCATGCTCTACAGATGTTGCTTACTCCATTAGTAAATGAAAATGATGAGAGAGCTGACTTCAGTGCTCTTTCCTAAATGTTTCAAATTAAGAGACAAGTTTAAGTTGATAACACAACCGCATTCAGGTTTACAATTTTGATAACATCGCTGGCTCTATAAAACATACTTTCACAACCTGGCAGTTGGCCCAGTTATAAAACAAATGGAGACCTTGACTCGAAGCACTGTTGTATGCATGGAGAAGTTAACACGACCTTGGGCAACAGAGATCTAAGCACACTCATCCTCACCTCCTCCTTTCAGTTCTCAGGCTGTAAGTACAACTGGGATCTCTACATGTTGAATTGCAAGCTCTAGTCTTACTTATTTAAGAGACTGACATGTCATTTCTTATTTTCTACCTCATGAACAGCACCTAGTTCTGTTTGTGCTCAGTCTTGCAGATATATATAAAAATAACATGTGTTGGGTGTCAGCTGGGGTGATACAAAAGGAATGCAGCCAGACCTCTCGTTTGGTAAAGGAACCGGGCAAGCCAGACAGAAAAAGATGCATTTTCTTCATTTGCTCTTTCATGGTTTTGGACAATGACAGCCCAGTCTTACAGGATACCACACTATATCCTGCAAGGACTGAAACTTTGATCAGAGAGGAGAGTTCAGCTCTCAATAAAGTCTATGCAAGCTTCTTTAGCCAGATAACCTGGTAAAGTATGTTAGATACCTTAGCTAGGTTCTATCATGTCATGGGGAATATCAGAGGAAAGGCTTAAATGTAGCAGCATCACTGCAGAATATTATTTCTTGAGCAGAGGACATAAACAACTCAGTCCAAGAAGAGATCCACCCTCCCACAGACCTCCCATCACCCCTCTCTAAGAGAGGAGGACCATATTTTCCTTTCAGTTAGAGAAGCACTAGCATGATCAGGGCTTGACTGCCCTAACTCCCCCAGATAAATACTCTTCCAAAACGAGATGTCTAAAGGAAACAGCAAAGAAGTGTTATCCAAATCAGCCAGAGGGTTTAACATATGAAGACATGTCACGGTGACTCTCTGTGTAATGAATTAGAGGTATCTCCACATTAGAACACACGTACAGATACTGGGGAGCCTGCCCAGCAGAGCTCAAGAGCTTTCTGAACTTGCTAACATGACTATATGTTTTCATACAGCTGAGTCTGCTTATTCATGGGTTGCTCAGGCAGTTCTTCAAGGCACTGACCTGTAACTTATTTTTAGTGTCTTTTACTGCAATTTTAAAGAAAAATAATCTCAATAACCTTACAGCTTTCTAATAGCACTTATCTGACAGGCTTGCTACTAACAACTTCTCCTTTTTTTTTCTCCACAACTGATAAAAGCACATCTTAAAGAGCAGTTTCTCTTCTTTCAGATATTTTATATGCTCAGTTAGTTGCTTGCTTCCACTCTTCAGCCCTTTTTGGATCACATAGAATAGAATCAAGAGCTCTACAAGCTTTTCTCTATGACAGTAGGGCCTCTTTTTCCAGTCAGGTGATTAAACCTACTTTTTAACTGGGATAGTAAATTTTTAATAACAAAGGAATTACTTTTAAATTATTTAAGTTTAGAGCTGTCACCAGCGTTTTGATCACACCAGCATCAGAAAAATTCCTGTTCAGTATCTTCTAGAGTGCTTTTCACAAACAGGACCCTGGGTTACACATAATAGACAACATTTTTGAGGTTACAAACATAGGAAGCTCTCTGATTATTGTGAGATGTAGATAAACCACTGAAATGGGGAATAGAGCTTGCTAGAAACTAGTGAAACAGATGTGCTGAAATCATGATTTGTCCATCTTAGTTACCTTAGTAGAAAAATAGCAATAGGAATGTGTGTGATTATCAAAAGCATGAAGTATACGCACCAAATTTCCATTAACACCTTTAATTTTTTTTCCTCAATTCCCTGTTTTTGCATGAGTTTGGGAAAATGTTTAATATCTGTACAACATTTTGAAAGTGAAAAGTACTATTCAGGTGCTAAGTATCACTGCTGTGTTCTGGGGAAATCCTTCTGCTTGTAGAAAATAAAGAAACACAATTCCAAGAAGTGAAGCAGAAGATGCAAACATTTAAGCTGGATATCAGGAATATTTAAGAGTCTTGTTTCCCTGGTATTATTCCAGACTTCAGAAATGATCATTACACTAGGTTAATCCCAGTAGTAATTAGGACAGAGCCTAACAGGTTTTATTTTTTGCTTGGGTGCTTTTTAATCATTTTTAGGAATCCACATCAGCGGAAAACAGGAGACAAGCATCTCACAACAGCATCAAAATTCATTGCTCAAAAATTGTTTGAAATGAAAATACTGCCAGTGCCAAACTGTAATATACTGCCAAACACGCAGTGGGGCGTCCACATGGCAGTGAAGACCACTGAAATGGGGACAATTTTCTTCCTCCACTTAGTGTAAATAAAATCATAGACTCATAGAACAATTCAGGCTGGAAAAGACCCTTGGGATCATCAAGTCCAACCATTAACCCTACACTCCAAGTTCACCCCTAAACCGTATCACCCAACACCACATCTAAGCGACACTTAAACGCATCCAGGGATGGTGACTCAACCACCTCCCTGGGCAGTCGGTTCCAGTGTCTGACCACTCTTTCCATGAAGAATTTCTTCCTAATGTCCAGTCTAAACTTGCCCTGTTGCAACTTGAACCCATTCCCCCGGTTCTGTCTCTAATGGCCTGTGAGAAGAGACCAGCACCAACCTCTCTACAATGTCCTTTCAAGTAATTGTAGAGCATGATGAGGTCCCCCTTCAGCCTCCTCTTCCTTAAACTAAACAGTCCCAGCTCCCTCAATCGCTCCTCGTACGATCTATTCTCCAGGCCCTTCACCAGCTTTGTTGCCCTTCTCTGCACTCACTTCAACACCTCGATATCCCTCTTATACTGAGGTGCCCAAAACTGAACACAACACTCAAGGTGTGGCCTCACCAGTGCTGAGTACAGGGGGACAATCACCTCCCTGCTTCTGCTGGTCACACAATTTCTAATACAAGCCAGGATGCTGTTGGCCTTCTTGGCCACCTGGTCCCACTGCTGGCTCATATTCAGCCGGCTGTTGATTAGAACACCCAGGTCCTTTTCTTTCCTGCTAAATACTTCAGCATCTGAAGTATGTCCAAAAGCCAAGCTGTGTTGTGCAGCAAATTTCTATTTCTAATGACACCTATTCTTGCAGATAGAGTAATGAGTGTTTGACATAGAAGAAAATATATTAGCTTTAAGGAAACAGCAAATCCCATTGTGCAATTGCAGGCTGTTGGCACCCACCATGTCTATATTGTTAACAGCATTTTAAGAATGAAAAATGGGATATAGAAACACTAAGTGATCTTGCTAAGCCTGTGTCAGAAAGGGGAATTTAACAGAGAAATCTAGCTTCCTCAGCTAATGCTGTAAACAGTATTTGTAAATGGGTAGCCTTCATGATATTCCCGACAAGACAAGGGCTATTAATGCATTTGCAGCACAGCAATATATTTTGCTGAATGCTCCTGTACGTTCAGTGCAAACCTGCAAAATCTTCAGCCTCCCTATCACTGCACTATGGCTGCTAATCTCAATTTGATACAGTTCAGGTACTGTGTAGCAGCTTTATTTGCATCTTTGAAATTACTTTCTTTTTCTGGCACAGATGGGAATTTGCACATAAATTTACAGACTCCTCTTTGCCATTTACTTGATTATGAAATGACAACAACATTTAGCAAGAGAGATCTTCAGCTTCTGTAAACAGTCCTAACTCTTCTGCAATCTGCCAGCATATCTGCATTTACACCACTCAGGGATATTACTCTGAAATTTTGTCTGAAAATTTCCTTAGCACAGTTTCTCAGACATTAGGCTTTATAGTACCACTATAAGGGACAGATACTTTATTCTGCTGCTTTTCCACAGCCTTAACCCATGACACCTACTCCCAGCTCCTCCACCTTTTTTTGTTGTTGTTGTTGGGATTTTTTTTTATTTTTTTATTTTTTTATTTTTTACAGATGGAGAAATCCAGTGTGCAGAGGTCTAATTATTTGCTTGGGTTTAGTTCAGCATCAGAGTCAGAATCGGACCCCAAGTTTCATAGCTGTCTTTTCTGCACTCTCAGTAATAGATATATTTCCACCCACTTGCAGGCTCAGCTTGAAGAAAACAGAAGAAGATGAAAGAAACCCCAGCATAATTCATTGCTATAGCTACAATAGAGAGAGCACAGCAGCGCTGTGATGGAAGCAGCCTTTGCAATACAATTAAGATGCTACTAAAAGGGTTACATTTTCACATAGTGGCATGTCAATAAACTCTCTCTCCTCCCAGCTTCATTTCCATCTGGAGAAGCTGAACAGGTAAATCCTAAGTGTAGAGTGTAGAAAAATGTCACAGTCTCCTTGTGAAGCGTGAGAACCTCTCCTCTCCTCCCAGATTTCCTGTCTTAATGCAGTTACGTCTCTTCATGAAGTTGATCTCCTCAGCCTTAGTTGCTGCAGTTGGGCTGAGGGGCAGAAGCGTTAGCAGCATCTGTGTTATTAGATTCAGTCATGCCAGGTCACTGCAGTCCAGTGGCTCTGTAGAAGTTATTTGAATTGTAAAAGAATTTGCATTCAAGCCTTTGCCATTTGCTGCCACGTTGTTTCTTCATTCAGCAATTTCTCAATTCTTTATCATTTAGCTCCTAGTGGGCATCTGGCAGAGACTTACGCTGTGGACTTAAATGAAAAAAGGATTGGAGACAGCAGTACAGCTCCAGAAAAAAGAAACACTAAGAGGAGGCTGATATTTTCTTTATGGTGTTTACACCAGGAAAGAGGACTGCCATTTGTCCTCGGGAAATATTTTGTTCATTTTGCAGATTCTTAATGTCAGCTCCTATGAGCCAATGTTTATGTTGCTGATGTGTTTGGTTTTTTTTTTTGTCTTTAGCCAGTGCTCATGTTCTCTGCAGGAAATGAGTTCTTCTGCACTGAAAAATCAAAGTTAACATTTTCAAAACTATCGATCAATTAATCTATGCTGCATTTTTGTATGCAGCGGCATACAAGATCCTATGTTAAAGCCTGTTGTGAAGAAGGACTGACATTTTTTTGCCTTTCAGCTGTGGACATGGACAGCTCATGTTACTCATAGGTTTGCCTGGCTTTAAGATCTTCCTGCAGGAATTGAAAGGTGACTTCAGAAAGGGAAGCTCTTTCATGCCTTCTCTTGTGCTGGCGCAAGAGGAATTAATTTCAGAGTACACCCACTTTTTTTTTTTTTTTTTTCTGTGGCATTTTACAGGGCATTAAAGGGCCAAACAGAATTCTCCTTTTGCCTTCAAACCTCTGAAACCAATATCGAGCTGTGAGCATGTGCCTCGACCCTTTCCATAATTTATAGGAAAAACTGCCTATCAGCTGTGAAACTTGTGTTCTAGCTGGGTTTGTATTTTTTTTTCTATGCAGACTAAGTGAGGCTGCTGTTTGACTGCATCTCTGGTTTCTGTCTGAGGAATTTGTGCAGTTTTCAGCACAGATTCCAGTGTTGTGACGTTTAAGATTATCCATACCCAGAAAGGAAAAGTGATTGGATGTCAAGACAAGGATACTTTAAACTACTGGGTAATTCACCTGAAACTGCAACCTGTGGGTTGCACAGTTTGACACAAGAGCCAAAAAGTCATTCTGTGATTCTTAAAGAAATAGTAAGTTATTTACTGTCTGAGAATATTCATTCTGGGATTCCCCTCCCCCAAGAAAATTAAATTAAAATAAAATACTAAAATAAAATGTTTATTTAAAAGACAATGAGATTTAAAGGGAATATTGTGACTCTTTGTAGCACAGCCTGTAGCCATCATCCTCCCTCCCCGCTCTCAAGTGTATCTTCCTTCAAATACAGAATAGAATGAAATTATCTTTTTTAATAATTGGTTTACAATAGTTCGAAGTATTACCATAGATCTCAAGGATCTGCTTTGCATAGCTGGGTCGTCTAGGCAGTTGTCTTAAATAGCCTGTAGCTTGCAATATCTTTCTCTTAGACCTAATCACGACCCGTATCTGTCAGCAGCTTTTAAAAATCCATTGTGGCCAGGCTGCCCACAGAATTCATTTTGCCTCCATGGGGTTATAATCAAAAGAAAATTTTTGGCAGGTGAAAGAGTCTCAGTGATAACATAATTACTAGTACCAGCCAGATATATGATGGTTTCTTTGTGTTTTTTGGACAAGGATATCAGACATCTGGAGAGCTAAAGTAAGAGAAAGCCTTCCTATGGAAAATTGATCCACATTTATGATTTTTATAATGTGAACATAATGGCAACAAAAAGAATGGTAAGAGATGGACTAAAAACAATGCCTCGAGTACTGAAAAATAGTCCACCAGCCAAAATTCAGAAAACTGTGGCAACAAAATAGAATATCTGTTTTCCCCCGAGAAATAAACATTGTCAGTCAGAATATTCTTACTTACTTCTGTGCAAGATGAGTAAGAGGTGGGGAAGTCTACAGACTTTCCTAGCATGGAAGTGCTCTTGTTCATGTCATAATGAATCTGGTTATACATTCCAAACTTTAGAGATTGTTTTTGAAGAAGAATTGTTCTCCAGCTACTGAAAAAGTACAGGTAAGAAAAACTAGAAGAAGGTATTAACAAGACATAGCATTGGCTGCTCTGTCTTTAAGGAGAGAGGGCATTTTGAAGAAGACAAGACATTTTTTTGCGACAGCTCTTAGTAACGGTTTCTGCATGGCCTATAATGTTGTCCTTTGAAAATGAGAGAGTCAGGAGGCAGATTTGCATCATTATTGCCTCGTCTGAGTAGGTTCTTCTGACATGATGTTGCTTCACATCCGTACAGGAACTACACCATGGAAAACCACTGACAATTATTATGGAAATTAATTTTACTGCCTAATGTGGAGAAATGTACTAAATTCATAAACTCTGCTGGATGCAAGCATTTGAGAAATCATAAAATCCTTTTGTCTCTAGGCCAAAATTTGAAGATCTCATTAAGAGTTTGCTCAGTCAGTGGGAGGCTGCTGATAGAGTGAGTTCTTTCTGTTTTAGCACAGTCTTCAACAAGAAGCAATGCAATTAATTTTTGGTTTTGATTTTGAAGAAGAAGGATAATTTTGCAAAGATCCAAATGCTATTAAAGTCTCAAACTGTGTTTTTATAGTACAAAGGTGAAGTGACTGTACACAACCTCATGAAGCCAAACATCAAATCTCTAAAGGCTTCAGATTTACAACATGTAACACTACAGAAATCAATAGATATGGAGCAATAATGCCTGAGCTGAACTCCACTGAAATCTTCTAGGTTGTAATGGAAATAACACAGAAGGTTGCCTGAAAGAGCAGCAGCTATGAGACAAGATGTACTGTTCTGTCAACCAGTTCTGTGGATTCCATGAGCTATTATCTGTCAACCCTTACCTATCATAAAGAGTTTTATTCCATCAAGTTTTATTTTGTGGTTGAGTTGAACATGCTCCTGGTAGATGCTGTTTTCTATAAAACTCCACATAATAGAGTCAAATGAATACTTCAAAAGCTCAGTTTTCATTAATGTACCCTTACGGAGAAAAGCTTGGAAATAAGATGCCAGAATACGCAAAATGTAGAAACAAACTAAAGAGACAAACAAAAATAATAGGTTTTAGTGTGACCTCATCAATGTCAAAACATTGTGATTGTTTCCTCTTTTTAATGGTCAGGTTTGGTGATTTCACTCCCTGTGTGGTTGACAATCCTCTTTCGAAATAGACTTAGAAGGGGAAAAGTGCTGATCAACCACTATTACCAAGAATATTTCACAGCAGCAATATGTATTTCAATATTTATTAAATAAAGCTGCAAGACGATGCTGCTAAACTTCTTAGCTTCTGTCCTTTAAACATAAAATTAAGCCCATGCTGCACTGAGCTCCTTGCAGCTCATCATTCCCTCCATCGTGTTATGCACACCCTCCTTCCCTGGGTGCCCTGGCTGTCACGCCCTCAAAAGCAGGATTAAGGGTAACATCAGAAGTTCCTGCGTCCCATTTTTAAAGGTAAATTAAGCACATCTGAGCCTAGGTTTTGTTGACTTTCAATGAAGATTAGACTTTGAATTGCTAAGTCGCTTTGAAAATGTTACCCTAAGCAGCTTTAAGATTGACAGAATTTGCCTTAAGCTGCTTTGAGACTGACAAGATGAAGCTCTGGTACAGCAACAGAAGCGCTTTGATTCTTTGCTCTTGGATGGTGCTAGGACCTAGGATAAGCCATTTTTTTTTTCCGCTACCATGAATGAAGCTCAGAGTTTTGATGGTTTTGTCCATAATGACACTTCCTCTTCTGTGTGCAATTCCTATTTAAGCAAGGACAATAAGGAACAGAACTGGAACTTTTCCTTTTAATATCTTCATTTAAAATGAATCTTGTGGTAACAAAAACCTAAAAATAAATCTTCCAGGAAAATCATCTCTGTTCTTCACCCTCTCCCTGCCATTAAAAGTTTCTACCTCTACTGGCTTAAGTTTACCTTGATTTTAAGACATTCTTGTATCCTGTAGGATTTTTTTTTTACCATAAACCCCTACTTCTACTTAACAATTAATTTTAGATGGGAAATGTTTATCAAACATTCCTTAAGTTTAAGCAAAGTAATAATAGTGGTCTCTTGATCAAGCTCCTAAAAGTAGTTTTCTTTAGCATTTAAGTAATCTGACCAATTTCAAGCAGATTACATGTACGCATTGAGATTTACCTGTGCCATAACACATTGTATGTAGAAGGAAAATAGTTTGCAGAGGCAGTTGCTTTTCTAATATTGCTCATTGGAAATGTTTCCTATAAAATTTCTTTTTTGAAAAAGTAACTGCATTTCAGTATGTAAAACTCATTTTGGAACCTCATACACCATCACCATTTCCTAAGCCTGAATCAAATGATTGAGTCATACCGAAAGCTGGAATGTGATACACATTGGTGTTAGATGTGTGTGTGCAGGAAATCCAAGACTGAGGCAGCAATGATAAAAATGTGGTTTATGTCTTTGTCAAATGCTCTCGACAACATGCTTTAATTTTTGGTCAGCCCTGAATTGGTTAATAAGTTAAAGTAGATTGTGGATTCTTTCCAACAGAAATATTCTATTCTATTCTATTCTATTCTATTCTATTCTATTCTATTCTATTCTATTCTATTCTATTCTATTCTATTCTATTCTATTCTATTCTATTCTCATTAACAGGTAGGATGCATGAGGTCAACTGCATTGCTTCCACTATAGGAAGGAGGAGCAAATCCAACTTTCCCAATACAGAAATCTACAGAAAGCATTACAAATCTTTTTCTGAAAATGTAGTTCTTGATATAAGGGACTGTGCAGGACAAAGGAACAACGCTGGAGCACATTCACATTTGCATTACTCAGGGACCAGTTCGTCACTAGTGGAGCTGCTCTGAATATCTGAGAATCTCACCAGGAGTATGGTGAGTATTGGTGCAGGCACTGTAAAGAAGTTCTCCAGTTTTGGGAGTTACTAAAAACTCAGCTGGACAAGGCCTTGAGCAACTTGAAGTAATTTTGAAGCTGACTCTGCTTTGAGAAGGGGGTTGGACATACAACCTCAATATGGTCTCCTCCAAGCTAAATTATCTGTAATTGCATCTCTTCAGAAAAAGAAGATGTCGAGACACAGGAGTTTATGTCAGATCATATTTTTCACTTTTGGGCACAGCAAAATTTTTTAATATATATTCTATATAAAACAACCGTGGGGCTTAGGTGTCTGAGAGAGAGCAGTTTCTGCAGTGGGTAAAAATAATTTGCTTCATCTAGAAGTTCTTTAATCTGTATAACTAAGAATGGTACAGAGATGCTCCAGCTATGTACAAATTTAGGTAATGTTCTTCAGAACAGTACGCTGATACTAAACCAGCCTCGAAAGCACTATAGCCATGTCAAAGCTGTACCGCACCGTGGCTGGAAGGGCTGTACTGTAGCAATTTGGGAACTCGAGTGTGTCTGGTAGCTCAGCCATCTCCAGGCAGTGCAAGCACCCCTGGTGTGACTGTGGGTTTATAGATTACAAATTAGGTGCAGTGTAGAGATTATCAGAGGAACCTGGAGAGCTGGGTACCTACGAGAAAGGAAGAATTCAGAGTATTTACATTAAATGAGAAAAATAGGTGGTGTGATTTCTCTAATTTGATGTCCCGTACTTGTAAAATAAGAATACTTCAGGAGAGTATTGTGAAGTGCTCAGAGTGTGGTTAGTGACCATATCAAAGCCTGTGATGGGTAAATAAAACATAAAGGGTGAAATCTCTTTGATTTCAATAGAAGGAAGCATCTATTGAAGCTACACATTTTGTCAGAAAAGCCTACAGTGTAAATTACACTGTCATTTAGAGTTTGCTTATATGAAAACTGTGCCATTAAAATGAATTGAGTCTTAGAGAATAACAGAGTAGAGATGCAAAAGTTAGTTCTGACATCCCAGGGAGTCATGGAAAAACAAGCAAGAAAGAGAACAAAGAAACATTTCTGACTGCAGAGATGTTTTTCTTTCATTTCACGTGGACAGACTTTTTTGAAACATTCATCAACAATATTTTTTTTTGCCTGGACCAATTCTTAGATTTTTCAGTATTTCATAGGCCCATTTGCAAGCTGTAGGAACTTCATATTTGTTCATTTCCAACATGGAAACAGCGATGCAGCTTAGTGGGTGGTTTAGGGGCTGAGTAAGAATGCTCTCTTTGGAGAAGGCTGTCTTTAGAGAAGGCAGGTGAGGATCAGACCAGATGTGCCCTATTCCTATATGTTCCCTAAATGTCTGCTGCTAATCACCATCACAGAAAGGACACCTGGCTAGATGCACCTTTCTTCTGAGCCTTGGTAGCAGCAAAACAAAATTGATGTTACTTTTATAGAGGAAAATAGATACAGAAGGTGGGAAACTGAAATTGCCTGCGTGACTTGCTTTGGAGCCGACAGAAGAAAAGACATGGTAAATTTTCAATGTTTGAAAAAATGAACAAAGCAATCCAGATGGGAAAAACAAAATCAAACGCTTCTAATATCTGCAGGTGGCAAATTATAGAAACTTGTGGCTTAAGGAGAATCAGGCTGAACTCTTCAGTTTGCTGACAGTTTTTCCTGCGTGTAGATGATGACTTTCACCAGTCAGTCAGTGGGGGAAGAGCAATTCCCAGCACTCAGGATCCTGCACAGGCCGTGGACTGCCAGACATCTCGTGGAGCTAGGAAACCTCATAGGGGCCAGGGAGGGTCGGTTACTGTGGAGCTGTGCAGTTACCATGTATGAGGCAATCTCAATGTTATTTCAGAAAATTTTAGACCAGGGTTACCCTGTGTCTCCTCGATCAGAGCTTGTGTTTGACAATTAGAACTACTTCCAAAACCTGAAAGCCGCTAAAGCGTGTAAAATGTGTTGCATTAAATAGCAATAAATAGTGTAAATAGGAGTCTCAACATCCAAACATTTCTCTTATGTTCAGCTCTGCCATTCCTACCTCTGGCCTTATAGGATCAAATTTCATTTTGTTGTCTAGCACAACATCTGACTAGCAGTGAAGATGCCATCTTTTTTAATACTCTCATTAACTTAGGATTTCCTATCAAACACCAGCGAAGGAAATATCTGTTTCTCTAGCAAAATCTGAAACATTTCCTTTCCACAGTTATGATTTATCACTGCAGTTCTGTCAGTAAACTCTGTAAAGTGAAGCAAGTTAATGGAAAGAAAAAGCTTGTACTGCGATGAGCAACCTTCAATTTTTTTCTATATAAACAAGCTAGTCAGTAAAAGACACAATGATGTGACGAAATAAATATAAATGAAAAAAAATTATAAAAAAGGACTGAATGAAACTTAGCTTATCTTTAAAGGTCTTTTTGCATTATGATCTCAAAACCTGTATCTTAAAATCCTTTTCTGAAGTTAAGAGCAAGAGCTTCTCTTCCTTTAAATAATAGGTACAGGCACTATCATCTTTGCCAGAAAGTCATTGATTTAGCAAACCCTCACTACAGCATGTAGTGGCCTCTGAGGGATAATTTCAAAAAATCCTCCCAAGCCACATCTGAAAATCTTTGTATCTCCTGCAGCTGTAGTAGTAATTTACTGCCACTAATTTATCAGTTCCATTGCATTACTGATCTTTAGTGAGGTGAGTTGAGACGGTATGTTTTCTTGATTCTGTTTTTAAGAGTTTGTATTAATGTTTCTCTCTTTACACAAGAGGGATCTCCTGCATGCATCAGTGGTGACGTCTGTACTTTCAGCTAATCGCCAGTGCGAGCCTGTGCCCAAGCCTCACTCACTGTTCAAAGACCAGCAGACACAGCTCTGCATTGCCACACTCTGCAGGGACACTGAGAAGAGGATGTGCCCCTCAAATCTTGTCACAACCAGGGTACAAAACAGGACAAAGAAAGGCTGCCCTGACCTTAAGACATTATAGGCAGCACCTTTGACATACTCTTCTACCTCCTCGAATACTTGTTGGCAGCTCGTGTAAGACCAGCTTGAAGGAACTGGGGTACCTACTCCTGCTAGAGCAGGAGGTGGGCACCAGCATAAGGCTGTCAGCAAGGAGTCCCCTCCAGCCCTGAATCACAAAAAAACAACAGAAGTTAGAAATTCAGGCATATCTGTCTTATTAGTGTTTCTGGTTGGCTACTGCAGGTATCATAGAATCATAGAAAGGTTGAGGTTGGAAGGGACCTTGAAGATCCTCTAGTTCCAACCCCCTTGCTGTGGGCAGGAACACCTCTCTCCCACTAGGCCAGGTTGCTCAAAGCCCCATCCAACCTGGCCTTGAACACTTACTGGGATGGGCCATCCACAACTTCCTTGGGCAACCTGTTCCAGTGCTTCGCCACTCTCATGGAGAAGAATTTCTTCCTTATATCTAATCTAAATCTACCCTCTTGCAGTTTCAGGCCATTGCCCCTTGTCCTATCACTACAGGCCCTTGTAAAAAGCCCTTCTCCAGCTTTCCTGTAGCCCCTTTCATGGATCAGAAGGCCGCTATTAGGTCACGCCGGAGTCTTCTCTTCTCTGAGCTGAATAACCCCAGTTCCCTCAGCCTGTCCTCGTAGCAGAGGTTCTCCAGCCCTCTAATCATCTTCCTGGACTCCTCTGGACCTGCTCCAGCAGATCCATGTCGTTTTTGTACTGTGGGCTCCAGAACTGGACGCAGCACTCCAGGTGGGGCCTCACCAGAGCAGAGCACACTCAATACATTTGCTGCCATGAAGCCAATCCTTGGCACCAAATTCATCTCCTCCCTTCAAGCTGACACCTTTTAGTTAGCGAGATCAGTCCTTGGGAGTTCTGTGCTCAAAGTTGGAGACATTTTTGAGGAACTGCGAACTTGAGTGCTTCATTACTTAGCATTTTTTACCAAATGCCTGTCTCTGGGACCCTGCCACTGAATTCATAAAGCAAGGATGGATGGCATTTCCCTGCCATGAAGGAGAATACTTCAGGATAACTACAGTAAGGATTGTGCAGCATTCAGATGCTAAACACCAATTACACAGGGCACTGGGGTGTAATAGAAAGCTCAGGAAAGAAAAGGCCATAGCAATAAAGGTAAATGAATTATTTACAATCAACCACAGGATGTGTTTAAGGATGAACCCACAGAAGAGCCTTTCAAACCTGTCAAATCAATGCAACCATCTGCACTTGATGAGTCAGTAGACAAAGTTTAATAACAAATCAATAAAATGAATAGTAATAAATTACCAGGATGATATGAATGAGTCAAATGTGTGGAAGTAGAAAATATGAAGCCAGTTTTTTAAAGGAATGCCACAAATAAATTAAATCTGACTTGAGTAACACGTAGATCTATTTAACCTCTTTAGAGGAACAGTATACTCATGGACCAGGAATATCACCTGTATTTACAGAAAGCTTATGGCAGAGTTCCTTACCAAAAGTTCATAACATATAATAGATCTAGTGGTCTAGGAGTGAAAGATTAGTACATTTTTAAAGGATAGCCAACAAGGATTAATAAGTAAGATTTTATTTTCATAACAGAGGAATTCCCATAAGTGATCTCGAAAAGGTGATGAAAAATGAAGCAAAAATGTTTATTGAAGACACTGAAGTATCAAGGGTAGTAAAGCCAAAAATGACTGAGAAGACTTGTAGAAGGATTTCAAAATGTCAAATGACTGGACGATAAAATACTTGATGAAATTCAGCATCAATAAATGCATAGGGGATATCAGTCCTTGGTAAATGTACATATTGATATACACCTACTAAGCAATTCACCACTAGGGAAGAAATGCTGGAGACTTTGTACATTTTTCTAGAAAAACATGAATTCAATGCTTGGCAGTACCCACATGTTAAGGAAATTAATGAACCTAACAGAAATCATTATTAACGTACCATGATAAAGAGACCCACACACCTCTACTACAGACAGTCCCAATCCCCTCATCCTGACCTGGAAAAGGCAGGGAAGGAGCAGAGAGGCCAATTTTTGCACAGGGACAGATTATACAGGGTAAGCCTTCCCAGCTTTAAAAAAGAAGACCAAGAAAAGTGTATAATAAAAGTTAACAAAATTATGAGGTTCAGGAAAGAAGGAATAGGGGACACTTGTTCTCAGAACACAAGAAATGAGGGAAATTGAAATTTAACCCCTAACAGATAATCTACAGTATGCAATTAACTAGTGGATGAAAAATTCAAATAGGCCCAAAAGAACTCTTCTAAAGAAGAGAAGAACCCATGAGGGACTATTTTTACAGTTTCAGAAGATCTGCTATCTGATATTTGAGACAGAATAACGTGTGGGAAGGACCTTCGGTCCAACTGAGTTCGGTGGTCATGTTCACCCTCAGATAATCACGCTACAACAACAGAACTTGGGTTTGATCTGCATGACTTGAAAGAGCACCCATCTCTTGATGGCTACTCTTGCTTGAAAGACAACTTTTATGTTTATCTCCTGTCATATTTGTGGAAACCAACAAAGGAATTCAAGGTGAAATCCCATGTGTACGTATGCAATGCATAAACAGTGGGACCCACTCCTAGGGCCAAAAATTTTTTACAGGCTATGTAAACCAGAGTTTATATCTCTGTTTTTTCACCTATTCCTTCCTTCACAGAAAGCTTAGAGATATGAAAAACACTAATTGAGAGATGGATATGACTATTTGACTATTTTTATGTTTTTATCAAAACATTTATTTCAGACAATGTCCTTCCCCTTTCTTTTCCTTTCTTCTGATAGCAAAATTTAAAGGGACGGTGGACTTAATTTTTATCTGAAAGTCTTGGCAAGCTGCTAAGGATTTTAAATCAAAATAATTTAAATCAGTTTAAAGAATATTATTTTGGGGTATTTTTTTGTTTTTCCACTGTTGAGTAGTGTTGCACGATTACACTAAATACAAGAATTGAAAACACATCGCAGATTTAAGGGCACTGAAAAAATCTTCCTGAAACACAAATTTTACACGCATTTCATGAAAAACTACAATCATCTTTTTTTCTTACAGGATTTTAATTGTAAAAGACTTAGTGCATACAATAATCAAAAAAACCTACCTGTGCATGTTTAGGTTTACAAGAGAGCAGATGCATGCACATCTTTCTAACCTAGCTCAGTAATATTAGGATTTTAACCAAACTGTTGAATACATTTAATGTCCTCATACAACACTATATTTCTTTTTGCAGTTAATCCAAGTATTCCCCATCTTTAAAGAAAATCTCCCACTACAAATCTAGTTTCTTTTGCCTTTGGGTAAAGACATGAGCAGAAGAGTAATTTCCCAGAATCTGTTTCTCACAGAATCACACAGAGTTGGAAGGGATCTCTAGAGATCATCTAGTCCAACCCCCTCAATAACCTTATTAGTAAAAATATTTGCATTTCTAGGAAAAATAAACTATTAAATTGGATATTAAATAAATGCTGAAGCAATGTCTAAAGAAATATATTAAAAATATTTTTGTATATTCACACCTCATAATAAACTAAACAAGAGAAATAGCATCTTAATGTTCACAAAAAAAAAGGCTTGGAGAAAAAAGATGTCATGTATTCCCTAAAGATACCTTTGTTCTTGTCTCTTGCTAAATGATTGGCAGGGTAAAAAATAAAGTGATTAACTTCTAGCTGACAGAAAACAGTAACATGGGTCTGTAATGATGGCACCCGCAAGTGGAATAGTGTCCTACTTATCTGCATTTTAAAGCAACAGCTGCTGGGTCTTCTGCAATGTCTGCAGAATTTTAAAGAGAAGCAAGATTAGAAACAACAGTACATCTTTGCTACAAATGCCTTGAAACTAGCCCTCACAAGACAGAACTTGAACAGAAAGTGTTGGGCATATGTGAAATGATTATGATGGGGAGGAGTAGCAGCTCTTTTAACTCTTGACATCTATGGAAAAACACCCTGATGTTTCTAAATCAACATCACCCAGATGATGGTTTCACTGTCTACGAAACTTTCTCTAGACTGAGACATTCGTCCTGAAGATCTTTCTGAATCTTGACACTTTTCCTAAAAGAAGTTAATTATAAAAGGATGTCGATCCACTATTATGAGGTTATATTTGTGCAGTTAGACATATCTGCACAAGGGAGTGCTCTGTCCTGCCAACTCATTTGCAACCTCCCTGTCCAAGGCTAATCCCCTCTAGCATATATGTTCCACACTGCTCAGGGCCACTTTGAGGTCACATAATGTCCTATGGCCCTGAGAAATCGTTATTTTATGAATGTGGCACTCTTCCTCTTCAAAGTGGCTGAAATAATGTCAACAGCATGTCGTAGCCTCATGAACCATGTTTTATAGCATGACAGCAGAATAGTGTTGTATGTTCTGAACAAGTAGCATGAGGGTGTATGGGGGAGTCTCTTAGACTGTGTCAGGCAAAGGGACCCAAACCCAGTGATGTCTTATCCATGCTCCCAAAGAAATCTCTGAAGTGAGCATTCCTAAAAATAACCTGTCCACATTTGTTCGGCAAGGGAACTAGTCAGTTTGCTCAAGAAAACCCCCAAACTTGGTAGTTAATGAGCAGTACAACGTGAGTAATCAAGGCCCTGGGTGCAAAGTGGGCTGCTAGATTAACTGGATTACATAGTCATACCCAAAGAATTGTGCCACAGTAGCATATTTTTAGAAATAATATCATTTTGTTGGTGAGATAAAGTCGTATCTAAGATATCACATTGCAGCATCTGGAATTTCTATTATGGAGTGAGTTAAAGTCATTAATGTGAATGTGGCTCACAAATTAATGATGATATTCTCTTTGCTAATCATTGATATTGTCTTTAAAATGGCCTGCTAGTTTAAGTGTTTCTTTGGGAGAAAATGGCAGCTCTGAGAGCTCTACAGCAGCATGAAATTCCAGGCTGGCAAGTGATTTGTTTTAGATATAGCTATGACTGTGATTGTAATTGCTTTAGACTTCCTTGATGATAACTATTCAGAAAGCTTCAGATCATCCTGAAAATCAGAACCATTTCTAATCTTACCTCTTTGATAGTCACTTGAAGTACAGTGTGAGTGCCTATCCTCACTTGTACAACCTGGTCTCAAATTCCCAGAAGAGTTGGTACCTAATACAGAGACTAAAGCCAGGCTTTCAGCAAGAGCAGGAATTCAGACATATTTCACAACTTAGTTTTTCCTCTAAACCAAATCTGAGGCAGTGTTTGAACCTAACCCACCCCACAGGTGTTGCCACGCACTGTAAGGCAGCTCCATTAAAGATGCATTTGGCCAAACTCCCTGCTTAGCACAGCAAAACTGAATTCCCTGCTCAACGCTTCCATTTACTGCATGCAGAATTTGTGTAAGGTAGGTACCTTGCATCACACTCTATAGACCATGTTTTATGAGATGCTGTGATGCCAAAGCTGGGCTCCAGTAGCTCGTAATATGGCCGGAAAGTTGTGTGTATTTCTATCAGTTCTACGGGTAGCGTGGGAGTCAGCTGCCTGAGGATTGCTTAATCCTACAAGCCACCTTGGAAAATGCTTTTAACAAAGTCAGTTGCAACTTTCTCCCCCCATCAATCAGCAATCATGTTTTCTATACAGGCTCCTAAATTCTCCACTTTGTCGAAGAAGTCTATTCTCCTTGAGTGACACTGAAAACGATTCAGTATGGAGGGTGGTGGTTCAAGGTCTGACCCATTTTGTATTGACTTGAGGAAGAACAAGATTGTGCCATGTTGCTGAATGGCAACATCAATTCCTTAAACACCGTGCAGTGAGATCAATGAAAATAAATCAATGCATCACTTTGAAAACGGTATCTTGGAAAGAAGTCTCGTAGGCTTTCCCTTAAGAGATAAAAGAGCTAAGGAATGGTATTTTCTGCAACCACAATAAACCAAATGCTTTGGAAAGTCTTGCAAAAAATGCATTAACCTCCTTCACAGACTGTCACCAAATGGGATTATCTCAAAGCTCACTTACTTTGCTCCCTGTCATTAAGAAGAGCAGCTCATCCCCGAGTTTTACTAAACAAAACCTAGAGGTTTACCAAATAAAATGAGATTATCTTCTGCCTACATAGCATAAGGAAAAGGATGAGAATAGGATTTGAAATAAGGTAGGAGTGATGTGACAGCAACGAAAAAAACCTATGTTATTACAGAGGTCTGGGAGAGCCTGAAAAAATCTGAACATTAAAATATAAGGACTGTCACACTACCATGTCTTTGTACAATTTAAGCATTATGAATCTGAAAGAAATGCTCTTGAAACAGCATTGCTCTTACAGTTGTATTGTCGATATATGTTTTCAAATAGTTAAAATTATTCTGTTTTCTGCATCCTATGTAATTAATTATGAGGGATGATTTGTTTGAGAAGAAGATAGACCAGAAGCAGAAGGCATTCATGGTGGTTTAATTATGGTTTAACGGTCATCTTCTGAAGTTTAAGAAAAGGGCCAGATTACTGAATGGATGAGAGTTTACTGTGATGCTGTTATTATATCAAAGTGAATTGTAATGTTATTCAACTGAACACAATTCTTAGGACACTAAAATACATTATTGATAAAGGTGTATCTTTTCCCATTGCTGTTTTATTTGCATATTGATGAAAAGACCTGAATGGAGTAATCTTTCAGAGAAGTGTAATCCCTTTCTTTCTGAAACACAGCGAAGACTTAATCCAAATTAAACTACAAAAAAAATCATTTGAAACACACAACTGGACTGCAAGAGTGTAAATGTACATCAAGGGATGGACTGTAATTCCAAAATGCTGCCCTGGGGAACAAGTACACAACACTGGCATCTCACTAATTTACTTCTCACTCAACCCCAAAACACTAATTGATATCTGTAACTGTAATCACAGTGAACATCCTCTTGATTTGTGCATCACATCCTGAGTCCCTGACAGCCAAAAGCCCATCCACTGCCCTCTGAGTTCCAGACAGACACAAAAGCTGAAGGGTTGAAAGATTTGAAACAACTGTAGCTGTCTTACTGGAGTAATGAAGGGCTGAAAAAGGTGACTGATGAGCTCTTAGATAATGGATTAATGAGCAAGATGCCTGTAGTTCATCAAAGGACTAATGGAAATCTACCCAAGGTACCTGTGGTTTACTCTGGAGAATGAGGTGGAGACCAGGAACCATCCAAATATAGCACTAAAGAGACGGATAGAGTAAGAACAAAACGGAGCGATGTCAACCATTTCGGGTCATATGCATATTTCATGTATGCTAACCAATTAGAGCATAAAAAAGGCATGATGGAAAATAACTTGCAGAAGACCATGATTTAATGTATAGAGAACAGATAAAATATGAGTGAAATAAAGGTGCAACTTGAACTTTTTTAAAGGTTTGAGCTACTAGGCAGATACTACTGTGTGATGCTTCATCACTGGCACCCCATGTTATATGCAAAAATATACAGGAGTGGATGCAGGGACAGGCTACAAAGGAAGAATTTAGAAATGTTGCCCAGGATTTCATAGGAAAGGTAAAAACCAGCCTCCTTCTACAGAACATGTTTGCTCAGCAATCCAAAACTATATCTAATTTTTTATTTTACCAAGCACAATTACCAATTAATCAGCCATTAAGGGAAATTTATGTCAAGCAAAATATTGGCAGAGGAAACTTTAGATTCCCTAAAAGATGGCTGCTTTTGTCAGTGAAAAATCCTAAAAAATCCGAAAATAAATTCTAAAATTAGTTAATCAACCCAAACAAACTTTCCATGATTCTTGTAGTCGAGGATGATTAGATTATTCTGTACACACACTGGAAAAAAAATAATTCACAGAAATAGAGAATTTTTAAGTCTCAGACTATCATGACTATTTAAACATATTTATATCTTCATACAAGCATTCCTCAACAGATAAAATTAGACTAAGTTGCTTCTGTTGGTACTCCATTCTTCCAAGAATAGACTGCATAGCGGATTTTTTAAATGGTCTTTACCCCATAAAGTCCTATTATTGTGTACACAGTGTGAGCAGAGATAAAGCACATCAAGAAAAATATCTTCAGTGTTTGACTTTCAGAGATTATAATGCTTCTGGTATAAATATCACTAAGAGAGAACCTTACTGAAATATTTGACCTAAATGTCAGCAAATCTACTTTCTAGCAGTTCTCAAAGAGAGAACAAGTTCTGTTTTTCAGTCATTTCTCAGTGCTCCCAAGCACCTCTTATGGGTGTAGCCTTTCTGGTATGTAATAATGACAAAATTACGATAAATATTCCATTTTTCTTGACTGAAAAGGCAAAGTCCTTGATTTAGAAGACTATACATCTAGATTAAGGGTGGTGACAGATCAAATTCCAGGAAATTTGGACTACCTCAGCTCATTTTCAGAATAGATCTGCAAAAAAAATAATAGCACCGAAAACTCCATAGAGACTTTCCTTTGTTCTGCCTCTCATAACAGAAATGAATGAAAGGCCAGATATGTGACGGAAACGATATGGTGATAGTTTATTTGAGTCAACATGGTTTCTTCTTGATTTGTGGTTCCAATACCTTGATAATATGAGAGATATCAGGGAGTGGGAGACTGGATTATCCTTTTCTTAAACATGTGGGGGTGTTACTATTTATTTCACGTCATAACTAGAACCAGAGCCTAGGTCATATTGACCTGAAACTTAAGCATGAGAAGTACTCATCTTATCCTGCTAGAAAAAAATATCTCTGATGAGTCTCCTTTTCCATTTTGGCTGCATATAAAAAAATCCAACCTCTTTTCACACATCTAATTCAGAAATTTCAGGTAAAGTGTGATCTCAGACACTTCAGCGTTCTGTGACTTAAAGTGTCTCAGATGTATTCAGAATCTATTTATCTCCAATAACCGTAAGCAGGGTGTCCCACAACAAACAAGCAGCTCATTGTAGTGCTTCAGCATGACTCCATATCTCTCTAACAATCTGTGTATTTTTAGGTCCTAAACCAACGAGCTCCTCAATTCCAGAACGATATCACTTGTCCTTCTGGAGAAAGAGCTCAGATACGACGAAAAATTGTTTGTGTTCTTTAAACAGGCAGAGCACTTCTAAACAGTAATTTGAAGTAAAATTCTTAAGATTTTTCTCTGAATTGTGCCAGCATATGACTCCTTGATACACACTACATTAACCACTAGTTATACTGACTGCAGATGGGTTTTGTTGCTGTTTGCAGAAGACATAAGTATTAATGAACATTTAATAAACATGTTTAGAATACTTCCCTTATTCCAAATACTTATTTGTCTGCTCCTCCCATATATAATAATAAAATCCAATTTCAAATTGATGTTCCTTGTACCTCTGGCATATATTTAGAACTCAAGGCAACTGGTAGAAAACCAAATGCAAATCTTTTGTGTAACGTGCTGGGGTATGTAGTGCTTTTCCATAGATGGAACACTAAAAGTGCAACTGCAGTGACTTCATACTTATACAAAATTTCCTAAAAAAAAGGCAACATTAAAACCTGAGTATAATTGAAATGTCTTTTCTTAAATATTCAAGCCCCAACAAACTAAGCAGGGTTTTATCTTTCACTCTTAATGCAAATTAAGAGTTGTTGCACTGCACCAAGGAAATTAGAGCAATTAAAGTTTGGGGAAAGGAAACTTTGACCCTTCTGTACATTGACCACATTAAAAAGAAATATATTCTTATGTCTGTCCAGTGCCTGATTGGTTTTTGATGGTAATATAGAAAAAAATAAAAATAAAGTAGCTTAAGAAGCACCTACCATACAGTTCTTTCACACTCTATTAAGAGGAAAACAACTTTATCTTCTACAGGCTTTATATTCAGCAATGGCCCTTGCATTCGGCTGGATAATTTTCAAGTCACTAATTCAGTCAAATTGCCTATTATTTCATATCTTCAGTGAGAGATAAAAGTTCTGCCTGCTGATTGTTATTTCTTATACATTTTGTTTTCTCCAGATTTCCTGCGGCCAAAGATGCTGCAATCCTCAGGCAAAACTATCTGTTGAATTTAATCCTAACTTTAAATTTTTGTATGGTATTCTTAAAAAGAGATTATAAGTGAGTACCACTAAATGAACGGGTATCTACTACTTGTGCAGCAGACAGACACAGGGTTATAAATCGATTACTGAGGACAAGGAATCTAAAAGAAATTCCTGTATTTCTAATGATGTTCTGTTTAAGCATTTTCTGAATTTAAGCAGTAAACGATGATATAAAGGAAACTAGAAAAGCCTTCAAAAGTACACATTCTTGAAAGCGACAAGAAAATAAAAGATGATTACATTAACACAGTAGTTGTAGTAAAAAGTCATACTTAATGGCCTATGTAAAAAGGCAACATATTCAGATATTGAAATAAATTCTCAGGCATTTGCTGAATCAGGTCAGATTGGCAGGAAAGAACAGTTATTTGCCACAAACCCAGTGAAACTCACTTGGCTGCAGGGAAGTGCAGAACCTGAGCTTAATACTTGTGATTACTGCAGCTGCGTTAGGAGATATTGTGAGCTGTGGACCTCAGTGACCTGTCATCTTCTAGCAGTAACCACTAGAGCTGGTTGGATAGCCAGCCCAACACAAAAATTCATATGAAGTATGTAATTAATTCATATTTTGTTTTTCTTACTGCTGCTTTAACTAATCATTAAATTATAAACAGATGATTAGATTTCCAGAGACTAAACAAGAAAATTCAGGTCCCGTTCAGATTTGTTGTAAGTTCTACTAAAGTTCATGAGCCTTTCAAGGTGAATCCTGATGCAAATACAATTGATAAAGGGAAAATTCTGACTTTTAGTCCTGGAACATCTCATGATTCTGACTTGAAACCAGGGTAAAGACTGATGACACCCATTGCACTTTAGTTGGGGGTGACTTCAGCCAGAACGAAAATCATGGGAATCAGGCTGAAGAAATGCCATGCACTGAGATCATGCTGTTCCTTGTAACTCTAGTAGCGACTTTAAGAAGCTAATTCTGACCATGCTAAAGCCAGTGGGGCTCATTCTTCTTTTTCTTCTGTAAAGAAGGGTAGGTGTGAAATCAGGACTAGACACCAGAGTGCTAAGTCTAAGTTATTTTATAATGTGATACATTTACTATTAAATTAATAAATGGATGTCATAAAAATCTGTCTGTAATGTCACACCTGGATCAGACACTGGGTCAGAACAAATCAGGGAGCAAATGTACTTTCCAGGGCATCTCACAGGACATTATATTCACAGCTTTGTCCTGCTGCAGAGCCTTCTTGTCACAATAGCTCTCCATGGATGAGGCAGTGGCCTGACTGGCAGTACACAAAGGACAAAATCACTTTCAGTGCTTATACTGAAAGGGTGATTGCATTTTGAAGCTGCAAACCACGTTAGAAACATTGCTTCTACCATGTTTCCTGCAATGCTACTGAAAGCGATTTTGATTCTATTTAGTCTCGGTTAATCTGTTTCCAAGATGATAGATGTCTGTTTCCTTCTACGGAAATACTTGGAAAAAAACCCCAAACATGGACAGTTTTAAAATCTAAACTTCTTGTACAAGAATAGTTCTTGAAATATTCTCAGCAACAGATCTTGACAGCCAAACAAGATCTGACTGGCTGAGTACAGAGGGGAACAGTCAAAAAGTCTGAACTGTGGCTTTTTATCTTGAGCCATCTGCAAGAAAGTGGCAATATGCTGCTTGATGGCCATTAGGCCATTCCATTTTGTGACTGATAACCTATGATCCTTATCTGTAGAAAGTGTCTTACAGTCTCTGCAGAAAGGAATAATTACAACAGTCAGTCACTGCAACCTCTACCTGGATTCTAAACCGTCTCAAGGACATCAAGGAAAGAAAGTGTGTCTGCAGAGAAAATGCTTTTAAAAAGGAAAAATTAGAGACCTTTTTGGCTCCCAGAAAGAAAGCAATATTGATACTTCTTGGAAATGGAGAGGACATGTGTCATTAGCAGCATAACAAGGTAAAAACTATTCCAATCTGGCATAACTAGAATGTAAGTGGTTACAAATAGCGGGTTACAAACTAATTCCTTGCAATCCATCAAGTAACTGCCTCTGTCCTAATTTTTCACAAAGTTTTCAGCTGCTGCCCACTATGCCAGGACCCTTTTGAACAACTAGGAAGAAGATGTGGGACCAGAAATAGCAGCACGCTGTTGTCTTCTCTGTAAGCAGTGGTTTGTAGAGCAGTAGGCATTATGTGGTGCTAGCAGGTGAGTTGATAATTATAGCAGCACAATATATTGGATGAAGGAGTAGGGTCACCTGTAAGGTCAATTGAAAAACGTAAGAAAAGAAATAGAATTTATGGAAAGTGGTTGAATGTTTCATTATAATTCCAATTTAGAGAGGAACAGCTGGCAAAATCTTCACCAGACAGCTCTGTCTGTGTCTTCTTTTATTTGCTACATTTGTAGATAAAGCAATTAGAGTAAGTACTTGTAAGAGAAGCGTGACCCACAATCAGAGTCTTCACAAGAGGTGAGGTTGGAGACGTGGCAGAATGCAGATGTACACACACATATATAGAGGCACACAGAGATATGCGAATCTCTGAAATATTTTTACTCTCCATTAGCTCTGAATATGAGGCACATTCAGAGAGGATCAAATCCCACCTGCCGAGAGGGACAGAGATGGAGTTTGCATCCCCACCCCTCTGGGCTGGATTCCCTTGGACACCAGTTTCACCTGTCCACCAGTGCCACATGACCACCACTCCCAGCAAACTTAGCAAAATAGCTGCATCTAAACCAGGAGCTATTCAACATGATGCCAGTGAGGCCTGAGAGGACCTGTCCTTTTCATTTCAGGACTTTGTTCCCGGTTACAAGAGTGGGGTGGCAGGGATTCACCAAATGAAATTGCTACAGATCTTCCTATGATCCTCACCTCTGGCAGGGAATTACCCACATCCTTCCCAGGCTCACTGTACAGTTAGTACAGTCATTTCAATTTCCAACAAGAAATAAAAGGGTCAGCAAAGCCTACTGGTCCCACTCAATCTCATCACTTAATGTAGTTAGGCTCCTTTTTCACAGATGGACTTCCTTGCAGTGAGACAAAAGATCCACCTTTTTTTTTTTTTTTTTTTTGGAAGGCACTTCAAATGGGAATTTTACTGCCCTTCTCTCCAGGGTTATGTCTCGTTTCAACACTGTTCTCAACTTTGGTCTGATGCAGCTAATTCAGAGAACCTGTTCTACAGTGTTTTTATAACTTTTCCATGTAAGATTTCAGATAGAGAACTCTTTAGTAGGGGCCAAGCAGTCTTATCTCCTTCACACTGACCACTGTCCTAGCTTGTGCTGCCCCAATGCACAAATCTAGATTTCTAATTTTTCACCGTATTCCCACAAGCTTTTACTTCAATGGATTTTCTTCCCTGTGTTCATGGTCTAACTTATTGTTGTGTACTTTTCCAGTTGAGAACCGCACAAACTGATGGTGTCCTATTATAGCTGTTGACATGGAAACATCATAAGAAACTGTTTGTCGGATAAGACCGCTTTTTCACACAGAACAGCCACAGCTTAAATGCATATTTTGCTGACTCACTTTCAGCCATTTTAAGCCACAGACAATTTGTCTTCATTGCCTCTTCCCCCGCCCTGCGACACAGGATCATGTTCTGAGTCTCTATCTGCTTCAAAATGAGGCTTAAACTGTGACTACCTTGGTCATAGAAATTTCAAACAAACCCTGTTCTCACAGGTGGCCAAATTCTTCATAATCATCTTCTGGCTTGAAAATTATTCTAGCTGATACTTTCCTGTTGGACGAAGCTCTGAACCAGAAAGCAGGCAGTCCCATTAGGGACCTGGAAAGCAGAATATATATGCAATGGAAAGCTATTAGAGCATCTCTTAAGAAAAAGGTGTCCTTCCTCTTTAGAGCAGACATCACATGTCAAGCACATTACCTGTTCTGGGACATTATTTCAAGAACTTACGAAACAAAACGGTAAGGAAAATGGCCAGAAGTATGTGTTACTCCTACTGAAGCTGCTAATAGACAAGCTGTTTCAGCAGGCATTAATAATTCAGCACTGAGGACATGATTTCAGGTCTCAGCCAGTTATTTCATATCTAACAAGTTTTACTGATAATGTAAAGATGAATTAGGCAAGAATAGCTTTGATAAGGAGTTGCTTTATATTGCCCTTCATATTCTGAACTTAGACAGAGCTTGATATCTGAGATTACTGTAGACTGCAGTTTACTGGCATGGGGCTCAGTCCTCCGTGGTGCTCAGTACTGCGTGCATTAGCTCTTAATCTTGAACACAAAGTATTCAGTGATTTGCAAGGCCACGACCAGATGGAAATAAATCTGCTTTTTGTCCCTTTTTGACACAACTGGAGAATCATCCCTCTCTAAAAGGCTTGCTGGGCTGTTGGTTCATGCTGCAGCTAACGGTGCATTGCACCGCGCCTCGGGAAGGGATCAGTTGGACTCGTTTCACACCAGGTACTGAAGAGTAGCAGATATGATAAACATGAAGATGTGAAGGAGAGAGCTGGTGTCAGATGCAGAGATGAGACGGTTTTGACTGATGTGTTTACATGTTCAGTTTTCACTCTCCATTAACTGCTGCCTCTTTGTCTGTGAAATGTTATTAAAAATTGCAAACGAACCTCATTTTTCCTTAACTGCTCATTAGTATCAACACTGCAAAAATATCAGATGAATAAGAAGTACAGTATGAGTTAGATTACCACTGTAGTAGTTTCTGAGGTGGCTAATAGTTTCAACTGGCTATATATCAAATATATTTATTTTCACAGTCCTAGGGTATAGGTGAGGCATATTGTTATATTTACAGCATCACAGTTTGGGGTGCTTTTTTTATGCCACCAAACTAGAAGCCTTTTTGAACTAGAAGGCTTTTGAACTGTGAATACTCCAAGACTGATAATTCTTACATCCATCTTTCAGCTGAGAGTGGCAACACCATTGTGTGTCTTTGTTAAGGCACTTCAGTAAAAGACCTATGAAAATTTCATGGGCATAATACAAAGAGGTATGAGATGCTCACAGCTCTCACTGACATCAGTGAGAGGCCACCTGAAAAAACCCACCCCAAAACAGCCTCTTTCAAGATATTTCCTGTTCTTCAGTTTTTAGTTGAATTTTTTAATTTCTCATTTAGTCTGTACTCGGAAGCAAGATAAGGAATATGCTCCTTTTTGTAAATGTCAAAGAAATTCTCTCCTAAGCACATAAAAGGTCTGAGCTTCATAAGAAGAGTTAAAAAGTAACAACTGAATATTCTGAAACTCATACTTAATCAAGACACGTGAAATGAGTAACTTCCCAAGAAAGTTTAAATTTTCCGGTCTGAAATGGCATGTCAAGTGCAAGAGCCCACTTCACGAGTGTAGGCTATGGATGTACTTATCTGACCATTTTCAATCATGTCTGCTAAACACTGTCATAAACCCCAGCTTTCTGTATTACACCATTTATAACAGATTTTCTGAATGCATGTGTCCATTTTGTGTTATAAATTGCCTAGGAATAATCTGAGGTAAGTGAAAAAAATGTACTAAAATTCCACTTTCCTCCACTTAGTGTTCAGTAAAGAGAATTCTAATAGTTTCTATCATGCCATTAGAGTACAGACACAGCTGTGTAAGCTGTTGCTATTTCCCCATCAAAACCAAACAACAACGTTTAGGTGCCAAACTCACCCACTTTCAGTCTCCAGAAATCTAGATTGACCTACAGTCCTCTGAAGCCTGAAGGAAATGGACATTGTGATGCCAGAGCTGGAAACATGAACTCATCCAGCTTGGCTACCATGCACTGAGCATTAAGGGGGCTGGTTAGCTCACTCGGTTAGAGCGTGGTGCTGATAACACCAAGGTCGCGGGCTCGGTCCCCATGTGTTGCCTGATCTAGTTGAGAGGCGTCCCTGCCCATGACAGGGAGGTTGGATTAAATGATCTTTAAGGTCTCTTCCAGTCTGGGCCATTCTATGATTCTATGTGTGGATCCTCAACAGTGCTAACAAAAGTGGCAAATTATTTTAGAAGGAATCCTGAGGAATAAGAATATGGAGAACATGTCAGCCTCTTTAAACTGGACTGCTGGTGTTTCAAAGCTACATTGCAGCGTCTTATTGAAACACACAGCAGAATCACTCAGAAATAGCCAGAGAGCTGGATGTTACAGCTTCTTCAGGATATGCATACGTATACTCTGCGTGTGCGTGAGAGTGAAAGATATTCTGTGGGAGTGGGATTCAGGTCACACGACTTGAAGTGTCTCTAAGATAGATGTTTACATCTCAGCTAATCACCTGAGGCTCCTTCCACTCAACTGTGAGAAATAGACATTTTTAGGGCATGATTCGCCTGAGCAATTTTAGATGTCTACTTCTGGATGAGATGAATTGTATTCAGAAAGCACCAAGTGCACTCCACTCGCTTGAGAGAGATAGTAGACAACTAGCTTAAGTGAAGATGCAATATATATGTAGATATAGCATATATTTAGCATTAACATGTATCTATTTGAGATGTCTTTATATATTTATATATATAAATATATATACGTATATATTTATAGCATGGTTTGGGTTGGAAGGGACTATAAAGATCATCTAGTTCCAATCCCTCTGCCTTATATATAAACACACATATATATATATGTATATATATGTACACACATATATTCTTTCTCCTTGAAATGAGTATTTAGATATGACCAATTCATACCTCTCTCTCCGGTTCCCTCAGCACACCACTTCGAAAAGCCCTGATGAAATTATATAATTATAACATTTCTCCTTCCAGACTGGTATAGCAGAGCTTTCCATCACCTAGTCCGATGTGTTCAGATTTCACAGCCACAGGGTCTCCAAAACTGCATTTCTCATGTTTTTCGGACTATAGCCTATAGCTGCCTGCTGTGCAGCTCTCCCAGGAGAATTTTGCCCATGGAGCACTGAGCTGATGCTCACTGGTCTGTGAGGGTTCACTGTCTCAAAGAGGACAGGAGACTGAGTGGTGGCTGTAACAGACATTACATAAAACCAGCCCATGATGCCACGTTCACTCTTTGCAAACTGGTTCAGCCAAACTTCACCCGTAACTCAGCAAAGTTGATATGGAATCATACTGTTTTCTAAGGAGTTCAGGAAATGTGTATAAAGGTGTCTAACACCTAATGAAGAAGTCATTGTGTTGGAAATCAGAGTAAACAACCGAAAGTAGCTCAACCTTGACTTTATTTCAGCTGCTGCTAAGTTGCTATGACAAATCTTCAGATTCTGTTTCTCACAGCTCAATAAAAAATGAACCAGAAGACACTCATTTTAAATACTTAATGTTTTGTGTTTCTACAGCACATACTTATCAAAGCTATGAAATATTTAGCACTAATTCCAGTTAAAGACAACAAAAATATAGTGGACTAGGAGGCTTTGCATTGTGCACAGTTACTATAATTAGTGCAGCACGAGCTGGAACGAAAAGATTGTTCTTAAAGTTCTTCATCTCACTGGAAAGAGACTTTACCCTTAGTTACATGTCCCACTGTAGTGATCTCCCCTGGGCAGTTGGTGAAAAGGCAGCTGCAGAAGCACTTCTGAAATAACGGCTGGATCCAGCCCTGTCCCAGATCTGATTTCCATTCCCATCTGTACAATTTGCATTGTACTGCTACATTTGGAAGTAGTAAACTCAATCTGTACCTTTAGACAGGGCAGCAACAACCCATGATTAGGGGGAATGATGTTTGGTCACTGATGGTATTGACCAGATTTTAAACAGTGAATTGGCAAAGAAAGGGCTGGGGTTTGGGTATGAAGCTTTTGAGTTGTTTCTGCAGATATACCTCCACAGTGCCTGTTTGCAACTTTGGACAATTGAAATTTTTAATTATAGACATTATTTCAGAAGCTATCTAGTTCCAATAAAGTTTAAAAGGTGCTGTGGCTGTTTATTCCAAGCTCATCTAAGTATTTTCAGCAACAGAATGTAAGAAGGCAGTTCTTGGATGCCAGCTGATTCCTCAAAACCTTTTCTTTGTATATCTAGTAGCAATTACTGAAGTATCTACTTTTGCTCTCAGAAATCTAGCACAAGTACTTCAAGCTCAGGGGGAATCCAGTAAAGCAACAGGAAAACCCCTCCATCATGCTTAAGCTCTGTTTCCTCCAAAGCCTGGCAATTTTATACTGAAGTTTTAATGGCTGCTCATAGTCATTAAACTTTTAAGAGGGTTGTACTTGTCTGTTGCTTAACTCTTTAAAAAGTTGTCATGTTGAACAACCTGTGGATTAAATAACACAATCTGGCATTTCCTAAGAGTGTCAATAGTTACCACATGTATCTTGAAAAAGTTTGCCTGTGGATCTGGACCCAGAAGGACAAAGCAAAACACATTTCTATGTCAAGACAACTAAACATATAATTTTACAAGAGCAGATTTTAAAAACTTGAGCCAAAAAAGACAAAAAGGAAGATATGAATTTGCATAAGAAACACTAAAAAACCCCCTATGTGTGTATACAGTACAGCATTTAGCTGGTCATGGGTTTGTTTACTTTCCTCATTAATTATGAGCTGATGGCTGAATTCCAATGAACTAAAAAGGATAATAGAAGTTTTTTTGGCCCCTCATTTCAGCTATTGGATTCAAATTCAGTTTATTCATCTTCACCAATTAATACATTATAAATAATAAAATTTGCTACATTATAAATAATAAAAATTGCTATGTTTCGTACCGATTTTCCCACTTTCTGCTTTTCTTTCTGTATTTCTATTTCTCAGAGACTTTTAGTGACACACAAAGAATTAACATCATATCCTAGTGCTCTGTCCTCCCCCGAAGTCTCCTACTTTGTGTTTAGTGTCATGGTCTTTCTGGTAACATCTCAAACAGAGATATAGGGTCTGGGACACAAAAGGAAGTGGTGGTACTGAAAAAAAAAAATAACCCAGAAAATTCCTGAGAAATGTTCTAGGATGCATCAGAAAGACTACAATGAAGACAAAAAAAATAAAATAAAAATAAGAAACACCAGAATATGTACAGAGAAAAGACCATGTCAAAGAGCTACATAGTTTCTTCTAAACAAATCTCTCCTGATCTCTTTCTGGTAGTTGTACACACTGCTTAAGTGGAATTTCTAGTTTCATTCAGCCAACTACTTCTAGTCCTACATTCAACTCATTATCCCCATATTAAATTTTACCTCACTTCATTTAATAGAACTTCTTTTACATACCTCAGTTAAAAGCACTGTGCTATTTTAGTGAGGGATGTACGGGGAAATCACAGACGGTAAGGTAAAGAAGAAAACCCTGCATCCAATGTACCCCTCATCCACTGGCAAATCTCTTTACAGAGCTTTTCTTTTTCTCACCCTCTTTTCAGTCGTCTCTTCTATGAGCTAACAAATACACTTATTTTCAATTATTACAAGTTATATGGACCTTAATTTATTTCCTTGCTCTGCCTAGAACGTAGTTATTTACTTTGATTAAGATCTCTGGCTAAAAAATAACTATGCTTGTACTCAGTGGAGGACAGCAAAATCACTACATCCCAAAGAAAGGAAAACAGAAAACTTGAATCATAAATTTGGCATTAAAGTTACAGATTTGCAACATATGGTAATTTGTGTCTAGTTCTCTTGCACTTGCTGACCAAAATAATCCATAATAAATGTTCTCAGTTATAAGAATTCAAAAAAAATCTCCCTAAATCTTGAAATTTTTACGTGGGTCTCAGTCTGTAAAGAGTTTATTGATAAACTGAAAATTTAAGTCTCTGAAAACAAGCATGTTTCTGGATCTTCATTTATTTTTTCCTTAGTGCCAAACACAGACATAAGCTACCTTTGTAATTAGTGTGCATGATTTGAACTAACAGTGCCTAGCACAATGCTGCAGGCACTGCTGCACTACAAACACATTATAAAAATATGGAAAATACAGAGGCTTTCAAACAGTGTTCTCGGAGTTGGACACAGCCAATTGTGTGGATTTGACGGCAAAAAAAATTATGCTAACAAAGGCGACTGAGGCTTTTGAGGTTTTCTGCTTGAGAGGTTTGGGGCATTTTTTGGAATGACTCTGAAATAAAGGAACAGTTTTTGCATTTATGGTTTGGGGAGTGATATTTAGATATGCAGCTACGACATCAAAGATTCCTGCAGTGAAGCAGCAGGGCATTTCAGCTTGGTGGGACAGACCACATCCAGAATTCATGAACGAGCAGAAAACCAGGCTCCTTCGTGCACACAGAGCAAGACTGCAAAGAAGAACTAGGCTAGTCCGGATGCAGCACAGATATATTAGCTTGGCTCATTGTTCAAGGTAATAAGCCTCAGTTCTCAGCAGAGCTTACCAGGTCGATGCTGACACAAAGGTAATTGAACTTTGCTGCACCTCAGGTTGGTAACGTTACAGAATCATAGAATCACAGAATCATAGAATCATTGTACGGTTTGGTTCGGAAGGGACCTTACTGATCATCTAGTGCAGCCCACCTCTCTGCCATCCAGGACCCTGTTCAGGACCCTGTGTTAGCCCGCAGGAACTGACTTGCAGTGGCTGGCTTGGACTTCTTGCACCATATTCATGTTCACCTGGCTTACCTCAAGCAAAGTAAGCTTGAATGTGTCCCTACATGTCCAATGACTGCAGCTTTTCATAAAATGTAAATTCAGGGAGCTGACCAAAGCTCTTGACAATGAAGTCACTCTGTGTTAGGTTTGGAAAAAACCTATTGCAAGTGGAAGAGCTCCAGAAGTAAACACAGAGCCAGAGAGGTCAGAGAAGGTTAGAGATGCATCGGAAACCTTGACACTTCCAACCTGACCTTGCCTGTTAACAAGATCACTACTAACAGTGATCCATATCCTTTCAGTCCTCGCTCTTTCTGGCAGCAGTACCAATTAGTGCTTCATGTGCTTGCTGCCTACTAGAATAAGACCATCCATGCTAACATCTAACTTTCTCCCTCCTTCTTTCCTACCTCACCCCTTCATGATGAGGGCATAATGACAAAATGTAGAATTTAACCTTAATTGGATCTCTGCAATGTTACCGCCTGAATTAGCTCCCCCATGAATAATTATCACTGCCTGGAGGCTGACAAATTGCTTCACTCTACTTCAGGATTGTCAGGAATTTCAAATTACATACTGAGCATGGGGAGGGGGAGGGGACTGTGAAAAGTCTAGTGAAGGATAATTATTAAGATTACTAAAATATTTAGCTTGGAGTCCCATAGTCTCCCCAAATCCCAAAAAGGGTGAGTGACAGTAAGAACCTTGCCAGGGGTAACTGGGCAACACCCAGTCTTTCAGCCAGCAATGGCTGTGGCAGTAGACTTGTACAGTTAAAGCAAGACTATAACCACTGCTATTGCCTGGCTCACAGGCAGTTCTTTTGTTACTCACTACCCCATTCAAGCTATGTACATCGCTTGTTTAGCATCTCATTTGCATACCTGATCTCGCTAGGTAGATGGCAAATTCTTTGCAGTGTTGACTGATAGAAGGATAAACATGTGCAAGGGGATAGCAGCAGACTGTCATGCATTTAGAAGAGCATGTAAGAACAAGGTCTTGGGGAAAAAGTGCTCTTTATGAGAACAATCATTCCATGTCTGGGCAGGACCCCGCACAGAAACACAATGCGTCACTGCCGCACAATATCCATCTCAGATATTGAAAGAGCTGACAACCGGTAAGAAATCTTCATCTCATAAAACCAAGTCACTATAAAAGTATAATGGTATTTGAAAATGGCTTGAAACAATCAGATTAAGCAATAGGGCTTTATCTAATTTTCACATTAATGATGCTCTGCCCATAAGATTGATGCCTTTCTGAATTTGATTCAATGCAGTTCCTCAAACTTCTATCCCATCTTGTCGAACCCAGAACACAGAAGTCATGCACAGACAAGGAAGCTGCCGACAAATTCCCAGGAGAAAATTCTCTCTGCTTACCTGACATACAGTGACCTCTTCTGATTAGTCCTCAGGGAGCCAGACCCAGAACTCATGCTGTGATTCATCATCTGCTCACGCAGGTCATGGATTTTTGCCTCAAACCGAGCGTACTCTAAGGGGATAAAAAAAAAAATAAATCAGAGAATAAAGATATTTTAGTTTTCTTGACCTACATAATCATTAGGGCTGCTAAATGCAAATTAATATTGAATTAATGAGTGTAAGGCACATCCTGAAAATTGAGGTCTAATAGAACCTTGCATCAATATATTATCTTAGGTAAATATATGCCCTCTTTATTGCTGTACCTGAACATTTCAGCACGGACTATAGGAAAAGTCAAATAGCTAGACCGTCTCTCCTGCGGTTTCAGGAAAGGGAAGGAGGTTTAAAGTCTGTTACCAAATATCTCTCGGTCTGTAAAAAGACGTTAAAAGCAGTTTTCCACTATACCATTCCTCGTTCCAACCAATGAGATACCTTGTTAGGGACAGTGCAATGCACTCAAGTTGGTAATGAGTCAAATATTTGGTGTAAAATCCCACTGAACCGATGAAGATATATCAGTCTAGTTATTCCTCAAGCAGTTGTGACTTTGTTGTATGAGCAATAAGTTGCATTATTTACCCATCTCACTGAGGAATGGGCTGTTTCTTAAATAGGTGGAGCCATAGCCTAGTCTTAGGGTGGGTGATCCCAGAAACTCCAGACTTGTGTAAGAATGGCACAAAACAACCTCCCACATCATGTTCTCCTGCATAGCTCCCCTGGTAGCTTTGCAAAACGTTGTGACCTGCTGACCAGAAACATGGGACCACTGATGGGGCAAGGACTCAGCTAGATGTGTGTCATTTGGTGAGATTCCTCTCTGGAAGGACACGTCTCTGGTACATCCTGGCCAACAGCGCCTCCTGTTGTCACATTCCCCTTGATCATTGTGTGGTCTAATGGGCTGAGTTTTGGCTTGCAAGGAGAGATGATGAATCTTTAGAGACAAGTTCTAATTCCTTGAAACCAACAACCTAAAGGCAATACTCCAGCAACACAGAGTCATAATTCAATCTAAACCCGAGTAATCTACCAACATGAGCTAGAAGACTAACTTGAGGGGGTGTACAAAATCCATCTCAGTGAGTCAGTGACACTTTGGAGACTAAGATGTTGCAGACTGATGCCAGCAAAGAGAAGAAGATGTTCCCAGCACTTCAATGTTTTATTTCACTGCCTGCTTCTAAAAGGAAGGTCTACACTTCCCCACAGCAAGTCTGGAGCAGAAGAGAAACCAGTACTCAAGGTTTCCTCCCTGAAAGGATGGAGGTACATCCCACCAGATTCCACTACGTCTCGGTTTAAGAAAATAAAGCTTTACTGTGCGTTTATAACTTACTGGTCTGCTCCCTATCTGTTGCTGTTTGAGCTATGTGGGAATGCTGTAAGACTACAATATTCTCATTTTCTCCCAGCAGAAATCTCAGCATTAATTTTGTTTGATCGTTTGCTGTTCACGCTGGCTCAGTTCCCAGAATGTCTAGATGCTTTGCAACAACAACTAATTCATTTTATTCAGTGCCCTTTAACTTTTCATTGGATAATAGCATCTGACCTTTCCAAGATCCCACATTTTGCATAGGCACTAGCTACCTTCAAGCTGGCTTAGCAGAGTGGTTTGGTTTGGGCCTTTATGTTTGTTTTTTTCCCCCTTCTTCTTCTTCTTGCTTGATGTTTTTTAACTCCTTTCCCACTGAGATTCTGTGGCATTACCTACTGAGTTTGTTAAGTGACAGCGGCTGCTTTGCCAATCATCTGGGAACCATTGCTGTGGTTTAAGACTCTTCAGTCTTCCCACATACCTATGACTTCACTGACTGCAGCTGAAATTCTGTATGTCAAGAGAAGAGACACTCCTACATACAGACTCTATTTCAGATTTGTTCTGTAGCTTGTTTCTTGCTCATTTCTTTCACCTAGAGTAGTGATTTAAAAGCCCAAATCCTCAGCGGAACTAAGGCTCCTACAAACCCATCTTGTTTTTTTAAATCAGAGTTCAGTTTGGAAGTGTTTATTCCAGTGTAAGATTTAAGTTTGCTCAATGTGAGTCATATTTGTTCTATTCCCCTGCTCCAGAATTTATTTAGTAAATAACCATCTTCTGAGCAAGGCTTTGTTTAATTTGTATTTCACTATAACAAATTGAACGTTTCTTCCTGGCGAGTAGGAAAGGTGATTTTAAAACCACAAAGCTTGCATTTCTCTTCCTCACCCAGTGTCTGTATCAGACTACTACAATTTTACTAGGTCTCTTTCGTTTGTCGTGGATACAGTGAAGAAGATTGCAAATGTACTATACAATTCAACTTCTTTGATGTTTTACATCTGGATGAGGCAAAAAATACGAATGATTTACATCAGAGCAGCTGTAATGGCAACTTTCCCTTTAATAAGGTACCATATCCCAGGCAGACTCTGTATATGAAGTGTGGGAGTAACTCCCAGATTTAGACACTGATCTGGAGAGTGAGAAGAGAGGATTGAAAATCTGTCTCTAGCAGAGCATCCAGCTATTTGCAACTTGAACACCAGCTCAGGAGGTACTCGAATGACTACAGCTTGGTCAGATGATGATATTATAGCTTGTTCGCTGACTTCAGAGCACACTTGTAACTTAATTGATTTTAACTGACTATAAATTTATTCTGAATTTAATAATCGCTCTCCTTCTGGAAGACATGTTGAAACTACAGCATGCCTTAAATATCTTGCTTCCTGCTTGATATTAAAAAATACTGAAGTACTAATGATAATTCTGTTACTTCATGGTTTTGGGATGCTTTTTTTCCTTTGGATTGAAATACATAGATAATTTGAATATTAACAAATTTATTGGCCTATATTTTCCCACAGTGCCTTATTCATTCATTTATGAATCAAAAAATACTGAAATGCGTATCTGTTCCTTCTTCCTGTTGAGTGCCTGGACCAAAAAACTGCAAGACCATCAATGCAGGTAGTATTTAACCCAGCTCAAATCAGCTTCTTTTATCTCACTCCTCCTAGTTTTCCTGCTGATGCCCAGATACTACTGTGATGGTTGCATTTGAAATGTGAACAGAAAAAGAAAGAGTGATGCTCCATTTCTGCCATTAGAACTGTTACAGTAGTCCTGCGCACTGGGAAAGTGTCCTTTTGTCTTCACACTTCTTTATATGACGGGTCATTCTAGAGGAGCTGCTTCCTAATAGCTTTGCATTTGCTAGGTGAGAATAAGTGACACTGCTAAAGTCCAGAGAAACATTTCACTCCTTCTTCCAATTCAGCACTGAATCTAAATAACGCACTTCAAGGCTCCTACACAACTAAATGGACACTGAGGTTGTGACATGCTGACAAGAAATACAGTTAAAGCCAATTCACTAATTTCATGCCCTTTAAAGAAAGAGAGAACAAAGAACGTGTTGCTGCTGGAGTGAATCATTAGCAGAATTTGCCAAATTTGACTTACCAAAATCCATCTGCAAAGGTCCTACCCATTCCTTGATTCACTAATGATCTGACAAAGTAATTGGCGGTTTAAGAAACTGATAAAGCTATGAATTAGACTAAAAGGGCAAATGGGTGAGCAAACTGTCACCTATACTATTGCTGGGACCAGACCAGATGGTTTAATGGTTTGTGCCGGCCTGTGGCTCTGGAAACATTGGTGTAAGGAACAGGGCATATGAGTTGGAGGGAAGTGTTTGTTCATGCTCCAATTTAGAGCTGGCCCAGGGCTCACAGCAGTGAGGAAGAACTGAATTTAGCTGTCCCAAGGATGTAGACACAACTCACTAACCCCAGAGAGGTGTAGACCGTGCTGTTGGATGTGGGAGAGAAGGTTGCTGCTGTGAGGAACACCCCAGCTGCAGGGACAGAAAGACTGTTTTTCAGGGCTCTGGCACTGGCTCTCTGTGTTGCCTCAAGCAAGTGTCTGTTTTTCAAAGAGTTTGTTTTCTAAAGTTGGTTCTCATCAACTCTCTGGGCAGTCAGGAAAGAGAGAAGAGTCAGTTCGAATTGCGACTGTGTGAATGGCTCCCAAGCCCAACCAAGACCAAAACTGAGTGTGTTTCTCAAATTCAGGCACCAGTTTGAGCAACTGATATTTGTCTGCCTCATACAGGACTCATTAGCCTGAGTATGCAGACAGGGAGCTGGTGTTTTTCCTTCTACCTCATTCCAACAGCTTGCCAAGTGCTATATCTGGGATTCACACATATTTTAACCTTCGAATATCAATGCAATCGTTTGCCATTTCAAAGCACTTGCACAAGCTGAAAAAACTGGATAGACATTTGGGAGTAATTTTCAAACACCTTGAACGTTCCATTAGCTCATACACTGAGAAATCGAAGTAAAATAAATGGCTAGTCACATCAAAAAAACACCCAAACCCCCAAACCCTAACAGTAAGGCACTTAAACTGAACTTTGAAGTTTAGCTGGCCAAGATCAAACCTATAATCTACAAAATCTTGCCTGATCCACTGTGGCATCTGAGGGTATGCAGATACCAACATTTTACTGCTGAAGAGATTTAGATTCCTACAATCCTGCCACCCCTTCTACAACTGTGCAGGTGGGTACTGACAAGGTCGGGAGGAGTTTTTATAACACACACCCCTAAGTTTTGAGTTCCCTCTCCGTTGGCTTTGATGGCTCATGATCACGGAGCTGTCATGAGTTATTACTCAACATTTCAGACTCTCCACATGATGTCAAGCAAAATATCAGGAGTTTGTGAAATCCATGGGGAATGCACAGATGTTACGGACAGCAGGGATGAGGAAACACTTTTAAGATTCAACTGGACAGGGTGCTGGGCCATCTTATCCAGACCATGCTTTTGCCAAGAAAGGTTGGACCAGATGGTCCTTGAGGTCCATTCCAACCTGGTATTCAATGACTCTATGAGTGTTGCTGTGACTCAAGTCCTTTCATATACAAGGAGCGAGGAGTTCTTCAATTGAAATAAGCAGTAAATCGAAATTTTGGGTTCAAATTCTACAATCTACTTCAGAAATGGTCTAAAAGGCTATTATACTTGAACATACAGTGAAGGTCTTGGAAGTCTTAGATACATTTGAGAGACTAAAAATGGATGCACGGAACCAAATCTCAAGAAATTTTTAGCAAAAAAATGTAGCAAAAATAAAGTAACTTCTAAATCTAAAAATAACAAACACAGATTTTATATCTAATGGTTTCATGTTACTTTTTAGTCATATAAATAAAGAATAGCTATGATAAATGTATAAATAAGCTGTAGCAGTTTTTCTTTGAGAATGAGTTGCAGAATTTTGCAAAGCTGCATTACTTTTATTTTTCACACTTGAGTTTATAGTAAAGACAGTAGCTTTGATTGAATTTGGAGAAGAAGATAAGAAAAAAGCCTTGATCTTACAAGTAAAGTATAGTTAAGCAACTGAAATGCTGACATATTATACAATAGTGAAAATAATAGTTCAGTATCACATTATTAGTTTGAACACTTTTAGTGCTGGCACCTTTGGAGAGATAGCAATTCTTTCTGTCAGCAGGTATCAAAATTTGCTTCCTGTGTAATTCAGGACCATCACTGTTTGCTTCTAGATGATAACAGATTTCCTAATTGCTACTTTTGTGCTTCTAAAATAATGCATCTCTAACCCACTTCAGCAAATGGTGAAGCATTGATGGCTACAATGAAAGTGGGAGGTTTCAAAAGCCAGCGTATACCTCTTGGACTCTGTCAGACAGTGAAAGGAAAGCAAAATGTGAATGGTCCAATTTTAACAGAATACATTCCTTACAAAACAAATCAAAAATCTAGGATGGCATTAGTTAGAGACAGAATTTTATCTCCTTGAAAAGGGTATGTTGAATAACTCCAGACGTTGTAACAGAGGAATAGCTGCCAGACCAGCTTCTCCGTTAGTATCAATTTGGCATGATATCAGTGAGTGCAGGCCAGCTTAAACCTCCTGAGATTTTCTTCTGTTCTGTTTATGGGAACACAAATTGGATTCCACTATGGCTAGTCATGAAATTAGTGCCTTGGACATCTGAGATAGCTATGTGCATGTTACTATTATCATGGTAACATTATTCATGCTATTTACACAAATTTTTTTTTCTCCCTCTGCCTCCTCTTAGCAGGTGTCTTCGTTGAATGGTTTAAGCTTTAAAATAATAGAACACTTTTCTTCCTACAGCGAGTGTTTTCTATTTCTGCCCTTTGCCCACAGTGCTGTCCAACCAACAATGTTTTGCACATGGAGGTGAGAGGAAAATGAGCAGACCAGCACCAAGACTTCAGATGACTGGGTCTGATTCCTTTCCACAGATTCACAGTGTGAACCTGGATGAGTCACAAAGAATAAGTCTCATCACTATGGGTACTAGATTAACATTTTGTCTTTGGCTATGCCTGCCAGCTGCCCAGCATCCTGCAGCTCTGGAAACCCTTCAAACTAACTATAATACACATAAAATGCGTGCAAAAAGTTGTGAACTTCTAATACTTTTTTTTTCTTTATGCCCTTTATTTTAAGCCTTTTGTTTACAATTTCTTTTCCACTATGAATTATTTTTTGTTAAAAGTACCCTGAGTGCTGGTTTTAGAAGACTAAGAGTTCAACTCTATAGTTGTCTGAGGTTGCAAACGTTTATATAGCAGGTTAATGAGGGTGAAAATTCTTTATGGTCTGCAGTAATTTCATACAAAATAAATAAGTAAACATACTATGGTTCGGTACAGTTCATTGTATCTTCCTCTGCCATATCTGGTGGAGGCTGATGCCAGGGACATGAGTTTTGGACATGAGTTGCTCAGGATCTTATATTGTGCAGCAAAGGCTTTTAATAAGTACAAAAGATCAAACAGATTTAACATCAGCTAAATTCATTATTGATGCCATTTATAGGCAATGCAATAGTGTGTATTATTTATTGGAGCAGGTGTGTTACTCGGAAGGCCTTGCTCCATTTATGAGGCACTGAGTAACACAACAAGTTTTGCTGCTATTTCTTATCAGTCATATAACTCCCCAGAGCTAACTCAAAGGAAATGAAAAACACAGATTTCAATATTGGAGAAAGGAAGATACATCTACATTTTATTAGTTTTTATCAGTTCGAATATATCAGCTTGTTTTTCAGAAATATTTTCAACATACCTTTTCAGGAAACTTTCAAAAATAATGACAGAGCCATATTTACAGATTTTACTCATTACTTTGGTCTTTAAAACTACAGCAGAGTAGAGTCATTAATGTCTTTGTTCTTCGATACTGGTTGGTTGTCTTCCTTTACCAATATACAGCTATTTACACTCAAGCTTGTCTTCTAACTGGAATTTTACCCTCTGTATGTTCTGCATCTGGCCTCATTGCCTAAACATCACCACTACTTTTATTTTCATTTGCTTTATTACTGAATATAATGCTGGTTCTGTCTGTTGCACCATTAGATACAGCCCTCATATTGTGTTAGTTGTGAATATAAATACACCTGAAAAGATATCTTCCTCCCACAATATGTTCAGGAGACTAATATCGTGCGCTATTCTTAGTCATGGGGAGTATAATTCTAACCCAAAATGAGTGTCTAGAAACTTTAGTTTCAGAGAATTCATGCCTCGTAATGAAAGAGATGTGCAAAAATAAATCAAGCTATTAGTGAGTGACAAGGACTATGATTCCCACTGAGGTGTTATTCTACCTGCTCCCTTAAGGCCTCTCCTTGGTTTATAGAGTGTCAGCCTGGACTTTCTCAGGTGGGAATCTGTTGCATCTTCTTCAAAACATTGAAGAAAACTGCAAGCAACTCAATAGCTTTTAAAAACAAACCCTCCTGAGATTTTGGGAAAGTTTTGCCTTCACTGAATTTTACTATATTCTCAAAAATTTATCCCCCACCCCTTTATTTGAACTGATGCGCCCCTGAAATAACCAGGACTGTATGTAGCACTGTTTCAAATTTCAAGTCCAAGGAGGGGCAAGGCAAATAAAGACCAGAGAGTCAGATCTGAAACAACCACATCATGACCCACAGTCTGCCTTGGCAGCACAGTGTGGAATCCTGGAAAAGCTGGGCACATCCCTGCACCCCAGGTACCCAACTTTCACAGACACACTTGCCCAGAAGAGCAGCACATGTTTCATTAACCTTGAAAGTTTTGTACAATGCGAAAATGTTTCAAGAAATCTCTGGTGTTTTAGGCACAAAATGACCCTGTCAAGGTCAAAAAAAACCCCAAAACCCCATCCCTGCACTGGAATTCTCTTTCTTCAAAAAGTATTTATGTGGGATATTGCAAAGAAACAAAATCTACTTTCTATTAATAGCTAAATGAATTAGCTCAGCTATTTAGTCGCTTTAGGCTAGTCATGGAGGATCTTATTTTCAAACGTGTATTCAATTTCCACAATTCCCCATAGAAAATCATTGCCTTGGGGCAATTATTAGTTATTATTTTTGCTTCAATGCTTTTTCGTGCTTCTGCCTTTTACCAAGTGTAGTTCTATTTCTTGGGAGTTGAGCATATTATACCGATCAGCCATATCTTCTTAACGAGGATGCTGGCTTAGCCTGCTTCCAGCTCTCAAAGACCCGAATTGACATGAGGAAACAAAACACAGAGCTGACCAGTTTCCCAGGCATGGCGGTATCGGGAAGCTGTTTCGGTAGTCTTGACTAACCCTGTATTTACATTGGGTAGATGCTCCTCATTTACAGAAACTAATGCTAAATGATTCCTAAACTTCCTCCTTCCAAAGACCTCCTGAGTGGCCCACCCACAAGCTCCATGGCTCGTGTGGGTTTTTCCAAATACCTTTCAACAAGAGTGAACTGGTTTAGCCTGTTTAGTCCATTTACGCTGAGCCTGACGGATGCTGATTTGGAAGCGCTCAGACACAAAACTGCTGCAAATGTGAAAAGGGCAGGATACAGTGACATGGAACTGGGAGCAGACTGGGACAGATGGTATATTTCCCAACACAGCTGTATCTAGAAGATGCCACCTTGTTGGGAAGAACAAAAGGGCACTATTCTACGTCATGTCCAGAATCAATATCAACTCAGTGTAACTAAGGAGACACATGACCTGCCTAGGAATTGTGCACTAACCTCTTGAAGAAATGCAGACCACCCTAACCTGCCCGATTTTCAGACAAAAAAATCGAAAAAAGACTCTGCTAAATCAGGTCTCATGAGAACTTACACAAAAACTTTCACAGCTAAGTTATTATATGCCAATTTCTTACTTATAATCCATGAAATTCTGTTGTACTTGGAGTCAGAAGAGATAAAAAAGAGGTTCCTAACAGAGATTTGGGAAAAAAAGTTTCTTTCTGAAAATAGAGTGGTAGGGAAACTAATGGGATTTTATTAATTCCATAAAGCATTGTGAAAGCTGTAGCCTGCAGTGAAAAAACCCTCAAAACCAAAACCCACAAATTGTTTAAAAATTATAAGCTAAACCACAAAATGAAATAGTGCCAAGAATATCAGTACTATGTAATGTAATTATTCATATAACAAGATAGTCTTACGTACTAAAAAAGGAACGGACATCATGAGGACCATCAGTAATACAACCAGAATCTTGGCAACAGTGTTACGAAAATAAACATGGATGCACCTCATTGGGTTGAACTGTTTTGCTGTTCTGATTAATAACATTTGCTAACATTGAATAATGCCATTAACAAATTATTCACTCTTTGACTTCAAAACCTGTTGGGTAAAAACTACCTCCCCCTGTAACCTTCTGTTTCCTGTACTCAGATGTGCTGCTCTTCCAGACAAAGATATCTTCAGCAGTCTCCTAAGGCTGGCTGAGACGTTCTACTGCATTAAAAAGAAGAACTGAACAAAGGCTGGAAACAAAGTGATCCATTTTTATCAGTAAAAAAACCTTAAAAAAATCCATAATGTCTTGAACAAAAAGGAAAAGTATGCAGAACAGAAGGAAAAGGATAAAAATACACATATGTATTGATCTTTTCTAAGAGGCAATATCGAGAGCAGCTGCAGAATTGTATTAGCTTGCCAGAGCTTCCTGATTAAGGGGGATTGCCATTTCTAATACGAACAGGTAATAGGGAACGGTTGAGCACATTACAAGCCTGAATGAATTTAAACAAGACAAATACATATATTACCTCAGGATAAGTCAAGCTCCCTGCATGCCTCTTAGCTTATTATGAGGAATATTTCGAGAACTGTACAATGAGATATATAGGTTGCAAACATGTATGTTGCACAACTGGCCACTAATTAGATTGGCAGGATATAGTTGATGGTCTGGATGCTCCAAAATGTTGATTAACTTGAGCATCAAATCATGTAAAATTGGAATAATGTCTGAAAAATCAATATAATACCAACAAATGCCTTGCAATTACCGATGATACTCTTGACCTTATCTTCCACAGAGCCACAGAAACCCACTTTTATGACGTAAAAGACTTAACTGAAAAAGGTCTTCCTAATCAAATCCTAAACCTGCTTGTACAGAAAAATAAACCTTAAAATTCTTTGCGTAAACTGCTCAAATACTTTCTTACAATTAGTTCAGTTTTGATGTTTCATAACTGTTGGAAGACCACACACAGAATCCAGTCCTCAAATGATGAGATACACTCCTCAAACTAAAGGCAACTGAAGCACACTTGCCGGCTTTTGCACCAACACAGTTCCCCCGTGTAAATTGCTCTTTCCCGTTGAATATTGATTCTCATTACAGATTTACAGAGGGAACACGACTTCACCTATCAAACCCTGATTTGCTAAAAAAGCAATCCAATCTTTGGTTTAGTCTTCTCCTCTATGCTTCCTGCTGCTTCAGTTCACTTTTTGATCCTTGTTACAATGTTTAATCTGTGTCTTCACTGGTTTAAGTAGCGGTGTCCTAGACCATGCAATATCAAATGACTTCCTGAAAAATCAGACATATTGCATCCATCACATTCCTCTTTCTAAAAATTAACTGTATTATCAAAGACTGATATAAAGAAAATGTGCCTGTCTATACTATATTACTTTTTTATCCCATTTTGAACTTGCTTCCATTTTGTTTCTAAAGCTGTATTTCAAAATAGGTTTCTACACACTACTGAGGAGAAACTTCTTCATCTCCAGATCTGTTGAATGCAAGTCATTCATTTAATCCTTTCCTGATGGACACTGTAGGTGCCATTTTCCAGGTAAAGCACCACCTGTAGCCAATTCTCTGGTATTCTGAGATGGAGTAACCTCAGCACAGCAACATCCTCCAGTTATTATGGGGTGCATCACTGGTCCTGTGTACTATGTAAACAATTTTATTGTATTACAGCCTTTCCTTTGAGTGAAAACTGAAAATGCAAATTTAATTTGACAACATGTTGTCAAACGTTGATGAATACCACTAACCACCAAGATCCCCGAGGTTTCTGTCTACAGTGTCTTCATCAAATCAATACCTTCAGTGATTTTATTCAATTTGGGTGTGCCAGACATGTAGACTTAGGTAAAAAAAAGAAAATATCAGGGTCAATCCTACAGGAAGCAGAATTCCTCTGCTGTCTCCTTGCTGTGCTGGTGAGCCATGTTACGGATAAGGCATACAGAGGAGTAGAAAATGGAAGTGCTGAGAACTTCCTATCTGATATCCAGGCTTCTTATATTTTTCATGATTCTAACAAGCATCATAGAGTAACAAGGACAGCCTCAACAGATTTTCCCAAGAACCAGCTGTTTGTTCTCTGGAATAAGTGAATGCTTTGTTATCCTAATGTGATGGGTATTATTGGTTTATTAGTGTTTTACTCTACCTTACAGAAAGTCAATTCAGTACATATATATATATTTCATTGAATGCAAATATATAGAGAGAATATATATATGGAATGTGGAGAGAGAGAGGGAGAGAGAAAAATGGGGCTGTGTCAAATGCTATTTACTGGTGCAGACTTTCGCACAGTTGCCAGCCCACAGCTAGTGACAGGAGTTGGATTGCAGTGTCATGTGCCCTTTGAAAGGCAAACTCTTTTAGACCCATTTTCAGTGGGAAAATCATTATTTTTAATACAGTTTTTCATTACTGCAGTCTATGGCTTTACCCTAAGATTTATTTGACATCTGCAGACTGGTTTTTCCTTTCCTGAAGAGATCATTGGCAAAAATGGTGATAGACCATAACATTTTGTTGACACCGCACTTTGGCTCAGACTTGGTAGGCTGTTTTCTCCAAGGCTCTCTGATTTTTCTACTTCACTGTTTGTGACAGTCCAGGATGATCCAGGTAGGAAAAAGCAGTGGATCAAGATGATCCCTTCACTTATGTGATTAAACAGCACTTAACACTGATAAATGGCACAACCATACAGCTTTCAGAGACAGTTTGGAGGGGAACGGTCAAAATCCATAAGCAATTAAGAAATTTCTTGGAAAATAAAGAATAACTGACGTTTCCTATGCACACTCTTCTAAGAAAGAGATATGCTCATCTCAAATGAGAGACTTGGGTGAGATCATCTGGGAGTCTGTTACGATCTGAGTTTCTAAACGTTGTCTGCATTGGGGCACTTTCCAAAGCAAATGGAGATGATTTAGTTCAGACCGCAGTGATAAAAGATTGTCTCAAATTGCACTGCCAAGCATTTTCCAAGGACAAACAGCCCAAGCTTGCATGGATGCCAGGCACCAGAAACTTGCAACTGGAGCATGAACTTGAGCTCTCAGAGGGAAGAGGAGACAAAGAGGTTGCCAGAGAGGGAGCAGAAAGTCCTCAGGGGCTGTAAGTCACAATTATATCTTTTTGCAGATGTCTGTCTAATTTGTTCTTAAAGATCCCCAGAGATGGAGACATTTCAGCCACCCCAAACAGTCTATTCTGGTGCTTTACTCTCCTTTCTGAAGCTGCTTTTTTCCCTACCATCTCATCTGAAGCTTTTTTGCTTCTTTTTAATACCATTCCTCCTAGTTCACAATGAATACAAGAAAACAACACAGCAAACTGAAATATTTCAAAACTAATGCTAGAGTAAAATCACAAAAAATAATGGAAAAGGGGAACACAGCTAAGCAGGCAAGCAGAGATAGTTTTGCAAGTGAAAACCTTTTGAAATAGTTTGTGAGTACCAGAAATGAGACCTTAAAGAAAATTACTGTATACCAATTGGGGCAGATGAAGCTCATTACTGCCAGTGGCCTACATGCTATAAAATGGGTTAGTATTGCTACAGAAACCTTTCTGGTGTGTCCCTGTAATTAGCACAAAAGTATTATTATTGTAATTAACTGAATCCCCTAGTACCTAGCGTGGTGTTCATGGCCCTAAGCAGGTTAATGTGAAAATTAATTTGTGCTAATTCACACAAGATCAGTGATGCCCAAACCAACCCGACTGCAGTGGCATTTTGTGGAATAACAGTATTTTCCTGTTGACTTACGCAAGGCACTGAGGCTTCAAGAATGTCACATAAACCCATCTTAAATTTCACTTGTGACAAACTTTTGTGATAGTTACCCTACCTTCTCGGTATAAATTTATTGTGAGATCCACTCCTAAATGAACAGGCTGCTCTCTAGGATGAGCTACCTTTTCATCTTGAGAGGGTTATGTTTGACTTCTAGATTAAAGTACAGTGCCACAAACACACAAGAAAGAAGGTAAAATTCTTTCATGCACAAAACGTTAAGTGTAAGAAACCGTAGGAAAATTCAGAGGGACTTGCAGTGTCCCCTTCTTTTCTTAAGCAAGATGGGAAAACCATAAAAAAAAATACATATGTGGAGGACTGAGAGAGAACATGGTTGAAGTCAAGTCAAATCAGGAAATGGTTCAGTGCTGGGGAGTAGGAAGAGAAAAGGTAACTGGTTGCTGTGTCTGCTGCTTTGTATTCTTCCACTAAAAAATTATGTCTTGCAGTGGACAATTTCTGTTCCCTGATAACATTAGGCTGAAGAAACACTGTCATCACCTACCAGTGCAATAGGGCAAATTAAGCTTCACAGCTTGAACCAAGCTATCTTGTAGCTGTGACTATTCTTGCACTATCTGAACAGTGACTTGCTACACTAGGAATGGCTAATTAAGTTTTTTTTCCCCTCTCTCTTCTGCAGCCCATGTTAAGCTAAACTTTTGCAACTCGCCTAGCTTGCCTTCCTTCAAAAGACTACAGTCCCATATGCATATTTTTTTATGAATATCTAGTACCATCACTCCTTAAGTTTAACGTTGCAGGCTTTGGTCATCCTCACGCAGAGATGTGCTACCACAATAATGCGAAGGCAACGGAGCTGGATCCTCACAATCTAGTCCCACTCCTGGATCCCTTCTTGTTCACTGCCCTCCCACCACGTATCTTGATGTGGACAAATAACAGGGGATTCATAAAGGCTGATTTCAGCATACTGGGGTTAACTTTTTAGGGATCCTAAAGAGAAGATCATCCACAGCTCAATTCAGGGCCATCATCCTCTGAAGGACCTTCTCTCTCCATCTAGTACAGGACGAGCCTGGTGAACCAGCCTTCCTTGCCCTTGCCAATAACAGCAGAGTTTTCATTTGAGCTGAACCTTTTCCGTCTCTTGCCCTCAATGAGTCAAAGACCAGATTATCCCCTCTCTTCAGTCTTCCTATTACAACCCGAGAATTTAACTTCACAAAACTTCACCGGATTTTATGGCCAGGGATATTCTATGTATCTCTGCCCCCACTGCCCTATTAGTTGTCATCTTGGGGTACACTGTTGATGGGCCTGGAGTTAAAAATTCTGTTTTTAAGGAGCATAACAGTGGGGTCAGTGAGCTGTGGCAAGGAGTTGGGTACAAGTGGTTACAGGAGAGATTTCCTTGGCAGCTTTACCAGCCCCTGTAGAGCAAGGAAAGCCACAAAGCTTCAGGCTTCTCAGCTGCTCCACCCCCTTTGCTGCTCCCTGGGCATATGCACAACCCCACCGGAGGCTCATCAGGAGTCAGGCACTCTCTCTGTACCTCCCACAGCCCTCGGTGCTGTATTTCTGCAATTGTAAACTGCCCAGCATATGTCAGTGTGCCTGTACCTTGCTCTTTGCCCATCCCAAATAGTTAATTCTTTCCTCCTTTCAGTTGTCTGTCTCACCTCTCCACTATTCCCCTTAAATTACCCGTAAAATGAGTTTTAAACAATACATAAGCCTGCTTTCTCTCCCTTTTCTTCAGCCCAAATGCTCTTTTGTCTTTTTCATAGAATCATAGAATGGCCCAGGTTGGAAGGGACCTTAGAGATCATCTAATCCAACCTCCCTGCCACGGGCAGGGACGCCTCTCAACTAGATCAGGCTACTCAAGGTTCTGTCCAACTTGGCCTTGAACACCTCCAGGGAGGGGGCAGCCACAACATCTCTGGGCAATTCATTCCAAAGTCTTCCCACCCTCGTACTGAAGAATTTCTTCCTAAGATCTAATCTAAATCTATTCTCCGTCAACTTAAACTCATTTCCCCTTGTCCTATCAGTCGACGCTCTTGTAAAAAGCCCCTCCCCAGCTTTTCTGTAGGATCCCTTCAGGTATTGGAAGGCAGCTATTAGGTCCCCTCGGAATCTTCTCTTTTCAAGATCGAACAATCCCAGCTCCCGCAGCCTGTCCTCGTAGCAGAGGTGCTCCAGCCCCTGGTTCATCTTTGTGGCCCTAAAGCCTTTTTTCCCCAAGCCTTCAGTGTCCTACCCATCTCAGCTCTGGCAGAGTGTTTTGAAGACCAGGTGAATTTGGTTTTCTATGTCTTTTTTCCTGTTTCCCTGACTTCTGCCGTATACTGAGCTTGTTTGGTCTAATTTGTCGCCACTCGTACATCAGATATCCATCTGAAGAGTGGCCATGATGATTTCAGGTGCAATTTGCTATCATTACTTTAATTCTCCTTTTCACAAGGCTATTTATTTGAAAGACAATCAAGTCTAGAGAGGCTGAGTTGGGATTGGAAACAATAAAGTGAATAAAAAGCAGTGGAAAAAAACTCAGTTTTCTATAAAAGCTAAGGTGAAGCTCTCTGGAAACTAGGCAGGTCACGTTAGTTTAGATACTTTAATTTTTTAACACTATTAAATACGTATGGTAATATGTAAAATTGTAAAGGACAATAGGTAAAGCTATTATTTTATTAAAGGCAAACAGAAAGCTGAGAATATCTTACTATTCCCAACTTAGAAGAAGATAAGAAGATGTCCTAATGACACTACAAATACAGCTTTAAAATCTTTTATAGTCAAACTTTCAACAGGGCATAATAGTTCAGTTCATTACAAAAAAAAAAAACGTTGTCTTTGAAATTACGAGCCTAGTTTGACTTTCATGTGTTATTAGCTCTCAGTGGAACTGAAGCATTTAAATTGATTGTAATGAGACATTAGCAGACACTATTACTGCAGCAAACCGCTCCTGTTTTGAGATGGCTGGCTCGGGAGGCCTATAAAAGCATCCCAACAGGCAGCGAGCATCGTTCACTGACAAAGGGAAACAGAAATCAGCTTTGCAGAGGTCCGCCACGTGGCTGGCATTGCTGCGCTTTGTGCCAAACAGCTGCTCCGAAGGGCAGCAGGGAAGGAGGGCAGCACCCTTCAAAGGGTGTGAGGGGGAACAGAGAGGATTGCTGGTAAAACGCACGTATGTCGTTAAGTATGTGCAAATGAGTTTTTTCCAGATGTTAAAACAAAATGTGAATCTCTAGTAAAAAAAACCAAAACAATCCAACTAAATCAAAGCAGAATTTTCAAAGCAATAATAACAGTATTCTTTACTCACGTATCTCTCTGACACCAGGATGCTGGAGGTGAAGCTATTCTGAGAATTATGGCTTCTTATCCTGTGACTTCTGCCTCAATTCCTTCATTTTCAAAAGCTCTTCTCACCCTTGTCAACCTTTTCTAGTTTCTGCTACAGTTTAAATACAATTGAGTAAATGACCTATGTCAGCGGCTCTCTTTCCCTTTACTCACCTAATTTTTTTTTCAATTTCTTTGCTATCTAACTAAGCCAAAAGTCTGGAATAGTCTCTCACAACTACTCTGCTTTCATGAAGCTTGTAAGAACTTCATAGCCTGAAGACCATTGCCGATGTTCATGTGTGCATATACACATCTTTTTGTTTACTCATTTATAGTGGTTGTGTAACCTGAGTTTCTAAGGCAAGTACACTGAAAAAACGGATTATGAAATACTCTGAAGAGAAACCATTGCAAATGTAGCAGCTGCTAAGAATCACTATGACTTTCATTTTCCTTATTCCCCTAGAGGTTACTGTTGTTGCTGGCCAAGGAAACAGCTGTAGCCTGCTCACGAAGGGCAGAAACAGCCTGGAGAAGGCAGAATTGCCCTTTGGCAGTTCGCTGTCTTGCTGGAAAGCTTGTCAACCTTATTTACATTTTAATTTGCATGCCAGCCTCTACGAGACTTTATATTCGGATTCTGCTTTAAAGTATCTCCTTCACTATAATCACAACGACCTTTACAAGTCTGCCCCCATTACCCTCTGGGGCTGCAGCCCTGGCCCGCTGAGCTATCCAGAGGACTAGCAGCAAGAAATGTCAAGCCAAGCATGACATTTATCCAAACAGTTGGCTGCTTGTAAGATAGCTTTTTCTTATTTTTTTTTAAAATTGTTTTATTTTTATTATTTCCTGTAGGAAATTAAAGAGCGATGTGGACAACGGTGACATCCTGATGAAGGAGAGCACTCAGGGAAAATCCCTTTTCCGTAAGACAGGAGCAAAAAACTGGCAGCGTACATCATCGGACGGTGGGTACCCCTGAGAGCAGAGAACGCAGAAGCGATGAAAGTGGGCAGTGACTGATTACTGTTGACATTATTTTTACTGACAGACTGACAACAGAACTTGGCAGGATTATACCCACTGGCTAGTTAAAAGGAGCACTGCCATAAACATGCCCTGCCCCAAATAAATCACAGCACAGGCACAGAAGTACAATGTATGCATTAGCCTCCAGCCTGTCAAGCTGCTGCAAAAATGCACAGACTTTCTTACACCCAAAATATTGCCATTTGAAAAAGTACACAGATTGTTCAAGGTTTTATGAGAATTTCCTCTGTTGCACCTTTTGGTCATTGCAGAAAAGACTCTACAGAATATATTTTGATCAAGTAAAGCTTTCAAAGCCTCTGAAGTACCTCTGGCATATAGAGTGGTGTTTTTATTGTCACTGGCTAAACCCTGCTTTCTGATGAATTCATTGCTTTGGGATTTTCAAATACAGAAGCGTCCTCTTCTCAAAGATACAGAGAACACCTCTGGGGATGTGGATATCATAAACAATTCCTAACTTCATAAATTCTGCATTTCTGATAAATTTTCATATATAAGAGAAAATCTTCATGCCCTCTGAATATGAACAGCCATTCTTTGTAAGACTGAGGCCAAGGTGGGCTGTACTGCTTAGAGGTATGTGTGTCATAATTGGAGGGAAGGAAGATTTTTTTCCTAGGTCAGACTGCAGGGACAGAAAAGACCTGAGTTTCTGTCACATTTCTGCTTTTTGGGAGCATATCAGAGTTTTATTAATACATTCCACAGTATTGTAGGGAACCTAATTTACCCTTTCTCTCAAGTACCCACCTTAATGCATCATCACAGAATCCCATGTTAAATAAACAACATTGAGACTGAGCCAGCGTTTACCAGTCTTTCCAAAAAAGTAAGTGGAAACATCATCAGGGCAACATCTGAACTTTTACTTTTCAAGTTAATTTCAAGCAGTAGCTTTATGAACATAGTTGAGAGATATAACAGGAAAAACATGGACTGAGTAATCTTAAAGTGCAGAATAGTTTCGGGAAATTTTACGTTCTTGTAACTGTGGTGAAGGGACGAGGGGCAAGTTGTGTGTGCAAATTGTTCAGTCTTGTTTCATGTTGTGATGATGTTTTTCTGACTTTGGTGTTGGCAATTCTTTTTGTGATGTGAGTGAAGTTTGTGAATACTGCGTGCTGAATGTGTGGACATAAGAACATTTCTTCACTTTAAGACACAAGGAACTCTTGTGTTGGCTTCAGGTTTGAGGAGATGCAGAATTCGGAAGAATCGTCTGGCATATTGGTTCTCCTCAAACCTACAGATGCAAACTGACTCTACTGACACCAGTCTTTTCTGTTCCATAAGATAACGTGTTCATGGTAAGAGAAAGGAACTATTTAGTTTTCACTTGGTTTTGACTGCTTTGAGTGTATGACTGGTCTGTTTACCACAGGTCAGACACCCTTTATCACAGAGATCTGTCATTGCAAGCACAAGGATATATGAATCTGAAATGCCATAATTTCTGGTGGATGACACCATGCAGTCAGGCTGTAATTTCAGTGCTGGAGGTTTCTGTCAACCTCTCTTATGTTTTATCTGCCACAGATTCTTAACTCGGACAGTGCTGACCTAAGAGCAGAATCTGGCCTGGCTACATGATGGCTGAGCTGAAGACCTGGGAAAGAAATGGATGCATGGAACACTGAGGTGATGTCCCTATTTTAAGCCTTGCCATTCTTCATCACAATTTCACTACAAAGTTTTGAAGGCATCAACACGGACAATGACAAAAGAAATAAAAATATCTGGAAAGTCTGACATGCTGCCTACAGCTGAAAAGAAACTAAACTTCTGAAAAGAACCAGGATCAAAAGACCTGGAAGATGTCAGTTGGATGGTACTTCTATCATATCACAAGGCTCGTTGCAGCAAGTAAGGGAGAACAGGCTCTGCAACAGATCAGAGCCAATTATCAAAGTAATCCCATTTGGCCATAAAAATATCTAGTCATTTAATGCTGCTAAGCCTTGTTTGTAATCACAGAGCTTAATGAGAACAACTTCCACTGAAAGGAAAGAAGGGAAATCTCTGGAGTAGAAAAGCTGCCAAAGAGGACGTTAACAAATGAAAGTAAATTTGAGGTTTTAGTTTCTTGTATATAGGCCATACTCCACTCATAGAGGATTTTTTTTTAAACAGTCAACCCAACGCCAAAGCTGGTTTCAAGATTATGAAAGCATACTCTCATTTTCACACTCTGTGCCACGTAGGCAAGTCTCTCAAATAAGGTAAAGTTTCTTTCGTTTGAATGAGGTTCTGTTTAATTTCTGGCAGGCAGATTCCAGAAATAATTAACAACTATAGAGTGCTGAATAGCAGATGAATTTGTAATTCTCATTACCCACCAGTATTTCAAAGTGAACTTAAATTTTAAGCAAGCATTTGGCAGATTTGAACAAAGTGGAAAAGGTATTGGACAAAAGTAGTGTTGTTTAATTCAAATCTTGAAGAACAAGAATGATATTTAGCAGCAAGTGGGATCTAACATCTGGGAAGAGCCTGAGAAGTATTCTCAGAATACTGAGAAGGATTCACATATCTTTTGAGAAGTCTGGCTCCTCCTTGCCATGTTTGAGGCGATTTGGATATCATACGCCAAACACTAGGCAATGGGTTGGTCAACAGTGGATGGTAGTGTTTTATGTTAAAGATTTTATCCAGTTTACATTGTATATTCCTGAAGGAGGGATGCAAGGAAGATGGTTCTCAGTGGTTCCCAGTGATAGGACAAGAGGCAATGGGCACAAACTGATACAAAGGAAACTCCGTTTAAACATCAGAAAAAAAATTTACTATTCTAAGGATAATGGAATTCTGGAACAGGTTTGCCCAGAGAGTTGTGGATTCTCCATCTGTAGAGATATTCAAACCTTGGCTGTGAGCGATTCTGAGCAACCTGCTTTTGCTGACCCTGCTCTAGCAGGGGATGTTGGATTAGATGATCTGTTTGTCTTCCAGCCTTGACCATTCTGTGACTTTGTGAAACAACGGGTCTAATTCTCTGTGGTTATCCACGAATGTAACATACGAGCAAAGTTCTTTCTCCTTTTCTACTTGGAAATAAAGAGCTGGTAAACTGGCAAGACAATGCATGGTTAACAACTTCAGTTTTTTAGAAGGCAAAGAACATTAGAATAAATAAAATACGACACTTAGCTGTACTAGTGTCCCCTGGCTCACATTATACTCCCTGGTGACAGTGACTATTGCACAACTGAGTATGGCAATATACAAGTTTAATATCCGGCTATATTTAATATCAAACGCCCCTGATATTGGCAATGCCTACCATGGCTACAGGTCTGCCAGCATTTTCAAAGCTTTATAACATCCATAAAAACTCACGGAGTATAGAAATGAGTCAACTAGTACTTATAATTGCTGGCATTTAGCACCAGAGATGATGACTAAAAATCTATATTTGAAATACCTGGAGTTGGTGAAGTCCAAGTACTGGAAGATGAGGAAGAGGAACTAAGCACGGCATTTTTGTGAATTGAATATAATGAGCTGTATGCAGCTTGCTGGTGGTAGAACTTTTAGGTGAGCACTTAAAAACACATTTATTCTGCACATGTACTACAAATGTAGTCCACTATCTGGCAAAATGAATATTGTTTTGACTTGATTTTCCCTAAATGTAGAATATTGCCATGTTTGGCATTTGGCTTTCTGCCTTCCCTGGGGCATCATTTGCAATGGCAGGTGTCATGTGTCTCATGCTCAAATACAATCTGACAGCATTTCAAACAGTCTTTCCTTCCTGCAGTAACCAACACTACAAAAAATTAAGTAAAACAAAAATTTAGGGAATTAGTATCATAATGCCTCAGATGTTTCTCTGTCAGAGAAAGAGCCTCACTAAACAAAGGATGTGCTAAGATTATACATTAAATTTATTTTTATGTGGCAGTTTATGTAATTTATCTGGAAGAGGGCTGACGTTCCAAACCACACACTAAGAGAAATTACAATTTTATTGCTTTTTATCTAGAAAGAATCTTGATGCTTTTCACAAACTTAATGCAGTACAAACACTATATATCAATGGTATCCACCTCAAGGGTGTCAGTCACAATTATAGAAGTGCAGTAAGGAAACCAAAGAACAGAACAGTGGCTAAAGGAAAATAGTGTTTGATCTGCAGATTGTGTGGATTAATTTAACTACAACTTTATCTGAAAGACCTACAGATTGTTTCAGAATCACACTCAGCAAGAGGCACAGCCACCACAAGCTGAAGGACTGAGTCATCCCTCAGAGATTTAACAAGAGGTTGAGCCAGACCTTGACCATGTTTGTGTCCTCAAGCTGATCATTAATTTGTGTGTCTTTCGGCATATGTAAATGGTGTAAGATCACAATCAGGCTCTGTATGTTCCTAGATCGGGTCTTAGGTCTTTAGAATTCACATTATTTAATTGAGTGAGTGACTTCAATATTTGAAGATAAGTTATTTACTTGTGTCTTAAACTCAGGCTTCTAGTTTTGGCTGGGAAAACTAGCAAATTAAACATGTTTCCTCACTGAAAAATCAACTATTCAATCTAAACACAATTTGTCAATAGGGATACCACTTTTCAGCACAGCTGAACTCCTGCCCCTCTTTTCTCCCTCCCTCAAATGGTAGTTTTGGGCAACTGAAGATTTTCAGCAGTATCTATCTATAGTTTTATTCCTTGATATATTTTTTCCCTATTGATCTCCCTCTTTGACAAATATTTCTGTTTAAGAACAAGGAAAAAACAATTTACATATATAGGCCTGAAAACAATAGACATATTTCTGGTATTTTGAACATCACATTGGCATGAAATATCATGTATGTTTTGCCTTCATTGTATACTTTTAAGAAAACTCCTATATATGTCAAAATTCAGCATAGTTTAGGATCTTGGGTATGGTAACATAAGACTGGGGAAAGGAATAACAACTAAAAGAAAGACAGAAGATGAAAGTGTTATTATTGTAGAGATTCAGAAGAAAACATACCAAGAAGTTGATTTATTTCAAGTAAAACAAGTCTTAGTAAATTTTCTTCTTATGCTTCAAATCTTAAAAATACTTCCGATGAAAATACTAATCATTAACTATGGAGTAAACATTTTTCTAAGAATTAGTTGACAGGCTTGCAGACAATATCTAGACACAAAACTTCTTTCTTCCTCTATCAATCAAGCATACAAAAATAAATATAAACAGAAATTTTCAGTGTTTCAATCTTGATAAGTTTAGGTGCTTCATTGGCCAGCCATTGTTGACTCATGCTTTATATTAAGCATCTCATAAGAATGAGGTAAAATTTTGGATTTTCATTCTTATGAATATTGTAGGGCAAAAGCCAGACCAATCTGTCAGTGGTAGATAATCCTAAACTAAAATTTGTGCATGCATTTCACAGTAATTCCACTAGAAAAATGCATAAAAGTATGCAGTCCCTTCTGCTTTTTGTCCTCCAGTCATTCCACTTTTGCTGTTTCATACCATTCAATACCTACGCATTGAAATGAATTTAATAAAAACAAAGCAGAAATTATTCACATCTCTGAAAAGACAGGAGAAAGCTGACCATGAGTGTTGCCATTTCAGCAGTCAGGTGCAAGAAGCAAGAAATGAAGGAGTAAAAACAAAGCGAGATATTTTAGTGCAAAATACTTGCATCACATAAACTTACATAGGCTACTATGTAATTGCTGTCATAAAAATATCTGAATTGCTCCGCAAAGTTGTTTGAGGAACCTTGTAAAACTAGATTGGTCTACCATCATATTTCAAAGATGATAAAATTTGAACTGGAATAAAATAAACCAAACGTGAACAGGAAACTTTTCAATTACATTCAGTGTTCTAGAACAATTTCTTTAATTCAAACAAGAATATTGTAGAACATCTACAGAAAATTTTAGGGCTTTTAACTGACAAATTGCAAAATATTGTGAAATTAAAGCAATTCCATGCCTGGAAAACCTGTTTTGTAGGTACAAGCACTATCTCCTCTCTCCTCTGACACTCGGTTCTGTGTTGGATGGGTATATTTCACTGAAGTATTTAGCTCTTGTGGTTGTACGTCAAAGAGGAGAAATGCAGACAACTGCTGACAATGGCTGGGTTTCACCCAATACCACCCACTAATAATTTTACTTTGCATTTCTGAACTACAGCCCAACTCAAAGGTGGCAGCAGCCAGCATGCAGTGCCATTTTTCTATGCAATGTATATCAGAAACACCCACCTGAGAATGGCAAGAGTAGTCTGTGGGACATTAAGCAGATAATAATGTTGCCTGTTCCCAGCTTTCTATCGGGGATAACAGATTTTTTCTCAACAAGAATATTCATAGTGGAAGACAACTGATCTGCTATACACAAACTGAGATTAACAGTACTGTAAATAAGTAGAGGGAGAATAAAATGCATTTATATGAAAAGATACTGTATACTGAGGGTGATGGTATTTATGTTTATACCATATTAAAACAGCTACAAGCAGGTTGGTTTTTTTTTTAAAGAAAGTAGAGATCTTCTTCAGTGAGTAATACTTCCATTAGTTTTCTTATGTACAGGTAGAAACCTTTGCTCCTTAGTATTACTACCTGATCCGAATGTTTTTTCTCCTCATTGTACACATTACTGAACATAGCAAAAATGCTTATGAGAGTACAATTTATTTAAAATACAGAAATAAATAGCTATAGAAGAAAAAAACAAAACCACCTACAAACAAAGCGAACTGATGAGTTTTCCTGGCTAGTTCACTCGTTCAGTTTCAGCATGGGGCTGCATACAACACAGTTCAATCAGTTCTACATTATTTCATAATGTTAGAGGTTATTACCACAACACAAAGAAAGGACAATAGTGGGTTCTTAAATTAGCATTTGCTTAGCTCAAATGCCCGTGCACTATTCTGTTTCTTTAAAACCTACCACAAATATTATTGTATATTGTGCTTACGGAGTGGTGGGTTTCTGATGTCTTCCACCGGCGGTACAGAAATGAATTAGAAGGGACACACCATGTCCCACTCTGTCACTTTGCAGGTTCTTCAAACACAACACACTGACCAGTGTGATGTAAAGATGACAATAACTCTCAGGATTTAAAAACTGTTGTCAATCCACATTACACTCTCACCTGGTTAAAATAGTAGGAGATTTCTGCTAACACAAAGAATATATTCTGGGAATCAGGACTCCTTCCACAGTTTTATTGGGCTGACTTTTGAATCAAGTACAAATATAGTGACGCCATACGCATTTCTCTGTAGTACAAAATCAGACCTGTATATTAATATAAAGCTTTAGGCCATCAACCAATAATTTGAAGTTTGTGCAGGACAGAAGATAATGTGTCACTGCTGTTAAGACAATGAATGAATCTGCTTCAGATGAGCATCACTCCTGTTTGAATTCCGGCAAGTGGAATGCCAGGCGTTCTCCACCTTTGGTAATTGCTGGCAAGACAGAAAACTGAGGACCAGAGAAGGAGCAGGTATTGAGGAGGGCTTTCAGCCTGCAGTCTGATGGGATTACAGCCACTTTCATGTAGGGCTATAAAAAAGGATCTCCATAGAACCTTTTTCTTCTACACGTGGTCACAATATGGAAAAGATGAAAAGTGTTCACCTAAAGCAATGAAGTGACTTCTAGGGTAGCTCATTCTTGGGACATGTATCTAATACTTGCCTGCAGGATTCAAATTCACAGGGCCTTTCCTAGAGCTGATCCTGGATGTGAGTTGAATACTACACCTCTCTTCACGGACAGGTTCTCCACAGGTTGTAATTATTCTGTGGTGGAGACAGAGCCATAGCAACCAGCACCCTTCTGGCCATACATGTCCTCTGAAAACATGACGAAGCTCCGCTGAAAGTTGACAGGAGCAGCTTCTCTCTTGAAAAGGACCCTTGACTGATACTGTTCATGTTCATCATCTAGACAACATTAAATGTCATGCAGAAAGCAGAACATCTGTATCACTTTATTTCACTGACATGTGGCTCCTGTGGATTTCTGGTGCTGAATTCTCCAGAACAACCTCTATTACCCTGGAACACATCGTCTTTACCCGGGAGGTTCAAGGACAGACAGATCTGCTTGTCATTTTAACCATCTGGCAGCAAGGAAGGTACAGGGGTTATGCACCTTGCTTTTCTTCACGCCCCCCCCCACCTCATAGCAAAGACTACTTACACTAAAAGCTCTTTTTTCCCTCCTTTTTTAACATTAGCATAATGCATCCAGATGCCAACGCACTGAAAACCACTGAGGAAAACAAGAAATTGAATCCACAAACAAATTAAACTTAGCATTTATGAAACGTATTATGCTTGCAATTGACTGTTTCACTATTTTTATAACACAAATATCCTCTCCTGCTTGTGCAATCATACAAAATCAAAAAAAAATCTCTTCCTGCAGGATTAGACCTTTGTATGTGTTTCACTCTCAACACGAAGAACAGACCAACATCAAAAGGCACACTGTGTTTACGAACACACTCTCACTCTGCTCCAGTTGCCAAATTTGTTCCTTTCATGCACTGACTGTTTGATAATCCCTTAAAATGGTGTTTCTCTGCTCATGTATCTGGACATACAAAATGTTCTACAATTTTTCACTGTCACGTTGTCATCCTTTACTACGATCTGTCCTTTCCTCGTCATTGTTACATTGGCTCTTCCCAGCACTGAGGATACTACATGTCTAACCTGTCATTCCAACCCATTTTTCCAGTGAAGGACTTCTCCCTGAAAACACATCGCTACGACTGGGTCACAACAACCCCCGGCAGTGCTACAGGCTTGGGGAGGAGTGGCTGGAGAGCTGCCAGGCAGAAAAGGACCTGGGGATGTTGCTGGACAGTCGACTGAACAGGAGCCAGCAGTGTGCCCAGGTGGCCAAGAAGGCCAACGGCATACTGGCCTGTGTCAGGAATGGTGTGGCCAGCAGGGGCAGGGAGGTGATCATGCCCCTGTACTCGGCACTGGTGAGGCCACAGCTTGAGCACTGGGTTCAGTTTTGTGCCCCTCACGACAAGAAAGACATTGAGGTGGTTGGAGCCTGTCCAGAGAAGGGCAACAAAGCCGGTGAGGGGTCTAGAGCACAAGTCTTATGATGAGTGGCTGAGGGAACTCAAGTTGTTTAGTCTGGAGAAAAGGAGGCTGAGGGGAGACCTTATCGCTCTCTACAGCTCCCTGATGGGAGGTTGTAGCGAGGTGACAGGTGGTTTCTTCTCTCAAGCGACAAGCAGTAGGACAAGAGAAAACGGCCTCAATTAGATGTTTAGATTGGATATTAGGAAAAATTTCTTAACCAAAAGGGTTACTAAGAATTAGAGTACGCTGCTCAGGGAAGTGGTGGAGTTACCATCCCTGGAGGTATTTAAAAGACACGTAGATAAGGTGCTGAGGGACATGGCCTTGAGCAACCTGGTCTAGTTAAGGGCATCCCTGCCCATGGCAGGGAGGTTGGATTAGATGATCTCTAAGGTCCCTTCCAACCTGAGACATTCTGTGATTCTATGGTATAGTGGTGGACCTGACATTTCTAGGTTAATGGTTGGACTCAATGATTTTAAAGGTCTTTTTCCACCCAGATGATTCTATGATTGCCTATGTCTTTGTTTCCCACATGTCATGACTTCTGCATGCAGCTGAAAATTCTGCAAAATAGTATGCAATGTCACTTTATCAGTGTCTTCAATAAAACAGATACTTAATATTCAGTTAAGAGTTTTCAGTTCTACGCATTAGAGATTTCTGTACTCCAAAATCAGTATTATAAAAGTATTCCTCTACTTAAAAGTCTAGTTTGTGTGCATTTGTACTTGAAAGAAGAAAACAAAAGTGTTACAGGCACAGAAGTACATAAGTTTACACACTGCTGCTGCAGTCTCCAGTCCTGTCTGACACGGGCAAGAAGCACAGTTGCACAAATACGCAGTTAAACATTAGCTACATTCACTGCAAACTGAAAAACAACTCTCCAACGAGTAACACTGGGTTATCCAAGATCCTATTTCACCAAAAATGTCAATCATAATCTGCCATGAGTCTTCACAGCAAACCTGAAGGTCAGTACACCTGAGGTATTTCAGACCGAGGGGAAAAGCAAAAAAGATGAGTCCAAAGGCTAAGGACTTTCATCTAAGATGTCTTCCCCTAGGCATCTATATTTTACACAAAAGATAGTCTGAACATAGGTGCTTTGGCTGGTTTCAGCTGTAACCAAAAGGCAAAAGCTGAGAAATGCTCCTCTTGGAGAGCAGATTTCTGCTACTCAAGAGTGCTATGCATCAGTCCTAAAAATATTACCTTTATCCAGAAATGAACAGGAAGACAACATACCTCTTGGAGTTGTGGTGTAGTATGTTTCCAGCAGGATCTACCACAAACCACGCAGATGGCTGTTACCTGGACCAGCCCTGGTAACTAAGGGGATTTGAGGTATGGCGCTCCACGGAGAGCACTGCCGTCGCTTACTATGGAGCATGGGTCACAGCACCAAACTCATATCCAGATAAAACAACTGCATTCTTCAGACCAGAGAGGATTTAAAATACAATTCGTAGCCACTGTTGTTTTTCCTTCAGCATCATTCATGGACTATGACAACAAAAAGGAGTAGAAGGCATGCACCCAGGGTAAAAAGCGATTTTTGCCACATCCTCTGGCTATTTTCCATGGTTTTATCCGGACCGAATTTTGAAAAGCTGGTCTGATCTGTGCCCAGGCCTCCATACCACTGCCTGGAGACTGAACTAGTTGGTAGCTTAATTTATTGTGTTATAGCAAATAGCAAGTCTGGTGCCCACAACAGCCATATGCCCATATCATAACTTTCTCCTTTTTAGGGTTGCTTTTCCTGTCCTAATTTATACTTCCTCAGTTACAGTACATACATTTACATGGTTAATGTTCAGATAGCTGAGATTACACCATAGTGATGCATGCAATATAAATGCCTAGACAGATGGATGCAATATCACAGATTTCTGAAAGGAGGAGAACTTGCAAAGCCAAAAGCTCACACTTTAAGAAATCTCATTTGCTAGCACAGGGGTCACTGAAAATAGATCTGAATGCTTAAAAAGCAGCGAAATACTCTTAAATAAAGCACTGCTGACAAAGGTATACGCTCCTTCCTAGGAATAGGCTATAGTCTGTTAGACTGCCAAGAAACGATCTTCTCAAGAAATTCTGAGTTTTTTCAAATTTATGATTTATAAAGAGTAAGTGCAAATCTGTTCCACAAAGGAAGTCTGTGGCAAAGGCCACTTTGGCAATAGTCTTCATCTTTAAATAAAAACAATGCTAAAATGAGATACCTTATTAATTAAACTAGGATCTGTCCTGTAGCTTGGATGCTTCACGTGTAACTCATGGAATAGATTATTTCTAAGTGAGAAGTCACAACACAAGTTTAAATCACTATAGAGTAAAACAGTTTGGAATAATACCAGATGAGAGGTCTCTGGAAGGGAGTATCTCTCTCCAATTACTAATAATACAGCAATAAGACAACAGGTGCTGTTCTGCCAAGCCCTCCTGATATTTTCCTAAAACCAACTTGCCTCTCCAACCCACAGAGAAAAACCACAACAAAGCAGGCAACCGGCACAGAGAGACAGGAGCAGCGACTGCCCCTTTGATAATACTGCTGCTGCTAAAAGGAAAAGTAGAATTGTCACTCGTGAGCACCTGCCTCTCCTGAGGAGGGGTGCAGGTACTGCATGGCCGTGTTAATATTTCAGTTTCGTAAACTCTGTTTTTCAATTTCTTGCTGGCTAAAATAGCAAGAAAAAAAAAATTGCTGGCTTACTGATCTTTAAAGGTTACTGGCAAGATAATGTCAGCAGATATTAAAGGAGCATGCTTGAAAAGATGAAGAGGTGATAACGAAGCAAGTGATAATTAAGGCAAAGAGTCTAAAGCTGGTGAAATTCAAAAAGTCATGCATATATTAAGGAAATATACCTTTCCCTGCCTCACTGTGCTCTATAATGTTTCCCACAGTTTGTTTCAAAGTCTCCCTTTGCCTTTCATCTTACACATATTTCAGCACTGTTGTTATGCAAGATGGGGAATCATTCATTTTAATGTGATACTAAGCTTATTACCACAAAAACAGAGAGAGGCTACCATTTTACTGATTATCTAATTAAAAAGCTCTACAACACAAATTCTTTGCAGCCCCTTGCTGCACACAAAAGATTTAATGCTGCATCTGAAAAGCCACATGTACAAAAAAGCAAAGAATTTCTAAATGCTTCCGATTTTAGCTTTTTCTTTTTCTTTCTTCCTCTTATTACAAAAGCCACAGCTAGCGCTCTCTTTAACCGCTAATAAAAGCAATTTAATGACAGGTAGATTTGCTAGTTCGTAGCTTCTTTGAACACCCAACACGCTCACTAAAGGAAAGTAACTTTAGCTAGAAAAGAGATCCTCGCAGCACTATGGTGAATAATTCATCATTACATTTTTCTTTTCATCTCATTTTGTGCCAGTAACGCACACGACCGAAAATATTGCAAAATCTAAAAACAACCACAGACTTCCAGCAACAAAATACACATAAAACTCGCAGGCAGGTCTCCCCAGCTTATATAATAACAGCTTTAGCTCGACAGAACCCCCATCACTCACCGAGGACTGAATGCACTTGAACAAAAGCAGAGCCCCGTCACCAAACGCAGCTTCGCAGGACTCTTAATGCGAGATGCTCCTGTCTGCTGTTCAGTTCACACTTGCCTTTATAACTAAGCCAACCAACAACATTCAGTTACTGAACCTGATGAATTATAAAACGGTAGCTCCCAGACTCTCATATTTTACATCACAGGGGGTGGTCATCCAGCATACACACTGCCTGTGTACATATATGCTGCTATAACTCATCCTGATAAACACATCAGTGCTGGCAGCAGTGACAGTAATTGGTGCTCAGGATGTACAAGCACAAACCAATAGAGCACACTCCCACCTTCTGCTCTGTGCCACATCTCCACCTGTCAATCACTGCACCTTGTTAAGGTGGAATGATCAACTGCAATTCAGGGGAGAAGTAAAACTCAAAGAAGAAACCATCTGCCGGTACAAATTCTGCATTTAAACATTTCTTAATTCAGTAGTAAATGTAGCTTCAATCTCCTCTAAATACAGTTTTCACGTTTTGTGGTTTTTTTTTTTTTTTAAAATCCTCCTAAAATCTTCCCTTCTTAAAGACACAGTTCTTGGTTAGTGACTAACACACGGTTCGTAACTTCCACTGTCATGAATGGAGATTATTCAGGCAAATTCCATGGATATTAGCAAGGATAACCTAAAAGTATTACACTAGGCATAAAGACCGTCAAAAGCAGTATACCTGTTAGGTGAAATTATGTGTACATTTCAAAAGCCTCTTGAAAAATGCTGATAGTATTTAAGACTGTCCTCTAAGATCTAAATATATATTTGTAATATTTTTCATTTCTCTAGTGTTTCCATTTTTCCATATCTTTGCATTGTTTTTAAAGTAAATGCATCAATACAAAACAACAGAATCAAACAGCTAAAACGTAGACCCATTAATACGAACAATTAAACTAAACATTTTCAAATGGGTTTAATTATGGCAATAACAAAAACAATTGTTGCATACGCCACAGATTAACACTCACATTTAGCCCTTAACAAGCAAAACCGGTAATGGTAACACAGAGCCAGGGATCAGCCCTAGGTAAGGGTCTTGTATGGCAAGTCTTTTACGATGGAGCAGAAGTTGCTCTTTCAGAGGTGAGCTCTGGGAATTTTGTACGTGTTCTACACAAACTCAGGGCTATTTGTACAAGCACAGTGTGTGAATGGATGCTTTATTCTGGATGATCTTCTGTTTCTACACTGCTGGTACTGACTCCCAGAGGGCTCCATTTGGAGCCTGAATTTGATCCAACTCCTTTCACTCCCCTTGCCTGTAAAACTCTCCCAACATTTGGTGTCATGAAAAAAGGCTGCACTCGGGAAGGTGAGCACAGTTGTGCGAGCGGTTGTGCATCGCCCGAATGCTTTTCCATGAACAACTGGGCTGAGGAATGCAAATGAAGCCTGCGCCGGCAGCCCCAGGCAGAAACCCAACCCTTCGCACCATCTGGACCGACTGATGTGCGTCACGATGTGGGAACAGGGTGTTGCATTTCATGCATAGCAAAAGCAAGTCCTATATATACCCCTTTTCTCTCATCCTCAGCTGCTTGTCCCCTCCCCATTCCTCATTCATCTCTTTGTGTTCCTCACCTTCACTATCCCAGAAAAAATTCATGGAAGGCCAGAGGCACGAGCAGTGTTTCTGCATGTGCTTCTGGCTCTTACTACACAGTGGCTTGTATGAAGGAGAAGATGCGTAGGGTTGGGTGGCAGAATGTGGGGGAGACATATCAGGACTTAATAAGAGTAATAGTTTTGATGTCTCTGTCTTTCTCCGAGGAAAGGGCGGCTGAGATCCAATAATTGGATTCTCCAGTGATGCTGACTGGGAATAATCCGATACGGGCAGAAAATATTCCAAACGACAGATCCTGGCTCATTGAGAAGCAGCAAAAAGATCTGTTGCCACTGGCTTTTACAGCCAAATTCTATTCTCATGGGTTTACACATTTCACTTGTAAATCATGGAGGTTCTCTAAAATGGACCAAGCACTACAGTTTGTTGTCCTATGCACTAATTAGAGTTTTCTGACCTATTTTTCATAAAAGACAGTTTCAAACCATGTGTGCCAGAATGCCCCAAATTGCATCTATTTTCTTTCTTTGTTTCACCTTAACCTTTCAGGTTTGAAGAGCTTCCCAAGAATCCATATAAACAGGACACTGTCTTACAGTAGTTTGATGCAGTGTGACTAAGACACAAGCGATGACACTTGACTGAATCTCTTTGAATAACATTCGCCCTAAAATTCAGCTAACATTTACTGAAATACAGGTTTGTCAGACTGACCAATATCATGCTAACATAAGACACTGCGATATTTCATAGCTGTGTGTAGGTGGCATGCATAAACCACACTCGGTAGTATTACGAAAGAGCCATAATTCCAAGAAAAATTGCTACCCCACTTCACACTTACTTTCAGTTTTTAATTAGTTATCTTGGCTTCCATGTTACTTTTCCGTGGGAAATATTTTGTAGCTGATACTGCCATGATATTCAGCAGCGTGGTGCTCTGTAAAACTACTACCTTCTCCGTGAATGGATACGTTCATGGCACAGCCCATGTCCTCGGGGCTCTGCTCATACGTTCTGGTGCAGAATGTGAGATTTCACATCCGAACTTACTCACATCACTGATAGGTGTGTGAAAATCCCATATGGCTGCCAGATTTCTGTATATCTACACATACATGGAGTAGGTATTTTTAAGGCATTTGTTACAAACACATTTGGTATTGACTTTGGGGTTCTTTGCTTCAAGCCGCAAACTAGAAATGATCTAAAAATGGAAAAGTAAGATAAAAGTGCTCCCATTTGCTGCCAAAACATGACTTCTATCTTCCGTAGTCACAAGGACTGTATTGACTACACATCATAGACATCGTATTTGCTACCTAAAGTGAACAGACAGATCACTGGGGAAAAATCAGGGCATTCAGCCGGAATAACAAGAGTCGTTACGTTTTCCGCTCAAGAAGCAGCCAAGGAAACTTCAAATTAAGAGTAACTACACACAGATTTGATACTATCGAGGTCACAAATTAGCTAGTACAGTTAACTCGCACCTCAGTGAAGCAAAACTTGATCTCCAGAATCTCCACTGTGTGGACACAGAGATGCAGGTAAATAAACATGCACCAACAGAGATCATTTCCAAGTTACACCAGACGGTATGGGTGATCGGTACACTGGTCAGTAATTTTTGCCAGGTAGTCCAAGAAACCATCATGAAAACTAAAGAGGTGCTTATTTCATGTCTTGCATTTGGCAATTATGCTCTTCAATACCTTTAGTGAATTTTTGTAAGACTTACATCGGCTAGAGGAAGTGCTCTTTCGTCTGATAGCCTGTTGATGGCACTGTCAGTGAGTATCTCTAAAGCAAAGAGCCCAGCGGGATTTTAAAAAACACTGGGCACTCATCAGGCGGTAACATCCCGAAGAACAGTAATAACAGCAAACCTAAGCTCTCTAATGATCAGGGGATCTAAAAAACCTTTCTTAGGGATGTTTCTCCTTTGACCTCAGACTCAACCCATTGCTCTGTCTCAGTTTGAAACATTTCACAGGAGGCAACTTCTCCCGGGCCCCTTGAAAGACAAAACCCAAAATCTCCAGGGCTGCAGATCATTAACCAGGTCATTGCCCACCTTCCTCCAAGCAAAGGTACTAACTTAGTTCTCCCTCCCTAATTCAGCTAAAAATTGCCATGAAATTTGTATGAGCTTAGTTAATTCTGAGACCTACTTTTTTTTTTTTTTTTTTTTTTTTTTTTTTTTTTTTCCCCAGGTCAAAATCAGCTGAGCACACTGGTAAAGGTCTTATATTACATTTAATAAAGGTAACCACCAGTCTGAGAGAATTTCAACACCCATACTCTCTGAAGGGTAGTAGGGTGAGACAGGGTTGTCATTTTGAGTACATAAATCTGTAAAACTTTTAATCCCAGCTGAGATGACTTAGGATGTATGAATTTCACAAGCTACTCCACTCTCTGTGGTCTGGATCTAATGAGAATTTGTCCTTTTATAAACACACAGCAAATTAGTACCACACATTGAGCAAGACAGAAGATTCTATTGCTATAACCTACATACATCACGCATTACAAAATAAACAGAAGTGACAATGTAAATTAATTTAACTGCCACAGCAAGGCAATGGAGAAATTAATTTTCTCTCATTGTAGTACACTTGCAATTTCACTTAAGAACAGTTTTTAAATAGTTTCTGTTTCTAAGATTAATCCCTATAAGCACAAATGAATAAAACTGTATGTTTAGACTAACTGATAATTTAGCTGGCACAGGGTTTGAAGATGTAAAGGACTGTACAATTGCTCTTACCATAATAATATTTTTCTGAATTACAATACTTTTCTTCCTGAAGTGACATCTTTTTTTTTGCTGCAAGTGCAGAGTACAAGCTCAAGTCCTCTTTCTGAATGAAGTCTATGCTTCAAAAAGTACAGAAAAAAAGAGAATTAAAGAGGATATTCAGCTAGGTCTGAATGAACAGACACCCAAGAGAGCAATTCCAGCTGATCAAGGGCAATGACAAGAACTTGCTTTGCTAGTTAGGAAGGCTGGACTCTCTTAATGGTGGCTTCATGGTCTCAAGAATATGAATGATCTTATCACTAATAAAGAAGAGCTGCTAAAAGGAAGGAAGGCCAGATGGCACTTTCCCTAGAGCCTCTGGAAAGGCTGCCTGGATTTGATTTGAAAAGCCTTTTATAGCACCCCATGAACGTGGAATAGTACAGCAGCCCATTTATAAGCCAGTGGATATCTCAGAAGCAGTCTGAGACTTCATTACAGCGCGGGTTTTCTGTATGGCTCAGATTGGTTCAGCTGGTTAAAAGAAATGAGAAACTTGAAGGCTATAGTTCAGTAACCAGAACTGGGTTTTTTTTTTTTTTTTGATGTCTTGACTTTCATTTTCCCTTTAATCCTGTGTTTCCCATTGTTTTCTTTCTGCCATTCTCTTTTGAATTATTTAAATTTGTCTGCAGCATGATATTAAAAAAAAAAAAATCATAAAGAACTTATTAACTCCAAGAGCTGGAAAAGTGGCTCAGGATCCACTTTCTATTAGGTGAAAAATTAGATTCCGTAGCAAACCAGATGAGCATCCTTTACGCAAACGGAAGGTCCCCCACTCAACTCCTTATAAGCCTGATGCAGGGAGCAAATGAGTTAACAGCTTTGTGTGGCAAAGAATGTTGGAGCGACATGAAGATCCTCCTGCGATTCGCAGTTTAACGCTGCGTGCACTCTGGGGTGGGAGGAGTAGGTGGCTGATTTGGGGAAGAAGTACAGCACAGGAATGATACACTTGACTCCTCTGAGGATGGTGATGAAAATCTGTCAGCTTGGCATAGCCCTTCACGTTACCTACAGCAATTACTGACGCATGGAGAAAGTAACAGCTCTACACACGTCGTGGTAAGAGGCATAGTGTGTGGTGGAGAGAGCAGATCTGCCTTACTGAAGAAGCCCATGGTGGTGCTTGGAAAGGGAATATCCATGGAAAGGGACACAAGACAAGCACACAGAGGAGTCTTCATGAGAAAACTGTGAAATTCAGGCCTGCATTTGTGGTGGATTGCAAAAAAGAAGTGGCATCGCCTGAGGATGCCTTCTGCATGGATTGTGACAATGAGCTAGCACAGGAATCGGTACGCACACGCTTTTAGATTTAAGTTTTCCCCTCCTACAGTTTTCTTCCAGGATAGACAATTTGAAGCCTGGATGACTAACTACAATGCAGATGGCAGAGCAGTGTAGAGATGTCCATCCTAGCTCCAAATGAACTAGCTTAGATGACACCACGAGTGAATTTAACCTCCTCCTATTGAACTCTGCGGTTATGCTGTTCCTGGAGGCTGAACACAGAAAGCAGTTTGTGATCCAGACAAGCCAAGGAAGGTGATACTCAAGCTAGGTCTGTGCCAGCCATTCTTGCAAATTTACTTCTGCAGCTTTTTTGCTATTACTTGTGAATGTGCCAAGAAAGTATCTTCCAGCAAGGAAGAGTACATGCAATTGCAAAAGCATCAGAGTGAGGTATTGCTCCGAGAAGAAAGGAAGAAATAACTGCTCTGCTGGGATATGACAAACCCTCCTTCAGCTCAGCAGGAATCAGCTGTAGCCCCGTATGGTTCACAAGATGGCTGCAACTGCAGATTTACTGTCTTGGCTCTAAAGTCAGATTGATGAATTCAGCTCTCACCAGAAAGCCCTTGCGGTAAGTTAAGGGTGGTGATACCCTGGTGAATCTGCTTTGAGGGGACTTTTATGCTCCATGTAGTCCTGTACCATGTGGGCACTCTGAAGGCATGAATGGCAATGATACTTCACCTGCAGGTCAGCAGTAACTGGGAACAGGGAAGCGTCTGTCATCCCACCCCATTTGTATCTGACAACTAACGTCCACAGAGCCAGGGCTGAGCTGAGCACTTAAGGACACGCCAGCATTTTCTAAGGAGTGTGTCTAATGGGACCCAGGAACCAGGACACCGTCTAGATGCTCTGCTCTTGAACTACTTATAGCTTTAGGATCAGTTACGGTGGGAAAGTGCTCTAAGACCTTTACCCGAAGAAGTGAAGAAGTAAAAGAGGTGAAATATAAAATTATCCTCACTGCAGCATCAGTGAAACCCTACTGAAATACCTCACACTATGTAGATACAATATGAACATTTGGTTAATATTTCTTAAATGGTATGATGGGATTTATCAGGAAATAGTGAAGAGCTGAACAGAGAGACGGTGTTTAGGCTGAGCATGTGAGATTCTCAGCACTTAAATTTGTAGCTATCTACTTCTATGATCTGACCAGCTAGGTGCTTGAACTGCAAACAAATCACACAGCAAATAAAGGCCAAAATTACAAAAAAAAAGTTAAGAGCAGCAGTGGGGAGAAGGAAGTTAGTTGCCTTCTCTCCCTCGTGCTTACAACTCCGCAGCTTTTTTAGCAGAGCAACTTGGAAAAGGAAAGGCAGAGCAAATGCTGGTAGCTGAGAGCCTGGGACATTTGGTGCAGGGGCTGTGTTCCTGTCCGTCCCGGGATGGATGCTGCTTCTGTGACTCAGTTTCTCACCTCAGCACTGCTTCATTCAGGTACTGTGAAGATACATTAAAAATAATGATGTATTTAAACGTTAATGTTGCAGGCTGCCTAAGCATCTTCAAGGCAAATAGTTTTCCAAGAGCTGGAGAGTCCAAGCAGTGATTTTCTCCAGTCTTTTTTTTTTCCTGCTTTAAAGCACAATTAGGAAAAAAAAACAAAACCCTTTGGCTCTCCCAAAGTTAATATCGCATAGCAGACAGTAATATATGTCATTCTGAGGGCTATAAGAGGAAACAATAAAAAAGCACTGTCGCTGAATGTGAAAAATTAAAGGAACTTTTGGAGCTCCAGTTCTCAGAGAACACACTTATTGGCTTTTTAAATGTAATTTGGAGGTGACATATTTCAATGAGAACATCAAAAACAAAGTGACCCTGAGGTGAACACATGGAAAATGGACAACCCATACTGCTTTGTGTTTGTACCAAACAGGGTCTTTAGTAATGTATAAAAAGGCAGTGAAATGGTGGAAACAGGCTACTTTGAAGGAACCAATATGACCTTGGCAAAGACAGCACTGTCTGTAGTCCACCAAGAAAGGACAGGGCAGTTAAGATGCGTCCTCATGGAAATCGCAGCCAGTTTCACATCCTAAAAGATGTCCTAATAGGTGACCTGGTAAAGTATACTCTACGGGTACCATGATATTCTGTTGGAAAATAATAAAAACTACACCCATGAAAGTATTATTGAAGTTCTGAGCATGCAGAAATTAATTAGCTTATACTAGTAAGTTATCAAGGATAAAACTCTTTTGCTTTTTATCAGTAAATTTAGTTAGTTTTCCAATAATGATCCCATTGGACTACTGTATTTCAGTTCTCTCCCATTGAAATAAAAAGGACTTTTAGGTGGATGAAAAATGCAAATCCTGTATGTGTGTTTACACTACACTGCCTATATCCTAATAAAAAGAAGTGACTAGTAAATAAAGCTTCTCTGAATATCACTGACCAAATAAGCTGAGCAAATAATTTGCATCAAATGGTTTCTTATCTATTTTTTCCCGATTTTTAATGATTTTTTTGTTGTTTTCACAAATTAATGAGTTAGATGCCCTCTGCCTAGAAATTATTTATAAACATTATGTTGTTAGTATTTACAATATGAGTTTTGCATAATCATATATATTTCTCTGTTTCCTGCTTGGTGAGGTGTAAATATTAGAACTACATTTCTTGGGTAAATATTCCTACGAAGTGTGTTAATTATAAAAATATTACAAACAATAAATTCACCCAGACATTGGAAAGAAATTAAATACAAATAATCACAAAATTAGATGAATCTTTCAATTATATATGCAAATTTCTTGTGAAGTTTTTGAGGTGTGTGTTTGGCTTTTCTCAGAAACCTAAGAAACATAGTTTTGAAAGTCAAAAACCATTTTTTTTCCTTCCTATATCAATACAACATAGAATGAAAAATGTACTTTTATACTCTACTAGGTTTGCAGTTACTTGATTATCAGATCTGCATCTGCTTTTAAGCTACAGACTTGTTGGCTTAAGAAAACTTGGAGAAAGTTAGGGAAAAGCAATTAAATGTATGAAATCGATGTATGTAGAATTTAAAGCGTGTTAATATTCATAGAGTCACTTCAAGGTCTTTCTTCAAATGAAACTAACAGAAATTAAGGCCTCTGTTTTTCTGATAAAAGTTCATTTGGGATTTTAATATGCATTAATTTAACACAGTGCTCCCTGCAAATAATTGATTTTCTTTAACTTTTACACCTGGTTAAAAAAGTTAACATCTTCCTGTGGGAAAGAAACATTTTCTGGAATTTGATTAGATGCTGTAGCAAGAATTTTCTGACCTTTCCAAACAAAACAAAACCTTCTTATTTCTTCCCGTGTAGTAGTAATAAAAGAGACACGGCCTATGTTCAATTCATTAAAATTTAGGTGCATTCATTATAAAGTAGGATGACAGAGGGACAAGCCATTGAAAAATTCAGATTAGTCCTTAATATTGTACTGAGGAAGAAAAATGTCATCATACAGTATATAATCGCTGATGACAGAAGTGACTGGTGAGAACAAATAATTTTCAAAGCCAGTCTTTTTCTCTGAAGTAATGTTACCATAAGTGGTGTCCCATATCAATTTAAACTAACAATTTCTTTGAACTATACAATAAATATTACAACTGCAAAAATCTAAAGAATGTTTCCTATTGTTTTCTGCATTTGAGGACTCTTTCCTTAGAGTTGAGAGGCAGCCTGCTATGTGAAGACATGTCCTGTATGTATTGAACATTATTGGGACCAGAACAATTTTACAGTTCACTTGTTAAGTCTGGGTGAAACTTGACGAAAGACTTAGCGATCTAACTTTGCCAAAAGGAACTTTATCTCTGCAGCTTCATGCTAACGTATGAAGCAAGAAAAATGGCACAGTTTTTCTGTTTACAGTTTCTCCAGTTCTCTATTTCTGGAGATCTTTGATTCTAACCATAACAAATTAATGAATATTTTGCATTCTGGCACTTTTTTCTTTTTTTTTTTTTGTTATTTTTCAGTCAGGTTTTCTAGGCAGAACTAGGAAATGGAGGTAGATAGGGAAAGCTGATTTCCCACAATTTATATATATTTTGACAATTTGCTTAAAAATCAAATACGTAGATTGGAAAAATCCCTGTGCAGCATACAGGTGGTGTGCACGTCCAGCCTGGGGACAATGCATCAGAACTGCTCAGTGTGGATGAGCACATCATCCACAGCCCAGGTGGGAGCTCACCAGGAGAACAGAGCTACTAGGAACCAGAAATCCACCTGGGCTACACACTTCTGCAAAATCATAACATCCTACCAAAAGGTACCCTACCAAAACACCTGGAGAGGTTGCCAACGCACCAAACCTGTCAGTGTTTGAGAGGCATTTAGACAATGTCCTTAACAACATGTTTTAACTCTCAGTCAGCACTGTAGTGGTCAGGCAGTTGGACTACATGATTCTTGTAGGTCCCTTCCAGCTGAAATAGTCTATTCAAAATAGTAATGTCAGCAACAAAATAATGATTGTTGGGACAATTAGGATTTTTTTTCTGCAAAGGAAGCTACACTCTTAATGACTGCCCCAGGAGTTAAATGTCCAGAAACATTAATGTGTCTGGGCCCAAGATATTATGTTGTTAATGGTTCCTAAATCAGTGTTTTATGTTATAAAGTGCTCATTTCTTTGATCACTTTTCCCCCTCTGCAACTTGCAAACAATGTGTGTTTATAATACCCAGATGCAGCACCATGAGTGAACAGTTTCTTCTACAATATGACATTTATCCTTTCCAAACACAAGAAGTATTTTTTAATGGAGTATGTGACAAATCAAGTTGATCTCTGATCATTTTGCTTTCGCACATTTTGTCATGACTTTACTGGTTTAATACTAAAATGTTAACTGTAAGAGAGAAAACCAAAATAAATATCTCCTGAATAACTTCTCAGCCAAGTAGCTTTTGGGGCTTTTGAATGAGAAGGGGAAGACTCAGCATGGTTCCTCAGCTATTTCAGCCCAGATACCTATAAAAATCAACCACCTTGATAAACACAAACCAATCTCGTTTCATTGATTTCAGAAAGGAAGAGAATTAACAAGCAATCTTTCAATATATTTCATGTAAGTTTTCTAACCCCCTCTCTCACTTTATGGTCTCCTTTGTCAACAGCATTAAAAGGAACTCTTCTTACAGAAAACATGGGGGTTATCTGCTTGTTCTGCTGCTCAAAGCAACTCCCTAACCACAACCACCTGTCTTCTGCCCCCAATAATAACCAGCTTTTCAGAGATCCTCAGTTCAGGGCAAGAAATATTGTGTATCTGTCTTTACAAATACATTTTTAGACAAAAGTCTCATTTTTTTTTTTTTCTAGGAGAACTTTGATTTAAACATTTTCTGGAGAACTTTATTACCAAGCTCTATGTAATAGAAAATATTAGCCAATAATTCAACAATGCCTTTGCTAGAGCAGTTTTCTACCATAAGAGGGCTTCTAAATACTTATCTAGCTATTCTGAAAGGCAATTTTCGTTCAGAGGAGTCTTTACACCCCTCACACATACCTCCTATACACTTAAATGTAGACACGCTACCTTACACACATGCAATACCTGGCATTCAGTTTTAACATTCAGTTTTCACAGAATGGATAAGACTTGGGGTCCGTCCATATTAATGCAAATTAAGCCAGGTTTGGAGGATAATTTCGTAGTACTTCATTAAGATGTGGTCCCTTACTAGTGTCCTCCTGTGAGGAAAAAAATCTTGTGTCACTCTTCTACATATTATCCAAGTGAAATATGCTTCAACTGAAGCCTCTCAAACTAATTTCAAAGCAATATCCAACCATTATCTACACAGTTACAGAATTTCATGGTGAACTACACCGTGATATGCATTGTTAAATTATCATTTGTGTTTATCTAATTGATATCAAAGCATATCTTGTAAAAGATCTATTCTGATTCTCACAGACATATTCCATACCCTCCCGGCATTCAAGGTCAGGCTTGATGGGGCTCTGAGCAACCTGATCCAGTTAAAGACATCCCTGCTCACTGCAGAGAGGTTAGACTAGATGACCTTTAATGGTTCCTTCCAACTCGATGCATTCTATGATAGTTGATTCTCAGGACCAAAAAAGATAATTCAGGTTGGAAGGGACCTTTCAAAATTCAACTCACCCTGCCCCATGCTCAGAGCAGGTCTGCTTGCTCAGAGCCTTGTCCAGCTGAATTCTGAGTATACCCAAGGACTGACATTGCACAGACTCTCTGAGCAACTTCTTCCAACCTCTGACTGTTGTCATAGTGAATATTTTGTTTTAATAATGAATTGTAATTTCCTTTGCTTTAATTTGTGTCCATTGTCTCCCACCTTGCCATTTGTCATCCCTGAGAAGACTCCGGCTCTTCTCTAAACCCTCCTCTCTGTCAGCTGAGAACAGCAACAAGATGCCTTTTCCTTTAAGCACAAAGCTTCAAGATTTATTTATTTACTTGAAAAACAAGCTTAGAGACATTTAAAAGAAGAAATTGTGGGATTTTATTTAATATCTTATGGCTGTGAAACATCACGGAAGGATAAAATATTTGATGTCCAGTTGTGACCATCACTTTCCCCATCAATTTTATCTCATATCTCTTTTTTCCATCCTAATCTTCTCTAGCCCAGCAAAAGGATCCTGCAGCTGAGGAGAGGCACCACAAACAATTCTGTTGACCAGAGTGCTCTGTACATGGAGAAGAGTATTTTACAGCAGTTAAATGGGCTTGTATCTGTCTGCATGAGCAGCTGTAGGGGTATTCATGGAAGGTCCGTGCTAAGTAGCTGCATGAGAACAATTTTAAAACGCGGCGCATTTCCTAAGAACTGTTTTCAAAAGCACAGCAGGACTTGGAAGAAAGGTGGATTTTAGGTCGAAAAATTCTATTTGTTCCTCTGGTTTTGTTCACTTGGTTTTATCTCCCCATAGTTCATGAAACTCATGTATAGCATATATCAAAAAATGTAAAAAAAAAAATGCATTAATTAAAAATTTAAAAGCTATGTAGATTTATGCAAATGCACACATTGTGAAGCATTCAATCAATAATAAATAGGCGAATTAGGGGTCACCCTCAAGTTCCTGGCAGGCTGCCAGTTCAGGAGCTGCAAAGCCTGCGTGGTGCCAGCAGGTTTTGTAGCTCACAGCAGCATCTAGTTTCCTGGAGATCTCAAACTGAGCATTAGTTCCTGGTACTCTGACATTCTGGCTGCAGGGGATAAATGTACTTTAAAAAAAAAAAATAATAAAAAAATTTATACCACATGTTCACATTCTGCACTTCCTGAAGCTCTAATAATATGACGATAGCCTTTGGCTTCCAGTCAGCTCTGCTTTCACACTCACATGTGCTTGTCAGAAGCTGCAGACATTACCAGGGATGTCACAGGACCCTGGGCTGGCTGGAGCTGTGAGGTAGAGCTAAGACTTTTGGATTCAGAAGATAGAAGTTTTATTAGAATCCTGACATTTTTAATTAGCTACACCTCAAAGGCTGGTTATAATTCATAATTCTGATGTTTCCAAGATGATTCCCAGGCCCTGAGGCAGCTTGGAACAGCTCACATCTGTCTCACCAAACTCTCCTACTGTCCCAAAGTTTAACCTGGACCCTGGGGCTGGTCTTGCACCCAAGCTGGCTCCCAGACCATGTGATACTGAGCCAAAATGTGCCAGGGGCCCTGCCGACAATTTAACAGCAAAGGCAATCACATTCCAGCTTGGGAATATTGCCAAACAATATTTACTGCCATATATGCTACCAAAGTGATTATTTTCTATCAAAGAGAGATTACACACAGATTTCTTCTGGCTCATTATGGCCCTATGGGAGGAGAAGCTCCACACTGTAAGTCATTGCTGCTTCTAACTCAGGGACCTTCTGAGAAAGCAGCAGACCCCACACTAGTACCTCCTTGCTCTTCTCTCAAACTCTTGTATCTTGCACAAGCGCTCCAGGATCCCATCTTCTTTCTGTGATCATTCTGCCTGTCAGACCTTGAAGTTTCTCCTAGATTTTTAGCACCTTCTACTCCCCATTGTGCAGGAGCTCTCTCCATCTCACCCTAGGGGCTCCATCTGGCCCAGTCTTCTTAAAGGAACTGAAGATAAAAATGAGTAAAAACCCAAATATTGTCTGTCATATCCTAAGTCTTTTAAAATGTCAGAATTAAACCAGAATAAACTGATTCTCTATGATCTTGTCTTCAGAAAGCTCTAATTTTGGATCTGTACCAAGATGACATTTGTTTCTTCAAAATTGTCATCATCATCATCATCATCATCGAATGGCCTAGGCTGGAAGGGACCTTAGAGATCATTTAATCTAACCTCCCTGTCATGGGCAGGGACGCCTCTCAACAACAGGCAACAAATGGGGACCGAACGGGGATTGAACCCACGACCTTGGTGTTATCAGCACCACGCTCTAATTGAGTGAGTTAACTGGCCCCCTGCAACCAAAATAGGACAGTCATTCACCTCTTAGTTCTCTTGCAAATATAAAACCTATTTTAGCAATTCCACAAACATATTCCCTTCAAAGACAATAATTTCAGCACACGCTATACACCTATGGATTAAGGAATCAAGCACATCTCAAACAGGTAGCGAAGGGCTGGCCTGAAGTGCACTATCCCAAAACAGGACCCAGAGACGTGGATATTTATTTTCTTCCTTCTTAGTCAGTTTTGATCCAACTCTACTTTTGTTTACACACCTACCTTTTCTCCTGGGTTGCACGCCCTTAATGTAGGGCACAATCTCCAAGCTGAACTTCTCAGCTTGTCAGGCTGAATTTATTATATTATTCCATATCATTGATCAGCACATCAAGCATCTAGGTGAATGCTGAAAGAGTACTTAAAAGATAACAAACTATTATTATTCTATTCTCTCAAAGCTCTGGTGAAAATCCAGTTACCTTCTGGTTTCAAGTAAGAACCACAATTTTTGTTGGCCACACATTTGTACTCACAAGCCTCTGGGCAGAATTTGCCACTCACACAGTCCAAGACAGTGAAAAAGGAGTCTGTTGTCAACGTTTGCTGGGTTCAGCTGAGGAGATAATTTTGCCTCTGTCCTTACATATGGTTTGCTGGGGTTTTTTGTTTTTTTTTTGTTTTTAATTTGACCATTCAAGTGAAAACTACAGCAGAACTTGCCTCCAGAAGAAGAAAACAGAAAACTGACAGGCACTATTACAGTATGAAAAAATGCTGTGCAAATGGATCTTCCAATTCACTGCTCTGCCACCGCACATCCTAACGATCAACTTTTAGCAACAACAGAAATGGCTCTAGAAAGGGAAGGATAGGCTTGAAAGTTCTTCTTGGTTCCATATTGAAATACAGGCAGCCATCAGAAAAAAAAAAAAAATTATCATCTGGTGTAAATCAAAATACATTAAGTATAGAAAATTATAACAGGTTCTAAAAATATCAGAATATAGCTGGCAGGACTAAGAACAATAAAAAGCACTATTTGAGTCTGTTTGGATGAAAAAAGCTCCAAGTAATAGCATAGATCCATCATTAGGTGAAGTTAAAATTCTTAATAATAATGCAGAATACAGGGAACTATTCACTAAATACTTCTGTTTCGGTTTTGGAAAGAAATAGGATGATGCATTTTTTTTATGTGAAAAGGATGAAATACATGTGTGTAATTATAGAGCACTTATTAAAAACAAAGTAAAAAGCTAAATATTATTAACTGGGAATAGAAGATTATATATAAATAGGCATGATTAATTAATGCCTAAGAGTTCTTGAAGCAACAGATGAGGATACATCTGGTTTATATATTTTTCTCCTTAGTGCACCTTGGACTGCTGCAGAAACTCCAGCAGGCTGCAAGAATTATCATCCAGATGGGCAGAAAAGATGCTGAGGTAAGCACAGAGTCAGTGCAATTAAAGTAACGATCAAAAAAACTAAAGGTGGAAGTATAATACCATTCTCATGATACTATTGAAAATATGTCTCCTCAAGAAAGGTCCCACTCCTGGCTTTAATAAGATGACCAATTTAATAAACTATTTATGCTTAATAATGTTCTGTGAAATGTTTGAAGGGGCACTACTGGCTGTGTGCCGTACAGAATCAGTAAAGTCCTTATTAAGTTACAAGGAAATGGTTTGTGTCTCTAAATGTTATTTAAAAGCACAAAATGATTACTGAATGAAGATATTTTCAGCGGGGTTTCAGAGGGATATATGCAAGAACACGTCTTTCAGCATTTTCATAAATCGTTTGTAGAGGAATTTCTTGTGGAGCAGAGGTGCGGTATAACTTTAAAAGCGTGGACAACCCAGCGTAGGCCTAAACAGAGGCTCTGTCCTTGAAGCTGCCTTGGAACACAGGGAGGAGGAGGTTTTATCTGTTTTGTGAGAGCTTTGCGAGATGCTTGGCGGGAGGTGCTGGCCCCGGGGGGAGAAGAGGGGGTGATAGCCGCTTGCATAGTGGAATGGCACTGCCCAATAAAACGCTGGCGCGTGTAAACCTGTAACCGACCAACTCTGTGAAGGGGCAGGCGCGGGGACACTGCTGAACTGTATATATTGAGCTGTCCGGAGCAATAAAGGGAGGACGATCTGTAGCCATATTGGTGTGATGATCGTTAACTTGGCCGGCTCTCCGAAGGGACCCTCTTCATCTGGCGCCTGAACAAGGGACCCTCTATGGACGCTTAAATGCGGATTGCTTAAATGTGGGAAGACTCCGAAGCATCGGACGTGAGCCGATTTGGGAGCCGGAGAGCTGGAGGCAGGAGAGTTCCGAGTGTGACCAAAAGGGCACCGGAGACCAGAGCTTGAGCAGCTGATCAAGCCCCTGCCAAGGTAAGACCGCGATGGAAACAGACGCGGCAACTCGCCTCCTTGGTATACTCTCTAAGAGAGGAGAAAAGGTGGAGGAGCGAGACGTATTAGCCCCATGGGCTCAGAAACGGGAGAAGGTGAACGACCCGCCATTGATCTTTGGTTCCACGGAATGGCGTGAAGTAGGAGACTTTTTGTGGGACTGTACTCTAGAGGGAGGAAAAGAAGGAAAGGAAGCGAAAGAACTAAGAACAGTTTGGAAAACCGTAATACGCACTCTAGAAATCATGCTAGCAGAAAAGAAAGTTGCTGCGGCAGTGATCGAAGCGTTGTGGGGAGGGCAGGAAAGGAAAAAGGCAAAGGAAGAAACTCCCTGCTCGTCCCGACTGGGTGGAAGAAAAAAAAAAAAAAAAAAAAAAAAGAAAAGAAAAAGGAGAAACTGCACTGCGTTGCAGAATTAAGACTTTCGTCCTTGAGCTGAGCTCTTTCCTAAACAAGTGCATAACTCTTGCTTGCTAATTATGAAAAGAGACCCTGACCAGCCAGGTACAGCTCATGTTGAGAGCTTGTCCGTGAGAATGAAGATAAGACGCTTCTTGTACACCAGATGTGCATGGGAGTGAACGGGAGAGTGTGATCAAAACAGACCTGGGAAATTCTGCTCTCCCTGTGTGATAACAGCGTGATTGAAGTAATACTTGAGCTAATAAGAAAAAAAAAAAAAAAAGAAAAAAAAAAAAAAAAAAGAGGGAGAAAAGAAGGAAGATCAGGATGAACCCCTGAAAGAGATGCTGAACAAACTCGCTGAATTATCAACTAGACAGCAAGAAATAGAAGAAACCCTTAAACCAGTTCAGCTCCCCCACTACCATCAGCTCCCTCACTCAAGCCTGATTTTCAAGCTTGAACCATAAAGGATCCTTTGCAACAGCAATGGAGTGGTGTCATCAGAGACGTTATAATAGAGGGAGATTGGGAAGCAGCCAGTTCGATTGAGTGTCCTGTTATTATTAATAACGGACAAGGGACTTGAGAACCGCATGATCCTGCATGATGTGGCTGTGCAGCATCCTGTCACTTCAACAGCGCAGCAGCAACACGACCATGCACTGTGCCTGCCTGTTGAATCCCTTTGTTTCGCCCAGTGACATGATGGGACCCTGAGGTACCGATTACCAACGATGATATGGACTGGACTGGCAGAAGATGCTTACGGCTGATGGCAGAGCAATTATGGGAAAATGTGACTGTTCTCAATGTAACCTGTTGTATTAATATGTATCCTCTTTGCGTGACTAACAATGAAGCTTATATTGGTTGTGTAATCAAAGCCACATAGTAGGTGTTAAGGTTTATGTACTAACCAGCAGAGTGATCTTTCTTTAGCTAAAAGCAAGGCAGGGAAACCAGCTGCCTTTTGCTTTGTTAGAAGTGTGTGATTAAGGATCAAAGTACGATTTAGGGTGATGGGTGTGAGAACTTTGACAGGATGAATTAAGAGTTTAGTTAAGACATTTTTGGTTATTGCAGTTTTAATTGTTATAGGCTTAGTTATGTTTAGTTGTTCGATAAATATAATCAAGAAAATGATAAGCAAGCTAGCGGATGAAGCCTGGGTTGTCCAAAAAGAAAAAGGGGGATATGTAGAGGAATTTCTTGTGGAGCAGAGGTGCGGTATAACTTTAAAAGCGTGGACAACCCAGCGTAGGCCTAAACAGAGGCTCTGTCCTTGAAGCTGCCTTGGAACACAGGGAGGAGGAGGTTTTATCTGTTTTGTGAGAGCTTTGCGAGATGCTTGGCGGGAGGTGCTGGCCCCGGGGGGAGAAGAGGGGGTGATAGCCGCTTGCATAGTGGAATGGCACTGCCCAATAAAACGCTGGCGCGTGTAAACCTGTAACCGACCAACTCTGTGAAGGGGCAGGCGCGGGGACACTGCTGAACTGTATATATTGAGCTGTCCGGAGCAATAAAGGGAGGACGATCTGTAGCCATATTGGTGTGATGATCGTTAACTTGGCCGGCTCTCCGAAGGGACCCTCTTCAATCGTTTGGAAAGCTAAACCTCTATGGACAAAATTTGAGGACAGAATAAAGACTGGTAGAAAAGGTAATTACAATTAGAGACCATCAGCCCTGGTTTATGATCTGGTTGATTTGTTAAGCTAGTCTCAATTGAATTAAATCTGCCAGAGTACAACTAATTAATATGATATATATAAAGAAACAGAACGACAGCCATTGCTATGAATACTTGAAAAGAATGACTCCAAAAAGGATTTACAGTAAAAATGCCTGGGCAATACACATGGGTTAGGTGTGCTTAGCCTGAGCAGAAAAATGAGTAAATGGCAGACTGGAAATGTATTTGGGTACTGAGGACAGTGGCACTAAACCACTGAAGTTCTGTTGTCCTAAAATGACAGTGAAACACTGAGGTAGAAACCAAACCAGGCACAAACAAAGAAATTGTTATAAAGGTTTTCAGCTTGGCAAAGAGAAAATAAAGAATTTGTAACATAGAACCACTTCCATGGTACAAAATATTAAATACTTAATGGCTTTCATTTAGAAAGGCATGAAAAGAAGAGATTAGGAATTGGAAGACAGAAAAATCCTCATGGGAAATAATGCACACATTTTAATATCTATTAAAATGAATAACCACTGGAAAAAATTAGCACATGAATTGAATTCTCCATTTCTCTGTGTCATCAAATCAAACCAGGATGAATACACTCCTCAAAGACAGGTTTTGTCTTTGACTTTACCTTCATGGAAAATACAGGTTTTTTCCACCCAATTTTTGTCCTCAGCTGCATGAAACCAGTGTGAAAATTAAGAGCACATGATAGACAGGTAAAACAGAGTAGGTTATCCTAGAAAAATTACAACAATGCATTCCTTTAAAAAGCACTGAAGGATGAATTTTGCCTGCTTTCTGAACCTTAAATAGTCTAAAAGAAGCTTCAATTCTGTAATAGTAGAATTTTCCAGTATAGAAACAGTTTGTACTGTATTTTCAATACTTTCATAGATTCTCTTTTTCCTTCTCTCGCTTTAGAAGCTAAGATATTTTTGCTGCTCCTCTTCAGCCTTCTGCATGTGTTTGCTATCCTGTGGGTGCAGGTAACTAAATTTATGTGTCTAAGTACCTGATCTTGTGGATCCTAGGCCCTGGTAGTTTGCATTACAGCTCCCAAATCCCTGAACAAAATTTTCTTCAGGAAAAGAGAGAAACTGGGAAGAAATGAAAAGCTAAGGAATATTACAAATTCAGCTACTGTGTTAAAATAATTCCTAAATAGAGGGGAAAAAAAGAGCAAATGAACATACCGTGAGAAAGAACAGATTAGGAAATTAGCTCCCATTTATGATTCCAAGAATGCTCACAATGGTAACTTTATTAATATAAGCCAATAGGTACAAATGTATTCTTGTCTCGATTTGTACAATTCGGAAAGACCTATTCCTGCTCTAGATGTTTTACCTCTGTAGAAATAGAATCGGTGCGGACCTCTTCCAACATTACAGGTGTTCACCAAATATGAGTTTTACTGAAATGTTTATTGTTTTCATTTTTTTTAGCATTTAAACAGTTTTAGTTTTTCAAAAGCAGTATTTCAATTAAAAAAAACACCCCGAATCTTTCCGACACCAAGCTGTGTGAGGCGGCTGACACGCTGGAGTGTAGGGAAGCCATCCAGAGGGACCTCGACAGGCTGAAGAGGTGGGCCCAGGCCAACCTCATGAAGCTCAAGACCAAGTGCAAGGTCCTCCATCTGGGTCGGGGCAATCCCAAGCACCGATATAGGCTGGGCAGTGACTGGCTAGAGAGCAGCCCTGAAGAAAAGGACTTGGGGGTACTGATGGACGAGAAGCTCACCATGAGCCGTCAGTGGCACTTGCAGCCCAGAAAGCCAATCGTGTCCTGGGCTGCATCAAAGAGGTGCATGGTCAGAAGGTCGAGGGAGGTGATTCTCCCCCTCTACTCCACTCTCGTGAGACCCCACCTGGAGTACTGCGTCCAGTTCTGGAGCCCACAGCACAAGAAAGACATGAATGTGCTGAAACGCATCCAGAGAAGGGGCACGAGGATGATCAGAGGGCTGGAGCAGCTCTCCTAAGAAGACAGACTGAGAGAGTTGGGGCTGTTCAGTCTGCAGAAAAGAAGGCTCCGAGGAGACCTTATTGTGGCCTTCCAGTATCTCAAGGGGGCCTACAAGAAAGTTGATGAGGGGCTTTTTAGGATGTCAGGTAGTGATAGGACTAGAGGGAATGGATTAAGCTAGAGATGGATCAGTTCAGATTGGACATTAGGAAGAAGTTCTCCCCCATAAGGGAGGTGAGACACTGGCACAGATTGCCCAGAGAGGGGGTGGAAGCCCCATCCCTGGGAGTTTTTAAGGTCAGGCTGGATGGGGCTCTGGGCAGCCTGATCTAGTGGGGGATGTCCCTGCCCATGGCGGGGGGATTGGAACTAGATGATCTTTAAGGTCCCTTCCGACCCTGACAATTCTATAATTGTATGAAATTGTAGACAATTTTACTCAAAAAGGCACAGTGTAGAGAACCTCTGGAATACAAGCACTAAAATAAAGCAGCTAGAGACCTTCCTCCCAGTCACTGACACCATCATAATGGTGCTTTAAGTGAGGTCCTCATCTACCCCAAGCACAAGCTCTGTTCTGTTTTCTGTGTCATTCCTAGTCCCCTTTGCACCTTTTAAAGTATAACTTAATCCTTAATCCTCCACAAGCACATTAAGGTCATGAAATAAAATGCATTTGAGACATGCAGCTACGATTGGGAACTAATTAATGGTATTTCAAGGAAGAAAAAAGCAGGCAGCAGCAATGTGGTTTGTTCTTTGCCGCTGTAAGGTTTGCAATAAAAGGAGCAGTCACGTGGAACAAAGATGTTCTCTTGTAACCAAGCAATGCACATCTCTTCTGTCATCTACGATTGGCAATAATGCATGTCAGAGCTCCACAGGGCTTCAGGATAAAATTAGGCTGGCAGAGGTGTCCCTCTCCTCGAAAAGTGAGTTAGATACTCACTGCAGCAGGACCGGTTTTTGTCTTTCATCCTTGGACCACAACTTCCCTCAAATTCTGATCACCTGGGAAGACATCACACAGCTCTGATGAGCCAACGTCACATCTGCTGCTTTTAAGGAAGGACATTCCTGTTCTCTCTTTCCTTCCTTTCTGACAGGCCTAATGTTAAGCTGACACCAGAATTTGTTTGTTTGTTTGTTTTTTAAATTTTGTTTTTGTATTTTCCTTCATCTTCCGGTCATTTAGAAACCTGGATTGGCCAGTGTAGAGGCAGAACACCACAGCACTGCAAGGGAGCAGAGGAGAGCAAGAAACTCCAATATCAGTGAGCCCATTACATTGGCTTGCACTGTTTGACATAATTTCATATTTATGCTGAGATTTGATGATGCAATGACTTCTACGATGTCTACAATGAAGACACAATATGTCTGGCCCAGTCATTTACACTGCCATAATAGCCAACAAATATAAATCAGTAGATGCTTAGAACAGATCACATGGAACTTTGGTCTACAACTGCGTGTTCTTGACTGTAAAGGAAGTCCAGGGATAAAACTGGTTGCCTAAGCATGGGAGGCTGGTACCACATGCCATGCCCCAACCATCTCACATGGCCTCAGCTGCTGTGGGCTCCTGCACCATGTCTGCCAGCTCCATGCTCGGCCCTCGGGCACTGCTATCCATCACCCACCCAGGGTGTCACTCCCCTGCTGCAGCGGGAGCTGGATCACTGCACGTGTCCACATGGAGGAACTCAAATTTAGGAACCTTAATCTTAAATTGATGCTCAACCCTGATGTTCAACCCTGTAAGCTGAACCTTGTCTTCCACGTAAATGAGACAGAGATTTTCCCACATACAACTATAAGCCTAAGCTAATATTTACAAGAGATATGTATTTATTTTTTAAAGCTTGCAAGCTTGCATGTTTAGTCTAAAGTCAGTTTAATAAGAAAGCTTCCCACAAAAAAATATAAATAAGCATTTGGAATCTACTTCTATCTTATTTTTCTGAAAGTTTCTGGAACAGTTTTAGTATAGGATTTGATTACAGCAATGAGAAAATGTTCATTTACTCAATTCTCTGCATTTTCTTTTTTTTTTTGTTTTGTTTGTGTTTTTGTTTGTTTTGTTGTTGGTGGTTTTTTTTTTAAAAAAGAAAATCTCCCAAATTACATAGGTCAATATATATCAGAACATGTTTTTTTTTGGATTCTCAAAATTATGGAGAAGGGAAGAGGAAAATTCTCTGGGTCGTTTCACTTGATTTGCACATTTTCTGAATCTCCTAATTCTCAGGAAAAGAGATTAATTTTTTTCTCACTTTACACCTCCATATTTTGAAAATCAAGATATAAGCTGTTAATTGTGCCCAATCAGTTCCAAAGAGCTTCACAAATGATACTGACTTCTACGTCTCATCTACTGGTTGCAACAACCACCACGGATTTCTGAGGAATCACAGGATGCCAAGCATTGCTTGCTGAAATCTTTAAATACTCACCAGTCAAACACTTCTCTGAAAAAGCTCATTATGTCTCTAAAGTGTGGTAGTCTGGAAAGACTGTGACCAGCATTGTAAGAGCTCAGAAGACCCGCTTTGGGTCTGATCTGCGTAAACTCAAGAAGAAACTTCTTCTCAGTGAGGGTGACGGAGCCCTGGAACAGGCTGCCCAGAGAGGTTGTGGAGTCTCCTTCTCTGGAGACATTCAAGACCCGCCTGGACACGTTCCTGTGTGGCATAGTCTAGGCATTCCTGCTCTGGCAGGGGGATTGGACTTGATGATCTTTCGAGGTCCCTTCCAATCCCTAACATTCTGTGATTCTGTGATTCTATGATTTGCACATACTCACAACCACCAAACATTAGTTGAGAATATGGAAGTTAATTGGGCTGGAATGACAGTGACATGACTCAGGTTGAGCACCCAAGAGCTGAACCGCAATTTGATGGGTCGGCAAGTGGCAAAGGAATGAATTCCCAACACGACTGAGGTTACCACAGACCTCACTATATTTGCTTTAAAACATCATTTTTCACATTGCTTTAAATAATACAGAATCATAGAATCATAAAGGTTGGAAAGGATTTTTAAGATCATCGAGTCCAACCTACAGCCCTACACCACCCTAACACTAAACCATCTCCTCAAGTGCCGCATCCAATTGTTTTTTAAAAACGTCCAGGGATGGTGACTCCACCTCGTCCTTTGGCAACCCATTCCAGTGCTTCACCACCCTTTGGGTGAAGAAGTTTTTCCTAATATCCAATCTAAACTTCCCCTGGTGCAACTTGAACCCGTTCCCTCTTGTCCTAACGCTATTCACTATGGAGAAGAGGCTAACATATATCTCACTACAGCTGCCTTGCAAGTGGTTGTAGAGAGCAATAAGGTCACCCCTCAGCCTCCTTTTCTCCAGGCTGAACAGTCTGAGCTCCCTAAGCCTCTCTTCATAAGACTTACCCTCCAGTTCCCTAATCATTCTGGTTGCCCTTCTCTGTACCTTCTCCAGCACCTCAATGTCCTTGCTGTACTGTGGAGCCCAGAAACTCACACACCACTCGAGGTGCGGCTTCACCAGTGCCAAGTGCAGGGGCACAATCACTTCCCTGCTCCTACTGGTCACACTATTTCTAATACAAGCCAGGATGCCATTGGCCTTCTTGGCCACCTGGGCACACTGTTGGCTCCTGTTCAGCTGGTTGTCCAGCAACACCCCCAGGTTCCTCTCTGCCTGGCAGCTCTCCAGCCACTCCTCTCCAAGCCTGTAGCGCTGCTGGGGGTTGTTGTGGCCAAGGTGCAGGACCTGGCATTCGGCCTTAATGAATTTCATGATGTTGGCCTTGGCCCAGTGATCCAGCCCATCCAAATCTCTCTAAAAAGCCTCTTTACCTTCCAGCAGATTGACACTCCTTCCTAGTTTTGTGTCATCTGCAAACTTACTAAGGGTGCATTCCATCCCCTCATCCAGGTCATTGATAAAGATGTTAAACAGGAGTGGTCCCAGCACTGAGCCCTGGGGGCCACCACTCGTGACCGGCCGCCAGCTGGATTTAACTCCATTAACCACAACTCTTTGGACCTGGCCATCCAACCAGTCACTAATCCAGGCAACAATATGCCCATCCAGGCCATGGGCAGCCAGTTTTTCTAGGAGAATGCTGTGGAAAACTGTGTCAAATGCCTTGCTAAAGTCAAGGTAGACAACATCCACAGCCTCTCTCTCATCCAGTGATCAGGTCAGCCTGTCATAGAAGATCAGATTAGTCAAACAGGACCTGACTTTTATGAACCTGTGCTGACTGGGCCTGATCACCTGCTTATCCTGCATGTGCCTTATAATACAGCTCAAGATGATCTGCTCCATCAGCTTTCCTGGGACCAAAGTTAAACTGCCAGGCCTGTAATTCCCTGGATAATCCTTCCATCTCTTCTTATATATGGGGGTAACATCACCTGACTTCCAACCTGAGGGGACCTCTCCAGTCAGCCAGGACTGCTGATAAATGATGGAGAGTGCCTTGGTGATCCCTGCTGCCAGCTCCCTCAGCACTCTTGGGTGCATCCCATCTGGCCCCATAGAGTTGTGTACATCTAAATGTTGCAGCAGGGCAGTGACCATTTCCTGCTGAATATGAGTATGTAGTAACATGCACCTACAGGCAACTTCAAAAATCCAACCGAAACACTTCTCTGCCCACATGTTTCTTCTTCAAAAGGTGAGATGAGAAGAACCATTGCTGGCATATGTTAGCTACGCTAATTAATGCAGACCTGCAAGGTGTTTTGAAATTGCAGTGACGACACAAAAATCACCAGTTTAAAGACATGTAAAATCAGCAGCCCTTTTTTAAAAGCTTTTGGTGTTGTCTGCCATTTGGATACACGATATTATACAATTCATGCCTCCACTAAAGGAGTCCGATGATAACCACAGACAAGATCTCAGTTTTATACAACTGGGTAATCATGTTCAACCTCAGCCAGCACACATAAAAATGAGTAATTTATTTTCTAAATGGGGTGTTAAGAGAGAACTCTTCCTACAGCTATTGTCCTACAAACATCTGATTTCTGGACACAGTGGTTTTATTGCATGGTCTGAATAGCACCACTTCTGCTAAAGCTTAGGAAAAAAGTATTTTCAGGATTGCTGCTGCCACAATAGCATTTTTGATGGAATAAATGAAACAGATGAAAGTCATGAGTCAATTCACATTACAGGCAAAACAACTTCTCATCTGCCTAAATACACCATGTAGACACACTTTAAATTATGAGCATTTTGTGTTTTGCTTTGTTTTGCATTTTTGGTTTGATTTTTTTTTATTTCTCTGGCAAGTCAATTCACCACCACAAAATGGAGAAATGAGCATTTGATGGGAAATGCAGGGAGAAGACAGCAGCTGCTTGATAAAATAGGAACAGAAAACAAATGATAAATCCGACTTTGCAAAACAGTTAAGCAGCTCTATGGCTCAGTCACAACCTTGGACAAGGCCAGCATAAAAAGTTACGTAAAAAATAAAAAAAAAGCTTAAATGATCTCCACTCCAAAAGTTTGAGTAGTTGGAGTCTAAAGATGCACAGTATCCAGTCAAATTTGGAAAAGTATTTATGTAGGTGTCTAACCTGAAATCAGTAGTTGTTACTCAACACATGTTTGGTAGATTCTCGGGCATGTTTTTAAGTACTTAAGAAGAAATATTTTTAATCTGGTCCTTAGTAGCCTTGAATACTTTAATATTTGAATATGTACCCAAAGTCAAAGATATACTTGCTGTTAAAATCTTCAGTCAATTTTAGAAAAGGAAAACATTCTCCTATGGACGCTGTGACCTAATGGACGTTTTTGAAAAATTTTTGCCAAAGTCTTCTAACTACTAAAATTATTTTTTTTCCTGACCTAGGTAGGATTATTAATGCTTAGCAGAGTAAATTCTATTCCACATGTCTAAATCTGCTCAAGCTTTCATATCATGTTTCAATTACTGAAATTTCTTTTTTTTTTGTCACTGGCAAATGAACTCTTGTTTCAGTGAAATCTATCCAAAATTAATTTTCCCAGATCTTTACCTTGATCAGCTTTTCCATGAGACATAGAGAACTGAAACAGTGTTTAATTTGGCAGTATGATTAGGCTGCAGTCCATCTTACTGATCATTATTGTCTTACTATTTTCCTTGCACTCTGTCTTCTGCCTGTCTGCAAACATCCCTAATCACATCTTGTACAGAAAATATAATTGGTTTGGGCAGGGTTGACACGTAGCTTCTATTTTTCTAAAAACCGTGTAGCAGAAAAGGAACGTGCAGTTAAGGGTCACTGGGATAATACAAATAAATAACAAAACCTAACAGCCTCTTGTCTTTGTAAAGAGTGAGCTGGTTCTGAAAAACTGATTTTGTACAGATTCGTGTATGTGCACACACATACATCTATATGAATCATGGGATTTATTTTATCTGGTCTCCTCACATTCAGCTGAGGGGACTTCGTCAAATATTACTTTGCAAATATTTAAAGATTGTTTCATCCTAAGAAAAGCATCACATCGGAGAGCAACGTGCTCAAACTCTCACAGGGCAGCCCAGCACTCAAACATCTGACGGGTTTCTAACGGACTGTGTGTCGTTCCAATCCAAACGCTGCCAATGGGACCATCTCGTCAATTTTGTTTGTGATAGACTTGTTGATGGATTGTGAGGGTTGACCGAAGGACATGATTGTTATTTTGTGAGAGTGATTTGTACCTGTATGGGGGGTAGTAATGACCATCTTACTTGATTGAAGCCCAGAGATTCTGAACCAGCCCATTGTGCCACCGACCAGAGCTGAGCAGGAAGTGCCCGGTGGCTCTGGAGGATGCTGTTTTCTGCAGCACCCTTTCCTAACAGGAACACTAGCTTTGAAGGTTAATGACAAATCCCACCAACCCACCTAGACTGCAGAAAAATTGTGCCTGTTAATTATTTCAAATGTGAACAATCTCTGTTTTTTTTTATTGCAAAACACATTCGCATGTTAAAAAATCCACATTCCCCCAAAACAAATAGGTTTGATCCAAAGCCCAGAGTGAGTCAGGCAGTATCAGATGGGAGGCTGGGGGTGCCAAAACCTTCATTAAACAGGAGAGAGCCTGATACAATGGTTTTTATGCTGAAGCACAACCTAAAGTGTATATGGAAAGTGTGTTGCCATAGGAACCACTTCCCTGAAATGAGTAGGAGAAGTGAAGTGCAAGGGGGAGAGAAGCGTTTAATGAAAGGGGAAAAGTACTGAATACTACTGCACGTTGCTATTGCCGTTGCCGTTGCATTCATAAGACATCAGCCAGATGTTAATAAGGTGATTAAATTCAAAAAGGCATAGGAGAAAAGGTAAACATAATCCAGTGACTAATTGGGAGGAAAAGAGCTCACTATAACAGAACAAAACAAAACAAAGCTACAGTCAGCTTTCCGTGCATACAGTTACCCAAGTGCCAACAAAAAAAGTAGAAAATCAGTTTCATGTAATAGGCTCCAAACCAAGATGACGTGTAAACTTCACGATACCCACTCACAAAAAAAAGTGAAAATATTACTATCAGTTTTGATTTTCTTGCACCAATGATTCTATGATTCTTGCAATTTAAAAACACTCCAAACAATTATAAATACAATAATTTCTAGGATTCAGTCACTTAGTCCATGCAGTGGGTAGTACACATGGATAACAAACAGCTGCCGGAGAATGTGAAGCCACGGACATATTCCCTTGGTATATATCGTTTTAGACTCCAAAAAATGAAGAGCATCGCCCTCTACTTGAGTTGCAGTAATAATGAAAAAAGCACCTCTAAAACACTGTTATTATCAATAACTACGTTACTAACAGCTAACAGCTCTAGGCTGACTAAAAGTAGAGACCTGCTGTGCTATGAATTATATACCTAGAGAATAGCTGCCTCCTCCTTAGAGATAAACAGATGAAAAACGGCGCAGGCTGTGGAGAGAGCAGAACATGCAGAAAGAAATGTCAATTATCTTGGCTTTTCTTGTGCAGAGTTAATTAGTGGGCAGAGAAGTGTAGGTACAGGGGCCTTCAAAGGGATAGTGAGGGATGAGGCGAAGATTAAGGAGGAAAGCAAACAATCCTGGTGTAAAGATGAGGCACAAAGACTAGGTTGGGGGAGAGGACAAGAGGTAAGACGACACTCTCAGAACTGCAGGACCTGCAAGGGATCGAGATGTCTACGTAGTGGTCAGGGATGCTGGAGGCCCCAGCTCGCTCCTCTAGGCTACTGCAGTCTCCTCCAGAGCATGAGAGAAGAGGTGCGAGGCAGGTCTTGCCTCTGTGGGGAATCACAGAATTGTTGAGGCTGGAAAAGCCCTCTGAGATCATCAAGTCCAGCCTATGTCCCAACACCACCACATCGACCAGACCAGGGCACCAAGTGCCACATCCAGCCTCTCCTTAAACACCTCCAGGGACGGTGACTCCACCCCTTCGCCGGGCAGAGCATCCCAGTGCCTGAGCACCCTCTCCGTGAGGAAGGGCTGCCTGAGACCCAACCTAAACCTCCCCTGACGCAGTTTCAGGCCATGAGATGGGAGAGATGGGGCAGATGGGATTCATGCCAGAGAGTGCACAAGCCTCAGTTAGATCAAGCCTCAGACTGTCCAGGTCAGGACAAGCCCTAAAATCAAGTGTGTCTGAAGCCCAAAGAAGGACTCACAATGCGTGAAAAATAAGTAGAGGAAAGCAAGGTCTGCCTTATGGAAAATCTCTAAGAGGACTTCAAATTAAAATGTACAGAGCTCTGCTCTAATGTGATACAAGATTAATGAGCATGGAGAAATATTCCTCTATTCTTTGCTTGCAGCAAATAAAACACCCAGAGATAGGACATTGGTTGATTTATTTGTAATATCGTAGAGGTGGGTTATACAGTTTTGATTTATTTCTTATATCAAAACTGAAATGCTAGAACAATGGCTATAAAATGCACTGCAAATACAAATTTTTGGTTGTTTTTTTTTCTTTGGTGACAATAGTTATATCAATAAAACTGTCAAGATTAAATAGGTTTTTATTAATTCATTTTAAAAATGAGCTGTGTTCTTAAACTGTAACCTACAGATCTGAATTCTTTGTTTAATTTTCAGGCAAAGCTTTTATTTTAGATCACAATTTGCTAAATAAGTGCTAAGTGAAACCTTAAGTTATACTCCCTATTTCTACTATAATTTTATGTTCACTGTAGAAATATAAGTTGCATGAATCACAGAGCTTGAATTTGTAGATACAAATAGTATCAAATATGTTGATAAATTTGAAAATCTGTAACAAATGCATATATATTTGAATATATGTATAAACTCAATAATCTGAATAATTTCTGAAACTGTATATTATCATTAAGCTACGTGAGATGCAAATAAAAAGATTCTCTACCGTTTAAGAAGTGCATAGAGGTGATTTGTTTTTCATTTTATACCAGGAAGTAAGGGAGGAGGAAAGAAAAGGATTCTACAGCCCTTAAATATCTACGTTAGCTGCTCAAATTTTCAAGGCCAACTAACTGTTTGAAGTCATGAGGCTTTGGCGATTTACAGACACTAACCATCTGCTCTTCAGCTTCCAGAAATCAACTGCGCTGAAAAGACATCCAAACCCAATATGAAACAAAGTGAGGGAAGCATAGCTAGGAACATCGGTAAGGAAAGAAGATCACAGCAAGGAACAATGGTAGTTTCTCGAATTTCAACGAACCCTTGGTTTCCTACAACGACATTAGAAGCTTTATTCCTGTGGAGTATGTGTTCTTTCTCATTAATTTCTGTGCTTTTAAAAGTCTGGTATTGGATCTCAGTGGCAAAACTTTGTCGGTATATCTGCGTCTCAAGTTGGAGATTTTTATTTTTCCTCCCAATTGTACATTTCAAAGTATTGTTAGCATTTCCTTTCCAAAACACTGGATAGCATTTAAAACAATAATGAAATAACTTGGTCTTGTTAAACCATAATTCCCGTAGCCTTATTGAATTAGCATTATCAGGTAATATTTCCAAACAGAGCTGAAACTGGAAAGTATTTCAGAAAGATACTCCATTTTCAAAGTTTATCCCAAACATGTATCTGAAACAAACCGGTCAGAATAAACTGCCGTAGGGTCCCTCTAAACTATATCTTCATCCATTACTGACTATCTATTCATCCTAACTAGGGATTATTATTTTTTCCCCTGCAGTTTTATACAAAGAATTTACATTTGCATGATTGATGTGATTGCAGTAAAAGCTCACTGACCTGCACACAACAGAAACAGCCCCTGTAGGGCAGAAAAAACAGCTGTAGAAAAATGACTGCCACACAGATAACCAAATAATTAATCATGATTAATGTTATTATCATAAATCCCACAGGAAGGAATAATGCTTTGCTGATTCTTATAAAGCATTGCCCTCAGCAGAATTTTTAACAGTGAAGTTAATACACGGTACTCCACAGGTCCCTCATCAAAATCCATCCCCCAATAGAAAATACAAATTACAGACTCCGGGGATCTTAGAAAGAAGAAAGCCCCTCGGAGTCAAAATCAACAGCAGGAAGATTCTGCAATGATACTTAAGTATTTAGTGAGACTACAGCAGTTAATTGGGACTACAGTCTGGTATAACTGGAACTGACTTTCTACTGCAACTAAACATGTGTAGCAATACGAAAAATAGCCACAGGACAGATTTCCCTTCTTATTCCCTGTAAGCAGGCACTGGCATCTCTCCAGGAGAGCAGACCCATGCACCACTCTTGCCGTGCCAGCACTGTCACTAAAATAGCCAAATGTTTCTCTAATGGAGCACAGCAGCCCATCACGTTGAAACTTTCCTGGTCAAGTGGAAATCACAGAAATATCATCTCCTGAGCTACACTTTGGTCAGAATGAGCTCCTACCATTGGAAAACTCATGTAAGGCTCCTGTCTTTAAATGACTTTTCACATGTAGAAGTTGCATCAGAACCCACGACTGGACAGACCACAAACTATGTTGACCATTCTCATCTGCCTAGGTAGGTGTTCTGCTCCCTAGGAGAGAACTTGTCTTAGATAGATGTTTTTATTCAACTTAGTGCATAAAAAAAAAAAAAGGCACAAGCTACCTTTTGATGTGCTTCCCTATCCCACCCCTTCCAGCTGCTGTCCTTTTGCCTCATGTGTGTCACTTGTGGGTTTAGCCAGCACCCATGTTTCACAGGTCTATAGAGCATCATGAATGCTCATGGCAGGGCTTGAGCATGCAAAGCCAATTAACAACATTAGTGCCTTCTACCACCATAGCCTGATTTCATTAGCTGCTAACTTGAAAACTGCTAAGACAGTCGGAGCTGAATTTCCTCAGAAAAATCATAGCAGTGACTTTCCAGTGGTACTGAGCATTGCAAACACACAGCTTTCTACTCTGAAACTACCGCTTGCAAAGTCACTGTGAAGAGGAAAGATGAAGACAGTATTTGGACCTATTGTTATCAAAGCCAAGGAGAAGGCAGGGAGAAAAGGTTACATGCAACACTACCAGAAAAAAACTGCAAATCCTAAGATATTCCTAGAGCATATGTGCACAAATCAAAACCTTTGGAAGCAGAAAGATCCAAACAATGCCACGTGTATCTCAGCAGCCTCTCTGTCCACCAAGTTATTTTTGCAGGAAGACTCCTAATTTCCCTGAAGTGCTTGGAACCAACCAGATGCAAGCCGGCTCTGAAGTAACAGCTATTATTAGTCTTCTTGCAACTATTACATCTGTTAAAGCTTCTGAGAGAATTATTTGCCTGTCCCCAGTGATCTGTTAACGCTCCCATGCACCTTCTGCACTGGAGCTTGCTGCTGTCCCATTGCTTTGGGGTGGTCAGTGCAGCCAGTGTGACCTTGACCTGGCATGTTCCCACACCCTGATATATGTTTGCATCTATCCTCCATTGTTATGAGGCAAGCTCCACTGAAAACAACCAAACAATTTTTTTTCCTTTCTTTTTAACCTAAATAAATTTATGTTTCTTGGTCCACAACGGCATTGCTCAGCCCTAAAGCAGTCATTCTTGCATCACCAGAACAATTTGTCAAATTGGCCTTGGATGTGTTTCAAAATCAGTAGAAAAGTACTGTGTAGGTGCTTATCTCTTTGTCCACAAAAGAAAAATAGGTAACTAAGTTATTTATATTTTATACAGCTCCAGCTAGGTGAAATTAATATTATCCGCTGAGTTCATTTCTTCCTGTTGCACTTGGTAATCCTTCACATAGCAGGGAAACTTCTGCAAGGATTGATGTTGAAAGAATCAGATTTTCCCAGAAAAACTCAGTTTGTGTTTATTAAAATAATCTCATTCTAAAAATCCTTAAAAATCCCAATCTCTTTACTTGGGAATTATCTTTCTTATTATGTTTTTTTTCCCCAATATTATGATATTCAGCTAGAAATATTAGTCCCTTCCAACCCCTAATATTCTGTGATTCTGTGATTAGCTTTATTTCCTAAAATTTTTATCTCAACAGCATGCAGGAGAAAACTTATTTTCTGGAAGGATCTAGTAACCAGCATTGCTGATAGTCGGGAGAGTTTCTAAGGAAAAGGCAATCCCGTTTTTGTAATGAATAACAATTTTGCAAATTTGAAAACAATCCTTGTGTTTCCAAGGATTGGTTTTCCTCCATGAAATGAAATTAATGAGAAATGTGGCAATTAGGAATGATGAAAGGATTAATTTTATGAAATGGCAAAATATGAACGTAGATGAACAATAAAGGATGCTTGCAGTGCCACATACTGGCACAGCATAAAATGTGTGTGGGAGGACTCTCATTACCTGCAGTTTCTCCTTCATCTTTGTATTTCCCCATTAAAATTGAACATCCTATAACTGTGATAGATTTAAGGGGTTTGAAGATACCAGGCTCTAGGTAAGATTGGTGGAGAGAAAGGAAAGAGGAAAATTTGCATTTCCGATGAACACACACGTGAAGTCAGAGATCAATTACAGGGATTATAGCAGTGGATTATATGCTCCATCTGCAACACAGGACCAGCTCTCAGCTGCCTCTGCCTGCTCCTTCCATTTGCTTCCTACCAAGCCATAGGTAGGAAGCAAAGAGTTCAGGTTACTTGCAGGGTGGAAAGGAAGTCCACCAAACCTTCAGAGCTAGACTTTCCTGTCATCTGTAAACTAGTTTAAGCTGATGGATGCATGGAGACCTACGGTCTGATTCAGCTTTTGAATCAGAAACTCCTAACTTGACTGAATCATACACTAACATAAAGACCAATGTGCACTTTCGATTTTCCAAAAAATAATATTTTTATCCCTTTTTTTTCCCCCCTCTAGCCTTTATTAGTAACTCTTAATCATTGCAGAATTGCAGTAAACAAAGCCCAAACTCACTGAGAAGAGCACAGAACCAGTAGCAGGGATACTTCAGAAGGACTTGCTAGTGATACAAGAATAAGATTCAGAAACGGAAAAGATAGTGATGACTCATTGCTTTTCAGTCTGCAATTACAATCTCTGTGCCTGGAAAGAATGGGGGCAAAAAAATAAAAAGACTGGCAATAGTCCAGACTGTCAATTCAATTCTGCTTAGTTAGGCTTGATGACCATGTTAGGTGATGGAAAACATAACACTTTCTCCCACAAGTGCTCTTGACAATATCTCCCTGTGTCTTAGAAGATAGTCTCTGATGTCTCTGCCAAAAAAAAATATGGTCAGGCATTAAGTGAAGTTAGGCTAAGAGAATCTCTCTCTTTGTTATCACATAGACATCGATTTTATGCTATAGGAATATATTATAGGGATTATCCAAAATAGAAGGATTTTATGAGTTTGCAAAATCTTCCATTTTCCCAAGTTGCCTGTGCAACATCGTGTTGTTTTTAATTGATGTTGTGATTAGTCACTGCACTCTCTCAGACCGTAGCTGTGAGTCTCTCTGTTTATTGCCAGAGTCTCTCTAAGATTTGTGAGCAGAATCAACAGGAAACTTTAGTCATAAACAGAAATGCAGCTGATCTGAGATCAGATTTAATCTTTTTTTTTCAGAGTTCATCAAAGTCTGATGTCTAGCAAAATTTTAGCTACGGATTTAGGAGTTGCACTAGCTACATATTTAGCAAAAAAAAAATGTTTTGAAGGTGACTGAACAGCCTCTCTATAGTAACAGATAGAAAAGTGTAAATCTGTTCTGTTGAAGACTGGTGATTCTGCCTTTTCTTAGTTCTTTGCTTCCGAATCTAGCCAGACAAATCTAGAGGACAGAGAGTAAAAGGAAGAGATGAATGACTTTCTGTGGCATGCTGGCTTAGCCAGGGAACCCACTTCACACTTTTTCTTTCCAGAGCTGTAGAAGAGGATTCCAGTACCTACAGCCACCCAGCTTACAGGTATCTGCTTTGTTACCATCTCCACACAGTTTTTTGGATTTCAATTTTATCTCTCTTTACAGTTCCTGCCAATTCATTAGGGAACAACACAGCAGCAAACCTGTTTTGAGTGTGAAGTCATGTCAAAGACAGACATCAAACAAGATCAGCCATCAGTATACTGACAGTCAATGAGGCAAGGCTTCTAGGAATTTGGACTTTTGGTAACAATAAATGCCATCTTTGTATTCTGGTTCACAGTTTCTTTATGGAGCGACGTTATTTGCAGTTATCAAATGTTGTGATCACCATGGCAACCCCCACTCACTTTTCTTACTATTTTGCTTGTCAATCTGTTAGAGGTACTGAGTCTTAAGGCACAATCCTGCAAAAGGCTGAGTAATTTTGACATCCTTCTTGCACTCAGAAGAGGAATGTTCCCAGCACCTCAGTAGAGAAGCTCAGCCCTTTACAATGGAAGTCATCCTGCCCTGCTTTGTGTTCAGTCTGTCTTGAGTTCAACCAGGGTGAGATACAATAAGCAACTGTATCTCCCAATGCCCCAGGTGCCCCAGGCAGCATGGCATTAAGATATCATTTAGAGATGGTAATTAACTAATGTAACATATTTTTTAAAAAAAGGCTGCTAGATTCTTTTGCACTTCTGTCATCTGTTCCTGTAGCATGGAGGATGTCCATCACTCCGACATGGGAACAGCAGAGGAGAAGGTGGAGGAGTGTTTTCTCTGACTGTCGATTTCTTTCTCATTTGTAGCTATTCAGAGTCAGAGCACTCTAAACCTGGATTGACCTGTCACAACTCATCTTCTCTTATTTCCTACTTATGATAGGAAAAGGGAAGAAAACAGTTAAATTAAATTAAATGGAGCTCTCATCCCAAAGCTGTCCAGTCCAGCTATTAGTAGTTCTAGGGAGATAAGCTTCACAAGAGAATGCCCTGAACTCCTGAACATCTATGCCAACACTCCTGCAGGATCTGTCTACAGGGCAACCAGGGATGCGAGTGCCACCCACACAGCCTCGTGCAACCTGTTCATGCACCAGTCAGAGCGGCAGCACGTGCTTTTGCAAGATGACCTGAAAAGTCACAGGAACACGTGTGAAACTCAGGTGAGCAGTCAGTAGCAGAATTTGTAGCTAGATTGAATATATGCATGTAGGCTTCTCAGTACCTTTAGATCAGGTGTTATCTGAGAGGTTATTATTGCTTCTACCACTCCATGTTGTACCATGGGAACTCAGGAGTGGGGATTTCTACGCAGATTTGTCCACCCAATACTTAGTAGGATAGGACTTCCATTATCTAAATGTAAACGTAAATGCAACTCAACTGGTATGTTGAAACAACTTACTTGTTTCACACAATGGTGATGCTGAACACTCTTCTAGCTTATGGATATTTTTAAGGAGCATCCAAAATGAGGTAAAGTGCAAGCCTATTTTGATTTAATGCGACTAACCGTAAACAGTTCCAAAATGCTGAGCAAGTTTTCCTCAAAACTCAAGTTTAGATGTTGTCAGATTAAGTCACTCAGCCATCATTGGGGATTAACATAATTTGGGAATTTAATGAAATGGAATGTTTGGAGCTTGAACAAGTACAAGAGAAATATGTAGTTTTTCAAACTTGAAAAAGTGATGAGAAGTTGCTGGATTTAACTCTTTATCAATCTTTCTGAAGAGCCTGATCTTATATCTTTAACACAAATATGGTGTATTCTTGCCCCAAACAGATTTTATTAGCAAAAGATATAAGTTAAAATAGATGCTAGATTCCAGCAATCAGGACATCCAGTTTATTAACAAGGTAGAATAATGAGTTGATTCATTATAATACAAAGGAATAATTAAGAAAACAGAATTCGGGCTATCAGGTTAAAATAATGATTTACGTTTAATGATGTTCCCTTTAAAAATATGTGGTGGGACATTCGTACCAAAAAGAGTGCTTACCCCGCTCCTAGCAAGCAAGCATTAAAATGCTGCTTGCAGCTCAGTAATGCAATATATCAAGTGAAAAGCTCTGGATACCTTGCCAAGCATCTAAATGTTTGAAATAGGAAATTTCCACTCTGTGTTACAAGCTGATCAGTAACCTTTCTGTAAAATCATTCTTGAAACATCTGAAAACCAGCAATCTGTGTTACCTGCTACAAAACCTAGAAATCTCACTGCCATCACCCAGATCTCAGCAATCTATTAAACAAGACTACCATCGTTCCTAGCTTCTGGCAGAGGAAAGCAAAAAACACAACTAAATGGTGCTGTTATGGCTCAAATTTGGGCCCTTTCACTGATAAAGGATAACTACATACTGGGCTGTACCATGAAGAGCATAGTTAAGGAAAGGGATAAACGCCTGCTATGCAGTTTCATGAAGGTACATCTGGAATACAGTCCAATGCAGAAGGACATTAATAAATTGGAGAGCACCTTGCTGAGGGCAGGAGAATTTGATATACAAGGAAAAGTCAAGGAAGCTGGGTTAGTTTGACCAGGAGAAGAGATGTAATGGCTTTCTAATAAGTGCTTACAGAGAAGTCAAACTCTTGTTGAAGGTACTTGGTAATGGGACAAGAGGCAATGGACACAAGCTGCAGCAAAGAAAATTCTAGTCAAAGATGAAGAAAAAAATGCAGTTAGTGTAGTCAAAAAATGGAAAGCACTTGGACAAGGACCTGAGCAGCCTCGCCTAATTTTGAAGGGAAGGGTTTTGAGCAGGAAGAAGATTAGATGATTTCCAGAGGTCCCTTCCAATGTAAATTATTCTGATTCTAAAAAACCCCTATGTTTCAACTGAAGTGAATTTACTATTACAAAAATGTCTCTGAATAGAACTATCTTTCAAAGTTTAAAACCAGCTGAATCGCCCATTAGGACATGACTAGCTATGGCATGTGACAGATGTACTTCACATACTGAAAGGCATTAACAACGGTGATATTGTCAAACACACACAAAAAATTAGTTAACTGTCTGGTACAGGACTGGAGTCCCTCTGAGGTACTGCACGTATGGGACATACAGCAGTGGTATTGCACTGAGCCAGTCACTGGGAATTCAGTTTCTAGATTTCACGTTTAGATTTTTCTCTTACCTATGAGAACTAGGCTTTTATTCTATGTATATATGAGAGCAGACAGTAAAAAGCAAGGAGAGGCAAAGATAAAAGAAGCAGAAAATGTGAAATTATTTGACTTAGTTATAGGAACTGGAGACAGAAGCGTGAGACATATTTCACCCAGAAAGGTAGTAACTTTTTTTTTTTAAAAAAAAACCAAGAAAGCTATCCTTTTGCTCCTCAGAAACCTAGGGAAAGTAAGGAATTGATTGTAAGGAAGATGACAGTGGATTGGGCTGCAAAAAAAAATTGAACTGACTCTCCTTGGGCTTTGAGAAGAAAGAGAAGTGTCCTCATGAAGCCTACTCAGGTTCCTTCACTGCAGGAAAGCTGAGAAGTGCAGCAGAGAGATGGGTGGGAACCTCACACAGAAGAAGCTGAAGCACCCCAATGATTTCACCAACAGACTCCCTGAAATTTGGAAGACCTTGAAGGAGACACTACTGTTGGAGGGGTTATCACCTGATTTCAAGATAGCATACTAAATATTGTCCTCGAGTAGGAGGATATTTCATCCTAAAGGGGTTGGTTTTGTGATCAGATATATAGATTGATATTTCAGATATTTAAGTTTTCCTGGTAACTTCAATTCTGAAGAATGATGACAGATAACGTGAATTGTTACTCTTGTCTTTCTTGGCAGAAGTCTGGCAAACTCGTACCACAGTTGGCTAAAAACTGCACTCTTCACCACAATGAATTTCACCTTTCATTAGCTGAGCTGATTTTTACCCCTCTGTTCTTTTGGAGAAAGTTTGACTGTGTATTTATGACTGGGCAAAGACATTACCACGAGTGAGCAACCTTATAAAGAACAGACTGACTGGTATGTTTGGCTTTGATGGGGGTCAGGCAAATATTAGAATTTGCAGGTTGGTCTAAGAGCAAAGTGTATTTCTACAACAATGAAATACCAGTTTTGATTATGCCTTCAGTATGGTTCCAGAAGGGGAACAAATTTGCAGGATTTTTTTTTTTTTTAATATGTATCTATTTGTTTAGGGAATAAGAACAAAAAAATGCTAAGTAAAAATGTCAAGAGTACTATATTTAGAAAAAAATCTACTTTGTGATGGCACACTGCACCTAATGTCATAAGCAACTATAATAAGAGTTTCTTGTGAAGATTATTCTTGAAAATGGTATTCACTACGTTTTCTCTTATGAATATTATTTAAGTGGTTATGATTACGCTGTGGAACCGTATGCCTGAATTTTCCTTCTACTGCTTTTGCTGAGTTTGGGCAAACCACAGTCCTTCTGTCCCCTGCCTTGCTGAAATAACAATTCTGCAGGCTTCTTCCAAAATTTCAATTCTCAGAGGTTGGTAGAAGTCTTTGAAATATTCAGATAAAAATAGTTACTGAAAATTTAAGAATTATGGCTATTGTGGCAAACACCCTCTAATTTACTTTCTAGAAATATATTTATCAGATATTTACTGTACTTTTATTTTCAAAAGCTTATTTTGTGTGAAAAAAGAACACAGCCATTACACATACATATGAATATATTAAGTCTTTGAAAAATTACTGGATGCTTAAGAGGTCTGGGCATCCTTGCTACTTAAAATGGGACCAATTTCCTTCTTGTCTTAAATTGAGGAGTATTTTAAATTTAAGAGCAGACTATATTCAATGGCAGAACCCCCACCTCCATAACTCAGAGGAATGAAAACAGTTTCAAAGTGAATCAGTATACAATACATTAAATCCAAATTCAAACCTTCTTCCAGCTAATTATATTGCCACAGATGGAGGTATGCAATTTACTGAGCATCTGTGCATAGCAAAATTTTGGACAACGTGGGTGGTGCAACTTTTAAATCGTACACATGCTGTGACTGAAGCAAAGCAAAGAGACTCATTGATGAGAGTTATTTTATGATTTCAAACAAACCCAAAGTATTGAATGTCATAGTGCAATTAAATGTATAAAAGCACAGTGGAAAGTCAAGCGCAGACCTGGTTTCATACTGGGAATTAGAAAAACAAATGTGTCCTTTAGGGTGATTCCACTCCTTTTGTGTAAGTCAAAGACAGATTAAAAGAGAAACATGTAGATAAAAACAAAGTGAGAAGCACAGCTGGTCAAAGAGCAGAAAACCCTGTTCACAGACAGCATGCCTTCATTAGAAAATGGACTTTTCTTGGCACATTTGCTCTCTTCTAGGAAGTACTGCTCACAGATTTCTTACAGCTGCAGCTACACCAGCTTATTGCTTCTCCTGAGGAGCCGCTACCAAAAGGTTATGATCAGGTATGTGGGCAACACTTCAGCTAAGCCCCGCTGTTCGGACCTGCTGTGAGCCAGCTATCCCAATAAAACTTGAGAGGCAAGGAAAGAAATAAATACATGATGAAACAGGCCCAAGCACAGCTATTTGATATCTAAATCTCTGACTTGTATTAACCAACAGTGACACAACTTGTGTGCTACTAAATGTGTGTCAATGCACCTGATGCAATGAAGACACAGAATGTTTTCTATCACTGGTATCTGGAGTAATATTTAGTGTGAGTACAAGTATAGCTCCCCTATAAATTCACTTCAACAATCTAATACACTTGATAGGGGCATCAAGCATACTTTGCGTGATTAAATCCAGGAGGGGGAAAAAAGGAAAAGAAAAGTCACAATCCCATGACATCTGCCCTATGGCCAGCAAGTGAGTTCAACTATGGATTAAGGGAGGGCAAACACCTTTCCAAGCAACCAGCTAGTGCTTGTGCTACAAACCTCCTGCTGTTGTTACGTGTTGTTGCTGGCTCTACACCTGCCATGGGAGCACAGATGATATTGATCTGGCATACAGTTAGGACGCAGGCACAGAGGGGTCATACCAACACAAACCTGCTCAGATTTCCTGAATATGAGTGAATCAAGCAGCCCAGGCTTGCAGGGCAGCAGCATTCTACATCATCTTACAGTAGGGAGTTTAATCCAGTAGTCAAAGCCCCACAGATTCTGGATTTCCTGAAATATCAGACCACAGCCGGTGAGGTTATGCCACAAGGACAGCACCCTCTGCTTAGGACAGACCCTGAGCCTTTCCAGATTCCCATACGAGTAATAGTTTCCTCTTAGGAAATAGGACTTACAGAAATATTACACCCGTGCAGAAAACAAGGACAACGTAGCTGAAAAGGGAAGGGTTACATCATTCATTTGCTTGTAGCAACAGTAGGAAACTAACAGTGAATTTATGCACAATAAGTCATGCTGAACCTACTTCTCATCTGGCTCCATGACAAACATGCTTCCACGTGCCATTTCTGCCTGCCCTCATTTATGCAGCCCTCACTGAAAGCTGTGGTAAGAGGTTAGTGGATCCCAGAGCAAGGAGCGTGTCCCAACAAACACCTCCTTGTCCCTGGTGCCGAGTGTTTCCTGATTTTTATGGAGACGTAATTTCTCATTGTCCCTGCTCTTGAGGTTCATTTTTGCTACAGTGCTAGGTTTTCACCTCTTGATCTGCCTCATTCTTCAGCACAGTTCTGTCTCCATTGTTGTGGATCTCAGCCTATTTGTTGCTGATAAAGAGAAGGATCAAGATTGGAATCACAGAAATTACAGCTGTAAGGAATACTACTTGTGCTTCTTCTTCTTCTTTCACACAGTTACACTCTTTACCTTCTATACCAGCAGCCAGAGTAACAAAATGCAATTTTGCAGGGTTTTTCTCACTGGCTTTTTATCCTGGTCCTATTCTTATCTCCAGTATTTTCCTAACCCACGTCTGGAGCCGTTTGGATGTTCCCTAGGTCCCATTCCCTTCTCTGTAGGGCAGCAGAACTGAATCCTGCTGGCCTTCTGAGAAGTTCTCAGCTGCATCTGGAGATGAATGCAAGCTAAACAAAGATTAAGCTAGCTACTTAATGAGCTTAGTGAGGAGAAAACAACAATACCAGGATACGCAGCTGACCTGCCATAAAAATCAATTCCATTTAATTGCCTAAACACCTCCTGTCATTAGCTGACAAACAATATAGAGCTGCACAGTGACTGCAAAATCTGTTCACTGAACCATATCAGGTATGAAAAAATTCATAAACACTGTCATCTGACTACAAACATTTGATAAAGCAAACTATGTATTTCCCCAATAAATTGTTTACCAGCATAAATTCGACATAAAGCTGCTGTAGAAGTATCATACAATATCATCTTCTCTGTGAAGAAAACTATTTCAGTCCATCCATGATTATTCTATTAATCAAATGAGAGAAATAGTTTGTCTATCCAAGAGTATCAGTTTCAGTGCAAAGATCAATGAAGGTAAAATGCTTTAGGTGCTGTGTATATATCCATGGTTACAGGCATAAAGGATAAAACTAGCCCATATCTGTCCAGATCATGGTCTTTGTGAAAGAAAATTTTGCTGAGTAGCTTTGAATATCTATGTTTATGGTCACTGGAATTTTTTTCTATATGGTATTTAATTAACAGCACCTATTTTTTTTTCTCCCTCCTTGTAGTCCACAGATTAAAGTAGCATGATGATAACCCACATGAAATGGAGACCATGCAGCACAGCATCATTTTTATGTCTGACAGTATTTTCAAGAACTTTCAGGTAGCTTTGTACATTTTAAAGTGGAGAAAAGTACTTTTTCATTTTTGATCATTTAACTAGCTAGCTGTTAATGCTTATATATAGCATTTTCTTGAAACGGTATGCAAGCCCCAAATTTGGCAGGATCTCAGCACCCAAATGTAGAAGAAAATACTTTTGAAGACCTCAGTCTACTGAGGAAAGATTTTGTTAGGTACTTCACTATTCATCCTGACATTTGAAATCTGGCCCTGCTACAGGTGCTTCTATGAATGGTGTGTTCCTTTGACAAATTAAGACTGTCTTATAACAATGCCTAACCCACACATTAGTTTTTAAAATGCCACTTCTTTTAATATGTTAATTGAAAGGGAAAGCAAACACCAAAAGTAGCAGAGAAGAGTTACCAGAATAATTGGAAAATCATAAAATTATAGAATTGTTTAGGTTGGAAAAGACCTTTAAGACTATTACATCCCATTGCTAACCTAGCAATGCCAGGTCCACCACTAAACCATGTTAAGCTTGTCCCAAGCACCTCATTTACATGCAACGTTGTAAGGATGCACCTCATTTAATGAAGGCTGCAAGGAAGACAGCACAGTTTTGTGTCGTCCCTCAGTGCACTATGCGTCTAGGAAGAGGTCAGATAAATCAGATTACATCTTACAACTATTCCTCTTTCTGTCCCAAAACATCTACTCCTACTGCTTAAGTTTTCTCACTTGTAACACAAAGTGTTGCCTGTCTCATTCGCACGGATGGAAAATTGCTTCCTGGGATTTTGTAAAATGTCTTAAGACCCTTGGCTTAAAGGTTGTGTGGAAGTGCAAATTGTTCTTGCCTTTCTCTGAAACATTGCAATATAACCAGTGGACAAAGGCAGAAAAGCCTGAAAGACTTGTACCAACCAATAAATCCTTTCTTAATAAAAACCTACATCAGCACTTGATATGTAAGTGAAAAGATAAAACTGTTGGTCAAGGAACACTGGTGAAAGCAAGTGATAAACAACAGAGTGACTGGATCTGACCAGTTCTATCAATTACACTGAAAATAAAACTAATGAAACCCAGCACATACATAAATATAGTTGTTGTAGTTGTAAATCTACTTAAAAACGAAAGGGAAAACATTTAGCCAAGTAAATTCTAGCAATAAACAAGATTGTAGCATTAGTATTCTGAAAGACCTGTTTCTGCTGAGTTGATTTGCATTTGGATGCAATTATACAACCTCTGCTCTGCGCTTTTTTGGCCACACTTGGAATATTGTGTTTAGATTTAACCCAGCTCTAGGCAAAAAGAGACATTAGGAAGTAGGAAAGAGTCCTTAGGAGGGCGATAAAAATCATTAGAGGCTGGAGAACCTGATGAAGAACAGGTGAAAGGAACTCACTTTGTTGAGCCCAGAGAAAAGACTTGAGGGCACCTAGTTACGATCTTCCAATACCTGAAAGTCTGTTACAAAGAAGATGGAGGTGCTCTCTTCAAGAGACCCACTGCAACAGGACAAGAGGTAAGGGACATGACTTCCACTGCGGTAGATTCCATCTGGATGTAAGAAAAAAATTCACCACCATGAAAAAGAATTAAACTTTGGATGATTTCACCCTGAGAAGTGACAGAATTGCCCTTACTGGAAATATTCAAAATTTGACCCGACAAGTCTTTGTACAACCTGATGTGAGGCCCTGCTTTAGTCACAGTGTTGGACCAGAAAACGTCCTTTTCAGTATGACCTTTTGTGTGATTCTGTGATTTATAGCTATGCAGTGATTGCTAAACAGAGTAAGTATTTGACGATGTAATAAGGAAAAACATTCTTTAATTTGGTGCATACTTTGTGAAGGCTATGTTCCATACATTTCAAAAGCAGTCTATCTGTTCTCAAATATTTGATGATATTTCACTGGAAGAGCCAGCCTGAATAATTTAAAAGGGATTTCAGGAAAATTCTTTTAACAGAATGCTCATTCATCTATCACCAGGAAAGAACCTTTTTTATTTTTTTTTCCTCTCTTGAAAGCCACTATAATTCAGAATCTATTCCTCTAACTTTCTCTATGCATTGTACAGATTAAGAGGACTGGAAATTTTATTGCTACTGTCACTGTAAGTAAAAAGAAATATCCAAGACTGATCTTTGGAGAATACCAAAACAGATGCTAATACATTAAAATAAAGATTTCCAAAGCATAACACAACAAACAGTACCAGAAGTCATCTGTACTGTTGGCAATTTTGTGTGCTTTTAATTTTACAACTAATGATTTTAGACAATCGAGTCAAATACGTTCGAGAGGTATGAAGAAACAACATTAACTTACTTAAATTCCTCATGGGTAAAAGGAAAAAAAAAAAAAGTTCATGGGAGTGTTCCCAGACCTAATGTGTGGATAATGAGCAAATTACTCTCCTCTCTCTATGTGTTTTTATAAAGGGAAAATATGTTTTCAGCATGTTAAACCACAACGGCACCACCAGCATCAATCCATTATGATAAAATAATCATCTCTGTACAGGGAAAATGTTCTCATTTTCTCTATGAGTCAGTGAAAAAGGTAAAGGGAGACCCAACACAGTCCCCAACAGATGTCTGCAGGGAAAGGATAGTTATGGCAGGTTTCCTTTTACAGGCTTGAATCAGTGACAATTCCCATTCCTGGGCTGTTTGTAGGAATCCTCTTTACACCCGTCAGCAGTGTTGATGCTGTCACGTCACATCAGGCAGCAGTATGTGGGAAAGATATAATGCCTCCTCAGGGAGCTGCCAGTTATCGAGCGGATTTCCTCAAGCCCTTCATTTCCCCAAAAGCTGTGGTCTAAAGAAACACAACTGAAATCACATGTCCCAAATTTCACTTCCTCTAACATTGCTTATACAGCTTTGGCAGTTCAGAGAGACTTGAAGTTGCTCTCTTGTGAGTGTAAACATAAATTTTGCTTGTATATTTGAGAAGATGAAATAATTATGAGTTGTGCCCATTTTCTAGCGATTAATAATATGAAGGAAGGCTGGGTTTTTTTTTGTGAATTATTCAATTGTCTTCTATTCGGTAGGAAAATAGCCCATTAAATTTAAACAATAAACTGAGTTTCCAGTATAAGTTGGGGAATGACTTATTAGAGAGCAGTGTAGGGGAAAGGGACCTGGGGGTTCTAGTGGACAGCAGGATGGCCATGAGCCAGCAATGTGCCCTCGTGGCCAAGAAGGCCAATGGCATCCTGGGGTGTATTAGAAGGGGAGTAGCAAGTAGGTCGAAAGAGGTCCTCCTGCCCCTCTACTCTGCCCTGGTGAGGCCTCATCTGGAATATTATGTCCAGTTCTGGGCCCCTCAGCTCAAGAAGGACAGGGAACTGCTGGAGAGAGTCCGGTGCAGAGCCACAGAGATGAAGAAGGGAGTGGAACATCTCCCTTATGAGGAAAGGCTGAAGGAGCTGGGTCTCTTTAGCTTGGAGAAGAGGAGACTGAGGGGTGACCTCATTAATGTTTATAAATACGTCAAGGGGGAATGTCAGGAGGACGGAGCCAGGCTCTTTTCAGCGGAGTCCATTGACAGGACAAGGGGCAATGGGTGGAAGCTGGAACACAGGAGGTTCCATAAAAATATGAGAAAAAACTTTTTCACTGTGAGGGTGACAGAGCCCTGGCACAGGTTGCCCAGGGAGGTTGTTGAGTCTCCTTCTCTGGAGGGATTCAAAACCTGCCTGGACATGTTCCTGTGCGCTCTGCTGTAGGTGATCCTGCTCTGGCAGGGGGGTTGGACTAGATCATCTTTGAGGTCCCTTCCCACCTCTAACATTCTGTGATTCTGTGAGTTTGGGATTTAAGTTTAAAATTATGCAAAGATCTTTTCCACCATCATCTGTTAAAATATACGTGGAATAGCAATACCAGATAAGTGCTACCTGTGGAGAAGTTCTATTATGAATTAAGATTTGGATGTGAAAATTCACCTAAATCCTAAACCAACATCAATCTCAGGTCAGTGATGATGCTATTTTACTTTCTGAGACTGCCTAGCCATATACACACCTAAACTCGTTAAACACCTCCTCAGTTGGGCAGAAGGTCACCTCTGGTCATGTACACCTGCTTCATCATGTCAGATGAACAGGACCCTGAATGGATGAAGTGTTATATTTCCAGATGACAAATGCATACCTGACCAGATCAGACCGGAAAGGATTGTGGTCCCTAAGCACCCAGTAGGATATAAGGTACAAAAGAACAGTCCTGATTTACATGCTGAAAGCCTCATGACTGAATCTGGACTCTGCCCTAGAACAGTAGTACTGTTATTATAAACTAAATATTTCACCTTGTCTATTTTGTCAAGTTCTCAATACAGCTGCAAAGTTGTTAAGCAAACCAGTTAGCAATAATAAATATTACTGAACAAAAGCTAGTGTGGAAAAACTTAGTTACTTGATATGCAGTGTAAGATAACACAGAAACCTTTTCTAAAAGTCTTATTTCTGATTTATTTCATGATGACTGAGTCTCCATTTGGATGATTTCCTTTTGTTTAACTAACCCGCGACACCCAAATATTAAAGAGTCACTGGTAGAACTTGGCTATGAATTAAAAATAAAAAAAACCTCTGTACTTATCAAAAATTCTGAAATCATCTAACTCATGTCAGACACTCTTAGACACTCAGCATTTCTGAATATAAAACTCATATTCTCTGTGATTCACAAACAACCACATCAAAGCAGTGGCTTAGTTTAGTATTAAGTAATATGAACACAGGAACTGCTGTGCTAAATCAGAGGTAGTCCTTCATATAATTGCTTTAGCGTAGTGAGAGAGACATCCCAAAGGGAACACAGCTGCTGTCTTTCCCAAATCTCTCCTGAATTTCACAGTATCTGAGCTGTTCTTTAAGCCTCAGCATTGTATTCTCCGATCACATGAAAATGTCAATTCTAATAAAATCATTGCACATTTTTAGCCCTCATCACAATGAGCTTCCGGGCTTGTTTGTAAGTGGGAGCTGCATTTCTGTCTCTGTATAAATGTCTTCTACTGCTGCTACCTGACGATCCTGGTATCGTTACTGGGATATGCTGTACCCTCAGCCTACAGATCCCTGCCTTCTCTGCAGACACAAGTGGGGGCTCTCACCACAGAACCTTCCACCTTGTCCTCCACTTTCCAGCACCAACACCAGCCTACAACAGAAGTAGTCCTTAGTCTTTAGTCTTACGAAGAGAGGCTTAGTGAGCTGAGGCTGTTCAGCCTGGAGAAGAGGAGGCTGAGAGGTGACCTTATCGCTCTCTACAATGACCTGACAGGCAGTTGTAGTGAGATGGGTGTTGGCCTCTTCGCCATAGTGAATAGCGACAGGACAAGACGGAACGGGTTCAAGTTGCGCCAGGTTAGATTGGATATTAGGAAAAACTTCTTCACCCAAAGGGTGGTGAAGCACTGGAACGGGTTGCCAAAGCAAGTGATGGAGTCACCATCCCTGGACGTGTTTAAAAAACGGCTGGATGTGGCACCTGAGGAGATGGTTTAGTGTCAGGGTGGTGTAGGGCTGTAGGTTGGATGTGATGATCTTGAAGGTCCTTCCCAACCCTTACGATTCTATGATTCTAAGTATAGAAGTTCTTGGTTTTTAAAAAATATCATGAATTTTGGGGTTGGCTAGCGGTTTTACTGCTGTAAATAAGGAAGTTAAGAGAGGCACTATTAGAGCATGAAATTATATTGAATGTTTTGGTCTAAGTTTTCCCACTATAGGGTTGTATACTTGCTATACCATTCCTGTTATGTCATGGAGTATCTAAAGGAAGTGCAGTACACACCTTCCAGTACAGTGGATGATATAGGCAATTTAAAATTCAAACTCATCAACTTAAATTCCATTCTATATGGATTGATTTTTTATTAACTGACAATCATGTGTCAGTCTCTGAAGACAAACTCACAATGTTGGAAAAATCTGGTTTAAGATTGCTAGTAATTTTGAAGGCAGGCAAGCAATGTAGAAAGTAGATCCACAGTATAAGGGTAAGAGTTTTCCAAACTCATCACCGTTTGTCCCTGTCCCATCTGACAAAACCTCACCTTCAGAGACCTGAAGCATTCTCAAAATAAGTAGTTAATTTGCATTTTTGCACTACTAAAAAGGTTTAGTAAACCCAGAATATCTAAAAGTAAACATAAGTTTTTTTCCTAAACCTAGCTAATATTATCTCCTTGGTGTGTAAGTAAGTCCTGAAAAAATAACTTTCCTGACACCAAGCTGGGAGGAGTGGCTGACACGCCAGAAGGCTGTGCTGCCATTCAGCGAGACCTGGACAGGCTGGAGGGTTGGGCGGGGAAAAATTTAATGAAATATAACAAGGATAAGTGTAGAGTCTTGCATCTGGGTAGGAACAGCCCCAGGTTCCAGTATAAGTTGGGGAATGACTTATTAGAGAGCAGCACAGGGGAAAGGGACCTGGGAGTCTTGGTGGACAGCAGGATGACCATGAGCCAGCACTGTGCCCTTGTGGCCAGGAAGGCCAATGGCATCCTGGGGTGTATTAGAAGGGGAGTGGTTAGTAGGTCAAGAGAGGTTCTCCTTCCCCTCTACTCTGCCCTGGTGAGACCCCATCTGGAATATTGTGTCCAGTTCTGGGCCCCTCAGTTCAAGAAAGACAGGGAAGTGCTGGAGAGAGTCCAGCACAGGGCAACTAGGATGATGAAGGGAGTGGAGCATCTCCCTTATGAGAAAAGACTGAGGGAGCTGGGACTCTTTAGTTTGGAGAAGAGGAGACTGAGGGGTGACCTCATTAATGTTTACAAATATATCAAGGGTGAGTGTCACGAGGATGGAGCCAGGCTCTTCTCGGTGACAACCACTGATAGGACAAGGGGTAATGGGCTGAAACTGGAACATAAGAGGTTCTGCTTAAACTCGAGAAGAAACTTCTTCTCAGTGAGGGTGACGGAACACTGGAACAGGCTACACAGAGAGGTTGTGGAGTCTCCTTCTCTGGAGACATTCAAGACCTACCTGGACACGTTCCTGTGTAGCATTATCTAGGCATTCCTGCTCTGGCAGGGGGATTGGACTTGATGATCTTCCAAGGTCCCTTCCAATCCCTAACATTCTATGGTTCTATGATTCTATGATTCTATGACACATTACTCTTAACAGCATTTGCTGGGGACCTTAGGCACGCTTGCTTTACGGCAGTTGAATTTCACTGAATTATTTCTCTTGCTGTCAGAGAGGAAACGGAACTGGAAATAGAGCACAGAGCATTTCATGGATCTTCAAGCTTTGCCACTTCAGTTCTTCTACTATGGACAAACAACTGCACGTCTGTAAGCATGCTTCTGTTGAGTTATGGGCATCAAGAGAAAAAACCCCAAGCTGGCATTGTATTTCCACTATTGGTTCTAAAGACAAGAGAAAGGTTGGGGAAAACTCTCCCCAACACCTCTAAGAAATACCACTGGACTCCTTGGACTTGATTATAACTAATCACTTCTGTAGTCCAATAAGCCCTTTCCCCTTTATCTTATTTAAAGAATGTAACAGAGAAACATCAAACAGGATAAATAAATGAAAGTTTTAACAGCAGATATCCCCTTTAAAGTTTTTCCTGGACTGAAGGATTGTTGGAATCCCTGGTGACTGACTGTCATCAAGATAGAGAAAGTCATGCTCTATGCCCTGGGGAATAAGTGCATGCAGAAGATCACTTAATGTCAGAGCAGACATTGCCCCATCACTCCTCAACACAGGGACCCAAAGCAGGCTTTGCAGCCCTACACTTTAGGAGTTTAACAGAGCTTCTGTGGGACACTAGAATGTTATTCTCTGCTTCAGAGGGTCCATATATATATATATGTATATATATACACACATATATATATATCTAATCTGAGTTTCTACAGATGGGTAAAATAACGTCAAAAACAATATCGCATCCATCCCTTGCCTGACTATTCTATGTCTATTTTAGGAATATGCTGACATTTTGCATTTTCCAAAGAAGTGCACCTTCTTCTTCAGCTCTCATCTCATCTTCCATGTGGCTCAAGACTTTGTCTGAAAAGATTAAGCTTAACAGAGTACAAAGAAGTCAGATTCATTCATCTTTCAAAGCTCTGTTACTGGCATTAAAGAATGGCACTTCTGAGAGGCACTAACAGCAGCCATCTCCTCACGTATCACCTCATGACATCTATGTTTGAAACCAGTTTCTTTACAAGGACAGATTTCAGTCTTATTTCTCGTTAGTCTATAAGCTATAGGATATATGAACACAGCTCAGTAAATAAGAATATTTAACAGAAAAATCTGTGGTATAGTGTATTTGTATTTTGTTTGTTTCTTTTTGTTATTTTTTAGTGTTTGATGGCACAATAAAGCCTGCATAAGTGCCTAGTAAGTGCCTAGTACTTTATTCTCAGCTTTTTTTGTTATGTGTCTTGTTTTTTTTAGTGACTTTTTCTGTAGTAGCTTAAATCTTATCCATATTTTTTTTTACATTAGGTACAGATCCATTCAAGACAATGATGATGACGCCAGTGAAAACAATTGAATGAAAGCCACCATTTGTAATATTGATCAACACTTTCCTGTTTGCTACAGATAGAAGTGGAAACGGGAAGCACATTTCATTGGAATTCAATACTCGCAAAAGCTGAAAAAGGTAGTTGCTGTGGTCAGCATGAAAGGAGAAAAAAAACATTACCGCTTACTCACTTCCTGAAAAACTTTTGGGTACAAACACATCAAGACATTAATTCACCAAACGACTTATTGACCCTTGTTCAAAATTCACTAGCAAGGCTCCTCATTCCTGACTCACTCATCTTTTTCTTTATGCTCTTTATGTCCTTTATGCCCTTTCAAACTTGCATGCTGTTCCATAGGAACAGTGCACAGATTTAATCTGCAACCTAACATTTATAGTATAAATTACTTCTGGGTAAACTTTACTTGATCAAAATAGAAAACAAATTCCCAAATATCTGTTAAGTTGGCCTCATTTCTGTCTTCACTTGTTACTTATGCACTGTGCAAAAAAAGGAAGATAGAAGATAGAGCAAAAGAACTCCTTCCATGTTTTCTCTGCTTTTCTTTTTTTTTAAAAAAAAAACCAAAACCCTTTCTCATCAAATAATAATAGCTCTTATCTGTAATTGACCTTTTCTGGCAGGTGTATTACAAGTTAACGAAACAGAAGAAAACTGAAGTTACATCACATTATTTATTACTGTGCAGGTGGTAGAATAAATTCTCATAGCCCTGAACATAGCAAATTATTTTTTTCTTCACAACATAAACACTAACATATTCTGGTTTCCTGCTTCTCATTTACTCTCCAAGAATATTTACCTACACATAAAAATTAGCAAATAGGTAATCTGATCAAAGCATATTAGAAGGAATTCCTGCTCAAGGAAAGCTCTTACTAATAGACAGAAATCCTAGACATGTAACTTGAAGATCACCCACTGCTTTCTAGAATTTGCTACTCTATGGTTTTCATTTTACATAGATCATGGCTCAAATATTTACCTTGAAAAGCCCTACCTTGCCAGGGGTCATAACATGACTAAATACTACAATATCTGCCACCTGCTGAAAGTTAAGTTCCACTGTCAGGTGATCTTAAAAACTGGTTAAAAACTTCTTTGAGCTCATAGGTCTTCATGTTTTCTAAACCACAGAGTAGCAACTCCAAGGTGAATGAATATTATTGCCCCACCTGACATGTCTGTGAGAAGCAAGCTTTAAAGCCCTTCCATTTTCCAGCACACGAGCATGAAAGCTGCCATCTCTAGCTACAGGAGCAGGATTTAACTGAAGGCCACACGATAAATTGGGTAGAGCCGAGAAGAATCCTTGCCCGCTGATTTTACCATCTCACGCAGGTCAGTTAAATATCAGCACAATAAACCTTCTTCCATATAACATTGACAATATTTTATAGTATGAGATGTGAACTGCAAATACATTATTGTAGAGAAAAGAGTACAAAACCTTGCTTACAGTCATTTGCCAGAATGCACTAAAATAATACTGAAGAAAAAAAAAAACACAAACAGAATTTGAACTAACAAAGAGCTGCTGGCATCTCTACAGGAGTTTTTTTTCCCTGAAGGTACAAACTATTGGAGTGCCTCTAACGAACTTTAAAAACCACTAACCTAATCCTACTAGCAGGAGTGAGATCAAGGGTAAGGACTGCAGAAATCTCTAAGAATCCCACCAGGAATGTTTCAAGCTACTCATCGAGTTTACAAATTGCTCAGAAATGCACAGGAACTACAGCCAAGGTATATACACAGGCACAGGACCACAGAACGCAAAGAAATGCAGCCCCATGAGAAGGGCAGGTTAAGAAACTCACTTAACGTTGCAGACACGAGGTATGAGGCTTTTTGAGCAAGCAAAGATCCCTCCTTTAACGATGAGATGTTACATAAAGCCCGTCCTGGGCAGCTTGGTAGGGAAGGGACGCCGCGGGTTGACTCACACGGCTGGGACTCCCCAAGAGCTTTTGCGAGTCCCAGCAGCGCGCGCGCAGCGGAGCTCTTTATGGAGAGGGTGGGAGAGATGGGAACATCAGCGAGGAAGGTGGGAGGGGAGATAAGTAGGGGCCCAGTGTGAGCAGATATAAACTTCATCCTGAAGCGCTTTCTCGGCATAGCTCACCATTCCTCCTTAATAGCTGCGTCGCAGGATCAGGGCAACAGGGGAATTTTTTGGCAAAATGAAGACTTAAAAGCAGGTTCCCTGAGCATCAGGCCAGCGTGGCCCTGCTGCATCCTTGTGCTGGTCCCAAAAACCCTCCTGAAGGAACAGGGTGGCAAAGCGAAGACATGAGGGTACGGGTGGGATGGCTCCAGGTGAACAGCTTTGTGCAAAACCAGAACAGAATCAGGCCCAGCTGCCGTTTTTAACTAGACCAAGTGGGAGTGAGCCACATTTTCGAGCTTGCACGGCTCTTTTCTAAAGCAAATTTTGCCAAGTGTCAACGGGTACAAAGATCTTCCAAAGCAGGGGTTTTCAAAGGAAAAATGCACTGAAGATTCTCTGCAAGAACTAAGGGGCTGCAATCTTCTAAGGGTAGATATGTAGATATTTTTTATATTTCTTATCATCCTGAATTAATGCCATCCCTCTTTGCTATGCAGCTATTTTTGAATCTTAATGAATTATTTGAGTGATAACCAGCAGCTATATTTGTTAAGAAATGAATGCATTTAAGTGATAAGAGTCTGTTTTAATATTTATGAATTTTAAGCTTCACAGAAACATTGAAATGCGATAAATATCAGCAAAAGTTTTGTGGGTTTTTTTTCTGGTTGCTAAAATTGAGATTCGAATAATGGTTTGGATTGTGGTTTATTCATTACATTTCAAAGGAAATGACAACAAAAAGTCTAAACTGTTCTCCCTTCTCTCAGGCCTACAGCAGTAATGAATGATTTAAGAGAAACTTTCCCAAGCTGAGAACCACCAAACTCTTATTTTTTAAAATATTTGCCTTTTTTTTTCTGTTTCCTACTAATCACCTATGCAGAAGACTTACAAGCAGGATTTGTAGGGCTAAATGGTGGAGGCAGTAGGTTGCGACATACCCTTAATCCAAACTTTTCTTGTACTTCCCGTTTTATACTAAATAAACCAATAAAATGTTCATAAGATTTTAAAAAGATTTTGTGGGGATCCACAGGAGATGGTCATAGCTACAATTTGAGAAAGCTCAAAGGATAGTTTAGCTGCTCTAGCTAGCCTTGTGCCCACACCATGATCCCTCCAGCAGTGTATCCAACTATCTCCCAGCCTTTCCAACCAGGATTATTAAATAACCCAGCTAAAAATAAAAAAAAAGCCCAACAATTCCACTTTTAATTGCATTCTCATTTTGCCTTTTTTTAGAAATGGCGCATGAGCAATGGTGTGCAAATACATCACTCCACACAGGGCTTGTGGGTGTCCCACCTCTCACAGCAGCAGAACACTAACGCTTCCCCAAAGTGGTTATTATATATTTATGGAAAAGACAGATAATGGAATGAATCAATTTATTTGACTGCATTGTCTTCAAAACAGCCAGCTTATGCCTGAATTTTGCAGTGCAGCTCTTCTCATCAGTGTCATTTGAACTTGAGCCTGGGGGCTCTCTGTAAGTCAGAGGGTCCCTCCCAAACATGGGCACTGGTTAAAACCTCTAAAATGTCAACCTAGGCTGGCCAAGAACAGCTTATGGGCAGTCTGGAAACTGCCTGAATTTCCATGGCATCACCCATCATCTTACCTTAACCAAAAATATACCAGAGCAGAAACACCACTTGGCTTAGATTTATCAACAAAAATTTGAGGTCTGTTATATGTAACAAAAGAGGATGGTTGCAGCGATGGAAATAATTTTTGCACAAATGAAGCTCTATTTGTTCCACCCCTGCTGAGGTCACATTTAGCTGACTGAAGAAAACAGGACGAGATTTAAGATCTGATGCAGCACACAGTGAAGTAAATAATAAGACACTCTATTCTTGCCTTCTTGCCTTGCAAAAATTGATTTTTCAATTATTTTATAAAAGTTATCAGAAATATGCCTTTATAAATGGAATATTTCGTATACAGTGTAGGTTCTTGAATACTTGCTGTATTATGTTTATCAATTTTGATACAGAAGCTAACTGTTATAACCTTAATCTGAGGAATATGAGTTTTTTCCAATGTTTTATTTAAGGTTCAACTTCCTAAATAAATCTGCATATGTCATTGATGAAATAAATTTTTATATCCAACACGGGAGTTTCAGCATGACCTCATAAGAATTCACTATTTAGAAACTATTAATGCTGATAAAAAGGCCTAGTATTTCTGTAGAACTGTCATTGCTGGAAATACTTGTTTGGTAACATCAAGAGCTTTATTTCTTTAAACAAAAAGCACGTGCCCCTAATACTTTAATGTTTTATGTTATACAGCTCATTATATAGCTGTTATCTTCTGTTGCTGGTATATTCTGGCATCTGAGCACCCATTATACAGTCCCAGTACACCATGTTAAGTACGTCTGGCTAATTTTGACAGCAAAATTAATAAAAATGAATAAAAGTGCTAAGGCTTCTTCTTCATTTAAAGCAATCATCAGGATGAAACCAAGATGTCAACTTAATAGCACCCAGAAATTACTACAGTTGGAATATTTTTCTTTCCAAATATTCTTTTCTTCACGTTAAACATGAACTGAAAAGTGGGGAAAAAAATGCAATAGCAAATAAACACAGGGAAAAGATTTCAGAATGAAAAGCTTGTATTTATCCAACAAATAACCTTTACTTGGGTGAGAGAAGCACAGTATGACTGGGGAAAGGATGAGAAAAAAGAATTATTAAATGATTTAGATCACAGTGATCTATAATCTGGTTTCCATTCACTTCCGTTTGCACGCGCTACAATCTTTCTTCTTGCCATAGCTCAGGAAAGGCTATTCTTTGAAAAATAAATGTACCTATTCTTATAAAACATTTTTTTTAATGCAGAAATATACTGGCTTACTCATTGCTGAGTGCATTTTCACCGTTGTGACAGTGTGTAGTGAGACTGCAGCTAAAGCCCATTAAGTGGCAATTAATTGTTAGGTTATAATACAATTTAATTTATTTGTTAAATAGTATGGAACACAAAAATATTTCTATTTTACTGCTACTTCAAAAAATGATAACTAGTCCTTCAATTAATGTATTATATGGTACTGAATAGCTAGTCCAACTCTCTTTTATTTCCAGTAAAGCTTACTGTTAAGAGTGATAGGTACATTAGTGCTGCAGCATCTCTACAAATTAGAGGAAATTAGAGAAATCTAATATTAAGCTGTTTTTTCACATGAACAGAAATAATTGCTAAACACTCCAGATAATCCCAAAGGAATCTCTCCCTGTTTTACACTCACTTTTCCACCTTTCCTCCACTTCTTCCAAGTACAGAGTCACTGTTTGCTCTGAAGAAGGGAAGGTTTCTCTTTGTAGTAGTGACCTCAGAGCAAATATACACGGATAGCTGGTTTGAAATGATGAATTTTAGCCAAAGGGACATTCTGAAGTGAAGGTCCCAGGAGAAAGAAGAAACTTTGTTGGCTTTCAGAAATACATTATTAAAAGAGCAAGTTTGGTGTTTTTCTGCCATCTGACTCAACTCTTGGCCAATGAGTCCACCACCTCCTCCCATCCAAAAGCTGGGTCTCAGATGTAGATTTTCATATGGCTCACAATGAATATAAGCCAGTGCATTTGTTTTCCTTAATTGTTGTTTGCTTCTGTGGTCATGTATGAATTTCTGCTGTCCCATGAGCTGCTGGAGCATATAAGCCGAGATTCAACCAGCTGGAGTCTCCTGCTTCAGCCGATGTTTTAGTTAAGCACTGTGCTCACTGCAGCTGAGGAAAGCTTTTCCTGCCCATACAGGGGGAAATAACATCTACATATAGGTCATAGTGTATGGGGAAATTGTTGACGCAAGATATAATTTATGAAGACATTTCTACCCATGTCAGAGGGACACTGCCCATGGCTGGAGTTGGAACATCTTTAATGTGCCTTCCAACTCAAACTATCCTATGATTCTAGGATTCTATGATATGTTTAACTCAGTACTGATTTGTGAAGGCTGATCATTTTCAGAAAAAGATTCCCAACTGAGGAATGCACTTTTTACTTTCAGTTATAGAAGCCCAGATTTGAAAATTCTGTGTCACTCTGTCAAACTTTGTCTGTTTGTCTCCATGCAGATAAAGACAGATGTCAGGGTCTTGCAAATTTAGTTTTCAAAATGGCCTTTTTCACACTTATTTCATGGCGCTTTTTTTTCAAAAAATTCTACTGTCTGCCGGTTTATGGCACTTTGAAAGGTAACACTGAAGCAGCCTGCTAGAGAAGAGATGCTCCTTCATATTACCAGTAGCTTTACTCATCTGTTTTTCTTGCTTTAATGTATTGCTAAAACAGAGCTTCCTAAGTCACTGTCTTAAGGCGGAGTTTGGTGATTCCAGACTATTCTGAGGATGTCTTGGCAGCACCGTACTGCTCACTCAGACTGAAACACCACAACATCTCCATCACAAGAACACCACGGAACTGGCCCCTTATGCACCCCAGCTCACGGCCTCTGACGCACTGGGCAGCTGCAGTCCAAGATATTTACTGAAATCAGTGGGATTCATTGTGCTAAGGTCAGTATATTGTGGATCCTGCCATGTTTTAGATCAAAGGGCTTCTCTCATAGCAAAAGGGCTGTGGAAATCAGCTGTAAAGGTTAAACTTTTTTTTCTCCCCCAAAGAAAAAATCCACTGAGATAACGCAAAGTATTCCAGACATCATAGCATTTGGAAAGAGTTCCTGTAATGGGTAGGTTGCAACCCTTGCAAGCACCTTCCTAATTCCCCAGGAAAGACAGCTCTTACTAAAGCTAACCAAGGCAAGCTGTGATTTACCACCACGCCTCCATCCTGGATCAAGGCGCTGAAGTGTCATCAGCTGAGAAATCACCGCTGAACAGCTCAGAATTCACACTCTCTACCTCAGGCTGCACCACAGGGGGACTGGATCTTTCCTGCAGTCCTGCTAGTGTTATGAGCACAAGGACAGAAGCATAAAGAATCAAACACAAGGCTCATCGAACGCCCTTGCTCAGTACAAAAACTACAGGTTTTCACTTTTTTAAACTCACCACCAGTCTTGGTGAACAACATATAGAAGAGAAATATTGAATTTCTGTCAGGACAGATGAAAAATGTAATGTAGCCTGGGGCACAAAGATATTGAGAGTTTGGAGATGGGAAATGGGAGCAAAAAGAGTGAATTAGAGGGGTTCATTGTCTTTTTTCTAGAAAAAATTACGGAAGCTAGTTAGCGTAGACTGTTTGCATATGTGACATCCATAGTAACTGTCACTGCAACCTGATTTGAAGATGAACAATAAGCGAGGAAAAAAATTGACTAAATAATATGAAAGAGACTTACGGTAAATTATTTTGTGAAAGCTTCCATATAGTAAAAATTCTAAGGGGAACTAGATGGAAAACGTGTGTCTGGAACATTGCTATCCTCAGAGCAGAAATACCCAGCAAATAAAACATTCAAGATGAAATTTCAGGAGGATGAGCTACATGAGATGCTCAGGGAGGTGGAGTCTCCTTCTCTGGAGACGTTCAAAACCTGCCTGGATGCATTCCTGTGTGACCTACTGTAGGTGATCCTGCTCTAGCAGGGGGGCTGGACTAGATGAACTTTCGAGGTCCCTTCCAAACCCGAACATTTTGTGATTCAGTGATTCTGTGATGTCCTTCCTGTTTTTCAAGCCCCTGAGCTTTTTGACTTCCTGACAATGTATCACAGCATCCCAGGAGAGTATTTCAAGGCTTTAGACAGCATAACCCTCTTCACTCCCAGAGCTCATTCCTCAGGCAATGTTGAAGAGCACAGTTCCACCTCCAAGTTTCCTCACAGCAGCACAAGAGCTTTTTGCCTTTCCCTTCTCCATCCTCTCACATGTTATTGTTTCCCTCTATGATTCTGATTCTATTCTATGATTCTTCAGTGATGCTGACTCAACTTTTTTTTGCGCTAAACTAATTTTATGAAATCTTTTGGGTTACATAAAACCTCTCCCACCCACTCCCCCCCCTTCTTTTTTTTTTTTTTTTAACTCTGATCTTTTCACTGGTCTGATGAATCAGTAATCATATGGGGTAGTAAACTATGGGGTATGTTGGGGGGAGAGGAAGGGAGAGTAGTAGCTAAAGACGGTAAAGACTGGAAACTCCAACCTGCTTTACCGTTGCGTTGTCACTGTGAAACCATGTTTTCTCTTTGTGCATTCTCCTCTGAGTAAAACAGATGAGCAGAATATATTCGTTTTGGTTTTGAGCAGCCTGAGCATGCAGGTGGCACAAGGAGAAGGCACAGGCACCTGCCAGATGAAGCACTGGGTGGGACTGAGGCAGCCTCTGAGCTGTTCAACACTGCAGAGAAATCCCTGCCTCTTTTAGTGAGCTCAGTAACAAAGAAAATCGTTAAAATAAAGAAGATTTAAATACAGTCAGTCCATTAGTTTCAGTTTCAGAACATGCAGCTCCTATGCCATGAGATTTTGGTGTGCTGAGAAGGTGGAGGCACAGCTGCTACGCTCCAGGTGAAACCAAAGAACGTTTCTGCTATTTACAGAATATCTGCACTCCAGGGGCTGACAGAAGTGAGTAAGGTGGGATAATTAACTGACATAGTGCAATGCTATAAATGGAATCAGCCAAGGAAAGACGACTTAATGCAGTATTTGCACTACCTAAACCATGTATTTTTGTTATGAGACATGATGATATGTTATGAAAGATGATTGGACATGGTTATGTGTTGTATGATACCTGAAAAAATACCAAACCAATCCTGAGCTTACAAGAGAAGACTACAAAAAATGGATAGATAGATACTGGTAGTTGTGGGGCGCAGAAGGAAAAGAGAACTCTAGTCAGCTGGACAGGCTGCAGTCTTTGTGCACCTTGTACATTTAATCTTCTTGTTTGTTCTTAAAAATAAAAGGGTTTTTTTTTCAGTGTAAGACTTAAGGAGAATTAATAAAATACTCCAATAATGGTACAGCAGAATCAGCAGAACAAAACAACATTTAACTCAATTAGGTCAATTAGACCTACTCTCTAAAAATTTGTTCAAAACTACAGGAATGTCTTTGCCGTTTCACTTTTGTACTTGTAGTTTATTGCTACCAAAGACAGAACTTTACTATATAGAGATTTTTGGTCCTTCCTGTAATGGCCATTCTCTTGTTTGTTCTCAGAAATCACAGAATCACAGAATGTTAGAGGTTGGAAGGGACCTCAAAGATCATCTAGTCCAACCCCCCTGCTGGAGCAGGATCACCTACAGCAGAGCGCACAGGAACACGTCCAGGCGGGTTTTGAATGCCTCCAAAGAAGGAGACTCCACAACCTCCCTGGGCAGCCTCTTCCAGTGCTCGGTCACCCTCACAGTGAAAAAGTTTTTCCTCATATTTTTATGGAACCTCCTGTGTTCCAGCTTCCACCCATTGCCCCTTGTCTTGTCAGTGGACGTTGCTGAAAAGAGCCTGGCTCCGTCCTCCTGACATTCCCCCTTGACATATTTATAAACATTAATGAGGTCACCCCTCAGCCTCCTCTTCTCCAAGTTAAAGAGACCCAGTTCCTTCAGCCTTTCCTCATAAGGGAGATGCTCCACTCCCTTCACCATCTTTGTGGCTCAATGCATAAATTAAGGACACTAATATATTCGTTTTCCGTGCTGAAGATTAACTACAGTTTAACGTTATAATGGTTTTTATCTACTATCTTTAAATTAGCTTGGAAACAAAAGCATTCATTTTCTTTGCTGCTCTTATGCCTTTGCCGTCATTACAATATTCCCTAAAGAATGCCCCAAGGGCTTTTCACAGTCAGTGCTCAACATCGTTCCTTCATAAAGACCTTTGACCAAGCTGCAAAGTGAGTGGGAAAAGAAGTTAAATGGTCACATTTTCCAAATGAGCTGCTGGCAAAAACAGTTGTTAGGTTCATAACTGGCTACGAACCAGTTATGGACTGGTTCTTAACTTAGTGATTTATTATCCAGTCAAAAAGAATTATTTTCAACAGATATCTTCTGCATACCATGCTTGCACTTACTAGATGGGAATACAGGTCCCATCTGAGATGACAATTTCTGTGGCTGTTTTATGTAGCTAAGACTAATTTAGAACTACCTCTCTTCCGTTCTTCCACATTTGAAAATAAAACAAATAACTACATAGATAAAATATTTAAGCCTTTCAAAGTGTTTGTTGAATGCCACCCATTTCATATGACCCCGCTTGCAATTGTTCTTTCCTGTTTTGTAGTATTCCTCAGTTGTCTTCTGCTCCTGTACCCTATTTGTACACTTCCTTATATTTGTTTCTAGTCTTTCCACTAACGCACCAAATGTTTTCCTTGTTGTGCTGAATGCTGTATAACCTAAAATCCCCCCACTGTTTATTTTCTTCTAGCTCTACTCCAGGAACTTTAGACTTTCTGTTATACGAATATATGATACGTTGATTTTGTATACAACCCAGAGATTATCGTGCTCTTAATGTCACCATCCAGCCATCCCGATACTACTTACACAAAATTGTTCCATTCAGCATAATCTCGATTTTGTGAATTCTTTTCAATTAAACAAACTCTAATTAACATCTTATTTAGGAAGTTACTTTGCCCTTTCTACTACTGAATTTTTCTCTTTTCCATTCTTACTTATTTTTCAGGTGACTGTAAGGTGAAGATTTTTCATGTTTTCTAAAATTTAGTATCCAGGATTTTAGCTGGGGCATCGATAAATATCTCTGTTCTTCCAAGGGATTTCTTCCTGATTTTAAAAAATATATCTAATCAGTCTCTTTTCTTAGATTTGTAAGGATAAACTTCGCTTAGTTTTGGAGCTGAATAACGTTTTATGATTCTCTTGCTTCTTATTGATTCTGTTTGAATGTTAATGTCCTTCTGTCTTTTCACACATGGAAAATAAACATTGCGTTCTACTGTTCATTCATTTTAGTATTATAGGAAAAAACCCAGTCCAATTCAGTGTTTCCCCTTGTTTTTAAACAAATTGTAATTACCATCTCTAGGAGCTTTTCCAGGATAGTGAAACCAGATATAATTCTGGGTTTAACCAGCTTTACTTTCATTTTTTAGACATATTTTCCTCTTCCATATTGTTAACCTTATTCTGCCACACCTCCAGTATCAATCTCCATCTACTTTTCTTATTTTCATTTAGCTCTTTACTCTTTCTACAGAGGCAAGATCCTATATTGCTGCTGTACATGAGTTGCACAATTCTGGAGTACTTGTTTAATCATGAAACAACTATTTATTTGATTTTTTTCTTCCTTGTACTTTCTAACATTTGTGAAAATAGCTCCTTCTTCCAAAACCTTGCCTTATTGCACTATAGTAACTGTACTCTGGAATGGAACAAAAGAGTTCATCAACTGGTATCTTGGGGTCATGATCTTTGTTCATAACTGTGCACTACATTCCTGAAAAAATATTGAGTTTTGAAATATTTGTTATGAAATTGCAGCTGCCATTTCTCTAGTTAAGGGAACCTCCCTTTCCTCTTCTAGCATAAGCTTTTCATTGACAGGTTCCTCTACTATTGGTAGTAAGGATGTTGAGATGTTGAGGGGAAGTTCTATTATGGCCCCAATCACATGCTCATACAACCACAGACTTGTGAACTTCTTTTAGGGGTTTCAGCGCCCACTGAAGTTAAAGGTTTTTAGTTTTGTTTTTTTTCCTAGTACTGCAGCTACTGCTTACTAATTTATGATGCCATTTGTTCTCATCCTGATACATATGATGTTAAAAAGTACAATCAGAATTACTTTAATGGATTTAGAAGAGTTATTTTTCTTCTTATAATGTCTACTGAAAATCACCTACACTCCGAAATATTGCTTAGAATAAGAAATTACCTCTTAAACTCCTCTTTTGAGTTGCCATCCGAAATTTCAAGAGCGTGCACAACAGATACTAGTATTAAGAACAGATGAGAGGCCAAACATACGCAACATGACTATGACAAAAAATATTTTCTTAATCATCTAAATAAGGATTTTGGCCACACACTTCTCTCATGTCATACAGCACCATTTCCAGTCAAGTTCGATAGAGAACACAGAAACAATGAGCAAAACCAACTGAAGGCAAAGATGTCATGAGTTAATCAAGTCATGAGTTAATCAAGTCATAGTGTTTTAGACAAAATAAAAATAAATTAGGAAAATACAGCACAGAAAGTAACATTTAATAGACAAAGAACAGTTCATGCTCTGTTGAAAGCCTGGATATATCAAGACATTTGAAAGCCAGTTTGGGAAAATATTTCCTACTGTAAATTGCAATATGGTAAAAAAATACTTTCCAAGTCTACTTTTTTTTTATGTCAGAACATTTACTTTAAATTATTGACGGAATTATGCTAGCCTGCTTCTGATCTCATATAATTCATAATTTTCATTCCTTCATTATTCCTCATTAGACACATCAAGTACAGCAAAGAAACGTGCAATGATTCAGAAGAAAATCAAGACATTTTTTGAGACTTATCAGAGTTTCACTTAATGCTCTCATAGTCTAGGAGTGATATAAAAATAATATGTTGTTGTTAAGCTTAAGTCTTGAAGAGATATGTACATTTTGTACAATTAGCAAAATGGTAAATTATTAAATCTAATGGAAATCTTTATTAAAAGACTTAAAATAGCTTCATGAACCTTAGTAAAAATTTCATCTGGCTGTTCAGTTTCTAAAATAAATAGAAACATTGCTTTTGTATGGGAATTGGCTGCTGAGTTTTTACTGTGTCTTTACTGAAATGGAATAACTACGAAAAAAAATTACCACAATTGTCCAGTCTTAAAGTCCTCTTTTAACCTTCTTTTCATCTACACTCTGACTAAACATAATTCATATGCAATCCTCTACAATTTTTACCTTCAAATTTTTACTCGCATTGTATCTCACACCCTAATCTTACGTTACACCCCTTGCACACACCCAACAGAGGGTGTTACCTTGCAAGGAGGACATGCAAGTTCCAGAAACAATAAATGTGTCAGGGGAGAACTGGAAAGAGCTTTCTAGTGGAAAAACTCCTAGCAGACCCAGTGGTCTCTGCATTTTAACCAAAAAAAAACTGAAATGCCAACAAACCAGTGTGCAGGTACGGCCTGATCTTGCAAATATTACAGGTCCCTGTGCTTCTTGCTTTTATATGTCTGTCCCACACTGAAGAGAAGGAATACAAACCCACAGATTCTGTCCACAGCTGCAGCAGAAGTGGAGAGAGATGGATCCATGTCCAATCCTGAAATAAAACTCATCCATAACAGGAATGCTATTGATACTAACGAGATCTCATGCTCCCTACATTGCCAAGTGCTTCCTGCATTTTAAGAACAACAAAGAAAATTATGCAACTCTTCCCCCAAAACCTCTTCCACACTTGGCTTCAATTTTTTGGCCCCTTTTCTTGACTGGTACATGGGATCAGCACCCTGGGGTACTTTTCTGTCAAGAAAAGACTTTATTCCATTCAACTAAATAAATGCATGCACACATGCACAGAAAGCATATGACATAACATCTGTCAGCTATCACCTTGTACAACCTTCATAAGATTTTTGGTTTATATTTTGTTTTCCATTTGTATTATTTTTCATTTCATCCCTCTTGATAGAAGAAGAACTATATTCATTATCCATAACGAAATGCTGTTTCAACATCTCATAGGCAGGTGTTTTCCTTGTTTATAAATAACATTATACTGCTGTGTTACAACTACATATTCTTCAGCATACTCTTGCAGTGCTTTTTTACTCAGTATGGACAGGTACTTAGTGCAGGGTGATTTTGCCTTAGTTTGAAATGTCCCATACTGGCTGCAACCAAAAGGCAGCTATACATGCAAGCCGTATCATTCTCCCCTGTAATGCCTTAATCCCTGCTTCTAACAGAGCTACCATGCTACAATATTAACCAAAGTTGACTTTAAACTCGTTAGAAAGGTTTCCTGTAAACCCCTCACGCCACCTATGCAGGGTTTTATAAGGCCAGGAGAGCTGGCTGTGAATAGCTCCTGCCAGCCCAAAGGCAAAGCAGAGATGAAAATCTTTTGTGTGTCCATGGGAAAAAAGTAAAACTTCCTGACAGCATCTTGCACTGTTTTCCAGGTATCACTGCTGTTTGTAAGGCTCTTAAAGTTTTCAGAGGAGATAGCTGGATTGGGAGACAGACTCCTTGGGGATTTAGTAATGAGCTCTAATGCCTTTTGCTTCTACATTGCTTCTGCTGACTTAAAGTTGTGTCATCCCGGCAGTAGAGTTAACAGAATCACAGAATTGTTGAGGCTGGAAAAGACCTCTGAGATCATCAAGTCCAGCCTCCAGCCCACCTCCAGCCCACCATCACCACTTGCCTTTGTTTCTGTCACAGACAGGTGAGTCAATGAAACATCCCCCTCTTAGGGCTCCTTTTCCTTTGAGAATCCCTCTGGCTGCTAAAATAGCAGGCACCTCCATCCAGTTATTACACCTTGCTGCTGTGATGCACCCACTTCTCGCAGGAGATGAGCTGTCTTGTGGACTCAGACTAGTCAGCTGCTCCCTACGGGGTGGGAAAACCTCCCTCTACTGATAGAGGCTGAGCGCTTATGTATTTCCCGCTCACGAACTGCAGATTGATTGCATAAATCACACATAGAAGTTTTAAAAGCAGAATCACGACACTAACGTTCAGAATTTGTTAAAAAAAAAAATAAAATTGAAGCTGATAAATATTCCCCATTGCAGAATAAAAAGCCCTCCCTGCTCATACCAATTTCCCCGTTCCTTCCTGATAAACAAGCATATCCCAAGATAACAGTTTAACAAAGCATCTATGCAGGCAGCCAGCAACAACCCCTGAGATGGGCTTATTCCCCCAAAAAGCCAGCTCATGAATGATGTGATTTACCACATTTCGTGATGTAAGCACTGTACTGACTTCTCAGAGCTGGACAACACCTGAAAACCTGATCTCAGGTCAGTAAAGGGGCAAATCAACCTGTTGCAGAGGGAAGGAGTCGTACCAAGCTCCTGGATATGCTGAAAGCCAGAGGGGTGGCAGGAGGGCAGGCACCTCTGCTCCCTCCACACCACAGCTGAAAAGACAAATGCTTTCATCATGCAGTTACTGCTCCAAAAATTTAATTGATTATGACATTGCATCTTGCCACGAGTCTGCTACCCCCCTCTTAACTCATAGAAAAGTCTGTGAGTTTTGAAAAAGCACAAGAAAATTCAGAGGATTTAGGCAGTTGAGTAGAAACGAGGTTGTTGACGAGAAAAATCTGTCTCCCCTCGGAATGAGAATCAAACCATATATGCACTCTCCAAAATAATTCCAGCGTTTGTGAGAGCCTCAGAAGAAGAAAATAAGCATCGGTTGGGGCTGCCAAATGAGATGCAGCACTGCTGCACCACAGAGCAACAGCCACAGGAAAGACAGTGAACTGTACAGGGTCTAACAGAAGCAGGGAGCACAGCCATTAAAAACTGCCAGGAAACCTGATTTGAATCCTTATTCATTTGCTACATTCTTCTCCTTATAGTCTTTATTATTTCTTAAGTTCTCTGTGCTGTAAAAGGCAAAAAAAAGATCAGCACATCAGCACAAAGTTTCTGAGCAGCAGCCAGACTGTTTTCTCTGCTGAAGCCAGACTTGTGGACCACCGCAGAAAAAAGCAAAAACGTGTTGCAAAAACGATGACTAATAACACTTGTGAGACATGTTATGTCAACACGTGTGACAGATGCCAATCAGCAGGACTTCAGCTGAGCCACGGCTACAAATTTTAGAACTAAAAAATGCTGGAGGAGAGTTGAAGACAATAACGTCTTTCCACAGAGATCAGTTTGGGCTGTTTGTACTCGCTAAGCTCATAGGAGTAAACCTGCCACCAAGCACGTGCAATCTGAACGCAGGGCACATGCTGAGTTGCTGTACAATTTCAAATAAAGCAATCTTTATCACAAAATAATATTTATTTTAGGCGCTATAAATTTTTCAGTAGATAGGGAGTGCAACAACCTGTGACTCAAGGTCAGCCCATGCTGCTGCCTGCTGCCCTGGTTTTGCTCATCCTTCCTTCGTCACTGGCAGCGTAGCTGAGCGTGAGGCTGTGAGATCGCAGGGGCTGCGAATGGTCCTACATCATTTGTTTGTACAGCATTGAGCCAAATTTTGGTTCAACAGCATAGAAACCATGCTATTAAACAGTTATAGTGGGATGTAGGCAAAGGACTTAGGATACTTGGTCAGCGTTGGAGAGGCATTATATTAAAAAAGGAGCAAGCTCCACGTGCGAGAGGTGTCGAGAATCATCTACAGTATTCACCTTGAATTAAATTAGCTTTCAGTAGAGCTTTGAGGTGGTACATTCAGAAATGAAACCAATGTTGTTCTTTCTGCCAGGGAGAAAAGACAATCACAGGCTGGGGCCACGGACCTGGGGCACAAACAGGTGAGAGCTGGGATGAATAAGTCCGCTGGTCCATCTTCTGCCAAAGCAGGAATGTTTTGAATGACTGGCTCCCAAGTTGGTGTGTTCAGAAGAGATTCAGGCTTGCATGGCATTAGGAAGTCCTTTGGAAACAGATGCAGTCTGTTGGGATACATCTTCACAGAAGAATCAATAGACAGAGCAGGGGAAAGAAACTCTAAGACAGCTGGTGGATTACAAACATATGGTGAAGGACTGTGCCAAAGCAGGAAAAGTGAAAAGAAGTTGAAGCAGAGATTTTTGAATAAAAGTCAGAGAGAACAGACTAGAAGAGAGGTGAGGTAGGTCTGAGAGGAGACTGAGGCAGAGAGATTACATTCACCAGACATATACCCTGAGATTAGGTGTGCAGAGGTAATAAGGGCTATAAATTAAAATACCTTGGTCAGAAGGGCTCTCCATCAGCAGCCAGGGCAATGCACGCTTGGTTTCAGCGAACTGGGTGCAGGAACTGCTGAGCACTGCCCCATCCATATTACAGCTGTATATAGAGCCAGGATGGAAAGGGTTGCCAAGCCAGAAACATACTCGGCATTTTAGGAAGAAAAAGAGTTTTGGAGGCAAACTTCTCTCAAAGTGGAACTGAAACTAAGCTACTAAAAACAAACACCCCAAACCCCCTTTGTTTTCGACTATCAGGCTTGATCCTTAAATTGGTCAAGCCACTTGCATTGGGTAGTCTGTAGGAATAGATTACTCTGAGTAGAGAGACAGAATATAGGAATAAGGGAATTGGGAGCCCTAAACTCCAGCTCCCACATGTAAAAGCGATATTCGTAATTCCAATTACCATACAGAGTTTTCAAAAAGCCAGTTCTGTGAAATTGTCATTTTCTAACAAAACCTTCTCACTGAAAAGTTCTCAACCAGTTTCTACTTTCTCATTAGAAGTAATAATAAAAACGCAAAACAGAACTCTCTTAGAGGACTGTGGGGAAAACAAATAAACTAAGAGCAATGGAGAATTTGAACTAGTTAGACATAAGGATAGAGACAATAAACAGAAGCAATACATCAAGGAAGATATCTGAAAGCATAACACAAGCTTGCTTATTTACAGAAAATTGTGAAGGATCTCTAGAGAGAAATCAGTTCTTGCTTAGACTATAGTACAGAACACAGGCTGTGATTGGAAATCAAGAAGTAAAATTATGTATGGATAAGGCCTCTGCCACAGAGGTTTTGATCAGGTGGTCACCAATGGGTTTTAGTGACTAAAATGAGTCCCAACACAAGGAGAATAAATTAGAACATTTTAGAAGTAATGACAGGAAGTGTAAAATGGAACCCGAACAGGATTAAAATAAACAAGATGCAGCAGCACAGGCCACAGAACAAGTAAATAGATTTGGTGCTGAACCACCCTTTGAAATCCCAGGGTTCAGCTCTGTCTGATCAAGGCTTCTAGAGGCCACTGCAATTCTCTGATGTGCCTCTGCTCTGGGCTGTGCTTAGAACTGGACCACTGATGTCTGAGATCAGTGCTGTCAAATTCTTGGCATTTCTGCCATTTCCTCTGGATTCCACACTCAGTTAAGCAGAGGAGAATCAAGCCTAATTTAAAAAATATTGAATTAGGAGTGGCTTTATCTCAAAGCACAGAAGAGCTGTAGTATTTATAGAAGATCCATTAAGGAACTCAGATGATTTATTCCTGAGGGCAAAATCTTTCAGATTTAAATAACAAAAGATAGGCTTAACCCAACACAATAAGCACTATGCTGAAGACATATTATAAATCCGTCCTTTTACAAATCTGTATAAAATCATGATAAAGTATAAAAAAGAAGGAAATGAAAACTGGAGAGGGAAGAGGAAGAAAATAAAGACGAGACTGGCCATATGACACCTAGAAAAAAAGTTCTTACAACACATGGTATTGATCTCATCTTGATAAAGAGTAATAAATTACATTTCAAAGTTATCTGCAAGCTAATATTGATAGAAAAAATTCCAAGTTTGTATATAGAATGTCAATTCAGGTATGCTCTGCTTTTAAATCGCTTTATAAAATTATGAAACCAAAGCTGCTAGATATACTCATTTACAAGGAAATAAACATCCGCTGTAGCATCCACAACCCAAACATTAGCAAATGTTGGTAAAAGCATGAGAAATAGACAGTGAATTAGTCAGCTTCTGGTCAATAAGTAAAATGAGTATTCTGTACTCTTTGCTCACTTTGGCTAAAAGGAATCACACTGAGAAAATTAATTGGATTTTGTAAAGCACCACGGTTTCAAAAAGATCAACGTGTCCTTAAGAATAAAAGTTATTTTTTAGGTTGTGAATTTTTGATTACTTCTTAAATGTGAGGCACTCTAAGAAGCAATTGTTTTAACAGAATGGTAGGTCAGTCATTGAACAGAAACTTGAAAATAGCAAAATGGAATCAGTGACAGAGGGGGGCATAAAGAAAACAGGGACCATAAGAAATGGATGTGAAATAAAAATAACCATAAAAGGTGCTTTTTGTCCAAGCCTGTTATTTTGCTTTGCTTTATTTTGTTTTTTGTTTTTCGTGAAGTAAATACTGATTTCAATTTCGAGTTCAGAAGTGGAATCATGAAAAATGATATTTTTTCTGTTACTAGGAAAAGGTTCTAGCCAGAGCAAATTGTACAAACTCAGCTAAAAAGCCCAATTGCGGCCACTAAATTGACTTGTGCAAGTCTACACTTGTAGCAGAGGGCCTTGTGGCCATACGTACCCTAGATACTGGGTCAGGGACTATTTTCTTTATGGCCCAGAGGATTCAGTGTTCAGAAGGCAGACCTGTAACCATTTTTCAGAGATGGTTGGTTGTCTTTCCTACTGAGCTTAGTCCTGCAGCACCAAGTGAGGTGCAGGCTGCAGATGAGACGTACAGTGGGGTACAGCCTTTTTTTCTGCATTAACCAATGCAATAAAGTAAGTAAATCACAATATCCAAGTCTGATTGTTTCAGAGAAATTGAGGAATCTGAGTAATATTGAGAAAATTCAATACTTTGGTTAGCACTTATGCTCATCATTATGGATGAAGTTACACAATCTCGCGGCATATCAGATTGAATTACATCTTTTCCACAGCATTTTTCGGTAGTCGAAACAACCTGTAGGGGAGGTTTTCACAGAATCATAGAACGGCCCAGGTTGGAAGGGACCTTAGAGATCATCTAATCCAACCTCCCTGTCACGGGCAGGGACGCCTCTCAACTAGATCAGGCTACTCAAGGCTCTGTCCAACTTGGCCTTGAACACCTCCAGGGAGGGGGCAGTCACAACATCTCTAGGCAATTTATTCCAAAGTCTTGCCCCTCTCAGACTGAAGAATTTCTTTCTAAATCTATTCTCCTCCAACTTAAACCCATTTCCCCTTGTCCGATCAGCGAACTCTCTTGTAAAAAGCCCCTCCCCAGCCTTTCTGTAGGATCCCTTCAGGTATTGGAAGGCAGCTATTAGGTCCCCTCGGAGTCTTCTCTTTTCAAGACTGAACAATCCCAGCTCCCGCAGCCTGTCCTCGTAGCAGAGGTGCTCCAACCCCTGCATCATCTTGGTGGCCCTCCTCTGAACGCGCTCCAACAGTTCTATGTCCCTCTTATGGTGGGGACACCAGAACTGGACGCAGTACTCGAGGTGGGGCCTCACAAGAGCAGAGTAAAGGGGGAGAATCACCTCTCTTGACCTGCTGGCTACACTTCTCCTGATACATCCCAGGATGAGGTTGGCCACCTGGGCTGCATGAGTGCACTGCTAAGCTTTTAAATCAATTTCTCTGGAGTCACTGAAAATTTCTGTCCTTCTCTTCCGAGTTTCATCGCAGGTAGATGTCTTGGCTAGTCCAACTAAAATTTCAAAGGAAAAATATGTAAGGCTACAATCTGAAACACAGTCAAGCCTAAAATCTTGGTGCTTTGCAATAATAAAGTCAAGAAGGTCCTCAAGGAAAATGAGCCTGCTCGTAAAACTGAATGATTCAGAATAAAATAATTCACTTCATTATTTTCAAACAAAAATGAAATAAATTTTATCTCTACACTTTCTTTTTCTTGTTTTCGTGCTCATAAACACATCATATTTTTTCATTTGCTTTTTATTATCATCTTATTATTAGAAGCTGCATTTTAATTATTTGGGCAAATTAACCAAAATGCAGTACAAATAATAGATGAATCAATACTCTACACAGCTTTTGTATAAATAATTTGAGATAAGGGAATTAATATTTTTGTGTTTTCTTTTCTGGTCCCTGTTGATTGCTAATACTATAGGCTTAATACAATAAGAAAAAATACCAATTTTGAACTTTTATGTATATTGATTACTGTACATTAAAAATTCACAGTCAGGAGAGAAGTAAGTGTGAATGCCTTTAACATGCTATAAATAATTTTAGATTATTTAATAGGAAAAGCTAGATTTATTTTCACTTATTAGAAGCTCAAACAATAATAGCATTTTATGTATTCATATTGTTTATTTATTTAGTACAATTTTATATTTGTATTTTGTAAAACATTCCTGTGACCAAAAATATGACAAGCCACCAATCACAATGGCACCATCTGTGCGGTCTCATGGTAAATCTCCAAACTGCAGGTTGCAGAAGTGATCTGTACATCAGCGCTCTACAGTGATGGGATGCAAGTTTGAAGTTCATGCTAGCAATGACACTGGAATGGGGTTATATTGGGTTAACGTAACGTTATACTGGGTTAATATAACTCACGTTCACATCTGTTGAGTTGTTTTAAATTTATTCTCTTCAGTGTTATTATGGAATTCAAATATGAGCCATGACTGTAAAATGTTTACATGCTGTAATGAAAATCTTCACAATTTTGATTCAAAAGATCCAATGTTTTCACAACGTAAAAAGAAATTGCATCAAAGAGTTTACAGGAAAAAAAACCAACAGTAAAAAGCAGAGAGACAGGGCATCAGAACTGGGAAAGAGCTGCATTTAGCCACTTGTTCTTCTGTTCGTGAATACATATTTTATGTGAAAGACTGACATTGACTTGGAGAAATTTACTTGGTAATATTTTTCATACTCACTCTTAACATGTCACATTTTGTTACATTTATCACCATATGACGTTTCTGTGGCCTTGAAATCCTCTGCTGCCCTACGGCCTCGGCAAAAGCGGCCACATCCCCCTGTACCAGTGCACAAGAGGAGCACCAGCGTGCAGGTGGTCAGTCTGAGCTCCCCTCCGCACCCCTCTCCCAGGTCCACCAGACTTCTACCCCAGCACTAATAATAACTACAATTAGGGCTCTAGACTGTCCTCTGGATACTTCATGCAGCATCTGGAGGACATCCCTATCTCTGCCTGGCCCATGGCATCGGGTGTCTGATATTGACCTTCACACAGGTCCCTCATACTTTCCTTCAGGGATCCCCTAACCCTAAGAAAGAAGGATTTGGGAATATCCATACACTATTTTCATTGTTCTTCTTCCAAGTCTTATCCTTTAGCTGTGCTACTTGCAGGAAAACCTGATGTGGATGGGCTCCCACCCTGCCATGTTGGTCAATATTGCCTCACTTCTTAGAATCATAGAATCATAAAGGTTGGAAAGGACCTTAAGATCATCAAGTCCAACCTACAGCCCTACACCTCCCTAACACTAAGCCATCTCCTGAAGTGTCACATTCAGCCTTTTTTGAACACTTCCAGGGATGGTGACTCCACCACCTGCCTCAGCAACCCATTCCAATGCCTCACCAGCCTTTCAATGAAGAAATTTTTCCTAGTATCCAATCTAAACTTCCCCCGGTGCAACTTGAACCTGCTCCCTCTTGTCCATGCTTCCTTTAGTCACTTGGCTCTCTTTCCCTATTTAGTGCTTTTTGTCACCTCTCAGAGACACCCAGAATCTTTATACTCTGTTTTTACAATGCTTTGCCAATGTCTGTGTGGGTCTTCTAGTGACTACAGCTGTACAAATACTACACACTAAATTCAATAAAATACTGCCCCATAAATGAGAGTGACACAAGTCCCAGCAACTTTTATCACAGATGTGAAGAAGCAAATCTCCCCAGTCAGTAAAAATACAAAGAATACTCTATAAATGTATCTCACTATTTAATATCTAAATTTCTTACACAAAAGGCAATTGAGGATTCTTGAAAAGCATTATATGCCAGACAACAACTGCATTAAGATTAAATTACAATTGAACATACATATCAATAATTTAAGGTAAAGTACATTACAGGGATATATATTTAGCCCCAAGTGAAATTTGCAAATTAGCAAGTTTACAGATCTAGTTATAGTGAAAAGAAACCCAGGGATGTTTAAGAATTGGAAATGTGAAAATAGCTGCCTCGGAACAGTGAAATATGATGGCCACTAAGAAAATGGAGGCAACACAGCTTTGGAAAACATTGCTTTCATTTTCTAAAGAGGAAAATTCTTTGTGGAGTTCTTTGAGGGAAAGTATTATATGGCAATCTCTGTTGAAGAAGGCACTCTTAGTACTGCATCATTTAAAAGACCTATTAATAAAATTGTTTTATAAATAAGTTTACTTACGAATTCTCAAAACCCTATTTATAAAGTTATGTCACTTTGAATAATACATTGCAGTTCTGATAGACAAATGAAGTGAAATCTGAAATTTTGGCATTGAAACTCAACTCACTATAGAACCATTAGCTGTGCTTTCAGTCTCTTTTCAATTTGGACTGGAAAACACATGGACTAAAGTATCAAGAAAGCTAAGGGACTTAGGACCCCAAATCACATAAAATAAAAAAGTCTTAGGGGTCCTACCTCTTCCTGAAGTCCTAGAGGGCTTTTTGAAAATCGTGCAAAATTAACCATATGCATGAACATAATTAAAACCCTTAAATCGATGAATTATTCTTATATTTAATGCAGAATTCCTGTCCCAAAAATACATTGCCAACCATGGTGCTCACAACCAATACTTATGCCCAAACACAAAATCAGCTCACTCATGGTAGTGCATACTGAAGCTTGAATAATAGGTTCCCCAGCAGATCTCAAAATACTTTACAAATGAAAATGGACCAATATGACAATTGTTGGACATGCACAGCTTTCACTGAAATCACAAAATGTATCTCAGAATTAAGCCATAGTCAAAGAGCCTGTTCTTGCACGTTACAAAACTTCCCCCTGGCTTCAAAACCCAGTGAACTCAGAAGGGATGCTTTGGTGAACGGGGAGTGCTGAACAGGGCTCTCGTGAAATTTCACAACATTCTCATTGTCATGCTCCATTACCCCTTGCTACGTCACACCTCATTTTACAAATAACACCGTATAAAAGACCAAAGTGGTCTGCAATACCATAACAGTAGAAGAATCTAGATGAAAAAAGCAAAAAAAACCCAAAAACCCAAACAGCTTGATAAGCAATGCAAATATAAGTGGTAGAGTTAGGAAGAACGCACGATGCCTGGTTGTCAATCTTAAGCTTTAACCACGAGGTCAAGAAGCCCTCTTCTGCTGTCATTGCCACAACAGACCATGAACTGAGAGTGAAAATCTGTGGGGAAACAAGGAAAATATGAGAAAGTACCTCTTTGGGCTTGAAAAAAACCCTTCACAGAACTCTCCTTTCTGATAGTCACATTGCAAGCCTGGGCACCAGGGTCTTACACACAAAGCCAGCTCAAGACTCCTCTGAAGTACAGGAAAATGTTTTAGTTGTTTTTTTTCTGCCCCAGGGATGAAAGGCTGGCCCACTTCTGCAGTGAAAAGGAGGGGGACAGAGAGAAGGGGCAGAGCTGGGATGGAGAGGAAAGGGAGAGCCTCAAGGAGCCTGGATTGTCCCTCCCGCCAGTGAGACGAGGGACACTGATCCCTCCTGCAAAGCTGGAGGCAGCTGCCTCTGTGGCTTTCCAAGGTCTCTGGCACAGGCAGAACAGGCAGAGCATTTGCAACCCTTTCCTTCTGCAGCCCCAGCCCACTGCCTGCTCTTTCCATTCTCTAACCCCACCTTGCTTACAAGGCCCAGTGCAAAATTTGGCATTCCTGTTAGTGTTTCACAGGGCTGACTTTACAAGTGGTTATGCTATTATTTTCCCTGGAATATGAATAGAAAATAGGACACTGCATTCTTTCCTATGCAGAGTTTGAAATCTAGACTATGAAATAATCTAAATCCTATTTTCTTTCTGAATAAATTATTTTTTTAACAATATCCACCGGTTTCTTGGTGCTAGCCATTAATTATGTGGGAGTTTTATAGCTTCCTTTGAGCTCATATTTGGTTTTCCAGACATTATATTTTTAATTTCACGGATGGAATTTTAATACAATGCCTACTGCAGCCATAAATCACTTAATGTGTTAGAAAGAAGATTGCTCAGTAATTGCCATTTTATTTACTATACTGATGCTAGCAATTTAAATGATTGAGTTTTCAACCTTAGGAACAATGTAAAGACACTTAGGAGAGAATGCAGTAGAAGTGTAAACAGCAATCAGCAGTCATTGTTTCCACTTGCATCAGAATTAATGTTTAGAATAAAAAAGTACTAGGACAACTTTATGAGCCACTTGTAACTCAGTGGCTGCTGTTAAAGTCTCAGTATCAGCTGCTTATCTCACCACATTGTTTTCCAGATCTAGAAATGCTAAAGAAGACAATACCCCTTCCCTTGGACCAGGTAAGAGGAGTCGAGAAACAAGTTGTGCTATTTTTCAGTCACTCACGGCTAAAGCAGAAATACACTGAGAGATTTCATAGGCAAAATCTCTCCCGAACAGAGGACCAGAGATTCCTGGTAGACAGTCAGTGCAATACTCTCTAATTTCTTCACAGAAGTTGAAACTCTACTGTAAGACCCATAGCAATTACACCAGTGCTAAATATTGACTTTCCCAGTAGATGTTTTTTATCAATAAATTATTATAGGACCAATCTTAATAGACAGCAGTTTCCCATCTGGACATTTATTTACACAAAGGAGAAGAATTGAACATTCTGTTACCACTTTCGGACCCAGATTTTGACAGCTTAAAGCATCTCTGTGCCTAGCCTTTTCCTACTGAGTGTCTTGGCATCTTTTAAGAGATAATATTAAATGTAATAATAGTAATATTTAGCATATTGGTAAGCACATTGGCTTTAATCCGTCTGAATCTGGGCTTCTATCATAACAACATCTCCGTTCAGTGAACGTTACTCTGGGGAGAAAGAGGCTACCAGCAGTTTTCACTCTGAGAAGGATCAGCAAAGCCACTACCTTTACTTCCTTTTGTTTACATGGAGGGGAGTATATATACATATAAATTAATATATCAATTATTTATTTTATCTTTAAATCATACTTTTAAAACCCTTATGGTCAAACTTAACTCCTGTAGTATTGTTTGCCTTCTCAGCATCCTCAGATTTTCCTATGCCTCTCTAAGACACTTATGGACATATTTTGAAACATCACGGACAGATCTCCAACAGAACCACATCCAGAAATGAAATTAAATTTAAAGAGCATAAACTCAACTTATTCCATGATGGCAGTTATCTGTTCTCCTTTTTCAAAAGAGTAAGTTTACCAGAACTGGTTTCACTCCCTTGCAGTTCCTTAAATTGTTATATTTTTGGCCCTTGACTGAAAATATTCTCATTTGGAAAAGCTCTTACGCTTCTAGTCTACTTTTAGGGCCAAGAAATGAGGCATTTTATGAGCTCCTGTCTATCCTGTGAGAAGGGACCACAATCTGAGGAGCAGAAAGTGTGGGATGAGGTACCCAAACTGTATAAAATTATGAAATACCACAAAAGGACTTTCGATTGGGTGTAATTTCAACATTTTCTGAATTCCAGTGATTTTGAAGTGGGATATTTCATTTGGCAGATGAAAATTTCCATGGAAACCATCTAGATTTGGGAAAAAGTCCATCTAGTAAGGCTCCATAAAGTTTTGTTTTGAAAGAATTTAATCAGAAAACAGGCAACCACACTTCTAATTGCTTTGAAAACAGCTTGGAAGTAAAGCCCAGGATGCAGCCAGACCTGCCCCTAACCCCATGCTGGACTGCAGCTCCTTTAGCCTCAAACTTGTGATGTTTTGTTCCTAGTACCTTAAATCAATTTCACATAGTCACTTATAAGTGATAATTGATGCAATCTTATCACTTTTAATTGAAATACAGTATTTATGGGGAATGCACAAACCAGACAGCATAAGGCAATTGCTGTGCTCAACATAACCATCATTTTCCTTTGCAGCAGTTATTTCCATCACGCTGCAGGTACTTATCCTCTGGTTTTGTTTTTTAATGACAACGCTAAATGTATAAAGTTTATGAGTTATTATATTAATTTATGAATTCTTTATTCCAGGTTGACTCTTAACATTGAAACTTACAGTTTTGGTACAATAATTAGCACTTACTTGCTCTCTGTGCTTTCAAAACACATTTATTGGCTAATCCATAATACACTTTTCTGATCCTTTAGGGTGGCTGTGCCAGCTAACAAAACAATAACAGAATTATGCAAAGTCAAGGAGAGGGTCAGTGCTCACTGTCAGAGCTCCAGTGTTCTCTTTCCCAACATCATCTGTTTGTTACAATTTGAATTTTTGTAACAACAGACTGCATAACTTTACATTTTTGCTGAATCCAGCCTAACATTGATAAGAATGTGAACTCTCCTCTGGTGGTAAACACGGAGACAGGCTTACGAACAGCTGGAAAGGATTCCAAACAACCCATCATAAAGTAGGTGCTTACCTCACACAGAATTGTCTCCTTTTATAAAGGAGCTGAATTTCCAAGATAGATGCGAATATTAGAGCATCTAGCAGAGATGCAGGGAATAAAATTGCAGGGCAAAGTGATGCAACTACATTACTCCTGCAACACAAGCTAGATTATCTGTGTGCTACCCTTCAAACCATGTAGGCAGGTCACCCTTATTCAACCTAATTTCAATAACTTATATCAGAGGCTGCTCAAATGGTTTCGGTGGGGAGGATCACCACACAAAATTTTGCACAAACACACAGATACACGTGTGCAACAGGGTGGAGTTTTAAAAGAAGAGTATTGAAAAGTACAGACACGCACAAAAAAACCCCTTATGACCACCACAGAAGCACTTAGCTGTACGGCACTCACTTCACAAATGAAATCACAGAACAATCAGAATGTCAGGTTTTTCTGCTCTCTCCCCTGTCCCCCTTTTACACCAAGTCCTCACTGCTACATGTCTGTCTCTGCAGGTCAGGGGACAGTCCTCAAAAACCCCACTAAGGGCTACTTTGCAGAACCACATAATTTTTGTTTGTGTTGGCACCCAGACTGATGCAAAAGGAAACTAAGAAAACCAGTTCTTGGTAACCAGCCTCAGTCTTCCCCTCTGTATGACACCATGGGACTGGAGGGAAAGTCCTGTGAGGAGAGGTTGAGGGAGCTGGGGGTGTTTAGCCTGGAGAAGAGGTTACCTGAAGGGAGGGTGTGGTCAGGTGGGGGTTGGGGTCTTCTCCCAGGCAACCAGTGACAGGACAAGAGGGCACGGCCTGAAACTGCGTCAGGGGAAGTTTAGGCTGGCTGGATGTGGCACTTAGTGCCATGGTCTAGCCGTTGTGATGGTGTTGGGTCACAGGTTGGACTTGATGATCTCAGAGGTCTTTTCCAGCCTCAACAATTCTGTGATTGTGTAGATATCAGGAAATCCTTCCTCACGGAGAGGGTGCTCAGGCACTGGGATGCTCTGCCCAGGGAAGTGGTGGAGTCACCGTCCCTGGAGGTGTTTAAGGAGAGGCTGGATGTGGCACTTGGTGCCATGGTCTGGCCGATGTGGTGGTGTTGGGTCATAGGCTGGACTTGATCTCAGAGGTCTTTTCCAGCCTCAACAAGTCTGTAATTCTGTGATTCTGTGATGTGTGCCGTCCATGCCGGGCAGAAGAGGGAAAGAAGATCCAGGCATGGCACTGCAAATGCACGAGGACTCAACCACGTGCTTAAAAGCTACCTACATCTACACTGAAACTTGTTATGTGTCACTATTAACACAGAACAATAAAGAAAGACTTTTGCAAGATTTGTGAAGCTCTGGCGGGGATTGGGCCCCACTATCCATAAAGCAAGACCTGCCCTGCTCTACATTGTGTGGTTTGTCACCACATAAAATATCCTGAAGTGCAGAGTAGCAAGATTTGCAAAACCAGCTGATGAGCTTGACATTAGTTTTGGGGACCCAATGTAGACAAAATTAAAGATCCAGATTTACTTTGGGGAAAATAAGGCAAATAAAATAAACCAGCAACAAAACCCCCTACTCTGAGTCTCTCCATGAAAAAAAAAATCTTATCTACGAGGCATGGCACTTCAGGATACACTTAGTGATCACGGTAGTATTGGGTTGATGGTTGGACTAGATGGTATTAGAGGTCTTTTCCAACCTTAATGATTCTACCATCTGTATTAAACTGAAATTAAAATAACCTGACTCTTAACCTATTTGTTACACATTTCTTTGTGTATTTAGGCATCAAACAGCACTGAAGCAACAAATAAACTTGACAGTTACAAATGGTGCTCAAAGTTTGTAAGCTCTGAATTTTCTGTATAATTCTGAGCTTTTTTATGCAAACCATTTAAAAGCAAATATACAAAATACAAAAAAAAGAGCAAATATACAAATATATGAAAGTGCTAAAAATAGTAACTATTGCTTGAGTTAGTCTTACATGTTTCCTCTGCAAGCTTCAAAGGGAATTAGAAAGTCAATAGAAAGTACTTCAAATGTCTAATAAACTCTCTAGAACAGGTGACTAATTCCAGGCTTCTAAGTCCATGTTTAGGCTACAAAATATGATTAAACTGAATATTAAGAGAAGTGATAATTCACATAATTCATAATTTCTATTTCACAGTTTAACTCTCAGCACCTGGCTTAGAAAATATTAAATATAATATCTTTGAAACCATCTTCAACCCTGAAATCAGGGCAAAAAATGTTACCAAATTAATAGATACTAGAGCTTCTAAAGGAAGATGGAGTCTCAGGTTAAAATATATACACATTTTTCGTAATAGATAAATGCTGTATCTTCAAAAGCTTCTTCACACTGAACTATGGTTAATATTTAGTTTAAAATAAATATTCTATTTTATAGTCATTACATAGTAACTGATGCAGGTGAGAGATGTTAAAATCAAAGACGCTATATATCTTCAGTATATTTATCTATAATGCAGGAGGTCTTCTTACTCAAAATTAATATTAAGCAAAGAGTGATCTTTGAAGCTCCCATGATCTATGAGATTTTTTCAATGATTCCACAATTAAATAAGTATTTTCAATGAGCCTATAGTTAAGTATTGAGATTGACAATGGCATCTAAACTTGATTCTTATTTCTCTTGACAAATGCCAGGTTAACAGCCACGAGAAAGAAATGTAAAAAAGAATGATGTAGATCAAGATCATGGAAAAAAGGGAATGTATTGTAGAAGTAGCTCAGCAGTAAAGCTGTTCAGAGGCACTGAACTGACTTGCTGAAAAATAGTTTTATCTCAGGCGCTGCTTAGTGTGAGATCTGATACCTTATGACTTCTTACTTCTCCTTCACACACATGTACAGTCTAGGAATATGTGGCATATGACAGCTGTGCAGAAAGCCATTGCAGGCATCCCATGCAGCTCTTCAGATCTGGCCCTGGCGGTCCCAAACCCCAGTTTCCAGTGACTGTGTGTGTGTGTGTCTGTGTGTGAGCAAACATAAAACTCTACTCAGTGGCAATGCTGTTCTTCATAAGAATGACACGACCACCCACCCATTAAGTGCACCCCAAATCAGTATCTATACTTTCACTAAATGTCCCTTATGCTGCCACTCTCAGCAAGCAGAGGTCAGGGTTAGGAAGACACGCAGAGCAGGGTAACTACAGGCTGTTGTAAGTGGTTTGGGCTTTGGCCCTCTCTGTTGAAATAGAGCATGCTTTATTTTTCATTTCTCACATTCTGCCATCATTCTCACTCACAGGTAATAAATTCAAATCAACCAATCAATTTACCTAAAATTCAAGTTACAAGTAAATATTTATCTTTAAATCTGTTGGGATCACAACTTTAAGTTGCCCTTAATTTTTTCCTTTTTTTTTTTTTGCCCTCCATCAAAATAATGACTGTACTAACTTGTCTCAACAATTATTCCTGAGAGAAAGTGTTGTCTGGTGACTAAACCTAAGGCGTAGGGCTCAAAGAATTTATTTCTGGTTTCATTAGCAGTTCACCCGGTGAGCTGGAGAAAGTAGCTTCATCTGTCTGCATCGTGCTTTAATAGTAGCTGCTTCCCAGTGACACCAGAAGAGATTAATTCATCTAGGCTTCGCTTTGGCCATCCAGCCTAAGTCATCAAAGTTCCTTCTATAGGTAGTGAGAAGAGACTCACATCATCCAAAAAGGCTGAACGAGTTCAGAGAGTTTTATATCGCTCCAGTGAGAAGCCTGGGGCACCCAGCTTACCAATGGGCCCATTTAATTAAAAAAAAAAAAAAAAAAAAATTGACTTTTCAGATTGTATTTGCCTAGCTCTGTAATATAACTAGAAGAAAATCCTTGCATGTGTCAAGAACTGTAAACTTTAAATATAAGGATTACAAAAAACTGTCCCTAACATTTGTATTGACCTCACCACAAATTTTGTGCTGACAGCAGCCGCAGTGCTCGGCCGAGAAAAGCCCCTCTACATTGTTGTCTCCTGTGATATTTAGCAACGGGACCATAACAGCTGTCCCTTTCTGTCACACTTACTGCCCTTCCTCAGCATGAGAGATCTCCAGAAGCCGGCTATAACCCCTGCATCCTCTGGGAAACCTTCACCCCTTCATCTCACGGATCTCGATTCTCTCTTATAGTTGCTCTTTTGCTGTTGCTGATGTTTGGCAAGCAGAGAAAATGACACCAGAAATTCCCTCATCAATTAGTCTAATAAGTAAACATTAAAGCAAATACACCTTGGACTTACAGGATAGATTTGAAAGCCATAGTGTATATATATATATACACAGTGGATATATACATACATACATATATACATAGTGTATATATACATAGTGTGTGTGTGTATATATATATTTATATTTTTTTACTTTCTTGCAAATCCAAATCCAAGAGTGGTACTCTTCTGCTTGCTCAACATTTTAACATAAATTACTGCAGAAAAAGCTTACATTTCAAGTATTCATATTCTTTGGGGACATAAGCTGAACAAACATGGATAGTACAGAACCTGTATTTTTGCATTAGTTTAATCATATGAGCCTCAGTAATACTGACTAGTGTGAAATTTCATCCAACCCATGGCATTTTCTGTCATGTCTCTACATGAAACAATTTACTTGAAGGCAGAGAAAAACGGGCTTCTAGTGAGCTTCTGAACTTCATTAAAATAAACTGTTTGGATAAGATATATTTTTATGAAGAGTCTTCAGTATCTTTAACAGCCCAGTTACGTGGGACCAGTTTCAAGTCACCATAGTAGCCTCTAAACCTGCAGTTGTGTAAGTTACCATGAAGACTAGGAAAAGCAAAGGCAATGAAATAGGACAGACTTGTTCTAACTGTAAGTAAAGGAGGAAAAAAAACACCTGGCACTGAGGGTAATTAAATGGTAACACAACTAAGAAACAAACTGTATCTTTGCAAAGTGCTAAAAGCAATAAAAAGAAAAGACAACACCTTTCAAACTAAATAGATGGAAATAAATATGAGTTTCTGAAGCCACATGACAAATGAAGTCACTGAGAAAGAATTAAAATTTTTTGCTTAGAAAGTAAAAAAAAAAAAAGTAAATACAAAATAAGTTTAAGGTAGAATGCCCTTTTTTCCCTTTTTTTTTTTTTTTTTTCCCCCCAGTTGAAAGGCACAATTAGCAATTGGGAAAAGAAAGTGGAGAAGAAAGAAACACTGAAATGGGTTCAGAAATAATTTCAAGCTTTTTCTGTCAATCTGGTTCCTGATGTCCCGTCTCCTAGCTCCACGGCTTGATCCCAGCTCCCTGCTCCCTCCACTACAGCGAGACTCAAACACAGGGTTGTGACTGTTCCTCTACTGCCAGAGATAGAAAACCAGGGTATTAATCAAAAAGAGAAACCGTTCCTATCGTATCGCTCCAGTTACAAAATTCTTATTTCCATTACTGCCGAGTTGCTACTGGAAGGCCAGAACACAAACCCTTATATATCTTTCCCATTGTTTGAAGATCTTGTTTTCTGAAAAAGCTGCCTGTCACATAAAGGTAAAACCACAAGTGAAATGGATTTCAGTTTAGTGACCTCTAAAATAGGGAAGAAAAGTGGGAAGAATTTGCAGCCCACACTTAACAGTTAAATTAGCAGCTGCAGATACAACAGCTGTCGCAAAAAGAAAATCAACTCTGCATTTGCATTCCCAGTGAGACTTATTAATGGTTACCTTAACAAACCAGTAAAAAGAACAAATTACCAAACCTGGATTAATACATTGCCAAAGAAAAGCAATTCATAATCTCCAGCATGATGGTTTAACAGACACTTTTTTTTCTCTCTTTTCTCTTTATAAATATAACAGAGAAGAAAAAATCGCAGACAAACAACAGAAAGCTAACCAAGATCTGTGCTATAACTGAAGCCAGAAGAAAGAATTACAGGAAAAAATCCCCACACATAACTTCATGTTATCACATTTAAACGGAAACAAGAAAAGACGGTTTTTAAAAGGAAATCATGTTTTCCTTGCACAATTGCCTACAGTTGGCATTGACAACTTTATGGAAGAACATACGATTTAAGGAAATTGAAAGCCTGTTGGTAGAAACAAGAGCTAAGTATGACTGAATTACAAGATAGGTACTTAAACTGAAACATTTATGAAAACCGGAATTGAGAAATCTCAGGAGTCTGTAGGGAAACAGCAAATACAATGTAGCAGACTGGGACGACATTAAGCACAAATGAACCTGCACAAAACCATTAAGAAAATGTATCAAAGCTGTAGCTTGTCTCATTAATAGTGAGTGCTGCTTTTTATAAAATATTCAGTGTTAGACAAGATACACCGTGTAAATCTGCTGGAAATGGGACCTTTAAATTTAGCAGGGGAATTAAAGTAAACTTTTGTGGTTTAGGAGACTCCTACAAGGGCTTGACTTTAAAAGAACTTTTGTAATCTCTGGTGCTTCTTCAGCTGTGACATCTAAGAGTCCTAGAAGTGTTTGTCCATGCTGGGGCAATGCCCCTGTACACAGGCAGAGGCACTTAGGGACTGGAGTTAATCTGCAATAAGTGAAAGCCACGGTGAGGACAGCTCAGGCAAACAGAAAGAAAATGTTGTAATAAAGCGAAAATAATTTGAAAGTGGAACAGAAGTTTTTTTAAAATGTCATTTTCCTTTGAAACATGGTTTGGGTGGTGTTTTGGTTTTTTTTTCCTTACCTGAGGTAGAGATATTGTGAGAGCTTGCAATGAAATTGTAAAGTTCTAGGCTTTGCTACAACAATGTAAAAATAAAAGTAGTATATTCTAAATAGTATGCAGCAACTAGAAGCACAGAAGTCATAGTTAAGGTAAGAATCTTACACTGCCAGACAAGTGGGGGAATGTCTTGGCAACTGATACATTTGTCCTAAGGGTTACTAGATCAAAAGAAAGACAAATTGCAAATACCAGTTTCAGTATCAAACCGTGGACATTAACTGCTGTCATAACCTGAAGCACTCAATGATTAGTTTAAGTGCCAGAGTTTTAGTTTTTGAGCAGACCAATATAATTTGGTATGTATTACGTATCATTTGGTGTATTATGTGAAGTTGTGTGTTGCAGCCACATAGTAACGTTAATTTATACAGAAAACCCTCTAATGAAGAAGTAATTCGTTGCTTAGTGAACTTCTGCACTTGCATTGAAGCAAAACCTGTTAAAATTATTAGTAGAAAATTTTGACAGCATCATCTGCAATCTGGCTGACCTCTCTTCAGTGGGCATTTCATGGAAAAGCAAGGGAGGCATGAGCCTGACATTTAATGAGCTAGAGAAAATGATTTACTATTCTGTAGCTTTGTAAAAATCTTTATCAGTAATTAAGGAAACCGTAGAGTTAGACATACCAGTGTAAACAGAGGGTAAAAAAAAAAAAAAAAAAGGAAAAAAATCTGCCTTTGATTTTACTATTTGAAAGAGACTGGAGTCCTTGTCTTCTTCATAGGAGAACTTTGATGTGTTATCAACTGTTATCAATAAAAAGGATCCGAAACAAAAAACTTCTCCAGTTTTGAAGACATGCATCTTCTCTAGTGGTGTTGAGAAAAAAAAACAACAACTCTAATAGAAGATTAAAAAAAAAATACTACCATAATGTTCATCTGTCTCTTTTATATTATTCCTTCCTTCTCAATTTTCTGAACTTAATAAAATGCACCAAACTTCTAAATTAAACTCACTCACTGAACTTCAGCAGGACAATCTGTGAAACATGCCTCTGAAATGTTTTTTTGCTTTTATTTATCATTACAGTGGTGATATTTTCCAGCTGAGGACAAGGAGAGGATTTTTCAACCCCCTCTGCTCAGTAGGACAGTATTCAGTGCAAGCATCACCAAGTGTTCTTTCTTCTCTCCCTGTGCTGTTGGCCACTGTTGGAAACAGGATCCTCAGCAAATGGGCCTTTGGACAGATCCAGCTTGGCCATTCCAAGGTTATATTATATTCTTTAGTACACATGTATGAAATATAACCTTAATATCTTGCGTTCTTTGGCAATTGGATACAGTGGCTTCCAGGTGAAAGCCAAATGCTGCAGTGCAACTTCGTCCAAGTAATTAAGCTACATTGATTTTCAACAGCTGGGAAAAGGGGCCTTTAACATGAGTATTCACATTTCAAAGTATAGAAATGACCTAGAAAAGGATGAATAAATGCAATCATTTATTCTTCCTGTGTATTTTGTATCTACGTTATTCCTGCAGCATCTGGAAAGGTGAAACATCTGGATCAAGAACATAAGTGACTGTTGTATCAAAACTGAGGCCGAGTGTTTGTATTCTGAGGCAGGAACAGGGAATGAAATGGATGAAAGAGCTAAAAAGTATCCATGACTATTCTGGGAGAGACCTGTAAAAGTGATCCACAGATTTTTACTCCAATATTTTAAAAAGAGCAGATGCAGTGCATTACTAGGTCAGATGGATGTGTAAGACAAGGAGTGTGCTTTGTAAAACCTGGTGCTGCTTAGGAAATTTAGTCACAACTCACTATGGGAGCCTCCCAGATTCGGGAACACAACAACTAAAAAGGGAATTTAGTACTGTAGCTGCCATGAACTGCTTGTAACTGTAGGTGCAGCTCTCCAATAATTTCCTTAGCTAATGTCTGCAAAGACAGACGCTGCCTCTCACAGCATCTCTCTGGCTCATACTCTTCCTCTAACTAAGGCTCAGCTACTCACAGTGGGTGCCGAGTCCAGAGTCACTGAGCAAGCAGCTCATTCTAGAGGTGATAAAGCAGAATAAAGCAGAAATTCTCTCGCTGTAACAACTTTTTGACCTCTTCATTGTTGTCTGGTCTAATCAAATGGTAATCAATGAATGCTTTCCCTATATGCAAGCTGTTAAGAGAGCAAGTTAATTGGCTCGCTTGAAAGATTTAAGGCGCATGAAACTTCTGAGTGGTTTAACAGTTTTCCAGGGACTGTTAGGTGGGAATAGCTGCAGAAACACTGCAATGCAGCACCACGCAGCTCACGGACCACTGACACGGAGCATTTTGCAAAAAATCTTAGGGCTAAGATTTACCCTTTCACGCTGCCACAGGGAGAAGGAACATGAGTATTTGAGGCTAAAACGTGCAATAAAGCTTTTTAGCAGGTTCATTAGGAGGCCTGTATTCTGTCTGTCCCCACTCGCAAGCTGTGACTTTCAGAGCAAATTGTGACTATTTCAGCCAAAGTTCACTTTGAAAATGTATTTCAGTTTCACTGATACAATGGTTTTCCTTAACTCTTACACCGGGTTGTAAATTACAACTGTTGCCACTAAAGTCAAAAAATATCCTGAATAAAAACATGGAAGTGGAAAAGGTGTTCCCCTGTGTGGTCTACATTCCCATTTTAATTTCTGGTTAATCATCTGCTAGGAACACACTGTTCCACACTAAGACAATTTTCCAGGTTCAGGTTTTTATTTTCAGAAAGGGAAGAGCCTATTCACTACCTTCATATTTGTACAATGTTTTAAAAGAGATCTGAGAGTTCCTAAGCTGGAAGGAGACTTAAAATGCTCCCAAGAATATTAAAAACCAGACAGCAAAGCCAAGTATATGTCATTGATTCCTTTTCTAATTTTGTTCATCTTCTAATTTTGTTCATTAACACAAAAAGTCATCTTTCTGAAGCAAGGTGTCTACTGTATTTGAATATCCACAGTGACTGTTGGAGATCACGATGCTTAACATTACTCGACCTCTGTTTACACAATGTCTGTGTACATAAGACACAGTACACAGATTGTTTCCAGATTTTAAAATAAAAGTAAAGAATGACTCAAGAAGCCCAGAGTTATGGCTGGTGTTCTAAAAGCTATAAAGATACACTCTCACTGTTGAGCTTTGATTCTTAATCTCTGAGAACTTTTTTCCTCTTGCTCCTAATAACTTTTCCATATTTTTTCACAGAATTTGCATTTCTGTTTGGACCTCCATGCCTCCTTTTTCTCTTCTATTTCTCAGAGAGGTGACTGAAATAAAGGTGGTGAGTGCCCTGGAGGAAAACAGGGAATGAAGAGTAGAAATGCTGAGAAGTTGTTCTCCATTCTTCATACTACACCTTGTACTTGCATTCAGCTCCTTTTTAAGAAATCACTGCTCGTATCTTCTACTCTCCCTTTGCTCACTGTATCTGTGCTCTTTTACAAAATTTTCTGCTATTTCCATGACCACTTTCATCTGAAGGACAGGCAGCATGGTTCAGATAAGCACCATCTCCAACCACAGGTCTGACAGCATTCAGAAGATTTTGTCGTGCTATTCTGAGTTAGTCCCTGCATTTGCTTATTCCAGACAGGATGAGAAAACAAAGTGCCACAATATCGGGAGGAAAAGCTATTCAAATTGATGTCAAGCACTAGATTTTTTTCTGCAGGAGCTGCCATTCTCAAGAGATTTGCTGCTAAGTCTATGCACATAAACTTGAGGGGAGTTCATACAAGGCTTGGATGGACGTTTTAAGGTTTGAGACACGGAAAGGAAAACTTATGTTTTGGAAGCTATTTCTGTAGTATGCACCTTGTTTTATTCCTGCAGCAAAGCATATTTTTTTATTTTTGGAGATATTCCCAAGATAAATGTGGTGTAAGCTTTTCTTTACTGTGTAAAAACTAAATTATTGGAACGTAAGCTTTTTCTAATCAAAATTTTAATTGCTAATCATCAGCTGGCTTATAGTATTGACTGGTACCTATATCATCATCATTTTACACCTGAAATATCAATAGCTAAAGGTTTGATTGAATGTTTTTGTTTGCAACAACATCTAAAAACTTATGCTGGCAAAGATTTAAAAAAATGTACTGATTAACATTTGCGGTGGTTATTCTTGGATTGCCCCAAGATAATTGAAGTTGTAGTAGCAACAAGTCAGAGCTTCCAGTATGAAAATGGAAAAATAAAATGACAAGGCTACTTTGCTCAGATACTCTACTCAGTTTGGAAGCATTTTCAGGCGAGGGAAGCACAGCTGTACAGTTTTACAACTGCATTTTATGACTGTGTTTCAATATACGCATCACAATAAGATATAGTAAATGAGAGATCAGAATTACAGAGAAAGGGCAAAAAAAATTGTGCAGGATCTTTAGAATAAAATAAATATTTATGCTGGTACAGAGTGTGTTTGCCTTTCTGTGGGACCTGAAAATCCTGAAATATTTCTCTGCGTAGGTTATTTAAACAACTATTTTAAAACTGTTTCATCCTTCTTTGCCATTAGGAGTGTTTTAATTAAAAAATACTTCATTTCACATCCGTATTTACACAATTTGGATTAGCCAGCATCTCAGATTAGATTTAAATATTTTAGCATTAAGACAACACATACTGGACAACTGTTGAATAGTCTCACTACCTTAAAAGATTTAATAATTTCCTATAAAAAAGCTAACTTTTGTTCTTCACCAGCTCCACTCTCTTCAGTGTGTTTTGAACTATTTGAGTGAAACAGAAAACTATCTATCCTTCACTGGCAAGAAGCCGCACAGTTGGGGCTAGTCTGCCCTCAACAGGGTTTTTGGTGAATGGAGCAGCATTATCAGAAAAAATGGAATAAGTATGCAATACAATACTTGCTGGATTTCATCAGCATCCTTTAAATTGCATGTTCACCAAAACTGAATTTGACATAGTACATAGCTGGTAAAATGTAGGGGAAAGTATGTCAACTGCAAGTTCAAATATAATTGGAGAAATCTGTCAAACGATGCGTTTTTTTGTGTGCTAACATTGGCAGAGAACAACTCTGAATTGCCAGTGATTGCTACAAGTACTCAGACACCGTAGTGATAATTGAAGTATAAAAGTGCCAGACAGCAAACAAGACTGCCAGAACTAATGGGAACACAGCTTTATTCAGAATCCAGTGCGGAAAGCTATCTATAATGGAATCGCTTTTCAAGACTTTTTCTTTGAAATTACTCTGATTATTACTTACACATTTTTATATTAATATGCTCCATTTCTCTAACTACAGATAGACACTGCAATTTCATTTGCTCTCATCTGCCCATTTCTTAGTATGGCCTAATTTATTCTGTTCGGTTACTCAAATGCAGATAAATCAATAAATGGATGCCTGATACCAGAGCTGAAGCACAACTAAGTTTGACTGAAGTACCAGATGTTTCTCTTTTTGTGTGCTACCATCAGGATCCAGAAAAACAAAAGAAGGTATCATGCTTGGTAAATTCTGGCAGTACCAATTCATCTCCCAACTGTCACTAAAAGGAATGATGCATTGAGCTGTTATTAGAGCTGTTCTGTTTCAGCTGAGACCTACACGTGTCCTAGGCTGGGCATAATCAGGCAGAATCAACAACTCGTGGTGACAGGTTGTAGCAGGACTTGTGAATTAAGCTAGAACTGTTCACTGAAAACTGATAAAACGGTGCCAGCAAGTCTTCACAGACACCTGTAGTCGCTGAATTCACTTGGAAAGAGTTTCAAGGTAGCAACTGCTGCAGAGGAAATCTGTCTTTAGCTCCTATCAGAAAGTACTATCCCTTTCATGAATTCGTTGAGAGCCTCAGGGAGTCATTTTGGTTGTAACTCATGGACAACGGGGAGTTCTGTCACTTAGCTCTGGAGTCATAAAGTCAGTTAGTGCCTAATTCTTCCCACTGAAACTAGCTTAAACTCTAGAAAGCTAAATACTAGACACCAAAGGCTGGATGAGATACATCCCACCTTCAATGTCTTATGTTTTGCTGAATTTCTCATTGACGCTTTTACTTAGAAAACTGTTCTTTTCTCCAGTAAGTCTTGTTACCTGGCTCTAACTGCCCTGGACATCACTATCCAAAAGTAATAGTGGGAAGCTCTATGAATTTAGCAGAAAACATTTGGTTTTGTCTCATTCAGATCTGACTGTCTGAACCAACTTTAGATCTGTCTGGTGTTCCTGTACATTCTTAACTTGTCTTTTGCATTATCTGTCTCCAGAAGGAGAATAGAAAAGAATGTAAAATGAGCAATAATGAAAATGATTAGCTAAGTGTCAGTTACTGCCTTATTGTATGCACATTTAAAGATAGCTCCTATAGTCGCATAAAATATTTCTAAAAGCCAAGTCTGTGACAAAAATATAGCCATTTCCTTGGGACAGAAATGCCACTCGAATTTTCATTCCAGATGACTTCTGATGATAGCTGGGAAAAGCACTATCTGCAGCAGCCTCATCCTGTTAAATGGGTGGCTTTAAAGCACTTATCTTCTACCATATGTCTTTAAGTGTATTATTTTGCTTACCCTCTGGCTGGTATTGTGCTATGATTGTTACCGTCTGCCCCGCTCCTTTTAGTGCAGCTGCAGCCTGCTCGTGGGTAGCACCTCGAAGATCAATACCATTCACCTATGGAAGGAATGGAGACAACAAGAGATCTGAGTAGTTTAACATTAGACAGAAAGAAAAAAAAAGATAAAAAAAAAAAAGATTAAAAAAATAATACTGATGGATTTAAAAATCAGGTTGCCCAAATGCAAAAGTGAAAGTACAAAATCAAAAGGGCTGAGAAGAGGCTATCACAGAATCACAGAACCACAGAATGTCAGAGGTTGGAAGGGACCTCTAAAGGTCTAGTCCAACCCCCCTGCCAGAGCAGGATCACCTACAGTAGGTCACACAGGAACGTGCCCAGGCATGGTTTTGAATCCCTCCAGAGAAGGAGACTCCACAACCTCCCTGGGCAGCCTGTGCCAGGGCTCTGTCACCCTCACAGTGAAAAAGTTTTTTCTAATATTTTTATGGAACCTCCTATGTTCCAGCTTGCACCCATTGACCCTTGTCCTGTCATTGGACGTCGCTGAAAAGAGCCTGGCTCCGTCCTCCTGACATTCCCCCTTGACATATTTATAAACATTAATGAGGTCACCCCTCAGCCTCCTCTTCTCCAAGCTAAAGAGACCCAGCTCCTTCAGCCTTTCCTCATAAGGGAGATGCTCCACTCCCTTCATCATCTTTGTGGCTCTGTGCTGGACTCTCTCCAGCAGTTCCCTGTCCCTCCTGAGCTGAGGGGCCCAGAACTGGACACAATATTCCTGATGTGGCCTCACCAGGATACCTAAAGCCGACCATGAGGGTCTGCACTAATACTACACACCATAGTTTACCTATGCTTATCCACACATATTCTCTGACCATGACTTTCTGGGGCTTCCTGCTCTACTGAGTTTACATTTTTGGTAATCTCTTCATCAGTCACTATCTTTTAATATATAAGGTTCAAAATGCAATTTCCTGTGGTGCTTTAGGGTCAGCGTAGAATACTGCAAGTATGGAAACTGCTCCTTCAGCCACGCTTTGCAAACCCAGTCTGTAACACCAGGGAAACCTGGAGATATAGAGCATCTCTAACAAAAATTGCTGGCTGGAGAACTTCCAGAGCAGAAACCTCATCTACCATTTTCTTTTCATGCAACTCCTCCTTCTGTTGCCTAGAAATACCCCCATATTTTGCACATGACAGCTATGGAACTGCTCTCAGATAGAGTTTCACCACCTTTTGTTGTTTGGCATTAATAGATCTTTATAGGGTGTTCTTTTTGCTTAATAATTTTTTGCTGCATAAGCAGTGGAAGTGGGACAGAGTAGAACAAAGCAGGGAATCCACCCTTAGAACTCAGGGGCAGTTTCAGAACTTTTTTGATTTGTATTGGTGATGTTAAATGTTTTGTCAGCAACATCTCAAGGAAAGGACAAAATTAATATATAGGTTTATTAACTGCTTCAGTAACTTGAGTCTTGCTTTCCAGTGGGAGTGTTACTGTCTCTCTATACTGAAGTGTGTGAGATTTATCCATTTGTTTATATATTTATCTGTCTTTCCTCTTCACTTCTACAGGTTTCCACTTGCCCCACCGAAGAACAGGAAACTTTTGACATGTTTGCAACCTCAGTAGGACAGAAATCCATTTCTGATTGCTTCAAGAAAAAAAAAAAAAAAGCAGGAGGAGGAAAGAGAACAATGCCACAGGTTTCACAGGCAAATGCCACAGATTCTCAGCAATAACAAGTCCTTGTGTTTATTTTTATCAAGTACTATCATAAGATGTGCATACTGTGCATAAGATGTGCATACTATCATAAGTGCATACTGAAAATTTTAACAACTTTTTAAGGCTTACAAAAAATAAATTTGATTCCTTATAGCTACAAATAACAGCTAATGAACTTGTTATGTATACATTTATTTTGATCAATTATATTTAGAAAGTGGCCCATCTTAGCTTGCTATAATTGACAAAATTTTAGAGCATCTCATGTTTTGGGACCATGTTTAATCGTTACTTATCATAGATCCGTAGAATGGTTTCTGAAAATATGTTTCCACAAAAATCAAAGTTTTTCCAGCTCAATCCGTCTAGAAAAGCATCTTTCCTATTTTTTTTTTTTTTTTGACATGGAAGGGAAAACCCACATTTTTCCTTAACAGCTCGTGCTTTCTTCCCTCAAAAACTTTTTAAGCTATTGAATTTGATGAACGTTTAATATTTCTCCCCAACTTATTCACAAAAATTCATCTCGCTCCATTTCTGAAAAGAATTAGTCTGAATTTAAACTGTCTGCTTGATTTTAATAACATTCTGAACTATAGCAACTCTAGAATTTTGGTATGTTGTGTTGCAATTTTTCTATGTTATACAAAAACAGTTACACACTGGCTTATCTTTAAATAGAGGAAGCAAACAAGTAAATATGGAACTAGGATACCAGAAGAATATAACCTATTAAAATCTTACCTTACTCATCTCCCCACGCACACAAGATCTATTACATAATCACAACAATGATGTGAAAGAGGCAACTAATTATAAGTTACCTCATAGAAAAATAACTTGGTTTTTTTTTTAATTGATCTGTTTGTATGTACATTCCACAGTGGAGAATATGAATACTATTATCATGCTGGTAATTTCTGCTTGATCCATGAGTATATCTTAGACCTGTGGGGCAGCTTACAATGGGCACAAGAAGCAGTCTAGTACCTAACCACCATCACGTTGTGGGACTTCTTTGCAAGGAGAGGTGTCTCAGCAGGCAAGAGGGAGGATGACTGGTGGAGTATATACAGGTGCAAAATACTTAAAGAAGTATTAAAGTAGCTCCTACAAGATAGAGACCTTGTAGTAGAAATGTAGACTGGAAGACTATTCATAACTAAAGAAATATTCAAAGCAAATGTCTGTGCCAGAACAAAAGGCTTTATGAGAACTGGTATGTATGGATGCCCAAGACATTATAATCATATAGACAACCTGAGGGTAAGCTGTGACAATAATTCCGTGTTCTGGTAGTGCCACATATTAGTGTCTTTGGCTCACGTATTTCAAAGCATTATATGCTGATAGATGCGCTCTGATAACTTCTACAACATTTATCTCATCTGAAGTGTATAAAATTCATGGGTTTTTTAAAATTTCTATTTAGAACATAAAAAAGGAAGTAAACACCTTCATTTACAAGTAATGCTCTAATGATCCTGAAAAGAGATTCTGAGCATAGGGCAAATACAAGATAATACGCTTCATAATTTGTCTAGCACACAAATTCTCAGTTGTCCCATCTTTCTGTTGGAAAGTAATGGCTTTAAATATGGCTGGTGGAAGTTTTAAAAAAAAATGAGCCAGGGATTCAAATGCTTTCATCACAGTTGTGTGCATAAACCTCAAGTTCAGCAGTTGGCAAGACGGATGGAAAAAACTCACTGAAATTCAGTCTAGGAATATAGTATCTCTGAAGGCAATAATTAAGTTCATTCTAAAAGAAAGGCATTAACTAATTACATTCTAAAAGTTAGGACCTAGTTTGCAACCTCTGTGGAGAACACAAGCTTCCTGAAAGGAGAAAAATTTAGGCTACTACCATGGAAGAAAGAGGTGGTGTGCTCTACTTTTACTGGCTGATGGTGTTATCCATTGCCACAGGTACAGATGTACCAGCACTGCAATTATTCATTATAAGGTACTCAACACTATAGTCACAGCTTTGGTACTGTGGTGGTCCAAGCAGAATTCTTGTGTTTAGGCAGCACAGTGCCTATATCGTGCCATAATGGAAACCTCAGCCCTAACTCAGTGTCTCTGAAGAAGACAATTCTGAAGTAAAGTCATCTTTCTTTTAAGAGGGAGCTTGAGTTTTAGCTGTGTGGTTTTTTTTATAACGGGAGTCATTGATAGAGTCCTGAGAAAGAAGCAATAGGATGAAGTGAAGAAAAGCTTAAAGGAACATTCCTGAGTTCATGAGATTCTGAGCTGGGGAGATGGATATGAATACTGTCACTCAGCATTAGAAGGTCCAGAGGAAAAAAAAAATAGTAATTTTCTTTAAGCTTGAGACTGTAGACTTCAGAAGTCAAGCCTCTTAGGCAATATATAAAAAAATACCATTGTGGTAGAGAATCTGAAGCCCTAAAAATCATTAGTGATCATAATAATTTGTCTAAAAATAATAGGAGAGAACGTCTGAAATAATAAACTACATCCTTATTCTCCTTTTCCTCTGAAAAACAATAGTTCTATCTATATGTGATCTAATAACTAAGATATAATGTATCAAGAATACAAATACAAGATAGATATTTCACAAAACTTTTGTTACACAAACATTTTTCACTTTTCCACACAACAACAAGAAGCCACTGAAACGGCAATTGTCTACTTTTTACCCTTTGCATGCTTATTCTGAAAGAAATGATTGCCTAAGGTGCAAACACAACACATTATACTGAGTACATTTCTCTGAAATTAAGTTCACTTTTTTTACTAGACAGAGATGGACACTTGAGGAGGTCTTACAGGTCTGAGTGGCTGAAGTCAATTTAGAGCAAGGAAAAGGAATGTTGGAAAGCAAATAATATGTCAATTCTGTCTTCTGCAATTTTCATCAACATTAAGTAATGTTGAACTGATAAACGACCACCAAGTTGCCAAAACAGTGGTCTCCCTCTTGATGTTGTACAACTGCAGAGTGGAATCAAGCAATCACTGCCAAATAGATAGGTAGAAGTCTTTTTTGCATGTTATTTTGCTCACCAGTACCTGACAGAATCTCACTGCAGAATAACAGGCACTAAATTTTGAAAACACTTATAACCCAGTCTGACTTTCTAAGAAACAAGAGCAGATGCTAACTTGATTTCCACGTATTATTTTCCAATATTTAAAAGCAAACACAATCAAGTCCCAAATCTTCTAGTTCAAACCCATCATATTCATATAGCAACACTAAATCTTCATGAAAGACATCATTAATTTACACATTTTAATCAAATCCTTACCCTCAGGCCAAAATGAACAAGAGTTTCTGAGAGGGTAAAACAAATAACATTCTGCCTTGTGTTTTCCTCCAAAACAATGTCTTAATTATAACAATTATATGCGGTGATATTTTTCCCTGACGTGATTTCATTGCAAATTGTTAAGTCTGATTTCAGCTACTGCATTTAAATATGTTTATGTAGTTTATGCTAAGAATAACCAGTAGAAGAAACAAACAACCAAAAAAAAAAAAAAACCCAGAAAATACTGCAGGTGTGTACAGAAAAGTTTAACACATATGAAAAGTGTTTTGGTGCTGGCTTATTTTTTTTGTCATCAAATGGGCTGACTTCCTTTAAGAAACATCACACAATAAGTAAAGTAGCATTGCTGCTCTGAGCTTGACTGCACAATCCTGATGTCCTGGCCCAGAATGAAGTTGACTGCACAATTTCTGATGCCTGACTCCAAAATGAATTTGACATAATGGAAATAAGAAGAGCCTCCAGCTTGCACAGATGTCTGCTGCTTTTGCGTGTTGCAGCAAAAAGCAGTTAGAAAGCTTATAAACAAAGAGAAGAGCTGCAATGGAAGATTATGGTTTAAAACTACAGACAAAACTAAACTGAGATGGAGAAAAAGATGTAAATGTAACTTCACCATAATTATAGTAATTGCCTTTGCATTCTTTGACTCAAAGTAAATCATTAAATACTGAATTACATCATTAAATACTGAATCATAATCTAAATGAAAGACAAGATTTGTATTTTGGATAGATAGAACTCTTCTAAAATTGAAAGAGCTATATTCCCTTTAAAGTATTTGAATACCTTGTATTAGTACAAATTGGTTCAATTCTGAACAGTGTCACTTAAAGACTTACTAGAGTCTGGTTGTCTTGTGTTAGAATGCTTGAGTGGAATTCATATGTAGGTCATTCAAATAGAGACCAGCACAATAATCTGTATTATTTAATTAGGCTACCTTATTTTGTGTTTGTACAGTGATTAAATGAACACTTGGAATGTCTAGTTGAATTGGAAAGAAAAAACCACATTCCTTCTCTGGGGAGAAAGCAAAGAATTTTTAAAATTTCTTTGAATTTTCACTGACACGGTACAGTGCTTTTATACAGTAAATTAAATGGTGAAGAAAAAGTAGCTTTTTACCATAGAACGAACAGTTCATTAAGTAAGAGCTTTTGGTATCTGAAAAAGCAAACAGAAGTCTGAGTAAAGACAACTCTGTATAGCCAGAACTTCGACTGTTTGCATTGAGAGAAAATACGAAGAACCCTGTTTATCTTCCTCAACTTTGCACATCAACTTAAGTATTCTCGAGCACATTAACAAGAGATGAGAGGGGAGCTGATCCATGCTCTCCAGCAGTCCTGCTTAGGCATTAGAAATGGAACGGATAGCATCAGCCCTTCGGTAGTAGAAGCCTGGTCTTCCAGCAAGACATCCAAAAAACACACATTAAGGATGACCTGCCCTGCGCATACCCGGGGAAGACTTTCCTCCCGAGCAGGCAGCATCCTCATTCTGCACAAGCCCCACACGACTCTGATAACTGCTACAGTCCAGTAAAAAACCATGGAAATTTCCAGAAAAACCTGCATGTCTCCAGAAGTGCATCTCTGGAGCAGAGATCTTGCCCAGCTCAGCCAGGCGGTCTCTCTGCTCCGCAGAGCGCGGTGCTCAGCCACCGCAGCCCTGCCCGCGGAAACCGCAACTGCGGGAGCAGAGTTTGCCTTGATGGTGAAGAAATAGTTTAGAAATGGAAGGAAAGGAGAAATGCACAGAGAGAAAAGAGTCTTCACTCTCCAGCTCAGCTTCTGTTAAATTTTCGGGCTCACTTTATTGCTTTTCTCTCGCTTTTCTCACTTCTCCTAATCTTTTCTGTGCCTACACTTCCTTCTGTTCAGTTAAAACTGCTTAGCTCAGCACGCAGAAAGCACAGTGGTTGTCTCATGCTGAATTCCACTGAAAAACATAATTTCGTTTCATGTCTGCTGTTCTCCATGTCCAGCATCCTCCTCTCTTTTTATGGGCCAGCAATTTCAATGACCTTTTCAATTTTCCTGGTCTTGCTACCTTAGAATTATGACTTTGCCTCTAGTAAGCTGGTCTTTATGCTCTGATGAGCCGGGCATTCTAGAGACACACTCTTCTCTCTCTGGAAAACAAGAACTACTGCTATTTACAAGCTATCCCATTTAGTATGCCTTTTTCTGCCAGGAACTTTAAGGAGGCAGCTAAATCAGCTAAAAGAAGTACCAAAGCATTACATCTCTGAAACAGGATGAAAATGAATATTATGTTATTGAAGGGGTGTCTTACACACGCTACCTTTTACAGTGGGAATCAACAAGCTTTATGACTCACTAGACCAGATGAATCATTTCAAATGGTACCTCTTAAGCCTATAACCATAATCAAAGACTTAACTTTTTTAATCGAAACTCTACAGAAATTCTGATAGATCTGCATCCCATGTGATGGTAGCTTTTGTGAACGGTGTCAGATTGGCAAACTTTGAGATTCTGAGCAATAATTTTCCTGAAGATTTCACTGCAGTGACAGCTTAAGAGCCATTTCTCCTCAGTTCCACCAGAATTCCTCAAAACTTGTTTAAACTGGGTTTGAAATAAATGAGGTTTTGAAACAGACTGATAGGCTCACTGAAGCCTGAATGAACATGAAACTTATTCCATTCAGGTCACTAAATAGCTACCAGCTAGTTCTATTACCAACCTGGACTGGATGTGATCCAGTGACTATGAGGTGATCAAAAGCATTTTGTCTCATTGCTAAATATTGAAGTCTAGACAGAGACACACACGTAGTCTCATGTTAAGACAACCGGTATTACCAATGAAAAATATCATATATGAGTACTGTGCTAGCTAATAACACAGGCTAGTGTTTATGAACTAATTTAAAAATAAATATTATTATTGTTTTTTATTAGTTTTATACACAAAATATCCATCAAACACAGTAAGAATATGAAATTAGGTTAAAATGGAAAGTGCGTCCTTAGCTCTTAAATTCAAATCTAGTTGCTGCTTATTTACCTTGCCTTATCCTGTGTGGTCACTTAAGCACCCTTGCATTTCTGCCACCACCTAATCTCATGGATCTCACTACAGCGTCATCTTTTCAAGCTTTCAGACATTCCGTCTTCTTTGCAGTTCCTGCTGTCTTCCTACTCCAAATTGACATGAAACTGCCCCTCCTCCCTCCTACAGCTTTTATTTTACACATGACTTGTTTCTTCCATTCACTTTCCTGCCTTCCTGAAACAATCCTCTTTCTCCCTAATTGTATTTTCAGCATTTGGATTTCCCTCTCTCCTGCTCTCATCTAATATCATTTAGGCGTTCCTCTATTAGCAGAGTTCATTTCATATATCTTTGTTTCCACAAAGTTCTAAAAGTTACCTTTCCTTCCAGTATATGGATATGGCTAAACTACCATTGATCAGTTTTGCTCATAATGCTGCAGGGTTCCTGTTTCACATTTGAATTTCAAAAGATGGTATAAGCAGAAATAATAATTGAAATTCTCCTGCTCCTGAAATGAAATAAAGTTTCTATTTTAGTAAGTACCTTCTAACTCAAAGATGGTAAGAACTTAATTCCAGCTGAAGCCAATAAGCAATAGGTATTCAGGAACTGAAATAAAAAGGTAAAACAATTTTAAAGGCTGCTTAGAGTCAGGAGGGTATTGATGATTTGTCTGACCCCGAGCACTGAGTTAGTAGAAAATTCAAAACTTGAATTCCTTGCCTTGATCTCTACTTGTTTTTTTTTCATATTTCCACATAATATTTTCATAGAATATGGCAATGTGGCCTGTGAGAGGTGAGATAACCGTTGGCTCGTGCCATGGCAAATCTATACTGGATCCCAAGAGGTAACGTGCCGATGGTATGGTAGCTTCTCTAACTGGAATCTTCCGCTCTAGATGAAACAAGTGTTCAGTACCTACATTTCATGTTAAAACTACCTGAACCACAACAGTCACTGTTTATTTGTGTCTCTAAAGACTAGGATTATGTGACATAGACAGTGAATAGGCAATGCTCTGTGCTCTTAAATCAAACATGTTTCCTAAAAGCAGGGGAAAGAGCCCTTGTATTCTCTGTTTTTGCTTTTGTTATTGTCCTGGTAGCTTGTTTGCTCAGATAAAGATCTTATCTATCTTGTTTTCTTCAAAAAGATATCCCAAATCTCCTCCTCCAACAAATTATTGCAGATATCCTTCAAATACCCCATTTAATAGATGACTGATTTCTATTATTTCGCAGCTTGTGTCATACGATAATTTTTTTAATCGCTCAGGAACCCAAAACTTACTGGGTTGTGGAGCAGAACGTTGCCTGGAGTCTAGTCTGTTTAAGCACAAGGCAAAAGTCCAGCCTGGGGCAAAACTCTGATTGAATAAAGCTCAGGGATGTAGTCATTTTGTCCAGCAGTAGCAGTTTGGCTTTCAAACTTGTTTATATTTTCCCTTCTTTGTGAGGCTGACAGTAAGGCTACACAGAGGGGTGCAAAGCTCGCTCCAAATCTTCAGTGTATCAGATGTGACATAATTCTGTCTGACACTCTTAAAACAAAAGTTGCAAAGTCAGAATGTCGAACTAAATGTAAACTCCTCCTTAAACGATTAGGAGCTGAAGAGCAAGCAGTCTGGCACCAGATCATTTCTACTCATTGAGGCAATTGTAAAATGAATGTTTTAGAGGCAACTGATGATTTCATCACAGCAAAAATACACAGCCTTTAGTCTAGGCCAATTTACTAGCTTTGCATGACAGATAACTGACAGGTCTGATAGCTAAAACTACTTGGCAAAAAGAGACATACCTTATTCACGAGAATTGTTAGTATAACTCATTAGGTTCTGATCATGTGCTTGGAGACGTCAGAGTTAATTTAGGAAACAGTTACTGCATCAAGGCAACTGCAATGTATGTTATTAATTGCAGAAAGATGGGGGTGGGAAAGGGAGAGGAAGAGAAATCCGTCTGGAAGACAGATTTCTAGATTAATAAAAGACAAAAGGAAGCTCTATAGTCACCAACAAACATAGTATTCCAGCATATACAGGTGGCAATTTTTCCTCTCGAAACTCCGTTAAGTTTGTATTTTAGAAAGTCATCTACTTTATTTTGAAATCCCAAAGTGAGAAGTCTATGAGCTTCTATGGCAATGTAACCCAGCTAGCCTGACTCCAAAACAAGTGCACCACGTTTGGAGGCTGAATACGTCTTAAGTTCAACTTCCAGCCATCAGATCGTGTATATTTATCAACGACACTGAAAAACACTGAGTTACCATCTCCCTTCTCCAACAGTTGTGCATTTCCAGATACTCGTGTTTATAGTGACACTGTTCAAACTTCATTAAAGTGAATTTCCATGGACAAGGGGGATGCTAGGACTTTCCTGACATAGGTTCTGAACTCCAAGGCTTCATGGAAAAAATAGTAATTAATAAACCATCACTTTAAACATAAAAAAAAAGAGAAGGTTTTCAAAAGCATAACTTTGTGTTTGCACCCAGTTTCTCTTCACTGGGTGTCCAGCTGCCTTCTGTACCTCTAAACATCTCCTCTAGTAGAGGGAAGTTGCATGGGTGATTCAGTTTTGTCCTGTGAAATGCTTCTGATCCATCGTGACTCCAGCAAGTACTCGACATATGTCTGCAAGTATTGTAGAGGGTGAAACTGAGCTCGTACAGAAAGGTGGAGCACTCTGCACCCAACTGATCTCATATAAGCATAAAAAGTTGGAGGACTTTTGGAGACTTAGAGTCATTTATAACTCGTTCTCAAATCCCAGAAGTTCCTAATGTTATTGGGAATGTCTGAGCTTGCATTAACCCACTGTTTGTCCCAGGTCTTCCCACTAGATCCTGTCATGACAGCATCTTTGCTTTTCTCTGTTTTTCTCTATTTCTGGGGCCTTTGTGATCTGCCAGTACCGTAAAGGGGTAGCAGGTTTGTGATAAAATGACATACATCTCTTGCAGCCCTGAGGGAGCTGGGGCTCTTTAGTTTGGAGAAGAGGAGACTGAGGGGTGACCTCATTAATGTTTACAAATATATCAAGGGTGAGTGTCACGAGGATGGAGCCAGGCTCTTCTCGGTGACAACCACTGATAGGACCAGGGGTAATGGGCTGAAACTGGAACATAAGAGGTTCCGCTTAAACTCGAGAAGAAACTTCTTCTCAGTGAGGGTGACGGAGCCCTGGAACAGCCTGCCCAGAGAGGTTGTGGAGTCTCCTTCTCTGGAGACATTCAAGACCCGCCTGGACACGTTCCTGTGTGGCATAGTCTAGGCATTCCTGCTCTGGCAGGGGGATTGGACTTGATGATCTTTCGAGGTCCCTTCCAATCCCCAACATTCTGTGATTCTGTGATTCTGTGACTGTTCAGGAAGGAAATTACACTTGACAATCTTTATTATTGGAATAATCATAGAGGCTATTACTCCTTCTGTTGTATTCTAAGTATCTGCAAATAGATTGATAATTTGTCCCAGAAGTTTTCGCTGAAAATTGGCCAAGTTTCTCTGTATTCCCAAGTATTCCTTGAGTTCTTGAATAAAATTCGGAATGGTTGGCGTTGTTCCTTAAGTATCCCAGAATGCATTTCAGCTGGTTTCTAAGTATCTCACTCATCTAACTTGGTTTTGTCTTAGTCCAGTTTGAAGATTTATGTCTTTGCTTCTTCATAACTATTGTAACTGGACACATAAAATGCACTAAAAACATGCACACTTGGTTTCCCTTTTCAGTAGTGTTTCTTCCAACTATTTAGAAAACAGATTTGTTGCATGTTTTTCTATTCTCAGCAAATAGTTTCTTCATACCTTTTCTAATCCTTGCTGTAATTACAGTCCATTTTGCATATTACCCTTCTGACTTTGTCCTCAAATTTGACTTAACATTTAGACATTTTGAGGACTTAGGTTGTTATAACCACAGTAACTTGTCTCAGTTTTCACTTTTTTTGATGCTGATTACTTGAGTTTCATATCAGCAAAAGTCTTCCAAGTACCAAGGTTTATTTCTTAGTACACTCGCTATCATTCCTTTTTTTCACAGTGCTCTTAATGTATTTTCTTAAAATAACAGCAACAACTACTCAATTAACTGTTACTTTAAAACTTGTTCCCGGTGGGATTTTCCACATCAGCTGTGAAAGCACAGCTTTTGAAGGCTGCTTTTGAAGTTCACGGTGGTTATTATTCTGAACTTCTTCATTCCGTTCCAGCACAAAATCATAAACTTTGCCATTACATTTTGTGGTCACTCAAGGGCAAGTTGTGTTTCATTCTCCCATTTTCAGACCATTCTTTCTTACTGGTCAGAATAAAATCCAGAATTGCTTTTTGCATATTCCCCACCAAAAACATTCATGAATTTTTGGTCAGTTTGGATGGGATTTACTTGAATGAAGGGAAGTCATGCCAAATTCTCTATAATCAGTGAAAAGAAATATAGACTTCTACAGCACAATGGTCATCAGACCGGTGTAAAACGTCTACTCTAGGGCAAGGTAAATTGCACTCACAAAGTGGTTACATCTTTCTGTTAGCTACAGAGGGACCCTAAACGTTTATGTGTCCTGCACTTCCCCAGAGTATCAAAACCTGAATTTAGATTAATCTAAGGAGCCCTTCTAATGGATGTAATCTCATTAACATACCTGGGCTCTTATCTCCCTTTTTCTCAAGAGATTTCTCTTTGTCATCTATCATGTGGTATAGATCTTTTGGATACATTTAGCAACACATTCTCCCTTGATTTTCAAGGAAATTCTCCTTCTCTAAAACAGTCCAACATGCTCTATACATTACTACATACATAATCATATTTTTCCTATTGGCTAACTAGGATGAATGCTAAAAACCTGTAGGGAGTCTTTATGGACCAGTGCAACTAAGGACCACAGAATTTGATACGACCCTCCTATGCCAGAGGACAGAGTCATGTATCATCCACCTCAGCACAGGGAAGTAGACATCTTAAGGACACGGTCACTGCCTCTGCAAATAAGTCTTGTAAGGCGAAGGGAGTATATCTTATAATCCTAACGCTATTACACAAGAGCCACAAATTGATGCTCCGCAGAGAGAAGATTCCAGGCCCCATAGAGATGATTCAGACATTTTCCAAGCCAGTTGCAATTTGGAAGAAAATAAAATCTGAGAAGCGAAACCAAATGGTATTTGCCATTTTTCTCAGCTTTGTAACTAGGTAACAAAATGCACTCTTTGCCCTAAGTAGTTTTATTGCTTTTACTATGAGCAAATAAAACATTTTAAATTAGAAAGCTGGAACCCTCTCCGTACCAAAGTAAAGCAAGTCAGTCCGAAGGTCAATTCTAACTCTAGCAAATATAAAGCAAAAGCATAAGTATTTTCTGCAAATAAGCAGAGTCCTTACACTTCATCCTACTCTACATGCACACACTATAAAGTTGAAAATGGAGACTATCATATTTTTTTTTCGAATGCATACTGTATTTTTTGCTACAGATGTGAGTAAGAATGTGGGTAAGGGTTTACAGGAAGTAAAAAAGGAAGTAAAAAAGAATTGTTTAAACTGTTCATAAGGAAAAGCAAACATCTCACAAAAAAATGACAGCAGGACGATGCACAGACACAAGACAAAATCTGATCAAAATTAGACGTCACCTTCCCTCTACAAGGGAGAATCTTGTATAAAAGACCAGAGACAGTACTGACATGAGATGCTCAAATATCAGCATTGAAAACTCAACATATATAATGTCACTTACCAATGACAGAAAACCCCATAGGATATTTCTGTTAGCCCTTTCCCAATGAGAATCAAAGTTATTTGATTCTCAAAAAGTAGCAGGGGGTAAAAGATACTGTCTCTCCCTGTGTATGACTACATCTTGGTACTACTATGCTACATCAAGAGAAAAAAATCATACAGAATTTGTTTAACTGCATTCATCTGATTCAGGTTAGATGGGAGGAAAAATAGAAGCATTAGGAGAGTACTGTCTACAACTTCACAGTGCAGTCTGTTCTTTCTCTACTGTTTTTTTTCCTGCTGCTGTTGAGCAATTACCCTTCAGGAACTTGTTTTATTTCCTTAAGGTAACCTGATGGATGTGTTGCTGGGGAGCAGCAATCTTGCTCCAGAGCAAGCAGTCTCCTTTATTTTCCTTTCAGGCTACCAGCCATGCTTCACCCTGCTGTTGGGAACCACAAGGTACCAAAGCATTTCTACAGAAGAATGAAATAAAATTGGTACTTAGATACTGATTTTATGGTCCACTATTTCTTTTTATTATTTTTTTATTTGTTTTGGTGATAAAACAAGCACAACATTAGCCGGAAAAGCAAACATATGGGGACAAACACATGTGAAATGTGTTTAAGAAACCTAAATATAGACATGCACGCATGTGGTAAGTGTTTAAGCTTAAAGTCAATGGGTACCCAATCAATACAGGCAGTAAAGTTTACAGAGCAATTCCACTTGCTCTGCACAACTCACAGTCAGGCAGCTGAAACGTTCTCCAGCCTCCATTGACTTTAATGGCAACCAGACACCCAGCAAGCATGTAGATATCTAAATTGAAGTATCTCAATCTGAGGCTTAGTCTTGTCCAAAGACACAAAATTCAGTAATTTCAAAAGTTAAAATTCAAATGCTGATACTTACTGTTACGGCCTTATGGTTGTTAATTCACTTTAATCCTCTCTTTTTATATAAATTTTTAACTTGATGCAGTCTTATGGAAAATTATAAAACTGTTTGAAAAACAATGTCATCATAGGAATTCGGGGAGTAACTCGCAATAGTTATTTGTATAAATTGTAAATTTGAATTTTGCTGCTGATCTTGCACGTGTAAACTAACTCTCTGTGGTTTTGGTACTGTACGTATAGATAAGATTTGTCACTTGGCACTGAAAATGCTTTGAAGCATACAGGTTAAGACACCTGAAATATGTTTCATTATAGTTTTGATTTGAGATTGTAAGGCAAAAAGTGAGGCAGCAATTTCTATCTGAATATGCCCATATTCCTCCTCCTACCTCTCTAAAAACTTTCTAAAACTGACAGATTTTTACTGTTTTCTGTCAGCAAGGCTGTAAGCACAACGTGTGGCCATTTTATGCTTATAGTTCTTGGGAATTCTTTGTTCTCATACAGACAATTTTCACCAAATATTACTGGGTTCACGTTGTTGTTTTAATGGACAATATATCCCTTCACATCGGAAGTAGAATTTTAAACTTCTAGAATGGCATCAAGGAACATTACGTTTTATTTTTATTGTAGCCTGCATTTTTCTAACAGATGGAGAACTCGGGGTTAGATCAGAGTTCAAGCAGCTTCTAAGTCTAGACTTGGCACAGACTTCTCACATGGTTTCAAACAAAGAAGTTAATGCAATGACATGCAATTCCACTGCTCTAAAATCAAAATAATACTTCTATTGATACTCTGAGCTGTTTCATTTGGGTTATGAATGTCTGAGATTAAAGTTAATCTGTGTGTCCTGAGCATCTAGCAAATCAAGTCTTGATTTCAATTAGTATTCAGAATGTTACTTGGTAATTTTCACATTATGCTTAATAAGAAGACAGTACTACAGGGAGGGATATTCTGTTACGATGATGAACATGTACGGGTGATGTATGTATTATTACATTGTACAGATGTTCAGAAGTGAGAAGGGAAATGTTTAGTTTGGCAGTAATTCTCAAGAGCATGATGAATTATAGCAAGAAGAAACCAGCATTAAAAAAATCCTACCTTTTAGGGGGAAAACACAACTTATCATGAAAGTAAAATTACAATGTTGGGTTTTTTTTACTATTTTAAATGTTTCATCACTTCAGTCAGAATATTTTCCATTATTCTTCATCTTGCCTTCAGAGGTTCAGATAGGATTCATTTTGTCCCTCTGCACAGAAGCATTGGGAATCTCAGCCTGCTTTCTGCGATGTTTTAAACATTTCAGCCAATTTCCAGTCAATTAATGGAAAACAGAAAAATACAGTTATCACTGCTCTTCCTGATAGTTTAGCCAGCTTCCAAAGGCAGATCTCTGTCATTACTGATCCTGTGATGCCCTCTGGTGGAACTTATGGAAAATAAACTCAATTTCACTCCGGTGAGGTCAAGGCTCTGGCATAATCTTCCCTAGAGCCCCCACGAGGGCTGTGGGCTTCGAGCCCTCCCTGACACATAACAGCGAGCAGAGAGAAGAGGCAGTGAGGTTATTGGAGGTGTCTAAACCTTGTGAGATGGCTCTGGCACTATGTATAGAATCACATACAGAATCATTTAGAGGGTAAGTCTTATGAAGAGAGGCTTAGGGAGCTCGACTGTTCAGCCTGGAGAAGAGGAGGCTGAGGGAGACCTTATCCCTCTCTATAATGACCTGAGGGCAGCTGCAGTGAGATGGGTGTTGGCCTCTTCTCCTTAGTGAATAGCCACAGGACAAGAGAGAACGGGTTCAAGCTGCGCCAGGGGAAGTTTAGATTGGATATTAGGAAAAACGTCTTCACCGAAAAGGTGGTGAGGCATTGGAATGGGTTGCCAAAGGAGGTGGTGGAGTCACCATCTCTGGACGTGTTTAAAAAATGGTTGGATGTGGCACTTGAGCAGATGGTTTAATGTTAGGGTGGTGTAGGGCTGTAGGTTGGACTTGATGATCTTAAGGTCTTTTCCAACCTGTTTCTATGATTCTATGATGGTTCAGTAAAGGACACAAAGCAGAATGGACATGTGACTTAATACAATTACAGGTTTTCTTTCCATGCCTTAGGAGGTTTACAGCACTACTACAACACTACCCACGTTCACAATGCAGAAGCCTCAGATCTGTGATTTCGAGCTAATGTTTAAGATCATCAGGTCCAACATTTAACCTAGCAATGCTAGGTCTGCCAGTAAACCGTGTCCCTAAGCACCACATCTACACTTCTGGGGACGGGGACTTGACCACTTTCCTGGGCAGCCTCTTTCAGTGCTCAACAACTTTTTCAGTGAAGAATTATTTCCCAATATCCAATCTAAACATCCAGTGGCAATGCACCCAAAGGCAATGCATATTCCAAGCTTTGCCAGGGATCACTCATGGATTTGCGGTCTTTTTAAGATATTTTTATAGGCACTTTCCCAAAGGTGAGCATATACACCTCTCAGCCAGTCAACACTTTGCCATATGCACAGCACAGGCATGAATTAGGAATGTGCTGTGATTCTCCTCTCCCATGTGGGAGATTGAGGCTTAAAAAAAAAATAAAGTGCCTTGCCTAAGGTCACAGAGAAAGACAACAGCAAAGGCAGAGAACTAAATCCAGCTCTCAAAAATTTAGGTCACCTACTATGTTTCCCGTATCAAAGAAATTTAACCAAACCTGATATATTAGAAATTCTGGCTTTGAGAGTGCTATTTGCTCTTAGAACATCAGATTTGTCATATTTTGAGAAACAAATGGAAAAACTATTTCTGTGGGGAAATAAGTATTTCCGAGGGATTTGACAAGAAAGAATAAACAGAGAGAAAAACAGACCTATCTTGAGCATCCTTTATGAAATTAAGGTGTCTGGGACCCTTCACCAGACAATGGTCTAAGATTAATTTGGTCTAAAAGTAGCCTGTGAATGAAATTTGTTTTATTTTAATAGGGAGAAATGGATTCTTAATAGCTATTTGTGACTAAGTAAGTCAGCAGTGCCTGACTTGGTTATTGCCCAGGGTTATGCATGCAGTCTAATTTAGTAATAATTTCCATCCCACTCCGCTCAATGAACAAATAAACTACTCTTGCATGACAAGCAAATGCTGCAGCAACACTGGTAACTTTAATTAGAGCTTATGGAAAACATTGCTGTGAAACAGACAAAAATTGAAGTTCACAATTCAAGTGTGGCAGTATCCTATAGTGCTAAATATACCTCTGCCTAAAAATAAAGGAAAATTGACTTTTAAATTCATATCTGAGCTGCTGGATTTGTGAATACTGTGTACTATGAAAGGCTTTGATCTCATAGTCCTTCAGTCAGCGTCATTTTGCTGCATCTAGTCAAAGAAAAATAAATTGCATAATTGTCCTGAAGAAATTTCCATTTCTATTCTTTGGGTTTCTTCCCTGTGTTCTTCTGGGCACAGGCATTTGCCTTCCTTATCTCTTCATGCTGATAACCTTCTAAGTGTCTGACTTGATTTTCTTAGTTTCCTATGAACTTTCAATTTGGTGATCCCTTTAAGACCCCTAAGTATCTTTTACTTGCCTTTTCTCAATTTTTCTTAAAATATTTTCAAGGAACCTGTCTGGATAAATTATACTGTTGTGGTCCTCACAGTTTCAGGTGGCTGCATCCTTTCAGTGCTCACTAGACAGATTTTTGCATATACGGCAGAACCACCTTTCCACACAAAAACTTTGACGGACAGCAGGTAAATTCACTTTTCATAAATAGGTCAGCTGCCAAGAAGCTCCTGAGCACTATATGAACATCAGCTCCAGCTTCCTCATGAGGGGTTTTAAACATTGACCAGGAAAACATCATATAACTGTGCTACAAACTCTCCAGGCTAAAGACATCTCTTTTGGGGCTTGATGACAGGGAAGTGCTGGAGAGAGTCCAGCACAGGGCAACTAGGATGATAAAGGGAGTGGAGCATCTCCCTTATGAGGAAAGACTGAGGGAGCTGGGGCTCTTTAGTTTGGAGAAGAGGAGACTGAGGGGTGACCTCATTAATGTTTACAAATATATCAAGGGTGAGTGTCACGAGGATGGAGCCAGGCTCTTCTCGGTGACAACCACTGATAGGACAAGGGGTAATGGGCTGAAACTGGAACATAAGAGGTTCCGCTTAAACTCGAGAAGAAACTTCTTCTCAGTGAGGGTGACAGAGCCCTGGAACAGGCTGCCCAGAGAGGTTGTGGAGTCTCCTTCTCTGGAGACATTCAAGACCTGCCTGGACACGTTCCTGTGTGGCATAGTCTAGGCATTCCTGCTCTGGCAGGGGGATTGGACTTGATGATCTTTCGAGGTCCCTTCCAATCCCTGACATTCTATGATTCTATAATTCTATGATGATCTTAAAGGTCTTTTCCATCCCGCTCCTGACCAGAGCACGGGCAAGGACACAAGAGTCACAGGGACAAAGGCACGACAGCAGCCCTGAGTGTGACACTGCAGCCCAGGGGTCCATAATGGGTCCATTTCTCATTTGGGATGAATAATTCCTGGGTTTCAGTTCTTTGCCTTAAGGTTATTTATGTACTTGCCTGAAAATGCCTCAGTTGTATCAATCTGGGAGAGTTGGTGGGTTTTTTTAATATCTTTTTTTTTTTTTTCTGTAAGGTGGCATAATGTGAATGGATATTTAACCGCATTTTCAAGGCTTTAATTGTCATTTAAAATCTTTTACATTCAGATTGTTTCAGTCAGATGTTCAATTACTTAACAGAGCCTAAAACATAAATGCTTTTTTTTTTTTTCCAAATGCGTGCTATCAGTATATACATGAAAGAAGAATTAAAAAGATGGATTTGAGACCAAGTGTGCAAAAAGATAACCTCAGGCTACGCAGCCTTTTATCCTCTAAAATTTGAAAATGAATTTCAGAGTGAGCATCAAATTCATTAGAAGCACAGAGATAATTAACATAACCTAATTAATCTCCTTCTTGTATTGGGCTGTTTGCTAAGTGGTTCAGTGCACACTAGATGGCACCCCCACTCTGGATGGTTTCATCCTACTGCTTTTTCTCCTCGAAAAACTGAAAACGAGAAGTATCTTTTGGACTCAGCAGTGCACTTTGCATAAAATGGAGCTGGATGATGGGCTAAACTGGGAGATGCTGGGGTCTGCACTGTGTTTAGGTCCTCTCTGCAGTGTTGCTATACTGTAGACAGCACCAAACCAAGAAAAGTCTTATTCTGAGCTAAGGGCAAGTAACACCATTAATAAGTGCTATAAAACCCGAGAGTAAATAAACAAAATATTCAGTGATAAACTGTTTCCGGCTTGGATTTCACAATGTGGAAGCCAGAATGGCTTCCTAGTGTGTCCCTGGCAGTATAGACAAAGAACAGGATTAAGTAGTTGGCCAGCAAAGCCCAAAAGAAATACTTACCGACAAAATTTGATCTCCTCGCTGCAGTTCTCCGCTGAGATCCGCAGGCCCGCCTGCTAGGATGAAAGACACGAAAATGCCTTCCCCATCTTCTCCTCCCACAATGTTAAAACCAAGTCCTGTGGAGCCCTTGTGCAGGATGATTTTTCGAGGCTCTCTGTACAACAGAAAAACAACGATAATGTTGGTTCATTCAAAACTCTTCATGTGTACACAGCTCTCAAGGTATCTTAAGCACACTGTGTTTTGCTTAAGACACAATAGCCTGTTATTCCTTCAAGAAAAAATTTAATAAATGAGATAAACCTGTAACCTGGACAACAGACAAGGTAGGAATTAACCAGCTTTTTTTTTTTCCTCATGACTGTATCCAAATATCTGCATTAAATTTCAGCCCACTGGAGTGATCTTCACTAAGCGAAGTGATGGATTTATTAAAAGTAAACCCAAAACACTGAAGATATTTCATAATGTAATTTATAGCAATACTCTGTATGCAAGTAGAATTAATCTTTAAATGACACCTTTGTTATTTTAAGTTCTAGGTGTGCTTTTTCAAACAAATGAACAAAGAAAAAAACTCCAGGCAAAGCAATAGCAAGTGTGTTTGACCCTGTCAGATCTGGAATAAACAAGATTTGTGTGATCAAGGTAACAGAACAGAACCTCATAAAAAAACTGTAGTCTGACATTATCAGGAGCTTGGAATTGTAAAGTCACACCGCAGCTTTATCACTGAACCAGAACAAAGGATATCTGCTTTTGTCTTAATGGCTTAAAAGTTGTTCATTATGATGGAAATTAATAAATAATAACAGCTACATCTCATACAGCACTTTGCATCTATAAATTGGAAACATCACCCAAAGATTGAAGCAATAAATGTGCTACTGATGGGAAAATTTATGTCTGGAAGGAAACGGCTTTCCTAAGCAGTCAAGGTGGCATCGTTGAGAAAGTGTCCCAGGAAGTCTAGTTCACAATCTCTACTCTACACAGATCTGTCTCTCTCTTGATACACCAGCACATACAACCATATAGATACACACACACCGTATTTGTTGGTACTTACTCCATTTCAAATCCCTCTAGCAATTTACTTTTCAGCAAAAGTGTACACACTCTTGTATTAGTACTGTAAATCATAAGCCCAGCCCCGCAAACACTCACAAACACACCGATTTGCAGGTCCGCGACTCCTCAGGGAGAAATAAGGTGTTCTTCTAATTCTCAATTTTTACTAATAAAAGTTACCAGCAAAGTGACAATTGTAAACACACACACACATTTACAGAAACGTGCTCCAAAATGCTTCCTGTAAAAACGATCCAATGTTTCCTGTGTGTCATATAACAGTTCTACATAGTATAACAGTTCTACGTCCTACGAATGGCTTTTTAATTCTCATTTTGTAGCTAAAGAATAGGAACAAAAAAAAGGGAAAGAGAAAAGTGATCAATCAAGGGATGTCTAACTTAATGTAAGCTTTATGGCTGTATACATGGAGACTTAATCTTTACATTCTAATTCCAAAATCAGTCTGCATTTGTTAATCTTTGCCCAGAATAAATGTTCAAACTCTATCCTGAGATTGATTGTGACCTTTAAATAACATCTCAGATTCTAAAACCAGAGATTAATATTTCTGAAAGAGAAACCTAAAGCAAATTTTTATATTTCTAAAAGTATTTATAACATTTAACAAAAGCATTAGTCCTACTCCATATGGTCCTCCACTTTGTAACTTTCTTTACATTGTATACCCAGAGAACCCAGCTGTGTTTAAAAATACAGCTGTGAGAAAAAAAAAAAGATGTATTGTCTTGAGTTCATATAGTTTTGAACTACTTTTAACCAGTCAGAAAATAAAGGGGGTTTTCTTTTCTTTTGGATCACTGCTGCTGATCTTCCTCGTAGCAGCACTTTTAGCACCTTCCTAAATATGTGCAGATTAGACTTAATGCAATCCAGATCTAGGACTAAACAGGTTTTTAATTAGGAAGAGTGGCTCTGGGAGTTGATGCAGAACTAGGACGGCGAGCTGGAAGCATGGATTCCTTTCCCCACTTAGCCCATGCACTGCTGAGGGATCTTGGCAGATCCTCCAGCTTCACTTTCCTCACCCACAAAATGATACAGTGACACTTGTCGTCTTTGCGTCCTACACATCAAAAATACTTTGCCAAAGCTGAGCTGCCGCCACTACTGTTTACCTGAACGTTGGGAAAAAAGAGGCAGTAAAGTCAAAAGATATATTTGCACGCTCTGCTGGTGAGAAATCAGAGGAGCTCTTGTTCAAAACAAAATGAAGTGTTTCCAGATATGACAGGCAGCTTGGATCGCAAAGTTGAAAGCCGGTGCTATGGGCAAAACTAGGTCAATACAACTGGGTATCCGCTGAATAGTAAGCTGTGTAGCTCAACAAAAAGTTGGCCCAGTTATTAATCCCTGTCTCTGATCAAGTCAGCAGATTTGCCTAAAACGCTGTCAGGGCTGTTTTGTAATTTTGGCCTTTTGACAGCAAAATTCACATTTTGCTCTTGGACGATTATGTTCAGAGGAAGCTCAGACAACAAGAGGGAAATGTCAGAAGCTGTGATTAGAGCACAATGGGGTTTGGCTCCTGCTCTTCAGTCTCTTCATGTCATTTTGGTCATGGCTCAAATCTGGTTGGAGAGAGACTGACCAACCATAACGTGCCTTCATATTTCTTTTATCTGTGAGTATCCTGCAGAATCTGAAAGATGGATTCAAGAACATACAAGTGTTGCTGTCATCATCATGGAAAAGACTTTCAGCCACGACCGTACTGCAAAAACTAGAGGAAGCAGAAAGTATACACCAATTCACTTTATACAATAAATAGTAAGATTTTTTTAGATATATCGTGGTTCCATCTGCATAGTGCAGTTTGTGTGAAGATGAAAAAAAACCCCACAACTTAGGATAATAGTAAAGCTTTGTAGTATGTTGTGAAAGTAAAGTAGGGAAAAGTTTCTTAAGCAAACAAATTAAATACGATCCACTGGTCAGGTGATCTCTCCAGAGTAATGCAGAGATGAGTTCTCTGTCAATGCTTTAGCTACACTTAAAGAAAAAAAACTAGTTTTGATAAAATTAAAGATGAGGATCTTACATATTTATTCTCCTGGTATAAAAGTTTATAGTCAACTAATATGGTAGTTAAGGAGATCTAAGAACAGGTGCTCCAATTTTTCTTGAATATCTGGGAAGCAGCATTAGGAAAAACTCCTCGGCTTCTATAAAAGTTCTTTACGAATGTACTCCTAATACAGAAGAAAGCAGATAAATGCTATAAAGGAGGCAACAGAATCAAAGACATAAAGATGACACCGTGATGGGAGAGTAAGAAGTGAAAGAAAAGCCGCCCAAATGCAAATGATATTTTCTTGCTCAGCAAAACATGTTTAGTTCTCTGCAGAAAGCAGCAACTGAGGCAAAGGGAGTTTCAGGGTAAGATGGCAAAGCTCACTGTTCTGTTCGGCGGCAATAGGTGGCACTCTGTAGCTACCTAGGAAAGAGGAACTGCCACATCCAGTGTTTCTGAAATGCCTGTTTCCGCCTCCAGATTTAACTATTTATCCCATTTACAATTTCTTCTGTAATAAATACGGCTGAAGGTAAGTTTCTAGGTGCTAACAAAGCCTACCAGCGCTTTAATTCTGTGTGCGCATGTTTTATGCCCTCCTGCAGCTTTGTACCAAATACAAACAGAGAAGAGCAGCAGGGGAAATCAAGCAGAAATTAGAAAGGAGTGTGAGATGAAAATGTTCCTGGACTGACAGAAGGCAGCAGAGAGGGGAGAAAAAAAAAAAGGAAAAAAAAAAAAGAAAAAGAAAAGGGCAAAGAATAGAGAGAACAGGATGAAAGGAGACAGTAAATCTGTAAAGGAGAACAGGGAAAGAATTAAAAAGGTAGAGAAAAAAGAGAGGAAGATTCACTATAATAAAGGCAGGAGCAAAGGAACAAATAAAGTGCTGCAATCCACACAAATTTTCAGGCTCAGAAATCAATGGAAGAATCAATTTGGATGGACCTGGTTACTTGCTTCAGGGAACGCATCAGCTCAGATTCTGTAAAGCACTTTATAAATTGCAGGCCTGATGTAAAAGCAAAGTATTATTAAATTAATGTTTGAAACCAATAAGTGGTAACAAATCAGAGAGGGCAAAATTTCAGCACTTAAGAAAATTTTGCCTGTCATAAAAATGCAATTAACAAAAAAAATCAAAACGTAAGGTAGTTTTCCTCAACAGTTTTTTTGGTTCACATTTGTTTTACTTGTGAATTATGTTGAAAATAGCTAAGTGTTTTCCATCTACTAGGTTTGCACTGAATGTTTGTTTCCATCACTTTACTCTTTTACAATAAGAAAATGACAAGAGAAGAAATGTGAGCGTCCCTACAATTCTTCTGTAGATTGTGAATCCATAGTAATTATAGATTTAATTTAAGAGATTAAAAACTGGACTGATAAATGGAGGGAAAAGCTTTCTGAAAACAAGTAATTCTTATAATAACTAACTGAAAGAAAATCCATTTTTAATTTGCTTATTTTGTGCTGCTGGCTACATTAAAGAATACAGTCAGGTTTAGTATTCATCTCACACTGACACATCTCTGTCTTTCTGTTTCTTTCGTGCCATTTATAAAATTGGGGCATTTAAATGATTTTAGGCTTTTTGGAACATCTACAGAAATATGAAGCACAGTGGGTACTTTCAAATATCAGACCCTAGAGACTTCTTTGGTTATATACAATCAACAAGGTATCCCAAATCAGCAGGGATTTAGAAATATGGCTTTGATCTTGCTTTGGCTGCAGGTTTTTTTTTTTCTTATTTTGGTGTGTTTTGTTTGTTTTTTGGGGGTTTTCTTTCCAAAATGCTGTTTGCTTCACAAAGGACAATGAAATCCTACATTCATTCATGCTGATTAGGTGTTACAGTAACATACATCAAAGAAGTCCCAGAAGAATATTTATTTGTCTTACTGCTTGCATCAGGGTAGCACCCAGGATCCAGCTAAAGCCCCACACCCTCTGCACAAAGCACCACACCCGTATAATGCAACAAAAAACATTCCAGCTATTTAAAGTAGCAAATAGGAGGGAAAATTGAAGCAGAGAGGATTGTATTAATTGGTTAAAGAGTCATGCATTAGCAGTACATCTGGTGGAAAAAAAAATCCCACAAATCTACGGGATCAAAGCACCCTTCTCTTGAGCAGCGTGTTGCCTGCCTTGACAATTCACCCTCTGAGCCCATTTAGAGTCAGTTGGCTAACGAAGCCATTCTTTTTTTTTCAGTACAATAATTCTAGTTTTCCTCTCATGCTTCAAAAAATTCTGATAAATAACCGCATGTTTATTTCAGACAGCCAAAGGGCATTCATACTGGAAGGGCCTAGAAAAGGTAATTCAAACAGACTGAGCATTTTTCTTTGCAGCCTTTAACACGGAAATCTAGGATGGAGAGAATGTGCCAGCGTGTAGGATGTTTTAAAATCTAGTTAATTGTACAAGATGGAATTTGAAATCTTAAGTGGTTGAAGGACTGGAATATGCACACACGCCTTTTTAAAAGACCTTGAAATTCAGGCAAAACCAAACTTACTGGGATTATTTAAATTTCCTTTTGTACCTTCTACAACCCTGCTGCACAACAATTTAGAGAAAAATCTATTTGTAGTGCTTTCATCTATGGTTTTATGGCAATATTACCTCTGTGGCACCTTAGCTATCACTTTTGCCCTTGTTATTCTCCTCGTTAGGCTTGGCAAAATCTTTCCATCACAACGTGAAAGAACACTACCCCTGCCTTGCTCCCCAGCCCTCCCTCTGATCTACCTTTCTTGAGTGTTTCCAGATCATCAAGACTTGTAGTGGAAGGACCTGGTAAAACTTTCTTTCTCCAGCCATCTCAGAGCCTAGAAGAGGCTGAACACAGCAGTGTCACCCACCAGGGCTGTACATGACCCAGCGAGGTCTGATCCCTGATTTGTGACTTTAGTTATTATTATCCTGCTTTCAATTATGATTGAAAATAACAAAAATAAGGAAACCGTCCTCCTATCTATTGCTGTCACATTGAGTATCACAGTCCAGAGGGGTCCCTTTGCCATCTTAAACTGAGCCAATGTTTTGGTCACGTGCAGAGTGTTCATTTTCATTATATGTAGTTGATTAGTGACTTGTTTCATTTTACTAAATGTTGGTACACTAAGTATTTTTACATTTTACTAAATGTTGATACAACTAAGTATTCAGCCTTTAATGAGGTGTTCACATAGGATTTTGCCACTACACTTCACCATTCTACTCGAAACAAAGATTTTATCTTTTTATTTGACTACGGCTTCCTTGGCATTTCTTGTTGGCTTTAATCGTAGAAGCAGTACTTTAGCTGAACTTTAATACTGACTACATTTTTAATGCATTTATTCTACGAACATCATGTCTAACTTGTCACAAACTTTGAAGTGTATTTAATACAAGGGAACCTTTTGGGAGTCAGGCTTCAACCTGACTGATGCATGTATGACTGCACTGGCTTATACATGTGCAACTCTATTTGTTTTGCAGGAACCCCTCTGGACTTCAACAGTCTTTCATTTTGCCTTTTGTAGAGAAATTAAAGACTGCACACCAGGCAACGTTTTCTGCTTAGAGCTAGCAAGATAGAACTGGCATACAGGAATAGACGCTTATTTGAAAAACTGGTCTATATTTTTACCACGACACCTGACATTTACTTTTAATGCACAGGAGTATGTCTCCTTGATTTGAGAAAGCTCATTGATCTCTAAAGCTACAGTGTAGGACAGCTAATATGCTCTTTAGCTTTGAAAGGGAGATGATTATTCCAGTATGCTTATTCATTTCTGCTTTGTATCACATAAGCACTTGTCTCTCCTCCCTATTCCAGGAGGTGCATTATTTACATACTCATAATCAAAATAAATGCTAAAAACTGCATCTCTCTTCCACCTGCTACACCCAACACAAGCAAATCCATACGAGAAAGGTTGATCTGCATCCTGCTTTTAAGAACTATTGGTAACATATTGAAATCACTTTTTCATAACTCATTGCTTACAGCATTTGATGGTTCTGTCTACCATGAATGCTTCAGCTTTTCAGCTTGAAAAGAAAGCTAGATGGGATGGAAGTGGTGACATGCAACCACATTGCCCTGTGAGGAGACAGGAAATAAAGGCCACGAGGATACCTAAAAATAGTAGAGCCTCCAAGCCACGTCTTGAAATATCAATACACAATTGTTTAGTAACAAGTATCCAAAATAACTTTATATAAGACAGTTTTGAAACACCAAGCAGCCTGTCCTATTCAGAATAAAAATTCTTGCCCTTAGTCACGGTTCAAATGCTGTTTATTTATGTATAAATATTTATATATATTTGAGACACACAGTCACGTTTATAAATCTGTTTAAAATTTCCATCAAAACACTCAATCAAATAAGTTGAAATCCCAGTTTCTAAGAAGCTTGTCAGAAGAGATTACTGGGGGCATACAAAATACAATTTTGTTTGAATGTCAGCTGCAGAGAGAATAGCTATCATACACAACTAATATTATAGCTTTTTGCAATAGTACAGCAGGAATTCAAAATGACAGGTTTTAGTTCTCATCCAGTATTTTTCCTGTTTAGAACAGTTAAAATTGTTCATTAAAACCACTTCAAAAAACTCAAACTGGTAATGTTTTGAAATTCAAACATTACAGTTTTCTTGGTTTAAAACCATGCAAATAAACCATTAAGGAAGTTACTAATTAGATCACACTAACAATAACATCAAACCTCAGTGAAGTTCATGCTTTTAAATGCATAGTAAACCTGTTCACCTCAGGTACAGTGTGAAGAATATATGGCTTGACTATAAAGAACATTCAGTCTTTACAGACATCTTTATTTTTTTCACCTTGCTGTACATGAAGTACATTAAAGCCCTCCCTAAAAAAAAAAAGAAATAATTGTTTTTATGTCTGAATCCATTACCTAGATGGAAAAACTTCAGGTTTTTCAAAAACCTGTTCTAGCCAGCTCAATTATCACATATTCAACAGGGTGGAAAGGAATAAATGCCAGTAAATGCAATTCCCTTTTGTTTTTCTTTAACCTTCCCATACTTAATTTCTCCTTCACAGAATGCAATAATTATGTTACTACTGTGACTACACAGTTGGTCACAGAGCCAGCACGCAGGCCAAAAATCTAAGTGTGTGCTAGGGCTGCCTTGCAGGTAAAGCAGCTATTTGCAAAGTGCATCTCAGAAGTAATATAATGAGTCACCTAAATACAGGACTCTACTGATGGAAACCCAGTCCCTAAAAGAGTAAAATAACTTGTTTTTGACCTCAGACTGTATTAGTTATAAACATACTTAGCAGCATGGACTTCACAAAAACATTAGAATAAATTGAATTTTAACATAATGAAATATTTAGGGCTGAGCTGATTACTTATTTTTACCCAGCAGTGTAATGGGCTATCAGCCCCAGTTTCCTATGTGAATTGAAATATGACTCAGTGTAAGTTGATTAGTAATAATTACAAGCCAGATATTCTTCTACCTCCTGAACAGCAGGAGACCTGTAATATCCACTGCAGATTTCCTGCGCTCTAATGATTCATACACAATATATGCAGGCTGGCTGCGTGGCCAGGACAGATTCTGCAATTTACCAAAAAATTCACATAGACAGGTTAATTTCCAAATTTCAATAGGAGTTTAAACCTACAGGATACCTCCTGAATTCTGGGGTCCAGTAGACCAAGTCAGAGACATACTAATAGAATTTCCTTCCTTCAGCCTCAATTTAGCAAATCTTTTTTTTATATCTATCTGTGGTTTTTTTTAATTAATCCAATATTTTAATTGATAAAAGTGTTCTTGAAGCTCAGTTTTATTTCAAACATCAACTTATTCATGAGCTCATTTGAGGAAAAGACAGAGGAATTTACTATGACTCTCTATTCATTAGAAAGAGAGAGAGAAGAAGAAATCCAAAATGAGGATGTTTAAACACTGACACAGGTTGCCCAGAAACTGTGCAATCTCCATTTTTGGTGAGAGTCACAGCTTCACTAGACAAGACTTGGAGCAACCTGATCGGACTTGAAATTAGCCCTGTTTTGAACAAGACGTTTGTATGGTAAGGGCTTCTTTGAGACAATCGCCTTCCAGGTGACAGCCCTTAATCCATATGTACCTTTCCTCTAGCAATTTCATTATTGTCTTGTTTTCAAAGAATAAATACTATAGCTATCCTACACATTTTAATGAAAAACTTAAAATTTTAGACTTTGCATCTAGGCAAGGAAAAAAAAAAAAGGCAGCTTTATTTGGGAGTGAATTATTTCACATATACTACCATTTTATTTTCTGACTGCACTGAAGTAAGGTTGTAACGTAAACCAAAATACAACAAGATGACAACTTTCCTCAGTGGAAAATTTGGATTCTCACTTTTATTACAAGAAAGAAAAGCTTTGAAATAGGAGCTGAGAGCAGGCAATGACAAGTTATTACCCATGCCTACAAAATATTTCAAACAGTTCACATTTCTGTGGGTGGGTAGAAACAAAACTAACTTTTTTTTTTGGTAAATTATGCCAGTGAGTGCAACCAAAATCTAAGTGTTTCAATGTTAAATATCAGTTTTTCTAAATATCTTCAAGATGGAAAGATATTAACTGTGGTTGTGAATTATTCATATTTTACCCTATTATTTCTGTTTAAATGGAGTCAGCTAAGTACTCACAGCTATGCTTCTGCAATTAACACATTAATATACACAGAGAGGCACCAGCACAGGATTATTATTCCCTATAGTATTTCTTTGTCCTTAGTTTGGGATACTGCTTTGTCAAAAAGAACCCATGCATACATTAAGAAAACAGAGTAAAACTTCACTGGGTATTTTCATGATCGGTGGGAAACATTATATCAGCTAACACACGTGAATACTAGTGGTACTCATGTGAGATGAATTGGAGAAAATGTAGTTAATATTTCTCCATGACACATATTCTCATCTCCTTGAAAACCTGTCCTTTCGGTGTAAGTATTTAGGAAGGAGCAACACTAATTTGAAAGCATTTATTTCTTCATCTCAGGGACTTAAACCACCGCGGTACACAAGCCTATACCTGGCTAACAGATATGTGTGTGGGGCGGACTAGTTCAGGGTCTGGCTTAGTGGTATCTGAGAGCTCTATAGGCAGCTTCAACAGAGAATCATCTTACCCTTCCACAGAAATGGTCCTCTGCAAGCTCACTGTGGGTGGACGTGTTGCAGTGCTGTGCTGGGAATGACTGCATGACCAAGGAAGAATAAAGAAAAGCATTTGTTAAGGAAATAGAAGTTTCTCTTGTTCTTATTGTCTCTAGCAGCTTAATTAATACACCAAAATAGAAACGACAATCAAATTCTTTTGCACATGTCTAAAGCATTTTGACTTCACTGAAGCTCATCTCTTTGAAAAAGGGCTCAACCATTTTTTTAAACCAAATTTCGTTCCTCATTAAAAGCAGATAATGAAGAGAATAACTGCCGTTATCTTTCTTATTCTTTTTTAAAAATATACATGTACATACAGTTCAGTGACTTAGCTTAGATGCTAGTTGTTCTGTTAAATATACTAACCATAAAACACAGAGGTAATTTCAGAGCAGAAAGTAAAACAGTAAATGATAATGTTATGAACCTAATTATCAGTGTTTCTCAGGCAGAATGCTCAGTAAAAGAGGACAAGAAGTGCTTATAATTGCACCATAATGTAACTTCAAATTTTATAGATTTCAACCAACGTTCACTGTTCCTATCATGTTTTAAACAGCTGGAGTTTTACCACATGAAATTTTATCAAAGTTATAATACGTAGGGAAAAAATGAGATATTTTCTAAGCAAAAAACAGACTCTTCGAAAGAAAAATCTTTTTAATTGGAAGTCCTGAAGTCTAATGACTTCTCATATGTTGTGTTGTCATGACTAAGTGACCTGAAAAATAATTACTGCTACATAAACCCAATAAATTACACAGTATATGCTATCTGCAGTATTCTACTATTGTATAACAGAATTGTACCACCACTGTTCATGTAAATATAAATGGATAACAACACAGCATCAGGCAAAGGCAGTTCCGTCATAGCAAATTGCACTCCTGATCCTGTTTAAAAAAAGCTGAAGTGTCTGAGTGTGTCTTCTGATTAGTTTAAATGGCTACAACACATCGTGAGGCCCAGTAATAATAATGCCAGTTATATATTAAGAATAGCTCTTTAGCTCAGTTTTGTACCACTGAGTCTACTACCTGCAGATTGTGTCGTGCTTCCAAGCTTCGTGTACAACTCAACCTCTTTGTGTAGAAGCAGCACACCTTATTTTCATTAAAAACCAAGAGATTCGACATTAATGAATAACACATCTATTTTAAATGCATTTTATCCTGTAGCATAACAAATACTGTCTGACAGAAGAGATGTGATTTTTTCTGGTAGCACATAGAGTTGTAACACACAGGACAAACGAAAAGACCTGACACCTGCTGATGTTTCCTGCTGTGACCATTGTTTCTTGTGAGTAAACTGCTGTACTCTTCCTTGCCCTAAGTATTTCAGAAGGTTTGTGGGAAAGCATATTCCCCTTATAAGAAGACTTACAGAGCTTTTAATTTGTTTTATAGCAAAACATAGGATGTACAGTAGTATCAGGAGTCTCTGGCATCACAGTGTCAGCAGAATAGTTCAGTCAGACAAATATTGCAGAATCATATTTCATGAACATTAGAATTTCACATTAATTTTGCATCTTGCAAGTGACTTAGGATGTGTATTTTTAAATTACCCTTTCTTAGTGTTTGCACATTTTTAAAAAAATTAAAGTTTAGGTTGTGGCTTGTCATTTGTCCCTCTCCCTCTACAGAGCTGGAAGGTAACTTAGATCTTTACGTTCCTGTCCTGACTTCCCACACAACTTAATAAGGAAGACAACGGCCTCTCTCTCCCCTGAATTTCTCCCCTGTATACATGGAACAGAAGTGGCACAGCAGAGCCATAACTCCTCCATAACTTCCCTGTGCAGCTCAACTCTCAAAATTTTATTCCCTGAAGTTGCAGCAAGAGATGCAACAATACAGCTGGTACAAAGAACAAGAACCCAGCAAAGAGGAGGGACGATGGCATATGTCACAGCCCTCTAATTGACACTGTGTGTCAAGGTCTGCTTCTTCGAGGAGGATGGTAAAGCTGTGCCAGAACTATACTGATGATGCCAAACCCAAAACGGAGACTGGAAACAAGGAGCTCCTGTTCTTGCAACAGACGCTACATATTTTGTAAGGGAAAAAAAAAATCTAACAAGACATAGCAAGGTAGCAACTGAAGTTTTCATGCAGGAGTTCAGTTTATTTCACAAATGTGTAGTCTTCTGTTTTACAAAGGAGTTTGTCATAGGAAAGGGAAACTGAGGAATGACAGCTGATGTGGACCTTTACCTTAAAATATTTAAGCCACCTCTCACTGTTTCAAGAAGTCCTTCTTAGTAGAGCCAAGGCAAACTGTTACCACTGGAGCCACAGAATCTACATCCAAGAACAACTAGACAAACTGGCTTAGATTCTGAAAGTTTCATTTCTTTTCCCCAAAAAGATTTCATCATTGTCCTACTTTTACTGCAGCAAACTTACTTACGCAACTCTGATCAGCTTCAAAATGAGCAAAATGACGTGGTTCAGTGGTGGACCTGGCTGGCATTGCTAGGTTCATGGTTGGACTTGAAGAATTATAAGGTTTTTTCCAAACTAAACATTTCTATGATTCTATGAAAATTCCTTGAGCTCTAAAAGGTTGGACTTTCAGCCGCTAAATACTAGAACCCAATAATTTCCCATTTATCTACGGAATAAGTAACCGAAGATGGTCAGAAAATCATACTGGGATGTGACTATGTTTGAATGGCCATATTCATCAAAGTAATTTACAGAACAGTGAATTATTGCTCCTCCACTGGAAGATTCAAAATGAGGGAGGAGACCAGTCTGACCACTGATCACTGTAATAGACTGTCAGTCCCCACAGTGATGCTGCATTTTACTGATGGATTCGACTACCTTTGAGAATTGATACTTAACTCAGACAACTTTGTGCAGAACCTGAACATTAGAACCTGTCTGTTAGATCATGCGGTTTCTAAATATTTTATATAATGGAGGAATAAACACTCAGAATTTTTTGACCACTTTTCATAATGGCCTCTATAGAGTTAGCAAAAGCTCTTAGTCTTTAAGTACAGTAATCCCATAACAAGTATGAATTTAAGCATTGATTTCAATTCAGTATTCCCCTGAAATTAGCAAATCACTCAAGCATTAGATGTCATCAGTATTCCTCAGTGGAATGACTACCTCTCTAGGCAAAGCTGTGCCTTCCAAGGAAGGGGGTCTGATATTGGCAATATTTGACTCATTAGAAACCCTTCTCCAGTCCCAGTTATTTATGGCATAGAGTTCAAATGAGTCCTCAGTACTTTTAATGAAAATAGTTCAAAACTGGGGGTACGAAAACTCATATGTTGTGTCATAATTATAAAAGTCAAATTTGATGCTCAGCTCAAGCTTGTGCCTTCTAAGGTATTGTCATGAATACAGTAACAGCTGAAAATAAAAAAATGGAGTTTAATCACTGCTTCACATAAGTGGCTATCCAGTTGGAGACAAATAACAATGTGATATCATTCTTAAATGACTTATTTAAAAAGTAAATCTGGTGGTTTCTATGAAAGTGGTACAACCAGCAGAAAGAAGCTATGTCCATCACATGCTTGATACACTTTTGCATGTGTCATGTCTTTTGTAGCACAGAAGAAAATAAAACTTCTGGGTTATTGCCACCGACATTTTCTGTGATGAGTGCCTAAACATAGACACCTACCTACGTAAGTAGCATACTTTACACTCTCTGATCTAAATAGCCAAAGTTCGACATTTAGGCTTTTAAAAATGCTATGCTTTCTCTGAAACCATACAGAATTAACATCTCAATAGTTTTAATAACATAAAGTAAAAATATTTCAATATTCTACTCTCTACATGAAAGATGTATTTTTCCCTGGAGAAACGAATCTCACATCCTGTAAAATACCCATTTTAACTTAATTCCATTTAATTTTACTTCAAGACAAGGGGAATATACTATTCTTCTAAAGAGATTTATGAGTGAAAGAACAAAGAATGAGATTTTAAATGAATAAAGAGCAAAATAGGTACACAGGATCCAAGCTCCCTCTTTAATAGTTTTAAATTGTGTTCTTTTTGTTTTAAACCTGTTTCTTAGGCAAGGCCTGCCATTTCATGTCTTTGAAAACACTAAAAATAGAGCAGCATGGTCTCAACATATCTTTTAATTATTATGATGAAAATAACAACATCCATAAGAATCATAGCACCAAGAAGAGAAGTAGCCTGTCTCCTTAGTTTTAATTCTGTTCTAGCCCTTCGAAGGATGTTATAAAGGCATTTTTGCTCTGTGGGTGATGCTGAAACTGGAGGCAGCCTCATAAATCCTTCTTTCCCTGTAGGACCCAATTGAACTGCTGCCTTCCCTTCATGAATGACACTTCCACCAATACACAATATTCCAGTGAAACCCCTATGTGGGATGAAACAATCACATTAGGGAAATATTTATTGTGTTTTAAACTCCTGTAATGTAATTTGGCAACTAAAAATAAGGACAAACCAGCATTTAGGGATCAGACTGCATGACACTCAAAACAGAGTTCATCTCAAAGCCCGCCTATTGCATTGAGGGTGGAGAAGAGCAGGTTTTTATAATCTAAGTTTTTTCCTGGTCTCTTTTGCTTGTATAAAACCAAGACACATTGTCTTTACACATAGAGAACTAGAAAAGTCATTAGCTTTCCTCTCCCAACCACCTCCTACCACCAAGGAACAGCTGTCTTCTATAACCTTGATTTAGGAAACCTTTTGTTTTCGTATATTTTTGTTTTGACAGGTCCAAACTGACAACGTAAAAGTCATTATTTGCTTCCAAAATCACTTAATCTGCATCTTCTCATAAACAAGCAATGATGCAGCCAGTGGCATAGGCTGTACAGAGACTTCCCAGAAAACTGGCAACATCCTTGAGATCCCAATTCTGAAACTGCCACACAGAAAAAAATTGCACAAACTACATCAATATGTTTTGTGCAGAAAAGAAAAAAACAAACAATGTCTCCCAAACTAGAGCTCTGAGTTATTCTTTGTTATTCACAATACTAAAACAAATAAAAGAATGATAAATACAATATTGAAAAGTTCCCCTAGACAACAGTAAAGGGAACACGAAGACTGTTTAGTTTTATGATGTACTCTCATCAGGTTGTTCCTTATGTCAAGGAATAGAGGTAGCAGTGCAGTTGCTTATAAAGCTTCTAAGTTTGATGGATGTAAGAGTTTAAGAAGGCAACATACTTTAATTCCATTAATGTGGAGTTTTAATTCAGCTCACTGAAGTGAAACCAGCTTTTCCTGACACTGCCAACAGCTAAACTTCTAACTTAAATGAGTTTTTGCTCTCCTGTGGGATTAATTAGAAGACCAGAGAGTGCTTTTCTTGTATTAATTTTATCTCAGCTACAAACGGCTTGATAATATCCAGTATTGACAGTCACTGACCCATATTAGAAGTGTCAAACTAACCAGACAGTCTCCCGTCAGAAGTAAATAGGAAACCTGAGAGAATAGGACATTCAACCCTGCTACTCTCGGGCAACAAAGCCACCCATGGGATGTAACACTGTTCTCATGCACTGGCACGTGCAGTCCAGCTGTTTGAAGTGAAGCACCTGTAACTCATTTTTTAAAATTACATCTGTACATATGTTCTACAAATAGTATTGTTAGGCTAAGTGCCTACCCAATGGAAAACAGAAAAGAAAAGAAATGAAGGATTAGACTGTCACTCTGCCTACAAATATGTAGAATAAGGACTACCCTTAACCTCTTCAGGTTCTCTAGAGTAATTCCACTTGCATAAGTAAAGTCAACAAGGTTGCTGACATCTCCCTCCCTCCCTCCCTCCCTCCCTCCCTCCCTCCTTTCTTCCTTTAGTCTTCCTACTAGCCTCTCAATTGTATTATTAAACTTATTTTTATTGTTGTTGTTATTATTATTACTGTAATGAATATGAGGAATGATAAAACTCCACCTGATGAAATTAGTTTGACAGTTATACCAGCTGAGGATTGAGGTTTACAAGCCAAAACATTGGCAACAAGTGAAAAATACAGGTAGATATGCAGAAAGAAAAAAAGAGAATGGTAGAAGAAAGAAAATCTCAGTTGCTTAAGTAATACCAGATGGAAATGGCCCATAAACATAACTGAGTTTGGCTTTAATTACAGTTGTGGAACAGGATGCAGTGCTATTTTCATGAATTTAAATAGGGAGCATTTGTTTAAGAATGACAGAAAACTTCTGGATGCACTCTGCATGGCATCCCAACTACCTCCATCTCGTGATACCCTGGTACCATTGCCTAATACAGTGCTGAGTTTTTGGCTCCTCATGGAGAAAGCAGCTGTCACCCACCTCTTTGACATGATTCTTATGTAATTCAGCATCTCTAAAGTGTTTTTTTTTGCCATACTGCTACACTTGAATGCCATACCTCATTTACTGTTTGCTATCACTCCTAGTTCTCTTCCAACACTAGCGGTTTCCAAGCATTATCATTTCAGTGAATTGCACAGGATGTAAGAGACTTGGAGATGGTTTGATTTCTATGTGACACAACAACAAGCATTCTTGCTGGGTAAAAAGAAATCAGCTTCACCAAAGGAAAACACATGCTATAGAACAGAAAAATGTCTTAATCAGTCAGACCTTCTGTAATGGAATGGAAAGAGAAAAGTACTTTAGAGAAAAAATTCTATTAAAGGTGTCTGGAGACACTAAATAATGGCAACTTTAAAGGCAGAGTGCCAAAGCTGGTGGTATTATATGTCTGGAAGGAGCCATTCAGCTTCTCACTCGTTTTATGTATATGTGTTGGGTTTGTGTGACGAGGTTTTGGTAGCAGAGGGGGTGGTGGTGCCACAGAGGTGACTTCTGTGAGAAGCTGCCAGAAGTTTCCCCCACGTCCGACAGAGCCAATGCCAGCTGGCGCCAAGATGGACCCACCCCTGGCTAAGGCTGAGCCCATCAGCAACGGTGATAATGCCTCTGGGATAACAGATTTAAGTAGGGAATAAAAACTGTTCTGCAATAGCAGCCAGAGGAGTGAGAATATGTCCTTATTTGTTATCCTTGCTTTTAAATGTCAATATTTTTCCCATTAAAAATGGAAAGCAATATTACATGCATCCCTACATGTGTAGCCTTTCATTGGGTATTCATGAAGTGATATGAGTAGGAAACCTACATTTCCAAGTAGAAACTTAAGATTCCTTGATTTTCAGCCACTTTGCTGGCCCAGTCTCCTTCCCACTGCACACAGCTGGTGCAACTGCACTTTAACCCCAGCCCCAAGAGAAGCAGACAATGGACTAGGGCCACCATCCCTGAGCCTCTGCTGCAGGGCACTCAAGTTGAGTGTGCAGGGAATACTCAGCACAGTTTCCATCAGTAGCTGCTCTGCGGCAACTTCAAAACGTGGCACTTGCCGTTGTCCCCTAACACCACTTTTGATGTATTTCTAGAGCTGTGCATTGTTTCCATAATGAAAATAGATTTATTGCACACAAAGCTTATTAGGCTTCTGAGTGTCTGCACCAAAATCCCTTTCCAGTTGAAGCAAATGTTGAAAGACATTAGCAAGGACTTGAAAAATGGGTCCACTTTTAAGAAACTTTGAACAGCAAAACTCAGAGGTCAAGGAATATTTCAGAAGTTTTAGGGCAACTTATATAGGCACAATAAGAAGAATCATATTAGCTTTTCGACCCAAAAATATCAGATTGCACAGCATAGATATATTTACTAGTTGCATTATCAGGAAAAAAAAATAAAAAAGGAAATGAGTAGGGAAGTTTTGTAGCAAGGAAATTACTCCTATTGTCTAAAGAAAAAGCTTTTCTAATTTAGAGTTTTTGAATACAGCATAAATGCTGAACTACTGTAAACTAGTAAATTGTTCTTAACAATGCTAACCGACAGTAAGATCTTAAAATTCAGGAAGTGTTTAGACCAGCATTTTTAGCTGAACTGGTTTATTATTGTTAATAGAACTAGATGTACTAGATTCTTTTTTGTCGAAATTCAGTTCCGTAGGAGATATATACTCCATAAGGGGGATAAGCAAATAAATGACTAAACAGATACTAGAAAAATCAAGAAAGACCTCACATTTTCATTTTTTTTTCCCACCATAGTCAATAGAAGTTCATTTAACAACATAAATATGAATAATACTTATAAGACTAGAGAGTTCCCTTCAAGCATGAGCAACTTAGTTCCATTCAGGATCCAAAAAAAAGACAGTACAACCATGATTTTAACACAGAAGTCTGTCAGAGCAAACTTGTCATTAACAAAATGGACACAGATTATCATGATGGTTACACTGATCTTGCAGTACTGCATTCAGTGCCTAGAACAGTTTCACTTGCTTTCTCTTCTCAAGGGAGAGTTTACTTTCTTTGCGCTGAAGATGACACTTGAAAAATAATTCATAGGACTGTTATATTGCATCTGCTTCTCTTTCAAAGAGTAGGGAAATCACGGATAAATAAGCCTAATGACGGAGCGCAAATAGCTGCAACCCATTAAACTAATTTGCAAAGTTTCTATCCATCTCCATCCAAAGGAAAACAAGCACATAAAATTCTTTTCATGGCAGAGTCATTGCACTGAATTTCACTCGTTCAGGATAAAGCATGTGCATAATAAGAATTAATTAGAGTGATTTAAAACAGCAATGAAAAACTGTCTGATGTCAAACAATACTATGCCATTAACAAACATTTCTATATCCCAGGAGATTGTGTATCATTATATTTGCACAGTACAAACAGTCTTACCGAAATCTAAGTTTTAATATTGTTTCCGCGTAAGACCAAGCTCATTTCCTCTGTACTTAATAACTCTCACGTGCGCATCACAACGGATTACACTAACTGCCAAGGTGAAACAGCCAGAAAAGGAGTGGATTCAGCTTCCATAAAAGTGGTTCATTAAAACAAAAAGAATGATCACAACGGAAAGAACATTAATTTCCAATATGATTTAAAATCTATCAGAACAGCACACTTTATATTGCAGTTGCTCCTGACGCAATGTTTACTGCACCTGTGTGATACCTTCTGATAATGTTATCCCTCCTATCCGGATATACATTATCTCTATGCAAGCTAGGAATATGGGTTGAATGTTGGTCTTTTTTAACAGACCAAAGGTGAGAATGTAATCCTACGTAAGCTGCAATCAGTCTCATTTCTCTGTCATTCAAATCAGCCCAGCATGCATGTGTGCATGTGCAGCTCTACCAAACACAAACCCGAAAATCCTCGAGAAATACACACAGAGAAAAGCAAAAGTAGAAATAACGTAATGCACATAAACAAATGACTTCCCAACAGAACAGATGCATACAGCAGTGAAAGGCAGTTTGAAAGTGCAGGATGTATTGCCAAAATGAAAAATGAATAGTGACAAAATTCAAGAGTTTAAACTGTTCTGTTTCTATTCTAATACTGAAAAACCATGATTCTTGGATCTTTTAAATTTGATAGAAGTTGGAGTTACTCACCATTTCATCGGAAACATTGTTTTACACTATGAGTTCTGAGAAAGAAATATACACTAGAACTGGATCCAAAAGGATTTTTAAAAATCTATTAATTTTTCTCATTCTGGGGCGACTCACAGTAGGAGTGTCAGACATAAGCATCTCCCATAGTATATCACTGTAATAATGTCTGAGCACATTAATATTTATTCTTTCCTGTCTTTGATTATAGGATATAGACTGGACTGGATGAATGATTGGATATATAGATTATTTATATGCTCCATTATGTCAATACCTATATGCCCAATCAACATTTAAAATATCATTTATTTCAAGATGTCTGTTAAATTCAATCTCTGAAATGAAATTTAGCTATTTATGAAAGAACTATGAATGGGATTTATGAAAAATTTTACTCTAAGTCTGTGCCAGTCATTAAAGTGAGCTGTTTCACTCCAAACTTGACAGATAAAGCATTTGAGTAAAACATTGGAAAGTGGTTTTAAAAGATTTGCAAAATTAGTAAGAATGCATACATGACTGAGCTGATAAACAGTCAATTTCTGATCCTGCTGGGAACGGATTTAATGTCATTAGGGTACTTAATAGTAAGTCCTGGACAACAGCCTGAGTTTCCTTCACTAAACTTTTCAAATGCTGTGGTTTAGAGACCACTTCTTATAATTACAATCTTCTCATCAGTCAGCCAGAAAATCTAAGGCTCTTGGGTTATTTCAAGTTTACTTTAGTATGAAGGGTGAAGATGCTGCCATGTTTATTCTGCTCCCAGCTTTCATACATTAAAGAGCTTTATCTAGAACTAAACCTCTCTTTGCTGCTTCCAACTAACGATTTCTCTCTGCAAGTGCCCTTGTTCTTTGGTTCCCAAATATTTTGGCCAGAATGAATTGCACTGGGTACATTGAGAGAAAACACACGGTTGTTCAAGAGAAAATTTACGAATAACAGGCAGACAGGGAAGCACAAGCAAGCATGAATCAATCCATAAAAACGGTCACAGTTGGATTTATACCAGCAGCTCATCCAATCTTATCTAGGACTAAGAACAGAGTTTTGTAAAAAGAAATAGCCAGGCAAGGAAGCTATTTTTGGAGCTGGACATCTTGTGCCCATATTTATCCTGTGCACATGAACTGAGGTAGCATGGCAACTTTTTGCTTCAGTCCTCCATGCTTTATTTTTGAGGACAAGGCCGTTCTGCTGATAACTTACGAATATCCTGCAATCAATGAAACATATGAAATATGAATTACTCATATGATACAAAAAAACTGATGGAGGATAAGCCCATGCATTGGATGGTCATCCACGTTTTCAAGCCTTGCATGTGCAAGATTGGCAGCAAACTCCATGGCAATAGGCTCTTGTGTTTAGAATTCCTTTGATAATTTATTCCAAGTTATGCCTCTCTTCCAACTTGTTTGGATGTCTATTGTTATAGAAGATATCTGTTTAAATAACCATATTTTTAACCAACAGATTTCTCCAAATACACTTGTCTAAACATAATTCAGGAAACTCAGAGAAGGTTCTTTCACTCATCAATTACCTCTGGATATAAAATGCTCATTTTCAGTACTCAAGTTAAGTGGAACTGGCTAATTGCTTTTTTTTTCTCCTGACCCAGAGATAGGCTTGGAGACACTCTGCACCTTTGAGGCATCTAAATTCATTTAAATTTGCATCCTATTATTAAACCTATGACAGCTACTGCAGCTGCAGAATCCTTTTATATAGCAATCAGACATTGCTACGTATCAGTCCCAAACACCGACCCTTTCCTTTCAATGTGAATGCCAATACATTAGTGTTGGAAAAGGTTTTTTTTTTTTCAGTTTGCATAGCAGTTCACAGAGGGCAATCCAGATCAATAAAATATTCTTACGTTAAGTGTTACACTAGGCATACCTCTGACTGAGAACAGATGTCAAAGAGCCTGCATTTTACAGAAGAAAATCCAATTGCTCCTCACATCACAGCTCATCTTGTTCACTACTTAGAGATTGCTTTTAGACCTGAGAGACAAAATGCTAATACCCTCAAAAAATCTACTGGTACCTATTTCAATTAACTTTGCTCTTTCCTGTTACAACACTACCAGTTCCTGGATATTTGTTAATCAAACTGTGAGTCAAGATTCCAAATCAAATGGCAGCTTCCACCTTCTTCCAGAAATTATTTCACAAGTTAATTGAAACTATCTGAAATTTTAAAAAAACAATGATACTGTTTTAAATTTACATGTCTGTTACTGAAATATGAATCTGCACAAAGCATTCTTCATCTGAGTGCTTTGTTTGTTGTTCCCATTGGCCAGTGAGTCTGAAACTTCCCAGCCTTGCTGTGTGTTTCCTTTAGGACCTCAGTAAAGCCTTTTACTCTCTTTGTTCATCAGCTTACTGTCTCTAAAAAACCAAAGACAAATGAGATGCCCAGACTCTTACAGTGATGGGAGAAATACTAATATATTTAGGCAGAGAAGAGTAAAATTAATTTTTGATATTCACCATTTCTGTGTGCAAACTGAAGATAACCTGCCATTCCCTAAGTTTCATCAATGTTGCAATTCTATTAATTGACACTAATTAAGCTGATTTTCTGTCATTGTAAAGGGGTCATGCAGGAGTAACAGCACTGGAAAATTTAAATGTGAAAACATGAAAGGTTGACATAGGCAAAATGATATAAATCTGATGTGAAAAAAATACAGGGTATTTTATCCTACTGAAGAACCGTTTTACATTAACTTCTATAAAAGTCCTCTCTCTTCTCTTAGTGGTGACTCTACGAATTACAACTTTATCTGGCAGAATTGTATTTTAAGGTTTACTCCTCAGCAATGGTCCATGCTGCTTGTGATGGTATCCTGTACTACATCCAAATAGATTGTGGCTTTTTGAGAAATAGCCTTTAGGATGTTACAAAGCATGATGTCAGGTGATTTGGAAGCTATCCCTAATATTAAAGTATGAAGCTCCTGATAGTACTCTTGGATTATCCAAACTCCGACAAAATCAATGCAATCCTCCTTCTGACATCACTGAGATATGATTTAGTTTTGGTATCATACTGATCTTCCTTTGCTGACCCCTAATCTCTTTTTGTCAAAACATAAAACTTTACCCTTCTTGCCCTTAATTCAACTGTTCTGTAATCCCTAGCATACCACTGCAAAAGCTAATTGTTGGGTAATAACTACAAGAGGTATCAGGGAAACCAGGCAAAATCTGCGAGGAAAAATACACTAAAATTTTCATCAGGAGCAAATCTGCCTCTCTGCATACTTCTCTTTCTAACTCCTGTGCACATACCAGCCAGGAGAAGTTTCAGTCATTTGAGCCCCAAGATTCTAGACAGCACCTGTGATTTCAGTGGCACTCATGAATTCATTGCTTGCTTTAGATGCCTTTATAAAACGATTTTATACACTTACACTGAAGAAGTATAATATATAAGATGGTTGTAAAGGCTTGATATGAAAAACCTTCACCCATACTGCTGAATCTGAGATGTGAAAAGCAAATACTCTTCTGCATGATGCAATGACAGCCTTACATGAGTTTATATCCTAACCAAACCTGTAAGCCTTCTGCTTCCAGGCAAGCCTGTATAGCCACACTCTTGACACAGATACTACCTCATTCCTCCTACCTCCAACTCTTACTCACTGTTGTCTGAATAGGCTAAGAGTTCTGATTACATCTTATGCAATCTTCATCAGATCAGCAACTGAACCATCTACGCCTATTGCTGATCATACCCAAGTCAACTGTTAACCAATGTGGGCATTTATTGGAAGCAGGCGAGACTGCTTCATCAGCTAACCTAACTTGTCTAGAACAAGCTCAGGAGCATCTGAATGGTCTTGTATCACTCTGTGCAGACGCACCCTCCTACCAGTGAGTAAGTGACATTTGTTTTTTTTTGTACCGTGTGCTCCCCCAACGTGGATTTCAGTGCATTTCAGCTGTGCACACTGATACATTTTCTCTTTACATAGTGTAATATATTATGATGGTTTCAAGTTATTTTTTTTAAGAAAGCCTGTTTTAAGGATACAGTCATTGCTATTCAGAATTCAGATGTTAGAAATCAGTGTAATCAAATCAAAAGTAATTTGTGATGCGCAAGACCATATACACAAGCATACTATCACACTGTAGTTATATTCTTTTCCCTGCTCCCCACTTCATCAGTGCAGTGATTTCAACAGCATAAAAGAAAGAACAATAACGATCCTCAAAAGATACAGCAAGCAACTCCAATTATCTGTGGAATGATTCATTTTCTGCATGGAGTACAGAAATAGTCCTGAAAAAGAAATTGTCCATGCATGTCCCTGGGCATTGTAATGTTTCTATTCCAGCATTTCCTTAACAATATTGAAATTTTAATTTTGAAAGTCAAAATAAATTTTCATCTCTTTCCCTTTGTCAGCTAAAAAATGTATCTTAATATCTTGTTACTTCCATTGACTTTGCTTTTCATGCAGTTATGCATTGTAAGCATTATTTATAAAAAAAAACACAGATAAGCTAGCTGCTTCTAGTGCTAATCTTCAAAAATGAAATAATAACCTTTTAAAGAATAAATTGTTTAAAATCCCAAAACATTAACAGATTCTACATGCAAATTTACAATGACAACTTAGCTAAATTTAGGTTCCACACAAAAAGGTCAGTTGCATAACTAGACTTTCACAAAATTCAGGGATATTTAGAGCGTGTAACTGTTTCTGTACACCTAATGTGTGGGGGGTTTATTTTTTTTTTAGCAAAAAGAAAACTTTTTCTCTGGTGACTTCATATTGATACAGCATGGCTATGGCTTACAATGAACTCTTATGTCAATTTGTCCTATTATTGTAAACTGGCACTGGGTATCCCTGCATACATACGTATGTTTTATCAATGTTGGTTTTGGCTTGTCCTTTTCAGTGTTTCCTGTCAAAAATTCAAGTTCAGTGTTTTGCGTATCCACTGTATTTGTGGGATAAAAGTAAGCATCCCTCTTTCTGCCCTCCCTTTCCAGTATTCTCTCCCTATGCCCTCCTCCTGTACAGTAAAGAAATTGAACTCTAAAACTTCCCTCTTCACTTTTTCAGTTATAAACCAAAGTTTGAGTATTTTTCACACTCCCCCAGGATTACGGTTCAGGCCCCTCCAATGGCAGTAGTAGGGAAGGCACCCTCTCTTGTGGAAATATCAATAATCAGTAAATCTGGAATAGCTTTCATTTTTTTGTGTAGTTTTTTTTTTTTCCTTGGGGGAGGCAGTTTTTGGATGCAAATATTGAGACAATATAGCAATATGTGAGCTCTACAGCCTTAGAGCTGCACACCAGGACATGTCTGAACAGCCTCCAGTAGTGAACAAATGTTCTTCTTATACAGTAAGACTTTGATATTTCCTACACACACACTTTTAACACATTGAACTAACATATGAAAAGATTACAGTGCTTATCCAAATACACAAAAGAAGCTATATAGTTAGACGAGAAACTGGCTGGTAATAAGAACAACCCTAGTCCATCAAGATAACTTGCATTATCTTTCCAACTCCTAATGTATTTTTTGAACTAAAGTGGAATCAATAAGAGAAATTTTAAAGTTGAAGTCGTATTTAGCAGGTTGCATCATTAGAAGTTGTCTTCAAGGTAAGAAAAAAACAACAAACAAACCACTAGACAAATAATTTTAAAGTAATCACCAGATAGTTTTGGTGGCCAAACACATAGGACCTCCGACCACCAAGAAATGCAGTAACAGCTTTAAAATATTCTTCATGAAAGACTGAGGTACTATTTGTCACACCAAATAGGGAGGTGAGAAAACACAGAGACGAGTCAACTGGAGTGTTATTGCTTTAAATAGCTATTAAAGGGGGTCCTGTAAAGAGCTCTAGCTATACTCAGACTACTTTCTGTCTGAAAGGTGAAGAGATGGAAAATTCAGCTGGGATACAGAGCAACAATGTCATGGTTTACAAAGTCACTACGTGCCAAACTGTAGAATTTAAGCAGAGATTCCTGCCTGTGTATCTCTGCCATGTACTTCTTTAGCAGCTCACATTTCACTTTTAAATGTAATTTAGGTACTTCCAAATCTGCATTTTATTGGAAATCAGTTGAACTTTGAATCATATTATCTGAAAGCTCATCTTGCATTTTACAACAGCCAATTTTCTCACTAGGCTGGTGAATCACTTAGCAATTTAAAAAATGTTATTCAGTATCTTCTGTGTCTCTTAAATATTACAAACATTTATAGCTCCATTTACATGAAAATGGATTTAAATCAATAACAAAAACAGTTCAACAGTCCTCTCCACAACAAAATGAAAGCTTAACCTGAAAGAGGGATGGCATTTATTCAAAGCCCAGATGGTTTTTAATAATCTCTCACTAAACATAAAACACATACCTAAATGTACTATGTAGGTAAAGGAGAGCTTAAATTCCCAAATTTTTTTTTCTTTTCTTCTGCTATTCTCCCCATTTTCATAAAATGCTTTGTAGTAATTGTGTTGGCAAACTGCGTTAGGGAACAATGTGTAACAATCCCTCAAAGTTATGTTGAGACTTCCAGTCCAACTCCAAATTAGATAAGCATTTTAAAGTTTTGAGGGTTATGGTTATCAATACTCGTATCACACTGATGTCTCTGCAAACAGATGGTTCCAATTATATAGTCAATATTTTCAAAGAGCAACAAATGCTTTCTTGAAATAGCAAATATAATGAGTACTGATCAATAAATATTTCTATAGTAACATGAGAAATATGTAACTATTTGGTCACTTTTTCATAATGATGGTCATATATCCTTTTAAAAACAAAGAAGGGGCAGAAGAATCTGATCCCACTGTTTTAGCCTTTGGCTACTGAAATCAATTTACCCTTTATAATGGAAAATAATTATTATCCTTGTAGACCCATACAGGTACAGGCACATTCTGATGTTGGGAAAAAAATCTGAAAAGGAAAAAAAAAAATACGTAGAAATTTTAGAGGAAACTCAGGAGATGCATCCCATCATGTCAGGAGTTTTTTAATATTAGTATTTTTGTGGTTTGGACTATACCTTTCCAAGTATTTTAAAAATTTTGGAAAAAAGAAGTAAAGTGCTGTGAAATCAGTGACTACAAGAGACGAGGATCTAATTTAAACAGCTCATCCAGTTTTGCAACATCTTCCACAAGTATATTTTTATACATATCCTGTTCAAAGTCAGACCTTACTTGACTTGGCAAATTAACAGAAATGGATGTATTGGCAAGTATCTACCTATAGGGTTTATGTCAACAATAATAAACGGTGATAATTAGATACAAAATAATTGGCGGGCTTGTAGTGTAGAACAAGACTAGCACAGGGCTGAGGGAAAGTTCATTATTATTGTTATTATTGTCTCACATTTCCGTGACAAATTACACTGCTATAGTTAGAAGTCCCACCTGCTTTCCATGCTGGCTCCTATAGTGGTAGGTACACTACCAAGTGCCATTTGGTACCAATGATCACTCTTTTATGCAGTGCAGAAAATCATGAATATCTGCTCCTGTAGGAAATATCTCTTAACTCTGAGGGCTGCTGGTGGTGTCTGGGGATGCGTGTCATGTATTTCACCATTGGACAAAATTGAAAGAAACTCTTAATTTGCCAAGGTCATACAAGCTATCAGTGATAGAGGCAAATTTCTCAGCTTCCAGCTATTTGCTCTAACCAGTAACCCTTCTTGCACTTTTCTGTGCAGCTACAACCCCAGAAATTATTCTTCCCCCAACAGATACAGCACAGGTAGTCACAGGGTAACTTTATTTGCCCTGTTTCCACAGTAATATTTCATTTCTAAGCTCAAAGTAGTCTCTCAGGGTAAAAAGACTAATTTGTTCTCCAGGTTAAATCTATTCTTGTTTTTTTTCTGATGAGCTGAGAGTCTAGAAATTACTATGACAGATGGAGTGATGATTTTTATGATGTGGGAATTTGTCCACAGGAATGAAAGTGAAATCTCCAAACCCATTTCTCATATTGGCCTTTAGACAGCTCTCAGGTAATAATTGTCATTAACTTTCATCACTGTGGACAAGATTTGAATTAGTGAATGGCTCCATTGCTTGTTACTGTAGCACTCCTGTGCAGAATGACACTTTCTGTCAAATTTTTTTGTTTTTATTCTGAATACACTTGAACCGGATATGGAACCGACATTTAAAAAGCGCGTTTAAATTTCTCCTAACACTCAAAAGCATTTGAACATTGTCTGGAGTTTTAGTGCTCTATCATTTTGGAAGAACTTTTCCAAGGGGATTTTCACAGACCAGAACAAGATGCTACTTCATGGACCTGTTGGAGTGTGTCCAGAGGAGGCCACAAGAACAGCCAAAGGGCTGGAGCACCTCTCCTATGAGGACAGGCTGAGAGAGTTGGGGTTCTTCAGCCTGGAGAAGAGAAGGCTCCAGGGAGACCTTATAGCTGTCTTCCAGTACTGGAAGGTGCTACAGGAAAGCCTGGCAGGGACTGTTCACAAGGGTCTGTAGTGACAGGATGGGAGACAATCGTTTTAAACTAGAGCAAGGCAGATTTAGATTAGACATTAGGAAGAAGTTCTTTACTATGAGGGTGCTGAAACACGGGCACATGTTGCCCAGAGAGGTGGTGGAGGCTCCATCCCTGGAGACATTCAAGGTCAGGCTTGATGGGGCTCTGAGTAAGCTGATCCAGTTAAAGCTGTCCCTGCTTACTGCAGGGGGGTTGGACTAGATGACCTCTAAAGGTCCCTTCCAGCCCAACACATTCTATGATTCTATGTTAGTGTGGACTTGGTTATGAACTGACTGGATTTTCATGAAATAACGTGAAGCATCACTCCTGCCTTATATCCAGCCAGTAGCTGCTGTTGCCAATGTTAGATGGTGAATGGTTTCCTCATTCACCAAGTTCAATTTTGAGGGTCACGCACCTCACCCTCTCCATGCTGGATGACTGGTTGCCCCAGTCAAAATCCTCAGGCAGGAACCACTTACAAGTCTCTGACACCTTCCTAGTCTCTTGGTTCCAGTCTTCATCATTAATCCAAAAAAGACATAGGAACTGGCATTTGATACTTTGGGAGCATGTCTTGTGACTGAGAGACTGAATTTCAAAGCTTACTTACAGGAGTGGAAAGGAAGGAGACATCTTTGTTCCCAAATGTGCCTCTGTAGGTCATACCAGCAGGAAATTTTTAATACTAGTGATTTACAGATGTTTTCTCACTGAGAACTGATATTTTTTCTCTTTTCTAAAGACACAGTAAAGAAAATAGTGCTACTTAACTAAGTTAATATTTCTGTCCATTTTATGAGCTAAGAATATACAGTTTTATTTCCATAACTGCAGGTTATGAACAAAAGAGGATCTGTAGCCCAGGAAAGCTTAGCATCTTTGAAAATCAAACCATATCATCCAAAGATATGAAACATTTTCCAGCTGGTAGAACCAACCAACCAAACAAACACCTTTATCTTTCACTTTTAAAATCTTTGTTCTATTCTGTTTAGTGATATTAATTATCTTTTTAATATGACTAAGATTATTTTATTGATAATTAAAGAAAAGCAAATAGAACTAAGTGATTTGCTCCACTGAAGAGAATTAGTCAGCAGCACAACTGGGAATAAAGCCCAGCAGCATTAACCTGAAGCATCCCATCTTAACCTGAAAGTCTTCTGTAACTTTATATAATTAAAGACTTGAACTGTGGAGATTTTATGCCTTTACAGGTTCAGATTCTCCTGCAATTATCTCTCTGAGTTTTTAAAAGGTGCGTTTTCCTAATATTTTTAAATAATAGTATCCCAAATAGAAGACTGCTCATTAAAAAAAAAAAAAAAAAGAAAGAGTATAAGAGAGTCTATAGGAATGTTTGTGCTTATTAGGGTCAGATTCATCCACACGAGGTAACATGAAAGCTAAGGCTGAAATGCAGCATCATTTTTCTTTCATTAATTATAACAGTTACATGATTGGATCCTTTACTTGAAGAGAACACTTGAGTATGTATTAAAAATATTATAGGAAATTGTTCCAGTTAAGACTTTTTAATTTGTTAATTGAAAATGATAAGGAAAATCCACAATTAGTTTGTATCTTTTCTAAAAAAATCCTGAATAAATTAAAGGCCTCAGGAGTCTGAATCACAGGCAGGGACAATCTACATTGAGATGTTGCATTCAGGTTGTAGACAGTTAATCAACACAGTTTATGCTGATTTTGTTTTGCTTTATAATATATACAATGATAAAATGCTGCAGTTCTGGAGTTGCTTTCAGAAACATCACAACCAAGTCAAGCATAATGGGTATGTAGTTGTATGTGTCTGGGCTGCATCTTGTTACCTACTGCAAGAAGTGCTCCTGGGGGTGAGTCAAGGTTGCCAAGTTTATTTTTAGAAAGGTCTAGGTGATGACCAGTTTAATCTCTCAAATTGCTTAAGGATTGCTATATGGTCTGTGCTTTCCAATGCCTAAATTTGTGTATAGATATGCCTTAAAGTCTCTTCTCAAAACAAAAAAGTTAGGGCATTCATTTCTTAAAACTCCACCTTATATTTTAAGGGAGCTGCTTTATCAAGACTTATTTTAACCAGGTATCTTATTTTCTAAAAATGTTTTTTTCTTTGTAACTGTAGGATTATTTCCATCGACGCTGACTAAGCTGAAGCACAGTATTACCTATTCCCCTGTTCAAATATCCACAGAAACATTGTGTGCTTACTCTATTCCATTGTCTTTAAACAGTCCTATACAGTAGCGTTAGTTCACTGTACATAAGCTGGATGTCTATGGTTGGATTGTGTAAAACACAGATCATTGCAGAAGTTGATCCTCAGGTGTTAAAATAAGAAAAAGTACAAATCAGCTCCAATTCCGATTTGTCCAAAACAGACTGATTTCAAATTTCGTAATTATTGTTTGCAATTTTCACCAAAAAAAGGTAAATGACTACGACTAAACACTAGAAGTTAATTTTAAATTCAAGAAAGTTGGTTGTGTTTATGTGAGACAAGTTGAAGACTCGATTTCATAGCAGCAGGGATTTTTAATGCTTCTTTAATCGGTCCCATTTTCAGGTTGCCAGGCATTTCAAAAAACTCAAAATATGGCTAGATGTGTTTTGGGAGATATAATCCCCATATTAAACACAAGGGATTGAAAAGGGGATGATGAGTACTCCTGTACAATCTGAATTTCAATAAAGATGACAAGAGCCTTCCTGGAAAGCAGCCACACACAAGCACACTTATATGCGTCACTTGGACAATAATCTCACTCCCAGCAAAAAGGCTGAACAGAATCAGTGAAAAGGGGCCAGCACCTTCCAAAATGAGGTGAAGTGACCAGAAGCAGTGGTGCTTAGTGTTGCAGATATACACTGGTCTGATTGCAGTGTAGTGACCTTCATGTGCGTGGTAAAATATTGGAAGCAGCATCATGCATCAGTCATGAAGATCCAGGACATTATGGTCTCCTTACCCATATGTCCTGCACACATTTCAGCACACTTTTATTTGTGTAGATCTTTATAGTTGCACAATGTTCAGGTATCCTTGAACATCTTTGCCAACAGGATGCCGTTTTCTCCAAAATACTCTGCTCTGGGGCCCTGTGCCAATATTATCCTCTCTCCGTAATCATTGGTGAGAAACCAGTGGCAGTCCCAAGAACTGATGTCATTAATCTAAGTCATCAAATACCTTAAAATCATTTTTATGTTATTATTAAACACAAATTGTCATTAATAAGATGCTGTTGTCTCAGACAGAATTAGTTTTCAAGGCTGCTCTATGAGGTCATTGTTAAACTTCTTTTAGAGACTGGGAAACGAAGCACAAAATCATTAACTACCTTACCTAAGACTGCAGATCATGGTGTCAGCCTGAACTAGGGCTGGCTTAAGAAACTAATCTTGATTTAAAAAGTAAGCCAAATACTTTCATTCCAGGCATCCAAGCACCATAAGGAGGATCTGCAAGTTTACAAAACATAGACTAAACATGAAAAAAAGTTCTTTATTTTCTTTATATTTATCTTTATTTTCTTTACGTTCCCAAGCTTTTCTCCCATGACTACAAAATCCAAAACCTAACCCTTAATTCCTTCTCCTACAGGTATTCAAGAATATTGGTGCAATCCCACGATCAAAGGTTTAAGAGAAAAGCAATTACTTATGGGACAAAAGAAAAAAAAAAATTCACACAAACCGATAATATCAGGTCTGCCTTTCAGCAAAAAGTGTGCTGGCAATTAGAGTGCCAAGAAGATTTCAGTGAAGACAGGGAAGTTAATTCTGGGCAAAACTGAAGGATTTTTTAAGTGTGTCTATGTAGTGGTGAATGTTCTCAGTGCAAAGACTGAGAACATAACATTGTGTGTTACATAACGTGAAAACAAAGTTTTGTTTTTGTAGAACGCATTGCATCTCTGAGTTGTTATTTCCTTTCAGTGCCAATAATCTTCTAACTGTACATATGATTCTCAATAATGACAAAAACTGGAACACGAATACTCTGCATCCGTTCCTACATGGTGCTCTCAGAGGAAAACTTACTACTCCAAAAGTCTCCCTATTCCTGCCTTCAACAGGATAGATTTTCAGCTGTTGCACACTGACATACCCTTGTTAACATCAATTCACATGAACTGGTAACTGAATCAAAAAACAAGTTACTTCTATCCTAAAATAGGAGTATAATGTTCTAGACCTCCAAATCTCCCAGGAGATAAGACAGGCCACCATAAAAGCATGGATTATAAACTTGAATTTATTATAGACAAATAAGGCTTTGGCCTATGAATTCTCTTTGCCTATTAAGTTAATGAGCCTTGACGAAACAATCATCTGAGCAGTAGCTGACAAATTATCTGGAGCAGCAATTTGAACGGTGTTGGCTGATTTATGAGCGTTTCAACTGGGAGAACATGGCATTGTGGTCCTCTTCCACTGGAAGAGTTACTTCTGAAAACAAATTTCTTGCATGTTCAGCACCAGATTCTCAATATTGGAGCACTGAGATGTGACAATGACTGCAGTTACCAAAACAAGCAAATAATCCCTGTCCCTTCCTCCCCAAATCCAAGGCTGACAAATTCTGATGACAGTGAGGTATCTTTTATATTTGACTGGAAACCATTGAACTGTAGACTGTGGAAGACTAGAGCTTTGAGGAATTGAAATGTGTAAAGAGAAACCTTTCAAAATGCCTGATCAATACTTTGGAGATTTTTGTAGCACATCTTCCAATAGAGATGGTGGTATCACAGGTGCAGATTTAAAACAAGGTCATAGAACCACAGAATCATAGAATGGTTTGAGTTGGAAGGAACCTTAAGGACCATCTAATTACAACCCTCCTGCCACAGGCAGGGACACCTACCACCAGACCAGCTTCCTTAACATCCCATCAAACCTGGCCTTGTTGGTCTCTTTACAGATTAATACTTGCAAATATTCAACACAATAAGGCCCTGAGACATGTTACCTCTGCACAATGAACACTTGAAAAATGGCCACTTCGATTACGGTTAAAGTGAGGTTAACACTTTAAAAAAAAAATCCTTTCTCCAACTGTGCATACGTGAATCCACTGGAAATCAGATCACAAATACGTTGCAAAGATGTCACTTTCCTCACCAAACTCATTTTGTGAAATACTGTTTCAAATATCTTCCTCCCTGGTCAACTATTCAAAGAATCCTGTGGAATAGATGACAGTGTTTGAGAACATCAAAAACTGTCATATTTTCCATCTGAATGTTATTTCACAGTGGGAAGGAAGTACAAATTATAGCAATCAGTTACCTCTACCACAGCATGTAGCAGAGCACAGTGCAGAGCATTTAACCATGAGTTGTGCCTTTCCTCATCTTTTTTGCTCTTTCTGCAGTTTTTTTGTTGGAATGCTGAAATCAACAAACTGATGAAATATACAGGGACTAGAGATTAATTTTACATCAAAGTAGAATGAAAAGAAGCAAAACCTTATTCTCAAAGAGGATTGTTAAGTGACCCTCAGTAGAACAAAACCCATATTTTTAAATCCTGACATCGTCATCAAATATCTGATAACCAATCAATCGCACAATAAAGCAAAAGGGTGTAGAGAATTATACCTTCAGGTGGCAAAATGGCCTACTTCTGTCACTTTTTCAGGACTTGCTTGAGTACTGGCATCTGAGTATCTGGTCTGCTGAAAGCAGCCTTAAGGATATTTGCCCTTTTTTTCCCAACGTATCTCCATAGTCCTGTCAGTCATGTTCACACATATTGACCATTTAGCAAAGAATTGCATCTCGGTAGGGTTGACAAGCCACAATCTAAGCCTCAGTGCTCCCAATATACAACTCTGTGCTCCAAAAATCCTCTAGAACATGCTTGCTCAACCTTCTAATTCAAATTGGTCCTTTCCTTTCTAAAAGGACCATCTGAAAAGAAAGAGCCTTTTTATTATGATCTCTTCTGTCGTTTGGCTCCAAACACACAGAAGCACTGGGATGCTTACAGATAAATTACTCACATGTACATTGTACCTGAAGTAATTTTCCTGCTTTTTGTCTAACTACTTCCTTTAAGATAATATTTGCAGATATTTGCATAATATGGATAGATCTGATTTATATCTATCTGATAAACAGATATAAATAACTCCCTTCTGGAGTTATTTATACCTTTATATAATATTGCCCTTATCAATGTTTTTCACCCAAATTTACAGTGGCCTGAACAGCTTGACTAATCATTTTGTCCAGTGATTAAGCATCATTTTACAAATTCTAGAAGATACACAGTTTTCATTCTAATAAACTGACAGCTTCTGCCACATGGTCTTGCCACATCTGTTGCATTCTTTACTAGTATTTGTTTTATTGCTTTTTTAATTTAGCTTTCTATTTCACAGCACTGCTGTGCCTTTCACAGCTGTTTTCCTAATCCCTGGGGTTGCTTTCCCATTATTGTATTTTACATTAATTTACTATTTTATTCTCCACTCAGACACTTCTGCTCTTCCAACTCTTTTCTTTGAAAAGTGGGTTTTTTTTTGTAAAAAACGTCTATGATCAAAGATCCAAACACAATTATTTTTCATCTACTTTGGAATATAAAAGCTGATAGTTTTTTTCCTGACAGAAGAAGCACTCAACATCTCTGAATACCTGTGCTTAACTCTTCCTCTTTCTGCCAAGTCTTCTTTGCAAATAGTTTACTACTATCCTGCTAGACTATAGAAGACTAGATAGCTGAGTTATACTAACATAAAATTTTGGCCAGCATGTTTTTATTTTTAAAAATTTCTCAGGATGCAATCACCAACAATATTTAAACCACAAATATTTTCTATTACTTCAGTTATGGAAATGTTTATCATTCTAGGTTTTGCTAACCATCCTCTCAGAACACAGCTAACCTAGGAAATGTTAAATTTCAGACATATTCTCAACCGCAACTTGATGAGGGAGGTGATTATTTTTTGCTCAAATTCTTCTGAATGCCTTATGCAGCAACCCTATGGTGCTAACTGAACAAAGTGTGCACAACACAGAAGTGAAACGACTGGATCAAACCAAATTACTACAGCTTTCAGTGAAGTCTTAGTCACTTTCCATGTTCACAGAGAAACAAATACTGAATTCAGCTGTAAAATGCGATCCGTATTACGTAGCCTATTCTAGAGCCCCATTCCAATGGATCAAAACGTTGCCTGCGTTCATCACTGGATTTTGGATGACCAAAATTATATATCGAGCTAGCATATATCTTCCAGTGGTGCAGATGTGAAAGCATGGTTATAAAACAAGCACAAGCTGTAGAAAAAGATCTGTGGTGAAGATGCAAACTATGAGATAAATCCAGTGATGTTCATGCACTCAAATGAAGGAGGTGAGGAAGAAGCGCATGCAGTACCTGGTGATCTCAGAGTCAGGGAGCAGGCCTACGTGGTAGTGGGGATAGGGAGCTGTAAGAAGGAAGCTTTTGTCACACTCGACAGGGGAATAGTGCCTAGGAGAAGGTGGTTTATCACACAGTTTGTTCACAGTGCTGTAAACAGGTTCAGGAGGCCTGGTGATACAGAGACAAGAGTAAAAGGTCAGGTGCACATTAGTGGCTGAGAATATAGAGAAAACACAGCAATCATTTTCAAAAGCATGCACAGCAAATCCGTCAAGACCCTTCTGAGGAGTAAAGTGTGCTGTTAAAGGAAACATTAGACTTTGATAACGCAGTATCACGGCATACAAGCAATTGCAGATAAAGATACACACAATTTAAGTGAGCCATAAAACTGGCTTACGAGGACCGTGGCACTGAAAGGAGTACCTTATTTCTGAAGTTCAGTGATCATTTTTTTGACATAGTCTGCTGTTTGTTTTTTTTTTTAATAAACAACATTTACTACCGCACAGTTTTTCTGTGATCTTAATTTTGAGCATTGCATAGAAGAAAACAATGTTTATAACCTGAAAAGAGGTATTTTTCAACCATCTAAGATAAAGATGAAGTAGACATCACTTGTTAAAGCAACATACACCTGCCCCAATGACCCGAGGCTTTGCAAATGGAGCCTTGGTCAAAGTGAGCCATATCCTCTTGTAGCACTGATGGTAACAAATTGTGTAAGCGATTCACCTCATTGGCATGCATTTCATTTCTTTTCAGCAGCTGTTTGCTCTCTTTTCAGATTCAACCTTCAAAACCTGATTGTGCAGACCACATCTGAAACAGTTAACCTTGTTGACAGGGCATTCGCACTTGCACTGCTGCTCTAAATTACAGGCAGCGATCTGTAGATACAAAGAATAAGATCCTAAAAGTGATGCTGACCAGTCACCTGGCATTTCTCTCCTTCTGCTTAGAGGCCAACCTGGTTGGGAGATACCGGCAATACTTACCTCAAACCTCCCAGGGAGCCTCCTGGGGAGAGGGCAGAAGGGGGCTCAGCCTTTATACCAACCAGCCGGGGATCCATAGGAGACAACCAGCAAACGTATTTCAAACACACGCAGTGCATAGTACATTTCTCATCACGCAACTTTTCCAACGACTGCACTGGCCCTCAGTAGATACCTCTGGGGCTACTGGCAGAGTGAAACTTGACTCATAGTTTCCCAAAGTTTCTGTTCTAAAGAGTGCCAAGACGCAATCACTGTCATAGCCTCGCTTCTGCCAGGAGATCCAGGGTATGCCACTGCCTTTAATCACAGCAATAGAATATTAGCTAGATGAAAATCTTATTTCAGGAGCCTGAAAATATCAAGAGGCCAAGCAGCTAATAAACTCTTTTTGTTCTTCTGGCTGCACCGTGCCTCACACGGGTGTGGTTTTTGCTGCGACTTTCTCAGGTATCGGAATTTATTACGGTTGTGGATGCAGAGGCAGATACAGAGAACTTATTTTCCTTTGTTGTTAGCTCCTGGCTTTGTCCTTTGGGGGAAAAGGAGCAGCTGCTTTACTTAAAAATTGGTCTCTCTCAATGTTAATAACAATTTGAGAACTCTCTGTGCCTGACTTTCCCAGGGAAAATTTTACAGTTTAAAAAATGGCATTTTCAGATTGCCAAATACCAAAATAGCAAAGCTGTCACTCATTTGGTTAAAAAGAATTCTGTCAAGCATTTAGTAAGGTCTCTTTTAAAATGCTTTTTTTTTTTTTATTAGCATATTTCACACTTGTTACAGAGGGTTAGATTGAATAGTTTATTTACTAAATCAGTTGCTGTTTTCAGTACAAAAAACCCAGAGAAAAAAACACTTCTGTTATTTTACTTTAGACCAATACTGCCTTTTATTAAAATCACTTTTGCTTCTAGGCAGAATATTAAAGAACAAGCACAAATATCAAATAGAAGTGATACCTACTATGAAAATTGAAGAAATACTGCCCCAGTGCAGGAAGATGAATAAAAACTGTAGATTTCTCCATGGCTTAAAGCACTAGCCAGTCCATAAACAGCCTGCTAGCTTCCTCTATTCAAGTCACTTGTCTTTGAGTGGTAGATGACATGAGAGTGTTGCTATCCTTTGGATGCATTGTGAATGCTCAAACTGCCCTGACTCATCAGTGAGTGACCATCCAACCTTGTGCTGAGACACAAATTGTGCTAGAGATGGACAGATACGAGGGATTGCTCTGTTAATTGACAGTTAGAAACTGCTTCCAAAAGCAAAACGAAGGTAAGCCTTCAACATCTACCTAGATACCAAATTAGTCCTTTAAATATAAACACAAAATGTCTTGCACAGCCCAGCAAGATTTTAAAACATTTCTGTATTCTTCACTCCTTTCAGCCTTGCTGGATGACAAGATGACAGAAAATTGGAACAAGACACCGCACTGATGTACAAAGCCCTCTTTAGTATTATATAAGTGATACTGTGACCTAGCTAACAACATGCCCTCTGTAACTGAGCTCTAAGGAGAGAGGCCTTAAGGTTAAGAAAAGGGATTCAAACATGCAAAGCGTGGACTTTTTGGTTAGAACAGGATTCAGGCTGTCAGCTAATAGTTATAGTCATTAAGACCATCGACTGAACTAGTTCTTTAGATACCTTCATACTACTCAGATGCATATGCTACCACCAATTGCATAGCTGGGTGCTGACTGCACATTTTACTAGCACAGAAAAGAAAAAACTTGGAAAATAAGCAGGAAGTAACATCAATGTTCCAGCTATGATCAATTTAAATTATTTTCTCTCTCAATTTGATTTACTAAATATAAATTAAATAGTAAAAAAAATAATTTAAAGTTGGCATTAAAAAAATGGAAAGGAGGAGAATCATTAAAACATATTGAGCGGATCCTGGTCATACAAACTGTGCTTCATGTAGGTCAGTAATTCTTAAAAGTCATATGAGATACTTGCTTCAAAAGACTGCCTTCAGGTATCCTGACTCTTCACATTCTCTGTGGCAAACTAGTATTTAGCTACAACAGTACCTGCTTATTTTATTTTCCAAATAAAAAAAAATCCCACACAAACAAAACCAGATAATTACGAGGACCGCCCAGCTTTATTAAATGATTCTTCTAATTAAGCATTTTCTATTGTCCTTCTTCCTCGCCGGAAGAAGAAAGAAATTCTATCCAATGGGATCAGCCCACCTGATAAATCTTGTCTCACAAACCTTCTCCAGTGCAATGACAGAGCCAGGTTGTCTTCTCTCAAAGCATGGGATAAGGAGAATGCTATTTAGAAATAGTGTCTAATGTGCCTGGAAAGGTCACCTCAACTTTTCTTGCAAAATAATTAGGAGCCACAATGAACATAAATGTTGAGGCCTTATTTTATGATGCGTTAATTCTTCAAATTAATTAAAAAACACGTAGCAGGTCATTTAGCATGCTATAACAAAAGTGTAAAAGCTATATATGTATTATTCACGTACTGATTCACTGCAGGTTATTTGCAATTGCATCACTTTCAGATACAGCAGGAACAGCTTCAGAGGTTTTGTCTTATCTAAAAATTTTGTAATTTTTAACATGAGAAAGAACAAAGAATTACATTATGGATTTTATTCTGTCCATTATTTACTTCTTAGTTAGCAAATCTGCTCCCTTTCCCGTCTTTAAAATGTTTATTTAGTGACAAACTTACATTAGTTCTCTGCCTTTATCTGTGGGCTAACAACCAAGCTCTGTGATAAATGACAGCAGCAACTGCTAGGTCTAGCTGGGCAGCAACAATTAGGTTAGCATGAGAACCAGGCATACAATATTAAAGGAAAGGGAACAGAAAATGCAAGTAGTAGCATAGCTTTGCTTGAGAGTGCCTCAGGAGATAATTCAATCACAGGAGAGAAAATCAAGTCACTCAACGACATAAAGTAAGATTTTACGTGGTAGTACGAACTGCAGATAATCATAAACCACTTTTCTAGCTAAAAAAACCCAAACCTAAAAGCTGGAATTGTTAATCAGTCTAGACCTAACTGCAATGAGGCATAATTTCTGCGGAAAGGTATAACTAATTGGTGGAAAAGCTACCAGTAACAGTGGGAGGTAGAAGATTCATCTGACAATGGTTTTATTTATTTATTTCATAACAGATTGTGTAAAGAAATCAAATCTTCCTAGTTGTTTGTAGTCCTTATTATTCCTTGTTTGGATCATCATTGTGTTATTGTTTCAGGCTGGCTTTATTGCACAACAGAAGTTATAAAAAAAAGGCATTATTAAAACCGTTCTCTCCTCAGCACCATGCAGGGTTCTCAATTTAATTTCAACTTTTTTATTGCAGAATCCTGTTTGGTAGGGTTCAGTTGCCAACACATAGCACATTAAATGTTAACAGTTTTCATTTTTTTGGATTTTGAAACCTTTTATGATATGGAAATAAACCGGCTAAGCTCTCACAGCATATTGAGTATGCAGAGCTGTAGTCGGGAAATGCTAAATTCAGCCTGAAAGAAAATAAATCTCACAATGCTACAAGTTCCTAACATTATTTTTTTAAGTAGCAGTTTTTAATTGTACCCGAATTCACTAAAGACAACTAATACATTGGTATTGCTAAAATAATGTTGCTGGCAAGTGTGCAAATAACTGTCTTTGAAAGAATATCACTATTAAAACAAAAATCAATGGAAATCTAATACAAACGAACTCTTCCACTTCTAACAGTCAGTGGCTTTTACGTATACGTCTTTTGACTTCTTTGAGTTTCTTGTTTATATAATACCCTAGGAAAACCACAGAGTTTGTTGTTCAATAGGTTTGTTTAGAATTAAAATATTGAAAGTTGATTTTATTTCTTACATTGTGAACTAAATGAAAGACAGAGAAGGGGTATAAAGAGCTCGAAGAAAATACCAGAAGTACATTACCTTAGTTCTTTCTGGAAATCCTTCTATAATCAATGATTTCTCAGGTTTTCCATTATTAACTGCTATTTTCATGAGTCTTAAAGTTTTCCATAACTGCAAAACAAGCCCTTAGAATCCCAATGTTTTTTTTAGCACAGTAATGAAGAGTAAGGATTGCCTTGCTCCTCTTAACAACACTACTGAAACATTTTAATCGAGTTTTCAAATGAAATGGCCTGCAAAAAGGCGTAAGTGTAATTTAGCACTTTTAATATTCTACACCCAGTTCTACACTTCTTGTTCCTAGCCATTAGGAATTAGGAAATTAAATGACTGCTTAATCTGAAAAAAAAAATCAGTAATGGTTTTCTGTTGCAGTAATGGAAGAAAAGCTTGTTTCACACAGGCCTGGTGAAACTGTCAGACCAAAGGTTCTAGTCCCTTGCAGTGACTTTTTAGGAAACAGGGCAAATAAAGAATGATCCTTCCCTTCCCAGCCGCTGAAAATCAGCAGGCTGAGGACCACGTAGACCAGAAACTAAATCCAAGCCAATTGTGGTTAGTATGTCTATCCGCCATGAATTTGAGCACTTACCCGTATCTGAACATTTTTATATTCTTATGCTTCACAACCCCCTGTGGCAGTGGATGCCACAAACTAATCACGTGACATACCCCAAAATTCTACATTTGTGTACTCTAAGCTTGTTAGCTGATTGATAACATGCGGTAACATTTCAAAAACTGTATTTTCTGCATTTTAAACTGAGCAAAGCCTTGCAAACTCCCTGTGTCTGAGTTGTAAAGAAGTGCTAACGGGAGTTGCCTGTTGCCTGCTCTCTGCCACAGGTACTTCTGTAGAGCTCTGTTCCATCTCACCCTGACATCTTTTTTCTATACTCTATACTAGAGTTATTTATTACTTAGCTCCACATGTAAACAATGCTGCACCCCTGGACATCTCTGTCACCCTCTTCTGGGGCTTTTTCCAGTTGCCTTCATGTAGTATTCAAGACCTGTAGGCATCATAGATTGATACTGGAAAACATTATATTCTGCTTTCTTTTCCTTTCCTATTAGATCTCATTTCCATTCTTAATTACATTTTTGATTGCTCTGGAGTACTGAGCCGACGATGTCACAGAACTAACCACAATGAACCCACACGGATTTCTTATGTGGTAACAAATGCTTTAAGGGTTCATGTCCATGATACATGCATGTGTACTTAAGACTATTTTTCCTCTACACACATTTCTGTGTGTATTATCACTGCCAATCCCACTATCTCATTTCAAAAATCTCTATACAAGCGCTAAAGCAGATTCCAAAATTTGATTACCTGATGATTTGACAGTAACTAAATTTTTGCTTTAACATAAATTATTCTCCCAAGTTCAACTTATTATTTAAAATAAATTTGGGGTAGCAAAATGAAGCCTTCCGATAGGCAGGAAATTATTACACATTTGTAAAGTTTAATAATTAGTTTTTAAAAAATTGCTTATTAAATACATGAGATATAAAATAGTTGCTTTACAATTTAGCAATTTCGTGCTCTGTTGAAGGCAATGAATAATAATATAGTGCAGTGAAATACAGCTATGCTCTGTTTTTTCTAAAAAACTCTTGACAGGTGTTCTACAAGTAGACCTTTTTAGACAGTAGCATAAATACTATATCATTGTATTTCACTGCAGGTCCAATTTAAGATTATACAGACAAGCATATCTTTTTCTTTTCTTAACTGGACATTCAATGTGCAACTGAGTGTATTCATTTTTATATTTTATTTTCTATTTTTATTTTCTTTTTATTATTTTTATTTTTTAACAATTCCTTAGATTGATTGAAGACTAAACCAAGAAAGAAATCCTAGTAGGGGACACCATATTGAATTCAATAAAATCATCAGCACTTTAAGAACTAGAGCATTGAAACTAAACCTTATGAGAACCGTGGAGTAACCAGTGGCAGCAACAGGCTCATCCTTCAGACAGACAGTGCAGATGATCTACCATGAGACTGCCTGGAGGGATCACACACGTGTCATGCAAATCCCAGAAACCTTGAGTTCCTCTCCCTTTTTCTTGCGAGAGATGGCCTTAGCCTGATCCTGCCAGCACCTTATCAGCAATTTTTCCTACTTGCTCTCTATCTCTGTTCCTTACCACTGACTTCTTGCACAAGTATCGATTACCCCAAACCTCACGTCTCACTATCTGAAGTAGCTGCTGGCTCAGCAGCCCTGAAATTCATTGCTGCTCTTCTCCAGGCTATTTTTCTCCACTGCTTTTTCATGTCCCTTCATCCATTTGAAACTTATGTTCTCTCTTGTCCTAAATTCCCCTTCCAAACCCAGGATTTCTTAACCAATAAGTAAATTCCAGTCTTCCCTTCTTGTGATTTCCATTCTCACACAACCAGTGACAAGTTCCTTCTCCTTCTCACACCCAGTTTCACCATAATTCCTTGCCAAACACACTACCCCTATTCCTCCAGTCTATTCCATGTTAAAATCTGATAAGACTGGGCATTCAGAGAGCACAGAACAACATCACTCCCCGTTATGCTTCTGTGTCAGAAAGAGCTGGAAGAAATAGTTGGAGAAATAAACTAGCTTTGGTCATATACTGCTGTGCCCCATCATGCTGCCTTTTTAAAATAATTTAGTCAGTCTTACAAAACTGTGAGAAGCTTTGATGCGCTGGAGTGTGAGTACAGAATCTTAAAGAGTTCTACTGTAAAAAAAAATTAAATACATTTTGGAGGATAAATGAACTCCCATTTTTCTGAAAATTTGTATTTGTTGGCGTTTAGACAGATTTTCACAAAAGCGGTAGAAATACTATGTGGATTCAGTTTCATCAGCTTCCATACTTCAACAGCCTGAAGCTATGTATGGAATACTACAGTTTTTAAAATATAATTTCACCACAATTTTTAACATAAAATAGACTAGAACATGAACTAAGCTATGTAATTCTCCCTCCACCTCATACATGACCAAGCTGCTGTGGTTAAAACTAAATACAATTTAATTTGATTTAATAATTGTTAATTAAAATTACTTAAAAAATAATAGGCATATTTCACACTAAATTTTAAAACAAAACAAACATGCAACCTTTGTTATCCCTGCAAATTCAGTCCCAGGCAAAAACTGAGCATGAAAATATTAACTTGAACAATTAACCTGTCCAAGTTACAAGTTATTTAACAGGAAAAATAAATAAAAGCATTATCAGTCTCCCCATGTTACCACACACAGTTTATTCTCTTTAGGGCACAGGGGACTTGCTAAGTTTGGGTTAAGCATGTTGATATGACCGTTGAGAGCTCACAATTACCTGTCATGTTCATGTAACTGTATGAGTGTACTTTGCTTATCTTTTACTCATCATTTATACAGTAACATTGGGTCAAAAACATGGTGCAAAATTCACCGTTTGAATGTTGTGCTGCTGTATTTGAGGATCTTCATCTGGGAAACATGAATTTCAATTCTGTTGCCACACAAAAAACTAACAAGAAATGCAGCTAACTCCCTTCAGCAATTGCACACCTTTAAAGCATACAGAATATTTTGTCAATGGATGATCTAAGTCAAATCATTAAAGATCCCGAAAGAACAGTTTTGAGGACTCCTTACTAAAAATTGCAGTTCTTTTTTTTTTTCCCTGTTATTGTGCTTCATAAAAGCATTGTCAGAAACCCATTATGGACAGTTTTATAACACACAAACCATAATTTTAGTTGTAATGGTTTGATATTGAAACGTCAAATATGTGTATCAGTATAAATTTAAAGGTGTTTCCATGAAATACCCTCAATTCAACTAGCTAGTTTATATAAATAAACAAGAAACAGTTGAGGAATGCTACTATCAATACAGGGAAAAAGTCCTCTGAGACTTCAGCTTAATAGTTCTCTTTATTCTCCTTTCCAAACCCCAGCACCTCCTCCTCATCCAGAAAATGCTATTTTGCAAAGATGCATGTAAAATAAATCAAGCATGCTTTTCGCAGCAAAACAGATAACTCAGCTTTTTCATCCATGAATCTTTAATATCTAGCCAGAGTTAAATGTTAAAGTGAATTTTTTATCAGCTGAAGCACAGAATCACAGAATCACAGAATCACAGAATGTTAAAGGTTGGAAGGGACCTCAAAGATCATCTAGTCCAACCCCCCTGCCAGAGCAGGATCACCTACACTAGAGCGCACAGGAACGCGTCCAGGCGGGTTTTGAATGTCTCAAGAGATGGAGATTCCACAAGTTTGATGTTACCATTTTCTGAAGTTAAAAGGAAGTAAAAACTCAATATGGTAGTTCTTTATTTTTAAGGGACTTTTGCTGATGTTTGATAAAGACAGAAGGAATGAACATCTAAAAGCTACAGGATTTTTAGGCTATAATATCAATATTTCCGGAAAAAGGAAGGCAGACATCTGCTAAAGAATAAAACTGTAGCTTCTCTCCCAGCTGTATAAGTAATGAATGTTCCACAAAAAGATCAAACAAAGAATTACTTTTTTTATTCCTACTATCACAGATAATTTGATCGAAATGCATCTCTGTACGTCATCTCATCCAGTCTCATGGCTGAAGCAGAGTTACTGCCAACACTACGTCAGATCAGCCAAACCTTAAAAATCTCAATGAGTGGATATTTCACAAGCCGCCTAAGCAACCTGCTCCAGCACTACTCCACCCACTTGGTATCTTTTTTTTTTCTTCTCAAAATGAAATCAGAATATCCAAAGCCAATGCTTGTGGCCATTGGTCCTTCTCTGCTGAGAAGAGTTTGCTTTCATCATCTTTGCTGCTCAGTGCTCTTAGATTGCCCCTTAATCTTCTTTCACAAATCCCAGTTTCCTCAACACCCCTCTAATCTCCATGTGATTTAGGACTCTGAGAATCTGTTGGACCCTCTCCTGTTTTTCCACATCCCTCTTGAAGTAGAAGAATAGCAACTGGCCAGAGTCTTTCAGAAAATAACTTCTTTTTCTTCTGGCCATGCTTGTCCTAATATAACCCAGTATGCAGATTACCTGACTGGCAATGAGAGTGCACTCCTGGTTCCATGTTCAGCCTGGCACCTGCTGTAACCTCCAGGTCGTTTTCAATGAAGCTGCAATTCTGATGTTTTTTTTCATGGGCTGTACAAATATGGGCAGCTGTTCCACCTGAGGAACAGACTTTTTCTTACTGAACTTTATGAGTTTTCTCCTGGCTCAGTCCTCGAGTGTATCAATATCCATCTGGAATACAGCTCTGCCATTTGTCATGTTAACCACTCCCCCTGAAGTTATTATCCTCCGGAAATTTGCTGAAGGTGCACTCTGTGTCATGATCTAGGTCACTGATGAAGACATTCACTGACGCCCAAGGTATCCTGAGCTACTCTGCTCATCACTGACCACCTGACAGATTCCAAGTGATGATCATGACCCTTTGAGCCTATGGATCAGTCAGTTCCCAGTTGAGCCTCTTATTTTAGTCCACTTCCCCTTAGTTTTCAAATGAGAGTGCTGTGGGAGAGCTTGTCAAAAAGCCTTATTGAAGTCTGCTGTTGCATGCAAACAAGAATAGCCCTGCTGGGAGAAAGCTAATGAGCAAGATGACAGCATGTAGTCCAGGAGATATCCAAAAGGCTATCCAGAAATTTTCCAAACCCATACAAATCATACCTTCTTTCAAGCGATGGTTTAGTCGTACGAGTTTATCCCACATTTTATGTTTGGATGAGAGGCTGCCAGAGGAGTTTTAAAGGGTGCTCCCTGTGTTACAGCTTCTCCTGCCCACAGAAGAGGTGTGAGAAATATCTTTGCAGCCACTCCCCAAAGCACCTAGTGAAGAAGAGGAATCACCCACAGCAGGTCCCAGATGCACATCTGTGGGTGTTATGGCATGGGTCAGGTGTGCTTTTGGAGTCAGCTGTGTTTTCACCCATCAAAGAGGCATTCCTGCCCAAGGCAGCACCTGTGCTGTGGCCCTTGTTGGTATAGGATGGCCACCGCTCTCCCCTCATCAACACAGCTGGTAATTTCATCAGGAAAGGCAACTAGGTTGGACAAGCACATGATCTGCTTTTGGTAAATCTGTGCTGACTATTCCAATTACCTTCTCATCTCTTTACCCGGCAAAGGTAGTTCAGCTTTTTCTAGATTGTCTGCAATTACAGTATCTTCCACCTTATGCATCAGTTTTCCCCTTCATCAAATTTTAAGTTTATTTTTAGAAAGTAGAACACCCGCAGAATCATTTTTTTGTTTCCCTTTATGACCCTTACAAGTCATAGCTCCAACCAGCTTTCTAATTTTGCCGCTAAGCAGTCAAGCAACGCTTGCATTTCAGGTCATCAGAAATCTCTCTGCTAAGCCAAGAACGCCTTTTGCTGAACCCCCTCCTTCCCGCTCAACAGGATGGTTCATTCCTGAGTTCTCAATAAGTTTTATTTAGAAATCATCTGTCTTTCAAGGACCCTTTGTTTCTGTGGAAGAATCCCAAGTGATTTTCCTTAGCAATTCTCCAAAACGGCTGAAGTTTGCTCTTCTGAAGTCCACGGTCATAACTTTCTGACTCTCTTTCAAGATTTCATTTGAATCATGAACGGAACCAACTCAGGGTCCCTCTGATCCCAGCTGTTACTTATCACTGCCATTGGCACTAGTTCTTCCCTTTTTGTAAGCAGCAGGTCAAGCAGAGAATTATTCCTATTTCTCCCTCTTAGCCTTGCCAGCAACACACTTGAGGAATCTCCTGCACCGTCTGCACAACATTTTAATCTTACTAGAAACTAAAACAAATGAGGATTTACTTGCAAATGTTGAGTGTATCGATAGAGTTACTTGACATATAGCTTTTATCTACTCCCGATCCCACATTCGGGTAACCTGAAGGTGTGTTATTTTAATTAAAGTTTAAAATGTGGCAACCTTTATAAAAAATACAGGAAGGCAAAGCTTCCATCCTGAATGAATCCAGCAAAACAAAAGGTAAATTTTGCCCGTCACTGGCAGCATATTGGACCAGTTATACATGCAAGTTACAAAAGCTCAGTAGTTAAAAGACAACATCCAGCTTCATTAAAACTTTCGGCTGAAAACATTTTGTTACTTTTCTATGTGCTCAGATTAAGTTATAATAAGATATATCAGATATAGTTGTATTAAGTAAAAGTTGTATTGATCTTTTCCAGACACAGATTCAATAACAGATCAAAAAATACTAGTTTTTATCAAAAGAAACATATTTGTTAATCAAAATAAAAGTATTTAGGTAAAAAAAAATCTTAGAATGGGAACAAAAAAAAAGAAAAACAGAAAAGAAAAGCATGAGAAAGTGGAAAAATTAAGTTGAACTTTCAACCATTAAGGTTTACACATAGGTTCCTTATAGCAAGTATAGAAAGGTAAAAGAAAGCTGTCATCAGCCTCACTCAGATCACATGTACAAAGAATTATGAAATAGCAAAAGCCTCTTATAGTGGAGAAGATACTGTTCCAAATATATTTAGCTGGCACAAATGAGAACCTGTCAGAAGTGTTTCCATATTATGACTGCACAGACAATAAATTTCCTTATGTGATCACCACATAAATTATCCCTGAAAACCTATTATAGCGAGAACCAGGTAGTTTTAATGGATAGCACTGCAGTAGCTGGCTATAATCTTAATTATAAAAATTTATGTGAGGAAACCTAGTTAAAATGCTGGAATAAAGGGATCTATAGGTTTCACTAAAATTATCAACATGATTTTAAGTCTTCCTAAACTGGTCAGCAACAAAGTCTTTCAAAAAATTTCCTTATTTTAATGGCAGACTCTTCGGCAAATCCTATGGCATTGCACATAAGGAGTGTATTCACTATTCCCAATTTATAGGTGTGAAAATCACTCTGAGAATTAACTGGCTTTTTCAATAGTCCCACTTGAATCAACAGGCTGTAACTAGTTACATGGACATCAAAAAAAAGGAAAAAAAGGCTCATCATCATGCAAAGGTTAAATGGTTTGGTTTTGAAGGTCAGAGCTTCTTAGTTGTAGTAAGAGGAGAAACCTGGTCACTGGCTCCTGTTTGGTGTCTCTCAGATAGAGCTGTGTGACGTACATTGTCCTGGTTTGAGAGCACCAGGACAAAAGTTCTCTGGGGTTTCCTGGCACTGGTGGCAATCACAGTGCTTAAATTCTCCTGGCGCTCTCAGACCAGGACAAATGTCCAATGAAGGAATGCGATGGCAAGAAGTGCCGTCGTTCTTGTGACTACATCTATTTTATCCTTATGCTTTTGTATCCTGGGTATCAGTGTAACATATAAGCTTTTATCACTGATATAATGAAGTCCATAATAGCCTCCTCCTATTCAGCAGGTCGGAGTAAATACTTGATTAGAACTGTGAGATTTTCATCTGATTTTCTCTGTTGCTCGTATTATGTGACACCTTTATTTTTGCCAGCACCACACACTTTTCTCAGGTCAAGCTTGTAGAGTCAGCCTGTCCTGACCAATGCTACAGCAGACTGTGGTTATCAGCCCTGCATTAGACAACACACTAACCTGGAGATCCAGATAGGTAGAATTACACAGGAAAGGAATATTTCACAGAATATACATGGTTTCTCTGGGCATTCCCTTTTTTTTTCCCCCAAATAGTACAAAATAGACATTGGTGTGAATACCTCAGTCAAAAACCAGACTATGTCAGTGTAGGTTTTACTGTCAGGAGCTGAACCAGAAAAATCAACTTGTTTAAAAACAAACTAAAATTATCAGGATACGAAAACATCCCTCCTCCTAAAAAGATCAAAAAGACATACTATTTCAATATTACCTGCACGTTTTTTTGAGCAAGTATCTTTCTACTGAATATCTACTGAACTAATGGACTAGGACTATCATTGCCTTCTCTCCTGTGACTATTTTTCTTTTCTTTTTTCCTTTATTTTTTGTTTTCTGGTAGAAGTAATTAGAAGGATAAAATCAGCTACATGGAATATAAAGAAATACAGGAAAGCCTAAAGACACTTCATTACTTTACAGGTCTTCTAAATGTTTAAGTGCTCTTTTAATTCTCAAGGAAGCTTTTCTCCTTTTTCAGGATTACTTCCTTCACTTTCTGTGACTTCTTGATCTTAGCTACTACCTCCTTTTAAGGTTGCCTTTTCTTTTTGCTGTTTTTAAGTTTTGCCAACTCTTTCTCAGTGCTGACATCTTATTATATGAGAGAATTCAGCACTACAAGTTTAATTGACAAAGCCTTCATCATTGTAACCCAGGTATTATGTTTGTATTCTTCACATACACGGGCATTTTAGAAATTATGAGGTCAGTACTAGTCCAGGTAAAGCCTTAACGTACAATTTAATGAGATCAATGTTTTAACTATTAATTAAAACTGTAATTTCTTGCAACCCTTTGGAGAAAATTCATCCTAACTGAATGTCTCATAAACTGAAGGAAAGCAATGTCAGCTTTGCATCCTCAAGCAAAACAAAGGAGAAATTCTTTTAGCCAAGACAGGGAAGCAAGGTGTGGTTTCCATATTTATGTCCTGATTAAACACCGTATCATGGTTTAGTTACTCTGAATATGTCTGATCCAACAAGTTAAGCAGCCTGAGATTCTAATCATATGCAACAATAAAAAATAAATGCAAATTAGCAAGTTATGAAGCTGCTGAATACATAAGTGGATGAAATTCTTTGGCTTGAGATACACAGTAGGTCAGGTTAGATGATTGGAACAGCCTGATCCCAGCTTTAAACACAATAAATTAATAAATACTAAAGCACAGGAAAAAAAATCTCATTTTCTGTGATACTACACATTATAATGAGGGCTCATTTTATAAACCAGATAACTGTTGTCTTCTAAGTGAATGGTAGTGCTCTTCAAACAAAAAGATAAACACACATTGTCTCATCAGTGACATTCCGTGTTAATCTAACACAAGGCATTAAAGAACCCTCTCAGCATTTTTTTTGTGTCTTTTCTACCTGGAAATCAACTACATAGATACAGTTCAGCTGCCATACTTCTATACAGAAGTCATAGTTCTTTTGCGTTTATTAAAAAAAAAAAGAACAATTAGAAGAAATTTCCGGGCTGATTTTGCTGATGATCACATCAAAGAACCCCTTTTGTACAGGTATCAAGTGCCACTGCATAAACAGTTTCCTTTTAACCTCTATGCTCTCACAGAAAACTGTTTCATATTATAATTGCTCTAATGGTTAAGTAACTTTTCCCACCTTCCCTCCCATATTGATTTGCAGACAGTTCATACTTTTTTTTTTCCCCTAGTGTTTTCTCTTTGTAAAATTTATCTTTCAATACGTACACACAGGGCAATTACAGCCTATTTTCAGCCTCAATTTTACTAAACTAAAAAGATGGACCTTTCAGAACACACTGTCACAGGTCTGTACAAATGCACAGAGAGTCCCTCCACCCGTATGTGCCGTGAGCCAGGCAAGTCACCGATCCCGAGATCTCCCATTTGTGTTGAGAAGCCGAACAATTTGCTCAGTGCCAGCATTGTTCTCGTGCAGCCCTGTTGTTGAGGAACTAGTGCAGGATTGCAACCAGATAACGTGGAGCTCGGGTCAGCATTCACGTGTGATCTTTCTCCTAGTTGTCTTCATACCTGCAACAGTTTGAATTCATCTTCCCTTGAACACGGGTGAAAAGAAGTATATGCTGTATTTATTTCAGGTGCACTGAACGCTTTACCTATGTCCTTTGCAACTGTCATGAAAGGTAACAAATAAAGAGAAGCATCTGACCTGGTGTAGTCGTCCTCCACAAGCATGTGCTTTGGAATGGGTGAGTATCTTCCCGGTGAAATAGGGGCCAGGGATGCCTTGTACTCTAAAGTGCCGTTGTTGCCAGAAGAGAGTATATGATTTTCCATTGGTGGAGAGTAAGCTGATATCAAGAATGAGAATTTCTAGTTAGCCACTTCAGTGTTTGTTTAAATGTCACAGGAGCACAATTTTTTAGTTAAAGCACTAAGAACACACTCATTATTACCATATATTAATAATGTCTCATTTGCAGGGATTGATCCTTCAGAGGGGGATCTGAATGAAAAGAAAAAGGATAGTTTGGGAGACAGGAAATGTTTTCTTCACTTAAGATTGACTTGAAGAAGGAAATGTAAATAGAGAACAAGATTCAAAATGTGCTCCTCTTTTTGTCTCCGATATACATCAATGGGAGTAAGAGAGTAAGAGATCAATGAAAGATTAGAGCAGGATTTTTTTTGATTGGCAACAAATATGTACGAGGCAGATTTAAAGCTGCCATCTACTAAAGGTGCCAAAATTCCCAATACAATTGAAATTTCAGTACCAACATAGACGGGATTCAGATCACAGGTAACTCTGTATATTTGAAATAGAAAATGGGTACAAATCTCTTACATATTAATGTTTAACAATGAAAATTACAGCACTATGCTGTATGATTCTATACTGGGCCTGTGGGCTTTGTTGTTTGCTTGAGTTTTGCTATTCTGAAGCTACAGGGGATATTTATGACTGGAGAGATGTAATAATAGTTGTATTAAATCTCTAGTTAATTAAAAAATGAAATGATAAATAGGAAAAACAAGGACACGTGCTTCTGCAGTGAGCGATGATTAATTTTCTCATGAGAACACAGTTAAACTTTCTAGTATTAGTTTCAGTCTCTCTTTTCGATGCTGAGATACAGAATGTTTCAAAGCAAAATATCTCTACAGGGAAAGGCCATTACGCATTCTGAAAAACTCTGAACATGTAGGTATAATGAAAGGTTCCCTGAGGATAAATGAATTTGTATGCACCAACAGTCTGGGATGGGCTACTGCAAATCTTTTCAACCTTTATGCTCTCTCTGGAATTACTTCTGTCTTCTCATATACTGCTGATATATAATCTGACATAATAAAACACACTTTCAGAACTCCCAAATTATTATTTTGGAAAGTGTTGTAAAGCAGGAGATCGGATAGGGATGTTTAGTGTTTTTACTTCTTGGGCTTTGCTAAGGTTCGGACTAGGCTGCTCCTGAACAACATGATTGCCATCTGTTGTAACATTTGCTGGCTAAATAGGTAACCTTAGCACAGCTGAGTGCATGAGCTGAATTGCATGTTACAAAACCTTTCCTTTTTTTTTTCTTTTAAGGGGCAGTGTGAATAAGGATTATGGATATTTAGCTTTTCTCTCAACTTTGTCAGTCCACAGTAGCAACACTATGCAAAAGTGCAGAAAAAATAAAATCTCCAGCATTTACTTGGAAAATCTGCCTTTCCCAGCCCTTGGTTTGCCTTAAATGCCCCTAGGATTATTGGCAGGAGATCAGGATGGGTACGGATCAGTTGATGAAGCTCTTGTTAGAAACTGAACTGCCATCCTGTCATTAGGTGGTGCGGCTGGTCCTTGTTGGTAGCTGAACCCTAGGCAGGCAGGTTTTGATGAACAACTAAGTGAATGAATGGCCTGTTTAGGCTAACAGTTACCAGTGGTATAGAGACCTGCAAGTGAGATGTTGAGATTGCTGTGAATGAAAAGGGAATAGGAATGCCTGGGTAGGGACATCAGGAGGACTGGCAGGAGGGGCATAAGAATGGCATGTATTGATGGCACCTAGAATCATCAATGGGTCCTCACTATTCAACATAAGGACACTGTAACTTGTCAGGACAGCCTACACCCAACTAAAACAAAGACTCAAGGAGATGATGGCACGAGATAAAGACTAGATTGGAGCCTAGGACACTCAGGGAAGGAGACAAAAGAGGAGTAAATCCTGAAGACATGTAGGTAGGATATATGGGAGAGACACAAGATCCTAACTGCTGTAATCTCCTTAAAAGTACAAAAAGCACCTCAGCAAGGAGGTTGTGAACATAAGAAGGAGGCACAAGTGTAGGATAAGGACTCCACAGCCACCCACCCCGTGGACTTGGTCACTACAGGGAGTCCTGGTGATGTCAGTCTTTCTACCTGAATGCTGGACATGAATTTAGATGATTTGGGGTGTGTGGATATGACAGTCTGTTGAAAATTGTTTTAAAATAAAATCATCTTCCTTTCCCATGAGATCCTTCACTGAGCTTTACTATATTGTTTGAACAACTTTTCCTACAACAGAGTGTTGAATGCAACGACAAATAAAGACTTGGTCCTCAGTGAAAAAATAACAGATGAACATACATAAAGTTAGTGGACAGACCAAGACTAAAGCAAAGTGGGAAAATATTTTAGGAATTGGGTATACACAGAAATAAAAGGCAAATTTTTGTAAATGGAGCAGTGATGTTTTACATTCTAAGTAAGTTTTTCATTCATATATGACCGATATTTGCGTCAGGCATTTCATTGAGTTTGTACAAGACAGTTTGCTACTTGTTCTGATTTTTCAGTGAACAGAGGACTCCAGTCCACAAATCTAATCATATTTCAAAATATCTTTGCATATACTTCTTGCTTTAATTGTCACAAGTGTTACAGAACAGTCTGATCACCTGGACAATGGTCAATCGGAATCAGCACAACAGGTACATTGTTGCTTTGATGCAAAAATACTTTAGCAGAGTCATATTATTTGTAATATTTCATGAGTGTAGCACATGTAAGTGGCAATAAACATTTCATTTTTGTAGTCTTCCATGCTGTTTCATAAACTTTGAATGCGGTACGTTGGATAGGCGATGAAAAAACCCCAATCATCTGACAAACTGATACCTCCTACAAAATGAGTTGCAGAAGTCACTTACAGTGAGTAATATCTGGTGGGCCATATGGATCAGTCATGTAAATGGTGGTGGGCTTTCCAACTTTCAGGTACACTACATCCGACGTGTTCTTCAGTATCGCTACTGCCTCTTCATGGGTAACTTCTTCTAAGCTGTAATTATTTACCTTAAAGGAGAAGTCAGACAGGTGAGTCAAAATGCAGAAATAGACACAAAAAATGGCACAGTCTTAGAGTTATCACAATGTTGGGAAAAATGTTATAGCCAAAGAGCACTGAAGATTACAGAAGCAGTAGAAGTAGTTTTTCTATAGCAAGGTAGAAAACACAGATTTCTTAGCACATGCATATTCAAAGGCTGGCACAGCAGTATTGATAATATCATAGAATCATAATGGGTCAAGATAGCACTTGGTCTTGTCAGTGGAAAAGTCCTTTTTGATATTCTGCTGCTAGTATCATCATTAACATAAAAATATATTTAATAAAAACTGAATAACACCACACTGTTTACAGAAAATGCCTATACTATTTGACCTATCAAGATTCTAAATCCACCTCTTGGCATGCATGGCTGGGACCTCAGAAATACTTGACACCCCCAAATTTTTCCATCCCTGACATGACATTGATCATTGAAATAATAAGAGGTACAAAGTGGTATACAGAATCAGTGGCTGCCTATGAGGTGCAGTAAATGGAAAGGGGCAGTTTTGGATGGGGTAAAAGGGTTTTTGAGTGTGAAGGTTTGTCAGTTTTCTGGAAGCACAGGAAAGAGACATTGAAAAAGTACGAAAATGGAGTACTAGTTCTGTATTTTATCAGAAAAGAAAAATAATTAGCAAGAGCAAGGATAAGAGTACAGGGCTACAGAATAAATAGGGAAGGAAATGGCTGCAATAAACCTTGCCTATTCATGCTTTACTCCCAGAGAAAGAAAATCAAAAGAAAAGTGTCAGAAGTGTTTTATTGGATAGGCGTATAAAATTCATGCACAAATAAATTCACTATATCCACAGAACTGAATAACAGGTTGTCCTCATATAAACAGAAGAGTGAATGGTTCCTGCCCCTAAAAAGCATAAATCTTGAATGAAGAAATTATAGGATAGAGGAAAAAAGTGTAGAACGGTGTAGATACAGGTTTCAGACGTGGCATAGGCCAATGGATATCAGAGAATCACAGAGTATCTTGAGTTGGAAAGGACCCATAAGGATCATCAAATCCAACTCCCTGCCCCTCACAGGACTACTTAAAGCAAAGCCATATGATTAAGAATATTGTTCAGCTGCTCCTTCCAGATGACCACTTCCCTGGGGAGTCTGTTCCAGTGACCTGCATTTCGTGGTGAATGTTGCACATGAAAGACTTTATTGTGATTTAAAGTGCCATCCCCCAACTTCTATGGTTCCTGCAAGGATTCTTTGCAAAGATTATGCAAGATAGAAAAAAAAAAAAAAAAAAAAAAAAAAAGTAGCTCCTTAGCCATAGTATAATATAGTACAGCTCTCAAAATGCATACTTTCTACCAGTAAATTATGAGAAAATTGGTAAATTATGAGAGACCTGGCTGTTAAAACAAGCTACTGCCAAAGGATTTGGTAACTGGAAAGAAATCCAGCTGTTACGAAACACTGGAGGAATCTTCATACCCAGTCGATTTCATCAACACTAAGAGAGAATGTTTCTGTTGGACAGTATTGCTAAATGTAAAAATTCTGTTTAAACTTCTTTCCTTGTATAATTCTCAGTCTTGGTTTCAAGGTTAATTGAAAGAGGCAATGAGAGGCATGTTATGACAATTTGACATGAAGAGCAATGATGCCACCTAACACGCAGAAGAGACTCCTGACACTGTATGCTCTATTTTGACAGGTCTTCTAGTTAAATAAAGATCTGATACCTATCTCCTATAAATTTCTCTGGTTTTCTTTGTTATGAAGAGCAGTAACATATGCAGTTGTAATAGATAAATGTCTTTTAAATTACTAGGCGGGTAGCAAGAAAAAAATATGACTGAAATTAAGCCTTATTTGTTTATGTATTTCAAAACTGTCAAATACTGAAGATTCATACTTTTAGAAATACGGCTGCAGAGCTATCATCTACCTTTTCTCCTCCCCGTGCTGTCTGTACATTGTATCTATCTTGTGTTTCATGCTAACTGCAAGCTTTCTGAAGTGAAGAAAGTCTCACCTAGCAACCTTTCATTATACTGTTGCTGTAAATAAATATTCTTAATCAAAAAAAAAGACATAAAATGAATTGTAGCACTGTCTGGATTTTGGCTTATTGTCTTTCTAGGAGTGTACAAAAACAATTAAGATACAAATTCACTTTTTGCATTTTTTTTCCCAAATATCTTTTCCTGGAAATCTAGCAGATAAGAATCATGATTAGAACTGTTGTACTTCCACCAAAACACACTTGGATGTCACACTTGTGCAGTTAGAGGATAAATAGTAATTTTAGAAACAGAAAATACAATATGATATATATAGAACTTATATTTGCTGTGACAGGTTCTACATCTTACCTCTCTGAGAATAAATTTACAGGAGAAGTAATGTACCAACGCTGTGTACAAGTTGTATAAATTCTGAAGTTAAGAGTTAAAGAGTTAAAGAGTTAAAGAGTTAAAGTGATTCAGAACTAAGAATTAATGTCTGAACAGTTATGCATTTTGTTTATAAATTTTAAGATAGAAGAGATCATTGCAATGTTCATGTGCAATGATTTTTGTTTCTCATTTCTAGTAGATATAAGCTTAAATGTGTAGAATTTGGTGGGAAGCTGAAATATGTAGAGCTGGAACTTGGTAGAACTTGAAAGAAACTAATCATGAGTGAAATCAAGATACAAAGGAGAACTTCAGAGAAAAGATCCTGGAAGAAAATTTGAGGAGAATAAGGGACCTTCAAAGTAAACAGCATTCTGCTGTAAGAAGTATTCCAGTAATATATACCAAAATTGCTATTCAAACTCACCCCAAATATATAGAAAATTAGAACTTCTTATCTCTAGAGAGAATACTCCTAGAAAGGAAGTTTGCCACTAATTAATTTTGTCCAGGACTGCTCAGTTCTCAGTAAACAAAGAAATAAAAACAGACTCAGTGCACATCAAGAGCAAATAAACACAAACATTGACACATTCATGAAGACAAAGATTCTCAGTAATACCATAAGATCTCTCTTAAATGGTAATTTTTTGAGAAGTAGGTAAAATCACTTTCCTCAGTCACTGCCAACATTAATTTAGAATTACAGGATACAAAATATACTACTCATTTTCCAGTTTCCTTCAGAAGGTAGTCTTTGCTTTGGATCTACATTTCCTGTTAATACTAATATGTGTGTGCATCAATATCTACTTTTTGATCACAGAACAATGACTGCAGGTAAAACAATCTATATGAATTTCATTTTCTTCATAAGGAAGTCTCTGGATATCTTTCTTCAAAATATCATATCAGAGATGGTGATTATTAGGAGATATGAAGATGTAGCTGTTTTTTATGCTAAGATTTAAAGAGAGAAGAGCATCTTTCAGAATCTCCAAGAGATACTATTTCTTAAGCTTTTTCTTGTTTCCATAAAAGATACCTATTTAAACAGAATTTCAAGTACTAAATCTGACTTTTTCAGTGGTTGTGGCACGTTCAATGTATTATATCAAAGTTTTACTTCTTGCTGTCAAGATGACCTAAGCAGAGCACATAGTTTGAAAAAAAAGAGTTGAGTTAGAGGTAAAGTAGATAAAGACAGGAAGGTGTACACAAAATAAGAATCTAAAGTGTAGATGGTATACAAGCCTCTGAGATGCTGAGAGAGAAGGGCTGGCTTCAGAGCTGAATGGGCAGAACAGGTACTGCATGCCAGCTTTCTGGCTCTAAGAAGCCAACTTAAGTAGCAATGAGTTAAGAGGGGAAAAAAAACCCTAAAGCAAATGCTAAAAAATAAATTTATCCAAGTGGTCAGTTTAGTTCCAAGAGTCAGATGCCTGAGCCACCAAATGCTGTGACAGGAGCCAAAGGAGAGGAGTCAGAAACAGATATGGAGCAAGTGCAGATTCTCTAAAGCAAAAAGTTCCATAAACAGAAAATTCAGAAATGCAAAGAGAATATGAAGTAAAAAAGAAATTAGGAAAGCTGTTTCTTTAAATAGAAATTATATCATACAACAATATACTGATATTGCAGGAGAAGAATAAGAGGAAGAAATAATATAGCCATAAAGAAGGAAATTAAAGATTAAAGTCCAGTCAAAGAAGCTATTTGAATGATGGGGGAAATCAGCAAGAAGTGTTGCCAAAGAGATATAAAAAGACTGGGGTGTTTTTTTTCCCTAAATAGCATAATCAAGGCAATGAAGTATAAACCTAAGCAAGAATTATCTTATTTGGAAGTTTTCCTAGATTTATATTGGAAAACAAAGGCACTGAAAAGTAGCTAGAGTGACGAGCTTAGAATCCCCAAAATGACACTACAAGTGCTCTAAAGAATAACTTCATTCACAACCGAATAAGCTGATAACAGAATAAGAGCTCTGGAGGAATAAGACTGTTCTATTTAATTTTCTTTTTTTTTAAAGGGAATTCATTCATCGCCTCTATTGATTTAGGGTATAGAAGATTTGATTCACTCAGTGAACTAGGCAAAGAGGTGATCTTTACTTTGCCAGTGGTAATGTTTGCTTTTGTGTAATATCCTGCTTTCCATTCAGAAAGGAGATTTTCTGGAGTGAATCCTGAGTGAACATTTGCTGATAAACATCTGCAATGTGCCAGCAGTAAATCCAGAATGCTGATGGCCTTTTTGAAAACTCACCAGAATTTAAAATGCTGCGGAAAGTGAAAGGCTTTTCAGAGTTTAAAACCAATTCTTTGTCCTAAGGATGTAAATCTGTTTGGATTAACTAACCATTTATAAGCCCATGGACCCCTGGGTTAGTTGTGTAAATGCTGGACTGAGGAACAGAAAGAAACTGGCTATCTTCAGATGACACAATCTGTTAATCCCTCTGAAATTAGTTTACTTGGGTTTTTAATAGTTATAGTCTAAGTGTCCTAAACCAGGTCTGATCTTTGAGGAGAAATGCAAGAGTTTGTGCTCCACAGGCAACTCCGAGACTGAGCAGTGGGATTCAGGCTTCAAGCAAGGTAGTGCAGACACAGTGGCACTAGGGTGATAAAACTGTGAAGGAACAACCAGATGAAAGTATCATTAGAAGGAATAGATTGGGACGCCTATTGCTAGGGCACCGTCCTAGGACCAATCCTAGCAAACCCACATTTGAACGCTGGATAAAGCATTGCAAGACCGGAGGAAACAACGATGTAAATCTAGCTCAGAGCCCAGCGCCCAGTTGGTTCTAGTTCACCCCTTCTCAGAGTATATTTTTTATATTGTGTTTCCTTTGCGCTTGTCAGCCAGTACAACCTACAGATCGGATGCTATCTGTTCACACAGTTTTCTTTCTTCAAGTCTAATTGGGTAGTGCCTGTATTTCATCCACTGACGTAGCAGCACAGGCCTGGATTTTTGGTGCACATACCTGAGCAAAGAATGGGAGCACTAGGAGCGATCCACAGCCACCGAGGGTCTGGATGATATGACATCCATGATATACATCTTTTAAGGGGATTAGTTTGCATTACATCCAGTCTGCTGACTAAACTGCCTGTTTGCAGCTGCAATGCAGTGCTAAGTAGGAACGCTCCTGGACCGCATTTTCTGCTGCAGTTTCATTAAAAAAAAATCGGCTGTTTTTTTTAAAAAACAAGACAATCAAAATCGCTTTAAAAGAGTGCTTCCGATCAGAATTAAATGCTAAACTACACGTATCTAAAACCACATGCTTGGATTACTTTAACACAAACATGATCCTGCATCCATATACAATCTGAGAGAAACAGATGCTGGTTGGGGATCCTGTAAGGAACATCAACAATTGTGCAATCACAAGACCATTGCTGCACTATGAAACCACAACACAACTACATGCTTTTTTTCTGCACAGAGTTGGGTAGAAAGTAAGCCTAAATTTCTAAAAAGGTGATTACTGTTTCTTCCTTCTGTTTTCAGCAAGAAACCAGAATCGAATTAAATCTCATGGTATGTGAGTAACATCACTTTTCCTTTAAGCATAAATAACTCCACAAAATTCTGATATCTCCGACTACACGGGCCAAGAAGTAACAGGTAATGGTCCAAAGATGCGAGGCTATTTTGGCACAAGAGACAAAGTTTTGAAAAGCTAATACTTATAGAAGATAAATATTAGCTTTTCTTTTAAAGCCTAACGTTCTTAAGAGTTCTTCCTGAAGAATATCTTGCTTCTAGCTATTAGTGTTGTTTTTCACTAGTAAAGCCATACAGCTTTTTAACTGATTTTTCATTTATCCATTCTGTAGATAAACTCTTCCAAAGAAAGATGACGGTATCAGATAGAAGAAAGTAATTATTATCTGAGAGGTAATAACTTAAACCATTTTCCAGCTCTCTCTGATCGCCATTAACAATGACGTTTGCAGAGGATGCTCCATGGTGAGGATGAGGCCACATACATGAGCGCAGAGCTGCCATCCTAGGTCGTCTAGAGGAAGGGACTGACAACAACATCATGATGTTCAACAGGGAGAAAGAGTAAGTCCTGTCCCTAGCACAGGCTAAGCCCCTTCAGTAGCACAGGCTGGGCACCGCCAGCCTGACAGCAGCTCTACGGAAAATTGCTTGGGGCTCCCGGGGCACAGCAAGCTGGGCATGAGCCAGCTGTGTGTCCTGGCAGCAAAGAGGTCAACAGCATTCTGGGCTGTACGAGCAGGAGCAGAGCCATGAGATCCAGGGAAGGGTTACTCCCCAATAGCTAATATTCATTAGACTGTAGACAGGTGCTGCATTCAGTTTCGGTATCTTTATTATAGGAAATAGAACAAAATGGAGCAAACTGAGGGGAGTGCTACCAGGATGGTTGGGGTTGGAGTACTGGTCTGGTGAGGAGAAGCTGGGAAAGCTGGGCTTTTTCAGCCTGTTTTTCATGCTCCTGTGAGCACAAGTAACAGCAGACCCCTTGTGCTTAAAAAAGGTCATCAAGACAAACACAGACCTATTGAAGCAAGTCCAGAGGAGGGCCATGAAGATGATCAGGGCGTTGGAGAACCTACTCTATGAGGACAGGTTGAGAGAGTTGGGGTTGTTCAGCCTGGAGAAGCGAAAGCTTTGGGGAGACCTTGCTGTGGCCTTCCAGTACCTGAAGGGGGCTTCAGGAAAGAGGAGGAGGTGCTCTTCGTCAAGGAGTGTAGCGATAGGACCAGGAGTAACAGTTTCAAAATGAAACAGAGTAGATTTAAATTAGATATTAGGAAGAAATTATTTACTGTAAAAGTGGAGAGACTATCATGTTAACCTATGATGCTCTGTGTGATTTTCCATTACTTCTTTTCGGTTCAAAGAGAAGCAATTTAGCTGGGAAACCCAGTGCAGTCATATCCTCACTGCAGGCACCGCCACCAGCAGTAGGAGACATTACCCTAGGCATTACCATCAGAATACAGGGATATTTTTCTCCCAGCTGTAAGTCTTCAGAGCAGAGCTCTGGCCTGTTCATTTCACACATACATAGAAAAACCACTGAGTTCAGTTTTCAGCTTAAGCACTCTTGTGCTTCCTCCAGTAATTTTCCTAATGGGCACCTCAGGATTATCCTACAATGGAGCATTTTCCCATGCCAGTGCTTAGGATAATAAACCTCAAGTGCAGGCTCAGTGCCACCGAAACATAACTGCATAGCATGCCCTTGTATAGATTTCCTAATAATTACAATGCTTAGTATTTACCTAGTATATCTTCTCAGCACTTAACACACTATTAGCAATGTGCATTTAATAACAGTAGGGTCATCATGCTGCAAAATCCTCAGATGGCACTTAACAGTTTTACATTTCAATATTGGTTTTGATTTTGCAGCATCTCTCTTACTGCATCTTAAATTTTATTGCATTTTTTTTGAATGTTCTTTGGGATCTGAAACCATTTCGCACAAACTTATCAGAACACAGATACAAAAATGAAGGAAGCCCCCCAGTAGATGCTGAAGAATTCCAGAAGGATGACAAATTTTGTTAAATTTTAAAGAGAAATGATGGGGGAAAAAACCCAACAAAGATCAAGAAAGGCTGCACTGCTGAGAAGAAAAAAAGAAAAGAAGAAAAGGAAGTGTTCAAATATATAATCAATAAGGAATCAACGAAGCAGAAGATGATGACAAGGGAAGTATAATATAGTGTTGATACACTGCCAAAAAGAAGTAATGAATTCTTTCACTCACTTTTCACAAAGGAACATGAAGTTAATGCCATGAACTGACAGATCCTTCACAAAGTAGAAGAGAAAAAATACTGAAGGCACACAAGTTATGAAGAAATCAGGGTGTCTTGTTGGAGAAAACGAGAAAACATGTCTGTAATCTCCATGAATTTTAGAAATGGTTTTGATCTTGTGAATTTATCTCAAAAAATGTAATGTTTAAGGTTTACAAAGAGTAAGTTAACTAGAATTTTCTTATGCAACATTGTAAAGTTTGATCTGGAAGTACATAACTAGTGAAAAGCAATATTGCGATTTAGTTTCTTTGCGTATTTTACATGCAGTGATAAAAGGAGATGCCAAGGAAAGAACTTGGTCCAGAGTGAAAGGAAAGCAGTATAAAGACATCAAACACATTTTGAATGACCTCTCCTCATTTTCAGAAGTGAGATTCAAGAGTATAAGCTTGTCAAAATCAAGAAAGATCTATATCTCACTGCAGTGAATCTCAGGTTCAAGATAAATCCTAAAAAATTCTGTAGAGAAAGAATTTATACAGAGTGGTGTATAAGATAATTATTTTTCTGTTCAGATTCTTACTGATTAAACTACACCAGAGACGGTAAAAGTGACACTTTGCAATTTTTTTTTGTGGGGTATATATTATTTATTATCTCAAGTGAGTCGGAAAGAATTACAAGAACGGTAACAAAAAAAACCTGTGAGGAATCCTCAACACGAAAAAAAACCAAACAGCTGAACACAAGCAGATTCGCTACAAGGTGTAAAAAAAACACAACAAACCAAGGTGCAAAACTTGCAAATACAAATATATATTCCTATGGTAAAATGAGTCAAAACATTATTCAACAGTGACTTGAATTTTGCTGTGCTGAGAGCCTGTGAAGAAGAAATGCCAAAGGGATTGTAAATTTAGTTTCATTTCACTTTGATTTTGATAACATCATTTGATCCTTAAGCTGTCTTATCTATCCACTTGGGTTAATTAAAAAAAAAGTCAAAGTCACTAACCCAGCAACCAAGTTCCTTTCCATTGCTTTTTAACACTCTGTGTAAAATGAACGGTCAGCTTCACATGTGACTGGAACACAGCGTCCCTTGCCAATTAAAGACATCCTCAATAAGGCACAGTTTTGCAGGCAGCAAAAAAAAGGTCAAGGCAGTTTTCTCCTGCTTAGATACCATGTCACAGGACAGAGCTACTGCAGTACATTTCTTTGCACGGCACTCTCTCCAAAATGTTTCTCTACCTGTTGAAATCTGTGCAAATGCATTGACATGAACATAACTGGACACAGATTCTGCTGATTCATCACGGTCTGGATTTCCCCCTCAACAAAGAATTAAACAAACTCTGTGAGCAGGAAGGACTTATCTACAAGGAAAAGTGTACCAGCACTGCACATATCAGGAAGAATTTCCTGAAGTGTGATCTATCAGAAGAATAACTACACTTCCTCAAGTAAAAAGATGGAAAACATTTTTTTTAATATCTATATGGAAAATATACATAAAGTATTCCTACATGTACTGACATGTAGGCAATAGTCCATGGACTAAAAAAGTCCATGTCTAAAATCTTTTAACGTTTTCTGATATGCCTAGAGACAGCACCAAGGATAAGATGTTCCATCACCTTTCCATGGATGGAGGTGAGGCTGACCAGTCCTTATTATTTTCAGCCGAATAAAACATGATTTAAATTTGTCAGACTTACCATAAGAAGCCTATCTCCAACCTGCAACCTCCCATCTTTTTGTGCAGCTCCTCCATCAATAATCTTGGTGACATAAATGCTGTTGTCGCCAGGGATGTGTTGGTTTCCAACACCTCCCGCGATACTGAATCCCAGACCTGGAGAAGATATGGAAACCCAAATATTAGCAATAAAATACATAACATTAAAGATTAATCTAATGTACAACCATAGTATTTTTTATAGAAATACAAATAATGTAAGAGATATATGTGGGGTTGATACTCTCTCACTTTCCCTGGAAGGTCAGAAAGAGAAATAAATTCAGGAAATCCTTTGTCAGGTACAATTATAGAAAGGTAGAGACAAAAAAAATTGAACCAGTGATGATTCTATAGCTATGGCTTGTCCTCACAGGAGTCAGTGCAGTCGACGTCAAGAAGTTATAGCACAACTTGCCAGGACTAACAATAAAACTCTGAAGCTTGGAGTTTATTGTGTTAAATATTGGTATAAAATACATCACCATCTATCAGAAAAAAATTAAATGTATTCGGATTTTCCACACAATTTGAAAAATACTTGGAGAAGTGTACTGCAGATTCTGTTTCTGTAGTGCCAGAGCTAAAGGTCTGCGAAAAATGAAAGATAAATAGTGCATATATTTGGATTTAAATTTGCTTTGCATATTGTTCTAGGACACAAATATCTTTGGATATGTAAAATAAGAAAGCAATAGTCTTTCATCCATATATAACTTCTGTTCAGTGATCTGTGAAATTCCTAGATAAACACCCCAAGAGCCAAACTTTGGAACAATGTCAATAATGCATGCTGATATGGTTAAGGAAAAGGACATTGGGGGAAGAAGAAAAAGACAATTTTATCCCTTTCTGACTTTTTCTATCCTCTGACACACTGCATAAACAGACAAATCATTGCTTTTATTTGTAAGATTTTTACCTCTCAGTCAGAGAGATAATCTACTTCATACAGCTAATTTTCCATAGATCATAGAGTTCATGGGAACTTCCAGCTGAACACATAAGCTGTTACTGACAACGACCTGCTTAGACTACTGTTTCAAACAGCACTTCTCTTTTAACTGAACAGAAGACAATAGTTACATCTATTTAAAGAGCAATCAGTAGTTTTATCTACGGAATCTATGCTGTTCAGTCATTCTTAAAACAAACATGTTAGTAACAGCTGCAGTCTGAACAGTGAAACACAACAGTAAAAAATTAGTTACCTGGAATTTGATATTTTATAGCAATTTGATATTTTATAGCAATTTGATATTTTATAGCAAACTCATCAACCTGACTGCTTGGGCAATAAAATGTAAGGAAGGAGATATTTTTAATGTATTTATCAATGATCTGGATGAGGGATTAGAGAATGTTGTCAGCACGTTTGCTGATGATACAAAATTGGGAGGAGTGGTTGACACACCAGAAGGCTGTGCAGCCATTCAGAGAGACCTGGACGGGCTGGAGGGTTGGGCGGGGAGAAATCTTATGAAGTTTAACAAGGGCAAGTGTAGAGTTTTGCACTTGGGAAAAAATAACCCCATGTGCCAATATAGGTTGGGGACTGCCCTGCTGGAGAGCAGCGCAGGGGAAAAGGACCTGGGGGTTCCAGTGGACAGCAGGATGACCATGAGGCAGCAATGTGCCCTTGTGGCCAAGAAGGCCAATGGCATCCTGGGGTGTATTAGAAGGGGAGTAGCAAGTAGGTCAAGAGAGGTCCTCCTGCCCCTCTGCTCTGCCCTGGTGAGGCCGCATCTGGAATATTGTGTCCAGTTCTGGGCCCCTCAGCTCAAGAAGGACAGGGAGCTTCTGGAGAGAGTCCAGCGCAGAGCCACAGAGATGGTGAAGGGAGTGGAGCATCTCCCTTATGAGGAAAGGCTGAAGGAGCTGGGTCTCTTTAGCTTGGAGAAGAGGAGGCTGAGGGGTGACCTCATTAATGTTTATAAATATGTCAAGGGGGAATGTCAGGAAGATGGAGCCAGGCTCTTCTCAGCAGCGTCCATTGACAAGACAAGGGGCAATGGGTGGAAGCTGGAACACAGGAGGTTCCATAAAAATATGAGGAAAAACTTTTTCACTGTGAGGGTGACCGAGCACTGGCACAGGCTGCCCAGGGAGGTTGTGGAATCTCCTTCTCTGGAGACATTCAAAACCCGCCTGGATGCGTTCCTGTGCGCTCTACTGTAGGCGGTCCTGCTCTGGCAGGGGGGTTGGACTAGATGATCTTTAAGGTCCCTTCCAACCTCTAACGATTCTGTGATTCTGTGATTTAATAAACACAGGCTTCTTTTACCAGCTGTATGAGTACAAAGATATGTTCTTTTGAATGAATTAAATATTTTATTTTCTTTCTCACATTATTTTCATTTGAACATTATTTTAGCTTAAAAAAAGTGAGGTCAGATAACATAATGGACTACTTAATGATTGTGCCAAAACAGGAAATTATAAAAAGGAAAAAGAAACCTCCGCATTTATATCTCAGACTGAAACACTACTTACTTAAGGTGACTGCGAACAATACAAATGAAGTTAATTCAGAAATATAAGATACTGAAAATAAAGTTTTATTCAATTTCCAACTCAAGGTGGTGATCACTGTTACTGTTTATACGCTGCTACCAGAACAACTACAAGGATAAAAAAATATTATTTCTTGGAAGAATTTGTTCGTTACCCTGGGACTATTATCAATGAAGCAAAAACATATTCTATGAAAAATCAAAAATGGATACTTTTTTTAAACATTAGCTATGGACAAGGAACAATGATTGAATAATGTTCCTTGGTAATATAACTATCATCCTTTTGACCCAAAAAGACATCTGCACACGCTTCTAACAGTTAAGTGAAGATCTGAGAGTGTTCCAGAATGATGACGAGAGCAAATGAGTGGATTAGGCTGCAGCCAGAGAGCTTTCTTCAACTCTGTTGCTCACCTAGGGCATGACCTTGGGAAGATTAGGTTATGGTGTGTTTCGATCCTCTCATCTCCCCTGTATTAACACTGCACGCTTCTAAAGAGCAAGGTTATTTCTGGCCACAAAACTGTCCTGTATCTTGTGCAAAGGAGTTGTTAATTCAGCCTGGTCCTGCTGCAACATAAGCAATTAGCATTTTCTGTAGTGCTGAGTGGGATGCTGGTGCTTGCAGTTTGCTTGTGTGGTTGTATCACAACTGATGCATGAAACCACACACACACAAAAAAAGTCTGCTAACACATGCTACTCCCATTACAAAAGTGAAGTTTACAATGGTGAAAAAAGTAACTTTTTCTACTTCTCTACATAAAATGTAGCTGCATTACAATGCATGGGACTACATGTTGTTTGTAAGCCACGTCTGCCTTTGGGATGCAAAATACCTGCCCTGAGTTTAAAAATGTTTAAAAGCAGAATAAGACAGGGGGCAATAATGTGGGGAGAACAGGGAGAGTGGTAAGGAGAGACAATGGAGGAAGAGATTTTTCATATCTTTCCTATCAATAATGATTTAGTTTCATTGTCTTATCATACTTGCCTTCTTTAAGAAATTTTTTCTTTGGAAGAATAAGCAATGCAACAATGGCCCATTTAATTTTACTGAAATGACTTGCTAATTGCTAGGGCACTAGGAAAGTATACTAAAATAAAACTTTTGGGTAGGATTCATACAGCCAAATGACATCAGAAAACTACGCTAATCACTTATGCTACAATTACAATCAATGAAAATCCATTAAGAGTTTTTAAAGTATGATTCATCTCAGAGAGATATCTGAAAGAGATGAGATGAATCACAGTCTTGGTTTCTGAAAAACTTGGGGTTGGATGTGGGAAGAGGTGAGTGGGATGATCAGTGATACAAAACTTCACAACCTGAGTTGGAGTCTCACCTCCATTTAGACTGAAGGTTTCTGATTTGGGACCTCAGAAAGGTTTTGCATCCCTGGTTTGGATCCCTCTTGTTAATAGCTACATCAGGTTAGTCTCACGTCAGATTCTTACTCTATTTTAAAACCAGAGAATTATTCAAATATTTGGGAACATAGGGAGCAAGATACATTTCCTAAACTTGGCCTTTTTCATTGTTCCACTGAAAATAAATAAAATAACATATTTAATTGCAGGGTCTTTTTCTTATTGCCTCCTGTGGTTGGGAAAATATTGCCATCAGAATATCGAAGATCAGAAATTGTGTTGAGGAATGCCTTCCTTCTCATTTCCTATTTTGCTAATGTGCAATCTGCTTCCCAGCAACTTTGCAGCTTGGACAGAGTGCTCAATTTCCTCATGATTGGAATTAGTAGGATGATAGATTTAGAATGGAGATAAGGAAGAAATTCTTCACTGTCTGTGTGGTGAGACACTGGAACAGGTTGTCCGGAGAAGTTGTGAGACCCACCTCCCTGGAGGGAGGTCAGGTTGGATGGAGCTTTAAGCAATCTGATCTAGTAAAAGATTCTGTCAGATTAGATGATCTTTAAAGGTCCTTTTCAACCCAATCCATTCTATGATTCTATGCTTCCATGAAGAAGAAAAGACTACTCCAAGAGGAAAAAGATAACTGGCTTTAATAATGGTATACAGCCAAGTCAAACTAAGCTTTGTTCAAAACCACTGAAAAGAATAGACATATATAAGATTGGGTTAATGTGTAAACTAGGGAAGATTAAGCAAACTCTATTTCCTTCCATTTCCACTGGATAGGTATATGTAAAATTCATGTGCCTTTGGGTTCTGCAAATGCCGATCACTGATCCTGTGGATAGTAACGTGTAAAGGTGGAATGAGGCAGGAGACATTATTGTTATTGCTAAGAGGAAAAGGAACAGGGAAAAGACCTATTCCATCAAAACTGCAAACTACAGAAAAAGTGCTGATATTAACGATAGACAAGGATATGAAGACATTCAAGGTCAGGCTTGATGGGGCTCTGAGTAACCTGTTGTAGTTAAAGATGTCCCTGCTCACTGCAGGAAGATTGGACTATATTAACTTTAAAGGTCTCTTCCAACCCAACGCATTCTATGATTCTATATTAATTTCTCTTCCCTGGATTATCAGTAAACAAAACATTAAAATATTTGAAATGGTAATAAAACCATAAAGAAAAACAGGTTGGAGACAAAAAAATTCAAAAGCCTCCCAAGTCTTAAGCATAGTTATTTCAGAAAAAGTTAACCACTGAGTATTTATACCCATTTTGCATTATTTACTGAAGGAGATAAACATTTTAAATGCATTACTACATTAGTAAAAACACATGTTCCAAGTATTCTTCTTGTAAAAAGTAGGCATGGAGGATCCCCCTACAGTTAGTCCAGCAACAGGTGCCTCTGTGTGATGATAATAATAAAATAATGGTTTAACACACGGAGGATGAATCACACTGTGGGCATACGACATCAACTGCATCTACATAATGTCAGCTTTCTAGTAAGAAGTGAGTGAAACTCTCGCTCATGATCCAAATGGGATGTTGCTTTTTGCTAGTATCCTACAGAGAGAATAAAGATTATTTTAATCCAGCAAACAGAATGAGGATTTTAGAGGGTAAATCCAACATGAGTTTCACAGTCCTAGATGGGAACATCCAGACAATGAAAGTAGCATGTTAGTCATAACCTTAAAATGTAATTAAGAAGTGTGTGATTTGCAGGTAGTTAACAAAAATCATGTGTTCTATGGGCATAAAACACATAGTTCGGAATTGGTGGATTCCTGGCTTTACCACCATATGCCTTACAGTTGGCAAAGTGACCTGTTGAACATAGAGTATCTTAGTGAAACCACAAAACTCATAGAACTCGTAATAGAAATATGAGGCTAGAAACAAATGAAATATGAATGGAAATGTGCATATAAACACAAGAAGAAAGAACCAAGGTTAGAGAAATTATGTGTATTGACAATACTGACCATTCCTAGCAACAGAAACTAATTGTTTCTGTCAAGCCTGGACAGAATGTCTGGACTCTGTTAAGACTACAGCACAGGTGTCCTGTCAGCAGAAGAGCCTGCACCATAACAGTGGGATGCTGGCCACAAGATTGCAGCCTGTGAAATATGCCATTCTCTTGCCTGTAAGCTCAAATCGAATCATAGCGATAAAGATGGGTGTTTATTAAATGAAAAAAAACAGGTAATGAGCAGCCACCTTGCCTAAGACTTAGAAGAAAGAAATATTCAGTGTAAAAAACCACCCCATACCAACACTGGACACCTACAGTGTATAAATATTAAACGTCTGTCCAAAAATTAAGTGCATGGTTGCCAATCAAGAAAATGCCAAAAAATGAGGTAAAGGTTTGATGTCTTATGCCCTTTGTGGTGCACAGGAGTGAGTCAGACCACCTGGGCATATGCGTCCTGGGGCTTGTGAGGATGTGGGTGAAATGAAGAGTGAAGGAAATAAGTGAGAGAATGACCATGAGCAGGTAAATTATTTGGAGATTTCATGAATAAATATCACTCTCCCTTCTGGTGTGATATTTCATTGCTTTTTGCAGCAACCACTTTCTGCAGGTGTGAAACAAACTGATTTGCTCCAGGACACTGCATGAACTCAGATTTTATTAAAACTGTTTCAGGCAGCAAACCAAGATAATACAACCAGAAAGTGCCCATGCAACAACCTGCCTCATGGAGGACCTTCCCTGGCACTGCCAGGCTGGCTGTGCTGTGGGACATGATGCATTGACCACATTCCAGTGAGCCGTCGGACAAGGCAATGAGGAACTCAAACTGAGGTAGCTCCTGCCTTTCCACAGACCAGCCACTTCTCAATATCGGATGGCAAAAAATATAGCTCAGTGTTGTTTTTTCAGTATCTTACTGATGAACTAACCAACAGTTGTCAAACCTGGAGCAATGAAGTCCAGTCCAGCTTTCTAATTAATCAAATTCTTCTTGAAAGGAGGAATGGAATGTGGATAATACAAAATGCTTTGACTTATATCATTTGATTGACTTGTTTTGACAGGTGCCGCAGTTATATCTAGAGCCATATGAATAAATAAGCTGAAACAAGGTTAATTATAAACAGAGGAGCCCCTTTGCTCAAGTCTCTAGTTGCCAATTTTATTTTTCCTGGAGGAGAGATATAGCACATATTTAAAGCAGCTCACCACAACTGTGGAAGTTTAATACACTTGCTACAGCTGTGATTTACAATTAATGTTCATTATTAACAGCAGATGCCTTTATTATTTGGTACAACAAAAATGAAACGCATTACAAAAATTAAATGCATTACAAGATGCAAACTTGCCTTAGCAAGTTTGCCGACAACGCCAAGCTGTGTGGGGTGGCTGACACCCTGGAGGGTAGGGATGCCATCCAGAGGGACCTCGACAGGCTGGAGAGGTGAGCCCTGGCCAACCTCATGAAGTTCAACAAAACCAAGCGCAAGGTCCTCCGTCTGGGTCGTAACAGTCCCAAGTACTGATATAGGCTGGGCAGTGACGGGCTTGAGAGCAGCCCTGAAGAAAAAGACTTGGGGGACTGGTGGACGAGAAGCTCAACATGAGCCGTCAGTGACACTTGCAGCCCAGAAAGCCAATCGTGTCCTGGGCTGCATCAAGAGGTGCGTGCCCAGCAGGTCGAGGGAGGTGATTCTCCCCCTCTACTCTACTCTCGTGAGACCCCACCTGGAGTACTGCATCCAGTTCTGGAGCCCACAGCACAAGAAAGATGTGGACATGCTGAAACGCATCCAGAGAAGGGCCACGAGGATGATCAGAGGGCTGCAGCACCTCTCTGATGAAGACAAACTGAGAGACTTGGGGCTGTTCAGTCTGCAGAAAAGAAGGTTCCGAGGAGACCTTATTGTGGTCTTCCAGTATCTCAAGGGGGCTACAAGAAAGCTGGTGAGGGGCTTTTTAGGATGTCGGGTAGTGATAGGACTAGAGGGAATGGATTGAAGCCAGAGATGGGTCAGTTCAGATTGGACGTTAGGAAGAAGTTCTTCGCCATAAGGGTGGTGAGACACTGGCACAGGTTGCCCAGAGAGGTGGTGGAAGCCCCATCCCTGGGAGTTTTTAAGGCCAGGCTGGATGGGGCTCTGGGCAATAGGATCTAGTGGGAGATGTCCCTGCCCATGGTAGGGGAGTTGGAACTAGATGATCTTTAAGGTCCCTTCCGACCCTGACAATTCTATGATTCTAAGACAAAAATTAAAATGTTTCACAATAATTACACAATGAAGGGACTGATCTTTCTCTAAAGAGCTCTCTCTTTCTGTCTTTTTATCCCATGAAGCAATTCATAAGAAAACGTTAATTCCAAACACAGGAAATATCACTTTATCTCATCTTCTTCGCATTGTAGGGGTAGATTCAAATATCAATTTATTTGAGTGACTTCTTATGACAATTCTTATTCTTGACTCACATGACAGCTTATACCTGAAGGACTCACAAGAATAAAATTTTACTACATTTTGTTCTGTGGCTGAAAAAGTCAGTGTAAAGTACTGTATGATTCATAAAACTTTAACTAATATTCCTAACATAATTAAAAGTTGCCTACTTTCATTGCCATCATTCACTTCTGTTTCAGATCCTGGTCTGAGATGACTTCAGAGGGCTCTTTGTGAAATCAATGACTTGTTATCAGCCTCAGTTAGAAAAAAAAAACAAGCCACCACAAATCTATGTAGCAGAAGGATGCACGAATGTTTGCCTTAAACATTTCTTGCCATTTTAAAAACCCCCAGTTTGGTCAAAAAACAAGACTGGTTTCTGGCCCTGTGTGGCAAAGTGATAAGTTCCCAAAGGGAATGTGGTAGAGGGGATCTGTTAAACAGATGCCACAAACAGCCACAGCACCCAAATATATGCATGAGATCAGGAATCTTGCTGAGGCAGGATGGCCTTGTCTCATAGCACATCTCCCAAGGAGACAGACCAATCGCACATGTTAATGAGGATTATCGAAAACAATGAAGTGCCTTGATCCCTACCTGACACACTGCAGAAAAGTGTGTGTAAGCAAGGGACATTAGACACAAGCAGTGGTTGAAGCAAGAGACAGAAGAAAGCACTCAGAAGAAGAGAAGCATGTAGACTGAGAAGAAGACACCAAGAAGAAAAGTGCAGGAGGAGAAGAAGAAAAGATGACGGCATTCTTGAATCCTCGTTGGCGGGACCAACGCAGGAACCTGGACTGGTGATCTCTGTCTCTATTCCCCTGCCACCTTCTCTCCCTCCCCTCTCTTTCCTCTCTCTTTCTTTCCCTTTCTCCTTTCTCCTTAAGTAACGCAAGGCGTATCATACTGCTTGCTTAGTTTATGCTTAAGTTTCTTTCTTGGGGCTAAGTATAATACTGCCTGTTAGAAGTTGTTGTATGCCCTTTTTCCTTGTTATCATTAAGTAACATGCAGCTTGCTGTAGCTTATTGTATACCTAGTCTTTTCCTGATTATCATTAAGTTGTAGTATATTGTCTGCCCTTAATGTGTCATTTAACTAAAACTGACTATTGTGAGTCTGATTTATACGTTGTGACAAATTAATAAATGGTTGTGTATGGGCCTTGAGAATTGTCTCACCATTGTTCACTCTGTTGGGGTATTACGAATCTAAGTCACTCGTCCCCCCTTCCTGGGCGGGATATGACAGCCTATTCTTATCTAGTGGTTCTTTCTAACGGCCTTGGGTTAAAATCTTCATGCATCTTTCTTATTGTTTTGACATTTTTTTTTGCAGAAATGTCTAGTGGTTTTGTTTATTTCCCAGCTGATGTCAGATAGAATAAAAATGATGTACAGTGCCACCAGGTAAGAAGAATATTCTCTGAAACCACCTTACAGAAGGAGAAAATAATTGTCCCCTTTATGCTGTGTGTCATTATATACTCATGCCTTCAGCTATCCATCCAGCAGTTGTTACACAGTTCCTTTGTTCTTGCCCACAGCCATTTTTATAGTCATAATTTCCATTAATCCCTACATTCTGGCTGCCAATGCATCACCTTTCTATACTACTGAACCAACAGAGATACCATATATCGGAGGAGCCTCTACTGAGGATCAAACAGGAGAGCACACACAACACTTCCACGGAGTATGGCCAGCACGCTCATGAGGGATGCTAACTCATGAGAGATGCTGTGATGGGATGCTGTTTGACAGTTGTAATTATACAGCAGGCAAAGACAATCCTTTCCTCGTAAATAAGCACCGATTGCATGGCAACACTGACACGTCTGTCTGAGGGACTGGATCCTTCCATAACCTCAATGAGAGACATCTTAGAACTTTTTCTTGTGGAGGTAGATTTTAGTCAGAGTTTTTAGTAGAAAGTAAAGAGTAGAATTTTTCATCTCTCAATCATGCCTTAATCTACACAAATTTTAAATATCGCAAATTCCAATTATTTTAAAAATAAATTTAAATAAAATAGTACTAACTGTAACAATTCTTAATTGTAATGAAAATAAAAACATAATCAGAATTTTAAACATTATGGTAGCACAATCGTGCTGCACATCCCAGTCCAGGAGAAACTGCGAAGGTCTGCTCTTGTTCCTTGCTTGGTGTGAGAGAGAGAGCAGACATAATGATCACACAGAGAATAAAATGTCTTTAATACACTGGTGTGTATGTACATCTATATAAACCCAACAGCTCTGTGAAGGACTAAAGTCTTGGAAGAATGGCAGAGAGCTAACACTCGATGGAAGAGGGACTGTGGTAGCAGCTGCTGGCCGGAGATCCAGCATGCAGTGGTGGCAAGCTGATTGCTGTACTTTTAACTAAGAATGCCTAGGCAGGTTTGCAGTCTCCATTTCAAATTTTACAAACTGCTATCCACACCATTAGGAAGCATATGTCATTTTAAAATTTGTCTACCACACCACTGCCTACAGCTCCTTATACCTGTTCTAAATCAGCTATGTGCTGGGTTGTCCCAGAAAGTTCTCCATCTCCTTTGCAGGAGACTGGGGAATGCAATGAGTTACGTTTTTCCTTCATCAACATCATCTTAGACCCATCAAAGTCAGAAACACAGAAGAGTCCAGAATATGGAAAAAATCTTCTGGTTTTGGTCACTGAAAAGAAATGTTGCCATTGAATCTATTGGGCTACAAGAAGAAAGAAAGGAATCTGTTCTCAGGACACAGGGTTACACACTTTCTCTTAAGAAAAACTGTTTACATTCCCAGCCAGAGAGGAGATGATGGGAAAGTGAGATTATGATGCAAATGTTAAAATACCTGCAAGGGAGTGAGTGCCTATTTAAAAATAATCATGCTATAGGTACAGTAGATAAAGCATTGGGTTTCCATTATCATAACAGCAAAGCTAATCTTTCTGTAATCTTTAATAAAACCTTGAAAACACATCTTGTTAAATTACACTGCTATTTGTAGAAATTTGTAAAAAAATTCTCTAACATGCAAATGAAAACAATCCCTTCTTTTCTATTTTGCAGTTAAGTGATTTTCCCATTACGAATTTTTTGCCTGCATATATTTATCCCTAGTGATACGTTCCCTTCAGATATAGTTTAAAAGAAAAGAAACAGCAAGCTAGGAAAAACAATTAGAGCCTCATTAGGAGTTGTGCTTACTCTATATTTTTACATTTATTCAAATTCATTAGGAAGAAATTTCCCAGAAAGCACTGACAACGGGCAGTGGCCTAATTGCACAACAGGAATTCTCAAGAATACTTTGAAATTTATCTTGAAAAGATAAAGCAGTATTCCCAATTATTCACAGTAAACTAACTTTTACAGCATCAATGAGGATTCAAGTTCACTGAAAATCATAATTCACTATCACGATTTTACTAGCATAAGTGCAAGAAAGAGAAAATTATTTCATATCCTGCCAATCCTTTGAATTATAGCAAGCAGTTCAGTTCTTTTAGGAAAAGCTGCACGATACACCAAATCTAAATATTTCATGTTAAAAACAGTCAAATTATGTTTTTAAAGAAGAAAATATTAGTGATGTAAAGCAGATTAATCCAAGATCTGCTACTTAGGAGCAGGACTAACTACTCACAACTTGATTTTTGAAATGTCTTTTCTCACATTTCTGCGCCAGGTTTGCATATTCCTACACCTGACGCTGTGCACGCACGATGCTTTCCTGTTCACACAGGAAGTTTTTGCATATATTTGTTGCACCCACAAGGACAAATAGTCCTCACATCCAGAATCACTACAAATCAGAATTTTTTATTAGCATAGACAGCATTTGGCCAGCTGCCTGTGTGATAGGATGATTTGCATCTTGCAGGGAATATTGTTGAAGACAGCACAAGGGCTGTGTGGCAGAATGTGATATGAATGGACCATTAAAGGCTACTCCTTTTTCTCATTCTAGTTTTCTCTGCATTAGCAGCATTTTTCTTAGCAAGAAGTTTTCAGAATTTTTCGTTTTATCCCATCCTCACCCCTGCCCTTTCTTTCACTTGGACAAAAATCAGCTGGACTACAGATGAAGAAGACATCCCTGAAACTGTTCAAGGCCAGGCTGGATGGGGCTTGGAGCGACCTAGTCTAGTGGAAAAATGAAGTGGCAAGGGGGGATGGAACCAGATGATCGTTAAAGGTCATTTTCAACCCAAACCATTCCACGATTCCATGATTCTAAGCAAACAGTTGTCCTAATTAGTAGCAAAAAAGCCAGGTGGAGGGGCTGAAGGGTGCATTTTCAAGAATGTCACATGCTGATCTAAAGCCTCACTACTGCCAAAAGACAGAACCCTGCTCTCTTCCCTGCCTTTGGCCACACTTTCCCATTGCCTGCTTTGTGTTAGCTACGAAGATTTTCTACCCAAATATATGGACAAGCTGTAAATGACATTAAAACCAAAACAAATTAGTCTGAATCGCAGACCAGGTGCATATTCAGCAGCATCTGCAGAGATGGCAGAAAGATGAGACAGCAGCTGAGCATGATGTTGGGTTCACACAGGTTGAAAGCAGCGGGAAACAAAATTATCTCAACTGTGAGTTTTTGTTCGCTTGTTTTTTTTTCACTTTCAAAAGTTTTTTAACGCAATTAGCCTCATCACCATAAATATACTCTTATAGCTGTATTTATTTTAACTGTATCTCCTGTTAAAAATGCCATTTTCCTTTAATAGGTAATCCATAATCAGCTCTCTAACATTGTCATTTTGAGAAGAAGTATCTGAAAATGGGATCAACATGGCAGAGCTTGATCTCATTAGAGTAAAACTAGTCCCCTTTCCCTGACTATCTCCTCCCTTCATTAGACAATTCCAACAAAATCTTGGAGGTTTTTTTTTTTTCCCTTTCACCCACTGTTTATGCTCTCAAATTTCACTTGACCCTATTTGATTTCGGTTGCCACAAAAATTCAGACACGTAACTTTTGGACAAAGAAGCAAAAATAATGTGCCAGGGTTCCTTTGCAGTGCTGAGAGACAAGCAGTCAGTTACAGAAACCTGGAATGACTGTACTGACAAGATCCAAACAATCTGATATTGTTTTTACATTATATGGTAACTTGGGTTCAAAAGCTGAAACACGGTTCACAAAGTAGACCAGTTGTTTCAGGCCTAGGAACCAAATTTACGCTGACAGTCGATCATAGTTTGCCTGTCATTAGCAAATAGTACTTACATAATTTTCTGCACAAATTACGATAATTACTGACAGCAGCACAAGTTACTTCACCTCCTAATAACCTAAATGAAAAGCAGTTGTTCCAGCAAATGCGCACATCAAGATCTGTTTTAAGGTAGTTATTACCTTCTGATGAGATGTTAATTTTTTTAAGTCATGGTATTATGTTAAGTTGTGCTTTTCCCACCTTTTTTTTCTGATCAAGATTAATTCTTAAAAACTACAAACTTGACACAGGAGATAACATTGGTTCATGAATTACAATAGTTATTTGCTTAGTGTAACATTATGTGATATATCTTTGAGTACAGCTGGGTCACTGCTTTCTAAGGTGGATGGCTCTTCTAGACAAATATGTAATAATTTGTCATGGAGACAGAAGGAACAGTCTGTCAGTTTAGGATCTGTTTAACAACCATAAATGTCAGGGAGAGACTCATCAGTTTCTTTTGTTCATCCTCCATCTGATGAGAGGAATTTAGCATTTATCTTCTTATCTATGTTGAGAAATACTTTCTTGAAAAGCTCTCTGCCAATTATGTTGGAGCTTGAAAATACAAAATGAAATCAAAGTTCATCTTGTAGCCTCTTATCTATTTGCAGCCAACCCATAAATATCTGTCATCCATTCAGTTATTTCCTCTTTTAAAAGTACAGAGAAATCAAGACATGAATTTACAAGCAATTTTGGTTTTTTTTTCATAAGGCAATTTACAGAACACTAATGTTAGAAGTTTACAAGTATATAAGTCATACAGAGAAAGAAAATAGATGGTGCTTACTGAACAGTAGTAATGAGGTGAAGACACTCTGAAAATGGATTCATGAGTCATTGCACTTTGATTTGACTCTTTTTGTGTCCCTGAAACTGTAATTTGGTACCTTAGTTCAGTTTATTGAGGATGTTTTCTTGCAGTACTCTAAGAAACAAAGTGAAACAAAAATGTTTTATTTACTAGTGAGAAGCATTCTATACTCTCACGGAGTAAAAAGAATAAAATCAGGCACTTGTAACTTTATAAGAAAGATGAGGACAGACTTGTTAGTAGGCACTGTAGTGATAAGACAAGGGATGATGGTTTATACACTAAAAGAAGATAGATTCAGACTAGATACAAGCAAGAAATTATGAGGGTGGTGAAACACTAGAACAAGTTTCCCAGAGAGGTGGTAGAAGACCCATCCCTGGAAACACTCAAGGTCAGGCTGGATAGGGCTCTGAGCAACCTGATCCAGTTAAAGATGTCCCTGCTCATTGCAGGGGGGTTGGACTAGATAATCTTTAATGGTCTCTTCCAACTCAAAATTTTCTATGATTCAATGATCATACGATTTCTCAGAAATCATGCTAAATATTTGCTAAGTGAATTGTACTCTAGTATACATTACTAGAAAGATAATATGAATTCATATTTGAAATCTGCATTCAGAAATAAAGGCTTTTTCAGACTGGTCACAGACCATGAAAGATTTTCTAAGAGCTTGTGCTTAGAAGTGTTGAGACTCGGAGTGTAAGGCTTAAGTGTGATTGTTTTAGCCTGAATTACACTTCAGATTTTCTCCGAGCAAGAGTTTCACTGATATTTTTCATTGAGGCTCTGCAGGGGATACAGCATAACGTAAGGCCTTGCTATTAGCCCCTTCAGGAGTTCTGTCTAGAGGGTTATTAACATGACCTTGCCATCAGCTATTTCAAGTAATAACAACCTCTGAACTCCCCTGCAATGCCCTAGGTAGGGTGTAAGTCTCAGTCTCTGGGAATGTTGTACATAGCAATCCAAAAAAAAAGTGAAAAGGGAAAGAACAAATGTACTAAAGTGTTGAATTATTCACAAACCACTTCTCAGACACGCCTCGGAAATTTAGACAGCTATATGGATGAAAATATTCATCCCGGTAGACCCAGAAATGTAGAACGTAAAGCCTAAAAGACTGATTTTAGGTGGAGAGAAATCCAGCCCTGCCTGGAGTTGGAGACAAAAGTGTCAAGACTTAACATTAAAAGTCTTGGTGCAGTGCAAAACAAAGGAGTCTTGACTGGCCTCCAAATATTGAAACCTGCTGTGACAACGGTCTTTGGTGAAGAATGAGCCACCCATCTGACCAAATTGTTACTAAGGAGCATGATCCTGGCTTGAGCAAAACAAAAGTTGAAGTCAGAGAAAGTCTACCTGAATATACGAATAAACAAATGCAGACTGAGACTGCAGTTTATCTGTTCTAATATTCATTATTTTTTCATATGTGGAGCACTTTCTAAACTTCTTTTATCGCTCCTAGTCAAAAGTAAAGCAAAGAAAAGGGAAATCAAAAACACTAAATTACTGTTGATGACAAGGAAAAGAAATGTCAGTGTATTTTGTCTGGAAGACATCCTTCTTACTTTTGCAGGTGCAGGATTTAAATAACCCTATGCCAACTGTTTGTCTTTATACTGCAGTGAAATGAGAAATTTTCGTGATCTCCGGATCTCAGTGCTGGAAGGAACTCAACAGATCATTTACTCTATCTTCTCAATCTGAAGCAGAACTAACTATAGTTCCATCATGGCTAACTAAGTGGCTGACTGGTGCACACAAATATTTTCCATGCTACAGACCTGGTGACCTTCCTAGTAATCTAGCACATCACAACCCTCACTTGTCCTAAATCCAGTCCAAGTCTTGTTTATCACAATCTACCTATCAAATTTTTGTTCCACATCCTCCCTAGGGGGCACACAGAGCAAACCCACTCTTCAAAGATATGCTGCAAGGCAAGAAGACTTTTATCAGGGCCCATAAACCTTCTCTAGGTCTTTGGTATAAATGACTTCATATCACTTGTTCTTTCCTTCCACGATAGGCTTTCTAAATCTCTGATCATTTTTGCTGCTTTCCCCTGGAGTTCCTCCAACTGGCCTATAACCTTCTTGAAGTGGAAAGCTCAAAGCTTTACCTGTGAAGGATGAAAGAATTGATCATATGTCTTATAAAACATACCTCAATTTATAAATCCCAATACATTATTTGAGTGTTTCGTCACAGCATATGTAACAGACAAGATGCTACAGCTAAAGAAGTTCCAGATACTCTTCTAAGGGATTCTTTTCCCAACAGTTTTCTATTAAGAACTATTCAGTAGATTATCTTATTATTTCTGTTGAAAGCACCTTGCAGCCGTCCCTGTTGAATTAAACCTTTGTTTTATTCAGATAATTTTCAGTATTAAACCATCTCGGTACATGGTATCAATTGAGAAAAATGTGAAAAAGAGTACGGCATCCTCTGGCAATTACTACTCTTCCAACTTTTTCTAGGTGCTTATAAAGAGATTTTCTACTTGTTCCAGTATTCTTCTGGGGTTCTGAAAGCAAACTGGTGGCTTTAGTCCTTTGCCTTCTCTTGTTCACTTCAATAAAGATGAGTTTTCTGCTTACACTTTCTAGTATTTCACTTTACCTTCTCCACACAGATGTTCAAGATCAACCATTGTCAGCACACAGATTTCATCAGCTCAGTTTCAGCGGTCTGGGATCAAGACCGTCAGGATCTGCAAGTGTAAATATATCTAGCTTCTCTAAGTGCTGCCAAGCCTGTTCCTTCTTCATTTGAGGGTGAGGTCTTGTCACTCTGTTGTTGGTTTTAATCATGACAGGGACTTTATCACAGATGACCTTTCTGTGAAAACTGATGCCAGCAAAAACTTAGGCACATTTTTTTATCTTGCCTTGAAAACACTTATCATCTCAACATCTGTCTGTAACTACAAAGTGCAACTCTAAACTACAATTATTTTCACTGCTTTGTAGAGGGGATGTGCGGTACTATAAAAATTTAAAAGCATTACTTCAGAATAGCTCTCAGAAAAAATTAGCTACAGAATTCTCTAACAATTAGAATTTAGAATTTATACGTATCTGACCTACAGTCTACAGGTAAGACTTACCCCTGACCTACCATCTATGCCGAATTCACTTTTCAATTACAGAATATAAAATGTAAATGTGCATACATAAAACAGCTTCATATAAACTATTTGCTGCAATTTTGTATTTCTTCATTTCAGGTCTTTCTGTTGGAGTGACTAATATGACTTTTCATTAATTTCATAAGACATCCTACACTTCGTTTTCATAAGTAACAAAAACAAACAAAAACTAGAACATAGTTTAGTGAAAAAAAAACAACTATTATGTCCCTATTTGCAAATATCACTTTCCAAAATAAAAATGTCAAGCATGCCTCGAGGATGTTGTTGTTTTAGATTACGCAACACATCTTTTATCATATCCTAAAGACTTTTTGTGTCATTATATCCTTTTATACATTTCATCCAGCCCTAAGATTTTGCTTTGCAACTGTTTTTTTCCTGTCAAAGATAATGACTGGACAAAATCCTTTCTAAAGAATCAAGAGCAGGCTTCTTATTTTTTCACATAAATCACTATTCAAAATTCAGAAACCAGCATCCTGGGTAATGAACACAGAGCTTTTTACTCTTGGAATATATGGATATACTAGCTAGTGTTTCTGGTTTCACTGGAGGTTCCCTTCACAGATATAATTTACTTTCTTTAAACTGTCTGATTCACATTTGTCTCAGAAATGAGACACTAAAGACATAAGGAATAAACTCCCTCCTTGCCTTCCTTACATAAAGTCAGCCAAAATGTACCCAGGAAGAGATCACAGGATTTTTTTTTTTTTTCAACTACCAAGCACACCAAATGCTTCAGGTTGAGAAAAAGAGATCAACTTTTTGTTGTCCCAAGTGACAAAATTTCTTAACAACAAAATCTTGAAACGAGTCTCTGCGGGCAAAAAAAAAGAAGTGATGCTCTCTCACAAATCGTATGGCTTTACTGCCCACTGAAATGGAGTTGAAGAGCAACTGTCTTGTTGTCTTTGGCACGGTAAGACTGTACCTTGCTTCTGCAAGAAGCTTGGTCTCACTGCATCCGCAATACAGGAACATGCCCAAATCAGCTGCCCTTTGTACAACACTGATACAACACGTAGTACCAAAAAAGTTTGTTTGCCGGAGTCCCAGAGCCTGGACTTCTTGGCCTCATATCTTAGAGATGGCACAATTGGAAAATATGGCCACCTGTACAGAACATTTTTTTTGTGGCAAATGGCAAAGGATCTTCTTCCATCTAAACCCCATAAGAAAGGCTGCCATTTCTAGGAATACTAATATATTTAAAGAAATAAAACAACAAAACCACCTCTTAACTGATGAAGGAAAAGCAGCTTTTCAAAGCTATTGGACAAGTGCTCTGAAACAACAAATAGTAAGTTAACGCTTAAATATTTTAGGGAAATTTCTTTTTGCCGTATTGAAATCTGGTTACCACTTTTAGCTGTCACCTAAAAAGAACCCAAGCTGCATTCTTTCGTTTTTGGTAAGGATGACTATGACTTCAGCTAGGCTTCAGAATACTGAAAGCCAAGTGAGGATGACAGTCCTGAAGAAAGGACTAAGATATAGTATTGGAAACAGTCAGATGAATGACTATTTGAAATTAATCGCTTTGATGTCTGACTTCCGACTAAGGCAGTTATTGCCTTCAGATGTTCAGAGACGCTTTAATGTAACCCCTTCCTTTTTTTTTCCAACTGGTGGAAACAAAAGAACAATATTGAAAATCTGGAATATTTTTTAAATGAGCTTCAGACAGATATTTTATTTACCATACCACTTGAAACTTTAAAGCTTCACCCAGCTTTGTCACCCCACCACTGTTAGAATCTCTAATGCCTTTCTCAAGAGACTTAAAAAAACTGTCTGTGCTTAGGATGACAGAGAAAAAATCAGACAAGAACACAAGGAAAAATGAATAGCTACAGCTTCCCAAGCTACAAAAAATTAAATAAACATAATTTATTCTTTTAAAGGTGCTTTACATGGCACTGCAATATGTTGCTGATGAGTATTGTCTACCAGACTGCAGATTTCTTGAGGAAGATCTGGACATCTAAAAAACTGTCAAGAAGACAAAGCTTGCAACATAGATAATTAACTGAACAATAAAGGATTAAATCACTGCTCTGCAATTTCACCTGGTTAATCTGCTCATTTGGCTTTATATTGAAAAAAAAAAAAAAGAAGATCTGCAAAAAAAAGCAGATGTAAGGATTTTCAGACTACTCAGTTGCAAGTGACAGATGTCCTGTTAATGAACATATTCCACACACGACCCTAAAAGCTTCAACGTATCTTCTGTTGCATCGGGATGTAACATCAGGCTCACAGCAATTGCTGTTCATATAACTATTTATTTATTAAAGTGCTGAAAGATTGAGCATAATCATTCTCTAAAACCTACCCAAGGAATTTAAAGCAGGAAACATATAGGCTGTGAAAAAAGGTCAAGAAAACTGCCACTCCCTAGAAAATTCTCACTCCTCCACTAAGAAAACAGAAAAAAAGATATCGGCCTCCTGTCTACAAAAAGAGTTCTTTCCACACTCAGCCCAGGAGTTTAGCAAATGACACCATTCTGCTTCCTCATCTTTTGATTTACTGTGGATCTGGAAATACTGATGAGACAACACTCTGCTACACTCTGTGCTGCATATCCTGCTTCTCTTCTTGGCCTGATGAAAACAGCCATGGTAAAAATAATGAAAGGGTTCTTCAGTAATTCCCCTTTAAACTCCTATACAGCACTCTAGAACGGGGAGTGAAGTCAGGAAACTATTCCCTGACTCAGAAATTTATAATCTAAAGGAAAAAAAAGGAGTACAAAGGCATGCAATAATGACAAAATTCTGAGACTTACTGTAATTACATTGCATTTGTTCAGGAGAAAAATTTAGAATTGAAAAAGAGGTTGGCCAAGAGTCATCGAGAATTTGTGCAATATTTGTAAGACTAAAAAAGAAAAGAAAGAGAGGCGCTTCATGGCAGAGACAAGTCTTTGAAATTTTTAAAAATGACAGAGAAAAAAGCAGCAGTGTCAAATAACATCCCAAAGCACACACATCAGTTTTCCATACAAGCCCAAGACAAAAGATATTCCAAGAAACTATTAAGCAGTGTGCCAGAGATCATTATGCAGCTGGGAAATCCATTTAGTAAGCAACTTCCTTTGAAGCGTTTCCACAAGGACAAGATAAATCAAACACAGAATTTTTAAGTTTATCTGCCTTATTCTTGCCCAGAAGCAAATCGTATGAACCAAACCTGGAGATGCTCCTATCACATACCCAGAAATAAATGCTCTTTCCCTCTGTGTGGGTAAAGGAATTGAATAAAGAAAAGAAAATGTAACATACTCCTTCCATCAAGTTTCCAATGAGAAGCTGCAAAGTTAAACCTGCCAAGATCTCATCCAGCGAGACCTGGACAGACTGGGAAGTTGGGCAGGGAATAACTTGATCAAATGTAACAAGGGAAAGTGTAGAGTCCTACATCTGGGCAGGAACAACCCCAGGTTCCAGTATAGGTTGGGGAACAACCTGTCAGAGAGTAGTGTAGGGGAAAAGGACCTGGGGGTCCTGGTGGACAGCAGGATGACCATGAGCCAGCAATGTGCCCTTGTGGCCAGGAAGGCCAATGGCATCCTGGGGTGTATTAGAAGGGGGGTGGTTAGTAGGTCGAGAGAGGTTCTCCTTCCCTTCTACTCTGCCCTGGTGAGGCCGCATCTGGAATATTGTGTCCAGTTCTGGGCCCCTCAGCTCAAGAAGGACAGGGAACTGCTGGAGAGAGTCCAGCGCAGAGCCACAAAGATGATTAAGGGAGTGGGACATCTCCCTTATGAGGAAAGGCTGAAGGAGCTGGGTCTCTTTAGCTTGGAGCAGGGGAGGCTGAGGTGTGACCTCATTAATGTTTACAAATATTTAAAGGGGGAGTGTCACGAGGATGGAGCCAGGCTCTTCTCGGTGGCAAACAATGATAGGACAAGGGGTAATGGAATCAAGGTGGAACACAAGAGGCTCCACTTAAATTTGACAAGAAACTTCTCAGTGAGGGTCACAGAGCCCTGGCACAGGCTGCCCAGGGAGGTTGTGGAGTCTCCTTCTCTGGAGACATTCAAAACCCACCTGGACGCCTTCCTGTATAACATCATCCAGGTGTTCCTGCTCTGGCAGGTGGGCTGGACTAGATGATCTTTTGAGGTCCCTTCCAATCCCTAGCATACTGTGATACTGTGTGAAGGTGACAAGAACAGTATCAGGGGGATGTAGTAAGTCATGTTAACTGGTCTTATTTCCCAGCAAAAGCCACAGAAGTAACTTTGACCACGGCAAAAAAGATTGATATCTTATGATAAAGTATGATAAACAACAAGATCTCCCTGGCACATCAGTCCACTTTATGCCTCTAGTCAAAGCTGACAAAACTATCTAGGCAACTGAATAGTAAGACGAAATTATAACCTAATTCAGAAAGGACAAACAGAAGATTTTGTCAATTGAACTGTCAATGTTCTACTTAGCTCCAAAGATGGTTGCATTTGGTCTGAAGTGGCAACAATTTCATATCATCACCTCTTGCCATTTGACTGCACTTGTAAAAACCAAGATGACAGATTTACTTTCTCCACTGAAAACAAGAAGTTAGCCAAAGCTTATTTCTCTTGAAACAAAATCTTAAGCTTTTTGCCATCTAAGTCTACCTGCACATCTTTCTTTTCCTGAGCTGCTGCTTTTGCTCTATCGCAGCCACAGTTCATTAAGATGAATCGTGTTCTGCTGAAGCTGTCTCATCAGTAAGTATTGCTGAAGCAATTTAGTAATGATCTTAATGTGTAGTGCTGGATTTTTATAGCCATCTCAATTGGCTATTAAAATACAGCACTAAACTTTGAAATTGCTATTGCACCACTTCAGAAACAGTTAGCATGATGGAGTTGCAGAAAGTAGTGCTCGTTTCAGTAGAAAACCTCACTCTTTGTGAATGAGTTCTGAAACCTGACACTTAAAATCTATTATGAGATTAGACGTTCATTTTGCATATTAACTCCCGATTCCTAGAACAGCCTGGAGAATTTTTAAGAACTTAATGGTTTTTGAGGAAGAAACAAAACAAAATAAATAAAACGTATGTATATAAAACTGCTGCACAGTCTTCTGAGCCATTTCGTTTATTCCTTTGCTTATAATAGAAAATGACAGTGAAACACCAAAGAGGGAAGTCAGAATTATGAAAAAATAAGTCATCAAAGAAGGGATATCCTGCAGCTCACAGGGTTGCTCTGGTGAGCACCAACCAGATGGATGGCACTTGACTTCCATTTGAAATTATCCTTGCTGATTTAGAAAATCTTCACTACCGATTTTTTGACACCGTCTCCCACAGCATCCTCATAGGTAAACTGAGGAAGTGTGGTCTGGATGACCAATTAGTGAGGTGGGTCGGGAACTGGTTGAAGGGAAGAAGCCAGAGAGTTGTGGTCAATGGGGTAGAGTCTGGCTGGATGCCTGTGTCTAGTGGGGTCCCTCAAGGGTCAGTGCTCGGGCCGGTGCTGTTTAATATATTTATCAATGACCAGGACAAGGGATTAGAGAATATTGTCAGCAAGTTTGCTGATGATACGAAATTGGGAGGAGTGGTTGACACACCAGAAGGCTGTGCTGCCATTCAGAGAGACCTGGACAGGCTGGAGGGCTGGGCAGGGAGAAATCTTATGCAGTTCAACAAGGGCAGGTGTAGAGTTTTGCACTTGGGAAAGAATAACCCCATGTGCCTACTGGAGAGTAGCACAGGGGAAAGGGACCTGGGGGTTCTAGTGGACAGCAGGATGGCCATGAGACAGCAATGTGCCCTCGTGGCCAAGAAGGCCAATGGCATCCTGGGGTGTGTTAGAAGGGGAGTAGCAACTAGGTCGAAAGAGGTCCTCCTGCCCCTCTGCTCTGCCCTGGTGAGGCCGCATCTGGAATATTGTGTCCAGTTCTGGGCCCCTCAGCTCAAGAGAGACGGGGAACTGCTTGAGAGAGTCCGGCGCAGAGCCACAGAGATAATGAAGGGAGTGGAGCATTTCCCATATGAGGAAAGGCTGAAGGAGCTGGGTCTTTTTAGCTTGGAGAAGAGGAGGCTGAGGGGTGACCTCATAAATGTTTATAAATACATCAAGGGGGAGTGTCAGGAGGACGGAGCCAGGCTGTTTTCAGCAGTGTCCATTGACAGGACAAGGGGCAATGGATGGAAGCTAGAACATAGGAGGTTCCATAAAAATATGAGAAAAAACTTTTTCCCTGTGAGGGTGACAGAGCACTGGCACAGGCTGCCCAGGGAGGTTGTGGAGTCTCCTTCCCTGGAGACATTCAAAACCCGCCTGGATGTGTTCCTGTGCGCCAGAGCACAGGAACCAGCAGACTGTAGGTGGTCCTGCTCTGGCAGGGGGGTTGGACTAGATGATCTTTGAGGTCCCTTCCAACCTCTAACATTCTGTGATTCTGTGATTCTGTGATTAACTACTTTAGCTCCAAAGATGGTTGAAATTGGTCTGATCTGACAACGATTTGATACCACCATCTTCTGCCATTTAACTGCAATGGTAGCAAAACACATGGCCATTTACTTCCTTTCTTCACTGAAGACAAAAAACACGGTAGCCAAAGCCTGAAATTCTAGAACTAAAGTGCCACTCTATTAATAGTAACTATTTTTATGTGAGACTAAAATAAATAAGCACTACTTTTCCTCAGGAATGGAAGTGACTCGGGTTTACAGACATATTCCATATGTGCTAATTTATGCAAATGAGATAGCAAGTCTATAGCATTATTAACGTTTTATTTCTGCCATAAAGTAGAATATGATAATAGCAGCAGTATGCAGATATCATCACTTAAATTAAAGAACAACATCCTCAGTCTGTAAAATATGAAGCTTCACCTCCCACTTTTTCTCCGTCAGGTATTGGCAACACTAATATGTCAAAATATTTTTGAAAAACAGCAACGGTTTTTATAGCACTATCACAGAGCTTTCCGATTTTATGAGTTTCAAGAGAATGCAATTTTCAGGTGATAAACTATGCAGATACTCACACATTCTTACATTAGACAATCCTAGCCTGCAGGGAAGTTGGGCATTTTAGTGATGTTAACTTACAAGGAATGGTTTTGGATTAATATCTTAAAATTGGCTTGATAGAGCACTTTTCTGCTAATTGGATGAAATGTGAGTCTCTTCAAGCAAAGACATTTCACAGAAATTGGTATTTTAGTTTTGGTTGTGGTGGTTTTCTATTTATACCTGTAGTAACTGATAGTGTGTTAGAGTAGCATGAAGTGAAGCACTTAGGGTTGAGAACCTAAATGTTTTCTTTAAATCTAGGTTTGGGAAAAGTTGCTTCCTTCCTCATTTTTCTACAGCTTTCTTTTTTTAAGTTGTCCCATTTCACTCCGTTTTAGATAAGGATTTTCAAAAAAGCTTAGAGTACAGAAGAACACTGAAAAACAGAATTAAATTCATAGCTGATGAAATCATAAGACTGAAATTCTTAAAAGACCGTAAGAAAAGGTTTAAGATTCTGTTCAAACTGTGAAAAAAACAATTTTGCTGAAAACACTTTGGAACTATAAAAACCTCTCTTAGCATGAAATAAAAAATTTTTGAAGGTTTCAAGTGATCATAAATTAACAGAACATCTGCTTAACTTGCCATAAAGCCCCCTCTCCCCAAAAGTTTGTTATGCGGTATTTAGTGTCCCTTAAATTAGAGAATATAGGCCAGTACAGTCGTATAACTGATAGCTATATTAATAAAAAAAAATGTATTGTCATCACTCTGAAGCAAGCACTTGCAGACAGTTAACAAACAGCAAGATCTGAAAGCTCCCAATGTCCTGTGAGCTGGGAACAAAAAAATTGGGGTTATTTTCTTTCAAAAGCTCCCTCTTTCATTTTAAGTGCCATAGATATTACCTGAGATAAAAAGGTAACCTTTGACTTTGCTTTAGTAGATAAAAATGATTTCTCCTTTCCTTACTGAGAACAGCACCTATAAATTTATTTTTTTTTAGGAAAAAAATCCTCTATTCTGCTGTTCTGAATTGAATTATTTTTTTAGCAGATATTTAAAAATACATATAATTCTACTGTACTTTTCTGGTTATTTCAGCCAACTAGGATGTTACCTATGCACAGAGCATGAGATTTTTTCCAATAAAGCAATCAAACCAAATTAAAATATGTCAATTTCTATGAAACAGAAGCGTGAAATTCTATGAAACTATAGATAGTAATGGAGTAGAGAACATTTCAGTAAGAATTCAAGGTAAATCTACAATGAAATCATACCTTTTACTGATGGTGAAAGTCTCTGCACCTCCTCAAGAAACTTCCATAACTAATCAATGGGTTGAAAATATGGTACTTAAAACATACTGATTCTTCTTAATATCGCAGAGAAAGCTTCATTACTACCCAGTAATTTCAGTCAGTGTAATCAAGAATAAACCAGTTATGTGAAAAATAAATCCACTATGTGTTACGTAGCTGCTTCATGCCAGCACAGACACTGAAATGGAAACTCTGAGACTGGTTATGCCAAATGACTTCATCTAACATTTCAATGGATATAAATAATTCAGAAATAAATGTGTATTACATCCTTTGTATTCACCCCATCTTATTTTTGAGTATTTTATTTGCTCAGTTTAGGAGCTTAGTCTTTGCTGATTAAGAAAACTAAGGTGAGGAGGACAGCCATCCAGAGAGAGATACGGAATTGGCTGAACAGTGCTTAAGAGGTGCATGAACTTCTGATTTAGAACTCCAAAACAGAATAACATTCCAAATGGATGAAAAAAAAAAAATAAGTGCCTTCAATATTTTTGTTGAGTACCCAAAAATGTGTGGAGCGAACCTCATCAGAATGTGTCACTGGCTGAATTCACCAGGAATGAATGAGAAAAAAGCATGCTTACAATAGCTGCTGATCCCTCCAGAGTCTTTCCACCTAAAAATGGTGACCCAAAGAGCACCTGGAGCCATGACTACAAGGCTGTGATGGAGTTAGAACATTGTAGTGATAGCTACTATTGAGTTATCGCAAACGGCGTAGGAAATTAATCCTGTTTCCCTATGACTTTATACTTAAGCCACTAGAATATCCAGAGGACAGAATCATCTCTCCTTCATATTGTTCCTTTTTTGGAGGTGTTTTTAAGTCTGCCAATTTCATAGAATCACAGAATTATCAGAGTTAGAAGGGATCCTAAAGATCACCTAGTTCCAAACCCCCTGCCATGGGCAGGGACATCCCTCACTAGATCCTATTGCCCAGAGCCCCATCCAGCCTGGCCTTAAAAACTTCCAGGGATGGGGCTTCCACCCCCTCTCTGGGCAACCTGTGCCAGTGTCTCACCACCCTCATGGCGAAGAATTTCTTCCTCACGTCCAATCCAAACCCATCCATCTCCAGCTTTAATCCATTCCCCTTAGTCCTATCACTACCCGACATCCTAAAAAGCCCCTCACCAGCTTTCTTGTAGCCCCCTTGAGATACTGGAAGGCCACAATAAGGTCGCCTCGGAGCCTTCTTTTCTGCAGACTGAACCCCAACTCTCTCAGTCTGTCTTCACAGGAGAGGTGTTCCAGCCCTCTGATCATCCTTGTGGCCCTTCTCTGGATGCGTTTCAGCACGTCCACATCTTTCTTGTGCTGTGGGCTCCAGAACTGCACGCAGTACTCCAGGTGGGGTCTCACGAGACTGGGGTAGAGGGGGAGAATCACTTCCCTCGACCTTCTGGCCATGCAACTCTTGATGCAGCCCAGGATACGATTGGCTTTCTGGGCTACAAGTGCCACTAACAGCTCATGTTGAGCTTCTAGTCCACCAGTACCCCCATGTTCTTTTCTTCAGGGCTGCTCTCAAGCCAGTCACTGCCCAGCCTATATCGGTGCTTGGGATTGCCCCAACCCAGATAGAGGACCTTGCACTTGTTGACTTCATGAGGTTGGCCTGGGCCCACCTCTCCAGCCTGTCGAGGTCCCTCTGGATGGCATCCCTACCCTCCAGCGTGTCAGCCACTCCCCAGATCTTGGTGTCAGCAAAATTGCTGAGGGTGCACTCAACGCCACTGTCTGTGTCACTGACAAAGATGTTAAACAAGGCTGGTCCCAGTACTGATCCTTGAGGGACTCCACTTGTCACTGGCTTCCACTTGGACATGGACCCACCGACAGCCACTCTTTGAGTGTGGCCGTCAAGCCACTTTCTTATCCACTGAATTGTCCATCCATCAAACCCATATTTTATCAGCTTGGAGACCAGGATGTCGTGCGGGACAGTGATGAAGGCTTTGCTCAGGTCCAAGTAAATGATGTCAGTTGCTCTTCCCTTGTCTATTGATGTTGTGACCTACTCGTATAAGGCCACCGAATTCGTCAGACACGACTTGCCTTTGGTGAAGCTGTGTTGATTGTACCCAATCACCTCTTCATTATTCTTCTGACTCAGCAGTGCCTTCAGGAGAATCTGCTCCATAATCTTACCAGGCACGGAGGTGAGACTATAATTCCTCAGTTCATCCTTCTTTCCCTTTTTGAAAATGGGGATTATGGTTCCCCTTTTCCAGTCAGTGTCAACAGACTGCCATTACTTCTGGAATATAACAAAGAGCGGTTAAGTAGCCTCATCCATCAGTTCCCTCAGCACCTGTGGGTGTACCCCATTAGGTCCCATGGACTTGTACACTTTCAGGTTCATCAGATGGTCACAAATTTGATCTTCATTTACAATCGGCAGTTCTTTCATGCAATCCATGCCATTACTTTCTGTGACTCCAGGAATGTGGCTGGAGCCCTTGCCAGTGAAGACAGAGGAAAAGAAGTCATTGAGAACCTCGGCCTTCTCCAAATCACTTGTCACCAGCTCACCCATTTCCTTTCTGAGGAGGCCCAGACCTTCCCTAGTCGTCTTCTTAACATTAATATACCTGTAGAAACATTAATATACCTTTTGCTCTTTCCCTTGATCTCCCTGGCTAGACTTAACTCTAACTGAGCTTTAGCTTTTCTAACTAGGTCTCTTGCTGCTTGGACAGCTTCCTTATATGACCCCACTCTAGCTGTCCTATCTTCCACTCCTTGTGAAGTTTCTTTTTGTGTGACAGTGTGTCCAGGAGCTCCTTGCTCATCCAGGCAGGTTTCCTAGCATTCTTTCCTGCCTTTCTCTTTGTCAGTATACTTTGCTCCTGGACAAGGAGAAGGTGACTCTTGAATACTGACCAGCTGTCCTGGACCCCGCTTCCCTCTAGGGCTTTGTCTCACGGTACTTTGGTCATCAGATCCCTGAAGTGATCAAAGTCTGCATGTCCCAAGTCCAAGGTCATAAGCTTGGAATACATCCTCCTAGGTGCCCTGAGGACCTTAAGTTCTATCCCTTCATGGTCACTGTAGCCAAGGCTATCCCTGAGCCTCACGTTGCTCCCCAGCCCTTCCCTGTTGGTGAGAACAAGGTGCAGCATAGCATCTTTTCTTGTTGGATCCTCTACCATTTGGAGGAGGAAGTTGTCATCAATGCATTCCAGGAACATCCTGGATTGCTGATGCCTTGCTCCAGCCGATGTCAAGGTGGTTGAAATCCCCCACAAGGACCAGGGTCTGCGAACGTGAAGCCACTTCTCTCTGCCTATGGAGGGCCTCATCTGCTTGGCTCTGCTGGTCAGGTGGCCTGTAGCAGACCCCCACTTAACATCACTTTCCTCTGTCTTCCCTTTAATTTCAATCCATACACTCTCAACCTGTTCATTGTCCTTCCCCATACAGACCTCCATTGATTTTGGCTGGTCACTGATGCAGAGAGCAACAGCTCCTCCCCTCCTACCTTGCCTGTCCTTCCTAAACATCTTGTAGCCATCTATTGTTACATTCCAGTCATGGGAATCATCCCACCAAGTTTCAGTTATAGGCACTATGTCATGGCTTTCCAGCAGCACAGTGGCACTTAATTCATCCTGTTTATTGCCCAAGCTGCCTGCAGTCACATAGAGGCACTGCAGCTGGGCTGGCTGTGTCACCCTCCTGTGCAAATTCCCCTTGATCGCCTTGGTGTGTCCGGGTGCATCATCCCCAGCTTGCCTCAGGACAACAAGTTGAGAGCCCTAACTCCATTCATCTGCCCCTGATGTGCTGCCCCACTGTTTGTCACAGGCAAGCATGAAATTATTGACCCCTTCCCCCTTCAAATCTAGTTTAAAGCCCTACCAATGAGCCCTGCCAACTCCTGCCCTAGAATCCTTTTCCCCCTCTGGGACAAGTGCGTGCCACTGGCTGCTCGCAGCTCTGGTGCCTCTCGAGATTCCTGGTATTCATCCGTTCCAGTCAACTTATCCTAAACTTCATTTCTGCAGCTGTGTTGTCTTTTAAGATACCACATTTCCTATAAAAGTGTCAAAAGTTTATTTTGTGATCCAACATTGCTGTAATTACTGGATTTTTTTTTTCTGAATTACTGAATTTATTTGCTGCATTTTTTTTCTTCTCCTTTACAATATCAGAGCTGAAACTATCAGTTATGTGTTGGTAGGTCAAATATTATACAACCTCTGTGTTTAACTAAGTTTCTGACTGCCAGAAATTTTCTGCAACGGTAGAAATTACTTTTTCTCTGGCTGATTCTTCAAAAAATGAAATTAAAAAAAATCAAGTTTAATTTCTATAGCTAATCTCACATCAAGCATATTACTTAATACTTCTGAGTTTTAGTAAAAAGTAGATTTGAAGTGTGCCAGGACAGTGGAATTCCCTTGCTCTAAAAACCTCCTGTCAAATTCAATTGAATGGGTTTGAACATCTCTGAATAGTGACAGAAGTTTGTAATTCACTGCTCATACACAGTTCTTTGCAGGGTCCTGCAGGAAGCTAATACACAAGTTATATTACAAAAAGTGAAACACCACCATTAAATTGCTTTGTTTTGAATGTCTGTGTGTTTGTTCTCTGGGAACAAATGCTGCAGTGTACCAATCCATTCTCATTACTGTTACTCTTGTTATGTTTCGATACAGAGCAGGAAAAGCCTATTACTTAAGGACAGGATTTTCAGCAGCGTCTAAATGTTATTGATTTTCCAGAAGAAAGCTCCGTTGTAGCTCCTTCCTCTGTTACAGCCCTCAACTGCTGCAAAGATGCTGGATGATGAAACCTGCAGCGTCCTGAGAGTGACTGCAATAAATCACCTACTGCTTACCACTAAATGCTACGCAAAGCCAAACAATGAATCACTAAAATTGTATGTCTGACTAAAGGGACGTACAAGAAGCACACAAAAGACAACCTCCCAAGCACCCCAAAGAGGGGAAGATCCTGCAGTGATCACAGTTAGCAACTACCTTCGAGACACAGACTGCAGACGTCAGCCAATGTTATCAACCAGGTGTGGCAAACTGATGAATGCACAGCTTTCCATACCTACACAGCCGCAGGTCTTTTTGAAACTTTGATTTTTCTATCCTGCAGCTCAGTTGTGTCGTTGTTCACCTCTTTTCCCAAAAAGTCAAGTGAAATCGTTACACGGCCTTTTGGCACACGAGATGCTAAGACAGTTTTCGTGCAAAGCATCCGGAACAATCTCACGAGTGTCTGCATGCAAAAGGGGCCACTGGGAAGCACACAGCCACGACCCTTCCCCTGCCATATGCCCAAAGCAATTGCTACACAATGCATATTTAACTTCTTATGTTCAAAATAGATTTTCAAAATTGACCTATGTCTGTTAGGCGGTGCCTGCAAGCTAGAAGAATTAACATCCATTTAAGAAAAGCCTAACTTTTATGGACTCACAGAGTGTAGAAGCCCCCATCCTGCATACCTCAGATGAAACTAAAGGAATATTTATAGAAAAAGCATTGCAAATTTTCTTCTGTATCACCTTCAAGTGCTGAAAGATATGATCTACTACACATACACAGGTAAGCTAGTTCTATCAGTTTATATGGTATTACAGAAGCCAAGACATGCTTTCATGTGGTAAATTCTCAACACAGAGAGGAAAGAACTCAGTATCAACTGAGTTACATACTAACAGAGACAGGCAGGAAAAAAAAACTGAAAAGATATTTGTTACTGCATGCTCAGAATAGAACAGCCTTGTCTAAAAAACAGATTCACTTTATTCATTTTGTGAGTAGGAAAGAAGGGACAGTGTGGGAACTGCCATTGCTGATTATCAGGTCCTGCTCCAAACATTGAAACATCCCAATTTCACTCTGAGAGGTAAGAAACAGTGTGTATATAAATACCAGGTTGTTCTTGCACTGCATAGTAATGGTGTGAAAGAGCAGTTCACAGATAAATCACCTGAAATACAAATAGATAAGCATCACCCTAGTGACTAGGACTGAAACCTACAGCCAAGATTCACAGTTTTTACTCTCAACTCCTGTCATGAGTTTGATGCCTCTCAACAGATTTATTTTTCTTGGAAGATTTTGAAAAAAATAAAGGAAAATTGCTACATATATTGTAATTATCATTGTTTTCCAACTGATCTATAACCTATTCTTTCTGCTTCTTTCATCTGTGGAATATAGAAAGCATACAAGGGTGTGCTTCCTTACTGCCTAAATTATAAAGATAAAAAACCAAGCCTATCAATTGTTTTTTTTTTTTAAACAAAGTTTCCAGTTAAGTTATTTCTATAATACTGCAGTGAAAACTAAAAAAAAATCAGCTTAAGAAAAAAAATAATTACTTATAGCACATATCTGTAGTAAACCTCACCTGAGAATGTAGCTATGAAACTGCACTAAGCAGCAAATCTTCTTTCCTTGTCCTAAAAGGCATTTTTTTTTGGTATCGACTCTCTTTTATAAAAGTAACTGCAAAAATAAATAGTTGCAGGCATACAATCAAAACAAAATGATGCAAAAAACTGTTACATAATGATTGCCTCTCTTGTCTATTTCCACAATGCAACAAAAATTTGGTCATGGTGAATAATTTTCACTATTTCATCACAAGCTGAAAGGATATGTCCATTTTTGTTTCTTCAGCCTTACGTTACTCAAAATTACTATCATATCATGCAGTTTAGTTCCAAAGCTCTACAAACAGTGCTGCCTGCACTACTATTCTGAGTTCATACACGTACAAAATATCATTAGAGATGCCCTTCTGTTAGAATGTCAGTTTAGTGTTTTAAAAGACCACAAAAATTCAGAATTTCAGAGGCTTAACCTCAGATACATGTTTAAATATATTTTACTGTTTGCCAAGAGTAGAGGATGATGAATGCACTGCTGTGACAAATAACCATGATATACAAAGAGGAGGTATAGTGCAATAATGAAAACAGTGACTGACTTTGCTTGCTGTGAATGGAGAATCTCAAAAGTTCTATGTGTATTTAAAAGAAACGTACTGCATCACTGGTATAAAAATATATGTAGAAGCATATTGCAACTTTCATGAGATGAAATGTGAGGAAAATCCCTGAAAAAGTTACAGGTTGTTCACTGTAAATAAAACAGGTATAATAATCTCGTATGTGGAGCACATAGTAAGAAACATGCAAATGTCTTCATTTTGTGTACAAACCATTAGATGTGCTTATGAACTAGTTATTATGGATCTAAAAATCCAGTATTATTCATTCTATTTGCGTGTGCTGTGAAAATAACCATTTTATTTGCCGATAAATTAGCTGTGAAAAAAAAACCCACAGTAGCCTGGGGAAAATTTCAGTCAGGAAAAACAATAAAATGAGATTTGTTAAAAATAACACCTCTGTAAATAAAAATTTTCACGAAGGGTGAAAATATAATATTTTCAATTTGTACCAATGCTTCCAGAAACTAATTTGGTGGTTTTTTTCTGTAACCAGAAGTTTCTGGTGAAAGTGATAAGGCAGATTTAGATATGTGAAGGTTTCATGCTAGGCTGCCATGTAATTTTGCTGAAGGATGAAATAAAATTCTCCTATATATCTGGGTAAGTTAGTATTCTTGTCTTCTTGTTCCAAAGACAACTGCAGAAGACACTATAAACATGAAAGTAGAAAGAGTAAGTTCGACATTGATAGATCCTACTGAAAAAGGGAAAATTCAGAAACTCTATTCAACAGTACCTTAAATGAAAGTCAAATGTCTCAGTAGAGGAACTTTAGAGGACATATATGTGCTGCCAATGTAAAACACAGTATCTCTGCATCTTGCATTTCTTTGGGAGCCATCTCTACAGTAAACATCAAATGAAACAAACCGCAACTCCCTGAATTCCTTTGTATTTCAAGAACGAATTCAAGTTCTTCCAGCCTAAATTAACTGCATTTCAGTATTTGACAGGTCAACCAGTTAACAAATCACCACAGTCAGATGCTATTTGAGTTACAAAAAAAGGTGAAGCATCAAGTTTAAAACTGATGTCTTTTCATTTTCGTGTTTACCTTTAGGTCCTTTGAACAACTTGATCTCTACCACGGTCTCCAGAATAGGTCTCCTTCGACGGACGTACAATCGCACTATGGAGCCAGCCTCCTTTAGGGCCTCCACGGCTTTGCTGTGCGACACTTCTGACACGTCGACCTCGTTCACTCGCAAGATGCAATCATTGACCCTACAGGAAAAAAAACCAAAAAACCCAAAACTGTAGATACTAAATGCTTCAGCTGTTGTTTTGGACCTAATAGAGTTTGGTCAGCAGTGCTGTAAAATGAAGAACGCTCCTTTGGGAAGTCTGGCCAGCCGACAGACTCAGTGCGGTTGGGTTTCCTCAGCAGTGAGACAGAAACAGAACACTTAGGCCCTCCAAAAGATATATAAGATTGAAACTAAAGTCTACCTAATCCCCCACAACTACCATCCCCCTGCACAAACTTGTAATAAACAACTTGTCTTTATGGACTTCAATAAACCACTACTATTGCTACTAGAGTTGCTCTTAAGGAAACCAGTTGATTTAATTTAATACAGAGACACCTCCTTAAATCTCTCATACTTCTTCATCAAAGAATTCTAAGTTGTCTAAGCAAAAATGCTTTCCCACAAAAAAAAAAAAAGAGACAATTTAAAAGAGAATGTTTCATGCTAAATAATTTGAGGAAATTTCATTTTTTACATTTTCACTGGTCACTGTAAGGCCCCAAAATGTGCTTTGTGGTCAGAGCATCTATTTTTCACAGAATACTACCGAAAATCCCTCATATTCTTATTTTGGGCACTTAGTACAGGGATATGTTCTTTTGCTGATGTTTTTGTCTAAAAACAAAACAAGAAAAAGACCACAACTATTTGCAACCAATGTCTTTCTGTGTTATCAGCTTTCGGAAGAACATTTACAGGGGAAAATGTTGATAATAGCAGCCTTTGTCTGATAATTGGTTGAACATGAAAAGGACAGAAAACTGATACTTCCCTTCTGATAAAAAGTACCATACTGAAAAATCTCCAGTTTTCATTCAATCCAGCTTTCCTTCTCTGCCAGAAGTATTAATTGCCCAAATGTTTAATTGTGTGGTTTGGCTGTCAAACTAGTAAGTGCTCTAATATAAATTGCTTTAATCTTTTAAATAAATAATGATTACACCTGGCTAGTGCTTCCCAATCAGAAGTATAGTAATAATGTCTAAGCTGCTACTCTTTCTATTAATAATACTATAGATCTGATTCTTGTAAAATTTATGGCTCTTATTGTTGTCATATCTGAAACAGAATTGGCTCTCCCATGCTTAATGAACAAACTATAAGATCCCATCCATTGCATGAATAAGAAGAGGAAAAGTTGGGAAAAGATTACAAAAACACTAAAAAGAAGGATTATATTTATTTCGTTTTCATGTACTCTGTGCTCTGCATTGATAAATACTTATATTACTGGATAACCCTATGTAACTAAAACCTTTCATAAAGCTCTGGCAATGTCGCCTGTTGACAGAAATAGTATGTCTTTCGGAGAAAGTCGATACACAACATGGAATTAAATTGCCAAAATCAGTTAGCCACACATCTCCATTTACTGAAAAAAGAAAGACCCTTTGGAAAAGGACATCTACGCTCTAGTAGAATTCTCATCTCAGGTCTAAAGTTTTGCATTTTAGTTATCTACTTCTTTAAAACAATGTCATTGTTAATAAAGTATACACAGATTAATACTGCTTGTGTGAGATGATCGTAAAAGTGAGAGAATACAAAGCTGACCCAGTGATAGAAATACTTTCACACAAGGTATTTTGCTTGTGTACAAATACAAACTGTGTCAGTGCAGAAGTAGCAGGACAATTATGCAGGACACAGACAAACACATCCAGTGCTAAATGTCCAGCTATACCCTCTGAACTTGCAGATTTTTTTCTCCTTCAAAAGGAAAAAAAAACCAACAGTTTTTTTTTGGTTTCATAAATGAAATAAATACAATACTCAAGAACATATATGCACAAAAGCATGCACATATATATGTACCTATAGCATTCTGTGGGCTTTAACAGTTTTTTGGAGGGCATGCTGACCCAATATTAGATCACCAGAACACAATGACCTCAACAAAAGTCTAGAGATACTCTTTGAGAATCTTCACACGTCTTAAGCAGCAGGTCCATGGTGCAATGAAATAAATGACATAAGCTGGTGAGATGACTCTAAGCTCAACTATAACGTCTAAATGATTCTTTTATTAGTATTAATCTGGAAACTTCAGAAACATTTTTAAATTTAGAAACACTGAGCAGTTGGAAGGTAAAAACAATTCATTAGTCATTAAAAAAAAAGACAGTTTTGGAGAAGAGAATAAAACAAGAAAGCTGAAGCAACACCTTAACACATAGACAGTAATGTTGCAATTCTTCCATAAATCTGTGCTGAAGTTCTTCAGGGCCAATATTTGGCATAGTTGTGATTATCTAAGGACAGAAGTCTGTGACAGTGGGCTTGGGATAATTTTTCCTTCTATATGAATTTTTACAGTACAGTTCCTACTCTGTTCTTTTAGCGACCTATAAATGCTGCAATAATATAAACTGAAAATAATAGTAAAAAAAGTCAGTAAATCCAGTCTAAAAAAAGTCTTTCAGATGTTCAAGTCTTACTACTTATTGGCAAAATTCTTTTGCCCTTGCAAACAGCTCTCCGACCTATTTTCCTAGCTTCATGGACAAATTAATGTGAAAAGTATATGCCAAAAGTTTATTCCAGTTGATATACGGATTCCCTTCCCTGTTTGTCTCAAAATCTTCCTAAGACTGTTCTATTATATGTAGAAGTTACTTTTAGGCACGTGCCAAGGAGAAGATCTGTATCATAATCCACAACGGTGATACGGAAGTCTAACAAGTGTTCCCTATAGTTTCACCAATGCATACAGTAATTCAACACAAAAAAATCCAGGCAGAAGGAAAGCTCTTCCAAGAAGACTTTCAGTATTTCCATAATAAGATGTCATAAATACACTTTTTTAATATTATATCATTTTTTAACAGTCTCAGCACTTATTACCATTTTACTTGTAAAACTTAATGTCATATTCTTGTTTGAGTAAGGTCTATTCATTCATACAGTTATTTTTTAATACTGAAAAAAAAAAAGTAAAACTTTCTAACGAATTGTAAAAAATATCTGATGAGAAATAAATCAGAAAAGGAATTTGTATTCTAAGCTACTGCTAATGACTTTTATAACAAATAAGAAACTACAGCAAATTCTGTTTTCTCTAATTCTGGACATAAGGAAGTCTCAAAATTACTCTTAAAATGCAGAACTTTAATTGCTAAGATTTATCAATATAATCTCACCATCTGCTGATGATACAGGTTTACAGAGTTCTTGACCAAATTGACTCATGTTTCAATGAAAAGCAACATGTGATTAGAAGCATTTTGGAGAATGCATGTGCCATGCTGAAAACCACCCAAAACAAAACAGAAAATATGTTCTAATCATATTTTAAAAGAACATAATCCTAAAAGCAATGTTCATGCTGGTGTTTCCTTGGAAAAAGAGAGACTTCATATTTCAGTTCAGCACAGAATATAAGTCTCTGATTAATTTTTAAGGTATAAGTAATCCTATTTAAATTTTAGCCAAAATACTCCAATGAGGACTTAGAATTATGCATACACTTAAATCTATTCAAGCTTGTAGAACCACCTGTACAGGTAACAGTGGGGTTCAGATGATTTAGGCATCTCTTCCCATGGCATCCTGGCTCAACTAAATAATTTAATCAAATGGATATATTCTGCAAGACTTTTGTAGTATAATTCAGATGTGAAGGACCCTGGATCATAAAACATAGAATACATGCAATGATCCTGCCAAGACAGTTAGGAACTGATACAAGAAATATCAATGAGATTTTGCCATTAAGGGGAAACGCCAGGGACACAAAGGTTTACCGGAAGTTGTTCTTATCTTCAAACACAGGTAAGGGGTTGGTTAAGGAAAAATAAGGCTGTTTATGGGCTTATTCCAAGTTTGTTTTAAACCTGACTCCCTTCGTCTGAGTTTGATGTTCACTGTTTTCGATAAACTGTGCAGACATCTTTGAAAAGCTGACAATTGCTTCAGTCGAGTCATAAGTAAATAAGACAAGTACAATCCTTGAGCACTTGTTAGATATATAGTAGGCGACAACTGGTAATGATCGTTCTGTTCACTTGCTCTGTGCAATATGGTGCCCTGAAGAGAAACCCAAAGCAGGCTAGCACAGCAGCAAAAAGCCCTAGAAGAGCAAATGGTCCTGACAAGACACATTAACCCACTTGCAGCTCCATAAAGGAGTTGGATGGAACCAGCTATGGATTCAAAGAACAAGGGAAGAAACTGTGCTCCATGGAACAACATCGCCATGCTAAAAGCTGCAGCAATCCACGGGTCTTAGTTATCACCCAGACACCTCCAGACTAACTGGCAGTCTATTAACAGGACCATCCTGCTTCTCATTAGTACAGTCATTGTGCCTTCTATTGAAGAATGGTCAATATTAATAAATATTTCTAAGCAAATATTTTATTTTTTTAGCTGCCTTCTTAGTAAAGATTAAATGTGTAGGGACTTTATCCATTCTTTAGACAAAGCTTAGAAACCAAGGTAGAATATGGTTATCAAGGGCAAACCAGTGCAAAGCAATGGATTGTACCAGGTAGACATATACATCAGTATGGAGGTATCAGGTAGACAACAAAAATAAGAGAGAGAAGCACTAAATTTTCACTTTAGTTCTTTGCTCCTGCTTTGTCTAGCCTTTTTAGCCAAAGTTTCTCTACAAAAAAGGGTTGATGCTTTCTTTCTTCCAGAAGTTACAACAACACAGCAGTTTAAGCAGAAACACAAGATTATAGCTGACAAGCTGAAAGGACCGGTTATCCTTTCTTCAAAAGATCAGTAATTAATAATATAAATATATTATCTGAGCATATGAGAATCCTTCTAGTCCATTAGTTAGGGAAGACTGACTGTTTCCCTCCTACTTTTAAAAATATATTCTGTATGCACTCTTCCTATGTCAGGGTAAATAAAATTAACAGCATATAAGGTTAAAAAAAAATGTAATTATTGGTACAGGCCCATATAACGTCTCTCCAAGAAGAATAATAATGGTTTTTTTTTGTTTGAACTAAGGATTCAAAACAAAGGATCTCAAATTTACTACAACAGTCTTTCTGTCTTTCCAGATACAAAATATAGAGCTAAAACTGAGTGCCAATGATATGTGTGTATGTACTACAGGGCATACTGTTTCCTTAGGTAAAGTGATCCTTAGATACATGATCCACTTTCTGTAGCAAATTCTCCATATACTCTTAGGGCCCTTTCTGACATTGTAGAGTAGTATCAAACTACTGCTATGTCCTTTTTAAAAACAAAGAGATGAAACTCAGCAGTAGAAGAAGATTCCTGGCTATTTCTGGAAGCTAGAGAGTATTTCGTGCTTATGAAAATGTCTGATAAAGGTACCAGCCAAATCTAACTCAAAATTTGTCAACTGTGTGACAATTATAATGAAATTCCAAATATCTCATATAATGGTTACTGACTGAAAGTAACACTTGATAAAAGTTATGATTTGGGGGGGCAGGGGGGAATAATTTATGAATGACACAACAGAATTTGAGCTGAACTTGACAAAAAATCTGAAATCCTAGGAGTGATTTTGATTTAAACATATGTGTAAATATTAGTACAACAAAACAGTAACCTAACTATATTTAACACAAGGGCACTATTTGAAGTATCAGATCTCACCCATCCTTATAGTAAGAGCAGAATTGTCTTTGGTTCCGAGGAAAGTAAATAACTAAAAGCAGAATGTTTCATTTCTGAGAGAAAAAGCCCACAATTCTTCAGTCCTCTGATTTTTTTTTAGCTAGTGGCATTAATCTATTACAATGAAACAAACTGAAAACAATATAATCTCTGCCCCTAAATGCCGACCTGGTGCCACCTCAATTTTTTTGTGCAATCCTGAGCAGGTCACTTCTTTTTTTCACAATCTTCAAAGAGAGAATTAAAACCCCGTCTGCGTCCCACTTCCTTTGTCTCTTGTTTAAAATACAAATAAACTTTCCAGAGGAGTCTACACCTTCTCAGCTCATCCCAAACAGGGACTAACCCTCAGTGCAGCCTCTAGGCATACTCAACATAAGTAACAGATAACCAACAAAAACAACTCCCCGCCTTTTCGTGGCTGCCTTCACCCTTGCAACCAATCTTCAGAAGTGAGAGAAGAACAAACACTTCCACCATGCACCAAGGTTGTGCTGTGTGCGTATCTGTGTGCGTGCTAAGATGGGAACTAAATTTCTGCACAGTGTTCCTGTAAGTAACTACACCCAGAGTGATGCTTTCTCCACTTGCACTGGCAAACCAGTTTCGGTGTATTGGCTGTCTGGAGCATGGCTGAGTTAACAAGTCTTGCCGACGAGCAGGGTGTGTTCGTTGAAGCCTAGTGCCGTGTTCTGCAGCCTCACGATTCACACCAGCAACGGGAATGATTTTCAGCCAAGAGACTGAAACTAAAAAAAAAAATAAAAATCTTACAAACACTTTTGATTTAGATGCATGTGTACATTTCACTATAACATAATGGAAACACAGTCTGTCCTTCAGCTTACCACTAGCCTTCAGCCCATAGTACTGGAGGGTGACTTGAAATTATATTAGCTACCCCCAGAGTTCACCCACCTATCTTTCTAAGAGAAAGTTGATCTCTAGAATGTTCCTGCCTAACCCATGGCGGGGAGGTTGGAACTAGATGATCTTTAAGGTCCCTTCCAATCCTGACAACTCTATGATTTTATGATTCTATGAACTAGCAGAATGCAAAAGAAACAGAGGAGCAGCAGAAAAATCCTGCACGTGCAGATCCAGCTCACTGCCTCTGGATTGGTGCAGTGTCTCAGTCACTTTTCTGATTCCAGGATTGTCCTAGTCAACCTCCAGAAAGTTGCACAAAAAAGCAAAAAGGACAAAGGAAATTCCTCCTTTTCAGACCAGGAGTTCAGTGATAGTTTAGGAGGTAAAAATTCCTGCTGTAATGCAGCGAAAGATTTCAGATCACATCCAGAAAGGCTTAAGGTCACACCAGCATGGCTTGCAAGTGCTCTGCCAGAGGACTTTGAGCTTTATTTCACTTCCAGAATGGAGAAAAGCTCAAATTGTCAGGGAATAATTCAGATTTCAGAAAACATTTCTATATTTCAAAATGTGTTATTGCCTGAAATGACTGTGGGTTTCCATATCCTGTTAATGGCGTGACCTTGCTGAGACCTGACACGCATCCAGCACAGCTACTGAACTGTCATAAGACATTTACATTTATTGTCCTCTGCTACTGCTTTAGTTATTCATAGATTTTTATTTCTTTTGAACAACAGCCATCTTAATGAAATGTAAATGTATTAAAGAGTCTGCATAATAGTAATTGAATTTAAAACACAAGTGACTGTTAAAAGTATCAGTGAAAATATTAGCGGAGCCGCTCCTTATCATACACAGTGCCTCTTTACCCTTCTCTCTGTGTTTCATCTATGACTCTAATTTCTATTTTTGAGGTTGCAAGTCAGAAACAGACAGCATACTGCACTATATAATTAGGAATGGAAAAGTCCCTGCAGTCTTTAGACTGCTTGAAGAAAATATGTTCAGAAGATTGAATATGTTCCCATTCACAGTTTCAATAGAGGACACATCAGCATTTGCCTATTTTTTTTTTTCCCTGAAAGATCTTGAACTCAGCTGGAAGGCTTCACTCCAGGCACAAACTTAGCTAAGAAGCAGTTTATCTGTTGTTTAAAATATTTTGGATCATTTCTGCATTCTAGCCTAGTTCTGAGAACTTCCTGGAGCAAGACTGAAGCTTTCCTTCACTTAACCCTTTCTGCCACACTAAACAGATCCTTTTATCCTTTTAGGCAGTGTGCCTTTATCACAGTGTCTCTGGGATCGTTTCATATACATTTCTTGGTGGAAAATATCCCCCAAGCTAATATCTAGAATCCAAGCAAGTCTGACCCCAAAGACAGCTCGTAGTACATCAAATTGTCACAGTAAAATCCCATGCAGAGATATCCAAGCCAGCTCAGGCACTGACAGAGTAGATCTAGCATGGAAATCCACCTGGATCAATATATTCCATATGTCTACAACCAACTACCACTGGTAAAAGGCCGTATTAATGCAGCCCTGCAATGCTGAGCTCATCTAGCACTAGCTTGAGTTCCTGCACAACCTGCCATCCAGTGATTGATTTCAAGAGGGGGCCCATTAACGGCTACCAATAGGAATAAAAATAGAAAAAAGAAAAAAAAATCAGTCACAAATCTGTAATGCAAAAAAACCTCTCCCACAGATTAAAATGAGAGACCTTGACCCCTGCCAACTAGGCAGCAAGGCAGGATGGTCATCTCTGAGACCAGCACCGGAGCCACCCAGCTGGGAAAATTGTGGAAATGCTGCTGTCCCTATGTCCCCCGAATGATCACACTGTAGGGAAGATCTGAGCTAAAATGCGTGGAGTAAGGTGTTTGGTCGCCTAAAAGACAAAATCTATGTGAAGCAGTAATCCAGACCTGGGGTCCAGCTAGCACAGTTTCTTTACAAGAGCAACCTTTACCAGAGGGTAAAGGAAAAGTTTTAATACAATAATGTATTTTCAGGATTTACCCAGAATATGTTTTTAGCTGCTGTTGACTCTCGACTTTCCTGAGTTGGAGATACTGCTTTGGGGTTTTTTTTTTGGTCAGGTAATAAACCTAGATAGGTAGATTCTTCTTCCACAAATTAGTTAAACTGGTTTCAAAATCCACATAAACTTTTAACTTCCACAGTGTTCTCTGTCAATGAATTCCATGGCTTTGGTCCCAGTTAAATAGTCTCCTCATGGATATTTCAACCTGCTGCTTATTGGTTTCTTCTGATGTCCCCATATCCTTTAGTGAAAAGAGATAGCAAACATTGCTCCGTGGTCATTTATTTATTCTTCTGTACTTAGGAAAAAGGATATAATCCCTTATGGCTCATAACTGATTTTTCATCATAAGAAAAAGGCCCTGTTAGACAAACACTTCAAGTCAAACACATATAGCTGAATTACTGGTAGCACTAGTTTAATTTCAGAAACACCACCACCTATCTTTCTATTTACCTGAATGCCTCTTGGCTGTAACACCTACGGATTTACAACTGAACTCTGAAAAAACCAAAACCAACAGTTCATCTCAAAGTTGTATTTATTATGTCTTTTCCTTGACATTGTTTTATGCTGAATAAATTTTCCAGTCAAGCCAAAAATGAATTTCATTCCAATACTCTTTGAATTAAAACAAAATTGAATAAAAGAAAAGGTTAAACAGTCAGGGAAAAAAAATCAAAACAACAATCTGCTGTCCTATTATGCAATATTATCTCCCAGAAAAACACTTTAACTACCTCTGCTTCCATCACTGAAGCTGCTGCACTTCATACAACCTAATGCTCTTAAAATGTAGCCAAAATCTCCCATTATTCAACACCCTCTGTCACAAGAACAGAAAGAAATTCTGCCTCTTGCTTTGGCTTGGCAAAATCAGTAATGACAACAGGAATTCTAACAACAAAAGAAACTAATGCACATAAGAACACCCCTGAGCAGTGCTTGGCATATTCGTAGAGGAGATCCTGGTCCACAGTCTCTGCCTAACTCTCAAAAGGGCACATCCAATGCAAGGTTGCTCTGGTCCAACTAACATTTACTTGTCTTTGAGGAAGAGAAACAACACAAGAAGGAAAGAATAGCATACACTGATTTCGTAGCCCCTCCAGTTTAATGGTCTGATTACTCCTCTGGAAGATGTGGGCTCAAGTTCTGCAGCGAGGAGGATGGTGAAGGCACGTTCCCTTCAGAACTGAGCTGAAAGATGATTTTGCCACTATCTTTGTGAATAAAGGGAGCCCTGATTTACTCTTTTTGCCTTTGCCACTGAAAAGCAACTTGGGCCTCATTTTGTATCAAAAAAGGTTTGCTCAGCTTTAGCATAGTATTCTGAAGTCTTTTTACATTACATATTTGTAGATATTCATGTTTTATGCAGTGATGCAGCCAGCACTGTATTGAAAAATTCTCATGGGGCAAGAGAGACTTAAAAAATAACTTATTTGAACAAATACAAGTCAAATAAACATACTGTATAATTTAAATAAACTGTCACACATATGGAAAACTTCTAAAAATTTACTTCTGCCGAATGCACTAAGCATTTATATTTTAAATTACTGATTTAAAAAACCCCAACAACTTGGTAAGCTGTTATTCTGAGGCAATTTTTATCTGTAGGAGTAAATTTGTTACCAAAATTTAAAAACTAATACTAATTTCAAAATCAATAACTTGACATTATTAGAATTATTATTATTATTTGCTATTATTATGTGAAGCTATGTAATAGCTGAAGTTTCATAAACCATATGAATGCTCACTGCATAATATTGACTTGCTATTATTTCAAATTTACTTATGATGACCTCATGCAACATGGTCAACAATACTGAGGAGTTAAAAAGAGTGATAAATTCCACATCAGCTCCAAGTATCATTTTCTACACCTTCACCTTAGCAAAAAACCCGGACATATACAGTTTAAATTTCTTAAATATCTACTGGATGGTTGAGCTAACAACAACACTACAAAAAAGTGCAATTCTTTCTGAGTCTGATAAAATTCGGAAAACTTAAGGATGCTTCACAGACAAACCCATCACAGAGTGGGGATTGATGAAAAACCTCACTTGGTTTAAGGCCTCTCAGAAGAGCCACATGTCCTTACACATGCTTTGAGGATGGGAAATAATAATTAGCTAATGGTAGCTCATCTCACAGGGTGTAGCTGTATGAAGTTGAGGGAGGAGTAGCTGACACCCATTCAGTTTCCACACACACTCAAGCATAAACTTTTAGAAAAGGCAAGTCTAAGTACATCTACAACAGGTGGATCTCTCCTTTTTTTTGCAACCACAAACATCCAGAAAGCACAATGATACCCTGTTGCTCTACAACGCTTTGGGAAGTACAGCTGTTCCAAATCATTTCTTACGAAATGATTTTCTCTGACGTGAACCTTCAGTTAGTGCTTGGCTAGCATAACTCAACGCAAATTGACTCTTTTGCTAGGTACGCCACACCTATGCTAATTTTGTGTAGAGTTTATGATCTTTCACTTCACACGTTACTCCTTTTTAAATGCCGCCTGCATTCAGATAGACTCCTCTCCCTCCACCATAAGCCACGTCCTCTTCCAGCAGAGTTAGGGACTACCCTACACAAATGCAAATCAAAGCGAAATTGCTGGGTCGGGGGTGAGCCCTTTGCCAGACACACCAGGGTAAAAAGTCAAACTAAATCAGTTCTCCACCCATAAAAGACCATTTTGTATTTATCAGACCTGAGATTCCCACTGTAACTTACTGGAAGTCAAGCACGATTTTACGAGAAACAATAGATTTGAAAGCGCAGAACAGTCCTAAGCGTTCGGTCATTCAGGCTGGTGGCTCCACCAGATAACGTTAGTAGCCACTGGCCCAGAGCCCAGTCAGAGACTAATCAGCCGGTATGCTGGAAGAGCCCACGTTTTTATATAAATGTTTGTGTTTGATTGCGAGCTCATGACAGCGAGGGGAGGCAGAGGAAGCAGAGAGTTCAGTGTAGCAGAAGGCAGGAAGGGGAGGGGGAAAGCAGAGGGTGGGAAGGACGCTGGGGCTGGCAGGGGCTCCAGAAGGCTTCCCTGGTTTGGGCTCTCAGACTTGTGTCACGTTTTCTTTATTAACCTCTTCCACAAGAATTACTATTTCTCTTTCTATCCCTCCCGCCCCACTCCCCAAAGCAAGTTGCTTCTCCCACCCAGCATTTCTTCTCCCTCTGCATTTCTCATCCAGCTCGATCCTCAGCATCCGTATCCTTTGCTCTTACCACATTTTTCCATTCCTCCGTCTGTTCTCTAACTCCCCAGTTATCCTCAGTCTTTCTGGGTCTCGTCTCCTGCCACTGCCATGTACGATGCTTTCCTGCTGAAACTACTCCCACTGGCAATCGAGCGCTGGAACTCCCAGTGCATCCAGCCTCTGTCGGGATCTGGGCGGCTCTGGCAGCCGGCGGAGGCAGCAGCCTCTAATGGTGGCCAGAAGGAAAACTTGTGCTCGCAGCACAAGTATTGATGTCTGCCCTTCAAAGCCAGAGACCAAAGTGGGGCAGGGGAGAGGCCAAGAACGACAAAAAGGAGGTGTAGGTAGCTGTGGGGTGTTGTGAGAGCGAGGTGTGGGGATAAAAAAAGGGGAAAGGAAAACAAAACCCTGTAAATTCTGAGATGAATGAAGGCACCAGGAAGCTGCAAAGCTCCTCCCAGCTGCAGGGCTGCTCTTCAGGTAATGGAAGATGCCCCAGGCCAGGCTCTGTAGGTGTGGTAGAGGGCAGGGTTGGCTTCGAAGCCCTGACTTACCCTCCGAGCCCTCCGGTTTATCTGGCTCCGGTGCCACGCAGGAGCTTCGAGGCCCAGAGCCCAGAGGAAGAGCAGCTGCCACGGAGTCCAGCCTGGGGAAGGACAAGGCTCTTCCTGGGGACTGAGACAGGCTTTGGTGCTCAACACACTGAACTACTCGGTTGTTCCTCACTCGTGGTTAAAATCCTGTCTGAAACGGATTCAGGTTTGTGCAGGAAAACCAGTTGCAACAGATAACCCAGGAGGCAATTCCACATTGAGTATTTTTATAAGCACTTTTCATCTGGGGCTCTCAAAGTGCTTTGCAAATATGAACTCGTTTAAGCTTCACAACAAACCCCCGTGAGGCAAAGATAATGATCACTATAGCCATTTTACAAATGGGGAAACTTTAGCACAAAAGAAGAAAAGCGTTGCCACAGATCAGGCACAGCAAGTCGAGAACAAAACTAAGCAGTCCTGCCTCCCAGGCGCTTGCACTAACAAGTAGAAAACCCTCCCTTCTGCTCTGGTTTGATTGAGGATAGCTATTTCGAACAAAGGTGTAGCAATTAAAAAAAAAAAAAAAAAAAGAGGAGAAAACATGTAGTTCAAGTTCAGTAGGAAACTTCAGCAGCTTCAGAGGATTAATATCATTAGGCTACACACTTAATATAGAGCTAGCTGCAACTCTGAGTAGAATGCAAATAAGTAAGTAAAAAAACAAAACAAAAAGCTTGCTTTTTGTAATGTTATGATTCAGAGTAACATGCAGAATGGCATGGGGTAAGCAACACATTCAAACAAAGTACTCACACATCTTGCAGGTTTGATATTAAAACTCACGTCATAAGGAAATACACTTAAAAACCCCTGCTCTGACATCTGGAGTAAAAGTGGAGTCAGGAATGTAACAACAATGATGAGGTACTGCCAGGAAATATGCTTAGGCTAAAGCCAAAAGTCCAAAGTGTTTATTCAAACCACAGCCAAGAGTTTTGACAGTGGATAAACAGCCTGTCTCATTAATTAGTGGTTTTGGCTGTCAGAAGCAAGGTTTTCCTTAAAAGTTTCAAAATCAGATCTTTGCTGGTTATAAGGACTTTTTAATATATTTTTGTTTTAATTCATCCAAAATTTTTTCATCCAGCTTTGTTGAGAATAGAAAGAAATGAAGAATTCAGCAGTACCCCAGAGGATTACACCTGCTGAGTACGGGAACAGATGTGAAATATTTTTTCTTGACTAACGCTAGTCTCCATAAAGACTTGATGATTTCTAAGGTATGTAACCACAGAAAGCTTCTTACTCCAGATAAATTATCACTGAGCTATTTAAATCCATAACTGCAGTAGCAGTGCAAACATGTTGATGAAATAATCACTTGAATTTGGCTGCATGGTGCTGTTCTGCTGCTGCAGCACTCTGGAGCAATTGTAATTTCAAGCAGGATGGGTATTAAAGGAGCTCTTGGGTGAGAGTCCTGTTAACCAGTTCTGTACCATTGCATGAAATACCTAGTGCAATGGGATTTACATAGCTGCAGTGCATCTAAAGTCATACTAACACGCTACTTTGATAATGTGTTATTTGCAAGCAATGGTTTCAATTAGTGGAAGACAGCTCAGAAACTTGTAGGGTGAAGAAACTGATCCTTTGTGTAACAAAAGAAAACTTCTACAAAAAATGTCCCTCGCTGCTGTCTATAGAACCAACTCACCCCCTAAAATTCACCAGTTTCAAATATTACAAGCCAGAAAGGTACCTTTTCTTCCCACTAAATTCTATTATATTTACCTGAGAAATCATCTGTTAAAATGTCATTTCCCTTTCCTTTCTTGCACTACATAAGAGAAGTTTTGTAGCCTACCAAATTAGTTTCAAGATGGCAAAAGCAGAAATATAATCAATTAAGGCTCTGCAATACTGAATAAGGAATGCAAATTTCACAAGAAAAAAAAAGAAAAAAAAAAGAAGGATGCCACTAAATAAAAGAGAAGTGATAAAGGCAACAGAGAAAAGAATTACACAGTAATGCACTCCATTGATAAGAAGATGTGTAAATTGATAATTTAAAACTTAAGCCATGGTAAGACCCACATGGTTAACCAGGGAACTGCCAGGCAAAATCAAGTGGAATAAGAGAGTCGATAAACCATGGAAGGAGTGGCTGGTAACCTGGGCAGAATATAAGACTGTGATCAGAGAATGTAGGGAGGCAGCTAGGAAAGCTAAGGCCTCCTTGGAATTAAACCTTGCAAGGGACAACAGAAAGGGCTTCTTTAAATACATTGCAGATAAAACTAACACTGGAGGCAATGCAGGCCCTCTGGTGAATGAGGTGGGTGCCCTGGAGACAGAGGACAGAAAGAAGGCAGAGTTGCTGAATGCCTTCTTTGTTTCTGTCTACACTGTTGGAGACTGTCCTCAGGAGCCTCAGTCCCCTGAGGCCCCAGAGGAAGTCAGGACAAAGGAGGAGTCTGCCCTGGTTGAGGAGGACTGGGTTAGGGATCAATTAGGCAGTCTGAACATCCATAAATCCCTGGGCCCTGATGGGATGCACCCGTGGGTGCTGAGGGAGCTGGCAGAAGTCATTGCTAGGCCACTCTCCAGTATTTTTGGTAAGCTGTGGAGAGCAGGAGAGGTGCCTGAGGACTGGAAGAAAGCGAATGTCACTCCGGTCTTCAAAAAGGGCAAGAAGGATGACCCAGGTAACTACAGACTGGTCGGCCTCACCTCCATCCCTGGAAAGGTAATAGGACAACTTATCCTCGGCGTTGTCTCTGGGCATATCAAGGATAAGAGGGTCATTAAGAGTAGTCAACGCTGTTTTCCAAAGAGGAAGTCATGTCTGACCAACCCGATAGCGTTTTAGGAAGACATAACCAGGTAGATAGATGACGGCAGTGCAGTGGACATGGTTTATCCTCACAGCTAAACTGAAGAAGTGTGATCTGGATGATTGGGTAGTGAGGTGGGTTGTGAGCTGGTTGGAAGAAAGAAGTCAGAGTTGTAGTCAATGGATAGTGTCTACTAGGAAGTCTGTATCTAGTGGAGTCCCTCAGGAGTACTATTCAATATATTCATCAGTGACCTACATGAGGGAACAGAGTGCACTGTCAGCAAGTTTGCTGATGACACAAAACTGGGAGGAGTGGCTGACACACCAGAAGGCTGTGCTGCCATTCAGAGAGATCTGGACAGGCTGGAGAGTTGGATGGGGAAAAATTTTATGAAATACATCAAGAGCAAGCGTAGAGTCTTGCTCCTGGGGAAGAATAACCCCAGGTACTAGTATAGATTGGGGATTAATCTGTTGGAGAACAGCGTAGGGTAAAGGGACCTGGGAGTCTTGGTGGACAGCAGGATGACCATGAACCAGCAATGTGCCCTCGTGGCCAAGAAGGTCAATGGCATCCTGGGGTGTATTAGAAGGGGAGTAGCAAGTAGGTCGAGTAAGGTTCTCTTCCTCCCCCTTTACTCTGCCCTGGTGAGGCCACATCTGGAATATTGTGTCCAGTTCTGGGCCCCTCAGCTCAAGAAGGACAGGGAGCTGCTTGAGAGAGTCCAGCGCAGAGCCACAGAGATGATGAAGGGAGTGGAACATCTCCCTTATGAGGAAAGGCTGAAGAAGCTGGGTCTCTTTAGCTTGGAGGAGACTGAGGGATGACCTCACTAATGTTTATAAATATGTAAAGGGTGAGTGTCAGGAGGACAGAACCAGGTTCTTATCAGTGATTTCCAGTGGCAGGACAAGGGGCAACGGTGCAAGCTGGGACATAGGAGGTTCCACAAAAACATTAGGAAAAACTTTTTCACTGTGAGGGTGACAGAGCCCTGGCACAGGCTGCCCAGAGAGGTTGTTGAGTCTCCTTCTTTGGAGACATTCAAAACCCGCCTGGTGACCTACTGTAGGTGATCCTACTCTGGCAGGGGGCTTGAACTAGATGATCTTTTGAGGTCCCTTCCAACCCCTAAGATCCTGTGATTCTGTATGAAAGTGGGATTTTGACTTTGTGACCTGCCTTTTTTTCATGTAGATCCCCAGTGGTAATTCTATCTATCTTTTTAATTCCACAATAGCTCAGAAAATTATAAACACAGATACACAGAGAAGCAGAGTTAATATGATCAAACTTCCTAACACAAACCAGGACAGAGTGAACAGTCAATAATTCATGATCTAATTTATGACTGTCTGCAAAGCAAGCATGTTTTGCCTAATAGGGTGAATTTCTCTTTATTAACTTACTACTAAATTATGTACTGAACTAATAGCATTGTCAAGAGGCCTGTAAACAGTGCAGATATGAATCAGTGTTTTGTGGCAGTACTGTAATTATAATAACATCCTGAACAAGCTGTATGCCATTGCAATGCACGAAGACCTGGTACTGATAGGCTTAATACAAGATCAAAAGTTAACAAACAGGGATTTAGGTAGTGAATCACAAAGCAGACACACTTCTGTTTTGATATATAATGATGGTGAAATAAAGCCAGTTGCCTAAGCTGGATTAGAGACACATGACACATGATCTCTCCTGGGAATAACTCTTCACATTAATCTGAAAAAGCCACTAGTTTTTTTTCCTGTTATAACTCCCAACTCAATTCTTAGTAAGAACCTAGAGCTATGAACAGATACCAACAGGCAATAACAACTGTGTGCCTGCTACAGCTGGAGGGATTTAGGTTTCAGATTTTGCATCAAAGGCAGAGCACTCTCAGCATGGCCCATAGGACACAGGCTAAAGGAGGTCCTTTATCTAGCCGACTCTCAAACTTTTTTGTTTCCTCTCTTTCATTTTTTATCTTTCCTTTGAGTATCTCAGGTAAACTGCACACAATGGTTGTACCAGTGCATTTCTTGATTTCAGTTTTCAAGCTTTGAATGAAGAGCATGGAATTGTTACATTTCCTCTCTGGTTGGTCTTTAGTGAGACACAGAAATAGTTTTAAAAATCTAATCAGAATGCAGTCTTTACCTTTAAATTAATTTATCTGACTTTTATTTTTATAAACAAAATATGCATGAGAAACCTCTTATCTTCAGAGTTCCTCTCTTCCTACATACATCTAGCTAAATTTAGACTCCTTTGACACATCACAGTGGGTTAGTTGACAACTGAAGGGAACACAAATCTAATTTGTTTAAAAACTTTGCTGGCAGACATTTAACTGAAGCCTGTAAGGCACAGAAATATGAGAGTAAGAATCACTATTCTATTTCAAGCTTTCTCCCTAATTTACTATGTGACTGAAGGCAAATTTTTTTGGTTCTTGTCTCCTCCCATTAGCATGTGCATTATGTTCCTTTCCCCTCACCAAATCTCTTTGAGCTGGGGGAAGAAGTCAAACGGAGCTAACTGTTGTGGTGATGGTAGAACAAAACAGCATGCCTTACAAATGTTGTAGTTTCACAATCCTAACCCTCCAGACAAGCAGTAATTAAATTTCTATCAGGGAAGACACATTCACAAAGGAAAAATAAACACTGCACAGCCTCAGTTTTTAAGCTATGGTATCCTGGTAGCTGGGGATGCGTGTGCTACTTCTGATCAGTCTGGTAAGGGTAGCTCTCAATGGATCTACTTTTCTTAATGCGTTTAAGTTCTCCTTACAAATATCCACACTCCTGAAAAAAAAACAATTGATAATTCACAAAGGGAGAGAGACTGGATACAGCTTTGCTAGAAGAAAGAATGAATGAAACAGCTACGTACAGGTCCAGGCAGTTTACCTGTGCCTGTGGGCACAACCACTTTCTTCCTTTTGACTCACTCCTCAAAACAGCTCTCTTTCCTCTGGAGTACAGCTCAGTCTCAAACAGCAAAAAAACCTTTAGCACAATATTAATCCTTGAAATTCAGGCTAAAGGTTTTCCAAATCTATCTCACTGTCTTGCGAATAAACTCATTCATATTCAGTCACATATGCAGTAACTGATTTTTTGAATCATAAGGCCAGTAAGATTCCTGTGATGAGGACATTAGTTATAAAACATAAGATTTGAATCTTTATTCAATCCAAGTCTCTCATATTTGTTTTTTAGATCCCAAGACCTTATAAAATTCACTTTTTCAAACTTGGCTTCACAAAACCGAAAAGCGTATTTTTTATATACAGCAATAGATAAGGAATTTGAATGACCCACTCATTCCTGTAGACAGAGTTTTGAGAAAAGCACCTCCACCATAAGATTGGAATTGGACTGTGTGAAATTATAAACAGAAAGAATGGTTCTTGACTCCGAACAGTTTTGGTTTATGATTGCTGAAAATCAATCCATGTGTTGGAAGTCTCTGCTCTTTTAAACTACCGTAACTGAAAGCTTTCCATTATTCTCTTATGAATGCTTTTTTTTTCCTATCAAGTTTTACCACTACACTGTGCTTCTAGTTCCATAAGATGATCACTCTTCTTTTCACAGTGTAAGATGAATTTTTTAGATGTGTGTTGTCTTTCAGAAGCCAGAATTTCACTCATGATCAATGTGTCAATAAAAGGAACTGCTGAGATTGTATACTGAACTTCTTTGTATTACCTAGATTGCTGAGCCAACCACTCTATTTTTTTCTGTAACACAAACTCAACTGAACCAAAAAAAAAGGCACTGAGTCATAAATTCCTGGAATAATCTTCCTTTTAAGAGTAAAAGTAGTCTAAATTCAGAACTTCTTTATTAAAAGGTAGGTGTTTGCCCATGGACAACTGACATTTGTGAGCTAGAAGCAGAAGTTTTTATGCATCAAAAATCTTAAAAGATCAAACTGGTGAGAGAAATTCTTCTTCAACTCAGTGGGAATGGTTGTTACTTCTGAAGATGTTATATCCTCTGTCTGTCACTGACTTGAAACTCAAAGCTTCAAAGAAATGTATGCAGCATTCAGGAAAAAAACTAATTTTCAGTTAATCTCACATTTATTATATTTACATTTAGCCAAAGTAATAAAAAAAGAATAATTCTTTGTTTTTGTTCCATGAAATTACTTACTATGTATTATTTATCATATATGAAATTGACTTCGGCAAGGCTTTCAACACTGTCTCGCACAGTATCCTCACAGTCAACCTTAAGAAGTGCAGACTGGGTGACTGGGCAGCGGTGGATTGGGAACTGGCTGAAGGACAGGGCTTGTGTTCACTGACATGTCACTGACTTGTGGTCAGTGGGGCAGTCTAGTTGGGGGCCTGTGGCTAGTGGTGTCCTCCAGGGGTCAGTCCAGCCTTATTCAATACATTTATTCATGAATGACCTAGATGAAGGAACAGCAAGTTTGCTGATGATACTAGACTGGGGGAAGTGGCCAACATGCCAGAAAACTGTGCTGCCATCCAACATCATGTGGACAGGCTGGAGAGTCGGGCGAGGAAAAAACTGATGAAATTCAATAAGGGCAAGTGTAAAGTACTGCATCTGGGGAGGAACAACTCCATGTATGAGCACAGGTTGGGGGCTGACCTGTTGGAGAGCAGCTCTGGGGAGAAGGACTTGGGGGTCCTGGTGGACAGGAGGATGACCATGAGCCAGTGATGTGCCCTCATGTCCAAGAGGGCCAGTGGCATCCTCAGACGCATTAAGAGGATTGTGACCAGCAGGTAAAGGGAGGCTATCCTCTCCCTTTACAAAGCGCTGTTGAGGCATCACCTGGAGCACTGTGTTCAGTTCAGGGCTCATAATCTCACTGAACCACTAGTTACAGTGTTTTACTAGCCTTATCAAAAAGATCTATGTATTTTTTTCCTCAGATCCAGTTGGAATGTCCCTTTATTGCAACGACTGTTGCCTCTAGTCCTTTCTCTGTGCATCTCTGCTGGCACACTGCTGACTCAGGTGCAAATTACAGAATTGCAGTATTATTTATGTTGGAAAACACCTCTTGAGATCACTCTGTCAAACCCTCCCTACTGAAGCAAGGTTAGCTACAACAGGTTGTCCAGAAACATGTCTGGTCAGATTTTTAATATCTCTGAAGGGTGGAGACTCCAAAATCTCTCTGTGTCACCTGTGCCCAGAGTCAGTCACTATCACAGTAAAAAAATGTTTCCTGATGTTCAGACAGAATTTCATCTGCTTTGTGTCCATTGCTCCTTCCCCTGTCGCTGGGCACAGCCCAGCGGCTCCTTTTTCTTCACTCCCACCCGTCAGATACTTACACCTGATATTTATGTACTTATAACTATAAATTGCCCACTGGAGCATTAGTTTTTCGCAGGTGTAGCAGGTTGCATTTGCTTTTGTTTGACTTCCTTGAAACTCCAGTTGACCTACTCTTCCACTTGTCAGCCCATATATACACATAAAAGACTTGCAAGGGTCAGTAGCATTAAGTCTATTTCTTGCAGGTCTCTCTCACAGTTTTGCTATTTAAAGAGCTTCACTCAGCTAAGTTAGATCAAAGGGACTTCATGTAAAATGCAGTAGAAATGATGTTACAGGCTTTTATGATTTAAAAGCAGACAGTAGATTTAGAAGCGAGTTCAAATATTCCACACTGCTATATAGAGTATCTGCAGGCAGAGTCTGAGGGAAACATGGGCATGATGAAGTACATAGTTTTTCTGTCCATAAGCCCCAATATCCCATTCTCAGGTAATTCAAATTTGGGCTTTTGCTATTCTTGGCAGATGTTACTACATGTTGTTGAGTTCGTGTTCCTACAGAGTGGCATTTAGCTGATAAACTCTGTTATGTAAAATAAATTATCATGTAAATCAGTGTAGACTGCCCCAGGATAGATCTTCTCTTCAGTGGAATATCAGTTAACCATCACTGATAAATTCATTTTCAGGTGTTCCTAAAATATGATAGGATTATGTCTTTGCTAGCATTGTAGCAAAGTGAATCCCACTCACCAGATAAAAGAAAGGAAGAACCTTTGTAAAATGATAGAATGGTAGAACATCAGATTGGAAGGGACCAAAAATCTGTTTACAAATAAGAAAAATGACTGTGCCAAATATGTGTCTATCAGTTATAACTTTTTTACTTCAAAATGTGCTAACAAATACTGTAAGAATATTATCTATGTCTTCTTACTAAGATAACTATACTTGTACGACTAAATTTTTATCGCAAACCATGAAATTTGCCAGGTTTAATACTAATATGGATTAATAGCATCAGTATGCTATTTTGAGTGGTTTAGTAGTCTTTGTAAGACCTTTACAACACAGTAATTACTAAATAATCATGACTAAAATTTGCAGTAGTTAATTAGTATAGCACTGAGTTAAGAAATATTTTATTTTTACAAAGACAGCAGTACAAAATAATGCAATAAATTTTGTCTTCTTAATAGCTTAAACTAAAAAAGCTTGTGAAAGTAAACGAAAACTCTACTAAAAAGATATTATTTATTTTTGCAACAAATTCTTTCTCATTTGTAGAAAGGTAGATGCTGGTTGATAGCACAATTTCCAAATACTGATGTTTCCTCATGCTCTGGTTTGTATGATGCTCATCTGACCCAGTGCAGACATTTACAGTACAGTTCACTACAGCTGAACTAGCTGAAGAAACTCCTTTTCATTCGAGTCACCAGTGAAATTACAGGCTCTTTTAAGGTGTGACTCTTCTGTTTTAATTTAGACATTGACTTTAGGATAAGATGAATCACAACCTGGGACTGCTTAGGTTTTTCTTCACTGACTATTAGGAGACTCTAAGATGACTACTTAGGGGGAGATAGCTGCATTTCAGTCATAAAGTTATGTGTGGTTATTCATATTGCCTTTGTCTGTAATCTTTAGATGGTAAATTCTTCAGGCACCACTGTGATTCCTCATCACTATCACAAACAAAATTAGAACAGTTTCCAAAATAAAATTACTAACCTATTGTAAGAAACATCCAAAACTTGCTATAAAAACTGTCCAACTCCTACTTTTAACTTTGAATTAAAGGAAAAGGCTTTGAGAATAAAGTTATTGCTACCATCTGGTTACATTTCATGAATTTTAGACCATCTGTTTTTGGCAAAGGCCTCCAGACCTTAGATTCCAGTGCTGAGATCACGAAAGTTTCAAAATTTTATTCCAAGCCTTTCCAGATAAATTGCCTTTTTGGAGCATGAGCAGGCTTCACGACTGACAGATGGGTGGCAGTCTCTGTGATAGACGGAAGCCTTTCCGCATTCAGTCCATAAGGAAAGAGAAGCACAAAGTTCCTCTTACTTAAGAGATGTGCTACCGTGTATCTGAGAAACACAACAGGTGATCCGTGTGACCACTTCAGGAGTTACACCAACCAACTGCTCTGGAGGTGACTCAGAATATAGAGTATAGTCATCACATCCTCACAGAGGAAAAAAAAATGTTTGGAAACAGCAGTAAGCACAGCTCACTAGTGCACTCAAATAACAGGAACCATCTACAAATAGCTGTGACTACCTAGCAATGGCTCTGTGGTTTGGGAACTCTTTATAGCCTTAATGTGTGACACCATTGCATAGTTTTTTCAGCCATGAACATGCAAAGACCAAGCAGAGAAGACTTTGATGCCGATATGTTTGTTTACTCCTCCTGTCCCCGTCTTGCCTTTGTACTAAATGAAATGACTGGTTCAAAGATGAAAGTGGCACCAGCAAATGCCCCTTTATACAGAACTTAGCTACCTTTTTCAGTTGTTTTAAGGTGCTTAAACCAGCTCTTCTATCTCAGGAGGAAGCCGCTTCCAGTCATGTCATTTACTTCCCCTGACCCCTTAAAAGACACTGTTGGCACTTGACTCCTAGGGAATAATTCGTAATAATGATGTATTTTGTTTCCAAACATGCATAATGGGTTAGTTTTTACCTGAGTCTTCCATCCTCTGCTGCAGCTCCTCCTGGTATAATTTTAGTAATGAATATCCCAGGATCATCCCCAATGTGTGGGTTATCTGTTCCTCCGGCAATACTGAACCCCAGGCCAGAATTCCCCTGGAAAAATACATTAAAAAAAAAAAAAAGTAAATGCAACGCCAGAAGCTAGATTTTGCCAGTATTTATTTGCAGTGCATGAGCAAAAGTATCCCTGCTTCTTAAATAAAGCACTTTATTTGGCAATTCTGTACTTGAAGGTAGGTGACTCAGTGAGAAAAAATTAATTGTCAGTTAAAGAAGAGAGGCTGTAAACACAAAGATTTTGCAAAGTTAATAGCAGAGTTAATGGATGCTCCTGAAGAAACAGGATTTGACCTAAATTTAATTGTTTTCAAAAGCGGTTCAATAAATTAGCATCTGAACACCAATATGAATTTATCCAAGTCAATGAAAGCTAGAGGCTAAAAACACTTTAGAGGTTTAAAAAAAGACTTTAAATCCACTGTCATTTATAACCAAAAATGGTGAATAACATTTAGCTCTGAAATACTTTAGTACATTATTTTCTGTTGAAAAGTGATCATTGCCCAGATTCACATGCTTTAAAAGAACAAATTCACAACATGACTATTTCTTTCATCTTACTGATTTGCTAGAAAAGTCTGAAAGGCACACTATGACAGTCTATTCAATAATTCTACTTACACTTCTACTATTTGTGAGAATAACATGAAAGATAAATAGGCATGTACACACATGCATAAGCTTGCAAATTAAGTCACTTCCACAATTCAGACACAATTTCAACCCTTTTTTGAAGTATATATTAGTTATTATTCTTTTCTTGATAAACCACCTTTTTTTTTTTTGCAAGAGATTTTTTCTCATTTGTAGAAAAGAAGATGCAGGTTTAAGACATCCTTTTGTATATTTCTTTATAAGTTCTTCACTATGAGAGTGCTGAAACCCTGGCACAGGTTGCCCAGAGAGGTGGTGGAGGCTCCATCCCTGGAAACATTCAAGGTTGATGGAGCTCTGAGCAACTTGATCTAAAGATGTTCCTGCTCACTGCAGAGGGGTTGGATTAGATGACCTTTAAAGGTCCCTTCCAACCCAACACATTCTATGATTCTATACAGGGGTCTTAAAATTCAGCGCAATACTTCACCCTTAAATCTTTCTCATCTCAGAGTATCTTTATAATTAGGCATTTAGACTTATCACAGTGGTATAACACCGTTGATACTGCCAAATATATGCACTACTGAGAATGAAATATGTTCTGGTCACTAAAAATACTTTTCTATATTTTCATCAACTTCTCAGCTGATTGAGAGTGTGTCTCCTTTACTGCTGCTTGTGAACAGGCACCCAGTTCACTCCTAGCAAGAAGAGCTACTAATAAAAATATCACCTCTGTACTTCTTTATTTATTTAATTAATTAAAATAAAGTGTCATTTCTGTGTTTTTGAACTGCACTTCAATTAGTAGGTCAGGCATGCAGTGGGTTTTGTGTGTGAAAGCCTGCAAGCTGCCTGCCTGCAGCACGTCAAGTTCCCCATTGTGTTATCAGTATTCTACATTCACAACCAATGCAGTTCTCATTACTCAGGAGATGTACAAGCAATCTGCAGCTCTGCTACCAGCACATAATTGTGAACACATTTTCAGTACTGAACTAATTTATAATCCGAGGAGGAGGGTTTAGGACTACACATATCTTAAAGCTTCTCAGCTAGCTATAATACGAAAAACATTATAATATCGAAACACTCAGTGTGTGTTTTCTGTAGAGCTAATAAACGTCTCCAGGCCAGCATTATAAATCTTGATTTAATCTCCCTTTCATCATTAGGATCATCCCAGGTTCAGGTTATTTGCCCAATATTTTAACACATGCCTAATTATACCGACATGCACTCTAGAAATACTTTAAGAATATTCTCCTGTAAGTTTTTCTGTATGTCATGTTATTATTGAAGCTAATCTTCCAACACATAAGAATGAAAAAACGTGTACTTATACACACTTCAGGAAGCCTCGAACAAAAGCTCTAAAACAACACTAAAACCATGGGCAAATTTCTAGAAAGTTTGAAAAAGTAATATTTGAATTTTAAGGGAAAAAAAACTGCTAAAAATTAAAACAAAGTTTCTGATTTTACTCTTCCCTGCAAAGAGATTTAAAAAATGTGCAGTAATCTGTGTTTCATAACAGAGGTGGATTTCTAAATCCCCAAAACCTATTCTTTATAGTGAAAGAGGAAGAACAGGTTAAAGAAATACAGACATAATTTTTAGTTGTTTATTGAACACAATATTAAAATAAAAAAGCATGCCTGAAGAGCTTTAAAAACTATCAACACTTGCCTGTTATGTAGGGTGTGCTTAGCTGTTACAACTCTTCACACAAAGTTCATTAGATTTCTTAGCGAGAAATAATTTCTGAAAAGTCTTCACACTTTCCCTGTACTCTTTCATCCTACCATGCTTTTTCCATTAACTTTTAGAGCTAAAAAAATATAGCAATGCTGACTGTAAGCACTGTTGTCATGAAACTGCTACATACTTTTCAGCAGAATCAGTTTTAGCCCTTGACACTTATCCATAAATGTGCATCTGTTATACTGCAAGACTATTTCAATTCTGCCCCTTAGGAATAACCTTTTAAAGGAACAGATCAGGGTAGCACTTCTCACTAGTGCTTTTGCATCCAGCAAATTTCAAGGAATTATTCTGGCTGCAGTGCTTGATCAACAGGATCTACAAGCTGTCAGACACCGGTTGCCTTGGCAGCTAGGTATATCCCTGCAAGGCTTTCCTGCACTTGAAGCTGGGTTGCAAAAGCTAAGACCAGTTACATTTTTTTAACACTGTGGTTCTTGAAGGGTCTGCAGTGACTACATGGAAAAATCTTCTGTCATTGTATTTCGTCTCACAGCCAACAAGACTATAAGCGGGGCTACCATCACTCATGGGTAATTTGCCTTTTACGAGCCTTGGGTTGAAAAATAACACAGGAGGAATATTCTGCTTAAAAGCTGCTGTATTCCAGTTCTGAGCAGCAAAACCGATGTACAGATCTCTCCTCTCGCCTCATACTCTGTGCAGGTTCATCAACATATGGTTGTTATATTAAGTAAAATTATTGTAGTTGACGAGCTGTAACTCCAAGTTCCAATTAAGCACTGTCTACTAGCTCAGTACTTCCTCTTTCTGCAAGGGCTAGCACCCCACCCTTCACTGTTTGCATGTCATTTGCCCCCATCCCAGAAAAAAAAGAGTGTTAATTATCTTCACAGCTTGCCTTGCCATATCACTGTCTCCCTGTCATTTCATGTCAACCAATGACAACATCTGCCCTCCCTCAGCCCAAAACAACAGCAGGTAAACTTAACCACTGTGCTTTCCAAGGTGGAACGTTTACGCTTTCTCTCATGCTGACTTGCAGGTTTGGGCTTGGTTTCGAATAAATATCTGTCAAGTTAATTCACTGCCCTGTTTTTATTGCAAGCCTTACTTCTCTTAGATGCTTACAAAGCAAGTTAACAATGAGTTCAGAGGCCTGGTGACAATGCAGATGAATGTTTAATAAGAACTAATAGCAGCTGATACAGAGGCGAAGAAGTGTAAAGCAACAGAAGTCTTCCTTCTTTGGGATAATCCACTGACACTTTTTAATTGAGATTCATATTTAGGCCTAAATATGGTTGCCTGCTTTGTTTCAAGATTGTTCAGTAGAATAGACTTAGCCAAAAATCCCCAAACATACGTAGATGACAAAAAACTCTGAAGAAGTCACAGTCCTGCTAACTTTAATGGTATTGCTCAAACATCATTATTATCGTGTACAAATATATAAGGGCTCAGATCTAAATCATTTTATGTTCAAATCAGATGTTGTGACATAAATCTTTCCATGTTTTTGTCCGAGATTCCAAATACTATAAAAGCCTCATGTAATTTACTGACTGTACAGAGAATATTTGCGCAAAACTACTCAGCCGTTGATGCATGAATGTATTTTTTTTAATTGTTAGTTCAGTTCCTTATCAGTTTCCCTGCCTTTCGTCGCAAGGCCTCAGTCATGCACACAGTCTGACAAATGGCTTCGCATAGTACAACATGTCTCAGCTTCCTCCTGTTCGTGCTGGATATCTCATGCTTCTCAGGGATTTACCGTGAAGGTCAAATTGCTCTCTTGGTTCAATTTTGCTTTTCAAACAGAGAAACTTAGGACAAACTACCAAATCAAAATAATTTCTCCCAGGCCAGCCCCAGAGGCTTCCTCTTTGTTCTTCTCTGAAGGGTAGGTCAATACATCTTTTTAAGGTTTACCGCCTCCTTTATGCTTTTCTCAGACAGGGCTTTGCACCTCCACAAGGACCAGCTGAGTTCTTTATAGCTCAGCCTGAGCAGGGAAGAGGCCTGGCTGTAATTCTTCTGGCCCTGGAGGGGCCACCAACCTCCAGGAGAGACACAGCATCACTTCAGGTGACTGGTGTTACATCTTCTGCGAACACCAAAACACACCACTTAGGGTCAGAATAAGATGACCGATGATTCGCATGCAAGGAAAAGAAAATAATACTTGCAAGTTCTTTCCAGCTCTTCCCTCAAGACTTGTTATACTGCCAACATAAAGATCACAAAAATAAGGAATCCCCAGCAGGTAATGGTTTTGGGTAGCCAGAAGGCCATGAGACCTACCCTTCTTCTGGCATAGCTTTCCATCTTGCATTCTTCTCCTTTTACACACTGCTACGAGTAGTCATACAACAGGCTGCATCTTCATAGGCTGCAGCACTTTTATTTCTCTAGAAAGTAATCCTCAGTATTCCATAGTGACTTCTGTGGTAACACTTAATTCAACAACTGAGAGCTTCTGAACTTATTTTCTCATGACATTACAGCTCTCCATGGATGATAACCTTCCATACACTTCTACAGTATATTTCCTCCTTATTGTGTCTCATTTTTTTCATTTTCCCTCTAAAGAGTTTCATTTCACCTCAGAGCAGAGTTTGGTTCAAAATTATGTAAAGTCATTCAGTCTTTAAGAAAACCACAGAAGAATGTAAGTCCAAGAGTAGAAATAAGATCAGAAATGAACATGAAGAGTAGATTGAGTTTTTCCTTGTATAAGGGCGAAGTGATTTGCATTTTGCCATACTAAATAGGCACATGACAATCACATAGAAGTTTTTGTTTGTTTTCTTTTAATTCTAGTCCATAAGGTGACAGCAGAAATCACATAGATTTTTTTTTTTAACTGCTTGATTACTTTAGTGTTCCTAGAAGAATTTCTGATAATCTTCTGCAGTGACATGATTTTGAAGCTCTTCAGTATTTAAGTAGAAAAAAGGAAAAAAAAAGTCAACTGCCAAGAATTGACTTGACTGTTGCTGCAACTTCACCCTGTAATGGCAATGTACCAGGAACCCTGTGTCACAGAGTCCGTCAGTTAGCTAAAAAGTCCGAGACAGAATGAGGAACTGTATTTCCCAGAACAGTTTCCAGAGGTTGAAAGCTGTTTCAGGTGACAACACATACTCCCATAGCCTCTATTACTGAAATGATCTTTGGGTTTATAATTTATTTTTTTTTTTTTTTTTTTTTTTACTTTACAGGTTTAAGTGAGTCATTTTGCTTAGCTGTTAAGGAATATAAGTTAGTGTTAATAGAACTGTAATGTCCTGAACTATGGAAATAATAAATAAATAGCAGTATGTAAATAAAAGAGTTGACATAAGCCAAGTCAACAATGTTTTCCACTGGCTTCAAAGGTTTTGTCCAAGTAAGAACAAGTTTCAATCATAAGGTTTTTCTACTTCACAGTAAACTTTAACCCAATCACAGAAATGTATAACTCTTCCATTAGACCCTAGGAAATGTTGCTTATCAGTAAATACAGCGGAATAGCAGCATACATGTTCATGGATGAAGCATTCAAGTCCATTCATGAGACCATGTAAAAGAAAATCAAAATTCCAGACACTGCCTTTGTGAGCTTGAACTTGCTGCTGTTTCTTTCTGGAAAGTTTTATTGCTTGGGGAAAAGAGGAAGAAGGGTAAGGGAGGTAATAATACACATCTGCAAAGTGCTGCAAACTTTTGAACAAAAGTAACAGGGAAAAACCAGTTAATCAGATAATAAATAACTTAATCTGTGATTTATAATCTTGCAATAATTCTGCTCCCCTGTGCAACTGAGACTTAAAAAAACAACTTCTCTTGTTAAATCACATGTTCATAAGAAGCAGAATTGTATGAATTAAAGAAGACACAAATGAAAAACACTGCCTGTGTTCTTTATTCTTTATAGTGTACTTAAAATACGTATAATTTTATCTCAAAAATATTGTGATTTTTTTTTCCTGTAGGCTTTCTACCTCTGCTCTGGTGTTCACAGCCAAATTAGTGGAACGGTTTTCTCTCACACATTTTTTACAGCTGTATTTAGAGTATGAATCGCTGCTTAAAAATGCAGTTTTTCTCAGAGCAAGTTTAGTCAAGAGAAAGTTCACAGAATGATAGCTGACTCATTTCTAAATACACGCTATATTTCTATTCCTGTCTTCCTTTACTGCAAGTTTCAAAGATCCCGTCAACTTTGTTACATGATACTCTTTAAAAAGCTGTCTATTGAATTTTACAATGGGAATTATCCTTCAGCCGTTTAAGAGCACTAATGATCTGTAGGTTCTATAAATCCTAACCCTTCTTCTTTAACCTAAGCAATGCTGATTTTCTCCTACTTATGCAAAATTTCAAAATTCTTTCATAAAAGTTAAGTTGTATCAAGTGTAGGCTTGGTATGCCTTGACAGGCTTTCAGAATTTGACAAATATGCGTCAAAACCCTAAGGTCTTTCAGATTTGACTGCTACAGGAAAGGCACTTCCTTATCCTGTGTAATTAAAGCACACTTTTCTGATTCTGATGTATGCTTAGGAATTATGCTAATGTGCTTAATAATGAGATTTACCTGATTTTGCTTTTCAAGTCTTCTAATGCAACACTTTCCTGTACATAAATGCTGCTGTGAGGAAGTGTTCATAAACTACTGTTGAGTTTGTTTCAGATGGTGGAAAAACATGTCCCTTACTTGAACTATGAAACATACTCTGAGACACATAATTTGAAACTTGACTTTTTAATACATTTCAGTAAGTTTGATTTGGTGGTTTTTAACCAATATGTACTCATTTTTAATCTTTATGTTTCTGCTTAAGGCAAGTCATACTTCTGAAACCTTCGTATTAAAAATAAACCAGGAAACTAATACCTGTTTTCTACACATATTTGAAACAGTTTAACTGGAATACTCAACAAAGTTTTGCTATGTGCGAAATGAATCTCTTGGAAGGTACCTTTTTTAATAAAGAAAAGAGATTTACAAAACAGCAGTACCCGAGTCCTGGCTAAGGCTACTGCCAGCTTTGGATCTCCTTAGGGTTCTTCTCTCGGGATACTTCCGTTTCAGAGAAAAAACCCCAACGCCTTCTCCCAGGAGACACAAAAAATAACACCTCCTCCCATAAATCACATTCACCTCTGTTCTATGACACTAGGTTTCTCCGAGAACTACTGAACAGCATGAGAAAGTGAAAGCTGAGCATGAGTCAAGCTTAGAAAACTGGGGAGTTAATTTTCTTGGCAAGAGACAGGGGAAAAAGAAGAACCACTAAGGCCCGTCGGGCAAGTAGCATGAATCAAGTAACAGTGCCTACAAATGAGACAAAAGATTGAAAACTCTCAGTCATGGGAGGATTAGATACCAGGATTTGATGCTGCTCTGAAATAGTTCTTCACAGGCTTTCTCTTTTTCTCTGTGCTAAAGCAGATAAGATTACTTAGTCTGGCCCCTAAGATGGCTGTATGGAGGCAATACCTTGAGATATACCAAGCCCATGAACAGGATGATCATCTGAGGATGCTGGAGAGATCAGTGGGTGCTAAGTACTTCTGCAGCCTTTGATGAAAAATATTTTTCTCCAGAAAACACTTTTCACCTAAAAATAATACAACTCTTTTTTTAGCCATCTGACAGGGAAGTAACTTTGTTTTCAAGAATTTTTTTTCTACTTTTCACTCAGCCATGCTTAGCTCAATGGTACCTTTATACTGGGGTGTTTTACAGCCCCCTCAGCAATGCTCAGTTCAGCAGCACACAGCCACATTGCAAACAGCACCTTAACGAGTTAATGCTCCATCCCTCTGAAAGGAACAGGTGATTTTACGATACACAAAACACTTCCATCTGATTCAGGATTTTGACAGCAAATGTTTATTAAACCTACCTACTCAAGGCTCTAAAATCTTTAAGACTAGACAAGATTCAGCTTTGCAACTTTTTCACAATCTGGCATTTATATTGGCATTGTTTTTATATTCTGAAGAAAGCATGATACATGCTAAATAACCAAACTGTTTCCTGCCACACAGCATGTGGTTCTTTGGCCATCTCCCACTCTAATAGTGGAACTTTCTAATCCTGCCACACCTAACTCTATCTTTAGACTTAAATCATTCCAGCAATGTTTTCAGGTGTCCATTATAGCCCGTGTTATACTAGACTGTACTTTTTCTTCTACCATGTTCTATCCATAGCTCGAGTTTCCAAACCTAAACGTCGAAACCACATTTCTGTCTCATTCAGAGAACACATTTACATATTTATCACAGTTCTGTCGAAGTCTTTTGTACTTTCAAATCTACTCAAGAGTACCATAATTCGCGAAATTCTCACTTCTCCCACATACGCTGGCACACTCCCCAGAGTCAGAGTTTTGAGACTTCATAGTTCTATTGTGCTCCATATGGTACAGATTTTCCTCTCTCACAGTGCCATTTGTTGTTTTCAAGCCCCTTATCAGGTTCAGCACATTCATTACAAAACCACAATGCACAGGACTACAACTGCTTCGTACAGTATTCTCACTACTTGTCTGTAGAGGGATATTGTTCTCTCAGGTCTTCTCAGATGAAGTACAGAGTTCAAGAAGGAGGATTTTAGGAAAGATCCAGTGGATTTGCTTTCTCATAATACATGTGAAATCTACAACACTGTAAAAGAGCAAATCTAGATAAGGAATGAAATCACTATCAACGTGAAGAAATCTCTCAAAAATATACTAGTGCGTCCTCTGCCTCTTTGCAGATTGATGCAGAAGGACAGACGTGAACTCTCTTCAGGTTTGGTTTTCACTATTGTATCTCTATTAAAATCACATTATCTCTGAGCTGTGACAGACGTGTGCCTACTTTTTCTTGAATGTGTTTCCTATCCTACTTCAGTATTATCTGCAGGAATAGTCTTCCTCAGCAACATGAGAAGATGTGATGTCACCTAGTTTGTCTCATACAGAAAAGTTAGGCATCATACGTCCTTCTTTAGTTAACTACATACAATGACAGCAAACAAATTTCGCAGAAAACACAGTCTAACGAGTAGCTGAAAAGGAGTATGGGAGAAAACGCAATATCCAAAATGTTTCCTCAAAGCATAGGCACATGTTCTTTGGAGGCGGGAAGTGCAGCTTCTGGGGAAGTGACAGGTCTCACAAAAAAAAATAAAATCTTTCTTTTTCATATTACGTCACTCCAGGCTAGTACTAGACTTCCTATCAACCAGACCCCGAGAGCTTTTTGAATTCCCAGGACCACAAAATCAAAAATGAAAAAATTAGATGAAGGAAAGGAAAGCACTCACTAAGTGATAACAGTAACTAGACATAAGGGAGGTTGGGGAAGAATAGGTGTAAAAACCTGACAAGAACTGAAACAATCACAAAGCTTATTAAAGAGATAGGATACTTCGAAAACTTTGACATGATTGTCACTAATGCTTTCAAAGTGCAATTTTCTCCAAAACGTGAAGAAATTAAGACATGTTTAAATGTAACTCTGACAGAAGTAGACAGTCACATTTTGTACATGGATTTAGGGAATAGAAACCTGATTTTACTGAATCTGTGGAAACCAACAGGGTTTTACCACATAGTGCTAGCAGTTAAAAGGAAAGAAGAAAACTCCTACTGATGGCTGCAATTCCTCTCTAATGGATGACAACTCCCACCCCTTTCTGCTGACAATTCAGTGCTATGAACACCCCAATCGCTGTCTTCAGGCTAGGTGGAAACCTCTTGATTTAACTAGTTTGTAGCTCTAAGCCTCCGTGTTGAAAAACTGCTGGGTGCCTAAATGGGTTTATTTGTAAATGATCACCATAGCATTGCTTTGTAAAACACTTTAGGGGTATTTGAGACTCCTGAGCTATTACAGGTGCTAGGATAATCTCAATTTCTTTTTTGACTGTTGTATTCCCAGATATGAAATTAGTATATTCAGTTGTTCTCATCTTGCAATCTGGTATTTCTTTCATCATATTCTTAACATATTATAGCCCAAGAAGTTATTGGGTTATATTTTTTTACTGAAATACCCATGTGGTTAATCATTTAGATTAAAATCATTCCAGATTAAAATCTGGAATGTTTATATCTAACTTTCATTTAATCCCATATTAAAGAAAATAAATGATTAAAGTGCTTAATTTGCCTCCTTATTCAAAGTCATGATCTTTGGGGTATGGAATCTGGAATGAGCAATTCAACTATTGATGAACTAAAAGGCCCCTGAGGCTTTGAAATACAAACACAAATCCTAGAGGTAAATGACTGATTATTCTTGCTATTGTGTCACTTACTTTGCCATCAATGCATTACTCTAGTGGCTAAGAACATAGAGCTTAGCATTACCTTCTCTTTTAATACTCATTTAAGCAAGCTTCCGAAACACTTTCTTATCCTGTATAGCAGTTTTCTCTCAGGCCCTATGGTTTCACTGTAGATTTCACTGAGAAGAAATACAAAGAAAGATAAATGACATGAAACGCAGTTCATTCTTTGTGTGTCACAAACACGCCTCTAAACCTCTTTTTTCTTCAGCTTTGTGCTGACCCTATTTTATTGTAACATTTCTTTTCAATGTCCATTTTGTTTCTTATTCTTAGTAAATCTGTCTGGTTGTGACCCTGAGCAATCTGAACATAGCTTCAAAACTTGTGGCTTTCCTTTTGTTTTGTTCTTTTCTTTTTAAACGGGTTGGAAACAGAAGTGCTGAGGTACTGACAGGCTGACTCTTATTCCTACCCCTGCCATCAGAGTGGTTCCAAAGAATGTTTATCAATATGGTGACAGGTGCTTTATATATATAAATACCTGTCTCTGAGCGGGAGCTTGGACTAAATGACCTCCACAAATTCCTTCCAAACTGAATTATTCTCTGCTTCTATGAAACACCAGTGTCACAAATATAAAAAAAAAAAGTTTTCAAAGTCTACTGCCAGCCTAGAAATTGTTCAATTGTTAAATGTTTCCCTTCTAAATTTTATCTCAAAAATTACACGATATTTAAACATTTCGCATGTATACGTCCCCAAATATTTATTTTTTCAAGATTTGTACCTGTACACTCATAAGCACGGAGGACTTCTTGACATGAGCTTTATAAAAGTCAGATAAAACTCATAGCTAAAACTGTACCTTTCACATAGTTCTTTGAAATTAAGAATTTTGTCATGAGAAATGTACAGTTCTTTTGCATTAGAAAAATTAATTTCACAGGTGTCCTTCTAGCAGGAAGGAGAGAAGAGGAATTTTTTATCATGTATCTGTTTGCCAGACTTGGCTAAAAACATCCCTTAGGCAATATTTTCCTGCCTTTCTAGAAATCGCTTGAGATAACAGTCACTGTGGCTTTACTACATCAACACTTGTAAAATGTTTCCTAGTGTGCTGAATACTGTATATACATATATAAATAGCTAGAACACAGCACAACAGAACTAGACTAACATTCCCAGCAATATTAATAAAATAACATATAATATCAGATGCTATTTTTTGTTGAAAATCCAAAGGAATTCTAAATTCCCATGTCCCACCTCAGCTATGTGTCACAAAAATGAGTCACATTGAATCATATTAAAAATTTCTAGGATAAGTTAATAGCAATTTTCAAGTTTAGTAACGTTATTTGAAAGGTGGCTGTCAGTGAATCATTGGCAAGAAAGTAATGGTCTTGTGGTTCTTGGAAAAGGAAACACTTCTCCTCCCCAGCTGCACAGGTGTCACACTTTTGCCTCCTTGGAGGTGGTAGGAATTCAGGCTGGGGAAAATTGCCTAAGGTAAGGCTCTTAACGGACAAATGGAACTGACAAAGGTTAAGGCTGGGCTGGTCACTAAAGTCTGACAGGTGTTCTCTGTGATTTCCCCACTATCCTCCCAGGCAAGGATAACAGCAGAACCAGGGAGAGAGACTCTGAGGTTGAAAAAAATGGAAAAAAATAATATTAAAAATAACAATGAAGATGTTAAACTTTATACAGATATTGTACAAGTACACAAATATATTCAAAGATACAAGAGAATATGTAAATATGGAGCTGGTTCCCTCTAGATGACAACTAGGTCCTGAGCAGAAAAGTCCCAGATTGGACTCAGCAGCAGATAGAAGTGCCTAAGCCCAGAGTCCTGATGACAGTCCAAAAAAAAAGTCAACCCGATCAGAAAAGGAAGCTTTGGAGCATCTGTGCCATTCCCATCTGGGGAGGGTGACCTGTCCCAACAAGCAATGCCCCTGTGCAGTGTGAAAACAGGAGACAAAACCACCAGCAGTACCAGAAGAGATGACAAACAGCCAACAGCCATCCCTTCAGCACAGCAAGCACTTAAAAAGACCCCTCTGGCTTTTCTTAGGGGCCCTTATATAGTGAGCACCCTGGGAAGGAATATAATGATTGGTCCATTTGGGTCATCCGACCCATCCCCTCCTCCCCACAGGCACAGCTGCCCCTCCTCCCCAATTGTGATTACCACATGGTCCGGGCAGCCCCAGAAAACTTCCATCCTGGTGCCCTCAAACCAGGAAAAGTTGTTAGACTAGAAGTTGACCAATGTACAATTTTTAACAAAAAAAAAGGAAAAGCCAGCAAAGATGTTTCACTTGATCTCAGACTCTCAATGGAAAGAACATCAGCCCAGATGCCTCTAGGTCAAACACAGATGCTGCTCACACAGATAAGCCTGTTTAAGTGTAGCAGTAATAAGTCTGATGAGTGGCATTTTCAAAAGAATCAATTATTATTGTCTGACAGAATTACCACCTATGTCAAAAGAAACAGCGAGGCTACAAGTATATGCTTCTGAACATCCAATCTTATATCTGAATTCCTAAATTTCAGATGTAGTTATCTTAGTGTTAGTAGTGGATTTTATTTTTCTTTTTTTGGGGGGGGAGGTTCATTTTGGGAGTAGCCAGTCTCAGAAATAAAGCTGAAATTCCATGAGTCTGCTTGTACCGTGTTCTTAGAATTTACTCATCCCCAGACAGTAAACTAACTGGAAAAATAAAACCTGGAAGAAATAGCCCTACAGAAAGGGAAAAGGACTCTGTGCCTATACTTCAGAACTGGAAATGGATTTAAAATTTTACGCTTAAAATAGTTACAGAAAAATAAGCAGTATGCTCCTGATACCATTTTTCAACAGTATTGGATAAATTCAGAGAAAGAAGTAATTTCATTAAAAAGGAAAATTGTTACTGAGCATTTGTAAGTACTCCTAGCAGTGAGACTTTCTGCCTCCAATTTTTGTCATTAATATGCATGTTGGCTATTGCCATTTCAAGACTTTTTAATTCCCACACCCTCCTCCTAAAGGAGAGAGAACTCTCACACCCTACTCAGAGCTAAGGAGTTGTAGTGGGTTTTGAAGCAAGGGACTGAACATTACACTACTACATTTCCTGAAATCCTCATGAATAAGACCTGTAAAATCCTGATGCATAACATCAGCAAAATATACGGAGCTGTAAGAAAGAGGAAAGATAAACATATCTTTTTGGATGATTTCACATAAAATAGGTGGATCCATTTTACCTGGCTTTTAAGATATATTCAGTAGAACATCTTCAATTAGCCTAGGCATGCTACATGCACTCTGTTTATACAGTATAGAAAGAGACACTTCTGCACTGCAATTCATCAGCATGTAAATTGGTGCAAGTCAAAATGTTTCACATACATTTATCAGTTGCAATCAACCTTCATTTAATAGTTTCTTAGTCTTGGCATGCAATCTATGCTCTAAAACGAAAAAGAAAAATGAGACAAGAAAGGGTGACAAAAAGCAAGAAGGAGAAAGAACGAAATCAGAATAACCAGCAGGTCGTTGATGAAGAACTCATCTGTGCTGCAAAACCTGAACCAAACTATTGTTCTGGAACAGGCACCACTGGGGTTTACATTTCAAAGGAGTGCCTTAATCACCAGGCACACTATCTCTGATCTAATGAATATATAATTGTATATTCAAAGTGGAACAGGTCCAACAGGAGAACGACAAACCTCAGCAAAGCTGGGTATTCATCATGGACAAATCCCTGTTACACGTCATGCAGAGGAGCCTTGTCAATGCCATTTTCCCACACCCCGGAAAAGTACTTTTAAGATGTTTCCTTTTTTCCTTTCACTTTACCTATTCCTCCCAAGAAACTTGTGGAAGATATCAAATTTTTGCTGGTGTGTAGTGGAGTGGAGAAAAAAAAAAAAAAAAAAGGAAAGATATCTCAAAAAAGTTGGTGAAATAACATTTCACATCTGACTCTTATCCTGCCATCACTGACATACAGTCAAAGGTAGAAACAGCCAGGAGAAACCATGGCTGGTACCTTGGCTGGCTTTTCTAAAGACTCCTTCTTGAAATTTACTACAGAGAAAGTAGGTAGTAACCCAAAATATTTAACACAAGGAACCTGTATTATTTGTATTAATAAATATTAGCTATATATTTTTATCTTTTCAGGTTTGTTTAAAATACTATTCAAAGCACCAACATCGTTATTTTAAAGACCGGACTCATCCCAATTTCCATGATATATATCAACTTGAAGTCAAACATATATTAATGTATATACCTCTTCTACAGTACATTTTCCTTATTTTTTTTGAAGTCCACAGACTCTATTCTGCAGTAGAATTTTATTTGCATGCCTAAGCATATTTGTATAAATCTATTGCTAATAGTGGCCATGCCCTTAAAATAAAGAAAGGAGTCAACTGCAATAAAATTTGTCATTAAAATTCTTTAACTAGAAGATAAATTACACATTGTCACTGCATGCAATCTACTCACTAGCAAATGTACGTGAAAGGTAAAAATCCATCAAAAAACCCACCAAGTATCACAGAAAATTAATTTTTAACATCTATTAAGGTTTGTCACTGTCTCCAAAGTTATCCAGCATAAAAATATCCATGCAACATTATGGGATGGTCTACAGTTGGTGGGAATATAAGTGACCAAAATTTCCAGGGTGTGCATACTGTTCTGTAATGCCAAGGCTGACATAAAGGATTTAGATTCTGAATCAAAGCAACAATCAGTGAGTCAACAAGCAACACCTAAACAGGTGACTGTAGTGGTTATTAAAGGCTGATCTTAAGGGAAAAAAAAATTTTAAAAGATGGTTGTTTTCTCAGTAATCAGATGTGAGACACATGAACAGGGAAAGAGGAGATGAATGTTCTACATGTATCAATCCATTTCAATGCCTGCCTCAGCTTTCTCTACTGGGCAATGTCACTGCTTTAACAACATTTGAAGTGATGCATAGTTTTGGTGTACCTCAGGTATACACCACATTTCAATAAAGTGAAAAAAAAATCCTTCATTTCTGGCAAAGATTTTTCCTATGATGAGAAATTTGGAAACGTGGCGTGCGGGGAGATGGATGTGGAGCATGACATACTGTGACCCGTTCTTCTTCATTCCTTTAAAATACAAATTTAGGTGGGATATTTGGCAAGTTACAACTTACAGAATCCTGATGCAAACAAATCTGCCCCAGATCTTTCCCTCCTGCAAATCACTTCCATGAATAAGAATTTATAAGATTTTAAAGCATTTTTTCCTGCAACACGGAGATAGCACAAGAAGACAACAGCACAAGATGACGGGCAAGTACGAGCCTGTCCCCTTCACCTATTCAGAAATCAGAAACGCTTCATGGACCTTGCCTGTTCTGAATTGTTACAGCTGCATGCATTGGTAAAAAGTGGATAAAAGAAGTCAATGCATTTAATGATTTAACTCTTTGATGCCGCAGAAATATAAAACTAGAAGAAGAAAGGATTTGATAATTATGTGGTTATACAGAGAGAGGAAATTTTAATTCTGATTAAGAATTCAGTGCAGTGACACAGAAACATTGTAGTTAATGTTGAATCAACTCACAAAAACACTACTATGCTGCAATGTGCATTACAATTAATTTAACAAGTGGCTACCAGGAGGTTCTCTGTAGAATTCAAAATATGCTCTCAAAACAACAAATGTATAAAAAATAAAAGGATTTGGAATATTATAAGAGGAACTTCTGAAGCTTTTGAAAGTGAATTGAAAGTTTTCATGTGACTATTAGACAAGATTTCAACTTTAGCCTCAAGCAACTGTTAGATCTGTGCCAAAAGCTGCAACATAATACTGGGATTTTAGAGATACAATTTTACGTGTAAATCGATATTACAGTAGACAAATTGAATGGTTGAGCACTTACGTAAAAAATATTTGACCCTTTCTAACAAGCCCGATTTTACAAATGCTCCATCTTTGAGCCTATATCACTATCACATGTGTCAATGCCAAAGAGAGAACGGGACATGTTTGGCATCACCTCCCACCCTCTGTTCTCCCAAAGTGCTCGATGTTCATTTTGAGACAAGATACTTACAGTGCTTTGTTTCATTTAAATCTAAATGTTTCTGCAATAGGCATTTTTAATTATTTTTAAAAAGATATTTCCCAGTCAAATTTAACAATAACGAACAAAGAGCACTTTAGTAAAACTGAAGAAACACGTGTTACTCACCCACTAAGACACTTCACTAAGAAATGCCTTTGCAAAGCTTACTGACTGACAAGAAGCAATTAATCTTTTCCCACTCTGATACTGGCTACCCACAAAGGTTCTTAATTATTAGAAACTTTTGTTAAAATGTCAGCGAAAAGATGAAAATCAATACGAGAGTTAACAAAAACATCTTCCGTTCAACAAGGTAGCCTGGCACACGCAGAGTAGCAAGTCAGATTGCTTCATTAGAAGCATCTAGACAGCACAGCCTGGAAAGCAAGAAAATTTCAAATCTAAACTTAAGTTTGTTCTGTGTTATCTGTGAATGCATTTTTGTGTGTGAGTCATCCACTGAGAGCAAATCCACAGCACAGACAGAACAAGTGCTACGACTACCAAATTTCAAAGTGTATCATGTTTTTCCACCATCTGTTGTTCACGATTCCCAGAACTGTATTTCATAAAACTTTTCAAATTTAAATTTACTGTGTCAACTTATGAAATAATACAAAGGGGGACACTTGATTTCTTTTAATTTAACTCAAAGTTTCTCTAAACAGGGCATTGAATTGGGACATTATTTTTGTTCAGTGAATAAAATTCAAAGTGAAGAATATGAAGACATAGAAACGTGATTAGACCCCTAATTATTTCAAAGACGAAAAGTCCAGTGAACACATAAGATTTACTTCATATTTCATATTAAGCTCAGTCACTACAAACAGAAATAAAAAAAATAGCCTCTTTTCTCAGCTTCACCCAGTATAAAAAATGAAATTCATCTATATCTAAAGCGGTCACAAAATAAACTACCTGTTGAAAAGTAAGAAATGAATTTATACTGGTGAGTTGTACTACTTGGGCATTAATATTATACTTCCAAAAAGCCTCTGTTTGCCCACTCAGTAAAGATAGAGTATGCCAGCTTTTCAAATGAGCCAGTCTGAAATTTATAAGCTAGTGAGAATGCTTAAATGATTAACAGACCCTGCTTCCTCACTGAAATGTGGCCAGGGATATAGCACCTTCCCAAACTGTGAAATCAGTGAATCTCCAGTGGAACTTCTTAAAGGTATTGCAAATTTAGGAATGAATCCCGTACTTATTTACTCCACATGTACTTCTATCAAGAATAATCATATTGATTTTCCATAGGCAAGAAGATTCTGGATCAGCGTCCTACACTGAATATCATCTTTCATACACACAGCATCCTCCTCTACTCTCTCAGCAAGACAAATTCAAGATTAGTTAGTATTGATCAGTAGTGTACAGTTAGTCTTCAGCTTTGTTTCACTTTCCTTAATAAGGTCTTCACAAAATTTTTACCCTCTCTCAGTGATTAGAAAGACCACTGTGTTGACTTAATCGGTCCATTCTTTCTCATTGTGACTGCAGTTATTTTTTTTCTTTGTAGCAAATTAACTCTTGCATGATAGTTCTAACACTAAAAATCTGAAGATTAGTTCATCTGAGCTTTCTTCTATTACATCAATTCTCGGCACGCTTTCAGAGATAACTTTCTAGTCTTTTTTTACTTCTAGAGGTTGACTTTAGGTCATTTTATTTTGAAGCTAAAATTTCATTTTGCTTTGAATTCCTTCAGCTCTTTTTCAATATTTGAAGTCTTGTAGAAATCTTACCTGACAACTCACAGTAATTTAGCACTTCAGATTTTAGTTTTGCACAGTCTTTCATGTAATACCCAGAAAACCACAGCATTTTCCTGGGGTTCTTTTTGCATTATCATTGGTGCAGTTGCCCTACAGTTAAAAATCAAGACTCTTGTGGCAGAACAAATCAGTCTTCCAACCATAGAACACAAGAAAACAGAATGATGGTTTTCCTGTTAAGATTTAGAAGATTCATAGTGATTATAATAAAAGTGTAAGGCAGTCTTTCTTTCAGATGGCACAACTGATAACAGAATGCAACAAATGCACCTACGACTGTTCCGGAAAAGGTCGTTACCTTTTCAGAAAACTTTCCCCTTTGTTCAGCTTCTTTTCAACAGAAGGAAGAACAGCTTTAGAAGCATTCCAGTGGACTCTCCTTGGTGGAGGACAGCTGATGAGATAAGGAGAGATCACCACATTCTCTGTCTCTCTGCTGCTTCTCCCATTACAGGGTGTTTTCCTTATACAAAATACTGGCTCACATTTTGCTTTCACAGCTCAAAAAGCGGATTGTGAGATCATTTGCTATCTTTTATGAGTTCTTCCAGCAGAGGATGGAGAAGCCGACAGGAGTGCTGGGGATGCAGTGAGATATTCAAAGTAGAAGACAACTGCCTTGACTAAAAGAACACTGGTGTGGGAACAGTGCCACAGGCACACAGCACAGGACTAACGTGAAAACACGATGATTAATAGCTCCTAATAAGGTCCAAATGTTGCTCATACCCCACTGGTGTGCGAAGAGCAGCAGTGCCACTACTTTGCCCTTTGCTAAAGTAAACTTGTTAACAGCTTTTGCAAAGTAAATTGATTTGTTCCATATCTCCTTGCACCACTTCTCTACTCTATGTTTACTCTTGCTCCTTATAATCACAGAATCATAGAATCATAGAATGTCAGCGGTTGGATGGGACCTCTAGAGATCATCTAGTCCAACCCCCCTACCAGAGCAGGATCCTCTGGGGCAGCCACACTGGAACGCGTCCAGGGGAGTTTGAAAGTCTCCAGAGAAGGAGACTCCACAACATCTCTGGGCAGCCTGTGCCAGGGCTCTGTCACCCTTACAGTAGAGAAGTTTTTCCTTATGCTGAGGTGGAACTTCCTGTGTTCTAACTTAAACCCATTATTTCTTGTTCTATCACTGAAAAGAGATTGTCCCCTTCCTCTTGACCCCCACCTCTCAGATATTTATATACATTAACAAGATCCCCTCTCAGCTGTCTCCTTTCAAGGCTAAATTGCCCCAGTTCTCTCAGTCTCTCTTCACAGAGATGTTCAAGTCCCTTAATCATCCTCGTAGCTCTCTGTTGGACTCTTTCCAGTAGGTCCCTGTCTCTCTTGAACTGGGGAGCCCAAAGCTGGACACAGGATTCCAGGTGTGCTCTCATCAGGGCAGAGTAGAGGTGGAGGAGAACTTCCCTAGCCCTGCTGGGCACACTTTTCTCAATGCACCCCAGGATCCCATTGGCCCTCCTGCCCACAAGGGCACGTTGCTGTCCCATGGACAACTCACTGTCCACTAGGACTCCAAGGTCTTTCTCCATGGGGCTGCTTTCCAGCAGGACGTCCCCTAATCTGTACTGGTGCCTGCCTACTGGTGATCCTGCTCTGGCAGGGGGGTTGGACTAGATAATCTTTGAGGTCCCTTCCAACCTCTAACACTCTGTGACTCTGTTATTTCTCCCCAGATGCACTTGGAGTCTCCTTCTTTGGAGACATTCAAAACCTGCCTGGACGCATTCCTGTGCGATCTACTGTAGGAGATTCTGCTCTGACGGGGAGGGGGTGGACTAGATTATCTTTTGAGGTCCCTTCCAACCCCTAACATTCTGTGATTCTGTGATGCACTTGTCCTTTTTGAACTTCATGAGGTTCCCCTTTGCCCAGCTCTCCAACCTGTCCAGATCTCGTTGGATGGCAGCACAGCCTTCCAGTGTGTCAGCCACCCCTCCCAGTTTCATATCATCAGCAAACTTGCTGAGGGTGAACTCTATCCCCTCGTCCAGGTCATGGATGAAGACATTGGACAAAGCTGGACCCAGTACTGACCCCTGGGGAACACCACTGGCCACAGGCCTCCAGCTCGACTCTGTGCTGCTGATCACAACCCTATGAATTCTGCTGCTGAGCCATTTTGCAGTCTACCTCACAGTCCAATCATCTGTCCTTGCTTGACCTCTGCAGTATCACTACATCAGTTCTATGACCTTATTATTCTTTCTTTCTTTGTAATATTTCCTTTAAAAAAAACCCATACCTTTGTGATTTCATGAGTACCTTTCAGCATTTCATTGCCATATTTTCCTTTAACTCTCTAACAAGTCCTGTAATTACTCCTTTCTGAGTTTCTTTTTTGGATTTCTTATTTTGTCTGATACTGACTCTAATGTATTCAAGCCTTCTTGTAGTGTCAAAATAATGTAAGAAACTGCATTCCCTGTATAATTAAATCTAACAGAAATCTAAGGGAACCTATCACCGGGTCCAGTTAATCAGCACTCAAAATGCTGATAAGTAAACTAGAATAGCTAAGTTTCAAAGTCTTAAATTTAATAAATATTTAATGAAAATGTTTTTTAATGTCTTTTTTACTTTGGACATCTACTGGTTATACTGCCTTACAAACATACACTTAAAACATACTCATAAATTCCTCAAGAGAGAATTCTTATTCTTTCCTGCAAAGGGATTTTTTTTCCTCAAAGTAGGTCTCATGTTGAATAGCAGATGCTGCTCAAGGCTGGACTGATTAGACAAGGTAAAGCAGGAAAAAGAGGACACACAGGTGCAATGGGAGAGGAGAAACTCTAGTGAACTTGTAGGAAGCCTGAGAAAGTCTTTGGGCAGCTGAATAAAGGAACAAAGAATGTGAGAGTGGACAGGAGGTAGGGAGGAGATATTGTCTCTGGGCAAAAGGGCAGGAAGCTGAGAGAAAAGGATGAAGAATGTAGTTCTCAGTGCTAGAAAGGTTCACAGTGTTTTTTCTTTGGAGGAAAAAAAACAGGTGTCAGATTAGCCAGACCACAAACCCCCACTTTTATTGGAGGTTTCTGTGTGATGATATGAGCATTAACATTTATAACAGGATGGTCATTAATAAGTGGTAACTTGGTGTAACAACAGACAAGCTAACAAATACTCTCTTCTGGAAATCATACTACCTTCACTTAGCCAAGCTGATCCCTTAACAGCAGGGACATATTGTGGAGGAAAAACTGAAGCAATTCTGAAAACTTGTGCTGATATTGCCTTTGTTTCTGTGCCTTTCACCAGAGGAGGAACAGAGTAACTTGACGTCACCATTTAAATCACATGAAACAAAACATATCAGAGAGAGATGGACAGTATAATAGAGAGAGAAAAGAAGTAGAATTATCTGGTTTTCACATTATTTGACTTGAAAGCAATTTGCTTGTATTTCCCCTTGACAACAAATTTCAATTTTATCAATTCTAATTTTTGCTGAACCTTGTCGGGAGGCTTTCTCTTTGACACCTAGATATGAGATGGGAAGATACAGAAAAATCCTGTCTACAGATGTTCAGCAATTCTTAGGAAACAGTTGAAATCTGAAGAAAATTGGGCAGCATTCTTACCATTGGTTTGAGTCAAGACCATCTTTTGAGCTGTGATATACACAGAATAGCCAATGATAATAACAAATAAAGATGAATATAAAAAATAGCTTTTTTTTTTCTTCCTTTTGTAACTTAACTAGGTTGGCATTGGGCTACAGTTAATATTAGGAAAGCCTCCTGATAAGCTTCAGCAAAAATTAGAACCAATAAAATTGAAATTTATAGTCAAGAGGAAATGCAAGCAAACTGCTTTCAGGTCAAATCATCTGAAAATATATCTCTGATCTAACAAAATGGAAAACACAATTAATTTAATATATTTTTGTAGGAGGTATCATAGACAAAGTTTTATCAAAAAATTCACCTTGGAAAACTTTATTACAAAAGCATCTTGGAGATCCTAGTATAAGTGCATAGAAAGATACGATCTTGTAGTTCTCAGCCTGTCACATCGGGAACTCTTTTTGTCTGAACTATTACTCAACAGAAACAGGGGTGAAACTTAGGAAGGCAGTTGGCAAATGAGAGAATGCACACAGTCAAACCTATAAAACCTTGTCTGTGTAAAAATGACTTGCAATATATTTATATAATAAAATAAACATATAATTAAATGCCAGCCAAACTCATCTGCCCCAAAGCCATCATTAATTTAATATAATTTAATACACTTGCTGCTGCATGTTTATCAATGTTTTCAGAATTTCATAAAATATGCATGTTCTGAAGTTGCTAATTGGCAAGTGAAAGGCTTTTCTTTCATTACTTATTGAATACATTCTTCTCCTGAACTGGTTCTAATTAAGGAAGGGCTTAGCATTGTACCTTCATGAACTGTGCCATAGCCCTTAGGTAAAACTGTTCCATATGGGTAATTTTGTTACTCTCTTTTCTGTTTCATAGTGGTCCCAGTTTTGTTCCTGCACGTGCATTGCTTACTGTTTTAATTACAGTTTTTATCATGCACTGCAACAAGTATTACAAGTCATGAATCACGGACTATATAGATATGCTTAAACTCTCCCCTAATCATGGAAAAGCACGGGGTCCCTCCACTCTTATTGCCTAAATTCATTGTTGCACCCTTCCATCATGTCCATCTGTATGTCCTGCTTTTCTTTGTTTTGTAACATTGCTGCATGGAAGGGCTATTTGGAGACGGAAAGTGAAAGGGTCAGGGAGCTGTAATGCAACCAGACATATTTGGGCTCTTTTCTCATACCCTAATTTAAATGTAACATATTCTGTGATGTGCTATGCAAACACAGATCCCAAACTACCTAAAAGTTTACGATCTAAGTGTAAAAAGATGCACAGAATACTGGTGGTACAAAAAAAAGAGGTGGGCAAACACAAGGAACCAGTGACACGCTATTCAGCGAGCGATGCCAAACAAGACATTGGAGGAGCACAATCACGTGGCTCCGTTTTGGTAGAAATGATGAAAAGAGCTGTCAGTAACTTCTGGAATAATCAACTTGTTCTTATTAATACTCAATGCCATGTTTTAGGTAATTTCTTCACAAACATCTTCTCCTCATAGATGTAATATCTTGCATGAAAGCATCCAGAATGAAATACGCTGCATAAATGTGCAGGTGGGAGCTTTAATTCTTCTCCCAGCCCTCCCCACAGCCTCTTCCAGCCTCGCCTGGTGCACGATGGGCACCCTGGGCCCTGACATTGCTGTGGCCCCACTGTAGTGCACTACTCGTAGCTGTGTGCCACAACTGCATAACTTCATATCAGTAACAGAGCTATAGGATCTGCTCAAGCTTGGGAGCTGACATGTTTTGGCTTATTGCTTGGAGTTAGGGAGAAAAAAAAAAAAAAAAAAGAAAAAAAATCAAATTAAGTTGACCAAAAAAGCTCTATCTACTAACCAGTGAAATACATTCAGTTAAACTCTGCTAACAAAAAGCAGAATTTTTAAACTAACCGAAGAGAGTAAGAAATAAAGAATACTATCTTACTCCCACTGAAATAGGGCTACTACTTTAATAAAATTCTGGGCATACAGAAGGAGATGGTGCCGGTAAGTGATACAGTGAATGGAAGAAAATTTTGTTTTGCACTTACAGACAAGAAAGAAAACAGCAATGGGATAAGAATTTCATTTCTGGCATAAGCAAGACAGGTCAAGGACAAATCACTGACACAGAGTGCACAGTGAGAAGTGTGAAATGTGCCTCAAAAATAAAGAATATGTAGCTGGAGAAGCACAATTCAACCCGTTAGTTTCCTATTTGCCTTTTCATTAGAGAAGAATGATTCCTGGCAAAGATGGATTAGATTCCTTGTTCTCTTTCCTGGTGAGGACTGAAGAGAAAGTAAATGGATTCTTTTATTGTAGCTAAACTTACACAAATGAAAAGTAGAAAGAAAAATAAGTCATGTTTCTGTCCATACAGTGAAAGTGAATGAAGAAGCATGCCCTTTTGATGATCTCCTCCTCTGTACTTGGCAAGGGACGTTTGTTTTCATTATTTGATAAAGTCACTTCAGGAATAAATTGCCTTCTTCTCAAGTCCATTAATAACTATTTAGAAAAATAACGTGAACTGAAAATCCCACATCTAGTACCTGCATGCCATGAATCAAACTAGTTAATTCAGAGCTGTCATATCTTTTCCAATTTAAGAAACAAGAGCAGAATCAGAACAATAGCGAAACAATAGTGAAATACTGCAAAACTGCAGTCACCTGTAGTTCTGTGAAATCTAGTCAACTATATTTAAATTGAACCAGCATTAAAAGGGTTCCTGGAGTTATTATTTCAATTGAATGAATAACAATTTACTCATTTAGTTGTGTTGTGCTAACTCCAGAAATGCCAGTCACGAAGCAGAACTTGATTATCCTGGCACTTCACAAGCACAGAACAAGATGACACTTTCAAGGTGCTGAGAGTAGCATTAATGTAAGTTTGAGAAACATGTACAGCTGCAGTTTGATACACCTACGCTGCCTTTCAGCACAGTCCTGAGCTGCTGGGAGTGTGGTAACCATAACACTCAGAAATAGTCCTCATGCACCGCAAGCTCGCTTCTCTCCTTATTCAATGCTAGTGGCAAATTATACTGCCCCGTTGTTCAGTTGTGCTGTATGCATTTTTAGCTGCTGAAGTTAAAAATGCATAATTCAGCCACCTGCTCAGGTGACAGAGAGCACGACTGTGGTTTCACATGGCCTGAGGAGGAGTGTAGAAGATACTGTAATGCATCTGGGGCAGGTGTAGATTCAAAATCACAGTCTAGCCCTGGAGCACCAATTTACTATTTGATGCATTCTGCATGCAAATGAGGATTTGATCTGTCCTGTTTATCCCTGTAGATAGGTTTTAAAATAAGGAATCTCACAGTGATGTCTATGAGCATATTCCTCAGAATCACAGGAAAAGAGGGCCTGGGTTTCTGAGTTGAGCCCTGTGGCTGCTGCAGACACTTTTACAAAGTAATCTCTTTCACAAGCTCGTCAAGCTCTATGTCAAAAATCACTCCTACTGGAAAGCTATACTGCAAAGTCAGTGTTAGGAGAGACGTCTAATGGTTCTGAAGGTTAGTAACTTTATTCATTTTTCAGCCTAAATTTATACATGGTCAATTCAGACTCGTTTGTTATTCTGCCAGAAATTTTCTTTGATCTACCTAATTATCTTCCCTCTCTGATTTTTTAACTTTAAGCATATTTTCAGATGGCAATCATCTCTCTGTCTTTGCTTTTCTAGACTTAATGGGACAAGTATTTAGGCTCTTCTCAGAAGTCAGTCTATTACCTGCACTATTCTAGTAGCTATTTCCTGGATCTATCTTAATTTAAATTAATTTTAACACAGGAAACAAACCAGACAAAAATGCAATATTCCAATATACCTAATGATACTTTGGCTTATAGAATCACAGAATCATACAATCATAGAATCATAGAACGGCCTAGGTTGGAAGGGACCTTAGAGATCATCTAATCCAACCTCCCTGTCATGGGCAGGGATGCCTCTTGACCAGGTTGCTCAAGGTATCATCCAACCTGGCCTTGAACATCTCAAAGGAGGAGGCATCCACAACCTCTCTGGGCTATCTATTGCAGAGTCTTGCCACCCTTGAACTGGAGAATTTCTTCCTGTCTATTCTCCTTTAGCTTAAATCCATTTCCTCTGTCCTATTGCTGGACACTCTTGTAAAAAGTCCATCCCCATCCATCCTGTAGGTTCCCTTCAGGTACTGGAAGGCAGCTGTTAGGTCCTCCCGGAGTCCTCTATTCTCCAGGCTGAACAATCCCAGTTTCTATCTGGACCAGAACTGGATGCAGTATTCGAGGTGGGGTCTCACAAGAGCAGAGTACAGGGGGAGAATCACCTCTCTTGATCTGCTGGCCACAATCCTCTGGATGCATCCCAGGATGCTCTTGGCCTTTTTCACCGTCCCTGGAGGTTTTCAAACTGAGATTGGACATGGCACTTAGTGCCATGATCTAGTAAAGACACTGGAGTTGGCCCAAGAGTTGGACTTGTTGATCTCTGAGGTCTTTTCCAACACAATCGATTCTACGATTCTATGATTCTATGAGCACCCTTCCAGCTCATGCTGAGCTTCTCTTCTATCAATATCCCCAAATCCTTCTCTTCAGGGCTACTCTCAACCCACTCTGTGCCCGGTTTGCCGTTGTGCCTGGGACTGGCCCGACGCAGGTGAAGGACCTTGCACTTGGACTTGTTGAAGCTCATGAAGTTTGCACTGGCCCATTTCTCAAGCCTATCAAGGTCCCTCTGGATGGCACCTCTTCCCTCAAGTGAGTCCACGGCACCACACAGCTTGCTGTCGTCGGCAAACTTGCTGAGGGTGCACTCAATGCCGTCGTCCATGTCGCTGACCAAGATGTTGAACAGCACTGCACCCAGAACAGATCCCTGAGGAACACCGCTTGTCACTGGTCTCCATGTGGACATCGAGCCGTTGACCACAACTCTTTGAGTGCGACCTTCTAGCCAGTTCCTTATCCACTGAGTGGTCCATCCATCAAGTCCATGTCTCTCCACCTTAGAGACAAGGATGTCATGTGGGACAGTGACAAATGCTTTGCACAAGTCCAGGTAAACGACATCCATCACTTTTCCCATGTCAATCATTGCTGTAGTTTTGTCATAGAAGGCCACCAAATTAGCCAGGCATGTCCTCATTGGCCACCCATGTTGGCTGCCACCGATTACCTCATTATTTTTCGTGTGCCTTAGTACAGGTACATAGGTTTAATATCTCTTCATATCTTCAGGAAATACTTCCTTGGTATTGCTAGGCCTGCGCATATTTTCCGGTTTGTCTTTTTCTACAACTACTTAACATTAATTTACTTACATGAAACTACTTCATGAAAATCTTTTTCACCTCTGTCAGTTAATGAGCTTTATACAGCATAAGTTCTTGTTCTTAGTTACATGTACTTAACATATGACATACCACTTGGTATGATTAATTGCCTTTCTTTTATATCATTGACCTCATTAGGACACTTACATTCTCCTCAAACTGAAAATTCTTCCCAATTCTGTGGCATCAGAAAATTTCACTGACATACAGTGTGTCAAGTAGAAACATTTTGTGCCAAGATCATCACTAGATAAAATGCATCTCAAGAACCATCCTAGAGGCCTCATTTAACAATCCTCCAACCTGCTAGTTACTTCTTCAGAGCAATCCTTGCTGTTTCCCTTAAAAACAGGTATCATCCATTTCATAGAATTTTTACTAATGCCCTTGTTCTCCAGTGTAATGCTTACTATGTTTAAGTCAAGAAAGGGAACACAGATTTTCTTTTCCTAGGAAGTCAGTTACAAAAAAATGTATCAAATTAATCTGGTGTAATCTAGCTTTTCTGAACTGTGTTGAATTTTATCAAATTTTCCATTTATTTCCATGACCTAAATATGAGAGAACATTGAAAGCTGTTCTAAATTTAGCATGGTATTTAGCAGAAACTATGGGTTACAACACATTTTCTTTTTTCCCATTACATGAACTTGCTACATTCTGCTTCAAATGTGTGACTTGATGGATGTATTAAAAAAAACTGTATTTAGTTTATTTAAAATTCTTGAAAGGAAGTCACCTACCCTCCACACAACTTAGATGCATTTCGGAGTCTTGAAGTTTTCCTTGCCCATACATTTTATTCATAAGCAATCTGCTATTTCACCTTTCACAATAATGGTCCTTAAGAAATATGGGGTCAAAGTACTAGTTTGAAGATGGTGCAAAACCAATCACTGTCTTCTTCTTACTAGATAATGTTCAAAAACTTATTTCCTGTTCTTTTTTTATTTGGAAAATTTTAACTGTTCAAAATTATATTTTTAATAAGGTCTTTCATCTTGACTTTTGCCAATTCTCACTTTTGTCTAAAATACTGACCTCTCAGAAGTACATATTGCTACAGGCCAATCCTTTTTTCTACTCTTAATATTCAAGTAGAAATAACTTTTCTTCCACTTAAGGCCCAGTATCCATCTTTACAGCTTTGTTCCCCACTAAGTTGCAAAACTCATTTGAAGTTTTTAGAAGTCTTCTCCATTTCAATGTTCACCTCCACAACTTAGCTCAATAACTGGTTCCTAGAGCTCTCCTTTCATACACTGAGAAAATAAATTAAATATTTTCTCCTAATTTAAATAATTGATTTGATAGGACTTGGTCCTAAGTTTTTTGCTAAACTCAGATCTTCTATGAGATCTTAGAATCATAGAATGGTTTGGGTTGGACCTTTAAAGATTATCTAGCCCAAACCCCTGCAGTGAGCAGGGACATCTTCAACTAGATCAGGTTGATCAGAGCCCTGTCCAAACTGACCATGAATGTTTCCAGGGATGGGGCATTTATCTGGACAACCTGTTCCAGTGTTTCACCGCTCTGATCGCAAAAAATTTCTTGCTTATATATAGTCTGAAGCTACCTTCTTTTAGGTTAAGACCATTATCCCTTGTCCTCTTGCAACAGGCCTTGCTAAAAACATTGTTCTCATCTTTCTTATAGCCCCCTTTCAAACACTGAAGGGTCACTACAAGGTCTTCCCAGAGCTTTCTCTTCTGCAGTCTGAAGAACCTCAACTCTCTCAGCCTGTGAGAGGTGTTCCAGACCTCTGATCATTTTTGTGGATGTTAATCATTTTTGTCGTCTTTATTAGCAAGATCGAAATTATTACCATTTCTTTCGTTTCAGTCACTATCTGGTAAAGAAATATATTGGCTATGAAATCAAGGCATATGTAGTATCTGTTATTAGCACAACATTTCGACCAGAGAGAGAAGTTATGTCTCTTGTAACTGTACAATCCTCAGCATTATTTCTCTCTGTAATGAGAAATACTAAAACTGAAAAAAACTATCACCTAATTCAGCTAGAATATGAGAATATCAAGAAGGAAAGTCATGGTGTTACAGATCAGAAAATAATTACCATACTAACATTAGTCTGTGTAATTTTAAAGATCAATAACACACTAGAATGAGGCTAAGATAAGTGCATAAAAGCTAAAAAACCCATGGGCCATTTTTGCCATCGCATACATGAAAAAAATAATATTTATAAAATATCTGCATAAAAAAATACACAAATACGATATTGTCGATTTGACCAGAAAATCAACATAGAACAAAGTGTCTGCCTGCTGTGGTTTCTGTGAGTTACTCACCCCATCAATACCAGGCTGAAGGATTTTAAAAACCTTTTTTAGTTGTTTGCATTTATGAAACTACATTTATCAGTTCTATCAGCAGACAAAGTAAGACAATTAGCCTACATCACTCTCTTTATTAGGGCCAGATCCAAAATCCATTAGTGACTGTGAAGAGCCTCCTATCGACTTCATAGGGCTTTGGGATAAACTTATGAGTGTGTGCCTAAAGCAAGACGAACATGCCATCTGTTGTTTTCTTCTTTCTATTGCCTAGCCATTCTTTTAGAATTTCTGGTGGACGCCTTTTCCTTTTTTTTGTATTTTGCTTTATTCCCCTCCTCCCCCACCCCAGCTTCAGTAGCATTCTGTTCTTCATTACCTCTCCAAGTTAAAAACATACAGGATGTCGCTCTTTCTCTAGCTTCTTTTCATAATGTTTTCAGGTTATAGCATACTTTCTTTGTTAAATGGCCACATACTACTGCACTAGATCAAGCAAACAGCAATGCAGCCTTCTCTCGTACAAATATAAAAAAAAGGACACTGGTTTGGGTTAGCATAAAGAAAACACAAGTTAATTGGTTGAATTTGGTCAGACTGCAAGTTTAAAAGAAATGTTACTTAATTCTACTGTACACAATACTACTGCTTCACTGGGCTTTTTTCAAGGAAAACTATTGCTAAGTGCTTTATTAGATAACTGATGCATTACAAAGACAAAATGAATGAGAGAAAAATAAATGAAGAAGAAAGAAGACACGGAAGAAAAGTTACAGGTGCTTTTCTATGCCTTATGGTGCTAGAACTAAATAATTAGAAAGAGTGGTTTCTCTATATTTTTAAGTTTGTATACTGCTTTAAATTATTCCCTGGGTTAATGTCTACTTTCTCAATATCTCCAGAATAATTAACTATTTTATCAAGAAATTACTGCTACAACAAAATGATGTAGGAATGACTTACTTTTTCACTCAGTCTTGCCTGTGTCTAATGCCTTCAAACTTGCTTCCCAGCAGCAGCACAAGGAATTCATACTCTACCTTGCAGCACAGAGGTGTTCACTCAAAAAACACAAGAAAAAACTCATGAAAGCAGCTCCCTTTTTCTGCAGCAGTCCCTTCAAATTGATGTTGACATCATTCTTGCCACCGATCAACTAAATGACAAACGTCTAATGACTGGGTTCTTCCCAGTATAAATGTTAGAGATCCCAATTGTTGCGTGATGGGGATATGCTGCCCTTTCTTACATCCAAAGAGAACTCTTATATATGCTTTCCTTGCAGCACTTTTGTTTTGAAGCCTACACCATTGTCTGTGATGCAAACGCTGTGACCTTCAAATCCCTGAAATGCTTTGCAGTGCACTTTTGAAAGGCCTCGCTGTTGCAGGGGAGGTTTGGATCAGTTGTTCTGATCAATGCAACAGCACATGTAATTTCCCAAAAGTGCTCTGGATATTGCCAGAAACTGAAAATTAATCTGAACAGTGTCCCAGATGTGTTCAGGTTGGAAATGTCAGAAAGAAAGACTTAGATCCATCTGTTAAAATTTCTAGCAAGATTAGTCTGGCTGGTACTACTGCATGCTAGAAATGATGCAAATGAGGATAGACTTATTTAGAAATTAAACCAAAAGCATATTTCTTCAGATCAGGATTCAGTAAACCAAGTATCGTATATAGCAACCTGAATAACAAATTTAGCAAATCTTTGGAGTACTAAAAAATATCAGCTCTTCAAGAAGAGATAATCCATTGCAACTAGAAATAGAGTGAGACCTGAGATCCAGTTTTGTACCCACTCACTGAGCTCACCCCTGATGTTGTATCTGGATTTTAGATTGAAACTTTTCAAAATGCAAAATGTCCTAGGAGTCCCTGGAAGCAGTTGGCAGTCTCTCTGGGAAAGATCAAGACCCTTGCCTAGAGAAACAAGTTGCCTCTAATCTGGAATATTGTGTCCAGTTCTGGGCCCCTCAGCTCAAGAGAGACAGGGAACTGCTGGAGAGAGTCCAGCGCAGAGCCACAGAGATAATGAAGGGAGTGGAACATCCTCCTGATGAGGAAAGGCTGAAAGAGTTGGGTCTCTTTAGCTTGGAGAAGAGGAGGCTGAGGGGTGACCTCATAAATGTTTATAATATGTCAAGGGGGAGTGTCAGGAGGATGGTGCCAGGCTCTTCTCAGTGATGTCCAACGACAGGATAAGGGGCAATGTGTACAAGTTGGAACATACGAGGTTCCACAAAAATATTAGAAAAACTTTTTCACTGTGAGGGTGACAGAGCACTGGAACAGGCTGCCCAGAGAGGTTGTGGAGTCTCCTTCTCTGGGGACATTCAAAACCCGCCTGGACGCGTTCCTGTGTGACCTACTGTAGGTGATCCTGCTCTGGCAGGGGGGCTGGACTTGATGATCTTTAGAGGTCCTATCCAACTCCTGACATTCTGTGATTCTGTGATTCGGTGTAATCTGTTGTCTCCCTGGTCCTGATAACCATGAATTCCTTCCTTCACAGCAGCTATTCTTTTTTCTTGATCCTCTGAAAGGAAGGCTCAAGCATCTCCGTATCACATGGATGCAAGCCCCCTGGGGAAAACCATACTTTCTGAGGAAACAGAAACTTTATTCATAGCTCCCCAGGTTAAGAAGATCTTAATCACCCATGCGTCCACCTGAATAGTGAGATGGGAACACATAGGCAGCTTTCACATGTCTTCCCTCCCTATTAAATGAGCAGGTTCAGAGTGCCGCTGGGAAATCAAACTCGTTAAGTGACTCAAACCCAGAGACATCATGTTCATGAATATGGCTCTAGCTGAAAGACAGCAGTGATCTCTGAGCAGCAGCACTCCCAGGAAAGCAAAAGAGTGGAATGAAGGTCACTGTCATCAATGACAGCAAATTCCTAAATGCACACAGAGCCTGTGCTACCTAAATTGCTGTGCACTTCTTGAGAGTTGGAAACCTGCATTTCATCTTTGTGACTGTTTTGGCCATCTAAGTCACTTTATGAATCCAAGCCACAGTTATCTCCTTTAAAAAAATGGCAGTTCCCTTTCACCTAAATGTGGAGAAAACAAATTAATTATTATATTATCCAAGTGAATCACTGCCTTTATTAGAGGACTTGTTAATATCCTAGAAACATAAATAATATCCTCTAAGGTAAAACTTTGAGATGTTTTATATTCACTCATGATTTCTACCACTACTTTTTGTTCAGAGAAGTAACAGCCTTTCTACTAATTCATCTCGGATAGTTATTTACAAATCAAGTACATGCAGGATAAACAGATGCTCTGGAATCCTTTATTTTTTTGAAAACCTAATTAAAAAAACAACACACACTAATCTTGTAAACCAATTTACCAGCTATCTTCACAGATGCATAACTTTTTTTTTAACTTATTATTAAAAGTATTTATATAGCCAATTCTTACACTGTAACACCTTCAAAAAATTATTTTTTTTCCTGAGGTAAGAAGGAAAGAAAGTAATTATCACCAGATTTTAAAGACCTCTGAAAGATAGGGTTTCAGAAAGATAGAGGTAAAACCAAACCAAAATAAACACACTCGTTGGCAACAGAAGAAAGACAGGAAAATATTGCATTTATATTTTGATGGCTTTGTCCAGGGTATCCGTGGTCACACATTGTCTTTACATTTTTGTTATTCTAAAATTTTAAGTAGGAGAGGGGATTTGGGGCCATTGCGATTTTGATGAAAGTTATAGCAAATTTTACAGGTCCAGTTCTGTTTTCAACTTGAGCTTTAAAAATGTTGCTTTCTCTCTCGTAGGCTGCAAATCTGAACGCCACCTCAAATTCACCTGCAGCTAAGCCCGTCTGGTGTGGAGTTTTTTTGCTCCACCATTTTCAAGGTCCTCCTAATTTCTTTAACGCTTACTTTTTCACCGTGCACCTGACCACTGGGATTTTTTTTTTGTGGTGTTTTTGGACACTGTTGTACTTCAAATGTGTTACTATGCAAGGAACTTTAAACTAACATTGACTCTGTGGGGTACAGTGGAGCACACTGATTCTATTTAGCATTACAGTCCTGCCAATGTATTGTTGCACATTTTACTGTTGAGAAATAGGGAATGTCATTGCGCTCCTCTTAGTGCAGCTGGCCTTCAGGATCCGGCTTGGATGAAGCACTGTGCTTCATTATTCACTTTGACTTGTGCATTTTTCATACACGCAGTCTGTTTTCCAGTGAACCAAGAACTTTTGTATCTATAAATCACTTCTGTTAGTCATGTTGTCTAGAGAGTAGATTTACCTAAGAAAACACAACACAAGCAAAAGTACAGCAGAATAACATAACAGGAATCAAAATCAAACAATTTCTAAAGCACACATTTGTGTCCCATGACAGCTGTTATTGTTTTTATTTCCTCTTCAGGTAGGCTGCTTTTCTCTAAAGTTTATTTCTATTTTAAAATTTTGTTTATTTCAAATGTGTGTTACTTAAACCACTTCTTCTTGGCAATTGTTTTTACCGAACAGATATTTTTCACAAATACATTATTTCGTCTTTGCTCTTACAGAGCTTTTTCTCTACCTCTCCACCACTATATAGGCATATTTGAACAAGCTGGGGACGATTTTACCTGACGGCTTCAAAAAACATATTAAAAAATCAAGCTGGTCATACAGCATTCAGCCTCCGTTTATGAAGACTGGTTTCCAGTGAAGACACTCTGTTATATCATCTGGTAAACATGAAGAAATTACCAGGCTGATCTCTATTGACTGGTCACCATTACAATGATAGCATTTAACAGCAGTCATCATGATATAGCACCTGAAATACACTGTTCCTCAGAGCAAGCATATAAAAACATTTAATATACAAATACTGTTTTGGAAAAATGTCACCTTTTAAATTATGTCCAAGTAGGTAATCAATGCCTCAAAGTTAATCTAGTCAGAGGACACAGCTGGATCATTTACCTTGAACTCCTGACTAATTTAGGCTGTTGGACCTACTTAAATCATCTCTAGAGAAAAATATCACTTAATTCCACAATGTCTCTTCCTTGTGCAGAGCAATGACTGTAGATAGGAGACAAAAGCCAGGACAGGCCTTGCAGTTTCCCTTCTCCTTACAGAGGCTGAGCACACATCTGTCTCCTTGCATTCCCCAAGCACTTACTTTTTTCAAACAACAGCCCTAGCTTTAATGCCTTCTTAACTTAATGTCTTCTACTTTTCATAAAGCAAAGGAAGGATGGCAGTAAAGGTTGCCATGGTGTTTCTGAGCATTTGTCTTGCCTTGCTGATCTCTCAAAAATATTCTACTTACATAGCTCTGTGTCACGTGTGTACGCTGATGTGGCTGAACCTGACCTTAGTCACCAACATCCTGCTGGGTCCCTTGTCCTTCCCTAAATGTCCATTTTTGCCCTTTATCAGATTGGTTAGTGTTTGACAACCTTGTCTGCATTCATTAATACTCTCTCCTTCTTAGTACTTATATTACGCTCCTTTTTTTTTTTTTTCTATCAGCTGCTGTCTTTCTTGCTGCTTAACACCCTTTTGCCTTCATTAAAACTTTCATCCAGTCCTTCTCATTTGTCATTGCTGAAATATTAACATATTTATGTCATCTTAACCTGTCTAAATTCAACATCAAACCATCAGCTCCTTTTATCTCCTCTCAGGTTGAAGAACACTCTGTTAAAGGTTATTTCTCATTTAAGTGCATATTTTCTCTGACCAAGTCATCACTTAATTTCCTCCCCAAGAAGCTAAATTCGTGAAGATTCCTGTGTCTCTCACTAAGAGGGTCTGTTTTCCAAAGTCACAATAACCCTCAAAGCTCTCTCTAGAGACAATTCAGTTATCATGATCTTTTTCAAGTAGAATTAAGCATGATATTCCAAAAGTTTTACATGTCAGCCCTCAAATCCTGCTGTATTTCATATCCCTAAATCCATCCTGAGTCATGAACCTAAGGTCTTCGCTAGACCTTTGGCTACTACTCCAGACTCAAAATTTGTGTTTGGTTGATGACCAGCCAAGGAGGTCCAGATTCAATGATTTCCAGGCAGAATTCCTTGATTTCACTCAGAGGTTGTATTCTCTTTCTTGACATACTACAAGGACATGGACAAGCTGGAACATGTCCAGAGAAGGGCCACAAGGGTGATTAGAGGGCTGGAGCATCTCTCCTATGAAGACAGACTGAGAGAGTTGGGGTTGTTCAGTCTGCAGAAAAGAAGACTCAGAGAAGACCTTATTGCAGCCTTCCAGTATTTTAAAGGGGCCTACAAGAAAGCTGGTGAGGGACATTTTAGGATGTCGGGCAGTGACAGGACTAGAAGGAATGGATTAAAGCTAGAGATGGATCAATTTAGATTGGACGTTAGGAAGAAGTTCTTCCCCATGAGGGTGGTGAGACACTGGCACAGGTTGCCCAGTGAGGTGGTGGAAGCCCCATCCCTGGAAGTTTTTAAGGCCAGGCTGGATGGGGCTCTGGGCAGCCTGATCTGGTGGGGGATGTCCCTGCCCATGGAGGGGGGTTGGAACTAGGTGATCCTTAAGGTCCCTTCCAACCCTGACAATTCTATGATTCTATGATACTATGATATGACTTCAGTTTTGGTTAGTTTTCAATACCTGTGTTTTACCTAGTACAGACTAGCACCCTTTTCACTCAAATCTGTAATGATTATAGAATCATAGAATCGTATCAGCTGGAAGAGACCTAGAAGATCATCGAGTCCAGCCTCTGTCCCAGCCCTATCAACCTACTAAATGATTCCCCCCAACGCAACATCCACCCGTCTCTTAAACACCTCCAGGGACAGTGACTCAACCACCTCCCTGGGCAGCCTGTTCCAATAGCTGACAACCCTTTCAGTATGGAAATTCTTCCTAATATCTAACCTGAACCTCCCCTAGTGCAATTTAAATCCATTTTCCCTCATACTATCACTCTCCACTAGGGAGAATACCAACCCCCGCCTCTCTACAACCTCCCTTCAGGTAGGTGTAGAGAGCGATGAGGTCTCCCCTCAATCTCTTCTTCTCTAGGCTAAACAGCCCCAGATCCCTCGGCCTTTCCTCATACGACTTGTGTTCTAAGCCCTTTACCAGCTTGGCAGCTGCCTCTGTACCCTCTCCAGCATCTCATTGTCCCTCTTGTAGTGAGAGGCCAAAAACTGGACACAGCACTCAAGGTGAGGCCTCACCAAAGCCAAGTACAGGGGCATGATCACTCCCTGCTCCTGCTGACAACACCATTCCTGATCCAGGCCAGGATGACATTGGCCTTCTCGGCCACCTGGGCACACTGCTGGCTTGTGCTCAGCATAGAATCATTTAGGTTGGAAAAACCCCTCTAAGATCACCAAGCCTAACCATTAACCTAGAAATGCGAGGTCCATCACCCCATTTACCCTTTTTAAGCACTTTCACAATGTTAGCTCTTTTTCAATACATTTTAAATATATTGAAATTTTTTTGAAAACAGTGTAGGACAGATGCAGTTCAACTAACTCCTTTAGAAATCAGACAGGAAAATCAAGGCTCTAGCTCATTCTCCTAATTAAAGATAGTTTTGTGCTATATACATACAGAGTTGTATTAGAATCTAAGTCCTTGTTACATTCATTTATCTGATTTTCTTCCACCCAGTTAAACTAGCACTGAAGTTTCAGGAAGATCATGCTTTTCTTCAGCACATTTCAATAGATATTTCCTGCTGCTGGAAGAGACGAGTAATGGCATTGTTTAGAAGTGGAAAATCAGGGTAGACATTGATTTTTAATGGTTTTTGGTACTTTAGCTCAAAATTTATAGCTTGAAGCAGTTACAATTTCTTTTTACTGTAGGTCTACACACACAGGCACACACACTTGACTCACTCATTTCTCCCTCAGGCACATTATAACGAATACACCTGGAAATGTCATATTCCTTTTCTAAGCTTCCTCTCAGAAAGGCATTCTCCCACACTGGAATATTAAGAATAGATCTCTAGATTTCCCATAAGAAAGGTTAATATGAAATCTTTAAGCATATTTATTACAATGTAAGTTGCATAGGTACATTCCTCTAGGTATGATTTCAATATTTGGTGGTTTAATTATCTTACATGTTTATTGACAAAACAATGCGTAAGTATCTCACTGTGCAAGATAGCCCTATTTCTGTTTCAGAAATATAATAAAAATGTCTATTTGTCAAGTATTCATTTTATTTATTTTATAACTGCATTTCCCAAAGCAGTTTTGTATAAACTAGTTATTCATATTACATTTCTCACTCCTAAATAAATATTGCATGGACAAGTAATTAGTGCACATATTTCAGCATTTTCAAAAATTCAAGGGACGTTTTAAGATTATAAAATTATTATCTTCTCCATTTTTCCTAAACTTCTGTAAATTTTGCACTACCATAAAGACCCTTAACATCAATGGAATAGGTACTTTTTGCTGTGTACTCTTCAAAGTGGACTTCAAAAAGTAGGCTACCAAAGTACAGATTAGGATAGGACACCAAGCTGTGTGGTGCTGTGGACTCACTTGAGGGAAGAGGTGCCATCCAGAGGGACCTTGATAGGCTGGAGAAATGGGCCAGTGCAAACTGCATGAGCTTCAACAAGTCCAAGTGCAAGGTCCTTCACCTGGGTCGGGCCATTCCTGGGCACAAATACAAACCGGGCACAGAGTGGGTTGAGAGTAGCCCTGAAGAGAAGGATTTGGGGGTGTTGATAGACGAGAAGCTCAACATGAGCCGGCAGTGCGCTCATGCAGCTCAGAAGGCCAGCCGCATCCTGGGATGTATCAGGAGAAGCGTAGCCAGCAGGTCAAGAGAGGTGATTCTCCCCCTTTACTCTGCTCTTGTGAGGCCCCACCTCGAGTACTGCGTCCAGTTCTGGTGCCCCCACCGTAAGAGGGACATAGAACTGCTGGAGCGCATTCAGAGGAGGGCCACAAAGATGATCCAGGGGTTGGAGCACCTCTGCTACGAGGTCAGGCTGCTGGAGCTGGGATTGTTCAGTCTTGAAAAGAGAAGACTTCGGGGGGACCTAATAGCTGCCTTCCAACACCTGAAGGGACCCTACAGGAAGGCTGGGGAGGGGCTTTTTACGAGAGCGTTGACTGATAGGACAAGGGGAAATGGGTTTAAGTTGAAGGAGAATAGATTTAGATTAGATCTTAGGAAGAAATTCTTCAGTACGAGGGTGGTAAGACTTCGGAATAAATTGCCCAGAGATGTTGTGGTTGCCCCCTCCCTGGAAGTGTTCAAGGCCAGGTTAGACAGAGCCTTGAGTGGCCTGATCTAGTTGAGAGGCGTCCCGGCCCGTGACAGGGAGGTTGGATTAGATGAGCTCTAAGGTCCCTTCCAACCTGGGCCATTCTATGATTCTGTGAATCTATGGTTCTATGATTTTCATGTTACTTGTAGAGCTGGCCTGCTTTTCTGTGCTTCAAGTATCCCTATCAAGATATATGATAAAAAGACTAGGTAGATTATCATCATTAAAGTTAGGAAAAATATTTGCTTTTAAGGCATTATTTAACATTAGTAAAGATTAAATATACAAGCTAATGACTTATTTTAGTGCTTTAAAAATATATATTTGTGGGTTTCTTCCCTGTATAGTTTTAATTCCTGTTAAGTGAAAGTATGCTACTAGGAGCTCTCTTCCTCTTTGCAGGTGAGATATAGGAAATGTGTACTGTGCTCCAGTTACAACCAGTTAAACTCTCCAAAATTAAAAACCACTCAGAAAAATAAATTATTCACAGAATTCAGTCCGACTTTATATATCACATTAAGCTGCATCAGGTGACTTTCAAGCAATGCTTGAGACTCACAAGCTAGGTCAAATTCTCAGGGTTAAGCAGTATCTTGCAACACAAAACATGCATGAGCAGCCTACAATTGCTTTTTGACTACTTACAGCTTCAGCTTACCTGATGTTACCTTACTCATTTGACATTTAGTTGCAGTTTTAAACATAGGGACAAATTTGAGAGGAAATGGTCTATATAATATCATTACAAAGAATTACAAAGTGGGCCATTGCTCCTGCAAAACTATGTCGAGAAAAAGTTTATCAGATCAATTGTTGAATCCCTTTTGCTGAGAAAGAGCTTTCCTTCCTTTCACGGAGTCAGAAGGAAGCTGGATGATAGTTACAAGTGGAAGATAAATGATCTTCTGACTGCTTCAAAGATACCCGCTTAAGAACAGAAAATAACTGCAATGCTGCATCCAAAGAGCAAATTAGAAGTTTTCACTGTGATACTGTAGTACTATGTTGCGATGCACAGCAATGAAAGCTGTGGAATCCAGTCTGGGAAAGCTTATTTCCTCCTTTTGCCCTCCCTCTTATTTATCTTCATCTCTGCAATGTCATTCCCTACTGAAGTGGCATACAGATTCCTTGAGGTTGAATGGCTCTAATTTATGTATTACAATTGATTCCAAATTAATAAGAAAAATGAAAGGCAATTTTCTGCAACGCAAAACATTGCTTTTTCTGAAAAGTCAAATCCAGTACATCAAAGACTCCTTTTAAAAAGTCCTGCCTTGAAAATGACCATCTTTGCTGCAAGATGATTACTATCATCTCCAGAATGATTAATTTTCTACCAGTAAATTGAGGTTCAGCGTTCTAATTTATTTAAATGTACATAGCATTTTAAATCTACAGATTACTGGGCAATGCCTGTGGCAAAACTAAGGGAAATTGAGCTGAATCACTGCTTTTTAGCTCTATAGTTTGCCGTAGTTTTTTTCTATGTTGTTTTCTCAATCTTTCTGAAAAAGATTCCTACATACTTTCTTGGAAACTATAGCATTCCAGACACACATAATATTGCTTTTTAGTGTATACGTACCCTCCTATTAGTGCTCCTGGAGCTTTTACTCAGAAGCAGTATGCTCATTTGGAAGTCATACTTGCAGCTCTGCTCATTAGTGACTAGTGCGGATTGATTTGAAGTATTGCAGGGTGGGACTCTTGAGGTTGGCTTGAGTGATACACTTCGATTTGAACTAGTAGGCTTTTTACGCCAGTTTGGGAAAGCTGAACTTTGTGGATCATAATACCATTTTTTTTCTGAACTTGCTGGAAAATGGGATACTAACCAAGCACTCCAAACTCCCCTAAATCCATGCTAAACTCTCAAATCAATAAAAGATTTATTCTTGCAAAATTATAGTCTAATAACAGCAGAGATGCTAAGCTGAAGGGAAAAAGTCTGCTTTCCTGCATCAGCCTAGAGGACTAGGACAGAGTTCCAAAATATGCCCTATTTCACTGCGCCAATCTTTTTTTTTTTCATTAGACCAATGTTATCTACTGGACACTTAAGTATTGCTGTCAGAAACTGCAATATCGAGCAAGTTTAACTCTTCTGCAAAGTCTCTGCTAGCCCCTATGATAGGCACGTGCAAGTTCTTCTTGCCTGTCTAACGCTGTTATCCTGGGAGGGCACAAGACACCCCTGTGATGCTTTTTTCGCTCTCTCAATACCAAGGCAGCTTCAAAACCTGTGTTAGATCTACTCACTTTCCAAACATCAAAAAGGAATGACATAAAGCTTGGGCTTCATAAGCTAAATAGAGTGATATAATATAGTAAATAAGCTGAAAGGCCACATTCTAAAGAGCTACATCTAAAGTAAGGGCAATTTTCCTGCAAAGCCGTAAATAATACCAAAAAGCAGCAGAACTACTCACTGCAAATTATCTGGTGAGAGCAAGTGAGTTAGGAAATGAAAGACAATAAATGAGTGACATTACCTGAAAAATATAATGTCAATATACTAATAATTTAAAAGAAACAGCAGCAGAATGCTGCCTCTAGGCAGCTATGACTTGCACAAAATAGCTTCTCATATAATCGGTACCTCAAGGTCTCAGTGATCTTGGCAAAGTTAAAGGGATAACTTTCAAGTAGAGATGAACATGAATAATTCTTTTTCCTCTACTCACATACATGGTGTTTGAAGTCTTAAATAAATGTTGTTTACCTTTTCAACTTTTTGTTATTTTAAATATGAATCTACATCATTACTGCAGATTTTTTTCTGATGTTGATTTTTAATTTGTTTTTATCACTTTCACAATACTTTCTAGTATTGTGTTAATGCCTTCTTTCTAGTATCTGCATTTTCTACTGACATATTCTCCCTGAACAAATTCCCTGTGAGTTTTCAATGCAGTGTTCAAGTAACTTCAGGCTTGTGATTCAATATATTGGAGAATGCAATTTCTTTTACTCCTTTGGGAACAAAATGTCTCAGTGTGTCGAGTAATTCTTATTAAATTTAAAAAATGTATCAAACAATCTTCAATTTTCTTATGCTTGTGCACTCTCCAAAGCTGTAAATTATTTTGAAAATTTTAAAATATCATAGTGAGATTTCATAACTGAATATTCAGTTATTTAAAATTTCTCACACAACAGGAACACTCATAATCTTCCTTGGACCCGAGGTCTCACTGAAATGAATAGTGAACTTCCTATCTACAGAAATACCCAGAAACCACTAGATGAATTACTAAAACCAGTGAATACATAAATAGTAAAAAATAAATACACATATGAATAAAAACCTAATTCATAGCAATAAAACTATTCTTTGCCTTGAAAAACTTGAATCATTAAGTGTAAATGCATGCAATGTATTCTTTTCTATCTGAAATATAAGGCTAGCACACATGCATGGGATGTCGCATCCTTCACTGAGATAATGCCCTCAGGGGAGTTTAAATGGCATCACAGTGATAAATCCAAGGAAACACACTATTCTAATATAACTGAGTTAGCATCCATGAAATGTTTTTCAGACAGTTAGATTTAAAAGCAGGATTCTAAGATAACAATATGAAAATATGAATTTCTTTGATAGGCACCCGGAGGGAGCTAAATGTATAGTACTATTTCAGCTTCTTTTCCTAATCACAGTGCAGCAGATAATTTTTTCCCAAGTCACTTGCATCACTTTCCTCTCCTTTGTCTCCCTTTTTGTGGCTCTGCAGCTTTTCTGTTGTGAGCACTGGGATGAAAAGAGCTGCCACTCCCCAGCTGGGAAAGGATGCACCCTCTGCCCAGCTGTAGCAATGATGAATTACAGGGCAAGTCTTCCCTCTAAACAGAGGCTCAATGGAAAATCTATGTGCTCCTTTAGCATTTGCTCTCGATAACCCAGATTCTTCGGGCAGTGCATATTCTGAAGCAGTCCATATCATTCCTATCTGTAGAGGACATTAAAGAGATCAGTCTTCCTACATCCGTCTGGTTTTGGGACAACTGTGGGCAGCTTACCTGTCCCGCTCCACAACACTCGCAACATGTGGCAATGCAGGTGTTTTACAGCAATAACAAAAACCTTCAGCAAATAACATCAGTAAGACAGTTATACGGGTTTATTGAATTTCCAGTGCCAGAATTTGAATTTGGAGAACACAGAATCACAGAATCACAGAATGTTAGAGGTTGGAAGGGACCTCAAAAGATCATCTAGTCCAGCCCCCCTGCCAGAACAGGATCACCTACAATAGACTGCACAGGAATATGTCCAGGCAGATTTTGAATATCTCTAAAGAAGGGGACTTCACAACCTCCCTGGGCAGCCTGTGCCAGGGCTCTGTCACCCTCACAGTGAAAAAGTTTTTTTCTAATATTTTTATGAAACCTCCTATGTCCCAGCTTGTATCCATTGTCCCTTGTCCTGTCATTGGATGTTGCTGAAAAGAGCCTAGCACCATCCTCCTGACACTCTCCCTTGATATATTTATAAACATTAATGAGGTCACCCCTCAGCCTTCTCTTCTCCAAGCTAAAGAGACCCAGCTCCTTCAGCTTTTCCTCATCAGGGAGATGTTCCACTCCCTTCATCATCTTCGTGGCTCTGCACTGCACTCTCTCAAGCAGTTCCCTGTCCTTCTTGAGCTGAGGGGCCCAGAACTGGACACAATATTCCAGATGTGGAATATTGTGGAAGAGTAGAGAACAACTGATAACACCTGGCAGGAGCTTCTCTCCCTCAAAAGGTACAGACCTCCCTCTCACAGCTTTTTTACCTCTCCACGCATACTCCAGACTGGCACGTTTTGTACCTCTACCGATCTCAGGTGGAACAGGCCCCCACAAGACATGCACACATCTACAACCAGGAATAGTTTCAGCATAATGACTCTCTGACAGAATAAGAACAAAGAACAAAGTTTTCCAGCGATTAGTTATATTTTGGGTGCCAAATTAGGGCTGTTCTGAGGTGATAAAGTCACATGCTTTCCATGAATAATGTTACAAAAAAATCAGACTGTTCCCAGGAACCTTAATTTAGGTCATTGAACTAAAGCAACCAAATTCTATGGTCGCTTTGGAAAATGTTGACCTGGTATTTCAGTGTCACATTGGCAGGACTGTGCACCAGGCTTCTTCAGCTGCTTTCATCAGCTCACTCCCCCACAACCTAAGGTCACAGCAAAATCTGGTAAGACACAAGAGAGGAAAAGGGGAATGCAGACATTGCTTAAGCCGTTGCATCCAGAGGGTCTGCCCTTCCCAGTGCTTACAAACTTCTCTGAAGGTAAACAGCCACTTGACACAACTGCCTGTCAGTGTCAGCTCTATACTAGGATGTGACTGGAATTTGAAAGCATAAGAGAATTTCCTTCATGGTGATTGCATGAACTACAGCTGTATTTTCAATATTTCAATATTTCTTTTTCAATTCAATATTTCAATATTTCTTTTTTGATTTTACAGAACTTTGTATAATGCATTCAGAGAGAAATACATTGCAAAGACTCCATATGGGTACCCAGAAGATCAGCGTTTCAGATTGTCTGCACAACAGTAACAAGAATGTCATTCACATTTTCTGTTTGATGGTAACTGAACCCCGTACAGAGGCTCTTCTGTCCTGGCCCCTTCCAGGAAGAAATTCCTGAGGGTGATGTTTATTGTAATAAACACCCATAGGTCACTATCCTACTAGAAACCTGATATAAACTAGTCAATAATAAAGATTCTGCTTTGCGTTATAAGATATTTTAGTCTCGGGCTGCCAGAATAATGACCAGTTACTCAGGAAGCATGCAGAAGAAATGTTATAAGAGTATCCAGTCAAAAAGCTTTCAACAGTGAAGAAAACATCTATAATTCTGCAGAAATAAACATGCAGAGAGCAACACTGTGTTTGGAGGAGCTCAGCAGGTACCTGAGGGACACTCACTTTAAAAGATTTACTTTCTCCTGTTGGAAGATGTCAGACCGCTCCACTGGGGCTCTGATGGTTGGATATTGATTTGTGCATTCTGGGTTGTCAAAAGGCATGCATCTGCAGCATAAGCTTTTAAACTTTGAAAGTACCCTTTCCTAGTGGTCATTTCTTGATCACTGCTTTCCACTTTGTCATTTCTGAACAACAAAAAGGAGACCTTTCCTGGCACTGCAATGTCCTACAGTCTAATTCCTGAGGGGTCAAATTATACCAATGCATGAACAACTGGTGTCTAACACCTCAAAAAAAACCCCGCAGAAAGCAGATATACTACTGATTAATAGTCAAAACCTTATTTCCCAGACGTACAAGCAAACAGTGATCTGGACATGAAAAAAAAAGCTGGACCTGAGCCGGCAATGTACGCTCGCAGCCCAGAAAACCAGTTGCATCCTGGGTTGCATCAAGAGAAGCGTGGCTGGCAGCCCAACAGAAGAGATTCTGCCCCTCCGCTCCACTCTTGTGAGACTCCACCCGCAGTGCTGTGTCCACCTCTGGAGAGTCCAACACAAGAAGGACATGGACCTGTTGGAGCGGGTCCAGAGGAGGTTCACAGAGATGATCAGAGGGCTGAAGAACCTCTGCTATGACAACAGGCTGAGAGAGTTAGAGTTGTTCAGCTTGGTAAAGAGAAGGCTCCAGGGAGACCTTCAGTACCTGAAGGGGCTCCAGGAAAGCTGCGGGGGGACGGTTCACAAAGGTGTGTAGCAACAGCATGAGGGGCAATGGTTTTAAACTAAAGCAGAGTAGATTTAGACTAGATATCAGGAAGAAGTTCTTTACTATGAGAGTGGTGAGACACTGGAACACGTTGCCCAGAGAACTTGTGGATGCTTCATTCCTGGAAATGTTCAAGGCTAAGCTGGAAGACGTTTTGAGCAACCTGCTCTAGTGGGAGGTGTCCCTGCCTGTGGTGGAGGGGGGGAGTGGAATTAAACCCAACTCAAACCATTCTATGATTCTACGATTGTCTAATATCCATAAGGCCATTAAACTGGCATTCCTGGGCTTTACTACACTGTACATACTCTAACATGTCTGCTCCACAGATGTGTTCATTTTTGGACTACATTTTTTTTGTGCCTCATCCTACAAATCTATGCCATAAAAGTTCATCTGCACCCCCAGAAAGAAACACATAGAGCCAGAGGCAGGTGAGGGAGCCAAATACACCTAGTAGTTCTCAGACTCATCACATGGACCTGTTGGAAAGGGTCCACAGGAGGCCACAAAAATGAGCAGAGGGATGGAGAATCTCTCCTTTGAAGAAAAGCTGAAAGATTTGGAGTTGTTCAGACTGGAGAAAGCTCCAGGAAGACTTTATTGTGATCTCTTGATACTTGAAAGGGGCCCATAAGAAAGATAGGCACAGACTTTTAGTAGGGTCTGTAGTGGCAATACAAGAGGTAATGATTTTAAACTCAAAAAGGATAGATTCAAGCTAAAAATTTTTTACAATGAGGGTGGTGACATACTGACACAGGTTACCCAGAGAGGTGGCAGATGCCACATCCCTGGAAACATTCAGGAACATGTTGGATGGGGCTCTGAACTGCCTGATCTAGTTAGAATTGTCCCTGTTCACTTCAGGGGGATTGGACCAGATGAGCTTTAATGGTCCTTTTCCACCCAAAACATTATATAATTCTATGTTTTTACGATCTCTGCCAAAACATGATAGATTGATATAAAAAGTAAGACATTGAGTCAAAAGAAAATCATTGTAGCATTGAATACAATGCAATTCCCACTGCTCTTCAGTTTTCTTTATATGTTTGCAAACTTTTTGATTTTCAAAAAGGAAATTAGCAATGAAAACATCATAATTAATAGTACATTTGTAATAATCTTTTAAGTTTACAAAGTACCAAAGTAAATAAAAGTCCAGGACTGATATAAATTCCTTATGCCATCAAAATGTACAGATTGTTCTTTCACTGTTTCCTCAGGCTTTTTACATTTTACCCTTGAACTTTACTTATGATTCCAGTTTTAGCATTTTAGCCTTTATAGCTGAGATTTGAATAGATCCTTGAATTTCATGGAAATGTGAAAAGCCAACCGTTTTGAGAATAATAATTTAGAAATAGAAAAAGTAAATTTTCACATGGCACTTGATGTCACTGATATATCAAGTCACAAGACAGAAGACAGAGAGCAGATTTTCAGTTTCTCCACTGAACAGAGCATGTGGTGGATAGAGAATAAAATTTATCACTTATTACAGCACACTCCCAGATGATAGATTGTTATTGACTATTTACTCTTTTGACATATCTTTAACCTGATTTTCTAAGGTAATAAATATGCTATGTGACCATCCATGCCTGTCTCTCCCTCAGCTGTAGTAAGTCCAACAGCAAACTGCAACCAAATCTGGAAAAGTGAGGAGGAAACAAAACAGTAAGTTCCTAAAGAATGTGGTTCATTACAGAGACGTTCTGCAGTGTACTCTGAATTGTTATCATAGGCCAGAGAATACACAGGAGAGGAAAAGGGAAAAGAAAAGGGAAAGGAAAAGGGAAAGGGAAAGGGAAAGGGAAAGGGAAAGGAAAAGGAAAAGGAAAAGGAAAAGGAAAAGGAAAAGGAAAAGGAAAAGGAAAAGGAAAAGGAAAAGGAAAAGGAAAAGGAAAAGGAAAAGGAAAAGGAAAAGGAAAAGGAAAAAGAGACACCATGCAATATGCACCATGGCAATAGTTTTGGTTAGCGCTCAATCTGTTCAGATATCAAGGTCAGTCAATCTCATGATGCAAACGCGTTAGGAACTAGTTGTCTTTAATTTCAGTGTTAATGGAATTTATTTTTTCTAAAGAGTCTGCTTCACAAAAAGCATTATAATTTTAGTTTTATTGAGATACAGAATGAAAATATGTGCTGAAGCATCAAAAGAATCTGCGAAAACAGCTTTACTAATCATAACTGCCCTCTTTAACATCTGAAGAATAGGCAAGGTTAGATGAGCAAAATGTACTGAGAGCTGAACTCAGATGTTGAACTCAGCATGAATCCAACATGAATCATTAAACGACCCACTGTCTTTCTTTCCTCTTCTTCAAGGTAACTATTGATATTGGCTGATACTCTATCAAATTCTATTAAAATCTTCTTTTCAGCATATGCTTCCAAGCACAGCGCTGCACCAAGGAGTCAATCCATTAAAACTTTCCTCCAGCTTAGAGAAGTTAGGCTAGGCTTTGTTACAGATTCTATTTAGTTTTGTCTTACACTGACCAGTGTACAAGTACAAATTGATCTCTTCATAGCACTAGAAACAATTTTCAAGTCCTGCAGTAATGGAAGGCCAACATCACTGTACTAATATGAGTAATTTTATTCACAGTTTCCTTTTTATGGAGTCTTTAATATTCAAGCTAGAGAAAAATAATGGCTTATTCTAAGGAATTTTATCTAAATGTTCATTTGGGCATTGCTGTAGTTTACTACAAATCACCAAGTCTTGTTCTGCACCTGGATCTGCATTTTATGCCTGTAAGTTAGCAAATTTTTTTATTTATTTTTGATAAGAGAATTAATTTGATTTGTCTTAACTGTGTAATCATGTTAGTTAAGTAGGTTCTTATGAGAGCTCCAAATGAGGATCACTTATTTAACAGTGATCCTTGTGGGTTCAAGGATTGGTGATGGCACCTGATAAGTGGCACAACTGAAGAAGAGTAAAAGGATAAGAGCATGACACTTAGGAGGGGGCTGGCAGAGGAGTACTTATAACTTTCTTAGCTCCTGGAACAGCACTGATCACATCTTTAAGGTAGATCAGCCTAAAATTCATCATCTTTGTGAACTCTCACTGAAGCCTTTTAAGCTCCAAACCTCGTTAAACCTTGTTAACCTTGTTAAACCATAAACTAGGACACACTTTAAAGAGAAACAACTGAACAATATTATGTCAAAAAGCAAAAACAAAAAAGCTTTTTACACAAGCCCAGTCTATGCTTGCAGTCATTTCTTGGTAATGCCAGCTGGGTCTCAGGCAGCTCAGTGATGCTCAGCAAGCTCTGCATTGCCCACCCCCTCAATTCCTTGTGGCATTTTTCAGACTGTGCTGATCTGCTCCCATCTCCACATGGGACTCATTCTGCAAACATCCACACAAGGGTCCTGTGTTACTCCAAGGGATGGAACCATCTCTTCACCCTGGGGCAAAGATCATTCCTAAGCCAGTAACTCTTCAAGAGCACATCCCACAAATTCATGTCACCCACGGATGAAGGTGATCTCCTACAAGTCTTTACCATGTCTATGGAGACTGGGAGATGCTCTAAAGTATTCAATTCTTTACCACCTTCCCTTTCATCCTGCTATTAAAATAAAAAATAAAAAAAGCAGAAAAGAGTGCAAAAGCCCTAATACACCTTCAATCAATTTATCTTTTACACTGCAAGATCCTTTGAATTATATTGACTATTTCAAAAAGTGGATAAATGTCATGAAAAAAAAATCTGATGCTTTTGGGGACGCAGAATTCTGTAACTTGGACAACTGACATAAAATGCAAAATTTATTACCAACTCTTTGATATGGGCAAACTACATTTTAATCTCTCAACAGCAGCAACATTAATACATTTTGCAGTTTTTCCATTAAATACAGAGAGATGATTTTTCATCTAGTTTCTCAAAGCATTTTTTGTGGAAGAAAATGGGTAATCAACATGGAGAATATCTTTCTTCTGAAAATGCTCTTATTCTAACATAAATGACAGCTATTTAGAGGCAATCACTTGTGTTTTATATCTCACACAAAAACCAGCAGACACAGTACCCTGCCTTTGAGACAAAACTCTGATACATGTGATGGAACATTTCAAGCAGTAATAATCACAAATCACAGATTCAGCAGCATCCAGGAAACAACTGAAATGTCCTCCATTGAAATCTGTAGCTTTTTTTGCTATTGTTCAATCTTTAACTGGTATAATATGGATAATATGAATAACTAATTATCGGCATCAGACAGGTACAAGAGACCAAATCACTTTTGTTCTACAGTAGGTACACTGATAACTTACACATCTGTTAAAAATAAAGTGGTTTTCAAAATATCACCCAGGAGGCATGTGTTCTGTTCAGTGACCTTTGGAAAGTCTAGTCCAATGAATAACTAGTGATGCACAAATAAGTTGAGAGACAGTAGATAAAAAGTGTCTATAACCTTATATGTTATCTGTTACGAGGATGGCCATGGTAAAAAGATATATTGCTCTTGCATAATTTGCCTGAGAGAGCAAATCAACGAGAACATAAACCTGTATCCCTTTAAGTTGAATGGTTATGGAATTCATTATCCTGGACAATTAAAAATACAACATGCAGAAACAGTGCAGTGAATTGTATAATCTAAGTATCTAATTTAATGGCAGTTTGTTACCTTACGGGCATTTGTTCATATGGCATCAGTCACATCTTGGTAAATCCAACCTTGTATTCAAACATCTTATGCAGAAAGAAGCCTGACTGTGTTTGCTTCAAGATGAAAAGACTTCAATATTACAAGAATGTTGGTAAAACATTGAAAGAGTTCAGCAAGGACAATCTTGCACCCATTAGAAATCTTTGTAAGCACTATGACACATGACAAAGCTTAGACTTTCTTTCTTGCAGAATGTGGCCCATCTGGTCTTGATCTTGCGGCATAGCAAGCCCGCAGTCTAAAGAGAACAGTTGTGTAACCAAGTGGCAAGGAAACACCACCAAATCCAGAAAGATATGATGCAGCATAAACTTTAAATATCTTGCTTTTTTTGGTGCTACTTTTAAACCATGTTACCAACAAAGTCTTCTTTGTCAGTCCTGATTATAGCTCACGTAATTCAGACTTGCATAAACGTATCCTTTACACATTGATATGGTCTATAGCTTTTATATAGTCACTCAAACATTACAAACATTTTTTGCAATTTTTGTTTTACAGTGTCTTCTGTTGTGCACACATGCAAGGAAATCAAAGAGGTTAGAAGAGAAAAAATGCCACAATTCCACCTCCCGTACCAGTGAGTTACCAAGTCACATGGGCTCTTTCTAATAATCAAATGCCCAGACAAGAACTGACATGGCTGCAGGGAAGAAAAGCGTTCTGGATACTGGTCTGTAAGTAGCTACATCAGAAAATTCTTAAAAACATGGAAGGCTTATCCTGTTATATCACTCACATTTTTATAGCTTAGAACAAAGAGTGGACATCTTCAAAATATAAATAATTTTATTCTTAGCCTCTTTTAATTTTATAGGTAGTCTCATTATTTTTATTACAGATTATATTTTTTTCCGATAAGAGAAGAATAAATTGTACTTACCCTCTCCAAAGTAATTTCTTCAAATTCATATTCAATTTCTGTTCCATTGACCTAAAGAAAATAAAATCAGAAAATTTCTTAGGTGCACATGGAAGGTAATTTGGTAAAGATGCTGTACAGACATTCCAGTGTGACCAGTTTATTGAATCACATTTTTCAACATATAGGTGAAGTCATCTAAATTGCAGCCTACGGAGCAACCTTTCATTTTGAATGGCATGTAATTAAGCCCATAAACTTGAAAATAGTAAAAGTTCAGTATGTGAAACACTTAAATAATGGATAACTAAGTCACTTACATAGTATGACTGATACTTGATAGAGCATGTTCATGGACTTTGTGCAAATGCCTAAATAGTTTCCAAGGTAATAGTTTCATGTCAAAAGAGAAGACCTGTTTCTAAAAATTATTCTCATAAATGGAAGAAAGATTAATTATTCATTGCCTTATGAGCTCCACTTTGCTTTGCAATACAAAAAGAGACAGGAAATTCATAGTACTTATGTAAAAATCACTCACTGATACACATACTGAAATACATCTTGTTTACTATATTAACCTAGGGCAAGAACATGACAGAGGACCTTTGCAGTAGACAGCTGAATGGCAAAAAGGCACAGAATGTTAATGCAATTCTTACGCTGAGTTTCAGTGTCAAAATAAATTAAGCTACAAAATGTAGAGCATCAAAATGGATTGCACTGGACAAGAAATCTATTGGCTGAAGACATGACACTGATTTAGGCATTGTTCTGAAACCTTGTTCCAGCCTGACATGGATTTTTTCTGTCCCTCTGGGCAACTCACTTAACATCCCTTTCTTAGTTTCCCTGGTTCTTACATGGGTGGAGTACCACATCTGAGCGAGCTGCAAAAGCTGACTATATTGTAAGTAAACTGCAAAGTAATGAACATACTTTCATTATTAAAGTCTCAGAAGAATTTCCAAGAGTCCCTTAGCTACAAGTAGTCAGCAATTTTTTGATTCGTCCAGAAAATATTGATTAATCATATATAATAAATATTGCTCATAAATTATGTTGTGGTGTTTGGGGTGTTTTTTTTGTTGATAGAGTAGTTTTGCTTTTGTGATTTACTTAAATTATACTTAATGAAAAAAAATATTTTGTAAGAGTAAAACTGAAGTATTAGGATTGACCTAATCATGGAAGAACAAATTTCTTATTTCCAGAACAAGAGTATACATTATTCCTCAATTCCAGCTGCTAATTTTCTGTAGCAGCTTTTTAACGGCAATCAGAAAACACTGTACGCAAATAATTCTTCATCTATTCAAGCACCTTTCAAATTTAATTAGGTACTTCTTTTGTGAGTGTTATAACTTGGTACATGTATCTTCCAAACAAAAGCTTCTTATAAAAGGCACCAACTATTTAATTCGTCTGCAATTCAAGATCTGATAAACCATGAAATCAGTAACAGAAATACAATCCCAAGAATCTGTGTTCAAAAACAAAAAGGAAAGAGGGAGAGAGAGAAAAATCCAAACAGATAACCCATGCTTAGCAATGAAACAAACATAGAGCATCAAAGAATAAAATATTTAATATATACATTTGTATTTTTTCCATTATTATGATATCACAATCACATTACACTACCCTAAAACCAGTTATGACCAAAAATTTTACTATAGGATATTTTCCTGTTCTGTATTATCACTTTAATGCTTTCTGCGTACACTTTTATTAATATAGGCAAAATACTAGGTAAGAACAGCTTTATAGCTATTCCATGCTTTATCCTTTCTTGTTTAACAATAATGAAATCACAGCTATCTATATGCCTCTGTTTTCATGAACTTCTCTTTTATCTTATGTTGGTGGATAGCTCTGATCTGTGTCTTCAATTCCTCAGTCTTGCTCTATAAAGCTGTCTTTGCTTCACTGCTTATAATCACTTTTCCTTTGCATTAAAAGCTCATTAGTACAGCAAAATGGGAAAAAAAGAGGGACATGAGAAGTGAGCAACCTCCATATAAAGATGAAAAGAGAAAACACAAGCTGAATACTCAATTTGTATCTGCACATAAACAATGTCTTGATTATGGTCATCTGAAGGGCTCCTTTTATCATCCACAGCCACAATTCCAAAAAGGTCTTTAGTTCAAATTGCCATTAATCGCAGCAGAGATCCATTATCAAGTTCCATAGCAGCAGGGATGATGTGAATTAAAAAACTGATCTTGTTCCAAATCCTTTTGTTATTTAAGCGCATATATCTACGTGCGCATTTCACTGTCCTGTTGTTCTTGCTGGTTGCATGAAAGACCAATGCAGTCATTTCATGAAGAGTCTAAGATAATGCACTCACCTGAGGCAGGTGGAATGACGATGTATGCAGTACCATTCACTCCTAGTACTATTTTATTTCATATTTAGACTCTCTGGCTGCACCTACTCTGTTAAATTAGCAGCAATTTTCAGCCAAGTCTCAGTGCTTAAGGCTGTATCTGTCTGGAGCCTGCTGGAAAGAAATAGCCAAGGAGTGAGCCAACAGTTAAGCAGGAGAATTGTGGCTCCAGTACTGGAACTGGCTTGTCAGTCCTGTCATTTAGCAGCATATGGACATACTCTCTGGTTTTTGTCCATTTTAACTTGACAGACTCCAGCCTGAAAAAGTACCTAAACAAGCTGCCTGAACCCGCAACTCCCACTTCCTGAAAGCAGTGGGAACATGTTCCTATGTCTCTCTTCACAAGAGTTTTCTGTATTCTGCTTTCGTATCAGATTGCAACAAGAACACAAAGCAGAATTTACTACGGCCCGCATGATTTTAGATAACTATGAAAAAAATCCAAATATTTTCACACGGTTTTCTCTTCTCTTCCAGAAACCGTCAGCACTTCCAAGTCAGTTTGGGAATATTCTTTCTCATCTTTCAGGAGGGCAAGGTTGACACAATAGATATTTTTAATCTCAACTAAATTCTGATATTTATAATGCTGAAGTATGAGGTAGTCATCTAGCTTTCTTCACACTCACTGAGAGGAAAAAGACATTTCTAGGACTTCACCCATTTCATCCTACACTATAAACTTCAGGTAAGTTGTCTTAATTGTGCCCCCGAGGTTTCCTATCACTACATATAAACAGTCTAAGAATGATGTGCAATTTTTGGTGAGCACTTGCCATTAATCTGTTTTCTCTGTATTACTCTTAACTATAGACTTGTAACAAAGTTCTGCTTAATGGATGCCATATGTCTTTCATAGTTATACCCCACCAAAAGACCAGATCTCTGCTTTAGCAGCTTTTCCAATTGCTTTTTTTGGGTTGTCTGCACCTGTGACCGGCAGAACATGCATATCGTGATATCCAGCACCTGGTCCCACAAGCCCAACCAGTTAGGATGTCCACAAGGAACAATTCAGTCTTTCCTCTTCTGCAAAACTCAAAGCCAAGACACATTGCTGTTGGCTTCCCTCTCTGATTCAGGACACTGATTTCCCCTCTTCAGAGAAAAAGTGCTCAACTCCTGTGACAGTAAGAGGCCCGGAGGACTGTAGCAGAAGTGGCTGAAAAGTGCACAACACGAGGTCCATTCTATGGTTCTATGATTTAGTGCAGTTTAAGAATGATATAAGCAACTGAAGTTGTCCCTTAATGCATGTGCCCTTTTTCAAGGCACAGAGTCTAAAATCAAAACGTGTCTCACCCAGGAACAGGTTTTATTTCCAGCAGAACAAAAAAAAAAAAAAAAGATACTGTTGACTAGGACAAAATAAGGAAGTGCTACACGACAACCAGGTCTGGATGAAAACTTCAGATAAATTTGAGGGCCTCTGTTGCCCTGTTGCTCAGGAACACACATGCCAGAAGGCTTCTCTATCCCCTGAACTTGCATATACTCTTGACCCTGAGCGTGAAGAACTTATAGCCCCTATAGATAAGTTGCCATAATTCAACTAAGTCTCAAATTTTAAAGCAACTACTTGCAAAGGTGAGGAAACAGTTGCCTATCATTTACAGCTGCAACTGTTCAGCTGTAGGACTCTCTCAAACTTTTGACAAGAAAATGTCTTCAAGAAAGATGTAATGGATGGCAACTATCTAAATTCCAGAATTCAAGAGAGATTTCCTGGTGAAGCTCAATCACTATTAGAGCTCACTTATCTTTCTAAGAGGAAAGGACTAGTCATTTTCAGATGACACATTCCTTAGGAGAATGAGAAATAAGGAACAGGTGAAGAGTGTTCTATGTACTACTTTGTGAAAAATCTGAAATAAAGCCCAGCATGCAGAACACCAAAGTAAAGATCTGACAAACTCAGATTTGTTTCTTCCTTTATGCGGAGAATTTTACCCTGACTCTCCATGAAGTTTCTCTCATCTCTGGGCTGCATCAAAAGATGCACGACCAGATGGTCGAGGGAGGCAATTCTGCCCCTCTGCTCTGGTGAGACTCCACCTGCAGTTCTGTGTTCAGCTCTGGGGTCTCCAACATAAAAAGGACATGGACCTCTTGGAGCAAGTCCAGAGGAGGCCACAAAAATTATGTGGATGGAACATCTCCCACGTGAGGACAGGGTGAAAGAGTTGGAGTTGTTCAGCCTGCAGTAGAAAAGGCTCTAGGGAGACCTCCTTGAGGCCTTTCGATACTTGAAAAGGGTCAAATAAGAAAGGTGGGAACAGACTTTTTAGCAGAGCCCATAGCAGTAAGACTAAATTAAAGAGGGCAGATTCAGGCTAGATAGAAGGAGTAAGTTTTTTACAGCGAGGGTGGTGAAACACTGGCACAGGTTGCCCAGAGAGGTGGCAAATGTCCCATCCCTGGAAAGATTCAATGTCAGATCAGATGAGGAGCTGAGCAACCTGATCAAGTTGGAGTTTTTAGGGTTGGACTCGGTGAGCTTTAAAGGTCCCTTCAACTCAAAGCATTCTATGATTCTATGATTTAGTGCACTTTAAGGATGATATAAGCAACTGAAGCTGTCCCTTAATAAAAATCAGTTCTACAGATTATGACACATTCCCAAAATCACTGAGAAAAAAAAATCTACTTCACATATTCTGTCACTTTGTTAAGATTTTTTTATAGTTGTGCCTTTTTTTTCCTCATAATAATGATTTGTAATTTTTATACTTCTGCAATTATTTGATTTGATAGATGTGTTTACACTCAATCAAGTAAGCATTGTTTAACTCTTTTTTGTTTTTTGCTGTAGCTCTGCACATCTACAACTGCATCCACCCACTCAGTAAGATAAAGATGTCACCATGCGAATTTTAATGATAAGAATTGTATTACATAGTGGCAATAAGAGCAAAAAAAACCCAACACTTAGACTTTATACAACTGTCATATTTTGCACCTATTCCTTCTAATAAAAGTTATGTCATTAGAGCTGTTTGTTATGCTTAGTCTTATTTTCCAGAAGAGTTTGTTTTGCTAAAAATTATATCTGTAGATTTTTATTACTAAGAAAACCCATTTCAATTATATTTAATTGGATCTTGGTTTTCAGTTATCTTCAAGAAAACGACTGCTTCTGCTACTTTTACTATTCTACACATAGGAAGATAACTGCCTTGTCACTGATTTTCACTCAACATGCAGATTTTACTATTTTGGCTGTATGGTTTCAGCAGTTGCCTAACAATCCCAACCTCACCAAAATACAAGACTGCCAAATTCTTGTTGTACGAGTACCCCTAGGATATATTTGCCCTCTAAAAATTTCCAATTTGCTGCATAATTGATTTGGGCAATTTAATGAGTATATGATTTAAATAACCCTTCATGGTTTCTGTTTTATCAGCAAAAGCAAAGAGTGATCCTTATTTAGCTGTCTGCCCTCTCCAGTTTTAGGTTATTACTTCATTAATTGTCAGAGGAATCCTATTGATGTTGTTTTGATGTTGTTTTCCAAGAGCATTGAAAGTTTCCTTTCTCACTGCATATAAGCATACAGAAAACAGTCTCCTGTGTTCTCTCATTTCAAATACGATGACTTTGTGTTTTCAATCTGTCCTGAAAAGGATGTTGAAAAGATTTTCATGATACTCTTCTTTATCTAATGAATGGGTGCATTTTCTGGCCAAGACACCCCACTTCTATTTCTAATCATAGTAAACATCTAAGCTCACTTCCTTCTTTTCATCTGTATTGCCTTTAGGAGATAAGGAAAATGTATTAAGGTCTTTGAATGAAAATGTACCATACCCTAAAACTTTTGTGACGTAATACAACTCTTCTGGTGTGAAGAATGAAAAGTGAAAGACTGTGTGGTTTTGAAAGACATTTATACTTTATCAGGAGTAGGTCTTGCAGTATATGTGCAACAGATTCCACACTCAAACACCAGTGATGGCACATCCTTTAGGGAAAATACCACCCTCAACACTCAATTGGCAGACCTCTAAAAAGCCAAATCCAGTACTCACTATTACCCTGAGTTTTCTTGTTTTCCTACACTTGAAAAAATATGACTTTAGCAAGTAACCATTATGACTCTTCCCTGGTTGACTTCTAAATCTCTAGTTTTATTTTAGCCTACCTCATTTCTCAAATCTTGTTCAGAATAAAATCACGGTTCTTATCACTTGTGTATCATCATCCCCTAACACTAATCACAATTTCTCATGTATCCATCTCAGCCTCCACTGCTCTCTCTGTTTTTCTTTTTTTTTTCATGTTTTTTACTAGTTTCTTCTTTCTTACTACCTCCAAATCTTTTTCTGTTTTTTTTTCTTTTTCTGTCACACACAAATGCACATATATATATTGAATTAAACATACTTTATCTAATCCCACTTAATCCAAAGGATTTTTCATGATTAGTTTTCCATCTTCTCATCTTTTCCAACAAAATTTTTAACAAAATCTTCTCCCATAACTCCTATTAAGTCCTATACACTCTATGTACCTTGATTTGTTTCACTAATGTTCTTCACCTGCTTAACCATAGTTTCAAAATCTTGTCCAAATAAGGGATTCTCTTCTGTTTTCCTGTATTTGCTGCTCTCTCACTCTTCACAATTCTTTTCCCTATTCAGCAACAATTTAGATTTTTTTAGCACTTTTGTCTCCATAGATCAGACACATTCTACAGTCCAAAAATCATGTATCTTTATACCCTCCTCCTTCAACTTCTCTTTGTTTATTTCACATTCTGATGCTGGCCATATACACCACAGAAGAAAAGTACCTATATGTAAGTGTAAGCACTCACTATATCAAATGCAGACACATCACAAAACTCCCAGTTGCATAAGCATAATCCATGGAGCAAAACAAAGCAGAGATCATGTTTTCAAATGGAGTTCAGAGCAAACGGAAATTAAACAGAATTCATGTATGAATTCTGTTTAGATTAGCACTTCCAAGTTGTACAAAATTATCAACAAATGAAGAAGAGGGCAAATTTCAGTTTTTGTACTTAAAACCTTCTCTTTTACACTACAAGAAATTCATGTACCTTCACATTAGCTATCTAAGGGGTAGAAAGATATTTAAGCAGTCATTTAAGTGTTTTTACAGGTGTTGTAGGAAGGAATCAAGAGGAGGTGATGTATGCCATGTGCCTTAGTCCTGGGATGGAATTGCCATTTCAGGATCACGTTTCTGCCCACAGACTATGTAGAGACACTTTAGACTTTTAAGATTTGTATCGAAAAAAATTTGGTAAAATTCCTTATATTTCTGTATCCTAAATTTATCATATATGTCAGCTGAGGCATTTGAAAGTGCATTCCCGAGAGCTGGGCACAGTCTTTTCTTTCCACAAAATTACATTCTTGTGCAGTTCAGGTCATTTACTATATGGCTTCAGAAGTTCAGTCTGCTTTTCATTTTCTTCTGCGCTTTTGCCATTGCTGACACCTTAACATATGAGTTATCATAAGGTCTCAGTTTGTCAGGTTCCTATATCTGTGGTCCATTGCAGTTTTGGACAAAAAATCCATCAAACTCTTCAACAGTTCATATATTTCTAAAAATTATTTTCCTGTGTAATATTTCATTCTATGCACAAGGTACATAAACCAGGAAAATTGCTGTTGCTTGATTGACCTTATTTCATCAACAAAGGTTATGAACTACTTGTAATTTGGAATTTACAAGGTTATTTTAATAATGTTTAATACTGCAATTTGCATGATTTTATTTAAAAGGTTGGTAACTGTAGTTAGTTTAAATGGCAGAAATTAAGACAAACTGAGGGTTAAATTTGACTAATTTAGACACTCGAATTTTTCTCTCAGTTTTAGGAAGAAATCAATAGCATACTAACTGGTAAAATTTTAGGCAAGAAAAAAAACCCATCTATAATTTACTGCATTCTTTGATATCCATGACATGTAGCAATCACCAGCAATGTTTATGTAGCAATCATATAATGAAATATATATAATATACATTCCCTGTTTCCTCAATAAATAGATATACAACTAAAATAATCTAATCCCCTGTAACTTGTTAAATGTCAGCGTACTCTAACTCACATTTTTGTGCCTAAAATTGTCTTCCAGTACTTTTGTTTACCTTTGAGATTTAGCAATTCCTTCCCTGCTCTTTCATCCCGTTGTCTATGTACAAACCACAATCAATTAATTCTCTTGGGGTCCTTCCTTTTCATGTTTTAACTCTAGCACGAATACTGAAGGCTAAACTGCACTCTCAGTAACAGCAGTGCAAGCCCCTTGGTGTAAATGGGCTCGTACTAGTGGAAGTGATGTTACATTTATTCATCTGTGGATGTACTTATACCTGCAGGAAGGAGCAGGCCTGAAAAGGTAAAGAAAATACTTGCACAAACAATACAAATGAGTAATAAAGAACATTCACAGAAATAAAATATATGGACATTTATAAACAAATATTTACATATTCCATAGGACAAGCTTTTAATGCATTAATCACTTGCTTTACAAGTATTTTTATAGCAGCGAAAAAGTTCAACATTTCTCTCAAAATCCTGGAAAATTCTTTTACTGTATATATGGGCAGGGAGCCACAGTCCTCTGTACTCCACAACTAAAAGCGTAGCAGAACAGCTCCCTCATGTCCAATTAATTTTGCTGCAGAAAGAAAAAAAAAGACAATCGGAGTGGCTGAGACAAAATCAAAGTGGTTTCCTGCTCCTCTTCACAAGCTCAGGGAAAGAAAATTGATGTAACTGTTCTTCAGAGGGATTAACAGTGCACACCCTGAGAAGTAGTTAATACAGCAAGACTGATCATCACCAGTCACAATCCATCCTAGCCAAAATTCAGCAAATTGTTCCAAATGCTTCTCAGCTTTCTCGGTAAGAAAATCATTGCATCATTTTGAGAGAAACTTCAGTTTTTCATAAAAATTTCTTCAAATTAAATTTCCCTCTAAGGAAAGAGGGAAAAATCACTTTCAACCATCTTCCATTTCATTTCCGACACAAAGATGAAATCTTGAAAGGTGAACCTGAATGTTACTTTTGAAACAATTTCTGTGCATTTCCTCAGTATTCTGTTATCTGTTAACTACTGTATACAGCAGCAGAGGTAGCTTACTGAAGCACTAAGAAAAAAAAAACAAACAAAAGAAGTCTTGAGAAAAATGCTGACGCATAATGCTTTAAAATGAGCACAAAAAGGTTACACTGCACGATAGGCTCCCTCAGATTAAGAAAACAGTGTTGAAAAAAAAGCCTAGAGCAGAAAAAATATTCTCAAAATATTTTTAACACACTAAAATACATGACTGTAACACAGAAATACTTTGAAAAAGTTTAATGTCATGCAACACCAGTTGAAAATGTCAAGTATTGCCTCACCTCTTTTCAGAAGTAGAGTATAATTTGCCAATTATATGAAATACCTTTAGTATGTTCTCCAGAGGTTTCCTGATAGAAAGAAACCTGTGATTTCCACATCTAAACTGTAAACCATTTGGCAGCAGAAATTTGTAAAATATTCTGGTTCTTATCTCACTAATATGTAATAAAGTTACTGGTCAGTGATCATCATAGGCAGATTTGTGTATCATAGATCTCCTGGACATCAAAGGTAAAGACAGGGACGGTAAGAATGAAGATCCACCCAGTGTAAGAGAAGGTCAAGTTTGAGACCATCTAATAAACATAAACATACACAAGTGCAATGGACCTGACGAGATCCATCAGTGGGTCCTCAGGGAGATAGTGGACAAAGTTGCGAAGTCACTGTCCATCATATTTGAAAACCTGTGATGAGCATTGTTCCTCAGGGATCAGGGAAGGGATGGTATCCAGAGCGACTTTGACAAGCTTGAGAGATGGGCCCATGCCAAACTCATGAAGTTTGACAAGGACAAGTGCAAGGTCCTGCACCTGGGTTGGGACAATCTCAAACATAAATGTAGACTGGGCAATGAGTAGATTGAGAGCAACCCTGAGGAGAAGGATTTGGTGGTGCTGGTTGATGATGCACCCAACATGAGGCAGTAATGTGGGATGGCAGCCCAAAAGACCAACTCTGTCCTGGGCTGCATCAAAGTGTGGCCAGCACGTCAAGGGAGGTGATTCTGCCCCTCTACTCTGCTCTGCTGACACCCCACCTCTAGTGCTGTGTCCAGCTCTGGAGCCCCCAACACAAGAAGGATGTGGACCTGTTGGAGCAGGTCCACAGGAGGCCACAAAGATGATCAAAGGGCTGGAGCACCTCTCCTGTGAGGACTGGCTGAGGGAGTTGGGGTTGTTCAGATTGGAGAAAAGAAGGTTCCCAGGCGACCTTATAGTGGCTTTCCAGTACCTGAAGGGGGCTAGAGGAAAGCTGGGCAGGGACTTTATATAAGGGCATATGGTGATAGGATGAGGGGCAATATAAATTCGAGCAGAGTAAGTTTAGATTAGACATTAGGAAATTCTTTACTTTGAGGGTGGTGAGACACTGGGACACGTTGCCCAGAGAAGTTGTGGATGCCTCATCCTGGAAATGATCAATGCCAGGCTGGAAGATGTTTTGAGCAACCTTGGCTAGTGCAAGGTGTCCCTGCCTGTGGCAGGGAGAGGGGTGGAACTAAACCCGATTCAAACCATTCTATGATTCTACAATTCTCTAATATCCATTAAGGCCATTAAACTGGCATTCCTGGGCCTTGCAACACTGTACATATTCTAACATGTCTGCTCCATGGATGTGCTATTTTCAGGATTACATTTTTTTCTGCCTCATCCTATGAATCTATATCACAAAAGTTCATCTGCAGCCCCAGAAAGAAAAACACACAGAGTCAGTAGCAGGTGAGGGAGCCCAAATACCCCCTGCCTGGCAATTCTGAGGCTCATCCCATGAACCATCAACCATCAAAGTTACACACACACACACACACACAGAGAGACACAGAGAGAGGCACAAGCACAGGGCCACAAGGAGAGGTGGAGGTATCCCTGTCAGAGACTCGTGCTCTCCCAGGGAAGCCTCAGCCCCACGGGCTGTGACACTCAGCACTATGGGCCAGCTGGGGAATACCTTAAAATCCAGGGGTTTATCACTGCCTATCAGGGTGGGACAGGGAACAGACATCCTGACATTTTAACAAGACTTATGATATCTTTCAAGGAGGAACCATGGGTGTAGAAAAAGGAGGGATAACGGTGGGTTGAGGAGGAAAAGACATGGGAAAACAGAGGGGTAAAGAGATCGAGCAGATCCAGGAAGGGCAACAAAGCTGGTGAAGGGTCTGGAGAGCATGTCCTATGAGGAGCAGCTGAGGGAACTGGGATTGTTTAGTCTGGAGAAGAGAAGGCAAAGGAGACACCTTATCACTCTCTACAACTACCTGAAAGGAGGTTGTAGTGAGGTGAGGGGTGGTCTCTTCTCCCAAGTAACTAGTGATAGGACAAGAGGAAATGAGCTCAAGTTGCACCAGAGGAGGTTTAGGTTGGATATTAGGAAAAATTTCTTTACTGAAAGAGTGGTGAAGCATTGGAACAGGCTACCCAGGGAACTGGTGTAGTCACCAACGCTGGGTGTGTTCAAAAAAATATGTAGACGTGGCACTTCAGGACACGGTGGTCATGGTAGTGTTGGGTTGACAGTTGGACTTGATGATCTTAGAGGTCTTTTCCAAACTTAATGATTCTGTGATTTTATAAAAGGAGACGGGCATATGTAAACCAGCTGGTCAGTGCACTTCCCTGTCTGTGCCAGCATCTGGAGAGGGGTTGCAGCTTCAAGGGCTTGCAGATCCAGGTGCCAGCATCTGGGCGAGCAAGGATCTGGGGCTAGCTCTATGGAGCTGATGGACTATCTAAATCCAGCTCTGAATCAGTCTAAACTGTCTAAATCAGTCTCCTTAAGTCATGAGAATGGATCCTGGAGATTTGTCCCTATTTTGAAGCACAGATGGACATCTTTCAACAATGTCAAGAAATATAAAAAAATGTTCCACAAATGAGAATATATCTGTGTTCTTCTACATGAAAAAGAAATGCCTAGAGAACAAAAGAAGGATACTTCTCTGACTTATTTTACAAACTTCAAAGTAATACACAATGCTTCTAAAAAGAAATGAAATAGTATTGAAAGCACCAGCTGCAAATCACTTTTGACCTGCTCTGGGGGAATAACAAGAGGTCATATGGACAGTTGGAGACTTTTACAATTTATAGAGTAAGAAAGAGCACTATTAAGATAAGAGTAATCTGCTTCTACTAAAGGGAAAGATGATGATGAAATCAGAGTGATTAGCCAGCCTTGTACACTGCACATCATTTGAAAAATTATTACAGTTCAATAGTTTCAAGATAAAACCAATGTGTTATACTCACCTTTCAGTCATCTTTGCAAAGTCTAAGTCCTGAATTTTGTCATTATAGAAGTCTAATTTTGTTATGAGGACACTACTGCCCAATCAAGTTGTGTAAAGAATGGAACAATCACACTTGCCAAGATGTAATAAAGTGAAGTTTTCGACCTAGCTAATGTAAACCATCATATCTTCAACACAAATAATTTATGACTAAAAAGAACTCAAAGTTTTAAACTCTTGCTCTCTTCATGCAGAACAATTTACAGGCACAAATCTCTTGACAGGTGCTTGAATATGTTAGTGAAAGATAAAAAAATAATAAACAAAAAAAACCACTTCAGTTGTCATTTGCTTCTATTAATAATCTCCACAAAGAGGAAATTTATCTCATGGAGGCATCTTTACTTTCTATTAGCCTCAGACTAAGTCAATCTTCTACAGAAAACTATGAGAGTTGGTATTTTTAGGAGCAGGAAAACAGATATACGTGGCATGTTTGGGTTTGCTACTATACACAGAAAGACAGGTCGTCTAAACACTGAGTAAAAATATAATTTACCATTGAGGCTGATTTACCAGATCACTGGATTAAAAGCAGTGTGCTATTTTGCTACGTGAAATGTAGATTAGAAATGAGTCACATTCAAAAACAGTCAGCACTCAAAATTTGAAACAGTGGGGACTTTGCTTCAGAAAATTTCCTCAAACTGTGCTGGAGGTGTGTTAGTTCTTACAGAATGCATCAAGCTAATCCCTGGCTAACGATGGGAGAAGGTGAGAGGTAGTTAAAAAAGTTAATTTTGCATTTTTATTAAAGTGAAGTGGTGCTCATTCAGAATTTTATATTGCTGTAGGAAAAGAGTTAGAATACACTGCAGCTATTCTGAAACAACTAAAAAAATAACGTATATAATGTAAAAAAGCCTCCTGCAAAAGCTGCAGTGGGTAATGTTAAGAGCAATACATAAGAGATTATAAGGGAAGGAAAACTTTTCTATCCAGCTCTATCCAATGTCGCAATATGTACTGCCAGGAGAACAACTTAGCCTTCACTGAACCTTAAGAGGTAGTTTGCAAAGCAAACCACCAATCAATCCTAGGCATAAAAAATATATATACCCTTAAAACTACAAAGAAGGGTTCTCATAAAATAAATTTCAGATATATCTCATTCTCAAGGACTGAAGCATCAAATTAAGCCTTTCCATTTCCAATAAGGCATGAAGCCAATATTTTTCTTTTCCACTTTTCATCAAAACTAGTTTTCTTTTCAATACTGAACTGCTAATTTTTCTTTAACCCGTAGGTTATCCAGGGTGAAGGGAATATGTCTGTCTTTGACAACAGCACCTTAAATTTTGCCTAACTCACATGGAACTGGAAAACTCTTTCTTCCCTTTATATAATTGGAACTATTAAGATAATGACATCTGTGCTAACTCTTTCACTTTTGAAAACAGCCTTCCATGAAGTTTCACACCATCCTAATACAGTGAAATCTACCTACAAGTGCCATTGTCTCAAATCACAAAGAAATTAAGTCTATAGATAAGTAATTATTCGCTTGCACACTTCATGCTATGTTTCTCAATTCAGTTCAGAACCGCGACTTCATGACAAAGTAACTCAGAATAAAGTTATTGCCATGGAAAAATAGTCTTGTGTACTTGAATAGCTTTACCAACTTCTTAAACTTATGTCCCAATTAAGCCTTTTATGCCAAAGATGAAAAACTAAAATGAAGAGAAACATTTATGGAAGACAATGAGTCTGATGGCTTAAGACCATGAATTGTACTACAAAGGCATATTTTCAAGAGCTTATGTTAACCAGTGGATCCTTGTAAACCCACAGACCCTACTGATTTTAGCTTACTGCCATAAAGCACAGTAATGTTAACTGTGAATATGTAGTGTAATATATCAAAAATGACACCAAAGCAAAGGTTAATTCAAGCCCAAGTAGACCAAGACAAAACTAAAATCAAACTACATTTAATTTAGGTCAGTTTGGGCCATGCAGTTCTAGGCTGACTCAACTCTCCAGTGCTTCAGACAACTCTGACAGAAATACTCTGCATTCTTCAGCACACACTAACTTCATGGACAAATTACCTTGCACAAATTAAAAATTACGTGTAGCTGGTGGGCGTATTTACGCTCCCACCCCAAAAAAAGTATATATGGTTTTCCTCAGAGTGATGAAAATTACTGATAGAGCACTGCCTTGCTGGTTTACCTGTAGTAGAGGCTGCAAGGATAAGAAGAGCTGCCCAGCAGGAACAGACTTTGCAAAAACAAAGCACGGTACCTCTTTCAGTGTGACCCAAAGGACCGACTGCCTGGTAGTGGGTAGAGGGTATCCAGAAGCCTGTTGTCGAGTTTAGGGTTTTGTCAGAAAGTTTGTTTCGTAAGCTCCAGTGAGTGAACTAAAGACTGGTAAACGTAGGGAATTTGCTTCTTCAGGGACACCCATGATCTGAACTGAAATGCTAAAGCACGTGCACTCTAAGTAGTCCAAATTCAAAAAGTATGAGGCATTACACATTTTCTGTGCTGAGTCCACCCGAAGCAGAGGGACACAGACAAGTGCAGGATGTGCTCTGTTTACAGTTCAATAAGCTCCTCTCTCCCAGTCTGCAAATGGAAATGTTTCAATCAAAAGTCTGTAGAAAGAACTTCTGGAGTGAATCTAAAGGCCAAGGTTATTCACAGGCAATCGAAAATGGAAAGGATTATAATTTTGAAGAATAGAAGTGTGAGGGAGTAATTAGATACGTGATCAAGGGATGTTTTCACTTGTTGGATTGACAGACTATTGACATTTTTACCTACATCCAGACACAAGGAAGGTTTTCTTCTAATTTTATTTATGTAATATGATATGTAGCATTCAGATATGCAAAGTAGCGATCATTCCCGAGGAATATAAATCTCCTCAAATCTTGAAGTTATTTTACTTTAAAGAGTTGTTTTTTCACTTCAAAAATCATTTTGGCTTCTTTTGTGAAGATGCTTCTTTCTAAAATTGTGAATTTTAAAGGAAAAGCTTTGATAGACATTGGTTTTCAGGTAGAGAACAATGGATATGAAATACAGGCAAAATAAATCAGGTTCATGAGACGCATTCTGTACTTTTGCTTTGAGTTTTGGACTACAACAACGTATTTTTCTGCTATCCATCATGCTAAAATCCATTTAAGACATCAGATGGCAGGATGAAGTTTTTTCTATTGTTGCACGTTTAAGGGGAAGTTTTTTATGTTAGTTCATTAGGTAGCACCTTTTTTCACTAATGATCTCAAAATATTTTATAAACATGATTTAAATCATTCTTGTCAATACTGCTGTTATAAAATAAAAAATCTCTTATCCCCCTACAGAAATGATGAGATGCAGAACACAGAGTGGTTGCCAGGGCAAACATTGCTGTGATAAAATTCAAGGGCCAAACCCGAGAAGCAAAGCCAAGGAAGCTTTTAAAAAAAATAGCACAGAGCTCTCTACCAGATTTAGCTTTTCCATTGTAATCCACATTATGTGACAGACTGAAATATGAGTAAAAACAACAAACAAACAAAACTGGTGTTTAACAATCTGGAAAACCTAAGAGCCGTTTGAGACAATAACACGTGCCATCTGATTTTCCAGGCTACAGTCAAACTAACTAAGAAAGAAGCAATAAATTTACTCCGAATAGAATTCAATGGGAAAAAAAGATATAAATATTTATATGTAGATATTTTATATTTTAATATAAATCTATATATTTTAATACAATCATTATTAAAAAAATCCTAAGTCCAAGAGCTCCCTATATTTGTGAGAATTTATGGCCTACCCTTTTAGAAAATAATTTCTTTTTACTCCTCTGTTACCATTGTCTTCAAAATTTTTTCCATTAGTCATAGTTATATATGACATTTAATATTGATTATGTAATGCCACACAACTTATGCTTTACCGTAGAAATCTATAAGGCCAACTCCCTCCTCCAATTTACTCATTTAGATCTAGGCTGCACCTACATTCCTATTATCCAATAAAAGCCTTTCAAGTACTGACTGTCTCTCAGGAATCTGCAGATTTTCCCCATTCTTTTTACAGTCAGAGTGGGAATAACTCATTTTTCTTTGCAGCCTTTCTCTAAGCCTTTATGTACCTCCTTCTAATGTGCTAAATACAGGTGCACTGGCTGACTGGGATGACAGAGGAGAAAGCTGACAATTTTCCTAACCTTCCCATTTCGGCATCGTCATGGCCCCCATACTTGCCTGCACAAGAGCTGTTATGGAGCAACTGTGGGTCTGAGCTCCCAATATCCCTAAGCAGGGGTACACCAATACAACTGCACTGACATCTGCATGGTCACACTTGGGTATGTGTAAAACAATCCAGAGATTTTATCACAGCTCATGACAGCATAACCTAAGTAGTCTGAAAATCACTTCTTTAGGAAAAAACTTGAGCATGTATGCACTGAAAAAACTTGAGCATGTATGCACTGAACTTGGCATAGATAGCACAGTTGGCGCTGTCTCTGGGCATATCAAGGATAAGAAGGTTATTAGGAGCAGTCAGCATGGTCTTGCCAAGGGGAAGTCATGTCTGACCAACCTGAGAGCCTGTTATGAAGACATAACCAGGTGGATGGATGGTGGCCATGAAGCGGATGTGGTCTGTCTGGATTTCAGTGAAGCATGTGACACCGTCTCCCACAGCATCCTCATAGCTAAACTGAGGAGATGTGGTCTGGATGACCAAGTAGTGAGGTGGGTCACTAATTGGCTGAAGGGAAGAAGTCAGAGAGTTGTGGTCAATGGGGCAGAGTCTAGTTGGAGGCCTGTGTCTAGTGGGGTCCCTAAGGGGTCAGTGCTGGGGCCAGTGCTTTTCAATATATTCATCAATGACCTGGATGAGGGATTAAAGAGCACTGTCAGCAAGTTTGCTGATGACACCAAGCTGGGAGGAGTGGTTGACACACCAGCAGGCTGTGCTGCCATTCAGAGAGACCTGGACAGGCTGGAGGGCTGGGCGGGGAGAAATCTGAAGAAGTTCAAGAAGGGCAAGTGTAGAGTTTTGCACTTGGGAAAGAATAACCCCATGTGCCAGTATAGGTTGGGGACTGCCCTGCTGGAGAGCAGTGTAGGAGAAAGGGACCTGGGGGTTCTAGTGGACAGCAGGATGACCATGAGCCAGCAATGTGCCCTTGTGGCCAAGAAGGCCAATGGCATCCTGAGGTGTGTTAGAAGGGGAATAGCAAGTAGGTCGAGAGAGGTCCTCCTGCCCCTCTACTCTGCCCTGGTGAGGCCACATCTGGAATAATGTGTCCAGTTCTGGGCCCCTCAGTTCACGAAGGACAGGGAGCTGCTGGAGAGAGTCCAGCGCAGAGCCACAGAGATGATGAAGGGAGTGGAGCATCTCCCTGGTGAGGAAAGGCTGAAAGAGCTGGGTCTCTTTAGCTTGGAGAAGAGAAGGCTGAGGGGTGACCTCATTAATGTTTATAAATATGTCAAGGGGGAGTGTCAGGAGGACAGAGACGGGCTCTTTTCAGAGGCATCCATTGACAGGACAAGGGGCAATGGGTGCAAGCTGGAACATATGAGGTTCCACAAAAAACACTAGAAAAAGCTTTTTCACTGTGAGGGTGACAGAGCCCTGGCACAGGCTGCCCAGAGAGGTTGTGGAGTCTCCTTCTCTGGAGACATTCAAAACTTGCCTGGAAGCGTTCCTAAGTGACCTGCTGTAGGTGATCCTGTTCTGGCAGGGGGGTTGGACTAGATGATCTTTTGAGGTCCCTTCCAATCCCTTCTAATTCTGTGATTAGCAAAGCAAGCCAGTAATAAACCAACAATAATAACGAATCAGAATAATAATATTAACACTAATAATAACAAAAATAATAATTTGGAAAAACAATGCAAGACTGAAGAAATATGAGGAATTCATTTGGACCAAAAGGAGAATGCGGTACATGTTCCTTAGATCTTACCAGTGACAAGGCAGGGGGAGGAAGGGAACAACCAGGGTATCTACATATATTAATGCCTAGTTAAGATGAAAGGAAAACAAAATTCAGTCATGAAATAAATAGGAAGGTTCCCATCACTTTCTGAAAGTGATACAGCAAAGCCAGCCTTACAGTTACTTTTGACTTATCTATACAGCATTTTGGAAACTAAAGGCTTATTCTGTGCAACTGAGAAACTGAGATGATTCACATGTTATTAATGTTTCTCATTATGCAAAAAGATCTAAAATTTACAACCAAAGAATAGAGAACAAACAAACTCCCACAAATGTTTAATTGTGCTTAAAATGCCACAGAATAATTCGTTTTGTACCATCAAAGCTTCCTATCAAATTCACTCCCAGGTCCAAAGCTTCGCAAGCCAAAGTTTTCAAGCCACTGAACCTAGAAACAGAGCTAATTAACTGTTTCTTCTGTCATTTGCTGTAGTCCCAAATTATAAGGAATAACATACATTATAATAGAATAAGGCCTTCTCTTTTATCCAATTTAAGAAAAGCTTACTATGAAAAACAGTTCCTCACAGGATGATTTTTTTTTCAAAGTTATTGATTTAAAAGGTTTGAAGAATGTCAACAGTACCAAAAGTTTTAATTACATGAATTCAAATCATTAGCATGTTCACCAGTTTTATAGCAACTGTAAAAAAAGGAAATTTCTCCCTGGTGGACCAGTGCAAATATTACATTTGGAAAAATGAGTGGGCAGCATCAACCAGTGGTCATGATCAAAGATTTTCATGAGATGTATCACTTGCACATACATCCATTCGCCTTTTAATTTTATTTAATTTAGTTAATCTAGAAATGGGACCCAGTTTTGTGGGACACACATTTGAATGAAAGAATTAAAGGGCAATCATCTAAGACTAGAGAAAAACGGGGTATGAGAATAAGAATGTAATCAGAGGAAACATGGTCCAACTGGTAAGATCTAAACATTTCTGCCAGCTCCTCCTGGACTCCAAGTGTGCTCTGAGGCTTGACAACAGCAATTTAATAGCAGGGATCCGGGATGACTCTGCCCTGAAGATTAGAACTTCTGGGTGTTTTAGACATGCTACAGTTATGAGAGAGGATTGGCTACTCTGTGCCTACTTACATCATGGCTGCTTTTTAGCTTTGGATAGAAAATATCATAATTCAACTTTGATTCTCTGATCCATAAAACAATTTGTCCCTATAGCATTAAATGGCTTTTTCTGGTCACTGAAAAAGAATGATAAGTTTCAGGAGCTTTAATAACTAGCTAGCTAACTCTATGGATATTTAAACATTCACCAGAGACGCTCCCAAGCTTTTAGAGTCTTCCTCCAGGCATGTCTGGAAATCCTGACGGTGTTGAAAAGACAGGTGCCTGACTCACGTCCAAGTGTCAAAACAATAATTTAATCTAGCTTTCTGTTATCTCTCTGAACTGATCTGTGCAGAAAAAAAAATAGGATATGGATATATATGCTATAATTATATTTCCTGTAAAATAAAGGATGGCTTCATTGTCATAAACTTTTTCTCATCCAGTTTAGGAAGATTTTCCTCTGCCTTTCCAAACATTTAAGACAGAGGCAAACCTCGTTAATGCCTCACCCTGTCATAGGCTGTGTTATAGGCCTCATACAGTATTATAGGCTGTACTGGGGCTGGCTGGGATAGAGTTAAATTCCTTCACTGAATTCCATATGACTCTGTGCTTCAATTCATGGCTGAAACTATGTCAGTAACACACCAATGCTTTGGCTATTGCTGAACACAGCTTCCAGAGCATCAAGGCTTTTGCTCTTCCCCATTTTGCCCTGCCTTCCCCAACAGCAAAGGGTCTGCAGGTAGGTAAAGGGTTGGGAGATCCAGCCAGGACAACTGATCCCAAAGACCAAAGGGATATACCAGAGCATGTGACATCCTATTCAGCAATAAAAGCTGAGGGAAAGAGGGAGGAAGAGGGGACATGCATAACTATGGCATTTTTCTTCCCAAGTAACTGCTACACATGATGAAGTTTTGCTTTTCCGGAAATGTCTAAAGATCTGCCTGCCAATAGAAAGCAGTAAATTAATTCATTATTTTGCTTTGCCTGCATGCTAAACTTGCTTTCCCTATTTAACTGTAATTATCTCAACACAAATCTCTTATTGCCTTCTTTCTACTTGCTCTCTGACCCACAGGAAAGGGGAGAGAGAAGTGTATTTGGCTGTTGGCCAGATTCAACCCACCACATGCTGTCCTTAAACCTGTTTTTGAAAGGTTCACTGAGCCAGGAGGGGATGAACACACAAGCAAACGTGTATCTGGCCAAGTGACTACAGCACTCTCATAGCTGAGGAAATACCATGAAATGAAAACAAACAAAATCAGACTGAACTATTCCTGAGAGCAAGAAGGAAAACAGGTCTCTCATCCCACTCTCCCAAATGTTTGGTTGAAGGAAGAGGTCATTTGTCCGTGTGTTTCTGTGTCTGTCTCATTCGGGAGAATGTTGAAGCATACAAATCCTGATCAGAAAGAAATTACTATCTGTGAAGCAAAGACCCCATGTCCTGCAGGGCACTGTGGTGGTCTGGGCTCAGCAGATATGCTTCATGTTGACATTTCTTACTGGCTAATCTACCTTGGTAATGCTGCTGTCCCATACCTAGGCACATAATTCTTCCCATGCACCCCAGAAGAGCAAGGTGACTAATTCAGAATTGTCTATTTTTACAACAAGCACCTTCTGTTTATTTATCTAGTTCATATCACGTTGTCCTGGGTTTAGCTAAAAACCCAGTCCTGTTTAGTGATTTTTACTTTCCAGTTTAGTGTCTTCTAAAAGGCTGCACATTCTGAAGTCAGCAGCATGTTTTTGCAGACAGTGTGTGCTACTGGCAGTGATAACACCTGATGTTTACAGTCACTGCCTGGGACTGGTGTGCAGAAAGGCTCTTGCTTACACTTATTCCTATAGTGACCAAGGCCACTGCTGGCTCTTGTGTGCCACACTGGGGGTGCTGGGTAGTAAGAGGGGGGCACAAGGAAGCAAAAGGTGGCACCTCGGGGAGGACAGGTGACCAACAAGAGTATTCCATCCCATATACATCGTATCTAGTATAAATTGAGTGATCACGAGAGTTTCGTCCCTTTTTCTTTGTTTCACCCTTTTTCTGCAATGGCCAGTGTCCAGAGAGGACTCCATCTGACCTCCTGCTTTTGATCCAGATCCTGAGTTCCTGAATCCAGCTCCCTGTATCCAGCTCCCGCCGCCGCTGAGCCTGGGGTTTCCCCAGTGCCTCCTGCTCTGCAGCACCAGTGGGGATGGATATCGGGGGAGGGAGTCGGGTTTGATATCGGGCTACTATCTATAGTTGTATATAATTCTTTACTTTTATCTTTTTACCATTATTTCTATTATTTTCATTAAAGCTGTTCTAGTTTTTTTCTTCTCTCACACGTAAGTCTCTCTGCCTCATTCCCTTTTCTCTTCCCGTTTGAGGCGGGGGGAGAGGGGGTTAGAGAGCCTCTGTCCGCGTTAGTGGCCGGCCCAGCCCTAACCCACGACACACGTGTTGAAGACTTGGAGACTGAAACAGCCAACAGATACTTTTCAGCCTACTATCAATATTTCTCTCAAATGTGTTTGGTCATTTGTCCTTTTTTGCTTGAGAGAAAAAGAACACCAATATAAAAGTGGTATAAAACTAAGTATTGATAGACTGTGTTGTGGGAATAAATCATATTGATTGAACATCTTGTCACTACTGCAATTGATTCCGTATTTAGGAATTCTAACACCATAGCTGCAGAGTATCCTGGGCACAAGTCCAGCACTGGAAATGAGAACTAGGGCTCACAATGTCCCTCCTGGTAGATCTAGAGAACACTAAGTGTGAAGCGTCTCATTAAAACAGAAGAAAAGACAGGCCCATTGAAAGTGAGACCATAGCAGATGGTTCTGATGTTTAGAAGGCAAATCAAGTTTACAAATGATTGGAAGCCTTTTAAGAAAGCTGAATAAAAATGAACACAGAAATTTGATTTAACTTTTCCACCCTTCCTAATGGTTGAAGTTCCCGACAAGGAATCTAATTCTCTTCTGCTTCACAGCAATGTCATTCCTCTAAATTGCTCTTGGCTTTGATCTTTATATGTCATCTGCAGAATAATTTCTAAGTCTTATGAATTGTGAGAAACAAACAAGCTGGCCAGGACAACCCTATCAAACTTCCTCATCAATAGTTTTACAGAAGACATATTCTAGCAATATGATTGGTGTAGGTGGATAAATAATTAGGCCTTATGCATTGATATCATAAGAAACAGATGTGGACCAAGCATAACAGATGAGAGACATTAATTAGGAGCTTTAGAAAGATAACTCAGGGGATGAAAGCAGAAAAATTAGATACTGGCCAGCTAGTTTCACACTACTTCCTTTTCATGACTCCAATCGTTTAAGCCTGTTACTTCCTTTATAATGTATTCACTTCGTCTTTGTGTCCTTTATCTTCAACTATATAACACGTTTAAGAAGTGGGAAAAAACCCTAGGCATTGAAGGCAGAGAGAGGAGTGAGAATATGTGAGAGCAACAACTCTGCAGATACAAAAGTCAGTGAGGAAGGGAGGGGGAGGAGATGCTGCAGGCACCAGAGCAGAGATTCCCCTGCAGCCCATGATGAAGACTGTGGTGAGGCAGGCTGTCTCCCTGCAGCCCATGGAGGCGGACAGGGATATAAATGTCCACCTGTAGCCCATGTAGGACACCATGCTGGAGCAGGTGGATGGCTGTGACTCCATGAGAAGCCCACACTGGAGCAGGATCTGTGGACCCATGGAGAAAGGAGCCCACACCAGAGCAGGTTTGCTGCCAGCACTTGTGACTCCCATGGGGGACTCACCCTGGAGCAGTCTGTTCCTGAAGGACTGCACCCCTGGAAAGAACTGACATTGGGGCAGTTCATGAAGAACTTTTATGGGAAGGACTCACATTGGAGAAGTTCATGAAGAATGTTCTCCTATGAGAGGGACCCCACGCTGGAGCAGGGGAAGAGTGAGGAGTCATCCCCTTGAGGAAGATGGAGTGGCAGAGACAACATCTAATGAACTGATGCCAACCCCCATTCCCCATCCCCTGCACCACTCAAGGGGAGGAGGTGGAGAAATCAGAAGTAAAGCTAAGCCCAGGAACAAGGGAGGGGTGGGCGAAACATGTATTTTTAAGATTTGATTTTAGTTCTCATTGCCTTTCTCTGATTTGATTGGTAATAAATTCAATTAATTTCCTCAAGGGGAGTCTGTTTTGCCTGTGACAGTAATTGCTGAGTGATCTCCATGCCCTAATCTCAACCCATGAGCCTTTCACTGTATTTCCTCTCCCCTGTCCATCTAAGAAGAGAGTGTGATAGAGTGGCTAGGGAGGGCACCTGGCCTCCAGCCAGAGTCAAGCCGCTGCAGTGTTGAAGTCTAAACTATAAATTATGGGTAAATATTATGCTGTAATTCACCCGAGTGCAATTATCATTGCTGATTTCTTCTAGAAAAGTTAACTGTGTAACTGTAAAAGGCATGATTAATTGTAAGATTTGTTTATAACTTCTACGCAATACTGAACAGAATTTCTGTGGGAAAAAGAAACAAATTTTATCTATTAGTAAAAAAATAATACTTACATAAGGGATTGTGTCCAAGGTGTCTGTGTTGACAATTATAGGTGCAGGGCTTGCCTGAAAGGTAAGAGAAAAGAGAAAAGAAATTTAAAAATCTGAAATGTATTAATACTGAAATGCCCATAATCATAGAATCATAGAATCATAGAATGTTAGGGATTGGAAGGGACCTCGAAAGATCATCAAGTCCAATCCCCCTGCCAGAGCAGGAATGCCTAGACTACGCCACACAGGAACGCGTCCAGGCAGGTCTTGAATGTCTCCAGAGAAGGAGATTCCACAGCCTCTCTGGGCAGCCTGTTCCAGGGCTCCGTCACCCTCACTGAGAAGAAGTTTCTTCTCGAGTTTAAGCGGAACCTCTTATGTTCCAGTTTCAGCCCATTACCCCTTGTCCTATCAGTGGTTGTCACCAAGAAGAGCCTGGCTCCATCCTCGTGACACTCACCCTTGATATATTTGTAAACATTAATGAGGTCACCCCTCAGTCTCCTCTTCTCCAAACTAAAGAGCCCCAGCTCCCTCAGTCTTTTCTCATAAGGGAGATGCTCCACTCCCTTCATCATCCTAGTTGCCCTGTGCTGGACTCTCTCCAGCAGTTCCCTGTCTTTCTTGAACTGAGGGCCCCAGAACTGGACACAGTAGTCCAGATGGGGTCTCACCAGGGCAGAGTAGAGGGGAAGGAGAACCTCTCTCGACCTACTAATCACCCCCCTTCTAATACACCCCAGGATGCCATTGGCCTTCTTGGCCACAAGGGCACAGTGCTGGCTCATGGTCATCCTGCTGTCCACCAAGACTTCCAGGTCCCTTTCCCCTACACTGCTCTCTAATAAGTCATTCCCCAACTTATACTGGAACCTGGGGTTGTTCCTACCCAGATGCAAGACCCTACATTTACCCTTGTTGTATTTCATTAAATTTTTCCCCGCCCAACCCTCCAGCCTGTCCAGGTCTCGCTGGATGGCAGCACAGCCTTCTGGTGTGTCAGCCACTCCTCCCAGCTTGGTGTCATCAGCAAACTTGCTGATAGTACTCTCTAGTCCCTCATCCAAGTCATCGATGAATATATTGAATAATACTGGTCCCAGTACCGACCCTTGAGGCACTCCACTAAAGTATAAAAGCCTGTCTTCCCACCGAATTCACATCATACAACAGTGCACAAGTCTGGGTATTGTTCAATCAATTAAAGATAAAGGAAATAGATTTGCAGGCTCCAAACCACCACTCAATCATGTCTTTCTTTTCAATTTCATTAGGCTTTTGATCACATCCTGAATATACAATAAGAAGTCATTCATCTTTGAGTAGAACAATAAGAAACATGATGTATACAACTTATAATTAGAGGATCCTGGGGGTAAGGGTTTCAGCTCCCCTTACCTCTACCCTTTGTGTGTGAGCAAAACCGAGATGATCAACTGATCTTCAGAGAGGACATATTTACACTACTTAACAGTATTATATAGGTAGGCAGTATATGGATATGCACATATGCTATGACATTTATAAACTGACGTTCAGTCTGAAATATAAAACCCAGTTAAAAAAGATTTGTGAATCTGTAAAGCTGGTCAACCCGATCTTTAACTTATTGATAAATCCCATAACCAGGCTCAATTCCAGCCACCTTGAATGCCCTAACCTCTTCTTATTCCCACATCAAAATTCAGCGGCAGTGACCCCAGGCCGAGCTCTGATTTTGACCCAGCTGCATAATCTTGGCTCAGACTCTGGAGAAAACTACCAGACTGAGAAACTGTAGAGTAGAGCCATACACCGTAAGTAAAATGTCAGACAGAGGCAGGACAGCTGCAATGGGATTGTTAATAGCTCAAGAACTCAAGGATCAACATGTAATCAGTGTAGTACAAGAAATGATGGAGGGCCCAAGTAATGCCTGTTTGGCATCATATTGGGCCGATGTACCATATCGGGCCGACGAACACACTACTGCTTAGCATAGTACACCATTAGTTCTATTTATCTACAATGTGTATCGGGCAATGAATGACTGTACTTTAAACTTGTACAGGCTACAGGGTGTCTTTGTTCATAGTAGGCATGATTACAGCACTATTGCACACCCTGATCGTATTTCCACTGTCAACTACTCATTGTAGGATTCCAAAACCTAACAATCCAAATTAAGAATCTAACATTACTGCAACAGTTGAAATACTTTGAGAATACCACAGTTTATTTCAAATTTTGGTGTAGCTATTGAAAGATAATTCTGTGTTCAAAATTTATGTTGTTGCACAACATCTACTGATGATTAATGCCATTATTTCTACACAACTGTGTAACCTGTGAATAAAAACTCAAAATAAAATGTACACAATTTGCTGTATATACATTTCATGGGATGTATCAGTTATAGAATCATTGGGCTGGAAAGGACCTTTAAAGGTCATCTAATCCAACACCCCTGCAATGATCAGGGATATCTTTAACTAGATCAGGTTGCCAGTTATCATACTTATTATACATTACTTACCACAGTAAGTTATAGTTTAATACTAGTGCTGAAAAGATATTATACACTCATCCATTTATTCCCATTGTGCCCCACACCACTGGACATTTTAGAGTAATAGATAAAAGCTAAAGGCCATATGATTACAATAATTTTGGATTTAGGCATATAGAGTTATTTATGACTACTATTGTTAATGATTACACAAAACATTTCCTTTTTGGAATCATAGTTTTATATACATGAATATTTAGCTTCACACATTTAAAGACTTCTACCTTTGCTGCAAGAAGAAAAAGAATTTTTTTTACAGTATTGATTTTATCTTCATTTCATTTTTACATACTGTGACAAGGTCTAGTGCCAAATATAAAGAGAGTTCGCAATCTTCAGCATGTGACTTTCCATTGCTTTACAAAAATATAAAAATCATTTAAGATCACAAATATCTTTCAGAAGTCATTTTCCAAAGCATTCTCATGCTATCACCAATCGCTTCCAACCCTTTGAGGAGTAAAGCCTCATACTCATACCAGATTTTCCCGGGCAAACTGAAAGAGATTTTTCAACCAGAAACTAGTAATTGTGGGAACACTATAAAAATAATATTTAGGAGACTTGGAATTTCTTTTGAAAACTCAGTTACTCCTTTACTTTCTCTGTGAGCAAAATCTACACTTCCTGCACGCTATCAGTTGCATTCACTTTCAGAAGACCTTTCCCAGCCTTTCTGGAGCCCTGTTTCGGTGTTCTACCAACCTCACTGAGAAAAGTTTTCTCTTACATCTAATCAGAATTTCCCTTTAATGTAACTCGTGTCTGTTCCCTCATACTTCTGTGTATCTCTAAGTTTGGTTTTGTGTCCTCTCTAGTCATCCCTCAGACGGGGTTGAAGACAGCAGTTAGATTCTTCCCACAGCCTCTTCTTCTCCAAGATGAAGAAACTGAAATCTCTCTTCTCCTCAATGCTGTGTGCACCAGACCCCATCACTGCTGTGCTTGCCACCATCTTGGTTATTCTCCACCCAACACACTTTGGCATATTGAGGAACCTAGAACTGGACGCAATACTCCTGATGAAATCTCCGAGGGGATGAGAAGATGTCCCTCAAACTGCTGCCTAGGCCGTTACTAGTGCAGCCCAGTTTGCTGTTAGGCTTCGCCACTGCAAGGGCACGTGGCTGACTCCTGTGTAACTTGTTCTTCGCTTTGCAAAGCTGCTGCCTCTCTGGGCTACGCCTGCAACTGCTGCCTCTTTAATTCTGTCCAGGTGCCGGAACTCGTGCCTATTGTCATCGAACTTTGTGAGGTTCCTCTCAGCTCATTTCTGCTGCCTGTTGAGATCCCTCCGAACAGCAACTGTCCAACGTATCATTTGCTCTGCCCAGTCTGGTGTTATCTAGAACCTTGCTAACAGTGCACTCATTCCGGTTATTAATGAAGGTGTTAAGTAGCATTAGCACTGTTATCAGTTCTGTAAAAACACTGCAATTAACCTGCCATCGATTGCTGAACTTTGGATTGCTGACCACTGTCCTTTGGGTCTAGTGGTCTAGCTAGTGTCTCACTCATCTTCTAGTACATCCATCCATGCACTATCTCTCTCATTTGGCTACAAGATTGAGAATATGTGCTGAAATCCTTGCTAAAATCAAATCGAATGATAGATTTCCCCTTGTCCACAGTTCTAGTCATCACAGAAAGCAGTGAGGTTGGCAAGGCACAATTTACCCTTCAGAGAGTGATCTACATCTTTGTAATCACCTGTTTCTGTCCTTCATGAGCCTTAACAAGGCTTCCCAGAGACACCCACCAGGATGTCTCCATTTGTTGGCTTCCTGCCTAATCCTGACCCCAAGGTTCTTACTTGGTCCATCACCTCTTCCACAGTGTAAGTCTGAGCATTTAAGCTCCTCTTTCAAATAGGGTGATCATTTCCTGCCTAGCCTTCCTACATAGCCAGCAAAGAATTGGCTTGCAAGCAAAAATGTCTTTCAGGGTTCATTTTAACACAGTGCTTACTGCATTCTTTACTGCCTGGAAAGAGAACTTCAACTATCAAAGTGATGATTTTCTGCTACTGAGGTATTCATCCTGATCAGACAAATGGGCAAGAGAAAATTCAGAGAGCAATAGTTTCAGATGGATATAGTAACTGTAACTATTCTCTCACAACTATTATCATCAGTGCATTCTCCCTTTCTGTTCCTCCTGTTCCTACTTGTCCTGTAAGTGCATGTGTGGTGATTTGTTTTTTTCTTTTTTACTTTTCTTTTGACTGGGAAACTGATTCAATACAAACATCTTGCTTCAGCCTCTCTAACACATGGTAATTTGAGGAACACTGACCTCCTGAGCTACAAAATTTCATTTAAGTGCAGGAAATGGCGATGATTTTATTATTTGTGTCCTGTTTGTAGCTCATACTTTAAATCATCCAGAGTTGAGAAGACAGTCTGCAACCACTGGAGAGTGCCCTAAATATAGCGTTAGCCACACAGTACGCAATAGCATCAAAATAGTCCTGTAATCACTGTGAAGATGCTGAAGGGATAGGTCAAGAGAAGACCAGTTAGCAACAGGGAGTCAGAAGGAATCTACCTTCCAGGATGATGTGTCTATATCTGTTCTGACTTAAAAACACATCACATGCACTGATTCATCAAATTCTCAGAAAAGATACCCAGATATCTGCGCACTTCTTATAGAGAACACTGACAAAACTATCACAGCAGTTCATCAGTTCCTCAAGAATAATTTCATGTGTACATAAATTAATAAATGCATGCAAAAAATTTTCTTGATTCTCTTGAGAATCTCTACCTACAGTGTCTTGGAGACATCTGTCATAGTCTATATACCCACACATATATCAGCTATCTTAGTTTGAGACTCGGTGAGAAGAAGAAATGGTTTTCTGAAAGGCAAAGATAATGACTTTATTCCTAGTTCTGCCCTTTGATCTGCTCCATAGTCTTAAATAAGACATTTAATTACTCTCTACCTAACTTTTGCTGGATATAAAACAACTCTAGCAAAACTGGCTTAATTTGGTCAAAGTTTTGAGAGAGGTGATGGCTGGCAAAAACTAAATAATCTCTCTATACGTAGGGAGTTTTCAAATTTTACATGTCTAATTGCCTAGCTTGCAGGATGGATTCAAATCAGTAGTAATTAGTTCATGAAAGAGACAGCCCTTTCTAAAGCCAGGTATCATGCAAAGGGCTCCCAGACTTTACAATCAGTTTCTAAAGATGGGAAGAACTCTTCATGAACATAATCACAATTCTGCAGCTGCAAAATAAATCCAAACCAATTATTAAAAGAATGAATTTTGCTAAGTGTAGACAACTGAGTGATCCTGTTTTCCCCGTTTTTCATGCAATTTCTATTCTGCCTTCATCCTTACCTACGTATTAAGGATTATGTTATGCTGACAATGTACCATGCGGGCTGTCAGCCTTATAACTACTGCTCCCCGCACAGACCTTTTTCCTGCCCTTGACTAGAAGCAGTGCTTTCAGCTGAGGCATCTCTGTGCTTTGAAGAAAAGACATCACACTGACAGCTGCAGTGACAGATTGGCATAGCTGAGACAAAACTTGAATAGCTTTAGGGAAAAAAAAAAAAAAAGGAATTATATTTTTCTTCTTCTTCTTAAAGGACTTGTGCACAACAGACTTTGCTTCCACAAATATAGATGAGATTGTTCTGCTTGCAGCCAGTCAGAGAGTCTAGTTGCTTTTCCACCAAAAGCACAACTTAAAAGCACGATAGAGTGAAAGTACTTGAAGCCGGTTGAAAGAGAACAAAAAGGCACAAGGTCTAGTTCATGAACATTTACTCTGCTACCAAATTTCCTACAAGTGTATGACATGACTCATACCTCTCAGACAAGATGAATTTTCCTTCTACTACGATTGCGAGCATTATCCTGGTTGACTGGTTTTACTTACAGCATTCACAGTTCTGCAGACTATCCATATTATATTGAATTTCATACCTTTTTAACTCCTTGTTTTACCTGCTCCTACTATGCAGTGCTATATTCAATAGCAGACAATGAAAATACTTGCACAGGTATATGGTCTATGCTTATTGCAGAGGGGTTGGCCTAGTTGACCTTTAAAGGTTCCTTCCAAACCAACACATTCTATGATTTTGTGGTAACTATTCTTCGAATAATGAGCGCAGCACGTAACTTCTTTACCAGAAAATACTAAAACAAGTATGTGATCATTTTGAAAGTCTCCTCCTACTCTTATTCCTAGCTGCGATTTTGATTCAGAACTCTCAATTGCTTGATTTCCTGTTAAGGAACCACCATTACCTATGTTATTACATTTAAATAAACTTGAAATAAAGGGACGATGAAGTTTAGAGTAAACAGCAGTGTATGTATTACCATTTAAAAATTGAGTTGTCAGTGGCTTATTAGCATCTTTTGCAGACACCTGCCTCTGTGGACAGTATGTCAGAATTAAGGGCTCATCTTTCCAGGTAACCAGCCCTAAATTCTAAAACACTCCATGCAACATTCATCTGCAGTTTTAGTTTACTTCAAAATGCTACCATTTTGTGTTTTAATAATACAAAATGGAGCAGCTCCAACATTTGTACATGAATAGGGCGCGCCGCGTCTCTCAGATTTAACGCATCAGACATAATGCGTTGGACCGAGTTTTAAGAAGGTAACACTGAATTAGTTTAAATTAATTTCATATTTTGAAGTTTCCTTTCACAACTGCAAGAAATAGATTTACATTGACACACAATAGTAGGAATGATTCAATGGTAATTTAGATGTCAAAACGGTAATTGTCTAGCACGCTATGAGGCCTTAAGATCACAGAACACGCAGAATTTTTGTCATATTTACCACTGAACTACAAACTGTAAAACTAAGAGGGAGAAAAAGTAATTTGCTTGTTATTAAACAGAAAATATAAAAGATACGGAGCCTCTTTGAACATCTAAAGAACGACTCTTCAGCAAACAATCCTACCTCTACTTACAGACATAAGACAGAAGTAAAAAGCACCTTTGCTTGCAAGCCACAGCTGTCAAGAATAGAAGAAAAATGCCTCAAGAAATCCTCAACACCCTTCCCTACCTATATAATGCAGCCTCATATAAAGCCATTTAATTGTAAGGCATATAGCGCTTTTCAAAGAAGTTGGCCTTATTTTTGAGCTTGAGGGTTTGCAATGGTTTTTACTTAATCTGTAGGAATAATTTCCTATTTGAAATTGTATTAGCTGTGACATTATTTAAACAAAAAAGAATTTAGGAAAACCTAACACTTCTGTGTGGATTCACAGGTTGCCAGAGGAAATGGCAAGAAAACATCTCCTTGACAGCTGTTGAAGGTTCACCTGTGCTGACAGTGCCTGTCAGCAGCTTGAATTAGCAGTAATTAACATAAGGGTAACTTTTTACCCAATATGGGATCCAGTGAAGGACACAGAAATGTCAATGGGAAAGGCTCTATAGAGAGTGAGGGATAATTGTGGTACATCTGAATTTCCAGTGAAGATATTATTCAACTAAATGTTATTATGCATTAAATTTTGAGGTGATAACTTTCCTACTGCTAGAGAGGGTGGATCCATCTGTCTCATTCTAGGATGCCAAGTGCCACACTAAGACTCACATAGAGGTCCCATTATCACATCTCTACTGACTCACAAAAGAAATTAATGCAAAGTGCCTTCAACAACAACAAAAAAAAGCTCTAGCTTTGAACAGAAATTTAGGCTTAAATCTTGGTTTTAGATATAGTACTTCAGCACATGTTCATCTGCTCTAATCTCCACTGTGCTTCAGACCTTGTCCCAAAGTCTGTGTCAAAGCACATGAATTAAGAAAATAACAGCTTTAATCAATCCAGGCAGTGTCAGTTTCTTGTATATTCTTAAGTCTGGATATGGAAACTTTAGAAACAAGAACAAAGATAGAAAAAAGTATATTATCTTCAAAATTCTGACATCGATAGGTATGGATTTTTTTTCCAGATGTTATGTAATCCGTGAAAATTTTATAAAAAGACAAAACATTTGAAAAATCTTGCCACGATAATCAACATTATTGAAAGATACACTGCAAGAATTAAGTGTTATGGAGTGATGCTGCTGAAAATCTAAGAGCTAAGTTAACTTACTTTATAAAATGAGGTTACCAAAACAGGCTACATCTTCCATTTTAAACATCTTAATGACATTCTACTACATCTATCGAACCTAAAAATTTCTAGGTGAAAGTTCCTGCATAACTGAAGCTAATGGTAAAGCATTGATCCACTTCACTAGAGTCAAAAATTAAGCTAATATGTTTCTATTCAATATTAGTTTTGTTTTTCTCCTGGCATGATTTTTAGAGCGTGCATGCATTTAGCCAGCAGTTTCATGAGAGCAATAATAAGCAAAAATAATTTAGAACCAATTAGAGAAAATTAATATTATGTTTTCAGACTGTTTTGTATATTATTTTTAAAGCACATTAGCCAAATATCCTGATATTAAAAATCAGATAAAAAAAATTACAACACAAAACGCTTATGTTATCCACAGGCTTGTTAACAACGGCGAATGGTATAATTGACTTGATCATTCCTTTTTTTTTCTTAAACTTTTTTACAGTTTGCCTAAGCATTACCTTTGTTAACCATAGAAAGGTGCAGTTTTTTATAAAACAGTGTAAACCTCCAAAAGAGCTGCACAACAGGAAAGTAATGTTAAATACCTGACACATTCTTTGAACCTGAAAATATGTTAATTTATTGCATTAATTAAGAGTGTAGACCACACATTTATATAAAAATGGGGTTTTTATCTAGTCAGATTTTAAACTTCTATAGAAACTATCAAGACTAAGTGACAAGTTTATGTATACGTAGATAGACATGCCTACAAACGTGCACACACACGTGTGCACATCGACTCAAACACAGATAAGGAAAAAACCAGGCACCCCAGTTTTAGGCATTTTATTCCACCTAGCTGCCTGCTACAATGTCTGATTCAACCTTGATATGCGCAAAGATAAAATTCCTTGAGGAGAGAGGCAAACAAAACCACAGCCATTCTTTCCCTCCTTTCTCTTCAAAAGTGAAGTCTGCATTGCCCAGGGCATGACTTTTTACTTTTAAAATCATGGTACACCAAGCTCACAAAGCAGTTATCCAGTATCTTCCTCTGTTAACTTTTTACAGCCTGAAGTATGTGAAGGTTGAAAATAACATTTATTCCTGAGTGGAGACTTTCATAACCAGCCTCAAAAGCCTAGAAACTAGAAATTAAGATGCACATGAAGACAACAAAAGCAAGCCAATGTGAAACTAAAAGTGGAAGAGGGAAATTAACATAATTCAGTAACTATGCGAGAGGTTTATCAGAACATAAATTCCAACAAATGAAACACCTGCATTGAAGAACTAATTGATTACATCGAGCGCTGTATACAGCCGCCCAGAAATAACGGAATCAGTGTCAAAGAGCACTCACTTCTGCTTGGGAAGAGCAGAAGAGACCAAGACTTATTGGTGCCAGAGCCAAAATCTCCCATAGAGAGGAAAGAATAAAAAAATACAGAAGCAAGTGTCTTTAGAGTTTTAGAAAAGTTCTCAGGTAACAACAGAAGAAGCAAAATCACTGCTGATCCTGTTTCAGGATGGAAGTTACCAGGAGAAGAGCTGGTGGTTATGGTGGTCCATAAAATCCATCAACTAACTGATTTTGACTAAGTATGCACAGGAGCAAAGCTATTCTGCCAAATGCTGTCACTTACTGAATGTATATTTACATATTTAGGAAGAACTTAAAGAATCAAACTTGATTTTGCATATCTGCAAGAAACTCAAAGTCAAATTGGTCTGTGCTGGAGCAAAGAGGGTTTTGATTTTTATGTCAGTAGAAGTAAACTTCTAACCTAACGTCCTCTGGAAAAGTTTTAATTGGTGTCCCAGAGTGTCCCTTCATGTCCCAGAATCACTACGTGATGAATAAAATTAACAAAATAATTCCAAATATATCACTTGCCCACAGCTTGTTTCAAACCCTAAATCACTGTAGGACCACTGCACTCAGTACGTTACCTCAAAAGATGAGAAACATCAGTGTGGGAAGTGAAACTATCTGGGGCTCAGGGTGAGTCAGGTGTTTTACAAGGTTATGCTTCATGTGGCATAAAATGCATTTCTCAATGGAGATGCACTATTGCATAAGCTACAACTATTTGGTATTTTACCACAGGGCTTGCCAACCGTTTTTAATCTCAGTTTTCTCACTGATGCCCTTCTGCCTGAGAGACTGGGTGCTCTGTGGCTGACTTGCAGGACAGTGCACGCCAGAATGGCCTCTTTTTCCATAATTTTACAGATTGTAGCACCCAGTGGGAACGTCACAGGCTGTCAAGCTTAGCAAGGACTCTCCTTCATGAATCTGTGTAATACCATCAGGTTGTCACTGAAAAAAAAAGAGAATGCTCCCCTTAGGATGATGCAATCTTGTTTTAGGATAGATGGTGGAAATGCACACATGCCATTTTCTTTTTGGTTTTAAGACTGATTTTCCTTATAGTTCAAAAATTTGCACAGAAGTAAAAATACGGTCCAGTTTCCAGACTTTGTCCTTCGTTATTCCTTACTCTTCTACATTCAAGTGATCCTCTTAAGGAATATGCCCTACTTTTAGCAGAAGCTTGCTGCATGTTGGGGCTGGTGACACCCTGAAGGACCCGTGGCCTGTGGAGGGACCAGGCTGGAGCAGAAGAAACAAGCAATGATGGAGAAAAGAGAGAGGAAAAAGGAGAAACAGAGAGAAACCACCATGCCCTGACCCTGACCCCAACAGCCTGGGTCACCCCTCACTTCAGCAGAGAGACTGACCGTGATTTACAGTGGTAATTAGGGGGAGGAGAGTTGTCTGGAGTGAAGCTGAGCCTCCTTAAGCATTTGTTTGTCATCTTTGTTTCTCCATACCCAACTCAGTAATTAAACGTTAATGTCATCTAGCAATAATGTTAAATTTTCCAAGTCGAATCTGCTTTGCCTGCAACACACCTGTTCTTCTGAAATTTCACTGTAGAATAATAGATATTTTTTCAGTATCTTTTATTTATTTATCCTCTTTTCTGATAAATCTCCAGATCGTGTATTGAAGGTGAGACTGTAAGAGCAGAAGAAAGTAAAAGAACAAGGTCTTCGTTTACAAAGGAAAATGTTGAGTAGCAGAAGCGACAGAGAAGTGGATGCAGTACTGCAGCCACAAGGAGAGTTATGTTATCATGTAAAAAAACATATAAAGTACCAAGTGATTGTTGTTCACAGATGAGCTTTCCACAGAGAAGAGAAGCTACACCTTTTTCTCCGAACGTATAGTCTATTAAGATGCTATGGCTGTCAGCCTCTTAATTCTTAGAACTAATACTTACTTAAAGATTTCAAAACACAAAATCAACAACGTGCCACCACGGGTTTGTAGAATAATGACACCATGTGAAGGGACTGAGCTTGAGATGAGTAGTAACAGTGCCATAAAAGCAGGTCTACAATATATTATTACTTAAATAAAGAGTCTGGGGCCATTATAAATCTGAGAAACACAAACATGACTGAAGCATACAGCAAGTCTGACAGTCTTTCAAAGAATTTGTACACGACCTTAAAAATGCACCTGACTTAAATCAAAATTACAGGCCGGGAAAAAATGAAGGCAATTTCTGTCAAGGAATAATCCCGGGAGGAGCATCCCTGTGAACCTAACAAAATTAGGTTAGGGGTGTATCAATACTAAAAAGACAGACTTAAGAAGTGGGACTAAAAACAAAAGAAAGAAATGTAAAAAAAAAATTTCTTTGATATTATGAATGATGCTAAGAAACACTTCATGTCAGGAAAATTACACTTATTTTCCTATTTTTAACATGGGGATTTTTCAATTCCATGCCAAGGGCAGGCAAGGAGATTTTACACACTGATATAATTGTGTGGCAAATTCAACATACTCTAGTATAATCTCACTAGAGGAGGGAAATAAGCCTTACTGACTAAAACTCTTTGTATAAACTCAGACTAAGCACTAAAATATGTCCTGTAGGCAGTATTCACATTCTGGCAGATGGGCAACATGACCTATGAGGTCTTTCCCCATCTTTACATTCCAGCATTTTGTCATTTCTAAACAGTGTTGTTTTGACTAGAATTGGATGCAGAAACACTGAGTAAAAAATTATCTTAAACTGCATTAAAATAGATGGTGGTAATTTTAACAGTGACTTATCTAGCAGCAAGTAACATGGTACTTCTACTGATGAGGCGGTCACAAAAAGCAATACAAAGCACCACTTTGAAATATGAACATTCTTAGACTACAGGGTACTTTTTGTTTACTGACTTCAAGACATATTTTCTGCAGTGTAAGACACAAAAATCTGGGATGCTGCTATTTGTTACATCAGTAACCGTGACTTGGGCAGTACTAGAAGAGTTCTACACTCTCTGAATTTACTGTGAGAATGTGTATAACTAAAAGCCACTTATTCCACAAAATGAAACAACCTTCCCTGGACACAGAGAAAACATTGACCTCTCACTGTCACTGTATTGAAAACAATGAATGTAACAATCACAGAGACATAAAACCTAAAAACTGTCATAACTGATGTACCAAGATCAAGAAGATGGATTTGCAAATCAATTAGGGAAACTTCAAATGTCAAAACAACCTTTCATGCATTTATATGATCCCCGAAAACACTGGAAAATTAAACAGTTCATAATGTCAAGGCTGCCTTTTCCTATAATAACAATAACAATAATAATAATAAGCAGCTCCTGGATGCCTGTATCTGATATGATGAAGTTTTGTTTCTCTGTTTTTAGTGGAAAATCTCCAGGAAAAGGCTTTCAGAAGTAAGCTTTGATTACTGTTAGGAGGGAAAAAGAAAACATTTCATGACAAGGAAAGCAGTGCAAGTCATGCACTATATATCAGGTGCTAGGAGAGAACACCTGGCAAGGGACTAAGCACAGCATTTAGTAACACAAGCGGAGCTGGCTGCTTAAGGCAGGATGTAGGTGGAATATACGCATCGGAATCAAAGACTGCAGTACTGAAAATATCCAGCTTTAGGAACTCAGATTTCCCTTACACCTGTACAACAGTGCTTCAACCTCAAAAAAACCAACTCAACATCTATTTCATGCAATGGACATTCACACACAAGGCAGCCTTTTCCAAAGCACCCTTTGGACAGATCCAGTCTCCTCCTACCCTGTCTTTTTAGGCACCGATTCCACCCTCCAAATGAAATAGAAAATTTTCAACATATCCCCCACATCCAGTAAATCATGATACCTGGCAGAAAGATCATCTTTACCATTCTCAGCCTGTTGTAAATCCTGACTTTCGCCATAGGACGTCTGGGGAAATTTAACACCTAATCTGACGGTCCTTTCCAAAAGCTAACCCAACTTCACGGGCAGGTGTACCAATTCTGCTCACTAACACATAAAAACTCCACAGCAGACCTGACCCTGATACTAAATAAATGTTTGGTTGGGAGGACAAGAAATGGGAACATCATGTGCTTCAGAGGGAAGTGAGAAAAATGACATAGAAAATATAACAGCAAGAGGAATACAGAATCTGCGAGAGGCACCAGGATTTTTTAGGGCAGCTGTAGCAAGGAGAAATAGACTCCAAAGTAAAAGTCAGCTCATCCTTCACATGCCACTATATGCTTTGTGACACATTTTGAAATGTCTCTTTCGATTATGGTACTCATATGCAAAGAGAGGTCCAAGCATCTCTTACTGTTAGCCCATCTAGTACTACAGGCATTTAGTTTTGCTCACTTACCAGCTCAGTACTGAGCTCACATTAGGTACCTAAAAATCCTTCAGCTTGCTGATAACATACTTAACACTTTAAATATATGGCTTTTCTGCACAATATCATTGTATTGTCATTTAAAGATGCCACGTCAAATTTATATTTCACACGAAATAAAGATACATGGAGGAAAGCAAGGTACTCTCTTCTCTCCTCTCCAGCATGCTCTGGCTGGTTTAGCTAAAGCCCATCATCAAAAGCATCATCCTGCATCTGCTACTGCATATGGGAAAATAAATATTTCCAGTGTATATGAAATGAATATAAGTATGTTGTTTCTCAAAGTATTTGAAAGTAAAATATGATTAAAGTTAGTAATGCATACTGATGTAAATATAGATCAGTCAATGGTTTTATTTTATCCACTGTATAAAACACCATATTACTGTACATCATTTGGTGATAGGCAGTAATACCTATGTTATATTTATTACCTTTTTTAATATTTATTTATTAATATCTATCTTTACATTTATAAATACAGTTGATAAATACAGATATATCTCAATTATATAATTTTCTGGAAATAAGAACTCAGTAAAATGTAGTTATTTCTTTTCTTTATCATTAATGATAAAACAGAAATGTTGTTGCTATCTTTTAACTCCAAATAGATTGAACTATCCATTTTTTCTCCAGAAGTCACTAGCTTTAATAAAAGACTGTTCTTTCCCACTCACTCATTCATCAGTATGAAACACAGACCTATGGTAAGAGTTTATTCAGCTCAACAGAGGAGTTCAGTTTAAGCCGTTGCCCGCCCACCAAAAAAAGAAGCCTAACAGAATTTACATTTTAAAAGCATGCCTTAGTTTAGAGATATGTTGCAGTTTTCCTTACCGAGACAAAAGAATCAAATGAATCTTGTTCACGATTCTCAATAGCTGAAATTGTTTTCAACCAGAAGAGATAGCTTGAAATATCAGACATTTCAGAATGCTCCATACTGAAAGCTGCAAGATTAGTAGGACTGAGGTGAGATAGACTTGCAAAAGGAGGACTTTGACTGTGTTACATAAAGTTCTTAATTAGATCCTCAGTACAAATTGCTATCCTAAGAATAAAAAGTTAATCAAAAAGCTTTATTGAAAGGATAGAAGGGCAAGATTAAAGCCGAGACAGCTGTTTCACTTCGGGATAATCGTGCAACTGCCGAACTAGATTGTGTCCCACTATTCAGAAGTGAATACACGTGTGAAAATTAAAATTTTGCCTTTGTGTTATTTAGGACTAAATTGTTCACAGCTGATTTTCCCCAGTAGGACTCAGGAGTTCTCCCCATATTTATATTCCGATGAAGCAATGACCTAACTCTCAGACCCCCTTAAAATCACAGCCATGAAAAATCACAGTTCTTGAAAGGAGAGAAAATTTTAAAGGTACTGATCACAGAATTGGCATGAGAAAAGGTGTTGTGAAGACTTTTGGTGGCAAATCAAGAGACTCAACCTACAAAGATTTATTTCCTGTAACTAAATCCAAGAAAATCACCCTAAAACCCACTAGATAGAATCATGGAATCATGGAATCAATCATAGAATCACAGAATCATAGAATCATAGAATGTGTTGGGTTGGAAGAGACTTTTCTCTAGCCCAACCCTCCTGCAGTGAGCAGGGACATCTTTAACTGGATCAGGTTGCTCAGAGCCCCATCCAGCCTAACCCTGAATCCCACCAGAGACAGTGCCTCCACCACCTCTCCAGGCAACCTGTCCCTGTGTTTCACCACCTTCATTGTAAAAGAACTTCTTCTCTATATCCAGTCTAAATCTACCCTCTTTCAGCTTAAAACCACTGCCCCATTGCAATCTTGCTAAAAGATTTGTCCTCAACTTTCTTATAGGCCCCCTTTAAGCACTGGAAGGCTGCTACAAGGTCTCCTTGGAGCCTTCTCTCCTCCAGGTTGAACAATCCCAACTCTCTCAACCTGTCTTTGTAGGAGAGATGTTTAAAACTTCTGATTTTTGTGGCCTCCTCTGCACTCGCTCTCTCGCAAAGGATGCTATTCCATCCTCCATTGCCAAAGGGATGTTGTACAACTGAAATTGCTCTTCAGCAGTTCGAGTTTATTTTCCCTGCACTTCTGGGTGGCTTTATCGTACTGCAGAAATGACAGGACTCCCATCCATCAGTGGACAGACATGTTTGGTTTACGCATGGTACAATTCAGAGACCACAGAAATCTTGAAAGTCAGGATTTTAGTGACAACATCTTTTTGGGAGGAGGGTGTAAGGTACGTGCAGGCTGTCTGCTCAGACAATTCACATGAAGACTAACATTAGAGAGAACTAGATGTCACCCTTTGCCAAAGTAGCTCTAAAGCAAATCCTAATATCAGAGTTGCTAGGCAGTCATGATGAAATGGAAATATCACGGTGAAATGCTGGAAATAACAACTTTTATATTCCCCAATGTTTCAACTTCTCATAAAAATTGATTTTCACATGGAAGCAGGAAGCAATTATTTTTGGAGAGGGAGAAGGGGTGAGAGGAAATATTGAAAACTACACAGGACTAAGGACAAAGGTAGGAAAAAGTGGCCTTAAACTCTGTGTGCTTCCTTGTGTATGAAATTTTTTCTTTTTGTCTATTAGGAGTAATAATTGATATTAGGAGTACAAATATGTTTGGTCAAAGTTCATTTTAAAACAATGTCAGAAGTACCTAAAATATTTGAAAAATCAACTCAAGTTTGGCAGGTAACACTGATTTAAAAAAAAAAAAAAAAGAAAATAAGAAACGTTAAAAAATCCTAAAGCTTTGCCTAGTTCAGAACAAAATCTTTTACTTCATAAAACATGAAAGGCTTTCACTAAGTAGCATAAGTATATTTTTGATGAGTAGTTTCTTAAAAAAATGATATAAAATTTTTCAAAGAAAAAAAAGTGAACAGCCTAAGGTAAAAACTGTATTTTTTTTCCCTGAGAAAATAAGTTTCTGAAAAGAACCAAAGAAGACTTTGCAACAAAACCCATGCAGTTTTGCAGAGTGGAGATGAGTAAAGCGAGATTGAGAGCAGCTTCGCTCCACCCCCACACCTACTATTGCTTTGGTTACTGAGAAAATTCTACACTGATTTAAATGTTGCAAAAATATTTTGGTATTAACTAAAGTGCTATAACCCTGCAAACATTTTTTTAGCTATCTTATTTGACTAAATGAATATATTCATATAGTGGAAATTCTGAAATATGTAAACTGTGTACCCTAAGGAGCAGGTAACTTTTCCTTTTCTTTAAAACTCCTTCCATAAACATTCAGCACGTTATTTACTATAATGGCTTGAATAGACCTTAGCTTTCACCCAGTGTAGTTGTTTGTATCATTTCACAACATGATCAGTACCATTTCCTTCTCAAAAAAGAGGAAGCTTAAAGGCAAAAACATAAATAATTAGCCAATTCTTCATTAATTTCAATAGCTAATCACAGAATCACAGAATGTCAGGGGTTGGAAAGGACCTCAAAAGCTCATCTATTGCAGCCCCCCTGCCAGAGCAGGATCACCTACAGTAGGTCACACAGGAACGCGTCCAGGCGGGTTTTGAATGTCTCCAGAGAAGGAGACTCCACAACCTCCCTGGGCAGCCTGTGCCAGGGCTCCGTCACCCTCACAGTGAGAAGGTCTTTCTAATGTTTTTTTGTGGAACCTCCTACACTACAGCCTGCAAAATGATTAGACTGTCATCTGTTAGGACATAAATTGCATCCCTAATTTTGAAAATGGTTACAGCTAACTTGTTTGTTGTGTTTCTTAATGAGCTCATAAAATAACTTACAGACTACCTTATCCTTTAAATTTGGGGGATCCAAACTGACCATGACAGATACAGCTGAGCCCATCAGCCAAGCTAGTGGAATCTCTGTGAAAACACAAGTAATAAAGGACAGAAAATGCAAAGGAGAAGATAATGTGGGAACAACAGGGCTGGAGCAGGAGGAGGTACTTAGCTGACGGATAAGCTCATACTGAAGCAGATACTTACCCAGAGGAGGACCCTCACTGTTGAGGAGAAAATGGGGAAGAAAGAAGGAACTTTGGAACAAAAGCATGAGAAGGAAGGAGAGAAACCACTATGATCTTACTCCAACCCCCTGCAGCACCCATCACCTCTCCAATAGGACTGAGCACAACCTGCAATAATAACAAGGAGAAAAGAGAGGTGTCTGGAGTGAAGCTGAGCCTGGGAAAGTGGGAGGAGAGGTTGTTTCCCTAACTCAATACCCAACTTGGTAATTAACTGTTTACATTAACTGGGAATCAATCAAGTTCAATTCCCCAAGTTGAGTCTATTTTGCCCATGACAGTAGTTGGTGAGCAACTTCCCTATTTTTTTATTTCAGTCCATGAGCTTTCTTGCTCCTGTTCTTCTTATTTCCTTCCCTGCCCTTCTGCAGAGGCACTGAGGGACCACTGTGTAGGTGCTGGTCTGCCAGCTGGGGCCAGCTTGCCACAACCCTATCTACCACAACTACAAACACATTTCAGGAGACTTTCCATCATATTTTTTAAAAAAAATGATCGTATAGAATGCCCAAAGCTTTTCCAGTATCACTGAAAAAACACTATAGGCATGTAATGTCTCAGGTCAAGAGAGTGATGACAAAACATGAACTTACAATAAATAAAGATCAAAATATCAAAAAAGCTGATGTTACTACATCACATGAAAGCTGATACAGTTTGTACAAAAAAGCACAACTGTTCCAGGTATCCACTTCAGTTTTATAGGGAAAAATAACATTCAAGGTATCTTTATGTCTTATATATGTAATGCCATTTTTAATACATATTTATTTATATGAAAACAAGCACTGCTATCAATCAAGTAATTCAGCCAGTAAGATTAATTTTTATAATTTCATGTAACACATCAACTGGGAATACCCCAGTATGTCTCAAGCAGAGAATTTTGGAAATTACTTAACTGTACCTCACCTTTTTACATCTCTCCAGCTGGATTACTGCCTTCCTATGAAACATTAAAATGTTTAATTTTTAAAACAAATTTTTGTAGAGAGTAGCTTCTATAAAGCTTTGATGGAGTTTTGTCAGTGGGTTGTTTACAAACATCTAGTAGATTAAGAACAAATGACTGAGGTAACTGAGTGGTTCACTTTATAAGTATGTTACATTAGAAGAATAAGAAAAACATAGCCAGGCAATTTTACATGCAGGTGTATTTATTTATGGTTGTTGAAATGTATGTGCTGTTTAAAACTGAAGGGCTTTGGTGGTTGTTCTTAGTAAATTTTTAATCAAAGGAAAGTAAGAATAGTATAGTGATTGCTAAGTCCTAGCTCAGAACTCACGTTGAGATGGCTGATCTTTTGCATTCAATACTCACAGGCAGTAATACTGCTTTACAATACCTTCAGATCACTAACTTTTCCCATTAGGACTGCTGTAGTTAAAGGTCAGTTCTTGCAGTGACCAGAATTGACTTCTGCAGCCTTCAAACTCCTTTGGTGGATTGAATCTCAGTGCAGGATCTCTACAAGAGTATAATTTTCTTTCCTTCTCTTGTCTGCTGGTTTTGTTACTGTAGTTTCAAGATAAATAAATAATTATAAAAAAATACAGGAGTAGCATTTTCTGTGCATTCAATATATTCATCTTCAAAAACATCTCTTTTTTTTAATTTGGCAATTTACATATCAGATGGATTTTAAGGATTTTTCTTCTTTTCCTTTACTTTTACATAGAAATGGAAAAGACAATAGCATGAGCTAAAAAAATTCCCACCATCTAATCAGTCACTCTAATTGCAGGTTAGACTATTTCTTTGGTGCCAGTTCAGCAGGGTACTTAACTTCTGAGTTGACTTCAGCATTCAAATTATTGCCAGTGACACTAATACAGACCGTTTTGGTGTGCACAGGGAACATTGTTTAATCACTGCACTAAACTCTGGTGTATGAAGTTTTCCTCTCTATTGGCGTGGCTTATTGAACTTCCATTTTTCAGATGTCCCTGAAGAAAAACATTTGTTTTAGAAGTGTAAGCTATCTTTAATGACTTTTTGTAATTGTTTTGTTCTTACATTTTCAGTATTTTCTCCTCTTATTCTAATTTTACCAAACTAGTAATGCTAGAACCGGTTAGACTATGTTGTCCAGCTCTGCACAACATCTCAGCAATGAAGTCAGCTCAAACTGCTGAAGTGACCATCCTATATTGATGAAAGGAACTGAGGAAGCAGTGACAGTTGAGTAGTTACTTTGTACCTCCTAATATGACCATCCCCTCAAGTACAGCAATTTCTTAAAAGATTTCTTATAGATTGGCTGAGCTGATGCAAACCGCTCCAATTCAGCAAAGACCTCGCTACCTACTGTAAAACTCTCTGCAGTGACATGAAGAAGCACTAACCTTGAAAAAAAATGGAAGTTCTGTGAGTGTACACGAGCTCATGGATCCAGGAAGATTCCCAGCAAGGGAACTGGGCTTGATGCCACACCTCCATGTGGCCAGGTAGCAAAGGCCAAAAGAAAACAAATTCTGGATACCAGACGGGTTAGCCAAAACCCAGCATAAACCAGCTAAAAATTAGAGCACTTCAAGGAATAGATCATAGAATCATTCAGGTTGGAAAAGTTCCTTGGAATCATCGAGTCCAATCACTAGCCCTCCCTACTCTACAAAGTTCACCCCAAACCATCTCCCCCAACATCACATCTAAATGACCTTTAAACACATCCAGGGGTGGTGACTCAGCCACCCGCCTGGGCAGCCTGTTCCAATGGCTGACTACTCTTTCTGTGAAATTTTTTTTCCTAATGTCAAGTCTAAATCTATCCTGTTGCAGCGCAGGTTGGTCCAGTCTAGCTGTTACCTATAGGACTAAGCTATGGTAAAGGGACTGAAAATGCAAAGCTCTCTATCCGTTTTATGTACAATCCAAAAAAGGTCTGTTAACCTCCCTGTCTCAGTCTTCCCAGGCTGAAATCAAAAGAACATTGACCTAACTCACACACGTATCAGAGAACAAAGAATCATAGAGCTGTTCTTTGCGAGGCGCTTGAAGAAATGTCAAGACATCAGGCAGTAATGACATCTGGAGACAACACAAACCAGATCAGTTTTTCTTTTACCACCTTTCCTGCCCCTTGTTGTTTCTTAAACACAAGCTAATACTTCAGACTGCAAAAAAAAAAAAATATTCTTTCATCTTTGCTGTTTTATTATTGCTATTATTATTAATAAAGCCAAAATCAAGCTTCTTTACCCCTCATCCCCCTGCCACCAAATGTTTCTGATGTGGCAATCCTGTTCCTTTTTGCATTTTGCTGTTTTGTCAGATTCGCTGAACCCACAAGTGCGGGAGGTAACATGATGAAATAGAAACTGGCAGAAAGTACATTAAAGTTATTATCACCTGAGGACAAATCCTGACAAGTGAACCACATGAAAAAAGACTTCCATCTGGAAATAAGACAAGGAGCATACAGGTAAACCCAGTAATTCCACTACTCTTCTGGCAGCCATCCAAAAATATGAAAATAGAGATGAGATATGAAAAAAACTTATGCAGAAGCAACGGATCTCTTCAAAAAGAAGACAGAAAAGGGTAAAGATGAGAAGGAAAACAGTACTAAATTTCTCCAGTGTAGAAATGTCTTTTGAAAGGGCATTACATAAAATGAGCAGAAGGAAACCTTTTCGTTAGACATGACAAGGGCTATCATCAGAAGATACAAGGATCCAAGAACTGTGAAACTGAAGAGCTTTTTAGTTTTGGGCTATTCAGCAAAATATTTCTGCAATTCTGCATTTTCATCTGCTACAAAGAGCTGATTCTTTCCTTTCTATATTCTCCGTATGATTAACATAATGTTTTATTTCTTGGTACATGGACTAGTTTAGCTGATAGACAGCAACCAATGCTTAAAACCAAAACAACTAGGAGTTATAACCTCAATTTTCAGCACAAATTATTTAAAGAGCAATGTAAGAGTTCCAAGTTTGTGCTGACTACATAGACTTAAATGCATCTCAGTAAAAACAGAAGATCCACTGAGAATACTGCCATGACAACTCAAAGAAAAAAAGAACTATAAAAGGCAGTATTTTTGCAGATTTAAGCCCACAGAAGTGATCCGATTGCTACCACTTTTATACTTGTAATGAATGAGCAAGGTAATAACTTCCGCAGAGGCAACTGCAGTATCCACATGCGGTGTATTACAGAAAAAATATGTTATAGTCAAATCAAACTGGAACAAACTGGTATTGCCCTTCCTCATATTTCTGCAGTTTCACTTCTTTAAATGCATTAAAGATTTAAATAATAATTATTAGAATTGTAATAATAATCACAACAACCTATAAATGTTTTCAAAGCTGTTGAAAGTCCATAGGCCAGGTTTTTCAGAAATGCCCAATGATTAATGTGTTCAGTGGATGCCTGTCTGAGTGTTTCCAAGAATTAGACGCCTTGAAAGTACAAAGATGCAGTATCCTCTTCTCCCATAATTTTCTAACCTCCTCCCCAAATTTTCTGTGACTACATCTCTAGCCAGATGTTACTGGTTATTCACCTGCAGACAAGTTCTACCCATAGTCAGTCCCCTGATACTGTCATTCTGCTCCGAACATGCAACTCTAAAAAGCACTTCCTGAAGAATTAAATCAATGGGCACTGGGGATATACAGTTGTCAATGACTGAATGAATACCATTACTGCAAAGGTTTTTATATATTTCATATACAAATAAATACACAGTAGTAGAATGAATAGCCAGAAAAAAATATTAATAAGCTGCAGTGGAATCTGAATTTCATTCACGTTTTATGGATTTTCATGTTAGATTGTTTGGTTTTACTTCCACATACATGTTTTTTCTTCATGCTAGGTAGAAGTGCAGAGGACTGTACCATACTTTCTCTGAAACCAGGAGCTGTATGCTAAGTTCTGATAATTCAGAGATGTACAAGGTTAATGAGGAAAAATGACAATGATCAAACTGCTTCGTCCTTTTATCTTTAAATAACTCTATATACTAGGAATTAAAAAAAAAAATTAATCTTGCTTTGTTGATCACTAGAAAATGTGACCTGAATATATATCTTGCTTTGGTTTGTGCATAGCCACATAAAACAATATCATTTACTTACAAATGTATTAAAATGTTAATGCATAAAGGTCTTGTATGCTACAAATGTGCATACGCAATGTTACCCCTTTTTCATTTATCCACATGCAATTAAGAAAGAAAAAGAATTCATATCATAGGAGTGAGATATTTTACTGATAGGGCAGAAATACCAGCTAGGTAAGACAACTGCTGTACAGAACCACAGCCATATTCATGGAAGACGTGTATTTCAGTACTACACAGCCTAAGTTATAATAAGTTTGGTATGGTTTGGGTTTTTTTTTTTAAGCTATGCTTTACTAACATTTTTTGTTCTGTATTTTTTTTATACTATGCCTTACTAAATATGCCTTACTAACATTGAATAACTTTTCCCTGGTGAGACCACACCTGGAATACTGTTTCCAGTTTTGGGCTCCCCAATTCAAGAGAGACAGGGACCTACTGGAGAGAGTCCAAGGGAGAGCTACGAGGCTGATCAAGGGACTTGAACATCTCTCCTATGAAGAGAGACTGAGAGAACTGGGGCTGTTCAGCCTTGAAAGGAGACGGCTGAGAAGGGACCTTATTAATGTATACAAATATCTGAGGGGTGGGTGTCAAGGTGAAGGAGACAATCTCTTCTCAGTGGTGCCCAGTAACAGAACAAGAAATAATGGGTTTAAGCTAGAACACAGGAAGTTCCACCTCAACATGAGAAGAAACTTCTTTACTGTGAGGGTGGAGCACTGGCACAGGCTGCCCAGAGAGGGTGTGGAGTCTCCTTCTCTGGGGACTTTAAAAACCCACTTGGACGTGTTTCTGTGTGACCTACTCTGGGTGATCCTGCTCTGGCAGGGGGGTTGGACTAGATGATCTTTCGAGGTCGTTTCCAACCCCGAACATTCTATGATTCTATGAGTCTATGGTTCTATGAAATAAACTGCTGCAAAACAAAGCTCCAGAGTTGTGCTTTTCCTACAGGCTTGAAGCACTTGCCTCTAAATTCACGTATGAGAAAGCTGGTGGTGTCCAAAGGTCATTCAATAGCAAGTGTGACAGCATCAACCCCAGAGAGAGTGTGAGACCAGGGTTCTGGTTTTTTTTTACTGCCGCCTTCTTGAATAAGAATTCTTGGTTCTTCTTGCAAAATGTTATTTGCCTGTTCCAGTCTCTCTGCCTGACTGTAGTTGCACAGAGTGAAATTCAGCTGCAACAACTGACCTGTGACAAGTGACTTCGATACTCAGGACTGCAAGAAAGACAGATTTCAAGAAAATCCAGGTGTGTCTGCTGAACAGAAAGTGGGAACAGAAACAGAAAGGGAGAGAAGTGTCCCTGAACTTCTCCATTTCCTAAGTGAAACATTATTTTTTCTGAGTTCTTGGAGGTAGCAAAGAGCTTGATACATGTTTCTGCACTTAGCACGGGGAGGCTCCCAAGCACTGTTGTGTTGTCAAAAGCAACCCAGCAGATCAGATCGCACATTAAGTGTGACTACCCTTGAGGGAGGCAGCTGCACGCTACCTTCTGGGACATGTCCCTTGTCACATGCTCCTGCTCTCAGCCTTGTGCGGGTGCTAGAAGCTGTGCTAGTGGACATCAAGCTGGGCCATGAAATAGGTCTTTGAAACACCTTTGCTTTTTCTGGCTTAACTTCCCGGCATATCAATTCTCTGAGCTCAGTGCGCGCTCATACAAAGCAGCACAACGAAGGCACCAAAGTGTAGGGCCAGGACCGCGCTCCTCTGGCAGCCACTCTTAAGTGGAGCACAGCTGCATCTCTCCTTCCCAAAGCTGTCAAAACCACCTACTTCACAAAACAGACCCTACAGAAGGAAGAAAAGTAAAAACAGAGCCTAGAACTTACATTTTCAATAAATATTTAAAGTTAATGCTCTCAGGTGAGTGATGACTGCAACAAAAAACTTGGGCAAAGCAGCACATGGGTAAATACAACAGTTTCTGTGATTGCATGTGCAACAACTACCAGTTCAGTATGGAGGGAGTGTTTATCAGAATTTAAAAGAAAAACAAATGTAAACAAGAAGTCTCTGTTTAACTGTTTTTGTATCTGAGTGCAGCATAGCTGCTCTATAACATCCACAACTGAAAGCCTATGACACTGCTCCATTCTGCTCTTGCTTGAAATGCATAATGAAAATTATCTGTCTGATGTTCTGTTTGACCAATTATATGAGCAATTTCATCTGCTGAAGTAACCTGCTCCTCCTTGTACAAATGCTTAATCAGATAGGTGGAACTTCATATCAAAAGTACAATATGTCTAAAACAAAACCAGATGTTCTTTCACTAAACTGGATTTCGTACTGCATTCATAGCTGGCTCCTGTGACTTAAAGCTTATATCAGAATTGGAATTTGCAAAAAGGATTATTTTGTTTGTTTTTCTGATATTCATTTTAGATATTGCAGAACTTGCATTCTGAATACATAGAGAATTCCTTTTTGATCCCTGTATTTCTAACTTTCAGAACAATATGTGGTTTTGAAATTACGTGACCATTGAGCTGATTCATTTGATTAACTGCAGTAATTTTTGAAAAAATACTCATACAAAAAGGTAAATTAATATATGTTTTATATTATTAAATTCTATTGTAACAATTCATGGCTTATGTCAAAACAAACACAGTTCTTAAAAGCAAAGTAATGTAATACATTTGGGGGGAGGGGGGCTTTTTGGCTTTGTTTTTTATTATCCTTCATCCAAAAGCCAGAGGCAGGCACGAGGAAACAGAGCGCTAATTTGGCAGACACTGCAAATCCTATCATTACTGCAACCAGAAACTCCCTTTAGGTTTTTGGTTTTTTGTTGTTTGGTTTTTTGTAAGGAACTCTGACATTTTCATAGCTGATTCAAATACCCCAGAAGAGTAGAGATAGCCATTTCCAAACCGGAAATGGGTTTTCAGGTAGTGTCTTCAAGTCATGCCAAAATACTCGAGACCAATTCTATCTCCATTTTAGCCATTGCTCAGCATCCAGCTCTGAACTGTTATACAACATCCTTCACTTTTTTTTTTATTAGACCAAAACCCCCTTGTTGAGTTGCTGTAAAGATTTTGCATCTTTGAATGCCCAATTTAAATGTGGTGGAACATTAGACACAAAGCACAGTCAGGGTTATCAAGACTTATTCCTATCATCTTAAGCAAGCCATAAGGCTTTTCCTTCTTTACTCCAGAGAGAATCCAGTCTATCAGTCCTGTTGACATGCCACAGAGCATTTCCAGAAATCTATAACCTCACAAGTCAGTGTAAGAGACGGGAAAACTAAAATTCTCTTGTGTGTCATGTACCACCAGAGTAATACAGGACAGATCAAAGACTGTCATAAGTTCCTGTGATAGTAAGGAGCTTGTTAGGTGAAAATGCCCGAATATTCCTAGGAGTGGATTACATGCAGACTAAAGAAAAAGTTAAAGAGATTCAAAAAAAAAGCACAAAAAAATTTGAACCCCTTTGAGCTCTTCCAGTCTGGTCCTAGGGAAATGCCCTTCTGTTCTCAGATATGATGAACAATTTATTCTTGGGTGAATGCACATGTCATAGCAGGAGGACTATCAGAGCACTTGTGTAGTTTTGGCCAATTACCAACGCTACAAACAATCTCCTTCCAAGTTCTACAATTCCCTTCCCATGCCTCCTTTCATCCCCCCTGAAAATCCCAGAAGCCAAATTATATGTCAAGGGGAGAAAAATTTCTTGGCTTCTTGAGGCATCTAGGAGGAGAGATTTTGAAACATGGGATTAATTAAATGCAAATCTAAATATGGTGCAACATATCATGCAAATTAAGTATTAACATATTTATGACTGAACAATCAGCAGCAGCCAAAATGTGTGTAGATAAACTATAAATCATCACAATCATTGGTTAGTAGAGTACATAGCATATATTTATTTTTTCCAGTATTTAAATGAAAATATGTAACACATCTTGCATACAAATACTTTCATGATCTGTGTAAACATGCTTATTTCTTAACTGCCTTTGCTGCTACGCAAAACTAATGTATTGTCAAAAATTTTAACTGTTGAAAGACCCGATACATTAATGGAAGTAGATAGAATATTAGACAACAAAAGAGTATCCACTCTTCTTTTACTCCCAATGGCTTTTCCAAAGCAATGATACATAATGAGCCCTTGAGACAAGGTGGAAAACTTGGAATAAATGACACATTCCCACATTCTTGAGGCTGCAGAGCACAAAGCCTCAAGACTAGTGCTAGATTTTTTCTTTCTCTTTTAACTTTTTTTTTCCCCTTTTTCTTTTTTTTTTCTTTAAGAAACCTTTATGTTTTAGAGAAAGTCCAAATATGTCTCTGAATGTTTAGTTTCTGGTCTTTTCATGACATACCACATCCATCTTTCAAATTGGAATCACATGAACACTAAGGAAACTATTTCTGAACAAACATTATGCAACATTTCATGTTACTTCTGACCAGGAATGCTCCTTACATCGCTAATCAGATTGCTGACCTCAAAGCAGGGGACTCATGGGCTAATCTTTGACCTCCTTTTTATGCCAAACATAACCCAAAGGCTATGAATTCAGTATTAAAAATGCTTTCCTGGTTTTTGGTAGAATAAACAGGTTAAACACGAATGTAAAAGCATGATGTTCCTAAAGTAGCTGTCCTGGGAGAGTGTCAGGTATGAATGTCACCCAGAATGCTGCAGACTTTTCAAAGTCCTTTATCAGTCAAGTGGACTGGATAAAGTAATTTTTAGAAAAATATCACTCTTGCAAAAGAAAATGCTAACACCTTTTGTATATTCCTGCTTTGAAATATTGTCAGCAATATCTGTGAAGCTTTCACTTAAAAGATATACAAATGAGTTTACTTCTATGAATGCGGAATAGTGATCCATCCAAGGCCTGATGCTGAATTTAGATATATCTTCCTAAAACTTAGGAGCTGTGGCTTAAAGCCACTGATAAAAGCACACCAACCTGAGAATGGGATATTATTTCTTTCTCCATTAAAAATTGCCCGGCTACTCCTCTCTGGTTTATCCTTCTTAACAGCGCCAGTAACATCAAATCATTAACTCTTGACTTATAAAATCTAGCTTTCAATAGCTTTGATGATTTAAAAAAAAGTTTATAAGCCCAATGAACAGCATTACTTGTCTCTCTTTTAACTGCTATTCTACTGGCACTTGAAGATATTAAATTAGAGAGAAAAGACCTCCCTCAATTGACTAAAATAGCTCTAGGTACCTCCATGGCCAGGAGTGACTTGACAGAAGAATGGCCAGCTGCATGTGGGAATCTGTGAACCTGAAAGGAGTAATCTAAGGTTTCAGAAAAACAGCTGATGACGAATTGTTTCTTTATACTGTTAGGACAGCCAGCATCTCTTGGAACAGACCTTCTGCTTTCGTACTGCAGCAGAATGCCTTGAAGCTATCTCTCACCTCATCTCACCATGCAGAGAGCTCTCAAATGATACACTGAAGTTTCAGCATTAGTGCCGAAGGCCTTCAAAGACAAAAGACTGTTCTCAGCTGATACTTCAGAATTTAGCTGCTTACTGCCTCTTTTAAGTCATGCCGCATAAGGTTTAGCTCACAGGCTTCTCTACCAGGTAACAAAACAGCTCAGTGATGCTATTCTTTTAAAAGACAGTGACTGCAAAAAAGATTTTTTTAAAAAAATCTTGCTGGAAAATCCCAAAAAAGACATCAAACCTGACATTGACAGTAAACTATATAAAATATGTGAAAATTTACACTTCTATGTGAGTTTTCAAAACATATGTATGTGTTCTTGCAGATGACACATCCAGAGTACTATCTGATATGAGACGTTTTTCCTTGAGAACATTTCAGAACAGAAAGGGTAAAAATGTAATTGCAAACAGAGTTAGCTGAATTAAAGTGAAGTGCACTATTGTCTTCTAAACTGGGAAACAGCCAAAGATTGGAATTCACATCTACCTCTGCCTTCCCCTTTAACAGAACAACTTGGAGCTCTAGGAATCTCAGAACCTGAAGGGATGTTGCAGAGAGGCGGGGGTTGGTCTATTCTCCCTAGTGGAGAGTGATAGGACAAGGGGAAATGGATTTAAATTGCACCAAGGGATGTTCAAGTTAGATATTATGAAGAATTTCCATACTGAAAGGGTTGTCAGCCATTGGAACAGGCTGCCCAGGGAGGTGGTTGAGTCACCGTCCCTGGAGGTGTTTAAGAGACAGGTAGATGTTGCATCGAGGGGAATCATTTAGCCAGTTGACAGGGCTGGGACAAAGGCTCGACTTGATGATCTTCTAGGTCTCTTCCAGCTGATATGATTCTATGATTCTAACATGCAGTTGCACACATATTGGAAATGTATTTAGAGGAGGAAGTCTTTCATATAGACTTCACAAAGAAAAATTATGCCTTGGACTTCTTAAAACAAGCACAGAAGTTCAACCTCTACAATTTCCTCTACAACCTATCATCAGGGTAACGCAGACTCCCATCCCTCTGTCTCTTCTGCAAAGAGAGCAGCTGTTCATTGCACACCTTCAGCTACACGTGTCCCCTATTTCTAAGCTGATTAATTGGTAGATTATATATGCCAGCAGCCTATATGTGCCAAACAGGGAACGCACATCCAATGTTACAAACTACATTCAATGTTACAAATGAAACCCAATGTCTGAACAACCCATGGCAAATGTCAGGTCACCCCCTTGCCCCTGCATCCCCCCACTCCCAAAATTTTGCTCAGCTCTCTCACAGTCAGCATAACACTGACCTGAGATATGAAATCACTCAGTGTATCACGCAAATTATACAACTTCATGATAGAGATAGCCAATACACTGCAAAGAAGTAAGAAATATTTCCAAGTAACAGGGACATAAAAAGTTGCCTATTAACTTGTCTTTTTTTTTTTTTTTTTCTTAAATAAAGGAAACAACTGCGAATATGTTTGTCAACTGGACTGGAACTAAAAATCAAATTAGGTCTTGGAATCAAATTTTCATCTAAAGTTAATTTCAACTCACTTTCAAAATTAAGAGGGTGTTTGTTGTTTTGGGTTTGGGTTTTTTTTTGTAGTTTTTTTTTCTTTTGTAATTCCAAATGAATTTCTGTTGAATTTCTGTTTGAGTATATAGAGAGCATTTTTCTACCCACAGCTCAACATGGAACTATGAGCACATCCAAGCAAGCAAGCTAGCAAAGCAGAATTTCTAAGACAGTTAAAATATTAATAACACCAGAGTGCCATTCTTTGCTCTGACATACCAAAGTTCTTCTTTAGTAAGAATTGGTAAAGAAAATGGAGCTATATCCTCAGCAATAAAAATCAGTTTTCTAATCAGGATCATGATGACAAAGTGTGCATTAGAAAGAGCTGTAGTACACACTCTAGGAATTAAAGACCTGTGCATTAAATTTGCTACTATAATACTAATCAAGAAGCAGTTTTTCCAAGGTGTTACGTCTTTCTTTTGCCTGTAGAAGGTTGTCTCCCATAAAAATGTCAAGCAGAAGAAAAATCTGCTCAGAAGTTTACAGAAAAAATCCCTACATCTTTGAAGCTGTCACTAGTTATTCATTATCACATTTAGTCTTAAGATGGAAATTTTAAATAAATTTTCCTTTTTTTTTTTTCAGGCCAGCAAATACAACTTTTTAACTACTGCTTCTTTTTGGCAAGCAAATCATTCTTCCTAGTCAGCATAGTCCTCAAGAAACATTACTGACTTCAACTTGTATCCCCCGAGTAAGGGCAGTTATGAAGAACAGCTCTATAATATTTTCACATATTCCCAAATTGTTTTCCTATGGAATTTATCAATTATATATTTTTTCAAATGATTGTCTAACTGTATGTACATACAATATATTTACATATACATATATATATACACACACACTTGTGCTTTCCTTTCTTCCCACAGTTTGCACAGTGCTTACTTTGCACAGAGAAAAAAATTGTTTGAAACAAACTATCTCACAACTCAAAGGCATGAAAGCCACCAAGTATTTGCCAAAGCAAGTACATCAGTCCATCCCTAGGCACAGAATATCAGTTTGATTGATGGCAGATTGATTCATTATAGGCAGAACCCAACAAAAGGACTTTCCTAAACAGAATGAGGTAGTGCCATTCAGAACATGCAGTGAAGACAGTTTACAATGCAGAGTTCAAAATTAAATGCAAGAAAGTACGTACATCTGAACAATTTCACATTATCTAAACAGAAGTGGATGTGACTACAAAGGCATTGAAAGTACTGAAGTAACTTTACAATGTATCTATAACTTAGGCATTGCAGTAGTCTTAGAAGTGACCTTCATTTTTTTTTATTTTTTATTTTTCTTAAATTGCTCCTTCACATTGTCCTTGTAAATTCTATACCTTTGCATACCAAGGAACTATTTCCTTTACAGTACTTTTTCCTTCAAACTTTTTCCAAAATAAAAATCTTCAGAGCCTATGTTTTAAGTGTTATTTTAATATTGGCTTTATTCTGGCATAAATAGTGCTTTGTATATGACAGAAATTGTATAACATATACTGTAGTCACATGCAACATTTTAGTCACCCACTCCAAAATATATCAGAAAGCTTAGTTTTTCCCACTTGATTATAGATTTGAGGTAAAAAAAGGAAGCTTTTTATATATAGCAGTCACTTTCAGTCAACAGAGCATCACTTTTTTAGACCAGCTACACTATTTGACAATCTTTTGCCTTATTGCTTTTCTGTTCAGTGAAAAATATATTAAAACCACTTCCATCAAAGAACTGATTTAATCTCTAGAGAGGAGGCACATGTTCAACGTGGGCTAAGGCTAGTTAAACTCTGGTGTATACTACTTCAGTAAGTAAACACATATCTCAAAAAAGTATTTCAACATTAAATTCTGCTTGTTTAGTGTGAAATTATAGCAAAAGGATTTGATGTTGACATAAAACAAAGCTTTTGAATGAGCTTAAAGTCTTCTAAGGGAGAAATGAAAACATGCATCAGTGGAGAAAGTGTTAATGCCTTTTAATACTAACCATCATGCCAGTGTTGCTGTAATTTCTATTTCACAGTAGTGGGTTATCTGGTGTGTAATCATGCTCAGATTCATTGCTTTCACGTATCTGACCCTAGGTGGTTTATATTTCAAAATACACTGCCTTACCATTAAATAAAAATCTATAGGTTTGTGAAAGCTAAAGACCTATTTCGCATTTATTAAAGTTTTCAATTGCATTTGAAGTTCAAAAGAGGAAAAACAGATCACACTTTATCTTATTAATAAAACTAAACCATCCCCTGCTATGTTCTCTATTTAGAATATTCGTATTAACTTCATGCAGTATTTGAAAACAAACTGTTTACAGAAGCAGGCAAAATCCATTACACAGGGGGGATAAACCTATCCTTTCTTTACACAACACGATGGAATACAAAGTCTGTAGAACCCGAAGGCAGAAACCAAAACATTTTAACAACAAAATCTTTCCGCAAGGACCCCACACTTTCCACAGGCCACAAAGAATCAATATCCAAACAACAGACATGACTAACCCACAGCTCACCCTTGCATATAAATTTTTCCAGAAGGCACCGCTAAACACAAACCAAGACACAGCACGAAAAGTTGCCGACACCACCAAACCTCACTTTCTTTCCCTGGAGCATCCTCTAAGTCGCTCGGAGAGTGAAGAATTGGCTCACCTGCACCGGGGGGGACCAGCCACGGGCACAGGCGCACTCTGCCCACCACTCGCCCGGGCTGCCCTGGGGCTTGGCTGGGCATTTATGGGGGCTCTTCCGCACAGTGTCCCACAAAGGGACCAACTTGCTCCCGCTCTGGCTGACACCCCCAGGTCCCCAGGAGGGAAGAGCCTGCGAGCTATAGTGCAGCCCCGGAGGATGCTGGTGCCAGCGACAGGCGCAGTGGGCATCCCTCGCTACGGGCGGCGCGCTCCGGCTGATGTCCGAGCCCCCGGAGCCCCGGCCGCAGCTGTGCTGCTTGGGAAGGTGCGTGTGCATGGCGCACGCAGGGCTTCCTTTGGCCACTTTGCACGAAAGGGCTTCTCCTCCCAGACGTGGTGTCCTTTGCCGAGGCCTTCCCAGCCCCCTTGGCAGCAGCTAGCGGCAGGGCATGGCGGGAGCGGGGCGCAGCGGGAGCTGCTGGCCGGCAGCTCGGTGTCAATACCGGGCTCCACTCGCGCAGCGACTTGACAGCATCCCCGCTGCAGGCAGAAGCAATCAATGCTCTGCGTGGCTGGGACGCGAGCCTGCATCCCTTGCTGGATGACAAACCACGGAGAAAAAAAAAAAAACCAAAAACAACCCAACAAAACGCACGCACACCAAAAAAAAACAACCCCACAAACCAAAAGAAAAACCCCACTCTTGCAATTTTCAGGGAGCTTTCGTCTTTGTCTAGCTGACCCTGGCACCCTGCTGAAGCAGATTGATATGTACAAGCTTTACGGGCGGAGTGTCTTTCTTGTGGAAATAGCATCTCGACAAAGTACCGAAAAAGATACCCGTTTGCCAATGATCAAAAGAGACGCGGGAGTGGGGTTTGTGGGGTTTGTTTTTTTTTTCCCTGTGTGCCTGAAAAGACTTTGTCAACAAAATTGCATCAGGAGATGCAAATGACAAACCCAGGAAGAATGTTATCTGCACTAAATGCAAAACTTTGGCATGTGCTAATGTACATAAGTATAATGGAAAGAGAGGAAGAGGCTGAATTTAAAAAATAAAGCCACCTAGAAAAGATCAATGCAGCAAATTAACAAACCTTCATTATCTTATATATGTGAATATATTTATTTCTTCATCAGGTTTTCAAGATCATGACTGATGTATCATTTTCTTCTCTTTTTTTCCCCCCTTTACAAATTCTTTGGTGCCTGCCAATAATATCCTGTACAGAGTTTTCTGTAAGTCTGGGGTTTTTCTTACTAATACAATCTCTTTTCCTTGAAGTTCCCTGCGATCTTTATTTGCAAATATTTTCATTTCTTTCTTCTCATAGAAGTGACAGAGGTGTAAAGTATATAAACCAGGCTGATTGTTTCAAGCATCAGGAGAGGTTCAGGGATATAGTGCAGTCTCAGGTGACTAGTCTTTAGACTCTTAAGACTGAGAGTATCTTGGATCCCTGCATATCTACATATTTTGCAGGATTTCTTTTAGCCTAAGCATGCCTCAGGTACTTTTAATCATAGAAAATAACCAATTGATTTTTAAAAAAAATATAGGGTTCTGTGACAGAATGCTTTTATGTCTGTTGGTGCTCAACCAGGATTTAAGTACACAAAAAATAAACAGAATTCCTAAGTGATATGCATAGTTTTACCATTCCGAAGGCTAAAACAAATTTACTTTTAAAGATTTCAAAGGCAAAGAGAAAACTATAACTATCTGCAAATATACTTTCAAATGAGATAAATGAATTTTTACAAATGTTTTGGTGCAGTAAGATTTGATTCAATTATTTAATTCCTCCTCATTTACCAACATAAAATTCCTTGTTGCTAAAATACACAACGAAACATCCTTTCAGTAACTCTTAATGAAAAATTATGGCAATGCTCTAACAGTGCAGAAAATGTTTTGACAACATTGTAATTCAAATTGTTGCATGTGAAACTAGCATCACTTTTAACTGCATTTTAATTCAAGTCGCTTTTCTCAAACCATACTACAATCACGTTATAACGCAAGGTTTAATCAGAACTTTGCTGAAAAGCCAAAATTGTACACCTGGCTGTGTCCTCTCACATAGCAAGTGCTCAAGTGCAAGAACTGTCAGGGCTTTGCATACATTTAAGGTCACTTCATGTTTGAAAAACAAATATTAATGTGCTTTGGAATTGCAGGTGTAGATATGAAAGTCAGCACTTAAAAATCTGAGCTAAGGGAATCTACTAGGTAATCACTGCTACGTGCAAAGTAACTGTAAAGATACATAAGGCTGAATCCATTTTTTTGCAGTTTTACCCAAGAGGTGAAGGTGTGTGAGCTGTCTAGAAAGCCTCTCTCTTCTAGTGCTCAAGCGTAGTTCAGCCCTGAGCACCTAAAAACTTGTCTACCAGAATATAATCCAAATCATGGCTGCGTCATGTCTAGCAGGACTACCTCTATATAAGATATATATTATTACCATGAATCTATGCTATAAAGTAATATATAATACCATACTTAAATATATATCATAAAGGTATATTTAAAGACAAAACACTAGCAAGGCCAAATTCAGATTCTATTTCATCGTTATGGATGTGTATTAGCAGTGTTCATCTGCTTAAGGTCATCAGCATTTTTGTCACAGAGCAAACTACCCAGTTCACTCCAGAATAGACTGATGCTATTTCAGCTTTCTCAAATGCCAGTCAGAATCTAAACCAACCCAGTTTAAAAAGGTCTTTCAAAGCTATCTGAAGAAATCTGGATAACGGCAGAAATCAGAAAATGTTCACATATAAACACCACCTAAGATAATGTATATGTTTTAAAAAAAATTAAAGATATGGGAAATCAACAGCTATAACAGGTTTGGGAGAGGAAAGAACCTACATATTCTGTGACCAGACACACATCTACACTAATAATGTTGGGTAAAGCCACCTGCACTGGAGCACTAAAATGCCTATCACAAACCCCCACAGTCCTATATTTTAAAGCAAAAAGTGACCTTCTAGCAACCTTACTATACTCCAATCAGAACAACGCAGAACTGCAAAGGCATCCTCTTGACTGTAACGTTTATTGATATACTGTTAAAACTCCATATTTGAAATGACTTCTTATCAGAATGTGGAAAAAGTGGGTTTTTTCAAAAGAACTTGACACCACTGAACTTACCCAACACTTCTAGGATATTTCGTACTTAAAACCCCATAAATAAATTAAATAGTCCTATTAATAAATTATTTCAGTGCGCACATTTTTCAAAGAAGTTGGTCATTGCCTGTGTGAGAGAAAAGCACTTGAATATGGGATGTACATGTGCAAATAATTGCTAGAAAACATGGAAAGATGCATTCAAAGATAATTCAATTACATCAGCTGTAATTCAACTATTGTTTTAGGCAGGGCAGCACTCGTTTCTGGATGAACTTGGATTAACACATGGCTCAAATCCACATGCCCAACTATCATCCTAATTTGATAACAACTGGTGCACAAAGGAAAACTGAATACTGTGCAGTACACTGTGTGAACTGTGTTTGACCTGATACTGTTGTGGAACAATCTCACTAATTTTGTTTTTAAAATATTAAGTAGGCATGACAAAATGGAGCAAATATATTTAGCTGATATTCTACCAGCACAAATAACTGTAACTGGATTACAGTAATGTTGGACATACACCAAAAATAAACACTGAGAAGAGTTTGCTTCGGGCAAAAATGTGCATATGGGAAACAAAAAGTGCATATGGGAAACAAAAATTATTAATAGAATTCTGAAAGGGAAGCTAGAAGCATAGGCGAAGATGATTTAGATGTAGTAACAGATTTTTCCCTCCAACCAAGAAGGAAATGTTATGCAACCATAAAAGATACAGAACAAAAGAAGAGTAGTAAACATGGAGTGGACCTGTTATTTAGTGGTCCCAAAATTTCTACAAATATTTGTCTAGAGAGAAAAACAAAGAGAACACTTATTAACATGATAGCAAGGTTACTGCAATTTTTCAAATGCAATTTCTTTTCAAATGCTTTGTTGTTGTTGTTTGGTGAAAAGTAGTTATGCTTCTATAGAAATAATAGTCTTCGTGGTGACATAGATGAGAAGGAATGGCTGTGAATAGTCCAAGATTAGGCCAGGAACAAACTGACTGGCAAAACTCATTGCTGTCACAGGGTACCTAGGAAGTCTTTGACAAATCACTTGATTTCCATGACTATCCTATGCATAAAATGAAAAAAAAAGGAAAAAAAAGAAAAGCTTCATTTAATGAAACCTGATCATAAGAGGTGCGGAAGGACACATCTGAAATAAAGCAGCTCAGCTTCTGTTTCAGGCCTGCCTACTCCTCTCTTCCTCCAAGACAAGGGAGGCTTGCAGGGCTACAACATCAAAAATAAAACAGTAAAAGAGGAAAGATATAAAAAAAGATGGCTATTTAAAAATTTCACCATTAAGAAAATTCAATTCAAAATCTGTAGATGGTCTGTAAGAGTAATATTTTGTTTACTTAAAAAAGGTTATATGATCCTCATATCCTTTAAACAAAAGGATGAGACTCAAGCTTTGAAGTGTTATACAAAAATATAAGCACAACACTGAAACACAGCTCCCTGCACAACATGTCTGCCCATATGATAAAGGGTATGTTCTTTTGATTTTTATGAGAGGGTGGAAAACTTAAGGAGTTAAAAATGCAAACATATCCATTTTCAGTGTTAGCTGATTGTCCTAGGGTTAACATAAAGGACAACAATTTAGAAATCAAGATACAGTGAGAAAGAAAAATGACAAGGGTTTGGAAATGGACTGTGTTAAGAGAAGAAAAAAGAAAACAATCCTCAGTTGGGAATATTAAGTCAAAGTCAATCACGTCAAAGCTGGTGGGGAACAGAGCAGCAGGTTTACCGTTTTCACATCCAAGTGAATCAAAGAATCACAAAATTGCAGCGGAAAGACTGAAATACAAGACCATTTCCATGCCAATGCAGAAACATTTCTTACAGGACCTGTTTTTTTCAGGTAGAGGTGTGTAATAATTTGTGGAGTTCTCTCCTGTGGAGAATTCTGTGCACTTTATTTTAGTGCTTTAGCTCACCTTAAACTAGGTTCATATAAAGCCATTAGGCAGAACAACTGAGATGGAACTGCAGAAAGAGCTGTTTAGAAAAAAACAGATTAAAGGCTGAGGGTAGAGAGGATAGCAAGGACTGCAACTCTCATTTTCCATACCTGGGAAGTACTTGTTGACACCTCTTTCCCACATGCTGTTGAGGACAAAAAGGGCCAAGTTCAAGACTTTCCCAAAATACTTAAATATAACCTGGAACTTCCAACCGCTGTCGTGAGAAACTGAAGAACTTTGCTTAAGTAACTTTGGCCAGGTAGTTTGTGACAAGCACTGCTGAGTCCCTGGGCTTTAACTCCTTTAATAAGTTTACAGAGTCTAACACGAGCATAGTGGCAAATTTACGACCACTTTTTTTAACCCAATCTTTTAGGAATTTTTCCAATCTTTTAGGAATTGCATTTCAGAGATTCATTATCAGCATCATACTCCAATGTTGGTTTGCATGTAATAAAAATCTAAACAGATGTTAATGACTAAGAGAGTCATAGAAACATAGAATAATCTCAGCTGGAAATGACCTTTAAGATCATCAGGTCCAACCACTCACGTAGCAATGCCAGGTCCATCACTGAACTATGTCCCAAAGCACCACATCTACACGTCTTTTGAATTCCTCCAGGGATGCCGACACCACCACTTCCCTGAGCAGTCTGTTCCAATGCTTGATAACCCTTTCCATGAAGAAGTCCTTGTAATAGTTACTTAAAATCCATGTCCCCAGGATCGGTTGCATGAAGATTTAAGTACCTTAAATTATGCTTATTTCTTTTCCTGTTAAATTAGGAATAAAACAGCATGATATTTTCTACAGGCGAGTTTTGATTTTGGAAAAGAAATTCAACTATGTTGGGTCTCCATTCACATAGTAACCTAAGCAGTAAAACTATACCATAAATACCCAGGAGAAATCCATGGAAAAAATTAACCAGGAGTTTTATTACAGAGTCACATCACATAAAGATATATGTACTGCATGCATTGCATAAAGGAAGAGGACAGTATAACCAAGGCAGAATTTTTGCAGAAGTCTATTTTTACTCCAATGTTGGCAATCCATGTAGCAAATAGAGAATGTCAATTAGCCAATTCAAGCCATTTTTTTTTCAGGTGTAGTGCTTACTACAGCATCCTTTTTCCAGTGGGTCGCTTCCCATTAAAGTTCTTTTGAAAGAACTTCACTCAAATTTATTAGCAGCCAGTAAGAAATTGTTTCTTCCCTATGAAGCTATTTGTGTTATGTTCACAAAACACAACATTTTTAAAGAATTTTGCACAGTTCTGGCGCTATCTTATTATGGGCCACTTGTAAGCTTTCAGTGCAGATGAATGGAAAGTAAAGAGATGTGATCACATAGCACAGACACAGAAAACAAGGTTTACAGCACACATTACCAGAAATTTAAGTTACAAAAGTCCTTCTTCAGTGTTTGGAAAATAAAGACTTGTTTTAAATGGCTAACACAAATTTTACAACAAAACCAAAACTTTTTGACTGGAATTTAACTGATTCAATATTAAAAGAATAATGAAAATCTATCTGGTTTCTCTACAGTCCATAGCTGACAACCCCTGAGATTTCAATTCACTTGAAAAATATCTAAAAATATTTCCCAACCCCAAATATAGAGTGTTTTTGTAAAGGAATTACATAGAGGTCAATCTGCTCCGTGTTTATACTACAAGGATGATACATGAATCAAGAAAAGAAGGTATAGAAGCAAGATGAACCCTTGATGGCTTTATACCAAAACCATAGTTGTTCTAGTCATAAAAGGTTTGTATATAATTTGGTGTGGGTTTTTTTTTTTTCCTCCTTAATATCCTTTTTCATTATTCAAAGAGTAAAATAATTTATGGCATCATTTGGAGCAGTTATACCTCTACATTACCTCTACATCAAGTGACCTCAAGGGCCTGGGCCAATTGCTCTTTGCTTTGACATAGCCAGAACTTACTGAGCTCAACGCAGGACTGACAGGGTCAGGTTCCACAGCCTGTGTTATACAGCAGGTAAAACCAGATAATCACAATTATCTTGCTAACAGTGTACATATGAGTGAAATCAAACCAATGGCTAAGGTAAAAGTTTGGTGTTTTAGTTTTTTTTCTGTATTAGGAATAGAAGAAAAAAAAATTAATATTCTTCCTAGAATGACACTTAGGAGAAAGATCTCCAGCATAGAGCAGATGAGGCGCCAGCCCGAGTCATCTACGGGTATGTTGGTTTAAGCAAGAGGAAATATGGTTATACAGGAGAGAGAGCACTTTTCTTCCTTTAAATTGTAAGGATGATTTTTATTTTTATAAAAAGATCCAGGATCTTTACCAAATACCATCAATACATGAAAAACTATTTCTGTGAAGTGCATTTTGGTTTTCTTCAGAAATCTCGTCCCTAATCATAGAATCATAGAATTTAATTTCTCTTTGACGACCTCAAAGTACATTTTTGGCTCTAGCTTCCATTTATTAAGTAGCAGTTTAACATATTTCAAAGAAATTTCGAAGAGGTGAAAAACTCAAGCTAGTGTCAGTGTCATCTAAATATTTAGAGCATAGGTGAAAAATGATATTTTCTGAACAAGGTTCCACTCATTTATGTTACAGGACTACATTAAGAATCATTTCATAATGCTGCATTTATTCTATATTTCAAACATGACAGTAAAACAAGCTACGTATTACTGATCATGTTTTATGCAAATACTTAAATTTAAATTACATTTTTCATTTTTTTATGAATGCTAAGAGTCAATCACTTCACATCTATGGGCTAGTCAGCTGAGTCAGTAGCTTCTTCACAGTTAGCTATAGTCCAGGTAAATTCATGTAATTTTGCATTTTCCTCTAGTTCTTTTGCCTTTCCAAGTTTCTTACATGTCAAGCAATTGTAAATCCAGAACAGACCCTCTGTTCATCTTCCACAGTCTATTGTAATTTTCTTCAGACACATTTTTCTGAACGCTGTCAAAAGCTTTTAAAGTTACACTGTATGGATTTATTTTCATTCTGAACACACTCATTTACTCTTCCAAGGAATTAGAACAGTCTTTTGACAAAGCCTTCCTGTGTTGACCCTTTCTTTGTGAGAAAGTCTATTTGCAACAATTTTAGGCAGTGTAACACAGATTTCCTGGTCTATAAATCTTTAAAATCTATGTTAAGAAAGTTGTGTTCTTCATCTTCCATTCTTGTATCTCCAAAAGCATCCTATGTAACAGGATACCCCTTGTTATAGCATTTTGATAATATTAATTTTCAGTATCTCCCTGGACTAAAGCACTTGGTCCCAACAGTAGACAACCACTAACTTGATCAAATTCCTCTCTTATGACACTTGATTTTAAACAGTTTCCCTCATTTCTTTCCTGTAGAGAAAAAACCAAAACTTCCAATATTTCTGTACAGTGGTAAGGGAAGCAAAAAACTAATTAGATTTTAAAAACAATGTTATATTTTGTGGCCCATTTATCATATTTTGCTCATCTGTTAACTCTTTCCTGTGACTCTTTGAGAAGTTATTTGCTCCTAATGTGCTTAAAAAACCACTACGTTTTGTCTATTAAAACTTTCAGCAAACATTACCATAGTCATATATTTAAATTATAGGAGTTTATGGACAGGTACATATTTCTTGCTTAGAAACAATACTTACTGTAATAAAATATTTTGTTCTTTTAGCAAATGAAACAAAAAATCCAATGAAACTAACTTCTTGATTTGGATAAATTTAATTTTTTGAACTTTAATATTTCTGTGATTTTTTTCCCCCCACTCTTACAAGGATATGAAATTTATTATTATCTCTGTATCACATCTTGGTTCTATGCATTGGTCAAGACTAATTCAAGAGAGACTTTGTGCAATTTTCTGACTAGTTTATATCACTTGTTTCACCTAAAAACTCAATCTCTTTATCATTCAATTAACAGTATGGCTATGCTATAGAATTTCTTACCTTATTTTGATACAGATTAATTACTTTGTGTTCTGTTTGCTCTCACTAGCATTCTATCATATCATTCCTATGCAGTTTATAAAAACAGATTTTCTGCTTTCTACTAAGTTTCTTAGAAGCATGATGAATTAATATCTTTATTACCATGAAGGATTTTGGTTTATCCACATAAATAATTTATATGTACATATTATCTGAATTCTATAAACAGAATAAATTACTTGTCTCAAAGAAAGACCAAAGAAAGATATGGAAATAAATACACATTTAAATGTAGCTGAAAAGAAATGTTCTTCTAAAACGCATTGTTAACTCATGGAACTTACAGTCTATGCATAAAACAAAAATTAAATTTGTTGGTTTTGGTAGAACCTGTGTTTAAAATGTATACAAAATTACAGCCCAGGACATGAAAATAAAGAAATAAATATATATTTATTAACAGGATAGTCTCAAGAAAAATAAACAAGCTATCTATTTCTAGATAGCTCTGAAAGAGTGGACCACACTTTGCCTGAATTTCTACCACCAAGCTCAGAGCATTAATCTTCATCAAACAGCGAATGTGAAATTATACAAAGAAAACTTCACACAAATGTGGAAGTATATTTTTAACTAGTTCAGAGCAAAACACGATGACACATTTATCTACTATTTCAATCAAACGTAATTTTGTTCCCTCATGACTAATGACTGATTAGTGAATTGCTTTTATGCCAAAATAACTGCTTCTAAATCCGTTCTTAAATAGATATAATGATTGTAAAAGATTACAACCGGAAAAAGGGAGCACATATCAACAACATTTCTTTCAGTCTGTGTATATATTGACTTATGAAGGCAATACTGAGAGTTGAATGAAAATTTGTCATTGGGCAGAAATGAAAAAAAAATACTTGAAATCACTGGTATTTAGTGTTTCTTAGAAAACACTTTTGAACAGTGAATCTGAGTAGATAGTGTTATTAGCAAAGGTACTTCCCTAGCTCTGCTTTTTTTTTTTTTTTTTGCTATTTAAATTCTCTAGAAAGAGAGTTCCTAGAGTTCACATACAGTTAAAACTGGAGATGCACATGAAGGGTAAATAGAACTTTAGGTACACCAGGAGCAGAGGTTACATCTGAAGAACGGCGTCTGCTTTGGGCTACCCAGGAAGAGACAGAGACAGACAAACTGAAGTGAGTCCAGTGGAGAGTCAGCAAGACGGTCAGTGGGCTGCGGAACATGATGTATATGGACAGAATAAGAAAGTTATTTTCAGGCCAGGAAAGATGCTAAGGGGCAAATCTAGCTGACCTTTTTTCTTAAATAGGCGATTATAGAGAAGCTAGAGTCAGATTCTTTTAAGAGCTGTGCAGTGAAGTCAAGGGACAATTAACACAAGCTGCGGCAGAGGAAATGTGATCAGATGTCAGGGGAAAAAAAAAAAAATTACCATGAATGTGATCAAGAACAGGACCAGGTTGCCCAGAATATAAAAGTGTAACAAATGCTTCCTTTACTCAACAAATGTCCCCTAACGTAGAGTATGTCTTTTGATACTTGACTGGTCAGTCAGTCGTTCTCTCTGTTCCAAGAAGCCAGCCAGTATAAACCACATTAGAAAGTTACCTTCAAGTAAATGAAGCTAAATGTTTGATGGAAGTGATAATTGTTTCATATTTCCAAAGACAACTAGTTGGCAGGAGTCAACTCAGCCTCATTTACCTCATTCTTTCCTCCCAACTATTTTTTTTAAATACTGATTGTATACGTTGGCAGATGAAGACAAACTATTTCAGTACGGAAAACTCATACTGTGGAGCTGCCAGCAAGCTGAGAGAATGTGAGAAAACTGAAGAAACTATTAAAAAATCCAAAATAAATTAGCCTTATATTAATTATCAATGACATTCAACATGGCAAAAGAGGACACAAGTTTTCATTAAATACCATCAGTCTGTTCTCTTTCCTAAAAGAAATAATACTTTTTTTTTTTCAACATCATTTGACAGCTGCTAAGAGATTGACAGGGGATTAGGTTTTCAAAGACTGTTGACAAAGCATTTGCTTCACAGAGCGAAAGGTGTATGAAAGTTTAATTGCAATATCTTTTGCCTTCTAAATCCTTTATTCTTTGCGGAGTAGTTTGCAGGACTTTGCACCAATAAACAACAATATGAACACATCAATGTCGGGGTCCTGAGGGTACTATGAGGTCTGACTGTCTGTGCCCTCTGGGGTCTCCCCCCTTCCTGACCACTGCCCAGGACCCCATTTCAACCCAGCTTGGAACCACCACTCCTGGCCCCAGGGACTGCCCTGTAGGATGTTGTCTCCAGCTCTGCTCTACCCAGCCATGGGCCCTGCTGAGCTGGGTCCACCTATAGACCTGATGTCTGGTTTTGAGCTGTCCTCAGCTACCTTTTTCCTTGGTTCAAGTGGTGGGACCATGCCTGGCTGTGATGCCCTGACCTGCTGGCTTTGGGGAACCCCACAACTCTCATCCTCTAGTCCACACAATGCCCTGACAAGTAGTTTTATTAATATGGATTTTTTGTGTATGTCCATGATCATGACCCACAAATTTAAAGAATCAGGGAATGAAATGCACACATACAGTCCCTGGAGAATCTGATCTCATGTGTTGTGTTTTGTTTGAGGAGACGCCTGCAGACTTTTGTGTTATTAATGTTTGTGTTACAAGTTGAAAGTTATCACTGCAGATTTCGAAAATACTCGAAGATTTTTATCACCTCACAGCCAAATAAGTTTCAAAACTTCTACAGGCATAAAATCATTTAGGTATACCTGGAATTTTGGCAGCAAAAATTCAAAAGCCAATTATCTACATGAAGCCATTCAAATAACTTCTCTATTGAATGTCTTCTATGACCTTCACTCATCTTCATTATTTTTCTCTTCTAAAACATTTGAGATTCACTTTTCTCTGGACAGAAAGCGTTTGTAAAGATCTGTAAGCAGTGTTTTGCCAATATATCTGTATTTGCCATCCAAAAGCAATCTACCCACCCAATTAAAACAGAGGTTTATATTAAATCACTATTAGAAGATAATATTTTGCTTTTACTGAAATAAGCAGCCTTCTGCTTCAACTAACACAAAACACCCACCATGACTCAGACTGTATTTGATTTACCTGTTCAAAAAAGGAAAGCAAAATAAAAGCTATATTTACAAAACTACTGGAAGCATGATCTCACTTTCCACAACTGTTCATGTACTGAGACACTCACCCAAGACAAGGTTGCTATGGAGTCTAACAAAAAGTCTCAAACATACTCTAGACATGACTCAAAAAATTTATCTTGACCTAAACCCAAGTCTTTTCACTCTTCAGTGTATCACAGTTCAGGAGCCTGCTCAAGTAGTCCAGCAAAAACAGATGATCCCAGTCAACAACGATGAGACCTTCTGTGCTGGGATGCCTATTCATAAAGAGTAGTGGATAGAGCACAGCCAAAAAAAGTATGATCTCACCATTAGTAAGAAAAAAATGACAGTACAGGGTGTCTTGCCTGAACTGATTTTAGCCTGTTTAGCAGTGAGAACAACTAACTGTCTAGCAATCAGGTACTTAGTCCCTGAACTTGATCTAGATCCTTTTTGGCTGGTAACAAAGTACACAATTCAGTACGAATTGTGTACAATGTACAACTCTAAAATAGAACGTGGCATGGAAGAAGCTTTCAGACTATAAATGCTAAGACTCAAAGAAAAAATTATTAAAAATATTTCAAGCCAAGACTTCACGGCCCTGGTCACTTCCAAACTGAAGCTAAACACAGTTCACACTGACTGCCCTCATTCTCAAACACACACCTTCCAGAATTTGACTCTTATCCTAACGATTTTGCAAAATGATAGACTGAAAGCTGTTTCATGTTCCTCCTTTCTCTGAGCATCACAACACAGACAAATAAATGCTGTGGGATAATTTTCAGTTAATCATTATGTTTATTCATTATTATAAATTTTCTTTTTTTTTTTTTTTTTACTGCCACCACATATCCAGAATCTATTAGACTACTCTAAGTACAACATACAACATCCATTCAATAAATTCCAAACATTTATTTTGTATTGAAATTACAAACCTGATCCTTCCTTGCTCTAGTACAAGAAATGGTTGGGTGCATACTTTTGTTTTCCATGTGTGTGTGTGCTCAAGTGACTGGTATTCAACATACAGGATGTGCTACTGTCTTGTTCTCTTGATTAAAACCCATCCCACAAAATCTACTGAAATTAGCAGATATTTCAAGGGCAGTCAAAAACATGTTTTGTGCTAGCTGCCCTTGTTACCAAACAAATAAAACATTCTTGGCTCCAGTCGAGCTGCCATGCTTTTTCTCTTTCACTTGTGGGAGCAACCCAAGGAGAGTGCATAACACTTTCATGTAGATGCAGCTCACGGCCTCACTGAATACTTGAGGTAGGAAGGAACCAGTGCCATACAGAGGGGAAGAATCACCCCCCTCAAACTGCTAACACCCCCTCAAACTGGGCCTAACATAGCTCAGGAGGCTGTTGGCCCCCTTTGCTGCAGTGGCAGGTTCATGGTTAACCTGGTGCTCACCAGGATCACCAGTTCCTGCTCTGCAAAGCTGTTTTTCAACCAATTCGTGAAAAGTATTCACCTCCCACGTAATTATTTGAATAACTTCATGGCAGACCCCTGCTGTCAGTGTGGGCCTAGAATAAAAACAAGAAATGGTGGTGTAGGGCTTTGCTGAGTGATTAGGGTATTTCTCTGTTGAGGTGGGTGCCCCTGTTGCCTAAACCACATTATTATTCTATAAATCTCTTTTGCAATGTTCAAATCTCTTTGCTTTGCCTATCGTGTATCTAGAAAATTGTGAAACAGTGAACCTACAAATCTGGAGCACTGGGGAATGCCATATATCAGATTTTTGATAGTAGGACCTTAACGACAGGTTTCTGTCATCAGAAAAAAAGAGCTTAAGAAGAGAACCTTACTTCACAAGCAGACTAGAGGGCTCAGCACAAACAAATGGGCTCAAACATGGCAAGAAGATGAGTACATAGCATGTGGGGTTTGTTTGCAATTGTGATATTTCACCTGTAAGAAAAGTGATCACCACAATGTAGCCAACACTGCCAGTGTGGGACATTAAAGCCTCATTAGTCAGTTTACAATAAGCAAAAGTCATTCTTGGGCTTGTAACCCTGTCTCAGAAATGGCTGAATGCTACCATGAACTAAACAAAGTTGGGCTGAGTACTGAACGATTCACTGAACTCTACGTTAGCACATATGCACCGCACTGGGTACAAATAATGAGAAGATAAAGGGAATTAAAGGTCTGTCTCCCTCCCCATGTGCAAATAAACACCGTATTTAAATAGAAAAAAAGCAGTTCAGAGTCTGATTCTTAGTATTTCCATCTTCATTACAGTCACATTTCTGTTTCTAGAGCCAGATCTCATCAGAATCTGAATCATTCTGATTATGGTGATTTCCATATTTTACACGACCTTTTGCAATTCTCTAGTTATTGATGTTAACTACAAAAAGAATAAACCTCAATATCCCCAGTAATGAACCACTGAGTTATCCCAAGATATTATCTGCCTAGACCCTGAGGGTGACTGTGAAAAGAATGTTAGTTATCTCTAATGGAGATACGTAAACAGATGTTATATTTGCCATCTGATTAAGCTTTTCAGAATGATCATTAAAGTCACTTACCCATATGGAGCATCATATGTACCTACTGTTTAACTGGGCAAAGCATATTCCTCAGACTGAAGAAAATATATGATCTGGGAGAGCTAGGAAAGACTAAGAATCTGAACTTTATTTTCTCTATTGTCCCCTGGAAATAAATTATGACACTGTTTTCAAGGTGTCTATCTCATCTGCACCAGAACAGAGACTGTGTGTGCAGATAATCAAGATCTTATGATTAAAAAAATTAAATCATTCCCTTGACTGCTTGCTTTGACTCCCTCTTCTGCCCAAGCACTTCCATGTTCTGCTGGGGAAGCCATTTAAAAAACCTATTATCACATGTGGTCCTCGCATATGCCTAATTTTCTCACAATTCAATTTGAAAACATTAGGTCTAACAGGCAGCACGATCAAAAACCCCAAAATGTCAATATGAATTTTCCTATATACTTCATGCATTTTGTAAGGCTGAGCAAATCCTGAATTCTCAAGCATGGGTAAATCAAGCATCCAAGATTAGTGCAGAGGTAGGTTGAGGTTTTAAGTTTGTCTCTTGCTTGTTTCTTCTGTTATTTCTCTGTGCTCTAGTTTGCGCTAGTTTGTCATCCGAGTGATCATGTTTTCCCTCTTCCTGCCTGGTTCCCAGCTGTACTCTCCTTACCCTTTCTTTCCCAGAATCCACCTAAACAGATGGATTAATATAACCACTAATGCCCAGTTTGTCAGCTACTTGGGCTCAAAATGTATCTGTGTTCCCGCAGTGTTGTTCCCAAGCTAATACAGTCTGTTTCTCCGTTTGGCATATTATTCTGGGGTGTAAAAAAGAAAGGTTCTGTGCTTTCAGTTCCAATTCACAAACACATCTAAGGATGGAGCAGTTCTTACAGCAAAATACTGACCTCATCTTGGAGCTAATCATGCTTAATCCCTGGGAAAACTGTACCCATGGACTTTTCCTAGCCCGAGGAGCAGTAAGAAACTTCAGCATGTGCAAGACAAACCAGCTACTTGAAGACATAATTATTATCTCTACCAAATATATAGAGAGCACGTGTGAACTCTTAATTGTGACTCAGCCAAGTTTGTTCATGTTTTCAGAAAGACTACCCTTAATAAAAGTCATTTGACTCTTCTAAAAGTGCTGAAATATCAGGAATACAGAAAACAGATAATGTCTCTTCACTCCCTAATATCAGTCCAGTCACACTGGCTAAAACAGTGAAAACACAGGAACAAACGATCAGACCAATTTGCTTGAGACACAGAAACAGAGCACAAAAAAATTTAGCTTAACATGTAAACTTTGTCAAAGTTACAGATCAGAAAGTGATCGTATAGGTAGAATCAAGCAATTCTAATTGAAGTAAGTGTTGTCAGCTCTGCATATCACACCCAGTTGTGAAATTTGCAACAGAACAGGTACAATGGCATTCTTTAGTTAAGTAAGTTTGTTTTGTGCTAAATCAGCCTAATCAAGCATTTTCCTTGACATACACTTACAATAAATCTTTTCTATCTAAAATATATAGCATCAGTAATATAACAAGAAATATTAACGTTTTTCTAAATTCACTTGATCTAGATTCTCAGAAAGCATTCTGCACCAGCTACAAATTCCTTGTTCTCCTTGCAGCTGGTCCAGCAGGTTCTGCTCTCCTCCACGTCCACCTGTCCCTCTTTCACTCTCCACATCCGCTCCTTTGACCCTCAGTTCCTCAAGCTTCTGACTACATCCCCATTCCCTTGGTCCAGACATCGCGACACGCACATCTTATCAGATTTCTGCTATTATAACTATTTCTGTCATAAGAGAAAGGCATTTCCCAAGCCTTCTTGCTTACATTTAGATAATATCACAGACACTGAGAAATATGTTACCATACTTTTACCAAGAGATTCGCTAATGAAAACTAAGGTAGCACTTCTGTTACCCCATGCTTCAGCATCCCACTGAGAATTGATAAACATATTAAAAGGCAGGTATGCTGGCCAAGGTAGTTTTAAACACAGCTTGGATGGTGCTATAAAGGGGAAGCCAGCCACCGGTCACCAGTGCGTTAATGATTGGATTTAGAAAATTCATGTTAATTAATTCTTGTACTTCATTAAAGAAACTAGGATTTGCAATTTAATGGGCCTTGGATTTTACTTCCCATCCTTGTCCTGTGGCAGTCCGGAGTCTAAGTATCTTAATGACATTAGGCAACCAGTTAGCACAGAATTTAATTTATTATACTCATGTTGATATTTAAAGTAATGAGATAAAGTGCATAATAATAAAACCAACCAATAAATAAACATGAGGAAGATATAAAACACAGTACTTCTATCAGAGCCTTTAAAATGCTTTATAACTTTTTCGAAGGATACCTTTAAATATAGGCAAAGCATAGTTACTATTAAATACACATTATTGATCACTCCTGATCTTTGTTTTAAGCAGAGTGGTGGTGATATAAATCATTCTAAGACATACAGATGAATATATGTTATTGTGATTGGTATGTCTGAGTGATAATTTTTCCCCCTACTGAATATTTTTAATGACAACAGCAGATTTCACTTTATTGTGGTGTTAGTAACTAATAAAAACAATCAACAAGAGAATATGGGTTTCCAAATAAAACTCTGTTTCATTTAGTGAGTCTGTACTGAGAAAGTTAGGGAATTGTTTTGGTTGGAAAAGACCTTTAACATCATTGAGTTCAACCATAGCAATGCCAGGTCCACAACTAAACCATGTCCCTAAGCACCGCATCTACACCTCTTTTAAATAATTTCAGGGATGCTGACTCCATCACTTCCCTGGGCAGCCTGTTCCAATGTTTAACCACCCTTTCAGTGAAGAAATTTTTCCTAATATCAAACCTAAGCCTCCCCTGGTGAGACATGAGGCCATTTCCTCTTGTCTTATTGCTTGTTCCTTGGGAGAAGAAACTGGCCCTCACCTCACTACAACCTCCTTTCAGGTAGCTGTAGAGAGTGAGATGGTCTCCCCTCAGCCTTCTCTTCAGATTAAACAGCCCCAGTTCCTTCAGCCACTTCTAACAATTGTTCTCATGTCCCTTCACCAGCTTCATTGCCTTTCTTTGGACAACACTCCAGCACCTCCATATCTTTCTTGGAGTGAGGGGCCCAAAAATGAATACAGGATTTCAGGTGTAGCCTCACTAGTGCCAAGTATAGGGAGACAATCACTACCCTGGTCCTGCTGGCCATACTATTTCTGATACAGGCCAGGATGTCATTGTCCTTCTTGGCCACCAGGGCACACTGCTGGCCCATGTTCAGCCAGATGTTGACCAGCACCCAAGGTCATAGAATCATAGAATGGCCTAGGCTGAAAGGGACCTTAGAGATCATTTAATCCAACCTCCCTGTCATGGGCAGGGACGCCTCTCAACTAGATCAGGCAACACATGGTGTCCTTTTCTGCTGGGCAATTTACAGTCACTCTTCTCCAAGCCTGTAAAGCTGAATAGGATTGTTGTGACCCAAGCGCAGGACCTGGCACTTGGCCTGGTTGAACCTTCTAAAACTGGCCTCCACTCATCAACCCAGCCTGTTCAGGTCCCTCTGTGGAGCCTTCCGACACTGCAGCAGATCGACACTCCTGCCCAGCTTTGTGTCATCTGCAAACTTACTGTGGGTGCACTCAATCCCCTCCTCCAGAGTATTGATAAAGCTATTAAACAACTGAGCCTTGAAGAACATCACTTTTAGACTGGCTGCCACTCTTTGAGCTCAGCCGTCCAGCCAGTTTTTCACCCACCAGAGACAGATATCTGCAGTAGTCAGTGTTAAGAACTGAACTTCAAATACAGAACAAAACAAGAGATGAACATCCATGCTGTGCCCCTGAGAGACTGTCTACACAGCACAGGCATCATTAAAACAATACCTGAAGCCCACAGCTATGCTATGTGTGTGATAATGTGCTTTAATACACCGATCTCTCCAGCAGCCCTGCTTTCAGCAAGGTCCTGATTTCCAAGCATCCCTGACACTAGGATCTCACAGACTTCCTAGCTTAGTGGAATCCTGTCTCCTTTACAAGTGATGTGAGCAATTCTGGTAGTACTAGCTGTTATCAGTTTTATGTTTTTCATTAGTTCTGTGGGGTTTTTTTTTAAGTTCCGAGGTTTACTTGTCAACTGAGTCAGGTGATGTAAAATCCACATGGAAAATCTCATCAGCTACACAAATTTAGTTTCCCCATGATGTCAAGCAAGCTTTTGACACGAAACAAATTTAAGAATACTTTGAAGTTTGGGCTTCTCAAATTAAGGTTTTTTTTTCCTTAATAACAATTAACACCTGATGTGAAAGCAATTTTTAAATTCTTTTGATCCCAGTCAATGAATTATGGCAGATTATTAAGAAAAAATCTGTTTACACAAACTGCATTTACATTTAATTTAACCTTATTTAAATGCAACTTTGGTTATTTTTAATGCTAATATACAAATTTTAAAATTCCTTGTTGATTTATTTTCTCACCAAATACATTTTGAAAAGGCAGCCTTGAATTAGTTTTCAAAAGGATGGATACTGAAATCTGCATAAATTTTTCAAAAGCTCTAATCAAACATGATTCATTAAGAGCAGTTTCAAATTATTAAAAATGTAAAACCTGACACTATCCAAGATAGTCTTAGTAAATAATATTATCTTCACAATAAATTTATTTTGGAAATGACTTTAATGACTGAACCATCTTTGTTCCCCCCTTTTCTGAAGCGTCCCTTAAACTGTTGCTCCTAAGTGCCAACACAACATGTGAATATTTAAGGTCCATACTCGTCTATCAGCCTCGTGAAACAATCTCAGTGAATACACCGAATGCTCCCATGACGAAACTTTCCAAGTTTCAAAAATAACATTAAAAATACAACAGCTTTATCTATCTAATTTTTCATGTAACTACCTGCATATGCCAGCTTGTGTCCCCTTCATTAATGTTCATGGACAGTACAGACACTCAACTTAGATGAAAACCGATACATTATTAAAATATATTTTCAAGTGGCTGCGTACTTGAAAAGGTCACTGTACAGACTACAAAGATCTACAAGAATCACTAAAGAAAAGGATTAAAAGTTAAGCAAAAACAACTTGTATTTTTCAATATTGTACACTTGTCCTAGGAATATTTTTGCCTGAAAAACTGCTACACCTGCTATAGTAAGAGAAATATTTTCAAAAACATTTAAGAAATTAGAAACTCATATCACATTCCTCAATGTTTCCTCCAAAATAAAATGAGTAATTGTTTAATTGTTGTCCTACTTTTCCTCCCTTGGCTTCAATACTTTCTACACTTTAGGATATTCACTTCCTATTCCTCCACAGGCTGCAATAATTAAGCCAAAAATGGAAATTTTGGGAGTTAGCTGTTGAGATCAGGTGTGTGGTTCAAAAAAAAAGGAAAGTGTGCAAAAGAGCTAAATGAAACTTACATTTACACAGTATCTTCAGAAAAAAAAAAGAAAAATCCTGGCAGTGAGTAGCCTAATACGTAATTTGCAAAGCATTGTTGATTAGGGCAAAAAAAGGTGAAATCAGTTCACAGTTACTAACAACAGAGAAGAAAATAATGCAAAATAAATTAGAAAATATGACAGTATGTACTCGATAAACTCTATAAAATAAATGGGATACGTTAAATGGTAAAATCTTTATGTATTTTTGGAGGCCTTTTTTTTCAACAGCAGTCTCACAACAGTTTTCTCCATTTCTGGGCTCAACTAGAACCAACTGAACCAAACTGGAGACTCAAATTGATAAAGATGGAAAAGCACACAGGTGACATGCTGGCAACCACTATAATGATTCAAGCATTGAACAGGTTGTCCAGAGAGGTTGTGCTTTCTCCATCCTTGGAGATTTCCAAGACCAGGTTAGACCAACCCACCAGCAACTGTCTATGAAATCAATATTGACCCAGCATTGAGCTGGAGTATGGATTAGAGACCTCCCAAGGAGTGGTCTAAAATCTAAACAACAGGATATATATGCTATGATTCTTAAATGCCAAAATAAGTGTTTTAAACTTTTATACATTTATCTATACAGAGACTAATATCTATGATATAAGAGATGTTTTCTGTAGATACATACATACAGGGTACACTTTCATTAAAATACTCTCCACCCAGCTTACTTTTTCTTTTTTTTTTTTTTTCCTTTTTCCTTTTTTTGCTCAGTATTTCATATTAGCAGAAATATTTGCCCTTCTAATTTCTTTATTTTATGAGGCTCGCCCGGACTACAAGTTCCTGAACTGCATCTCAGATTCTTCACTGCATCTCCAATTCTTCACAAATTCATTCAATGAATTTTTTTATTATTTATTACTTTTGAGCTTTTTGTATAAGGAAGTCTGCCTTTCTGGTGCCAAATAGTTGTATGGCTCTATTTCAGAATTTCAAAGGTGAGATTATGACCACTGAGACAGAACATTTTTCCAAATATACAGTATGACACTGAAGGATATATTGCAAATAACCTCTGTTTCACTTCAATACAGAGATTAAAGAGAAATTGCATGTGCTCATAAAGGCTAAATCATGCCGCTCTTTTCTCAAGATTAGTATCTAAAACCTCACAACCTTCTTGTTCAGCAATAATGAAGTGATATCTGAATAGAAACCTGTGCAAAAATAATCTAGCTGAAGGAATGAGTCACTCAAAGGTGTCAAACCATTCAACAGAGTCAAGTAACTCGGTGCCAAATTCTGGCTGAAACCAAGATAGATCCAACTGTGCTGTGACTTGGCCAGTGTTTGCACAATAGTTTGAACGACTGAAGTGTGCAACTTGCTTTTTCTTCAAATACAAGACAGAGTTCTGAATTCTGAAGGAACTTGTGCAGACAGAGAGAAAGCGTTTCTTTATCCTGCTCTTCCAAACTTCTGATCTGACATAACAGCACTATTCTCAGATGTATGAATGTATTTAAATCTTCAGTTCTCCTTCAACATTTTGTATATATTTCAAGCAATGAAACTGAACTTGCTCCGGAGAGTCAGGGAAGCATGGATTCTCCTTATCCTGCTGCAATATTTTCCTTCATAAGCAAGTCAGATAACCTCTTCATAAAAAGAAATTCAGAAGTAAGTAAATACTTAGCAAGACAGTGAAAGTCTGTGTTCCAACAGAGTTTCCTTAAGAAGGGTGGTTAAACTGTGAATTTCAAACTTTCCCAAATACTCAAATAAGAGAAGATATGGCTTTAGTAAACAGGAAGGTTAATGATTTCATCTGGATAAAATTTATGATCAAACCATACCCCCTTTTCACAAGGTTTTATCATACAGTCAAATCTGGACAAGCAGGGCTTGTTTGATATTTTAATACCAAGAAAAAAACCCGCCATTAGTGTGTTCTGGAGATGAAGGAAGTAAGATGCAAATAAACACACAAAAATAAATCCCTGCCAGTTGCCCACATGTCAAGGGTTAATAGATCTGTCGCTCATGCTGGAATTCTGAAGTCCCAGCATCTGAGCAGATTTCATTATTTTACTTCTTCCTATTTTATCTGTTATTTTTTTGCACAGAAGAATAGACACAGGTACTGAGTGACCTCATCAAAGCTGGTTTACTTGCTCACCCTCTTGTGCTTTTTTAAACTCTTAATTCTGTGCTCTCTGCAATACTCAGTCCCGCTACAGATGGTATCACAGCAAAGGGAGCCCTCTCCTCTCATTCCATCCCCTTGAAACAGCAGGTCACTGCACAAAGTGGTCTGGCATGTTTTTTAGTACATGAATTAAGCCCTGCCCACACAAATGCCCCGTTATTTGCCACGTTTTCTGCTGCTGTGGTTCCTTCCTGACACTGCAGTAGAGCCTTACTGACTCTAACTCAGTGTTTCTGCTTAAAGACAATTTAATTCATAATGAAAGATTCTGTTTCACAGATTCAGGTTTTTGCCATGCAAGTTTTGCATAGGTGAAGTGCCAACATATGCCACAAAATGAATAGCAAGGAGGACAAAGGTTTTCTTAAAAACATGACCTAGGGCTGCAAAATAATTGGGTTTAGTTTTCTGGGTTTCTTTTATATTGCCTTTCTCCATAATTGAGGTAAAACCTGGTCACTAAAACATTGTTTGCAATAGAAAAATAACGTTTGATTGTATTGAAGCTAGTCAAGTAAAACCGTGCACCCAGTTAAGCTGTGACCTCCTGTTTACACATTGCTAAGAGCTTCCATCTAAAGACACAGCAGCCAGCATGTTAATTGCTTTAATTATGAACTACAAGTAGAATACACAAACAGAAGCCGACTTCACTGTTGCAAAGAACATTACATTTCCATGAGTGAAGAACAATTACAGGAAATTGCTTCAAGGATTACCTTATCTGGTGGAAAAACAGGGAGAAGGGAGTAAAATAAAATACCCCAAGTCCTGTGCTAAACCTCAACACATTCCCAGTGGCCTACAACGTTTCTCCTCTCCAAAGAAAGTCCCATTTCCCACTTTTTCTCTCAACTACAGCTTGTAAGCAACTCATCAGTGAGCTGCCCAGAAAGGGCGTGAAAAATACTTCAGTTAACACTTGACTATCATATAGTCTATTGAACTAACTGCAATTGCCACAGGAGCCACGAGATGGCACATTGTTTGTTCCCTGTTTCTGGCAGTATAAACCAAAGAAAGTGTCTTGGGAATCAGAAAGAGGGACTACTGCAGCTTCATTAGCCCTGTCACCTTTTCAACCATAAACACTTTCCTCCCTGTGCAATGTCTACGATTTTAGTTGCAGCAACCATTAAAGTTTCAGGGAAAAACCTATAAGTCAAGGACATTAATCCCACCTCCAGAAAGTATACGTATATCATCGAAGTGAAATATGACTGCTTTTAGCTAAAAGTCATCTGCAATGTGTTCACAGACACATTTCACATGGTATAATCTGACTACAGTAGACAACAGTGATTTGTAAAACTATCTGATCAAAACACTAGTACAACATTAATATCCCAATGAATATAGTGTATAACTTGCTACCAATCTCTTACATTCTTCTATCAAATGCATTCACCACTCAGGCAATATTTAAGAATCCTACACAGCTGCAACATCACTGCAGCACCGTTGATGTTCATCCTGCTCTGTGAACACATTTTCTTGTCCATGGAAATTACCTGACAAGGGACACGAACAGTTCCAGACAGTCAGGAACAAGTTCTCAAATCCTACCCAGCATCTGAGATGACCACAAACTGTACTTAATGCAAGTTTTTCAGGGATCAATCTAGAGTTTTATTCTATATTGAAATGAAATGGACATCTCTGAACCAGTGGTGGGGGAAAAGTAGGACAGTGACATTTTTTACTTTAGTACATCTCTGTGATCTTTTTTGCCATGTTTAGCACAAGCTTCTCCAACTTTCTGGCATCATACATGTTTGGTATCACACTTGTTCCAGTTTAACACACCAAAAACTCTGTTCTGAAGAAGACAGACATGAGAAACTTGACAGTAAACATGAGCTTTGCTTCTGCCATAGTTCACACTAGACCAGGACATTCTTTTAGACAAATAAACACTGACCATAAAACTCCAGATGTCTCTTCTGAGTGTTTTTCAGGCTAATTTTACTTTTAACACAAGGAATATAATTACAAAATGTATCTATAAACTCCTTGCAAGTGAGCTACCAAAGCAATACTCCAAGGTTCTGTGAGCTGTGATGTTTCTAGGTTTCAGATATTAAAGCTACATTTTATGTCGTGCTTATCTACAACAGTGACAGGATTCTAAAAGATGGTTTCTAATTCAATCCACAGCAGTCCCATCTACTGGTTATTTATGTTCCTAAGCTCATGTGAAATTATATCGTGTTTTCTTTCCAGTCTGGGAATATTTCTCTGGTTTGGATTTTATTAAACCTAGTAATCTAAAAAGCTACATTTTTCTTGTGCCAGTAAGACTGCAGTCAAATACTAGAGAAGAGCTTCATGAGATGAAATGCTGTTCTCCAGCCCTACCCCTGATTTCTTCAGTGGAACTCCTGCACCCTCAAAGGACAGGGCACAGCTGCAAATTCTTAGCTTTACTTGTTTTCTAGAGTCAATTCATCAGCAACTTGTATGTGATGAAGTGTTACAGGAACATAATTATTCAGAAAATCATTTGGTTCATGCTATTTATGATTACCAAACATTTCACATTCTTCTTAATGGTGTTAACCATTGAGCTCTTGTAATATTGATTTATGTGCATTTAGTATAGAAGTACTCCACAAATATCTATTTGACTATCACCTCAGTACAGTAGATTAAGACCAGTTATTAAGGGAGTTGCAGTTTCTGCCTCCAGAATACAACTGCTTTGTCTGTGTGAAACAAAAGGAACATGCTTTTGTTGTCTCTTGTTCTTTTCTTTTGAAACTCCCTGCTTTGGCACTTCAAAAAGCAAAACCACAAGGCAAGATGAAGACGATGACAGCAGGGGAAGACTCAGGGAGAAGAGGAAGGAAGACTATATTTCTTCCCACAAGGGTTTGTTGTGCCCGTGAAAAATTCATGCAGCAAAACAATTATAGATAGTAGTTTCATTTCCCTGTCTAATTAGAGTAAAATTACATTAAGAAATTTAATATATTTTTTATTCCCCTCAAATCTGTAATAAGGGACACTAATGTTCAACAAACTGCAATAGCTAGAAGGAAAGACTACTATGTCAGGCTGTTTTCAAATATAACTCATATGGAGTAGCCTCAAAACAACAGATTTTTTTGCACACATTTGGTGGCACAGCATGGTCACTCAAACATTGCAAGTCACCTGAAAAAAAATGAAATGCTTAATTTTCACCACCACCCATTAAAATTGCACCCTGCAATACTTCTATGCCATACAGTCAGCTCATGTTGAAGCTGAATATATGGCACTCACTTTACTATATAAATAACTCACTAGACGAGTACTGATCCCTCAAGGGAGCTAAAGACTGAAAAAGTGAAAATAAAGTATTATATGTCCATGGCATATGTGATCTTTAAGTCAAAATTGCTGCTATCATGACAGCATGTGTGAAAGAAGAACCTGGGTTCCTCAGCAAAAGCATTCAGGAGAGACCTTATTTAGTCAATGAAGAGCTTACTTGAGCTCCCAGACTGCAAGGAACTTTAAACATCAGATTTTGAACGTGCACAGTGATAAAGGCCTAGGGAGAGAAGGTGAGAAGGACTCCAAACTTGTTATGAAGCACTAGTGAAAGCAGTCCCATTTGATCATCAATAAGAGAGTAATTTCCCATGCCAAGTGGTAGAGAAAAAGCCCACCAAACATAGGATGAGGGCATCTAATAGGCTGTTTCCATCCATTAAAGCATGTGGTATTGCAGGTGAAATACCTGCTGAGGTTAGTGAGAGACTACAGACACCACTCGCAATGTTTCATGAGTCCCTGGTGCTGATCTGAGTCTGCAAGGAGAGACAAGCAACAGAAAGTAGTCAATCCAATCTCAATAAAGCAGAAATCCAATCTTAATAAAGCAGACTGGACGTCACCCTGAGAAGACAGTTTCATTCATCACTCTTTAACCAAGGTTCCCAAAGCGATAAATTCAATCGGCTATCACTATATGTTCATCCCCAAACAAATCTTAAGGAGAAATCTTTAAAAAGGGCTGGTCTGACCACATGTATACCTTCTGTAAGCCGTGATAACCCTGCTTACATCTGACAGGTTCTTTTTCACCTGACATTTTAACCATCTTTTTCTCATTTTTCTGCTTCTCATAGGCTCTTCAAAGCATACTGCAAACTGAATAGTGCTATGATTTTTACTAAAAGTTTACTTAAGTTGAAATAAACTTAATTTTTCATGCTCAGGTGTTATGAGTCATGATAAAATCCATGGTCGTCTCAAAAAACTATTGTGGTTTAACCCCTGTAGTCACCTAAGCACCACCCAGTTGTTCACTTACTCCCCCACAGTGGGATGGGGGACATAATCGGAAGGGTAAAAGTGTGAAAACTCGTGGGTTGAGATAAAGACAGTTTAATAGCTAAAGCAAAAGTTGCTTGTGAAAGCAAGGCAATACAAAGATTTCATTCCCCACTTCCCATCAGCAGGGAGATGTTCAGCCATCTCCAGGAAAGCTGAGCTCCATCATGCCTAATGGTTACTTGGGAAGACAAACTGTAACTCCTCCAAATGTCTCCTCTTCCTCCTTCTTCCCCCAGCTTTTATTGCTGAGCACACTAGTACATGCTCTGGAACATCCCTTTGGTCAGTTGGGGTCAGCTGTCCCGGCTGTGTCCTCTCCCATTTTCTTGTGCACCCCCAGCCCACTCACTGTTGGGAGGGTGAGGAGTAAAAAAATGCCTTGACCCTGTGTAAGCACTGCTCAGCAACAGCTACACCACTCCTGTGCTATCAACATTGTTTTCAGCACAAATTCAAAGCATAACTCCATACCGGCTACTGTGAAGAAAACCAGCTCTACCCAATATCAGTACAAAACAAACAAAAACCTCTAGAATCTTTCAAAGAAACTACCTCCCAACTAGATGTAAAAAAATAAGAACAGCAATACTGGTTGACCAAGTGGTCATCTCCCCCAATATCCTGTGTCCTGCAGTAGCCAGAAGGGGAAAATGGACAATCCTCAGCCAATTTCTACAGCTGAATGTGCTGATTCCTTCTCCAAGAGCTCATGTCCTGCTCTCCTGCATAAGCAACCAGTTAAAGATGTCTCTAATCACTGCAGGGGGGTTGGACTAGATGACCTTCCAGCCCAACACATTCTATGATTTTATGAGCAGAAAGAAGAGTGGAGGAAGATCACTACCACAATTCCTTAAACAAAATCTGCACCACCTCAGACACCGAACTTTGGAAATGGGGCCCTTCACCTTAAGTAGCGTGGGAATACCAAGAACAGAACAGAACAGAATGGAACGGAATGGAACAGAACAGACCAGAATAGAATAGAATAGATTTCAGTTGGAAAGGACCTACAATAATCATCTAGTCCAAGTGCTTGACCACCTCAGGGCTGACCAAAAGCTAATGTGTTAAGGGCATTGTCCAAATGCCTCTTAAACACTGACAAGCTTGGGATATCAGCCACCTCTTTAGGAAGTCTGTTCCACTGTTTGATCACGCTCTTGGTAAAGAAGTGCTTCCTAATGTCCAGTCTAAACCTCTTCTGGCACAGCTCTGAACCATTCCCATACGTCCTGTCACAGGATACCAGGAAGGAGCACCTCTCTCTCCAGTTTGGTGTTGTGTAACCCCTCAGTGCTACCACCTGGCACCCTAAGCTTATCCTCATGATGTAACTGCTCTGTCTAGGTGTGCACCTCTGCTATCTGTCCTTCTCCTTCATCTAGCTTGGATGGGCTGGAGAATGGACTGCCTTCGTACTTGTAGATTGGGCAGGAGTCTCTCTATTCTGACTGTCGCACCTCAAGGTGTTCTTGGTTGATTTTACCAAGCTCAGAGACCTTCTTGTTTATGTTACAATGGCCAATCTACCTCTATTTCTGTATCTATAGTTTTTTTTTCTGTGTTAAGCATGATGATATTTTGGATGTCTCTATTTTAGATTTACATAAAATTGCTTTTTTCAATATTTTTGCCTCCACTAGCACATACTAATGATGGAAAGATTAAAAGTGCATATATTTGCTTTGATCAAAGTCATGTGTGTTATGGAATACTTAAACAGATTTTTGTTTTATTTTGTGAGAACATGACAGTAAATTGAAAAGTATATCATATCTAGAATTTGTTGATTTGGGGGGTTTTGATAAAGAGAGGTGCAGGAATTGTGGGAAGAAAATGGCATTTTCCAGAGAGTGTTTTGATTTTGCTGCTTAATGCTGTCAAATGAGTACAAAGCAATTCATTCTGTAAATGATTACTCTGAATAAGAACAGTAAAAGAATTCTTTAAAATAATCCTCTGTTAGAGACTGCACTGCATTTAATTTTAAAAAAGGAGCTTCTGAAAAGAATGGAATTATGAGCGATTGTTATGACCCACTCACTATTATCCCTCAAACATTCCTACCAGAACTATAATATAATCCCTTTCTCATTAAAAAATGCTTTATACTCTTTTACACAGTTAAGTTTTGTCTTCAGAAGTTTAAAAGAATTTATGCTTGAAGGTTAACTTAGACTATGATATCATTATATCCCTGAAATATAACTGTCCATCTACAAGTAACAGCACCAATGAGAGGAAAGTTGTTAAATCAGAGTAGTAACATAATAGCAGAAAACAAGTTCGCTACATAAATATCCTGAACACAGATATACGTAGGAATATACGTACAGTCTGTTATATTAATCTTTAACAGTGCTAGCAATAAATATTCTAGTGTTGTATTTAGAAACTATTATTGAATTTCTGCTTGGACTGAAGCCAGCAGAAGCTTGAACTTAACCAAACTCTTACAGAGTCACACTGGGATACTATTTTTATTGTATTTTTACTTTTTCCCAATATATATTTATTTCATGCAGTTTAACGTAAGACCCTAGACTGGTAAGCTGAAACATGGTATGAACTTGCACACGCTTGCAAACATTACAGCGAGTGACAACAGTCTTCTTTTCTAATTGCTATGTTTACAATAAACATTTTTATTTTCAATTTGCTGTTAATCTTATATAGAAAAGAAAAAAGTAATGGAGAGAGGATAACATTTGTAATGTCTGAAATGTACTACATAACACTCATCATATGCACTGCAGTATTAATATAGATGTACTTATATTTCAAATTAATTATCGTTTACTTCAGAACTCTCATTTGAGATGTTGCAAAGAAAATCATGGTTTTTAGCAAACCTTACTAGACTATATTCACTGACACTGCAGAAAACATCAGTAAGAACCAACTTAGTCTTTTATACTTGGCTATGCAGCAATACAAATTCCGAAAACTTATTCATAAACAAGTTTCTAAGACAGTCCAAATTAGGAATGTTGTATGACATACATGTCTAATGTTAATCTCTCATCACATGCAGTTGCCAATTATGTTTAATCATATTACTTACAGCAGCCAAAATATTATGTGACTGTCACATTACCTGAAAACAATTCAATCTAGTTTTGTTCTTCTTCAGTAGGCGTTCCTCCAAACTTTGTCTCCATTTAAAAATAGTAAGAAGAGATGGCCACTTCAGCTGGCTTGACTCCTGAGTTTTTCCTTTCTGCGCATCCAAAGAACACCTTTTTTGGTAGTGGGAGCGCAAAACCTCGTGGGATGCTGCTTTTACACTAGGTACACTTCCTCTGTGATTTGTCAAGGTTGAGCTGTTTACCACTAGATAATTCATTTTTAGCCCCAGTCTTCCGAAAACTCTTTTCTCACTTTAAAAAAACCTCACAACTATAACATAAAAAAAAGTTTCCCTTACACATCTGCTTTCAAAGCCTCACGAAAAAGTTTTCATTTTTTGTATGCAACAGTATTCTGTATCATAAATTATAAACCCATAAATTTTGCTTTAATTTATGGTATTTGATGTTTTTAGTTGTGCAATCCCAAACTGATTTTATGTCATACATGTGCCACAAAATCAGTTATCATTTTTATCTGACCTATTTTAGAGGATCCTAATCCATCATTAACAACTCTTATATGAGATAGGCTATGTGGGAGCTGTTCTCCCTCATTTGTGTGTCCTGCAGTGTTCCTCGCCTATTGTACTAATATTACTGTTCTCTATTTTATAATTGCCAAAAGCAGATCACAGCATCAGTGCACTCATGCAGCATGAAAAACAACTCCATTGACACATATTCAATGTAGCCAATAAAGACGTAGTAGCCTTACGTGAAGAAAAAAAAAAAAAAAAGCTTCCTGAATATATTTTCCAGAGCCACATAATTAAATGCCAGAGGGCTACAAATACTGCTGGATGAACTGAACCAGTTCTGTTTTTTAATTTTTTTTTTTAATCAATCACGTAAGCCTGAGCTTATGCAAGGACACACACATCTCTCCACACCAAAACAATAATAGGACAATAATGCCTAAAGCAGAAGCTATAACTAGTGAAGCTGCAATTGTGAAAAAGCTGCCTGACCTTTCCCTCCCTCTCTGCACCCTCCTCAATCACACTGGAAATTGAAAGAACTGTCTGCAAATTTTGCATCTTCTAACATTTTTCTAGAAGCCAAGCTGACATATTTGTCATTAATCAAAAGATGTTCTTGCTAGTCTCACACGGTTGTCTTGATTTCAGGTAACACCTGAGAAACGAGGTTTCTAAAAGTATTAACACTAAATAGAAAATCAATTTGGGAAAATTTTTCCACTGCCCCCAACTTTCTTTTTGTTTGGAGGCACAACTCAAAAGATTCTGGGTCCAAACTTCTACCTACTGGTATTACTGAGCAATGAATTCAATAATTACTGGCACGTTTCTGAGCAAATCTGGACAAATCTCAAAGTTCCTGTCAATTTTCATGAGAAGAGTAGGAAACTCGGAAGAGAACGTTATTACTTTCAGTGAAAGAAAGGCTACAGCATTGTTACAATTTTAAACACATAAACAGATATTGCACTCGGAAGTAAGAAAAATGTGGCTAAAACTACAATGACAGCATGAATTCAACAGATTTAAGAATCAAATGAGGAGACAGAAGTCTATAAAAAATTAAACTCTAGAATATAATACTTATATTCTAGTATTAGAAGCAGAGGACCACAAAGGAAACGAATTCAGCAGTACCACTAGGAAATATCAGAAACAGGTACATGAATGAAGAGCCAAAAGAGAGATATTTCTGGATTTTTGATTTGGTTTGGGATTTTTGGAAGGATGAGTTGGAGGGATGGGGAAGATACACAGCACATATGGGACTGTCAAGTCTGAGTACCACTCGCTCTAGAGAAACATCAGTAACACCCTCTTACCAAGCTGTTAGGAAAGAATCTGCAAGCAAGCCAGAAAGATTCCACCTATGCCTTAAAATATTTGAACATCATGTTCAGCTGGAAGCGCTCTATTGCATCTACACAGATAAAAAGGATTCATGACTGTCATCAGCACAAACTGACTTTATCATTATTATCAGAAGGGAAGTAAAACAGTCCAAGGAAAAACTAATTTTATTATCAAGACTTACACAAAAATGATCTTCATTAAAGAGTTTCATTGTCTTCATAATTTTCAACACTTGTGTGATTGATTATTTTAAATCTCTAAAATAATTTTCTACTGAGTTTCAGCAGTAAATTCACATGCTAGTTGTAAAAATGTCACTGAGAAAACTCCATGATTTCTCCAGTTTGAGGATTAAAAAAAAAATAATCTTATTTTCTCTCTAAAGCACAAACAAACCTAATGGATGACATCGTCAGAGGATGGTTTCAGTCAGAATCAGGCTTGAAGGAGTTGACTTTTTTTCTTTTTTTCTTTCCCAACAATATCAGCAAATGCAATGAAAGAAAGTCTTCTTACACATTTTCTCTAGGAACTTACAGAACTTTCAATAAGATACTTTCGTAGGGCCAGTGGTTGAGGACAACATAAGGGAAAAAAATGTGGGGGGTGTTACTTGCCAACAGGAAATCTTGGCTCAAAATACTTCAGATGCAAACTGAGTTTTCAGTTGAAAACTGCAAGAGAACTGTGAGGTGACTACTTAGAGTCCAAAAAAGGGGAAAAAGAAAGACCAGAGGTCTTGAAAATGTAATACGGAGGGAAAAAATGGATTTATTTAGTCTAGTGAGGGAAGGAGTTATAAAGAGGCATACTAATCTTAAAAGAAAAATATTGCTGTAATAAGAAAGTAAAGTACTGGGGTGAAATTCATCTGGCTATGTATGACCTGTAACATTTAAGATGCCCCAGGGTATCCTGCCAAGCCTGGAGCTGTCGCTCCAAAAAGGTCAGATTTCTAAAGGCCCTGTGTCATATCAGGCACTTCATGAAGCTGTCTCAGATTCTCTAAGGTACCTAAAATGCATGAGAGACTGCTGCCTAGACACCTAAATCGTGCCAATTATCTTCTGAGACCCCTTAAGCAGTTTATGTCTGCTTGTGTATTACGTCCGCGCAATTGTGCTGAACTCATTAATGTGTCCAGAAGCCTTTGCAGTGAGCAAAACGAACTGACATATTCCTTAGTGTGCTTCCCAGTCCCTGTCCAAGCAGAATGCACTAAAATATTAGTAGCAGAAATCCCTTTTATGCAGGTTACTGTCAACAGAAATTGTGAATGCCTAGTGAAATGAGAATATGCAAGGAAAAGAAAAGAGAGAGAGGGAAAAAAAAGACAGATAAAAGAGAAACTCCTCCTGAATCTAATGAGCAAAGTAATAAATTCACCTTCTAACACTTAACTGGAAACCAGTTCCTACCAGTTTTTCAAGAAAGCCTGAAGATCAAAGAAATTTAAATAAAATCCAGCTAGGGTAAGTATGCTAATGTCAGCCTAATTTAGAAGAAAAGTAATCAATAAAAAGGAAGCAGGGATAGGAAAAAATAGAGAGGTAAAAAGGGAAAAATGCCATTTGAGAGCTTAATAAAAAGGGGTCTTCTCTGTACCATTCTGGGAAATCTTAATATAGAGATGGTAGTATTTAAATCATCAAAAAAAAAAGAGGTAAAAGTGAAGTTAAATTAAATAAACAATGAATGAAAGAATTGCCTTCAACAAGAGTAATTCCCTTAGCTGAAAAGCTGGAGACTAGGACAAAGCTGTCACATATGTGTTCTCAGTTCTGGTACAACTCCCACCTCCTTGGTGGGACACTGAACAAGATGGACCCCACGAGCAGACCCAGTGTGGCTGTTCTTCTAATTAATTCAAATTTGAATAATAAATTCTGGGTGTAACCAATATCTTCTTTCCCCATTTTGCCAAGAAAAAAAAAAACAGACACAAAAGCAACAAGGCAGAACAGCCTCATGTAACAGCCCAGAAACGACTGCTCTTTGAATTTGGCCATCTGCTCTCCTTCCCTCAGAGCACAGACGGGAATTTCTGTATTCACTTTTCAGACTCTTCTGCTTCCAGAGGATTAAAGAGAACATTTTCCAAAGTCAATAACCTTTTTCAAACATTGATCTTATTTTTCAGAGTTGTTTCAGAGCTTCGGTATACCCCACATTGTAGACTTTCATCACAATGTTACTCGCTGTTCATCTTGTTGATGATCACAGTCAAGAGGAAAATAGATCTTTTTCCTTTCCTTTTCCCCCACCTATCTCCATTTAATGTCACTACAATTTGAATGTGCTGTTTCCTTCCTGACAGAGTGAACATCCTTTTCCAGACTTTATCTATATCTTTGAAAGAAGATATGAGAATATCTTAATTATTCCTAAAATATATTCATATCTCCTAACTACCTTTCCCTTAACACATAAATTATTGATAACCTCTAGACAAGATCATTACCTGAATATGTGACTGGAGCTGTTATCAGTTTCAGTTCATAATTACAGAGTTTCCATTATTCTCTGTCAGTAGAGATTTCTGGTTAATGGAAGTAAAAAAAAAAAAAAAAAGCCAACAGATCAACTAATCTGCTGATTAAGTGACTTTTTAATTATGGGCCACATTATTTGCATGTGGTTAAACCTGGAGGAAGCAAATGTAGTGCTACACATTAACAGATTCCTTCATTTAAAGAGTATAGAATGAAAAATTCTTTGCACCTCTTAATAATTTCATTGAAAAATTGGATGTACCAAGTTATAAATTGTTGAATGTATGCTATAATCCAGAATTTATCCCATAGATGCTTCTTAAATAACCTGATATTTAATATTCAAAGAGCATGAAGAACCACATAAAATGAGTGGTCTTTCTCAACTGTTATTTTAAAGAACACTATCTGAGCAACCTCAAATTAAGACTGTACTTTTTATAAAAGCTACATTTTTCATACTTCAGTGATAGAAAATATTTTTATTCTTTTTTATTCCCTCTACCCAAAAGTATATGCACTGTAAACTGCTTCCTGGCTGATACCAATTTTTGCTTCACATGAGAGTTTATGTATCACCATGGTAATGAAATGAAAATGCTTAGAAGATGTGGCACTGTGGAGGCTTTTCAAACCTTGAGTCATTCTTATAATTCTCTGGAAAGCAGACAGAAATTATTTTCATATTATCAGTGGTCAAACAGAGGATTCATGACCCCCCGAATACTTCACTACAATCTAAATGAAGACCTCAGTAGAGCATTTTAGGTTTCAAATGCACAAATTTTATCTCTAGAACGTGATTGATTTCATTATCCCCACAAGATTTTAATTGCATTATTATTTCAAGTGCATTATATTAGGTTTTAGGAATTTCTATAGTGCTCATCACTGTCATAATTAAGCATCTGTATTACAATACAACTTAAATAATCTATCTGTATTCAATTCACAACTTGTTCACAATCTAAGCATTTTTATTCCTGATGACCCTTTTCTTTGTAATGGTTTAAAATGTTTTAAAAGGTACTAAAGCAGCCAGTGTCATCCTTTGGAATAATTTCCCACAACTCATTTAATTGGAATCAGCATAAGCAGCTGTGGAATATAATCAACACCATTTTGATAACTGACACTTCTGTGCCTAGTGAAATCAGAATATTAACATGTTGCTCTTCGTGTCAAATCATGCCTCAAAAGTTCCTTTGATTTACAAAGTACATCAGTCTCCTAACAAAGCAATCCTACACAGAAATTCTAATTTGAACTGAAATGCCAACTCTAAGTGTCAGAATCCTACATTTTCTATCTTACTGTCTCATCTGTTTACAAGAGACTGTGGTTAAAGTGATAACATTATTAAAATTATAATCTTTTTGATAATTTTCTGTATTGAGTTAGATATGCACAGGTAGTCCTATGGGAATTTTTTCTGAGTACATTCACAAATATAAATCCATATGAGAAAAGTAAGAATTGGAGAGGAATGACAGAGTTCTATGTCCTGCAGCTGCAAGAGTAAGAGTAGAATGGAAAGTACAAGAGGTCTGCAGTCACCACAACTGCTTTACAAAAGGGAGAGGGTGCTAGTTAATGGATATTTTCAAACCAAGGTGTTTCATAAAAAGATTATAAATAATAATCAAAAAATGTCTTCTGATTTGAAGCTATTTTTAAGCATGCAGAATGAATAAAAAAAGAAATATTAGAAATCAAACCTAATTGTGCTAAGATGCCTTTAAACCTGTGTTAGTAGGTTGTATACTGGTATTTCAGTCAAGAAAGTTTATTTTAGCTTGAAATGGGGTCTCTCAGGAAAGAATAAATGGAAAAGCCTAATTTCTTAGAAATCATTTTTCTGTATTTCTATTACAGAATGGGAATGTTACATTGTAGTATGTTCTCTGCAGCCTCAGGACTTCGAGACGCAGAAATATTTCAAAACTACTTGCTACTTTTATAAAAATAGACTGCAATTTTATTTTTTTTTATCCCCTAGCACCTGGCTCCCGTAAAGCTGCCTGGCAGAATTTAGTTGCAGTTACGTTACTGGAATTGTTTTGGGGACAAATCTTTGCTCTAGGATAAAGATCTAAAATGCCAGGCAGGTACCAGAAGCTGTAACCCTCCCGCCAAAGGGAAAGCAATCGTGATAGTTCCCTGGTAAATAAAAAGCAGCATATACAAGAGAGTTTGGAAATTACTGAACAAGTTCCACGCAGCTGTCTCATATGAAACACACCTTAATAACAGCTTGTCTTCTCCTTTTTTTTATTGGGACTGGGGATTAAAGTCTTATTAGTGTGACAGTCAGAGTTGTGAAGACATTTAAACTATGGAACAGCTGCATTTTTTGTTCAGCACTTCACTTACATCACTCTGGGTAAAGGGTAGTTTCAACCTTTATTTTCTTAGGTTGAAAAATATATGCACGTGTTCTAAGTCTTCTGTTAGCTTTTGCCACAAGAGCTCTGTTCTTTTTTTCTACTTGGTTATACAAAAATATCAAAGAATTTCTTCAAGCTTTGAATTTCTGCACAACTCTTGTAGTGTGAATTGTTTTACCACTCAGGAACAAAAAGGGTTTGATTCAGAATTTGTTCTGGTATGCTCTGTATATCTGGAGGGACATCCTTAACCTTGCATTATCTAAACCATTTGCACTAGTATCAGCAGGTGGGGCACACCTACAGCTCCTCACATCCATTTCACCTTATTACCATGTCAATAAAGCTAAATCATCGTTTTAGAGGAAGCCAAGAACTGGGCAGAAAGTTCACTGGGAATGCAACAAAGCCTGTAATAACAAGAAGTGCAATGTTTAAACAAAGTGCTATTTAAGGTTAAAAATACTGCCAATGTCAGTTATTACAAAATGTAATAATATTACATTAATAATGTGATATATACTGAAACAGAGGAGCTACTTTAACACCATTTACTTGAAGAGAATTTATCATTGAATCACAGCTGAGATTGGATGGATTTTATGGATTTCATGGATTTCTCTGTTTCACAAAAGTTTTTCTACTAACTGTTAATACAAAATGTAAATTGCTCTTCACATGTCTGAGTCTTATCCCTTTTATTCTCATTTGATGCTTCCGAGAAGATAGGAGTCCAACCCAAACCTGGAGATAGTGCATTAAAAAAAGCAATTCCTTTCTGTAAGAGTGTACAGTAAAAAATATCCACACAAATATGAAAAAGAGAAATAAAGAAAAATGTGAGATAGTTTCCAAAAGCAAGTCAGTGGCAGAATCTGAGAACGGTGTTTCAGTCTCTTGGCTTTCACTTCAATTCTCCATTAGGGACCAAGGTGACCTTGCAAAGCTAGGATTAAGACTTTCAATTACACGAAACTTGTATAAATTGATGAATATGCTCAATTATACTTCAAGAAACATTTTTGCCTACCAAGAAGAGAAAATGGGTTTTTTTCCTCATCTGGGAAACATTCAGATTTCAGATCAGAATGATTTCTTTTCTTCTAAGGACATAACTGAGGGAGGTCTAAGGGTGAAATTTAGCCTTCTCTGTTATGTATTCCAGTGGATCAGCCAGCCTAATACAAGTGCCCTTGTCCTCCAGGTGCTCAGAAGACTACACAGAAGTGAAAAATATCTCAGTTTACAGAGGGGTGATCTTGCATATTTGAAAGTTGAACTTGAATGTAAAGAACATTTGCGGTTCTTTACTTGAAGGCCTATAAGCATACGATGGTATCTTCCTTCCTTGACTAAGGAGAAAAATACATTCACTCCATTTGTGAGATCAGCAATAAGCAAGGCGAGAAAGAATTTCAAAAGTAGTAGCACATTGCTTGTTTCTCAGTCTAATTTGAGGCCATATCACTGTTCATCTGATTGAGATTGGTACTAACTGACAATATATTAAAAATAACATTTTAACTGTAATCTCTGATACAAACAGTACATAGCTATTTCAAGTTAAAAAGAGAATTCATTAGGCTGTGGGATGGGGAATTCAAAGCTGAAGGAATAATAAAAATCTGACTAGATCGTTTTCACAGAAGTGACAGGTTTTTCATGACATTAATATAATTAAATGCTCTTGTGCCTGAATGATCTGTTCCTACAGCTTGTCCTACAGCACTTAGAGACAGCACATCTGTGCTGGTGCAATTGGTGCTCCTGCTAGTAGATTGCTGATAGATTAAGTAACTATTCTAATATATCTTTATCTTTTTTTTTTTTTTTTTTCTGGCAGCAATTTAAGATTGACCAAACTAAGAGAAAACTGGTAACTCTAGAAATAAAACCTCCAGGTTTGTATGTACATGCATTTTGCTTTTACAAAAGGTTATCTTCACAGATGTGCATTCAAGTATGAAATGTAAACGAGCAGAATTTCAGAAATAGGTGTACCTATACGTAGAGGTCATTTTAAATAAAACAGAATGGGAATGCTTATCCTGTTAAGCATTCTTTGTGATCTCAGCACTAAATTACCCTAAGGACTGCATGCATCAGCATTATTGCAATGTTCTGTAACATTTTTCTGTCAGTGTAGGAAGTTTAACGAAATAATATCTATTTTCTGAAGTTTTCTAAACATTTCATATCCTAAAAGATGGACAAATGGAAAACATCAGCAAGCAAATGCTACCTTTGGGCTATTAAGAAAACTAAAAAAGGGAGATATTTTTTCACAAATCTTGGCCTCACCTCCACAAATGACATCAGCTACATAAAGAAACCAAGGAGAAACATAACTAACAAGGAACACTGAATAATTCAAGACGTCTTTCATACACCACCGCAAGGTTCACAGAACAGCAAGGGGAATGCCTCAATTACTGATATGCTCTCCCCTTCAGGGAGCGGTGAAAGTTAACTTTCACCATTAGTGCAGTAGAATATCACTCTAATAAATTTATTTTAGTAGCACTTAATACAAGTCCTTAGATAAAAACAAAAATAGAGCCAAAGACAAGATGGGAAAATAGGCTCTTAGCTCAAGAAGACAGTTGTAGCAAGGCAGCCTTCGGATGGAGGTGAGTTGTCTCCACAAGGTTATTAGGAAATTTCCCATGTCTCCTCCCAGTTATCTAGAGACAGTGAATACCATTTGAGTTACAATGCAAATCTCAACTTATGGCATTCATTTCTTGGGGTTGCAGATTGTTTAATGCAAAGGCAAGTATGATAACCTGTTCTAGATAAGTTTATGTTCTATCATGTACTAGAGAAGAGTAATCCATTTGTAACTTTTTAATTATCTCTTTAAGCATCTACTTTAAGCATCTCTTTTTTTAATTGAACTTTAGCATATAAAAAAATTCTGAATGAAGGGTGAATAAGAACACCTGAAAACCACTCCTGTGAGTCACTTATATTTTAAACTTCATCTGAGAGCATTTTAAAGTTGAATACTTCTCAACTGTCTCCTATCGTGGCTTATGTCAGCAGGAGCAGGGATGTAATTCTGCCTCTGTACTCAAGCACTGGTGAGGTCACACCTTGAGTCCTGAGTTCAGTTTTGAGCCCCTCACTCCAAGAAAGACATTGAGGTGCTGGAGCATGTCCAGAGAAGGGCAACAAAGCTGGTGAAGAGTCTGGAGATCAAATCTTCTGAGGAGCGGCTGAGGGAGCTCGGGTTGTTCAGCCGGGAGAAAAGGAGGCTGAGGGGAGACCTCATCACGCTCTACAGATACCTGAAATGAGGTTGTAGCAAGGTGGGGGTTGGTCTCTTCTCCCAGGTAACAACTGATAGGACAAGAGGGAATGGCTACAAGCTGAACCAAGATTGGATATTAGGAAGAATTTCTTCACTGAAAGGGTCATCACACATTGGAACAAGTTGTCCAGGGCAGTTGGTGGAGTCCCATTCCCTGGAGATATTTAACAGCTCGGTACATACAGTGCTTAGGGATATAGTTTAATTAAAGACTTGTCAGTGTTAGGTCAGTGATTCAATGATCTTAAAGGTCCTTTCCAATCTAGGCAATTCTATGTTCTCCACGCAAGATACTTGTAATGGAAATGCAGCATTCGTCAGGTAAAACAAGGAGCCTCGACAGATTGTGCTATTCACTTAAGGAAAAAAAAATAAATTATTCTGTAGTTTAGTATTAAACTCTGACTCCTCCTTTGGATGTTTCCCCAAGTGATTTGGATGAGAGTCATAATCTAAAACCTTGACTTACAAATTCAGTGAAATTTTATATATTGACAAGGAGTTTTGAAAAACAATACTTTCTGAAAGCTTAACAGTGAGAATAACAGAAGTAGACAGTCAAAAAACAAAATATTAAAAAATATTCTGGATCTCTCAGAGGAGAAAGAGGGACTCTATCAAAGAAGTGATATGAACAAGTGGTACGATCAGGAAGGTAACCTCCCTGGCAACACAGAAATATTATGTTGTACCAACTTCAGAATCATTCTCCCTGGTTTTGCTGGACACCATGTTAAGTATATTTCCAATCCCAACATATGTAGTTATGCTCAGAGAATTGTGTTGTGGTAATCTGTGAAGTTCTTACGAGATCAGATACCGTGAAGAAGCAATAGGAAAATATACTAAGGAGACGTCAGACAAAGTTGTACTCCTTTAGATGGTGCACCAAGTACCAAAAAGTCATAATCTCTTAACAATGGTAATAAACTCTCAGGAATATTTTTTCATTTTTAAGTTCTGAATGAAAAAAAAAAAAAATCAGAACTACATTCTTTCTTCTGAATGATGTCCTGAAAGGGAAGTGAAAATAAGGAAAGGCTAAAATGCAGCTATATTACAGGGAAACCTCACAGGTAATTGGAAATTATGCGGTGCTCAAAACAGATTTTATAAAGCATGGGTTTGCAAACATGGCAGTGACCTTTCTCTGTGCCAGGCCAAGAAGGAGATTAATGTACTATATACAGCCCTGCACTATGTCATTAGGACACAAAATTTCCTGTAGTAGCAAAAATTTCCCCTCAAGGCTCCATGGTTTGGACAAAAAAGTCTGGCAACAGGTCAGCAGAGACTGCAGAATGTTCAAGTCAACAAGTTGACATTTCATTACCTGAATATTTTACCACATATCATTACCATAAATATAAGAATAATCTGGAAAATACAGGTTGTTAGTTGACTGAATCTATTTTGAACCATGCAAAATTAAGCTGTTTGTCTAGATGCCATAGTGCAAGTGTTGTATAAAAACCTTTGCAAGGCTTTTTTTTTTTTCTTTCCTATCTAACAGTGGGAAGAAAAGGAATAGAAGAACATAAACTAAGTTAATCCATAGATTAACAAATATTTCAATGTATTCAGTATACTGTTTTAATGAGTTTTGCTTTCAGATTTTACATCGTCCACACAACTATAGTATAGATGGATTTAGATATCCAATTTAATATGATACCTCCTCTTATTATAGTTTGAATAATTTAATATGTTTATACTTTGGAGAACAAAAAAAAAGTTGAAATTATGTTTCTTCTAATTCAGCATTCATCTTCCCTGTCCAATTTCCATATTTATTCCATTATCATGTATAATAAGTTTGCTTTAACTGTTAAAATGTTCAGCCTTGTGCTAAACGTTTAATCTCCCTTCTCTGTGCTCACATAATTCTCAGCAAAGCCTTTGTGATATAAAAGTCAAGAGTGTGTACTTTGAGCTATCTTATCAGCTATTACCAACACTGAGATCTTGAAACAACAAACTGGCTTGCATTAGGACTAATTCACAACTGAGAACAGAACTGATGCTTTTCCCTTATAATAGTACAGCTGTCTGTACAACTGAGCATTTAAGAATTCAGGATTATTGACTTAAACTCTGTATGTGTTAAAGCGTTTCTTTCATTTATTGATTGCACTGTGTTTCTTAAAATGTACACATTTTAAATTAATTAATTCAAATTTACAAAGTGTTTTGTATCAGATACCTTATAGAAATCACTTGTATGAAAAGTACTCTGTGATCATGGAATGCATACTATATTTTTAAACAAAGATTAATGAGAAAAGCAGTATCAGTAGATGTACCAGGAAAGCCAGTCATTGCTAGAATAGCACCTAAAGAGAAGTAGGTTTCAGCTCACCAATGAACCACCTGACAGGATAATGCGGACCGAGGACCAAATTTTTCAACTCACAAGTCAGAAGTGGCTTTATTCACATAAGTTAAATGCAGTTCCTCACATGCAATTTCTTTTTTTCTTCGAATTAATTGCAAAAAGATTTCATACTGAAAAATTCCACTAGTGAAAATATTCTGGAAAATCACATTTAAACACAGAAGAGCTAGGATAAGTCTTAAGGATACAGCACTGTTTTTTCCAGACCTCAAAAGCTACAAACAATCATAAATTGATATAAAACTGTTTTTGTAAACATTTTAGGAGTTGAAAAAAAAGAGAAGGAATTACAAATCACTAAACTTACTTAACAAATAATCACTAGATAGTAATAATAATAACTATTTAGAAGAAAAAACAGATCCTCACTGGAACAAGTTCTAGTGTTTCTGCTGTTGTTGGTTCTGCCAGTTATACTGAGCTCAGAAGATAGGCCACTGATGTTCACTGGAGCATTTAAAGATGTTATTTGTAATAAAGAACAGCTTTGTCCTAATTAGCTTTTGAAAAGCTTCTACTGAATTACGAATCCTTCACTATCAAGAATCAGTGTAGATCATCTCTTTTCATCTCAGTCACATGCTGATGACATTTCAAAAAAAATAAAGGAAACAAGATACAATAAAGGATATTGTTTAAAAAGTACTGTAATACCTATTATAATTTATCTGTAGCAGCTATGTAATGTCATAAACTTTTTTTTTCTTCCTTCTTAAAGAAAAAAAATGTGAGGGAAAAACATTTAGAGTAAAACATGAGGCGGAAAGAAACTGTGTTGATGTACCATTATTCTTATGCAAGTAAGTTAAAAAATAGCAACCTCTGACATAAAAAGTAGACTGCAACATAGGCATCCTAGAATTTGTATTCCTATTTTACATTCTCCCAGGATAAAAAAAAAAAAAATGCTGATTCCTAAACCTTTGACAAAAGTGGAGTATAGGAATTAATATTAATCAGTAGGCTTGGTATTAGCAAGCCTGCTGTTTGTGCTGGCTTTTGTGATATGCATATAAGGTCTCCAGGGAACTGCAGTATATTATCTACATGGGGAAACAAGCCTTAGAGAGGCATGTGCCTGCCTACAAATGATTAAGGTATATCACTCATGTGAATGAGCAGCTAAATTCCGACAGATGCAATTAAAATCAATAGTTCAGTCATATATAACCATCTAAGATGTCGAATAAATTCTGCATTAAACACAGATTCCTTGCTCACTGTTAATGATGATTCCTATTTCTGAACTGCTGAAGAAGTACTGAATGCAGAGGCTGAGGTCTATGACCTCACTCAATCTGAAATTCAAAATATATTTTTTGTCCGAATACTGTGGATACTATAGGAAATGCAGCATCATATTCAACATGTCCATATGCACTTTTTACTAGTATTAAGAATTTTTTCTTGGCATTTTGACTTTCTGCAAATCAGTTGCTGGGTTTTCCTTGCCTAAGTTTAGGAAAAGGCAGTGAGAAAATTACTGACATACGGTTTGTTCCCTACAAAATCCCCAGTTTGCAAGACTGTTCCCATTCTTCACCGCAAAGATCTACCACACATACGCTGGGACGAGTCATCCAGGCACTTGAAAGTACTGTGTGGTTTTACAGATGGCTTCAGAAAGGAAACCTTCACGAAAGGTGGAAGCTTGCTCAGCAGGTATTATGCCAAATGCTACAGGGAAGCAGTATTCCTTGTAGCAGTCTCATCTTTGTGAGGGAGGAAGAGAAAAAAAGGTGAAAGAGTGGTAGATGTGTGCCACAAGACCTGGACAGCTTTCAGCTAATTTTAATTGCCTACGTTAGAAGAGTCAACCTGGTCTCTCCATATGGTGAATAAAACATTTCCAGGGAGCAATTCAGCATATGTAAATATGAATCACACCTCAAAGTAACCTTCTCCACTGACTGGGGCAATGTGACCATGCTTAGAGACGAGTGAGGTGAACCCAGACCCAAGAATATGCTGCTGTCCATGACTAAAAATTAAACTATGCAAATCTTACCAAACCTATGTGCATGCATGCGGCACTTTTCTCATGTGACCACAGAATAATGAAACCTCCTAGTTAAATGAAGTACGGCTATTTGTGATGTGAAGGTGGTTGTACCCTAATGCATACTCCATCTGTTTTCACTCAGAGCTGCAGGTGTAGAGTCATCCAACAGATCAAGAGGAGCCACAGTACAAAAAGCGCGCACAGAAGAGACAGCTCCCAGCTGCAAAGAGCTGGCAGCTGCCACTGCCACTCAGAAGTGAAGGAGGAAATGGAAGAGGAGAACCTGGAGAGGAGGTTGAAGCAAAACAAAAATGTCCTCGTTCACCATTTGCTTTTCCAGTGACTAATACTGTTGGGTATCCTTAGTGCCTTTCTTGCACTCTGTGCAAACAACATGCTAAACCTTTCGGCACACGTTGGGTTTTGTCACTGCGTATCTACGAGCACGTATGCATTGCGTGTTGACAGCTATTCCCCAGATTAAATTCACTGAAGTCTGTTAAACTCAGTGAGGTTCATACTAAGTGGATTGTTAATTTTTTTTTTTATGAGAACTTCACAGGGAAATTGAGTTTACCAAGCAACTTGAGCAAAAAAAAAAGAACCTCGATGAAATTTGAATATTTTTATATATACTCTTTTTCAGTCTGTTTTCTTGTTAGCAATCCACATTATAATATTTGCCTAATAAATAGTATTAGTGTATCAAATGAGCTTAGATTTGATTTTTTTTTACTAAGATTGATTCTGAGTTCCACGTATTTCAGTTTTTGTTACCTAAGAAATGAGAAAATTTATATTTCAGAAGGTTTCTTTTTTAAAAAAAATACATTAAAAAAGTTTTAAACATTTATGTGCAATTTTGATTATTCAGGACAGAAGCCATCCTAAATTACTGACTGATTGCCTATTATCTGCTCTGCAAAGAGAAAGTTTAAATGGTGACAGTACGAAAGAAATGATGAGTGATGAATGATCCATGTCACGGACTTATTTTTAAATCTGTACAATAATTTATGCAAAATATGTGTGCACATTAAAGGGACCCATCCAATTGTAACTAACATATTTGAAGTATTGTAGCAGCAATTAAACAAACTTAGGTTTTGCTCACAACTTAATTGTATAAGAATATTAATCTATATACATATGATTTTGCACTGGTGATAATGCTCCGCTTATTAGCAATTACAGAAAACAGCTTGACGCCAAGTCCTCCTTACTGAATCTTGATTAATCACAGTAAGACAGCAGTATTCATCTCACCATATTTTTAGTGTGATTCAAGACTGCATCAAGTTCCTTCTATTATCTGCAAAACCCAAATCCCTGCTTCGTATAATACAAAACATGGTTTTAAGAACAATAACGACAAAAGAATCTAGGCACATTGGCAAGACAAAAAGCACAGGAAGCTTGAGACAGTCTCAGTAAATCTCTATGGTAATTCAGTGAAAACTTATTATGCACCATAGGGGAAGACACATAACAACTATCAGAAAGAGAGAAAAATCCGTAAAGGTTCATAGGTTCACAAAGCACTACTAGAAAAAGATTCTCTCTACATTGTTTATATGCACATTGCCATCATATAATTCAAACAAAAAAAGTTGCAAGTATACATTCCACTTTCTTCTCACATCAGAGTACAGTTCTTAAGTCCATGTTCTTAAGAGCGTGTTCTGCTCCATTAGAGTTTAAAACTTTTATAGAATCATAGAATCATAGAACAATTCAGGTTGGAAAAGACCCTTGCGATCATCAAATCCAACCATTAACCCTACACTGCAAGTTCACCCCTAAACCATATCACCCAACACCACTTCTAAGAGATACTTAAGCACATCCAGGGATGGCGACTCAACCACCTCCCTAGGCAGTCTGTTCCAGTGTCTGACCACTCTTTCCATGAAGAATTTCTTCCTAATGTCCAGTCGAAACTTGCCCTGTTGCAACTTGAACCCATTCCCCCTGGTTCTGTCCCTAATGACCTGTGAGAAGAGACCAGCACCAACCCCTCTACAATGTCCTTTCAAGTAATTGTAGAGCATGATGAGGTCCCCCCTCAGCCTCCTCTTCCTTAAACTGAACAGTTCCAGCTCCCTCAATTGCCCCTCGTACGATCTATTCTCTAGGCCCTTTCACCAGTTTTGTTGCCCTTTTCTGCACTCGCTCCAACACCTCGATATCCCTCTTATACTGAGGTGCCCAAAACTGAACACAATACTCAAGGTGTGGCCTCACCAGTGCTGAGTACAGGGGGACAATCACCTCCCTACTCCTGCTGGTCACACAATTTCTAATACAAGCCAGGATGCTGTTGGCCTTCTTGGCCACCTGGTCCCACTGCTGGTTCATACTCAGCCGGTTGTCGATTAGAACACCCAGGTCCTTTTCCGCCAGACAGCCTTCTGGCCACCCTTCCCCAAGCCTGTAGCGTTGCATGGAGTTGCCGTGACAAAAATGCAGGACCCTATATTTGGCTCTGTTGAAATGCCTGCAGTTGGCCTGGGACCATCGATCCAGTCTATCCAGCTCCCTCTGTAGAGCCTTTGTACCCTCCAGCGGATCGACACTCCCTCCCAGCTTGGTGTCATCTGCAAACTTGCTGAGGGTGCACTCAATCCCCTCATCCAGATCATTGATGAAGAAGTTAAACAGGAGCGGCCCCAGCACCGAGCCCTGAGGGACACCGCTCGTGACTTGTCGTCACCTGGATTTAACTCCATTGACCACAACTCCCTGGGCCCGTCCATCCACCAGTGTTTCACCCAGCAGAGTATGTGTCTATCCAAGCCATGTGCAGCCAACTTGGCCATAAGGATGTTGTGGGGGACAGTGTCAAAGGCCTTACGGAAGTCCAGGTAAACTACATTGAGAGCCTTTCCCTCATCCACTAAGCAGGTCACCTTGTTATAGAATGAGATTAGATTTGTCAGGCAGGATCTGCCCTTCATGACTCCATGCTGACTGGGCCCGATCACCCTGTTGGCTTTTAATTGTTCTGTGAATTAATTGTTCTGTGAATTGGATTTATTTTTTGTAATGCAAAATATCTTGTAAAAGACATCATAGGATCTGTCTTTCTGAAAAGTCAATACTTCAGTGTTTCGAAATAATACACTAAAAAACAGAAACTCAAGATTTGTACTCAGTTTTGAAGCTACTAGTTAAAGTTATTTAAAGAATTTTACAATGTCATTGTCCCAGTCCCATAAAGTCAGAACTGGATCACTGGGTGGGATGATGAAAATATTGTTGTCGATCTTTCCTCCTTGATACTCAGTGACAGGACATGTGGGAATGGTTCAAAGCTGCACAAGGGGAGGTTCAGGCTGGACATTAGGAATCATTTCTTTACCAGGAAGGTGGTCAAATACTGAAACAGCCTTCCTAGAGAGGTAGTCACTGCTCCAAGCCTGTCAGTGTTCAAGAGGCATTTGGGCAATCCCCTTAATAACATGCTTTAACTTGGTCAGTCCTGAGGTGGTCAAGTAGTTGGACTAAATGATTGCCACAGATCCCTTCCAACTGTCCAAATAATCTGTTCAATTCAATTCACTTCAATTCAATTCAGCTCTGTTCTATTCTACTGTTTCCTACTATGCTCTGCTCTGTTCTGTTCTGTTCTGTTCTATTCTATTCTATTCTATTCTATTCTATTCTATTCTGTTCTGTTCTGTTCTGTTCTGTTCTTGATTGGTGCTAATTTTTTCTATTAAAAATTACCAATAGGCAGTCAACATCCTATATGTTCTACACAATGTTTCAGAAACATGGTTTATCAGTGCTCAAACATAACTAAAGTGTAACGAAATTCCCCAGACTTAATTTTTTAGGATATGGACATGCCCAAATATTGTCTAGCTGTCTAAGTAAGAAATAACTTCTTACTTCTTATGTTGCACACAGAAGAGGAAGTCTTATCAGCACACAGGTGTAGTTGAAGCCTGAGAGTCTCAAGCTAGCAATGTACCAGATTTGGTCAGACTGATTTGTCCTCAACAATTGACTCCACTTGCAGACCTACATAAGTGTGCACTGTTCAGCTAGTTCCTTGCATGGCATCCTGATACTCAATGCAGCTGACTCGAGAGAAATCATATTTTTCAAAAATGTGGTTTTGTTTTGAGATAAAATGAAACATAAGTTTTTGTGAATTGCAGCAAGATTCTCACAGAAACTACAGCATGATGTCACTTGGCAATGCTTCCAACAACAGAGCAGTAGTTTGAATAAATTATTTTTGAAATAATAAAGAAGAAAAATGAATAAAATAATTAATCAGAAGTATTACTAGGAGATATTTTCTAATTAAGAAGTTGTTTGCTGAAGAAACTTGTAAAATAAGAATACACTAGTTGAAACACATGGCAACTTACACTCATTCTAACTTTGCTTACCAAGCACTCTGTTAATCTAGTAAATGGTCATATTGAAAGTACAGTTCCTTTCTAAATCACAGTCTCTAGTGACAAATAAGCTGTAAAATGGGTAATCATCAAATATTCCCCAAGCTAACAATGTCATGTGACTAAGGAAGGCCAGCATCTATTGCCAGAAGTACTCCAGAATATAGTTTTTTTTTTATCTTTGATAGCCCAGCCTAAATAAATAGTTACCCAACCGTGTTTCAACAGAGTGCAACTTTTGGCACAGGCTTAGCTCAAGGCTCATATTTTGGATTCATAACAAGATGTCTTAGCCTCTCTACCACACCTGCTCCATTCAATGATGAGCAAAACTAGTCCAAAACACTTAAATCTACTCAGAAAATCAAGGTAGAAGAGTCAAGAAAGTTATATAGCTATTGAAAATTACCTTTCACTCACTGGGGAATCTGATTCTGTCATATATGATGAAGTAATATTTAATCATGTAATTTTGTTATTCATAATCCATGAAAATTACTTATCAGTACGTATAATTCAACTAAAGTACATATTTTTTTCTCCCTAGGACCACAAGTGTTTCTTTAGACATATTTTAAGTATTTAGGAAAACAAACATTAATGAGTAATGAAAGAGATACACCTACTGACATATTCTGAAAAAAAATTAAGAAAATACATTAAGACAAGAATTGACAATTTCTTTATTTGAAATTGTATATGACATGTCCAAAACCCAGCATCCTGCTGTGCCTTCTCAGCATCTCACTTTCCTCTCTGTCTCTTCCTTGGTTGGGAGTTCCAACTTCTTCATTTTGCTGATCCTACTTTTGTTCCGGTTACGAACAACCTTCTACCTTATAAATATAAGGGCATTTAAACAGTATTTTTATACTCAGAAATGTTTTTTTGCATTTCTGTCCTACCTTGCATATTTCCAGTTTCCCTTAGTGACTGCCTGCCTTTGCCACTTCTGCAGTTGTTCATGCTCAGATATTCTTGCTCTTTATCTCTCTTTGCTGTATAATCTCCATTGGCTATTTTCACCTTTCCTGTTCTTTCAGTTGGCATCTACAGTGAACTTTTTGTGTCTTATTCTTAGGTCCTAATCTATTTAATTGCATTTAGCTGGCATGATTGAAAAACTGAACTCGGTATTCCTGTTCCCAACTCTTGTCTCTTACTTCACTCATTTTAATTCAGCTCTCACGGGAGCCAGAAATATTATCCGTAAATGAATCATTTCACCATGCAACCCACTTTACACTGTCTAAACACACTTCTTTCAAAACAGTATCTGGCCAGCTGGAGTCACACTTTACATCCCTGAACATAATGCCCTCTCATACTGAAGAAGGAAAATTTCAAATCCAAACTCCACATCCAAAGAAGCAATCAAGTGAGATTGATTCCGCATTCTCTTTTTCCTTTTCTTGTCAGCTTCTCATTCAGTTCCAGCTGTTCATCACCTTTAATACACGAGAATTTTAGGAAGAAAAAAGCAATTTTGTCAGTGAGTGGATTTTCTCACCCTGATTACTGATAACATCTCATCTTCCTTCGCATCACCCATTCAAACTCTTCAGACTCAGCAGCCTGCTGGAAGCCGGTGCCAAAAATCATTCAAATCAGCCTGTTACATGAAATAATGTCTCCAAGTTGGAGACAAGTGAAACAACTGTAACAAGTGGTCTCTAAAGCCCTGGTAACATCAGAATCTGACCCCAGAAATTAAGCTAACTGATTAATTGATAGAAAAATATTGTCAACTCTGTGTCTGTGAGGGGGAGTAGGGAGTAGGTGTTTCAATCAGTGCCAATGTACTGTCAAAATGGGGAGTTTCAATAGCAGGAATGGAAGGAAGGAGGGATGGTGAACAAACTACAACTAGGCATCTGCAAAGCATCTTCCTGGTCTGTCTTCTGAGACACTGAGAACACTGTGACTGAAGTAGAAAAGATAGATAACTGTGGAACTATTGCCCTCATTATTTCTATTGCAGCCCAGAAGCAACTCTATATTTTATTTTCAACAACAATGTACCTTCTTGCTTTTAATATTTTTTTTAAAAAATAATAATTGACAATTAATTAATTTTGCCATAATCAAGACAGCACTTTTCTTCATTAAATTGTGGGCTTGAACCTCCATGAACTCTTCACCAGATGAAAAACTCCTTCACTCTGTGGTCAGTATCAGAGCCTGAAGTTATTTCGATATGTCATTGTTAAAAGAAAAAAGAGGAGACTTTTACTATGTGGTCTAACTGGCCAAATTCATGTGAGGAGAGTGAAAGGAAGGTGTCAGGGGAGTAAAAAAAACTTTTAAGAAATGTCTGGGAATGTCACTAGCAAGCACAAGCTAATGGTGAACTTGCTGAAAGCAGGGATGGAAAATACTAAACACCTCTCCAAGAGCGAAAAGGGAGGGGGATACACTATTGCCAGTTTTTTTGCAAATTGCTCTTAACTTACAAACATAGTGACATAAAGGCAAGGCTCTTTGTGAGAGGTCTTGGCAAAGAAACAATCCTGAAGCAAATGCAGCTAGGACAGTTAAACCTGAATTAGTGTTTAGCCATATATTCTAGATATTATATTTCCCTCTTTCTTGATGTCCTATAACTTCTCTTATACATCCAGATGACAAGAGTGTTTTTTCTTGGAATTCTTCACCTCCTGCTTCCAGAAGATTTTACCTTGCATGAGATATAATCTTCCATAGCAGTAATGAGAGGGGAAAAAAAAGAAAAGAATTCTAAGAAGAAGCCAGGTGGGGATATGATTAAAGGTTGAGGTTTTTACCTAGTATTCAGGATTGCATTCTCCATTTTTATAAATTCCCTCAAGAACATCTTGTGCAGATTTATACGAGTCGGCGTCATTCTGTCAGTTCTCAGTGTGGAAAATGATTCTGGAGACTGGATCAGAATTTTCCCTAGCAGTAAAACACTTGAAAATGAGCACCATGCATAAGCCAAACCTATGACTATCTTCGCTTGGAATTTAGGAATCCCATGCGATACAATCCAGCATAGATCAAGGGTCCAGGATAGCAAGTTATTTTTCCAAGATTGTCTCCCTCAAGCTCAGGAATGAATTATCCCAATGAGAGGAGGTTAAGCAGGAGCAGCAGCAGGCCTGCATGGATGAAAAAGGAGATCCCAACAAAACTCAGGTATGAAAAACAAAGCACACAGGAGGATAAAGCAGGGAAAGGGGTCCTGAGGGAAACATGGAGATACTGAATATGCAGGGATGGGGTTAAGAAAGCCATTTGGAGCTAAATCTGACAAGGTACATGGAATGAAACAAGAAGGGTTTCTATCGGTACTCATTAGCAAAAGGTAAAAAAGTGGGAGAAACGGGTAAAAAGGTGGGGAAAAAAGGGAAAAAGTGGGGCCACTGATGAATGGGGCAGGGTACCTGGTGGTACCAGACATACTAATGGCTGAGATACTCAATCCCTTCTTCACCTCACTCTACTGGTAAGACTGGCCTTCAGGAATCCTGGGTTCCCAAGCACAATGGGAATGTCCAGAGCAAGACACCCTCAGTGGAGAAGGAGACCCAGAGTCTTCTCAGGAGTTCTCACTACAGGACCAGAGGCAATGGGCACAAACTAAAATACAGGGAATTCCGCTTAAACATGAAAAAGGTTTTCTGCTGTGAGAGTATTCAAACACTAGAACAAGTTGCACAGATGATTTGTGGAGTCTCCATCCTCGAAGATATTAAAAATCTGACTGGACACATCTCAGGTTTGAACTGGATGATCTCCTAGGGTCATATATGCCCTCATCTATACTGTTATTCTGCATTTTTTTATTTTATTTTTTTTTTATCCTTTCCTGCTTACATTCACATTTTTCAACGTAAAAAGAATTAATTGTCCAGAGAAGTTGTGGATACCCTGTCCCTGGAGGTGTTCAAGGCCAGGCTGGATCATAGAAATCATCATAGAAATCATAGAATGGCCTGGGCTGGAAGGGACCTTAAAGATCACTTTAATCCAACCTCCCTGTTGTGGGCGGGGACACCACCTCTCGACTAGGTCAGGCAACACGTGAGAACCAAACGGGAATCGAACCCGCGACCTTTGGTGTTTCATGCACCACGCTCAACCCACTGAGCTAAACCGGCCCTCAATGGATGAGGCCTTGAGTAACCTGGTCTAGTTGAGAGGCGTCCCTGCCCATGACAGGGAGCTTGGATTAGATGATCTCTAAGGTCTCTTCCAACCTGGGCCATACTATGATTCTATGAACCTTCTGAACTAACATTTTTTCTCTTTCTCAGTTTTAGCCTTTCACTATCTATGTAGCCTTAACGTACATTAATATAACCTTGTTAGTCTTCTCTCTTTAAATTAAAAGAAAAAGCATTTTAAGACACTTACTCTATGACAGAAGACATTTTTAGTCTAAGATGTGTACTCACAGTATAGGCAAATATATATCCATATAAATCCTTTAGGTAAAGATATATCTTATAACCCAATGAATAACATGTCCTAGGCATCATCATAGCGGAATTCCTGGAAGTAATTTGGGAGAGTTTGCAACAATTGTTGAAGGCAGTTCTTTTCAGTACAAGCTTTGATTTTGGAAAGTAGCTACACACTTAAATTTAGTGGGTTTTTTTCCTAATACAAAACCTCAAAAATGATAATGAAAAGAAATAAAAGAGCATCCAGAGGAACCACCATACTCTATCTCAAGTATCAACATAGAAATTACGTTTTAAATGCTTTAAACAGTTTGACAATACTTTCTACTATTATGGAGATTTTCACAGATGCACATCTAAGGTCAGCAAGGACTCCTAGGAGAATTTTATGTGTCTGCCTGCAAAATTTGGGTCATAGACACCCATCCCATAATTCTTAAAACATTCCCTTCTGTAGCTGCAGCAAGGAAATACTCTTTAGAAAAAGGTCTAGACTTTATTTCCACAAAGTATAACCATGAAAAAAAGAGTAGAATCATTAAAAGCTTTCATAAAGATAAATGTTTAAGTGTATTTGACTGTGACTTTTCTTTTAATTTGACCTTCACTAAATTGAAAGCACATCATAGAAAAATTTACAGTGAATGCTAGATGTGAGCTATACTAATATCTGGCTAACTGCCTCTGCTGTGAAAGCTCTTTCTATTTTAGTAAAATTTTATGCACAAAAGCATTTTCCAGAAACTGTTGTAGTATGTTCAATACATTTTTATAACCGAGCTTAATTACAAAAGCTTTTTCATAATAACAAATATTGTCCCAAGCAGAGACTGTATTTAATAAATATGCTCATTATTTTCCCTAATGAAAGCAATGTTTAAAAATTGTAGGTAATCCCATTACACTGTACTTCAATTATACAGCTCAGCTCTCCTACCCTCCTACTAATAGAAGACTACCTCATCTTAGTTTCCAATTATATACATTAAGTCCTTCCAAACCCACCTTCGTTATTACACACAGCATGCCTCGCACTATCAGAGAAAAAGCTCTAATTGGGAAAGAGCAAAATGCATTTTCAAGCCTAAGATAATCACAAGAAAAGTTAATTATGTCAATTAAAATAATCTTCTCTCCACTCAACAGATATGACCTATTTATACAGAAAAACACAGCAGGACAGGTTCTGATTCCTGATTTCTACTCAAGTTATTCTCACCAGAAAATGTGTAACAGAGTCAAATTTTGACTTAAAGTTAGTGGAATTAAAGCATATCAAAAAAGGACTATTGGATGAACCCAAGGGAATCCTCTAAAACACAAACCATAATGTTTTGCATACACACCCCTAATTAAACCTAAGTATTTCAGTTCTTGGATTAAAATTCTGCTTCCTAGAAAAATCCTAGGAAAGGACTGCTGACATAAGAGGACTAGCAACAGAAAATGTCTTGAAAAATTACAAAATTAAAAAGGTGTATACGAGAAGTAAAATCTGCACAGTTGCTGCCAGTTCTACTTGGTGAAGCATTTAATCGCAACATCAGGAGGCAACCAGATGAAGCTATCACGTGTTGACTCTAAGTACAGTTAATACCTCAAGTCAGGGCTTGTACTGCATACAGCAAAACCAGAGCAGTTCGCCCCAAACAGCATCAGAGAAGGCATCAAGGAGGCTCACAAGTCCTATAATTGCACAAACCCAACCTGAAGACCCTCACACTGTAGAAGAAAGAGCAAGATGTGAGGCATCCCTCCTTATTAGCTGGTAATTTTCCTTCCTCTGCACACTGTACGTTACTTTGACATCAAACCTGATCAGCTCTAGGTACTTCACTACTTTTTAGAATGCAAAAAGATTTCCATATTCTGCTCATTCCTACATTTTCAAAATATCCAACTGAGACAGCACAGCTATTCACAACCCAGTTTTTGCTGTGTTGAGCTTTGTCCATCCCGCCTCACAATGACCATTTCACTTTTGAACATTTCCTAACACACTTCTTGTTGTTGTTCTATGGGCACCAGAAATAAAAGTAATATTTTAGGGAGTATTACAATATTTCTACAATGCCATCCTAAACTTGCTTTGAGCCAGGTAATTTAAGGAGCTCTTTGCTTATGCCAAATTCATATTTCTTTATCTTACAAATTCCTGGCAATTTGCTGTATAAAATTTTTACCGACAATTTGTGATATGACAGGAGAAGTCAAATGCAATTACAACACAGTTTAGAAAGCATTTTCAGTTTTCATGAGGAAACACTTCTCTTACAATTTCCAGCTTTTGAATTTCTTTTACCCTGATTTGTTTTTTCCTTATCATTTAGTGACTTTGTCAGAGAATTGGGATCACTGCCAAAGATGTTTACCTCAATTTCGTTTCCAGTCTTAAATTAGATTCCTCCTAAATACTAAATTAGATTATTAATCTGTTATAATCTAAATCTTCATTATTAATTTACTAGAAACAATACAGCAGCTTGTAAAACATTTATGAAGCAGTAAGCGGAGGACCACTTTGCAGAGATCGTGACATGCTTAATTTACTACACAACTGAATATTTAATTACAAATGGTAGCAAAGCTGAAGGTGTTCTGTTGAAATTAAACAATCATTTAAATGATAGAAGTCTTAACTCTATTGTGGGCAGTAACAGTAAACTTCTAAAGCAAATGGTAGGAAACATACTCCCTTTTGTGGGGCTTGCTCTTACCAGTTAAGTGAAGAATCGTGTACTTCGCTATCCAGCTTGCTATTTACTGATACGTCTGTTCCCTGTACTACTTTCAACAGAAATAATTTTAAAATGTCATTTTACATTAATTGAAAACACAATACACTCCATATGCCTGTTAAAATGAATAGAACTTGGAGGGGAAAAAAAGGCATTACACTCCTTACAGCAGGTTATTTGCAATATAATAGTCTTGATTAAATGCCTTCCTCACTAACAGTACCATCTCTAATTAAATTAACGGTATTTTAAGTTTCTTGCGCACATTTGCTTTTTTTTTTTGTTTCGGATTCATTTTTCAAAACCTCCCAGGTACATGCATTTGCATTTATACATACAGATTTATGCAATACAGGAAATTGCACACAGACCATTTGTAAAGCTGTTTCAGCAGGGATATATTCTTCCACCTGTTGACTCTGAACAGCAAATGGTAAAATGACCGTATCTATCTAAGCTGAGCTACTACAACAGATATTCTTAGGTGGATATTCTTAGCTGGATGTTTCAGAAGTTGTTAAATGCATAGCAAGATGGACAATGGGGAGTTATCTTTTTTTTTTTTTCCAAACTATTCCTTCCTATGATCTCACTGACTCAGATAAGATGCCTCTCAGAAGAGGAAGACAGGGATGTTTTTTCACCTTGATGAACAAAACGAGTGTGAAGAATGGAGAGAGCAAAGCAAGATAGGCTGAAGGAAGTTAAGAACAATAACAGGGCGTCCCATTTCAAGCAGAAAGTTCATTCAATAGCATATTACACGAAACAAAAGAACGATCAGGCTATAAGTGTAATCCTGAAAACAAAGAGTACCACCAGGATCGCATTCACTTGATCTTGAACATCTATTTCAAGACAGTAAATTGATTCTTCTTAACTGCCAGGCTGGTTCTATTAATAATATAAAATATCCTGACCTTTTGCTCCCTTATGAAAGTACATGACAGTCTTGTCAAAAATAATTCACCTGAACTCTTTAGAAAAGTTGTCAGCTAAGAAAACCAGGAGTATGTATACATAGCTCATCCACTAACAGGAAAAGAGTATCATATTTAGAAAATGAGTAAAACAAATTTTTCTACATCTTCCTTATGTCTTGGGGCTAAAAAATATTTCATAGATTTCTACAGGTGCATGCTACAGCTATTCAAGGCTCTGAACAGAATGAAGAAGTAGACACTTGGCAGCAGGCCTCTCATTTCACTTCAGCATCTCATATGTTATCCTAATGACATGACCTTGCTTCTCAAGGTAACTTGTAAACTTTTTAAAAGTAAGGTGAGTGATGTCATCAGTATCAGTCAATCCACGCCCCGTTTAAACATCACTGCACGAAATATGGAAGAAGAATTTAATGGAAGACAGATTGAAGTAACTGAAAAAAATCTCGGGCTAGGACTGAAACCGAATTTTCATTCAAAGTTTGCTCTTCAATTCTAGTTTAAGAGTGACAAAGTTACCGCAATTCTGAGTTTCACAAAAGGCCTGTGATAACCTCAGCCTAGTTCATATTGGCTCAAACTAATTAATTGGTTAAATAATAGGATAGCTCGATGCAATGAGTCACAGAATCACAGAATCACAGAATGTTAGGGGTTGGAAGGGACCTCAGAAGATCATCTAGTACAATTCTCCTGTCAGAGCAAGATCACCTACAGTAGGTCACGTAGGAACATGTCCAGGAGGGTTTTGAATGTGTCCAGAGAAGGAGACTCCACAACCTCCCTGGGCAGCCTGTGCCAGTGCTCTGTCACCCTCACAGTGAAAGAGTTTTTTCTAATATTTTCATGGAACTGCCTGTGTTCCAGCTTGAACCCATTGCCCCTTGTCCTGTCATTGGACATCACTGAGAAAAGCCTGGCTCCGTCCTCCTGACACTCCCCCTTGACATATTTATAAACATTAATGAAGTCACCCCTCAGCCTCCTCTTCTCCAAGCTAAAGACACCCAGCTCCTTCAGCCTTTCCTCATCAGGGAGACGTTTCACTCCCTTCATCATCTTTGTGGCTCTGGACTCTCTCCAGCAGTTCTCTGTCTTTCTTGAACTGAGGGGCCCAGAACTGGACACAATATTCCAGATGTGGCCGCACCAGGGCAGAGTAGAGGGGCAGGAGGACCCCTCTTGACCTACTGGCTACTCCCCTTCTAACACACCCCAGGATGCCATTGGCCTTCTTGGCCACGAGGGCACATTGCTGGCTCATGGTCATCCTGCTGTCCACTAGAACCCCCAGGTCCCTTTCCCCTGCGCTGCTCTCCAACAGGTCAGTCCCCAACCTGAGTCACTCAGCATAATGCTAGTACCATCACTGATCATCTCGGAAGAGCCAAGAGTTGCTCAAGACGTAGCTCCACGTATTTCTCCATATTTAAAGGCTGTCATTTCTGAACAGACTTGCAACGTGTGGGGAGGGGAGTGGGAAGCCTTGTTTTCATGTTTTCTGAGGTACACAAAAGCTGTCGTGAAAAAGAGAGCTTCAGTCTTCAGAACAGTTTGTGAGAGTTTTGTGTGACATTTGGGCCTCCTTCTGGTGGTAAAAGCTCATACTGCACGTACTAGCTAATCCCCTGATTCTTTCAAATTGCTCATCTGAAGCTGTTAAGTTTCCTGACATACGTCAACATTTTAAGGACTGTATTGGAGAGAAAATTTTTTGCACCACAAAAAGAATAGTAAAATTGTGCCTCCTTTAAAATAAACTGTCTTGAGAACCATATTACACGACAGTAATTCTAAATTTTAGTAAAGTTGTTTGCCCATGCAGATCCTTGGCAGACTGCCTTCAAGTGAGAACAAGTTACACACCTACCAGCTGCAATGACCAGTATAGTGTATTAAAAATATGTAAAGCATAATTTGATAATCTACCTTAGGAACTAGTGAGAGAATTCTCATCTCAGTTTTCTCCAGGGATTCGAATACCAAAGGACAGATTGTTTCTTGTCAGTGTTTCAAACTGATCTCTATTTGCAAACATAGTGAGTGACACCAAATGCAGTTCAGAACAAAAATCAAACACCTATTTTATTATGCGCTGTTTTGAGTTGCATATGCAGGATGGAGAGGCAAGTAAGGCAAAAAAAAAATAAAATCATATTTGCACATCACAAAAAAAGATTTTCATAATGTACTTGAACATTGCATAAAAATGCAAAGAAATAAAACAATTCCAACAAAATGAGCACCTTATGAATTATATATTATATTCACAATGGTACACACTGGGATTTAACAGAACATGATATACAATGTAGACCAAGTATGGAAAATTCAACTAAATTTACAAATACGGTAGAGATACACTACTTTTTCTCTTAAAAAAAAAAAAAGAAAGAAAACAAAACAAGGAGGAAATGATAAATTGGATGAAAATGGGAAAAAGAAATTAAGAAAAAAAAATGAAAAAAAACCCCAGGGTAGCTTGTAACCAATGATAATAAATCCATTTATTCAATAGAAGCAGGTCCAAATCGATTCCATTCGAGTCACAGCATGAGTGCTCAGAGTAGCAATTAATGCAAACATTGGTGTGACAATTGTTTTCTGAAGCCTTCCTGCCCATCTTGGTTTTCTGTTCAGGAAAACAAGATGAAATTTAATCGGAAAAAGTGACTTCATCTGTTTCTAAGATGATCACAACACTGGTTAAGATGATCATAACACTGGCTAAATCAGCAAGGGAAAAACTGTGTTAAGTGACATCCTGTGGACACCTATGGATTATGAATTAAAGACTTTGTTGTACCTGACAGGCAAACACACCCAGCAGTGTGCATGCCAGAACAACAACACATGCGGGAAGGAGAAGAGGCATCACCAATCTATGGCAGCCAGCTACGATTAATTTAGAGTCTTACCTTGAACTGGTGTGAAAGAGAGAGACACTCCTATCCTTAAAGAGCTCTCCTATAGCTGATTAACAGATATTTCCTTAATGAACAGAAGCTAACTTAAACAAGAATACCCCTTATTACCCATTAACTGCTGTAGGTAGGTGCTGGCCCTGCGCAGATGGAAAGGGCGAGCAAAACAAGAGCAAAATCCCTCACAGATGAAAAAAAGAGATTAATTTGAAATAAAGGATTGCAAAGGATTAACTTCAGTAGCTTACTGTTGATCAGTATCTTATTTTAAAGCATCACTCTTGCATTTTTTTTCAAGATTATTTGAATTTATTTACTATTATTATTATGGTGATTGAGGTGGAAGTGAGTTATAAGCATAATAAATCTCTATTTAAGCAGCTTATCCCTACTGTTATATATAAATCATGGTGCATATGGGTTTATAACAAACTGCAAAAGTAAAAAGAGGGGGAAAAAAAAAAAAAGTTGAGTAGCTGTATGTTTCTGGATTAAATCACAATTTAAGAAAATGTCTTAGAATTCCAACTGTGCTAAAGCAAAAGGCACAAAGAGCTCTAGATACAGGAACACTAACATATTTTTCTCCACATAGTTATGTGTGAAAAGATAAAATCTCTCCATAAAACTGTAAAATTGAGCAGTTACAACGTCCATTTGAAAAGATTCCTCCGGGAGTCTGAGATAGATCCGGTATCTGTTCGAGCAGGTAGTTCTACAAATAAGTGATGCACTTTTGTCATCCCATTGAATCTGGTGAAGACAGGCCCTCCATTGCCCAAATACAAATAAAACTACCCGCCTGTCCTTAGAGCATGTGGCAGCTACATGGGATGTCCATTAGCAAAGGAGTCATCTTGTCTTTAGCCAAGGCAATAACTAGACCTGTAAGTTTTATCACTTCATAGCAGCCCCAGCGGGCCGGAAATAATTTGGTAAGTTCTGGTTTGAAAGAGAGCGCTTGTTAAGAAATCCAAGGTAGATACGCAACTTTTGAAGGAAAGCATTTATCTTGTTTGGAGTTAAATATATATATTTTAAAAGAATGTAATGAAAAAATGTGTTTATCTGATATTATGTTTTATGATTTCTTAATCACATAGTTTCTATTCTATGCTGTAATTACAGTTTCAAGTCAACATCTTATCTCTTCCAAAGTAGATTGCTGGGCAGCTAATTGTAAATAAAGTAAAAAGGAAACAAGACTACAGAGCCTAGAACAGCCTGCTCTGCAATTAGCTACATTGAAATACAGATATGAAAATGATCTTGATATCAAGTGTCATCTTAGCATGAAGCATTAATTGTCGCTATTGCCAGGACACTCTTCAGAAAAATGTTTAAATACGCCTGCATTTACAGACATTTTCATTTTGTTACACATTCCAGTTTTGTTAACCTCTTAAGGCAGATTTTCCTGTCATTTTTGCAAATATTTCCTTGTAGGCTGACAGTCTACCAAGGACATCCAATCTACTCAAACCAACCCTAAATCCAGGCACACAGAACGAAAAAACTCTATGTTCTACGTTCTACTTATCCAGTCCGCACTACATTAAGTGTAAAACTGCTCACTTAAAATGATACTGTTCAGTTTGTAAATGTTGCTTATGGGTAATCATTGTTTACAAATGATAGTTCCAGAAAATGCACGCTAATTACATCTTTATATATACACTTGTGTCTTGAATTATAAAATTAATAAATGAATTAAACTGGAATGATAAACTAAACCTTCTGGGTTTATGTATTTTCAAATACAGGACATAAGGTTTTAGAACAGATAACACTAAGATAACCGTAGAAGCACTTTGGTATCTAAAAGCTAGAAAGAGAATTCAAAAATAATGTCTTTCTGTAAAACGACAGTGAAGTCAACTCATTTAAACATTTTATACAGAACCTGTTTTGCTCCCCAAAACAATGCACAAGGAGAAACTTCCTTTTAAAGTGATTGTTGTCTTCAGATGTAAAAACTCAACAACATGTCTAATTCTAACAGTGTTTATAATTTGGGTCCCATGGTTGAAAAATGTTCCCACTTCTGAACAGGAAGAAAAAGCAGTATTAACTTCCCCACTGAAATTAAATGATAGGGTGACTTCGGCAAGTCTTTCCCCACTTTTGATGTTGAGCCTTGAAACCCAAATTCTACCAATATAGTGAAGCATTATCAGAAGTTTTTTCACACTGCTTTGGCTCGCCCTCTCAGATCAACATGATTAATTGCTGAGTTACTTTTCTGTACCTCTTCCAATCATTTAAAGTACTTATTTTTATAGCATAACCACATGCAGTTAACATCTCTTGATTTCTGCTTGATTGTGGTTTAATGAGAAAAATTCAAGACATCAATCTTTGCCTTAAATTATTCTAGTTCTGATGTTCAAATGATCACATTTACTCTCATAATAATAATACCGTCATGTGACAAACTCAAGCATTTTAGTAACGTTAATATAACAGGCAAGAGCAGAGCTGCCTTGAAAGGAGTTTAGTTGTTTTCAGGCAATATTAGTGGCAGCATTCCCTGTACACTAAATATGTCACTACTTGCAATCAAGTTAAGACAACCAGCCTGAGGTAGGATTTGCAGATAATGACTGCATTATATGCTAGAGTTTATGGTCAAGCCTAATAAAAGCAACAAAAATATAAGAAACTTTGACATCCTTGATTTTTTCTGTAGCAAAATGAGAACATTTAAAACAACTAATATGCATTATTCCATTTTACCTACAGAGGTGAGAAATTTCAGCCAAAGTTTTAAGGTTTATCAAAGTTGTTTTTTGTTCCATTTCTGAATTAAAATAAGGCTTTTCAACACATGATAAAAATATGACTCAAATAAAAATACTGGTGCATGCTGCTTAACTTGAAAGAACATTTATCATCATGGTTAGGGCACCTAAGGCTGCTGTTCATCCCTTTCTTCCCAGATATCTTCTCTACTCTCCAAATGAAATACTAACACTAAGAGTTCATGTCTGGGTTTTGGAAGCCTAATATCTACCAGGAAGTCCCAAAGTTGTGTGTGGGAGTCCATGAGACAGTGCCCTAGTGCAGGGTTCAACTCATCTGAGCACAGCCTCCAAGGCAATGTCACACTGGAGGGGCAGCAAGGACGGGAAAAGTAGTCCAGGAGAAGCAGTGCTGGCACTCAGCAGCAGGTACAGGTTAGGGAGATCAGAAAACCAGCCCAGGAGCTACCACAGGTCTTAGTGAGAACAGGTCCACTTCCTCCCTTTGGTCTCCCAACTCTTTGCCAATTACTACCACTGTTTGCCCTTTACCCTTCCACCAAGAGCCAAAGTAGCTTCTTCAGCATAGGTCAAGTTCTGGCTCCTGAGAGTCCCTAATCCTTGTGTGGCAATTCCACAGACCTCACAGCATCAAGAACAAGCATGCCCCACTTATTTTGGGGTGATATATATGCCAACTCTCCCAAAGCAGGGACTGTCATATTCAAGTGAGGGACTTTTTAGGATGTCGAGTAGTGACAGAACCAGGGGGAATGGATTGAAGCAAGAGATGGGTCGGTTCAGACTGGATGTTAGGAAGAAGTTCTTCCCCATGAGGGTGGTGAGACACTGGCACAGGTTGCCCAGAGAGGGGGTGGAAGCCCCATCCCTGGAAGTTTTTAAGGCCAGGCTGGATGGGGCTCTGGGCAGCCTCAGCTAGTGGAAGATGTCCCTGCCCATGGTGGGGGAGTTGGAACTAGATGATCTTTAAGGTCCCTTCCAACCCTGACAATTCTATGGTTCTATGATTCTATGAAGTACAGAGACATGAGGAGCTGGGAGGTACACGGACATGGGAGCTATGGGGATGGGAACTCCCACTTTGGAGAAGGCAAGGAGCTCAGGAGACACTGGGGACCAAGCCTGCCCACCTTGCCACGACAAAACACCCTCATGCTCGTATGGAGAACACACAGAGGAGCACCATGCTGTCACATTAGCACCTTCCTAGCTGTTCCCACAAAGGACTGCCTCAATCATCATCCTTTCCCTTGCCTTTGTGTGCACTCCCTAGGACTGCAGGGTCTGTTTTGCACCTTGGAAATTCTGCTTCCCCAAACAGTCACCGGGGAGACCATGGTTCATGTCCTCTCTCTGCACAACTCAGGCCCCAAAGTTCTGACATTTTAAGGAACTGCACTGTCAGGTTGTGCACGTGTGTGTGCACACGAGTCCAGGCTATAATTCTCTTCTCTCATGTTCCACCTCCCCCCACCCCCCAAGTTTCTTCTCAGTCCTAAGAAAACAAATAAGTTCATACAAAATTTCTGTTTCTTAGAAATAGTCTTTAAAAAAACCCACAACTTGTACTCATCCAAAGAAGCTAAGCACAACAATCTGCTATGGTGCCACACTCTTCTGATCCCTGCCATCTAGATTTTAACTGCAAGAAACTCATTTTGCACACGCAGGCTATCAGAAATTATTGCTGTATGTTATTACCTCCAAAAGCACATTAGGAAAACAGTGCTTAATTCAAATCATGCACACAGACAAAAAGCTATTTTTTCTTCCAGAATAAAATATGTTAGGTAAAACTGCACAGTAATTTGATAATTCAATCATTATACAAAAAAAAAAAAAGACAAAACCAAAACAAACCATGCAATTAAATATCATTTTTTGTTTACTTTCTGATAGACCTATTTTCATATCTGTGTTGTCCTGTCATCAAAGTATTGTACTGAATATGATCAGTTTCCAATCATCAATAGCATTTATTGAAAGTGCATAAGAATGTGCATTTCTACCTTTGCTGGAGTACACCATTGATTTATGGAAAAAAATAATCTAAATAATTAAAAGTGAGCTCTGACTGTGGAATAAAGTTCCAAGAAAGAAATTTTATTTTTGATGTAAGACAATAAATAAACATTTTACAAGATGCTTTCTTGCATAATTATTGTCTTCTGGCAAAAATAAAATTCCCTTGCAAATATGCTAATAGCATGCTGAGGGAACGTTCAAAAAAACCTTTTCTCTATAAATTATGCGTTATGGCTTCAAAGCTGACTAGCACAGACCTCACTTATCTTAATTATTTTGAAAGCCCTATACAGCCAAACAAATAGCATTATAATAATTTATACAGAAATATTTCAGATACTTTAAAAAAAAAAACCCAAAATTTTTAAAATATTCTTTTAGTCTATGCTACAGGACTCTATAGACAAGAATACATTTTCTTAGTGAATATTCCAGCAGTTTTATGAAATTTTTCAAGGTTCTTGGAATAATCTCTAAACACACACACTTTAAACTACCCATACTAAATCTGTTTTTAGAGCTACTGCGTGATCCCCATGGTGTCAGGAGTGGAACGTGTCCACTCATGTTGCCTCTGTCATCTCAGAGGAAGCCTGAAAGCAAATGTTCCTCTGGAGGGAGCCCCTCAGGACTAAGGAAGATCCAGTTTGCAACTTCTTTTCCTCCCATAGCAACACGCAAACAACAGGAGAGTTATATGATGCCCTCTTTGTTGAAATATGATTAATGACAAAGAAAGTTTGACAGTCCCATAGACAGCTATCTGCATTTCTCTTTTCCCTTATGGATATGACGAGAAATGTATAAATCACTGTTATTTGGAAAACTTCCCAATGGCTTGGATGTTTAAATTTCAAAATTACCACACAGTACCCTTTTAACCACTGGGAATATTTTGCAGAAAAAGCAAATGTCTGCTCATTCTGCTCTCCCCAACCATAAATATAATGTATTTTTGCCTCTTTAAAAAAAAATAAATGTCTAGGTGAAGAGCTTTTTGAGTAACAGAGGAATTTTAGCAATGGATAATTATTTAGTAGATTGGTGGCTGTATTACATAGCATAAGACATTTCAAAGAAATTATAAAGCGACCCATTTATAAATTCTTTGACTACATCAAAGACAGCAAAGAAAAAAGGAAGCCATCATTACCAGACTAATAAGGTAACTTTAAAACATTACATCAAAGTTTTTTTTTCCCCAGTCTAATGCTGAGTTTATAACAGAGGAATTAGTCCCATTTTTAAAATGTTTTGTTTCTTAATTTAGACAAAATTGGAATGCAGGACTACTGACTAAATTTTTTTTATATATCTAAACCAAAAATTCCCTTGATATCCCCCAATCACGATCACTGCAAATTCTAAAACAATTTAAGTTTTGCTCATGAAGAAAAAAAGGCAGAAGAATCTTCCCTACAGGGACTTCCAGAAAACAGCTGGTTAAGCATAGTTAAATTTTATGAGACCAAAAATGCTGATAGTGTTGACAATTTTTACATACCGATATATTTTTAAATACAAAGGATGTGTGCTGCAGCACAGTTTCAACAAGTATCATGAAGCGAATTTCCCCAACATTCTAAATGCTTAGCATGTTGTTACATTCTCATTGATCTCACGCTAAACACACAAGCAACAAACAATCAAAGGTTGTTTTAAGAGCCTAATACTGCACTAGCAAAAATAATGCAGCACAGCAACAAGTTCACTGAAGTGCTCCCTTAACACACAACATACCAGACACACAGCTGTTTATCTTGCAAAAAATAAATAAAAGAGGGCATAACGACTTTTGAAGGGATGTTCTCCCCGGTATTTAATAATATGCGAAGTATTCGAGAATTCTTGCATGAAATCATGAATAGCAATAGGTTGCTTTTCCGGGTATTAAGAAAAGATAACCAGACGCACAACAGGATGCCAGCAGGCAGCTCGCATGAGACATAAGGCTTTATATTCCCACTAGGAACATACCTTCTCTGCTTTTGCTTTCCTGGCGTTATGCACAAACCTGCGTCCCAGCTTCTTGGCATACCAGATAGAGGCAAACATTGTAGTGATGAAGATTTCAGTCTGAATATGCAGCGCACAGGAAAACAGAAAAAAAAAATAAAAAAAATACCAAAAAAACTTCCCCCACAACTGAGATACAAATCTAACGCTGGTTAAGGTCTCTCAACTATGCTGTTGCTTTGTCAGGTCCTCTCATGCTGTCTTCTGAAAAAAAAAACCCCAAAACACCACCAAAAAAAAAACCCCAGCCACCCAGTGTGGCCAGTCTGCAGGTGTATTTACATACTGCCAGCAGGAAGTCCAGGGTGAGGCATCTTTGCATCCAGCTCACATCCAGTCTGCTAAATGCCTGTCTGCAGTTCTTTAGCACTGTCACCACAAACTACATATGTGTCAGTACGAAAGGAAGCTGCAGTAAACTACTGTAGCAGACAGCTCACCTCCTCTTCTCCTGTTCTGAAATTTAACTCCTTCTCTTCGATTTGCCAGCGTGCAACAGAAGCAGCAGCAGTTCAAATAGGAGATAACACAGCACACTGCAGGAAATGAGAGGGGTACAGAACTGCCAAAAATAGCAACGCACACTAACTGTTAAGGTGAAGGAACAGGTGTTTTACATGTTTCAGTGAAATTATGATATGAAAGGAAAACGGATTCTACTTTGTTCTAGTGGTTTGGGACCTATTTGGAGATATTTTTGCTACCTAGTTTCTGTTCACAACAGAAAGACATCATAGCTGTTCAGTTCACTTGCTGATGTCATACATGCTTTGCTGAAGAATTTAAGACTCACTCAAGGACTTCTGTTTTTCTTTGATGATGGTTCCATGAAACAGAAAACTGACTTTGTTTTTTTTTTGCCCCCAAATTAATCTTTAACTTCTGTCCCACCTAAGCTTGCCTTTTCCCCTTCCTTCAATCTCAAGATATTTTGTGTTAATATTTGAGAAATGCTTATGAAAACCTGTTTTTGCAGTGAAACAGCAATGCACTATTTTCCTTTTGTCACATACTTCAGCTTTAACCCCTGCACTACTCTTCAGTTATAATCTCTAAACAATGAGCAGAAACACACCCTTTTGGCTCCAGACATAGGACTAATCAGATGTTTCTCCCAGCCAGAGGCAGTGTCAAAGCTGTAAACTTACAGGGTTTATAGCATTTTTTTTTTTTATAGTACTCCATACATAGAACTCCTGCCCCTTGCTCTCCCACCTACAAATGTGGAGATAGCAACATGTGGGAAAACCACTGCTGTCCTGTGTGCAGGATCACATTTGAGATGCACCCATGCAAGATTAATTTCTGCTCTGCTGTTCTGTTCGTAAAGAGCAAATCAAAACTAATAGATGCACAGCAAAGGAAACACAGTCATAGCATATGGCTCTTGGCGACAAGGAAACACTTTTTCTGCCCCAGGGTTTTCAGAGAAGGGCTGAAATTGTTTTCTTCAGGGTGCATGCTTTCGAAATGGAAAATATTCCACTCCCACTTAAAACTTTCACACAACATCCAAGTTACTGGAGCTGGATGGCGTTGCCCAAGCTTTGAGCCTGAAGGCATACGCTGCTCAACTCTGTTAAGATGATAAAGAGTTCAAAGAATTCCTTCAGCACATTTTAAAACGGTAAGTTGGTTGATGAAATTGAAATGCTTAGATAGTAGCTTTTATGTCAAGGAAAGTCCAAAGTACATATTTGGGTTTTGCTACTAAAAGACATCTAAAACCTAATGACAAAATATTTGGTAGCTGGTGAAATTTCTGGGAAGAAAAGAGTTTCTAATTACTTGCAATTCAGACATTTAGTTAATCTTGGTGGTAAGAAAGTTGTAAGACCACAAGACAGAACAAAATCATGAATATGATTGAAAAAGAAGAGCTATCTGTCCATAACACAACTCCAACTCTCTGAATTCTGGGATGATAGCAAGCTGGATTTTCCAAAGTGCAAAAACCTTTATTATGCCATGTAGCAGACACGTCACTCTCCACATTTGCGGGGATGACAGAGTGCCCTATAACACAGGGAGGAAGGGAGGAAGAATGGACCAAAGGAGAAGGAGAAAGAGAAGGAGGAGGAGAAGGAGAAGGAGAAGGAGGAGAAGGAGAAGGAGAAGGAGAAGGAGAAGGAGAAGGAGAAGGAGAAGGAGAAGGAGAAGGAGAAGGAGAAGGAGAAGGAGAAGGAGGAAGATGACCTGAAAAATTTAGGAAGAAATCAGAGATCTTATTTCTAGCTGGGAAGCACTGTAAGGAAGCATGAAGGAGAAATATAAGTGGAGAAAGGGAGAAGCAGCAGCATTACATAGCTTAACCAACAATATAAATGTTAAAGTAAAAAGAACAGAGTAAAAATCTTATGTATTACACGCATAAACAGTAGAACACCTCTCCCACTCTGTTCCCATGCTTTTATGAAAAGAATAAGTACAATTTGAAATCATTGCACTGCAACCAGAAAGGGTACATTCTCTCAAGCAACTATTTATATAGTCTTATGTATATTCAGCTGCCGAGAAAATCGAAGGAAACACTCATTAAACAATAAAACTTGCTTTTTATGACTTCTATCATCAACATTAGCAGCTTTACAGAACTATTTATTCAGGAAAAATAGGGAGCAATAAAAAGCCACAATTCATCCCACTTAAAGGAAAAAAATTAGAATACATTGTTCATTTAAGGAATAATGACAAAGCAATAGGGAGGTAATTTTCTCCACCCACTGAAAATGTTAGATCAGGAAGAATAAATCTCGCCAAATACCTCATTCTGATTCTAATCAGAAATGGATTTTAACTATTTGCATGCCTTTGCAGAGCTATCCAAACCCACCAGTATAGCAAATGGCCAGATTACAAATAATTTTCTTACAGCTCCATCATGCAGCAGTCTGACATACATTGTCCACAGCAGGTTTATTAGGTCTGTACTGGTACCCAGGGGTTTTATGACTATTAATATTTTACTGTAACCATAACGAAGACTGCATTTTACAGAAGTGCTACAAGGCAAGCTGCTTTAGAAGAATTGGAGCTCCCAGCTGACGTCTGCTCACAGGACTCATATGTGCTTTAGCTTGCTCACTGAAGTGCTGCATTACAAGGGTAGAGAGATGCATACAATTGAGCAGCAATATTATCACAGACAGGAGATAATCAGTTAAGAGCAAATTTTATGAGGGGCTTATCGCTGTGAATGAGTGGGTGGTTTTCAGTAAACCAAAGCACATCTATACTATACTATACTATACTATACTATACTATACTATACTATACTATACTATACTATACTGTACTGTACTGTACTGTACTACACATTATGTTGCATTCTTGTGCCTCTTTGAGAAGAACTGGTGTCACCACAAGTGGACACATGAGTATAAACATGAATTAAATGCAGTGTTGAATCCTATTATTTTTATGACATGACTCCCCAACACTGCAAGCACCGGCAATTGATGCTCAGTACCGAAACAGATGGTCATTTCAAACACCTTGCCAACTGCTTGTATGCACTGAGTATCACAGGTATTTCTGAGGGCCAGCCTCCTTTTTCAGTTTTAATATTGCTGTTTTACTTAAGCAACACACGGCAAGAAGTGCAGCTTAGCTTTAGACAGGGAATTAATCTTCTCTTGTTAAGGGATAACTTCTCACAGTGCACACGTGGGGTGTCAAGCTCCCCCTCACACACCTGTGGTGAAGATAGATGTTAGCTGTAGATTTTGTTTCTTCCCTACCTGTATCTGAATACACACAGTAGTCCTAAAATGTGATGACAGGGCCATTTAAAGTAGAAATACAATTCAGTCATAAATAATGCCTTATAAGACTAGGAAGATAGATGAAAATATTCATCATTCAGGGTTTGCAGAACTCTGTTTCCAGTAAAAATGGGCAGAACATGGAACAAGTTAAAAATTAAATACCAGAGATTTGAAACACTCACTTTGCTTCAAGGTTTATATATTATATATATATATATAATATATATTTATATATGTTAACACTTGGCACAGCTGTGGATATGGGGACAGAGCTGATGATGTGAAACTAAGGTAGCTAGATTTATTTTTTTTAGTACTACGCAACAAAAGATATTGATTTGCCTGGCTGTACAAGCAATCATTTCCCATCTCCAACACAACTAATTATCTTACACAGTTATATGATGCCAAGACATAGAATCATAGGATCATAGAATGGCCTAGGCTGGAAGGGACCTTAGAGATCATTTAATCTAACCTCCCTGTAATGGGCAGAGATGCCTCTCAACTAGATCAGGCAACACACGAAGACCGAATGAGAACATACTATTTAATGACCAGAACAGTGGGAAAGGCAGGAGCCTAATACCTGCTATTCCATCCAGAAGATAGAAATTTAAGGCATCCAGATCATACAGTAGTTAAAGTAGATTGAAATCCTAAGGTTTTCTAAAGATTTGATTTTTCAGTCTTTGCTATAAACAGAGGCAAATGGACAAATATTCTTATTATTCTAACACACAGTATTCTTATAGGAAACCCATGCCCACTCTTTAAAAAGTGGTAGTTACCCCAGTCAGCACTACCAAAACGCATCCTGACTTCTCTTTTGTCCAGGGCAGAACCCACTCTGTTGCAATTACAATACAGATGAAAGATTATCATAGAACAGAGTCATGGAATCATTTAGGTTGGAAGAGACCCTTAAGACCACTAAGTCCGACTCTTAACCTAGTAATATCAAGTCCAGTGCTGAACCATGTACTTAAGTGTCACGTTTACACATTTTTTGAATACCTCCAGGGATGGTCACTGGGCAGCCTGTTCCAATGTTCAATGACCGTTTCAGTGAAGAAATTTTTCCTAATATCCAAAGTAAACCTCCTCTGGTGCCACTTGAGGCCATCTCCTCTTGTTCTATTGTTACTTGGGAGAAGTAACTATCTCTCTCTCCCTGATGAGGAAAGGCTGAAGGAGCTGGGTCTCTTTAGCTTGGAGGAGGCTGAGGGATGACCTCATTAATGTTTATACATATGTCAAGAGGGAGTGTCAAGATGGATACAGACTCTTTTCAGTGATGTCCAATGACAGGATAAGGTGTAAAGGATACAAGTTGGAACATAGGAGGTTCCACAAAAACATTAGAAAAAACTTTTTCACTGTGAGGATGACAGAGCACTGGAACAGGCTGCTCAGGGAGGTTGTGGAATCTCTGAAGACATTCAAAACCCACCTGGACATGTTCCTGGGTGACCTACTCGAGGTGATCCTGCTCTGCCAGGAGGCTTGGACTAGATGATTTTTCGAGGTCTTTTCCAACCCCTAACATTCTGTGATTCTATAATTCTTTCAGGTAGTTGTAAAGAGATATAAGGTCTCCCCTCAGCCTCCTTTTAACCAGACAGAACAACTCCAGTTCTATCAGCTGTTCCTCATAAGACTTGTTCTCAAGTCTCTTCGCCAGCTTTGTTGCCCTTCTCTGGACACGCTCCAGCACCTCAATGTCTTTCGTGGAGCGAGGGTCCCAAAACTGAACACAGGATTCAAGGTGCAGCCTCACCAGTGCTGAGTGTGTCCATTTCCACTTATGACATTTTCTACCAGTTATGGCATTTCACAACAGACTTTTTTTAAGTAAAAATTTTAAATTTCTATGACTTAGGTATGAATTTTAAAGATGAGGAAACCTGGATTGCTTAAAAGCTAAATGCTTGGTTAGAACATCTATCTCAATAACTGGAATAGAGGGTAGTGATTCTGAGAAGAGTCACATATCCTGATAAAGAAATATTGCAGAGAAGTGAAGGAAAAAAAAAGCAACCCCACAACAACAACAAAAAAAAGCATAAGATGAAGGAAAGTGGGATAAGAATGGAAAAAAGATGTGAAAATGAGATGCTGTGTATTAAGTACAGCAGAGATTCATATGCTTCCAGTTTAATTTTTTCCAGTCCCTTAATATTTCTTGTGCCAAATCTTTTCTCTTTAGAAACGAAACCTAGCTGTGATATTACAAGTTTCCCCCAGATCTAATTTCCACTTAAAACACAAAATACTGCATGCAGAAATCTCCTCCATCATCTTTTCTGATGTATGGCAGAACCATCTTCTAGCAGAGGGCATGAAGAATTTCATACACAATGTCACATCACTTCAGAGCAGTCAAGAAATAAAATGCAAGCATTTCCTCCTCTGGATCTGCTTTAAGCGTGAGACCCCAAGAATTGTGTACCTGCCCTCTGCCATGCAATTACCACTTCTATTTTTCCACTTTTCTGTTATTTGATGTGATAGATGGCACTCAGACTGCTATGTGTGGTGCAAGAGATCAAGAGAAGAGAGGATGAGGCACTGTGCTACATAACAGCATGAAATAGAGTATTAACTGGAAGCAAAAGAAAGGGAAATTAAATAAGTCCTACCTATGCTAAACATTGAGACTCAGCACATTCCTGCATACAGTGAGGTATTCTAGCACTTTACAATATAACAGCATAAGAGATGATGTTTTAAATGTAGGTAGTCCTTTTTCCGCTTTTATTTGTTAAACCTCGGAAAGGTAACAAACCTAATTATGGTACTTAATTTTGATTTTACAAATTGATTTTCCACTCTAGTTTCTGCTGGTGCATAGGAAACTCCAGTGATTCATCCAAGTTCTAAAAGAACTATTAGCAGCCTTAAAAATAATTTTAAAAAGATCTTGAGAAATGCCACTTTATTCTTGTCTTTGTCCCTAGTTCAGCACAAATGGCTTCCTGCTCCACCCGACTGAAAGAAATTTTTAAGTTTCTTTCTGCTATGTTAAAAAACACAATCGAAATGGTGTGTAAAATCCTCAGATGTGCCTTTATGCTGCTCAGATTCTTGTACCAAATCAAAGCACGGTGTATGTAGTACAGTTATGTATTTGCATGGCAAGTACTCTCACAGGAAATAATATAAACTACAAAATTTATCCTTGGGAGGGAAAAAGAAAGAAGAAACTGCACATTGCAAGCAGCGCTTATGTGTGTCACCAGGGCATTTTGCAAGGGACTTGCCAAGTATAATCCTGACTGATTCTGGGATGGAAACACTTACATTACAGCACCGTGTATCTGACTCCCATCCTGTAGTACTCAAGTACTTTTGTTTTCTTTGTACTTACAAACAACTCTTTGCGACGGTGGAATTTTGTCTCTGTTTCAGAAGGAGGTGAAGTAAAGCACAAAGAAATGACACAGTAACAGCCATGCAGAAAACTGGAGAGTCTGCATGCTGCCTAGGAGCCCCAAATCTCCTCTCTTCCAGCACACGGCCAGAGGATTTTCCATGGCCAGCGCCAAGCAGTAGTGGCATACGCTCTCCATAACTCAGTCCTGTGGCAATCACAGCTTTCTGTCTGTCCAGAGCAGGAGGGCTGGAAACATCCATTTAGCCACCCACAAAGACCACCAAGATGTATCTTTTCCATATGATGTGTTTTTTAGCAACAGCAAGTGAGGCAGCCCTTAGTGAGCTGTTCATCTCACTGCTAATCACAAAATAACCCCAAAAAACAGTTGCAGGCACAAGCATGGGAATATATATCATCCTATCATAAACACTGTTTTATTCCTGGCTGATTACAAGATATGTTCTCTTTCAAAGCTCTCCTTAAATCTCACTTTCACTTTATCAGCCCCAAGAGCAAAATTAAAAAGTCAGCTTAAGCAGAAACACCACAAGTTATAGTCACCGTGTCAGTGAAACACGTACCCTCTTTTAACCCAGTGTCATTTTATGGTTTGAGGTGAATGTGCCCAGCCCTTGTCCTCATACCAAGCTCCCCAGTAAACCCTTGTGCACAAGAAGCAATGCTCCGTTGAACTACAAAACGTTAAAGGATTACAAGGGATGAGATCAAACCGAACAACTACTACAAACTACCCTTTCCTTGAAGGCGAGGCACATGGATACCTGCGTGGGTTGAGCCTACTCAGCACGTTTCTGAGCAGCAGGAGAGTCCACACAGCACAATCATGCCGTGCTCTATCATCTCAGAGGCTGGGCTGCCTTTGGTCACACTCCCAAGCCAATGCCAAAGCAGCAGTTCCCCACTCCCAGCTGTGACTCTCTCCAGTCATATTCTGTTGCTGCCCGGGCCACCCACCACCTGAATAGGCCTTGTCATCCCCTCCTCTCCAGTGCCGCCTACCTGGCTTTTTAATGCTTGTTAGAGAACATAACCCACATGTGGAGGACAAGCAAATACAACAGGTAATGAATTCTGTTGCTTTTCATTGTGGTTCTTGCCCTTTACCTCTCCTCAGCTTTCCTGGGCTGTGATCGTTACAGCTCGTGAAAGCACCTACAGTTCAATACCGTTTCAGAAGTTAAGTCGTTTAGGAGGCAAATCATTAAGAACAGCATTGCTGATTTTTGTAGATGTTGAATACGGGTTTAAAAAAGAAATGTATTCTTGCTAAAATGTAAAAGAGAAGAATTACGGAGGAAAAGCTTCTGCTTAATCCCTCCAAATATAAGATTATCTACTACTAAACTGGGTAAAACAATGAGAAGTCTTTATCCAGAACTGGCTGCAATTCTTTCTTCCTATGGGCAGAGGCAAGAAAGAGGTCTCCATGCTTCTGGAACTAACTCACTACAATTCTGTTTGCTGAGCAAAGCAGAGGGAGGACAGCCCAAATCACAGCAGAATAGGCATCAGATTTTCTCCCTTAATTCTGCTACAATTCTTCTACATGAGCTTAATTATTCTTTGCAAGACAGCTGCTCACTCTTAAAATGAAAAGAATAATGCTCTAGCGCACTGGGACAGTCTAAAGATAAAAGTATTAACAAATGTGAAGTAACGTGATAGAAAGCATTATAGAAAAAGAGAGGATCTACACCCACACTGGTTGATACAGAACCTTACAGAATTGTGCTCAAAGGTCTGTGCAAGTCCTTAACAAAACTGATTGCATAAATGCTTCATTGTAATGTGACATGTGAAAAGGTCCGTTTCAGCAATAACAGCGATAAAAGGTGGTGTTATACTGATTTTGACCAGAAAGAGAAAAGAACTGCAAAGGAATATGAGGTCAAGGACAAGACGTTTTTCTTGTAACACCTACAAGAAGATCTTCAGAAGTAGAACAATGTATAGCAACTATTAAAATATAAAATGCAGGTTTACCTGTCTAAAGTATATTTCAGTTAACTAATTGTATGCTAACAAGGAGAAATTTTGTCAAGCCATGTTTTCTTAGTCAATATTATTTGAGTACAACCCAAAACCATTTTACTCCCATTCCTTAGGACAAGAATGAGAAACATAGTGTGGAGGGAAATTTTTTTAGCAGAGAATTTTGGCACTTTGGAAATCAGAGGAAGAACTGAGGCAGCATATGGTCAGTAGGATATACTTTCATAACAGAGGGACTAGAGCTGATCAAAAAAAAATCCAGAAAAATTGTTGTAACTTTCTAGGACAACAATAAAAAAATAGCATCTATTCAAACATTTTGAAGTTTTAAAATTTTATTTGATTGTTTCAAGAGAACAGAAACTTTTTGAGCTCTCTAACCAGTAGAAAATTGAGAAAATGTTCCTTGAAATTGTCAAAATATTTATCCTTCTTTTTCATCAAAAATCAGAACATTTCAGCCTTCTCCAGGGCTGTCAATACTGCTGTCTAAATTACATTTACATTTAACTTTCCCTTGGGATCCCAGTCAACAGATATTTTTAAAATTTATTCTGCACATCACACTGGAAATACTTTCTTTTGATTCATACATCTGCCAGCCTAAAAGATTCTCCCACACCTTTCTGCAATTGATTTTTGCCAAGCCAGGCACATTGATTGTCTTCTCACATGTCACCTAGATCCCATGAGAATGCCAGAATGAGCTTATGTGAACTTTTAGAAAGTACCACAAACGCAAGCAATTAACTGCTTCTTATTTTTTATGTATATTGGTAGGCACCATATTTCATGTCTAGACCTCCCAGATGCAGAATGGAGGTTGAATGAAGGATTATTTCTCCATCACTCTCCACAGCTAAGCACTTAAAAGATTTAATACACCCAGATTTTCACAACTCATCTTTGCCCTCCACATAGTGATGTACCAGAATAAGCATCTCCAAGGACTCTAGTTATTTGTTGTATGGTTCTAGGGGAGTTAGCTAGAGAGTAAACTCAACTAAAAGCTCTAAAATGCTTCTGCTTCCAGCCAAGAGAATTAAATAATGAGCAACGTGCCAAAGCCCCATTCCCAGCATCGGAGGGAAACTCTGATATTAAGAGAAACAATCTGTTCTCTCCACTTTCCTCCTTTTCACCGTTCAAAGTCCTAAAAGGTTCAGTGAAGGTAAAAGTGATAAAAGAGCCCAGAATTTTAAGTAGCTCCTTATCCTAGCAGGCTCAGGCTCCCAGATACTGCCGGTTGTCACAACCTACTAGTTTTGTAATTAATGATAGCAGTTGTTCTGAGTTACAGTGAGCCCCAGCTCTGATACAGATTGGATTCTTATTGCAGCAAGTCCCACATGCAACAGATAAGAGCAGTGCTTCCCGTTGCCTGCCTACCTCTCACTAACCTGCCTAGCACTCCCACAGTTATTATTTTAATCAGTTAAGTACATCCCACTGTCAAAACTGTTTTGTTAAAATGCCCTCTGACACGTCTGTTTCTTGCCTTCAAACCTTCCCTTTCCAGTACACAATAAGCATTTGTGCCTTTGCAGTTCCTTAAAAATAATGGATTAATACTTACTTGAAAAGGTACTATGCCTAAAGTAACTCTGTGGAAAGACAACAAAAAGATGATAGATTGCAAGTCCATTATACAAATGTATTGGTAATTTGTTGTGATTTATAAATGAGGTAAGGACGCAGCATAATTTTCCAGTCTCAGGTGGTCTCAGTCCAAAGAGAACTAAAGCAATATACCTTTTGATTATCCCCTCTGTTATGAACAATAAATCACCATTACAGCTCAGGACATAACATGACAACACAAATGTGTTATATGAATGCATTACCTCAGTACACTTCAAGGCAACAGCTCAGTAGCACAACATGTCTATTCCTACCTGTGGGATTTCCTTCAGAACAAATGTATGAAAGAGCATACTAATTTTTTGGCTTTAATTGCATGCTCAATCCAAGCAATACATCGTGGATAAATGTTCCATGCTAAATCTTGCATTTCTTTGCCCATGCAAAGAGATATGGAATACTGACAGTACTTTACAAGTCCCAAATTCGGTTATTTCCAGGACAGGACACGTAGCTTAGGTTTCAGCCTCCACAGCTGTACATTTAGGAATGTGTGCAAAGTGCCTTGCTTAGAAAGATCTGTATTTTTAGTGACACAGGCAAGAACAAGCTTTAGTGGCAAGGCAAACTAAATTCTGAATGCCAATTCACGAGACTGGGGGGAAAAAAAAAAAAAAGAATGTTCAAGCCATGTTTGAAATATATGCAAGTCACTTAAGTTGGAAGTGGTCCAAACTTACAAGGCGATGTACATGCTTTGAAAATCTAAAGATAACAAAATGAATTACTCACAACTCTGACTTCCACAAAGTGAGATGTACTAGAAGGGGTGTGGCTAGTTGGTCAAGAGAGGTCCTCCTGCCCCTCTACTCTGCCCTGGTGAGGCCACATCTGGAATATTGTGTCCAGTTCTGGGCCCCTCAGCTCAAGAGATACAGGGAACTGCTGGAGAGAGTCCAGCACAGGGCAACTAGGATGATTAAGGGAGTGGAACAACTCCCTAACGAACAAAGGCTGAAGGAGCTGGGTCTTCCTATCTCAGAGCGGAGGAGACTGAGGGATAACATTAATATTTATAAATACATAAGGGTGAGAGTCAGGAGGATGGAGCCAGGCTCTTCTCAGTGATGTCCAAAGATAGGGAAAGGGGCAATAAGTGCAAGCTAGAGCATAGGAGGTTACACAAAAGCATGAGGAAACTCTTTTTCACTGTGAGTGTGACAGCCCTGGCACAGGCTGCCAAGGGAGGTTGTGGAGTCTCCTTCTCTGAAGACATTCAAAACCCGCCTGGACACGTTCCTGTGCGATCTGCTGTAGGTGATCCTGCTCTGGCAGGGGGGCTGGACTGGATGATCTTTTGAGGTCCCTTCCAACCTCTAACATTCTGTGATTCTGTGTAATTTTCCACAATGCTTTTCTATGCATAGTGTCAGGAAGGGCTGTTAAAGATGATATAATACAACCTGAGCTACATTTAAACATCTGGTCTGTTTGCTTTATGTGCATTGCCAAGTTCTAGTCAGAGAAACCAATAGTCTTAGAATGTTATTGACTATCATTTTTAATAACGCTTTTGCTTATGTGTCCCTCTTGGTGTAAGATCAGGAATGTAAGTAAAATATGACTTCAAAAAAATCATAGAGCATTAGATTAAAATCTATAAGTTCTTACTATGGTTTTTACTACTGTAAGACTTGTAGTTGATTGATATTCTGCACTTCAATTTTTCCAGTATTAATTTCAAGAAATAGATAGAGGTGTATATGGAATGGATATAGTTATAGCTAGAATGGGCTGTAAGACGTTTTGCTTCAAACAAAAATCACACAAACGAAAGACAAACCGCTTTATAATTCCTAAGAGTTAAAGTTTCTTCTTCCACTGATTTAAACAGGAGTTTTGCCTAATGAATGACTTTTTTCTCTCTCATTCGACTCTGGCAGAGCCTCTGTTGTTCCACTTTAGTGTATTTCAGAGTTTTAGGCACTATACAAGAATTTATGAAAGATTGTATGTTCACTTGGAACAGTGAGTCTGGCTACCCTCATGTTCCAGACAGTACTGGATACAGTGGTAAAAACCTAAAGGTTGCCTGAACGGTTTAGGCATTTAAAACATATTTAGCTATTGCCATCACCAGCCATATAATCTACACATAATTCTTCAGTTGGGAAGACAGGTCAAACTACAGGCTGTAAAAGTCGCACACATTGGATTCATCCAACCACATTTCTTTAAAAAGCAGAAAGCCTGAAATACTTCAGAAAGCTATAAACAGTAATTCCTTTCACTTAATTAGGCTTCTCAATACATGTGAAAGTACTTTAGAAGTATACCGTAGGTCAATAAAAATAAAAATCGACAACCATGAAAGCTCTGAATTCATTTATAAATAAATACTGATTCTGGTACTTAGCTCTGATGTAATTTATCCTACACAAAGAGGAGAAGCTATGCATGAGGTCACAATTTACCCTTTGCTGTGAGCATAATCCAAAGTATTAAATAATCTGAATTACACTGTTTTTCCTCTGAGCACTCACATATTTTTTGTGATTAAGTAATTTTCCATATCTGTTAGGATATACATTATTATTTTAAAAAATCTAAATTTTAATCCACGCATATGATAGAATGTTTCTGGAGAAACAACACAGATCCTACATGACATTTTTAATGTGCACTGAAGCATTATATCTATGAGATTTGAAAAACAAAAATTCAGTAATGTATATATAACTCTAATTAGACTGCAACTGAGCAGAACTATTCAGCTGGCTTGCTTAACAGCTGGTCCAAATCTCTTAGGGAGGAACATATTTCTACAAAACATTTTATGAGGCCACACACCGAGAGCTACAGGAGTTTATTATAGAGGCAGACAGGTTGATTAATAAATATCAATTTTGCTTTGGGAATCTGAAATGTAAGTGACTTGGCTGTCCAAGATGCCTAGGCAATTTATGGATTTCTGCTTATTTATGTGTGTGTGATTTAGTGACTAAAAATGCCATATTAGATAAATAGCCTCATGCATAACTAGCCCATATCTTTCATCAACTTCTCAAACGACAACATTCAGGAGTGAATATACCCATCCTCAGACAAAAAGATTTGAAGAAAATGAAGAGAAAATAGCTGAGCCAACATCTAACAGCAGTCTGTCTGCAAGACACATCTATTGGCAGTCTGGCAAGATAACTAAGGCAATAGGAGTGGAAAGAGAGAAGCCCAAAGACCGGGGTGTGTCAGATACGGAGTTGAGTCACTCTTATTTTCTAAGTTACTGCACAAGATAGATGTCGTGACCTTCCACACAGCATTGCTGAATAAACTGTTAGCAATACAAGGTGTCAGTCTAGACAACACCTTGAATCATTTTATAAAAGCTCAAAAATATTTAAAGTTTTCCAAGAGGTGCTCCTCTCTGGAAGCTGCTGGTTCTGTGTTCTGGATACAACAGTATCACTTTATAGACTTAGAGAATGATGCATAAGACAGATTTTGTAATTTATTTATTTTTTCCCTAAGGAAATCTCTATCTGTCAGTCAGTCAGAAAATGCTTAATACTGAAAACGGAAACGTTTTCTGCATACCTGCACTGTGTGAAATCTCTGACTGTGAACATGGTCTCAAGCTATCGTGACTTTATTTCCTTCTCCATCTTACCGTTATTTTCTTTGCCATTAAAATTAATATTATAGATTGTTACTATTTTCTACTGTGTTTCATTCCAGAACATTATTCTGCTAACCAGTCCTAGATGACAGCTCCTGGCACTGCAGTAATATGAACAATTGTCCCCAGTCACTGAACTCTATTAATTCAGAGCACTTCTACGAGGGCACCCATGTTTATTTGCCGTGTTTCTCTCCTCTTTATTCCTCTGTCATTAGGATTGCAGGCAGCATATGAGCTGTATGAAATGCAATATGTAGCTTTTTACACAAATAAGTTGAGGTTAATTCTCTGTCAACCCCCTCCATGTAAAACAAACTTGCTACGAATGTACAGGTTGGAGTCTTGTCTTCGATTACCTATCTGGAATTGCCAGCATCTCTCCCCACTTTTTGTTTCTTATTTATTTATTTTTCATTTATAATGTCTTTCTGCTTGGTGCAAACTAAACAAAACGTCATTCCTCTCGGCCTGCTCTCACTACCTGTATTCTCCAACTCATAACAGTTGGAAGAAGGTTTTCTGGCATTTTTTCCACAAACTCCTTTGTTTCTACTTCCTACCCTATAGGCCTTAACCAGTAATTTACTTTGTGAAGTAGAAATTAGGAAACAAAATATCTACCAGCTAAATTGCTTAAGAAAGAAAAGATCAATAATATATCCATAATTCATTAAAAGTCTGTCACTCTTCAAGCATTTTTTTAAGCATCTCCTACCTCAGAGGTTTTCAGTTTATGAGAGAAGCTTTTATGCCTGTGACATGGGAGCCAGAGAGAGTCTTGCTTTCAGTTTTCTTCATCATGAGATAAAGGATTAGTCCAAGAAGAACAGGAGAGAGGACACTCCTTTGCTTTGATAGTACATTTTTATTATTGACTGCAGAGTATATTTCCTTACTTCTTCTCAAAAAAAAAAAAATGCTTTGAACAGAATATGTGAAAATGATCACAGACTGAGAAAGTTGAGGTTGTTCAGCCTGGAGAAAAGAAGGCTCTGGGGAGAGTTTACAACCTTACAGTACTTAAAGGGAACCCATGAGAAAAATGGAAGCAATCCTTTTAGCAGGACCTGTTGTGACAGCACAAGGGGCAGTGGTTTTAAACTAAAAAAGTGTAGATTGAAATTGGATATAAAGGATGAAATTTTTTACAATGCGAGTGGTGAAACACTGGAACACGTTGCCTAGAAAGGTGGTGGATTCCCCATCCCTGGAAATATTTAAGGCCTGATTGTGTGGGACTCATCAAACTGGTTGAGTTAAAGAAGTCCCTGTTCACTGAGGAGAGGTTGGACTAGATGACTTTCCAACTCAACACATTTTATAATTCTATGAAAATACATAAACTCAAACACAACTGAAAAATGTTTTACCTGGGCTAAAGCAAAAAAAGCTGGCAGAAAAAAAAACCCCAACAACAAAACCCAAGAAAGCACCACTCTAAACTAGCCAAAAATAAGTTGAAAACAAAGTGAGTTTATATCTACTAAATAAATATCAGTATTTTAAAATGTTTTGACTACAGAGATTCCTCCAGTAAGATGCCTGGTCCACTGCCGAATCACATACACACACACAGACATAGGCAGAGCACTGCCTAGAAAACGTAGCTAGTTTGACTCAGAGTTTGGCAGGTTGGCACCACTTCCGAACACAGCAACGTCAGTTTACTATGTTATACTGGCCTTGCTACAGGCACATTTCCTGATGTCCCTGTAAAAACTCGTCATTGTTTGGGAAGGTCAGTACCTCTTGCTCTGCAGTGCTGTTCCAGCACTATTGGTAACGCTGCCACTCACAGATGATACTGGGAAAACTGCCATGACGAGGGAGCTGCTACTTGTCTTCTGTTGTTGTCTGTTTTGTTTCCGAAAGGAGAAGCCAAAACAGCTCTCTTTTTTTGGCTCAGATTATTCTGTGCCTGGGTATCTTTACAATTATCAAAATTATCTCAGTATTATGTAATATAGGTGGAGAACTTAAGCTATAGCTGCAAAATGATTTTCAGAAATGTTTGGAAAGCCATTATCTACCATAAATTGTACAGTTTACCCCTAGACCAAGATGTTTCAGGTACTGTTGCTTTGTGAATAATCAAACACTGTTTTGCTTCAAAGCAGTCAACTCCTTGCAAATGCTACGCCCTGCAGTACATCCTTCCTAATTACCAGTTTGGGACCTGATGTGGGCTGCATTGTTCCCAAAAAACCATTGTCACACAAGCTTCACTCCAAGCCCTGCCTCCTGCCAGTGCAGACCTCCTGGGATTTCTAAGAGTGTTTCACTTGGGCTAACCATCACACAAAACCAGCAATGCAGGATGCCTACTTAGTATATAAGCATGGGTTAGACAGGTGTACTCGTCACTGGGTTAAAAAACTACCTGGATGACCAAGCCCAGAGAGTGGTGGTGAATGGAGCTAAATCCAGTCGGTGGCCGGTCACAAGCAGTGTTCCCCAGGTCTTCATTTTAGGGTCAGTCTTAACATTTTTTTTTATCAATGATTTGGATGAGAGGATTGAGTGCTCCCTCCTTCAGTAAGATTGCAGATGACACCAAATTGAGTGGGAGTGCTGATACGCTTATGGGTAGGAAGGCTCTACAGAGGGACTTGGAATCAATGGGCTGAGGTCAGTTGCATGTTGTTTAACAATGCCAAGTGCTGGGTACTGCACTTGGGTCAGAACAACCCCTGGTAGTGCTACAGGTTTGGGAAAGAGTGGCTGGAAAGATACCTGGCAGAAAAGCACCTGAGGGTGCTGGGTGACAGCTGGCTGAACATGAACCAGCAGTGTGCCCAGGTGGCCAGAAAAGCCAATGGCATCCTGGTCTGTGTCAGAAACACTGTGGCCAGCAGGATGAGGGCAGTGATTGTGCCCCTGTACTTGGCACTGGTCAGGCCACAGCTTGAGTACTGGGGTCGGTTTTGGGCACCACACTCCAATAAAGATATTGAGGTGCTCCAGCATTTCCAGAGAAGGGCAACAAAGCTGATGAAAGGTCTGGAGAGCACGTCTTATGAGGAGCAGCTGAGGGAACTGGGATTCTTTGGCCTGGACACAAGAAGCCTGAGAGGAGACCTTATTGCTCTCTACAGCAAGGAGGTTGCAACGGGGTAGGCATCCGTCTCTTCTCCCCAGTAGCTAGTGAAAGGATGAGAGAAAATGGCCTCAAGTTGCACCAGAAAGGATTAGGTTGAATATTAGGAAAAAATTATTTTCTGAAAGAGTGGTGAAGCATTGGAACAGGGAAGTGTTGGAGTCATCATCCCTGGAAGTGTTCAGGAATTGTGCAAACACTTTGGGACATGATTTAGCAGTCATAGTGGTGTTGGACTGATCGTTGAACTTGATGACCTTACAGGTCTTTTCCAATCTTAATGATTCTATGATACTTTTTGCCACTGACTATCATGGGACCTGTGACTGAGATATCTAACTTTTAGAGGTCTAAAAACATGTAAATCATGCATTGACATAGCATTCATAAGTATCATATACTACTGAACAGAAAATGTCCACTTGTGTTTTTTCACGAGTTGACAGATGAGATATACACCGAAAAACCTTCTGTATAATTAAACATGATAGTTAAGAGTAACACTCAGATAATTCGGTTTAATAAGACTGGGACCGTTCAAGTGGCTTCCAGTACCTGAAAGAAGCCTACAGGAAAGCTGGGAAGGGACTATTCGCAAAGGTGTGTAACGATAGGATGAGGGGCAATGGGTTTAGACTAGAGCAGGGTAGATTTAGTTTAGTGATTACGAAGAAGTTCTTCACTATGAGTGTGGTGAAACACTGGCACAGGTTGCCCAGAGAGGTGGTGGAGGCCCCATCCCTGAAGACATTCAAGGTCAGGCTTGATGGGGCTCTGAGAAACCTGAGTTCGTTAAAGATGTCCCTGATCACTGCAGGGAGGTTGGACTAGATGACCTTTAAAGGTCCTGTCCAATCCAGCTCATTCGGTGATTCTATGATCTTAGTCTCAGTGTACTATTTTGATTCTTATTTCCATTGGCTTTCTAAAAGAATGAATTGTTTGTGTTCCACAGACATAGATGCTCAGTTCAGTCAAGAAAAGCCTTGGATCATCCCAGAGTACTTTAGGTATACACAAATATATTTTTTAATGTGAAAGTGTACACTCATATTACAGGTCCATGCACCCTTCCCCCTCAATCCTCTTCCAACAATTTTATTTGGAGTTCTGATGGGCTTTCCAGTAACTATTTAAGAAAAAGAGCTTTTCTCATACAAGGCCATCGCATAACACTTCCTTATTGCTAAAGCAAGTCATGCCTACAGTTTGCTTCAGACAGTATATTTGATTTCTTAGCCAGAGTCTCTGGCTGCAAGTGTAATCACATACTTGAAGCTACTACTTGACAATACCCAAGGATGGACCCATTTAAAGCTAGTCATTGGTCACAATATTTAGAAATTAAAGTTCTACAAAAACTTGGTGGTTTAAACATTCACCATCCTTCCCGTCCGGATATTTCCAGGAGATTTAAAAGGACGACACCTTATCACACATTTTCCACCAGGGACAGATAACCCTTGTAAAGATTAATGTGCTGTCAGACTACTCTACCATCCCCAAATGTATCATTTTAAAATTTCATAAGAATTTTTTTTTCTCCCGCTAAGCTGAATAATGCCAACAGAACATCCTCTTGAATGTTGCAAGGAAGAAATTGTAAAATAGACCAATAACAAACATACTTCCTATATTAACATTCATTTCATATGCTTTCATATTCATTTCATTTCACGTGCTCTGAATAAGAAGTTAGTGCAGCATCAAGATTTCAGACTATGTTTTTGTGCCATGTTAGTCTTCATGATGTCATACATTACCTTAAAGGGTATATCAAGAATACCTTAGTGAATGTTACTAGCATTGATTTATGTTATTTTAATGACTGACATTTTTCAACAGAAGTATATACAGAAGGCAATGAGGTAGTTAAGATGGACACCACTGCCCTTTATTAATTCACACCCCAATTTTAGTATTAAAATACAAACTTGATCTGAAAGATGCAAAAGGCAGGAGTCTATTATGAATTAATGCTAGATTTTATGTATTAATTCCAGAAATCAGAGAAAGATTTGACAGGAAAAAATGTGTCGGTGTGATCCTCATTCTGTGAACAGAATTGAAAGCAAGCATCCAAACTCAAACATTTTTCTCTGATACAGTAATTTCAGTGAGTTTCTCTGTCTTTAATTTATATCTAACAACTTGTAGCTAGACAGGATATAGAAAAGAGAGAAAATTTACTAGACCAAAATTTTAGGTCAGCCTTGATAAAAACTAAAATTATTTCCTTGTTTGCCACCTTGGTTTTGAGAACAAAATCATGTTTCTGGCTTGCTGATACAATTATTTGCTTGTATGCTTGCCAGGCAGTGTGATACATATCCATCTTCACTACATGCTACATGCCAGGAATTGCTCTGCTTGTGTTAGGCAGTTGGAAAGCAATCTGTTAAAGTCCACAGCATGATGCAAACCCATTCTCCTCTCCTCTTAACACCTTTCTCATTGAGAGCTGTCTTAAAGAGCAATCTCTCTCCATCAGCACATCTCCTTACCAGGGCCAGGCCAATACATCTTAGAGTCTACATGCAAGTTTTTAAATGATATTTGCTTGGCTTGGAAGCTTGGGTTGTTTCTATCTATCTGTCTATCTATCTATCTATCTATCTATCTATCTATCTATCTATCTATCTATCTATCTATCTATCTATCTATCTATCTACCTATCTATCTACCTATCTATCTATCTACCTATCTATCTATCTCATGGATTAACAGAATAGCACACAGATGAAAAACTACTTGGTTCTACCTCAGCTAGCTATATATTCCATTGTAATTTAGATGACCATTACCCAGCTACTGTCCTAGGCAAACTAAAGAGCTGGGCAATTCATCAGTCTGCTAACACAACCCCAATTTAAATCCTCAGGCACAGTGGAAAGTATTTAATACTACAATCCATCACATATCTTCCTTGTTGGTATCATTATGCAAGGAGTCTTCATTCTATTTCTTTTCGAGATCTACTTTTGAAGTTGCATTAGAAGAACGCATACATTTTGTAGATATGATTTAAAAAATATCTGCTTTGCAAATTACAAAAACGTCTAAACTAGGCACTCAGATTATACGTGATCCCTACTGCTAGGAGAGATGAGTTTCCATCAACATCTGGTAACATGACTCCTTCAGCATTCATCCACCCTGTCTGAAGTCCAGATATCCTCTTAAAACATCTCTGACTTGTTGCAAATAATTTACTTTGGAACAAAAAATCCTTTTGTTAGGCACAGCACTGAATATTCGTGGTGGGACAGAATTGTCAGGGCTCTGATTTGGGAAACTGGGCTGAGCTGCTGGCTCAGCCATGAAATTATTGTGCAACTCTGGGCTCTTTCCTTCCTCACTCTACTCCCTTGCTTCATCAAATCAGAAGACAATGGTAATACTGATCTCTATGGAAGCCTTTCAAAGTATGCAGATTAAAACTGCCTAATGGGTTAGTATAATTAAAGAAAGGTTCTATAATGTTTGTTATATCTGAAAGGCATAATGCACAAATGCATGGTGATTTGTTTACAATTCTGAGGATATACACAAAGTTATTTGTAAACCTCCTCCACTTTTTTGTTTTACCATTTTTTTATTTTAAGATAAAGAAATCAAGAGATCCATTCATTCGTCATGTAAGTTTCCCTCCGGCCTATTCCCAGTTGATTAATTTCCAATTAGCAATTGAAATTAAGGAAGGAATGTAGAGCACAGAGGAAACCAGTATGTTTTGCACTTGTGATTCCAGAGTGAAGAATTTTAAATGAAAGTCGTTTGACAATGGTGTAGAAATGCAGAACAGTTCTGTAAATAACACAGCAGTGGAACAGATTTCTCACCAACACCAGCCACAAAGTTTAGCCCAGTTACATTTCAGTGCAGTTGTTGGGGGCACTTCTGCAAAAGAATTCTGTGATGAAATTGCAAAGCCTGTCACAAACACGAAATGAAAAAAGAATGACAGTATCTCAAATTGCAAGTGCATGTTGATTATAAAACTGACGCTGAAAAGTGAGGAAATACTTTCCAGAAAAATGCTTAGCAGAACTATCATTTTCACTAAACTTTATTAATTAGCTTTTAATAGTCAGAAAGTTCCTCTCATCCAGCCAAAACACATACAAAGAATTAACATGCTGAAAAAAAAATAATAAAAGCAGACTACTTAGAGCATATGAAAGAACTATATTTTATAGTCACAGGCTCCTTTTTTATCTTTCTATGCTTTAATTTCTATATTTTCTCCTATACTCTTTTTTCTCCCAGAGCTACACTTTTATGTCCTAAACTAGATTCAGAATTTTGAGGCTTCTAGAATCATGCTTCAGGCCTACCCCATAATTTAAAATAATTTGTTATAACTGCTGGAATTATTAAAAAGGTTTCAAGGGATAATTTTTAGAATAAAATATAGCTGCAAAGATTTCTTGCTGACAGTGGGCCCAAAGGACTTCAGATTTGTCTTTATATTCAGCTGCCAAGTGATGGTGGTTTATCTATACAGTATATTAAATTTTATATCAACTCCTTTTCTCTGATTACTATAATTTTTATCTATGAAATCCACCAGTATTCGGCACAATTGAGATATAATTTTAAAATAGCTGTTCAGTAGCTTGTCTGTAGGATTTGCTACCATTCAGAACATGCACTAAACCCCCAAATATAATGGAGGAACTTAAACAGAGCATGAAAGGGGTGGCTTTCTCTGTTATCACCATAAAAAGTAGATACTGCTTTTCTCTCGATGTCTTGAACATTATAGCAACCTTAATCTTTCCCTCACTCGGTTTACCTAACATTTTTATTTACTTTTTTTCCAAAGGAAGCACCTTCTTGCCTCTCATCTTCATCGTTTCATCTTTGTCTACAAAGACTTCCAGCACTATATATTGAAGAAAAAGAGGTGCCAACTCTAAGAGCAAGAAAACACAAAATGTTGCTTAAAATGGGTTCTGAATTCCCTTGTGTGGGGTGGAATACATTTAGTTTCTGAACAGATAGTCTGTCTTTGGTGAGATTCAGGGCAAAACAGTGGAAGAAGAAGTAGAGAAGAAAACTTTTCAGCAGGGGAAGTGAAGACAGAAAGCAGTAGTGTACTAACCTCTCTCTCTTTTTTTTTCCACAAAGTTAGCAGCAACATGTTAATGGTTTGGTGTTGATGCTTTTTGGCACCATATCAGAATACCTGGAGGTCATTTTGTGAGACAAAGATATTTCTGAGAAAGGCTGATGGACAATTAAAGAGACTTCCCTCAACAGCATTGTGAGGAAAGTGTATCTACCCAAAGAAATGGTCATCAGGGCACTAGAAAAAAAAAGAGTGAAAATTGCTGAAAAACAGCACAGGTCCACAATAATCAGTAGCAGAAGAATCGATATGGTCAAAAGGAGGTGAACAGGTCCTGGTATTTACCCAGGAATTACTTAAAACATCCAGACTGGAGCTGGAGAAACAGAACAGAGGATCTTGGCTCTGCTCTGCAGCCACAAACTGGACAGTGAATAGTTTCAACTGAACAAACCAAAGTCCTTCAGGAGCACATTTCAGAATTAAAGTCCTAGCATAATAAATCAAAAGTACATTAATAAATGCTGCTTCTTAAATTATGTGTAGGACCAATGCTAACATAAATTCTTGTCAGTGTCAAATACAGGAAAAATAGCCTAGCACATATGATAAATTAAATTCTTCTTCCAGCAAGACAAAGTTTAGCCTTAGCTTAGCTATGAAACAAAACCACAAAGTTTCATTATTCCTAGTGCACCAGCACCAACAGTAAATTGCAATAGGTAAATATTTCCTGATTATTATATTAGATTTATGTTTCATTTCTAATAAACGACACTGAAGAAAAAGGAGCCAAAGCTGAGAATTCTCAAGTGTATAATGAATCACTGGTCATTTCATCCTCAAAAGAACTGGAATTTCAACAAGAATTTTTAATTGAACCCCCCGGATTTTAGTTTATGATTTAATCTACCAAGTTGCTAAGGCAACCAAAGATTATAGCTGCTGGGCAAAATTCACAGAATTGTTAATCGATCTTAATCTGGATACGCAGCATCAGTAGTTCTTTCACAGGGGAAACAGACAACGCCAAGAAATAAAAATTGGGTTTAGTCCTTAAGTTACAGCATACAATGACACAAGATTTTCAAATATGCTTTTCATAATAAACAGCTAGAAATACGTCTGTTAAACCCAGTTGTTCAACAGAGAGAAATCCTTCACTGAGGTTTGTATATCCCCCAGCGGTGTGTGTCTCAGAGACATCTAATCAATAAGCTTTTTAATGGGCTCGACTCTCCCTCTGCTCTGAAAGGGGGAGAATGGATTTACTCTAACTGAAGGTTGCAGTCATTATTTTAATACAATTGTGTTAGAGGATAAGGTTTGCATGGTGCTAGTTTCAAATCTGTGTACTATTTGCCTGGCCCACTATACAAAAAGTATAATGGCCAGTCAAAGTGTGGTGAAGGACTTCTGCAACTCTGTTCTTTATCCTGTTTTCACCATTAGCATTGACATTACTTATCTCTCTGTCTGTACCAGGTGCCCATTTCACTAGTAATTAGACTTAGCTACTACTGAGGGACGTGTGAGATCAACTAATTTTGAAATTTTTTATTTTTAAAATATCAAGTGTTATGATTAACTGTTCTATTGCATATACATTTTAATGGCCACCAGAAGTTAGCCAGCAAATGTATTTCCTGTTTTACGATCCCATTAAATGTCCATAAATTTAGGTATTCAGATTTAGCTACCTTTGGTTTAATCTAATTCACTTTTAAAGAGAGCAACTAAACAGTTCTGCAAATACCCAGCCAGTGTCTTATTCCTGATGTATCTCTTGGAAAAAACTTAGCTATAGCACACTAAGGCAGTATTTTGCAAAACAAATCAATGTAGTTATTCAAAATACTTATCATTTCCTGAACTGATATTTCTGATTCGGTGACTGTTCTTCACATTCTTACTCTTGTAAGCAAGAGTATCTCTTTTTTTCATAGAATTGCAGAATCTCTTTCGTTGGAAGAGACCTTTAAGATCACTGAATCCAGCCATTAACTCAGCACTGACAGGTCACCACTAAACCGTTTCCCTAAACACCAGGTCAACATGTTTAAATACCTCCAGGGATGGCGAATCCACCACTGCCCTGGCCAACCTGTTCTGATGCCCAACAACCCTTCATTGAAGAACTTCTTCCTAATATTAAGCCTAAACCTCCCCCGGCACAACTTGCAGTTATTTCCTCTAGTCGTATCGCTCGCTACTAGGGAGAAAAGAGTGACTCCATCCTCTCTCCAACCTCCATTCAGGCAGTTGTAGGGAGCCATAAGATGTCCCCACAGTCTTCTTTTCTCCAGGCTAAACAAACCCAGTTCCTTCAGCCGCTCCTCACAGGACTTGTGTTCCAGACCCTTCAGAGCCTTGTTGCCCTTTTCTGGGCATGCTCCAGGTGCCCCAATGTAATGTCTCACTTTCCTCACCAAATGCAAACTAGAATACCCAATCTCCAGAAATAAACCAGGGACTCATACCTATGAACAAGTTACCACAGAACAGCATCCTAGGTGAAGGAGCCAAAAAACCAGCACAAGTTTCAAATAAATGCCTGTGCAAAACCATTCAGACTCCACTAGTCACAAGAAGGTTGCCAGTATACAACTCAGGAAGAATTTTCTTTGGCTATTAAGAGACCTGACCCATTTAGGTCTCAAAATCCAAACTTTTTTAGGTAAAACTTTTGAAGGACAGAGTAAAGAAAGATGGAACTAAAACTAGTAGCATGAAATTGTTGCAAGACAACTTTTTATTCCTTATGGTTTTGTTATTTATTTTCCTCGTATCTTACTCCATCTTCACAATAAATTATTCATCCTCTCCCGTGTCATTTACAAAATGAAAAAAAAAGGCTAGGACTGAAACAAATTATCCACTGTTCAGTGTTTTAAAAGTCTTCTACACCCCTCTGCACCTTTTAAGTATTATCCACTACCTTCTTTTCTGCCTTACAGTAGTTAGTTTCTTAAAGTACATTTTCTATATACCTTTCTGAAGAAACTTGACTTGGTGTTTTAGCTAAAGGAAGCACATACTCAACTGTAATGAGGAGAAAACTCTGGACCATTTTTAAAAACCTGAAGCTAAGAGACATATATAGCCCTTCATTTTTTTTAAAAAATAAGATTTTTAGGCTTCTTTGCAAACATATTATATAATACACATACATATACATTCACACATATATAAATATGACTGTCAACTGTTTTTCAGTCTTCCTAAGGAAGTTAAATAAGATAGAAAGCTTTGATCAAATGAACAGATCTCTGCCTGAAAGATGCCAATCAGATTGTGCATTCAGCTGAAAATTATGATACATTAAAAATTCTTAATAAGTTATATGCGATGCCATAACACAGGATGCTACTTGAAGAAGTCACAGCAGAAACAGTGGAAGGTGCTTCATCCTTTTTCCGTACTATTAATCTAAAATAATTCTTTTAAAAGACCATTAACTGGAATCCTGCAAAGCTTTTCCAACAGGACATCCCGATTTTAAACCTTTTTCTCCTCTTATCTATACAAAAATTAAAGGCAGATGAACTAAAACATACTACATATACAGTTAAGTCTCCCCTGCCATAAATGATTTTTTCATCTGAAACACATCAGTAAAAAGCCCTTTGAAACTCCATTTTATACCAGGTGCTTAATTAAAAAGGCACATTGTTTATGCAATTTTGACAATATTCCAGGTAATGGAAAATAACATGGCATTTAGGCTGAACTCCCCATTGACTTTAATCAGGACTTCTGCCAACAGTTATGCATGCACATAGTTACAACAAAGTATAACATTAAATACTTTGGGTGTGATGCTTTCATCACTTCTTATTTGACCACCTTTTTTTTTGCCATTCCAGAAAGACCTGCTCACACTTGACTAGAGTTATATTTTGCCTCGATGATTCTCAATTTTTTTCTTGCTGTGGTTAATTCAAAATGTCATGACAGATCAGGCATGTATAATTATTGCCATATATAGTGGATTTTATTTATTTAAAAAAAAAAAAACCAAACAAACAACAAAATATTTAGAAAGGTGGCATGGGTTTGAATCTGCTGGGTTTTTTTTTGTAAAAGTGGGGGTGGATTAGTGTGAAGATTCGAGAGCCTCCCCAGCTCTCAGGTAGGAGTTGGACCTGCCTATGGCCAGGACCGTGTCAATCAACACCTCTGCCATCAAGGTATTTAAGAGGCGACGCCATTGTTCTCTCTCTCTCCATCTCTCTCTGAAAAGCTTGGGACACAGGCTCAGGGGCTGTGTCGTTGGGTTCCAGATGATGAGACATCCGTGTTACACCTTACTCACATGATACGCTATGTAGTTACACTATTGTTACTGGCTTGTTGTTGGCTTTTTTTCCATTATTATTGGTTTTATGTTTTGTCATTAAATAAACCCCACTGTTCTTATCTCAATCCCATGAGGCTTTACCTACTGCTCCTTCCAGATTTTCCCCCTCATTCCCAGCAGGGGAGGAGCAAGAGAGTGAGTGGCCAGGTGCTTCCTTTGCCTTTCTCTGCCGGTCAGTCGGCTCTGTACTGTGACCAAAGTTAATCTATAGAAGATGACTCAGGCAAATAGTTTACAAATGACATTTTATAAAGTACTTGTCAGAGTATAACATCTATATGCTCTGTAATTAATCACAATGTATATTATAAATGCAAAAAGAAAAATTTTGTCATTTCCTTTGACTCTAAAATGTAAGAAGTTTTGATATATACAGTGCTGTAAGTAGAACCAAACATTATTCAGAGCAGAATGGATCTTAGCCCTTCTGAGCTACTTTACATCCTGGTGTTTTTTTATTTGCTGAGGTGTGGGTGGGAGAAGAGAGGGGCAGACTGTAACCAGAGTGTTGCATAGGAGAGGGTCACAGAACTATGAATTAGTAATTCCAAGCTTTTTATCCAAGCTACGGTGGAGTACACCATATGTGATATCCATTAGGGACTTCTTTACACAGCCTTCCCACTGACTGAGCGCATACCTCCCTGACCTGAGAACTGGCTGTCAGCTCACCAGATACCTCAGCTGAAAAACTTCAAGCCTGAAAAAATGAGCCATAACAATTTTAAACTGTATATATTCAACTGTATTCCTAAATACAGTAGTTAATTATATTGTCCTATTATGTATGTGGATATCAAAGGCAAGACACTTGTTCCACTTACCCTGGACTTATGAAATGAGAAGCAGTACATCTCATCTCTCCCTTCCATGCCATATTGTCTTTATCCTTCGGTGCTGGAAGGATAGATGACTTATCCCTAAAATCCTCATAGATATGCAAAATTGAACAGCTGAACATTTCCAAAACCAGGTTTAAACATCAGTGACAACAGGATAAGTTAGTCTTTTGGGTTTTGATTTTTTTTTGCAGGGGGCTGGGCGTCTCAGGAACATTTACCAAATAACCCAACATGCCCTTCTAAGAATGTAGTATGTACGTGGCAAAACTGCGTATCCACTGCATACACTGAAAGAATTTACATTCTAGAGTTCACAGTACTCAGCATGGAAAATGTCTGCAGTTAAAGTGTGAAGGTAACTTTTATTCTGTATCTTCATCAATCAAAATAAAGAACTGAAAGTTCTGCTGCTTGTTTTCTCAGAAAATCTCTACATGTTTTGTCACATATTTCTTGTAAACCTGTACAAGTAGTAGATTATTCATTCAATAACTGAACAAAGATAGAAAACAGGTCAGGTAGAACTGAAATATTTCTTCCAGTCCAACACAAATGTTTTTATCTGAAAAGGGGAACATTATTTCTTTTGCTATATTTACTTCTGTGGGGTTTTTTTCCCATTTTGGAATGCCAGTTAAAAAAAAAGTCCACGTTTTTTTTGCAGCTTTGAAATAAAACATTTTGACTTTTCGAAAACAAACCTTACATTAAAATGTCAATGCAAAACACAGTTATTTCTGATTCTTTTCTTTTCCTTTTTTTTTCGGATGAAATTATCTGTTGAGTTTGACTTGAAAGTTTTAAGACTGAAACAGCTTTTTGTGGCAAATTTACTATTAAAAATGTCACCATCTGTACTCATGGTAAACACTCAATGTAGTTAGATTCTTAGCTTTGAACTACCATTGCTGAAAATAAATCTATAGATTAGTAGAGTCATAGAATACTTTTACTTGGAAAAGGTCTTTAAGATCACTGAGTCCAACCATTGACTCAGCCATACCAAGTCAGCTGATAAGCCACGTCCCTCAGCACAGCATCTACTCGTCTTTTAAACACCTCCAGGGTTGGTGACTCAACCACTTCCCTGGGCAGCCTGTTCCAATGCCTGACAACCCTTTCAGTGAAGAAATTCCTGCTAATGTCCAGCCTAAATCTTCCTGGTGCAACTTGAAGACATTTCCTCTCGTCCTATCACTAGCTACTAAGGAGAAGAGACCAAGTCTCACCCCACTACAACCTCCTTTCAAGTAGTTGTAGAGAGCAATAAGGTCTCCTCTCAGCCTTCTTGTGTCCAGGCTAAACAACCCCAGTTCCCTCAGCCACTCCTCAGAAGGCTTGTTCTTCAGACCTTTCACCAGCTTCATTGCCCTTCTCTGGACATGCTCTAGTACCCCAAATGTGTCTCCTACAGTGATGAGCCCAAAACTGAACACAGGATTCAAGATGCAGCCTCACCAGTGCTGAGTACAGGGGGACGATCACTGCCCTGGTCCTGACGGCTGGGATGCCATTGGCTTTCTTGGCCATGTGGGCACAGTGTTGGCTTACATTCAGCCAGTTATCAATCAACACCCCCAGTTCCTTCTCCGCTGGGCAGCTCTCCAGCCACTATTTCCATGCCCATGTAAATTTTTTGTGTGCTGAAAAACAGAGTTTTGTTGCTGCCATGTCACTTAAAACCAAGTCAAAAAAATTCAAATTTTCTCCATTATCAAACAACTCCTTATATATTTCAGAAAGATCATAAAATGTTTATTAATTTCAGCAGACTGCTTCTAGAACAAGATAAATTGTCAAACTGTACAGCTAAACCCACAAAAAAAATATCATCACCTTGTAGGATCAGCTCTTTTTGTTTGGTTAGCTTTCCTGACACTAGTAAAGAAGCAAACTTATGATTTTATTTGCTCTATAGCAGTAACTTTGGAGCAAGGGAAGTTGTGCTTTAACTTGAGCAACCCCTAAAGTGACATCAGAAAATTACACCTTTCCTTTATTAAGGGTTTTTAAGTCTACAATGAACTTAAGAAGATGATTATCATGAGCTTTTACAAAATGAAATTAGTAGGCGATCAGACTACTTTCACTAAAACATGTTTTGTTCCTCGCAATCACTGTATAATTTCATCAGAATGCAGACGTAGAAAGGTAACAGGAATGTTCCAAATGCAATTCCTTCTCAGTGGTGTTTTCGTAAAAAAAAATGTTAGAAGTTTTGTCAAAGGCATGATGAAAATACATCACGAAATTCACAGGTAAAGTTTCAAGTGATATATATGCATAGCACTTTATTTTGATTGTATGTAAAATGTGAATATATCTCTGATATAAAAACCTACCAAGAAATAGCACTGGAGGTTCTCATGTATTAGTGAATTGTGAAGAACTGAAAACAATACATCTACATGGTTCCCTTCTATGAAGCCTTTAAGACCATATTGTCACTGATGCCAATATTCATTTTTTTGAGACTCTGGTAAACAGGAGGCATGTATTACTTTTTAGAGATTAACACATTCTCATAGTTTCAGTTAAAGGAAGTCTTTTAAGTGCGTGAATATAAAATAACAAAACAAAAGAAAATCTTTATTATAATTAACAACTTACCACTTTTAAGCTTGTCTCTCAGTTTATTGTGCCTAATTCACCTCTTAAGAGTAATTTCAAACACTGCAGCTGGGATGTGGTTTGGTTTTTTTTCTCTTCTGTGGATTCCAAAAATTACCACTGAGCTAGCAGACTTCTGTGCTGCCTTGAAAAGGTTATATATGACAGGTTATTATGTCCTGTTAAAGAGACCTGTTTTATCACAGGGGTGACCTACGGGATAGCAACATGCATTGTACTCTACAGCTTAACTGAAATCCTTACTAAATTATAATTTTATATCCATCTGTACAGTTGCATGCGATTCATACATTCTCACTTCTTAATCTCCTAACAAAAAGGTCCTGGTTTTTCACGTTCTTTCACGAAATCGCAGAATCACAGAATGTCAGGGGTTGGAAGAGACCTCAAAAGATCATCTAGTCCAGCCCCCCTGCCAGAGCAGGACCACCTACAGTAGGTCACACAGGAACGCATCCAGGCGGGTTTTGAATGTCTCCAGAGAAGGAGACTCCACAACCTCCCTGGGCACCCTGTGCCAGGGCTCTGTCACCCTCACTGTGAATAAGTTTTTTCTAATGTTTTTGTGGAACCTCCTATGTTCCAGCTTGTATCTATTGCCCCTTGTCCTGTCATTGAACATTGAAAAGAGCCTGGTTCCATCCTCCTGACAGTCCCCCTTGACATATTTATAAACATTAATGAGGTCACCCCTCAGTCTCCTCTGAGCTAAAGACACCCAGCTCCTTCAGCTTTTCCTCATCAGGGAGATGTTCCACTCACTTCATCACCTTTTGACTCTGCGCTGGACTCTCTCAAGCAGCTACCTCTCCCAGTTTCAAAGAAATAAGACCTAAGAGCAGCAGAGTAAACCAGATCTCCCTTATCATAGAATCATAGAATGGTTTGGGTTTGAAGGGACCTTAAAGATCATCTGGTTCCAACTCCCTTGTCATGGGCAGGGACATCTTCCACTAGACCAGGTTGCTCAAATCCCAGTCTAGCTGGCCTTGAACACTTCCAGGGAAGGGACATCCACAACTTCTCTGGGCAACCTGTTCCAGTGCCTCAGCACCCTCACAGTGAAGATTTTCTTCCAATGCTTTCAGTTGTGTTGTGAAATTCTTATGTCTAATAAGGTGTTAGCTCCAATAGAAGCTTCTGCTGTGGAAATTTAATATTTTGTCTCTCTGTTACTCTGCTATTCTTCATACTTCCCAATATTAAGTCACTGGTATATCTAATACCAGATAATTTCATGCTGTATCTTTCCTCTATTTGGTTACCTCTTTTCATGGAAGTCATAGGAACTCCTTTTCAACCACTCACCTCTCAGACTTGATTAATAAGGAAAAGAAAATCAAAGAACAGTATAAAAGTTAGTATCATGGCCTGATACAGTATTTTATTTAGCAAACATAAACCCACTTTTTTTTTTTTTCTTTTCCTATTACAATATCCTTCTCTTTTTCTGTCTCTAAAAGCTTTATGTTATAGGACTTATAGCATGAGCATGTTAGTGTTTCTGCCATTTTGCTCACCAAATTCAGTACTTAGATTTATCTACAAAGCTATAAGCCATTTCTAAAACATTAATTTCATTAAGTATAAGTTGTATTTCCCTTTCCATTGTCGACATGCCTATTTTTCAAACTTAGATTTTAACATCTGTCTGTCTTTCCAGATCTATTCCGGAATGCCTTACAGCTTTGTCTTGATTTTATTGTCCAGAGTAATGGTATGACATGTGCAGATTTCCCTGTGCCTGGCCAGCTATTTCCTTAAACAATTACAGTATTTCTATTCCCATAGCCGAGTCTAGGACAGATTTCAAAATGTGTATAAATTTTCTCTGGTTCAAGTTGTCTCAGAATAACCTTAGCTTCACTATTCTATTCATCTCTCAATTGTTTTGATCACTTAGATTCTGACCTTCCCTAGTATTTTATTTTCAGGAATATCTTCTTTCCTTAGTGTTTTAGAGTGAATAGGACTTTGTCAAAGTTATTTAGTAGGTACAAATAAATGACTTCAGCCTCTTTTTTTTACACTTGTTACTAATTTACTGACACTATCAGGGATTCCATTAAGTTAAAAGGAACCTGTTTTTCCCTTACAGAAGCTATTCCTGTTTGTTTCAATTCCATTACATTTATCTCATTAAAAGTATCTGGCACAGATTTTCTGATGTGTAATTCCCAAGACCATCCTTAGTGCTTCTTAAAAGACAGATAAACATTTGCTGCGATCCAGTTCTCTGAGTGGAACTGCACATTTTTATAAACCACCCATCAGCTGTCTTATTCTATATAATTAATACTATCTGTAAGAAAGAAAGATTTTTATCTACTTTTTCATTTTTGCTAATATAGAACACTGCCAACTCGTAAAAATCTAGAGTTAAGTTACCCCAACTACAAATTTACTTATATCTCTGGAAAACAGACTGTATTAAGCAGATACAGTTGTTTGCTTCTAGGACCAGGTTTTGTCCCTGATGCACATCCAGACAGTGGTTTGGACCCGTGCAACTCTCCAAATCTGTGGAAGTGCCACTGCCACTGGTTAGTACAAGGCTATGAGAAGACAGTGATGACAAGTGGGTGGTAGATTTCCACCCTATGGCCCTAACACTTCAGAAAAATAGATGGAACTGGGTGAAAACCAGCATGAATACAGAGGGTCAACATGGTCTGGCACTGCACCAACACTAACTAGTGCCTTCACAATGTTAGCAGTGCAAATGCTGTTGTCCGATGCCTCCAGCACTTTCCCCACTTTTATTCGTGGTGTAATATTTGCAGGAAGAGTGTGAAGTGTGAGCGACAGGGTATTATTTCCTGTCTTCTCCATCTCTTTAATTCTTCCTCAAATGTTCATTTTTGCCCCGGACTCAGCCACAAGATGCAGCTGCCCAGGTAGCCACTGCACCCTTCAACAGGTGAATCTTCTTCTTTCCCACAAACAGATGTCAAAGCAGTCATTCGGGAGACCATATGTCTTCCAGGGAAAGGGAAGCTGAGAAAGACACTGCCTACCCAAGCAAAAAGGAATTCTGAGAGAAGAAAAAGCATTTCCAGAGTATAAGGACTGTTCGCAAATTCTGCGTTTTGACATTCCATAAACTGTTGCCCTAATGATTTTCGGTTTTATAAAGCAAACTGTTAACTTATTTCTCCTTAAAAATATCTTTTCACAGGTTAAAATGTCACTGCAGCTCCCAAGACATTGCCAGAGAACACAACTACAGCACAGCACGATGTCCTCCACCAGCACTCCCAGAAGGCAGAGAGTGTCAGAACACGAAACCTAAATACCCTAATAAATAAAATTTTGGAGAATTTGGATTAGACTGTCTACCTACTCTAAATCTTCAATATCATACCTACTAGACCAACAAATAACATCAGAAAGAGTTTGTAAGAAAAGACGTGGAGCTAGATGCTCCTGTGAGCAAAAGGTCCTCACAAGGATCAGCCAAAGACTGTTATCCTGTATCTCAAGCCTCTTAATGAAGCATTCAGTCTACCACAATTAAGAAAACTCATTTATACTAACCATTATGATGAAACTTATCTTGAAAACACCATATAATTCAAAGTATAGTAACACTCATCAACTCCGTTCAACACGTGGAGAATTAAATCAAGGACATTAATTAATTAACACATTAAGTAAGCTGTGGTGTGTTAGTTAGAGGGTTAATTTCTGCATTGAACAGTCATGGCAAATTCTTACTGTTTAGGACTCTTTAGTTAAAAATGGACTCTTTGCAGAACCATTTTCAATTAACATCAAGGGTTGTTTTCTTTCCAAAATGTGCATATTTAACTGTGTGTTTCTCACTCAGTGAGATCCAAAGCATCAGCAAAGTGCTAATGAGAAAAAGCCAACAAATGTAACAAGACAGCACTGGTCTATAATTCAGCCTTGAGATATGATCATCTATAGCTAAAGAAATTACAAGGGAATTATACAATAGTTAAAAACTAGATATAATTTTATTATCATAGGTAGGTTAGTAGATAAAATTTTAGTATACACAGGGATTCCTATTAATTCCTGTTCATGTGTATTGGTTTTAGTCTAAGAAGCTATGTGGTAGCACAAAATTTAAACTTTTCCTTGCCTGTCTTGCGCTTAGGACAATGGAACCCTGCACTACAATCACAGCCCCTGGATAATACTATAACCTAAATTATCGTGATCATAATTCAGATTGAATTAAGAGGCTTGGAAAGAATATGCATCTAGGGAGGAATCTCCAGACCAGTCTTGCTTAGATCATTACTGATGGCTATAATGAGAAGGGCAGTGGAATATTTGCTTTGATGTATTCAGGGGCCTATAAGGACTGCACTAATAACCTGGTCAATAATCTTGATGTAGCAAAGAAAAGACAATATCTGAGCTGTGCTACAGGAGGATGACTCCAAGAATGGATGAATTTCATCGTCTCCCACACCTCTCATTTTATTATCAGATGAGATTCTCAAAAATAATTTAAAAGAGTTGGTGGCTTACAGTCCTTTGAAAATCAAAGGGAGCTGTATCCCTGCTTAAATTAGGCTGAAACCTACTTTTCCCAAAAGCCTGAGTATAAAAGAATCCAGCTTTTCAAGATTATGTATAAACACAGCTGTCATCCCTGGGTTTAGCAGTGTTTGGGAAAATTTTGTACTCATCCACCCACACATGATCTCACTGAAGTCTGCAGAGAGTTCACCCGCAGACGAGTGTGACCCACCGTGTTGGTACCTACAGTGGTGGAGCAAGACTAACAACCCCCAAGTTTCAGTCAGGTAAGTCCAGTAAGAATCATCTGGAGGCTGCTATTTCTGTTAAGGCTTCTTCCTCTGTAATCCCCAGTGGCAATGCAATGAGCAGTTACTATATGGGCTCAGCCTCCTTTGAATATTAAATTACTGAAGTTCAGAAGAATTTAATTAGTACCTCACCTACTTACCATCTTCCAGTGATGCCTCTGCTACAATTATGGTACTCCATTACAAGCAGTTTCAGCTTAATTGAATAACTTGAGTAAAGCCTGGGTTCCAATTGCCAGAATTATCTGTATTAAGATAGCTATAACTGAGCTAAAAACCAGAAAAGGTGAGATGATCTCTGTGCATGCTGTGATACCAGGTTTATGGCAGATACTCTAGTTTATTCACCCCTAATCTTACCATACTGTCAAAAGAAATATGTTTAAGTAGCATTGAAGAGATACCAATGGTCTGGGTGTGAGCAGCTAAAGAATTACAAAGTTAAATCAAGCTGCCAGGTAGCAAAATATTTTAAAATTTAAAATATCCTCAAATACCTTCCTTATTTCAACAGTTTGTACCTCTTTCCCTCTGGCTGCATTTACCTATGTGAACTGACTGCCAACCTCCTTTCTTGTGGTTCCTCACACTCAAGTATTTGTAAAATACATTTTCCTACAAAAATCTTGTCCTAGAAGCTAGAAATGAAGAAACTCTCATAGACAGTGAGACCGAGACAGAAAAAGAACAACGGGTCAAAGCTGGGACTGCATGTTCCTCAGGATGTTTCTCTACCCTGGTGCATTTCATGTAGTTCCAAACCCTCTCAGATCCCCCCCAGTTTGAGATAATGACCTGGTGTAAGAGCTCAGCTGCTGAGTCCTTGCGTGTTGGTAAGAGGGAAAAGCATGGTGATAAAGTCAAGATATGAGAAGCTATGGAAAGCCATAGATGTACATTTCTGACAACTCTGTCGCCCGGTTGAGTACATAGAATTTCTATGTCATTCTGGTCTGAAAGATAAATCTGTGCTGAGAAACACATCTGTCCTGCTTCTCTGCAGCTACACTGTAAAAAGCTTTTTACTCTGCAGTTCTCCAAATGAGGAAGCTATGGCCCCGAAGCACAGGCACGCACAGTCCTCCAAAGGCATAAATGTGGAAATTCCCAGAACATAAAGTGCCGAAGGAGAATAAGGGAAGCAAATTAAGTTTTCCAAATGAATCCCAACACTTTGCTTTTATTAATAGCAATAATAGTCTGACATACTGATGCTCTACCACTCTCCTTAACACTTTTTGTCTGCTGTATAGAAACACAAATACTGACATGATGCTCTGCCTGCTTGGTAGTTGCCTTTTCCTACACGTGGAGCTCTATTTCTTTATTTCTTTGAAATACAAATGTCTGGTAGTCCTTTTGGCCTAAAGTTCACTACAGAGAGAGGCTTAAATTTCACTAATCTTAGTATCTTTAGGAGAGTGTAAGTAAATAGCACTTCCAGAAATGGAAACTTATCTTGGCTATTTCAACTAAGATTGCTTAGCCAATTTTTCATTCTCTGACATTACAGCTATTAGCAAAGTATAAGCAATGCAGAAACACCCCTGTCTGCACTTGACTGTATTCATTCCCATCTGCCTTAAGTAAATAACAAATCTCTAAGACACTGAAAAAAACACCCTACAAAACCCAACCCTTTTCAAAACAGAATTAAAATTATTAAATAAAAAAAATACTGATAATCGGGAAATTTCTGATTCAGTTCAGATCTACTCAGTTTGTAGACTTGCTGCAAAATAGTAATGGAATCTAACTGCCTAAAGACTGCTAAAGAGGAAACAGTAGCAATTTGAGTCTGGAACTGGATGCAAGGGCAGTCTTCAGAAGTTGGTTGTCGACGTTAACAGTCCTAGAGCGTTAAGTTGTCAACTTTGAGCTATTTCGGCCAATTCCAGGTAATTAATCTGAGTCTTTACACTCGCATGCTATGTACTATCACTATTTCCTTGCTTGACATTTGCTCATCTGCTGATGAAAGACACAATTCGTGACACTGACTTCAAAGTAGAAATTTCTGTGTTTGTTGAAAACACCATTACTGGTTTCAGCCTTTCCAATGTCATGTCATCAATTATAATAATTTCATTAAGTTCATTATCAGATTTAGTGATTTTTTTTATTTGGAAACACAAACTTTGACGACTAAGGGCTGATTAAATCCAACACATCAGTCCAGGCAGATGTTTATTATAACTGTAGCTGAAGGGAGGCTTTGAAAAAATCAGCTATGTACATTTTACTTCAGAATCTGGTCATTTTCTGCATAACACTTTAACCTAAAAAGCTAACTTCTAGCTCTTACGTATGTGAAAGCTACTTTTTGTCCACATTTGGAAGACAACAGATGCAATTCAGTGTGCTTGAGTCTGTTGGTAGAAAAAAATCAATTGCATTTACTGTGGCTCAGAGTTTCTGTAAGTCTTAGCGGAATAAAAGCCGGCCAGAGTGCTGCCATTTCAGCGAGCGGCCGTGATCCACCAGATTTGATAACATTCAGCTGCATTTCGTATTGCTTTTTGCTTGGGGAGAAGAAAACCCACCTTCTAGTAGCAAAAATAGTAGCACAAACTATTCACAAAGACCATGTATGACATAGGGGAGACAGGGAAAACCGTGTCTCCTGTTCTCAAAAGAAAATAATCAATAATAGCACAAATGTCTTGAACAAGAAGGGCATCAGTCATTACACATTAACAGCTACCTGGTACAGACTTGTACTTTGTGAGTGGCTTGCGGTATTAACAAGATCCATGTGCAGGTTTATAACAGAAATGTTTATAACAGAAAAGTAAGGAAGAAATATCTAAAGGAGAAATACAAGAATGGATCCTGAAGGTGATTCAGAATAAGTAACGAGAAAAGGTACACTGATTAACTGCGAAACACAATAGGACAAAAATGGAAAAGACAGCAAAAAGCACTGTGGGAAATCAAGTCAGCAAACAGTGCAGATCTTAAAAAGTCACCTGAGTCATCAAGCCTGCTGACTATTTCTTGACATTTTCCCCAATTGCATCAGCTTCAGTAGCAATACCGTTTTTAAAAGATTATTAGAAAGCAAGTAACAAGATCTGCTGAAATAGATATGTTGAAAGGAACCAAATGGCAAAAGGGTTTTCCATTTAAACATCTTTCTGAGAAATCTCAATTACCTATTAATTCCAAGCTGTTACACAACAATAATGTCTAAAACACCTATTTAAACTTGATTATTGAAAAGAGTTGGGAAATAATAGCCAGTTCAGAAAGACTTTTTTTTTTCTTTTAAATGTCAAAATTCTGGTTTTTTCACAGTTCCACAGTCCACAAAATTGCATTGCATCAAGACAAAACAAGAGCCGCGAGAAATAGGAGTTTAAAAAGGAAGCACTCTGAAAACAAATGTGTATTAGCTTAAGTACTTCTTAGTCAGGCTGCCGAGATATTCTTCTATAATTTCTGACCAAACAGATTCTGTCCTCTTCATCCTGGAGGCTGCACCCACCCGCAGCTTCTGGAGCTGCAAAGTTCTGCTTTGTACTTTCTTCTACACCTGATACTGACGAAAACCAGAACTTTTTTGATGTGTCACATCATTGGACGTAAAAATGCATATATCTTCTACTGAGTGAGTGAATTATCAGGATATTCCTCAGCAGGAAGGTATTACGGCAGTTTAATGCTTCATTTAAAATGTAGAGTACATTCCCAGGTGTCACTAGTAGCTGAGGGCTGACAGAAGGGCGTTTCAGCTACCGAGCTTATGGAAACGAGTGGTGTTAAACCTGCCTGACATCTCTGAGAAAAATCCCTCCTGCTACAGCCTGACTAATGATGCCAAGGTGCTTTATTGCACTTTTCATCAGCAGGTCACAAAACACTTTGGAAAGGCAGCAAACTTCATTACAGATCCTTGACAAACAGACTGATACTCTTGCACTCCTGGACTCAAAGAAAGGAACGGAGAGAACACACAAAGCTTATGTTTGTAGCAGCTAGTAGTGATTACATGGGTTTAGTGGATATATTTCATTTATTTCAGCTGGGATAAAAAAAATACCTTTATAATAGTACATCTCTCTCTGTTTATCTTACATTCTGAGTCTTTCACAGGCCCAGCACACCAAGGTAAAAATAGCTCAATGAATTACAGAGAAGCAAGGAGTAACTAGTACTATGTGAAACATTACAAAAGGACAAGGGAAAACCAGGATTCCTAGACTCTCTCATTATCTTGTTTATAAGTGACAGACGTGGCCAGAAATATTTGCAATATATCAATTATTTATTTTTTATATTTCAAAAAATAAGACTCAAGAGCAAGACTATCCTTAAAGAGAAATCTATCTGAAAAGAATAAAACAACTAATTAATACTAATGGATAAAGCACCCAGTAGATTAAGAACAGAGAAAGTCTCCTGGAACAGGAATTCAGATTAACACTTGAAAAGACTTTCTCTACCTAGGAGGCCCCTATAAAGTAAACAATGTCCATAGCCTGAAAATATTTTTCAAATTCCTTTGAAAATTCCTTGCTTTATTCTTCAGGCAAATCTAACAACATATAATGGGCTAGCAGATAATGTCAGAATTTGCTTTGCTTGTGTCCATCAGAGGCCATCATTTATTTTGCCAAAAAAATAAGGGATTGCAATGCCCGAGGTTTACCTAAAATTGATGGTATTTCTCCAATTAAATCACCCACTGACAGAAGCAATTTTATCCGATTTCTTTTTAGCTAGAAAGATAACAAGATACTGTCTGCAACAACATAAATCATGTGGAAAGCCATCAGTCAAAAATCCAAAGCCAAAAAAAACCAAGCCCACAGAACAACGGACTTAGCTATGATGAGAAAACCTAAAACCTATTCTTCATTAGTACCGATTCTTCACTGTAACGTTCAAGTTTTTTCACCATTTTAGAATTTTCTTTAAGGACAGCAACTGAAAAACTGGAAGACTCTCCTGCCCATGTGAAACTGAGACAAAAAATATTCTTCAGAATACTAATTTATAAGCTGCTTATTTTGCCTTGAAACATAAGGAAATACAATAAAAATTCAGAGCACTTTTGCCACTTCTGTAAGAGCAGGAACAAGCATTTGTGCGTTTCCTTTGTCTCTTTCTAATCCGAATGCATTTTTATATTAAAAAACATAGATCACAGTTGCAGATCTATGATATATGCTTATCTTCTGTCACAGTAAGATATAAGAGAAAAGCAGTACATGATTAAACATGTAACAAGTGTTGTATCTTAATGAAGCAACCTACTGAATATTCAGTGGAATTCACTAACGGATACAGACCGCAGTATGGGGCTTTGCCAATAACTGCATATTAAAAAGGAAAGAGGGGGAAAAAAAAGACAAAAGAAAACACAACCCCAAACCACAAAAGCTAGGATGCTACCAGGGCAGAGTCAAAAGTAAGATTATAAGATCATTGCTACTGGGCTGAGCCACCCTGGGGCTAAAAAACTGCTTCATGCAGATTAGTCGTACTTATGAAATGTAGTGAGTGTAAGCAAAGAAAAGGATGCAAGATTAAATTTTAGATGGCTTGCTAATATATCCATGCATACATTAATATGTCCTCCATATAACCCCAATTAATTTTGCAACTGCAAGAGAAAACTTCAGACTTCTGTTCCTGACATGTAACAAAGCATCAGCCTCTCACAGTCCTCCACAGCTCTTAAGAGCCTCTGAAAAGCAGCATCTCAGCTCTGGAAGAACAGCCTGTGCTATGGCACAGCCTCAAACATTTGTCACACCTCAGCAACAGAAATTAAACTAAGTTTGACCTCATCTTGTTCTCTTCTGTATCTGAACTTCACCTCTAAAGTAGGGTTGTTCCCCAGTAATAGGAACTAGGGATGTTCAGCAGCTCTGGAAAAATAAATGGGGTTTCTTGTCACAGTCAGATCACCCTCCCTCCCACCCCAATATTTTGACCTTATTTATTTATCCACGTTGTCTTAGGACTCCATTTTTATCAAAGTCAGTGTTAATTTATGAAATAAACAGCTCTTACCTAATCTACATTTCTGGACACAAAAAATTACTCTTTATGACAGTTTCCAGGAAACTCAGGCTAAGACATTTTTCACAGATTAATTAATCATACAGGCTCATCCTCAGAGCCTCCTTCCCCATCTCTGTTAATTTGTCAGAGAAGCACGACGACCACTGTAGTGAGGTCTGACTCACCCTTGGTCAAGGAAGGCTTCGGAGATGACAAAAAAGCTGTTTCATGAAAGACAGAGAAGGGGGAGTGCCAGATTCCAGGAGCCTTCACAGGAATGACCTTCCTGCATCCAGGTGGATGAAAAGAAGGATGATGGGCAGGCAAAGGTCACTCTACACACACACCAGAAGACCGGAGTTGGAAAAGAGAGAGATCTGGCTTGGAGCAGGAGGAAAAAAAAAAAAAAAAAAAAGTGTCTTTTCCTCACTTCACTAAGAGAATCTCGAGCAACGGGTAAGATAGGGGCTTTTGCCATCATCAAGAACAAATGGAATCAATGTGCTGTCGTGATGGGAGAAGCAAATCTCCTTCTTCTGAAAAGCAATTTGCACAAATGTCAATTCATGTATAACGTTAATTTTGGAGACTGCTGAGCAAATGAATTGCCCATTTGCTCCATGTGGAGATGGTTTTTCCCCTCTCTCCACTGGAAAGTCATTCCATCAATCCTGACTTTCTGTGAGCTGTCAGCAAGCCTGCTGAGCTGCAGGACAGCAGCCTGGGACAGAAGGAAAAAGACAAATATCCAGAGCAGCTCCTTCCCTTCTAGAAAGTCCCCCCTCCATCAAAAAGGAGGAAACTGAAGAGGTTTCTTAAATTCCTTGTTTAAAAATAACTTAGGCTAAGATAATAGCAGTAATTTCCCTGGCTACTTGATTTTGCACAACTGTCATTGATGCTTGCACTGAAATCTTACATTAAATTAGGAGATGGAGATATTTGGAACAACCCGACATTTAAAATGTTCATGCAACCAAGGAGATGCAAGATCCTTATATAGATTTTTACTTCTAAGCTTATCTAAGGAAGGTGGACTATGCCTTTTTCTTTTTCCTTTTTTTTTTCTAAAAAATAAAGAAAAAGAAAAAAGAAATCTAACGTCATAATAATGCTAATAAGGTTCATTTAGAAGCCACAGTTATCATTCATTTAATGAACACAGATTAGCTGTATTCCTAGGAGGAAGGGGAAGAGAGGTACATTTAATTTAGAGACAGAACTTGCATGTCTGAATCTCAGGTACAGTTGTGTTGTACTCGGATTCCCCAACACACCAGGGATTCAGAAGACAGCTAATTTCTAACTAGACATTTGTACCGAATTAGCACTTTCTAAGCCATATAGGAACCCTCATGTCACTGAAGCTTTAGAGCTGTAGATCAGAGGATTCTGAGCTTATGGCACCATCTAGTGTCAAACAAGGGAAAGTGCAAGAGAATTATTTCAAACCATTACATTACACACTTTTTGATCTAACAGATTAATAAAACACAATTCTATCACCTCCATAAGAGCATTTATCATCTTAATATGGCAGCCCTCTCTTTGACAAAACTTCTAGAGTGTTAGCATTTTCCCAAATGTTAATACCGTCAAGTAACAACTTCCTTTACAACTTCAGTGCTTGACATTCAAAGTTGCTGAAGCTGTTGTACATTTTTTTTCTCCACACTAATAAGTAGATCAACCTTTAACAGAAGTTATCAGCTTTCTAAAATTCATCATTTTCCATAACTGAGTTGAGTTTACAGGAAATGCTACAGGAAAGCAAACTTAATGTAAAAAATCTGTAAGTCACAAAAGTAAAATTCACAGTGAGAAGAGGGTCTAGTTTTCAGCATAACTATTTTTGCTCATTAATGTCTTCTGAAAAGAAAGCCATCTGGGTAATACACACTAGATTTTAGGTCCCTGAAAGACAACAAGACATGTCGGTCACCAACATCAGAAAACCTACTGGCGTTCCTAAATACTATTTATCATCATCAGTATCTGAGTGTCTCAAAGAGATTTTTCAGAATGTCTGTAGAAGAGATTTCTCATTATTCAGCACAGAAAACTAGTGTAAGGTCATTTAAAGAAAATTCTTTTTACATTTTAGTATCTAAAAAACCCAATTCTGAAGTAACCAATATCAATGAGCTCCACTAGGATATTTCTGAACTATATCAAGCCAAATAATCTGAAATGTGAAATTACAGCTGAGTTCTTTAACCATTTGTACACAGCATCTTGATATCAAATTTAAAATGCATCTGTTCTATGCAATGTGGACCATATCGGGCATTTAGAATGACACCTATTAAAAGAGATGGGTTGAATCCTTCCATCCTGACTGTTAGAAAGTCTTTCAAGAATCCCTGGAATGTTTTACTAGGAGGAGTACACAGGGATATACACAGACCCATTGGTTCTCTGCCTAAACTTCAACCACCCACAAAATTTGTAACTGTAGTGGTGCAGGTCTGTGCTCAGGCTGTCAGGCTGGCTTATGGTTGCAACAGAGATGTTCACTGGAAATTTGGGAGCACAAGCGAGGTGATGGTAGCAAGCACCTTACTTGTACAGATGACTGCATGGTCTTTGCAGACTTCTTTCCAAATGAACACAATTGTATGGAAAAAACAGATTCTTTCCTCTGCCAAAATCAAGTCACTTCAGAAAAATGACTTGATTAAGATGGATACGTGACTTGGCCTTGGGATCTCACTTTGGTTCCAATTCATTTTAACTAGATTATTTTTACGCTCAAACATTTTTCTTTTATGATACTGCTTGGAACATAAAAATATTGGACAAATCACCCTGTCATCGAGGTATGTTGCAGCCACTAAACACAAAAGACTGGCTCGGAAACTCTTTGAGAGGTGTACCTTGGTGTACCGTGGTGCTGCAGATCCCGCTGTGGAATTCGGGCAGCGAAATGCAGAGTCAGGCAGTGATTTCCCCCCACTCAGTCAGACACCTCCCCGCTCGCACAACGTGCTTGCTGGCTGCCTGGCTGCTCAGACAGACAGTCCTAGTGACACGCAGGAGGTGATGTGATCCCTCTGGGTACAAGCAAACTCGTGACTTTGATTTGCACACATCTTCCCTTTGCGCCAAATGCTCTGACCTGTATTCAGAGAACTGGGGCAGAACAAGTCAACCTTCCCAGTACAAACAGCTCTCGGTGGATTTCCCTGGCAGCTTCACCCCACTGCAGTTAGCGGTGTCTTCTCACTCTTAAGAAGCTGACAGGCTGTGTTTGGACCCCAACATTTGTTATACATCCTCGGAGTGGGATTCCAACAGTTTCACCTCTCATGCAAGGCAACAATATATTTAAATTGCAGGCACCCTTATCCAGCCAGTCTTTATAAAACGGTATTTTACCTTTCCCTAAGAAGATACGCTGTGGGTTGAGAGGCAGTATGCCTCAGACTTAGCCATGATTTGGCACAGCCATATTTACACAGCACTGCTGAGAAGAGAGCAGAATCCTTAATGAAATCAGACTATAGGACAGGAAGTCTATAATTCAAGACAACAACCAGTTCTGATTGGATTTTGGAGAGTTTGGAGTGCCATTTCTCAGCTATGTGACAAAATCTCTGTGACAAAATCGCTGTGACAAAAATCTCTTAAACAGGTATTTCAGTCAATTCCCAGAAACAAAAGTGAAACCAAAAAAAAAGTATTTCAGATAGGAAGAATATCATACTGCCATGAGTTCTTGCAGGAGGTTTACTCCAGACTCCTGAGCTATTTCTCTAATGAAGGTTAAAAGACAGGACATAGACTGCAGGAGAAAGAAAGCAGGAACTTCAAAGCCGTCTGAAGAGACAAATTACTAAATTTAGACTAAGTGCCAGGCATGAGACACTATTAAGCGGCAGACATGAGAAAATGTGAATCTGAAGGAAAGAAGGGAAAGGGACAGAGTCAAAGACAGAAATACTTAGGCTGAGGAAAGAACTTGCAGAAGACACTGGCTTCCAAGAGGAAATACTATATAGCTCCTCTCCTCCTGGTCCCTCCCGGTGTCCAGCTCATGTATGTTCACAACATTCATTTAAATAATTTTTAAGTACTGTGCTTGAGTGTAGTATTTATGTTACCTTTAAAAGGACTGTTTTATGATAATAATAATAAAAATACTATATTTATTTAAGGAGTTGCTTTTATTTTGAAAAGCTACTTTTTAAATTTGGAAAACAGCAGCAGACAACAATTTTCTGGTGCCACAAGAGCAAATTAGACTGGAAGCTGTTTTAAAGCAACTGTAGATGTTTGGGGATACACTTCACCTCACCTCACAATAGGCTTTTATCATCATTGCTACATTAGCAGCTTGGATCACACCCCCTGTCTGAGCATTAGGGCTGGGCAGGCCACTGAATGTTGAGAGATGCTCTGTAAACACCCTCCTTCCCCATAACAGGAAGGGAAATGGAATAAGGCAGAGAGACTTACGGATTGAAAAAATAAACCAAAACATCTTTAATAAAATAAAGCTGGTACTAATAAGGAAATAATAAAAATAATAAAAACAATGAACTATATGCAAATATATACAAAGCTGATATCGAACCAGACCCTTTTCCCCCAATATCAATCCCCACTGACGCTGCAGAGCAGCTGACACCAGAAAAATCCCAGGCTCAGCAGCAGAAGGGAGCTGGATACAGGGGCCAGAGTCAGGAACTCAGAATTGGGATCAAAGGCAGAAGATCAGAGAGTCCTCCTCGGATGCTGCCCACTGAAGAAGGGACCTTAACCCCTGTGGTTCCTCAGTTTTATACTGATTACAATGTACATAGAATGGAATACTGGTGTTGGTCACTTGTCCTGACTGCTGCTCACTGGAGGTGCAGCCTTTTACTTCCTTGTGACTCCTTTTACTTCCCAGCACGCCAAGTGTGGCACATCACCAGTGATCTTGGTCACTACAGGAGCAAGTATCAGCAAGAGCCTTTCTGCATCCCAATCCCTGGCAGTAGCTATAAACCTCAGGCGTTATCACTTCTAGTAGCAGCCACTGTCTGCAAAATAGGCTGCTAACTTCAGAAAGCCTCTTAGAAGAGACCGAGATGAAAAGTAAAAATCATTGTACATAATTGGCACTGTTTAGCTCAAACGAGGACACAGCCTTACTTGAAAGTCCCCAAAAATGAAGAAAAATGTCTATTTTTGACTTTCAGGAATAAGAAGTACCATTATAATCTTAACACACAAGGAGGCCGAGAGGAGCAGGAATGTTTCCCTTCCATCAAAAAATTGCTTTGTCTGTGATTGTCCAGTGAGTTTACACAGAGGCCACATGGAGGTAACACCTTCCAAACAACTAAATGGTTCTACGTCAGCATAAAAAGATACATCACTGCTTGATACTGTTGGCTTCTGATGTAGAAGTTAGGTAAGCAACCTGGAAAGCTGCTAAAGCATGAAAAGGGAAACAACATACAAACTACACACAGGAACAGCAGGAACCGAGGACAAAGACTAATTCATGTGGCTGCTCCATGAAGGCTCAATGAATACCAGCTGCATTTGCATCGATCTTTAATAATAACATTTCTTTTCACTTGTAACCATGATGTAATCACTCTGCTAGGCAAATGATGACCATTTCACAGGCTTCGAGCACCAGAAGGAGCAAAGCGTGTAAACCTTGTTTTCTGTTTAGTTGATTGCTGGAAGATAACTATTATCCAGAATATCACCACCTCTAGTAAAAAAATATTCTTCTTTTTCCCCTTTCCAGGACCAATAGAAAACAAAATAGCAAAACCGTCATCCTCCAGTCATTAGAGATTTTTTAGAAACATCTTCAAACTATTGCAGTCTTATTAAAAAGCAAATGTAATTATCCTGAGTGGATTAATTTTTAGTTGATATTCAGACTCACCATGGAGATAAACATTTTCTGCCCAGCAAAACAGGACACCAGAAAAGATACAGAAAAACCTTCCTTATTTTATAAATAGTTGCTTTAGCTAACGGAAAGATGTCTCTGCATCAATATGAATTGCAACAAAACCCACAGAAAACTGTAAGTGCTTGAGTAGTAAGCATCTGAATAGTGGCAAATGAGCTCCCTTTTCAGGCATAACTTATGACTTTGATGTAGCTTTTTGAGAGAAGCAAAAACTAGGAATCCATCAAATGGGTTACATTTACAGATTTATTTTTTTTTTCAATTTGAGAACACGAACAATCAGAAAGGGAAGTCTGCCATTCCAAAATCACTGTGATATTGAGGCCAAAACCCCACATTATTCCTTTCTCAGTGTACTGAAAAACAGGCTCATTTGCCAGAAATGATTTTTCCTCAAGCAAAAGTCTCACTCCAAGCAAAAACTCACATCTCAACACAAAGTTTTGCCAACTAAATCATTAGCTGTTACACCACAAAGAGCCTTAAAAACCCACCACAGGACAACCAATCTGCAATAAGACCTTTCAAAAAGCAGCTTGTCTGTACAACGTAACCAATTTCCAAAGCATTTCGTGCTACATGTTTTCACATATTTACAGACCAAAGGCAGAGTGAATATCAATCCTACCTTCAAAGGAGAAATGTGCGACTGTAAGACATATCCATGGACATTCTCTATTTGAGACAAGTTCTTCTCTGACACATGAACAAGCTCTGGGCCTCTCACTTCGTGGGTTAATCGAGGCAAAGTATGATCATGTGGAGCATCCTCATCTTGATAACGATATTTCTAGAGAAAAAAAGATAGCAAGGAAGAACAGATAAGCTTTGAGGAGGCAATGCACATGTGTTAATGTAAATATGGGATAACAAAGTATCAGACATCAGACAATATGATCCTTGGATGTCCTAATATGTTCTGGAGGCGATACCTCATTCATTTTTTAACATTTCATCAAAGACAGAAAATGTAGCATATCACACTGGTACACAAAACTTTCACCATTATATTGAAAAAAAGACATGCTGATCGGCTGAGCTGTATCATCAGCTCACATTTCATATCCCTGTTACTGAAATTCAGTCGATGAAGAACTCTCTAACACTCAATTTTAGTATTAGAACGCAGGTATTTCTTTATTGCATCCAGATGCATGGGGGGATAATTCTGCCTACCATGCATCCCGTATCTGTTACTTGTCCAAGCTTATATCCACCTGTTACGTACATAAGCTTTAGTTCTCCTGGAAAGATTATACATATTCATTCTATCTCTGAGAACTAATTATCATATAAGCATAGTTATTACGCATGAGGCCTGGATTTCTGAAAGGCTTCCCTGGAGGTCTTTGGTGATCTTCTGGTGATCCCTTGTGGCTGATGGAGAGGTGTCTTTTCCCAAATTTCCCATGCAATGTCTTATCTTTAGGCCATCTCTCTTCTTTGTGGAGTCCTTCTTGACTGGAGTCTGCTAATCTGTGCATTCCTCCAGGGAACAGCCACAGCTGATTGTCCTTGAAGACAGTTGATAGCCCTTGGTTGCCAAGGGCCCGTACAACAATTACCTTCTCTAGGGTGCCAGCCACAGTCTATGTCTTTCCTTGCATTCCTGCCCGAGGCCCATTTTACACATTTCTGTCTATAGTATGTAACATCCGCATGTTAATAACTCTGCATTTGTATAGCCTTTCTTTGTAAAATATTCAAGTCATTTTCCATTTAACACCATGCTCTCTGATGCACTTCTACAGAGCCACGGGTAGGCAGAAAATTTCTTTCCAGTGGTATTTTCCCCTTACCCTGAAGATGAGTTCAGGTGTGAGGTGTTCTAACTCCCCACTCCACAGAGAGGCAAGTTTAGAAAGAGAAGGCAAGTGGCTTGTCCAAGATCCAAAACAAAGCTTGGAAGAACAAGGAGTATAATACTAAAAATGAAATTAAATTACCAGATCTCTTCTTTAGCTGGAATCCTCTTCAAAAATGGACCATCCTCTTAGCTAACAAGCCCAGCTGTATCATGTGGTAGGACTGTTGGAGCCAGCTGTGTCTGGCAGGGACAGACCCAAGCTCTTCTCACAGAGGTTCCTGCCATCCCCCACTGCCAAAGCCTTGCCCTTTATATTTATACCTGACACACACAGGGACTGCTGTTTTGAGGGAGAAGACTACCAAAGGAATTCCTCTAGAGCATTACAGTGGTGGGAGATTTTGGAGGTTAAAATAGTTTACTTGTAGAACATTAGATTTAATTATGGGATTGAGTAAAATTATGATGTAATGAAACTTGTTTTGTTTTACAAGTGACATTGCTTAGCATGAGTAGCCAGCCTGTGGAGGTTTATCTAAGTTCTGAGGGGCTTAGGCTGAAGAAAGGCCAAGAAACCAATGTTAATTGAGAAAGATAAGATCAAGATATTGATATTGAGATAAAGAATGCCCACCTGGGGAGAGAGGAAGGATCCAGTGAAGAACAAGAAGACTCCAGACTCAAGAATTACCATAGGACTGAGTGATCCTGTGGAGGAATGTGAACTTGGATTGTAAGGGTATAATTGCCCAGGGATTTCTTTATTCAGAGTCTCTCTCCAAGGGTCCCAGCTTGAGCTGAAATAAACTCTGTGGCAGAACCCAGGGTCTCAACTCTTCTTTACAGCTGGTGCCTAATGCTGGATCCAGCTGCACCTAGACTCCTCTCCATGAGGAATTTTAGAAAGCAAGGGTGTCCAGTCTGAACCTGACTCTTCTGTAACAGGGATGTTGAGACCTTGTAGCAGGGAGCAGGAGGAGGAGAGTGGAGTGTAAGTTAGAAATGAGTTTGTAAGTCTGTGGCCATAAGAGAGGGGCAGATAGTGCCATTGTAAACGCTGACAGGACTGTGCTAAAACATTGAAATGAGCAAAATCAAAGACAGATTAATTTGGAAGGCCATGTAAGAAGTTTTAAGTTCAGGTAAACTTGCAAGGACATTGAGAAGCTCCTGCATTTCACTTTGACTGCTCAGCTCTGGGGTGCTATTTCTTTTCACTGACCCCTCCAAAGGAAATCATCCCAGTTTCTTCCTACCTTCACCCTCATGTATAAAAATGATTCAGCAGTTGTCAGTTATTCTCAGAATGCACACGTGACATGATTTATTCTCTTCTTTTCTGGGATATGCCTACAACATTTCACATATTCACTTTTTAGATAACATAATTAATGAATCTATAAAATGACTGGCACCAGGCAAGTATTATTTGGGCAAGAAGCCATCAGTCTAATAGATGGTACTCCAACCAATGTCACATTAAAAGCTTGGCACATGGATCATTTAAGCCCCAAGCAATCAATTATTTTTTTAATCTAGTGGGTACTCTTTCACAAAAGACGACTACTTGGAGACACTCTCTTTTATGTGAGTCATTCGCTAAAACGTGATTAGGAGAAATAACTGCAGAACACCAGAGTCATCCCATCTCCCCAGGAAATGGTAAAAATGAAAATGTCCAGTGAGAGCTACCCAAAGAGACATGACAGCAGTGGCAAAAGCCATAACAAGCTTTGGCCAGATCGTTTGTGCAGCGTTGCAGCATAAGAAGTGTAAGGTGGAGTTATTAAAAAGAGAACATCTCATTAGGCCCATCAATAAGTCCTTTCCCCATCACTGCACTGCAGTGTAGCTGTTGCATAAATGAGAGCCAAGGTCCAGAGGAAAGTGGGTGTCCCTCAGCCCTGTGCTCCTGAAAAGCACAAACACTTCCATGCATCTCCATTGGTAGACTTCCCTGTGAAAACCTAGACTTTATAATTAAATCTGATCATTTTATCTGATAACTGTACATTCCCTTAACAAATTCAGTAATATCCATTTTCACGTGGTATAAACTGGAAAGTTTATGGAACAGATTTCCACTTTCCTTTTGCCTTTATCTCCCTCTGCACACAAGCCCAGCCTTCTCGTACTTCACAAAGTATGAGGCTGGAGCATTTCTGGGTCAATCCTGTTATGTGTTTGCCTCATGTTCTCAGCACCAAACTCATTGATTTTCATACATCTTTCCTCCCACAGCATCTCTTCACTGAAATGCTTTCAGCTGGGAACCAAAACAGCTTGACACAGCAAAAAGCCAGTGGTAAGGCTGAAAAAATACCAAGCCAGAAACTCCTGCAGAAATGCCTCATTCCTCTCCATCGCTCTGTCCTGATGGGGTCCTGCAAATGTCCTTGAAATTACCTCATTCCCTAGAAACCAGAGTTTTCTCTAAGGGTTAATTTGAATTTCTGGAAGGAAAAGCATGATTGCACGGAAATGCTACTCTTCATTTGACAAAAGAACAGGTGGATGTCTCATGATAATTAAATTACAAATCAGTGCCTACTGCTGACAGGGTATTGTACGCTGCCAACTAGCATCAGATATTTAAAATCCTCTGTAATTACCTATAATGGGGGAGTGGAGTGTGCTGCTGTGAATTTTTAATATGAGCATGCGTTTTTATAAGAGATCATCTACAATGTGAGATTATTACACCACCACTGCTCCTCACATCATACTGTCTAAAGGATCATTTCTAGGGCTGTGTTTGCCAAAGATTTGTCAGCTAAAGAAGACTGAAACTGTGAATGCAGCAGAAGCTAATGGTCAAAAAGCCTTAATTTTCAACCAAGCTAGATTACAAGAAAAAAGAATAAGTAAAAAATAAAAATAAAAAAAAAAAAGTTGGAAGTTAAAAGTATACAAGTTACAACAGCCATACTACTGCACTGGCATGGAAATATGGATGTTTTTATAATATACCTTTGACCAACTGTCAATTAACATGTGTCATGGGTTTGAGTCTAATGGGTGTTTTTGTAAAAGAAGTAGGGGTAGACTCATGCAAAACTTCGAGAGCCTCCCCAAGGTAGAGTTGGACCTGCCCCTGGCCAGGGCCAGGCCAATCAGCGCCTCTGCGATGAAGGTATTTAAGAGGTGACCCCATCGTTCTATCTCTGTCTTTTGGTTTTGTCTTATTTTGAGCTGTCCTGTCTTTAATGTTGGGGAGTTTTTCTATCGGAGGAGGGGGAGGTAAAAGGAGAATAAAGGAACGTTACCCTGAGAAGAAAGAGAGTGAGAAGAGTTCCTGAGGAGAAGGAGAGGGAGAAGGCTGCCGGCGCAGGACCTTTCCCTGGAGGTCCGTGGTGGTTGAGATGGCAGGAAGGTGACTGCCTGACAGCTGAGGGAATCGACAGCAGTGAGAGCGTCCAGGATGCCTCAATATGTGCAGAGCCTCGTGTGAGAGGGGAGAGAGACCGAGCATCAGCAGGAGACATACCTGAAGCAACCTGGGACCCCAAGGGACTCATGAGGAGGAAGAGAATTGCCTCTCATGAGGTGGACACCATGCAGCAGGAAGGAGAGAGTGTAAGGAGCCCTCTTTCTCAAGGAAGGGCTACTATGGACAATGAGAAGTGGTCAGATGGACTGCACCCCCCACCCTCTGTCCCCCTTGCACAGATGTGGGGGAAGGAAGTAGCTGGGAAGATGGGAGGGGTGGAGAGGGGGTGAAGGAGGTTTAAGATTTATTGATGTATTCCTCTTACTTTCCTACCTCATAAATCATGCTGGTGAATTAAATCTACGTTTTTCTCCCCAACTCCCTCTGGTTCTTTACCTGTCACCTTAAATGGTAGATTATCACCCTCCCTATCCTTAATCTCAAACCCTTGAGCCTTTATAGTTGAATTGTCTCCCTCCACATCACTGTGGAAATGGGGGTGGGTGCAGGAGCAAGCTGGAGACCGTGTGGTTCATTGTGCCAGTCAGCTTGAATCATGACAATATGGCTGCAAATCTGTTGTTCAAATGTGAGCTAAAAAAATGGCTTTTACAAAAACCCTCAGTGTTTTGTTTTGTTTTGTGTCAGAAAATACAAACAGAACGTTTAATTTTAGACCAACTCAAACTGACCAGTGTCCTAAGCTGCTGAATGTGTTCCTACAGGAGCTGCCATTCAAAAACATGTCCCTTCTCTTTTCTACATATCTCTTTGGCTGGACCACACTCCAATACATCACATGTTACTTCAATTGCAATAGCAGGGTAGCAAAAGGAGGGAACAAAGTGTCTTACAAGAGTCGTGAGGCCAGTCCGCCACAGCTTAGAAACTGAGTGTCTTCATACAACCCATATAACTTGAAGACCACAGGGGAAGGAAGTTCTGCAGAGAAAATGACCTCTTACAGCTCTGGCTGTCCCACTGCAGTCTGGGAGTAGACGAGGTAGAGGTATGCAATTGGGTTCCAACCCCACCTGCTTCTCATCCCTCGCTCTCTTGTCTTTTCCTCTGACTCAGGATTTGAGCTGCTTTGCAACTCTCACGCAGATTAGCCCCACTCCTAGTCATCTGCTGCAACCTTGACATGGGCACTACCTTTGAACAGGGCTATTGTCACTCCACTTCTGCATTATACTAGGTCCAGAGTTCAATGCATTGGATTTGTTCACAGTATTAGCAATGGGCAAAAACTAAAACCGTAAAGGACTTGGCCCATTTAGACCAAAGTTTAATCTGCAAATTCCCATTAAAAAATTTTAGTGTCACTTTGCCTTATTTTTGTGCTATTTTTTTTCAATGGTCTTCAATTTGTCCAATTTTACTAGCACTGCTTTCCCAAGGCAGCAAATTTCAATGTCATACAGATGAGTATCTTGAGAAAACAAACTTTACAATTTGCACACACAAGTCATTGGGCATTCATCCAATCATGAGTAGAAATAATGTTACTCATCCAACTGATTGCAAATGAGCAGCACAGCTTGAATTCTGAATATTTGCAATCAATCTATAGAGTAAAAAGAGAAAAAAAATACTCTTCTCATTATATAAAATGGAAGAAATCACAATCTGCTTGCCAAGACTGTGGAAGTAGATTAGGAAGCTTAAATCATTGAATAATTATACTTATTGTGAATGACTTGCTCTTTTGCTTCTCAAGTAGGTTTCTAACAAGCTTGTCACTATATCACAGCAATACCTTTCATCCAAGAAGCCCAAAGAGCTTTACAAGTGGTAGTCAAGTCTGATAATATCCTGTTTAAAAAAATATGTGCATCATCTAAAGGTGGGTAAAATTAGGCACAGAAATCCAATAACTTGCTCAAGGTCATGAAAAGAATCAATTAATTAAGCAGTGATAGAAGTCAGGAGATTTTTCCAGTCTGTTTTTCTAAACCCAAGACCTAGTGCAACTACACTGGCCTTAATAGTAATAATAATAATTATTATTATTACTAAAAAATAATATTGTAGGCTGGCTACTGCCATTGCAATTTTTTTTTTAGTTTTGAGACTTTTGGGGTTTGGAGATTTTGGAGTTTTTTCCTCATAAAGGTTCCAGGAGACAGCAGACATTTTAAGGTCAGGAATTAGTTTTTTCTCTGCATCAATGTAATAGCTGGCAGTGCTTTGTGTGATTTATATTATGCTATCTCTGAGAAACACATAGTGTTTTTTAGAGGACAAAAGGTTTCCTGTAAGAACCAAATTGTTTCACAGAAAGGACACTATCAGCACTGAATACTGAGAACTCACATAGATTTTCTTTTCAGTACGAGAAGTTCTTTTTTTTTTTTTCCCAAGAGGGAAAAAAAATAAGAAATATATGATTTATTCTCTCAGTTTACTGGAGTGAGCAGTTATTTGCCCATTGTAGGGAAAGTATGTTCAGTTTTTAAAAAATGCGAGCACGATTTAGTGGAACAAAAAAATATGCTTTACAGCATTCTCATCTGTTTTTTAAAACTCTAAGCAATTTTATTTTTCATGAGAAGTGAAATGGACATTAGCCAAAGTACCTCTTTCTTGTATTAGCTGGACGTAGTTGCACCTTCCGCTCACGAGATGGCACAATAACCATCGAGTTAAAGCATATTCTCACTTTGAATTACGAAGTATTGCAGGAAAAAATAAGTAGCTATGCAATGTCATAAAACTTCAAACGATTTTGTACCAAATGACCTGCTACAACATGATTAAAAAAAGATGGCAATCTTTTATAGTAAGTATATGTAAACAGGTTCTGATCTTACACAAAGCTGGCAGCTGGAGAAAAGCTTAACGGGTCATATAAGCATCAAAAGTCACAAGGAAGTCGGAACCTATTGGTTTTTGCAGGCTTTAGCATGAACAAAACCACTATGTATTGACAAGGCTGAGACTAGCCCAGAATGCTGCATTCCTCAAGGAATTCTAAATCCTAATTAAAACCGCCTGCATGCAAATCTGTACCATGAGGTATTCAGCTCCATATGCTGCATCGCATTTTGGACCTGTTAACAGCATCAGTTTAGCCCTCTGGAGGTTGCTACTTGCTATCCAATAATTTAAAATAGATTTTTAACTTGAAGTACCAGTGCAAAAAAAGACGCTCTACGAGGGTGGCTTTGCTAGTATTAAATAGTGAATGTGGCTGCAGACTATAAAAATCAGTAACTTAAAAATAATAATTAAAAAAAAAAGTCCAGCTAATACTGATTGTTTATCTAAGTGGAGCAAAGACGTGGGTGAAACCATCCAATTTATCATCACCAGGCTGTAGCCTCCTCTCCATCCCTTTGTCCTGCTATAACTTCATTTGCATACTCCTTTTTATAGATTTCAACTCTTCCCCTCAAAAGATGCTTTTTCTGACATACCCATGTTCCCACAGCCACTACAGAAGTCTTCATGCATCACCAGCTGCCTCCTTTCCCCCTGCAGCTCCCCGCGCATCCTTAGAACCAGCACGTCCCCATTCCCCGATCCCTCCAATTCTGCAGCCGTAATCTCCTGGTGTGGAAGCCCTGAGCCTCACAAGTTCTCCTCTTCCACTCCTCACCTGATCTGAAGAACAGCTCCTGGCACAGGGCGGTTGTGCCGAGGTTACTACTCAGCATTTGGAGAGATGGAGCTGGCAAATACCACCAGTCGTCGTGTCTCAGTTTCCCTGCCAATAAGCCCGGGGTGGGAACACAGCACGGCAAAACAAACACCCTGCTTTTCTATCAGAAGATCACAAAGTAATCATGTAATGCAAGGAATAAATAATATATTATTATTGCCTGAAACAAATGATACAAACAAACAAATATCACAGGCCGAATATTGCGCCTCATATGTTTCCCGTACCAAAAATACAGATTTTAGTCCAGCTTTACTCAGCACGTGACACAGCAGTCCACTTGTGGTTTGCAGCTGAGCTCCCCTCCCCAGCCTTCACACTTGGGTGTCCTACTTAGTTGAATTTATACCAAAAATAGGACTCCTTTTCCTAGTGCACACTGATAGTGACTTATTCAGTTGTCTGACTAGAAAAAATAAAGAATGGAAGTGATTTGTATTGCTTTGTTTTCCATGTATCTAAGTACTGATTTGAAGCTTTAACTATGTATTTTCAGTGTATTATTTTCCATTGCTCTTCTGAGCATCATTCAACAGGATATTGAATTATTCCAGAGGATAACCGAGATTGTCATCTAACTCTGTTTCTTAGCCTTCACAGGTCTTGAGGATGTAGTTGTGCTGCTCTTTTTGCCCCTCAAATCTGCCCAGTTTCATAGTTGTAATTTGGGACACTCCTTGGCTATGCCATCACCTGCTGGTGGTCACCGTGGAGAGCCCACAGACAGAAGGAAAGCAGTGAGACTGCACTAATTCCAGTGTTAATTATGCTTCCTGGAAAGATCCCAGTGAAGTGGGTCTCTAGGGAAGGATAGCCTCTGAGAATAGCCTCTAGACCTGTAGCCTTTCCCATGATGCCTGTGAGTTCATCTCATGCCCAAGTATTTCATGCAGCCTCTGGGTGTACTTTTTCCTGATAGCTCTGCTAGGCATGGGTTGTTCTCTACCTCCTGCATCTGCCTCCCCTGTGCGGCCCTGGTCCTCCATCGTGCTCCTTTACTCATATTGATCAGTCACTGATCAAGATTAGTTTTTCTACAGGTTTATCTGAACCTAAATTATGCATTTATAGAGCTTCCAGGCTTACAAATAGAGGTGCATCAGCTCTAGTGGAAGAGGCCACACAGGAGCAGGTGTGAAAAGGCAAGGAGGAGCAGAGTAATTCCTTGAAAATTACCAATTCTCAAGCATTACCAGTAAGAAAATGATACATGAAAAATATTATCCTGAAAATTTTCCTCTCTTGGATACGTATATAATCCTATATGAGGAGATTTACACGTCAATGCCAAAATAAGCCAAGGAATCTGTAATGTGTAATGGCAAATCCAAGCAAGACTGACTAGAGATTTCTCTAGGAAACAGATGAATAGAAAAATCATCAAAACATGGGCTGGAGCAAATGAGGATAAATCACAGAATCATAGAATCATGGAATGTTCAGGGGTTGGAAGGGACCTTGAAAAATCATCTAATCCAACCCCCCTGCCAGAGCAGGATCACCCAAGGCAGCCACACAGGAACACGTCCATGTGGGTTTTGAAAGTCTGAAGAGAAGGAGACTCCACAACTTCTCTGCACAGCTTGTGCCAGGGCTCTGTCACCCTCACAGTAAAGAAGTTTCTTCTCATGTTGAGGTGGAACTTCCCAGGTTCTAACTTAAACCCATTATTTCTTGTTCTGTTACTGGGCACCACTGAGAAGAGATTGTCTCCTTCCCCTTGACACCCACCCCTCAGATATTTCTATACATTAATAAAGTCCCCTCTCAGCCATCTCCTTTCAAGGCTGAACAGCCCCAGTTCTCTCAGTCTCTCTTCATAGAAGAGATGTTCAAATCCCTTAATCATCCTCATAGCTCTCCGTTGGACTCTCTCCAGAGACCAGGACACAGGTGGTAAAAACAGAAAAGACAGACAACTTCAGCAGCTGTGCTTCTCTGGTGCTCAGAAATACTTCTGAACCCCCCAGGGAAAGCATCTCCCCCAGAGATGCCAGTTTGCCTAGCACTAGCAGCTCCCAGCAATTACTCAAGATGCCTGTGGTTCTGAAGATGGTGGCCTTGCTCCACGCTATGTTGTGTAGACTTTCCATCTAGGGCTGTGGTGAGTTATTTTAAAATTTGACCTTTGCACTGCTCACACACCTCTTGCACAGACTTCTCTAATCTAAGTGTTCCCGTTGATACTGCTTTTTCTGCAGTGCCAAGTCTAAATGAAATCTGGGAGGAAAACGAGATGCTTTTCTCAAATTAAGACTCAATTCATGGATTAAAAGAATGACAAATCCACAGAGTAAAGAGCACAAGAGTCAAGGTAGTATGATTTCTTCATGAACCCTTTCATATTAACTGTGCAGACAGGGCAGTCCTTTGGGAATTAATTGTGTGTTGAAGAACACGGGAATGGTGTGTCTGTGGGATTCAGGTATCACTTCTGGCAGAAACTGGAGAATCTGGACAAAGGCTGTATGAAGCAAAAGGGTGCTCTCAGGCTAAGACAGGAAAATGTTATTACAGATAAAAGTTTCCATTCTTGCTTTTGCCACAGAAATCCCATTTCCACAAATGGGAAAGGCTACATTTCACAAAACTTAAATTTCCACAGGTTTAGAACTGAAACTTTCCTCACTTTGAAAGGTCTTAGTAGACACAGATGGCCTCTTTTTTTTGCAGAAGTGCTGAGCATCAGCAGCTTCGGCTGAAATCAGGAGTTGGGTTTTGCACAGAAAAAAATGCAACGGAATCCTGTGCCCTCCAAGAAGTTAGTCTAAGGTGGAATAACTGACATCGGCTATGTAAAACTTAAACTTCTGGTATAAGCAGGTCATCCAGGTTCTCTTGCTAATAACTGGAGCATCACAATATCATACGTATATTTATCAAAGAACTGCTCACTGAAGGCATTTTTCCCAGCCCTTTTTTTCTCTTAACTTGGACTGAAGAAGTTTAGGATGTAATTTTAGGATTATTAATCTCATTTTGAATGACATTAATTTCATTCTTGAGATTAAAAACTGGACACAAAAACTAGTGGAGTCATTTGATCTCATTTATTTTGTTAAACAAGTAAAAGTTCTATTCACACAAGGACATTGGGAAAAAGATTCATTAATGTTTATGAGATGCTTGGATATTGTGATCAGGTTGAGGATAACAGGAAAATCAATGAAAAAATAAATAATTCTGTAAATGAAGCACAGTTCGAGCTTCATGCATTAAATAATGCATGGAGACATATGTTGAATGTAAAATGCTGTATGAAGTACCACTGCACATGACTGAAAGAAGCAGAGGGATTGTGGAAAAAAAATAAAAAAAAAATAATAACTATTTGAGTTATATTGTAATACTACACTAAAATACATGGCCATAGTGCCTGCAATTAAATTGCTTAGACCATCTTAATTCTTGCATTTCCTAATTCTGAGTGGTTAACTTTATAATCCTGTCATTGCTTAAGGGTATCTTGAACACAATGTATACACACATAAAAATACCTCATAAACTTTAATAGCGTTCCTGTTTCTTCTACTGTGAAGAAGGTATAGAGATAAGTACTGAATTTTTCAGTGTTTGTGGAAAACTGGCTTTTCTTAAATAAAAATACAATTGTAATGTGCACATAAACTTGAAAAAGAATCTTGCTGTTGTCACCATGATGAACCCAGAGTGTTCGCTCTGTTGTTTTTGTACCAAATGTATTTTGTCGGTGCTGGAAAAGTTATTACAAGTTTCAAGTATCTACTATTTTTATCTGTCCTGTCTTTTAAAAACTGTGAATTTTTACTGACAAAAAGATGGATTTAGTACATTTTAACTAGGCATTCAACAGGTCAGCAAAGCACATTTGTATGAGGTGAATTTGCATGTGTTTCACACCCTTAAGAGTCAAGACCAACAGTTTTGAAGCAGGGCACTTACAGAAAAAGCAGCTTTGGACCTTTGGGCCTTAATCCTTCCATAGCCTTTCAGCACAGCACAACTGTAACAAAATAATCTGCATTTTCAGATACTTAATAAGCCCCTGGTTATGGCACAAGTTGGCAAAGTAGCTGTCATTGTAATACAATACAGAGAAACATGAAGCTATGGTATGAACAAGGGAACAGCTGCTTTACTGAGCCTATCACCAAAATCAATATCTCCACCTTTCCACATCTCCACAAGCAGGCTAGTTCCTGATCTATGGAGTTCATGGTTCCAGGGATAGCTCCCTCAGCTCATCTATCTGATGGCAACACATAAGGGTAGAACTACTCTCAGCTGAGGAACTGGGAAGCAAGTATCTCAGTACACGGAGTTTAATGTAAGAGGAAAAGCTCTTGGGCTTACAGCCTTTGAGTCCACAGAGGAGCTACTCTGGCCCACTCCTTGGGCCATACCTTACCTGAAAGGAAGAGGGAACAGCTCATCATCATCTCTTTTTGTTCTATTTAAAAATAAACTAACAAAGGTGTCACACCTGCATTTTCTGAAGGGCCAAGCAAGCCTGCCAGCACAGCCTTTTTCAAGTCCCACAGGGCTTAGCCCAAACCAAGGCAAAGGGTGGGTCATGGTGAGCAGAACTGCAGGCAGCTAGCAAAACTGCAGGAAATAAAGAAATACGTACAGAGATTTCTGCTATCTGCAGAACTGCTTATAGACCTAAGGACTTAAAATTTGCCTTTCTCTTATTTGGACAGACAGCATTTTCAACGGGGGCACTGTTGAAGAGTTAAATAGTGTACTTGTGGAATAATAGAATCAGTTGTGGAGTCACTTAAAATTATGATGAATGGAAACTTGTTTTGTCTTTTGAGTGACATTGCTTAGCATGAGTAGTCAGATTTACTGAAGCCTTAGGCCCCAGACATTGGGCTTTTACAGAAGTACTGATTAGTTTAGGCTGAAGAAAACCTCAGAAACCAATGCTAATTGAGAAAGATAAGATCAAGAGAAACTGCATCCTTGAAATAAAGAAAAGAATAACCACCCAGAGGGAGAGAAAGGTTCCAGTGAAGAACAAGAATACTCCAGACCAAATATTACTATTGTACTATTTGAACTCAGATGTGAAAATCAGCCAGTAATTACTCTGCTGGATGAAGACAATGATTCTCTGTAGGGACTTTTATTATTCTGGGATCTCCTTCCATGGTCATGTTGGAAGAATAGGCATATTTTTTTAGTTTCAAGCGATCTGAGCACTTACACTTTCAATAAGCCAACTGAGCTCTCAGTCTCTTCAAACCTAAGCTGGAGTCCATGCCTAAATGATCAGGTACTTGTTTTGCATCATGTTATAGTGTATAGCTGGCAGGGTTAGTAACGTCTGAAAAGTTTTTAGATCTGAAAAATGCTATAAAAATGCAAATTTATATTGTATGTCACAGAAGACTCTTTGGGCACCAGGCAATGATTTAGTCGGAAATTTAGTTCCAGACCATTGGATTTTCTTGAAAATCAAGTTTCTACATCTCTTAACCTGGATACCTCAAACTTTAATGCTGTTGAAAGTTGTTGCCTGACTGCTGAATATAACTGTTCTGTCCCACTGTTGTGTCCGTATATCTTTGTCATGAATTCCACAGTATTTTTCTCCTTTCTTCCTGAGGAGATTTTTTTGTGTCAGTTTTTATAGTTGCAGAAAGCAGGAGAAGGCAAAGGTTGAATGCTTCAGAAGTTAGTAAAGTTCTCTCTAATGCAGTGACAAATTTCTTCCTCTTAGACTGACCTCACGAATGTTCAAAACCATCATTCTTCTCAATACCATTAGCTTAATTAAAGGTTAAATACCTACTGCATTCATTAAGAATCCCCATTTGAAAAAAAGTCTAGATATTGTAAGATTTTTTTTCCAATTTCTTTATGTTTTCAGCTGAAAGAAGTAAATGTTCTGTATAAAATGTCATAAGAAAATAAAATCTAACTTCTTTTGGTCTTGATGACTAGCTTTCAGGAAGGCCATATAAATGACTGTCAGCTGAGTAACAATGTCATGGTACACTTTCTGTTGTTCTTAATTACTAGAAAATGAGGACAAAGCAAAACTCATCCCAGTTAAAATTAGATTCAGCCCAGATCATAAGGCAATCATGAGGCACCGTTAACTTTGAAAGGAAAGACATTACTATGAAATGATACCCAAAACAAAACTCAAAGACAATCCCAAGCAAATAGCTTGGTCTAGACACAGCAGTTTTATTATTAGTCGGAAAGGGCTTTTTAAGTCCTGACCCAACAAATGAACTGATTGATTATATAAATAAATGTTTTCCAGAGCTTTATATGTTTAGTTGTCCAAATCTTCAGATCTGCAACACCCATCTGGGATTCTGGCCTATTTAGAGCTATTTGATTATTCATTTTTCATCTTTTTTAATACTCGACTAAAGACTTTTAGTACTTGACTAAGTGCTAAGTGGATAACCAAAGACTTATATCTCTGTATGTTTTCTGATGAAACAGCAATGCAAACTCCCCAACATAAAAGTTCTCTTGTAAAAATTTATTTTTTTTTCTCTGTGTAAACTGCCTTTACAAGAGCAGGCGAGTCACTCTGCATTTTCTGTCAATCCTCCACTACTCAGCTGATAATGCCAAGGAGGGAAACTATTGAGTCTGTAGCTCTGATTTTCTGCTGAGGAAAAGAAATGCTCCCTGGGAACCAAACTGAGAGCTACAGCTCATTTTTATCTCAACAATGAGAAAGTAGGCATGACTTTAACTTGTTGTTGACCCTTGTTGCAGTTGGATCACTGATCTAAAAGTCAGTAGCTATATATATAAAACATTATTCACACCCAACTATCATGTTTACAGTGGAAAAAACCCCACATTTTACTATTTATAAAACATCTCTGCATGAGCAAAATTCTGCAAACATTAATCACAACTGTGTGAATGACTCCACATCGAGGAAAATGCCCCTTTTCGAGTGATTCATCTCCTCTCTACTTCTCATGAAGGGCTGGACTGCCCTTTAATGGTGCCACGTGCTTGACACTAACTATGCAGAAGCTGAGACGTTTACACTGGTGAACCTCACCCAGAAGCTCCTCTGGATCTCAGAACTAGAGATAAACATTGGATGTGTCCTTGCTCCTGGGAGGTGTGTTTATTTTTTGGCGTACTGACTTGGCATTTTGTCCTAATTACTACGTGACTAAACCAAAGTTAAAACTGCCTATGTGGGAATTGCCACAGCTTGTTGTGAACATATATCTGTATTTTTGAAAGCTGATAATCTGCAGGTGGTATGAAATTAGGCTGGTTCTTCTGTAGCTCCCTTGAGAATGACTGTGCCACATAATTTCCCTTGCTACCAGGCAAACTATTAGACTCTACGTTGAACATAGCATTAGTCAAATCCCAGTTGCCAGTAATATTTTGGCCCTATATGTCCATGTTCTTACAGATACTTTTCAGCTTTATTAGCTTATTAACTATTTTAATGATTAAATGGCGATCAAAGGGTGCAGCAGAAAATGTTTTGAGGAGTTCCTTTTACAATGATTAACTAGTGTTATGAGATGCGCTCTAGTGGTCTGAACAAATATAGGATATCTTACTTCTGTACTGACTGTCCTCATTTAAAAAAAATATTACAATAATGGAATAGCTAGAAACATAAGATCTTACACTTTCTTTTTTTTTGAACTCTCCAACAAATAAAAGTGTCATAGAACCACTGTAAAAATGTTTCCTTCCTTTTTACTGTATTTACAAAAAAAAATCAGTACACATTTATCTCTCAAAAAACTTGATGAATCAGACCCTCAAAATCACAGAATCGTAGAATCACAGAATCATAGAGTCATAGAAAGTTTTGTATTGGAAAAGATCTTAGAAATCATCTAGTTTCAGTCTCCTGGCCATAGGCAGGGACACCATCCACTAGACCAGTTTGCTCAAAGTCCTGTTCAACCTGGCCTTGAGCACTTCCAGTGAGGGAGTTTTCATAATAGGGTAACTTCTTAGAGTGTCTCACCACCTTTACAAAAAAAAAAAAATTCTTGCCAATGTCTAGTCTAAATCTGTCCTCTTTCAGTTTAAAACAATTACTCCTTACCCTATCCCTACATTCCCTGATGAATAGTCTCTCCCCTTCTTTCCTGTAGCCCCCTTAAGTACTGGAAGTCTACTATAAGATTATAGAATCATAGAACGTGTTGGTCTAGAAGAGACCTTTAAAGGTCATCTAGTCCAATCCCCCTGCAGTGAGCAGGGACATCTTTAACTGGATCAGGTTGCTCAGAGCCCCATCCAGCCTGACCTTGAATGCCTTCAGGGATGGAGCCTCCACCACCTCTCTGGGCAACCTGTGCCAGTGTTTCATCCTCGAGCCTTCTCTTCTCCAGGTTGTCCTCCCAGAGCAGGTGTTCCAGGCCCCTGACCATCTTTGTGGCCTTCTCTGTACCTGTTCGAGCAGCTCCATGTCCTTTTTATATTGAGTGAGGTCTCCAGAGCTGGACACAGACATGTAGATGGGGTCTCATGAGAGTGGAGCACCTCTCTTGACCTTCTGGCAATGCTTGTTCTGATGCATTTAATAAGCTTTAAATCATGTTTAAGTGTCGCTTAGATGCGGTGTTGGATGATATGACTTAGGTGTGAACTTGTAGTGTAGGATTAATGGTTGTAGTGTAGGGTTTATGGCTGGACTCGATGATCCCAAGGGTCTTTTCCAACCTGAACTGTTCTATGATTCTATGATTCTATGCATACCAGGATGTGATTGGCTTTCTGGGCTGCAAGCATACATTGCTAGCTCATGCCCAGTTTTTCATCCATCAGCACCTCCAAGTCCTTCTCTGCACAGCTGCTCTCAATTGACTCATTGCATAGCTTGTGTTTGTGCTCAGGATTGCGCCGACCCAAGTGCAGGACCTTGCACTTGACATAATATTAACAGGATGAAGTCTATTCTCAAAGCTTCTGAAATACTTTGTTGGAGCTAATATTTTCCTAGCGAAGTGCATTCAATTGTTGTACCAGAATTTCTGAAGTGTTTTAGTTATTACACTTGTGGCATGAAAATTTGCTGTTCTTGAGTTCCTCCCACCTCACCAACTTTCACACATCAGTGCTGCTCATTTGCAAGTGCTCAGCACTCACCTGGAAATAGGTCAAACATCTGCATTTTCCAACACCCTAACATACCTCCTGACAACTCTCTGCATCCTAGTGTAGTTGACTTCCCTGTGAAATAATTTGAACACTTGCACTTTAGATATATTGCCAAGCTATACTAGTGAGCATCACACACATAAGTGGCTAATCAGGTATTCTGGATCCATTCTCTTCCTTGTTCCACCTTCAGAGCACTTCAGATTTTTCAGATGTATTTCTGTGTAAAAAAAAAAAGCCTGACTTGGAACTAACTATCCATAGCAAATATTTATGGTCCTATACAAATGTGCAGCCCTTTATTTGTATTCTATAAATCTGAAGTTGCAAAAGGTGCTATTGCTAAGATACTTCTTTAAATGTATTTTAAAATAAACCAAAGAAAAAAATGTAACTGTTTCTTTCAACGTGAATACTTAAATTGTGTTTATATCTGAAATGTCTGTCTGTTATGTACTTGTTTATTTTTTATATGTTTGCTCTTTTTCTAGGATGTATCAGAACTCAATATTTGGTCCTAATTAGTGGGATGTGGAATTTATATTGCTTGTTGTTAGTAAGTAAGAAAATGTAGTCAGAAAAGTCCCAGAAGACCATGAAAGGGATAAAAAACAAAAGACATCCCAAGTGGAATTAATGCCAATATCTATATTTATTTATACCACTACCCACAGGGATTTTTATATTGAATTCTCCTATCTCAAAAAACTGCTTAAGCTGCTTTTGTAGTGAATCAAATGAGGAATTTCCTTGAAAAAAAAAAACCAGGTTAAAGGAACTCAACCTATCAGTCAACCCGCTTTACTTCAATTGGATTGCCAGTTTTTAAAGACAAGATAGCACACAATGCTAAACAAAACTAAATGGAAGACTTTTCATACAATATTTTGTTTGTTTGTAAATGTGATTTTAATTAAGACTATTAGTGAGAATGGATACATTCCCATGAAATGTTTCCAGAAGGAAAAATATTTCATCACATTTCAACTAAGTTACATCATATCACACAAGCAGCCAACATATACACATATTCACACAAACTTCATCTTCTGTTTATTTATTGCCTACAAACAAGAGCTCATTTTATAAATATTTTCACCTTATTTATTTATTTATTTATTTATTTCACCTAATTTATTTATTTTCACCATTTAATGTACTTATTTTAGATTTCTGTATATTAAAATTATAGAAAAGAAGGCTTAGAAGACAGAAAAATACAATTCATTAGAGCTGAAAGACAAGAAGGGATAACAATATAGTTTATTTAATTTAATACAGCTAATTTATTTATTTAATACAGCTGGGGAAAAAATGGGCAAACATTTGGGCAGTTTCTCCTACTAAATTTGGTTCTCTCTTTAAGCATTCCTAATCTGTCTGTGAGTAAAGGCCCAAGAAGAGAATTATAAATAAAAAGAAAGAAAAAAAAAAAGGAGTTCAGGAATGATGTTTAAACTCACATTTCCCTCAAAGACGAGGGAATTTATAGCTATCCTTAAAGTACAATTGCTTATTGCAGAATTTCTTGAATCTGTCTCTGATCTCTTATGCAGTCTCTTACGTTTCCAAGTTTCAAAAGATTTTTTAAAGAGGGGGTAAATAATTTCTAAGTTAGTTACTAAGTTAGTTAAGCCATCTACAACTCATTAAGTGGAGAAATTCAGGACACATGTCTGGTCTTCAGAAAGACTCCATTGCTTTAGCCTTATCACTCCCAGTGAAATTTGCTTCACAAAATTAAGGTGAGAGGCACAGACTTAACATTCATCCCTTTGTGTGAGATGCTTTGCAAAAGCCATCACAGTGACAAATAATTTAAATAACATGAAATATTCAGTGAACCCGTTTCCCTCTCCCTGTACAAATGGCCATTTTAGCTGAGGACTGATAACGCAACTGGTGAGCTGAATATTGATGGGAAACCTTTTCCTCCAGATATGCGGAAACCACCGAACGCAGAACTTTCTTCTTCTGCGGAAAATATGATCTTAATTTCCTGAGGTTCATTAGAAAATCCCTAGATAGTGCTGTGTCCAGCAAGTATACCCATTTGTGATCAACATCATTTGAATGAATGATCGCTGCTAATGGAGGCAGGTTTCCTGTGCACTCAACAGTCTTACAGTCACCGATGAGTTATGGTGCTTTCTGCCCTGCTCCAGTCCTGCGGCACTGCCTGAGATGCCTCCAAGAGGTGCAAAAATCACTAGGAAGAGTAAGACCTAGAAAGGGGAGATGGAAGACTCTGTCCCCCCTCCCCCTCAAATAAACATTTTTGGGTTCTGCATCAGCAGCACAGGCTACCCAAAGAGGGAAGATGATCAGACAGCTAGTAAAAAGAGCCACAACAAACACACAAATGGCCAAAGAGAGCTCAGAAATGAGAGGAAAAAAAAGAAGTTAACACTCAAGTCCCTTCTACTCAATACAATCTTTGATAAAGAACTCATGATTTGGTGGCTAGATGAAGGGATTTGCAACTCCTGGGAATGCAAACGTCTATAATAGCAGTGAGAGAAGAGGCTGGAGAGCTGGAGAAGAAAAGCAAGAGCTTGAAGAATTGAACTATGTCAACATTTTGTGTAGACATAGGAACAGAAAGAAATGAAACTAGTAATGCTGGATATGCCTTTGTCAACTGTAAGAAGTGGTGAGGTAGATCTAAAAACTGATCATTGATGGAAACAGAGAAGGTCAGAAAGGTCTGCGAGCTGGGTACATGATATAGCCAAAACAGCAAGAGTGACAGTCTCTCTTTTTAAGACAATGATGGCTTAAAATGAAGGCTCTGACGTACAGAATAAGATTTACAACAGAACTGTTGATAGAGAGTACATGTACATAAATATATACACAAAATATTATATAATGTAAGTAAAGTGAGCAGTTTCAGCTCGCACTCGAACACCTGTGTAGACATCAGTAATAAGAAGCATTAAAAAAGGCTTTAAAGGGGTATTCGTAAATTTATCTCACTGAGTTGTAAATGAAAAGTATTGGGAATGTCAGCTGCAATTTTTCTGTCATTCTTGATGTTTTATAATGTCTTAGGCAGAGAGAAGACTAGACTGTCACAGCAAAAACAGTTTCCCTAAGACACTTAAAATGTTCTTTATAGGGAAAAGAATGCTGTTATTGCAAAACTTAATGCATAGAATGTCTGATTTATTCAAAAGATTCCAGCTAGCTGAGTGGGATCATAATGACCAAGTCCACTAAATATTCATATAGAAAAAATATTTCATTTTGCAATGACAAGATCCCTTATCAACTTGGTGGTGAGGCTGAGAATTACCAGCAGTGTAAACTGACGATTTTGTAAACAGGTAGATTTCTTTACGTGAAATAAGATACTGTAAACATATTTTACCTCAACTTCACTTTATATCTCTGTCAGGCTTGCATTTCTCATTGCACATTTCTGTTATTATTAGTTCTATTTATTCAAATTTTTCTTTGAGACACTGATATACGAATGGGTCTGACAGGTTTGTAGATATCAGAAGCAATAACAGGATAAGCACCCTTCTTACTGTAAGTAAATTGTTTGGCAGGAAAACCAGCTTCACCAAATTATCTGTTGGGTTGGAGTTTTTTTAAATATTCCTGAAAACAAACATCTTCTGTCCAAAATGTTGGCTCATCCACTCATGTTTATGGGAAAAAACAAGTATTATTTAGGGGTCAGTCTGTATTAACTAACAGTATTTATACATTTTCCATCCCACACACAAGACCACTGATGGTTACAAATCTCACAACAAGCGTGTGGCATGTACAGGTATTTGCTTTTCATAACTAAGTTTCACTTATGATTTTCTTTTCTGTATGTTAACTTTCATTATCTCTTAAGGCCAACATATTCCAAAACATGAAAGAGAAGAGATACAGAACGCTCCAATCTAAAAGCAAAGCTTTTGGAGGGAACAAGTCCCAAAGTAAGATTCCTCCGTGGCTTCACTGTTCTCTAACATTCTTGAGTTCTCCTTGTTATCTCTGGATAACAACTTGCTTTCCAGTATCTTCTGAAGGTTGAAAAGTCTTCTTTCTGCTCAGCAGATTAAAAGGAAAGGTCCAAAGCTGCAGCCCATAGTCGTACGACAGGCAGTACTAGGGTAGCGATAGCTATTATCCAAAAAAAGCTCTGGCTGTGCAAGGATTTGAAAGCAAGCCTCCAAAACACACAAAATTCTCTACTCAGGCTCATAGGAGAAGAGAAATAGGGCCTCTAGTAGTCAAAAACCTAACGCTGTGCATGTAATTCAGATCCAAGTTGCTGAAAATATGGATGTAGCCACATTCGTTTTTAAGTAGTAAAAGCAAGCAATAGAATAGATCGAAGGTACTGTGACATTCTGGAAATTTTAGGGTTTTTACTGGCGGAATTGTGTACACCAGTAGACACAACAGAACAGCCTCTTTGCATGCAAAACTGAGTCCGTCCACTACACAGCTCTGAAGTTTATCCAACAGGGAACTGGTAAGGTGATAAAAAAAAATAAAATCCATCATCATCTGCACACCAAGTGAAGCTGACATTTTAGTTTCTGGTCAATGTATTTCCTTTTCTTCAGAGTCTATTTACACTTGAGTTTGACATGAGTCTTACTGGGGATATAATCACCATCACTACACTGCAATTCAGAATGAGAACAAGGACATTATTAGTAAAGGGAACACATGTGGCTTGCAGCTTACTTATAATAAAACTGTAAAAAATAAGGACTCTTTGAGACTGTATTTAAAGCCTAAAGAAATAAGTAAATGCCTCAATGAAATATTTTTTATGGTAATCCCTAATATTTTGCTACAGGCAACAGAAAATGTACCTTCATCATTAAAAGTCGCCAGGTAAAAGAGGACTTAAGAAAATAAGTAGCACAACTTTTTGTACATCCTTATTTCAAAGGAGATCAGTGTGCAGAGAAGGACCATAAAAAAATCACTTGTAGTCACGGGCTACAACGTTTGGGGACCACAGAGTCTTGTGGAGTTAGTAAAAACAGAGAAATGGGGAAGGTGAAGGAGTATTTTGAAGTCAAATGTGATTCCTAAGACTTGCTAACTATGGGGAAGAGGAAATTTTCCTTGGAGATGGTACACGGAGGCAAATACCGCACGGAGAATTGTGAGAAGCTGCTTTTGTCTTTGATGTGATGTTCTTGCTCCTACAGGACACAAGTTCTGCCATTTTGCTGCACTCCTGTGCAAGCACAAGGGGATTAGAAAACACCTACGAGTTGTTTCAAGATCTGAAAAACCCCACAGTATGAATTTGGCACTCGAGCATGCCACTGGGATGTTAGTAGAAATCTTAGGTATGTGTAGGTGGGAAGAAGTGGTTTTCCACAAGGCAGCCACAGGGCTAATGATGGGAAATTGTGTTACTGGACATTCCCAAGACTAGTCTTTAAAAGTAGCGTATAAATAACCAATTATTTGCTGCCTCCTGTAGGACCGCAATCAGCATATAATTTCAAAAGCTATTATCAACTCTGTGAAAACAACGTATTTCAACCACTTATGTGTTACGTGCGAGGAAGGATTGTTTGAACTAGGTTTCACTCTTGACTTTTCAAAAAGCTGAATTATTCTTTGGATATTATTGTCCTGGAAACAATTCTCAGCAGTTGAAACCTAATGGTCTTATTAAAGGTATGTTAAAAAAAGGAAGAAATAAAGACAGTAATAGCAAAATTTTCATTAACTTGAACCTATTCTTATTGACACAAAGGCTGGTATACATCGCACTAGCTGTGCAAGAAGATTTTTAACCGGGAGCAAATGCAAAGTTTTCACCCAACTTAGAAACACATTATGGTGGTAAAGGCGGATTTAAAAGTCTTAATGAAAATAAGAATGGGGTCAAATTTAAAATAAATAAGGATGGAGCTTTTCTTGTCCGCAAAGAGTTCCCAACGTGTTTCCTGCAAAGTAAAGAGTGCACTTAAATTTTTTTTTGTTGTTTCTCACAGATGATTCTGCAAGATAGAGGAAGCATTGCACTGTTAAAGAGCTTTTATATATATATATTTTACTGGATGTAAAAGCCATTCTGGAAAACAATTGTAAATAAAGGACTTTTAAAAGTTGTACAATGACAGCATTTTCTTACTGGCATTTGAAAAACCTCAATAAAACCTGGTATTTTCTTTCCTAAATTGTCAGTAATACTGTGGGGTTTAACCACTGGAATACCTGCAGTGTTTAGAAATGCAACGCTCAGTCAGTAGTGGATGACAGCTTTTGGTTGTAATTTTGATGAAATTCCTATGAACTATTATAGCTCTAATGATTTAGGCTTAGGCTAGCAAGTACTGCAGGGTGAACCCAGTTCTGTCAGCTCGGATGAACCTTTGGCGTTACTGAAAACATGGATAAGGATTCAGGTTATTAAATTTGAAATAAAATTTGAATTAATGAATTAAATAATAAAATAAAGACGAATATTTTTAAACCCCTTATGTAGTCTTTTCACTAATCTAGCTAAAAAGACTTCATTTTATGGGTCAGTTATAAGCCTGTTTCAAGAGCGAAAATAAACCTATGGTAAACTAAATGGCTCATGTTCACCTACAAGGCAGAAGCAAGTTAAAAAATAGATTGATTTCTCAAAGTGGTATTAAAAGCTTTACTCCTGTGCCTACAGTGCCATGTCATAAATATTGGCTTCACAAATAATAAAAAAAAACTTATCCAATTTATTATCATGAGGCCAGCTTCCGAATTAATTCAAAATGCTCAGACTATGAAGTTAAGTTTTTTTTTCCCCTAAACTTCATTTTTTTCAAAGCTATTTTATTTTTATTTTGGATTTAATAAACGATTCTCAATGCTTAAACTTAGAAATTCTCTACATAGCACTTTGCATTTCAGAATGGAAACAAAGAGGACAAAAGACTTGACTAAATTAAATGTGAAAAAAATGTCTGTTTTACTATATTGAAATATTAGACCACAAACTGCTAAATAAAAATATATTGATACATTAAAAATATTAGTAGAACTAAGTAATCACAATCAGAACCTAAAGTAAAATTTGCTGTGAACATGTCCTGAGGGAAAAGTTAATTAAAATGGGTATGTCCTTATGAAATGCTCTAGTCTTGACGAAATTACATCTAAAAAGAAAAGGGAATAGTCAGGCAGATCTAAGATGTATTTGAATAACAAAGCTTGTTCTGCATTGATACAATACACATACATTTATATTATCATTTGCAAGAAAAAGCTACTTGTTCTTCATATTCTAGTTTTCTCAGCTCTGGTAAATCTGATCATTTTAACTTTGCCTATGATCATTGGTAAACCTGGGACCTGATTTTTATAATGATGTACTGCTGGCTGTACTATTCCTATTTCAAATCAAAAGGATATCAAGTACTTCTGAAATTGCCCAAAATCTATTTAAAACAGTGGAAGGACTCTCAGTTCTTTGGGCTTTGATCCAGACATCACGTCTAGTTTAAAAGAGTGGGCCCTTGAACTGTAAGCAAAGAAAAACAAATACGCTACTGGGTTGGCTGTATTGAGGTGTTAAAATGAGGCCAGAGGTACACAGAGTCCTTTTTTTTTTTTTTTTTTTTTTGCCTTTTCAGTAATGATACTTGAGAAATGCAGTTGACAGGGGCTTAAAAACTTGAGTCTTCAGAAATGCCTTGTAAAATCTGTGCCTGGACACACCTGCATCTGGATAATGAAAGCTTTGGGAACACGTCGCAATTATTCAACCTTAGTCCCACAGACAAGCATCTCAACAACTCAGCCCTTATCTTCAAATCCTATATTGATCTGGAGCCAGTGGAATGAGAAAACAGCTCAAACTGGCTACGGACAGAAAAACACTGCACTTGTAGCACAAAAGATTTGTGCCTCGCAAGGGGAAAATCAATTTGTCAAATGGTTTTCTTGAATGAAGGAGTCTGGTAAGACATTCAACTAATTCCGGTAAAATCTACAATCTGTTTCAAACTAGCTTATGCATAGTTCTTTCCTAATATAAACCTACAATCCAACAAACTGAAGTAAACATTTTTACATTGTGTTAAAAGCCACGTGCATGATTTTCTTTAAAGAGAGAAAGGCAAGACCCTCATGTTCAGTAGTCCCTAAGATAAAGGGAAATGCCATAGTTATGTATATATTCAAATACTAAGTTAAAGAAGGAATCACCAATGTATATTTTAATCTTTGGAGTTTCTCTCTAAGAATGTTCCAGAATTTGCCCTTAATTAAGAGGGTCCTGCTCTACTTCATTCTCCATAAATTATTCATTAATTCTGTAACTCAGTGATAGAATATTAACAGATCTGTTATTTTATATAATTGCTCCACATAGGTAATCAGAATGCATTATGTTGCAAAGTTAATTATGAGGGTGTTTTCTGTTGCCTTGTGATGCTAGGAACCTCAGCAGTGTGTTCTCGTAATACCTTGCATTTCAGATGGGTGGGTAGGAAATTGTCAAGAATTTCCCAAGGCTCTGTATTGTTTTTACAGACACATTAGTTACACAAGTGAGATCCCAAATTAGTGACAATTTCTCCTTTTCTAATAGCCAAGCCACGTTACAGAAGGTTATTGCATTTAGCCAAAAGTTCCTTAATTTGGGGGCTTAAGCAACACTGCAAATACATTTTAGAGTCACTGTGTTATTATCTTAATGAGTAATTCACCTGAAAGTCCCTTTATCAGTGTATATATGTGTGCACAGTTGTCATGAACTAGTTGGAGTACAGGGAAAAGGTTGGTTTATGAATTTTAACCTCAGAAACACACATTTTCATGTCGTATGCAGCCAGCGTTGGACTTACATCTATGTATTTGGTATTTTTCCTTCCTAGAGACAAAGATTTATAACGAATATTTATCTGCCTAAGGATGTCAAAAGTTCTACTAGCTTCAAGTTTTTCCTTCATTTGAAAAGTTCAGAACGCAGAAATTTATGTTTCATGATTTCATGATAAAAGGTACCACATATAATTTATACAGCATTTCTTCACTCAGTTTTTCCGTTGTGACAACTTGTTTCTGTAAGGCAGTGACTGTTTTCACAGATAAGCAGTTAATAGGAAATTAAACTTGGTGTGTGATCCTGACACCAATTAACAACAACCAGCTGTTAAAGGATGAATTTTACCCCCAATCTGTTATGTATCTTGCATTGTTTTAAAGTTATATTGAATATTAACTGGAAATGAGGAAGACCTTGCAGGTCTTGTATTCTATCCTCTTACCAGTGCAAGCTGGTTTTAATGCATCCAGTACTTAAAGGTATTCAAGTTTATTGTTTTCCTGATATCCATTTGTATTTACACGCATACATTAAATTCTTTCAGTTTCCCAGGCTATGATTTAGAATCTGTAAGACTTGTAAATAATAGAGGGCACAATGCTTTAGAACACAATAGTACATCACATGTATTTTTTTCCCACCACTTTTCTAATTTTCTGTTTTCACTTCTGGCAAGCAGAATGTCTTAGAAATACAGTATCTTTGGGGGCTGGGATTGCCTCAGAAGTCCACTTGAAGGTTTCTAGAGCCGAAAAAATTCAAAGTCCTATCTAGAAGTTTACAGAATATATAGGAATCTCACATTTCCATGAGTTTTAGTCACTCCTGCTGCAAACCATGGCTGCATTTGTATTTTAAGGTGAAAGACGACCATCATACAAATGGAATTACTGAGCAAATTGTAGTTGGTTCAGGCTAGCATAAGGTATGGCTGTTGTCATACCTTGCAGTGGGACTTTCTCATGGTTTTTTAAAATTTGTGTACAGATATAAGCTTCATGTCCTGTGACTACAGCTTTCAGACTTCGAGCCCTTTACTCTGTAAACATTTACTCTAGCACAGTGGAGTCCCCAGGAAAGGCAATGACCTCAAAACCTCTTATAACCCATTTCAATAACTCCCGTGGATGTCCCAAACTCCTGAAGCTATTGTCTTAGTTTTTCCAGCACTTAGCAGACAGTACAAGCAAAATTGTGGAGAATTGCTTACACCATGTCTCCCAAGGCTACCATTTATTTCTTGGGCTGATATTGGGTTCTCTTTTATTTATCACCTTTATACCCATCTGTCACCACAGGTTAACAAACAGCTATTGACTCTAGTAAGCTTGGAAGAATTAAAGAAGGCAATATTTGCTTTACCGTGAGTAGGAACGAGATAATACCTCTATATTAGTCACATTTTGGTTGTACACACTGCTTTAAGTAGGGTAAAAAAACATTTTCCATGCTCCTCCTCCTGCAAACAGCTGCATGGCCAGCTGTCCAGGCTCCAGCTGCTTTATTAAATAAGATTCTCCTAGTCCAAAATAATGCTGACGTGCTTATCTAAATCTTTCAAATATTTCTTGTTCAGTAACACATGCTTTCATGTCATTATCAAAGAGTAGGATCTTTTGCAGAACGTATCAATATGTATACAATTTTTCTATTTATTTATAAAATTCAATTTTTTAAAAAGTGAAAATAAAATATGTTTTTGTAATATTGGCCTTTTCCATGATCCAAGACCGTAGGCATTTTCACATAGTGGAAGGCTTTCAGCATTGGCATTTAATCCTTAATCTTCATTGTAGCAAAATCAAAGTGCTATTTGTAGACAATTATTCATAATTTTAAAAACAGATATGACCTTAATGCACAGAGACTCCAAACAGAATTAGGTCACAGTTTATTTTGCATTATACGATCACAAAGAAGGAAATGGGAATGTAATTGTGATGATGAGTATAGATTCCTTAATGATTTAATGATTGAAAATTAAAGAATATTTTCCAGGTTGTATATTTGTGACCTTGAAAGTCATAACTTGAAGCCACTACATTTGTTTTCGTTCACCACACACACTCGATCTGTTGAAGCACTGACACATGAAATTCAGGTGTGACAGGTATATAAAGACCATTTGTTATGGAATTAGGAAGTCTAGAGAATTTAAAAAGGAGAATAATTTATGTGTGACGTAATTGGACTAGAACTGGAAGACTTGCTACATCATAACTGTTTTACAAAGAGTATATATATAAAAAAACTGGTGATGATAAACTGCCAGATGATGATTTGTTTGTGATTTCAGCAAAAGGATGTACTTATAAAGGAAAATTCTACACGCAAATTATGTTTTACTTAGTGCTTTCAACACCCTTCATATGCCATGGTGACCAAATTATTTTAACTGCTCTTCACATATTTCTCTCCTAACAAAAGACTGCCACTTCAAACATGAGGTATCATGACAGTATCCATTTTAACATGGAAAATGGTCAAGTGTCACTCTAAAGTTCCAATATTCTGATGTCTGTAAATTAATGAAATATATAATGGTTTAATGTTATTAATCTGCACTGGTATGTTACCATGGTAAATAACATGAACCAAATTTTTTGTTTTAGCAGTTTCATTTGGTTTTTTAGACTGAATCACAACTATTTGCTACAACAGTTTCTGTAAGTTAAATACTGGGATTTTTCTTCACACAGTACACGCTAAGCAATGAACCATTTTCAGGTAGCTTAATTAACAAAAAAATGGAGTAGCTGATTTTTTAAAAGTAAGTTTATTGCTTTTGAGGGCAATCCATGTGCTCTAGTAGAAGTTTCCGCTCATGTTTTTACAGCTCTGTATCAATGATGTGACACTTCTGTGTTATGAGAACTCATATAATAAACTATAAGATGTGTAAATGACAATATTCAAAAGAACAATTGATGCTGTAGCTTAGAATACTCAGTTATTTTTTATACATGCACATATTTATATTTTTAATCCAGAATTCTGTAAAATCATTTTAATGCTGAATGATAGTTCCGCTTAAACTCGAGAAGAAACTTCTTCTCAGTGAGGGTGACGGAGCCCTGGAACAGGCTGCCCAGAGAGGCTGTGGAGTCTCCTTCTCTGGAGACATTCAAGACCCGCCTGGACACGTTCCTGTGTAGCATTATCTAGGTGTTCCTGCTCTGGCAGGGGGATTGGACTTGATGATCTTTCGAGGTCCCTTCCAATCCCTAACATTCTATGATTCTATGATTCTATGATTCTATGATAAATGTCATACCTGTGAAGAATTATTTAAAATATTTTTCTATCACGTTCTAACTGCTGGAGAGCAGCGTAGGAGAAAGGGACCTGGGGTCCTGGTGGACAGCAGGATGACCATGAGCCAGCAATGTGCCCTCGTGGCCAAGAAGGCCAATGGCATCCTGGGGTGTGTTAGAAGGGAAGTAGCAAGTAGGTCGAGAGAGGTCCTCCTGCCCCTCTGTTCTGCCCTGGTGAGGCCACATTAGGAATATTGTGCCCAGTTCTCGACCCCTCAGCTCACGAAGGACAGGGAACTGCTGGAGAGAGTCCAGCGCAGAGCCACTGAGATGATGGAGGGAGTCGAGCATCTCCCTGATGAGGAAAGGCTGAAGGAGCTGGGTCTCTTTAGCTTGGAGAAGAGGAGGCTGAGGGGTGACCTCATTAATGCTTATAAATATGAAAAAGGTGAGTGTCAGGAGGACGGAGCCAGGCTCTTTTCGGTGGCGTCCACTGACAGGACAAGGGGCGATGGGTACAAGCTGGAACATAGGAGGTTCCACAGAAATATTAGAGAAAACTTTTTCACAGTGAGGGTGACAGAGCCCTGGCACAGGCTGCCCAGGGAGGTTGTGGAGTCTCTTTCTCTGGAGACATTCAAAACCTGCCTGGATGCGTTCCTGTGCGATCTACTGTAGGTGATCCTGCTCTGGCAGGGGTCTGGACTAGATGATCTTTTGAGGTCCCTTCCAGCCCCTGACATTCTGTGATTCTGTGATTCTGTGATGACAGACTTTATAATGATTGACAACCGCATCCTGGGCTGCAAGAAGACCCTGGAGAAGGCACTGGGGAGACCTTATTGTGTCTTTTCAATACTTGAAGGGGACTTATAAGAAAGATGGCAACAAACTTTTCAGTAAGTCTGCCAGCGATAAGACAAAAGGTAATGATTTTAAACTAAAAGAGGGTAGATTTAGACCACGTATAAGGAAGAAATTTTTTACAATGAGGGTGGTGAAACACCAGCACAGGTTTCCCAGAGAGGTGATAGAATGCCCATCCCTGAAAACATTCAAGATCAAGTTGGATGTGGCTCTGAGAAACTTGATCTAGCTGAAGATGTCCTGTTCACTGCAGGAGGGTTGGACTAGATGACTTTTGAAGGTGCCTTTCAACCCAAATCGTTGTGTGAATTCCTCTATGATTCTATGTGATGAGGTCTTCAATTTGTGCAGGACTAAGGTTAGACTGTTCGAAGTAACTTGAGGTAATTAGTGACATGAGTTTCATAACATAATTATTATAACAAATCCTTGCACAATTAGTGCTAAAGAGTCATCATGGTAGTACAAAACATGACTATTCCTATCTTCAACTGCAGAAGCACAACCGAATGTGTTATTAGAACAATGTGCTTTTAAGCATCTTGATCTTTTAAGACCTTTTAAACATCTGAGTAATAACTGCATTACCGCAGGGTTATTTCCACATTGTGGTAATAGCACTGCAGGGCTATAACATGAGTTATAAAAGAATTATCAGCATAAAATTTTGCCAGACATTTTTAATGCTGGAATTTCTTTAATAGTGGAGAGTGAGACAGCATAGTATATAAGGCTTACACACTTAAACCTATCAGATCTCTCTGCCTCCATGGAAGAGCACTGCAGGTGCATTCTGGAGGCTGGATTCTAACCATTCCTTTTGACTTTGGGGTATCACAGTATCACAGTATGCTAGGGATTGGAAGCGACCTCAAAAGATCATCTAGTCCAATCCCCCTGCCAGAGCAGGAATACCTAGATGACATTACACAGGAAGGTGTCCAGGCGGGTTTTGAATGTCTCCAGAGAAGGAGACTCCACAACCTCCCTGGGCAGCCTGTTCCAATACAATAAAGTGTACAATAAAGTGTATGATTTATGGTACAATAGTGTACAAAGTGTACAATAAAGTGTATGATTTATGTTTGAAATGATAGGGAGAAACTTCAGGCCCTCTGGATGACCCACTGATACCTTGGGCATGCCCTCACCTCCACACCCTCCTGTTCTCCAGGCCGTTTCCCAGAAGCAGCGTGGATGAGCTCCATACCACACTCCTCTGGACCTGTAGACTCAGAAATGCTGTCCCTCTAGAAGGAAAGTGTTACATAAGAGCTTATAGAAGCTTTTTGAGATGCTTTTGAGAGCAATCCATGTGGTCTAAAGTGTGGGAAGCTCTGGACCAGGAGATAAAGTATTAGCATATATGTTATCCATAGACTGTAATTCATATTAGAGTGGGTAGAGCCTAAGAGAGATTCAGGTGGAAAAGCTGTAACTCACAGATGTGGTGGATGTGTCAGGTTTGCTCCCTAGACAACAGTAGCATCACAAACTGAATGCTTCTCTCTATTTTTGCATGTATCTTGAGTCTTGCATGATTCACAATACAGAAACACTATGGCCAGGGCAAATAATAAATGGCAATTTATGAGGATAAATTGCCAACTAGAATTTGAAAATGCACAGGTTTATAGCAAAACAATTTGTGATAGCCCAAATTATTAGTAAGCTGATTAGCTTATCCAGGCTATTCATCCAATAAATGTGAAACTTTTCAAGGTTATTTGGGGATGTCAGCTCTCATCAATCTCACTTTTCCTGGAAATGGGACACAACTATACTCACCGGCTAAAGAATTACAGGCTTAGTCATCTCTGTCTGTGGAATCATAGAATCATAATGATTTGGGTTGGAAGGGACCTCAAAGATCATCTAGTTCCAAACCCCCTGCCATGGGCAAGGACATCTCCCATTAGATCAGGTTCTCAATGCCCCATCCAGCCTGGCCTTGAACACTTCCAGGGATGGAGAATCCACAACCTCCTTGGGCAACCTGTTCCAGTGCCTCACCGCCCTCAGGGTAAAGAACTTCTTCCTCATATCTAGTCTAAACCTACGCTCTTCCAGCTTCCACCCATTACCCTTCAGCCTATCACTACAGGCTCTTGTAAAAAGTCACTCCCCAGCCTTCTTGTAGGCCCCCGTCAGGTACTGGCAGACTGCTGTAAGGACTCCCCAGAGCCTGCTCTTTTCCAGGCTGACCAAACCTAACTCTCTCAGCCTGTCTTCATAGGAGAGGTGCTCCAGCCCTCTGACCATTTTAGTAGCCCTCCTCTGGACTCGCTCCAACGGCTCCATGTCTTTCTTGTGTTGGAGGTTCCAGAGTTGGACCCAGTATTCCAGGGGGGATGTCACAAGGGCAGAGTCGAGGGGCACAATCACCTCCCTTAACCTGCTGGTCACACATCTCTTGATGCATCCCAGGATATGATTGGCTTTCTGGGCCACACGCTGTTGGCTCATGTCAGTCTTATCATCCACTCCCAAATCCTTCTCCCCAGGACTGCTCTCAATCCACTCATTGCCCAGCCTGCATCTGTGCTTGGGATTGCCTCAATCTAGTTGCAGGACCTTACACCTGACCTTATTAAACTTCATGAGGTTGGCCTGGGGCCACCTGTCCAGCCTGTCGAGGTCCCTCTGGATGGCATCCCTTCCCTCCAGTGTGTCGACCACACCACACAAGCTTGTGTCATTGGCAAACTTGCTGAGGGTGCACTTGATGCCACTGCCCATGTCGCTGACAAAGATGTTAAATAGTACTGGTCCCAGTACTGATCCCTGAGGCACACCGCTTGTCACTGCTCTCCACTTGGACTTGGGTTGACTCCTCTAATGAAACTTAAACAAATAAGGGCAGATCCTCCTACAGTATATAAACAGAGAGAGCAGCAAAAAGACCTCAGCAAAGTTGTATATCAACTAGGTACCAACTCTTTCCATGAAAGTTAGAGATGGAGCAAAAAATTTAGAAGTTATCCAAGGTGAAAATCTGTCTTTAAGCTTGATTCAGACTGTTCTGTTTGGGTTCTGCTCAGATCTGTGTGAAATTATGTACCCATGAGCCACAATTCCTTGGCAGTAAAATGAAATTAAGCGTCCATCTGCCTTAGCTTGGGCTCTTATTTCTTGCTAATAAAACTCCTCTCAGCAGAGAGATGATAAACAAATTTCATTTTCCTACAGCCACTTCTCAAAAGACACACACATTCTACTGAGCTCTGATGATCACCTTCTACTTCTTCCCAAACCAAACCAACGGTAACTGAAGCTGTATGCGTATGTAGAGAGTTGTAAAAGAAATAATAAACATGGTCCACTTGAAGTGGAATACATGATTACAATTGATAAATCCCAGGATAATAAAAAACTGTTATGTTCCTCAGATTCTAAGGGTCACAGCACATTCACCAGAGGTCATGAGCATAATGGGCACCTTGTGCAAGAGGAGTGAAAGACAAAGAGTGCAAACTAGGGAAGAAAGTGCCTTGTAAGGAAAAGCCTGTTCTCATTCCGTTGTGATGCTGTGATGGAATCTGAAATGATGAAAGTGGCTGTGCCTGTTGGAACCAGCTTTTCAAATGGTTTTCCACTCCCTCACCAGCTGTCCTGGGTGCTACATCTCACTCCTTCACAGAGGAAGAGGTCTGAGACAGTGTCTGCATCTCCCACAGGCAGCAACCTGCCCTGGGGCCTTGGAAGCCTCTGCCTCCTCCATGGCAGCAAACTGTTAAGAAATTCTGCCTCTTAAAAAGGTAACACCACACGCACCAATTACTATTTTTAAAACCATCCCAATTAAAGGCCTAAAATAGAAAACATGGTGATTGATTATAAAAGCCAACAAAATGAATCAAGCACATCATAAATTGCAGACATTAAAATACATAAATTGCAGTGGAAGGTATCTACAGTCCTGTCTATTAACAAGGCAGGATGTGTAGTCTACAAAGTGAATAAAATATTAAAAAACATTTTATTCATGCAGGATACAAGATTGCCGCAGGGCAAAAGTTTTAGGCATCTAAGCAAATAAAATCTTGTTAAGCGTTATTTTTTTATAAACCCTGATCCAGGGAAGACCATATTGTCACGTACTAAAGTAGACAACCAGTATTCTGTTTCTTTCAAGGTTATGTGAGGCAAGTCAGCGACAAGGGAAATTTGCTGTGAGCATAATGTTTATAAATAGGAATTTTAAGGAACAGAATGCAAAACATAAAATTTGTTTCTAATCACTCTTTACTTGCCAATCTATAAAGCTCGTTGAGAAAGTTGAATGGTTATGCCATAGTAGATTGAATTTTACATCAAGTGCATAAACAGGCACTGATAAAATTGATGCATAAAACATAATGAGAACAGGAATCACTGGGACTAAACTCTAAACTGTGTTCTGATGTACGGATTCATGGACTCAGCACAATAAAAAAAAGATTGGAAATTGAAACTAGCAACTAGATTCAAATAATGCCCCAAAATTTTTGCAGTACATGATTTTATCGGTTGTTCTTTGGTTTATCTCATTATTTATGTCTGGTTTTGAATATTAGTATGAACTTTAAAGCAGAATGTACTTTCATAACAGCATAAAAGATTCACTTACAGCATTTTGAACAATTTAATACTTACAAAGAAAAATTTGGGTTACTGGTTTGCTAGCTTAAGGATAATATCATTTCAATGGGGAAGCTCTGCAGTAACTTACATACTACTTAGATATTATTTAAGTGCAGTCAGCATTTAGCTATTTGACAGGCTTTTTGTGCTCTTCCTTTCAGAAGGGTATATCACCACTATATAATCAGAAATCATATATCTGTTGCACCTTCCTAAATTATAATAACAAGCTGAGAAAACAAATAAAATAAAAAATTAATCGAAGTTGAAGGACAATGAAAATGTGACCACATTTAAGTTTTGCTTTTGGAAAAAGGTACCGCCTCCCATAATCAAGTTTAAATTAATCTTAAAAGGAACGTATGCATAGACAGATTTAAGAGCAAGAGCAAGGTTTTGCAGATCCCAGAGAGGAGTCTAAAATCTGATATTAGCATCAGATTATTTCTAAAATCACAACTAAGTCAAGTTAGAAAAAATCTCAGATAAATGGCTTTATAGACCAAGAAAAATCAGATGTTCCCAGGTAAAAACATTTCTATTTTTTCTCCCAAAGAGTATCAGAAAAAACAATTAAGTTGAAGATTTGCCAGATACTATTTGTGTTAAAAAATGCAGATACTCGACAGATAAAATTAGCTCAAGGTTTTTCATGGTTAATGGACTGTACCAAGACACGCATTTAAAACAAAAATATGGAACTTTGTTGAGTCAGAAATAATTAAACCAACTACACTGGATTTCCCTTTATCTGTGCTCTTTGAGGTATGCAATATAGAATCCTTCTGTGGATGATATTTGAAAATCCTTTGCAGCACGTATACTCTTTAAAATCCAAAGTAGTCCTTTGGACTCTACTTGTACCAGTTATGAATTTTATAGAAGCCTAGTAGTAGCTTAACTTAAACTATTAACGGGGGTGGTGACAGGCTGTTAGTTCCTAATGGTACTGGCATTATGGAATTCCTGGAGATGCTGAATCAAATCCTTCTTTCAGTTGCATTAACTTTATCCTGCAAGAGTCAGTTTTGTTGAGTGTAATCACCCTTAGGAGTCATGAGTACTAATTTAACAAGGGCAAACACTGTTGTTGATTTGCTATTGCAACATCTCAGCTTTCCAGTGTCTGTAGTTAAGTACTGCAAAATCTTATTGCAATTCAAGCTCTGAATTGGACATGAAGCGACAGTACCATCAGTCTGTTCAGTTCTTTTACTACCGTCAGTAGTGAATGGACAGGTTTGTTTGTCATGAAATACATGAGTCTGGCTCTATATCTTACCCACTGAGCACTGAAAAGTCATAAGCTGAAGTGCTTTTGTGAAAGTTGTACACGAGTAGCATAATTTTAGATTTTAAAAACACGAAACTGTTGAGGGTTCGAAGATGGGATTGGGAGAAAAGAAAAAGAAAATGCAGTCAGAGGTATTTATCCAATACCGCGAGGCAAAGGCCGTCATTTACCATGTGCAGCTTGGCCTTGAAAGAAGAATTTTTATAGACCATAGTGACTTAACTATGAAAAGAACACCATTATAAGCATTCTGAGATAAGAAAGAATAACTGCACCTTCTGTCACATTGATGTTCAAACTACAGAGACACGTGTGGTATTTTACTGAAATTATTCAGAAGCATATGGCAAGGAGTTGTCGCAATTTTTCTTTCAATTGTTACAGATTTTGCCATTTTTCTTTTTTAAAGGGGAAAACTACGGTACATTATTTTGACTTTATCGAATAGTATGAAAACTACTATTTGATTGCACTGTTGTGAAGAAACAAGAAAGAAGGTCACAGAGGGAGAAAGACAGCAACTAAGTCAAAAAGAAAAATAAGAAAATTTCAGTGATCAACTGTTTATACCAAGCCATACATTTAAAAAAGTCCAACAAAAAAAGAACAAAAAAACCCACTAATTTCCTGTCTAAAACATGCTTTAAAATACTATGAGACTCCTAACTAACATAATTGCTGACATTGGAATTAGTTCTGTCTTGATCAGACTTCCTAGAAAGAATGGACTGCCATGAATTGTTTTACTAAGTATATACGAAGTCTGAAAAGATAAAGATGGCTTGTCTAGAATTCTTTTTTATATGTCTAGTCATCACAGCATTGTATGAAAATAACATTACGTGGGATGAAGAAAGACTTGAAGAAGCTACAGTACTACTAGAAGTTGTAGGCGAGAAATATTGGAGGAGATTATTAATATTCCGAGGAATGTAAAAGTTCTGGCATGTATATGTGTGTATATCTACTTACACATGAGTGCAGAGATGTGTACAGGAAGAACAATGTTCCATGTCCATGTCCTGGTCATCATGGAGATGAAAAAAATTTTTGTGAAATTAAATTATTGTAGGCATGGGAGTATGGGCATTAGGACTCCTTTACTTCTGTAGTTATGGACTGTTGAGGACATGGTTTAAATCTTTTTTTTTCTTTAACCCTTTTTGCAGCAGTAGGTGACACCAGTGGTTTTTCTTGGCATCCTCTGTCCACCCAACCCAGACTTACCCTACAATTGCCACCTCCTGTTTTGTAACCTTTCCCAGAACCCTTATGACAACTGGTTGCCCATGGGCAGGATAGGTGTCATATGAATCTCAAATAAATATAACATTTTGAGATGCAGCTTATGGTCATGCAAACTGATTAAAAATGTGTTAGCTTCCAAAATACCAATGACAGAAGAAGGTCCTGGTCAAAACTGCTGCCTGTTACAGAAATAATAACTCTGCAGATAGCACAGGTTCACTACTGTTGCAGAAAATGGAACTTTGACATGTTTAAACATCCATTTTGAAAGAACATTCCCAACTTCTTTCTATCCATGTTTGTTCGAATACAGCCTGTCCCTTCAATGTTTTATACCAGATATTTATATTTAAAGTGTATGTAGTCTAACTACCTTTTCACAATGCAGTAGTAGAATGCAAGTACCTCCAATCAGGGTGTAATGCCATCCATCTTCTTAAAATGTTCTACATTAAATCAAAATACCATGTTTTGCCAATAAGTTATTAAATGTCTGAACAAGTATATGACATTTTAAGAAGGCTTTTACAGACAAAACTATGCTGAATCTCATATTTAAAAGATCCTTTAAAAAAGGAGATCGATTATTCTGTCAGCTTCACTGTGGAAATCCAGAGTACCTCTGCTTATCTCATTTAGGCTAATGCTGGGCCCCTCACTGGCGCTGATTGATCTGATTAGAGTCTACAGGAACCCCCATACTGAATGCAACAAGGACTACATTTCAGCTGTAGCATACAAAATTAATAGGACAATGGGTCAGCCAGACAATGACCAAGTCCACATCCACATGTGAGCACAGAATTAGCCAGCAATGCTTGATTCTCACTAGTTCATGTTCATTTTTGGTAATACTAACTGATACTGAGCTGTGACAGCTTCATTGTAGTAGTCACAGTTTCTCTCCCTTTTCTGCTGGCTGAAATTTGCTTCCCCATCTGCCTCCCACTGCTCATGGTGACTTTTTCCAGAGCCTGGCAGCTGCAGTTGATTCTCCTGTCTTGCATTTTTTGTTTAGTTGGAGAAACGGCAGACTCCTGCCAAATTAGTTGACATCACAGCTGGGTGCCCAAGGAGGTGTTGGTTCTGTTGGAGAGGATATGTTATAGCTTGAGCAGGAACCTCTGAGTTTTTCTTGTCTTTGCTAAAATAATAGGAAATGTCACTGACACCCCACATCTGACCTACTGTGCTTAAACATCTGTAAATTTGATTAAATTTTCTTTCCTCACACTGAAAGACAGTGTGTAACTGTTAACTCTACACTGAGGTATTATTCCTCCTTTCTCCTCAAGGCTTTGGAGTTTTAGTAATTCTAAAACTCAAAATAACAAGGAAGAGCAAGTACATGAAAATATAAAGGAATGGAGTTTATGTCCACTTTTAATGACCACCTTCAAAAAGGGAGAGAGGAAGCAAAACAAACATAAAGACGAGCAGGACGGTTTCTCTCTTCACAGAATCACAGAATTGCGGATGCTGGGAAAGACTTCTGAGATCATCAAGTCCAGCCTATGGCCCAACACCCCCACATGGGCCAGACCACGGCACCAAGTGCCACATCCAGCCTCTCCTTAAACCCCTCCAGGGACGGTGACTTCACCACTTCCCTGGCCAGTGCATTCCGTACATACATTCCATACATACATTCCATACATACATTCCATAGCGACATGTCATTAATAGTCAATAACAACTCTTGTTCCATGATGCTCATTCGGTTTCTCCAAACTTACTGGAGCACACTATGAAATACTTTAGAATACATGTTGTTAGCCTTATGAAAGAAATATAGGTGGTTTTCTTCCAGGAAAATGAATGAGATAGAAAGGAGAGCAGAGTGCACTAAAGAATCATCATTTTTCAGCTGACCATAATAAAAAGAGAGACTAAATACATAAAAAAAAGTCTTTCTAGATTTATAAAAGTGAGGATTTTGCTTAGCAAGCCTTTATGTGACTACGTTTCACAATATAAAAACAAGAAAGAAAAAATGAGCCACCACTTTATCTTAGAAACCCACATTTTAAAGTCTTGTTTGTTTCAGAGCACTGGAAACTTTTAGATCTTACTTCATGAATTAAAACAGTTGATAGAATTAGCAGATCATTACTCTTTACATGAATCAGCACTACTGTGGCATGAGACATTGCCATTAAGCTTAGACACATTTAACAGGACAAAAAGTGTGGTAAGATTCAGGAATCTTGGGTTGTTTTTCAGATTTTAAAATTTATTAATCCTTGCTATTCCTTGGCAATTTTAATATTTTTAGGTAAGAGCATTAAAATTAATATTAAATAAAAAAGTAGGAAAGCAGTCACTGTCCCAGATTTGTGTCCCTTTGGCACCTACACATGCACTTCTACTTCCTGAAAGATTTTACTGAAGCAGTGTGTAACCTGTCACTTGTCCTCTAGGCTCCTTTTTCTTTCTTTAGTAGTTTCTCTGTTCAGTCACTATCAAATTCATTGCTGTTGGGCATCCTGAAGGAACTTTATAATACTAAACACGGTCCAAACTAAACTAGTTTGAATGACTTTTAATTCTGAAACATTTTTAAAAAAAATCTTCTCCACAATTAAGGGTGAACAGCCACAATCTTTTCTTTCTCATCTTAGAGTTACCATCCACAGAACAATGAAGCAGAATTTCTCTTACAGAATTGAATTTAAATATTTTTAAAATACTTTTAAAGGACTAGACATTGAGCCCAGCTCCTCTGTGCAATTACTAGCCTTCAGGTGACCAGGAGTTCTAAGTTTTCTTTCGTATCTTACCTGAATAATTTGCTTAGGAATCAAACTCTTTCAAGAGAGACCTGGAACAGCAGTGGACTCAAGCTGCCTAAGTCAATGTCCTTCAAAATCATCTTTGCAGTGAGTGTACAGCTATTTTAGATGAAGTAGTACTTGTGGGTCTCATCTTCACTGTGCCTACTGTTAAATAACACTAACATTGAAATGAACTTTACCTCATACCCCTGAGCTATGCCTCGCATTATCTAGACCATCATCTTCACTCAGAAAGGTGCTTATGTGTCTTTTTTCCCCACAAATTAGTCACCTGTATTGCCTTACTTCATCTATCTCAAACCCTTCACACACCCTACATGCCTGTTAAGCACAAGTCAAGCAGAACTTAACAATTGCACAAAGAGTACAGTCAGAAAAGGGTGATCAATCAATTCAAGGATGGCCAACTTATGACCCCTGGACCAGGTCAAGGCCATTAGAAAGACTTGTACATCTCACAACCTGCTCACTGTCCTCCTCTTTCCTCAGCAGCACTGTGGAAGGCCAGCTATGTTGTATGAAAAATAAATCTGCACAGATTTATTTAAATTACAGATAAAAAACCAAAAAAAATTACATCTGTTTCTGAAATTTTTATGGACATTTGTAGACAAGCAGTTTCCTTATTATCCTTCTGGTGATAAGAGTTGGAATACAAGTGTTTAAAACAGTATGAATCTAGAAGTAAATCCAAACTTTAGACTTTAGTTAGACTGTCATTGCCTAAGAGAGAAAAACAGAAAAATTAGAAAATATTTTCTTTTCATTAGCTTCTCGTATTGGATTTAGATATAATATGTACTATAAAGTCAGAAGCATGGGCATAGTTATTGCTCACTTTACTAATTGCATTTACACCATGTTAACAACATCTGGTAACACACATCCTTTCTCTTACTAATTTTTTAGTAAATCATTGTGTATGATTGCATATTACAATCAGTTTAGTTCTTACGAGTTTAGGAAGAACACTAATCATTGATAACAACTAGAATAAAAAATAGAAGAATTAGGTTGAAGTTAAGAAATAGCTCAACTCCAACTACATGCAATAAATAAATTATATCAGCAAGTTGCAGTAACATCAGATGTTTTTCCAGTGGGTAGAAATATTGCTTCTTAGTGTGGGAAAACTGGTTCTTTCTTTTTGAAAGTATTAATCATTATATTCAAGATACAAGAAGAAAAATCACAGAATCACACAGAATCACAGAATATTAGGAGTTGGAAGGAACTTCAAGAGATCATCTAGTCCAACCCCCCCGCAAGAACAGGATCACCTACAGTAGGTCACACAGGAATGTGTCCAGGGAGGTTTTGAACATCTCCAGAGAAGGAGACTCCACAACCCCTCCGGGCAGCCTGTTCCAGTGCTCTGTCACCCTCACAGTGAAAAACTTTTTCCTAGTATTTTTGTGCAACCTCTTATGCTTCAGCTTGCACTCGTTGCCCCTTGTCCTATCATTGGACATCGCTGAGGAAAACTTGGCTCCATCCTCCTGACACTCACCCTTTATACATTTGTAGATTTCTGACAAAAAAAATGTTAAGAAATTAAAGAATTCTTGAATTACAAAAGAAGGAAGATGGTCAGAGCTGTGTAACTGAGAAAGGTTGATGATGTTGAGGCAGCTGAAATTTGTACTTATGGGAAAAGAGACTTTTGATCTTAACTTGTTCTTAATGGATAAAGTGACAATTTTTCCTTAATGCAAGTTTGCTCTAGTGTTTTCTAATAGACATTGTCATTCCCGGAAATTACAGTCCAGAAAATTTCACTGTTATTGCTACTTTAACAAATTATCCAATTTAGGAAGTCTTCTAGCAACAGAGTTACTTGCAGATTGACTACTGATTGCTCCAACTTGCGTAGTTTAATGGATCTGTGACCATAACGACCTCACAGATATATTGCTCCAGGACCTCTAGCAGTCTCTGTCTCAGAATTGAGAGAGGTGATTCAGCAGCCAAGTCAAAAGACAATTCACTAAGTTCCTGATTGATGTTTTGCCTTTCATAGTGCCTAGTCCTATGTTTGAGACAAAGCTGTCACTGTGCTTTCGGGTTATTTAAGGGAAAGTCAGCCGCACTCACCTTTTACCAGAGGATTCACCCAAAGGCATAAAAAACCATGGTGTGACAGAGACTTAGGGGAGACTGCACATATCTGATACTCACACACTTGTTAAGGAGGCAAAAACATCTTGCATAGGCCGGCCTAGGGTATACCTATGAAGAGTCTAGTAGTCTTCAACAGCAAGAAAACATACCAAAAAATATCCTTGAAGGCTACAGAGCATAACTCTTGATTTAATGAAGTGGCAGCTACCAAGCTAAACAGGCTGCGGTTTCCTTGGCCCAGCTTCACCTCACCTTCAAGAAATCTCCTAGTGTTTTACAGAAAGTTCTGATACTAATGGAAATAAAAGCTAAATACCCAGTCCTTGGGTCTTTCACCTACAGTTTGCAAAAGAAGTGAAGAAATAAAGGAATAAGTTTTCTCCTTACATTTAGCGACTTTTGATAGAGGTGCAATGTATCATCAGCTGTATTTCAGTAGAGTGTAACTTCTGACACTTCCACTTTTAGTCAGTGCAGGAGGTGTTACTTGTTTGTTTTTTTTAATTTTAAGCTGTGTTGAGATTACACAAATACTGCATGGTATGACTTCTTCTGAGCTTTGCCCTGAAGCCTCGCTTCTTAAGCCGGAGTCTTTTCAAACCTCCTTTGCCATTAACAGGAGCTCTACATCCAGTATTAGCGAGACAGCAAATTCACTAAAATGTTTCTAGAGGAAAAGAATATTTATCTGGGAAAGTATGATCATATTTTTGTGTGAGGCAAGAATGAAAACTCTCATTACAATCCCCATTTGCACAAAGCTGGTCTGGTTAGCTCAGGAATTAGAAATAATGCTCATTTCTTTCATAAAGGGCTGGCATCTATACTCAGCATAATTTCAGTCTAACATACAAAGTGCAACATAGACCCTCCTTTTCTATAAGTGCTTGTCTGTTGCAATGCTTATTCAGCTCAGTAGTAGGTATGTTACATAAATAATTGTTCAGACATATCTACTTGCAGAGCAAAGATGCAGAATTCAACAGGCAAAAAGAGCAACAGGGGGGGTCAAACACTGGAACAGGTCACCCAGAGAGGCTGTGAAGTCTCCATCCTCGGAGAAAAACAAGCACACAGGCTTTGCACCGCTGCTTTCAAGCAAGCCAAAATCTGCTCAGAGAAACTGTGGCAAGTCAAATATTTGTAAAGCAGATGCAGCACTTCTGTTAATTCCCAGATGGCCAGAATCCAGATTTCCATACACGAATTGGAGTAGAAGGAAGATGGTTACCATGACATACAGAAGCTTATTTCATCTATTGACCAGTGCACATTATATGTCCCTTTCTATGTTCAAGCCTGTTCAGTGCAACCTATAGATGTTAGAGTCTTTCCTACACTGAAGAAGGCTCGTGCTGCACCAGTTGCGATGAATAGTGCAGAGCCCAGCACGACAGTCAGCACTTGCTAACTTACAGGCAAAACTAAGCTGCAAATAGAGATTGTCAACAGCAAAAACAAAATTACTAACAAGAATGAAGAGTAAAAGAGCCTTAATGTATATCCACAGAGTTGCAATCTAACGTAAGTGAGCCTTATGATCTCTTTTGTCCTGGAGCTGGAGAGTCAAGCTGAGACATAGAAATCTCCTTAGTGACCAACAGTAGAAACAGTATTTCTTGCACTACAATCAAGTCCTCTCTTTTCCAGACTACAAATGCTCCTCTTGGTGCAGACAACACTTAATTGCCAACCACTACCAGACCTAGGCAGGATATTGGCAAACGCAGTTTAACGAATTTCTGGATGTGTCTCTTCGCTGTCCCAATCTGCTTGATAGTGGAAGAAAAACAAAAGCTATCTGAACCTCTGCACACTGAGCTTGGCATGACATTAGTGCTGGACAGTTTTATGGAGCATCTCCAGAAGAACCAGGCAGACAACAAAGACGTGATGCAGGAGTGACCTCTGCAAAACCTCATGCTGAGAGGGAGGAAGAGGGCAGTTGTGATCCTGACATCCCAGGGCTCCCTCCATGCTTGCTCAATACAGGGCAAATCCATGTCTGAGGTGATGACATTCAGTTCCAACTGTCATGAAGCTCTTAGCTTGAGTTTCCATGCACTCAGCCTACTGCCAGTGCAAAGCCTGGAGCTCTGCCACGTGGGAAGGAGGAGCCCATTACAGTGTGAAAATCGTTTTCATATCTCCAGAAGCCAGCATTTCCCATGCCACAGGGAAGAACATTAGCTGTATCTGTTCCATTCATTATTTCAAAGAACGTAAAAATAAAAGAAGCTTTATACCCAGAATCCCTTTTTCACGACTGCCATTCTAATTACGTAATATAAGCCACTTTATCTATGTTAAGCGTTAAATGTTATAGTCAAAAAAATAGAAAAAATTTGCATAAAATAGATATTTTTATTTTAAATATATTAATATTAGGAAAAAACCTTCATCTAAAAACAGCGTAACAAGTCAGGAATGCCAAAAATAGCAATGAAAAGGAAATAGCATTTACTGATGTTTTGTTTCATACTTTCATTGTCTTCTCTTGCAGTCATTATGAGTATAAATTCTCCTCTAAAAGGAAAACAAAGATTCTTGAATCATCACACATTTCCATTTTCTGCTGCAATCAGAAAAAAAATCCCCAGAAAATAATTCAGGATCTGAACAGAAGGTACAAAAGTTGTCATTGCTGTGGGCTAAGAGTCCAGATTCAAAGCAGAACATTAAAGAATGTGGCAAAAGGGACCTCTTTGGAAATTATGTTTTAATATATTCATTGTAATTAAACAAAAAAAAAAGAGGCTTATATTCTGAATGCTGTAAACCAAGTTAGCCCAAGTCAAACAGCTGCTTTATTAGCTCAAAACACACAGAAGAGAGACAGAAGGTGTGTAGCTGGTGTCAAATGCTGCTGGCATTCTGTCACATTTATAAGTCTTAATTTACATATATGCACCCACTTGCACTTTATAGGTGCGAAGGTCAATTATTGCAAGCATAATTAACATCTTACTGCCAAAAGTTGTTAAACCATCTAGGCAAAATGAAGATTTGAATAACAGACTAAGATAACTAGATGCTATATTAAAGGATGAGTAATAAAATTTAGGATCTCAAAAACTTGGCTCATTTAAAATATTGTCAGTTTCAAGAAAAAATAATTTGACTTCATAAAATCAAAAGTAATAGAAATGATTGCAATCTGTAGCATAACTGGGGGGAAAAGTGCGTGAAACTCATGCAAATTAGCATGAAAGAAGCTTGAAGAAAATGTTCCACAAATTAGATAAGCTGATGTACATCTGCTGCTGAACAAAAAGAAAATGAGGGGTAGGACTTTTAGGTACAGCTTTTCATTATCCATAAGGAGGTAACCAAGAAGGCAAAGACAAGCTCTTTACCCAGATGCTTGGTGGGAGAATACACAACAGTCATAAATTGGATCAGGGGAGGTTCTATCTGGACATAAGAAAAAGGAAAATTACTATGAAGACAATGAAGAACTGGAACAGAGGTCCAGAGATGTTGTGGAATCTCAGTCCTTGGAGGTTTTCTGCATATAACTTGTGATAGGTTTGTGTCTGGTGGGCTGTTTCGGTAGCAGGGGGACTACAGGGGTGGTTTCTTGTGAAACTTCCAGAGCCTAGGAAAAAAGTCAGACCTGCCTCTGGCCAAGACCAGGCCAATCAGCACCTCTGATATCAACATATGTAAGAGAGGAAACCTGCTAGGCAACTTCTATTCCATTGTGCTGGGGAGCTCTTTGTTTTGGAGAGGTGGGGGAGGTGAGAGGAGCAACCATGCTTCCAACAAACTCTATGAGGAAGGAGTGGGAGAAAGGCACCAGAGCAGAGATTTTGCTGAGGTCTGTGGTGAGATGGCAGCCTGACACCCCACAGACCAAAGAGATCAACAGTGACAAAGGTCAGGACACAGCAGACCCTGGAGGACTCCCAGATGGAGCAGAGAACCACACCCAAAGCATGCTATGACTTCGAGGGAAGCCTCTGCTGGAGCAGTCTGTTGCTGGGAGGACTGCAGCCTGTGCAGTTTGGGAAGAACCCTGACCATGTGGTATGGAGTCACGTTGGAGAAGTTCAAGGAGGACTTTCTCCTGTGAGAAGGACACCACATTGGGAGAAGGGGACGACTGCAAGGAGTCCCCTCCCTGAGGAGGAAGTAACAGCATGGGCAACAGACAGACCACAATTCACATCTCCGGCGCCCCATGCTGCCTTGCATTAAGAAAAGTGTGTCCAGCAGGTCTAGGGAGGTTCTCCTCCCCCTCTACTCTGCCCTGGTGAGACCATACCTGGAATACTGAGTCCAGTTTTGGGCTCCCCAATTCAAGAAAGACAGGGACGTACTGGAGAGAGTCCAAGGGAGAGCTACAAGGATGATGAAGGGACTTGAACATCTCTCCTGTGAAGAGAGACTGAGGGAACTGGGTCTATGAGAGGGGATGTTATCTGAGGGGTGGGTGTCAAGAGGAAGTGGACAATCTCTTCTCAGTGGTGCCCAGCAATAGAACAAGAAATAATGGGTTTAAGTTAGAACATAGGAAGTTCCACCTCAACATAAGGAAAAACTTCTTTACTGGGAGGGTAGCGGAGCACTGGAACAGGCTGCGCAACAAAGTTGTGGAGTCTTCCTTCTCTGGAGACTTTGTGTTCCTGTGTGGCTGCCTTAGGGGATCCTGCTCTGGCAGGGGAGTTGGACTAAATGGTCTTTCGAGGTCCCTTCTAACCCCTGACATTCTATGATTCTGTGATTCAGGGTGAAGGTGGCCGAGAAGAAAGGAGGGGTGGGAGGAAGGTGTTTTTGAGATCTGGTTGCACTTTTTTCTCACTATCCTACTCTGATCCAACTGATTGGCAAACTGGTTGTGGTTCTGTTGTCTATAATAAATTGATGTTTTCTCTCCAGGTCTGCTCTGCTTTTGTCCATGGCCATAAGTGATGAATGAGCTCTCCCTGTCCTTAATCTCAATCCTCAAGGCCTTTGTGTAGTTTTGCCCTCCCCATCCCAAAAGGAAGAGGGATAGCAGCGAGTGAGTGGTTCTTTGTTGCCAGTTGGATGGGCTCAAACCATGACAAAGTGGATAATCCTGGACAATCTGTTCTGATTTCAGTGTTGACCCTGCTTTGAAGACAAAGGTTGGGACAGAGACCTCACAAAGTTCCTTCCAGTTCAACAGTTCTGTGACACATACAGTGATGGTGAAAAATGAAAAGCACTCTGAAATTTCAGTACTGAAAGAAAGTAGATGTATACTACATGCTCGTCTTGAAAATGGAGACACTAGTAGTATTTATAGCTCTAAAGAACTTCTCAGAAATGGTAAATAAGCTCTGTGCTTGAAAGAAGAAATAAAAATCAAAGGCCTATATCTAAGAAGCTGATTGAGGAGTGGGTGTTGAGGCAAATTAATTCCCATACACTTCTAATATAACCGTACCATTTTTATTGACTTTAAAAATCCTTAATAGACACTAAAATCTTATAGAGGGAGAGAAAACATGAAGCTAATGAATAGTAAGTGATTAAATATGCTGAATATAGATCTCAAAGCCTACTCACAAATTCAAAATTAAATTACCCATAAAATCTTGTTTGTGCAACTTTGGAAGAATATTAAAACATCTTTTGCATATTAAGTAATCTCTCTGCCACATGACTCAGATTTTTCGGGCAACAGGATGTACCTGTGCTGGCAACTAAGGAACACCAGTTTTGTCATAAGCATGAAATTATCATATGAGGATGTCAGAAGGTCAAAGGCTGATGTCACAAAGCATAAAGGGTATTGCTCACAAGCTGTGCAAAACAAGGAATCACTACAATTTGGTGTTTTCAGAACACAAAACATTATGGAGTAGAGTCAGAATCTGGATGAATCCCGTCGAGAGGTACCTGCTCTGGATGGCTTCATTCAGTTATTACCAGTCACACCTTTGACTCCAGTGTCACCTGGACTATTAGAACAGAAAAAGTGAAGATGCCACATTGTCCCTGGTAGTTCTCAGAAAAAGGAGAAAAATTATTTTTATATACCAGGCATTCAGAACCCTTTACAGAGAACTCTGGGGGTAACAAGAGCAGTTGTATATCTTAATGTAATTTGCACACAATATTCTGAGCACTATGATCCATTCTTCTGGAAGACCTGGTAATCATGGCTGAGATATGCATTTTCTTTCTAAATATCCCTTTTTCAAGTAAGCAGAAGAAACTTCGTACACCTTCTGGTTAAAAAAGATGATCTGAACAGTTCAATTAATAGAGAAGTATGACTGATAGTTATTACATGTCACCCTTTCAAATGGGAGGGAGAAAAGTAAAGCTGGTTGACCTCTAAACCTGCATGAATACTATTAAACTTATAAGGATAGTTATAGCCATTAAAAAATCCATATATACACATTTTCCAGCTAAACTGAGTTCCTTATCTATTCCTTTAGTAAGCAACTAATAAAATATTCTCATATCCATTTTAAATTCTACGGTATTATGGCTGCAGCTAATGTTCAGGTTAATCTATAAGAAATTTCATAGTGGAATATAAAATACTACAGATCATGTGAGGGATAGTAAGAAACACGTGCTCTTTTTTTCTGAAAATTAGAAAAGGTACATTAACAGAAAACAAATATTTTCATTTCAACAGAAATTAAACGAAAATGTTAAGTGCTTGCCCTAAATTTCGAGGAAAACAGGTCTTGCTAAACCTGATTTCATCCTCTGTTGAGTGTACCACTTTGGCTGACAAAGAAACTATCAAACTGTAAAATATTCAGACTTCTGAAATGCCTTTACATGAGAACCACATAGGAAATTAGCACTATTAAATAGCATTAAGGCACCAATTTAACAAACAAAGAACTGGCTAGATGATAAACATAAAAAGTAGTCAACAGTGAAGTAACATGATTTGCATGAAAATGTCTCTAGTGTACATTTGTAACTATAGCAGCAAGTCCTGCACTACTGAACCATTTCATGATCTTTAAGGTCTTTTCCAACCCAAACCATTGTACAATTCTCTGGGTTTATGCTTTTATTGGAAAAATTGAACTTAATCTCCATATATAGTTTTGAACAATAGATCCATTTAGTACAAAAAACAGTACAGAAGCAATTTTACTTCAGTATAGTGTACCATAACCAATGCAAGGATGCTGCATAAAATTAAAGCCTACATTTTAATAAGGAGATTATAAAACAAAACCTAAAAAAAAAAAAAAAAAAAAAAGAGAAGAAATAACTCAGAAGACAGGGAAAGACTATTTTTTTTAAGGACAAGGCCATAAAGCTCAAGCTGTTTAACTTTCCATCTGGTGACTGAGAAGAGATTTGAATCCAGTGTTTAATATAGTAGAAAAAGCCTTAACAAGAACCACTGACTGTAAACTGTTGCCAGAGAGCTTTACGCTGGAATTGTGGCACACATTAATAGCAGAAAAGCAGCCATCAGAACCAACTGCCCAGGGGAAGTGTTGGCTTCTCTATTACCTGATACCTTTCAAGACTGAAGGTCTTGCGGGGAGATACACATCTTTGAAATACAGATGTTCTTTAGTCCAGTGCAAGTTGCTGGCTTAAGTAAATGTGACTAAATCTAAGGGCTCTTCAAAGCAGCCTGCTCTTATAGCCCCTCCTGGCCTTCAGCTCCCCAAGTCTTGCTTCCTGAGGATTGATGAGTGGAGAATAAGGACCAGGGAAGCACTTGTGTGCTGGCTGTGCTTCACTTCTGCTACCAGACTTACTGACAAGTCCTTCAATTTACACTTGAACAGATTTCCTTCCAAAATCGTTTAAACAGGCTCTCTGATGAGCTAATGTGTCAAAGTATGAAGAGAACAAAAGCATAATGAAAATCTGAGGTGGGTATCTGGGAAGTGTTAGGTTGTATGATCATCTACACATGCACAAAGGAGCACCTGGAACAACAACAAGGGGGGAAACCCCTGAGTTTGCACCTGAGAAGACCTGCTAGATCTTCAGACCAATAAGATTTGCAGAAGCTGCCATGGTGATACAGAAAGAGGTGATCATGATTCAGAAGGTAGGAGTCTTACCCCTGCTCCCATCAGTATTACACTGGTACTTGATGTGGTGTTACAGACAGCATCATAATTCTGGACACTAGTATTGCAGGAAAAAAAAAGAATAGCATTTTCTGAAAGGTTAGGAGTTCATGCTGGGTAATACTCATTTAAATTCAAAATTCATCAGCTGATTTTCCTGGCAGATTCACTTATTTTTACTTCTTGTTATGAGTTACATGCACTGTTCAAAGAGCTGATTGATTCTTTCTCAGGTAGCTGTCAGCTGCATTTAAATGCCTGAAAAAATTTTCTATATATACTTATGTCTCTCTAAGTTTTTATGCTGATGACATCACCTGTTATTATGCATTAACTCACAGATATGGAGGGAGATTTAGATTATATTGTTGTGTGCTAGGAGATAGCCAGGCAAAAAATAAACAAAAGATGTTGTTTGTATTCTACTTGGGTATAAAAGCTGCTAGTTTTAATGGAAACCACGATGAAAGGTAAGGCGTAGGATTAATCATATGCTACTGCGTTTGTAAATTGAATCTTTTCTGTTGTGCATTCATTACAGAGATTGGCTAATGGGAAACCTGAAACTTTCACACAAGGAGTTTCTTTTTTTGTGCATACTGAGAAAGAAAGTCTGCAAACACAAGAGACTGAGAATAAACACCGAGTTCATGGCTCTCCAATCTGTGCCTCCAAAGATAAGCCATTTCACTAGAAAAACTCAACACCCCTTCCCCCAGCTGCTGCCACCGCCCACTCTGTTACCCAAGTCACATATTCCGCTGCACTGACTGCCTAAGACACCAACAGGTGACGAACCAGTTTCTTTCTTTGTAGCTTATCAGGTCTCATTCCAAAGAGTTTTCCTTTCCTCTGGTTCTCAAAAAGTCACTCCTTCAAACTGCGCGCAGACAACTTCGTGCTTCTTAGGCTGGTATGGAAAATGTGTTGGTTCATGACATCAAGCCTCAGAACTCATATGTGTGAAATATATATTGCTTATGCATGCAGTCCTTACTGTTGCATGATATGAAAATGATACCAGTGACTGCTAATATTATTTATAAGCACTATTTCCTTCTTAAGGCCATTGCTTCTCTGACCATTAAATCTGAAATCAGCAAACAGAGATAAAAATACATGTTGAAGAATAAAGGACAAATTAAGTTTATGAAGTAAGAAATAGTTCCAGTGAAAAGTGCGGCAATAGGGTTAGGAATGAAGGACATTATAATGTCTTTTAGAAGAAAAAAAAAAAAGAACAACAAAAAATATACTGTGAGGAATACAGATCAGGAAAAGCATGAGATAAAAAGGAGGCGATTACAGAAAATGCACTAGACCATCTGGATGATGTTTGACATCAGCAAAAGCAAACAAGAATCTGAAGGAATACATGTTCCCAGTCATAATCATACACAGTATATCACAGCTACTATAACAAGACTTCTGTAGTTAAGGTTGATTTGTAATCTCCATTTTATTCTCCACTTTTTCAGTTACTTGTAACATTTTATTTCCTTTTGACAGCATCACACCCTTTCCGTCTGACTACTACGTTAAGAAAGTTCCTCTAACCAATATCTCCTAAAACTGTTTCACACAAATGAAAGGTCATTTCAGAATGAAGAGGTCACACCCGATGAGAAGACGCTTTATCCAATTCCACAAAAAGTGTCAGGGTATCAGACACAATATTTTGATTTCTTTTGGCCCATGTTAAAATATCAGGGAGATGAATTTTATTAATGATCACTGTTGTTCCTCTGTATTATGTTTCTGAGATATCCATGTTAAAATAGCAGTTCCCGTTTTTCTGGCAGCAGCACTGGAAGCAGGACCCAGTATTGCATCCTGAGGTCACCCATGGCTTAGACAGGCCGAAGGCTGGGTGGAGGTTGCTCTTAGAAACTTCCATTTTTATGAAAGTGATCTGAAAACTGTTAACACTTTATTCCCATGTCTGGAAACAGAGAACCATATGGTGTTTTGGATATGCGTAAGTTGGTCTAGCCACTAAACTGAGAAGCAGCATCATTAATTTAATCTGGAATACTCACCAAGATGAATACTAAATACCTTCTCTTCATCAGTTCACCCAGTATATATAACACCAGTAAATTAGGTATGTTTTAGTTGACTTATCCCTTGGGAAATTGCTAGTATGTGTTTTTTTATGAACATCCTCACTATGAGCAGATAGCATTCACAAAATGAAGTGATGCATTCTGAGCCCTGTGCCAGGAGTAAAAAGAAATAAATTCTGGGTGAGATTTTGTAGTTGATCAAAATCTCAATCAAAGGACAGAATGACACAAACAGCAAACAGAAATTTCCAATTAGCTGCTCCTAAGACGCTGCTGAGCTGCTTTGATATCTTCTCAATGTGGAGGCTAAGATGAATATTGCTCTTTGAACATTTTAATGGATATTAACATGTGTTCTGTGACAAATTCGGACGGCACCACACACTCCTCCCTGTATTTTATAGTATATGCAGAGGTATCAAAGAATATTTCAATATGAGAATATATCAGTAGAAGAGCACTCAGTCAGCTGGGCATCTGTAGAGCTATAGCCAATGTAAAAATTAAGTGGTTTTTAGCTTGTAAATATGAGAATTTAGGCAGAATGATATTAATTGCCTGAGTAAGTAGAAAAGAGATTAGCAATATTTTTTCACGAGTTTTAGTCATAAATCTGTCATAATCAATGCCTGTTGTTATTTTAATTATGGTATTTGAAACCAAGCAAATGCAGCAAAAGCCAAATGGAATTAAATGGGAAGCATCTGCTCTCAAGACAAATAATGGGATGGGCAACTGACATAATCTGAGAAGATACTTTCATCAAAATCTAAAGTGCAATTTATGAGAAAGATGAAAACTTCAAATGCTGTCCACCAGGGGAGCAGTGGAATAGATTAAATAGTGTGAATGTGTCTGAAAATGTTGCATGTCTAATAAGGCATTGATTAGAATTTCCAGTGGAAGTTCCATTTGCTCAAAGTATTTCAGTGCATGGGATATGTGTATTTGATATGCATGCATTTCAAAGTATTAGAGCAATTTTCATTAGCAGTTCCTATATTGGCATGCTTTTGAGTGCTAGGAACTGTTTAACGCCGATCCATTTTCTGCCTCAGTATATAATTTGATATCAGAATTAGCATTGATTTTTTTCTAACCTCTTCCCTTTCACTCTAATTTGCTCGATCACCTCACCAGAGTGAACTATATATTTTGTTTACTGAGCTGCACACTGGCAACGCTAAAATAACTCAAGAATCCTGTTGTGCTCCAGCTAATGGAATAAGATACACAGGTGGGCAAGGAAAAGCTGTGGAGAGTCAGTTTGTCCCAGTTAGCGATGGGAGAGGGGAACTGGCTCCCTTAGCTCAGGGACAGAGCAAACCTGTGACAAAGTTGGGCTGGTCGTGGCATTGCCCTCCTCTTTGGTCTTGGTATACTCACACGGTCCCCTCCAGAAGACTGCTGGCAATGGGACATTTAACACTGGCCTTTTTTCTGAATATTCTTTTTAAAGACAAATAAAATATTCTTTGTACAGACCATGTGTACCGAAATGGAGGTGCAGCATTCACCAATAAATATTGAAGTCAGTGCCATTCTCTGCTGACTTTTTGGACCAACCAATGTTAACACATTAATACAAGATGAAAACATAGGATGAGATTAGAATTAGCCATCACTTGGAAGGCCTTAATCTCTCTTTACATAGTACAGTTAAGCTTGCCTAATTTTAAGTGATCAGTTTAAAGCTGAACTAGCAAAGCTGCAGTATTCAGCAACACTCTACTAAACCTAGTTTAGCGTACCTTGTAAAATCTGTGCTTACTCTAGAAAGCTATTTATACTTCCTTCACATTAAATACCCAAGGGCTCATAAAAATATTGGTTTTAAACCATGAGATACATCTACATTCGAAAATACATTTGTCACCTTGCAAAAATAGATTTAAAGCAAAATGTTCATAAAATTAAATTGGATTAAAATTGAATTCCCTTTTAGGAGAATGAGACACAACTCATCCAAAGCTTCAGACTCTACTTTTCATCATGATGAATTAGAAGAGAATTGAGACAGTCTTCACAATGCGTCTCCTACACAGGTTTTTATATTTAATCAGGCATTTTGACCCTTTATTCCATGGAAACAGCTGGTTACTGGTACTCCAGCATACACAGAGACTGTGTACACTTAAATTACAGCACAAGTCCCTCTTAACTTTGTCTCTTCACACTTCTCACTATGGTAATAGAAGCATCTGCATTCCCTTCCTTAAAAAAGGGTAATCTAAGAAATACGAAAGCAGAAGGATGAACAAATAGAAAGCCCATGTATCTTTTATGAAGCTGATCCATATTTTCCCAAGCTACTTCTGAGCCTCCCTCCTCTGAATTATGTACTGTGCTATGGCATTAGACCCACAGACAACCGAGGCATGTAAGGTATATACAGCACCACGCATATTTAGGGTACTCAGCCACAATAAACAGATGGTTTATGTACACACAGTGCCATTTTGTGCTCAGCAATTCACAAAAAGCCCATCAAGAAGAAGTTTCGCTATGATACGACCGTTGCTCAATAGCCACGTTGAGCTAGGAATCTTTCAAGAAAATGAGCAATCATTTTCTCTTTCACCTGGAACAGGAGCTTTGTTTAGCATAAGACTGGCAGGTCAAGTAATCTAGGCTATCACATCATTACCCGTAATCTTAATTTCCATTTAAATCGTCATTTGATTTCAAATTCTCGGATCTGTGAACGCAGTGCCTATAGTGGTAGAAAATTTCTGTAATATGATCTTGTAGTAAAGATGTAAGACAAGCTCAAGACAAACGTTTCAGGCATCACATTAGATGATTTACAGTGGTGAGGTTCTAACAAGAGCAAGCCTTCAGCCTGCCAATTTCAAATGCACAAAACTGGTTATTGGATAAAGTTCTGGTCGCAGCGTCACATTTTACAAAATACATATTTTCACTTTTTTTTTTTTAAACATCTTTAGTAAAAGCTTATTCTGCATTATTTCTCCTTTCATCAGATCAGTGTCTACAGTAAAGACATTAGATGACTGAACCCCAAATTTGCCCTCTCCCAGCAGAGTAAATACGCTGAATTAAACAACTCCTTTACCAGCATATATACTGATTTGTCTTATAGAAACAGCCAGTCCCTACATACTCAACATAAAGAGACAGCCTGACTTAGGAGTGTCTCTGAACCACACTCTGAAAGCCTGTGAGGACAGATACTTCACCTCCAGGAATTTTAGCATGACTTGCACTTGGAAAATTACATGCACCTGTGTTTAACTTTTTTTTAAATAAAACAAATAAATAAAAATTAGTAGCTGATCGAATTATTCTGAAGGTGTGATTTAGATGGTTTGTGAGTCTATTATACAGCTACAAAATCATTGTTTTAATAAGCAATATTCCAGCCCATTCAATCACATAAAACGCAAGAAATTCTGGCACTATTTACATGACACCTCTTAACTTCCTGCAAATGCCTGCAGGGCAGTGTAATATGAGCATTATTCCAAAGCTGTGTTTTGTTTCATTTTAAATATTTGTTTCATCATCCAAATGCTAATGAAAACACTTCCTTCTATTCTATCCTATCCTAGAATCAGATTTGAAAATTTAAAATGTATTTATTTGTGTCAATCTAAGAATATATTGCAATAACCTACTTCTTACATTGGCATAGTGTGTGTGTTAGAACCAGTCCCACTGAAAAGAAAGTTGATGTCAAGGACATAGGTTGTCATGTACTCTTAAAAATAGGAATTAGATCAGTTTTGAGTTCTTCAATCCACTGTCACTGAAGAACCACAGACGGTTGCTTGGATAATGAATTCTTTGGGTTATTTAACTGAATATAAGATGCCTGGTCATGTTTATACTTAGAAGGCAATCTGTTTTATGAGATCTGAAAATTCATAGAACAGCAGAAAAGGTAAAAATGTCCTGTATATTGATTTTTCAGAAACACTCATTTTGCACGAACCTACTGAGCCTTCACTTACAAAACTTACTTTTCGTCCTCTCATTGTTTGAAAAAAACATCAAACAAAGAATATTAAAGAAGACCAACAAAATTACTCACATCACATGAAGCAGATCTGTATGAAGGACAAGTTACACAACACACACAACTCTAGGGCACTGAGGATTTCTGCTTACTCATTGTACTGGGTTTGCGTGACAAAGGTTTGGTAGAGGAGGGGCTACAGGCATGACTTCTGTGAGAAGTCGTTAGAAGTTTCCCCCGTGTCCAACAGAGCCGACGCCAGTTGGCTCCAAGACAGACCCACCACTGCCCAAGGCCAGACCCATCAGCAACGGTGGTAACACCTCTGGGATAACAATATTTAAGAATGGGGAAGAAAAATTTGTGCAAGGGCAACAGCAACCAGAGAAGAGTGAGAATATGTAAGAGCAACAACTCTGCAGACACTAAGCTCAGTGAAGAAGGAGGGGGAGGAGATTCTCCAAGTACTGGAGAAGAGATTGCCCTGCAGACTATGGTGAAGACCATGCTGACACAGGATGTCCTCCTGCAGCCCATGGAGCTCCCTAGTGGAGCAGGCAAATGAGCTCAAAGGAGACTGTGATTCCATGGGAAGCCCACACTGGGACAGGCTCATAACAGACCTGTGGACCCATGGAGAGAGGAGCCCAGACCAGAGCAGGTTCACTGGCAGGACTTGTGACCCCATGGGGTGTCACATGGGAGCAGTTCATGAAGAACTGCAGCCTGTGGGACGGGCTCACATTGGAGCAGTTAGTCTGTCTCCCATGGGAGGGACTCCATGCTGTAGAAGGAGAAGAGTGTGAAGAGTCATTCCCCTGAAGAAGAAGGAGTGGCAGAGACAACATATAATGAACTGACCACAACCCCCATTCTTCTCCCCCTGCATCACTCAGGGGATGGAAGTAGAGAAATCAGTAGTGAAGTTGAGCCTGGTAAGAAAGCAAGGGTGGGAGGAAGGTGTTTTAAGATTCATTTCTATTTCTCATTACCCTGCTTTGATTTGAATAGTAATAAATTAAATTAATTTTCCCAAGTTGAATCTATTTTGTCCACGATAGTAATTGGTGAATGATTTCCCTGTTCTTATCTCGACCTATGAGCCTTTTGTTATATTTTCTCTTCCCTTTTCAGCTGAGGAGGAGGAGTGACAGAGTAGCTTTGGTGGGGACTTGATGTCCAGCCAAGGTCAACCCACCACACATTGCTACTAGAAAGCTAAACTAAGAAGAGAGGTTTCATTCTTTAAAATCAACTACTGATTCAAACAGTACCTCTCCCAGCAGCTAAAGAAGGGAACTGCTGACATTCGTAGAACAACTTTGGGATTTGCTCAGCAATTACCTAATGCAATCTGCATTACTGGGGAGGAAGTGCAGCAAAAATCAAAAAGCAAACCCTCAAAAGATTAAAAAAAATCTTCACTCAGAACTCAAGAAGACGTCTGGTTTTTTTCAAAAGGCAGAGGAAGGGTTTTATACTCTATCAGTATAAGAAAAATTTCTACCTGCTGACACCAGACTCCAACCATCTCCAAATTACAGTCCTCCTTTTCTTATGTTACACTGCGAAAGAGTAAGACTTAGCCATTTACTACAGATGTAGCTTTTTTCCCCCATTAGTTGAAATGGCCTTTTGAAAGGCCTGTTAATTCATCTGCAGAAGAAATGAGAAACAGTTATTGCCAACAGTATGAGAACCAAGAAAACGTGTGGCTCTTCCACCTGCAGGCTGGTGCCCCATGTCTCAGCCCAGGGAGCACAATACATATCATCTCAGTGGAAAGAAAATTTCAGAGTGGACAGGGAAGAAGCTTTACACCTTTTGTCCCAAAGCGTCTGGCACACTAAGGTCATGTCCTTGTGGCCACTTGTTCAACATTGTAGTTTTGGACACCTTTTGTAAGTGAACACCTGCTCTTTTCTCATGTGTTACAAGGGCTTGGAGATTCTCCCCAAAAGGAGAGTGAAGCTGGGTCTTGTACAAGTTCAGTATTCCAGCAAGTTCCCAGGAATGGCAATTGAAATCTGATAGTGAAATGCCCCACAAATCTACCCCCTTACCATCTTTTTTGGAGTAATAATTACTTTAAAATTATCAGTAGTTGGTTCCTTCTAAGTTCATTTTTGTACCTCTTCTGTCCTGCTTCATCTGTTTTTATTTTCAATCTACTTGGAAAGCATTTGGGAGAGAGTCTTTTTTTCTTTTCATTCTCTGTTCCTATGTTATCAGTTCCACAACATCTATAAATTTATCAGGGAAAAAAAATAAATGGAGAAAAGGACAAACTGAATTAAACATTGAGACTGCCAGAGGTGCAGCTAGGAAACAGGGGTTGAGATTCTTAAATTTGGATGCCTACAACGCTTAGTTCTTAGTCTATAATTTCAGTGTTGAAAAATCAATCCCTATTTAATTTGAGTGCAAGCCACCAAATCACAGAATTATACAATTACAATTTGGGTTGGAAGTTGCCTCTGCCATGTAGTCCAACTCCTTCCAACATATTTAAGAATGGAGAAGAAAAAATTGTGTGGTGGCAACATTAGCCAGAGAAGAGAAGAGTGAGAATATGTGAGAGCAACAACTATGTAAAAGTCCAAAGTAGAACTAATTTCAAAGTTAAAGTAGTTGGTTTAGGGTCTATAATGTTTTAGAAGTAATTTTAGGGCCTTATTATTTGAGGAACCTTCAAGAGGAGCTGAGAAATTCTGGGGACGCAGAAATTCTGTGGAGTTTAAAATGAAGGAAAATTTAAGTTAAGAAAAGGACAATGCATTTGACAGAATTTATAAGCAAAATGGAAGAATCTCGTAATTGGAAATTTAATTCAATGAGCTGAATTGCATATTTCTAAAGGGATAGAGGCCTTCAGACATCATTACAAGGCGCAGGAACCCTTCACATATAGGGCAGGAAAACAGAATGAGCTGTATTTTACTTGCATCTCTAAGGTTACAAATATGTAACTGTGAGAAATCTTATCTGTCAGAACAAAAAATGTAATTTTCAAATACCTATGGCCAAAGTGAGCTATAACTATTCTTAGACAAGGAGAATACATTACAATTTTAAGTGCATGTGTAGGAAGATCTAAGACAACTCATTCATTGATAATTAAAACCTGTGGCAGTAGTGAAGGCTTACGTAGTAAAGAAGATGTGTGTATTCTCTCTCACAATGTACTCTGTCTTGTAGATAAAATATTTATAGTAAAAGTATATATATTTTTTTAATTCTCTAGGTTTTCTCTGCTTGAATTAGACAATTGAGCAACTTTGTTATTTTTGCTAAGCATAGTTGGAATAAAGAGAATGTTTGGCTCATGTTCAGGGTGCTGAAAATGGAAAGTTATCTTAATTGTCTGTGCTTTACGGGATTCAACCGCTTCTTGATGTCTAAAATTTCTACAGGCTTTAGCTACAGATCAGGCTAAACTCAGTCATTCCTCATTTGTAATGCAATCAGTAACAATGTTTTTTGTAAGCAAGAATAATTTTTTTTTTCCTTCCCAATAAAATAAAAGTACTGTTTGGGTTTTTTTTGTTATTGTGAGTTTGGTGCAAAAGACATTGTAGAAAAAAATTTCTTATGGTGGATGCTGAGGTCAGGGAAGTTAATCAGTTTGTGCTTTCTTTTAACTGCTTTATCTTTTGTTCTCTAAAATTCTCCAAACTGCCTACTAATTCCTATATCACTTTTAAGTACTTCACTGAATAAAAACTCCGAATAAAAATGTGTTTTTAACTAGAGTCCAACATCAAGAAAAAATTTAAACCAAGTATTTTATATTCAGAGACATAGTTGCTTGATGTTATGGTGAGTTCTATATTTCTCTACTGCACCAAGAAAAAGTACATTTTGATATGAATTTCCAAGAAACACAACTCTGTACTGTAAAGATATAATTTTGTTATGATCAGGTTTACCCTGGGAAATACTTTTTCAATAACATATGAACAGAATTCCACTTGTAGTGGTAAACTTCCTATGAGCAGTTCATATAAACAGTCAATAAGCTTTGGGTTATCTACAGAAAGAGAATGTATTGGCAATAAAATTAAAGACAGTGTATATAGCTCATATTTCACAATATTCTTTGTGCTTCTCTGAATTGGCAAAGATTTGCAAGTATGAATCAAAGAGAAAAATAATTTCAGTCCCTTAGTTGGAGACTGAATAAATTACAAAGCTAAGTAGGACATTTTACTGAGGCAGTAGGCTTCAGTGTAAAGTAAAGGTACATAGGAGAACACTTTAAGATATAACATAGTTCTTTTTCAGAAAGATTTTTCCATTGCAATAGATATTTTACTTTAAACTACAAGTTGAATTATGACTAATTTCTGAATTTACACTCAGAGCTAAAAGAATTACATCAATCATTCCCAGTGGTCAGTGATATCCCAACTTTTTAACTGTAATAAATTACATTTTGAAGTATGTAATCAGGATGTTGTCTCCAGAAGCAATCAAAGCACTTACATTTCTTAAGGAAAGTTATGCTTAGCTCCAAAATTTTTAAAAGATCTTTAAAACCAGCGCATTCAGATTATGAGTTGAGACTTCTGAATTTTTTCTGAAAAAGTTTCTCAGTTTCTCAGTTTCTCAGCTCCTTACTGCCGTGTAACGGTGACTTCACACAGTAATTTAAAGATTTTCCAATAACTTGCAGGATTACAAAGATTCTTTAGCCTCAGAAGCCTCTGGGTCAGTCTTTCAGCACTGGGAAGCACTTACAGCTCTCATGACATCTAGCTGCTTATCTAATCTAAGCTATTTATATACTATTTATAACTAAATAATCAGGAAATGTCAGAAGTTTCAAGTAAGTAAATTATAATGGAGTTAAGTGTGTTTTAGCCTCATCTAGAGTTATTAGATACTAAAAAAAAATAAAAATACATATTATATCTGTCATAAACTTCTCAGGGAAGTTAAGAACACAAACCTCTCAGGGAAGTTAAGATCAATCTGATATTCAGGTTGACCACATAACCTTCTACATGAAAGAAAGGGAATACAGAGGGTCTGTAATTAAATTCTGGCAACTCTTAAAGTTTTACTGGATAGGGCTGAGAAATAAATGTCCTCTTCCTTAAAAAGGGCTGACTTCTTAATATAAGCTGGCTTTAATCTTAGCTACCAACGCAGATGTTATAGGGACCACAGGACACGTGGGTGGAAATACGGAGCACACTCCAGCAGTGCAGTGAGGTTAGGGTTTACTCCAGAAATCAGGGTTAGCGGGTGGTCGGTAGAGGCTACAGGAATTTCAGATAACACAAATGTTCAACATTTATGCCTTCATTTCCCGAGAATGCAGGAAAGGCTTTCAGCAACTGCACAGCTACGCAGGTACCCCTTGGAGCCCTCAAAATTTATGGGGTGTTGTACAAAAGGGACTGTAGCCACCATCATCTAAGAAAAGAGTTATATCCAAGTTACCTGCTTCAATGGCAAATCTTTAGCTAATGTGATTTAAAATAATTGAACTAACACTCCCCTATTTTTTAAAGTTTATGTAATGGAAATGACAACTGACCCAGCATCACAGAGTACAATTATAATTAACAGGAGACTTTCCTGAAAAATGTCTGTGATACCTTGGGGAACAATGTAGGTCACCGCATCAATTAAAAGCAGATCAACCTCTTCATGGCCTCTGTAACATTTAACACCAAACTATTTTGTTGCTGTAAATTAAAAAAAAAAAAAAGCTACATTATATCACAGGAGTGAAAAAATCAAGAATAACTACTTTAAAATCTCATTTCAAGCTCCAGTACTCACTTTACCCCATATAACATGGGCAAGAAATGCAGAATACTGATGTTACTAGTGTTTTTCTCAGCTTTGTTGAGTAAAACTACTGCCTGTATGTTCAGTTTTCATCTAAATTATCTGGATATTAATATTTAACCTCTACAGGAAGGTATGTGAGAACTACTTAACTGAGGATTAAAAACATAAGTTACCTTTGCTGCTGATTGTAAAGCAGATATAAGATTATTTAAGATTCTAGTGTTCAGTTTTGGTACCTGGAAGCTCTAGTGAACATTCGTCTGTCCAGGAAAATGGTATCTACAAATAAATCACTTCAGATAAAATGTGTTTGCAGGGGCCACTAAAAGAGTTTTCTTAATTACTTTTCTATTATAAGAAATATCAACTATGACTGTTAACGGAAGCCACCCAACAACTTAAGGACTTCCACTCTGAAAGAATTGCCCACAAATAGTGTCCTTTCTCAATATCAATAAATTCACGTTTCTTAAAAACAATGCCAATTGTCAGTAGCATTCAAGTCAGAAAAAAACGTCTTTGATAATAAAGCCTCTCAAACATTGTCTATCTTTTGTAGTGTTTGTTCATCCAGAAATGGTGGGCAGTATCATGGATTCATTTATGTCTTTTGAAGTTTTATCATTTACTTGAATGCAAGAGGAAGCAAATTCTTCTGCTCAGCTTGTGAGGTTGGAAGTTCAACCACATAGTGGTGATAAGCTGAACAGCCTGAACATCGTCTGAAAATACCCATGAGAGAGACCACAAGGGAACATCAACTGTCACCACAAGGAAAGGGAAAATAAATTTATAAAGTGCAACTCTTCTACTATTCACGAGTAATTATAAACAATTAAAAGGTACTGCAGGCAAAATTAGACCTCCTGATACCTGTACAACGTTTTCAGCACAAAAATTCTTCACAGAGAAATGAGTTCCTTATTTTATAAGGGTATATAGGTGACAGCAAAGATTCATTTCTGAAAACTCATCAGGGGAAAATGCTAAATATCTCTTAGTTAATAAGTATGTTCCTGAGTACACAAAGGCTCTTCAGGCAGGGTAATGCTTCCTAAAGCACATTTCAAAAGAAAGGAAAAGGTTATCTCTTTTTTGCAGTGTAAGAGACTGTTTTAAGAACTTTTGCCTCAACCTTGCTGGTGTTAAAACTTGCTAAAACGTCCCATGAAGAAATATTTGTTTCATCCTTGCTAAAAGACTCTGTGAAGAAGAGACTGTGTTAAAACCTAAACGACAAGGCTGCTGTTACAAACTGGGACCTCTGATAAGTTCTAAAACAACAACTTCGGAGCTCAGCCCTGATAAGCCCCACGACTTGACTTGACTGTTGATAAAGACAACTTCAGGGCCCAGCCCTGATAAGCCAGGGGCTCAAAGTTCTGAACAACAGCTTCTGGGCCCGCCTCAACCGCCGATACAGCTGTTGTCTTGCAAGCCCACCGGTGTGTGAGCTCACCGATGTAACTGCAGATAAGGCAGCTGCCCTGCAAGCGCGAAAGCTCAACGGTGTGCAAGCGCGAAGGTACACAAACCGTCAAGTCATCCTACGTCTGCAAAAAATGGGCCCTCCGGACACCTACGCATGCCCCGCTGACAGAGGTGACACTGGGGGGGGGTGAAGATCGCTCCTGACGACCCTCACGCGCATGCGCTGAACAGGCGGAGGATAAGCAAAGCGGCTCTTGGAACACTATAAAATGCCACTGTGAACAGCTGTTCTTTGGAGATCTTCCCCACCGAATCGAAACAGGCGGACCTGCGAGACGTCGCTGGATCTGTGGTGGTAGCTATACTTCTTGCTATTCTAAACGTTTTACTGCTTCGCTTTTCCTTTTCCTTATCTTTCTTTCCTATTGCTCTCCAGTGGTTGTTAGTCAATAACCGGTTTTACTTTTGCGACATCTGACACTGTTTGTGTCTTAATATCACCTTTGCGATCAAAACGAATCACCTTGACCCTAACCTCTACCAGGTATAAGCGGTTCAAGACATACAGATAGGAAAACAAAGGTAAAGAGAATGAAGAAAACTGCCCAAAATGACTAAGAGAGTAGCTGCAAATCCAGGAACTGAAACAACGTACCTTACTTGTAGAATTTCATTTTAAAGACTACCTGATCTGAGTTATACAAAATGTCACTGAGATGCAGATGGCAGACAGCTACGCAGCACTGTAACGTCATCGAACCCTCTCAGACAGACTTTGCTGCTCTTTTCAAAATTTAGCTACTCCAGATTACAAAATCATTGAAGAAAAAATAATTCAGAAATTCACGATCTTGGAAGAATTCAAACTTAATTCTTCACACGTGTAGACCAGGAGATGGCTGTACTGAGCTTTTTATATGATCTGGTGCATTATGGAGTTTCTTTTTTTAAAAAAAAAAGGAAAGAAAAAAAAGACATCTCCAACAAAAGCACAGCAAAATGAACCGAAAGACCTCATAACATACTGTGAGGTTTGGTTTTTTTACCCTGCAACATTACTAAGAGAGGCATATAAGAATACAAGTGTCATATTTTTTTCTGAGAAACCTCTTCAGGTAAGCGTCCAACAGCAACATTTCAAAAGCTGCACGCAGCATACCTTCTAGCTTCTACATAGAGTCTCACTGATTCGTGGTTGCATTAAAACGCAAGCTGCAAATCTCAGGTCAAGGACAATGTAAAATGAGAAAAGCAATATTTGCCTCCATTCATCTATGGGAAGGGAGTAAAAAGGAAGTAAATGCTCTGATTAGAGCAAGTAACACAGCTCCACATTTCTTCATTTGAACTAGCGGCTGAGGAAGAAGGTGATAAACTGCCTTAGTTAAAACACTTGACTCTCCCTCAACTGTATCATCTAATCCAATGTGCTTTGTTGAAGAAGTTTCTGCTGACTCTGCTTGAACAAAGAACATGCACCTGAAATATCTGGTGTTTAAAGCAGAAGGTCTCATTAGATCATTGTGGTTAGGTTGACGTACTGCAGTGCCTAACATTGACAGCAATAACTGGTCTTAGACTAAAGTGTGTGTATCTACTTCAGAAAAGCATCGAATCTGGGAAACATAACGAGATTGAGATCTACCACTTCCCTTGGTAATTTGTCCTATATTCTCACTACCGAAAACGCCTGCCCAGCATCTCTTTGCTTTCACCCTGGCATGTATTCTACTTTTCTCTTCTACTCTGAAGAATCATCTTATTCCCAGTCTCCCCACAGGAATACACTGTCATTAAGTCATGTCTCTCTGGAAGAATTTTTCTCTGCTCTGGTGTCTTTTCTATCTTTTAATATATATGTAATAACTTTTAAAAGTATAGACTACAAAACTTGGCACGCTATTTCCATAACCTCACTGCTGCACATACAAATAAACCCACCTTCTTCTCAACTTGCAGTCTTTTTTTTTTTTAACATTCAAAGTTGACACTGCAAGCCCTGTGGAGTTCATTCCTCTGGAACATTTTTAGTGTTGCTCATTTCCACTGTAGGGGTCCCCTCTGTGTATATATGACTCGCATTGCCTCCTTCTGGCTGTGTGATACTTCTCATCTAGGTAATAATAGCTTTGGTTGAGCAGTCTCTGTTCACCAGGCTAAACTGCAACTGGATTGCTCTGTCAGATGACCGTGTCCCCTTTTTTCCTGCTTTTTCAGTCTTACATCATCTACAAATTTCATCATCGAAGAATTCATGCTGCCTTCCAGACCGTTTGTGAAAATGTTGAAATACATTGTTCCCATGCAATTCTATATTGTGGAAGACTATCCTACAAAATTTCTGTGTAAGGGTCACTTCGCATTGACTAGTACATTGAGATGTCAGTCCTTAAGAAATACTATTTTGATAAAGTATACTGTTCATTATTTTAATGATACAATGTAAAATTAAATCAAATGCCTTTAAAAAGCCTTGGAACATTCATCAAACAAATCCACATTCTGAAATGAAGTTTATCTAACATAATTGCTTTGCTTTAAAACTATGCTGACTATCATTAATTTAGTCCTACTATTATTTATTCTTATGTTTGCTTTCTTAGATAAATCCCCATTAATCTTTCCTCTATTTTTTTGCAGGGCTGACATACAGCTAACCTGTTCCGCAGTGCTTTTTGAAGAAAAAACTTTAAAATAATAGCATGATACTCACACTCCATCTCTCTAGAATTTAGAAAATATTCTCACAGTTCTCTTCAGCCTCCTTTCCTATGGCTCATAGGTGAAAGTTATCAAGTAATGAGCCTTCTGCTTTACTTATTTTATCATGGCAGATGTTTAACATGCTTTTAAAGATTCAGTGTTGTTTGCATAGTAGGGACACTGGATCTCCTACCACCATACGGGCTTGTTAAGGAGGAAACAGCATTTCCCTCCTACTGTGTGCCACTCAGTACTGAAGAGGTATAAGAGTTTTTGTTCATCTTTGCATGAATAAATGACACGATTAATTAAACAGTGATTGACTAGCTTCACTTCTCGTTTTTGGTGTTACAGAAAAGCAGCAAAAAATAGTTAGGTACATTCGAAATAAATCAAGAAATAAGCTTCATTAAACCTTTCTCAAAATCTCAGGAGGCAGAAATTGAGATAGATACTCTAAGAGTTCTTATCCATTATACTTGCTACAGAATTCATCCTGGGTTGCTAACCTAAGCACCTCATATTTTTCGCCCTTATTATTTAGGAAAATTACCTAGACATCCTAGGCCATTATAAATTGATGTCCAGCTGGCAAAGGGCTGTGCAAGGGTCACTCAGAATTGTGATCTGCCCTATTTATCCCAGCATCTAGTTAACTCAGAAATCAAAGGATAATAATTTGGACATCAACAATATATCACTTCAGACTACTTTTACCAGAAATATTCCATTAGTGTGCATTATCCTGGTATCTTAAACTGCCTTGTTTTCCTCCTGAGATCACAAAGGACTCAGCTGGCAAACGTCCAAAGTATCACGTTTCTCACATATCTATTATCATAATGGCAGGAGGTCATACACTGAAAACTGAGAACACAAATGCAACATAAACTAAACCACATATTTTGATAATGGCAATTTATGGAGGTTAGTATCCTGGTGCAGTAGAGTCACTGGCATTTTTGTTGATCTGGAGGTTTTTTATGCTATCAGTGGCAATTATAATTCCTCTACTGAAAAAAACTCTTTGATTAAAAAAACCCAAACAAATAAACAAAATACAACAACTTCAAAAATGCTCCTGTCTGTCAATGCTCTTCAGGTCTGTGCCAACAGCACTACGCAACATAAATAGACATAGTCTTCCTGTCCTGTGTCCCAGTTTGTTCCTGCCTGTTACACCCCCAGAGGCTGATTGCATCTCTGCAAAGCCAACAAACTATGGAAAGAGATTTCAAAAATTAAAGGTGAAATTTTCCTGACCACAAGTCTAGGCATTTGCGTCTACGCTATCTGACCATAAAAAATGTCTAGACAGTGCAGAGAGGCGATAATTTTCATGGCACGATCCACCTCTATCTAAAGGAGACATTCAAAACAGATTAGAAGAACCGCACTCAGGAAGTCTCTCCATGGGCTGCCATGGCAATATTGTTGACTTCCTCAAATGCCAAAAATCAGCTGAGGGCAAATTCTTTTCCTAAGAACTCAAACTGTTTTCCATCTGATCAATATGTAGCTGAGGCTTCTTATATACCACAGCATGTTAGCAATTACTGAAGCATTTGAGCAAATATTATTTAACTTCAAACAGATAGTTTTGGGTCTAGAGGAGTATTGGTGAGAAAAAAAGGCAAAACTATGAAGCAACAACCCAGAAACTCTTTCTTTTTCCTCACTTATTTCTCACAGCTAAATTCACTACTCTCACCTGTGTATTAGTCCATTCCATTTCAGGAAAAGGTCCCAGCTGAAGGCCTCTACCTGTGGGATTTTCTTCCTCTTGGCCTTTCTGGAAGTACATAGAGACATCTACTCAGGACAAGTTTCAAACTCAGATCTTTCATCGTGTTTGCATATGGTGCTTAGTTGTGCAGTTTTTCTTCCCAGGTTGTTTTGGGGTGGGTGGGGCTGGGGGCTCATTTTTGCTATAGCTTCTTTGGGAAATAATAGTCTCTATTCCCTTCAAGTTGTAAATTGGTGTTAGTACATTGCCCAGAGGCTTTTAAACAAAAATGTAATGGCATTATATTATATAATATTCAAAATAGGAGTACCTATTACTGATCATAAATATCTTAGGGATAGCTATTTATCCTTCAAGGAAGAACAAGAATTAACACCGTACTATTATATTTTAGTTTATTTTCAGAATGCAACATCTACCAATCTCAAGCATTATTCGCAATTCAAGCAAAAAGGCTCTAGGGAGTAAAATACTCTTTTGACAGTTCACCTCTTTCTAACTACAATTAGGAATTATCACTATGAATTTGCAAAGTTTTAACAGGAGACTATACATTTGCTTTTAATGAACATCAGGCTTCATTTTTTTGTGAAACAGAAAATCTGCAATCAATTCAAGCTCCCACCTCGGCATGAGTCAATTCTGTTGCAGAAAACACATGAGTTCCTGAACAACTGTGATATGTAAGAGCCCTGTCAGTAAAAGGGAGAGTTAAGTTGCAAGTATCACAGATTTTGTTAACAACAAAACTACTATCTCTGTAGCTGTGCATCCAATAGTTTGGTGGTTTTTTTTTTTTACAGACAGTTTAATACCTAAGGTACTGAAAAGCATTTTTACAAAGGCCATATTCATTATGATGCTCATGCAGTGCTGACCCTCACCTTGTAGCATATTACTTTAGAGATTTTTTGTTTCTGCATTACTAAAGAACACAATTATAAAAAACCAAAAAAGGATAAAAAAAAAACTTTTTCACTTACAGCTGCAAGTGATAGTCTTTTTTAACAGCAAGGATAAACCCACTAGGCTAACAAGTCATTCAGGGAAGTGTTGATAGCCTGTTAGTATAAAGGATGGCTACTAATTGTCAAAAACCCCAAAGTACAACATTTTTTAATGTTAAATATAGTCTAAGGAAGAGGGACTTCTAGCTCCACTTAAAAGGATTACTGCTGTCATACAGCAGTATACTTAAGAACTGAGGCTTATATTGATGCTGTCAAACTTCAGGCATTTAGATGTGTCAGCCAGGAGCGGAGTCCTTTGAGACACAGGAAATTCCTGAGGACAGTTCAGGGCTTAAATGCACTGAGTCACTCTTTAGAGGATGCGTGCCCAACCCAGCGAAGTGGGATGAATTGAGGGCTGAATACTGAGTCGAGCTCATACGAACAGGGTTTTTAACAAGACAAAATCTAGTGTGACTTCTTTTACAAAGTAATCACTGGCTGCAGATTCCCATATATCAGGACCAAGCCTGCCAGGAGTGACTGAGAGGCATTTAATGGACAAATTGACTTGGGCTGATGCATTTTCACCACAACAAGTTTCTGCGAATATCTAGTTTAGTTTGTGGATTTGGTTGTGGAGACTTTTGAAATGAATAAACACAGCAAGCACTGCTCTGCTGGAGGAAATATCAAATGCAAAATTGCAGACTAAGGAACAGCTGTGCGGAGGTCATTGACTAAGGAGGAGCCAAGAGTGAGATTCTGTTGCAAAAAGATCTTCCTTCCAAATATGAATGATTGCTGTGTCTAAGGACATGGGTTTTAACTATTGTGCTGTAATCATTGATCATGAGATACCAGCAGAACTGTATCATTTGGGGGGCGATGCATTTTAAAATAGGCGTAGAAAAAGCCAAAAGGAAATCTACAGAAGAAGAAAAAAAGAGTGATGAGGGATTCAGTAATCAGAACCTGGGAGAGACTGAAAACAGGATATTACATGGGGATAGCGATCAGTTGTCTCCACTGAGGGCGGAATTCAGAGAAAACATCCTCATTTTGCTGCTGTGAAAAAAGCCTCTCACTGTTATAGAGCTGAAACATTGAAAAAAAATCCTTTCCTGTCCTACTTGCTATGAATCCATAGCTTTCATCCATGTGAAGTTTATTCCCTAGTGATTTTAGCATTTTTAATTGGGAACCAGATGATTAATAGCCAGCTAACAGCAAAAGGCACATTCCTCTCTGCTGTTTTAAAAATAATACTACATATTTATATTGGTGCTAAGTTGACATATAATATTGAAATGTAATCTTCTTTGTAAAAATAGGCTTTTTGAATAAACTCTACTCAAAGGCAATTGAGGTAGAATTTAAAAACATCGTTATTCATAGACATCATGTTATATATTACAAATGTGTAATGCTAAAGGAGAGATTAAGTTTACCAAATAAAGTTGTCTTGTGTCATCGGATGTGCTAAGAGATCACTTTGTCTCCAGCTGATGTTTTTGAAGGGTAGGGGTTCCCTTCTGTCATTTCTGACAGTGACATGCACATCTCAGATCTTGCAGGACATCCGAACTAGCCCTAGATGCTTATCTTAGACAACTGAATCTCACCTGAAAATGTCAAGCATCTTAGTTTTTGGTTTTTTTTTAACAAGGTCTTATATTTGCTAACAGACATTGTTATCGATACTTGTTATTACTGAGTATAAATATATAGGTTTAATACAAAGTTTTGGGGTTTATTGCACAAAAAAAAAATAAATCCAAATCTCTGGCTCTTTAATTAAAAAAAAAAAAAAAGAGAGAAAAAAGGTAAGCTTCAAGTTACCTTAAATATTATGAACTACCATGACAGCTGTGATCCCTTGAGAGAACTCACTTTTAAAAATCTAGTGAAAGTTTTACACAAGATGTAAAGACAACTTTCATTGTCTAAATATTCCTCTTTTAGAAGGAATTAAATACACCTGTAATCTGGAAAGTCTTTTTAGTCTGTGGATTAAGGAAGGATAGGTTTAATGTCAAAAAATAAAATAATAAAAGCAGACATAAAATATTGGGAAATCCCTTGGTCCAAGAAAATTTATCTTCAAACAGGAACATCATCTGTCAGTGTTTAGTGGCTGGCCCAGCCCTAACCCTTGACAAGTATCACACAAGTCAGCTACACAACAAAAACTGAAGAAAATAAAAGTTTATTTTTGAAAACGTCTTCACAAAATGAAGACACTCTCAAGAAAACCTCAAGAAACCACACAGTTTCTGTTACTCTTATGCAGAGGGCGTTGAAGTACTGTTGTGTCAAAGCAACAGTGATAAAGCATGAACACAGGGAGAGGAGATGTGTAAAGAAAAATGTGATAGAGCTTTTAAATAAAGAAGTGTAAAATTGTTGCACTTACAGGAACTTAAGTATACTGAACAGTACCTGTGATCACAGTGCTAAGTTCAAGTGTTTCTTACGCCAGTGAGGTAATTACTAGATGAATTCTGCAGAATTTACACATATGCAACTACTAGTCACTAAATCCAGCATTTAGCATGAAGTGATGAATTTTTGTAGCAAATAATTTCTTTTAAACTGAAAATTTCAGTTATATCAGACAATGAAGGGAAGGCAAGTTTCAATGAAAAGCTCAAAAATACCTAGAGGGCTACAATTTCCTTTTAAAATTTGAGCCATTCTCCTTAGCAGCTTAGAACAGAATAATGGACAGTTGATAGCACTTTGGTGATAAGTCCAAAAATACTTTTAAAACAGACTTGTGAATGAAATGAAAATTCGGGAGCAGCAGATGGGTTTAACTGCTGTTAAATGTGAAGTTGTTTCCAAGAACATGTTGTATGTAAGAATAAATAACCAGAGACATAAAGTTTCCCCAGTAGTTTAAAATCTGAGTGTACAAGCTAAATGCTGACTTTCAAGCTTTGACTGCAACATCCTTACATTTTACTCTTGTCTACGGGAGCAAAAATGTTTGTTATTGACAACATGTGTCAGCAACGGGTGCAACTGAAGCAATGCTGAGCAGAGTTTCACAAGCAGGCAGGTTTAACATGGGCTTTCTGAAACAAACAGTTCTTGGATGTGCTTACAGGTTGATCACATTCAGCAGAGGCATATCCATTGTCGGCAGCAGATAATTCGCTAGTGCACACAATGTGTGGTTTGTGCATATGTTTTACATAATAACCATGTTATGAATCGTCTCCCTTTCTAATTCTTGATCTGGATGCGGGAATTGGAATGGCACGCTGCATCCAGGATTCCTGCTGTCAGGATGTGACTGCCCCCATGGCTTATGCCCCATTGGTCTGAAGCAAAAGTCCCAAAGGCCCAGGAAAACAGGCAGCAATTTTCTTGTTTGTACTTAAACCAGTTTTGGCTTCATCTTCTAATCCACCAAAAAATGGTTTTGTCAAGTGGAAGCTATGACTGAGTTAAAGTTTCTGCACTTGCTACTCTGCATCATTATATTTGACTGACACAAATATCTGCCACATGGAATAAAATTGGGTCTTATAAAGCCATACAGTAATGCATAGAGGCACAAAGAAGGGTTCAAAAGAGTGAGTGCAGCTGACAGAGAAAAGAAACCTGCATTAAGATTGAAGCCCAAGAAAAAAAACAGTGCTTTTATCTTCTCTTAAACCAAATGCTACTGTAAAAACAAAGGTTTTATGGGGAATTGTGGAACAGAGCGTCACCAGACCCAAAAGAGTCTCAGGAGTTCAGTGCAGACCTATGTTTTAATAGATGTATGCGCCTGCAGAGATGCATCAAGGTTGAGTCTATCTAGTTAGTATATCGTATCATTAGCTGCTTAACACTTTCTTGGATGAGCTGGAGGGAACGGAAGAAGTAAGGGAACAAGTGAAGGAAAAGAAAGGTGAGGAATCAAGTGAAAGAACTGCATCAGACAAGTCCAGAGATTTCATATCTTCATGTGGATTACCAGGTATATGCCTGTTCTGTTGCTAGCCTATTACTTTTCACTACTGCTCCAGAAAATTTTGTTTTCTAAACCAATAAATCCCATAAACCACTTCTTTTTTTCCAGTTAATTATCTCCACATAAACAAATACTAAAATAACTAGTGCAAAACTACATCTCTCTAATCCTATTATTATACTCCATTCATGAAATTGATAAAATTAATTCAGTATACTGATGCTTGTGTGGCATTCAGTCATCACTTGGTGCCCAGGGGTCTTCTAAGAGATCTTTCTCATCCCTTGTCTGGAACTTATCGCAAGGCTCAGAAGCAAGAGATTGCTCTATTGCCTGGGAAGGTCAACCATTAAAGCAACAGTCCCCAAAGCACGCTTTTCATTCCATCCCCAAAATTAATGGATAAAAACCATCAGCTGTATGAGCTGTATGAGCTCACATACTTTTGGTCAATCTAGTAAGTAAACTTACCAGAGGACTGTAATTAGCTTGGGGATTTCCAGAGCTGTTGCTTCTGTCCAACTGAGAGATCTTTACTACTGCTATCAAATGGATGTAAAACTACTTGTTTCAGTTGCTCCCAGTTTAAGTTTCTGTGTCAGCCAGTTCAAATTGTTGCAATTCTGTAATAGTACTGCTCCTGTACCACCAAGAAAAGGGGAGTGAGTAACAGGCTCAAGCTTGCACCCTCACTATTGGCAGGGTTAGATGTTACCTGAAGCTTTGTCTGGTTTGGGTCGCTCCAGCCAGCTCAGGGAACTGCTTGAAAGAGTCCAGCAGAGCCACAAAGATGGAGTGGAACATGGAACATCTCCCTTGAGGAAAGATTGAAGTAGCTGGGTCCCTTTAGCTTGGAGAAGAGGAGATTGAGGGGTGACCTCATTCATCTCTATAAATATGGAAAGGGTGAGTGTCCAGAGGACAGAGTCAGGTTCTTCTCAGCAATGTCCAATGACAGGAAAAGAGGCAACAAGTGCAAGCTGGAGCATAGGCCCTTCCATGTAAACATAAGGAAAAACTTTTTCACTGTGAGGGTGACGGAGCCCTGGTACAGGCTGCCCAGGGAGATTGTGGAGTCTCCTTCTCTGGAGATATTCAAAACCTGCCTGGACGCGTTCCTGTGTGACCTACTCTGGGTGATCCTGCTCTGGCAGGGGGGCTGGACTAGATGATCTTTTGAGTTCCCTTCCAACCCACATTCTGTTATTCTTTGATTTCAGGCCAAAACTACTCCAGAAGGGTTCAAACTTCAGTAGTGTGGACAAGAGCCAGATTGTGCAAACAGACCTAGTGTTTAGCAGCGTAGACACAGCCACTTTCTGCTGTCAGGGGTGCACAATACCACCAGCTGAAGTACCCATACCCAAGACTTCAAATTGTATCAATTATTTTACTGTGTCTTTTTCTTTTCTCATTTGCAGGTCTCCAGTGACATTAGGGTTCGCTTCAAGCAATGCAAATATATTTGTTTTCAGGTCTCTATTAATCAGAGTTATCAGTGATGACAACTTCAGTTCACTGAAGAGAGATATCTGGGATTTTGAAAGTGCTGAATATGGATCAGTCTGACTGATTCTGCAATACAGCAAAATTGAGGGGGTTTAACATTATTTTCACCAGCCATTTAGACAGGGAATTATGGAGATAAGAGATTATTTGATTAAACCCAACCTTTATTGAAAAGCATTTAAACACAGGCCCAGTAAACTGCGATCTTTTCTCAGATATTACTCAATCAGTTTTACTGTCTACAGAAAACCCAGATTTGATACGCATGAGCTCCTCTTTCACAGGAGCACCTTCTGATAAGACAAGGCTAATCATCAAGCACGAATACACAGGTTTGTGGTATTTCCCAATCCCCCCAAATGTAAACAAAAGATTTTTTTTTTTGTCCAGGGAATCATTTTTTTTCTAGCAACCAACAAGAGTCTCTTTTGCATAATGTAGGCTTGCATATCCTGCAAGACTTCAGCAATGTTCCTCCTCAGCTGAAAGCAATTCAACATATTTTGCACCTTCTCTCATGGTTTATTCACTCTAAATGACCTTCGTTTTAATCTATTTTTTTCTGTAACATTTTCGAGATCATCTTTCTAATGCCCAAATCCTATCAGCTCCAGGTGTTCTTCCCAAAACTGGTAATAGGGGTTAAATACGTGCTGCTGCCACATGAGTCATTTTCCAGTGTCTTACCTTGAATCTGCTTTGGCAGCCTCTGTGCACATCTTTGAGATCAGACTGGTTATTAAACTGCAGTTATCAGGAAACAAATTTAGGCTTGGGACAATTTTTTCCTCTAAACCTTTGTCAAATGCACGAAAGACTTTGCCTATAACCAGCTGCTCTCTTATAGATTTCTATTCGGTTCATGGATCATACATTTTAACACACACACACACACACACACAAAAAAAAAAAAAAAAATTCTTTATCTGTGGAAAAGCATCGATTTCCCAAGCCATTTTGGCAACTGGTTTGTGGTCAACATTAGCCTAGATTGATTTTGGAGGAATATAGGCATGAGATATTTGCACCCACAGTCTAAAGTCTTCTTCTGTATCACACCAAACTGTTCAGTTTTTATTACCTGTAATGCCAAAGCTATGTCCAAGCTTCACAGAGTGGAGTGAGAGGATTGAAAGAAACTTATTATTTCATTTATGAAGATCATAAGTGAAATAGCTTCCTGTAATTCTCTCAGCTTCCCAAACTCTATAGTAAGATTAAAATATTAATATCCCTGTGCTGCTCCTCTGTCAAAAAAAACCTCTGTCTTGACGATACACGTGCCAACATGAATCAGTGTTATGATTTACCAGTATGACCACAAAGCCAATAAAACATATAACAGAACCTAGTTCAGCATTCACTTTGCAGCCCACTTTTTTTTTCCAGAGAGCTTCTGTTCATGGCTTTCTAAACTTTCTAGGTGCTACTGCTTGTGAGGATATCACAGATGTGCTTCCTGGTGAGACATTTCGGTTTTCCAACACAGCTCAAACAACGATATAAGGAAAGGGTATCTTCCAGGGATGGATAAAGGATAAATGTTTTGGTTTTGTAACTTATCTGCTAATACATCAAGCTCACAAAAACATCTGGCACAAATTTTCACTAAAGCTTCATTCCTTTCTTTTTATCTTATCCAAGAGAAGAACTGTGCTTGCTCTGGCAATCCTTAGGGTAAGGGACTTTTATCCAGATGCATGAATTAGAGATTGGTTGGTCTCCATCATCTCTTCTGATGTCTCTGCAGGCTATAAACACGCTCACCAGCTAAAATGAGGATTTTTATGCCATTTTAGTGCCAGACAGACCTGCTTGGCCTTCAGCTGTCACTGGAGAAGGGCACAGGTTTTCTACAAATGTGATGACATATCTACCACAGACACATTGCGGGATGTCTTGGATACCCTATGACATTTAAAATGTTGCTAAATGTCTGTCTTGCAAATTTATTAGTCTTAGAGGATATTTTAAGGAGCCCCACTTTGCTTCCTTCATTTTCAGTAATGCAGCTTCTTGATGGGGAAATGGAGCTCCCATATTTTCCACTAGTAAAAGAAGCACCTTTTCTGCAGTACAACCACAAGAAGAGTGTCTTCTAATGTGCTCATTACCCATCCTGTTATTTCAATATTTCTTTAATGTGGGGCCTCCAAACTAAACTCTGCTCTTCAGAGAGCTCTCTCCCTGTTCAGCTGTGGCTATGTTCCTTTAATGGCAGCAGCTGCGGCACTGAACTCTTTTACTATCAATAGTAAATTTACTATACAGAATTCAAGCCTGTACATATCTAAAAATGAAAACAACTGTTTCTGGTAACATAATGGTGTGTGTTCCATATCCAGCTTCATAAATGTACCATTTACTTCCAGTTCAGTAGTGTATGTCCTAATGAACTGCTGCTCATTGCTCCTATGAGGATTCATCTGAGCAAAACACATGGTTGCCTCTTGCCAACTTTTGCAAAGCATCCTCTTTCTCACATCTTTCCTTTTGTGACACCCAGTGGGTTGGCTTCTGTTAACTAACTGTTTCTGGAACTCCACATGCTTTGTGCTGCAGTCAGAATTGTGATGCTCTACACTCTTTTCTCCTACAGCGTTCTCAATCAGGACAAAATTGTCCACTCATTGCACTGAGTCTGAACTTGGTCCAACCTTCTGTTGGTCAATTTTTTACATTTTTCCTTTTGGCATTCTTAGTGACGTTCCTGAATTTTCCTTTCCCTCCCAATCACAAGAGCTGTGTTGGGATGTGACTTGGACACAGTCAATCCCTCCTCCACTATTTCTGCTACAAGACAGCTAGGCAGGTTTGAAGTGCTCTTGGAAGAGCTCCAGCTGAATGACTGGGAGAAAACAAACACAGGGTGTATGTAATACAGGATAGAGAGTCAGCATGTGTTCATGGTGCACACCAAGGATCGGCCATGTAGGATGCACAGGAGCCTACGCTTACGTCTCAATGCACATATAACCTACATATCTCCTGAGACTCAACCCCCAAGATATGCCAAATGGCTCTTTACTCACAGAACTTCCTCAACCTTTTGAATATATACTTAAAGACACTATTGTTACATTATGTTTATGGGCTCATCCTTCTTTACTTCAGTTTTATAACCCTTTTGGCTGAAGTGACAAAAACTATCAGCCATTTAAAGGATTACAAACCAGTGACTGTAAGAAAAGAAGCTGCCTTTTGCTGGCATACACTGCTTGCAAAACTAGTGTTGCTTTCACTGTCCTCCACCTTCCTGGAGAATTTCAGCTCTAGTGAGGCTGGCTTTGAAATATTTCACTCTCCTCCCCTGTGCATTTTCTCTGTCCCTTTTAACTCCTGTGAATCATGCTCAGTAATCCCTTAGTTCTGACAGCACTTTCAAGAGGTCTTCTTTAGACTATGCCTGGTTTCAGCTAGCTGGGAATAACCAAAGAAATCTGATGTCACCTCTGATGACCCAGAGACTGTATCTGAGTGACACAAACACAGAGGCATTCACTGGTTATCTCAGAGAGGACTAATCTAAAACATGTCTATCAAGAGGCTTGTTTCAAATATATCCTACCTGAATTTAAAGTTTAATTTCTAACATAATACAGCAAATGCTACTGCAAACAAAGAAAAGTAACTATGATGAAGAACATTTGGAGAACATTTGAAGAACTATGATGAAGAACATTTGCTGCATTTCTGAGTGCCTTCAGTGGCATAAATATACATTTTAGCTTTTGTGCTATACTAAAATAAATAAAATATACCCATTCAGAAACACTTTGGCAGGAAATCTTTATGCTGTTTAATTTTAACAGGATGCCAAGTATTAGACATTGACCTCATGACTCACAGAAAAATGTGTAAAGAACAGAAATAATTGCTCTATTTCAGTAGGTCCAGCTTTCCTATATTTAGACAAGAGTTACTGTTTGAAGACATTCCCAAATTTAATTGTTCTAACATTTAATCCCCCCAATGAGAACAGAACAGAATTTTCACAAAGTTTCTTAATATTTCTCAATTCCTTTAGATGAATTCTTGGTGAATTAATACTTATATCTGCTTTATATACTCACAGCTCTTAAATACCATGAACTCTTCTTCTCTCTTCAGGTTTCTATCTTTGGGATTTTAGAAGCTTGCAAATCTTCACATTATTATGTGAGTCTGGTCAGAATATATTTATCCATACATTATGCTTACGTATATATAATGTCATCTCTTTTGACTTTATAACACAGCTCACCAAGAATATGGTCATATTCAACAGATGCAGAGATGTATATTTATTTGTATAGGAAACATTATACATTCTCAGTTCTTCCTCTGAAGTATTAATCCTCTTTCTTAGCCACTACTCTGAAGAATTACGTCGCTGGAAACAGAGTTACAGGGCAACCACAGGAAAAGAAAAAAAAAAAAAAAAGAAGCTGTAGTTTGGAAAAGTACTTTACATAATACTCATAAAGCTCAGTACCACGAACATGCCATTCACTGAATCTCATGACAGTAATCAAAATGAATAGTATCCTTTAATGTCTTCACCATCTAGGCACATTTCACAAGAGTATAATATGTGGGTTTTTTTTCCTAAAACTTTCCCTTATTCACTCTGCCTGCACAAAATAGCTCAACTTTCTACAGCTGTCAGTCTCTCCCCATATCAGCACCAAACACCTCCCTCCCCTTGATCGGCAGTCCCCGTGCTCTGCTAGGACCTTCATTTCTGGTGTTTGATGTGCACATTTTGGAAAACCTGAACATGGGTGAGGCAGGGGATGGTGGTGAAGAGTTTAAGTGTGCATCTCATGGAAATACCTGCTGGAAACGTCATTCCTTCAGGTGATGTGAGAGGACTGGAGACAATTCTGCTACATCACCCGACTGCTGCATCCTCCATAAAACTTGATGGATAGGCAAATGATGCTTAATCCTTTTTAAAAATCTTTATGGATGAAATTAGCTTTGCAATATTAAGTGCTAACATCAAAGCGCAGTGTGTAACCAAGCATTTGATACTAGTGAGCTCACTAGAAAAAAATGGATGCCAATTTCATCTTACTAGTTCTTGAGATTCATGACTCCGGGGTGTCTGTCACAATTGTAGCTAAATTTGAAAAATGATTGATCAGATTTATGACAAGATGTGGATTGTTCCAGCGTTATGTTTTAGTATGAATACTTATTAGGCTGGACAGAAATTCAAAATCTCCTCTACATTGCAATACTTGGCTAGAGAAACAGCAAAAATAAATCACTTTTAGAAATGAGATTTCTGGTCTGATTAAGATCTTCCCAGTCAGCAAGTCCTAAATCACTCTGACAATGATAATGAATGGTCATATTTTACACAAACATACACACACATCCACAGAACACAGAAGACAGAGCTAAGGTTGCCATGGGAACTTTACCTCCAGATTTTTTTGGTTTTGTGCAATTAAAATAACACAAGTCAAATGTTTAGTTTTACCTTGTCATTAATTGTGTTCATGTTTTCTTTAGACAGGAACTCAGTTCATCTGGTAGATACAGTCCAAAGCAATAAATTTATAAAACACTTTCAAAAGCTGGTTTTTAAGCAATGGGTATTTTAAACTAAAGTCACTGTGCAGAAATGACTACTGTATAGTACAGAAATAGCTGTGTCAGTGTTAAACCAGGTGGTTCAACTGCTGATAAGGTAACTTCCATGGCAGCAATGAACCAAGAACGAACTGTGCGATCGCACCATAGGCTGTGCCAGCTTTTGGCACAACTTTCTGCTGAGAGATGGGGAGAAGCAAAATATTTCTGGGACCTGATTCCTTCCCTCCACCAGCAGCCATTGCCCCACAACCATTTAGTCCCCCCATAGGGAGCAGCAGCCTCCCTCACCGTGATTGCTCTCTGCTCGTTCTTTCTTAGTTTGTCTCTTTTCTTCTCGTATGCTCTTTCAGGCCAAGTCTCAACTTTGCCTGGACATTCAGAAAATCTGAGTTAGCTTTGAGTGTCGGAATACGCTCAGAGTCTTCACTCTAATCTCTTAGGCTCCAGGTTTTCAGAAGAGGTGACCTACAAACCTCATTGATGTTAATGTCTGAAATTATGCAGCAAACAGCCTTCCTCAATAAGTCTTCCCTCCAGATGAGGGCTTTTGTGTCTTACAGAAGTTACATAAAGATGCCAGAAAAGAAGAATGGTTATTGGAGTCATTTGTCTTTTCAGTAAAGGGAAACTCACCTTTAGTGCTATCAATATCCAGAACAAGACAAGCTCTTAGAAAAAGCAGGGGCCTTTCCTCCACATTTGAACATGTCCCTTCCTATAGAGACTTGGACCTTCTCTTAGGCTGTACACGAAACAGAGTGCAAGCATTATTGATCCAACTGCAGTAACAGTAGCACTACTGACCCCAGGAACGTTAACTTCATAGCCTGCAGCTGATATACACATACAGATAATGCTGTCAATGCCACAGACAGGGAAAATGTGTTTTCTGAAGAGGTGGCTTGTGTATTCCAAGAGAAAGAAACCGACGAAAACCAAGTTTTTGACATTGTAGTGAAGTGAGACCCTATCATATAGGTCTGTATTAAGGAAGTAGTTTAGTTAACATATTCAGTATAAGTCTCCACCCTAAAGGAACAGCACTTAATATATGTTAAAATATAATTGTATAATTGGAACTCAAGTGTTTGGGTTATGTAAAAGGTGCTGTAGGCGTATCAGCTTAGACAGAGGTAATTAGATCTTGTATATTAACATTTTTCCCTTAAAGGGATAATCAGCAATAATTTTAGTAGTGGGGATGCTTAGGCCTAGCAACTTGGGGGGAAAAGGGTGTGTTTGGACCTCCTCATTTAGCTCTGTGTTTACTTTGTTCCAACCTCTGTCCCAACTGGACTGTAAGAATATTTTGCAGCAGATTGCCTGCTTAATTCAAGCCCAGCTGGATGCCCACACAACAGCAACACTGTTACTGCTTTTGGTGAAATCAGCATAAAACTGAATTGCCTGCAAGCATCAATCATGGTTTTGCAAATAGGACTCGATAGTAGCATTAGATAATACCATACCTGGCATGTATAACTGGTCAAACACTGAAGCCACAAAACAAGTCTGTGGCAGGACCAAGAATAGAAGAAATCAGAGCTTTAATCTCTCCTTGAGGCAAGTGTTAACATTTTATACTGAAAATAACGAGCAGCTACACATGGCTACTTAGCTTATTCAGTTTGAAGAATACAATAAAAACAAATATGATTTCACTCACAGCAAGACAAATGACAATCAATGGCTCTACAAATTTTGAGTATCCAACTGAAGCCCTTGAAGAACTAAGTGGAGTGCAGGAGATTAGGTTACTACTCTGTCAGAGAATGAAGATAGAAGAATGCAACTGACTTATTGGATTTTCAAATACATTACCAAACTTTCTAGAGAAGAGGACTCATTCATTCTGAAAATGGTATGCTGCAGCTCTAGAAAATGGAATAGTAGAGCAGAAATTAAAACTTGTTTTGATTTTTTCTTTTTTTTTAAGATAAAAAATGTACGGCTCCTCAAACCAGAAAAAAACAAAAGAAAGCCAAACAAAACACCCACATAGAAGGGCTACACCAGGTATTTTCTAGTTTCGTTACTGTTATCCATGCTTGGATAGCTATCTACTGCTACCAGTACAAAGCAACCCAGAGAAGAAATTCTGGGAGGAAAACTCAAGACCTTAAGCTCCTCATTGAGAAGTTTGTATGGAACTTTGGAATCCAACAAAAATCTCAGCTGAAATCAAAAGAAGGTTAATCCAAACTAGAAATATTTCCCAATGTCATATTTCTGCAATGCCCACTGAAGACCTCCTTGTCTCTACACAGAGGAGGCTTTCTGAGGAGTTTGAGAGCAATACAGATACCTCATTTCTAGGTGAGTCATAGCCTCTCTTAGTAAGCAAAGGGAATAAACCAAACTTTTTTTGTCTTTATTCCTAAAGTCTCAAAAGATCAGGACTTGTGGACCGAAGCAACTGAGTAGCCTAAACACAACTCTCTCTTCAATGCTTACCTGCACTGACACGAGGGATGAGAAGTAGGAAGGAATGGTCTCCAAAACCCCTAAGTCAAGCTTTCCCATCTTCCCTTAGTTCAACACATACCATGTATGTGGCAAAGAATCATAGAATGTGTTGGGCTGGAAGGGAATAGAATGTGTTGGGCTTAAATCATAGAATGAATCATTGAATCATAGAATCATAGAATCACAGAATGTGTTGGGCTTAAAGGTCATCTAGTCCACCCCACCCTGCAGTGAGCAGGGACATCTTTAAGTGGATCAGGTTGCTCAGAGCCCCATCAAGCCTGACCTTGAATGTCTCCAGAGATGGGGTCTCCACCACCTCTCTGGGAAACCTGTTTCAGTATTTCACCACCCTCATAGTAAAGAACTTCTTCCTAATGTCTAATCTGAATCTACCCTGCTCCAGTTCTCCACTTCTCCACCTTGTCCAGGTCCCTCTGGAAGACATCCCATCCCTCTAGCATAAAGACCGCAGCGCTCAGCTTAGTATTATTGACAAACTGGTTGAGGACGTGCTGATGGACAACCCTTTTCCAGAGGCATTCCCAGCACAAATATCAAGCAGCTCAATGGATTTTTTTCCCTCAGGCTAGAGACTGGAAGTTCTCAATACACTTAATAATGGATTTTTTTAAAGGCTGATATTCAGACCAAAACACTACAGCAACAATTACAGAGGTTCTTAAAAAATTCAGAATCTTGTTCACTTGTCAGTTTTTCAAGGTGCATTTGTTCTAAAATGTGTTTTCTCTCCCAGGATTGCACCTGAAACTGATCTTTGCAGACAGCAGCTGAGCACAGCGGTGCATTTGGGAGCAGGGAATAGCAACAACTCATTGTGTCTCTAAGCAGTCTGCTCTCTTCTTAGGGGTCTAGCGGGACCTCCATGGCAAGCTGCTAAGTGTTTTTTGTGTATCAGCCCTGCAGGCAGGGTGAATAGGTTATCCACAGCCCAAGCAGTGATGAAAACAGCTATAGTTGAGGAGCACACACAGCCAGATGGCCGCTGCCACCTAAAGACCGGTTGCTTCCAATCAAAAAACTGCCAAGTCCTTGAGTGTCTCTGTGCTCATATATATGGCATTTAATTTTTAGTGATAACACATTGAAAAAAAAAAAAAAAGTTTTACTCTTCTTTTTGGATCTCACCTACTAACTCATACATATGATTGTTGTCTACAAGGTCTTTTTCTCTTGGGAATGGCACTGTAACTTTAAACATCCTTATATAGGCATGTGTCGGATGTAGAATTATTTTGCTTGCACACTTTAGGCTCAAGAACATGATTATAAAAGAGAGAAATTTACTTCCTCTTCAAAGCTTCACACACAGAAAATGTAGTTTGCAGAGTAACAAATTCAAAAACTATTCTGGTTTTCAACACCATCCCTTTTGTCCTGTTATAACTTCATTATTTTCTTATTCTTTGCAATACACACTACTGTATTTGGATGAAAAGAACCCATTTCGTATTAGTCACACCAGGAAAATGAATTTCACCTTGCAGTTGGTGAATGAATATTATCAGAGCTTTTATTCACATGCTGAAAATAACAATATAGTAGCTGAAAAACTCCAAAGAAATGCAGTGTTTATCACTTTTGCATGCCTTGACTTGTGCTCAAAAAAGCTATCTAATGCATGACTACATTAGTCTTCTTTGGTAAATTTTGTGCCAAAACTTGTTGGCCCTAAGTCTAACTAAAATCCAACAGATAGCAATGGATCACATGTGGTGTTGTACTTTATAGTCATTTGATGCTTTGTGGAGTTTTTCTCAAGCTAACCTAAGCATGACAGGAAAAGCAAGAGAAGCCAGTCTTCTGAGGCCTTGCACCTCTTAAAAAGGCAGAAATATTTTCGGACCAAATAATCGAATTTCTTTAGCTACTAACTCTGACTGAGATCTGAGACAATTTATTCACATAAGCATCTCAATAAAAAGCCCTAATCCTAATTTCTGAATCTAAACTACGACAAAGGATAGACATCTTACTATGTGCAATGCCCTGGTCTTTACACAGAATCATATCATAGAATTGTAGAATGGCTTGAGTTGGAAGGGACCTTAAGGATCACCTAGTTCCAATCCCCTGCTGTAGGCACAGATACCTTCTGCTAGACCAAATTGCTCAAAGCCCCATCCAACCTGGCCTTAAATATTTCCGGGGAGGGGGCTTCAACAACTTCCCGAGGCAACCAGTTGTGTCTCACCACCCTCACAAGAATTTCTTCCTAATATCTAATCTAAATCTACCCTCTTTCAGTTTAAGACAATTACTCCTTGTCCTACCCCTACACACCTTGATAAAGAGTCCCTCCCCATCTTTCCTGTAGCCCCCTTTAAGTGCTGATGTAATTGATATCAATCATTTACATGGTTTAGCCAAATCTGGAATTACTAATATGGAGGCATTTCACTACAATATGCTTTATAAGTCTTACTTTGGTCTCAGCTTCTGACCATCTAACTAGGTGAATAAATTATGTAGAAAATGCAAAGCAGAATCTGCTTCCTTTTCCGTTCTTGGATTAATTTTAGTTGTTCTTAATTCAAGGAGTTAAAACCTTCTTAGGAAATAAATACTTAAAATACATTGGCAGAATTTAACATCTTAGGAGTTCTTGACAACAAACAATGCTGTTATTTACTGCACCATTCAAAGTCATTTTTGACTTCTTACTCTTGCATAAGAAATTTCAGGAACATGTCAATGTACATTTTCTATATAAGGCAAATAGACCTCTGTTTCACAAACATTTTTGACAACTTCAGACGCAGTTTTACAGCCTTAAGCAGACATTCCACTTCTCCCACCCACCATCTCCTCCTAGGCCTACGGTCACCAAATTTTCAGAATTTAAGAGTGGAAGTATTACGAATGTACCAGGTAAGTGCAGAGTCTAGTGACGTTGTTTGTGCATATGCACATATATATGAGAGGGTGTGGGCACATTTCCCTGCTCCTGTCTACCATTTACCACAGAAATGTCCTCTTAACTTCATCCTCCTTCTCAACCACATCTGCTGAACTGGGGTCTAACAACGAATTTTAAGTGAGAGCCAGCAAGAGCAAAGAAAGCACATACAGACACTTGAGAAATAAAGCAAAGCAAAGCAGAGATAAGCCAAAGGGCTCAAAAAAATAAGCACCGGAGGAAGAGAAGTACCACATGGTCAGATCCTTGGAAGGTGCTTAATTGCTATCAAAAGCTAAGGGGGCTGGTACCTAAGTAACTTCAGGAACGCAGCCTAAGAGGCTCACAAACTCTACTTGAACATTTTACTCATAAACTGATGCACAACAGAATTTTGCAATCCTACCCCTATAGCAGCAGCCCCTACCATCCTAGACCCTGGCAACGCACCCGGTTTTATCAGAAAGGCCTAAATTGACTCTTTCCACATCTTTTATTGGATCGATGGAAAAACAGGGAGTAACGCTCAGAACATTTAACCTTCTTTCCTTTGTTTTAAACACTGGATTATTCTTCCTAAATTTCCTTCCGTATTAGCTGTATTCCTTCTGTATTTCACCTGGCACTGTTTAAAAAACAAACAGTTCCTTCTGCCAAGGGAGGTGTATGGCTGCATGCTAAATCACTTCTCATTTCTCCTGCTTTCATTGAAATTTGAGTGAGGTGATTTATAGGAGGTCCCTTCCAATCAACATTTCTACAATTCTGTGATTATTTTGTACACATTCTTATAAGTGAGCTGACCTATTCCTATCTAGGTTCCTTTCTTTTGTGAATAAACTGAAGAGAGCAGAAGAAAAATCAGCAGACTGCAAAACAACTAAGTCTCATTTAATAACAGAAACTTTATTAACTCGTCGAGCCCACGCTGTCCTTCCTGGTGAATACAAATAGTCAAGAAATAGCTGGTGTTTGCACACAGAATGTGGATTAGTTTCTCTAGCTCAGCACACTGAACATTTTTATCCCAATTACACAGGAAAGTAGTAGTTGCTAGTGCTCTGTGAAAAGGTGCCACAATCCAGCACCAGTAAGAGATTTATACATCAGATCTGAACAGATTAGGCAGTTGTAGATAGCAAATTTAGCCTCTGTTTTAGGGAGCCAGCTCCAGCATAAGATGCAATAGCCTGAGGTTCAAGCTCCAGCTCTATGAGGGAGATGATGTTCCTTTGTCCCTACAGCTGTACCTGAGCTGAGGAAGCAATCGTGAAGCTCAGCAGCCCTACACCAATGACACTTTAAATACAAAAGCTCCTTCTTCATAACCAGATCCTGCAATCCTCCAAAAGTTTGTCTTGTAAAGTCTCACTTCCCTCTGTCTTTGCTAGCTTCCAACAGGCTGTGAACTTCAAGACACTAGAAAGGCATGCCCTTAACACTGGAAAATTAAAGACTTGCAATGCCTGGAACCCACGTGGGGGTTGATGCATATAGTAAAGAGCACAAAACACCAGAGCTTTAAGGGAGGAGGTGCAACAGGCTCCTCTGTAATACGTACATACACACAAAATTAGATCCTCAAATGCATTTTCTAGGTCATCGTCTTCTCCTTCCTCTGCTGTCCCCCTTCTCCCCTGAGTTTTCTTAATTGTTCTGGGGAGGCATACATGTTTCAAAATGTATCACCAAACTTTGTTTTACGAAAACATATTGTCCTGATTATTTTATATCCTAGACTACTGTGTATGGAATATTAGTCCTCAGTTAATTTTGACAGTGCAAAAATGTACTATGCTTTCTCATGCTGCCAAGTGTTTGGTTCCTACCCAGATAATTTATTACCTTACTTAAGCCAAGGGCCAGAAATACAAGTCCAAACACCAACACAGGCAAGAGAATGTAATGAGCAGGAAAAGCATAAATTTATTTTATAGATACAGTGCAAAACACTGTTACTAACAGTATTGAAAAGACCTTCAGTCACAGCTCTGCAGATTGTCATGTCCTGGATTTGATGGGACTCGACAGCGCTCTACTTAATTTATTGTAGACTGCAGAATCTGGGATTTAATATGTAGTTTTAGAGAGCCATATGGCCCTCTGAGCTGGGCTGAATGTCCCTCCTAGCGATTAGCCTAACCAGAATTCCTGAACAGTGACAAAATTTGTGTGATGCTGTCACTGATTTGCCTCTTTGCAACAGGTTTATGTTCATCTGCTTGCCTGCTTCCTGCCTCATGTGCCATCACCCTATAACTATTTTTAAACAATCTTTGCAAAATAAAAACTCAAATAACCAGAGCTCTGGAAAGTGCTTCTCCCCTACAGCAACTTTATATAATAAATTAGATGATAGTAGCACTACTTGGATGGGTGGAGATAAGAGCCTGTCAGCATTTTCTTTTCAAATCCCCTTCTCCAGAGACTTGCAATTCAACCATAACAATTTGCTATGGGCAAAATTTAGGATGTGAAAGCTCAGACCTGGAGGAAGAAGTTTGAAAAAAAAAAAAGATGAACAATAGTATTTCAAGTTATACTTGAGAAACTGTGAAGAGAGGGCTGGACAGCAAAAAAGGAGGAGTAAATAATTTTCACTAATATCTATTTTCACTAATATTTCACTAATATTCTATTTTCACTTATATCCTCCCCTATCTTATCGTCATCATAGCTTTATGTTGGTTCTTAAAAGCAGTGCTCCATTATGTTTACATTTGTCATTTAATTTTGGTGCTGCATACATGCAATAATTATTAATTCTCAATACTCCTCTGAGGCAGGTATTACCAACTTGGTTTTCTAGAAAGAGATGCCAGGCACAATTTGCCCCAGGCCACAACAGAAACTTTATGTGAGAGCCAGGAATAGAAATAAAGAGTTAGAATCATAGAATAATAGAATGATGCTTGGATTGGAAGGCACCTTTAAGATCATCTAGTTCCAACCCTCTAACGTGGGCAGGGACACCTTCCACTAGACCAGATTGTTCAAAGCCTCATCCAACCTGGCCTTGAACACTTCCAGGGAGTGGACATCCACAACTTCCCTGGGCAGCCTGTTCCAGTTCCCTGCCCTAAACTGAGGCCACAGACCCCTTTCTCAGTGTTTTATGGAGGTAGTTACCGTCATGCAACCATGTTTAATAGAGACTGGGATGTCCCTGGGGTACATAAGAATTTCAAGGCATCTCACTGCCAGCTGACAATATCTCTCAGAAACATTGCTAGTGCCAGTACTAATATACTTTCATGTAATCGTATCAAGAATAGTTTGGGTTGGCAGGGATCTTAAAGATCACGTATTTAACAACATATTGTAACAGGTAATCATTATAAGCTATAGACCTGTCTTAGAAGGCAGCAAACAAGCATGCATTACTAAGTTAAATGCCTCTATATATATGCAACCTTTTAATTCACTCATTTCTAACTTCTCTCTTACTTGCAGGATCTGTAGTTAATAAAGTATAAATGGATATATCTAAGCTAGTAAGAAGTATTCAAAGGTGGAGTACTCCTAGGTGCTGAACACAGGGTCTCTTGCCTTTTACCGAGTCCAAGGCAAGTTTCTTACAGATTTGGGTTAGGAGCTCTAACACAATATACCTGGCTACATCCCAAGTGCACTGCCACAGGTGTGGTGGTTGTATGTCCAGAAGAACCAAACGTGACAGAGCTGTTATGGTCTCTGCTCTATTTCTCAGACTTTTCAAGCTCCTATTTGCGAAATCATGACCAAGGCCCTTATTCTGCATCTAATAGGCTAAATACTTCCATTTCTTAGCATGATTCTTGGTTCCCAGCCAAGTGGTTGAGAGAAGTTCATGTCTTTGTTGCTACTAATGTGGTATTTTTTCTTAAATGATATTGAAGAGATGTTTTCAGGCTTTCAAATGTCATGTAAAGGCAAGGGCCAGAGGTGGGAGGTGTTCGAAGATATAGCCAAGAGGACTGGCTTACACTGCATCCTTGATGCAGTCTCATCAATTCTCCCACTTGGAAAGAGTCCCTGGAGCAAACGATCCCTCAAGCTATGCCTACAGTTGCCGTGATAGAGCTTGGGAGCTCCCCAAAATACAGCAATGTGGAATATCAGGAGCTGAGTACATGAGTATACTTATTAACCCTCTCTTACTTGGCAATATAGGTATATCCCAAAAATTTTACAGCTGGCCCAAAATCTGTGGTTACAGGGGATCCCATAAGGGAAGAGCTCACATCTTGCAAAGAAAGTGACCTTGCATGTGTCTACATTGTTTTGTGCGGGCAGCTGTGTCGAATCATAGAATCATTAAGGTTGGAAAAGACCTCTAAGATCAAGTTCAACTGCAAACCTAACGCTACTATGACTACTAAAACATGTTCTGAAGTGCCATGTCTACACATTTTTTGAACACCTCCAGAGATGGTGACTCCACCACTTCCCTGGGTAGCCTGTTCCAGTGTCTCACCACTCTGTCAGTAATTTTTCCTAATATCCAATCTAAACCTCCCCTGGTGCAACTTGAGCCCATTTCCTCTTGTTACATGGGAGAGGGGACTGACTCCCACCCCACCACAAACTCCTTTCAGGCAGTCAGAGAGTGATAAGGTCTCCCCTCAGTCTCCACAATCCCAGTTCCCTAAGCTGCTCCTCATAAGACTTGTTCTTCAGATCCTTCACCAGCTTCATTGCTCTGACACAGGCTCCATACCACACAAATCGCAGCTATAGAATCTCCAAGAGATTCATTGTGTGCACTTCAGTGCTGACACCAGCTTACATCTTTCTGAAAATTCATATCTGGCGTATTCTGTCTTAAACACACTGAACAGCTGTGAGCATCTCCTAAAGGAAATTTCCGCAAAACCATGTGTCAGGATTCTCAGAATTAGGGTTCTGAAATGTCGGTTTGAGGGAAAACTGAAAACCAAAATTTTTAAGTTTCATGGAGAGTCAGATGTTTTCCCTTTTGTCCATGTGCAACTTGGTGGGGATTTTTTGAGGTAACGAGTGCAATTCCTCATTGAAGCCGGGTGAAGAGACTCATTACAGATTCATAATGATACTCTCAATGCACTCAATAGCCAAGTCACTCAAAAGTATGGCCCAAGCTATCTCAATACTTCATCAGATCATTCTATGCCATCTCTTCTGGGATTATAGATCATTAACTTCTACAGAGAGACACAGGAATTTCCATCAATTACCTTTCTTCCCATTCAGGTTTCCATTGCATTCAGCACAACGCCCAGGGAGGATCTCCTGAAAAATCTTGTCCCTAATGATTATTAATATAACATCAAATGTTTAAAGCTGAAGAAAATATAATCAGGAAAATGAATGTAATAAATACCTATATTTTAATAGTAAGAATATTTCTGACAGCTGCACTGGAAACATAAAAGCTACTTTTCAAAGATCAGGAGAACTATTCAGTGACAGTTTTCAGTTTTATTGCTATTATCACTTAAATATATTTATATAACACTTCTCTATCACCATTTTCTTCTACGACATCTTTTACAGTCAAGATGAATGTCTATATATAGCCCCCCTCTTAGTCAATAATTAGTTTGTAAAATCAAGCAGCTCATGTAACTGTGCAAGTCATTCCACTATTTATATATTTCAATTTGAAAGTACCTCATTTCATGTAATTATTACGCACAATTTAAAGCAAAAATGCACTTTTAAAAAATTGAATGTTTGAGCAAACTCTGAACTTCCCCTACAGTAACACTTAGCTATGTGTGTCCCACCTCGCTCTTCCATAGGGAAATGTTTCCATGGGGAAATGTTCAAAGGTACAAACAGAGGGTGTCCTTTAGCTTCAGGTGAATTTTAAGTAATCCAGAGTGATGAAAATCAGACTCCATTGGGGTGCTACCAGTAAATATTCTTGTTATGACAGAAACATGCACAGCAAGGGACATTCAGTCCAGCATCCAGGCCCTGGTGGCAGCTAGAGGGAGATGTTCTGGCAAAATGTGGAAAAAAAAACAGTCATTCAAAATTATGTAGAGATCAAAGATCTTACCTACAACAAATTTTTTTTCAGTGTATACACTTTTCAAAAAAAACACCTTTATTAAAAAAAGCCAATTTTAACACTGTTTTCTTAATTTAAACTGTCTGCACATTTGTTACGGAGTGGTTTCTCAGGGAATCTCCTACCAGCCACCCATACCCTTCACAGTGTACAGGGAGCTCGTGGGTGGGCAGGGCAGTGGCAAAAAGTGAGATGCCATATTCTCACAGAAGCAGAAATATTTTTAACATCTGATCTTGATGCTTTTAGAAAAAGCCTGGACATCACCCGTCCAGACATTGGCCAGTGCCAGTGAGTGACAGCCAGCGAGTGAGCTCACTCCAAGTAAGACTGAAATAGTAACGCTTGTTTGCATTCCCTAACCAGTGACTTAACTCCTACGGGAGTGAGGGAATGGGCTCATCATTTCAGAGGACTCATGATCTAACAATTTTTTCTCCCATTTTCAATCTATCCAGATCTCACCAGTGTTGATTTCTATTTGCCCACGCAGGACCCTTGCTCAGGACACTGCCTTCTCATCCTATCCCCAAGCTGCTGTCTCAGCATCATCCTTTCTCATGTTTCTCCTCCACTTGCCCCACCTCGATCTTCACGCTGCTGGCCTCCTACCTCTCCTTAGGCTTCCACCGTCCTTGTGCCTCCTGTAATACTTATTTCTGTAGCACCCACACTGAGTTCAAGACAACAAACTCAGGATCACTTACAAAGTCATTTTCTACTCACCCCTGATACCAGAGTACATCACTAGTGCAATGCTCCTCTGCGGTTGGGAACAAGAAGTTCTGAAGAACAGGATCCACTTTATAAACTTTTAAATACTGGGAGGAATTCATGGCAGAGTCCCATAACCTTATAACTTGCTACTTTGGCCTCAGAAAAGTTGAATCTGAGGGTCTTTGAGTACAATGCATCATTTATCTTTTTCCACACACATTGATGATGGGTGGGAACTGCTGGGGAGGGCTTGTTTTTAACACAAAGTGTAGGCTGTTAGACAATACCTAGCAGAAAAAAAAAAGGTACAGCCAGTTGTATTTGCTGGAGTTTACACCCCATGTCAAGCTTGCATGGATGCTATACCAGAGACGAAAACCCTCCCTGCCTTGAGCACTGTACAGTAAAGCACAAATCCTCTGTGACACAACTGATCATACTCAGAGCCTCTTGCCAGTGGCAATCCTGCATCTCTTCCGCAGCTCCTTCTATTGCTGAGCATTTTTAACACCACTATGGCCCAACAAGAATATGTGGAAGTAGGTTTCTCAATGTTACTGTCAAATGTTATGCATAGCAAGTGGCAGTAATGTTCCAGCTGACTTACTCTGCTGATTGTCTATGAATAAGCAGTAAAGTCTTTCAGAGAATTCTGGAACCCTATTCAATATATCAGTCTCTATGCAGGGATCACAGAAGTCATAATCACCATGAATACATTGTGTTTTTACAACTGTACAGTTCTGGTCCCTGAAAAATAAGAGCCGAAATATGTCAGCAGAGTCAGAGGTTTTGTCCACATCAGCAAACAGCAGAAATGGATGCACAGAATGAGGATCTGGTAAGAAGGACTCAACCACACAGCATTACACATATATTTTGTGTTTTAATTTGAAATAGTGCCAATTTGGTTTTCCACAGACTGAATACCTGTAAGATCTTGCAGAGTACTTGGTGTGTTCCCAGAGTGCATCCTTCTGCTTAGTTTCATCAAATACTCATTGCATTTGTGCTCTCCAAGGCTACTATGTAATGCAAAACAAAGCAGGATACAGGGGTAGGACTGGGAAATTAATTGGAAAAGCTCATTTATAATTTGAATGAATATTTAGCTGAATCCAGAAACTACCTCAGATTGTCCCATGAGATGTAAAGCCCTATATGAGTTCATGGAGATGTATCAGGAAGTTAAGCATGCAAAGCTTGGTCTACTGTGTATCATACCTACTTGGAGAAGTATTTTCCTGTCATCTCAGATTACTCTTTCTTAAAATAATTAAATTTAGAGTATGACAATATAGAGACTCTTCTCAGTCAAGAACTAAGTGATATACTGGAATCTGTTTAAGCGACTAGTAATGCTGATACAGAAAACTCGTAGTTTTCTATTAGTTTGATCATGAAAATAAAAAAAAAAAAGTGAATGTCATGATACTCAGTAATGATCTCTACCTTTTTTTTTTAATAACAAAACTTTCTGTATTGCAATAGTCTTAAAAACACAAAAATTTTTGCAGCTGAGGAAACAAGTTTCTTTACTTTCATGTTCACCTTGGATAGTGGAATAGGTCACTATTTGGCAATTTCAGCTAAAAGAGAGAAATAGTAGGGAAAAAAAAAACCCAAACAACAAAATCAGCCATTGTGCTAAAGGACTGGCTGTGATAAATGTGCTGGGAGGAAAGAAAGGAGACAGAGAAGATAGGAAGGCATACCTTATCCCTTTTAAAAAAGCCCACAACTTTTAAACTATGCTAGAACAGTTATAAAAATAAACCTTAATCAAAAGCAAAGTAGGATTTATCAAAATACCTGGTCAAGGTCAACAAACAGGGAAGTAATTCATCTTTCAACGGCATCTCCTAGGTAACTATTTTCAATATATAGAGGTAAAGGAGATAAGAGAGAAAAACACTTCCATGTGAGTGTTTGAAATGTGATTTAAGAAACGTCTCAGTCAGTCTGAAATCCCTTCCTGGCACTTCTAATAAGAGCAAAATGAGCAGGATATTAAGAGCTGCAAGATAACTCTTTTGCAATACTGAACGAACCATTAAGGGGCCCAATTCAGCAAAGTGAATAAGCACATACTGACATTTAAGCATGTGTTTAAGTCTCATCATCTTCAGTGAGAATCTGATCTATGCCTTGGCACTCCTCTTGATGGAGAACTGTGAACACAGATCTTTCTTACACACAAACCGTCCTTAATCCACAGACACAAATCTTTCCAGTACCTGTGGAACAACTCTAGGACTCGGGGGATACACATTTGTGTCCCAGCTCTTCAAGATTATGAACAAGATAGTTCAGCAAAACACCACCTGACATGAGGGCTGTATTTTAACACCTGCTTATTCCCTCTCTGCTTCGGCTCTCTACCACTATGATGAAAACACTTCCCCACTAGAAGTGGAAAAAGTGTCTAAATACCTTAAAGTAAGTTGTAATAGTGACATTTCAGGTAGACACTACTCTGCCTTTCAAACTAACCTGCTCTGAATTCTTTGCAATTTCACAGTCAAGGATCATAAAACTGGACATCATTGGAAGTAAAGATCCAGGACAAGGTGAACTACCAAAGTCCAGGAAATCAAGCTGAAATCCCGCAGGCGCAGTTAAGACTCCTCCACTGCCTTTTTGCAACATATGGTGTAGTAAGACATGCACACCCTCTTCCTGCCCCCCCAAATTAACTCCCTGGCACCACCTGTTAGGAGTGAGCAGACTGTAAAATCATTGCATTGCGAACAGATAAAAATGATGGTTCTGATGTGGTGCTTTTCTCTCACTCACTTCTGTGCCCATAGGAAAAGAAGCCTGCATTTGGCACAAAATTAAAAGTAGAAACTGTGAATCAAGAGCATGAGCAATACTGCATTCCTGTAACTTACTCTGTCCTTTTGAAAGGAGCTAGTTAATAACCTGACCTGATTATTTTATCACTCGGAGATATTTGCCTGAACTTTGAATTCCTTTGTCATCTATCCCACTATCCATATTTTAAAACTTTACTTCTATTCCAAGGACCTATTTTCTCCTCTGTCACCCCAAACATCAAGTGTCATTCCAGTATATTACCCTCCTTCCTGAGTTCAAGAACTACAAGATTGTAGAAGCTCATAATATTATGAGCGTGCTTAGATCCATGACTTCATGCCATGTAACTAAAAGATTTCCTAAAAGCAAACATCCTTACTTGTCCAGATTTCTCTTCTTGTTAACAATGGATCTGTATCCATAAATCTAGAAATATAACCCTACGTATCCAGAGCAAAAGTCATTTATTTAGATATAGGCTGCAGAACAAATGGAAATGAGAAGGTACTTGAAGTGAGGTGATGCACTGGTGTGTATACAGAATACACCATGTATGCTTGATGGTGGTATCAAAGGGTGCTAATCTGATATGTGTTGAACCAACGCAAGATAACTCAGTTCGCTCGTACTCCTTCTCATCTTTCTGAAAATGATCACTATCCCACACATCCACTTTTCATTTGAGAAGTAGTTCATACAGCATCACTAGAAGATAAAACATTGACTGTGACTAACTTAATGAGCCTGAAGCGCTAAAGAAAGAGGAAGAAAAAAAAAAGTTTGAAATTTATGATTTTTATTCTCTTGCTTCTTCCTAACAGGATCTGAAAATCATGAAAGAACTTAAGTGCATCAAAGAATAGCCTTTGAAAATCATGCTTACAGGCAGGAATACAAATTGGATACTAGTCCCTAGGCCACTGGCCTATCTTTGTAGAGAGGTGGCTTGCATTTAATTTCCCCTGACTAACAATTCACCTCTACAAGTTAGAATTTAACACTTGAAAACAAGACAATTTCAGTTTTTAAAGTTTAAGTAAAAAAGAAATACAAATTGTTCTGATGGAAAAAAAAATGCCAATTTAAAAAAAAAAAAAAAAGCTTTTAAAACTGTTAAACTCCTGATGCTATTTATATCACTAGTGGCATCATGACACAGCAATTAAATTATAACCCTCTTACTAATAGAACTTACTTTTGCCTATTTAAAATGGAAGTAAAGAAACAAGAAACTTTGGTTCAGGAAAATCTTAAGTAACCAGAGGTGTAGGCAGGCCGTAGTTTGAGGAAAAGCAGAGGGTAGATAAATGATGTGCAAATGTTTGGCTGTAACTTAGTTTGAATTTAAGCATGAAGCAGTAGGTGATCTAACCTCTAGCTGAGCTACGTTTAGGGAGCACTGGGTCATCTATAACCTATTGTATAAAGTTCACTTTATTTAGGCTGCTCGGTCCTGTAGTAACTCAGAAAATCGCACTGTGTTCCCTGATTTGTGGACTGTACAATTAAAATTTGATTTTTGTAGCTTAGATTTTTTTGAGTATTAAAAAAGTTACACAGGTGATTTAAAAATAATTATTGTCAGCGTCATTTTTATATAACTGCTCATTTCCTACTCTATTTAAATATAGAGGAATGGTTTTAATATCATCCAGTATTTAAGGATAGCAAGGAAAAGGAATGGGACAGAATCTGTAACCCCCTGTAAAATCATCATGATTAATCCAGTCATCCAAGAACCAAACTTGTTTACCGAAATATAATAAGTTTTAAAACCATGCCATCACTTTTCATTATTTCAGTAAAATAACAAACAACATTGGTTATACTTGAATGTCAAGTCAGGATGAATATTGGGAAAAATATAGTCCAATCCAACACCTTTGTTAAAAAAAATTGGGGTGGGATTGCATTACACAGCCAGAAAAGAAACTTCTCTGGCTAACTGCGCCACCTTTTGATTTAAATTTAAGAGAGAAAATAAATGATTGTCCAGTCCCTACAAGAAAACACTTATTTAAAGATATTCCTGTAGGCTTAGCAATGGGTTCAGGAACTTTATTTATTTCTTACAGAGAAGTGCAGGGCTGTATACTTTAGTATTGCTCTTGTGCTTAATAGCCATGTCAGCAATATAAATGGAAAAAAATATAATCAATATTGCTGGTTTGTGTTTTTGTAATAACAGTATACACATCAAAATCAATAAAGCTGGGCAAATGGTAGAGTAGTGGTTTAGCAATCTTAGCACTGTTAGCTAAGTATACCATCAACTCTAAAACAAATGCTTCATAATCTGTTAGATTCACCTATGTAAATCTATAGTCGTACAACCCTGGGAAATAAGAAAGCTTTACTTCTGGTTTTGGGTTTTTTTTCTTTTTTCTTCCCCTAACATTTAAAACGTACCGGCTGTTAAGCCCTAATTTATAGCCAACATATCGCAATTTGCACTGAAATCTCTAATCAGACACGAAATTAAACAGCACAGATATTCAAAGGAGTTACAGCATGCATTTAAATACATTAACCACATCCTACCTTGCATCCAAACATCAACGACAAAGTGTTGTTGGTGCATGCAACTTTGCAGTGGCAAATCATTGGTGTAAAGCAGTCAGGATTTTTAACAATAGGGCACATTCCTTTAGTGCTGCAGTAGTGGCAGCCTCCTGAAGGCTAAAAACAAGTAGCTAATACGGCACATGGAGTGGCAACATACGCTGCTCAACAGCTAGCTTTCCTCTTGCTGGTCAGAAGCAGCCTGCTCGGATCTCTACCTGTGTCCCATTCAGCCATCCCCTTCCTTATTGATGAATCAACGATGCAGCATTGATCACGAATCTCAGGATTTCCCTTCCTCTGGGAAATTAGTTTTTACATCGGGGAAGAAAAAAAAAAAAAAAAAAGACAAAAAAAAGAGAAATGGAAATGAGGGGGACTAGCAGGTGTGGCAGTATTAGCATGTAAAAGGATGTAAACGCCTACTCATAACAATCACATAAGATTGTCATGCTAGCTGAAGTGGGCTGAAATTATTCCATCGGAAGAAAAATACTGCAGCTCCTGATTTGGTAAAAAGCCAGTGAGTTGCTGCAATACATAGTCATTGTGGGGAGAGAAGAGAAAAAAAAAAAAAATTTACTTATCTAAGAAGCCAGAATCCTCAGCCTTTATCAATATGCATTCCAGTAAGGATTCCCTTCCCAGCGCCTCCCCAAGAAAAAGAATCAAATCAGTCGCAACTCCGGAGAAGCGATGACCTTTGCTTTCCCCAAAAAGATGAATCTCAGCATGAAACAAACTGTACTCAAAGCTGAAAATCCCAGATGCTGGGAGTTTGCAGTCAGAGGAATACAAGTAACATTTATCCAATCCTGGCTTGCCACATGGGAGCTTTCTTCAGGCACAAATTTACAAATAGACAGGTTGAAGGATTGCAGGAGACACTGAATAAAGATATGAAGTTACACGGAAAATGCACCAGCATGAAGCTTAAAACGCAACCCTCCTTAAACTCTGCTTTTGAGGCAACCTAACTAATGATTCCAGCTAGCACTGTTATCCTGTCACCTGCAAATGGCTTGCTGTATTCCAGAAATGCAATAATTAAAGAAGTTTGGGAGCATAACGCTGCCTTGGATTCAGTTACAGCTGCCGCTGTTCCTTCAGTTAAAGCAACACCAGCTGAAAATGCATAATAAAGCATTCGGATGAGCAAACTGCTAGCTGTGCTTTTTAAGAGGATTATTTATATCAGAAGTTGGATGAATATATCCTCCAGTTTTAGGTTCGGTCATGGCAGACACACAAATATAAAATGAAAAGGCTACGACACAGAAGGTAAAGCGATGTCTTCAACGATTTCACAGCTGATAGCAAGGTAAACCCAGCAGTTGTTTCACAGTGACTTGACCCTGCTTTTTTTTTCAACTCGCTAAGCTCTGCCCATCAAATTAGAAACTCTTTCTAAAGAAATGAGAGCAGCTTGTCTCCCTGGCAATCGCGAGTGAGTTCTTAAGGCACAACTGAAACAATTTTCTGTACAAAACCCGAACTAAAAATTCGTTATACAACAGAGTGGGGAGAATGGCAAACGGAGGTCTCTGTGTGCAGCCAGATCAAGAAGTACAGAGGGTGAAGGATACAAAATGTTTACAAAGATCTGCCTAGACCGCAGACCCTAATGTAAGAGACCTCCTCTATTAAGATTTTACATTTGCATAAATGTATATATGTGTGTGTGTTCCACATATGTATATATCTAAATTTTAAGTATAATTTCTTCAGTATAACTTACCTTTAGTTTGTAAAGTTCAAAACCATAAAAGAACCGTTCCCTTAAACAGCTTTTATCCTTTTACTTCTTTTGCACCATACAATAACTTTATTTTTATGCTATTTTTTTATGGAGCTAGATTGCAGCTCAGTAGAATATTTTCTGATTATTGCTTCTCACCCCGTATTTTTGAATTTAGAGCTCGCAAGAGCCCAAGCTCAGGAAAATGACAGTAGTTTCTAGATTGACGGATAGAACTGCTCAGCAGTTAGAGTTACAACCCAGTTCCATTTCCGAAGATTTATTTCTTGCAAATAAAAGGCTCTTACAACCCTGTGTTCTCCGTTCACTCAGCTCATACTTATTTCCGAACAGCCTGGACACGAGCGTTACACGTCACAGGAGTTCACTACGTGGATGCCAGTCAATCAGCTATCAATAATCCAAGTCTGCCTGACCCACTAGGCCAAAGTGACATGGCAGCAGCTCTTCTTTCTGACTGTCTGCTCTGGTTTTCATCTGAAACAGTGACGGAGTCTGTTTGGAAACGCACTGTGGTGATAAACAGCAGCCGTAACATTGCTGAATCTTTGATCTGTTTATTCCTAGCTTGCCTGTCTTGTTATTAAGCTATATATTACAGAGATTTTCTTTCAAGTACTGTCTCTCGCATAACCAGCACTGGTGTAAATATAGAAAAGTGTAGTTTCCATGACAATACATTCCATAGTTACAGCCAGCAGCCACTATCATTAAAACATGAATCACAGTGCTACCTTAAGGTGTGAGCACGCTACATCACTGGCCTTAGAAGCGTTAATTTGGGATGGGGGTGGCGTGACAATATTTTTAGGAGGCCACTACAAAATGCCAGAAAACTGTGCTATTTAACTGTTGTAGCACTTCTATTAGCCACCCATCTTAGACACTTAAGTGATCAGTAACATTCTCAATCTGTCCTAATCATTAGCATTTCTAATGCAAGAATACACCACATCTGCACTTTTCAATGTTTTAAACACGACGTCCTGATTTAAAACTCGACTCATAATCCCATAAATATGATTTCTGATTAATAACCATAGGGTCCTATTAAAATCACCAGCATTTAACCCCAAATTCAGACTTCAAAGAAGGGAGGGAAAATCAGCCAGTTAGCCTCTTGGATCTTTTGGATCTGACCGCATTCTGCTGCCTCGTGCTCTCAAAAGGGAGGACGTCTCTCTTCATTAAAATTCCCACTTCCTCCCCAGTCCCTAACACTGTTGTAGATTTTCAACCAGAACAGGTTTCACCTGTAATTTCATTTCAGTGTTAAGATGCATCAAACACCTATCACTCAAGTAGTACACTGCACAAGGCACAAAATGCATCCCTTCACACTTAAACTAATTGTTGCTTTCAAGTGAAAAACAGTTACTTGACGTACAGGCATTCGAGAGAAGGAAGATTCATTCCAATAACAGATTGGAATAATAACTCATATCTCAATTGGCCAAGATATTTATTTCAGTGGGAACCACATACAGAAAACTGCCGTTAAGAAAATATTTGCTCAGAGATCTTCCTTTATCTTTTTTTTTTTTTTTTTCCCCCCAGTAGTACTCATCAGAGACACAGAAGTAAACTGGTAATTGCCAAGAAGGGCATTTACATCACAGTCATACTGCAGGAGTAAGGGTTCTTGGAAAATCAATGATGTCTGTTTTTTCACTCCCTCTGAGGGGACATGCAGAAGAACACATGTTGTGGGTGTTACTGTATGAAAAAGAGGCTCCACACACCTGCTGCTCTTTGTGACAACCTCACCTTTCCTTGGACCTGAGCACACTGATCCAGCTGGGCTGCCACAATGAAGTGCCCCTCTTCTACGAGGATATAACAAGGTGGATAGATGATGGCAGAGCGGTGGATGTGGTCTACCTTGACTTCAGTAAAGCATTTGACACAGTCTCCCACAGCATCCTTGCTGCTAAACTGAGGAAGTGTGGTCTAGACTCTCGGGTAGTGAGGTGGACTGTGAACTGGCTAAGGGGAAGAAGCCAAAGACTCGTGGTCAATGGCGCAGAGTCTCGTTGGAGGCCTGTATCCAGTGGAGTGCCTCAAGGGTCGGTACTGGGACCAGTATTATTCAATATATTCATCGATGACTTGGATGAGGGACTAGAGAGTACTGTCAGCAAGTTTGCTGATGACACCAAGCTGGGAGGAGTGGCTGACACGCCAGAAGGCTGTGCTGCCATCCAGCGAGACCTGGACAGGCTGGAGCGTTGGGCAGGGAAAAATTTAATGAAATATAACAAGGGTAAATGTAGAGTCTTGCACCTGGGCAGGAACAACCCCAGGTTCCAGTACAAGTTGGGGAATGACTTATTAGAGAGTAGTGTAGGGGAAAGGGACCTGGGAGTCTTGGTGGACAGCATGATGACCATGAGCCAGCACTGTGCCCTTGTGGCCAGGAAGGCCAATGGCATCCTGGGGTGTATTAGAAGGGGGGGTGGTTAGTAGGTCAAGAGAGGTTCTCCTTCCCCTCTATTCTGCCCTGGTGAGACCCCATCTGGAATATTGTGTCCAGTTCTGGACCCCTCAGTTCAAGAAAGACAGGGAACTGCTGGAGAGAGTCCAGCACAGGGCAACTAGGATGATTAAGGGAGTGGAGCATCTCCCTTATGAGAAAAGACTGAGGGAGCTGGGGCTCTTTAGTTTGGAGAAGAGGAGACTGAGGGGTGACCTCATTAATGTTTACAAATATATCAAGGGTGAGTGTCACGAGGATGGAGCCAGGCTCTTCTTGGTGACAACCACTGATAGGACAAGGGGTAATGGGCTGAAACTGGAACATAAGAGGTTCTGCTTAAACTCGAGAAGAAACTTCTTCTCAGTGAGGGTGACGGAACACTGGAACAGGCTGCCCAGAGAGGTTGTGGAGTCTCCTTCTCTGGAGACATTCAAGACCTGCCTGGACACGTTCCTGTGTGGCATAATCTAGGCATTCCTGCTCTGGCAGGGGGATTGGACTTGATGATCTTTCGAGGTCCCTTCCAATCCCTAACATTCTATGATTCTATGATTCTATGATTCTGCTGATAGCAAAAGGGGAGACTTCCAGCAAACAGCAGTGTACTTGGTGTCAGAAGCTTTGAGTAAAATGACCCCACCAGTGAATAGAAGTTACTTGCTACTGTCTGAGCTTAGTCCTTGCAAAAATTACTCTCCCTCACCTGATGGATTTGGAAGGAACAAGAGCTGTTACTCCACTTTTCATTTTCATTTTCTCCATTCAGCTGGTAAAATTTCTCCTGCTCTACCAGTCTCCCTGGCAGTTCGTCCAACTTTTCCAGGTTTTCCAATGATGTTTGCCTTTCAGAGTGCACCTTTATGTGGAAATAGATGAATTAACCTGGAGCAACCTAGCTGAACTTCTGGAAGTGTTATGGTCATGTTTGCATGGTACTTCCTCACGTAATGCATGTATACCTCCTCCTGCATTGGAGATAGTTCAAATAGCAATGCTAAGCCCTGTACCTAAGATGTCACATGACAGTCAAGAAGACAAATACAGTCAAAAATAAAAATAAAGACCTGGAGAGTCACAAAGAATCTTTAGTTATTCAACCATGACTATATTAGGATATTTACTTATTATTTTTTAATTCTCTCCTGGTTTCTGTTGAGGAAATTGCTTGAGTTTTGGTATTGTAATATAGATTTGTGTACTCTCCCTTCCTTATTTTCACTACTTCTTTTTTTGTTCCATTCTATGTCATTAAAAATTCCTCTAACCCCTTACCACACCCATTAGATACCAGAAGATTGAGACAACCTATAGACCCTTGGCCAAGCTACATGTATTGCTAACGTTCTTCTAATATTTTGTTAAAATTCAAAGTCATCTTCTTTGTTGCTCTTCTCTGAATTCCCTGTAAGCTAATCAAGCCTACTGAAAACTAAACCTGTCTCTGACAGTGACTAAAGAGAAGTTGTCTTCTCAAAGAATCATATTAGACAAAAGAGAAAAGGCTTGCTACACCACATGCAGTGCGTACAAAACTAACCAGAGAATTTAATATAAAACCAGCTTGAAAGATCTCCCATCAAAATAGAAATGACTGCACACAACTATGTCACATGTAAATAGAAACATAGAAATGTTTGAATGGAGTTGCCCATCCAGTTTGGCTTTGAACACTTCCAGGGTGGAGGTATCTACAACTTCTCTGCACAACCTGTTCCAGTGCTTTACCTTTTTTCCTGTAGCCCCCTTTAAGTGCTGAAAGGTCGCTATATGACATCCCAGGAGCCTTCTCTTCTTCAGGCTGAACAACATCAACTGTCTCAGCCTTTCTTCATAGGAAACATGCTCCAGCCCTCTGATCATCTTTATGGCCCTCGTCTGGACTTGGTCCAGCAGGTCCGTGTCTTTCTTATGCTGAGGGTCCCAGAGCTGTACACAGTAATGCACGTAGGGCTTCACAAGAGCATTATAGAGGAGGAGAATCACCTCCCTTAACTTTCTGGCCACATTTCTCTTGATATAGCCCAGAATAAGGTTGGACTTTTGGACTGCAAACACATATCACTGAAGCTCACTCAGGAAAGACCCTACATTTACCAGATGTCAGCTGAAGTACAGATAACAATCAATGGAGGAGCCACTATTTTGTGATCCATTCATCCTTCATGCCAACCTATGTCTGAACCTGCACTAAGGGGTAATATGAGATTTAATTTTCATTCATGAACTTAGAAATGGACATAAAGTGACATTTTTTGTGTACCCAAAGGCTCAAGAACTAGACTGGATCTAGCAAGTCTTGCCATAAGAAGGAAGTCACAGTAGGACAGAGAGGCCTAGGGACATCCATGTAGAGACAGGGTTGCTAAGGTCCCTTCCAACCTAGGCCACTCCATAGAATGATTCTATGATTCTGTGAGATGCTGTTGAGACTGCTGGGACCAGTCTCCCCCACTGTCATCAGCAGCACCTGCAGCATCTCACACAGTAGCTTGTGGCAGCTTGCTTGGCTTTCCCAAATCTCTGGATATGGACAAGGATGAGTTGCCAGTTGTCTCCGGCCAACAGCAGATCCTACTGGTGGAGAGCTGCTTTGCTTCACTGAGAGCTTACAAGGGCATGGACCAGCTCATGGAGATAGAAAGTCCCCCTCTAGCACCCTGAGTTAACAGCATGGAGTCAGATAGATAAGCAGAGGACAGCTCAGATGTTCTGGAAACACCTATGCATCAAGAATTCAAATGCAACAGGCAGCTTGGAAAACATTATATTACTCAACCTCTCCACCTGAAGATAGAGATAATGCTTTCCAGTTACATGCTGTCATGGGTTTGAGTCTGGTGGAGTTTTTTGTAAGAGTGGGGGTAGACTTGTGTGAAACTTTGAGAGCCTCCCTCACCCCTAGGTAGGAGTTTGACCTGTCTTTGGCTATGGCCAGGCCAATCAGCACCTCTGACATCAAAGTATTTATGAGGCGACTCTATTGTTCTATCTCTCTCTCTTGATTTCATCTTGTTTTGAGCTGTCCTGTCTTTAACGTTGGGCAGGTTTTTTGTTGGAGGAGGGAGAGGCAAGAGGAGAACAAAGGAATGTTTGCCTGAAAAGAAAGAGGGGGAGAAAAGTCCCAGAGGAGATGGAGAAGGTGGCTGCCAGAGCAGGACCTTTCCGTGAAGCCCAGTGGTGGTTGAGATGGCAGGAAGGCAATTGCCTAACAGCTGAGACCATTGACAGCAGTGAGAACATCCAGGATGTGTCACTAAGTGCAGAGCCCCATGTGAGAGGGGAGAGAGACCGAGCATCAGCAGGAGACAAGCCTGAAGTGATCTGTGACCCCAAGGGACTCATGAGGAGGAAGAGGATTGCCTCCCATGAGGTGCACACCACTCTGCATGAAGGAGAGACGGTGAGAAGCCCTCTTTTTTCAAAGAGGAGCTGCCATGGACAATGAATAATGGTCAGATGGACTGCACCCCCTGCTCCTGCCCCCCTTGCACTGATGGAGGGGAGGAGACAGCCAGGAAGATGGGAGGGGTGGGGGTGTGGAGTGGTGAAGTGTATTTAAGATTGAGTAGTATTTATTTGTAAATAGTGGTAGTGAATTAAATCTATGTTTCTCTCCCCAACTCTCTGGTTCTTTACCCGTCACCTTAAATGGTAGATCATTACCCTCCCTATCCTTAATCTCAAACCCTTGAGCCTTTGTAGTTGAATTTTCTCCCTCCACATCACTGTGGAAATGGGGGTGAGGGGAGGAGTGAGTGAGCCACCATGTGGTTCCTCTGGTTTTTTCCCTTCCAGGCAGTCGGCTCAGAACCACAACACATCCCCATATCTCTAAATATGCAGTCATATAAACAGTGATTTTTAAGTTAATGGGAATACTCTTACAAAAAAGTACTCATGTTCCTAAGTGTTTACACATTTTAAAGTGTCACATTACCAGCATAGTTTTACATTTTTAAACAATAGAAATCTGTCTGAATTATTTCTGAAAGTAATTTTGGTCTGCTAAATCATTTACAAAGTCACCAACTCCACATAGTTTTTTTAAGTAACTTCTTCAGCCAGGTATAAATTACTCAGGTATCAGCATGAAGAAAAAACCAAAGAATATTACTGCCAGCCCTCAATAGCTACACAATAGCTCTGCTTTTCTGAAGATTCTCATTTGTATCTCATGTTAGAGTTGCTAAGATTGTCTGAGGTAAATTAAACAGATGAAGTCCCAATCCTGCTGACATAGAGCAAAAACATGCACAAAGCACATTCAGAGTATATATGCTCCACTCTAATGCCATTCTGTAGATCCATGGATTTCTTAACTGATTATAGTGTAATACACATGCACCTAAATGAGCTCGAACTGATCAGTTTAGCCACCACACGTTAGAGCTCACCAAAGACTAAGAGCTTCAGTATTTACCCAGACTGCTGGGACAGAAACATACACTGAAGTTTGTGTTACTACCCTGTAGCACTAGACAAGCTCACTCAGTCATTTCAATACACACTGGAGTTATTGCACCATAGACACATTTAGTATATGCATTAAACAGAGGTGTAAGCCTGGCCACAGTCATACACATGGTCACCAGATCTGCACACACGTCCTTCCTGCTGTGTGCAAGTGGGACTCCCCTGGGTAGGAAACACAATAATTGGTAGTAATTTTCCAGTAACTTTCCTATTTCCCCTTCAATCCATGTAAACTTCTACTTCCATAACATCCTTTGGTGAGAAGTTCCTCCAACTTTCCACTTCTATGACAATCTCTCTATCTTTTGTTTATTTTAAATCTTGCTCCTGATATCTTTATCAGTTGTCTCAAAATGTTGCAGTGGAATAAATAAGGAACAGTCAACTTCTATTCATCCTCTCCATGTCAGTCATGATTTTAAAAACAAACGCTGTATCCTTTCTAACTGGTCTTTCTTGCATAACGAAAAAGCTGTAGCGTAATAGATCTCAGTCATTGTTACAAAAATAGCTTTGATATATTTGAAGATGGTCATTGTTTATCCCAACTTGTTCACTTAATTCTTTCAATCTCTCCATCCCTCTCAAAGTGTGCATCCAAACAGTGACATTGCCCAGCAGAATAATTCCTTCCATCTCTCACTTACAGTAATTCTCTAAATATAGCCCAAGGTTTTTTGCATTAGTTTTTCAGCAGCCTCACATTTTTCACTGAAACTCACTCTGGGATTCATTTCTACCCAACTCCATCCTTCTCTGCTGCCTTTCTAATCAATACACACTTCGTATTCATGCAATTGGATATCCCTTCCTACATGCAACACTTCACATTTGTATTTCATGCTATTGCCTTCAGACTATTTATTTAGGCTGAACTTTACACGTGACGTTCTTCCGACAAATTCCAGGGTGTTCAGGATATGGACTTCGATGAAATAATACTTGGAAGCAATTCTTCCTGGGATTTAGACTAGCTAGAGCACAGTGTTACTTCCCCAAAAGAGTTTCAAAAGGCAAGTTCACTTTCAAGAAAATTGTCTCTTTTTACAGAGAAGTTATGTTCACTGCTTAGATTTCATTGCCTTTCGATAATATGGAACTCAAATTTTAGTGATCATTATGGCCCATATAGGTGGGAAGTCAATAGGCACTATATCTGGATGAAGGAAAATAGGAAATCTATCTCTTTTAAGAGTCATGTGTGAAACGCTGTTATGGTCTAAATAAAAGTTAGGAGACAGAAGAAATCACAAAATCAAACATTAATAAAAGAAAAAGCAAGTTAAAAAATTATGCTTTTTACTTTGATCATTTTCTGAAAGTGTTTCATAAAGGCCTGGCATTAATTTTCAGATGCAGTTCTTATAATTTGCTTTTATTGGAAAGCCAGTGTCTGTACTACTGTCTCTAGTACTGAGAAGTTCAGACTGCTGCTGCCAGCTCCCGAGAGGAACCACCGGAAACCAGCCTTCATTTCTTGTGTCATATGGTACTACTATTTAGAGAGGAATTATAAGCCTAAAGAAAAAGCACTTGATGAAAGCAGAAGTAAAAATAAAACCGATGATGCATCACAATTCAGGAGAAGGTCGGGCTTTTTGGTACTTAGGAGAAATGAATTTTTCACAACATTGCTAGCTTTTTGCAAGGAAGTCTGATAACTTGACTGCAAAACATCATTAAACAAAGCCATATTTTCAGGCAGACAATAAACAAATAAATAAATAAGTGGACTGAGCCTATTACATTACTTGGTCCACATTATCATGGTTAAGACTTATTCTGGGTAAGGGTGCAGGCATCCTGGCTGGGTGCTACTCAGACACACAGACACACATTTCATGTCAGAGAACAACCCAGGCTGTCACCACGTGTGCTAGCAGCAGGAGAACACCTTTGATTTCCTCTGTGAGGATTTTCTTTTGCTCAGAAATTCTCATGAAGAAGAAAGTCCTGATTAACCAGGAGTTTGATTTTTTTTTTTTTTTACAATTTTTCTGCATAGAAATGTACCTATTTTTCTGAGTTTGCATTTAAAGTGGGTGTTTTCCAGCTGTTCTAAGCAGTCACTGATTTTTCTCAGATTTTCTTAACAGGAAATTCTGTGTTAATTTCTGGCAAATGCCATTATTCTCAGAGTTTTTAGTATTTAATGGTTTTTCAGCTTTGAAAATCTCATTTCACACACAAAAAACCCCACAACCCCACAACAAAACAACCAAGATAAAACCCAAACCCTATACTTCGTTCACTTCAATTTCAGCAGGAAGAAAATAAGAGAGGTGCTTGTGTTCACAGCTAAATTCTACATCAAGTTTTCCAACAAAACTGTGGCAGAAGCAGCTGTATGACAACATCTGCTTAGACTCTCTGCTGGCTTTTATAACCCCAGTGTGCTCAGGACAGGCCATGGATGTTGGTCTTGGACATTGTAGGCACGCGGGATCCCCTTACGTGACCCTGACAGCGTAATTTGGGGAACAGAGATTGCAGAACCCTTCATTAAATCATAAAATCAAAGAATCATAGAATGGTTTAGTTGGAAGGGACCTTAACGATCATTCTAGTTCCAACTCACCTGTCATGGGCAGGGATACCTTATACTAGACCAGGTTGCCCAACCATTGTCCTCAAGGAAAACCATCAACGTCCATCTTTTTCTTTTTAGAGAACTGCCCATGACTCCAAACGCCACAGAGATGCCAACCAACTGAGCCACTAATAATGGCAAGGCACCATTAAAGAAAAATACTTCTGAAAGACTTTTTCTCCTTTTGGGTGTTCCTGTGTGTCTTGATCTGTAGCCTCACCAGTTTTCCCCAGTGTGAACAGTAAAGGTTGCCCAGGGAAAGGTGTTGCTTTTGTGTTCTTAATATTGCAGCACTGACAACGACTTCTCCCTGCCTCTCTGGGATAATGCCCACCATCACGGCTTTAAAAGTGGGACTGTAAAGCCTTCTGGGTCACAAAAAAAAACAGGTGGAAGAGAGTTTAATCCTGAGTTGCCTGGAGAATTCTCATCCCCGGGAGCTTCTGGACTGGGCACTCCCATGGCCCGCACTGCAGCAAGTTGGCCCTTTACAGCAACTTTCTCTTTCTAAAATGCCTTTAAAAGCCAGGGCAGGGATTTTACACCCTGCTGGAACTGCACAAGTGCTCTCTGTGCCCAGGTTTGTGGGAATATTAGCAGGGTCTGTTACTGTTGGCTGAGGTGAAACAGTCCTGGAAATCGAAGTCGTTAAGGAGAAGCACGTTGCTTCCAGCTCTCTGTGGGTCAGGAACACCTCCTACCTCCAATGATCCACCACCTGGGGTGGTAGAAGGGAAATGAACATCATGCAGAGGGAATATGTCCTCCAAAGCGTCCGTGGGAATCATGAGATGAAATAAAGCTATGATTTGGAGAGTTATTGCAGTGCCCAGTTTACAGTCCGCTAAAGATGACATTTTTAATGCCTCAAAGAAGAGGAGCTTAGTGGAAAATCAATGCATTCCTGAGGGAAAGGAGCCAACATAGCTTAAACTGCTCCCAGTGGCTGCAGGCCTATGAGAGCCTGCAGAACCCTTCTGAGCTAATCCCTCGGCTCTCTCTGGTGACCAAAGACCACCTCCACTACAGGGTGAAAAGTCTGCTGCTGGGCCCAGCCTGGCCTCAGGACCATCGTGCCATGGGCAGCTCCCATGTCATTCCAGAGTGCCTCCACAGAGGTGATGCTAATGCATAGGAATGTGCATGAGATCAGCTTTGGGTGTGGAAACAGGAATCTCTCTGCCCTCCTGGTAACTAAATTCACGCCAGTCAGCCAAGAAAGAAGTGTAAGAGAGCAGAGACCCAGGGCTGTTTGGCTCTTTCCTGGCTGAGAGCTCTTGTGAGTCAGCTAGAGACATGGACGGGGAGAACCATAATTCTGGTGCTGCCCCGTCCAGGTGTGGTAATGAGCAGCTTTGTGGTGGTAGTAGCTTACCTGGGGAGAGCTGCCCTCCTGCTTCTGCTCAGTCTGCAGTGCAGCTGACTTGTCTGGAGCAAGCTTCCAGGAAAAACAAAAAAAGCAGGCTGGGCAAAGCCTGCTTACAGGCTGTGCTGCAGCAGGAGCATCCATCTTAGATCCAGTGGAGGAGGAGAGCTTGGACAAGCTCCCTTTTTAAAGCAACAGTGCTCCTACTGAGCATGGCGGGGAAGGGTATTGCTACGCCACGACAGCGGTTGCGCCGGATACGTGCAGAGCACTTTATAGGCATTAGCTAATTGATCTTTGCAAAACCCCTTTGAGCTAGGCGATTAAACACCATACGCCCAGTTTCACACGTGGAGAAACTGAGCTGGGCTAATGTAACCAGAAGTAGCAGAAGCAGCCCGCGATTTTAGGGTGCCTGAGCCAAAGGGCTTTTGGTCTGATTTTGTATGTGCAGAACACCTGTAGGTGCAACTGTCTTCGACAGTGCGGAGCATCTGTAACTCTGCTTGCAACTGAGTACACAACGGATTTTAACACCACCTCCAGCGGTGTTTCAAGTTGGAGGTTCCCCAAAGGAGTCAACTCAAATCACTGCACCTTTAGGATAATGCTGGCTTTTGTGTCTCAAGATATCTAAGCAGAAAGATCTATAGTCAGGTTAGATTTTGTCTCTTTGGTTTCTCTTTCTGTATCTAGACAGGCCCCTTCTCTGTGGCCTCAATATAGATCCCTGTGGACCTGTTGGCACAGAGTTGGGGTTTGAGAAGGAAAACAAAACTCTTCTTGCCCAGGGACTACTTGTTCTGCATGAAGCAGATTGCACACCCTGGTTGGGTCCACCGCCACACTACAAAAGCTGTCATCGGAGACATAGGACATTTGTCCTGAGAGTAACATTTATCTTCTCATGGCCACAGGCCACTCTAACTCTGCATTGGCCTTACAAAGTGGAGAAAATAGGCAACACAGGTAGGAAACAGGGACATGGGACACATGTGGGACATGCTTCATGGCTGGGAGCTGACATTACAGAGTGATATGTGAAGCTTGTTCAATTTACTCTTTCTTACCCTCAGGGCATGTTTTTATTATATGGCAGACCCTTAATAAACATAACACTTTTACCTCTAAGCGTGCTTGATGGAATAACTAGAAAAGGGACTTTAGAGGCTGCCTCTATCTCGACATGCTAATGCCATAGCAATAGTCTACCAAGGGCAAGATTTTTAAAGTTAGATAGATACAGTCTGGATTTTCACTTACAGACTGAACAAGTTTGGAATTAAAATCCAAAAACAGGGCAAGTAAGAACACCCACTAGTGCCTACTTGTGATTGTAGGCACATAAATAGCTTTAAAAATCTCAGGTTTATCTCATGTAGGGCTCCGAAGTGGAGAACTCATTTCCCTTACAGCTATAAAACAACAACTGAAGCTCCTGTTGCCCTTCAGACTGTGCTTCAAGGTACATCCACATATTCATGTGGCTTTTTTCTCCTCCCAGCCTTCCAGATGTGTGAGAGCTACAATCTGAGTATTCTCCAAAGGGACAGGCCTGAAGTAATTCAAAGTCCTTCGTTAGGCACTCTGTCAATGCTGTAAACATCGCTATTTAATTGATGTACTGTTTTTATTATACGCGCCCTAAGGGAGTGTGCTGACCAAAGCCTCTTGTAAGTTGAATAAATAAACAAATAAACAAGCAAGCATCGTCTCCTCGACCAGCTCACTGCATGACAAAAAAGTCTGTGTGGTTTAATGTGGTTTCTACACAACAATACTGCTGGATGGAATGGCTTTTTTGATCCTCATTAAGCATGGCAGGTTCTTCCAGTTCCTTCCTCCACCTCAGCAAAGACAGTGAATGCCACTCTTCCTTTCTGGACTTCTAACATCACTTTGTTTATTAAATATGTCATTTTAAAAGCTTCCTATGAAGTGAAAACTGCCTGTTTCCTTCCGTTATCTGGAAAATGGGTGAAGAATTTTGTAATTTTCTGTTAAAAGGGATGAAGTTGTATCCTTCTTCTCACATTCCTTTCCTCCCTTGTCCATCTACCACACTTCATAGCTCTGCAAAGTCATGATTTCTCACTTGCTTTTTACTTGCATATTGTCTGGACCAAATATACTTCTCAGAAGTGCCTTTTAACAAAACCTTAGAAAATATAGCTGTACCAACCAGAGTTGTGACTACAGTGCAAATACAACTGTGTCAGCTGGGGAGATAAGCCAACTGAGCCTAAGTACAGAAAGCAGCATAGACGTGGGGTCCATCACTTAGTGAGGACTGGCCACCCAAATCCTCATGCTGCTGCTTGAGTGGGTTTTGCAGCCTATGCTCATCTCTGGGCTGCCTCAGCAAAAGCACTGTCCATGTCCTAGCTGGCTCGTCCACATCTACAAGAACTGCAGCCACATACTGACTGCAGAAAGACCTTCGTGCTCATGAATGTTGTACATGTGAGCAATTTTACAGCTGTGAGTCATCGTCTTGCCTACATTCATATGTTCCTTTCCACTCTGGAAGGAAAGCACTTTCATTCACAAGAAGAAAAAATAGTTTTCAAATATTATCAGGATACAATCACACCCTTTTCTAGTGTTCAGCTCCTTGTTATGAAAGTCGATTCGTCTGAGGCATGACTGTAGCTTAAAGTGTGGAAAAGTGAGTTAAGATGGGAAACAGGTTGTGGCAGCTTTGCCTCCATGAATGTCCAAGTCACTTCACTTTGCTGTAGGCTTTACTCACAGAGCTGCTGAGAAGTTACAGGACATTTCTCCTAGATTGTCTTCACACTTGCGTGCTGTGGATAAGGATTGTCAGATGACCTTCAGCATAGAGCTTAAGGAGACTAAAGAAATGAAGATGGACTGAACTAGGGACTGAACAGAGTCCACTTATGTGCCCTGCTTTCCCAGAGCTCCACACCCCTTCCCCATCAACCATGTTGCAAGGTTGTTTTGGGGCAGTGGAGGTGCCGTAGCCAGGCTTTTCTGTGAGGGAAACAATAAGAAAACCATGTACCCTGTTTCTCCCAAATATGTAGGACCTCTGTTGTCCTTGGGACAAATATTGGCCAAGCCAAACTGAGATAAATTCAATATGAGGAAAAGTGTCAGAGAAGGGATGTTTCTCAGGGGACATTTCCAGAATCCTTGAATCTGAACATATTCCTAAAATTCTTTCACAGTATGAAAATCAGACGGGATATCTACTTCCCTCCCATGAGAAACTGGTAATGTTTGACCTTACCGTATGATTAGCTGTTAAATGACTTTCAAGGAGACTTTCCTAGGATAATCTACTTAGCCTTTAGCATCCATTTATCACTTCATTTTGGAGATTAGGGTCAGTTCTAAAAAACTGCATTATTAAAGTCTCGACTACACTTTTTTTTCAGCTAAGTAAATTATTCATTTATGGGAATATTGGGAGAATTTATGTCCTCTTTTCTTCTTTCTAATGTATTGTTATGGAATGAGTGACTATGAAAATCACTTAATGAACAACGGTAAATGAAGCACTCCACAATTCAGAATGAATTCACTAAAAGAACTGATGAATTTGCAGTCACCCCAAAGGTTCTTAAGATATCTGTGAATTGTAGGTGGGATAGTCACAACATTGCTTCTACTTGGTATTGATCAAGATATTGTCTCTAGGGAGAAACTGAATAATCCAGATTAATTTTCAATAGTTAAAATGAAGTGAGAATTGGTGTCTGGACAATGGAAAAAGATTGTGGTGAAATTTATGATTCCTAGACATATTCTAGACCCTTCTGAAAAAATGTCCAACTGCATCCTGGCCGTCCAACTGTGAACTGGCTAAGGGAAAGAAGCCAAAGACTCGTGGTCAATGGCGCGGAGTCTCGTTGGAGGCCTGTATCCAGTGGAGTTCCTCAAGGGTTGGTACTGGGACCAGTATTATTCAATATATTCATCGATGACTTGGATGAGGGACTAGAGAGTACTATCAGCAAGTTTGCTGATGACACCAAGCTGGGAGGAGTGGCTGACACGCCAGAAGGCTGTGCTGCCATTCAGCGAGATCTGGACAGGTTGGAGAGTTGGGCGGGGAAAAAATTAATGAAATATAACAAGGGTAAGTGTAGAGTCTTGCACCCGGGTAGGAACAACCCCAGGTTTCAGTATAAATTGCGGAATGACATAATATTAGAGAGCAGTGTAGGGGAAAGGAACCTGGGGGTTCTAGTGGACAGCAGGATGACCATGAGCCAGCACTGTGCCCTTGTGGCCGGGAAGGCCAATGGCATCCTGGGGTGTATTAGAAGGGGGGTGGTTAGTAGGTCAAGAGAGGTTCTCCTTTCCCTCTATTCTGCCCTGGTGAGACCCCATCTGGAATATTGTGTCCAGTTCTGGGCCCCTCAGCTCAAGAAAGACAGGGAACTGCTGGAGAGAGTCCAGCACAGGGCAACTAGGATGATTAAGGGAGTGGAGCATCTCCCTTATGAGGAAAGGCTGAGGGAGCTGGGGCTCTTTAGTTTGGAGAAGAGGAGACTGAGGGGTGACCTCATTAATGTTTACAAATATATCAAGGGTGAGTGTCACGAGGATGGAGCCAGGCTCTTCTCGGTGACAACCACTGATAGGACAAGGGGTAATGGGCTGAAACTGGAACATAAGAGGTTCCGCTTAAACTTGAGAAGAAACTTCTTCTCAGTGAGGGTGACGGAGCCCTGGAACAGGCTGCCCAGAGAGGTTGTGGAGTCTCCTTCTCTGGAGACATTCAAGACCCGCCTGGACACGTTCCTATGTAGCATTATCGAGGCGTTCCTGCTCTGGCAGGGGGATTGGACTTGATGATCTTTCGAGGTCCCTTCCAATCCCTGACATTCTGTCATTCTGTGATTCTGTGCATCCACCTCAGGCTAAGAAACACAGTATAAATCATACTGAAAGTGTTCGGGGCTCTTCCTCTACAACTCAGACCATATTCACACTACACAGCACTTGATCTTGGGTTTTTCATGACACTGGAGACCTGTGTTACAGTTCTCCGACATCTGCATCTAAGGAAACAAAAAATATTGGGATTGTGCTGGAGGACTGTGTAGTTTCAGACTGCACTTTCTTCTCTAACACTTGCAGGGTGGTGTCCGATCAGGGACCTGCTCCGGTGTGCTCAGTGGCTTCAAAAGCCAGTCAAAGAGTGAACTGAGATTTATGCAAAATATATAGCCAGAGATTAGAAATGAGGCACACACAAATGAGACGCATACTCAACAGAGAGGTAATATCATGTTAATCTACCGTAACTTGACCACTAGTTTCAGTCCTTACATATATGTCGATGAATGTGCAGGACTGTAATCTTTAGCTTTTGTTATTATTATTCTGTTATTATTTTGTTATTATTGTTCTGTTTCAACACTATCATTTTAAAGATCTTTGTTCTGGTATAAAAATCTCTTTTGTGTTATTTCTACTACTCCCTAACATACGAATTTTTTTATTTTTCTCGAAGGTGGATGCCACTGTACATCCAGCCTGTGTTTCTACTCTCAATCACATTATTCCTTTCTGTTATTTAGTGATTGTTATTGAATGTGTTTTGTACTATACAGTATATGAGATGGCAATAGCTCCCTAAAGGCTTAGTAATCAAAGTCAGACCAATGAAAATTGTTATGAAAATTGTCCTGAGGAGGTAAAAAAATATCTATCTATCTAGTCTCATCTGTATCTATCTCTATCTCTATATCATCTATCTATATATCTAGATCAATATATACATATCTAGATCCATACCTATATCTATCTATACCATCTATATAATCTATATCATCTATATCTATACCTATTATCATCTATATCTATATCTGTATTTCTATTATTTCTATTTCTATTTCTATCTATACAACTTACAAATTAAATAACTCATCTCCAGGTATTGCTGAAAATTACAGTGTTTAAAGAAACAGATTCATTCAGCTGTGAATATATATAGCAACTTGTTTTATTTTGGATGGTTAACAGAAATGCTGGAATCATGTTCTTCTAACATGAAACCACTTTTCTGAATAAGATAAACTGCAAGCCACAACCAATAATTATAACTCTCGCACTAGGGATATGTAACAGCGGTGTCTGTTCTGGACTATTGCATTTTCAGCCATAGGAAGGAGCTAAAGTTACATAAATTTCCTGGAGGAGTACATAGACAGCTGTTTACCTGGAAATTATGCTTGTTTCTGGTGTCAGTGTGATATACAAGTTATTTTATTGTTGTGGCAGAGAATTAATAAAGAAATTGTTGAACTATTAGTACACAATTTACATGCTTGCATATGTACCTTGCATTACATACTTTGAGGAATGTTGCTAGTGATAAAACCAATATATGGCTTCAGTTTTACTCCTCTCACTGCATCTTTATGTGTAACAACAAATTTAAACCATTTAGCATATGAGAATAAATGTGAACAAAAAGCATGTATGCAGCCCTTCAACACTGAAGGATGTTCACACAGCCAAATCCTCCATCAGTGTACCAGGGACAAACATAGCGACTCTTGGCTTTAAGGGGAATTTCCTGTGTTAATATTCCATGTGTAAATGCCAGATTGAAATAAAGTGCTGGTTAGCTTTAAAGAGTGCGCTTCTCTAAACTGGAGTAGTTAGGCACGTGTTGGAAGGCAAACAAGAGTCGGAAGGTGGGAAAAGGCCTTACAGCCAAGGGCAGATTCGTAAAGCCATAGCTGAGCCCCTCTCTAACATCCACATGCCCCTAAGATTCCCCACCATCTCATGTTCCATATTTGGACAATGGTCTAGAAGCTCTTTATGCCTGTAAACCTGAGCTGCCTTTAAATTAAGAGAACTCTGTACAGGGATTCTGTAACTGCAGGTGACGGTGCAGTCACATGAATGTAGGTTGAGATCTTGAGGCTCTGTCAACTGTTTTCTCCTGCCACCTGTACCCCTCCTTCCACGTCCCAGGCAGTCTGTTCTTCCCTCCCTGCTGGAATCTCTGCCAGAATATCATGAAGCTTGTGTCACATCTTGGCACCAGGACATAAAGAGGAGAAGCTGAAGAGGATTTGGTAGCTGTGAGAAAATTATATCTACTACTGTGGTTGCTGACCCATTATGAATTTCACAGCCAGAAATGCCCATCTGGAGTCTTCTATCAACTGCTCTTGGGCAGACTTTGGTGCAGTGATATCAACCAGCTGAAACTCCACCCTACGGAAGAGTTTAAACAGAAGTGGGAACTCTGTCAATATTCTGTTCCTCTGATTTGAGACTTCAGGGTGCACGCGGGTCATATTTTAAAATGTTTCTCTCCACTTATGTGCGTTAGAAACATCCTACAACCAAAGGAGGGCTAATTTTAACTTCCACTACACTGATCTAAAGAGAGATAAACTGAAAAATATCTCAAGATAAAGAAACATAGTTCTTATGAACAAATATTGGAAATTACAGTTCTTACAGTTCCTGATATTAGATAGTTTCTGTAGAGGTTTCTTAACAGCTATCTTGCACAACGGAATATATTGCCATTTTTCAGAGCAGGCACATTTCTCATACCATGAGACAATCTGACAGTTCTAAAAATGTTTCTTTTTTTTTTTACAGGAAGGAAGACAGAAGACCAGGGTGTTTTTACTAGGAGCAAGTAATGTTCTATGCCATGCATTATTTAACATAAGAAATTTAGATCACAGGATCACGTGATAATTCATGTTGGAAGGGACCTCAAGCTGCCTCTGGTCCAAACTCCAGCCCAAAACAGGATCAATTATGAAGTCAGACAAGGTTACTCAGGGATTTATCAAGCTAAGTCCTGAAAAATCCCAGGGATGGAGAATACATGGATTCTCTGGTAAACCTGGCCCACTGTTTGGCTGTTCTAGTCGTGAAAGTTTCTCCTTATATCCATTCTGAACTTCTCTCATTTCAATATATCCCTTATCTCAGTATATGGCACCATGTGCAATTGCAAACAGCCTGGATCCATCTCCTTGAGGAACAACTTGTAACAATTTGAGCCTGTGGTTAGGTGTCCCTTGAAGCCGTTCCTTCAAAGGTTAAACAAGTCCAGGTCTGTAAGAGACTGTGTTAAGAACGTTTGCCTCAACCTTGCTGGTGTTAAAACTTGCTAAAATGCCCCATGAAGAAATATTTGTTTCATCCTTGCTAAAAGGCTCTGTGAAGAAGAGACTGTGTTAAAACCTAAACGACAAGGCTGCCGTTACAAGCTTGGACCCCTGATAAGTTCTAAAACAACAACTTCAGAGCCCAGCCCTAATAAGCCCCATGACTTGACTATTGATAAAGACAACTTCAGGGCCCGGCCCTGATAAGCCAGGGGGCTCGAAGTCCTGAACAACAACTTCTGGGCCCAACTCCACCGCCGATACAGCTGTTGTCTTGCAAGCCCACTGACGTGTGAGCTCACCGAACTGCGGATAAGGCAGCTGCCCTGCAAGCCCAAACGTCTATCAAAAATGGGCCATCCGGACACCTATGCATGCTCCACTGACAGAGGCGACGCTGTGGGGAGTGAAGATCGCTCCTGACGACCCTCACACGCATGCGCTGAACAGGTGGAGGATTAGCAAAGCGGCTCTTGGAACACTATAAAATGCCACTGTGAACAGCTGTTCTTTGGAGATCTTCCCCACCGAATCGAAACAGGCGGACCTGCGAGACATCGCTGGATCTGTGGTGGTAGCTATACTTCTTGCTATTCTGAACGTTTTATTGCTTCGCTTTTCCTTTTCCTTATCTCTCTTTCCTATTGCTCTCTAGTGGTTTATTAGTCAATAAAGGGTTTTACTTTTGTGACATCTGACACCATTTGTGTCTTAATTTCACCTTTGCGATCGAAACGAATCACCTTGACCCTAACCTCTACCGGGTATAAGCGGGTCAAGACAAAGTCTTTCAGTCTTACCTCAAAGGAAAGTACTCCATCTCTGACCATCTTAGTGGACATCTGCTAAAGTTTCTTGAATTTGTCAATATCTTCTTTATGCTGGAATCTACATGTGGTCTAACAAGTGTTGAGAAGAGAGAGATAATTTCTTCCCTGAATAGCCTGGCTCTACTCCTGTTCACATGTGTTGAATTTCATTTCTGCTCGCTTCATCCTCCAGACCATCCAGGTCCCTGGGGATAGAAGCCCTGCCCTTGAGCATGTCAACTTCTCCCCTCACTGTTGTGTCTGCTGACCTGACGAGCATGTGGTCCTCATCTCCACGTCATTGATAAAGACCAATTGATCAAAAGGACAGGTCCCAGAAGAAACTCCCGTAATTCTTCACTTGTCACCACTCTCAAGGTAGAAAGTGACCCACTGACCACTACCCTCTAATTCTATCATTCAACCTGTCTGTTACTCGTCTAGTTGTCCAAACAACATCCAAATCACAGCATCCCAACCTGGGTAGAAGAGGAGACATGTCAAAAGTGTTGCTAGACTCAAAGTTAATGATGCCCATGCATACCCCTTAACTCACATGTCTATTCATTTTGTCATATATCTATGACAATCATGGCTTTGTCTGATATAGTAAAAACAACCCTCTGGACACTACAGAATTTTAACAATAGTTTTGATGGTCTAGATGTAGCTGGATTAAGAAGAGAATGAAAGCCAGGATGAATTTATAGAGATCAAAAAGATCATAGGAAGAATCCACAGTTATATGCTTTCCTTAAACAAACTCTGCTTCTGTTATTGAACCATATAGCCCTCCCAGGGAGAGAAAGGATGAAAGGAGAAGAGGAAAATGAGAAAACCAACTGCTTGGGGTATGGTGAAGGAAGAAGAAAAGAAAAATGTTACAAGCATCAGAGAATCAAAACTATACTAGTAAGAAACCAGAGGGGCAACCTGAGCAGAACATCTGCGCGAGCGCTCATCTCTCTCGAGGTGCCCAGTGAGCCAGTGGACATCACTCCATGGTGCTCTGCCAAGAGGTGAGAGGATGAGGGCAAGGAAACAGGGCTTACCCTCCAGAGTCTCCACTGTCAACTTGTCAACTTTCCTCTTCCAGCCAATGCATATGTCCAAGGCTGGGAGAAGTTTATGAGGACGTCTGAGACACACTTGGGACCCTGATGAGGAGAGAATTCCCATCCAGAGACAAGATGTGGGGCAAAGGAGGCATTGGTCCACAATGGCCCAGTGCTCAGTACAGCTGTTAAACTTTCTAAATCTTACAAACTAAAACCTACAACTTTTATAGAACAGATCTGTTAAGATTTTAAATCAAATGTAATTTTCATTTTAAAAATAAAAGCGTTAAAATTCAGACTCATGACAACTTATGCTAAGCCTAGACTCACTAAAATTACTACAACCAATTAAAGAAATAACAAAGTGTATTTCTTTAGTGATTCATCTCCAGATTTTAATTAGTTAAGGAGTGCTACCTTTTTCCATGACATAGCTGAAACTGAGTAATTTTTGCTTTTTATAACAGCTCAAACTTCATGAATATGTCACATTACCCTATATTGTAGTTTTTACAGAAGGCTGAATACAAATATTTACATATTTTCCAAAGGCTGGTACTTTTTGCTTTTGTCATGTAAATAAGCATTTGCCTTCATTTCTTTTAGTTTCTATTTATTATCAGATGCAGCAGGAATGTTTTCCTCCCGTAAATTAATCCATTGAAATTTGAGAAAATTATTCAGAAATTAATTAGCAGATATGCTGTTCTTCTCTTCCAATTTATAAATAAAAGCCAGAGAGGAGAATATGAGATCTACGTTACCTAAAATTTAAAGAACACATGGCCAGTTTTTTAAAGTACCCCAAAATATGAAACTTTAGAAAATGTCTACAAACACTGGGCTCCCGATTTAGTGGAGATAGATTTATGTTATTAAGAACAAAGTGCTTGTTTGCTTACTGGCTTTGAAAATCCCACTGATTACCTGTTCTGTTAAACACCAACACATCAGATTTTCAATCCACCATCTCTCTAATTAGCACAGCAACCTGTTAAATTCAAGTGCAATGAAAAAATCCAAACATCAAGACAGGGAAAATATCTTACAAATTATTTAATATGCTCAGTGAATGTGTAGGTATCATGCAGGCTTCTCAATACATCTTTCCTACTAGGAAATAAGGAAAATCAAGTTTTGTGTATAAACCATATCTGTCTGCACATCACCACATTTGAGTCATCGAACCAGTCACTGGAAAGATCCCTCAGAATATAAAATGCAAACAAAATTTTAAAAAATATAGTTTAACTGAGGATTTCCTGCTTCTAATTCAGAATTATAATCACCGATTTAATTCACTTTGATTTGAATCAACCTGTGTTGCCTCTGGTTTCTCTATTTCATATTTCATGGGCAGTATTAGGATGAGTTCCTTGTATTAGCCAGTGTGCCTCACTAGGAAGAGTGATGCCTCTCACAGCTAAAGTGGATTTTGCTTTTCTCCACAGTCCCTTAATTCTTTAGTGACTCTTCCTGCAAGAGTCAGCCAGAATCGAGCGGGTTTTGCGATGTGGGCATTCGTCCACTAGATGCTGCACTAAGCCCACCTACCTGCAAGGTGCCTCCAGCCAACCTCCCAGCTCAGTTTCATCTTTTGTCTTGAGCTGAGTGCTGGTGAAAAACCTTTGCTCTGGCTTGCCAGAGTAATGCACAGGTTAGTGATTATGAGTTAAACAGACACCTAGATACTCAGGTATATTCACTAATCACACCGAATGGGGCTTTGTGTCTCCTTCTCCAGTGTACAAAGGGAATGCACATCTCCTGGCTTCTGGAGTAACACAGATGTGAAAGAGAGGAGTTGCAGGCTTTGTTGTCTGCTCCTGGGATCCAGGATTGCTTGAAATGAAGCCCAGCTCCAGCAAAGCAGCTGAGGCTGTGGCTCACTAGCAGAAGTCAGAACCTACGCTCTGCAGGAATGGGAAAGTTTAATATGTTTCTTTCCTCAGCATTTTCCATTGCCCAGTTCAAACAGCAAAAGACAGCCTGTTGTGACTTTCTACCACCCGAGTATTCCAAAAGCCAGCCCACCCAAACTGCTATTCTGGTAGGGAAGAGGACACTGGTGTGGAAGAGATGGCCAAGCAACACCAGGGTCCTTTCACCAAAGCCATCCATGGTACAGGCAGAACCACAGGTCTGTGCAGGTTTTCAGCGTGTCCAGGATTAGGGAGCCATGGGAGTGAGGGCCAAGATCTCCTGCCCACCACCAAGTTTCTCATGTGACATTTAGCTTCTCATGTGATATTTAGCTTCTCATGTGACATTTAGCTTCTCACGTGGGAAAGAAAAATAAAAGACAGAATGTGACCCGAGGAATCTCTCAATGCTACTCCTTCTCCAGTCACTTGCCCCCTGCATCTGAGTGGGGAAGCAATTAACACTGACTGTTGCTTCTCTACTATCAGACAACAAAAGTGTCCACCAAAAGGACAAGGTGAAATGGATTTAAGTTAAACAGATTTAGATTGGATCTTAGAAAGAAATTCTTCAGTACGAGGGTGGAAAGATTCTGGAATAAATTGTCCAGAGAAGTTGTGGCTGCCCCCTCCCTGGAGGTGTTTGAGGTCAGGTTGGATGAGGCCTTGAGTAACCTGGTCTAGTTGAGAGGTGTCCCTTACCATGGCAGGGAGGTTGGATTAGATGATCTCTAAGGTCCCTTCCAGCCTAGGCCATTCTATGATTCTATGAACTTAATTCCTCTGCTCATTTTTTGATTCTAGGTTGTGATTTTATAAGTTTCTAAGTATGTTCTCACATAGCATTTGGCAAAAAAACCCACCACATCCAATTTGTTTTCCTTGAGCTGAAATTTGAGTTTTAGCTGGGGACAGCTCAGATCAGGTCCCCAACATTTTGTCTGCAGCATGCAGGATGCAGTACTCTGGTATTCTGAGCTGGAAACCTATAAAAATAAGTCAGGTTTTTCTACGTCCACAGGAAAGATACATCTGGTCCAGAAGATATCAGTGTGCAGATGACAATCCTGCTCTTGAGGAGTCAGGTGCTCTACAACACCGAGTCTGGGAACCAAGGATCTCCTCTGGGAAGGTTTTCTTTATGGGGCAGGCATAGTCAGCACGGTTTATATCATGCTATCCAAGGACTTCCCTACCAAAATAATGAAAACTATACAAAGAGAGCAATGAGAAAACTTTCTAGTGCAACTGGACTTGCTGGTCCAATCCTGGTGCCTCTGTACACAATGTTCAAATTGGCACTAATTGTCCCAGGAGTAGACAGGTAATTCTCCTTCAATCTCTTTTAGCAGGGCTGGCCCCAAATTATCTCCCAAATCAACTCCAAATTCTAACTGCAATGTTGTTACTACTTCATTGTATATTCTGAACCTACAGACTCAAGTACATTTAACTACTTGGGAAATTTGAAAGAAAAATACACAGGAAACATTTGACAAAAGTTTTGATTTCAAACTGAGTTAAAAAAAAAAAACAACAACAAAAAAGAAACAATAAAATTGACACTGTTTTCAAAGTTTGCAGGAAAACTCCCCACGACCTTTCTGAGACTCCTTTCACTTTTGACTTTTCAGGCCTAATTAATTTGCCAAGGCAAAGTTTTATGTTTAATACCAGAAGGAATGATTAGACGACTCAGACTGAGCTCTGAAGCACAAGACATTAATTTTCCTCCATTTACCTTGTACTAAGCCCAGTAATTTGAGCTAAACTACATCATTTCAGCCCATGAAAAACTAAATTATTAAGTGCCATAGGCAGGGAATAGAAAAGAACAAGGTGTTACCTTGGGCTTCAACAATAACAGGGAATTGATTAGGTGAGAAATGATCCATGCCCCAAGCTATAGCAGAAACTGAAAAGAGTCCCAAGATTTCTTCTAATCTGACTTGTTGAAAATTCATCCTTGTCCCCAAGCCTCATGATAAATTTAATCCTCACCAGCTGCCTAAGATGTACCAGCCAAGCATTTAAAGAAGAGTATTCTCAATATCCCCTCGAAGTGCTGGCCTACTCAGTCTGGCATGTCTTCTCCAGTTGCATCCAACGCTGATGTTTTAAGGGAAAAAATATTCATTTCTGAACATGCATATTCAGTTTGGATCGTGGAGGAAAATAATTCTTCCTACCCCTTGTGATGAACCAGATATTCTTAAAATATGAGGTTTAAGGACAAAATGGGTATTGTCCCAGACCAAAGAATCACCTAAACTACACCTCTGATTCTGACAATAGTTATTAATGAACATTTGGCAAGGATTTTGCAAATTCTACATACAATCTTTCTTTTTGATAAACTGTCCTAGCTCTCAACAATTAATACTTTCTTGAATTACATATAGTAGTCACACCATTGTGTTTAATACCCATGGATAAATTTATCCTCCATAAATGTGTAATTTTTACATTTATATATTTATGCAGTATAATTGTGCACTGTCAGAAAATGCAGATTCTTAGTTTCAAGTCTGGTACCTAATATTTTTAAAAGGTGCACATTAAATTTTGCAATATGAATAAAAAACCAAAGACCCGCTCTCTTTCCATCTTTTCTAGACCATTCAGTATCTCCATACATGTAAAAAATATATATATATAAAGTTTTAATTACAGCTATTGGCACAAGTCATCAAGACAGTGATGAGAATCATTGTCTTCCTATCGACTGGGAAGCATTAGGAGTGTGTTGAAAGCAATGCTCGTCTTTCTGTGTTCTAGCTACAGCCCATAAAATGGGTAAGTGGGACATGGATTTTCACTGACAGCAAGGTCAGAGGGGACGAGGCAGCCAGAGCCCTGCAAGCGCAGAGCACAGGATGTTTCCCAGGAGCCAGATTTAAGGCAGATATCATTTTAAGGATTGGCAAGGTGCTCTAATGTTTACCCTCACCACTAAGTCATCCTGTTTCTGCTCAGTGCGTTGGGCAAGTTTAAAACTTTCCCAGTGAGTTGGAAAACCCCTTCCTATTTTCTCTTGGTGTGGGAACACAAGTACTCAAATCACTTCCACCCTTTCAGCAAGTGGAACAGTTTGAGGTCCTTTAGCCTGTTTTGGGAAGGATAATTTTTTTCATCTTTTTTCGTGCTTTCCACTGCTTCCACATCTGTCTTAAAATAGGCACTTGGACAAACTTCGAGCAACTATCTCATTGGTGCTACAAAAAAAGTTAGGCCACATTTCTATTTCCTGCTAGCATTTTTATTCACCCAAGGGTCACACCACATTTTCTAGTCACAGTATTGCAATCAGAAGAGCATTCTGGAAAAAAATGTTTACAGCATGATTTGAATCCTTCTCTGAGAGTCAGATCTGCATACCCAAACTAGGGTTTCTTCATTGTAGCAGTTCTCAGTGTGTAGATTAGACATCCATATATACATATTTTGACTTTCATTGCTCCAAATTCCAAGTCATACACATTGTATTGCTGTCTTTATCTTCCTTATAATAATACTAGTTGTGTATCTTCTACATTTCTTGTCTTTTATTCCATAATTTCTGTGACAGTTCTGTTTTACTGCTGCTTTGCATTCTCCCTTTGGTCTGTTTTATCTGGGGTTTTTTAGTGGGTTTTTTTTTGTTAAGGAAATAATTTTCACCATGTTTTCTGCTGCATGACTTTAAGGACACTCAACACTTTCAGGTTAAGCTAAAACTTCCCATTTCAAGGATATTACTTTTTCACAGACATGCCAAGAGTTATTTTGATCTTTCAGAAATAATGTATTAAAAACAATTATCGGTTGATGTTATATTCCATGTGTATAAATATAGCCAGACCAAGATTAGCGCTACCAAGGCAACTACTAATTTTTGTTTCAGCAGTTAACCATTTGTGTGTCACAATAACATCCCTTGCTGAGTTGATGAGAAGCTAACAACATATTTGGAAGATGTGGGGGCCATCACCTTCTGCAATATAGCCAGAAATTATGCAGCTAGAATTTATACTCAAGCAGCCAGGCATTGTGCTGGACTAAAATGCCATGTAACGAGGCCTCCTAATTTCCACAAAACACTAATGCCAAATTCTGCAGTTTGTTCTCATTTCTGGGGAAGTACTAACTGATTGCAATGTCATTCAAAAAAAAATAAAATAGGAAAATCATGAACAAAAACCAGAAATATCTAAAAATACTAAAACCACTACCCATGGTGGAGAATGTAATATATTTTTGTATGCAATGTTTGTGATTATGAAAAAAGCAATGCCATCAGTATCTATTCTGTTGGTGTTTTGGGGCTTGCTATGCCGAAGCTGCGGAGGAGCAATGCCTGGTGTGCAGTGCTGGCAGAGAGCTACCATTGTCCCTTCATAATCAAGGTGTCAGAAGCACAGAGGTTCCCCTTTGTCCACTTGCTTTTGCAGGAGGAGATGTCACTGACACCACTTTTACAGCCTATTCATTGGTTTAAGGACAGGCAATAGATAATGGGAAAAGTCAGCTTACCCCAAGAAAAGATTGCCACCAGGAAAACGAAGATACTTAAGAATCACAAAGGTTAACATTTAAATTAAAATAGAGAAATGGGACAAAAGAGGGTGCAAAAGCCATCTTGCAGGCAGAAGTTATTAGAAACCTCTCAATAAATAGAATTTAAACAAGCAAAAGGAGGCAAGGACACCTTTGACACCAAAGTCACAAGGGAAGAAGTTTGTGACTCGGAAGTGGGTATTTGCTCTACTTTCTTTTGTTTCGGCATCCAAGCAGCAAAGGTGGATAACTTGAAGCCTATAAATCTTGCTTGCAGCTGCAGGTCATGCTTCCAGGGAAGTCAGTGGCAACACTCCAACGGGTCAGCTCCTCCACTGAGATTTTGACAACACTTGATGAAAGGGGCAAAAGGCAACTCGCTTTAAACAAAGATTTAGGAACAAAAATAGAGAAGACGAGGTTTTGAAATCTAATTAAGAAGTTGATTGTTCACTCTCAGAATGATGCAAAATATTGAGGTTAGCACTTCTTCGCAATTTCCATAGCACTCTGTGGTGAGATATGTCAGGCTGAAATGCCACTCAGCTCAGTAGGCATTCACAGAATCACAGAATCACAGACACCCAGCTCCTCCGTGCGTTCACCTTTTTTCACTTCTCACAGAACGTACATCTTTGTAGGGCTGCAAAAAGATTGCTGCTATATATTCCACTGTGTCCTACGCTCTGTTATTAAATAAGTGCATTAAATCAGTTTGTAACTAAATTTTGTTTAGTTACAAAATAAATCCTAGCAAATGTGCAGATTGAGCTATAGGCTTAGCTGGATTTGACTCTAGAAGGAAAATATATATGGCAAATTGACTTCCTAAGTAACAAAAGGAACTCACCAATTTTATTTAATATCATGACAGTAGCAACTCGCACTCATCTGGGTTATCGTGTCGAATAGTACTTCAGTTAAATTGCTGCTGAAACACATGAGATGTCTGTCAACAGCAACCACAGATCTCACCACTGGAATGGCAAAACACAAAAGCTGTTTTTTGGGGGGATTGCTAAGGCCTTCTTGAGACACAGCAATGTCTCTATATAATCAATAAGATAAGAGAAAATAAAAAATTCTTAACATGACAAATTTAGAGCTTATAAAGCACTTACTAACACTGATTGCTATAACTATAATGGCTAAACCATCAATAACTTGGAAATAATTATAAAACAATCTGGATTCTAGCTGGCAAGCTCTAAAATAATCAAAAAAACCCCCCAAAAAACGACACCTTGTATAGCTTATAACCTGTAAATTCAAGAAGTACTGCCTCTGAATTTCCCTCCATCTAAGCACACATTGAAAACTCAACACTCACCCTGGTTCTCGCAGCAAGAGGTTTTTCCTGAATGAAAGCTGCCTGTATATTTTTCAAGACTAAATTTAGAGAGCCCTTTGTTTGTGTAGCTTCAATTTCTTTCTCAAGATTCTCCAACATTTTTAACAAGCTTTGTCCGGAATGTACAATGTCCCTTCCATTCCTATGTCTTAGTACCTCACAGAATCATAGAATGTGTTGGGCTGGAAGGGACCTTTAGAGGTCCTCTAGTCCACTCCACCTGCAGTGAGCAGTGACGTCTTTAACTAGATCAGGTTTCTCAGAGCCCCAACAAACCTGATCTTGAATGTTTCCAGGTATGGAACCTCCACCAACTCTCTGGGCAACCTGTGCCAGTCTCTTACCACTCTCATAGTGAAGAACTTCTTCCTAATGTCTAATCTAAATCCACCCGCCTCCACTTTACAACTATTGCCCTTCTTAGCTTTTTAGACACGTTTTTGCTTGCTAAATTCCATGTAGGAAAGGATCCATTCTGGAAGTCTTTCAGACACTCCCAGTGTGTAGTAAGTGAGAGCAGGCAAAAAAATTAAACGTCACAGCCAGCATTACCAAGAGGAAAAATGTTTTTGAGCTACGTTTTCTCATTCTTTGCATAATCTACTAGTTATAACCATTAAATTCCTCCCTCACAAACCTTTCCTCTTGGAGAGTGCTGACCCTTGCTCTTCTCTCCCATCTGATCCTTTTCCACTCCTTTTTCCATCTGCCCTGGTAAACCCATTAAATCTGCATTTAGAGCTGTAAAAAGAAGAATGCTTGACAAACTGACTTTACTGCTGCTGACTCTGTTATCATCTGCTGTCATTTGCCTCCATTGCTGTCAAATGTAAAGGTCAAAGAAAAGAGTAAGTGCAGCTCCTGAGGTGCAGAGGTTCTGGGGGAGCAGGCTGGCCTCTTCCACCGTCTATAGCACAGGAGCTTCTTATAATGGCTTTAAAATGTTCAAATGCTTTCGTTTCCTGTGCCACTCAAACTGCAAAACTGAACTCAGCCTTTCACACAGTTAGGATTTTTTTGGGATTTTCTCATCGTTTTTCGTGTTCCCACGCAGAGGTAAATGTTCTTCAAAGCTTTAATTACAAATGAGTTTTGAAATCAAGTTCACCTGTCCTCAGAAGAACAAAAGAAGCGTAAGCAGACAGTGATGTACCGGTCACTGGTACTTAAACACAGAAACAGACTCGTCACTTTTACAAGATATGTCAAGAAAGGAAAATTCTTGCAATTCAGAACTTGAGTCTGTTAATTAAATTGGCAAATGAAGGTTCACATTTTAAACCTGGCTATCTGAACCTAGGTAATTAACATTGGTTTATCTGCTGAAGCGAGTGACAAAAGATGTCTACTACATGTATTCATGTCAAAAGACTTATTCACATAATCTTATACAGAGACATTTGAAAATTAGTCCCTGTTTTATCATTACCCCTGAGCACTCACACAGGAAATGAAAGGAGACAGAAAACTTAATATCAGATAACTAAATTTCCATATGACACAATTTAAGTAAGGACTACTTTGTCTATATTTTTCGACATTTTGGACCCTAATATTGTAAAAGAGTCAATACACGATTCCAGGATTTTTTTCATCTAAGACCTCAGTGACTCTTGTTTTGCAGTGGACAAAGATTATGAATCGCAAATATCTATCTTCCTGTTTCTGATACTTATTCTGCATTTAAGTTATAATCCTTCCCTTTGATTTTCTATGAAAGAAGCAGTAAAACATATTTTTCCATTTTTCTGACATTTCCACAGTGTGCTGTTTCTTAGATCATTATTCCAGCTATCTCTTTCAATACAGTCTTTTCTTTTGCAACGCTTGCCAATTTTTTTCTTATTTAAAAAAAAATAAAAATACTTCCTGTCAATCTATTACAAACTTTCTCACAGTTCCATTTGGCACAGAAATCTTTTTTTCACTATAAACTTAAACTTTCATATCTTTCCCATCTGTTTTAAATGACAGTAATGAGAGTCTTAAAATGGGACTCTATTTCTGCAGTGTTCAAAAAAAAAGCTTTCTGTGCTGTATATTGTTTAGTAATACTCTTTGCATGGAGCCATTAATCTCTAAGGGCCGAATGTTGATAGTGGGTTTTGTTGCCCTCAACTTCCACCAGAGTCAGAAAGAGGTAAGGATTCTCTTTTCACAGAAAGTGATTAGCACTTGGCAGAAGCAGACGTTGATTGGCCCATTGTGAGAAACACAAATGCACAGATATGTGTGAGTGTGCTTCTTTTTTTTTTTTTTTTTCCAAGACTAACCACAAGTTAACCTCATAGTTTGTCTGAAGTAAATAGCGGTCGCTATTTTTTACTGAACTTTTATAGTCCAATACCCAGAAGCTGCAGTAAAAAAGAAACAAAACCCAAAGCTTATCTTGTTGCAGTTATCTTCATTGAAAGTTGTTTTTTCAGTAATAAAAAAATATATTCAATGCAAGAACGAACATGAGAAAATATATCTCTCATCTTGAAAGTGAATGGTAAAAAGAGCACAAAGAAATATTATGAGATATTAAATGTCTAAGTTACAATCCAGACATTTATCAAGCTCACTAGTTTCTGTTAGGCCAAATGGAGGATATCTATAAACATTCCTAACCTTTATTTTTCATTTTTTACTTTTTTTAATAACAACATAACTTAAAGTCGATATGCTCCAAAGCCAGGAACCACGCCTAGATTCTGGTAACGTGAACAACATGGACAAAAAATCCACAGATTCCATTTATGTGCCACTGTGCTTCATAATAATAATAAATCAACCCACCCATTGACAAATATATAAACACAGACCTGGTCTACTCTTTTTAAACAAAATGAATACTTCTAACTGAACTTTCTTTAGTAAAAGTAGGAGTTTGGCTAAAAGAATTATTGCAAGAGGAAGTACAAGGTTTAAATCTTCTAGAAAAACATTGAAAGTAATCCATTTCCAGAAATACTGAGAGCCAGCTGGAGATAGGTTTATTTATACCAGAGATTACCAGATTATTCATGGTACAATCTCTATCATCTCTACTCTATTGTAGTCCTTCTTATAAAGCATCAGCAAAATCCCAACGAGTTCCTTTGTAAACCTTGCTGGAAACCATGGGAAAATATTCATATGCTCGAAAGAAATCTTTGCACTGGACAGCTTCTGTGACTGCTGATTATTTGAGAAAAAGCCCTGCCTGCCTCCAAAGTTATATGCTGAAGAGTTTCACATTTATATTCACAGAGTAACATTCCTACTTACAGACTGTATATGACAATTGCTAATAACAAAATTACCTTTATTTAAATTGAGTTCTTTAAAATATGAGTGTTGATTCTAAGTTATGTTGCATACACCTACATGAGCAAATTTAACAGCACTACCAAATTTTGCTGGGTGTTAGGAGTCGGTTGACTTTGCTTTTATATTATAAAAATTTCCCGTGTCAATGAACATTGGCCCAGACAATCCCTGAGCATGGTTCAGTAGAGAGCATGAGCCAAGCACCACCCCCAGTTGGCAGTTTAGATGCGTCCTCACCACTTTGGAGAACAGTAGCGATCAGTGGCATGGTTGTAAGTTCTTCCGTGCCTGTAAGGCTCTAGGTCAAGCAACAACCTTTGGGCTGGTTCTTTATGTACTTTTACTCTCAGCTCCTCTGAAATCAATGAAGAGAGGCACCTCCAAAGGGCTGATTTCTCCACCTATCGTGGCTAACTCTTTGAAGTATAAATATTATTCTGAGATGCCCTTTCTCTTCACTCTGTGTCTTCTCTGACTACAGACAGATTTAGTCATTTATCAATTAAACAAATAACATGAAGACAAATCCCACCTTAAACAACAGTGATAATAAAGCCACCCAGGGAATGATATCTGAGCACTCTGTTTTGTAGGTCTGTGTTCTAACAGAAAAAAATGGGGCAGGCTCGGAAAAGAAACAGTCTTGATGTCATTTGTGTTCATATCATATCTGCTATATAACTATTATTTTTTATTCCTTCTACATTACCTCCTGAATTCAGATGAAGTTGAGGCTTCATTGAGCCACGCAGTGTGTGAAATCACAGCTGTAGGGACTTAAAGTCTAAACAGAACTACAGAAGGAAAAGCAAAACCTCAGTCTCTGGCTACACATTGGCCAGTGTAGGCTGAGAACTAGTCACTCAAACACAAAGAACACCCAGGAGAAGGCTCTTTTAAACTTTGAGATGATTGCAGCTCACTGAAAGATTCACTGCAAACTGGTGCTTACCTTCTGCCAACCCAGAAAAAAAAGTTTTGCATTGAGTTTAAATAAACCTGTCCCTGCATACAAGGAAAAATACACCTATTTTTTGCCTTTTCCACTACACTTTTCTTCCATCAAAGCTTCCTTTCGTCCTCCTCCCTCCAGTAAAAACAGGACTAGACACCTGGAGAAGTGGATTGGGGCTTACTGGGACAAAAAGCAGGACAAGGGAGCGTAGGAGGTCTCTGTGAAATTGGTTTGTGCCACTCTATTTCTATACCAGGTATCAATTATGCTAGAAGAGAATAATGTGAGTTTACTAATTCACCAAGATCTGTTTCTTCTTTGGACATAAGGGAGTTTGCAGAGTCAGCTGGCAGCGTTCATGGGGAGGAAATCGAGGAATGGCCAAGCCTAGAGGGGATTTTGCTTCTCTCTTAGCTCAGGGCTTGTTTTCTTTGTTAATGAAGCCAAAGGCCTCGAAAGGGGAGAACGAGGCATTTGCTAAGTGGAAATTGTATTCTTAGAGTAAGCGTTGGCACTAGTGATGTGTCAGATCAGGTGCTGTCCCGCAGAGATGAAGTGGGACAAGTCAGTCAGAAAAGGAGGCCACTTGAAAAATGCAGTTTACAAAAAACACATAACTTTCAAAAAGACTAAATTTCCTCTGCTTTACAGTGGTTCTGAAAGAAATCTAAAACAAAGCATATTTTTTTTATGTTGAACTCTTGCAATGTACGGAAATAATAGAGATTAAGTCAAAGTGGGAAATACCAGATACAGAGGAAAATGTAATGCAGCACAGGTCTCCATGCAGCTCGTGGATAAAGTCTGACCAGTTCACATGTCATATTCCAGTCAGTAGCTCGCTAAGAATAGCATTATTTTGGATTTTTTTATGCCACATCACCAGCTTCCCCAAGATAGAGATGGAGCAGCGGTTGCTGAAAAGTTCAGCGTCTTGAATTCCTTTGCCACTAGATGGCAACTGGTTCACTTTCCCATAACACGAGGAAAACCTGGAAAGCATCAACAGTGTGGCTCTTCCAGACAGGCTGCTCAGGTACAGCTTCATAATACACTTTCTTTGCAGCTACCTAAAATGTAGGTGTTAATTACTTCAGCTTACGACAATATTTGAGGAAGATGCGCATGTTAAAATGGATTATGCAGTTCAAAGGTAGAAAGATAGGAAACCACTCATTAGGTAGGTGGGGTTAGGGTTTCTTTAAAAGTCATCTAATCCAAACCCTCTGCAGTGAGCAGGAACATCTGCAACTAGGTCAGGTTGGTCATAGTCCAGTCCAGCCTGAACTTAAATGATTCCAGTGATGAGGTATTGACCACCTCTATGGGCAAAGTGTTCCCGTGTTTTACAAACCTCATTGTAAAAAAATCCTTCCTTATTTGTAGTCTGAATCTACCCTCTTTTGGTTTAAAATCATGGCTCCTTGTCCTGTCATGACAGGCCCTGCTAAAGTTTGTCTCCATCTGTCTCATAGAATCACAGAATCATAGAATGTGTTGGGCTGGAAGGGACCTTTAAAGATTATCTAGTCCAACCCCCCTGCAGTGAGCAGGGACATCTTTAACTAGATCAGGTTGCTCAGAGCCCCATCAAGCCTGACCTTCTCATAAATCCTCTTCAAGTGTTAAAAAAGTTGCAATACAGTTCCCTTCCAGTGCAAACTGTTCTACAATTCTGTGATTCTAAATTTTTCAGTCTTAGATCCTAGCACTGGGCTAAGGGCTGTAATCAATAACTACCAGCAGTCTCTTATTTGATTTTCTGTAGTTTGTTTTGTAGAGGTAATAAATACGGACCAGTTATGCAGTTGCTCATGATACAGACCCCAGCATCTCACAATAAATTTGGCCGCCTCAAAACCAAATGTTTTGATTCTCAACGACTTTCTTATTTTGCTTGAAATTATTCACCGAATTTCAGTGGGATTTATGTGCAGGTCACATTCAGAGCCTCCCTGGAATTTATTTTAGTAAAAAAATGGTCTTTATAAAAATAAACTCATCCATACAGTCCATGCAATACTCATAAAAAAAGAAGAGCATTTCCTGTTTGGAAAGGCATATCCTGACTGAGACCTCCTCCCACATGTGTGCTCTATCTCTAAAAAATGCCGGCTAGATAATGGAACCTGCTTCTACCTTTTGTCACACTGGTATTATCTGGAATAACTCTTCTGTCATTATTTGACTCTGTTGGAATTAAGCACAGTATTTTCAGTCAAACAATGACACTCGAAGTTATCTGTAATCTTTCTTTTTTGTGGTCTTTAAGCTTACAAGCAAGAACTGAAAGAGATATCTATATTTTTGCTGATTAACTGACAGGGTTTACCAGGTGTTTTGTTTCTCTTCATGTAAGAATGTAATATCTAGCAGTTGCCTTACTGATATGGATTCTGTGCTGAAGAGCTTTCCCAGAATTAGATTTTGTAACAAAGTTGGTGACATCTTTCTAAAAGCTGTAAAGACCATACTAGATAACTCACTCTTGATAGTGCCTCAATTGTTTACTGGCAACCTCTCCTCTAAAGTTCTGCTAGGGCAAGAAGCAGCAACAACCTTTAGCTACTCTGAGATTTCTTTCTTGATGCTAGGGAAGACTTTCATCCTCCTACTGAATGAGGAAAAAATATTTCTCCTTTACATACCCTTTTTTCATGGAACTGGCAAAAAAAAGTGAAGCCTCTTCTCTTCCCACATGCCAGTTTTAACTACCTGCCTGTTCCTGTCTCTTTGTCAGCCAACCGGGCCACCCACAGCTGCTGTCCTTCCCGCTCTACATCACTCCTTGACCCTCACATCACTGTAGTCTTTTATCCACGTCTCCACAGAGGGTGTGGGGAGAAGCATCTTCAAGAGCAGTAAGCAAGCTACAGAGGTGGAGAGTCCACCCTGCCATATGCAGGAAGATATTTTTGACTGTATGCTTGTTAATTAGTGATCACTCTGAGAGATTCATTACAGTTTTCTTGTGTCACATGATGACTTGGCTGTTCAATGCTTCTGAGATTGATGGCAATGACACAACTAAATTTTTCAGATTTTAAAGTCTCGGTTCTGCTGTGGAACTCTTCCCCCTATGCACTGCAGTATTTTCTGTTGGTAAGAAGAGGCTAATTTTTGCAACACTGGTATTAGGAGACTAAATTTTTGCTAGATCCATTGCCCCCACTTGAACTGGAGTTAAACTGGTTTCTTTAAAACTATTACTCTTATAATGGGACTGAAAGCACCTATCAAAAAGGCAGCTGATAGCAATGACGGTGTCTCAACTCCCGGGCAGAAGCATCTCTCCAGTGAGGATGAGAAGCTTAGGTAAGTTTATAGTTAGGGTTATACAGAATAGTTGCCTGTGACAGCAGAGCATTGAACTCATTAGACCTTCATCAGCAAAGGCCAGGGAAATCGTCACCCTTGAGAAGTTAGAAGTGGCAGCATGCAGTTCTGTCTATCCTGAGTCTCCACACTGGATGAGCTCATCCATTAAGGACCAGTGGACATCTTTTGACTCCTTTAGGAGGGTGTGTGCATGGAGATTTCATAATGATCACATGTAGATGTTGCATTTGTTCTTCATACCTAGAAGAGGCATAGACCATTTCCATGGGAAGAAATAAAGCTCAAACCTATATGCTCAACCACAAAAACCCACCTAAACAAAACAAGCAAAAACCGGGACAAAGCATAAATCATGAGACTGGAGGAAAGAGCACGAAAGCTCAGAGTGCTTTCAAAAGCAACCAGCATTCCCCAAAGCCATATTAACACCACAAACAGCTCATAACTGAGACAAGCAACCTGCCTCAAGCAACAGTGACGGGAAAACATGAAAGGAGAAGCAAAGTTTTATAGCATCATTGAAATAGGAATTCCTGAGGTTTAATGAATAAAAAGGCTCTGGTGGCTGAGGTAATTGCCAGAGCAACTTCATTTAAATATTTTTGGACTATGAGTTGTTACACTCTTGGATGGATTTTTAAAAGTTTCCTAATTTGGACTGACATTTCTCGCACCTCCAATAGCATTTACGTGACTAATAACTTGGCCAAAGCTACAGGTTTTCTGCCTGTGAGTCATAAAATGAACATACTTGAAAAGGGAACATAAACAGCCAAATGGAGACAACTTCAGAAACAGGCTTCTTTCACAAAATAGACGTAAGATGGTGCCTTGTGTATAAGTCACGTTCAGTAATAAAAAAGGACAATGTGCATTTGTTTACACTGGCTTCGTCTGTGATTATCCTGTTCAGTATAACCCAACTAGTACTACCACAGTCTGCTTTTTGGGGTTTTTTTGCCTCCAGTTTGTTTTTAGATTTATAACAAAATTTTCAAAACCACTGAAGTAGCTTAGGAATCCAGGACCAGTTTTCAAGAATTCAGGTCATGTCTAAATGGCAGATTGGAATTTAGACATGGTAGCCTGGAAACAGAAAGTAAGCTCCCAGCAGGAAGCTCTGTGTGGGTTAATTTTCTTTGCCAGGAAAGACAAAGGCGGAGGCTGAATGCCCTTGTCTTGGGTATTGCTAGATTGCTGGTTGTTTGTTTTTTTTTTCCTTTCATCTCCACCTTCACTATCTGTGAGTGTCAAATAAAAAACAGAACACAAGAGAGTATTTATGAAGAGCATTGGTAACAGTGCCAAGTGGGAAATGAGTCTCACATTTCTATGCGGAGATAGATGAGAGTTTAAGGTCAAATTTTAGGTCAAGCTTTGTCCCAAGAAAACCTAAGGAAATGCAGAAAAACTAAAAGATTTTGCTTTAAAAGAGTACAGAATTAAGATTGTTGGCTTTTGTTTTGAAAGGTATTCTAGTTGCCAAACTAAAACGTAAAACAACACTAAAGAGGTTTGATATGTTTCAGTTCACATGAACAATTTTATTCCTCTTAAATCATCCTTTACTTTCTTTTCGTTGGCCAGTAAAATTTGAGTCAGCTACACACACTGTTCTACATGAAAACCTGGTATGCCAAATGGAGTGAAAGAAAGAGGGTAGGTAACAACCAGCCAATACATTGAAATAAGACCTTTTAAAAGCCCTGACCAATGTACTAAATAAGGCACCACCTGAGTTTTCATTTCAATATCCACTGTGTTTGCTTTCAATAGATCAAACTTGCTACATGTTTTATTTGAATATATTCTGAAATAGTTCTTTTTGCTGTGGTGACATTTCCTAAATGAACAAAGATTAAAGAGGAAAAAGGAATATTTGGTGCTTCTGCAATAAGTGTCCAGCAAGTTTACTTTTATGAAAATTAAATAAATATTAAAAGGAAGTAAGTTAACACCTAAGGAATACAGGGCCAGGAGAAATAAACAACAGTGGTTTATAAAGAAGGAGCTATTCCATGGTGGCCTGCTGTTGCCAAGGCATCACATTCAGTCATTTGTTCCCTAGAAACGGGTCAGCAGTAAGAGACTGATTTCTCCAAGATCACTTGTAGCTGCTGAGGCCATTTCCTTCTGAATTTGGAACAACTGTCAAGCTTTTAACAATATACAGGTGATTTTAGTATAAATATAAAAATGCACTGTGGATTTAGTTAATATTTATCCTGCACTAATGGGAATACAGTTTTGCAAAAATGGAACCTAAAGACTTGAACTCTTATAGAATCATAGAATGGTTTGGGCTGGAAGGGACTAACCTTTCAGCTATGTATCTAGTTAGTCCTGTCTTTCACCTTTATTTCCAACAGCCAATGGTTTTGATCCTTTTTTTCACCTAGACAAAACACTATGCATCTTTCGCAAGACTTTTGGGCTTACCATTTTCAGTGCCAATGGACTCAATCACCTAACGCTGCACTTGAGACTACTCCTGTAGAATACCGCATTGAATTCAGGCTCTGGAGGCTGATTGTCAATGTCCTCCGTGGCTCTGGCCTTAAAAACAGTGAGAATTTCCTTTGAGCAGAGATCTGACACTGGCAGCTTCAAAGAGAGCACTGAGCACCAGGATGTGAGTTTATGGCTTCACAGAAGAGACACAAATGGTGAGAGGTCCCCCTTACTTCTGTGAGCTTTCCCAGGGCTCCCATGACACACAGCGAGAAAAGCCCAAGGAAGAACAAGGGAATACAAGAAGGAAGTGATCTGAGATGAAAACAATGTGAACAGGAATATTAAACAATATCTTGGACTGCCTCAGGTAAAGTAGGAAACCAAGTTTAAGCATCTAACTCTGACGTGGGTGTCACCTCTTAGGAGGAGAGACACCAAAAGAAAAGCACAGTGTGACAGTGTGTGGAAAGCACCACCACTCCAGCTCGCATTGGGGGCTCCTCAGCTTCTGCCCATTGATAAACTGGTGGGTTACACTGCTGGAAGAAGCTCTCTGGGGCTTCTCTGTCGAGCCTCTGGTGGAAACAAAGCAGTGGCAAATTAGTTTATTGGTGCTGACAGAGGGGTTTTATGAGGCGGCATGGTTTTGCTCTTTGCTACATTTATTACCTCTACTACATGCTTTTTCAGTGTTCTTCCCATTTATTCCTCTCTGTTGTCCTTACTTTCCATCTTTCAACCTCCCTTATCTAGTTCTTCATACTTCCAGCACTTGAACTGCACTGGCATATTGAAAGAATCTCCTCTAGTTGTGCTCTCAACAGCACATTCCTATTGCCTAGTTTTAGTATTACTGTAATGAAATAGATTTTTTTTTTTCTCTCCAGTGGACTAAACCCACATTTTCACGTAGCTCTGTTGTCTCAGTGTTCAGCTGAGAGTGGCTCTAACTTTTGACTTCAGTCAACTTACCTTGCAATGTGAAGACTACATGTCATTTCAGTTCATATCTGATACGATATGATAGAACAAGGACTAACGACTTTAAACTAAAAGAAGGTGGAGTTAATCTCCATATAAGGAAGAAATTTGCTCACAACGAGGTAAAACAGTGTCACAGGCTGCCCTGAGATGTGCCCTGGAGACATTCAGGGTCAGGCTGGATGGGGCTCTGAGCAACGTGGACTAGTTAAAGACGTCCCTGCTCACTGCAGAAGGGTTGGATTAAACGACCTTTAAAGGAAAGTCCTTTACATCCCAAAACATTCTATGATTCTATGACTCTGTGATATCTAATGCAAAGATGAAGGGCAATTGCCAGGTCTTGGGAGAACGTTAGTGAAATAAAGCTGTCTTGGTATTGAGTTCAGTGTTACTAAGTCCCTTTGTTAATTATACTTGTAAGTGGCATTTAAGGCACATAAATGAAATTAATCTTTGGGAGCTGTTATAAATATTCATAGTCAAAGATATAATAAAAAGATGCCTGAAGAAATTAGAAATAAAATTATATTCCACTTGGGAAAAAAAAAAGAAAAAATGCACACAACAGAGGGAAAACTCAAAAACCTTGGCTTAATTTTTAATAAGCAATTTCCTAAGCTGGTGATAATGAAATAAACTAGATTAGTGTATTTTGTGTGCAACAATGAAACTTCAAACTTACTATTTTTGCATATTTTACCCTAAGTAACCATCAGAAACACTAAATGGCAACTGCATGTTCTTCCAGCTATTTGCCATGAACCCCTTAAGAAGCCTTTGCTAAACCACACTATCAGTTTAATCTGATTAAAATACAAATCAAAAGGCAGATGAGAGGAAAAACAGATTTTGCTAAGTTTTCTCCAGTCTGTTTGTTAATTACCAAGTGTTTCAGCTGTAGTCTGACTGTTCCCAGCCTGCTGTACCATACCTCCTCCTCCCACTCACTCCTGCTGAACAGCTCTTGTTCTGCACCTTTTGGTGCCAGCAGCATCTCCCTGGCAGACTGATCCCCCCCTCTGCTGCACACCCCCACTTCCAATTCATACCTCTTGCCATCACACGCATATACAAATGTCTACAAAGCACAACGAAGCACTATACACAGATTAATACTGCGCTCCACGTAAATATCGTTTCTCAGCAAGTGCATTTTTCTTTGCTGCACGTATAAAACTCTGCTTTCCCCACGGACCATGGTGTCTGTCCATAAGCTGATGCTGTAAAATGAAGCAGAACACTGGGTTGAAGTAGAGGTGATCCCATTGACATCTGGATTTCCTCACTCATAGAAAAAGAGAACTACCTGTCACAATAACTAAAACTTGCATACGATTTTTCTTTTCTATGTAGATTCCCCATTTGCATTTGAAAGTAGAGAATCTAGATCACAAGCCAGCGGAGGAACATTTAAACTGTTAATTTATACACATCTATGACAAATGCTCTAATAGGAACAAAAGACCATCTCCTCTAATGGATTTCAGTCCATTTGCTATAATCTTCATATTGCTGCCATCAAAGTAAATAGTCTGCATGTGACCCCTGCTGCATAAATTTCACATATGCATCCCTAAATTATCTTCAAAATTCTACAGTGCCCAAATAAATATCTAATATTTGATGTCATGCATACCAAAGCCACTCTTATCAGGCATCAAGCAGCACTGAGAGGACTAAAACTACGATGTCATGTGAACTCCTCACTTCTTGGTGCACGGACTCTGCAAAGGAACTTCCCAGCCAAAATCCGCCAACAAACCTTGGCAAAATTCTGTATGGTATTTTTTCACAAGCTGGAATTCCACTTGTATGTTACAATTCCACATTCTCAGACAACATTTCTGGTTTCTGTTTCAATTTCAGTTCTGTTATAAATTTAAAGTACAGGTTAATGCATGTGACTCACTCTAAGAAATATGATGTAGCAATACAAAATATTGCAAATTCTTAGTAACATTTCCATTTATTGTTTTTAACAATCACGTAGGGAGCAAATGTCAATTTATTAAAGCAAGACAACTCACATTTACTGTTGTTCAAAATTTTCCTGCTGATTTTCTGTGGACCGTTCATTCATTTCCTAACTTGTTCCTACTGTATTTTTTGTTATGATTGCTACTATATTATATGGAATTTATTAGTATGCACAATGAATACTAGGGAAAGTTGTTTTACATAAAACCTTTGGCAATAGACTGAAGACTTTTCCAGCCACATCTCTTTATCAGAACTGATGTCTTTATCATCAGAAAAAGTCTGCTGCCTTAGTCTACTGGAACACTTGATCTATCCGTCAGCCACAGTGTCAGACGTAGGTGAAGAGGAAACTTCAGCTATACTTGAAGAACCTTCACAACTTGTGGCAGCTCATTTACTGCTGGACTTCATGATCTTAAAGGTCTTTTCCAACCTAAACGATACTCTGGTTCTACCCTAAGTCGGGGCTGCAACTCTCTAGCCACATACCCTGAGCTGTTCTCTTGAAATCCCTCTATTTTCAGCAGGGTAAGAATTTTGATTGTTTTACTCTGCTATAGTTGGAGTTGGATTCTCCCCTTCCACACAGCCCGTTACTATGGAGTTAATTCTGTGCAGACACAGAGCTACAGAGGAGCAGCCCTGTTTAGAAACCCCCAGTTCAAAGACAATTAAAATCTTCATACCTTAGAGTTTTTGAGTTGTGCCAGAGCATCATGATCAGAGCTACAGGACATGTGGTGTTCAGGGACATGGTTTAGTGGTGGACCTGGCATTGTTTGGTTAATGGTGGGACTCCATGATCTGAAAGGTCTTTTTGAGCCTAAAGGATTCTATGGTTCAATGATTTTTTGTACTTTAAAGCACTATATGTTTTCTAGAGCTTTTGATACAAAGCTAATGCACCTTTTGTTGAAAAAAAAATGTTTCACTCTGTGTTTCTGGCATGTTGCTAACATGGGAATGAGCTGCATGTCTCACAGTATGCATTGAATTTTCAGTGAACTTTCATGTCACGGTTTACACTGTTTCTAAAATTAGTATTCAGAATTACCACTACTGACATTTTAAAAAAATAATGTGATTTTAATTGTGCCGAGAGTTTCACACAGAGCAGGGTTTCCCAACCATTGCTATCATGGGGTCCTTTGTAACTAAAGCTGTATTCTTAATTATATGCTGCACTGTTGTTCAATACTTGCCGTTCTGCAGCTTTTTCAGAAAAAGTGCATTTACTTATTCTTTTTCTCAGTTGCAGTGTGCTAGTTCAGAAAGATTTATTAGCTTCCCAGTGGAAGGCATTTTTCACAACTTAATTAGAATTGTATTTTTAAATTTATTTATTTCACTGTTGTTTAAATCTAGAAAAAAATATTATTTTGAAAAAAATGCATGTGCATTGTTTACAGCAAAGTGTATTCAAGTGAGGAAATATTTAAGAATCCATTCTTTGGGAAAAATCAGAATACCTCAATTCATTTTACACTCATCAGATTTTTGTACAGAATGAAGAAAACACAGAAGAAACATAACTAAGCAACTCCCATAGAAATGTCATATATGTGTTCTCTGAGTATCGTGCCTTTCTTTCTCAACCATGTAGTTTCTTTGCCATGCCACTAATTTTTACACAACTCCACAGTAGTCTCTGCCTACAGAGACTTTCTTTTATATCCCCTTGTAGAAAATAAGTATTGTGTTACGACATCTCCAGACCGTCACGAGATCTCCATGTGCTTTTGCACAGAGCATTTGTCATTTAGCTTTGCTCTCTATTACCAAGGGAAGAAGGAGGAGCCAGAGCTACATAGTTAAAGTTTGAATGAACTAATTGGGAACTTACCCTGGAATAAATGTAATTCAGTCCAAGCACTTGCATATCTAGTTCCTGGTACAGCCAGGCTATATTCACTTGAATTTGTAGTTTAATACGCAATCCTGGTGCACAACTCTGTGGGAATACCATATGTGTCTAGTTACCACAGCCTTCACCCAAAGCATATACTAACCATAGCAACACGGGCATCAGATGTTGCATAAGCAACCTGAAAAGGGCTGTATTTTTAAATTTGCACACACAACAGTTTCAAAGCCAAATGCCTGCACATTTGGAGCTCCTGGGGAAAAAAAAAAAAAAAAAAGTTTTTTAAAAGCACAGTTAGCAGCTGGTTTTGGACGTTTTGGACGAAAAGTTTGAGCCTGAATCCTAAAATTAAATGCCTTGGTTCTAATTTAAGTAACTAAAGGGCCTAGTTATAGATGTCTGAATTCATCTATTTACTCCAAGGGGTGAGATTCCTTGCAAACCCATAAGGATGTAAGTTGGTCACCTTATAGCTCACCCTGAAGCACCCAGGCATGGAGCACTCTGTCTCCCCTTTCAAAACTGCATTTTGATTTCTCTCTGCATGTATCTGTACTACTGAAACGGAAAGCAAGCAGGCAGTGACCATAAGCGACGCTCTCCTAGGCAAAACCAGGATTCCTCACCATCTCAGGGCACCTTCTGTGGTCTCTCCATCTGGGTGAATGCTGTAGCACTTCGGATTGAATCTGGTACCGGGAATTGCCAGTGTTTTGGTGTAGCTGCAAGATGTTCCTGGTGCTCATCTACCAGCTCTCTGGTTCTCTTGGCTCAGGCACCGTCCTTGGGTAAGCAGAGATGACAGTTTATCGCAATGCACATTGGTGCACCAGGATTGTCTGGGGATGCTGAGGAGGTAAACTGTGTCATCTCCTGCCCTAGGGCATAATTCCTTCCCAAAAGGGCTGTACACCTCTGCACGTCTTTTCCCGCTTCTGCTAACCTTTTCATACACAAGGGAGAGGGAGACGAGATTGTCAAATCCACTCTCTTTTCCTCTGCTCAGCACTTTGCCCAAGCCAAAAGCCTCTGCCCCCCAGGCAGCCATGGGAGCCATTCTGGTATTTTTTATAAGCTAATTGAGCTTAGAATTGAGCTAGTGTGGCACATCTCTCCTAACCAAAAGGCTCAGCTGTTTAGAGATAGTCAGCTGTGAGTAATGCCTTCAGCATTCACAAAGATGAAACGCTGGGCTGCCCATCCCGTTAATGTGCCACGGTGAGTGCTCTCAAGCTGGCCAGATCCAGGCCTTGAGGGAGTAACTCCAAAAGAGCATAATACTGTAAAAGATGGCATTTCTCTAGGAAGCCTTCCCTTTTTGATTTCCAGCAAGCGCTGTGTTTTGACCTGGAAACCCACTTCTCACAGGAGGCTACCTAAAGCTAGCAAAAGGGTCAGCAACCTAAACGATTCTATGATTCTATGGTGCAGGCTGGAAAACGAACCAAGCGAGATCTGAAAATTCAGAGATGCTGAACCAATGCTCTTCTGCTGCAGAAAACAAGAGAGAGGCTAGAGGGAGTCCACGCTCCACTGCTTCAGAAATGGAGCAAAACTCTGCAGGCACTGCAACAATCTCTTGTTGTCCTAGAAGGCATATGGAGATAATAAAGTATGGACATGGAGGTCACCTGGCACATGGAGGACACCTGGCAACCACTCCAGCAGGCCATCATGTGTTAACATGGATGATGACAGAAGGTCTCATCAGGCTTGCCTTTCTAAAAGAGCTGGAGTTTGGAAAAAAAATAGACCTTCAGTGATTCCAATCGTGGAGCAGAAATAGAGGAGAGGTAAACAGGGTAGAGAGTAGCAGTGGGAGCAATGGATATGAGTTGTCCTTTCTGTAAATTTAGTTTGGCATTATAACTTTAACAGTAATTTCTGCATCGCCATTAAAGATTACCACCACTTGCCTTAACTATGATGACCTATCTTATGTTTTATATTGCTACCCACCAAGTTCTATCAGAGCTCCTGTCACATAACACTGATAACAGCTTTAATATTCATGATGGATTTTATGGAATGGCTGGTACATCTCCATTTCAGTGATAAGAAATGTGCTTGGAGCATGGGTATTTTACATTTTATTATTTTCTTTTTGCTGTTGGCTAAAATGGAGGATCAGTGTCATACCCCTCTTCTAGTGAGGAGTTTCTTGCAAAGAGAAAGACTATGAAGGATTTCCTGATGTTGATCAGACTCTGGGTTTTCTGTCGTGCTCCCATTGCACTGTTCCCAGCTGGATCACATAACCAAATAACTTCCACAAACAGCTGATGTCCAATGTTTGGAATCTGTGTTGTCCAAAGAAGTGTAGCTGTCACTGTGGTTCATCTATCAGCATGTGCTCTTTGATACACCTGGAGGCAGTATTAACTATTATCATTATAATGATTAATTGTTATTATCAATGTAATCATTAATTATTTTGAAAATCAGGACAGAGGTTTTAAAATGGCAGCAGAAACTAAATGAACTAAACAAAGAGTTGAAGAAAGTGGTTATAAAATCTGATTGTACCAGAACACCTTCCTGTACAGGGAATTGAGAAATGCAGGATATCTTCCTGTTAGTTCCAGCAGATCAAATGAGTAATGTTTCCTACTGGAATATATCTCCTAATACTACCTTATTTCACCTGGAAGAGTCTTTTAGTATGGCGTCCAGTTTACACTTTAGGTGGATACATTTTTCCAGTTACCAGAGAGTTTAAACAACTGTGCAACAAATGATAGTCAACCTGCTTTTTAAACAGAAGAGACATGATGAAGTTTGTTGGAAATAGTTACAAGGCTATAAATACAGTTGCTGAAAGCTGTCAGTTATTCTTTTTTTCCCCTTCTTTCTTTTGCTGGACAAAGAACCACACACAACTGGACTTGCTCATAATAGGGTGACTGGGGTCAGCTCCAGACCCAGACCATCAAAGCAGCTGTGAAGGACAACAGAGTATCAAGAGACAGCAAAATAATCACGTCCCCAGTAGTTATTTTGATGGTGCCAAAGCACTAGAAGGCCAGGCTGGCAAGTACTGCTGCTGTAAAATGAAAGATGCAGAGTATTTGGGCCTTCCATGGCTGCTGCTTAACCTGGCTATCAGGGAGCAGGATGAGAAAATCCAAATCTGCACAGAATCACAGAAGTTTTTTCCCTCCCTGGCTCAGTCCTGCTGGCCTCTCTGGGGCAGGAGGACAAGATTTCAGCTTCTCATCCTTAAGCCAAGAGGAGATAAAGTTCAATTTTTACCTACAGTGCTGAGATGCTTTTAGTGGCACTTACAGTGATCAGACATGAGAGATGGCTAGTTTACATTTTTATTCTACCAGAGGATATGTTTACACAGACAAGGGCAAGCAGATTTGACCTCTCTCTGATATGTCTGATCCAAGCCAGCTCTGGTCCAGGAGGTCTGCAGCTGCAAGCAGCTGCAGCATTCTGCTTCCTGGCAAAGAGTGAGAAGGCAGCTGATTAGGAAGAAATTCTTTACTGTGGGAGTGATGAGCCACTGGAACAGGTTGCCCAGGGAAGTCGTGGATGCCTCATCCCTGGGAGTGTTCAAGGCCAGGCTGGACGGGGCTTTGAGCAACCTGGTCTAGTGGGAGGTGTCCCTGCCCATGGCAGGGGTGTTGGAACTAAATGATCTTAAGGTCCCTTCCAACTCAAACCATCTTACAAATCTATGAAATATTAACAATATAGGTGGTAAAGTACTTCTGTCTAATTTAAGTTTGGTTTAGGTTACCAGTCTTTAAATTTTTACATTTCTAGAGGGTACCAATTTTTATCAATTAAAAATGCATAATTATGGAACTTATCTGGGCAATGCCAGAGGCACCAACAATTAGTCATGAAAGTGGGGTTTCAGCACTTGGAAATTCATGGGATATGTAAACATGAGTTTCAGGTAATTTCATTAGCTAGGCAGTAAAACGATTAATGGTGGAACAAACAGTCATGTGGGAGACTGACAGGACAGAATATAGAGGTCAGGTGACAATGAAAAAAAACTGGTATGGAGACTCACACAAGAAGAAACTACAGCTCAAACCCTCTGTCAATTCATCCATAACCTGATGAGCAAGAGGAGATTGAGTACAGAAGGCAGACCCTAACTTTCCACAGAGACATTTTTCCTATGGCTTTTGTGGCCAGGGGATATTATTATTTACTTTGCTGATTGGCTCAGCTCACAGCTGGGATGAGCTGGATGGATCACTCCTCTGAGCTACAGTTTCAAATGATTTTGTTTAATGTAAGTGAGGTTTCTAGCAGCCTTCACTTGGTTTATGTAAGGCAGGCATCCTTTGCAGTAAGTTGGACCAGAATGGGCTGGGAAGAAAGGTCCCTTGATCTATGAGTTACAAGCTTGCAGGTCCAGGGAAGACATCCAGGGAGCAGTGGAGTGAGGAGTCAACAGGAGCCAAATTTGGCCAGGTCAGGGTAGTCCAGAGAGAAATTTCTTTCTGCAAATACCTATGTTAGCCAGGGATGCACTAGCTACCTTCAACTGCTAGCAGCCACTTACTACCTTCCAAACCAGAGAAGTGAAGAAAAACATTTGTTGTCTCCCAAATTTTGGAGGTGGCCTGAAGACAATATGAGCTGAGAAGGCTTGCAGAAAGACAGGAAAGCCAACTGATTGAGAAATTAAGGTACGTGATCATACTCTGTTACATCACCTAATACTGCATGTCCTGTCAGACTGTTTTGCATCATCGATGACCCATGTGAAATCATTAACTAACAAGTACAAAGTATTCATTGAGTCAGGCAGATAGGGTTTGGAGATCCAAACCTCGTCAGAAGTACCCAGTAGCTGTATATTCATGAACACCAAAGCACAGAACCTGGCAAAATTTAGCATGCCACATTCAGACCTAACATTAACTCAAATATTTGTGAATTGCATTATTTTACCTACTGTATGACTAAATGCGTTCCTCTCATTCTTCTTAAATTGGACGGTTGATATAGAAATCAGTGAGTACCAATCAAATGGAGAAATGAATGACTAGAATGAAGTTTCAGATCACACACATTAAAAACTTATTCATACTTTCAGAAAATTATTTAATATTTGCAAATTCAGACATAGACTAAATTCAACACTGGAATGTAGCTAAAAGAAGACACACATCACTCATAATCAATAAAGTGGAGGTATTAATGTTTTTAAGACTACTCCCTACTGCTTTTTCTTCAAATTAGTAAGAATTCTTCTCATAAACAAGTTCATCTTTGTGCAAATTCCCATTAATCTGTTGGACACGTGGTGGGCAATCCACTTCAGCAGCTGGAAAACTAAGAGCATTCCCTTCAGATCTGTTATGATATTGGCTCCAGAGTGTGTGGTTCTTCTGGAAATGCAAAATAACCTCTGCATGTGGGAGAAATGACCCAGGAACCAAAAGGATTCAGTGTGAACCCTACTGAAATCCTTTATCAATAAAGCACCCTACATATGTTATGGCCGAGAGGCATTTTCATGGTTTTATTTGTATTTGTCCTCAAATGCCCATCATAATTTAAGCATCGTTAATGAAGAACAGATATTTCACTTGACTCTCTTCTTCTGTGTATAATGCACAGAATGCACATGGAAATCTGTAATATCCATCCCATACCCTTTCATACATCTTTCAGCATGATATAAAATGTTGAAGTGCATTAATACTGCATTAACTGTAAAATATATGTATCTTTTAAACATAAGACAAAAGTCTAGGAAGAAATAAATCTCCTAGAAAGGCTCTGTCTGACATGGACAGGCTTGATACGAGTTCATCACCTAACGTTGACTTTTTTGGTGCATATCATCATACACATAATTTTCTTGTCACTCACAATGATCCCCTGGACAGTAATTGCTTTGATGCTGATGAGGATGATAGAGCACTCAAGCATTTTTAGGTTACACTGAGTATTAGATTCTCTCACATTCCCACAACAGGAAAAATAGCTTCCTGTAGAATTGTAAATGCTGTTGCATGATTATGTATTTTTTTTTCTTTTTAGGAACTTCTCTGTGAGAAGAACGGAAGGTAGCTAGAACAGAACCAGTAGAGCTTCTATTTAAATGTAAAGTCTAAATATCTAAGTAATAGATATTTTTCCGTGTGAATGACACTATCATTTTTTCTTTATGGCTCAAACACCTCTTTAGTCAGTCTTGCCTTTACGTCTTTGAAATCTCTTCCAGTTATTGTCCAACACAGATCAGAGCACTGCTGTAGTCCATCTGTTCTGAGACTGCTCTTCCACTGGGACAAGACCTGCTGTTATGATTTGGAGGCTTCGAATGTAGAAATAAGCTTTCCTTCCTTCTCTAAGTATAAGACTGTTTTTCTGTAATCACTTTGTTATTCTGTGTGTCAAAGATAAGAACCATGAGCCAATTTTTGGTCATCCTGCTGCCAAATAGCACTTAAAATTTCATGGATAGCCTATGCCATGCTAATCGTGAGTTTAGGATGGATGTTAGACACAGGGAGGTAATGTGCAAAAGTTGCCAAGTCTCATTCTGAGTGCTAAAACAGTCAGGCTGTGACTGCTGAATGCAGATTCAAAAGCAATCAAATGAGGTGAGTCTTGGGAAAAGGGAAATGGGACTGCTCGCTAGATGAAAACCCGAATGATGCCATTTGAAACTGGGCTGGAAGGTTGATGCAAGGTGGTTGTCTTCACCTTCATTTCACCTCCATTTTCTGGAGCAAAACAATCCTAAATTCTGCAGATAATACTAGGACTTGTGGAATATACAAATACTGACTTTACATATTTGAAACGCCCAAAGAAAAATCTAACTTTGCTAATCATGCCTTCCTGATTATTTCTTTAATGAACTGGGGATACCCTTGTTTCTTCTCAACATGCTTCCAGCCCAGCTGTGGGCAATACATCTGTCTACTAATGCAACATAGTCTGGTAAGTATGAAAACAGTAGAGTGATAATTTAATTGGGAAGACCAAAGTAAGTATTTCAAGGATCATTCATACAATTCTTAATCATATCAAGAGCATCTGTAAAATACACTCAGAAGTGATTCCTTTAGAAAAGAAGATCCTTACTAATTGTGATCTCTCTAACCAGGTCCATGTTTCCAATACAGAGCTTTAAACAATTGCTGCAAGATGACATAACAAAATAGTTCTCAGACTGACCACTAAAAATAGTCTAATGATTAAAGAAATGTACAGCACTCACATGTCTAAAACATTTAATATACAAATGCAAAACACCTAATGTTAGCTACAGGAGAGGAAAGATTTGAGACACAACAGCGCTGCAAGGGTGGCTTTCACAAGATCCTGTCAGCAGAAAAGGATCTATCATCCACAGGAAAAATTAAAACTTTCAAAAATAGTTGGGAGTTAAACTGAAGCTATGGAAAATTTCCCTGTGAGTTTTTATCAACTTAATAAACTACTGTTGTTTCACAATTCACTGAAAGCAGAACATGGCTTCAATAAAATCATAGTTCAGTACAATTAGTGAAACTCTGTTCAGTCACATTGCATATGTTTCATAACAGGAAATAATATTGCACCTAATACACAGTGTCCCTAGGCTTAGCGATAAGAAACTTATGAGCAGCAAATTCATCTTATTTAAATAACTAATCTTTGAAAACTTTCTATTGAAATATTTCATTACTTATTACTCTGTCATGTCTTCAGCAATGAACAAGAGCAAAGAAAGTAAAAAAAGGTTGTGCTGGAAACACAGTGAATAATGATCCCCACAGGAAAGTTTTCTGTCATCTTCTCTACATAAAATACAGAGATCAGCTTATACTCTGAGGTGTGCAGGTTTACATCCCTTTGCAATTTCCTGACGTCTACGTTTTGAATATTGGGATAAAAACCACTTAGCTATTTTTCAGAAAAAGCAGTTTTTCAGAAAGTGGTCTTGCTATATGATGATGGCACAAGACAGAACTAAAATTAAAGCTGATTCCAGAGAGCTGGTACGCTGGAGACAGCGAGGTCATCAAATTGGACAAGCCCAAAACTTCACACTTCATGCACCTTAGACTCCACTGTGAAATATAGACTTACAAAACCAAACAACTGCAACATTCTCAACTAAAAAGTATTTCTATTTTTATAACACTTTTATGATCTTATTACTGGCTAACTAGAAAAGTATTTTCTAATTATGTAAATCCTAGAGCACAGTTTGGATATGCTTTGCTTGTTTGTTTATCTTGGGTAGAATATATACTCTATAATGTAGATTAAAGTATTTAAGAATTTAAAACAAGCTAATAAACTCCCTGTATGTTTGGGGTTTTTTTAATTCTAGTCTTAAAAGCTGCATAAAATAAAATTTAGAGGAAGAAGAGAGAGCTTTTTACAAGCAAAGAAAAGACTATTTTGAAATCAAATTATTGCAAATCTTGAAATTTTGATGCTACCTTCCTCGATGTATTATTTACATTGAGATTGGACATTATTTTGGCCAATGACACCAGTATAAGAGCATCTGTGAAAGAGAAAAAAGACCAGGATGTAAATTTCAGTGAAACCCCACCTCTTGCTTCACTACCAACCAGAAAAATCAATGTATTTTTTGGTTTTGCTGATCCATTGCTGAGTCACAGTCCTAAAATAAAAATCATTTCCTTCCTGATTGTTCTAGAAATTTCAAAATTGCCTCTTAGCCACAAATCAGAAATGCTAGAGTCACATCGTCCATTCAAGAGATCTGCAGAGTGATTGCGATAATCAGGCAAACTTTATAATGAAGTACAGCTGTAATGAACGTTCACACAGTTGCACTGCAGAATTTTTCACTGGGACACAATATTCTCTTATTACTGTAAATTCTGCAGTAGGCAAGTGATATCACTGTTGGATGTGTTGCCCTCCTTACCTACAGTTCTCCACTAATCCTCAAAGACCATGCTGCCTAAAGACATATGGAGCTGCAGACAGGAGACAAGCCTGAAGCTCAAGGGGTGAATAGTTCTACCCTTGACTCCACAAAGTCGTCTTCAACAACTTATTTACTTACCAGATTCCTGCCTTTACTTTTCCCTTAACTTTTGTGGCTTAAATGGATCATGTGCTAACAGGCCTTTATATCCTGCTATAAATTAATTATGCCATGGTTCTGGATTATGTATATCTCTATATTTTTTTCTAGTATCTCTGGGCGTGCTCACCTCAAGTCTTGGCCTTCGAAACTCTAACCTGAGGTTAACATCAACTTCTTTCATTCTTGTCACCCAACTGGTTTATATGTTTTTACTATTTTCCCTTCAGAAGTTTGAAGCCAATGGAATTTATACTTGCCAAACTCCTTTGTTTGTGCATATATACATATGTATGTATCTATACATAAATATTTATAATGTGTAATGAAAATAAAATACTTAATTTATGATAGTTGTTTGTATGTATACATGCTTGCATTTTTAACTGGATAAACAAGCTTTAAAGGGAAAAAAAAAAGATTTTTCAGTGAGTTGACACAAATATCTCTCTTACTGAGCTTCTGCCCTTCTATGAGATCACCATGCGTCACCCACAGTGGTGTGTGGGGATGCTCATAAACAGTCTGTGTAAAGGGAGCACCCAAAACCTCAGCGGGCGTTTGCCTGCGAGTGAACATGAGAAGGAGGAAGACAGCCACCAGCTGGATTAAAGAGTAGCCATGAAATTGCAAAGCATTTTGAAACAACGGAGTCATCTTGAAAAGAAAGTTAAAAGAAGCGTAAAAATCCCTAGCAGTGGGGGAGACACTTTGTCTTGGGACAGGGCAGTAGACAACCTATGTTTGACACTGCCAGATGTTTTCTCACCAACATCACAAACACCATCTGAGGCCCAGCAGAACATCCTCCTTGGTGGATGCCATGAAGAGCCTGCATCCAACTAACAGGCTCACAAGTGCAAGGACAACAGGCTGCCCAGGCAGGCTGTGGAGTCTCCTTCTCTGGAGACATTCAGAACCCACCTGGACGTGTTCCTGTGCGACCTACTGTAGGTGATCCTGCTCTGGCAGGGGGTTGGACTAGATGATCTTTTGAGGTCCCTTCCAACTCCTGACATTCTGTGATTCTTTGATTCTGTGAACAAGTACCTACAGCTGGGGTGTATGGATGTCAGTGGTTTTATCATCAGTAGGCAGAATGACAGATTGTCAGGGGAGTGCAAGCTGGAGCACCTGTGGCTTAAAAGTAAGCAAGGAAAGGACCTGTTCTCCAGCAGGAGGGAGGTGGTTGCTCTGCATGTGACTGTGAGCATGTGGGGGTACATGTTTAGGACTTAGTAGAAACAGTTGTTGAAAAGTGTGTAGAAATTTCTAGATGTATATTAACATCTCCTAAGTCTCAAACATTGTGGCTTATCTGTAGACTGCTGACGGAGATCCTCAAAATATAATTTACTGCTTGCCAGTTAATTAAAAAAACATTAATAGATCAGTACATCACTTTGTCAAGGGTTAGGACTGGGCTGGCCACTAAATTCCGACATATGCTCTTTGTGATCACCCCCCGTGCTCCCAAGGGAGGATAACAGGGGACCAAGGGAGAGAGACTTTAAGGCTGGAAAAAAAGAACCTGAACCAGTTTAACAAAAGAGAAAATAATACTAACAATAACAATGAAGATGTTGAACCATATACAAATATATAGAAATATGTAAATATATTTAGAGATTCAAATTAGAATGCTAATGTGGAATCAGATGGCAGCCAGGCCCTGAGCAAAAAGTTCCAGACTGGACTGGGCAGCAGATGGGAGTGTCCAAGCCTAGAGTCCCAGTGACAGTCCCCCAAACCAGAAAAAGCACTGGAGCCACACTGCTTCCACCCAGAGAGGCAGGGGAATGAAACCTGTCCTGACAAATCGTGCTTCTCTGCAGTGCGAAGGCAGGAACACCAGTAGCAGAGGGAGGGATGACAAACAGCCAACAGCAACCCTGCCAGCACAGCAGGCACCAAAACATCAGCCTTCTTCTTAGGGGCCTTTTTATACCGAGCACCATGGAAAGGAACACTGTGATTGATCCATTTGCACCAACTGAACCATCCTCTCCTCTCCATAGGCACACTTGAACCCTCTCCCCCACTGTAACTCCCATGTGTTCCAGGCAGCCCCAGAAAATCTTTATCATAGTACTCTCAAACCAGGTAATATTTCAGCCCTGATTTGATTTATTTTATATGAATTGAACAATTTTTCCTTCTGATAGTGGTGACCTAGACAAGACTACCTTCCTTAGCCACCTACCAAACCTTTGCCCTGTGATTGTTTGCTGGTGTTTCCTTCACTAGAAAACAATCTTTTGAAATACCACACCACTTCTTTCTCCTTCTTCGTCTACTGAATCTTGACTAGTTCTGAACATCTTAGTTTTGAAGGCTCGCCAGAGGCCAAACAAGCCCCACCAGCAGCCCTTTAATGACAGTAGATTGTTTTGGAGAGGGAGGTGAGAGCCGTCTCAGCCGATTCTTTTCCATTTATATCTGGACAACACCTTGTTGGGTAATACAACATATTTATACTGTAAAGACAATAACCAAAATAACCAGGCCAACATGTGGTACTCATAAATTATTACTGAGAAGTCCTATATCTGTCATATGCTGTCAGTGAGCAAGTTACAAGGAAAGACAAGTGTCCCCTGAGATACCTGATTCTCACAGAGAAGGTCTTTTGACTTATTTATTGAGCACACAGGTTGAAATATTTCTTTCAAACAGGAAAAGCTAAAGGACTGTCCACGTACCTCCCAGACCTCTTCAGCATGTGTCACTACCCTTCTCCTTATCCATCCATATCCTCTCAGGCTAACAGCCTTTAAACCCTGTACCTGGTAGAGATGTTCTGTCCAAAGCCAAGTCCCAAATAGAGTCCTTGAGACTTTTATTGTGTGGATTTAAGCAGTTCCGTACCAGCTGCTTTGATCTTCTGACCTGTTTGTAGAGCTCTGCATTGCTAACATAGACCCAGGACTGATTCACAGGTTTGCTGTGATGCCCCTATGCTCTCTAACAATCCTGTGCTGCAGAATAGTTTCCTATACCTGTCATTTGACATGGTTTTAGTAACATACGATCCTCTTGTTACAAATCTAACTCCTGGAAACCCCTGATTTTTGGAGGCATTTATACTTTCACCCAAAAAAATGACACTTTTCTAGTGCTTCTGATTAAAGGGAAAAGCTTGAAAACATGACATGAAAGCATCCTACCAACTCTTAACTAGTATGCAAATGTAATAATCTAAAAGTCTAATGTTTCAAAAGTCTCTTGTTTTGATTCTGAGGGTAAATGTATGATTTTGATTGCTTGTGATCAGGACTGCAAACTAAGTACAGTTAAAGTGACAATATATAAAGAAGTCCCAATAGGGAAAGTAAACACATTTAACTATAGAAAACTTCTTTTTTTTCTGTTTTTTCTATCTAGCTTTTAATAACCACAGGTGAAAAAAACCCCAGTAGGTTCATCTTAGTATCTACATCGAATTTTCCAGGCTGATTTGTTCATTTTACAGGGAACTTCCGGGGATTTAAAAAAAAAAAAAAAAGAAAAGAGAAAAAAAGAAAAAAGCAACAAGTGCTAGTTCTTGCTCTGGTAGTGGCTGAATGAGGAAAGAAATTCTTTGATGTCCCAAGGAAGAAACTCACTGCCAAGAACTCCTGGTGTACAGGCTGATAGGCATGGAGACACACTGTTGTAAATCTTCACAAACAACAAATCAGAATACTGTAGTTCTGAGGGAGAGCATAATACAAAAGGCAAAATATTATCAGTGCCACGCCTGGTGGATATGACTGACTCCTGCAAAGCACAGCACAAGAACGGGCTTTGCAGAACCGTTTGGTCTCGGCTCCTCATAGCTGCTATTTTCCAGGGACCAGACTGAGGAATTCCATTACAAACCTACACCGTTGGTTGCACAGACTTGCAGCAGCTGAGAGAGAGCCCTGAGAAGGAAAATATCCTGGTGACCTGTGGGCTCCCTTCTTGCCCTTCCCATACTGAGAGAGAAAGGGGTCACACTGTACTACCCCCATGCAAAGCATGCTTCAGATCTGGCCATGAGCACCAAGAGAAGAGAAGGCTCCCTGCAGTGCTTCTGCAGTGCATCCCGCACAGCCACGTAAGGACCAAGGACATTCTGGCTTTGTTTGCTAGTTTGCAGTTTTGCTAATATTCCTCTATCATATCAGCATCTTCTTAAGCCTGTGCCTATTAGTTTTTTGGCTTAATCATCTCTTCAGCATTGTTTAATCTTCCTGAAGTCTTGATCTCCAGAAATAAACAGCTTGTAATAGAAAAATGTCTATCACAGCTTTATATTCATGTATTCATTTCCTTCTTGCCACGTTTTATTAATGTGTTTATTTTAATAGATAAGATCCAGCTTATGAAACCAAATTATAACACACACTACTATGTTCAAAATTCAAATATTGACGTATCCTAGTCTTATCATGCAGAGAACTCATTGAATATCCTTGGTTAAATTTTTTCTCTCATTTAAAGAAAGAACTGGATTTGAGAAAGAGTGAAAACTCAAAATAATTTGCAGTAGTCAGTGAACTGTAATAAGTAACAGTTTACAGTCAATCTGGCATTTATTCTCTGACTTCTTTTCTCCTGTCATCTTTTGTCACAAAGTGGTAAAATTATTAACAGCAAAAAACTTTTTTTTTTACATTTTAGTTCCACTTGTAAATTAGTATTTGGCTGCATTTTATACCAATGTTGCAATGTGATATCAAAATGTAGTTGTAGTCTGAAACAAAGTCTGGCTTTGGAGGATCCTAATCTTCCCATCTCTTAGTAAATTTCATCCTAGACTTTCACAGCTAAAATCCAAAGCAAAAAAGAACTGGTTTCCCCACAATTGCCATTTTTAAAGACTAAACCATGGTGAATTCCTCGAGCTTAAAGCCAGAGAGTTGCTTTAACTCAGCAATAAAAGGTCTATGATTGGATCTGTTCTACATCAAATGGTTAAATACGAAGAAAACAATGAAGAATCTGCCAGACTTTTTGCACTAGCAGCAAATCCGAGCTGCCACTGGGATCATATCTATGTGATATAACCTTTTTGATCTCACTGCTGTAGTGTGTGAATATTGATCCTCATGGTGCTGTGGAAGGTTGGGGACTACTGATGTTTCTGTTTTGCACGCAGGGAAGACAAGTACCAAGAAGCCAAGTACCACCTGCTAAACCCAGCACTCTTGCCTTAAATACACATCCTAGATATTGGACTGTTAGTTGTCTTCTGTGTCCTATACTATATCTACATACCAAGAATTGGACAAAATCATCAGGCACTATAGCAACATGAACAAGGTGATGGTGATTTCTGCTATAAACTAAGGTCATAGCTATCTCTCTCCTGATGTGTGTTTTTTTATCACAACATGATAGTATTGAAAAGGAACTACAACATTTTTTTTGTTAACAGCGTGGTTAACATCAAACACAACTATCAGGAAAGCTTAAGCTATTCTTACGATATTTCTAATGAAAACCTGTTTAGTACCTGTGTTTTTTCTTATTTACTCTCCTGCCCTACGTAGAATCATAGAATCACAGAATATCTCAAATTGGAAGGGACCCATAAGGATCATCAACTCCAACACATGGAACAAGCTAAAACTAAACCACATGGCTGAGAGCATCGTCTAGATCCTTCTTGAGCTCTTACAGGCTTGGTGACATGAGACTTCGCACTGGGGAGCCTGTTCCAGTGACTTACCACGCTTTCAGGGAAAAACTTTTTCACAATGTCCAACCCGAACTTCCCTGACAGCTTGATTCCATTTCTTTGTGTCCTATCACTTGTCACCAGAGCAGATCACCACCTCCCTCTCCACTGGCCCATTGAGGAAGTTGTATGTCGTGATGAACTCACCCTTCATTCTTCTCTTCTTCAAGCTGAACAAACCAAGTGACCTCAGCTGTTCCTCATAAGTCTTGCCTTCAAGATCTTTCACTTTCTTGGTTGCCCTCCTCTAGACACACTAATAGTTTGATGTCCTTCTTAATTTGAGGCAACCATAACAGTAGGCAGTGCTCAAGGTAGGGCTGTAGCAGTGCAGTGTAGAGTCAGACAATCACCTCCCTCAACTAGCCAGCAGTTCTGTGCTTGATGCACCCCAGGATATAGTCAGTCTTCTAGCTGCAAGCGAACACTATTGACTCATATTCAATTTACCATCAATCCAAGCCTCCATCTCTCTTTCCTAAGAGCTTCTCTCCAACCTCTTGTTCCTCAATTTGTACCGAAAACCAAGATTACCTCATCCCAGCCACATACTCTTGTTAAATTTCATGTGGTAGGGGATTGCCCAGCTCTCTAGTACATCCAGATCTCCTTGTAAAACCTCTCTATCTTTGAGGAAGTCCAAAGCTCATCCTAATTTAGTGTCATTGGCAAATGTACTTAATACACATTTTATTTCTGCATCCATAAAATTTATAGAAACATTAAAGAGCACCGGTCCTAACACTGAGTCCTGGGGAACCCCACTGGTGACTGGCCATCAGCCTGATGTATCCCCATTTACCACAACTCTTTGACCCCGACCCATCAGCCAATTGCTCACCTCTGTAGATCCCTGCTTGTTCTTAGTCCTGTATGTTGCTAAGCAGATATTCAGTGTGTCTTCCCTTGCTTTTCACAAATCTCTGAAAATAAAATCCCTCTTTAGAATCTTGGATGAACAGGGACAGCTATCATTGCAAGTAGACTTTCTGTCAACTTCATGTTCTTCCTAACGTATTTGTGTCCACGAAGGCTCCCATCCACTGGGAGAACTACTTTTCCTGCTCCATTACTCCTTGGATCTCCTACCCTTCTAGATCTGTTCAGTACTTAATCCTCTGACACCTGCCTATTGGAATTAATAACATTCAACCTGCCCCAAAGTTATCCTGGAGTTCTTTATGTCTCTGGGATACGTCACACTAAAGATGGAAAGCCACATAAACCATCAGCAGTTGTCTGCTGGCAGAAGGATAGGGCAGATGATAACTTAATACAGCAACAGGACACAGTGAGGGGTCATTGCAACACCAACAACATGTTCTGAGAAGTGACTTCAACCATCCGAGGAACACGCTGATAATCAATGTGTGTGCTTCTCTTGAAGAGGCAGAAGTGCTGTCATGAATTCACAGCAGATTTCTAAAAGCTGTTGAAATTATTTAATTCCAGTGTTTTGGCAACATGTTCCTAGTTTCTTAATAATAGCTTAGGAAAGTACAAACTAGAAAGTCTAGTAAGGAAATTAACTAGATTTTGCTGGCTTTTCAACAATTATTCATTCCCCTGAATTTTTTTTTTTTACAAATAAGCGGTCTTCCCAGGGTTTTTCTTGTCTTCCACAGATCAGATTGCTGTTTCAGCAATACTACTTGTTCCATATACTGCTTTCAGTGTGTACTTTGAAACATGAATCATATTTATGATTAAATTTTCACTATAAAAACACAAATTAAAAAAAAAAAAAAGAAGTGTCTTTGACAGGAAAACAAGACTTTAGGGATTAATAAAAAGAATGGCTTCTGAACATCACTAGATGATTGATTAAAATGAGGTAGGAGGGGAAAAGGAGTATTAGACAATTATAGACTGACTGTGAGCCTCCAATATGAGGTCTTGTGAGAAGATAATCATAGTCCTGTAAAATATTGAATAAGGAAGTTTTAGAGAAGAGAGCAATAATAATGCCATTGGCAAGTTCTCATAAAAAAAAGACCAAATGCAATGATTTTAATCTCTTTTCAGACAAGAGAGCTTCAAACTGGAAAGTTGTAGAGAAAGTAAAAGTTGAAAAAAAGACAATATAATCTGACTACAAATCATTCAGTCTGGAAACTAAATTTTTAACCGTAGAAACAGAATGACTGTTTCATCTGGAGGGCTAGGAGCAAGAAATCAAGTGTAACAGGGTGGAGTTATCTAAATAATTATATGGATATTTTGTTTATGTCCATAGAGATAAATTAAAGCAAGGCAGGCAATGACCCTGAAAGCCAAGTGGCACAAACTGTCTACTGTTCATGCTTAGGCTTGATCTTTTCTGGATCATCCTCATGTTGGAAAAAAGTAGTTAGAATGATCCAAAGAGAGGTGGGGACTAAGCCAACAGTTGCGCTTCAGAGATGTAGAGATATTTTACTAGAGTCCATCATTTCTCTTCATGGCCCCCGTTGTTTCTCGAAACGTACAACTCTATTCACAATTTCCCTCAACCCAAAAAGGAAATGTTACTTCTTTTTTCCTCTTCTGAACTTTAATTTGCAGCACTGAAGCCATTTCATATGCTTTACAGTAGCACTGTATCCTTTGTAAAGATGCTGAGCACAGTGGTCGAGTCTCTGATGATGACAGATCTATTCTGGTTGATGCTTCAAACTGTGAGTGGTTTGAAGACGGGAAGATGTGGGCAGTGTGTGATGTAGGGGCTAAAAGCTGACCAGACATAAAGGATGGAGTGGAACTACACAGAGAACCACCAGCTCTATTCTTGAGCCTAACCTCCTCCTGCTTAGGCAAAGACAAACTTACTTTTCAAAGCCGAATTTCTTGGAAAACTCCCGCTTCTTTGTAAGAGGAGAGCGCTGTAGGGAAGCAACGGGAACAGATGAAAGGAAAGCACCAGCTCGAATCGCTGTGCTGTGCTACAGCTTAAAGGAGCTCTTAAATATGTCATCCTCTCCTATTACTTTTCAACTATTACTCAGAATAATGAGCGTAGAAGAATCTTGCTTGAGGATTAGGGTCTCCCGGTGCTGGGTGCCACACGAACGTGCTTAGAGACACAGCCTATGTCTGCACAGGGCATATGGCTAAAGCAAACTGGAAAGGTTTCTCATTTCAGCGCATAAGTTACACTCAGCACATAATACAAAATTATGCTTGTCACTTGAAAGGGAAAAAGAGAGTAACAGTTTCAGTTCTGTCTCTGTCACTCAAAAATATTGACAGCTCTAATGCTTTGTATTATCTTTAAGCAGTCATGCTGAAATTAAATGCCAAAATAAGCGAAGTATTTGCCAGTTGATGTGGAGTTCTGAAACGTGCTGGCTGCTTTGTGGGAGGAGAGAGGATTTTATCCTCAGGGAAAGGAGATTTTCCGTCCTACAGAAGTGGCTCTGTTAGCACATCCTTCTCTGCCTAAACAATGTGACTCATCTGCTCTCAGTCTGGAGCTCTGCAAATTACGGTATCGTAAAAACATGCAAAGTTCACACTAAGTTCACAGAGCTACAAAAATAAGCTGTTTCCCAAGCAATGGATGATCCAGCAAGCAGGACTCTGTGCTGGAATTCAGCAGTCCTGAATTCTGTTCTTGAATATGCTACTGACTGTTTGAGTGACTTAGGAGACCTGCATTCTCTCTTAAATCTCTCTTGCTCCCCTGGCCTTGTCTTGTTAAACTCTCCATGTGCAATGTCTCAAAGGTGAAGTCTGTGCTAGCCATCAATACTGATAATCATTTTGCCAAACTCATCGTCTCTTTAAATGCTATCTTCTCTTTGGCCATGACAGATCCTAACTTGGCCCGCTCAGATCCATTTCAGATGCTGTCATAAGATCGTTTTTTCAGCTCATCAATTTGACCATATCATTCTTCTCTCCATGCTCTCAGCATGGGCTTTCCCTTCCCTGCTGCATTTAATAGAAGCTTGTCTTCACTGTCAACGCTCTCCACAGGCTGTCCACAGTCATTATCTCCCGTTCAGTGGCAGAAGGAGATTCTCCTTCTGAGTGCTCAATGCCAAATATTCGGATAATCCTTTGTGCTTTTTCTCATACTGCATCTAATGCTGGGGAGAAAGTTTCCTTGACATTTGCAAACTAACTCATTTTTCTCTGTTAAACTCTCCTCTGAAACAACTTGTTTTCCCCAGTATGTGTTTTAAAAAATAAAATAATATTCCTATGTTTGCCTGCTTGTATGCAGGCTTTACTGCCCAGCCAACACCAGCTTCTTGTTTCAATTTGTTCTCAATCTAACCGCTTGTCTCCCTTTGTTTTCTCAAGCTTTTCACCTTGATTGTAAGGTCTTTGGAAATGAAACAGGCTTCTGATCTGTGCTTGTACTATGCTTTTCTGATTCATGTGTCAGGCTCCCTGGGTGCTGTGGCAAAATGAGCAGTAAAGCACTGAATGACAACTTGGTTTAAGCATTGCAGGAGAAGAACAACAGGAGAAAGAGAGCTGAGCAATGCAATTTCCAGGTGTGTTTCCCTTTTTAAAGCTCGTTCAGTGTGGAACTGAATTACCTAAAGAACAAAGCAACATTAGGTCACGAGGGTTTAGAGTAAGAGCTTGAACATTTCTCTGGACTATGACATCTCCTCACGGCCAGTTTCTGAGGAAGTCCAACTGTTTCCAATGCTTCCAGATGTGCTTGCACAACTGGCACAATGCATTGGGGATTTAGGCCCATACTGTGACATATTACCAGTCCCTTCACTATGTTGAAGGTTAAGCACATTGCACTTGATTCCAAGATGTCTAATCCAAAGCTTGATATTTACAAAGTACCAAGAATTGCTGCCAATTAAAGAGAAAATGTGTGTAAAACATACTTAGTGAAAACAGAAGAATGATTATGTGGTGGAGGCACTGGACTGGATTCAAGAATTAATCCAAATAATCCTCAAGCACTGGATTCTCCGTTGCCACAGATCTTCCACAACTGAGAGTAAACTACTAATTGTCTGGGTGTGAGAAAGTCATAAATGTGCTTACAGGTCTTTCTGGAGTCTTACTAGTTGTTCTGGTGGTCACTGTCTGATCTATCTGCTGTGAGTTATACCATTTTTATAGGGACAGTCACTTTTGCATATCTGCCCAGCTCAACAACTGAACGTACACGGAAGTGTGCATTGCTGAAACAAAAATGCTGTTCTTACACCTAGTAGAAAATATTCAGTGGGAAACAAAGAAATGGATTCCGAATGAAGATTTTAGTCCACTTCTGAGTGACTTCTATCTGGTAGCATTCATTATTCATGTCCTGCTCTTGCCAACAGGGTATCTATTCTCTTTGGTAAGGTTTTCTGTACCACTAAAGTTTCTAGGACTAAGCCCTGATTTTTCAACAGGCCAAAGATTTTCTAAAAATGTATTAGAAAGGAGTCATAGGGGACAAAGTACTTGAATTACTACTAATGCAACAGCACCAGTGGAAGTTTTGCAAAATGCTAAGTGGTGAAACATGTAAGCATGTAACTGATTCCTTCTAACCATTATGATAAGTTTCACAGAGCCCAAAAGAACGATGCTATAAGCATTCTGTTAGGTACTTCCTGGTGATTTCAATACTCATTTTGAGTCAAAATTAAATTACGCACTTATTGGAAGTTAAGATCCCTGAAATTAATTTCAAAACTCACTTTAGTATACATGGTATTTCAAACAGCCATAGCAATATCATTGCTAAAGAAAACCCCACCCATAAATCTATGGCTGCAATGCTTTTTCAGCTTTTGGTTAATAAAACCTTGATTAGGAGAATTCAGTCAGTATGTCCAGAATTGCAAAGTCAAAAGAGGTATAATCAGTTTATTAAAGCTTCTACTCCCTTGCAATTCTCTGATAAGTTGGCAACATGGAAACTCATAACATACTTTTGCTCCTTTTCCAAAACAAATCTAAGAGCTGCTACAGACAGAGATTGTCTATTATCTGTAGCGTATCGCTTAAGCAGAACCACATACATTTTTTAAAATAATTTGATTTCTTAAATCTATTATTCTCTCCAGGGATACTGTACAGCCTTCCTAATGCAGAGCTCTCTGTCTTTCATCAGAAAGAGAAGAGGAGGGATAGACATACTGCTAGGGAACAGTAACTGTCTACATGTCACTGGAGATTTATTATCTCCAAATATTGTGTGAAACTATTTTTAAAGTGGAGTTAGAAAGACTGCAAAGGCCAACACCTTGTTGCTGTTATAAAACCAACAGCACAAACAACAAGAATGTGTCTTTCACTAGCATTAGTAAACCTGAAATCAACACCTGTGTACCAGTTGCACCTTTGAAAAATCTCCCCAAATGTCTGTACTTGTTTGATTTGACTGCGTAACAAGTTTTGGGGCATTGTGGAAGAGTCGAGTTTCACAATACCTTTCTTTGCCAAAGCTGTAAGAGGCTGCAATAGTCAACCTCTGTTTGTAGCAACTAGTCTTCAGAAAAAGATAAGGATTGATCACTCAGCTGGACACAGTATTTGGTTAGGTAATTGAAATCCCCTGTATGAGGCTCCAATTCCCATCCTCCAGTATTTAATCTTTTCCCATGACACGGAGGGCACTGGTGTGTGCATTTGTGCCTAGCTATTCAGCCTTGGACAAGCATGAGGAAGCTGGGAGGGCTTCTTTTGGTCCTCACTACTGTTATTTTACAATATAATAGAGGAGGAACAAGAGAAGGTGACCTTCATAGAATCATAGAATGGCCTAGGCTGGAAGGGACCTTAGAGATCATCTAATCCAACCTCCCTGTCACGGGCAGGGACGCCTCTCAACTAGATCAGGCTACTCAAGGCTCTGTCCAACTTCGCCTTGAACACCTCCAGGGACGGGGCAGCCACAACGTATGTTAGAACAACGTATGTTAGAACAGTGCTTCTCTCATGCCTCATAACAGACCTGGTCTGTCTACCCATAAGGCAACTTCCATGGCTGGAAGTAGAGCTACTTCTACTGGCTTTCTGTCCCCAGGCACTCTGCAAGGACAAGTCTCCATCAGACACCAGAGGGCATGGCAGATATCCTCAGCAGCACACAGGACCTGGCCATAGGCTTTACAGTCCCATATTACATGGAAATGGGAGATGTTGTCTGCTCTCACCATTAAAAAGTACATGTGAACATAATTTGTACATAATTTGCTTTGCATTTACTGGAATGAATGGAAATTGTTCAAGGAGTGTAAGTTGGTAATTATATCATTTCCTTTGCCTTCACACGACCTTACAAACCCGGCTTTTCAAGACAAGGATAATCAATTATTGAAGACTAGTTGGGCTAAATGAAGAGAGTTTCAATACTTCTCACCAGTATTTCTTCAATACTTAAACAAAACAGCATTTTAAAAACATATGTTCCAGTTATCTTTAACAGGAGAGGAGATAAGCTTGAAAGACCATGACAAAAATTAATGGGTTTATACTTGAATATAAAGTTATAGTTATTCTTAACCTAGTATCAAGTTAAAAAGGATTGGCTAGTTATTGGAAAATTTCACCTTTTTCTTCCTCACTTAGACGCAGTTGCTGTTATCAAGCACATGAGCAAAGAGTATCCCTTAACTGCTTGGTCTATCCACTAGTGAACTGTGCATTTGCAAACAAAATTACACTTCTCTGTACTGCTGCTCCTCACACTAAAGTTTCAAATCTTCCCTTTCAAAAGACTGCTAATTCCCCTCTCTTCTCAGATCCTCTCAACTGCTCCCTCATGCTATCTGCTCTTGCAGTTTCTTCCTCTACATTTTGCCCGCTTTTCTTCCTTCTAGTCCTCAGCACCATGGCACCTTGTGTTCATGCTTAGCTCTCTTGCTGCTCAACTTTCCCACAGTCCTTCCTAAACCTGCTTCTCAAAAAGTGTTTCTTGTAAATATAGTCTCAGGAAAAAGTACTGCCCTGTCCAAATATCTGTCCAATTTTCGTAAGACATGATTTTCTATTCACTGCCATCCTGTCCAAGCACTCCAGTTTCCCACCTTATAAATTTTTTATCTGGGTTCTGTCAAAAAATGCTTCACCTGGGTGAAGCAGCACATGTCATGAGCAGAGCCAGGATTTCAGCCTTTATGTGATAGTCTGCTAGAAAGAGACTTCTCCCATGGCTACATAATCTACTGAAGAGCAAACACTGCCTGTGACTGTGCACAGTCCTCTGTAAATCATGAGCACATACATACAGCTTTCCAAACAGCTTTGGGGCAAGAAAACTGCTTTCTACTTCAGATTAAAGATCATGAAAATTCGGTAATCAAATAAAATATTAAGTGGACAAGTCAAAAAAGTCATCTTTACTTCTCATTAAGAAATTGTGGGCACAAAAGCATAATGGAAGGGAAACATTACAGAGTTCTAATATTGGGAATTTTTTCACACTACTAAAGCTAGCGGGAATTTCTTTCTGAAGAAAAGAAGAATTCTGTTTCCATAGTAACTCCATGCTAGGGCCCCCTTACAGTCCAAATTTAGCAGAATTATATGTGCGAGTTTATTCAGCATACTACTGTGCACTTGAGGCTATGATGAAACCACTAACCGCATTGCATTTGGGATGTCAGGTTGAATTTGAACGGGGACTGACAATATTTTGAGCAAGTCCAAGTATAACCCCAAAAAGTAACAGCATGCCTGAAAGACAAGGGAGAAGTTATAGGTGATAACAAGGCATAAACTACCAGCTTGATAATGACTTGAAATATCAAAAAATCCTAGAATTGTTTAGGTTGGAAAAATCCTTTAAGATTAAGTCCAACTATTAACCTAATATTGCCTACACTAAACCATGTCTCTGAGCACCACATCCACATGTCTTTTAAAAACCTCCAGGGATGGTGACTCCATCACTTCCCTGGGCAGCCTGTTCCAATGCTTAACAACCCTTTTGATTAAGAAATTTTCCCTGATGTCCAATCTAAATCTCCTTCCAGGTAGGGAGCGATAGGGTCTCCTCTCAGCCTTCTTTTCCCCAGGATAAACAACCCCAATTCCCTCAGCCACTCCTCAGAAGACTTTTTCTTAAGTCCCTTCATCAGCTAAATTGCCTTTCTCTGGACCTGCTCCAGCACCTCAGTGTCTTTCCTGTAGTGAGGGACCCAGAACTGAACTTAGTGTTTGAGGTGCTATGAAATGGCTTAGTATTTAAAAATGAAACATTTTTATCCCAGTCCTGACAGCAATTTATCGCTTCTATGAAACAAGGCATGTCAGTGATGGTTCTTTCCTTGTACTCTACAGGCTGGCAGTACATAGGGGCTGTCTGGCTTTATTCAGAAAAGAGGTCATGTAATCTGTCCACAGTGAGATATTTTACTGCAACGTTTTGAGCAATGGTAAGTGATATATGAGGACAATACATTTGAGTCTATAGAGAAATCTCTGCACCTTACCTGGCAATGCTTTATTTTTGGTTTTGAAATGGCTAAAACCCAAACAGCCTGACAAACCAAAGTCCCAGTTGGTGAACCAATGCATTTATTGTCCTTAAAAAAAAAATGGAGGAGGGTATGGTAGCTCTGAAATGCATCAGTGCTCGAGTAGAGGCAAAGTGAAGTTCAGGGGGCAAGAAAATGCAGGTAAGAGCAGAGGTACCTTAATGCTGATGGGGATCATTAGAAAGATGGAAAGTGCTGGTGTGGAGTTGTAACATCAAGTCCTCAAAGCACTGCTTGGGCTTGGTAACGACTATATGAGCTGTAAGCTCAACACATTTGGCTGGAACTGATAAGTAGTGTTTTCCCCTGTTCTCAGTAGTGCTCAACCACATTTCATACAGACTAAACCACATTACATACAGACTATTGCCAGCTCTGAGGTGTTAACGGTAATGAAATACTGAAAAAAAAAGTGTTACCATTTTATCACTGTGTCAGGTATTTGAGAAACCATCAGCATACTGGGACATCTAAGTGTGGTGTGTGACAAATACCTCTTTGCACCAGAGGGAAGAAGTACTTTAAAATAGACACCTTCACTGAGTTGTTGTTTTTTAACATCATCTATTCAATTTCTGGATCAAATCTGTAAATGTTCCTCTTTTGTCTCATCACAGCATCATTTTGCTACACATTTTGTCCAATGCTGTCGTGATTTGTCTCTGCTCCAAAGCTGATGAGGGAGAAAATTACCATCATAACCTTGAACATCAGCTGAGCAAAAGCCTGGTTTTTGAGCTAAGGGAAGAAAAATCCATTAATTATTAGTAAATTGCTGACTTCTGGATCTATATATGTAGGAAGCAATTATATACAATAAGCCAATGTATTAACACAAATCTCAGCTAATGCACAGTTACAGAAAGAGCAAAATGTCTTGGGGGGGTGTAAGTATGTCAAGAAAGTGAGATCACTTGCTTATACTAACAAGCTTTATGTTTGCTTCAGTATCAAAATTTCAATTGGCATTTGCAGGAGATAAAAGGAAAGTAAACATACTTTAGCTGTTCGTCTTTCAGGTGATTCCTAAAAAACCTGAAAAGACAACTAAACAATAAATTGAAGATCTGTTTAATACTTTTACCTTCGTCAGAAAGACAAATTAAGGTACTTAAGCATCTGTCTCTTGGGAAACTGCAGAAGCTGCTGAGAAAACTAATTGGCTGATTATACTTTGCATATAACTATTAAATATTAATAAGGGTAATATTTTGTGACGTTTCACCAGGAGTGACTGTATAGCAACTATCTAAACGCTTTGTCCGGAAACAAGATGCAATGCAAAATGCTATGTCCAGCTAAGCACTGGTGCAATCTCTTGTAATTCCGGCCTGTCAGGTCCAGCAAAGGCCCTAGGGAGAAAGACGAAAAAAAGGATCCAACCTCCCTCTTGTTTTGCCTCCTACCCATGCCCAGCAGCTCTGACTCAGTTTATTGAACCGCTCAGGGCAATGTGAGCAGTGCTGGCACTGTAGCCTGATGGTGGTATTAATAATTTCTCCATGTCCAAACCCGCCCAGGGTGGCCTGTCTGCCTAATTCCCATCACAGCTTGGAAAACAGCAACAGGGGATGCAGTGCAGACCCTGGGTGCCAGCTGCCTGGGTGCCTGGCAGCTTGTCCCACTCTTGGCACGTAACATACAGAGAGAAGCTCCAAGCCTACTTTTTCCCCTTCATGTAGATGTTTTGTTTCTCCTTACAGAGCAGAATGAAGAAGATGTGTCTTGGCACTTGCTGAGGATTTTTAAGGGTCAAAGCGTTTTGTGGGTTATATGCAATATGTATCTTGACCACTCAGTCCAAATATATGCTTTCCAGCTAACTCAGGCTTAAAAATGTCTAAAAAAGGATTTATATCTAAAGTTCAGGCTAATTGTGCCACAAAAAGCATCCCTTACAGGCAGTTAGTAAAAAGATTGACTCTGATAACACAGGCTGATCTGTTTTCTGTTTGTGTCCTTCCCACCCAGCGTAACCAGACAGAAGGAAGTTCCAGAAACTCCACAGTGTTCCACATTGCAGAGGTTCATTCCCCTGAAAGAGATGACTTCCAGGCTTCACACATTGAGGCAGATGCCACCACGTTACCAAGCTGGAACCCAGCACCTCTCCAAGACCACCAAGATTCCCTGCAGGAAAAGGGGCTCTACATCATCAGCAGCGACAGGCAGCCAAGCATGAGATAGCCTGTCACTGCTGAGAAACCTGTGCAGAGCAAAACAAGTATTACGTGAACAATAAGAGCTATGTTTCCAAAGGTGTTTAATGAAAGCTTTTACCAGTGCACGCCTTTCGTTTTCCATGTAGTTCTGCCACCTGAACTGATGATACGGTAGCAAGTAAGTGACCCAATAAATCAAACAGCCATCTGCACGGTCAACTTAAAGAAAACCTTGTAGTATTGCCAGGGTGAAAACAGCAATGTAGAGTTTTCTTCTTCCTTCAACTAGTGGAAAATCTAAGCGGTTTGCAGTGTTAAATGCACAGGAATTCTGGTTGACAAGTGAAAATCTCTTCCTGCCAGTGTCCTTGTGACTAAAAATTGGCATAAATGAACATGTAACTGCAGAAGTTTGTTTGGTTTTTTTTACATAAAAGAAAACAGAAACATAATAAAAAAGGGTTAGGCATTTGAAAAGGAAGGTCGGAAAAAAATAAACATAAAAAAACCTCAACTCTTTACAACTCCTTGAAGGGAGGTTTTATTCAGGTGGGGTCAGGCTCTTCTCCTGAGCAACCAGTGACAGGACGAGAGGGCACAGCCTGAAACTGCATCAGGGGAGGTTTAGGTTGGATCTCAGGAAATACTTCCTCACGGAGAGGGTGATCAAGCACTGGGATGCACTGCCCAGGGAAGTTGTGGAGTCACTGTCCCTGGAGGTGGAGAAGCTGGATGTGGCACTTAGTGCCGTGGTCTGGCCCACGTGGTGGTGTTGGGTCATAGGCTGGACTTGATGATCTCAGAGGGCTTTTCCAGCCTCAACAATTCTGTGAAGATACTGTCTGAAATACATTTCGTTTTCCATCCAGTCTTGCCCCACAGCATATGAACAAGTCTTATTGCTCTCTACAGCTCCCTGAGGAAGTGTAGAGGGAGGTGCTGGTATCTTCCCCCTGGTATCCAGGGGCAGAACACATGGCAAGGGTTCAAAGCTGCACCAGAGAAGATTCATACTGGATATTAGGAATCATTTGTTTACTGAGAGGCGGGTCAAACACTGGAACAGGCTTCCTAGAGAGGTGATCGATACCCAGACATTTGGCCAATGCTCTAACAACATACTTTAACTTGGTCAGCCCTGAACTGGTCAGGCAGTTGGACTAGATGATCTTTATAGGCCCCTTTCAACCAAAATTAAATTCTATTCTATTCTATTCTATTCTATTCTATTCTATTCTATTCTATTCTATTCTATTATATTCTTATTGGTTAGTCATTTTTGACATCTGCCTTGGCCTTCTGGATATTGCCTCATAGCTCCCACTTCTCTGGGGTGAATATTTTCTTTTTCAAATTCAGCTTCTACCAAAGCATTTACAAAAGAGATAATGCTCACAGAACTCATTCAGAAAAGAAGTTCCTGAGAATTTGTTCTACCCTTCTCATCTGCACCACGTATTTGCTTCCTTTCTCTCTTCCAGCACGGCCACAGCACAACAGCACACACATATGCATGTCCATCGTGCTGTTAGAAATCAGAAGTTGGCACCTACTTGCAAAGTGCATTGTAATACAAATTGCTACCCACATGTAAAAAATTCTGTAAAATATTCAGTCAAAAAATATGTACCCATTCAGTATTCCACAGGCTACTGCCTGTGAGCAGCTGCATCCGATGAGAATAGTGCATTTCTATTTGTGAGTCTCTTGATGGAAGCAAATATGCAAGCACCAAGTGTGCACAGGACTAAGATGCTTCTAGGAAGGATCAGACCCACCACTCCTGTGTAGACCATCTGTGTATCTGTGAACTCATGCTGACAGATCGACAAATGTGTGTTTCAAATAATTTGCCTTTCTAGGATTTTCACGAGTGGCTGCATATATTTAATTGTCCAGATTTTTCTTTCAGAAAATAATTAACGAGTGTATATTCATCTGTAACACAGAGAGAATCAGCTATTAATAGAGTCTACGAAAAAGCACATTTCAACAGAAGAATCACATTTAACATTGTGCAGATTTACTTTTTTCTCTGTTATACTTGTGAGAGGCCACAACATCAAAATGAGTGTGGTCAAAGGTTATTGGTGTTACTGTGAGATTAGTTTACACTGTGGATTTTTAGTAAGTGGGGGTAATCTTCTCCAGAAGATAATACAGCTTTTGTAATAGAGAAAAATCAAGAATTTTCTTCTTTCAGCCAGACAGGGTACCAGAACCTCTCTGTGAAAATGAACACAGCAAAACAACTAAACATGTGAGGAAGAAGACTATATTCCCTAGCTCATGAACGAAGATCTAGGAATCTGCAAAATGTGTTAGCCAGTCTTGATTTACCCTACAGTGCCTGCCCTATCTTAAACTTTGCTTCATAATGGCCCTTTAAGGCCAGGTGGTTTGTAAAGCCATTTACTCTTTTCATGTATTGAAGATGGCAGATAAGGAAGGAAAAAACATTTAAGCTAGTCTTCAAAAAAAATTACTCATGGAGATAGTTGATATTTTCAATAAGAAAGGCAGCAGAGACCATAAAAGACCCTGTGTCAAGAGTTTGTTTTCATGGTGCAAAACATTCCTACACTCTAGCTGGCTCAAAGATGCTGGGGATTTTTATTTGCTTCAGACTGAATGACTGAATAAGAGCTCCGGAGACTCATCCTGCATGGAGAGAAATTACTTGTACAAAGATGTAGCTTTGAGAAGTGAGGCACGATGTGCCAGGATGGACTAGGACACCTTCCCTGTTGAGTCATTCCTTTCTCTGAAGATCCCCTCTATATGTATAATCACTACATCCCTCATGGTAACAGGATCTGGAGACCTCTCTCACCATGAGGAAAAGAAGGAAGAGGACAGCATAGGTAAGAAGGCACCCATCACCACCTAGTTGGCATGTAGATAGAATCACAGAACCACAAAATCATAGATCATTGAATTTTTTAGGTTGGAAAATACTTTTAAGATAATCAAGTCCAACCGTTAACCTCGCAATGCCAGGCCCACCACTAAAACATGTCCCTCAGTATCACGTCTACATATATTTTAAATACCTCCAGCGATGATGACTCCACCACTTCCCTGGGCAGCCTGTTCCAATGCTTACTAACCCAAAGCAGATGTAGCACAGCAAGTGAAGAACAAAACTTCAATTCCCAGAGTGGTTGGAAATCCATGCCAACGTATTGGATGCATCTAGAAAGGAAACTTAGGAAGTGACAAGTGAGAATTGCAGGTAGAGTGGTGTCAGATGAATTGGTACTTGAGAACTATGACTACAAGGTTTGATTTGTTTCATGGGACACTGAAAGCTAAGGTAGACCAGTTTCATAGTTACATTGCACGGCAAGATAAAGGAAACTCACTAACAGAAGGACTGTAGATAATTTATTAGGCAAAAGAGAATGGGGATGTGCTTTGATTTTGCAGAAATAAGTCCCAGTTACGCACATATTTGGTTGGAGAAAACGCAGAAAAGATGTAGTTATTGATGTTATTAATAATAAAAGAACCTGGGTCCAGTCCAAGTCCTCAGACTAAAAAAGCAGTGCACGCTGTGAATTGTGATGCCCTAGTTAAGGAATTATGTATATAACGCTTAGCACAGTGATGTTATGTGTCATATATGCCCCCAGCTGGAGCCCAGCAGGAACAGGGGGGTCATCAACTGACCCCTGCAGTGCAACACCTTGTCTCTTGGGCTCCCTCTAAGTCTCTCACCTGGTACAAAGGGAGTGCAAATGCAGCTGGGAGGCAAAGGGGACGGTGAATGTTTGTTCAGTCACACATGTAACAAGTCTCCCTGTACTTAGCACTGGTGAGGCTTTACCTCAACTACTGGGTTCAGGTTTGGGGTCCTCACTATAAGAAAGACATTGATGTGCTGGAGTGTGTCCAGAGAAGGGCAATAAAGCTGGTGAAGTGTCTCAAGAGCAAGTCTTCTGAGCAGAGGCGAGGGACACGGGATTGTTCAGCCTGGAGAAAAGAAGGCTTTCTACAACTACCTGAAAGGAGGTTTTAGCGGGGTCAGTCTCTTCTCCCAGGTGACAAGTGATAGGACAAGAGGAAGAGTTGCTCTGGATATATCGCTTCACAAGTGTACTAAAGAACATTGGTCACATCGTCTGTCAGTTATGAGGCCAAAGCTATTCATGAGTCAATTAAGTCCCCTGATAATGCCAGTACTACTACACTTACTGAAGGATTTTTTTTCAGCAGATGACCATGGCAAAGTACAAATTATCATGGAACAGTTGTAAATGTGAAAGGATAGTAGGCTATTAAAACACAGGAAAGAACTTGCTTGGGAATTGGTTTCATAGCAAATAGGAAAAAGATCAGAGAAATAGTTGGAAGGAAGGACAGTCCAGAAATGACTAATAGATAATTGTTAGCTGTGGAGACCAGGGACCCTAAGTCTCTGGAGAATAAGGGCAAGCAAAGTAAGGGTCTAGTAAAAGCAAATCCTAGGTCAGAAAGAGAACTTACTGCAGTCTCCCTAGCTATTGAGAGGGAAGAGCTCAGGACAAAACAAGAAATGTGGAGCCCCAAGCTTGAGAGAAAAATACAATGTCTGCTCAAAGGAGATAGTGGCAAGAAATAGTGAGCCTCAAAAATGGCTATGAAATCCAGAATCTAGAAAAGGACCTAATGAATCTGACCACAGGATACACGCTCAGCAGAACAAGATATATCTTCTGAGCCTTTTGCTAACATTACCTGTATTATACTCCTGAGAAATTAGCAAGTACAGCCTTCCACAGTAAGCAGAGAAATTAAATAACTTCCCAAGGTAAGTGTCCGACAACAGAGCAGGGATTCAGGAAGCTCCTAGCTCTGTGTCCTGTGATCAGTTTAACTAATTATTCACTTTCTCATGCAATAACTGCAGAGGGGAAAAAAAAGAAAAAAAGTCTTGGCATTCAGCTAAATTTTCAAATACTACATCTGCTTAAAAAAAAAGATTAAATGCAATAGAAGAAGGCAAAAGTCTACTGAAAACACAGGAGGAAAAGAGATCGATATTTGGCATCATCAATTCTATTGATTTTACATCAAGCAAAATGATTTTGAAAAACTGATAGCAATATCTTCTTCTTGCCTGGTAAGCACCCAAGTCTTAATTCTTAGTAATAAAGTGATGAGCTTCATGTACTACATAAATATAGCCAGAGCATTTTTCAATGGACTTGAATGTCAAACTTTTACTCCAGAGAAGCATGTTCTTACATTTAAAGCTACTACTCATCTACTTCATTTGGAAACTGAGGTTCCTTTTGGGCTACTAAATTACTGTGGGACAGATTTACTTAGACATATTGTAAAGAGCTTGATGGTTGAATAGAAATAGTTGAGCAAAGAGCTATGTATGGAAAATACTCCTCGGTCTTCTATAGTTTTATACCACTACAGTAGGAGTCCAATTTTTTTTCAATATTTGAATAAAATTATTAGAGCTTAAGTGATTCTTTCTTCTCTGTTCCTATGTATCACACTACAAGTGGGGAATTGTGATTTATTTGATTGTCTCCCAGGTAGAACTGGAGAGCAGGAATGTTCAGCAGAGTCTTGATCAATGAAGAGAAGCTCATGTTTCTGATTGGTCTTCTCTCACCATTCCTGTACTATAAAGCCACATTTACATTTAAAGCTATATCAGATAATGTGATTCTTACAAAATCTGACTACTAATGTAATAAAAGCAAGCTAAATCCATGTGGATACTAAGAACTGATGGAAAAATCTAGCCTTAAAGCTTGCAGAAGACTAAGATAGGTGTGTTTGTAAAGGAGACAAAATAAAAATTAAGTCAATCTTGTAAACATCTAGTATATATCACAGTCAACAACCTTTCCAGACTCTTCTAACAGGTAGCTATGAAGCAAAAATAGTCCTAAAAGAATAGATAACAGATGAATACATGTGTCAATTATGAAGGCAATATTTTTTTCTTAACTCTCAAAAAAAAAAAAGATATTTAAAAATAATGTACAAATGTCTCATTTTTGCAAATTTACTAAAGCATCTTTTGTGTATAAACTACTGTAGCTCGTTTAAATGGTATAAAAGGAAATCATTACATAGAGAGCATTTATGGCACAGCAAAAACTTGAGTCTTAACCAAAGCTCAAATTAACAGAAGCACAAGTATAAGAAACTTCTCTTTTGTTTACCAAAGAAATTGATTGTCCCCAAAGGAAGGCTGGAATTGGACATACATGACCTTTCCCGTCACACTCCCCAGATCCCTAGTACACTCTATGCACATCACTCCCACAATGTTCCTGTGACCTAAAAGAATAACCTGTGTACAAACCCTGAGGAACAAATACGCTGGACTAATTCATCTCCAAATGGCCATTGATTAAGCATCTACATAAAACACTGACTGATTTAAGAGCGATCGACAATCACGGATAGCAACTTTGTATTCCTTCATTTTATGGGTTTTAAGAAATACTCCTCTACCACATTTTTTTGCACAGATACTATCAGAAAGACAACTTGCAGACCTGTTTTGTCCCAGAAGTTACCTGTATGTGGGTATATCGCATAAGGAACCAAACAGGTGCTGTGGTACAGCTGTAGAAAAGGTGCTGACATGTAAACAGTGAGCCTGGGAGCACAAAAGATGCACAAGGGTATCATGAGAACATGACCAAGGTAACGTCAGAAATTTTTTTCCTTGAGATACTGAATTGTAGAGATCAGTTAGGTGAAGTTGGGACCGTGTTTCTCTACTTATGGTTGCAGTATTCCCAGGGAGATACAAAACAAGTGTCTTCAAGCAATCTGTATTTGCCCACATAAGAGTCATTTTACACTCCTGAGCACTCTAAGAAAAAGATGACAGAAAAAATCAGAGAGAACACCTGGAAGAACAAGAAACAATATTATTTCAGAGGACATGAAGAAAAACTGAAAACCCTTAGGGTTATGTGTTTATATCTGTTTTGACTCCAGAAGCATTACTATAGAATGTATTTTGCCCCGCCAAGTGTAACGAGTGACAGTGTTGTACTGATGTACAGATATTTAGTCACCACGTTCAGGTCTGTAAAATGACACTCTACACCCAGTCTCTGGTTTGCATGTCTTAATGCCAGTGTGTGCACACAGAGAGGGAGAAAATTCCAGAGACTGCTATTAGTTTCATTTCCTCTTAGAGAGTAATTGGAGGGAAGGGGCACAGACGCTCTTTTGTGTATTCAGCCCAACCAGACTGAACGAGACACAATTTGGTGCAAGCTCTTTCAGTACTGCTTGCTTAATTCCCCCTACACAAAAGATTAATTCTTGACATTGGAGAGCGGCTGGACTCCTACTTTCGGGAGTGACTTGAGTGACAAGGAAAGTGGCCGCTGAAGGTGACTTTCCCTTGAAAAGTGAATGAGTCTCACCCTCTAATAGCAGAGAAAAAAAAAAACCCAAAACATTATATGCTGCTTATTTTTCTTTCCCAGCATCACAGAATATTTGATCTTATCAGCTTCCCAGAGACATCGTCAGGCATCTTATTGGCACCAGCTCTCAGAAGAGATAAAAACATATCCCATTCCTGCACGATGTCCCACACCACCACATAAGCTCAGCACCTCCGAGTGTCTCAATCTCTCTGCAACAGGAAATACGCTAAGAAGCATTATCAACAGGGAAGAGGATCACAAGCTTTAAAGCATGCTTAAACAGAATAACAATTCCTCAAAGATACTAGATTACATGAATATTCATCAGAGATTACACCCAGTGTAAACTCAGATTCACATAAATTATAGCGAAAAGGAGCCTGGCCTGGGACTGTCTATCTTTTCTTGAAACAGAAAAGCAACCACGCTTACGAAAAGGAAACTCAAAGATGAGCAAGAGAGTAAAGAAAAATTAGGAGAAAAAGGCAGGAAACCCTTGTGAGTTAAAAGTGGGATGCACATGGTAACTGCAGAAGATCTGCTGGGTATGACTTGTGGTCACACTAAGTTTTTAAAAGAGCATGACACTATGATGACCAACACAACAAGGTCATTAATCACAAAAATTACTTCTTCAGCAATAGTTTTCATCAAGGTGATCTACGGAGTTCACTTTCCTTTATGTTTACTTCACCACTATGACCCAAAAATGACTGTCTCCTTTCAGATATCCCCAATTTTTCACAGGTCATTAAACATTGTCGCAATGCAAAATCTTATTTGCAGTTCTTTAATTGCCATGCAATCCCAATATAATTCATTATCCTGCTGTATATACTTTTTATTTTATTTTCAAAATATTCTAGGGTTCTAAAGAGAAAAGCAAGTGATTAACGACTCCCACAAGCTCATATTACTTAGGCATAATTTAAACTCAACATTGGAATCATGAACCCCAGGCTTCTATTGAGAGCAAGCTGCTGCTTGCTCTGGGATTTTAGGGAAGTGAAAGCTCGTGTTTTGCTTTCCGCATCTTTGAAAGAGATATTTCCTTTATCCCTTCATTTTAACCCTGGAGGTTTGAAAGGACTCACCCTTCAGTGTCAAACTTTGCTACAATTATTCATGCTCTACTTTGGTATCATTTAGATGGAACACTGGATGGGAGCTTGGAGCTACAGCAGGTGTATGGGTGTGATTGTTGACTCACACATTTAACACAAACAGTTGTGAGCTGGTGTAAGTAGACACTTAGCATGGACTTTGAGTCAGGACAAGAAAGTGGAGGCAGTCACTGAGTTCATCCTAGACATTTATTGAATAGACTGTATCGACTGCAAAGAACGTTCATCATCCTGGTTACTTTTTATATTTCCTTGTTCAGTACTTGAACTTTATTCTTCATATAAATTTTCACTATAATACTCTCTTGGTGTCATAGAAACAGCTTTACATCTGCTGATACATTTTAAGAAATGGCAACAAAGCGCACAGAGAGATTCAAGGGGAAAGGGCACGATGGTTCAGACTTGTAAATTTTTATGTTCTAATGGTCAGAAAAAAAATGAATTGTTTCCAATCATATAAGAAGCACAACCCACTAAGCTGTTGTTATTGCAGATGCTGGGGATTTTACATTGACAAAACACTATGTAGATACAGTTCCACTCAGAGACAAAAAGAAAGCATGTAGAAATTAAAGTCTGTATAGGAATGAATACTGTAATGGCAACATTACTCATTTACATTGCTCCATTGAGCTCCATTGGTAAATTCCTGCAATAAACTTACAGTAGCTGATGATAGGTTTTCAGTATATTGAAACTGTTGCATGTGTAGTTTTCTGCTTAGAAATAAAACTAGTTCATGTTTGTGGTAAATGTGCAGCTATAATATATACACTGATTGATTTTGTTTATCTTTCCAAATGCAGATGTACTGCACGATTTTCTAAGTCACCATAACTGTTGGGACAGTGACCATTTCAGTAGGCAGAGATGCTATTACTGCATAATAACATCAAAATGTCCTTTCATTACATCACAACATTTGTTGACGACTCTGTGTCACTGCTGCTCAGATTTCTCACCCAGACATGCTGCACTGTGACAGGTAAAACCGCAAAGCAATGCCAGACCACCTTTATTACCATCTCATCATTTCACTAATTTAATTTCACTCTGTAGTGCTTCTATTTCTTCCTACCAGATAACAGAAAGGAGGAATAGCATTTTGTTTTCCCTTTGCTGACTTCAGGAGGGAGTTTCTTCAGATATGCCCTAGATCCTAATCATTCCCCCTAAAAACTGCAATTTATCACAGAGAGATAAATGTGCAAGCACCACAGGGGGCATGATAGCCCATGTTCTCTCTTCCTGAATTCTGTTGGAAAGGGAACTGCAAGCAGATCCAGGTAGGTTGAGAAAGTTATATGTAAGATAAGAGTCACGGGCAACTCAGAGGTCCTACTGAACTCTGTAGGACTTTGGGGCACAGATTAAAATGCCTTCACACCCTTGGGTATGTCATTTTGAGCACAGTGAAATCACTCTAGACAGCTTCAGGGCAGAACTACTGTGAGTCAGAAGACAAGAAGCCATGCTGTTAGGTCCAGAATGACCATGCAGTTAAGCAACTATTCTTCAGTCTTCCTCCACTACATCAGAGCTAAACTCACTTAGGAGGAACGAATAAACTCGAAGGAATGACAGCAATTCACTGCAGTGGGACAAGCTTCACTTTCAATTAAACCTCTGTAACATCTATGAGCTTCTGAAGACTTGATGGAGAGAAAAGCTGCATTAGCACACCTCTTCTAATGGTCTCCTTTCACTCGTATTTTCTGCACTTTCATGTGACCAGTGCACTGTTATTTGTATGTGAATAACAGCAATAATCAGGAATGATTTTCAGTCCAGCTCAGTAAGTGCATACAAAAGCAATGTGAACCTTTCATCTTTGCCTATGTCTTAAGTATAAAATTAGGAGGTCTAAGAAGTTGATTTCATTGCTGGAATAGCCTTATGAAAAGTTGTCTCATGATGAGTGTTATTTAGACCAAAAAACACTACGAAAAAAGCTTCAGAACAAGGCATTGCAATCTGAAGTCCCAATAGCTGCAAAGAGGTAGTGAAAAGTAGAAAGCATAAGAAAGAGGTAAGTGCAAGATGACTTTAAAGCCAAGTAAAAGAAGGTCTTCCTCAAACCAAAAATTCAGCAGCAGCTTATACCAACCAGATTTTCAGTCCACTGACTTAAAAGCTACCCTTGCAGATCCTCTCAGAGAGATGCAGTCACAAACCAGCAATCTAATGGAATTAACTAAGAAAAGTGGCAAAACTATTCCTATCAGGCTTCTGGGACACAAAAAGAACAAAGACTTAACCAAACAGACACACTGGAAATTTGACTTCCCCAGCTACCGCTGTCCTGGGGTCAAAGATCCTTAAATCATAGAATCATAGAATCATAGAATCATAGAATGTTAGGGATTGGAAGGGACCTCGAAAGATCATCAAGTCCAATCCCCCTGCCAGAGCAGGAATGCCTAGACTATGCCACACAGGAACGTCTCCAGGCAGGTCTTGAATGTCTCCAGAGAAGGAGACTCCACAGCCTCTCTGGGCAGCCTGTTCCAGGGCTCTGTCACCCTCACTGAGAAGAAGTTTCTTCTCGAGTTTAAGCGGAACCTCTTATGTTGCAGTTTCAGCCCATTACCCCTTGTCCTATCAGTGGTTGTCACCGAGAAGAGCCTGGCTCCATCCTCGTGACACTCACCCTTGATATATTTGCAAATCCTGCCAAGAAGGAATACCTACACCTCACATCCTAGTGAAGAATATACCACGTATGAACTGTATTTTTTTTAAAGTTGTATGATCTCAAAAATCACTGATGAACACAATACATAAGCAACCAACCAGTCCCAAAAGTAATGATCACGTAAGTAGAAAACAAGACGAAAACACACACTGTCATGCCCCTCTCCTCCCCATTGAAACACTGCAGATGTGAATGGTTTGGAACAGTGTGATGACCTATAGACAGCAGCAGATGAGGATGCATGAAGAAACAACTAATTGGAATACAAGTACTTACATTAAGAAGACATCACAATGAGACTGCACAAGAGGAACACCAGTATCCTGATCAAGAGATATAATGAGAGACAATAAGCAGGAATATGTCAATAGAGGGCAGAATTAGAGGATCGCTGCAAGAGAGAATGTAAAGAGATTTTGTTTCACTCGTACTATTTACAAGAACTCACCCCAAAACATCAACACGCCAAACTGTGATATCACCAATGCAGTAGATGGTAATATATTGATGAGACATGAAGGCACCAAAATTCTTTCAGAAACTGAACATCAGTCAACACGGAGCAATCTGAGCTACAAATTAAATGATACAGTTATTTAGGTTGGAAATGGAATCAAGAAGGATTGTTCTCTCTTGCAATAGTTTTTCTTTCAACAGTTCCACTAAAATGGGAACGGAAAAAATGCTGTGATGATAAAGGTGTAGGTGTGGGTCATGCTAATACAACAGAAACTTTCAGTAAGAGCTACACAGCTGTTACACGGTATGCAGCATTGCAGGAAGGAGCACTATTACACCGGTTTGAATTTAAATCCTCTAGGTTAAAATTAAGGTCTACAATAATAACTGACCTCTATCATGATAAGTTTCAGAGCCCCATTTGATGATATTGATTGACAAGTGCTGAAAAACACTATTAGCACTCAGAAAGCTCTACTCACAAAGACTGATAAAACTTGATAGGATCAAGCATATTTAATAAAAACACTAAAAACCATAATGTGGGGTGTCCCTGAACCTCAGGCTGAATTGCCTTTAACAAGGGTGAGAATTCTAACAGTTCTCACATTTCGATAGGATAAAAGACTGAAGATAGTAAAATTTTATTAAATTTAGCATTATCAGCAATTGCAACATATATTTATAAAATGGAAAACAGTCCTTCAGACAGGCAAGACAAAAGGAAATGCTAAAATGGAAGTTTGCCTCCTTCACAGACTGGTGATGAAAAACCATAATGATATATAGGAAAGTAAAACAAAACCTATGGAGATGACCTGTGTATTGGTTGTGAAGATGTTGTCCATGTCCTGCTAGAAAAAGCGAAAGACTGACATCAATACTCTGGTATGGGGAACTATGCAAGTTGTTCTTTAGTGCTAAACCAACCCCAGTGTATCATTTTATTCTTTTCCAAAAACAAGGGAAACAGAGGATGACAGGTTTACGATAAGGTTTTCATTGTGCCTTTTGATTCCACTTAATCACTGGCAATTTTACAACATTTCCTTAAGTGCAGGTGTAAAATCAAATTTAGCTCCAAATTACTAGGTAGCCAGCACCAGTGAATTCATTGAGCATGAGTCATAGCATGCCTTGAACAGGTTATTATTCTTGCATTTAAAAAAGAATCAGCAGCCTTAATTCTTGGTTGTCTTACACCAAGAATAATTATTTATACCAGAGTAGAGTGGGGGTCAAGCGCCTTGACACCCAGCATTAAGATTTATCATCCATTTACTCCTAAACATCTATGCAAGGTTCAGTGCAACAGAAAATTGGCTCCAATGACTTCATAATTGCCAAAGTCAATGATTTGACTCTTGCCAGAAAAAGCAGATATTAACCCCAAAACCAGCCCAGCCCAGTACCTAATTCCCCACATCCCCACTCTGTTTCCTTGGCAGCACAGGGCTAAGCATGCTGCTGGAGGGCCTCCCACCCACTCCTGCCCATCAGCGCTTCCCTGCCCTGCCGACACTCAGTAAGTTGGTGCTGACTGCTCCCAGGCTATATTACTCTGTAAGAGTTTGGTAGGGATTAGGAAGCCAGAAGCTTTGGGACGTCACCTCCTGTCTCGTGCCTTCTGGAAGCAGAAAGCTGGGAGGCCCCAGAAGCAAAGGGATGTTGAGGAGGCAACCAGACCTTCCTGCAGTTTGTGCACTGGCTGGCTGTACCCTGTGGCAAGCAAGGGAACAATATACATCTATAGATATAAGCCCAAATAAAGAGATGAAGGTATTTCTGCTTGCTTGCTTTAACAGCTAAGATTAGGAGTCTGTCGAGCTGAGGGCATGGAGGCAATACTGACAGAGACTTCGTTTCACTTCCTCCTTCCACTTCTCAACACTTAACACAGATATGCCCAGGGTCTGACCTTCCTTATGAAGCCCTGACATGGTAACATGGCCATTTAACCATAGCCCCTGAGTAGAATGTCTGAAACGTATTTTCCAGATGCAGCCGGTCTCACTATTTCTTTGGCTTTGGGAAAAGCAATTTATCTCTCCAGGCAAGGCTGACACCATACCTCATGAATGGGGTCTCTGTTTAATGTTCTCACTCACCAGCAGCCCCTTGGTGGGCTGACATTAAATTAAGAAGAACTAGGAACAGGACTAAAAAGCTGTTCAGTCTGCAGTCAATGTTTAGCATTTAAGACTGGAAGAAGCCAGATCCTATAAGTGCTCATGCATCCAGGACATAATTAGTAGAGCTTTAGGAAGCAAAAAAAAAAAAAAAAAAAAAAAAGAGAAATAAAAAACCTGCACAGGAAAAAAAACTGCATGGACATCATCATCCTGTTACTGGGGTGGGGTAGAAAATTGAGGAACAGGTTCAAACAAATTGCCAGATAGCTGGCCTTTTCTCACTACCATGTTAAAGGTAAAAGATAACACATGTGCATTTTAAAAATCCATCTCTGTGTCAAGAGTTTCATCTTTTGCATCTCCTTACTAAGTAATGAGGCAGATTGACAACAAATCTTCTGAATAAATTGTCATGGTTAACATCAACACAAGCTGGGGATTCGGCTTAAACACTGATGCCCTTTCCCAGCTTGTATCACAGCAATGTCGTATCTTCTGCACTGCACATCCAAGTTCCCAATATACTTAGCAGTACCCCTAAGCAATATGTGCACTACAGATATTGCATTCCGCCATCTCCGATGTCATCTCCAGGCTGCCAAGCAACTCATTGCTAGAAGTAAATTCATATTCCTTCCATCTGTCTCTGTCTGTGCTTATGAAAGTCATTAATTTCAGCCATTCACCTTCCCTTATTTTATAAAAAGCAGTACAAACCTGGCAAAAGGCAAATCTGATAAGAGCCCAAGAGAAAAAGAGACAGCACAGAAGAGCACGAGAGACGAAAAGGGAAACAAATGTATTTGCAAACAGAAAATTGTCCTATGAACTGATGATGCAAAATGCTACAGTCGAGCTGCTTCCTCTTTATCTATATATATAAGGCCTTGGGACTCTCATTGTTACCAACATAAGCTCACACTGGGCAAACCAGGGTACTAGTTAGCTATTCAGACTTTTCTATTATAATTCCACAAACTTCAAAATCTTCCTTACAGTTTATTCAATCAAAAGGATTGCTTATCTTTTCCTAAATTTAAGAAAAAAAGACGTTTATTAAAGGAAATCAATTTTGTTGTTTGATAGCTGTGGGTACACAGGCTTGACCATCTGGTAATCCTAGTGTGAAAAGCAATCCAAATCCTTCTCTGTCTTGTCCAAGGTTCAGACATGCCCTACTAGTCAGATGAAGGCTTTCCAGATACGCACTGCTCAGTAACACATTTACAGTTCACACAACAGCAAGCCCCAAATCCTGCCCCAGAGGTAAGCAGGCACTCGGTTCAAGATGCTTTGTTCTGGCTGTCAAGCTGAGAAAACCTCTTTAGCTGACAGATAATTGTTGGCAGGGAAGGATCCACAGCAGATTTTTTTTCTTTTTAAATTATTCTATGGCAGGAAAATTTGAGATAATTGTGTGTTGTACACCTTCCCCCTCCCCCCCCCCCCCCCCCATATTTAAAGGAAAATAAGTCTCTAGAAAGAGTTTCAGCTTCCCATAAAGACCTGTAGCACAGATATTCATGTGAAAAGGCACGTGTTCCTCGTGACTTGACATTTGGAGAGGCAATGCACACAAGTTACTTTATCTAAAGTTCAGAGCAATTCTCTCACCTTTTTGTCACTGAATGGTAACGCCTGCCTTCATCCTTTCTGTTTTCCGCAAAAACCACCAGTATCTTCCACAATTGTTTAGTCTCCTGTGGTCTGTTCATATATCTTTTTACTTCAGGGCTTGCGTTCGATCCTGAACATGACTACTTGACTCTCAGTTGTCTGAACATGCCTACCTGGCTATCGATTGCAAAGCAGAGAAATTGGTGCCTTCTCTGAACTTAAATCTCACAGAGTCACTGTGGATGTCATTGCTCTGAGTTCCGTGGAGCACATGAACCCAAGCTTAGACAAGATAAGCAAAGACAGTACAAACATAGATTATCTAATTGGTGACCTTTGGGGAAAGTAGTGTTAATAATAAAATGCCTGCAATCACAATTCTGTAACTTAAAAAAAACCCTAATGGTTTGAATTAACCTATCATTACTGGAGAAGAAAAAGAGTTTTCTCTGCACAAGTGCTGAACACTGTCCCTATTTTCCTGACTGTTGCTTGCAGGGGTAGGTATAAAGGGAAACAAATCAAAGCAGAAAAGCTGTCCCCAGGTTTTAACTGCAGTTGTTTGAATTACTGTAGGCAAATCACTGAAAAGGTTTAATCCTGTGGCACCAGCCTCAGTGTAGGTGGAAACAAGGAGAACTTTGGCATGGATGCAGTTTAAAGTGTGGGAGCACGCTGTGGATCTCCACTTGATGACTTCAAGGAGGGAAAAATGCCATTTTGGTTCATCCGCTTTCTGGAATCCATGCTGTGAACTCAGTGGCAATACCTGATTTTCTTAATGCATAATAAATTTTAAAAGCAAATTACTTCAATAAAAAAAACATTATACACAGGACCAGCATAACTGTGTGATGTCCTTTATAAGGTGATATCACTTCACTTGCTTTGTTTCATCAACAGATGTTGTCTCTCCGAAAGGAAAACAAGAAATCTCTTTTTACCATGGAGATGATATCTAAAAATGATGACTATTTCAACTATCTGTGTGCGTGTGGGGTTTCAGAGGTGATGGCAAAAGTCCAATCTCTGGAATATATTTTTCTCTACCTTTCCTTAAAATGAACATAGTCTTGTGGTGCACAACTACTTTGCTAAAATGTTGTTTTATTTCTAGAATGCTTTTCTCTGGTGGAATAAAAAAATTAAAAAAATAAAAAGCAATCTCATTAGGCTTTGATTTATGAGAAGGATGCTGTCTCTCTCAGCTCCATTAGTCAGTATGTGGGGTTTCTTCTCCAGTAGCTCCAAGCCTGTGGCAGCCCAGCCCCCCAAAATGCAAACTGAAACTAATCTTCCTTAAATATTTGGATGAAAGATGTAGCAGTTTAGGAACTGCTTCAAGAACAGCGCAGCCTTACATGCAGCCAGAAGCAGAGTACACAGGTAGTGATGTTAGCTGGACTGTCCCTCCATGAGAGGCACCCTGAGAGGCACAGTTGTGGAGTGGCCAGTCCAGCAGGTAGATGGTGCCACCTTCACTTTTCCTCTAGCACCTTGCTACTATGTCTTTTTTTTATTCCTTTATTTCATCAGTGCACTACAGGACTCACCTCCAAAGCCATGACAGGTCCTGAATGTAAGTACTCGTGCTTCTAGTCAAGAACAAATAACCCTGATGGCTTAGTACACATGAAGTTTCTATGTACAGACTGCAACAAAAATACCATAACCACTACAGAGTCCAAATGTCTTCCATCTTTTCCTGCTGAAGATCTGTGTTGGGTTTGCATGGCCAAGTTTTTGGCTACCGGGGTGGCTTCTGTGAGAAGCAGTCAGAAGCTTTCCCCATGTCCAACAGAGCCAATGGCAGCCAGCTCCAACATAGACCTGCCACTGTTCGAGGCTGAGCCCATCAGTGATGGCAGTGGTAACTCCCAGATAACAAGAACGAGGAAAAAACTGTGCAATGGCAACAGCAGCCAGAGAAGAGAGGAATGAGAATATGCGAGAGCAACAACTCTGCAGACACCAAGGTCAGTGAAGAGGAGGGGGAGGAGGTTCTGCAGGCACCAGAGCAGATGCAGATGCAGCCCATGGTGAAGACCATGTGGAGCCAGGCTGTGCTGCCTCCATGGAGGACCATGTTGGATCGGGCAGGTGCACCCAAAGAAGGCTGTGACCCATGGGAATTCTGCACTGGAGAAGAGACCTGGCAGGACCTGTGGACCCATGGAGAGAGAAGCCTACACTGGAGCAGGTTTGCTGGCAGGACCCCAAGGGGAACTCTCACTGGAGCAGCTTGCTCCTGAGGCACTGCACCCTGTGGAAGGGACACACACTGGAGAAGTTCATGAAGAACTATAGCCCATGGGAAGGACTCACACTGGAGAAATTCATGGAGAACTGTCTCTCGTGGAAGTGACCCCACGCTGGAGTAGGGAAACAATGTGAGGAATCATAGAATCATAAAACTGTCAGGGTTGGAAGGAACCTTAAACATCATCTAGTTCCAACACCCCTGCCATGGGCAGGGACAACCCCCACTAGACCAGGTTGCCCAGAGTCCTCTCCCTGAGGAGAAAGGAGCAGCAGAGACAGCATGTGATGAAGTGACCACAACAACCATTCCCCACCTCCCTGCACAGATTGAGGAGGAGATAGATTTTGGTTTATGATTAGGTTTTATTTCTCATTATCATACTATAAATTTGATTGATAATAAATTAAATAATTTTCCCTAAGTTGAGTCTGTTTAGCCTGTGGCGGTAATTGCTATGTGATCTTCCTGTCTTATCCTGTCCTACCCACAAGCTTTTTGCCATATTTCCTCTCTCTTGTGCAGCTGAGGAGAGGAGCGATAGAGAATTTTGATGGGCACTTGGCCTCCAGCCAGGGTCAACTCACCAGAAAACCTTGTTCAATAAGTCTTCCTCTGTCAATTATCACTCAGTGCATTTGTTCTTAGGTTTATATTTTAATGAATTACTGTGAAACTAGTTCTGAAGCCAAATCAAAGTTGCCAAAGTACATTTGTATTTACATGTATCCTAAGACATGCAGCTTCTGGAAAGAATCCTGAAATTTTATAATGGCCATATTAACGACAAGAAATTAGGACCTGCATTACTTAAGAAACCTAAAGTGTTCATTCTCTTTAAAGCTAGAATGGCCTTAGCTGAAAGATCAAGGTGATTAGAGAGTATGTTTCTTCTTTCCAAAAAGTTAGCTATTTAAAAGTTCTAAAGCATAATAGCAAGATTAATAAAATAGTGATTAAAATAATGACAATGATTATAACTATAGTAGCAGGGGGATTGGACTAGATGATCTTTTGAGGTCCCTTCCAATCCCTAGCATACTGTGATACTGTGATACTGTGTAATAGGAATCGAGTCTATTTAGAGTATTAAAATCTCACATCCAGACGCAGTACAAAAGGGGAAAAAAGGCTAAACCTTAGCCAAGAATTCAATTGCCAGTTATTCCATTTCGCAATCTCATTTAGGAGGACAAAGTGTTTGAAAAAGCATTTGGTTATTTTACAGAAGTTACTTTGTAAAAAGGTACCATCTCCTGTTCCTTTTTGAGGGATGTAATATGTTAAATCACTTGCAAAATGAAAAGACACAGGGATAACCATCTATTTCTTGCGAGAGACACAATCACTTGTACAAAATGAATCTAGATTTTTTTCATTAGCTTGTACTAATGAGCAAAGTACATTTCAGATTTCATCCAAAGTATCAGCAAAACCTCACAGGCAGAAGAAAAACTGTTACACATCCTGTAGCTCCTCTTTCCCAGAGATACTGTTTTACACGATTCTTATCCAGTCACTATTCATGAGCTTCCTTCTTGCCACATGGTACCTAGTGTAGACTCATGCTTTATCTTTCCTCAAGAACATAAACAAACAAATAAAAAAGAAGTAACAGGCACCAGTACAATATTCAAATGTTGGGCAAAGAGCAAGAACCTTCCCACGTCAGATTTTGGTTTAAAGAGGGAAACATTCTGTTTACCCTGAGATTTGATAAGAAACCTAATTAATTCAACCTACCTTTAGAAACTTAATTGAGAAGTCCAAGTAAAACCCAAACAACCGTTATCCAGTCTCAGCTCTAGTTTAAATTGTACTCTAGAGCTGAGTGTTTCCTTCCAAAGGGACTTGACAGCAGCTGTGTACCTAACTTGGGCTTCTTGATTTACTTGGAGGTGGTCAGAAGAAGCCAGGAAAGGCTAAACCCATCCTGAATATTTCACCAAGTTCTCAAACAGAATCAGAAACACAATTTGCAGTTCTGTGCTTGTACAGAAAGAGTAACAAGGGTAACATGGGCTCATAAGGTGATGAAAATAATGTTTTTCTTCAATATATTTGATCCTAGCTGTTGCACCAAGTCGCCCGGTAAAAAAACCTATTGCCACTGCTAGCATTGCTGAGCCCAGTCAGGTTGGGACAGTGAGCCATCTTTTGTCCTCAAAGGACTGAAAAGTTAAGTCCCAACTCATCAGATCTCTTTCATTAGTAATGCAAGAGAGATTGACAGTTCAAGCTGTATTTCAGAATTGAATTTGCGGAATCAAAAGTTTATATGCCATAAAGAGTAAACCAGACCAAAAAAAAAAAAAAAAAAAAAAGAATAAAGCTGATGGAGGTGCTCAGAGATACTTTTTGGGCTTGATAGTAAGTTTTTTTATAAATCCAGGGCAGACAAAGGAAAATCTTAATAGATTGGTTTGGATTTTGTTGGTTTTATTAAAATAAAATGTTAAAGCTTAAAATAATTCTGGGAGAAATATGGTGAAAAAGAACAGTGGAGAGTTAAGATAGCAAGCTACAGATTGGATTAGCTTTAAGAAATACAGATGACTCTGTGTTTCACTACTGAGTAGTCCTAAACTCTTTGATTCAGTTATTTCAATGCAGGTGTAAACTTCTCACTTAAAACAGCACTATTACATGTAAAAGTCTTCCTTCTCTTAGGTTCCCTATGCTCTGGATGGTACTGTTCAGACAAAAAGCATTCTTTCCCCTTCTTCACACTCTCTTACAAAGAAAATCAGAGCTGCAAAGGGGTTTGAAAGAAAACCAAATGTAATTGCATATCTGTTACAAGGTCTGAGTCATAGCAGCAATTAGTTGAATGGAGTTGCCTTTCAGCCTAGCTTACAGCTACCAATTTAAACAACAGACTATTTAAAATGTTGCTTACCTTATAAATGTAATGTAATTACTTATTCTAATGGAGATTCAATCTGGCATAAATACTAGGTACCTAAGTGAAATCGTGTGTGAATCTTGCTACTGATATTCATCATTCCTGATCCTGTTATGTGCTATTGATGGTTATCATCATTGATTTACTTATCTAGCCAAAACATCTTGTATGAATGATGATGTAAACCTTTAAAAGTAAGCTTCACAACATCGTACAAAATAAAAATTGTAGCAAATCTCTGAGATGTTCTTATTTTAAAAAAAGGAAGAAACTGCAATCTTCAAAAGGTAGAAGGAAGTATTATGAAAAGTGCCTGTGCAGGATGGTGTCACAGGGTAGCACCACATTTTTCAGTGACTCCAGAGCAGACATGCTCCATTTGCAAAGAGGAAAATCACTTTCTATTTGCCTCTGTCCCTACCTCAGGCCTCTGACACTCAACCACACCAATAAATGTTCTGCTCGCTTCCTCAGGTCTCCGTTGCAACACCACAGCAATACCACAAACTCCAATTTGTGGCCCTGTGATACCTCCAGGTCCACTGTGGTTTCACCACAGGAAACTACACCGTCGATGATGTGCAAAATGGGACAGAAGTGTTTCCTCACTCCCACTTAGAGGTGTTGGCTCTGCAGGTCTAACAGGAGCAAAAAGCAGTGAAAAATGGATTTTCACCACTGAAGTGAGCAGCTGACTCAGAACATATCAAAGCAACAGTTTCCTTGACTTAGGAGATATCATTCCCACTGAGTCAATTTTGCTTTTAAATCTTCACTGTTCCTGTTTTCTGGATTAGGAACCTGGAATTACACAATCTCCATAACAATTAGGCATGTTTGCATGAATAACCATCATGAATAAACCTTGAAACTACACAGATTTAAAACAGAAAGAACTTGAACAAATCCTCCCTGCTGAGAAGACACAGTTCTGAATATCGTGTGTATTCAGCCAATGAACTGCCTTGGCTGAGACAAGTTTCTAGACCTCTGACCACAGGCCAGATTTGTTTGAGGTATAAACTGAAGCCCCCAGAGAGAAAATGGAGCTTGTTCTCCTTGGAGTAGTGGGTTTGTAGTTGGGAATTTTCCCCTTGCATTGGGATGCTATCAAAGATAACTCCTTGAGGTTGAGAGCCTTCATCATTTATGTGAGTGATATGTTCAAATTCATCCCTAAAACTTCCTGGACCTATAGTTTACTAATGTTTGTTGGAGTGTTAAACAGTTATGGTTAGAATAAATATACTTTTCCAGCACCTGCCTTACCAGTTTTGAAAAATTCTGTGACAATTACCTATTTTGGGGTCTTCTGGAAATTTTCTAACAGGTATAGGCTAGGAACTGAAACCCAAGAGTAGCAGAGCAATAAAGTAGATTTCATTTATATTTCTGTCTTCTTGGCCCTATGCTACTCAAAGAGTTGGAAAGATCCTGGCGCAACTAATAGCCTTGGACTTTGTTTGGACAGAGTTTGCAGTTGTCTTCTACAAAAGCTTTTGCAAGAGAATCTTCTTAAAGCTGGAAAAAAAAAAAGCCTCAAGGGCTCTGTAACATCTGTGTAATTTTTATGTGCTGTAAAATAGATACAGAGAGGATGAGAATTTCACCTAAGTAGTCACTAAAAGATATTAAATTATTGTTAATGTTTGTGGAGCATTTCTTTTCTTACCTAGAGAAACAGTGCATCTTGAATTCTCTGTGAAGAACTTATTTTAATTTCATGAACAATTCTTCATAAAATTATAATGACCTAAGATTCAGACTTGAGGAATAATTGGCATTTTTCCCATTGAGTAAAAATGAAGCTCTTATTTTAAGAGGTTCCCAATCTTATTTTTACTGGAGCTTATCTACCAAATGGGCTAGCAGAGAGAGATCTTTATTTCTCTCCACAGACAACTACTATCACCATTTTCTAGAGTTGATCTGTATTGTTCATTATTCACTATAACAGTCTAAGGCTTTGCATTCCATCCAGGTTGTTTCTTCTTCTTCTTCCAGACAAATAACGAGCATTTTCTAATAACATAATTTCTTGTAGTAAGTACATTAATACATTTTCATAGTCCATCTCAGGCATTTGTGTGGATGAATATGGCCTCCAAATAGAGCTCTCAGACTGGAAAGGCTCACAGGTGGTGTCTGTATTCACCATTTCATTTTTTCATGGCATAGTTTTTTTGTTTAGCTAAGATTTGAAAGGTGTTTTTGTTGATAAAAGGTCACTCATGTTTGGTGCCTCTTCCTGTGAAGAAGAACAAAAGCCAGACCCTTAAGACTCTTAGTTTTCCAGAATGGAACAATCTGAAATGATGAAGCAATTTTTTCATGTAGGGAGATACCTAAAGACAAGAGGTGATGCCTGTTACTCTAGATTCTCCTTATTCTCTTGTAGTATTTTCTACAAAACATCTTTTTAATGCTTTAAAAAAAAGGTGTCCTGGGATTAGATCACTACAGGGAAAAAGGAAATAATTACTGCTGAGCTACATAAGGATGCAGACCTTGCTGACAGAACAAGGTCCGGGAAAGGTAACGTAAGACCTAGAAAAACATGTAATTCCTCTATAAAAAGATTTATATTTACTCTAATTCTCAGCACTGTTTGACTGATCTTAACAGGTTTGGGGTTTTTTTGTTGATACACTATGTAAATTTACAGCTATCACCACCTATATTATTTTAAGAACAGAGACAATTCATCTGAAGACTACAGGGATAGATGCAGTCCTAGTTCTCTTCTTTGGAAAGACATTTTCAGAATGTAGAAGATCAAGTCAAAGTAACCCTGGTGATTCCATGAGAAAGCAGCAAACAATCTGAAACACAAGCAAAAGTGTTATGGTTCCCAGTTCAGCGTTTTGGCCTCTTCTGAGGTGTGTGTGCATGAGCGTTTTCAAATGCTCCACTGACAAGTAATGCTTTGAAAGAACCATGGAAGGTTTATGGGTTGAGAGAAGACAACTTTTACAAGTGTTATTTCCATCTCCAAACCTGTTGCTACTTTTGTGGAGCATGTTTTTGTACTTTTGTGTTCTAAAACTTCTAAATTTTCTATTTCCACCATGAATGTTTTCTAGACACTTTTAAATGAATGCTTTGAGGAGGGGGTTTTTGCACTAAGTCTTTACATGAAACTCTATGATGAAAGAAAATGTTCTTGGTTTTTGTTTTTTTTTTTTCTTTTACCTCCACAGTCCTAAGTTTTTTAATGTTAACTTTTAAGGTCTTCTGTACAACTGATTTATTTTATCATATTCTAAAAGGTGGTGTGAAATTTAAACCAGTGGTTAAACAGAATAATACAGAAAAATCAGCCACTCTAAAAAACAAGGATCAAAAGGAAAAAATGACATGAGTAACAAAGCCAGTGAAAAAGGAGGGACAAAATTACCAAGGATCCACTAATCAGGGGTTTCTTGTGATGAGCTCATAAAAGTACTTTAAGAGGTGTCTTCTCCACTACCTGCTTTAGATGGGTGCTCCAGACAGAAAGGATAGAAAAACCAAGCCTTTGGGAAAGCAGGAAAAAATAAGTTTACTCAAGTAATTGAAGATCAGCTAACTCAGAATCTCTTTTACTATTGTTCTCATCAATAATGTGAGAGAAAAACAGTTCTCCAAAACCTCGGCAATAAAAAAGTTCCACAGCGAGAGAAAGTTACTAATGCAGATCTCCCTGTCTTCCTTACATTTAAGCTTCCAGAATTATTCACAATAGAAAACCAGGTGTTAAAATATATAGCAAAATCATGTGCAAAGTACTGGTCTGCCTTCAGATTGTATCTATTGTTATCTCACATTACAACCCTGCTTGAAAACATCTAAGAAAACAAGTATTGTACAGTAGCCTGAGCAAAATCTGACAATCAGTAAAGTGATTTCTAGACCACATCACTCAGATAGTAACTGTTCAGAAGATAATCACATGAAGGACTGGTTTTCCTAAGGTAAATTCCACCTCTTTTCCAGCTAGAGACATGGCTTTCTTGACCTGTCTGTATTTTAATGCACTTGCAGTCAGTTCTTCAGAGGCATTAGTAAATTCAATGTAATTTCAGCCTTCCTGTACTCTGAAGTCATGTACACTACCACTTACATTTAATTCCTGTTCTTTTGTGTTCCTACTGGTACTGGATTTTTCTTACACAGTTGGGAATGTATTTTCAACCAGTTGCGATTATGGTAGATAAGCAAATCTCGGAAGCTCTCTGCCAGAAACTTCAGGAGGAGGAAGAGAAAGATAAACCTAGGCCAAATATACCCAAGGTTATAAATTCCCTCAGAGAAACAGAGGGCAGACAGACTCTGCTCTGTTCCTTGAGTCCAAACCTTAATTTCCTAAGACTTTTCATGAAGGATTAAATTTCAGAACCATGTTTATAGGGTGTACTTTTTTCTAATTACTATTGTAACACAAAACACAAAACTGTCATGAATCATCTTATGCATTGACTTGTGCCTGGCAGAGAAGAGTGCCAACTGGTTCAGAAGAAGGGGCAAGAAATCCGAACAACTTACTCAGTTTTTGCTTCTGAGCCCATATTTTGAAATCATATGTTCAATTTTTTTCTCTTTTTTAAGTCCTTCCAGACTCTCGGCAGCCAGGATATTTTGTCACTGGGTTCCAGTGGTGCACTATGGTTTTCAATAACATCTCCTTTCATCAGTCTTAGGAGTGTTGCTTCTTACCCTCACTGAATGCCCCTTTGGTGAAGTGTGTAGGAAAACTTTGAGAAGGAAAGAAAATTTATCTTCTTTACAATGTTTAGCACTATGGCCTCTTAATTTATGTATTTTCTAAAGGAAACAGACTCAATCTTCAAAACCTCTCATCTCGAAAGCCTTTTTGCTCTGCTCACTAGTGACCTTTAGATAAACAAAACCTGATGAATTTTCAGATAGGTGCTGCCATTTTGTTCTTGCTCCTGGCTGATAACATTTCAGACCTAACAAGTAATTACAGAAAGGGTAAAAAAAACAACCAGCCAACTTCTATTTATTTTTAATTTAACCAGGAATTGATATTACCTAGTGGAAAGTGAAGAGAATGAAGTAACTTTTTGTTTGTTTGTTTTTTTCCTTGGAAGAAGGAATTAAACAAAGCAAAATAAAGTCTTCCCTGATGAACAAGAAGAAGAATTGATCAGGAAAGCATCTTGGTTATTTAAGGAAGAAAATTGCTGAATATAGGAAAAAGTCCAATGGAAAACACAGGATAGCTGTTGTCAGCTGATGAGGTATTTTATTTAAAGAGGCTCAGACAGAGACTCAGCTGGGAAGGGCAAAGGGAAAGAGAAGACGGTGACATAACTCCCTGAAATGATGAGGAAAGAGAAACAGTGGTCCTGGGGCCAGACTGGAAGGGAAGGACGAGGTCAAGATGCAGTGAAGACCCAACTGTAGTGTTGGGAAATCACGCTACAATATGTGTAGGTCCATAATTAGGCCCTACTATTATCTTGGCCTCTTTGCTATTATTTTCGTAAATGCAAAATGCATTGATCTAGCATTGATATGGCATTGTTTTGATATTGCATTGCCTTAAACTCCCTATGTAAAGCCAAACTCTTAAAGAGCACAGCAGTCAGTATCTGAGAGCCACAGAAAGGAGAAGAAGGGGGAAAAAACCTTGAAAAAAAGATCTAGATTTAAAATAGTAAGACAAGCAATTTTTTTGAGCTATGTCCCGAGAGACCCACTGAAAGATGTGCACTGCAAGAGAAACAGGAGGTATTTCAATGAGAAAATATCACTGGGGGGATCAGAGATGCAAGAACTGTGTTGAAAAGTAGTGTTCCATAGACAGGTTTGATGTAAAGCCAGGAACCAGCATCAAATGTCAGTGGTGGAGAGATTGTACACGTGTGAAGATGAGACAGAGCTATGGCAGATGAAATTTAGGCATAATAAACCTGAAATGAGTAAGACCAGAATAAACCAGGGAAACCCAGAAGTGACTCATTGCTGTTTACAGCTAGCAAGGAGAGACAGGAGGTGCATGTGGGGGCTTGGGGGTGGGTGGGTGGGTGGGAAACGAGGCGTTATTCTGTCCATCCAGTTGCAAGATCAGTGCCAAGGGGCTTTGTCCATTGAGGGTTAGGAAGTCTGTGCAGTCATTTATTTGGAAAAATTATTACAGTTATTTTGTGGGGGTTTTTTTCTCCTCCCAACAGAAAATTTGTTATTGGTTGCACATTGCCTTAATCCACGTAATGCTCAGGGCTTTCCCTTTGCAGCCCTTCATGCGCAACGTTGTAGTCAGCTTCGCCAAGTGACACATCCCACCTACATACTCCCAGTGGCTGTGGCAGTACCTCTAGCCCTTGTTTTGCAGCATTTGAGTTGTTTTTCCTTCCATTCACTCTTTGCCGCTCCTTAGACCCTAAATTATGGTCTATAACCCTGTGCTAGGGATGAAACAGTTCAGTAAAACAGCCTTTTAGACAAGTGTTAAGTATTTCCCTACAAAGTATATACACAAAGCTTTTTAGCTCTGCAATGTCTTTGACCGGCAAATGCTCTGGTCAGCTCTGTTGGCATAACAGGCAAGAAAAAACAACAGGGGAGACTGAGAAAGTCCTGAGAAAACTGTACAATTATTTGGCAAAGGTATTTGAGGAGCACTTGATGCACTGGAGGAGACATCCAGAAAGGAATGTTCATCTAGGAACAACACCACCACTTATTTTCCTGGTTTTGGAAAGCCAAAAATTGGGGAAACTTCTTTTTTTCTCTCATTTCTTTTCATCCTATTCTATTAGAGCTGATGTATGCCACCACCTTTTTGCACCTCTGTTTCATCATTCTCTTTGAAACTATACCCTGATGGGAAACAACCCATCCATTCATGATTTATTGGCTTGTCAAGAAATCTTTAAAACATTTTTCTGTATTAAATGTATGAATTCCCCTAAAAACAGAAGACAGGAAACATTCTCCTTTAGCTTAAGACTGTTAAAAACAACTACTTAGCAACAGCTACAGGTTGCAATTAAACCTGAACTTGTCTTTAGATTGAAAAGTATTAGATTTTCTGCGGGAATAAGGTCAAAGTAAATTTTCACTTAACTGTCAAAAGTTTTGTAAAACTTGATCTATTTGAAAGATCACATCAACATTTTCCTAAGGGAAAATCTCAGGATCAAGTCACCTGTTTCGGTCAGATGGCTAATGGTAATTAGATTTTCACAAATCCCCTGGTAATCAGCTCCTAATAACTTTTGAAAAGTTGGTAATTATCCTAAACAGTCTCTGACGCTTAAATTGCTTGCTAATTTCTCCACGTTATTATAGAGACAGGGCAAATTTACAGTCGACGTGCTGTACAAATATTTGTTAATTGATTCTCACAAAATATCCCCTTAAGATGCATTAATGACTCTATTACTTCTATTGACATTTTCTGGTGAATCGGTGGCAGCGGTTTAGGTCTGCAGGAGTCACACCTACACTTGTAGGCCCATGTTCAATCTTTCTACTGGCATTTCTAACCAAGTTTACCCCTGAGAAAATCCCATAGTTTTGGGTCCCTTTTAAGGTTGATTATACAGGCACCTTATCAGATGGACAACTGTGGGTGTTTAATTAAGGGTGAGCTGAACTGGTTTCTTAGTTATCCAGATTTACTGACTGATAGGACCAAGTTTAGATGAAGACCTCCCTGCCTCAAAGACACCTAAGATACATATGTAATGTGTGTGCTCTTCTTTTTTTTTTTTCTTTTTTTTAATGCCTTCACAGCACCTGTCTACACTGTGAAAACTCCACAGCTCTCAGAAAAGAATCAGACATAAGTGTGTGGTCCTTAATTTGTTCTCTCATAATTTTAAAGCAACTACAATAAAATACAACAATTGAACATCATTGAAATAACGGATTGGTCTTCCAGCTGGGCAAAAGAAAGAAACATGCTGCAAACAGCTCAGTTCAATTACTCACTGCTTATTTTTTGTATATTAACTAAGTAATTCAGAAACAAGAACCAAGACAAAAACAAAGTAAAACAAATCAGATGATCTCATAGTCCTGCAAGCTCTTGCTCTTGCCTCATCTCCAGGGTATCTTGGCTGACCCTTCACAACAACTTGCTCCTCCTCCCTGCATTTTTACGTCTTCCTTCTGTTACATGCAAAAGGAAAGGAGAGAAAAAGCTGCCTGACCAGCATTAAAAATTCCATATTTTCTGCTTTGAAGGATGGGATTAATTTGACCAGATGGAAATATCTATAAGAGAGAGACCTACATCTCAGCTAGTCACCTAAGCTCTCTCTGGTAAATGGAGAGAAACTGGCACTTTCAGGACACAATTAATCTCATCCCTATGTAGATGTTTAAACTAGGTCATATGAATCATGCCTTAAAAGAGGCAATTCCTCTTTACTGACATTAAAGAGAGCCTGAAATCAGTAGATATAGATGTTTACGGTGGTTATGTCTGAAGAGAAGTGAGTTGAATCCCACCTGAGTTCTTCAGATTGCTTTCTTGCTTCAGAGGCAAAATGCCTTCTATTCACTTTCTGGTTACACACGGGGCTAGAAATCAGCACATGGCCTTCATGTCCTCATTTTTAAGAACTCAAGCACTACAAGAGATGTATGAATCTATCATGTGATTCGCTACAAAAGCAGGTTTTCATAAGAAATTAATAACATCTCAAAAGCACACAGGAAGAAGAGTGTGTGAAAGTACAGATCAGCACTTCAGCACTTTCACAGCAGGAACTCAGGTGCTTGAACTTCATGGGTCGCCTAGTAGAAGTGAAATAATCTTTCAAAGTCTTAGCATTTCCTTTTTTTCTAAAATAACGATGCAGTATGATTTAATTTCTAATAAAATGGCATTTCACATAATGTCTAGTTGCTGGCTATTATCGTAGATATGATAATCTAATGATATCAGTGAGACCAAAGGGCATTGTGTACTCAGAAGCATATCTGCTGTTTTTCAGCTGAAGAGGATCCAACAGAAGAAACCATCTCTTTCACACACGCATTTCACTTGCAATTTATTCACCTTTCTAACTGTTTAACAAGACCAACCCTTCAAGACTTCCTGACTTTTGCTTAGTGCTCTGCTAGAGATAGATTTCTAAATAGTGACTTAAACAAGACCTGGATTTAAAGAAGTTCATTTCTAGCAATTTCTATAGTGTTAGTCATAGCTTATTCTTCAAAAGCACTGAGAATCATAGATTCATAGAATCATAGAATGGCCTAGGCTGGAAGGGACCTTAGAGATCATCTAATCCAACCTCCCTGCCACGGGCAGGGACGCCTCTCAACTAGATCAAGCTACTCAAGGCTCTGTCCAACCTGGCCTTGAACACCTCCAGGGAGGGGGGAGCCACAACATCTCTGGGCAATTCATTCCAAAGTCTTCCCACCCTCGTACTGAAGAATTTCTTCCTAAAATCTAATCTAAATCTATTCTCCCTCAACTTAAACCCATTTCCCCTTGTCCTATCAGTGGGTGCTCTTGTAAAAAGTCCCTCCCCAGCCTTCCTGTAGGATCTCTTCAGGTGTTGGAAGGCAGCTATTAGGTCCCCTCAAAGTCTTCTCTTTTCAAGACTGAACAATCCCAGCTCCCACAGCCTGTCCTCGTAGCAGAGGTGCTCCAGCCACTTAGCACGGAATGCTGATAGAATACATATTAATTACTGAAGGAAACAACTACACATAATGCCAGGTTAATGGAAAGCAGATCCTGTCAAGCTAACTAACAAGTTTTTTTCAGGTGGGCTTACAAGTTTGGCTGACAATGGTAACAGTATTGATATTACACACTTAGACTTCTGTAAATCACTTGACATGGTGCCACGAGACATTTTATTGAAAACAAAATCAAAATGGCACACATTAAGTGGATTAAAAAGTGTCTAACCGACAGGATTCAGAATGCAATTACAAATGGGACAGTTGATCAGCTGTGTTCGGTGGGGTCCTCAGGGGCTGGTCCTGGCCTCACACTTTACAAATGTTGATCAATCTGGGAGAAAACCCAGTCACTTACTACTGACCAGATTTAACCATGACAGAAAAAAATGTAGTGAGGTAAATGATGCAGAAGACAGGTCGCTAATACAGATCAATATATTTTTTTAACATGGAGAGCAATGAAGTCTTAACTCCAAGATTAAAGCAAGTAACTCTTCTTTTTGGGAACTTTCCAGAGAAGGCTGCTGTTAAGCACATGACAATCCTGCTGGGAACAGGGCAGAATGTGAACTCTAAGTGCAGCAGCATGGCTAAAGAAGCCAGCATAGCCCTAGCCACACACTCGGTATGTTCAGTGGGAGTTAGGATGTTTATTGCTTTTGCACGGGGCTGCAACTCCTCTGAGGTGGGCTCCTCAATCCAGCAGATTAAGATGTAGTAAAAAACTGAAAGTGACCCAAAAGCTGGAAGCTCAGACTAGATGCATTAACACTGGAAACACGGCACACACCTCCAACAGACTAATTAACCCATGGTATCGCACATTTGTAAAGGTTGTGAGAGGTTCTCCTCCATCAGAAATTATTCAAGAGAAACAATGTTTTTCTAAAAGGTACAGCAGGTGTCAAGAGATGTATCCTTCCTCCAACAATTAACGGTTGTTTTACAGTCCGTGCTGACAGACTGGATTAATTACGGTTGTTCTGTCTAACTTGAAAACTTGGCCACTTATTTTTGTTTGCAAATGAAAACTGAAGTTTCAAAAACAAATCTGGAGCAGGCTGAAAATCCTGTCCAAAATATCTACAAATATGTGTGAAGTATCTCTGATATTTTTCTTCATCTGTCCTGCAGTTTGGATGAAAATGCTTCTCTGAGTTTTCCTTCTCCAGACAATCCTTCTTTTCTAAGGCTTTAATGATCCTCCGTGCTATCAAAGGCAGGCAAGCCTTTGCAATTACTTCTCTGCAGAGATTCTTGTTTGAAATTTGAGAGGTTTACCTCTTTGGTGAAAGTGAGATTAAATGAAAAAATGCTTGTGCCCAAGTTTCTTTGATTTATTTTTATGGGATTCGTATTTTGCTGTACTTGTTTTTCCAAAAGAAATCTGGAAGTTCCTCAGCTACCAGCAGAATTTACACTACTTCAAACACTCAGATCTGTCTGGAGATAGAGAGGGAAAGATCAGCCACCTCCTCATCCTCTGAGAAAAAAGGGATGGCTATGTTCTTAATAATAGTTGATTTCATTCTGTAACTTCTGTATTAGTCATTAATCTGTAGCTATCATCCAGTAATGTGGCATGAGGACACGGGTGGAATGCAAGCTGCCTGAATGTTTTCCAGAGTTCATGTCTTTGGTGTGTGTCCACAACTGAAAATATGTCAGTTCTTTTGGAATCTTCTTTTGCATCTTTACTTCCAAAAGACACTTTCCTTGTCTCCGACGGTCTGTAAGGATATCACAGACAGAATGGGTTGGAGGCTTCCCCCTCCAAAACCAGGTACTAACATTTCATACATTCACCCCAGCCAAAAACGTGGGAGCCAGGATAGGAACAAAACATCTCAGCACGTCCAAATTCTATATACAACCAGTAGCTGTAGTAGCATTAAGAGAGGAGACTCCTGTGAAGGTTAGCTTTGGAAAATGGATCACTCCATTCAATCCCAGATACGGAATATCTTGATCCAGTTTATTGTGAACAAACGGGTCAGGAGAAACAGATGAAGCCAGAAGTGAATATAGATAGAAGCTAACCATGAGGGAATGTTGGGCAACTTTTAATTGTGGCAAGCTATTATCAAGTCCATCCATCAGTGATTAATGTTCTTCTGCACTTTTCCCCATCTAAGTGTTGGGAGCCATGGAGCTTACTAAGAAAAAACCCACTTCTCTCCTGGTCCACAGCATGCTCCTCAGTATTTTGTAGGCAGCATTGCTGTCAGGATTGTTGATCTAATTTCTCTGCAATCTCATAAAAATCACACAAACACTGGCATCTTACATGCATAGGGCAAGCCTATCAGATGTATACCAGACGTAGGTCAGATGTAACAGTAGATGATTTAACTTTTCATCATTTTTACATAAACATAAAATAGTCTCATATGGACATAGTTCTCTATTCGAGTTGCTCGCACATATTAGGAACCCAACAAATTTAAATACTTTTACAGTCCTAGATTCTTTCAATTCTCCTCTAAGAAAAAGAGCAATTATATATCTCTGGGAAGAATAGCTCATCAGATAAGCTCTAATGAGCCCACATTAAAAAGGGAGACACAAAATAGAATAGAAATTATTTTTTACTAGTATTTATCTAGAAATTTCTGAATGGAGAAAATAGTGCCTAACTTCTGTATCTTCCAACCACTACTTTTGTGACTAACTCTTCTAATTTTAGATATGCACCCCTTATCCCCACAGCAAAATATTAATATTTTCTTAACGTTCATAAAGAATTCTTAGCAGTGGATTTAATTTCTTACACTGTGCTTGTCATTTTAGCATCTCTGTACCCATTCACACATTTACAATGGCCTTTAAGGGAATATTATTCTGGTCTATGGACTAAATATAGTCCCAAACTTATTATATCTAGAAAACCAGAGCTGCTGCTGTGTTATTAATCTAACCTAATTGCTGCTTTCATTCATAATTTGTTATGGTCATGTATTGTAAATCAACACTTGCTACTGGGCGGAGTGGTAATGTATGTACTTAGATGCTTGGAAATGTGGCTGAGGTTTATTTCCAAAGTGGAAAAATCAATCTTCAAGATTCAAATAATGTACTACTTGTTCAGACAGAACTACCACTTGAACTGTAGGAGACTGGGTTCAGATCTCTCATTTACCAGAACTGCTATTAACATCACTGGTGTGATTGAAAAAACTGGGCCGTGAATGAGAACTTGAACTTCCTGTGAAGCATGAGAGTGGGTGGTGGCAATATATTTTTGTAATAGGTACAGCAAACAACCAAAAGAAAGCAATGCTGTGGTATTACTACTGCTGTGATTTTGAGAGAGCTTTCTTTGTAAAAGCTGGTCTGAGAGATCACTAACTCCTTTTTGCAATGAGTTATCTCTTCCCTAAAATTCCATCTTTATTTAATGAAAGGATGACAGCAATACAAACAGCTCAGCTGGTTTCAGCTCTCAAGGCCAGATTCCATAGTTGTTAAACAAATCCCTTATAAAGTTCAAGGTCTTCCTTATTTTATAGCCTAAGCAAACATTTGATAAACAGATGACAAGATATATTACAGAAATGCAACTAGATATTCACAACCTATATCATAGTATCGGTTTATTTGTTCCCAAACCTCTCAGGGTGGAATTTCCACATCAGCTTTGCTTGCTTTCTGGTATTAACCTACAGTTTTAGCTTGGGGTCCTAAAGTGGTAGAGGAACTGTACACCAACCTGCCACTTGTATAATAGTTATGACAATGCAGCTATAAGTCGGACTTTGAGACATAATCAGAACTACAAAAAGGAGTAAACTCAAATAAAACTACCCTTGATCTATTCTTAATTACACTAGAAAAAGTGAGAAACTAATCTCTCCTGCTGGCCCTTTTAAAATGCCATATCAAAGCCATTTGTGTGACTTATCAAGTGTACCTCACTTAATAGAGAGGGGCTAGGATGGTGCATCATAGAACATTAGAAGGAGGAAAATATGCTTAGGAAACCAAGGACCATGTCTGGAAATCTGCAAGACCTGCATCTCCCATTTGCAGAGAGAATACCATGAGCCTACAGCAGAACATACTTCGGCAATACGGGCCTGAATCTGAAAAATCCATAAACTTCTTTCCCTTTGGAAGATCATAACCATTCTTGCTATAAGTGGCAAAACATACAATATATACAACTTAATTAGGTAGCTATATCGTTAATATATACTATGAGAGGGGAAGAGTTACAGGTGTGTGTAAAAATGTCCACAGAAGTCAGCAGCTCAGCTGGCATTTAAGAAGTTTTGCAGCTTTTAACAAGGAAAAATTTTTATATTTGCTGCTGTGATTTTTCTGCGTCTATTGTTTAATCCGCGACTTACGTTGCAGTTGGAAACTGCTGGGTTAAAAGAATTGCTTATGTTTTTGAAATGCACGTGGCACGAGGACAAACAGAGAATGCTAAAGTAATGAAAGAATGCCAGCTCCTAGCACCCTCCATGGACACTGGCCATACTCCATTCCTACCCCAAGATGTTCTCTGCATCTCTGAGATCCTCAGAAAGTGACAATGCACTCGTCAATATTTCAGCCTTGCATCACTCCATGGTTACTCTTTGACACAGGCTTGCATAATCTTTTAGCTGAAGCACAGGAGATACAAGGGATCATATGCAGGAAATGTCTTTCACCACCACAGTGACCCAAAGTCAGCAGCTAGAACAAAAAAATGGTCTTAGTTAACCCAGTGTTCAGGTAGGAGCTCAGTTCTGTGCGGTGCCAGGTGTACCCACTAACATGAAGACAGCCTTTAACTCCTGCTGAAGTGACTCTGAACCTCCTGGGAAGCCTTTGGCACTTTAAAGGCTTAGGATCCAAATTCATAACAGAAAACCCCCTGATCTTTACACGAAACTCTGACGACCCCAACGCCAGTGCTGACTGCTGCAGAGAAGGAGGTGTTTCAAGGTGAGAGAGCCCGGCGTTCACATCTAGTCCCAAGATAAAGTACAAATAAAAGACAGCAGCTCTGCTTACCCAAATTCCCAGAAGCACCAGCTGTGCCTCTGGTAAGACCCTCAAACTGTCAGCCAGAAATAGCAGCCCAGATTCATAGTAAAATCTCTCAGAACACCACACAGAGTTCATCAGGGGAAGGGGAAGGCAAAACTCCTGCAAACTTCAAAGAAAAGCAGGACCCCAGTCCATAAAAGTTTTTCAAGCTCAGCTCAGACTATGGAAGCTAAATATTTGCAATGTTTCAGATAGTTTTCAAGAAATATTGCTAATACTGAGGGAATTTAAAATACTTGCCTAAGCCAAGAACAGAAAGTTTCTAATGGCAAGCTCTAAAAATCTCTTTATATAAATACAGAAATTACTTTCAATACACAGTGGGCACAATTAAAATTGCAAACATTTGACACTGGGCAGTCCCCTGCCATAGTTCGCCTATGCTCCTGAGACTTACTCATGCTGAAAGTACAGTATATTTAACTGCTGAGTATAGTAGTAGTTCACTTTTTCAAGCACCCTGCATGTTTCCACACGCAAACTTCCGATCTTGGAGGCGCTGCCTTTAGATTTTAATTCTCTGCCTTCTGTGCTCATTTATGGTATCTTCCACTGAGGTACAAAATTGTGCATACATGGGAGAGCAAGAAAGGGATCAGTCATAATGTAGAATTTTAATAACACTATGCCTAGTAAATAGGCAATAGCAATCTATATTTTGATTTTATTTTTATTTTTTTTTAATTCAAATGGAATTTAATTTTTAAAATGTAGGTCCAGAGAAACTCTGACAGAGAAAGATATTTTGCTCATAACTTCTCTGACATCTTTCTGCCTTTTTAAACCCTGGACTTTGTTTCTGCTCAGGCAGTAAGAAATCCTTATTCACATAGACAGGTACGTGTTCATGGTCAGTACTATTCTTTTGCCAGCTGTACAAAAAAGCTTTGATTAAGAATGCATGGGGTAGCCTTCTTTTCCTTTTTATAAGTCTGCATATGCCAGCTAAGTTCACACAGGCAGTTTCAGACAGACTGGCAATCAAGAAGCGAGAGTCCTACCTTGAACCTGAAAAATCTGCTTTCTCTAAAGCCATAAACTGCAGCTGCCATCAGAAACAGACCCAATTGCTTTTCTTTTTTCCAGGGCAAGCAAATCTATTTCCTGTTACAGCCTGTACTTATAGTTTAATTCTATCTTATGACTTAAAGACTAAAATATTTCAGAACCACTAAGATTTTTCCACCCAGCTAAAAGGGGGGAAAAATACAAAACTCAAAACAGATGTTTTATAATGTATTTCATTTATTTTGGCCACCCATAGAGCTGTGACTTATGTTAGTGCCAACCAAGTTAAAAGCAACAGAGTTCTGCAGAAACACTACGTCATGCATTTCAGAATGACCAGGCATGGGGAGCACCTTTCGATAAACTTCTATTTATTAAGTAATTTTCAATGTCAGAAAAAGAAAATAAGAATTACCTAAGATGAAAGCGGTGCTGTTAGACTCGGGCAGTTCCTGGGGATTTTGCAAAGTTTATGCAGCTTTTTTATGTCACTGTAGCCCAACACATAGATTCAAAAGTACATGATCAAAGTATGCATTAAAAGTGGCTGATGAAATTAAAACAACTGAAGATAACATTCTTAGAACAACATAATGCAAATAACAGATACTGTACATCAAACAATGATTCCAGAAAAACTTGACAGTTGAAGAAGTTCCAAGAAATTAAAACTATCTTATCTAAACAATTTTCACACATGGGTTAATATAAACCATTCATTTTTTTTCTGTGTTTATGACTGGAAACAGACATTGCAAAAGTTAAACCCATAAGACTCCTAATAGTTGCTGTGGTACTGACAGATAAGTTACCCCCCAGAAAATACAGTAAAAATAGTCATATTGAAACTTCCCCTGTACCTATTCTTATTTAGACTGAGAAATCATTTCTCAACAAAAGACTCACTTTAACAGATCACCCTCAGCACAGTACTGCAGGTTAGGGGACAAAATGAGCAATAAAAAATGGTTTATCTCAAAACATTTATTTATTGACAATTTACTGCATAGAACACAGGGTGTATAACATGGGTATAATTTACTCACTTGCCAAAAACATTATAGAGAATACATAAGGAAAAGACAATGGATGTATTTTAGGAAGCTAAAACAGCATTAAAAGTTTTAACTTGGTTTTTTTTTTTTGGCTTGTTATCCCCACATTCAAAGACAATAAATATATTTTTCACCTTCCTCCCAGAAGTGGCACAGAAAGTGAATTGCAAAAGTCAATTAGAAAGTAACAAAATGTGAAAGCTTAGCAATTCAGTACAGCAGTCAGCAGTACAGACTTTGACCACAAAGGAGCAGGCTGTTAGAATGTGAGCTTTTAATGCAAGATACGTTTTTTTACAGAATGGCCAAAAAATATTTAGCCCTAATAAATAAATAAATTAAATATTATGTTAATTACTACCAAATCAAATGCAAACACAGAAAACTCACTTTAATTCAGAGGCATGCTTAAAGAAGTTTGAAAGCAAAATATCCTTTACAATTATAACTCCAGGTAAAACAGTTCAAACTACAATTATCCGGCGTTTCCCAGTGCTTTCCTTCCCAGGCAGGCACACTCAGTTGAACTTGAAAAAGCCAGAATGCCAAAAGTACCTCCCCAATATGTTGACTAAGGGCTGTAATTCATTTAAATTATGCAACTGGATTCCCACAGCTGGCCCACAGCTTGGCTTAGAGCTCAGTTCAATGCCAATGATCCTGTCTGCTAATATTGTCCTGCTTGCAGAGAAGGTAATGTACCCAGCAACTTATATTGAAGTTCTGACGCTAATTAACAGAGCAAGCAAATGTTGACATGAGTGACAAACGCTGGTTAATAGTTACTGTGAGACCAGAGCTGCCAGCTGGCATTTGTAGCATTTTGCAGCAATAATCCCTTGCTTATTTCTTAGGACATTGCATATAATTTGTTTGTATGCATTTTGTCTCAAGTTAGAAACAAAGCAGCACATAAAACCCAAGGCAGATAACAGCAGCAAGATCCCCGATTTTCTGACGAGTAATCAACAAGAAAGCATGCAAGCAGCATCACTTGGAGGATGCAGGGGGGACGAGAGTATAGGAATTCTTATCCTATATAAAGCCGTGTAGCCTTGCACAAACAGCCTTTGGCATCTTGTTTCTGGCCTACCTGGACAGTAGCAAAAACATGTTTATCAGACCATACAAGCCCATAACCTGAACTGCAAGCAGTTAAAAACTGAAGGTCGCTAAGCTGCAAAAATTAAAACATGCTTCTACGCTTTAGCAACACAGACAACGATAAAACAAAGCCTCCACAACCACCTGTAATAATATGCCTGTTCAGCTAGCAATTCCAAAGTACTCAGCAACACAAGGTAGACATTTTCTGCAGCTGGTTTTACATGTACATTCCTGCCAAATTGTTGTCTCGTCTCCTCTTACCTTCACATTAGTCCGGAGTGCACAGTAACATGCAAAAAACATTGCAGTAAACAAGGAGCATATGGACCAGTATTCAGCGTCTCTGCTCTGCACAAACGGTACACACACGATCCCGAGCATGTGCTACTAAGGAGCATCCGTTCCCTCTGTCAGTTTGAAAATGCATTGATCTCTGTTTTTCTGACTACAGAAAGACATGTCTTGAAGGCACTGAGTGAAAGCTACATATCTCTCCATTGACTATATATAGAAATATGCCCAGTAATTTCAATTAGCAGAGAATTCAGCATCTGAAACTTGGACCTCAGTTGCTTTTCCTTCCAGCATTTTAAATTCAGGGGGGAAAAAGGAGGGGGAACTCACCCAGAGGGGAAAGGTGAGGAATTAAAATGTAAATAGCAAGTTACTTATATTTCCCCCTGGCTTTGATGTTTTTCTTTTCAATATTTTACAAAGGTTTTAAACGGAAGAATAAAAAAAAAAAAAAAGGTTTCTCTTCCAATTCTCAAATTTACTGTAGATTCTGCACTGTTTCTGTCTGCTCTTGTTAAAGATGCAGCATCCCTTTTAACAAAGACAACGTCATCTATCATGACAGATTCAACATGTTCTACTTACAAATACAGTCTCTGATTAAGGACAATGGCTGTCTGGCTTATTAATGTTTCCTCAATGCAAGTTCAGTCCCCTGTGCTAATCTATTTTTAAATAAAAAGTCCCACCTACTCCTTCACTCTCATTTAACAGAAATGCAGCGGACTAGTTCTAAAGATCCTCAGTTGCATTGTGCTCCTAGCTCACACACTGGACATCGTTTTCAAACTGTTTTCTTGCTTGCTGGGATCAGAAACACGGAGGAAAATTAAAATGAAAGCAGAAAAATCCCGGAGAAGGCTGTGCCCTCACATTTGTAACTACGTAGTCTGAATTTGAACTGCTCAAATATCTTCCAGAAGGAGGGAACTCAGAAGCTAGCCAGAAGGCAAAGCTTTAATTCACAAGCACAAAAATAAGATCAAACCACTTCTTTCACTCCTGTCAACTGCTGGGATGACACAAATTAACTGGTTGTTTACTAGACTGCAGGGACACAAAGTCAAAGCCTCAACTCTTTGTTTACAGCACTGGGAACCACCGATATTCATCCTGAATTATGAAGCAGTCTTCAGGAATAAAACCAGAGAAGAGCCTCTTTTTTTCTTTTTTTTTTCCTTTTCACTGCAGCAGATACTGTGGGAGGCAAAGAGTGGAAGAGTCTTTACTACCTCCTTCTCCATCAGCACAGAGCCATTTGTGTAGGATAAGCATAACTTAATAGAAATATCTGCAGTGACTTTTAGGGATTTCTTTAAATAATGCTTTACGTAAACCCCCTTGGAAATCTGTAGAAATGCTGAAGTCCTATCAAAGTCAATGGGTATCTTTCCGTGGGCAATGAGGTGAAGAAGCTTAAACAGAAGGACATGCATTTAAAGAAGAAAAAAAAGAGGGGGAGGGGAAGAGACGGCAGGGTTTTTTCCAACATCTTCCTAAAGACAAGCTCTCAGAAACTGTCGTCAACTCCAAGTGAGCAGCTATTTTTAGCCTGTCATTGTTTGTGCCTTTTTTTAGGAACGAAAAAGGCAGTCGTGTTTAAAGCTAGATATTGCTCTACAACGTATCTTAAGACAGCTACTTAATTTGATCCCAAGCTCCATCTGTCATACAAATTAAGCAATTAGAAATCACAACCTTCTTTGGCACAAGCAATGACTTCCAGAACAAAAGAGATGAACCTTGTTCTCAAAGCTAATTCTGCAATTTTTATTAGTAATGAAAGTGGGGTCTAGATGCCACAGTTCATAAAGCTGGGATACCCCAAAGATATGACATTTCAGACTTTGGCTGCAGCAAAATCCATCAAATAAGCTAAAACGTAGTAACGTGTTGCTCAGCAAAAGCATGGGACAACTAATTGATATATTTTTCCTGACACTCTTCAAGTGAATAGAAAGGGAAAGGAATCACGGTTTGTTTTGCAGTACAGTACATTAACAATTAAAATTAAGCATCTTAGTCACTGAAAAAACATCACAGATCTTGGGGAATTCTGATCCACTGGAGAAATGCATTCAAAAAGCAAAGATGAATAGATGCACAGTCCCGAACAGTGAGGCAAGGATCAGGCAAGCATGTAGCTGCATATGAAAATCAAATTCAAGTCTCTTTTCTGCCAAAGGAATTACACAAGGTTTCAGTCAGCAAAGTCTTTGAAACAACTTTCTTCTCTGCGATCTTGAAAAGTTAATGTTTTTGATTTTAGGCAAACAAACCCAACGTGGGGAAAATATTCTGAGAAAAAGAAAGCAACACTGCCAACTACACAATTCTCAAGTGGTAACATGTATAAATGACTTCAGAGTCATTTAGGAAAAAAAAAGAAGTAATGTAGTCCCAAAGTCTTCACTCAGAAAAACCTCCTATGATTCCTGAGTGTCTAGGATGAAAAGTTATCTAGGAAATTATAGACCCTGACCTTCATACCACTGTAAGAGTTAAAAAGGAAGACTCACATCCATGCGGCGGACGTCTCCTGTAATAACTCTGGGGCATTTGAGAATTTGCTGGAAAATTGAAACCTCTGTACCAGCCAACAAGGTATTCCTGTGATAGCAGCCCAACCTAACACAGTTAGCAGGGGCTACTTCAGGTAATCTACACAAGCAGATCCCTGCAGGGCTTGCTCACCTCCGCCACAACATTTCTTATTGCAGCAGTCTTAACTGTTAAAGGCGGCCTTCTCATCAAGGACGTAAGATATTGCATTATGCCTAGCAGCTACTCAAAAGCATCTCATTTTGGTGATATTTACAGCCTTTGACATAGAGTTGATAACAATGAGTGAGGAAAAAGCCTTGCCCAAGTCTGCCAGACATGCCAAAAATAGCAGAAGATTTCAAGTGCTCAGGGCCTCTTTAAACAGGAGACCACAGGGAAGAACGCCACACATGGAAGAAGTTACTCCATTTCACAAAAATAAAAGAGGTTAAATATAAAAACAGTAGAGAGGCAGTAGTCCAAGAGAGCTGCATTACAGAACTTCTTTAAAAGATACACACCTTGTGACCTGTACAGTCTCAGATTACAGAAACCACTGGAGCCACTATACTGAGCTGCAAAATGTCATCATTACTTCACCCTCCTGTGCCTCTGGAAGGACAAAAGGGAGCGCTTGGAGGGAAACCCTGGTTGTCTGCAGAGGTTCAAAGAGAGCAGAGGGAACGTATTGCCCTGAAAGGCAACAAGGCCCCAAGGGCAGTCTGCTTCAGAGAAGTGAGGATCCTTTGCAGTATCTGTCACTGTCCAGAAGAAGAGCAACAGGAACTAGAAGCAGTTGTAGCAGCAATAGTAGTAGTAGTAGAAATGCCCTATTACCGTTGTATCCTGAAGCTGTGGTCAAGGATCCCCACTCTGCTACAGCCCTATACAAGCACAAAGCAGGCAATACCAGGAAAACTTTGTACCAAACCAAAACCAAACTGGAGAGTAATATTTTCATCTTCAGCAGCCTAACCATTTTCAAGTTTGTTTGGTTTTTTGCTCGAGGCGTCATGGAAAGGGTGGTATTTTAAATGAGAGTAACAATAAATGCAACAGACTAAAAATGCACTAAAGAAAGCAACACCCTCCGGTGTTTGCTCTACAACAGTACAATGTGCCCCACTTCATTTAATCACCACACTTTTAGGGTAAATATTATGAATTGCTTTTAATAGGCTTTCTGCCATGAGACAGATTTTGTGTTTGCTCTCTGATGATCACAAGGGAAGTAGAGATGATCTAGAAAGAAAAGAAAATAAGGGAGAAAGGACTGAAAAAGTGGGTGTGTTCCTGTGTTCTTCTCTGTGTAGACAAAGGGAGAACTGACACTCCTGTCCTCCAAAATAAGAGAGAGCAGGTGTCTGCAGGGAGTTGGACATAAGGATGGAGGTTTGCAAAGCCATCTGTAGGGCCTGACCGTGTGATTCTTATTAGTATCAACACTGATAATCTGCGCCACTGACTTTCAGCAGCCAGGGGTGTAATTCTCGCTCGTTGCAGTGACGCTGGGGGTACTGGCTTGTGCAGTCGTGGCACTATGGCTACAGTCATGCTCCATCACACCTGGTGTTTGCCCACTGCAGTGATATAGTTTACAGAGCACCCTAGTGCTACATTGCCTGAACGCCTGTGGTTTCAGCACATGAGCTTTACACTGGAATGATTTTCCTCTCTTTCCCCTTTCTAAGGCTTTAAATTGCCATAAAATCAAAATTTTCACCAGCTACAGGAAGTTCCTTACACTGAAACCTTCCCTGTCGGAGGGTGGGATACTGCAGGAAAATTTCATGTGGACTGCAGGTACAGGGTGCTGAGGGGACTACAGATTCTAGATGGAAAATGTTGCCTTCTAAAGAGTGGACTGAGTCTATGGGTTATCTGGAAACAACTGCAGAAAGAACAATGTGGAACAAAAGCCCCGACTGGCAAGAAGGCTTGCTTAGGTTTTGCACTAGAGCAAAGTCTGGTAAAACATAGCAGACAGGGGAACTACATCAGCAGCTTGAGCTCAGCAAATCTTAAAATTTTCAGAAAAAGGAAGAGAAAGGCTGAATAGGTTATTTGCAAACTCTCATCTCCAGTATTGTAAACATTTCTCTGGCATCCTGGCATTCTGATGCAAAATTTGCTGTGTCAAATATTCTTCTTGTCTTCCAGGTCAGTAAGCAGCAAAGACCTTCCCCTGGGCTGATTTAACTTAAGCTGCAGTTTTTGGTGAAAACTTTGTTTCCTTTTTCCCGCACAAGTTTGTTAATACAATTACCTGATTTTTACGCATTTAATACTTTTCCTCCTAACATCCCAGCTCTCTGCTTTTTATCTTCTGTGGTTGCACCAATTTTGATCAGATATATGAGATAAACACATAATTTATTTTAAAAATAATTCCTTCTCAATATTAAATGTATACATATTTTATGAACCAAGCTGTTTCAGTTAGTATTTCAAAACAACCACAAAACCGTTTATCATCAGGAAGTTTAAAGAAAGTATATGGCCAAATAATAAATAAAAAATTAAGAGAACAATGGTCTGATCCTGTGAGTCTTCTCTCTGACTGAGAATTTCTTACAAAAGTCTCCCCCATCGCTCCTGATGACTGTAAACCAAAAAACTGCAAAACAGGGAATTTGCCCAGAAAGGAGATGAATCGAGCTTCACAAAGCACCCTGAGTTACTCAAAGCCCCATTTTGACTCTGCTGTACCTGCAGCTTGTTGATTGAGTTTATTTTATACCTCATGCTATGCAACTGATCAAGAAGACATGACCCTGTTGCAGCCTTCATTGAAAGACCCAGACTGTGAAGACTTTCTCAGCTCTGAAAACCCCCAGTTGAATTTCCTGAATTTCACTCAGATTGACGACTAACACGTCTCCACAATGTGAATTTTGTTTTGTGACTATGAGAGAACAATTGTCTTTCTTCTTGACTTGCATAACAACACCTTCAAAAACATGTTTCCATCCACAGTCATACAAAAGGCAGTGGCAACCTGGAATCCTAGCATGTTATCTAGCTCTCCTGAAGGGGATACAACGTTTGCTTTAGATGGTGCTTTATTCTTATTATGGGAATGTTTCTGTAAAGATCAAGATGATGATAAATAGGAAGGTACCAACTTTTATCTAAACGAGATTGTGTTAGCAAAATTGTTGGGTTTTAATTATTTCTTAATTTTTCACTTCATAATGATGGATAAATTAACAGGAGAGACACGAAACCCTAAACCCTATAGTTCTGAAGTGCTGGAAGAGCAAATGTCTGCTGAAGCTTGACATCTGTGCGTGGTGGTTTTTGTACTTTCACCTTTGTGGGGGAAGGTTGTCACCTTGATGGCAGTGTGTGTAGACGGACAGATTCAGACTAGATGTTACAAACAAGTTCTTTACAATGGAGGTAGTGAAACAGTGGAACAGGATGCCCAGAGAGGTGGTAGAAGCTCCTTTCCTGGAAGTATTCAAGGTCAGGCTTGATGGGGCTCTGAGCAACCTGATCCAGTTAAGGATGTCCCTGCTCACTGCAAGGGAGTTTGGACTGGGTAACCTTTAAAAGTCCCTTCCAACTTAAAACATTCTGTGGTTCTATGATTCTATGATTCCTGTTTATTCTGTTTCCAGGTACACACAGATAAAGAGCTATGCTTATATTAAAAGTGCATGTTTGTGAGGCAGAATACCAAGAGCAAAATAAGAAAGGGAGTATCTTCACTGTTGTTCCCTAGAGAAGTTAATACACCAGGTGGTTGGGCCTTTCTGACACACACTGAATCCCACGATTCAGACCAGAGGGATGCAGAACTCAGCACAAGGTAAAGAGCCTAGACCATTAGAAGTCTATGCCTGTTATCCCCTCAGAAAATAATTTACCATGATTGTTTGAAAAACTTGGGGAAAATGAAACTTGGGGAAAATGATGTCTATCTTCTCATGATCTGCCATTACTCCCCAATTATGAATTAACATTTTACTTTTATAATTTATGAACTATAATTTACGAACTAAGCTAATTCATTTAAGCATAAAATCCACATTTCCATGGTAACAGCATGAATGAAGGAGGAACAAACTTCCAAAGTTCAACTGCATTTATTACAGTATTTAAAAATAAACCTCCAGCAATTTTCATACAGGAAATTACTGTAGTCTTTTTTGGTAGGACAAAAAATTTAAAAAATTAAAGCTCTTATTGTAAATTCATATAAGAACAACTTGCTTTTGTATTGTACTTGATAAAGATCTGTATGTGTCAAAACACCTAGGATTTTACTTTTGTACTATGATTTTAGTTGAGGAAATTATTTAAAGAGAACACATTGTTACATTGAGAAATATGATATAAAACAGTGTAACAGTAGAAGCAACCTATGCTTTCATGAAACATAGGTTTAGGGGTTTGGTTTTTTTTGTATGTAGCCTGTATTTTCATTAAACAAGCAAAATGTTAAGTTTTACAATAGAGAGTACAATGATCAATATTCATTAGCCACACTCTAACTATTTCTCTTCATTCAATTGATTACAGTTATTAGCTTAATATGTTAACAAAACTCAGCTAGAAATCTGTTCAATGAGATAAATACCTTGTTTTGAAAATATTTTTAAATTTAACCAGTTCTTGTTAAGTTATTTCAAACCTGCATAGCATTTCAAAATAAAGAATAATTAGCAGGTAAAACCATTTACAAGGAAATTAGTATGTTTTCTCTTTTTTAATGATTTCAAATCAAGAGTCAAGATATTTCTAGAAGCTTAATGAGTCAAAAGCAAATTATTGGACTCAGTAAAGAATAAATAGGTAATCTAATGTAATAAATCTATCTATTATCTTTCTTTAAAAAAAATAGAAAAAATATATTACAAAAATGAAATAGTGAAAAAGTCTTAGTGGAGAGAATTCTCTTGGAAATCTAGCCAAATAAAACGAAATAATATGTCTCTACAGGTATAAATGCATCCTTGTAATCAGAGCTTTCACAGATACAATTTGCCAAATTGTCTGTGGAATCTGAGAAAAACATACTTAAACCAGGGGTCCGTCTCATGTATATATACACCTAGTGATACCAAAACCCTTGTCAATAACCTATCTCTGTGAAAGATGGTGATGTTTTTTATGTCTGTATCTCCTCTGGAACCTGCGGCTCCCACTATTTGAAGATGCCTGGCTGACCTAGATACTTTTTCCTCTAGTACTAACCAAATCACAAAAATAATCCTCAGACCAACACTTTGAAAACTTAACCTAGCAGGACCAACAAAGTCAGCAAAAAACTCCTGTGACTGATTGAAACTTTTCTTGTAGAGTTCTACCCATTATTTCATTCCTTACTTCAGCTCTTCTTTTAACCATCAAGCCAAAATATTTTCAGCTGTGTTAGAGCTGTATGATTTTCAGCTGTACATCCACCAGTTCATGGAAATCAATGAGATGCATCCCATGGTCCTGAGGGAACTGGCAGACGTAGTTGATAAGACGTTCTCTATCATATTTTAAAAGCTATGTTAAAAGCTATGTTTGCAGTCAGGCAAAGTACCCAGTGACTGGAAAAAGAAATATGACACCCATTTTAAAAAATAATAAAAAGGACCCTGGGAACTACCAACCAGTCAGTCTGGTTTCAAGACCATGGAACAGATCATTCTGGAAGCTAGGTAAAGGTGTATGGATGGCAGGGAGGTGATTAGGGACAGCAAACATGGCTTCACAATGGGCAAATCATCCCTAAATAATCCACTGGACTTCTGCAATGAAGTGATGGAGTGACTGCATTGCTGGATAAGGGAAGAGCAGCTAATATCATCTACCTTGACTCCTGTACAGCTTTTGGCATGATCCCACAGAACATCTTGGTCTTTAAATTGGAAACGTGGATTTGATGGATTGGCTACTTGATGGCTAAGGAATTGGCTGGATGGCTGCATACAAAGAATTGCGGTTAGTAGCTCGATGTCCAAATGGAAATCAGTACCAAGTCGTGTCCTTCAGGGACCCATAGCAGGATCAGTACTCCTCAGTATCTTTATTAACAACATAGTGGGATTGAGTGCACCCTCAGCAGGTTTGCAGGTGACACCAAACTGAGTGGTGCTATTGATATGCTAGATGGAAGGGATGCCATCCAGAGGGACCTTAAAAGGCTTGAGGAGGGGACCCGTGCAAACCTCATGAAGTTCAAAGACATCAAGTGCAAGATCCTGTACCTGTGTCAGGGCAATCACCAGTATCAATAGAGACCAGGGGATGAATGAATTGACATAAGTCCTGTGAAGAAGGAATACTACTGGGAAAAAAAGAAACGGACATGAGTTGGCAATGTGCACTGCATTGAGAAGCTTGGCCAGCAGGTCAAGGGAGGTAATTCTCCCCCTCTGCTCTGGTGAGACCCCACTTGTAGTTCTGTGTCAAGCTCTAGGGCCTCAAACGTAAGGACTTGAACGTGTTGGAGTGAGTCCAGATGAGGGCCACAAAAATAGTCAGAGGGCTGAGAGAGGCTGAGAGAGTTGAGGTTTTTCATCCTGGAGAAGAGAAGGCTCCAGGGAGACATTATTTCAGCCTTTCAATACATAAAGGAAGTTTGTAAGAAAGATTGAGAGAGACCTTTTATCAAGACCTGTAGTGATAGGACAAGGGGTAACAGTTTAATACGGAAAGAAGGTAGGTTTGAATTAGACATAAAGAAGACATTTTTACAGTGAGGGTGCTGAGACACTGAAACAGGTTTCTCAGAGAAGTTAGGGATATTCCATCATTAGATGTGTTGAAGATTAGGTCGGACAGGGCTTTGAGCAACCTTATCTAGTGGAAGATGTCCCTGTTCAAGGCAGAGGGGTTGCACAAGATCACAGAATCACAGAGTGTTAGGGGTTGGAAGGGACCTCTAAAGATCATCTAGTCCAACCCCCCTGCCAGAGCAGGATCATCTACAGTAGGTCACACAGGAACGCATCCAGGCAGGGTTTGAGAATCTCCAAAGAAGGAGACTCCACGACCAACCTGGGCAGCCTGTGCCAGTGCTCTGTCACCCTCACTGTGAAAATGTTTTTCCTAATGTTTTTGTGGAACCTCCTATGTTCCAGCTTGTACTCATTGCCCCTTGTCCTATCATTGGATGTCACTGAAAAGAGCCCATCTCCGTCCTCCTGACACTCCCCCTTGATGTATTTATAAACATTTATGAGGTCACTCCTCAGCCTCCTCTTCTCCAAGCTAAAGACACCCAGCTCCTTCAGCCTTTCCTCATCAGGGAGATGCTCCACTCCCTTCATCATCTTTGTGGCTCTGCGCTGGACTCTTTCCAGCAGTTCCCTGTCTCTCTTGAGCTGAGGGGCCCAGAACTGGACACAATATTCCAGATGTGGCATCACCAGGGCAGAGTAGAGTGGGAGGAGGAGAACCTCTCTCGACCTACTTGCTACTCGCCTTCTAATACACCCTAGGATGCCATTGGCCTTCTTGGCCACGAGGGCACATTGCTGGTTCATGGTCATCCTGCTGTCCACTAGAACCCCCAGGTCCCTTTCCCCTGCACTGCTCTCCAGCAGGGCAGTCCCCAATCTATACTGGCACATGGGGTTATTCTTTCCCAAGTGCAAAACTCTACACTTGCCCTTGTTGAACTTCATCAGATTTCTCCCCACCCAGCCCTCCAGCCTGTCCAGGTCTCTCTGAATGGCTGCACAGCCTTCTGGCATGTCAACCACTCCTCGCAGTTTCCTGTCATCAGCAAACTTGCTGACAGCACTCTCTAATCCCTCATCCAGATCATTGATGAATATATTGAAAAGCACCGGCCCCAGCACTGACCCCTGAGGGACACCACTAGACACGGACATCGAACTAGACTCTGCCCCATTGACTACAACTCTCTGACTTCTTCCCTTCAATCAACTAGCAACCCACCTCACCACTTGGTCATCCAGACCACACTTCCTCAGTTTCCCAATGAGGATGCTGTGGGAGATGGTGTCAGATGCCTTGGTGATATCCAGACAGACCACATCCACTGCACGGCCACCATCCATCCACCTGGTTATGTCTTCATAACAGGCTCTCAGGTTGGTCAGACATGACTTCCCCTTGGCAAAGCCGTGCTGACTGCTCCTAATAACCTTCTTATCCTTGATATGCCTAGAGACAGTGTCAAGGATAAGTTGCTCCATCCCCTTTCCAGGGATGGAGGTGAGGCTGACCGGTCTGTAGTTACCCGGGTCATCCTTCCTGCCCTTCTTACAGACTGCAGTGACATTTGCTTTCCTCCAGTCCTCAGGCACCTCACCTGTTCCCCACGACTTACCAAAGATGATGGAGAGTGGCCTAGCAATGACTCCCTCCACCTCCCTCAGCACTCGCGGGTGCATCCCATCAGGGCCCAGGGATTTATGGATGTTCAGGTGTTCAAATTGATCCCTAACCCAGTCCTCCTCAACCAGGGCAAACTCCTCCTTTATCTTGCCTTCCTCTGGGGCCTCAGGGGACTGAGGCTCCTGAGGACAGTCTCCAACAGTGCAGACAGAGGCAACGAAGGCATTCAGTACCTCTGCCTTCTTTCTGTCCTCTGTCTCCAGGGCACCCACCTCATTCACCAGAGGGCCTGCATTGCCTCTGGGGTTAGTTTTGTCGGCAACATATTTGAAGAAGCCCTTTCTGTTGTCCTTGACCTCCCACACAAGGTTTAATTCCAAGGAGGCCTTGGCTTTTCTAATTGTCTCCCTACACTCCCTGACAGCTGTCCTGTACTCCACCCAAGTGGCCAGCCCTTCCTTCCACAATTTATACACCCTCCCCTTCCACCTGAGTCTGCCCAACAGATCCCTGATTAACCATGTAGGTCTCCTGGATCTCTTTCTTGATTTCCTACCTGATGGGATGCACTGATCCTGAGCCTCGAAGAGGTGGTCCTTGAATGCCAACCAACTCTTTTATTTTCATTACACATTATAAGTATTTATGTATAGATACACACACACACACATATATATAAGCACGAACAAAGGAGTCTGGCAAATATAAATTCCATTGGCTTCAAACTTCTGAAGGGAAAATATTAAAAAGATATAAACCAGTTGGGTAAGGAGAGTGAAATGAGCTGATGTTAACCTCAGGTTAGAGTTTGGAAGGCCAAGGCTTGAGGTGAGCATGCTCAGAATTACTAGAAAAGATAGAGATATACATAATCCAGAACCATGGCATAATTAATTTATAGCAGGATATAAAAGCCTATTAGCACGTGGCCTCATGTATACCCATATGTGAAAACAGTGATCCATTTGAGCCACAAAAGTTAAGGGAAAAGTAAAGGCAGGAATCTGGTAAGTAAATAAGTTGTTGATGATGACTTTGTGGAGTCAAGGGTAGAACTATTCACCCCTTGAGCTTCAGGCTTGTCTCCTGTCTGCAGCTCCATATGTCTTTAGACAGCATGGTCTTTGAGGATTAGTGGAGAACTGTAGGTAAGGAGGGCAACACATCCAACAGTGATATCACTTGCCTACTGCAGAATTACAGTAATAAGAGAATATTGTGTCCCAGTGGAAAATTCTGCAGTGCAACTGTGTGAGCGTTCATTACAGCTGTACTTCATTATAAAGTTTGCCTGATTATTGCAATCACTCTGCAGATCTCTTGGATGGCTGAGGTGACTCTAGCATTTCTGATTTGTGGCTAAGAGGCTAGATTGGAGTGACATTCACTTTTCTCCAGTCTTCAGGCACCTCACCTGTTCCCCATGACTTACCAAAGATGATGGAGAGTGGCCTAGCAATCTTTTCCAACCAAAACCGTCCCATGATTGCCCTTTCACTACAACCTCTAGAGCTGTTCCTTATTTTTCAAATACAAATTAAGTACAAAAAATTCTCAGGTTGTGCGTCCTTCTCAGAAACAGCACTTTTACCTGTGCCTTTCATTCATTCTCTCTGTATGTCACCTTGCAACTTCATTGATGGTTGTTAGCTCCATTGCCCTGTTGAAGTGGGGCATCCAGGACCACAAGTGACTTGAGAAAATGGTTTCATCCTTCGTGACATCCTGTCACTTACAAACTGGTATCATTCTGCTGTTGCTGATGTCTTACAGTAGGTGTGACACAATATTACTTGCCTCCACTAGACACTCACAATGAGTTTTAAAACTTAGGCACCACTAAAAATGGGAAAATGTATACACACACATATATGTGCATAATTATATACGCACACGTAAATATGTATATAGCAATCAACTTTTCTGAACCATCAAGAGGTTAATTTCCATTCACATATTACCATAAGGAGAAGAGCACTGCTGGCACTTGTCCCCTCCCCCTCCTTCTGCTACATCCCTCTATGCCTCCTACACACCAATTGAAATATTATTCCTAAATTGCTAAAATAAGGTGAATGATATCTTCTTTCAAACAGAATTCCTAAAACAAAAGTGCTCTTGAGCAGTAAGTGGAACATCTACATCCTCTAAATCATGCCCAGCTAATGAGACCACATGGTTTTTGAAGGCACTGTTGCTTTTGAGAATTTCACCCCACGTTCCTGAAAACTGCTGCTCAGAAGGTCTATCTTAGCAGTTAGACCTCATCTATTTAGGGTCTGTAATTAATGGAAACATGGAAAAAGAAGATAATTTTTAAATTTTTCCTTGTGTAGTGATGCTGAGCATGTACAATCTGGACCACTATTGTCACTGTTTTACTGTTCTAGGCTCAAGAAAATACTTCACATGTGGACAAAGAACGATTATTTCTTTCTGGACACCAGACTCTTTTCAGTGGGCCGTGGAGAATTTGGCACACCAAGTCAAAAGCTGAAGATGTCCTTCAGAGCTTTTTCAGTTTAACCCATTGAAATATTTCATTTCTACAAAGAAAAAATGCTGACTGTATAAAAAACTTAAATAGGGAATATTAACACGTAATATTTTTTAATATTATAAAACAAATGAAGATTATATCACTGAAAGAGAGATTTTCAGTATTATCAGAATTAGTCTTGAAAGTCAAAATAATTCACTTTTTATCACTGAAAATTTTATCTTAACTTGCAAAATATTTTCAACAAGTTACATCTGAATAGAAACTTTTTACACTGGTAGTATCTAAGCAATTCCATTATTTCCCAGCAGTTAAAGAACATTTTCCACTGATGTTATTTAACCAGTTCTATTATTTCCAAGCAGTTAGAGGTTGCCTTTTAAAATACAATGCCTTGCACGTTTCTTTCACAGATGTCCTCTTCTCACTTCAGTATTCCCTTGAGTCATATGCAGTGAAGATTAGATAAATTCAGAGAATGTCTTCACTTGAAATATCTTATAAAATGCAAATTACTGCTGTAATCTGATGATATCTCACAAGCTAGCTGACTGTAGCATTGCTTTCTCTGCAACCATTTATAAAAGCTAAAAATCTCTGGTAATCTTTCTGGCTAAGGGGCTGTCTATAGACATCTTTTTATTATTTCTATATGTAAAATTATTCCCAGTGTAGTACACAGGGTCAATATCTTTTCTGCATGGAGGACAAGACTGAATGAGACATGCATGCTGGCAGCTGAATATCAATTGACTAGAGCCGTATTTATCTGAGAGGAAAATTTTCTGTTCCCTTAATAGTTTATTTAAATAATTTAAGAAATAGCACTCCCCTTGACCCAAACAAGTTATCACATGCCCCATTTCACACATTAACCAAAAAATAACATCAAATCTCTTAGGAAAACAAAGCCAGAGTCTACTGTCAATCATAGTACAAGTAATCTTTTAATTCCAGCAGGGTCACAAAGGTCTACAGGCCTAAAAAATATGAGAATCTGGCCCAAAGAATAAATACACTGAGTGAAAAATCTACCTTTAGTAAAGCCAATACTAAAAAAAAACACCTTAAGAATTTCAAAGAATTTTACTGATGTTCTTTAAGGTATAAAATAAATGTTAATGCACAAGAGAGTGATTTTGTATGCAAGCTTCATTTATAAAAAGTTGGTGCTCTCTGGCATTCTTTTGGCAGATTAACAGCTTTACATCTATTCTACAAAAGCAGAATAATATAGTCTGAGAGCATTTTTTTTCTATTCCCTGTTCATCGCCATGCTTAAAGTGCAAAACACATATTGAAATATGTTTTAAAAGGTGTTTGTGAATTTTTGTCCAGTCACAATGACTGAGACATTGGATCCAGTGTAAGGGCATCATATAATTATCAGAACACAAGAATACTGTCATCAGAACAATTTCATAGACTTTCACAGTTCTTGGGTACCTTTAACCCAAGTGTGGTTTCCTGATTTAGTTTCTACATGGAGTTTACTCCCATAAACACTGCAAAAATGATGGAAAGTAAATAAACTAGTAGTGACTACTCAGAAAGTCAGGATGTTTGGTCCTGATCTAGATGATAGAAATATTATGTGGGTCTCTAGTAGAAGTGCATTTGAAGAGCAAGTGGGCAAGAGATATTCCAGTTTATATTTACCAGTCAGAACTGAGGAAAGGCCCCTAAGAGTTTTTTTTGTTAGTGACTCAGCACAACAAGTCAAACTGGACTATAAAAAGGTTTCCTCAAGGGAGGAGGATAGGAGGAACTGTTGTGAGACGTGATTCATGTCTAGAAAATAGAAGAATGCATTTGGGTTAGTCTTTTCTGAGCTGGAGAGATGCAATACTGCTGTTGATGTTTTTAAAATCTGAAGGGAGAGAAATAAGGGGAATGAATAATTAAAATAAGCATACACCATGGGAATGAATTTCTTCCATCCTCCACCAAACCAACACGGGAATGTAGCTCCTCTCCCCACCTCTGATGACTCTTGGTCCTTCACAAAACGCTTGATGGAATAAGGTAATGAGAATTAAATGCAGTAGTTGACAAAGGGTGAGTTTATGCGCATGCATAAGTTTATCCTTTGTAAGGAGAGCAATGTAACTCTTTACGTACTCCTTCCAAAATCTGCTTATTAACGGATGCCGTGGCGGTATACAACACTCTTGAAAAACAAGCCAAACCGCAAAATACACTAAATGGGCAGATGATTGCTGCCTGCTGATTTCGGGGGAGTTCTGGCCAGGAAGTTAGGCTAGATGATAGCCCAGGCCTTCTGGCCCAAATCCAGATGTATGTCTTTGCTAACCCACACAAAAAAAAAGCACAGGACTGGAACAATCTGGAAAAGCTTACAACCACTCAATTGTTACTGTCTGTAACAGAAAGCTGTCATTTTATACTTTTGCTTTCAATTGTTCTCTGCTTCTCACCCTATGTTTTCTATAAATAGGGGCATTTCATGCTGATTTATGAGATGGATTTTTGTAAGAGACGCAGAAATTCTGGAGCTAAAACTGAAGCTTTTAAAACTCAAAATTAAGCTGTGCAATGCTCAGAAATGTTGGCCACCTGCTATAATCAAAACTTTTAAACATTTTTCAGTACTTCTGATACATTTGTTTTCTCAGTCATTCGACAGCCCTCTGCACCGAAATAGCTTGTTGAATATTTTAGAATTAACATTACAGTACCACTTCTTCTGTGAAAGAATTATAATTAATTTTTCACACAGTTTCAAGGCATTGTGAAATACAACTTCAGCAGGTTTCTTTAAACAGCAGTGTCCTGGTGTCATATTGAACAGTTGTGTCTATGGCAACATGTTCCTATTAACATAGATCTCATATATCTACTATCATTTCTGAATTTTTTACTATTTTTTTTAGATAATTAACACGGAATTTAATGCTAATTGTTAAAACCGAAATGAAAATTGAAGATCATGCATAAAGCTCCTTCTGCCTACAGATTGCCCTACACAGCTTGAACAGGCAAAACCTTTTTTGCACGAGCAGAACTGGGAAACATTTGAGATCAAAACAGATCACAATTTACTTTTATTTTCCTGGCTTCTGCTGCTAAAACAAAGATCCATTTATTCATTATTTCATTATTGCATAGAAAATAACGTAATTAGAATGTTATTTCTCTATACTAGAAGACAAACTGGTAGCAGTCAGATTCTGGACTGAGGGCCAGAGCTCAGGATCTCTTGGTTTACCAGCTGTGGTAACCAGATCTACCTCTCTTTACTCATCCATTCTCTACAGATCAGTGTTTATGGTATCATTCCCAATAATCACTCTCAGAATATCGACGGTCTTATTACAACTTGTAGTCCTTGCTGCTCTGCAACTGCATTGCAACTTCATCTTACCTTTCAGTAAGGACACGCTTTGGTCTGAAAAGCTTTGAATGACAAATATAATAGCGGTTAATATTTTCAAGCCGTTTGGAGAGATTATTTGAAATACTTGATTTCCTTAATCTGAGCAAACATATCTCCATGCTCATTGAATCATTGTGCTCTACCACCTACAGTGTGCAGCTTTGTGCTCTACCACCTACAGCATTTCCCAAAGTATTTTTCCCTACGTGAACACATTTATTTGTACCTTCCTCTATCACAAGCAGCATGCTTGATTTCAAGAATGGAACCTTTCTCACGACCCTTCCAGTACATATTGAATACATTTCCATGTTGGCACCCTGTATTTCTAAAAAAAAATAATAAAAAATTACAAAAATAATTAAAAAATCAGGCATTTAGCCCTGCTATATTCTTAGTAAAATACCAAAATTAATGAGATGCCTTTTATTTATATTACTGTGGACTTTCCAGTATAATACACTATCAACATATCATATCTCAGTTCAAACAACCTCTAAGTTATTTCGTTAATGTTTTTTTGATGTGTGGTTTTACATTCCCCTGAGCCATAGTCGTCCAAGTTAGCACCCTGAGCAGCCTGCAATTGTCTTAATCTGGAATATAAGAATTTTTCACTGCCTTACTCCTTCTTATTCTACTATATTATTTCCAGCTACCCTACAATCTCCACAGAAAACAAGTTCAAGGTGAAGGGCATGAGAGGGGGTGGGAATTTGTGCCCTCTAGACAGATTTTCTGAAGAAGCCTCTGACAGTTTTATGCCTGAAAAATAAGTCAGAGCTATGTAGGTAGTATGTCAGAAGGTCCAGCTGCAGAAATAGGACACAGAAAGAAACTAGTAAAGGAATATTCTTGAATTCCAAGGGGAAAAAAAAAAAAAAAGCAATTGCATCTGAAAAATCTTAGTTGAGCAGTAGTTGCTTGCTGCCCTTTGTAGGTCAGGAGTTCACCAGTTTGGGCAACAGTTTGTGGCTTTTAAGACTTAGTTTAACTCCCTGCTTTGCCCTAGGCACAAACCAGTGTGATAAAGAGCAAGATGTTTAACTTATGAGATCTCAGGTTCTTTATATATATGAAGATTAGCTCATGAGCCTGATTAAGTCTTTTAAACATTGTAGGATTATCAGATGCTACCAAAACCCAAATAAAAGCAATGTTAAATCAAGTCTACCTAATCCTAACTATTCTGGGACATTTCCCGGCACCCAAAACCCATCTAAAGCCTCAAAGAGCCACCTAGCCTACCAGTTCTAAAATAATTTGTATCTCCTGCTTTAACAAGGAAGTTGTCTTCATCTTTAAATTAACACATGCTCAGAGCATGTGGTCTAGTAATTTGGTAACTACGTCCAACCTATAACTCCACCTTTGGAGAGATAGACACTTAAACCCTGACTAAATCCTCTGTCTTATTATCTCTAAGAAGCAGTGGTGCCGTGGCAAAAAAAAAAGATGTCACCTTTTCACCTGAGATCCTTCTGTTTGGGTCACCCAGTGGGGACCCCTTAGATTACTCACCATCATTTTCAAAAGAGAGCTATATGGCAAGAACCTGAGTGGATAGCTTTTCCCCCATTAGTCACAATGAAAAAAGTAGAGACCTTAGTTAAGCAGAGCATATAGGTCCTTGGAGCCTCATGAGTTCCCTCTGTCTACACAAATCAACAAGTGCCGGAGCCAGGTAGATTGTTCTCTGCATGTCCTGACATGCCAGCCTGACTCCTTGTTCTTGTCAGGAATTCAGTCATGGTAGGTGGACTTATCCTCTGTGCTCTCAGATGCCTAAAATTTTACTGAAGAGGTGCCCAAATTAAGCACTGGAATTAGGCTGAATGTGACTGATGGAACCACACTAGGAAGTGTTTGTTGATATGGCACAGGTCACACACAACTGTATTACTAAACACACAGGCTGCAATCCAAATAATGCTTTCAGTTAATAAAATGAAAATTCAGTAAACTAAATCCCTCCATAGAAACTACACCAAACTATTTGGCATATAAAGACATGAATCCAAAGGAAAAAGGCTCCTTAAGCGTGTAGGGAAGGTTAATCAAAACTGCATCTCATCACTCCATGTGCTTCCTGGAAATGTGATTCATCCCCTTGCTTTCCTCCCAGATAGCTACAAAAATGGATGGGGGATTTAAGGAATCCTTTCCATCAGTAATGCAAAAGCTGAGTCACCTCTTGATATTCAGTCCATAGCCTGAAATAGCCTAACCTTGAAAGAAAATAGCCAAGTTTTATAGATAAAGAAGGTGAAAAGACCAGAAGAGAAATGCATCTGTGTATGGAAAAGCCTGAAACTTGTTAACAAACACTGTGACGAATGGCTGGAGTGCAAAGCTCAGGACAGTGGGTAGCCATGAGGAATGTTAATGGGTTCTCCTGCATCTGACTCGACTAGAGGGCTGTTAGACACATAAATTAAAACCTAAACATTGACCAGAGACCATACGCAAGGATAGTCATTTGGGAGCATTTTCAGCCTGTCATTCTCTCTTCAAAAGCCAAGACAAAAAAGACAGTCCATGAATCAGAAAAGTCTGAAATTGCCACCATGTCAGTTCAGGAACCCAGTGGTCGTAAGGTGAAAAAATTAATTTTCAAAAAGAAAATTCAGACTTGTCTTCTCTAACAGCTACAGGCACCTCTTATATCCTGGAAGCCAGAAATGTTGAAATCCCTTTAGTAAACAACACCCGAGGATTCAAATGAATGTCTAGGGACTGGTCATTACATACATGCTACCCACCCAGGACATATACTAATTTAGGATATGTATGTATCTTAGGAGTGCTAGCTGAGTTTGTGCTTTGTTCCACCTACTTTTTATTGCATGTCAAAAGCAGAAAAAGCATCATCGTTCATCTTAGCGCTGAATAATCTTTCATGTAATCTTTTTTTCTGGAACTAGGAGTTGTTTAAGATAATGCGCATATTGTCTGAAATTAATGTATGCACAGCACTTTTTCAATGCCATTTAACAGTATTACTTTGGTTCATGCCAGCTAAATATGTTTCAGTAGATTTCAGACAAGATTTCTGCAATGTAATCTACTTAGTATTGCTTACGGCAAGTATCTGGAAACATCAGTAGATGTGCAGTATGATGGGCCAGTGTCTTCCAATGCTTAAATGACACAACAGGAACAAACACAAGGACTAAATTAATTTTCTTGGGTCTAACTAGCCCTAAACTCCAGATTTGCAGTTCTAACTTCAAAGTACTCAGTAGTATCACCTGGGAGCTAGTTACTAGTGACATCATACACACTGGTGGTAACAGAACTTCAGTTGTCTGTACATGCATTGTTTCAGTGAGCTCCTCGGATAAGCTCACTGCTTCCAAGCACATTGTTTCTCAGGTTTTCTGAGACTATGTCCTGCAGTAATAGTGAGGAAAGTGAAAAGGTGCCTCTACACCATCTTTGCAACTTGTTGAATGTGTCAATGTCTCTAGGCAGGATTGGTCTGGACATAACCAGGACATACTGGCTACCATGATATGCCAATGGTCTCGGTGCGTTAGGATTTTCAAGACTGGGCTCAACAAACAACAATCAGCCAAATCAGCGTATATGTCACTCCAGGTGCTCTAACCCTTGTGTTGAGCAGCCTTGGGATGCCGTTCAGTGTAATTATTCTGCCAGCTTTCTGTGAGGACAGTGAGCACATAGGTGCCATGCCTATCACCTTGTAACGCAAGAGAAACTCCACCCTGGACTGCTCTCATCATAAACTGTCTCCAGTGGATGCACTACCACCAGCTTGAACGTTCCCAGAAAAAGCCATATACCAAACAATAGCTCCCAGCTACAGTTGTAGTAGATGTTGTACAAATTAATGAATAAATAAAGAAAATAATAAAAATAAATACAAAAATCAAATCATCAGGCTGGAAAGAGACCACAAATGGTAATGCGAAGATGGTAAATAGAACACTTCATTTTCAAAAGCTAATGTGACAGTAACTCCAATGATTATAGCACACAGAAATACCAAATCAGCTTACTGAATCAACTGACCTCTCTCAAGTGTTAAGTTAGATAGGTACAAATGTGTGTTTTGGTGTCATGAGTACTAAAAAGAACAAGTTTCATAGAGGTGACAATATAGCACATCTTTTGGAAGAAATATCCACCAATCCACTATAAGATCACTGTGGTGGTTCTTAAACTGCCTGGGAAAGGAAATCCACATGGTGAATTTATCGATAATGAAAGTACAAGGCAAATCTTGCCTTAGACAGGGAAGAAATAAAGAAATCTATTTGTGTGGTCAAATCATTGCAGTAAGATATAAATATCACTATGACTTGGTTTTTCTCTGACCCTTAGCATACCTTCCTCTATTTATCCTTCTCTCTTTCTTAGGTTAGGTATCCCCAGAGGCAAGGGAAACTAATGGCTTGCTTACACTTCAGTTTGACAGAACTGAAGGCTGGAGGGCTGGGCCGGGAGAAATCTTATGAAGTTTTATAAGGGCAAGTGTAGAGTTTTGCACTTGGGAAAAAATAACCCCATGTACCAATATAGGTTGGGGACTGCCCTGCTGGAGAGCAGTGCAGGGGAAAGGGACCTGGGGGTTCTAGTGGACAGCAGGATGACCATGAGCCAGCAATGTGCCCTCGTGGCCAAGAAGGCCAATGGCATCCTGGGGTGTGTTAGAAGGGGAGTAGCAAGTAGGTCAAGAGAGGTCCTCCTGCCCCTCTACTCTGCCCTGGTGAGGCCACATCTGGAATATTGTGTCCAGTTCTGGGCCCCTCAGTTCAAGAAGGACAGGGAGCTGCTTGAGAGAGTCCAGCGTAGAGCCACAAAGATGGTGAAGGGCGTGGAGCATCTCCCTTATGAGGAAAGGCTGAAGGAGCTGGATCTCTTTAGCTTGGAGAAGAGGAGGCTGAGGGGTGACCTCATTAATGTTTATAAATATGTCAAGGGGGAATGTCAGGAAGATGGAGCCAGGCTCTTTTCAGCGGCGTCCACTGACAAGACAAGGGGCAATGGGTGGAAGCTGGAACACAGGAGGTTCCAGAAAAATATGAGGAAAAACTTTTTTACTGTGAGGGTGACCGAGCAGTGGAACAGGCTGCCCAGGGAGGTTGTGGAATCTCCTTCTCTTGAGACATTCAAAACCCGCCTGGACGCGTTCCTGTGCGCTCTATCGTAGGTGATCCTGCTCTGGCAGGGGGGTTGGACTAGATGATCTTTAAGGTCCCTTCCAACATTTAACATTCTGTGATTCTGTGATTCTGTGAACTGACATTTCCTTCCCACATGCCGTTAGTGAGGCACCCACTCACCAGCAACCAGCCTTGAGCTCCCTTCCCCGCTTTCCAACTCAAGATGAGGGGATGTGGTCCACAACAACCACCCCCAGGAAGGGAGCATTTCTGCACCCATCTCACTCTGTGGGACCCAGCTGCACTATTTCCCACTCCTTCATGTCTCAGAGGTTCACAGGCCTGGGGAGCAGGATCCCAGCCACCCCATTGCCCCCAGTCCTGTGCAGAACCCAGTGCAGATGGGCAGGGGAATCCCTATTCTCTCCTTTGAATGAGCCAGTCTTACTCCAAATCTCACATTCCCTTATAGATTTGTTGTCACCCAGCAGCCTGATTTCACAGAAATATTAAGAAGTGAAGTACTCTTCAGCCAAAATGATTCCCCGGCTTTACACTCCAGCATACACTGATATTGCAGCCTGCAGGGTAGTGTATTGGTATCTTTTCTAGCTCTAAATAAGCTAGCTGAAATACTGGAATTAGTTAGAACAGCATGGTGTTGTCCATAGGTTAACTTCTTTTCCTCAAGTAGATAAATCAGCCTAGAGCAAACATATCCTTGACTGCAATCTACATTCAGGACTGTGCCTCCCTGCTGTCCAACATGCTGTCAGAATATATTCGCTCAGAAGCTGAAATGGAATAGTTCTGATCTCTGCAGCTCATTTCAGCCCTAGCATGTCCCATACCAGAGGCAGAAAGTGGCACTAAGAAAATTCACTGTAGGCTGAGTTTCCCTCTACCCTGCAATGACATTCTCCCTGGGGATCTCTAACCAGCCAAGGTAACTTCCAGCACAGAAAAGCGTTAGACTGAAGAAATGGTTCTGCTGTGTTTAAATACTCATTGTAAGTAAACTATGGTGCACGTGTGCACAATTCCACAAATATTAATATACCTCAGAAATTACTAGGCGTAGTTCAGTGCTCAAAAGAATAACCTTGTAAGAACTAGGTTTTCTGCACTAGCGGTTGGACTTGATGATCTTAGAGGTCTTTTCGCACTTTAACGACTCTATAATCCTATGATCATCGTTGTAATGAGGCAGAAATGAACCACAGAATAAGCCAGATATGACAAATATTGTAATATCATTTCAGTCTCTTCTCCTTGGTATGACATGGTGGATGGAATTAGAGATCAATGATAAGAACATTATATTTAAAGCTCTGACCTAACTCAAGTCCTTCACTAAAGGCTATGACTGCTTACAACCACTTCCAAGCAATGGATGTGTTCATGAACATTTCTTATGAGAAGAGTACTGTTATGGATAGGCAGCAATTTGGTAGCAAACAACTTATTCAATTAATTAGTCTATTTTTTGAAACTGCCCACACGTTACTTACATGGTTCTCCAAATTAGTTGTTCTACATCAAATACATAACAAATATTTTGTGCTGATATCTGTTTAATGTGTGAAGAGTTATCAGCAGTTTAGTGTAAACCTTTTATATTCTATCTTTCAGTTATAGTGGTTAATTCTGATCAAATATTCATTTCTGTTTATAGGCAGGGTAAGTTTAACTCCTACAATCAGCTCCCTAATCTGGAATCTAACAATCTTCAAAAAAACTGCTGGATTTCTTAGAGCTTCTCTCTAGAAAATATGTTTGCTATAATAACTGGAAAACAAATGTGAAAGTGAAAAATCAACAAGCGGAGTCCATGTGGTTATTTGCCCAGTGAGTATTCATACAAATGCAAAGGATTCGTAAGGGTTCTCCAGCTCTTACAATGTATAATAAAATGCTGAATAGAAATCTAGCATTATCTACACATTTGAATTTCTTTTCCTGCTTGTTAAACTATATTAATTCAAAAAACCTTCCTAAAGAAAGGTGGGTGAGACACCACAGTAGAGAAGGTAGGAGTAAGTCTGTAAGGAAGAGGAAAAATACCAAACTTTACTCACTGAGAATAAGAGCAGAGGAGATGGGACGTGAAGCAATTAAAGGCAGAGAAAACTACTGGGGGTAATGGAGGACTAATCTGGACTTTAGGAGGGCCAACTTTGACCTCTGCAAGAATCTGCTTGGAGAAATCCCCTGGGTTAGGGCTCTGGAAGGCAAGGGAGCTCAAGAGAGTTGATTGATATTCAAGTACTACTTCCTCCAAGCTCAGGATTAGTGTATCCCTAAGGGCAAGAAATCAGACAATGGAAGGAGGGAGCTTCTGAAACAGCTCAGGTGGAAGAAAGTGTGTGGAAGAAAGGACTGACCACCTGGGAAGATTATGAGATTGTTGTCAGAATATGCAGGGATGAAACAAGGAAAGCTAAGATCTCCTTGCAATTAAACCTGGCAAGAGATGTCAAGGTCAACAGAAAAGGTTTCTTCAAGTATACCGGAGGCAACAAGAAAACTAAAGAAAACGTGGGCCCGCTGTTGTATGAGGCAGGGGCTGTGGTGACAGAGGATACAGAAAAGATGGAGCTACTGAATGCCTTCTTTGCTTCAGTCTCTACTGCTCAGGCTAGTCCTCAGGAGTCCCAGACTTCGGAGGTAACAGAAAATCTGGAGAAAGGCAAACTTTCCCTTGGTTAAGGAGGATCAAATTAAAAATCAGTTAACTAAACTGGATATCCACAAATCCATGAGCCCTGATGGTATGCACCCGCGAGTGCTGAGGTAGCTGGCAGAAGTCATTGCTGGGCCACTCTCCATCATCTTTGAAAGGTCCTGTAGAACAGGTGAGGTGCATGAGGACTGGAGGAAAGTCAACATCACTTCAATCTCCAAGAGAGGCAAGAAACAAGATCCAGGAAAGTACAGACCAGTCAGACCCACCTCCATCCCTGTAAAGATGATGGAACAGCTCATTCTGGGCATCATCTCAAAACATGTGGAGTAAAAGAAGGTTATCAGAAGCAATCAGCATGGATTCATCAAGAAGAAGTCATGTCTGACTAATCTGATAGCCTTCTATGATGGCATGACTGAGTAGATAGATGAGGAAAAGGCAGTGGATGCTGTCTACCTTGGCTTCAGCAATGCTTTCGACACTGTCTTCCACAGCATTCTCATAGAAAAGCTTAGGAAGTGTGGGTGAGATGAATGGACTGTGGGGTGGGTTGAAAATTGGCTGAAAGACAGAGTTCTGAGGGTTGTGACTAGTGCTGCAAAGTCTAGTTGGAGGTCTGTAACAAGTGGTGTTCCCCAGGGGTCAGTACTGGATCCAGCCCTGTTCAATATATTCATCAATGACCTGGATGAAGGGATGGAGTGTACTCTCAGCAAGTTTGCTGATGACACAAAACTGGGAGAGGTGGCTGACACACGGAAGGCTGTGCCGTCATTCAGCAAGACCCGGACAGGCTGGAGAGTTGGGCAGAAAGAAATCTTATGAAATATAACAAGGGCAAGTGCAGGGTACTGCACCCGGGGAGGAATAACCCCATGGATCAGTACAGGCTGGGGACTGAGCTGCTGGAGAGCAGCACAGGGGAAAGGGACCTGGCAGTTCTGGTGGACAGCAGGACGACCATGAGCCAGCAGTGTGCCCTCGTGGCCAAGAAGGCCAATGGCATCCTGGGGTGTAATAGAAGGGGTGTGGTTAGTAGGTCGAGAGAGGTTATCGTCCCTCTACTCTGCTCTGGTGAGGCCGCACCTGGAGTCCTGTGTCAGTACAGTTCTGCGGTCCCCAGTTCAAGAAGGACAGGGAACTGCTGGTAAGGGTACAGCAAAGGGCTGTGAAGGTGATTAGGGGACTAGAAAGGCTGAGGGACTTGGGGCTTTTTAGTCTAGAGAAGAGAAGACTGAGGGGGAATCTTATCAAGGCTTGTAAACGCTTAAAGGGTGGGTATTGGTAGGAAGGAGCCAGTCTTTTTCGGTGATGTCCAGTGACAGGGAAAGAGGTAACAGGCATAAACTTGAACATAGAAAGCTCCATCTAAACATGAGGAGGAACTTCTTTACTTTGAGGGTGACAGAGCATTGGAACAGGCTTTCCTGAGAGGTAGTGGAGTCTCCGTCTCTGAAGACATTCAAAACCCACCTGGACACCACCCTATGCAACCTACTCGAGGTGATCCTGCTGTGGCAGAGAGATTGGACTAGATGATCTCCAGAGTCCCTTCCAACCCTTAACGTTCTGTGATCCTGTGATCCTCTAATGAACTATATGTCTGTTAGAATTTTCATTGAAAGAAAGCAAAATGGGAGAGTGGAAATGGCAGTGGTGCCTTTTGCTCTCATCCTGAGTGTAGATCTCTGTTTTGGAAGGCTTTTCAACCTCCAGCCCTTCAGGAACAGCCCTTCAGTTCTGTTGTGTGGGAGAGCAGAACGTCATTCTTTATTACTCATCCCTTTCAACTGGCACAGCACAACCCAGCTCAAATATTCTGCTTACCCTGTGCACACTTCTCCCAGGAGAACACACAAAATCCAAGAAACTCCACACAAAATCCTGGAGCAGAGAACTGTTTTGGATTCTTAGGTTCTGCCATGTAGCCATAGAAACTCCACAGCTCATCGCTCTTATTGAAACCTCAGCTTAAAATTGAAGGGCTTTACAGAAGAGTTCATGCTACGTTTCAGCGCATGCATGATGCAGTTTGCAGTTTGTGCTGGTGAGGTAGGAATTGCAGCTGTAGAAAGCAGTACTCATGAGCTTTGGATCAATTTTGTGCATCCCTAAAGAATGCTGGCTTGGCAATGCTTCTCTGTAGGTTGTGTCCTGACAAAGCTGAAGAGTGTGCTTTCTTAGGTGTCTCCTTTTGTCCTGCTGTTCTGCTGTTCACAGTTCTGTACATTCCACTCATTTTCATTTACAGTGTATTATTTTTTCAAGCTTCTAGGCCAGGCATACGCATTTGCACCTTCACATTTAGAAAGCATTTTTCTTAAAATGTAAGGGATTTTTCTGAGCAGAATTCATAGCAAGTCATTCAATTAAGCTCATAATTTAAACTTAAACTCAGTCTCAAGTCCAACAATAAAGTCCTCTCAGTCATCTCTGTTTAAATCATGAAACAAAAGAACAGTAAGAGCACAACCAAAACTCACACAGTAAAAGAAAAGTATTTATCCTTAAAATGCATCATCAAGTTATTCAAAATGTAAATAAAACATAGCCACGGGTGGGAGCACAATTCACCCACCACATTAATAAAATTGATCTATGCCAATACACATAGGAGAAAAAGCAGGTCCACTGGCACTTTGAGTTATATATATATAAGAAAAAAGTTTTAAAAACAAGAAAAGAGCCCCCAGTCCTCCAAGAGGGAATACAATATATCCTTGATCACATCCTTCATGGCTATCACTTGGGACATGATGTCTCACTGGTTGCTGAGAGAACTCTGAATTCCTTGCACCCCCGTATCTCAGACTGCAGTGAGTCTTTCTCAGCTACTGTATGTCATAGAATCACAGAATTGTAGAATGGTTTGGGACATCTTCAAGGGGATCAGGTTGCTCAGAGCCCCATCCAACCTGAAATTATGGAGTTTTATAAGTAGATATGTTATGTACATACAATTCAAAGCAGATATTGCTGAACGGCATTTACTTTCTTCTAAAGAGATGAACACTCTCCTTTTTGCCTCTTATTCATACCTCCAGTTGTCTTGCCACTGCTTCCTGGTGGTGATTATTTTCTAGCAGTAAACCCATGTATGGGTCATTTAGCCTCTAAAAGGTTAACAAAAGAGTTAATATGCAGACACAGTAAGAAATTAATAGTGCTCCCAATTCCATCTAATCAACCTACATACTTGCAATAACTAGGTATATTTGTGAGCAGTGGTTGTCAGGGGTAGTTAAGTTTCCTGTTAGCAGTAACCAGATGCTTTTAAATGATAAGAGAAACTCCTGTGTTAATGCGATGCTGTCAAATCTCCAGGTTGCCTATAAACATCTGATGCCCTGCAAATGGCCATAAAGTGTGCACAGCACTCATCTATTGCGAGTCCAGAAACGGCAGTGAACCCATGGAAGATATCCATATGTATCAACTTTAAATGCATAAGTGCAGCTCAAAAAATCCCCAAAACTAATTTCTAAATCTCTCATGTCCCCATGTGTTGCCTGATCTAGTTGAGAGTCGTCCCTGCCCATGACAGGGAGGTTGGATTAGATGATCTCTAAGGTCCCTTCCAGCCTAGGCCATTCTGTGATTCTATGATCTATGATTCTATGTACCACTGGGCATTTGTGAGTTCCAGGCAACTGTTGAAATCAATGCTGAGAAGATGCCTAAGGTGGGGATGAAATGGAAGTCACCAAAGGAATTTGGGACTCGGCTCCTAGAAATGAAGTTTTTCCCTTTGCTATCCCTAATACATTAGACAGCAGAAACTACAAAGAACAAACTCAACAGTATGATGAAGAAGAAAGGTACAATCATAAAACTCATTATTCAAGGTAACACTTGCTTATGGCAGATATAAATCCTAACTGGGAACTATTCATAATTATGAAGTCTTTCATGAAGATTGCCACAAACTTCATCAAGATTTTTTAATTTAGCTCTGAAAAACACGGAGACATCTGCTTTAAACCACTCTGAGAATCGGACTTCCTATTCCCCACCCCACCTATGTTCCTGAATTGGGTATGTCTAGAGGCATGCTGGTGTTTCACCTGAATTTATACCATTTTCTTTCCATATTGCCCTACTGGAAACACTACTGAGCTCAACCTGAGTTAGACTAGATACCGTGATGGAGTCCATACCTAGTATCTTCTGACTGCCTGTGTTGCATTAATGATAATATATTCACTTCCTCACCACAAGCTGACAAAGCTGAAACTTTTAAAGAACTTGCAAATCAAAACAGTAAAAAATTTTACAAAGTCAATTAATAAAGATATTAAACTAAGAAAAATGCTAATTTATGCACACTAATGATGTCACTGATTTCAACCTTCAATTTTTGAGCAAATATTAATATCAATTAATAATGCATGCCATTTACAGAGCTCTTTTCATCTTGGAAGAGCTTTATAAACATTCACTAATTAAATTGTCCAGTCTTTTTCATTGTCATTTTATATATATATATGAATTTGGGGACCAGGGAGGGAAATGCCTTTAGATTCCTAGGGACTTGTGTACCACAAAGGCAAGAGCAGAAAACTGTTTTTAATTTATGCTTAAACTGCTTCTTTCTCCTCATGAATGTTTTTATTCTTAAGAGAAGCTCCTAATCAGGCCAGATGACCAGCTGAGGACGTTCCTGTTGCAATGAGACCAAAATCTTTCCAAGGTTGTTCCAGTGCGTAAGATCAAAATTAACTATCTGAAACTGATTTTATGCCATTTAAGAAACAGCAGTTTCCTTTGCCCTGTGACCTCTCTGGGTGTTTTGGGGGGGATTTTTTTTAGTCTTTTAATGGCAAAGATCTCCGAGTTCATTTGAAACATTTTAGCAGTTGGACAAATATCCTGTATGGCTGTAACCGTCCAAACGATCTCCCTTTTCCACTGGTGCAAACTGAACTATTTTAACTCAAAATATTATCACTCTTGCCTCTTTTTCATATATAGAGTCTAACCTTGCAACGCAACTCTTCAGGGCTATTAGGAAACTCCTGTAAAGAGAGTGCATGAATCCTTGAGGGGATACAGTATTTATCAACCAAAATCATGTTTCTTGCAGTCTTGAGAATAGAGCTTATCATTCCTATATAATTTAAATACTTCATATAACTGAGCAATTTTACATATATTTAGGCTAGAAAGTTGTTGAAATGCTTATACAACCTCTTACGGGATCTTTTTTTCAGTGTGATAAAGGATTTTCAGCTGAATTATAGGTAACAATGATGATACTGTTGGACAGGTTTTATCAAAGATCATTACAGTCACTAAAAATATCACAAAAATTCACATGCTCCATCCTTGTGTGAAGCTGTTAATCAAAACTAGAGATACTAAGATGCATCAGTCTAATGGCTATGAAATCTCACAGACTTTTACGCCCTCAGGAATGATTTATCTTGATAACAATTTCCAGGTAGGAATGGTTATATTACTGACATTATATGAGATGTAAATTCTGTGAATTCTGAAAAAAAAAAATAAAAATCTGTGACCTATTTATGGCTATGCTGAGATATACATTAGCATTAAAATTTAAAAATTTGACATATGGGAATGACATGCTCTGGCGTATTCTTCAGGATCATTTATTATTTAATTTAATACATTTTCAATAATTTTATTAGACTCAGTGATACACCTCTAGTCTGCGAATATGTAGACATCATATCATGGTTTCATAGAGTCAGAGCTTTAGCAAATGACAGGCCTAAATCTCACAGATCATAATGTGCTTGATGGTTTATTAGTTTCTGCATATTTCCCATATAAACAGACTTATGAACACGTTATATTTTAATACTGCCGTTAAGAAAATGTGACTTTTACAGTGCTAGACACACTTGGAGTAACCCAACTTGCTTTACATATTTATGAGGGATTCTTAGTTACAATATCTAACACCTAAGCCTAGACATTAACAAATGCTTTAATTAAGATGGGAATATTATCAAGGATGACAAATAAATTACCTGTTTTTCTCCAAGAACTCGAGAAGCCTCCATTATGACAACCAGCAGTTCTGGTTATTTGTATTCTTGCAGCGACTACAGCCCCCAATGACAGAACACAACCCTTTGTGTCAGGTGATGTGCAAATAGGTACCAATATGCAACAGCACTTGTCTTGGGAAGTTACCAGTAGTATATAGGAGACCAATACAACAAAAGTAAGTAGCACATTGTCCTCTTCAGCTGCAGCCTGAGCAGACTGAGCAAGTGGTTTCAGGTAAGTATTTCCCTGGAAAAATGCTATCCTGCAACATCATCACACAGGATGCAAAGTCCTGCTGCATCATTGTCATCCAGAACTGCATCAGGGATTCAGATAAAATCACAGAATTAGAGAATGGTTGGGGTTGGAAGGGATCTTAAAGACCACCCAGTTCCAACCCCTCTGACATGGGCAGGGACACCTTCCACTTTACCAGGTTGCTCAAAGTCCGTTCAACCTGTCCTTAAGCACTTCCAGGCAGGGGACACAACTTCTCTGGGCAGTCTGTGCCAGTGCCTCAGCACCCTCACAGTAAATAAATACTTCCTAATATCTAATGTAATCTATCCTCTTTCAGTTTGAAACTGTTACCCCGTGTCCTATCACTAGAGCCCCTGATCAAGTGTCCCTCCCCATCTTTTCTGATGTTTCCCTGACCAAACCTTGGTGCAATGCAGCACCTGATATCACTGTGTGTTCTGACTTAGAGAAGAGAACACATCCTGCTGTAGCAGTGACTAAAAGTTTGCTATTGTGGTTCTTATTAAAAATGCACCATTTTGAGCAATAGTTTTTACTGAACACAGAACAAAAATGAATTGGTAATGAGAGGGCACAACATGGCTGAGTGTCGCTGTCAAAGTATGGGTTGCAGAAAAGCTGCAGAGAAGGAAAAGGAAACTGCTAACACACAAAGACAGAATGCTGCTTTTGGATAATGAGAGATTTCAGGAACCTCTTGCTTTTTCTCTATGTATCCTGGCACTGGTTTCAGAGCTTTCCTTCCTCTATATATCCTATATGTTCATATCAGCCTGAGAATGCCATGGTAACATTTCCTCTGAATGCCACTGCATCACTGCCACCCCCAGAAACATTCTCATTCACCATCCCTGACTGTTCAGCCCCCAGATTTCAACATATATTGAATCTGACTGCCTACTTCCAACACATAAAGAAAAGCAATCTCATACCCAAATATCTGTCCCACCCACCAGCAGTTCCCATAATTTCTGTGTTTAAGGATTCAGTTTGCCATGACTGTCTTCCAAACAGAAATGTTATAAATGTTATTTATTAGTGTTTTTATGGTGGAAAATATTGTATAACATGTATTATGGGATAGCTTTAGTAGGTGTCAGAGGATTTCATACAGGAGAGTCTGTATATAAAAAATATATTTTTTGCTGGTTACAATCCACTGATTTAAACAAGGACACAGCTGCCCCAAAAGATTTGTGAAATCAAGCATGTAATGGCCATCAGATTACTTTCAGTGGTTGATGAGTTCCTGAAAAGTGTATATTCCATGGTCATATTCACTTTAAGAAGAACTTTGCCCTTTTCCTTTGCCAACACAACATCTCCCTACAGCAGCTCAGTCAGATGGGCTATGTCCCTTTACCTTTGTGACATGAACAGGGAGAATGAAGATTCCCAGCAACCAGAAGATACTGTGTAGGAACAAATCTGACTACTGATGTGAAATGAAGCTATTCCATTCATTTCAGTGACACTTCTGCCTTTTACAAAAGCAGGGAACTTCGCCAAGAAAGCCTTCAGCCACCTAAAAGCAACTGCACAACTCACAGTTGTCCTCTGGAAGGAAGGAAGAAGATCCCCTATCCCCTAACAATACCTAAGGGGCAAACTGTCTTCTCCATGTGTGTCAGTGGCTGGTTGACAAAGTCTCCAGTATTGATTTTCTTAGCAGAAATTGGAAATCTGTCACTCTCAACACTCACTCTTGACTCCCAGTGCAGCTCCAAGCAAGTCAAGGCAAAAGCCACACAATCATCAAAGGACAAACACTCGCTTTCTGTTTGAGGACATCTGAGTGAAAGAGCTCTTCAGGCAAAATTTCCATCTCTTACGATGAGAGAGAAAAGATTTTCTTCTCAAACTTTTATGGATTTCAGCTCAAAAGACATTTAGATTTAATAGGAAATTTTATGGAGACGGTTACTATTGTAATGCACAAAAGGTTCTTTCAACGTTTTAGGTTTTCCACTTAAAAATTAAATGGGATCCTATTTTTTTTTAATAAAGAAAAGAAAAATTCAAAACAAAGTCAAATAAACATAGTCCTCAAAAGGACGTTTCTTTCTGTTAGGATACTAATAATTGTAACTTAGTCTATTATGTTTTTTTTTATTGATCTGAATTTATTTTTGCATGTGAAACTCTCATTTATACAGCATAAGCTAGAGTTTTTGCTGCTCTGGTGAATACGAGTTAAATTTCTTCGTATGGTGCTGTGTTTTGGATTTGTGACCAAAAACAGTGTTAATAGCACAGGCATGATTTAGTTACTGCTGAACAGAGTCAAGGCCTTTTCTGCTCCCCGTGCCACCTCACCAAATGGAACAGAGCAAGTGGTTCGATGGAATTCAGTGGCCCACCAAGGCCAAATCACAACAACATTATTTATGATCCAGTGATCATATTGCATCTTATACTGGAGGCTCTGGTTTTATATTATATTTTTGTACCAATTGTTGAGAAGTATCGGTAAAGAGTTTGCTTTTTTGTATATATAAAAACTGTTCAGCCTGGAGAAGAGAAGGCTCCAGGGAGAACTTACAGTGTCTTTCCAGTACCTGAGGAGGGCTACGGGAAAGCTGGGGAGGGACTTTTTACAAGGGCGTATGGCGATAGGACAAGGGGAAACAGTTTTAAATTAGAGCAGGATGGATTTAGATTAGACATTAGGAAAAGGCTCTTTACTATGAGGGTGATGAGCCACTGGCACAGGTTGCCCAGGGAAGTTGTGAATGCCTCATCCCTGGAAGTGTTCAAGGCCAGGCTGCATGGGGCTTTGAGCAACCTGGTCTAGTGGGAGGTGTCCCTGCCCATGGCAGGGGTGTTGGAACTAGATGATCTTTAAGGCTCCTTACAACTCAAACTATTCTATGATTCTATGAATATAACCTTTCCTAAATTTGAGAATAAATTCGTACAGAAATGGAAGCATCTCTGAGACTCTCCTTCCCATTTGTTCTTATTATATATTCTCCATCATTCTGGTGGAAACAGCAACAGAGAAAGGCAAAATGTATACAAAACACCAAAGACCAGACTCCAGAGAATTAGTGACTGATATTCCTCTGGTAAATTGGAGAGCTTTAGTGCTTAACTCATACTGAAAGAATCAGAACAAGTGGTTTCAGACCACTTGTATCACTGTCAGTGGATCACAGATAGTATCACAGTAAGTAGTTTCTGTAGTATGGGTGCAGGGTAACATTTTTTTTGGCACTAGATAAGATTGTCTGAAACTTGTGAAATAGGTAAGAATATACATGAAGAGAATGTCTATATTGGAACAACTCCACAACTGCCAGATCTAAACACCCTTTATTCCGGCTGCGTTTGCATCAAGAAGTTAAATGGGGCTCATGCCCACCCAAGCACATGCATACTGTTCAGTCGTTAAATGACCAGTTTGGTTCTGCCAAACTCGAATTCTCCCAGACACATTCTGGGCATGATCTGGGAGTTAGTATGGGTCACAGATCACTTCCAACAGAGGCTCTCTGGACACGGTCATCCTGTCTCAGTAAGGTAAGGGACCTTAGGTGTATAGATGCAAGCTATGTTGTGTCAGAAAACAGCTTGTGGCCTTCTTCATTTGTTTATTAGTATACTAACCTCTTAGCATCTGCCCAGATCATAATAAAAAAAGAAAATAGGCCCTGATGTATATTCCAGCATGCGTGAAATCATTCACACTCAGAAATTCCTCTTGGTGCCTAGCTGGAGAGCAAAGCACACAAAGATCCCAGCTGGGAACACAAAGCCTCACCCAGTGATGAAACAGGGTCCTCTCTTTTCCTTGAAATAGGATGGAAATCCATTTTTATACTTGTGAAGGAGAACTCTAATCTTTAAATCACGTCCCTGTGACAACAAAGTCCTGAAACCCTCCTTATTCTCCTGTTATGGCCACTTAACCTCACTTCTGCAGTCTAATCCCTGCAAACTATCCCAGCCCATGTGGCTGGCACTAAGAGGGTCTGAGGTGTAATTAGTGACCCACCAGGATCAAGGAAAGTGCCAACCTGCTGGGAACAGGAAGGCAGAGGAGATTGCTAGAACCATCAAGAAAGTGCAGTTTATACTATAAACATGTGCTGCAGGCAGACAAAACTGAAAAGAAAAAGAGAAAGTTGTACGGCAACAGCAACAGAGAAAATTCAGAGCAAATGCTGGATCTTGCAAGAGTGCAGGCCAAACAAGTGATGTCCAGACATTGGATGGACTATGGCATTCTCTGCCTATCCTGTAACAAGATGGAGACACACAGGTCATAATTTAGACCCGTGTCTCAATTTTCCTTAAAACCAAGTGGGAAGTTCAGGGTTAAGATTGTGATCTTGATCTAGAGCCACATTAAGCATTAAAGAAAAATAATACACAGGAGTAAATGTATGAAAATCAGAACCACTCACAGGTATAAGGTTTTGACAGTAAACAAATGTCTAACATTCTCTTCTACTTCAATCCAACAGCAAGACCAGATCTGAACTGCCTCAGTGCCAAGTCATTCCACCAATGCCAAGATGTATAGAAAAATTCAGCAGGGGCAAATACTCCTGTTCCAGTTGCTTCAAGTTCCAAAGTTTCAGTATTCAGATGGAAAATTGTCAAAATCAAGTTCATTTGCTCAGCGGTACTTCAGCATTTTTATCTAAATGTGTAATATTGATCTCACTGGCACGCTTCCTTTCTATGTTTTCAGAGTATCGTTTAAAAAAAAAACCAACTTAGAAATTTTAAAAAGCAAAATTATGTCACATTATAATGTACTGAGCTTCCTGCTCTCCCCTGTTCGCCATCGTGACTGGAGTTGTTAATATCATACCACTGTCCCCTACTGCTTGTGCAACATGTATCAGCTGTGAGGGAGGACAAATTCTTTTCTACTAGTGATGGTGACCACTTGCTGTATCAATAAATAGTGGGACTCTGTAGGACTTTGCAGAGTTTTTCCTGGAGGCTCTGATCCTCTGAATTTTTATCTTGCTCTGTCACAGTTGTCAATCTACTATCCTTGTCCAGTTCATCACTTTGTGCTCTTCTCAGCTTCTGGTCTTGTTGTCCTTTCTCACTCTCCTGAAGGCTTGAATCTTTCTCCCGTTGTTTTCTTGCTGTCACTAAATGTCATTAATCTATTCTCCTCCAGCACCATCCTCTTTTTTCCAGTTCCTAGGCATGCCTAGCCCAAGTACAGAGGAACAGCATTGACACCAAGATCAGTTCATGCACAACTGTTTCTTTTCTTGTGAAAGTCTCCAGTCAGCCTTGTGGAGGCAATACAATCTGTTCCTTTACAGGCTTTTGATGTTTCTGTTAAGTCAGCATTCCAATAGACTTTACCTGTACTTTTTATTTTTGCTGCATGGGGACAAGGGCAAAACCTAGCTTAACTCAGGTCCTGAATTCTCAGAGACTTAAAACAGAGGTAGAATATCAGAAATAATAGTAAGCTGAGAGGTTTCTGACACACAAAGTCATGAGAAGTTGTTTGGCCATGTGATCTTTGGACAACAAGGGCAGCAGATAATGTCTCACATGTTGACATGGCCTCCTGAAAAGAGCAGAAAAGAGCTCACACTAGAATTTGAGAAGGAGCCACTTGACCTAGAGAACAATGTCATATAATTCATCCCACTCTGGCTTTTGTTAGAGCAAAAACACCAACCACTACTAGGTCATTACAGTTGAAGTGGTAACAAAAGGGTTCATCTGCAGGGATTTATCTAACAGTCCCTGCTGTTTGTCTTTGGTTCCACTGAACTCATTGCTTGACGCACATCATAGAGTTTCCACAGTCTCTCCTTTCCTAGTTCCATCCTTTTGATCCTGCTTATTGTAGGCAATTTTTCAACACACACGTTGAAGCTGAAGCATGGCTTAATGATGGAACAGAGTTATCAATTAACAAAAAGTTCTTCTCTCTGAAGTCCTGTCAACCTCTGAAGGACGTGCTTTTACTTTGAGCCAAATGAACCTATAGAAGCATTTTATGGACTACTAACAAAATAGAAACTCTTTCAGAAAGCTGCAGCCTTGCAGTTCCAGATAAATAAATCGTGCGGACTCTATGAACATTCAGAAACTGAAGAAGGTATTTTGATTTATTGCAAGAGTTTTGACACCAACTAGAAATTTGCTTGAAATTCTTTCATCCTTTGAAACCAAACTTGAAGCTATTCTGAGAAGTACTCTCCCATGAATAAAAAATGACAGGAGAAGAGCATAAAATATTGTCAATTAGTTAGCTATAGACTTCCATGAACATCATCATTACAGCAGTTATTTGTCTCTAAGTTCCTTAGTATAGAGAACTGAACTGATGGATAAAAGTGAGGAGACAATAAAGGTCTCAGAAAGCGTATCTCCAAAAGACTAATGCATCCAATGTGCTCAGCAAAGATTCTCGTAGCCAAAACAATTGGCAAAAATGAGGTCTTCAGAGTCAGCACTGGAAGTATAGACAAAGTCACAAGGGTTCAGTTGTTCAGATAGTTCTGCTTAGAGAAGTGAGTATAAGATGAACGAATTTGATGGTTTCAATACTGTCTGGAGTGAAGAATTGCCTCAGAAAGACTTAGACTAAAACGAAGGTATGTTTTGCTTTCTCCTCTCCAGTTATAAGAGTTCTTTTATCTCTTTCTCAATTGTCCTTTACTACAATAATTCTTTTCCTTTTATTTTATTCCTTACCTTCAAGGTTATTTTCTCTTAGTAGAAGGCATTATGCTCAGATTAGAAGCTTTTTATCCCTGCTGGTTCTAATTGTTTCTTTATTTACCAAGGTATGCATTCTCTGCCTCTTCTAAGTTATTCTTCAGCCCTTCAACCTTAATACTCTTTAATGTTCTGCATTCATGTACTTCCATGACAGCTGGACTGTCTGACTCCCAGGTTCAGGAAAGGAATTCTTCTGGTTAATTGTGCTATTCTGATTCTGATTTATTATTCTCTTATTGCATGTTATTTTTACTAATCTGTCTTCAGAAGATAGTTGGTTACACAGCAAGGATGTTTAAAAGTTTAAAGAGATCAGTAATTTATATTTTTTTTATAAGCAACAAGGCAATTCAACTTTCTGGCTCTTTTCACAAGTAATAGAAAATATTTTTTTCTAATTACCTTATAGGTTAGAAGACCAGTCATTTTCAAAGGGCATTACAATCTTAGATTGTAAATGAGGACCCTAAGACTTCAAAATAATGACCAGGCCAAGGCTGTACTTAAATTTATTGTTTACTGTACATGCACATTCTCGCAGAAGCATCTGGAAGAACTACTTTTTTTCCAGCAGTAATAAAGTAGAGAAGATATTAGTAAATACTTAGAACTCCAGAATGCAATGTACTAACTTTCTAGTCCATAGCACATGATGGCTAATTATACCCATGGCTGAAGCTACAAACAGAAAGCACTTTTACTGTATCCAAGTACAGATGATATTCCTAAGAAAGGAATGAAAAGTTTTGTTCTTAGCTCAGATCTGTCACGATGACCTCCACATTTATGAATGACACTGGAGGGAGCTACCAACAATCCAAGATAGAGTGTCCTCACCATAAGAGGGACGTAGAACTGTTGGATCGTGTTCAGAGGAGGGCCACAAAGATGATCCAGGGGTTGGAACACGTCTGCTATGAGGACAGGCTGTGGGAGCTGAGATTGTTCAGTCTTGAAAAGAGAAGACTTTGGGAGGACCTAATAGCTGCCTTCCAATACCTGAAGGGACCCTACAGGAAGGCTGGGGAGGGACTTTTTGCAAGAGCGTCGACTGATAGGACAAGGGGAAATTTAAGTTGAAGGAGAACGGATTTAGATTAGATCTTGGGAAGAAATTCTTCAGTATGAGGGTGGTAAGACTTCGGAATGAATTGCCCAGAGATGTTGTGGTTGCCTCCTCCCTGGAGGTGTTCAAGGCCAAGTTGGACAGAACCTTGAGTAGCCTGACCTAGTTGAGAGGCATCCCTGCCTGTGACAGGGAGGTTGGATTAGATGATCTTTAAGGTCCCTTCCAACCTAGGCCATTCTATGATTCTATGATTAATATACAGAATATTTGCAGAAATACTGCTTTGGGCATTTATCTACCTTTAGCTCTTGGTATGATACCAAGAGCACAAAAAAGAGGACTGATGTTAGACAAATGGAAGTAGCATAAGCAAAAGTCAGCATGGGAGGCGTTATAGTTGTTTCATGCACTGTGAGTGGTTTTCAGTCCATCTTTTGTAGTTTGTCAGGGGATGGATAATGAAAAAGAAAAGCTGATAAAATGAAGAAAGTATGTTATTCTTATAAAGAACAGACTGAACTCCTAGACTTCCAAAAAACTACTTAAAATCTTTCCTGACAATTCATAAAAAGTAAGATAAAAATGACAGCTTGATTCTAAGGAGTTAACCAACAAACCCTAGCCACTGAAGATGTTGTGTTGTGCTTTAAAAACTCGAATCATTTCCTAATAATAATGGGGAAAAGTTCCATTGTTTACCAGTATTTCCACCCCCTATAAAACCTTCCGGCATGTAGAAGCTAAAAAAAAAAGGTTAATCAGCAGTATAAGCTTTCTGAGCATTTAATTTGAAAGGTCAGCTCTTAACAGGAAATGTACTGTAAAAATACCTATCTGGATATAATAAAGATCTACCTTTCTACATAATTACAATTTTTCTAACATCAAAGGACTTATTAAACTGTGTAAATACAAAGAGATTAGAAAAGAGTCTTTTCTATTTTTCCTTACTATTATAATATTTGTCTAAGCTTCTTCCATAAAGAAGGAAAGAAATGCTTCAATCCTCTCTTCTTGTTCCCTGAGGAAAAGATCACAAACACATAAGTGAAACAATAACATCTATCCTAATTCTACTCTCCTCTTTGTGGAAGAAGAAAAGAAGAAAAAAAAATGATGAGAAGGGCTATCTCACTGTAATGATCACAGTACCACAGTATCACACAGTATGCTAGGGATTGGAAGGGACCTCAAAAGATCATCTAGTCCAATCTCCCTGCCAGAGCAGGATCACCTGGATGACGTTACACAGGAAGGCGTCCCGGTGGGTTTTGAATGTCTCCAGAGAAGGAGACTCCACAACCTCCCTGGGCAGCCTGTGCCAGGGCTCTGTCACCCTCACTGAAAAGAAGTTTCTTCTCAAATTTCAGTGGAACCTCTTGTGTTCCAGTTTGATTCCATTACCCCTTGTCCTATCATTGTTTGCCACTGAGAAGAGCCTGGTTCCATCCTCGTGACACTCCCCCTTTATATATTTATAAACACTAATGATGCTTACTTATCTTGTTGTAAGTCAAATCGTTTACATATGTGAACATAACTTTAAAATCATGCTTGATAAACTTTAGTCAATGCTATCCTAAAAGGTGTTTTTAAGTAGAACTAACTTTTATTTTCTTCCTTTCCAAGAGCATAGTTCTTCCAAGTGGGACAAAATGCTTTATGTCTTTACTTCCTATATAATACCGAGAGACTGAACAACTATGTTTAATGAGGTTGGTAACTGCAGGGAAAATGTAGGTTGGAACTGCAAGAATGGATGAATTCACAGAATCACAGAATGTTTGGGGTTGGAAGGGACCTCGAAAGATCATCTAGTCCAACTTCCCTGCTAGAGTAGGGTCACCTAGAGTATTATAGAATCACAGAAGAGTTTCAGCTGGAAGAGACCTAGAAGATCATCGAGTCCAGCCTTTGTCCCAGCCCTATCAACCTACTAAACGATTCCTCCCAACACAACATCCACCCATCTCTTAAACACCTCCAGGGATGGTGACTCAACCACCTCCCTGGGCAGCCTGTTCCAATGGCTGACAACCCTTTCAGTATGGAAATTCTTCCTAATATCTAACCTGAACCTCCCCTGGTGCAATTTGAATCCATTGGGTCACACAGGAACACATCCAGGTGGGTTCCAGGGAAGGAGACTCTACAACTTCTCTGGGCAGCCTGTTCCAGTGCTCTGCGACCCTCACAGTGAAAAAGTCTTTTCCTAATGTTTGTGTGGAACCTCCTGTGCTCCAACTTGCACCTCTTGCCTCTTGTCCTATAACTGGACATCACTGAGAAGAGCCAGAGGAAGTGGATAACACATTAAATAATAGTTTTCATTTTATCTACTCTAAATAAGAATCAGAGGCTAAATAGCAGTCTACAGAAAGATAATGGAGAAGCAATGGGAACGTTCTGTACAAGTGAACTGTTCCCCATTCCCTTGATCCAACAACAGCAACCCTCTCCCACTTCATACCCATAAAAACAGAGCAAGTCCTTCCAAGAGCATGAATTAAGTGGCAAAAGTTCACCATGCTAGGAAATCTTAGAAGATCTCTACTTGTGTCCTTCAGGTATGGATCATTAGCTTAGTTATAATTCAGACAAGTTCTGTAGTATGTAATTTGGGAAAGTCCTCCAGGTGACTAGCAACATGTGTCATTCATTTGCGCCTTTCTCAGCTCCCATTAATTCACAGCTCCTGCAGTTCCCTTCCCACCCACATTGTCCCTTCTATAACACATTAACAAAACTTATTAAAAAGAAAAAAACATTCTTGGAGTTCAATATAATTTCTTTATTCCACTGCTAATATCTCTTCTATGTCACAGCTAAATGTTTTCCGAACCTCGGATCTGCCTGCTCTGTCTAGATATTAACTTTTCCTCCTTGGGTACAATATGTAACAAAATGGACTAGCTGCTGGTTAGAACTACAAAACTCGCTTCATTTCTAATGTAAATAATAAAATAACTTATACTGTTGGAAATAAAAATACCTGCCTCTGAAAGTAAGTGAGACTATTTTTCCTTTTATATCGTTTATAATAGATGCATTTTTTCTTCGGCTTTCTTGGTCTAAATGATATGCAGCATTTTCTTTTTGGCAAAGAAAGCAGGAGCTAAACTAAACATAAAACTAGTTCCATAGTTATAAAAAATGCCTAAAGTATAATGGTATCAGATGAAAAGATGCTAAGAAAAACATAATAAAAAAAAAGTTGGTAGCTAAACCCTTGCAGTGATGTTGTTTGCTGAGTTAACGTATGGTTTTGCCTCTGTGCAGGATTCACTGTGCAGTTTTAAAGCCAGTCTGGGGTTTTTTACTTCTTTTATTATTTTTTATTCCTTATTTTTTCTTTTGTAATCAGTGTAAATTGAAAAGACTGGTATCATAATATCAGTGACTACGATTTTCTTTTACTGCAGTACAACTATAAGAATCTGGCAGAGACAGTGTATTATGCCAGCAGCTCATCAGTTTTTCTTTTACTCATAGCAGAACTAATAGAATTCAGAGGATCATAAGGAAAAGCTGTGCTGGCACATTAGAAGTCACATTTTTGTGTTATTATAATTCCAAAGCTGAATATTTTGGAAAAGACATTCATGGTTCTTATGGGATAACAAATAGCACTATCCTTCTGCATCTTAAGAATACAACAGCAATACAAAGTTTTGGTTCAGATTATTTAACCAAAGCCTCATTTGAATCTCCATAATTACAAAAACTATCCCTGAATAACCCTAGATCTTCCTTAGTCTCTATAAATACTATTAAGTGCTTTTCTTCTTCCAAGTCCACCTAAACCTACTTGATCTCAGCAGATGGAATTGTGATTGTAATTGTGATAATCAGAATTTCAGACTGTAAATAATTTTCAGAATAATGCTACAATATAATCAACAACAAAATATTTGTCAAGCACAAATTCTGGGACATATTATTCCATCCTTTTAAAAAGAACTTGTAACTGATCTTTCTTTCGGAGATATTTTACCTAACTTCCTAGACTTACTGAAATTCATTGTCTTTACCTATTTTTAGAGTTACATTTCTATGTGAGCTTCTGACTGCTGCAGCATCCTCTTCTCTGACTTCCCATTTTTTCCTCCAGGTCTGAAAAATGCATCTGCTGGTATCATTTTTTTTTCCTTATTGCTTTAATTAGGCCCCTCATTCCCTCGAGTTTCTCCCTTAACTCATTACATTCAAGCCTCTTCAAAGCCCTGCAGAGTTCCATTCTTCATTATCTTCCCCCCCAGCACTCTCTGCTTTTCTTTCCCCTTCAGTCTTGACCAGCCAGTTTGCCAGCAGAGCATATAAAGACCTTTTGGTTTCCTCACTTAGTATTTTGGCCACAAATTCAACCACAAGATTTGTGCCATTTCTTTGATTAAAATCTCCCTGGAGGCTCATTTCTGCTGTGCTGCCTGCGGGTAATCTCTGGGTAATACTGACATAACGTTTAACTGTAACCTCGTTCCAAAAAGCAATTGTCCACCCTGTTTGTATGCTCTCCATACCTAATCTATTTAAATGTGTCTATTGTGAGCTCCCTGGGAAATGACATGCCAGGAGTCTTATCAGGGAGGAGCACACATCACAGGATCATTCATCATCATATCCCTAAAGGTAACCATTTCTACCCTGGTTTAATAGAATTGTGAGGATCTGAAGTGGAAAATGCCCATTGGCCTGTCTCATAGTCGTGACTAGGTCATGCTCTTCAGGGTACATAAAATAGGATGTCCAGTCTTGTTAAAAATACCCAGGGAATGCCCTTCCCTATTGCTAGCTCCTTTATATTTTATTTTTTTAGCCTGGGAATTGCCTTTGCTCAATCTTCCTTCATTCATTGATACTTTATGCATACTTACAGGGCACATTTTTTATTGTAAATAATGGAGCTGCGATCCATTCATTCATAATTGATAGGTTCTACACTCTTGCAGCCTGAGTACATTTTATGAAGAACCAGTGATACATAGCTCGTTTTTGGAATATAGTCTGTGATCTGTGTTTTTTCTCATTAGTAATTTCTGGAGTCCCACAAAGCCATAATCAGAAGAGAGCTGTGCTGCCTTAAACTGAATGTCCATCCAGCTCCAATCCTTCAGACTCATGGGCACCAGGCCTACAGCAGATGCCTAAGGTAAAAGAATATGAGACGTAGGTGAGTGGTGGCATTATAACAGTACTATACTTTCTGTTTAGTCATGCAAGTCTATCCATTTCAGTCCTAAATGATGATTCTTAAGTTACTTATTAATACATCTTATTTATCTAACAATATTTTCTGGGGTTTTTATGCTTTTTAACATATGGCAGTTACAGTTCTCTTCCAGTGACCAGTTGTCCTTTCATTTTTTAGATCTCCTTTAGAAACAATTTTAGTCTGGCTATCTGCTTTTATGTATCCTTGAATTTCACTTAAATTCCTCTGTTTCTTACTTGTGGTCAACGTCCTATCTTTTAAGGGTATGCCTACTCCCAAAGGGCCATCCTTCCTGGAAATGTGTGAGGAGGTCCTACGTGTGGGTCAATTGCTTTGATTCTTTCATGCAGAACCTTCCAACATTTATTTCTCTTCATCAGCACTAAGGCCATTCGGATACGGCAGCTCACTCACCAGGTGACCTAGAAAAGTCTTACAGGTGAACTTTTCTGCTTGGCTGGGTTGCAGCAGGGAGCTGGGGAAGCTGCGGTGGATAAGAAGCTCACCTGGGAGAGCCATAGTTGCCAGCTGTCCCTCCGTGCCAGCAGCCCACGGGACAGTCATGCACATGACTCCCCCAGCACCAAGCTGGGAATTTCCACCTCTTCCCTCAGTCCCACTCGATTCCTTTCTGCATCATCTTTTACTTCCAGACTCTTTGAAGGGAGAATATTTTGCTATTGCTCTTACAGAGTGGTAACTCCATGTTTCGTTTAGTTGATTTCCTTTTTATCGAATAAGTGTTGCTTTTCATTTTGTCTTTTGTTTCTGGAGTTTAGAGAAGAGCTGAAGGCTTTCTGCATGTTCCTCCTTGCCTCCCTCCACTCTGGAATTCTGCTCACTTGAGATTCCCAGCCTAGGAAGGCATTTTGTGTTAAGTGCTGCACTATCAGCAACAAGTAGATCTATTTTTAAAAAAAAAATAAATAAAAAAAATCCCCTAGTGAAACTGCAAAAATACAATTCCAAGAGTTTGTGGGGTAGACATATCTGTAATGGATAGTAGTACATGGATGCTGAGTTAGCAGGCATTAAGCTAATTCAGAAAGATAAGTAATATGATTAAGTTAGTGCAGAGATTTCCACAATATAGCTGTGCTGGTGCTGTGCTGCACCCCCTAATGAATTCTTCTGCCAGGCTATACCTCACTCAGCTGCTCAGGTCCAGGAACTAAAGTTCTCTTCTCTGCACGGCTGTTTTGCACTAATAAACTCAGAAATCTCTGTATCTTACTCCTTTCTGCAGTGTTTATTACCTTAAGATGTTATAGTCTTACATGTCTGTGTGTGCATGTATATGTATGTATGCAGGCATATGTATGTGGTAGATGTAGTACATCTTATCTCTGATGTGAAAAGCTGTAATTATGCTAATAAACGTCATTATTAATGAAGGCTCCTGTTCAGAAAAAAAACACACCACAGCAACACTGGTAAAATGGATTAAAAATCAGTTGAAGAAAAGCAATATTTAAGATCAAATTAGTCTGGGAGACAGACAGCTGGACCAGCCCTGTGGGCTGGGATGGGAAAGATTTCAGCAAGTCAAGTGAGTTCACCTGCAAATCCATGCTCACCAGTATAAATGTTAGGTACTCCCTCTCCACAGAGATTGCTATATTGATCCCCAGAGCCAAGCTTGAGTCTATACTTTATGAAGACTCAAGCAAACAAATATCACAGCTGGTTGCTGCGAGTTTCTGGGCCAGCTGGATTTCAACCGAGTTACTTTTCACCCGCCTTAGCTTACACAGCTGCAGAATGTAGCCGTGTTCCCTGAATACAGACACCTCAGATATATTTTGACTATTGTGAATATCCCAGTTACAAAAAGTGTTTTCCATGATTAAATGAACAACTTTAGCCATCAGTTGGTTATTTTTGAAGTAACTTTTTTTCCCAGCTGTCCTGTATTTATATGTGAGGTTATACAGAAAGCTGGATGTTATCTCTATAGGAGGTTTTTTATTAAAGAAATTATACATTTGGCAGATTTTGATACCATTCTAGAAATGGCAATTATTGAAAAAACATCACAGAAGGAGAAGGCCAAAGATTTGATCTGCTCTAGCCGTAGCATACTGTTATCTATTGACGGAAGGTGATTATTGAAAATCATTTCCTAACACTAAAGACCAAACTGTGAATGGAAACCAGATTGCCTGGTATTTCAAAAAATGGGTGTGAAACTCAGAGAAAGGATAAAACAGAAATAAATGTCAGAAAGCAGCATAAAGGCTTTTCCTTTTTTTCTTAATAATGCATAAGGGCAGGACAGCTTGGCATATTCAGAGCACAATTTAGCTTTAAAAACCCTTAGTGTTCTCTCTGATCCCAAGGGGATCTGCCACACTATCATTTATTTTCAAGCTAATGGGCCAGGTTCACTCAGAACACGGTTCACATTCAGCCACTGCACAGCTTACACCAGATTAAACAGCCTGATCCAGCCACCCTGCCACGCTCTTGCAAGCGTCTGTGTGTCTGAGCAGCGAGCTGGGCTGGGCTCTATTCTGTCTGGAAAGAAAAAAATAGTGTAAAAACAAAAAGCAAATGTTCTGCCCAGATCGATTTGCAAGGCCGAGTCCTTGTGCAGCTGCACAAAGAGGTCAGGGGCTGGTGCCGTGGGGGTGACGGGGAGCCCACCCAGCAGCTGCTCGTTTCACCCGTGGCTCAAGCTGGGAATGACGCCTTCTAGGATCAGTCGATCCGAAGCCATCGTCCAGCATTGCTGCTGCTTCTGAGCCACCTGAACATTTTCAGTAGTTTCTGGCAGCAGACCGAGCGGTGCCTCCCCCTGATTACAGTCAACCTACTTTAGAGACGCGGCCGACACTCAATTGCCACCGTGTGCTTCCCCCGCCGTCGCTTCCCTGCTGCTTCACAGCAGGGCTGGGCTGACTGTAAGATAGTTTATTTTTGGCCAGAAAAGTGTGCTTCTCTGCATTCACTGTTTCTGAGTGGAGGCAAGGCAATGCCCCTCCCCAGCCTAGAATTTCATCCGTGATTTGGGTGAAGGCAGACAAGGAGCACAGAGGGGCACACGTTGGCCTTTCACCCTGCCCATAATGACTATTATCAGTAGTGCTGTGGGTTCATGACCAAGGATGTGATGGGAATTCCCTCTGAGGCTGTGAACAGACCAAGGTTAACTGCTTTGTGAAATCTATGAAAAATACACCTCTGCACGGTATCAACAGCAAGATTCACCCTACAAAGTGAGTAGCTGCACCATGGCAACTTGTGAGTAGCTGACTGCTGACCAGTCCCACCACACTGGCCGTGATGGAGCAGGGATGTTTAGATAATGCAGCTCCCAGCAACACTGGGAAAAAAAAGGCACCGTCTATTGCTGTCACTATCATCCCCCTAGAAATAACTGCACATCAAGATCAGCTCCTTTGAGCAATGGAATGATAGGACCCATGGGTGCTTCTGTTGCATCCTGCCTGTTAAGCATCCCTGAACCAACCTCCCTCCCTCCCTCCTTTCCCCTAGACTATGCCATGTGTGTCCTCTGACTCTTGGCCATGTGAAAATTTGGCAGCCACGCTGATTTAGAGCAGTTGTCAGTGATTCGAACATTGGGTTGGTCTCAGCAGAAGGCAGATCAAAATGAATTTAAGATTAGAAGTGTGTTGTTTCTCTTGGATAATAGCTAGATTTTCTAATGCAATTGGCCTTTTCCCCCCAGATGAAGTGGCTTTGATCTTAACATTGAAAAACGGTAATTTCTAGGGGGTTACTTCATGAATATCTGGAAAATCCAACAATGTAGCTACTCATAAAAACATCGTAACACTGCATAAAGATTAGAAGGTTAACTATTTCTTGGCATCGGTAATAAAGTTACACTGGAAAACTTCTAGACAAGAAAAGATCTAACACAAAACGTTCTGAATAATAATACTCTGAATCTAATTGCTGAGCTGGAACGCAAACTAGGAGGGGATGTGTCTGAAACTCGTCTTGTGAGATTTTATTAATACAAAGGACCATATTTAAAAAATGCAGGAGATGCTATCACTTATCTGGCACTGGGAGAGCAATGCTGTAGTCACTGTAGGAGCCAGCTCATTTTTGGCTCAGACTTTCACTATTCACAAAATATCAACCTAATTTTTGAGGCCGTTAATACTGCAACTGCAATTTTTTTTTTTTACTACTGCAAACAAGGAGCAGGTTCTGCATGTTCTGTGAAGGGCCTGACTTCTGAGAGAGTTACGTTTTGTCTTGGCACAGAACATGAAACTGTAAGCACGCCAGAGATATAAGGAATGCCATAGGTAATTCAGTCAAAATTAGGTCTATTGGCAAAGACTAAAGCGGTTGATGTATACTCACTCCCCAGGAAACCTACAGTCTCATGGATTTGGAGAACAGGGATAGCCATAATCTGTTTCTCAAAGTTTTCATCTCTTTTAGAAATGGAAGTATAAAACCCGCTGATGTTATTGTACGTCACTAACAGGATTTTCAAAATTGTTGAGAAAAGGAATCAGTACTTTAAAGTGATGGTGATTGTTTTGAAAACTGGAGGTCAAATAAAGTTCTGCTAGCATGAAGGCAAAAGAAATGCAAAGATACGATGCCTGAAAAGCTAAAGACTTCAAAGAACGTAAATGAGTCTCTTAAACACATAATACCATAAACTGATAAAATATAATGCAACTAGAATAACGTATATGAAAAATGTATAGATATGCAATAAAATATTTATGAATCCTATGACTATGAATGTAACAAGAAGTCCTCATCCTTCTTACTAGTAACTGAAGTTCCATATAATCACAAATCACTATTAAGGATGGGTCTGACTGAATTTTCAGAGATAAGTTTTAAAGGAGGTCTTGTTGCCTTTGCAGGTGGAAAACAGTGTGAACAAAAAGCCTCTGGGCAAAATGGTCCTTTTACTACCTTAATACTATTATAATATAGTCTTAAATTATTCACAGTAAATGAATGATTCTAACAGTTAATTTACAAGGAAACATTCATTTAAAACAACGCTAAGTCCTAATATAGTTCAAGACACTTGAGTAAGATGAGAAAATCTACAGTACACCTTCACTGCTGTGTTATTTCTCACTCTTGAGGCAGAAATTTTCATCAGAAATTTGGTTCAGGAGAAAGGGCAGGACCACATCAGACTCTTATTTGAGTTTTTACTTGTGAGTACATGCCAGAATTTCAAAAGTTCTAAGAGGAACTTCATAGCAAAGAGGATACCAAAGTGTGATCTGTATCAAGTGCACCTGCCCAACAGCTTGGTTTGCTCCCTGTTACGTGTTTGGTCCTTGGTTCCTGACCATGAGCCCAGACTACACCCACCTGTTGTGTTCACTGGATCCATTTCAGATGAGCCCACTCGGTATCTTCAGAATGGTACTGCTGAGAATTTTTTATTGCCCTAAGAGATCACATGAACTTCAGGTCTGAAAATTCTAGCAGCAGGGGAAGGAAAAGCACAGGGCTGTGCAGAAATGCTTAGCTCTCCTAAAAATGTCTGACAGAGGCAAGAAAAGAGGTTTGCACAGTCAAATAACTAAAAGAGGGGAAGAATTGACATGTAGCCCTGTATTTATTTAATTTGCGATTTTCACCTTATGCAGGAAGTTCCCAGGCTTATAAATCAACGCGGAGAAATGGAACAAATGGACAAATAAATACGTGTTGATACATGCTCTAGGCTTGATATTGAGAGCTGTTTTGTACCTTCAGAGCCTTGAGGAACTGAGGCTCTCCCACTGAAGGGGAGGGAATACCTAGTAAAATCAGACTGTTGGTACTGCCTCCAGGGAGCATCCATTTCCAGAGCAAGAAGTAAACCCTCATTATCTCTCTTTTTATTCCCAGTTCCCATGTTGTTTAAGGGACTAGGAAGGTTCAGAACAAAACTTACTCATTTCCATAATGCCATATAAAAATAAGGACAATGAATAATGGAACTCTTCACCCAGCTACATGTGATGGACAGGACATATCCATTGAGATGTGAGTTGTCAAAGAAACAGACAGGGAAAAAACATAAGGAAAACACAGATCACCTTTGAAATACACCTGTTAGCTTTGCCTGCAGATAAGGTAAAAACATAAGGACAATTTCTCCCTTTCTTGTGAAACTGATAGAACATTAGGTATATTTTCTTTCCCTTGTAAAAGTTTTCAGGTGCTTCTCACAGCTGCTGTGCTGTGCTGAAGCTCCTCTGCCTCTGTTCTAGATCTCATGCACCTCAATGGAGGTTAGTCATCCTCTTTTACTTCTCTTCTACATACAGATTTTTTTCACAAATGGTCCCACAATTAAGACCACGTTTTTCAATAGCGTGCAACACCCAGCAGCTCTCACTTTTTCAATGTATGGCTGAGTAGAAAGCCCTATTAGAGAAGTTGAAGCTGCTTTTTAGAGGCTCCAGTTGCAGGCCCTGAGTTCCTTTGTGCACCAAGCCCCACATATATGTATTCCCAACTGTAAAATAAACCATATAACCCATGAAGAGTTTGTGTATCAGGTCAGACCCCTTAGCGCTTGGGATGGCTCATTGCATAACATGTTTTTATCCTCCATGAGCCTGACTATTTATTACTGCTTCAAACCACACTTCACAGTGAGACTTCTGGCATTGATTTCAACGTGTTCAGGATGCAACACAGTGTGTTTAAGACAAGATGAAAAAAATCTTAGAGCCTATCGGGCTGCTTAAAATAATATTCTGCATCAATGAAGAACGCAGCATTTTGTTTGTAGGTAAAAGAATGCAGCTAGAAACATGTTTAGTTTTTTTTCCTTTACTTCAGCTAAAGATTTTTCAAGATATGATAATCTGTCTCCTCACTGCAGCAAGATGCTATTTTGATAGAATTAATTTTAAATAAGCTCCCAGCCTTTCATAGTTCAGTGCACTAATTACTTCCACACAACACAAACGCAAGATGACGCTTTTTATGCAGGGATGCTAGAACCAGGGAAACATGGAAAGCAGAGTTAAGACACGGTGTATAATTTGTTCATCTTCTACACACAGAGGTACAAAAGCACATTCATGCTAAACACTGAAATGTTAGATAAGGATATAAACCTGCAGGGAAGAGATACTCATAACTAAGGATCTTTTGTTCTTTTAATGATAGAGCGCAGAAGAAATACATAGCTGCTTCATATTGTTAGCCAAGAATGGCCTTAAAAAGCTATCAGTGGGTCTCCACAGCTAGAATTGTCTGAGATATATTCAACTCATCTGTTTTATGATAGACAACAAAAGAATCAATGCAATATTTAAAGTTTTTTTTTTTAAAAAAAAAAGCTTAGTTCAACACAAAGTTGTTTTAATGCCAAGCCACTTTTCAAATACGCCATTTGTTCACTAGATAAGATAGAATATCCAAGACTTCGTCACAATTTAACAATACTTTTACAATATGCTATAAGATTTTGTTTTAAATTATTTGTAGAATCAATCTCAGTTCTGTGGGAGTGGTAGGCTGGAAAGTACAGAATGAGTGAAAAATATTTTAAAATATTTAAAAGATAATTTTCTGTGCAAAAAAAAAACCCGCAGAACTGGACTCGATATACATTCCTAGTTTTCTTCAACTTTACTTCCCCCCTAGCCTCAGGGAAGAGAACAGCTGAGAGGGAGGGCTGCATCTCAGTCAGAAAGCTCTCAATTCACAGTGCTAAGATTTCAATGCTGCAGTGCTCTGTATGTTAACTATGTTGGAAATGTTAGTTGGCAGATCCTCTACAAGCCCTTATTAACTCCTTATGTTAATTTCAATTTTGCCTGTTAAGCGCCTATAAATCAATTCCCAAACTCCTTCCTGTGCTCATGTAATAAGGCTATTTAATAGATTACTATGCTTAGTACACATACCAACTACCCAGAAGGAGTATTAAATCAGCTAGCTTGATCTCCAGTCTGAATTTAGATTAATCTGCTACTTACTTGTCCTGCAATGCCCTTCTCTGCCATTTTAAAAGGTTTTGCCTCTCTAGGGAAACTCTGGTTTGGGAAGACATCATCTAGATTTCAATGTCTAAAAGTTAGAGCTTCAATTTAAGCTAGAATCCCAGGCTTTCTCTATAGCCAGTAAAAAGGCAGGCTTCCTTGGTGGTAACTGATTTTGGATAGGTTTAATGATCCTTTGGAAGCAGTTTTCCCTCTGCACCAGTTTTTGAGGGAAACCTAATTGTGAACTACGTGCTCCTAACATGAAAGGCAAAAGTCAGGTCAACCGAATCTGGGTCATTACCTCCATAATCGGGTATAAACTCACTGTAATTACTTATCAGCCTTTAGAAGGAGGACCATTAGGACCAAGACTTATGGGGATAGTTAGTCAGTGGGCAGTTTTGCAGCTGGGTAGGAGAGAAGAGAGAATTCCTTCAGGTGAAGGAAGAAGGCAAGTCTTGTTCTCTATACGTATGTGTGAATTTTGCCAAACAAACAACAAAAAAGTTATTAAAAGAAAGAGATAGAAATGAAGGATGTTCCCCCCAAAAGGCAGTGAATAGGATACTCAATCTGAGTGCTGCAGAGCAGTGTTCACAGGCTGCTCTTCTTGACTTGCATCAACTACAGAGAAATTTCAAACTTAGTGCCATGTGCTTTTCTCTTCCTCTTGGGCTGGAAATTTTATCTTAAACTTGCAAAATTATTATTTCCTTTTTTTTTTCTAATAACTATATTGCATTTCAAAGAATGCTTTTCAGAATTGCCACAGCTCTGACAAGTTCTTATGAGGATACCCCTCTACCCTCTCTATGTGACTTAACCCAAACCCCAGGCTCACAATGAGCTCCTGCTGAGCTGTTTCACACCAAAAGCCTTAGCTAGCCACCCAAACTGTGGGATGTGAGCTTCACATCTTTCAAGTGGAAAGATGGGGAAGTTCCTCTGCAGAGCAACACACAACCACACAGATTCCCTGCAGGCCATCCCGCTCCCTCCTTGTTTTGAGCTAAATGCTGTTAACGCTATCTCCTGCTAAATAAATAAAAGGTTTGGCACTTTACACATAAGGATGTCCTGGCCTGAAGCATCTTTCACAATTTGCTTAGACTCTAAGTGAATAGCCATACAGCAAGACATGCTCTCAAAGATGAGCTGAAGGAATGTTTCGCATGGACTAGTGCAAAGCCTAAATCTCCCGCTGTCTCACATTTGAAAATTGCCCATCAATGCACATGCACATCTGGCTGGTGGGGAAATTATCACACAAACTATCCCAAATCTGTGGGTGATGGAAATGCCTTTAATACCCCTGAAACATATGCACATTGATTTCCACAGAGTCACTTTTAGTTGTATGTTTGAGCAGTTACCTATATAAGTACGTGGGAAGAAAATCATTAGCGGCTGCTGCTAGGAAAATAACGTCAAAAATAAACTGGTGAAGTGCAGCGTTTATTTTCTTTCTGTTAACCAGTATCTATACCACAGAGCCATTTAAACAGAGCTTTTCAGTTTTACCCTTTTCAGGAGGTAGTCCTTAAGCTTCTGAAAATTCAACAAAATCAAAAAGGTTTATGCAGATGTCATGATTTCTTCCATCATTTCAAGACAAAAAAAACACAACAAACAAAAAGTACAGTTTTTTAAAAGAGTGAAGGCATCATTTCAATTTTTTTTTTGATCTTTGGAAAAATATCAAAGCCTTCCTTATATATAGGTAACTGTATATAGGTAACTGTATTTCAAATGACAAAACAAGGTGCTTTCTTGTTATTTCTAGAAGTGTATCCTTTGCAAAAGTATTTTAGAGGGAAACCGCAAGATTTCACATCCTCATTCAGTTCACACACAAGTGCCAAAGTTCCCCAGGGGCAGGAATCCTGGATGCCACTAAAATGAGCTGAGCAGTGCCACCCCTCCACTGGGGCAAAGGGTCAGCGCTCTGTAGACTCTGGTGTAGACTTTAGCATGTATACTCTATGTACACAGAGTATATCCACGAAACCTTTTTGACCTCCAGTTTAACCCAGGAGCTCTGCCAACTCCAGATTTAATAACTCGTTCCTACCAGCTCTGGGAACTCTGGGACGTACTTTTAAATTGCTGTTAACAATTGCACAGCATACACTATACCATGGAATAACGAGGAAAAAATTAAGGCTTTCTATGAATCGATGTTGCTGCCTCCGCTTTCCCTTGCCATCACAAAAGAGAGCTGAAAGTCACAGCATCCGTTTCAAAGCAGAGATAACTGGAACTTCTGGGTTCCTCCCTGCCTTGCAATATAAAAGCCTGCAGAGGTCTCAGTTAAGAATCGAGATAGGAACTATATATATTAAACAGAACGTATATAAGAAAATAAATAGGTTGTCAGAATGCCTTCAAAGCAGAAAAATCAGTAGTTGAAAAAACCACAAATAACTGAAATTCTCACTCCATAAATCTTGGATTAGGTTCAACTGTGGTGAATTACATTGCCTTCTGGCGCTAAGCCCTGCTAATTACTTCAATCCTCACCCAGGGAGTGGTGAGACTTAATATTACCATCAAAGTACATCCAGTCAGTCCTGCATCAGCTACACAGAAGCCACAACTAAATTAGACCTTGAAACCAGGCTCTTTGTTCCCTTTTATACTGCTGGAGTCCTTGTCAACTTAAATTACATGTGAATCAACACAAAGTCTTAAAGACACAGCCGCCAGTAAAAACTTTGCAGCATGAGAGGGATTAATCACAGATAGCAATTAACATTCTAAGAATTAAATACAAGTATACAATTATATAAATGCTCATAAGCAAACTTATTACTACTTATTTTTTTTCTGTTATAAAGATTAACCAAGGGTCATAACACTGGAGATGATGGGATTCCTGTGATTAAAACTCCACCATGCATTTAACTTACCGTAAGATTTATTTCCCCTTCTCTATAGACTGCAGTATGGCCCTTAAGGAAGAAAGGGCAATGTCTAATGATTTCTTTAACATCAGAGTGAAACTCAAGAGCCAAACTCAGCAAAATCTACATGAAATGTAACTCGGCATTACAGTGAAATCCCAAATTCTGAGCTATTTTTAAACTTTTGCAAAAAAAAAAAAAAAAAAAAGAAAGAAACCAACCAACCAACAATCTTGTCTGTTTTCTTTAAAATACTTAATGCAACTAACTCCTGATTATGCCTATTTATTTTATCTGTACTAGGAGTGAGGATGCAGCCAGTGCATTTTCAATCCTCTGCCTTTATGACCCGTGAAGTGCAATGTGAAAATACCAAAGCTGTTTCCAAGGAAGTCAGCTCAGTCCTGCACATATACAGGTGGCTCAGGTATGGTGCCACATAAAAAAACCCACAAGACAGCTACCAGAGCCAACCTGGTTATATCTGTGCAGCACTGACCTGCACCTTTGCACCATCTGGACTAGCTCCTCAGGTCAGTGCCAGCTCAGAGCTCTCTGTGCTCAGCAGTCAGCAAGGTCACAGGCCTTTCTTTTCTCCATTATCTCCTCCTGGCTGTTTCTGACAGCCTGTTTTGTCAAAGTTCTGCATGAGTTACAACTTTGCTTTCTTTCCAACAGTTCTGTCCTTCCAGTTGAGCAGGAGACACTGCTTTCTTCTGTTAATCTTAAATGAGGTGGCAAGTGGGATACATTCTCCCTGTGAAAGTCAAAATGTGCTGCCCACTGAGTAACGGTCCTACCGTGGTGGCCCCTGGAGCACACCAGAAAGAAAAAAAAGACAGTAGAGAAGTAGTTCCTGGTATAGGGAGCTCACGCTGCAGTATCAGACAAATGATATGGAATTTACTCCTGGCTGAGGGCTAAATAGCATTTCAAATCTTTTTTGGAAACCACATGTAAAGCTTCTGGGCACGGTGCTGTCCTAACACAGCCAAACACTGATTCACTCACCAGCAGCTTGAACAAGTGCACAGCAGCATATACAGAAACATAGAGACATGCCCTAACACCCATATTAACATCCCTTCCCTGCAATCTGATGACAGAGTGAATGAAATAAGCAACCAGTGAGGGAAAAAAAAATCTCTAAATAACAGTGAGGTATGGTCTTTTCTTCCTGAAACTACTGGCTAAACTGAAACCCTAGTTTGGTGTTGTCTTGCCATTTCTCTGTCCTTGTAATGCCTGAAGCAAGATATGGATTGAAAATCTCTATTTTTGTCTTTCAGAGTATCTGGGAACCCACCTCCGTTTGCTAACCTGATCAGACTTCAGCCCTTTCTCTGTCCACCTGGCCACCTCTCTTAACAAGGAAAATCTCCCAACCACACCCCTGACTGATAATAAATGATAAGAGAGCTGCAGTTGGCAGTTTGACTAGCAGAGATGGAGGAAAATTGTCTTCTTTGAAAAAGGAGATGACTCCTGGGGCTGTGGCCAGGTAAACTAAAGCCCTGAGCTATGTGTGCTATAATTTATCAATTATCTGCATAATGCAAGAAGAGTAATCAATGAGAGAGAGAGGTGGGGGAGGAAAGAGAAGGCAGAAATATGTAACAACAGTCAGCTTCAAAGTCTTGACCTCTTTAACAAGACTGTATTTTCAGTCTGTTTCTCTCCATCCCTGCTGTCCTCCCTGGGCTTTCATAGATGCCTCTGAATTTCCATCCTAGTTCTTGCTTTTCCCCATCATGACAGGGACACCTCAAATCTAGTCAAGCTTCACTTTTCATTCGTAGTGCTGAAGAGTTTGGTTTTGTCAAATTATAGTGAGTCTAATTCCACATTATAGTGTTATACACTAAACTGACTGAAAAGAAACCTACCAGACTCAACAAATATCTGCTTTTCACGGATCAGTAGCATGATGTACCTTCCTACGGAGCTGTGAGCTCAGCGTTTAGGGCCGTGTCATGGTCAGTCACAGACCAAAGAGCAGTTCAAATAACCAGTCACTGGGGTTCTCACTGTTCCCCACAAGCAGATGTCTACAGCCATTTGAGATGCCCTGGGGTAATTTGGCAGACTTGTAGGTGCCACACAGGGGTTTCAATAGACCTAGAAGAGGTCTGCCAGCTTTGTCCAGGTCATAACATGCTAAGGCACCGCAGATTATACTGAGCAGTCATGTATGAGCAACTGAATCAACCCTTAGGTGTTTTCCTTCAGAGGTGGACGGCACTGGCAATACCAACAAGTTCTCCATCAACAACAGGAGTTTCAAAAACTACTCTGCAAAAAGTCTCCGAATTGTCCACAGGCCTGTGAATTCCATACATGAACCAGGCATTCCTTTGGAACTGAAACCCACCAGGTCACATATTAATTGCTGCAGGCCAAGAACAAACCTCCACAGCACCGAGACACATGTAGAGTAGATTATAATGTTTCCTGAACTGGATTTCTATGCCCAAGCATGCTAACTTTGTCACAACACAGACATGGTCAGTTTTATCTGACACTATATGTCTATCCAGGCAAATCGTCCATCTAAAAGCAGCTCTCAGACATTGGTTTGTAGTCTCTGGAATCAGTGACAGAGAGGTATGAAAAAATTTGCACACACATGTTTCCACATCGTGTCAGCAGTGCTGTTGTAGCTAGAAAGCTCTTTTGCCTGCCTCTCAGAAAATAGACCTGAAAGTTTTTATCTGAATTTCTCCCAATTTTAAAATACAATCTGCACAAAAAAAGTTTAGGAGATTTTCTCCAGAATGAGACAACTGAAAGGCATTTCTTGTATATCAGCAAGGTGAAACAATAATCGACCTAACTGTCTTCTGTAGAATTGAGAGTTCTTACAACACATTAAAAATTTCTACAAATATTTGGAATGCAAATATTGTAAAACTACAAATATTTTACAAGGCAAATATTATTAATATTTTCAATTTATCAACCTGAAGAATTAATAAAATATAGTCTAACTCAGTACTAATGACGTAAGGAGTGAATGAACAGAATAAATTTAATGCTTTGCTGTACCAAAACAAAACGCTTTTATTTATCAGCACACTAATAATTTTTGGCAGGATCTTTTAAACGAGGATGTTATGTTGTTAGATAGAACCCTAAAAAGCTCTACTTCAGAACACAAATGCCAGATCAGCACAGCCAAATGCCTCTCAGCTGAACAGGATGGAAAGGCAAGCTGTAATTATGTTTAGAGGCATGCTGCAAAAGAAAAGAAAAGACACCATGGAGGTTCACATATACAAATATATATGGTATGTTTGACCAATTTCTGATTGAAGTGTATGCCTTGAGGATGTAAAGCCAACAATATGCATTGAAACAGTGTGTTGCCTTGGCTAGAAGAAATGAGGCTTTGTGGGTACATTTAGGGTAGGAAATACAGCTTTTGGCCTCAACTCAGGAAAGATTCAGGCTCCCGTCTGAACCTTATGCAGAACTGTGAAGAATTATGAAAAGCTAGGCCACTGATTCTTAGCCTTAGCATCTTCATGTATCCAGGTGAAAGAAAAGGGTCACACCAACCTGAAGCTATGGGCTAAGAGAAAGGTCATGAAACATATGTGAATGTCATCCCGGGAAGTATCCTCCATGCAGAAATCCTTTATCCCACCCACAAATCATCTGGGAACCTCCAGGTTTAGGAGATACCCCAGCAGAGGGAGAAACACAAAGGGTTTGAATGAACTTAGATGAATCAGGAGTGAGAAGTTACAGACACAAACGCAGAACTCTTCCCTAAGTAGCAACCTGTAAGGATGTGCAAATTCTGCTGCTGCCGTAATTCCGAAGTCCTTGAAGCTCATTCTACACACACATGCATTCACATACATTCTTTATAAGCCCCAAACAAGAAATGGCACTGCTAACACAGTGGACTGTACATAATCTGGAGGTAACTCATTTTTATTAATATGTAAATTAGAAGCTGTTATCTATGCACATAGTTTATTAATCACAAACGTACATGGTAAATTGTATTTAGAGTCTCAAGGCTAAGTCTAGATAGCATGTTCCCTAATAGAACATCTAATTTTTTCATGCAGCTGCTCGAAGCTGCCATGAAGCATGCAAAACAGGCACTTAATACGGATTTGAGTTATTATTACAGCTCTGAGCACTCCATTTATATGTCCTAGTTGGAAAATTGTTCTTTCAGCATACTCCTCCTGGTTAAAAGAGGATCTATCCCTAAACAAGCCATATTCTAACATCTCCTAATGTAAGCACTGGGGCGCAACTCACTTTTCTTTAGATACTTAACTGGAGCATCTTAATTGGGAGATTGCTTTGTACTGATAACGGATGGAAAAAGAAATTTCACAGGTTGTGCCTCCCTTCCTTTTTCATACCTGAGGGGTCTATTCTCTTATCTTGACTACTTCAAATGAGTGACCAAAGTCAATCACAAGAAACCCAGATCTATGTCTTCTGGGAACGAGTTGTATTTGGATAAATATTTATTGCTTCAGAAAGGCCTTTTAATCATAATGAAAATCAAGTCAGTTTCAATTTGTCATCAGATGTGTTTGATATTCAGTTTTACTATTTTGTAGTAGAAATGCCTCAGGCATAGACCTGTCTGCACAACTCTGGCCAAGTGCCACAGAGATTCCTGCATTCACCCAGGCAGGGAGGGAGAATTTTCTTCCATACACTCCCCACTCTATTCTACTTTCTTGTATACTCCAGTTTTAGATATAAAAAAAGACCTAGTCACACAAGATATATAGATACAGTCACACAAGAACAAAGAAGCCAGAAAGATGCGTTGTCAAAGTGACGGCATGTCACTTAACTTACTGTTTTCATGTTTTTAACACAGAATTGGTTTAAAAAATATTCTGCATAAACAATGAGGGGTTTGAGATTCAGAAATGCTGCAAAATAAGTATCTGTGTGAGGTTCACAAAAGTGTGTGTGTAACATGACTACAGGGAATCTCATTTATAAGTATTGTTACACCTGACAGCTTGTATACCAATGAAAGACAGTAGGTTCATCTCCGAATTCTTATCTCCTCTTGAGAAGCAGGCTGTTGCGCTGTAAAGAAGCAACTTTTCAGTCTTACACTAGCTAAACCAGCAGTACAAACTGGAAATAAATTTTTACTTTTATGATCATTTTCTTCCAGTGCTGATGACAGTGTGCCGATGTGCTTCAAAAGAAATCAGGGTTTTGTACAAAGATGACATGGGCTGCACTCCCTCAGCAAGAGACAGACGGAAATTGGGTTCATGGTGAAATAGGGAGTACATGCATCTGAAAGGATTCCTCCTGCTGATAGTCCTAATGATACCATTTCAGACGACTGAAGTGCTGCTGTCTTTTCGTACTTAGCTGCTGTCAAGGGGAGATTGGACTAGATAATGTTCTAAACTGTATCTGAGAACAATCGCTCTTGATCCCAAAGAAGGAGAAAAGAGGATAAGAAGAGAAAGGAAAGAATATCTCCCAGAAAAGATTAGGGAAACAATAACCAGATCTATATCTCTCTTTCCTAGTAAAAAAAAATTAAAAAAAAAATCACACAGTGCTTCTCCAGGAAGCACTTGGAGAGAGATCATGTTTAGGTATCGACTGCAACTTTCCTAGGATAGTCATTACTACACTCAGACTGAGCCATTAACTTATCCTAAAAATTCAGGTTGCCCAGTGGTTTCAAGCTCTTCTTCATCTCTGAACAACCCAAATGTAAATTAAATTAATCTCCTAAAGAGTTAAAATAAACTTCTTTTATTTCAAATGGGAACAGAGCAGAGGAGCGGACATCAACCCCAGGTAGGAGCACCGGCAGCCGCAGGTCTCAGACTGCACAGTCTTTTTCCCCTAGCAGGGTAAGCTGCCTGTTTGGCTTTGCACTGGGAAGGAGGAAGAACATGTAAGAATAGTCAGGAGAAACTGAGAGATGGTTTAAGGAATTGCTCCTTGGCTCCCATCAGCCTGAGTTTCTTTATGACTCACTGTCATTCCACCCCCTCGGCAGCAGATGGGAAGAAACTCAAGTTGATCCAAAAGGATTAGGTATTCTTTAGGCTTAGGCTCCAAACGATTTCAAGACCTGCTAGCTGGACTCACATAAACCCGGCTTCAAGTTTACAGGTGAAAGACACTAATAGATTTTTGGATGAAGACAGAACAGATCACAGAGCAAGAGGCTGGTCGATCAAGGTTATGCTAAGGTAGATGGCTGACACACTAGTACAGAAGCACATAAAATCTCTATGCTGAAAACATGGAGATCTGAACTACTCTATGCCAACAGATGTTTTGGGTCAACGGTATCGGGACTTTAGTGGACCGGTGGTACTGGATAATCTGTGTGTAAACAATACAGATACATACACAGCACAGAGCCTACATAAGGGAGGCGAGAAAATCTTTATATGATTTAAGAAAAAATATGATCTATACAGGGGCACATTGAATTCACACGTGTGCTTTGTGAAGCCATGTGTGAAGCCATGGCATAATTCTGTTCTCCAGGTATGAGGGTTCAGCAAACAGCCACCACCTGAGACTAGGGAGACCAGAACTTCTTGTACACTTTGCAAGTGGAACTAATGCAAACAGAAATGATGAATTGAAATGTGAAAAACTGTTACAATATTAGTGGCATATGGCAGGCACACATGAGACTTGCCATGCATTTGCTTTTCACCTATGATGTGTCACCGGCGTGGCACAGCTGCAGTACAGATGTGCTATGTGCCATTCTCTACTGATGATACATTCTCCACACTTTTTAAGATACTGTACTCACTCTCACTCGGCTGAGTTTCCAGAAATATAAATAGCTGGGTAGAGGGGACAGACACTATTATTGCCCTGGTCAATGGAAAAACAAAGAGAGACAAAAACTGTCCATCTTCTCTGGTGGCTGCAGCTGACCTCTCCACCAGTATGTGCACATGAGCTGGTCATCAGCCCGTGAACATCTCCTGGACTAATTGCAGCAGAAATGCTTTAATGGCTGGCCACAAAATCAAAACAACTCTTTATTTGCTGCCAACCCTAAAAAAAACCCAAAACAGCAACAAAACCCACAGATTTTATTAGATCTGAAGCTGATAGAACAATCTATTTACTAAATAATTTGTTAATCATTCTGCATGCAGTTTACATAGAGAAATTTCACCTTGCGGGTTGTTTACATACTGTTCAATTTAACTGCTGGTTGGGCACTTGCTATTCACAGCATGTAACTGCTCGTGCGAGGCACATGGTGTTCTTCCCATTGCCTCTCAGGAATGCTGAAGCATTTCGCACACATTTTGCAGATTTTTTTTCAGCCTAGAAGGGAAACATGACCTTATGTATACCACAGGCCACAAATATTCCACAGCTGATAGAAGGCCTTGTCCACATGCGAATATGGGTATTCACATGAATCCCAAAACACGGTGTGAACAAACCCCTTCTTGCTTTACAAATATAAATCCAACGAATAAGATTACATCAAGAAGCTGCTCATAGTGTGAAAGAACACAGTCTGAATGTTTGACACATGCATTATTTCTCAGAGAGGATAGCTTTTCTCTGTTGCCAGCTGCTAAATTCTTCAGGCTATGGTCAGTCAGTTGTAAAGCAAACTAGACCCTCCATCAACAACCCCAACAATACACTTTTTCTATGCCAGTAGGATTGCAGATGAGGGACCTAAGCATGTGGAGACACATGGGTGCATTAGAAGGCATTCCACATATGTCTGCATCTTCCTACACAGCAGAAAAATATTTCAGAAGAATTAGAGAATCATCACATGGGCTGATTTTGGCTGACAGGGGAATATCTGTCATCTTGGTCAATTTACCCTCAAAATAATATTTGGGGATTAACAACTGCAAAATTATTCTTCCAACACAGAATCCGGAGCAAGGTAAATGTGCCTTATCGTAATTGGCTTGAAAATTTAAGCCCTGGTCATCTTCTAACATGATACCTAGGAATCAAAGTTTCCTTGAAATTTTGCTTCTACGTGCTTATAGATGGTGCTTCAGAAAATTCTGCTGATAGATTAGATATCGGGGAGAGTAGGAGATATTCATGATCGCTAACTTGAGCCCAGGGACACAAGTCACTGAAGATCTGACTACAGAAATATGTGTTTTCCTGCTGGTGATATGGGGAGCCTGGGGACATTAGGTTTAATAGGTACCCAAACTCCCCAGTGTCATTCCAGATACTCGCCCAAGTTCACCCTTCACATTCAGATGTAATTTTATAATTACACGATGATAACCAAAAAGGGCCTGTAACACTCCTGTACAATGGCAAAATGGAACAGATGCACATCCTCTGCCAGGTGCCTGTTGGACCCTGTTGGAAGGGGTCCAAATAATTAGCTACTCACCAGATGGGGAGCAAAGCACAAACAACAATCTAATGTGTCTTCTGGGTACAGACAACTCTGACTTTCAGTGATGTAATAACATTAACATGTGACAGCATTTAAGTTGTCAGCACTTTGAGAACTTAATTTGGTAGCCTGCAATCTGCAGTGGTTTGATTCTCATAAACCAAACACCTACGTAAGAAAGGAGACCAAGAATAGAGCTGGCAGAGGGAGAAACTCAGATTCCCAGTGGGACACACAGACTGCTTCATTACCAATAAAGGATTTGAGATGCTGAAAAACAAACCAGAAGACATTACCAGGAGGTACAAAAAGTTATTTTAATAATTTTTAGTAATATGTAAGATTTCCAATGTGCGTGACTAATTAAAAAGAAGAGAAGACTAGAGAATTCTATTCTCCACTCTGGGAAATATACGTGAAATATGCAGCACACCAGAGAGGGTGATTGGTTTATAGTGTTTCCAAGCAATGATTGGAATAACCTTCACAACCCACCTCTGAGCTCCATCGATACGCAAAGCATGACCTGACAGAGACAACTGAAGCTTTCTGTAGAAGAATATTACTACAAGAGTTTATTTTACAGCCTTAGGCCTCCCAGGTTTGCAAGGATGAGGGATTGTGAAGGCTTTTCGTCCAGTGTAAAGACATATTTGAGGTGAACAAGAGCAGACTCTCCAGCTGCTTTTTTTTTGGAATAAATAATGCAAAGATTTCTGCCAGCTGTCTGTACATCCAAGTGGAAATAGCATATATTTTACTTAGAGCAAAAGTCTCAAGCTTTATGATTCATCTGAGCAAAGTTGCCAAGTCTAGTAATTTCCTCATGGTATTAGGTGTTTTTCTCAGAGCCCCAGAACTTTGAGTCATGGATTATATGAGAATTTCAATTTCCCTCTTAATGAATAAATAAAAGCAATTTTCCAGCTCTTCTGGTTATAGAGAAATATTTGGAAAACATGAGCATGGTGGTCCAAAAAGCTTCAAACCAGAAGACGAACAGAAAGAATGTATCATCTCATAAAAGGCATAATGAATGTTACATCACTGCATGATTCCTGGGACCTAGTGCTTAATTTTGTGTGTAAAACCAAAATCCCAAACAGATTTACCCCAATTGTTGCCCTCTTCAGCCCTTTACTCCGTTTTCCATCTCGGGAGTTTGCTGGCCCAACTAAATACACCAATTGTAACGACAGAATTTATTATCATGGAAAGTTGTAATGCCAAAAGAGACTGTGATTGCAGATGAAGATTCAGCAATAATCTCGATTAGTTTTATTTAAGTAAGATTTTATTTTTAATAAACCAGTAAAACATTTACGCTGGAAGGACCAGTACTAAGCAGAACCAGGTTTGTTCATTATCTTCTAAACTCATCTAAGCTCATCAAATTCTGGATCTCCTTTTGAATCAGATCCTTTAAAGAATCGCATTCATAAACATCTGTCTATTAAAACAGAAAATCTGGAACGTTTGCCAAACAGATTTTTCCCATTAATTCTTATTTTTGGCCAATAAACCCATGATAATTGAATCTCTCCAAAGAGTTATAAAAAATAGTTCCATTCTTTTGAAAGGAAAACAAAATCAAACAAATAGAAATAATAAGGAGTAATAAATTTAAGATATGCTTAAAACTTCTGTCAATACAGATAACAAATCAGTAACAAAACAACATGTGAATCACTACATTGGGATAAATAATTTTGAGTAGTAGCTTTTTGAGACTTTTTTGAGAAAAAATCCTTTTAAAAATATTTATTAAGGTCTATTTGCCCAAGAATTTTACTTTAGTATCACCCATGAAAAGGAATACAAGAGTTCGGATGAAATGAGACAATTTATAAAAAATTTCCCCTTAAGCTTTAAATGTGCCATACTGGATAGTTTCTATCTGCTTCTTTCCAGATCTTGGCTTAAACACTAAGTTCACTCCTGTTGTTTATCACATGACTATGGATTAATATTAAATATGCATATCTGTATATGTGCTATGCAGACCCTGGGTATAAATATTAATACACGATTGTGGGTATACATGTATAAAACATACATATATTCAAATCATAGGAGTCTTGCATTTTCAATTGCAGAAGAATCAGAAACATAAGTAATTAAAGAATCTACTGAAATTAATTTCAAATGGTGGAAAAATAATTCTGAAGAACATCTGCTGGAACATACGGCATGACAGGATGTGCAGTATTTTGCCATAATAACACACCTTGGGTGCTGCATGAGGCATGAAGCCAAAAGTCATAATTAGAGGCAAAAAAATATGGACTGAAACAAGTTAAACACCTACAATTTTATTTAATATCTGTATAATTCCATATATGTAATATTTTATATTTTTATATATATAAATAATTATTATAACATAATTTCCCATTCAATTCATCCTCTACTGACAATCACATTACCCAGACTTACCTACCAGATCTCATTGAGTATTTCAAGAAATTCGGGGTCTTGCAGACAGGTTACTTTTTTAATGACAATATTTCCACATATTTTGTAAGAGTGCCTACGCAACCAAGGAGCCTATTATGCATTGTCTTTAAGTCATCTGGAAATCAAGAAAAACAATTATGTGTGGCTCTAGGTTAGACTGAGGTGCCATAGGAAGCCATGAAGCACAGAGAGACTGATGGCAAAGTGGAAGAGCTTCTCTCTACGTTGACTTTGTAGCATTAAGATGCTTCCTGTGGAAGCACTGTGTGGGTAGAATTGGGTAGCAAACTGCATGTCAGATGTCTCACTCAGCAAGTTAAGACATTTCCCAGGGAGTGAGAACAATGTAATTAAGCTTCTATTCAAAAACAAGAAGAAAACATTTTGTCATCATGTTTAGGGTTTTTTTACCTCTTAATTCTGTAACCTATAACAAAATACTCATTTAAAACAGTGATTGAAAGAATATTATCATTTGATAAGTCTCAGGAATCACGGATCTCTTCTGTGTCCCTCTCAGAGAGAGAATATAACTGGCACTATTTTTCCAAAACAGGTGACTGCTCCAAAGTTTTGTAAAACTAGAAACTTGCTTGGTTATGTGGAGGGCTGCAGAAAGCTCCTGAACAATGGAAAACATTTTGGCAAACACTGAATTACTCAGTTTAAAATGATACTTTCAATACCAACTTCCAGACTGATATCACTACACTTAATTTATTACTCTACCTCCACCTACTAATTGACTGTTCTCTGACACAAGGTCAGGAAGCCAGTAACTCCATTCACTTAATTGGGGATCTGAAGCAGTGACAGAAAAGTCGTCACCAACTCCTGTATCTGATATTAGAATGTCAACCGTAGCCAGAGGGAAGAAGGGAATAATAAACTGCTATCTGTGTTGACTAAATATAAGACACGCATAGGGGTAATAAGGGAGCAAGGGAGATTCAAGATTAGCATTAGCTAATTATTCTGATAAGGACACAGAGTCTTGAGGTCTCAATCTTGTTATGCCAAGAAGCTTACGCTTATTGTCTGCTGAAAAGAAGAAATATTGTTTCATTGAACTTGATTTTCTGCAGGGGGAAGGTCTGAACGTGCGAAGGAGTGTCTGATTCTGAGCCTGTGCTTTAGACAGTAATTTCGTATTAGCAACACATTACATGCACTTGTGAGCATGTGTGTGTGTGTGTGTGTGTGTAACACGGAGAGGTGTGAACTTGTCGAGAAAGCGGGTGAATTGATAAAGAGGGTCCTAATAACAAAATACATATCGATAGTGTGAAAAATCCACTAAAATAAACAAATGCAAGATAAAATGTCTGGGATCTGCTTTCACATTCAAATTAACTGAAGATGAGGACTGCCCTCCATGTGTGAATTGCTATGAATAGCTTCCTGAGGACAGTTTGAAGCCAAAAAACCATCAGAGGCACTCAGGGCACAAACACGCTGAATAACTAAGCAAGCATCTCTAGTACTGTGAACAAAAGTTATTTAAAGTAAAAGGCTACGTAAAACTAACGAAAACACAAATCATTGATCCAACAAAATGTTTTCACGATTCATTTGTAATTTCATCTCTCATTACCAAAATCTAGAAACCTGCACCATTAGAAAGGCAGGTGCTTGTTTTCAGCTGCAATAGAAATGGTTTGGACTATGCAGAGTGAATAAAGTTGCCAAGACCTGAAAGTCCCACCTTAATCAGTCAGCAGGGATTACTGGGTACGGGAGAAAAAATGTGTTAGGGGATTTCCTTCCCTCCCAGCATCCCGTGACAGCCCCACAGCCAGTTATATTCACATATTCTTGATCTCAGCTGTGTGCCGGATCCATTCAATCCTGGCCGTGGATGGGATGAATGCAACAGTGCAACACAAAACACACGACACTAGAAGGCACTCGACTGCTAAAGTAAAAAATGGAGATTAGAGGATGTCAAAGGCTGAATAATGGAATCACATATTTCAATGTGAGTTATTATATAAATAATTGAAACTTCTCTGTCCTGACTTCACTTTTTACAGATAAAAACATATTTCTAAGGTGAAAAGAAAAAAGTGATTGACATTGGTACTGGTGAAAGCAAAAAGGCATGACAGACGATGGAAAATGTTTCAAAATAAAAATAAATCTCCTGCGTTTGTGTCTTCCTTTCAATATAATTGAGTCAGACAGCCCTTCCATTTACAGGAACATGTGTAAATATAGGTTCAAAAGTGGTCAGTACAAGGGATTTGGTCACAGTACAATCATCAAGCCATATTGTTCTGTTTTCTGCAAAAAAAGAATTCCAGACAACCACAACTTTCTTCTGTTGGCTTGGTGGGAGAATATACTCCCTTTTTTTTTTCCCCATTCTTCTTCATTGCAATCTTCAATAATCTGAGGATCTGTAAATACACAGTGGCTGGGTGTTTCTGCCAAACTTGCCAGATGCATTTGATAAAGTACAGTGTTTATTTTGCCCCCATTAAAATGCAAAAAATACATACTGCAACTTCAAGATTAATCTGTGATTAGATAACAGGATTGTGGGTGGCAGCAAAAAGCTCCTCAGAAAGCAAGTGGTATAAATGTCTCAAACATCAGCAGATTCCCAGGGAAAAACAAGCTCGAATGTGAAGTTCTAAAACCACTCGTCTTGACTGGCCTTGACTCATCCCACCAATGTTTTCCAGATGCAAACTATTTAGGGTCTAAATGAATACGTGGTCCTTGAAAAAAAACACAACAACCTATTAGTTGTATTTGTCTTCCATACTTAAGTGCAGACTAGCTCAATACATAGGATTCTCCAAAGTTCAAGACAGCTCCACTCTGAACACTCTGATCCTGATGTTGGCTGATAATCTGCAAAAATATAGTATCTTCAAACTTCTATGTAAACTATCACCAGATACTTCTCTAAGGCGGGGGGGAGAGGGCGGGGGGAAGGGAGGGCTGTGGTATTAGGTCTAGCCTTGTGCTCTGCTTCTCACCATGACTGGTGGATACTTATAACAAGTCACATTTTCTGTCACAGTGACAAGATGAGGTGGATCTGAATTACAGAGAGTTGGGAAAATGCCCTGGTTTAAGAGCACCAGGATATTTTCTGGGGCTGCTTGGGCCATGTGCCAACCACAACGGGGGAAGAGGAGCAGCTCTGCCTGTGGGGATGAAATGTTGGGTCAAGTGACCCAAATGGACCACTCATGCTATTCCTTCCCATGTGCTGCTGGTGTTTTCACCTCCTGTTTTCACACTGCAGAGGAGCACTGTTTGTCAGGACAGGTTGTCTTCCCCTGACTCTCTGGGTGGGAGTGGCACAGCTGCTCCAAGGTTTCCTTTTCTATTTTTTTGAGGGGGGCTGTCATTGGGACTCTGGGCTCAGGTGCTTCCATCTGCTTTTGAGTCCAGTCTGGGACTTTTCCACTCGGGACCTTCTTGTCATCCAGAGGGCTCAGATTCCGTATTAACAAATTCTCCTGTATCTTTCAATACGTTTGTATACTTGTGTAAGATCTGTATATAGTTTAGCATCTTCATTGTTACTGTTAGTTGTGAGGTTTTTTCATTAAAATGGTTCAAATTCTTTTCATCCTCAAAATCTCACTCCCTGGTTCCCCCGTTATCCTTGTCTGGGAGGGTGGTGGTGGTGGGATCAAAATGCTTCTCTCAAGGTTTAGTGGCCAGCCTAGCCTTAAGCTTTGACAGTTAAATACCAGATCAGCTGACTTGTCTTGAAAAGTGGGAAGGCACAAGCAAAGACATATTTTTATCCTTCTATTGAAACATCTTGGTCGTCATTTTAAGATCTGTAAAATGTACATTCCTCTGGTATGTCCCTGGGAGGCTTGGCTGGAGAGTCTAGCCTGGCTGAGATTTTGAAAGAGCCTACAGAAAGTGATATATTTTTGTTTTCCCAATGCAGCCAATACCCAGAGGAAACTTAAACACACACACACAGGTGCATATAAAGCCACCAAGAACTTTCTCTTGTCCAAGTTTAAAATTTTAAGTGAAGCTCAAAGCAGTTTGATTCAAACAAGCACATCAGCAAGTGCCCAGTCACTGATTCATAATGTCGCTCCCTTGGCAGGAGCAACAACTGAAATCCCTGCTGTATGTTTCAGGCTGGATCTACTTCATCCTAGTTTACTGAGACTTCCGCGTCTGCTGGTTTAGACCTCAGCTAGACCCTTTTCTGCAAGATTTCAGCAGCTACAGATAAAGATCGGTGCAATTTCTTGTATGCCTCGCCTAAACCCAGTTACTTGTGTGTCTGAAGTGTATAAACTCCAAAGGGAATGGGCACAGCTGAATTACAGTTTATAAGAATCTCGCTGAAGGATCTGCATAAGTATTCATTAAAAAGAAAAATTTTGTGAAAATACTTTTTTATTCAAGCCATGTGGTAAAAGTCACTAGCTTTTTTTTTTTATCTTAGAAAATAAGATACTTCCTCTTCAAGCTTTAAGCTTCTTGTTACATGTAAAGACTGTGATTATATTTCACCCTGTGAAAGATTCAATTATTCCATGCCAGAAGCTCTTATTTTCTTGCAGTTGTTTTCTTGTCATTTTTTCCCAATGGCTTTTCACCAGCTGGGTTTTTTTTCCTTCTTTTTGTATATCCATTGTCTAGCTAAGGTATTATGAAATAATTCTCCAATTCCGTTTGCTAAAGAGAAACTAAGTGAAGTCCTCTGTACACTGTGCATCTATCAGATACCAGATTCTGGGGAATTTTTTCACAATTGTGTTTTCTTCAATTTGCCAGTACCAATAATCTGACAAAGCAAACTTGTGAGAGAAGATGATCACTGAAATAATATTTACAAAATTTTATGAAAATTCAGACTAGTCAGTATGACCACTCGAGGTTGTGGTTGAACTGCCAGGTGATGTCTTTGTATGTGCAGTAAAGCAGGATTCACTCTTACATTAACTGAGAAATTCTCAGTGAAGGCAAAACAGGCATCAACCAGGAACTGTACTGGGAAGCAGTAGATGCCAGAACAAGTGTCTGTAGCATTTAAACAAAAGTGAATGTGAAGCGTACTTTCAAAAAACTGTAGCATAAGTTTGACTAACTCACATCAGCCACCTCAAACTGACTAATATAGCACGAGCATATTGTGCTCTAAGGAGTCCTGTGACACAAAATATACTTAACAGAGAGCCCATATAGCATGAGTTTACCCTGTACTTCTGAGATAAGTTGGGTCCTGCTCCTCAGAGCCTGTGCTTTGGCAGAGGGACACTTACCTGTGCTTGGTGTCTCTCCTCTCTCTTGCTCCTGAGCCGATTTTTGCAGGTCAGCAGGAGGCAGGTGTCAGATGTCCTGCTCTATTTTCCTTGGGCTTACCACTTCAAATGCAGTTTGATGCAACAATTTAAGTCTCAGTCACAAGATCCAGTGTAACTATGAGAATTCTATTTTTGGAACAAATAATATGAGTGTTTGGGTTTAGGCACCCCAGGCTTTGGTATGCAGCCTTCATTTGTTCAAGTGCCACCTCTGAGAAGACAGGGTGCCCTCTGCCTGCCAGATTTAATTGAGACTGCTTTAAACATTACATGAGAGTAGAATAAAGCAGCATTTTGTAAAACAAATAATTAATTTCCTGATTATAGCACTAAAACAAGGGCTTGGATTTGTCAGTTCCTCACATGGCCAGTAACAGAAATGAGCATTTCTAGAACATACTTCATTTGATCTGGTTTAGAGGTATGTCTAGGCACAAAACATTCCACCTCCGATGCTCTCCTGTCTATTTAGCTTTATCAGCTTTACCCCACCTCAGCTTGTCCTGGGGATTTCTTTGTAAGTACACTTGATTCGTTTATCTCATATGACTTCAGGATCAGTATTTAATCCAGGCATGCACTTGATATCTTAGAGTCATCCACTTCTTTGAACCCTGTGACCTGTCTTTGAGATATGAGTAGCACACTCCCTGTACACTGTAGCCAGAGATTTCTTTGAAGTTTCAATCATATTTCTATTCCATAATTAATAAATTCCTTCTGGTCTTAGTGACTTCCTTAGAAGTCACAACATATTCTTGACTGCTGTAACACTTGAAAATGATAGATTATTGAAGTATCAACCATACATCCCTCTTATTAATTTGTTACTTCCAAGACACTGTCAACTTTCCATAAAGGCTACATATGACATACCAATAATTGACAGACTTGGCATTTAGAAAGCTTGTCCTGTATTACTATCCTCAACTCCCACTTTTATCGGTTTTACCATCACAGCCTCCTTCCTCACAATGGTTTTACTAATCAAATTTAAAAAATAAAGCCTGGTGTTCTTCCCCTATTTGATGACTGCTCACAGTTCACAACCGCTCTCCAAAAGCCTCTCCCACCTCCCTTATGTCTGAGTCTGATTATAAAGTACTTGCTAAAGCAGGTTGGGATGTTGCAGGCAAACATCACCAGTCTGTGACATACACATGGTAGCCAGAGACAAACAAGCATCATTTGACACCATTTTTCGGATGCATGGTAAGAAAGATGAGGTAGGAAGACGCATGGCCAGATCCACTACACCTCTGTTCAGTTGTTCCCAAGGTGATGGCCATTCTCAAATGTCACGCTAGTGTGCACACTGCAGAACTTTACAGTCTTCCTTTTTTGCAAGTCTTACTCCTACTTGCATCATGCAAATCCCTAGATATGATATTCTGCAACATTTCTTACTGCAGACCCCCTATCTCTGGGCATCCACTTTGTCCATATCTCATCCACTTTGTCCGTATCCCATCCACCTCATCTATCTCTTATTTATCCTATGAATTCACGCCTGACTCCTATCATTATCAATCAGTGACTCACAGCCATAAAAATAAGTAAAAATATTTATTTTCAAGGTAATAAATATTGGGGTTTTATTTTCAAAAGAGAGGGAACCTGGATCTAAAGGCAAACTTAAATCCAAACTTCAGAGCTGTCAGACTTTTCCACTACTCTACAAGAGCTTGTAAGTTGGGAATAGATGTAGGAGGCATGTCAAAAGGGCATCAAGGAAAAGTGTGTTACATATTTTCCCACCTTCCTACATGTACTCGCATCATAAAATGAAGATTTGACAGAACAGGCTAAAGCCAAATCATTGATACTGATGACTCTTTTAACTGACTTTAATGATTTTGGTATGTCTTTAAGTGGTGATTATTCATTCGGTAGCTACATATAAAATCTAACAGATCTACAAAGTGCTAATTAAGGAAAGTAAAGTATACTCATATAATCATATATATTAGAGATCAATATGACAGGTTGTTTTCCCTATCTCTAGCAAATGCTTCAGAATAAAACAAAATAGCTATTTGGAAGAGAAATATGTGTAACAAGAGATTTAGCACTGTCAGTTAGCTTTTAAATCCAGCAGAAAATACTCTACAACATCCTGATATATATTCATGGTAGTATGAGGCTGCAGGACTATAATATCACATAACCCAATAAAAAGGAACAAGATTTCTTTCCACTTTAAGTGCATTGGAGAAGCACAGCTAAGTTTATATTAGCATATCACAAATGTAAAACTGGGACATGGACTCAATGTGAAATTAGAGCAGCAGCTGGTATCCTGTTAGCAAGTAAAGTGTGCTTGCTTGGGGGAAAAAAAAAAGACCAATGCAAAATCAAGCCATGCAAATGAAGAGAGAACAATCAGTCAGTAAAGGATCTGTGAACCGCACTGCATATCTCAGGTTATCTCTGTACTGTTCTGTAAGATATTTCACAAAAATACACACTTAGTGGGCTCGGATCATGCTCCCTAATCCGAATTATCAAGAATGTATTCTCCTTTATAGAGAATCATGATTTTAATTCTACGTTCTTTCCTGCATCATGCAGTTCAATGAAACACGAAGCAAAATTTCGTGTTCTCTCATAGAACACAGAATAATGCAGCAAGCAGGCAGAATGCACAAAGTAGTTTAAATTATATTTCACACAAAAACCTTCACTATTTATATATTTAAAAATACAGTACACCTTTTAACAGTCAACCAGAGAATGACAAACTTCTTGAAATTCCACTTTATTCTCCTTCACCTCTCTTTCTCCATGTCTCCCTCTCTCCCAGTCAGACAACAGTTATGTCTTTAACTCCATCTCCTGTTCAGTGAGATGTGTCACCAACAGTGTGTTGGGGCAGTCCTTGAGGACACACACACCCCCTGCTTTCCTCTGGCCCTGTGGGTTCTCCAGCTACAACACACAGAACCCACAGTGACTTTGTTTTTGTTCTCTGTTCCCTCCTCTATGAACCACAGCAAGGCTAAGCCAGTGAACACCATTGTTATTCCCCAGAATGCAGCAGCAGGTTACACCGAGCCAGGCACGTCCCCTTACCCAGTCTCACAAAGCAGCACCTGAAATATTTCAACACATCTATTATTTTCCCTAACGCTGAATATCTTGGCAGAAGTCTACGTGTAGAGAGGCTGGTATTTCATACAGGAGAGGGCAAATTCTCTTCCAGACCAGCTGGCTGAGGCCACCGAGGCAGTTATTGAAGAACTCCTATTATGTCCTTTCTTTTCAGCTCTTTCCCCTTATTCCCATAGATTTACCAGTATTCAATGCTTTCTGAGAAAGATGTAGTAATGAGACACACTGAAAGATATCTAGCTTAAGCTCAATGAAGCCTAAGAGTAACTGTTGGAGTTGGCAACCACAATAATGGGTATTTAAGGTATTTCTTGTCTAGCAGCCTAACTTGCCTTGCCTATAAAATATTCTGAGTTTAATTATTTAAAAAGAATCAAAGATAATCTGAGGTCCTTCAGAACATATGGGCAGACATTTAATTCTAAATATCTTCTATAACTTTTAGATTTAAACTAAAGAGGTAAAGCAGCTCCAAAATCACAAGGAAATGGAGAAATGGGTACACAATCCTCGCATGCTCAATGGAAAGGATCATAAAAATGTTCTCATACTCCTAGCACTGGAGGGAAATGCAACATTTACTCTCTTAAGCCTTTCTTGCAGCACTACTTGCCCTTTTTTTTTTTTTATAAATATACACTTAAAAAGGCTCTTGCTGTTTTGCTGTAGTAGTCTCACACAATACAAACCTAGAAATGAGACCCTAAATAAATCAGATTCCTCTTGCACAGGGTCTCAGCAGTTTTGAGCGACTATGGAGCAGAAGATCCCTCAGCAAGAGGGATGCTCAGCTCCCCTCCCAGCATGCCACCACAGAGCATGTCTTGCATGACACAGGAGGGGTAAATTTTACCACATGAAGGACTGTAACCCCCTTCTGCTTTTTCACAAGAGGAAGGTAGGCTGGACTTGGCTGGAATATGGTCTTTGATGGACATATTCAGATTGCTTACTTAGATGTTGTATTAATCAAGATACCTGCTTTCAAGACTACGTAACTTGGCTCCTTACACACTTGGTAAGCAGAAGCTGCGGCATAGGAATGGCATTTGAGAGAAGTTTCTACAGGAGAAACTCTCAGAGGCAATTACGTGCCTCCACTGTCTCCAGTGACCCTATATAGCCAGTATCCTCAAGTACTCTATTAAAGTTAAATATTACAATAGTTACACCCCAGACTGCTGCCCATTGCTGCCTGAATACAGTCCTGAGTCACTTTGCTTGTTCAGATTTGTGTAGAGCACTAAAGTGGTGTATTGCCATTTTATAAAACCTCCAACCATGAAATCTTAATTGCACCCTGATTTGGTGATTTAAAAACATGACGTTTTTAATGCATCTCTTCTAGCTTTGTGTAAAGCTTTAAAATTTCTTTATGCATTGATAGACTAGCATAGTGAAGCCAAAACACCGATATAAAACCTTTGGTCTCAACAGCCTCATTAACATTAGAATGATTAAGAAATGTTGGCCAAGCACCACTGCCCCACACTGAATAGTGGGAGTTTTCAATGTCATAAAGACTAAAGACATACCATACTTTACACAAGTTGAAAATACATCAAATCTTTATCATCCTTTCCTAATTTTTGAGGGCACACAGTAACACTTCCATCTTGTCAATGATAGCTAAATTACATGAAAAAAAAAACAATATATTGACTACAACTTCACCTGCACATTTTTTTCATGCTTTTTCTAGATGGTTAACTGTTGCCTTCCTGGAATATATTGTGATTCCACATAAATCACATGGAAAATGGATGGCTTAACTATCATAGAATAGACATGCCAGTATATCCTTCTAAGTACTTAACCTCCTTTTCTCTAGATTAGATGATTTGGCTGATAAGATGTCAAAATGTCAAAATGAAGGATTGCTGTCTAGTTTGAAAGTTGGGAAGGGTAACTGCAGGCAAACGTTTCAGGACAGAGGTGAGGACATTGAAGATAATGGTAGCACAATCAAATCTCATCTCCGAGAACAAGCTGATCTACAAATAAGAATAAGGAAAAGTGGCCTTCACAACTGCCACATTGTGTTAGGTCAAGAAGAACAAATTAGACATGCTTACTACATGATTGATATCAATATGCCTGAAAAATTATGAAAAGGCTCTGGATATAGTTGAGAGGCGTCCCTGCCCGTGACAGGGAGGTTGGATTAAAATGATCTCTAAGGCCATTCTATGATTCTATGATGATTCTATGACTCAGCAAGAACCAAAATAAAGGCCAAGGATGTACAACTAACCCAGGTAACAATCAAGCATCTTTAGAATTAATGGTAAGTATCACAGTGCCATCCTGTAATGCCTACAGTTCATTTAGAAGAAATATTTGGGTGAAAATCCTCAGTGGTGCACAACAGACTCTTATGAATTTGCCTGAATACGTTTGACTTAAAGCTCCTCAGCTTGTTCTTGCAGTGCTGTTATATAGTAAAATGTATTTAAAGTTGGTACTGAAAGCTTTTGAAAGTCAAAATTGCTGCTAGGTACCCATTACCACTTTTGCACAGCTTCTCTAGTATCTACATTAGCAAGCTAATTGTGCCAGTAGAACAGAACTAACTTAAGTATGAACAACCTAGCAGGGGCACACAAGGTTACTTGAACCACGTCCTGAACTGTTGCAGTGTTTTCTTGCAGCTGTGCTGAGCGATCTTGAGCTGTGATGCTCTCCCATGGTGGAGTCCATGTTTCCTGGCACTGTTCCCAGAGGCACCAGATTTGGGTAGATTTCCAAAGACTTACAGCACGATGTCCATGTTTTTCCAATTAATTTAAGTACCAAATCTATATTTTTGCTGCATTTTTATATTCTATCTTTTCTGGCTTCTTGATAGCACTTAGGATCAGTACACAGCCTGGAATGCAAAATAACTTGTCTTCTCTACCATTAAGTTTCCTGAGAGCTTTACTGTTTTAGTGCCATTTGGATTCATTCCCCCTGGCAATGCTTTCTCAATGTAAATGCTCCAAACTGTTCTCGCTCTAATATGCTGCACTACAGAAATTCACTGTAGACAGACTTCAAGATATTCAAAAGGATAATTTATCGATAGAATTTAAGCTCACTTCAAGTAAAAAAAAAAAAAAAGAAAAATAAATAAAAAGACTGGCATAAGCCTGTGACAGTTCTTATTTTCTATATTTTAGCAGAAATTTGAAACTCACTGATAACAACTGATAGTGGGTTTTTTCCTTCCATTTTGTCTCAGTGAAACTAAGTACTTTTCATACTTCATGTGCTCTCAATTCTTGTTTTGCATCTTGAAAGATATCTAGTGGGGAACACATAATGGCAACTGACACAGTCTATGTACATGCACTCTCTACGCATGCTCACTTCATGGAATTTAACTGCTTTAAGCCTGTTGCCTTTTTTTGTAACAACCAATAAAAATCCTATGTTTCTTAAAACCTGTCATAAAGCAGCAGCATTGAAAAACAATTGCTTATGTATCTATTTCATTTTGAAACAGAACCATTCGCAATCATGCAAATCGTTGTAGAAGGGATGGTTGACATATTCTAAAGTGTATAGGTTGAAGGTGTACAGCTCCAGGAAGGAAATCTTGCTTGAAAACCTGAGCAGTGGAATTTAAGACTGTTTGACTTGAGAGTGGTCAGTGAGGAAATGAGCTGATGATCTGAATCATGAAATAGCCAGGCTGAAATACATTGTCTCGTTTGCTTTCCTTAATGGAAATATGAACCTACATGATCAGATAGCCAGATACAACAGTATTCAGTATTCAGATGTATTAAAACATACTTAATATGGAGATGATTTTTTGACCTTTTTAATATATAAACATATAGTAAATGGAAATTCTTTGATAAGTTTTCTGACCTCACTGCACATGCAATTTCTCCCCAATTCTGGCAGTAGATCTTTTCGGTAAGGCTGCACTGAGTGGCAAAACTGCTTTTGGAACAGACATAGTTTTGAATCTTTAGTCTATTACTGTGATGTAAAAAGAAACTATCGCCTTCTGAATTCCACAGAAGTTGTTAGTTAATAAAGTTATAAATATTATACTGAAAAAAAATGGGTTAAGAATATAGCAAAACTGCACAGTCAAATACTCAGATATTAGATGATTATCAGATCCAAGTTTCCATGTAAGCAACTGTTTCTGCACAGAACATGTGATCATTTGAAATTCTCCTCTCAGGAAGGACAATACTGTCCTCACCGGCACATTCGCTAACTCTGAAATTTTATTTGAAGCGTTCAACATGGGAAGTGTTGGAGTTAAAAACAACTGGAAGCATGGCCTCACAATGGGAAGGCCTTGGGAGTGCTTAAGGTTAAGATTCATTCCTGCTGACACTTTGATACTTTAGGGTTTCAAAATTCACCCCAAAGTAATAAGTATTAAGGCTGTAATGTACAGAGAACTGCTAAGACTTGGGATTTGTAAGCAGTGAGGAGTTGAACCTTAGTATCCTTACTTGCACTTAAAAAATGTCATTTCCATCAGTACGTCTTCAACGTTTTTTGCAGTGGAGCATTTGCAGAACATCAGTGACAGTTACTGTGATAGAAGTGTCAATTTCTAGGGTTATAACAAGATGACAGATATTTCTTCCCAAGAAACATCAGCTATTTATAGTAATTCCTTGTTCCCTGGCCCTCCAGCCTGTTTCTACTACTTCTTTTCCAATTTGCAGCCCTTTGCTCCCTACTATCACCTTTCCTACTCTTTCCATTCCCTTCTTTTACCAATTTCATGATACTTTTTACAACTTGCCCTTTTCTACCAACCTCATTTTTTCAAATCTCCAGCCTATAGTAGGAATGATTCCTCCCTTCACCCGTAGCCTTAGACCAACCTGTTGCATTTTTATGACGCATCATTTGCAATAATTACCTTTTTAATTGTGTTTTAAGGGGTACCTCAATGAAGTACTGTAATAAATATCTATAAAACTGCTTAGGTCTAATAAAAACATTACAAGAACAAAGTATATTTCCTAGATCAGCTGAACATACAAGACACAAACCTATCTTAATTTACAATTTCAGAAGCAGATTAAACTTTATAGATTACAGTGATTGGAGTGAGTTTACAAGATTGCAAAGTCACTTCCCCATTGCTTTGTCTAATGTATAATTTTCTACTTAAATTTCTCTATACTAAATAATGATTGACAGTCTGTCTCTGTTCCTTTGATGTTCTGCTGATAAGATGAAAGAAATCTCAGGTGTATTTTTTTCTTCTTGTAACACAGCGAGTCTGAAGTTAGTAGGAAGAAGTCTTTTCTACCTCTGCAAGCCTATTTTACCCACAATAGATTTTTCCATTTTTTAAAAAGAAACATTCAGATTGTCAAAAGTCATGCAAGTCTGCTTAATAAAAGACAACTTATTGTGTAAAAGTTTTTCAGGCTCACTTTAGAACACTTTTCTACCTGTACATCTTCTACTCACGTGTTGAATAAGTCAGGATGAATGACCTCATGGAAAATCACTGCCATTTTGCTGGTGCAGACCAAACTGGCTCAGGTGCCCTAAGGGAACCATACTCTGAACAACCCTAACAAGAAATGAAACCAGAAGGTAATATTCTGATCTAAATGAAGACAAAGAAGATATTGCCATTTATTTCAGCCAGGATAAGATTATTCATGGCCATCTGTGATGCACTTTATGCAAAAGTTCATCATCCTCCTCTTAGGGGACTGAAAAAGAAGATGCTTGAGGATTTCCTACTCACCAAACAATGTAGCAGGATAACTTTCTGTCAGCCTACAATATTTTCTTCAATCCTGAGCCCTTCTGCAGCACCCGAGCTGGCCAGTTAGCCTGTAGATACCTTTAACATCACATCGCACCACATCATAACTCATTTTGCTATATCACAAAATGAGACTGTGAGTTCTTGAACCTTCTGTCTGGATCACAGTCAACCCTTACAGTAACTGCACTGCTTACTGGTACAGAAACAAAAATAATGCTTGTCAAACTGACATTTAATATCTTCTGTCTGGAAAATGGAAGAAAAATGTGATATCTGGAACAGAAGATGGCCAGAGTCAATGTGTAAGTGGTTGGTATTTTTGGCTTCTAAACTAATGAGTACCTGGCATCCCTCTTCATTAAAATTCAAGCATGGATAAATAATGTATAGATCTACTGATACACAGAACTATTTTGAGCTGCTCTGAGTTTTACTTTTGCCACTCTTCTGTTATGTCTGCTTATGTAGTGGAAGAGGCACCATGCAGCTGCCTGGGAAAAAGTGCCTGGTGACACTCAGCATGGTCACAACTATGGCCTGTGGATCAGACGCCTGATTCACAACCTGTGAACAGGACAAGTGAAGCACTTGAGGCTGGGAATCAGAGCAACCAGTATGCTGAGCAGGAGGAAACCAGAGAGGGCAATATGCTCTACAAAGACTGTGTTGAAACTTTCACACTCACTGAGATTTAAGCTTTTCATCTCGGTCCAGCTTAGACTGAGATTCATAGTTGGCATCTCCTCTCTCGGAACTAGTGTCTAAATAATTAATTTCTGTTCACCCACCTTGACTGACCCTTCATTTTTACTTTTTAAGATGTCTAGAATCATAACAAGTAGGTTGTTTTTTTTTTTCTAATATGGAGCCTAAACATCATATTTAATGTGTTTATGAAGTTTGACTCTCCATTGCCAAGCTGCCAAGACATCCTCTGACTCCAGGGTATGGGCCAGCAGCAACAATGCTCCCTCGAGCATCTCCCTCCTGCTCTGCCAACAGCTACAGAAAACACATGATTAAGTTCTACTGCGTGACAAGGACCCTTCTTGGTATCAGAAGAATCTTGGCTACACTTTCCTTCTCCCAACCCTGCCTACACCATTTTCTCCAGAAACTCCTCACTGAAGACATCTCTGGAAGGAAACTCAAGGCAATGTGTGTTTGGGGTTACTGTACTTCTACGCATCTGCACTACTGAGCTAATTAGAATAGAACAGGTGCAAAAGCTTTTATATAAGAACTTTTATGCTGTGATCTGAAGATCTCCAGTTTCCAGCCTCATCTCTGAGTGAGAGCCTATGCTCCTGAACAAGTTATTCAGTGATTCTAACCGCAACCTCCTACAGAAAATATAGGGCACATGCATTTCCTGCCTCCTATTGACAGACACAGGTTTGTGTCTTTTTTGTCAAACACTTCTTCCTCTTCATATATCTATGAGAAAGTTCTGTCCTCTCCTCCAGTAGGCTAGAGCAGACCAGAGAGCACTTCTCAGACCAATAAGAGAGGCAAAACCTTTACACAGAGAGAAGTAACGACTATGCAGGAAATTCAAATTAACACGGTTAACTACATCTGGTTTAACATTTTAAAAGACTGTTTTAACAGTCTTCGGGAGAAAAAGTAAAGAGGATTAGAAAAGTTTTACTTCACTTGCAGTCCCAAACACACTTTTGACTTTCCATTTCCTATTTTCTGGATAGTAATAAGCAAGCTCTCATTTCTTTATTCTTTTGAACTCCCTGCTTTGTTTTCCCTGGCAGAAGCCAGTGTTCTGCAGTCCTTGGAGAGGCTTTGAAACCTAGAGCGTCTCTCTAATAAGTTATGGAAGAGTGGGACAAAATGTGTACTTGGCTTGCTTTTCAAGGGTTATGGTACATTAAATGGCTAATCTAAAGTTTGAAAAACTTCAATTAGTTTACTTCCATGAGAATGAGCAGAACTCCTGAAACTACTTCACCTACAGAGAGGTTAGGCAAGCTTGACAAGGACTCCATAAGGGCTCAAGAGCCTGAGATCCTTAAAGGAAAAGTGGTTTCCAGTATTTAAGCGTGAAAATGAGATCCAGGAGCCAATAGGTCTAATTCTGCTTATAGAATCATAGAATCATAGAACAGTTCAGGTCGGAAAAGACCCTTGGGATCATCGAGTCCAACCATTACCCCCTACACGACAATTCCGCCCCTAAACCATGTCACCCAGCACCACATCTAAGTGACACTTAAACACATCCAGGGATGGCGACATGCCTCTACTAACATGTACAAGTTTCACCTAAATTAGCCTTCTCCTATATGCATGTATCAAGTTGGGTTTTTTTAAAGTATTTACAGTATCTCCTGAGTTCTCTGCATGGAAGTAAAGGGTATTATTGCCATTCCAGGAAATGTTAATTAATAGTTTCTATTAATAATGAAAAGACGCTTTCTGTCTATCAGATAAGTTTTGCTATGTTTACATCTTAGAATTCCTGCAACCTCTTCAAGATCTATAGACCAGTGTTGGCTATATATCCATGCCAGCATACTCTCTTGTATTCCAGGGCTTGACATTTCTTAGGACATTGAGTAAGTCAGTCAAAGAGAATTTCTGGTAAATTTCTATATGTGACCATCACAAAAGATTACCTGTTTAATGGTTTGAGCTGTTCTGACCACCACAAGAGTACTGTGTCCTCTTCTGTAAAATCTATGAAATCTGTCCATTAAAGTTCAAACGTGCAGCAATAATATTTTTTTTTTCTCAACATTGTATATGTAATGATCTCTTTGAGCAGCCCTTCAGATTCTTTCACAACACTGTTTACGTATAGATGCGTCAAGCATTGATATGAAATGGATAACATAATTTGGACTGAGTACTCACAGTACTCACAGTACATGGTTTTTGAACTGTCACCAAAAAGTGACAGCCTTCTTCACACAGACAGCAGGATAGATCCCAGCATCCAACACTCAAAAAAATCATTATCAATTTTACAAGAAGCCTAACAAATGAAGCACAAATAAACTAAGTGGTCAATGCAATTAATTTCTGGACAAATTAAATAAGAAACAAATAAGTATAAAAAAAGGTACAAAAAATATATTTATTTCTAAACCAGTCTCTTTTATGCAAAGGTATGAGGTGATCCACAGACATAACCTATTCTGACATTAATAAAAATACCCTCTAAGCTCATTGCCCACCAGGAATAAAATGAAAACCAAAACCAAAAGAGGAGAATCTCACATTTACATGTGTAGGCAGATTTACCTCTATATAACACTTAAATAAAGATTAACAGATACAATTATCAGCTACCCAGTATGGAATGCATGGCAAGGAAAACAATGTAAGTGGGGGTTCAGGAATTGGGCAAATACAGATGTTGGCTGAGTAAACGAGGAGAACTATCAGGCCAGTAGTGAATACTAGAATCAGGAATGGATTCCAGAATAAGTTGTAGAAGACCCACCATTACATAAATCTGAAAGATTAGTATCACTTAACTTTTCAATATTAGTAACAATATTGATAAAGCATGCAACCATGCGCATTTCAGAAAACAGAAGTACCCAAGAACTATTCACGTATATGAATGCTGGAAGTTAACAGTTTATGATCACAACTTATTTTTGCAATTTTATCTAAAAAGCTTTTGAGTGGTAATAGAATTGATTGTGAGAATATTCTCAATGACTTTAGCAATGATGCTTCCATTTCTTGCTCTTTTATTTGCGTCAAGGTGTTCTCTGCAAAAAAAATGGGCCAGAAAAAGCACACTTTCCCCAGCCTCACTCTAGAGATATCCAGTATTTAATGTGTACTTCACTCTAGCCAAAACTGAGTGATATTTCTAAGAATTTTGATCATTAATAAGTCCACATAGAGAGATTTATTTCCACATAATGAGCCTTCAAGTGCAAAAGAGCTCTAAACCTTCACTAATGCACTAATATTTCACATCTGTAAAAAGCAAAATTTCCTGTTGACATCCTCTTTTGAGCCAATCTATAGTTAAAATACCAGTAACTGCACAATTAAAACCTATTTTACATCTTGTATGTCTGTATTACTTGTAGAGAAGATCCTTATGTACATGTGAATTTAGGAAGCCAAATGACTCCAGCAGCTCAGTTGTCCGTGTACAAAAGACCCAGCAGAATGCCCTGCAATGAGCATGTTTAACATGACCGAGTATATTAATAGGAACATGTTTTTCATTAAAGGACGAAAAACTCTGACTGAATAAGGATCCCAACTATTTTTAATGACCTTTCCCAGATCAAGTTATGAAGCCATACATCCTCAAGAGGAAATATCAGTGGGAGGCTAGTACAATAAAAACTAAGGTAAAATGTAGTCTTTACATAGACATTAAATTGTCTAATGCTTATTAAGCTGTAAATGCAATCAGCGCCAAGTAATGGGAGCAGGCTTACACTTCATGCCCTCATGATCTTTCTGTTTCTTTCCTCCCTATTATTGTTTCTCCTTTTTATGATCTTGCTGGTTTTCCTCCTTTCTTGTTTCTGCACCTTTTTTCTTCAGGAATCTGGTGAATTCCCCTTACATTGAAGCAAAGCACCTCTGAAACAGTTAACAGAGGTCTTCAAAGTATCTTCATCACCCATTTCATTAGGACAACTAGAGTACAGCGTAACAGTGGAGCTCACACCTGATAAAATTAAGGCATGGGACCATCTTGGTAAATCAGAATTATAGAATGGTTTGGGTTGGAAGGGATGTTAAATATCATCTAGTTCAAATCCCACTGCCCATGAATAGAGACACCTTCCACTAGATCAAGTTACTCAAAGCTCCAACTAGCCTGGCCTTGAACTCTTCCATGGAGGGGGCATCCACTCCGGGTAACCTGTTCTAGTGCCTGACCACCCTCACAGAAAGTAATTTCTTCTTAACGGCTAGTCTAAATCTACCCTCTTTCAGTTTGAAACCATAACCCCTCATCCTATCACTACACTCCCTGATTAAGAGCCCCTCCCCAGCTTTCCTGTAGCCCCTTCAGGTACTGGAAGGCTGCTGTAAGGTCTCCCCAGAGCCTTCTCCAGGATGAACAGACCCAGTTCTCTCAGCCTGTCCTCATAGGGCTGAATGAAATCCTTTTTTTGTTAAAATTGGTATATAACCTGCATAAACATAGAGGTAGGAATGTAACAGATAAGTTGGAGAGGTGCCTTTGCAGTGGGCCTGGACCAAATGTGTATGCATTAGGAGTAATGGGATCAATACGTGGTATCACAGCTTCACAGGCACTCAGGCTTTGTTGGAGACTGCTGCAGCACTTGAAGACAACCAGGCAGAGTTTAAAATTAATGCCTGACAGAACATCAGAGGAAAACAAGCCTCTCCTCCCACCAAAACACCAATCAGTGTAAAGAACACTGGGCTAATGGCCAGAAAATCACGTGTTATCATAAAACCCTCTCTACCAATATCCTTTCTCTATACCTACAGTGAGAATTGAACCTCTGGAGAGGTTCAAGGTGATTTCAGGACCCCAAGAGTGTAAGCGTAACTCAGTGAACCTCTGGGTGTGCAAAACGTATGTGCAGCTCTCATGCTTCAAGAACTTTTTTTTCAATCATCTTTGCCAAGTCTTGAGAGACGGGAGAGGTGCCTGAGGATTGGAGGGAAGCAAATGTCACTCCAGTCTTCAAAAAGGGCAAGAAGGAGGACCTGGGTAACTATAGAGCGGTCAGCCTCACCTCCATCCCTGGGAAAGTGATGGAACGACTTATCCTTGGTGCCATCTCAAGGCATATCAAGGATAAGAGGGTCATTAGAGACAGTCAACATGGCTTCACCAAAGGGAAGTCGTGCTTGACTAACCTCATAGCCTTTTATGAGGATATAACAAGGTGGATAGATGATGGCAGAGCGGTGGATGTGGTCTACCTTGACTTCAGTAAAGCATTTGACACAGTCTCCCACAGCATCCTTGCTGCTAAACTGAGGAAGTGTGGTCTAGACTCTCGGGTAGTGAGGTGGACTGTGAACTGGCTAAGGGGAGGAAGCCAAAGAGTTGTGGTCAATGGGGCGGAGTCTGGTTGGAGGCCTGTATCCAGTGGAGTGCCTCAAGGGTCGGTACTGGGACCAGTATTACTCAATATATTCATCGATGACTTGGATGAGGGACTAGAGAGTACTATCAGCAAGTTTGCTGATGACACCAAGCTGGGAGGAGTGGCTGACACACCAGAAGGCTGTGCTGCCATCCAGCGAGACCTGGACAGGCTGGAGCGTTGGGCGGGGAAAAATTTAATGAAATATAACAAGGGTAAATGTAGGGTCTTGCATCTGGGTAGGAACAACCTCGGGTTCCAGTATAAGTTGGGGAATGACTTATTAGAGAGCAGTGTAGGGGAAAGGGACCTGGGAATCTTGGTGGACAGCAGGATGACCATGAGCCAGCACTGTGCCCTTGTGGCCAGGAAGGCCAATGGCATCCTGGGGTGTATTAGAAGAGGGGTGGTTAGTAGGTCAAGAGAGGTTCTCCTTCCCCTCTACTCTGCCCTGGTGAGACCCCATCTGCAATATGGTGTCCAGTTCTGGGCCCCTCAGTTTAAGAAAGACAGGGAACTACTGGAGAGAGTCCAGCACAGGGCAACTAGGATGATTAAGGGAGTGGAGCATCTCCCTTATGAGAAGAGACTGAGGGAGCTGGGGCTCTTTAGTTTGGAGAAGAGGAGACTGAGGGGTGACCTCATTAATGTTTACAAATATATCAAGGGTGAGTGTCACGAGGATGGAGCCAGGCTCTTCTCGGTGACAACCACTGATAGGACAAGGGGTAATGGGCTGAAACTGGAACATAAGAGGTTCCGCTTAAACTCGAGAAGAAACTTCTTCTCAGTGAGGGTGACGGAGCCCTGGAACAGGCTGCCCAGAGAGGCTGTGGAGTCTCCTTCTCTGGAGACATTCAAGACCTTCCTGGACACGTTCCTGTGTAGCATAATCTAGGCATTCCGGCTCTGGCAGGGGGATTGGACTTGATGATCTTTCGAGGTCCCTTCCAATCCCTAACATTCTATGATTCTATGAGAAGAATAGAAAAAATCAAAGTTTTTCTAGCATAACAGAGCACTCATTAAATTAAGAAAAATTATGCTTTCATCACCCTTGGGGTATGGATATGTGCAATTACCCCGATGAACTTGAACATGCACATTCACACTAATCTGGACATTAGCATGTTATTTCTGTCACAACTTTACACTTTTTTCTTTGATCTTCTACAGCTTTTAATTCCATGTTTTGGCTGTTCACTATTTCATTTATCCCCCTATATATTCTCCAAGGACTAGTCTGACTTCCATTAGTGCCTGGATATTTTTAGTTTTATTTTCAAGTTGGCCTTTACTCATTTCAATAAGACAATTAAAAAGCTACTCAATCTTTCTTATTCCATCAGTGTCTAATAAAGATTACTTGTGATGAGGATTAATGTTTTTTTCAAAACTCTTTGGTCCCTGTTGCATATTTCTTTATATGTCACAGTCAAGAAGAACTACCCTAAATTGATATGCTGGTAAAAAAAAAAAGATTTTAAGACATATCCATAAAATGGGTGGTAGAAAATGATAAAAGCCTTCACGTTCACCTAAGAGTTTTGAAGACACTCAAACATGACACTGTAAAGCATCAATAATTGTGTCAACAAAGTCTAACATTTTGTTGGGAGCAACACATCACTTAACTCACCCTTTGTGTTGGGGGACTGCAAATTCGCAAGCTGATGCTGTGAAATCAACTTTTAAAAGGGCTTTGGATGGTCTAAGGAAATACAGAACAGACACTACCAAAAAATGCTAGAAACTGTAGTAGATGGAGTACAAAGATGTGTCAAAACAGAGACAAATTAAGCTGGATTTAATGTATGGAAGACATTGTTCACAGACTTTTGCAGTGTCTTCCTTCAAAGGAGACAATAAGCATACAGATGAGGTTGGTTATTCTGCTTGGATTTCCAGAAAAAAAAAGAAAATTATCTTTTTCCAAAGTCTCTTAAAGAAATTGCAATCTCAGGAGCTAAGAGGACAGATCCTCCCATGAATTAACAGCTTCGCGAGAATTGAAAATAAAGGCCAGACATAAAAGACACTTTTTCACAGTAGAAGGAGGCTTTCAGCGAAATCTGTTAAGAATCTCTACAGGTGCCTATGTAATTCAAAATATTTATAAATCATCTGAAAAGAGGATAACAGAGAGCCGATAATGTTTGATGGGAATATTGACTTATCCACAGGAGGAAAAATGAGAGTTGACTGTGTAAAGCTACACGAGTACCTTGTGCTGCAGCATAATTCTGTACTGATTGCCGCCAAAGATGGGATTCACCTGCTCAGGCATGTGTTTTGTGTGATTTTCTGTGCTTTCAGGTCCCTTTCCATAGCCCAAGCTGCCTCTCTAGGAGCACTACATAACATTTTCCTAGAGCTTTCCTGCATAGATGTCTCAGACACATCAGGGCAACTAAAAAGACATTCAGTTTTATCCACAATGAAAACAAATGTTAATTAATAACAAGAAACAGGAACATAGCAATGTAATTCTGACAACAGGTGTGCAACAATAGGCTTTAAATGAGCACCGACTATTTAAGAAATAGTTCCATGTAAGTTTATTTTTTTTAAATTTATAAGAAATCCTGGTTTATGTCCTGTATTTTTTTTTTTATAACACACACAAGGTGAAAATATTTATTTGCAATTTATCCTTTCAGGTCACTTTTCAAGCTAATACAGATTCTCTTGGATGACTTAAATTTATATCTGTTATCTCTATGACTGACAGCTGATAAACGTTGTCTTCAAACTCCATCTCGTTAAGAAGATGATACTGCCAGAGAAGATTAATTTGTTTTGACTCAAACAATCCTTTAAAACAAAACTCTATGTTTCTCTCCTCATCTATAGGCTTTTTAACTTTCGCTTGGCTGGAGGCATGGAGAATAAGACATCTAATTCAATGTCTGATTTTACTAAAGTTCATCCTTAAAAGTGTTTCACGCTCCTTTATTTCCTTTGCCATTAAAGCATTTCAAGGCATGGATTAGTCTTGACCCCACTGATCTCAATTCATACTGACTCCATTAAGTTCATGATTTCATCCATTTAATTCCACAAAAGTAGGACCCTATAGGACCCACAGCCTAAATATTTGGTAGGATTTTTTTGTTGATTATTTTTAACTAGTTCCTACAGAGTCGCCAATTTTGCAATGGTTGCCAAGCAGTAAAACCCAACTCTTGAGATACTTACATTCAAGTTCCTACCCTAGTCACCCATCCAGTAGCCATTTGCCTCTTACCCTCATCGCTCAAGGGCTTCCTGTTTTCTCTACCCCATTCTCTGTGTCGCTGCCATAAGTATATCTGATTGATTGGTCCCAGTTCAATCCTATGGCCCTCTTCCACATAATTCCTTCTCTCCCATAAAACATCCCAGAACCACCTCACTTCTGTTTTCTACTCATCTTCTTCTCAGCCTTAACCACTGGCTGTCTGAGCACATCTGTTTTGAATCAGACATTGTTAACTTCAGCCAAATTCACTTCCAGCCATTTCCTTTCACTGCACTATCTCCCTTTCTTTTAAATTCCTCTTAAATATATCCGCTATGATTCAGCTTTTCTCCAGTGGAACAGATTCAATGTATGCCACCTTTCGAGAGTTTTCACTTATACAGTGACAGAAAAGTGTCCATATTTAGTTCCAAGGAGTTCTGACAGGTGAAATGAGCTAATTGATTTGCATTTATTTGTCCAAATGACTGGCTTCAGTTCAATCTCCGAGTAGAAAAGATCAGCTTTAGAAAGGTGTGTTATTACATGTGACTGCCACTATATTCTTTCTTCTCTATATATCATAAACTATCTGCATCGGTGATCCCTAAATTTGCTTCAGTCCACAGAGTAACTAGACGATTTGAAAGAATTCAGAAAAATATTCAACATAATGTAACAATTTTTGAGCACCAATTTGTCAAAACATTCATCAAATCTCTTTTTTGTTTTTATATGGTATCTGGAATTTCCCCCCCAAAAAATATTTAAGATCTGTTGTTCTCAAGAAAATTCTGCTTTAACTTCTTGATTTTGTTTTGCAGAGGGATTGATGAGGTATTTTGGAGGGAGTCTTTCTTCTACAGTACCATATTATCATATTAATGCTCACGACTTACTGAATTTTTGACTTTTACATTTCATTGGCATGCTGCTTTGAGCCTAACTTCCCAGTCATTAATGAAAATATAAAGCACGTCTGCATATAATATTGGTTCTGGAAGCAGCACCAGCATCCCTCTGCAACTCAGTATGTATCCATCTGGGTACAGTCACTCCTGGGGGTCTAAAAAGTCGTGCAGTAGGGCTAAACTTCAAGCCAATTAGCATGAACTTTTCTTTAAAACTTCAGGAGATAATGTAGCAAGCTCTTAAAATCAGCAGGAGTTGGGCACCTAACTGTTCTTGCTGTCTTTTAGATTCTATCACTAAAAAAAAATATAAGCAGCAGCTAATAATTTAGTAATTCTATCAAAGCAAGCAATTAAGTGTCTTGCATGATTTGTTCTCTATAAAAATCATGCTGCTTGTTTACTCAAAATTCTATTACCCTCTAGATTTTACTGATTTCATCTCTGAGTGTTTATTCAATTATTTTATAAGGAATTGAAATCTAATTCATGAGCTTCTCACAGTGACACCTAAATCTTTTCTCAGAGTCAATCTGTCAAATGAAGAGATAATCAGTCAGTATAAGACAGATTATTTTTGCCAATGTGTATTACTATACTTAGAAAGTAGAAAGTAACTGAGCTAGAGTTCAGTTAAATTCCATGCTAACAGTTTGCTGAGCCTCTGTTAAATAAGAAAATTACTATTTAAAAAAAAAATTAATTATTTTGAATTACCTAGCTTTTCTGCATTGATTTGAATAAGTAATGCAATTTAACATAGTTCCCAACTCTTTCCTTCTATAGAAGCGTAGAAATGTCCATCTGGAAAGACTTAGGCAAAAGTCCTGCAGCTCTGCACTGAACTGAAAGGCAGTAGGCTCCATCACACCTCAGTTTCTTGATGCTCGACCAGTTTGTAGTTGCAGGTGGAGTTTGCTCCTTATTTTTGTATGTAATGTATCTCAAAAGAAAACTGAACAAACACATTCAGAAAAAAAAAATGGCAACTTAAGTCCGTAAGCATTATCTCTGCCTACCATTCTGTTATATCCTTCCAAAACCAAAATAAACAAAAATTCCCACAACACTTCTCGAACTCTCAGTACACACTGTTTTCTTGGTGATGTTGTGTTGTGTTGATGTGATACACTACTCTGGGCTTAATTAAAAATCCAAGTAATTTTCAGTAGAATCCCTAATCCATTGTCCCTGTGATCCCTAATCACAGTGTCTCTGTGGCCTCCATTCTGAATAAAGTCACTACATTAGAGCATTTCTGGTGCCCGTAAGGTGAAACTACATATTGTCATCAAAATTTCTGCCACCATTTGAGAAGAGCACAATGGAATTAACAGCAGACCCATAAAATGTGGTGACACTAAGAGCTGCCTGATCTGACTTTTAGGTATTCGTTCCTTCAACAGAGTCCATGAAAATTACAACTCATAAAAACCAGAAAAAGCAACATGTTGTCCAGAAACGAGGATTGCCAGTAAGAAGGAAGATAAAAGGATATTTCTGAAATTGCCTGTCTGTCTGCCTGACCTGTACACCTAAAAAAGAATAAAATACATCACCTAAAATCCTCCACACTACTTACATGCCTAAATAGCCCTTCTGAGTAAAGAAGATTCCTTCATTATTTCTTCTTAAAAGATGGATGGGGGATGAGATGTTCTTAGTCTAACTGCATTTTTGTGAAAGGCAGGTCAGCGTTCAGCACAAGATTCACTCTGGGGGTCAAATCTGCATTTCCATCTCCTCAGAGATGTGACCATCAGCAACAAATAAGGTTCAGACAGAGGAAGTCTCCATCCTTCTTGAGAAAGGTGGCCAATTGTGTGTGGAGAAATGAAAGAAGGATGAGAAATATACTTCTGAAAACTCTGGTGCCTGAAATTTTGGAGATATCTAAGCAGGGAGGAAGGGAGGGATGGGAATGGGCATGGGCTTCATGAATTGCCTACTCGGGCTTGGAAACTTAAAACTTTTGGCTAAGTCACATTTCAGCCCCTAATTTGCTTGTGTGGACCCAGCCTTGGTAGACCTGTGATGCATCCTGGTCTGCCAGACTGGCAGTCAGAGAGGGTGTTTCGTGGTAGTGGCAAGAACAAGTAGCTATTTGGTATTAGTCAGTCTTTTCAATTTCACGGCAGTTGTGGTCTGCTGGCTCCTGTTCAGAAAACAAGATAAATTGGAGGCTTCTGCAGGTGTGACAGTGTGTTTAGCCAGTGATGAATAAACAGAAAAAAAATAAGTTCAGAACTAAGATATAGATTGCAGTAGTACGCAACTGAATAAAAGGCTGTGGAACACCTGTTAAAAAAACAACTAACATTTACTTTTCTTTTGAGCCACCTTATTTTAAAACAATAAGTTTAAAATACCTTAAATACTGATAGCTTCACTCTTTATCTATGATGCATAAATTCCTGAAACATTGTTTTTTTCTAAAATTAGATAATAAAACATGTTATTATGCTTATGTTTTGGTTTTGCACCCAAAAACTGAACCCCCCAAATAACAAGCTGTTTTCCCACCTCCCATCTTGCACAAAAAGAAAAAAACAACAAAAAAAAACCAAAAATTGAAATGTCATGTGCTCGGTAATGAAATAAAATATGTGGTTTTCAGTAAGTTTTCCTTTCAACCTCAGTTTCAATATAAAAAGTTTCTAATGTTGACCCTGGAAAATGAAATGTGGAATCTGAAATCATATCACACTTTTGTGCAGTACTGGACACAATAATAGATCTCAAAGAAAATTAGGAAATCAGCAAGTGTTTGTGTATCTGGCTTGGAGTAAACCAAGGGACAGACAAGGTGATTTTCCTTAGCATGTGTTGAGATCAAGCTGGAACTCAGAAGTTCATCTGGAATAATTGCTCGATCTTTTATCCCAGTCCCATTCTGCCTCAGATCAGCTATGATGTTCTGCATTTTATATTAATTCACCAGTAAGAAGGACTTAGAAATTAGCTGACAGTTCAGTTAATTACCTGTGAGCCAGGACGCAGAACAACTTACTCTCCCACAATGCTGTAGTAATTCTGTAGATTATCACTACTAAACAAAGGAAAAATATAAAACAGTATGCAAGCTCCATGTCCAAAATACCTTTTGGAGGTGGTAAAATAATCAGATGTGAATGAATAAAGATGTCAAGCTTGGTTTAGTAAATAGACCATTTAATAAGCTCCCTTTTCTGGGAATTTACTGCTTAACAGCAGTAAAGCACATCTAAGAACCCAATAAACATGCAATATGATAAACTACTACTGTGAATGCTATGAATACATAAACCTAATTCAAATTTTTTTCATTTTCAGAGGTGATAAACTGAGGAGATCCTTCGACTTTCATTTGAAAATCAATTTTGTCATTGATCTCACTGAAACAAAAAACGGTCTTATACAAGGACCTATTGTTAATTGGAAAAGAAATACTATGAATAACTTTACAAGAGCTCCACAACTTCCTATCAGCCACAATGTAATAACATGCAAATCATATGCAAAAAGCAACAGAAAATAAATGAGAAAATTTGAGAGATCTGCTCAAACACATTTTTATTGTAGAGAATGCTGAGCTTCCATTGAACTGATGTTGCAGAAAGTTAGTAGCAATTTGAATTTCATGAAAGATAGCTGAAAAAAATCGTTGTTTAAATCGTCCCTTAAATCTCTAAAAGCACTCTTCATGCACATATCTAAAGGGGGAGAAAATGCATAGTTGATCAGATTATATTCAAGTAGAATACGCCTATATACTACACTGGAAAAATGATAAGCATATACCTGATAAGTAAAAACTTCTTTACTGCATTTAAAAATTGATAAGGTAAACACCGAGATTTTATTATCAAACCAATTCTTTATTAAAAATAAAAAATAAAAATTCCAGGACAGGATTTAGACTTCAAGGTTTAATCACTTTTACTAGGAAGAGAAGAACCGACCAAAGCCTGCCTTTGCTACACTGATGCAAATCTAGATTTACTTTAAAGTATGTGACAGCAGAATTTTGTTCCACTTATCTAATTCTTATTTTAATGAGTTCCAGTCTATCAGAAGTAACTGCCCATCTGTAGTCACAAACTTAAGAAGCCTCTACACTTCTGATTGCTAGAAGTGGGAAAGATATTCTGAGGGAAATATCACTCCGTACTCAGTGTCCTACCACACTGTACCTCTAAGCATCAACCACGGACTTCTATCAGCTGCAGCGGCCCTTTGGGACTTTTGTGCGATTTGCTACGGTCGGTCTAAAGTTTTATGAACCATCTAAAGAGTCTGCTAATGCCAAATGTGACATAAATTGCCTTGTTAGCAGGCAGCCCTGGATGATGCTTAGAATCAAAGGCTCCACCATGCAAAGATGCAGCAGATCAGGACAAGCAATTCTGTTTTACAGTAAAGGAGTTAATCCAGGCTCACTACAAATCCTGAGCGATTCACCTGGCTTTCTTACTGTGAGTAATCTTTAAACAGTGGCTTTTTGTGTTTTGTGTTTATCTTATCATAGATATACAGTAGCAGAGACCAACACAGGATCACAGTGGAGGTTAGAAGTGTGTGACAGTGAATCACTTCCAAATTCTCGAGTGAGGTTTTACATGATGGTGTTTCCTCTAACAACAGATGGCTGGGTTCAGTCTCCTGAAATTTATTCCCTGTCCTTCAATCCAGTATTGTCAGTCTGCTCCTGTCGTGACATTTATATATTTTTAGGTGACTATCCAGTGTTAGAAATCATTGCTTTTCACTCATAACTGTTACACAGAATCACCAAATGTTAGGGGTTGGAAGGGACCTCAAAAGATCATCTAGTCCAACCCCTTTCTTTCTCATTGCCTATTCCACAATGATAAACAGTTTTAAACCAGCAAATGTTTATTCAAATAGAATGTCAAGGGCCAGGGCTGGGCCAGCCACTAAATGAATGGCAGAAGCTCTCTAATAACCCTTCTCCCTCCCCAAAGGGATAGGGAATAGAGAATGAGTCTGAGAGACTTATGGATTGAAAACTAAACCAGAAAATAATGAAGATAATTAAATACATACAAATATATACAAAACTGATATCAAACTCAATTCCCTCCCCTCAACAGCGACCACCACAGATGCTGCAGAGCAGGCAGCACCAGGGAATTGCCAGGCTCAGCAGCAGAGGTGAATCAGATACAGGAGCTGGATTTGGGAACTCAGGATCAGGATCAAAGGTACAAGAATGGATGGAGTCCTCCTCAGACACCGACCATTGAAGAGGACTTAACTTCCATGATCCCTCAGCTTTACACTGACTATGATGGGTATGGAAAGGAATACTTTGTTATTCAGGTTTGAGTAACCTGTCCTGTCCTTACCGCCCCAGAGGTATACTATCTTTTTACTTCCTTTTGACTCTTTTACTTTCCAGCACCCTCCACAAGGTTTAGCAATGACCTCCGTTCCTGTAGGAGCAAGTATAAGCAACAGCCTTTCTGCATACCAGTCCTTGGTAGTAACTATAAACCTCAGATGTTATCGCTTCTAATAATACACACTGCCTGCAAACACATGCTGATAACTTTAGAAAGTGCAGTTTTGTAAAGAGACTGAGCTGAAAAGTAAATCACCGAACAGAACAGTTCTGTTTAGCTCAAACCAGGACATAGGAATATCCCTCTCTAACTCAGAACTAAGAACATGGCAGGGAAGAAGAAAATGTGAGAGCTATCCTGTGGGTGAAAAGAGAGCACCAAAATAAGGAAGAGCACCCACCCCTCCTTCCATCCTCAAAATAATTCAAGACCCAGTCTTCACTTAGGAAATCCCAGGCTGGCGACAGCAAAGGGAGTACCACAGCAGTCAGATTGAGAGGCAGGTGGCAGAGCAAAAAAGGACAAGAGCTGAACACCAACAGGTTTAGATAAGCTGGAGACACGGCCAGAGAGTTATTTCTGCAGCAGAGATCAGTACAACTGGGGTAAGCTCAGGAGCTGGTGCCAGAGGCACAAAGAAGGAGGTACTGAAATGTCTGTATAAAAATACATATACATAGTATGTATTTGTGGGAGGAAAAGCTTCAGCTTTTTGGTGGTTTTGCTTCTTCTTTAATTACACAGCATCTTATTTTAGAGGTTTCTACCATACTTCATAAATAATTCAGAGGAATACAGAATGCAGAGCCTCTAAATGTAGCTGCCCCTGAAACCCAACTCCCAGCAAAGACAGTGATGGCAGAGCAGATTGCGGATCTGACGGCTCCTACACACTTTGGTTGGCCCGTTGCTCTACAGATAGAGCAGAGCTCAAAAACTGAAGGTAAATAGCACAGGCTGCCAAAATAACGTTTCCTGAAATCACTCCATTACCTATGGTGGTAAATATTTATCAAAATATCTCTTCACCTTCCGCAAAATAATGTCCTCTTCTGTGATCCACTGCTTTGTTACAAAGCTCCAAGGTTGTTCCAAGAGCTGACCAGTTGCACAACACAGTAAAATGGTTTATAAAGATGTGGTATAACGCTTGGACTGATTAGCTCTATCATGGGTTAATTACTTTGAATGCAGCATTCATTCCAGAACTGACATGGTTGATGTATTTCTACACAAGTTAGTCATGTTCTCCTCCGCTCTGCTTCTTCCCTTTGTGTTTTAAATGGGGAGGGGGGGGAAACAGCTTTTCCCAACTTCTTCTCAAGGGTCTTATGAAAACAAATTAATACCCCATCAACAGTCATCCACAAACAGGGCTAAGTAAGCACCTTTGGTGCTTGGCAAGGCTCAAAGCCCAAGAAGGGATGATGTGACTCAGGATTTCTTGCATGGACAAGTGAAGCTCTAGCTTTCAAATCCGTGAAAACACAGGATATTTAGACCTATAACTCATAGTCTTTCTGTGGCATAGAACAGTTTATTAATTACATGGTTTACAGGCACTTCTGCATTTATATTTCTTGCTTCTTTAGCACACCTGAAACAAACTAATAGAGCAAACAAATCCTAATTTTGATGACTGTTCCCTTCTGTAAAAAAAATGTCCTAAGCAGCAGGAAGAGGAGTATTCCACAGGGAAGAGTAATTTCTATCAGCCTTTGAAGAAGTTTTTCACATTTGTTTTTTTTTTCAGAAATGCCTGTGCACACCTCCCTGGCATATGGGTTGTTCCAATCCTGGGGCAGGATTCTCATCCTCATTTACAGTAGCACACGTGTGATACCAAAAGGGTTGAAGGAAGGTCACCCAAAAACTTCACAGGACACATTCAGAACTTTTCAGGAATAAATCTTTGGAGAACACATTTGCTAGGACAGCTATTCACAGCCATTTATGTGATAAAAAGAGATCTTTAAGTTTCTGTAGCCCTGTAAGTGTAAATGAAATTATACAGCATGTAAGTACTGAAGGAATAGCAGGACTTGAGATCTAAAAGTAAAAATGAAAATGCCACTAAAACATATGGCCTATTATGGTTAAATAGATGTTTTTTCAAGGTATTAAGGAAAAAGTTGGCTGATATAATTCAAGGTTATGTGAGACGCTATAACAGTTTTACAGCTTGGGCTGTGCCCGGACACAATCCTTTATTAAATTGCATTTTGCCTGGAAGTTAGCAGCAGTACCACCTAACTATAAAAGGATAGCTATAACAAACTGCTCGTTTGGGGTGGCCTAGGATGAAAGTCTTGTAGCTGAGTCTCTGATGTAGGTCACCACCTTGCCACAGACCTGTGCAACACTGAAAAAATCCTCCGGCTTGGGGCACGTCTTTGGTTCAGACACCTATATCAGAGCTGGTTCTGTAGGTCTCCTTTATCACTAGTCAGGAGAAACAGTAGCCCAATTTATACCTCAAAGATAAGTTTAAAGATGAACTGCACCTCGAAAGTATTTATAGCTCTCCAATCACATAAACCTGGACAGATGAGTTTCACTTTCAGCATCTCTATCAAATACTGCTGAAAAAATTGCCACAGGTTTCTCCCGTAGATTTTTGCAGTACCAGGCATAGCCAGGCTCCTTGCTAATGTGCAGTTTCCAGATATCATCGTGGCGTGAGTGACATGAGTCACGTCCTACTCTTCCACTTCAGCCCTGCTTCACCTGTTGGCTACATACACGTACACTTTATTAATTTATGTGACGAATGTTATTGATCTCCTACAAAAAATTAAATTACTGCCTCCTGTTATGCTGCAGGACATCTAAGAGAAAAATAGCAAAAATAATTTTGCTCACCTTACTGAGGACTAGAAATACTTATAAGCAGTCATATTAATCATATTTGCTGGTTATTGCAGGATATAAATAGTGGAGTTAACTTTGTTCTTGCGTGTATCACCATAAACTCAGAATGTTTGAACTCCCATGTCAGGAAGGCATGACCCAGGATATAACTCTCAGGTTATGTATATGTTATCAGAAAGACTATACTTCGGTGGTGCTTTTCCTCTGGGGATAATAAATAACAAATAGTGTAGAATCAGGAAGTGCAGACTGTTTTTAAACTTCAGAGACACTATCAAAATGTTGCCTGGCTAAATCAGCCTTTAAAACAGAATTTTAAAAGTGTCAGGAAGAATACTGGTTTTATTTTTTTTTGCTCATAAACATCAAAAGTTGCAATGATTTTAAGTAGTTAAATCTATGTTTGTTTTTCTATAAAAGTTTATTAAGCAATTGCTGTCATGAAGTTCAATACCAGGTTTCCGCTTAAAGAAAATTTCTATAACCATGTTAGAAATATTTTATTCTAAGCTATGCACTGCTACATTCCTGTGACTGGGACTGCTGTAGAAACATCCTGGCACTTTCCATTAAAAAAAAAAGGCAATAAAGACAGCAAATATCCTATACATAATGCGTGATTAATGAGATTACTGATTGCAAATAAGTCATGCAAAATATTTTCTGATGATGTCAGGCAGCTATGTGGGTCAATCTGCAGATAATGGGTTTGTACAGCTTAATGTTTACCGTGCTTTTTTTTTTTTTTTCAAACGAATTATCACCTTAGCTTAAGGGTTTCTGAGCTTGTTTTGGTACTGTGAAATCCTCCCTCTGTTTCACTCCGACCACATAAACTGAAATGGGAGGGAGGACCACATATGTCATAAATGAAGTATATATATTTCATTGCCAAGAGGCTATTCACATTTTAAAAAAAAAAAAAACCTCTCCTTTTTCTTCCCTACTCTTTGATGAAACAGAGGAATCAATGGCTTCTTTTGCCCTATTTCTCTCAGAATTTGCTCCTGAGCCCTTCTGTTGGCACATGCTCTGCTAGCGTCTGCCTCTAGCTACTCAAGCATGAAGCATTTGCTGCCCTGCTGCAATGTGACGTGGTTTGCTGCTAATCCAACGCTACCTTAGCCCGGCTGGAACTTTCCCCACTGAATCCGTAATATATTACAGGAGAGATGTCGCAACTCTTCAGCACCTCAAGCTACAGCCAGCAATAGGAACAGCATGTTTTTCCCCAGGGAAAAGGCTGGGGAGGGGCGGTGAAAATGAGAGGGAAGCATCAGAGAGCTATCCAAGGGGAAGAGAGATTTAAGTGGCTATTTTAAAAAGCATCTTTGTAGCTGGCATTGACAACAGACTCAGCAGTGCAGGGTACAGACAGCATTTTTAAATGGTAAAGAGGTAGACAGTAAAGTGCTGTGAGCACTGGGTGAGGAGGGGTGTAGGAAACCTTGGAATAAAGATCTGCAAGAAGACAGCGACCCAGTATAAACATGCACGGCATTACTTTAATACCTCCTTTAAAAACAAAGCTGAATTTTAGCATTCAAAATTTTCCATTACCATCAGCGCCGAGGTGGAGGATAGAAGAGCAGAGCATCGTATTAATAGCTCAGTTTTCAAATACTTCACGTTAACCACAACAAACATTTCCCACCGCCTGGATTGTCTGTGAATTTATTAGCCAACAGGGTTTTAACAGAAAAAGACTTAAAGCTTAGAGAGAGTGAGCCCCTGCAACAGGCACATTCTGGAGCACAGAGCTATTTCTTTATTTTATAAAGCACATCTACACAGGAGAGGAAGGGACGTTGTTGTGAGGCACAATGCGAAGTCCCAGGAGAAAGCTGAGTCTAGCCAAACAGAGCCATTTATTTGTTTTCTGTTTAAAGAGAGCAAGACTGATTTCAGAAATGATCTTTCCAGACTCGTAGCCTTAAAGCAAAACAGAACACGCAGGTTTTGATAAGTTTCTGCTTGGCTCCATCATACAATATCGTGTCAGAACATTCTTTATATAGAGAGCATAAGCACTGGAACTAATATGCAGTCATCTTCCAGCAGTATGAATTTTTTTAAAACAACATCTGTGAAGTGAATCCGAAGAGAAAAATCTTGATTAGTTTGAAGCAGGAATGTTCACAGTCTAACTCTCAGATCAGGCTAAAATCAGATATTGTGCAAGGCATTAGTGCACTCCTGTCATAGAATCATAAAATCATAGAATAACAATTCATCTTGGAAAAGACCCTTGGGATCATCAAGTCCAACCATTAACCCTACACTACAACCATTAACCCTACACTACAAGTTCACCCCTAAACCATATCACCCAACACCACATCTAATGAACACCTGAACACATCCAGGGATGGTGCCTCAATCACCTCCCTAGGCAGTTTGTTCCAGTGTCTGACCACTCTTTCCGTGCAGAATTTCTTCCTAATATCCAGTGTTCCCAATAAACTGGAACACTGTCCCTCCAGTGTTCCCAATAAACTGGGAAAAGAGAAAATCAGAGTAACTTTATCCTCTGTACACTGATCTGTCCCAGGTAAATAGAGCAGTAACAACTGGCACATGTAGGCAGGGTTCAGAAAGGCATGACTTTTGCACTCCTTGTACTGTGGATATAGGTAAGCTGAGGGACAGAAAGACTGAGGGCTCAGCTGCCAAGCAGGCTTCCAGCCTAAACGTGCGCTACCTTTCCACAGAACGTAGCACCTATGTAAAGCTGAAGCCCGTGAGCTGTCATAGCACAGCATGGCTGCTGCGTGACCCCTGTCCTTAAAGTCACCGTCTCCTTCTTCACATGGAGGGGACAGCTGATGCTGAATGAGGCTTCGCTTTGGGCTTGAACCAGAACCTTCCCCTTTTGTGCGCACACACCATTCCCTACTCTCTACTCCTGCTTCTCCGTGTCAGATGACCCCCCAAAAGGGAATATTTTGGTGGAGGGGAAATAGGACAGTGGGCTAAGGAGCTCTGCTGAGACTGCAGCAGGGAAAACAAAAGGATCCTGTTAATGCTGCAAGGTAGGATAAGGTGAATGCTTGTGCTGAGTGCCAAACTCACAAAAAGCTGTCAACAGGGCTGGAAGAAAAGACAATCCCAAATGTTTTTGCAGCACAGGTGCAACCTCTGATACTTCATTATCTTTGCATAATGGATCTAGTTAGCAAGCTTCCCCAGCCATAGGAAGCTTTAGTATGCTAAAGAGCAATACAGTGAACTCCTTTTGGAGTATTTTATAATCAAACGCTACAAATCCTTCGGAAGACATGACTAAAAGTGCAAGTGCAGACAAAGCCACCCTTAGGTAATTCCCTTGATTAAAACTCTCAGACTTAAAATGAATCTAATTAAGAACATTGTGAAGTCACAGAAAGGCAGTGTTCACTTATGTCCTCTTTTGCAGATGGTGAGTTGCCAAACAGAATTGAGAATCTTAATTGCAAAAATCATCAGCAAATTCAAAAAGGATGGTAAATTAGGGACTGCAATAGTCAGACAGTTACATAACAGCAATGCTGCCAGATCTCCTGGTTCTTGCATTAGATGGGAAAGGCGCTCCCAAGAGAGGACACACAGTGCTCTTTACAAAAACAGCTGAAAAAAAGAGAGAAAAACCTAGCCCAGACTCATGCCATTCTGAGTGACATAGCCAGCAAAATTTTTGAAAGAGAATGCCCTTTCTACCATTTTTTTTTCCTTCCTTATTTGACACTTTTCCCTATACTACTTTTGAGAGGCATCCAAACACACGCTATGGTTGTCTAATGGAGTTGTCACCACTGGCCAGATCACTGCTTTTATTTTTTATTCTATATCTTTTAAGTGTTTCAGAGCAGGTAATATGCTTTGATATGCCACTGGAAAATTTCATTTCACTAATCAGCTTTATATCAAAATGCTGACATTTCACAGATACTCTTCACAGGTAAAAGAAAGGCAGTTGTAAAACACTTTCAAAATCAGATGGTGAAAAAAGTTTGCCATCTAGAAGTTCATTTCTGTCTGAGTTAATTTTCCCCAACTGTCTGCATTAGTCTCCCAAGAGCAAGAAATCTACTGAAGTATGGTAGCAAATGATTATAAAATTTCTTATACAGATAAGGTAGACAGGGAAATCTGTTTTGCTGCATAGAAAATGGTTACAACTTGTTTGTGGGGTAGTGCTGAGGTCCTTTGCTCTATTCACCTTTTATAATCAAGGAAAACAAGCTCCAAGTAGGCAAATACAAGGACCACATGTTGTATTCTATAATTTAAAAAAAAAAAAAAAACAACAAAGTGAATAGTTGAGCAATAGTAAGTTGGGGGTTTTTTTTGTGTTTTTTAATTATAAACTCATAGAACGGTTTTGGTTGGAAAAGACCTTTAAAGATCATCTAGTTCCAACCCCCCTCTGCCGTGGGCAGGGACATCTTCCCCTAGATCAGGTTTCTCAAAGCCGCATCCAATTTAGCCTTGAATGGTTAAACTTCCAGGGAGGGGGCATCCACAATTTCCCTGGGAAACTCGTTCTAGAGTCTTACCACTCTCATCATAAAAAACTTCTTTCTCACGTTTAATCTAATCCCACCCTCTTTCAATTTAAAACTGTTACCCCTTGTCTGATCACAACAGGCCCTATTAAAGAGTCCTGTAGGCCCCCTTTAAGTATTAAGTCCCCCAGAGACTTCTCTTCTCCAGGATGAACAGCGCCAACTATCTCAGTCTTTCTTCATAGGAGAGGTGTTCCAGCCCTCTGATAATTTTTGCTGCCCTGCTCTGGACTCATTCTAACAGGTCCATGTGTTTCTCACACTAGGAGGCTCAGAGTTGGACACAGAACTGCAGGTGGGGTCACCAGAGCAAAGCAGAGGGGGAGAATCACCTCCTTCAACCTGTTAGTCCCACTTCTGATACAGTCCGGGATGCAATTGGCTTTCTGGGCTGCGAACGCACATTGCTGACTCCTGTGCAATTTTTTATCCACCAGCACCCCCAAGTCCCTCTCCTCAAGCATGTTCTCAAACCATTCATCCCTCAGTCCCTACTGATACTGCAGATTCTTTTGAGTCAGGTGCAGGACCTTGCACTTGGCCTTGTTGAACTTCATGAGATTCACACAGGACCGTTCCTTAAGCCTGTCAAGGTCCTTCTGGATCACATTCCTTCCCACCAACGTGTCAACTGCACCACTCAGCTTGGTGTGGTCTGCAAATTTGCTGAGGGTGTACTCAATCCCACTATCCATGTTGTTGATTATCTTATTCACGAGTATTGGTCCCAGAACCAGTTTCCACTCTAATAGTTTAAAAATAACATTTCTGGAAATTATTCTGTATTTAGACCACTTCTAATGCTCACAAAGACAACAAAGTTGGATCCTCAGTTTACCCCTTTTTGTGACAGTATAGAAATTTGCAGGGTAGCAGGTTTATAGATATTACCTATGCACGCACACATATCCACTGTAACAAGAGGCAAACAAAGAATACTCAAGCCAAATATTTTTATTTTTGATGATTCAAGAAACAAATATCCTAAAAAACACCCAAAGAATTAAAAGCCACTATGCGAAAAGTCCAATCTTGGTGTTAGTGAAAATCATTTAAAGAAACTCCTTCTGACTTACTACAAATGGCCAGTACACTTCCATTTCTCAAAGCACTAAAAGAACATATTTTTGCTCATTCTGCAGCCCTCTTAATAAAGACAAAAGCAACAAGACCACATCCCAAAGTCAATTCAAAGTCTTTGAGAATGAAAACTGATAATTAAAAAGTTACTAATTAGCTACTGGGTCGGATCCCCACCTGGTTAAAAAGTGTTTTGCTCAGTTGTTCAATCAATACTTTTAAGTGGCCATATTTTAATACAGATCAACAATGATATAAATTTAACATAAGGACAACCAAAACCACAGGGTTTACAATCACTTTCAAGACCAATGAAAGACCAAGGGAGAGTAAAAACTTTAATTTGTTTCACATTCATCTACTCATAAAAGGTGACAACTTGATAGCTGTGGATCAACATCATGTTGTGGTCCAGAGCCAAAGAAAATGTCAACTAAACCCTGCCAACTACTCAGCTGAGATAAATCATCATCAGCCCTCTGACTTCCAGCATCCAAGGATTTGGCTCTATCTACAATGTATGTTCAGACAAGATGTAAATCAATGCAGTGTCAACTTGGCTGCAGTTTCTTTTTTCTCTTCAAATATTACACTGTCTTTGATAGTTAAAAGCAAATCTCACCAAAGTAATCTAATTGGCAAGGAAGAGAAAAGCATTTACAAAGGTAATTTCCTATAAACCCAGCAGACTAAAGTTCACTGACTGCCCATCATCCCAAAAGTTGTCAATACCTACATCAGGCAAATCTTCCCACTTAACAGTCCACAAAGCTCTTGGAATCACCAGTATTTCTTTCTTCCCTGAAAATGTAGAAAAGATGCATCTCCCCTTTCCTGTGTTGACACCTGGGTTTGCAGACAGCCTGGTGCTTTAACCACCAGCTGTTTCTGGCAGACCCTACAGGAGCTTATGAACAAATTTCACAACCAGGTAAACCTAGCAGGCTCCCAGTCATCACACTGAGCTAGAACCCAGAGCTATAGCAATCAACAGTAACTCCATGGTCCTCTGAGGTGGACACCATCAACAACCGTACCACGCTTGCCTCTGATCCCCACTGCTCCGTGTGGAATGAACAGAATTTCTGAAGAGCTCAAATTTCTGGAGAAGCCCTGCTAACCACAACATTTCAACAGCTCAGGATTCCCAAGGAGTTTGGTCTGGCCATAGGACTCATTTCTGTTCTTTCTCAGATGAACCGAGTATGGAAATTTTACCCGATAGGGCTGTTCCAAACACAGAGACTTACCATTCAGTCTCTCAAATCTCTGTATTAAAAGGCTCAAACTTACGGTAGAGTGCTGAATGGGTATCCAGGCAGGTGTTTCGACTGAGCATTTGTGGGATGGGCATCTGCCATGGCTCTGCTGCAAATAAGTGAAAATGGCATTATGCACAACACAGTATGTGCTGCAGTCACTAGGCATGATGGACTCCGTTCCAGATGGAGCATCTAGGAGTTTGCTAGTATGCATTACACCTTGCAAAGTCCTCTTCCACTGTCATGTAGGGAAAACAATCTGCAATTCACAGGACCAAAAAGGCCTCAGCAGTTATCCATTAATTTTGCTTTGAAGTTCTCAGTGTTGTGGGTGAACATATCCTTCATCCACTCTGAACCTCAAGCATGTGCCCTCTGGCTTTCCTCCACACTGGAGCATTCAGAGAACAACAGTGGAGCTTTAGGCAGTAGGTAGAGATTGGTTTTTTTCTGCCCATTTTACGGCAGGCTGCATTTTTCCATTATGTCCTCTATGAACCAGTGATAGCAACAGCCTGAGCCATGTCAGGGCTATTTCCCAGGAAGAGTTAGTCTGTCTGAAAATTTTAGGGTGTGTTTCTTTGCTGAGCAGAACCCTCTGTTTGCTTCCCAGATTGGCCTCTGAAGGATACGGAGCAACTACCCAAGACTCCTGCAGTTCCCTGAAACTTTGCAGAACCAAAAAATCAAGGGGTTAATTTAAAGTCTAATGTTCCACATGGCAGTGCAAGATGCAACCATCAGGCTTTCAGGCTGATCTTCCTATAATTTCCCCTGCATTTGCAGTGATTCGATTACATTTTAACCAATGTTTGGAGCCCATCAGAATGAATTGCACAGCAGATTGGGTCAGAGTCCCTGAACAAAAGTTCAGAATAAATTCTGGTGTCTGCCACCATTACTCTCAGCATTTCACATAAGAGTCAAACTGTTATTTAGCTCCTTGAGTTGGAGGACTCCTGTAATCTTGTGTTCCTGAAGCTAGAAATAATGTGGGGGAAAAAGCTTCTTTTTTCTTTTATTTTCTTTTAAGCCAAATATATCAGCAACTGCATTACACATTTCTTTTACCCATGCTGAGAGCAAAGGAGAGCAACCTCTGCAAACACTAATGATTAGGCTTCACACACTTTTCAATTTTGAGTCTGATTTAAGAACATTAACTAACAAAGGACTATTAGTGCCTTGTTCTTTATTTCCAAAAAGTAAACATTTGTACAGCATTGCAATAAACATTTATAAAGCATTGCAATACTAAAAACTTTTTTTTTTTTTTTCAGTAAAAGGAAGGAAAAACTCTGCATAGCAGTTTCAGCTTTATATTCCCCAAACCTTAAAATCTGGTTATCTTTTATATTTTCACTTAGACAACTTCAAGGAATGTTCAGAAAAATATCTAGCATGCAAGAAGCATTGTACCTTTAGATGAAAGTTTAAATAGTCTTGCTTAAAAGGATTTGAAAAAGTCACTGCTATCATGGCAGCAATATCCCGTGGGTATGTGTTATCTCCTGTAGGGAAGGGATGAATGCAACAGCAAACTATGTAATCCTATCAAAATAATAAAATTATAAATGAATTTTGATCTAAAGGCTGCATGAAAAATTGTTAATTATTTTTTTCTTTCTTTGACAATTGTACGTCTTCAGTCTTTAATCCGAGGCAAGATAAAGGCAAGAAAATTAATAACTTGCTTTGGACAGGAAACATTTTCCTATCCAAAGCCAGATCTTACAAACTCAGGTAACCACGTGCAACATGTTTGTCAGTAGATTCCTCAAAAAGACTTGCCACATTCTTAAAGAGGATACATCTGCAAAATAAAAGCTGTCCGAGCAGGAGGGGCAAATTCTCTGCAATTACTCTTGACTTTGAGATACATATCAAAATTTCTCCAAGGCCCAGAATCACATGACACATACATTCATAGAATTGCAGAATCATAGAATTGTGCTTCATATTCAAAGGCCAGAAAGACAGAGGTAACTGGGAATTCCTCACAGGCAGCAGTTCTCCAGAGACGCCAGGTTTTTAGCACAAGGGCTGGGCTGATCATGCATCTGGGCTGTGGTTGGCCTGCAGATTTTGTCATTTCACAGCTGAGTTATTTGAATTATTGTGCTGATAACTTGACATTGCAGCGGTGTTGTCTGAGATACGCATGTAGGTCAAGGGCCAGGATAGACTTCTGGGAATTTAGGGTCGATTTTTTTTTTTTAAATGACAGTTGATTTCTTACTTGAATATTCACCACTTTTTGCATTGTTGCATAAGAAACCATGCTATTTATAGCCTTCATATGGTACATCCTCAGCTAGCTGAAATCGTTCTAAGAAATAAGGTTCTATATCAGCTGCTAGTAATGCTTTTATTCATAAAATTACTCTTCTTAAAACAAAATAAAAATCAGCTACAAGCTCCAACAAGTCACACTTGGAGACACCATCAAAAAAAAGGTTACCCAAAAGGGCAACACTACATAAAGTATTCTGCAAGCAGAAGCAATGCAAGTATGCATAGGAATAAATATGTTGGGAACTATTTGCAGGCTGCAGAAGTTATTAATTCCATTTGATTATTACTGTTAACACTTTCCTCAGCTTAAGAGTTTGGTGAGCATAAGAATTATAGACTCTGGTCCACCACTACAGTGGAAAGTTAAAAATCTGAAAAGTGATGCAAATCCATTATTTGAAATCGTCTTTCATCAGACAGCCTCCAAGGGAGGACAGTATTACTTGTAGTTTGTTTTTCATGTCTACTAATGTTCGTATGCAAAAAGGATCAGTCTTGCCTTGCTGTATGGAAGAATATGTTCCAATAAAAAAGTTCACGATGTGAAATGAGAGGCTGTTACTCCATAGTTTATGAATGAGTGCTTTCCACAGCCTTGTTTTACTCCTCTTCTTTGAGGATACTCAGCCTCCTGCACTAAATTTCACCCTTGAGGCAGCTCCAATGTTAGTGATAGACACAGCCATCCAGGCGTAGGCTTTATCACAACTTCATGCAATCAGAGTCTTCAAAATATGAAATAAGATCTTCAGCTTGTGTATTTTTTGTATAAGGAGACCTTGGGACATGAAAACATAATTTCATTCTCGTTGCTGAACTCAGCAGCAGTCACAGCTTTTTTTTTTGAGTGTGATACTTTAAATCCTTGATAAATTGCACATCAATAACACAAACAGGAAGCAATGGAGTGATGACCAAAGTCAGACAGAGATGTTAAACTTAGTTAGAGACATTGCAATTCGTTCCCTGGGGTCACTGCTACATGTAATTCCCAAACCAGTAGGTTTATCAAGCATACAGAAATGCAGGTCCCACAAGTAAACAGGAGACAGAAAAGAATCAACTTAAGAAAATAAAACCAAGGCTGTAAGCCCTTCAGATGCACACATCTACCTTCCTAGCATGCAAGCTTTAAGCAAACTTCTTTCCTACTTGCTTTTCTCAGTCAGGTATTGAAATAACTGACTGCTATTAGCACTGGCTAGAAACATCGGTATAACGAATCTTGCAGATATATTAATATAACGCAGAGTGCCCACTGCAATATTGCAGCAGGAAGTATTGAATATTGAATTGGAAGGGAAAGGTTTGTGGTGCCGCACGAGAGGATACAGGTGACAGAGATGCAGTTGCACATCTTGGTAAGATGTCAAGGAATAATTCCTCTCTTGTGTTGTGTGATCAACCATAGTGCCTGCTAAGGGTGTTTGGAGGACTTTAAGAGCAAGTATGTTTAGCTTGTTGCCACTTCTTCATAGGGAGGGAGACATTATATATCACCAACGCCAAACTGGATGGCCAAATATTGCCTAAAGTGACTGTGGCTGGAGACACATTTGGAGGCAGATCTTAGCTCTGCAGGAAGATCTAACGAAGTCCAGAGATATCTAGGAACACTTTATCTGCTAAAGGTTCAGGGCTCACTGAACTGCAGCGCTCTTTAGGATCTGACTTAATATTCTTTCTCAGAGAAGATATTGGTGATCAGAGTCCAAAGCAGCCACAGGTGAGGTTCTATCTGTGCCCACTGGAATGACCAAGAATATGATTTCCAAATTATATAAAAGTTCTTGAGAGAGGTGTCCAGTGGCAAAAGAGTTGGTTGAAGTCAAACCTACTGGAACATACTTAGCTGTTCCTACACACCCTTGTAAATTATCTTTTTTGATGCAGATGATTCTCCAGAAAAATGAAAACGGTCTCAGACTGAGTAAAATACGTAGTAGTAATACATACTAGCCCAGACCCCTGACCTAATGATTCACTCGTAAATCACCATTCCCTTCTTCTTGATTGCACACATTCTCTCCTTTTTCAGAAGTCTTGCGTCAGATGAAGGGTGACAGAAGGAAATTTGCGTGGTAGTAGCAAACAGATTTTAAAAAAAAAATAAAAAAGAATGCATGTTTATGTTGAGGATGCATGTCAGGAGACACATCTTTTCTGCTTTTATGGTCTATTGGACATTGCAAAGAATCTGTTCAGTCAGCCTCAGCGATGTGAAATGCATAAAACTGCAGTTCACCTTGGCACCAGGAAATTATCCTCCAACCTCCACCCAGACCCTCCGAACATTAGAGAAAGGACCTGCTAAGGATGTATAGCCCTGCTATCATTATGCAGCACTGTCATTAATTGAGCCAGGACCAGGCTCTCTTGTTTTCTTCTTCTTGCTCAGTATCTTCCACCCTTCCTTATATCCACAGCTCTCCACTCCTGTGCAGTAGTATTAAGCCCTGACCGTATCTGCTTGAGCAGTTAATTGAACATTTTCTTTTCTCAGTTTATAGAGCTGTTCATAGATTTATGAAACAAATCACCCTTCTCCTTTCGCAGTTAAAACCAATCTTAATAAAGACATCTCTCTAAGATCGGCAAATTATAATCTAATGAAATCTATTGAAAATTTCAGTTGCACTAAACAAGGTCAATGCTTGGAAGAAACGAAATGTCACTCAGAAATGGAGATCAAAGTAATTCCCTTCTATTCCTGCTGCTGCCATAGAGACCAAGGGAGGGGGAAGAGGAGATTTAACAGACTTAATTCTTCCTGAAATTTATAATTAACTACAAGGGAAAAGGGACAATTACCATATTTCTAAAGAATAAAGGAGGAAAAAGTTGAGCTTTTGACAAGATATAATTACGAGACATTACATATGCAATGCACATTGGTTTGTTCTGTGTAATTTTCTTGATACTCCCCCCCCAAAATGATTTTTTTTTCCCTAGAAAAGACAACACGTGTCTCATCAGTTTACATTCATAATATTTGAAATCCAAAAACTAGAGGCTCACAGTAATTGTTCCAACATTTAACATTGGTAAATAAAGATTTGAAATAAATACTCAGATACACTTCCCATCTGTCAGACGTCTATGAGAATGTTCTCCAGCTAAGATAAATGGTAATCAATGAAAAGGATCTTCCTGCTCTTCTAAGACTGTGCAGTTTAGCCAGCAGCCAACCCATAGTCATCAAAACTGTCCTCAAGTACCACTTCAGAATAGAGTTTACTAAATTACATGTAAATTGCATGGATACAGCACTATTGCACCTTTAGGGTCTGGCAGCAAAACACCATAGCTTGAAGTGCTCATCAGCACCTAATAATGACTATAGAAAAAGACTTTGATTTTAGCTAAATGTGAATTTCTGCAGGGAAATCATTATGTTTCCTCTGTTTGGGGGTTTGTTACAGCCAGGAAATACAGCACAAAAAACTTAGCTTCCCAGTTTATGATTTCAAACTGCAACGATTCAAAGCCTGAAGTCTTGCAAAGAAAAAACACCAAATGTTGCCCAGATCTATCAACAATATGAGGGCACATAGAAATCTAGTTATTTCTTTTGTTTCATACCCAGCTAAATTTAAATCAGATCTTGATGTAATGTAGCTGTCTACAGCTCTGCTGGTTTTGGTGAGATTATACTAGTTTTCTACACCTGAGGTCTTGGTTCAGCCTCAGTATTTACACCTACATTTATATTTTCCCAGTTTGGGGACTGACTCTCGGACACATATGCCGATCTCACAGGAAGTATCAAAATATGAACTGAATCTCATTCTCTAAGGATACACCTTTTTAAAACTCTATATTGAGTTTTTTCAGATTAACACAATGTAAGTGGGGAGGGGAGGAGACACAGGCCCTAGTAAAGCCTAATATAAAAGCACTTCAGCATAAATAAATATTCTGAGTATTGGCTATTTGCACAGATATTAGGACACCATCGTCAATAATCCAGTTTGACCTCATAGTGGATTCACCTCTGCAAAGTGAGATCAACAGCTGGCATATGGTGTGTGGATCTGTTCTTCAGCTCCAGCCCCATTCTGCCCTTCTGAGAACCAGTTTTGCTGCTGCTCTAAATTAAAGAGGCTGGAACAGTGAGGTCACTCCAGTAGTGCCACCTCCATATTTTTCCATTCTTCCGCCAAGTTCTAAAAACACTCTTTAAACCAACTGGGTTGGCACTGGAAGTCAACTGTGTTGGCTAAATGCTGAATGGGGGTTTCTCCCTTGCTTCGGGAATCCACAGCATCCTATTGGGATACTACACCTGACCCTAACTTTCCCAAGCATGTCACACTATCAACAGGCATTTATAATGACATACTTAATATAGACTGGTAGTTTCAAAGTCTACTAGCCAAGCCACAGCAGCTCCTCATTCAGATTCATTCAGGTGCAAATTTTATAGGTCTTTCCTGCTTCACTCTTAACTTCATGCCACAGAGTGGAGTGATGAGTGTGTGAAGTGGGAGAGACCTATAGAACAGTCCCACCATAGCCAGGATCTAAGTCAGAGGTTGGTCTTGTACTTGATCAGAGTGGGTTCTTATTTTCCATGACCATTGTGCATACTGAGACTTCTTCCACACCTGTCAGAGTTTTACCTTAAGTGTATACATTGGTGTCCCTTGTTCCAAATATGTTGCTGAATGAGCAGAAAAAAATAGGATAGAGAGATGTTGCTGGCTCCTGGCAACCTTGTCAGTCAGAATGGTACATGTCCAACCTTCGTATGGGTTAACAACATAAACAAGCATATTGCCCTGCTTCACATTACAAAAGTTTTTTTTTTTCTTTCATCCTTATTTCATTCTTTTAAATGCTTGAACTAAGTCCTTAGAAAAGGTGCTGGATGCAGAGGCATGAAATAAAAGAGATATTGTTATTTTACCAAAATAAACTACTGCAGAATCTAAAAAAAAAAAAAAAAAAATTTAAAAAAAGTTGAAAACAAACCCCCAAACTTCTTCACTAGTGGAATGAAATGAGTCTTTCAAAAAGCCTCACCAAATATACAAGACCTTTTTTCCATTCATATGAATAATTTAATTGTCTGGTCTCACGGAGTTCAGCAACACTTGAATTAAACATGGAACCATGTGATCTGGATTAAACCACTACAGAGTTAAGCAGAAGCTGGCAACAAAAATCTCTAAGAAGGAGAAATGGTTGCCAAATTTTCAATATTTTTATGACAGAAATTTATTTCTGTGGCTACCAAAACCAACAGGTTCAAGCTAGGTGTACCCCCTGGGCCTGAAGGTGGCCAGTTCTCTGGTTTATAAGCTGGAGGACACACCTCTGGCTCACTGGAACTCTTCCACTGCCAATGCTCAGTGCTGCAAACTTGGAAGTCAAGTGATACAAATTAGTATCTTAAATCTATCTTAAACATATTTTACATTTTAGCTGAAAAAAATAACATCAGTAGGATCTAAGATTTGGCAAAGTACCTCGGAAATTAATTTTATTAGATGGCGTTGTTCACCACATAGAGTTCAAAGCAGAACCCTTGGATCCACTGTACATAATCTAAAAGGGCATATACACTCCACCATATTTATGTCAATTTTTATAGACTGGTAATACTGAAAATTTCAGACTAAATTTAATGACCGTGTGTTAAAATGTCAACTTTTTAAACACTGTTCATATTTTGCAGTTTAAACAGCATTCATCTTTTACCCCCTTTTTATTATTTATAACATCTGAAAAATAAAACTGACATATTTACTTCCTCTTGACGTTAAGATACAGTTTTTTAAGAATAAGAATGGCAATTATTTGCACAAATCAGAAAAATGGATATTCAAATAAGTATAATTAACAGCTCTGAGGCCAAAAATGACCATAGTGTTGCTCTGTAAAATTCATACTTATTGAAATGAATTTTTACAAAATCTCAGATATTCTGAAAAAGGTCTGCTGTTATTATATTGATGAAAATTGGCATAAAAAGATGTCATATGAAATTTGTAGGTTTAAAAGAAGTTACTACAATGCACAATAAAGCCAGTAAGAGCGGATCATAGACCAATACAATATAACTCACTAATGCAGCTATTTAAATATGGCACCAAACAAGATGAGGAAATTAACTGTAATTCATTTGGCTTCGAGCCTTTGCAATATGAAAGTGTTCTGAAACTAGATTTCTGCCATTATTCAGCTCAATTACATATGTTAATACGGTGTTCCCACATGCATCCAAATAGCAGGTCACCTACAATTCCCATCTTAGCTCTTTCCAATACCAAAGTTGGCAACAAAGACTGAATATCTGGAACTGAATATTTGAGGCTCATGTGCTTGACTCTCAGATCATTTCAGTCATTTAGCAGCAGATCCAAGAAGCAGAAAAGATGGGAGGAAAAACATTATGTGTAGATGGAGTTGGGAGCCCCACTCAGTGCAGCAGCAGTAATGAGATGACGATGAGTCTACATTTGTTATTGCCCAGAAGGTCCTGGGAAAATATTAGTAGAAACATTCAACATCAATTCATAGAATAAACAAAGAGGCGTCTCCTGACATATAAAAAAAAAAGGGCACTGAGCCACCTTTTTCTACCAATTATACCATCTTAGAAGTAGACTCGTTCCTCTGTTCTGAATCCAGTTACTATACACCTCCCGGTTTAACTTTTAAGGCCAACAATGGTTGCAACTGCTGGTCCCCACCACAACGCTGGACTAATTGCAGATCTTTTTTGGAAACTTCCTGCAATGTCTGGGATGGTAAATTATGTGTTTATCATGATGCTGCATCCGTGCTTTGTTCAGCGGCGCTGCACCACCACTGCTGAGCGTTTTGCACTGGTATTGAGTCAACAGGCACCCAGGGGAGATTCAGCTCTGCTCCAGGGCAGGTTGAGGACGTAGTCTCAGATGCAGCATGGCTTGTGGAAGCCAGAAGGACCTAAAAAGAACAGGAGGTGAATGAGGCCACAGAAGGAGCGTTCTGTGGCCTCATTCTCCTCCTGTTCTTTCCCCATATGGGTTTCTCCACCGGCAAGATGGGAATGACAGCTCGCATCTGTTTCCACAGTTCCACCGTGCTCCCTCCTCTCTGCAGCAGCCACCCACCACCCTCTGCTGCTGCCCGTGGGTGCCCAGGGTGTCTTCTTCTGCCTTGCTCGATCTCATGGATGGGGGTCCCCACTATGCATGACCGTGACGCAAAAAAAAAGTGACAGCAGTGATGATGGCAGTGCTAACTGTTGGTTTACTTTATCATTTATGCGGCCTTCAGGTGTTCTGGCTACTCCAGACGTTTTGTAAGTCCTATGGAAATTGATGAATTTCGTAGAAAAATAACACAGAACATGGAGCAACCATGATGAGCCCCAGTTACTACCTGCTAAGCAGTCCTTATAAAAACTATCACCATGTTACAAACATGCGGTGAGCTGCCTGCCTTTTAGCAGCAGAAAGGGAGTTCCCTGATTATCTCTGTCATTTAATACTAAGTTAGTTTGCTAAGTTTGAGGACATCTCAAAGAATCATTCAGCTTATCCTTACCATAGATCTTAAGGTTGGGAAGTGTCCTTAACCCTAAAGTCCTAAGCCTGCCGCCGTTATTGTGGATAAAAAATTTTTTACATGCATGTTTGGAAGGAATTATTTAGAAGGACCATTCCTAAACCATCAGGTTAGATCTAACATCAGCATAAGAGTGCTGAATTGGAATCAAGGCATTTTTATTTTTCAGGCCTAAAGATGTAAAGTAAGCTATGTTTTTACCCCCAAAAGCCACAATAAGCCACCAGAAACTTGCATCTCTCCAATCAGAAACATCATGACTATCTAAACTACATCTGATTGGCCTCTTTAAAATCCTAGGACCCATATAATCCCCCCCCCCCTTTTTTTTAATTCTTTAGTTTACAGAATAAACTGATAAGCTGAGAAATTGTGTGCATTATACCATGCATTCGAAAAGTGCTCTAGTAGCTAGAGATATTAATAGACACAAGCATAGGCTAAGATAGAGTATGAAATAATTTTCCTTTTGCTAGTGAAAATAAGTAAAATACATAGCATTTAGAAAGTGATATAGAAACAAACTGCATAATCTACAGAAAAAGAGAACAAAACGCTCGTTCAAGCAAAGCTTATTTATCACTTTATCTTGCAACCTGACACAGTACATGCTTAATCTATTTAATTACAGGAACAGAAAAATAGCAGATAAATACATACACATAACAGCAATGTTTCCAGTCCTACCTTGGTCGTGACAATGCACAGACAATCCATTCTGTAAATCTCCACAGGAGTGTATGTAAATCATAAAAACAAATCAGCAAGGGTGAGGAAAGGCTTTTGAACAGCATGAACAGAACCGGAGGCTTGAATCTGCACAGCCTGCTTTTCCAAGTGGGGCCCTCATAAGAAACTCGAGTCCTCCTCCACAATGCTAAAGGCAGTCATGATGCTCACAGGGATCAGAAAACCCACTAGAAATCGTCTCAAGCAAAACTTCCAGGTGGCTTATCAGGCTTGATTGCTGCATTGTTCAATCTGTGATCGAAATATTCTGTTGAATGGTATGCAGCCTTCTAAATGGGAAGATGAGAACCACAACAAGCACAAAAGAGCAAAAGCATCACATTTCAGCCCTGGCTCTGGTTTCACAATTCTGATCTGCTGTTTCAGTATACCCATAAGATTTCCTTTGCCAAGTCTCTCTCTCGCTCGCTCTCTCTCAATCTCTCTCCCTCTCGCTCTCTCCTTCCCTGTCTTTTTTTTTTTCTCCCCCCTCTAGCTCACTCTCTCCCTCCTCTTTCCTACTAACTCCGAGCAAGCACAACACACACAACTATCGGGCCCATCTATCAAAGCGCTGTCACTTCCCTGCCAAAACAACTGCTTTGGGCTGTAAAGGGGTTTTTATTAAGAGCATGATTCCTACGAACGCATATTGCTTGAAGTGCATGATTGAGACATTAAGGTGTGCGCGAGAGCTCATGCGTCACATCTACAATCACTCAGAATTACTAGGTCAGATTCGGATTCAGGGAGAGAATATAAATACCAGCTGGATAAGCGAACTTTCGGAAAGTATAACACAAAATAATCAGTCGGGGGGGGAAAGAAAAGGGACTTGCATATTTACACAGGCACACAGGTCTGTGAAGCACAGCAGTGATATAATTATAGTTTACCATCCAAAAGAAAAAAAAAAAATTACATACATTATTTAAAGCTACAGAAGGACACTTCTTTTCCCCACTTACAAAAAACAATGCGAAAGTTTTCATCAAAAGAAAGCACCCCAAACACCAGAGCTTAAAAACTCTTTAAGTTCTCTCCCAAACTTTTCCTGTGTCTTTGACAGATCTGCAGGCTTAATCGATTTATCTCATGTTCTGTTTGTCTTGCTCAAGAGTTTTACAGGCTGTTTAGCCCCCAAATCCCTACCTTTCTTGCAGTGATGCTGGTGCAGAGCTTGCCTTTCAGGTGTCTTACATGAATCATTCTGAGTTAGAAAGCTCGCTGTCAGCTTTTAAAGTCTTCCCTCTCTTACAGTTAGAGGAAGAGAGAAAGAGAGAGAGAAGAAAAAGGGAGGGAGAGAGAAAGAGACACAGAAGGGGAAAGATATGTAAAATGAAAGCTCTGGCCAAAGGGAGAAGAAAATCAATGCTCCTATTCACTGGAAAAAAAAAAATACAGCCAACTGGACTGTTGACAGCAACAAGAGGAAACGTCTAGACACCCATACATTACAATTTACCTTTTCAACACACTGGACAGCCCAATTCCCTCTGGGTGCTTTGCTGAGGATCTCTCATTCTCACTCAGAGCTAAAATATGTTTTCAATAAAATCAGCTTTTCCAAGAAAATGAAAGATATTTAAGTCATCTCTCTTCCATAAATTACTCAGGTTATAACCCTAATATTCTTGTGATTGCTAAAGCAGCAAGAGGCTCAGTAAATGACACACATTATTTTGCCAAAATGAGGTCACTGCTACCAAAGTTACAAAATCCATAGTGAATCAGATGTGTGGTCAGAGAGCAACCAACCCTCCCCCAACTATTAAAGTCTTGGTGGATATAACATGTTAAAGTCTCCAGAGCACTTATAACTGTGTCTAAAACTTTAACTCACTCCGAGCTACCCGTGTGCACAAAACAAACTTGATTTATGTTTACAGGCTTACACTGGAACCTGAAAGTTTTGTCCCTACTGAGGTTTAGTCCAGTAGCCAAACAGCCAGAGAAGTTTACTAAACTATAGATTATATGAAACAGGGAACTTTCAAACATCCTTGAAGTAAGAACCAATTAACTACCTCCTTAAGAACAAATTACGCTATTAAGATGGTGTAACCTAAGCCATGTTTGTGCTCTGGGCATGATAGGGTAAAAGGAAATTCAGTGAACTCTAAAATCAGGAGATATTTTAACACTTAGATGTAAGAGCTTGTTCTCTTCCAATTGGCAGATTTAAGCTGATCTAGTAAGGTGTGAAATACATCCATACATATAATTACCTAATGACTTGGCTGTAAAATTTCATGTCATACTCAAAACTGCCATATGGGGATATATTTTGGAATTGGTCCCCAAGTGCATGATCTGTAAATGCTTCTACTTCCAAGTAACTCCTGTGAGCTGACCCCAGTGAACTCACGACGCTGTTTACAGCTTATATGGAAAACAGAGGGTTTGAACTCTTTGAAGCTGTTTATGTGAACATGACTTGTGTGTGTCTGGGAAAATCAGGCTCCACGAATGTATCTAAAAGCTTCCTCCTGCACTCCTCCAATTTTTGAGCATCACCTCCTTCCATAAAATGCAACAATGAGCATTTAACAGGGCAGGATTTGCACGTGTGCTACCCACAAGCTCAGTGCAGCGTTGGGCAGAATGGTCACTGAAGTGCTGTCACCTGTTTTTACCCTCAGAAATCCCTGTAGATCCATGTTTTGGGGGACATAAACCCCAGCTCCATCCTTCCCGAGGTTCATTTTGGTTGCCAGGGCTCCTGATCATATCTTCTAACACACATCTGTCAATGACTTGACAACATCAGGGATGCAGTATGGGAATGGCTGGCTGTCAATGGGTCGCTAGTGTTTCTAGGACACAGTTCCTCATTTTCACTAACTACCCATCCCAAACCCCAAAAAGAGGCTGAGCTGCTTCATTTTCTTCCTCCAATTAGATACTTTTTCTATGCATTTTTTCTCCCCAAGTGTAAGATTTTCAAATCCTTGGCACTGCTTTACCCTTCATTAGCAACATCTGCTCTAATTTCTGCAGGTCATATTGCTGCTTAGTTCTATTTTTTCCTCTGCACTTCCAGTCTTCGTGTTATCCGTACATATGATCATGATTGAAATCTACTATAGAAAGACTTGACCCAAAACCCAAACAAATTGAGAAGCAGCCATCTGGGGTGAAAAGCAATGGTTTGTAGTTGCTCATGTTTGATTTTTAAGGGCAAAAATAACCTCTGTGATGAGCTCTGAGTCTTGGGAAGCCTTAATACAGGAGGAATAACAACTATTTCCAGCTGTGATACCAGTGGCTCTGCAGATCACCGTGTGAAAACCTCTTACCCAGGTGACTGCTTCCTCCTCTTCTAATTTTACCAAAGGGTCTGCTTTTAGGTCATACAAAAACCAAACAATATGAGGTGAGTGGGTGAAATGTGGTGGTTTGTATAATGCAGTAGTTTAGACTGGACAATTAATGACCCTTTCTGGCATTAAAATCTTCACTGTATTCAGGTACTTCCACATGGATAACCAAATCATAGAGTTTAATTAGGCAGTTATATTTAGAAGCAGAGCCTGTAACATCCAGCTGAATTGAATAGTTGTAAAATAAAGCTTCTGTAAAACCTAAAACTAATAGGATGGATTCTCTGACTTTTTTTTTTTTAAAATCTTTCAAGAAACACCTTTTTAAACATTTCTTAAATTCACACAAATATTACAGAGCAAAAACTGTGAAGAGAGACTGGTCCTTTAAAAGAAAGCAAAACTGGCTTCATTATTATCTCTACTTCAAACAGAAGAAATTAGAAAAAAATAAGAGCACTAGGTCTCCAAGTTTTGGAGCAGACACTAAGAAAAGAGGTATCTACCAGACTGCTAACACAGCATTAGTAATGTCAGCATCTCGCAAAATTTAGCCAGTGACTATTTAGAGCTCTGTGCACCTACACACAGAACACATACACACACATCCTCTTGCAAATGTGAAGAAAGGTTTATTTGCTGCTAATGTATCTTAAATTGTGTACTATAGAGCGCTTCTTGATGGTATTAAATTGCCAGTCTTTCACAGGAGATTATATTCTTTTTCTTCTTTTCAGGTCCTATACTGCACCTGAACAAGCTACAAATAAATACTTTCCAAGTGGGCAAATGATGTAGTTATGACCTTATGTCTTTATGGTCAGAGCCCATTTATACCACTTGAGGTCCATTCCAGCTAGGTTGTTGTGAATCACAATTGGTTAGTTAGTAGGTTAACACCAGGATAAAAGTTATCTGAGTAATTATATGCTAGAAAGGAAAATCTCATGACACAGCCTCTTTATTAAGACTAGTTTGTGCTACACATAAAAAAAAAAAAGCCCACCAAAATTAAACTACTAATCCTGCAGATCCTGGATATGTACTTAGGAGCTATATTACAGATGACATGTCAAATAAATCCTGCTTCAGCCAGGAAGAGAAGTTAATACAAATTTCAGAAGGCATGAAGAACTGTAAACTTTAGCCACTAAGAATTTTAATGCAGTTCCCTGGCTGAACCAGAAGCCCGTGAGTGCTGGCGTTAATTTAAAGATCAACCAGTTAGCAATTCTGTCCCTCTTGACCGCAGCAGCCCAAATGGCAGCGACACTGCGACTCATCTTGGGCCCCTGAGAGTCTCAGACAGAAGCTACAGCAAGAATCACTCCCTTCTCCAGTGCATGGCAAATTTCATTGCTGTTTAGCCCAAACAACGTTGGAGTCCTGAACAATTTCTCTGGCTGGTAGCTTTCTCAACGAAAAGAAAAAGACAATTTTCTCTTCTGTAGGGAAACACAGACCTTGCCGCTCTGAGCCCTGCAGGTAGGTGGTAAAACAGGGAGAAGCGAAGGCTGAACAGGCAGTTCAACTCCATCATAGGGACTCTGCACTCAAGTGGCCACAGTGGCCCCAGGCTCAACAGCCACAGAAAAAAAAAGGTTATTCTCTGCTTCACAGGTATGGAGGGATTTCCCTCTCTTCTTGCCTCAAGTACGTGCTGAACTTACCAGACTTTTACTCAGTACATGAGAGCTCACACCACTGTGGCCAAGCACTACCCCAGCACTTAAAACAAGAACAAAAGCTATTTTGGTTTCATGTTTTATTTTAATAGACAACTTGCACTTTGCTGACCCTGTTTGTTTACTGTAACACCTGGCCCTTGACTGCTGCACCCAGTGGTGTGTAAAGTCATTTCCCACCAAGGGTGCACAGTAGGACAGCATGGTTGTTGCCTCCCATGAGTCAATGTAATAAAAGGTTCATGGAATGTGACAATAGAAGGGAACTGAAGAGATCTTCATTCCAATCTCCTGCTCAAAGCTGATCCAGCAAGGAGGTCTAACTGGACTATTCAGGCTGTTATCCAGACTGGTCTCGAAAATCTCCAAAGATGGAGATAGTGTGACCTCTCTCATAGTCTCATTCCCACAAAATCTCTAGCTTAGGGACCTATGAGAAGATGGTGAGACAAGCGTGTAGGGTAATAGGAAATGCACATTCATAATCACAGGGTGTAGAGCAGAAGATGGGGAAAGGTCCTTGAGTCCCCCTACAACTCTGAGGACCTTGACTAAGCTAGCCTTTTGAAAGCTCTGCAACCTTCATTAATGTAAAACTTATAGTTAATGTTTTGTGTATGTGTTATTTCCCATACAAAGCCATAATTGTTTTCTCTTGCTTCCCACGGATCCCTTAGATTGAAACAGAAGTGCTTCAGTTACAAATGCTCCACTGGCCTTACGTGGTCTGGGTTCCTCTGCAGTAGAAACACACGGTACTCAAGGACATTATATCCTGAAGTAACTCTCAAGATCCATGGTGAATGAAGAGTCCATTTAGATGCTTGAGCATTCTGCCTGGGGAAGTAAATCTACCAAGCAATTGATCACCAGCAACTGAAAAGCTCTGGTGCATATGTTTAAACATGTAGCCAGTCCTAAATAGCTATGTGTCATTGTCATAGCAGCATGCCACTGACACTCAAGCAGAGTCATTCGAAAAAGAAATCAGACAAAATTACTCTTTCAAATGAACTGACACACTAAACCACAAGTTCCAGGAAATGAAAACAAAACATCTGCTATCTGCTGTCCCCTGGCACTGGGAACTGAAGAAGATGCCACTCACATCTCTCAACATCTTGGACTTTGGCAATGGCATTGCCAATTTTTGGTGTTTACTCTCGTGTACAATTTGTGCTGGAGAGCTACAAACAGCATGAAAATTGGAATTGCTGATGGAGAAACAGTATCATGAGTCTAAGTAGGGAATATGATGCTTTGTTCAATTGGACATTCATACTAGGAAGAATGTTGTGAAATTGGGCTGAGATCCACTACATCCCATGTTTTCTACAACATCCTCACAGACACAATGTATTTAAGGTATATATTAAGATATATATATATAAGATATATATTTTTGATAGTTCCTTGCTTTAGCAAGATAATTTATTTCATAAATATAGAGACAAATTTCTTTGACTATACGAGTTCTCGTATTTCAGTTCTCAGATAGCACCATGCTCCTCTACGGTACGAAAGTTTTTCTGATCAACGAGAAACACAGCACCACAAGAAACTCAGAAAACCATGCTAGACAACTAGTCCTTTAGATCCTGAAATGTTAACAAACAGAGAAATTGATCTAGAAATGTAAATAAAGCCCATGGAAAAGCCTTAGACAAGAGGAATAATCTGCAAATTTCCACTGTTAGAAGCAAGTTACACCGAAGTCCACAAGGTATCACATAAGCATGCCAACTCAGTTAATGTCTGTTTTCTTTTCACCATGTTTCCAGCTTGCTAACTTTTAAAGAAAACTTAATAAATTTCCTTCACTTAGAAAAGAAAAAATGCAGAGTGACGTCAAGGCTGAAAGACTACATAATAATATCAAAGCCCAAGGGAATTGCTCCAGCCAAGTTTTGAACCTTATGAAAATAATAGAGGCATTATAATGAAACACTTACAACTTCAGCACTGCAAGCAGTAACACAAAGAGAAGTGTAACACACATCTTTACCACAGCCATTAAGTGATATTACTTCGTGTATTTTTTTCAGTGCAGTTTTATGGTAGGTATCATTAGCCTGCCTATACAAAAATCATCATTTTGCTGACATCCATATTCTTCCATACTGACTCCAGACCAAAAATAAACTACAACACACACTGAGAGACTGAAAAACACCTTGAATAAAATTTACTAACTGTGCAACACCTTCAAAAATACACTGAAATGAAAACACCTTCGCAATCAGCAATCCTGTAGAACCGTCACCAACTCTAACAACACTCTTACACAAAAATAAAAATAAATCCTGCCTAGGACAGCATAAAATGCACAGGGGTAGTAGCACACAGAAATCAGCCGAAGCCATAAGTCTCATTCGAATGTGACAATGTATATGCATCCATAGAGCAGCAAAAAATAAATTATTTCAAGAGCTCAAATCCAATATGTTCTACAAATTTCACCTCCTGCAAACTTGACTAAATAAGGATTTAATTTTCCATCAGAAAAGAGTGGGCCATACCTTTGTCTTCACATCTGCCACATAGTTTTCAGAAGTATGATTCTCCTTATTGTGTTCACCACATTGTCCAGATCCTTCTGATCCATTGGAAGCTGCAGACTAAAGAGGGGGAGGGGGGAAGTCATGTAAAGAAGCTGAGATATGCACTATAATTCTATTACATTTAAATATAAAGATTAGCACATACAAAAGCGTAGCCTGAATTCAGATGAATATCAAGTGGCTCATACATAGGAATTTCACCTCAACGTTTCGACACGTGAAAATTGCTGGCTTTAATCTTACAACCACTCTCATGGTAGTCTGTGAAAGTCTTAATAAGCTAAATCTACAAGATGATGTTTATCAGAATCTCTAGTTGACTTCAGAAGGAGTCCAAGGTGCTCTGCAGCTCTCAGCACCAGAATACAGAGATAAGGGAGGAAATTTGTGTCCTGGCAAAAAGGTGCGTGGAGGGTAATGAGGATCTCATCCAGAGCAGCTGCAGGAATAGATCATCTCCTTACAGAACCAACTGAACTACATGATCTGTTTTCTCATTTCTAAATAACGAAGTGACATATTTTTGAAAGGGATTCATGTTTGTGTAGCAACCGCATTTGTGAATCTTTTAAATTTGAATGCACTGTTTTTCCTTACCTTTCCTTCATTTACACAGATTTCAATCTCATGTTGTTTACAGTGAAGCCCCATAAAACACACAGTATTGTTTCAAATAATATTTTTTTACAGAAGATATAGTAAAAGGTTGTATTTTGTTTTTCAATTTTCCTGCGGGAAATCTATTGCACTACTGTAAATTTTGCATTAACATAATAAATGTTATAAATGACATCTCTGTTTACGTTGTTCTGCCTTGCAAAAATATGCTTGAAGGGTTGGCCTTTGAATGAAACATGATGTCTGCGACTAAGGCAGATTTCAGAAAAATTCTGGGCACTTTCCAAGAGCACGAACAGGAAAGCAGAGTAAATTCAGAGTACAGTGTCTTGTATCTGTCGGCACTGAGCATCATAGGCACCATGAGTGATTTAGACTCATCCTTTTTTAGCCTGTGCACCAAGAGTGCAGTCAATATTAACATAACAGGCAAGAAATTGTTAGCATTTTCAAGAGACCAACCATTGCCAGCACAATTTCGAAAACAACAAGCCAGTGCCACAGAAACAGCCAAATCACATCCACATGTGCAAATGTTTTCTCCTCTGATACTAGATTGTTTATTTAGGGCTCTGTCCAGCAAAAGACTGAATGCTGGTCCCAATCCAGGCAACTACTTAGACACGTGCTTTTAACTTCCCTGGAACCAATGGCACTAGTCTTGTGCTCCAGTAGGGAATGTGTTTAGTGCTGGATCAAAACAGCTCAGCACTACATGGGGCTGAGCACACGGGACTCCGTGCGTGTCCTCTCTAAAGTTTCAGCTTCTTTAACACACTTGCAGTCACGCAGAACCACGCATCCCTTTGGCTTGTTTCTTGTCACTGGAGGGTGTTGCTTATTCCTCGTTTGTAATCTGGAAGGGAGGAGGGATAATAAGGCAACCAGGCCAGAATTTTGCGGACAACAAGGAACTGAACCCAGGTTTTGCATCGTTCCTCAGAGCCTACAAGAAAATCCAAGCAAACTCCCTAAGTGTTTCTTTCAAAAAGGGAAAACTGGTTTTGCAAGGAAGTAAAAATCATGTATAAAAATCTTCATTTCATCTTTGCTTGAATACCTGACACAAATGTTTTCCACTGTTATTATTTACAGACAACAATATAAACTATGCAAATCAATACATTATCTTTTTGCTCTAATCGTCAAGATGAAATTCTGCCTGATCCTAAAGGAGTTAAGCTTCTGCAACCTCTCAAAAAGGGTCTGACAATTTTCAGCGGAAACTACTGACTGTATTGTGGCATTTATCAAATGAATGCAGTTGCAAAATTGGATAAGGAACTTTAGTTTGTTCATATTTTATTTATTTTCTTTTTCCTCAAATTTTTCTCCATTAGCTGACTCCAATATTTCAAAAGAGCATAAAACAATGTCATAATATGCTATAAAATGTTTAAAATTTTTTCCTTAGGGGAATGGGTCACAGTTTAATTATAATGAGCAGAAAAGCAAGGACATTAGGAAGGTAAAAACAGCTCAAGTAAGAGCAATTGTAGTAAGTCTGGAACACCTCTCTGTTCCAGTGTATCAAGGTTCAATAAACATTAGCTGAATAATATAAGGTTCCCACACTTGAACAAAGTGTACGTTAGCAATCCGTCTGAAAACCAATAGTCTTTTAACTTTGCGTTTTGAAATAAACAGGACTGTATAATGCAAGAAGCAAAAAAGGATACTTGCTGCGTGTTATGATAGATTTATTAAAAACTAGAATTCTTGAATCTGTGTCTTTTCTTATTCTTGATTACAAACAATCCTCCCTTTAGAAGCTAACCAAAAGCCTACACTGTCTAAAATTATTTGTACACTTTATACGTAATAGCTGCCTGCACATGCAGAAGAAATATTTTAGCTGCATCTCATTACTGCTGAATCATCAGGTCCCCAAGAGAAGCAGAACTGGCAGCCCTGAGGTGGCACAGGACGAATGCAGTGGAGCATGTGCACCACGCTTGACCATCCGTGTAGGAGGGTCTGGAAACAATGTCTTCAAGCTTGAATTTAAAATACTGATAAAAGTCTAAATTTTTTATCAGACCCCCTGTATCTAGGTAGTAGTTGGAGCAACTCTATCTTCCGCTTTGCTGAAGAAAATATTATCTTATTCTCTTCAAGCTGGTCAGAGAAGGAGGTTTTACAAACAAATGTCACAAAAGCAGAATAGAATTTCATTGGGTAACTTCGCTCACGTGGGCTAACCATGAGAATCATAGATCACACCAGAAACAACCTTCCAATTTGGGGTATAATTAATGCTGATCTATTTAGATTATTATTAATAGGGACTATTTAGACTGCAATCTCTTCAGAGCAATGTTTCTCTCATTGTGCAAACTTACAGCATTATTTAAATGTTTATGACTAAAACAGTAATCACATTAGCTACCTTGTTAATTTTATCTAATTTTAGCAGTGCTCGGCAAAGCTTTTCTGTGCTTATAACACACCTTTCCAGTAGCTTACTAGGACACGCACAATTGTCACAGCCAACCATCAACAAAACTCTTACGGATTATTTTTTTGCCGAAGTACACATGTATTATGAAAGACTTGTCACTGGTTCATCTTTCGTTGGGCAGCATCTTCCCGTTCATGTCTGAGCCAGTAACCAGGCAGAAGGAGCATCTGCCCTCACTGGCAATTTTAGCATATGTAGTTTGCAAGAGCTTCTACAGGAGATCTTCATATAGAAGCCAAACCCTGTGAGAGTGAATGAATTCTCCGGTCTATTGTATGCCTCTGGACTTCATACCTAATATGTCAATAGGAGGTACTTGTAACCATCCACAACAGTTTTTGCATTTACTTCTCAGAGTGAGGCCCCACATTAAGAATGCAAAAAATATTAAAAAAATAAGAAACAAACATGCAAACATTATTCTGCTCTTCCATGCTCTCAGATGCTGCCTGCCAGCACTTTAAATCTACTAACACACATCCTTCCCCCGTATGGGATATTTTCTAGAGCACATATACTGCTTGTTGGCTAAAAAATGCTGATCAGCTTTGCAAAGGGTCCAGAAGTGCCAGTGGGAGTGTAGGGGGAGGTAAAGCCCATGAGCCTGAATGAATCTGGAACTGCCTTAGGGTTCAGAGAACTAATGCACCTTCTCCTAAAGCTGGCAGCTTCGGGAATGCTCCCGTGTGCTTTCAGAGAGAAAAATTCAAAAGAGAAGCTGATCCGAAACCTCTTTTTGGCGTTTGGTATCAAGAATTGGAAGCCCTGCTAAAGTCCCATGAGAGCCTGTAGATAAATGCCAGCTTGCGCCAAATCATTTACATTAAGAGAGGAAAGGTATAAAAAAACAGTGATCTGTTAACTTTTGGATGCCAATATCTGTCAGGAAATCTATCATTTTGGTAACAAAATGCTCCCAGGAACATATAGTGCTGAGATCTACTGCTTTTATTTAATTAACTTTTTCGAAAGTAAGCATTTTAAAAAATCATTAGAACATTTAGAAAGCTACAGGGGGAAAGTAAAACGCAACATAACATATGCTGGAAGTATCCATTTTACAGGACGATGATGTAAATGAATTCATTTAGCATCTATGCTGGAGTAGGAAGCAACCTCAGCTGAACTGAGATGCACAGCAGGAAACAACTACTAGCACAGAACAGAGCACACCTTTACGTCAGGGTACAGCCAAACCCGCTCGTGCTCTGCTCAAGTCATGCGTGAACTAAAACTGGACCCAAGTCAAGTTTGTCCTTCGCAACGTGCCAGCAACAGCAAGAACACCTTCTGTATCTGCAGTCCGTCCACCAAGGGCTGCACCTTTCTGATGTACCTGGGCAGAGCTGACAGCTCTCCTACAGGACTCTCCTACAGACCGAGAGAGTTGGGGCTCTTCAGTCTGCAGAAAAGAAGGCTCTGAGGAGACCTTATTGTGGCCTTCCAGTATCTCAAGGGGGCTACAAGAAAGCTGGTGAGGGGCTTTTTAGGATGTTGGGTAGTGACAGGACTAGAGGGAATGGATTGAAGCTAAAGATGGATCAGTTTAGATTGACGTTAGGAAGAAGTTCTTCCCCACGAGGGTGGGGAGACCCTGGCACAGGTTGCCCAGAGAGGGGGTGGCAGCCCAGTCCCTGGGAGTTTTTAAGATCAGGTTGGATGGGGCTCTAGGCAGCCTGATCTAGTGGGGGATGTCCCTGCCCATGGCAGGGGGGTTGGAACTAGATGATCTTTAAGGTCCCTTCCAACCCTGACAATTCTATGATTCTATGTGTTGTGAGCATCTCAGTTTTGACTCCTGGTGCTGACAGTCTTGGACCAGGAAATAAAAAATAGTTCAACATCTTGGACATTTTGTAGGAGACAAAACACTGTTGAGAACTTGAAGAGTTTTTCCTGTGATGTCATGCAGAGAAATAATTCTAGAGACCATAAGATGCTTTTTCCTCTTTCTGTGTTTCTTATAGTCCTTATTACAGCAAGAAATGTCATTCAGCAAATTTGTTGGCAGGAATTAAGTTTCACCAATATCACAGATGACTGAAAACTCAGACAATCCCAGAGCAGGCCATGCTAGAAGCTAAAATCAGAAATATAATCCCACAGAAGCCAGGCAGAGCTTCATTTGCCTCAGATGGGCCTAAATTTCAGTCTGAAAATAATACAGCAGAGCTGTCTTCTTGTCCACAAAATCCTTATAAAAGAAGATGCCTAATTTAGTGTTTCTGAAGTCTTTTAGAAAACCATGGTTCACTATCCCCAGTCAAATGATTTAGTCGTCAGAAAGGATTGTGTTTCTATTTCCATGTTAGGGTTTCTGGTTCAGTGTTTGAAGATGTCAGGTTTTGCTCCACTTTAGATCGCATTAGCTCAGTCTTTCCAGCTGCCTCAAGTCAGGTTGATGTTGCAGACTGCTACGAGGTCTCATGGCTAATCCCTGTAAGACTGTCACCGCAGTCCTTGCTGCACCAGTCTTCCCAATATGGCCAGTAAACGAGAATGGAGGCAAGTAAAATATACATTTGGGCATGGATTCTACTGTACAAATTGCACCACGATCATAGAATGGCTTGATTTGGAAGGGACTATAAAGTTCACCTGGTTTCAAGCCCCCTGCCATGGGCAGAGACACCTTTTACCAGACCAGGTTGCTCGAAGCCCCATCCAACCTGGCCTTGAATACTTCCAGGGAGGAAACATCCACAATTTCTCTGGGCAATCAGTTCCAGGTTTGCTTTTTTTAAAAAAAAAAAGTTATCTTATATGGAAGTAAGCACAAATATCACAATCGTATTTATTCTACCCTGAGATTTTTATGATTCCACTTTAGCTAGTATAGATTCAACCTTTCAGAAGATTTTTATGACAGTCTTAAAGAGTTAGAGCTCAGGAACAATTATGTGGCTGCAGGCTTATGTTTTGGAAAGGTCAGGATCTGATTTAATGCTGCTCCACCCTCCCAAAAGCAAGTCTTGCTCTCAGAGTGTTTCTGGATGTCAGAATGTCGTTAGTAAACTTTGCATTTGATCATCCCCCATGCAGATCTGACCATCCATCTAAAAGTTGTCATGCAAGCTACCAGTTACTCAGTAGTCATTTTGGCTGGGTTAACACAAAGCCTATACTCAAATTCAATCTCTCTGATTATCCATTTCACATAATTACCCAGCTTCACTGTGGTTCTGTTCTGGGGCAAGACAACTGACTTTCCAGGCAGGAAACTCAGGCAAACGTTATCTCCTACTTTAGCTTTTCTCCTCCTGAAGACAGAGTTCAGATGAAGCCGGCTGGAGTCAGCTGGCTCCACAAACTCAAACCTTGTGACTGACCCAAGGACACACCCGGGAGCTTCATCTTGCTGGTCCAGGCTCCATCTCCAGCCTCACTTATGCAGAGCTTCATTTTCAAGCTGGGGTGCATACCACAGCACTTTTTGTGTCTCCTTTTGCAGGAATCAGAGTGTCAGTAAGGTCTTACAGTGGTGAACTCTGCCAAGTTAGATAGTTCGGGGACCATGGCCCTGTGCAGCGACCAGAGTCCTCGCAAATAAAGCCTTGTAAGGGTTTGCTCAAGTACAGCCTCTCCCCTGCCAAGACCTGGCACGCCAAGCCCTGGTGCTTGGAAGGATTTGCTGCACGTGGTAGAGAGGAAAACAGAGCAAAAAGAGCATTGAGAGGACAAACCCTGCTGCGAAGGTGGAGAGGTTCAGCTGCATGAGAATGAGAGTCAAAGCACGAGACTGGACAGATCGGTTACACGTTTCAGGCAAAGACCCACTCTTGCTGTAGCTCCATGCCAGGAAACTACCCACAAAAAGAAATTGAGACAATTAACTTATGTACAGCTGAGTTCTTAGCCTGGTAAGATGATTTTCCAAAACATTCTCAGCAACAATCTACCAAATACCATAGGGCAAATTCAGATGGTTCTGAACATGAGAATGAATAAGATGAAAACTTTAAACAAATAAATGCATTTCCCTCAGCTCACTGGGATTCGGTCATATCCTGACACTTATTGTCCCCATCCCTTACCTTTCAGCCATCAGTCTGTGCTTTTCTGGGCATGAAGAAAATTAAGTATGTGGAGTAATATGGGATATCAAAGACCTATTTCTTTCAAATAAAGCTGAAGCTATTACTGAATTCTCCTGAAGGCTGGAGAAAAAGGACTAGAAAAATTAAAAGGCTGAACATAATTAATGAATGCTCATTTAGAATTGGCTATCATACAACATCTTAGAAGCTAAATTCACAGCTGAAGCAGGCAGACTGCATGCAGAAAAAGGCTCTGGAAGGAGCTCCATGTGCACTGTGTCAAGCTGGGGGGGAAGGACAGGGAGCTGTGACTTCAGGGAGGTCCCTTCAAGCGTGGAGCGATGACACCTGCCAAAAGCCCCTCCGAGCAGAAAGGTCAGCTGCAGTAAGAATAACGTGTGAAAACACATGGTTTGATTCCAGTTATGCCCATCTGCATACATGTTATTCATTAGCTGTAGTGGAGTCCCTCCACATTAAAGGCCGTATTAGTGAAATCACAGTCTTGCCCTGAAAACGCAAGTGAGCCACAGCTGGAAGCAAATGCAAATACTTGGAAATAGAAAACAAAAAGTAAGGCATTAATTGTAAGAGAAAACATGACTAATGATTTTAAATTAAATAGTATTTGCATGATATTTTAATTAGCAAGGATAATGTTTATTTTACTTACATAGTTCTGGATACATAAATTCCAACCTACATATTTCAGTTGCCATAACAACTTGATACACTTCTTCTCTTGTGTCATTTTTTATTGCATCAGTGTGGCTTTTTTTTTAAACAGCCAAAAAAAACCCCAACTGCTTTGGTTGCTACGATAACACAGGTTTTTTAATTGTTCTTTTCACATTTAATACTTCTTGAAACCATTATACTTTCCTTCCAAAGATGTTCACAGCAGTGTGGGAATTTCAATACTAATTCTAGGACCAAGTGCTGGCTTTTCTAGAAATCCCAAGGATATGTACAGCCCTTTAGCTCAGACTGCTTCGTCAGTGATCGCTCTTAGGACACTAGTCATACACTTGAGGTCAAGATCCTAACAAGAGACCTATACAATAACAGCCCCCAGTTGGTGCATTTTCCCCTCAAACCCAGAAATTAATTAAACAAGCACTAGACTCTTCAGGAAGGTGTGTAGCTCCAGCAGGTTTGAAGCAGCAGTGGCAGCAATCAGAGCTGCAGAGACGCAAAACCTTTAAGTAAATCACTGCAGTGCTCTCCAGGCCAGGAGGATATTACAAAGCAGTTTGGACATTTTAGACGCACTGGGGTGGCATGTGATGAGCTAGATTTCACTTTTATCCAGGCGCAGGACTGACTCCTAAACTCTTGAGGCCTTCAAACAGTCAGCTCAAATCTTTCTACAAATTAAGACAATTACATGGTATGATGGTAGGAACAAAGAGGACGAGGGTGGCCTTTCTCCTCCCCGCCTCTAGTGAGCTGTGCAGCATAGTGCAGCCTGCTGCTGCCCATTCACCTCTCCCAGTTCTGCACCCCCTGCCAATGGACCCATCTCAATTAAATCACAATTACCTAACTGCTGAGGTTGCGTTTTTATCTGGTTCCCTGCAACAGCCATAATGAGAAAGACTGTATTAATTAATAATAATTATATGGAGGTGTAAGATGAGGAACTGCTTGGCAACCATTGTTCCTTGCAGCTGGTGTGGAGAGACCTCAGGTTAGAGATAATAGTGCATTTATGAATGTAAGGTTCGAGTTTTTTATGGAAAAGCACTAATGCAGTCCTGTGGACTGGCTTGGCCTTTATGAGCAGCTCTTCATTTCCTACTAACTATAATAGTCACTACGTCAGTCAGGAGAGCTATGACCATTGCTTTCAGAGGACTGTATCCCTCTTAGTTCTCATGAGAACAAGAGTGTGCACGTGCGTTATTACACACAGTTCAAGACAAGCTCTAGCACTGTATTTTTACTATGACAAGTCTTGTGTCTCTTTTTGTTTCTGATCATATTATTTCTCATTATAAAAATAATAATTAAAAAAAAAATATAGAATTATAACTACTCCAAATAGGAGAAACATCCAGTAGTGCTTGGTATTGCATGATAACCTTGCAGGAAATACATTTAAATAAGAAGTCACTTAGATAACGCATTTGAATTCTGATTTATCCCATGATGCGCTGTAGGTCCATAGCAAATCCAAGAATAGTATCCAGTCTCCTGTCTCCACCTCTCGCTCACACAAGTCTTTTCCTATTTACACACACCTCCAGAGAAATTATAGTGGAGGAAACTACCAGCATTTCACTTGAGATCAAATTTTGTGCCTGTTGTTCCCAGAAATGGTGAATTTAACTCAGTCTACTCAATAGCAGTAATAAAAGCAGTCCCATTTTGAGAACGGGGCTGATATGTCATAAAGTGATGCTTAGGAAGATCAAAATGTTTCACGCTAATGCAAGGATATAAAACCAGTATTAAAGACAAGAAAAGGAGGGAAAAAAAAAAAAGGAAACAAAAAGAAAAAGACCAACCAAACCACAAAATCAAAACCCTGGAGAATATTGTAATGACTTTTATTTCTCGAGATTTTTTTGCTTGAAGCTTCCTAAACCTTGGTGTAGAAGAATATTTGTTTCAGTCAGAACCATAGGGAGGGGAAGTAAGCACTGGTTGTCATTGCAGTGGCAGGCTGCCTTGCTAAGTCATGGCTGCTGAGCTACACACTCATATATACTCATGCTGACATGCAAAAATATTGCAGCTAAACAAAACCTTCGGCAAAACACAGTGTCTTCTCTCTTCATTCAGCTTCCCTCCTACAGAGCATTACAAAATGTTTCGCACCGGTTTATATAAAAAGAAAAAGACTCAAAAGGTAAGTTAAGTGGAATGACTCAGGTCATCAAACTGCAGAATACGTCATCACGCTCCCGAAATGTTGATAAACAGATGATTATGTAAAGCAAAAGGGAAAACAAACATTCCCTAAATGTTTTGCAAAAGGCTGAGGCTCCATGGAGCTGCCAGACAATTTACTTTGTCACAACTGTCATGAGCTAAAAGCTGGATAAGGACCCTTCACTGCGTTAATGGAGAGGCAGCTTAAACCTGTGCTTTCATACGAGGACTTTAAGAGTTAGTAATACTAGTCACTGATCAACATTATTAAAATTTATGAATGGTACAGGGATTTTGGCTCCTGTGAGTATGCAGTTGGAAATGCACAGATGTGTAAGGGCTGCATTAAATAAACATCACTGTCAACTGCATCATGAGAAAAGGAGCAAATGCCTCATGTCCCAGGCAATGCCAAGGGTGGTGGGGAGGACATCTCCTTGTTCAGGTACTGCTCCTACCACGGACACTACTTTATGTAGCCCATATGGTTCATGTATGCCCCCCTTGGGTTCCAACAGGGACGAGGAATCCTCCAGAACTGCCAGCTGAAGCTAATACTTCTTTCCTTGAGAACCAGTGCCCTTGTCACAGCTCACTGACAGTGAGGTCCAGATGATGCTATCAGAAGGGGAGCCTGGATGAGGCAATAAATTCCATCTCACGAAAACTGTCTCTGACTCTGCAACATCTTACACTAAAGCTGTCTGCTACTTTAGGCATTTGGAATGTGTCTAGGCAGCTTAGATAAGTCTTCCTCCTTTCTGTTGGAAAGTATCTACCATCAAGGTGGCTGACTCAGGCAGAGATGTACATACAACATCAGATGAAAAACGTAGTCTAAAAGATTTGAAAATATTTTCACTGTTGATGAATGTTTACTTGAAACATCCCCAATTACCTTTATGTACTAGTTACTCTACAACCTCACTTCCCATTAGCAGGCACTCAAATTCCAGTTCTGCCTGTATTCAGAAGCCTCATAAAAACACTGATGTTTGCTGATGTCAACAGCACACAGCTCTCTGTGTTATTCTTTGTATGTAGCCCATTCTTTACAACCTATTGTATTATTACTACCAAGTCAACTTTGCTTTTCACTAGCTTATAATCAAAGCTGAAATTAAGCAAGATCATCTTCTTAACACTGGTTTGTGTAGTGCTTAGTAAAACAGGATCCACAAGAGGTGCTTCTAAAAGCAGTGGTCAATTCTAACATTGCACTTTTCAAGGTTACTAGAAAAAAAGGCAGTTTTAACCACTAAGACAAATATCTGCAGTCATTTCAGGTTGGAAACATCACAATGCCTGTTTTCTTAGCTATGATTAACTGGGGATCTTCTTCCATATATTTGTGACCACGACTCTGGTCACGATTCACAAAGACAATCCAAGCCTTCACCATCTTTTGGCTGGGCTGCAAAAAATCACTGTGAAGCTGGGCACAGGCTCTTGTTTTCCCAAGTTCACTATAATTTGAACAGAAAGCTGCAGCACTTCCATCTGCTCAGCATTGAGCAAGGACATCAGATCAGTCCTTCTCTCTCTGTGACAGCTCTCCGTAGAACAGAGCATCAATATAAGGAGGTTTTTGGTCCTTGTCCAAGGGTAAGGAGATCATCACAAATTGCAAGTGAAGAGTAATATATGACAATTCTAATCCTCAAAAGTAACAGAAGTGTCCACTGTGTTTGCAAAGATATGTGTGTGTGTCAGGAACATTCCCTAGGTGGGAAGAAAAGCAGAGAATCCAACTAACAAATAAAGTGATAATGAATTAAGATATATGCCCATGATGGTAGAAAATGGACTGTTTCAGGCAACAACATATTCAGGATCCTGAATAGTGAAAACTCTACTTATAGTTCTGCTGCTGACCTAGTAAAGACAATGTTGGGTATCCTGGGAGCATTTACTGTCAAACAAAAGTACAAGATAGCTCAAAAAAAAACCCTGATTACGTAAGTTAAGGCATATGTCTGTCATGAATCTTCCTACTCCTTAGGAAGAGACTAAGTTGTCTGGTTTGTTATCTCTGTTTTTCTACAAACTACCACAATGCCAAAAAAGGTGTGAGAGAAGGCACCAGTCTGAAGTAATGAATGACCTGAAATCTCTCAGCAGATCCTTTCAGTCCTTATTGTTTTAACTAAAATATTCCAAAACACATGATAAAATTTGGTTTAGCGGTTCATTAAAACAATCACAATTTAAAAGTTACCATTGCTATTTCCATCAGTTTCAAAAACCATCTCCCCAGAGAGTGGACTTCAGATTACTATGTTTATTACTCCTTATTTATTTTTTTCCAGCTTGTACAGCGGCTATTTGCCTCATCTCTTTTCAGAAACACCTTGACTACCTGAAAGTGCTGTGCTAAAAAAAAAATACATACAGTGACAAGGCACAGCATTCAGAAAACCAGGCAGACTCACCTACACTTCTCCAAAAAGCTGAAGGGCCTGGGAAACCTTCATCCTTTCAGCTAGGAAACTTCATGCAGCTGCACTAATGAATCGAACACCACTGTCAGGGCTATAAGTCTGTAGTAACCTGGCTGACCTCCTGACAGAGAAGCAGAAGCAGCCATACATATCAGTCAAGCAGCAGCTGGAGTGCTGAAATCATTCCCAGGCACAGGGAGCCATTAGTGGGTCCAACCATTTTTCCCCGTTGGCATGGCGTAAGTCTGTGCAGGCTGATGGAAAGGTGAGATTCACCTAACCTGATATTTTTTTTTTTAAGCATGAGATATTTGAGGATATATTAAAAATTCAATTTTGGAAGTTGTCTGTAGAACTAGGTTCCTGGGTTTGGGAGGGAATAGGCACTCACAGAGACAGAGGCTGCAGATACCAAGCCACAGATTACATCTCCTTTCTGACACAGAGTAGTTTGGGTTGGAAGGGACGTGAAAGATAATCTAGTTACAATTCCCCTGCCTTGGGCAGGGACACCTCTCACCAGATCAGGTTGCTCAAAGCCCCGTCCAGCCTGGCCTTGAACACTTTCAGGGAGTGGGCTGCCACAACTTCTCTGGGAAACCTGTGCCAGTGCCTCATCACCCTCATCGAGAAGAGCTTCATCCTAGTGCTTAACCTAAGTCCACTCTCTTTCAGTTTGAAACTGTTCCGCCTTGTTTCATCACTACACTCCCTGATAAAGAATCCCTCCCCTTCTTTTTTGTAGCTCCCTTCAGGTACTGAGAGGCTGCTATAAGGTCTCCCAGAGCCTTTTATCCTCCAGCATACACAGCCCCAACTCTCTCAGCCTGTCCTCATATGGGAGGTCCTTCCGCCCTCTTGATCATCTTTGTGGCCATTCTCTGGACCCTCTCCAACAGGTCCATGTCCTTCTTGTGTTGAGGCCCCAGATCTAGACATAGTACTACTCCGTTTTCAGAAGAGCAGAACAGAGGGGCAGAATCACTTCCCTCAACCTGCTGGTTACACTTCACTTGATGCAGCCTAGGATGTGATTGGCTTTCTAGGCTGCAAGTGCGCATTGCTGGCTCATGTTCAGTTTTTCGTCTACGAACATCTCCAAGTCCTAATCTGCAGGGCTGTTCTCAATCCACTTATCACTCAGTCTGTATTTTTGTTTGGTTTCCCCCAGCCCAGGTGCACGACCTTGCACTTGGCCTTGGAACGTGGGGGTTCTGCTCCATCACACTGTCCATTTTGGTCCAAGATGACAGAAATTGAAGAAACGTGAGCAAACATTTGGACACCATTGATCAACAAGAGGATAATGTCGTATGAGGATTGATTGTTATGGCTGCAACCACCTCTCCTTTGGGACAAAAGACAGTTTTAAAGATGAAATTAAATGAAAAGTTTCACAGCTCTTTCTGAAGAGGTGGCAGTACTAGGAAAGTTTGTCTCTGAATATGCCATGAAGAGCTGAAGAAGCACACATGGAGGTCAATCACTAGAGAAGTACAAGAGTAGACATGAAGAGATGAGACAAGCCATGACAGGCCTGAAAAGTAAGAAAAGTAAGAGTGGTGTTGATACGATAGAAATGTGGAAGTCAACAGAGGTTTCCAACAGCAAGGTTAGAGAAATAAGCCCAGAAAATGATCTCTATACAAGGCTCTTTGGATGGGTAAGTGGATCAAGATTACATAGGGAAAAGAAACATGTCCTACAGACTGTTTTCAAGAAGGAGGAGAATGGCTGAGGGTGAAATTCATCCCTTCACAGTACATAAAAGTCCAGATAACTGCTTTATTCAAGATCCACCTAGATACTATAATGGCAAATATACTAGTAAACTGTCTCATCTCTAAACTGGATGCAGTTCTCACTATAAACTGTTACAAATTGAAGTGGTACAGGTGATAGGCACAGTGAAATGTGTAAAATATACAAGCTGAGAACACATAAAGTCCTGTGGTTCTTGTCATGTTACTTGTAACTGCATTATATATAAAAATGTGTAGACATGATATTTTCAAGTCGAAAACTTCCCTTTAAATTCCTGGGTTGTTACATTTGGGATTGTATTTACTATTTGTTAAAATATGAAAGTAGCTGTCCCAGTTCATAAAAAATATTTCTCTTACTGAGCAAAGATCTACGCATCTGTGAAGGAAAGCCCTCCCATGGTGGACTTTATACTATGCAGAAGTCTTGGGGTGATATCTTTCTTCTTCTTGGGAACTTTTAAAGAATCATTTCAATAAAGAAGTACTAGGAAACTGCAGAAATATATAATGAGATCTTGAACCTCTCTATGGAGACCTGTGTCCTTTGCACGTGGAGGGCAGTGAATTCTCCTGCTTAGTTGCTCTCATTGGTGAATGATCCAAGTTAATAAACGTGTAAGTGAGACAAATTGCTCTGAAATATTTCTAGAGTGAAACTTAACTAGAGTACATTTGTCCCTGAATATCAATTTTACACAACCTTTACAGTTTTATAGGGCAAACTTCTATATTTTTATGAGTTGATGTATTTGTTTTTGCAGGTGGTTAAAATTAAGTTCTCAGAATCTTATTAGAAACAATGAATTATATCACACACTCTTCAGAGGAACTGCTGGCTTGTGGTAGAAGCATGTTGGGACATTCTGATATTTTTATGTAGGTAGTTTTTTTTCAAATTACTCTGGTATGCCCTTGTTAAAACATATCATGTTTTAGAACAATTTAGAAAAAAAAAATGTTAAAATCGCAAGAGCTTTTTGTTAAGTGATTTTCAAATTATCTTTTGCAACCAGATTTATGATCTTTGACCTTCACAGAAGTGAAATTTACACAATAGTCTGACCTCAATGCTTATCACAATAGAGACCCATTACTTAATTAAAAGTTTGGCTAATTCTGTATGCTAGTTAATATTCAGGCACATTTTCATTGGGGAAAATTATTGTTTCTGGTCCCTGGCAGCTGCGCTGGCCTGCTCCCAATTCTTTGCAGATGTAATAACAAATTCCGGGTCCCAGCCTAGAGGTTGTTTGACAGACATATCATATAAATGTGAAAAAAATAAAATCAAATAAACCTGCTGTGGTGGAGGTGACTCTTCTATCATTGCTGATCTAGTTCAGTTTGTTTAATGCCAAGTTCCCAGCTCTGTTTCTGCTCCCACCGATGTCAGTAGAAAACAATTACAAAACTAATAAACAATTATTAAACTAAATCAAAACTCCCTGTCAGAAAGGACCTTTAAGACCAGTAAGTCCTTTAAACTCTCATGCAGGCACACCAATATCACGGTGACGTTACCATAAAAGTGAGCGGCAGCAAAGGAAAAGGCTTTCTATGTGAGCATATCTAACTCCATGCAAACACAAGGAGATGGCAAAAGCAGAACGACATTTGCTTCCAAGACCTGCCCAGCAGGACAGAAATTGCCTGTGTAGAGAATGTCACGACATGCATGTTACCCTACTCTCAGCATCATGACTTCATGAGAAAACTCTCCTGTAGGGGTTTGGGATATGGACGGCGGAACACTGCACTCCAGAGCGTTTCTGTCCGCGTGATGACCCTGTTCTGCACACAGACAATTTCTTTGGCTGCAAATGGAACCATTGGCCTGACCGCATTAAAACACATTCAGAAGCAGCAACTCTAAAGTGACATTTAACAGACGTGCTGGCACTCAAGTTATTGACAAGCTACAGAACAAATAACAAATTTATAAATAGAGATCCAGCATGGACACCCAGTATGGCTAAGCTATTTAGCTGCAGCTGGTCATAAATAAGGTTTTTAGTAACACAGTGACTTTGCAGTTACCCATTTCTAAACATTAGTCAATCCATTTGAGAAGGCAAGTGTATGAAATAACCTCTGCAAGTAAAGCATAAACTTACTAATGCATAAAAAATACAATTGCAAAGTTATTGTATAATTAAACTAAAAAAATCCAAAATAAAAAAATAACCCCAAAAAACCATGAAGCCAAGCTTCAGCACTGTTGCTAAACAATTATCTAGTTATGGTTGTTACACATCCTTGAGTGAAAAAGGAACATGACTGGCAAAACATAGACCAAGGTGTCACACTGTACCCCTTAAAAAGATTGCTGCCTTCTTAAAGGAGAACTTAGGGCCAGAATTACATGGGAATTGGCTCTGATACAGAATCAACCCACAGACACAAATTGCATTTGATCAGATAACTGTAGTGAAGAAGCTAAATCTAGTGAAGAAACAGAGACATAAAATTAAATGTTTTGAACTCTGCTAATGAAACATTATGGTTGATCATACCTAATGACTCTTGCATATTAAATATAATCACTTAAACAGAATCAGATATGGCTCCTGGGAGTAAAGCAAACCATACAAATTAAGCTGTTCCCAGTTACAAACAAAGAGAGCAAACAAAAATCCGGAGAAAAGACCTAATTTTTATAGGCATATATAGAAGGGTCTTGCAGGTCCACGCTTTTTAGACAAGCTGTTGGCGTGAAACAGATTAATGATTTGGTAATTGCTCCAGGCAGAAGATTTTTAAGGAAGAGTTTTACTACTGGAACTTCTCACAAGCCAGCACTTAAAAGGACAGAGAAGTAATTAGAATGTTTATAATAGCTGGGTACACAGATAGCAGACATTCCTGAAGCAAGCAGAAATAGGAGGATTCATTTTGCACACTGCAATTGACTCTCTTTGCAAAAGGAGCCTCTAAACATAAGAAATGTGTGGAACAACAGGAATTAAATGAAGAACTGGAATCTTTGGGGACCCTCCGGAAGCAGAGACAGCACACTGCGCTGAATGTAGATTGTGCATGAGAGATCAGTGTGTGATGACCAAACTTGCACAGTAATTGCAAATGTTTCTCATTTAATATGCTAAAAGTAGCTGCACCATATGCCCTATAAGTAAATAGTCTTTTCATTGCTATGATACAGGTCCAAGCAGACCTTTGGCTACCAGATTTATGTGTAAGCATTATAGCAGACTTGTTTTTTCCTTCACCTCGATTTTCCATCTGAATAAAGGTCAAATCACTGCTGACCAGAAATAAGTAGCACTGGAGACTAAACTAATGAAAACAGAGGTTAAAACAAGGGTAAATTTATGTCGTTTAATGAGTGTCTGGAGCTGAGCACAAGCCTGTAGTTTCATGTAGTGTTACTATTGTCATAGCTGAAGAGCAATTCAATTTTTGTTTTACCAGATGGATACCTCCATCTAGGTACTTTTATATTCTCCATTATTGTGTTTTCTGAGCATCTCACAGTTTTAATTGGATCTATCCACACAACGTTTAAGTGAGAGGCATCCTTTACCTAATGACTCTTTAAGGCAATGCAGTGAGTCCTGGGAGGGAAGAATATTTTTTCCCAGGGAAGTGACCATTTGCCAAGCTGAGGAGCCAGACACAGACCTTCACGCCCATTACCAGACTCCAGTAACCCACTCACTTGCACAACTGCAAAGCTTTGACAGCAGAGATGGAGAGTATCTTTCCTCAGCCTTATTCGGAACTGAGTAGGGCAAGAGCACTTTTCTGAGCAGTGGAAGACCTGAATTTAAACCACTTGCAGCTGAATCCCTATCTAACAATTCCTAGGGGTGAAAAGAAATCAGTCTTCTCCCTCCAAAGGGGACAATTTAAGAGCCTTAATTTCAAGAAAATGCTTTCAAGCTGTGAATGCTGGTCTTATAAAGCTTGGCCCAAAGAAGTAATGAAGCTCTTTGGCAGAGGCAAAATTACAAACAAACCCCGTCTTCATGATTTTCAGCAGCAAATTGGGCACATACCCAGTCAACATGCTCGCTGCAGTGAATACCGCGCGGAATGTTTATAAAATAAGCTAATGTTGAGATTTCCAGCACTGAGCACTTTCTGTGTTTCTAGTCCAAACAAATTAAGATTAGACTTGCAAAACAGCTAAAGCGCCCATTATACAGGCTTGTCCTTTTCTTACTCCTCCTGAGCATCTGCTTGTGGATCCTGCTGGTAGCCAGGTACCAGGCTCCATGGGCAAGATAACTGTCGCTTGGTTGAAGCACATGCAGATACTTTATTACTATAACTTGAAATAACTTAGTTTAAAAGTAGTTGAGACCCTCAAAAATCCAGAGGCACTTTAAGTTTGTAGTGTTAGCTCTTCACAGCCATGTTCTCAAGGTAGCTACCTGGCATTTGTTTATTCCCAAAATAAGCTTCTCTAGACTATCAGCTCAATGTCTGGTCATGCCCAAAGAAGTGCAACAAAGCTGGTGAAGGGTCTTGAGAATGAGTCTTAAGAGAGGCTGAGGGAACTGGGGCTGTTTAGCAGAGGAAAGGAGGTTTGGAGGAGATGTTATTACTCTCTAACACTACCTGAAAAGAGATTTTTGTGAGGTGGGAGTTACTGTCTTCTCCTCAGAAACAAGTGACAGGACAAGAAGACATGGCTTCAAGTTGCACAAGGGGAGGTTTAGATTGGACATTAGGAAAAATGTCTTCCTCAAAAGGGTTAGCAAGCATTGGAACAGGCTGTCCAGGGAAGTAGTGGAGTCACCATCCATTGAGGTATTTAAAATATGTGTAGATGTGGTGCTTAGGGATGTGGTTTAGTGGTGGACCTAGCATCGCTAAGTTGTTAAACACTGCTAACTGTTAAACTCCATGATCTTAAAGGTCTTTTCCAGTCTAAATGGTTCTATGATTCTAAGCATCCACAAGCATGTTCTACATGTTCCTGGTATATCTTCACAACCTGTTCAGTTAGGTCATCTCAGAACACACTTTTTCCACTGTATGCCACCAACCCTCCCACCAAATGCAGCATCCTGTATCCCCTAAATGGAGTGTGGGAGGAATGAATGTATGCCTCCTGTGACAGTGCCTTACACACTAGGCATTTGGAGTGACGTTCTTAATCTTTTCTATTAAATTCTCCCCCTTCTGGATCTGAATATACAAGGTAGTAATAGTGGATAGGTGGAAAAGGGTGGAGAGAAACAGGGAGAAGGATTTTGCATCTGTGACTCTTTAACACTGATGTTTGGGCACTTGTTAGGGATGGAGGATTCCACCTTTGGGTATACTGAAAAAGACAAAATGTGCTATACTTCATTACTCATCAGAAAAGTAACAATTATAAGCTCTAAGCTATAAAGTATGCCAGCACTCTGTCCCAATAAATATTTAATTATTCCATATAAATTGGCAACACTCCAACAAGAAAAATCATAGTAATACCTGCTGGCATTATGCATAGTGCACTCCCATGGGTGAGAAGCACTATCAGCTTCTCTCTGGTCAAGAAGGGAGCTGAATAAGGACTTGCATATCTTTGGAAAACACCACACTCACACAGCTTCTTCAAAAGGAAAATTGTATTGGCAGTGCCTTTACACACACTGCAGGAGAAGTCTGCCTACAGTCTTATTTAAAGAAAAGAGATCATGATTCCGAATCTTAATCGGGATAAGGTACTCCCATGTTAATGAAGTAGATTTTAAAAGAATGACATCTTGCCCCATTTTTGGAATGTATTATAGTTGTGTTTTGATTTTTTATGGTCTTTAATCCTGGACATCAATTTCTCCCCATAGAGCGCATCACAAGATATGGTCCTTAAGTGGTATCTGGACATGATGAGATACCCCAGACACTATAACTCCCAGTTCCCTTTGGCAACTCAGTTCTTCAGTCCTTCTCTCTAATCTCACATACAGTCTTTCAGGAAGTACCCAGAACAGCAAGGAATTAAAACCTGCAGTTCCCAATCTCCAAGCTAGCATTTGTCATTAAAAAACAGATGATAGAATCACAGAATCATAGAATGTTAGGGGTTGGAAAGGACCTCGAAAGATCATCTAGTCCAACCTCCCCCTACCAGACCTGGATCACCTAGAGTAGGTCACACAGGAACACATACAGGTGGGTTTGAATGTCTCCAGAGAAGGAGACTCCACAACCTGTCTGGGCAGCCTGTGCCAGTGCTCCACCCTCACAGTAAAGAATTTTCTCCTCATGTTGAGGTGGAACTTCCTATGTTCTAACTTAAACCTATTATTCCTTGTTCTGTTACTGGGCACCACTGAGAAGAGATTGTCCCCTTTCTCTTGACATCCACCCCTCAGATATTTCTATATCTTAATAAGATCCCCTCTCAGCCGTCTCCTTTCAAGGCTAAACAGCCCCAGTTCTCTCAGTCTCTCTTCACGGGAGAGATGTTCAAGTCCCTTATCACCCTCATAGCTCTCCCTTAGACTCTCTCCAGTAGGTCCCTGTCTCTCTTGAATTGGGGAGCCCAAAAACTGGACACAGTAATCCAGGTGTGGTCTCACCAGGGCAGAGTATAGGGGGAGAAGAACTTCCCTAGACCTGCTGGACACATTTTTCTTAATGCACCCCAGGATCCCATTGGCCCTTTGGCCACAAGGGCACATTGCTGTCCCATGGACAATTTACTGTCCACTAGGACTCCAAGGTCTTTCTCCATGGAGCTGCTTTCCAGCAGGACATCCCCTAATCTGTACTGGTGCTTTCTGTTATTCCTCCCCAGATGCAGGACTCTACACTTGTCCTTTTTGAACTTCATGAGGTTCCCCTTTGCCCAGCTCTCCAACCTGTCCAGATCTCATTGGGTGGCAGCACAGTCTTCCAGTGTGTCAGCCACTCCTCCCAGTTTCATATCATCAGCAAACCTGTGGAGGGTGCATTCTGTCCCCTCGTCCAGGTCATTGATGAAGATACTGAACAAAGCTGGACCCAGTACTGACCCCTGGGGAACACCACTGACCACAGGCCTCCAGCTTGACTGTGTGCCGCTGATCACAACCCTCTGAACTCTGTTGCTGAGACAGTTCACAATCCACCTCACAGTCCAATCATCTATCCCACATTTCTTGAGTTTACCTACAAGGATGTTATGGGGGACAGTATCAAAAGCCTCACTGAAGTCAAGGTATATGACATCCACTGCTCTCCCTTCATCAACGCATTTGGTCATGTCCTCATAGAAGAATACCGGATTAGTCAGGCAAGATTTCCCCTTGGTAAATCCATGCTGGCTATTCCTGATAACCTTCTTTTCTTCCAATTGATTAGAGATGGCCTTCAGAATGAGCTGCTCCATCATCTTCCCAGGGATGGAGGTGAGGCTGACCGGCCTGTAGTTGCCAGGGTCCTTCTTCTTGCCCTTTTTGAAGACTGGAGTGATATTGGCTTGATTTATCTGGCAGAGTAGTTTCCAAGAAGGTTTTTTTATATACATGGAGATATAGAGATCATATAGGGCCTGTGCTGTCAAGACTAATTGCTTTCCACAGTGCCACAAGGTTTTTTTTTAAAAAAAAATGCAAATATTTCATAACTTTAAGTACAGCTCCTTTGAGAAGAGTTTAAGATACTAAATATTCTCTTTCCTAAAAGACTAGATTTCTATTAGGACCCAGTATGTATTGTCATATAGGCTCACTACCTAAATGACAACACTGCTGATGAAGAGCAGGCCACAATGGTTATTTTAACAGCAAGAAAGGCAGAGAAGCTGGAAGCTGCTGTTATTGTAAATGATTAGTTAAATATATATTTAAGCACTGTTTGGAACAAGAGTGAATAAAATCTTCTTCATGTCTACAAAAACTAATAGGAAATTCCAGTTTGTCATCAGGAAACACTTCTGTCAGTGAGGAAACAAGTTACCTGGAGAAATTGTCGACTCTCCACTGTGGGAGGTTTTAAAGAACAGATTAGACAAACATATGTCAGGAACAGGTCAAATACAGTCGATCTTCCTTAGGGCAAGAGAATGGACAACAAGAAATTTTTGAGGTCTTCTTCATAATTGTATTCTAGAGATCCTGCATCATGACTAACACATTGGACTTTTTCATTTATTACCTGATATGTCACATTCCCAGCTTGCTTTATGAAAATATGAAACAAATAAAAGCCTTCACAAGCAGAACCCAGGAAATATTTTTAGTGAATAGTGAACTTGCCTCATAAATTTTCATTGATTCTGAAACTCTCCACCAATTTAAGTTGATTTTGTCAAGTTCAATTTAGAGGAGAGAAAACAACACTGATAGATTCACAAAAAAAAAAAAAAAATCATGTATGTCCTTATTTCTTCCTTATTCACTAATACCCACCCACTGAAATTATTTTGGTCTATGATATTTACAGCTCTGCCAGATACATTGCCGCATATATTTAGTTTCTGTACAAGCTGAAATGCAATAATAATATGATGAGATGTAGTATTGCATTTTGCATCTGGAAACATTAATATTACTTATCATTTTAATGACCAACAAAGCTGTTAACAGTGGAGTAAAAAACATGAATGTGGTGTTTAAACACATAGGCCATACCAAAAACATTTATGACCAGGAGCTCTTTCAGCATCAGTACCTGAGCAGTACAGAGTCTAACTCGAAGCATGAAAGTAAAAAAAAAAAAAAAAAAAAAAAAAAAAAAGCAGTAATTATCACTGAATCCCAACATGTGGGTTTTTTTAATTCATTACTTGTAGTCATGGGGTGTTATCTGAGGATATTCACATTAAATTTTGGATGTAACTGCTTCTGGCACATATGTGAACTAATATATGCCCCCAACCATTCAAAATTAGTCTCTGAGTTTGGAGATGTATGTCTTCTGAGGCCCTCCCTAAGAATGATGGGAGAACTGGTCAAGCCAGTCCCAGATGACTGGAGATTGACCATCAATAAGAAGGCCAGAAAGAGGATCCAGGGAACTGTCAGGTCTGTCAGCCTGACCTCGGTGCCTGGCAAGATCATGGAGCGAATCATCCTGAGTGCCATCAAGCGGCATTGTAGAAGACAACCAGGGGATCAGGCCCAGCCAACATGGGTTTAGGAAAGGAAGGTCCTGCCTGACCAATCTCACCTCCTTCTATGACTAGGTGACCTGCCTAGTGGATGAGGGGAAGGCTGTGGATGTGGTCTACCTCAACTTCAGAAAACCCTTTGACAGTCTCCCATAGCATCCTCCTGGAAGAGCTGGAATCCCAAGGCTTGGATGGATGCACCCTTCACTGTGTTAAAAACTGGTTGGATGACTGGGGCCAGAGAGTGGTGGTGAATGATCCTGTATCCAGTTGGCATCTGGTGACAAGTGGTGTCCTCCAGGGACACCTCAGTATAGTACTGGGTCCAGTCCTATTCAATATCTTTACTGACGACCTGGATGAGGAGATTGAGTCTACCCTTAGTAAATCTGCAGATGACACCAAGTTGGGGGCTGTGTCAATCCGCCGAAGGGTAGGAAGGCACTGCAGAGGGACCTGGACAGGCTGGGTCGATGGTATGAAGTTCAACAAGACCAAGGGCAGAGTCCTACACTTTGGCCACTATCACCCCCTGCAGCGCTACCAACTGAGGCAGGAGTGGCTGAGGAGCAGCCAGCAGAGAGGGACGTGGGAGTGCTGGGTGACAACTGGTGGAACATGAGCCAGCAGTGTGCCCAGGTGGCCCAGAAGGCCAATGGCATCCTGGCTTGTGTCAGGAACAGTGTGGCCAGCAGGAGCAGGGATGTAATTCTGCCCCTGGTGAGGCCTCACCTCGAGCCCTATGTGCAGGTCTGGGCCCCTCACTGCAAGAAAGACATTGAGGTGCTGGAGCAGGTTCAGAGGAGAACAACGAGGCTGGGGCAGGGATTAGAGGGAAAGTCCTGTGAGGAGAAGCTGAGGGAGCTGGGGGTGTTCAGCTTGGAGGAGACTCAGGGGGGACCTTATCACTCTCTATAACTCCTTGAAGGGAGAGTGTAGTCAGGTGGGGGTTGGGCTCATCTCCCGGGCAACCAGTGACAGGACGAGATGGCACGGCCTGAAACTGCGTCAGGGGAGGTTTAGATTGGATCTTGGGAAACACTTCCTCACCGAGAGGGTGCTCAGGCACTGGGATGCTCTGCCCAGGGAAGTCGTGGAGTCACCACCCCTGGAGGTGTTTAAGGAGAGGCTGGATGTGGCACTTAGTGCCCTGGTCTGGCCAATGTGGTGGTGTCGGGTCGTAGGCTGGACTTGATGATTGGACATTAGGAAGAAGTTCTTCCCCATGAGGGTGGTGAGACACTGGCACAGGTTGCCCAGAGAGGGGGTGGAAGCCCCATCCCTGGAAGTTTTTAAAGCCAGGCTGGATGGGACTCTGAGCAGCCTGATCTAGTGGGAGATGTCCCTGCTCAAGGCAGAGGGGTTCGAACTAGATGATCTTTAAGGTCCCTTCCAACCCTGACAATTCTATGATTCTATGATCTCAGAGGTCTTTTCCAGCCTCAACAATTCTGTGATTCTGTGAGATTATAGGATGGCTTGTGGCCCTTTCATGTCTCTTAATCAACGAAGATCCAGTTCCAGTACACTGTAAGATCTAGCATCTGTTTGTTACAAACCACTACAGTGATCAGTGAGAAAGTTTAGAGGCCAGCTCTGTAAGTCAAAGTTTTACATTATTGCAAACAACAATCTAAAAACTTTTCTGTTATCTAAAAGTCTACACTTCCAGAAAAGCAAATACATCAATACAAAAGAGAGGTCACAAGATATATGACCTGGACAGTGAAAGCTGCTTCCTTTTCTATCAACAAATACAACTGCAAAAAAAATACAGAGAAAGAACCAATTTATATAGTAAATTAATATATAGACATCCAAGGAAAGTTTCAAGTGAAAGGCACAAAAGGGGGATGGTCTCTGGACTGAATGATTGCAGAGAGGCACTGCATGGAAGAGCAGAGGTTTTTTCTTTCCACATTTGAAACGTGCAATTGAGGATGGAAAAGGAAAGTACAAAACCCTCAGTTCCCTTATGGAATAAAGCATGGATTAGAATTTATGTGATGTGTTACATTACCCAGTTACAATTTCATAAGGCAATTTCTCATAGGAAACAAAGTACTGTACTGGAGTTGCACAGCAGCTGGTACGTTCAGCATGTGCTAATCAGTTCTGACTCGGAACCATCGATAGTATGTTGTGCTGTCACAAGTCAAAAAAAACCCAAAAGCCCACACTTCCTGTCTGTTTTGCCTGCAGTTGGACCCTTAAAACATATATAGGTATGATTTTTAAAGGGACTAAACATTTTGTGTTCCCATTACACCTATTACACAAGTTTATGGATAGACAGCAAATCTGAAAATGAGGGTACCCTGGACTCTGCCTGACAGCACCTTGTCTTGAAACGGTTCTTCCAGTTTCTAAGCAATAGTTTTTTATTGTTTTGCTTTAAATCAGAATGCCATTTTCATAAGATGAGCAAAGTTTGACATTAGCCCTATATATTCTGTTATGCTCAGCAAAGAATTCATACTCTAAATTCCCCTGAACAAGACCAGTAGCACATCTTTTAGGCAGCAATGAGCTTAAGGAAGATGGGGTTGAGGGTCAAATACTTTGACGAGGCCAGAATCAAAAGAAAGTCTGTGATCAACTGTCTTTCTCAGGTGCTTCAAGAGATAACATGCTGGAATACACTTTCACCATTTTAAAACCTACAACTTTCTGCAAAAAAAAAGGACAGAGATTAGCTAGCTGTACTTTCAAGCTGGGACTCAAATGTTAAATCATTCATGGGATATATCCTACATTAAGACTCATTTGTTCTGATTTCACTCAAAATCACAACGCTTGTTCTCATCAATTCTGCAAGCTTTTTTTTGCTAATTAATTTTTACAATAAATTTATTCATTTCTTCAGAGAGTTTTGTTCTAGCCGCCTGCAATTCTGATTTATCTTTTTAAGCAACCACATACAAAATGTCATGTGGAACTACGATTTGTTTCTGGGTTTTACACTTAAAAAGAGGAAAGCTCTTAAAAATAGTGTTTTGGAACAGCTTTAAAACTTGAAATTCCTTTAGAACCATAACAAGAATGGAAATTTTTATACTTTGCCCTCATCTTTGATTTTGGTCTGGAGATTTGCAGTTTGCAGTCCATGCCCACTCTATTTCTGTCTCGCTGTTTAAGAACAGAGCAATTCATTGCTTGGCTGTGTGGGGTTTGTTTTTGTCTTTGAAGTACAAACATGGTGGGAGGCTATTACTTTAGATCTCTAATTTAGTTAATAATAATCTGGAGACAGGCAGAGACAGATTAGAGTCAGTGATGCCAAAGAAAGGTTTTGAATCCTTCCACTGGCTACAGGAGAAAAGCAGAGGTGTATAACCTGCTTCTATAGATCTCTACCTCATATGGAGACTGTTTTAGTTGCCATCTCTGTGCACTTGGACTATGGAAAAGTTCAGCCCAATGTGAGTCCCAGAAATAGGAAAAGTCCAATGAAAATTTTTACACAGGATACAGTCACTGGGGTATTAATAACCTCAGTGGTTATTAGGAAGTAGAGGAAATTTATCCTCTTTTGGGGGTAATCACAGACACCAAGTACCAGGTAAAGTACACTGAGTATGAGAAAAAGAAAGTTTTATCTTCCCCTTTGACAGATGGCAATTGAAAGAATAAAAAAGTTAATGACACATTCAAGGTCAGAAGGATAACACTATACATCTTCCATATCCTAATCTAATTCCTTAATTAATGCAATTTTTTCAATCTCATAAAGAACTGCATGGCCTTTCTCAGGCTTGAGACATCTCACTCATTTTACATTTTAATTCTTAATCTGTTAAATTACCTCTTGGTTCTTCTGCAGATTTTCATGGTCTGTAGCAGATGTTGTCTTCTCCCATTTCTCTGCAACTTGATTTGCTTCTTCTATTTTTTGCTCATAGCTTTTCTGAGAATTTAGCAGTGTTACTTCATAAAATTCTTGAATATCTGTTTGTAAAGAGGAACAAGTGAAATACATTATTTGACATGCTGGCTGTGCATCACTGGTGGTTTTATTTGGCTAATATATACTTACCCATTATCATCACAATGGTCAATATTCCTAGAAGAAATCACTGGTATGCAAATATTTTCTAAACTATCAGTGAGATTCTTGAGGTATTTTCTCATTTTAAAGTATGTTTTTCATTTACACATCATTTCAAAGAAGTAAAGAAATAATAAGAAGAGATTGAAAGAACATGAAGAGTTTAGGTAGAACAGATCCTTATACAGGGAGAAGTAAGTCACAGATTATTTTAACCAGTAAACTAGAAATTTGCTGATGTAAATATCCCAAGAGAATCTTATTGTCAAACGCTCATCCCAGGCACTTGAGCCACTCCCAACCCTATCTGCAGGTGCATTTGTATTTTTTTTTAAGTGAGATGCGCTATTTGAAGGGACGATTTGTGGATTCATCACTTTAGCTGTGGTTATTCAGAACTGGCTATTTAATGTTTAGTTTCAGCCAAGAACCAGGTCTTTATATCCTGTTCAGATGTTTCTATCACATCTACCTCCATGAGTTATGAACTGATATACAAGTGAAAACACTTTCACTGAAACATATGCATATAATGACCTAAGGAAAGTAAAAAAAAAAAAAAAAAGTTTTTCTCTTCCTTGAGGCAAGAAGGTTTTAGTCAGATAGCCACACTCAGAAGGCGACAGGTTGTCTAACAGAGATATTTAACACACCCAAGAAAAAAACCCATCACATTATTTTAGTTAAGAACAATGGACAGACTTTCTCCTGGATAAGAAAGAAAGAAAACCATTCCAGGGAGAAAGATTGCATCTACTTGAACTTCATAGGAGTGACTGTTTATAAAAACTACCTTGCTTTCAATAAGCAGCTCTCTCTAATGAGTGTTACCTAAGGCATAAAGAAGTGGGAAGGCATGACCCTCAGCAGGAAAAGCAGAAAATTGGACAGAGAACCCTTTCTGGTATTAGGTGAAGAAATTACAGGGAAGAATCAAGCTTATTGCACTTACACAATGTCTTTCATAAACATTTGTGACTGTGGCTTTTATTTTCTACTTTGTGAAGCAATGTTCTGTTTGCACGTTACCTTAAATTGTATTGAATTAATAGTAGCCCCAAGGTAACCAGACAATCAGAAAATATTTCTTAATGGAAGCTGTGATAAATCTATACCTGACAGTATAAGGAGCCCAAACGACCCAGGATGCTTCAGCATGTCTAAAAATAAAAAGTATGTTCCCCAGGAAAGCTTTTTCAACCAGAAGAGAAAAATCTTCCAACATTAACCATAGAGCCTGTCTGGCAACGAGGAAAATATTGGTCTTGTGTCTGAACTTCAGAGGCAGCTGGGGATTTTGTCATACGTCTGCGCCAGGAAGACATCATTTGAAACCTATTATGTTACTATAATTAATAACCTGCTGTGGAAGTACCTCTGCATTTTCTGTTACATGCTGTCTCACGCAATAGGAGACTGAACTGGATTGCATGTGATGAGAAGGAGTAGGAGGAGGCATAGGGGGGGCACACAGCAGAGGCACCCTGATTTAATCTAGCTTTCAAGGGCCAGTCAAAAATACTCAGCTGGGACTATGCATGTCCTCACAGGAAGTCTGGCCAGGTTTCTAGGAGCCTCCCTTCCCTCTTGAGTAACAGCTGAAAGTGAACTTTTCTCCTAAGTCCTTTTACAACTTTCTGACTCATTATGTAATCTACTTCTCATGAACAATGGGAAATATTAATCCAAAGGTTTAACATTAATAACCGTGATCCATAGGAAGTAGATACTAACTTCTACTTTACAGATAGATTTGTAAGAATTTATACTTCGTATTGCTAAGAACACTTAACTCCACTCCTAAAACTAAGACCTACTTTTAAAATTAAAAGCTATAGAATAGATGCAATGAGAACGGAAGTTCCCGCCCTCATATTCTTGATGTGGGGTTTTTTTTACAGTCATTTTCAATGCTCAGAGTAAAATTGCAAACAGTTGTAACATATGGCTTGATGCCAGGTCAATTTGTATTACAACTGCAAGTAAAACATACCAGGCTAATATGTAATTATCTCTAGATAAATACTTTGCAGAAATAAACTAGAAGTTGCCCTCTGGCAGCAGCATTCAGCTGGCATAGCTGTTGTTATCAGAGTATTAATTGGGTTGACAGTAGTCAGTCAAGGAACAGCAGAACAGTACTTTTGCTCTAACTTTAAAGAGCGCCTTGCTCTGGCATTTTCACTAAAAATAATGTGCGAGCCACGCTTGCATGTGCATGTGCGTGTGTAAAATAAATATTAAAAACTCGGTCTCTTTGTAAAGGTCCTTATCTATTCAGAGGAGGTCGTGGGTTGCTTTCGCTGGAATAAGGATCACTGGTGTGTGGAGAAGAGCATTTCAGTGTACTTATGTGGTCGCAGAAGAAAGCACAGAGGATTCACTTAGTTGGTTTCTTTGTTATTCCATAAGCTAAAATTGCCATTTCTAAGGAGCAAGGGCAGCCAGCAAGTTGCAGTCAATCAAAGTTAGCAGAGTATGGGATCTGTAATTCGCTTTGAGTAAAATCTGCTCTATCGAGTTATCTTCATTATGTGAGAAGCACAATCATCTAAGGAGAGGAAAACGGCTGAATGCTACTGAGGATGGGAAAAAAAGGAGATGTAAATGAGGTGATGGGATCAAGCAGCTGTAGAATCAAGCTTGGAACCAAGCTCATAAAAGTAGTTGTTGAGAGCCCGACAATTATTATGTAAAATGACCAAAATATAGTCTTTCTCCTACTGGGGACTTACATGAAAATAATTCAACAAAGAGACTAAATTCTTACACAAATTAAATCTGTACCAAGTATTTTTTTGTACTATATTCCCTCACTTAAGTGAAAACAAGTTCAGATTTCATTTAAACTTGGCAATATTACTATTGATGAACCCCATGAGCACAAAACAGATAAACTGCTCGAACCTCTGTACCACTCCAAATATTTTGTTAAGCAATGAATTCATGTTTGTTTAAAGTGTCTACAAACCTCACTGGATTTTCAGTCCAACCAAATTTTTCGTTTACTTCTCAAGAAATTACATACTTTATTTAATAAACGCCACTTGCTCTTCCTTTAGCCTAACCTAAATGTTTTGTCAGTTTTACTGGATAAAGATAAATTGCATACAAGAAATTATATATATTCTAATATGAAGTAATCCTAAAGATACCATGATACAATTTATTTTGGATAATTCCATCACTGGAGAAGTGGGAAAACAAATTTTCTTTACATCAGAGTGGTAGAGAACACATCAGTATCACTTTACAAATGCCTGTGGACAAGTATACCGTACATCACTGCATCTGTGCTCTGCAGGCAAATTGCAAGGACCTCTTTCTCCCTCTCCCATTTTACAAACCTGTGCAAGACTGAGTAGAGTCTAACCTTTCCAGATATGCCAGGGATCACTTTCTCTTACTGAGGCTGGATCTACTTCTCAGTGTGAAGTCTCCTTTCTTTTTTCACTACTGTTTAAAAAATATATACTAATTACCAAGGCTCAAATCTGAGGTGTGCTACCAGTTTTTATTTTTTTTTTCAAAGACAATTTAAACAAACATAATTTGGATTAAGAACAAGGATTGGAGAAGACACAGTGTTCTACTCACGTAGAAGAGCAACCTTTCTTTCAGACAGTAGCTATACAGAAAGAAAAATGTGTGATCATACAAAGCTGAACAGGCTGCCTAAACTCTGCCATTTTCTAAGTTTTGAGTGATTGGTACTGAAACCCTGCCACCATTATTTCAGTGCAGTTTCTATTCCAATTTATATGCGTCACAATATCCATTTGTTATAGGAACACTTTACAACTCTCATGCAAAGGGGTTAAATTATATGAAAAGGCAAAAATATTGAATAGCCTAAACCACTTTCTGTCTTCTGTGAACATGGGCTTTCACCAGCATTTTAATGAGGAAAAATAAGATAAAGCAATACAATTCCTCATTCATCTGTAAGCACTTCAGCACCAGAAAGATAGAAGTAAATTGAAGGGAATTCAGACAAAGACAGATGATTAAAGGTCTGAGGGGACTAACTTTTGAGCAAAGATTAAAGGAAGAGAATAATAATAACATACACTTTCATACTTCCTTTCACCTCAAAGCAAGACAAACTTTAAGAACCATATAGTCTTGGCTGAGCAAATTGCACGAGGCCTCAAAGAGAAGCAAACCAGGAGGGTTGAACTGCAGACACCCATAAACGAGCACTCCGGGCGCGTCCATCCCTTTGTGATCAATAACCCACTCACAGTGGCTTCAGAATCACCAGTGGGCTCTGGGACAAGGTTACTCCTTTTTAAAGAGGCCTCTTTGCTGGGAAGGGCAAATGCAGTCACCTGAGCAAATCTGGATTCCCTGGTGTGCTCGGAATGAGGCAGGAGCCTCTCTCCTTTATCCAAGATACTTGCTAGTGTGATTTCAAGTCAGAAAGAAATGCAGTCAGGGTTTGCTCGCTCCCTACTACTGACCCATCTTCAACTCTGTAAATCAGCATAAGCCAGCCCGTAGCCCCAAGGCTGGGTGATGTATATGAGATAGTTTTGGCATCACAGAGAAGTGCTATCAGGTACCAAATGCATCTCAGTACTTTCACGCACATTCAGAAATGTAGCTAGGAAGGTACATGCGTTCCAGTGCGCCGAGCAGCTGGGACCACCCCAGGATATCTCTTTAACACCAGCTGACCTGTAGTTGCACTTTGCATCAACCTAATGGATGCGAAGAATTACAAAAAGAGATTATTAAAAGGTGGGTTTTCCAAATAGTGTGATGCAAATTGCAGAGAGGTTGAACTTGAGCTGGTACAGATTTGCAATGCAGCTATACAGTAAGAATATATTTTCAGGGTATCAAGCTCAGGATTCAGAAGAGAGGAGGCATAAAGAGAACCAGAGCATAAGTGGAGAGAAAAGTCTCTTGTGCCTTTTTGCATTTAAAAAAAAAAAAAAGGGACAAAGAGGAAAGTATGTATTCCAGTAACAAACAAGCTGATGCCAGGCAATCTGATACCATCTATATTTTATAGAACACAAACAATTAAGCTTAAAAGGATAATCTTGTATATCGCTTAGCCTGAAGTTGTACTGCATGTGTCAGCAAATGCTGCTTCCCCAGTGAGTTGACAATGCACATGACCACTTGTGGGAGAGCAGTGCAAACTATTCCACGCACTAAACCCTACCCAAATTTCATTGACCTTGCAGACATCATCCACCACAGAATGTTTTGATGTCCAGGAATAAAGCACACTGCATTGGCGACTGTTTCAAGAGCTGTTGTCTTCATCTGTGCTTCACAATGAGAGAGGATTTCCTTGTGACATACATCTTGCTACCACTTCTCTTTTCTTTGTCTTGAGACCATTCAGAAATGGCACCAACATTATGTTGTAATGTCATTAACAACATAGAACTCCATTACCCAAGAAGTGAGTTCTCTCATATTCTTATCAATCCAAACTGGGAATTGAAACAAATATTCTGCAGGATAAAATGAAAAGCGTGGGGTTTTTCTCCTCCTTCTAGAGGTCCTTAGCCATGGAATTAATTTTTCCTATGTTGTGCCAGCGCCCTGACGTGCTTTGCAGTATCTCCCATCTGTTTCTCCAGGGCATTCAGGGACAAGGTGGAATGGGAGTCTAAGGAAACACACAAACACAAGCTGTTTCCTTTCCAGGAGATTTGGGGCAGTCCTTTTGCCTATGTGTAGGATAGTGTCTGATATGTACCTTTTAATGTTATGTAACCCAGCACAAATGGCTACTGTCTGGCAGAGCACTGTGAATCCAAATAAAGCCAATTGTTACAAGCTCTTGCTGCAAGTCCTTTTTTTAACTAGAGGAACGTTACAGCATACGTCTAAATAGCATCATTTATATCCCGGGGAGTAGATTATCCTGGGTCAGGTTCAGCCATCTGGCCTGAATTCTTAGGAGTAAGGAGGATTGTGCAGGATGTTGTTCAAGAAGGAAAACTGATTCACACAGTAGAAGTAGCGGGGAAGTGATCAGAGATTGTACCAGCCTGCTAGTAAAGGGATTTAAGGGCCCAGCCCAAAGAAGCAGTCCAAAAAGATGTTGAATAACATTCTTCACCAAATGCAACTATGTTTTGTGGGGCTTTTTCCAAGTAAAATGTTTCCATACTAAGAAAATAGCCCTGATAAGAGAGAGAAAATCAAACGTAAGAGAAGAAAAAACCTTAACTTGAAATTGGGTGGATTTTCTACTAAAGCAGGAATATGGCACAGACCCTTAGGTGAGAAAAGGCAGATCTCCAGTTACCAAGCTGGTACGTAGATTTATTAGCATGGTGAGCTCAAACCTGCCCCCATTACCATCCCCCAGCGCAGTAGGAGTCAAAAATGTCTTTCCCATTTCAGCTGTATCTTACCCCCAGAGCTCTACACAGCCTTGGGTCGGCCACTGATAAAGGTAGTGTGAGATTCAACAACAAAAGAAAAGCTCAAGGCTTTTTTTTTTTTTTTTTGCAATTGGCAGTGGTAACACCAAGATGTGCCAAGCCAAAATGAAACTTAGAAGCCCTATGGCAAGGTTTTCAAATACAAGCTTTTGGTGCATGAGAAACATGCCAACACAACAGCAAGATTTACTGCAGAAGAAGACAACTGTATTTCTGTATTTCGTGCAGGCAGTGAAATGGTGCAGCGGAAGCCGGGGAAGCAGTCTTCTGCCAAATGCCTACAGTTGATAAATGTTCCTAAATCTATTAAAAGCAGCACACTCTGGTAGAACATGTACCAAAGTAGGCAGTAAGAAATACTGTTTCTGTTATTAACCTGTCTTGATGCCTGAGCTTCAGCAAATCCCTTCTATTTGGTCAAGATAATTTTTTGAGGTCCAGCCTGAATTATCTAACAATCCTCTATGGTCCTTTACACATTTAGATTATAAGCTGTTTGTGGTAGGAACCATTATTAAGCAGGTACATGTCTGCACAAAATTGTATATTTTTATTAAAAAAAAATCTCTGAAACTTTCTATGTGCTGTAATAAGTAACTAAATAGTTAATAATTAATGACTTTTGCAATAGTTATTTAGATGTATTGAGAAAAAGCATATTTTTGAGTACTTCTAGCTTTGCTGTACAATAGTATCATGATTGGGGTTTTTTGTAATATTTCCAAAATACAATCAGAGCTCTCTCAAACTTCTCAGCTAGGAATATCTGCCTCAAAGGCAGTTGTCCAAAATCCAAGCAGAATAAAATATTCAACACGGGTTGCTATGCACAGAGAAGACAAAATAATAGTCCTTCTCTATGTGAGTGATGTTTATGCTTAACAAAAGCAGTGTCAGACATTAAAGTCAGTATTTAAGCCTGTTCAATGACAATATTGAGAGTATTACTACAGTTTTGCCTATATATTCTAACCTCTTATTCATAGATAAGCATCACAGTCTGGATTTGAGCAGCAAACCCAAATCCTGCGGTGAGGTTTCTTTTTAAAGATGTTGGACAGGGGCTGCAGATCAATGCACGATCTGTGAGAGTCAGAGCAGGATCACCAGCACACATCGGCTGCTTTGCAGCTCCACACAACCAGGCAGATAATTGAACCTGTCCCAGGATTTTTTTTCCGATAGAAAACTATGTAAACAGAGAGTGCTGTTAGTTTTGCTAAGTGTTCAAAAGCGGCAGCTGAGGAAGCACTAAGAGGCCAAGGCAAGGTTTCCTGTGCTTCAGAAAAGACCTTTTCATAAAATGACGGTTTCATTTGAAAAATGATGGTTTGTATAAAGTTCTTTTCTACAAGCTTAAATACAAGCCATCAGCTTTTATTCAGCGCTATGTATCGCTCAGCATGTAGCAGCCAGAGACTGTGAAAGTTATTTACGGACAACAATAACATATACCTTTGGGAAGAGGCTTTATTCATTGTGTGGAGAGTTCGCTGCAAAGCTGTTACTGGAGAGACTTTCCCCTGTTTCTGCACAGCAGTTAACAGTTATTACTGTGCATTTCTGATCCCGTCAGAGCATCACGCAGCCCCACCGTGGGTCACCGAAGTTATGAACAGACTTTCATCGGAATGGTTCCAAAATGCACTTAAACAATTGTAATAGAATCTTAGGATGGTTTGAGTTGGAAGGGACCTTAAAGATCATTTAGTTCCAACCGCCTTGCCATGGGCAGGGACACCTCCCACCAGACCAGGTTGCTCAAAGCCCCATCCAGCCTGGCCTTGAACACTTCCAGGGAGGGGGCTGCCACAATTTCCCTGGGCAACCTGTTCCAGTGTATCACCACCCTCACAGTAAATAATTCCTTTCTAATATAAGTCTATCCTCTTTCAGTCTGAAACTGTTACCCCTTGTCCTATCACTACGCTCCCTGATAAAGAGTCCTTCCCCTTCTTTCCTGATGATTTCCTGATAAAACCTTGAGACAAGACAGCACCTGACATCACTGCATGTCCTGACCTAGAGAAATGAACACATACTGCCACAGTAATGACTAAAAGTTGAATCCTGTGGTTCATATTAAAAAGGCATCATTCTGAGCAATACTTTGATGCAGCCCAGGATGTGATTGGCTTTCTGGGCTGCGAGCACACATTGCTGGCTTATATTCATTTTTTCACTTACCAATCCCTCCAAGTCCTTGTCCACAGGGTGGTTCTCAATCCACTCATCATCCAGCCTGTTTTTGTCATTGGCATTGCCCCAACCCAGGTGCAGGACCCTGCACTTAGTAGTGTTGAATTTCATGCCTGTCAAAGTCCCTCTGGGTGGAATCCCTCCTCTGAATAGAGCGTTCAATACCAGAAAACTGTTCAGTTATATCATTTCTTTATTGTTTGACATTTTTTTTTTGTGCTCATTTCCTCAACGTATGATTTCCTTAAATAGGAATAAATATGAAAATTTGTCAAAATTTAACTGTAAAATATGATATCACAATGGCAGGTATTTTTTCATGTCTGAGGCAAGAGTAATAGGGAAAAAAAAATCAGATTATGTATTTCCTCACCTGTTTTTAATCTTGGAAAGGAACTAGCTGCAAAGGCAATTTCTCCCAGAATATGAAGGGAAATACCATATATCAGACTAGAACCAGAAAAGGCTGCATCATTCTATAATCCTTCCTAAGTCAGATTAGTTTTATATAGGTTTTTCCAATGCTGCTGTGCATAAATATGTTGGGGGTAGGTATTGTAAATGGAAGATCTAGTACTCAGAGCACATGTCTTTGAGATAGCTGCAGATATGCAGCAGCCCAGCCAGGGGCCACCCCATCAGATACCTTCCAGCAGTACCCAGTTTACTGAAAGTCTAAAAATCAGAAAGATCTTCCTGTTCCCCTCAGGTGTTTTACTCCAATGTCCAAGGCATCACAAGCCACTGTGGCTCTGCAGAGGCAAAGGGATCATGTTATGGTCTTTAACCAGGTGTGCGATCCCCACGTGCCAGTCCAAGTTGGCAGCACTGGCCAGTGTCTTCACACACCACATGTACCAGCGGTTCCTCCAGAGAGAACTGAAGCAGCCTTAAGGCAAGCGCAGAAATCCAGGGGGGATTTAAGAATGGAGTGATTAAGTCATCTCAGAATTAATCATAACTGTTCACAGGTTCAACTCACTGACTGTCATCCCTTCTATGCATTCCCTAAGTTCTTCATTTGTTCTGGTGAAAGCAGTTTCTTCTTAAGAAGAACGAATTGCATCATCTTCTGAACAGGAAAAGAGCATGATGTGTGTATATATATATGTGTGTATATATATATACGTCCCACATATATATGAGACGTGGCCATTGTCAGAAAAAAAGAGATTAGTTTGCCATTGCAGGAGAGTGTTCAGACACACAGCAATGCAGTACCAGCACGTCCCTCTCTATCATGAAGAAGCACCATGGCTCCAATGCAGGAATGAAGTGCCGATTGCTTGGCAGGAACCTGAGAGGCTTTTTCACATCAAACAGTTTAAAATACAGCTGATGAAAAGGCCTTCAAAATTGCACTGGGAGGACCTTCCTGGCACAGTGCCCTACCTGCCCTCCAAGGAGAGGAGAAGGCCAGGAAGGGAGCAGCTTCTGTAATGCATATCATTCACCACGTATATCCCAAAGATTTGATCCTTTGAAAAGTACCAGCATGTTTTGCTTTCCAGTACTTGCGGTCACATGGCAAAATGCAACGTTGCTGTTAGAGCACACCTGATAACAAGATCAGCACAGGAACATCTGCATCAGCTTCTTTACACTGTGAATTTCTGCCTTAACATCTACCATGGATTATTAACAACATCGTTCCTCCTTTCCCCAAACTGCTTTGAAACTCAATACTATACAGAAGCTGTTATTGTGAAGCACATACTTGCACAGGGCTTGTGCTTCAGGGCATGTTGCATTTTTCCCAACTGCTTCCAAAGGAAAGTCAGTTGTATCATTGATGCTGCCCATGCTGAGAATAGCTGGATACACAGTATGTCGTGATGAACTGATGTGACCTCCAAGCACAAGAAATGTCTCATGCTGGTCTCATGCCTTTCCCAGCATTTTCCATCTTTCCTCACGTTGAGTTTGCTACTGAGTGGTGTGGGAATCTCAGATGCTCAGCCCTCACCTTAAGGAAATTCTGATGAGCCATACTTGAAAAATGCAGCAACGGTAAATTGGTTTATTCTTGTGTAAGGCTTCAGGGACTGGTCTATTAGGAACCACAAGAGCAAGAAATACAAATTAGACACTTTCTCAAGTTAATGTAAGACCACTTTTTAGGAAAACCCTATGGCAGTCTACGAAGAACTAGTAATAATTGCTTCCCAGCCTTTTTTTTTCAACCTACAAAGAAGCATCTTCACGCTCAGGTCCTTTTGAACATGACTTGAAAGATAAAGTTGAGACAAAGTATTACAACACAACCTTCTTTCCCTGTTCTTCCTCCTTCCAGAGCAACTCTTTACCTCTTTTAACGTCTCCACTTCAAGGTCTCACCAAGAAACATATTCCCTTCTTCATCTCTCTTACCCTTTCATCGCAAACCCCTCACAGTCTCCTTTCAGTGGAACAGTACACATCCGTTCAGCCCAAGGCCCTGCTTTTTAGCGAGGCATCACCCTCTGTACTCAATAACCAACTTTGTTCTGATACCAAAGCAGCTTCTCTAGTGCGTGGTATCATATGCCCGTCGGGTAACGTGAGGGGCACTGAGCCACGACTCCATCCTCCTTTTTGGTGAGGTGCTTTGCAACAGCAATCACACGTGACCGCAGGGCTGCAGTCTTCATCGTCATCTCCCACCCACCCTCCCGGTTGCCGCCGGTTGCCTGCCCAGGGGCCAGGCTAGGCAAGGGCAACGAGCACACCGCAGGACCGTGTCCATGCAGTGGGCAAGCACAGAGCATCACGTAAGCTACAGGGGATGGGGGTTGGCTGTGTGAAGATCCATGCCTGAAAGTCAAGAGGATTGCTTCTTACCGGCCAGCTATATTTATTTCTGCAGATATCAAGTATTTCAATGTTTGCAGTTAAAAGAAAGCATGCGAAGAATAGATGGAGAAACAATAAAGTTCCAAATAATTCTAAACCAACCTATTCCTTTCATATGTGCCTAAGCTGCAGAAAAAGCAAGCACATATTTCGAAAACTGGGTTAACTGTATTCCTCGTCTCACTTCAGCCGCCTCTTTCTTCCCCTTCATTTTACTAGTGGGAAGTGTAATGTAAGTGGTAAAAACAGGGAAATGAGAACTTCAGGCTGCAGATTCTATTTGCAGTTTTTCCACTGACTTGCTGCGTGACCTCAGGCAAATCAATCTCTTTGCACTTCAGCTTAACCTTCTGTAAAATTGAGATACAAATGTTTTGACTTACCCATAGGCTCACAGTGGGGTGTTGCACAGCTTAGTTAATTAATGTTTGTTAAATACTTTGAATTAATGTTTCTATACAAGTTTAAATTATTAAATTATATTAAACACGGGTTGTACTTTTATAAACTCTGGCTTATGACCCTTGAACATAATTGCCACAATGTCTAGTGCAATCCCTGAGATTGCTGCTCATGTAATAAATTATACTTTAAATGAACCCTTTCACTGAAGTGACTGTGACTTTAGTTGTCTACCCTTAACGTTTACAGTCATTGCACTAATTGGTCTAACCTTGTATCTGCCACAAGGTAGGACAAAATAATTTTGCAGACTTTTTTCACTGATTCTTCAAGGGAAGAAATTTTGTGATGTATCCTGAAGAGGTCTTCTCTGTCTGCTAAAGCTTACTTTAGGCATCAGGATGGCAGAAGGAAATGTTTTACAAAAAAATTATGCTCCCAGATTCACCATTTTTTATATCAAGTTTGATCTCTAGCATGAGGAGATTAATGTTATGAGCACAGTACTGTGCTTATTAACAAAATATAAATTTTCAAGAGAAATTATTTGTGAAGTTTTACTACAGCATCTTTAAAAACGTCTGGCAGCAAAATGCAAGGAAGCAGAAAGGGCTATGCTAATTAAGAGGCACTATATAAATGTTAATGAAGAAAGTGACCCACAGCCCATAAATTAACATGTCATGCCCCAGGGTCTTATCACAGAAAACAAAGAAAAAAATTATTACATCTCCATATAATGGTGGGCTGCCAGCAGAGGAAGAACCCCCCTTAACTTAAGGTATAGCAGGAAATCAGAGCTGGCTTCAGAGATGACAAACAAGGTTGTTGTCAACATCCTGACTTTAAAACAGCTGGAAAGTTAAATATAGGTTGCAAACTTTAGGGATTCCTATCAAGCCTTTCTATAAATTGGGATGTGTTCTGGAGATGAAGTTTTTCACATCTGCTGCAAAGCCTGGGCTGGGTGTCTTTGATGCTGGCAACTGGAGCAGCAGAGGTAGGACCCAGGACTTACAGAATGCTGAGCCTTGCTGGAGATGCAGAATGCTGGGCAGGCATCTAAGACGACATGAGACTCTTGACCTACATGGAGGCTAGAGGGTGAACCAGCTGTCTCTGGGAACACAGACACTCCAGTTGCTCCACCAACTGCCTTGACTAACGCAGGCAAATCAGAGCTTAAGTCAGTCCGGCAGTTCAACTGTCTAGGAGGTATCATTTCCTCGGATGGAAAGATTGACAAAGAGATAGACAACAGGTTAGCAAAGGCATACAGAGCTTTTGGAAAACTCCATAAAAGAATCTGGTGCAATAAACACCTGAAGAAAAGTACAAAGATCAGTGTCCACAGAGTCATTGTACTGTCTGCTCTTTTATATGGGTCTGAATCATGGGTCATCTACCGCCACCACCTGCGACTCCTCGAACGTTTCCATCAGCGCTGCCTCCGTACAATCCTAAACATCCACTGTACTGACGACGTGACTAATGTTACTGTCCTTGAACAGGCAGAGGTCACCAGTATTGAGGCCATGGTGCTGAGGATGCAGCTGTACTGGGCAGGGCACATCTCCAGGATGGAGGATCACGGCCTCCCTAAGGTTGTGCTCTATGGTGAACTCACCACCGGCTGCCGCAGCAGAGGAGCCCCAAGGAGGAGATACAAGGACTCTCTGAAACAATACCTGGATCTTGGTCATATTGACTACCATCAGTGGCCCACTCTGGTCTCCAATCGGGAGACGTGGAGACACACCATCCGTAACGCTGCTGCCTCCTTTGAGAACGCACGTAGAATTAGTCTCGAGGAGAAAAGACAACGCAGAAAGAACCGTGCCTCGCCAATACTGCCTAAGGAGACTTTCCGCTGTGCCTTTTGCAACCGGACTTGCCTATCCCGCATCTGCCTTTTTAGCCATCAGCGCGCTTGTAGCAAGTGTGGGTAGAGCCCTTCCCATATCTTCATTCACGAAGCCTAGCCATGATGATTCTGTGAGATAAAAGCATGGAAAATTACGAGGGCAAGGTCTAGTCATGGGGCCTAGTTTGGATTTCATTCACCTCTTTATGACGTGATGGCTTGTCATTTTAACCTGAAGGTCTGTCATAACTAATAAAAATGGGACTCACTACATGAAACCAGCCTTCAAAGGTGAGTTAGGCTAGAAGAATGGAGATGTGGAGTTGCCAGGAGGTCTGCAGGTGCTAGTCAATGCTGAAATGGTAAAGGCCGGGTGATTTCAGAAATTAGGAGGGGAGGAAAGGAGAATGAGATTATTCCTATTACCACTCCACCAGGCACAGAAAAACTTATTCTTGATGTTGTGAGAAGCTGACTTCTTCCTGTGAGACTCCGGATAATGATTCAGGCAGCAAATAATCCATAGACATATTTACAAACCCAAGATGGAACAAGTTAGACAACTGGAGAAAACTTGGAGATCTAACAAGGGATCCAGCAGCGGCTTTGGCTGCAAACAAAGCTGAAAGATGGCATTATGCCTGTATATTTAATTCACTTATAATTTCTCTTACTGTTCTGCATTGCAAACCAAGTAGCTGCACAGTGGTAGGAAAGAGCATGCCAGGTGGTTATGGGCTGAGAATTACCATTTTGTATATATTATCTACTTACAAATGCAACGTTAATTAAGGTTCAGACACAGCAACTGACAAATAGTGGTCTGCAAGTGTACAAGCTCTTCCGAGTAATGAGAATTTCTTGCACAAAGTAAAAATGTTGTGTTCAATATGGAAATCTGGGACTCCGCTCAATGAACGCATGCGGAGCACGCAGCGGTTAATTGAGAATATGTGATTAAAGTACCCACGAGCCACCAGCATGTGGGGACACCTAATGGACATTACGGAAAGCAGTGTGTTGTGTTGGACTACTATTCTCAGCGGTTTGTTTCCCAAAAAAAGCAGCAGCTGAAAGCTGATGCTGGTGAGCCGAATGCCGAACAACATAATCCCAGCCATTAAGTCATAGGAACAAGCTCGACTGATCAATCAGCAAAATCCACATGGCTGCTCAGGAGCCTTGACTGACGTGACAGAAAAGCCGAGTAGCTGTAAAGCAATTTTCTGAGCCTGAAGACCGTGCATACAAAGTCCAGCACAAAACCGGGAAGAAAATACGTATGAACCAGTAAAACAGAGAGGTTCAAGAGGCTGCCAACTCCATTCGCTTACCTACAAGGACTAAATCCCATCCTGCTGCCCCAAGAGCATTCATTAGAAGGTATGAACCTCTGGGGAAAAGCTAGGAGGTCGTTCTTGCGGGCTGTAACCATTTCATCTATACCAGCAATCCCCACATGCACAGGTCAGAGACCTGAGAAATTTTGACACAGAGGCCAAACTGGAGAGATTGCTCTGTTATGACAAAAAATGGGACTTCTGATGCTCGTAAAGAACCACACTTTGGCCTCCTACAAATATTAGTAGGGTTATCTTGCTGGTGAAAGAGTCAAGAGCAGTGGGAGATGAAGCTGCCTGCCCACAGCCACGACCAAGCTCCATCTGCTGAACGATTAATGAAGTGGTGGCTTTACCCTGCTAAGAGAAGGGAATAGATTGTGGTCTTTAATGATAAGAAGTTTAAAACTGATAAACAGAAGGGGGGAGAGGGGGGAGTGGTTTAAAGAAATCGTAACACAACCTGGGCCCCTGCTTCCACAGTATATTTCTGAACTACTCCACCTGAGATAGCCATAATAAATAATACGAATAACAGAAACTTTTGTATTTGATTGACATGATTTTATCTTAGGGCTTGGTTATAACGGGTATTTGTGCACGTGAGCAATATAATCAGCCCGAACTAATTTTTATGAGATTAAATCCTTATGAAGTTTCCTACTAGCTGAAGCAAACTACCCTATGGCTTTAGGCAAAAATTTTAAGATTATGGGAGCTCCTTCAAACTATATTCAGTATTCATGTGAAGGGCTCATGATGCTTAACCTTATAAAAATAGATAAGTAAATCCTGTTTTGTTCTTTGCTCAGAATCTTGTTTCTTTCTGAGGAAACCCATCATGTTGGGTATCTATATCGGTGAGACAGTGGTAACAGGGTGAAACCACGGTGAATCTTTATATTATGCCCTCAGGCTAACACACGCAGAACTGCATTTTTATGCATGAGGGATGCAGCTAACCCTATCACTTGTGAAAGGGTTGCGAAGCTGTTCTACTTAGATCAAAAATAAAAGTAAATAGTCTATAGTACTATGCATATTCAGCGTGGAAGAATTCATCTATAGATGAGCCAGAGAGAAAAAATTAAGCACTCACAATGGATTGAAGGAAATTGGGCAGAAAGCGGTTGTAACCGAGTATGGGAATGGCAATTATTTTATTAACGTGAGATTCTGCTTTTCCAAGCCAAACTTGAAGTGTCACTGCTACAGCAGTAGCCACATAAACCCAAGAATCTTTGGCACAGAGCTAAGACAGAATTAAAACAAGCACTAGCAAAAACCGCAAAGTCAACTGAGGGAATGAGTGGTCACTTCTCTCCCCTTGGTGTTCATACTGCAGATCTGCATTTATTTCATGCGTGCCTTGATCATGCATAGAACAGGCAAAGAATGTGGCCTTTCAGTGACCTGTCCAGGACTGGGGAAAAGTGTTTATTTTTTTTAAAAAAAAAGGGAACATGCAGTGACACTTCATTTCCTTCCTTAGTGATTATTTAATACTTGTTTCAAAATCTGCAAAAATCCTGGTGATATCATGCCTTTAATATTGCAGATCATGTTCATTATTAATAAGTTGCTTCTAGAATAATGTGATCTAAAAGACAAGCTGTCAAAAATCTTTGTTAAATGTAAACTGACAGCACTGGAAACATGCTCAGCTGAAAAATAGCAAAGTTTATGTACAAGATATTATTAACAGTTCATGATCTTTCATATACACTGCTCATTTATTAGAACCTATGGCTTGAAAATTGCCGTCAGTTCATGTTTAAAAAGAGATTTTTCTTTAGCAGCTTTTTCTAAATGTCGTGTCAGTGATTGTCCATAACTCAAACAGCACTCTGCCATGCAATGGAAGCATTCAACAAGACAATTCAACCTCACATGATACTGTTTTGTTAAGAAATACCTGTAAAAAGTTCTCACTCTCCCCAAAGCCAACAGAAGCAAATCTTCTTGATGGATGGACCACTTGGTGGATAAAGAATTGGCTAGAAGGTCGCACTCAAAGAGTTTTGGTCAATGGTTCAGTGTCCACGTGGAGACCAGTGACAAGTGAAGTTCCTCAGGGGTCTATTTTGGGTCCAGTGCTGTTCAGTGTCTTTGTCAGCGACACGGATGACGGCATTGAGTGCACTCTCAGCAAGTTTGCCGACAACACCAAGCTGTGTGGTGCCGTGGACTCACTTGAGGGAAGAGGTGCCATCCAGAGGGACCTCGATAGGCTTGAGAAATGGGCCAGTGCAAACTGCATGAGCTTCAACAAGTCCAAGTGCAAGGTCCTTCACCTGGGTCGGGCCAATCCTAGACACAAACTGGGCACAGAGTGGATTGAGAGTATCCCTGAAGAGGACTTGGGCATGTTGGTAGATGAGAAGCTCAACATGAGACGGCAGTGCGCTCATGCAGCTCAGAAGGCCAACCGCATCCTGGGATGCATCAAGAGAAGTGTGGCCAGCAGATCAAGAGAGGTGATTCTCCCCATTTACTCTGCTCTTGCGAGACCCCACCTTGGATATTTTGTCCAGTTCTGGTGTCCCCACCATAAGAGGGACATGGATCTGTTGGAACAAGTTCAGAGGAGGGCCACAAAGATGATCCAGGGGCTGGAGCACATTTGCTACGAGGACAGGCTGAGGGAGCTGGGTTTGTACAGTCTTGAAAAGAAGACTTTGGGGCAACCTAACAGCTGCCTTCCAATACCTGAAGGGAACGTACAGAAAGGCTGGGGAGGGACTTTTTACAAGAGTGTCCACTGATCGGACAAGGGGAAATGGGTTTAAGTTAAAGGAGAATAGATTTAGATTGGATTTTAGGAAAATATTCTTCAGTCCAAAGGTGGTAAGACTCTGGAATAAATTGTCCAGAGATGTTGTGGATGTCCCCTCCCTGGAGGTGTTCAAGGCCAGGTTGGATGAGGTCTTGAGTAACCTGGTCTAGTTGAGAAGTGTCCCTGCCCATGGCAGAGAGGTTGGATTAGATGATCTCCAAGGTCCCTTCCAGCCTAGGCCATTCTATGATTCTATAATTCATTCTGTGATTCTTTGGTTTTTTGCAAACACACACCCTAATTAAGAGTCCTAGGCTCTTTGAGTGTTTTTTCCATTTCAGTTTGGTGAACGTATTCATCTTTAATGAGTCTAAAACCAGACATCTGAAAGAGAGTTTTACAGATGCTTCCAAAATATTTTCCCAAAGAGAGACCACAAATATACCCTCTGAGAGCCAATCACAGAGTTAACTGTCCGGAAATTGGAAATTCGTCATCACTGTAATGTTTTCTTACCACAAACGACACCAAAATCCTGAGTGCCAGAATAACGGTGAGAGTAGGAGAAAATCAAAATGTAAAGAAACAAAATGTAATTTTTGGCTTCTCTGCTGTCGTCCAGGTGGGATGTCTCTTTGGCAGGATGGTAGGAACCATAAAGCAGATAAGCTCTTTGCCAATTAACCCATGATGCTGGGAACCCAGAGGCCTGTCACATACCAACTGCCCAGGACACTATGAAATGAAAGGTAAGGATGGGCATAAGTGCATAGGTGGGTGCTGCTCAAGCTGCAAATAGTTAAAGCCAGATTCTATGCAAGCATCTGGCTCATCTGGAGCCTGTCTAATTAGCATTTTTGACAAGAAAAAACTTTCCTTCCTGAAAATTCCCAGTAAATCTGCTCTCTGTTATTGACCTCTCCTCAAAATTTTTCTCTCTGTAAGAGTAAAAGCCTCAGTCTTAGTGCTATGAACACATTTGCATAAAACCATGAATAAAAATTTAAATCAAAATATGAGTAAATAGCTTTTTTGTTGTTTCATTGTTCCGTAGTGATAATTGGACCTTTTAGTTTCTCAGTGTTAGAAATTACATCCCTGAAACACTCTAATACAAACTGATTAGTGTCTGCTATAAATCCATACATAATCCTTTTTTTCTTCTCTAGAAGCTATTTTCTCCAGTATCTATTAACTTTTTTGCTTTATTTATTCAAGATTCAGCACCTAAAAGCCTAACTCAGATTTTAAAATTTATGACACCCCCGACAGTCTGACACTGGGGGTACAGCTATGGAAACTGAAGATAGCATCTAAAACAAGTGGTGAATAAGAAAAGGAGCAGTAAAAACTGGAGCTCTCCAGAAATGCAAGAAGAAATAGAAAACTTAAAGCAAGAGTTTGGCAAGCACAGATAAGAACAGGCAGATTTTCTTCCGATTACTTCAATCACAGATGTACTAGATTTGTACATTAGCCTGTGACTGAGGCAAAGAAAATCATTTATCAGAATGTGAAGCACAGACATGAATATTGAGCTCCCGGACACAAATGAAGTTATTGAGAGAGATACATTTCATAAAAGAGCTCAGAGGAGAGAGGAAATAGTTGAATAATTTATAACAGATTTGATACTGTTGAGGAGAATGTGCAGTTTTTGAGGGCTTGTGAAATTCTTCATTCTGGAGATCAGACTGTATTTGGAATAAATGCCACAAATCAAAGGGATGAGGGAAAGCAGGAATGGGGGAAGAATGTGAGGAGTTCCTCATAGTAATTCCAGAAAAAAAGCATATTTCTAAGATTTCAGATCACAAATGAACCCAAGTGCAGGTTTTGGAAGGAGAAGAAGACAAAGTGGACAAGATCAGAAAAAGTTCTCTGAAGGAATCTGCAGACTGCAAATAGAAGGACTTTACAAAACCAATGTGGAGGAGCTGAACCAGACCAAAACCAGTCCTAAACTGCATCTCACCTTCAGAAAGACCTTCCATATTTACGAGAAATAGAAGTTAGAATGTATTAAAATGAAGCAAATTGCTGCCATGTGTACTGGGTTTGGCTGAGATGGAGTCAGTTTGCCCTATGACATCTCTCACAGGGCTGTTTTGCAGTGGTAGCTAAAAGGGTGTTGAGAAACACCCCAGTGTTTTGGCTACTGCTGGGCAGTGCTCACACAGCACCAAGGCTGTGGTTTTCCAACATCCCTCCAACAGTAGGCTGAGGGTCAGCAAGATCTTGGTGGGGGACACAGCTGAGCCAGCTGACCCAAGCTGATCAAAGGAGTTATCCATATCATATGACATCATCTTAGATATAAAAACTAAAAGGAAGAAGGAAGCGGGGGCGGGGAGCGCATTTGTTATTTGTATTTGTCCTCCAAAGCAACCACTACACATGTTGAAGCCCTGCTTCCTGGGAAGGCTGGACATCACAGAATCACAACTGAACATCATCTGCTGGATGGGAAGTAGAGAATTATGTTTTTCATAGAATCATAGAATCATTAAGGTTGGAGAAAACCTCTAAGATCATCTAGTCCAACTATCAACCCAACACTACCATGACCACTAAACTATGTCCCGAAGTTCCACGTCTATATGGTTTCCGAATACTTTCAGGGATGGTGGCTCCACCACTTGACCAGTCTTGTCCCGGTATAAGAGAAAACAACTTTGGGGTGAGGTCACACTGAAATGTGCCCTGAGGTGGCTTGTCCCTGGGTGGCAGGGTGTGTGGAAGGATTTGGACATATTCCTAGGATGGTTATTAACTCCTATAGGCTAGGATTTTACCCCTGAACAGGCAAGAAACCCTGGTAAGCTGATGTGCCACCTGATAGACAAGTGCCTTGCCTACCCCGATGAAAACCAGCAGCTTCTAGCACTGTACGGGGGCCTGGCCTCTGCCTACTGAGCCACAGTTCAGTAGTCTCAAAGGACTGTGGTTGAGGCAGGTTGAGGCAAGTTTCGTCTGAGGACACCATGGTTGAGAGAGGGACCCAAGCAACAACAATACCTACAGTAATTGCCCCAGTAGTGAAGAAGAGCCAGTGGACAAAAAGGTCAACGGGTCTATAGCATCAGAGAGGAGGAAGAACAGGAAGAGTTTGGTCAAGAAGCTGGTCCTTCAACTAGGAAACTGGAAGAAGTGAAAGAAATCAAATGAGAAGCAGAAACTATAGAACTGCTCAACAGGCACTTGCATCCAATGCCCACGGTGAGTTTTTACTGATTATTTGACTATGGCTGGACAGCTTAATGTGGTATGTGAAGTTCCAGGAAACCGTCTGAAGAGAAAACATACTTGCACTGAATACAGACAAGTAACCACAGATAATGCTGCGGAGAAAGGCTTCTGCATGCAGGTTTATATGAGATTGACATAAGGATAAAGGAAAATCTCTAAAAGATAAGGTTTATAATTGTTTCAGGGGAAGAGGATATCGATTTAAGGTCTGAAAATATGGCAAATGCTCAGGCTCATTATGAGAGCTTATGCTGTAGGACAGAAGCCTATTAAAGTAGAAAAAATCAATTCTATGATGTCTTTAATGGCATTGGAAAGCCGTCAACAAAGTATAAGATAAGGATGACAAAATTCAATTGTCCTGTCAGAAGCGTTCCTCGAAATGCCCCTCCAGTGCTCAGAAACAAATGTCGAAAAGTGGAACAAACATCCAAGTCTGATGTATGCATGTACATGTTGTCAAGAAAACTTTCCTATTGCAGGTGTTTTTGTCTGCCAGTACTACAAGATGAGCAGAGACTTTCCAAAAATAATACCAGATATTGACACCTTATTTGATCACTTATAACTCAAATCCCTTTAGTAATGTTGAAAGAAATTCATGCAGGAGGTACTACTTTATCCAGTAATATTAGATTTATGTGAAACTTGAAAAAAAAAGGAAAACAATCATGAAATACATTCCATTATCATAATTCAAGATATTCCAAATATATGTCAATATTAAGATGTTTGTCCATGCCAGAAATATTCATGCACTGATTTGGAGTGACTATTCCCACTATATAGAAACCTCACTATTAGAAAATACAAAAATGTAATCTCTAGAATTTGCTGATGCACATAAGCATGTAAGAGACTTTATATATAAAATCCTGGACCTAGCATACCAGATATGCTCATCATAAATAATGGGTCACAATTTGATTGTTCTGAGTTTAAATGCTTTGCACAGATTTTAAATACGTTATCTTGAATCCAAATAATGCACAATCTAACTTTTTTTTTGTAGAAAAAGCTACCAAAATTGTTTAGAGGACGATTTAAAAAAAAAAAGCCACCTGTGGATAAAACTTTAGATTTCCACCAGACATGCTTAAGTTAAAATGCAGTGTCTTTGGTTCAGGGCCTCAGAAGTACTAACCATGTTACAGAGACAGGCCCAGAGACCCAGCAGTTTGCTCAGAAGAATATTCCTAAACCAGGCAGAGTTAGAACTGAAATTCAGGTGTTCTTGTTTAAGTTCTTGTCTTCATATCCCGCTTCTCAGAGATGGAAAATATATATCAAGTAAGTTCTTTAATTATTTAAACTATTTTTTTCTGAGCTTAATAATTGGTTAAATAGAGTAGTAAGTGAATTCATCACACTGAAAGTTTGAGATCATTGTTTGTTTGTCTCTGTTTATCAGGAGAAGAGGGTATTCTGTCACCCAGCCAAAAATAATACATAATTTACATATACTTCAAATCTGCTTTATTAATTTATACCTCAGGAGAATAAATCTTGCCACTCAATTAGAGCAGCTTCACAGAACCTTAAGGACTTCTTCTTTAATCATTTACAGGGACTACAACACAATAGCAGATCACCAACCTGCAAGTCCAGCCCCAACTCTGCAGGATCTGACCATGAGCAGTCAGAGACTTATTAGTGAGAAGCATAAGAATTTCTTGATGGGCAGATGGGACAGAGCCTGTACCCATCCTTGTCCCTGTTGGCAGTAAGCTCAAGCAACAAGACATGAAATTTCAGATCCTTTCCCTCAGTAATTGCTTTGGATATTTTTGATGCACACAAAAAACGTGCAATCCCCTTTTTTGTTTAGTTTATTTGGCTTGGATTTCTTACTGTGGCCACTTTCCATCATGAAAATAAAATAAAAAAGCTTCCATAGTTTCACAATTTTCAATTCTTAATTATGTAAAATAGCCTTTTTCATGCCAAAAGGAAAAAAAGAATACATCTACTTTCTGATGGATTTGTATCCTTTTATCCATTTCACTCTTATTTGTCTCTTTTCTAAATGAAAAATATTAATTCATTCAATCTTTTTTCATATCAGAATGTTCCAACTCATTCAACTCCACCATACTCCTTGAGCTCTGATCTCTCTTTTTGGCAATAAAATGGTCAGCACCCAACAGTATTAAAATAGGCATCACCAACTGATTTATGTAAAAGGCTTTATATAAACCTTCGCGTTGTTTACCATCCCATTCCTTAGGAATTCTCTCATCCTGTCAACTTTTCTTATTACAAACACGCATGGAGCAAAAATCCTCATTGTACCTTCTACAATGATGCCATGTCCCTGTCTATTAAAGATATACCAATTATGACATTTGTTTTATTGTGACATAGATTCTATTATTTGGGTTCATTACATAGATTCAGAATACCAAGGTTCAGCTGAAATACTCCCCAGACAAGGGAAAATTAGCTGTCAGCAAGGGACCTTATAAAGACTAGAAGCAAATAAAATTACCAAGAGAATAGGGAATATATGGGAAGAAAATAAGAAGAAAGCAAGACAATAGATTGGCAAAGTGAAACTTGAAGCATTTCTTAAACTCTGTCTTTACATTTGCAATAAAGGACTAAACAGATCGCAAATTTGGATTCTCTCTCAACATATATGTAAATGTATTTCACTTTTAGACCACTGTTTCATGCCTATTCCAGTTTAATAAGAGGACACCTACTCATCATCACCTCTTGGCTATTGGAGATCTCCATAGCAGGGGTGGAGAAATCCACCAACCCAAAACACTGCGAGAAAATAGATATATATGCCAAGGACATTTCTATTTCTGGTCACTGCTCCTGCTGGCAATCCAATTAGCAGAACCAAGCATTGATACAATCAAAATTCATTTTATGCATGTGATATCCAAAAAAAAAACCCTAAGAAATTGTGCCAAACTCATTTAAACAACGGTTAGGTAAATTTCGATCTGTATTGATGGTTTATGTTCAGCTACTGAGTTTAATGAAAACAATTGCAAATTTCTAACTGAGCCTTTTCCTGAGATGTTTGTAAAGTTATTATGACAAAAACTATGTGGCTTCAGGCATAAATTTAACTTTATGCATGTGGAGACAAACGTATCAATCTCAATTTTAAGCTAAGCACAATGGTACATCCCTGCAGAACTGGGTCAAAATTTGAAACTCCCATTGTGTTCAAAAAATATACTTTGTAACATCCTGAAAAAGGGCATTAGCCTGATAATTTATACCACAAATAAAGAAAAAACCCTAGCAAATGCACTGAAGAGAGCTCATAAATATTAATTTGATATTTCTAGCAACACAAATAAATAAAAGGTATAAAATCAAGCATTTACAATAACAGGAGATGCTTGTATGTTCTCTATCTTATACATTGTGGGTTTAGTTAGTGTTTTTCCATCGTTCATATTTCCAAACCAATTTGCTTTCCAAAATATGCATTACTGGGAACCTCAGTATGAATTTCAATTTTTTTTTCACTTCAAAAAGGTAGATGAGAGAAGTGGATAGGGAACCTGTCTGTTTACTTGCCATTTGAAATGCAGATAGAAGTCATGCAGTTGTAGATAAAAAGAGTCCCTCCTTATCATACCAAGTAAGAGTGGTTAATTGTGATGCATCATGAAGCATATGCATTGTCAAGAAACAGACACATTAATCTTGGGAAATGTCATCAGGCAGATCAAGACACACCGGTCAATATAACCCAAACGGCTTTGTCACTCTGAAGAATGAAAAAAAAATTAAAAAATGACTAAACTTTAAAAAAGCAGGAGGACTTATAGTTCAGTCTCAATAGCATTTTCCTTTAAGCTCAAAATTTAGACTCTTTCCCACTGACTTCAGTCAGAATTCATGTGCTATATTCCTATATCAATTTCAGATTTCTCCCTCTAATTCCCTTGCTCAAAGAACCTCATCAAGGCCTCCGTCCTTCTTTTACACCCTCTGTAAAACCATTTCCCTCTGAAAGTCTGTTTTGTTTAGAAATATGACATACTGACATTCAGCCTCAGACCTACGATCAATGCCTTTACAAGACACTCGCAGCTATGGCACCCACCAGTGTGTGGTTGGATGAATGCTCTGAGTGCACCATGAAGCTGAGGGCATCTGCCATGAAATGAGGCTGTGCTGCAAGATTCTCTTGGACAGAATCATTACTGCCTAGAGCTACTTAAGGGAAAAAAATGATTTGAATTATATCTAAGGAAAAAAAAAAACAAGCTTTTTATATTTATTATATCTTTCTACAAGGAATGTAAAAGGATTCTGGTCCTGCAATAAACTTTTTGAGGTGCATGTCATCTGTCTGCCTCATGTTTGTGCTCTTCTGCTTGCTTGGGACATCTACAAACTTGCTGAAAAGAATCTTAGTTTTGAAGTTGCACAGAGTGTCCCCAGTGCTCAGGTCCTGTTCTCCCACATCTGGAGGACAAGCAGATTAAGGCACTTGTAAAAACCACCTTTGCAGGAACCTTGTAGGTAATTTGCCGAAGCCACAAAGACTTGTTCATTGCTGTAGAAACCCTATTTTTTATCTCTAGTTAGCTCAGGTCCAACAGAAACCATGGTAAACAGTAACCAAAAAAAGGATACTGGTTACAATTAGGTGATGCCCAACTTGCTACTTCTAGGAGACATTGCATTGTCTGTTATATCGTTAATCTTATGAAGCTGAGATGAACTGAGTTGTAATGTTGGGTTGGGGTGGAGGAGGAAAGAAGAAAGACACAGTGGCACAGGCTTGAGATGGTTCCTCATCTGTGCCTAGAGCCAAGTAAAGTTTGTTTCCGTGTCCCCCAGATCACAGACTAGGGTCCTCTTGAGACGGGTGACTCAGAAAGAAGATCCCTGTTTGAAACAGAAGACATCTGAGGCTCCCAGACGGTCAGGGAATACAAGGAATATCAGTCAGCACGAAAAGGATCTGCCTTGGCACACTATCAACTTGTCAAGGTTTCTGTAAGGCATCACAGGAATAAAAGACCTCTAAAATGACATGAAAGTTGCTTTGTTGCTGTTTCAGAGAGCTCCTTCCAAATCTGAGGATAAGCAGGGGAAAGGTGATGATTTGAAGATGTAAAAACAAGAGGAAAAGAGCTGGCATCATCAGCCCATCAAAGATGGAAGCTGACATTTAAAAACGAACAAGAGATGACAAGCCATGTGGAGATGAGAGAAGAAGGTTGTTCAAAATGAGAACAAGATTATGTTGTTTAAACAGAGGCAGAGGAACTAACAGAACAATGCAGGAAGGAGGGGATGTTGTCAATGCACTGGGGTAGGAAAATGTCTGTGTGTGAACTTTGAATTAATCTAAATGGAAGAAAGCTGAAAAAAAAAAAGAATCTTGCAGTAACTGAGATACCACGTGATAAGACTCTTAACTATGTTGCACTTACAAAAAGACCATATCCTTAAAAGAAGGTATGCAGAAGGATTTGCAAGATCCAACCAAACTAGATATAGGAAAGCTCACTTTCTTATCTTTTCCCTCAAAAAGAGACCAAAGGAGACAGTAATGGAAAATATTAACAATAGCCCTGTGCTGGTTGTGGCTTGAATTGATATCTAGATGTCAGTCAGACCTGTCAGAAAAGCAATCCCAGACCACTGTTTGGGCAGAATAAAAACGACCAGGAGTAGGCAGGCAAGTCCATGACCCATCAACATAGACATGATAACACAAATTTGTATTTGTCCATAACAATACCAAAGAGAAAAGGAGATCAAAGGCAGGTCTTTGTGCAATCCTCACAGAAAGCTGGAAGAGGGTCATAAGATGACAAAATGTGATTCAAAAGACTTTAGAGTCACCAAAGGGGAAGAAAACCCTGGGAGAAGGGTATGGTCAATGGTATCAAGAGCAGCTGAAGGTTAATGAGGGCATAGGCACATTACACAGCTTGGTAAGAGCCACTGCAGACTTTGTTGAAGGCAGGTAAGGAATGCCAGCTGGAGTGAAGAAAGTCTAAATCAGAATCAGAAGAGAAAGTTTTATTTTAAGACAGAATCTCTCACTTCATCTGTTCTGTATTCTTTCATATTTCTGGCTTCATGCACTTAGAATTTTCTACTTATATAACTCCAAAGAAGCGTGTGGATGGAGAAGAATTACTGGGGTTACAATCCTATGGCCGGATATGTTGCCATGTGTCCATTGCCACTTGTTGGGGTTGCTTATAGAAACACTGCAGTCAATGCCACCAGCCAGTGGCACTGCCACTCACCGGAAGAGCACACCACCAAGGTGAGGCTTCTCCTCACAGAAGGGAGGGTGAAAACTTACGTAATCGAACAAAGTCAGGCAAAGCAAGCTGGCAAAGTCTTCTGCTCATGCGACAGCAACTCTTGCTTTCCGCTCTGGAGCTCCCTGGTTCAATCTGCAAGGTGTCATTCACAAACAGAGGCTGTCACAGCTGCTTCTCTGTGCTGCATTGCCTCAGAGGATAAAGACTTCATTTTCTAGAGCTGTGGAAATGGCACCTTTTAGAAGAAACCAGTTTTTGAAAATTTGTAATAAAACCAAAGATTGGCTTTAATAGCTAAATATATGTACTCTTAACTAACTTAATTTGTAGGAATATTCTTCTATTTCTCTATTCGTTCCACTTTCTTAACCGATTCCTCCAGTGTTGATGGGCTTTCTTTTAATTGAATATATTCAGGATCACAGTTTCAGAAAATATTTAGTGAGAAAGGAGAGAAACCTTTACTTCTCTCAACAGATGAACAGATCTTCAGTTACAGTGAAATAGCCAACATATCCTCATTAAACTGGCATTTAACCCAATGTCTCAATGGGTGTAGTTCCCATTAACAATCATATAAACGAATAGTCGACCAGTTAATGATGGATGCTAATTAGCAGTGGTTGAACTTCTTAACTAAACAGACAAATCTCTGCACTAAAAAAGCCATCAAGCTCTCACTTATAATGAGGTTAATTTAAACCCACTGTTGAACAAAGCCAGGCCTCCAGCCTGAAGGAGACACTTATCTACCTTCTCTTAAATGCAAAAGGGTAAATAAATTTTAGTCTGAAAACTTCCAGTTCTGAACTTGTTGTAGAGTGGTCATATGGCCTCATTCTTCTCTCCCAGCGATCAGTGGTAAAAGTCACCCCGGATCAATTGCTCCAGGGTTAGCACACATTGCTAATGATAAACCCACCACAGAACAGTGGATGCAGACTCCATATCACAGAAGGCTGAATCCCTGGTAAACATTGCAGCTCAGTGGTGCTGTTTCACCTGTCTGCTCTTCTTCTGTAGCTTTCAGCTATGCCACAGCATCACTTTTCTCCAAAGTCTCAGTTTAAGAAACCTCAAGTGTTATATCCGACATAACATTAGAAAATTAGGTGCATGTTCCCTATCTGAGTTTTCATCTCTCTCCTAAAATATCATCAACTTCTCTAACCCTTTGGGGTTTCCCCTTGTTCATTTTATTCCATTTTTTAGTCAGTCTCATCCAGCAAGCTTCTGCAAAACTTCATGGGTAGCAGCTAGTGCCTGATGTGGGTATCACTTTATGCATTTCTTCAGGTCCTTCATCTTTGTTCTTTTTTTATTTGCTTTTCAAAGCTCTGTATCACTGGCATTAAAGTCAGCCTCGAAACTCAGTACACAGTCCAAATGAGGCTATATCCACAATAACTCCTCTGGCCAGGTGTAAAGGCTCTTAGAGTAACAAGTTCAGTGATGCCATCAAGGTCTGTTTCCAGGCCCAACATTTGGCCTCACACCTGACACTAAGTAAAATATTCAACTAACGGCACTTGATAAATACTAGAACTCAGTTCACAGAATCACAGAAACATCACATAAACATCACAGAATCATCACAGAATGGTGGAGGTCAGAAGGGACCTCTGAAGATCATCTAGTCCAACCCCCCTGACAGAGCAGGATCACCCAGAGTAGATCACACAGGAATATGTTCAGGCGGGCTTTGAAAGCCTCCACAGATGAAGACTTCACAACGTCTCTGGGCAGCCTGTTCCAGGGCTCCGTTACCCTCACAGTAAAGAATTATTTCCTTATGCTTAGGTCGAACCTCCTGTTTTCCAGTTTGTGACCACTGTCCCTTTTCTTGTCAGTGGACACCACTGAGAATTCTGGACCCACCTTCCTGACACACACCCTTTAGATATTTATAAGCACTGATGAGATTCCCCTTCAGTCTCTCCACACTAAACAGATCCTGCTCTCTCAGCCTTTCCTCGTATGGTAGATGCTCAGGTCCACTAATCAACTTAGTGGCCCTGTGCTGGACACTCTTCGGTAGTTCCTTGTCCTTCTTGAACTGGGGAGCCCAGAACTGGACACAGGATTCCAGGCGAAGCCTCACCAGTTCAGAACAGAGTGGGAGGTTAATCTCCCTTGACCTGCTGGCCACCCTCTTCTCGATGCATCCCAGGATGCCATTGGCCTTCTCGGCCACGAGGGCACATTGCTGGTTCATGTTCAGCCTGTTGTCCACCAGGAATCCCAAGTCTTTCTCCCCAGAGCTGCTCTCCAACAGGTCAGCTCCCAACCTGCACTGATACATGGGATTGTTCACCTGTTCCCTCTCTCAGAGTGTTTCCAGCTCAGCAGGACCACTAAAACAAAAAGACGCTGGCACTACAATTGGCAGTTATGACTCAGTATACAAAAATTAGAACTATGAAGAAGGATTGCTGGCTGATTCTTTCCCTAAGACAATTTTTCTGAGTATAGTCATAACTTTCAAAGGGACATTGATTCACCTCGCCAGCAGAGACCATTAGGATTAATGGTCTCCAGACAGGCCTCCAGTGAGAACTTTTTCCATATTTGCCAGATTCTTATTAGTTCGTTGTTTCTTGGCATTAGTCCATTTTTTTTTCAGAGGAAGGAAGGATGGACTGTTTTGCTTTATCGGATTTGCAAGCATAATCAGGGAAAGTAGGAGCTTCCTAATACCGTCTGAAAAGACCAGAGCTGTGAAGCAACACAGAGTACCACCTCATTAACGTTAAATCTAAATCATTTTTGAGCTCTCCTCTGACAGCTTGCCATGCTAAAAGCAAACATAGCTCAGCTGAAGTGAACAATATTGTGCTTGTTCACAGCTGCATTCAGAGCCAGCGATTGCCTGTCACAGCAAGATGAAGTTAATGCCAGATGTTACTAATGCAACTGAAAATAAAGTTCCAGAATGCAAACAATAACATCTCAGATGTAAGAAGCCAGATTCTCAGATGCTGGGAATGAAGACAAGTCAGTTTGCATCGGCTGACACTCTGGCCCCCTAGATTTATTGCAGAGGTTCAAATTGAGAAACTAAATTAGAAACTGATAACTTAGGAGAAGAATGCAAATCAAATGAGGAATGTAAATCAAAGGTTAATATATTTTGCCAGAGGTTACTCTTGTATTAAAGAAGCCCTCAAAATATTTAAACACATTTGAAAGAAGTCTTTGAAGTACTTGTACATGACTTTCAGCTTTTGTAACAGCTTACTTTGTACCTATTCAGGGATGCGTACAATTGAGTATGTTTGATACGGGGAGCAGGGAATTGAAAGATCTGTGTTTTCACTTGATGACAGCAAATAGGGGGCTACAACAAAAAGCCTTTTTAAATGAAGAGAGGAAAAAAATGGAAATAAAGCACTGGGACACTGCTGCAAAATTCATGCTTAAGTTCAGTTAGAATTAAATGAAAAAAAATGTATGAGCATAAATTGATATTTTCCCCCAGACAATCCTAGACAGATTACAGAAACAGTTTTTAAGCTAATAAATAGGAAATCTTCTCAATACCAGTGAGTTTAGCTTCCCTGTGCTCCTGAGAATATCCAGTCAAAGAGAACTGCCTAATTTATATTTTCTAAGTAGAAGATAAAGCTAATTATTTTTAAGTGGAACAATAATTGCCATCAGAAATTAATTCTAAAAGTAGACAAAATCCCAGACACCAATTTATAAAAGAGAGATGTTTCAGTCTTCTATTTGTTTGTGTATAATCTAGTGACCTGATCAACAACGAGGACTAACCAGGAGCTTGCTTGGTTACAAATGCCTAGCCAATCTGGCAGACATTTTTTTTCGCAGTGAAAAACCTTCAGGACTTTCTAGGAAGGTTAAATAGAAGAGTAATGATGATGACAACTACTAATTAATACTGATGAAAACAACTGGGGAAAAAGCACCTCCTGTTCCTCATAGGTCTCTACGGAGCTGGTGGATGGTGCCCCATGGTGCGCTGCTCAGAGCCATGAGAGGACAAGATAAAGAAACAGACCTCATGGTCACTCAGGTCTCCCCATCCAGCTTCTCCTGGTAGCATTGGACTCCAAAAAGCCCTCTGAAGACTGTAGATGCTTACCAGGTCAAACTGAAAGGACGTCACAAACCAGAACTCAACTGCTCTTTGTGCACATCCGTTACAGTCGTGGCTCTTTATTCAATCATCCTACCACATTTGTGTATTCCCCTGTGTTCAACTTACAAGGAACACCTCCAACGAACAGCTCCACATCCTCACTGAATGGGCTGCAAACTTCTCTGTTTCCCACACAGAAAACCCCTGAGGTCTAATGCTGCCATTGTCACCTCATGGCCAGAGCTAAGAGGAAGAAAATCCTTTTTTTGCAGCAGCTTCTGTGACAGTATCATTTTTCTTGGAGCTTAATATACTCCAGATTTCTACACAGTAGTTTCTCAGCCAGTCTCTGCCTGAGATATCTGGATATTACTGAAACCGCAAGAGCCTCCAAAATCCAACTGTTGTTGACGCAAAAAAAACCCCATGTTTTAAACCTTCTCCAGTTGTTCTCTTTATTTCCAAGCCATTTGAGGTCCATTATAATTTTTCAGTGCTCTGTTGTTCCACTCAGAGTATTTCTTTAGCTTGCTTTGCTCCGGATACAATTTAATAACAAAAGCTTAATGATCTCTCTCCTTTACCTCAGCAGCACTACGCAAATGACTGCAGTACATGGAAAATCATTTATATTCTGTTCCCAGCCCAAAACCCACACACTTATCAGGGAAGACTTAGGACCTCAGTTTATAAGGACATAAAGAAGCTTTAGCAGAGAAACAAGTCACTATAGCAACCCATGTTAAAAATGAGGAATTACATTTTATGGTGAGAAGGGAGGAGGGTATTATTAAAAAAATATAGGTTTCAGCCTGTAAGCGTGAATATTTTAAAGACATGAATTGTCCCATCTGGGAATGCTCACAGTGTCGTCGCACACTAAAAGCTTCTGGTTTTCTGAGCTTTTTTTTCCTATGTCGCATTCATGTTTACAAACCTTTTATTTGCACCCATGAGGATGAGCATTCTACCTTTTACCTCACATGAAACTTAACCGTCCTTTCGTTATTTTGCCTGACTCCAGCAGCTGGCAGAGAGTTTGCACAAAAACCCAAAGTATTTTAAAGCTTTCTACTTCGTGCTCGCTTCTAAGCATCCGCCAGCAGAGTCCAGTCTGTTCAGGTATTTTGGTCACATTGTCTTTGCATTTCTCTGCCTGTTGCTGCTGTTGACTAAAGCCACTTGGAGAGCTGCAGGCATGTCAGATGGAGCTACAAGGGCACACACAGCTGCTGGCAGTCAGCTGCACGCATTCCTGTCCAGGGAGGTACCTAACGGAGCTGGAAGCCCAGCCACCTGTTGCAACATGTTGTAGTAACTAGGGTTGACCATATTTTCAACAGAAACATTAATTCTTAGTTATGGTTCATTACCAGAATGCCCCAGAATGATGCTTTGTTGCTTTTCTAGATAAGCCAGGTACACACTCATCATGGTGGACCAAAGTGATGACCAATGGGAAAAGTGGGAAAAGCTAAGTTTGAGATCGGGCTTCCATGTAATACAAATTTAATTCCCTGAACAGGAGAAAACCTTTGTGACATCGAACAAAGCATGGAGCATTTCTTTCTCTCCATTTCTCGTGTGTGAAATAGTGACCTGACCACTTTGCAACTGCACAAGTGCCCTGTGAGGACCTGAGCATTAACACAGACAGCACAGTTACCTGCAAATCTCCTCCCTGTTGTAATAGGTGTGAGGCTTTACTCATTTCCAATGCTCAGATAAACATCAAGGCCAATTTCCCTGCTGCCTTTGACTGCTCTTAGAATAGAACTTAAGATAAAAACTCAGAGTTATTGAAATTCAGGGAATGATGCTGAATTTTGAGTGTGAGTCAGCAAAATTGATTTCCAGACTGATTGGCATTCATGCATAATTAAAGTTGTTTTTATTCAAGCAGTTCATGCATTTACCAATTGTCAGCATTACAGGAGTAAAAATCACTTCTACTGGGAAACACCTCCTGAGTCATATGAACAATTCATCTTTGGGTGCACACATCCCGGGAGACAGACAGGCACATTGAGCTAGAACCTCACCCGTGTGAGTCAGCTTACAGGTCCTCTCATTCTGCTGTTTTACCACATGTTTAGGATGTTTTTGCTCTGATGCAGAAACATCTGTTTATATGGAAAACTGAACTTCCTCCTTGAAATCAGGGGGAAAAAAATCTGCTTACAACTAGTTTTCTATGATGTGACTTCAACGATGCCAATGCAAAAGGAAAAGAGTTTCAGTACATTTCTGTCTGAGTACATCAATATGTCTTTGACTGGACAAGTGACTATTATGTCATTTCAAAGTCTACACATGACTTTTAACTAAAACACTACACATAAAAGAAGTTTCCAGGGTATCAGCATGTTCCAATCTCTCAAGTTTCATGCCTTGTAAAAAAAAACAGGAAATCTCACAAACAAAGGCATTGAATTGCTTTCTACCAAAAATAAAGATTTAAGACCCTCAACTACTCCACAGTTCTTTTCCTGACTTATTCTGTTCATGTCATTGCAGATTCAAGGAGCTGCTGCTCAATGCAAGCTTTGCCCATAACTGCAGGCAGGAGGCATGGAAAAGAAATCACTGAATGCCATGACTCATTAAAATCACACTATCAAAAATATGGTTCAGAGTTGGTTTCGTCCCTGCTTAGTATTCTATTTTTAATAAAGTTAGAAAGTAAATTAAGCCACTTACAGTGAACCAAAACTTCTCTTGTTTCCATGGAAATGTTTAGAAGGCTGATCTGAAGTTAACCAGGCTGGCAAATACGAATGCTTGTTACCAGCCAGCTCAATCCCCACGGCTGCTTCTCGTGCGCACCATCACACCCAGGAACCTTTTACACTGTGAAGCAACGCTCCTCAATGACAGCTGATTTCTAATCCAGTGCACAGACTGAACAGGATCCCATCAAATATGTGTCACACTGACAGGGGCAGGGGGCCCACCAAGCCTGCACACTCATTATCTAAAAATTTCCTGTCAACAATAGACCCTTTTAGTATTCTAGAGCTCAAAGGATGATCTGTTGCCTTTTTATTATAATTACCCTCTGCCATTCTCAGTTTTTATCCAACTCCAGCAATTTTACACTGGTGTAATGCTTGTATGCAGTGAAACTACTTCTGCTTTAGCTCAGAGTAAGCAAGATCAGAATTAGATCATTTGTGCTTTGCTGGAGAGACTTGATGGATCGCTATTCAAATATTAATACTGATGTTCGGTACAGAAAAACCATGTGTAATAAATCAGTAACGCACAGCAAGAGTCTTGACTCTAGGTCTGTTTGCAGAAGAAGTATGAAGGTGTCTTCAGAAATTTTGTGAGGAAGAGAGAATTATATGAATATCACTGCAAAACAACTAATAAAAGCCCTTTGTGCCTACATGAAACTTCAATCTTCACGCACATAGCAAGTTTTTGGCTCGCTCAAGACAGAAACTTGGCAAAATGGAAAAAGAGAGGCAAGTCCTGCTTGGCCTAAGTTTGAGTTCAAGACCACCTAACAGCTTGCTGATACCCAGAGGGGTGGTACCGCTCCTCCATCCAAACGCTTGTTGTCCCCACACCAGACAAGTCTTCCAGCTTCATTCCTTGCACCAGCTTTCATGCTTGTCAGGCATTTTTCTGAGGTAGTTCAACTCATTAACTTGGCAGAAAATTACACGCTTTGGTGGAGGAAGTGACTTGTCTTATAGCTCAGCAAGTCAAATTACTGCTGCCAGGGACACATGAACGGCAAAGCCAATATGCACAGCCAAAAATGAGTGACCACCCCAAGAGCAGCGGGCCTCAGCTGTGTATCTGATACATACCTTCACTCATTAAAGCACTCCATCATGCAAGTCCACATTTAGCTTCACTTTGCCCTTAAATATACCTGCAAAGCTAACTTCTGCAGCAAGCAAAGAGAATGGAAAACAAAAGGCACAGCTCTATTCAACACTGAAAGTGCTCCAATCTTTTTAAGTATTTTTAACATACGAGAAACTTCTTTCCATTGCAAATGCCTTTAATCATTGGGTTGAGTCTGGCATTAACTTGATTAACTGAACTGTGTGAGACGTTCAATGTGTCTTGTGCTTCTAAGTCTCTTAGGTGTTGTGGGAAACACAGGTTTCAGTTTAGGAAAACACAAGACTGATATGTGTTTGCATTGCTCTGCACTATCGTTTTTTATTCATTATAAGATCTTTGTCTTAAAAGATCACCATGATTGGTAGAGAATATATGACCACTTATTTAAGTAAAATGTTACTTTTCTGTATATACGGATAAGTATATCCTTCCATATAAAAGGCTGAAAATCCAAAGCATCCTGGACAATGACTGTTTACCAGGTTACCTCGTGCTCAGCTCAAATAGAACTAGCATCTGCAATATTTATTTCACTGAACAATAGGAAAATTAGGAATAAAAAATGTCAGTTAAACTGTGGATGAGATGCTAATACATCACCCTGCTGCAGCAGTTTATATGTGTCCCAAGAAAAGTAAGATCCAGTAAACAATAGACAACTGGGGAGGGAGGATACAAAGAACCAAGTGAATAAATATTTGTGTGTACAAGCCTTGGAAGCAGGTAACAATCTTAAGATCTTACCTGGAGGGATTCAAGCCAGTGTGAACATATGTAGAGAGTGTAGCTTATCAAATGTTTTCAGAGGGGAAAAAAAAATGCAATATCTGAAAGTGAATCATAGTAGCTATTCAGATATTTCTGCTGTGTCACATGAGGTCAAGCCTTTTAGCATTTGTCAGGCTAGAAAACAACAACGAAACTTGAACTATCTTTTACTGTGACTTGAGTCAGAGCAGAGCCCAGCCCTCACAGCAGCTGCACAAGAAACAGCTGGCAAAGACCTAACATGCCTGAGCAGTCTCCTCTCCTCAGTTTATCAGTGTCTCAAGTCTTGTCTTGAAAATAAAAATAAATAACAGGAACTAAAAGCATTTTTTTTCTGGTCAAAGCCTTTTTAACAGCATAAATGGGAGAAATGCTCATCTTCATAGCATACTGTATTGACTGCTCTGTGCAGAAGAAAGTAGTTTATTTTAAAATACTTGCTAGAAAAAAACCAAATCTAAATAGGTAAGGATATTTGATTTAAAATTTTAAATTATAAAATTTAATAAGCTTAATAAAAAATTATGTATCAGTGTCACAGATATTGATTCTGGGAAAACAGAAGTACTGAGTGAATTAGAAACCTTCAGTAAAACCGGAAATTTTCCTTGAAGTACTTTGGACAATCTGAAATCTGGCTTACTATTTCCTGAAAATCTCTAAAGCAAATTTTCCTACAAAGACAGACTGAAAGAATCATGTTTGTTCAGTCTTGGAAAGAAAAAAAGCTAAATGGGGCTCTCATTAATGCCTTTAACAACTTAATTGGAGGGTATAATGAAGTCGAATCAATACACTTCTCAGATGCACACAGTGAAAGCACAACAAGCAACTCAGGAAATATCTACTCAGTGTAAGGGGGGCGGGGGGGGGGGGAAATCACCACGATGGTGCTCAAATATTCAAAAAGGGGACCAGACGCTGCAAAATCTCCAGCTAAAAAAAGTCCTGAGCAACTTGATCTAAGTTGGCCATGCTTTGAGAAAAATGTTGGACCAGAACCCTTCAAAGGTCTCTTCTAACTTGAACTATTACGTGATTCTGTCTCATCAAAGTGGGTAGAGGAAACCACATCCTCTTCCTCCCACCAGTTTCCAGGATAGTACATGTTTGGAAATCGTGTGTGTCTGATGAAGAGTTTCTAGTTTGTCACAACACCTTCTCCGCAAGAGGAGGGAGATTGCACCACAGTGGTCCTAAACTAATTAGACAAAGATAAAATTTTGTATTCAGAGTACATCCAAGAGATGTCTGGACTGGCACCATCAGCACCAGGGATTCCAGTGGGGAAAAAATACTCCAGTCGGTAAAGAGCCTACCTCCTTTCCAATTCATTAATGAATAAAGTCAAGTCCAACTCTGAAAAGCTCATTAGAATTAGGAAACTGGGCAATACACATCAAATGCAGTCTGGAGTATTGCTTTTGCTGTGAATCCTGCCGCACAGAATTTCACCACTAGCTTCCCTCTCTTAAAATGTAGTTTCACATCACAATTAGCCTAATCTATTGCCCTTTTGCAAAAGGGTCAATCCTGTTCCTATTTCTCAGTCGCCTTCATGTATTTCTTCTGTTTTCCTTCTGCCAGCTGTGGCATGAGTCTAACCCTAAGGGGAGCTCATACAGGACCTATGTTGTTGGAGCAAAAGTGCATACTTTTCCAACTATGACTAACTTGTCTGACAGTGGATCCAGATGAGCAGCAGCATTGGTGCAACAGGAGAAGACAACCACACTGCCAGGGATTCCGGGATGGGCTGAGTTACTATTTGAAACCGCAGATTGTGATGCAAGTACCAGTCAGTGACAGAGAGTGATGTCGAGAGAGGCCCCTCTAAGCAGTGCAGAGAGACCCTGCTCAGCAGCACACTGCAGAGTACACGGTGTAGCTGGCAGTCCTGTGCCAGAGAGCTGCCAGCATTTGAAAACTAAGTAGTAAAAACCAAGAGCGCTGACCCCATGGAGCCTAGGTCCTTTGGAGTGGACTTTCTAGTTCAGCAGGGTTTGGGGTCTCTTTAGCCCTGGCTGTGCCTCCATTATCCAGCACTCCAGAGGTTCCCAACAAAGTTTGTCGTACTTTTCATTTTAGCATTAATCACCAACACAAACATCCTGCTCTAAATGATGCAAATGGGAGTTTCACCACAGAGTTCAGGAGGGTAGGAATGGATGAATATAGTGACTTGTGGGAACACCAGGAGCCTGTCAGGTTTCTGGCACACAGCCCAGCAGTTCCTGTATTCAGAAGAGACCATTAGATCATTTAGCCTGACCTGCTGTATATCACAGGCCATTATATTTCAGCATCGTGTCCTTGCACTCAGTCCAACAAATATGTATCAGGTACAATCAACTGTTACTCCCTGTATACCTGCCAGCCTGATTGAATGAGATTTTTTTTTTTTTTTCAAAAGGTACCAAGTCATTTCCAGTATCCTGCAGTCTGCAGTGGAAGACTACTTTGAATATCTCGTAAAAGGGAGGGGAAATCTCCTGACCAGGGAAGACTGGTAAAAGCTGTTGTTTACAGGACCAATATACTTGATTAAATCAGCATCTTACTGCAGGAAAATATTCATTTGCCAGCAGGAGTGCTGAAATAAGTATTTTTGAGAATCCAGGGAACAGCTCACGATCATTGCATGGTGCTTGCTTAGATTAATTACTAATTTAATTCCAAATGCTCAACTAGTGTTGCAATTTTATGCAAGCAACAGTGACGTATAGTGACATATGGTGGACTTTGAGATGTCTTACAGCAGAGATGTCAGAATTGCCATGCTGCCTCTCAAGCCACAACTCAGATCACCCACATGTCCCATCTTCAACCAAAATTCGACTACCTGCCCTCTGCCATCCCATGGCTTAGCCCTCTAACATGGGCATGAAGGGCAGTGTTCAGAGTTTAGTGTTCAAAGCACAGTTAATATTAAATTTACAGAATGAGAGTACCCTCATTTTTTAAAAAAAAAAAAAAGATATGAGCCTTTTTAGGATATGAACCCTGCACCTGCTCACTGAAAGCTCATCTTAACCCTTCATTTGTCTCACTGTGCCTGCAAAGTGACAGAAATCGGTAAACCCCAAAGACAACATTTGTACCACCAAGAATGACCTACAGTTCACACATTTTGTGCAGGTGCATGATTGTGATTGTTGACTGCAATATTATAACTTAGGCCAGTTACCAATTCTTGCTCACAAAGACTCAGGCTGGGAATTACCACCCCTAACTTTAGAGAAATACAACGTAGACATAAACAGTGGAATGTGGTGCAAAGGAAGTGCAGTCAGTGGGCAGACCTTAGAAGAGGTCCATCTGAGAGCACAGTGACCTTTACAGGTCCTATGTATTAATTTTTTGCAGCAAGGACTAGAGGCAGAATGACAATGGGAATATCATTTTACATGGAAAGAAGGAAAAAAAAAAAGCAAATTACAGGCATTACATTTTGTTGAACACCCAGTATTCCCACTCACAAAACAAGGCTATATTCTATGTTCATAATAATTTGAGGCCAATGAAGCCCAGTTGCTTTATATGCTTCAGAAGTAGATTAAGACACAACAGGATGTTCAGTAACCATGTCAAAAAAGCAAATTCCTTAATGTATCTATATCAGTCAGTCAGGGGGAAAAAAAACCCATAAAAAAACCTAATGCCAAAACCGTACTCTCACTATCCTTCTAATTCCTTTGGATTAACACATTCTCTTACACTGGATTCAAAAAGTAAAAGCAAAGAGAGTGACAACTGAATCTTGATCCCAACCCTGTCCTGAGCTGCCCGGATGCTGAGTCTGAATTTGTATTCTTTCTTATGTAAAAATCACATTGAAAAAGTGGTGAGAAAATTTACTTCTACAGCAGCTACACAGTTATCTAAGGTACTCATATTTATTTAGCATATGTCTGTATTTAAGTCAATACTAAAAATTGAAGCTGCAGTTGTTAAAATATATATATATAATTTTACCAGCCTTACAAAAAGCTTTAATTTACACCTCGTTTTTCGTATGTACAAAACTTCCCAAAATTAATACATTTGTAAGTTAAAGTGAAGAAAAGTAATAGAAAGTTACACAACTTTTGTAAATATTAAGTAGCATCATAAAATCATATAAAATAGTCCAGAATTGTAGACATAATATTCCTGACTTTGGGTTTTCCTTTGACCTTTTCAGTACGGAAACATCTTTCTCAAATACTTCATGCTATTTTTCAATCACTTTTTAAAATGTCTTTATGCCAACATCTTGGATGAACATCAGCCCTTACTCAGATTAGGCCAGATCCTGATCTAGCTCTGACAGTGCAAATCTTGTACAGACTTCACTTAAAACTTGCATGGGTGTAATTTAACACAGAGCTTGGATCCCTTTTTATAATCAATACTCCTTTTAAAGACTAACACGATTTGGAGATTTAATTGTGTTACACTTTCCTGAAATGCTGAGAATTATCTCCCAGCCCAACATAAGTAGAGCTTTATTTTAGTTCCTAGCTGGTTTTGCATTAGTAATTCCTACAGATTGCAATGGTACACATGCTGTTGGCAATGATGCAAACCTAGAGAAGACTCAGTGAAATCACTGGAGAAATATAAATGTGAAAAAGACAGGAGAGAGCAGAAAGAGTCCCAGTGTAACACCTCTACCATGCTCATACATACACAGGATCACCTATTGCTACTATTTATGCATATTTAATACAAGAATCAGTTGCTTACTTTACAAGACGTTATTAGGGTTAATGAATCAAGAGCCTTAGATCCTAATGAAATGCAAAGGTAGCATTTGGTATGTGGATACTCTAACTAGAGCACTGTAATGGTTAAAAAAAAGTTCAAGAGGAAAATTTTAAGGGCTCTTTCTCATGATTACAGTTAGAAATAGATGGGGTGGCGGAAGGGACAACGGATCCCGTTCTTCTGTCATAGAATTACAGAATCATTTAGGTTGGAGAAGACCGTTAAGATTGAGTCCAACTGTAAGACTAACACTGCCTAGTCCACCATTAAGCCATGTCCTCAAGTGCCACATCTACACGTCTTTTAAATACCTCCAGGGACAGTGACTCAACCACTTCCCTGGGCAGCCTGTTCCAATGCTTAATGACCCTTTCAGTAAAGAAATTTTTCCTAATATCCAATCTAAACCTCCCCTGGCACAACTTGAGACCACTTCCTCTTGTTCTGTCACCTCTTACTTGGGAGAAGAGACAGATCCCCACTGCACTACAACCTCCTTTCAAGCAGCTGTAGAGGATTAAATGCTCTCTAGCAGAGATCTTCTGCTCAGGCCCCTCAATTTACAGTTGAGCATTAATGTGAACTCTATGTGAAGTTTCTATACTCGGTTCATTTGCATGTCCCATTCAGCCATTTCTCCAGAAGCTGCAGCCTGGAAGTAGGAATCACATCAGCTTCCTACCCACACCTGAGGGCATCATGAATCAGAGCCCCTGAGACTGCTTTGATCCAGCAAGAAACGCAATGGAATCCTGCAATCAAGTTCTCGTCATGACAGTTTAATGGTTCATAGAAATAAGTGTTCACTTCACTACACTCTTAAAGCAGCGTGGGTGCTCACAGCAGACAGAAACAAATCTATTTCTGAGATAGAAAAAAAATTAAATATTAAAGGAAAAAATATTGCAAGAACAAATAGGCAATTAAAAGTTCCTTCTTAAATCTGACAAGCCTTTAACTTAGAGGGCCTTGCCATAATAAAACCATAAAAGGCTCATAAACTGGCTGTGGGAACTTCTATTAAATGGATATAAGATTTCATTGACAATAGAACAAGAGCCAATAGATGAATGAAGCTTAGTTTCATAACATTTGAAAAGTCTTTGAAAGTTTAATGTGCTTTATAAAAAACTAATATTACCAAAGTCAAGGGACACAAATCCCATGTGTATCTCCATTTATGGAAGTGGTCAGTTGGGTAACCAAGAAATTAATTTCTCAGATATTAGTAACAGAGGGATGGAAAATTTTCATGAGAAAAAAAATAATGTGTGCAATTACTCTGATTTAATTTCAGCAGCCAAATGAACACCTCCTGCATCCCATTCCATTGCTTTCTATCATTTCTGAAGCAGGACAACAGTCTTGGAAGTTCAATGGCTTGGAGGGATGGGTGTATGAAACTGTCACCATAGATTTCCTGGAAGCACTAACATGAGCTCATTGCTCCAATTCCTGTTTCCCCATCCCTCTGCATGGACCTAGCCATGACTGCCATGTCACCCTCAGTCCTTGCATGGCAGATTTGACACCAAATTGCTTCCATGTGCCAATCTGGTTGGTGAAAACCTTCCCAATTTGTTTAGAACAAATTTGGGGTACAGATCATAGAATCATAGAACGGTTTGAGTTAGAAGGGACCTTAAAGATCATTTAGTTCCAACCCCTCCGACATGAGCAGGGACCTCTCCCACCAGACCAGGTTGCTCAAAGCCCCATCCAGCCTGGCCTTGAACACTTCCAGGGCAGGGGCTGCCACAATTTCTCTGGGCTACCTGTTCCAGCATTTCACACCCTTACAGAGAAGAATTTTTTCTTAATATCTAATCTAAATCTACTCTCAGTTTAGAACCCTTACCCCTTGTCCTATCGCTACACTCCCTGATAAAGAGTCCTCCCCTTCTTTTCTGTAGCCCCCTTTAAGTACCGGAAGGCCACTGTAATGTCTCCCTCTCTTTTCCAGGCTGAACAACCCCAACTCTCTCAGCCTGTCCTTAGGAACCAGAAACCAGAACTGAAAGTATAACACCACATACATTTACAATACTGGAGCATCAAGGAGTGCTGGGGATCTGACTCATATTTTGAATACATAACGATGGCAATATTGTGACACTAACAGCTCCAATTTACTATAATGGAATCTTCACAGAATGCGTGGTGGAAGAACACAGCTGCAAACACTTTCACAGGGAGTGTTATATGTTTCTTTATTATTTAGGTTAGCTTAATGGCTCAGTCCTCTTTCAGATGAAGATAATGGGAAGAAAAATTCCATTTACTTGATGATTGTGTACCGAGGCATTATTGAAATCGACAATAAAAGGTATTAGTCACTTTTATTACTGATCAACATTTTCAAAGCAGAGCCTGGAATAAGATCCAAATCCATATTCAGGGGGTTTAAGTACATTTGGCCAAATTTAATACAGTTGCATTGATTTTTATATGAGCAGCCATTAAACATTTAAATGGCTCCTCCAAAATTTGATGAAAATCACAGAAGAGATTTGGTGCTGGATGTGAAGCTATTTGTGCAGATATTAGAAATTAAGCAGGATGATCTTCAGCTGCAAAGTTTAGTTCCAACACAGTTCCCAGCTTCCCCAAAAGGTACAGAATTTAGGATCATTTCGAGCTTCAGGGGAAGACTTTATGGCATGAAGCTGTGGATGGAATTTAAATTGAAATGATTAATATCCTATTCTGTTTTAGGCCAATCTTTAGTATTACTTGAGTAAATGCAAATGTGTCAGCATCACACAAGCTGTGTCAATGCATTTGTCCTTACAGAGGTGAAGTTGCTGAAGGATCCCCACCAATGTCACTCTCCCCACACTAATGTGCCTACCTTGGAGCCAACATAATGGGCTGTTCATATCCAGGACTTCTCCACCAGCAACTGGCAAAACAAAACATCTCTAAAATAAAATGCAGCTCTCATTGAGCCCAAAGGATGGTCAAGAAGAGGTAGGAAACAGCTGACAACTAAAAGCCCCTAAACATAAAGGCTGTAGGAAGTCAAGTCCATCCTGCCCGTTGCTTTGACAGCTGTAATCCTTCCTGAGCCCCTTTGGCACTTTGGACACAGGGATGCTACTAATACCGCCTTTTAAGTAATTCCTTCTGTTAGCTCTGCTTTACAGTTTCTATTTATTAAATTGCTGCCCCTTCTCTTTTATATCTGTTTTCAAAACCGAGGAACACAGAGACAGGAATTATCAAAGCAAAAAAATAGGTCATGGGTCAGTTGTCCCAAGCTGCATTGCAAACCGAGCAAAAAGACTGCTGAAATAACTGTCACCAAAGTCATCCTGATCCAGGAGTACGAGTATATTTCATGTTTCAAAATCTCATGTGACTAAGACAATATTTATTCGTTACTCCAATGCAAGGGCCACTATTGACATAACCAGATTTTACCTCCGGTCATTACAGATCCAAGCTTTTAAACCATTTTTTCTTTAACACACTAGACAGCATCACGATTTTTAAGATCAGAAAATCTGACTAGAGAGCGTACCCAACTCCAGAGCGTACCCAACTCCATCCATTCTTCCTTACCCTTCCCTTCATTAATCAAATGTTATGTAGTACTCTTACAAGCATGAAGCAAGTTGCTTCCATTTTCAACTGCTGTTCAAGGTTTCTACTTACACTCAGGACAACACCTGGCCTGTAGCAAGCTCCTCTTTTTCCACTACTTCCCAACCCTGCTGCTGTCCCATCACAGTGTCACTGGTGATATTGTGGGGTTGCATACTCATATACCACAGACCAAAGCAATACCTAGTTCAAAAATTCAGATTAAAGTTTTCCCATCTTTCTGAAATGCTATACAAGCTGTTATGTAATGACCACTCGTGGGTTTTTTGGCAAAGTAATGGCTACAACTGCAAGTACAGGATTTTACTTGTATAAAGAATTACTTTTTATCCCTAGTTTTATGACTTCCAGTCTTTGTAACACACACCTCAGATGTCAGCAAGTCTCTGACACTGTGCTACTATTAAAAAAAAAAGAAACATCAAACAAAGTCCAAGCAATTTGCAATGAATTTGTCCAAGAAATTTGCAATAACAAGGTTAATTGAAGAAGCTGTACCATGTCATCACATCATTTAAGACCTGCCTTGTTCCTGGCTTGCCATGTACACTGAAGATTACATCTCCCAAAAGACATCTGCTCTTCACAGCTGTATTAGGTTTGCATGGCAAGCGGAGGTTGCAGGGATGGCTTCTGTGAGAAGCTGCTAGAAGCTTCCCCTGTGTCTGGTAGAGCCAGTGCCAGCCAGCTCCAAGACAGACCCACTGCTGGCCAAGGCCAGGCGCAGCAGTGACAGTAATAACACCTCTGTGAGGACATGTTTGAGAAGGGGAAAAAGACTTGCACGACTGCAGTTGCAGCCAAAGGGAGGAGTGAGGAACATGTGAGAGCAACAACTCTGCAGACACCAAGGTCAGTGAAGAAGGAGGGAGAGGAGATGCTCTAGGCGCCAGAGTGCCTGCAGCCTCTGGTGAAGACCATGGTAAGGCAGGCTGACCCCTGCAGCCCATGGAGGTCCATGATGGAGCAGATATCCATCTGCAGCTGCTGGAGGAGCCCACAGAAGAGCAGGTGGATGCACCTGAAGGAAGCTGTGACCCCATGGGAAGCCCATGCTTGAGCGGGCTCCTGGAAGGACCTGTGCACCCATGGAGAGAGGGAGCCCAAGCTGGAGCAGGGTTGCTGCCAGCACTTGTGACCTGAGGGGACTCACACTGTAGCAGTCTGCTCCTGAAGGACTGCACCCCATGAAAAGGGCTCATGCTGGAAAAGTTCATGGAGGACTGTCTCATGGAGGGACCCCACGCTGGAACAGAGGAAGAGCATGAGTGAGAAGGAGTGGCAGAGACATGTAATGAACTGACCACAAGCCCCATTCCCCATGCTCCAGGGCTGCTCAGAGGGGAGGAGGTAGAGAAATCGGAAGTTGAGCTCAGAGATAATGTAGGGATGAGGATAAGGTGGGTTTAAATCTGATTCATAACAAATTAAATCAGTTTTCCCAAGTCGAATCTGTTTTGCCCATAATTGTAATTGCTGAGGGATCTCCCTGTCCCTATCTCAACCCACAAGCCTTTCATTATATTTTTTCTCCCCTGTCCAGCTGTGGAGGGGAGTAATAGGAGTGGCTGTTGTGGGCACCTGGCCTCCAGCACAGGTCAACCCATCACAACAGCCTGTTTCCCTTATGCAGCAGAAAAATGGTTCATTTCTTGTCAAGCCCTGAACCGCAAATGAAAGACAGCAGCAACAACAGGCACAACCTACTCGAGGTTTCACAAATCCAGTGGTACACACTGCTCCTGGTGCTGGGGGGTTGTTGAAGATGCTGCAGCACAGACCAGAGTCTCTCGCATGCGCTGCTCTGAGCAAAGGCAGGCACTGTGTCAGGGGGCTGGTGGACATCATAGAACCATAGAATCATAGAATCATAGAATGTTAGGGGTTGGAAAGGACCTCTAGAGATCATCTAGTCCAACCCTGCTGCAAGGCAGAACTACCCAGGGCAGCCACACAGGAACACATCCAGGCAGGTTTTGAAAGTCTCCAGAGAACGAGACTCCACAACCTCTCTGGGCAGCCTGTTCCAGTGCTCCGTCACCCTCACAGTAAAGAAGTTTTACCTCATGGAGAAGGTGGAACTTCCTATGTTCTAACTTAAACCCATTATTCCTTGTTCTATTGCTGGGCACCACTGAGAAGAGATTATCCCCTTCCTCTTGACACCCACCCCTCAGATATTTCTATACGTTAATAAGGTCCCCTCTCAGCCATCTCCTTTCAAGGCTGAACAGCCCCAGTTCTCTCTCTTCACAGGAGAGATGTTCAAGTCCCTTGATCACCCTCGTTGCCCTCCACTGGACTCGGCTCCAGTAGATCCTTGTCTCTCTTGAACTGGGGAGCCCAAAACTGGACACAGTATTCCAGGTGTGGCCTCACCAGGGTGGAGTAGAGGGAGAGGAGAACCTCCCTAGAAGGGGGACACACTTTTTGTCCAGATCCTGCTGGACACACTTTTCCTAATGCCCCCCAGGATCTCTGCCAGCAGCAATGCTCTGACCTTGTCTTTGTAGTATGAATGCTGCAGCCCAACAGCAGCAGGTGCTGTTTCTGTAAGAGGCAAAAGTAGATATAACTTTCACATTTTCTCCTCTGCCTCCTCGAGGTACAGCAGGGACTCCTGCATGGCTGGCACACAAGGGACATCCTGGCGACATGTGTCACCTTCCCATCTCATCGTGCCCTCTCTGTAGAGGACACCCACAGCACTCTGTGGTGTTACAGGTCCTTGCACTGATGAGAAAGTAGGAAGAATTGGAGGTTAAATTTTAAGAAACAAATTCCACCCTGTGGATTTTGTGAGTGAAATGGGCTGTTTGGTAGGGGCTAGGCAATGCATTCTGAAACAAACATTACATGTACCCCCAAAGGTTTTGTGGTTTTTTTTCTATTGAGAAGTATCTTCTGACCATTTTCTAACTCAAACTTTTCCAAAGTCAAGAGCAGCTCCATCCCTGCTGCTAGCAAACACACGGAGCTTTGCGGTGCTGTGCTCAGGTTTGGAGTGCAGTTTCTGTCAAAATGGGGCTAGATCTGTTTGCTGTGGCTGAAACCCCCACCTCAAGTTGTGCTTTTGAGAAATTAAACACATCACTATGAACAGCTTCAGCTCAGAGCCCTCCACAAGTTCACAGCTAAAGTCAAATCCTTGTTTGGCTGGGGTGCTGAGGTGAGGTTTTTTGATAAAATAAAACTGAAAGGAGCAAGGGAGGAACAGAGACAAATGATTTTGTCCTCACACACATGGGTGCATTGCCATTCATTGATAAACACTACGCTAAAGTATGCACAACATTAATTTGCTCATCCCCCTAGTGATACTTGACTGTTCTTTGCAGTTTTGGTATCAGTGAAGAATATTAATTGCTGAATAATACAAAGGTCTTTACACAGTTATCAGACCTCCACTTGCTATGCTGCACTGGAGCTCATCCACCGAAAGGCCACACGCTCTTACTAATCCCCCTATAAAGTTACAATCACAGAAGACATCATAGTCTCCATAGAAACAGCTAAAAAACCTCCATAGATATCACAAGTAACTGAAAGGGCTCTGATTGGAAATCATGAACTGTGGGAGCAGCCCGGGGCCTTCCCCCACCCTCTCCATGGCCCAGGACTCCCTTTCAGCCCAGCCTGGGGTCACCAGTCCCTGCCCCAGCTGTGCTGTAAGATGCTGGTCTCCAGCTCCACCCCAGCAATAAAGCTGGTGCCAAGAAGATTTGTGCACTGGTGTTAAACACAAGCCGAGCCCCGCAGCGCTGCTGAGGAAAACAGAAATATCACAAATGAACAGCATCAGTGCACCAAAAACACAGCCCTGAATGGCGTCAGCAGCTCCTTACGCTCATTTTTGAGGAAGTGGGAGGGGAAGAGGCACAGCTGCCATCAGGACAAAGACATGCAGCCGTGTGGTAGGAAAACCAGGGGACCTCTGTGGGCCTTATTGTGACCAGGAGAGAGAGCACGAGGGAAAAAGGGAAGGATTCCAGCAGAAGAGGGGTCATGTCAGGCACAACTTGGGAAGGAATCTGAATCTGACCCAGGAGCAAAGAGCTGAAAGGTAGCTTTTGCAGAAAGACATCCTTGTCCTCCATGTCTCTTTACAAACCAGGCTTCCTCTGGAAGACAGTGAAGAAGAGAGGTAGAACTGCATTTGTGTAAGGAAGCATGAATGGGTGAGCAAGTCACACCTGGAAGATGTTTAAGGGCAGAGCCCCACTCAGAATTCATCTGTTGCTCACCAACAGAGAGGTCTTGCTTGAAGATTACTGCTTGGAGATTTGTGCTGCTGGGCCAGACTTGCTCCTGCACCCGAGTTACCCTGGACATCTCTGCATGCTCCTGATGATACTGAAATGTGCCCATCATGAGCATCTACCACTTCCCTCTTAGGGCAATTTCACGGGTCATATATATCAGTCTTGTCCTCACAGAATTTTTCCTTGCCTATGTTTTCCTTGATTGTTTTTACCCTTTCTACATATTCTGCTACCCTAAATGTATTTTTTTTCCTCCTTGCTATATACTGCCTTCATTTTTTTTTGTAGAATTTTGTTCTTTCTAACTTGAGTCACTGCCAAACCATATAAATATATTTTTACTCTTTCTTGCATATAAAAATTCTCTCCAGCCCTTTCCTTTTTAATGACACATTTCTCTCAATTCCCTCTAATTCATCCATGTCAGTCTGGCATTGATATGCCAGAGATGCTGTTCCACATGTGACATATACAGCTGGCTCATCACCTCCCTGAAAGATAATGTTTTTGCCTCTCTGTGTAGCCCAAAAATCATACTCTTTAGTTTCAATACAAGCCCACATCTAATTGGTTTCCCACTGATATCTCTAGGGGTTTTTTTTTCATTTCTAGTGCTCTCTAAGCACCCCTGCAGAACAGCTGAGTTTCCGATTATTTTTCCCCAGATGTGTGAGATTGCATTTTGCAAGCTGTATCTTTTCTGTTACTATTATTCCCTGCTTCCAACTTTTACCTTCCTTTCTTCCACATCCACCCTTGTTAATCTTCCCAGCTCTTTGCAAGGCAGCATCCTCTGCTCATTTAGGGGTACAGTATATCCTGAGCAGAAAGTAAACCCAGGAGTACACTGTGCCTTGAAGTTGATAATTTGCACCCTTATGAGAGGCATCTGTTAGCATCTATAGATAAAGGGCAAATTATTTTCCCTCCATGCTTGCTCCTTGCTTCTGCCTGCCATGGTGAAGAGAAACAGAGGGCTAAGGCTGGGGAAACCTCTCCCATACCTTACACCCCATGGCTGCTAACTCATCTGTGCACGGAAGGTAATCTTCCTTGTCCTAACTAAAGATGCTCACTCACGGATGTGTTTAAAAAACGGCTGGATGTGGCACTTCAGGAGATGGTTTAGTGTTAGGGTGGTGTAAGGCTGTAGTTTGGACTTGATCTTAAAGGTCCTTTCCAACCTTTATGATTCTATGATTCTCTGTCATCTGCATGGGAGATGATCTTGCCTGCTTTGTGCTGCTTATGGCTCCTTACAGCTCACCAGGGAAGAAACTCCACAAAAATAAAACCACAAATCTCAGCAGCCTCTCTCCAGGACTCCTTCCCATTTATCATTTCTCCCTCTCTTTACTACCTTCCTTGCCAGTCTCAGGCAGTATAAAAGTACTCAGTGCCAAAAAGAACCCCTAAACTTGTTTCTGTGATTTAATGAATCAAAAGCTCTCCTTTGTGACAGCTTTTGTACAGAAATACTCACTCCTATAAAAACATTCACTGGAGTCAATGAGAGTGCAGATGTTTTCCGATCTTCCTTTTGCCACCCAGTTCCCATCAGCGCTGGTGGTCAGTGCTTCAGTAGACAGGCTGGATGTACCAATTTCAAGTGTTATTCACATCTTTTTTTCATTTTCTTGCTCTGTATGTTCCCTAGCCAGGGAACTGAGATTTTTCTTATCAGCTGCTCTTAGGATGGATCAGACAGCATTGTATTCAGAACAATATAAAAGAAGATGGAGACAAGAACAGTTACGAAGCTTAAATCCTTGAAGTACGAGATTGATATCAAGCAACAGGTATTAAATTTTACTTATTTTTTAAAAAATCTCACATCATCCCAGCATAGAAGCAGATGGCCATCGCCACTCTACATCTGAGGAGAACAACACACAGAAGCACAAGGCATGTTAAAGCTCCCCTTTGAGTTCTTCTGCCCTCAGAAGCTGTCAGAACTATTTCTCAATTTTGCCCAGAAAATATTAACAATGACATTTTCTAGAGACTGATATTGATTGTTGGTACCAAATGTCAGAGTCCTTGAAACCTGATGTGAAAGGCTACAGGGGTCTCCTAACCTATGGTTCCTGTGAGACCAGTAGCAGATTTCAGTTTCCAAAATTAGCCCCAAGGCATTCGGTCCCAGGTCATATGAGAGGGGATCCCAATGGAGGCATCCGTGTGAGTGTCACTGTCACTATTCTTGAGGAGAAAGAGGAAAGTGCAGGTGCACTGCAATGTTGGGAGCAACCACTGTAAATGAAGGAGTGAGGAAGAGTCTGAGCAAGGCTTGAAGAAGTTGGCGGAAGGAGGGGAAAAGGCTGAAATCAAAAAAAAATGTGCTTCTGCAGCAAAATATCTCACTATTGTGCTGCAGGCTCAGACCATGAACCTCCACGTGTTTCTTCCTCTGATTGTCAGGTATTCCTGTCTCTTTTTGTCTAGGCACAATGCCACTCTGAGATGAGAGCTAACAGCATAAGACTCCTCGAAGGCCTACAGCTCTGAAGAGAAATAGCCAGCTACGTCTGCAGCCAAATGTGATGGATGAATGCATCTAGCATCAGGGCTTTGGAACTGCCTTTCCTATCCCCAGGGGAAAAAGAGAACGTAAATTGTCAGTGAAATCCTCAGGTGTCAGTTGTATGAGGTTAATAAGTATGCTATTAATGCTCTAAGAAAGCAGCGTAACATAAAATATCCCCTTTTTCCTGACAGTAATGTGAAGCAAAATATACATATATATGCTGTGTATGCATATTTATCTATACAAAATGTCAGACACTACTTTAATCATTTGCTTTTACAATAACAGAAAGTGAGGTGTAAAATTCAAAAGGGGAAGGTTAATGAAATCTGCAAGCATCACTGGGAAAGTGGATGCAAAGACAGAAACAGTTGCCATTTATCTCTTTTTCCTGGTGTCATGAAGGAAAAGATTAACAGAAGGAAGAAGCAAAATCTATGAGGTCAGCTTTGATTGGTTATTTGTTGCAGTGTTACGTCTGATATGCCCAATGAGAATCAATGCACCTTAACACCAGAGCTGGGCAGAAATAAAAGATTTGCAGAAACAAAAGGAGGACAGAGAGAACAGCAGTAATTCAGATGGAGATCGTGAGTTAGGGCACGATTCATTTTAGCAGATCTAAACATCCAAAGTGTGGATGTTTAGGACCTCAAGAAGGACCTCAAAGACACAACATCTCTTATTCTGAAGTCTGCACCTGAAACAGTGGATGACTCTTCCCTTGAAAATGCCTCTTTCTCCATATTGGCAATAAAAAGGTTCCCATTTAATACGTTGTTCTATACTGCAGATGTCTAAAGTTACTCAGAATGAACAGAGACATCATATAATTCAATAATGGCACACGGACCCATCAGGACAGCAGGGAATTTGCTCCTGGATCATTTGGGGCTGGTCAGAGTTGCACCAGTTTGTGATTAGCTGCCAGCTGTGGGGCACAGGCGTGAGGCTGGGAGCTGGTGAGGATGGGAACTTGGGAAGCAGGCAGGAGACTTTTCCTAACGTTGTATCTGTATTAACCACAAGAAACTAGGATGGAGGAGAGAATACTCATACAAATGCTGTCGTTCAGCTGAGGGCTACAGCACTTTTAAGCAGGCAATATATCAACTACATCATTAAATCCTGAAAACTTCTCAAGGACTCTGAGGTAGGAAGGACAGTCCTTTGGCTGCAGATAATACACACTCTGAACTCTATCAAAGGTATTTAAGCGCCCTTATATAACCCACAGTTACCCTTTCCTTTAGAACACTGTGTACAACTCTTATCACTTGGTCTCAAGAGGAATGTAGCAGAACTAGAGAAGGGAATATTCAAAGAAGGGCAGCAAGACTGCTGAGGAAAATATTTGGACTGTGCGTCTCTGGAAGAAAAGAAACAAGAGACATAAAGAACTATGCAAGATGATGACTACATGTGGAGAAGATGGATTGAATTATTCTATCCACTTCAGTTCATATAATATATCTAAGACAACTGTTGATGAACCACCTTGTGGAAGTGATGACTACTGAACTGGAGGTCATAGACGTCCCTTCACCCTTCCACTTTCCCTGTCCCTTCCTCCTTTCTTCCTTGGCTACCTTTCTGCTGGGCTGGGGACAAGACCAGCTGCCTTTACAGATACCCAGGCTCAACAACCAACAGAAGAGAGGGGACAGATATGTGGGTTGGGTTTGTGGAGACCCCCAGCCCAGAGACAGCACATGTTAAGGTTGGCTGAGTAAGTCACGATATCCCATCTCAGCTTCTCCAGAACAGAGACACTATTTTTAGCCAATATAAAATCCCAAAACTGATTGGTTTTCAAAGAAAGAATCAGGTTTGAGAATAACTGCATCTTTCTGCTAGCAGACTGTGAATGACCAGAACCCTCTGTTTGACTCCAAAAAGGGAATATCACAGAGAGGAGGAGACAATGCTCCACAGTTTAAGAACCCTCTATCACTAATGCAGTTCTGCAAAGCAAAGGTGTGAGCACTGAGGGCAGAAAACTCCTGTAGTCATATTACCTTATAGTTTTAGAAGTTCCCAAGTGTCTCTGGAAACTTAACAGGAATTAAAAGTATATCCTCCTGGCTGTGGACAAAGCCATTGTTGAATTCTCATGACTCACATCAACCTATCACAGGTACAGTCACTGCAACTGGAGGTGGGTACTTACATGATGGAGGGAGAAAAAACTCTAAAGAGAGCAGAATTGGATGGTGAAATTCATTGTTACAAGACACTGTGGAGACCTAGACTCTGGCTCAGTAAAACAAAGCCAATTTTTTTTAAAAAAAATATCTCTAGAATGTTATTGTTTGATTTTTATGTACAGAACTGAGCTCCATAGGACATTGATGTGAGTCAGCACACCAGCTCCTTTCACAGAGAAGGTAACATTGCCAATAAGACAAATACAGTTCCTGGGCAGAAGTACGTCATCAAGATAAATTTGCGTTTCCAGGAATAAATTTACTCAGCAATCTGTATTCATGTTGAAGAATATACAATCATCCTGCTCTCTCATAAATTATATCACTCTTGCACCCAAGTCATTAATATAGAATAATACAAAATAATACAAAATTTGTTTGAAATTAAATAGGAAATTACAGATTAGTCAACTTTTTATTTAAAGTCCATCTTCATTCACTTGACGATGAAAGAAGTATATCTAAATAGTTCAGTTCATCTCCCATAGACAGTAAGTAACGCTTCCCATCATTCCTGATTTCCTATTTGCTTTGCTTTGCTCTGCAATTTTTTCTTATTACTCTTTTAAGTCTGTGCCAATGGTTTTATTTTCCACATTTATTTTTTTCTCACTCTACTTACTTCAAGAATTGTTGCTATGTTAACCGTTACGCTTCTCCCCACCTGTGATTTCTCTTTTTCGAGAGATAAATATTTGTAATAGCTTACAGCTAGTAATTCAGTTCTTCTGAGGAAAGTCTAAGTTACATCATATGTGAAAGTGATTTATTTTATGAACAGCAGGAGCAAGGACTAGAAAGGCTAAAATGATCCTGCTCAAAAATACCTTGAGTTGCTCAATCCCCCACTGAGTTGCATCAATGTTAATGTACCTCCATCCGGGAAGAAAATGTAATAAGTTGGTGCTGCATCCCATATACTTTAACAAAGCTTCCCTGAACAAGCACATGCAGAGTCTGGTGTCATAGACTCAAGCAAAGAGAGCAGAAATCAAAGAACTGGAATGGTGACGTTTAAGCAGGATGGCAAAGGGAAGCAGAAGGCAACTCAGTCTGGATGGACACGTTAAATAATTATCCAATTCTCAGCAAGTCTATTGCCTTGTCTTTGAACAAGTAAAACTGGAACCTGTCTAAAACTAAACTGCGAAAAGTTCAGGAATCTCAGAATAGGAAAACTGAGGCAATCTTCTCTGATATAATTCCAGTCCCATGAGTAAGACAGATAATCTTCTATCCGGCCTTCTTCTGCAAATGAACTTCTAGCTGTGCAACTGAAAGTACCTGAAAGTCTTACGTCATGTTGGGTATTCCACTGGCAAAAGAGGGACCATGGTTGGATTAATCCAACTCTCACAGGTAGGGCAGATTACCCAGGTTTGCTGGAGCAACCACTGACCACAGGAAAACTTGAGTGAAAGAAATGCCTCACTGAGAGCCCCTTGAAGAGTTTGCTCTATTAAAAAAGCCATCTCGCTAATTCCTTCTTTTTCTTTAGCAAAGTACATGGTGTCAAAGACAAATTCTAATTTATCAAAGATATAACAAGAAAAAATGTCTGGAAGGTGTAACTGGGCAACTTCAAATCAGAAATACGCCATATCTTTAAACCAGGAAAGTAATCACCAAGGAAATTAATGGCACAGACTGCTGTGGAAATTGCTGATTCTTCCTACTGTGATGTATCAAAGTCAAGATTGAATGCCTTTTTGGCAAAGATGCTTTATCCAAACATAAACACCATTGGGCTTGGTAAAGGGTATTGCATAAAGTGCAACTGCTTGTGATATATGGGCCATCAGGCCAGATGAGTCAAAGGTCCCTTGTGACTCTCTGCTTTACAAATCTATTAACTCGAATTTGGAATTTACAGAGTAGTGGGCCAAAAGGAGCAATTTTGATTGTTCCAATGGACTCTATCACTTTCCTTTTGGAATTCTTGTCAAAAATTCATTCCTATGGGCAGTACTTGCCACAAATCACAAAAGGAAAAGTCTTTTATAAATGAGGGTGAGAGGGCTGAGGGAGGAGAAAGAGTGTTTTTTGCTAAATGCATAAATGTAGTTGTTAAATGTATAAATATTTAGGAATGTATAAATATCTGGGAACTTGTTTCTTTGTTAGCATTTAGGGAATGTATACTAAATGGCAGTTACCCTAATGGAAACAGAGCACTTTGCAAGGACATAGTGAGAAATAACAAGAAATATGCTAATCACTGCCTAAGCCTATACTTTGACAAATTTAAACCCGCTTTCCATTTTCTATTCCATTTCTGTCAAGGCCAAACAACATGAAATTTGACATGTCTCATGTTATCTTACTAAACATTTTATCTGAAAAACTTAATCAAGGGGAAATCACTCTTAGGTAGAGGAACTGCATTGCTGACCCATCAATTACTCTCACTGTAAAATACGTATTTTTAAAATGTCGTAACATTTCCTTTAATCCCAACTCTCAGAATGAATTTACCTATAAACTTCAATTTTCCTGTAGTACTTAGAAAGTGGCAGACACAAAGAAACAGCCCCACAGGCATGGGAACCTCTGAAAAACTCTGACCAAAAATGGCCTTTACTGCAGACAGAGACATTAGCAAACTGAAAGCAAAGTCCTAGATGCTCTGAGCTCTCATGCGACTATCATGACATGTGTGTCATGTGATATGACTATTTAACAGGCTTCAGAACGCTGACTGTGTGTTCTCCACGCCCACTCACCCCTAGCAGTGTCAAGAACAACGGCAGCACTACCACTGATCTCCTGTTATGTTCCCAAAGCCTGCGTTGTTCCCTGACACTTTGAAAATAAGTGTATATCACTCTTTTAAAAGAAAAAAAAGAAAAGTAGATGACAGGTTTCAGCAGGTCCATCCTGGAAAAGAGAAGAAATAAAGACAAATGGGAAATATGGGAAAGAAAACCAACACTCAGAGGTGGGAGAGCACTTAGGGATGAATGAAAAGCATCCTCAGCTGCTGTCCCATATCTTTACTATTTCTTCCCTTCCAGCATCTTTTGCTCTCTGTCACACCCCCAAACTGCTGGTGGGGAAAGAAGCCGTAGCTGTGAACACGCTGCCTGGCCAAGGCAACTGGACGGCAGTGGGATAAGCAGTGTGGAGAGGTGTAGAGCTCCCACACCTCTGGGAAGGGGAGGTGGTGGGGTTGAGGGAAATTAATTTCACTCTCTCACATCTACCCATCTGCAAACCATAGAGTTTGTAGATGTCTTTGGTAGGTCAACACTTATGGTAGATCTGGGAAAAAAAATTGGTCAATGAGGGGGAAATGTGGGTGGGGGATGGAGGTAAAAGAGTGGTTGATAAAAGCAGACAAACAACAGATAAGTCTCCTTCAGCCCAACAAGACAACCTAATCTTCCTCAAAATATCTCTCTGTGGCCTGACCTTTGCTACAAAGTTCCTGGCTCCTGTTCTCTAAAGAAAGAATAGGACAGATTTATCCCAAGCTCTCAGAGTTTTAATTCATCCCTTCTAGTAATTCAATATTACTATTGTTAACAACAGGCCTTTAGTTTTATATTGAGTTTTCTAGACCTCAGGACTGAGCTTTGTTGCTTACTCCCACTCGCCTGTAGTTTTAATTTGGTTTAGCTGACACAGCAATTTCTTTAATTGGCTGGGTTTCTATGGCTAACTTGTTTTATGTTTATTTCTATGTGGCACAACTATAGTTTTATATAGACAGAAACAACAAGCGAGTAGTCCACGTAGAGAGAGGTATATATGGCTCTAACCCAATGATGCAATACAGAGAAACAGAAGTCTGGTGCAATAACAGAGACTTTCAGAAGTGAAGACACAGGATGTGGTGTAGAGGATTTTAGACAGGGGATGATAGGAGATGGGACACAGGCTGAGATTGGAGATTTTATCACTATAAATAACTCAGTCATGTTCGATTAAAGGAAGTGAAGACCTGAAGATGAACAAACCTGTGTTTAGAGGTAACAAAGAAATAATACGTAGTACACAAAAAAGACACTAAATATAGAATATTTGGATATAAACTGGAGCTGCAGACCAATGAAGAATGAGCAAAGGCATAAAAGTGTGTTACAAAAACATAAAAACAGCCCCAAGTAGATCCTAGAAGAAGGAAGAAGAAGCCATCAACACCAGCATCACATTCCTCCCAGCAAACAGTCCAGATGGCAGCGATCTGTTGTGAGATCCCACACTCCAGACTGAAACTACCAACCCTAGGAGCCAGAGAAGCAGTGGAAGAGCGAGCACAAAACAAAGAAAAGGAGTAAAAACTAAAAAGTGTGAGCATAACAATTGTAACTGACTCTTTTTTTTTTTTATGTGAAACAGTTAAATCTAGCCTAATAATGATTAGACTCTTACGATTTCAATTATACCAACAAGGGCTTTACTTACATATAACATGTGCTTACTCTTGGCCTGTAAACAAGATTTGGAGCTTAATAACCCGAGTAACAGTGATTGCTGCCCTCCGGTCCCTTCTTCTGGGAGAAAACAAATATTAGGAATCTGCAGCCTCTATTGCAGAGGCCAACTGAGGCTAAAGGACTGAGCCTACCTAATGGGCGGACAGGGTTGTCTGAGGTATGTTACTGTTCTAAGGAGCAGATTTAAAACTGACTAGATTAGTCATATTAATTATTTCAACATTAATACTCCGTAACAAATGGCTTTTGCCTACAGATGATGATTTATCATCTTAGGGATGTTGTACGTGAAGGTAAGGTCCCTGCACACATCAGATCTTGACTGGGAAGGACTAATGGAACATTCATTAAAGAAGCAAAGCATTTTACCGTCTCATGATCTCATCTCTGATACTTGCTGTTTTTCCAAACATCCACAAGGATTGAAACCAACTCCCCAGCCCCAGGGACCATAATTACAGGGAGAGAAGTCTCATTTCACTGCTTCTAAGGCTATCAGGATTTTCATATGTTCAGCCGGGGCTGGAAACTAATAAAGACAGAAACCATCATGGTTAGGGGTACCATCTGTCTTCGACTAATTGCCTTGCTACAAATTCAAAATAGTCCATATTGGGTCTATATGAAAGTTATCACATAAGTTAAAATATAGATAATTAACTCCTGTACTTTGGCATTATGCATACTTTCATTTTGTGGAGCAGAGAGAAAGGTCAAAAACTTACATTGTGAAAAAATAATTTCTTCTTCCTTTAATGAACCAGCCCCAAAGCCCAGCTCTTACACAGATGTTACAGCACAGACCCTCCTGTTGTTAAAATGGACAGAAATTATGGTGTTCCCATTTACCAAAGCTTTTACATTGGGTAGGTTCTGAATTCCCTCCTTCGTTGCGATAAAGAAAACAGTTGCTATGGCACAAGCATCTCCATTTCTCTAGGGAAAGGAGAACAGCCTACCTCACCAAGTGTAGCAGCTCATGACAGGTCTTTGTCTCAGATCAGAGTGAAAATAAAGCAAGTTTCGTTTCTAAGCTTTGAATTCCCCTATGAAAACCTGAATAGAAATACACAGCATATATACAGTCTATCGCTGGCTGGCAAAGATGCAAAAATAATTCTTCTAGGCCTGCAGGTTACTAGCTTGCAGAAACCTATGGCTGTCGGTAAATAAATCACTAAATCTCAATCAAGAAATAAGTAGCCATTTTAGGAAAGCAACTGTGATCTTGGGAAGCTCCTACTTACTTTTCAGCACAAGTGAATTGGGAATTAGAAGAAATAATACTACCACCTTCAGCATCAAAATCCCAAAGCAGTGCACAAAAATGACTGGATGAAATCCCACAGTGTGCTAACAAGATAGATGGATAGATGCTATCCACATCTTATGGCAGACTGGAGAGGAGCACACTATAGCTACATGCCCCGCTGAGGGCTCAAAATATAATCACAGAATCACAGAATCACAGAATCATTAAGGTTGGAAAAGACCTCTGAGATCACCAAGTCCAACGGTCAACCCAACACTACCATGACCACTAAACCATGTCCCGAATAAGTCAGCAGGAGCTCTGAGAACTGAACCTATGGCTTACAGGCTCCTGCTTCAGCCACTGCAACACCAGGAACCATGAAGGATGAATGTTTCAGAGTCATCCTGTGGACACAAAGATAACAGCTGGCCATTTTTCCTGCTAGTATGAGCACGTAGGCATGTGTGTAATAGTTACATATAGAATTCCCTACATTTCAGACAGGGCTTTTCACTTGGAAGAAGTTAGATATGCAAACAAGGTCAAACCATCCATCCATCCACAGTGCAACTCAAGCTTGTGATTAAAAGTATTCCTCCATAGCAGTTCGCTCTCTGATGTCTCTCAGAAAAGAATTAATTCACAAAGCCGATACTTTTTTTTTTTAAATATATAATTTAATAGCAAATGTTGAACATTTTAAAACTACATTTTAACTCAAAAATCAATTTTTTCACAAACTACAATATATTTCTTCATTAAAGATGGAATAGGCTATAGATAAAATGATTTGTGCCCTGCAGCACCATGCATTTGACTGCAAGTTCATAAATCCACAAAAAAAACCCCAGAATTATTTCTTCAATAAAGTAGAAAATCATATATTGCATGGAACATTAGATTTCTGCATGCCACCACACCAGTCCCCTAAAAGTGAGCAATGTTATTTCGATGCCTTCACAGCAACTCATGGGCTGCACTGTCTCCAATTTTCACTTGGGAAGAAATAAGCAGCTAAAAAAAATTTAGGACCAGGAAAGTTCATACACATGCTGAACGATTCCCTAAAAAATATGGCCTACTTAGAGAACAGTGATGACTTAGGGAAGATGGATCTGACTTTTCGAAGAATGTCCATTCGATATATCAAGTGCATCATATCAATATCTGCTTCTATACAGATGCATGACGCAAATCAATAATGTTCAAGAAGCAGATCTTCCCCCCACTTCCGGATGATCTTTTCCACTAGTGATGCTTTTAAATCATGTTTCATGACCTTATCCAGTCGTACACTGCTTTTTCCTCAAATGGAAGTAATTCAGGGACACAAATAGGCAGGTTGGTCTTTATGTCCACGTTCTTTATCGCAGAAGTATTGAGCTCTCCTGGATGTTTAAAATTTCCCTGGTGCAAGTGATGCAGCAAATGCATGGTCAATAGTGGTCCCACGGTGCAGCTGACGACTGAAGTTGAACTGTGAAAAATATCAGAGTAGAAGAACCTGTCAAACAATGAATATGATAAGTACATTCAAAATTAAGCATAATATTTTCTTATGTAAATAAAAGCCATTCACTCGGAATTCAACATATAAAAATTGCTAAATAGGAGACCTTGTCAAACCCACGCACACTCTGTACTTACCAGCAGCAACTAAACCTCACGAGGTACTGAGATGATCTTGCCCAGTGCTATTGTCACCCCCTATATCCTACTATCTCCAATAGGATTTAAGAGTGCTTAAGAATCCCAAGAACAATCACTCCCCTTTTAAACAGTTGCCTTGACTTATTCACTCAAAGAATATTCTCTTCCTGATTTAACTTTCTTTGTTAGTTTCTTTGAACTGGGTTGGAAACACCGCAGCCAGGTTCTACCATCCCACCTTCCCAAGAACTCACACTGGGTAAGTTTTCCTTTGCATGAACTTGGGAAGACACTATGTGATAAAAATAAAAAAAAATCATGTGATACTGTGACACCTCCCTATTTGGAACAAAGCTAGAGCAGTGCGGCACATGAAAATGAGAAAGAGAATTGGTAACATAATAATTATTTCTGAAAACTGACTCGATAAAAGTCAGTTTGTTTCACAGATGACTTTATAGACTATTGAACTCCTTGTCCATCTGTCCATACTGGCAATATCCAAATCTACTCAGTTAAAATAGGGAACTTGACTAAGAATTTCACATTTAAATAGAAGATTAACGCTCATAAGTTAGTAAAGGAAGACTTCTGCCATTTTAAAACAGTGCTAATGAGAAGCAGATCCTTCTTCCTCCTTCTTAGACCATCAATCATTTGCAAAAAAAAATATATATTTTTCTGCATATTCTCCTCTAACCAGTAGACCTGGAAGTCAATGGCACCAGCAGAACAGAGAACACACCCTAACTTTTTTTGTTGCTCATGAAAGTTCTTCCCATTTAAACTATTCATTTCTCAAAGAGCAAAATTCAGACAGTAACTGCCAAGCCCACCGCCATGTTAAAACACTCGGTCATTTGGCAAGCATGCAGCCTCAGGGATGGGACTGAGTGCTGGGAAGCTCCTCCAAGGCTATGACAAAAAAAAAAAAAAAAAACACCCTAAAGCCATTGCTTTTTTCCCATTCTTCCTGCATCCCTTTTAACGGTGGAGAGTGATTACAACCTCATCTTCCCTCTGCCTCCTGAAGTGGAGTTTGGCTTTATGAGTCACGGGAGAGAGGTATCTGCACAGTACCCTGGTATGCCATGGAAAAGGGGAGCTTCAGCTCTAAGAAAAGCAAGTCCACTCATGGAGGAGGGAACATGTTCTGTGTCCCTGAGCTTGTAAGAGTTTCAGCAGCGTGCTCTGAGAGCAAGTGTATTTGACTTAACATGAATGAAAGTTTCTGTGCAGCGCTGTTCCAAATGCCTGTAGCAACCCCATCCTGCAACATCAACAGCCACTTTAAGAACCTGATGAACCTTAGAAAGGAGGACAAGACACCAGAATGGCTGCCTTTTGGAAAAACTCTCCACCCAACCTGTCCAATAACACTTTCTTTCTAGGGCTACAGTCACACACACACCTGCCTTCGTCCAGAAAAACTCCTCTGAGCAGAGCTTCCCACAATACCATGAGAACAGCCAGAGACCTCTGCTGTTCCTGTGGGATTTGTAAAGAAACCTTGGCCAAACAAACATCAAAAAGAGTTTTAAAATAACATCATTAACACTGCTGCTGACAAATTCACTAGCACTGAGCATGCTAAGAGAGATACACGTATTGACATATTCCAGCCAAATAACCTAAGATAGCACCACAAGTAAAACGTCTGAAGTGCCAAATTAACACCACAGTGCATTACAAAGGAAAGTTTAACAATTATAAGACTGTGTGTTAAGAGGAAGCTTTTTCCCCTTAAGAGTTTATAATTCTACTAAGAATCCTAAGAACTGAACTAAAGGTTTAAAAGCTAATCAAACCAACAACTTAAAGAAAGATGTTTTCCTATCCACATTATACTGAATAACACATCCTCCCTGAGCAACAGCTCCACCTAAAATCAAGCACTGGCAAGTAACAGAAGAGTGTGGCGTTGTTTTTTTTTTTTCAAGAATCCTTTCTACTGCTTTTTTCCCCAGTATCAGAGTGCATAAAACACTCCATTTGCTCCCCTCTCGGTGTTTCTCATTACCATGCTGTTCTCGTCCTGCGATACAAATGTACTTTCTCAGTACTTTAAGAATCCAGGACAAATTGTACCATTGATCTTGTTTTGCCACCGAATTTATCAGACAGTAAGTGGATTAAGTTTCCATATCCTGCCTTATTAATGTCTGTTAGCATTGATTAAGAGAAAAAGATTTGGAACAGTAGATCAATTTATAAGACAATTTCATCTTTGCTTTCTCTGCCTGCATTTGCCTGATGATGGCCAGTTTCGATTCAGTAGTGTGGACACCAAACCCTTAAAAATTGCAAATCAATCACTCGAAAGCCGCCATATGGCAGTGTCTCTGATTAGTGGTCATGAGATCACAATTTTTTTAAAGGTGCCTACGAACCCTTTGCTGGACATCCCTGAAGGAGCATATCTTACCTTTTCTTTTCTTATCGATGCAACAGGAAGACTTAAATTTGGCAGACTTGAAACCCTATTACAGTTTCAGCAAGTCTTCAAAAACTGTAGCAAGATGTCAGCCCAGTAAGCAAATAAGAAGTGACAAAATGAAAGAACAATGTTTCCTGGAACAGGTTCTTCTATTTCTATGAAGATTAATTTTCACATGTAATCTTTTCTAAGAAGTGAACAGAATGTCAAGTAAGTGGGATGTACCACTGTCTCCTATAGAGATGCATTTGCACTCCTGAAAAAATTTAATTTTCTGATTTTGTATGGATGGAGGGAGAAAGAAGACCCAGAGTCAAGAGCTTTTACTGAAGGAGTGTAGAACACAAACACCTAGAATATGGATTTTTAAACCAAGATGTAAGGAAAGAGTACAGTATGTAATTTCATCAGAAAATACACAATAAAAGAAAAAGCAAATGGCACTATAGGGAGGAAGTAACCACAAGGCTTTATGTGTGCACTGCCTGTGGAATGAAAAATCACAAGATCATCTCATAGCTGAATTGTTCATACTGTTTAGAAGGGACATGAGAAAGGGACACTAGGGCACATATTTATAAGTTGGTCTGAGGGACCAAGGCCTTGAGAGATGAAGAAAGAAAGGATTAAAATCTGCAAGAGAGAGGACAGAAAAGTTAAAAAATAAGTCTTTGGATTTCTGACTTTTGAAGAATCATTGAATCATGAAATGGTTTGGGTTGGAAGGGACGTGAAAGATAATCTAGTTCTTCTAACCCCCCTGCCATGGGCAGGGACACATCCCATGAGACCAGGTTGCTCAAAGCCCCGTCTAGCCTGGCCTTGAACACCCCTAGGGAGGAGGCAACCACAGCTTCTCCGGGCAACCTGTGCCAGTGTCTCTCCATCTTTACAACAGAGAATTTCTTCCTAACATCCGATCTAAATCTACCCTCTGTCAGTTTGAAACCAATGTCTCTTGTCCCATCACTACACTTCCTAAAAAAGCATCCCTCCCCAGCTTTCCTGTAGCCCCCCTTTAGAGGGTCTATGAGGCTGCAGTTGCAAATGTTCCTCTGAAGAGCAGACCAACACCGTGTTGACCCACACATGTCCATGACCCATTCACTGCTTTAGAAAGCCCAGGTAAACAATTTATCTTCATCAAGAAGCAATAGGAGAGAATAATGCACAGCTGAAGGGAGTGGGGAAAAGGATTTATAGCAATATATTACTCACTAAAGTAAAATATGATTTATTAATCACTGCCAAATTGATAGCTGTAATAAACAGGATCTAGCAGATATTTAACATCAGTTACTCTTCATAGGTTATAAATAATTGAAGGAAAACGGATTCTTCCTGGGAAAAAATAGCAACGCATTATCTCTAAAATACAGGGGGAGCAGTGAAAGTGGCTTTGAAGGAAGGTAACACACAAGTACTTTGAGTTTCTGCTTCCTGTCTGTATTAAGGAAAATATTTAAGCTGCACTCACTGAATGTAATTACAGATGCTTTCAAAGATCTTTAAATATTTAACTACTTAATCTTCACAATATCTCTATTAAATAGATGTTTCTTTGTACCACCAATTTACATAAGAGAAACATCTTTTAAAGCTTGTTTTTAACAGTGGCTTTGTTTCTTTCATGTGGTGCTGGAAACTGCAAGAAACACTTTGCAGGTGCAGCTTTGTAGATGCAAACACAAATGAGAGGTTTTCAGCTCTTTGATTATCGCTGCCAGTCAAGCCAATACTCACTACAGGCTTCAAAACGTGGATGCAATTAAGTAAAAGGACAAAACCATATCTGCAAATTTGCAGCCCAGCCTGAGGCTCCTTCAAAGTTCAGCATGGAGAAGGGCCCTGCTCACGACCGCGTGCCACGAGCACTTGGCTGTGCCAAGAGCAGACTTTGCAAGTTCTTGGCACTTCACCTCCAGCTCAGTCTATTGACGAATGCTGCTTTTCTGAGCCAAATTTCCAAAGCAGAGGGAAGGAAAGAAAGAAAGGCAGCGAGCTTATTTTAAACTTGACATTTCTGCAGAGAAAATGTGTAGAATAATTGGAAAGCCTTGCAACGAGCATGTAAAATGTACACACAAATTTTGACCAAAGAATTACTGGCTGATCTAACACTAAATTGAGAAGCTCTGTAGAGGAGAATATAAAAATAGTAAAGCTAGATGAATGAACTTGGATGTTCCTAGGACATGCTATTTTTTCATAGGTGATCTCAAAGATAAGTCACCTGGACCTTAATTAAATTTTTAGAAGTTACCAAATGAAGAGTGGCTGCCAGACAGTGAGAGAGAACAAAGAGAGAAAACGGGGCTTCTGTTCCCAAAGTACATGCACATGACTCTGCTTAGTCTTACTGGGTATTCTTGAGAATCTGAGGGCAGAAGCTGAATCTTAAATGAGAGAATATTTAATCAAATTTATTTTCTTTTTTTTTTTTTTTAATAAAACAGATCCAGAAAAAATAAAGCTGAACATTTTTCGTTTCATTTTAGGCCCAACACTGCTCAGCAACAGGATGGAATTATTGGGTGACACAGAATCACAGAGCACACACACACACAGAGGCACAAAAGTCCTTCATATCACTGAAATAATAAGTCTAAAAGTGCAGTGCAGTGCAGGTCTCATAGCAATGGGAACAGTCATATCGGTTAACTGAGTTGTGGGCAGGGCAGGCTCAGCACGACTTTGAAACTTAGGATAAAACTTAGTCGACTGGAAAAAAGCAAAAACCAAGCAATAATACTCATGTGATAATAACACTCACGGAACAAAGTAATACACAGTGATTAAGAATATGGGAATGAGACTTGACATAATGATATGCAATGCTGCATAAACACTAGTGAAAGTAATTTAATACATACAAAATTGTAATTCTGAAAGTATTTGACAGCAATGAAAAGCCAGGAGAGGAAATGTTTGCCATAGTTGCTAACGGCATTGCAGTTATGGAGGAAAAGATTTGACGGAGCCTGCCTGGATGTTTCACAACACTGATTCTCCACAGCCTGGAAATTTAGAAAAAGAGTACAGGTACCTTGGGACAGGTTTGCCCAGGACCATCATTCCAACAGTGGGTTGAGCGTGGTGCTTGAAACACCAAAGGTCGCGGGTTCGATTCCCGTTGGGTTCTCACGTGTTGCCTGACCTAGTCGAGAGGTGGCGTCCCTGCACACAACAGGGAGGTTGGATTAAAATGATCTTTAAGGTCCCTTCCAGCCCAGGCCATTCTATGATGATGAGGTCGACTAGAAGGCTTTAAAGGAGAGCTTACTGGGCTTAGGAAACTCTCTTGACCAGTGGCATCACTTCTCATCAAGGAGAATTTTGTCTCACTATCTGCTCCCCACTTGGACCACTGACTGGCTGTCCAGTGCTACGGTACCTGTGCAGTGAGTGTCAGACATCAAAATGTACATCTTCTTGTCCTAGAAGTAGTATTTTTCACCTACTTTCGTAGAAGCAAAGAATGGTTTGGATTGGAAGGGATCTTAAGGGTCACCTAATTCTAACCTCTGCCATAGGCAGGGACATCTTCCCCTAGACCTGGCTGCTCAAAGCTCCGTCCAACCTGGCCTTGCACACTTACAGGGAGGAGGCATCCACAGCTTCTCTGGGTAATCTGTTCCAGTGCCTCACCACCCTCACAGAAAATATATTCTTCCTAGTATCTACTCTCTTTCAGTTTAAAATCGTTATCCTACACTCCCTGAGAAAAGAGTCCCTCCCCAGCTTTCCTCTAGCCCCCTCTAAGTACTGGAAGGCCACTGTAATGTCTCCCTGCAGCCTTCTCTTCTCCAGGCTAAACAACCCCAATTCTCTCAGCCTGTCCTCACAGGGAAGATGCTCCAACCCCCCTGACGTTTTTGTGGCATCCTCTGGACCTGCTCCAACAGGTCCATGTCCTTCTTACGTTGAGGCCCCCGAGGCTGGACACAGCGCTGCAGGTGGGATCTCATGACAGCAGAGCAGTGGGCAAGATTCGCCTCCCTTGACCTGCTGGCCACACTTTTCTTGATGCAGTCCGGGATATGATTTGCTTTGTACTCACATGATTAGAGCAGATAATGCTCCATTTTTTTGCACTTCCAAAAAGTTAAAGCAGCAGTAAAAGTTTAAACAGATTAAGCAGAATTCAGAGTGGATTTTCATTGTTAGTGTCTTTAAGCAGACCAATCATAGTTAGGAAATGAATAAAAACTGTCCCGCTTTATAGTGATATAAACGATGACCTGAGGCACGAGGCTGTATGGGGTCTGATATCTGCTTGGAACAAAGTGGAGGGTTCAGTGGTATTTACTATTATATATACATGTGTGGAAATATCTGTGTGAAGAGATTTATGACCTTTGCTACATCAGCAATCCTTGGGCCAGAGTTTTGAAGGCACATAAATAAGCAAGCGATAAGGCTAGTGGGACTTAGGAAAGCATATGCAAACCTTGAGTATCCAAATTCCATCAAAAAAGCCAGCATGTGCAAAGATATTTTATAGATCCTAGTAGGTGCTCTCCTGCAGATACAAGTGCCTAAACACCTTTGTCATTCTACACTGAGGCCCCATGAGGTTGTCATGAGACCATACGTACCACACCAGGGTTTCTCATAAGGCAAAAAACATCTGGAAGCTCTAAGTATGTAAGATGTCAAGTCTTTGGTCCACAAATCCACTTGAGCTGAGCTGAAATTACTGGCACCTAGGGGTCTATGTACTTTTGTCCATCTGGCCTAAAACTCCAATTTCATGCCAAAGCTCTTTGTCACGACAGCAAATGGCAGAACAAAGTCTCACACACGCTGAATTGCCCCTAGCTCGCTTCTAGTTTGCTTGTGAAGTATCAAATAGATTAGTTAATAACTGAGCAGGTTTGTAGGTGTTCTGCCTTGTTTGGGGATCCCTTCTGGAACTCAGTCTGAACAAGGTTGAGCAGATTCACATCATCATTGCTTTCAGATGCTTTCAGCATGGTGAGATGGTTTCTATACAGCTAAGTGGTGAACAGCTGCCTAAGGGAGCACATTGCAATCAGAGACAACACTTTTCAGATGAGATGTGGAATGGAAAAGCTGATCCTTTTGTTTGGCCCAGAGTGAACTTCATAAAGGATTCAGCTCTGTGCCTCACCCAAGTAACTGAAGCTCTTCCAGAATATTTAATCTACAATTGTTATCCTCTGCTTTCTAAAGCCTTCCAGAAGGGCAAACTAGTGGTCTTATGCCAATTTCTGCACTTGATCAAGTCTCATTGTTGCTGTTAGCTCATTTCAAAGTGGAATTTCATAAGCAGACAGTCTTCCCTGTAGTGCAGCTATCTTTGCTGAACCTTTCCAGGGGCATTCAACATCCTGGAGGCAATAAAAGGACAAATTACTTCTACTGTAAATCTGACGTAAAAGTAAGGCCTTTCAGTAGACATGGAAATAACATACAATAACAGAAAGCTTCAAGAAGCAATGCGATGTGCTACTAGCAGCAATGGGTCTACTGCTAGCTAGTGAATCATTAGCATTCATGAAAGACTGATTCAGAGAGAATAAAGCACCATCCCAGATGTAAAGGACTGTGCTAGAAATCTTTGTCACTGAACTGGTGTTTGGTTAGCCTGATTGCAGCTTTGAAAACTGTTGACTCAACATAGCATCTCCAGTTTAACAGGCTTGGGGTCAAAGCCATGTGCTCTGACAAGGGTGTAATACGAAAATCCCTCCATGTGACCTGGTAGAGAAGCATAAATCCATCTAACACAGTCTGAAGACCGGCGCTGCTAAGCAGTGATGATCAGCTGGCAAAGAGCTACACCTCAGGACAGATAAGGCAGCAAGTGTTCAAAAGTCAACATATACCAAACAGTACCATCTTTCTTCAACTAACATGCTTTAATTATTGAATACAAAGGAAAACTGTTGCAATGCAAGCCACTACTGTGGGGTAATTATGGGAAATGCTGACATTTTAAATAGTGGTTAATAGTGTTCTCAGTCACTTTTAGAAGAAACTAAACAGGTAAATCTTCCCACATAGAAATTTTATCACTGAGTTGCAAGATCTCTCGAGGAAGATGCTGGCACAGGCTTTGTTGTATTTTCTTTCAGTCTGTTGTGAATGCACTGGGCGGCACAGGGAGAACACAAGCTCAACATATTCCTGAAGGATGTTTGAAGAGTGGGAGTGTGGCCACTCTGGTACACATACAGCTTTGACTTACAATGTACAGAGGGGTACATTCAGAACTGTAAGTGTTAAGACTAATAGGCCCACTGAAGATAGGGGATGGCTGAAGGGAAGGAAAAGCGATCACAGAAAGCAAAATTCAATAGCAGAGAAAAATTATAGTAACTGGTTTAAAAAGAGCTTTGCGTCTCTATGGAGCATGCAAGTGTGAGTGGAATACCTGGAATCACAAAGTGTTTTAAGCTAATTAAAGCATTTTCAGATTTTCAGTGTCCTCTAAATGACAAAAAATTGTCAAGATCGTGCATTTGGAACATTCAGCAACACACACACACATGCGAAATAAATAGAGGTTAGCAAAGGCCTGATGCTGCAAGATGTTTAATGTTTGGGGAGAAGAGTGCAGTGGATACCACAGGAGCAGGTCACATCAGTATGAACCGACACAAATGCACCTGCAGCATTATCTAGGACAAGTAATTCTGTAGTCAGGGAAGTTGCTCCATGTTTATATCACCATAAGAAGAGCGAATCACAGAATCACAGAATGTTAGAGGTTGGAGGGGACCTCAAAGATCATCTAGTCCAACCCTCCCGCCAGAGCAGGATCACCTACAGTAGAGCGCACAGGAACGTGTCCAGGCGGGTTTTGAATGTCTCCAAAGAAGGAGACTCCACAACCTCTCTGGACAGACTGTTCCAGCTATAATCAGAGAGTGAAAATATCAGCTCAAAGACACTTGCACTGAAAGAATATCCATAGCCCATATATGCACAGAGGCAAAACCTGACACCTATGTTTACATCAACATGTAAGGTTGATTTTGAGGTTACTCTTACCAATCTCAAGACAGATAAAGCATCCTAGCCGTAGCAAGTGAGGACTCCAAAACCATCAAAGTTACAGTTGCATTTAATATTTTATCAATGATTTGGATGAGGGGATTGAGTGCACCTTCAGTAAGTTTGCAGAAGATGCAAAGCTGGGCGGGAGTGTTGGTCTGCTTGAGGGTAAGGGGGCTCTACAAAGGGATCTAGATAGGTTGGATCCCTGGGCTAAGGCTAATTGTACGAGGTTCAATAAGGTCAAGTGCTGTGTCCTGCACTTTGGCCACAATAATCCCCAGCAGTGCTACCAACCGGGTGAGGAGAGGCTGGAGATCTGCCAGGCAGAGAGGGACCTGGGGGTGTTGACAGACAGCCGGCTGAACAGGAGCCAGCAGTGTGCCCAGGTGGCCAAGAAGGCCAACGACATCCTGGCCTGTGTCAGAAAAAGTGTGGCCAGCAGGAGTTGGGAGGTGATTGTCCCCCTGCACTTGGCACAGGTGAGGCTGCACTTCAAATCCTGAGTTCAATTTTGAGCCCCTCACTCCAAGAAAGACATTGAGGTGCTGGAGCGTGTCCAGAGAAGGGCAATGAAGCTGGTGAAGGGTCTTGAGAACAAGTCCTCTGAGGAGCAGCTGAGGAAACTGGGGTTGTTTAGCCTGGAGAAAAGGAGGCTGAGGGGAGACCTTATCTCTCTCGACTAGGTAGGATATTAGGAAAAATTCCTTTACTGAAAAGAATGATGAAGCATTGGAACACGCTGCTCTGGGAAGTGGTAGATTCACCCACCGTGGAGGTATTTAAAAGACATGTAAAAGAGGTGTTTAGGGACACGGTTTAATGGTGGGCTTGTCAGTGCTAGGTTAACAGCTGGACTCAGTCTTAAAGGTCTTTTCCAACTTCAATGATTCTATGCTTCTAACCAAAGTTCAGGGTGCCCCCTTACAGAAAGCAGGGACATGCAGCTGGGGACTGCAGCTGGCTGATTTTCCCCAATTGTAAATAGATCACATATCTCAAGGAGAGCAGGGAAAGGAGATGAATAGGGTTGAACATGTTCTCATCTATGTGAAGTCAACAGAGATCCAATACATCAGTTTAGTGGGAGCTCATGGTCAAACCAAGTTATTGGTATAATGACAGGATAAAAGCATGGGATAAAGGGAAGGATCAGGGATAGGAGCAATCGCCTCAAGAAGTACTGCTTGGTTCACTAGCAATACTGAGGAATTCCTCTGCAACTCTTCTTCTACACATGGCACCCTCTCTGTAAGCCCAAATATCGTGTTTAACTGTGACCTATCTCAGGGAAAAAAGCACAGTCAAATCACAACCCCCAAACCTGGCTACTAATACTGATGACTAGTTTGAAAGCTGTGAGGAAGTGCACTTTTCACCAGGATCAATCAAAAAGGCAAAATTCAAGCAAAAATAAAAGAAAACAGTTGTGAAAATGTGTCTGTTTTACCAGAAAAGTCATTGACATTTTGCCATATGATTGAACTGTATGTCTTATAGATTTTGTTCTCTGATTTGTCAAATTATTTAGTTTACTATATCATTTCCAGTTATATTAAATCACACAAATTTGTCAAGATTCCTACTTCCCTTATCTGCCCTGAGTGATGTACTGAATGCTACACATGAAAGTTTGATTCTTTCCATGCTTTTACATAAAACTTCTCAAACAAAATAGAATGTTTTCACTGTTTTTACACAAAGCATTTTATTTTGACTTTATGAATACGAAAAAATTCATGTTAACACTTGTGAAATTCACGTTTTTTTATATCACCTCAGGCTGAGACATAATTCTGAATTCCCAGTTCAGAGCCCTATTTTTATAATACCTTTTCCCATTTCCCCTCCTCACAATTCCCCCAGCATAAGTTGCCACTGACTCTGCTCAGACAGGGGTTTCTCCAAAAAGAAACTTTCTTACAGCTGCAAAAATATCTCCAAAAATGTCTCTAGGGATAACCAGTTCCATACTTAGAGGTAGCCACCACAACACTGCCTATGGTAGGCAGGTACCGTGTTCTCTATTTTGCAATTAGGGAAACTGAGGCACGTATTTCAATGATCTCAATGATTTGCCAGTCGGAACATTTGTGGCAGAGTCAGATATGACACGTGGGAACACAGATAAGCAAGAACCCACAAACTTACTGCAGTCATCCAATTCTGTGTGATATGATTTCAAATTAATGTAGGAGAGGGGCACACCCTGGTTATTTCCAGCAACTGCGAATGTTCCAGCTACTCAGTGTGGACTATGACAAATGACACCATCGACTTCAAGGAGTCTTGTGAGGAAGCACCATTCAATTTCTTTCTGCAGTTGTCAACGCGCTGTGTTACAGTGGGGAAAATCCAGTGTATCTTCCAAATGTGTTTTATACACCAAAGAGTCACAACTCTGAAGTGCTGCAGTAGAAGCAAGCAGGAGTAGAAGCCAGAATGATTTACACAGAGAACTTTGTCATGAAAAAATGCAGAAGTCTGGCTTTCACTTATTTTGTGCCTAAGATGCATTTTTTCCCTGAAGGGCCGGATGTAAGGATTTGTAGCAGAAATAATAAGGTATAAAATACAGTCCGGTTCATATTCTTGTCTCTCCTACCGTTTGAGGGGAGGGGGGGAGGAAATGTACAATCCTATTCCTTTTTTATTTTGTTATTGACCTGCATTATTCGTTCAAGCTCCTAGACCTTCAGCAGCTCAGTGAAGTAGGAGCTCCAATGGAGACCCCAAAGACCTCTTCAGGGGGCCAGATGGTGTTCCCAGGAGACAGTTCCCCTTCAGACTCTTCGGGGAAGGAAACTGGCATTTCTTACGCTGACATTTCAGGCTACATCTGAAGCAAGTTATCAGTCAAACACAACAAGCTATAAAGACCCCCAAGATAACTTTTATCATTATCGTATTTGTGTATTTTTTGAATAAATGTTTTCAAAGAGAATGAGTCTTTCACAGAGAAAGGGTCTTGCAACACTGGTTTTGGTAGCACCTACAGTCAGAAAAACAGGTGTATCTGGTATCTCCTGGAATGCTACTAAACAGCCAGAGAATCATATAATATTATTCTAGGGGTCTTCAGTAGCTCTCCTGTCCTCCTTTACATTGAGCTGAGCTGCAAGAATGGAATCACTAATGTGTGCCCCATGCTAAAAGAAAGGCAGGAGGGAAGTCAAAAAGAGTGTCTTAGGGGAGGGGAATACAGTACTTCCTTTTTTACATGGGTAATGTGAAACAAATATAGTGAAAAATCTGAATATTCTTGTACAGTTGGCAAAACAGAATACATATTAAGGTACGCATTTCAGAGGGGACTCAGCTCATCGCAGGAAAGACTTTCTTAGTGTAGTGGTTTGTATTTGAGTTAGTGGTCTAGATAAAAACTTTACCCAACGGAGAGGAATAAACTCTTCTGTGACAGGATTCATCTCATCCTGGGAGGATGGAGGAGACTGGATGATTCACACCTTAAAAGCGGTCATTTATTGTCACTGATAATAAAAGAACCCTTAGACAACCAGCTCAGAGGAGGTCACTGCAGACCTCTGAAATCTGGAACAATGAAGCTCACCCTGCCATTATGACTTCAAAAATCCATCAGTCACCAATAAAACTCACATAGTGGCAGGGCAATATTCTTCTCCTTCACTACCCGTCATTATTCCGCCGCATCCAAAGGCAGGCAGACCATTTACACACTTACGTATGTGGGGTCTCTCTTCACTCTCAATCTCTACTGTGCAAAGCTCTGCTTCCTTTCAGACAAAAATGAGAAAAATCTGAAAAAAATAAATCATCTAAATTGAGATGCTACGCACAATCATTCTCACACCTTTCTTTCACTTATGGATTTAGTTTTTTCCCTTGGACATTCTTTTTCAATCTCACACTTTTCTCTCCCTCTCTATACTTCTCTATACTTTTTTTTTTGGCCTTGTTTTCTTCTCCTCCTCCTCAGTGTGCTGATTTTGAATTCATTTTCCTCAGGCTTTCTCTCTGATTTCCTGGCACCTTTCTTCAAGCATCAAGACTCTGGGAGCGTTTCCCCAGGAATCTCTCCCAATCTTATTCCTGTCTGTTACATAGAAGAATAAAGTTAGTAAGGCCAACTATGATAGAATCTATGATTCCACATACACTATTTAATTACTATCCTAACTGGTCCCACTGGTCTGCATACTTCTGCACCAGTTAGATGTTTATACTAAGTGTATTTTATATTGTGATGTACAGCTACAAAATACAACATAATCATATACAAAATAGAAACTTTCATGGATGGAAACACTGAATCGGGGAGAAGGTGACCTCCATTAAGTCAAAGAACTATTGTATAGCCAGTACACTGCAGGAGAGACTTGGTCTAAGATATTAAGACCCCCTCATTTTAGTTAAATGACCGAAAATGTATTTAATGAGGGAAAAAGAAGTACATATGTTGAGGGTAAAAATTAAACCCATTCAGATCCTTTGAGGGACTTGCTAAAGATCAGCTCTGATAAGATTTCTGCCAGGAATAGATTCCCTTTGATGCATGTAAACCTGAAATGTAAGACTTGCACAGATAAAAGAATTCCTTAGAAGCTGTGCATTAGGAAAGCATTTAGAGCAGGTCTGCAAGATAAAGGTAGACAAAGATCTTTCTGATTTAATCTCTGTGTAGGAAGAGTAAGTCTGGGTTTATTTCTTCACTTATGTTTGTAGAAATATTCATTTCTATCTAAGTCCATTTGGTCTTAAGTAACCAGTTTTATTTTCACTTTATACAGGAGTATTTTTTTCCCAAGGATGTAACCTGAGGTGCTGGAGTATCTTAACTGATGTAGGAAAGAAACAAGTATCTTAAAATGACACAGCAAGCACGGAGGCTCTTTGACATGTAAAAAGACAATACAGAGCACAGCTAGACCAGAAGAGTCTTAAATGATTTTTGTAAGAGTGTCCCTATAGGCTCTGCAACCTTACTCATCTCCGTGCATCTCAATCCTGTTTTCAGACTCTTCCTCAGCTCCCATGACTTTCTAGGAATGCCTGCATGAGCCCCCGAAATCTTCATGTCATTCTTCCCACTGCACACAGACGCATCTAATCACTGAGGATTTGACTCTTCTCTTGCACAAGCTAATTCCTCTGCAAAGAATGACAAAGTCTGTCCACAACGACAGACTACTACATCGAGAGGCAAAGAAAAGTATGAGGAGTGCTCTGAAGTGTGCTCGGTTCATGCCCACCCTTATTAGCCCCCTTTGAGCAGAAACCCAGATGGCAAACTAGCAAAGACATAAATGTGCCTACATGGTGATACATGCAGAAAACACCAGCCTTACTCTTCAGAAAAAATATACAAGAACTTAAGAAACAGCTGCTGTACCCTGCTAGCAGCCTGCGGATAAGTATTGGTGCAGAAATCTCATGGACCAGCGTTTTCTGGCCACAAAGAGTAAGACATCTCGTGAGCAGTCAGCAAGAAAAGCCCAGTAAAGACTGTTCCACTTTCTTTGGTCTCCCCAGAAAACATCTGAGTGTCAAATATCTTCAGTAATAGAGAATCCAACCGAGATGATGACAGTGTTGATGACAATATGTTTAAGATGAGAGAATTATTGATCCATCAAGAATACACATTTTCCATTAGATTAAAAGCAGTTGGTTTCACTTTAGGGGAACATAAGGTTTCATAGTTACTAGGATTTTAAGAAAAATAGAAAAAGATGTAGCAACAAGAGAGGCAAATACTTTCTTCAGGTATAATGAGCATTAAATTAGAAGTTTAATGATCCAGTGTAATAATCCTCTGAATTCAAGAAAGTCATGTGGTATCCAGCTGGCTAAGAGTGATTTTGACTATGTGCCATCACAAACATACACCATCACTTAACGTCTGTGGAACCGGACCAAAACATGAACACAAATTTCACACCAATCAAGTGCAAAAACACTTGTTTGGTTTCAGGTCTTTGAGGTGATCTTTCTCATGTTGCAGCTGACAACCAGGCGCCTTTCCAGCTGTCAAAATGTGATCATATGCTCTGCCCAGTCTGGTCCTGAGTGAATGACCACTGAGATGCTGAAACTTCATCTTATTTCTGACTTTCTGCTGTAAATGAACTGTGACTGAGATTTAGTAACCGAGAGTAGAGGTGCTTTTACCCCAAGAGACAAGGAATGTATGTGCTTGCCATACAAAGATTACCATTTGATTAAATGAATAAAAATACCACAGAAGAAACGTCCAGATTGGCAAATATATTGAAAGCATCAAGTCATAGATTAAATCTGTAGGTTTTTGCTTTTGGTGTTTTTTTAACTGAGTTCTAATTTATGAAAATAAAAACTGAATGTAAAGTTCCCACTGGCATGTGTTCTGTCTGATCCTACTGAGAACATGGAGTAATTTTAAATGATACCTTTTTTTGTTGCTCATAATTCATTGCCACATGAGAGGACTGGTCCACAATTTTGCCCCCTCAAGAACCAGATGTCCCTATTAATATTCTCAGGCTATAACTTTCAGTTTTTCCTCTTCATTTTGAAAGTGCTGAAAAAGAAAAGAAAGCAATATCAGCTCTTGCACTTCATGAAATATACTCTTCACAAATGTATCTTATATTGTGTTCCAGCCTTTCCTTCAATTACCAAATTCATGACAACTGGTGGACACAACAATTTTGTGCTTCAGTGTAATTACAAAAAAAAAAGGCTCTAGTACTGTGTATAATGAAAATATTGTGTGACTTATTAAAAGGATGCACTTACCATGAGCTCAAGTTTGTAGATGGAGAAATGTCTTTGATCCCTGTTACATGGGCCAGGTGGATCAGATTCCCTAATCTTTTGGGCGTCCAAGGACATCGTACGCAACAGCTGCTGGCAGTGAAAGGTGGGAGATGGTTCCACGTCTGGTTGGTCTCTTTGTGAAGCTCTCTTGAAAACGATTTCCTTTGCTTTTTTTTCACCATCTTGCAAAAGGCACAGATGCAACTATTGGCAGGATTTCCCTTCCAGGGTATTGTTCCATTAATGTAAGAGTGAATTTTTGATGTATTTTATTTTCTTTCTGTTGTTCTGTCTTTGAGGCTTACTTAAATCCTAACCTAACCACTTTCCAGAATTAGACAACAGGAATGAAAAGAAGAGCAATACTGCCTCTTATTTGCCAGGGTTTTTCCTGTCTGCAAATCTGTGTTCATCCTCTAGGTTTCTTCATGAAGAATCACCAGTGTTTTAGCCAAAGACGCATTTTTTAAATCCAGAGATGCTTAAGTGACATATTTCCTTTGACTATGACCCGTTTGAGTGTTAGAATTAACTAATCACATAGGAAACGAAAAACAACAAACAAACCTGCTCATTTTGTAGGTCTGTGTTGACCAAATAAAATGTCTTGAGTACCAGTGCAGTGGGGGAAGAAAAGTCTGAGAAAAGAAAAGCAACCAAATAAACACTATGTGCAGAAAGCATCCATAGCTGTACAGATGTGACTGTTGTTACCAAGTTTCTGCAGAATTATCCACTTGCTACCTCTGTGGCAAGTACAGCATCACAGTAAGGGTTACACTAACAAATCCATGATGGAGAGCAACTTGTCCCATAGAACATGCTTCCCAGCCCCTGAGTCCTACCCAGGCAGCATGTCAGCCACCTTCCCCAGCACGATGCCTGCACCCATGCAGAGACAGAAATACAGGTACCTATGCTCAGCTAATTTATTTTCATTTATAGTGTTGACCTTCCCTGTGAACTACACCCAGAAAGGTTTGTGTATTCAAGTGATTCAGAGCTAAACTCACGGAAATTTTAATTTGCAGCAGAGCTCCAAGTAAGAAAAAACAAACAGAGTAGAGACCAGATGAGAAGCAGTCATCCTGACTGGGGCATAAGCAAACAGCCTCTGGCTGTAAAGACGTGGACTTATGCAAACACACCGAGGTGGGTTTTCCATCTCACGGGTTAATAGTTTAAGAATGGCAGAACTGTTTTCTTGGTCACAAGGATATCTGCTGGCACAGGAAAGAACTAAATTCAGAAGAGTTTTCTGAAAAACAAGCCCCAGAGGTTGCCCAACATGTGCAGGAAGCCAGGAGGCAGTTTTCAGGGCTACAAGGAACACCACCAGCAGAACAGACACTGACTTTGTACCTTTTGTCTCAGTGGTCAGTCAGTGCTCTGCAGCTGCACTGAAAATAGCTGTGTCCTACTCTGTCTGAGTTGGAATTGTATTTCTCAACACTCAAAACCAGCAACTAACTTCCGTGAGGAAGATGCAGCTCTTTGGCGTATTTATAAGCCTAGATTTATCTGGATTTTGTGAAAAGGTGGCCAACCAGCACTATGAGGGTGGTGAAACATTGGAACAGGTTGCCCAAAGAAGTGGTGGAGGCCCTATCCCTGAAGACGTTCAAGGTCAGGCTTGATGGGGCTCTGAGCAACCTGAGCTAGTTAAAGATGTCCCTGATCACTGCAGGGAGGTTGGACTAGGTGTCCATTACAGGTCTTTTCCAACCCAAACCATTCTATGATCCTATGATCCTATGACCCTACGATTCTATGATTCTATGATTCTATGTCTACATTTCTGTGTGTTTTCTTTAGAGCCTACCTCTGCTGGACTGCCCATTTTTCCTTACATCATACTATAAGCTCCTTTAGCTAAAGCCCTGACAAAATACTTCTGCAATCATGTGGGTGACCAGCACCCATTTCAAATCTGATTTGCAGTCTTAATCGATCAAAAATTGGAGCAAGCCAATGATACTAGAGTCACAGAACTGCCTGTGAAAATTTTAGGAATTTGTTCTTCCAGAAAGTTCTTGGATATCTCTGGTACATAACCAGGAAAACAAAGCAGAAAAATATGCAAATTTATAATTTTCATCTATTTCAAAGACTTTGTAAACAATCATGAGTCGGGCATTGTTGCATTTTACTTTGCTTGAAGAGAGTGTGAAGCAGTTGATTGAATTCAGTTAAGTTGGATTAATTAACCTAAAGCAAAAGAGATGATTGAAAATTCAAATTTTAGATCATAGGCAGAACGGAAAACCTGTGCTATTCACTTGGTAGCTCAGTCAGTAACATGCATTGCAAGCAAGTGGGTATTTATATCTCCATTCCTCCAAATAGGAAACTATTTGTCATCTATTGCCTAGTCCAGTAATATATAAAATGCCTCTATATTTTACCACAGGAAGTTGGAAAAGAAACAGAAATCTTTTCAGGGCCTTTATTTCAGCGTTAAAACAGCACTCTAACATGCTGCTCTCCAGTATACAATGTGAAATAAAAGTACACATAAAAGCTCCCCTAATTAGCACAAGGACACTTCTTGGGAAGGAGGAGACACAAATTCCCAAGTGATTTGCCAGAAGCAGGACTGAACTCACCACCAAGCAGCACTGCCCGGGGAGTTAACGTTGGATGGACACACTGGTGTTGATAATCTGGGCTGGGAATGACTCTGGGAGGACACGTCAGGGAGAGGGGGACAAACCTGGCAACAGGAATCAGAACGGCCCAGTGGTTCTCCCCTTTCCCACCAGCATGATGGGGAGCAGGTCCAGCACGGAGGTATGACTGAAGAAAAGATGGTTTTCTTCACTCCTGGGTCTAGTCCTGTCAAAGTAGACTTCGAATTTCATGTAGAAGTGGTGGAAGTCTCTAAATATCCTGCTGGATGACCTAGGTATGTGTGCAGAACCCTGAATGTCGGAACAAATTTGACATTTGCTGTTCCCGAATTTCAGTTCTTCAGTTCTTCCAGCCAATGGAAGCATCCCTCTCAGAGCGCTATTTTTTTAGCTTAAATTGGTTAAAATTGATTGAAAGTTATGAATGGCATGGGTATGAGAGGAGGAGACACATCGGCACATACCCATACAGATTCATGAGCTCTGGGTTCTTAGAAAAACAGGCTAAAATCTGTTTTGTGCTTAATTCAACTGCTTCATCTGATCTTAAAATGGAAAACCACTTCTTTTTCAGAATTGATGTTTCTCTTATTTTGGGGCTAGAGAGGTGACAATTTTTTAAGACACATTTAGTTAAATTCTATCGGGAAGAAAAATGCCGTACTTAGAAAATATTGAATTTTAAAATCTTTGTAATGTTTTCTTCTTTTAGTGGGCACCGCACCAAGCCTGTTCAAGGAGCATCTGGATTATGCTCTTAGTCATATGATTTAGTTCTGAGTAGTCCTGTGAGGAGCAGGGGTTTGGACTCATTGATCCTTATGGATCCCTTCAAACATGAGATACTCTGTGATTCTATGATTCTTTTTCAGCCAACAGTCTTTGCCAAATACAAATGTCGTTTATAAATAATGTGAGTTATTGCAGATTTATTTTTAAAAAGAGAAAATGGGGGAAAAAAATCACTCATGAAAAATTTCATCAAGGCCAGGATTCCTGAAAACCCCCTGATTAAATTTATGGTTAGCTTAAATCAGATATACTCCACTCTAGTTAAGGCACCCACCTGTCAGTGCTCCTATATGTTAGACAAGTGACTTATAAATAATAACCTATGTGCAAACCCCAAACAGAAGAAGAGATATAAACTATTCATAGGTTGTCTGCATGTGTGCAGGTACACTTCTGGAAAGCATATGGGAGGTCTACAGGTCAATAAACCCTTCGACCTGAACTCACGCCTAATTAAACTCCCACCTTCACGGTTCACCCCTGAGCAGCCATTGAAAGATTGTCAAGCCTTGCAAGGCTGCCAGTGATGGATAAATTGCTTTCTTCATATGCTTTACCCACAACTTTCCTGATATATCAGGGCATGTGCAAAAAATTCTGTCTCAGTGAAGGCTTGCAGGCAAGCAAACAGCAATAATTTCAAGCTGTCAGGAACAGAATCAGTCACACGCACAGGCACCTGCCTGCAGCATCACGCCCAAGAAAATATTCGGGCCCCTTGCGGTACCTGCTGCAAATCACAATGCCCCTGTACAAAATCAATAACTTGCTACTGACCACGGGAAATAAAAAAATAATAATAACAAAAAAAAAGCAAACCACATTAATCCAAAAATCACAGAGACAGATGGGAAAACATATGGAGAAATAACTAAAGAGGAAATATAAAAATTAAGAAGCCCATGAAAATAGGGAAAAGAAATGGGTTAAAATATTCTGTGTGTTTTATGACACTAAGGAACTTAGGATTTATGTTATTTAGGATTTATGTTATATAGGTTTTAAAGTGCTGAGAATTCTACTGAAGGCAGAGTACTAGATAAAGTGTTTTAGTTACGCATCAGACTCATTTTCCTTTTGCAACCATGTCCACAACTCCATTTATAAGTGAGGGAAACTGGAAGAACATAGACAAGCACAATACCATGACTCAGGAGTGATATTTCTGTTACCTGATACACCATTTGGATCCTTCAAACAGTGAAAAAATGTAACATTTTTTGGACCATAGATGCGTTTGATAACGTCACTCTTCTGGATTGCCTTTATTACATAAACCAATATAATCAGAATTAAAGAGACACTCTTCCAGGCAATGTCCTCTTCAGTCAAAAAAAACCCCATGTACTCAATCTTGCTCTCTCTGCAAACCTGCCTCGCTTTCTTCATTAGACCATCATGGTACCAACACTATTATTGCTGCTATTCAAAACCTCCACTGAGTCAGCACACTGAAATTTGGAAAGGTTTGTATACACATATTGGATCTTTTATAACTGACAATATTTTTGCAAGATGCTCAATGGCATTTCTTCCTTTAAGATATTGTGTTGCTGAACCTTTCCACTTCCTATTCACTATGTAACCAGGCATGTTTTCGTCTTTGTTAGAGGATGAAGATAAATGGGCATTCACACTGTGTTTTGTGTTGTAATGGGTAAACATCAGTAAAAACCAGCGTGGTAATGCAAATCTGGGGAGAATTGTTCATTCCAAATGCTCTTGAATATTGCTCTTATCTTTACAAGCAAGGAATCTCCCTGAGAACAATTCTGCAGTTTCCACACAGGGCATTTTGCCTGAGATTTTTTTTAGAGAAATCCTGAAGTTCTGTTGGCCAAGACCTTTCTTCTGATAGACACAGAGTCAGGGAGTGGTTGAGGTTGGAAGGCACCCCTGGAGAGCACCCACTCCAACGTCCCTGCTCAAGCAGGGTTAACTACATCAAGTTCCTCAGAGCTGCATCCTCTCAGATTTTTAACATCTCCAAGGACAGGGAGTCCGCTGCCTCTGTTCAACCATGCACACAAGGACTGGACGCTGACACAAAGACTGAATAATCATTGACTTTCACAGCTGACCAGAGAAGCAAGCAAAGGCAAGAAAACACATAAAATATGTATGACTTAGATTACAGTATGACTTGCTATTTAGTACAACGCAATCCTCCCTAGCAAGACCCCAGAAATCACTGACACCAGAGTGTATGTTCCAGCATAATCAACCTTTTGTGTTAATGTGACCTTATAATTCACAGTTCACATGAACAATATCCATTTCATGGTTTCACTCTAATAAAAATTTAATGAAATAATCTTTTTGAGTATAAATCTCTGTTTTCCTGCTTACTTTTATGAGCTAAGTAGGAACTACAAGCTGCATCTCACAACCAGGCTTTAAAGAATCCCAAAGGTTGCTAGTTAGGCACTGCTCACTTCAGATATTCCAGCATCCTCGGAAAGAACTAGCTGATGGTTTGTTTCTTTAATACCGGATCAAAAAAAAAGAACAAGAATTTGCTGCTTCCCAAGAGTCACCCCAGTCTCCTGTCATTAGGTTAATATTATGATCCCAAGAGTCTTTTCCAACCTGAACTGTTCTATGATTCCATGATTCTAAGATTATTTAGGGAAAAAATCACCATGATGGTTATTATCCTAGAATCAAGCTGATAAAATTCACGAAAAGCCATTTAGAAAGCCCTACCAAAAGAAAGTCTAAGGTCTTGACTCAAGCTATTTAAACGTCTGCTGCAGGAAAAGTTTTGCTCTTTGCCTCAGAGGTCAACTACACCACACGGTCAGTGCGGAGAAGAAGCCCGAGCAGACAGAGGCTGCGGCAGTTCTGACACGGAGGGGGCCAGCACCCCCCCTTCTGAGCAGCCAGCAGCCACGGGGACCCATCATCTCTGCAGCAGGCATGGTGCTACTCACCAGAAAGCAAGGCAAATCGATTTTCTGTTGTTTGGGTTCGCGGAATACAGCCTGAAAATGTTCAAACAATATTTAGACAGAAGCATTTCCATATGAGAATTCCCTGTTCTGGGATTTCACTAGGAGAAAACAAGGCTTTTCGATGCACCAGGTGTGCAGTATATTGCGAAATACGTAAGCAGAAATGTGTTTTACAGAGAAATTACAGGCATGCATTTTACTTACCGTACACCAAGTGTGGAAGATTCTCCACCAAATTACAACTGTGCAACTGCACAAAATAATTTTAAATGTGCCAGCGAACAGAAGAAGAATTTGACCTATTCACCGTGCCGTGTATTTAGTTAGACTCAGAAGAAAGGTGAAGAGAGCAATTTTTCTACTAAATTTCTTTTGAACATGGACTTCATTGCACTCACCTAGCTGAAGCATAACTTAGGTTAATGGTGCCACCTGGTGACAAGTCTTGCTGGCTGTTTCCATACTTTGTCAAGCAAGGAAAAATACATAACCTATAAATCTCACCCTAGGGAGTAGCTCCCCCCAAAAAAGATGCATCACCTGCAATAATTGCTTGTCTTAAGGAGTGTAGTGTATTGTACACATAGAAAGAACAATAAAGAATAGGAAAGAAAATATTTCCTAGCAGGCTTTCTTTTTAGACACTACCACCACACACTTGTATTAGCTTGTGAAGAGAATGCACTTAATAGTGCATGAAGGAAAAAGGGAGAAATGACACCGATATATTTGAAACTGTTGATGATGGGGGAGTCAGGTGTTCCATCCAGCTCAAAAACTACTTGTTTGCTGCAGCAGTGTGCAAGACTCTAGCACCACCTGGTAGGATTTTACTTTCCCCACAACCGCAGTCGTCAGGGAAAAAAAAAAAAAAGAAAAAAAGAAAGAGTATTTGAGCTGCATTCTCTTTGCACCTTGCCTCTCAGTAAAAATTCACGTGAGAAATTAATCCTGAAGCCAAAACTCGCTTTGTGCATCTCTCTTTGTGTTGCAACACTGCTGAATATGAATAATTAAGGAGAGGTTCCTTTTGTGTGGTCAGACTCTCACCCTGTTTCCTCAAGGTAAATTGGGATTTACACTGCATGTAATGGTACATGGTGAGGGAAGTACCCGGGGAAAGGGGGGGACAAGCATGGTCATGCCAAGCAGGGCTGGACTCCTTGCTGAGACAGTGGCAAGTTCAGGGGATGGAGCCCAGCAAAGACTTGAAGCTTGTTTGTTATCTGCTGAGGTGTATAACCAACCTTATTAAGTTCCTTTCTGTCATGTGTTTGAAATAGCAAAGTATTTACATTTGGATTTTAAATTCTAATATTCAAAGAGATGGGTAGAGGAGAAGTGGAGAGGGGAGCTTGTGTTTTGCAGAAGATGCACCTGGACATGGAGTGGAGAAAGACAAACTTACCATTGTGTCACCCAACTTCCAGTTGTTAGAATAGTTGTACAATAAAATAGCCAAGATTTGGGTTATGGATCATGCTGATGTTTTCCTGCAGCTTTGCTCATATGCAAAATACCAGTTCCCAACAATCACTGCACAACCCCCAGTTTAATTAGATTAATGGTTACAGGTGAAATCAGTCATTTAGAAGTCTCATTGCAACTTTTCTCCTACCCACCTGTCACAGAATCCTCCTTAACACTTAGAGTTGCAAACTTGCACAACTTACTACTCTTTCATGTTTATAAATAAGAGGACATTTAACAGCAAAATGCTCTTTTTAAAGGCAGTATACTTGCCTTACGGTTTCCCATGCTCACCCAAAAATTGCTAATTTTACGTTAAACTCAACATTTTGGAAGGGCATGTGAAAACTTTGGTGGTATTTAATCATATTCTGTGCTCCTGGATAAAGGAAAATTGCATCCCTTCACCCCCTAGGACCCTTTACAGACTGGGATTTCCCTTCTATGGAACCTAATCAGGGACCTCCTTAATTTAACAAAATATCTCAGCTGAATTATGCATATTCTTCTCTTAGAAGCCCACTTCTCATAATACAATCACATGCTGCACATGCAAATTATACAAGTAGCCATATGCTTCATTTATACGACTATTTAACCAAACTGGCATAATAAATATGTCTAGTTAGATACTTGCAATAAGTGTGCAGCTGTCTGGAAGGAGGTACAAAATCACCACCACTGAAATCCAAACTGCAGCTGTCATTAATCAAAGCTTTGCCCTTGAACATTAATCATTGTGACATTGCTGTGACAAAGTGGACTTTTACTGCCATTTGGGACAGGAAGATTTTACTTTTTTGAAATAATTCAAGTTCTCTCGTGGTGCAGATGCTGCGAAAAAGCCATGTTTGCTCTCAACACAGCAAGTAAGCAGAGGAAATATCAAAATGTAATAGAATGCTAAAATTATCTGCATATTTGAATGCTGAACTTCTGGATGGTGTGGAGTAAATCCCTATGGAAAGTATTTGTGTTTAATAGAAATAATTTATGTTTCTTGGATCAATGACCTGGAGATAATGCAGTCAGGAAAGACTTGATTATTAGGACAAATAAAGATTTTTTACAAGAGTGAAAAGGTGGTGAAGAAAGAGCTTTAGTCAAGATGAGGCTCCATTTCTAAAAATGTGCCATTCACTACATCCTTTGATCAGAAAAAAGCAGTGGCTGTCAAAATTATTCACCCGCTGGATGGAGAGTGAAGGAGATACTTGCACAAACTCAGGGAATGAAACCAGAGCAATCCTGAGAGCTTTCTCAGGGTGAATATGGACAACATTCCCACCATGGAATCATAGAATGGTTTGGGTTGGAAGGGCCCTTTAAAGCTCTTCTAGCCCAAACCCTGCCATGGGCAGGGACATCTTCAACTAGAGCAGGCTGCTCAGAGCCCCGTCTAACCTAATTTTAAACATTTCTGTGGATGGGTCATTGACCACCTCTCTGGGCAACCAGAGAATGCTCACTGGCAGGACCAACACAGGAACCTGAACCAGTGATATCCCTCTCTTTTTCTGTTTCTTTCTTTCCCTTTCCTCATTAAGTAATGAAAGGCAAATCATACTGCTTACTTATTTAATACTTAGCCCCTCTTCATTGTAATCATTAAGTAGTATACTGCTTGCTATAATTTGTTATATGTCTAGGCCTTTTATTAAGTAATGCGAGCATAACATATGGCTCGCTGTAGTTTGTTGTATATCTAGTCTTTTCCTGGTTATCTTTAAGTCATATTATATTGCTTGCCCTCCTGTGTCATGTACTTAACCAATTATCATGAGTCCAATCTATACACTGTGGGAAATGAATAAAGGTTTGTGTATGGACCTTGAGATTTGTCTCACCATTGTCCACTCTCTTGGGGATTTATGAATCTAAGTCACTTGTCTCCCTCTTCGGAGCAGGACGTGGCACAGGGGGGTTGATCCCTGGGCTGTGAATTGCACGCAAGTATTGCGGTCGAATGGGCCAAAACCTTGACGGAAACAATTCTAGCAATTTTACACTACAGATGATTGAGTTCCCCTATGTGGAAACATGTCTCTTCCCAGGTTAATTCACTAATTAAGACATTTTCAAATAGATTTCAGCTGTCAGTGTGTTCTCAGAGAGCAGTTTAGGAGAGTGTGCACATGGGCAGTTAGTTAACTTGCCGGAAAACCAAACTTCTGCTTGCCTTCCACTGACTTTGTCGTGTAACCGCACTTGAAGCGAGCTACTGAGAATGTGCTGACTGCAGCTTCTTCTGCATTCATGAGCCATCTGTTCCGTCCTAGCACTTGTGTATGCTGCCTGCACATGAGATCTACACTGCTTTACTGGCTGCTGGTTTATGAGAACATTATCCAGCTCAGAAGGAGCAGAGATTCCCCATAACCCTCTGCCACGCACTCACCCACCAAAGCTTTCAAATTCACTCAGGGTGTCACCGAGAGCCCTTAAGGATACAACCTCCATACAGTAAATTCCTGAAGTCTTTTTGTTGCACTACGGAAAATGTACTTCATAGCAAAACACTGTATTTTAGCCAAAAATTATCCTAACTCTATTGTTTAGTGAAGGTCTCCCTAAAACCTTGTTCTTTGCCCAACATTTGCCAAATGGTTTCTTGTTCGGGAAAAAGCAACACAGTTTGTGACACAGCTGGAGTATTTAGCAATATGCGATGAGTAATATTCCTGAGACAGATGACTACCATGTCTCTCATGTCCAGTGATTTTCAGGGGAGGCAATGAAGAGGAACTGTAACATTCTCTGAGGCTCTTTTGCAGCAAAAAGAGGACGTCTGGCCGAGCAACTACCTCAAGCTATAGCATTTTCCTTTCCATCACGAGTATTTTTGTACTACTGTTTTTCAAACAGATGATGAGGACTGGCACTGAAGAAGCTGGAGGAAGCTGACAATTTGAATGACAATCCTAAAAAATGCTTTTGAGAATTATGAAAAGAAAATTTCTATGCAGAAACATCCGTATCTCTTATCCTTTTGCAGAGCTTAGCACATGTTTGCCTTCCATGATGATACAAGTCCTGTTTCCAAGGAATGTTCTTCCAGAAACTTTCACATTAAAGTTATCTGAGTGCAAAGCCTGCAGAATATGAATTCTGACTGAAAAATCTTGCAGTCCTTTTATTTATCCTTAAAAGTAGGGATGGATGGAAGCACTTCATTATCTCACAAACCTTGGTGTAACCATTTGACACAATTCTTATTACAAGTTATTTATAAGTCTACTCAAATTTGTAATCCACTTTGAAAATACATTTATCCCATTGAGACTGGAGTACACATGTCCTAGCACTCCTGTGTCTTCATCTCCAATCCTTCACTTAATGTCCATGCTGCTTAGTGAAAGTTCAGGAGTGGCCCTTTTGTTTACCCAGATGTCCTCTGCTTCCTTAGGCTTGTCTTGATTTAATGCCAACTCCCCACTTACATGCAAAATATACCTGGCATAACATGATTACAGCACTATTACAGTATTGTGCCTCGCAATCCCATCCCTATTTCTCCAGAGATCTGTCTCCTCACTACCTGAAAATCAATACACAAAGCTACAAGCACAAATACACATCTGGTGGGTGACAAGAGGAAACGGGAGTTGAAGTCTTTAGTGAAAGTAAAGCCAACCTGCAAGAAAACCGGGTACAAAGAGAGAAATCCAGCAGTTCTCCAGCTGCATGGCCTTATTACAGGGACCTTCACAATATAACCTAATGCTACACCATGAAAGCCCAAATTCTGTAGGCAACTGCTGAAGGAAACCTCACAGCACTCTGGTACCTCAGGAGCCACTTGACATCCTGGAGCTGAGGAGCAGCAATGTCAAAGAAGAGGTGATTCGCCCCAAAAGGCACAAATCCTGCACTTCCACCACAACTGTAGAGGTGAAAAGTCTGAAAATGTAGTGAATAAAATATTTAATTCACAATCTCTTTTTTAAAAAAAAATTTACTACGTGGATCTATTGATTTTCTCCTTCAACTGCAATTTTAAAAGGAAAAAATTATCTTGAAAGAAAAGGTCATGAGTGACATAAGAGATAACAGAAAGGTACTCCAACAGGAAACCGGTGCTCAGCAGTGAGTCCCAAACCGAAAAGTCTTACATGATAAACAAAGCACTTAATGTAGCTAAACAACAGTACTTGTCCGTTATCTTCCCCAGAGCCCTGGCAGTGACTTTATCTCATTAAAGTACTGGATGTTCTTATCCAATATTTACAGTCCTGTTCTTATGTTACTCTAAGAATTGTTATGGTCGCAGACAAGTAGTCAGTGAAAGATACATATATTTTGTGTGAGATTCTTACTCCGTCACCGTGACATATCCCCAAATCCCTGAGAATCACTGACAAAGCTTTTGAGAGATCTTGTCCTTCTCACTCACATCCAACTTTTGCACCACACACAGGACAGATTTTCTTGGCTTGGTGCTTCATATGTCACCAGCTCAGACTCTTTAAGTAAGGAATATTGAAATGTGTGGAAAAAATCACACCTAGAGACATGCACAGCTAGGTATGACCTCTCAACTAAAGATGATTCCTTCTCTTTTGGGAGTATATCCTCAGGAAAATAAGGATATTTCACAGAATCACAGAATGTTTGGGGTTGAAAGGACCTTGAAAGGTCGCCCAGTCCAAGGCCCCTGCCAGAGCAGGATCACCTTGAGTAGGTCACACAGGAACACATCCAGGTGGGTTTCGAATTTCTCCAGAGGAGACTCCACAACCTCTCTGGGCAGCCTGTTCCAGGGCTCTGTTACTCTCACAGTGGAAAAGTTTTTCCTTATGTTTTTGTGGAACCTTCTGTGCTCCAGCTTGTATCCATTGCCCCTTGTCCTGTCATTGGACATCACTGAGAAGAGCCTGGCTCCGTCCTCCTGACACTCACCCTTTCCGTATTCATATGTTTCAGAAACAATGCCAGCTCCACCCAGAAAAGGATCTTTTTCTTAAGGCATGTTTTAAAGCAGTAGTTGTTTTCACTGTTCTTGTTGTTACTGTTTCATTTTGTCATTCAGTACACAATTCAGCCAATCTAACCAGAATATCTCAGTTCAGGCAAACAAGATCTCCTACTTTCAAAGGCACCACATTTTTTCATTGCCTACAGAGAGTTACACCCTTATATGACATCAAGCTGAGTGGTGCAGTCAACATATGAGAGGGACGGGATATCCTTCAGAGGGACCTGGACAAGCTGGAGATGTGGGCCCGTGTGAACCTCATGAAGTTCAACAAGGGTAAGTGCAAGGTTTTCCATCCAGGTCTGGGCAATCCCTGTTATCAGTACAGGCTGGGGGATGATGGCATACAGAGCAGCCCCACAGAGAGGGACTTGGGGGTGTTGGTGGGCGAAAAGCTGGACATGAGCCACCAATTTACATTCACAGTCGCATCCTGGGCTGCATCAAAACAAGCCTGGTCAGTAGATCAAGAGAGGTGATTGTGCTCCTCTGCTGTGCTCTGGTGAGACCCCACTCGGAGTACTGTGCCCAGCTCTGGAGCCCCCAACACAAGAAGGACATGGACCTGTTGGAGCAGGTCCAGAGGAGGCCACAAAAGTGATCAGAGGACTGGAGCACCTCTCCTCTAAAGACAGGATGAGAAAGTTGGGGCAGTTCAGCCTGGAGAAGAGATGCCTGTGGGGAGACCTCACAGCAGCCTCCCAGTACCTCAAGGGGGCCTACAAGAAAGCTGGGGAGGGATTGTTTACAAGGGCACATAGCAACAGGACAAGGGGGAAGGGTTTTGAACTAGAGTGGAATAGATTCAGATTAGGCATGAGGAAGAAGGTTTTTACTACGAGGGTGGTGAGACACTGGTACAGGTTGCCCAGAGAGGTGGTGGAGGCTCCATTCGTGGAGACATTCAAGGTCAGGATCGATGGAACTTTGAGCAACTTGGTATCTTTAGAGATGTCCCTGTTCACTGTAGGGGCTGTGGACTAGATGTTATTTAAAGGTCTTTTCCAACCCAACACATTCTATAATTGAAGGATATCAATATTTTAACCGGAATTCAAAATCATGATTCTATGATTCTGAAGGCCAATCCAACTCAGGTGCAAACTATGTGGACTGAGGGCCTGTTTAGCTCAGTGGGTTGAGCGTGGTGCTTGAAACACCAAAGGTTGTGGGTTCGATTCCCGTTCGGTTCTCACATGTTGCCTGACCTAGTCGAGAGGTGGCGTCCCTGCCCACAACAGGGAGGTTGGATTAAAATGATCTCTAAGGTCCCTTCCAGCCCAGGCCATTCTATGATCTATGATCTATGATGAATCTCACCCTGCAGCTTCTTTCAGCCTGTGGAACACACAGCTGTAGGTTACAGTCATCTAGGCTGACCTCTGCTCCTAGCTCAGCTCACAGAAGACTGGGAACCAAACAAAATCAGTGGACTCTCACTCTCAGGTGGTTGGGATTATAGCAAGTTTAGTAGAATATTAAAAAAAAAATCCAGTTTTAATTTTGTATTCCCATTAAAATATTGATCCTTAATACATTAGAGTCCACGAAGCTGGTTTATTCAATCATAATTGTTCAATTTTCATGTTATGAGCAAGTACCATGCAAAGCAGACTGGCAGTAAAAATCTCATGGATGGCAGATCCATGCACAGTTGTCCAAACCGTAAGACAAATAATTTCAGTAATTAACAGATTTGTAAAACTATCAGTTAATCGGGAACAACGCAAAACCACAGAGCTACATATTTATTAATAATTTTTATCTACATATTTATTAATAATTTGTAGATCAATAAGAGCTCATCGTCCTCTCTGACTTTTGTTCCAGTTTCTAATTACTGCTTGCCATTTTCCGACCCATTCTTGCTCTAAGTGGATATGCTAACCCATCTTTACAGTACAGATAAAAAAATTGAACAAGAATAGGGCCTTAACTGGGTCTAAATTCTCTCCAAGAGAATGAAGTTAAACAATGCTTTCCATTATAACTCGAGCCTGACAGCTTAAATACAGATGATTGCACGATATGATGTAAGCTTTGGCTTCCTCAATTAAGCTCCGTGTTCAGTCACAAGTGTCCTACGAGGTCTTGGGTCACTCACTAAAGCCTTTGTTCATATCATCTGGGTTTTGTAGTCTGTAAACAAAGACCCAGCAGTGCCATGGACAGCTGGGTACCACGCCACGAGGATGGAACTCCTCAGGAGGCTTCCATCTTATTTAGACGTGGACATGAGATGTCTCCTCCAGACACTCCCAGGATCCTGCTTAGGTGTCGGATGGAGACACTGAACTGCAGCCAGATACAGGGTTAGGGAGCACTGTACACAAAGAGACCTAGAAGTTCTTTTTAATGAAAGAATAGTTATCTCTCTATTCCAGAAAGGGCTACGAAGGGGTGGTCTTCAAAACACAGTGGCACTCTTCTGAAGACCATCTAAATCTCTCAGATTGGTTGTCCTTGTTGCAAACTAGGGTATCAACTCATGAAACACAATGCTGACCTCACGTAACAAATGTGTTTAAGAATGCTTTACACACCCTGTGTTTTGAGCAAAAATTAACAGTCTAAAAGGGTTTTCTAATTCCTCATTTAATAAAACTCTACAGAAAAGCAGCTGGAGCCCCTGCTCATAAACACCTTGCTACAATTACAAGATAAGCAAAAAGAATCAGGCTTTCTAATCGCAATAAATTACCAAGCAGAAAATATAATAAAACTTAACAAGGTCTCTCTATACTGCATTGTGTTAATACAACCTTTTTATACTACTGCTGTGCAATTAATTAAGTAAGAGCACTCTTCTCAGGTTAAGTAGAGCACCTATACTGCAATTATTATACCTTTGGAAAGCCTGTCCTGACTCTGTTGCAATTCAAAGATGGGAAATCAAGTCAGCACTACAGCAAGTTTTGTGTGATCACCCTCAAGTGCATTTAGAAAATGGTCAAAATGGTCAGGTAAAACAGCTCTAAATAAACAAACGATGCTTTGCCCAAGCAAAGTGCCTTTCATCCAAGGACTTCAGTGCATTTGATAAATATTAACTCCCATACTGCTGCTTTGAAGTAGGCAAGGGATATATTTAAGTATCACTTTGTTTGCTACTGAAATGCATTCTCCTTTCCGCTCTTGAGCGCAACGCAGCAGCTGTTTAAGAACACACATGAATATTAAAGAAGAGTTTTAGAGAAGAAGTAAGGAATACTTAATCCAGGAGAAAGCCCAGAGGGATTTACATGGGTAGGAGGCAATTACTTAGAGCAACAGCACCCAAAATCCGTGGGTGACTTTGTTCTCCTTCAGCCATCTCCATTTTAAATTTAAATTTGCTCTGGTTATTAACAACCTTGGAGAACCCTGTCACCTCTGAACTGCAGAGAGAGGAACACTGGCACAATATCTGGACTAGAATTAGTACAATCTTGCTTTTATAATGACAAAATGAGCCAGGGGACTTAAGTGATCACAGCAGAGTATGATTTTGGCTCTATACTGCTGAAAGAGGATATCAACAGCTGGTTAGAGTTCAGAGGATTCAATAATTAAGACCTCAAACAGCTATTCCTCCCACCCAAACACTGCTTAACTGATGAGACTGTATTTTCAATACCCAGTACTCATGAGCAACAGTCATCAGCTGGCTCAGGGTTTCTGCCTCATTTCTCGTGGTGGGTGCAGAGTATGTCTCCTGCCAGTGCAAAGAATTCACCACTTGGAAGTCACAGCTTTGGAGAAAACTGTGGGTTTCACAATGTCATCTCGGCATCATGCCCTGCATTATGGGGAAGCCTCTTCACAGTCTCACAGTGCATCATCTCCTTAGTATCCAGCTGTCTCAGCAGCAAGACTAAGTTCTTGCTTGGGCAGATGAAAACTGTTAGAGAAGATCCAGATTCATAATAGGACAAAATTTGCCAAGCAGCTGTTCAAAAGCTGCAACAGGGACATTGCTGTCTGTGCATCAGGAACCAAACGGAAAGAGCAGACAGCTTTCCTTTACCACGAAACACTACCACCAGTTGTTTCCTGAGTGGCAAAAAGCGAGTGCATTTAAACAAGACAGGCATTATTTGGTATGTAACTATATCTACAAGTTTCTACGCTATTGCAATAGTCTCTGTTGGAATGGGTGGAGGTATTTTGCCAAGAAAATCTGAGTTATCCCTGTAAATATGTCATTTAAACACACTTTTTTTACTTCAGATACAATTTTTACAGGCTTTTCTTAAACTATATTTGACAAATTTATGCAGCTAGCCTAATCTGATAGGCTACCCAAATTATTTACTTAGTTTGTTACCAAATCTACATCAGCTCCTCCAGCTTCAGTATTAGGATTATATTAACAGCTTAACTTGTACTTAGTTATTAACCAGAAACAATTCTGGCCAAACATTCACCTTAATTGAAAACAGCATGTCTTTATTTTTCCATCAAATTAATAAATGAGGTCACCAGATGGCCCTTTTAGGATCATCGAGTTGGGATTCTTGGGTCTTATGTTCCTTGTGTGCTTTACCACAAAGCTAAAAATCCTTAACGTTGCCAGCACATCACATGAACCATTTATCCAGTGCTGACACTCTCATATGACTAAAAATTCCTCCAACAAAACCCTGAACTACACAAACACAGAATCCTTTCCTGAATCAGGTCTCCCACATTCACAACATGACAGCAGACACGTTACGAGCGCTGTGCCGTGGAGCAGTCATAGAGGGACTTCACATTCGACGTGCATTAATGAATCTGTTCCCCTAAACAGAATTTATTTCTTAGAAAGGTCAAGTGCCTTCTACTGAGCAGTTAATTTTGCAGCCAGGTATTCAACCTGCCACACGGGCACTTTGGTAACATTAATCACTGTTTTATAGAGCTAACACTTGACCTCATAGATTATTAGCATTTTTCTCCTCTTCAGTGTTGAGAAATGGGAACAGACCTTCGTCTACAGAGGCTGTACCAAACTTTGCTTGACCCGACAATAACTCTTTCTAGGGCCACATGTCTGCAGAGGGCTTCCCAAAAGAGAAAGCAAATCTGACGTGTCTTCCCAAAGCCTTCAAGCTTCTGAGCATGAAACCATTCTACATTTCCACTTTGCATTGAAGATATATTTGCATTTCTTTTAGATATCCTGGACAAAACTGCAGCCCGAGCATGTGCCAGGCATTCGGTAGAGGTTGGGTGGTGGCGCATTTACACCACTTAGAACCTTAGAGTCTGATCCATAGCTAGGGAGCACATGCACTGCTGCAAAACAGATCTTAAAGAAGCTTCCTCATTTCTGTGTTGACAAATCATCCATGGACATACTTATCTTTACCTAAAACTAAGGAAATCTTTGGACAGCTACTGAACTAGCATAAAACAGACATTGCTGGAAGATGTTGTGCTCCTGCTTGCTTTGGTGTCACAGCTAGCTGAAACTTTCTGGAAGAGCATTAAAACATCTCGAATTGAAGTTCAAAACACTGGGAACTCACGGGTATTCACAGGATAAACTTCATGCAGTAAATGCTAAAGCATACCTGTAGGACCCTTACACCACATAGCAATGTTTTCTTTGATCTCACAAAAGCCCCAGTTGTACCCAGAAGACATTACACACTTCTGCTAAGCAATCCATAAGATTTTGAAGCAGAGATGCAAAATAAATACCGATAGGTACAGCTGAAATCAGTGTAACCACAAGATGTCACTCTAAACTTTATTTAGAGAAAGAGTTTGACTATTTCAACTTTAAAGAGACCGAAGTCACTTTTTCCCCAAGTATATTTATTTTCCCCCACATTGTACAAAATTTAAAACATAAACTACTGGCATATAAGGATAGAAAACCACTAAACAAACATAAGAAATACAGTCTATCACACTAAAACTCACTGGTAAATCATCAGAAGGCAGTCTGGGCATGAACTAATGATGAGAATAAAAACAGAACAGTCTTTCAGGTTTAGAGGTTAAAGAAGAAAAAGAATGAAGTTACAGTTCTATATTGTAGTTCAACACCAGAGATTAAAAACTAACTCAAGAAGAAGCAAGGCTTGGGAGAAACTGTCAGTACACAATGCAACTCTCTATCTATCCCTCTGTCTCACTGCAATTAGGTCAGATTTCTCCTGGTATCTAATTACTATCTGTTTTGAAAGACACTCCCCCACAATAATTCCTTCTACTACCTGCAGGTACTTGAATTCTGGGAAGACAGTGAATCTCCTAACAAATTCTCTAATGAAAATGAGCATTCACATAGATGAATACATGTAAAAATATGCAATTATAGAATCATAGAATCATAGAATATCATGTATATGTATACATAGATGCATATATATATACGTAATATTGTGAGTGTATGTAATTTGTATGTTTTATATATATATGTATTAAAAAAACAGAATTTTGGTGGGAGAAGGTGACCAGGGCACTCTTGAGCCACATTCCCATCTATCTGCATGGAGGCAGAAGACCAGCCCAGGGCACAGAGCGAGGCAGTGGCAGAGCCAGGATCTGGAAGCAAGTCCTGTGAACAAAGCTGCTCCAACACAATCTGCTCTGACATTTCTAGTCTCAGTAGCACATCGAAAATGATGGCGATGGTGATCCCGAACCCAGTACTTCTAAGAAAGATGCCTTCAAAAGAGTTATTCTGTAGAAGAAATCCATCTAAATTCATCTAAACCATCCAACTACTGGGACATTGGGACAAAAACAAGATCTAAAAGAAAGGAAATGGTAACTTTGGTAGTGTCAGCAACTCCAATAGCTCAAGTAGCAAAGGCTGGTGTGAAGTCTCCAACAGTTTTGACTTTACTTTAAAACGTGTGTTAGCAACTTTAGCAAACAATGGAATTTGCAATGAGAAGCTCTTTTACTCTCCTTAAGGTCTAGAAAAACACCATGTAAAATTAATTCCAAACCACTGATAAGGTCATAAAGTGAACTCATAAATTTGGAAAGTGCCACAAGTTAAGTGTATGGCCACATAGCATTTTTCTCTCTGCTCTGACATTTCATTCAATACACTGAACAGGCTTGCTCTGGAGAAGCTGTCTGAGAATCTTTGCACCATTTAGCTCAGGAGCTGAAAGTGATAAGAAGATTTCTTGAAGGTTCTTTAGCTTAATAGCATTAAATGTCACCCCAGGAATTAGATCTCACCTCTGACTCCTACAGAGAGTCTCAATACATCAGTTGTATTTTACCAAAGTGATCACCCATCAGATGATCCTCATGCTTTTAAATGCCCAGAATCATAGAATCATTTAGGTTGGTGAAGACAGTCTTGCTGGAATAGTGCAACAGTCCCTGTTGCAGCTGGAGTTGTGGTCAGACATCTAAAGTGATGTGTGTGGTGATGTATCAGGTCAGAAGTGTCTCCAATCAGACCTCTAAAACAAGTAATTCTAGCTCTGTTTCTCAGGGCTTCAGTACCACCTCCACAGCAATGAACTACCATCATAACACACAGTAAATAACCACAGGGAAGCAATGGATTAAATGTTTGCCCATGAGCTGAGACCTGCCCCTTCTGCACATTCACTGAAGTACGAGTTTTGAAAGAAAACAGTTTGAGGTCAAATAACTAAGAAGTGTCACACTGTATGGACGCACAGGAGTTGAACTCAGTTCGCAGAAGCTACCATAGTTATAGCACTGTCCTACCTCTGGCCACAGACCTAATTCCCTTCTTTCCACATTGTTTTGAAATACCACATAATTTCTGTGTAACATAATGACAATTATTATAAAAGCTATTTGCTATGTTTAATGCCTGGGATTTTACGCAACAGTGCCTTAATCAACTACAGCCAGGAGGCTGTGCTGCCATCCAGCAAGATCTGGACAGGCTGGAGAGTTGGGCGGGGAAAAATTTAATGAAATATAACAAGGGTAAATGTAGAGTCCTGCATCTGGGTACAACCCCAGGTTCCAGTATAAGTTGGGGAATGACTTATTAGAGAGCAGTGTAGGGGAAAGGGACCTGGGAGTCTTGGTGGACAGTAGGATGACCATGAGCCAGCACTGTGCCCTTGTGGCCAGGAAGGCCAATGGCATCCTGGGGTGTATTAGAAGGGGGGTGGTTAGTAGGTCAAGAGAGGTTCTCCTTCCCCTTTACTCTGCCCTGGTGAGACCCCATCTGGAATACTGTGTCCAGTTCTGGGCCCCTCAGTTCAAGAAAGACAGGGAACTGCTGGAGAGAGTCCAGCACAGGGCAACTAGGATGATGAAGGGAGTGGAGCATCTCCCTTAAGAGGAAAGGCTGAGGGAGCTGGGGCTCTTTAGTTTGGAGGAGACTGAGGGGTGACCTCATTAATGTTTACAAATATATCAAGGGTGAGTGTCACGAGGATGGAGCCAGGCTCTTCTCGGTGACAACCAATGATAGGATAAGGGGTAATGGGCTGAAACTGGAACATAAGAGGTTCCGCTTAAACTCGAGAAGAAACTTCTCAGTGTGGGCGACGGAGCCCTGGCACAGGCTGCCCAGAGAGGTTGTGGAGTCTCCTTCTCTGGAGACATTCAAGACCCGCCTGGACACGTTCCTGTGTAGCATAGTCTAGGCATTCCTGCTCTGGCAGGGGGATTGGACTTGATGATCTTTCGAGGTCCCTTCCAATCCCTAGCATTCTGTGATTCTGTGATACATCAGCAGAAACTCAAAACCACATAAGTACGATGACAAAATGGAGACAGGGAAAAACAAGTGAAAGACATAAATTGAGCTGTCTTTGAAAAGAGCTCGTAATTATCTCAGTGGCAGATCAGAGTGACAGAGCTCAAATGCAGTCGCAGAAAAGGGTCCACACAACAGAATAAACACACAGTGGGAATGAACAACACAGCTGACAGCTTTTCTGTCAAGACATATTTTAATACCCAATGGAGCTCCAAGTACAGGTTCATACCTGAGCAAACTACAGTAGGAGTTTGAGATAAATATAATGGTTGCCTATTACCATCTATATATTTATAGGAGTATTATATATGCGTAGGATTAACTTTCACGCATCTTACTACTTAGTGCTCAATCCCAATTGCACTTAAATCAGCATTTTTCACCGACTTCCACAACACTAGACACAGGGTTTGGAAAAAGAGTCCCGAGGTTACAAAAAGAGTCACAGAGGTGGCACCAGGCAATAGATTTGGCTCGTTTATAACAGCTTTGAAAACCAGAAAGTGTAACATTCTTCAGGGCTAAAATGTTTCTGTGATTTGAAAAATCAGCATGCAGTTTCTTAGAAGTTATATTCACTAAACAAAAATCACATCACATCAGTCTAGCCTAAAATGACTCTGCAGTCCAAAACACTAGAGAGGGAGAACAGCTCTTCTATTTTCGAGGCAAAAATAAACATTGGGATTACTGATGGAACAGCTTGCTCCAGATTATTTTCTTCCATTTTATTAGTAGATGTACAAACTACATTAGCAAGATATAAATCCAGTCTTTCTTCATTTAACACCAGAAAAAAAAAATCAACTCTCTCATTGTTCTTTCATACTCCCTCAGCTTGAAAAGGAGAATGCATTATTCAAAATAAAAGCAAATTATCTAAATGCATCTCTCCATAATTTGTCTCTAGTTCTCATCACAAACCAATAATAAAGGGCTATCCCTATTTAATGCAAAGAGAAAGAAAAGCTTCACACTGGGACAGCAGCCACCCAGCAACAGCTGCTGCAACTGCATTTTACTAATTCTAATTATACATGGAATCCATATGGCCAAGACACACTTCAAAAAAAAAAAAACAAAACACTACAGGAACAAAAAACAGCTTTTATTCCTTGCTGGGTATTGAAAACCAACACACTCAACAATTATGACATTGCTCAGGTTAAAAGCTCATCAGTTTGTTTCCAAGGCACAGCTTTTTTGCATTTTGAACGAGAAAAGTTCACAAAGCTTCTTGAATTCCTTGTCTGAGATGTAAATGTTATCATTCATTGGTTAAAAGGGAGCAAAACATGAGCAGAGGGTTGCATTAGGATTACAAGTGATTATGTATTACCTAGGTTGTATCAGTGCTGTAATCGGTTTCTTCTTGCACACAGATAGGCTGAGAATCCAAACAGAGACCTGGGCCGGGCTTCTGAATTTTTCAGAGTCCGTCAACATTCATATCCAACACTTTTGTGCAATCCTTTAAGGAAAAGCTCAGCAGCAAGGAGGAGATCCCAGCCAAAATTCCCACAAACGTAAGAGGTATCAGAGCTTTGGTTTTGGGTTGAGGTCTTTCCCAATAGGTCACAAGTTTTTAATATTTAAATTCTCTCAAACCGATTTGGGGCGCCCACACAAGATTTCCACAACTTCACACAGACACCTTCACTCAAGGTGGAAAACAACCACATTAATATTAAGATGTGGTTTTGAGAGGGCTACTCACATCTCCAGGTTGGCCAGTAAGAACAGAGAGCATCATGCCCTGGCGCTGTTCGCCCCTCATCTCTAACCAGTAAGGCGTCACCCAAGAAGTCCCAAAGTTAAAAGTAATACTGAAATTTTTGGAGGTACAGAAATATTTCATCTCCTCCATCACAGGTACAACTAAGAAAGACCAGGTAACATTTCAGACCTCTGAAACTCCCCTCCCTGGAAATCTTCAGCCTCATTTTCCTACGTGATGTTTGTCTTCTTCCTGCATGTGCATCCACCTGCCAGCTCTCACCAGCTAATTTCGTACCCTCTGTCCATTGTCAATGAAACTTGATAGAAGTGAAGACGCCTCATCTCCTCCAAAGGATCTGCCACGGGATGGGGAGAGTTAGAAGAGCTGGGGAGAAATGATGATACTGCCGGGGAAATTGCACTGCCAAGGAAGCAAAAATAGCAGTGGGACAAAATCCACTGGAAATCAGTTACATTAGATCTGCCATTTTTGGGGGGGAACAAATGGTTCGCTCTGTGTGACCAAACGTTCGCTGCAGGGTTAGTTCCTCAAGCTGGCAGCAATCCAGCCCCCAGCTTGTAAAATATGAAAAAAAAAGAAAATCGCCTGGCTTCAAACAATCCCGAAGATCTAGCACTGCTACCTTTAGCTCTTCTGAGAGAAAGCGCAGATTTGCTTACTAAGAGAATTGGACTTCAAGAATAAAAGCAGCTGCAGCTGCAGCTGTCTTCAGGCAAAACAAAAGCTGCCCTTGAATTTAAATTTCAGTGCTGCTGTAATTTATGCTGCAACAAAGAAAGATGCCAGTTTGGGAATGTAGGACTCTGTGCAGAGTAATAACAGGCTTCCCCATTGTCGGAGATGTCATCTGAGCGTCTCTCAAACGTGGCAGAGCGCTGAAGGGGCTTTGCACATTTCTTTTGCTCCTCAACATTTGTAACAGCCAGGGAGGTTTTCAATATTTTTAGATACGGTTATAGAAGAGTTTTTATTTCTTGGTCAGGGAAGGTCTGAATGTAAATATCTGGAAGAATCTCTCCACGATCCAAGACAAGTGAAGACAATGTCAGTTTTTCCTTTGACTTTGTGAATGCTGGACTCAGGCCCTCAGCGAGGGGATTGCCTAAAGTCCCTGGGCTGGACGCAGGCTTGGTGGCACGTGATTAACTCCCAATGAATCCAGTATCCTTACAGGAGGTGAAATAGCCTGACATGACCAGAAACCAACTCACCAAGTCTAGAGACCAATGACATAGGAGATCAGTGACCCTACATTCAGGAGCACTGTAAGCAGCTAAGGGTGCTGAAGGCATAAATACGTGTACTGAGAGTGAGCTTGGCAAGTCTGAACAGGTGACAAACACCTGGTTGTGCTTTACTGTTGAAACATTTCCCATGTAATAACCTTTCATTTAATAACCTTTACACCCCTGAATCACCGACACAGCACTACGTGCTGAAAGATGCTGAGAAAAACCAGTACTACCAAGAGCCACCATCGCCTTAGAGAGGTGATTGTCGATCAGTACTCTCAACTACAGCAGCTTTATCAGGAGCCCTGTGAAATTTGTTCTCTGTGATGCCACAAGGGTCAAATCTTACATTCGCTCGAAGGAAGAAGTGCGAAAGAGGTCTTGGATGTTGTGGAGAAAAGCCTGGAAATATGGCTGTGGTGTTTCTTACAGACAGGTCACAGAAGCAGACAGTAACAACCTGTGGTATTTTAGAGGTTATTTCTACGCCTCTTGTGCAAATCTCATAAACTTTTTAAAACTGAAGGCCAGCGCTACCACATATGATGAGCACTGGATTTCTGAGGTGTTGCACAATCCTGACTTTCCCTCTGACACCTATAATCGTTCTTCAAGACCTACTTTGGTGCAGGCCCCATCTGCAGCTGAGGACCGTGTTGCAGGTCTCCTGCTTTTCTCACCATTTATCCTGCTGTGCACACATTTGTTCCCCAGTCCTGGCCCACCCCTTTGCCTCCAGTCTCAAATTTCCTTCTGTCGCTATTTAAAGGGTTTCTTCCTAAACACAACACACCTAAATTAATTCCTTATCTTTCCACTAATGGCCTCTACATTGTTCTTCTCTATCTATGGACATCAGTGTAATTATTTTCTCACCATTGAAGCCTACAAATGGGGGGGCTTCTTATCATTATTCTTGGATGACATGCATGGCTACATCTATCAAAATCTTTCCCATTTTTCTTTTTTTTTGCATTTTCCCTTTGTGACAGAAGCATGTTTCCACATTCCATCATCCCTTCTATGATAGGTTCCCCTCCAGTTTCTTTCATACCTAAACTATATTGAAATTTAACCATTGCCCTAAGGGCAAAGGGACTTTCAACCCCAGCTCACAACTTTGTAGACAACAAAGTCAATCAAAGTAAGACAAATTCATAAGAATCCAAGCGCTTGACTTGTTTCATGCTTACCATACTAAATGTTTCCATTTGTCACTGGCTATGCTATTTCTTAACAGATATGTACATCCTAAAATAATTAAAGTAAAGGGGGACTTGCTTTGGCTGTATTTTATGTCCCACTTATATATCCGACCTGTCCTATAGCACTCTCCAGTAACATGGAATATGGCAAGATATAACTAGATTCCTGGAATTCTGGATATTAATATGATATTCTTGAGTTATACAGCCACTTAATTTACACAAACTTTCAACAGAAAAGTAATACGTGTTTGCAGAAGAATTACCTGGTTCCTTTTTGACTTGCTGATGACATTATCTCTCTTTTAAAAGTGGATTGTTATAACAGGGCTTATTTAAAAAGGAACTGAATGAGGTAAGGAGTCTATCAAACCCCTCTTACTAAAAACACACAATTACACCCTAAGTCTCTACATATAGGCTGTGGTACAGATTACACATTCAGTAATCCTTACAGTAATGTTCATTACAGCAATTTTTAAGGCAGGTGGTTTTATATTATCCACATTATTTTGCAGAAATGGTACAATACCATTTAAAAAAAAAAAAGAAAAAGAAGGTGATGCAGATTTTAGTTGAAAAAACGCCATTTTACAATTCAGGCAAAGTTACGCAAGCATGAGAAAAAAACATAAGACATAGTTTCAAAGTCCTCAGGAAATACGTCATCCACTGCAGATCGGGTTTATCCGAATTTTAGAAAAACCTACCGAGATTAGTTTTTACCTAATACTGTATAAGATGATTACAGCTATTTGTGGCACTTTAATTCCTGCTAGAAACAAAATGATGTTTTATGGAGATGTATCTACAAAAAAACCAAACAACCCTGACATAAACCTCTTTCATCCATTCTCATTCCACAGAACGGCCTTCTAAGCTGTAAAATCATGCACTTTTCATAATGAAATGAAGACTAGGCAAATATACAGCAGAGGTTTTAAGAAGTAAATTGCACTAAACTATGTATTGCATGATAAAAAAATGATTATGCTTTATAAAGAACAGAACTGCAAAAAAAAAAGGGTTTGGTTGTTTTGACATACCCAAATGACTATTGCTACTCTCTTTTCATGGTTTTCTTTTTTTATATCTGCACAGTGCCTCCAAGATGCCCCATTATGAGACAATCCCAATAAACAAGGCATTTGGATTTCCACAGGATTCATTTCCTCTTCCTTGCAGGGTTTAAAAAAATTAAACATTCGCATCAGAACACCATGTGCTACAATTTGAGACGCCCCTGTGAATTTAATACTGTCTAGCTCTGAAAGACTGTACAAAAATCCTTATGACCTCGTGTTTACAACAGTAGTGTAACTCCTCACCGTGCACAGAAGGATTGGTACAATCCTCCTGGTGCAAATAATTTGGAACTAACTGAAGAGTAATGCCAACATCTAAACATGCACTCTTCCCCTTGCATGCTCCTTCTGAAGAGTTTCTCCTCCCTCCTCTTAGGGCTGGATTTTCAAAGCATCGTGTCTGGGCCGTTGGGGTGTAAATGGGACTCCAGAGACTGCAGCTCCACATGTCGCTTTGAAAATGTGCCTCTCACCAACTAACTCAGCTGTAACTGAACAGCTACTCCAGCAAGAACTCCAGAAACAAGAACAGCCCGAAGGGAGGAGATGCTTTTGAACCTGAATTAAAGTGTAAAAGGACAATCCCTCAATAATCCTTCTGTAAATGGCTTACAGAACTTTTACTCCCATCTTTATAGTCACTTCTTGCATGTGCAGAAAATGGGCATGAAAAATGTTGCATCCTCTTTTTCTGACATTACTCCCCCGTTCAGTAGTCAACAGTTAATATTTATGTAACACCTCGCAGCTAAAAGACGCACGCACTGAGAGCCCAAGTTCAAAAACAGCTGGTTGAATCAAATCACACAATCATAAATTTGAGAACAAAAGGAACTAGACAACACTGTATTTGAAAAGTGCCTCTAATTATTATTATTTTTCTTCATCTGTTCTTGTTATATTCAATGCAAGACATCCTACAGATTTTTTTAAGTGTTTTGGAAGTCAACAAAAATTGAACACACACTTAAAGGACAGGGATGGTTACAAAAGTTGGATTTATTTGTGAGGAAATTAAATTCTACTCTACTGAAGCTGTAGAACAAAAACTGAGTTTGGCACACAAAATTATGATAACTTTACACCTGGTAAGAATGTGCACTTCTGCATCCAGGTTAATGATTCTGTACAAAACCCACATTTTTCGTTAGTAGTTACAGCCTAAATATTCGATTCTGGATAAAAACAGTGTCTAACAGCTGTGCATAAGAGCAAGTTTTGGAAAGCATTGAACAACTGGACTCTGAAAATAAACTCTAATTAAGATTAGGCACTCAGAAATGGATGCTCTCAAGACCATTACATACCCTGTAAACATAAAAGACAAAGGAACATTAGCAATAGAGAACTTAAAAAGAAACCAGAAGCTCTGCCTTAGGTACCTCTTTGTGTAGTGCTCTGATTTACAGGTGAATGGAATAAACCATGAGGGGAAGCCAAAACAGATGTCATGGAGGTGAGGTTTTTTGAAATACCAATTGTGCAAGAACCTCATTATAGATTGTGTAATAACATCTTCTACCACATTTAAAATACAGATGAGAGGTCACTCCTGTGTTATTCCAGAATCTAAATCAACCAAACAGCAAACCAAGCGTAATAATGAGAGACTTTGAACATGTTTTGTGATTCCCAAATCTCTTTCACAAAAAAAGAACTGTTTAAGAACAAGGAGAAGACAACTAAAGGCCTACAAGTTAACATGCTAACTTGTGTACCACCACACTCCTCCATCTAGTATTGTGGCAATCAAAAGTTTTCATTTGTTCTTTGGACTCGATCTTAAAGTAGCTATAATCACTTTCTTCATTTCTGGCACATGTCAATGAACAAATGCTGCAGGGCAGCCACTCACAAAGGACACATGTTATTAGAACACTTTGAAGGATTTGGTGACTCGTGTGTTTCTTCAGAACATATTTCTATACCCGTAGTTATCCTCATAAAGAACATAGAAACATCTTTTTTTTCAGTCTTCAGTTCAAATCTATTTCTAACTGTTTGGCAAACACCATTCAATTGTGAATCTACTTCCTGTTTTAAGACTACACAGCAATTAAAACTTATATAGGGGTTATAAAACAAAGCTAATCACTTTAAAGAAGCTGAGAGAAATCACAAGTAGAATAGCATTGGCATTAATTACTTCCATTTGCAGGAAATGTTAGAGACTAGTAACATACATTTTTCATAAATGCTACAGAAATTACTGAAACTCTTTCCAGACTTCCATCGTCTTCACAGTAATAGTGCAGTACTGATGTACTTCTACTTTTATGACATATAATCAGAATTTTTCCCTAACTGCTACGGACTGTAGCTTTGCAACGAGCACAGTTCGCACTCTGGCTTCAAAGAACCATAACTTGAAGGTACGTGGGCTTCCACAAACATCATCTGAGTGAAAAATTGCACCCTTCGGACTAGTTCTACACAAAATGTACTGATGTTTGAGAAGGAATAAAACACCAATGGGCCAATACAACATGAGCAAGAGGCAAAGAGAGGTAGAGCAAGGGGAGTGCAGAGTTAGTCACCACTTCCCATGACTGGCAGCACAAGCACAGCACGGCACAAGGGACAACAGGGATGCCACAGCAACCGGTTATGTCCATGACCTTGGAAACATCACATACAGTAACCTACAGATGTTACTTTATATAAAGCTCCAAAACACCAACAGCTTGATTTTGACAAATACCATCATTTACAAGGTGAAATGGGGACCTTCAAGTAAATGGAAGACAGAGTGATGCAGCAACAGGTCTATCTGAACACTGCAACATCACATGGGTGGGAATATTCTGCCTAAGTTTCAGTGTCTTTTTTCTTGACTGTCCTGGTTTGAAACTCATTTCCGAGCTTCTTTGGTTGACACTTTTCACAAAAACCATACTGCAAATGACAAATATTTCAGATGCTACTTGGTGCCGGTGAAATCAGTGAAACTTTGTCCATTTACCTGTGCGGTGATTACTTCAACTTTGCATAAATAATGAAGTCTTACTCTGGTTCAGTAGCTTCCATTAAAGGAAAGCAGCACAGTTTAGGAATAACCATTGGATGCCTTATCTTGCATGAGTTTTTTGTTACTCTTTCTCTCACTGCAAATAGAAAATACCTTTGAAATACCAGGACAATGAGTTTCCCCACAGAGAACTTGGAAGGATCATTTCAACCCACTGTTCCATTGTAAACACAAACTAAATAGTGACCAATAAGAAAACTACTAGGTCTGACCTAGCTCTGCCCTTTGAGAGCATATATCTAGTATTAAATATTAGTACCTACCTAGAAGTGCCTGAAACAAGCTGCTTTTAAAGATGCCCATCACCTTTCTGATGGCTTTTTTCAGTTGTTGCTCTTCTGGCTTCTTGAGTTTTTTACAATATTCTTCCAGCAGCACTAGAGCTCGGTCAGTATCTAAAAACAAACAAGTATAAAAGAAGTCTTTTATTGGTCGTGGAAAGCATCTAAGCACCCAAATATTAACTTCACATCTCTAAAGGCATTGTTCACACACGTAAGGAACATTTATGACAAATGTTGTTGCATTCTGTCAGTGGCTATTTGCCGTGAGTAACAGGGGCAAAACTAACACCAAAACAGGAAGATTGCTGTGTGTCCTCCCTGCAAAGGGAAAAAGATCTTTTGAATGGCATCTACAAGTGTTCAACTTTCATTTACCCAAACCAGCTGGAAGCTACGGGGTTTGGACCAAATTACAATTTGCAGATGCTACAAAATTATAGACAATAACCATTATGGATACCCATGCACGAAAACTGGCCTTAAAACATATTCAGAGAAGACATGAAAAGTGTTTGCTTCGCATCTGCAGCACTCGATTCTGTGTCCTCTGAATAGCAAATGTGTGTCTGAAAGGCAGGTGTCCAAGAGTGTGGCTGTTTCATTTCTGTCCCTCAATACTCAAAATTGCTATCTACCTCTCTGGTAAAAATGAGACTTTGATGGCAGACTTCCATTTATGTGTTGGCTCAAACGTAGCAATCCAGCCTTTCTGTAAGGCCAGAGAAACAGAGCTCTGCTTCTCCTGCTGCTATTATCTTTGCGTGGTCATTTGCCAAGAGCATGAGTGACATATAATTTTGTATGAAATCCAGACATCACCATTTTACATACAGGGATATAGAGGAAAATGGAGAATCACGACTTCACCTTTCATTCTCCTCATCCTAACCAGCTTACAGAATAAGCCTGCACACATACATATATGACACTGAGATATCTGCACACACTTTTGTAATTGTATTGCCACCAAGCTTGTAAAAAAAAAAAACCCAGAAATTAACAATTACAGTGAAACAAGTGCCTCAACTGAAATCTCTTACAGCAGAGTTCAATGCAAGCTTCATTACCAGGAGAGATTCAGATCTTTAGTTATATTAAACTCAGCAAAGTACTGGAAAAAGGCTTGGAAGGGAAAAACAAACTGGTTTTATCATTCTTTTTTCTAAACAACTGTAAGAAAACTTCTTTTTGTAGTGTGACTATTAGATGTGTTCACAGCAGTGACAGAGACACGACTTGTATTCTGTAAATTGGTAACATTCTCAAATTAAAAAGAGGAAATATTTAATCAAATATTAACGTTTAAGAAGATGAAATTTTTTTTCTTTCTCCTCACATAAATGCTGGCTGGTCACAAGCATTTTTTTCAGAGAAACGGAAAACATGATGGATAAAAGAGAATGGCATTTAAATGTATATACATGAAGATTAGGGAGTATTTTATAGTGGTATAGACTTTTATACAATGAAGGATCTCACAGCACAACACCACCTTGAGGGGGCCTGCAAGAGGAACCCTTTATGAGAGCTGTCCCTGGGGCACGTAAGAGTTAGGCAATTGCCTTGTTTTCGCCTAAAGCCTGGAGTGCATTTAGGACCCACTTACAATTTACAGAGAGAGGGATCAGCTCCTCAAAACCCCGATCACATCATACTATCCAGTGATGTCATCTTGTCTGACCCACCTGTGATGCCTCTGCTTTGATTTATATGCTGAGAGTTCTGGCTGCCCTCAATAAAGTGGTTAGTTATTAACTTAACACAGGTTGGAATCAGGAGCTCACCATTCCCACAGTACAGACAGGCAAAAGCAATGAATACAAGATTATTTATAATGAAGTGAGGCAGGAGAGAATGGTGGAAAAGCACTGCAAAGTATTCAGCACTGAGGACATATTTTGGAAGTGGGCTATCTGAGAAATCAAGAAAATGGGATTTGAATACCTATTCCACAGCAGAGAGATGCTCTGCCACTCTCTCTTTCTTAGGCACTTGGCGAGGTGTGCTGACATCCTCTCCCTGATCAATCGTTCCTTCCCTAAAATGCATAGCTCTGATTTTAAAAAATAGCTACAGCATCCTTTGGAGGTGCGAGCAGGGTTTTTATTTTCAATTCACCAATGTGAAAAAAGTCTTCTATCGGGTGATACCAAAGCAGTCCTGAACTTTACAAACTGAACCACAAGCAACAGAGCACAGTTGTAGTGTTAAATCTAAATCCTGGCTAAATCCCAGATCAAGCAATTATCTTCCTCTCTAGCTTTAATAAGATGCATTACTTTTCACTCCCTCCCTAAGCTCCTGCATGAAGTTGCAGCTTTTTTTTTCCCCACACAACTGCACTCGGTTGCAGTGTCTCCCATTTTCCAAATAACCTGTGACAGGTCACACGTGCTGGGAGATCCAGTCACCCCAGACTGCTCAGCCTTTTCTGAAAGCCACCGACAATGTTATCAACGATATCGACTGATACCAACTGGAAACATATCTCGACCGAAAGTATTCCCACATGTCAGGGAAGAGCACTCCTGAAAAGTCAAGCGGCTCGTGGGGTCTATTCAAATCTCCAGTCATTTTGGTACTAGATTAGGCTTCCAAAAATGCAACTTTCAGCCTTTTTTGATCAACTTTACTGCTTATAAATTACTTGGGAATAGATATTCATGTGGATTTGCACAGTATTTAGCATGATGGGGCATAATCCTGTTGAGCACCACCACACAACATTCATACCTCTGCAAAACAAATGGAAATATAAAAAAATACAATAATATGGTATTTTTGAAGAACACTAAGTACTCTCTCCAAGACAATAATCATCTTCAACTCCCAGTTATATCCAAAGCAGATGAGGACATCCAGTACTTTGCCTTTTGGGGCTGTCTGACAGCTACAAAGCCTAAGTAATATTTGGCTGCAAGAACTGACTGGACTGCAGCACAATGGTCAAATAAGAACCATATTCCTGCCATCCAAATTAAACCAAAGTTTCTGAAGCTGAATTCCCACACACTCTTCTCATCAAGAAGAATGGCAGACTGGTGGTTTTCGTGATGGACTGGATCACTGAATATATGGGATCACAATATCCAATGGAGCACACAGTTATTTTTCAGCAGCCAGAACAAGTCCCGCACCGTACAATAGGAGTATATCATAAACTCAACTTAAAGAAAAGATTTTTTCTATGTTACCACTACTCTTCAGTGCTGATACCAAACCCATATTCAAGGAAGACCACAAATCCACTGAACACATATTTTGATATCCCAAGTTGAGGGCTTCCGTGTTGATCCTGAGTGGGTCCTTTGTCTGCTAACAGAGAACCACTGAAAAGTCAGTATCAGCTGTGCCCCTTGAGGTCTGATGGACATAGTGTTAATATTTCTTACTGTTTCTTTGCATGTCATAACACTCTTTTTAAATTGATCCTATTGGCTTTGAAAGAAGACTCTGACAAAAACCGTTCAGAAGTCACAGTCCTACAAAAACTCACGTATGCTCTGGATGGTATATGCATTACTGTTTTGTTTAAATGAATCATAATCAAAATATCTTGATATCATAATAAGAAAAAAATCTTTAAGGATAAAACAGTTTTTATGGTCCTACAGTATCTCATCCAAGAGATTATCAGTGAACCCACACTAACTAACAATTCTTTATTTTTTATTGCTTTATCACTCCAGAATTTTTTAAGAATCACAGAATCACAGAATGTTCGGGGTTGGAAGGGACCTCTACAGATCACCTAGTCCAACCCCCCTGCCAGAGCAGGGTCACCCAGGGGAGCCACAGAGGAACACGTCCAGGTGGGTTTGAAAGTCTCCAGAGAAGGAGACTCCACAACCTCTCTGGGCAGCCTGTGCCAGGGCTCCGGCACCCTCACAGGGAAGAAGTTTCTCCTCATGTTGAGGTGGAGTTTCCTATGTTCTAGCTTATACCCATTATTCCTTGTTCTATTCCTGGGCAACACCAAAAAGAGACTGGCCCCTTCCTCTTGACACCCGCTCCTCAGATATTTGTATACATTAATGAGGTCCCCTCTCAGCCTTCTCTTTTCAAGACTAAACAGTCCCAGTTCTCTCAGTTTGTCTTCTCAGGAGAGATGACCAAGTCCCCGTGCTTGTGGTTTGTGTTACTGATCAGGGAACGCACAATTGCTACAATGCAACATATCAGGGATATGTAATACTGAAACCAAACTGTAGATCAGTAATTTTGTTTACTGGATTTCTTTAGAAAACTTTTTCCTCCCTCAAACAATCTAAAGTTTTGCCACAGAAGAAATTATTTTTCTTCTATAGAATGAGTCTCTGCTTAATGCAATGTATTGATCTATATAAGAATTAAAAGAAAACAAATTCTTTCCTTGGAGCTATTATTCTAGATAGGATCATTAGAGAATGATCCACACTTTATAGATTTCACACTTCATATACACACTTTTATGTCATGTAGATTTTTAAAGCTCCCTACATAGAAAGTTGTACTACAGAGCCAAAAAATGTATTGGGCCAATACTTATAAATCTGATGAAACAAATAATAGTGTTATATAGAAAACACATTGCTAATACAAACCCAGTTATATTTGGCTTAAAATGTACCTTCAGTATAACTTACAGAAAAGAAGTTTTCCGGGGATACTATCAAGAAGATATAAAGTCATTCATACAAGCAGGTACAGAGTAATGTGTGTTATAGAACCGGAGAAACTAAATTCTCACCAATAAAAAGAAGTTTCCTGAAGTATTGCTCTTAAAATGTAAGCTACACATATGAAAGTCTAAATGTCACAATTACACATATTTAAAAGCAATAAAGGAAATTCTGCAATTAATTCATCACATACTTCGATAAAGCAATGTCAGAATCAATTCTACCTTAGCTACTTCTCAGGGTCCATATCTGAGATTTCGGTGCCACTCGCAACACAACCAGTACCCTAACGCAGAAGGATTCCCCTCTTTTTCTGGTTTACTTCTGGGTAATGCTCTCATTTCTTGCAAGCACATTTTAGAATCCCTGAAACTCCACATAGGCAAGGAGACACAGAAAAAAAATGAGTTTCATTTTTTTCAGTAGAATAGGTGGGTGTTTTGCTTTTGATTACATGGATGTGTTTAGGTGACTGGAAATCTTACATACGCAAAAACTGAGTTATGTGCTTACATGGTGCAGGTGCACAGGGCCTGTGAGGACACACATATCACCACCAAGTGAGTAGAGAAAAGCGCATAAATGCTTTGAAACCAAAATGTCGTTATGTTAAGTACATTTTACACTGGTCTAAACAGCTACACAGCTGCAGCACTACTGATGGACGAGCTCCATGGTGTCCTTTGCAATACCTGGGCATGAGTTTGACCCCGTAGACCTAATGCTCAACTATTTACCCAAGCAAAACATAAACAGCCCCGGGAGCTGCGCTTGCCTGAAGGCGGCAGGGTTGGACTCACTTACACACCATTGTGAGTTCATCTAACTACGCTCACTGCAGCATGTAAAGTTGAAGCACTGCAGTTCCTCTGGTGTGGAGACAGTTGTGTTGATTAAAAACTCTTCGATCTATCCCATGCTTTCACATGGGACAGAGGATGACACAGCCGTGCCTGCATGTGGCAGCTCACACAACACGACGTCTCTGGAGCAGCTATAGGATGCAGGAAACAGATGTCTTAAATATCTCCCAGATATTGTTCAAACCATTTATCCTTTAGATGAATGAAATACACTAGATCTGAAGATAATTTAGGAATATTCTATGAAATTCAATAATAAATTAAAATGGAAAAGAGTTGACTAAAAGGATTTATTGAAACTCTCTCCAGGAAGCTCAAAACCAGTCTCCAAGAAGCTCAGTTTTTGAAACTCCTCAAAGCAGGGTATGTTGAATGATAACGATTCAAACCAAAGAAACAGATCCTGTCACCCAACTCCTGCCATGAGGCAAGGTAGCTCTGAAGACAGACAGGGAAAAAGCAAATATAATTCCAAACTCAGCAAGAACTGGAAACTTCTGCCATGCACATGCAAGAAATCACAGTCAGCTGGTCACCGGTGCCCTGCACCAGCACAAGGCAGCATCAGGCAAATACCAAGCCTACAACAGTCTGTTGGTAAGTTTAGGGCCATATTTACATTTCTTTCCTTCCATTAGCATCAGAGTTTGTGAACAAAAATACTTTTGGGGTGCAACAGTACAGAAAAATGTTGAGCTAAATGAAAAACATTATTATTTCATCAGTGAGATATGTTTAACATTGGCTGAGATCTAACTTTAACTGAGCTGATGAGGAGGGTTTTTGTTATTTTGATTTTTTTTCTCATTTTATCTGCTCCCTTTCCTAAGAGGTATTTTGATTATTTTCTGACTTGAGAAGTCTGTGGCACAGGTGACTTTTAAAAGAAGAACACACCAACACATTTCAGGAGATCCTTTCCAGCTTTTTTGGACAACAAGAACTGGGTAAAAGTAGGGCACTGAAGCTGGAAAAGGCATGAAGAATGGGGGAGGAAAAACACAGCAACCAAAATAGAAGTGAGAAATGCAATCAGAGCACCAGGAAAGAGAGCAAACAAGTTTTCTCAGTGAACTTTGACAACTTCAGAAGAAAAGGATCTCAAAAACTACTTTTGCTTTTGGAGAGTCCACACCTTTGTTTAGGTGACCACTGACAAAAGAGCCAGAGGTCTGAGCAAACACTGTTCACTGCCTCAATTATTTTAAGATCTCTCGATTTGATTCTCTGCACTGGAAAGCCCTAAAGATTAAAATGAGTTGTTACTGATCAATGGGAGGGGATGTAGTAGTTTATAAGAAATTTCCCGGCAACCTGCCTTGGGTTTGATGCAAGCCGAAGCGATCAGTAACTCATTTACCTTTCTTAATCTTCACACACAACAGCAAACACCAGGGAATAAATCCTCTTAGTACGTAATGCTCTGTACAAGTAGAGGAGGTGTAAGTCAGCTACATTTTAGAAAGAAACACACGAAACAATACACTAAGTTGATCGAGAAAAACACGAGCTGCAGGCTCCAACGCTTCAAAAGGCTTGAGAGTTATTAGATAAATGACAATCGTAAAATATATATATATATGAACATTAATATGAGATAGAAATTCACTGAGCAGATTGCACAGAGGGAGAACAGACAGGGAATATGAGACCATGTACAAACTAGAAAGCTCTGAGCACCTCAGGCCCCTTGTATCCCCAGCAGGATTGAACAAACTCTCAAGAAAAGGCAACACGGGTTGGGTTATATAACCCGAGGAAACATAAGGCATTATATATGTGACGAATACTATTACCCAGTGCGGTGAGCACTCTCAACACACAAGCAAAAGGGTTAAAAATAACAGCTCTGGAGAGTATGCATGACACATTAACCCATCTTCTGTCTTGGTAGGGAAAACAAATAGACAGAAAAAGGGGAGTTTAATCATTTAAGGGATTACCAGAGCAGCTTATTTCTGGGGTTTCAGCTTTAGGAACCAGATCAGCATACAGAGGAGACTGACACATGGTCTGTGAAGATTAATCTTGGGTCAGTGAGGAGTCTCTTTCAAGGAATGATATTTAAAGTTAAGGTTGCATTCTGAGTTGCCCTCACTCTCTGTAAAAAGTACAACATCCCTAAATTAACCATGGCCGTGGTGAATTCTCTGCACAGACTGCTTTCCTGTGAAACACAAATTTAGGAACAGTTCAGTCGCGAAGCGATGTTATTCTAGACCTTGACGCTCTGAGCTGACAAGAAATAGGCCAGATACGCTGTGAGAAGAAGTGCTATGCAAATACAACAGCAAATTTCACAGAACAAGGTAATATTATATGCTCAGGTATATTAAGGGGAAACCAGGCATCCAAATGCACAAGAGCACCTGGACAAGAGTAAGGCGGACGGGCAGCCCTGCACCAAACGGTTAACACGCAGGTGCACAACCAGGCGGTGCAAAAGGCAGCAATGAAAGGGCAGAAGTTGCACAGCAGTCCCTTGTCACAGAATATTGATTGTGCTGAACATTCTGCAAGTCAGGTTGCTCTGAAGGGCGTGAGTTACGCTATGACATGTCAGCTGCAATCTCTGAGAAACAGAAATTACAGACACACAGCCCTGAGGAGCCCTCTTGGGTTTTCAGTTCACCTCCCTCCCGTGCAGAAGGATCCAGACTTACACCCATCCCATGGATGGCCGCCTAATAGCACTGGTAACCTCCTAACAAAGTCCACAAGCCCCCTCACTATCCAATTTCAGTGCTTAAAGGGCCTAGTGTTTTTTTCTAATATATAATTTTCACCTTTTTAGTTATAAATTGGGATGACTACTTCTCCTCCAGATGTCAATGTGGAAAGCAAACCACCATCATTCTTCTATACTGTGGGACTGATCATGTCCCCTCCTTGCTCAGACTTCTTTTTCCCAGGCTAAAAATGAAACTTTTGTACATGGTTTACATTTCTGAAGCCTCTTATTCTTTCTTCTGGAATTAAATTTATCTTAAACCACAGTCTAAACTCCAGCTAAAGACCCAGTAAGGCCCCAGGACACCGACTGGTGGGCGGAGCTGCGCAGAAGCAGAGTCAACCTTACGCAACACCACACATGTACAAATGACCAGGGAAGCGACGGCAATAAAAAGAGTGCGTGGGTTCTTTTTCCCTTGTTTGTTAAGAACTGGACTTTTTGTCTAATTTACTGTAAAGAAAACTGGTTCCTTAAGAAAAATTTCAGTTATCAATGATGATCAGCTGCAACGTTTGCTGTTTAAGTATCTTCACACTTGATTTTACATGTAACCATACATCTACTCTGTTACACTGCTGCCTTTACAGATTTTCTAGTTTTGAATATATTCCTTTAAACCTGACTAACTGTACTCACCTAAGGAATAGGACAACTATAAAAAGACCAGCTAGTGGTTGGCCCAGCATAAAATCACAAACTTTTCTCCAGCGTTTCCACTTATCAGAAAGCATCTTGAAAACCAAGCTGCATCCCTGCTTGAGTGTCCCCAGATGGGAATATCTGTCCCTTGCAGTCCCATGGATACCCCTCTTCTACTCAGTCCTTCCTGTAAACTACAATTAAATCTTGCAGAAATACTTCGGATTTAGTACATAATTCATTCATTTCATGTGTCACACTTTACCATAAAAAAGGAAGAGTCCACATATTTCTTCGTTATCAGTGGCTCACTCTGGGACCTGGATTCCTCCTGCCACATCGCTGCTTTTCAGCGAGTGCAGAAGGACTTTAGGAACTGCTGATACCAGCTGCTCATTCCACCAGGGCCACTCCTTTCTTTTCGGAAGCTCTTTTTCTCCCAGCCATGGTGAAGGTAACGTGGAACCTGCTCGTTAGTGATCTTTTCTCACGTATTGTCACTTGGCTACACAGACTGTTCGTGTCCCAGACTCTGCAACGAGTTGATTTTGGGGCCCCTGAGACGACTCCTAAAACTACAGGAACCCTGCGAATGTCAGCAGCTTCACCTGAACTTCTTGTTTCTGCTTTTCAAGTGTCAGGATGCTAAAATCTAGGAGTACAAAGGCTAACATTAAATCAGCAATGCAAATATAAAGACAGAATGAAAAACGAAGCCCCGAATCCCCCAAATGACGTAGCGCCAAATGAAATCCTCGTATTTATGCAGCAGAATAAATGTAAACTGACAGACATCTTACCAGTGTAAAATTATTGCAGAGCCCTGCTTTGAAGAGCTTACAATCTAATTGTATGCAACACACAAAACTGGCAGAACTTGATGTTGCAAGAGCAAAACAACAGGAGTTATACACTTAATGCAGCTGCTGTGTTGTTTGGTTTGTTGGGTTTGGTTTTTTTTGCCTCAAGAAAACATTCAACAACAAAAGTAACATAAATGTGAAAACTGGAATGAGACAAAGGTAACAAAAAGAGGTCCGTACAGCAATGAATAACTTCCAAACTCATCTAAAAGAAGTATTATACCACATGAAAGAAAATAATGTGGAATTTAAAAAAAAAACCAAACACTGAAATTCAATTCTAATTCAGCAACACTAACACCTTTCTAGTGATGCAGAAAAAAAAAAAAAAAATAAAATGGAATGAGATTAAATCACCTTTATTTATTACCAACACATGCATTGTCATCTTACACCTTCTCACATTCATGTTGTAATTTTTCATTTAAGAACGTTTGTATTATACTAGAGTCTCTGAGCTAACAGAACACATGCCCTCAGGCGACAACAGTAAATTAATTCTACAATTTGGACATTAAACAACTGAATCTGTAGATCTGTAAATTCGAAGGTGATTTGAATTATTCCACTAGAGCATAATACGATATACACCATACAGCCAGGGGAGAGAAGAGCATTGTAAACCAATAAAACATCGGGTTCTGTTTGTAAAACCATAAGTTGTCCAGATTCCCTCTTTCCAGGAAACTCTCCAGGATTCACTTTCCTGATAAATACATTCTGAAGGAAGCATCGACCTCTCCAACCCAGAAGTGAAGACAGACTTAAGGACATTTACACTAACTCTGTCCTGGCGAAGAGAGTTTAATGTCACCAAAAGCTCCTCTGGCTCACAGTCACCAAAAACCAAATGGTTTCTTCACATATTCGGTACGTTGGCTACTACTGTCCCATCAGGTCAAGGCAGCTCTGCTGGCTATTTCTGGGATGAATATGACAAAATAAAACACAATCTTGATTTGTATAAAGCTGTTATTTGACACTATTTTATTCTACCACGAATACAAGAAGATACCATAACGAAACAGACCTTGAATACTTGCGACAAGCAAGAACCTGGTACGACCTGACCAAAATAAGCCAATCTGAGTAAGGCAGATTTTTCTCTTTTTGCTGCAGCAGTAACTGCAAAATCATCTTTTATCACATTTGGCTACCAGTTACAAAATCAGCTTTTTCTCCATGGCATACAACTTCAGCCCATGACATCTAACTTGGCCATCTGGAACAAATTCAGAAAGAAAGGAGGATCAGAAGGAAAAAAAACCGCTCATAATGCAAGACACCATTGCTCGCACGGGAAGGGATGAGAGGAAGCACAGCTGCCTCTGGGGTCTGCACCAACACTACGGTTGCCTCCATTCGTAGCGATTAACAGCGCAACAATTTATAAGACTTTTTTCCTCACAAAAATAATGAATGGCGCTAATTTCTAGCACTCACAGAGCACACAACGTCAGCTCTCATAAATCTCTCGGATAAAGAGATGGTTTTTCCCCTAAAATTTATGAGACTGAAACATGGTTTAACTGAGGCGAGGGAGTTGGTGGGGTTACCCTGTGTTCCCTCTATGGTCTATGGAGACAGAGAAGGTGACAATTGTCAAGAAGACAATTCTGACCTCGGGTGGGTCACGATGCCCTTTGAAGGGGGACCTGTCTCTGCTGACCAAAGCAGCCCTCCAGGCCAACAGGGTGGGCACCCCGCGCAGGTGAGGCAACTCAAACGGGATGGATCTGCATTAAACATCTGACAAATCCCAGAACAACAGTAGAGCTGGAAAAAGAAAATCAATTTCGCTGCCCCCAGTCCAGAGCCCACACAGCTTCGCAGGCTGCATTGACAGAACAAAGACTTACTCTGTATAACGCCTGCTCCTATAGTCCCTTTGTCTGCAAAATATTGCCCTGTTTCTCACAGAAGAAACAATGTCTGGCTGGAAAAAAAAAAAAAAGATTACTGTCATAAAAGCAGCGACATCTTTACATCAAAGCTTTATGGTGAACGTTGTCAAAGTTCAGACAGCAGTTTTCTGCCACTTCTTTAACTCTTGGAAAGATAAAAGTGTTCTTTCCCCAGCCTGTAAACGTAACCTACAACTTAGCCCTGCTCCCACTCAATTCACTGTAAAAAACCAAGAGGTAGTTGAACAGAACATGGAATGAAAAACGTGGCCCTTTAGTCATGTATTTATTTAGATTTCCTGCCATAAGCTGTAAGGAGCCTACAACTACATCCACTGAGATTTCTGAGCGCAAAAAGTTGTGAACCTACATTTAAATTTTGTTATCTACAAAAATAAAAGTTGCCAGTTTTAAAGAGATTCAGGGCATGAAGAACTCCAGTGGATTAATGGGAGCTAGCTCTGTCTGGTGCTTTATGAAGATTGCTTTAAAAGTTCCAGCCGTGTTGTTTTTAGACCCCCTTCCTTCCAACAGATCAGCCACAGAAAGTTAGCATTACCGCTACAAAATCTAGCATTTCCTAAAGCATATCTGTCAGATTCTTCTAAAGGGCACAGAAGTAGTCCACGTGGGATCAGACTGACTTTTTAATACTTGACATCGATGTGCTCAATAAAGCATGTCCTTGAAAGCATTTCTTTATATATGGTATAATGGAAAAAGCTATTCCACAACAAACAGAGCAGAGCATGCCTTTATAAACTGGCTACAAGGTGGAGTGAGTCAAGCCCACAGGTTGCATCTGGCTAAAGACACAACCCCTCTCACTCTTGGAGATGAAAAATGAGATGAGGGCAGTATAAATACCAACACTCCAGTACCTCTTACTGCCTAGCCACAGCTGGGTGTGTAAAGATAAGGCCAGGGTGAGTCTAGAAGCACATGTGGAGGCATCTGGATGTGGGGGTTCCTGCCACCTCCATGTGAATTACAAGCCTGGCTCCAAAACTGAAATCTGGGCTCTGTCACAGAGGAGCATGGATTTAATTGATTCTTTCCATCATTGTGAAACACATGAATGAATTACAGTAACATGTTATTCTCTTAACTATTCCGTAGATGAATCCAAAATATATGCAGTTGCAGATCTAAGTTACAGTCCCTTACAGTTAACAGAAATCAACTCAGCTAAGTAACTCTGGGAGGGAGGGAAAACGTCTGAAAACACACAAAAACCTGACTTCACTCCTTCCGTATGGTAGTGCTATTTTATTTGAAGCAAAGCCTTCCTCAAGAAGTTCCATAAATCTGTTATGAGTAGCTGCATTCAAACATTTCCGAGTTTGTTTGTGAAAGTAAAGTAAAATGTAAGCGAAAATAACACATTCATTTTCTTCCCAAATTTGTCCATCCCATTGCGCCTAAATGGCACTGTCCGACAAATAATTTTGGAACTGAAATCAAACGTCTGGTTTGATTTAAAATTTTAAGTGTACTTTCGTGAAAGACGAGCGAGCAAAAGCCAGAGAGAACAGCCATTTGCTAAATCACGCAGCAATAGAGCAATAATCCATACGATGTCTCCCCCCTTATCTAAAGGGAGCACCACTCAAAGCCTGCAGGGTACTCCATTCTCTCTTTCCAGCCTTGTTTTTTCTTTTTCTTTTCTTTTTCCTGAGACTGACAGCAAGCATGCCAACCTTGGGAATATTCTTGGGAATATGGAGCATTATTTCCCTCCAGAATGAAGTGAGAAAACAAAATCCTTTCACTGTAGCACATCAGGCAAGGGCAGTCTAATACTGACACCAACACGACCAGTAAGCCTTTTTTTCCACAGCCATAAGAAATCAATGCTTCCTCTAAGTTATATTTTTTTTACTATTAAATGAGCTGTGTTTTTTCCTCACTAAACAGGCCTAGACTTTTCAAAGCAAGATGGCAGACAGCGTACCAAGCAGTAAGGTCAAGTGTAAATTAGGTCCGAAGCTACATTCAATTTGAAGACGGGTACTGAATGTGACAGCTCTTTCAAAGGCAAAATCTAAAAAAGCATTTGCTCACTGTTCTTTAGAAAAACCCAGAACTGGTCACTGCCACAGAAGGCAGCGTTTGGTAACAACTTCCAGTGAAAAATATCAGGATGCTTGAAAACTTGTTTTAACACGTTTCTCCGTCTGAGTACTGATTTCAGGAGAAAATTTTGATCGAATCCAAAATAGCAACACATAAAGAAGTGCTGAAAGGGAGAAGGATAATCCTCTCTTTAATGCTGCCATTGAAATACACACTTTTGCACAGCCTAGAAGAGAGTATCCCATATGGGTGGGGAAAACAGTAGACATGAACTCCCAAATACATAAAACCAGAAAGAGAAAATCAATCATCAAGAGAAATACGAAACAAGTTAGACAAAGCGCTGTCAAAGGCAAAGAGAAAATAACGGGGGGAAGGGAACAGGGAAAAATCCCCTCAGTTTCTCTGATATTTATAGAAGTAACAGGGATTACTTGTAACAATAGATTATTTTTTTTTAATGCTGGTGTGTTTCAAGTTGCCAGCATGCTTTTAATTACATTTAGAAAGTTAAAGTCTATTGCATGAACTAGACAAGTGATTCAAAATAACAATAAAGTTGCTGATCCACTAACATTTTTAATCCTGCCATTTACACGCGTAAACGCGTTTTTAACAATATCCTTTTAAGACTCAAATACCTTCACACTGGCGCCTTCAGTAGCACCGACTGACGTGACAGTTTAAAGTATTTCAAGGAGGATATTTGGGTCTCTCGAGCTTACATTTTAAAATTGTCAAAATAGGTATCATCAGGAGACAGAAGCAGAAATCAAAGCCTTGATGTACGTTAAGACTGACCCGGACTGTCTTGAACCAAACAGGAAATCCACACCTTTATAAGGCCAGAAGGGACCGCTGTGATTGCCGGTCTAACTTCCTGCACAAAGGAGCCCGTAAGATTTCACCCCCCCAAAATCCTGCAGCCAGCATTTTGAAACCGAAATTACAGCCAAACGTCTGGTCCAGCAGCATCTTTAGTGTAAATCACCTAATTTGGGATTAAGACGTAAATGGGAAAAGGCAAGTCTTAATTTTCCTTCTGTAAACAGGTAGAGAACTCCAGCCTCGCCAGCACAGCAGGGCGACACGTTTACAGCACAACAGGACGAATTATTAAGGGAGGGTACTCCTCCACGCACAGTCCCATTTTTACTACACCTAATCGTAAGCAATTACACGAGTGACAATATGATCCATCCAGATATTTGTTTGGAAAACACGTTTCTACGCTGTCAGCTGCTCAAATACCCTCACAAAACCCCATTTATTGTTTTCTGTGCGAAAACAGCTCTCGCAATCCGCGTGGTTTTATCATTATTTACACAGTAAATGTTAACTCATAACTAATACTGAAGGTTTACTCCTACAAGGCAAAAAAAAATCCATAGGCACATTGACTATATCCATGTTTCTCTTGTTTAATATTCACTTTTTGCTCCTTCCCTCCCATCTCATTATCATCAGATCCAGGGATGTATCAGATCCAGGGACATCTGGACAGATGAGCAGAACAGAAAAGGTTCACACGGCATTGATCCCATTAGCATATTCTAAATTTGAAATCGGCATCATATTTGCAGTGAACCAGAAACAACCCAAGGTCTACCAGCGTTTTCAGAGTGAGAATTTGCCCCCATATATTCCTCAATTCCTGCTTGAACACTGGAACCCCCGTTTTCCAAGGCTGTTTCTATACTTGTAATCACAAACTTTAGGAGAGAAGAGGCAAAAATGTCAAGGCAGGTCATCTTTTCTTGAAAGCTGCCATACTACAGTCCTAAAGGTAGTACTTCTACATGGTATCAAAGCACGGAAATCAAAGTTAATTAAAATCACATTTTTGAAAAAAACATTCAAATCACCTTCAAAACACAACTCTCACAACTTTTATTTAAAATTAGCCTTGAAACTTTGTTATTCATTTCTGCTGCTGCTGCTGGCTGATGTTTATCTGCCAAACACGTAAAGAATAGGTAACAGACTAAATCTAGGATTTTAAAATTCATTAGCCTTTGTAAGAGAGGCTTCTCACGAAATTAAACGCCAAGCTTTTCTCTTGGTATCTGTTCAAGATCTCTGATGGCTGATCTTTACAAAATAACTATTTGAGGCCAGATCTGACACGACAAGGCTTACAACATGGCATAAAAACGCTTTCAGAAATTATTATCGCAAGCGCACGGATTTTTCTCCCATTTTCAGCGCAAAAGAAAAACAATTTCCATTCCCCATTGAAACGCCTTTAATTTGAAATTTTAAGCACTAGAAACCAGCGATCTAACAAAATGAAGACACAATATGAGATATGAAGCTTCATTGCCCACCTTTCTTCTTGACTGGCATTCTTCTTCCTACTTCTGAATCTGGTTGCAAGCACTTATTTACAGGTATTAACGATGCACTACTGGAACACTTTGCGAGGTCAGGAACTGGCTATCTATTGCAAAACACTTTTACAGTTCAGTTAGGCAGCTTCAATCTTCATTTCTAGCAGTACTTGCTCTTTTCGTGGATTGGACTTCCGATGCTTCCCAAAAATTAAAAAAAAAAAGGGGGGAAAAGCAGCTTTTTGATTTTTTTTTGTAAGAGATGTTTTCAATTTCTTTAAAATACATTTGAATCTATAAAAATACAGGAGAAAATGTTCCTTGGCAATATAAAACCTTATTAGATCTCCTCTTCTGGCAGCAAAGTTTGAAAATTAAAAGATTTTACGTAATACAATTAAGGCACAGTCCATCTCTAGGCAGCTGTCTTAATACTCCACCTGCACATGCTGAAAAACATATTGTTTGCAGGACAAAAACGCCCAAGTAATCCAGATAAGGAGGAAGACAAAAGCAATCCAAAGTGGCTCTTTAAGTTCTTTCACTTCTTGAACGAATTTTGCTAGCTACGCCTTAGGTGACTACACAGCAGACTGGAAAGGTCCCTTTTTCCTCACCAGACAACAGCCTTCAAATATCACCCTCTTACCCAACAGAAGTCACTGGCCAGTCACTTTCATTTTTATTATCTGCAAGCCACCCAGCCTCACGGGCTTTAATGTCCCTCTGATCCTCCCATGTATTAAAAGAGAGGATTGAAAACGAGGAAAGCAATCCCTTGACCTGGAATTATTAAAGTGACAGTGCTGCTCAGTGGGCACTTTGACAAAGCAGATTGCTTTATCCTCGAGTCATTTACTTCATGCCATTTCTTCCCTTGCACAGCAGCCACCTCGTGAAAGAGGACTAAGGAGAGTTAGGAGAAGAGCTTCACAAAAGGTTCATTTTCAGAGAGAACGAAGTGTTAACGAAATAAATAAATAAATAAAAAAGGCAAGCCATGAGATCAGTCCAGGGTTTCCCGCTCAGAGGCGCAGCTGGTTGGCTTCAGTACGAGCCTCTCTCTCCCTCCCTTTCTCTGGGAAAACAAGAAGAGAGAAACACAAACGGGATAGATTCTCCTCGTTAGGAAAAAGTACGGAAAAGGTGGACGAGCTCCAAACGCCTCCCGTCCCCGCCCGAGGAGCCGCGATGCACATGACAAGGGCTCTTTGCTTTGCACCGTCTTCTCTGGGAGCTGGGAACTGTGTTGGGAAGGGAAGGGAAGGGGGCGGCTGCTTCGCTCTGCAACGCTCACGGCTGGGATCTCTCTGTCCCCGTTTCCCTCCAAGCAGGGACCGTCACCTCCTCCCCCTCCCGGCTCCTCTCTCTCCTCGCGGTGCAGAAGGGGCTGCGGCGGCTTTGGGCAGCGGGACGAGGCGGGGAGGGCTGGCTCGGGGGGTGGAGGACGGCGATGGGGCGAACCGGGGGAGCCGGGCTGGCTGCGAGGAAGGGGCCGCTTTCCCCCCCGCGTTGCTGAGGGACTGGCCAGAGGCAGGGGCTGAGGGGAGGAGGGAGGGGGTGGAGGTGGGGCGAGGCGCAAAGCGGGGACGGGACGAGGAGGGAGCAGGGCGGAGAGGCGGGAGGGAGCGGGAGATGCGAGGGCTGGGGGGGGGGGGGGGGTGGGGGGGGAGCGGCGCTGAGGGGAGGGGAGGGGAGGGGCCCGCCGGTAGCGCCCGGTGCTGAGGCCTGGGGCGAGGGGAGGGGGTCAGCAGGTTACCCCGAGGACTGGGCCTCCCCCCATCGAAGGCTCCTCGCTCCGCTAGGGGGAGTCCCCTCGTCCCGGCCGCCGGCTGCAGGATCCCCGCTCAGCCCCGTCTCCATGGAGGAGCCGCCGCCACGGCCGCCGCCATCCGCCGCCCCTAGCAACGAGCACCGGGCGCTGACCTCCCCCGCCCGCCGGCTCGCAGCCAATCGGCAGCCGCCATGCTCAGCCGCCGGGGAACGCCCAATCACAGGTGCGCTCTCAAGCCCTGGGGTCACGTGTGCGGGTAAGATGGCGGCGCCCACGAGGGTGGCGGGAGGGGCCATGTTGGAGGGCGCCGGGGCCTCGGCGGCGGGAGCGGCCCGGTGAGGACGGGCGGGGCCCGCTCAAGGTCGTGCGGGTCGGAGCCTGGCCCCGGCCGTGAGGGTGGATGCGGGGCGGGGGCGGCGCCGAGGCGGTTAAAGGGGGCTGGTAACGGTCGCTAACGGCTTCCGGGGGGGAAGCTTAAAACCGGGGAGCGGGAGGCGCGGCGGCTTCTGGGCTCCGCGGGGCCTTGGGGCCCTCCAGCTGCGGGCAGGGAGGGTCGTGCCTACGCCGTCGGTACTTACAGCTCGGTGAGGTGACGCCTGCGATTTACCTAAAGAGCAGGTTTGGAGACCTTCGCCGCGGAGCGAGCGGAAGCGAGAGGCCTCGGGGCTGGCAGCGGCCCCGTGGATCCCCGGTGAGGCCCTGCCTGCCCGTCCCTGCAAGCACAGCCCTGCCCGACAGGCCTGGGGACGCAGCCTCCAACTTGTGAAAGGAACTTAAGGTGAGTATTACAGCGAAGTAAATCTGGGAAACTCCTTTGGCGGAAAAAAAAACAACCACATTTAAGTCACTAAATACCAGGTTTAAGCAAAAGCTGTTTGAGGTGGGTTGACCTCAGTTGGCTGCCAGGTGCCCACCAAGCTGTTGTCTCCCTCCATCAGCAGGAAGAGAAGATATCCCAACCCATGAGCTTTTAATCATAAGGACGGGGAGATCACTGCCCAGTTACCATCATCACAGAATGTCAGGGGTTGGAAGGGACCTCAAAAGATCATCCAGGCCAGCCCCCTGCCACAGCAGGATCACCTACAGTAGGTCACACAGAAACGTGTCCAGGCAGGTTTTGAGACTCGACTTGGGTGAAATTAATATAATTTATTGCCAATCAAGTCAGAGTAGGATAATGAGAAGTAAGACCAAAACTTAAAACACCTTCCCCTATCCTTTCTTCCCAGCCTTAACGTCACTCCCAATTTTCATTACCTCCTCCCCACAAGCAGTGCAAGGAAAAGAGGGAATGGGGGTCGTGGCCAGTCTGTCACACATTGTCCGTGCTGCTCCTTCTGCCCCCTGCTCAGGGGGAGGACTCTTTACACTCTTCCCCAGCTCCAGTGTGGGGTCTCTCCCATAGGAGAAAGTTCTCTGTGAACTTCTCCAGCACGAATCTTTCTCCTGTTATTCATGAACAGTGTGGGCCCCTTCCATGGTTTGCAGTCCTTCAGGAGCAGACTGCACCAGTGTGGGTCCCCCGTGGGGTCACAGCCTTCTTCAGGCATCCACCTGCTCTGGTGTGGGGTCCTCCACAGGCTGCAGGTGAACATCTACACCCCATCACCTCCATGGGCTGCAGGGCGACAGCCTGCCTCACCATGGTCTTCACCATGGGCTGCAGGGCCTGGAGCTCCTCCTCCCCTCCTTCCTTCGTGTCTGCAGAGTTGTTGCTCTCACATATTCTTACTCTTCTCTCTGGCTGCAGTTGTGCAGCAGGTTTTTCCCCTCCATCTTAAATATGTTATGTCAGAGGCGCTACAGCCATCGCTGATGGGCTCAGCCATGGCCACCAGCTGGTCCACCTTGGAACTGTCTGGAACAGCTTCTGTCCCATGTGGGGGCAGTTTCTGGCATCTGCTGAAAGAAACCACCCCTGTAGCCCCCCCTGCTACTTTGCCACGCAAACCCCATACAGCTGTGAGCTTTCTGACTTGATATATGTCTCTGGCTATGAGTACTGATTTAAAAACTCCTTACTTGTGGAATATAAAATCAGAGTCGATAGCTTCATGATTTCTTTAAATCTTCACAAAGTGTGAATTTATTTGGATGGGTTTATTTTTACCACATGGTTCTGTTTGACAGTTAAGTCAATTTAAACCTGGAGCATTGCCAAAACCCACTGTCTGGTTAGTGCCCTCCCTTGTGCTGCAGGCATTAGGGATCCTTGTGTTAGAGGGTGATGTGGCCTAAAAGAACAAAGGTGCTGCCCATTGTTCCTCTGAGCAGTTTTCATCTGAAAGTTTTCATCTGGAGGTGCTCAGGCAGGAGTACCTGGAGAGTGAGACAGTCTATTTTCATCACATTGAGTACTGAAGTGGGCTCAGAGCAATTGTCAAACCACAGTCTCAGCATCACTAAGCAAGGAGTCTGTTAGGGCTCGTGTAGTCATAAATATCACCGACTTGTGTTGCTGGATTGTGCCCTTTGCAGCTGACAACTCTGCTGTGAAAAATAAGAAATGCATTTGTGACTGCATAGTGCCAAAGGAGTCTAAATATTTATTTGATGCATTCTGGGGCTGCGTAACTTTGATTACATTTGTTTGTCTGTTCCTTATGATCCAGGACTTCAAGATGACAGGAAGAGAGTTTCTTGAACTAGATTCTCTGCGGCAAAGACTATATTTGGAAAGACTTAGGCGGATGGAACTCATACAACAGACTTTCAATGAGCTTCCTAAATCAGATCAGTAAGTGCTGGTAAAATAAACAAAGCATCAGACATTTCAAGACACTCGGGGGCTTTTCTTTTCCCTTACTCTTGTATTACAAGTCTTCCTTGCAGTTATAAAAGTATTTTAATTGTGAAGATGCTTATTGCTGTCCAGAACAGAAAATTTGTTTGCCTTTTTTTTTTACATATGGTTACTTCACTGTTATCTCTGGTTTGGCTCAGCTGGTTTCTGGCCTTTGTTCCCCAGTGCTTAAGGTTCTGGGATGGCTGATCCACTCGTACAGTCCTGTGCTAGTGGTGATCAATTTTCTAGGAAACTGAAATGTTGGACAGCATAAGGCAGATACTCTTGTGATTCTGCAGGAGTCATCTGGTGCCTCACAGGGCTGGCCTGGGGCCAGAACTGAGTGAGCAGCAACCTGCTAGTTCCTGCATTTTGTTCCGCGCTGCTCCTGCGCTGCTCCCTGTTTCAGGAAGGCGAGCCTGAGGTGTCCAGGTGGTGATGAACGAGTCAGTCAGTCGTGCAGGCTCCCCAGTGGGCCTCAGTGCCAGACAAAACCAGCTAAAAGCCTTCTGGGCCTCACCAGCAACCTTGGTGTGTTTTGTGACGACTGTGTTTCACTGCAAAACCTTTCTGGACCTGAGCTGGTTCTGTAAGGAGCCGTTTGCGCATGTGTATCATCTTGGATAAATTAGGTATAAATAAGAGTAATGGGAAGCTTCCTATTTGTTTTGTTGGTTTTTAATTTTAATAGAACTAAGTTTCTGGCTAAACAAACTGTTGGTCGTAACACTGACAATTGACTGTGTAGGGAAGCCCTACACATGTTGAGAAAGAGGAATGTCAAAGCTTTCTCTCTCTCCTCACAGTTAGTGCTGCAGCTTCGTGTAGGATCTGCTGTGCTCGCGTTCAACTTCTTCTTCCCTGGAAGAGCTGAGGGGGAGGCAGATGCCTCAGTGGTGATGTGGTGACACCTTGATGGAAGCTGTGGTACCCAGGCACTGCTGCTGGGCCTCAGAAGGAAATAGCTGCCGGAGTGTGCGTCTTTATTTGAAACCACCCTGGTGGAACTTAAAGTTTGTGTACCCAGAGGGGAGGGCAGTAATGGCTGGAAGGGAAGAGGAAGCATCCTACAATCAGGTTGAGAGAGTTCCTGCTCACTGAAGTTCTCGTTTTTAACAGTAGGGAGCTAGAATTAAGAAAATAAAATATATAAAAAAAAATTTTTTTAAAGTAAAACCAGACATGCACCTCTTCCCAAAACCAATCACCCCCACCCCCTAAAAAACCCACAAAACAACCAACCAAGAAAACCCCCAACCCTTCCATCAACCCTTTCTTTCCTTTCATGCTCTGTAGCAATTTTGTACACTAATAAGCCTGAGTAGATTCTGCTGGTCCTGGGTATGTTAATATGCTCTATTTTGGATTTTTAATTTTATATATATATGTACACAGGCATTTCACTGCCTGTGATTTTAAACATACCAATGGGATAAAATGGCTGGTTTGCAGAATCTGTACTCTGGTCACATTCTGTAAATGATGCCCAGTATTGGAAGAATGATGATTGGAAAAGCAAATAGTCTCCTTTCTTTTTAAAATGCCAAAACCAGAAATGTGACTCCTAGATAAGGGCAAGAGAGATCTGACCCATCAAGTTCTTTTGCTATATAGAATGAGAATTGAATTGTTAGTAGCTTATTTTCATGTTTAAAAATTGGTATGTACTAAGAAAGAAAGAATTTTTTTATTCAAAATGGTGTCACTGATGTCAGATGTTTCTAATATTTTAGGTTTTGCAGAACTAACACCTGCATCTCTGAAGCCTTCTTTGTATGGTTTGCCACTGCTTAATGTTACTCTAAGCATTAAAATGTGGAAGAGATCTAAAAAAATCATGTATTTTAATTGCAAAATAGTTTAGAGATTGTCACATTTGATAATACTGCAAATAAGTATGACATTTGGCCTCGCATAAATTTTGTGACCAGTTAAGCATTTTGTGTCCTTTGGGGCTTTAGCAGTAAATCCAAATTATGACGCATTTTAAAAATGCACTTTTAACGTGATAATATTGGCACAGCCTCAGGAGTGGAGTGCCTTCCAGTTAATTGCTTTGCCTGGCCACAGTCGTCATTTCAGGAACTTTAGATTTGTGGAAACGCAGAGCACGGACTCGTTTCCATCCACCAGCTGTCTGGGCCAGGTACAACACTAAAGAGAACGCACAACTTCCTTCTGCAAGTCAAATTAAATAAATCACAGGCTTGTAAACTTGGCGTGCTTCCCCCTTCCCTCTCCTGCGTTACCTGCTGTGATGGAACGTGCTCAAATGGGAACTGTTTGTCAAGATCCTAAATGCTGACTGGCTCTGTCCACAATTTGTTGTGTTTTGCCTTTGCCATCCTGCAGATTGCAACAGCAGTAGCTGCTTTACACTGTATGTGAAAAACGTGGTAGATAAAAGAATCCAGTCCCTCTGCTATCAAGGGAAAAACCAGAAGCTCCAGTTCTGTAACCCAGTAGGAAACCTTTAACTAGTGCGACCGCCTAGCAAGGTAGGACCTTAAATTCAGGTGTTCCCTGCCCCCCAAGGAACGCTTGCAGCCCCTCAGCCTACGGAATCGCCGCAAACCATCTGCCGGCAGGTGCCGAAATCGTTACTGCAAGGTCTCAGTTGCCAGAGTTGTGCCCCCTGATCTGTTCTGGGAGCTCTTAGGTTGAAATTAAATCTGTACTTTTGGGTGAGCAGGAACAATGCTGATTACAGGAACTAGTTGTGCTTATTTTTATTTTTAAAAAAATCTTTTCAGAAAACATTACTCTTAGAAACATGCTGACTGGGAGAGCAAATTTCACGAAGTTTCCATTAGCGATGCTACTAAAAAAAAAAACAGTAGAAAAGGCTTCCTAGTCTGTCCCTTAATTCTGGAGGTGTGTCTAAGCTCAGGCATATAGCAAAGGTTGCTTTTGAAAGTAATGACTCGCTGTTTTGCACCTGCAAGATTCACATTTCTTACCTCTTATTGTAGGATATCCAGGAGTGAACTGTAGCACTGAGTAAACAAAGCTTCTTTACAGTTCTCAATTGCTGAAGCGACTTTCCTTCTTTCACAGGAACTTTTGTAACCATGGATCGTACTTCCTTGCAGCAAATTCAAGCTTGTGTGGCTTAGCGGCAAATAACTTCTTCAGGAACATCCTACATGTCAGAAGAGCTCCCATAGTGTCCGGCATGCCAATGGCTGTTATTCCATTCCTGTCAACAGTAGCAGTTTATGAAGTTTTTGTGCGTCAGGCTTTATTTTCAGGTAAAAAAAAACCTCATTATTCTTTGTTCTAGAAAGGGCTTTGCATTCTGTACACAATGTAATGCTAGAGGAGCTTTTCCACTCTGCAAAACAGTGGCCTTGAACTCTTGTGGCCTTGAAAAATCTCAGTTTGTAAAGCAGGATTTGAAAAATGGGTCATTTAATGCACTGGGCAGCGGCAAGTTCTTGAAGTTGAATGGGAAAGGAGATACACAGGTGTATTTATATGTTCATTTTTAGCACTTTTCAAAGTCATGTAACAGTGACTGCAACGAAGCAGCTCAGTTTTCCCCATCTGTATGATTTCATTTGAAGGTCAACTTTAAAGTGAGAAATTCATGGGTTGGAATGGGTGATTTTATTTTTTTTTTTGGCAAAAGGAAGAGTCTTCCTTTCGAAATTTCTCACATACCGGTACAGCTTGGCCATTTCTGTCAAGCGCCTGCTTTCATCTTGTTGTACTCAGCTTCTAAATTGATGCGTCGGAGCTACGTGGATACTGATGGTGAAATATTGTTTGTCACGCAGGGGAGCTAAACTGCGAGGTCTGTGCTGTGGTCAGAGGGGGATTAATAGGGGCTGTTGTGGGTGGTCTCTATCCTGTTTTCCTGGCTCTCCCCATGAACGCAAGCCTTGCAGCCAGGTACGTCTTACTAACCTTGTATGAGCGAAATGTGTTTGTCAGTGACATCTTCAGTTCTTAGTTTAAATTCTTTGGCTTTTTAAGCTTGTGCACACCTGTCTTTTTGGAGGCTTTTAGGACATTGAAAGGCATTTACATTAAGGTCATGACAAAGTTCATAAGAGCTATGCCAAGCCTCCAAAGCGAAACAAGATCTGCAGATAGATACACTGAAAGTTTAGCAGGAACCTTACAAGCTGCCCGTGATGTGCCCAGGCTCTGTGAAATTGTGGCTGCTGTCCTGCTGAGCGGCGCGGGTCACTGCGTGGTGCTGTTTGGCCGACTGCCGAGAGACCTCCCTGACCCCGGGCAGTGCCCAGCAGCCAAATTCCCTGGCTGGTGTGATTGTGTGAATTGGGTCAGAGCCCAGCGAGGGGGCGGTGAGACTTGGCGAGACGTCAGGACATGCTCAGGGTGGTTTAGAGCCTTTATCTGGAGAGCTCGGTACCACCAGGTGAAATTTAACTTAGGAGAGGAAGGAAAGAATTAGTATCTGGCTAAATATTTTTAGTGACCTGAATGTTAAATCTTGATGCTTAAACTGGATGGGGAAAAAAGAAAAAGTAAGTTTCTACCACTGTTTCTATTCTTTAGGTTTTCTTCATCTCCCTTGCCAGGGAAAGAAAATCTATTACGCTACTGGCTCACAACTGCTCGGCCTGTCTTTAGAAAGATGAGTTTGGGTGTACTTATACAGGGTCTGACTGGATTATATCTTGCCACCAAACATCACGGAATCTATGTCAAAATACTGCAGCAGATGAACACTGCTAGCAGGGATCCTGAAGAGTTACAAGCATAAAGTTAAGCAACTTTTCAGTTACCTTGGATAATAACCATAATAAACAAAGAAAGAAGTTGTTGCTTGCTGTCTTTTTTTAATACAAAAACAAAGCTGAGACTCTGCACTGGCATTATTTTCAGTTCTGAACTTAAATGCAAGTTAAGTTTTTGTCCAGCTTAGGGTAACAGCTTTATAAGGACAGGTCCACCTGAGTAACAGCTTTATAAGGACAGGTATTTTTCTTTGGAAACGGGGGAAAAACAGTATTTATATTGCCTGCTTAATGTTTGGCTCTAAGGTGATGCTCTATCTTTTTGATGCTGTATAAACGAGTATTATTGAAAAAGGGGGTTTTTTCTTTATCATGCAAACCACAGTGATTTTATTTTTTTAAAAAAAAAAGAAGGGGGTTCAAGACAAAGTTTTTCTAGAGATTCCTCAAAATCTGAGTATTTTTATCCCTGAACTTTTCCCCCATTCTGCCAGCCCAGAATTTGTCACAAGATTTACCCCTTTAGGCTGGTACAAGGATCACTCTACACGCTGTAGAGAACAGTATTATCACAGGGCAGAGCAGGAGCGATACTCGTGTCACACTTGCCAGCATATACATCAAGTGGCCAAAACAACCCCAAAAATGCCCAGTGAAAACACACTTTGTCCTTGCAAGCAGTTTGCCTTGAAATTAGTCTTTTCCTGAAGCAAGAACTGCTTTGAGAGGCCTCCAGCAGCTGATACTGTGGTATCTCAGCCACCTCGAGTTTTAAGATTCGTTACACAGAGTAATTATGCATCAGGCTCGTCTTCACCATTAGTGACCGTGTGTTCTAGAGCGATAGAAATTGCTGATTTTCCTCTTGCGTGAGATACCTGTGGTGTATTCCGCAGTTGGAGAACTACATCAGGGTTTTTTGCTACAGAGGCAATATCTCAATTTGATATAAGGTCTTAACTGTAAAAACTGTACAATTACTGGTCAACAATCACATCTGCTTCGATAAAATTCTAGTGTCCCCCAAGATGCGCGTGGAAGTACTAATAAGAATTAAGAAGTCAGCATTGAGCCCCTTAATTGGCTTGGTTTAAAAACTTGTGCTCTAGCACTGCTGTAAAATGTATTAAAAGAGTTTGGTCACATTCATCTACTTTTTCCTAACAGATCTGTTGTTACAGCAGGAAAATCGTGTGCTTTATTTCTCTGTAACCAGGAGCAGGGGCTCAGTTTGTCAGAGGGAAGCAGAAAAGGGAGACTGCCTCTGCAACAGCTGTTACTTAAAGTTAGTTTAGTTTTCCTTAATTCCAAGTATTGCTGTATCGTTTGGTGTCATGATACTTGTCTGCATCGGAACAGAGACCTTGGCCTTACCTTCATCTCCCCCGCTTCAGGGATTCTCACGGAGCGAGTATTTTACAAGAGAGTGAATTACGGTATCTCCAGAAGTCCTCAGACTTTAACCAACAGAACCACTTACCTGTGATAATAAAAACATAAAATAAAGCTATTACTTTGCAGTAGCATCTTTAAGAATCACAATTAGTGGCTCAGTGGTTAGTACAAGAGTTTAACGAGGCACAGTTAAGATACTGCAAACAGATCCTAGCGCTTTTAAAAGTGTCAGATTCAGATTCAAAAGCATCTTCCATTCTATGTACTATATTTATTTTGTATCAATTAAATGATAATTATTCTCAAAGTAATCAAAATGCTGGCTCTGAATTTAATAATCTGATCCAGAGAAACCCCATTTTTTTTAGATAATTAATTTGTAAGAGTAAACTGAATATTGCATGTAACAAGACAAAAAAAAAATCACATTCCTAAATGCTTTAACTAAGTTGCAAGGACTGATACTTGTCTCCAGCACAGCAGAGGGCTGCACAAATCCTAACTAGGTATTTTAAGTGTTCAGTGTGGCCACATCAAGGTCAGCTATGTACTCCTTACGCAAGGCAGCTTTGTTTATAAAAAAGGAAACTTTTCAGTTGTACCCTCTGTGCTTCTCTCTAAAGAACGGGGGTGGGGGATATTCTCAAAAGTAAAAGAATACAACCAAGCTGCTTCAAAATTCGTCAGGACTCCAGGATACTGGCCGTAAGCTGTGGGACATACATGTGTGAAGGAGTCCCCTCACGGGAATCTGGAAACGCTCCGTCCATTCTCCCGTTTCGCACAGGGGTTACAACGCACCTTGTACAACTCTTGCGGGAGTCAAAGGACGAGCTTTTCCCAGTTCTTGGCCTCCCACCCGCTGCACCAGAGCCCTGTAACGCTGACTCTCACCATTATGATCCATTCCACAACTCCCTGCAAGTGATACCCTCACCTGCCCTGTGCTTGCCCCGAGTCCAGCATCCAGCATCCTCCTGCTGATGAGCAAAAGCAGAATTATTTCTCCGAATCTGCGTATCCCACTTAAGCTGGGAAAAGAAAACCCTATAGAATTGGCTGCTGTCAACGTGCAATTGTACACAGGGTGTTCTTTAACCACAGAGGCCATGTGAACAACTCCCATACCTAACATCATAATAATATAATAACCTAGATGGGCTAGATGACCTCTAGAGGCCCCTTCCAACCCCTAACATTCTATGATTCAGACATTCACAGTCTAACTAGTAACAAATACAACCCCATAAACAGAGTATTGTTGGGTCTAGCAGAAAACCTCTTTAACTGCAAGCTCTGGAAAAGGCTAAGTTTTTTAAGATTAGTAAATTTACAAAAGGCCTCGGTGTTTTGCAAAAGATCTCAGTGTTTCACAGGGAAAACCGACTACAGTTTTGACGAGTGGCATGAGAAATCTGATCAGCTGGAAGTACCAAGCAATGCCACATGTCAGAACGTGGCTCCCTGCATTTGTCATCTCTCCAGGCAGCAAGGGAGTGCGGAAACACCGATTTGTCTTTTCCTCTCAGAGGCTGCTAAGCTCTTCAGAGGAAAGAGAGAGAATTTAGAGCACTACTAAAAGCCACAGCACTGGAATCAAACTGTAAAGGAATAAACAGAGAATGGAGCATGAAACTGCTTCTTGTTTAAACGCCCAGTAGTCTTCAAGCAGCTCTGGGGTGGAAAAATGTTGGAAAATGAAGGTCGCAGAGCCGCAGAGTTTAACACTGCGGGCACTTGGTTCTGTGGTAGGTACCGTCTGTTAACAAACACAGATTTCAGTGCTGAAGAGCCTATTTTCTACAACTGGAAACCAAAAAAGGCAGAGGATGCCAGGATGCTTTTAAAATTTTAAGCAACGTTTGTTTGTGAAATGTTCCTTTTATATCTAGCTGCAGATTATTTTCACTAGAATGACTGAATGTTAGGAAGCCAGCACAGTATTTTAACACCACTCTCCACAAATAAAGCCTTTAAGATTAACAGAAATCAAAGAGTTCAGTGCATGGATCATTCTGGAGCTTAAAAAATGTCCACTCCCTTCAGCACCTTCAAACTTTTTGTTAGGCTCACTCCAGTGTTTAGCATGGAAATAACAATTTGATGGAAGGTTATGGTTTAACAGCATGTTACTAACCAGCCGTCAAACTTCAGAGCCTACAAATGGGACAGAAAGGAGAAAGATGCCAATAGACCATGGAAGCATTTATGTAAGTGCTCTACTCCTCCCTGGTTTATCGATCAAACATTTTCACATTGATAAAATATTAAGAAAAGCAACTGTAAAATACAAGGAGTGGTGATTCTTAGAAGTAAAATTCTGTCTTCAATTCAAGGAATAACATCTTTGTTTTGCCCTCACAAAATTAATTTGAAAGACAGTTGAGCAAGAACATTTCTTCTGCACGTTCTGATCCATTTTACCGTGTTTTCCCGCACAGACAGCTGCAACATTTTCCTCTCTCCGTTTTCCCCATTTTTTGTAATGAACCACTCAATTAAAGCAAAGCATTAATGAAAAAAACATTTGAGCCCATCAACTGAAAGATCAACAAGTCTGATTTTATTATGGTACCGTATTCTTATCTGGATGGCACATAATTACAAAGAAACATTTACAATATATTTTCAAGTATTAAGTTATGTCATTTCAAGGCTTCCACTTCAAAAAGCTACATTAATAATACACCATACAGCTAGTACAGTCGGTTAGAGTTTCAAATAACTTCCTCCCGTCTATTTGGTTTAAGTATGATTCAGTAGGCACTAGAAATGCCTGCAGCCACTTACTTCCTTGGGACTTGACCTTGTTTTTTGTACTGGTACACATCACTTTGCACATCAGAAAATCAGCTACTCTCAGACACGGCTCACAGGTAGTTTCACAACTAGAGCGATGTGCAGGTTCGCAACAGAGACCGGAACTATGTCCCTGACCCCTACTGCTCAGCAACGATGCAAAAGAAAGAATGCATATTTAAGTTAACTTAAAGTAACACTTCTACACTGAAGTAAAACTGCCATTTTAACATTCCATACTTGCTACATTAGCGTCTCTCTTTTCATCAAGCATGTTAAACTTCAAAATAAAGCGCGTTCACAAGGCGTGAGCTAGGCAGATCGAGCCTGGGTTGAACCTAACTCAATTATTTCCATTTTGCCTGCGGGTCTTGACCGCTAACTCTGACTCCTGCGGCACCGGTATAACCCATCGGTTACAGCAGGGTTACACGATTTAAGACTGAAACTTTTGAACAGTCCTGTTGGTGCCGCCATAGAGGTGTAAGGTAACACTCTACTAAGTCTCTTTTGTGCTGGCAATATACCCTGAACAGATGGAATTCTGCATACAGTAGAGTAAAACCTGTTTGATAGCCTATTGTCTTTAAAAAAAAAAGCATCTTGACGACAGTAAATGATCCCAACATTCACTTTTTTTTCTTCTTTTTTTTTTAAGCAAAGACAGCAAAAGCCCTGTTACCTCTTTATTCTCATTTCTTATACTACCTTTTAAAATAAAGCAGGAAATGTGGCCAGCAGCTGGTCCCGTCTCTTCTGCCCCAACACAGCTGAATCCACTTTAGCATAAAGAAAAACAAGGATGCTAAATACACATATACTTTATCACACAGTGATGTTTCACAAAGAAAAATCTAACTCCTTTTATAGTGACGAACACTTGATAGGGTCTAGCACCAATAAAGCAAATGAGTGGGAGAAAACGTTTTCACCTTGAGCCTTAAACACAAAATTTAAGGCTTTAAGCAATGAGACTTCAGAAACACTGAAGAGAATCTTTTAAAGAAGAAATGAAACTGTTTTAGCAAAGTTTATTCTTTGTGAAACCTCACTTTACATATTATCATTTTCACAAAACTTCTTCCCCCAACTGACATACATATAAAACAACCTGAACATTGTAATACAACTGAAAAAACAACCCACTCATCTTTTGTGATAGGGAGAAACACTGACTAGTACAAGAAAACACACATTATAGTTTGTCAAACTATTTTTCCTCCTATCCCCATTAAGGAGCATTTTTCAAATCATTTAGCCTCAGGATACATATTTGCTTATCTCCAAACTGTGCTTAATTATATAAAGTTACAGATTTCTGGATACTGCAAGAGGCTAAATTAAGAACTCTACAGTAAAATTAAGCACATGCATACACATGCAATATCTTCAAAATTTAAAGCTACTTTGAAGCAACATAGGAATTTCAGTGTGCATGGGCACCGAAATTTACTTTTGGGACGCTAACGTAATGAGTTACTTCGATGCACTGAATTCTTCAAACCGCAATTCTTGTTAGAGGTCCATGCAAAAAAAGTGACTCTACATTAGGATTCCACTGTACAGATATAACCAGTGTTCAGGTTCTGTTTAATCAGGCAAAACTTCGCATCATGAATTGGAGCAAAGAGAAGGACTTTCTAAAGGTACCGTGCATCCCTAACGCTAGACAGTATTTTAAACCAACAAGTCACATTTTCTCCTTTTTTTTTTTCCACTTAAAAAGCAACTTACACTTCTGAGTGAGTCCCCTATAATAATACACTGTAAAGGTCACATTCTCCTTATTAGCATATTTTCCCTTTTCAGTTCATCAGATACTTAGTTTAACAGAAAATTCCCATTTCAAATGGCATAAGCACTTATTTTTAAATCCAAAACGTAGCTCATCTATTGGCTACCATGTGCATATGAATTTAAAAAAGGAAAAGAGGAAAACAGCTAATTAGAATGACACGATTGTAACTTTCACTATTAGTTACCATTCAGAGCTAGAAACAGTTTGGCAGGGTAGGCCAAGGACCAAAGAAATCATTTCCTGAACCAGTCATTACAAGAGACTGGCATAAGCAAAGCAAGCTGTCTGATACCGCATTATGGGAATATATTGATCCTTACCAGGTTGCGAGGTGGAAAACGACTGTTCTTTAACCCCTACACAACGGAGCCTGGCAGGGCAAGCACCTAAAAGAGAAACTGTCAGAGAGGTTTTAATAGTAATGTATAACTGAGATGCAGTACAATTTTATATGCATGCTTTCTTTTGCCGATCATTACTATTTTCTTAAGTCTGTCCAGTGACGATGTCTTAATGAAGTTTTTGGTTTGGTTTTCTAAGCAAGCATTTTCGGCTCCTCAGGATAAGCAGGCTAGACATTATCTGACTCAAGACCAGGTAGTCAGCGTTATCTTTACTGGCAACTGCGAAGCAGAACTGAGCACACCTTCACGCGGCAGGTCAGCACGATCTTTTCACCCAAGTGCTGCAAACGGGCTCTGGCGGCACCTCTGCGTGTGTATGTGCGTGTCAGTTTGCATGGTAACTACCGCACTGCCGTGCACAGCTTTGCACGACTCTTAGGCCAAACAGGCTCAGACCACTACCGTCCACATGCCAGATTTACGTGACCCTCTGGCCACCATCTGGCTCCCAACGTGCTGTTCAAGAGATATTTCTTTTGTTACCCTGACCGCTTAAGTGCCAGGTTTCCCTCCTCTGCATCTCCCCCAATACCACCCCGTGACCACTGTATTTATTCTTTTCCTCCACACCATCGCCTGCTTCCTCCGCCACGACGCGAGGCCCCTAGGGGCGAGAACCCCACGAGTACTTGCAGCAGGTACTTGACCCTACATTTTGAAGGAGGCCGCTGCTCGCCGAGCACAGATGGAGCAGAACTCCACCGACACCTGATCCCGGTCCACGTGGAGGCAGATCCCGCCGGGAGCCGCCCACTCCTCCTCCGTCTCTGTCACCGCCGCCGCCTCCTCCAGGCCGGCAGGCCGGGAGCTGGGCAGGGCGTAGTCGTGGTCGCTGCTCTCGCCGGCCGGCTGGAGGTGGTGGTGATGGCGGCGGGGGCTGCCCGTGTCCCTGAAGAGGCTGGTGCTGAGCTGCAGCCCGCCGGCGCGGATCCCGGCCAGGCGGCTCAGGAGCTGCCCTAGAGCGCTCTGGTTCGCCAGCACGGCCCGCAGGTAGCTGCTCTCCCGCTCCAACTCTCGCAGGCGGCGGCTCAGGCCGCGGTTGCGGTCCCGCAGCTGCCGGTTCTCAGCAGCCAGGCCCTGCAGGCGGCTCTCCAGCCCCAGCACGTACTGCTTCTTCTTCAGCCGGTTCAGCCGCGCCGCCGCCGCCGCCTTCAGCCGGCTCCCCGCCCCGCCGCTCCTCCGCCCGGGCGCCGCCGGCCTCTGGCCCTGGCCCGGCGAGGGCAGCGGCTCCGGTTCGCCACAGAAGCAGCCGCTCAGCTCCGCGTCCAGGTCCCAGTCCGGCCGGGCCGCCTCCAGCAGGTCTCCCAGCTCCAAGCCCGGGAACCAGTCCTCTTGCTCCCACACCTCCAGCGGGCCGCCGGGCGCCTCCGCTTCCTTCTCCTGCCGCCGCGGCTCCAAGGCGCCCGCCTCCCGCCGCGGCGGCGGCTGTTGTTTGGGCCGCGCGGGGCCCGGATCCCCTTCCCCGCCGCCGTCCCGACCTCTCGGGGCCTGCCCCGCGCCGGTTAGCGGCCAGACGGCACCCGAGGGGCTCGCTCCGCCGGAGGAGGCGGCCAGCAGCTGGGTGAGGCTGTGGCGCATGGCGGGGGGGGCCCGGCGGGACGGGACGGAGCCTGAGGGACAGCGGCGCGCGGATGCGGCCCGGCGCTCGTGCCGCGGTGCCTGTCGGGAAGGGGCCGCCGGAGAGGTGCGCGGCGGGGGGGGGGGTGGGGGTGGTGGCGCGCGACTGCGCCCGCGCGCGGGAAAGCGGCGGCTCCGGGGGGGCGGGGAGGAGGGGGGGGAAGGTGGGTGGGTGCGATGGGAGGGTGCGAGGGGGGAGTCATTGAACGGCCTCACTTGGAAGGGACCTCAAAGGTGATCTGGGTCCAACCCCCCTGCCGTGGGCAGGGACATCTCCCACCAGACAGGTTGCTCGAATCCCCGTCCAGCCTGGCCTTGGACACTTCCAGGGATGGGGCTTCCGTAACTTCTCTGCGTGACCTGTGCCAGGATTTCACGGCCCTCACAGTAAAGAATTTCTTCCTAATGTCTAATCTAAATCTACCCTACTCTAGTTTAAAATCATTGTCCCATGTCCTGTCACCACATGCCCCTATAAAAAGCCCCTCCCCAGCTTTCCTGTAGATGCCCTTCAGGTCCTGCAAGGCCACTGTACGGCCTCCCCAGAGCCTTCTCCGGGCTGAACAGCCCCCAGCTCCCCCAGCCTGTCCTCGCAGGAGAGGTGCTCCAGCCCCCTCATCATCTTTGAGGCCTCTTCTGGACCCCCTCCAAGAGGTCCATGTCCTTCTTGTGTTGGGGTCCCCACAGCTGGACACAGCCCTGCAGGTGGGGTCTCACCAGAGCAGAGCAGAGGGGCAGAGTCACCTCCCTTGCCCTGCCGGCCACGCGTCTTTTGATCCAGCCCAGGACACGGTTGCTTTTTTTGGGCTGTGAGAGCACGTTGCTGGCTTGTGTTAAGCACTTTGTCAAACAGCATCCCCAAGCCTTTCTCTGCAGAGCTGTTCTCCATCCACTCATCATCCAGCCCATAATTATTGCCCTGATCCAGGTACAGGACCTTGAATTTAGACTTGTTCAACTTCATGACTCAGGTCCTGCTGTGTTGCTTCCTCTCAGACCACAGGCTTAGTTTGTGGCCTGGGTGGGCACGTAAGGAGGGGATAAAGATGGTTGGAAATTAGGAGAATGTGGCCCATCCAACTGGTCTAGAACGGCAGTTGTAGGAGCCAGAATCAGAAGAAAGTCTGTGGTTCATCACAGCAGTGGGCTGTGGAGCATCACTGCTATTTCCTCTATAGAAAACACCTAAAACCCAGAAAACAAACTAGTGGAACAGAGAGAACATCAACCTCTTTCAAAGACTGTTGAAATCACCCAGAAGACTTGCAAATTTGAGCTGAACAGGGTCATAAACGATGCTATGACATTAAATAAAACAAGTGTAGAAACCCACTAGACTACTAGATGACTGTACACAACCATCTGCTGAGCATCAGGTATTGTATGATCTTACTGTTTTGACCTGTTAAGTTGCTCAGTCTCAACTGTTGCTTCAGTGGTGCTAAGCAGTGACATAGACAGTGTAAGGTGGAATTTCTTTCCTGGGGCCTCAGTGTTACCTCTTATATGCTCAACTTCCATTGAACTTCAAGGGAGAATCAAAGACAAAAGGCTAAGTGTTGGAGCTTTGGTCCATCTTGGAAAGTAATGTGCTTTTAACTGTAAAAACTGAATATCTATGATGCAGCAGAGGTTAGGACCAAATAAATCAGATTAATATTTTACATCCTAATCATTCATGTCACAGGTTTGCGTAGTTCAACAAACTCCGTTCAGATTTAACGGCATCTTACTTATCTAAAAGTCTAACAAAAAAAAAGGCCACAGAACAGTCCTTGTTGGAGGATTTAAGCTGGCAAGTACATTACAGAGAAATCAGAAGACGGTCTCACAGAAAGGAACAAGACACAGCCGTGTGTTACAGCAGAGATGAGAACAGAGAAGAAAGCTGCAGTTACACAATAAAGTGACGGAGTTTGACGTTCAGTGCTTTTTCTTTAGTCAGTAAATCCATACTGTGCTTTTTGTAGGCATCAAACTGCAGTGAGAGTTCGTCGTATGCCTGCTTGATGCTTTCGAGCTGTTGTTGGAGCTCCTGCACCTTCAGATCCTTGTCCGCTGCCTCTCTCGCGAGGCGCGGTCTTGGTCTCTGCCTGGCTTTTTCTGCAGCCTTCAGCTTCTTCTCCAGCTGCTTAATTTCCCGTTGCTTGTCTTGCAGAGCTTTGCCCCTCTCCAAGGCCAGGTCCAGCAGTTGCTCTTTCTCCTTGTTCGCCCTCTTCAGCTTGGCCTGCAGCTTGTTGCCCTGAGCCCTCTGCTGACTTTTTGCCCGCTCCGCCTGTGCAACAGTTTGTTGGTGCTTCTTCTGCAGGCCTCGCAGCTGGTGTTTGAGTGAGCCGACTACCCAGCCATAGGCATTTGCTTGCTGGCTCTGAGCTTCTAGCAGCTCATTTTCTCGCATCTGAGCCCACTGACTCTCGTAAGCACATTTCTCCTGCACGGCCTCCAACTGCTGCGAGAGCTGCCTGGCCTGGGCAACAAGCTGGAGCCCCTCGGCCTCCTTCTCCTTCACCGTCTGGCTGAAGAGCGCTTCGTTCTGCTGCAGGCGCTTATTCTCCTCCCACAGCTGCAAGTGCTGTTTCTTGTGTTCGTTCCTGAACTGGATCATTTTCTCATAGTTGTTGGCCAGATCCATGAAGCGTTCCTCCAAATACTGAATCCGTTGGGTCAGGTTTTTCATTTTCACAGCATCTTCTGTCCTCAGTTTCTCCAGCTCCACCTTGAGACGCTCCAGGTCTCCGCAGTGTTTGCGCACATTGTCTGCTTTTTTCTTCAGTATATAGATGAGTCGATGCTGTTGTTCTATGCAGGAACAAAGCAGAGCCTTCTCGCTGTCCTCCTCTTTGGGTCTCTCAAACAGTTCTTCCACGCCTTTTGTCAGATATTCCATGTCTTTGCCCATTTCTTGATCACTTGTGGGGCTGATCACCTCTGCCTTCCTCTTATCTTGAGCCATGGAGCCCCTGCCTCACACAAAGATGAGAGAAAATTTTATAATGATGGTTTCTCTTAGTGACAGGATAATTAAACAATACCCAAGAATTATGTGGCCAACACCACTGCTGGTGAAGTTTCTCTGGAAATCCAGAGAAATCCAGTGAGAATCCAGAGAAACTGGTCTGGGGGGAACAGGACCTCCCAAAATCAATGGCAGACTGTAACCTGCACAGTCCTGCAGCCTCCTCGCCTGCTTCGAAGTCAGGCAGGCTGACGAGGATGATGCCAGACTCCATGATGCAAAAGCAAAGAGTGTGGGCTTAGTATTTATGCAAGCCTATTCATTTGCTGATTAGCAGCTTTGCTAATTATTCCTTCTCAAAGCACTGTTGTTGTAGCTACAAGAAGTACTATTATATTTAGGTAAAAAGCTTGTAAGTGATAAAGCTGTAAATAATTCTTTAAGTGATCCTTTTCCTTCTGCCTTTATTTTCTCCTGTAGATCTGGTATTATAAATGCAAGTAGAACATGAAGGGTTACATCAAACTTCAAGATCTGTAAGATTTTAATAGTATATTGCTCATTAAAAATAACTGAATAGCCTTATCCAGTGCTTAGCAATTTATGGATAAAATAAGAGATTTATACAATGCTAATAATGGCCAAATATCCTGTGATACGAAGACTTGGCGCCTCAAGGAATGCTGCAGCCCTTGAGCCTTGACACTGATTTGCGGGATTATTTAGGCATGCCTGGTTCCTCATGCAAAAATTAGGGAAATATTTGCGTAACATTGGCACCAAAATCGTTATTATTGGTGTTTAGTCACATGCCATGGTACCCAGACATATGAAAAGTCAGCCTAAAACCGACTACAAGTTTTTTGTTCAGACACGGACCTAGAACTGCAGAGCACAGGAAGCATCACGCTGATCTCCAAGTGGTGTGAGTTCCTGGGCTTTGACTGGAGCTAAAGATAGGATGTGGAAAGGAGATAGCATAAAAAAAGTACAAAAATACAGCAAAAATGAACTAACGCCGATGAAGCATGGACAGTTTCAGACCTGCATAGTGACGTCCGTCAGTAGGGACGCTACCTCTGTCTCTGCTGGCCTGCACTCCCCTACTGCTGGTGCTACATTGGATCCTGTCAAAACATTTGGAAGTAATAGGGAAGAGTGGAAAGGACTAAAGGGTTTAGGCCATCCAGTGAAAGCACAATGAAGAGCAGGGTTTGAAAGGAGAAAAACGTTTCCTTACCTGGTGTTTTCTTTCCCCCGACTGTTTGTTGCCGCTTCTGCCGTGGGGTTCTGTCTCCATGGAGATTAGAGGCTGAACCCAGTTACCCCAGAGCTCATGCCTTCATCCAGCCTGGTTGGAACTGGATCAGTCCCACAAGAGAGCTGAGAGTGTTTCTTAACCAGCAAATGCTGCTGACACTCTCAAAAGCACCCAGTCTCGGTAAAAGTATTTCCACAAGTCTGAAGAACTCTCTCAGCTCGCACCCTGCACGTGCCACAGGAGATCACAATAGCAGACTCCAGCCTTCTCAGAACATGCTGAAGGCCTCCAGTAATTAGACACAGCCCTTGCCCTAAACAACTTGCAGCTTCATTCATCAGTTAATGAAAAATCTGGAGTATAGGATAGGGGGAAAAAAAAAGGCAGCTGGAAAGAAGTCGTGCAGGTTTTGCTGACTCCACTGGAAAAGGATATGAAGCAAAGAGGAGCAAGTGATGTAGGTAAAGGTTATCGGCATCTTTCAAAACAGGTAACATCCAAGTGGTGTGGGGTTGTCACACCAGCTCAGGTTTGCAGGCTTTCTGGAAGAAATAGGAGGCAGGAAAAGGAATAGGAGGGTTCTGAACTCAGAGAATGAAAGGAGAGCTGGGACTTTGAAATGTGGTTTATCAGAAGTCTAGACAGTGTAATTTAGAACACATGCATATATATGTACACAAAAAAAACCACCCCAAAAATCACAAAACCCCAAACAAAAACACTCTGGGCTAGAGCAGAGATGAACTTGTAAAGTAAAAGGAAAAAAAAAAATAAAAGAAAAATGTATTGTGTTTCTCCTATTTGTTCCCCTGGGCAGATACATGCAAAGCCATTCTAGGAGTACAGCTGCTTTGTCATAAAGGTGAACTGGAATTAAGAATTAAAACACAGCTATTAATTTATCAAACTGCTCTTTAGGGAGTAACTAACTACACATCTTTCAAGTTTTGGTGATGATTAAAACCTTTCCTTCTGACTGTAGAGCAAAGAAACTAGTTTCTTGAAACTTTTTGTGCTCATCAACTGCATAAACTTGCATTTCTCTGTCATCGTATTATTGATCTGGAACATCCTACTGCCATTAGGAACAACTGAATTTAGCAGAAAGTTGTATTTATTATGTGAACTATGTTCAGAGGAATGTCAAAAAATACCAATAATCTTTTTTAAAAGTAAATTTTGCATGACTAGATATTCTTAATACAGAATTCCTGCTGATTTACCTGATTAGATGCAGCCATTACCTTCAAGCACCTTTTAATAAATCAACATAATACCCTTCAGCCAGAAGTGAAATTGCAGTGTTTCTACCCTATAATTAAATCCTACAGCACGCACAGGGTAATCAAAGTACTTTTTCTGATGATAAAGCAGCTTAGTTCGTCATCTTCCCTTCTACTCAAGTTCATCTCACCAGGATAGCTTTGATTTTTCTTGTGCGGGACACCAGTAAAAGAGTAAAAAGATTGTAAGCGCAGCTGCTAAAGCTCTGCTGAAAGTCTTTAAGTTGAAGATCTATAGCTTGATGCAGACTAACAATAACGTAAGTATCTAGCATTGCTAAACTCTAGTGTACGTTTCAAAGACACTGCTGCGGCTGCCTCTGCTGACCTGTAAACTTGGAAGCGTGAGGAAGACTCGTGTCCTGGGTTTAGCTAAAAACCCCGTCCTGTTCAGTGTTTTTTACTTTCCAGTTTAGTGTCTTCTAAAAGGCTGCACATTCTGAAGTCAGCAGCATGTTTTTGCAGACAGTGTGTGCTACTGGCAGTGATAACACCTGATGTTTATAGTCACTGCCTGGGACTGGGATGCAGAAAGGCTCTTGCTTATACTTATTCCTATAGTGCCCAAGGCCACTGCTGGCTCTGGTGTGCCATGCTGGGGGTGCTGGGTAGTAAGAGGGGTCACAAGGAAGTAAAAGGTAGCACCTCGGGGAGGGTAATAGACAGGACAGGTGACCAACAAGAGTATTCCATCCCATATGCATCATATCTAGTATAAATTGAGTGATCATGAGAGTTTCGTCCCTTTTTTCGCCTTTTTCGCCCCTTTTCTGCAATGGCCGGTGTCCAGAGAGGACTCCATCTGATCTCCTGATTTTGATCCGGATCCTGAGTTCCCGAATCCAGCTCCCTGTATCCAGCTCCCGCCGCCGCTGAGCCTGGGGTTTCCCCAGTGCCTCCTGCTCTGCAGTATCAGTGGTGATTCCTATCAGGGGAGGGAGCTGGGTTTGGTATCGGGCTAATATCAATAGTTGTATATAGTTCTCTACTTTTATCTTCTCACCATTATTTTCATTATTTTCATTAAAGCTGTTCTAGTTTTTCTTCTCTAACCCGTAAATCTCTCTGCCTCATTCCCTTTTCTCTTCCCGTTTAGGCGGGGGGAAGAGGGGGTTAGAGAGCGTCTGTCCGCGTTAGTGGCCGGCCCAGCCTTAACTCGCGACAGATTTATTGGCGCCCAACGTGGGGCAAGGAACCAAACATCAATCAGGCTCAGAATATTTTACCAGTTATTTAGACACAAGTGATATATTGCCCACATAGTTTAAATTCCATCCGGAGCAGTTGAGAGCGTATCAGATCCTTTCTTTGAAAGTTCTGAAGGGTTAGAAAAGAAAAACAGACAGCTCGCATCATGTTATCTGTTGGTGAAATGTTATGAATTCTCCTTCCCCACTACTCTGCTCTGGTGAGACCCCATCTGGAATACTGTGTCCAGTTCTGGGCCCCTCAGTTCAAGAAAGACAGGGAACTGCTGGAGAGAGTCCAGCACAGGGCAACTAGGATGATTAAGGGAGTGGAGCATCTCCCTGATGAGAAAAGACTGAAGGAGCTGGGGCTCTTTAGTTTGGAGAAGAGGAGGCTGAGGGGTGACCTCATTAATGTTTACAAATATATCAAGGGTGAGTGTCACGAGGATGGAGCCAGGCTCTTCTCGGTGACAACCACTGATAGGACAAGGGGTAATGGGCTGAAACTGGAACATAAGAGGTTCCGCTTAAACTCGAGAAGAAACTTCTTCTCAGTGAGGGTGACGGAGCCCTGGAACAGGCTGCCCAGAGAGGCTGTGGAGTCTCCTTCTCTGGAGGCATTCAAGACCTGCCTGGACACGTTCCTGTGTGGCATAGTCTAGGCATTCCTGCTCTGGCAGGGGGATTGGACTTTATGATCTTTCGAGGTCCCTTCCAATCCCTAACATTCTATGATTCTATGATTCTATGTCATGTTCTTTTAACTGTGGGTTCCTCATTGGGTGTCAAAATTTTGTCCAAACCCTCGAGTGTGATTTGGTATATCTTTCTGTGGTTTGCCTGTCCTGGTTACATAAGGAGAATTTTCACTGTGCTGTTTTTTTTAGTGTCGGTGTATTCCACAGTAATTTGGGTGGTCGGCATACCTGAATACCTTAAGAGCACAATGATGAATTTTGTTTCTAACTACACTTTCAATTCCACCTTAGGAAATTATACTCATTTGTTTGCTAATCTGAGTCTACCAGGTTTTGAGGATTGTGATTGTGATTGTGAATGCAGTTATTTTGATTGAAAAATTGAATTGTTATTGATTCTGATGTTAATGCCCATGAATCTCTTGGCATCGTGGTGTTTCTGTAGGAATTTGTGCAAGTCATTCAGTATCACTGTGTCCTTTAGCACTCAGTGTGTATCAGCAAATGTCGCCCCTGTGACTAGAAAGAAACATCGGAAAAAGTCAATTGCCCTAACACCAGATAACACAACTCCAGGACAAAGTCCTTCTCAAGTAGCACCATCAGATGACTCAGATTCAGACTCAAAAAAGAAGGCTGGTCCCCCGACAGATTCAGTATTAGGAAGGTTACTTATGGCCTGGAAGGCAAGTCATCCAACATCAGATGATTCTGATCCAGGAGAGAGTCCTTCCAAACCGAAGTCATCAGATGGTTCGAAGGCAGAAACGGAGGCAGCTGTCAAACCTTTAATTCTGAGGGACATGCGAGATGTGAGAAAGGACTTTGGCCATTGTGAGGCTGAATCATATTACCAGTGGTTGCTCCAATACTGGGTTAAAGGAGCTGATACCATTAATCTGAACGGTAAAGAAGCCAAACAGCTGAGATCCCTGCCTGGAAACGCAGGCGTTGACACGGAACTTGCAAAAGACGACAACAGTCTCAGCCTCTGGAGACGACTCTTGACAGCTATTAAGAACCGGTATACCCACAAGGACAATATTCCTATCTACACAACCAACTGGACCGGCAAGGAAAAAGGCATTAAGTACCTGAGAGAACTAGCAGTGAGAGAGGTGATTTACATTGATCTGCAAACAAGGCAATGCAGGCCCTCTGGTGAATGAGGTGAGTGCCCTGGAGACAGAGGACAGAAAGAAGGCAGAGGTACTGAATGCCTTCTTTGCCTCTGTCTGCACTGTTGGAGACTGTCCTCAGAAGCCTCAGTCCCCTGAGGCCCCAGAGGAAGGCGAGATAAAGGAGGAGTTTGCCCTGGTTGAGGAGGACTGGGTTAGGGATCAATTTGAACACCTGAACATCCATAAATCCCTGGGCCCTGATGGGATGCACCCACAAGTGCTGAGGGAGCTGGCAGGAGTCATTGCTAGGCCACTCTCCACCATCTTTGGTAAGTCACGGGGAACAGGTGAGATGCCTGAGGACTGGAGGAAAGCAAATGTCACTGCAGTCTATAAGAAGGGCAGGAAGGATGACGCGAGTAACTACAGACCGGTCAGCCTCCCCTCCATCCCTGGAAAGAGGATGGAGCAACTTATCCTTGGCTCTGTCTCTGGACATATCAAGGATAAGAAGGTTATTAGGAGCAGTCAGCCCGGCTTTGCCAAGGGGAAGTCATGTCTGACCAGCCTGAGAGCCTTTTATGAGACATAACCAGGTGGATGGACGGTGGCCGTGCAGTGGATGTGGTCTGTCTGGATATCAGCAAGGCATTTGACACTGTCTCCCACAGCATCCTCATAGCACGCAGCCAACACCCAGAGGCCATGCTCTTCCCCGGTCCATCTGTGCTCCCACCGATGTTATCGCATTTAGGTTCTCTGTTTAGAAAATACTGTGATCCAAAGGGTCGGCAATCTCGCCTCAATAGCCAGTGAGACTGTTGTAGTGGTTTGACCGTGGCTGGCAGCAGAGCCGCTCCATCACCCCCCTTCTCTGCTAGACAGGGGGAGGAAATACCTCGAAGGGCCCATGGTTTGAGATAAGGGCAGGGAGATCACCTGCACCTACCGTCCCGGGCAAAACAGACTCGAGTGTGGGGAAACCAGTTAACTTTATGAAAGAACAAACCAGAGAAGAGTAGAGAGAGAGAAAAACAGGTCTTAAAAAAATAACACCTTCCCCCCATCCTTCCCTTCCTCCTGGGCAAAACCTCCATCCCAGTTTATTCACCTGCTTCAGTTCCTTTTTCTCCCTTTCTTAAATATGTTTTCGCAGAGGCCTTCCTCTCCTACCACTTTACTGATAGGCTCAGCCTTGGCCAGCGACGGGCCCGTCTTTGGATCTGGCTGGCATTGGCTCTGTCAGACCTGGGGGAGCTTCCAGCAGATTCTTGCAGAAGCCACCCCTACAGCCCCCCTGCCAGCGAAATCACAGAGGGTGTTGGCTGGGTCTGGGAGAACGCAGAACCACCCAGGGTAGGAGCAGATCAGCTCCGGGAACACCTAGAGAACCCGAAGGGCCACAAGTCCATGGGACCTGATGAGATACATCCACGGGGCCTGAAGGAACTGGCAGCTGAAGTTGCCAGGCCACTAGCCATCATATTTGAGAGCTCCTGGCAGTCTGGTGAGGTTCCCACAGACTGGAAAAGGGGGAACATAATCCCCATCTTTATAAAAGGAACCAAAGACAACCCGGGGAACGACAGACCAGTCAGCCTTACCTCTGTGCCAGGTAAAATCATGGAACACACTCTCCTGGTAGCTCTACTAAGGCACATAAAAGATAATCAAGTGGTTGGTGACAGCCAACGTGGCTTCACCAGGGGCAAGTCGTGCCTGACTAATTTAGTGGCCTTCTACGACAAAGCTACAGCGCTGGTTGACACGGGAAAAGCAACGGATGTCATTTTCCTGGACTTGCGCAAGGCGGTTGACACTGTCCCACATGACATCCTTGTCTCTAAAATGGAGAGACACGGGTTTGACAGATGGACCACTCGGTGGATAAAGAACTGGCTGGGTGGTTGCACTCAAAGAGTTGTGGTCAATGGCTCGATGTCCACAGGGAGACCAGTGACAAGCAGTGCTCCTCAGGGATCTGTTCTGAGTCCAGTGCTGTTCAACGGCGTCCAGTTCTGGTGCCCCCACCATAAGAAGGACATAGAACTGTTGGAGCATGTTCAGAGGAGGGCCACAAAGACGATCCAGGGGTTGGAGCACCTTTGCTATGAGGACGAGCTGCAGGAGCTGGGATTGTTCAGTCTTGAAAAGAGAAGACTTCGGGGGGACCTAATAGCTGCCTTCCAATACCTGAAGGGATCCTACAGGAAGGCTGGGGAGGGACTTTTTACAAGAGCGTTGACTGATAGGACAAAGGGAAATGGGTTTAAGTTGAAGGAGAATAGATTTAGATTAGATCTTAGGAAGAAATTCTTCAGTACGAGGGTGGCAAGACTTTGGAATAAATTGCCCAGAGATGTTGTGGCTGCCCCCTCCCTGGAGGTGTTCAAGGCCAAGTTGGACAGAGCCTTGAGTAGCCTGACCTAGTAGAGAGGCGTCCCTGCCCGTGACAAGGAAGATGGATTAGATGAGCTCTAAGGTCCCTTCCAACCTAGGCCATTCTATGATGATGCTGATGATGAGATCTGGCCAGGACAACCCAACACAACTGTTAAGCAGCTATTCAGGAGACACACGGGGGTATTTCCACAGCGTGTGCTCACCCTGGCTTTGCCTTTGTTCTAGTTCTAGGCATTCACTCCATACATATTTATCACACGTGCACGTGTGCTACCACAATTTCCTTTTTAAGGAGTTTCCTTCATTACTCCCTTCTAAGTGCCAGCATTCAACACCGGACAGTCCCTAAACCTCGCACAATCGCTCCCACAGAGAAGGCACCAGGCAGGAAGGTTATTGCTGGCCTGCCCCGGCCCCGGACAGCCCCCGCACAGCCCCGCTGACAGGGGTGATCCGCGCGTGCTGGTGCTGAGGAGACAAAAGGCCTCGACGCCGTGCAAGCACTGCTCAGCGCTAACGAAAGCGCCCCTGCGTGACCAACGTGGGTTCCAGCACAAATCCAAACCCCTGCCCCCCTCCAGCTGTGCTGAAGAAAACAAACTCAAACCCGGCCAAAGGCAGCACAGCTCCCCACTACGGGAGACTGTGTTGATGCTGGGACGAGCGAGGACTTGCCAGCCCGGCACAGCGCGGGTGTCTTTCCGAGCCCTGAGATGTCTCAGGAGGGACAGGCTGGGCTGAAGCTTCTCTCCTCCCCACCTTGGGGTTTTGGGGTCTGGCAGAGAGCTGGGGCCTTGTCACAAGGACACGCTGGGGCCGGGTGAGCTGCCTGCAGGCGGAGGCCAGGAGCGACCCTGCTCAGCACACCCAGCATGGTCCCCACAGGAAGGACACTGTGGCCCTGGGCCTCTTGTTCCAGCTTTATTACAAAGTTCCAGCTTTATTACCAGTCCCTCCTCCCAGCACCCCCTTCCCCACAGTGATTCCCCTCTCGCAGCCAGAGCCCTGTGGGGCTGAGCTTGGGAGGGAGACCCAGGAGGTGACGGAGAGGGGGGCCCGTGGGTGGCAAGACCCCTCTGTCCCACTGCCGGGGACCACATGGGCCAAGGGCACCTTCAGCACCCTGGGGGTGGGGAGGGCAGAGGGGCCCGGAGAAGAGCTTCGGGGAGTCCGTGCTGGACGGCAGTGAAGGAGAAGGCAGCTCCAGGCTGCGGGCTCGGGGCTGAAGCAGGGCAGGCGAGGCACAGCTCACCCCTCAGGCGGGGCGGCCTTCATCACACCTAGCCATGGGCTTGGGGGTTGTTCCCACCAAGGAGTTTGCAATCAGATACGTCTCGTGCGGCTTGGGCACGTAGCTGTGCACCTTCCCGCCCAGGAACGCCACACGGATGAAGAAGCTATGCCTGGAGGTCTGCAGAGATGCAGCAGATGCAGCAGAGCCCCGGGAAGGAGACCAGGCATCTCCCCCTCCTCCGATGCCTGTGGGGACAGCCGAGGAGCCTGTAGAGACTCACGTGTTGGGTGGCCATGGGCTGCTGCTGAGCCCTGCTGCACCAGGCAGAGCAGGGCTGGGGAACATCTGGGCCAGGTTCCCCGGTCCTGCTCAGGCTGGCTCTGTGAGAACCCTGCCTCTGGGCCGTGCTGCAGGAGGGATGGATGGGGAGAGTGGGGTGGGAGCGAAGCCCACCCCCCAGCCACCACTGCAGCGGGGGGAAGGAGGACGGCAGTGACAGGGCCAGGTGACACACGTGCCCACAGTCTGGCGTCCAGCAGCCCTTGCCCAGAGCACCCTCATGGTGGCAGCACGCCCTTATGAATGTTCTGCAAACCACAGCCTTTACGGTGTCCTCAGAGAGGGTGACGGAGAGCACCTGAACCTGGCTGGACTCCTGGCAGGGAGGACAGAGGGACTCGATCAACAGCCAGACCGTTGCCAGGGCCCTGAGGGGCCAGGCAGGAGAAGCGAGGAGGGGAGCCCTGCGCGAGCACTGCTCACAGGGCTGGGCTGAGGAGCAGCTGCATTTGCAGAGCGCCCTTCTGCGGGGCTGGGGCTCCCATGGCAGTCTTACGTCTTCGAAGAGGGGCGGGAGCTTCTCTGCCAGCTGCACAGCCACGAGGCCGGCCTCCTTGCTCTCCAGGTGGTCCAGCACGTTCTTGAAGACCACCAGGGCCTTCAGCGTGACATCAGTGTTGGCACCCTGCAGGTGCTCCATGATGTCTGGCAGCAGGACCGTCATTTTTCTGGCCTGTAAGAAACATGGGGTCTTCTTATCGTGAAGCCAGGAAAGAGCACTCTGGCAGAAACTCCCTGGTGGCTGAGCACTTGCCTCCCGTCCAGCTTCCCAGCGAGTGGCACAGGAGGAGTCCCTGCAGCAACCTCCTGGCCGGCAGTGGCCACTGACGGGCATGGCGGTAAGCAGGAGGAGGGGAAGGGAACACAGGAGAGCAGTGTCTTCTGCTCAGCCTCTCCCTTTTCCAACTAGCATGCAGGGGCAGATGGATTGGTAACTCGCCGTGCTTGGAGGGCTTCCCAGGAACGCCCCACCACTCCTGACTGCTTCCCTGGGGCACTGGTCGGTCAGCAGGAGGAGGAGTGAGTAAAGGCTGCACCGGGCTGCCTCCATGCGGAAGCCCTCTTTGGCACCTGGGGGCCACAGAGGTGACGGTGATGCTGCCGCTGGAGTGCAGCCGTTTCCCAAGCTGCCACTGAAACTGCTGCCCTTCTCACCCCTCTCTGCTGCCTCGGCGTGGCTTCAGCTGCCCAAGACAGCTGGGTTAGGGAAGGAGGGACAAACAAGGTGTGACACCGCTCACAGGCATGGGGATCCCGCCACCGGGCACTTACATCGCTCAGCCACGAGACAGGGTCTGTCACAGCCGTGGCCAGGATGTGGCTGCCCAGCTGCCTGAGACTGATGTCCTCTGCTACCAAGGCCTCAATGGCCACACGGAGAACTTGCGACAGCAGAGAAGGTGGGAGATGTCCTCCAAACACCTATGGGAGGAAGGAGGGGAGGGAAGACGCATCATGCTGAGCAACCCATCTAGTCCAAACCCTCGCTTTTCCCACAGACAGCAAGGCCGTGCCAGCCCCATCAGTTCTGGGCCCCTTTGCTCACACAAGTTCCAGCAAGGCAGAAGCTCATTACCCTCATCATGTCGCAGATGGTAAGCACCAGGGTGCTCTCCAGATTCTTCCCTGGCAGTCCCTTGCCTACACGGAGGGGAAACACAGAAGGCTCTGTAGGACAGCGCATCTTTGCCAACGAGCCCCCTCAGCAGCGGCAAGAGCTTTAACCTCGGCTCAGCTGAGGAGGGAGGCTGTGCTGGGGCCAGCTCCCAGCCCCAAGCAGCCCTGGCATTCCAGCACCACCGGCACCCCCGCTGCCGCTGTGCCGGGAGAACGGGAGCCCGATGTGAGGCCGGTCGTGCTCGCCGGGCCCGACCCTGCCCATCCCCGTGGCGCCCCTCGCTCACCGCTCCGCAGTGGATGAACCATGGACACCTTCCCGGGCTCTGGTGGAGAGCTGCTCTGCCGAGGATCTACCCAGTTCCGCCAAACCCAGTCCGCCCCGGGGCGTCTCTCCACTGTCCTGTGGAATGAAGGAAAGCTTGTGTGTGGGCTGGGGGCAGCTGAAGGGAAGCGCCTCAGCGCTGTGGGGCTGTGGGCAAAGACTTGGGCTGTGCTCGGGGTCTCCTCACCAGCTCCATGCTCCTGCCCTCTCCCGTCACTGTCTCATCAGACACTGCAGGCCACAGTGGCCCCAAATGGTGGGGGACACGGAGGTGGGCCAGAAAAGGCCTGGGCCGGGAGGGGCAGGGCATCCACTGTGGCGGATAGGGAGCTGGCTCGTCCTTGGCCCGCACACCCACGCCTCTGAAACAGATTGCCTTGTGCTGGGCAAGCGAAGCAGAGCAGGGCACTCACATAAGCACCCGTCTGGGAGACACAGCCTCAGGGCTGTGGTCTCACCCCAGCTCTCCATCCTCTCGGCAGAGCGTGGAGCCAAAGAGATACGCACGCCTGCACAGACAGAGCCTCTGTCTGTGCTGAGAATGGGCACGTTGGCAGCACTGGGCTGCAGACGGGACAGACTGACTCTCGTCCGCCCAGGCAAGGCAAGTTTGGCAGAAGACCCTCCCAACAATTCGCCATTTTCTCTTCCTCCACAGCCAGTTCGCTGCACACGCTGCCGTCACAAGCAGCAGGAAGATGAAGGCGGCCATGGCGCCGGCTACATAGTGCTTCTGCAGATCCATCAAGATCCGCAGCGCTAGAAGTTCTCTCGCCATACACCCCTGGAGGAACAATTCACAGAATTCCCGGCTGCTTGTCTGACTGCCCTCTCTTGAGGAACACAAGCAAAACCCATCCCTGCATCAGGGAGAACCAACCCCAGCTCTCCCTGACTGGCCCAGCACCCACACCCCAAGGGCACAGGGCCAGGCCCCCTCAGGAGACGCCCAAGCCCGGCTCGGCTTAAAGCCAGCACCTTCAGGGAGACCGCTGCCATGGCCACCCCCGAAGGACACTGCTCATTCCACATCCCACACCACCACCGAGCTCTCTTGCGCTCGCACAACACATTTTCAAGACCTTTTTAAGTTCTGTGCCTAAACCAAAACGCCTGGGTAGGCCTGGCTGCTGTCAGAAAACTCCCCAGAATTCCCTCTGGGCTGCCAGCACCGAGGCCTGGAGCACCAGCCACGTCCATTGCCTTTGGGGCTTCACAAAGCCCAAGCCTGCGCCTGAAGACCTTACTTACAGGAGTCAACCTCCAGGGCGGCCATCACTCCTCTCGGGGCCTGAGGGGAAACCTCAGGGTGACAAAAGATGCCCAGACGACACATCTCCAGAAAAGACGACGTCCAAGCAAATCCCGTCACCTGATTGCAAAGAAATAATTGCAGCTCAACAAAATGACTTAAAAGAAACCCTAAAACATAGTCAACACAACGAGCTTCTCCCTCCTCTATGATCTGTCCCCAAACTTAAATCATAATCACCTTTGGAGCAGTGTGGAAGCCCAGCAGAAGCGAGCAGCAAACTCTAAGCACTTGGCAAGGGTAGCCGCACACACAGCACAGGAAGGAGCCGAGTGATCCCAAAGACCAGCTCAGCCCAACTACCTTTGGCTGGCCCTCCTGTCAGGATATAAAGGCCGGCCAGGTGAGGGCACAAGCGCCGCATCACTGCACCTTCGTGACACGGGGCTACGCCCCCTCAAACCTCGTGACCACGCAGCCGCAGCCCCAGGGCTTCCCCATTATTCCCCTCATTACAGTTGTCGTGTCACTGCTGTCAAGCGAAGAAAGCAACTGGGTGTTCTCAGAATCTCGGTCAGAGCTTGGGATTCTCTGGGCTCTCCTCTGGCAGCATCTCACCTACACAGAGAGGACACACGGAAAAGTCAGCAGGACACAGCTTGTAGGCAAATGATCCTCCCCAGAGGTGACAAGAGCTCACTCCCGAGAAGGCAGAGTTCTGGAAGTCCTGTGAATTGGGTGAGCAACTCAGTCCCACCATGTGTGGCAGCTGTTGAATAATTCCAACTGTATCCTATCCCTGTTGCATTCCTGTATCCTAAATCTACAAATCTCTCTTGGGGTCCCTTTGACAAAAGAGAACAACTAGGTCAAACTGCGCTCAGATTGGAAGTAGCACGCTCCTGGCCATATTTACAAGTATCATTAAAATTCCAAATCCAGTACTGGGTCCAATCAGTACTGGCAATCCCATACAGCAGCAGTTTAGGGGCTCTAGGTAATGCTGTGCAGGTCCAGCAGTCTTTTGCCTTAGTGGCATTCATCAATGCCTGAATTACCTGACGGTGGACATTTTCATTCCAAGCACCAACAATGCCTATGACAGATATTACAATTAAAACACTTGTACGCTTACTTTTTTCACATTAATGTCTTCTGTAGTCTTCATTTCAAAGGTACCAGGGGTTCAGAAGTACCCCAGCCCCACAAGCGGACGCAAAACAATCAGACACAACACACACCCTCACTCCCCCGCAAAGCCACAAAACCGGCCCCAACGACCACCCCTGACCGGCCCCCAAACCGGAACCGGGTTCAAACGACCCCCCCCAACCCTCCCCTCCCAGTCCTGCAACCGGGTACAAACGACTCCCACAGACCGCCCCCCCCAGCCCCAAAACAGCTACACAGCGCCCCCCCCCCCCCCCCCCCCCCCCCCCACCCCCCCCCCCCCCCCCCCCCCCCCCCCCCCCCCCCCCCCCCCCCCCCCCCCCCCCCCCCCCCCCCCCCCCCCCCCCCCCCCCCTCCACAATACCCCAGCCGGACCCAGTACCTCCCCCCCTCCAGTTACACAACCGAGACCAACACCAGCCCCCCGGTCCCCCCACCCCGACCCACACCCATCGCCCCCACCCCTGGGGCGCCCCTACCTATCCCCGCAGAGCCGCCACCGCCGCCTCCCGCTCCTCCACCCGCCGCTTCCACACTCAACAAAAGGTGCCCCAGCCCTCCCTCAGGCAGCAGAACACCCCATTGGTCGCCGCGCTCAAGGGGGCGCTTCATTGGTCTTCGGTTCCCGCCGAGCCCGCCCGCCGTGTCGCAAGCCGGTGATTGGCCCACGGTGCTGAGCGAGACGCGCCATCATTGGCCGAGGGGCGGGCCGCCGGCACTATAAAGAGCCAGGCGGGGGGGCGGGACCGTCCCTCGGCAGCTCCAGCAGCGGACAGTTCCCGGGCAGGGCGCGGACCATTCCCCGCCCGAGACGGCGGGCGGAGCCCGACAGACAGGCTCGGGAACCGGGACGGGAGGGCATTGGCCAGACGGGGCTTGCCGGGCTTTCGTTCGGAGGCGTTTGCGGGGGGATTTCGGGGTCTTTTGCGGCTGAATCGCTCCTTTCATCCCCGAGCAGTCACTTAGGGGCTCCCTTGGTTCCCGTTAGGGAAACTCGAGAAACTCCTTTCCCAACCCGACTTCCCTAATCCCTGGAGGAAATCGTTCTGAAATTCCATCCAGTTCAGGTGCAGTTAACGAAGTCTTCTCGAGTTACTCCTACTTGCCTAGCTTATTTTTTAACTCGTTGCTCTTCAACAGCTCTTCGTTTCGCCACAGCTTAACGCTGCTCACTGAGTTCTTAGCTCCGTAGAGTCGGACTTTTAATTCTTATTGCACAGCTTCTTATTCTTTCACTCGTTGCACTGAGACGCTTCTTCAGTTCCTGAGATGTATTTGTAAGATCAGTTACTGTGTTTAGTTACATGTGTTCGTCCTTAGTCTTAATCCTTCTGAAAGGACTTTTGGTTGTTCCATTTATGCAACAGCTCCTAAGGAATCCTTAATCTAATCATTTATTCCTACTTTTAATTCTTCTTCAAATGTTCCAGCTTAAACTACAAAGTTAATCCCTTAACACATCAGGTTTTAATCAGTGCCTTATTATTAATAATATTGTATATTCTTAATTATCAACATTTTCTTGATATTATCTACAGAAATATGTTTATCTATTTTTAAACAGGCGTGTTTTAATTCTTAGGTAATTCTTAAGAATATATATTCTTAACTTTTATTTTATTTTAATTATAATAATTAATAATTTTTATAATTAAAATCAGCTTTCTCAGCTCTTCCTGCTGTTAGTTTTTCCAGACACTTGTGATTGTGGTTCTGTATTTTTACCTTTTTTTTTTGGTACTTTTTTTCTGGCCTTTTCTTATTTTTATTTCCCCCCTTTTATTAATTATTTATTTATTATATTTATTATTTATTATAAATATCCTTGATCGCTCTTACCTTCATATATTTTTAGACATATTTGACTACTCTTACATTACTTGTGGTTTTTATTAATTTCACTACCTTTAATTCCTTAGCTTTAATATTAATTTCTTTACTTAGTATCTTTTCCTTTAATTACCCCTGAAGTTTTTCTATTAATTTTATTCTTCGTGCACTTCACTTCAGCACCTGTATTCACAATTTTACCATTTAATCTTCAATTTCTTTTATTCCACCGTTTCACTTCATGGAGCTCGTTACTTAAATAACATGTTGGGTTAATGACAATTAATTTAATGTATTTCATTTTACTTTAGTGCATGTACTTGAATAAAAATCTTTTTAGGCAAAATCAATCTCAATTCATTAAATCATGGGGGGGTCTCTGGAGGGTTAGTGGTCCCACCAGAGGGAGGCTTTGGGGTATGGGGGGGTCTCACTGAGGGTGTGCAGGGCACTGAGCCCCAGCTCCACGTTCTGGGGGGGCTCTGAGGGCTCCAGTGCCCTCCAGATGGCCACCAGCACCTGGGGCAGCCATGGTCCCACCCTCTCACCTGGGGGGGAGGGGGCAAGTGGTGGCAGAGACCCCCCTCAAACCCCCTTGACCCCTCTAGGACCCCTCCGCACCCCTCCTTGTGAGCCCCGTGACCCCCCATTCAGACCCCCCCCCTCACGGCTGCTCTGAGGCCTCCCTGGGACCGGGCCAGGCCGTTGTACACACAGAGCGCTGGCGTGGGAGCTGCTGCCAGCTGGGCCGCTGTCCGAGCTGCGGGACGCCTGCGTGTTCTTCACGTGGTGGTGGCAGCCCCGTGGAGCTGGGTCCGGATGCACAAGCCTTGACACAAGCCCGAGCGGAGCGTGGAAACCTGCCAGGACAGGGGCAGATGCAGGCAAGGCACTAGCAAACACATCTTCAGAGCAAGCCTCTGACACACCACAGCAGGGCTGCCCAGTTCCAAAACAAAAAAAGAGTTTAAAAAAGAGGGAGAGGAAAAAGAAAGACTGAACCCTCATGCAGCACAAGCCCTCCCACAACACAAACCCTCGTGCAAGTGATGTTATCCCCCACCCCTCATGTGATGCCTGACCTCATGCAAGGCAAAACCACTCGTGCAACTCCCACGGGCAACGCCTGCCCTGGTGCAACACCCCCATGCAAGAAATGGCCCCCTCTCCCGCAAGACCCGTGTGCGACACCCACCCTCGTGCAACACAACCCCTCGTACAACTCCCGTCGTGGGCAACGCGCGCCTTTGTGCGACAAGTGCCCAGCCCCTGGTGCGATTCCCAGCCTAGTGCGCCACAGACTCTTGTGCAAGCGATGCCCAGCCCCTCCCCATGCAATTCCCGGGCCCCTCCCCCGTGCAATTTCCTCCCCCCACCACGCACATACGTCAAAGTACCCACCCCAGCGAAAGGGGCAGCCCGCGCTCCTCAGCCCCTGTGGCCCCCCCAGGAGGCTGTTTCTCACAACCACCCCCTCGGTCAGCCGGGGCTTCCAGCGCAAGAGGATGTGCCCCCGGCCCTCCTGCAGGTTAAGGATGAACCGGGGCGGGCGGTAACAGTCAGACGGGGGGGAACAGGGTGCTGAGGGGGTGGGACTTCCCTTCCTGCCCCCTCCCAAATACCTTTGGGTGCCTGGGGGGCCAAATCCTTTCACCACGGCAGGTCTCTTGGCCCTCCCAGGACCCAAACAGCCCCCCTCCCCGTGCCCCCTCTTTCATATCCAGGGACCCCCACTCACCAGGCGGAGGGTTGGGGGGTGCTCTATCACCTGTGGGAAGGGGGAGAGGGTCAGTGGAGGGGAGGGGGTCCCAGCTGGGGGTCCCCGCACTGGGGACACAGGGACACCCCTGGAGGCAAGGGGGTCCCCCCACAAATCACTCGACAGCGGGTGGTTATGGTGCTTGTGCGGGACAGTTTGCAGCATCTCTCGGCGGGGAGAGCAAAAACAGGGCAGAGGGGGAGGCGGGGTCACGGCTGTTATGGAAAATGACCATCCGGGTCACTGCTAATGCGCTTCGAGACAGAGTGAAAGACCTGGGGCTGCGGACGGCTGTGCAGCTCTGCCTTAGTTTTCTGAGGGTAGGTGTCCCCTGTCAGTTGCTGCCGGGTGTCATCAACAAAAAGAAACAGGCTATATTTTCCTCGACTGCCCACTCCAAACTTTTCAGCACACAGCTGACATCCGTCGTCAGTTGTGACAGATGGTCTTACTAGCAAGGTCTGTCCTGTACAGCCACTGTGAACTTCCTGGAACGCGATGCGAAGGTAGTTCTGTAGAATGCGAAAACAGAGAGCAGAAATTCAAAAAGACAAACGTCATCCTCTGCAAACGGAAGAGTTGGCAACAAACAGCAAGCCTCTCCACATTCTGGTTGTGAACCGTGCGCTGGTGGTTCCCGGAACTTACGACCACCCTGGGAATCGCGATCTCGCTGGAAAAACTGCGTCAAGCCCGTGGTGGGCATAACAGAAATCTCTCAGCCAACATCCTCCTTCCCTCGGCTTACATCCTAACCCTGCTATTAAGAGGCAACGGACGCACCGTAATAGCATCCCCTTGTCTACTGGAGAATTGAGCAATAAATATAAAATTTAAAAGGGGTAATTATAAGATAGTTCCGCACAAGCAGTAGCGAGCTATTCTGTGTCTTTTACAATGAGCTGTGCTGTTTGAGCAAAAAAAAAAAAACGGAACTGGATATATTAAAAAAGCAATAATAACAATACAGATTACCACAAGGGCAAACACTATTATCACAAGACGGAGCATAGCATTCAATACAGCTCTTGGAGCCCATCCTAATAGGATTTCCCACCAGTGGTGTTCACAGCCTTTTTTCCACCCTTTCCAGTATACACTGTGTGTATTTAACATCATGAGGTATAGTTCTTAGTGCAGTTTTGCTTTTTTGTTGTCCTTTTTTTAATAAGGCTTGTAAGTGTGTTTCAGTAGCTTGTGAAGCAGCATCAAGTTCGTTCTGATGGGGGAAGGCAGAAGGTCTTGATACACTGGGCCTATATAAAGTCCCATCCAGTAGTGTTCACAGTTACAAACATACACTTGATTGACTGGACACATTAGGGGTAAAGCTTCCATGGATACTTCAGTTTCCCCAAACTGTTCTTATACAAACTAGCACAGAGTCAGTTATGACTTCAGGGTGGATTTCACAAGGACAGCTACTTTGTTGTGTATCTAAGCAAGTACCTTGGGCTTTTATAACGTCTTAGACATGGAGAGCTCTAACCTTTTTAGGGACTTTGGCGGGTTAAATACGACCAAAAGCAATTTTTGCACTCACCTTGTTTCAGACAGAGTTGGAAAAGCCCCTGTGCCAAAAATTTCCTTTAAATGAGTTGTGTTACAGAATATTTTAAACAAAAAGTGTCTGGAGGATAGATTACGGAAGCAATTAAGTCATCAAAATGAATAACAACAAGTCATCAGACCGTAGGGTTTCCCTTCAAATGCTCGACTTGAGGATGAAATCATCAGCATAACAGCTGTGGTGTTCTACCTCAGTACCAGGGGACTGGACGGGAGCACACAAAACATGAAGTTTTATACAGGTTTCAGAAAGCCACAGGCTTACAAATCCAATGTCCATTCCAGGCATGCTAGCAGAAGCGTGCGAGGAGAATTAGTGGGTACGTGACTAAGTAGTAAGTGTAGATAAAATATCAGCACAGAGTGTGTAGAGGAAATTCACGGGTGACAAATGCGTCAAAATTATTTGGAATAATCAATGAGCATGCAAACGTGAGAAATTCACCTGATGTACTGTATTTGGATTTCCAGAAACTGTTCAGTACAGACCCTTGCAAAACGCTCTGAATCTATGTCATGTGGGACAACAGTAACATTTCTACATCAGAAAAGCAACTCATCAAAAGGCTGAAAGAACTGGAATAGACGGTCAGTTCGCAGCTGGGCAAAAATCACTGGCAGACTCGTACAGAGGTCTCTGCTTAGCCCTAGGATACCATACTTAGAGGGGATTTTAAAAAGTCAAGTAAACAGTGAGGCGACAAAGATTTCTAACGATGCCCTCCTTCTGTGTAGTTGAAAAAAATTGTCCCTATAGAGTTGCTGCAGGGTCTAACTAGATTGTGTGAACAAACGGTAAAGCTGCAGATGAATTTCAGTGTGGATAATGAAACAAACAAACCAACCAACCAACCAAACCAAAAAGAACAACAGGCACAGGAGATGGGGGTTCGAAGCTTGAACACTAGACATTGTATAATGGTCTCTGAAAGAACTGTTACGATCCAAGAAAACCTCAATATTTAACAAGTTTAAAAGCCCCTTGCTCAAAAGCCAGATAGAAGGCTTGGAAATTCATGGAAAAGAAGAGAAAATGTAGGAGGGGAAGAAAAATTACATCACAACTAATCCACATCATTCCTCCATCTTGAATATGGCGTATGGTGCTGGCCTCTACCTTTCAGAAAGGAGAGAGCAGTGTGACAAAAGGTACATAAAAGGGTGACATGAGGTACAGATCACCCGCTGGCCATACAGTGGTCTCTGCTCCTTCAACCAGAAAGAGGAGAAACTGGGGACGGAGTGACAAGAGCTATGCAGATGCCAGTATTCACCATATTCTCTAACAGAAGTCTTAAGAGGTGTCAAATAAAGTTAGGAAGTAGCAAGTTTACATACACACCCCCCTCTCTCTGGATATGCTAAAATTCACTTTTCTGCCAGATATTGTGAATGCTAGAACTTTGAATAGCTTACTTGGACAAAGTTAGACTAAATGTGCAAAGTCTAGCTCGTGAAATTTGTCAGCCACAGGTCACAATCACCGAAAGAATATTCCAGGGCTACGTCGGACAATGGGCCAGGGACTGAACTTCTTTTAGGAAGAACTTTAAACTGGGTTCGAAGGCGGAAGGGAATAAAACCAGGCTCGCTACAGATGAGGCCGGGGGAAGTATCCCAGGGTTAGGGGTGAAAACAATGGCCCTGCTTAAGTGCATCCGCTCCAACATGGATGGCACCAGCAACGGTAACACATGCTCCTCAGTTAAGTCTCTTAAGTGTCTGTAAACCAGTGCAAGAAGCATGGGGAATAAGCAGGGGGAATTAGAAATCTGTGTGCGGTTGAAGAGCTACAATCTCATTGTGATTACAGAGACGTGGTGGGACAACTGGAACGTGGGCCTTGATGGCTCTGTCCTTTTTAGGAGAGACAGGCCAGCAAGGCGAGGGGGTGGCGTTGCTCTTTACGTGAGAGCGCAGCTGGGATGTGTCAAGATCTATCCAGGGGTGGATGAGGAGCAAGTCGAGAGTTTGTGGGTGAGAATGAAGGGGCAGGCTGGCCGGGGTGATGCTCTGGTGGGCGTCTGTTACAGACCAGCTGAGCAGGAGGAGAAAGTTGATGAAGCCTTCTACAGCAGCTGACAGCAGCCTCTCAATCCCAGGCCCTGGCTCTCATGGGGGATTTCAGCTACCCAGATGTTTGCTGGAAGGCCTGCACAGCCAGCCAGCCTCAGTCCAGGAGGTTCCTCCAGTGCATCGATGAGAACTTCTTGATGCAAATGGTGGATGAGCTGAGCAGGAGAGGAGCGCTGCTGGACCTTGCGCTCACTAACAAGGAGGGTCTGGTTGAAGCAGGGAAGGTTGAGGGCAATCTTGGCTGCAGCGAGCATGAGATGGTAGAGTTCAGGATCTTGTGCGGTAGGAACAGAACACCAAGCAGTGTCACAACCCTCGATTTCAGCAGGGTCAGCTTTGGCCTCTTCAAGCTATTGCTGGGGGAAACCCCCTGGGACAGGGAACTGGAAGGTAAAGGGGCCCAAGAGAGTTGGTCAGTATTCAGGGACCACTTCCTCCAAGCTCAAGATCAGTGCATCCCAACAGGTAGGAAATCAAGAACGAGAGCCAGGTGAGCCGCATGGTTAACCAGGGAACTGCTGGGCAATCTCAAGTGGAAGAAGAGAGTATATAGATCATGGAAGGAGGGGCTGGCCACTTGGGTGGAGTATAGGACTGTTGTCAGAGGATGTAGGGAGGCAATCACAAAAGCCAAGGCCTCCTTGGAATTAAACCTTGCGTGGGGGGTCAAGGACAACAGAAAGGGCTTCTTCAAATTCGTTGCCAACAAAACTAACCCCAGAGGCAATGCAGGCCCTCTGGTGAACGAGGTGGGTGCCCTGGAGACAGAGGACAGAAAGAAGGCAGAGGTACTGAATGCCTTCTTTGCCTCTGTCTGCACTGTTGGAGACTGTCCTCAGCAGCCTCAGTCCCCTGAGGCCCCAGAGGAAGGCGAGATAAAGGAGGAGTTTGCCCTGGTTGAGGAGGACTGGGTTAGGGATCAATTTGAACACCTGAACATCCATAAATCCCTGGGCCCTGATGGGATGCACCCGCGAGTGCTGAGGGAGCTGGTGGGAGTCATTGCTAGGCCACTCTCCACCATCTTTGGTAAGTCGTGGGGAACAGGTGAGGACTGGAGGAAAGCAAATGTCACTGCAGTCTATAAGAAGGGCAGGAAGGATGACGCGAGTAACTACAGACCGGTCAGCCTCCCCTCCATCCCTGGAAAGGGAGACACCGTCTCCCACAGCATCCTCATAGCACGCAGCCAACACCCAGAGGCCGTGCTCTTCCCCGTTCCATCCGTGCTCCCACCGATGTTATCGCATTTAGGTTCTCTGTTTAGAAAATACTGTGATCCAAAGGGTTGGCAATCTCGCCTCAATAGCCAGTGAGACTGTTGTAGTGGTTTGACCGTGGCTGGCAGCAGAGCCGCTCCATCATCCCCCTTCTCTGCTAGACAGGGGGAGGAAATAACCTGGAAGGGCCCATGATTTGAGATAAGGGCAGGGAGATCACCTGCACCTACCGTCCTGGGCAAAACAGACTCGAGTGTGGGGAAACCGGTTAAATTTATGAAAGAACAAATCAGAGAAGAGTAGGGAGAGATAAAAACAGGTCTTAAAAAAATAACACCTTCCCCCCATCCTTCCCTTCCTCCTGGGCAAAACCTCCATCCCAGTTTATTCACCTCCTTCAGTTCCTTTTTCTCCCTTTCTTAAATATGTTTTCACAGAGGCCTTCCTCTCCTACCACTTTACTGATAGGCTCAGCCTTGGCCAGCGACGGGCCCGTCTTTGGATCTGGCTGGCATTGGCTCTGTCAGACCTGGGGGAGCTTCCAGCAGATTCTTGCAGAAGCCACCCCTACAGCCCCCCTGCCAGCGAAATCACAGAGGGTGTTGGCTGGGTCTGGGAGAACGCAGAACCACCCAGGGTAGGAGCAGATCAGCTCCGGGAACACCTAGAGAACCCGAAGGGCCACAAGTCCATGGGACCTGATGAGATACATCCACGGGGCCTGAAGGAACTGGCAGCTGAAGTTGCCAGGCCACTAGCCATCATATTTGAGAGGTCCTGGCAGTCTGGTGAGGTTCCCGCAGATTGGAAAAGGGGGAACATAACCCCCATCTTTATAAAAGGAACCGAAGACAACCCGGGGAACGACAGACCAGTCAGCCTTACCTCTGTGCCAGGTAAAATCATGGAACACACTCTCCTGGTAGCTCTACTAACGCACATAAAAGATAATCAAGTGGTTGGTGACAGCCAACGTGGCTTCACCAGGGGCAAGTCGTGCCTGACTAATTTAGTGGCCTTCTACGACAAAGCTACAGCGCTGGTTGACACGGGAAAAGCAACGGATGTCATTTTCCTGGACTTGCGCAAGGCGGTTGACACTGTCCCACATGACATCCTTGTCTCTAAAATGGAGAGACACGGGTTTGACAGATGGACCACTCGGTGGATAAAGAACTGGCTGGGTGGTTGCACTCAAAGAGTTGTGGTCAATGGCTCGATGTCCACAGGGAGACCAGTGACAAGCGGTGCTCCTCAGGGATCTGTTCTGAGTCCAGTGCTGTTCAACGGCGTCCAGTTCTGGTGCCCCCACCATAAGAAGGACATAGAACTGTTGGAGCATGTTCAGAGGAGGGCCACAAAGACGATCCAGGGGTTGGAGCACCTTTGCTATGAGGACGGGCTGCAGGAGCTGGGATTGTTCAGTCTTGAAAAGAGAAGACTTCGGGGGGACCTAATAGCTGCCTTCCAATACCTGAAGGGATCCTACAGGAAGGCTGGGGAGGGACTTTTTACAAGAGCGTTGACTGATAGCACAAGGGGAAATGGGTTTAAGTTGAAGGAGAATAGATTTAGATTAGATCTTAGGAAGAAATTCTTCAGTACGAGGGTGGCAAGACTTTGGAATAAATTGCCCAGAGATGTTGTGGCTGCCCCCTCCCTGGAGATGTTCAAGGCCAAGTTGGACAGAGCCTTGAGTAGCCTGACCTAGTAGAGAGGCGTCCCTGCCCGTGACAAGGAAGATGGATTAGATGAGCTCTAAGGTCCCTTCCAACCTAGGCCATTCTATGATGATGCTGATGATGAGATCTGGCCAGGACAACCCAACACAACTGTTAAGCAGCTATTCAGGAGACACACGGGGGTATTTCCACAGCGTGTGCTCACCCTGGCTTTGCTTTTGTTCTGGTTCTAGGCATTCACTCCATCCATATTTATCACACGTGCACGTGTGCTACCACAATTTCCTTTTTAATGAGTTTCCTTCATTACTCCCTTCTAAGTGCCAGCACTGTGTTGATGCTGGGACGAGCGAGGACTTGCCAGCTCAGCACAGCGCAGGTGTCTTTCCGAGCCCTGAGATGTCTCGGGAGGGACAGGCTGGGCTGAAGCTTCTCTCCTCCCCACCTTGGGGTTTTGGGGTCTGGCACAGAGCTGGGGCCTTTTCACAAGGACACCCTGGGGCCAGGTGAGCTGCCTGCAGGCAGAGGCCAGGAGCGACCCTACTCAGCACACCCAGCATGGTCCCCACGGGAAGGACACTCTGGCCCTGGGCCTCTTGTTCCAGCTTTATTAAAAAAAAAAAAACAAACAGAAAAAAGAAAAGGCATGCCAACGCAGCCAATTTGCAGATCAGAATTTAATCACTTGGACGCTCAGGAGATCCACCGGTGCCAGTTCCGTCCCAATGGTAGCGCCTCTTCGGTCAGGAAGCTGACAGTGTCAATCACCGCAGACCTGATCAAGGCACTGGGGTCTTTACGCAAGGACAGCAGGGCTGCAAGAGAAGGCAGCAGAGCAGACGTGAACCCCCACTGCCAGCTGAGATCCCCAGCAGTCCCCTCCAGGTCCCACCAGCCCCAGCCATCTCCTTCCCTGGTCAGGAGGAGCAGGGCAGACCAAGAGAGCAGCTGGAAGCTGCTGCTCAGGAATGCCCCAGGGGCCCCTGACACGTTCCCCTGCCCTCAGCAGCCCCTGCCCCCTCTCAGCCCCCTGCCCAGCCAGCCCAGCACTGCCCCTGCTCACCGTCGCGGATATCGAACACCACCGCCCGGCTCAGGTTCCTCCGGCTCTGCACGGCAAGCGCTAGGCACAGAGCTCCCGTCAGACCTCGGCTCCCCACACAGCACGGCCCCCATGCTGCCCGCTTGGCTGTGCACCCACCTTCCCCTCAGCAGGGCTGCCCCCAGGGAAGGACAGTCCCCGAGGGCAGTGGGGCCAAGCGAGGCTCCCAGCCTGCGCCCCTGCCTGTTGGCCCTCCTTGGGGCAGCCGGGGCTCTAGGGCTGCCCCTTGCTGCCAGCACAGCAGCGGGGATGAGGCCAGGCTGGCAGAATGTTCCCGGGGGCTGTGACTCGCCAATGAACATGATGGCCACCTCCCGCATGCTGGCTTGAGAGACCTTCAGGAAGGGCAGGCTCTGACACAGGTACTCCTCCAGGTTACTCCTGATGTGCACTGGCTGGAGAGAGCCCGAGGCTGACACAGAGCCTCCCCAGTCAGACGAACCAGTCCCTCCTCCCAGCACCCCCTTCCCCACAGCGATTCCCCTCTCGCAGCCAGAGCCCTGTGGGGCTGAGCTTGGGAGGGAGATCCAGGAGGTGACGGAGAGGGGGGCCCGTGGGTGGCAAGACCCCTCTGTCCCACTGCTGGGTACCACATGGGCCAAGAGCTCCTTCAGCACCCTGGGTGTGGGGAGGGCAGAGGGGCCCGGAGAAGAGCTTTGGGGGGTCCATGGTGGATGGCAGTGAAGGAGAATGCAGCTCCAGCCTGCGGGTTGAAGCAGGGCAGGCGAGGCACAGCTCACCCCTCAGGTGGGGTGGCCTTCATCACACCTAGCCCTGGGCTTCGGGGTTGTTCTCACCAAGGAGTTTGCGACCAGGTACGTCTCGTACGCCTTGGGCAGGTAGCTGTGCACCTTCCAGCCCAGGAACTCCACACAGATGCTCTCCAGGTGGTCCAGCACGTTCTTGAAGACCACCAGGGCCTTCAGCATGACATCAGTGTTGGTACTCTGCAGGCGCTCCATGATGTGTGGGACGACTGTCATTTTTCTGGCCTGTAAGAAACATGGGGTTTTCTTATTGCGAAGCCAGGAAAGAGCACCCTGGCAGAAATTCCCTGGTGGCTGAGCACTTGCCTCCTGTCCGGCTTCCCAGCGGGTGGCACAGGAGGAGTCCCTGCAGCAGCCTCTTGGCAGGCAGTGGCCACTGACAGGGACGGGGGCAAGCAGGAGGAGGGGAAGGGAACACAGGAGAGCAGTGTCTTCTGCTCAGCCTCCCCCTTTTCCGACCAGCAGGGAGGGGCAGATGGATTGGCAACCCGCCGTGCTTGGAGGGCTTCCCAGGGACGCACCGGCCCCCTCAGTCACAGGGAGGGTGACTGGAGCTGTCGTCACACACTCTCAGTCCCAGCCAAGGCCACGGCAGCTTGAAGCAGCTGAAATACAGATGGCAGTGAGAGAGCAGCAGAGCCCGCCGGGCTGCCTGTGCCGTGTTGGCACCCAGCAGGACACAGGGGGTGGGCAGTGTCTCCTCTGCCCAGAGCTGGAGACCCCTCAGCAGGGGCAGCTTCAGGTGGGCGCACCAGGGTGTCCCCAGGGGCTGACGCAGGGTCTGGCTGTGCGGGACAGTTTCCTGCTGACCCGCAGGGGCCGTGTCCATGCGCTCAGGGGTAGGGGGGCGTTGGGAGGCCAACAGAGGGGGAGGGGGCTGTGCCCATGCTCCGAGGCAGGCAGGCACAGCCCTGGAGGGGAGCATAGGCACTCACAGCCAAGGGGCAGATGCAGGTGTCCTCCACAGCAGAGCCGAACACCCTGCGCAGCCACCGGTCCTGGATCACGCCGAGCAGCTCCGATGCGACGTTCCACAAGGCTCGAGGCGCGGAGACCATCCCCTCCCACATGGCCAGGGCAGCGCTGCAGGCCCAGAGCACTCGGTCAGCAGCTGCCTCGGCCTCTGCCGTGGCTCTGGCAGCCAGAGAGTCTCTGGGCCCCTCTCCCCACGGGGAACAAGCTCTCCGGGCTGTCGGGGCCACTACCTGTCACAGGCTGGAGAGATTTCCAGCAGGCTCCTGACCGCTTCCCTGGGGCACCGGTCGGTCAGCAGGAGGAGGAGTGAGTAAAGGCTGCACCGGGCTGCCTCCATGCGGGTGTGCTCGACGCATTTGTGGATGCGCCCCATGATCTTTGGCACCTGGGGGCCACAGAGGTGACAGTGATGCTGCTGCTGGAGTGCAGCCGTTTCCCAAGCTGCCACTGAAACTGCTGCCCTTCTCACCCCTCTCTGCTGCCTCGGCGTGGCTTCAGCTGCCCAAGACAGCTGGGTTAGGGAAGGAGGGAAGAACAAGGTGTGACACCGCTCACAGGCATGGGGATCCCGCCACCGGGCACTTACATTGCTCAGCCAGGAGACAGGGTCTGTCACAGCCGTGGCCAGGATGTGGCTGCCCAGCTGCCTGAGACTGATGTCCTCCGCTGCCAAGGCCTCAATGGCCACACGGAGAACTTGCGTCAGCAGAGAAGGTGGAAGATGTCCTCCAAACACCTATGGGAGGAAGGAAGGGAGGGAAGACGCATCATGCTGAGTGACCCATCGAGTCCAAACCCTCACTTTTCCCACAGACAGCAAGGCCGTGCCAGCCCCATCAGTTCTGGGCCCCTTTGCTCACACAAGTCCCAGCAAGGCAGAAGCTCATTACCCTCATCATGTCGCAGATGGTAAGCACCAGGGTGCTCTCCAGATTCTTCCCTGGCAGTCCCTTGCCTACACCGAGGGGAAACACAGAAGGCTCTGTAGGACAGCGCATCTTTGCCAACGAGCCCCCTCAGCAGTGGCAAGAGCTTTAACCTCGGCTCAGCTGAGGAGGGAGGCTGTGCTGGGGCCAGCTCCCAGCCCCGAGCAGCCCTGGCACTCCAGCACCACCGGCACCCCCGCTGCCGCTGTGCCGGGAGAACGGGAGCCCGATGTGAGGCCGGTCGTGCTCGCCGGGCCCGACCCGGCCCATCCCCGTGGCGCCCCTCGCTCACCGCTCCGCAGTGGATGAACCATGGACACCTTCCCAGGCTCTGGTGGAGAGCTGCTCTGCCGAGGATCTACCCAGTTCCGCCAAACCCAGTCCGCCTCGGGGCGTCTCTCCACCGTCCTGTGGAATGAAGGAAAGCTTGTGTGTGGGCTGGGGGCAAAGGGAAGCGCCTCAGCGCTGCGGGGCTGTGGGCAAAGACGTGGGCTGTGCTCGGGGTCTCCTCACCAGCTCCATGCTCCTGCCCTCTCCCGTCACTGTCTGGTCAGACACTGCAGGCCACAGTAGCCCCAAATGGTGGGGGACACGGAGGTGGGCCAGAAAGGGCCCCGTAGTGACCCACTGCCTGGGCCGGGAGGGGCAGGGCATCCACTGTGGCGGATAGGGAGCTGGCTCGTCCTTGGCCTGCGCACCCACCCCTCCAAAACAGATTGCCTTGTGCTGGGCAAGCGAAGCAGAGCAGGGCACTCACATAAGCACCTGTCTGGGAGACACAGCCTCAGGGCTGTGGTCTCACCCCAGCTCTCCATCCTCTCGGCAGAGCGTGGAGCCAAAGAGATACGCACGCCTGCACAGACAGAGCCTCTGTCTGTGCTGAGAATGGGCACGCTGGCAGCACTGGGCTGCAGACGGGACAGACTGACTCTCGTCCGCCCAGGCAAGGCAAGTTTGGCAGAAGACCCTCCCAACAACTCGCCATTTTCTCTTCCTCCACAGCCAGTTCGCTGCACACGCTGCCGTCACAAGCAGCAGGAAGATGAAGGCAGCCACGGCGCCGGCTACGTAGCTGTTTTGGTTTGGCCTGGCTGGATTTTAGCGGCGGGGGTGGAGCTGCAGGGTGGCTTCTACAAGAAGCTGCTAGAAGCTCCCCAAGATTGATAGAGCCAATGCCAGCCGGCTCCAAAGAGGGACCCGCCGCTGGCCAAGGCTGAGCCTATCAGTAAGGTGATAGCAGAGGAATGCCTCTGTGAAAAACATATTTAAGAACGGGAAAAAGAACTGCGCCATTAACAGCTGGCACAGAGATGGAGGAGTGAGAATCTGTGCAGACACCAAGGTCAGTGAAGAAGAAGGAGGGGGGAGGATGAGCTCCAGGCGCAGGAGCAGAAGGAGTCCCCCGGGTCCGTGGTGAAGATCATGGTGAAGCGGGTTGTCCCCCTGCAGCCCATGGGCGAGGTGCAGAAGTCCACCGTGAGGATCACCGCGTAGATGTCCACCGAGGATTCCACGCCGTGTGGGTGGATGCCTGAAAGGGGA